>CM057449.1:1878912500-1884690000 GCA_016271365.2 Neoceratodus forsteri | reverse complement strand
ACAGTGCTCAGAGTCCCAGGAATTGGGCACTTTATAAATAAAACATCTCATCTGTCTTGTGGAATAAATGAAGAAGACACAAGACAATAAAAGAAATTTCTGCTAAAACAAGCTGAAACACTGTCTTGCCATTTGGGTGAAGCAGGCTGTTTTTCTTGGTAGTTGAGGTATTTGTGGATGTGGAAGGCTTTGCTCTGTTTTGGCTTTTTTTCCAGTATGAAACTCAGGCTGCTGGTTGCTTGCTTTGGGGCTTTCATAGAGTGCACAAGATGAGAGTGAAAGAGGGAGTTGCAGGTACAGGTATGACAGGTGGGCTACATTCTTGTCATTAACTTCATGAATGCAGTTCCAACACTTAGGCAGAATCTGAGTTTTGCTGGGTGAGATCAGCACAGTTGAAATCAATGCTGATGAGGTAAGCACAGTATGTATAAATGTCAAGCAGCAGGATTTATCACACTCTGGTGAGGTAAGCAGAGTGTGATTAAACGTGAGTGCCTGGTTCTTACAGGTTCCCTGGAGCCCACCTGGTAGTCGGTAAGACAGATACCTGTCAAGAGAGAATCCGCGCAACACCTGCCGATAATCTGGTTGTGGGACCACCTCAATCCACCTGGCTCCTCCTTCGACCGGTGAGTTGTGCAGGGACTTCTGGCGACCGCCCGATCGAAGCTCACCCATCGGGGGCTGATGCTGACACACCCAACGCCTGGTTGAGCTCATTGACCTCTGAAGGCCAGCCCTCCTCCCAGGTTCTCCCTGGACAGGAGTCTTCCCCTCTGCCCTCCTTGGTGGAACCTCCAGCCCCAGAATTACAACAGGGACAGAAGGAAGAGGTCCCTAGATGTGGATTTACCTCCCCAACTCCAGCGATTGTACCTCCTCTCCTCCCTCATCCCTCGGATTCACTCCTAGGACTCTGACATCAGAACTGGTTCTGACGCCAGCTCCCAGGATCCTTCCTCCTCTGATTGGCCTGTCTCTTGCCCTGCCGTCGGAGGTCCCTCTGGGCACTGTGAACCTAATGCCCTGTGTTCTGCCAGATCTTTTTGGTCACCTGCCTTCTGAACCACCGTCTGGGCCCTTACAGCTGCCCCTGACGCCAGCCGACTCCCGACTCAACGCCAGGCCCCCTGATGTAGACTTGCCCAGCGCCAGATAATTTTCCAAGCTCTTTGAGGCCTCCACTGAATGAAGGCCATCCGCCAGGCTACCACCCTTATCCAGGCTTTCCAACATCAGGCCCGATAATGGCTCCTTTTCCCTCAGGGTTATTATCCTGGGTATCAGGTGCAGGGCTATGCTCCACTCTTATCAACAGCCTGGGCACCCCTCCCCCCATTACATGGGGATGAGCACCCACTATTATCAGTCCTCCCCCACATATCCGGAGGTACCATTCAGGAGGTCACCTTATCAGGTGTCTGGTCCTCTGATAGAGTAGAGTCTTTGGACTCAGAGGAGGACTCCCGATTCTTCATCCAGAGGACAGTCCGGAACCACTGGCGTTAAGGGCAAGGAGTCTCCCAAATCGCCTCCTGAAGACCCTTCCTTCACAGAAATTCTCCACATCATCCAACAGGCTAATGGTTGGAATGTAGAAGGGCAAGACCCCAAACGTAAATGTCTAGCTGAACATCTAGACCTAGAAGAGGTATCTCCAATTCCTATTCGTCCTTGGACTGCCCCCCATTAGGATCTCACTACTGCCATTTTGCAGTTGCCTCATTCCATTCCAGCTGTACTGAAAAAGGCAGACCGGATTTACCATACTCCGGAGGGAGTTTCCTTTCTAGATTCCCAACCCAAGGCAGATTCCATCATTTTAGCTGCAGCTCACAATCGTACTGCCAAGCCAAAACACATGAGTACCTCTCCCCTGATGAGGAATCTAGACAGCTGGAACAGTTTGGGCAAAAACTTTATGCCTCCTTCACCTGTGCTCTTCGGTCTGTCAACTACATAGCACACAGGCCGGCCCGGTGGTGCTGAGGGTTGAGGTGCTGGACGCCACGCCAGCGACCCAGTTTGGGAGCGAGCTCAGGTCGGCGGGTAAGGAGAGGATTGAACATCTGGAGGACTGCTCTCCTCTCCTCTCCTGTGGAGGGTGGGTGGATGACTGGCATGAGCGTGCCCCAGCGGAGACTGGGAGCGCCAGTCCGGGATCATGCTGGACGCAAGGGAGAGCCTCAGCAGATCCCACAGGCTGGGTGTGGGAGCTCCTGGCCACACTGGACATCATTGCACGCCCAGGCTCCTGGGCGCTCTCTAAGAACAGGGAAAATATTAGTTGGCTGGGGTAGATGTTGCCTGCCCCACCTCCAGCACCGATTCTGCCCACTGTGGACCTGGTCTCTGTGTCACCTCCGCCTGTGGAAGCACTGTAAGAAAGCACCAAGGAGCAGAAGGCGGCCCACTCAAGGAGGTGGATTCCGGAGGATTGCTCCACAGTGTGTTGCAGGTGTGCTGAGAACAGGTACAGCTGGGAGGATTTGGGTAGGTGGAGAACAGGTAGGTCGACTGAAGGGCCCCAGCCAGCGCGACGGGAGGAAATAAAGCTGAAACCCCCACCCAAAAAAAACTACATAGCACACATGGTCTCTCTTCAGAAGGCCACCATGGTTAAACTGGAGGCTTGTCTTGAGACTGTGGAGGACTCTAACCTTAAGGCGGAACTTAATAAGGACCTGCGTTTGTCTAAAATATCTTGCAGACATGCACTCAGAGCCACTTATGACTCGGTGGATGCAGTGGCTCGTTCCTCCACCATGGCCGTATGCCTCCAGCGTCACGCTTAGCTGCGTATTTCTGGGCTTTCCCCAGATGTACAGGCAGCCATCCAGGATGCCCCCTTTCGAGGATCTGTTCTTTTCAGAGCGGACACTAAGGACATCATTACGGGCCTTCAGGACAGTGGACAATCTCTAAGATCTGTAAAATCCATGTACATGGCGGGCTTCAAATCAAAGGAGCCCTTTCAATGCCAGCAGAAGCGGCAAAGTAAGCAACTCATCTCCAAGAGTCAGAACAAAAGGAGAGCACTGGGGTCAGCTGTCACCTCCCCCCTCCCGCCTCCAAAACCCAGAGGGCAGCTGGAGAGCTCGCCCCTCCGCTTCCTGACTCATTCAGACCTCCACCTCCCAGCAGCATCGAGCAAGTGGGAGGAAGGCTTGCCCTTCACCTAGAGGAATGGCAGGGCATCACGTCAAATTCATGGGTCTTGCAACTGGTAGCAGGAGGCCACACCATAGAGTTTCTGGAAAGACCTGACTCGCCTCCAGGTCGATCCCTCTATTCCCCAAACAAGGTGTCTCTGGGAGAGGAAGAGTTACTAACCCTACTTCAAAAGTCAGCCATAGAGCCAGTCCCTTGGGCACAGAGGGTGAAATGGTTTTACTCCCATTTCTTCCTCGTTCCCAAAAAGACTGGCGACCTCTGACCCATCCTGGACCCAGTCAGCTGAACTTGTTCGTGGAATACAACAGGTTCCGCATGCTGACAATACAGGGTCTTCTGCCCTTGCGCCAGACAGGCCATTGGCTCTGTGCACTGGACATGCAGGATGCCTACCTGAATATTCCAGTGTTCCCCTGGCCACTGCTATTTCCTGCGTTTCTTTTCCATGGCGAGCACTTCCAATTCAAAGCCCTCCTCTTTGATCACTCCTCAGCACCCAGGGTCTTCACCAAGTGTCTAGCGGTGGTGGCAGCAGCAGCTCTTCACTGTCGGGGCATTGCAGTGTTCCCATATTTGGACAATTTGGCTCTTGGCAGCTCCTTCCAGGAGCAGCCTAGAGGTATCTCTGTTCTTTACCCTGGACCTTTTTGCTCGACTGGGGATTACTATCAATTACCCCAAGTCGTCTGTGGTTCCCTCTCAATGCCCCCAATTCATTGGGGCGGTATTGGACATGGTCCAGGGCAGGGGCCTTCTTGCCCTCTGACAGAGCAGATACTCTGCTGGAGCAAGTCACGCTGGTAGTCTCCTCCAGACATATTCCTGCCAGGGCATACTTATGCCTTCTCAGCTTGATGGCAGCGACCATTTCTATGGTCCCCTTGGCCAGGTTGCATATGAGGGTTGCCCAGCGGAGGGTAAGAGTCCAGTGGGATCAGCGTTCGGACGATCTAAATCATCCTGTCTTGGTGTCTAGCGCACTCAAGAAAGAACTCTTATGGTGGTGGGATTCTCAAAACCTGTGTCTCGGGGTTGCCTTTCCAGAACCCCCCGACCCTCAACACAGGCGCCTCAGGTCTGGGTTGGGGGAGCCATCTGAGGATCATGAGACCCAAGGACATGGTCCCAGCTGGAAGCTTTGTCTCCATATAAACATCCTGGAGATGAGGGCGGTTCTTTATGCCTTTCAGCCCCTCCTGTCTGCGGGAACACTGCTAGTACAGACCAGACAACATGTCAGTGGTCTGGTACATCAACAAGCAGGGAGGTACCCGGTCATATCCCCTTTGCAGGGAGGCGATGTGGGTGTGGTTCTGGGAGTCCAGCATGACGTGTTTCTCACGGCCGTACACATTCCAGGCGTCCTGGCGTCTGGCGAACAGCCTCAGCCAACAACGACATCGCCAACGAATGGAACTTCATCAGGATGTAGCAGAACTTCTATTCCATCGTTGGGGACAGCCAGAGGTAGATCTCTTTGCCTCCCCATCCAACGTAAAACTGCCCAGTTTTTGCTCGCTTGTTCAAGGGCCTGGTGTTATTTGGCAAGGCGTGTTCTCTCTGCTGGACAGGGAGGTACTTGTATGCTTTTCCTCCCTTTCCCATTCTACAGTGTGTCCTACTGAAGCTTCAGGCAGAGGGGGATCAGATGCTTCTGATAGCCCCCCTCTGGCCCAGGCAGATTTGGTTTCCACTCCTGCAACAACTGGCCATGGAACCCTCAGTACCCCGCCCTCTTCAACACGATCTGTTGACGCAGGAACAGGGCAGACTAGTGCACCCAGGACTTGGGTCCCTATATCTTCATACGTGGCTTCTTTAGACGTAATTGTGTCGCGTATTGGAGTCTCCTTGAGGGTCACTCAAGTCCTGGTGGAAGCTAGAAAACCTTCCACTAGGTCTACCTATGCTATGAAATGGAAGCACTTTTCCATTTGGGTGGCGGCTAAAGATTGGGACCTCTTTTTATGCCCGGTGCCCCAGGTGATGGAGTACCTTTTGCACCTACCTAACGTTGGTCTAAGCTGTTCCTCATTGAAAGTCCACTTGTCTGCTATTTCTGCCTATCATACATTGGTGGATGGGAAGACTGTTGCACAACTGGAGGTCTCCAAAACCTTTTTGAAAGGGATCCTCCACTTGAAGCCCCCTATATGCAACCCTACCCCACCTTGGAATTTGAATTTTATTCTAGAAAAGCTTACGTTGCCTTCTTTTGAACTGTTGGTAAGCTGTGAGATGTGCCATCTGTCTTGGAAAGCGCTCTTTTTAGTTGCGGTTACTTCTACTCAAAGGATTTCTGAGCTTCAGGCCCTGATGTGTAAGGAGCCTTATTTAATTTTTCAGAGACTGGGCGGTTCTGCAAACAAATCCTTAGTTTCTTCCCAAGGCGGTTTTTGAGTTCACCTTAAACCAGACCGCTGAACTGCTGGAGTACTACCCTATTCATTTGAATAAGGATGAGGCTCTTCTACACACCGGATGTACATAGGATTATGCATTATTATGTCCACAGGACAAAGGATGTCCACAAATCAAATCATTTTTTGTTGTTGTTTTTTTTCGCCCCCAAAGCTCTGGGGTTGGTACTTTCTAAGCAGTGTTTGTCCAAAAGGTTGGCTAACTGCATCTGTTTCTATTATCAGAAGTACGGTAAACCTCTTCCGGGGGAGGTTAGAGGTCACTCTAGCAGGGGTATGGCTGCTTCTGCAGCCTTACTCAAATGTTTCTGCAGCTAAGATTTGTGCTGCAGCAACCTGGAGTTCAGTCCTGCGTTCTGAAGCATTACATTTTGGACATTGCCTCTCGGCGTAGGGCCAGTTTTGGCCTAGCCGTTCTGCATGGTCTGCTGTCTTAGACTGCTCTAGTCTGTCTGCTGACCTTCCTTCTCCCTTGCTTCAGTAAGTCTCACTAAGGGTGACTGCTTGGGATTCAGTCCTATATGTTATGACCTACTGCAGGAACCCTCTCGAAGTAAGATAGTATAGTTACGTAAGAACTTACTGTAACAGTAGATCTTAGAGAGGTTCCTGCAGTAGGTCACACTTTCCCTGCCTCCTTCCCCAGCTTTCTGCATGTTCTTACAGGCTGGTCTGGATTGGGCTTCAGGATATTATTCCTTTCTTTTGTCGTATCCTCTTCGGATCTCCGTGGGAGAACTGGAAGCGGAGTGTGAGGACCGCCCACTATATAGAGAGAGTCACACTGACTTCTGTCACGTGACGCTAGGTGGTGGTCCCCTGCCAGACATTGCTAGCAAAAGTTTGCCATGTGGTCCTGACGCCAGAGGGCACAGTCCTATTTGTTATGACCTACTGCAGGAACCTCTCTCGAAGAGCTACTGTTACGGTAAGTTCTTGTGTAACTGTACTTTTCCTTAAGCAAGATGGACCGGATGTGGTTTACCTGCAGGAAACTCATCTCTCCCAAGCGGAGCTTGCCAGATTTAAAACAATGGGATACCAGATGGTACTTTCCTCCTCACATGCCTCAGGCAGGAGGTGGGGGACTGCCATTTTGATCCCACATGGGGTTCAGTTTCTCCTCCAGGACCAAATTCTAGATAAAGAGGGGTGGTACATTATAGTGGTGGGGAAACTTTTCTCCATGCAGGGAACTCTGGTTTTGGTTTATTGACCCCGGGCTCTACATCAGTAGTAGCCCAAAAATTTTTTAACGACCTTCTATCTATTTTACAAGGGCAACTTACAGTGGCCGGGGATTTTTACGTCACGTTGAATCCCACCCTTGATGCTTCTACCCCTCTAGACATAAAGCCACACCCCTGCAGCAATATTTACAGTCAATGTTACCCTCTTTGGGTATGGTAGACCTCTGGAGGCATTTCTTCCCTTTGACCAGAGCCTATACTTATTACTCCCCGAAGACTCGCACCTCATCTAGACTTTATTATTTTTTCTGCTCAATCGAACATCTAGATTCAGTTTGGGATATTTACTATAGGGCAACGATCTTATCTGACCACTCTCCACTTTATCTCAAAATTGATTTGGATAAAGCCAAGCGTCAGTCTTTCTGGTGCCTAAATCTGATGCATTTGCAAGACCCTGAATTTATCCAACTAATTAAAGATGCAATCCCCAGAATATTGGCCAACAGTACTTCCTCAGTTGTAACCAATTCTCTATTCTGGGACACTCTTAAAGCCATTGTGTGGGGAATAATCAAGTATTCAACTTGCAAAAAAAGGAAATGGGAGGAATTATAGGCTAAGTTGCAAAACTATCTCCAAAATTTACAAAATAGACTACTCCGTGAGGAAGACTCTGTCAGCCCTCAGTTACAAATTGTAAAGCAAAAACTGCAAAAGTTAATGGACCAGAGGTTAGAACAACAATTGCTTTATTTAAAACTCAGTTTCCATGAATGGGGAGCTAGGAATTTGGCTAGGAGACTTAGAGCAGCGCAAGCTCAAGCTACTGTCACCAACTGGCTCGATCCAAAATATGGTCGCCCTCTCCACCACCCAAGGGATGTCGGGCCATGGCAGACTTTTATAAGCACCTGTATTCAGAGGATTCTCGCCCTTCCCCTCAACAAATTGAAGCATACTTACAAAATATCTTCCTACCAAAACCTTCACCATCCCAAGCTTAGGCCCTACTGCGTCCAATCACGACGGAAGAAGTCCTGGGTATACTTAAACAGGCAAAGTCTTTGAAGGCCCCTGTCCCAGATGGTTACCCTGCGGAATTCTACAAGATGTTTCTGGGGGCACTTGTGCCAGCTTTGACCAGACTTTCACTGATATTCAAGATAGGAACCCCGCTTGAGATATGCTGGGAATGGCAAGCGTTCCCAAACCAGAAAGGACCCAAAGCGTTTAGCGTCATACCACTCAATTTCAAAACTAAACTGTGACTACAAACTTTTTATGTCGGTACTTACGCACAGGATGGATACACTTCTTCCTCATCTTATAGATGCCACCAGGTCGGGTTTTATCAGAAAACGGCAGGCGCACAAAGCGGTCCGGGTGCTACTTGTAAAATATGCTAATCAGAGACAGAATCCATTAGTTCTTCTCGATCTAGATGCCGAGAAGGCTTTTGATAAAGTGCGGTGACCTTTTCTGTGGGCCACTGTAAAGCGCTTTGCCTTCCCAGATAACTTCATCTCTCAAATTAAAAGTATGTATCAAGCCCCTCTCGCTTATCTTAAAGGGGACAGGGAATGTGTGCTAATTGGCAGCAGTTAGTAATGTTCCTAGTATGAGGAGTGATATACTTGTCTCCAAATGAGCGATGTTTAACTTTACCTTAATAAACATGGATGTGAAAAAACTGTGTGTTCAATTTTCTTTTTATGGACAACTTTGTGCACAGTTTTTTTCATCGAACCAGTAATTTGGAGTGTTTACTATGTCACAGTTTGAGTACAGAATGCTAAACGTGAGCTACTGTCCTATCAGAACCATGCTTAGAGTTCTTTGCTCACACCGTGACATAGTTAAAACTCCAGATCACTGGTTCCATGAAGAGAACTGTAACAGAATGCTGCCCATAAAATCAAAGCAATACAAAATACAATTTTTCGCATCGCTTTTTATTCAGGTACATTTACCTATGGATCATTTAGGTTTATGGATATCATTTTTGTTAATGAGAGCATTATAAACAGCTGCCTATTAGAAATCATTTCTTGTCCTCTTTAAGCTAGATGGTTCATTTTCAGCCCTTCCCTTGTCAAGAGGTGCCTTTCCAGATGTGTCCACTATCCTCATTATTGTTCGCCCTCTACCTGGAGCTGCTAGTCTCGTGTATACGAGCCCAGGTGAAAACTGAAGGAAACCCGTTGGGGGGCCGTTCCCACAAAGCAATGCTCTTTGCTGATGACGTGCTTTTAACACTCACTTCCCCTGAAACCTCTGTACTGGCTGTATGGGAGCAACTTGAAACTTTTGGACATCTGACAGGGTACAAAACAGAAGTACTAAAATATTTCTTCACCCACTCCCCTGCATTAAAAACACACTTCCCGTTCCATTGGAGTAGAGTGGAGATGCGATACTTGGGGATCAAGATACCCTCTAAACTTCTTCACCTAAAATTGATCAAGTTTGAACCCCTTACCCAATAACTCACAATGTATTTGTCCCGCTGGATGCAATTACCTTTAGGACTATTGACCCACGTAGAAACCATACAACAAAATGTGCTCCCGCGTCTCCTTTTCTTTTTACAGACCCTCCCAATTTTTCCTTTTAGCATATACTTCCAAGCATGGGATAAATTGATCTCTAGATTTACATGGTGCGGTAAACCCCTTCAGATAAAATATAGTTCCCTACATCCATCTAGGGACCAGGGAGGATTAAACCTACCAAATATGAAAAGATATGCACAAGTGGCACAAATCCGAACAATCCTATATCATCTGGCGAATAAATACCATGCTTATTGGTAACACATTGAGTCTACCCTTAATGGGTTACTGGATTTTGTTCAGTATATCTTAGGGAACCCACCAGCCTGTCTTCCCCTACAGCGGTTCCCTCACTACACTGCCAAGTTTTTTCAGCAGTGGGTACATGTATTGCACTACCTGCTTTCTTCATCCAAAAGGACTTATCTTCATGCTTTAGCTTATGACTCCACCTTCTGTCCCACTCAGCTTGTCACTTCTCTCCAGCGCTGGGAGCCCTTCTGCCTCTGCTTCACGTTCCAATTAATAGGACCCACAGGCATCCAGTCATTTGCATACTTGCAAGCTACTTATAAACTCCATTCTGCTGAATACTCCTCCTACAGTATCTCTGCTTGAAACTGTTACTTCAACCGTATGAGGAGGCACTGTCCAAAGTCGTAAAGTCCCCCTCTAACTTGGTGAAACTGGTTATTTTTTACTTTGGAGGTAGTATCCAGGACCACATAATCAGTAATCTTTACCAGGCCTTAAGAGAATACTAATCTGACAACATAGACTATATTAGGAATAAGTGGTCCAAAGAACTTGGACAAGAGCAGGATCAGGAACAATGGCAAGCGTTTGCTCTCCCATCTTTGAAGGTTTCCTCTACCACATATTGGAGAGAGTATGCCTGAAAATCCAGAGTTCGATGTTTTCAAACCCCAGATATTAGCTACATTTAGTGGGCCAGAAAAGGGCTGATGTTGGAGGGACTGTGGGCAGACATGGGCTGTTGCTGAGTATATAGTTTGATCTTGCCCACTCCTACAATGGTACTGGCAGGAGGTAATCATGGAAATGGTATACATATTTGAAACCTCCAAATTATTCACTTCTGCCTTTGTCCTTACTGTGGTTCCCCAAAGGGGCTTAAAGTAAATAAAACTCTTTATAGGCTGATAGCGCTTGCAACATTAATAGCTAAGAAGGTGATAACTAGACTTTGGCTTTCAAAAACTCCCCCCTCTAGGGAGGCCTGGAGGAAGCTGACATACGAGGTATATAATCTGGAATGGACTTTGGCTAAATTGAGAGCCACGTACATCAGCCTTCGATAATAAGTGGCGTAAATGGGTTCTATAACAACTAGAACACAATCCTGACTACGTGCCATAGAAAGGGGTAGATCTGGATCGCTTGACAATGTCAGCCACAGCATAAGGGCATGGGAAGGGGTGTACCCCCTTCTTCTCCATCTTCATCTCTTGGTCACCCCTCTGACTTAATGCATCCCTTGAACACTAGCTAGACCCCACCCACTACTTCATCTCCATCTCACCCCTCTTTCAGTGCAGCACTTTCTTATCCCAGATATACCCTGGTTAGATACTTCACTTTACCTTTAAAGATATGCTCTACATGTACGGGTAACTGCATATTAAGCCACCATTGATGTACGGACAGTTTTTTTTTTTTTTCTTCTTTTATGTACAACATATGAATGTCTGATATAATGAACATATGAAGCATCTTATGATTTAGCTTGTCAAGAAAATGCTTTGAGGCATATTGTACTAATATGTAATGATCATTTACTTGAGCAACTATCACCTGTTGTGGTGTTTCACAATAATATTAATAAACTTTTACAATTTAAAAAAAAAAAGAAATTGGTGATGTTTGCAGAAAATAAAAAGTTAAAGCACTTTCTGGAAGAAATTATGCAGCACTTAAAATTGGATCAGCCATTTTGCTTGGAAACCAATGGAGCCCCCACACACACCACACACACGCGGTTTGGAATTTTGGTCTGAATTTTCAGGGTAAAAGGTTCTGGGCCACAGATGTGTGTCTTGTTTGTTTTGTGTAAAAATATAAATACATTTAAGTTATTTAATTTTTAAATTTTGAAAAATTTGTTTGAGCATGCTCCGTAAGCACTTCAAGATAGCTTATGAAACGAAAAGGAATCCTGTTTCATATTGGAATTTTCCTTTTTCGTTTGATGCCATCTTGTTTCCATTTTGTTTTCTTTTCAACTTTTTTTTCAAAACCTACAAGACTGACATCCTTGAGAGACACCAACACATCTATCTGGGTGATCAGGACCCTGTTGGTGTAATCTGCATTTCACAGTTGTAGACATGCCCCAGAAATGTTTTTATTTTAATATTATAAATCTTTGTTTTCGTGACCGTTTGATGTGAAATAAAATCCTTTTTCGTATCACGAGTCATGAAAAAAGATTTTTTTGTGAAGGGATTGTAAAATTGCTTGTCAAAAAGAAATCTCTTTTTCTGCAGGGGGAGGATTTTCATGCAAAATCAGCCGAAGGGAAGGGATGGGAGAAACAATCTGTGCTCTGTATGCAGTGTAGTAAAGACAAGCCAAAAGTTTAATTAGACACAGAACCGATCCTGCAACAAAAGCAGCAAGCTCTTCTTCAAGCCGATGCTGTATAGAGTGTTCTAGGGACATGGATATGCTGATCTGTCAACATTCTTGAAACTTGGCTTCCCAGCCAAATGCCCTTTGGGGTAACCCTTGCCTCAGTGTTTATGCACAGAGGTTCTTTGTCTTTAAATAGTTTTTTTTTTTTAATGGGTTCACCACAATATATCAGGCACACTGCCTTAGAGGTAGCTGGTCCATTCCACTGGGGTGTCAAACAGACAGGGTATGCAATGAGTCTGGTAGGACCGAAACACGTGTCTATGTCTTCTGTTAGCACCTTTGCAAACCAGTGAGAGGCCTTTCGCACCATGCACCCTGCTTAAAGTTGGACCAGCATAACATTCTGTGGTGATTTGCATATGCAGCCCATGGTGCTTTGCATTGTGGGGCATGTGTGATTTGTATTTTCTTGAAACTTGGCTTCCCAGCCAAATGCCCTTTAGGGTAACCCTTGCCTCAGTGTTTATGCACAGAGGTTCTTTGTCTTTTAAATAGTTTTTTATTTTAATGGGTTCACCACAATATATCCCAGGCACACTACCTTAGAGATAGCTGGTCCATTCCACTAGGGTGTCAAACAGACGAGGCATACTGATGAGTCCTGGTAGGACGAAACACGTGTCTATGTCTTCTGTTAGCACCCTTTGCAAACTGTGTGAGAGGCCTTTCGGCACCATGCAATTCTGCTTAAAGTTGGACCAGCATAATATTCTGTGGTGATTTGCATATGCAGCCCATGGTGCTTTGCATTGTGGGGGCATGTGTGATTTTGTATTCTCTGGCAGTTACCTTTCCCTTTAAGACATGCCGGAACCGTCTTCAAGCTGGCTCCTCCCACCCACTCGGATGGTAACTTTCATGACGCCAGATCTTCCTTTCCGCTGGAAGAAGCAGGTTCCCTCCTTACTGCTTCCATGTTAAGTAGGCCCTGGCACTTAAATCTTTGGATTTACTTCTAAAACTCATTCGAATTTTGTTTTCAGCTCTGTTTTCAATCGCTACCGCGATGGAGGATAAATTCTCGCCCGGATTTCACTGGTGTCCATGTGGACAGAATATGTTGCTTACAGACCCCCATGCTTTGTGCATTTACTGTCTGGGCCATGATCATGATCCGCAGGCCTGTGACTTTTGTCGGTTGATCCAACCAAATGTCTTGGAGGACCACGCTGCCCACCTGTTGGGCTGTCCAGAGAAACATTATCGCTGGTCAAATCCAAGGATGCCCGTTGTGTGGCCTCCGTGGCTGCAGGGTCCGCTGAACAGTTAGAGCAACTCAAGGCCTTCAAGGAGGAGGTGGCTCAGGCCATGGCTCAATCCTCTTGTGCCTTGGCCTTTGTTCTGCTGCACTTACTCGGTCTCCTTCAAGGAGCTGTGCCAGTCCCTCCCGACCAAGGACCAGGGCTGTACCGATTCACACAGTTCCCACTCACGGTAGAAGGAGTCCAGGAAGGACAAAGAGAAGACTCATCGATCTTGGGATCGGGAGCGTTCCTGCTCTCAGGAATCTTTGGCTTTGACTACGGTCGAAACTGTGGCTGTGGCCACAGGCTTCATGGAAACCCTGTACGGCCAGTGGGCTGAGATTCCGGCCGACGATATGGCCGAGATTTTTCTTGACCCTGTCGACTGGTTGTCATCTGAAAAGGCCAACAACTTTCTGTTCAGGATGCCGGTGACCACTGAAGGGGTGGCCCAGTCAGCTGAGTCAGCCCCTCCGGTCACTGACCTAGACCAGGAGGAGCTGCGGACATCCCCGGCTCCCTCTGAGGCCCCCCATCAACACCACCGATGGCCGAGGTCTCAGTAATCTTCATTGTCTGGGTCGAGCAGGTCCCGCCGACATCGGTGGTCTCGCTGTCGGCACCATGGGAAGCAGTGCCACCACTACTCATCTTCGTCCTCCTCAGGTGAAGAGAGGCTTCGCAAATTACGTCAACGCTATGAAGAGCTGATGTGGCAGCAGTTAATGTTGGCCAGGCCGAAGCCAACATTGGCTACCACCCTGGCCATCACTTGCCTGTTGCCCGAAAGGCCAACGCCCCCACTGGGGCCGGTTGACACCATTTCTTCCCCTGCAGAGCTGGTTCGGACCATTCTGGCTCGGCTGAATCTGGATTCTCCACCGTGGTTTTTTTTTTTTTTTTCGGTGGAGCCAAGCAGCCATTGACTGGGGTTCCGACCAAGGAGTCTGTCAGCTAAGGGTCTTACCCATCAGCTGTCTATCACCCTCGCACCTGACCGCCCATGGCGGGTCGAGAGTGACTCGGGTGGTCGCCCACTTTACGCGGACTCCTCAGAGTCTGAGGATTCCTCTCTGCACTCCTATCCACTGGATATGGAGTTGATGGGGGATCTGTCAACCTGAAGAAGGTCCCACTTTGTTCATGGGCATTCTCTGCCTCATCTCGGAGTCCACGGGGATGAAACTGGAGCCCGTTCAAAAATGGACCTGTTACCCCATTACAGAAATCCTGGATAAAGGGGACTCTCCAGTGGAGGTTTTCCCAGTGGCCAAGGCCATTGTCGACTCTGCCCTGGAACTTTGTCAGTGCCCCACCTTTTGCCCTGCGCCCTCGGCCCAGATGGCCTGCAAATATGCAGTGCCCACCGGTACCCACCTCTTGGCTGAGGGGTTGCTGGCTGACTCCATGTTCAGGTGCTCGGGCAACACCAGGGATGTCGATAGACTGCCAGATGGAGAGTCCAAGAAACTGGACCACTCGGTTAGAAATGTCTGCTGCCTCCTCGCTGAGCCTCCGCCAGGTGAGCTCAGACATTGTGATGGCACACTTCTCCCATGCCCTTCTGGGTTCTCTGGATGAGGTGATTCCTCATCTTCCTCCAGACCTCCAGACTATGATCAGGCAGGTCTGGGACCAGCGTCGTGCTGTGGTCAAACAGCAACTTCAGACGGCCCTGGACATTGGAGATTCCTGTGCCCGCTCAGTGGCAGCCATGGTTTCCCATGTGCCATAGGGCTTGGCTGCAGATCTCGACCTTCACGGCAAACATCCAACACAAGCTGGGGGATGTACCATTCTTAGGCGCTGACCTGTTTGGGCCTGGTGTGGAGGGTCACCTCCAGCACATTGAAAAGTCCAGTGCCACCCTGGACTCTTGTCACATCCGCCCAGAAGGACTCTAAGCAGAAGCGCAAGCCCTTTCGGTCCTCTACTCCTACAGCAAAACCAGCCCAGCATCAGTCTGGCCAGCAGGCTCAGTCCTGGCAACCTCGGGCCAAATCGTGACCTCGGTGGTCTGAAAGTCTGGAAGGAAGGGACCCGGTGGCGGCTCCTCCCTCCTTCCTCCTCCCCCTCAGCTTTGTATTTTACCTGAAGGCGAACAGGTCCATCTGAAGGTTGCCCCACAGGGAGAACAGACTGTGAACTACCTCCAGATGGAGGGACCACTCATGAGACACCTCGCCCACCTGGCTAAGGGCATCCTCCAGCTGATTGGAGGCTCCTGCCACATGGATGGCTAGGAGATCCGCCAACCCCGTTTGCGCCCGTTTACAAGTAGCACAACTATTTGTGTCAGGATGCCTACGACCTCCCTGCCTACAATTGTCACACTCCCATGGTTACCCGTTTGTGCACACATTACGAAATTGCTTGCACTCAGCACGCCTATGAAAATCACAGCTTTCACCAGCAGCGACAGTAGATTGTTTATTAACAGCAGAGCACTCCCCCGACATTTACTAGGCTCCAATCGGTATATCCGGGTTATGTGCTGCAGCATTCTGTTACATCTTGCATTTACTTTCCCTTGTGTGCTGCACAGCACAAATAATGTCACAAACAGGATACTCCATTTCTATGTACTGTTGTATGCATAAAAGATGCATATAATGCATTCTATGGTCATCTGTTTGGAAAACTGTATGAAATCAGAGAGGTGTAGCAGTTGGCAGCAGACTTGACATGCAATCTGTGTTAACCTACTGATAAACTGATGATAAATATCTGCTGATACATAGGCAGTTTACTGCCATGTCATACTGTGTAACAGCTTATTTCATGATCCATTTATTTTCGTTATATTCACTGTTTCAGTTTTTCTGTGAAAAATAAATGGATCTTGAAATATGAGACACAGCAGCAACTTTGCTACCTCGGGTTCACCAAAAATCACTCCTACATTAGCTGTCCCCCATCTATATCTTTTGCTAGCTTTAAATACACTCCGTCTAAATGTGGAGAGCGAGCTGAGATGAGATAGCGCTGCAGTGGGAAGAAGGTAGGATTAAGGTACCATGGGGGGAGAATGGAGCAAGAGGCAGATTCACTTTAAAAAATATATATAAAACATATGCTGGGGGAGGGAATGCACCCTGTCGAGGTGATCAAGGGGAGCTTAGGGCTTCCAGCCTCACACTTCAGCAAATTTTTACAGATACGAAATTATGGTAGGGATCTCCAGAGAACACCAGTGGGTAACTCCATCTCGTTGGTGGATCAGGAAATCCTTAGAGCTAAGAGACAGGAGCAGGACCTTGTAGGTAGGGTGGCTAAACAAGATAGGACGTTTTTCCCAGATATGACAGGAAACACCAAGATGAAATGGGAAGCGGACCTTGGAATTCCCATTTCGGCTGATAATTGGAAAACTATAATTATGTTACGCATGGGTCTGTTGCTCTGTAATAGGTTTAGAGACACCATATAGATTCTTTCATAGATCGTATTATTCTCCAAGCACAGTCCACAAATTATACCCAGGTGTGTCCCCTAAGTGTGGCAGGTGTTTCCTGGACAGAGGCACATATTTTCACTATTTCTGGGGCTGTCTGGTACTTCAGGCCTACTGGAAGGATCTTGTGGCTGATATTACAAACATCTGGGGGAGGGTAGTTGAGTTCTTGCCGTTGTCTGTCTATCCTGTTTGGGATGGAAAAAGATGAGGCGGGGGGACGTCTGCCTATACCCTAGATGGGTAAGGATAATGTTAGTTACAGCTAGACAGATAGTATTGAATACATGGGTTTCCTCTGTCAACCCTACTCTGGCAATATGGAAACCTTCACTATTAACTTTGGCTATGGATAGGCTCACATATACTTTGAAGGGATGGGAGGAAAGATTTTATATGGAATGGGATACGTTCTTGGCTTCTCTGACTCCTATAGAGGCACAGATCTTAAGGGAGGGGGTGAAGTAGTAGAGAGATGCTGGATAACCAATCATCCCTACGTGGGCATGGGTTTCTGGTTGCCCGGTTCAAGGCTCCTTTTTCTTGTTCTTATTTTTCTAACTTTTATTATTTATTTATTTATTGATGTAAAATGATAAGGAAATAGATATCCTCCTTTTTCTTAATTATGTATGGTAGATACTGCATAGTTGAACTAGGAGATAAGACGTATGTATTCCCCACTAAAAAATGGTGGATGGACTCTTTGCCCATGGCAAGCTGAGTTCTGATAGTGGTGCCTACAGACTGATATCTTTTGACTTGTAAAAGGTACCAATATAACACAATGGACTATGTACAAGTGATACCTATGCGTAGTTGTATCTACAGGGATTTGTAGGACTATTCTATGATCTGTGTGTCTGTCTGAAAACTTATGATAAAATATAACAGAAAAAAAAAACAAACATAAAATAACCTGCCCTAAACCTGCTGCTCAGGAGGGAGATAGGACCTTGAGCCACATGAGGTCAGAGTGCTGAACGGCAGTTGGAGGACATAGGAATGACAGCTAGGGAGTAACTAGTGCAGGCAGAATTACAGCAAGCGGTAGGACAGTAGTAGGACTAGGATTCAAATGCATTGTCCGTCCAGGTGGCACCCACAAAAATCACCGAACCAGCCCTCGCCCCACCCTGGCAAACCAGATCCCAGTTTCCACACCAGACTGTAGCATGGGCCACCAGACGCTATGTAATTAGTACACACCCAAAGTAAAACTGATATAAAAATGTATTATTTTGCTAGGTTGTCTAGCTGAAGACTACAACTAAAAGTGTATGTAAGGTAGGTAAAATTTATTTCTTGAGCGCCTTTCAAATTATCAAGATGCTTTACAATAAAAATCAATATAAACAATAACAGAAATTTAAATCCTACAGAAAAAGTTTGATAAAACAAATAACAAACAAAGCAAAATACTAGCGCACCCCACACATAGCATAACATTTAAATTTTCAAATGCCTAAATTGGCTATATTTACTTTCAAGCTCCATGTGAGGAAGGTCCTCTTAGTTTCAGACTGGAATTCCAATTTAAGAGGACCCTCTCCTCGCATGGAGCTTGAAGTAAATATAGCCATTTTTGGCATTTGGAAAGTTTAAATGTTATGCTATGTGGGGGGGAGGGTGCACTAGTATTTTTGCTTTGTTTGTTATTTGTCACCACCTAGCAGCACCCCTTATAAGAAATGTGAATTTCAGTGTGTAGTAATTTAAAGGTTTGAGCAGCTATTTTTGGTTTTATTGATAAAACAAATGTCTTAAAATCGGATTTAAAACTCATGACGGTCGGGCATTCTTTTAACCGACGAGGTAGAGAATTCCACAGGGTAGGTGCAGCATAAGAAAAGGCAGCGTCCCCAGATGTTTTCAAACAAACCCTGGGAATCTCTAGCAGTCCCTCATCAGCGGATCGGAGTGAGCAGCGGGGGCAGTAGGGAATCAGGAGCTCTTGCAGGTATCTGGGTCCCTGCTCGTGTAGGGCTTTATAGGTCAGCAAGCCGATCTTAAAGGTGTGGGGGTGTTTACTCTGTGCTTCACTGATGGCTTGTAAGCAGATTAGGGCCCTATTCATTTTGTAGTAACTATTTAACTGTTGTTTTGAAGCTGCCGCTATTACTAGTGACACTGTTCGTAAGAACTATTTATTTTCTTTCTTGTTTTTGTTTTTTGTCACTAATTCTGATTCATAAAAGTACACTGGTGGAGCGTTTATGATTGATAACTCACTTTCTCTGTGTGCACTGTGGCAAGGTGCTGGTTGCAATGCATAGGAATTAGTCACAAAAAAAAAAGAAAAAATTACTTCTCATAGTGCTCCTCACTAATATTGGCAGCTTCAACTGACATTTAAACAGATATTGCAAAATGAATATGGCTGTTATCTTCTTACAGACTACTGTTGTTCTGTCCTGCCTCCCCTTCCCCAAAGTCGGTCATTCCTTCCTGGTCGGTCCTGAGTCACCATCACGGACCTGTGTAAGGGTAAAGACATAGTAAGAGTGAATCACAGTAGGAGAGCAATGGAGAACTTTGCTATCAACTTCTGTCTGTGTGAAGTGATGGGCATAACTACCTGGGTAAATAGATCAGATGGCAGTAAAACAGTGCTGTGCTGCTAGCATTGTTTCACAGCCTAGCATGGTCCCATCATGCAGTGCAACCCATATCTTGTAATACACAGATGAAAATCGAAGTACGTAGCACCAATCCTAATGGTAAGTTAGGAGAAAAAGTACCATATTAGTAAATGTGAAGCAAATATGTATAGAATTACTGGTTGAAAAAAAAAAACTGTACAGTTTCTACTCATGATATTAGTTATCAGCAATCACAGTGATATGTTGGCCTGCCAAAGGAACTGCAGGAATAAAACATGAAGATGTACCCCAGCGTGGTCCCATCATGCAGTGCAGTCAATATCTTGTAATATACACAGATGAAAATCTAAGTACCTAGCGTCGATCCAGACAAAGAAAAAGTACCATAATAGTAAATATAACAGTATGCTGTATGTTGCAATAATAACACCATGCACTAAAATGACAATGTTATAAAATAATGCCTCCTACACCCACAATATAAGAACATATGAATCTGCCAGCAGAAACTGGCCTTATGGTCTATCAATTTAGTTCTTGAATGCGAGCTAGCACCCTATATTGCAGCTGCCCCATCCTTGTCTCCCATCCACCTTTTACCCCCCCCACATCCTGTCCCATGCCCTTTAAAACTGCCCACTGTGCAACAGGTTACCACCTCCTCGGGTAGAGTGCTCCATTTCTCCACCACTGTCTCTGTGAAAAAATGCCTACTCATCTCTCTCCGATATCTTCCACCCTCCAACCTGAGACCATGCCCTCTGGTGTCCCTTCCTCTCCTTAGCTTAAATATCCCTTCTGTGCCTGTTTTGTTAATACCCTTCAAATATTTGAAGGTGTCAATCATATCCCCCGATCCCTCCTCTCCTCCAGGGTGTACATATTCAACTCAGTCACCCTGTCCTGCCTGCAGCCTCATGCCCCAACCCCCCACAACCATGGATTAAATCCACAGTAGAACCATGCTCTGGCATGGTTTAATGCTTACATGTTTATCATAGGGAACAATGCTGGAGAGGTGGGAACCCTGAGTAGCAAGAGATGGGGTGGTGGAAGAAAATGCAGCCCCACAAGCAAAGTTTGTGCCACTATACCAAAAGTGCTGAATGTGCATACAATCTATATTTTAAACTACCTTTGTGAACACCATATACCTTGGGTAAGGGTAAATATATATTCAAAACATAGATACATAGATGTTGTGCGGCAGATAAGGGCCTTGTGGCCCATCCAGTCTGCCCTATCGTTCTTTGTAATGCTTAAGGTACCCTAGATGCTACAAGCCTGCCCCACCCCTAGCTTGATAATTCCCATGTGACTATCCCACGCATGCTTGAATCCCTGAACTGTGGTCTCAGACCTGGGTTTGAATCCCACAGTCCTCGCTTGCATTACTGTATGACCCTGAGCAAGTCACTTAACTTTCTTGTGCTCTCCGGTCGTACCTGGACTCAAGCTTCAGCTTGGTGTGCCTCTTCTAGTTAAAATATTTATTGCTTATATGTGTTTCCCCAAATGTGATGTAATTTCCTGTGCCTGTGATTTAGTAAATGGATGCCGGCAGCTATAAAGGGAGGGGAAACTAAATGGGTATAATTCTGGCCCTGAAAGTGTTACAGGTTCAGTCAATCGCTTATGTAAAGCAGATTTCCATTGGTAACAATATTGATTTAATTTAATCCTAGATGGACGTTTCCCTTTAAGGTCGTCTTCTATGATTATCCCTAGATCACTTTCCTCTGTGGTGGACTCCAGTGTTACCCTGTCTAGTTCATACTCAGCCCTAGGATTCCCTCTCCCTATGTGCATAATCTTGCACTTTTTTGCATTGAAACCCAACTGCTATTCCTTGGACCAGTTTTCTAGCCTTTTCAGATCCCTACTCATTTTTTCTATACCTTCCTGTGTATCTACCCTGTACATAGCTTTGTATCATCCATGAACAGGCTAACCCTCCCTTCTAGACCCTCTGCAATATCGCTTATGAAGACATTGAAGAGCCCTGGTCCCAGTACTGATCCCTGGGGTACGCCACTTGTTACCCGTCCCTCCTGTGAGCTAACCCCATTTACCACCACTCTTTGTGTTCTATTACTCAACCACTTTCTAACCCATGTGACCACCTCTGTCCCCGCCCCCAGATTTGACAGCTTGTGGATTAGTCCCCTGTATGGGACTGTGTCGAAGGCCTTCCTGAAGTCCAGATAGGTCTACTACTCTGCCCTGGTCTATTTCCTTTGTCACCCACTCAAGAAATCAATCAGGTTGGTCTGTCATGACCCCGTGCTGTGAATCCATGTTGCCTTGGGTCCAGCAGCCTCTGCTCTAGGTAGTCCACCAGCCTTTCCTTAAGTAGGGTTTCTATCATTTTACCTACTATCGAGGTCAAACTGACTGGGCAGTAGTTTCCTGCCTCTTCCTTGCTACCACTTTTGTGCAAGGGTACCATTTGTGCCCTCCTCCACTCCTCTGGAACCTTGCCTGTTTCTAGTGATCCACTGAACAGTTTAGCCAGAAGTTTAGCCAGTTCCTCTCGGAGTTCCTTTAGGATCCTCGGGTGTATCACATCGGGCCCATAGCTTATCCTCCTAAGCTGTTGTAGTGCTCATTTTACTCTGTCCCTGAAATCTAATGTCCACCCCTTCTCCATTAATGGGGGACCATCTCCATTGTCTTCTTCCGTGAATATGGAACAGAAGTATTTGTTGAGGATTGTCACCTTGTCAATGTCTTTCTGCACTACCCTGCCTCTCTCTTTGCTAAGTCTCACAATCCCTCCCCCGTCTTCCTTTTCTCGCTAATGTACCTAAAGAATGCCTTCCCTCCTTCCTTCACTGATTTAGCTAGCTTTTCCTCGGGTTCAGCCTTTGCTGCCCTTACTACCTTGTTTGCTTCCTTCGTTCTTCCAAGTATTCTTTCCTGTCCTCCTTGCTTTGTGTTGCCTTGTACCACAGAAATGTCATCTTTTTCCTCTTACTAGCTCTGCCACTCCCTTGAGAACCACAGTGGTTTCCTCTTTCTTTGCTCTTGCTACAGGGCCTGGCACAATGGTTTACTACTAGGTTCAGGGCTTTCCTTATCTCATCTCATTGTTCCACTACCCCCTTATGTCATTGTATGCCTGCATAACCTTCCTGAATCCATTCTTCATCTTGCAAAGTCTGTCCTCCCAAAATCCAGTCTTATGTGTAGCCTTCTGTGGCGTCCTATGTGAACCCACAGCTCGATGATCCACTAGACCCTAGGGGTCTCCACCCCCACCATGGCTTCCTTTATCCTGTCCCATTGCTACATTCTCATAATTGCAATGTGTAGTTGTTACCTATGGATATTGCTCAGTGTGGCTACTTGTAATGCTGTGTCTTGACTACAGAACAACAAACAGTAGGTTGAACATTTACCCACTGTACTTATTTACCTACTGCACTTAAGTTAGGCCACTGTGCCCAACACTTTTTACTGCTTGTGGCACTCAAGACGGGTACTACTACTACGTGCCACAACATTTTATCAGAATGCTTAGAACCCTTGTTTCAAACAACATGAAGTCTTGCTGTATTCTGACATATGCAGTTAGGTCCTGCCTTTCAACTGCCCCGGAGAACAAAGAGTTAAACTTTCCATGGCCAGCATGGAATGTTCACCTCAAGCTCGGTTGAAGACCCTGTCTGCTGTTGTTTAAACTCCAACTGTCAGATTCTTTACTCCGCCTCACTGAACAGTCGCTCTGGAGATTTCTCCTTTTCGGTTCAAAAGTCGGTTAAAGTGTCGTTTTTACTCGGTTTCTACGAATTGCTGCTACCGATCTGTCTAAGTCTCTGTCTGTGGTACCGTGAGTACTAGATAGGTTTTCTGTATAGTGTATGTGTGGAACTTGTAAATTGTGGATCGGTTCGGCTGAACGATCAGTTTTCAGGTAAAAAAAGTTTGTGATTTACTTAGAATAGTGGTAACCGGTCCGTATCGGTTCTTAAAAAAAAAAAAAAAAAAAAAAAAAAAAAATAAGGATTTTATTACGTTTTTTTTTCCAAGACCCGTGACACGGTCAGGAACCGATAGGGGAGTCTTGCCTGGCGGATTGCTGAAAAAAGGGCAAGTTTTTGTTAGGATTGACCATGTCTGAGAAACCCAAGGAAGAAAACCGGGCCCGCTGGGTTTCAACACTGCAGTGTGTGTGGGGAAGTCTTTGCCAAGGCTGATCCCCACACCACCTGTGTTTATTGTCTGGGGTTTGACCACCTCGATTCAGACTGCCAAATTTGTAAGAATTTTCCCAAATCTACCCTGTAAAAGAGATTAGGTAGACTAAGGGAAAGGGAGGCGAGAAGTGCTGGCCGGATGGCCAGCCGGTTTGGTTCTGACCGAACCGGAAGGAGTGCCCTCTGACCAGGCGATGCTTCTTAGGGCAAAAGGAGGCTGATTCTGAGGAGTCGGTTCCAGGAAAAGAAAAGTTAAATCGTCGGTTCAGACCCAGAAATTCATATTCCGACTGCCGATGAGATAGCCAAGCCGATAAGGATAGTGCAATCGCTTATTTTGGTTCCGACCAAACCGCACCATCTGGCAGGGGTTTGGTTGGTCGGTTCCCCGGTTCGGATTACACCTTGGAAGAATTTTATGAACCGGATGAGGAGGAAGGAGAGTATGAGGATGATGGCGGTGATTATGAAAGTCTGAATGTGCCTATTGACCCGGACACCTCCCAGACAGACCTTCAGGTGTTTCTCCTCCTAGGCTTTCTGAGTCCCTTCTCACTTTGTGTTACAAAAGTGGCTGAGACCCTTCAGCTTCCTATGGAGGAAGCAGTAGAGGATCAGGAGGAGCCTGATTGTGTTGAAATGATGGACATCCCAGAGTCCAGGAGACTGTCTGTTTCCAAAGGATTGTGGAGGGACTAGAAGCATAAAATTCTTAAGATTCCTAATTCCATACCTCCTATGGACAGATGAATGGATAAGAGGTATACTCTTTCAGGCTCAGACACTGAGTTTCTTTCCCAGCAATGCAGCCATGTTGGGGTAGTGCAGGCTGCTGCCTGTGATAATGCAAATATCCCCTTGGCATCACACCCCCCAGATTAGGACTCCAGGAAGATTGATGCCATGGCAAAGAAACAGTACATGGCAGCATCTTTGGGGCTCAGGCAGGCTAACTATATGGCCTACACAGCTAGATACCAGACGTCCAGGTGGGACACTGTGCTGGCTCTGGCTAACAGGCCCTGACCAGCTTGCCAAGGAGCTGGAGCAGGTGGCTGCAGATGGGATTGAGGCATCCAAAGTGCAATTTCATGCTGCTGTGGACTCCAGTGATGTTTCATCAAGAGTCATGGCTACATCTGTGGCTCTTCGGAGGATGGCTTGGCTCAGATGTACTAGCCTATCACGGGATACCCAGGCTAAGGCCATGGATTTCCCTGTTATTGGTAATTCTGTGTTTGGGGAGCAGACAGAGAACTACATGAAAAAGATGGATGAGTACAGGACCACTTACAGGAGTGCTCAGGCCAAAGAAAGGCAAGCTACTCCTCAAAGGCAGCAGTCCAGGGGCAGGGGCAGGCCTTTCCAAAGGCCTTTTTACCAAGCTTAGGCCTCCTCTTCTTACTCTCAGAGGGGTTCCTTAGAGGAGAGGCAGACTGGGGATGAGCAGGCCTGCATCCACCCCTCAGCCTAAAGCCCCTGCCAAGCAGACACCCTGATGAGTCTGCCTGGGCCGATTCTCCAATGCCAGTAGCGGGCAGGCTGACTTACTTTGTCCAGGACTGGAAGTCTCTAACATCAGACAAGTGGGTCCTGGAAGTAGTAAGCCAGGGACTGGTTCTCTGCTTCAAAAAATTTCCCAAGATGAGAACCAGATCCTTTCCACCTGCAAATCCATCAGACACCCTTGCCTTAGAGGCAGTGGTTTCTTCCTCCTAGCTCTCAGAGCTATAGAGAGGTTCTCACTCTCACAAGGGCAAAGGATTGTACCAGGTACTTCCTAACCCCAAAAGACAGGAGAATGGCGGCCCATCCTGGACCTAAGATATCTCAACAAACACCTTTTAAAACCAAAGTTCAAAATGGTGACACTGGAATATTCTTCCTCTCTAAGGCCAAGGGACTGGCTAGCCTCCTGGACCTTAAAGATGCCTATTTTCACATTCCCATCAGGTGCTCCCACAGAATGTACCTCAGGTTCGAGTTGCCCTCAGGCCACTATTCAATTCAGAGCAATGCCCTTTGGCCTAACATCAGCCCAAGGGTTTCTACAAAGTGCCTGGCAGTAGTGGTTGCTTTTCTAAGGAGAAAGATCTCTACCTTCCATACTTGGACGACTGGTTCATAGTAGGTCAGTCTCCAGACCAAGTCAAGCTCACATTGCAAATGACTCAACAAGTACTCACTTCCTTAAGATTTCTTCTCAACCTTCCAAAGTCAGTTTCGAGCAGTACAGCTCCTCACCTTTATAGGGCGGAGCTGGATACAATAAAGGCAAGAGCCTTCTATCCCTGGACAGGGCAAGGACCCTTATGGAACTGGCCTCTTCATTCACCCTTCAGGTGTCTCGACCAGCAAGGCATTTACTTCAGCTTCTGGGCCACATGGCAGCTTCCACAGCAGTAGTCTAAGGAACAAGATTCCAGATGAGGGACATTCAGTTCTACTTAAGAGCCTTCTGGTCCCAAAGAAAGGATTCCCTTACCAAACTAGTCCCAGTGACTTGAACCCTGATCCAGGCCTTTCAGTGGTGGCAGGATCAGGACAATTTGAGACAAGGGGTTCCTTTTGTCACTCAGTCTCATTCAGTGATACTCACCACAGATGCTTCCCTGCTGGGCTGGGGAGCCCATCTGGGGGATCTTACCACCCAAGGACTGTGGTCACCTCAGGAATCTCTGCTTCACATCAATCTCTTGAAACTCAGAGCAGTGTTTTTGGCACTGCAAGCCTTTTCCAAATCTGTGCAGGACAAGGTGGTCCAGGTCAGAACAGACAACACCACCACCATGTGGGACATCAACAAGCAGGGAGGCACTCGGTCTACGGCCTTGTGCACAGAAGCAATGAAGTTGTGGTCCCTGGCCTATTCCCTGCAAACTTCTCTGATAGCAGTTCACCTCCCAGGGAAGGACAATGTCCTAGCAGATGCTCTGAGCAGAATATCCCAGGGCCATCACGAATGGACCCTAGATCCCCTAGTTTTGAAGGTGATTTTCTCGAGATGGGGCACTCCACAGGTAGATCTTTTTGCAGCCCCGACAATCACCAACTTCCTCTCTTTGTTGCAGACCCCCAGTCTTGGGCTCAGTCCCTTGGATGTTCTGATCCTGAATTGGGAAGGGACATTTCTGTATGCTTTTCCCCCTTCCTCTTCTGTTCAAAGTGTTAGTCAAGATAAGGTCACAACCATGCAAAGTGATTCAAACAACATGAAGTCTTGCTATATATGACATATGCAGTATAACCCCAGGTTAGAACTGCTCCGGAGTGAAAGAGTTAATTTCCATGCAGGGCATATGGAATCTTGAGCGCGAGCTCGGATGAACACTGTCTGTTGAAGCTCAAACTTAAACTGTCAGATTCTTTACTCCGCCTCACTGAACAGTCGCTCCGGAGATTCCTCCTGCTGCTCGGTTTGTTTGTCGGTTTTAAAGTGTAATTCTCGGTTTATTTTACCGAAATTTAACCTCAATCGTCGGTTCAAGCTCTGTCTGTGGTATTGTAAGTAATAGATAGACTTATTTATTATTTTTCTTCTGTGTGGAACTTGTAAACGTCTTTTTCGGTTCGGTTTGAACCGATCAGAGGGGTTTAAAAATACTTTCTAGCCCTTTAGAAGTGTGGTTCCGGTTCTTATCGGTTCTAAAAAACCGGATTTATTCGTTTTTTCACGACCCATGACACGGTGGTAACCGATAAGTCTTGCTTGGTGGATTGCCATTAATGGGCAAGTTTGGTTAGGCTGTCACTGTGTCTGAGAAACCCAAAAGAAAAACCGGACCCACTGGGTTTCAGCACTGTGGCCTCTATGGGGAAGCCTTTGCCAAGGCTGACCCACACACCATTTGTGTATATTGTCTGGGGTTTGACCACTTCAATGCAGACTGCCAGATTTGTAAGAATATTCCTGCTGCCACTGTGGAAAAAAGAGTTGGTAGGCTCAGGGAAAGGGAGGCCAAAAAGTCCACTGACCCCGATGGCCAGCCCGGTTCGGTTCCAACCAAACCTGAGGGAGTGCCCTCGACCAGGGCGATGCTCTCGGCAATGAAGAGCCAGCTCTGAGGAGTCGGTTCCAACTAAAAGGACTAGAAGGTCAGCTAGTTTGGGGCCAAAGTTCTTTTTCCAACCACTGAGGAAATAACCAAAGCTATTCAAATTGTCCAGTCTCTTTCCCCAGTTCCGTCCTAACCGGCACCATTGGGCAAGCGCCCGGTTCGGTCGGTTCCCTCGGTTCAGGATTATGATTTTGAAGATTTTTATGAACCAGGGGAAGGGGAGGAGGGGTACAAGGAGAATGAGTGTGATTTTTGACAGTCTGGATGTGCCCATTGAACCGGACATCTCTCCAGACAGACCCTCAGGAGTATCTCCTCCCAGGCTATCTGAGTCCCCTTCTCATTTTTTGTTTTACAAGAAAGTTGTTGACACTCTGCAACTCCCTGTTGAGGAAGCTGTTGATGATCAAGAAGAGCCTGATTTGTGGAAATGATGGATATTCCAGAGTCTAGGAGACTGTCTATTCCTTGCACAAATCTTTTAGGAAACAGACAGTAAAAATTTTGAAAACTCCTCATTCTATCCTCCTGTGGATAAAAGGATGGACAAGAGGTATGTTTATCAGGCTCTGATACGGAGTTCCTGTTCTCAGCAGTGCAGCCATGTGGGGGTAGTGCAGGCTGCAGCCTGTGACAAGGCTAATATTCCTCTAGTCTCTCACCCTCCTGAAAAGGATTCCAGGAGGATGGATGCCATGGCAAAAAGCAGTACATGGCAGCATCTTTGGGACTCAGACAGGCAAATTATATGGCTTCACGCAGCTAGGTACCAGAAACCAGGTGGGATACTGTCCTGGCCCTAGCAAACGGGCCCTGAACAGCTTGCCAGGGAGCTGGAGCAGGTGGCTGCGGAGCGGTATTGAGGCATCCAAGGTGCAGTTTCATGCTGCTGTGACTCTAATGATGTTTCATCTAGAGTTATGGCTACATCTGTGTCTCTTCGCAGAATGGCCTGGCTCAGATGTACTGCCCTGTCTCAGGATACCCAGTCTAAGGCTGTGGATTTTCCTGTTGTGGGAATTCTCTGTTTGGGGAGCAGACAGAGAATTATATGAAGAAATGGATGAGTATAGGACCACCTATAGGAGTGCACAGGCCAAAAGAAAAGCAAGTCACTCCTCAAAGGCAGCATGTCAGGGGCAGAGGCAGGCCTTTTCATCGGCCGTTTTACCAAGCCCAGGCCTCCTCTTCTGCTTATGCCCAGAGGGGGTTCTTTAGAGGAAGGGGCAGAAGGGGCTCTAGTAAGCCTGCTTCTATCCCTCAACCCAAAGCCCCTGCAAAACAGGCTCCCTGATGGGGTAGCCAGGGCCGATTCTCCACTACCGGTAGGGGGCAGGTTGGCTTACTTTGTCCAGGACTGGAAGTCTTTAACATCAGACAAGTGGGTCCTGGAAGTAGTAAGCCAGGGACCGGTTCTCAGCTTCAAAAAGTTTCCAAAGATGAGAGCCAGATCTTTTCCACCTGCAAAACCATCAGAGGCACTTGCCCTGGAAGCAGAAGTTTCTGCCCTCCTGGCTCTCACAGCCGTGGAAAGGGTTCTACCCATACACCAGGGCAAAGGGTTGTACTCCAGGTACTTCCTTACCCCAAAAGACAGGAGAATGGCGCCCATTCTGGATCTCGGTATCTAAACAAGCACCTTTTAAAACCAAAGTTCAAAATGGTGACCCTGGGGATTATTTTATTCTCTCTAAGGCCAGGGGATCAAGGCCTCCCTGGACCTCAAGGATGCCTACTTCCATGTTCGTGATCAGAAGCTCCCATCGAAAGTACCTCAGATTCGAACTGCCTTCAGGCCATTACCAGTTCAGAGCAATGCCCTTCGGCCTCCTCGGCTCCAAGGGTGTTCACAAAATGCCTGGCAGTAGCAGTTGCTCATTTAAGAAGGCAAAAGATTGCCATCTTTCCTTATCTGGACGAATGGCTCATTGTAGGCCAGTCTCCAGAACAGGTCAAACTTCATTTACAAGTAACCCAGCACCTGCTTACATCTCTAGGTTTCCTTCTCGATCTTCCAAAGTCAGTTCTGGAGCCTGTCCAGCTTCTCACCTTTATAGGCGCAGAACTGAACACAAAAGAAGCCAGAGCCTTCCTTCCTCTGGAGAGAGCGAGGACCCTGGTATCTCTGGCCTCCTCTTTCACCCTGCAGGTCTCTCGACCAGCAAGGCATTTTCACAGCTCCTGGGGCACATGGCTGCTTCTTCAGCAGTAGTGCAGGGAGCTGATTTCAGATGAGGGACATTCAGTTCCATTTGAGAGCCTTTTGGTCTCAAAGGACAGATTCCCTAACCAAATTGATTCCAGTGACTCGAACCCTGATCCACTCCTCCAGTGGTGGCAGGATCAGAACAATCTGAGACAGGGGTTCCCTTCACTCCCAGTCTCATTCCTTGACCCTTACTACAGATGCATCCTCTTGGGGTGGGGAGCTCACGTGGCGACCTTTTCCACCCAAGGGCTGTGGTCCCCTCAGGAATCTCTGCTCCACATCAATTTGCTGGAGCTCAGAGCAGTTTTTCTAGCACTTCAGGTTTTTTCCACAGCTGTCCAGAACAAGGTAGTTCAGGTCAGAACAGACAATACCACTACAATGTGGTACATCAACAAGCAAGGGGGCACTCGGTCTACGGCCTTGTGCACCGAAGCAATGAAGTTGTGGTCTCTGGCATTTTCTCTGAACGCTTCCCTTACGGCAGTTCACCTCCCAGGCAAGGACAATGTCCTAGCGGATGCTCTCAGCAGGATTTCCCAGGGCCATCACGAATGGGCATTGGATCCCCTAGTACTGGAGGTAATATTTGCCAGATGGGGCACTCCGCAAATAGATCTCTTTGCAGCCCCAGACAATCACCAACTTCCCCTTTTTTGTTGCAGACCCCCAGTGTTGGGCTCAGTCCCTCTGGATGCCTTTCTTCTCAGTTGGGAAGGGAAGTTTCTCTATGCTTTTCCCCCTTCCCCTTCTTTTCAAAGTGCTAGTCAGAATCAGATCTCAATCCTGCAAGATGATCCTGATCGCTCCAGATTGGGCCAGGCAGCCCTGGTACCCACTCCTCATGTCCTTAGCAGTCCACCCTCCCCTATGCCTTCCCAGGAATCACAACCTGTTAACCTGTGCCCAGGGGAGAGTTTGGTATCCGAACCTCAAATCTCTCAATCTCAAGGCTTGGCTCTTGAAGAGTTAGAATTTGCTGACCTACACCTTTCTCAAGGTGTATTGGATATCTTGAAGGCCTCTAGGAAGCCTTCCACCAGGGCTACCTATAATTCAAAATGGAAGAGATTTTCCATATGTGGTGTTGGTAAACATATTTCCAGAATCTGCTGGTGTGCCCACGATCCTGGATTATTTGTGCATTTGAATTCTTGGGGCTGAGGCCAGCTACCCTAAAGGTGCACTTGGCAGCTGTGTCTGTCTTCTTGTCAGCAGGTAAGCCCTCTTCTTTATCAGCTCACCCTGTGTTCTCCAAGTTTTTTAAAGGGTTGCTTCACACCAATCCTCCGTTCAGGGATCCTGCCCCTGCTTGGGATCTTAATATTTGCATCGCTCAGCTTATGCAACCCCCTTTTGAGCCGTTGTCTTCAGCAGACCTGAAGTACTTGACTTGGAAAACTGTGTTTCTGGTAGGCATCACCTCTGCCAGGCGCATAAGTGAGCTACAAGCCTTGTCAGTGGAGCCTGATTTTATCTCCTTTCATAGAGATAAGGTAGTCCTCAGGACTAACAGGAAGTTTTTGCCTAAGGTGGTTTCAGACTTTCACCTTAATCAATCCATGTCTCTTCCTGTGTACTTCACTGACCATTCCTCCTATGGTGAGAGGAGATTGCACAATTTAGATGTCAAAAGAGCCCTTAGTTACTATATAGAAGCGTACCAAGGGTCACAGGTTCAGTCCTCTCAATTGTTCCTCACTTATGGTGAGGTTGGTAAAGGAAACCTGCCACTAAAAGATCCATTGCCAGGTGGATTGTCTCTTGTATCCAATTCTGTTATGAAAAACTGGGTAAGGTTCCTCCCTCAGGCCTGAGGGCTCACTCTACCAGAGGTACAGCTGCATCTCTGGCTGCTGCCAGGGACATTCCTATCCTAGAGATATGTCAAGCAGCTACCTGGAAAACAGTTCACACTTTTACTAAGCATTACTCCTTGGATATCCAGGCTAGGAGTGATGCTCGATTTGGCACAGCTGTGCTTCAGAGCCTATTTCCCAAGTAGGTTCTGTCCCTCCTTCATGGAGGTACTGCTGTGTAGTCTGCATATGGCATAATATAGCAAGACTTCATGTTGTTTTGAAGAAAAAAATTACTCACCATAGTAATGTTGTTTCTTCTAATGGAGTCTTGCTATATTATGACCTCCCTCCCAGCCTGCCCCTCTCAGAACCTCTGTTTTTGGGAGGTGGGTGGGCAATGCAATGTTGGCACTTCTTGATGCCCACTTTATTTCACCTCCTTGGTGCTTAGGTGTTATGCTTGAGTTTCTTCTTGAATCCCCCGACTTGAGTCTTTGTTTTGGGATCAAGATCAAAAAGGTATTTTTGTAGTTAGTAGCCAACGGCTAGTGTAGGTTTACGGCTTCCACACAGAACCTTAGTGAGTTTTTGCTCATAAAGATCTGACAGTTTAAGTTTGAGCTTCAACAGACAGAGTGTTCATCCGAGCTCGCGCTCAAGATTCCATGCTCTGCATGGAAGTTGACTCTTTCACCTCCGGAGCAGTTCTAACCTGGGGTTATACTGCATATGTCATAATATAGCAAGACTCCATTCGAAGAAACAACATTACTAAGGTGAGTAATTTTTTCTTCTGATTGCTCCAGACTGGGCCAGGCAGCCCTGGTATCTCCTATTGCTGTCCCTAGCAGTCCACCTTCCCCTGTCTCTTCCCAGGAATTGCAACCTGTTGACATCCTCTCAGGGGAGGATTTTGTACCCGAACCTTCGGTCTCTCAATCTCAAGTCATGGCTCTTGAAGTTAGTTTGCTGACCTGCATCTTTCCCAAGGGGTTCTGGATATCCTTAAGGCTTCTCGAAAGCCTTCCTCCAGAAAGACTTAAGAATTACAAATGGAAAAGGTTCACTATTTGGTGTTCTAAGAAGAATATTTCTCCAGATTCTGCTGGGTTGCCTATGGTTTGGACTATATGGTCCATCTCAATGGCCTACGCCTTAGGCCAGCTACACTTAAAGTGCATTTGGCAGCTGTTTCTGCTTTCCTCTCAGTAGGCAAGCATCCCCTGTCAACCCATCTCTGTTTTTGTGTTTTCTTCAAGGATTGCTGCACAGCAATCCCCTTTAGGGATTCTGCTCCTGCTTGGGACCTTAATGTTTGCATTGCTCTGCTTATGCAACCCCCCCTTTGAGCCTTTGTCCTCTGCAGAGCTTAAGTACTTGACTTGGAAAACTGTGTTTTTGGTGGCCATTACCTCTGCCAGGCGTATCAGTGAATTACAAGCTCTGTCAGTGGAACCTGATTTCATCTCTTTCCATAGAGATAATGTGGTCCTAAGAACTAACAGAAAGTTTTTGCCTAAAGTGGTTTCAGATTTCCACCTCAACCAATCTGTCTCTCTGTTTTCTTCACTGACCATTCCTCCTCTGGAGAGAGGAGGCTACACAGCTTAGATGTTAAAAGGGCCCTCAGCTACTACATAGAGCGCACCAAGGGTCACAGGTTTGAATCCCTCCAGTTGTTTCTCACGTATGGAGAGGTTGGTAAGGGCAAACCTGCCACTAAGAGATCTGTTGCCAGGTGGATTGTTTCTTTTATACAATTCTGCTATGAGAAACTGCGTAGAACTCCACCTGAGGGCTCACTCCACTAGAGGTACAGCTGCTTCCCTGGCTGCTGCCAGGGATATTCCTATCTTAGAAATCTGTCAAGCAGCCACCTGGAAAACAGTCCTACATTCACCAAGCATTACCTTGGATATCCAGGCTAGGAGTGATGCTCAGTTTTACACAACGGGTACTTCAGAGCCTGTTTCCAAAGTAGGTGCTGTCCCTCCTCCATGGAGGTACTGCTTGATAGTCTGTAATAGTCAGAATACAGCAAGACTTCATGTTGTTTGAAGAAAAAATTACTCACCTTAGTAATGTTGTTTCTTCTAATGGAGTCTTGCTGTATTCTGACCCCCCCCCCCCAAACCCGCCTCCCCTCTCAGAACCTAGTTTTTGGGATGCGGGTGGGCAGGAGCAGTATTGACACCCTAGAGGTGTCCCTTTTTCACCCTCCTTTATTTTGGGTGAGTGCTGTATTTTGGGACGCGTTTTGTTTTTTGGGTTTCCTGACTTGAGTCTTTTCTTTGAAATCAAAAAACCCTTTTATATAGATATAGTTGTCAGTTGGCTAGTTTTGAGTTTTACAGTTTCCACACAGAACTTCTAGTGAGTATGGCTCGTAAAGATCTGATGGTTGGAGTTTTAAACAGCAGCAGACAGGGGCTTCAACTGAGCTCGCGGTGAACATTCCATGCTGGCCATGGAAAGTTTAACTCTTTGTTCTCCGGGGCAGTTGAAAAGCAGGGCATAACTGCATATGTCAGAATACAGCAAGACTCTATTAGAAGAAACAACATTACTAAGGTGAGTAATTTTTTTCTTTTCTGCAAATGTTTGTGTTGTTGTGAGTGTGTATCCTTGCTTGTGCATCAGTATTATAGGGGCACAGTCGTTCCCTTATAGTTAGGTTTGAGTAGGCACTTCACTGTTTAAAACCCAAATTGGCACTTTAATAACTTTGTAACCATTCAACGGATTTGCATGAAAAATGTGTGGTTATCTAGGGTAGATCTCTGGATGTGCCAAGTTACGTTCCAGCCAGATGTGCAGTATCCGAGTTCTGGAGAGGTGAAAAACTTATGTCGCTTATTGACTTTGCTGGGTTTTTTGGTTTTGTTTTCTTTGAACTTGCCTATAGCCCAGACAGTTTGGAATTGTGGTCTGGAATTTTCGATTGTAGAAAGAGTCTGGGCCACAGATGTGTCCTTTTGTTGTTTTTTTTTTTTTTTTTAATCCATTTTAAATTAGGACAAATTTGTTTCTGAGCATGCTCAGTAAGCACTAAAAAATTACTGTATGAGATGGAAAAAAGAATCCTGTTTCATATTGGAATATTCCTTTTTTGTTTGAAGCCATCTTGTTTCTGTTTTTTTGGTGTGGTGTTTTCCAGAAAAATTATCAAAATATACAAAACTGAGATCCTTGAGAGACACCAACACGTTTATCTGGGCGATCAAGACCCTGTAGGTGTAATCTGCATTTCACAGTTGCAGACGTGCCCCAAAAATGTTTTTTTTTTTTTTTAAACATTGTATTTTTTCATGACTGCGCAATACAAAAAAAGAATCCTTTCTCATATCACAAGTCACATAAAAAGATCCTTTTTCATGAAGGGGGAGAATCTTTGCCCTTTGCCTATCTTATTGTGATTGCCGTCCCTGTTACTGTTTTGTATTTCCCTGGTGTCTGGTGGCAGCCCCCACGTCTCATCCCCATACCCATTTATTGTATTTATTTCCCTGGTGTCTAGTGGCATCCCCACCCGCTGATCACTGTCCCCTTGTAGAATTATATTCCTTGGTGTCTAGTGGTACCCACCACCTGCTGATCGCTGTCCCAGTACTTCAGAAACTTGTTGTTGTTGTTGTTGTTGTTGTTGTTGTTGTTGTTGTATTTTTCAAAACGTAATATGGTCTCTCACCGATCTGACCCCACCTCCCACTCAGCACCCACCACTGCACGCCTCACACACCCATTTACCTGAACAGGTCCCAGGTTCAGACCCACCTCCGATCGAAGACATGTCTTGCTGCTGGAACCAGCGACTCCAATATGAGAAACTAAGGTAAATGCGGTTCAGTGTATTTCAATGGGGGTTTTCAACTTTGATACATAACATGGCCATGTTTGCATATATTGACACCAGATTTTCAACATCACCTTTTTGCGGACACTACCTCATGGACAGTGTCACTTGTATTTCGTAAATCCATCCTGAAAGGTGATTTTGCGGTCACTTGGCGAAATCCCCTTTCAGATGTGATTTGAACATTTTCACTGCCTTTATTCAAGAGGTGGGGTCATAAGAAGGCTGTATTGCAAATCTGGTGTCAAAATATGTAAAAATGGCAAAGTTATGTGCATGCGTTTAAATTTAACTACGCACATGCGTAACTTCAGTAATTTTAAATATTTTCACCCCAAATTTTCAGCATAGCCATTTTTTACATCACCTCATGAACGTGACAGCTGTAATTTTTTCAAATGCTGGTCAAAACTTGTCTTCTCACCTGTGGCATGGAATGATGGTGCTTTGGTGCGGCATGACATTTTGACGGGGCTTTGAACATTCTTAGCATGGCGTTCATGAAGTGGAGTGAAGACTATGCTAACAGTTTGGTTGCTGTTTTGGCTGAAATGCTTCCACCACAACACACATGTATGCATCTATGGAGGGATGGCAGCGCAGGGCCTAGAGGACCTTGTGCTCCCACAGGCAAATGAGCATATGATTATGCTATCTCAAAAACTAAGGAACTTCTATGCAAAAAAAAAAAACTCTGTCAATGCATCTGTTGGGGTTAAAGTGACAAAAATAGGGAAATGTGGTGTTAGGGTTGCCAACCCTAACGCCCCCACCATGCAGGCAGCAAACCAAGTGTGGGTGTGCCTTTGGGATTCTCCAGCCTGACGCCACCACCTTCCATCAGTAAAGAAGCCGAGATGTGTGCAGTGTGAGGAATGAGGTGAGCGTAGGCTGAGAACCCTAAGGCACACCCCACGCCTGGTTTGCTGTCTGAAGGGTGGTGTTGGGGTTGGGAATCCCAACACCACGCTTCCCTACTTTTGTCGCTTTAACCCTAACTGATGCATTAATGGAGTTTTTTGCAAAGAATATACGGGGGGGGGGTGTGTGTGTGTGTATAATATGTTTGTGTGTGTGTGTGTGTGTGTGTGTGTGTGTGTGTACATACTGTACACATGCACACGCAGAAATATTCAGTGCAAGTAACTCACTGCATCCTAAGAAGCCATCAGACATACGTATTTTTCTGTATATCTCTGCCTTGCACTTCCTTTTTTATACAGTACTGCTGACTTTGAGCACTTTAGCTGTTGAACTTTAGCTCAAATAAAATTATTTGCGTCTTTTTAAAAAGATGCGCTCTGCAGCAGTTTTTTTTTTTTTTATATCACGTAGTGCTTTCTGTTCTCATGGTTTGTAGATGTACCATTCTCTGTGCCTGTATACGTTGTATAATAAGCAGTTTATCTTTCAACAGCTTGTACCAGTATGGGACAATAGACCATATGGATGTTCTCGCAGTATTGTTCGCATGATTGGGACCAGTCTTCCTTTAAGCCCAAGCCTGAGAGTCCACTTTCAGGTAAGACTGTATTTTTAGCTTGGTTTTGACCAGCTGTCCAAACACTCAGTACTGTTAAAGTATTTGGTTTTTTTCTATATGTTCATTATCCAGCTGCTATTACCTTCTGTGCTGCTGTCCTGCAATGCTTCTCCATCGTTGGGCTAGCTGCTTGTGGCTCTTCCTGCTTGTACTTCTCAGCACAACCCCCAACTCTACTTTGGATTTCATCTCCATGGCTACCACCATCCCTTGAGGAAACGCCTCTCATGGCAGGGCCCCCGATGGACTGGGAATACAAATGTTAGGCTGCTAGAGGTAGGCAAGATGGGACAGGATGAAGATGTGTTGATGTCATAGCCATGGAGTTGGCATTGTCCCCTCTTTAAGTTCTCCCACTGCCTGGACATTTACAGTATGTGAGGGCTGATGTCACATGATCACCTACAAAGTCTGGGGTATGGATCCCTCCCCCGGAGTTTAGGCGTGCTGCCTCGGCAACTCTTCCCCATGACTCTAAGTACCTTTACAGATATGAATCAAATTACAATAACTATCTCTTGCTTACTTATATCTGTAAGACAGTTTTACATTTATGTGGCTAAAATGTATTACCCCCTTGCTATATATTGACTTTTCAGTCAATTAGAAATACAGTACAGTACATACATACTAGTAGCTGTTTAAATGTAGGACAACACTCTGTACCTATTTTCTATACAAAAGGGGTGACTAATTGTTGCCATATGGGAACCATAACATTTTATTTGACTGATCCTTTAAGCCATACAGCTAGACTACCTTTTAAACCCTACCGTTTGCCTCCCTTCAAAACCGTCATAAGTCACATCACCTCAGTATCTACAATAACAAGTTTGATGCACTGAAAATGATCACCACCTTTAAGTATCTTGGTGTCTACCTTGACAGCTCTGTCTCCTACAGCCAGCACATAGACCAGGTTGCCAAGTCAGCTAGTGCCAGACTAGGTCAATCTCTACCTGCATAGGCAGTGCCTTACTGAAAGTGCCATCAAGCTTGCAGTTAACAGCTCGCGTTTCTCCATCATAGATTATGGACTGGTAGTCTATGGAGCAGGTACCAATACAGCACTTAGGCGTAATCAAGATTGTCTTAAACAAAGCCTGCAGACTAGTCCTGGTGTGGACCGCTTAACTCACACTTGTGAACTATACTCAAGCACTGGTTGGTTAAACTTGAATAGCAGAATTCAGTACCAAGTCTGTCTATTAACTCAAAATCCACCCTAGGTCTTGCTCCTGGGAGTGAGACAACTGCTAAGAAACTCCACTTCCTCCAGACTAACTAGGGGGTCGAGTAAAGCTGCCTTCATTATCCCATTCCGACGGACCTCACTAGGGCAGCAGTCATACGAATACAGGGCTCCCTGCTGGCTAAATTCCCTTAACTCTGAGCTGATTGAGGAAACTAAACTACGCCCATTTAAGGCCAAGCTGCTGCAGTACCTGGCCACTCTTAGTAACTGCGACTGCTTCACCTGTGCCTAATCCTACTGTTATTGATAGTTTATCTGTCCTGCATAGCACCCATCTTCCCCCCACTCTCCCTACCTGGTCCTGACCCCTCTGAGCACTTACCCCCATGTCCCTCTTCAAACAACTTGAAGTCTTGCTGTATTCTGACAAGTGCAGTTAGCTAGCCTTTAAACTGCCCTGGAGGACAAAGGGTTAAACTTTCTATGCAGAGCATAGAATGGTGAGCTTGAGCTCAGTTGATGTCTCTGTCTATTTCCCTTTGAAATCTAACCGTCAGATTCTTTACTCCGCCTCACTGAACAGTCACTCTGAAGATTTCTCCTGCAGCTCGGTTCGAAAGTCAGTTGAAGTGTCTGTTTTCCGTTGGTTTGTAACCAAAAATTATTCCGCATAGTCGGGTCAGTCTCTGTCTGTGGTACTGTGAGTACTAGATAGGTTTTGTACTGTCTTTCTGAGTGGAACTTGTAAAAGTGTGGATCCGTTCGGCTGAACCGATCATTTTGTTAATACTTGTATTTAACTTTAGTGTGTGGTTACCGGTCCTTATCGGGTACGTTTTTTTTTTTCCAAGACCCATGACATGGTTAGGAACCGATAAGGGTCTTGCCTGGCGGTTGCCGAAAAAAGGGCGAGTTTGGTTAGGTTGGCCATGTCTGAGAAACCCAAGGAAAAAAAACAGTGGGTTTGAACACTGCAGTGAGTGTGGGGAGGTCTTTGCTAAGGCCGATTCCCCACACCACCTGTGTTTATTGTCTGGGGTTTGAACACCTCGACTCAGACTGCCAAATTTGCAGAAATTTTCCCAAATCTACCCTTGAAAAGAGATTAGGTAGACTGAGGGGAAAGGAGGCCGATAAGTCCGCTGACCCAGATGGCCAGCCCAGTTCTGACCGAACCAGAAGGAGTGCCCTCTGACCAGGGCGATACTACTTCGGGCAAAAGAAGGGCTGATCCTGAGGGGTCGGTTCCGACAAAAAGAAAATGCAAAGAAAAATCGTCCGGTTTGGATCCCGAAGTCCATGTTCCAACCGCCGAGGAAATAGCCAGAGCAATTCGGATTGTGGAATCACTTCGCTCAGTTCTGACTGATCCGCACCTTTGGCAGGGGCTCGGTTCGTCGGTTCCCCGGTTCACGATTATACCCCTGAAGAATTTTATGAACCGGAGTTTGAGGAGGAAGGGAGTTTGAAGATGATGATGGTGATGGTGAAAGTCTGGATGTGCCTGTGGAACTGACATCTCCCAGACAGACCTTCAGGTGTATCCTCCTAGGCTTTCTGAGTCCCCTCCCACTTTATGTTCTACAGAAAGGTGGCTGAGACCTCCAGCTTCCTATGGAAGAGGCAATGGAGGATCAGGAGGAGCCTGATTTTGTGAAAATGATGGACATCCCAGAGTCCAGGAGACAGTCTATTCCCATTCACAAATCTATTGGGAAGCAGATACAAAAAATCCTGAAGTCTCCCAATTCTATACTTCATATGGATAGAAGAATGGACAAGAGGTATACACTATCAGGCTCAGATACAGAGATCTTACTTCGAGAGGGCTCTTGCAGTAGGTAATTACATATGGGACTGACGCCGGCCGGCGGCAGGACCCCACGGAAAAATTTCTAGGTAGCAGTCCCTGGCGAGGGACCGCCTCACGCCAGGTGACCGGCGTCAGACGACGTCAGTATAAAGGGGCGGTCCCGGACGCCCGCCTTCCAGTTCTTTCCTGCCACAGGCCCGGACGAGAGAGAAGCAGATATTTCCTTCAGTGGAAAAGGCGCTGAAAAAGCCTAGGGGGATGGAGGGCGGGAAGGTATTACCTACTGCAAGAGCCTCTCTCGAAGATCTACTGTTACGGTAAGTTCTTACGTAACTGTACTTTTTTATATCAGCAGTGCAGCCATGTTGGGGTTGTGCAGGCTGCTGCCTGTGATAAGGCGAACATTCCCCTCACTTCACACCCCCCAGACAAAGACTCCAGGAAGATTGATGCCATGGCAAAAAGGCAGTACATGGCATCTTCCTTGGGACTCAGGCAGGTAAATTATATGGCCTATGCAGCCAGGTACCAGAAGCCCAGGTGGGACACTGTACTGGCACTGGCTAAACAGGCCTCCCCCCAGCTAGCCAAGGAGCTGGAGGAGGTGGCTGCAGATGGGACTGAGGCATCAAGGTTCAGTTTCATGCTGCTGTGGACTCCAGTGATGTGTCATCAAGAGTCATGGCTACCTCTGTGGCTCTTCAGAGAATGCCTTGGCTCAGATGTACTAGCCTCTCACAGGATACCCAAGCTAAGGCCATGGATTTTCTTGTAGTGGGTAATTCTCTGTTTGGGAGCAGACAGAGAATTACTTGAAGAAATGGATGAGTACAGGACCACTTACAGGAGTGCTCAGGCCAAGGAGAGGCAGGCAACTCCTCAGAGGCAGCAGTCCAAGGGCAGGGCAGGCCTTTCATAGGCCTTTTACCAAGCACAGGCCTCTTCTCCCTTTTCACAGAGGGGGTTCTTCAGAGGAGAGCAGAAGGGGATGAGCAGGCTGCATCCACTCCTCAGCCTAAGGCCCTTGCCAAGCAGACACCCTGATGGGCCTGCCGGGTCCGACTCTCCTATTCCAGTAGGGGCAGGCTGGCTTACTGGTCCAGGACTGGATGTCTATTACATCAGACAAGTGGGTCCTGGAAGTAGTAAGCCAGGGACTGGTTCTCTGCTTCAAAAAATTTCCCAAAGATGAGCCAGATCTTTTCCACCTGCAGGTCTCTCAGAAACCCTTGCCCTAGAGGCAGAGGTTTAATCTCTGCTGGCTTTAAGAGCCATAGAGAGAGTACCTACCCTACACTGGGGCAAAGGTCTGTACTCCAGGTACTTCCTTACCCCCAAAAAGACAGGGGAGTGGCGACCCATCCTAGACCTAAGATATCTAAACAAACATCTTTTAAAACCAAAGTTCAAGATGGTAACTCTGGGAATAATCCTTCCCTCTCTAAGGTCAGGGGACTGGCTAGTCTCCCTGGACCTCAAAGATGCCTACTTTCACATTCCCATCAGGTGCTCCCACAGAATGTACCTCAGGTTCGAGTTGCCCTCAGGCCACTATCAGTTCAGAACAGTGCCCTTTGGCCTAACTTCAGCCCCAAGGATTTTCACAAAGTGCCTGGCAGTAGTTGTTGCTTTTCTAAGGAGGCAAAATATTTCCATTTTTCCATATCTGGACGATTGGTAATAGTGGGCCAGTCTCCAGACCAGGTCAAGTCACACCTGCAGGTGACCCAGCTAGTGCTCGCTTCCCTAGGATTTCTTCTCAACCTTCCCAAGTCAGTTCTCGAACCAGTCCAGCTTCTTACCTTAATAGGGGCAGAACTGGATACAGTCAAAGCAAGAGCCTTTCTTCCCCTGGAAAGGGCAAAGGTTGTTATAGAACTAGCCTCTTCCTTCAGCCTTCAGGTATCTCAATCAGCAAGGTATTTTTTTTTTTTTTGTTTGTTAATTTCATCTTTATTTCATTTTTACTTACAATCGATTGTGTCCAAGCAGTAGGAGCAAAAAGATCAAGAAAGGGTACTTTCAGAAGTCCTTCTGGCCATAGTGGATTGAGTGCTCAAAAAGAAAAATTAAGGATTAATACCAGAGAGGTTAGAGTTCATTGTCCATGGAGGGCCAAGATAATTCAGAAGGACCCCAGCTTCGGAATAGCTTCACTTCTTAAAGAGATACTCAGCAAGGTCCTGGGTGTCAGACAGAACAATGGGAGTTCAAATATAGGAAATGAACAACAAATGTACTATTGTTTCTAATCGACTCCAGGGCACCCAAACCTGAAACCAAAGGAGGCCCCGGGAACCACGCAAACCAGTCCTCTACAGCAAAAGGGAAGCATAATTATGGTACAAAAGTTCTGTCCTTAAGCATATAGTACAAAAGCCATCTATTCCATCGGAGCTAAATCTTTCCTCCTATCATTTAAACTGTTATTTTTTCCAGCTGGGAGGTTTGCTTGGTTATGGTCCACCAATCCCGCAAGGTTGGGATCTCTGGGGACAACCACATTTTAGTGATAGCCTTTTTACCTGCTGATTGCAGAATAGCTAGAAGGTCCCTAATGCCCCCCAGGGAGTATTAACAAAATAAATGCATGCAGGGTTAATTGGAAGGGCCTATCAAATATTTCTTGAAACCTAACTGCAATGAACGAATAAATGGTTCCAACTTAGGGCAAAATATTCCAAGTCAGGGATGATTGCCTGCTCCAGTTCTGCCCAGTGCGCCTCGTTGACAGACAGCTGCCTAGCCATAACATGCGACAGATGCGCAGCTTGGTAGTACCGATAGAGCAAGGCATTTTCTCCAGCTCTTGGGCCACATGGCAGCTTCAACAGCAGTGGTCCAAAGGGCAAGATTCCAGATGAGGGACATCCAGTTCCATCTAAGGGCTTTTTGGTCTCTGAGGAAGGATTCCCTTACCAAACTGATCCCAGTGACTCTGACCTTGCTCCAGGCCATTCAGTGGTGGCAGGATCAGGACAATTTAAGGCAAGGAGTCCCATTTGCCTCTCAGTCTCATTCAGTGGTCCTTACCATGGATGCTTCCCTTCTGAGCCCATCTGGGGGCCCTCACTGCCCAGGGTCTGTGGTCCACTCAGAAATCCCTTCTCCATATTAATCTCCTGGAACTCGGGGCATTTTTTCTGGCCCTGCAAGCTTTCTCTCAGTCAGTGTGGAACAAGGTGGTTCAGGTCAGAACAGACGACACCATCACCATGTGGTATATCAACAAGCAGGGAGGCATTCGGTCTACAGCCTTGTGCACAGAAGCCATGAAGTTGTGGTCCCTGGCTTATTCCCTGCAAACCTCTCTGATAGCAGTTCACCTTCCAGCGAAGGACAATGTGCTAGCAGATGCACTGAGCAGGATCTCACAGGGCCATCACGAATGGTCCCTGGACCCTCTGGTATTGAAGGTGATTTTTTTCAAGGTGGGACACTCCAGAGATTGACCTGTTTGCAGCCCCAGACAATCACAAACTTCCTCTCTTTTGTTGCAGACCCCTAGTCTTGGGCTCAGTCCCCCGGATGCTCTGATTCTGAACTGGGAAGGGACATTTCTGTATGCCTACCCTCCCTTCCCACTTCTGTTCAAAGTTTTAGTCAAGATAAGGTCACAACCGTGCAAAGTGATTCTGATTGCTCTAGACTGGGCCAGACAGCCTTGGTACCCCTGTTGTCCCTAGGCAGTCCATCTTCCCTGTCTCTTCCCAGGTATTACAACCTGTTAACCTCCTCTCAGGGGAGGATTTAGTACCCCAATCTTCAGTTTCTCAATCTCAAGGCATGGCTCTTGAAGGGTCAGAGTTTGCAGATTTGCATCTTTCTCGGGGGAGTTCTGGATATTCTCAAAGCTTCTCGAAAGCCCTCCACCAGAAAGACTTATAACTCCAAATGGAAGAGATTCAGCATTTGGTGTTCCAAGAAGCATATTTCTCCAGATACTGCTGAATTGCCTACGGTTCTGGATTATATGATCCATCTTAATGGCCTAGGCCTCAGACCAGCTACTCTCAAGGTACACTTGTCAGATCTTTCTAATTTTGTCAGTGGGGAGGCTTCCTCACCATCATCTCATCCTGTGTTCTGTAAATTTTTTAAAGGATTGCTTCATACCAATCCTCCTTTAGAGACCCTGCCCCTGCCTGGGATTTAAATGTTTGCATTGCTCAATTTATGCAACCTTCTTTTGAGCCTATGTCCTCAGCAGAGCTTAAGTACTTGACTTGGAAAACTGCGTTTTTGGTAGCCATTACCTCTGCCAGACGTATCAGAGAATTGCAAGTCCTGTCAGTGGAACCTGATTTTATCTCCTTTCATAGGGATAAAGTGGTCCTTAGAACCAATAGAAGGTTCTTGCCTAAGTGGTTTCAGACTTCCATTTGAATCAGTCTATGCCTCTCCCTGTTTTCTTCACTGATCATTTTTTCTCAGGAGAGAGGAAGCTACACAGTTTAGGTTATTAAAAGAGCCCTTAGCTTCTACATAGAGCGTACCAAGGGTCACAGGTTTGATTCCCTCCAGTTGTTCCTCACTTATGGAGAAGTGTGAAAAGGCAAACCTGCCACCAAGAGAACTATTGCCAGGTAGATTGTGTCTTGTATACAATTCTGCTATGAAAAACTGTGAAAGATTCCACCCTCAGGCCTGAGGGCTCACTCTGTAAGAGGTACAGCTGCTTCCTGGCTACCGCCAGGATATCCCTCCTCTTAAAAATTTGTGAAGCAGCCACTTGCAAAACAGTCCATACCTTTACCAAACATTACTCTCTGGATATCCAGGCTAGGAGTGATGCTCGGTTTGGCACAGCAGTACTTCAGAGCCTATTCCCAAAGTAGGTTCTGTCCCTCCTCCATGGAGGTACTGCTTGGTAGTCTGCACTTGTCAGAATACAGCAAGACTTCAAGTTGTTTGAAGAAAAAATTACTCACCTTAGTAATTATGTTTCTTCTATTGGAGTCTTGCTGTGTTCTGCCCTCCCTCCCTGCCTCCCTCTCAGAACCTGGTTTTGGAAGTGGTGGGCAGGCGCAGTGTTGCACCTCAGGGGTGCTCCTTTACACCCTCTTCTTTTTGTTTGGGTGTTTGTTTTATTACTATTTTTGTTTGGTTTGGTTTTTGGGTTTTGGGTTTCCTGACTTGAGTCTTCCTTTGGGAATCCAAAACTTTTTGTTGCCAGTTGGCTAGTAAAAATGTTACAACTTGCAGATAGAATAGCTAGTGAGTTTTGCTTGTAAGAATCTTACGGTTAGATTTCAAAGGGAAACAGACATCAACTGAGCTCGAGCTCAGCATTCTGTGCTCTGCATGGAAAGTTTAACCCTTTGTTCTTCGGGGCAGTTTAAAGGCTGGGGCTAACTGCACTTGTCAGAATACAGCAAGACTCCAATAGAAGAAACATAATTATTAAGGTGAGTAATTTTTTTTTTTTTTTATCCCCCCCCCGCCTTCCTGCTTTCTTTTCACAAATATTACTCCCACCCAGTATTCACCCCTCTCCCCTGGTTCCCCTCACCTCACCCCCCCTCACATTGCCCAGCCCTGCCTCATCACCTACTAGCGAACCTGTGAGATTCCTTATCCAATTCCACCCTCTGGACTACTCAACCCCCTGTTCTGTCACCCCTTTGTCTCTACCCCACCCTCCCCTGCTCATCTATTCTATCCTCCTCCTCCTTTGGTCACCACCACTTCTGACCCTCCATAACTCTACCTGCATGCTGTAAAGCTCAGCTACCACTATACATTGCTTGTCCACTTCAGGTATGCTCATAGTACTGTTGCAATAAAGTTGACCTCTCCTATATGATGTATTTTAACTGTACTTGCTTGAATCTGTACCTGTATGTACCATAATGTGCTTGCCTGCTGAATATACCCCTATCTTTATTTATTTATTTAGTTTTTGTTTACCAGGTAAGTGCGCTAGCCATAGAGATGACTATTTTCAGGCACAACCCGGGAGAATTACAGAGCAGTAACAGACAGTGACAAATACAGAAAATGGTTCAAAGCAAACAAGGTAATTTACATCAGGATTTCATCATGAATATAAGGTACATTGTTTAGAATAGGTTGCAGAATCAAGGTTATATTAATTTGCACAGTAGGTTCAATACAGACGAGTAGTTTATAACTGGTTATAGTATTAATTTAATTGATTTTTTTTTGTTAACGAAGTAGTGCTCTGGCAAAACAGGACTATTAACTTAGCCACATTCCGAGAGGGTTAAGTGAGGTGGGGTGAAACAGGGAGTACATATTGTGTACTGAGAGAGAAGCAAATACATAGATTAATAAGAATTCACTGGTGCATGGGTAAATTACAGAATAGTTAAGGGTACATATGCAATACAAAGCTGAAATACAACACATCAAGCAAACAAAATTGGTTTCAGAGCATACAGCATAGCCATTTGAAACATAAGTACCTGGAAAGTGGAGATCAATTTGCAGCAGGGGGAGAGTGGCAGCAGAAGCAGGGTGCCATGTTCAGGGGGGTTTAAAGCAGGTACAGGAGACCTGGCTAAAGAGGAATGAGTAATATTTGTTTTTGAATTGGCCATGACTTAGGAGCTAGACGGACATCAAGAGGTAGGGAGTTTGAGTTTGGCAGCCGAATGCAAGAAAGCTAGGGTTCCTTTGTTAGATTTAAATCTAGATGTAAGCAGCATAGAAACATAGACTTTGACGGCAGATAAGGACCGCTAGGGCCATCTAGCCTGCCCATTTCCCTACCTACAGGATAGGCCGCAGATCCTAGTTAACCAACAGCCTATTTCTTCCTACCCCCCACAAGAATTGCCTTATGTCTGTCCTGTGCATTCTTGAATTCTCCCACAGTTTTAGACCCCACAACCTCCTCAGGAAGGCTGTTCCATGCATCCACTACCTCTCTGAAAATAATACTTCCTCACATTGCCCCTGAACCGCCTCTCCTTCTATCTTTTAAATTGTGTCCCTTGTTCTTGCAAGTCTCTTTTCTGAAAGATGCTACCTCTTGGACTTTGTTGATTCCACTGAGGTACTTAAAAGTTTCTATCATGTCCCCTTCTCCTTCTTTCCTCAAGGGTATACATATTAAGCTCCTTTAGTCTCTCCTCATACGGCTTCTCTTGCAGACCCTGCACCATTTTAGTTGCCCTCTTCTGGACTGCCTCTATCCTGTCTATGTCCTTGCGGAGATGGGGTCTCCAGAACTGGACACAGTACTCCAGATGGGGTCTCACCAACTGTCTGTACAGAGGGATAACAACTTCCTGTTTTCTGCTGATGATGCCTCTCCCTATACATCCCAGTATACTCCCAGCCTCCCTACTGCCTTCTCACATTTGCTTGCTAACCTTAGGTCATCTGATATGATTACCCCAGGTCCTTTCCTTTTTGTTGTTACTACCTCCCCACCCATTGTGTATTCTTCCCTGGGTTCTTGTTTCCCAGGTGCATTATTTGCACTTCTTTGCATTGATTCCTAGCTGCCATACTTCTGACCATTCCTCCAACCTGCCAAGTCCTTTTCATCCTTTCCATGCCTCCTTGTGTATCAACCCTGTTGCAGATCTTTGTGTCATCTGCAAAAAGGCATACTTTTCCTTCCAGTCCCTCTGCAATGTCACTGATGAAGACATTAAAAAGGACTGGACCCAATACTGAACCCTGCAGTACCCCACTAGTAACCCCCCTTTCTTCAGAGTGGACTCCATTTACAGTTACCTTCTGTGTCCTGTTGTCCAGCCAATGTTTTACCCAGGCTACCACCCTGGGTCCCACTCCCAGGCTGGTTAATTTGACTATTAATCTTTTGTGTGGGACTGTGTCAAATGCCTTGCTAGGTAGGCCATGTCCACAGCCCCTCCCTGGTCTACTACTTTGGTCACCCAGTCAAAGAAATCTATTAGATTCGTCTGACATGACCTTCCCGCTGTGAACCCATGCTGCCTTGGGTCCTGTGCTCCACTGGCCTCTAGGTACTCAAGTATTCTTTCCTTCAGAAGTGACTCCATCACTTTCCCTACCACAGAGGTCAGACTGACAGGTCTGTAGTTTCCTGCCTCTGTCTTAGTCACACTACTTGTGCAGGGAATCACATTCGCCTTCCCTCCAGTCCTCGGGTACCACACCATCCTCCCATGATTTATTAAAAAGAGTAGCCAGTGGTTTCACTAGTTCCTCCCTTAATTCTTTTAGAATTCTGGCGTGAATTCCATCAGGACCCATTGCTTTGTCCACGTTCAGTTTTAGGAGTTCTTGCAGAACCCTTTCTTCTGTGAAAGGACTGGGATCGACCCCTATCAAGAGTGCTTCTGTTAATTGGATTAGGCACTTCCCCTCCTTTTTGTGGAATACTGAGCAGAAATATTCGTTCAGTATTCCTGCTTTTCACTGTCCCCTCTGCCCACCCACCGCTTCATTCTGTTCAGCCTCACTATCCCTCCCTTTGTCTTTCTACGCCGCTGATGTACCTATAAAGGTTTTATCCCCATTCTTAACTGAGCTGGCTATCTTTCCTCAGTTTGGGCCTTTGCTATTCTGACTTCCCTCCCTGCTTCCTTCTGCCTTAACTGGTAAGCTCTCTGTCCTGCTCCTTCTGTGTTTCCTTATACTTCCGGAATGCTATCTTTTTCTTCCTGACTTTCACAGCCACCTCTTTTGAGAACCATAGTGGCTTTTCTTTTGTTTTGATTTGTTTATTTGCTTCACACAAAGGCTTTGTTGCCTCTGTGATGGCAGTTTTGATAATTCCCCATTGTTGCTCCACACTTCCTTCTAGCCTGTTTGCTAGTGCTTTTCTGAGGCACTCTCCCCATCTTGCCAAAGTCAGCCCTCCTAAAGTCCAGTACCCTCACTTTTGTATGGCTTGACTCTGTAGCTGAGTTTAATGTGAACCACACTGTTTGATGGTCACTTGTCCCTAGATGGCAAGCCACTCTAGATCTGAGCTCCTCTCACTGTCCCCATTTGAGAGTACGAGGTCTAAGATTGCTCCTCACTAGTGGGTTCCGAACTAGCTGTCTAGTGCCTGCCACCTGTAAGGCATCAAGAATGGCCCTGCTCTTGGATGTGGCTGCAGCAAATGTGCTCCAGTTAACATCTGGCATATTCAGGTCTCCCATCAACAGTATCTCCCTTTCTCTGCCATTCTAAGAATGCCTTCTATCATATCCTTGTCCATTCTTCCCTGACATGGGGTCTGTACACAACCCTGTGTGGATTGTGGTGCCCTTTCCAGTCTCCAAGGTGACCCACAGTGCCTCCTCTCCTCCCGTTTACTGTTTTGTTGAGTTGCTTTTATCCCTTCCTTTACATAGAGCTATCTCCCCTCTTCTCCCCTGCAGGTTATGTACCCTGGTATGTTAACATCCCAGTCATGGTTCTCTGTGTACCATGTTTCTGTGACTGCTTCGATATCAGGCATCCCTCTTTCATTAAGGCCATCAGCTCAGGAGCTTGTTGCCCAGACTACGGGCACTTGGTACTCATTACCCTCCATTTCCTGATGGCCTTACTCCCTTTGCCCCATCCCTGTCCTTCTTGCCTTTGTCACTTTCTCCATTTACTCCTGCCTTCTCCTATCGACACCTCTATGTTGGTGTTTGCACTTACTACCGTGATTATTTGGGGGGCTAGGATTTTCCTGCCCTTCCAGTGCCTCCCCTTGGCTAGTTTAAAAGCTTGCCAATGAAGCATTTAAACCTTATCACCTAGGATCCTGGTTCCTCCCGGACAGATGCAGCCCATCATGCCAGTATAGGCTTGTATCATTCCAGGGGACCCCAGTCCCCAATGAAGCCAAATCCCTGGAGCCACACCAGTTTTTCAACCACTGATTGAATCCCATGGTGCGAAACACCCTAGCCTCTCCTATGCCATAGATGGGTAGCACCTCCGAGAAGGTTACGCGTCGTGCTACTTGACTAAGGCCACCTCCCCATTCCACAAACTCTTCCTGCACTTCTCTAATCCCTTCTTAGCTGGTGTCATTTGTCCCTAGGTGGACAATGACATCCAGCTCCCTCCCCTGTGCAGCTGCTCCAGCAATCCTGAGGATTCTCCCCTGTCCCTCCAAGCCATGGCTCCAGGCAGGCACCTACCTCCTCTCCCCTTCCTCCCCCAGTTCTACCTTCCTAACAATGGAGTCCCCACCAGGAGTTGTTTCCTTCTGCAGGGTCCCCTGCCACCCTCCTGTGGGTCTCCTTTGTGGAGGTTCCCAGATCCTCCTTGGTCTCCACTGTGGGTGCCTCCATAGAGGAACCACACTTGCCAGAATGGCATAGGAATTGTGGAGGAGGTACAACTGGAGGGATGCCTCTGTTCCACCACCCTCACCCTCCCTGAGCCCACTGTGGTCCAACCGCTCCTCTTTCTTGGCAACCTCTGAGGCAACGGCAGTGGCACTGGTGGTCCCTTGATGGAAGAGGAGGTCCCACAAATCCTGGCTAACTCTGCCTGGAGATGAGCAACCTCCTCCCTCAGCCCAGAGAGGTGCCTGCAGATGGGACAACACCGTATCCTCCAGAACATCTCCCGGAAGACTGCTGCTCCACAGCCACTGCACTGCACCACTCCAATCATGTCGTATTTCTGGCCCCTTAACTGTTTGCAATCCTTACTCTTTCCTCTGTTTGTTTTTTTTTTTTTCTCTCTCCTTACTTTCTGCCTGTGTGCCCTTTACGCTCCTGATTGTCCTGTTCTGAGACAAGAGTATCCTATATTTCTCAGTAGACCAGTTACTTGCTCAGAGGCAGACCTCCGGCAGCTAGAGGGGGCCGGAGAGCTACTCTTGACCTTCTAGGATGGTGGGTCCTTGGTGGTTCTGTGATCACTCACTTCCTGCCCCTTAACAGGAAGTTCCTGTTATCAGTCAAATCCTGTGCCTATAAAAATAGAACTAGCTTTGGTGGGGGAGGAAGGAGGCAATATAGTCCCAGCAGAGAAGTTTAGTCACACAGCAGTCCTTTCTCCTGGTGTCTTCTGCCAAGCTATTAGCAGAAACTTTCTAAGGCAGTCTTTAAATGTAGCTTCCTTCTAACTAAGCCCTCCCTACTTACCAGATCTTTCTACAAGTAATTTAAACCTCACAGCAGTTAAGTCCTTTCAGTCACCTGAGATTTACACCTAGATAACTCTTCAGATACCCATTCAGTTAAGTTAACCCAAACACACACTTTTTTTTTTTGTATGTTAGTTTTTTTACCCTAAATTAAAGGTCCAAGTACAAAAGTTCTTCTACTTTAGTCCCAGCAGAGAAGTTCAGTCACACAGCAGTCCTTTCTCCTGGTGTCTTCTGCCAGCAGGGATTTGTCAGATAATCGAAGACCGTGCGAGGAAGGCAAAGGAGTAAGCAGGGAGGCAAGTGAGACGGGGATACCTGCTCTGAGAATATTGTCGGTCAAAGAGCCAAGGACCAGAGCACGAGCAGAAGTGGGGGGGTAGCCAATTAAGATCAGCATAGAGCTGACAGTGATGTTTTGACCAGGGGGAGGCAGACCTGCAGATGCTGTTATAGGTGGTATCCCACTTTCTGAGGAGCGAGAGGGATGCATAGAGGTAAGTGACTACCCCATAGGATAGCGATGGGAGCAATATCCCACGGGCAATGGCTAATCTAGCTGACTGTGTAAGGACATAGCTTGTTTTGTAGGCCACCCCAATTTTAGAGCTGACTGCTTTACAGGTAGCTGTTATGTGCTTATCAAAATTGAGATTTTCATCAGGAGGACTCAAGATACTTGAAAAGAGCGTACTGATTCAGGGGTCCATCCCACCCTGCCCAGATACCTCAAATAAGTCCTGATTCGTTTAATTTGACTGCAGTCCCAAACAGCATGGTTTGTGCTTTACTAAGCATTAAGGATTAACTTGGGTTGGAAGAGCCAAGATTGAGTAGACATGAAAGCAGATGAGACTGTTTGGTTTACGTGGCTACATTTCTTATCACTGCAGTACAGTACCAGGTCGTCTGCATAAAGGACGCAGAACAATTTGGGGTAACTGACTGCAATGCTATTAATAAAAATGGAGAAAAGAAGGGGCCTAATATTGACCCTTGAGGGACACCTAGGTTAAATGGTAAGGGACTGGACTTGGATTAATTGAATCTGACAAGCTGGGTTTTATTTGATAGATAGCTATTAAACCAGGCCACTGAGTTATGAGAGAAACCAAGGGCTGGGAGGCTTTCTAGTAGAAGAGGATGGTCGACAAGGTCAAGTGCCTTAGTGAGGTCAATAAAGAGTGCCCTGTGAGAAGGCCATTGTCCATTGCAAGTGTGTCATTTGTAAGATGAAGCAAGGCAGTGGTGGTGCTATGACCTTTCTGAATCCATACTGAATCGGTTGAGAGGAGGTTATATTTGGTCAGGAATTCAGTAACTTGGATAGATATTAATTTTTCCATTATTTTGCATATGACCTATAGTACGGCTATCGGTCGATAATTTGTCGTCATCCTTTTATCACTTTTCTTTGGGACCGGGGTGACTTTGGCCACTTTCCAGATCACAGGGACATATCCAGTACAAAGCGAAAGGGTGAAAATTTCTAGACAGAGGCTGGGCAATGAATAGTGCAGCCAGTTTTAAAGTTTGGGCTCAGTGTCATGTAGAGGGCACACTGGTTTTATTAGAAATAGAGTTCAATAAACCAGTACTTCAGATTTAGTTACTGCCTTAAAGTAAAAGAGAGGGAAATGAAGAGTCAGTGGGTGGAGTGAATATGGGTGAGGGCTGCGTGGGAGGAACGAATGTGAAACTGGACAGGTCAGAGAACTGCTTATTAAACACTTCGGCAATGGTCCTAGGGTCATTGCAGTGGACTCCATTTATGACCATATCGTCTACAAAGTGAGTTTTCTTTGATCCTGGGAATGTTTTTGCATGTGCCCAGAATTTCCTAGGGTCACCAGATGCTTCCAACTGTAGCCCCTTACAATAAGAGCTTTTTGCTAGCCTGATATACTTTTTACAAGCACTTCTCTGTGCCCTGTATGTCTGGAAGTCTGTATTAAGGCCCGACTTCCTGAAACGCCTCCAGCTCTTATCCTTGGCATGCAACGCTGCTAGGAGATTTTTGTAACCACCTAGTAGGTTTAACTAACACGTTGAGTTACAAGGGGTGTATACCTATTCTGGACTGCTAGAAATTGATCTAGAAAGTAGTCAAGAGTTGTTTGGGCATCAAGAGACTGAGAAAGATAAGACCACTCAATAGTCTGTACCTTGTCTATTGCCTTACGACGTGGAACCTTTTGTAAACGAGCTTTTAGCTCAAAGGTGTTATCCGAGATTCAAATAAATAAAGACTCTTGATTCATTTTTTTCTGCAACACAGTAGCAGGGGTTTGTCTTTTGTTACTGGCTTTTTTTCTGTACTTTGAGGGCCCTGAGCTCTTAATGAGTTTAGTCATAGACATAGCATTAGTTCTGAGTCTAGGGCCCTAAAACTGCAAAAAATAAGTATTATTGTTTTTTTAATACTCTTTTAGGTAGTCCAGGACCTTCGGATTTCTGATTATGGCAGTTACAATTCACTTATAGTAGCCTTACGGTTCCATCGCTTGCCGATGTGCTGTGGATAGCAGAAGATGAGGGAGAAATGTTTACCAGAATCAGGTAATTGACATTCTCCACTTCTGTATGAAAATGTATATGATTTGTTTGCTGTCTTATCAGTGTCTTAGTGCAGTGTAAGTCACACGCTTTTCATATTGCAGAGGACTTTACCACATACTGTAGGTAATCCTCTCCTTTAGTTAGAGTGCAATAAAGAAGTTTGATTATTTAAGCAGTAAACCTGCTCCATCAGACTTTGTCATGAGGTAATAATAGCCGAGCTGGAACTGTGGGTGCTCATCAAGGAACTGGATAAAAAAAGTATGAGAATCCGCTATTATAAAAAAAACAAAGTAGAGCAATCTTACTAGCTAATAAAATAGCAAAAGTGGAAATGACATCTTGACTTCCAGTCAGCTGCATCCTTACAGTCCAGCTCACTGGAATTCAGGATAAGACTGACGTTACTGACTGAAAGATCTGATTGGTGAGCCCCTGGCATTACTGTGGAAAATTTGAAGAAAAAAACCCACATAATTTGTAGACATACTTTGCTAATATTTCATATATTGTCTTTCATTGATTCCCTTTTCTTAATGAGTAAGCATCAATGTGAAAACAATCCATTAGGTTTCATCTGCTCTTGCTGTTTGTCTCACGCTTGACACTACGTGACCTTTGCTTCTGACATCGCAATCTGTTGTGGAAATGATGTGCCAAATAGGTTAATCAGGTATAAACAAACGCTCGGGGAGCTGAAATGTAAAGGGGGAGTAATCTTGTTTGCATGTTAATAAACCTAGTTATAAAGAAAAAGGGAATCTGAATACAGTGATGTGTCCTAATGCCTGTAGGGTAGAAGAGGGCCTTTGACCCATTCGACTACCCTCCCACTGCCTGTGGTAGTACTTTGAATTCTGCTGCCAATATATACTTGGTGAACTGTGTCTTAAAATGTATTCAAATAAAAACTGAAATATGTCTAAAAGTATTTTTTTTTTTTGTTTTCTCCATGATGGTGGAGGCTCTTAAGATTGTGAAGTAATTCCTCTTTCAGCTGGTTTTGTCATCATGTAATTCTGACATGATAAATGTACTTAATGACCCTGAAGGGCATTATCTTGATGGTTGAAGCATGCTGGATATAAAAAAAAGGGGGATTTGTGCTTTTAGAAATAATGGAGGGAACAAAAACGGTTGCAGAAAATTAAAGGGGATAAAAGCTCAAATGAGGGCAAAAAATAATGGCTAAAACCAGACATTGGATGTACTGTATGTGGGCTTCATACCTCTACCTAGTATGCCGATGTTGCACACTGATCGGCTCAGTTATCACTGCTGTAGACAAGGGAATATAACAGTTATGACACATCATTCAGCTATCATAATCAAATAATCACAAGCACTTGCCATTAATGTAAACATTCACCATCAGAAAAAAATGTGTACAGGATGAATTCAGGACCCCCCCATGACATTAGTGTTCCACAGTGGGGCTCAGAAAGGGTATACACACACACGCACACACGCACACGCACACACACTCTCACACTCACACTCCACCTGATGACAAGTATCTAGTCAAGCAGTGGGTTACATGGTGCGGAGCCTATATGCACTGGAGGGCCATCAGTGACTTGCAGAAGGGTTTGCTCTAAGTTTCTGGGACCACTGCCATCCAGATGTCAGGCCACTACTGTGGTGGCCCTGCACGGAAGCATGGTCTCTAGTGAGCATGCACACACCTCCCAAGGGAAGCACGTCCCTGACCTACCTTGAGGGGTTGGTGCCTTGGTAGAGTCTGACGTCTCACTCCTGCTGGTTGGGTCATGCTGCTCTTTACAGAAGTCACCAGGCCTGACCATCTGCTGCTAGCTGCCTGAGTCCACTCTCAAATCTGGGTCTTCAGCAAGGGAACACACCACACTTCCACTGGACCATTGAAGGACCCCACCACCTCCTTAAAGGAGCACTGCACTGAATCTGTAAGTAATTTTTCCCAGCAGAAATTGTTTTAAAATTCTGGTTCAAATTCTGTTATTGCTCTAGTGTTACATGCTTTACAGTTATCCTAGTGGGTGTTTCTGATTTACATGCTACCGGTAAGAACCATTTTAGAACTATATGATGTACAGCATGTACCTGTTCTATTGTGAGCACAGTGCATCAGTGTTCTACTATAGAACTCTGTGGCTGAGAGGGACATAAACTACATCATACAGTTCTAAAATGGCACTTAACACCAAAATGTAAGCAGAAACACCCACTGAGGTTACCAGTACGTCCATATAGATGGAACAATAACAGCATTTGAACTAGTACTTAAAAAACAGCTTCATTAGGAAAATGACTTACCGTTTCAGCCGTAGTTCTCCCTTTACGTTTTAGCACTGCCAGTTGCAGCCTTCTCTTGAAGTACAGTATCATCACAGCAGCCTGTAAATCTGCAAAATAGGACATTTGCTCTCTTGTCAAACAAATGCTTTAAAAGGTACTTTTATTGAAAATAGAAACAGAATTTGGCAGAGTATGGACCGCTTGGCCCACGTAGTCTGCCCATTTCCCTATGTAATGGATAAGCTGCAGATCCTAGTTAACCAACAGTCTACTTCCTCCTACCCCTCCACTAGAATTGCCTTATATCTGTCCCATGCATTCTTGAATTCCCCCACTGTTTTTTTTTGACTCCACGACCTCCTCAGGAAAGCCGTTCCATGTATCCACAACCCTCTCTGTGAAAAATTACTTCTTCACATTACCTCTGAGCCATCCCCCCTCTATCTTCAAATTGGGCCCCCTTGTTCTTGCACATCTTTTTCTGAAAGATGCTACCCTCTTGGACTCTGATTCCTTGAGGTACCTGAAAGTTTCTATCATGTCCCCCCTTTTTCCTTGAGGGTATACATATTAAGCTCCTTTAGTCTCTCTTCGTATGACTTCTGGTGCAGACCCTGCACCATTTTAGTTGCCCTTCTCTGGACTATTCTCCATCATGACTATGTTCTTGCGGAGATGGAGTCTCCAGAACTGCACGCAGTACTCCAGATGGGGTCTCACCAACTGTCTGTACAGAGGGATAACAACTTCCTATCTTCTACTGGTGATGCCTCTCCCTATGCATCCCAATATCCCCCAGCCCTCCTTACTGCCTTCTCACATTGCTTGCCCATCTTGAGGTTGTCTGATATGACTACCCCAGCTCTCTTTCCATTTTTGTTGTTTGTTAGTATCTCACCCCCCATTGTGTACTCTTTCCCCAGGGTTTTTGTTTTCCAGGTGCATTACTTTGCACTCCTTTGCGTTGAATCTAAGCTGCCATACAGTTGACCACTCCTCCAACCTTGCCAAGTCCCTTCTCATCCTTTCCACTCCACCTTGTGTATCAACCCTGTTGCAAATTTTTGTGTCGTCTGCAAAGAGACATACTTTCCTTCAGTCCCTCCCAATTACTACTGACTGTTTTGACCTATGCTATTGTAATTTCATTGTACTCATGCTATGCACCTGTCTCTGATTGTTGTACTCTCCCGGGTCGTACTTGAAAGTAGTCATTTCATGGCTAGTGCACCTACCTGGTTAACAAAAACTAAATAAATAAATGTCACTTATAAAGACATTAAAGAGGAACGGTCCCAGTACTAAACCCTGCGGTACCCTGCTAGTAATCCTCCCTTTCTTCACAGTGGACTCCGTTTACTATTACCCTCTGCGTCCTATTGTCCAGCCAATTTTTTACCCAGACTACCACCTTGGGACCCACTCCAAGACTGTCTAACTTGTATGTTAATCTTTTGCGTGGGACTGTGTCAAATGCCTTGCTAAAGTTTAGGTAGGTTATGTCCACAACCCCTCCCTGGTCTACTACTTTGGTCACCCAGTCAAAGAAATCTATTAGATTCATCTGGCACGACCTTCCCACTGTGAATCGATGCTGCCTTGGGTTCTCTGCCTCTTTGGCCTTTAGGTACTCAACAGTTCTTTCCTTCAGAAGTGATTCCATCATTTTCCCTACCACTGAGGTCAAACTAATAGTTCTGTAATTTCTTGCCTCTGCCTTGCACCCACTTTTGTGATGTAGAATCACATCTGCCCTCCTCCAGTCCTCAGGTACCACCCCATCCTCCCATGATTTGTTAAAGAAGGGTAGTCAGTGGTGTCACTTGTTCTACCCTTGGTTCTTTTAGAATTGTTGTGTGAATCCTATTGGGCCCATTGCTTTGTCCACCTTCAGTTTTAAGAGTTCTTTCAGAACCCTTTCTTCTGTGAATGGACTGGTGTCGACCCCCGCCCCCCCGTCCAGAGTGTTTCTATTGTTTGGTTTAGGTACCTCCCCCTTGTCTTTTGTGAATACTGAGCAGAAGTATCCGTTCAGTAACCCTGCTTTTTCACTGTCACCTTCTGCTCACATTCCCTCCCCTTTATTAAATCTCAGTATTCCTCCCTTGGTCTTTCTTCGCTCCCTAATGTACTTATAAAAGGTTTTATCCCCCTTCTTAACAGAGTTGGCTATCTTTTCCTAAGTTTAGGCCTTTGCTAGTCTGACTGCCTTCCCTGCCTCCTTCAGCTTTTACTGGTACAGTTCTCTGTCCTGCTCCTTCTGTGTTTCCTTATTTCCTGAATGCTATCCTTTTCTCCTTAAGTTTCCCTGCCACCTCTTTTGAGAACCATAGTGGCTTTTTCCTTTGTTTTGTTTTGTTGATTTGCTTTACACAAAGGCTTGTTGCCTCTGTGATGGCAGTTTTTTAATTTCTCCCCATTGTTCTTCCACCCCTCCTTCTTGCCTGTTTACTAGTGCTTTTCTGAGGTACTCTACCATTTTGCCAAAGGCAGCCCTCCTAAAGTCCAACACCCTTGCTTTTGTATGGCTTGATTCTACAGCTGTGTTTATTGTGAAACACACTGTTTGGTGGTCGCTTGTTCCCAGATGGCTACCCACTTCTGAATCTGAGATCCTCTCTCCATCCCCATTTGAGAGTACCAGGTGTAAGATTGCTCCCTCCTGAGTGGGTTCCAGTACTAGCTGTCTGAGACATGTCCCCTATAGGGCATCGAGAATGACCCTGCTCTTGGATGTGGCTGCAGTAAAGGTGCTGCAGTTAACATTTGGCATATTCAGGTCCCCTATCAGCAATATCTCTCCTTTTTCTGCCATTCTAAGGATTCCTTCTATCATTTCCTTATCCATTGCCTCCCCCTGAGGCAGGGACTGTAAACAACCCATGTGCGGGTTGTGGTGCCATTTTCTGTCTCTAGGGTAACCCACTGCCTCCTCCCTCCCTGTTACCCTTTAGTTCTGTTGCTTTGATTCCTTTCCTTATGTAGAGAGCTACTCCTCCTCCTCTTTTACCCTCCCTGTCCTCCTATAGATTGTGTACCCTGGTATGTTGACATCCCAGTCATGGTTCTCTGTGTACCATGTTTCTGTGACTGCTACGATATCCAGGCGTCCCTCTTCCATCAAGGCCACTAGTTCAGGGAGCTTGTTACCCAGACTATGGGCGTTGGTACTCATCACCCTCAATTTTCTGATGGCCTTACCGTTTTTAGGCCCATCTCTGTCCTTCCTGCCTTTTTCTGGATTTACTCTGACCTGCTCCCTATCGACTTCTCTGCCTTTGTGTCTACTTTTTAACTACCCTGTGTTTTTTTTGGGGGGAGGGGGGAGGGCTGGGATTTCTCTGCTTCTCTTCAGTGCCTCCCCTCTTGGCTAGTTTTAAACGCTTGCCAGTGAAGCACTTGAACCTATCACCTAGGATCCTGGTTCCCCTCCTGGACAGATGCAGATCATCATGCCAGTATAGGCCTGTATCCCTCCAGGTGGACCCCCAGTCAAGTCAAATCCCTGAGCTCCACACCAGTTTTTCAGCCAGTCATTGAATCCCATGGTGGGGAGTACCCCAGCCTCACCCATGTCATAGACTGGTGAGCACTTCTGAGAAAGTTACATGCATGACACTTGTCTATGGCCCCTCCCCAACCTCCTGCTGCACTGCTCTGATCCCATTCCCAGCCAGGTAATTTGTCCCTAGGTGGACAATGACATCCAGCTCCTTCCCTGTGCAGCTGCTCCACGATCCTGAGGATAGCTTCCTGTCCCTCAAGCCATGGCATTGGGCAGGCATCTTACCTTCCTCTCCTTCCCTCCCTCCCCAGTACTACCCCCTAACGATTGAGTCCCCACTAAGAGTTGTTTCCTTCCCCTGTGGGTCCGTAGCCACCCTCCTGTGGGTCTCCTTTCAAACAACATGAAGTCTTGCTGTATTCTGACATATGCAGTGATCACCAATCTTTGAACTGCCCCGGAGAACAAAGAGTTAACTTTCCATGCAGGGCATGGAATGCTGAGCTCGAGCTCGAGCTCGGTTGAAGCCTCTGTCTGCTGTTGTTTAAACCCCAACCGTCAGATTCTTTACTCCGCCTCACTGAACAGTCGCTCCGGAGATTTCTCCTTCGCTCGGTTCAAAAAAGTCGGTTAAAGTGTCGTTTTTTCGCTCTGTTTCGACCGAATTATTGCTTCTGAACCCGTTGGTTTAAGTCTCTGTCTGTGGTACCGTGAGTACTAGATAGGTTTTTGTATTAGTTTCTGTGTGGAACTTGTAAACATTGGATCGGTTCGCTTTGAACCGATCAGGTTTGCGTTAAAAAAAACTTCTGTCTTTATTAGAGTGTGGTGACCGGTCCGTATCTGTTCTTAAAAAAAAACTGATTTCATTATGTTTTTTTCCAAGACCCGTAACACGGTCAGGAACCGATAGGGGGTGTCTTGCCTGGCAGATTGCCGAAAAAAGGGTAAGCTGTGGTTAGGATTGGTCATGTCTGAGAAACCCAAGAAAAAAACTGGGCCCACTGGGTTTCAGCACTGTAGTGTGTGTGGGGAAGCGTTTGCTAAGGCTGATCCCCACACCGCTTGTGTTTGTCTGGGGTTTGACCACCTCAATTCAGACTGCCAAATTTGTAAAAGTTTTCCCAAAGCTACCCTGGATAAGAGAGTAGGTAGACTAAGGGAAAGGGAGGCCGAGAAGTCCGCTGACCCGGATGGCCAGCCCGGTTTAGTTCCAACGAACCAGAAGGAGTGCCTCTGACCAGGGCGAAACTTCTTCGGGCAAAGGAGAACCGATTCTGAGGAGTCAGTTCGAGTTAAAGAAAAAGGAAAAATCATCCGGTTCGATTCACAAGTTCTTTCTCCGGCCGCTGATGAAATAGCCAAAGCGATAAGGATAGTTCAATCACTAACCGGTTCTGGCGAACCGGCACCATCTGTCAGAGGCTCGGTTTGGTCAGTTTCCCCGGTTCTGGATTATACTTTTAGAAGAATTTTATGAACCGGAGGAGGAGGGAGAGTATGAAGATAATGATGATGATGGTGATTATGAAAGTCTGGATGTGCCTATTGACCCAGACAGACCTTCAGGTGTTTCTCCTCCTAGGCTTTCTGAGTCCCCCTCCCACTTTATGTTTTACAAGAAAGTGGCTAAAACCCTCCAGCTTCCTATGGAAGAAGCAGTAGAGGATCAGGAGGAGCCTGATTTTGTTGAGATGATGGACATCCCAGAGTCCAGGAAACTGTCTATTCCCCTCCATAAATCTTTTGGGAAACAGACATTTAAAATTCAAAAAACTCCTAATTCCATACCTCCTGTGACCAGAAGAATGGACAAGAGGTATAGCCTTTCAGGCTCAGACATGGAGTTCCTTTCCCAGCAATGTAGCCATGTTGGGGTAGTGCAGGCTGCTGCCTGTGATAAGGTAAATATTCCCTTGGCTTCACCCCAGATAAGGACTCCAAGAGGATTGATGCGTGGCAAAGAAACGGTACATGGCAGCATCTTTGGGACTCAGGCAGGCAAACTATATGGCCTACACAGCTAGATACCAGAAGTCCAGGTGGGACACTGTGCTAGCTTAGCTAAACAGGCCCCTGACCAGCTTGCCAAGGAGCTGGAGCAGGTGGCTGCGGATGGGATTGAGGCATCCAAGGTGCAATTTCATGCTGCTGTGGACTCCAATGATGTTTCATCTAGAGTCATGGCTACATCTGTGGCTCTTGAAGGATGGCTTGGCTCAGATGTACTAGCCTATCACAGGATACCCAGGCTAAGGCCATGGATTTTCCTGTCATTGGTAATTCTCTGTTTGGGAGCAGACAGAGAACTACATGAAGAAGATGGAGAGTACAGGACCACCTACAGGAGTGCTCAGGCCAAAGAAAGGCAAGCCACTCCTCAGAGGCAGCATTCCAGGGGCAGGGGCAGGCCCTTTCAAAGGCCTTTTACCAAGCCCAGGCCTTCTCTGCTTGTGCTCAGAGGGGTTCTTTAGAGGAAGAGGCAGACCTGGGTATGAGCAGGCCTGCTTCCACCCCTCAGCCTAAGCCCCTGCCAAGCAGACACCCTGATGGGTCTGCCCAGGCTGATTCTCCAATACCTGTAGGGGCAGGCTGGCTTACTTTGTCCAGGACTGGAAGTCTTTAACATCAGACAAGTGGGTCCTGAAGTAGTAAGCCAGGGACTGGTTCTCAGCTTCAAAAATTTCCAAGATGAGAACCAGATCCTTTCCACCTGCAAATCCATCAGAGACCCTTGCCCTAGAGGCAGAGGTTTCTTCCCACTTGGCTCTGAGCCATTGAAAGGGTTCCTACCCTACACAGAGGCAAAGGATTGTACTCCAGGTACTTCCTAACCCCCAAAAAGACAGGAGAATGGTGGCCCATCCTGGATCTGAGATATCTAAACAAGCACCTTTTAAAGCCAAAATTCAAAATGGTGACTCTGGGAATAATTCTGTCCTCTCTAAGGCCAGGGGACTGGGTAGCCTCCCTGGACCTCTAAGATGCCTATTTTCACATTCCCATCAGGTGCTCTCACAGAAAGTACCTCAGGTTCGAGTTGCCCTCAGGCCACTATCAATTCAGAGCAATGCCCTTTGGCCTAACATCAGCCCCAAGGGTGTTCACAAAGTGCCTGGCAGTAGTGGTTGCTTTTCTAAGGAGAAAAAAGATCTCCATCTTTCCATACTTGGACGACCGGCTCATAGTGGGTCAGTCCCCAGACCAAGTCATGTCACATCTTCAGATAACTCAACAACTGCTCACTTCCTTCGGATTCCTCCTAAACCTTCAGAGTCAGTTCTCAAGCCAGTACAGCTCCTCACCTTTATAGGAGCGAATGGTCCCTAGATCCCCTAATTTTTAAAAGTGATTTTCTCCAGATGGGGCACTCCACTGATAGATCTTTTTGCAGCCCCAGACAATCACCAACTTCCTCTTTTTTGTTGCAGACCCCCAGTGTTGGGCTCAGTCCCCGGATGCTCTGGTACTCAACTGGGAAGGAAGTTCCTCTGTCTTTCACCCCTTCCCCCTACTGTCTAAGGTCAGCCAGGTATCCACTGTTGCTGTCCTTAGCAGTCCACCTTCCCGCGTCTCTTCCCAGGAATTACAACCTGTTGACATCCTCTCAGGGAAGGATTTGGTATCCGAATCTCAAATCTCTCAATCTCGAGGCCTGGCTCTTGAAGAGTCAGAGTTTGCTGATCTGCACCTCTCTCAAGGTGTTCTGGATATTCTTAAGGCTTCTCGAAAGCCTTCCACCAGAAAGACTTACAACTCCAAATGGAAAAGGTTCACTATTATACTCTCCTCCTCCTCCTCCTCCTCCGGTTCATAAATTTCTCCAGAATCTGCTGGGTTGCCTACAGTCCTGGACTATGTGGTTCATCTCAATGGCTTGGGACTTAGACCAGCTACACTAAAATACATTTGGCAGCTGTTTCTGCCTTTTTGTCAGTAAAGCAAGCCCTCTCCTCTATCAGCCCATCCTGTATTTTGTAAATTTTTCAAGGGATTGCTGCACACCAATCCTCCCTTTAGGAACCCTGCTCCTGCTTGGGACCTTAATGATTGTATTGCTTAGCTTATGCATACTCCACTTTGAGCCTTTGTCCTCTGCAGAGCTTAAGTACTTGACTTGGAAAACTGTGTTTTTGGTAGCCATTACCTCTGCCAGGCATCAGTGAATTGCAAGCCCTGTCACTGGAGCCTGATTTCATCTCTTTCCATCGAGATAATGTGGTCCTAAGAACTAACAGGAAGTTTTGCCTAAGGTGGTTTCAGATTTCCACCTTAATCAGTCTTGTGTCTCCCTGTTTTCTTCACTGACCGTTCCTCCTCTGGGGGAGAGGGTTGCACAGCCTGGATGTAAAAGAGCCCTTAGCTGCTACATAGAGCGCACCAAGGGTCACAGGTTTGAGTCCCTCCAGTTGTTCTCACTTATGGATAGGTCGGTAGGGGCAAACCTGCCACTAAAAGATCTGTTGCCAGGTGGATTGTCTCTTGTATACAATTCAGCTATGAGAAATAGGTAGAACCCACCCTCAGGTCTGAGGGCTGACTCTACTAGAGGTACAGCTGCTTCCTGGCTGCTGCCAGGGATATTCCTATCTTAGAAATCTGTCAAGCAGCCTCCTGGAAAACAGTCCATACATTCACCAAGCATTACTCTCTGGATATCTAGGCTAGGAGTGATGCTCAGTTTTAACACAGCAGTACTTCAGAGCCTTTTCCCAAAGTAGGTTCTGTCCTCCTCCTTGGAGGTACTGTTAGCAGTCTGCATATGTCAGAATACAGCAAGACTTTATGTTGTTTGAAGAAAAATTACTCACCTTAGTAATGTTGTTTCTTCTAATGAGTCTTGCTGTATTCTGACCCTCCCCACCTCCCTCTCAGAACCTGTTTTTGGGATGTGGGTGGGCAGGAGCAGTGTTGGCACCTGGGGTGCCCTTTCTCATCCTCCTTTATTTTGGGTATATGTTGTTTTGTTTTTGGGTTTCCTGACTTGAGTCTTTGCTTTGAAACCAAAAACCCTTTAACAAATTTGTTGCCAGTTGGCTAGTGTGAGTTTACAGTTTCCACAGCAGACGCCTAGTGAGTGTAGCTCAGGAAGATCTGACGGTTGGGGTTTAAACAACAGCAGATGGAGGTTTCAACCGAGCTCGAGCTCAGCGTTCCATGCCCTGGATGGAAAGTTAACTCTTTGTTCTCCGGGGCAGTTCAAAGGTTAGTGATCACTTCGTATGTCAGAATACAGCAAGACTCCATTAGAAGAAACGACATTACTAAGGTGAGTAATTTTTTCTTGTGGTGGTTCCCAGCATCCTTCTTGGTCTCCACTGTGGGTGCCTTCATAGAGGAACCACGCTCTGCCAGAATGACGAATGAATTGTGAAGAGGCACAGCTGGAGGGATGCGCCTCTGTTCCACCACCCTCACTAAGCCCACCATGGTCCAACCGCTCCTCTTTCTTGGCAACCTCTGAGGCAGTAGTGGTGGCCTGGGTGGGGGAGGAGATTTCCCGAATCCTCGCCAGGTCAGCATGGAGACGTGCAATCTCCTCCCTCAGACCAGAGAGGTGCCTGCAAATAGGGCAGCAATGCAGCCTCCTGAACATCTCCCAGAAGGCTGCCTCACACAGCCAGTGCATTGCACCACTCCACATATGTCTGTCTCCCTTCCTGTTTAAGATTTGTTTAGTTTGTTTGTTTGTTTGTTTAGTGTGTGCAAGCATGTGAGTATGTTTGCCTCCATTCAGTGTGCTGTGCCTTTAAGGCTATGAACAGGTGTGTGTCCTTTGCACTTTTGGGAAGTGATGTCAGAACCCAGATATTCAATTCAATTTTATTTATATAGCGCTGTTCACATTGATCATAGCACTTGACAGTTTAAAACTCAATAAATATCATATTAAAACATACAGTTCATCCAGTCATCCTGCAGCAAAATTAATAATCTAAAAGCCAGGTTGAACAAGTGCGTTTGTAGAGAGGATGCGCTTAGGGCAGGTGGGGTCAGGGGCAGGGTGGGTGGGAATAAGCCCGTGCCCTCCAGAAACAATCAACTACAACTCTGATCCAAAACCCTGGTGAGTGCCTTCCTTCCTGTCAGGCACCTATTTCACAGAGTTTGCAGTAATTTGTGACTAGACCTGTTACTTAAATATTCTCCCAGCTAGATTTCCTCCCTGGCAAATAAGTTACACTAAGAAAAGTCAACCTCAAAAACAGACAACCAAAACACTGACTTCTACTTACTTACACAGGCCCCAAAATTAAGAATTCAATTCAGTGTACTCTATTAAATCACCTCGTTGCTTATAAGGAAGCTGGTGGCTGCTCTCGTCTCAGCTACAGCAGAGTCCACTAACAACTCCTGTTTTGAATCCACAGTTCCCCAGGTCCCTTTTAGCTGCTCCCCTTATCAGACACCTATTTCACAGAGCTTAAGTAACGGTCTAGTCACAAATGACTATAATAGGGGAAAAAGGTTAACTCTTTATTAGCCAGTCTTTTATTTTTGGAGTATTTTTCTTTTAAAGGTTAACTCTTTCTAGGGATGTGGATATTGATGATCTATCCACACTTTCTGGCAGTTGCCTTTCCTTTTAGACTTGCTGGAAAGCGTCTTCAAGCTGGCTACCACCCACCGGGTGGTAACTCACTGGCTCTGCCCCATGATGCCAGATCTTCCTTTCCGCTGGAAGAAGCAGATTCCATCCTTACCGCTTCCACGTTGAGTAGGCCTTGGCGCTTAAATCTTTGGATTTACTTCCAAAACTTAAATTAAAACTCATTTCAGTTTCGTCTTCAACTCGATGTTCAATCGCGACCACAATGGAGGATAAATCCTCGCCCGGATTTCACTGGTGCCCATGCGGGCAGAAGATGTTGTATACAGACCCCCATGCCTCGTGTGTCTACGGTCTGGGCCACGATCACGATCAACAGGCCTGCAACATTTGTCGGTTGTTCAACCCGAATGTCCTGGAGGACTGTGCTGCCCGCCTGAAGTTGGATCGTCTGGAGAAATGTTATCTGCCGGTCAAATCAAAGGATGCCCATTGAGTGGTCTCCGTGGCTGCAGGGTCTGCCGAGACGCTAGAGCAACTCAAGGCCTTCGATGAGAAGGTGGCTCAGGTTGTCACTTTAATCCTCCTCTTCTGTCTCGGCCTTCGTTCCGCTCCACTTATTTGGTCTCCTTCAAGGAGCTCTGCCAGTCCCTCCCAACCAAGGAACAGGGCCTTTCCGGTTCGCACAGTTCCTGCTCACGCAAGGAGTAGTCCAAGAAGGACAAAGAGAAGACTCTCTGTCAACGATCCTGGGACTCGGAGTGTTCCCGTGCTTAGGAATCTTCGGTTTTGACTACGGTCGAAACTGCGGCCGTGGCTGCTGTCTTAATGGAAACCCTGTCGGGCCAGTAGGCCGAGAAGCCAACCGATGATGCAGCCGAGATTTTTCTCGACCCTGTTGACTGGTTTTCATCTGAAGAGGCAGACAACTCTCTTTTCAGGACTCCGGTCCTGCCAGTGACGACTGAAGGGGTGGCCCAGTCAGGTGAGCGGCCCTTCGGTCACCGACCCCTAGACCAGGAAGCCGCAGACCTCCCCAGCTCCATCTGAGGCCCCCATTGGCACCACCGACATTCGAGGTCAAAGTCTCTGTCATCTTCCTCTTCTGGGTCGAACAGTTCCCACAGACATGGCAGTCTCGCTCTCCAGCACCATGGGAAGTGCCGCACGCCCTGCTTGCCTTCATCCTCCTCAGGTGAGGAGAGGCTTCCGTCAATGCTACGAAGACCTGATGTGGCAACAGTTAGTGTTGACTGGGCCGAAGTAGATGCTGGCTACCACACCGGCCATCACCTGGCTGTTGCCCGAAAGGCCGATGCTGATGCCCCCGCTGGGGCTGGTCAGAAACCTTCCTCCCCCTGCCAAGCCGGTCCAGTCCATTTTGATTATGCTGAAGCTGGCTTCTCCACCGATAGTGGTGGAGCCGCCACCCAAGCAACCATCGACGGGGCTCTGACCAAGGTCTCGGTCGGCTGAAAGAGCTTCCATTGGCTGTCTGTCACTCTCACACCTGACCGCCTGTGGCAGGTTGAGAGTGACTCTGGTAATCGCCCGCTCTATGCGGACTCCTCTGAGTCGGAGGATTCCTCTCTGCACTCTCATCCACTGGATACGGAGTCGATGGGGGATCTGTAGATGGATGAAGGCCTCACTTCATTCATGGGCATTCTCTGCCTCATCTCCAAGTCCACAGGGATGAAACTGGAGCCCGTTCAAAAATGGGCTCACTACCACCTTACAGAAATTCTGGATAAGGGTGACTCTCTGGAGGCTTTGCCAGTGGCCAAGGCCATTGTCTGTCCTGCCCTGGAGCTCTGTCAGTGCCCCACTTCCTACGCCCTCTGCCCGGATGGCCCACAAATATCTGGCGCCCACGGTTCCCTTTCAGGTTCTGAGCATCTCTCAGCTGAGGGTTGTGGCTTACTCCATGTTTAGGCACTCTGGCAGTACTGGGGACATCGATAGACTGCCGGATAAGGAGTCCAAGAAATTGGACCACTCTGCCAAAAAGGTCTATGCTGCCTTCTCGCTCAGCCTCTGCCAGGTGAGTTTGGCCGTCGTGATGGCACACTTCTCCCATGCCCTTCTGGGTTCTTTGGATGAGCTGATTCCTCATCTTCCTGCGGACCTCCAGACTACAGTCAAGCAGATCCGGGACCAGAGAACTTCAGACAGCCCTGGACATTGAGGATTCCTGTGTCTGCCATGGTTGCCATGCTCTGTAGGGCTTGGCTACAGATCTCGACCTTCACGGCAGACACCCAGCACAAGCTGGCAAATATACCATTCTTAGGCACCAACCTCTTTGGGCCCGGTGTGGAAGATCATCTCCAGCATATTGAAAAGTCCAGTGCCCTCCTGGACTCTGACATCTGCCCATAAGGACTCCAAGGGCTCTAAGCAGCAGAAGCGCAAGCCCTTTCAGTCCTCTACTCCTGCAACAAAACCAGCCCAGCCTCAGTCTGGCCAGCAGGCTCAGTCCTGGCGACCTCTGGCCAAGTCCGTGGCCTTGGTGGTCCGAAAGCCCGGAGGGAAGGGACCCAGGGGATCCTCAGCCGTATCCTTCTCCAAGCCTGCTCAGTGATGGGATGGGGGTTGCCACGTCTCCCCTGGGTCCTCCTGTGTGGGTGGGCCAGCTCCGCCACTTCCTTTCCACCTGGTCCGCTGTTACCACAGGCAGGTGGGTTCTGGAAGTGGTTGCTCAGGGTCTGCCACTGAAATTCGAGCAGTACCCTCCAGGCTGAGCCTGCGCCACACAGGGAGGACTTGGTATCTGCAGACACTTGGTTGGCTCTTCCAGAGACGACACAGCCCAGCTCCTCCCAAGGAGGTGCGGTCAGAGTTGTGGATCCTCCGAACACCCAGAGTTTATTTCCAGGTACTTCCTGGTCCCAAGCAGACTGGGAGCTGGCCCCACTCTACAGCTGCACAACCTGAACAAATTCCTCGGGTCCCACACCTTCAGGATGGTAACTGTGTCCCAGATCATACATCTCTGGAGCAAAACATGTGGTTTTGCTCTCTGGATCTTCAGGACAGCTTCTTTCACGTCTGATCCATCCATCACACTTAAGGTTCCTCCGCTTCCGAGCAGAGGGAGTGCTTTATGAGTTTCAAGCCATGCCTTTCAGCCTCTCCTTGGCCCCCTGGGTCTTCACCAAATGCATAGCAATGGTGGCAGCTTACTTGCGGTGCTGAGGGGTCCGGGTGTACCCCTATCTCAATAACTGGCTGATAGCAGGTTCCTCCAGGCAGGAGGTGGAGCGGTCCAGGCATCTGGCCCTCCAGACCTGCATCAACCTTGGCCTCCTGGTCAACAAGGCCAAGTTGGAACTTGTGCCCTCACTGGTTATCAGCTTCATCGGGGCAGTGCTTCACTCGTGCCGAGCCAGAGCTCGGCTCCCGGTGGACAGGGTGGAGGTTCTCTCCTTCTTTGCCCAGTCATTTCTGGTTGGGCACTTGCGCTCTGCCCGGGACTTCCTGCACCTTCTGGGTTACATGGCGGCCTGCACCAGCATGGTCCAAAGGGCCTGTTGGCATATGCGCTCCCTGCACTGGGAGCTCGCCAGCCAGTGGTCTCAGCGCAAAGATCATTTTGACCAGCTGGTTACTGTAACCCAGAAGATGTGGGACGCCCTCCAGTAGTGGCTTGTCCCAGTGCATCTTTAGGAAGGGATCCCGTTTGTCTGCCCGGAGCCAACAGTCATCCTGACGAACGCCTCTCTCATGGGCTGGGTTGCCCATCAGGAGTTCTGATGCCACATCAACCGGCTGGAGCTCTGAGCAGTTCGGCTGGCACTGACTGCCTTCGCTCTGTTTGTTCGGGGTCAGGTGGTCCAAGTCCAGACGGACACCACCACGACCATGTACTACCTCAGCAAACAAGGTGGAACACACTGCCTGTTTCTGTGCAAGGAAGCCATCCGCATTTGGACTCTCATGCGCAGCCTGGAGGCGGATCTCCCAGCCATCTATGTGGCAGGAGCCTTCAGTCAGCTGGTGGATGCCCTCAGTCAGGTGGGCAAGGTGTCTCATGAGTGATCTCTCCATCCAGTGGTTCTCAGTCTGTTCTCTCAGTGGGGCACCCTCTGGTGGACCTATTTGCCTCAGAGAGACCCATAAGTAAGACTGTTTGTGCCCTCCCCTCAGCAGGGAACTCTGTAAGGGGATGCCTTCTCGAGGCCTTGGACCCCAGGCCTCTTCCATGCCTTCCCTCCACTTCTCTTGATCCACAAGGTGTTACTCAAGGTCAGGAGGGACAAGGCACAGGTGATCTTGGTGGCTCCGGACTGGCCACGCCAGTTTTGGTACCCCAAGCTTCTCAACCTCAGCAACAGACTCCCGAGGCGTCTTCCCATACACCCAGACCTGCTCTCAATCAATCAGGGGAAGGTTCTGCACCCAGACCTTCAGTCCCTGCATCTGACAGCCTGGTTCCTGAGTGACTAGAGTTACAGGCTTTGGGTCTCTCCAAAGATATCCTTACTGTCATGGAGGCGTCTAGAAAGGAATCGACCAGAAAATGCTATGCCTTCAAATGGAAGAGATTATCCATTTGGTGTCAGGGCTAGCATTTGGACCCTTCATCCTGTCCAGTGGCTAGCATTTTGGACCATCTCTGGTCTCTCTCTCCCAAAGGGGACTTCGGTCGATGACCTTTAAGGTGCACCTGGCAGCAGCTGTCTCTGCTTATCGGACATGGGCTGGTCAGCAGTCAGTGGCGCAGGAGAAGGTGGTCTGGTGTTTTTTCAATGGCCTTGACCACATTTCCCCTCCGGTGCGTGAACCACCAACACCGTGGGACTTGTTGCTGGTTTTGGAAAAGCTCATGGGCAAGCCATTCAAACCAGTGCACAGGTGTGACATGCCTCACCTGTTGTGGAAGACTGCCTTCCTGGTGGCTATCATATCAGCCAGAAGTATCAGTGAGCTCCAGGCACACTCGGTGGAGTCTCCTTATCTGGTCTCCCACAGGGACAAGGTTATCCTGCGCCCCAATCTGAAGTTCCTCCTGAAGGTTGTGTCTGAGTTTCACCTGAACCAGGTCATGACTCTTCCGGTGTTCTTCACCAGCCACACCTCTGAGGCCGAACACAGACTCCATACTCTGGACCTGAGGCGAGCGCTCGCTTATTATAAAGAGCGCATGGCTAGAGTTCAGGGAGAGGTTCGCCAGCTGTTTGTCACCTACGCTGAAGCTGCACTTGGCAGACCTGCAGCCAGTGGACAATTGGCAGGTGGATCACATCCTGCATTGATCTCTGCTATAGGTTGGTGGGTAGGGAGGCTCCCAGAGGACTAAAGACTTATTCCACCCACCATACCGCTGTGACGGTGGCTGCTTCTAGGGCGTCCCTATCCAGGAAATATGCAGGGCTGCTATCTGGAAGTCAGCACACCTTCATTTCCTTCATTTCCCATTACACATTGACCTCAGTCACGCCCGGGATGCTGGTTTTGGGGCCTGTTCTCAATCTCTGTTCCCTAAGTAGTGGGTGTGTGCCTTGCTTTCCTCCTCTGAGAACTGCTAGTAGTCTGCCAGAAAGTGTGGATAGAACATCATATCCACATCCCTAGAAACACAGGTTACTCACCTGTAACAGTAGATCTTCCATGGGGTGATCTCGCGGCAGGTAATACACTTGGGTTGTCGCCAGAGGTCGCTGTGGTGCATGGCAGCTCTTCTAGCAGTCTTTTCTGGGGCCACCCACATGACAACACCTTCCTGTTTCCTGTATAAGTGTGGGCAGTCCCTGATAGCCTCAGTTCATTTTCCGCCATCTTCAGCTCATGCAGCAGCTAATGCACAGAGTAGCAGTCATCAACGAGAACTCGAGCTTAGAAGCGGAATTTTTCCTTTCACTTTCTACATTGATAGATAGTCAAAAGAATCTACAAGCAAGATAGCACTATTCGTTCCTGTCGTTACGGTAGAAAAATCTGTCTCAACAACCACACCACTTATGTAAGGTGTCTCAGACCCACACACACCACCACCTCCTGCATACATTACCAGAATTTTAACCAGGCAACCCATTGATGATGGCTGCAGGAGACTGAATTATATTTGATGAAGCAGACATTGTCTTTGCTGGAGAATTAGGGGACTCGTCCCAAGAGCTCCCCATCCACTGATTCTCACAAACAGAACAAAAAAGAGAAGGAGAAGCCCTCCTCAACCTCTGTGCCTAAACGCTCATCGATGGCCACCGTCACAGGTGCCCCACTGTCAACGGTGCATTCACACACTGCCTCCTTGTCGACGGCACTTTCCAGCGCCCTCATGGCAGTTTGTGATGAACCTTTTTTTGGTTCCATCGACAGGGGCTTATCTTCTATTGACGGTGACTTCATTTAAACATTCTTCTACTTCTTCCTCAGCAGCCCTGTCGATGAGGGGTCGTGTTCCAATGGGGAAGCCTTCTGCATTTGCTATGAATGCTGCCCCACCTCCCTCACAGGTGTATTGTCATAGGAGTCAGGAGGATAAGGATCGGGACCCTGGGCTTTACCACCTAGGTGCAAGATCTGCTCATATCACACGTCCAATCCCTCAACTATTTCCTTGGTTTCTTGAAGTCTCCCCCAATTGGACGTTGCCTGGTGATACAGCACGTTTGCAAGCCATTGAGCATACTCAGCCCTCTAATCCAGGAGAACCATGTCATCCATCCCGTTCCCCTACTCTTTTTCGCCTAACGTTCCAGAGTGACAGAGACACTTCCCACCCTGGTCACCTCCCTGCTCAGTGGATGACTACCTCTCAGACAAGGCTGAATTTCCAACCCCAGTCCCTCTTTATTTCTTCCTTAAATGAGAACTTATCCACCAAGTGGCTGCCTCTCCCCGATGACCCTCATTCCATGAGATAATGGTTCAAATTCAGAAAGTCATGGGATTCTCCACTACCAAACATGACAAACAACAAAGGATACGGCAGATTATCTAGAACTACCAGAGGAGCCAGTCCTAGTGGTATCTCTACTTATACAAACCTACCAAAATGCTATTCTGGCAGCCTGAAATCAGCCTTCCTCTGTTACAGCTATCCCCCTCAAGGCGGATCGCCTCTACCAAGCTCCTCTGGATCACCCTTTTCTTTCCACTACTCCGGAAGCGGATTCAGTAGTGATTGCTGCCGCTCATAATCATACTAAACGACCGAAACACATGAGCTCCTTACCTCCTGATAAAGACTCCCGTAGGATAGATTATCTGGGGGGGAAAAGGTATTCCAAGCAGGTACCATGAATCTCAGAATCCTAAATTATATGGGACTTATGATCAAGTACCAGCGTACTCTGGTCATCTGCCATAGTCAACAAACTCCCTCCTTCGGGGAGAGGGATCAATTATTAGCTACAATATTTACTGGCAATTCCATCTCCCAACACCTGCGCCGTTCAGGATATGATGTGGGCGTGCCCGGCCCCATATCCAGCAACCAACATTACCTCGCATCGCATGCTTGGCTTCACATCTCAGGCTTTACACTGGATGTACAGCATAGAGTGGTCAATGACCCCTTTAGTGGGTCTAAACGTTTCAGCCCAGGTACCCAAACACTAATAGATGATCTCCAGTCTTCAGGACGGACACTGCGTACTGTGCATGGCATGTACCATACATCCCAGCCGTCGTATCGTCCCCAATCCTCCTTTTTTTTTTCCAAAAGAGGTGGAAAATACAGAGGCTCACACAGAGGCGGATCTCGTGGTCGCTCCCAGCCTTCCAGAACCAACACCTCTGCCGCCAGGGGCTGCTGCTCCCACCCTCCTGGTGGGGCTGGTCAGCCCACCTCCCAGTGACTAACTGAGGCTTTGTCCACGCTTCCTCGACCAGGCTTAGGAAACTGTGGGCGGTCGTTTTGCCCTTCATTTAGAGGCCTGGCAAACAATCACATTGACCAGTGGGTACTTCAGATCATTCAGAGGGTCACACTCAAACTTATTTCCATACCTCCCCCTCATCCCACCCACCCCTGCTCTGGCAACTACTCACCTGACCACATTCCCATTCTCCAGGAGGAACACCAGGCTCTTCTGACCAAGAAGGCCATTTATCCAGTACCCTCTGCAGAGCATCAAAAGGGGTTTTATTCCCATTTCTTCCTGGTGTCCAAATGAACTGGAGATCTCAGACCGATACCAGACCGAAGACAATTGAACCTACACATCCAGTACAAAAAGTTCTGTATGGTTACCCTAACTTCCATCATGCCAATGTTGAAATAAGGGGATTGGCTATGTGCCCTGGATACGAAGGATGCCTACCTACATATCCCCATCCATCCTGCCCACCACAGGTTTCTTCATTTTCACCTGTCGGGACAACACTACCAATTTCGGGCACTCCTGTTCGGTCTCTCATCCACCCCGAGAGTGTTTACCAAGTGCTTAGCGGTAGTGGCAGCAGCCCTACGATGGGATGGGCACTTTGTATTCACATATCTGGACGACTGGCTCATCAAGGCAGGGTCCAAAACCTCTCTGCTTTCCTCCCTTCAAGCAACCCTTACTTTGTTCCACTCCCTAGGGATTATAATCAATTGGCCGAAGTCCAATCCAGCCCCTACAGTCGCTCCAATATATAGGAGCGATCCTAGACACCGTCTCCACCAGAGCTTACCTCCCGGCCAACAGACAAGACAAGCCACTGTCCCTGGCTTCTCAGATACAAGCCCAGAAAGTAGTCACAGCCAGATGTATGTTATGCCTCCTAGGTCACGTGGTTGCTACCATCCCTATGGTAGCACTTGCCCGTCTTCGCATGAGACCAGTCCAGTGGATTCTCCAGAACCAATGATCTCAAAGAACAGGAAATTTCAAAGACAAAATCAGAGTCACTCCCACATTGTGATCTGCCCTATTATGGTGAACCCTCCGAGCTAATCTATGTCAAGGCATGACCTTCCATTCCCCCCCCCACCCCAGCAGACGTTGACCACAGATTCATCCCTAGAAGGGAGGGGTGCGCACCTGGGTCTTACAGGATACAAGGCAAGTGGACCAGTTCTACCTCTTATCTCCTGATAAATAAATAAACTGGAGATGATGGTGGTCGCTTAGCCCTCCAGGCTTTTCAACCTCACTTGTCCCGGGACCGTTACCGATTCAATCAGACAACACCTCAGTAGCGTTCTACCTCAACAAACAAAGCGATGCAGTCCCGTTCTCTATGCAGAGACAACTGAAGTCTGGCAGGAAGCCATACGCAACACATTGTATTAACAGCCGTCTATCTACCAGGCCTACACAATTTCCTGGCTGACCTTCTCAGTCGCCAGTCGTCCACACGCAATGGACACTCATTACGAAGTTCTGCAGAAAATGTTTAGTTTATGGGGACCCTGCAACTGGATCTTTTTGCCTCCTCTGTCAGTCAGTCTCCCCAGATACTAATCCATTATCCCGAGCAAAAAGGGATGGTCTATAGATGCCATGTCACAGTCATGGACAGGACTCTTCTTATATGCTCCCCGTCCCTCTCCTGCAATGGACTTTATTGAAATTACAACTCAAACCTGCCACCATGATATTCATAGCCCCTCTGTGGCCTCAGCAGGTGTGGTTCCCCCTGCTTCCACAGTTCTCGGTGGAGGAACCCATCTTGTTACCAGTAAGACCAGATCTCTTGATTAAGAAGCAATGGACCCTTCTACATCCCAGTCTGAAGTCACTACACCTACATGCTTGGCTCCTGAGGATGCTTTCACAGCATGTCTCCAAGTGTCCTCCCCTGTGCCATATTCTATTGGCCTCACGTAAACCAGCGACCAGGGAAACTTATAATGCCAAATGGAAACACTTTTCCATTTGGGCTGCTTCTTGGTCATTGGATCCTTATTCTTGTCCAATGACGAAAGTATTGTATTACCTGGCCTCGATTGCTGAAACAGGATTAAACTATTCCTCTATTAAAGTCCATTTGGCCTTCATTTTGGCCTTCCATGAATCTCTTGATGGCAGACTACTGTATCAACATCATCTAGCCAAAATGTTTTAAAGAGGAATGTTGCATATTAAGCCACCTATCAGACCACGAACTCCTCCGTGGGATCTCAATTTCCTGATAGAGGAATTAACTCTTGAACCTTTTGAACCTGCAGCCACTTGTGACCTCCGATTTCTTTATTGGAAAACACTATTCTTAGTGGCTGTCACTTTGGCTCGGCATATTTCCGAGCTTCATGCCCTCATGTGTGAAGAACTTTAATTTTTCACAAAGACAGAGTGGCACTTCGTACCATTCCTTCCTTTCTCCCTAAGGTAGTGTCAGAACACACCTTAAATCAATCCTTGGAGTTACCAGTATATTACCCCGAACACTTCAATAGAGGTGAATACCTCCTACGTACTCTAGATGTCCATTGTATATTATGATACTGTATTGATCGAACTAAATCAGTTAGGAAGACCTCACAACTTTTTGTTACCTTCACCTTAAACAGGGAAGGTCTCCCACTCTCCCGGTCACTAAACGGACCCTTGCCATTGGCTAGCACACTGTATCCCATTTTGTTACACAAAATACAACAAGCCATTACCAGGGCCTGTCCAAGCCCATTCTACCAGAGCTATGGCCATCACAGTGGCCTGCTTTAAAGAGCCTCTGTCACAGATATCTGCCAGCAAAGCTGCCTGTCCACAATTCATATTTTCATGAAACATTACAACTTAGATGTTGCTTCACACAGTAGGACAGCCTTTGGTCGAGGCTGTCCTACAAGGCCTCCTGTCATCATTCCCCTTCTTGGGTTTACTGCTTGGGATTCATCCAAGTGTATTACCTGCTGCAGGAGGTCACCACGTGGAAGATAGTGCAGTTATGTAAAACTTACTGTAACAGTAGCTCTTTGAGTGGTATCTCTTGCAACAGGTTCGATCCCGCCCTCTGTCTCCCTCCTTCTCTTGGAGAACAAATTCTGATCCAGTGGCTTATGGGTTGGGATACCTATGGTACCTCAGCCTCCCCTCAGTCCTCCCTTAGTGAGCTGAATCTGGCGGGGGAAACTGAGGATACCAGGGACCGCCCACACTTTTATATAGGAAACAGGGAGGTGATGTCATGTGTGGGCGACCCCTGGAAAAGACTGCTAGAAGAGCTGCCGTGTGCCATAGTGACTTCTGGTGATGACCCAAGTGTATTACCTGCTGCAAGAGATACCCCTCAAAGATTTAGTGTTATGGTAAGTTTTTACGTAACTGTACTTTCTTGGAATAGTATATGATGTTCATCCACATGACCCCAGTCGACTTCCCCAGCTTCAGTGCACACACTCTGCTTCCAGCGAGAAAGATCTGGTGTCATGGGGCCGAGCCAAGGGAGTTACCATCCAGGTGGGTGGGAGGAGCCAGCTTGAAGACCTTTCCGGCAAGTCTTAAAGGGAAAGGCAACTGCCAGAAAGTGTGGATGAACATCACATACCATTCCTAGAAGTACTGTTGCGGTGAGTAACCTGTGTTTATTGGCCTGTGTTTTATTTTTTGGAGTATTTTTCTTTTCCTTTTTACCAGTTTGAAAATTGTGTGCCTTATATTATTAGGTGTGATGTGTACACTTGTGCTGTACCTGGCGGCTGAAATATTGAATGCTTCTTAAACATGTGGATTCCTCCATAGCCACACAAATTGCATCACTCACGCACGAGAGCAAGAACCATATAATTGTATTCAGACCACACGTTCCTCCTTTCAACTTTTCTCCAGATTTTTGTTCGTGTTCATTGCTGTTCCAGAAAGTTCCTTCCAATGTCAGGGCCTCCTGCAGCTGAAACATTATTATGTGTTCAAGCACCGAGTGCCTCAAATCTTGCCTTTGGCTGATGGCCACAATGAATGCCTTGGCCCAGACCATATGAAGAATCATCTTGATTGCCCCAGTTGCTCCAAAGTCTCCAGGAAATCATAGAAACATAGAGAAACTCTTTGCAGAAGGAGGACAGCTGGTCTTTCTTGTCTGCCCTTTGTTCTAATTAATGATCCTCAGCCCCTATGTTCATTCATCTCTACCATACCCTTCTTTCCTTACAGCAACCCATCCATGTGTATCCTACCCCTTCTTGTACTCTTTTACTGATTTGCGCAGACCACTTAAGGCAGCCATTTCCACCGCTCTAGTCTCTCTCCATTAAAAGGGTTTTCCTGGCCAGCCTGTGGCGCTTGAGGGTTGAGGTGCTGGATGCCACACCCGCGCCACGCTGGCGCGACCCAGTTTCAGGAGCGGATTCTGGAGTCAAGGGGTCTGATGGGAGCAGAAGGACTGAGCAACCATCCAACTGCTATCATCTCCTGGGAGGGAGGGGGGTCTATGTTCCAGAGCTAGTGGCACCCAGTGAGTCTGGGGCACAGCAGCTGGGGTGACTCAGGTGGCGGCCCCAAGACGTGGGGCGTTGCGCCACGTCTCTCGACTGGACAGCATTGCATGTTCTAAGGCCGGGAGGAGCAAACAAAGGAAAATCCTCACAAAGACGAGGCAAAGAGGAACCCTGTGGCCATGCCAATGCTGGCCCAAACCCGATATGGCTCTCCGTGGTCCCTGCCTCTCTGGATGGGCGTGGGGGAGAGGGGACCCAGCATTCCTGATTTCCAGGTCAGACAATGGTTTTGGCAGGCAGTGGAGGCATGATACCCCCGCGGACCCTCTGGAGAGATGCCTTGGAGCCAGCATAAGGAGGGAAAAAGAGTCTTTATATTTAAAAAAAAAAAAAAAAAGGGGGGGGTGAGGGTTCCCACAACCTTTTTGAACCTCCCCCTGCCCGCGTCATTGCATTACCCCTAATGCTTTTATTTACACTGGAGGCAAACCATGTACCACTGTCAACACTGATTGTCTCCTACAGGAACCTGAATATTTCTGTCATGTCCTCCTGCTCTCCCTGGTTTCCATTGAGTACTGTACATGTTTAGGTTTTTAACTATTCCTCATTTGACCTCCTACGCCCCAGATCATCTTGGGTTCAGATATTCTACAGACAAGTGTAGGTGTTAGGCTGTCAAGCTTGCCCACCATATTAACAGACAATACCATTGAAACCTTCCCAGCAGATACTTATCAAACTGGTCCTTGAAGGTGTCTAAAGATCTGCTATTGACTACTTCTTTTGGTAAGTTTTCCATGCAACCACCACTCTCTATGAGCCATCATCTTCACCTTTCAGTTTTAAAGTGACTGCCCTTGAAGTATTGTGCCTGTTTATCAACCTTTCAAAACAATTTTTTCCCATATTTTGTTCACCCTCCTGTGGCCAGGACAGGCTGGGCTCCCCTCAGCTCTGCCCCACCGATTCCCCACCATCCAGCACCTCCTCAGGACTTACCTGAGGGACAGAATACTCCTGTGAATCCACCCCCAATGGCAGGGTCAAGAGGGGGAGGGCCGTTCTCCTCCCCCCCGCCCCCAAAGCACAAATCCAGTCTTCAGCCTCCAGGTCCTGGCAATGTGGTGGGTGAGGTATCAGTGGGCAGACTTCAAATACCTGTCCTGCTGCAATTTTTCTCCATTTTTCCTCCCGTCCCCATGCTGGGGTGCACTCATCAGTGTGCATGTGTGGAGGCATGCACACGCAGCACCTCCCTTCTGCTGCTGCTCCTGTCCCGCACTACTCACCAGGCTTCCACCTGGTTGCAGTCATTCGATGGAGCAAGCAGTCCTCCCTCCCTGGGAGGGAAGAGCAGTCCTCTGAACACTTGATTCTTTCCTACCCTGGCAACCATACTCGTTCCTGAACATAGGTTGCCGATATGGAGGCAGTGTGCGGTCAGCGCATTAATTCTCAGTGCCACTGGGACGGTCCTTTTCATTATTTTTTATTTTATTTTATTTAGTTCTTATAGTTTGTTTTCAGAAAAAACAATTACATACAAGTTATCTCATGTCAGAGATCCCATACCAAATAAAATTAAGACATAGGATACATTCAATGTAATAGGCTTTGTTAGTCTGAACATTCTTATTTTCGGATAAGGGGGTATTTCTCCATTTATCAGTCCATATAAAAGTCCAGAGAAAAGTTGCACCCCACAAGACTTTGAGCGGTCATTTTAAAAATTAAAGTTTTGCCGTACATTAATAACACAACAGACTGTGTTGTTATGACCCTCTGCCAAACAGTAGATCTAACAGATGGCAGCAAACAGTATTAGAGCCCCTCCACTCCCACTAAATTAATATCGAGGTACAAAAGATATACCAATATTTAGCTAGACTAGCCTCCCCAAGGATCTCAATTCAATAACGAAGGAAACTACTGTGGCTATTTATTATAAAAAGCTGATTTCCTAATCAACAGTGAAATACTGTCCTAAATGAGCAATATACCAAAACTGCATCTCCTGACCCAACAAAAATAACATCAATATTCTTATTATTATTATACAGAAAGCATCAGTCCCATTTAATCTTTAGCCATAGCTAGGGTACAGTTTATGTGGAAAAACCTAAGCTTTTAAAAGTTTCAGTCTCCGCCGATCACGTCTTGCCGGTTGAACTCCCGAGAAAGGGCCTCTGCTTTCCTTCCAGCTTCTTTGGGGTCTGTGTACTGATAAATATGGCCTTCACACTGGATCCTCAAGCGAGCAGGCATCGGGAGAGAATGCGTTACTCCCAAACTGTGCAGTTTAGCTCAGACACTGTCAAACTTTTTCGCCCTAGTGGCAAATAAGTCCAGAAACATGTGGACGGTAGATCCTTGAAAATTAAGCCGTTCAGTGTTCCTGGCTGCTTGAAGAATAATGTCCCAAATTACTGGGCTCGTTGTGACCAGGAGGACCGTTCTAGGTAGCACACTTTGACCCGTCGCCACTCTAGGTGATATCCGGTAAGCACGAACAAACTGGTCCGTAAGTTGTGCATCAAGCTGTAGGGCTCCTGGCAACCACTCCTTAAGAAAACAAAGTAAGTTGTCTCCCTCGATATGTTCAGGTAGTCCCACAATTTGAGTATTTGATGCCCTTTGGGAGTTCTCTAGAGCTTCCAACCGATATTTCAGCTGAGCATTCTCTTGTTGAAATTTACCGTGGCACTTAAGGCTTTTGTTGCCATAGATTCAGCTGTAGTCGCTGTATTGGATACGGCTGCTATTTTTGCATCTTGTTCTTCTAATTTTGTAAGGATCGATTCTACTTTAGAATCGACGCTTGCATAGACTTTTGTAGAGCCTGCCACGGTGGCTCAGAATCCGAGAAGCAAGCCCCAGGCCTCCACTGGTGCAGTTGGGCATGTGTGTTCTTCGGATTGCATGCTGGTGCTTTGTTATTCAAACAACATGAAGTCTTGCTGTATTCTGACATGCAGTGATCTCCAACCCTTGAACTGCCCGGAGAACAAAGAGTTGACTTTCTATGCAGAGCATAGAATGCCGAGCCTGAGCTCGGTTGGAGTCTCTGTCTGGAGTGTTTCAAACTCAAACCATCAGGTTCTTTATTCCGCCTCACTGAACAGCCGCTCCAGAGATTTCTCCTTGGCTTGGTTGAAAGTCGGTTAAAGTCTCAGTTTTGTTGGTTTTAAACCGAAAAATTTTTCGAATATTCTGTTCAGTCTCTGTCTGTGGTGCCGTGAGTACTAGATAGAATTTTTCTGTTTCTGTGTGGGACTTGTAAAAGTGCAGGTCGGTTCGGCTGAACCGACCATTTGATAGTGAAATTTAGTGTTTCACTTAGTGTGGTTACGGTTCTTATCAGTTCTAAAAAAAAAAAAAAAAAAAAATGTTCTGTTTTTCCAATACCTGTGACACGGTTAGGAACTGATAAAGTTGTCTTGCCTGGCGGTTGCCATAAACAGGGTAAGTTAGTTAGGTTAGCCATGTCTGAGAAACAAGAAAAAACGGGCCCACTGGGTTTCAACACTGCAGTGAGTGTGGGGAGGTCTCTGCTAAGGCCGATCCCCACACCACCTGTGTTTATTGTCTGGGGTTTGAACACCTCGATTCAGACTGCCAGATATGTAAAAATGTTCCCAAATCTACCCTTGAGAAAAGATTAGGTAGACTGAGGGAAAAGGAGGCCGAGAAGTCTGCTGACCCGGATGGCCAGCCCGGTTCGGTTCCGACCGAACCAGAAGGAGTGCCCTCTGACCAGGGCGTTATTACTTCAGGCAAAAGGAGAGCTGATTCCAAGGGATCTGTTCTGACAAAAAGAAAGCGCAATCGGATCCAGAGGTTCATGTTACGACCGCCGAAGAGATAGCCAAAGCGATTCGGATTGTGGATTCGCTTAACCCGGTTCCTTCCGATCCGGCACCTTCTGGCAGGCGTTCAGTTCGGTTGGTTCCCCCAGTTCAAGATTATACCTTTGAAGAGTTTTATGAACCAGAGTTTGAAGGGGAATTTGAGGAGGATGATGGTGAAAGTGAGGGTCTGGATGTGCCTGTGGAACCAGACATCTCCCCAGACAGATCCTCAGGTGTTTCCCCTCCTAGGCTTTATGTTCTAAAGAAAGGTGGCTGAAACCCTCCAGCTTCCTATGGAGGAGGCATTGGAGGATCAAGAGGAGCCTGATTTTGTGAAATGGACATCCCAGAGTCCAGGAGACTGTCTGTTCCCTCCACAAATCCTTTGGGAAGCAGACACAAAAAATTCTAAAGTCTCCTAACACTATACCTCCTGTGGATAGAAGAATGGACAAGCGGTATACACTTTCAGGCTCAGACACGGAGTTCTTATACCAGCAATGCAGCCATGTTGGGGTAGTACAGGCTGCTGCCTGTGACAAGGCAAATATTCCCTTGGCTTCACACCCCCAGACAAGAACTCCAGGAAGATTGATGCCATGGCAAAGAAACAGTACATGGCATCTTCTTTGGGACTCAGGCAGGCGAATTATATGGCCTATACAGTCAGGTACCAGAAGTCCAGGTGGGGCACTGTACTGGCACTGGCTAAACAGGCCTCCCCAGCTAGCCAAGGAGCTGGAGCAGGTGGCTGCAGATGGGATTGAGGCATCTAAGGTACAGTTTCATGCTGCTGTGGACTCCAATGATGTCATCAAGAGTCATGGCTACATCTGTGGCTCTTCGGAGAATGGCTTGGCTCAGATGTACTAGCCTCTCACAGGATACTCGGGCTAAGGCCATGGATTTCCCTGTAGTGGGTAATTCCCTGTTTGGGGAGCAGACAGAGAATTACATGAAGAAAATGGACGAGTACAGGACCACTTACAGGAGTGCTCAGGCCAAGGAAAGGCAGGCAACTCCTCAAAGGCAGCCGTCTAGGGGCAGGGGCAGGGGCAGGCCCATGGCTAAAGAAAGGTATCATTTGATGCAGCTCATTCTATAAAACACGAATTTCAAGGAGAATCAGCCATTTTTTTTCTTTTTTTTTTTTTTTCAGAATTTCTCTCACTTTCAGCTCTTTTTAGTGGGATTATTTGAGGAGCTCTTACTGTGTGCGTCTTGTCCATGAGCGTGCTCACTAGCGCCCCCCTTTTTTTTTTAGTTCTAAATGTAAACACTGCAGTGTGACAGTATTGGATGCAGCTTTTGTTTTCAAGATGCCTCTATTCCTTCTCATTTCCAAGCTATACAACCCTTGCTCTTTTAGTCTGTTCTCATCGATAGACCCTCAAGCCCCTTGGTCATCTTAGTTGTCCTTCTTTGTATCCCTCCACATTAAGAATATCACACCTGTGTTTAGTAATCAAAACTGGACACCATATTCGACATGGGGTCTGACCAAACTCTATATATAGGAGCGATTGCTACCCTATCCTTGCTGGTGATATTCTAATGCAATATATGATCTTTATTGCATTTGGAGATGGCATCATCATTGTCCTGAGTGTTTAAAGTTATAAGTAACAACCTTTAAGGGTTCTCCTCACTACTAGATTCCTCAGCTGAACTGCAGTCATACTGTACTTAAATGCTCTATTATTTTTACCAACATGCATGACCACACATTTTTTCTTGGTTGAACTTCATCTTGTTCCTTATGGTCCATCCTTATAAACCATCAAGTTCTTTCCAAAGTTTAGCTGCCCCTCTGTGTTGTCCACTGTATAACCAACTTTTGTGCCATCTGCAAACTTTATCTAGCCACCTCTCTCATGTGTAGTTCAGAAACATAAATATTAGAGTGCTGGTCCCAGTATTGACCCTTGAGTACTCTGCTAGTCATATTTACCTCCTCAGAGTCAAAATCTTTCATTCTAACAATTTGTGTCCAATCGCTAGCCATGATTTCATCCATTTTACTATTTGGATATTTATTTTGGATTTCATCAATAGTTCCACCTGTACTGCAGGATTGGCTATGTTGAATGCCTTACTGAAATTGAGATAAACCACACCCACTGAATTCCATCATCTGTGCATGGCTCACCTTCTCAAAGTGTGATTGATGTCTGTTATTTGTACTGTCTCACCCTGTCCCTGTCCTTCACTGGGTGTGGATTCCAGAACTGCATGCAGTACTCTAGGGATAGTCTTACTAGGGATCTATACGGGGCAGTAACACCTCTTTATGTTTACTGTCGATTCCCCTGCCAATGCATCCCAACATTTTGTTGGCCTTAACCATTGCCTCTTTGCACTGAGCATATTGTTTCATATATATCAGATATAACTCCCAGATCCCTTTCCTCCCTAGTCTGCACAACCCTCACCCCACACATCTAATATTCAGTTTCTGGGTTCTTTGCTCCAGTGTGCATGACCTTACACTTTTTTTGCTTTGGACTTAAACTGCCCTGTCCAAGACCATCTCTCTGCTCTTTCTACATGCTCTTTCATTATCTGTATGCCTTCCTCAGTGTTCGCTCTCCTGCAAATTGTTGTTTCATAAGCTAAAAAGGCATTTCTTATGTTGTGCATTCAGTTCACTATCCACACTCCAGCAATCTGCTGAATACAACTGAGTCCGTTGATGTCTTCATGCTATGCTTCTTCCACCACCCATGGTGTGCACCCTCAGGCTCTGCCTCATCTATGTCCGAGCTTCTTTTCCACTGGAAGGGATGAATCTCCTCCTTCACAGCTCTGCTTGCATTAGAGGATTCTAAATGTTTCAAGTGCTTTGTTCTTGGTGAACTTGAACTTTTTCAGAGTCTTTTGCCTTATTATATTTATATTGTCTTCCGGCTCACACACTGTCAATGACTTGCGAGATGGAAAGACTGAAGCCTGGTTTTAAATGCTGCATGCGTTACAGCCAGAAGATGTCAGTCACAGACCCACTGTGACACATACCTGTGTGCCTTGGGGGGGACATCTGCGTGAACAGGTATCCTTCATGCCAGGCCATGCTTCTGATACATCATTGGAGGAATGGATTCTAGTAGGACCAAGGACATAAACTACCTCAGTGGTTTCTGGGTGGTGGGTCAGCTTAGTCATGGATGTGAAGGTGGCTGAGGGCAGGGTGGGCTCATCCTCAGTCTCCCAGTATTCCCGATTGTGCCCTCTGTTGAAGGACCTCTCATGGGCCAATTCCATGAACTGTTTCTGGCCCTCCACACCTATAGGTAGAGCCTACCCTATGAGTGCAAGCATGAAAGTGCCATTGTAGGGCAGGAACAATCACGCTGTTCCCTCTCTTGATTTACCTGACTAGTGACCTTTGTAGAACTTCCATGGGTCGAGGGCAGGTCGAGGCTTCCACAGTAGCCCCATTGGAGCTGACGATTTCGACTCTGGTCAGCTGGTTGAGATTTTTCTCAAGCTGGTCAGCCAGTTGTTAGAGTTGAAGTTGACAAGGCTTTGTCGATCTGACTGTGGTTCTTCATGTCTTCACTCAAGAGGGCCAGGCCCAGCTGTTGGCTGCAGCTGAGTCAGTCCGGTTGTGATATCTCTGCTGAATCAGGTGGTCTACTCAACTCCACTGGTGGACACCTGCTTTTGGCCGCAAATTCCAAGTTGAGGACCTGCTCGTGGTCTCAGTCCTGCTTGACCAATCTGTGTCAGTACCGACATCAGTTAAACTCGTCAACCTTGGATGAGGGTTTGACACCATCTTTAATGAAGGTATGAAGACCTGCTCTGGCAACAGTGGGTTATTGCTGGGTGGGACAGGGCTCTGCTGTTGGGACCTGCGATGTTGTGGATTGCCCCAGTGGCTGCTCCCCAGCTGGTGGCTTCACAGACTGTAATGTCTGCCTCCCCTCCATTGGTAGTGGAGCCCCCACGCAGGAGACCCACCAGGACAGCTGTCCGTTGAGGTCACCCAGGGCTCTAGGGCTGCCTGCACCCTGAGAAATGGTCCAGGGCAGTGTTCGAGGATCCATCAGACTCTGAGGATGATTCCTCCATGGGCTTGAGCAGAAATTATTCAGTCAATCTTCTCTGGGGCTACTCCAGCTGATAAGATTTCATGAAGTCCTTTTGGAGCCTGTGCAGAAGAGGGCTAAATAGCCTTTCACCAACTTCCTGGGCAGGGCGATTCCCCAGGAATTGGCCTTCCTGTAGCGAGACCATAATGGATCTGGCTTTGGACCTCTGGCAGCAATCATCATCCTGCCTGGAACCCTCCACTGGCATGGTCTGCAAGTAAGCGGTCTCTATTGGGAGCTTGTCAGGGTTCTTGGACTGCTCCTCTGTGGAGAGTTTGATGTTCAGCCTTACCTTTTCATAATTTTGAAGGGCCAAGGGGACATGGATATGCCGCTCAACAAGGAGTTCAAGAATTTGGACCATGTGGATGGTGTAAGAGGCCTCCTCCTTGGGTCTTCGGCAGGCTAGCCACCATAATGATAGGTCACTTTAATTGTTACTTTTTCAGCCTCGTAGGGGAATTCCTCCTCTTGCTGACACTAAGACCATACAGGACTAGGACTGCATGCTAACCTAGCACCAGCTCCAGATGGCTTTGGATCTGGGTGACTCCTGTGCTGCTCAGTGGCTGTGGCAGTGTCCATGCACTGTAGTGCCTGACTGAGGTTGTCCACTTTCACAGCAGCACCCAACACAAGTTGCCCAATGTCCCTTTCCTGGGCATTGACCTCTTCAGCCCTGTGGTGGAGGGACAGCTCAGTCGTATCAGTCTAGTGCCACCCTGGATTTTGTGGCTTCGTGCCAGAAGGAACCTAAGCTGGCCAAGGCTAAGAAGCCACCTTTTCTGGCCCAAAGGTTTCAAGCACAGCAAATTCAACAGCAGGCCAAGCTCCAGCACTGGCATCCGAAGCAAATGTTCGGCATGCAGGCAGATGGAATAAGTGCTGCACTCATCTTGGAATGTCTTCTGAACATGAAGGAACCGGGTCTTCAACTTCAACTTGACAAGACTTTCTATAGATACATTAGTGCAAGGAGAAAGTCAGAGGGGTATTGCTAAGCAATGGGGAAAAGGAGCATGTGAGGAGGAGGACCCTGTAAAGGCATCTATCCTAAATAGATACTTTTGTTCAGTATTTACTGAAGAAGGTAGGGCAGGGCCCACAGCTCAGTATCATGGACACAGGGGAGGAGGTGAGCACTACTCCTTCACAAAAGAAAGGTCCTACAAGAGCTTGCTAAGCTCAGGGTGGATAAGGCAATGGGACCTGATGGCATACATCCCAGGGTACTTAAGGAGCTAAAGGAGGAACTAGCAGAGCCATTAGCAGAATTGTTTAGTGAGTCTCTGAGCACAGGAGAGGTCCCAGAAGACTGGAGGAGAGGGCTCATGTGATCCCGCTCCACAAGAGTGGTAGCAGGGAGGGCGAGGAACTACAGACCGGTCAGTCTTACCTCAGTAGTGGGCAAGATTATGGAGGCACTCCTTAAGGAAAGGATAGTGCAACACCTGGAATCCATAGGGGCACAGGATCCAAGACAGCATGGGTTTACAAAAGGAAGGTCCTGTCAAACTAATCTCATAGATTTCTTTGACTGGGTAACCAGAGTGGTGGACCAAGGGGAGCAGTTGATGTCAGCCTACCTTGACTTCAGCAAAGCTTTTGACACTGTTCCACATAGAAGATTGATAAATAAGCTGGGTAGGCTCGGGGTGGGTCAGAAGTTGGTCAACTGGGTGGCAAACTGGTTGGCGGGCAGAAAACAGAGAGTGGTGGTAAATGGTATACAGTCAGAAGAGATGCAAGTCACAAGTGGGGTACCTCAGGGATCAGTCCTGGGGCCAGTCCTCTTCAACATCTTCATTAGTGACCTTGCAGATGGACTAGAGGGTAAGGCTTGTCTGTTTGCAGATGACACCAAGATCTGCAACAGAGTAGATGATCCAGATGGGGTGGGCAGAATGAGAAGAGATCTGGATAAACTAGCAGAATGGTCAGAAGAGTGGCAACTGGGATTTAATGCAAAGAAGTGCAAAATCATGCACATAGGGAAAAGAAACCCTGAAGCCACCTATAGGCTGGGAGGGGAGTTGCTAGCAGTCACAAAGGAAGAAAGAGACTTGGGCATCATCATCACTGATGACCTAAAATCATCCAAGCAGACCTCTAAAGCAGTAGGTAAGGCTAGGGGGGTGTTAGGGTGTATTAGTAGGGTATCACAAGTTGTAAGAGGGAGGTAATAATCCTCTGTACAAGACACTGGTTAGGCCCCATCTGGAGTACTGTGTGCAGTATTGGAGGCCACACCTCACAAGGACATTAACCAAATTGAGGCAGTCCAGAGAAGGCAACCAAAATGGTGCAGGGACTGCATCAGAAGACATATGAGGACAGATTAACGAGCTCAATATGTATACCCTTGAGCAAAGGAGGAGAGAGGTGATATGATCAAGGCATTCAAACACCTTAAGGGCATAAACAAGGTGAAAGAGTCTAACATGTTTAAATATAAGAAAAATAGCAGGAGAAGAGGACACAGCATGAGATTAGAGGGAGGCCAATTAAGGGGGAATGTGAGGAAATTATTTTTCACAGAAAGGGTGGTGGATGCATGGAATGGCTTACCACAAGAAGTGGTGGCTATGAATACAGTGCAGGGCTTCAAACAGGCATGGGATAGGCATAAGAGAGCAATACAAATGACTATGAATAGATAGGCCACTGACAGAGCAAAGGCCGATGGCACATTTATAAGGTAGAAAAAGAAATGGGCAGACTGGATGGGCCTTGCGGTCCTTATCTGCCGTCAACTTCTATGTTTCTATGTTTCCCATAAAGTACATTTTGCAGCAGTTTCTTCTTACTTGTACAGTGTGTGTGTGTCGGGGGAATCCTTGATTAACGATATATTTTTCAGAAGATTTTTACAAAGGCCTAAACCATATTTATTCCCCAGTATGAAGCCAGTGTCTGTAGGAGATCTGGATCTGGTTCAAACCTCAGGAAGCTGTTGCTGTGCTTGCTAATGCAATCAGCCTGAAATGTTGAGCTGCCCTGGAGAGATAATGGAATGTATGTAAATTATGGAATTCAGAATGCATTTTCAAATCTCTGCCACATGGTGGCATTCTAACCTGCTGTCCCAACGTCAGACTTATTTTTCTGCCTGAAGAAGCAAATTGCCCTGAAGAGCTCTCTTCATCTGAATCGAGTTTTACGGTTTTATTTTCATGTTTTATTAGTATTGTTGTTTATTGTTTTCTCATCTCGGCTGTTTTAGTTAGATTAGTGTCATTTAGCTTTTAGTTTTTAGCAGCTTTCTCCGTTTCCTCAGTGGTTCACAGGAACTGGAGAAAAACATATTTTTTTTTTAATAGTTTTCTTTTTAACTGCACCTGTTAATTTTCTCTTATTTCAAATTTTTCTTTTATTTTGAGCGATTCATGGCGTCGGTTTCCAATTTTCAGGAACTGAGGCACGTTTCTTGTGTTTTGCTTGATTTTCTGAGGAAATTTTTCTTTGTAGTAAAAAAAAAAAAAAAAAGCTTTTAATAGTGGCTTGCCTTTTTAAGGGAACTACACCACAAATTGTATACATCTTTATTGGGAACCGTTTTTAGGGGTCTTTCAAAATTGGCATGTCTGACAGATCCAAAAAGAAAAACCTGACATACAGGCTTCAAAACTTGTGCTAAGTGCTACAGTCTCTTGGTGACGGTAGACTGTCACGTGTTGTGTTTAAGGTGCCTAGGTCCTGATCAATCCCTAACTGATTGTAAACTTTGCAGTAGATTTTGCCCCAAAAACTGTCTAAAAAAAGGGGGCCAATAAGTTGAAAATGATTATGGCTTCTTAGTCTGCTTCTATGTCATCAAAGCACACTGATGAGGGCCCTTTTTCCCATGATAAACAGAAGGAAAGGTCTGTTAAAGACGTTACTGCTACTAGGGTTCCTGGAAAAGGAACTCTGAGGTAACAAGCATGAAGACCCTCTGAGCAGGTTCCAGAGTTTGTTTCCACAAAAGAGAAACAAACATGTCACTGCCACTCCTCCTGAAGAAGGAAATGAGTTGTCTGTGAACAGAGCAAAAATGCCCCTTTGGAGGACATGACTAAGACTTGGCAATTTTTTTCAGGTTTTTCAAGCTCTGGGCTCCCTAATGGGTATCCCAGTTCCTCCTCCAGTTTCTGCCCCCCACAGTTTCTGAGGACCAGGAAGCAGAATTTTATTGTGATGATGATGAGGAGGAAGGGGAACCCATTGAAACTGATGGTTTCCCCGAGCAAGAGTTTGGGTCCCCTTCCCGGGGTTCGGAGAATTTTTCCTCCCACTATGCCTTTGTTAGGCAGATGGTAAACATACTCAGCCTATCCACCCAAGAAACTGTGGAGGATGAGGGAGAGGTGGAAGTTTTGGATATGATGGGGTTAAACCAACTAAGAGGTTGCTTCTATCCATTCACAAACCCCTAAAGAAAGCAACCTGCAAGTTGTTGCAGACCCTAATTCCACTCCTCAGATCAACAAAAGATTGAGAAGTACCTGCTGGATATGCGTGTTGCTGAGTACCTCTACTGCACCCAGATCACGAAAGGTGGTCCAGGCAGCTGCCTGTGACAAAGGTAAAGTCCCCTCTAACCAGCCTCCAGACAAAGATTACGGGAATCTGGACAGTATGGGGTAGAAGGTGTATACAGTACCTCTGCCTCCCTTCTTTTGAGGCAGGCTGCCTACATGGTCTATATTGCCCGGAACCAGAAAGCCCGCTTGAACTCTGTACTGGCCATAAGTGAGAAGGCCTTGGGGACCTGGCACAAGACTTGCAGATACTGCCAAAACTGCTTTTGACACTACCAAGGACCAGTTCCATATGGCAGTGGATGCCAAGGACACTGATTCCAGGGTCATGGCCCATGCCATATCTCTAAGGAGATTTACCTGGCTTAGAACCACTAATCTGTCCCAGGACACCCAGACAAGGGCCTTGGATTTCCCATGAAAACAACTCCTTATTTGGTGACAAGACGGAGACATACTGTATCACGAAAAAAGGTGGAAGAGTACAAAGCCACCTGTAAGGGAAACTCCAAGAAGGAAAAGGCCTCCATTTCCTATAGGCCTCATGGAAGGGGAGGTAGGGGCAGGGGTTACTTTCCCTGAGCCTTTATGCCCTATGATCTCTCTCAGATGAGAGATATCTTTAGGAGCAGGGGCAGAAGAGGTCCTATATGGACCGGGTCGGCCCCACCACCTAAGGCTTGGCCCAAGCAAATCCCCTGATGAGTCCGTCTAGGTTGCCCATCCATTGCCAGTGGGAAGAAGGCTGGCTCACTTTTTCCAAAAATGGAAAAACATCACCACAGACAAGTGGGTCCTGGAAGCAGAGACTCAGGGGTTCACACGCTGCAGTTCAGAGGATTCCCCAGGCTGTAAGTTTGCAGAAACATCAAACCTCCCACTCCAATAGAAAGGATTTTGCTGGAGTTGGAGGTCAAAAAGTTGCTGCAAGCAAAGGCAGCAGAAAGTGTTCCCCTTTCCCAGTGGGGAAAGGGCCTTACTCAAGGTACTTTCTCACTCACAAGAAAAATGGAGAGTTACAACCCATTTTGGACCTCTGGTTTCTGAACAAACACCTGAAAAAGGACACATTCAAAATGATAATCCTGGCTACAGTTATTCCATCCCTACAGCAGGGAGACTGGATGGGATCCTTGGGCCTGAAAGATGCATATTTCCACATTCCAGTCAGGCCCAGCCACAGGAAATATTTAAAGTTCAGGCTGGCATCTGGTCATTATCAGTTCAAAGTCCTTCCCTTTGGTCTGTCATCTGCTTCCAGGGTGTTCACAAAGTGCTAGGTCGCAGTACAGCACATCTCAGAAGGTATGGAGTGCTGGTTTTTCACTACCTGGACTACTGGCTGGTTGCAGGAAAGTTGCACCAGCAAGCCAAGGGCTCTCTCCAGTTAACCCTGAGTATCTTGGAGAGACTGGGATTTCATAAATACACAAAGTCCCAAACAGAACCAGTCCAGGTCCTGGAGTTCACAGTAGCAGAGCTAAATGACTTGCAAGGCAGAGCATTCCTACCTCAAGAAAGAATGGAAAGCCTTCTAAGTCTGGCAAACTCCTTCGTCCTGGGCCAGCCCAGACCAGCAAGGCACTTCCTTCAGCTCTTGGGTCATACAGTATGGCCTCCACCACAGCTTTGGTGGCTGGGGCCAGGTTTCAAATGAGAGACATTCAGTACGACTTAAAGGACCATTGATCCCAAAAGCAACACCCTCTTTCAAGATTGGTACCTGTGACAAAAACCCTTTTGCAAGCTCTGGACTGGTGAAAGGAAGGGGACAACCTCAGAGAGGGAATGCCCTTTCTACAAAAGTTCCCCACAGTCGTCCTGATAACAGATGCCGCCCTTCTAGGCTGGGATGCCCACCTGGGCAACCAAACAGTAAGTGGAGTGTGGGCCTCTCAGGAGTCCAGAGAGCATATAAACCTCCTAGAACTAAGGGCAGACTTTCTCACCCTCCAGTCATTAGCTCCTTAGGTAAGGGGCCAGTCAATCCAAATCAGAACAGACGACAAAACGACCATGTACCTTTCAACAAGCAGTGAGGCACAAGATTCTCAAAGCTAAGCGCAGAAGCTATGAAGATCTGGAATCTATCTTACTCCATGGAAGTGCCGCTATCAGTAGTCCATCTTTCATGGAAGATTAATGTTCTGGCAGATTCCCCTCAGCGGGATCAGCCAGGGGCATCATGAAAGGTCTCTGAACAAGCAGATGCTGGCCACAATCTTCAGGAGATGGTGCACACCAGAAGTAGATTTGTTTGCTTCAAAAGAGAATTATCAATTCCCTCTCTTCTGTTGCAGGCCTCAGCAGTGGGCTCAGTCCCCATGGACGCCTGACCCTATACTGGTCAGGAAGGCTCCTGTATTCCTTCCCTCCGTTCCCCTTTACTTCTGCAAGTTCTCTTGAAATTCAGGAGCCAGCCTGCAACCATGATATCAATGGCTCCAGACTGGGTCAGACAGCTCTGGTACTCCCTGTTCCTGGCCCTTTCTATCAAGCAGCCCATTTGTCTTCCACAGAGACAACCTACTGACCATGTCTCAGGGCAGAATAACCTTTCCAAACCTCAAGTCACTACGCTGCAAGGCTTGTTTCTTGAAGAGTTGGAATACTCTGATTTTCATTTTTTCAGAGGAGGTCCTTAGGGTTTCTGGGAAACCTGCTACTAGAAAGACATGTGCTTCCAAGTGGAAAAGGTTTTGTCTGTGGTGTGGTGCTAAGCAGCACAATCCTTTACAGGCAGACCTGTCCCCTGTCCATACCTTTGGTTTGGACTACTTGGTTCACTTACAGGCTTTAGGCCTCAGTCCCTCAACCTTAAAGTGCATCTGGCTGCTATTTCTGCCTGTGTTTCAGCAGGTAATAACACGGCGGCTTCACGCCCCATTTTCAAGACATTCTTTAAGGATCTGTTACTCTGGTTTCTCCCTGTTTGGGAACCAGTCCCTCCCTGGGATTTGAACCTGTGTTTAGCCAAGCTCTTGGAATTTTCATTTGAGGTTATGGCTGCTGCAGATTTGAAGCATGTCACCTGGAGGTTAGTCTTCTTGGTGGCCATAACTCTGCCAGGAGGGTGTGCAAGCTGCAGGCCCCTCTGCACGGACCCTAACTATATAATCTTCCACAGGGACAAGGTAGTCCTAAGGACTAACTGGAAATTCCTTCCCAAAGTAGTGTCTGAGTTTCATTTGAACAAAGCCCATCACTCTCCTAGTGTTCTTCACTGCAAAGTCCAGATCTGGTGAGTAGAGACTCCACAGCCTGGATGTTAAGAGGGCACTCCATTACTATCAGGACTGTACTAAGGATCTCGAATCTTCCCACTCACAGCTGTTCCTCACATATGGTGAAGTAGCAAGGGCAGGCCAGCTTCTGTGAGGACCATTGCTCGCTGGATAGTTTCCTGCATCCAGTTCTGCTATAATAAAGCTGGCAAGCAGCCACCACAAGGCCTCAGGGCACACTTCACTCATGGCACTGCTGCCTCTATGGCAACTGCAAGGACTATAGCCTTGTTAGAAATTTCTAAAGCTGCTACCTGGAAAACTGTACACACCTTTACAAAGCACTGTTGCCTGGATGTGCAGCCCAGAAGGGTGCCAGGTTTGGCACTGCTGTCTTGCAGAACCCTTCCCCCAAGTAGGTTTTGTATCTAACCTCCCACGGTATGGCTTTGTAGTCTATATTAGTAAGCATAGTGAGGGATTCTGGGGGTTTGAAGAAAAAATTATCATCGTAGTATTGTTTCTTCCAAGGGATCCCTCACTATGCTCAAATCTCCCACCCTGCCTCCCCTTCCAGAAACTGGAAAAGGTTCTTCAAGAATCTGTGTTTGTTTGGTATTCAGTTGCTTGAGCAGTACTTGTTGTTAATACACAATCAGTTGTAGTTTGGCTTTTATTTTAGTCTGCCATAACTAGGCCTGGGGGCGAGTCTTTTATTGCATGTTTATTTAATTTTCACTTAGGTCTTGTTAGGGTTAGGTTAGTGAAATTTTGTGGCTGTTGTCTTCCTGGCTCTCAAAAGAAATCAGACGTTAGAAAGCAGATTAGAACACCACCATGAGGCAGAAATTTGAAAATGCATTCTGAGTTCCATAATTTTATATACATTTCACTCTCTCCGGCGCAGCTGAGTCCTTCAGGCTGATTTGTATTAGTAAGCACAGTGAGGGATCCCTTGGAAGAAACAAAATTACTGTGGTAATTTTTTTATATTGCTTTCCCATGTTCAGAGTTTTGTACAAATGCAGGTCTGCAGTTAAAACAGGATTTTGTATCCTAACTGTATATACCTGGATAAAAATAGTTTTATGAAATGAAAATTAATTTAAAATTGAGACATTTTCTACTGTATACTAGCAGAAAGAGATGGTCTGATGTTGGGGAGGGGGCTTGCCAACACTGTTCCTCTATTACTGTTTTAAAGCATGAGCTATTTCCAACTCTTCTTGTGCAGTGGAGGACAGTGAACTGAAAGGTTATTACTACACCTATCATTAAGAAATGCTAGAAACCTCCATGTTTGACATTTTAAAATTAAAATGGAGAGGTTGACCATATTGTAAACAAAAGTTTTATTTTATGTTTAATTTACAGAAACAGAATTTTTTATTTTAGAAACACAGTTTATAGAGAGAGGGAAAAAGCCTGAAAATCACTGGGAAGACTGCACATCTCCATAGATTCCCCACAAAGATTAATTTTTTATTGTAATCATTGTTTTCCTTTTGCCTCCCTCAAGTCACCACTTCATGGCAGTTGAAGTAACCATGGCAGCATTCTTCCTGGGCACAGGGAATGCGAGGTGCTGCCTTTATAGCTGATGCCAATTAGCACTGTTTGGTCAGCCAGCAGGTAGGGTATGAATGGGGACAGCCTACACCCTCTTGGGGCTCGTTCCTCACCTCCATGACACACCTGACCCCAACCTGCCTCAGCCTAGGATTCTGGGAATTATATGCAAATTCAGCTTTCTTCATCAGTTGCAAGCACGCTAGTTTTAAAATATGCTACCGGCATTGTTCACATGCTTGAGTAGGCTTAGTACTACTGAATGGAGAACTGTGTTTTAGTGTTAGTACACCAATATGGCACTCGATTATGATGTAAAAAAAAAAAAAACTGGAACTTTGTATCTGAAAATTAAACATGCAAAGACGGTCTGAGTTCAAAAGGCTGTGAACCCCACATTTTAGTTTAAAAGGTCACAAAACAGTCCGTTTTGTAGGGAGCAGTGTTCCAGGTGATGTTAAGGAGATGGGTACAAGAATTGGGCATGTAAAAATTAGTGCAGTCTTGGTTGGGAGGGGGGGAAGGTGGAATGAGTTGGAATATACTAGTGCCTATTCCCAACAAGGAACAGCTCATTGTTTTCTGCTTTAGAAAAATTGCTTATCTTTTTAATTCTCATTCTCAAAGGAACAAAGTACACCTTAATACAGTGGAGAAAGAGAAGGTTTTTCAGCCAGCGCTGCAGGAAAAAGGTTCTTTACATGCCTATTCAAAGATGGCAGAGACTCCGGGAAAGCTGCCTTCTTGCAGTGATGAAGCACTGAAGAAAATCACAGCACTGGAGGATGAACTGACACGCCTTCGGGCCAAGATTGCTAAGATCATCACTGTACAGGAAGAGGAAGAAACACAGGAAGGAAGTGAGCAGATATTTCTAAGTTTATCAAGCTATGAGTCCTCCCTCCCAAACATTAAAATTAAACTTAAAGAGCAGGTATTCACTAATTTTAGCATCTTGTCATGTCTGGTTTTAAGTATGTGAAACAAGTATATCTTGCAAATACCTGTCTCCATGTGGTTATTTTTCATGTATTATGGTCCCATAGGACACTGAACAAACTGGAGAGGTGCAGTGATTTTTCCTTTCGGTTCACCCGAAGGGCAGTGACGCCAGAGTCTGTATGACGTCAATTCCAGTAAAGGACTCTGGCATTACGAGCAAGCATAACTTCTGCAGTGTCCCTTTAAGACTGAACTGCCTTTGAGAGATGGAATGCTATGCAAATGATGGAATCTTTGCAGGTGCTGATTTTCAAACACTGCCTCTAACCAACTGCCTTGGTTCTAAACCTTCAGATTTCAGTCTCCACCTGTCAAGACCAGAAGCCCAGAGTTTCTGTCCTCATCACCATTCCTGACACGTTAAAATTTCATAAAATACTTAAGTATTTTTTATCCTTTTTCTTATACTACCTCTGACTAGTGTTATTAGTTATTAAACCGTTGTTTTAGTTTTAAATTCTTTGTTTTCTTGGTTTCTTCCGGTTCGGTATAACCGGTGGGGAACCGGAGCTTTCTTTAGTGTTTTCGGAGTTCCCTGACTAAGGAACTCCGTTAGTTTTATTTAAATTAAAAGTGTTTATATTTTATTTGAATTGCTAATCCAGGTTCGGTTTCTTGGTTCGGTTCCGGTTCCAGTTAGTTTTTCTCTGTTCAGGAACCGACTGCTAACACTAAATAGGGTTTTAAAACCTTTCATATTTAGTGGTAATTTACTAATTCTGTGTTTCCTCTCAGAATGTCTGAAAAACCAAAAAGAAGACCCGGTTAACCCGATTTTAAACCATGTACTAATTGTGGTGAGATTTTTGCTAAAGCAGACAAGCACACCCTTTGTGTGGTCTGTCTGGGATTTGAACATTTAAAAACAGACTGTGTTATTTGTAAAACTTTTCCAGAAAAAAATGTGGAAAAGCACCTTGAAAAGCTAAAGAAAAAGATGTCTGTTTCAAAGGGTCCCTCTGGCTCTGATCAGCCAGCACCCTCTATGCCTGTGCGTGAAAACACATAAATTTCAACTACTGTAACTGTCACCCCGAGACGGTTACTCAAGCAGTTTCAAAGAGGCTTGCTGAACCTGCTGACTCTCCGGTTCGCTCAAAGTCTAAAAAGACTTAAGCACATAGAACCCCCTGCTGATAAGCCTTTGGGGACTTCTGTACCTGCAATAAAAATGCCAAGTGCAGAAGAGATTGCACAGACCTTCCGTGTGATCCAGGCTTTACAAGGGCTGACTACCCCTTTGCCTCAGACACCAACCAGACAGATTGCCTCTTCTTCTTCTTCTCAGTCTTCTGTTTATGAGCAAGAAGAGCACCTGGACGTTGAGGAGGAGGAAAGGGACCCCATCGGACCGGAGGTTTCCCCTGAACAACAATTTGTTTCTCCTCCTAGGGCATCAGAGGATTTTTCCTCATTTTTCTTTTATAAGAAAAATGGATGCCTTAGACATCCCCACAAGTGAAGTTATTGAGGATGAAGATGAAGTAGTAGAGTATATGGAAATGATGGGGTTAACACCCACCAAAAAGCTTCTCCTCATCCCCACTAAAAATGTTTTTAAAAAAGATGCCTTAAAAATACTGCAGACTCCTAATACTGGCCCACCTTTGGATAAGAAGTTGGACAAAAAGTACCAACTGGAAAGACAGGGTGCAGAATTTTTATTCACACCCTGACCACCAAGGAGTAGTGCAGGTAGCCCCCTATGACAAGGCAAGGGTCCCACTAGCCTCTCATCCTCCAGACAAGGATTTGAGGAAAATGGAAAGCATGGCCAAGAAAGGCTACCTCTTGGCTTCCTTGGGTATCAAACAGGCCAGTTTCCAGGCCTATGCTGCACAATACCAGAAATCACTCTTGCAATCAATGCTTGCCATGTCTGAAAGGTTACAGTCTCCCGTCTCAACTGACTTATCTGAAACAGCTAGATTTGGTCTGGAAGCAGCCAAGTATCAATTTCAAATGGCTGCGGATTCTAACGACATAGCTGCCAGGTGGATGGCAAATACTGTGGCTCAAAGAAGGTTTGCTTGATTAAGAGCCACAAATCTGACCGAGGATACTCAGACCAAAGCATTAGATTTCCCACTTGAGGAACATTCCCTCTTTGGGCAAATGACAGAGGCTTACATGAACAAGCATTTGTCAAAGCCGAATGTTGTCTTGGTGGTGTTGGCATTGATAGTGCAGGAGTTAAGAGAGATGCATAATAGGAATAGCAGTGAAGTATAAAACCAACGTCAACCCTGCTTCACCCTGCAGAGAGTGACAAGCATTGGGGTGTACGTTTGGGTCGCTGGCCATAACGCTCATGCTATTTCACCTCACCCTACTCTGCAGAGTCTGACAAGTGTGGCGTTGTACCTTGGGGTCATCTGGCCTTATGCTCACCTCATTTCATAAGGAAGTAGGTTGAGATGGGTGCAGCATAGGAGAATGGGTTGAACTTTGGGGCTGAGGTGTCCAAGGCACACCTTGATGCCTGTCAGTGGCTGCAGGGTGGGGGTGGAGGACCAGTGGCGTGTGCAGTACAGCAGACAATCCAAAGACACACCTCTGATGCTTGTTAGTCTGTACAGGGTGGGACGTAATGGTTAGAAACCATTACACCCTGGGTGTGTGTTGGTATTTGCACTCCAAATTTTAAAATATGGCCTTTTTGTGACCCCACCTCATGAAAGCATTTGGGACCTCTGCTCATGAACAGTGTCCCTGTGATTTTGTTAATCTGTCTCAAACATTGATTTCCCACAGTGACCGTGTCATTCTGCACCACATTAAAATGTCAGCTGCACCATTGATAAGGAGGTGTGAAGAGATGGCAATGTTGAAAATCTGGAATGAAAATATTACACATTCTCGAAGTTATGAGCGTGTGTGAAAACTGCGCATCGCACACTCGTAACACTGTCATTTAGTGGAATTATTTCACCAAATTTTTAACATTGGCATTTTGGGACCTCTGCTCATGATCAGTAGTACTACGATTATCTTAATCTGCCCCGAACATTGATTTCCCACAGCGATTGTCGCCATATATCGAAACTACATTTCAGGCAGGATGTAACAAATGACAACTGTACTGTTTGTAAGAAGGTATGCAAAAATGACAATGTTGAAAATCTGGAGTTAAAATATTACAAATTCTAGAAGTTACGACTGTGCATGGACACTGCGCAACGCATGCTTGTAACATAGTCATTTTATGGAATTTTTTCACCAAATTCTCAACATATGCATTTTGGGACCTCTGCTCATGAACAGTATTGCTGTGATTTTCTTACTCTGTTCTTTCTGAACATTGTTTTCCTACAGCGACTGTGCGCCAGATGTGCTAAAACACAGTTCAGGTAGGATGTGGAAAATGAAAGCTGTACTGTTCATAAGGAGGAGTGAAAAAATGGCAATAGTGAATCTGGAGTAAAAATATTAAAAATTATCAAAGTTACGAGCGTGCGTGGAAACTGCACAATGCACGCTTGTAACACAGTAATTTTATTGACGTTTGTCACCTAATTTTCAGCATAGGCATTTTTGGACCGCTGCTCATGCAAAGACTCACTGTGATTTTCTTAATCTGTCCCAAATGCTGATTTCCCACAGTGACCTCACTATTCTGCATGGGAAGTCGAAACACAGTTCATCCAGGGTGTGAAAAATGACAGCTGTTCTGTTCATAAGGATGTGTGGAAAAAATGCCAATGTTGAAAATCTGGGTGAAAATATTACAGATTTGCGAAGTTATGAGCATGCATGGAAACTGTGCAATGCACGCTCGTAAAAGTCATTTTTTATTTTTTTCACCAAATTTGAAACATAGGCTTTTTGAGAGCCCATCTCATGAACAGTGGCACTGTCTTTTTGTTATTCGGTCCTGAAAGGTGATTTCGCACAGTGACCGTGCAATCACCTTTCAGGACCAAATAACGCCATGACAGTGACTGAATTCATGAGTAGGAGTCCCAGTAACCCCATGTTGAAAATTTGGTGCCACAATTCCCAAAAAATGCCTAAGATATGCACCAAAGTTGAAAAAAACCCTATTTATGCCATTATACAGCTTACCGGCATTTCTTCAGTTCGCTGATCGGCTTTGAAGGAGTGCAGGCGTATTCCAGTCCACCAAAGATCATCGTGCCCAGGCTCTGGAAGGTAAGTATGGGGTGAAGGGTGTGTGGGGAGGTGGGGTACATAGTGGGTGGGCACGGGTTGGGGAAGGGGGGCCGCAGACAGCAAGGGACCGTTTTCTACTTTACAGGGTTAAAAAAATAAATAAACATGGGAAGGTTTTTTCCTTTTTAACAGGTACTATTGGCACATTGGGGTGGGCTCCCAGCGTGCCACCTGTGTGTTTTGGGGTGGGGGGACTGGAGCCGATGGAGATTGGGCACTCCTTGGCAAATAAAAGGTATGGGGATGATGCTGAGGGGATTGGGCTCTCGTCAGCAAATGAACTCAGGAGGGGCATGATGATGCCGACAGGAGTTAGGCAGCCCCATTGTCTGCTTTCTGGGGACTCTGCAGGGTGGGCGGCACAGCCGCCACCATGTGTAGTGAAATATTACCAGGAAAGGCGCGCCCTGCAATGACGTGGAGCTCCCTCATTGCAGCGGCTAAAACATTTTAAGTTGGTGGCATGCTTTTGCACTGTTGTCATAGACAACATGCAATCTAATTCATGCCACGGAGCCCAGACCCAAAAAGCAGTGGCGCCACTGGCCACAAGACGACTGCACCTCCAAAACCTGTTATTCTAAAGTTACCGCAACATGTTTCTTGCGCATGCGCAAGACAACATAAAAAGGTGGTGGATGAGTGTAAAACCACCTACAGAAGCAATTCTGCAAAGGAAAGAGCTTCCCCATCCACTAGACCCTATGGAACGGGAGGCAGGGGCAGGGCCTTTCAAAGCAGGCCTTCTTTTTCAACCCATGGCTACAACCCCATGCCAGCAGTATCCACAGCAAGGATACTTTAGGGGAAAGGGTAGATGGGGTTCCAAGCATGGTTCCCAGCCCCAGGCTGAGTCCCAAGCAAAACAGGCACCCTGACGTGTCTGTACAGGTCGCCTCCCTATTGCTGTAGGAGGAAGACTGGCTCACTATTTTCATGTCTGGAAAAACATCACCACAGACAAGTGGGTCCTGGAGGTAGTGAGTCAGGGGCTGTCTCTGACTTTCAAATCCCTTCCACCTTTAAGAACTTCAGGTTTTCAAATACAGAAAGAAAACTCCTGGAAGCAGGGGGTTCTAAAGCTGGTCCTTACTCGAGCAGTAGAACCAGTGCCAACCAGCTTAAAGAGAAAGGGACTTTATTCAAGATACTTTCTCATCACAAAGAAAATTGGGGGGTGATGGCCCATATTAGACCTTAGGGTTTTAAACAGATACCTAACAAAGCCAAAGTTCAAAATGGTAACCTTGGCACTGATTCTTCCAACCCTCCAAAAAAGGAGATTGGTTGGCATCACTGGACCTAAAATATGTCTCTTTCCACAACCCATAAGGGAGTCTCACAGCAAATACCTCCAGTTCAGACTCCCTTCAGGTCACTATCCATTCTCAACACTGCCATTTGGCCTCACTTCAGCACCAAGGGTGTTTACGAAGTGCCTGGCAGTAGTGGTGGCACACCTTCGAAAGCAGGGTGTCACCGTTTTTCCGTACTTAGATGATTAGCTGGTAGTGGGAAAGTCCCCCCCAGAATGTCAGGGAACAGCTGCTTCTTACTCAGGAACTCCTGGAGTCTCTAGGATTCATAATAAATCAAAAGAAGTCAGTTCTGCAACCCTCTCATATATTCCAGTTTATAGGAGCCAAGCTAAATACCCTGCAGGGTAGGGCTTACCTGCCACAAGACAGGGTAAGAAGCATTCGACACTTGGCAGGTTCATTTGTCCTGAACAAGTCAAAAACTGCCAGACAGTTCCTTCAGCTGTTGGGCCACATGGTGGCTGCCACTGACACAGTATTAGGGTCCAGGTTCCAGATGAGAGACATAGTTTCACCTAAGGGCTCACTGGTGTCAGAAAAGAGACCCTCTTTCAAAATTGATTCCAGTAACAGGAACTCTGTTACATGCTCTCGAATGGTGAAAAGAGAACCTGAGAGAAGGGGTTCCTTTCCAGCAGGAGCCCCCATCAGTAATTCTCACAATGGATGTATCACTCCTGAGGTGGGGTGCCATCTCGGGGATCACACTACCCAAGGCACCTGGTCAAGTGCAGAGGCACTTTTGCACATAAACCTGCTGGAGCTCAGCGCAGTTTTGTTAACACTGAAGGCCTTCACGCCTCTGCTACAGGGAAAGGTGGTACAGATCAGAACAGACAATACCACCACCATGTACTACATAAACAAGCAGGGAGGGACAAGATCCAGTCCTCTCTGCACAGAATCTATGAAAATATGGAGTATGGCTTACTCCTTGGGAATTTCTTTCCAAGCCATTCATCTGCCAGGCAAGGGACAATACCTTGGCAGACACCTTGAGTCGGATCAACCAGGCCTATCACGAATGGACCCTGAACAGGCAAGTGGTGCAGGTAATTTTCAAGAGGCGAGGTACTCCAGAAGTGGACTTGTTCGCATCCCACCAGAACCACCACCTGCTGAAATATTGCGGCAGACCACCAGAAAGAGGAACAATCCCTCTGGATGTCTTAATTCTAGATTGGTCAGGGAAGTACCTATATGCTTTCCATCCCTTCCTTCTGGTATACAGAGTTTTACTCAAGCTCAGGTCCTAGCCAGCATCCATGATCTTAATAGCACCAGATTGGCCCAGGCAGCCATGGTACTCTACTGCTCTCCATGTCTGTGGCCAAACCAATACACCTTCCCAGGAGGCACAATCTGTTAACCTCCAGTCAGGGGAGGCTCCTGCACCCGAACCTCAGATTCCTCAGGCTCAAGGCCTGGCTCCTGAAGACATAGAATATGCAGGACTAAACCTTTCTGAAGGTGTTCTGGATATCTTGAAAGGCTACAGGAAGCCCTCCACTAAGAAAACGTATTCTGCAAAATGGAACTGGTGTTCTATACAGGATATTGAACCAACACAGGCTGGGATATCAGTCATGTTGGACTATCTTACTCATTTACATTCTTTGGGCCTTCAGGCCCGTACACTGAAAGTACATTTGGCTACAGCTTCTGCTTACATTTCAGCCAGGCAAAAGTTCTCATTGGTTTCAGATCCTGTTTTCAAAAGGTTCTTTAAGGGCCTTTCTCATTTGCACCCCTTTCACATGGAACAAATGCATGGGATATTAATGTGTGTAAAGCCAAGCTCATGGGACCCCTTTTTTGAGCCTATGTCTTCAGCTCATCTAAAACTTGTCACTTGAAAACAGTTTTCTAGTGGCAATTACTTCTCTCAGAAGAATCAGTGAGCTTCAGGCTCTTTGTGTAGACAAGGACTGCATTTCTTTCTACAATGACAGTGGTCCTGAGAACTAACAGGAAATTTCTCCCCAAAGTGGTTTCGGATTTCCATCTGAACTAAACCATTACCCTACCTGTATTTTTTTACTGAACACTCCACCTCTAGTAAAAGGAGGCTCCACAGTTTGGATGTTGAAAGAGCCCTTAGTTGTTACATGAGAGCCACTAAGGACCATAGGCAGGAAAAAAAACCTTTCAAACAACATGAAGTCTTGCTGTATTCTGACTATTGCAGTGATTGCCAACCTTTGAACTGCCCTGGAGAACAAAGAGTTAACTTTCCATTCGGGGCATGGAACACTGAGCTCTAGCTCGGTTGAAGCCTCTGTCTGCTGTTGTTTAAACTCCAACCGTCAGGTTCTTTACTCCACCTCACTGAACAGTTGCTCCGGAGATTTCTCCTTTGCTCAGTTCAAAAAAGTCGGTTAAAGTGTCGTTTTTACGCTCGGTTTCTACCGAATTTCTGCTACTGACCCTGTCGGTTTAAGTCTCTGTCTGTGGTACCGTGAGTACTAGATAGGTTTTGCATTTAGTTTCTGTGTGGAACTTGTAAACATTGGATTGGTTCGGTTTTAACTGATCAGTTTGGTTTTAAAAAAAATTTCTGAATTTATTAGTGTGTGGTAACTGGTCCTAGACGGGTTCTTAAAAAAAACAGATTTAATGACGTTTTTCCAAGACTCTGTACACGGTCAGGAAACCGATAAGGTGTCTTGCCTATGGATTGCCGAAAAAAGGGTAAGTTGTGGATAGGATTGGCCATGTCTGAGAAACCCAAGAAAAAAACTGGGCTCACTGGATTTCAACACTGTAGTGTGTGGGGGGAAGCCTTTGCTAAGGCTGATCCCCACACCACCTGTGTTTATTGTCTGGGGTTTGACCACCTCAATTCAAACTGCCAAATTTGTAAAAGTCTTCCCAAAGCTACCCTGGATAAGAGAGTAGGTAGACTGAGGGAAAGGGAGGCCGAGAAGTCCGCTGACCCAGATGGCCAGCCCGGTTCGGTTCCAACCGAACCAGAAGGAGTGCCCTCTGACCAGGGCGAAACTTCTTCAGGCAAAAGGAGAACCGATTCTGAGGAGTCTGTTCCGGTTAAAAGAAAGAAACCGGAAAAATCATCCGGTTCAGATCCACAAGTTCTTTCTCCGACCGCTGATGAAATGGCCAAAGCGATAAGGATAGTTCAATCGCTAACTTCGGTTCCGGCCGAACTGGCACCATCTGTCGGGCTCGGTTCGGTCGGTTCCCCGGTTCGGATTATACTGAAAGAATTTTATGAACCAGAGGAGGAGGGAGAGTATGAGGAGAATGATGATGATGATGGTGATTATGAAAGTCTGGATGTGCCTATTGACCGGACATCTCCCAGACAGACCTTCAGGTGTTTCTCCTCCTAGGCTTTCTGAGTCCCCTTCCTACTTTATGTTTTACAAGAAAGTGGCTGAAACCCTCCAGCTTCCAATGGAAGAAGCCATAGAGGATCAGGAGGAGCTTGATTTTGTAGAAATGATGGACATCCCAGAGTCCAGGAGATTGTCTGTTCCCCTCCATAAATCTTTTGGGAAACAGACATTTAAAATAAAAAAAAATAACTCCTAATTCCATACCTCCTGTGGGCAGAAGAATGGACAAGAGGTATACCCTTTCAGGCTCAGACATGGAGTTCCTTTCCCAGCAATGCAGCCATGTTGGGGTAGTGCAGGCTGCTGCCTGTGATAAGGCAAATATTCCTTGGCTTCACCCCGATAAGGACTCCAGGAGGATTAATGCCATGGCAAGAAGCAGTACATGGCAGCATCTTTGGGACTCAGGCAGGCTAACTATATGGCCTACACAGCTAGATACCAGAAGTCCAGGTGGGACACTGTGCTGGCTCTGGCTAAACAGGCCCCTGACCAGCTTGCAAGGAGCTGGAGCAGGTGGCTGCAGATGGGATTGAGGCATCCAAGGTGCAGTTTCATCCTGCTGTGGACTCCAATGATGTTTCATCTAGAGTCATGGCTACATCTGTGGCCCTTGGAGGATGGCTTGGCTCAGATGTACTAGCCTATCACAGGATACCAGGCTAAGGCCATGGATTTCCCTGTCATTGGTAATTCTCTGTTTGGGGAGCAGACAGGAACTACATGAAGAAGATGGACAAGTACAGGACCACCTACAGAGTGCTCAGGCCAAAGAAAGGCAACCGCTCCTCAGAGACAACATTCCAGGGCAGGCGGGGCCCTTTCAAAGGCCCTTTACCAAGCCAGCCTCCTCTTCTGCTTATGCTCAGAGGGGTTCTTCAGAGGAGAGGCAGACAGGGAATGAGCAGGCCTGCTTCCACCCCTCAGCCTAAAGTCCCTGCCAAGCAGACACCCTGATGGGTCTGCCCGGGCCGATTTTCCAATACCTGTAGGGGACAGGCTGGCTTACTTTGTCCAGGATGGGAAGTCTTTATCAGACAAGTGGGTCCTGGAAGTAGTAAGCCAGGGACTGGTTCTCGGCTTCAAAAAAATTTCCCAAGATGAGAACCAGATCCTTTCCACCTGCAAATCCATCAGAGACCCTTGCCCTAGAGGCAGAGGTTTCTTCCCTCCTGGCTCTCAGAGCCATAGAAAGGGTTCGTACCCTACACAGGGGCAAAGGATTGTACTACAGGTACTTCCTAACCCCCAAAAAGACAGGAGAATGGCGGCCCATCCAGGATCTAAGATATCTGAACAAGCACCTTTTAAAACCAAAATTCAAAGTGGTGACTCTGGGAATAATTCTTCCCTCTCTAAGGTCAGGGGACTGGCTAGCCTCCCTGGACCTCAAAGATGCCTATTTTCATATTCCCATCAGGTGCTTCCACAGAAAGTACCTCGGGTTCAAGTTGCCCTCAGGCCACTATCAATTCCGAGCAATGCCCTTTGGCTAACATCAGCCCCAAGGGTGTTCACAAAGTGCCTGACGGTAGTGGTTGCTTTCCTAAGGAGAAAACAATCTCCATCTTTCCATACTTGGACGACTGGCTCATAGTGGATCAGTCTCCAGACCAAGTCAAGTCACATCTTCACATAACTCAGCAAGTGCTCACTTCCTTAGGATTCCTCCTCAACCTTCCAAAGTCCGTTCTCAGCCAGTACAGCTCCTCACCTTTATGGGGCAGAGCTGGATACAATAAGAGAAAAGCCTTCTTCCCTGGACAGGGCAAGGACCCTTATAGAACTGGCCTCTTCATTCACCCTTCAGGTGTCTCGACCAGCAAGGCACTTCTTGCAGCTCTTGGACCACATGGCAGCCTCTATAGCAGTGGTCCAGAGGGCAAGATTCCAGATGAGGGACATTCAGTTCCACTTAAGAGCCTTCTGGTCCCAAAGAAAGGATTCCCTTACCAAACTAGTCCCAGTGACTCAAACCCTGATCCAGGCTTTGCAGTGGTGGCAGGATCAGGACAATTTAAGACAGGGAATTCCTTTTGTCACTCGGTCTCATTCAGTAATACTCACCACAGATGCTTCCCTGCTGGGCTGGGGAGCCCACTTGGGGGATCTTACCATCCAAGGGCTGTGGTCACCTCAGGAATCTCTGCTTCACATCAATCTCTTGGAACTCAGAGCAGTGTTTCTGCCACTGCAAGCCTTTTCCAAATCTGTACAGAACAAGGTGGTCCAGATCAGAATGGACAATACCACCACAATGTGGTACATCAACAAGCAAGGAGGCACTCGGTCTACGGCCTTGTGCACAGAAGCAATGAAGTTGTGGTCTCTGGCCTATTCCCTGCAAACCTCTCTGATAGCAGCTCACCTCCCAGGGAAGGACAATGCCCTAGCAGATGCTCTCAGCAGGATATCTCAGGGTCATCACGAATGGACCCTAGATCCCCTAGTTTTAGAAGTGATTTTCTCTAGATGGGGCACTCCACAGGTAGATCTTTTTGCAGCCCCAGACAATCACCAACTTCCTCTCTTTTGTTGCAGACCCCCAGTCTTGGGCTCAGTCCCCCTGGATGCTCTGATTCTGAATTGGGAAGGGAAATTCCTGTATGCATTCCCCTTCAAAGTGCTAGTCAAGATCAGGTCTCAACCATGCAAAGTGATTCTGATTGCTCCAGACTGGGCCAGACAGCCCTGGTACCCACTGTTGCTGTCCTTAGCAGTCCACCTTCCCCTGTCTCTTCCCAGGAATTACAACCTGTTGACATCCTCTCAGGGAAGGATTTGGTATCTGAACCTCAAATCTCTCAATCTCAAGGCCTGGCTCTTGAAGAGTTAGAGTTTGCTGATCTGCACCTCTCTCAAGGGGTTCTGGATATCCTTAAGGCTTCTCGAAAGCCTTCCACCAGAAAGACTTACAACTCTAAATGGAAAAGGTTCACTATTTGGTGCTCTAATAAGCATATTTCTCCAGAATCTGCTGGGTTGCCTACAGTCCTGGACTATATGGTTCATCTTAATGGCTTGGGACTTAGACCAGCTACACTTAAAGTGCATCTGGCAGCTGTTTCTGCCTTCTTGTCAGTAGGCAAGCCCTTTCCTCTGTCAGCCCATCCTGTGTTTTGTAAGTTCTTCAAGGAATTGCTGCACACCAATCCCCCTTTAGGGACCCTGCTCCTGCTTGGGACCTTAATGTTTGCATTGCTCAGCTTATGCAACCACCCTTTGAGCCTTTGTCCTCTGTAGAGCTTAAGTACTTGACTTGGAAAACTGTGTTTTTGGTAGCCATTACCTCTGCCAGGCGCATCGTGAATTGCAAGCCCTGTCAGTGGAGCCTGATTTCATCTCTTTCCATAGAGACAAGTGGTCCTAAGAGCTAACAGGAAGTTTTTGCCTAAGGTGGTTTCAGATTTCCACCTTAATCAGTCTATGACTCTCCCTGTTTTCTTCACTGACCATTCCTCCTCTGGAGAGAGGAGGTTGCACAGCCTGGATGTAAAAAGGGCCCTTAGCTACTACATAGAGCACACCAAGGGTCACAGGTTTGAGTCCCTCCAGTTGTTCCTCACTTATGGAGAGGTCGGTAAGGGCAAACCTGTCACTAAAAGGTCTATTGCCAGGTGGATTGTCTCTTGTATACAATTCTGGTATGAAAAGCTGGGTAGAATCCCACTCTCAGGCCCGAGGGCTAGGCTCACTCTACTAGAGGTACAGCTGCTTCCCTGGCTGCTGCCAGGGATATTCCTATCTTAGAAATTTGTCAAGCAGCCACCTGGAAAACAGTCCATACCTTTACCAAGCATTACTCTCTGGATATCCAGGCTAGGAGTGATGCTTGGTTTGGCACAGCAGTACTTCAGAGCCTATTCCCAAAGTAGGTTCTGTCCCTCCTCCATGGAGGTACTGCTTGGTAGTCTGCAATAGTCAGAATACAGCAAGACTTCATGTTGTTTGAAGAAAACATTACTCACCTTAGTAATGTTGTTTCTTCTAATGGAGTCTTGCTGTATTCTGACCTCCCCTGCCTCCCCTCTCAGAACCTGTTTTTGGGATGTGGGTAGGCAGGAGCAGTGTTGGCACCCTAGAGGTGCCCCTTTCTCACCCTCCTTTATTTTGGGTGTGTGTTGTGTTTTGTTTTTTTGGGTTTCCTGACTTGAGTCTTTGCTTTGAAACCAAAAAAAACCCTTTTGTTTTAATAATTTTAGTTGCCAGTTGGCTGGTGTGAATCTTACAGTTTCCGTATAGAACCTCTAGTGAGTATTGCTCGTAAAGATCTGACGGTTGGAGTTTAAACAACAGCAGACAGAGGCTTCAACCGAGCTTGAGCTCAGCGTTCCATGCCCTGCATGGAAAGTTAACTCTTTGTTCTCCGGGGCAGTTCAAAGGTTGGCAATCACTGCAATAGTCAGAATACAGCAAGACTCCATTAGAAGAAACAACATTGCTAAGGTGAGTAATTTTTCATTTGCCATTATACAGCTTACGGCATTTCTTCAGTTGCATGACTTTGAAGAGTGCAAAGGCGTGTTCCCGGTCCACCGACGAGAACATGTCTGCACTCCCCAAATGATTCTGGCATTCAGGGTGATAGGGTTTTTCTTGTCTATGGTCCTTATGCCATTATACAGCTTACCAACTTATAGAGCTTACTGCTTTATACAGCTTCTGACTTATGGGGATGTGGGAAAGGGTAACCCAGCATCTAAAATGTCCATTACGCACTGGATAATTCAGTGCATCCAGTTTTGTTACTGTAAGTTAGAAGGAACCCTAACAGGGTTGAGGCCCATTCCACAAGGGGCACAGCTGCTACCTTAGTAGCTGCCAGGGATGTTCCATTAATGGACATCTGTAAAGCAGCTACCTGGAAATCAGTACACACCTTCACAAAGCATTATAGTCTGGACATCTTGTCCAGGAGTGATGCTAGGTTTGGCACAGCAGTCCTGCAGAGTCTGTTGCCAAAATAGGTTCTGTGCCCAGTTCCAAAGGTACTGCTTCATAGTCTATAGAAGTTTTGAATACCAGAGTATTACTGGGGTTAGAAGAAAAAATTACTCACCATAGTAATCTTGTTTCTTCCCAGTGATACTCAGATATTCATAACTACCCATCCTGCCTCCCATTCAAGAACCAGTAGCCTCTGCATTCCTGGGAGTATGTATCTGGCCTACTATGTGGGTGCCACAGTCTTCTTGTTCTTCTTCCTGTTCAGGTGATTCTGACATTCAGGGGTGGTAGTGTTTTTGTTTATCCTCAATTCTGGGGCTTTGACCTCCCTTTGGAGGATTTTTATGGGCTATTACTTATTACTATAATTCCAGTCATTTAAGTAGTAGGTATAATTTTGTAGTTCTGAAACCTGTCTTTCCAGGCTCCAAGGAAATCTGAAGGTTTAGAACCAAGGCAGTTGGTTAGCAGTGTTAGAAAATCAGCATGTGCAAAGATTCCATCATTTGCATAGCATTTTATTTATTTATTGAAGAGAATCGGAATTACAATCCTTTGAGTCATTGACTCCTTTGCAAAGGTTCCATGTCAGTATAAACAAACAAAACAAAAATCATAACATTTGCTGGTGTTTATACATAGATCACATAGTTCAGTGTGTAAACATTGCGTCAAGTATCTTATGTAGTCCTTTGGTCTCGGTTATGGTACAAAGTAGATTACAGTTACGGAGGGTCCTAAGTGAACCCCGAGTCAGAGTTTATATACAGTGTGATCATGAGACTTTGTGGATGAAGTCAGGATTAAGGTTAGGCAGATTAACCCTACCATTGTGGATTTCTAATTTTTTTATTTTCTGTGCTAGTGCTATAGACTGCAATGATTGCCATCAGAAGTAGCTGATTCAGGGAGGATTTTTTTAAGACCAATTTTAAATTGGCCAAGGCAGAGGGGCTAGAGATGGATACAGGTAGGTTGCTTTAGCCAGAGGGCCCGGTATCGGAAATACCTTTGTCCTAGGGAGGTCCTACAGTGGGGAACCAGGAGAGAGGAGTTAGTTAGGTGTCTAGGGACCCTCCTGTGTGGGACAGTCGGTATGAGGGGAGAAGGCCTTTGGGTGATAGTTTGAGGAGTATTTTGTTTGGCTTGGAGAGGTCTGATACTTTAGCCTCCCTTCAAAGGTGAGCCAGTCTGCAAGTTTATAAGCTCATCGCGTGTGGGTGTCTCTATCGCTTCCTGTGTCCAGTCTGCAGGCTTTGTTGAGTGCTATGTTGATACTACGTAGGGCCATTTGGTCTGCAGATCTATAAATTGTAATACCGTAGTCCACCAGAGATAGGACATAAGAAGTTACTTTGAGATGTAGGGCTTGAGGGGTAGGCAATGTTTGTCTATATAGGATCCCTAATCTGGTGTTTACAGCGGAGGAAAGGTGTTGGATGTGTGCATGGGAGGTGTCCAGGGTGACACCCAGGTATTTGAAACTGTTGACCTGTTCAAGATTGCGACCCTGGGAGTTAGTGATGAGAATCTGGGCACTACTGAGTGGGCTTTGGCGGTGCGCAAAGATCATCAATTTTGTCTTGCTAAAGTTGAGTACCAGGCGATGCTCCAAGAACCATGTTTCTATTTCTCTGAAAAAGCCTTATAGGGCATATTGGAGGGAGTTAGGATGGGGGTGTTTCCATAGCACTATGGCATCGTCTGCATAGAGCAGATGCTTTCTGTTGCATGGTTGAGGTAGGGAGTTTAGGTAAACAGTGAAGAGCAACGGGCCGAGTATGGACCCTTGTGGGACACCCAATTGGACTGTTTTTTTGGAGGAAAGGGTAGTATTAATTTTGACCTGTTGTGTCGAGCCAGAGAGATGGTCTTTGAACCAGGCGGTTGCTTCAGGGGAGAAGTGTTGGGATGGAAGGGAGTGCAGAAGAAGAGCGTGACTGATGGTGTCAAAGGCTTTGGTCAAGTCAACGTAGATGGCTACTGCTATGGTCCCCTGGTCGAGGGCCTCGTGGACATATGAGGTGAAGTCCAGGAGGGCTGTGGTGGTGCTGTGCCCCCTCCGGAACCCGTGTTCATGGCAGAGCAGCGAGTGTTTTGTTAAGTAGCCGGTTAGCTGGTCCGAGACTATTTTTTCGAGTGCCTTTGGTGGGGGGATCGAGATAGGTTGGTAATTACTGGTGGAAGTGGGGTCACCGCTCTTGAAGATGGGGGTAATGCCACTTTTCCATAGAGTGGGAAACTGGCTGAGGCATAGTGACCAGTTTAGTATTTTGGTGAGATGTGGCAGAGTCACGTCCAGAGTTAGCCTGAGAATTTTGAGGTTGATAGTGTCACTACTGTAACGCACATTTGTCAGGGCTCTGGCAAGGTAGCGCTTTGCTTCACTGCATGAAACTGTTCTTAGGCGGAAGGGTGGGGGGGGCTGTGGTGGCTGAGGTGACCTCAGGGCTATTTGGAATTGGGTCAAGAAGTTATGTGGGAGGATGTGGCTGAGGTCCAAGAAGGTGGAATTAAGGGCATTGGCAATGGTGGTGGGGTCCTGGGTGAGGGCCCCATCTACTAGAATCTGCGAGGGGGCAGGTGAGGTGGTTTTTCCGCACAGTTCCTTTATATCGCTCCAGAATTTTTTCCCCAGAGCCCCAGGTGGTGGTGAGGGCAAGCTTGTAGTATGAGGCCTTGGCAAGTCGGATGGCCCAGGTGCATTTATTCCTGGCCTCTCAGTAGAGCTGTCTATCCTGGGGTCATTGTGAGTCCAGGGCTCTGTGCCAGAGGTAGTCTCTCTATGCATCAGGTCAAGCAGAGACTGTGAGATCCAAGGGGTATCCTTGTTTTTGAAATATGCTTAGTGAAGGGACAAAGATGTCAGGCACTGTTAAAGGTGGTGATAAAGGAAAGGACGACTATATCAGCAGTCTGAGCTTTGTGGATGGGTGACCAGTCACATGAAGCAAGAGTACGATTTGAGGCAGGAAAGGGAGCCTTTTGAGGCGCTTTGGACTGTAACTTTAGGTAGGCTGGGAGGGAGTTTGTTTGACCACTGGCAGGTGATCGGTGAGTAGTCACTTAGTGCATCAGGAAGCACTTTTATGGGAGAGGTGATTGGGATTATTGGTGAGGATAAGGTCGATAAGAGTAGAGGACCCAGTTCTGGGGTCAAGTTTGTAGAGGAATGGACCACTTGGAGTGAGGTCGTGAGGCTAGTATTGCATCTTTGTAGCTGGCCGATATGGTGGATAGCCAGTTCACGTTGAAGTCTCCATAATTAGTTCACTCTTGGGGGGTTGGAGATGAGTGATGCTGGACAGTATAGAGTCAAAGGCTGGCTTTTGGTTACTGGGGGCGGGATGTAGACCGCCATAACGTATAGTGTTTTTCCAGGATTGCCAACAGTGACCTTAATGGCAGTAGATTGGGTACCATGAGTCAGGGGAAGGGAGACCGGAGTGCTTGCAGTGCTGTTTTGGTGTAGATGGCACACCCTCCCCCCTTTGCCTAGTCTGTCTGCCCAAAGATGGAGTAGCCACTGAGGGTGACAGAGGCATCAGGGATGTTATATGAGAGCCAGGTCTCTGATAATGCCAGGATATCAGGGGTGTGTTGGGCAATCCAGCCGTGGAGAGGTGAGTTTCCTTGGAAGGCTGCAGATATTAAGAGAGGCCAGTAGTAGGTTCCCTTTCTTGCACTTTAGTATGGGACCATGAATAGGTGACCCAGGTTGGGTGTGTACATTGCCAGACAGTAGGAGTGCATGTCGGAGTAAAGCTATCTGGAGTTGTTTGGGTGAGAGGCAGTGAGAGTGAGAAGAAATGCATTTTATGGTGTGTCCGACCGAGTATTGGGAGGTGCGTGCAGGGTGGACTAATAGGACTGGGGACAGTGAAGGGTTATTGCTGTGGGGGGGGGTGACCGGGTTGCGAGAGAGGGTGCGGTCCCCTGGAGAACAGTGAGGCAGTGCAGCGTAGGTGGGAGGTATGGGTGGAGCAGTGAAGTTTGCGATCCCAAGGGTATGGTTCTGTCACAGGGACAGTGGGTGGGGGGAGAGAGGAAAAAAGGATCAGCATGGCAATGGTGAGAAGCATCTGTATGTATTTATACATGGTGATCTTAGAGTGAGAGTTGGTAAGGAAGGGGTGGTGGCCACTAGTGGTGAGCTAGTATAGGCTGCAGGTGGAAAAGTGGGCTGATTGGTTTATTCCGATCCGTGAGCCCTTATGTATAATACAGTGCTCACCATGGGCGCTGCACACGTGAGCGGGCCTACTTAGTGCTTTAACAACAAGAGAGCGAGCGTTGTTTCTTTCAGACTCCTCCACTGCTAGTAAACGCGACTGCACTGTGTAGATATGACTTGGGGGGGCGACTTGGACACCCTCGCGTCCTCCGTTCTGTGGCCCACTGTGAACAAGGAGAGGGAGAGAGCAGGATTAAAACGGGTAGGAGGCTTGTGGGAGGGCCAGCATTTATTGTAATCGGAGCCAGTGGCTGCTGCTCTGCTTGCACTCCAAGTACTTTAAAACAGACTCCGAATTTATTTTGACACACTGGCAGAGTCCTACTTTACTTTAAACACTGGCAGAGAATTTACTGTAGGCTAATGAGCTGCTGTCTCTACCATAGGATTAAGTACAGTTTAAAGGGATTTAGCACCTGACAGAAGCTTAATTTGGTCTGCTTCGCTTCAGTTTAAATAAAAGGTGGCTCCTTGGTCAGTATATGGAGCATCCGAGCAGCTTACACTACGTAGATATTTAAACAGTGTTTTGGCGCCAAAGTGGAGTCACATATGTACAATTAACAAAGCCGACTGCTCATAAACACAGTCTTCTAGAAATCTTAGCCAAAAAAAACTATCAGCACATGTGTGGGGACCGAAATAAAGTCCCTTTAAAAACATCTACATTTCTTAGCGCTTTAACAACAAGAGAATGAGCGTAGTTTCTTTCAGACTTCTCCACTGCTAGTATATGCGGCTCCGTTCCTGTGTAGATGCGACTTGGGGAAGGGCGACTTGGACACCCTCACGACCTCAGTTCTGTGGCCCACTGTGTAGATGCGACTTGGGGGAGGGCGGCTTGGACACCCTTGTGACCTCCGTTCTGTGGCCCACTGTGTAGATGCGACTTGGGGGAGGGCGGCTTGGACACCCTTGTGACCTCAGTTCTGTGGCCCACTGTGTAGATGCGACTTGGGGGAGGGCGACTTGGACACCCTCGCGACCTCAGTTCTGTGGCCCACTGTGTAGATGCGACTGGGCATTCCATCGCTCTCTTGGCAGTACAGTCTTAAAAGGGCACTGCAGAAGGTATGAATACCTGAGTATCACTGGGAAGAAACAAGATTACTATGGTGAGCAAATTTTTTTCTTGTACTATATGTGATAACTTAAAGTAAGGTTGTTGTGTGTGTTTTTTTTTTTTTTCAATTTATCAAACCCCAAAGTGAGCACAATCTTAAATTGTTCTGTCAGGCTGCAGTCTGTAAGTTCATGTTCACTAGCACGTCATGTTAGTTCTTAGGGAATCACGATAAAGTAGTTATTCAAACATGAAGTCTTGCTATATTATGACATATGCAGTTTGTCCCAGCCTTAGAACTGGTCCGGAGGTGAAAGAGTTAAAGTCCATGCCAGGCATGGGACTTAGAGCTCGAGCTCGGTTGAAAATTCTATCTGTTGTTCTTCAAACTTAAACTGTCAGATTCTTTACTCCGCCTCACTGAACAGTCGCTCCGGAGATTCCTCCTTCTGCACGTTCATTTTGTCGGTTAAAGTATAAAAGTTTTCAGTTTTTAACCAAATTAAACCGCAACCGGTCAGTTCAAGCTCTATCTGTGGTATTGTAAGTACTAGATAGGTTTTACATTACCACCTTGGGAGAAACTTCCAATGGTTCTCAACACTACCCTGTCCCTATGGAAGGAGATATAGTCCTTTCACACAGAGGACCTGGAGCTCACTTATCCTCCTGGAAGAAGTGATTGCTACCAAAGACCACCTTCCAAGTAACAAATTTAAGCTCTGCAGGGCCATGGACTCAAAGGGTGGAAGCATAAGCTGGGCAATGCAAATGTTAAGGTCCCAGGCTGGCACTGGTTCCCTGTGAGGGGAAACAAATGAGAGAGTCCCTTAAAGAACCTCCAGAAGATAGGATTTGATGCTAAGGAGGGTGTCCTTTCCAGCTGAAATGTATGCTGACACGAAGTCAGATGTACCTTTAGGGTTGAATGTTGCAACCCCTGGGAATGCAGGTGAGTCAAACAGTCCAGAAGAGTTGGGATGCCAGCTTGAGCTGGGACTATACCCTTATCTCTACACCATATGAGAATCTTTTCCATTTTGAGGCATAGGTTTTCTTAGTAGAAGGTTTCCTATACCCTCTGAGGACCTCCAATACCCCTTCAGAGAATTGCCTACCATATTCGAAGTCCTCAGAAGCCATGCCTTAAGCTTGAGACCCTGAGACTGGGGTACACTACCCTCCCTGAAAGCAGGTCAGTAGGTTGTACCTTTGTGGAAGATGAACTGCTTTGGTCACTGACATAGAGAGCAGGAGGAAGTACCAAGGCTATCTGGCCCAGTCTGGGGCTACCAGAATCATTGAAGCTGGCTGCAACCTGAGCTTGATGAGCACCCTGAGTATCAGAGGAAAGGGGAAAGGCATAAAGATGCCTCCTGTCCAATCTAGAATCAAGGCATCCAGAAACTGTCTCCTTTACAGGGCCCTGCAACAATACTGAGATAAGTGGTGATTTTGGTGGGATGCAAAAGGTCTATTTCTGGGGTTCCCCACCTCCTGCATGGAGCATTCACTACTTGCTTGTTCAGTGCCCATTCATGATGGGCCTGGTTTATCCTACTCAAGGTGTCTGCCAGGTGTTGTCCTTGCCAGGCAGATGTATCGACTGAAGCAGGCGTTTAGGGTAAGCAAGGCTCCATACCTTCATTGCTTATGTACAGAGTGGAGCTTGTCCCTCCTTGCTTGTTGATATAACACACTGTTGTGGTATTGTCTGTTCTGACTTGTACTACCTTTTCCTGTATTAGGTGTGAGAAGGCCTGAAGGGCCAGGTAAACAACCCTTAACTCCAGCAGATTTATGTGCAGGAGTGAGTCTGCACTGTCAAGGTGCCATGAATGGTGTGCTCTTCCAAGTGACACCCCACCCGACAGGAAAGCATCTGTTGTGAGAACCAGTGAAGGGGCTCCCTGCAGGAATGGGACCCCTTCTCAAGTTTTCAAACTCCATCCACCATTGGAGTGCCTGTAGTAACACCTTTGTGACTGGTACTGGCTTTGACAGGTAGTCCCCTTTGGCACCAGTGTGCTCTGAGGTGGAACTGAACATCTCCCATCTGAAACCTGGCACCTATGACTGTGCTTGTTGCTGAAGCCATGTGCCCTTACAGTTGTAGAAACTGTCTTGCTGGCTTTGGCCAGTCCAGCACAAATAGAGCTTGCCAAATTCTGAATGGTTTCTGCCCTCTCCTGAGGAGGAAAGCCCTTCCCAATATAGTGTTTAGTTCTGCACCTATGAATTGTAGAACCTGCACAGGGGTCAGGACTGACTTTTTGATGTTGAGAATCAATCCCAGGGAGTGTAACAAATCCTGGATTACTTGAAGGTGTTCTGTCACCTGCTAGTGAGATTTTCCCATGATAAGCCAATCGTCCAGAGAGGGAAAAACCATGACACCTAACTTTCTTAGGTGTGCCACTACTACTGCCATGCACTTGGTAAAGACCCTTGGTGCAGAGGTGAGGCCGAAAGGAAGTCTTGAGAGCTGATAATGGCCTGATGGGAGTCTGAATCTCATATTTTCTGCGTGGCTCCCTATGGGAATATGGAAATATGCGTCCTTTAGGTCTAAGGAGGTTAGCGGTCTCCTTTTGCAGAGTTGGCAGAATCATGGCCAATGTGACATCTTGAACCTGGGTTTTACCAGGTACTTGTTTAACAGTCTGAGGTCTAGTATAGGTAACGCCACTCTCCATTCTTTTTAGTTGTTAGGAAGTATCTTGACTAGAACCCATGTCCTCTTTGGTTTGGGGAAACAGGCTCCACTGCTCTTTCCAGTAGTAAAACCTGCACCTCCTGTTCCAGTAGCTTTCTTTTGTGAAAGGAGCTGGTGTAATAACTTTGATCTTGGAGGAGGGAATTGAAACAAAGGAATGACCCTGACTCACTATTTCCAGAGCCCACTTGTCTGTGGTTATTTTCAGCCATTTCTGAAAACAATGCATCAGTCTGCCCCCTACAGGAGATGGAGAGGCTGCCTGAGGAAAAGTCAGGGATTTTGCTTTGTTTGCTGCTGTGGCTGTGCGGATCGAGGATCCTCCCCTGGAACCCCTTCTGCCTTTGGCCCTATAAAAACCACCCTGCTGTGGTTGGTACTGCTGTTGGGAAAGTACAGTTCCGTAAGAACTTACCATAACAGAGGGCTCTTGCAGCAGGTAATACCATTAGGATCTGAGGCCACCAGGCTCAGGACCCCACAGAAAACTGGTAGCTAGCAGTACAAGGCAGGGACCGCCCGATGTCGGCTCCGCCTGACGGTATAAAGGGGCGGTCCCTGGTGCTACCACTAGTTCTCCGGCCGAGACCCGTGATAGGAATAAAAGGAGAACCGGGCAAGAAATCCCCACTCTGGCTGGAACTCGTGATCCCTGGTAAGAAGGATACTGGGGATGGAGGGTGGAAAGCCACTTGTTGCAAGAGCCCTCTGAAGATCTACTGTCACGATAAGTTCTTACATAACTGTACTATCTGTCTTTGAGGGTGGAGCTCTTGCAGCAGGTAATACCATTAGGACTGGTCCTAAGCAGTAGGAAGGATAGGCCCAGGTCTGAAAGGCGCGTGGGCAGGAAACCCAAGATAGGTGAAAACAAGATCTCCTCAAGAGGAGGCCCTGAAGGACTGTCAGTCCAAAACCTGCTCTCCTTCTGGAAGCTATATCTAGACTGTAGTGTCTGATGAATGTATGGACTGAGGTCCATGTCGCGGCGGCACATATATCTGCTGAGGAAACATTCCTGAGCGCCGTGAAGGAAGAAGCCACTGCTCTGGTGGAGTGGCCCTTAACAGCATCCGGGCGGGCCCTCCCGTGGTGCTGATAATAAAAGGATATGCAGTCCACCAGACAACGGGTTAGCGACTGCTTGGACACAGGAGCCACTAACATGCACTTAGCATAGGAGATGAACAACTGGTCCGTCGACCTAGTGGGCGAGTCCTGTGAAGGTAGAACCTAAGAATGGGTGAACATCCAAGGTGTGCAACAGTGCTTCACCTTGGTTTGAAGCTTGGGGTAGTACACAGGAAGGCTGATGTCCTGATTGAGGTCAGGGCGGACACCACCTTTGGCATGAACTTGGGATTAGTTCGCAAGTTCACCTATCCTGTGAAAAACAATATAAGGTTCTTTGCATCAGATCCTGGAGCTAGGAAATCCTTTGAGCGGAGTAATAGCTACCAGCAGTAAGGCCTTCCAGGAAAGGAGCGCATCTCACGAAGCTGTGGGCTCGAAGGGGAGAGTGAGCTTTTCCAAAACAAAAAGGAGATCCTAAGGTGAACGAGCGCCCCTCCTTGGGGGTCTGATCGTGCAACACCCTCGCAGAATGTCTTAAAGGCATCCTATTGTGCTGAGACTTATCTCCTATAGGAGCAGGATATGCAGAGACGCACACATGTGAACCTTGATGAGGCAAGTAACTCAGGCTAAATCTAGGAGGTGGCCGGAGATACTCTAGCACATGTCTGACCGGACAACCCAAAGGATCCAGGGCTCATGCTGAAGCCCAGCAGAAGAAGCTGCCATTTGAGACAGAGGACCTAGTGGCCGCGCTGCTACCAGAATTCTCTGCCACCCTGCTTGACACTCCTAGCCTCTCTTCCGCTAGGACTGCAGGAGCCACACATGCAGGTGAAGAGAGTAAAGAGCTGGATGAACAAGAGTTCCCCGATCTTGAGAGAGCAAGTGGGTGGAGAGAGGCAACTGCACTGGAGGCTCCTGAGACAGTTGCTGGAGCAGCGGATACTAGATCTGTCGGGGCCAGAGAGGCGCCATCAGAATCATTCTGGCTCCCTCTGACTGCAATTTGAGCAGTACTCTCTGCACAAGTGGGTGGGGGCGGGGGAGGCGTACAGAAACTTCCCCGTCCAAGAGAGGGACAATGCGTCACGCCAGAAAACACCAGGCCCTGGAGCGAGCGAGCAAAAATTACGTAGTTTGGCGTTGAATGGGGACGAAGAGAGGTCCAACTCTGGAAGGCCCCAACAGTCAAATAGGTCATCTGTGACCTCCTGGAGCAGCTCCTACTCGTGGCTGAGAAAAACAGAGTGACTGAGATTGTTGGTGAGAACGTTCTGGACCCCCGGGAGGTGAACCGCCATGAGGTCCAAGCTGTGTTCTACTGCCCAGTCCCACACTCTCATGGCTCTCTGCAGAGGGGGTAAATGCGCCCCCTGCTTGTTGATATAAAACACCACTGGTGTGTTGTCTGACTGCACCAGAAGAGAACCCCGAGAAACCTGACTCTTGAATGCTGACAGAGCATTCAGAACCACTCTCATTTCCAGGACATTGATATGCAGACAGCGTTCTGTGTCAACCAAGTTCCTTGGGTCCTGTGAATCCCTAGGTGTGCCCCACCCTGACAGGGAGGCATCCGATATCAGGTTTGGGATGGAGGTGGTCAGGAAGAGACCCCTTCTGATTGTCCTCCGAAGCCACCATTTTAGAGAATGGTGGGCCACTTTTGAAAGCTGGATCCAAGATCCAGGTCGCCCATGGCTTGGTCCTCTGCGCTTTGAGGTGCCACTGTAGCATCCTCATATGAAGCCTGGCTAAGGCGTGGAGATGGTCACGCCATATGCCCCAAAAAGCTGCAGCACCGCTTGGGTGGTGGAAGAGGACCTTCCTGAAAGGTTCTCACCAGGTCCTGGAGGTGATCTATCCTATCCGAGAGCAGAAGGCATGCCCTTTCCTTGTGTCCAGTATAGCTCCTATGAACTGCAGCCGTTGGAGATGGCTGTGGCTGAGACTCGCCAGTTCACTGTGATCCCCAGGGAAGAGAAAGAGCCCTGCTTGACTGAGGGAGATTGCTAGCTAGCCTCTGACTGAAGAGAGGAGCCAATCGCCTAGGTAGGGGTAGACAAGAAAAAAATTACTCACCTTAGTAATGTTGTTTCTTCTAATGGAGTCTTGCTGTATTCTGACATATGCAGTGATGTCAAACCTTTGAACTGCCCCGGAGAAGAAAGAGTTAATTTTCCATGCAAGGCATGGAACGCTGAGCTCGAGCTCGGTTGAGACTCTGTCTGTTGTTGTTTGAACTCAAACCGCCAGATCTTTACGAGCTATACTCACTGGGTGTCCTGTGTGGAAACTGTAAACTTACACTAGCCAACTGGCTACTAAATATAATAAAAATATGTTTTGGTTCCAAGGCAAAGACTCAAGTCAGGAAACCCAAAAAATTAAACAAAACACAACACACACACCCAAATTAAGAGGGTGAGAAAAAGGGGGCACCTCCAGAGTGCCAACACTGTTGCTGCCCACCCACATCCCAAAAGCCAGGTTCTGAGAGGGGAGGCGGGGGGGAGGTTAGAATACAGCAAGACTCCATTAGAAGAAACAACATTACTAAGGTGAGTAATTTTTTCTTCAAACAACATGAAGTCTTGCTGTATTCTGACATATGCAGACTACTGCAGTACTCCATGGAGGAGGGACAGAACCTACTTCGAATAGGGTTCTGAAGCACTGCCGTGTTAAACCGAGCATCACTCCTAGCCTGGATATCCAGAGAGTAATGCTTGATAAAAGTATGTACTGTTTTCCAGGTGGCTGCCTGACAAATCTCTAAGATAGGAATATCCCTGGCAGCAGCCAGGGAAGCAGCTGTACCTCTGGTAGAGTGAGCCCTCAGGCCTGAGGGTGGGATCCTACCTAATTTTTCACAGCAAAATTGTATGCAAGAGACAATCCACCTGGCAATAGATCTCTTAGTGGCAGGTTTTCCCTTACCCACCTAACCATAAGTGAGGAACAGTTGGAGGGAGTCAAACCTGTGACCCTTGGTGCGCTCTATATAGTAGCTAAGGGCCCTTTTCACATCCAAGCTGTGCAGCCTCCTCTCCCCAGAGAAGGAATGGTCAATGAAGAAAACAGGAAGAGACATGGAGTGGTTAAGGTGGAAATCTGAAACCACCGAAGGCAAAAACTTCCTATTAGTCCTGAGGACCACCTTAACTCTATGGAAAGAGATAAAATCAGGCTCCACTGACAGGGCCCAGAACTCACTTATGCCTGGCAGAAGTAATGGCTACCAAGAACACAGTTTTCCAAGTCAAGTACTTAAGCTCTGCTGGAGGACAAAGGCTCAAAAGGGGTTGCTAAGCTGAGCAATGCAAACATTAAGGTCCCAAGCAGGGGCAGGGTCCCTGAAGGGAGGATTGCTATGCAGCAATCCCTTGAAGAACTTACAGAATACAGGATGAGCTGAAAGGGAAGAGTGCTTGCCTGCTGGCAAGAAAGCAGAGACTGCTGCCAGATGCACTCTAAGTGTAGCTGGTCTGAGTCCCAAGCTATTGAGATGAACCATATAGTTAAGGACTGCAGACAACCCAGCAGACTCTGGAGAAATATGCGTCCCAGAGCACCAAATAGTAAACCTTTTCCATTTTGAGTTGTAAGTCTTTCTGGTGGAAGGCTTTCGAGAAGCCTTTAAAATATCCAGAACACCTTGAGAGAGAGATGCAAATCCGCAAATTCTAACTCTTCAAGAGCCAGGCCTTGAGATTGAGAGATTTGAGATTCGGATACCAGACCCTCCCCTGAGAACATGTTAACAGGTTGTAATTCCTGGGAAGAGACAGGGGAAGGTGGACTGCTAAGGACAGCAAGAGGGGGTACCAGGGCTGTCTGGCCCAGTCTGGAGCAATCAGAATCACTTTGCAGGGTTGAGACCTGATTTTGACTAGTACCTTGAACAGGAGAGGAAAGGGGGGAAAAGCATACAGGAACTTCCCTTCCCAATTGAGAACTAGGGCATCCAGGGGGCCTGCAGCAAAAAAGTGGAAGTTGGTGATTGTCTGGGGCTGCAAAAAGATCTATCTTTGGGGTGCCCCATCTGGAGAAGATCACCTTCAAAAGTAGGGGATCTAGGGACCATTCGTGATGGCCCTGAGATATCCTGCTGAGAGCATCTGCCAGGACATTGTCCTTCCCTGGGAGGTGCACTGCTGTGAGAGAGGTATTCAGGGAATAGGCCAGAGACCACAACTTCATTGCCTCTGTGCACAAGGCCGTAGACCGAGTGCCCCCTTGCTTGTTGATGTACCACATTGTGGTGGTATTGTCTGTCCTGATCTGAACTACTTTGTTCTGAACAGACTTGGAAAAAGCTTGAAGTGCTAGAAACACTGCTCTGAGTTTTAAGAGATTGATGTGAAGCAGAGATTCTTGAGGTGACCACAACCCTTGGGTGGTCAGGTCCCCCAAGTGGGCTCCCCATCCCAAGAGGGAGGCATCTGTAGTAAGGATTAGAGAATGAGATTGAGTGACAAAGGGAACTCCTTGTCTTAGGTTGTCCTGATCCTGCCACCATTGCAAAGCCTGGATCAGGGTTCAAGTCACTGGGATTAGTTTGGTCAGAGGATCCTTTCTCTGAGACCAGAAGGCTCTTAAGTGGAACTGAATGTCCCTCATCTGAAATCTTGCTCCTTGAACCACTGCTGTAGAGGCAGCCATGTGGCCCAGGAGCTGCAGAAAATGCCTTGCTGGTCGAGACACCTGGAGGATGAATGAAGAGGCCAGTGTAACAAGGGTCCTTGCCCTGTCCAGGGGAAGGAAGGCTCTTGCCTTTAATGTATCCAGCTCTGCCCCTATGAAGGTGAGGAGCTGCACAGGCTCTAGAACTGACTTTGAAAGATTCAGAAGGAATCCTAGAGAAGTGAGCAGTTGCTGAGTTATCTGTAGGTGTGACTTGACTTGGTCTGGAGACTGACCTACTATGAGCCAGTCGTCCAGGTATGGAAAATGGAGATCTTTTTTCTCCTTAGGAAAGCAACCACTACTGCCAGGCATTTTGTGAACACCCTTGGAGCTGAAGTTAGGCCAAAGGGCATTGCTCTGAATTGATAGTGGCCTGAGGGCAACTCAACCTGAGGTACTTCGATGGGAGCTTCTGATGAGAATGTGGAAATAGGCATCCTTGAGGTCCAGGGAAACTAGCCAGTCTCCTGGCCTTAGAGAGGGTAGAATTATTCCCAGAGTCACCATTTTGAACTTTGGCTTTAAAAGGTGCTTGTTTAAATATCTGAGATCCAGGATGGGCCGCCATTCTCCTGTCTTTTGGGAGTTAGAAGCTACCTGGAGTACAATCCTTTCCTTGTGTAGGGTGGAACCTTTCTATGGCTCTCAGAGCCAAGAGGGAAGAGACCTCTGCCTCTAGGGCAAGTGCCTCTGAAGGATCTGCAGGTGGAAAGGATCTGGTTCTCATCTTGGGAAATTTTTTGAAGCTGAGAACCAGTCCCTGGCTTATTACTTCCAGGACCCATTTGTCTGATGTTAAAGACATCTAGTGCTGGACAAAGTAAGCCAGCCTGCCCCCTACAGGTGGTGGAGAATCGGCCCTGGCAAACCCATCAGGGTGCCTGTTTGGCAGGAGCTTTAGGCTGAGGGGTGGTAGCAGGCCTGCTTGTACCCCGTCTGCCTCTCCCTCTGAAGAACCCCTCTGGGCAAAGGCGGAAGAGGAGGCCTGGCTTGGTAGAAAGGCCTATGAAAAGGCCTGCCCCTGCCCCTGGAATGCTGCCTCTGGGGAGTGGCTTGCCTTTACTTGGCCTAAGCATTCCTATAGGTGGTCCTGTATTCATCCATTTTCTTCATGTAGTTCTCTGTTTGCTCCCCAAACAGAGAATTACCCACAACAGGAAAATCCATGGCCTTAGTCTGGGTATCCTGAGACAGGCTAGTACATCTTAGCCAAGCCATCCTACGAAGGGCCACAGATGTAGCCATGACTCTAGATGAAACATCATTGGAGTCCACTGCAGCATGAAATTGCACCTTGGATGCCTCAATATCATCTGCAGCCACCTGCTCCAGCTCCTTGGCAAGCTGACCAGGGACCTGTTTAGCCAGAGCCATTACAGTGTCCCATCTAGACTTCTGGTATCTAACTGTATAGGCCATATAATTAGCCTGCCTGAGTCCCAAAGATGCTGCCATGTACTGTTTCTTTGGCATGGCATCAATCCTCCTGGAGTCTTTATCTGGGGGGTGTGAAGCCAAGAGTATATTTGCCTTTATCACAGGCAGCAGCCTGCACTACCCCAACATGGCTGCATTGCTGGGTAAGGAACTCCGTATTGAGCCTGAGAGAGTATACCTCTTGTCCATTCTCTTGTTCACAGGAGGTATAGAATTAGAGTCTTTAAAATTTTCATTGTCTGTTTCCCAAAAGACTTATGGAGGGGAATAGACAATCTTCTGGACTCTGGGATGTCCATCATCTCAACGTAATCAGGCTCCTCCTGATCCTCTAGTGCTTACTCCATAGGAAGCTGGAGTTTTAGCCACTTTTTTGCAAAACATAAAATGGGAAGGGGACTCAGAAAGCCTAGGAGGAGAAACCCCTAAAGGTCTGTCTGGGGAGATGTCCGGGTCAATGGGCACATCCAGACTTTCATAATCACCATCACTATTCTCATACTCTCCTTCCTCCTCCTCATCCGGTTCATAAAAATCCTCTAAATTATAATCTGGAACCGGGGGAACCGACCGAACCGAGCCCCTAACCGATGGTGCCAGTTCGGTCGGAACCGGGGTTAGCGATCGAACAATCCTTATCGCTTTGTCTATTTCATCAGCGGTCGGAGAAAGAACTTGTGGATCTGCACCGGCTGATTTATCCCTTCTTTTCTTTTAACCGAACCGACTCCTCAGAGTCGGTTCTCCTTGCCGAAGTTTAGCCCCTGGTCAGAGGGCACTCCTTCTGGTTCGGTTGGAACCGAACCTGGCTGGCCATCCGGTAAGCTGGACTTTTGGCCTCCTTTCCTGAGCCTACCAACTGTCTTTTCCAGGGTAGCTGAGGAAACGCTTGCAAATCTGGCAGTCTGAATCGAGGTGGTCAAACCCCAGACAATAACACAGGTGGTGGGGGTCAGCCTAGCAAAGGCTTCCCACACACACTACAGTGTTGAAACCCAGGGGCCCGATTTTCTCTTGGGTTTCTCAGACATGGCCAGTCCTAACCAAACTTACCCTTTTTGCAATCCGCCAGGCAAGACACCCTTATCGGTTCCTGACCGTGTTAGGGTCATGGAAAACCGTAATGAAATCCGCTTTTTCAAGAATCGATAAGGACCGTTACCACACTCTAAAAGTAGAACAAACTTTTTTGAACAAACCTGATTGGTTCAAACCGAACCGATTCAACGTTTACAAGTTCCACACAGAAGAAACAATAATAAACCTATCTAGTACTCACAATACCACAGACAGAGACTGAACCGACAGGTTAAACGGATTAATTTTGGTTGAAACCGAGGAAAAATAACACTTTAACCGACTAAATTGAACCGAGCAAAGGAGAAATCTCCGGAGCGACTGTTCAGTGAGGCGGAGTAAAGAATCTGGCGGTTTGAGTTCAAACAACAACAGACAGAGTCTCAACCGAGCTCAAGCTCAGCGTTCCATGGCTTGCATGGCAAGTTAACTCTTTCCTCTCCGGGGCAGTTCAAAGGTTGGACATCACCGTATATGTCAGAATACAGCAAGACTTCATGTTGTTTGAAAGAGGCCTCTCCTGCGGAGGGCCGCAGCTACCACTGCCAGGCACTTCGTAAAAACCCTGGGGGTCGACGAAAGGCCGAAAGGGATGACCCTGAACTGGAAGTGCTCTTCTCCGAGACGGAAGCGCAAGAACCTCCTGTGCTGTTTCCGGATTTTTATATGCATGTAAGCATCCTGCATGTCGAGAGAGCACAGCCAATCCCGACTGCAGCAGCGGAAAGAGTCCTGCCAATGTTAGCATGCAGAACCTCTGATACTTGACCGAGAGGTTGAGCACGCTGAGGTCCAGGATAGGACGAAGGTCTCCGGTCTTTTTCGGGACCAAGAAAAACCGGGAGTAGAAGCCCTTGCCTATCTGTATAGTACAAACTCTACCATAGAAACTTGGAAGAGACTCATCCATTTAAGAGAGCTGGAACCAGTGGGCACCTATTTTAACTTATTAAATTTTGGAATCCAACTTCCTTCTCTGGAACAAGAGGGTACTTTCGCTCAATGGAGGCAAAAAGGTATAAAAGAAAAAATTACTCACCTTAGTAATTATGTTTCTTCTGTTGGAGTCTTGCTGTATTCTGACAAGTGCAGTTAGCCCCAGCCTTTAAACTGCCCCAGAGAACAAAGGGTTAAACTTTCTATGCAGGGCATAGAATGCTGTGCTCAAGCTTGGTTGATGTCTCTGTCTGTTTCCTCTTTGAAATCTAACCATCAGATTCTTACGAGCAAAACCCTAATAGCTATTCTATGTGGAAATTGTAAAACTTTTAATAGCCAACTGAGAACAAAAGTTTTGGATCCCCAAGGAAGACTCAAGTCAGGAAACCCAAAACTCAAAAACCAAACCAAACAAGAATAGTAATAAAACAACACCCAAACAAAGAAGAGGGTGTAAAAGGAGCACTCCAAAGGTGCAACACTGCACCTGCCCACCCACTTCCCAAAACCAGGTTCTGAGAGGGGAGGCAGGGAGGGAGGTCAGAATACAGCAAGACTCCAATAGAAGAAACATAATTACTAAGGTGAGTAATTTTTCCTTCAAACAACTTGAAGTCTTGCTGTATTCTGACAAGTGCAGACTACCAAGCAGTACCTCCATGGAGGAAGGACAGAACCTACTTTGGGAATAGGCTCTGAAGTACTGCTGTGCCAAACCGAGCATCACTCCTAGCCTGGATACCCAGAGAGTAATGCATGGTAAAGGGTGGCTGCTTGACAAATTTCTAAGAGAGGGATATCCCTGGCAGCAGCCAGGAAGCAGCTGTACTTCTTGTAGAGTTAGCCCTCAGGCCTGAGGGTGGAATCTTTCCCAATTTTCATTGCAGAATTGTATACAAGACACAATCCACCTGGCAATAGTTCTCTTGGTGGCAGGTTTGCCCTTTCCCACTTCTCCATAAGTGAGGAACAACTGGGGAGTCAAACCTGTGACCCTTGGTATGCTCTATGTAGTAGCTAAGGGCTCTTTACATTTAAACTGTGTAGCCTCCTTTCTCCTGAGGAAGAATGATCAGTGAAGAAAACAGGAGAGACAGAGACTGATTCAAATGGAAGTCTGAAACCACTTTGGGCAAGAACCTTCTATTGGTTCTAAGGACCACTTTATCCCTGTGAAAGGAGATAAAATCAGGTTCCACTGACAGGGCCTGCAATTCACTGATACGCCTGGCAGAGGTAATGGCTACCAAGAACACAGTTTTCCAAGTCAAGTACTTAAGCTCTGCTGAGGACACAGGCTCAAAAGGAGGTTGCATAAGTTGAGCAATGCAAACATTCAAATCCCAGGCAGGGGCAGGGTCTCTAAAGGGAGGATTGGTGTGAAGCATTCCTTTAAAAAATTTACAGAACACACAATGAGATGATAGTGAGGAAGACTTTCCGACTGACAGAAAAGCAGAAACAGCTGACAAGTGTACCTTGAGAGTAGCTGGTCTAAGGCCTAAACCATTAAGATGGACCATATAATCCAGAACCATAGGCAATTCAGCAGTATCTGGGGAGATATGCTTCTTGGAACACCAAATGCTGAATCTCTTCCATTTGGAGTTATAAGTCTTTCTGGTGGAGGACTTTCAAACAGCTTTGAGAATATCCAGAACCCCCTGAGAAAGATGCAAATCTGCAACTCCAACTCTTCAAGAGCCATGCCTTGAGATTGAGAGACTGAAGAATGGGGTACCAAATCCTCCCCTGAGAGGATGTTAACAGGTTGTAATTCCTGGGAAGAGACAAGGGAAGATGGACTGCTAGGGACAACAACAAGGGGTACCAAGGCTGTCTGGCCCAGTCTAGAGCAATCAGAATCACTTTACAAGGTTGAGACCTAATCTTGACTAGCACTTTGAACAGGAGTGGGAAGGGAGGGAAGGCATACAGGAATTTCCCTTCCCAATTCAGAATCAGAGCATCCAGGGGACTGAGCCCAAGACTGGGGTCTGCAACAAAATAGAGAGTTGGTGATTGTCTGGGGCTGCAAAGAGATCTATCTCTGGAGTGCCCCACCTTGAAAAAATCACTTTCAACACCTGAGGGTCCAGGGACCATTCGTGATGGCCCTGAGAGATCCTGCTCAGTGCATCTGCTAGCACATTGTCCTTCCCTGGAAGGTGAACTGCTATCAGAGAGGTTTGCAGGGAATAAGCCAGGGACCACAATTTCATGGCTTCCGTGTACAAGGCCGTGGACAGAGTGCCTCCCTGCTTGTTGATGTACCACATGGTGGTGGTGGTGTCTGCTCTGACCTGAACCACCTTGTTCTGCACTGACTGAGAGAGACAGCTTTCAGAGCCAGAAAACTGCCTTGAGTTCTAGGAGACTGATATGGAGAAGGGATTCTTGGGGGGGGACCACAGTCTCTGGGCAGTGAGGGCCCCCAGATGGGCTGCCCAGCCCAGAAGAGAAGCATCCATGGTAAGTACCACTGAATGAGACTGGGTGGCAAATGGGACCCCCTTGTCTTAAATTGTCCTGATCCTGCCACCATTGAAGGGCCTGGATCAAGGTCAGAGTCACTGGGATCAGTTTGGTAAGGGAATCCTTCCTCTGAGACCAAAAAGCCCTCAGATGGAACTGAATATCCCTCATCTGGAATCTTGCCCCTTGGACCACTGTGTTGAAGCTGCCATTTGGCCCAAGAGCTGGAGGAAATGCCTTGCTGGTCGAGATACCTGAAGGGTGAAGGAAGAGGCTAGTTCTATAAGAACCCTTGCCCTTTCCAGGAGAAGAAAGGCGCTTGCTTTTGACTGTGTCCAGCTCTGCCCCTATAAAGGTAAGAAGCTGGACTGATTCGAGAACTGACTTGGGAAGGTTGAGGAGAAATCCCAGAGAAGTAAGCACTTGCTGGGTCAGTTGCAGGTGAGACTTGACTTGGTCTGGAGACTGGCCCACTAGCAGCCAATCGTCCAGATATGGAAAAATGGAAATCGTTTGCCTTCTTAGAAAGGCAACTACTACTGCCAGACATTTTGTGAAAACCCTTGGGGCTGAGGTTAGGCCAAAGGGCATTGATCTGAACCGATAGTGGCCTGAGGGCAACTCGAACCTGAGGTACTTTCTGTGGGAGCACCTGATAGGTATGTGAAAGTAGGCATCTTTGAGGTCCAGAGAGGCTAGCCAGTCCCCTGGCCTTAGAGAGGGAAGGATTATTCCCAGAGTTACCATTTTGAACTTTGGTTTTAGCAGATGTTTGTTTAGGTATCCTAGGTCTAGGATGGGTCGCCACTCCCGTCTTTTTTGGGGTAAGGAAGTACCTGGAGTACAGCCCTTTGCCCCAGTGTAGGGTAGGTACTCTCTCTATGGCTCTTAAGGCCAGCAGAGATGAAACCTCTGCCTCTAGGGCAAGGGTTTCCGAGAGATTTGCAGGTGGAAAAGACCTGGCTCTCATCTTTGGAAATTTTCTGAAGCTGAGAACCAGTCCCTGGCTTACTACTTCCAGGACCCACTTGTCTGATGTAATAGACATCCAGTCCTGGACAAAGTAAGCCAGCCTGCCCCCTACTGGAATAGAAGAGTCGACCTGGGCAGGCCCATCAGGGCGTCTGCTTGGCAGGAGCCTTAGGCTGAAGAGTGGATGCAGCCCTGCTCATCCCCCTCTGCCTCTCCCTCTGAAGAACCTCCTCTGTGAAAAGGAGAAGAGGCCTGTACTTGGTAAAAGGTCTATGAAAAGGCCTGCCCCTGCCGCTAGACTGCTGCCTTTGAGGAGTTGCCTGCCTCTCCTTGGCCTGAGCACTCCTGTAGGTGGTCCTGTACTCATCCATTTTCTTCATGTAATTCTCTGTCTGCTCCCCAAACAGAGACTTACCCACTACAGGAAAATCCATGGCCTTAGCCTGGGTATCCCAAGTAGAGGCTAGTACATCCGAGCCAAGCCATTCTCTGAAGAGCCACAGATGTAGCCATGACTCTTGATGAAACTTCATTGGAGTCCACAGCAGCATGAAACTGAACTTTAGATGCCTCAGTCCCATCTGCAGCCACCGCCTCTAGCTCCTTGGCTAGCTTGGGGGGAGGCCTGTTTAGCCAGTGCCAGTACAGTGTCCCACCTGGACTTCAGGTACCTGACTGTATAGGCCATATAATTCGCCTGTCTGAGTCTCAAGGAAGATGCCATGTACAACTTTTGCCATGGTATCAATCTTCCTGGAGTCTTTGTCTGGGGTGTGTGAAGCCAAGGGAATGCTTGCTTTATCACAGGCAACAGCCTGCACAACCCCTACATGGCTGCACTGCTGATATAAAACTCCTGATCTGAGCCTGAGAGTGTATACCTCTTGTCCATTCTTCTGTCCACAGGAGGTACAGAATTAGTAGACTTCAGAATTTTTTGTGTCTGTTTCCCAAAAGATTTGTGTAGGGGAATAGACAGTCTCCTGGACTCTGGGATGTCCATCATTTCTACAAAATCAGGCTCCTCCTGATCCTCCATTGCCTCTTCCATAGGAAGCTGGAGGGTCTCAGCCACCTTTCTGTAGAACATAAAGTGGAGGGGACTCAGAAAGCCTAGGAGGGGATACACCTGAAGGTCTGTCTGGGGAGATGTCCGGTTCCACAGGCACATCTAGACTTTCACCATCACCATCATCTTCAAACTCCCTTCCTCCTCAAACTCGGCTCATAAAATTCTTCAGGGGCATGGTCGTGAACCCGTGAGAACCCGACTGAACTGAGCCCCTGCCAAAGTGCGGATCGGTCGTAACAGGCGAAGCAATTCCATAATCCGAATCGCTCTGGCTATTTCTTCGATGGTCGAAACATAGACTTCTGGATCTGAACCGGACGATTTTTCTTTGCGCTTTCTTTTAGTCGGAACCGACCCTCGGGATTGGCTCTCCTTTTGACCGAAGAAGTATCGCCCTGGTCAGAGGGCACTCCTTCTGGTTCGGTTGGAACCGAACCTGGCTGGCCATCCGGGTCAGCGGACTTCTCGGCCTCCTTTTCCCTCAGTCTACCTAATCTCTTTTCAAGGGTAGATTTGGGAAAATGTTTGCAAATTTGGCAGTCTGAATCGAGGTGTTCAAACCCCAGACAATAAACACAGGTGGTGTGGGGATCGGCCCTGGCAAAGACCTCTCCTCACTCACTGCAGTGTTGAAACCCAGTGGGCCCGTTTTTTTTCTTGGGTTTCTCAGACATGGCCAACCTAACCAAACTTACCCTTTTTTGGCAACTGCCAGGCAAGACTCCCTTATCGGTTCCCAACTGTGTCACGGGTCTTGGAAAAAAACGGATAAAAATACATTTTTTTTAGAACCGATAAGGACTGGTAACCACACACTAAAGTTAACACAAGAATTTAAACAAATGATCGGTTCAGCCGAACCGACCCACACTTTTTACATGTTCCACACAGAAATACAGTACAAAACCTATCTAGTACTCACGGTACCACAGACAAAGACTGAACCGACTATGCGGAATAATTTTTCGGTTAGAAACCGATGAAAAACCGACACTTCAACCAACTTTCGAACCAAGCTGCAGGAGAAATCTCAGCGACTGTTCAGTGAGGTGGAGTAAAGAATCTGATGGTTAGATTTCAAAGGGAAACAGACAGAGACATCAACTGAGCTTGAGCTCAGCATTCTATGCTCTGCATAGAAAGTTTAACCCTTTGTTCTCCGGGGCAGTTTAAAGGCTGGGGCTAACTGCATTTGTCAGAATACAGCAAGACTTCAAGTTGTTTGAATTTATATTCCATTTGGTGGATGCCAAAGGGGTCCTCTCATTTACTAAACTCCAAGAAATTTACAGTCTTCCACAACGAGACTTTTCTATATATACAAGTTAAAGAGAAAGCATAGAACAAAGGGGACCAGCCTATAGTAAGCTTCCAGATCCCCCCCTTCATTGCTTACCCTAGCTATGACCACAGGGAGAGGGCAGCTCTGGTCCCACTTCGTGGGACTAATATATAAGGGTATACAAGAATTATCTAAAAACTCAACTCAGGGAATCTTAACTGCCTAGAATAAAGAACTTCCACTTCAGGTATCAAAGAAGGACTGGGAAAAATTAATTCTCAATGGGACTTTTAGGAGCCCCCTACTGGCTGGAATTTGCCTGGAAAGCTAGAAAGAAAAAATTACTCACCTTAGTAATGTTTCTTCTAATGGAGTCTTGCTATATTATAGACATTAGCAGTTTGACCCAGCTCTAGAACTGCCCCGGAGTGAAATGGTTAAAACCATTCCAAAATAGAATTTTGGCACGAGAGCAGCTCTATCTGTGTCATTTCAAACTTGAACTGTCAGATCTTACGAGCCAAACTCACTAAGGTCTGTGTGGAAGCTGTAACCTACACTAGCCAAATGGCTACCTAAATAATAACAACCATTGATGGTCCCAACACCCAAGACTCAAGTCAGGGACCAGAAATACTAACACCATTCTAATAATATGAAAATGGAATATAAGTATAATAAAACACACACACGCATACACACACACCCCCAAAGTCCCAAAGGGGACAAAATGCTAACAGGACATAAGTAGTGCCTACACACTAGTTGCCCACACCCCACCAAGTAGAGGTTCTGAGAGGGGCAGGTTGAGGGAGGTATAGCAAGACTCCATTAGAAGAAACAACATTACTAAGGTGAGTAATTTTTTCTTCAAACAACATGAAGTCTTGCTATATTATAGACATTAGCAGAATACACAGCAGTACCTCCTAGGAGGAGGAAGAACCTACTTAGGAATAGGCTCTGAAGAACAGCTGTGCCAAACCGAGCATCTCTCCTGGCCTGGACATCCAGGGAGTAATGCTTGGTAAAAGTGTGTACCATTTTCCAAGTAGCAGCCTGGCAAATCTCTAATAAAGGGATATCTCTGGCAGCAGCTAGAGACGCAGCTGTACCCCTGGTAGAATGAGCCCTCAAACCGGGGCTCTGCCCACTTTCTGATAACAAAATTGGATACAAGAGACAATCCACCTGGCTATTGATCTCTTAGTGGCAGGTTTGCCTTTCCCAACTTCACCATAGGTAAGGAAAAGTTGGAGGGATTCAACCTGTGACCTTTGTGCACTCTATATAATAACTAAGAACTCTCTAACATCCAGGCTGTGCAACCTCCTCTCACCCGAAGAGGAGTGATCAGTGAAAAATACTGGAAGGGAGATAGATTGATTAAGATGGAAATCTGAAACCACCTTAGGCAAAAACTTCCTATTAGTCCTAAGGACTACCTTATCCCTGTGGAAAGAAATAAAGTCAATCTCCACTGACAAGGCTTGCAATTCACTTATGCATCTGGCAGAAGTGATAGCCACTAGAAAAACAGTTTTCCAAGTTAGGAACTTAAGCTCTGCAGAAGACAGAGGTTCAAAAGGGGGTTGCATTAACTGGGCAATGCAAACATTAAGGTCCCAAGCAGGGGCCGGTTCCCGAAAGGGAGGATTAGTATGGAGTAATCCCTTAAAAACTTGGAAAACACAGGATGAGAGGAAAGAGGGATGACTTTCCTGCTGACACAAAAGCAGACACAGCTGCCAAATGAACTCTCAGGGTAGCTGGTCTGAGACCCAAGGAATTAAGATGTACCATGTAATCTAACAAAATGGGCAATTCAGCAGATTCTGGGAAATATTTTTCCCAGCACACCAAATGGAAAACCTTTTCCATTTAGAACTATAAGTAGCCTAGTGGAAGGCTTCTGGAAGCCTTTAGATCTCAAGAACACCCTGAGAGAGGTGTAAATCAGCAACTCTAACTCCTCAAGAGCCAGGCCTTGAGGTTGAGGGATTTGAGGTCGGATACCAAACCCTTCCCTGGGCACAAGTCAACAGATTGTGATTCCTGGGGAGGCACAGGGGAAGATGGACTGTCAGAGACAGAAGGAGTGGGTACCAGGGCTGCCTGGCCCAATCCGGGGCAATCAGAATCACCCTGCAAGGCTGAGATCTGATTTTGATTAGTACTTTGAATAGGAGAGGAAAGGGGAGGAAAGCATAGAGGAACTTCCCAATCCAGAAGAAGGGCATCCAGGGGAACTGAGCCCAGCACTGGAGGCCTGCAACAGAACAGAGGAAGTTTGTGATTGTCTGGGGCTGCAAAAAGATCTATCTGAGGGATGCCCCAACTGGCAAAAACTATCCCCAGCACTTGAGGATCCAGGGACCATTCGTGATGGCCCTGGGAAACTCTGCTGAGGGCATCCGCTAGGACATTGTCCTTCCCTGGAAGATGAACTGCTATGAGGGAAGTGTTCAGGGAATAGGCCAGAGACCACAACTTCATTGCCTCGGTGCACAAGGTCAAGACCGAGTGCCCCCTGTTTGTTGATGTACCACATTGTTGTGGTGTTGTCTGTTCTGACTTGTATCACCTTGTTGTGGACAGATGCAGAAAAAGCTTGAAGAGCTAAAAAGACAGCTCTGAGTTCCAGCAAATTGATGTGGAGCAGAGATTCCTGGGGACCAGACTCCTGAGTGGAAAGGTGCCCATGTGGGCTCCCCAACCCAGAAGGGAAGCATCTGTAGTGAGAGTCAAGTCGTGAGAAGGGGAAATGAAGGGAACCCCCGCTCTTAAATTTCTCTGATCCTGCCACCACTGGAGAGCTAGGATCAAGGTTCGAGTCACTGGGACCAACTTGGAAAGGGGGTCTCTTCTCTGAGACCAAAAGGTTCTCAAGTGAAACTGAATGTCTCCATCTGAAATCTGGCTCCCTGCACAACAGCTGTGGATGCAGCCATGTGCCCCAGGAGCTGCAGAAAGTGTCTTGCTGGTCGAGAGACCTGCAGAGTGAAGGAAGAGGCCAGAGCCAGTAAATTCCTTACCCTTTCTGGGGGAAGAAAGGCTCTGGCTAGCTTTGTGTCCAAGTCTGCCCCTATAAAGGTGAGTACCTGGACTGGTTCCAGAACCGACTTTGGTAGGTTTAGCAGAAAACCCAGGGAGGTGAGAAGCTGCTGGGTGACCTGCAGGTGAGATTTTACCTGTTCTGGGGACTGGCCTACAATTAGCCAGTCTAGATAGGGAAAAACAGCAATCCTCTGCCTCCTTAAGTGGGCCACTGCCACTACTAGACACTTTGTGAATACCCTTGGAGCAGAGGTATCAAACCCCAGACAATAAACACATCTGGTGTGTGGGTCAGCCTTGGAAAAGACTTCCCCACAAACATCACAGTGTTGAAACCCAGTGGGCCCAGTTTTTCTTTTGGGTTTCTCAGACATAATGCCAGCCTAACCAAAAACTTGTCTTTTAACGGCAGTGCCAGGCAGACACCCTTATCGGTTACTTGTCATTCAGGTATTGGAAAAAACGTAATAAACCGCTTTTTTTAGAACTGATAAGAACCGAACCCGACTCTAAAATAGTAACTTTTAGTTTTAAATGAGTTTTAAACCCACTGATTGGTTCAAACCGAACCGATAACTTACAAGTTCCACACAGACAAAACCTTCATTTACTTACGGTTACCACAGATAGAGCTTGAACCGAACGGTTTTGAGGTTAAAATAAAACTATTCTCAGTTAAATCCAACCGAGAAAACACTTTTAAACCGAGAAATGAACCAAGCAGAAGGAGAAATCTCGAGCGACTGTTCACTGAGGCGGAGTAAAGAATCTGACAGTTCAAGTTTGAAATGACACAGATAGAGCTGCTCTCGTGCTAAAATTCTATTTTGGAATGGTTTAACCATTTCACCCGGCAGTTCTAGAGCTGATCAAACTGCTAATGTCTATAATATAGCAAGACTTCATGTTGTTTGAATAGGTTTTTCTACACACCGGCAAGGCTGGCTAAGTTCTCGACGGGAACGCCAAGCTATTGCTGGAGGGATTGTGGAGAAATGTCTGCAGATCAGTTTCATGTTTTTTGGGCCTGCCCGCAGTTAGCAGGTTATTGGAAAGCTATCTCTGTGGCATTATCAGAATTGGTGGATATGGAAACTGTATTGACTCCTGAGCTAGTATTACTCTCAGTTCCGCCAGAAGATCTCCCAATTTCCAGAGGGTCACTGTTAGTCACTTATATCCTGGCTGCTAAAAAAGCAATTGCTAGAAACTGGGGAAATAAGATGCTCCCAAACATTCAGAGCTGGCGGGAATTTTGGGAGAAATTTATGTATTAGAGCGATTAATAGCCAAAAGTACAAATAAATGGTCCACCTTTGAGCTTAAATGGAGGAAATGGATTCTATATATTTCATCCTTAGATCCTACTTTGTACCTTAGAAATATACTGATCCTGATGATGGTTTCTGTAAATGTCATAGTGTTCATTATATGAACTGCCTTGTAAACTATTTAAGTTGTCCTGATATTTCTAGCTAATGTATTGTTAAGCACCTGACTGATGTAATTTTATGCTGTCTTAATTCATAAATGTAAAACTGTCCTATGTTTTTATGTAATAAAAATATAATAAATACAAAGTACTAAAAAAAAAAAAGGTTCTGATTCGAGAAAAGGATCGGTTACCCCTCGGTTCACAGGAACCGGTCACAAATCTAAAATTTAAAACTATGAGGTAAAAAAACACTAAAAACAATTACACTAGGCAGTAATGAAAGAATTAAACAAAATACTCAAGGTTTTTTTTGTTTAACGCACTTCAGGAATCGCTCTTGATTGAGAGAAGATCTCCAGGGCATCTGAACTTTGCAGCGGAATGAAGAAATCTGAGGTTAGAATGTAGGCAGTTACACTGGCCAGTTTGAAACTGGATGCACGAGCTAAAGATTCCATCATTAGCACAGCATTTCATTTGGCTCCGGGGCAGTGATGACTTCAAGAAGCACTGCAAGAGTAATAATATTAGTGGATTTCTGGGGTTAGAAGAAGCTGGTCTGGCTGATTTGATGGCTGTTCTGTTTTTTGAGAGGCCTCCAGGGATTGCTCAACCTGTTGGCCGAACAGGTAAGCGCCATCAAAAGGAACATCCCTCACCTGCTGCTGGGCATCTGAGAAAAATCCTGAGGTCCACAGCCAGGAATGCCTCCTGATACAGACTTCAGTGGCGGCAGCTCGAGAAGCAGAATCTTATGCGTCCACACCCGCCTCGGAAGCTGGATTCTATTCCATGCAATAGTCTTAAATATTTCCATTTGGAATCAGCCTCTGGCAAAGACTCAACAAGAGACTTAGTGAAGTCCAATGGGCATACTCAATACGGAGGAAATGTCCTTGGTAACTGACTGTTTGCATGTTGAGTGGCTGCTGCGAAAACTCTCTTACCCATAGTGTCAAGCTGTGAGATTCCTTACTGATAAGATGTGCTGTGACCTCCTGAGGCAGGACAGCTTTGTCATTCTCCGCAAGAATAACTAGCGTATCTGCAATAGACTGGGAAGCTACAATGGGTCTTTCTTTAGAAGCAACATACTTCTGATCTATGGACTTGCATACTGAAGGAATAGATGCAGGTCTAGCTCACACCGCCTCAGAAAGAGGTTCAAAGGCTGGGGAATAGGGTCCGGGGTTAACCGGAATGTTAGGATATGGAGCCACCGAGACCCATCTGCTTACCCATGTCAAGAGAAGAAGTCTCGAGAGCCAGAGTTGCCTGCATGTTTCTGAGTAATGTCTGGAAGGAGAGGTCTTCCTGAGGAACAGAATTAAGAACAGGAGGCTGATTCTCTAGGCTGTAAAAGTGTCATCCTCACCATCCTCAGAAATGAGATTGGGATCAGACTTGTGCCCTTCAAATCCTCCTCGAAAGGGAAGCAGGAGAGATGTGGACCCAACAAAGCTGAGTCCAGGCCTCACGGATTGGATAGACAGGTGACACCGAACTGGAACAGGAATTGGTACTGAGCTGGTCCCAAAGGAGCTGGCACTGTAAGCGCACAGAGTCCCACGCACCACTCGACAACCCAAACCAGGACTAAAAGGTGCAACTGGCATCAAAGTGATTAGAGAAGATACCTGTGGCAGTCCCTACGAATAGACAGAGTGAGGAAGGATGGCACGAGGAACTGGCATTGCTGGCACGGTCACAGTCAAGGGATCAGGATCCATTGGTGGAGCCAAACACTCTACCTGTTCCGAAGGCGCCGACTGCAGCCCCGAGGCACCTAGGCCCCAGTACTGGACCTGCAGTGTTTGGACCCCCCCCCCGGACTAAGTCCAGCTGCCAGACCAGCCCTCCAAAGGAGACTTCCTACTGTCACCATCCATGGCAGACTTCGTTGTTCAGTAGGGCTGAAGATGAAAACTTGACAGTTCGAGAAATATATATTCTCTGCAAAAAACTACATTAATGCATCATTAGGGTTAAAGCATCAAAAGTAGGGAAATGCGACCTTAGGGTTCCCAAGCCTAAGACCCCACCCCCACCCTGCACCCAGGAACAGGTGTGAGATGTGTGCCTTGGGTCTGTGAACCCTAATGCTCACCCCATTCCAGGAGTAAGTAAGTTAAAGATCCCAAAGTCAAACCGGGAAACTACAGGATGGTAAGCCTCACATCCATCGTGGGAAAACTGAAACAATCCTGAAGGAGAGGCTGGTGTCCATTCTGGAGACCAGTGGGCTGCAGGATGTTAGGCAGCATGGGTTTGTCACAGGGAGATCCTGTCAGACCAACCTGGTGGATTACTATGACTGGGTAACTAGACAGTTGGACAAGAGCCATGCAGTGGATGTCCTTTTCTGGACTTCAGTAAGGCTCGAATCAGTGCCGCATGGGAGGCTGGGTAGTAAGCTGGCAGGTACAGGTGCAGGGGCGAAAATGGTGGGATGGGTAGTAAACTGGTTACAGGGAAGGCAGCAGAGGGTGATGGCTCTCATCTCCGAGGGCAGTGACAAGTGGAGTAACGCAGGGCTCAGTGCTGGGACCAGTGTTGTTTATATCAGACATCTCAATGGGCATTAAGAGCAAGATCAGTTTGTTTGCAGATGACACCAAGATGGGAGCAGTAGTGGATGACCTAGGAGGGTGGCATGGATTGCAGGATGATCTGTCAAAATTGGAGACCTGGTCTGACACCTGGCAGTTGGGGTTCAATGCCAAAAAGTGCAAGGTGCTACATTTCGGGGCAAAAAACCCAAGGGCTCGAATGGTGCATCCATGAGCTTGGCAATGCAGATTCCAGGCCGGGACCGGTTCCCTCAAGGGAGGGTGCATAAGGTTGAGGCCTTTAAAGTATTTCCTGAAGACTGGATGAGAGGCCATAGATCTGTCTTTACCAGCTGAAAGGTAAGCAGAGAATGAAGCCAGCCCTCCAAAGGAGACTGAGTGCTTGGTAGACTGAGTAAAATACTACTGGCGAATGAGAAGAGGAGCGAGGTAGGAGGAAATACGCGCGCACTAAAGTAATATTTTATTTAATACAGAAAACAAAAACTGAGTTTGGTGTTTCTGCTGTTTGTTTTGTGGGAGAGCGTTGTCACAATGAACTGACTTCAGAACGGAGTGTTTGGTGAAAGGACGAGGTATGGAGTGAAAGCGGAGTTGGCAGACTGTCCGAAATAGTGTTCATGGGTCAGAAGCAGAGCAGAGCTGTGAGGCAGGAAAGTGTTCTGGTAAAAAATTTAATTATTTACTGTTTGGTGCCGCGGTTTGTGTTGAAGGCGAGCGAGATGAGTGACATGAATGTGAAGTGGGCTATGTCGGCGAGCCGCTCGCTTAGCGAGGAAAAAAGAAATGTCGGTGGTGAGTTCCAGAATTGGAACTTGTTTTACAGTGGGCCTTTGTTAAGAAATAACGGCCCGGGTGGCAGGCTGGTTCAGCCAATCAGGAATCGAGTTTTACTTTCACCATTATCTAATGGCTATTAATACCCTGAACAGTGGGAGAAACTTAAAGGAGCCATAGCAGAGACAAAGGACTCTGTGAAAGTTAGTTGTAAACAAAGCAAACAGATTTCAGACTTGGTTTTCAAAAGAAGTGGCAGGGAAGATTAGAGAAAAAAGCAGGCGCTCAGAAAGTACAAGGAAACACAGAGGAGGGAACGGGAAATGTACCAGGCAAAGCAGAAGGAACTGGTGAAGGAAGTCAGGTGTGCAAAGGCTAAACTGAAGAAAGGATAGCAAAACTAGTAAAAGAAGGTAACAAAATCTTCTTCAGGTTTATCAGGAAAGGAAAAGGCCAATGGAGGGATTGTTAGGTTGAATGGGGAGTGCAGAGGAAACCTAGAAAAAGCGGAAATTCTAAATGAATACTTCTCAGTATTTACAAAGAAAGGGGAAGGGGTGAGACCAAAATTAGGGGGTAGAAACACAGGGGTGGGGTGGTGGTGGACCAGTCCATTCACGGAGGAGAGAGTCCTAAAGGAACTCTTGAAACTTAAAGTGGACAAGGCAATGGGATCAGATGGGATGCATCCCAGAATACTGAAAGAACTCGGAGGAAATGAAATTACGACTTACCGTAATTATTGATTTTCTTGGACAGTCTCCATCATTCATTCACTCTAATGGGATAGCGCTGGAGGCGCTAGGACCAAGCGGGAGCCAACATTTTTCAGAAGGGTCGGTGCTGAGGCAGGACCACGCATGCGCGGCACCGTGAGACTAGTTCGTGCCTGTGTAGGCTATCTCGGCGTCAACCTTCAAACTGCCTCAGTACCTTTTCGACCAAGGAGGTACAGCGTAACTAATGAAAATAACTTATCCTGAGTTTCTGGGCCTGAGAGGGCCCAGATGGCCCTTGCAAGAAGGGTCAAGAAACAATGTCTTCACAGCCTGAACCATAGGATCATGAATACCAGGAAAGAAAACAAGTGAACCCAGTGGATGGTGGGTGGGCGTGTGAATGAGTGATGGAGACTGTTCAAGAAGATCAATAATTACGGTAAGTACATAATTTCTATAATAACTGGGTTAGGCTTTTCCCATTGGGAAACTGTAGCGTAATTTGCCGTTATAAAGAGCATTTATAACGGCAAACACAACGCATGGTTTCCCTCGCTACGCTAAGCCCAACCCAGAGCTCTTCGGTTTTCACCGCCGCCACCAGATTTCTTCCGTGGTCAAAACCGCACCGCCACTATCTCTAGGCGCTGCAACTATTTAAAAAACTTCCTAACAAAATCACACTGCAAAGGGGACAACAAAACAAGAAAAAGTAAACTGCTGCTAAGCAATCGAGGACTTGGCTAAACATCATCCAGACCGCAGTCGCACCAGACCATTTATTTTATATAACTGGCTGTGGCGAAAAAGCCTAACCCAGCAATTATATAAAATAAAATATTGGGTGGTGTTTGTAAACTCGAATTTTACATACACCCTCGGGGTTGGATGCCTGGATAAACCCCTCGAGCTTCGCTCTCAGGGTTTATATGCCATCCAACCCCTCGGTGTGTGAACTCTCACACACACCACACCCATACTTTATTCTCTATATCTTCCTGGACTAAGTCTCCATCACTCATTCACACTAATGGGAGGGTACCGAGCTAAAACCAACAACCCTGAGCAGGGTGGAGGAGAGAGGTTCACTCAGAAAGGACAGCCAAGGACTGTCCTGCTAACAAAAGAGGTGTCTTGGAAAGAGCATCTAGAATATAGTGCTCACAAGATAAGTGCTTGAGTTCTAACTCACCACTTTGCAGACGACTGCAATGGACACAAAATGAAACTCTGCCAGGAAGCCGCAACCACTCTAGGAGAGTGGCGAAAACCCGGCTTCACAATTTGTCTATAGGACCAAAATTAATAGTGTTAAAGAATGTACTAATCTAACGCAAAAGGACGTCAGGAGCTGGAGGTAAAGTCTACTGGTTCAGGATAGACCAAAAAGCGCAGATGGAAACCCCCACTACCATGGCTGACCTGTGAACAACAGGTCTAAGAGCACTTGGACCCCTTACTTGGTGAGCAAAAGGGGGCCCAGGTGGGGTTAGCCCATCAAGGAGAATGGTTTCCACTTAGTCACTGAAACCTTTCTGATGGAAGGCCAAGCACGACTTGGAAACCTCTTGTGGTGGTCTAGTAGAACCAGATCCTACCCACTTTATATTCCAAAAAGGAATCATCCTGCCCCTGTGTGTAAAACTGTAGTAGCAGTCTCTGAACTCAGGGAAGAAAGGAAAAGTTTACAGGGGAATGTGTCCGCTGCAAAAAAACACTTCGGGAAAAAAAAAAACGGGTTGGATTTTTAAGATAAATAGAGGCAAATGTGCATCGAGGAGGGACACAGCAGGACCAAGTTAGGGCTAACCCATTCATCGAAAGTGACTGAATAGTGGCAGAAGTGACTCAATGCAGTGAGGCACTACTCACTCCAGCCTCCCTGAAGGGAGTAGGAAGGACTCTAGTTTGCTTTGCAGAAAAAAATAAACCTCACAGCTCCATCACGACTCGGAGAGGATAGCTTTGTGAGTGAATGGCATGGAACCAGTGCCCAGGATCTGAAGGTGTGGATATTTGGGAAGCCATCTCAGAAAAGACCTATTTGACCTATGGTCAGGAAAGGACATGTTGTCTGTTAGTTGAAGCAAGCAAGGAAGCAGGAACCTGAGTTCCTTTTTTTTTTAAATTCAAATTTATTACATAATCAGGCACCATTACAATAATCAATTATCTTTGTACAAATTAAGAAGGTCATTCCATACAGAAACTACCGAGTTGAGCAGCATCATACATTCACATCACATAAGTAAGGGTTACCCTTATCTCATCCTCTCACCCTCTGGTCTATTTTCTGGGTCAGTCCCTTTAATACCTGTTTCACATCCATCTTGTAATTAACTTTCAGGTCTCCCCTCCCTTCCCCCCAGGCTGTTCGGCCTCCCTCCACAGCATCCACAATGTCCATCTGAGCACTGAGTTCTGCCTTTGAGGTGTATTCTACAGGTCAGCTCTTCCATCTCCTGTATCTCCTGGACTATGGAAATCCATTGCTGCTGGGAAGGAGGCTCAGGGACAACCATTTTCTAGTAATGGCTTCATGTGCACTCACTAGTATGTTCCACAAGTATATTTTATCTCCCTAACTTCCTCTGGTATCAACCCTAACACCATGTGTCTAGCACCTAGTGTGTCTGTCATGTTAAAGATGTCTTTCAGACTCTGTATTATGTTTCTCCAGAACTGAGTCAGTTTGGGGCACTGCCAGAATATATGGAGTGATTTGCTTGAACCCTTGACATCCCCTCCAGCAGGCGGCCGAATCTTTCCTATCCCATTTACTTTAAGTGCAAGGGTTATAAAAATCTGGCCCTATCCTTCCACTAACTCCCTCCAAATTGGAGAGTAAGTGGTCCTATTCGCCTGAGCCCAAATTATGTTCCATTGTTCGCCTGTATTTGTTCTCCTAGCTCGCCTCCCACCTGTCCCTGAGAGGTGTAATGTACTCGCTACTCCTGTCTCTAAGAGCCTCATATATTGCAGATATATGGCCTTTCTTTCTCTGTTGGGTTAATATTCCCTCTATCGCCTGTCCCAACTTCTCTGGAGGGAGCTCCACCAAAGCTTTGTTGCAAGGCCTGTATGTGTGATCTAATCTGCAGAAATCGGTAGTGATCCCTCTGTCTCAGTTGAAATTTCTCCCTAATCTGCCCAAATTCCTGTATGTTGGGACCATCTATGAACTGCTGGAGCTAATTAGTCCCAATCTGTCCCATCCTACTAAAAGTGAGGTCTTGTCCAGAAGGCAAGAATGACGTGTCCACGCCAGCCACCTAAGTGGCCACAATTCCTTTTAAGATGATATTTGCACCACAGTCTCTTTAGGGCTTGCAGTGTGTTCTTTACTGTCAGTGGCAAGGTTTTAGTATCCCCTGTTCTATTTCTGGGTTAGCCTTGCCCCTAGAGGTATACCCCTGAAATCACCATCTCTATTGTTTTCCAGTGGGCCTCATGTTTACCCACTGACCATAATAGGGCCCACCTAAGTTGGGCCGCTAGATAGCAGTCTTCCAGGTTAGGGACATTCCTCCTCCCTTGTCTTTTATCCGCTGACATTACTGTTTTTCTAATTCTGGGTCTTTTATTGTTCCATATATATTTTAAAATAGTTCTTTGCCAGATTTGGAATTGGTTATGATGTATCTTTGTTGGTAGGGACTGGAATAAATTAAGGTATCTGGGGAGTATATTCATGATTACCGATTGGATCCTGGAGTATAATGATAGGTTCAGAAGGCCCCATCCCTTTATGTCCGCTTTTATTTGAGACATTAGAGGCTCAAAGTTGAGGGAGAAAAGAGTAGAAAGATTCCTGGGGTTTGAGTGCCCAGGTATTTTATTTTTTGCCTATTCCAATTCAGTGGAATCAGTTGCTATACTGTTTGAGAGGGAGTGTAATTAAATTTGAGAATTTCTGCTTTCAGCTTATTAAGGGCATACCCAGAGTATTGGCCGAATTTATCTAATATTTCCCACACCTTTGGGATAGATTTATCAGGAGTGGACCGATAACAAAGAACATCGTCCGCATATAGGGATATTTTATGTTCATCCCCTCCGATCCTAATTCCCCCAATGTCTCAGTCCTCCCTGATAGCCTGTGCCAGTGGTTCAATATATATTGCAAAAAGCAGGGGTGAAAGTGGACACCCCTGCCAAGTGCCTCTCCCCAAGTTGAATCTTTGTGAGATGCCTCCGCTGACCCTCAAACAGGCCTGTGGAGATGCATAGAGGGCCTTGACAACATCTGTAAATGCAGGAGGGAAACCCATTCTGCACAGGACTGCGAAAAAGAAGTCCCCAGGTGACCCCTATCGAATGCCTTTTCGCATCCAGGCTCATTATGCATGTGGGTATATGATGTTTATTAATGAAGTCTACTATATTTATAGTACATTGAACTTCCTCCGGGCTTGTCTCCCTCTATGAAACCCGTTTGGTCCTGATGTACTAATTCTGGTAAGATGGGGTTGAGTCTAGCTGCTACTGTTGCCGAAAAATGTTATAATCTGAGTTTAGGAGCTATATGGTCTATATGACCCACAATCCTGAGGGTCTTTGCCTTCTTTTGGTATGACCGAGATGGTGGTGTAATTCCAGGATGGGGAACCCTCTCCTCCAGCCAGATCTGATTGCAAGTATCCTTCAGCAAAGGTGCAATCTCATGGGTAAAGGCTTTATAAAATTTGTTGCCAAAGTCATCCGGGCCCAGGTATTTGCCCCCCTAAGTTCTGTATGGTCAGCAGAATTTCTGCTCGGAGACTGGAGCAAGCAGGGTCTCTCTGTGTGTCGGTGAGCCTGGGTAGTCCCAGACTTGAAGGAAGTCCGTGGTTCTTTGAATTGTGATTCTGCCTGAGGTTTATATAACTTTTTATAATAGACTACCAGAATCCGCTATCTTTTCCCACCTGTAAATCTGGCCAGTATCCGGTGTCTCAGGCTCATTACATTGGCTCTGGCTTTCTGTAGTCTTGCTAAGAGCCAATCGCTTGGTTGTCCTAGGCCACCTTCATAGAAGGTCTGCTTTAAATAATACGGCCTTTTATCTCTATCTTATTTATGTCCTGAATTTCTTTTTATCTCTTTTATCTCTATTTCTAGTGTTACACAGTTTTTCTTTTTGACGTCCCTCTAATGTTCTAAGTTGTTCCACAAGTCTTTCTAACCGCTTCTTTCTCTTCCTTTTTATGTGTTGCTATTGAAATCAATTTCCCAACCATTGTTTTACAGTATCCCACAACATCTGTGGAGTAATTTCTGGGGTCTGGTTCTCTTGGATAGTTTGTTCTATCAGTTGTTTAATTGCCTCCCTTACCTCCTCATCCCTCAGAAGACTAGTATTCAATCGCCACTGTGTCGGCTTTCTGGGCACCTGCAAGTCTAGGGCTGCCAAAAGATGCTGGTGATCCGATAAAGTTGCTATCTCCACCCACACTGAGTCAAATGACGATAGGTCCCTGGTGTAGGTAAAAATGGAAATCACGTACTTACCGTAATTATTGATCTTCTTGGACAGTCTCCATCACTCATTCACACTAGTGGGATAGCGCTGGAGGCGCTAGGACCGCGGGAGCCTAAAATTTTTCTGAAGGTTCAGTGCCGAGAAGGACCATGCATGCCTTGGCGCCACAAGATCTAGCTTGCGCCACGAGGGTCTCAGCTGGCCGACTCCTCCAACCGGCCAGTACCTTTCTCGACCGAGGAGGTGCAGCGTAACTGATGAGAATAACTCATCCTGAATTTCTGGGCCTCGAGAGGCCCAGATGGCCTTTAAGAAAGGTCAAAGAATGATGTCCTCACAGTTCTGAACCTAGGGCCAAGGAAGACCAGGAAAGAAAACGAGTGAACACAGGGATGGTAGGAGGGAATGTGAATGAGTGATGGAGACTGTCCAAGAAGATCAATACCACGGTATGTACGTAATTTCCATATCTTCCTGGACTAAGTCTTCATCACTCATTCACACTAGTGGGAGAGTACTAAGCTAAAACCAACAACCCTGAGAAGGGTGGTAGGAGATAGGGTTCACTCAGAAAGGGCGGCCAAGGACTGTCCTGCTAATAAAAAGAGCTGTCTTGTAAGAGCAACTAGAACATAGTGCCTACAAGATAATCGCTTGAGTTGTAACTCACCACTCTGTAGACGACTGCAACAGACACAATGAAAGTCTGCCAGGAAGCCGCAACCACTCCGCTGAGCGCAAGAACCTGGCTTCACAATCTGGTCTAGGACCAAAATTAATAGTGTCAAAGACATGTACCAATGTAACGTAAAGGGACCTCTGGAACTGAAAGAGTCGGAGGTAAAGTCTACTGGTTCAGGGTAGACCAGAAAGTGCAGATGGAAACCCCCACTATCAAGTATGGCTGACCTGTAAACAACAGGTCCAGGAGCACTTGAACCCCTTACTTGGTGAGCAAGGGAGTCCAGGTGGGGTTAGCCCATCAAGGAGAATGGTCTGCACTTAGTCACAGGAACCTTCCTGATGGAAGGCCAAGCACGACTTAGAAGCCTCTCATGGTGGTCTAGTAGAACCAGATCCTACCCACTGCATATTCCAAAGGAATCATCCTGCCCCTGTGTGTACAACTGTAGTAGCAGTCTCTGAACTCAGGAAAGAAAGGAAAAAGTGTACAGGAGGACGTGTCCACTGCAGAGAAACATTCCAACAGAAAAACAGGGCTGGATTTCTAAGGCAAATAGAGGCAGATGTGCATCAAGGAGGGTCACAGCAGGACCAAGCTAGGGCTGACCCATTTGTTGAAGTGACTGAAAGAGGCAGTGACTCAATGCGTGAAGCACTACCCACCCTGGCTTCCTGAAGGGAGTAAGAGATTCTAGTTTGTTTGCTGAAAACAAACATCATAACTCCATCACGCACTTGAAGAGGATAGCTTCGTGAGCGACTGGCATGGACCAGTACATAGGAACTGAAGGTGTGAATATTTGAGTAGCTACTCAGAAAGACCTACTTGACCTTCCGTCAAGGAGGAGAAATTGCCTGATAAAGTTAGCAAGGAAGTAGGAACCTGAGTCTCACGATCGCGGAGAGTCGCCTGCTGCTGCAAGGCTCAGCTCAAGAGAAGAAAGCCTGATAAAAGAAGGGGAATTAACAGACTGGGCAGTTGCCTAGGTCTAGAAAATGTCTCTGAATGAGAGAAATCTCTCTTAGAGAGAGATGACCCATACCGCTGCCGGATCGGACTCCTAGGGGAAGAAGTCTGGGTACTCTTTATCGCATTTGAGATGACAGCCTCAGAGGCTGAGGCGAACCTGACCAGATCCAAAAAAGGGAGGTATCGGGCAATTTCGGCTAGGCCCTGTGCTGTGATAAAATTATTATTTTTTTTTTTAATCCGAACCTAACAAGGCTTTCAGGCTGCTATTTCACAAGGATTGTCTTTGCACAAAATGACGAATATGTTTACCATCTGAGTGCAGGAGTCTGAGCGTCCATACTGAAATTATGATCTGACTAATAATCACAGCTGGAGAGATGTTAACCACCTGTGCTGAAAAAGCCACCGAACGGGCAATATCACAAGGGGGCTATGTACCCCTATCAAAGGAGCAGAAGAGCCAGAGAGGCTCCCGACCATTAAATCAGAATGTTCCACAGAGTGCAACTGTCTTGACAATTGAAAAAGTCTAGATGCAGAAGTGTATGGTCCATAGACGCAGTGTGAAATAATATAGTGGACCCCACTACTGAGGAACTACTGAAAAGATCTTCCATCACGGACTCTGATGATAGACAGGACGTGCCCTTCAGTATGTAAAATGAGTTGTCTGCTGTATTACTGACCAGAAGGACAGGGAAAGACCCATCTAGATGCACTTCTACCCTAAAAGAACCTCCAAGAGAGGTCTAGGTCAGAGCCACTAGAGACTCCACCATCAGGAAGGATGTCGAGGAGCTTGGTACCATGTAGGGAGCCGAGAAAGTGCTGAGCAGAATGAGATTCCACTGGCAGAGCAGTACAGCAGAGTTCCATCAGCAGAAAACCGCTGGATGACAAGATCCCACATAGACCGCCACTCACTAAGATGTGAGGAAAGGAAGTCCGAAAAGGAAAAATGTGTCACTAATTCTGCTATACAGCACCCACTAGCATCCGTGCGGCACCAGCATCATTCGTGGCACAGGAGGGCACCAAACAGTGCTTATGCCAACCTGGACGATACCCGAGGGCAGCCGTGGCAGTACCCACAGGCACCCCCGGCACCCATGTAGCAATGGCACCCGAGGGCGCCCCTGATACCCATGGCACCATGGTACCCATGGCAAGAATGGCACATGAGGGCACCAGTGGCACCCATTGGCGCCTGTGGTGCCACCCATGGTACCTGCGGGCGCTCACGGCACCACCCAAAGCACCCACAGGTGCTCCTGGTGCCACCTATGGCACTGGCAGGCCCGCTGCACCACCCATGGCGCCTGCGGGTGCACGCCCGCCACGGTGCAGCACGGCACTGCCCTTGGGTGCACGGCACCACCGAGACACCTGTGGCACCACTGACGCCGCAACCAAGCAACCAACGGCATGTCAAGCAATGGCGCCAACCCACAGCACCGACCAAGGCCCGGCCACCAAGGCACCGAGGCATGACGCCGATCAAGGCACCGAGCCACGGCACCGCACTCAAGGTGCAGAAGGAAAATGCCAATTGAAATCCTGAGAAGGGGAGAAGGAAAAAGGTGGTGCCCGTGCCAGCCCCTGCAAGGAAAAGGGAGAGAGCGTAGGCACGAGGGGTCGACACGATGGCAAAGGCACCAAGAGGGCACCTCGCCATTCGTGATCCAATCGACCTGGCTCCGGTCCAACGGCTCAGAGGTCCCGAAATCAGGAACAGAGCCAGGAAAAACTGGAAAGTCAACCCCCTGCTCCATAGGAGCAGCCCAGAGGTGAAACTGCCCACCGGAGCTCCAACGAGGACAGAGATGGAGCTTGGAGTCGAGCATGCAACCGTTAGGAGCGGGGCCAAGAGGAACCCACCAAAGTCGGTTCAGGCCCATCGCCCCTCCCAATGAACAATCATCGTGCAGATGTACCAACGGGCAACCTCGAATGGCACCGATTCTTCTTCCCCCAACGAGGAAGAGGAGCTCGAGGTTAAGCGGAGCCGGATCCCCGGAACCGCTAGATCTGTGCTTTGGAGGACTGTCCCCCCCCCAGCACCAGGAATGTCTGTAGTCGGACTCCCCGGTTAATTAAGGGCAGCAGACCGGACACAGCCCCTCTGCCATAAAAACTTTCAAACGAAGTCCTCCTACCGTCACCGCTACCGTCTTAGGACGACTCCGTTGATGGCAGGAAAGAATTTATTTTTCTTCTTCTTCATAATCTTCTTCTTGATCATAAAATAAGAAATTACTACTTAAAATATTAAATTAAATGTTAAATGCTGCTGTCGTATAGACGAAAACTTAGACTCCGTCAGATGAGCGACGTCGACATCCAAGCGCACTGGACGGCGGGAGAAAAGGAACTGAGGCAGTTGGAGGGTCGATGCCGAGATAGCCTATGGCGCAGCTGGGTCTCGTCGCGGCGATGCGTGGTCCTGTCTCGGCGACGATTCTTCAGAAAATATTAGGCTCCCGCTTGGTCCTAGCGCCCCCGGCACTATCCCACTAGTGTGAATGAGTGATGGAGACTTAGTCCAGGAAGATACATATCTATCCTCGAGTATATTTTATATCTAGGAGAATAGTAAGTATAATCTCTTGCATTGGGGTATTTTTCTCTCCAGACATCTGCCACCCCCAACTCCTGCATTAACTTAGCTAGTAATTTGGCCGTTATGTTATTAGGGGACTGAATGTTTGAGGTAGTGTCAAGCCCCCTGTCGAGTATAACATTCCAGTCCCCCCTGCTATAATGATTCACCTTGCTTTCTCAGCTATTTTCTTGAGTAAGTCTGAATAGAAGGTGATGGTAGAACCCGGAGGGGCATATACATTTATTAGAGTGACCTAAACGTCCTGTATCCTTCCCACCACCATCACATAACGGGCCCCGTCATCAACCACTACCTCCTCCTCCTCCTCAAAGGGAAGGGAGGCTGATAAAGGGTGCTACCCCTCTCTTCCTGCCTCCTGGTAGGGATGCATGATAGAGACCCTGAAATCTTTACTTTTCAACTTCAGTGCCTCTACAGGGTCAAATGGGACTCCTGTATGAAACTGATATTGCACTTCTGGCTCCATAGAAATGTTTGTAGTTGCTTTCTTTTGCTTTTATTCCATTTATATTATAAGACAACAATTTAGTTTTAATCTATGCCATCCTTATATTCATCCTTTATCATTAGTATCCTATTAACCCTCTTGTTATATGGGGGTAATCCCTCCTTAATCCTTCTGCCCTCAACACTGTCCTTTCAACCTCACTCTTTCCACATGCCATACTCATAGGTGACCCTTCCCAATTACAATTCAGTTTGGTGCCTCAAAATGCATATCAAATAGTAACAATTTATAACCCGACAATGGAAAACAAACATCTTAAAAACCATTGACATAATTCAAACTTGTCCTACTAGGTGGGAGTATAACCATAGCTGTATACTCAGGTCTGCTTTTAAAACAAACAGATCTCAAACATCTCTATTAACTTACAAAACTTAAAAAACACAAAGGACGAGAACGTCTGGGGGGAGTTCCACCCTAGGCTCCTCCGAGTCCGTATTGGAAAACTCCTCCCCCATTCCGTGGTCCACTTGAACCTTTCAACAATACTTTTTTCCTCTGCCCAATCCTCCCGTTCAGTAGACATTCCACACATCCTGTAGAGTTGCCTCCAGGTGTGTGTGCTGCCTTGGTCAGTCCTCCTATAGTCAGAGAGACTGGTTTGTGCCTCCTTTGGGGCACTCAGTCCTTTCTGATGGTATAGACCTAGCCTATGCAGAGGGTATTTTTGGGGTGCAACTCCCCCCCCCCACCGGAAGGCAAAACCAACATCAGCATTACCAATTTCAATACGCAAAACATTTCTGGTGAAAACCCCCCTCTTCGCTTCACTGCCCATCCATAAGTAGAGGATGCGAGCCTCCACTCCTTCCCCCTCCCCATTTCAAAATGAAGGCATCCACCCTCTTTAATGACCCGAAACTTCTACCCTCCTCCCTCTGCTATTGCAGTTCCTTATACTGTTAACCAGCACATTGTGGGAGTTCAAATCATGTCCACACTTGTGGATATTCAGTGCAGTCTTCGTTGCTGTCCATGGCTGGTGATAATTCAATCTAAGTGGCAAACGCCTGACCCCTCCCAGTCACCCCCTTTATGCTCCATTACTTCTGCATATCGACTTCCCATGATGAGGAACCCTCCGTTATCTTATCAGAGCAGGATCAGCAGCAGTCCGAGTGTTAGGAATGTGCCCCTCACATCCTCCAGTAATTGAGACGGCCCGACAGGATCCTCAGGCATGAGCCTCCGCTTCTTCACTGCCTCACCACCCACCCTATGAGAGTCCCATATTTAATTCAGTACCTTTCGTTTGTGCATGTATCCCTGGGGAGTCGACACGCACATGTTGAATTCCAGTGACAAAGCTCTCTGTTACTTTTTTCAGGTTCCTCTTCCCTGTGAACTCATCATTGGCTCTTCTTGGGACCCCTGTCCCATCCTGTCTCGGGCAACGATTCCTTCGAGCTGCACCCCTGACGCATATTTCTTCAACAGAGAGCATACATCAGCCCTCAGGGTAGTTTGGTGCGCCTGCCTTGCTGATTCTTCATGGCTCCTTTCTTTGCAACCGACCACGCCGAGCGCATTAACTCCTTCTCAAGACGCCTCCTTCGATAGTGCTGGTACCACAATCCCTGATCTTCCAGGTAACAGGAGGCTGCCACAGGTCCTCAAAGATCTTCGCTCCCTGAGCAGCCTCAACTTTCAATCTGGCCAGGTAAATTACTTGGACCTTTACATTTTTGCTCTCAGCTGTTTTACAATTGGCCACATGGTTGCCTTATTCTTCTGAACCGCCAGAGTGTAATCGTTGTCTATGTTGATGCGGTGTGACCCAAAGGAGATAGACAGCGCCTTCCAGGTCCTTCTGATTATCTCCTCCTTCGACAGGTACGAGGACAGCTTAGCTACAAAAGACCTTGGATGGGCATTGGGATTCGTGGGCCGCTGTGTCAGGGAGCGGTGCGTTCGGTCCATACCGAGATCGAAATCCGCCGGCAGTTTAAGGGATTCCCGGAGCACCCGTTGTAGAAAGGTGATGGTGTCAGCAGACCCCTTCTCAGCCCCCTACGGGATCCCATAAACTCGTATGTTTTGGCGCCGGCTGCGCCCTTCTATGTCGTCCAACTTTATCGTCAACTCTCTCTCCCTCCCTGGCCATCAGGTACAACAAAAGGCAATCATGTCTATCAGATTGCTCCATCGTGCTGGTCAGACCCACCTCTAATTTGTCTGTCTGGTGTTCTACTTTATGAACATCCACTTTTAATTCTGCTAGTCCTGCTTCAATTTTAGTGACCAGCTTTGGCAGTTTGCAGTGTTGAATCCACCATCTGAACAGCTCTCCTCGGTTTTCCAAGAGCCATGCTGGCTCCTCAGATGTCCCGATTGATGCAGCGGGTTTATCTTGTTGTAGCATCATCTGCAGTTTTGTACCGAGTCTGATTGTTCTTTGGTGCAGTAGCTTTTGACCTGGTGGCTTTAGCTGGAGATTGCATGCTGAATTTTGGGTGGATGCCTTTAGGATTCTTGTTTTGGGCTGCGGAGCTATGGGAGCTAAGCTACCATTAGTATGCTGACATCACCGGATGTCCACAGGAACCGGAGTTCTGACTCACTGGAGAGTCACTTTGTTGCTGCGAGGCTGATCAAGAGAAGAAAGCCTGATAAAAGTAAGTAACAACAGACTGGGCAGTCGCCTAGGTCTAGGAAATATCTCAGAATAAGAGAAATCTCTCTTAGAGAAGAGAGATGACCCATACCTCTGCTGGATCGGACTGCCCCTAAGGGTAGAAGAAATCAGGTAATTTTTACCGTAGTTTTAGAGACGACCGCCTAAGGGGCAGAGGCAGAACCTGGTCAGATCCAGAAGTGTGGTATCGGGTAATTTTGACTAGGCCCTGTGCTGTGACAATTCTAACCTTTTTTTTTTTTTTTTTTTTAAATACACCATAAGTCTGAGTCTGACAAGGTTTCAGGCTGCTATTTTGCAAGGATTGCCTTATACAAGAATGACGAAGATGTCATCCCTCTGAGGGGCAGGAGGAGCCTGAGCATCCATAACTGAAATTGTGACCAGACTAATAAGAACAGCTGAACAGATGTTACCACCTAACCCCTATCAAAGGAGCGGAAGAGTCTGCGCGGCTCCCGACCATTGAAATAGAATGTTCCACAGAGTGTAATTGTCTTGATGACTAAAAGAGTCTAGACGCAGAGGTGTATGGTCCATGGATGCTGTCTGAATAGTATGGTGGACCCCATTACTGAGGAACTACTGAAAAGATCTTCCATCACGGACTCTGATGATAGAGAGGGCATGCCTTTAGTATATAAGATGAGTCATCCGCTGTATCACTGACCAGAAGGACAAGGACAGACTCATCTAGATGCACTTCTACCCCAGAAGGACCCTAAAGGAAGTCTAGGTCAGAGCCACAAGAGATTTCGCCACCAGGAAGGATGTCGAGAAACTTGGCATCACGCCGGAGCTGAGAAAGTGCTGAGCAGAATGAGAGATTCTGCTGGCACAACAAAAGAGTTCCATCAGCGGACAACTGCTGGATGTCACAAGATCCCATGCAGACCACCATCCACTAAGATGTGGAAAAATATTCCGTAGAACAGGACTTCATTCTGTGGAAACATCCTGCCACAAGTCCCGTGGAAGAAGAGGTATGCAGAAGGAAATCCGTCACTAGTTCTGCCGGACAGCACCAACTGGCACCCCTGCAGCACCAGCATCACTCGTGGCATGGGAGAGCACCAAGCAGTGCCTATGCCAACCCGGGTGACACCCGAGGGCACTCGCAGCAGTACCAGCAGGTACCCCCAGCACCCATGGCAGCAATGGCACCTGTGGCACCCATAGCACTCATGGCAGCCATGATACTAGTGGCACCCCATGGCACCCAAGACACTCATGGCACCCATGGTACTCATGGCATCCATGGGTGCCCACAGTGCCACCCGTGGGTGCCCGGAACCACCCACTGCACCACCCGTGGGTGCCCACGAGCATCCACTGCACCGCGAGTCACCCACAGCACCGTCAGTGGCACTGGCAACCAAGGCAGCAACCACAGTGCCGCACAGAGCCGATGGCACCGAGCATTGCGCCGACTCACAGCGCTGACCCAAACACCAGCAATGCCGCCTACGGCACTGATGCCACAACCAGCAGCCATGGCGCCAGACCTACGGCGCCACCCATGGCATCGGGCACTGTGCCAGAATGCCAATGGAGAATCCTGAGAAGAAGGGGAGAAGGAAAAAGGTGGTTCCCATGCTGGCCCCTGCATGGAAAGGGGGGTAGGCACGAGGGGTTGACACGATGGCAAAGGCACCAAGAGGGCACTGCGCTCATCATGATCCAATTGATTCGACTCTGGACCAGCGGCTCCGAGGCCCTGAAATCAGGAACACTGGCCAGGAAAACTGGATAAGTCGAACCCCCTGCTCCAAAGGAGCGGCCCCGAGGTGAAACTGCTCTCCCGGAGCTCCAACGAGGACAGAGATGGAGTCCGGAGTCGAAGAATGCAGTCGTTAGGAGTGGGGCCAGGGGGAACCCACCAAAGTCGGTTCAGGCCTATCGCCCTCCCAAACAATCCTTGTGCAGACGTACCAGAGGGCAACCTCGAGCAGCACCGATTGTTCTTCCCCCAGCGAGGAAGAACAGCTCGAGGTTAAGCGGAGCTGGTTCCCCAGAACCGCTAATTCATGCTTCAGTGGACTGTCTTCCTGAGCATAGGACTGTCCATAGTTGGACACCTCCGCTGCTCACCAAAGGGCGACAGACCGGACACAGCCCCTCTACCATAACAACTTTTAAACGAAGTCTTCCTACTGTCACCACTACCGTCTAAGGATGACTCCGTTGATGGCAGGTGAGAATTTCTTTTTCTTCTTCATAATCTTCTTTTCTTGTTCATAAAATAAGAAATTACTACTATTAAAATGTTAAAAGCTGCTGTCGTATAGACAAAAACTTTGACTCCGGCAGATGAGCGATGACGACATCCAAGCGCACTTGACGGCAGGAGAAAAGGAAGTGAGGCGGTTGGAGGGTCGACGCCCAGATAGCTTGATGAGGCGCGAGCTAGTCTGCCGGTCCGTGCAGACATGCGTGATCCTGTCCAATCCTTCTGAAAATGTTGTTTCCGTTATCCTAGCGCCTGGCGCCATCCCGTTAGTGTGAATGAATGAATGATGGAGACTTAGTCCAGGAAGATCTAGGGCACCACTGACAGCCCTATTTAACAAATCACTAGAGGAGGAAGTGGTACCAAAGGACTGGAGGAGGGTGAATGTGGTACCACACACAAAAGTGGGAGCAAGGAGGAGGCTGGAAATTACAGGCCAGTCAGCTTGATCTTGGTGGAGAAAATCATGGAATCCATGTTAAAGGAAAGGATTGTGGCAGACCTGAGATCTAGCGGGCATCAAGACTCGAGGCAACATGGATTCACAGCAGGAAGATCTTGTCAAACAAAGCTGATAGATTTCTTTGACTGTGTAACCATGGTGGTGGATCAGAGAGGGCGGTGGACATGGCTCTACCTAGATTTTAGCAAGGCATTTGACCACCATCCCAAGTAGGAGACTAGTAAACAAGTTGTGCAGTCTGGGACGAAACTGGCTGAACAACGGGACACAGAGGATGGTGGTAAATGGAGTTCAACTTGGGGACAAGTGGGGTGCCACAGGGCTCGGTTCTTGGGCCGGGTCTTCTTCAATGTCTTCATTAGCGACATTGCAGAGGGGCTGGAAGGAAGGGAAGCCTCTTTTATGGATGACATCAAGATCTGCAATAGGGTAGATACTCTAGACGGGTGGAAAAATGAGAAGACCCCTAGGCAAATTGGAGGAGGCTCAAGAGTGTGCAGCTTAAATTAAACACAAAAAGTGCAAAGTGATGCACTTGGGCCACAGAAATCCTGGTGAGGAATACAAAATGGGGGAGAGATACTAACAACAACAAAACTGGAAAGGGACCTGGGGAAAAACATAATGGATGACCTGAAGTTGGCCAAGCAATGTGAAAAGGCGGTGGGCAGGGTCGGAGGGATGCTGAGGTGCATAGGGAGGGGCATCATCAGTAAAAAACATGAGATGGTGATGCCATTGTACAGACAATTGGTCAGGTCACATCTGGAATACTGTGTTCAGTTCTGGAAACCACATCTCCGGAAGGACATTGACAGAATGGAGGTGGTCCAGAGAAGGGCAACAAAAATGGTAACAGGAATGCACCAGAACACATATGAGGAAAGACTGAAAGACCTCACCATGTATACCCTGGAGGAAAGGAGGGAGAAAGGGGAATATGATAGAGACCTTCATGTAACTCAGGGGAATCAACAAGGTCCAGTAGGGCAGTCTCTCTTTTAAAAATAGAGATGTGCAAGAACAAGGGGTCGCAGTATGAGACGGGGGGGGGGGGAGAGACTCGGGGGTAATGTGAGGAAGTATTTTTTCACAGAAAAGGTGGTGGATGCATGGAACAGCCTCCCAGCAGAGGTCGTAAAGGCTAAAATAACTGGTGAATTCAAGAATGCATGGGATAGACAGAAGGCAACCCTAGTGATAGGAAAGAGAGGGTAAGCTGCTGATCATTTAGGATCTGGAGTTGAAGTAGGTAGAGAAATGGGTAGACTAGGTGGGCCAGGCAATCCTTATGTGCCATCAAAATCTATGTTTCTATGTTTCAGAGGCAAAAGACACAGAGACACAAACGCAAACAGAAGATTAACATGAAAAATAGTGCCCAACACAGACTGAAGTTTAGTGAGGGGGATTCTATAGCCATAGCAACAGCAGCTCCACCTACTGGCTAAAACAGTGAATCAACACTATTGTTTCAGAAAGTAAACCTACTCATAAAAGGCAAAAAATGTATTTTAAATGTACTTTTCCATTGTTTTCTTTTTTTTTACTCATAAGCCATTGTATAATAGGAATAATGCACTCAGGGTGTGTGTCGTGCTGGGATACCATCACTGGTAAGTTGATACACTGCCTCCACGGCCTCGTGAGCAACCACTTGAGGCATGACGTTATCCCATCAAGACACACACCCTGTCGTGCATTATTCCTTTAATAACACACTACTACCCAACACACTACAAACCACTACAATAACACATGTAACAAGCCCCTTAATAACACAGGTAACAAACCCCTAATAACGCATGCAACAAGCCCTTTAATAACACATGTCACAGCCACCCAATGCCCAACACTATGGTAAAACACAGGACACAGCAAGAAATGTCCAACCTAATGCATTATATAAAATAAAAGATGGCAAAGTCTGGCATACTTGTGAAATAATACCATCTCGGGAATGAACAAGCTCATAAAGGCAACTCGCCCTTCAGACTCATGACATTACACTTTGCTATCATTCATTCTCTCCCTCTCTCTCTCTCACTCTCTCTCCTCCCTCCCTCCCTCCCTACAGATATTTATTCTGGCCCTATCCACCACCAGGCACCATTCACCTTTCCATGCAGTGCCACTATTTTGGTAGTGAGTGGATGACTTGTCCAGTAGGGAACAAACAATACAGTTACAAGTAATGAACCCCCCAGGCCATTAAGCAAAGAAACCACTTGCATTCTGAAGTACGGTATCCTGGAGGATATCTACCACTGCAGCAATCCGCATGACTGCAACCTTTGAATGGGAAAGGCAGATAGCAACTGCTCCCTACAAAGCTGTGCAACCATTATCTGCTCAGTGTAAATCCTGCCACATTTCTCACACTGAGGACTCTGGATTCAGTGTCAGAACATGGTCTCAACAGGCACCTTTGCTCTGAAATGGATGACCCTCGAATTTAATAACTCTTGATGAATGTAAGGCCTTTTAAAAAGGAACTGAAAGCTTCTATTGGGGCTTTTGTCTCTATTTCCTCTCCTGGTAACCAATAATTAAAATCATACAACGGTATTTTCTGCCTGTCCAAGGGGGAAGTGGCAAATATATCCATGGTCTTCTATTGGGGCAGCATATTCTTTGTCAAAGCAAATGAACAAGAGTGCAGCTTCAATCCTGACAGAAGTCCTCTTTGGGGATCATTAGGGAGACTATAACAGCTCCTTTCAAGCTTTATGGCAGATTTTGTACATCGGGGGCTTTTGTCTTAATAGCTTGGGGTGATGAGAGGCAAAACATGTCGCACCAGAAACTTTTTTAATTTTTTTTAAATACATATTTTATGCCCCCTCTCACTGGTGCTGGCTCCCACCTAAACCCTCTGGCACCTTCTTCGGTCCCTGGCTACCTGTCATCCACCAACCCCCACAAAGCCTTGGTTTACCGCGTGGGTGGGGTACAGGGTGGAAAAAGATGTATCCCACGAGTGTGCCCAGTGTCGGGTGGCAGGGAATGGCTCGATATAGTGGAGTCCCAGGAAATCAACTCTGGGCCATTTTTCTGTTTGCTGGTGCATTTCCCTTAAGCACTGGAAGATGGCACACAAAGGGATGAGTCCTGGCCAAAGTCTTCCCCTTCAATGTGGTGTCTCAGCTGCACTGCCACCTGTGGTTACCCAGGTGGCAGTACCACAGTGAGGATGGCGGTCCTCTTTCCCTGGAAGAGGAGAGCATCCTTAGGATGCTCAATCCTCCTCCGCTGGCCAGCCCCCGATGACTCACGCTTGTGCCCACACCTGGATGAGGTGTGTCGCCAGTTGTGGTCCTACTGGTGTGCCAACAGGCCAGCTGCTGCATCTCAGTCCTAATGGGGTTTCTAATACCAAGCTATTCAGCATGATCTACCCAAGAATAAACATGAATGAAATGAAGCAAAGCTGAGACTGTTCAAGCTGCTTTTAATAAGCAGCTCTGGTCAGAGCCGATACGCAAGCTTAAAGCTTTTATGAGCGCCACCGGAGTATGCCGTGCACAAGATGGTGGTGAAGACAGAACTGCGCATGCACGATACTCACGCATGCACAGTCTGACTCAGCGGGCATCTTGTGCACGCTGCCAATCACCTCCGCAGTTGCGGGGGAAAAAAAAGCAATTCCTCGTGAAGTGGGTGTGTTTATGTGGCCGGTGGAGGGGAAGGGCCACATAAACATAACTGTTGGAAACTGTGCCAGAGCACTGTGGAAGCACACTGTACAGCGGTCCGGTCACGTGATTCTATAGTGCTCTACTGAGATCATGATGGCATGATGTCTTCGGAGCACCACCCACAAAGCTGTAAAAAGCTGAAATATGATCTCCACAAGGGATAAAAGGACCAGGGAATAAAAGTTCACAGGAACTGTGGGGCTGGCCGATGGCGCCGAGTTGAGGTGCTCGACACCACACATGCGACCTGAGTTCGGGAACGAACTTGCTGTTTGGGGGTCAGGAAGGATTGAGTGCCCAGAGATAGCTCTCCTTCCTTGGGAATCGATGGTATCGCAGACTGACACCCAGCAGTGGCTGGGTGTCAGCACAAATGAGCCGCCAAGAACAGGGAGGACTCACGCCCAGGGGCGTAGGGCTGCTCTTGAGGCGAGCCAGTTGCTCCGCCTGCTGCATGGCCGGGGCCCAGGGCAAACAGCAAAATCGGAGACGACAGGGTCTATGGATGACCCAACTATGAGGTGAGAGGACTAGTCCCTGAGGGAGTGGACGGAGCTCCCTGTTGTCGCCCCACCAAAAAAAAAAAAAAAAAAAAAAATTCTAGAACGCTGATGAACCATAAACGATGGGTGATACGTAGCTCAATAAATGTTACTAATGTTATTATTTATAATTTAGTATATGGTGCACTGGGTGGTTTGTCAGAAGGGCACCTAATACACTGCAAAATAAAACTGACAATTAAAAATAAACATAAAATTAGTTCCACCCAACAGCTCCCTAGCTGACATGGCTTACCTCTTCGCCAGCTTCATTTTTCAATACTTGCTGTGCTTTAAGTATTCTTGTTGCAGCTATAGCTGAAGCTAAGGACTGCAGACAAAACAAAACATTTTGTTTCAATTAGAACATCTGTGTGCTGAAAATCCGTCTTTCTGTTCATTTCAGAGGCCAAAGTACATTTGCAAGGAATGAATGCTAATAAAACTCAGGCACCTAATATAATAGCCAACAGGCAGCAAAAGGTCAAGGACCCTTTAATGTGTTCAACTATGTGCTAATGAACATCCTAACAAAAATCAAGAAATAAACAAGCCCAATGGTTTTGCCAAGTCACAAGGGAAGAACAGGGGGGCAGCAACAAGCTTTGCTGATGTCACAGGAAGAGGAGGAGGCTGCTAATGGTTGAGTGAGGGTCAGATGGATGAGCTCCATCATGAGAGACTATGAAAGACCAAATTGAGATCTACTTAAATGCTGTTTGTAGTGCTCTTTGTAATACAGCTTGAATTTAGTATAGTTTTCTTAGTTTGAGTTTATAAGCTTTTATAACACGGGCACCTATATATTAGGGACATGACTGGTCAATAGTAATCAGGCGACCATTCATTAATTACTAGTAAAGGCACAGTAGATGCAAGTGGTGAAAAGGCGCCCGAGCAACAGGAGACTGAACTAACTGCAAGCCTGTGTTAAAAAATTTCATTAGTAGCCATATTGAAATCCACGTTAGCAATCTACCCACCCACCCAGAGGACACTGAGAATCCTAGCAAAAACTTTGTCTTCACACAAGTGAAACGGTGCATCACAAAAAGTATGCAGAAGCATTACAGACATCAATAAAATCAACGGAACGTTTATATGTACAGAAGCGGGATTTCTGGCAGGCTGCATGGTAGTGCAGGCAGGGAAAGAACAGGTCCATAAACACGTTTACATTGTAGGATAGCACAGCATGTGAACCTGCCGTAGAGAGTTTTAAAAAGTGGCTGGCGTTATGGCCATTATTTGTCGTTTCCCCGCCCTCCATGCAGTAGCTCTTTGTGCAGAGGAGTGGACAGCTTTTTTCCTTGTTGAGCCACCCCCATCCTGTTGCAGCCATGGTCTGGTTCGTTGAAATGTAGCGCCTGAGCACACCCGCCCCGAGTGGCTCCTAGCTGCACGTGCACACTGTAACTAAGAGATGTGTGTCAGACCGAAAGAGAGAAGCTGTCTCCAGTCTGTGTGGTCCATTCACAGACTGAATCTGCTGAGCGTGTTTTCAGTTAGCGTCCCTCTCCTACCAGCTATGTGGACCTCTTACATTTGTTGAATACTGAATGGCATGGTCAACAGAACCTCATAATCTGAGGAAGAAACCCTGTCTCCCAAGGAAATATGCTTGGTATAGCATGGCAGTGATCACCAGGATCTTGGTTAAGAAACAGTCATAACAGGTTGGTGTGTGGGGGGTTGTCTGCAATGTGACAGACTGCAGTGTAAGGGAAAATGAAAACATATGCACACTGAGAATAGCAGTATACAAATGCAGCAGAGTATGTATTTGTGACAGAATAGAAATGTACCCCACTATATAATTGTGATGACAGAATAAGAAGTTCCAGCTGCTCCTTGATATTATAATGTCTGGCCTGTTCACCACAAAATTCTGTTTTGACCTATTTGTAGTGTGGCAGAACACAGACAACTGTGGTTCCACAGCAAGAAATAGTGGAGGAACACTAAACCCCACGTTTTCTTTCTTGTAACAACAGTGTTTGTAAATTTCTGTCCAAAATTGGACCATGCAATAACCCACTCCAGTCCTCACAATGCACCCGGGGTGTTGATTAATCCCCAATAACAGCACACCCTGTCATGGGTTATTGCTTGCTTAGAAGCTTATCCCATCTCCTTGCTCTAAAACACGATTGTCTCTCTGTTTTCATAGTATTTTTATTAATTTATCCATATCTTGTTAGAGTTGGTTTGGTTGTGACAGTTTTGGTGTGCTGGTTTCGGGTTTCTACCATCATTACAGAGGCGGCGTATTTGAATCTGAACCATGCCAGGGGGGTGGGGTTCGCTGGTTGCGCTAACTGCTTTGTGTTGGTTAACATAGTTCTCAGTCTCCACAAGGTGTTTGGTGGTGGATGGAGTCATTTTAATTAACTATCACTACGGTAGAGGAAAAACATAGATGAAAAGCAAGTGGGAGCTGGAGCACCTGGCACTGGGACTCATTATTTTCCAAATGGTGTGGGGTGTGCCTGATAATAGTCATTCAAACAGCAAATGAATCACAGAATTAATGAGCAACTGTGATGCTGCAACATTGCTGGGTTAGCAGATGGCAGCAGTACTGCTGGACTCACTAGACTTGCTACAGAGAACTTGCTGATTTATTCCAATCAGAGCACTGTAGTAAATCGTGCAGCAATGCAATAATGCAAAAGGAAAGAGAGCAGAATCAAAAGAAAAGAAGAGATTATCCAGACGATCAAGCTGAATAGAGTCAGGGGCTGAAATGTGGAGCAGCCCCAAGAAACTGAAAAGTACATGCAACTTCCTTTTCGTGAGCAAAAGAGTTATTTAATCAGGTGTTGGCTTCACTCCAGACATCAGTTATAAGAATAAAAGAAATTTTAAGATTTAACTGGGGCCTAAGAGACAGAGATAATGAATCAAGTAATCATTCAATCAAGAAAAGAACTGAGAAATAAGAAGGGTTCAGGGAGAATTAAGAAGATTTTACACACTGTAGTAATGATGTTTCATCTCAGGTATCCATCAATGAGCCTTACAAGAGTGCATCAGTTTGCAGGAATGCGCTGCCCCGGAGACAGAATTTATGCTAATTATGGAGCTTTGAGCTATGTTCAGATTTTACGCAGTGCTCACAGTCTCCTACTGGTTTAATGCCAACTTTGCTTCTAGAGCCAGGAGCAGTGACCACCAAAATAAGTGAGGTTCTAGAAGAGGAGGCAGGGTCAGGGTTTGTAAGGCTCACTGATGGATCCATGACAAGAAATGAAAATTACGCATCACCGTAATTGTTGATCTTTCTGTGTATCTTCACCATTCATCACTATTTGAGTACTGTGCCGGAGCCAGGACGACGTAGGCCGCGCCTCGAGACTGATATTCCACGGGCGCTTGAGGGTTGGCAGTCACAGCTGACTCCGCCCAGCCCCAGTTCTGACATGCCTGAGAGTGCACGAAGGAGGGTGGGTTGAGGCAATAGAGCCTAAGGGAAAGACAAAAGGAAAAGAAGAACAAACCAAAAGGAGACATAAGCGACTAAGGCGTCAGAGAGAAGGAGACTTAAAGAGGAAATTAGGGAAAAAGGGGGCCCCAATCTCTGGAAGAGGAGAACAGAAGGAATAAGGGAAGGAAAAATTATGGGGGAGGGGGGAAAGAGTCACACACCCTCAGAAGCGGAGTCGCACATAAGCCTTTTTAGGGATATGTCCGGGTCTGGACTAAGAGTTCAGCTGCAGGACAGAATTTGAAGCAGCCTAGGTCTGATGACCAACCACTAAGAAGTGCGGACTGAGGGTGTGTCTCAACTCTCCCCCTCTCGCCCAAAAGAAAGGGAAGGGGGGGTAAAAAAAATTTTAGCAGACAAAGGCTGGGAGAAAAATATGTGGGATCAATTTTCGAGCCCACAAATAAATTAACTGAGATGGGGGAAGAGAAAAAGGATGCCCCCCCACTCTGGGACTCTCTAAGAAGGGGAGGTCCCCTCCAACCTCTTACAAGCTCAAAGAATTCACCCCTGTGCATCTCCACAGTCCTCTCCCGCCTACACCCAAGGGAGAGGAGAGCGAGGAAAGGTAAGACACACAGGGAAGGGGAGGAGTCCAGAGATTGAGGCCCCAGGGGGAAGGAGGGTGGGATTTAGTGATGAATGGTGAAGATACACAGAAAGATCAACAATTACGGTAGGTACGTAATTTTCATATCTTATCTGTGTCAGTCTTCACCATTCATCATTATTTGGGTGAGACACTGCAGGAGAGAAACCTTACAGGCCTGGAGAGGTCTGAGACTGGTCTGGGTGAGACAGGGATCCCAGTGGGGAAGGAAGGCCCAGAGAGCCACCGCCTCACCTGCTGGGAGAAGAGATGGGTTCTCTGGTAGGCGGAGTAAATCACCCCACGCGGGAGGGGAGACAACCGGGATAAGCGGCCATGCCGTTGCCCGCCAAGGCAGATCGCTGTCCCTACCACTCTGGAAACTACCTCATTGGCATCGGTGAAGATGCCTTGCTTGGTGCCTTGTTAGCTCCAGGCCCCCGCAGAGAGGGGCAATAGCTTGCCTGGTTTCCTCCAAATCAGGCATCGAGGCTAGGAACCGTCCAGCCTGGACCACAAGAACCTGTCATAGACTGCATAGTGGGCCTGAGTGCTGAAATTGACAGAGATCTGTGCCGAGTAGAACACCTGCCCCCAGAAGTCTAAACCGCACAGTCTGAATCTGGAGGGTGGCCGCAAGGCGCGAGGCCCCGAGGGGTGTCCAGGGAGGTCAACCCAAGGGAGATGAGGCAGAGAACTTGAGACCCAGGGGAGCACAATACCGCTGGTGTAGGTCCCTTGGGCTGGCACTGTGGAAAAAGGACATAGCCAGAGCTGATGTGACACCTCCTGAAAGGAATAGGCCAGGCGGGAGCCACCAGGTGGGCCGCAATGTATTCGCCCAAAAGGTGTAAAGGCCACATGCCAGGACCAGGGTCAGGTGAAGTCGTCCCAGCATCCTCACAAGGAAGCGCTGATATGAGGACAGATCAGATGCTGGGAGATGTGGACCGAAGGTTCCTCTCCTCAGTAGAGTGAGAAGGAGGAAGACAAGCCCCAGGTTCAGGGTCCAGCTGCACAGGAGTGTGGTAAAACACCTGCTGGTCCAGGGCATGGAGGTAGGTGGGAAAATGTGCAGCGAACCTCTGAACTGTTCCCAGGTAAGAGGTCCACGAGGACCAGGAACACCTGGGACCACTGGGGAAGGAGACAGAGGCTCGGGGACAGGCTTGGCAATAGGAGAATGTCAGGGCAGGGCCAACAGGAAACCCCTTCGCAAGGAGGGGGACCCAAAGGCTGCTGCAGCTAACAGCCGCTCAACTGGGTTGGAAATGGTCAGAGCTGTGCCCAAAGGAAGAAATGCCCCCATGAGGTAACCGGGACCGTGTTAGTCCAGAAGGACGGCCTCTGACTCAGAAGGCAAGAGTCCCCTCAGGGACTCCTCTAGGGAACGGCAGGGCCTGCGCCTCAGCTCCTACCAGAACCCCTGCTGGGCTCCCAGGAAGGGCTTGCTGCCACACCTCTGCCACTCAACCTTCGGAGTCAGAGAGGGACCTCGTCCCTTAGTCACCATCCGGTAGCTGGCACCTCCGAGCAGTCCACCCAGGGAACCGCACCCTCCCCCTCCTGATGTGCCCCAGGCTGCCCAAAACTTGGGCTGTCCAAACACACCAAGGAGGGGGGTACCCCAACTGGGGAAACAGTCATGCTAGTGACCCCAGACTGCGCAGCAGTAGTCACAGGGACCACCGCTGGCTGGTCAGACCCCCTGACCCTGAGGTCCACCCAGCGAGAGCTGATTCCCAGAGGGAGGCTGAGTGGGGGCCGAGGTGCTGGAGACAGAGGGGTCCGAAGACTCCGCAGAACCCGGGAGCCAGTCTGGATCAGACCCAGAATCCGCCTCTGAAGAGGCAGGCTCCGAGGTCCAATGCCAGACAACCCCATGGACCCTCCAGTCCCTCTGAGGCCAGGCACCCTGGGATTCGCGCCCAATGCCACCAGAAGGAAGCACAGTCCCACGCCCGCACCGCGAACGCACTTCCGGAGTCAGGCACGACCCGGTGTAGTTCCGCCGCCCCCAGCGCGGCGGCGCTAAACCCAATGTGGCATCGCTCGACCAGCGTCACCTACCTCGTGCCGCAGTTTACCGAGCACGGTGTCAAGACAACACCTGGGTGCCGTGAATGGCGCCGAAGACAGGATCGACTCGATCGCGGCAATCCACCCCATCCCCTGGCGCCACTAACAGGACGGTGCCGGCTCCTGCCCCGCGCCACGCACACGCCAGGACCAGAACCAGGCCCAGAAACCTCCAGACTACTTAACCTGAAGTAGTTGAGAACCAGCCAGACACTGACCGTGGTGCCGCACCAGCGCCCAAGGTGCCACGAGCGCACTGGGACCAAGAACACGACACTGATGGAGCTTTCACCACCGAAGTAACGACTGCCGAAGCGGTGCCTTCCGACTGACTCCTAAGGGGACCAGCTCAGCCTCCTGCACCGCTGGAAGAAACCCCGCCATGCAGGCTAGAAGAGGCGGGGTTCCCCGCCCAAAGGTCGAGAATCCCCGCCTTTGGTCCGGACGGGTTGCGGATTCGACTTCCCGAATGTCGGCGGCGCATGTCTGACCTTCAGCGCGTGGTTTTCAATCACACGGCGGTCCATGGAGAAACAAATGTCACAGTTATCCATATAATGTTCGGGGCCGAGGCAGAAAAGGCAGCAGTCATGCTGGTCCGTTACAGAATAAAGGTGGCCACAGGGGCACCAACCTGTCTTCGAAGTCTTCTTGCCCCCCGGACGAGACATGACCGAATGGAAAAGTAAATAAAACACAGTACTCAACGCTGCTTATAAAAGGAAAGATCTTACCAGTATTTCAAGCGATGTTTCGAGTAGGACAGCAGAACCGAGGCAAAGAAACAGGTCAAGCACGACGGACTAGGCTGCAAATTACAGTCACAGTCTCACACAGGATCCACACTCGACAGCGGAGAAGAACTGGGGCTAGGGCGGAGTCGACAATGGCTAACTGCTAACCTTCGAAGCACCACGTGGAATGCTGTCTTTGAGGTCGGCGCTCGTCCTAGTGTCGTCTCACCCATGAAAAAAAAAAGTCTCCTCGCGGGTCCTTGCTCCGCACAGTACCCAAATAGTGATGAATGGTGAAAATTGACACAGATAAGATACAACATTACTACAGTGAGTAATGTTTTCTTCTGACAACAAGAATGCATCAATGATGGCTTTCAAAAGTGCAGAATCACTAGCAATACCTTGGGAGGATGGGTCCTAGAACCTCTCCAGGAAAAGGTTCTTCAAGACAGCAGTTTCAAAACTGCATCCCTCCTAGACTGTATGTCCAGACTTGTAGTGCTTGTTGAAGGTGTGCACTGTTTTCCAGGTAGCTACTTTACAAATTTCTTGAAGGGGAATACCTCTGGTAGGTGCCACAGAGGTAGGGGTGCCCCTTGTGGGGTGCGATAGTAAGCTTCTGGGAGGTTGCTTGCCAGTTTTGTCAAAACAGAACTGTATACAGGAACTATCCAACAAGAGATCGTCTTCCTGGCTGCTGTTCTACATTTCCAACTTCTCCATAGGAGACAAAGAGTTGTGTGCCATCAGACCTGACATCCCTTGTCTGGTCCATGTAGTAACCCAGTTCTCTTTTTTTATATATCAAGACAGTGCAGCTTTTGCTCATCGGTACTACAGTGTTCAGGAAAAGAACAGGAAGAGTAAGTGACTGATTTAGATGGAATTCTGAAACCACCTTAGGTAGGAATTTCAAACTGGTTCTAAGGACTACCAAGTCAGTGTGGAATGTAATGTAGTTTGGATCTATACAAAGGACTTGCAATTCACTTACCCTTCTGGCAGATGTCATGGCTACCAGGAAAACCGTTTTCTAGGTGACATACTTTAAGTCTGCTGTTGCCATAGGCTCAAGGGGGCTTCCATCAGCTGGGCAAGACAAATATTCAGGTCCCATGGAGGAAGTGGTTTCTTACTGGAGGTGAGATGATTGGGGCCTTTGAAAAACTTGGAGCCAAGGACTTGTCCATGCCTGGTGATGTGTACGCTGACACAACTGCCAGGTCTGGTTTCACGCTAAGGACAGTTGGTGTACCAGGTAGTCCAAAACTGTGGACAGCCCTACCTGCACTGTAATTATTTTTGTGGGGCACACCAGTAGGAGAACCTCTTCAACTTGAAGTAGCAGTACTAGTTATGTTCGTGTTCCTGTCCTTCGCTGAGCACTTACCTGGTATTGTTTCTTGTTTTCAGTGTGCCACTGTCCTGGCATTTGCTCCATGTTTTCAGTTGTTCTGTTTACATTTCTCTCGCCCATCTTGACTCGAACCCTTTGCTGCCCACTGCACATGCATATGACGTACACTCATTTTCCACTCAGTTGGCTTCCTGTTATTCAGGTGTGTGTATGCTGACAGCTCTTGGCAGGTCTTTTCAGTTTGGCAGCATGGCAGGCATATCCGACTTTTTTTTTAGCAAATTGTCAAATAGGGTTAAATTCCACAGATTAGGAGGGTAGGAAAGGTTAAAGCTACGAAGGGTTGCCTAACTACACGAATGAAACCCCATGCAGATCCCAGACTCACTACTCTCAGAAATGAATATCCACCATGCTGAACTGGAAGTGTACACCAGACTTGAAGAGACATGCAAGGGTAGGAAGCATTAAACACACTGAAGGACATATTTTCTGTGGGTCTACACCACAGATGTAATTTGCAAGAAATGAAACAAACTAAGTGTCGAATCCCCCTAAAATATATATATTTGAAAATCTGAGGACTACCTGTACAGTAAGGAATGAAAAATAATCACTTCCTCATTATTTAGTACTGCTGCTTTAAGAGGAAGATGATTTCTTTATGGCTGGTTTCCTGGAACTTTAAGACTCTCAGCACTTCATCAGATTCAAACCAGAAAATTTTAGCTCTTCAAGAACCATGCCCTTAATCATAAGTGTTCTAAGATCTGGGAAGGTTCTCTGCCCTGGGACAGAGGCAACAAGTTGTATCTCAGTGGCGGGTTGATTGGAGTCGTAGGACAGCCTCAGCAGCATTGAGTACCATGCCTGCCTAGTCCACTTTGGAACTATCAGAATCACTGTTGCCGGTTTTCCTGAGCTTCATGAGTACCTTCTGTAAGAGGGGAAATGGTGGAAAGGTATACAGGAACCTCCCTCTCAAAGTCAGGGAAATGCATCCTTTGTGACTGTGCCCATGACTGAGAGTCTACAACAAAACTTTGGGAACCAGCTGTTCTCCCAAGAGGGAAACAGATCAATTTCTGGAATACCCCAATCTTCCGAAGACTGAGGCTAACCACTTACTGTTTCAAAGCCCACTTGTGGTTTCCCTGGTTGATTCTGCTTAAGGAGTCTGCCAGGACTTAGCCCTTGCCTGGCAGATGTACTGCATACATCTTTGTGTCCAGGAGTAAGCTAGGTCCCAGATCCTCATAGCTTCTGTACACAGTTTTGAGGATCCGGACACCCCCGTTTGTTTATGTAGTACTTTGTTGTGGTACTATTTTGTCTGTATTTGGACTGACCGATCCTGTAACTGTGAGTACTGTACTGCGAGCAGACATCAAAACTGTCTCAACATCACAGTGGCTCTGAAGTCTAGTTGTGAAGTGCTCAGCAGTTCAGTAAGTAGTAAAAACAGGTTACTCACCTGTAACAGTAGTTCTAGGAGTGGTCTAAGTTGTTCATCCACACTCTTTGGCATGTCCCCTATCACTTTAAATCTTGCCGGAAGTCTTCAAGCTGGCTTCTCCCACCCACCCAGGTGGTATAACCCTCGGCTCCACCCCATGACATCAGATCTTAGCCCGCTGGAAGCCAGTTGTTGTGCATCTGCAGCCGGGCAGGTCAGGTGGGTCCGTGTGGATGAACAACATATACCACTCCTAGAACTACTGTTACAGGTGAGTAGCCCGTTTTTCTAGGATTTTGGATATGTTGTTCATCCACACCCTTTGGCAGACTCCTAGCAGTTCTCCAGGAGGAGGGAGGCAAGGTGCACACCCCCTACTTAGGGAACAGAGATAGGAGAACTGAGGCCCCAAAACCAGCATCTCGGCGTGACTCAAGGTCGATGTGGTAGTGGGTGATGAAGGTGTTTGCTGAATTCCAGGTAGCAGCCTGGCAGATTTCCTGGATAGGGATGTCCCTGGAAGCAGCCACCGATACAGTGGCATGGTGGGTAGAATGAGCTCTTATACCTCTGGGAGGCTCCTTGCCTGTCAACTCATAGCACAGACTAATGCATAATGTACTCCATCTTGCAATCATCCGCTTGCTGCAGATCTGCCAGAAGCGGCTGCAGCGAAGGTGACAAACAGCTGGCAAACCTCTCCCCGAATGTCTGCCATCCTCTCCTTATAACAGGAGAGAGCATGACTCGGGTCCAAAGTATGGAGCCTGTACTCTGCCTCCCAGGTGTTGTTGGGGTAGTAAACCGGCAGAGTTAACACCTGGTTAAGGTGAAACTCTGACACCACCTTCGGAAGGAATTTTAGGTGGGGGCGTAGGATAACCTTGTCCCTGTAGAAGATCAGATAAGCGGAGTCCACCGAAAGCACCTGGAGCTCCCCTGTCCTTCTGGCAGAAGTGATAGCCACCAGGAAGGCCGTCTTCCATGACAAGTGTGACAAGGCACACTTGTGCATTGGTTTGAATGGCTTGCCCATGAGCTTTGCTAGTACCAGCAGAAGATCCCACAGAGGTGGAGGTTCACGCACTGGAGGGGATATGTGATCCAGGCCTTTGAAAAAGCGCCCAACCACTGTCTCCTGTGCCAATGTCGCTGACTGGCCTGCGCTCTCAGTAAGCAGAGATGGCTGCCAGGTGCACCCTATAGGTCGATGACCTCAGACCCCTTGGAGAGAGACCAAAGGTAGTCAAGAATGTTAGCCACTGGACAGGACAAAGGGTCCAGACCCTTGTTGACACCAAATGGAAAACCTTTTCCATTTGAAGGCATAACATTTCCTGGTCGATTCCTTTCTGGATGCCTCCACCACCGTGAAGACATCTTCGAAAGACCCAGAGCCTGGAACTCTAGCCGCCAGGTACCAGGCTGTGAGGTGGCAGGGATTGAAGGTCCAGATAGAATACCGTCCCCAGATTGGAGAGATATCAGGTCCGGGCGCATGGAAGCCAATCCGGGGTCTGCAGCTGAGGCTGAGGAGATCTGGATACCAGAACTGGCGGGCCAGTCTGGGACTACCAAGATCACTTCGCCTTGTCCCTCCTCACCCTGGGAAGCACTTTGTGGATCAAGGGAAATGGAGGGAAGGTGTAGAGGAAGTCTGGGGTCCACGGCCTCAAGAAGGCATCCCCCTGCAGCGAGTCCTGCTGAGGGGGGCGGGCATGGAACAGCCTCAGCTTGGTGTTGTCCCTGGAGGCAAACAGGTCCACCATCAGTTTGCCCCAGTGAGAGAACAGGCTGTAAGCTACCTCTGGATGGAGAGACCACTCGTGGGATGTCTCGCCTAAGCAGCTAAGAGCATCCGCCAGATGGTTTGAGGCTCCTGCCACATGGATGGCTATGAGATCTGCCTCCAGACGGCTCACGAGGATCCAGATGCGGAGTGCCCCCTGCACAGCAGATGGGAGTGCGTGTTGCCTGTTTGTTGAGGTAGTACATGGTTGTGGTATTGTCCGCCTGGACTTGAACCACTTGACCCCAGAGCTGAGGAGCGAAGCTGACAGTGCCAGTCAACCTGCTCTGAGCTCCAACAGGTTGATGTGGCATCGAGACTCCTCGGGGGTCCAAAACCTGTGGACGCTTTTGTCCCCCATGTGGGCTCCCCAGCCCATGAGAGAGGCATTGGTCGTAAGGACGACCGTCGGCTGGGGCCGGACAAATGGGATCCCTTCCTGCAACCGGTCTGGGGCGGTCCACCAGTGTAGAGCGGCCCACATCTTCTGGGTTACAGTGATCAGCCGGTTGAAATGACGCGTGGCGCCTGAGTCCACTGGGTGGCCAGCTCCCATTGGAGAGGGATGTGCAACCGTGACCAACGGACCACTGGGTGCATGCGGCCATGCAACCCAGAAGGCGAGAAAGTCCTGGGCAGGGCGCAATTGCCCAACCAGAAATGATTGGGCAAAGGAGAAGAGAACCTCCGCCCTGTCCACCGGGAGCCGAGCTCTGGCTTGACAAGAGTCGAGCTCTGCCCCGATGAAGCCCATCAACCGAGAAGGCACGAGTTCCGACTTGGCCTCGTTGATCAGGAGGCTGAGTTGGGAACAGGTCTGGAGGGCCAGGTCCCTGGACATCTCCATCTCCTGTTGGGTGGAACCTGCTAGGAGCCAGTCGTCAAGGTAAGGATAAATCTTGACTACCCCCCCCCAAATGCCTGAGATGGGCCGCCACCACTGCAATACATTTGGTGAAGACCCGTGGGGCCGAGGACAGGCCAAACGGCATGGCTTGTAACTTGTACAGGGTCCCTTCAACCCTGAAGTAGAGGACTCGCTGATGGGACGGACGGATTGGGACGTGAAAGAACACGCCCTGCAGATCCAGTGAACAGAACCTCATGTTTGCTCCAAGGATGGTATGGATCTGGGACAGAGTGACCATCCAAAGGTGCGTGACCCAAGATATTGGTTCAGGTCGCAGATCTAGAATGGGGCGCCAGCTCCCCTCCGCCGGGCACCAGGAAGTACCTGGAGACAAAGCCTGGGTCTGCTGGAGGATCCGCCACTGGAGCTACAGCCTCCTGAGGAGGAGCTGAACAATGCGCCTCTGGACAGCCGACTGATTCTGGTGGATACTCTTTCCTCTCGAGGTGCGGGCTCGGCTTGGAGGGTACTGCTCGATTCCAGACGCTGTCCCTGACCGACCACTGAGAACCCACCTGTCCGGGGACAGCGGACCAGGTGGAAAGGAAGTGGCGGAGCCAGCCCCGCCAGAAGGACCCAGAGCTGGCATGACGGGAGAGGGTTTGCCGCCCTGCCCCGCCACTGAGCAGGCATGGAGGAGGAGGATCCAGGACCCGAATCTCGGCCTCCTATCACGGGTCTGGGAGGGCTCAGGGTGCCAAGCTTGGGCCTGCTGCTCCTCCTTGAAAGAAGGACTGCTGAGCCGCAGGTGAAGAATGTCAAAAAAGCTTCTTCTTTTTCTTCTGCTGGTTCTTGCCCAAGAAAACCCTTGGTAGAAGTAGCGTCCAAGGTGGCACTGGACTGCTCAATACGCTGAAGGTGACCAGCCACTCCAGGGCCGAAAAGGTCGGTCCCTAGGAAAGGCACGTCAGCTAGTTTGTGCCGAGTATCCACCAGGAAGGAGGAGAGCCTCAGCCAAGCCCTGCGATGAGAGTCAACTGCGGCTGCCATCAAACGGGCACAAGAATCCCCAATATCCAGGGCTGTCTGAAGTTGCTGTTTGGCAACAGTTCGGCCCTGATCCCAGACCTGCTTGACCGTGGTCTGCATGTCCGCGGGGAGATGTCAGAGGACTTCATCCAAAGACCCTAGGAGGGTGTGGGAGAAGTGTGCCATAATGACGGTCAAACTTGTCTGACGAAGGCCCAAGGAAGAAGCTGTGATAGACCTTCCTGCTGAATGGTCCAAAAGCTTGGACTCTTTGCCAGGAGGTCGGTCAGTATCGACAGAACTGCCAGTACACCTGAACACAGAGGCGGTCACCAGGCTCTCGGCTGAAGGGTGCTCTGTGAAGCCCGCAGGGACTCCCCAAGGGCACCGCAGACACTTGCGGGCCGTGCGGGCAGACGGAGTTGGACAAGAGGCAGGGTGCTGCCAGAGTTCTAAGGCCAGGCCAACAATGGCCTCGGCCACAGGAAAAGCCTCCTTCAGGGTACCCCTCTCTTGAGGATGTCTGAGAGGGTACTCGCCTTTGTGGATTGGCTCCAGGGGCATCCATGTGGACTCAGAGATGATGCTAAGAATGCCCAGAAAAGACGAGGGACCTTCCTCCATTTCTAACCCATCGGCTGTTTTGTCATTCCCGGGATGAGAATGCAGGCCGGTCATATCCGAATTCGAGGAATCCAGATATAATAGTCGACTGCCCAGGTCACCTTTGACCAGCCGAGGGCGGTCCGGGGTGACAGTGACCAACAGATGCCGGGGGAGCCCGGTGTCCGGCCTATCTTTTTTGGAAGGAGCCCTTCCCACAGGCTGCTTGGGCGGTGGTTCCACCACGATTGGTGGAGAGACTGGTTTAGGCCGAACTGGAGGTTTTGCTGGCTTTGCAGGCGGGGAACCGACAGTTAGCTCCAAAGGAGTCCTGCTTCGGTCCTGGAGGCGAACCAGGTAATGACCGGTGGCCGCGGGCCGACGCTGTCCCGGTCAAAATTAGCTGCCATGAGGTCCCTCAGAGTGTCAGAGTTTCTGCCGGAGCCTCTCCTCGAGGAGGACCACCGATGGCGCCGCCTTTAGAGCATTTATGGCTCTTCCTCGGCTTCAGTCAAGGGGTCTGAGACTCGATCGAGATCGGACAGGCCGATCCGGTCGATCCGGAGACAGCAGGACCGGGTGATTTCCTGGGGTCAGGGACCACTTCCTCGATGGGGGTCCCAGCAGGCTGGGTCTAATCATCGGAAAAGTCAGAACTGGAGTTCGATCAAAAGAATCGTCGACCAGAGTCGGTGATAAAGGATCGATCGGGTCGATGACGATTTCTACATTGTTGATCAACAGTTCGATCGACTGACCAGACGGCAAAGCCGAGAAGCCAGCTGCCGAAGAAGCAATCTTGACTGAAGTCGAGACCGCATGTTCCTGGGACAAAGATCTCTCCTGCTCCCAAGAGTGTCTCCATCAGGACAAAGACGATCCCGGATCCTTCTCCCGCTTACGGGATCGAGAGGAGTACATGCCCACAGGACCCTCTGCCTTGGTCGGGAGAGACTGGCACAACTCTCGGAAGGAACCCGAGAAGGTGGAGCCCAGGTTGAACGGAACGAAGAAGCTCAGAGTAGTTTTTGCAGCCCCAGCTGCTTCCTCTTCGAATGCTTGCATGCGTTCCAATTGCTCGGCGGATCCTGCAGCCACGGAAACCGCCCACTGAGCCTCCTTTGATTTCACCGGAGGGTTCCGCTTTCTGACCTCCCCAACTTCAGGCGCGAGATAGTCGTCGGATGTTAGGATGGAAAGGCAGACACATATCGCATTTCGGTGTCATGTTCGACACAGAGACAGTAAACGTACGTGGTGCGGGGATCAGTGTGTGACATCTTCTGGCCGCAAGGGCATCAACGAAATCCGGGGGAAGACTTGTCTTCCATAATCAAAGATATAGAGTCGGAATCGCTGATGCGAACTAGACGGATTTTCGGAATAACCTAAGGTTTTTTGAGCCAGGGCCTACAAAATGCTTGAGCACGAGGGAGGCAACCAGAATCTTCCAGCGGAAAGAAAGATCTGACGTCATGGGGCACAGCTGAGGGTTATACCACTTGGGTGGGTTGGAGGAGCCAGCTTGGAGACTTCCGGCAAGATTTAAAGTGAAAGGGGACATGCCAAAGAGTGTGGATGAACAAAATATTGACGATCCTAGAAGTAAGGTTTATTTATATGGCCCCCAATCCCAAAGGCTCCAGGCGCCTTACACAATGAAAAACAGGCAGGGTAATAACAATAAAACAATGCTCTTACATGGGTTATTTAAAATTTTTAAATACAGACATAACCTAATTAGAAAAAAGCATTTATCAATGCAGAATGTTGTCTTGCTGGCACTGGGAGTACAGGAGTTAAAGAGATCCATAATAAGAATGGCAGTGAAGTATTGAACTGACGCCACCCCCATCCTGCAGAGACTGACAGGCATTGGGGTGTGCCTTTGCATCGCTGGCCATAACCTCACGCCATTTCACCTCACCCTACCCTGCAGACACTGACAAGTGTCGTGGTGTGCCTTGGGGACTTCGGGCCTTACGCTTACCCCATTCCATAAGGAAACACGCTTGAGATGGGTGCAGTATAGGAGAATGGAGGGAACTTTAGCATAAAGACTCCAAGGCACACCTCGATGCCTGTCACTGGTTGCAGGGTGGGGTGGAATGGCATGGGCATTACAGCCGACGATCCCAAGTCACACCCCTGACGTCTGTTAGTCTCTACAGAGTGGGGCATTAGGGTTGGAAACCCTAATACTCAGGGTGTTTGTTGGTATTTTCACTCCAAATTATCAACCTGGGCTTTTTGTGACCCCCACCTCATGAACAGTGGCACTATCAGTTTGTTAGCCGAAAGATGATTCTGCACAACGACTGCGCATTTGGTGCCACGGGTGCGAAAACACATTTCGGTCAGGATGTGAAAAATGACAGCTGTACTGTTCATGAGGAGGCGTAAAAAAATGGCAATGTTGAAAATCTGAAGTGAAAATATGAAAAACTGAAGTCACGAACGCGCGTAGAAACTGCGTAACGCAATTATTTTTGGGATTTTTTTAACCACATTTTCAACAAAGGCATTTTGGGACCTCCTCATGAACAGTGGCACTGTGGAGTTTGTCAATCTGTCCCGGAAAGTTGATTTCTACAGCGAGCCATTATGCGCAGCCACAGGTGCGAAAACACATTTCGGGCAGGATGTGAAAAATGATAGCCGTACTGTTCATAAGGAAATGTAAAAAAATGGCAATGCTGAAAATCTGGAGTGAAAATATTAAAAATTGTCGAAGTGGGGGCGCTAATGAGCAGCCATCGGTGAGGACGTGGGTTCCCGCAGCTCACATACCCACTTTAAATAAAGTTTAAAATTTGGCAGATTTTGCATCTAAAAGCGACTTTTAAGGGTGAAGAACAGTGTTGTAAGCACTATGGACAACTATTTGCTGCTGAACGCAGGGAAAAACCAGCGATCCGCCACTAAAGGGCAAGGGAAGAGAGCAGCAGCAAAGGCCCCGGAGGCATCAGGCCCGATTTCGCTCTCTGCAGGCGAGGTGGCTCTACTAGGTCAAGAGGTCTCGAAGCAAGTAATGGAGGCGCTCGAGGAGAAGTGGAACAGCCTTGAGAGAAAGATTGATGGCCGGTTGCAAAACATGATGGAACAGTTAAATGCAAAGTCGGGCAGAGTTACGGAAGTGGAAGAGAGCGTGTCCAAATTGGAGGACGAGGTGGATCCCATGGCTGCCCGTGTGGTAAAACTCGAGAAGGAGCTGGCAGAGTTAACTGAACAGCATGATTACCAGGAGAACTATGAGGCGTTTGAATCTAAGTATCAGAGGGCTCCTGAAGGGAAGGAGGGTCTGATATTATGACTTTTTGTGCAGTCAAACTACCAAATATGCTGGGAATGAAGCTTTAAAATGGAAAGTTGAAATTGAGCCGCCACAGGAGCAGTCGAGTTTGCCCCGTGGGGGCTCCCGAGGCAGATTATTTTTCGGGTTCCACAATTCCAGGACAGGGAGGAGATGCTCGGCCCATCGCAACATGAAGGAGCTGCATTTGAGGGACAGAGGCTTTTTCTGGCACAGGACTATTCAAATAGGGTCCTGAAGAAGCGTAGAGCCTTTGGCCCAGTGCTAGCACAACTTAGAGAGATGAAGGTGGAAGGCTTCATGCTGTACCCTGCGATCCTGAAAATCAAGCATAAGGGAGCAACATATACTTTTCTGGGAGTTGGAGAGAGCGGCGGCGGCGTTTGTGGAGGAGCTTAAGAAGAAAGCGGAGTGAAAGCGAATAAGTGAAGAGGATGGTGGAGGTGGAAAACAGTTATGTTGTGATTTTAAACAGCTTGCAAAGAATAAAAGTTTGTTGAAAGTTGCTGACTGATTGAAATAGTGCCCTACTGTTTTAAGGGGCAGGAAGTTGGACTTTGATATGGTCTCCTGGTCTTGGAAACTCCTGGCTGTGACAAATATTTCGCGGAGGACTGTATGAGCTCCTAATAACTGTGGATCCTATGAGAAGAACTGGAATGGAAGGCAGAGTGGAGGTGGAGAGACATGAGAAGAGATGTTCGGCTGGTGGTGGTGGATAGATGAGATGGACAGACCATGGAAAGCAGCAGTTTGGTGGGAAGCTGTACAGGACTGTGTAGAGGGACTATGGTATCACGCTCCTACCAAAGTAAAGAGGACTGGTCCCCTGTGGATAAGATGGTGTTGAGGTTGGGTAAGTGGGGCGGGGGTCCGGCCGGGCGCTGCAGTGTTTTGAGAGTAGGGCTGGCACCCTCCTGCCTCTACAAGCTCCCACGAAATATAAAATGTGAGAGTTGTGATGAAATGGGTTGGCAAACTCTGTGGGGGTGGGTGGGCTCAGTAAGGGGGAAAGAAGATACAAAAGACGCTGTTGGGAAAAGATGCCGTAGAGGCAAGTAGAGTGACAGAGACCATAACCGGACCAAAGTTAATATGTTAAATGTTCTTTACCTTTTAAAGCTGAGGAATCTTTGACTCAGGAATGTCGCAATTCTGCTTATATAAGTTGAAGTGGGGAGGTTGGGGCTGGGGAACGGAACGTTTGCAATGTGTGGGCGAATGGGTCACTCCAATCTACGAGTGTTGAGAGGGAGGGCGGAGTATGGATGGCCTATGAGGGGGGGTGAGGTGGTTATGTTGTGGGAAGGTGGGTGACAATATTGTGTTTGGGGACAGTTTTGGGAATGGATGTGTGTGTTAAATTTTGTTGGGGCATGTCTTATATTTCTGATCTTTGGGGAAAACAATGGGGTAATGTGTCATTTACAGACATCGGTCATTTGGGCTCACGGGAAATGTAAAATAAGGAGCAGGGAGAAGGAAAAGTCTTTGGGCCTAATGGTAAAAGGTAAAACTCTGGGACTGCTCCTGGAATGTAAAAGGATTTTGACTCCAGCTAAAAGGGCCAGCATATTAACAGCTATACACCGCCAGGGTGCTCAAGTAGCCCTCCTTCAGGAAACACATTTAACCAATAGAGACATGGTAAGTTGGAGAGAGGGTGGGTGTAGCTTTTTGCATCTCCTATAAGGCTCATAAGAGAGAGTGGCGATCCTGGTTGGGAAGAGAGTTCCCTTGTTAGCTCAAGGGTGGTGGTAGATAAGGAAGGTAGATACACATTTGTGGAGGTGAGTTGTACAGGAGAAAGTTACCCTGGGTAGCGTTTATGCCCCCTCAGTATTTGATCCAGCCTTTTATCAGGAGGTCCTTGATGTGCTGGTGAGGGAACAATTTAAGGGGTTAATATTGGGGGGGGACCTTAATGCGATTATGCAGGAGGAACTAGACCACTCGGAAGGGAGGAATAGGCGAGCGGGTAAACTAAAGAGGTGGCAGGAAGGGATGCTGGATCTGGATGAGATAGATTGCTGGAGGACCAAACATCCGGGGGAGAAGGGATTCACTTTTTATTCAAACCTGCACAACACCTGGACCAGAATAGACTATATCTACGTACCTAGATCTTGGTTAAGTAGAATACAAAAAGTCGAGCACAGCCCCATTATGTTCTCGGACCACGCTATGGTCCGGGTGGATATGGAGATGACAGAAAGCAGGGAGGACCCCCCACTGTGGAAATTCTTAGGTATCTATTGAAGAGTGAAGAATTTGTAGAGTATTTGGAACAGCAGTGGCAGTATTATAAAGAGATGAACGAAGGGTCTGTGGACTCCCCTGGGGTATATTGGGAAGCTGGAAAGGCATATATCAGGAGTTCCATCATCAGATACAGTATGTGGCCCAATATAAAAGAAAGAGGGAAGCCACTAGAAGGGAGCTGGAGGACGAAGTGAAAAGGTGGGAAAGGGAGGTAGTAGAGAGACCATCAAGGGATGGAGGTAAGAACTTGAGAACTGCTAGGGAGCCCTGAATGCCTTCCTCTTGGGGGAAGCCCGCTCGGCCGGTTTACTAGCCAGAAGCAGGATGTTTGAGTGGGGTAACAGATCTGGCCCTCTGATGGTTAGACTGATAAAGGGTAGAAGGACCTGTATGTATATGCCTGGGATTAAGGAGGAGGGGAGGAGGTTGGTTACAGACAAGGCTGCGATAAGAAATAGGTTTCAACAGTTTTATGAACATCTGTACCAAGCCGAATGTGAGGGAACAGGGGACATGGCTGCTAGGTTTCTTGAGGAAGTTACAATACCTGGGTTGAATGAACAGCAGCAGGAGCAGTTAAATGGGGAAATTACGCAATTGGAAATTAGACAAGCTATACAGAGTATGAAACAGGGAAGGCTAGTGGACCGGATGGATTTCCATAGAGTTCTATAAAAAACTTTTGGGACACATTGTGGAACCTCTCCAGAGGGTCTTCGCTGAGGCAGGGTTGGGGAGGGCTCCGACCCTCTTCAAGGAGGTAGTTATTTGTTTGGTTCCCAAACCAGGGAAAGATGAGCAAGAATGCTCGGCGTACAGGCCGATCTCGCTGTTAAACTGCGATGCTAAAATGTTAGCCAAGATTTTGGCCAGGAGACTAGAGCGGTTTTTGCCGGAATTGGTACACCCAGACCAGACGGGCTTTGTGGCTGGTAGGTACTCATATCATAATATGAGGAAACTCCTCAACGTGATTTGGAGGGCAGCCCGGGGTCATAAAGATATTGCGGTGCTCACAATGGATGCTGAGAAGGCCTTTGACCTAGCACAGAATGGGAGTACCTATTCGGTGTTCTCACGAGGTTTGGCCTAGGGAACGATTTATTGGGTGGGTGGAAAGCCTATATGAGGCCCCGATGGCAAGGGTTTTGTGAACGGAGGTCTGACTGGGAGGTTCGCTCTCCACAGAGGCACCCGGCAGGATGCCCCTCTCACCTCTATTGTTCGTTAAGCGACAGAGCCTTTGGCGGTAGCCATTAGATGCCTGCAGAAATAGGCGGGTAGTTGGGAAGTCGGAGAAGAGTATAAAATTATGCTTTATGCAGACGACATGCTGTGTTGTATGTCCGGATCCGCCAGGTCTGTTCCACCATTGTTAAAAGTGATAAAGGAGTTTGCCTTATTTTCTGGCTATAAATAAATATCCACAAATCTGAAATCATGTTGTGGGGAAGTACTGAAAGGAGCATGGGGATATGGCTTGGGGTTAAAGAAGGCAAAAATAGAATTGACATACTTAGGAACTGAATAGGACATGATCTGAGTCAGCTCTATAAATTTAATTATGGGACGATGGTTCAGAGTGTGGAACAGGAGTTGAGAAGATGGAGAGGCCTTCCGTTGTCGTGGCTGGGATGAATAAACCTTTTAAAATGAATACCTTGCCACGCATTCTCTACTTGATGCAAGTACACAGAGGGTCTTAACAAGAAGGATGTTAAGAGATTGGATAAGGCCTTCTCGGGTTTTTATGGAATGGGAAGAGGCCTAGGGTGAGCCTTCGCAGGCTCCAGGTAGATGAGGATAGAGGGGGCCTAAATTTTCCAGATTTGAGGAATTATGCACTGGCCATGCATTATAGGTTGATAGGCGACTGGGTGAATAGACCACCGGAGGCCAGATGGCTGGACCTGGAGGAAGGGGAGGAGGGAGTAAGGCTCTCAGTGTTCCTGAGGAAAGGAGGGAAGAAGGCGTATGGGAACCAATCAGATCCGAATCCTTTGGTGGTCTTGGTACTGGAGGGGTGGGAGCAGCTTCGAAGGTGGGTCGGGTAAATACAAGGGAGGAGATGCTGCTGCTTCCCTTCAGGGGTAATCCTGAGTTTATAGTTGGGATGGAAGATACTGAATTCTCAGTGGGAAGAAAGGGGGAAGTGTGTTAAGGATCTGTGAAGGGCGGGGTAGCGATAGGGGTGGAGATAGGTGGGGAAGGGCTTAGGTATGTTTCAGGTTTTCAGGCGAGAGATTACGCCAAAACCATTGGAAAGAACTGGGGTGGACTCTCCATTAGAGGAGATGGAGCAGTTAGTGCTTAGTACCCAGAAGGGGGCGAAGGGCATTATAGGTAGGGCAGCAAGGATGGCACAGAAATACAGGCTGTCTTATGCCTGTAAAACTAGAGCACTGTGGTGTAGGGATCTGAAAAAGGGGATACCCGATCAAGGATGGGAGTTGCTGCTACAACTACAAAAGGGGCTATTGGTCTGTAATAAGTATCAGGAGTCTTATTATAAGTTCCTGCATAGGATATATTGCCCCCCATATTTGGCGCATAAATACCGTCTGGAGATCTCACCCCTTTGTAGGAGGTGTAAGGGAGAAACTGGTACCTACATACACTGCTTTTGGGAGTGCCAACAACTGGTGCGAGTCTGGGAGGGAGTTGCTATGGAAGTAGGTAGAGTGTGGGGGAGGCGAATAGGAAAAAACCCATGTTTCTTGTTGTTTGGGGTAGATGACTCAGAGGAGGAGGAGTGGAAACCCCTTCCGAGTTGGATCAGAGTTTTAGTGGCATTGGCCAGACACTGTATTTTAAATACATGGATCTCGCGGGATGCTCCTACCTTGCACAGTGGAGGAACCTGTGCCTGCAGGCTCTTGGCATGGAAAAGCTATATTATATGATAAGAAACAGGGAGGATCAGTTTTGGGCAATGTGGGGACATATATGCACTCGCCGTTCGATTGAGAGGGAATTATGGAAAAGGACTGCAGAGCTGAAGGTGATGGCTTGGGGTGCCGAGAGGCTGGAGGACTAGCAGTGTGTATAAAGGATTAAGGAATGTTTTGGATGGGAGGGTGAGCCCGAATTTGGAGACTTATAATCTTAGAGTCGTGGTATATTTAGGACCGATGGGATGGAGATGTTTGTAAAGGAAAAGAATATAAGGTTGGTATGAGAGATGAGAAAGGGTTTTTTTTTTTTTTTCTATGGGGAGGGATCAATTGTTAAAGTTGGATGTGGAGGGATAAGGTGGGGGGGAGAAGGGATTGTCAATGGATCAATGTAAATGGATTAATGCTTATGGAGCATGAGTATGTATGCTTGGATGTATAATGAAAATTGAAAACATATTATGCAAAAAAAAAAAAATTTGTCGAAGTTACGTGCGTGCATGGAAACTGCGCAACACAAGCTCGAAACGCAGTCATTTTTTGAATTTTTCACCAGATTTGCAACATGGTTATTTGACCCCATCTCATGAACAGAAGCACTGTTGTTTGGTTATTCAGTCCTGAACGGTGATTCCGCGCAGTGACCGCGAAATCACCTTTTGGGACCGAATAACAAGAGGGCAATGCACATATTCATGAGGTGGGGTCCCAAGAAAGTACAGTTACGTAGGAACTTACTGTAACAGTAGATCTTCGAGAGAGGTTCCTTTAGGTCATCACATATAGGACTGGCGCCACCTGGCGTCGGGCCGCACAGCATACTTTTCTATCAATCCCTGATGGGGGACCGCCCACCTGACGTCAAGTGACTGATGTCAGCGTGACTGTATATAGTGGGCGGTCCCCACGCACGCACTCCAGTTCTCCCGCCGGAGCCAAGAATAGGGCTGACAGCAGAAGCGAACAGGATTTGGAGTTCCTGTAAAACACAAAATGAGGGAGAAGGAGGGAGGGAAAAATATGCCTGCAGGAACCTCTCTTGAAGATCTACTGTTAGTGGTAAGTCTTCACGTACTGTACTATCTTACTTCGAGAGGGTTCCTTCAGTAGGTCATCACATATAGGACAGAGTCCCAAGCAGTCCCTCCAAGAAGAGACCGAGAGAAACTAGGGAGGAGGAGAACAAAACTTCAACAGAAAAAAATGGGATCCAGAATGGACCCAGCCTAGGACAGAAGGCCTGCAAGACGGTTAGGCCGAAGCCAGCCCTCCGCCTAGAAGCAATGTCCAGACTGTAATGTTTGGTAAAGGTATGGACAGAACTCCAAGTAGCAGTGACACAAATGTCGGCCGCAGACACGTTACAAAAGAAGGCCGCGGAGGCAGCCATGCCCCTAGTAGAATGACCTCTAACAGGACCCGGCAGAGGCTTTTCGTACGTCTGGTAACAGAATCTAATGCAGTTGCCTAACCATTTGGACAGGCCTTGCTTAGAAACCGGTTGGCCCTTTGATCTAGGGGCAAAGGAAAGGAACAGCTGGTCGCAGGTACGGAATTCTCTGGTTCGGTGAGTGTAACACCGGAGAATCCGATGAACATCCATCATATGAAGGAGTGCCTCACCTCTGTTAGCGGGGGACGAGTAATACACAGGAAGCTCTATTGATTGATTCAGCGTGACTTCTGACACAACCTTGGGAAGAAACTTCGGATGCGTTCTGAGGATCGCCCGGTCTCTATGGAAAATCAGATAGGGCGCCTTGCAGACTAGAGCATGAAGCTCCGAAATCCTTCGGGCCGACGCGATAGCCACGAGAAAAAGTGCCTTCCAGGAAATGAAGCGCAAATCACATCTCATAGCTGGCTCAAAAATTCCAAGATGAAATTCAAATCCCAAGGCGGAGCTGGACTGCGGATGGGGGGTTTCAGATGGAGAATCCCTTTCAGAAAGATTTCTGGTACCTCCAACTGAGCCTCGGGTTTACCATCCACTAGCTCGTGGTACGCCGAGATAGCTGAAATATGGACCTTCAAAGAAGAGTATGAAAGACCGGAGTCTGACAAGTGAAGGAGGTATTCCATGACTTGCGGGGCAGGGCAAGAGAAGGGGTTGCAACCTTTAGCAGTTGCCCAGATGGAAAACCGTTTCCACTTCATGGCACAAGTGGAACGAGTAGAGGGTTTTCTGGCCTCAAGGAGGACTTGAGCAACTGAGAGGAGACCCTAGGCGAGATAGCAGCTATGTCTGCAGGAGCCACCGCATGAAGATGCAGGTTCCTGAGCCCCGGATGTAATAATCGACCCTGATCCTGGGTCAGGAGGTTGTGAGTCACTGGAAGTGGAACCGTGGTTCTCTGGAGAGCTGCTGTAACAGGGAACCAGATTTGTCTTGGCCAGACAGAAGCAATGAGGATCATCTTTGCTCTGTTACGCCTGAAGCTTGAGAAGGACCCTCTGTAGAACGGGAAATGGAGGAAGGTGTACAAAATTTCCCTGTCCAAGACAGAGACAATCGTTGTTCCAAAAAGCACGTGCTCTGAAGCAGAGTGAACAAAACCTGGAAGTTTTGCTTTGGAGTTGGAGGCGAGAGGTCGATTCCCGGATGCCCCCAACATTGGAAGATAGATTCCGCCACTTCCTGATGCAGTTCCCACTCACGAAGCTAGGGGTCAGAGACCTGCTGAGACTGTCCGCCAGGGTGTTTAAAATGCCTGGAACATGCACGGCTATGAGGGCAGGATGGTGCTGGACTGCCCAGCTCCACACCCACGCCGCCTCCCAGCAGAGGGGTTACAACCGGGTTCCCCCTTGTTTGTTGATATACCAAACTACCGACATGTTGTCCGTTTGGATTAACAGTGATCCCTTGGGAAGGAGGGACTGAAAGGCCTGTAGGGCATACAGGACCACCCTCATCTCCAGAACACTGATATGCAAAGTCGTCTCCAAGCTGGACCACAGTCCCTGGGCTAGGTGTTCCCCACCCCATATTTGAGGCATCCGTGGTGAGGGAAGCTAAGGGCGCCGGGCTCCGGAAGGGAGGCTCCAAGGAAAGACTGCGAGAATCCATCCACCAATGCAACTCTTTCTGAACCGCTGAGGAGACCAGTACCGAATGGTCCAGGTCGTCCAGGAGCTGGTCCCACTGCACCCACAAGGACCACTGAGTGACCATCATGTGAAGCCTTGCCAGGGGAACGGTCGTGATGGAGGCCGCCATCAGACCCAAAAGGTGCAGGACCTCCCGATCCAGGATGGTCCTGAGGGAAGCCACTTTGGAGGCCTGACAGAGAAGGGTCTCCACCCTGTCTGGAGGAAGAAAGACTCTGCACTGGACCATATCCAGGACTGCCCAATAAACTGAAGTCTCTGGGCAGGGATAAGGGAGGACTTGGAACGCTGACTGTGATCCCTAGTCTGTTGAAGAGATCCAGGGTGAAGGTATGAGCTTCCTGTAGAGATCCCTGGACAGGGCTGAAATCAGCCAGTCATCCAAGTAAGGAAAACCGCAATACCTCTGCGGTGCAAAAGTCACATCACCGTGGAGGCACTTGGTAAAGACCCAAGGTGCAAAAGACAGAACAAAAGGGAGCTTCAAACTGAAAGTGCTCTCCTGGAAGTGAAAGCGCAGGAACCAGCGGTGGCTGGGAAAGATGGGGATGTGCAGGTAGGCATCCTGCATATCTACAGCACAGAGCCAGTGGTTCTCCATGAGGGTGAGAGGAGGCTCTAAAGTGTCAGCATCCAAAATTTTTGTATCGACAAACTGGTTTGACTGGCTTAAGTCGAGTATGGGTCTGAAGTCCCCTGTCTTTTTGGAACCAGGAAAAATGGGAGTAAAACCACTCTCCCTTTGCCAGAGGGAATGTGCTCTATTGCTTCTTTGAGTAACAGCGAGTTTACCTCTTCGCGAATGAGGAGGGCCTGATCCCTGGAGTAAGAGGACTTCTCTGGTGGAGTTTCGGGGAATTTCCAGAAACTCTATTGTGTGTCTGATGGACACTAGCTGCAGGAGCCATTTGTCGGAGGTTACCTTCTTCCACTCCTGCGCATGGCGGGAAAACCTCCCCCCCACCTGTTCCCCGTCAACAGTCTGAGGAGGCAGTGGGGATGGGGAGTCAAGAAGTCGCGGGGCATTCAGGGGGAGGACCCCCTGAGCGTCTCTGATTTTTGGAGGCACAAGGAGTGGCTGTACCCGTGGCCTTATGCTTCCCCTGGCGACGCGTCGAAGCGTTCTTTCTCTGCCTCCAGGTCCTTTTCCGAAAGGGCTGCTGCTGCTGGAAACCAGATCGGTACACTGACCTCATAGACCTAAGGGCAAGTCCCCTGTCCTGTAGGTCTGTGATAATGTCTTTGGTGTCCCCACCAAAGAGCACCGAGACCCTAAAGGGGGCATCCTGAATCGCCGACTGGACCTCGTTGGTGAGTCTGGAGAGGCGAAAGCCAGGAATGCCGTCTAAGGGCAACAGCAGTTGCCGAGGTACGTGCCACCGAATCAACAGAGTCATAAGTGGCGTGTAAGGCGTGCCTACATGAAACTTTGGGGAAGTGAAAATCCTTGGCAAGTTCCTCCTTTAAAGGCACGGGGTCCATGAACTGGACTCGCGCTTCAAGCCTGGCCAAGGTAGCCTTTTGGTGGGACACCATGTGGGCCACATAGTTAAGGGACTGGAGAGCACATGTGGCCGATGAATAAATCTTTCTCCCGAACTGGTCCATTTGCCTCGACTCTTTGTCTGGAGGAGAGGTGCTCATGTGCTTTGGCGCCGAGGAGCGATTATGAGCCGCAGAGATGACCACAGGGTCAGCCTTGGGATGAGCTTTCAGGAACGGGGCATCCTTCGGCGCCCGGTAAAGTCTGTCCACCCGTTTGGGGACAGCCAGGAGGGAATGAGGCATCTGCCAGATAGTAGAGGTGAGGTCTTGGTGAGGTGCCATCCAAGGAGGAATGGGGACTGGGGACAGAGACTCTAGGTCAAGATGTTCCACGATCCTCTGTCTCATGGGGTCCTGATCCTCAGACTCCCAGTCAAAGTAATCCTTCATGGACCTCAAAAGGTCCAAAAAGGCAGGGTCCTCTGGTGGAGATTTTGGAGAAACCTTGCCTTTCTGATCCTCAGGCTCCTCCGGGACCTCCTCTGAAGAGTTGTCAGCCCACTCTGAGCTATCGTCATCGTCCGCCTCCTCGACAGAACGATGTCGGGTATTGGGAAAGGAAATATCCTGACGAGTCTTCCCCAAGACCTTGCCCCTGCCACCAAGACTGAATTAGCGCCTTGAAATCCGGAACAACCGGAGGCGGGGGTGGGTGGGATGGGGTGGAGTAGGCAGAGGCTGATGGGGGAGGAGCAGGAGGAATAACTGGTGGAGGGTAGTAACCCTGGAATCCTGGTAAGAAGAGCAGGGATTAAATCCAGGTAGAACTGTCCAAATGACTCCAGTCCAGAGGGGACCCGCCGGTAGTGGTCCCCAGGAAACCCCTGTGGTAATGTGGGACAGTTCGGGGTCTAGAGTAAATCCCTGTCGTCAGATCAGGCATCGGGGGTACCCACGTCAGACCCGCCATTGTGTACATAGGTTGAGGGTCCGGCGTCGGGACAGCCCACGTCAGGGGAACCGACGTTGGGACCGGCACCACCTGATCCGGCACTGGAAGGGGATCCGGCGTCGGTGCCGGACAAAGGGGCCCAGGCAGCAGGACCTGATCTGGCATCGGGGCCAATGGCTGAGGCTGGTCGACCGGCTAGGCTGCAGAACTGTCGTCGGGACGTCCGGCATCGGAGGAGGAGCTGGAATCCGCCTGGAGGCGGAGGAGGGGCCTCCACAGTAAGGCCTGTTGGTTGAGTAGGGCCTCCTTCTCCCTTGACCCTGAGAGGGAGCGGGCTGACTGCGGAAGCATCTACTCACGTCGAGGGTTCTCCAGTATTACTGGAAGTACCCGCCGCAAAGAGGAGGGTACAGACAAGGGAAAAGGAGGAGAGGGGCTTTCTCCTCTGACGCCTGATGAGGCGCCGCCAGGCCCCGACCGGGAACCGCACCGTGCAACCATCAGGAGACGCCTGTCTTAGAGGCGGAGTCGGGCGGGCAGGGGAAGAGCCCCGACCCGGCAAGCCGACTGGTGCGGGCGAGTACCCATCCTGGGTGGTCTGCTTTACCGACGCTGCGTGATCCCAGAGGAGCTGGGGCCGACCTATCGGCCTGAAGTGGCGTTCGTCCAGGAGCCGACAACCGGTTTTGCTGCCCAGGGCCGTGTGTTGTCCTCGCGGAGCGCCCCGCCCCTGGATTTCTCCTTGTGCTTTTTCAAGAGAAGCCAGACGGGCTTTAAAAGATGGGCCTCAAAGCCTGCTGTCTCCTTTTCTTCATTGGCTGACTGAAGGTCTGGCACTTAGGGCAGGAGGAAACAGGATAGTCCAGGCCTAAACAGAGGACGCACTTGAGGTGACCGTCTTTGTGTGGGATCTAGTGCCACATGACGGCACTTCTTCTTGGGTGAAGGCATCAATGAAAAGGATATAAAGTTGAGAATTTTAGTGAAGGAAACTCCGGCAAGGCAGCTTTCCTGACGTTGCTGTGAAGTCTGCAGTGCAACTGACACGGCGGCGGCGAGAAGGAGCTTGGAGGGGCGGGCGTGGGGACGCCACTATATACAGTCATGCTGGCGTCCAGTCACGTGACGTCGGGTGGTGATCCCCATCAGGGATTGCTAGAAAAGTCTGCCGGTGGCCCGATGCCAGGTGGCTCCAGTCCTATATGTGATGACCTACTGAAGGAACCCTCTTGAAGTAAGATCCACATGTTGAAAATCTAGTACCAAAATGCCCCAAAATGGCTGAGATATCCACCATTGCCCACCATTATAAAGCTTACGCATTTTGTTCAGTTCCGTCGACTTTTGAAGAGTTCAGACGTATTCCTGCTCTCAAAGATGGCAGTGCTGGCCCTCCCGGAGTAAGTATGGGGTGAGGGTGCGGGGAGGTGGGATCAGGCAGAGCGTGGAGTGGGTTGGGGTGCAGCGGGATGATCAGGGGCCTTTTTTTTAAACAGGTAAAAAAAAAAAGAAAATGGACTTGGGGACGGTTTTCTTTATTTACAGATAAAAAAAAAGATTTTGGCCACACTGGGTGGGCTCCCAGTGTGCCACGAGTTTGGGAGTGGGAGAAGACATGATGCTGATGGAGATTGGGCACCCCATTGGCAAATTGAATGAATTGGAGGACATGCCGACGAGGATTAGGCATCCCGATGTCGCCCTTATGAGGATTGTGGCGGGCACCAGGAGTCGCCATGTTTACTGGAATGTTTCACCAGGAAAGGATGTAATGGAGCCTTGTCATCTGATGCTACAATGAGGATAATGCACCTCACTGGCGGCAGATTTCTTCAAGGTATTGCTCTCTTTGAAGTTTTGCAACATCGCTAGCATGCTCACCAATTGGTGGCTGACACTGACACACCTCTGAATGTGCTACTACCGCAAGATGTTGCTTGTGCACATGCAAGACAATATAATAATTAATAAATATTAAAACAGGAGTTAAAATATTATGGGTAATCTGGAAAGCCAATTCTAAATAGATGGCGTCTTTAGGCCCCTCTTAAATGCCTCTACCGATGGGGCCTCCCTTATATATTTTGGGAGTGAGTTCCAAAATGCCTGGTCGGCCACCTCGAAAGCACAATTGCCAGAGGCTTTTAGCGTGGTCCTCGGAACCGCAAGGAGGCCCCTGGTGGAGTAGTGAAGGGAATGGACTGGCGTGGCAGGGGTAAGGTGATCCGCCACATAACCAGGGCGCAATCCATTCAGGGCCTTACAGGTGAGGAAGCCCACCTTGAAGATGATCCTCCACCTGACAGGTAGCCAGTGCAGATCACGCAGGACCGGGGTCACATGACATAACCTACAAGAAAAAATTACTCACCTTAGTAATGTTGTTTCTTCTAATGGAGTCTTGCTGTATTCTATTTGCAGTGATCTCCAACCTTTGAACTGCCCCGGAGAGGAAAGAGTTAACTTTCCATGCAAGGCATGGAATGCTGAGCTCGAGCTCAGTTGAAGCCTCTGTCTGCTGTTGTTTGAACCCCAATCACCAGATCTTTATGAGCTATACTCACTGGGCGTTCTGTGTGGAAACTGTAAACTAACACTAGCCAACTGGCAACTAAATTTAATAAAGAGGGTTTTTTTGTTTCAAAGCAAAGACTCAAGTCAGGAAACCCAAAAAACAAAACACAACACACACCCAAAATAAAGGAGGGTGAGAAACAAGGGGGCACCTCTGGGGTCCAACACTGCTGCTCACCCACATCCCAAAACCAGGTTCTGAGAGGGAAGTGGGGAGGTCAGAATACAGCAAGACTCATTAGAAGAAACAACATTACTAAGGTGAGTATTTTTTCTTCAAACAACATGAAGTCTTGCTGTATTCTGACTATTTACAGACTACCAAGCAGCACCTCCATGGAGGAGGGACATAACCTACTTTGGGAATAGGCTCTAAGTACTGCTGTGTGAAACCGAGCATCACTCCTAGCCTGGATATCCAGAGAGTAATGCTTGGTAAAAGTATGGACTGTTTTTCCAGGTGGCTGCTTGACATATCTCTAAGATAGGAATATCCCTGGCAGCAGCCAGGAAGCAGCTGTACCTCTAGTATACTGAGCCCTCAGGCCTGAGGGTGGAGTCCTACCAATTTTTCATAGCAGAATTGTATACAAGAGACAATCCACCTGGCAATAGATCTTTTAGTGGCAGGTATTCCTCACCGACCTCACCATAAGTGAGGAACAATTGGAGGAGTCAAACCTGTGACCCTTGGAGTGCTCTATGTAGTAGCTAAGGACCCTTTTCATGTCCAGGTTGTGCAGCCTCCTCTCTCCAGAGGAGGAATGGTCATTGAAGAAAACAGGAAGAGACAGAGACTGGTTAAGGTGGAAATCTGAGACCACCTTAGGCAAAAACTTCCTATTAGTTCTAGGACCACCTTATCTCTATGAAAGAGATAAAATCAGGCTCCACTGACAGGGCCTGTAACTCACTGATCGCCTGGCAGAAGTAATGGCTACCAAAACACAGTTTTCCAAGTCAAGTACTTAAGTTCTGCAGAGGACAAAGGCTCAAAAGGGGTTGCATAACCTGAGCAATGCAAACATTTAGGTCCCAAGCAGAAGCAGGGTCCCTGAAGGGAGGATTGGTGTGCAACAATCCCTTGAAGAATTTACAAAATACAGGATGAGCTGAAAGAGAAGAGGGCTTACCTACTGACAAAAAAGCAGAAACAACTGCTAAATGTACTTTGAGTGTAGCTGGTCTGAGTCCCAAGCTATTGAGATGAACCATATAGTCCAGGACTGTAGGCAACCCAGCAGACTCTGGAGAAATATGCTTACCAGAACACCAAATAATGAACCTTTTCCATTTGGGTTGTAAGTCTTTCTGGTGGAAGGCTTTGAGAAGCCTTTAGAATATCCAAAACACCTTGAGAGAGGGCAGATCAGCAAGCTCTAACTCTTCAAGAGCCAGGCCTTGAGATTGAGAGATTTGAGATTGGATACCAAACTCTCCTGAGAGGATGTCAACAGATTGTAATTCTTGGGAAGAGACAGGGGAGGTGGACTGCTAAGGACAGCAACGGTGGGTACCAGGGTTGTCTGGCCCAGTCTGGAGCAATCAGAATCACTTTGCAGGGCTGAGACCTGATTTTGACTAGTACCTTGAACAGGAGAGGAAGGGGAAAAGCATACAAAACTTCCCTTCCCAATTGAGAACTAGAGCATCCAGGGGACTGAGCCCAATACTGGAGGTCTGCAGCAAAAAAGTGGGAGTTGGTGATTGTCTGGGGCTGCAAAAAGATCTATCTGTGGAGTGCCCCATCTGAAGAAAATCACCTTCAAAACTAGGGGAACTAGGGACCATTCGTGATGGCCCTGAGATATCATGCTGAGAGCATCTGCCAGGACATTGTCCTTCCCTGGGAGGTGCACTGCTGTAAGAGAAGTTTGTAGGGAATAGGCCAGAGTCCACAACTTCATTGCTTCTGTACACAAGGCATGACCGAGTGCCTGCTTGTTGATGTACCACATTGTGGTGGTATTGTCTGTTCTGATCTGGACTACTTTTGTTCTGAACAGACTTGGAAAAACTTGCAGTGCCAGAAACACTGCTCTGAGTTCCAAGAGATTGATGTGAAGCAGAGATTCTTGAGGTGACCACAGCCCTTGGGTAGTCAGATCCCCCAAGTGGGCTCCCCAGCCCAAGAGGGAGGTATCTGTTGTAAGGATTAGAGAATGAGGTTGAGTGACAAAAAGGAACTCCTTGCCTTAGATTGTCCTGATCCTGCCACCATTGGAGAGCCTGGATCAGGGTTTGAGTTACTGGGACTAGTTTGGTCAGGGGATCCTTTCTCTGGACCAGAAGGTTCTCAAGAGGAACTGGATGTCCCTCATCTGAAATCTTGCCCCCTGGACCACTGCTGTAGAGGCTGCCATGTGGCCCAGGAGCTGCAAGAAGTGCCTTGCTGGTCGAGACACCTGAAGGGTGAAAGAAGAGGCCAGTTTTACTAGTGTCCTTGCCCTGTCCAGGGGAAGGAAGGCCCTTGCTCTTATTGTATCGAGCTCCGCCCCTATAAAGGTGAGGAGCTGCACTGGATCCCAGAACTGACTTTGGAAAATTTAGGAGGAATCCTAAGGAAGTGAGCAGCTGCTGGGTTATCTGCAAATGTGACTTGACTTGGTCTGGGGACTGACCCACTATGAGCCAGTCATCCAGGTATGGGAAGATGGAGATCTTTTTTCTCCTTAGGGAAGCAACAACTACTGCCAGGCACTTTGTGAACACCCTTGGGGCTGATGTTAGGCCAAAGGGCATTGCTCTGGTGATAGTGGCCTGAGGGCAACTCGAACCTGAGGTACTTTCTGTGGGAGCACCTGATGGAAATGTGAAAATAGGTATCCTTGAGGTCCAGGGAGGCTAGCCAGTCCCTGGCCTTAGAGGCAGAATTATTCCCAGAGTCACCATTTTGAATTTTGGCTTTAAAAGGTGCTTGTTTAAATATCTCAGATCCAGGATGGGCCGCCATTCTCCTGTCTTTTTGGGGGTTAGGAAGTACCTGGAGTACAAACCTTTTCCCCTGTGTAGGGTTGGAACCCTTTCTATGGCTGTGAGAGCCAAGAGGGAAGAGACCTCTGCCTCTAGGGCAAGGGCCTCAGACGGATTTGCTGGTGGAAAGGATCTGGTTCTCATCTTGGGAAATTTTTTGAAGCTGAGAACCAGTCCCTGGCTTTACTTCCAGGACCCACTTGTCTGATGTTAAAGACTTCCAGTCCTGGACAAAAGTAAGCCAGCCTGCCCCTACAGGTAGTGGAGAATCGGCCCGGGCAGACCCATCAGGGTGTCTGCTTGGCAGGGGCTTTAGGCTGAGGGGTGGAAGCAGGCCTACTCATACCACGTCTGCCTCTCCCTCTGAAGAACCCCCTCTGAGCAAAGGCAGAAGAGGAGGCCTGGGCTTGGTAAAAAGACCTATGAAAGGGCCTGTCCCTGCCCCTGGAATGCTGCCTTTGAGGAGTGGCTTGCCTTTCTTTGGCCTGAGCACTCCTGCAGGTGGTCCTGTACTGCTCCATTTTTTCATGTAATTCTCTGTCTGCTCCCCAAACAGAGAGTTACCAATGACAGGAAAATCCATGGCCTTAGCCTGGGTATCCTGTGACAGGCTAGTACATCTGAGCCAAGCCATCCTCCGAAGGGCCACAGATGTAGCCATGACTCTAGATGAAACATCACTGGAGTCCACAGCAGCATGAAATTGCACCTTGGATGCCTCAATCCCATCTGCAGCCACCCGCTCCAGCTCCTTGGCAAGCTGGTCAGGGGCCTGTTTAGCTAGAGCCATAAGTGTCCCACCTGGACTTCTGGTATCTAGCTGTGTAGGCCATATAATTAGCCAGCCTGAGTCCCCCAAGGGAAGCTGCCATGTACTGTTTCTTCACCATGGCATCAATCCTCCAGTAGTCCTTGTCTGGGGGGTGTGAAGCCAGGGAATATGTGCCTTATCACAGGCTGCAGCCTGCACTACCCAACATGGCTGCATTGTTGTGTAAGGAACTCATGTCTGAGCCTGACAATGTATACCTCTTGTCCATTCTCTTATCCACAGGAGGTATAGTATTAGGAGTCTTTAAAATCTTAAAGTCTGTTTCCCAAAAGATTTGTGTAAGGAATAGACAGCCTCCTAGACTCTGGGATATCCATCATTTCCACATAGTCAGGCTCCTCCTGGTCATCCACAGCTTCTTCCATAGGAAGCTGGAGGGTTTCAGCCACTTTTTTATAAAACATGAAATGGGAGGGAGACTCAGAAAGCCTAGGTGGAGACACTCCTGAAGGTCTGTCTGGGGAGATGTCCGGGTCAATGGGCACATCCAGACTTTCAAAACCACACTCACTTTCCTCATACTCCTCTTCCTCCTCCTCCTCCGGTTCATAAAATTCCTCTAAATCATACTCTTGAACCGGTGGAACCGGCTGAACCAGCGCCTGCCTGATGGTGCTGGTTCGGTCCGGTTCGAGAAAAGTGACTGCACAATTTTGATCGCTTGGCTATTTCTTCAGCGGTTGGAGAGGAAAGTTTGGCTCCACACCAGCTGATTTTTCTTTCTAGTTCTCTTAGCGGAACCGACTCCTCAGAATGGCTCTCCTTTTGCCCTAAAGTCTAAGCCCTGGTCAGAGGGCACTCCTTCTGGTTCGGTTTGAACGAACCGGGCTGCCATCGGTTCAGCTGACTTTTGGCCTCCTTTCCTGAGCCTACCAACTCTCTTTTCTAGGGTAGCTGCAGGAAATTTTCTAAATCTGGCAGTCTGCATTGAGGTGGTCAAACCCAAGACAATAAACACAGGTGGTGTGGAGGTCAGCCTTAGCAAAGACTTCCCCACACACACTACAGTGTTGAAACCCAGTGGGCCTGGTTTTTCTTTTGGGTTTCTCAGACATTGTGCCAGTCCTAACCAAACTTACCCTTTTAATGGCAATCCACCAGGCAAGACCCTCTTATCGGTTCCTGACCGTGTCACGGGTCGTGGAAAAAAACATAATAAAATCCGTTTTTTTTAGAACCGATAAGAACCGGTAACCACACTCTAGAAGTACAAATTAAGATTTTCTAACAACTTGATCGGTTCAAACCGAACCGATGAACCGTTTACAAGTTCCACACAGAATAGAATAAAATATAACCTATCTAGTACTCACAAATACCACAGACAGAGACTGAACCGACAGGTTATGGTTTAAATTCGGTCAAAAACCGAGAAAAGCGGTACTTTAACCGACAAATTGAACCGAGCAGAAGGAGAAATCTCCGGAGCGACTGTTCAGTGAGGCGCGGAGTAAAGAAATGACGGTTTGAGTTTAAACAGCAACAGACAGAGTCTCAACCGAGCTCGAGCTCAGCGTTCCATGCCTGGCATGGAAAGTTAACTCTTTCATCTCCGGGGCAGTTCGAAGGTAGGAACTCACTGCTGTTGTCAGAATACAGCAAGACTTCATGTTGTTTGAAACACAGGTGGTGTGGGGATCAGCCTTAGCAAAGGCTTCCCCACACACTCTACAGTGTTGAAACCCAGTGGGCCCGTTTTTTTTCTTGGGTTTCTCAGACATGGCCAATCTTAACCAAAACTTACCCTTTTTTCGGCAATTTGCCAGGCAAGACACCCCTATCAGTTCCTGACCGTGTTAAGGTCTTGGAAAAAAGCGTAATAAAATCGCTTTTTACCACACACTAACAAGAATGAAAACTTTTGACAAACCTGATCGGTCTGATGTTTACAAGTTCCACACAGAAAACTAATATGGAAACCTATCTAGTACTCACGGTACCACAGACAGAGACTTAACCGACAGGTTAGATCGCAGAAATTCGGTTGAAACCGAGGAAAAAAGCGACACTTTAACCGACTTTTTGAACGGCGAGGAGAAATCTCGGAGCAACTGTTCAGTGAGTGGAGTAAAGAATCTGGCGGTTGGGGTTCAAACAACAGCAGACAGAGGCTTCAACCGAGCTCGAGCTCAGCGTTCCATGCCTTGCATGGAAAGTTAACTCTTTCCTCTCCGGGCAGTTCAAAGGTTGGAGATCACTGCAAATAGAATACAGCAAGACTTCATGTTGTTTGAAAGGCCTTCAGCAACCTAGCACTGCATTCTTTACCAGCTGCAGCTGGCGGAGGTCCTCCACAGACCCTGAAGAAAAAATTACTTACCACAGTAATCTTGTTTCTTCCCAGTGATACTCAGGTATTCATAACTTTCTGCAGTGTCCCTTTAAGCCAGAACTGTCGGACAGGATAGAACACATGCAAATGATGGAACTTTTTGCATGCGACAACTATTCAAATGCTGCCTTGAACTAACTGCCTTAGTTTAAACCCCCTCAGATTTCCTGGATGTCAGGAAAGACAGGCCCCCCAAGGACTATGAATACTGAATAACAATAATAATTAGGCCCATAACCCCCCAAATAAACTCTCCAACTGGAGGGAAAAAACCATAAACAGGTACCCCCAGAAAATATCATAATCACCTGAAAGAAGGGTGAAAACAACATGACTTATTTGAAAAAATTGTGACGGAAAGTGACTTTTATACCCCTGACAGCACAGTATTCAGGAAGGCAGAGGCTATAGGTTCTAGAAGGGGAGGCAGAGTGGGAAGTTATGAATACCCGAGTATCACTTCGAAGAAACAAGATCACTATGGTAAGTGATTTTTCTTCTAACCACAATACTCAGGTATTCTAACTTTCTGCAGACTACGAAGCAGTACCTTTGGAGGTGGGCACAGAAATACAGGTTACTCACCTGTAACAGGAGTTCTAGGAATGGTATATTTGTTCATCCACACTTATTGGCAGGTAACCAGCTTTAAATCTTGCGGAAGGTCTTCAAGCTGGCTCCTCCCACCGACCAGGTGGTAAAACTCTCAGCTCCGTCCCATGGCCAGATCTAGCCCGCTGGAAACAGGTTGTGCGTGAAGCCGGGGGAGGCGGGTGGGTCGTGTGGATGAACAACATATACCATTCCTAGAACTCCTGTTACAGGTGAGTAACCTGTATTTCTAGGGACATGGATATGTTGTTCATCCACTATTAACAGACTCCTAACAGTTCTCCGGGAGGAGGAGGCAGGCACACCCCTACTTAGGTATAAAGACTGGAGGAACCGAGGTCCCACCAACATCCCGGCGTGACCCAAGGTCGATGTGGAAGGGGAATCGGTATATGCCTGCTTCCAGGTAGGAGCCCTGCGGATATCCTGGACAGGGGTATCCTCGGAAGCAGCCACCGATGCAGCGGAAGGGCGGGTAAAATGAGCACTTATCCCTCTGGGAGGCTCCATGCCCGCCCACCTATAGCGGAGATCAATGCAGGAGGTGACCCACCCGCTCATCGTCCGCTTGGCTGCAGGTCTGCCAGGTGCGGCTTCAGCGTAGATGACAAACAGCTGGCGAACCTCTCCCGAACTTCAGCCCTACGCTCCCTGGGAAGGCGAGCATTAAATAGGGTCCCAATGGATCCTATATATGGCCTCCAAGGCGTGAATGGGGTTGAACCCCGGCAGGGACAATACCCGGTTAGGGAAAAAGGACTCCACCACCGCCTACGGAAGGAACTTCGAGTGGGACGCAGGACAATCTTGCCCCTGTGGAAGACCAGATAGGGACATTCAAAGGAGCGCCTGGAACTCTCCCGTCCTTCCGATTGGCATGGAAGCCCCAAGAAGGTGTTCTTCCACAACAGGTGGGGAAACACACATGTGCAAAGGTTCGAACAGCTTGCCCGTGAGCTAAGCCCATACCAGCGTAAGATCCCACCAAAATGGGGATACTCTCCCCAGAGGGGAGGTGTGATCAAGGCCTTGGAAAGCGCCAGACCACCTTTCCTGCGCCACCGACTACCTTCCGGCCCGTGCCCAGAAGACAGGAGTGGCTAACAGAAGCACCTAGAGGGTTGTCGACCAAAGCCCTTGTTCAAGAAGAACGGACTGCAGATAGTCTGGAATGCTCGCCGAGGAATGGGAGAGGGGACCAGGCCCTATCCAACACCAAATGGAGGATTCTTCCATTTGAAGGAGCTTATCTGGTCGACTCCTGGCAGGACGCCTCAAAAACATCGAGGACCTTGCCGGAAGACCCAAGGCCTGGCCACTAGCCGCTGCAGAGACCAGGCGTCAGGTGTAGGGATTGAAGGTCCGGATGAAGTACCTTCTCCTAAAAACAGAGAACAGGACCGGGCGGGCTGGAAGCCGCCTCGGGAGCCTGGGGCTGAGACTGAGGAGAGCTGGATACCAGAGCTGGCAAAACCAGTCTGGGGCTACCAGAATCACCTGCGCCTAGTCCCTCCACGCCTTGCCTGAGGGTCAAGTGAAATGGGGGAGAGGCGTAGAAGAAGCCCGGGGTCAACGGCCTCAAAGGCATCCCCTACAGCGAGCCGTGCTGAGGGGGCGGGCATGAGACAGTCTCGGCCTCGAGTTCTCCCTGGAGGGAAAAACAAAGGTCCACCCAAGGTGTGACCTAGAGGGAGAAGATCTTGTGCTACCTCCGGCAGGGAAACCACTCGTGAGGTGCAGCCCTTATCCAGCTTAGGGCATCGGCCAGGGTGATGGAGGCTCCAGCCATTGAAATGGCTAGGAACCGCCTCCCAGCTGCGTGAAACACCCAATCACGGGAGAACCTCCTCAGCACAGGCAAGGGGCTCATCGACCCTGGTGGGGTAGGTAGCACATGGTCGTGGTGTTGTCCGCCTGGACTTAAAACCACTAGACCCCGCAGCAAAGAGAGCGAGCGGTGCGAGCTAAGTGGACCACCTGGAGCTCCAGCGGGTAGGAAAGACATTGGGACTCCTGAGAGGACCAGAGGCGGAGCACTCTGTATTCCCCTAGATGGGCACCCCCACCCATCTGAGAAGCATCGGTCGGAGAAGACCGTTGACTCGGGGCGGACGAACAGGATGTTCTCCTGCAAGAGCTGGAACGGTCCGAGGGAGAGCGTTCCCCTAACTCCTGGGCTGTAGTCACGAACTGGTCCAAAGGAACGCAGCACTGTGACCGCTGGCTGGCCAGTCCCCACTAGGGTGACGCATGAACCAGCGGGTCCAAACAGATCACGCTGGAGCTGGCCGCCGCGAGGCCCAGGAGGTCCCGGCAGGGCATAATTACCCAGTCAGACCTGACTAGGTAAGGGAGGAAGAACCTCAGACCTGTCCGCCAGGAGCCGGGCTCGGACTCAAGAGTCGAGCCTCGTCCCAAAGAAGGATCACCCGCTAAGACACGAGTTCCAATGTGGCTCCGATAAAGGGAGACCAGTCTGAGAGCCAAAACTCTGGATCATCCCCTTCCATCCGGAAAAGTTGTAGTTAGGCCGCCATCCGGGTGAGGTTACGCCCGGACCCCTCGATGCTTAGAAAGCTGCCGAGCAGAGACTGAAGGGCCTGGCCTGGAACTCGTGAAGAGATCCCCCGCTAAGAAAGGAGGTCTCCCCAGAGACGGACAGGAAGGTAAGTACATCCTGGAGGTCCAGGAAAGAAGCCACATGCCTCGTTCTGAGGATGGGATATCTGAGGCAGAGAGACCATCCGGACGTGCGGGAGAATGGTGCGTGAGCCCCCCCGTCCATTTAGGATCAGGAATACCTGGACACGAACCCAGGGTCTGAAGGAGGATCCGCAACCTTCCTGATCGCCTCTAATTAGAGGGCCAGGCAAGTCGGCTCAGCGGGCCGACAACGAGGCTGTGGACCCCAAGACCCCGTGGGGAAACGGCTCGAAAGGGTGGTGCCTGCTCGCAATCCTGAGGCAGGGCCTTCCCCTAGCACTTCCGACACCCAGAGGTCTGGGAAAGCAGACCAGGTGGAGGAGGGGCGGAGCCATCTCCCCACGGGGGAACCCGGGTAGGAGCAACGGGGCCAGGGACAGTGCCCCTTAGCCCGTCACTAAGCAGGCTTGGAGGAGGAATTAGCTGAGGGAGCTCCTGGGCCTTTACCTCCCTGCTTCTTTTTAGAGGAAGACGCTGGCTTGGAGACAGGATGCCCAGCGCAAGCCTGCTGGCCCTTGTGCTGGGCCGGTCGAGCCTCAGGGGCCGGGGGCCAAAGGCTGCCGGCTGCCCTTGTCCCTCCGGGCGGGAGTGACCGAGTCCGGAGTGGCATCGGACTTCTCGGTCCCCTGGAGGTGTCCCTTCACTCCAGGGCCGAAAAGGTCAGTCCCCAAGAAGAAAAAATTACTCACCTTAGTAATTGCTTTTCTTCTCATGGAGTCTTGCTATATTATGACTATATGCAGTCAGCCACTGCAGCTGAACTGCCCCGGAGAGGAAAGAGTTAACTTCAGAGAGTCTGGAGTTCCACAGCACGAGGGCGCTATACCAAAGCTCTATCTGGCCAGTTTCAAATGAAACTGTCAGATCTTTTCGAAGCTAACACTAAGCAACAAGTCTGTGTGGAAAGCTCTACACTAGCCAAGTGGCTACCTACTAGTAGGAATAACAACAATATAAACAACAATATAAAACAATAATAACAATGAATAATAGTATTATTAGTTTCTCCCTAACAAGCACTATTGGACCCCTTCCCCAAGACTCAAGTCCAGGAAGGGGCCAACATATTACTTAAAACAGAAATACCCTAATTCCTAACCCTAAATAAAGGGGGTGAAGGAAGAACTAAAATGGCATGACACAGTGCTTGCACTAATTTGCCACCTACCCAAGTAGAAGTTCTGAGAGGGCAGGAGGGAGGGTGGTCATAATATAGCAAGACTCCATGAGAGAAAAGCAATTACTAAGGTGAGTAATTTTTTCTTCAAACACCATAAAGTCTTGCTATATTATGACTATATACTGAACCACAGCAGTACCTACATGGAGGAGGGTCAGAACCTACTTAGGAAATAGGCTCTGAAGCACAGCTGTCCAAAAGAGCATCTCTGGACTGAATATCCAGGGAATAATGCTTGGTAAAAGTGTGAACTGTTTTCCAAGTAGCAGCTTGACAGATTTCCAGAATGGGAATATCTCTAGCAGCCGCTAGAAATGCAGCTGTACCCCTGGTGGAGTGAGCCCTCAGTCCTGAGGGGGGTTCTCTACCTAGTTTTTGATAACAAAATTGGATACAAGAGACAATCCACCTTGCAATTGTCCTCTTAGTGGCAGGTTTCCCTTTGCCAACCTCGCCATAGGTAAGGAAGAGTTGGAGGGATTCGAACCTGTGACCCTTGGTGCGTTCCAAATAGTAGCTTAAGGCTCTTTTGACGTCCAAGCTGTGCAGACTCCTCTCACCTGAGGAAGAATGCTCAGTGAAAAATACTGGAAGAGAGATGGATTGGTTCAGGTGGAAATCTGAAACCACTTTAGGCAAAAACTTTCTGTTAGTCCTGAGGACTACCTTATCTCTGTGAAAGAGATAAAATCTTCTTCCACTGACAGGGCCTGTAGTTCACTTATCGTCTGGCGGAAGTGATAGCCACTAGGAAAACAAGTTTTCAAGTTAGAAACTTGAGCTCTGCTGAGGACAGAGGCTCAAAGGTGGGTTGCATTAACTGAGCAATGCAAACATTCAGGTCCCAAGCGGGAGCTGGTTCTCGAAAAGGAGGTTGGTGTGAAGAAACCCTTTAAAAACTTGGAAAGCACAGGGTGAGAAGAAAAGGAAGCAGGCTTCCCTGCTGACAGAAAAGCAGAGACAGCTGCCAGATGAACCTTTAAGGTAGCTGGCCTAAGGCCTAAGAAATTTAAATGGACCAAATAGTCCAGTAAAATGGGCAGATCAGCAGATTCTGGGATAATCTGCTTCTCAGAGCACCAGATGGAAAACCTTTTCCACTTAGAATTGTAAGTGGCCCTAGTGGAAGGCTTCCTTGAAGCCTTTAAAATATCAAAACACCTTGAGAAAGGAGTAAGTCAGCAAATTCTAACTCCTCAGAGCCATGCCTTGAGATGGAGGGATTTGAGGTCCGGATACCACACTCTCCCCTGTGCACAGGCCAGTAAGTCGTGGACTCTGGGCAAGCTCAGGGCAGGGTGGACTGTCAAGGACAGAAGCAGTGGGTACCAGGGCTGTCTGGCCCAATCTGAAGCAATCAGAATCACCTTGCAGGGCTGAGATCTGATTTTTACTAGTACCCTGAAAAGAAGGGGAAAGGGGAAGGCATACAGGAACTTCCCTTTCCAATCCAACTGAAAGCGTCCAGGGGACTGATCCCAGCACTGGAGGCCTGCAACAAAACAGAGGAAGTTGGTGGTTGTCTGGGGCTGCGAAAGATCTATCTGAGGGGTGCCCCATCTGACAAAGACTGACCCCAGCACCTGAGGATTCAGAGCCCATTAGTGATGGCCCTGAGAAATCCTGCTGAGGGCATCCGCCAGGACAGTGTCCTTCCTGGAAGGTGAACTGCTATCAGGGAGGTGTTCAGGGAGTAAGCCAGAGACCACAACTTCATGTTCGTGCATAAGGCTGATGACCCGAGTGCCCTTGTTGCTGATGTACCACATTGTTGTGGTGTTGTCTGTCCTGACTTGAACTACTTTGTTCTGGACAGAAGCTGAAAACGCCTGAAGAGCTAAAAGGACAGCTCTGAGTTCCAAAAGATTGATGTGGAGCAGAGATTCCTGGGAGACCACACTCCCTGAGTTGACAGGTCGCCTGAGTGAGCTCCCCACCTAACAGGGAAGCATCCATCGGTGAGGGTGAGGGGTGGGAAATGGAATAGAAAGGAACCCCTTGTTTTAGATTGCTTTGATCCTGCCACCAGTGTAAGGCCAGGATCAGGGTTTGAGTCACTGGAACCAATTTGGAAAGGGGTCCCTCCTTTGAGACCAATAGGCCCTCAAATGGAACTGAATGTCCCTCATCTAGAATCTTGCTCCTTGCACTACAGCTGTGGGAAGCAGCCATGTGCCCTAGGGTTGCAGAAAATGCCTTGCTGGTCGAGAGACCACTTGGAGGTAAAGGAGGATGCCAGGGCAATGAGTCTGTCTACCCTTTCGAGGGGAGAAATGCCTGGCTAACTGTTGTTCAATTCTGCACCTATGAAGTTAGTACCTGAACTGGTTCAAGAACTGACTTTGGTAAATTCAGCAGGAATCCCAGGAAGTGAGAAGCTGCTGGGTGACTTGCAAGTGGGATTTTACCTGATCTGGGACTGACCCACTATGAGCCAGTCGTCCAGGTAGGGAACACAGCAATCCCTTGCCTTCTTAAATGAGCCACTACCACAGCTAGACATTTCGTGAATACCCTTGGCGCAGAGGTAAGGCCGAAGGGCATTGCCTGAACTGGTAGTGGCCTGAGGGTAGTTGAGACCTGAGGTACTTCGGTGAGAAGGCCTGATCAGAACATGAAAATAGGCATCCTTGAGGTCCAGGAAGCTAACCAGTCCCTGGCCTCAGGGAGGACAAAATCATTGTCAGAGTTAACATTTTGAACTTTGGTTTCAAAAGATGCTTGTTCAGGTACCTTAAATCTAAAATGGGCCGCCATTCTCCTGTCTTTTTTGGGGTAAGAAAGTATCTTGAGTACAGCCCCTTGCCCTGATGGCAAGGAGGGACCCTTTCTACTGCTTTGCAGTCCAAAAGAGAAGAAACCTCTGCTTCCAAAGCAAGGGCTTCTGAAGAATTTGCAGGTGGAAAATGTCTGGCTCTCATCTTCGGAAACTGTTTGAAGCTGAGAACCAGACCCTGGCCTATTACCTCCAGAACCCACCTGTCCGAAGTTAGGGACACCCAGTTCTGGCTGAAATAAACCAACCTGCCCCCCACTGGTACAGGAGAATCGGCCCTGGGCACCCCATCAGGGTGCCTGCTTGGCAGTAGCCTTAGGCTGAGGGGAGGGGGACGGTTTACTTGTGCCCCGTCTACCTCTGCCTCTAAAGAAACCCCTCTGTGCAAATGCAGAGGAGGCCTGAAATTGGTAAAAAGGCCTGTGGAAAGGCCTGCCCCTACCTCTGGGAGCGTGCCTCTGTGGAGTGGCATGCCTCTCCTTAGCCTGAGCACTTTTGTAGGTAGTTCTGTATTCATCCATCTTTTTCATATAGTTTTCTGTTTGTTCCCCAAACAGAGAATTACCCACAACAGGAAAATCCATAGCCTTTGACTGAGTATCTTGGGACAGATTAGTGCATCTGAGCCATGCCAACCTACGGAAAGCTACAGAAGTGGCCATGACCCTAGAGGAAACATCATTAACATCAACAGCAGTATGAAATTGAACTTCAGAGAGGCTTCAATGCCATCAGCAGCCACCTATTCAACTCACTAGCCAGCTGGCCATGGGCCTGCTTGGCTAACTTACAATACTGTGTCCCACCTAGATTTCTGATATCTAGCCACATAAGCCATATAATTTGCCTGCCTGAGTCCCAAAGAAGCTGCCATATACTGTTTTTAAGCCATGGCATCAATCTTCCTGGAATCCTTATCAGGAGGATGTGAGGCCAGAGGAATATTAGCCTTGTCACAGGCTGCAGCTTGTACCACACCTACATGACTACACTGCTCAGTGAGGAAGTCTGTATCAGAGCCTGACAAGGTATATCTTCTGTCCATTTTTTATCTACAGGAGGGACAGAATGAGGATTTTTTAAAATCTTTGTTGTTTGCTTCCTAAATGACTTATGCAAAGGAATAGACAACCTCCTAGACTCTGGTATATCCATCATTTCTACATAATCAGGCTCCTCTTGCTCATCCACAGCTTCCTCTAAAGGAAGCTGGAGGGTTTCTGCAACCTTTTTGTAAAACATAAAATGAGAAGGGGACTCAGACAGAATAGGAGGAGATTCTAAAGGTCTGTCTGGAGAAATGTCCGGTTCAATGGGCACGCTCAGACCCTCCCAGCACACATGTAATGATCAAATTGCGTCCTCCCTCTCCTGTGGTTCATAAAATTCCTCAACATCATACTCCTGAACCACTGGCACTGAACGAACCAACCTTTTACCAACTGTAGGTGGTTCGGCAGGACCCTGAGACAGTGACTGGACAATCTGTATGGCTTTAGCTATTTCTGCAGCAGTTGGAGAGACAATTTTGGACTCCAAACCTACTGATTTCTTTGTCTTTTTCACTGAGACTGGTTCCCTGAACCAGCCTTCCTTTGGCCCGAGGAAGTCTCGCCCTGGTCAGAGGGCACTCCCTCTGGTCCAGTGGGTGCTGGACCGGGCTGGCCATCCGGGTCAGCGGACTTCCTGGCCTCTCGTTCCCTGAGCCGGCCCAATCTCTTTTCCAGGGTGGCTGCAGGGAAATTTTTACACACCTGGCAGTCTGACAGGAGGTGGTCAGCCCCCAGACAATAAACACAAGTGGTGTGTGGGTCAGCCTTGGCAAAGGCTTCCCCACAGACATCACAGTGTTGAAACCCAGTGGGCCCGGTTTTTCTTTTGGGTTTCTCAGACATAATGCCAGCCTAACCAAAAACTTGCCTTTTGATGGCAGTGCTAGGCAAGACACCTTATCGTTCCTAACTGTCACAGGGTATTTGAAAACCTATTTTAAAAGCAAGGTTTTTTTAGAACCGATAAGAACCGGGAACCGCACTCTAAAAGCCCAACCACACTTTAAAACGTTAAATTAAGCAAACCGATCGGTTCAAAACCGAACCGATAATTGAATTTCCACACAGACTTTAAATTTTCTACTTACGGTTTACCAGATAGAGCTTTTAACCGAAATGCGGTAAAATAAATACTTTTGGCCGGTTCAAATGAACCGAAAATACTCGCTTGAACCGAGACCGATGTGAAGGAGCTGATCTCCGGAGCGACTGTTCAGTGAAGCGGAGTAAAGAATCTGACAGTTTCATTTGAAACTGGCCAGGTAGAGCTTTGGTATAGCGCCCTCGCTCTGTGGAACTCCAGACTCTCTGGAGTTAACTCTTTCCTCTCCGGGGCAGTTCAGCTGCAGTGGCTGACTGCATATAGTCATAATATAGCAAGACTTCAGGGTGTTTGAAGGGGATGTCCGCCAACTTGTGCTGGGTTTCCAATGAGAAAGAGGATAACCTCAGCCACGCCCTGCGGCGCAAGGCCACTGCAGCTGCCACCGACCTGGCACAGGAATCACCTAAGTCCAGAGCAGTCTGAAGCTGCTGCTTTGCCACCGCCCTACCCTGGTCCCGCACCCGCCGGACTGTGGTCCGCAGGTCGGCCGGGAGATGAGGGAGCACCTCATCCAGGGAGCCCAAAAGGGCGTGGGAGAAATGTGCTATCAGTGCAGCCGAGCTGGCCTGTCGGAGGCCTAGGGAGGATGCAGCGTAAATCTTGCGCCCAACATAGTCCATCCTTTTGGACTCTTTGTCAGGGGGCCTATCCACATCCCGAGCATTCCCAGAACACTGGAAAACATTGTCGATAACTAACCCCTCAGCCGAGGGGTGCTCCGAGAAACCGGGCAAAGAACCGACAGGGACAGAGTACTTCCTGGCCATCCTGGCCGAGGGAGCAGGGCAGGAAGTAGGCCGCCGCCAGAGCTCCAAGGCCGCCCACGATGGCCTCGGCCACTGGAAAGGCCTCGAGGTGAACCTCCTCGGTCTAGAATCTCCATCAGGGGATAAGGCCCGTAGGACACGGGCTCGAGCTGCATCCCGTGAACTCCGAGATGAGCTGAAGCAGACCCATGAAGGGCGATGGGCTGTCGTCCACAGATCGTTCCAGAGGACCCGGGTCCTCCCGACTGGGGAACACAGAGGAGTTGACTTCGGACTCCGAGGGGTCTGCAAAGAGCTGCCTCAGGCCTGAGTCACTCTTTGTCCGCTGAAGGCGGGCGGGAGTGAGGGGGACAGACAACCTGCGGGACAGGTCGTGACCCGACCGAGGTTCCACCGAGGGCGGTGGGGCAGCAAGGTTCGGACGAACAACCGGCCCCGGAGTGGGCACCTCGACTGCAGCGAGTAGCTGAGTTGGCCGATCGAGCAGCAGCTGCTTGCTGGACGGAGAATGAATCGGTGTCGATTGATTCCCGGACAACAACAACTGCTGCCACATGAACTCCTCGTAACGTCGACGCCATCTGCATCGAAGCCACTCCTCATCCGAGGAGGAAGACGAGGAAGAACGGTAATGCCACTTAACTCGGTGCCCGACCGAGAACGCCAGTCGGGCGTGAGTGGCTTGACCGAGAGGAGGACCAAGACCGAGACCGAATCCCCGGGAAACCGAGGCGGGCCTGGGAAGGAGCGGGGCACACCCGCTCCTCCTTCGGCTCAGAAGAAAGGGCCGAGGCCTGTCGACCCGAAGGTACCGGGAGAACCTCAGCCTCCGCCGGGGGAACCGGCGAAGGGATGGCGGCTCCAGCAGAAGACAGCCCAGATGACGAGTCGAGAGACTCGACAACGTCGACGGGAGTCCTGGCCGGCTGACCTGACGGGGACACCGTGAAGCCAGCAGCCTGAGCCGCACCCTTGACCAAAGTCGAACGTCGGCCGGGAGGGGAGGGGAAACTCTTCTGCTCCCTCCAGCGCCGACGATGGGACTTAGCCTGTGACTCCCGAAGGTCCCTCTCCCTTCGAGGAAAGGGACTGGCGAAGCTCCTTGAATGAAGCTGAATGGGGAGAACTCAAGGAGAGCGGGATAAGCGCCATGACCTAGAAAGAGGGAGGGGCAGCCGCCCCTCCTGGAGGAAGAAAGATCGAGCTGCTCAACCGAGACAGCCGACACGGGACACTGCCCGACGAATCTCCAAGGAATTTTCCAGGCGGGGAAAAAATTTCAGGTTACCTCAGCCCGAGAGCGGGTGCCTGATTCTCCAGAAAGCTGGTCGAAAGGGCACAGCAAAATCGCAAAGTTGCAGATCATGATCCAAGTCACAGGCAGTAGACGCACGTGGAGCGCGGGTCTTTCCTGGAGGGATTAACCGCGCCCGAGCCGGAAAATGAATGAGTCATCGCCGCAGCGAGAGAAGATCGAAGTTTTAGAAAAACTTCCAATTAAATTCAAGACCGAAAATATCAGGAACCAGTCGAAAACGCAGAGCGCTAAGGAGGGAACCTGAGCTTCCAAGCGGTAAGGAAGATCTGGCGTCATGGGACGGAGCCGAGAGTTTTACCACCCGGGTGGGTGGGAGGAGCCAGCTTGAAGACCTTCCGGCAAGATTTAAAGCAGTAAGGAACCTGCCAATAAGTGTGGATGAACAACATATCCATGTCCCTAGAACCTTATTTTGGAACCAGACTTTGCAGGACTGCTGTGCCGAACCTGGCATCACCCTTGGACTGAATGTCCAGATTGTAGTGCTTTGTAAAGGTGTGTACTGTTTTCCAGGTAGCTGCTTTACAGATGTCCACTAGTGGGACATCCCTGGCAGCTGCTAAAGTGGCAGCTGTTCCTCTTGTGGAATAGGCCCTCAATCCTGTTAGGGGTTCCCTTCCAGCTTTAGTGTAGCAAATCTGCATACACTGAAATATCCATTGAGAAATGAACCTTTTCGATGCTGGGTTACCCTTTCCCACATCCCCACAAGTCAGGAACAACTGTTTCCTGTCCTGCCTATGGTCCTTAGTTGCTGTCATATACAGTAATAGCTGAGAGATCTCTTGACATCCAGACGGTGAAGTCTCCTTTCACCAGAGGTACAATGCTCAGTGAAAAGACAGGCAGGATAATGGTTTGCTTCAAGTGGAAATCAAAGACCACCTTATGGAGAAATTTCCTGTTTTTTTTTTTTTTTACACCCAGCTACCCTCTCTATCCTCCTTCAGACCTCTGATCAATCCCCTGACAGCACCCCCACGAGTCTGCCCCTAGAATGTCAGGCTATCTCCAGTTCTCCCCTTCTCGACTCCTCTCCTAGGAGTACCTGCACACAATGGGGTCTGCCCATGGGAGCGTGATCGGAGGCGCGGATCAGTCCTCATCTAGGATCAAGAGGGGGTGTTTCCGTTTTTCTCCCTGTCCCTCCCGTAACCCCTCCTCCCCTAAGGATGTCAGCAAGCAGGACTTATGTCCAGACAGACGACGTGCAGACGCATGCAGTCAAGTGCCCGTGACGTCCTTCCCTCCCCAACTCCGCAGAGCCGCCTGGTGCCCCGATGTCCATGCTTCCACAGGCACAGGAGCGTCGGGTGCCCGAAAGCACCCCAGGAGGAGGAGAGCATCTGTTGGACGCTCTCAATCCTCCTCCTCCTCCCCGACGGCCTGAGTCAGTTCCCGAACCCGGCCGGCATGGTGCGAGGAAATTTCCTGTTTATCCTCAGGACCACAATGCAGAGAGCCTGAGCTCAAAATTCTTCTTGCAGAAGTCATTGCCACTAGAAATCTGTTTTCCAAGTGACATTTGAAATAAGCAGAAGACACAGGCTCAGAAGGAGGCCCCATGAGGCTTAGCTATGAACATATTCCAGGTCCCATGCTGGCACGGTTCCCTATGAGGGTGCACATAGGCCAAGCCCTTGAAGAACCTCCTAAAGATAGGATCTGAAGCCACAGACACATTCCTTCCAGCCAATATGGTAGCTGCTGCAGCCAGGTGGACCTTGAGGGTACTGGACTGCAAACCCAATGAATGTAAATAAGAGAGGTAATCAAGAACAGCTGGAATCCCAGCCTGTGTTGCACCAGTTCTCTAGCTGAACACCAAATAGACAATCTCTTCCATTTTTTTTTGTATATTCTTTTTCTGCTCTGTACCTTGAGAGGACTCTCTCTGGCATCCGCCACATACATAGCTCTGCCTCCCATCTGAAGCTCTCCCTCGCCCCCACCAGCCTGGCAGATCCCTGGGCTCTGCACCCTGTGACAGGGTAGAATAGGATCCTGTCCCATTTGCTATGGAGAAAGTGTTTAAATGCAAGGATCTGTATTCTTTCCTTTTCTGTCTCTTGTCTGTCTGGTTCTTGAACAAATTTTTCCTCTGAGACTTCGGACCTAATCACCCAACAGTCTCACAATTCTTTGCCTCTCACTGTCTATCAGTTTCTCATGATGTCTGTTTTCTCCCTTGCATATCTAGATCTGCTAATATAAAAATATGTGCAAATCACTGTATGGAAATATAACTGATGTTGGGATCTCTTTTGTTTAGAAAATATATAGTGTTACTGTTGAAATGTATATATTTATATTTTGAGATGATTGCAGAAAGCTAATGTAAACTAGAGGTTACCCAAGTTCAGATTTTAGGCCTTTCTGCAAAAGCTGTGGAAACTGGACCTCAGCTAAAGCACACTGTGTTAATCCTGCCTGATACCTGCGAGAACAAAACACTTTGCAAGAAACAGGATGCTTGATTTAAGAGTGGGGGTTGAAATGACTTATAAAGGAGCTAAGCAGCAACTGCAAGATTAAAAGAAAAAGGGACACATAGAGACTGAAGAAAGATTTTATTTTATTTCTCCTTTGTAAATAGTTACACTGAACAAGTTTATTTTTTCTGTTACTGCTACTGTAAATAAATATTTTTGGTGAATTCTACTACTGCTCCTGGTTTTCCCTATGCTTCCTGACCTGTGCCTAGATGACAGATGGTGCCAGCTTAAGTGGGATTTACGCAGTGCATACCCTAAGACAGGTGTTTTGTGCGTGGGTAGTGGACCTAGTACCAGGGAAGCATTAGAGGAAGGTATGGATTCTGCAGCAGCAAGTCCAAGAGTGGTTACCAGGAGAATGGCAGCCAAACTAGCATCGACAGAAGTCCAGTCTGAGATTGTACAGCTAGCACAAATTATAGAAAAAGAACAGCAGTGACAGAACCTGAAAGTCTGATGGACTTTTTCAAATGGTGGGCTATACAACAAAAAGAGACTGAGAAGCAGAGAGAGAAATGAGATGCAGCGACAGGAACAGCAGATGAGAGAAGAGATGCAGCGACAGGAGCAGCGATGGTTGGATGTCTTGCAAGCTATCAAAGGCAGAGGATCCAGCACAGACTTAGATGAGCAACAAAATGCAAGCAACTTAAAAGTCATTAAACTTATTAAGTTGTGTCCCTCAGATGATATTGAGGCATACCTGACAACCTTTGAAAGAGCTGCTACAGCCTGCCAGTGGCCAAAGCAGCAATGGACAATCAGACTGGTACCCTACCTGACAGGGAAAGCCCAACTTGCTTACAGCAGTATGGACACTGCACAGTCAGAAAACTAAGACCTGGTGGAAAGAAATCCTGAAAGGTATGACATCTCCAGAGAGAACTACAGGCAGAGATTTCGATCTCTGAGGTACAACCTCGTCGAACCATCCTTAGAAGCCTTTCACCCGACTCAGAGAACTCCTGATAAAATGGATCCAACCAGAGAGCAAAACAGTCCTTCAGATCGACTCATTTGCCATGGAGCAATTCATCAACATCTTGCCTACAGATGTCCAGCTGTGGGTAAAGGAACACCGACCAGAGGGGGTGGGGGAAAAGGCTGTTTCTTTGGCGGGACTACCAAATGGCCAGACAGAGGTAACAGCCAAGCACTGGTAAGACACTCTTTTTCCCATTTAAATTCCAAGCCTGATAAGAACTCTGGTGGGGATAACAAATCTATGCCCCAAAACATTATCTGCTATAATTGTACTAAGCCAGGCCATTTTGCAAGAAACTGGCGTAGTAAGGAGAGTGGCACTGGAACAGATTTGTCCTTGGCAAATTGGGGCACGTACTTAACAGATGTAAAGGTGGGGAATAAGACTGTGAAGGGACTCACTTATTTGGGAAGCAGACAGACCCTAGTGCATGTTAAAGTGCTGCAAAAACACTGTGCAAAGGGACCAGTTACTGGTGTCATCTGCATCCACGGGAACACTCAATACTATCCCACCACCCAAGTGACTCTGACCGTTGAGGGTGTGTCACACCAAATGAAAGTGGGGTAGTACAAAGTTACCTGCACCTGTGATTATGGAAATGACTTTCCAGGATTTACTGAGTTGATCAAAGAGGAAGTAAATCCTGATGTTTCAACAGCTGTGGTGACAAGAGCTCAGGCAAGAAAATTTCAGACAGTGGGGAAAGTTTTCCTTTCAGTGATTCTGATTTGGACTTGTTTGAGCACAGCTCCAAGATCGAAATCCAGGAAAGAAAAGCGAAGCCTGAAGAAACTATGGTAACAAATGACTGATGGACATGGCGGATAAAATATGAAAATGCTGAAACTAAATTGATAACTGATTGTGATTTTCTTTCAGAGCAAGCCAACAATGTTTCTCTCCAGGGTTATTTTAAGCAGCTGGGGGTGAAACCAAAAGAAAAAAATTACTCACCTTAGTAACTGTGTTTCTTCTAATGGAGTCTTGCTGTATTCTGACAATTTGCAGCAGTATTCTCCAGCACTGGAACTGCCCCGGAGAACAAAGGGTTAACTATGCCAGGGCATAGAATGTTGAGCTCGAGCTCAGTTCAAACCACTAACTGCTGCACTTCAGACTCAACCGTCAGATTCTTACAAGCCAAATGGCAACTGTAGCTGCTATGTGGAAACTGTAAAAAAACACTACAGCCAAAAGGCAATTAACACCTAGGGTCCCTAAGTCTCAAGTCGAGAACCCCAAACAAAGAAACCTGGTAGTGGAACAGAATTCTAAAGACCACCATTAAAACACTATGCATCCTTCTGCCAACAAGGAGAAGGCAGTACCCACCCTGAGGTGCACACTGCACTCACAGCCCACATCCCAAAACAGCTAGGTTCTGAGAGGAGGCAGGAGGAGGTCAGAATACAGCAAGACTCCATTAGAAGAAACACAGTTACTAAGGTGAGTAATTTTTCTTCAAACAACATGAAGTCTTGCTGTATTTTGACAATATACGAACTACCAAGCAGGTACCTCCCGGAGGGTCCAAGAACACTTACTTAGGAAACAGGCTCTGCCAGTACTGCTGTGCCAAACCACCATCACTCCTAGCCTGGATGTCCAGGGAGTAATGCTTGGTGAAAGTACAGACTGTTTTCCAAGTAGCTGCTTTACAAATCTCTAAGGAGGAACATCTCTGGCAGCTAAGGAAGCTGCTGACCTCTAGATTGAATGAGCCCTCAGGCCTGAGGAAGTACCTTGCCCAGCTTTTCATAGCAGAATTGTATACAAGAGACAATCCATCTGGCAATAGTTCTCTTAGTAGCAGATTTACCCTTCCCCACTACCCCATAAGTGAGGAACAACTGAGAAGATCCAGATCTAAGGGCCTTAGTATGCTCTATGTAATAACTAAGGACCCTCTTAACATCCAGACTGTTCAACCTCCTCTCACCTGAAGAGGAGTGATCTGTGAAAAAGACAGGAAAGGTCATGGACTGGTTCAGATGAAAGTCCGACCACTTTTGGTAGAAACTTTCGATTAGTTCTGAGGACCACCTTGTCCCTGTGAACAGAGATAAAGTCAGGCTCCACAGAGAGGGCCTGCAACTCACTGATGCGTCTGGCAGAGATGATGGCTACCAAGTCAGCTACTTAAGCTCTGCTGATGCCAAGGGCTCAAAAGGTGGCTGCATCAGTTGAGCAATACAGATATTAAGATCCCAAACAGGAATGGGCTTTTTAAAGGGAGGATTAGTAAGGGTAAGCCCTTTAAAGAATTTACAGAATAAGGGGTGAGATGCCAGTGAGGAAGGCTTCCCCAATGAGAGGAATGCGGAAACAGCAGCCAAATGAACCTTGAGTGTATTTGGCCAACCTAAACTTGTTAAGGTGAACCGTATAGTCAAGGACTGCAGACAGGTCAGCAGTGGTTGAAGAAATATGCTTACCTGAACACCAAACAGAAAATCTCTTCCATTTGGAATTGTAAGTTTTCCTAGTAGCAGATTTCCTGAAGGCCTTAAGAATATCCAGAACCCCTTGGGACAAATTCATACCAGCAAATTCTAGCTCTTCAAGAGCCAGACCCTGAGGTTGAGCGACCAAAGGTTGGGATACCAAATTCTCCCCTGAGAGGAGGTTAACAGATTGTGACTCTGGGAGAACCAGGAGGATAGTGCCAGAGACAGCAACAGAGGATACCAGGGCTGTCTGCCCCAATCTGAGAAATCAGAATCACTATTGAAGACTGTGACCTCATTTTGACCAGAACTCATGAACCAGAGGAAAGGGAGGAAAAGCATAAGAAATTTCCCTTCAATCCAAGTAGGGCATCCAGAGGACTGTGCCCAAGACTGAGGTCTGCAACAAAAGAGGGAAGTTGGTGATTGTATGGGGTTGCAAGAGGTCTATCTGTGGGGTGCCCCATTTGAAAACCTCTTTTCAGAACTAGGGATCCAGAGACCATTACACGTGATGGCCCTGAGAAATCCTGCTCAATGCATCTGCTATCAGATTATCCTTCCCGAAAGGTGGACTGGTACTAAGGTTGTCCTCAGAAATAAGCCAGAGACCACAACTACATGGCTTCCGTGCACAGGCCGTGAACCCGGTACCTCTCGCTGTTGATGTACCACATGGTGGTGGTGTTGTCGTTCTGACCTGAACCACCTTGTTCTGAACTGATCGTGAGAGGCCAATAGAGCCAGGTAGACAGCCCTGAGCTCCAGAAGATTGATGTGAAGCAGGGGGCTGCTGAGGGAAGTCCTCAACCCTGAACATGAGGGACTTCCAGATGGGCACCCCAGCCAGCAGAGAAGCATCTGTGGTCAGAATCAGCCCAGTGGAAAAGGGGAGATGAAAGGGACACCTTGCCTTAGGTTGCTTTGATCCAACCACCACTGGAGAGCCTGGATCAAAAGTCTGAGTCACCTAGAACCAGCTTGGTCAGGAGTCCTTTTCTGTGACCAATAAGCCTTAGATGGAACTGAGATGTCCCTCATCTGAAACCTGGCACCTTGAACCCAGAGCATGAGGCTGCCATGTGACCCAAAAGCTTAGAAAATGCCTGGCTGGGTGAGACCTGAAGGCGAAAAAGCTGGGTCTGCAATAGCCTTTACCCTCAGTCAGAGGAGAAAAACTGCCTGAACAGTATCTAGTTCTGCTCCCTATGAGAGTGAGCAGCTGAACAGGCTCAAGAACTGACTTTGGGAGATTGAGGAGAATCCTGAGGAGGTGAGCAAGTGTTGAATGGCTTGCAAGCTTGACCTGACTTGGTCTCGAGAGACTGCCCACTACGAGCCAATGCGTCCAGACTGGAAATATGGCAATGTTTTGCCTTCTGGAAGGCTACTACTGAGGTGCTAGGCATTTTGTAAACACCACTTGGAGCTGGCGTTAGGCCGAAGGGCATTGGCTGAACTGATAATGGCCTGAGGGCAATTTGAACCCTGAGGTACTTTCTGTGGGAGCACCGATGGGGATGTGGAAGTAGGCATCCTTGAGATCTAGGGAGGCTAGCCAGTCTCCTGGTCTCAGAGGAGGAAGAATTTTTCCCAGAGTCACCATTTTGAACTTTGGCTTCAGTAAATGCTTGTTTAAGTACCTTAGGTCTAGGATGGGCGCCACTCTCCTGTCTTCTTTGGGAGTGAGAGGTACCTGGAGTATTGACCTTTGTCCTGAGGGATGTAGGAAGTCTCTCTATGTGAGACAGGTACTTCACTCCCAAAGAAGACAGGAGAGTGGCGTGCCCATCCTAGACCTAAGGTACTTAAACAAGCATTTACTGAAGCCAAAGTTCAAAATGGTGACTCTGGGAAAAATTCTTCCCTCTCTGAGACCAGGAGACTGGCTAGCCTCCCTAGATCTCAAGGATGCCTACTTCCACATCCCCATCGGGTGCTCCCACAGAAAGTACCTCAGGTTCAAATTGCCCTCAGGCCATTATCAGTTCAAAGCAATGCCCTTCGGCCTAACGTCAGCTCCAAGGGTGTTTACAAAATGCCTAGCACCAGTAGTAGCCTTCCAGAAGGCAAAACATTGCTATATTTCCAGTCTGGACGACTGGCTCGTAGTGGGCAGTCTCTCGAGACCAAGTCAGGTCAAGCTTGCAAGCCATTCAACACTTGCTCACCTCCTCAGGATTTCTCCTCAATCTCCCAAAGTCAGTTCTTGAGCCTGTTCAGCTGCTCACTCTCATAGGGAGGCAGAAACTAGATGTCTGTTCAGGCAGTTTTTCTCCTCTGACGAGGGTAAAGGCTATTGCAGACCCAGCTTTTCTCGCCTTCAGGTCTCTCACAGCCAGGCATTTTCTAAGCTTTTGGGTCACATGGCAGCCTCATGCTCTGGGTTCAAGGTGCCAGGTTTCAGATGAGGGACATCTCAGTTCCATCTAAGGCTTATTGGTCACAGAAAAGGACTCCTGACCAAGCTGGTTCTAGTGACTCAGACTTTTGATCCAGGCTCTCAGTGGTGGTTGGATCAAAGCAACCTAAGGCAAGGTGTCCCTTTCATCTCCCCTTTTCCACTGGGCTGATTCTGACCACAGATGCTTCTCTGCTGGCTGGGGTGCCCATCTGGAAGTCCCTCATGTTCAGGGTTAGGACTTCCCTCAGCAGCCCCTGCTTCACATCAATCTTCTGGAGCTCAGGGCTGTCTACCTGGCTCTATTGGCCTTCTCACGATCAGTTCAGGAACAAGGTGGTTCAGGCAGAACGGACAACACCACCACCATGTGGTACATCAACAGCAGGAGGTACCGGGTTCACGGCCTTGTGCACGGAAGCCATGTAGTTGTGGTCTCTGGCTTATTCTGAGAGACAACCTTAGTACCAGTCCACCTTTCGGGAAGGTACAATCTGATAGCAGATGCATTGAGCAGGATTTCTCAGGGCATCACTAATGGTCTCTGGATCCCTAGTTCTGGAAAGAGGTTTTCAAATGGGGCACCCCACAGATAGACCTCTTTGCAACCCATAGCAATCACCAACTTCCCTCTTTTGTTGCAGACCTCAGTCTTGGGCACAGTCCTCTGATGCCCTACTCTGGATTGAAGGGAAATTTCTGATGCTTTTCCTCCCTTTCCTCTGGTATTCTGAGTTCTGGTCAAATGAGGTCACAGTCTCTATGTATGGATTCTGATTTCCAGATTGGGGCCAGAGCAGCCCTGGTATCCTCTGTTGCTGCCTCTGGCACTATCCTCCTCTGGTTCTCCCTTGAGTCACAATCTGTTAACCTCCTCTCAGGGGAGAATTTGGTATCCCAACCTTTGGTCGCTCAACTCAGGGTCTGGCTCTGAAGAGCTAGAATTTGCTGGTATGAATTTGTCCTAGGGGTTCTGGATATTCTTAAGGCCTTCAGGAAATCTGCTACTAGGAAAACTTACAATTCCAAATGGAAGAGATTTTCTGTTTGGTGTTCAGGTAAGCATATTTCTTCAACCACTGCTGACCTGTCTGTAGTCCTTGACTATAGTGTTCACCTTAACAGTTTAGGTCTTGAGGCCAAATACACTCAAGGTTCATTTGGCTAGTGCTCTCAAGATTCTCTCATTGGGAGGCCTTCTCCTCACTGGCATCTCACCCCCTATTCTGTAAATTCTTTAAAGGGCTTACCCTTACTAATCCTCCCTTTAAAAGCCCATTCCTGTTTGGGATCTTATCTGTATTGCTCAACTGATGCAGCCACCTTTTGAGCCTTGGCATCAGTAGAGCTTAAGTAGCTGACTTGGTAGCCATCATCTCTGCCAGACGCATCAGTGAGTTGCAGGCCCTCTCTGTGGAGCCTGACTTTATCTCTGTTCACAGGGACAAGGTGGTCCTCAGAACTAATCGAAAGTTTCTACCAAAAGTGGTCGGACTTTCATCTGAACCAGTCCATGACCTTTCCTGTCTTTTTCACAGATCACTCCTCTTCAGGTGAGAGGAGGTTGAACAGTCTGGATGTTAAGAGGGTCCTTAGTTATTACATAGAGCATACTAAGGCCCTTAGATCTGGATCTTCTCAGTTGTTCCTCACTTATGGGGTAGTGGGGAAGGGTAAATCTGCTACTAAAGAGAATCTATTGCCAGATGGATTGTCTCTGTATACAATTCTGCTATGAAAAGCTGGGCAAGGTACTTCCTCAGGCCTGAGGGCTCATTCAACTCAGAGGTACAGCAGCTTCTCTAGCTGCTGCCAGAGATGTTCCTCTCTTAGAGATTTGTAAAGCAGCTACTTGGAAAACAGTCTGTACTTTCACCAAGCATTACTCCCTGGACATCCAGGCTAGGAGTGATGCGAGGTTTGGCACAGCAGTACTGCAGAGCCTGTTTCCTAAGTAGGTTCTGGACCCTCCTCCGGGGAGGTACTGCTTGGTAGTCTGCATATTGTCAAAATACAGCAAGACTTCATGTTGTTTGAAGAAAAAATTACTCACCTTAGTAACTGTGTTTCTTCTAATGGAGTCTTGCTGTATTCTGACCTCCCTTCCTGCCTCCCCTCTCAGAACCTAGCTGTTTTGGGATGTGGGCTGGCAGGTGCAGTGTTGCACCTCAGGGGTGCATTGCCCTTCTCCCTTGTTGGCAGAAGGGATGCATAGTGTTTTAATGGTGGTCTTTAGAATTCTGTTCCACTACCAGGTTTCTTTGTTTGGGGTTCTCGACTTGAGACTTAGGGACCCTAGGTAATTATTGCCTTTTGGCTGTAGTGTTTTTACAGTTTCACATAGCAGCTACAGTTGCCATTTGGCTTGTAAGAATCTGACGGTTGAGTCTGAAGTGCAGCAGTTAGTGGTTTGAACTGAGCTCGAGCTCAACATTCTATGCCCTGGCATAGTTAACCCTTTGTTCTCCGGGGCAGTTCCAGTGCTGGAGAATACTGCTGCAAATTGTCAGAATACAGCAAGACTCCATTAGAAGAAACACAGTTACTAAGGTGAGTAATTTTTTTCTTTTGGTTTCACCCCCAGCTGCTTAAAATAACCCTGGAGAGAAACATTGTTGGCTTGCTCTGAAAGAAAATCACAATCAGTTATCAATTTAGTTTCAGCATTTTCATATTTTATCCGTCATGTCCATCAGTCATTTGTTACCATAGTTTCTTCAGGCTTCGTCTTTCTTTCCTGGATTTCCGGATCTTGGAGCTGTGCTCAAACAAGTCCAAATCAGAATCACTGAAAGGAAAACTTTCCCCACTGTCTGAAATTTTCTTTGCCTGAGCTCTTGTCACCACAGCTGCTGAAACATCAGGATTTACTTCCTCTTTGATCAACTCAGTAAATCCTGGAAAGTCATTTCCAATAATCACAGGTGCAGGTAACTTTTGTACTACCCCCACTTTCATTTGGTGTGACACACCCTCAACGGTCAGAGTCACTTGGGTGGTGGGATAGTATTGAGTGTTCCCGTGGATGCAGATGACACCAGTAACTGGTCCCTTTGCACAGTGTTTTTGCAGCACTTTAACATGCACTAGGGTCTGTCTGCTTCCCAAATAAGTGAGTCCCTTCACAGTCTTATTCCCCACCTTTACATCTGTTAAGTACGTGCCCCAATTTGCCAAGGACAAATCTGTTCCAGTGCCAATCTCCTTACTACGCCAGTTTCTTGCAAAATGGCCTGGCTTAGTACAATTATAGCAGATAATGTTTTGGGGCATAGATTTGTTATCCCCACCAGAGTTCTTATCAGGCTTGGAATTTAAATGGGAAAAAGAGTGTCTTACCAGTGCTTGGCTGTTACCTCTGTCTGGCCATTTGGTAGTCCTCGGCCAAAGAAACAGCCTTTTCCCCACTCTCTGGTCGGTGTTCCTTTACCCACAGCTGGACATCTGTAGGCAAGATGTTGATGAATTGCTCCATGGCAAATGAGTCGATCTGAAGGACTGTTTTGCTCTCTGGTTGGATCCATTTTATCAGGAGTTCTCTGAGTCGGGTGAAGGCTTCTTAAGGATGGTCGACCGAGTTGTACCTCAGAGATCGAAATCTCTGCCTGTAGTTCTCTCTGGAGATGTCATACCTTTTCAGGATTTCGCTTTTCACCAGGTCTTAGTTTTCTGACTGTGCAGTGTCCATACTGCTGTAAGCAAGTTGGGCTTTCCCTGTCAGGTAGGGTACCAGTCTGATTGTCCATTGCTGCTTTGGCCACTGGCAGGCTGTAGCAGCTCTTTCAAAGGTTGTCAGGTATGCCTCAATATCATCTGAGGGACACAACTTAATAAGTTTAATGACTTTTAAGTTGCTTGCATTTTGTTGCTCATCTAAGTCTGTGCTGGATCCTCTGCCTTTGATAGCTTGCAAGACATCCAACCATCGCTGCTCCTGTCGCTGCATCTCTTCTCTCATCTGCTGTTCCTGTCGCTGCATCTCATTTCTCTCTCTGCTTCTCAGTCTCTTTTTGTTGTATAGCCCACCATTTGAAAAAGTCCATCAGACTTTCAGGTTCTGTCACTGCTGTTCTTTTTCTATAATTTGTGCTAGCTGTACAATCTCAGACTGGACTTCTGTCGATGCTAGTTTGGCTGCCATTCTCCTGGTAACCACTCTTGGACTTGCTGCTACAGAATCCATACCTTCCTCTGTGCTTCCCTGGTACTAGGTCCACTACCCACGCACAAAACACCTGTCTTAGGGTATGCACGGCGTAAATCCCACTTAAGCTGGCACCATCTGTCATCTAGGCACAGGTCAGGAAGCATAGGAAAACCAGGAGCAGTAGTAGAATTCACCAAAATATTTATTTAGTAGCAGTAACAGAAAAATAAACTTGTTCAGTGTAACTATTTACAAAGGAGAAATAAAATAAAATCTTTCTTCAGTCTCTATGTGTCCCTTTTTCTTTAATCTGCAGTTGCTGCTTAGCTCCTTTATAAGTCATTTCAACCCCACTCTTAAATCAAGCATCCTGTTTCTTGCAAAAGTGTTTTGTTCTCGAGGTATCAGGCAGGATTAACACAGTGTGCTTTAGCTGAGGTCCAGTTTCCACAGCTTTTGCAGAAAGGCCTAAAATCTGAACTTGGGTAACCTCTAGTTTACATTAGCTTTCTGCAATCATCTCAAAATATAAATATATACATTTCAACAGTAACACTATATATTTTCTAAACAAAAGAGATCCCAACATCAGTTATATTTCCATACAGTGATTTGCACATATTTTTATATTAGCAGATCTAGATATGCAAGGGAGAAAAACAGACATCATGAGAAAACTGATAGACAGTGAGAGGCAAAGAATTGTGAGACTGTTCGGGGTGATTAGGTCCGAAGTCTCGTAGGAAAATTTGGTTGAGCAACCAGACAGACAAGAGACAGAAAAGGAAAGAATACAGATCCTTGCATTTAAACACTTTCTCCATAGCAAATGGGACAGGATCCTATTCTACCCTGTCACAGGGTGCAGAGCCCAGGGATCTGCCAGGCTGGTGTGGGGGCGAGGAGAGAGCTTCAGATGGGAGGCAGAGCTTGCTGTATGTGGCGGATGCCAGAGAGAGTCCCCCCCCGAAGGTACAGAGCAGAAAAAGAATATACAAAAAAAAAATGGAAGAGATTGTCTATTTGGTGTTCAGCTAGAGAACTGGTGCCAACACAGGCTGGGATTCCAGCTGTTCTTGATTACCTCTCTTATTTACATTCATTGGGTTTGCAGTCCAGTACCCTCAAGGTCCACCTGGCTGCAGCAGCTGCTTACATATTGGCTGGAAGGAATGTGTCTGTGGCTTCAGATCCTATCTTTAGGAGGTTCTTCAAGGGCTTGGCCCATGTGCACCCCCCCTCATAGGGAACCGGTGCCAGCATGGGACCTGAATATGTTCATAGCTAAGCTCATGGGGCCTCCTTCTGAGCCTGTGTCTTCTGCTTATTTCAAATGTCACTTGGAAAACAGATTTCCTAGTGGCAATGACTTCTGCAAGAAGAATTCATGAGCTCCAGGCTCTCTGCATTGTGGTCCTGAGGATAAACAGGAAATTTCCTCGCACCATGCCGGCGACCCGGGTTCGGGAACTGACTCAGGCCGTCGGGGGGAGGAGGAGGAGGATTGAGCGTCCCAACAGATGCTCTCCTCCTCCTGGGGTGCTTTCGGGCACCCGACGCTCCTGTGCCTGTGGAAGCATGGACATCGGGGCACCAGGCGGCTCTGCGGAGTTGGGGAGGGAAGGACGCCACTGGCACTTGACTGCATGCGCTCTGCATCGCTGCCTGTCTGGACATAAGTCCTGCTTGCTGACATCCTTAGGGGAGGAGGGGTTACGGAGGGACAGGGAGAAAACGGAAACACCCTCTTGATCCTAGATGAGGACTGATCCGCGCCTCCGATCACGCTCCCATGGGCAGACCCCATTGTGTGCAGGTACTCCTAGGAGAGGAGTCGAGAAGGGGAGAACTGGAGATAGCCTGACATTCTAGGGGCAGACTCCGTGGGGGGTGCTGTCAGGGGATTGATCAGAGGTCTGAAGGAGTGGATAGAGAGGGTAGCTGGGTGTAAAAAAAAAAAAAAAAAAACCAGGAAATTTCTCCATAAGGTGGTCTTTGATTTCCACTTGAAGCAAACCATTATCCTGCCTGTCTTTTTCACTGAGCATTGTACCTCTGGTGAAAGGAGACTTCACCGTCTGGATGTCAAGAGATCTCTCAGCTATTACTGTATATGACAGCAACTAAGGACCATAGGCAGGACAGGAAACAGTTGTTCCTGACTTGTGGGGATGTGGGAAAGGGTAACCCAGCATCGAAAAGGTTCATTTCTCAATGGATATTTCAGTGTATGCAGATTTGCTACACTAAAGCTGGAAGGAACCCCTAACAGGATTGAGGGCCTATTCCACAAGAGGAACAGCTGCCACTTTAGCAGCTGCCAGGGATGTCCCACTAGTGGACATCTGTAAAGCAGCTACCTGGAAAACAGTACACACCTTTACAAAGCACTACAATCTGGACATTCAGTCCAAGGGTGATGCCAGGTTCGGCACAGCAGTCCTGCAAAGTCTGGTTCCAAAATAAGGTTCTAGGGACATGGATATGTTGTTCATCCACACTTATTGGCAGGTTCCTTACTGCTTTAAATCTTGCCGGAAGGTCTTCAAGCTGGCTCCTCCCACCCACCCGGGTGGTAAAACTCTCGGCTCCGTCCCATGACGCCAGATCTTCCTTACCGCTTGGAAGCTCAGGTTCCCTCCTTAGCGCCTCGTTTCGACTGGTTCCTGATATTTTCGGTCTTGATTTAATTGGAAGTTTTCTAAACTTGATCTTCTCTCGCTGCGGCTGACTCATTCATTTTCCGGCTCGGGCGTGATTAATCCCTCCAGGAAAGACCCGCACTCCACGTGCGTCTACTGCCTTGACTTGGATCATGATCTGCAACTTTGCGATTTTTGCTGTGCCCTTTCGACCAGCTTTCTGGAGAATCGTGCGGCCCGTTCGGGGCTGAGGCAACCTGAAATTTTTCCCGCTTCGGAAAATTCCTTGGAGATTCGTCGGGCAGTGTCCGTGTCGGCTGTCTCGGTTGAGCAGCTCGATCTTTCTTCCTCCAGGGAGGGGGCGGCTGCCCCTCCCTCTTTCTAGGTCATGGCGCTTATCCCGCCCTCCTTGAGTTCTCCCATTCAGCTTCATTCAGGAGCTTCGCCAGTCCCTTTCCTCAAGGGAGAGGGACCTCGAGTCACAGGCTAAGTCCCATCGCCGCGCCTGGAGGGAGCAGAAGAGTCTCCCCGCCGGGCCGACGCTCGACTTTGGTCAAGGGTGCGGCTCAGGCTGCTGGCTTCACGGTGTCCCGTCCAGGTCAGCCGGCCAGGACTCCTGCCGACGTTGTCGGTCTCTCGACTCGCCATCTGGGCTGTCTTCTGCTGGAGCCGCCATCCCTTCGCCGTTCCCCGGGCGGAGGCTGAGGTTCTCCGGTACCTTCGGTCGACAGGCCTCGGCCTTTCTTCTAGCTGAGCGAAGGAGAGCGGTGTGCCCCGCTCCTTCCCAGGCCCGCCCCTGGTTTCCCGGGGATTCGGTCTCGGTCTTGGTCCTCCTCTCGGTCAAGCCACTCCCGCCCGACTTGGCGTTCTCGGTCGGGCACCGAGTTAAGTGTCATTACTCACTCGCCTCTCCTCGGATGAGGAGTGGCTCGATGCAGATGGCGCCGACGCTCACGAGGAGTTCATGTGGCAGCAGTTGTTGTTGTCCGGGAATCAATCGACACCGATTCATTCTCCGTCCAGCAAGCAGCTGCTGCTCGATCGGCCAACTCAACTGCTCGCTGCAGTCGAGGTGCCCACTCCGGGGCGGTTGTTCGTCCGAACCTTGCTGCCCCACCGCCCTCGGTGGAACCTCGGTCGGGTCACGACCTGTCCCGCAGGTTGTCTGTCCCCCTCACTCCCGCCCTGCCGCGGACAAAGAGTGACTCAGGCCTGAGGCAGCTCTTTGCAGACCCCTCGGAGTCCGAAGTCAACTCCTCTGTGTTCCCCAGTCGGGAGGACCCGGGGTCCTCTGGAACGATCTGTGGACGACAGCCCATCGTCCTTCATGGGTCTGCTTCAGCTCATCTCGGAGTTCACCGGGATGCAGCTCGAGCCCGTGTCCATACGGGCCCCTTATCCCCTGATGGAGATTCTAGACCGAGGAGGTTCACCCTCGGAGGCCTTTCCAGTGGCCGAGGCCATCGTGGGCCCGGCCTTGGAGCTCTGGCGGTGGCCTACTTCCTGCCCTGCTCCCTCGGCCAGGATGGCCAGGAAGTACTCTGTCCCTGTCGGTTCTTTGCCCGGTTTCTCGGAGCACCCCTCGGCTGAGGGGTTAGTTATCGACAATGTTTTCCAGTGTTCTGGGAATGCTCGGGATGTGGATAGGCCCCCTGACAAAGAGTCCAAAAGGATGGACTATGTTGGGCGCAAGGTTTACGCTGCATCCTCCCTAGGCCTCCGACAGGCCAGCTCGGCTGCACTGATAGCACATTTTCCCACGCCCTTTTGGGCTCCCTGGATGAGGTGCTCCCTCATCTCCCGGCCGATCTGCGGACCACAGTCCGGCGGGTGCGGGACCAGGGTAGGGCAGTGGCAAAGCAGCAGCTTCAGACTGCTCTGGACTTAGGTGATTCCTGTGCCAGGTCGGTGGCAGCTGCAGTGGCCTTGCGCCGCAGGGCGTGGCTGAGGTTATCCTCTTTCTCATTGGAAACCCAGCACAAGTTGGCGGACATCCCCTTCAAACACCCTGAAGTCTTGCTATATTATGACTATATGCAGTCAGCCACTGCAGCTGAACTGCCCCGGAGAGGAAAGAGTTAACTCCAGAGAGTCTGGAGTTCCACAGAGCGAGGCGCTATACCAAAGTTCTACCTGGCCAGTTTCAAATGAAACTGTCAGATTCTTTACTCCGCTTCACTGAACAGTCGCTCCGGAGATCAGCTCCTTCACATCGGTCTCGGTTCAAGCAGTATTTTCGGTTCATTTGAACCGCAAAAGTATTTATTTTACCGCATTTGGTTAAAAGCTCTATCTGGTAAACCGTAGTAGAAAATTTAAAGTCTGTGTGGAAATTCAATTATCGGTTCGGTTTTGAACCGATCGGTTTGCTTAATTTAACGTTTTAAAGTGTGGTTGGGCTTTTAGAGTGCGGTTCCGGTTCTTATCGGTTCTAAAAACCTTGCTTTTAAAATAGGTTTTTCAAATACCCGTGACACGTTAGGAACGATAGGGGTGTCTTGCCTGGCACTGCCATCAAAAGGGCAAGTTTTTGGTTAGGCTGGCATTATGTCTGAGAAACCCAAAAGAAAAACCGGGCCCACTGGGTTTCAACACTGTGATGTCTGTGGGGAAGCCTTTGCCAAGGCTGACCCACACACCACTTGTGTTTATTGTCTGGGGGCTGACCACCTCCTGTCAGACTGCAAGGTGTGTAAAAATTTCCCTGCAGCCACCCTGGAAAAGAGATTGGGCCGGCTCAGGGAACGAGAGGCCAAGAAGTCCGCTGACCCGGATGGCCAGCCCGGTCCAGTACCCACTGGACCAGAGGGAGTGCCCTCTGACCAGGGCGAGACTTCCTCGGGCAAAAGGAAGGCTGGTTCAGGGGAACCAGTCTCAGTGAAAAAGACTAAGAAATCAGTAGGTTTGGAGTCCAAAATTGTCTCTCCAACTGCTGCAGAAATAGCTAAAGCCATACAGATTGTCCAGTCACTGTCTCAGGGTCCTGCCGAACCACCTACAGTTGGTAAAAGGTTGGTTCGTTCAGTGCCAGTGGTTCAGGAGTATGATGTTGAGGAATTTTATGAACCACAGGAGAGGGAGGACTAATTTGATCATTACATGTGTGGCTGGGAGGGTCTGACGTGCCCATTGAACCGGACATTTCTCCAGACAGACCTTTAGAATCTCCTCCTATTCTGTCTGAGTCCCTTCTCATTTTATGTTTTACAAAAGGTTGCAGAAACCCTCCAGCTTCCTTTAGAGGAAGCTGTGGATGAGCAAGAGGAGCCTGATTATGTAGAAATGATGGATATACCAGAGTCTAGGAGGTTGTCTATTCCTTTGCATAAGTCATTTAGGAAGCAAACAACAAAGATTTTAAAAAATCCTCATTCTGTCCCTCCTGTAGATAAAAAATGGACAGAAGATATACCTTGTCAGGCTCTGATACAGACTTCCTCACTGAGCAGTGTAGTCATGTAGGTGTGGTACAAGCTGCAGCCTGTGACAAGGCTAATATTCCTCTGGCCTCACATCCTCCTGATAAGGATTCCAGGAAGATTGATGCCATGGCTAAAAACAGTATATGGCAGCTTCTTTGGGACTCAGGCAGGCAAATTATATGGCTTATGTGGCTAGATATCAGAAATCTAGGTGGGACACAGTATTGCAGTTAGCCAAGCAGGCCCATGGCCAGCTGGCTAGTGAGTTGGAATAGGTGGCTGCTGATGGCATTGAAGCCTCTGAAGTTCAATTTCATACTGCTGTTGATGTTAATGATGTTTCCTCTAGGGTCATGGCCACTTCTGTAGCTTTCCGTAGGTTGGCATGGCTCAGATGCACTAATCTGTCCCAAGATACTCAGTCAAAGGCTATGGATTTTCCTGTTGTGGGTAATTCTCTGTTTGGGGAACAAACAGAAAACTATATGAAAAAGATGGATGAATACAGAACTACCTACAAAAGTGCTCAGGCTAAGGAGAGGCATGCCACTCCACAGAGGCACGCTCCCAGAGGTAGGGGCAGGCCTTTCCACAGGCCTTTTTACCAATTTCAGGCCTCCTCTGCATTTGCACAGAGGGGTTTCTTTAGAGGCAGAGGTAGACGGGGCACAAGTAAACCGTCCCCCTCCCCTCAGCCTAAGGCTACTGCCAAGCAGGCACCCTGATGGGGTGCCCAGGGCCGATTCTCCTGTACCAGTGGGGGGCAGGTTGGTTTATTTCAGCCAGAACTGGGTGTCCCTAACTTCGGACAGGTGGGTTCTGGAGGTAATAGGCCAGGGTCTGGTTCTCAGCTTCAAACAGTTTCCGAAGATGAGAGCCAGACATTTTCCACCTGCAAATCCTTCAGAAGCCCTTGCTTTGGAAGCAGAGGTTTCTTCTCTTTTGGACTGCAAAGCAGTAGAAAGGGTCCCTCCTTGCCATCAGGGCAAGGGGCTGTACTCAAGATACTTTCTTACCCCAAAAAAGACAGGAGAATGGCGGCCCATTTTAGATTTAATGTACCTGAACAAGCATCTTTTGAAACCAAAGTTCAAAATGTTAACTCTGACAATGATTTTGTCCTCCCTGAGGCCAGGGACTGGTTAGCTTCCTGGACCTCAAGGATGCCTATTTTCATGTTCTGATCAGGCCTTCTCACCGAAGTACCTCAGGTCTCAACTACCCTCAGGCCACTACCAGTTCAGGCAATGCCCTTCGGCCTTACCTCTGCGCCAAGGGTATTCACGAAATGTCTAGCTGTGGTAGTGGCTCATTTAAGAAGGCAAGGGATTGCTGTGTTCCCTACCTGGACGACTGGCTCATAGTGGGTCAGTCCCAGATCAGGTAAAATCCCACTTGCAAGTCACCCAGCAGCTTCTCACTTCCTGGGATTCCTGCTGAATTTACCAAAGTCAGTTCTTGAACCAGTTCAGGTACTAACTTCATAGGTGCAGAATTGAACAACAGTTAGCCAGGCATTTCTCCCCTCGAAAGGGTAGACAGACTCATTGCCCTGGCATCCTCCTTTACCTCCAAGTGGTCTCTCGACCAGCAAGGCATTTTCTGCAACCCTAGGGCACATGGCTGCTTCCCACAGCTGTAGTGCAAGGAGCAAGATTCTAGATGAGGGACATTCAGTTCCATTTGAGGGCCTATTGGTCTCAAAGGAGGGACCCCTTTCCAAATTGGTTCCAGTGACTCAAACCCTGATCCTGGCCTTACACTGGTGGCAGGATCAAAGCAATCTAAAACAAGGGGTTCCTTTCTATTCCATTTCCCACCCCTCACCCTCACCGATGGATGCTTCCCTGTTAGGTGGGGAGCTCACTCAGGCGACCTGTCAACTCAGGGAGTGTGGTCTCCCAGGAATCTCTGCTCCACATCAATCTTTTGGAACTCAGAGCTGTCCTTTTAGCTCTTCAGGCGTTTTCAGCTTCTGTCCAGAACAAAGTAGTTCAAGTCAGGACAGACAACACCACAACAATGTGGTACATCAGCAACAAGGGCACTCGGGTCATCAGCCTTATGCACGAACATGAAGTTGTGGTCTCTGGCTTACTCCCTGAACACCTCCCTGATAGCAGTTCACCTTCCAGGAAGGACACTGTCCTGGCGGATGCCCTCAGCAGGATTTCTCAGGGCCATCACTGAATGGGCTCTGAATCTCAGGTGCTGGGGTCAGTCTTTGTCAGATGGGGCACCCTCAGATAGATCTTTCGCAGCCCCAGACAACCACCAACTTCCTCTGTTTTGTTGCAGGCCTCCAGTGCTGGGATCAGTCCCCCTGGACGCTTTTCAGTTGGATTGAAAGGGAAGTTCCTGTATGCCTTCCCCTTTCCTTCTTTTCAGGGTACTCAGTAAAATCAGATCTCAGCCCTGCAAGGTGATTCTGATTGCTTCAGATTGGGCCAGACAGCCCTGGTACCCACTGCTTCTGTCCTTGACAGTCCACCCTGCCCTGAGCTTGCCCAGAGTCCATGACTTACTGGCCTGTGCACAGGAGAGAGTGTGTATCCGACCTCAAATCCCTCCATCTCAAGGCATGGCTCTGAGGAGTTAGAATTTGCTGACCTACCCTTTCTCAAGGTGTTTTGATATTTTAAAGGCTTCAAGGAAGCCTTCCACTAGGGCCACTTACAATTCTAAGTGGAAAAGGTTTTCCATCTGGTGCTCTGAGAAGCAGATTATCCCAGAATCTGCTGATCTGCCCATTTTACTGGACTATTTGGTCCATTTAAATTCCTTGAGGCCTTAGGCCAGCTACCTTAAAGGTTCATCTGGCAGCTGTCTCTGCTTTTCTGTCAGCAGGGAAGCCTGCTTCCTTTTCTTCTCACCCTGTGCTTTCCAAGTTTTTTAAAGGGTTTCTTCACACCAACCCTCCTTTTCGAGAACCAGCTCCCGCTTGGGACCTGAATGTTTGCATTGCTCAGTTAATGCAACCCCACTTTGAGCCTCTGTCCTCAGCAGAGCTCAAGTTTCTAACTTGGAAAACTGTTTTCCTAGTGGCTATCACTTTCTGCCAGACGATAAGTGAACTACAGGCCCTGTCAGTGGAAGAAGATTTTATCTCTTTCCACAGAGATAAGGTAGTCCTCAGGACTAACAGAAAGTTTTTGCCTAAAGTGGTTTCAGATTTCCACCTGAACCAATCCATCTCTCTTCCAGTATTTTTCACTGAGCATTCTTCCTCAGGTGAGAGGAGTCTGCACAGCTTGGACGTCAAAAGAGCCTTAAGCTACTATTTGGAACGCACCAAGGGTCACAGGTTCGAATCCCTCCAACTCTTCCTTACCTATGGCGAGGTTGGCAAAGGGAAACCTGCCACTAAGAGGACAATTGCAAGGTGGATTGTCTCTTGTATCCAATTTTGTTATCAAAAACTAGGTAGAGAACCCCCCTCAGGACTGAGGGCTCACTCCACCAGGGGTACAGCTGCATTTCTAGCGGCTGCTAGAGATATTCCCATTCTGGAAATCTGTCAAGCTGCTACTTGGAAAACAGTTCACACTTTTGACCAAGCATTATTCCCTGGATATTCAGTCCAGAGATGCTCGTTTTGGACAGCTGTGCTTCAGAGCCTATTTCCTAAGTAGGTTCTGACCCTCCTCCATGTAGGTACTGCTGTGTAGTTCAGTATATAGTCATAATATAGCAAGACTTCATGGTGTTTGAAGAAAAATTACTCACCTTAGTAATTGCTTTCTTCTCATGGAGTCTTGCTATATTATGACCACCCTCCCTCCTGCCCCTCTCAGAACTTCTACTTGGGTAGGGGTGGCAAATTAGTGCAAGCACTGTGTCATGCCATTTTAGTTCTTCCCTTCACCCCCTTTATTTAGGGTTAGGGAATTAGGTATTTCTGTTTTAAGTAATATGTTGGCCCCCTTCCTGGACTTGAGTCTTGGGGGAAGGGGGGGTCTAATAGTGCTTGTTAGGGAGAAACTAATAATACTATTATTCATTGTTATTATTGCTGTTTATATTGTTGTTTATATTGTTGTTATTCCTACTAGTAGGTAGCCACTTCTAGTGTAGAGCTTCCACACAGACTTGTTGCTTAGTGTTAGCTTCAGAAGATCTGACAGTTTCATTTGAAACTGGCCAGATAGAGCTTTGCATAGCGCCTGCTGTGGAACTCCAGACTCTCTGAAGTTAACTCTTCCTCTCCGGCAGTTCAGCTGCAGTGGCTGACTGCATATAGTCATAATAGCAAGACTCCATGAGAAGAAAAGCAATTACTAAGGTGAGTAATTTTTTCTTCTTGGGGACTGACCTTTTCGGCCCTGGGTGAAGGACACCTCCAGGGGACCGAGAAGTCCATGCCACTCGGACTCGGTCACTCCCGCCTGAGGGACAAGGGCAGCCGGCAGCCTTGCCCCCGGCCCCTGAGGCTCGACCGGCCCAGCACAAGGGCCAGCAGGCTTGCGCTGGGCATCCTGTCTCAAGCCAGCCGTCTTCCTCTAAAAAGAAGCAGGGAGGTAAGGCCCAGGAGCTCCCTCAGCTAATTCCTCCTCCAAGCCTGCTTAGTGACGGGCTAAGGGCTGTCCCTGGCCCCGTTGTTCTACCAGGGTTCCCCGTGGGAGATGGCTCACCCCTCCTCCACCTGGTCTGCTTTCCCAGACCTCTGGGTGTCGGAAGTGCTAGGGAAGGCCCTGCCTCAGGATTGCGAGCAGGCACCACCCTTCGAGCCGTTTCCCACGGGGTCTTGGGGTCCACAGCCTCGTTGTCGGCCCGCTGAGCCGACTTGCCTGGCCCTCTAATTAGAGGCGATCAGGAAGGTTGCGGATCCTCCTTCAGACCCTGGGTTCGTGTCCAGGTATTCCTGATCCTAAATGGACGGGGGGGCTCACGCACCATTCTCCCGCACGTCCGGATGGTCTCTCTGCCTCAGATATCCCATCCTCAGAACGAGGCATGTGGCTTCTTTCCTGGACCTCCAGGATGTACTTACACTTCGTTCCGTCCGTTTCTGGGGAGACTCCTCCCTTTCTTAAGCGGGGGATCTCTTTACGAGTTCCAGGCCAGGCCCTTCAGTCTCTGCTCGGCAGCTTTCTAAGCATCGAGGGGTCCGGGCGTAACCTCACCCGGATGGCGGCCTAACTACAACTTTTCCGGATGGAAGGGGATGATCCAGAGTTTTGGCTCTCAGACTGGTCTCCCTTTATCGGAGCCACATTGGAACTCGTGTCTTAGCGGGTGATCCTTCTTTGGGACGAGGCTCGACTCTTGAGTCCGAGCCCGGCTCCGCTGGACAGGTCTGAGGTTCTTCCTCCCTACCTAGTCAGGTCTGACTGGTAATATGCCTCTGCCGGACCTCCTGGACCTCGCGGCGCCAGCTCCAGCGTGATCTGTTTGGACCCGCTGGTTGGCGTCACCCTAGTGGGGACTGGCCAGCCAGCGGTCACAGTGCTGCGCTCCTTTGGACCAGTTCGTGACTACAGCCCAGGAGTTAGGGGAACGCTCTCCTCGGACGTTCCAGCTCTTGCAGGAGAACATCCTGTTCGTCCGCCCCGAGTCAACGGTCTTCTCCGACCGATGCTTTCTCAGATGGGTGGGGTGCCCATCTAGGGAATACGAGTGTGCTCCGCCTCTGGTCCTCTCAGGAGTCCCAATGTCTTTCCTACCCGCTGGAGCTCCAGGTGGTCCACTTAGCTCGCACCGCTCGCTCTGTTTGTGCGGGGTCTAGTGGTTTAAGTCCAGGCGGACAACACCACGACCATGTGCTACCTACCCCACCAGGTTCGGATGAGCCCCTTGCCTGTGCGTAAGGAGGTTCTCCGCATTGGGTGTTTCGCGCAGCTGGGAGGCGGTTCCTAGCCATTTCAATGGCTGGAGCCTCCATCACCCTGGCCGATGCCCTAAGCTGGATAAGGGCTGCACCTCACGAGTGGTTTCCCTGCCGGAGGTAGCACAAGATCTTCTCCCTCTAGGTCACACCTTGGGTGGACCTTTGTTTTTCCCTCCAGGGAGAACTCGAGGCCGAGACTGTCTCATGCCCGCCTCAGCACGGCTCGCTGGGGATGCCTTTGAGGCCGTTGACCCTGGTTTTTCTCACGCCCTCCCCATTTCACTTGACCTCAGGCAAGGCGTGGAGGACTAGGCGCAGGTGATTCTGGTAGCCCCAGACTGGTTTTGCCAGCTCTGGTATCCAGCTCTCCTCAGTCTCAGCCCCAGGCTCCCGAGGCGGCTTCCAGCCCGCCCGGTCCTGTTCTCTGTTTTTAGGAGAAGGTACTCCATCCGGACCTTCAATCCCTACACCTGACGGCCTGGTCTCTGTGCGGCTAGTGGCCAGGCCTTGGGTCTTCCGGCAAGGTCCTCGATGTTTTTGAGGCGTCCTGCCAGGAGTCGACCAGATAAGCTCGCCTTCAAATGGAAGAATCCTCCATTTGGTGTTGGGATAGGGCCTGGTCCCCTCTCCCATTCCTCGGCGAGCATTCCAGACTATCTGCAGTCCGTTCTTCTTGAACAAGGGCTTTGGTCGACAACCCTCTAGGTGCTTCTGTTAGCCACTCCTGTCTTCTGGGCACGGGCCGGAAGGTAGTCGGTGGCGCAGGAAAGGTGGTCTGGCGCTTTCCAAGGCCTTGATCACACCTCCCCTCTGGGGAGAGTATCCCCATTTGGTGGATCTTTACGCTAGTAGGGCTTAGCTCACGGGCAAGCTGTTCGAACCTTTGCACATGTGTGTTTCCCCACCTGTTGTGGAAGAACACCTTCTTGGGGCTTCCATGCCAATCGGAAGGACGGGAGAGTTCCAGGCGCTCCTTTGAATGTCCCTATCTGGTCTTCCACAGGGGCAAGATTGTCCATGTCCCACTCGAAGTTCCTTCCGTAGGCGGTGGTGGAGTCCTTTTTCCCTAACCGGGTATTGTCCCTGCCGGGTTCAACCCCATTCACGCCTTGGAGGCCATATATAGGATCCATTGGGACCCTATTTAATGCTCGCCTTCCCAGGGAGCGTAGGGCTGAAGTTCAGGAGAGGTTCGCCAGCTGTTTGTCATCTACGCTGAAGCCGCACCTGGCAGACCTGCAGCCAAGCGGACGATGAGCGGGTGGGTCACCTCCTGCATTGATCTCCGCTATAGGTGGGCGGGCATGGAGCCTCCCAGAGGGATAAGTGCTCATTTTACCCGCCCTTCCGCTGCATCGGTGGCTGCTTCCGAGGATACCCCTGTCCAGGATATCCGCAGGGCTCCTACCTGGAAGCAGGCATATACCGATTCCCCTTCCACATCGACCTTGGGTCACGCCGGGATGTTGGTCGGGGCCTCGGTTCTCCAGTCTTTATACCTAAGTAGGGTGTGCGCTGCCTCCTCCTCCCGGAGAACTGTTGAGTCTGTAATAAGTGTGGATGAACAACATATCCATGTCCCTAGAAATACAGGTTACTCACCTGTAACAGGAGTTCTAGGAATGGTATATGTTGTTCATCCACGACCCACCCGGCCTCCCCGGCTTCGACGCACAACCTGGCTTCCAGCGGGCTAGATCTGGCGTCATGGGACGGAGCTGAGAGTTTTACCACCCGGGTCGGTGGGAGGAGCCAGCTTGAAGACCTTCCGGCAAGATTTAAAGCGGCAAGTTACCTGCCAATAAGTGTGGATGAACAACATATACCATTCCTAGAACTCCTGTTACAGGTGAGTAACCTGTATTTCTGTGCCCACCTCCAAAGGTACTGCTTCGTAGTCTGCAGAAAGTTAGGAATACCTGAGTATTACTGGGGTTAGAAGAAAAAATCACTTACCATAGTGATCTTGTTTCTTCGAAGTGATACTCGGGTATTCATAACTTCCCACTCTGCCTCCCCTTCTAGAACCTATAGCCTCTGCCTTCCTGAATACTGTGCTGTCAGGGGTATAAAAGTCACTTTCCGTCACAATTTTTTCAAATAAGTCATGTTGTTTTCACCCTTCTTTCAGGTGATTATGATATTTTCTGGGGTACCTGTTTATGGTTTTTCCTCCAGTTGGAGAGTTTATTTGGGGTTATGGGCCTCATTATTATTGTTATTCAGTATTCATAGTCCTTGGGGGCCTGTCTTTCCTGACATCCAGGAAATCTGAGGGGTTTAAACTAAGGCAGTTAGTTCAAGGCAGCATTTGAATAGTTGTCGCATGCAAAAAGTTCCATCATTTGCATGTGTTCTATCCTGTCCGACAGTTCTGGCTTAAAGGGACACTGCAGAAAGTTATGAATACCTGAGTATCACTGGGAAGAAACAAGATTACTGTGGTAAGTAATTTTTTCTTCAGGGTCTGTGGAGGGAACCTCCGCCAGCTGCAGCTGGTAAAGAATGCAGTGGCCAGGTTGCTGAAGGGCCTTTCAAACAACATGAAGTCTTGCTGTATTCTATTTGCAGTGATCTCCAACCTTTGAACTGCCCCGGAGAGGAAAGAGTTAACTTTCCATGCAAGGCATGGAACGCTGAGCTCGAGCTCGGTTGAAGCCTCTGTCTGCTGTTGTTTGAACCCCAACCGCCAGATTCTTTACTCCGCCTCACTGAACAGTTGCTCCGGAGATTTCTCCTTCGCTCGGTTCAAAAAAAGTCGGTTAAAGTGTCGTTTTTTTCTCTCGGTTTCAACCGAATTTCTGCGATCTAACCTGTCGGTTAAGTCTCTGTCTGTGGTACCGTGAGTACTAGATAGGTTTCCATATTAGTTTTCTGTGTGGAACTTGTAAACATCAGACCGATCAGGTTTGTCAAAAAGGTTTTCTATTCTTGTTAGAGTGTGGTAAAAAAACGGATTTTATTACGTTTTTTTCCAAGACCCGTAACACGGTCAGGAACTGATAGGGGTGTCTTGCCTGGCAAATTGCCGAAAAAAGGGTAAGTTTTGGTTAAGATTGGCCATGTCTGAGAAACCCAAGAAAAAAAACGGGCCCACTGGGTTTCAACACTGTAGAGTGTGTGGGGAAGCCTTTGCTAAGGCTGATCCCACACCACCTGTGTTTCAAACAACATGAAGTCTTGCTGATTCTGACAACAGCAGTGAGTTCCTACCTTCAACTGCCCCGAGATGAAAGAGTTAACTTTCCATGCCAGGCATGGAACGCTGAGCTCGAGGCCTCGGTTGAGACTCTGTCTGTTGCTGTTTAAACTCAAACCGTCATTTCTTTACTCCGCCTCACTGAACAGTCGCTCCGGAGATTTCTCCTTCTGCTCGGTTCAATTTGTCGGTTAAAGTACCGCTTTTCTCGGTTTTTGACCGAATTTAAACCATAACCTGTCGGTTCAGTCTCTGTCTGTGGTATTTGTGAGTACTAGATAGGTTATATTTTATTCTATTCTGTGTGGAACTTGTAAACTGTTCATCGGTTCGGTTTGAACCGATCCAGTTGTTAGAAAATCTTAATTTGTACTTCTAGAGTGTGGTTACCGGTTCTTATCGGTTCTAAAAAAAACGGATTTTATTATGTTTTTTCACGAATGTGACACGGCAGGAACCGATAAGAGGGTCTTGCCTGGTGGATTGCCATTAAAAGGGTAAGTTTGGTTAGACTGGCACAATGTCTGAGAAACCCAAAAGAAAACCAGGCCCACTGGGTTTCAACACTGTAGTGTGTGGGAAGTCTTTGCTAAGGCTGACCTCCACACCACCTGTGTTTATTGTCTGGGTTTGACCACCTCAATGCAGACTGCCAGATTTACAAAAATTTCCCTGCAGCTACCCTAGAAAAGAGAGTTGGTAGGCTCAGGGAAAGGGAGGCCAAAAAGTCAGCTGAACCGGATGGCAGCCCGGTTCGGTTCAAACCGAACCAGAAGGAGTGCCCTCTGACCAGGGCTTAGACTTTAGGGCAAAAGGAGAGCCGATTCTGAGGAGTCGGTTCCGCTAAGAGAACTAGAAAGAAAAATCAGCTGGTGTGGAGCCAAACTTTCCTCTCCAACCGCTGAAGAAATAGCCAAAGCGATCAAAATTGTGCAGTCACTTTCCTGTCCGAACAACCAGCACCATCAGGCAGGCGCTGTTCAGCTGTTCACCGTTCAAGAGTATGATTTAGAGGAATTTTATGAACCGGAGGAGGAGGAGGAAGAGGAGTATGAGGAAAGTGAGTGTGGTTTTGAAAGTCTGATGTGCCCATTGACCCGACATCTCCCCAGACAGACCTTCAGGAGTGTCTCCACCTAGGCTTTCTGAGTCTCCTCCCATTTCATGTTTTATAAAAAAGTGGCTGAAACCCTCCAGCTTCCTATGGAAGAAGCTGTGGATGACCAGGAGGAGCCTGACTATGTGGAAATGATGGATATCCCAGAGTCTAGGAGGCTGTCTATTCCCTTACACAAATCTTTTGGGAAACAGACTTTTAAGATTTTAAAGACTCCTAATACTATACCTCCTGTGGATAAGAGAATGGACAAGAGGTATACATTGTCAGGCTCAGATACGGAGTTCCTTACACAACAATGCAGCCATGTTGGGGTAGTGCAGGCTGCAGCCTGTGATAAGGCACATATTCCCTTGGCTTCACACCCCCCAGACAAGGACTACTGGAGGATTGATGCCATGGTGAAGAAACAGTACATGGCAGCTTCCCTTGGGGGACTCAGGCTGGCTAATTATATGGCCTACACAGCTAGATACCAGAAGTCCAGGTGGGACACTTATGGCTCTAGCTAAACAGGCCCCTGACCAGCTTGCCAAGGAGCTGGAGCGGTGGCTGCAGATGGGATTGAGGCATCCAAGGTGCAATTTCATGCTGCTGTGGACTCCAGTGATGTTTCATCTAGAGTCATGGCTACATCTGTGGCCCTTCGGAGGATGGCTTGGCTCAGATGTACTAGCCTGTCACAGGATACCCAGGCTAAGGCCATGGATTTTCCTGTCATTGGTAACTCTCTGTTTGGGGAGCAGACAGAGAATTACATGAAAAAAATGGACGAGTACAGGACCACCTACAGGAGTGCTCAGGCCAAAGAAAGGCAAGCCACTCCTCAAAGGCAGCATTCCAGGGGCAGGGACAGGCCCTTTCATAGGTCTTTTTACCAAGCCCAGGCCTCCTCTTCTGCCTTTGCTCAGAGGGGGTTCTTCAGAGGGAGAGGCAGACGTGGTATGAGTAGGCCTGCTTCCACCCCTCAGCCTAAAGCCCCTGCCAAGCAGACACCCTGATGGGTCTGCCCGGGCCGATTCTCCACTACCTGTAGGGGGCAGGCTGGCTTACTTTGTCCAGGACTGGAAGTCTTTAACATCAGACAAGTGGGTCCTGGAAGTAGTAAGCCAGGGACTGGTTCTCAGCTTCAAAAATTTCCCAAGATGAGAACCAGATCCTTTCCACCAGCAAACTGCCTGAGGCCTCTTGCCCTAGAGGCAGAGGTCTCTTCCTCTTGGCTCTCACAGCCATAGAAAGGGTTCCAACCCTACACAGGGGAAAAGGTTTGTACCCAGGTACTTCCTAACCCCCAAAAGACAGGAGAATGGGCCCATCCTGGATCTGCGATATTTAAACAAGCACCTTTAAAGCCAAAATTCAAAATGGTGACTCTGGGAATAATTCTGCCCTCTAAGGCCAGGGACTGGCTAGCCTCCTGGACCTCAAGGATACCTATTTTCACATTTCCATCAGGTGCTCCCACAGAAAGTACCTCAGGTTCGAGTTGCCCTCAGGCCACTATCACCAGAGCAATGCCCTTTGGCCTAACATCAGCCCTCAAGGGTGTCTACAAAGTGCCTGGCAGTAGTTGTTGCTTCCCTAAGGAGAAAAAGATCTCCATCTTCCCATACCTGGATGACTGGCTCATAGTGGGTCAGTCCCCAGACCAAGTCAAGTCACATTTGCAGATAACCCAGCAGCTGCTCACTCCTTAGGATTCTCTCCTAAATTTTCCAAAGTCAGTTCTGATCCAGTGCAGCTCCTCACCTTTATAGGGGCGGAGCTCGATACAATAAGAGCATGGGCCTTCCTTCCCCTGGACAGGGCAAGGACACTAGTAAAACTGGCCTCTTCTTTCACCCTTCAGGTGTCTCGACCAGCAAGGCACTTCTTGCAGCTCCTGGGCCACATGGCAGCCTCTACAGCAGTGGTCCAGGGGGCAAGATTTCAGATGAGGGACATCCAGTTCCTCTTGAGAACCTTCTGGTCCAGAGAAAGGATCCCCTGACCAAACTAGTCCCAGTAACTCAAACCCTGATCCAGGCTTCCAATGGTGGCAGGATCAGGACAATCAAGGCAAGGAGTTCCTTTGTCACTCAACCTCATTCTCTAATCCTTACAACAGATACCTCCCTCTTGGGCTGGGGAGCCCACTTGGGGATCTGACTACCCAAGGCTGTGGTCACCTCAAGAATCTCTGCTTCACATCAATCTCTTGGAACTCAGAGCAGTGTTTCTGGCACTGAAGTTTTCCAAGTCTGTTCAGAACAAAGTAGTCCAGATCAGAACAGACAATACCACCACAATGTGGTACATCAACAACAAGGGCACTTGGTCTACGGCCTTGTGTACAGAAGCAATGAAGTTGTGGACTCTGGCCTATTCCTACAAACTTTCTTACAGCAGTGCACCTCCCAGGGAAGGACAATGTCCTGGCAGATGCTCTCAGCATGATATCTCAGGGCCATCACTTAATGGTCCCTAGTTCCCTAGTTTTGAAGGTGATTTTCTTCAGATGGGGCACCACAGATAGATCTTTTGCAGCCCCAGACAATCACCAACTCCACTTTTTTGCTGCAGACCTCCAGTATTGGGCCAGTCCCCTGGATGCTCTAGTTCTCAATTGGGAAGGGAAGTTTTGTATGCTTTTCCCCTTCCTCTCCTGTTCAAGGTACTAGTCAAATCAGGTCTCAGCCTGCAAAGTGATTCTGATTGCTCCAGACTGGGCCAGACAACCTGGTACCCACTGCTGCTGTCCTTAGCAGTCCACCTCCCCCTGTCTCTTCCCAAGAATTACAATCTGTTGACATCCTCTCAGGGGAGAGTTTGGTATCCGAATCTCAAATCTCTCAATCTCAAGGCCTGGCTCTTGAAGAGTTAGAGCTTGCTGATCTGCACCTCTCTCAAGGTGTTTTGGATATTCTAAAGGCTTCTCGAAAGCCTTCCACCAGAAAGACTTACAACTCCAAATGGAAAAGGTTCATTATTTGGTGTTCTGGTAAGCATATTTCTCCAGAGTCTGCTGGGTTGCCTACAGTCCTGGACTATATGGTTCATCTCAATAGCTTGGGACTCAGACCAGCTACACTCAAAGTACATTTAGCAGTTGTTTCTGCTTTTTGTCAGTAGGTAAGCCCTCTTCTCTTTCAGCTCATCCTGTATTTTGTAAATTCTTCAAAGGATTGTTGCACACCAATCTCCCTTCAGGGACCCTGCTTCTGCTTGGGACCTAAATGTTTACATTGCTCAGGTTATGCAACCCCTTTTGAGCCTTTGTCCTCTGCAGAACTTAAGTACTTGACTTGGAAAACTGTGTTTTGGTAGCCATTACTTCTGCCAGACGCATCAGTGAGTTACAGGCCCTGTCAGTGGAGCCTGATTTTATCTCTTTTCATAGAGATAAGGTGGTCCTAAGAACTAATAGGAAGTTTTTGCCTAAGGTGGTCTCAGATTTCCACCTTAACCAGTCTCTGTCTCTTCCTGTTTTCTTCAATGACCATTCCTCCTCTGGAGAGAGGAGGCTGCACAACCTGGACATGAAAAGGGTCCTTAGCTACTACATAGAGCACTCCAAGGGTCACAGGTTTGACTCCCTCCAATTGTTCCTCACTTATGGTGAGGTCGGTAAGGGAATACCTGCCACTAAAAGATCTATTGCCAGGTGGATTGTCTCTTGTATACAATTCTGCTATGAAAAATTGGGTAGGACTCCACCCTCAGGCCTGAGGGCTCAGTATACTAGAGGTACAGCTGCTTCCCTGGCTGCTGCCAGGGATATTCCTATCTTAGAGATATGTCAAGCAGCCACCTGGAAAACAGTCCATACTTTTACCAAGCATTACTCTCTGGATATCCAGGCTAGGAGTGATGCTCGGTTTGGCACAGCAGTACTTCAGAGCCTATTCCCAAAGTAGGTTATGTCCCTCCTCCATGGAGGTGCTGCTTGGTAGTCTGCAAATAGTCAGAATACAGCAAGACTTCATGTTGTTTGAAGAAAAATACTCACCTTAGTAATGTTGTTTCTTCTAATGGAGTCTTGCTGTATTCTGACCTCCCCACTTCCCTCTCAGAACCTGGTTTTGGGATGTGGGTGGAGCAGGAAGTGTTGGCACCCAGAGGTGCCCCTTGTTTCTCACCTCCTTATTTTGGGTGTGTGTTGTGTTTTGTTTTGGGTTTCTGACTTGAGTCTTTGCTTTGAAACAAAAACCCTCTTTATTAAATTTAGTTGCCAGTTGGCTAGTGTTAGTTTACAGTTTCCACACAGAACGCCCAGTGAGTATAGCTCATAAAGATCTGGTGATTGGGGTTCAAACAACAGCAGACAGAGGCTTCAACTGAGCTCGAGCTCAGCATTCCATGCCTTGCATGGAAAGTTAACTCTTTCCTCTCCGGGGCAGTTCAAAGGTTGGAGATCACTGCAAATAGAATACAGCAAGACTCCATTAGAAGAAACAACATTACTAAGGTGAGTAATTTTTTCTTGTAGGTTATGTCATGTGACCCCGGTCCTGCGTGATCTGCACTGGCTACCTGTCAGGTGGAGGATCATCTTCAAGGTGGGCTTCCTCACCTGTAAGGCCCTGAATGGATTGCGCCCTGGTTATGTGGCGGATCACCTTACCCCTGCCACGCCAGTCCATTCCCTTCACTACTCCACCAGGGGCCTCCTTGCGGTTCCGAGGACCACGCTAAAAGCCTCTGGCAATTGTGCTTTCGAAGTGGCCGACCAGGCATTTTGGAACTCACCCCAAATATATATGGAGGCCCCATCGTAGAGGCATTTAAGAGGGGCCTAAAGACGCATCTATTTAGAATTGGCTTTCCAGATTACCCATAATATTTTAACTCCTGTTTTAATATTTATTAATTATTATATTGTCTTGCATGTGCACAAGCAACATCTTGCGGTAGTAGCACATTCAGAGGTGTGTCAGTGTCAGCCACCAATTGGTGAGCATGCTAGCGATGTTGCAAAACTTCAAAGAGAGCCAATACCTTGAAAGAAATCTGCCGCTCCAGTGAGGTGCATTATCCTCATTGTAGCATCAGATGACAAGGCTCCATTACATCCCTTTCCTGGTGAAACATTCCAGTAAACATGGCGACTCCTGGTGCCCGCCACACAATCCCCACAAAGGCGACATCGGGGATGCCCAATCCCCGTGTCGGCATGTCCCCTCCACCCCATTCAATTTGCCAATGGGGGTGCCCAATCTCCATCAGCATCATGTCTTCTCCCCACTCCCAAACTCGTGGCACACTGGGAGCCCACCCCAGTGTGGCCAAAATCTTTTTTTTTTTTTTATCTGTAAATAAAGAAAACCGTCCCCCGAAGTCCATTTTCTTTTTTTTTTTACCTGTTTAAAAAAAAGGCCCCCAATCATCCCGCTGCACCCCAACCCGCACCCACGCTCTGCGTGATCCCACCTCCCCGCACCCTCACCCCATACTTACTCGGAGGGCCAGCACTCGCGATCTTCTGTGGAGCAGGAATACGTCCTGAACTCTTCAAAAGTCGACGGGAACTGAACAAAATGCGGTAAGCTTTATAATGGTGGGCAATGGTGGATATCTCAGCCATTTTTGGGGCATTTTGGTACTAGATTTTCAACATGTGGATCTTACTTCAAGAGGGTTCCTTCAGTAGGTCATCACATATAGGACTGGAGCCACCTGGCATCGGGCCTGGCAGACTTTTCTAGCAATCCCTGATGGGGATCACCACCCGGCGTCACGTGACTGGACGCCAGCATGACTGTATATAGTGGCGTCCCCACGCCCGCCCCTCCAAGCTCCTTCTCGCCGCCGCCGTGTCAGTTGCACTGCAGACTTCACAGCAACGTCAGGAAAGCTGCCTTACCGGAGTTTCCTTCACTAAAATTCTCAACTTTATATCCTTTTTCATTGATGCCTTCACCCAAGAAGAAGTGCTCGTCATGTGGCACGCAGATCCCACACAAAGACGGTCACCTCAAGTGCGTCCTCTGTTTAGGCCTGGACTATCCTGTTTCCTCCTGCCCTAAGTGCCAGACCTTCAGTCAGCCAATGAAGAAAAGGAGACAGCAGGCTTTGGAGGCCCATCTTTTAAAAGCCCGTCTGGCTTCTCTTGAAAAGAAGCACAAGGAGAAATCCAGGGAGCGGGAGCGCTCCGCAGACAACGCACGGCCCTGGACGAGCAAGGCCCGGTTGTCGGCTCCTCTGACGAACGTACCACTTCAGCCGATAGGTCGGCCCCAGCCCTCTTGGGATCACGCAGCGTCGGTAAAGCAGACCACCCAGGATGTGGGTACTCGCCCGCACCAGTCGGCTTGCCGGGTCGGGGCTCTTCCCCCTGCCCGCCCGACTCCCTGCTAAGACAGACGTCTCTGATGGTTGCACGGGTGCGGTTCCCCGGTCGGGGCCTGGCGGCGCCTCATCAGACGTCAGAGGAGAAGCCCCTCTCCTCCTTTTCCCTTGTCTGTACCCTCCTCTTTGCCGGCGGGTACTTCCAAGGTAATACTGAGAACCCTCGACGTGAGTAGATGCTTCCGCAGTCAGCCCGCTCCCTCTCAGGGTCAAGGGAGAAGGAGGCCCTACCAACCAACAGGCTTTTACCGTGAGGCCCCTCTTCCGCCTCCAGGCGATTCCAGCTCCTCCTCCGATGCCGGACGTCCGACGACAGTTCTGCAGCTCAGCCGGTCGACTAGCCTCCAGCCATTGGCCCCGGCGCAGATCAGGTCCTGCTGCCTGGGTCCTTTGTCCGCACCACGCCGGATCCCTTCCAGTGCCGGATCAGGTGGTGCCGGTCCCAACGCCGGTTCCCCTGACGTGGGCTGTCCCGACGCCGGACCCTCAACCTATGTACACAATGGCGGGTCTGACGTGGGTACCCCCGATGCCTGATCTGACGACAGGGATTTACTCTAGACCCCGAACTGTCCCACATTACCCACAGGGGTTTCCTGGGGACCACTACCCGGCGGGTCCCCCTCTGGACTGGAGTCATTTTGGACAGTTCTACCCTGGATTTAATCCCTGCTCTTCTTACCAGGGATTCCAGGGTTACTACCCTCCACCAGTTATTCCTCCTGCTCCTCCCCCCCATCAGCCTCTGCCTACTCCACCCCATCCCACCCACCCCCCCCCGCCTCCGGTTGTTCCGGATTTCAAGGCGCTAATTCAGTCTTGGTGGCAGGGGCAAGGTCTTGGGGAAGACTCATCAGGATATTTCCTTTCCAATACCCGACATCGTTCTGTCGAGAGGCGGACGATGATGATAGCTCAGAGTGGGCTGACAACTCTTCAGAGGAGGTCCCGAGGAGCTGAGGATCAGAAAGGCAAGGTTTCTCCAAAATCTCCACCAGAGACCCTGCCTTTTGGACCTTTTGAGGTCCATGAAGGATTACTTTGACTGGGAGTCTGAGGATCAGGACCCCATGAGACAGAGGATCGTGGAACATCTTGACCTAGAGTCTCTGTCCCCAGTCCCCATTCCTCCTTGGATGGCACCTCACCAAGACCTCACCTCTACTATCTGGCAGATGCCTCATTCCCTCCTGGCTGTCCCCAAACGGGTGGACAGACTTTACCGGGCGCCGAAGGATGCCCCGTTCCTGAAAGCTCATCCCAAGGCTGACCCTGTGGTCATCTCTGTGGCTCATAATCTCCCTCGGGCCAAAGCACATGAGCACCTCTCCTCCAGACAAAGAGTCGAGCAAATGGACCAGTTCGGGAGAAAGATTTATTCATCGGCCACATGTGCTCTCCAGTCCCTTAACTATGTGGCCCACATGGTGTCCCACCAAAAGGCTACCTTGGCCAGGCTTGAAGCCGAGTCCAGTTCATGGACCCCGTGCCTTTAAAGGAGGAACTTGCCAAGATTTTCACTTCCCAAAGTTTCATGTAGGCACGCTCTTACGCCACTTATGACTCTGTTGATTGGTAGCACGTACCTAAGCAACTGCTGTTGCCCTTAGGCAACATTCCTGGTTCGCCTCTCCAGACTACCCAACGAGGTCCAGTCGGCGATTCAGGATGCCCCCTTTAGGGTCTCGGTGCTCTTTGGTGGGGACACCAAAGACATTATCACAGACCTACAGGACAGGGACTTGCCCTTAGGTCTATGAGGTCAGTGTACCGATCTGGTTTCCAGCAGCAGCAGCCCTTCGGAAAAGGACCTGGAGGCAGAGAAAGAACGCCTGACGCTGGCCGCCAGGGGAAGCTTATAAGGCCACGGGTACAGCCACCTTGTGCCTCCAAAAATCAGAGACGCCCAGGGGTCCTCCCTGAATGCCTCTGCGACTCTTGACTCCCCATCCCCACTGCCTCCTCAGACTGTTGACGGGAACAGGTGGGGGAGGTTTCCCCATGCGCAGGAGTGGAAGAAGGTAACCTCCGACAAATGGCTCCTGCAGCTAGTGTCCATCAGACACACAATAGAGTTTCTGGAAATTCCCCCGGAAACTCCACCAGAGAAGTCCTCTTACTCCAGGGATCAGGCCCTCCTCATTCGCGAAGAGGTAAACTCGCTGTTACTCAAAGAAGCAATAGAGCACATTCCCCTCTGGCAAAGGGGAGAGTGGTTTTACTCCCATTTTTTCCTGGTTCCAAAAAAGACAGGGGACTTCAGACCCATACTCGACTTAAGCCAGTCAAACCAGTTTGTCGAGTACAAAAAATTTTGGATGCTGACACTTTAGAGCCTCCTCTCACTCCTCATGGAGAACCACTGGCTCTGTGCTGTAGATATGCAGGATGCCTACCTGCACATCCCCATCTTTCCCAGCCACCGCTGGTTCCTGCGCTTTCACTTCCAGGAGGAGCACTTTCAGTTTTGAGCGCTCCCTTTTGTTCTGTCTTTTGCACCTTGGGTCTTTACCAAGTGCCTCACGGCGGTCGCGGCTTTTTTGCACCGCAGGGGTATTGCGGTTTTCCCTTACTTGGATGACTGGCTGATTTCAGCCCCGTCCAGGGATTCTCTACAGGAAGCTCATACCTTCACCCTGGATCTCTTCAACAGACTAGGGATCACAGTCAGCGTTTCCAAGTCCTCCCTTATCCCTGCCCAGAGACTTCAGTTTATTGGGGCAGTCCTGGATATGGTCCAGTGCAGAGTCTTTCTTCCTCCAGACAGGGTGGAGACCCTTCTCTGTCAGGCCTCCAAAGTGGCTTCCCTCAGGACCATCCTGGATCGGGAGGTCCTGCACCTTTTGGGTCTGATGGCGGCCTCCATCACGACCGTTCCCCTGGCAAGGCTTCACATGATGGTCACTCAGTGGTCCTTGTGGGTGCAGTGGGACCAGCTCCTGGACGACCTGGACCATTCGGTACTGGTCTCCTCAGCGGTTCAGAAAGAGTTGCATTGGTGGATGGATTCTCGCAGTCTTTCCTTGGAGCCTCCTTCCGGAGCCCGCGCCTTAGCTTCCCTCACCACGGATGCCTCAAATATGGGGTGGGAACACCCAGCCCAGGGACTGTGGTCCAGCTTGGAGACGACTTTGCATATCAGTGTTCTGGAGATGAGGGTGGTCCTGTATGCCCTACAGGCCTTTCAGTCCCTCCTTCCCAAGGGATCACTGTTAATCCAAACGGACAACATGTCGGTAGTTTGGTATATCAACAAACAAGGGGGAACCCGGTTGTAACCCCTCTGCTGGGAGGCGACGTGGGTGTGGAGCTGGGCAGTCCAGCACCATCTGGCCCTCATAGCCGTGCATGTTCCAGGCATTTTAAACACCCTGGCGGACAGTCTCAGCAGGTCTCTGACCCTAGCTCGTGAGTGGGAACTGCATCAGGAAGTGGCGGAATCTATCTTCCAATGTTGGGGGCATCCGGAAATCGACCTCTTCGCCTCCAACTCCAAAGCAAAACTTCCCAGGTTTTGTTCACTCGTTCCAGGGCACGGTGCTTTTTGGAACAACGCATTGTCTCTGTCTTGGACAGGGAAATTTTTGTACACCTTCCCTCCATTTCCCGTTCTACAGAGGGTCCTTCTCAAGCTTCAGGCGAACAGAGCAAAGATGATCCTCATTGCTTCTGTCTGGCCAAGACAAATCTGGTTCCCGCTGTTACAGCAGCTCTCCAGGGAACCACCGGTTCCACTTCCAGTGACTCACAACCTCCTGACCCAGGATCAGGGTCGATTGTTACATCCGGGGCTCAGGAACCTGCATCTTCATGCGTGGCTCCTGCAGACATAGCGTTATCTCGCTTCAGGGTCTCCTCTCGAGTTGCTCAAGTCCTCCTTGAGGCCAGAAAACCCTCTACTCGTTCCACTTGTGCCATGAAGTGGAAACGGTTTTCCATCTGGGCAACTGCTAAAGGTTGCAACCCCTTCTCTTGCCCTGCCCCGCAAGTCATGGAATACCTCCTTCACTTGTCAGACTCCGGTCTTTCATACTCTTCTTTGAAGGTCCATATTTCAGCTATCTCAAGGCACTCACGAGCTAGTGGATGGTAAACCCAGGCTCAGTTGGAGGTACCAGAAATCTTTCTGAAAGGGATTCTCCATCTGAAACCCCCATCCGCAGTCCAGCTCCGCCTTGGGATTTGAATTTCATCTTGGAATTTTTGAGCCAGCTATGAGATGTGATTTGCGCTTCATTTCCTGGAAGGCACTTTTTCTCGTGGCTATCGCGTCGGCCCGAAGGATTTCGGAGCTTCATGCTCTAGTCTGCAAGGCGCCCTATCTGATTTTCCATAGAGACCGGGCGATCCTCAGAACGCATCCGAAGTTTCTTCCCAAGGTTGTGTCAGAAGTCACGCTGAATCAATCAATAGAGCTTCCTGTGTATTACTCGTCCCCCGCTAACAGAGGTGAGGCACTCCTTCATATGATGGATGTTCATCGGATTCTCCGGTGTTACACTCACCGAACCAGAGAATTCCGTACCTGCGACCAGCTGTTCCTTTCCTTTGCCCCTAGATCAAAGGGCCAACCGGTTTCTAAGCAAGGCCTGTCCAAATGGTTAGGCAACTGCATTAGATTCTGTTACCAGACGATGCAAAGCCTCTGCGGGTCCTGTTAGAGGTCATTCTACTAGGGGCATGGCTGCCTCCGCGGCCTTCTTTTGTAACGTGTCTGCGGCCGACATTTGTGTCACTGCTACTTGGAGTTCTGTCCATACCTTTACCAAACATTACAGTCTGGACATTGCTTCTAGGCGGAGGGCTGGCTTCGGCCTAACCGTCTTGCAGGGCCTTCTGTCCTAGGCTGGGTCCATTCTGGATCCCATTTTTTTCTGTTGAAGTTTTGTTCTCCTCCTCCCTAGTTTCTCTCGGTCTCTTCTTGGAGGGACTGCTTGGGACTCTGTCCTATATGTGATGACCTACTGAAGGAACCCTCTCGAAGTAAGATAGTACAGTTACGTAGGAACTTACCATAACAGTAGATCTTCAAGAGAGGTTCCTGCAGTAGGTCATATTTTTCCCTCCCTCCTTCCTTCCCCTCATTTTGTGTTTTACAGGAACTCCAAATCCTGTTCGCTTCTGCTGTCAGCCCTATTCTTGGCTCCGGCGGGAGAACTGGAGTGCGTGCGTGGGGACCGCCCACTATATACAGTCACGCTGACATCAGTCACTTGACGCCAGGTGGGCGGTCCCCATCAGGATTGATAGAAAAGTATGTTGTGCGGCCCGGACGCCAGGGTGGCGCCAGTCCCATATGTGATGACCTAAAGGAACCCTCTCGAAGATCTACTGTTACAGTAAGTTCCTACGTAACTGTACTTTCTTGGGACCCCACCTCATGAATATGTGCATTGCCCTCTTGTTACTCGGTCCCAAAAGGTGATTTCGCGGTCACTGCGCGGAATCACCGTTCAGGACTGAATAACGAAACAACAGTGCTTCTGTTCATGAGATGGGGTCCAAATAGCCCATGTTGCAAATCTGGTGAAAAAATTCAAAAAAATGACTGCGTTTCGAGCTTGTGTTGCGCAGTTTCCATGCACGCTCGTAACTTCGACAAATTATTTTTTTTTTTGCATAATATGTTTTCAATTTTCATTATACATCCAAGCATACATACTCATGCTCCATAAGCATTAATCCATTTACATTGATCCATTGACAATCCCTTCCCCCACCTTATCCCTCCACATCCAACTTTAACAATTGATCCTCCCCATAGAAAAAAAAAAACCCTTTCTCATCTCTCATACCAACCTTATATTCTTTTCCTTTACAAACATCTCCATCCCATCGGTCCTAAATATACCACGACTCTAAGTCTCCAAATTCGGGCTCACCCTCCCATCCAAAACATTCCTTAATCCTTTATACACACTGCTAGTCCTCCAGCCTCTCGGCACCCCAAGCCATCACCTTCAGCTCTGCAGTCCTTTTTCCATAATTCCCCTCTCAATCGGAGCGAGCGAGTGCATATATGTCCCCCACATTGCCCAAAACTGATCCTCCCTGTTTCTTATCATATAATATAGCTTTTCCATGCCAAGAGCCTGCAGGCACAGGTTCCTCCACTGTGCAAGGTAGGAGCATCCCGCGAGATCCATGTATTTAAAATACAGTGTCTGGCCAATGCCACTAAAACTCTGATCCAACTCGGAAGGGGTTTCCACACCTCCTCCTCTGAGTCATCTACCCCAAACAACAAGAAACATGGGTTTTTCTCCTGTGCCTCCCCACACTCTACCTACTTCCATAGCAACTCCTCCCAGACTCGCACCAGTTGTTGGCACTCCCAAAAGCAGTGTATGTAGGTACCAGTTTCTCCTTACACCTCCTACAAAGGGTGAGATCTCCAGATCGTATTTATGCGCCAAATATGGGGGCAATATATCCTATGCAGGAAACTTATAATAAGACTCCTGATACTTATTACAGACCAATAGCCCCTTTTGTAGTTGTAGCAGCAACTCCCATCCTTGATCGGGTATCCCCTTTTTCAGATCCCTACACCACAGTGCTCTAGTTTTACAGGCATAAGACAGCCTGTATTTCTGTGCCATCCTTGCTGCCCTACCTATAATGCCCTTCGCCCCCTTCTGGGTACTAAGCACTAACTGCTCCATCTCCTCTAATGGAGAGTCCACCCCCCGGTTCTTTCCAATGGTTTTGGCGTAATCTCTCGCCTGAAAAACACGAAACATACCTAAGCCCTTCCCCCCACCTATCTCCACCCCTATCGCTACCCCCCGGCCCTTCCACAGATCCTTAACACACTTCACCCCTTTCTCTTCCCACCGCAGGAATTCAGTATCTTCCATCCCAACTATAAACTCAGGATTACCCCTGAAGGGAAGCAGCAGCATCTCCTCCCTTGTATTTACCCCGACCCACCTTCGAAGCTGCTCCCACCCCTCCAGTACCAAGACCACCAAAGGATTCGGATCTGATTGGTTCCCATACGCCTTCTTCCCTCCTTTCCTCAGGAACACTGAGAGCCTTACTCCCTCCTCCCTTCCTCCAGGTCCAGCCATCTGGCCTCCGTGGTCTATTCACCCAGTCGCCTATCAACCTATAATGCATGGCCAGTGCATAATTCCTCAAATCTGGAAAATTTAGGCCCCCTCTATCCTCATCTACCTGGAGCCTGCGAAGGCTCACCCTAGGCCTCTTCCCATTCCATAAAAACCCCGAGAAGGCCTTATCCAATCTCTTAACATCCTTCTTGTTAAGACCCTCTGGCAACATTTGCATCAAGTAGAGAATGCGTGGCAAGGTATTCATTTTTAAAAGGTTTATTCATCCCAGCCACGACAACGGAAGGCCTCTCCATCTTCTCAACTCCTGTTCCACACTCTGAACCATCGTCCCATAATTAAATTTATAGAGCTGACTCAGATCATGTCCTATTCGGATTCCTAAGTATGTCAATTCTATTTTTGCCTTCTTTAACCCCCAAGCCATATCCCCATGCTCCCTTTCAGTACTTCCCCACAACATGATTTCAGATTTGTGGATATTTATTTTATAGCCAGAAAATAAGGCAAACTCCTTTATCACTTTTAACAATGGTGGAACAGACCTGGCCGGATCCCGGACATACAACAGCATGTCGTCTGCATAAAGCATAATTTTATGCTCTTCTCCCGACTTCCCAACTACCCCGCCTATTTCTGCAGAGCATCTAATGGCTACCGCCAAAGGCTCTGTCGCTAACGCGAATAATAGAGGTGAGAGGGGGCATCCCTGCCGGGTGCCTCTGTGGAGAGCGAACCTCCCAGTCAGACCTCCGTTCACCAAAACCCTTGCCATCGGGGCCTCATATAGGCTTTCCACCCACCCAATAAATCGTTCCCCTAGGCCAAACCTGCGTAGAACACCGAATAGGTACTCCCATTCTGTGCGGTCAAAGGCCTTCTCAGCATCCATTGTGAGCACCGCAATATCTTTATGACCCCGGGCTGCCCTCCAAATCACGTTGAGGAGTTTCCTCATATTATGATATGAGTACCTACCAGCCACAAAGCCCGTCTGGTCTGGGTGTACCAATTCCGGCAAAAACCGCTCTAGTCTCCTGGCCAAAATCTTGGCTAACATTTTAGCATCGCAGTTTAACAGCGAGATCGGCCTGTACGCCGAGCATTCTTGCTCATCTTTCCCTGGTTTGGGAACCAAACAAATAACTGCCTCCTTGAAAGAGGTCGGGAGGCCACTCCCACCCCCCAACCCCGCCCTCAGCGAAGACCCTCTGGAGAGGTTCCACAATGTGTCCCAAAAGTTTTTTATAGAACTCTATGGGAAATCCATCCGGTCCACTAGCCTTCCCCTGTTTCATACTCTGTATAGCTTGTCTAATTTCCAATTGCGTAATTTCCCCATTTAACTGCTCCTGCTGCTGTTCATTCAACCCAGGTATTGTAACTTCCTCAAGAAACCTAGCAGCCATGTCCCTGTTCCTCACATTCGGCTTGGTACAGATGTTCATAAAACTGTTGAAACCTATTTTCTTATCATGACCTTGTCTGTAACCAACCTCCTCCCTCCTCCTTAATCCCAGGCATATACATTACAGGTCCTTCTACCCTTTATCAGTCTAACCATCAGAGGGCCAGATCTGTTACCCCACTCAAACATCCTGCTTCTGGCTAGTAAACCGGCCGAGCGGGCTTCCCCCAAGAGGAAGGCATTCAGGGCTCCCTAGCAGTTCTCAAGTTCTTACCTCCATCCCTTGATGGTCTCTCTACTACCTCCCTTTCCCACCTTTTCACTTCGTCCTCCAGCTCCCTTCTAGTGGCTTCCCTCTTTCTTTTATATTGGGCCACATACTGTATCTGATGATGGAACTCCTGATATATGCCTTTCCAGCTTCCCAATATACCCCAGGGGAGTCCACAGACCCTTCGTTCATCTCTTTATAATACTGCCACTGCTGTTCCAAATACTCTACAAATTCTTCACTCTTCAATAGATACCTAGGAAATTTCCACAGTGGGGGGTCCTCCCTGCTTTCTGTCATCTCCATATCCACCCGGACCATAGCGTGGTCCGAGAACATAATGGGGCTGTGCTCGACTTTTTGTATTCTACTTAACCAAGATCTAGGTACGTAGATATAGTCTATTCTGGTCCAGGTGTTGTGCAGGTTTGAATAAAAAGTGAATCCCTTCTCCCCGGATGTTTGGTCCTCCAGCAATCATCTCATCCAGATCCAGCATCCCTTCCTGCCACCTCTTTAGTTTACCGGCTCGCCTATTCCTCCCTTCCAGTGGTCTAGTTCTCCTGCATAATCGCATTAAGGTCCCCAATATTAACCCTTAAATTGTTCCTCACCAGCACATCAAGGACCTCCTGATAAAAGGCTGGATCAAATACTGAGGGGCATAAACGCCACCCAGGTAACTTTCTCCTGTACAACTCACCTCCACAAATGTGTATCTACCTTCTCCCTTATCTACCACCACCCTTGAGCTAACAAAGGGAACTCTCTTCCCAACCAGGATCGCCACTCCTCTCTTATGAGCCTTATAGGGAGATGCAAAAAAGCTACCCACCCACCCTCTCTCCAACTTACCATGCTCTCTATTGGTTAAATGTGTTTCCTGAAGGAGGGCTACTTGAGCACCCTGGCGGTGTATAGCTGTTAATATGCTGGCCCTTTTAGCTGGAGTCAAAATCCCTTTTACATTCCAGGAGACGATCCCCAGAGTTTTACCTTTTACCATTAGGCCCAAAGACTTTTCCCTTCTCCCTGCTCCTTATTTTTACATTTCCCCGTGAGCCCAAATGACCGATGTCTGTAAAATGACACATTACCCCATTGTTTTCCCCAAAGATCAGAAATATAAGACATGCCCCAACAAAATTTAACACACACATCCATTCCCAAAACTGTCCCCAAACACAATATTGTCACCCACCTTCCCACAACATAACCACCTCACCCCCCCTCATAGGCCATCCATACTCGCCCTCCCTCTCAACACTGTGGGTGGAGTGACCCATTAGCCCACACATTCTGGTAAATGCCTGCCTCCCCTCCCCACTTCAACTTATATAAGCAGAATTGCGACATTCCTGAGTCAAAGATTCCTCAGCTTTAAAAGGTAAAGAACATTTAACATATTAACTTTGGTCCGGTTATGGTCTCTGTCACTCTACTTGCCTCTACGGCATCTTTTCCCAACAGCGTCTTTTGTATCTTCTTTCCCCCTACTGAGCCACCCACCCCAACCAGAGTTTGCCAACCCCTTTCATCACAACTCTCCACATTTTATATTTCGTGGGAGCTTGTAGGGGCAGGAGGGGTGCCAGCCCTACTCTCAAAACACACGCAGCGCCGGCGGACCCCCCGCCCCCCACTTACCCAACCTCAACACCATCTTATCCACAGGGGGACCAGTCCTCTTTACTTTGGTAGGAGCGTGATACCATAGTCCCTCTACACAGTCCTGTACAGCTTCCCACCAAACTGCTGCTTTCCATGGTCTGTCCATCTCATCTATCCACCACCACCAGCCAACATCTCTTCTCATGTCTCTCCACCTCCACTCTGCCTTCCATTCCAGTTCTTCTCATAGGATCCACAGTTATTAGGAGCTCATACAGTCCTCCGCGAAATATTTGTCACAGCCAGGAGTTTCCAAGACCAGGAGACCATATCAAAGTCCAACTTCCTGCCCCTTAAAACAGTAGGGCACTATTTCAATCAGTCAGCAACTTTCAACAAACTTTTATTCTTTGCAAGCTGTTTAAAATCACAACATAACTGTTTTCCACCTCCACCATCCTCTTCACTTATTCGCTTTCACTCCGCTTTCTTCTTAAGCTCCTCCACAAACGGCGCCGCCGCTCTCTCCAACTCCCAGAAAAGTATATGTTGCTCCCTTATGCTTGATTTTCAGGATCGTAGGGTACAGCATGAAGCCTTCCACCTTCATCTCTCTAAGTTGTGCTAGCACTGGGCCAAAGGCTCTCACGCTTCTTCAGGACCCTATTTGAATAGTCCTGTGCCAGAAAAGCCTCTGTCCTCAAATCGTAGCTCCTTCATGTTGCGATGGGCCGAGCATCTCCTCCCTGTCCTGGAATTGTGGAACCCGAAAAATAATCTGCCTCGGGAGCCCCCACGGGGCAAACTCGACTGCTCCTGTGGCGGCTCAATTTCAACTTTTCCATTTTTAAGCTTCATTCCCAGCATATTTGGTAGTTTGACTGCACAAAAAGTCATAATATCAGACCCCTCCTTCCCTTCAGGGAGCCCTCTGATACTTAGATTCAAACGCCTCGCATAGTTCTCCTGGTAATCATGCTGTTCAGTTAACTCTGCCAGCTCCTTCTCGAGTTTTACCACACGGGCAGCCATGGGATCCACCTCGTCCTCCAATTTGGACACGCTCTCTTCCACTTCCGTAACTCTGCCCGACTTTGCATTTAACTGTTCCATCATGTTTTGCAACCGGCCATCAATCTTTCTCTCAGGCTGTTCCACTTCTCCTCGAGCGCCTCCATTACTTGCTTCGAGACCTCTTGACCTAGTAGAGCCACCTCGCCTGCAGAGAGCGAAATCGGGCCTGATGCCTCCGGGGCCTTTGCTGCTGCTCTCTTCCCTTGCCCTTTAGTGGCGGATCGCTGGTTTTTCCCTGCGTTCAGCAGCAAATAGTTGTCCATAGTGCTTACAACACTGTTCTTCACCCTTAAAAGTCGCTTTTAGATGCAAAATCTGCCAAATTTTAAACTTTATTTAAAGTGGGTATGTGAGCTGCGGAACACGTCCTCACCGATGGCTGCTCATTAGCGCCTTCCCTTAACAATTTTAATATTTTCCTCCAGATTTTCAGCATTGCCATTTTTACATTTCTTATGAACAGTACGGCTATCATTTTTCACATCCTGCCCGAAATGTGTTTCGCACCTGTGGCTGCGCATAATGGCTCGCTGTAGAAATCAACTTTCGGGACAGATTGACAAACTCACAGTGCCACTGTTCATGAGGGGAGGTCCCAAAATGCCTTTGTTGAAAATGTGGTTAAAAAAATCCCAAAAATAATTGCGTTACGCAGTTTCTACGCGCGTTCGTGACTTCAGTTTTTCATATTTTCACTTCAGATTTTCAACATTGCCATTTTTTTACGCCTCCTCATGAACAGTACAGCTGTCATTTTTCACATCCTGACCGAAATGTGTTTTCGCACCCGTGGCACCAAATGCGCAGTCGTTGTGCAGAATCATCTTCGGCTAACAAACTGATAGTGCCACTGTTCATGAGGTGGGGGTCACAAAAAGCCCAGGTTGATAATTTGGAGTGAAAATACCAACAAACACCCTGAGTATTAGGGTTTCCAACCCTAATGCCCCACTCTGTAGAGACTAACAGACGTCAGGGGTGTGACTTGGGATCGTCGGCTGTAATGCCCATGCCATTCCACCCCCACCCTGCAACCAGTGACAGGCATCGAGGTGTGCCTTGGAGTCTTTGGCCCCAAAGTTCCCTCCATTCTCCTATACTGCACCCATCTCAGCGTATTTCCTTATGGAATGGGGTAAGCGTAAGGCCCGAAGTCCCCAAGGCACACCACGACACTTGTCAGTGTCTGCAGGGTAGGGTGAGGTGAAATGGCGTGAGGTTATGGCCAGCGATGCAAAGGCACACCCCAATGCCTGTCAGTCTCTGCAGGATGGGGGTGGCGTCAGTTCAATACTTCACTGCCATTCTTATTATGGATCTCTTTAACTCCTGTACTCCCAGTGCCAGCAAGACAACATTCTGCATTGATAAATGCTTTTTTCTAATTAGGTTATGTCTGTATTTAAAAATTTTAAATAACCCATGTAAGAGCATTGTTTTATTGTTATTACCCTGCCTGTTTTTCATTGTGTAAGGCGCCTGGAGCCTTTGGGATTGGGGGCCATATAAATAAACCTTACTTCTAGGATCGTCAATATGTTGTTCATCCACACTCTTTGGCATGTCCCCTTTCACTTTAAATCTTGCCGGAAGTCTCCAAGCTGGCTCCTCCAACCCACCCAAGTGGTATAACCCTCAGCTGTGCCCCATGACGTCAGATCTTTCTTTCCGCTGGAAGATTCTGGTTGCCTCCCTCGTGCTCAAGCATTTTGTAGGCCCTGGCTCAAAAAACCTTAGGTTATTCCGAAAATCCGTCTAGTTCGCATCAGCGATTCCGACTCTATATCTTTGATTATGGAAGACAAGTCTTCCCCCGGATTTCGTTGATGCCCTTGCGGCCAGAAGATGTCACACACTGATCCCCGCACCACGTACGTTTACTGTCTCTGTGTCGACCATGACACCTCGAAATGCGATATGTGTCTCGCTTTCCATCCTAACATCCCCAACGACTATCTCGCACGCCTGAAGTTGGGGAGGTCAGAGAAACGGAACCCTCCGGTGAAATCCAAGGAGGCTCAGTGGGCGGTTTCCGTGGCTGCAGGATCCGCCGAGCAATTGGAACGCATGCAAGCATTCGAAGAGGAAGCAGCTGGGGCTGCAAAAACTACTCTGAGCTTCTTCGTTCCGTTCAACCTGGGCTCCACCTTCTCGGGTTCCTTCCGAGAGTTGTGCCAGTCTCTCCCGACCAAGGCAGAGGGTCCTGTGGGCATGTACTCCTCTCGATCCCGTAAGCGGGAGAAGGATCCGGGATCGTCTTTGTCCTGATGGAGACACTCTTGGGAGCAGGAGAGATCTTTGTCCCAGGAACATGCGGTCTCGACTTCAGTCAAGATTGCTTCTTCGGCAGCTGGCTTCTCGGCTTTGCCGTCTGGTCAGTCGATCGAACTGTTGATCAACAATGTAGAAATCGTCATCGACCCGATCGATCCTTTATCACCGACTCTGGTCGACGATTCTTTTGATCGAACTCCAGTTCTGACTTTTCCGATGATTAGACCCAGCCTGCTGGGACCCCCATCGAGGAAGTGGTCCCTGACCCCAGGAAATCACCGGTCCTGCTGGTGTCTCCGGATCGACCGAATCGGCCTGTCCGATCTCGATCGAGGTCTCAGACCCCCTTGACTGAAAGGCCGAGGAAGAGCCATAAATGCTCTAAAAAGAGGCGACGCCATCGGTCGTCCTCCTCGGACGAGGAGAGGCTCCGGCAGAAACTCTGACACTCGAGGGACCTCATGGCAGCTAATTTTGACCGGGCACAAGCGTCGGGCCCGGCCACCGGTCATTGCCTTGCGCCTCCTAGGACCGAAGCAGACTCCTTGAGCTAACATGTCGGTTCCCCGCCTGCAAAGCCAGCAAACCTCCAGTTCGGCCTAAACCAGTCTCCACCAATCGTGGTGGAACCACCGCCCAAGCAGCCTGTGGAGGCTCCTTCCAAAAGATAGGCCGGACACCGGGCTCCCCCGGCATCTGTTGGTCACTGTCACCCCGGACCGCCCTCGGCTGGTCAAAGGTGACCTGGGCAGTCGACTATTATATCTGGATTCCTCGAATTCGGATATGACCGGCCTGCATTCTCATCCCGGGAATGACAAAACAGCCGATGGGTTAGAAATGGAGGAAGGTCCCTCGTCTTTTCTGGGCATTCTTCGCATCATCTCTGAGTCCACATGGATGCCCCTGGAGCCAATCCACAAAAGGGCGGAGTACCCTCTCACGGACATCCTCAAGAGAAGGGGTACCCTGAAGGAGGCTTTTCCTGTGGCCGAGGCCATTGTTGGCCTGGCCTTAGAACTCTGGCAGCACCCTGCCTCTTGTCCAGCTCCGTCTGCCCGCATGGCCCGCAAGTGTGCGGTGCCCTTGGGGTCCCTTGCGGGCTTCACAGAGCACCCTTCAGCCGAGAGCCTGGTGACCGCCTCTGTGTTCAGGTGTACTGGCAGTTCTGTCGATACTGACCGACCTCCTGGCAAAGAGTCCAAGCTTTTGGACCATTCAGCCAGGAAGGTCTATGCAGCTTCTTCCTTGGGCCTTCGTCAGACAAGTTTGACCGTCATTATGGCACACTTCTCCCACACCCTCCTAGGGTCTTTGGATGAAGTCCTCTGACATCTCCCCGCGGACATGCAGACCACGGTCAAGCAGGTCTGGGATCAGGGCCGAACTGTTGCCAAACAGCAACTTCAGACAGCCCTGGATATTGGGGATTCTTGTGCCCGTTTGATGGCAGCCGCAGTTGACTCTCATCGCAGGGCTTGGCTGAGGCTCTCCTCCTTCCTGGTGGATACTCGGCACAAACTAGCTGACGTGCCTTTCCTAGGGACCGACCTTTTCGGCCCTGGAGTGGCTGGTCACCTTCAGCGTATTGAGCAGTCCAGTGCCACCTTGGACGCTACTTCTACCAAGGGTTTTCTTGGGCAAGAACCAGCAGAAGAAAAAGAAGAAGCTTTTTTGACATTCTTCACCTGCGGCTCAGCAGTCCTTCTTTCAAGGAGGACAGCAGCAGGCTCAAGCTTGGCACCCCCGAGCCCTCCCAGACCCGTATAGGAGGCCGAGATTCGGGTCCTGGATCCTCCTCCTCCATGCCTGCTCAGTGACGGGGCAGGGGCCGCCAAACCCCTCTCCCGTCATGCCAGCTCTGGGTCCTTCTGTGGGGGGCTGGCTCCGCCACTTCCTTTCCACCTGGTCCGCTGTCACTTCGGACAGGTGGGTTCTCGAAGTGGTCGGTCAGGGACCGCGTCTGGAAGTCGAGCAGTACCCTCCAAGCCGAGCCCGCACCCCTCGAGAGGAAAGAGTATCCACCCAGAATCAGTCGGCTGTCCGAGACGACATTGTTCAGCTCCTCCTCAGGGAGGCTGTAGCTCCAGTGGCGGATCCTCCAGCAGACCCAGGCTTTGTCTCCAGGTACTTCCTGGTGCCCGAGCGGACGGGGGAGCTGGCGCCCCATTCTAGATCTGCACGACCTGAACCAATATCTTGGGTCACGCACCTTTTGGATGGTCACTCTGTCCCAGATCATACCATCCTTGGAGCAAAACATGAGGTTCTGTTCACTGGATCTGCAGGACGTGTTCTTTCACGTCCCAATCCGTCCGTCCCATCAGCGAGTCCTCTACTTCAGGGTTGAAGGGACCCTGTACAAGTTACAAGCCATGCCGTTTGGCCTGTCCTCGGCCCCACGGGTCTTCACCAAATGTATTGCAGTGGTGGCGGCCCATCTCAGGCATTTGGGGGGGGGTAGTCAAGATTTATCCTTACCTTGACGACTGGCTCCTAGCAGGTTCCACCCAACAGGAGATGGAGATGTCCAGGGACCTGGCCCTCCAGACCTGTTCCCAACTCAGCCTCCTGATCAACGAGGCCAAGTCGGAACTCGTGCCTTCTCGGTTGATGGGCTTCATCGGGGCAGAGCTCGACTCTTGTCAAGCCAGAGCTCGGCTCCCGGTGGACAGGGCGGAGGTTCTCTTCTCCTTTGCCCAATCATTTCTGGTTGGGCAATTGCGCCCTGCCCAGGACTTTCTGCGCCTTCTGGGTTGCATGGCCGCATGCACCTCAGTGGTCCGTTGGTCACGGTTGCACATGCGCCCTCTCCAATGGGAGCTGGCCACCCAGTGGACTCAGCGCCACGGTCATTTCAACCGGCTGATCACTGTAACCCAGAAGATGTGGGCCGCTCTACACTGGTGGACCGCCCCAGACCGGTTGCAGGAAGGGATCCCATTTGTCCGCCCCCAGCCGACGGTCGTCCTTACGACCAATGCCTCTCTCATGGGCTGGGGAGCCCACATTGGGGACAAAAGCGTCCACAGGTTTTGGACCCCCGAGGAGTCTCGATGCCACATCAACCTGTTGGAGCTCAGAGCAGGTTGACTGGCACTGTCAGCTTTCGCTCCTCAGCTCTGGGGTCAAGTGGTTCAAGTCCAGACGGACAATACCACAACCATGTACTACCTCAACAAACAGGGCAACACGCACTCCCATCTGCTGTGCAGGGAGGCACTCCGCATCTGGATCCTCGTGAGCCGTCTGGAGGCAGATCTCATAGCCATCCATGTGGCAGGAGCCTCAAACCATCTGGCGGATGCTCTTAGCTGCTTAGGCGAGACATCCCACGAGTGGTCTCTCCATCCAGAGGTAGCTTACAGCCTGTTCTCTCACTGGGGCAAACTGATGGTGGACCTGTTTGCCTCCAGGGACAACACCAAGCTGAGGCTGTTCCATGCCCGCCCCCCTCAGCAGGACTCGCTGCAGGGGGATGCCTTCTTGAGGCCGTGGACCCCAGGCTTCCTCTACACCTTCCCTCCATTTCCCTTGATCCACAAAGTGCTTCCCAGGGTGAGGAGGGACAAGGCGAAGGTGATCTTGGTAGTCCCAGACTGGCCCGCCAGTTCTGGTATCCAGATCTCCTCAGCCTCAGCTGCAGGCCCCCGGATTGGCTTCCAGCACGCCCGGACCTGATATCTCTCAATCTGGGGACGGTATTCTATCTGGACCTTCAATCCCTGCACCTCACAGCCTGGTACCTGAGCGGCTAGAGTTCCAGGCTCTGGGTCTTTCCGAAGATGTCTTCACGGTGGTGGAGGCATCCAGAAAGGAATCGACCAGGAAATGTTATGCCTTCAAATGGAAAAGGTTTTCCATTTGGTGTCAGAGCAAGGGTCTGGACCCTTTGTCCTGTCCAGTGGCTAACATTCTTGACTACCTTTGGTCTCTCTCCAAAGGGGGTCTGAGGTCATCGACCCTTAGGGTGCACCTGGCAGCCATCTCTGCTTACTGAGCGCAGGCCAGTCAGCCGACATTGGCACAGGAGACAGTGGTTGGGCGCTTTTTCAAAGGCCTGGATCACATATCCCCTCCAGTGCGTGAACCTCCACCTCTGTGGGATCTTCTGCTGGTACTAGCAAAGCTCATGGGCAAGCCATTCAAACCAATGCACAAGTGTGCCTTGTCACACTTGTCATGGAAAGACAGCCTTCCTGGTGGCTATCACTTCTGCCAGAAGGACAGGGGAGCTCCAGGTGCTTTGGGTGGACTCCGCTTATCTGATCTTCTACAGGGACAAGGTTATCCCCTCGCCCCACCTAAAATTCCTTCCGAAGGTGGTGTCAGAGTTTCACCTTAACCAGGTGTTAACTCTGCCGGTTTACTACCCCAACAACACCTGGGAGGCAGAGTACAGGCTCCATACTTTGGACCCGAGTCATGCTCTCTCCTGTTATAAGGAGAGGATGGCAGACATTCGGGGAGAGGTTTGCCAGCTGTTTGTCACCTACGCTGCAGCCGCTTCTGGCAGATCTGCAGCAAAGCGGATGATTGCAAGATGGAGTACATTATGCATTAGTCTGTGCTATGAGTTGACAGGCAAGGAGCCTCCCAGAGGTATAAGAGCTCATTCTACCCACCATGCCACTGTATCGGTGGCTGCTTCCAGGGACATCCCTATCCAGGAAATCTGCCAGGCTGCTACCTGGAATTCAGCAAACACCTTCATCACCCACTACCACATCGACCTTGAGTCACGCGAGATGCTGGGTTTTGGGGCTCAGTTCTCCTATCTCTGTTCCCTAAGTAGGGGGTGTGCACCTTGCCTCCCTCCTCCTGGAGAACTGCTAGGAGTCTGCCAAAGGGTGTGGATGAACAACATATCCAAAATCCTAGAAAAACGGGCTACTCACCTGTAACAGTAGTTCTAGGAGTGGTATATGTTGTTCATCCACACGGACCCACCTGACCTGCCCGGCTGCAGATGCACAACAACTGGCTTCCAGCGGGCTAAGATCTGATGTCATGGGGTGGAGCCGAGGGTTATACCACCTGGGTGGGTGGGAGAAGCCAGCTTGAAGACTTCCGGCAAGATTTAAAGTGATAGGGGACATGCCAAAGAGTGTGGATGAACAACTTAGACCACTCCTAGAACTACTGTTACAGGTGAGTAACCTGTTTTACTACTTACTGAACTGCTGAGCACTTCACAACTAGACTTCAGAGCCACTGTGATGTTGAGACAGTTTTGATGTCTGCTACTTAGTACAGTACTCACAGTTACAGGATCGGTCAGTCCAAATACAGACAAAATAGTACCACAACAAAGTACTACATAAACAAACGGGGTGTCCGGATCCTCAAAACTGTGTACAGAAGCTATGAGGATCTGGGACCTAGCTTACTCCTGGACACAAAGATGTATGCAGTACATCTGCCAGGCAGGCTAAGTCCTGGCAGACTCCTTAAGCAGAATCAACTAGGAAACCACAAGTGGGCTTTGAAACAGTAAGTGGTTAGCCTCAGTCTTCGGAAGATTGGGGTATTCCAGAAATTGATCTGTTTCCCTCTTGGGAGAACAGCTGGTTCCCAAAGTTTTGTTGTAGACTCTCAGTCATGGGCACAGTCACAAAGGATGCATTTCCCTGACTTTGAGAGGGAGGTTCCTGTATACCTTTCCACCATTTCCCCTCTTACAGAAGGTACTCATGAAGCTCAGGAGAAAACCGGCAACAGTGATTCTGATAGTTCCAAAGTGGACTAGGCAGGCATGGTACTCAATGCTGCTGAGGCTGTCCTACACGACTCCAATCAACCCGCCACTGAGATACAACTTGTTGCCTCTGTCCCAGGGCAAGAGAACCTTCCCAGATCTTAGAACACTTATGATTAAGGGCATGGTTCTTGAAGAGCTAAAATTTTCTGGTTTGAATCTGATGAAGTGCTGAGAGTCTTAAAGGATTCCAGGAAACCAGCCATAAAGAAATCATCTTCCTCTTAAAGCAGCAGTACTAAATAATGAGGAAGTGATTATTTTTTTTCATTCCTTACTGTACAGGTAGTCCTCAGATTTTCAAATATATATATTTTAGGGGGATTCGACACTTAGTTTGTTTCATTTCTTGCAAATTACATCTGTGGTGTAGACCCACAGAAAATATGTCCTTCAGTGTGTTTAATGCTTCCTACCCTTGCATGTCTCTTCAAGTCTGGTGTACACTTCCAGTTCAGCATGGTGGATATTCATTTCTGAGAGTAGTGAGTCTGGGATCTGCATGGGGTTTCATTCGTGTAGTTAGGCAACCCTTCGTAGCTTTAACCTTTCCTACCCTCCTAATCTGTGGAATTTAACCCTATTTGACAATTTGCTAAAAAAAAAGTCGGATATGCCTGCCATGCTGCCAAACTGAAAAGACCTGCCAAGAGCTGTCAGCATACACACACCTGAATAACAGGAAGCCAACTGAGTGGAAAATGAGTGTACGTCATATGCATGTGCAGTGGGCAGCAAAGGGTTCCGAGTCAAGATGGGCGAGAGAAATGTAAACAGAACAACTGAAAACATGGAGCAAATGACGGGACAGTGGCACACTGAAAACAAGAAACAATACCAGGTAAGTGCTCAGCGAAGGACAGGGAACACGAACATAACTAGTACTGCTACTTCAAGTTGAAGAGGTTCTCCTACTGGTGTGCCCCCATAAAAATAATTACAGTGCAGGTAGGGCTGTCCACAGTTTTGGACTACCTGGTACACCAACTGTCCTTAGGCGTGAAACCAGACCTGGCAGTTGTGTCAGCGTACACATCACCAGGCATGGACAAGTCCTTGGCTCCAAGTTTTTTCAAAGGCCCCAATCATCTGCACCTCCAGTAAGGAAACCACTTCCTCCATGGGACCTGAATATTTGTCTTGCCCAGCTGATGGAAGCCCCCTTGAGCCTATGGCAACAGCAGACTTAAAGTATGTCACCTAGAAAACGGTTTTCCTGGTAGCCATGACATCTGCCAGAAGGGTAAGTGAATTGCAAGTCCTTTGTATAGATCCAAACTACATTACATTCCACACTGACTTGGTAGTCCTTAGAACCAGTTTGAAATTCCTACCTAAGGTGGTTTCAGAATTCCATCTAAATCAGTCACTTACTCTTCCTGTTCTTTTTCCTGAACACTGTAGTACCGATGAGCAAAAGCTGCACTGTCTTGATATATAAAAAAAGAGAACTGGGTTACTACATGGACCAGACAAGGGATGTCAGGTCTGATGGCACACAACTCTTTGTCTCCTATGGAGAAGTTGGAAATGTAGAACAGCAGCCAGGAAGACGATCTCTTGTTGGATAGTTCCTGTATACAGTTCTGTTTTGACAAAACTGGCAAGCAACCTCCCAGAAGCTTACTATCGCACCCACAAGGGGCACCCCTACCTCTGTGGCACCTACCAGAGGTATTCCCCTTCAAGAAATTTGTAAAGTAGCTACCTGGAAAACAGTGCACACCTTCAACAAGCACTACAAGTCTGGACATACAGTCTAGGAGGGATGCAGTTTTGAAACTGCTGTCTTGAAGAACCTTTTTCCTGGAGAGGTTCTAGACCCATCCTCCCAAGGTATTGCTAGTGATTCTGCACTTTTGAAAGCCATCATTGATGCATTCTTGTTGTCAGAAGAAAACATTACTCACTGTAGTAATGTTGTATCTTATCTGTGTCAATTTTCACCATTCATCACTATTTGGGTACTGTGCCGGAGCAAGGACCCCGCGGGAGACTTTTTTTTTTTCATGGGCGGAGCCGGCATAGGACCGGCGCCGACCTCAAGACCGACATTCCACGTGGTGCTCGAAGGTTAGCAGTTAGCCATTGTCGACTCCGCCCTAGCCCCAGTTCTTCTCCCGCTGTCGAGTGTGGATCCTGTGTGAGACTGTGACTGTAATTTGCAGCCTAGTCCGTCGTGCTTGACCTGTTTCTTTGCCTCGGTTCTGCTCGCCTACTCGACATCGCTTTGAAATACTGGTAAGATCTTTCCTTTTTATAAGCAGCGTTGAGTACTGTGTTTTATTTACTTTTCCATTCGGTCATGTCTCGTCCGGGGGGCAAGAAGACTTCGAAGACAGGTTGGTGCCCCTGTGGCCACCTTTATTCTGTAACGGACCAGCATGACTGCTGCCTTTTCTGCCTCGGCCCAACATTATATGGATAACTGTGACATTTGTTTCTCCATGGACGCGATGTGATTGAAAACCACGCGCTGAAGGTCAGACATGCGCCCGCCGACATTCGGGAAGTCGAATCCGCAACCCGTCCGGACCAAAGGCGGGGATTCTCGACCTTTGGGCGGGGAACCCCGCCTCTTCTAGCCTGCATGGCGGGGTTTCTTCCAGCGGTGCAGGAGGCTGAGCTGGTCCCCTTGGGAGTCAGTCGGAAGGCACCGCTTCGGCAGTCGTTACTTCGGTGGTGAAAGCTCCATCAGTGTCGTGTTCTTGGTCCCAGTGCCGCTCGTGGCACCTTGGGCTTTGAGTGCGGCACCACGGTCAGTGTCTGGCTGGTTCTCAACTACTTCAGGTTAAGTAGTCTGGAGGTTTCTGGGCCTGGTTCTGGTCCTGACGTGTGCGTGGCGCCGGGGCAGGAGCCGGCACCGTCCCTGTTCGTGGCGCCAGGGATGGGGTCGGTGCCGCGATCGGGGTCGATCCTGTCTTCGGCGCCATTCACGGCACCAGGTGTTGTCTTGACACCGTGCTCGGTAAACTGCGGCTACGGGGTAGGTGACGCTGGTCGGCGATGCCACATTGGGTTTAGCGCCGCCCAGCGCTGGGGGCGGCGGAACTACACCGGGTCGTGCCTGACCCAGTGCGTCCGGTGCCGGGCGTGGACTGTGCTTCCTTCTGGTGGCATTGGAGGTGCCGAATCCCAGGGTGCCTGGCCTCAGAGGGACTGGAGGGGTCCATGGGGTTGTCTGGCATTGGACCTCGGAGCCTGCCTCTTCAGAGGCGGATTCTGGGTCTGATCCAGACTGGCTCCCGGGTTCTGCGGAGTCTTCGGACCCCTCTGTCTCCAGCACCTCGGCCCCCACTCAGCCTCCCTCTGGGAATCAGCTCTCGCTGGGTGGACCTCAGGGTCAGGGGGTCTGACCAGCCAGCGGTGGTCCCTGTGACTACTGCTGCGCAGTCTGGGGTCACTAGCATGACTGTTTCCCCAGTTGGGGTACCCCCCTCCTTGGTGTGTTTGGACAGCCCAAGTTTTGGGCAGCCTGGGGCACATCAGGAGGGGGAAGGTGCGGTTCCCTGGGTGGACTGCTCGGAGGTGCCAGCTACCTAGGATGGTGACTAAGAGGACGAGGTCCCTCTCTGACTCCGAAGGGTTGAGTGGCAGAGGTGTGGCGCAACAAGCCCTTCCTAGAGCCCAGCAGGGTTCTGGTAGGAGCTGAAGCGCAGGCCCTCGCCGTTCCCTAGAGGAGTCCCTGAGGGGGACTCTTACTTCTGAGGTCAGAGGCCGTCCTTCTGGACTAACACGGTCCCGGTTACCTCATGGGGGCATTTCTTCCTTTGGGCACAGCTCTGACCATTCCAACCCAGTTGAACGGCTGTTAGCTGCAGCAGCCTTTGGGTCCCCCTCCTTGCGAAGGGTTTCCTGTTGGCCCCCTTGCCCTGACATTCTCCTATTGCCAGAAGCCTGTCCCCCGAGCCTCTGTCTCCTTCCCCAGTGGTCCCAGGTATTCCTGGTCCTCGTGGACCTCTTACCTGGGAACAGTTCAGAGGTTCGGCTGCACATTTTCCCACTTACCTCCATGCCCTGGACCAGCAGGTGTTTTACCACACTCCTGTGCAGCTGGACCCTGAACCTGGGAGCTTGTCTTCCTCCCCTTCTCACTCTACTGAGGGAGAGGAACCTTCGGTCCACATCTCCCCAGCATCTGATCTGTCCTCATATCAGCGCTTCCTTGTGAGGATGCTGGACGAGCTTCACCTGACCCTGGTCCTGAGCATGTGACGCACACCTTTTTGGGCGAATACATTGCGGCCCACCTGGTGGCTCCCGCCTGGCCTATTCCTTTTCAGGAGGTGTCACATCAGCTCTGGCTATGTCCTTTTTCCACAGTGCCAGCCCCAAGGGACCTACACCAGCGGTATTGTGCTCCCCCTGGGTCTCCAAGTTCTCTGCCTCATCTCCCTTCGGGATTGACCTCCCTGGACACCCCCTCGGGGCCTCGCGCCCCTTGCCGCGACCACCCTCCAGATTCAGACTGTGCGGATTTAGACTTCTGGGGGAGACGAGTGTTCTACTCGGCACAGATCTCTGTCAATTTCAGCACATCAGGCCCACTATGCAGTCTATGACAGGTTCTTGTGGTCCAGGCTAGGACAGTTCCTAGCCTCGATGCCTGATTTGGAGGAAACCAGGCAAGCTATTGCCCTCTCTGCGCAGGGCCTGGAGCTAACAAGGCACCAAGCAAGGGCATCTTACGATGCCAATGAGGTAGTTTCCAGAGTGGTAGGGACAGCGATCTGCCTTCGGCGGACGGCATGGCTTCGCTTATCCCGGTTGTCTCCCCTCGCCCGGCGTAGGGTGATTTACTCCGCCTACCAGAGAACCCATCTCTTCTCCCAACGGGTGAGACGGTGGCTCTCTGGGCGCCTTCCTTCCCCCACTGGGGATCCCTGTCTCACCCAGACCAGTCTCAGACCTCTCCAGGCCTGTAAGGTTTCTCTCCTGCAGTGTCTCACCCAAATAATGATGAATGGTGAAGACTGACACAGATAAGATATGAAAATTACGTACCTACCGTAATTGTTGATCTTTCTGTGTATCTTCACCATTCATCACTAAATCCCACCCTCCTTCCCCCTGGGGCCTCAATCTCTGGACTCCTCCCCTTCCCTGTGTGTCTTACCTTTCCTCGCTCTCCTCTCCCTTGGGTGTAGGCGGGAGAGGACTGTGGAGATGCACAGGGGTGAATTCTTTGAGCTTGTAAGAGGTTGGAGGGGACCTCCCCTTCTTAGAGAGTCCCAGAGTGGGGGGGCATCCTTTTTCTCTTCCCCCATCTCAGTTAATTTATTTGTGGGCTCGAAAATTGATCCCACATATTTTTCTCCCAGCCTTTGTCTGCTAAAATTTTTTTTACCACCCCTCCCCTTTCTTTTGGGCGAGAGGAGGTTGAACACACCCTCAGTCCGCACTTCTTAGTGGTTGGTCATCAGACCTAGGCTGCTTCAAATTCTGTCCTGCAGCTGAACTCTTAGTCCAGCCGGACATATCCCTAAAAAGGCTTATGTGCGACTCCGCTTCTGAGGGTGTGTGACTCTTTCCCCCCTTCCCCATAATTTTTCCTTCCCTTATTCCTTCTGTTCTCCTCTTCCAGAGATTGGGGCCCCCTTTTTCCCTAATTTCCTCTTTAAGTCTCCTTCTCTCTGACGCCTTAGTCGCTTATGTCTCCTTTTGGTTTGTTCTTCTTTTCCTTTTGTCTTTCCCTTAGGCTCTATTGCCTCAACCCACCCTCCCTTCCGTACACTCTCCGGCATGTCAGAACTGGGGCTGGGGCGGAGTCAACAACGGCTGCCAACCCTCAAGCGCCACGTGGAATATCAGTCTCGAGGGCGGCGCCGGCCCTACGTCGTCCTGGCTCCGGCACAGTACTCAAATAGTGATGAATGGTGAAGATACACAGAAAGATCAACAATTACGGTAGGTACGTAATTTTCATTTCTTGTCATGGATCCATCAGTGAGCCTTACAAACCCTGACCCTGCCTCCTCTTCTAGAACCTCACTTATTTTGGTGGTCACTGCTCCCCTGGCTCTAGAAGCAAAGTTGGCATTAAACCAGTAGGAGACTGTGAGCACTGCGTAAAATCTGAACATAGCTCAAAGCTCCATAATTAGCATAAATTCTGTCTCCGGGGCAGCGCATTCCTGCAAACTGATGCACTCTTGTAAGGCTCATTGATGGATACCTGAGATGAAACATCATTACTACAGTGTGTAAAATCTTCTTAATTCTCCCTGAACCCTTCTTATTTCTCAGTTCTTTTCTTGATTGAATGATTACTTGATTCATTATCTCTGTCTCTTAGGCCCCAGTTAAATCTTAAAATTTCTTTTATCTTATAACTGATGTCTGGAGTGAAGCCAACACCTGATTAAATAACCCCCCTTTTGCTCACGAAAAGGAAGTTGCATGTACTTTCAGTTTCTGGGGCTGCTCCACATTTCAGCCCCTAGACTCTATTCAGCTTGATCGTCTGGATAATCTCTTCTTTTCTTTTGATTCTGCTCTCTTTCCTTTTGCATTATTGCATTGCTGCACGATTTACTACAGTGCTCTGATTGGAATAAATCAGCAAGTTCTCTGTAGCAAGTCTAGTGAGTCCAGCAGTACTGCTGCCATCTGCTAACCCAGCAATGTTGCAGCATCACAGTTGCTCATTAATTCTGTGATTCATTTGCTGTTTGAATGACTATTATCAGGCACACCCCACACCATTTGGAAAATAATGAGTCCCAGTGCCAGGTGCTCCAGCTCCCACTTGCTTTTCATCTATGTTTTTCCTCTACCGTAGTGATAGTTAATTAAAATGACTCCATCCACCACCAAACACCTTGTGGAGACTGAGAACTATGTTAACCAACACAAAGCAGTTAGCTCAACCAGCTGAACCCCACCCCTGGCATGGTTCAGATTCAAATCACCTTCTGTAATGATGGTAGAAACCAAACCAGCACACCAAAACTGTCACAACCAAACCAACTCTAACAAGATATGGATAAATTAATAAAAATACTATGAAAACAGAGAGACAATCGTGTTTTAGAGCAAGGAGATGGGATAAGCTTCTAAGCAAGCAATAACCCATGACAGGGTGTGCTGTTATTGAGGATTAATCAACACCCGGGTGCATTGTGAGGACTGGAGTGGGTTATTGCATGGTCCAATTTTGACAGAAATTTACAAACACTGTTGTTACAAGAAAGAAAACGTGGGGTTTAGTGTTCCTCCACTATTTCTTGCTGTGGAACCACAGTTGTCTGTGTTCTGCCACACTACAAATAGGTCAAAACAGAATTTTGTGGTGAACAGGCCAGACATTATAATATCAAGGAGCAGCTGGAACTTCTTATTCTGTCATCACAATTATATAGTGGGGTACATTTCTATTCTGTCACAAATACATACTCTGCTGCATTTGTATACTGCTATTCTCAGTGTGCATATGTTTTCATTTTCCCTTACACTGCAGTCTGTCACATTGCAGACAACCCCCCCACACACCAACCTGTTATGACTGTTTCTTTAACCAAGATCCTGGTGATCACTGCCATGCTATGCCAAGCATATTTCCTTGGGAGACAGGGGTTTCTTCCTCAGATTATGAGGTTCTGTTGACCATGCCATTCAGTATTCAACAAATGTAAGAGGTCCACATAGCTGGTAGGAGAGGGAGCGCTTAACTGAAGAACGCGCTCAGCAGATTCAGTCTGTGAATGGACCACACAGACTGGAGACAGCTTCTCTCTTTCGGTCTGACACATATCTCTTAGTTACAGTGCTGCACGTGCAGCTTAGGGAGCTACACTCGGGAACGGGTGTGCTCAGAGCGCACACATTTCAACGAACCAGACCATGGCTGCAACAGGATGGGGGGGTGGCTCAACAAGGAAAAAAGCTGTCCACTCCTCTGCACAAAAGAGCTACTGCATGGAGGGCGGGGGAAACGAGCAAATAATGGCCACAACGCCAGCCACTTTTAAAACCCCCTACGGCAGGTTCACATGCTGTGCTATCCTACAATGTAAACGTGTTTATGGACCTGTTCTTTCCCTGCCTGCACTACCACATGCACAACACTACTCAGAGAATCCCACCGCTTCTGTACATATAGACGTTTCCGTTGATTTTATTGATGTCTGTAATGCTTCTGCATACTTTTTGTGATGCACCGTTTCACTTGTGTGAAGACAAAGTTTTTGCTAGGATTCTCAGTGTCCTCTGGGTGGGTGGGTAGATTGCTAACGTGGATTTCAATATGGCTACTAATGAAATTTTTTAACACAGGCTTGCAGTTAGTTCAGTCTCCTGTTGCTCGGGCGCTTTTCACCACTTGCATCTACTGTGCCTTTACTAGTAATTATGAATGGTCGCCTGATTACTATTGACCAGTCATGTCCCTAATATATAGGTGCCCGTGTTATAAAAGCTATAAACTCAAACTAAGAAAACTATACTAAATTCAAGCTGTATTACAAAGAGCACTACAAACAGCATTTAAGTAGATCTCAATTTGGTCTTTCATAGTCTCTCATGATGGAGCTCATCCATCTGACCCTCACTCAACCATTAGCAGCCTCCTCCTCTTCCTGTGACATCAGCAAAGCTTGTTGCTGCCCCCCTGTTCTTCCCTTGTGACTTGGCAAAACCATTGGGCTTGTTTATTTCTTGATTTTTGTTAGGATGTTCATTAGCACATAGTTGAACACATTAAAGGGTCCTTGACCTTTTGCTGCCTGTTGGCTATTATATTAGGTGCCTGAGTTTTATTAGCATTCATTCCTTGCAAATGTACTTTGGCCTCTGAAATGAACAGAAAGACGGATTTCAGCACACAGATGTTCTAATTGAAACAAAATGTTTTGTTTTGTCTGTATTTAGCTTCAGCTATAGCTGCAACAAGAATACTTAAAGCACAGCAAGTATTGAAAATGAAGCTGGCGAAGAGGTAAGCCATGTCAGCTAGGGAGCTGTTGGGTGGAACTAATTTTATGTTTATTTTTAATTGTCAGTTTTATTTTGCAGTGTATTAGGTGCCCTTCTGACAAACCACCCAGTGCACCATATACTAAATTATAAATAATAACATTAGTAACATTTATTGAGCTACGTATCACCCATCGTTTATGGTTCATCAGCGTTCTTGGAATTTTTTTTTTTTTTTTTTTTTTGGTGGGACGACAACAGGGAGCTCCCGTCCCTCCCTCAGAGGGACTAGTCCTCTCACCTCATAGTTGGGTCATCATAGACCCTGTCGTCTCCCGATTTTTGCTGTTTTGGCCCTGGGCCCACGGCCATGCAACGGGCGGAGCAACTGGCTCCGCCTCCGTAGAGGCAGCCTAACGCCCTGGGCGTGAGTCCTCCCTGTTCTTGGCGGCTCATTTGTGCTGACACCCAGCCACTGCTGGGTGTCAGTCTGCATGCCATCGATTCCCCCAAGGAAGGAGAGCTATCTCTGGGCACTCAATCCTTCCTGACCCCCAAACAGCAAGTTCGTTCCCGAACTCAGGTTGCCGGTGTGGTGTCGAGCACCTCAACTCTCGGCGCCACCGGGCTAGCCCACAGTTCCTGTGAACTTTTATTCCCTGGTCCTTTTATCCCTTGTGGAGATCATATTTCAGCTTTTTACAGCTTTGTGGGTGGTGCTCCGAAGACATCATGCCATCATGATCTCAGTAGAGCACTATAGAATCACGTGACCGGACCGCTGTACAGTGTGCTTCCACAGTGCTCTGGCACAGTTTCCAACAGTTATGTTTATGGCCCTTCCCTCACGGCCACATAAACACACCCACTTCACGAGGCATTGCTTTTTTTTCCCCCGCAACTGCGGAGGTGATTGGCAGCGTGCACAAGATGCCCGCTGAGTCAGACTGTGCATGCGTGAGTATCGTGCATGCGCAGTTCTGTCTTCACCACCATCTTGTGCACGGCATACTCCGGTGGCGCTCATAAAAGCTTTAAGCTTGCGTATCGGCTCTGACCAGAGCTGCTTATTAAAAGCAGCTTGAACAGTCTCAGCTTTGCTTCATTTCATTCATGTTTATTCTTGGGTAGATCATGCTGAATAGCTTGGTATTAGAAACCCCATTAGGACTGAGATGCAGCAGCTGGCCTGTTGCACACCAGTAGGACCACAACTGGACACACCTCATCCAGGTGTGGGCACAAGCGTGAGTCATCGGGGGCTGGCCAGCGGAGGAGGATTGAGCATCCTAAGGATGCTCTCCTCTTCCAGGGAAAGAGGACCGCCATCCTCACTATGGTACTGCCACCTGGGTAACCACAGGTGGCAGTGCAGCTGAGGACACCACATTGAAGGGGGAAGACTTTGGCCAGGGACGATCCCCTTTGTGTGCCATCTTCCAGTGCTTAAGGGGGAAATGCACCAGCAAACAGAAAAATGGCCCAGAGTTGATTTCCTGGGACTCCACTATATCCGAGCCATTCCCTGCCACCCGACACTGGGCACACTCGTGGGATACATCTTTTTCCACCCTGTACCCCACCCACGCGGTAAACCAAGGCTTTGTGGGGGTTGGTGGATGACAGGTAGCCAGGGACCGAAGAAGGTGCCAGAGGGTTTAGGTGGGAGCCAGCACCAGTGAGAGGGGGCATAAAATATGTATTTAAAAAAAATAAAAAAAGTTTCTGGTGCGACATGTTTTGCCTCTCATCACCCCAAGCTATTAAGACAAAAGCCCCGATGTACAAAATCTGCCATAAAGCTTGAAAGGAGCTGTTATAGTCTCCTAATGATCCCAAAGAGGACTTCTGTCAGGATTGAAGCTGCACTCTTGTTCATTTGCTTTGACAAAGAATATGCTGCCCCAATAGAAGACCATGGATATATTTGCCACTTCCCCCTTGGACAGGCAGAAAATACCGTTGTATGATTTTAATTATTGGTTACCAGGAGAGGAAATAGAGACAAAAGCCCCAATAGAAGCTTTCAGTTCCTTTTTAAAAGGCCTTACATTCATCAAGAGTTATTAAATTCGAGGGTCATCCATTTCAGAGCAAAGGTGCCTGTTGAGACCATGTTCTGACACTGAATCCAGAGTCCTCAGTGTGAGAAATGTGGCAGGATTTACACTGAGCAGATAATGGTTGCACAGCTTTGTAAGGGAGCAGTTGCTATCTGCTCTTCCATTCAAAGGTTGCAGTCATGCGGATTGCTGCAGTGGTAGATATCCTCCAGGATACCGTACTTCAGAATGCAAGTGGTTTCTTTGCTTAATGGCCTGGGGGTTCATTACTTGTAACTGTATTGTTTGTTCCTACTGGACAAGTCATCCACTCACTACCAAAATAGTGGCACTGCATGGAAAGGTGAATGGTGCCTGGTGAGTGGATAGAGCCAGAATAAATATCTGTAGGGAGGAGGGAGGAGGGGAGAGAGTGAGAGAGAGAGAGGGAGAGAATGAATGATAGCAAAGTGTAATGTCATGAGTCTGAAGGCGAGTAGCCTTTATGAGCTTGTTCATTCCTAGATGGTATTATTTCACAAGTATGCCAGACTTTGCCATCTTTTATTTTATATAATGCATTAGGTTGGACATTTCTTGCTGTGTCCTGTGTTTTACCATAGTGTTGGGCATTGGGTGGCTGTGACATGTGTTATTAAAGGGCTTGTTGCATGCGTTATTAGGGGTTTGTTACCTGTGTTATTAAGGGGCTTGTTACATGTGTTATTGTAGTGGTTTGTAGTGTGTTGGGTAGTAGTGTGTTATTAAAGGAATAATGCACGACAGGGTGTGTGTCTTGATGGGATAACGTCATGCCTCAAGTGGTTGCTCACGAGGCCGTAGAGGCAGTGTGTCCAACCTTACCAGTGATGGTATCCCAGCACGACACACACCCTGGAGTGCATTATTCCTATTATACAATGGCTTATGAGTAAAAAAAAAAAGAAAACAATGGAAAAGTACATTTAAAAATACATTTTTTGCCTTTTTATGAGTAGGTTTACTTTCTGAAACAATAGTGTTGATTCACTGTTTTAGCCAGTAGGTGGAGCTGCTGTTGCTATGGCTATAGAATCCCCCTCACTAAGCTTCGTCTGTGTTGGGCACAGTTTTTCATGTTAATCTTCTGTTTGCGTTTGTGTCTCTGTGTCTTTTGCCTCTGAAACATAGAAACATAGATTTTGACGGCACATAAGGATTGCCTGGCCCACCTAGTCTACCCATTTCTCTACCTACTTCAACTCCAGATCCTAAATGATCAGCAGCTTACCCTCTCTTTCCTATCACTAGGGTTGCCTTCTGTCTATCCCATGCATTCTTGAATTCACCAGTTATTTTAGCCTTTCCGACCTCTGCTGGGAGGCTGTTCCATGCATCCACCACCTTTCTGTGAAAAAAACTTTTCACATTACCCCGAGTCTCCTCTGCCTCATACTGCGACCCCTTGTTCTTGCACATCTCTATTTTAAAAGAGACTGCCCTACTGGACCTTGTTGATTCCCTGAGTTACATGAAGGTCTCTATCATATTCCCCTTTCTCCCTCCTTTCCTCCAGGGTATACATGGTGAGGTCTTTCAGTCTTTCCTCATATGTGTTCTGGTGCATTCCTGTTACCATTTTGTTGCCTTCTCTGGACCACCTCCATTCTGTCAATGTCCTTCCGGAGATGTGGTTTCAGAACTGAACACAGTATTCAGATGTGACCTGACCAATTGTCTGTACAATGGCATCACCATCTCATGTTTTTACTGATGATGCCCCTCCCTATGCACCTCAGCATCCCTCCGACCCTGCCCACCGCCTTTTCACATTGCTTGGCCAACTTCAGGTCATCCATTATGTTTACTCCCAGGTCCCTTTCCAGTTTTGTTGTTGTTAGTATCTCTCCCCCTTTGTATTCCTCACCAGGATTTCTGTGGCCCAAGTGCATCACTTTGCACTTTTTTGTGTTTAATTTAAGCTGACACACTCTTGAGCACTCCTCCAATTTGCCTAGGGGTCTTCTCATTTTTTCCACCCCGTCTAGAGTATCTACCCTATTGCAGATCTTGATGTCATCCGCAAAGAGGCTTCCCTTCCCTTCCAGCCCCTCTGCAATGTCGCTAATGAAGACATTGAAGAAGACCGGCCCCAGAACCGAGCCCTGTGGCACCCCACTTGTCCCCCCCCAGGATTGAACTCCATTTACCACCATCCTCTGTGTCCCGTTGTTCAGCCAGTTTCGTACCCAGACTGCACAACTTGTTTACTAGTCTCCTACTTGGGATGGTGTCAAATGCCTTGCTAAAATCTAGGTAGGCCATGTCCACCGCCCCTCTCTGATCCACCACCATGGTTACACAGTCAAAGAAATCTATCAGCTTTGTTTGACAAGATCTTCCTGCTGTGAATCCATGTTGCCTCGAGTCTTGTGCCCCGCTAGTCTCCAGGTCTGCCACAATCCTTTCCTTTAACATGGATTCCATGATTTTCTCCACCAAGATCAAGCTGACTGGCCTGTAATTTCCAGCCTCCTCCTTGCTCCCACTTTTGTGTAGTGGTACCACATTCACCCTCCTCCAGTCCTTTGGTACCACTTCCTCCTCTAGTGATTTGTTAAATAGGGCTGTCAGTGGTGCCCCTAGATCTTCCTGGACTAAGTCTCCATCATTCATTCATTCACACTAACGGGATAGCGCCAGAGGCGCTAGGACCAAGCAGGAGCCAACATTTTTCAGAAGGGTCGGCACTGAGACAGGACCACGCATCGCGCGGCACCGCGAGACTAGCTCGCGCCTGCGTAGGCTATCTCGGCGTCGACCCTCCAACCGCCTCACTTCCTTTTCTCCTGCCGTCAAGTGCGCTTGGATGTCGTCATCGCTCATCTGCCGGAGTCAAAGTTTTTGTCTATACGACAGCAGCTTTTAACATTTTAATAGTAGTAATTTCTTATTTTATGAACAAGAAAAGAAGATTATGAAGAAGAAAAAGAATTCTCACCTGCCATCAACGAGTCATCCTTAGAGCGGTAGTGGTGACAGTAGGAAGACTTCGTTTAAAAGTTGTTATGGTAGAGGCTGTGTCCGGTCTGTAGCCTTTGGTGAGCAGCGGGGGTGTCCAACTATGGACAGTCCTATGCTCGAGGAAGACAGTCCACTGAAGCATGAATTAAGCGGTTCTGGGGAACCAGCTCACAGCAACCTCGAGCTGTTCTTCCTCGCTGGGGAGAACAATCGGTGCTGCTCGAGGTTGCCCTCTGGTACGTCTGCACAAGGGATTGTTTGGGAGGCGATAGGCCTGAACCGACTTTGGTGGGTTCCCCTGGCCCCACTCCTAACGACTGCATTCTTCGACTCCGATTCCATCTCTGTCCTCGTGAGCTCCGGGAGAGCAGTTCACCTCGGGGCGCTCCTTTGGAGCAGGGGTTCGACTTATCCAGTTTTCCTGGCCAGTGTTCCTGATTTCAGGGCCTCGGGCGCTGGTCAGAGTCGAATCAATTGGATCATGATGAGCAGTGCCCTCTTGGTGCCTTTGCCATCGTGTCAACCCCTGCCCTACCCCCTTTCCATGCAGGGGCCAGCATGGGAACCACCTTTTCCTTCTCCCTTCTTCTCAGGATTCTCCATTGGCATTCTGGCAGTGCCCGATGCCATGGGTGGCGCCGTGGGTCTGGCGCCATGGCTGCTGGTTTGGTGGCATCAGTGCCGTGGCGGCATTGCTGGTGTTTGGGTCAGCGCTGTGAGTCGGTCGCAATGCTTTCGGTGCCATCGGCTCTGTGCGGCACTGTGGTTGCTGCCTTGGTTGCCAGTGCCACTGACGGTGCTGTGGGTGACTTCAAGCGTGCAGTGGATGCTCGTGGGCACCGCGGGTGGTGCAGTGGGTGGTTCGGGCACCTTGCAGTGAACACTGTGGGCACCCATGGATGCCATGAGTACCATGGATGCCATGAGTGTCTTGGTGCCATGGGGTGCCACTAGTATCATGGCTGCCATGAGTGCTATGGGTGCCACAGGTGCCATTGCTGCCATGGGTGCTGGGGGTACCTGCTGGTACTGCTGCGAGTGCCCTCGGGTGTCACCCGGGTTGGCATAGGCACTGCTTGGTGCTCTCCCATGCCACGAGTGATGCTGGTGCTGCAGGGGTGCCAGTTGGTGCTGTCCGGCAGAACTAGTGACGGATTTCCTTCTGCATACCTCTTCTTCCACGGGACTTGTGGCAGGATGTTTCCACAGAATGAAGTCCTGTTCTACGGAATATTTTTTCCACACATCTTAGTGGATGGTGGTCTGCATGGGATCTTGTGACATCCAGCAGTTGTCCGCTGATGGAACTCTTTTGTTGTGCCAGCAGAATCTCTCATTCTGCTCAGCACTTTCTCAGCTCCCGACGTGATGCCAAGTTTCTCGACATCCTTCCTGGTGGCGAAATCTCTTGTGGCTCTGACCTAGACTTCCCTTAGGGGTCCTTCTGGGGTAGAAGTGCATCTAGATGAGTCTGTCCTTGTCCTTCTGGTCAGTGATACAGCGGATGACTCATCTTATATACTAAAGGGCATGCCCTCTCTATCATCAGAGTCCGTGATGGAAGATCTTTTCAGTAGTTCCTCAGTAATGGGGTCCACCATACTATTCAGACAGCATCCATGGACCATACACCTCTGCGTCTAGACTCTTTTAGTCATCAAGACAATTACACTCTGTGGAACATTCTATTTCAATGGTCGGGAGACGCGCAGACTCTTCCGCTCCTTTGATAGGGGTTAGGTGGTAACATCTGTTCAGCTGTTCTTATTAGTCTGGTCACAATTTCAGTTATGGATGCTCAGGCTCCTCCTGCCCCTCAGAGGGATGACATCTTAGTCATTCTTGTATAAGGCAATCCTTGCAAAATAGCAGCCTGAAACCTTGTCAGACTCAGACTTATGGTGTATTTAAAAAAAAAAAAAAAAAAAAGGTTAGAATTGTCACAGCACAGGGCCTAGTCAAAATTACCGATACCACACTTCTGGATCTGACCAGGTTCTGCCTCTGCCCCTTAGGCGGTCGTCTCTAAAACTACGGTAAAAATTACCTGATTTCTTCTACCCTTAGGGGCAGTCCGATCCAGCAGAGGTATGGGTCATCTCTCTTCTCTAAGAGAGATTTCTCTTATTCTGAGATATTTCCTAGACCTAGGCGACTGCCCAGTCTGTTGGTCCCCCTTTTTTTATCAGGCTTTCTTCTCTTGATCAGCGCCTCGCAGCAACAAAAGTGACTCTCCAGTGAGTCAGAACTCCGGTTCCTGTGGACATCCGGTGATGTCAGCATACTAATGGTAGCTTAGCTCCCATAGCTCCGCAGCCCAAAACAAGAATCCTAAAGGCATCCACCCAAAATTCAGCATGCAATCTCCAGCTAAAGCCACCAGGTCAAAAGCTACTGCACCAAAGAACAATCAGACTCCGGTACAAAAACTGCAGATGATGCTACAACAAGATAAACCCGCTGCATCAATCGGGACATCTGAGGGAGCCAGCATGGCGCTCTTGGAAGAAACCGAGGAGAGCTGTTCGCAGATGGTGGATTCAACACTGCAAACTGCCAAAACGGTCACTAAAATTGAAGCAGGACTAGCAGAATTAAAAGTGGATGTTCATAAAGTAGAACACCAGACAGACAAATTAGAGGTGGGTCTGACCAGCACGATGGAGCAATCTGATAGACATGATTGCCTTTTGTTGTACCTGATGGCCAGGGAGGGAGAGAGAGTTGACGATAAAGTTGGACGACATAGAAGGGCGCAGCCGGCGCCAAAACATACGAGTTTATGGGATCCCGGAGGGCTGAGAAGGGTCTGCTGACACCATCACTTTCTACAAGGGTGCTCTGGGACCTTAAACTGCCGGGCGGATTTCGATCTTGGTCTGGACCGAGTGCACGCCTCCCTGACACAGCAGCCCACGAATCCCAACACCCGTCCGAGGTCTTTGTAGCTAAGCTGTCCTCGTACCTGTCGAAGGAGGAGATAATCAGAAGGACCTGGAAGGCGCTGTCTATCTCCTTTGGGTCACACCGCATCAACATAGACAACGATTACACTACGGCGGTTCAGGAGAGTAGGCGCACCATGTCGCCGATTCTAAAACAGCTGAGAGCAACAGATGTAAAGGCCCAAGTAATGTACCTGGCCAGATTGAAAGTAGAGGCTGCTCAGGGAACGAAGATCTTTGAGGACCTCGTGGCCGCCTCCTGTTACCTGGAAGATCAGGGGATTGTGGTACCAGCACTATCGAAGGAGCGTCTTGAGAAGGAGTTAATGCGCTCGGCGTGGTCGGTTGCAAAGAAAGGAGCCATGAAGAATCAGCAAGGCAGGCGCACCAAACTACCCTGAGGGCTGATGTATGCTCTCTGTTGAAGAAATATGCGTCAGGGGTGCAGCTCGAAGGAATCGTTGCCCGAGACAGGATGGGACAGGGGTCCCAAGAAGAGCCAATGATGAGTTCACAGGAAGAGGAACCTGAAAAAAGTAACTGAGAGCTTTTTCACTGGAATTTAACATGCGAGTGTCGACTCACCCGGGATACATGCACAAATGAAAGGTACTGAATTAAATATGGGACTCATAGGGAGTGGGTGGTGAGGCAGTGAGAAACGGGAGGGCTCATGCCTGAGGATCCTGTACGGGCCGTCTCAATTACTGGAGGGATGTGAAGGGGAGCACATTCCTAACACTTGGACTGCTGCTGATCCTGCTCTGATAAGATAACGGAGGGTTCCTCATCATGGGGGTCGATATGCAGAAGTAATGGAGCATAAAAGGGGGTGACTGGAGGGGGTCAGGCGTTTTGCCACTTAGATTGAATTATCACCAGCCATGGACAGCAACAGAAGACTGCACTGAATATCCACAAGTGTGGACATGATTTGAACTCCCACAATGTGCTGGTTAACAGTATAAGGAACTGCAATAGCAGAGGGGGAGGAGGGGGTAGAAGTTTCGGGTCATTAAAGAGGGTAGATGCCTTCATTTTGAAATGGGGAGGGGAAGGAGTGGGGGGCTCCGCATCCTCTACTTATGGATGGGCAGGGAAAGCAGAGGGGGTTTTCACCAGAAATGTTTTATGTATTGAAATTGGTAATGCTGATGTTGGTTTTGCCTTCCGGTGGGGGAGTTGCACCCTAAAATACCCTCTGCATAGGCTAGGTCTATACCATCAGAAAGGACTGAGTGCCCCAAAGGAGGCACAAACCAGTCTCTCTGACTATAGGAGGACTGACCTAGGAGCACACACACCTGGAGGCAACTCTACAGGATGTGGAATGTCTACTGAACGGGAGGATTGGGCAGAGGAAAAAGTATTGTTGAAAGGTTCAAGTGGACCACGGAATGGGGAGGAGTTTTCCAATCACGGACTCGAGGAGCCTAGGTGGAACTCCCCCCAGACGTTCTTGTCCTTTGTGTTTTTTAAGTTTTGTAAGTTAATAGAGATGTTTGAGATCTGTTTGTTTTAAAAGCAGACCTGAGTATACAGCTATGGTTATACTCCCACCTAGTAGGACAAGTTTGAATTATGTCAATGGTTTTTAAGATGTTTGTTTTCCATTGTCGGGTTATAAATTGTTACTATTTGATATGCATTTTGAGGCACCAAACTGAATTGTAATTGGGAAGGGTCACCTATGGAGTATGGCATGTGGAAAGAGTGAGGTTGAAAGGACAGTGTTGAGGGCAGAAGGATTAAGGGAGGGGATTACCCCCATATAACAAGAGGGTTAATAGGATACTAATGATAAAGGATGAATATAAGGATGGCATAGATTAAAACTAAATTGTTGTCTTATAATATAAATGGAATAAAGCAAAAGAAAGCAACTACAAACATTTCTATGGAGCCAGAAGTGCAATATCAGTTTCATACAGGAGTCCCATTTGACCCCTGTAGAGGCACTGAAGTTGAAAAGTAAAAGATTTCAGGGTCTCTATCATGCATCCCTACCAGGAGGCAGGAAGAGAGGGGTAGCAATCCCTTTATCAGCCTCCCTTCCCTTTGAGGAGGAGGAGGAGGTAGTGGTTGATGACGGGGCCCGTTATGTGATGGTGGTGGGAAGGATACAGGACGTTTAGGTCACTCTAATAAATGTATATGCCCCTCCGGGTTCTACCATCACCTTCTATTCAGACTTACTCAAGAAAATAGCTGAGAAAGCAAGGTGAATCATTATAGCAGGGGGACTGGAATGTTATACTCAGACAGGGGCTTGACACTACTCAAACATTCAGTCCCCTAATAACATAACGGCCAAATTACTAGCTAAGTTAATGCGGAGTTGGGGTGGCAGATGTCTGGAGAGAAAATACCCCAATGCAAGAGATTATACTTACTATTCTCCTAGATATAAAATATACCTGAGGATAGATATGTATCTTCCTGGACTAAGTCTCCATCACTCATTCACACTAGTGGGATAGTGCGGGCGCTAGGACCAAGCGGGAGCCTAATATTTTCTGAAGAATCGGCGCGGCCAGGACCACGCATCGCGGCTACGAGACCCAGCTCGCCTATGACTATCTCAGCATTGACCTCCAACTGCCTCAGTTCCTTTCTCCCGCCGTCCAGCGCGCTTTGGATGTCGACGTCGTCATCTGACGGAGTCTAAGTTTTCGCCTATACGACAGCAGCATTTAACATTTAATTTAATATTTTAAGTAGTAATTTCTTATTTTATGATCAAGAAGAAGATTATGAAGAAGAAGAAAATAAATTCTTTCCTGCCATCAGCGAGGTAGTCCTAAGAGCGGTAGCGGTGGCAGTGGGAGGACTTCGTTGAAAGTTTTTATGGCAGAGGGCTGTGTCGGTCTGCTGCCCCATAATAACGGGAGTCCGACTACAGACATTCCTGGTGCTGGGGACAGTCCTCCAAAGCACAGATCTAGCGGTTTCGGGGATCGGCTCGCTTAACCTCCAGCTCCTCTTCCTCGTTGGGGAAGAAGAATCGGGTGCCATTGAGGTTGCCCGTTGGTACATCTGCACGATGATTGTTCATTGGGAGGGGCGATGGGCCTGAACCGACTTTGGTGGGTTCCTCTTGGCCCCGCTCCTAACGGTTGCATGCTCGACTCCAAGCTCCATCTCTGTCCTCGTTGGAGCTCCGGTGGGCAGTTTCACCTCTGGGCTGCTCCTATGGAGCAGGGGGTTGACTTTCCAGTTTTTCCTGGCTCTGTTCCTGATTTCGGGACCTCTGAGCCGTTGGACCGGAGCCAGGTCGATTGGATCCGCGAATGGCGAGGTGCCCTCTTGGTGCCTTTGCCATCGTGTCGACCCCTCGTGCCTACGCTCTCTCCCTTTTCCTTGCAGGGGCTGGCACGGGCACCACCTTTTTCCTTCTCCCCTTCTCAGGATTTCAATTGGCATTTTCCTTCTGCACCTTGGTCGGTGCCGTGGCTCGGTGCCTTGATCGGCGTCATGCCTCGGTGCCTTGGTCGGGGCCGGGCCTTAGTCGGCGCTGTAGGTTGGCGCCATTGCTCTGTGCAGTGCCATGGGTGCTCTTGTTGCTGCCATTGGTTGTCGGCGCCGTCAGTGGTGCCACAGGTGTCTCGGTGGTGCCGTGCACCCAAGGGCAGTGCCGTGCAACCGTGGCGGGCGTGCACCCGCAGGCGCCATGGGTGGTGCAGCGGGCCTGCCAGGCTCATAGGTGGCACCAGGAGCACCTGTGGGTGCTTTGGGTGGTGCCGTGGCCGCGCAGGTACCTGTGGGTGGCACCGCAGGCGCCAATGGGTGCCACTGGTGCCTCATGTGCCATTCTTGCCATGGGTACCATGGTGCCATGGGTATCAGGGCGCCCTCGGGTGCCATTTGCTACATGGGTGCGGGTGCCTGTGGGTACTGCCACGGCTGCCCTCGGGTATCGTCCAGGTTGGCATAAGCACTGTTTGGTGCCCTCCTGTGCCACGAATGATGCTGGTGCCGCACGGATGCTAGTGGGTGCTGTATAGCAGAATTAGTGACACATTTTTCCTTTTCGGACTTCCTTTCCTCACATCTTAGTGAGTGGCGGTCTATGTGGGATCTTGTCATCCAGCGGTTTTCTGCTGATGGAACTCTGCTGTACTGCTCTGCCAGTGGAATCTCATTCTGCTCAGCACTTTCTCGGCTCCCTACATGGTACCAAGCTCCTCGACATCCTTCCTGATGGTGGAGTCTCTAGTGGCTCTGACCTAGACCTCTCTTGGAGGTTCTTTTAGGGTAGAAGTGCATCTAGATGGGTCTTTCCCTGTCCTTCTGGTCAGTAATACAGCAGACAACTCATTTTACATACTGAAGGGCACGTCCTGTCTATCATCAGAGTCCGTGATGGAAGATCTTTTCAGTAGTTCCTCAGTAGTGGGGTCCACTATATTATTTCACACTGCGTCTATGGACCATACACTTCTGCATCTAGACTTTTTCAATTGTCAAGACAGTTGCACTCTGTGGAACATTCTGATTTAATGGTCGGGAGCCTCTCTGGCTCTTCTGCTCCTTTGATAGGGGTACATAGCCCCCTTGTGATATTGCCCGTTCGGTGGCTTTTTCAGCACAGGTGGTTAACATCTCTCCAGCTGTGATTATTAGTCAGATCATAATTTCAGTATGGACGCTCAGACTCCTGCACTCAGATGGTAAACATATTCGTCATTTTGTGCAAAGACAATCCTTGTGAAATAGCAGCCTGAAAGCCTTGTTAGGTTCGGATTAAAAAAAAAAATAATAATTTTATCACAGCACAGGGCCTAGCCGAAATTGCCCGATACCTCCCTTTTTTGGATCTGGTCAGGTTCCGCCTCAGCCTCTGAGGCGCTCATCTCCAAAGTACGATAAAGAGTACCTGACTTCTTCCCCTAGGGGGAGTCCGATCCGGCAGCGGTATGGGTCATCTCTTTCTCTAAGAGAGATTTCTCTCATTCAGAGACATTTTCTAGACCTAGGCAACTGCCCAGTCTGTTAATTCCCCTTCTTTTTATCAGGCTTTCTTCTCTTGAGCTGAGCCTTGCAGCAGCAGAAGCGACTCTCCGCCGAGTCGGAACTCAGGTTCCTACTTCCTTGCTTGCTTAACTTATCAGGCAATTTTCTCCTCCTTGACGGAAGGTCAAGTAGGTCTTTTTTCTGAGGTAGCTACTCAAATATTCACACCTTCAGTTCCTATGTACTGGTCCATGCCAGTCGCTCACGAAGCTATCCTCTTCAAGTGCGTGATGGAGTTATGATGTTTGTTTTTCAGCAAACAAACTAGAATCCTTTCTTACTCCCTTCAGGGAAGCCAGGGTGGGTAGTGCTTCACCGCATTGAGTCACTGCCTCTTTCAGTCACTTCAACAAATGGGTCAGCCCTAGCTTGGTCCTGCTGTGACCCTCCTTGATGCACATCTGCCTCTATTTGCCTTAGAAATCCAGCCCCTGTTTTTTTCTGTTGGAATGTTTTTCTCCGCAGTGGACACGTCCTCCTGTACACTTTTTCCTTTCTTTCCTGAGTTCAGAGACTGCTACTACAGTTGTACACACAGGGGCAGGATGATTCCTTTGGAATATGCAGTGGGTAGGATCTGGTTCTACTAGACCACCATGAGAGGCTTCTAAGTCGTGCTTGGCCTTCCATCAGGAAGGTTCCTGTGACTAAGTGCAGACCATTCTCCTTGATGGGCTAACCCCACCTGGACTCCCTTGCTCACAAGTAAGGGGTTCAAGTGCTCCTGGACCTGTTGTTTACAGGTCAGCCATACATGATAGTGGGGGTTTCCATCTGCACTTTCTGGTCTACCCTGAACCAGTAGACTTTACCTCCGACTCTTTCAGTTCCAGAGGTCCCTTTACGTTACATTGGTACATGTCTTTGACACTATTAATTTTGGTCCTAGACCAGATTGTGAAGCCAGGTTCTTGCCGCTCAGCTGGAGTGGTTGCGGCTTCCTGGCAGACTTTCATTTGTGTCTGTTGCAGTCGTCTACAGAGTGGTGAGTTACAACTCAAGCGATTATCTTGTAGGCACTATGTTCTAGTTGCTCTTACAAGACAGCTCTTTTTATTAGCAGGACAGTCCTTGGCCGCCCTTTCTGAGTGAACCCTATCTCCTACCACCCTTCTCAGGGTTGTTGGTTTTAGTGAGTACTCTCACTGAGTGTGAATGAGTGATGAAGACTTAGTCCAGGAAAGATATAGAGTACGTACAGCCGTGGTATTGATCTTCTTGGACGGTCTCCATCACTCATTCACATCTCCCTCCCATCCCTGTGTTCACTCGTTTTCTTTCCTGGTCTTCATGGCCCTAGGTTCAGACTGTGAGGACATCATTCTTTGACCTTTCTTGCAAAGGCCATCTGGGCCCTCTCGGGCCCAGAAATTCAGGATGAGTTATTCTCATCAGTTACGCTGCACCTCCTCGGTCGAGAAAGGTACTGGCCGGTTGGAGGAGTCGGCCAGCTGAGATACCCTCGTGGCGCAAGCTAGTCTTGTGGCGCTAGGCATGCATGGTCCTTCTCGGCACTGAACCTTCAGAAATTTTAGGCTCCGGCGGTCCTAGCGCCTCCAGCGCTATCCCACTAGTGTGAATGAGTGATGGAGACTGTCCAAGAAGATCAATAATTACAGTAGTATCGTGATTTCCATTTTACCTACACCAGGGACCTATCGTCATTTGACTCAGTGTGGGTGGAGATAGCAACTTTATCGGATCACCAGCATCTTTTGGCAGCCCTAGACTTGCAGGTGCCCAGAAAGCCGACACAGTGGCGATTGAATACTAGTCTTCTGAGGGATGAGGAGGTAAGGGAGGCAATTAAACAACTGATAGAACAAACTATCCAAGAGAACCAGACCCCAGAAATTACTCCACAGATGTTGTGGGATACTGTAAAAACAATGGTTAGGGGGAAATTGATTTCAATAGCAACACATAAAAAAAGGGAGAGAAAGAAACGGTTAGAAAGACTTGTGGAACAACTTAGAACATTAGAGGGACGTCAAAAAGAAAAACTGTGTAACACTAGAGAAATAGAGATAAAAGAGATAAAAAAGGAAATTCAGGACATAAATAAGATAGAGATAAAAAAGGCCTTGTATTATTTAAAGCAGACCTTCTATGAAGGTGGCCCTAGGGCAACCAGGCGATTGGCTCTTCGCTTAAGACTACAGAAAGCCAGAGCCAATGTAATGGGCCTGAGACACCCGGATACTGGCCAGATTTCGTACAGGTGGGAAAAGATAGCGGATTCCCTGGTAGTCTATTATAAAAAGTTATATAAACCTCAGGCAGAATCACAATTCAAAGAAGCCACGGACTTCCTTCGAAGTCTGGGACTACCCAGGCTCACCGACACACAGAGAGAGACCCTGCTTGCTCCAGTCTCCCGAGCAGAAATTCTGCTGACCATACAGAACTTAGAGGGGGGCAAATACCTGGGCCCGGATGACTTTGGCAACAAATTTTATAAAGCCTTTACCCATGAGATTGCACCTTTGCTGAAGGATACTTGCAATCAGATCTGGCTGGAGGGAGAGGGGGTTCCCCCATCCTGGAATTACACCACCATCTCGGTCATACCAAAAGAAGGCAAAGACCCTCAGGATTGTGGGTCATATAGACCCATATCGCTCCTAAACTCAGATTATAACATTTTTACGGCAACAGTAGCAGCTAGACTCAACCCCATCTTACCAGAATTAGTACATCAGGACCAAACGGGTTTCATAGAGGGGAGACAAGCCCCGGAGGGAGTTCAATGTACTATAAATATAGTAGACTTCATTAATAAACATCATATACCCACATGCATAATGAGCCTGGATGCCGAAAAGGCATTCGATAGGGTCACCTGGGACTTCTTTTTCGCAGTCCTGTGCAGAATGGGTTTCCCTCCTGCATTTACAGATGTTGTCAAGGCCCTCTATGCATCTCCACAGGCCTGTTTGAGGGTCAGCGGAGGCATCTCACAAAGATTCAACTTGGGGAGAGGCACTTGGCAGGGGTGTCCACTTTCACCCTGCTTTTGCAATATATATTGAACCACTGGCACAGGCTATCAGGAGGACTGAGACATTGGGGAATTAGGATCGGAGGGGATGAACATAAAATATCCCTATATGCGACGATGTTCTTGTTATCGGTCCACTCCTGATAAATCTATCCCAAAGGTGTGGAAATATTAGATAATTCGGCAATACTCTGGGTATGCCCTTAATAAGCTGAAAGCAGAAATTCTCAAATTTAATTACACTCCCTCTCAAACAGTATAGCAACTGATTCCACTGAATTGGAATAGGCAAAAAATAAAATACCTGGGCACTCAAACCCCAGGAATCTTTCTACTCTTTTCTCCCTCAACTTTGAGCCTCTAATGTCTCAAATAAAAGCGGACATAAAGGGATGGGGCCTTCTGAACCTATCATTATACTCCAGGATCCAATCGGTAATCATGAATATACTCCCCAGATACCTTAATTTATTCCAGTCCCTACCAACAAAGATACATCATAACCAATTCCAAATCTGGCAAAGAACTATTTTAAAATATATATGGAACAATAAAAGACCCAGAATTAGAAAAACAGTAATGTCAGCGGATAAAAGACAAGGGAGGAGGAATGTCCCTAACCTGGAAGACTGCTATCTAGCGGCCCAACTTAGGTGGGCCCTATTATGGTCAGTGGGTAAACATGAGGCCCACTGGAAAACAATAGAGATGGTGATTTCAGGGGGTATACCTCTGGGGGCAAGGGCGGCTAACCCAGAAATAGAACAGGGGGATACTAAAACCTTGCCACTGACAGTAAAGAACACACTGCAAGCCCTAAAGAGACTGTGGTGCAAATATCATCTTGCAAAGGAATTGTGGCCACTTAGGTGGCTGGCGTGGGACACGTCATTCTTGCCTTCTGGACAAGACCTCACTTTTCGTAGGTGGGACAGATTGGGACTAATTACGCTCCAGCAGTTCATAGATGGTCCCAACATACAGGAATTTGGGCAGATTAGGGAGAAATTTCAACTGAGACAGAGGGATCACTACCGATTTCTGCAGATTAGATCACACATACAGGCCTTGCAACAAAGCTTTGGTGGGAGCTTCCCTCCAGAGAAGTTGGGACAGGCGATAGAGGGAATATTAACCCAACAGAGAAAGAAAGGCCATATATCTGCAATATATGAGGCTCTTAGAGACAGGAGTAGCGAGTACATTACACCTCTCAGGGACAGGTGGGAGGCGGAGCTAGGAGAACAAATACAGGGCGAGCAATGGAACATAATTTGGGCTCAGACGAATAGGACCACTTACTCTCCAATTTGGAGGGAGTTCGAGTGGAAGGATAGGGCCAGATTTTTTATAACCCTTGCACTTAAAAGTAAATGGGATAGGAAAGGGTCGGCCGCCTGCTGGAGGGGATGTCAAGGGGTTCAAGCAAATCACTCCATATATTCTGGCAGTGCCCCAAACTGACTCAGTTCTGGAGAAACATAATACAGAGTCTGAAAGACATCTTTAACATGACAGACACACTAGGTGCTAGACACATGGTGTTAGGGTTGATACCAGAGGAAGTTCGGGGGAGAGATAAAATATACTTGTGGAACATACTAGTGACGGTGGCACATGAAGCCATTACTAGAAAATGGTTGTCCCCTGAGCCTCCTTCCCAGCAGCAATGGATTTCCATAGTCCAGGAGATACAGGAGATGGAAGAGCTGACCTGTAGAATACACCTCAAAGGGCAGAACTCAGTGCTCAGATGGACATTGTGGATGCTGTGGAGGGAGGCCGAACAGCCTGGGGGGAAGGGGGGGGAGACCTGAAAGTTAATTACAAGATGGATGTGAAACAGGTATTAAAGGGACTGACCCAGAAAATAGACCAGAGGGTGAGAGGATGAGATAAGGGTAACCCTTACTTATGTGATGTGAATGTATGATGCTGCTCAACTCGGTAGTTTCTGTATGGAATGACCTTCTTAATTTGTACAAAGATAATTGATTATTGTAATGGTGCCTGATTATGTAATAAATTTGAATTTAAAAAAAAAAGGAACTCAGGTTCCTGCTTCCTTGCTTGCTTCAACTTAACAGACAACATGCTCCTTTCCTGACCATAGGTCAAATAGGTCTTTTTCTGAGATGGCTTCCCAAATATCCACACCTTCAGATCCTGGGCACTGGTTCCATGCCATTCACTCACAAAGCTATCCTCTCCGAGTGCGTGATGGAGCTGTGAGGTTTATTTTTTTCTGCAAAGCAAACTAGAGTCCTTCCTACTCCCTTCAGGGAGGCTGGAGTGAGTAGTGCCTCACTGCATTGAGTCACTTCTGCCACTATTCAGTCACTTTCGATGAATGGGTTAGCCCTAACTTGGTCCTGCTGTGTCCCTCCTCGATGCACATTTGCCTCTATTTATCTTAAAAATCCAACCCGTTTTTTTTTTTTTTTTCCCCGAAGTGTTTTTTTGCAGCGGACACATCCCCCTGTAAACTTTTCCTTTCTTCCCTGAGTTCAGAGACTGCTACTACAGTTTTACACACAGGGGCAGGATGATTCCTTTTGGAATATAAAGTTGGTAGGATCTGGTTCTACTAGACCACCACAAGAGGTTTCAAGTCGTGCTTGGCCTTCCATCAGAAAGGTTTCAGTGACTAAGTGGAAACCATTCTCCTTGATGGGTCTAACCCCACCTGGGCCCCTTTGCTCACCAAGTAAGGGTCCAATGCTCTTAGACCTGTTGTTCACAGGTCAGCCATGGTAGTGGGGGTTTCCATCTAAGCTTTTGGTCTATCCTGAACCAGTAGACTTTCCTCCAGCTCCTGGCGTCCTTTTAGCGTTAGATTAGTACATTCTTTAACACTATTAATTTTGGTCCTATAGACAAATTGTGAAGCCGGGTTTTCGCCACTCTCCTAGAGTGGTTGCAGCTTCCTGGCAGAGTTTCATTTTGTGTCCATTGCAGTCGTCTGCAAAGTGGTGAGTTAGAACTCAAGCACTTATCTTGTGAGCACTATATTCTAGATGCTCTTTCCAAGACACCTCTTTTTGTTAGCAGGACAGTCCTTGGCTGTCCTTTCTGAGTGAACCCTCTCTCCTCCACCCTGCTCAGGGTTGTTGGTTTTAGCTCGGTACCCTCCCATTAGTGTGAATGAGTGATGGAGACTTAGTCCAGGAAGATATAGAGAATAAAGTATGGGGTGGTGTGTGTAATGAGATTTTACACACACCCGAGGGGTTGGATGGCATATAAACCCTGAGAGCGAAGCTCGAGGGGTTTATCCAGGCATCCAACCCCGAGGGTGTATGTAAAATTCGAGTTTACAAACACCACCCAATATTTTATTTTATATAATTGCTGGGTTAGGCTTTTTCGCCACAGCCAGTTATATAAAATAAATGGTCTGGTGCGACTGCGGTCTGGATGATGTTTAGCCAAGTCCCCATTGCTTAGCAGCAGTTTACTTTTCTTGTTTTGTTGTCCCTTTGCAGTGTGATTTTGTTAGGAAGTTTTTTAAATGGTTGCTTAGCCCTAGAGATAGTGGCGGTGCGTTTTTGACCACGTGAAGAAATCTGGTGGCGGCGGTGAAAACCGAAGAGCTCTGGGTTGGGCTTGAGCGTAGCGAGGGAAACCATGAGTGTGTTTGCCGTTATAAATGCTCCTTTATAACGGCAAATTACGCCACAGTTTCCCAATGGGAAAAAGCCTAACCCAGTTATTATATGGAAATTATGTACTTACCGTAATTATTGATCTTCTTGAACAGTCTCCATCACTCATTCACACGCCCACCCACCATCCACTGGGTTCACTTGTTTTCTTTCCTGGTATTCATGATCCTATGGTTCAGGCTGTGAAGACATTGTTTCTTGACCCTTCTTGCAAGGGCCATCTGGGCCCTCTCAGGCCCAGAAACTCAGGATAAGTTATTTTCATTAGTTACGCTGTACCTCCTTGGTCGAAAAGGTACTGAGGCAGTTTGAAGGTTGACGCCGAGATAGCCTACACAGGCACGAACTAGTCTCACGGTGCCGCGCATGCGTGGTCCTGCCTCAGCACCGACCCTTCTGAAAAATGTTGGCTCCCGCTTGGTCCTAGCGCCTCCAGCGCTATCCCATTAGAGTGAATGAATGATGGAGACTGTCCAAGAAAATCAATAATTACGGTAAGTACGTAATTTCCATTTCCTCCCCGAGTTCTTTCAGTATTCTGGGATGCATCCCATCTGATCCCATTGCCTTGTCCACTTTAAGTTTCAAGAGTTCCTTTAGGACTCTCTCCTCCGTGAATGGACTGGTCCACCACCACCCCACCCCTGTGTTTCTACCCCCTAATTTTGGTCTCACCCCTTCCCCTTTCTTTGTAAATACTGAGAAGTATTCATTTAGAATTTCCGCTTTTTCTAGGTTTCCCTCTGCACTCCCCCATTCAACCTAACAATCCTCCATTGGCCTTTTTCCTTTCCCTGATAAACCTGAAGAAGATTTTGTTACCTTCTTTTACTAGTTTTGCTATCCTTTCTTCAGTTTGAGCCTTTGCACACCTGACTTCCTTCACCAGTTCCTTCTGCTTTGCCTGGTACATTTCCCCGTTTCCCTCCCTCTGTGTTTCCTTGTACTTTCTGAACGCCTGCTTTTTTTTCTCTAATCTTCCCTGCCACTTCTTTTGAAAACCAAGTCTGAAATCTGTTTGCTTTGTTTACAACTAACTTTACACAGAGTCCTTTGTCTCTGCTATGGCTCCTTTAAGTTTCTCCCACTGTTCAGGGTATTAATAGCCATTAGATAATGGTGAAAGTAAAACTCGATTCCTGATTGGCTGAACCAGCCTGCCACCCGGGCCGTTATTTCTTAACAAAGGCCCACTGTAAAACAAGTTCCAATTCTGGAACTCACCACCGCCATTTCTTTTTTCCTCGCTAAGCGAGCGGCTCGCCGACATAGCCCACTTCACATTCATGTCACTCATCTCGCTCGCCTTCAACACAAACCGCAGCACCAAACAGTAAATAATTAAATTTTTTTACCAGAACACTTTCCTGCCTCACAGCTCTGCTCTGCTTCTGACCCGCGAACACTATTTCGGGCAGTCTGCCAACTCCGCTTTCACTCATACACTACGTCCTTTCACCAAACACTCCGTTCTGAAGTCACGTTCATTGTGACAACGCTCTCCCACAAAACAAACAGCAGAAACACCAAACTCAGTTTTTGTTTTCTGTATTAAATAAAATATTACTTTAGTGCCGCACGTATTTCCTCCTACCTGCGCTCCTCTTCTCATTCGCCAGTAGTATTTTACTCAGTCTACCAAGCACTCAGTCTCCTTTGGAGGGCTGGCTTCATTCTCTGCTTACCTTTCAGCTGGTAAAGACAGATCTATGGCCTCTCATCCAGTCTTCAGGAAATACTTTAAAGGCCTCAACCTTATGCACCCTCCCTTGAGGGAACCGGTCCCGGCCTGGAATCTGCATTGCCAAGCTCATGGATGCACCATTCGAGCCCTTGGGTTTTGCCCGAAATGTAGCACCTTGCACTTTTGGCATTGAACCCCAACTGCCAGGTGTCAGACCAGGTCTCCAATTTTGACAGATCATCCTGCAATCCATGCCACCCTCCTAGGTCATCCACTACTGCTCCCATCTTGGTGTCATCTGCAAACAAACTGATCTTGCTCTTAATGCCCATTGAGATGTCTGATATAAACAACACTGGTCCCAGCACTGAGCCCTGCGTTACTCCACTTGTCACTGCCCTCGGAGATGAGAGCCATCACCCTCTGCTGCCTTCCCTGTAACCAGTTTACTACCCATCCCACCATTTTCGCCCCTGCACCTGTACCTGCCAGCTTACTACCCAGCCTCCCATGCGGCACTGATTCGAACGCCTTACTGAAGTCCAGAAAAAGGACATCCACTGCATGGCTCTTGTCCAACTGTCTAGTTACCCAGTCATAGTAATCCACCAGGTTGGTCTGACAGGATCTCCCTGTGACAAACCCATGCTGCCTAACATCCTGCAGCCCACTGGTCTCCAGAATGGACACCAGCCTCTCCTTCAGGATTGTTTCAGTTTTCCCACGATGGATGTGAGGCTTACCATCCTGTAGTTTCCCGGTTTGACTTTGGGATCTTTAACTTACTTACTCCTGGAATGGGGTGAGCATTAGGGTTCACAGACCCAAGGCACACATCTCACACCTGTTCCTGGGTGCAGGGTGGGGGTGGGTCTTAGGCTTGGGAACCCTAAGGTCGCATTTCCTACTTTTGATGCTTTAACCCTAATGATGCATTAATGTAGTTTTGCAGAGAATATATATTTCTCGAACTGTCAAGTTTTCATCTTCAGCCCTACTGAACAACGAAGTCTGCCATGGATGGTGACAGTAGGAAGTCTCCTTTGGAGGGCTGGTCTGGCAGCTGGACTTAGTCCGGGGGGGGGTCCAAACACTGCAGGTCCAGTACTGGGGCCTAGGTGCCTCGGGGCTGCAGTCGGCGCCTTCGGAACAGGTAGAGTGTTTGGCTCCACCAATGGATCCTGATCCCTTGACTGTGACCGTGCCAGCAATGCCAGTTCCTCGTGCCATCCTTCCTCACTCTGTCTATTCGTAGGGACTGCCACAGGTATCTTCTCTAATCACTTTGATGCCAGTTGCACCTTTTAGTCCTGGTTTGGGTTGTCGAGTGGTGCGTAGGACTCTGTGCCGCTTACAGTGCCAGCTCCTTTGGGACCAGCTCCAGTACCAATTCCTGTTCCAGTTCCGGTGTCACCTGTCTATCCAATCCGTAGGCCTGGACTCAGCTTTGTTGGGTCCACATCTCTTCCTGCTTCCCTTTCCGAGGAGGATTTGAAGGGGCACAAGTCTGATCCCAATCTCATTTCTGAGGATGGTGAGGATGACACTTTTTACAGCCTAGAGAATCAGCCTCCTGTTCTTAATTCTGTTCCTCAGGAAGACCTCTCCTTCCAGACATTACTCAGAAACATGCAGGCAACTCTGGCTCTCGAGACTTCTTCTCTTGACATGGGTAAGCAGATGGGTCTCGAGTGGCTCCATGTCCTAACATTCCGGTTAACCGCACGACCCCTATTCCCCCAGCCTTTGAACCTCTTTCTGAGGCGGTGTGAGCTAGACCTGCATCTATTCCTTCAGTATGCAAGTCCATAGATCAGAAGTATGTTGCTTCTAAAGAAAGACCCATTGTAGCTTCCCAGTCTATTGCAGATACGCTAGTTATTCTTGCGGAGAATGACAAAGCTGTCCTGCCTCAGGAGGTCACAGCACATCTTATCAGTAAGGAATCTCACAAGCTTGACACTATGGGTAAGAGAGTTTTCGCAGCAGCCACTCAACATGCAAACAGTCAGTTACCAAGGACATTTCACTCCGTATGAGTATGCCCATTGGACTTCACTTAAGTCTCTTGTTGAGTCTTTGCCAGAGGCTGATTCCAAATGGAAATATTTAAGACTGTTACGCATGGAATAGAATCCAGCACTCGAGGCGGGTGTGGACGCATAAGATTCTGCTTCTCGAGCTGCCGCCACTGAAGTCTGTATCAGGAGGCATTCCTGGCTGTGGACCTCAGGATTTTTCTCAGATGCCCAGCAGCAGGTGAGGGATGTTCCTTTTGATGGCGCTTACCTGTTCGGCCAACAGGTTGAGCAATCCCTGGAGGCCTCTCAAAAAACAGAACAGCCATCAAATCAGCCAGACCAGCTTCTTCTAACCCCAGAAATCCACTAATATTATTACTCTTGCAGTGCTTCTTGAAGTCATCACTGCCCCGGAGCCAAATGAAATGCTGTGCTAATGATGGAATCTTTAGCTCGTGCATCCAGTTTCAAACTGGCCAGTGTAACTGCCTACATTCTAACCTCAGATTTCTTCATTCCGCTGCAAAGTTCAGATGCCCTGGAGATCTTCTCTCAATCAAGAGCGATTCCTGAAGTGCGTTAAACAAAAAAAACCTTGAGTATTTTGTTTAATTCTTTCATTACTGCCTAGTGTAATTGTTTTTAGTGTTTTTTTACCTCATAGTTTTAAATTTTAGATTTGTGACCGGTTCCTGTGAACCGAGGGGTAACCGATCCTTTTTTCTCTCGAATCAGAACCTTTTTTTTTTTTAGTACTTTGTATTTATTATATTTTTATTCGCAAAAAACATAGGACAGTTTTTACATTTTATGAATTAAGACAGCATAAAATTACATCAGTCAGGTGCTTAACAATACATTAGCTAGAAATATCAGGACAACTTAAATAGTTTACAAGGCAGTTCATATAATGAACACTATGACATTTACAGAAACCATCATCAGGATCAGTATATTTCTAAGGTACAAAAGTAGGATCTAAGGATGAAATATATAGAATCCATTTCCTCCATTTAAGCTCAAAGGTGGACCATTTATTTGTACTTTTGGCTATTAATCGCTCTAATACATAAATTTCTCCCAAAATTCCCCGCCAGCTCTGAATGTTTGGGAGCATCTTATTTCCCCAGTTTCTAGCAATTGCTTTTTTAGCAGCCAGGATATAAGTGACTAACAGTGACCCTCTGGAAATTGGGAGATCTTCTGGCGGAACTGAGAGTAATACTAGCTCAGGAGTCAATACAGTTTCCATATCCACCAATTCTGGTAATGCCACAGAGATAGCTTTCCAATAACCTGCTAACTGCGGGCAGGCCCAAAAAACATGAAACTGATCTGCAGACATTTCTCCACAATCCCTCCAGCAATAGCTTGGCGTTCCCGTCGAGAACTTAGCCAGCCTTGCCGGTGTGTAGAAAAACCTATTCAAACAACATGAAGTCTTGCTATATTATAGACATTAGCAGTTTGATCCAGCTCTAGAACTGCCCCGGAGTGAAATGGTTAAAACCATTCCAAAATAGAATTTTGGCACGAGAGCAGCTCTATCTGTGTCATTTCAAACTTGAACTGTCAGATTCTTTACTCCGCCTCAGTGAACAGTCGCTCCGGAGATTTCTCCTTCTGCTTGGTTCATTTCTCGGTTTAAAAAGTGTTTTTCTCGGTTGGATTTAACTGAGAATAGTTTTATTTTAACCTCAAAACCGTTCGGTTCAAGCTCTATCTGTGGTAACCGTAAGTAAATGAAGGTTTTGTCTGTGTGGAACTTGTAAGTTATCGGTTCGGTTTTGAACCAATCAGTGGGTTTAAAACTCATTTAAAACTAAAAGTTACTATTTTAGAGTGCGGTTCCCGGTTCTTATCAGTTCTAAAAAAAACGGATTTATTACGTTTTTTTCCAATACCTGTGACACGGTTAGGAACCGATAAGGGTGTCTGCCTGGCACTGCCGTTAAAAGACAGGATTTTTGGTTAGGCTGGCATTATGTCTGAGAAACCCAAAAGAAAAACTGGCCCACTGGGTTTCAACACTGTGATGTTTGTGGGAAGTCTTTTCCAAGGCTGACCCACACACCAGATGTGTTTATTGTCTGGGGTTTGATACCTCTGTCCAAGGGTATTCACAAAGTGTCTAGTAGTGGCAGTGGCCCACTTAAGGAGGCAGAGGATTGCTGTTTTCCCTATCTAGACTGGCTAATGTAGGCCAGTCCCCAGAACAGGTAAAATCTCACCTGCAGGTCACCCAGCAGCTTCTCACCTCCTGGGTTTTCTGCTAAACCTACAAAGTCGGTTCTGGAACCAGTCCAGGTACTCACCTTTATAGGGCAGACTTGGACACAAAGCTAGCCAGAGCCTTTCTTCCCCAGAAAGGGTAAAGGAATTTACTGGCTCTGGCCTCTTCCTTCACTCTGCAGGTCTCTCGACCAGCAAGACACTTTCTGCAGCTCCTGGGGCACATGGCTGCATCCACAGCTGTTGTGCAGGAGCCAGATTTCAGATGAGAGACATTCAGTTTCACTTGAGAACCTTTTGGTCTCAGAGAAGAGACCCCCTTTCCAAGTTGGTCCCAGTGACTCGAACCTTGATCCTAGCTCTCCAGTGGTGGCAGGATCAGAGAAATTTAAGAGCGGGGGTCCCCTTCATTTCCCCTTCTCACGACTTGACTCTCACTACAGATGCTTCCCTTCTGGGTTGGGGAGCCCACATGGGCGACCTTTCCACTCAGGGAGTCTGGTCCCCCCAGGAATCTCTGCTCCACATCAATTTGCTGGAACTCAGAGCTGTCTTTTTAGCTCTTCAAGCTTTTTCTGCATCTGTCCACGACAAGGTGATACAAGTCAGAACAGACAACACCACAACAATGTGGTACATCAACAAACAGGGGCACTCGGTCTTGGCCTTGTGCACCGAGGCAATGAAGTTGTGGTCTCTGGCCTATTCCCTGAACACTTCCCTCATAGCAGTTCATCTTCCAGGGAAGGACAATGTCCTAGCGGATGCCCTCAGCAGGATTTCCCAGGGCCATCACGAATGGTCCCTGGACCTCAAGTGCTGGGGATAGTTTTTGCCAGGTGGGGCATCCCTCAGATAGATCTTTTTGCAGCCCCAGACAATCACAAACTTCCTCTGTTCTGTTGCAGGCCTCCAGTGCTGGGCTCAGTTCCCTGGATGCCCTTCTTCTGGATTGGGGAAGTTCCTCTATGCTTTTCCCCTTTCCTCTCCTATTCAAAGTACTAGTCAAAATCAGATCTCAGCCTTGCAGGGTGATTCTGATTGCCCGGATTGGGCCAGGCAGCCCTGGTACCCACTCCTTCTGTCTCTGACAGTCCATCTTCCCCTGTGCCTCCCCAGGAATCACAATCTGTTGACTTGTGCCCAGGGAAGGGTTTGGTATCCGGACCTCAAATCCCTCAACCTCAAGGCCTGGCTCTTGAGGAGTTAGAGTTGCTGATTTACACCTCTCTCAGGGTGTTCTTGAGATCTAAAGGCTTCCAGAAAGCCTTCCACTAGGGCTACTTATAGTTCTAAATGGAAAAGGTTTTCCATTTGGTGTGCTAGGGAAAAATATTTCCCAGAATCTGCTGAATTGCCCATTTTGTTAGATTACATGGTACATCTTAATTCCTTGGGTCTCAGACCAGCTACCCTGAGAGTTCATTTGGCAGCTGTGTCTGCTTTTGTGTCAGCAGGAAAGTCATCCCTCTTTCTCTCATCCTGTGTTTTCCAAGTTTTTAAGGGATTACTCCATACTAATCCTCCTTTCGGAACCGGCCCTGCTTGGGACCTTAATGTTTGCATTGCCCAGTTAATGCAACCCCTTTTGAACCTCTGTCTTCTGCAGAGCTTAAGTTCCTAACTTGGAAAACTGTTTTTCTAGTGGCTATCACTTCTGCCAGATGCATAAGTGAATTGCAAGCCTTGTCAGTGGAGATTGACTTTATTTCTTTCCACAGGGATAAGGTAGTCCTTAGGACTAATAGGAAGTTTTTGCCTAAGGTGGTTTCAGATTTCCATCTTAATCAATCTATCTCCCTTCCAGTATTTTTCACTGATCACTCCTCTTCGGGTGAGAGGAGGTTGCACAGCCTGGATGTTAAGAGAGTTCTTAGTTATTATATAGAGCTGTACAAAGGTCACAGGTTCAATCCCTCCAACTTTTCCTTACCTATGGTGAAGTTGGGAAAGGCAAACCTGCCACTAAGAGATCAATAGCCAGGTGGATTGTCTCTTGTATCCAATTTTGTTATCAGAAAGTGGGCAGAGCCCCCCAGTTTGAGGGCTCATTCTACCAGGGGTACAGCTGCGTCTCTAGCTGCTGCCAGAGATATCCCTTTATTAGAGATTTGCCAGGCTGCTACTTGGAAAATGGTACACACTTTTACCAAGCATTACTCCCTGGATGTCCAGGCCAGGAGAGATGCTCGGTTTGGCACAGCTGTTCTTCAGAGCCTATTCCCTAAGTAGGTTCTTCCCCTCCTCCTAGGAGGTACTGCTGTGTATTCTGCTAATGTCTATAATATAGCAAGACTTCATGTTGTTTGAAGAAAAAATTACTCACCTTAGTAATGTTGTTTCTTCTAATGGAGTCTTGCTATATTATAGACCTCCCCTCCAACCTGCCCTCTCAGAACCTCTACTTGGTGGGTGCGGGCAACTTAGTGTGGGCACTACTTATGTCCTGTTAGCATTTTGTCCCTTTGGGACTTTGGGGTGTATGTGTGCAGCTGTGTGTGTTTTATTATACTTATATTCCATTTTCATATTATTAGAATGGTGTTAGTATTTCTGGTCCCCTGACTTGAGTCTTGGGTGTTGGGACCATCAATGGTTGTTATTATTTAGGTAGCCATTTGGCTGAGTGTAGGTTACAGCTTCCACACAGACCTTAGTGAGTTTGGCTCGAAAGATCTGACAGTTCAAGTTTGAAATGACACAGATAGAGCTGCTCTCGTGCCAAAATTCTATTTTGGAATGGTTTTAACCATTTCACTCCGGGGCAGTTCTAGAGCTGGGTCAAACTGCTAATGTCTATAATATAGCAAGACTCCATTAGAAGAAACATTACTAAGGTGAGTAATTTTTTCTTTCTAGCTTTCCAGGCAAATTCCAGCCAGTAGGGGCTCCTAAAAGTCCCATTGAGAATTAATTTTTCCCAGTCCTTCTTTGATACCTGAAGTGGAAGTTCTTTATTCTAGGCAGTTAAGATTCCTGAGTTGAGTTTTTAGATAATTCTTGTATACCCTTATATATTAGTCCACAGGTGGGACCAGAGCTGCCCTCTCCCTGTGGTCATAGCTAGGGTAAGCAATGAAGGGGGATCTGGAAGCTTACTATAGGCTGGTCCCTTTGTTCTATGCTTTCTCTTTAACTTGTATATATAGAAAAGTCTCGCTGTGGAAGACTGTAAATTTCTTGGAGTTTAGTAATGAGAGGACCCTTTGGCATCCACCAAATGGAATATAAATTCAAACAACTTGAAGTCTTGCTGTATTCTGACAAATGCAGTTAGCCCCAGCCTTTAAACTGCCCCGGAGAACAAAGGGTTAAACTTTCTATGCAGAGCATAGAATGCTGAGCTCAAGCTCAGTTGATGTCTCTGTCTGTTTCCCTTTGAAATCTAACCATCAGATTCTTTACTCCACCTCACTGAACAGTCGCTGAGATTTCTCCTGCAGCTTGGTTCGAAAGTTGGTTGAAGTGTCGGTTTTTCATCGGTTTCTAACCGAAAAATTATTCCGCATAGTCGGTTCAGTCTTTGTCTGTGGTACCGTGAGTACTAGATAGGTTTTGTACTGTATTTCTGTGTGGAACATGTAAAAAGTGTGGGTCGGTTCGGCTGAACCGATCATTTGTTTAAATTCTTGCGTTAACTTTAGTGTGTGGTTACCAGTCCTTATCGGTTCTAAAAAAAATGTATTTTTATCCGTTTTTTTCCAAGACCCGTGACACAGTTGGGAACCGATAAGGGAGTCTTGCCTGGCAGTTGCCAAAAAAGGGTAAGTTTGGTTAGGTTGGCCATGTCTGAGAAACCCAAGAAAAAAAACGGGCCCACTGGGTTTCAACACTGCAGTGAGTGAGGAGAGGTCTTTGCCAGGGCCGATCCCCACACCACCTGTGTTTATTGTCTGGGGTTTGAACACCTCGATTCAGACTGCCAAATTTGCAAACATTTTCCCAAATCTACCCTTGAAAGAGATTAGGTAGACTGAGGGAAAGGAGGCGAGAAGTCCGCTGACCGGATGGCCAGCCAGGTTCGGTTCCAACCGAACCAGAAGGAGGCCCTCTGACCAGGCGATACTTCTTCGGTCAAAGGAGAGCCAATCCCGAGGGTCGGTTCCGACTAAAAGAAAGCGCAAAGAAAAATCGTCCGGTTCAGATCCAGAAGTCTATGTTTCGACCATCGAAGAAATAGCCAGAGCGATTCGGATTATGGAATTGCTTCGCCCGGTTACGACCGATCCGGCACCTTTTGGCAGGGGCTCAGTTCAGTCGGTTCTACGGGTTCACGACTATGCCCCTGAAGAATTTTATGAGCCGGAGTTTGAGGAGGAAGGGGAGTTTGAAGATGATGGTGATGGTGAAAGTCTAGATGTGCCTGTGGAACCGGACATCTCCCCAGACAGACCTTCAGGTGTATCCCCTCCTAGGCTTTCTGAGTCCCCCTCCCACTTTATGTTCTACAGAAAGGTGGCTGAGACCCTCCAGCTTCCTATGGAAGAGGCAATGGAGGATCAGGAGGAGCCTGATTTTGTAGAAATGATGGACATCCCAGAGTCCAGGAGACTGTCTATTCCCCTACACAAATCTTTTGGGAAACAGACACAAAAAATTCTGAAGTCTACTAATTCTGTACCTCCTGTGGACAGAAGAATGGACAAGAGGTATACACTCTCAGGCTCAGATACGGAGTTTTTATATCAGCAGTGCAGCCATGTAGGGGTTGTGCAGGCTGTTGCCTGTGATAAGGCAAGCATTCCCTTGGCTTCACACACCCCCAGACAAAGACTCCAGGAAGATTGATACCATGGCAAAAAAGTTGTACATGGCATCTTCCTTGAGACTCAGACAGGCGAATTATATGGCCTATACAGTCAGGTACCTGAAGTCCAGGTGGGACACTGTACTGGCACTGGCTAAACAGGCCTCCCCCCAAGCTAGCCAAGGAGCTAGAGGCGGTGGCTGCAGATGGGACTGAGGCATCTAAAGTTCAGTTTCATGCTGCTGTGGACTCCAATGAAGTTTCATCAAGAGTCATGGCTACATCTGTGGCTCTTCAGAGAATGGCTTGGCTCGGATGTACTAGCCTCTCGAAGGATACCCAGGCTAAGGCCATGGATTTTCCTGTAGTGGGTAAGTCTCTGTTTGGGGAGCAGACAGAGAATTACATGAAGAAAATGGATGAGTACAGGACCACCTACAGGAGTGCTCAGGCCAAGGAGAGGCAGGCAACTCCTCAAAGGCAGCAGTCTAGCGGCAGGGGCAGGCCTTTTCATAGACCTTTTTACCAAGTACAGGCCTCTTCTCCCTTTTCACAGAGGAGGTTCTTCAGAGGGAGAGGCAGAGGGGGGATGAGCAGGGCTGCATCCACTCTTCAGCCTAAGGCTCCTGCCAAGCAGACGCCCTGATGGGCCTGCCCAGGTCGACTCTTCTATTCCAGTAGGGGGCAGGCTGGCTTACTTTGTCCAGGACTGGATGTCTATTACATCAGACAAGTGGGTCCTGGAAGTAGTAAGCCAGGGACTGGTTCTCAGCTTCAGAAAATTTCCAAAGATGAGAGCCAGGTCTTTTCCACCTGCAAATCTCTCGGAAACCCTTGCCCTAGAGGCAGAGGTTTCATCTCTGCTGGCCTTAAGAGCCATAGAGAGAGTACCTACCCTACACTGGGGCAAAGGGCTGTACTCCAGGTACTTCCTTACCCCAAAAAAGACGAGGGAGTGGCGACCCATCCTAGACCTAGGATACCTAAACAAACATCTGCTAAAACCAAAGTTCAAAATGGTAACTCTGGGAATAATCCTTCCCTCTCTAAGGCCAGGGGACTGGCTAGCCTCTCTGGACCTCAAAGATGCCTACTTTCACATACCTATCAGGTGCTCCCACAGAAAGTACCTCAGGTTGAGTTGCCCTCAGGCCACTATCGGTTCAGATCAATGCCTTGGCCTAACCTCAGCCCCAAGGGTTTTCACAAAATGTCTGGCAGTAGTAGTTGCCTTTCTAAGAAGGCAAAAGATTTCCATTTTTCCATATCTGGACGATTGGCTAATAGTGGGCCAGTCTCCAGACCAAGTCAAGTCTCACCTGCAACTGACCCAGCAAGTGCTTACTTCTCTGGGATTTCTCCTCAACCTTCCCAAGTCAGTTCTCGAATCAGTCCAGCTTCTTACCTTTATAGGGGCAGAGCTGGACACAGTCAAGCAAGCGCTTTCTTCTCCTGGAAAGGGCAAGGGTTCTTATAGAACTAGCCTCTTCCTTCACCCTTCAGGTATCTCGACCAGCAAGGCATTTCCTCCAGCTCTTGGGCCAAATGGCAGCTTCAACACAGTGGTCCAAGGGCAAGATTCCAGATGAGGGATATTCAGTTCCATCTGAGGGCTTTTGGTCTCAGAGGAAGGATTCCCTACAAACTGATCCCAGTGACTCTGACCTTGATCCAGGCCCTTCAATGGTGGCAGGATCAGGACAATTAAGACAAGGGTCCCATTGCCACCCAGTCTCATTCAGTGGTACTTACCATGGATGCTTCTCTTCTGGGCTGGGCAGCCCATCTGGGGGCCCTCACTGCCCAGAGACTGTGGTCCCCCAAGAATCCCTTCTCCATATCAGTCTCCTAGAACTCAAGGCAGTTTTCTGGCTCTGAAAGCTGTCTCTCTCAGTCAGTGCAGAACAAGGTGGTTCAGGTCAGAGCAGACACCACCACCACCACATGTGGTACATCAACAAGCAGGAGGCACTCTGTCCACGGCCTTGTACACGGAGCCATGAAATTGTGGTCCCTGGCTTATTCCTGCAAACCTCTCTGATAGCAGTTCACCTTCCAGGGAAGGACAATGTGCTAGCAGATGCACTGAGCAGGATCTCTCAGGGCCATCACGAATGGTCCCTGGACCCTCAGGTGTTGAAAGTGATTTTTTCAAGGTGGGGCACTCCAGAGATAGATCTCTTTGCAGCCCCAGACAATCACCAACTTCCTCTATTTTGTTGCAGACCCCCAGTCTTGGGCTCAGTCCCCCTGGATGCTCTGATTCTGAATTGGGAAGGGAAATTCCTGTATGCCTTCCCTCCCTTCCCACTCCTGTTCAAAGTGCTAGTCAAGATTAGGTCTCAACCTTGTAAAGTGATTCTGATTGCTCTAGACTGGGCCAGACAGCCTTGGTACCCCTTGTTGTTGTCCCTAGCAGTCCATCTTCCCTTGTCTCTTCCCAGGAATTACAACCTGTTAACATCCTCTCAGGGGAGGATTTGGTACCCCATTCTTCAGTCTCTCAATCTCAAGGCATGGCTCTTGAAGAGTTGGAGTTGCAGATTTGCATCTTTCTCAGGGGTTCTGGATATTCTCAAAGCTGTTTGAAAGTCCTCCACCAGAAAGACTTATAACTCCAAATGGAAGAGATTCAGCATTTGGTGTTCCAAAAGCATATCTCCCAGATACTGCTGAATTGCCTATGGTTCTGGATTATATGGTCCATCTTAATGGTTTAGGCCTTAGACCAGCTACTCTCAAGGTACACTTGTCAGCTGTTTCTGCTTTTCTGTCAGTCGGAAAGTCTTCCTCACTATCATCTCATTGTGTGTTCTGTAAATTTTTAAAGGAATGCTTCACACAATCCTCCTTTAGAGACCCTGCCCCTGCCTGGGATTTGAATGTTTGCATTGCTCAACTTATGCAACCTCCTTTTGAGCCTGTGTCCTCAGCAGAGCTTAAGTACTTGACTTGGAAAACTGTGTTCTTGGTAGCCATTACCTCTGCCAGGCGTATCAGTGAATTGCAGGCCCTGTCAGTGGAACCTGATTTTATCTCCTTTCACAGGGATAAAGTGGTCCTTAGAACCAATAGAAGGTTCTTGCCCAAAGTGGTTTCAGACTTCCATTTGAATCAGTCTCTGTCTCTCCCTGTTTTCTTCACTGATCATTCTTCCTCAGGAGAAAGGAGGCTACACAGTTTAAATGTTAAAAGAGCCCTTAGCTACTACATAGAGCATACCAAGGGTCACAGGTTTGACTCCCCCCAGTTGTTCCTCACTTATGGAGAAGTGGGAAAGGGCAAACCTGCCACCAAGAGAACTATTGCCAGGTGGATTGTGTCTTGTATACAATTCTGCAATGAAAAATTGGGAAAGATTCCACCCTCAGGCCTGAGGGCTAACTCTACAAGAAGTACAGCTGCTTCCCTGGCTGCTGCCAGGGATATCCCTCTCTTAGAAATTTGTCAAGCAGCCACCCTTTACCATGCATTACTCTCTGGGTATCCAGGCTAGGAGTGATGCTCGGTTTGGCACAGCAGTACTTCAGAGCCTATTCCCAAAGTAGGTTCTGTCCTTCCTCCATGGAGGTACTGCTTGTAGTCTGCACTTGTCAGAATACAGCAAGACTTCAAGTTGTTTGAAGGAAAAATTACTCACCTTAGTAATTATGTTTCTTCTATTGGAGTCTTGCTGTATTCTGACCTCCCTCCCTGCCTCCCCTCTCAGAACCTGGTTTTGGGAAGTGGGTGGGCAGGTGCAGTGTTGCACCTTTGGAGTGCTCCTTTTACACCCTCTTCTTTGTTTGGGTGTTGTTTTATTACTATTCTTGTTTGGTTTGGTTTTTGAGTTTTGGGTTTCCTGACTTGAGTCTTCCTTGGGGATCCAAAACTTTTTGTTGCCAGTTGGCTATTAAAAGTTTTACAATTTCCACATAGAATAGCTATTAGGGTTTTGCTCGTAAGAATCTGATGGTTAGATTTCAAAGAGGAAACAGACAGAGACATCAACCAAGCTTGAGCACAGCATTCTATGCCCTGCATAGAAAGTTTAACCCTTTGTTCTCTGGGGCAGTTTAAAGGCTGGGGCTAACTGCACTTGTCAGAATACAGCAAGACTCCAACAGAAGAAACATAATTACTAAGGTGAGTAATTTTTTCTTTTATACCTTTTTGCCTCCATTGAGCGAAAGTACCCTCTTGTTCCAGAGAAGGAAGTTGGATTCCAAAATTTAATAAGTTAAAATAGGTGCCCACTGGTTCCAGCTCTCTTAAATGGATGAGTCTCTTCCAAGTTTCTATGGTAGAGTTTGTACTATACAGATAGGCAAGGGCTTCTACTCCCGTTTTTTCTTGGTCCCGAAAAAGACCGGAGACCTTCGTCCTATCCTGGACCTCAGCGTGCTCAACCTCTCGGTCAAGTATCAGAGGTTCTGCATGCTAACATTGGCAGGACTCTTTCCGCTGCTGCAGTCGGGATTGGCTGTGCTCTCTCGACATGCAGGATGCTTACATGCATATAAAAATCCGGAAACAGCACAGGAGGTTCTTGCGCTTCCTCACTGGAGAAGAGCACTTCCAGTTCAGGGTCATCCCTTTCGGCCTTTCGTCGACCCCCAGGGTTTTTACGAAGTGCCTGGCAGTGGTAGCTGCGGCCCTCCGCAAGAGAGGCCTCTTTCAAACAACATGAAGTCTTGCTGTATTCTGACATATACGGTGATGTCCAACCTTTGAACTGCCCCGGAGAGGAAAGAGTTAACTTGCCATGCAAGCCATGGAACGCTGAGCTTGAGCTCGGTTGAGACTCTGTCTGTTGTTGTTTGAACTCAAACCGCCAGATTCTTTACTCCGCCTCACTGAACAGTCGCTCCGGAGATTTCTCCTTTGCTCGGTTCAATTTAGTCGGTTAAAGTGTTATTTTCCTCGGTTTCAACCAAAATTAATCCGTTTAACCTGTCGGTTCAGTCTCTGTCTGTGGTATTGTGAGTACTAGATAGGTTTATTATTGTTTCTTCTGTGTGGAACTTGTAAACGTTGAATCGGTTCGGTTTGAACCAATCAGGTTTGTTCAAAAAAGTTTGTTCTACTTTTAGAGTGTGGTAACCGGTCCTTATCGATTCTTGAAAAAACGGATTTCATTACGGTTTTTTCCATGACCCGTAACACGGTCAGGAACCGATAAGGGTGTCTTGCCTGGCGGATTGCCGGAAAAAGGGTAAGTTTGGTTAGGACTGGCCATGTCTGAGAAACCCAAGAAAAAATCGGGCCCACTGGGTTTCAACACTGTAGTGTGTGTGGGGAAGCCTTTGCTAAGGCTGACCCCCACACCACCTGTGTTTATTGTCTGGGGTTTGACCACCTCGATTCAGACTGCCAGATTTGCAAAGCGTTTCCTCAGCTACCCTGGAAAAGACAGTTGGTAGGCTCAGGAAAGGAGGCCAAAAGTCAGCTTACCGGATGGCCAGCCAGGTTCGGTTCCAACCGAACCAGAAGGAGTGCCCTCTGACCAGGGGCTAAACTCCTGGCAAGGAGAACCGACTCTGAGGAGTCGGTTCCGGTTAAAAGAAAAAGAAGGGATAAATCAGCCGGTGCAGATCCACAAGTTCTTTCTCCGACCGCTGATGAAATAGCCAAAGCGATAAGGATTGTTCGATCGCTATCCCGGTTCCGACCGAACTGGCACCATCGGTTAGGGGTCGGTCTGATCGGTTCCCCGGTTCCAGATTATAATTTAGAGGATTTTTATGAACGGATGAGGAGGAGGAAGGAGAGTATGAGAATAGTGATGGTGATTATGAAAGTCTGGATGTGCCCATTGACCCGACATCTCCCCAGACAGACCTTTGAGGGTTTCTCCTCCTAGGCTTTCTGAGTCCCTTCCCATTTTATGTTTTGCAAAAAAGTGGCTAAAACTCCAGCTTCCTATGGAGTAAGCACTAGAGGATCAGGAGGAGCCTGATTACGTTGAGATGATGGACATCCCAGAGTCCAGAAGATTGTCTATTCCCCTCCATAAGTCTTTTGGGAAACAGACAATGAAAATTTTAAAGACTCCTAATTCTATACCTCCTGTGAACAAGAGAATGGACAAGAGGTATACTCTCTCAGGCTCAGATACGGAGTTCCTTACCCAGCAATGCAGCCATGTTGGGGTAGTGCAGGCTGCTGCCTGTGATAAGGCAAATATACTCTTGGCTTCACACCCCCCAGATAAAGACTCCAGGAGGATTGATGCCATGCCAAAGAAACAGTACATGGCAGCATCTTTGGGACTCAGGCAGGCTAATTATATGGCCTATACAGTTAGATACCAGAAGTCTAGATGGGACACTGTAATGGCTCTGGCTAAACAGGTCCCTGGTCAGCTTGCCAAGGAGCTGGAGCAGGTGGCTGCAGATGATATTGAGGCATCCAAGGTGCAATTTCATGCTGCAGTGGACTCAATGATGTTTCATCTAGAGTCATGGCTACATCTGTGGCCCTTCGTAGGATGGCTTGGCTAAGATGTACTAGCCTGTCTCAGGATACCCAGACTAAGGCCATGGATTTTCCTGTTGTGGGTAATTCTCTGTTTGGGGAGCAAACAGAGAACTACATGAAGAAAATGGATGAATACAGGACCACCTATAGGAGTGCTTAGGCCAAGTAAAGGCAAGCCACTCCCCAGAGGCAACATTCCAGGGGCAGGGGCAGGCCTTTTCATAGGCCTTTCTACCAAGCCCAGGCCTCCTCTTCCGCCTTTGCCCAGAGGGGGTTCTTCAGAGGGAGAGGCAGACGGGGTACAAGCAGGCCTGCTACCACCCCTCAGCCTAAAGCTCCTGCCAAACAGGCACCCTGATGGGTTTGCCAGGGCCGATTCTCCACCACCTGTAGGGGGCAGGCTGGCTTACTTTGTCCAGCACTAGATGTCTTTAACATCAGACAAATGGGTCCTGGAAGTAATAAGCCAGGGACTGGTTCTCAGCTTCAAAAATTTCCCAAGATGAGAACCAGATCCTTTCCACCTGCAGATCCTTCAGAGCACTTGCCCTAGGGCAGAGGTCTCTTCCCTCTTGGCTCTGAGAGCCATAGAAAGGGTTCCACCCTACACAAGGAAAAGGATTGTACTCCAGGTGCTTCTAACTCCCAAAAGACAGGAGAATGGCGGCCCATCCTGGATCTCAGATATTTAAACAAGCACCTTTTAAAGCCAAAGTTCAAAATGGTGACTCTGGGAATAATTCTACCCTCTCTAAGGCCAGGAGACTGGCTAGTTTCCTGGACCTCAAGGATGCCTATTTCCACATTCTCATCAGAAGCTCCCTCAAAGTACCTCAGGTCTGAGTTGCCCTCAGGCCACTATCAATTCAGAGCAATGCCCTTTGGCCTAACTTCAGCTCCAAGGGTGTTCACAAAATGCCTGGCAGTAGTGGTTGCTTTCCTAAGGAGAAAAAAGATCTCCATCTTTCCATACCTGGACGACTGGCTCATAGTAGGTCAGTCTCCAGACCAAGTCAAGTCACACCTACAGATAACTCAGCAACTGCTCACTTCTCTAGGATTCCTTCTGAATCTTTCAAAGTCAGTTCTAGAGCCTGTGCAGCTCCTCACCTTCATAGGGGCAGAGCTGGATACATTAAAAGGCAAGAGCCTTCCTTCCCCTGGACAGGGCAAGGACCCTTGTTACACTGGCCTCTTCATTCATCCTCCAGGTGTCTCGACCAGCAAGGCATTTTCTGCAGCTCCTGGGCCACATGGCTGCCTCTACAGCAGTGGTTCAAGGAGCAAGATTTCAGATGAGGGACATTCAGTTCCACTTAAGAGCCTTCTGGTCTCAGAGAAAGGATCCTCTGACCAAACTAATCCCAGTGACTTGAACCCTGATCCAGGCTCTGCAATGGTGGCAGGATCAGGACAACCTAAGACAAGGAGTTCCCTTTGTCACTCAATCTCATTCTCTAATCCTTACTACAGATGCCTCCCTCTTGGGATGGGGAGCCCACTTGGGGGACCTGACCACCCAAGGGTTGTGGTCACCTCAAGAATCTCTGCTTCACATCAATCTCTTAAAACTCAGAGCAGTGTTTCTAGCACTTCAAGCTTTTCCAAGTCTGTTCAGAACAGTAGTTCAGATCAGGACAGACAATACCACCACAATGTGGTACATCAACAAGCAAGGGGCACTCGGTCTCGACCTTGTGCACAGAGGCAATGAAGTTGTGGTCTCTGGCCTATTCCTGAATACCTCTCTCACAGCAGTGCACCTCCCAGGGAAGGACAATGTCCTGGCAGATGCTCTCAGCAGGATATCTCAGGGCCATCACGAATGGTCCCTAGATCCCCTACTTTTGAAGGTGATCTTCTCCAGATGGGGCACCCAAAGATAGATCTTTTGCAGCCCCAGACAATCACCAACTTCCACTTTTTGCTGCAGGCCCCTGGATGCCCTAGTTCTCAATTGGGAAGGGAAGTTCCTGTATGCTTTTCCCCCCTTCCCTCTCCTGTTCAAGGTACTAGTCAAAATCAGGTCTCAACCCTGCAAAGTGATTCTGATTGCTCCAGACTGGGCCAGACAGCCCTGGTACCCCCTCTTGCTGTCCTTAGCAGTCCACCTTCCCCTGTCTCTTCCCAGGAATTACAACCTGTTAACATGTTCTCAGGGGAGGGTCTGGTATCCGAATCTCAAATCTCTCAATCTCAAGGCCTGGCTCTTGAAGAGTTAGAATTTGTGGATTTGCATCTCTCTCTCAAGGTGTTCTGGATATTTTAAAGGCTTCTCGAAAGCCTTCCACCAGAAAGACTTACAACTCAAAATGGAAAAGGTTTACTATTTGGTGCTCTGGGACGCATATTTCTCCAGAGTCTGCTGGGTTGTCTGCAGTCCTTAACTATATGGTTCATCTCAATAGCTTGGGACTCAGACCAGCTACACTTAGAGTGCATCTGGCAGCAGTCTCTGCTTTCTTGCCAGCAGGCAAGCACTCTTCCCTTTCAGCTCATCCTGTATTCTGTAAGTTCTTCAAGGATTGCTGCATACAATCCTCCTTCAGGGACCCTGCCCCTGCTTGGGACCTTAATGTTTGCATTGCTCAGCTTATCAACCCCTTTTGAGCCTTTGTCCTCAGCAGGCTTAAGTACTTGACTTGGAAACTGTGTTCTTGGTAGCCATTACTTCTGCCAGACGCATAAGTGAGTTACGGGCCCTGTCAGTGGAGCCTGATTTTATCTCTTTCCATAGAGTTAAGGTGGTCCTCAGGACTAATAGGAAGTTTTTGCCTTCGGTGGTTTCAGATTTCCACCTTAACCACTCCATGTCTCTTCCTGTTTTCTTCATTGACCATTCCTTCTCTGGGGAGAGGAGGCTGCACAGCTTGGATGTGAAAGGGCCCTTAGCTACTATATAGGCGCACCAAGGGTCTCAGGTTTGACTCCCTCAACTGTTCCTCACTTATGGTTAGGTGGGTAAGGAAAACCTGCCACTAAGAGATCTATTGCCAGGTGGATTGTCTCTTGCATACAATTTTGCTGTGAAAAATTAGGTAGGATCCACCCTCAGGCCTGAGGGCTCACTCTACCAGAGTACAGCTGCTTCCTGGCTGCTGCCAGGATATTCCTATCTTAGAGATTTGTCAGGCAGCCACCTGGAAAACAGTACATACTTTTATCAAGCATTACTCTCTGGATATCCAGGCTAGGAGTGATGCTCGGTTTAACACGGCAGTGCTTCAGAACCCTATTCGAAGTAGGTTCTGTCCCTCCTCCATGGAGTACTGGCAGTAGTCTGCATATGTCAGAATACAGCAAGACTTCATGTTGTTTGAAGAAAATTACTCACCTTAGTAATGTTGTTTCTTCTAATGGAGTCTTGCTGTATTCTAACCTCCCCGCCTCCCTCTCAGAACCTGGCTTTTGGGATGTGGGTGGGCAGCAACAGTGTTGGCACTCTGAGGTGCCCCTTTTCTCACCCTCTTAATTTGGGTGTGTGTGTTGTGTTTGTTTAATTTTTGGGTTTCTGACTTGAGTCTTTGCCTTGGAACCAACATATTTTTATTATATTTAGTAGCCAGTTGGCTAGTGTAAGTTTACAGTTTCCACACAGGACACCCAGTGAGTATAGCTCGTAAAGATCTGGCGGTTTGAGTTCAAACAACAACAGACAGAGTCTCAACCGAGCTCGAGCTCAGCGTTCCATGCCTTGCATGGAAAATTAACTCTTTCTTCTCCGGGGCAGTTCAAAGGTTTGACATCACTGCATATGTCAGAATACAGCAAGACTCCATTAGAAGAAACAACATTACTAAGGTGAGTAATTTTTTCTTGTCTACCCCTACCTGGGCGATTGGCTCCTCTCCGCCCAGTCAGAGGCGCAGCTAGCAATCTCCCTCAGTCAAACGCAGGCTCTTTTCTCTTCCCTGGGGATCACAGTGAACTGGCCGGAGTCTCAGCCACAGCCATCTCAACGGCTGCAGTTCATAGGAGCTATACTGGACACAAGGAAAGGGCATGCCTTCCTGCTCTCGGATAGGATAGATCACCTCCAGGACCTGGTGAGAACCTTTCAGGGAAGGTCCTCTTCCACCACCCAAACGGTGCTGCAGCTTTTGGGGCATATGGCGGCGGCCATCTCCACTGCCCCTTTAGCCAGGCTTCATATGAGGATGCTACAGTGGCACCTCAAAGCGCAGAGGGACCAAGCCATGGACGACCTGGATCTTCGGATCCAGCTTTCAAAAGTGGCCCACCATTCTCTAAAATGGTGGCTTCGCCGGGACAATCCAGAAGGGGGTCTCTTTCCGCAGACCACCTCCATCCCAAACCCTGATATCGGATGCCTCCCTGTCAGGGTGGGGGGCACACCTAGGGATTCACAGGACCCAAGGAACTTGGTTCGACACAGAACGCTGTCTGCATATCAATGTCCTGGAAATGAGAGTGGTTCTGAATGCTCTGTCAGCATTCAAGAGTCAGGTTTCTCGGGGTTCTCTTCTGGTGCAGTCAGACAACACACCAGTGGTGTTTTATATCAACAAGCAAGGGGGGACGCATTATTACCCCCCTTTGCAGAGAGGCCATGAGAGTGTGGGACTGGGCAGTAGAACACAGCTTGGACCTCATGGCGGTTCACCTCCCGGGGGTCCAGAACGTTCTCACCAACAATCTCAGTCACTCTGTTTTTCTCAGCCACGAGTAGGAGCTGCTCCAGGAGGTCACAGATGACCTATTTGACTGTTGGGGCCTTCCAGAGTTGGACCTCTCTTCGTCCCCATTCAACGCCAAACTACGTAATTTTTGCTCGCTCGCTCCAGGGCCTGGTGTTTTCTGGCGTGACGATTGTCCCTCTCTTGGACGGGAAGTTTCTTCACGCCTCCCCCGCCCCACCCACTTGTGCAGAGTACTGCTCAAATTGCAGTCAGAGGAGCCAGAATGATTCTGATGGCGCCTCTCTGGCCCCGACAGATCTAGTATCCGCTGCTCCAGCAACTGTCTCAGGAGCCTCCAGTGCAGTTGCCTCTCTCCACCCACTTGCTCTCTCAAGATCGGGGAACTCTTGTTCATCCAGCTCTTTACTCTCTTCACCTGCATGTGTGGCTCCTGCAGTCCTAGCGGAAGAGAGGCTAGGAGTGTCAAGCAGGGTGGCAGAGATTCTGGTAGCAGCGAGGAAGCCTTCCACTAGGGCTACCTACGCTCTCAAATGGAAACGCTTCTGCCTATGGAGCTTCAGCATGAGCCCTGGATACTTTGGGTTGTCCGGTCAGACATGTGCTAGAGTATCTCCGTCACCCCCTAGATTTAGGCCTGAGTTACTCGTCTATCAAGGTTCACATGTGTGCGGTCTCTGCATATCCTGCTCCTATAGGAGATAAGTCTCTAGCACAATAGGATGCCTTTAAGACATTCTTGCGAGGGGTGTTGCACGTCAGACCCCCAAGGAGGGGCGTCGTTCCACCTTAGGATCTCCTTTTTGTTTTGGAAAAGCTCACTCTCCCTCCCTTCGAGCCCACAGCTTCGTGTGAGATGCGCTTCCTTTCCTGGAAGGCCTTACTGCTGGTAGCTATTACCTCCGCTCAAAGGATTTCCTAGCTCCAGGATCTGATGTGCAAAGAACCTTATATTGTTTTTCACAAGGATAGGGTGAACTTGCGAACTAATCCCAAGTTCATGCCAAAGGTGGTGTCCGCCCTGACCCTCAATCAGGACATCAGCCTTCCTGTGTACTACCCCCAAGCTTCAAACCAAGGTGAAGCACTGTTGCACACCTTGGATGTTCACCGCATTCTTAGGTTCTACCTTCACAGGACTCGCTCCACTAGGTCGACGGACCAGTTGTTCATCTCCTATGCTAAGTGCATGTTAGTGGCTCCTGTGTCCAAGCAGTCGCTAACCCGTTGTCTGGTGGACTGCATATCCTTTTATTATCAGCACCACGGGAGGGCCCGCCCGGATGCTGTTAAGGGCCCCTCCACCAGAGCAGTGGCTTCTTCCTTCACGGCGCTCAGGAATGTTTCCTCAGCAGATATATGTGCCGCCGCGACATGGACCTCAGTCCATACATTCATCAGACACTACAGTCTAGATATAGCTTCCAGAAGGAGAGCAGGTTTTGGACTGACAGTCCTTCAGGGCCTCCTCTCTTGAGGAGATCTTGTTTTCACCTATCTTCGGGTTTCCTGCCTACCGCCCTTTCAGACCTGGGCCTATCCTTCCTACTGCTTAGGACTCAGTCCTAATGGTATTACCTGCTGCAAGAGCTCCACCCTCAAAGACAGATAGTACAGTTATGTAAGAACTTATCGTAACAGTAGATCTTCGAGAGGAGCTCTTGCAACAAGTGGCTTTCCCACCCTCCATCCCCCAGTATCCTTCTTACCAGGGATCACGAGTTCCAGCCAGAGTGGGGATTTCTTGCCCGGTTCTCCTTTTATTCCTATCACCGGGTCTCCGGCGGGAGAACTGTGGTGGCACCAGGGGACCGCCCCCTTTATACCACGTCAGGCGGAGCCGACATCGGGGGCGGTCCCCTGCCTTGTACTGCTAGCTACAAGTTTTCTGTGGGGTCCTGACGCCTGGTGGCCTCAGTCCTAATGGTATTACCTGCTGCAAGAGCTCCTCTCTGTTATGGTAAGTTCTTACGTAACTGTACTTTCCCCAACAGCAGTACCAACCACAGCAGGGTGGTTTTTATAGGGCCAAAGGCAGAAGGGGTTCCAGGGGAGGATCCCGATCCGCACAGCCACAGCAGCAAACAAAGCAAAATCCCTGACTTTTCCCCTCAGGCAGCCTCTCCATCTCCTGTAGGGGGCAGACTGATGCATTGTTTTCAGAAATGGCTGAAAATAACCACAGACAAGTGGGCTCTGGAAATAGTGAGTCAGGGTCATTCCCTTTGTTTCAATTCCCTTCCCCCTCCAAGATCAAAGCTATTCACACCAGCTCCTTTCACAGAAAGAAAGCTACTGGAACAGGAGGTGCAGGTTTTACTACTGGAAAGAGCAGTGGAGCCTGTTTCCCCCAAACCAAAGAGGACATGGGTTCTAGTCAAGATACTTCCTAACAACTAAAAAGAATGGAGAGTGGCGACCTATACTAGACCTCAGACTGCTAAACAAGTACCTGGTAAAACCCAGGTTCAAGATGGTCACATTGGCCATGATTCTGCCAACTCTGCAAAAAGGAGACCGGCTAACCTCCTTAGACCTAAAGGACGCATATTTCCATATTCCCATAAGGGAGCCACGCAGAAAATATGAGATTCAGACTCCCATCAGGCCATTATCAGCTCTCAAGACTTCCTTTCGGCCTCACCTCTGCACCAAGGGTCTTTACCAAGTGCATGGCAGTAGTAGTGGCACACCTAAGAAAGTTAGGTGTCATGGTTTTTCCCTCTCTGGACGATTGGCTTATCATGGGAAAATCTCACTAGCAGGTGACAGAACACCTTCAAGTAATCCAGGATTTGTTACACTCCCTGGGATTGATTCTCAACATCAAAAAGTCAGTCCTGACCCCTGTGCAGGTTCTACAATTCATAGGTGCAGAACTAAACACTATATTGGGAAGGGCTTTCCTCCCTCAGGAGAGGGCAGAAACCATTCAGAATTTGGCAAGCTCATTTGTGCTGGACTGGCCAAAGCCAGCAAGACAGTTTCTACAACTGTAAGGGCACATGGCTTCAGCAACAAGCACAGTCATAGGTGCCAGGTTTCAGATGGGAGATGTTCAGTTCCACCTCAGAGCACACTGGTGCCAAAGGCTGGACTACCTGTCAAAGCCAGTACCAGTCACAAAGGTGTTACTACAGGCACTCCAATGGTGGATGGAGCTGGAAAACTTGAGAGAAGGGGTCCCATTCCTGCAGGAGCCCCCTTCACTGGTTCTCACAACAGATGCTTTCCTGTCAGGGTGGGGTGCTCACTTGGAAGAGCACACCATTCATGGCACCTTGGACAGTGCAGACTCACTCCTGCACATAAATCTGCTGGAGTTAAGGGCTGTTTACCTGGCCCTTCAGGCCTTCTCACACCTAATACAGGAAAAGGTAGTACAAGTCAGAACAGACAATACCACAACAGTGTGTTATATCAACAAGCAAGGAGGGACAAGCTCCACTCTGTACATAAGCAATGAAGGTATGGAGCCTTGCTTACTCCCTAAACGCCTGCCTTCAGTCGATACATCTGCCTGGCAAGGACAACACCCTGGCAGACACCTTGAGCAGGATAAACCAGGCCCATCATGAATGGGCACTGAACAAGCAAGTAGTGAATGCTCCATGCAGGAGGTGGGGAACCCCAGAAATAGACCTTTTTGCATCCCACCAAAATCACCACTTATCTCAGTATTGTTGCAGGGCCCCTGTAAAGGAGACAGTTTCCCTGGATGCCTTGATTCTAGATTGGACAGGGAGGCATCTTTATGCCTTTCCCCCTTTTCCTCTGATACTCAGGGTGCTCATCAAGCTCAGGTTGCAGCCAGCTTCAATGATTCTGGTAGCCCCAGACTGGGCCAGATAGCCTTGGTACTTCCTCCTGCTCTCTATGTCAGTGACCAAACCGATTCATCTTCCACAAAGGTACAACCTACTGACCTGCTTTCAGGGGAGGGTAGTGTACCCCAGTCTCAGGGGTCTCAAGCTTAAGGCATGGCTCTTGAGGACTTCGAATATGCGGAGTGGCAATTCTCTGAAGGGGTATTGGAGGTCCTCAGAGGGTATAGGAAACCTTCTACTAAGAAAACCTATGCCTCAAAATGGAAAAGATTCTCTATATGGTGTAGAGATAAGGGTATAGTCCCAGCTCAAGCTGGCATCCCAACTCTTCTGGACTGTTTGACTCACCTGCATTCCCAGGGGTTGCAACATTCAACCCTAAAGGTACATCTGACTTCAGTGTCAGCATACATTTCAGCTGGAAAGGACACCTCCTTAGCATCAAATCCTATCTTCTGGAGGTTCTTTAAGGGACTCTCTCATTTGTTTCCCCCTCACAGGGAACCAGTGCCAGCCTGGGACCTTAACATTTGCATTGCCCAGCTTATGCTTCCACCCTTTGAGTCCATGGCCTCTGCAGAGCTTAAATTTGTTACTTGGAAGGTGGTCTTTTTGGTAGCAATCACTTCTTCCAGGAGGATAAGTGAGCTCCAGGTCCTCTGTGTGAAAAGGGACTATATCTCCTTCCATAGGGACAGGGTAGTGTTGAGAACCAATTGGAAGTTTCTCCCCAAGGTGGTCTCTGACTTCCCTTTGAACCAGTGTATTATCTTGCCAGTTTTCTTTACTCATCACTCTAGCTCAGGGGAGCGTAGATTGCACATCCTGGATGTAAAAGGGCTTTAAGCTACTACATGACTCATACCAAGGACCATAGGCAGGACATGCAACAGCTGTTCCTCACCTATGGGGAGGTAGGTAAAGGGATGCCTGCCTCTAAAAGAACTATCTCTTGGTGGATAGTTCAGTGTATTCAGTTTTGTTACTCGGAAGCAGGTAAGGTACCTCCTTCTGGGTTTAGAGCCCATTCTACAAGGGGCACAGCTGCCACTATTGCAGCTACCTCTGAGGTGCCTTTGGTGGAAATCTGTAAAGTAGCTACCTGGAGGTTAGTCCACACCTTCACTAAGCATTATTGCCTGGACACCCAGTCCAGGAGTGACGCCAGGTTTGGCACAGCAGTTCTGCAGTCTTTTTCCTAAATAGATTCTTTGCCCACATCCTGGAGGTACTGCTGCGTAGTCTGCAAGAGTAATAATATCAGCGGATTCCTGGGGTTAGAAGAAAAAATTACTCGCCTGTAGTAATCTTGTTTCTTCCAACGGGATCTACTAATATTATTACTCCCCACCCGGCCTCCCTTACAGAATCACTAAACAGACAAATCCTCTCCACAGCTGATCACATATATATTTGGAGTGGTATGCCATCTACTGGCACTTCTTAGTAATGTTTTATACCTTGTAGGTTATTTTTCTTGGGTACATCTGAATGTAAGAAAAAGGGGATATTTCTCTTTTTGGTCCTTTGGTTAAGGTTTATTAGTTGCCCCAGTTGGGGTCCCATTTTTTCATATTGTTTTGTCTATAGGTTAGTATGGTTTCTTTGCAGGCTTGTAAGAAATCTGAGGTTAGAATGTAGGCAGTTACACTGGGCAGTTTGAAAGTGTATGCACGAGCTAAAGATTCCATCATTAGCATAGCATTCCTTTTGCCTCCGGGGCAGTGCTGACTTAAAGGAGCACTGCAAGAGTAATAATATTAGTGGATCCCATTGGAAGAAACAAGATTACTCCAGGTTAGTAATTTTTTCTTCACATCCACAGAGGGGCAAAAAACGTCATTTTTTTCATAACAGACAGCCCTTTCGTGAAAGTGGTAGAGGAGCCCCGCCCAAGCACCAGTCTCCTCATCCGCAAAAGGAAACACAGCAGAAGGCACTGGCCCTGAAAGTGTCCAGTGCCACCCTCTGAGACCCCAGCCCTGGCTCCGCCTCAGCTGCCTGAGGTGGACCTCTTCTCGGTGGTGGGTGGGGCGCATCTGACTCTGTTTTACAGTTAGTGGAAGTCTATCACCACAGTTTTAAGGATCATTTGAGAGGGGCACTCTCTCAGCTTTTCAGAGATTTCCCCAGATTATCCACCCAAGCAGCAGCACACTCTGTCAGCTGCTCAGTCAGACCTCCTCACTTTGGAGATAGCAGGCCTTTTGAGAAACAGGGCAGTAGAAATAGTCCTCATCGGAGAACGCAACATGGGTTTCTACTCACATTATTTTCTGGTCCCGAAGAAGACAGGGAGCATGTGCCCCGTTCTCAACCTCATAAAATTGAACGAGTTCCTGTACTGCGAGAAGTTGAAGATGGGTTTACCTAGGAACCCTCCTACCACTTCTCAATTGACAGGACTGGTTGGCATCCCTAGACATGCAGAACAACTACCAACACATCCTAGTTCACCCAAGCAATCACAAGTTCATATGATTTGTGGCCCTGGGTCAGCATTGTCAATTCAGAGTCCTGCCCTTAGGGCTATCCTCGGCGCCTCGAGTCTTTACAAAGTGCTTTGCCATTCTCGACACACATCTTCGCAAGCTAAGACTACAGGTCTTCCCCTACCTAGACAACTGGCTCCTTGCAAGTCTGTCAAGACTGTGCACAGAACGAGCAGTGAACACTGCAGCTTAGTTTCTGACTTCTGTGGGGTTCTGCTAAACCTGTAGAAATTGCAACTTCAGCCCTCTCAACAGCCTCTCTTCATAGGGGCTGTCTTGGATACCACCAAGGCGAGGGCCTTCCTTCCAGAGGACAGTGCCATCCTGCAGATGGCACAGTTCATCAGGGGAAACAACCCCTTAAAGTCTTACTACATGCAGCAGATGCTGGGCCTCATGGCTTCCTCAGTCTTCACAGTCCCTCTAGCTCACCTGTGCATGAGGATGACTCAGTGGATGCTCAGTACTCGATGGTTTCAGTCAACACATCCTTAGTCTTACTCAATCAGTGATGGAACCCTTGCGCCAGTCACTTCTCTGGTGGACACAGGAGGACAGCCTTCTTCTAGGTCTCCCCTTCCCTCCACCAGAATTTCAGATAACTCTTACCACGGACGCATCTCTATTGGTGTTGGGAGCTCACAGCCAGGGCCATCACACCCAGGGAGTTTGGACTCGGGCAGAATCTCATCTCCATATCAACATTCTGGAGATGAGGGCAGTGCTTTACAGCCTTCAAGCTATAGTGAACTTTGTCAGTCACAAGGTAATCCTTCTGCAGATAGACAAGAAGTCAGTGATGCTGTACATCAACAAGCAGGGCAGGGCACACTCCTATCCACTTTGCAGGGAAGGTATGAGAGTGTGGGAATAGTGTCTGGAACAGAATGCTCTGGTTCAAGCAGTCTGCCTGCCAGGGACTCAGAACAATCTGGCAGACCTACTCAATCAGACAGAAGTGAATCTGCATGAGTGGTCATTAGATCCAGATGTCGTTCAGTCTCTTTTCGACGAGTGGGGAACTCCAGAGTTGGACCTTTTTGCATCCCCACTCAATGCAGAACTGCCTCAATTCTGCTCCAGAAATCCAGAAGCTGACATTTTCTGTCAGGATGTATTCAGGCTGTGGGGGGCAAATCACTTTCTGTATGTAGTTACTTCTTTTCCTCTAGTTTAGAGGGTGCTGCTCAAGTTAAAGGCCCACAGCGGCAGAATGATTTTGATTGCTCCATTTTGGCCATGTCAAATTTGGTTTCCAGTGATCAACAACTTAGTGGCCTCTCCAAGGCCCCCCCACACACACACACACACCAGACAGACTTTCTGACACAAGGATTCCTGGTCCATCCCAACCTGTGCTTCTTTCATCTCCACACCTGGCTCCTGAAGAGATAGAGGTGAGCAGGTTCAAAGTTTCTCAGAGGGTCGGAAATTCTTTTGCATGCACATAAACCTTCCACTAGGAAAACTTACACAGCCAGATGGTAGCACTTCTCGGAATGGTGTGCCAAAGTCCATATGGACCCATGTCTACCAGACAAGGGTTTGGATTACATGTTAGACCTTTCAGACACTGGACTGCAATACTCCTCTGTAAAGGTCCGCGGATGGTTGGCAGGTATTTATGCACTCCGGAGTATCTTTCTGGGAGCAGCATCTCCACTCATGTCTTCTTTTTGTTGGTCCATCATTCAGGCACATGGAGTTCTGGGTAGCCTGACGACTATCCCCAGCTGTGAGCCGACCTGGCCTCTACTGCAGGCTTACCGTACATCGGACCTGAAAGCTACCCCACCCCCCAGCTTTGCTCCTTGGTTCTAGAGCCATTTGGCGTGGGGGTCATTCTTATGTCCGCTTTGTTGGATTCTCCCCTTCTCACAGCCTGATGTCGCTGACAGGAGCCTTAGGGTAACCTTCAATCGTGCACCGACAGGCGTTTCCTCCATCTTGCCCTGCTCCTAATGCATATGGGGGGGCTTTGGTCCTTAGACCCTAAGCCGTTCCTTGTGACTCCTTGTGGGGAGTCTTTCTTTGCCCTTCTTTGGCCGGGGGACATCCCCTCCCCTTTCCCTTATGTGGACGCAGCTCTGTTGAATGACAGCTACCTTTCTCCGGGGTCTTCCCCTCTTTTTTCAAGGGGGATCACTGATCATTCTGGGACATTTTTGAGGGTAGCTACACCTCTTTTCCTCTGCCTGCTCCCCAGTTGGGGTGCGCCTCTGGCCCCTGTTAGGTTCAGGGGGTCCCCTTCTTTGAGATCTCTGTCCCTTACCCGTCTATTGCAGGTGAGCTTTGAGTTTTACAAGGATCTCCCCAATTTTATTCTGGAGGGGAACCCCCTTTTAGTGTCCTTCTGCCTCCACTCTTGGGCTCCGGGAATCCTATAATTGTTCTCCCCAGAGTTGTGTGGACTTTGTGTCTCCTTCCTCAGTCCCTACCTCTGCTAGGGTCTGTCTTTTTCCCCAGACACAGAAGATGCCTTTTCAGGCAATCTGTTTAAGAGGCTCTATTCCCCTGGGATAGGCTCTAACGTCAGCTGATATGTCTACCAGTCTAGGCCATTTCAGCAGTCTGACTGTCTCTCCTTCTCCTTCACTCCCTGGGTGAAGCTGCTACATGTCATATGCGTGGCTTGTCCTGAGGCTGCCACTTGTCCCTGGTTCAGTCCTCTTTTTCCAGTTTGTCCCCTCCTCGGCGCTATGTTCAGCCACCTCTCTGATGCCTTAGCTGCATCCTCTGCAGTTTTTAGGCTCAGGTCGATAGTGAACCTTTTGACCTTCGCCTTCTGTGGGGCTTGCCCTCTCTTGCTTTAGATTGGGCAGTTGAGGGCTGCCCTCTCCTCCTCGGGACTAAAGTTGGACTAGGGTCCCCACTGGGCCTCCTATCCTTCTCTGCCTATTGCATTACTTTATCCTCCTCCTGGAATTCTTTCTTTCCTTGTAGCACTGCTTGGGACTCTGTCCTAATGGTGCTGCCTACTGCAAGAGCCCCCTTGAAGTAAGACAGTACAGTTATGTAAGAATTTGCCGTAACAGATGACCTTCAGGAGAAGCTCCTGCAGTAGTCAGGGTTTTCCCTCCCTCCATCCCCCTGCTCTCTTTTCCATCTCAACCTTTCTTGGCGCCAGGATCCCCCACTCTCCTGTCGCACCCTCTTACAGAGTCTCCAGCAGGAGAACTGAGGTGGGCGCAGAGGACCGCCCCTCTCATACCATAAGTGGACACCGGCATGCCAACGTCAGGGGGCAGTCCCCTGTTGTAGACTACTAGCTAGAAGTTTTCCATGTGGTCCTGGCGGCTAAATCCTAATGGTGTTGTCTACTGCAGGAGCTCCTTTTGAAGATCTACTGTTACAGTAAGTTCTTAACGTAACTGTACTTTTTCAATAGGGAAAGATAACACATTTATTTCAGCTATTTTAATTACACATACTTTGCATAAATATATATCTATGTGTGTGTGTGTGTGGCTAGCTGGCTTAGAAACCTGAAACATGTAACTTACCAGAAACTCCCCCAACACACCAGCAAGAGTTTCAGGCAACAGTTACACATGCTTCTGGTTGCTAAGCAGCCATATGATGAAAGTAGTCTATAGCACACGTAGTAAAAGTAGTAATTTCAGATCGGAAGGGGCTCTAGGTCCATCAAGATCACACGCACACGCTTCATACTTGTTTGCAATATAAAGATGTGCTGATGTTTTTATTCTGTAGGTTTTGGTTCCACTTAATACTGTAAATACAGTAGAAGAAAATGAAAATTTGCCAGATTACTTGCCAGAAGATGAAAGTCCTCCGACAGAAATTGAAAAGACAGTTTCAAGAACTGGAGCAAAACAGGAAAACAGAGGAAGTTGGTTGAATACAGCAACACATTTTCTTACCAAAACATTTTACTGGTGACCTGGAGCGATATGTATGGACTATTCACAGTGGCTAACTGGCTATCATCATACTCATTGTGCTATGCTGACTTTTTCCAGCAGACACCACAGTTTGCTTACTCTTAGGTAAACACTATTCCTAACTGGAAAAGTGGTCAGTGGAAACTAGAAATTGTAGGTATTTCCCTATTTATAGTTCAGTGCTCAAAAAAATTCCCAGTAATTTTCAAATTTTTGTACGTGGAACAGCTTTAATCTACCCCCAGAAATTATCAGCCTAGTGATCTCTTTAAATTATTGAAATTGAAGCCAATTTTAATAATTGTGCCTAGTGCTTAGAAGTGTGCTGCAGTATTCCAGCAGTTACCATTTGCTTTCAGTCCTTGTGTTTGTAATAATTTTAAGGTAAGCAGCTCACAAATTACCTTGGTGCATTATATAAAAATGTGATCTAGCAAGCAGAACATGACTGCTGAAAAAGAGTGCAGTCTTTGGGATTGAAAGAATTCTCCTTGTACAGTTCATGTATTCATAGATGTTAATGCTTTTTGTTCAGTGGCTTCAAACTTGTAGATGCTGACTGGGATGTTACTCTTTTATTTTTTCTGCTCCCTATGACACTCTCTCTCTTTTACCATGATTATTCTTACTTTTTAAACCTTTCTAGCTGTTTTTGTTTTCAATGTTTTGAACACTGCTGTAAATGTAAAAAAAAAAAAAAGACGAAGAAAATGAGATATTGCAATAAAAAACATCTGTTCTGGTGAGCTGGCCTATGAATCTCCCCCGGCCCTTTCATAAACCAGGTGCTTTATTGAGCTTGCTAGTCCTTCTAGTTAGGAAAGAGAATGTCTTTAGAAACATATTTTTTTCCAGTTACACCTGTACATTCTTTTTTTTTTTTTTTTTTTAATTTATTTTTTTGCACGCTTTATCCACCGCGGCTGGTCACCGCTCTCATCAGCCAAACTTACCGAACTCCAGGGTCGTTCGGGAACTTATGGAGCTATGCATGTCCTGGCAGAACCCTGGAGCCAGCCCAGAGGTATCATCCTGCCACGATCCCCGATTTTCCACTTTCACACCCTCTGATACCCGAAGCCCCAGAAGCAGTGACACGTGTGCGTGGAGGCGTGCATGTGCACCGCAACTCCAGTGTACAGCCCCGTCCGCCCTCCCGGCCTAGCGCCGGGGCTCCTAAGATGCGGCACTGCCACTCAGCCTCCACCAGGGGGGCAGCCAAGCTCCGAGGAGACCCTCTTAACCCTCCTGAGGAGGAAGGTTGCCCGTCAGCAGCTGGTAAACAGCCTGGCGCCCCCCCCCGCCAACCTCAGATGACCCAGGTTCATTACCGAACACAGGCCACTGGCGAGGTGCGAGGTATGGCATCCAGCGCCTCAACCCTCAGTGCCACCGAGCCGGCACCTGTGCATTCTTGAGTACCAGTTACTGCACATCATTCTAAGCTGTTTAAAACAACATTATTTGTTAGTCAGCAAAATATTTCATCATATAGTTTTTGAGTAAGTACACAATAATATGTTAATTTTTTAATGAAACAACCACTATTATCTTATAACTATAAATGTATCTTCTCTAAGGATATCTCCCTCTACTGAGCCACACATTTAGAATTGTAAGCTGTCTTTGTGAGGACCACTTGGAAACCTTTTCCTATCTTGTGTCACCCACGTTGATGTACTTAAATGCGGCCTGTGTAATGTTGACAGCCCCATACCTCATAAGGTTTTTCTTCCTCTATCAGCTGCTTGCTGGATTGTGGAAAATGCTGTTGATCTTGGTGTATCACATTCAATATCCTTATTTTACTCACTGTATAAACATTATTGCATGCTGTAATTGAGTCCCCTGAAGAAGCCTCCACTTTTTCACTTCTGTCATTGCAGCATAAAGATGTTTAGAGACAACACTTGCATGCTTTGTGTTTGCTGCCTAGGCCTCTCGCATGACATGAAAAAATTGTGCCATTTGTCATGGCTTCAACCTTTCCACAGGGTGACATCACCAGAAGGCTTTGGAAAATTGTCTTCAGAAACTGGAGAATGCCAGGTTGCCAGCATTGTCCTCTCTCCGGGGTCTCTGGCCCATTCCATTGAATCTGCCACTGAGGAGACCCGCAGCTCTCTTTGTCAGGCCTCTATGTCATTGCCATCGTAGGACAAATGCCATTTGTCAGAGGAGGTCCAAAAATGCTTCTTCAACAGAACATCACAGCAAAACATTGAAAATGTCCCCGACATTAACTACAGGCAGGTGACATCGCTGTCGATCCTCTAGAAATTACTGCAAAGGATGGTTAGCAATCAGCTGAGGGTATACTTGGAGAGCAATACCTTGCTGGCAAACTAGCAGGGTTTAGGGCTGGGAGGTCGATGAGTACCGCGCTCAAGGAATTTTACAAGAAACGTGGTGGGAGCATTAGATGCTGGAGAGGCAGTGGGCATGGTTGTTCATCGACCTAAAATGGCATCTGTAGGAGTGGCATCAGAGCCTTTGAGAGATAGTTCAGGCATTAGCTAGTAGGGAAATCAGAAATTGTCATATTGGATAAAGTCAAATCAAATAAGGGCATACTTTCAAGAGGGGTTCCTCAAAGGTCTGTCTTGGGACCATTGATGTTTCTAATGTACATTAGTGATCTGACCAAGATAATAATTCAGAAATTAGGTTAAATGCAGATGACACTGTCCTTGTTGCATCAGCAAAAAGAGAAGTGTAATGGAATCAATATTACAGGAAGATTTTTTTCAAATAGGAAGACTAATATAAGGAATCTGGACTGGTTCTTAGCCAGAAGAAAACCCAGTCTATGTTGTCTTCTACACTTCTCCATAGGAATGATAGAGATCATGGGTTGAATATCAGATTAATAACTGGAGAACAAATAGAATTTGTGCTTGAATACAAATATTTAGGGGGTTTTAGTGGGCAGGTCATTAAAATCCGATAAACATATAAATAATATGAAAAAAGTAAATTGTAGAATTGGACACTTGGGAGAAAAGCATCTTCCCTATCTAGAAAGGCAAGGATTAATATTATGACTCAGTTTATCCTACCCTTCATAGAATATGGAAGTTTTGTTTTTTTATTTTTTTGTTTTTTCTTCTACTTTTTGAGTTTAAAATTCTATTGATATAACCATTCTTGTTACATAGGAATTACACAGTGTTATCTTAAACAAAGAGTAAGTTCTTCTAACAAAACAGTTATAGTCTATATTCAGTACTAGGAGATTCTTGTTAGTCTGTAGTACATTTGACCTGTTAAGAGTAAAAAAAATATAAACACGATAACTAACATTAAAAGACATAAAACAAGTGAATATGAGTAGTACCAGCTGATGATCTATACATTCGTTCTAAAAAGAAAGTGCATATCTTTAACATTTATCTAAGTAAGAATATAGTTGTTGTAGTTAAAAATAAGAACGTTACTTATTTATAGGTGGTCTATAATGAAAAAGGTAAAAGATTAAAGATCTGGATCTCTTGTGTAGAGGGAACACTTTTGACTAAATAAAACATAAACAAATACAGGTACAGGGGGTGATCTCTGTCTTATTCATTTCTGTGAAAAAAAATGAGTTTATTTGTTGTACCACAAAATTTTCTTCACTAGATGGGGTGTGGTCTATACTTTGGGTAGACAGAGTTCCCACCTAGTCCATTGATTCAAGTAATCCTCTGTCTTATTCTGGAGGTTGTATGTGAGCTGCTCAAAGCTTCGTATATATAGTATTATATTTTTCCAGCCTTCGATAGTAGGGGGATCCCTCTGGAGCCATTTCCTTGTGATAGCTTTGTAGGCTGCCACCAAAGAAATTGACCAAAGACAGTATGTTTCTTGACCCATAAGTGATCTGGGGGGTATACCTAAAATAAGGTTCAAGGGAGTTAGTTGTTCCAAGAGGTTAAACAGGGTTGTAATATACTGAGCTAATGTTTGCCAGAAGATTTGTATTTTTATACAGTTGAAAAAAATATGTGCATGGGTTGCCTTGGTATCTCCACATTCCCTTCAGTATTCTGGTGTGGACCCTGGGTTTCGTTTGGCCAGAAACTGTGGCATTGAAAAAAGACCTGGTGCGCACCTTCCAAGTGTATTCCTCTGATGGGGCGGATGTGGTAGACCAGGTCATACGCCAAATCTTAGGCAATATGGACTGGAGAAGGGGAAAACAGAGGTCTCTTTCCCAATGCAGCTTCAAAGCATCTGCTATGTGGGTTTGCTGTAATATGAGATATTAATATATATGCAGGAAATAACATGCTCTCCAGCTGTTGATTTCCAAATCTGAACAAAGGGGGTACTGTCAACCAAAATCTCAGAATGGGTATTCACCCTTCGCTGTTGTAGGTTGATAAAATCTCTGATTTGATAGTAATAAAGTATATCTTTTGCCTCACACGCAAATTTGATTCTTGCCTCATCAAAGGTTATTACTATGTTCTGGCAGAGTAATTGCCAATGGGGCTACAAAGCCTTTGGAGGCCTGGATAGTATACCAGGTATATTCCATTGCTGGTTTATAGTCTGGGTTAGTTACAAACCAGGCGCATTTCCAAAAGTGACTTTGGTTCACTTTATAGTAGGTTCCTCTTTTCCAGCTTTCTAAAATTGCTGTCGGTCTTTTAGGTAGCTGCTAGGTAGTCTGTTTCAACATGGCAGGGCAAAATACTATAGATGGGAGGGAATGGGTTAATGGTCTGGCGAGATCTAGTTCCTTCCAGTGTGCTGTGTAACTTGCATTGCCCCACAGAAGAGCTAATCTCATCTGGGAGGAAATCCAGTAGTATTGTAGGTTAGGAAACGCAATTCCACCTACATTTTTGGGGAGGTTAGCAGTTGCAATTTAATACGTTTTTTTACCCTGCTGAACAAAAGCAGACAACAGTCTTTGCCAGGCTAGTAGCTCCTTAGCTGATATGCTACAAGGTGCGCATTGAAATAAATATAATAGTCTGGGTAAAGCATTCATCTTAATGGCCAGGTTCCTTGTTGTAGAACGATAGGAGCAATAGGTTCCATCTCTTCATGTCTGTTTTTAGGGAGGCTATCAGTGGGGGGGGTAATTTAATTTAAAAAGCTGGCTTAGGTCCATATGTATTTTAATCCCTAGATATTTTATTGAGGGCATATCCCATTTAAATCGAAATTGTTTTCTAATAGGGGAGGAGGCGTTATAATTAAAAGTAAGAGCTTTGGTTTTTGTTGTGTTCAGTGAGTATCCAGACATCTGAGAACACTTTTAACTTATGAAATAGCTCTGGGAGAGTCTTATCTGGGTCAGAGAGAAAAACCAAAACATCATCTGCGAAGAGGGCTAATTTATGCTCTGTAGTTGCCAGACGTATACCCTGTATCTCCACTGTTTGTCTGATATACTGGGCCAGGGTGGTTTTTTTTTTTTTACAACTATTTTTCTGGCCCTCTGGCTCGGAACTCTCTCGGGCCACTGCACTCGCCGACTCGCTGTACCACCCACTGTGTTCCCCTACATTCAATTTCGTCGCGGTTCCCCAGGTTGGGGGATGGCAACCCAGGGAAACCGCTGGGGGCAGTGATGGGGAACCAGGGTTGGGTGTGGCGGTGGCACTGGCAGGGCTGTCACCTAGCCAAGCAGGAGGGCTATTTCTGGATGTTTACATCCTCAGCATTGGACGTGCAATGCTGCCCAGCCCGCGACGTGGGTGCTCCCACCTACATCGGGAAGGCAGCTGCCAATGTCTACCCCTCACGTGTGAGCCCCTGAGTGTCACAGCACCGATGGTCTCCACCAAGGGTCGCCGTTGCACCGGACTACCTCTGGATCTCTCCCCTGCCAACCCACGGCGGTCCGGGCTCGTTCCCGAACCCGGGTCGCTGGCGCAGCATAAGGTGTGGCGTCCGGCGCCTCAACCCTCAGCGCCATTGGGCCAGCGGCCAGGGGTTCTTTGTAAAAGGCAAATAATAATGGAAACAAAGGGCACCCCTGTCTCGTGCTTCTTTGAAGTGGGAAGCTTCTGGAAATATGTCCATTGGAACGTATATACTGTAGCCTTGTGGGTGGTACAAAAATTTAAAAATAAGGCTTATAAACTGCTCTGGAAATTCAAAGCTGGCAAGGATTTCCTGTAAAAACACCCATGACACCCTATCAAATGCTTTCTCAGTATCTAAACTTATAAATAGGGCAGGGTTCTTTTGGTTTTGGATATGTTCAATAAGATGTATACTGCGTCTTATATTGTCAGAGGCCTGGCGACCTGGTATGAATCCACTTTGTTCTTGGTGGATTAACATAGGGGTTAACAGCTTCAGTCTTTGAGATAATATTGCCGTGATAATTATATAATCAGTGTTATGGACAGAGATGGGTCGATAGGAGCCACATTGAGAGGGGTCCTTGCCAGGTTTCAGGATGACTGAAATAATAGCATAGTTCCATGATGGGGGATATTTCCCTTTGGGGCAGAGATATCCTGAAACAAACGGTGGAGGAGGGGGACAGCTCCTGTCTAAAAGATTTATAAAATTCCCCAGGTAATCCGTCAGATCCTGGGCATTTACCAGTTTTTAGTTTTCCAATTTTGGAATCTAGTTCCTGGGTAGAAATGAGGGCAATTGGGGTTTGTGTGAGATATTTAGGTAAAGGTGGGAGTTTAAGGGAACTTATAAAAGATTCAAATTGCTGCATAGGGACCCATGGGTGGATGTAGACAGTTGCCTGTAGTATTCCAAAAAAGTGTTCGAGATTTTGGCAGTGGAGTATTGGGGGGGAGCCTGTTGTAATGTTTTTAACACAGGAAATGGTCGCCCTAGCCCTCTGTATTCTGAGGCATCCAGCTAATAGTTTTAATGATCGAGGGCCTCCATCGTAATACTTTTGTTGAAGAAAAAGTAATTTATGTTCAATATAATAATCTAGGAAGGAATTTAGTTCTTGTTTTAAAGCCTTTATCTCTTTTGTAACCTTTACATTAATTTTAAATTTTTGTTGTTCCTCTAGGGCCTATATGCAAGATGTCAGGGAGACCCTTTTCTGGTCCCTCATCTTTTTATTTCTTACTGATATTTCAGTGAATTTCCCTCTGCGCGTATGGATTTTATTGTATCCCACAATATAGAAATATCTACCTCTGGGTGTTATTGTCCAGGATAGCCTGCTTCAGGGTGTCTTTAATATCCTGCATAGTTTCCTGACTACACAGTAATGATAAATTAAGTCTCTGTATGGTATTCTTTCTAAAATTATCAAATTGTACCTGTAAAAAAGACTGGCGCATAATCAGATAGTCTCCAACCCATGTTTTCTGAGATATTTCCATATGCTCCTGGGACAACAAATAATAGTCTAGGGTAGAGTAGCTCGTGTGGGCTTGGGAGTAAAAGGTATAGTGTTTACTTGTTCCATTTAAACATTTCCATGTAGCACTGTAGCTCAGATCCTTCAGTAGTTTGGTCAGTTCTTTTATTTTATTTTTTATCTATACCAGAGCGTTCCCTTCCCTGTCCCATCAGTGCTGAGAGATTTGCATTAATATCTCCTCCGCAAATAATTGTACCCTCCCCCCATTGGGATAATAGTAAAAAGAAAGCCCAGTAAGTTTTAAGGTCTGTGTTTGACGGCAAATACACAGAAACAATGGTTATCATTTTCTCATTCAGTCTTCCCTTTGCCACTGCGTACCTGCCCTCATTTTCCACCATCCGGTCTAGGCATTCAAATGGTACTTTTGGGGGTATTAAAATGATGGCACCTCTTCTCCATCCCCCCTTTATATGATGATGAAATCACCTGAGAGAATCCAAGATGTTCTAATTTTTTGTGTTCTAGGGGCTAAAGATGTGTCTCCTGTAAAAGGAATATATCAACACGCCTCAGAAACGACAAAACCTTTGAGCGCTTAACTGGATTTGAGAGCCCATGAACATTATATGTACATATTTTATAACCCATTGTTATATCTCTTAAAAGTAAGGGTTGTTCTGTCTAGACAAGTTTGGTAGAAGAGATCCTAGTGTATACCATTTAGCAAACCTATATTGTTTCACATTCACATCTTCAAACCTGGTAAATTGTTTAGCTGGTATAACAAACAAAGAAACTTTGTGCAAACCGTGCACTTAACAATAAAACTCTGATTAACTTCCAGGGTAGGAGGTCAAATATTTTTAGGGACCTCTGTGCCCACCTTTTTTTTTTTATTCAAGTTTATTGCATATTTAGGCACACTTACAACTTACATAGTGCATTGCAGTTAATATGTACATTGTCAGTTGAAAAGAAAAGAATCATAGGTTACAGTGCCAATCAATTAAGCTGTACAATTAGTATAGTGGATCAGCTCTAACTCTTTGGTTGTAGCCTTGAATCATATAGATTTTATTACCATTACAGTGGATCAAGTTTTGATAAGACTGTATTAGGTTACCTCCCCTGGAACTCTTCGTTTTTCAGCTCAAGTTATCGCAATGTTCTAAGACCATTACTATACATACAGTATTTCGATCATATCTCAGCACTCTTAACCATTAGCCATTGGGGTATTCTGTTTCTTTCAGTATGTCTACAGAACCCTCATCCCCCTGTTACATTATCCAGGGAGTCCAGCGACCCACAAAACTCTGTTCTAGAATTAATCTTGTGGGTCAGCTCCTCCATGTCTTGAATCTCTCAGACAGTGTGTACCCATTGTTGTAGATCAGGAAGGTCTGGGCAGAGCCACTTTCTTGAGATGGCCTTATGGGCTGAAGCTATCATGATGTTCCATAGATAACTCTTGTCTCTTCCCCCCAACCCCAGGTGGAACCCCCCAATATCAAGTGCTTTGGGCCAACGGGCTCTGAGATTGCAAGTATTTCTGTCAGTTTTTATATTATGTCCCTCCAGTACTGCCCCAACTTTGGGCACGACCAGAAGATGTGAAGGTGATCAGCCTTCGATTCCCCGCACCCTCTCCAGCATGCCAGTGAACAGTTCTTATCCCATTTCAATTTAATAACTGGGGTAATGAAAAACCTCATTTTAATCTTCCATTCGTATTCCTTCCACATTGTAGAGTATGTAGTTTTGTAGATTTGTGTGTAGGCGGACTCCCATTCCTTGTCAGAAATCTGTTCCCCTAATTCGTGTTCTCATTTGTTTTGTATGTTTGTGGCTTGATTTCCTATTCTATCCCTCAGTGCCTCATAAATGGCTGAAACAGGTCCCTTTTGCTTTTATGAACTCAATATCTCTGTTATAACCCCCAACAAACTCTGTGGGGTTTGGTCCTGATCCCCTCTGTTCCGCAGGGTCTGTATGTATGTATGTTCTAACTTGAAGGAATCTGTAGTGGTCAGTTTGCCTAAGTGAATATTTGTTCTTAAGTTGACCAAAGTCTACTATATTAGGTCCATCTAGGAAATGGTTTAGGGTGTAATGGCCCAGTCTCTCCCATCTTCCAAAGGTATGAGCCAGCCTCATGGGGAGGAACTCCTGGTCCCAGATAAACCATCTCAATGGCCATAGGTCTTTATGTAGTTTATGTTTGTGCCATAGCCGTTTCATTGCCCATAATGTGTGTCTTACTGTGAACAACAGTGTGTTGTTGTCGGGGTTTGGGGCTTCGGCGGTACTGTAGATCCAAGAGGCAGCTCTTCTCCCCCACCCCACCCCACCGTGGAGTTCACCTCCAGTAACTTCCAATGGGAGGAGTATTCTCCATGGAACAAAGCAGCGCCCACTTCAGTTGGGTGGCCAAGTAGTAGTCCTCTAAGTTGGGGACATTCCTTCCTCCACTTTTTTTATTGGACTGCATAATTTTGATGTTACTTCTGGGTATTTTGTAGTTCCAGATGAATTTGGTAACCATTCTCTGCCAGATTTGGAATTGGTTATGATGAATTTTCACCGAGAGGCACTGGAAAAGATATAGGAATTTGGACAGAACGGACATTGTTACTGATTGGATTTTGGAGTAAAGGGGTAAGTTAAGTAGGTCCCATTTCTTAATATCTTGTCTGAGCTGATGTATCAAAGGCTCATAGTTTATGGAGTATAGGTTCGTTAACTGTTTGGGAATTTGGGTACCTAAATATTTTATTTTCTGGGCATTCCACTTCAGGGGCAGTAGCTGTTTCACACTTGGGGCAGGGTAATAAAAGAATCTGAGTAGTTCGGTCTTTGTTTTATTGAGGGAGTATCCAGAGTACTGTCCAAATTTATCCAGTATGGTCCATAATTTGGGGATAGATTTATCTAGTTTGGATATGTACACCAGTACATCATCTGCGTAAAGGGATATTTTATGCTCCTCTCCCCCAGTTATAACTCCTTCCACCTCCTGGTCCTCTCTCAGGACCTGTGCTAGGGACTCTGTGTATATGGCAAAGAGGATGGATGAAAGGGGGCAACCCTGTCTAGTACCCCTGCCGAGGTCAAACCTCTGTGTGACCCCACCATTCACCCTCACACAAGTCTGTGGGGAGGTGTATAGGGCTCCGATGGTTCCCAGAAAGGACTCCGGGAAGCCCATTCTTAGAGGAAACCGCAAACGGGAAGTTCCAGGTGACCCTGTCAAACGCCTTTTTGGCATCCAGGCTCATAATACAGGAGGGGATATGGTCTTTATTAATGATGTCTATTATGCTGATGGTTCTCCTCACTCCCTCAGGAGCCTGTCTGGCCGCTATGAAGCCCGTCTGTTCTGGGTGTATTATGTGTGTCATTATAGAGTTAAGTCTATCCGCTATTATTGCAGTGAGAATTTTGTAATCTACATTTAAAAAGGATATTGGCCTGTATGAGCCACATTCTTTTAGGTCTTTCCCTCCTTGGGGATCACAGAGATGGTAGTGTAATTCCAGGAAGGGGGAACCCTCTCTCCCTCCTGCCATACTTCGTTATATGTGCTTTGGAGCAAGGGTGCTGTTTCAGCTGTGAAAGTCTTGTATAATTCACTGCCAAAACCATCTGGTCCAGGGCATTTGCCTGCTTTGAGATTCTTAATTATTTTATTTACCTCAGTCTGAGAGATGGGTGCTTTCAGCACTTGTGTCTGTAGTTCTGTGAGTCTAGGGAGTTTCATTCCTTTTAGGAACTCTTCAGTCTCCTCAGGGTAGGTGTTAGTAGGTGCTTGGTAAAGTTGTTTGTAGTATGCGACCAGTGAGTCTGCTATCTGCTCCCATTTGTGTGAGACCTGTCTTGTTATCGGGTGTCTGAGGCCTGTGATATTGGCTCTCACATCCCTTTGCCTTAGACGGTAGGCCAAGAGCCTGGTGGCACTGGGACCTCCCTTATAGAATGATTGTTTTAAGTAGTGTAGGGATTTCTCTATTTCATCTCTCTGCATCTTTTGTAATTTGTTTTTGATGTCTTTTATCTCCCTCTCTCTCAGCTTACAAAACCTAATTTCTTGTTCTTCTTCTAGGATCTGAAACTGGTGTTCTAGGGACATGGATATGTTGTTCATCCACACTGTCTGGCAGGTTCCTTGCCGCTTTAAATCTTGCCGGAAGGTCTTCAAGCTGGCTCCTCGCACCCATCCGGGTGGTAAAACACTCGGCTCCACCCCATGACGCCAGATCTTCCTTACCGCTTGGAAGCTCGGGTTCCCTTCTTAACCCTCTGCGTGTAGACTGGATCCTAATTCTTCGGTTCGCCCAAAACTTATTTTAAAATTTTCAAGACTTCGGTCATCTTTCTCCCTCGCAGCTGCGATGGGCAAATCGACTCCTGGATTTCGACGGTGCCCTTGTGGGCAGAAGATGTCCAGGATGGACCCGCACTCCACGTGCGTCTACTGCCTCAGCCTAGATCACGACCCGCAGGCCTGCGAGTCATGCCGTTTGTTTTCGGCCAATGTCCTGGAGGACCGCGCTGCCGGTTACAGCAGAAACGAGCGCTACCCACGGTTAAGTCGAAGGAAGTCTGCTGGCGCGTTATCGCGAGCGGCTGGCTGGCTGAGCAACTCGAGCAGATGATCGCCCTCGAGGAGGAGGCGGCGAGGCCGCATCATCTCTTTCTCGGTCGTGGCATTTATCCGCTCTCACTGGGTACCTCATATTCAGCTTCTTTCAAGGAGCTTTGCCAATCCCTTTCCATGAAGTTAGAGGGGCCATCAGGACATTCCTCTCAGTCCAAAAAGAAGGACTCAAAGGGTAAGTCCCATCGTCGGCGTTCGTGGGAGCGGGAGAGGTCCCCTTCCCCGGACAGTCAACTTCAGTCAAGGTTGCAGCTAAGGCCGCTGGCTTCACAGCGTCCCCGTCAGGCCAGTCAGCCGAGACTCCCATCGACGCGGTCGAGATTTTTCTCGACCCATCGGACGGGCTGTCGACTGATGAGGCCAACAACCTTTCTTCACCGGTTCCCCTGGTGGAGACCAAGGATCTACCTGCACCCCCGGTGCCGCAGTCCCCGGTTAAGGCTTCCGAGCCGAGAGAAGAGCGGGCGTCCCCCGCCCCTTCCCAGACCTGTCCTCGGAAACGCCAAGGATCTCTGTCTCGGACATCGTCTCGGTCCAGCCGATCCCGCCGACATCGGCGATCTCGGTCTCAGCACTGAGGTAAGCGACGCCACCGCTCGTCCTCGTCTTCCTCCTCGGAAGAGGAGAGGCTTCGGCGCAAATTGTGTCGACGCTTCGAGGACCTGATGTGGCAGCAGTTACTTCTGTCTGGGAACAAGCTGACGTCGTCGCCTTCCTTGGCCATCAAGTGGCTGTCACCCGAGCGGCCGAAACAACCCCTCACTGTAGCCGAGGTGCCCAAGCCTGGACTGGTTGTTCTGCTGAAACCAGCTGCCCCACCGATTGTGGTGGAACCTCCGCCTCCACAACCGAAACCAAGGTGCCGACCAAGGACTCTCAGTCGAGTCAGGGCCTGCCCCACAGGTTGTCGGTCACCCTCGCTCCCGACGCTCCTCGGCAGGTGGAGGGTGGCTCAGGCCCCAGGCAGTTCTTCGCGGACTCCTCCGAGTCCGACGACGACTCCTTGTTCTCCAGGCCGGTTGACCTGGAGTCCTCCAGGGGCCAGTCGATGGACAAAAGCCCATTGTCCTTCATGGGTTTGCTTGGCTCATCTTGGAGTCACGGGATGCACTAGCGGAAGATACTGGACGAGGATTCACCACGGAGGCCTTTCGGTGGCTGAAGCCATTGTTGGCCCAGCCGAGGCTCTGGCAGCGGCCTGCTTCCTGTCCTCGCCTTCGGCCAGGATGGCCAGGAAGTATGCGGTCCCTACCGGCTCTTTGCCCGGTTTTTCAGAACACCCCTCTGTTGAGGGGTTGGTTACCAACAGCGTTTTCCGGCATTCCGAGAATGCTAGGGATGTGGACAAGCCCCCCGACAAGGAGTCCAAAAAGCTGGACTATGCCAGGCGCAAGGTGTACGATGCGTCCTCCCTTGGCCTCCGCCAGGCCAGCTCGGCCATGCTGATGGTACACTTCTCCCATGCCCTCATGGGCTCCCTGGATGAGGTGATCCTTCAACTCCCGGCCGACCTGCAGACCACGGTCTGGCAGGTACGGGACCAGGGTAGGGCAGTGGCTAAGCAGCAGCTCCAAATGGCTCTTGACATCGGAGACTCCCGTGCCAGATCGGTTGCAGCCGCGGTGGCCATGCGCCGCAGAGCATGGCTGAGGATATCCACCTTCACGGCGGATACCCAGCACAAACTGGCGGATGTCCCCTTCTTGGGGACCGACCTCTTCGGCCCTGGAGTGGAAGGTCACCTCCAGCGGATCAAAAAGTTCAATGCCACTCTGGACTCGGTCACCTCAGCCCAGAAGGACAAAGGCCGCCGACAGCAGCAGCACAAGTCCTTTTGTCCTTCTGCGCCTGCGACACATCCGGCCCAACAGCACCAGGGCCAGCAGGCTCGCCCTGGCATCCCAAGCCCAAGCCGTGGCTTCCTCCAACAGGAAGCAGGGAGGTAAAAGCCAGGAGGTCCTGGCGGTCCTCCTCTAAGCCTGCCCAGTGGCGGGTTGAGGGGTGTAGCCCCAGCCTCGTCACTCCCAGGAGTTCCCCATGGGGGCAGCTCCGTCACTTCCTTTCCGCTGGTCTGCTATCACCACGGACCGTTGGGTGTTGGAGGTGGTAGGAAAGAGCCTGCCCCTGGAGTTCGAGCAGGCCCCGCCCTTCCGAGCCGTCGCCCCTCGGGGGGCTACGGGGTCCGCAGTCTCTCTGTCAGCTCACCGAGCTGATATTGCCCTGCTCCTCAAAAAAGAGGTGATCAGAAAGGTGGTGGATCCTCCTCCAGACCCGGGGTTTGTGTCCAGGTACTTCCTGGTCCCAAAACGGACGGGGGGGGCTGGTGCCCCATTCTCGACCTGCATGACCTGAACAGGTTCCTAAGGTCTTGGACCTTCAGGATGGTCACTCTGGCTCAGATAATCCCATCCTTGGAGCGAGGCATGGTTCTGTTCTCTGGACCTTCACAGTCGTTCTTTCCGTCCCAATCCATCCGTCCCACCAGAGATTCCTCCGCTTCAGAGCGGAGGGATCCCTTTACGAGTTCCGGGCCATGCCCTTTGGCCTTTCCCTAGCTCCCAGGGTCTTCACCAAATGCATGGCAGTGGTGACAGCATTCCTGTGGCGCAGAAGGGTCCGGGTGTACCCCTACCTGGACAACTGGCTGATTGCAGCCCCCTCCAGAGCGGAGGTGGAGCGGTCCAGAGATCTGGCCCTCCAAGTTTGCTCTCAGGTTGGCCTCCTCATCAACGAGGCCAATCGGAACTCGTGCCAGAGCAGGTGATACAATTCATCGGGGCAGAGCTCGACTCCTTACGAGCCAAAGCACGGCTCCCGGCAGACGGGGCTGAGGTTCTTTCCTCCTTTGCCCAATCATTTCAGGTTGGGCAATCGCGCCCTTCCCGGGACTTCCTGCACCTCCTGGGCCTCATGGCGGCCTGCACCAGCATGGTCCGTTGGGCCCGCTGGTACATGCTTCCCCTCCAGTGGGGACTGGCCAGCCAATGGTCACAGCACTTCGATCCACTGGATCAGCTAGTGACCATGACCCAGGGGATGTGGAACGCTCTCCAGTGGTGGACCGTTCCAGCACATCTGCAGGAGGGCATCCCATTTGTCCGCCCCAAGCCGACGGTCTCGCTATCGACTGATGCCTCTCTGATGGGTTGGGGTGCCCATCTGGGGGAGCACAGAGCACATGGCCTCTGGTCCCTCGGGAGTCCAGATTCCATATCAACCTGCTGGAGCTTCAAGCGGTTCATCTAGCCCTCACTGCTTTCGCTCCATTTCTACGGGGTCAAGTGGTTCAGGTCCAGACAGACAGTACCACGACCATGTACTACCTAAACCGCCAGGGCAGGACGCGCTCCATGCCTCTTTGCAGGGAAGCTCTCCGCATTTGGTCACTTGTGTGCAGCCTGGAGGTGGATCTCCTTGCCATTCATGTGGCAGGAACCTCCAACACCCTGGCCGATGCCCTAAGCCGGATAGGGGCTGCGTCTCACGAGTGGTCTCTGCTGCCGGAGGTAGTACAAGATCTCTTCTCCCACTGGGGCATGCCTCAGGTGGATCTGTTTGCCTCCGGGGAGAATGTGAAGCTGAGACTCTTTTATGCCTGCCCCCCTCAGCAGGGCTCGCTGCAGGGGGATGCCTTCTCGAGGCCGTGGACCCCGGGCCTCTTCTACGCCTTTCCCCCATTTCCCTTGATCCACAAGGTGCTTCTCAAGGCGAGGAGAGACAAGGCGCAGGTGATTCAAACAACATGAAGTCTTGCTATATTATAGACATTAGCAGTTTGATCCAGCTCTAGAACTGCCCCGGGGTGAAATGGTTAAAACCATTCCAAAATAGAATTTTGGCACGAGAGCAGCTCTATCTGTGTCATTTCAAACTTGAACTGTCAGATTCTTTACTCCGCCTCAGTGAACAGTCGCTCGAGATTTCTCCTTCTGCTCGGGTTCATTTCTCGGTTTAAAAGTGTTTTCTCGGTTAGTTTAACGAGAATATTTATTTAACACATAAAACCGTTCGGTTCAAGCTCTATCTGTGGTAACCGTAAGTAAATGAAGGTTTGTCTGTGTGGAACTTGTAAGTTATCGGTTCGGTTTGAACCGATCAGTGGATTTAAAACTCATTTAAAACTAAAAGTTACTATTTTAGAGTGACGGTTCCCGGTTCTTATCGGTTCTAAAAGCGATTTATTATGTTTTCCAATACCCGTGACAGGTTAGGAACCGATAAGGGTGTCTTCTGCTGCACCGTTAAAGGGCAAGTTTTGGTTAAGGCTAGTATTATGTCTGAGAAACCCAAAGAAAACCCGGCCCACTGGGTTTCAACACTGTGATGTTTGTGGGGAAGTCTTTGCCAGGCTGACCCACACACATGTTTTGTGTCTGAGGTTTGACCACCTCCAGTCAGACTGCCAGGTATGTAAGATTTCCTGCAGCCACCCTGGAAAAAGATTGGGCAGGCTCAGGAATGAGAAGCCAAAAATCCGCTGACCGGATGGCCAGCCGGTTTGGTGCCAACCGAGACCAGAGGAGTGCCCTCTGACCAGGGCCAGACTTCCTCGGGCAAAGAAAAGCTGGTTCTGAGAAACCAATTCCAGTAAAGAAAACAAGAAAATCAGCAGGTCTAGGTCCAAAATTCCTTCTCCAACTGCTGCAGAGATAGCAAAAGCCATACAAATTGTCCAGTCACTGTCTCAGGGTCCGTCTCGAACCACCACTATCTGGTAAAAGCTCGGTTCGTCCGGTCCCAGTGGTTCAGGATTATGATATTGAGAATTTTATGAACCAGAGGAGGGAGGAGGATTATGAACAGTATGAATGTGCTGGGAAGGTCTGGGTGTGCCCATTGACCGGACATCTCCCCAGACAGACCTTTAGAATCTCCCCTATGCTGTCTGAGTCCCCATCTCATTTTATGTTTTATAAAAAGTTGCTGAAACCCTCCAGCTTCCTTTAGAAGAGGCTGTGGATGAGCACAGAGGAGCCTGATTTTGTAGAAATGATGGATATTCCAGAGTCTAGGAGATTGTCTATTCCTTTACATGTCTTTAGGAAACAAACAATTAAAATTTTAAAAGCTCCTAATTCTGTGCCTCCTGTAGATAAAAAGATGGACCAAGGTATACATTGTCAGGCCTGATACAGAATTCCTTTCTCAACAATGCAGTCATGTTGGGGTAGTTCTGGCTGCTGCCTGTGATAAAGCTAATATTCCTTGGCTTCACATCCTCCTGACAAGGATTCCAGGAAGATTGATGCCATGGCAAAAAAAAACAGTATATGCAGCCTCTCTGGGACTCAGGCAAGCAAATTATATGGCTTGTGTGGCTAGGTATCAGAAATCTAGATGGGATACTGTTATGCAATGTGGCCAAGCAGGCCCATGGCCAGCTGGCTAGTGAACTAGAACAGGTGGCTGCTGATGGCATTGAAGCCTCTAAGGTTCAGTTTCATGCTGCTGTGGATGTTAATGATGTTTCCTCTAGGGTCATGGCCACATCTGTAGCTTTTCGTAGGTTGGCCTGGCTCAGGTGTACTAGTTTGTCTGAGGATACCCAGACTAAGGCTATGGATTTTCCTGTGGTGGGAAATTCTCTGTTTGGAGAGCAGACAGAAATTACATGAAGAAAGATGGATGAATATGGGACTACTTACAAAGTGCCCAGGCTAAGGAGCGGCAAGCCACTCCTCAAAGGCATGCCCCCAGGGGTAGGGTAGGCCTTTCAGCAGCCTTTCTACCAGACTCAGGCCTCCTCTGCCTATGCTCAGAGGGGCTTCTTCAGAGGCAGGGGCAGGCGAGGGTGGGCAGACCTGCTCCCACCCCCAGCCTAAGCTCCTGGAAACAGGCACCCTGATGGGGTGCCAAGGCCAGTTCTCCTGTACCAGTGGGGGCAGGCTGGCTTACTTCAGTCAGAATTGGGCTTCATAACCTCAGACAAGTGGGTTCTGGAAGTAGTAAGCCAGGGTCTGGTTCTCGGCTTCAAAAGTTTCCCAAGTTGAGAAGCAGACTTTTCTACCTGCAAGTGCTTCAGAGACCCTAGCTCTGGAAACAGAGGTCTCATCCCTGTTAGCTCTCAGAGCAGTAGAAAGGGTTCCTCCCTGCATCAGGGCAGGGGTCTGTATTCAGATACTTCCTTACCCCAAAAAGACAGGAGAATGGCGCCCATTTTAGATCTCAGATATCTGAACAAGCATCTTTTGAAACAAAGTTCAAAATGGTAACTCTGGCAATGATTTTACCTTCCCTAAGGCCAGGGACTGGCTAGCCTCCTGGACCTCAAGGATGCCTATTTCCATGTCCTAATCAGAAGATCCCATCGAAAGTACCTCAGATTCGAACTGCCCTCAGGTCATTACCAGTTCAAACAATGCCCTTCGGCCTTACCTCTGCTCAAGGGTATTCACAAAGTGTCTAGCAGTGGTAGTGGCCACTTAGGAGGCAGAGGATTGCTGTTTTCCCTATCTAGATGACTGGCTCATTGTAGGCCAGTCCCCAGAACAGGTAAAATCTCACCTGCAGGTTACCAGCAGCTTCTCGCCTCCCTGGGTTTTCTGCTAAATCTACCAAAGTCGGTTCTGGAACCAGTCCAGGTACTCACCTTTATAGGGCAGAATTGGACACAAAGCTAGCAGGGCCTTTCTTCCCCAGAAAGGTAAAGAATTTAGTGGCTCTGGCCTCTTCCTTCACTCTGCAGGTCTCTCGACCAGCAAGACTCTTTCTGCAGCTCCTGGGGCACATGGCTGCATCCACAGCTGTTGTGCAGGAGCCAGATTTCAGATGAGAGACATTCAGTTTCACTTGAGAACCTTTTGGTCTCAGAGAGAGACCCCATTTCCAAGTTGGTCCCAGTGACTCAGACCTTGATCCTAGCTCTCCAGTGGTGGCAGGATCAGAGCAATTTAGGCGGGGTCCCTTCATTTCCCTTCTCACGACTTGACTCTCACTACAGATGCTTCCCTTCTGGGTTGGGAGCCACATGGGCGACCTTTCCACTCAGGAGTTTGGTCCCCAGGAATCTCTGCTCCACATCAATTTGCTGGAACTCAGAGCTGTCTTTTTAGCTCTTAAGCTTTTCTGCATCTGTCACGACAAGGTGATACAAGTCAGAACAGACAACACCACAACAATGTGGTACATCAACAAACAGGGGGTCACTCGGTCTTGACCTTGTGCACGAGGCAATGAAGTTGTGGTCTCTGGCTATTTCCCTGAACACTTCCCTCATAGCAGTTCATCTTCCAGGAAGGACAATGTCCTAGCGGATGCCCTCAGCAGGATTTCCCAGGGCCATCACGAATGGTCCCTGGATCCTCAAGTGCTGGGGATAGTTTTTGCCAGGTGGGGCATCCCTCAGATAGATCTTTGCAGCCCCAGACAATCACAAACTTCCTCTGTTCTGTTGCAGACCTCCAGTGCTGGGCTCCAGTTCCCTGGATGCCCTTCTTCTGGATTGGGAGGAAGTTCCTCTATGCTTTCCCCCTTTCCTCTCCTATTCAAAGTACTAGTCAAAATCAGATCTCAGCCTTGCAGGGTGATTCCTGATTGCCGGATGGGCCAGGCAGCCCTGGTACCCACTCCTTCTGTCTCTGACAGTCCATCTTCCTGTGCCTCCCAGGAATCACAATCTGTTGACTTGTGCCCAGGAAGGGTTTGGTATCCGGACCTCAATCCCTCAACCTCAAGGCCTGGCTCTTGAGGAGTTAGAGTTGCTGATTTACACCTCTCTCAGGGTGTTCTTGAGATCCTAAAGGCTTCCAGAAAGCCTTCCACTATTGCTACTTATAGTTCTAAATGGAAAGGTTTTCCATTTGGTGTGCTAGGAAAAATATTTCCCCAGAATCTGCTGAATTGCCCATTTTGTTAGATTACATGGTACATCTTAATTCCTTGGGTCTCAGACCAGCTACCCTGAGAGTTCATTTGGCAGCTGTGTCTGCTTTTGTGTCAGCAGGAAAGTCATCCCCTCTTTCCTCTCATCCTGTGTTTCCAAGTTTTTAAGGGATTACTCATACTAATTCTCCCTTTTGGGAACCGGCCCTGCTTGGGACCTTAATGTTTGCATTGCCCAGTTAATGCAACCCCTTTGAACCTCTGTCTTCTGCAGAGCTTAAGTACCTAACTTGGAAAACTGTTTTTCTAGTGGCTATCACTTCTGCCAGGCATAAGTGAATTGCAAAGCCTTGTCAGTGGAGACTGACTTTATTTCTTTCCACAGGGATAAGGTAGTCCTTAGGACTAATAAAGTTTTTGCCTAAGGTGGTTTCAGATTTCCATCTTAATCAATCTATCTCCCTTCCAGTATTTTCTACTGATCACTCCTCTTGGGTGAGAGAGATTGCACAGCCTGGATGTTAAGAGGCTCTTAGTTATTATATAGAAGCGTACCACAAAGGTCACAGGTCTGAATCCTCCAGCTTTTCCTTACCTGTGGTGAAGTTGGGAAAGGCAAACCTGCCACTAAGAGATCAATAGCCAGGTGGATTGTCTCTTGTGTCAATTTTGTTATCAGAAAGTGGGCAGAGCCCCCCTCCGGTTTGAGGCTCATTCTACCAGAAGGTACAGCTGCGTCTCTAGCTGCTGCCAGAGATATCCCTTTATTAGAGATTTGCCAGGCTGCTACTTGGAAAACGGTATACACTTTTACCAAGCATTACTCCCTGGATGTCCAGGCCAGGAGATGCTCGGTTTGCACAGCTGTTCTTCAGAGCCTATTCCTAAGTAGGTTCTGCCCTCCTCCATGGAGGTACTGATGTGTATTCTGCTAATGTCTATAATATAGCAAGGCTTCATGTTGTTTGAAGAAAAAATTACTCACCTTAGTAATGTTGTTTCTTCTAATGGAGTCTTCTATATTAGACCTCCCCAACCTGCCCCTCTCAGAACCTCTACTTGGTGGGGTGCAGGCAACTTAGTGTGGGCACTACTTATGTCCTGTTAGCATTTTGTCCCCTTTGGGGTGTGTATGTGTCAGCGTGTGTGTTTTATTATACTTATGTTCCATTTTCATATTATTAGAATGGTGTTAGTATTTCTGGTCCCTGACTTGAGTCTTGGGTGTTGGGACCATCAATGGTTGTTATTATTTAGGTAGCCATTTGGCTAGTGTGAGTTACAGCTTCCACACAGACCTTAGTGAGTTTGGCTCGTAAAGATCTGACAGTTCAAGATTGAAATGACACAGATAGAGCTGCTCTCGTGCCAAAATTCTATTTTGGAATGGTTTTAACCATTTCACTCCGGGGCAGTTCTAGAGCTGGATCAAACTGCTAAGGTCTATAATATAGCAAGACTCCATTAGAAGAAACAACATTACTAAGGTGAGTAATTTTTTCTTCTGGTAGCCCCAGACTGGCTCCGCCAGTTCTGGTATCCAGATCTCCTCAGTCTCAGCTCCAGGCTCCCGAGGCGGCTTCCAGCACGTTCGGACATGATCTCAGTCAATCAGGGGAAGGTATTCCATCCGGACCGTCAATCCCTGCACCTGACGGCCTGGCTTCTGACCTGTTAGAGTTCCAGGCCTTGGGTCTTTCCGACAAGGTCCTCAATGTCGTTGAGGCATCCCGTAAGGAGTCGACCAGAAAATGCTACGCCTTCAAATGGAAGAGATTCTCCATTTGGTGTCTGGGCAAGGGCCTGGACCCTTCCTCCTGTTCCTTGGCAAGCATTCTGGACTACCTGTGGTCCCTTTCTCAGCTAGGGCTTGATCGGCTGACCCTTAAGGTGCACCTGGCAGCCATCTCTGCTTACCGGGCGGGCAGGAAGCAGTCAGTAGCATAGAGGAGAAGGTGGTGGGGCGCTTTTCAAAGGCCTTGATCACATATCCCCTCCAGTGCGAGAACCTCCACCTCCGTGGGATCTACTGCTGGTATTGGCTAAGCTCATGGGCAAGCCATTCGAACCGATGCACAGGTGTGACATCTCTCACCTGTCGTGGAAGACCGCCTTCTTGGTGGCTATCACGTCAGCCAGAAGGATGGGAGAGCTGCAGGCGCTTTCCATCGAGTCTCCTTATCTGGTCTTCCACAGGGACAAGGTTGTCCTGCGCCCCCACCAAATTCCTTCCGAAGGAGGTGTCGGAGTTTCACCTTAACCAGGTGTTGACTCCGCCGGTGTTCTACCCGAATCACACCTCGGAGGCCGAATATAGGCTCCATACTTTGGACCCGAGAAGAGCGCTCGCTTATTACAAGGAGCGGACAGCTGAAGTTCGGGGAGAGGTTCGCCAGCTGTTTGTCACCTACGCTGAAGCCGCACCTGGCAGACCTGAAGCCAGGCGGACGATAGGCAGGTGGGTCACCTCCTGCATAGATCTCTGCTATAGGTTGACGGGCATGGATCCTCCCAGAGGGATAAGAGCTCATTCTACCTGCCATACCGCTGCATCGGTGGCTGCTTCCAGGGTTGTCCCTATCCAGGAAATCTGCAGGGCTGCTACCTGGAAGTCAGCACACACCTTCATCACCCACTACCATATCGACCTTGAGTCACGCTGGGATGCTGGTTTTGGGGCCTTGTTTCTGCAGTCTTTATTTCCCAAGTAGAGGGTGTGCGCCTTGCATCCCTCCTCCCGGAGAACTGCTAGGAGTCTGCCAGACAGTGTGGATGAACAACATATCCATGTCCCTATAAATACAGGTTACTCACCTGTAACAGGAGTTCTAGGAATGGTATGTTTGTTCATCCACATATCCACCTGACCTCCCTGGCTTCGACGCACAACCTGGCTTCCAGCGGGCTAGGTCTGGCATTATGGGGTGGAGCCGAGAGTTTTACTACCCGGGTGGGTGGGAGGAGCCAGCTTGAAGACCTTCCGGCAAGATTTAAAGCGGCAAGGAACCTGCCAGACAGTGTGGATGAACAACATATACCATTCCTAGAACTCCTGTTACAGGTGAGTAACCTGTACTGTATTTTCAGGGTTTGTTTTTGTTTGATCCTTTCTCTCTTTCTGTTGGTTGCTATGGAGATTAATGTCCCCCATATCATTGTTTTAACTGTGTACCACAGAATCTGTGGGGTTGTGCCTTGGCCTTCATTTACTTGGACACCCCTCTAATCTCCTCCCTCACTTCTTCACTTCTCAGCAGACTGATGTTCAGTCTCCACTGAGTGGGTTTCCTCGGGAGTTGTAGCTGTATGTCCTCCAGGATTGGTTGATGGTCCAAAAGTGTTTCCGCTCCCAGCCACATGGATTTAAATAAATGTAGATCCTTAGCAAATGTCACAAACTGATCTAGTCTCAAGTATATTTTGTGTCTCGCAGAGTAAAAGGTAAAATCTTTTGCTGCCGGATATTTCACCCTCCATACATCAATCAAACCTATATCTTCCATTAGATTTCCTAGTGATCTGGCTATTCTGTTATATTGTGCTGGAATACATGAAGTGGTGTCCAGCATTGAGTTTAGTATCACATTCCAATCCCCCCCCCCCGCAATAAGAATTCCCTTTGCTTTCTCTGAGATTAACTTAAAGAGCTCAGAGAAAAAGGAGACTGGCGATCCTGGGGAGGCATAGACATTTAGGAAGGTGACCTTCATGTCCTGTATTTTCCCCATTACCATGACATACTGAGCCCCGCATCTGTAATGACCTCCTCCTCTTCAAAGGGGAGCGATGCAGATAAGAGGATAGCCACTCCCCTTTACCTGCCCCTATCTAAAGATGCATGATAGAGCTTTGGAAACCCTTTGCTCTTTAACTTGTGACTCGCGCTTGGTGATAATTGTCTCTTGAGTAAAACTGATCTCACACTTGTGATCTCAGAGGAGTTTTTTGCACCTGCTTTCTTTTTATGGGATGGTTGATCCCGTTCACATTATAGGACATAATCCTGGAATTAACTTGTGCCATCATGAAGGCCATTACACTTATCTGCTGAATTATTCTTGCTTTCACCACTGTATAAAGACTTCTCCCTCCCCCCACCTTGATTCTGCTTAATCCCTTCTGGCTTGTATCCACTGCTTCGATCATATTTTACCAACCTTTTCTGGTTACTGTCATTTAGTCTTGTAAACTTAACCTTATGCCTATAATGACTTATAAATGTTAGGTACCATTCAGCCCTAAACTGTGGGCTTCTAGAGGTTGTAGAAAAAAATCACTTTCAACTTTCTCCCACTAGATGGGAGTATAACCTTGCCTACAACATTAGGCTTGATTAACTGAACAACAAAACAGGTATAACATGCAACTTGGTGTTCCATACGTTTATTCCTGAGGAGAAGCCCTGAGGAGAGTTGCCCCCCCACGTGGCCCATCTGTCAGAATCGATCTTTCACTTCATATAAGTGACGGAATTCCATTATTTGTACCTTCAGTTCTGATACTATGGAATAGTAGGTTCTTTGGCTTCCTAGGTCAGCCCATTTTTCAAGGTATGGGCTGGTGCATGTCGCCTTCAGGACACCCTGCCCTAGCAGTTGGTATGGGCAGAACCTCTCTAGGGGGACATTGTAAGATAGTGGTCTTGGTCCCCGAGGTATGACCAATGTCAGCAGTGTCAGTAAAGTTAGAATTTTTCTTCAATTTCAGATAGGCAAGCTCAGTCCCACCCCCCAACCATCCCTGCGTTCTGATGGGGAGCCTCCTTCTATTTTTTTCTCCCTATTTTCATAAGGCATCCATCGTCCACGCTATTGGGGGCGACTGATATTGTGGTCTAAACTGTAATATACACATTCAGTAGCGATTCAGTCACCCTCTCAGGGTCCCTTTAAACCCAACCTTACATTTAGCATCCAGCCTTTTATTTGTATATAAATGTGTTCAATCATTTTTATTATAAGAGTCCCATCCCCCTGTGGTTATGTCCAGGCCCAAGTGAGGCGCTCACTAAATCTTGTCGAAGATGTCCCAGGCATAGGTAAATCCACAAGGGACGCCAGCCAGGGGTCCGCCAGTAAAGACAACTGTAGGTGAGATCTCCCAGGGTATTCTAGTCCCGATGAGCGCCACTTCAGCATCCATCCCCCACCAGGTTTCCAGAGTCCTAAAATCCCTCTTTAACTTTTATTAATGAACAATACCTTTATTCCTCACTATGAGGTCTGGGGAGAAAATGTCCCAACTATGCTTCTCCTCTAGGAAGAGGTGAGAAACTCCCTAAGGCCTGGTGCTCAAGCGTGGGATCTCCGGTTCCTCCATAGTTTGCTGCTTCATGTCTGCGAGCTGAATCCACAAGGTATAAGGCTTCAGAAGAGCGGAGATATCAGCCCATAGGTTCAAAGGGTGGGGGAGGCTTGATTGGTGTGTCTGGGCCGTTCCTCTGTGAGCTACCGACCATGCTGCATGTCTCAGCTCCTTCTCCAAATGCTCTTTTCCGAGTTGAGGCAGCGTCGCCCCCATGTCTGAAGAACCCAGAGGCCGCCTCGAGGTCATCGAATATTTTTGTGCCCTTACTGGTTTCCACTTTAAGGCAGGCTGGGTATAACATTTGGGCCCTGACATTTTTCCCTCCTTAGCTGCTTGAGTACAGGCCACATAGTGCATCTGTCTTCCTGTACTTGCATGGTATAATCATTGTCGACAGTGATTCTGGCTTTTCCAAACATGACTGACCTCATTCTCCAGGCGCGACGAAGGATTTCCTCCTTAGAGCTGTAGACTGTCATCTTGGCCACAGAGGATCTCGGGTGGGCATCAGGGTTAGCGGGCCTCTGGGCCAATGAGTGGTGGGCCCAGTCCATAGTTAGGTCGAAGCCCTCTGGGAGTTTCAGAGCCTCCCTCAAGACTCCCTGCAGGAATGTAATTAGGTCTGGTTCCCCCTTCTCTGCGCCTTCAGGATGCCATATACCCTTAGATTCTGGCGTTGGCTTCTCCCTTCCAGGTCATCGATCTTGCTCGTCATCTCCCGTTCTCGAGCCATGAGGATCAGTAAGAGGCAGTTATGTCTGTTCAGCTGCTCGATGACCGCGTTTAGCCCACCTCCAGTTTGTTTGCTCGGTGTTCTATGTTCCCTAAATTGACTCTTAGCACCGTTAGAGAATTGTCTATTTTGGCCACCGTTTTGGCTATTTGTAAGATAATTTCAACTAGCTGACTACAGCCCTCCTCTGTTCTGGTTGCAGACACCATGGTTCCTTCATCATTGAAGGGGTCCGAAGTTCGTGTTGCTTTTTCTCCTTGTAGCAACATCTGGAGCTTCTGTGCTGGAGTCTAAGGCCCCTTCATTAGTGTTGCTTTGGAACGCGTTGCTTTGGCAGGCAATTGCATTTGTTGTACCCGATGGATGCCTTTGGATTTGCGAGTGGGGTGAGGAGAGTCTCGAGCTATGCTGCCATTAGACTGCTGACGTCACCGGAAGTCCAAATTCCTCTGTGCCCACCTTGATGTAAAAGGTAGGTAGAAGAGGGGGTATGTATTTCCTCCTGGGTGGGAGGTCCTCTTCCTGAGTCAAATTAGTTTTTGACCCAACAGCAATTGTGGCTTATAGGACTCTGTGACCATGAGCCCTGTCCGCTTACATGAATTGGTTTTTAATATGGTAACGTTCTCCGGAGGGAAGGTTGGGATAAACGATCCTATCCCCCTCTAGATACACAGGAGGGAAAAGACATTAGGAAGTATACAATTTGGTTCAAGAACTTTACCCCCTTTAAACTTTCATCCCCCCCAGCCTGTTATGTCCCTAGTTTCTTCATTGAGGAGCAGTTTCCCTTCTCAGGGAGCCAGGGAGGTTCGTGGTGTACTTCTAGATGTAGAAGACATAAGTTGCAGCACATTAACACTCATTGCAACACCATGCTATATTTCAAATGTCCTCCCCCCAACTCAACATATATCAAGTAGTGCTGTCTGCCCCGGCGTGGACAGTGAGAATAGTTCCAGGGATGAGTTCTTTTGTGTAAGATTTTCTTTAATTTATAGCGCTGTCCCAAACAATAGGACACACCAACACCACATCTCGTTTCCAAATCCAAACCAGGGGGAAGTTCTGGATCTACAGAAAATTATTTTACACAGTGACGTTCCCAGAGTGGATTGGAATGCCACGTTTAGCTCCATAAAGAATATATGCTAGAAGGAGTGTCTGAAAAGTCAGCAGGATAACATCTCGGGTTCTGCGGCTCTTGAGTAGGGAAAAATAGAGACACAGTCAGGGAGCCTTAAACAGAATGCCTGAGAGATGGGGGTAGGGGTTCTCGATCTGTCCAAACATGAGGAGCTCACTGTCACAGTGAATATCAGAAGGCGTGAAAAACCAAAGCCTTAAGTAAAGGCCTCAGAGATTACTCACTGAGTCAGAAAAACGTTGCCCAAACTTCTCTGGTGGAGTATACGCTCAGCCCTCAGCTGCTGTGAGATCCTGTTCTGAGACACCAAGTAATTTTTTAATTAAGTCCTGAAGGTGTTGGATGGTCTCAGAGGAAGTATGATTTGTGGGGAGTTTACTTTTCCTGGGAAGCACGGTGCCAATCCTGGTCCTGTTCCTTTCTACTGAGCGTAGCGACTTTGGGGTATTCTGGTGTATCTATTCCCCTTCTTTGGAGTGCTTCTCTGGCTGCTTGCAGTGAGTTGTAAAGTTCTGTCCCTTCCTTCCAAAATACCCACAGCCTCGCTGGGTATGTTGTTTGGATCCTCAGCTGTTTGCTTCGTAGTACTTTAATTATACCCATATTCTCCAGGAGCTGTTTCTGGATGTCAGAGGGGTAGTCTTGGTCGAAAAAGAGTCTAGAATCTAGGTATTTAACCACTTTCTTCTGCCACGCTCTCCATAATATGTCCTCCTTGGTTCGATAGCTGTGGAACTTTGATGATGGAGCGTGGTCTAGAAGCCGGGTCCTTGGGTGTAGGTATTAGGGCTCTGTGTGCTCGCTCTGTTTTTTATTTGTAATCCTGTGGTAGGCTCAGTACATCTTTGAGCATGTCAGTGATGAAATCTGTCATATCGCCCACTTCTACTCCTTCCTTCAGACCATAAAGACGTAAATTATCCTGTCGCGATCTGCTTTCAAGATCCAGACATTTTTGCTCCATTTCTATAGTGTGTTGATAAAGGGCATGTACCATTCACCCCAAGTGCTGCAGTCCATCTTCTGTATTAGATGTTTTGTCCTCTGCCTCTTGCATACGACTTTCAACCTGAGTAAGCTTTTGGTTAAGTTGTTTAAACTTAGTTCTCTCTCTCTGGGTTCCTCCTCCCAACATTTTCCTCGAATTTTAACTCACACTGATTGCTTTTTAGAGGAATTAGTGGTGGACAGGGTGGGAGCCGCTCGATTAGCTTCTTGCTGGAGCCGTGGCAGAACCGGAAGCCCCATAGAATATGGAAGTTTAGCATATGGGAACGCCTCTAAATATTCTCTTGCTCAGTATAATTATACTTTGTCATAAGTTGGCCAGATTTGCTTTAAATGTCTGTCAAAAACCCATCATTTGTCACCTGTATGAAAAGTTGGCCTGGGACTCTCTATCGATAACAGATAAATTAAAGAGTTATGGTATTCAAAATAATCAATAACATAGTATCAGGAGTAACCTGAAAGTGTATTAATAAGTCCAAATGGCACGAATTGAGAGATCTTAGTAACAGGGGTCTTATCATACCTAAAATGTGAACTAATTTTGGTCTGCTCACTCTTGATTACCGAGTTCCTAAAACATGGAACCAGGTATCATCACCAGGGTTGGGTAAGTTACTTTTTCTATTACATTTGGATACTTGTTCCAGGAAGCTCTGTGCAGTCACTAGCAAGGATGGAGAAGTACTAGAAAAAGTAATACACCTTACAATTATAGTTACTTATTTGTTTTTATACAAAAATAATAAATAACTATAACCGATTACATTTTTTGAAAGTAATAGGTTAGTTACTAGTTGCCTTCAAATAAATGTAATCAGTTACAGTTACGTATTTCTTTTGTATAAAAATAAATAAGTAATTGTAACTGTCAGGTGTATTACATTTTCCAGTACTTCTCCATCCTTGCTAGTGACTGCACAGAGCTTTCTGGAACAAGTTTCCAAAAGTAATAGAAAAAGTAACTTACCCAACACTGATCATCACATACAGTACCTAACAAAAATTAAACCTTTTTTAAAGAGAAAATTAATGAGACTATGTGACATGAATGTGATTGTTCTTAAATTACTCTTTCATCTGATTGATTGAGAAGTCTTGTAAAGTTTGCTATTGTTATGTGTCTTACCTTATATTACATACAGATACACACACACAAATGTGCTGGCAGAATAAGGCCACACGGCCTATTGAGTCTGCCCAATACTCCCCCACTTTTTATACATCAACCTTAATGCTCAAGCCCTTATGTCTGTCCCGTGCCCTCTTGAATCCCTCCACCATTTTGGCTCCCACTACCTCTTCCAGTAGCTTGCTCCAGGCCTCCACCACCCTCTCCATGAAGAACTGCCCCCTGACATTACCTCTGTATTTCCCACCTTCCAGTTTGAGGCTATGTCCTCTTGTATTCGCTCCCTTCTTCATTTTGAACAAGCTCCCACCCTCCACTCTATTTATTCCTTTCAAATACTTAAACATCTCAATCATGTCCCCCCTCTCCCTCCTAGTCTCCAGAGGGTACAGATATAGCTCTCTCCATCTTTGCTCATAAGGTACCTCCCGCATCCGCTGTACCATTTTGGTTGCCCTTTTCTGGACTGTTTCCATCATCTCAATATCCCTGTGCAGATGAGGCCTCCAGAATTGCACCCCATACTCCAGATGTGGCCTTACCATGGTTCTGTACAATGGCATCAGCACCTCCCTCTTCCTGCTAGTAAAGCCCCTCGCAATGCAGGCCAGCATACCATTTGCCTTGCCCACCACCTTACTGCACTGGTTCCCTACCTTAAGATCGCTTGATACCATAATCCCTAGTTCCCTTTCCATTTCCTTTTCCTTGATCACCACCCCCCCAAGGGAGTAAGTTTCCCTCTTGTTTTTCCTTCCCAGGTGCATCACTGAGCACTTTAGTGCATTAAATTTTAGTTGCCAGGTCTCTGACCACTGCTTCAGCCTCTCCAGATCCCGCCTCATGGCCTCCACTCCCCCTTGTGAATCCACCCTATTTCAGACCTTTATATCATCTGCGAATAAATACACTCGCCCTTCCAGACCCTCCGCTAGGTCACTAACATAGATATTAAAGAGTAGTGGTCCAACACTGACCCCTGCAGCACCCCACTTGTCACTGCCCGTTTCCTGGAATGTGTCCCATTTACCACCACCACCACTTGACTCCTTCCCTTCAGCCAATTTTCTACCCACCCAGTAATCCTCTGGCCCACCCCCAGTCTGTCAAGCTTATATACCAGCCTCCTATGCGGAAGTGTCGAAGGCCTTACTGAAACCCAGATAGACCACGTCCACCGGTCCACTATCTGCGTCACCCCGTCGAACAACACTATCAGGTTAGTCTGGAAGGACCTACCCTTGGTGAAGCCATGCTGCCTTTCGTCCTGCATGCCATTTATCTCCAGGTATTCCACTAACCTAGTCTTCATTAACGTTTCCATTACCTTCCCCACCACCGAGGTGAGACTAACAGGACGGTAGTTTTTGATCTTGTCCTTTCTTCCTCCCTTGTATAGTACAACCACTCTGCCCCCTTCCAGTCCATTGGCACCACACCTGTGTCCAAGTACAAGTTAAATGGCCTCACCAGATGTGGCGCCAGCTCCTTGAGTACCCCAGAGTGCATTCCATCACGCCCCATCGCCTTGTTTACCCTGAGTCTACCCAGTTCTTCCCTTACACTGTCAGCTGTGAATTCCGTTGAATGCAACTGCCTGTGAATTTCTCCCTTCCCACTCTGGGCCTCTGCCTACACCCTCCTTCATGAAGAGTGACCCAAAGTAGCTATTTAAAGCCTCCGCTTTTTCATAATCCCCTTTCAGTATTGTTCCACTTCCCCCCCAACCGTCTGATTCCTTGCTGTGCCCTCCTTCTTTCACCCACGTACTTAAAGAAGGTTTTATCTCTCCTCAGTGTCCTCCTTCGCCCTCCTTATCTTTTGCACTGCCTCCCTCCTCTTTACCCCATAGGACTCCCCATCCTCAGCCTTTTTTGTCATCCTTTACCTCTTGAAGACCCTGGTTTTCTCCCTGACCCCCTTCACCACCTCCATAGTGAACCATAGAGGTCTTCTCCGTCTTCTGTTCTTACTTATCCGTCTAATATACTGTATGTGTCCATGGCTTTTCGTACCCCTCCCTTAATTGCTGCCCATAATTTCTCCACATCCTGTGTATTCCTCATCTTCATTTCTTCACTGACTACCCTCCTCATTTTGCTAAAGTCAGCCTTCCTAAAATCCATTATCCTGGTTTTCATCCTATTCCTCTCCCTTCCCGCTCTCACCCTGAAACTGATAGCCCTGTGGTCACTGATACCTAGCTCTTCCCCCACCACCACCTCCTCCACACTGTCCCCATTTGTGAGGACTATGTCCAACAAGTTCCCACCCCTAGTGGGCTCAGTGACCCGCTGCTGCAGAAACATGCCTTGTATAGCCTCTAAGATGCCCCTACTCCTTGATGAGACTGCTGTCTGGGCCTCCCAGTCGATGTCAGAGAGATTCAGGTCCCCCACTAGCAAATTTCCCCCTTCTGCCCCATTTTCGCTACTGATTCTACAAAGTGTCTATCCCCTTCCTCCACTTGCATGGGAGGTCTGTAAACAACCCCAACACACAGATTTTCCCCCTTCCTCCTATCTAGGGTGACCCATATTATCTCTGTTTCCCCCTCCTCCTCCTGCCCTTCCATGGCCCCGATTTCTTCTTTGACGTATAACGCCACCCCTCCTCCACTTTTCCCCTCCCAATCTTTCCTGAACAATCAATACCCTGGAATCACTGTGTCCCATGCATGGTGCTCATTCCACCACGTCTCACACACTGCTACAATGTCAAGACCCTCCTCCACCATGGTGGCTTCCAGCTCAACCAGTTTATTCCCTAGGCTCCTGGCATTTGCAACCAAAACTGTCCACCATGTAGCCCCATCGCCCCCCCCTTCTCACTATCCAACCCTTCCTTGCTGCTGTTTCCTTTATGACTGCCTTATCTCGGGGAGATGACAGCCCTCTGTTCTTCCTCCCTTAAGGATGGCCCTGTCCGCATTCCTCCCCACTTAGTTTAAATTGATTTTCGATACTATGAAGTCTTCCAGTTTTTCTTTAGTACAGCTGCCCCTGCAGAGCTCAGGTGAAGCCTGTCAGGGGGCATACAGACCCTCCTCTTCCCACGTAGAGCCCCAGTCTCCTATCCATCCGAACCCCATCTGACTGCACCACCCCTGTAGCCATTTATTGAAATCCCCTATTTTTTACTTCCTGGGTGGTGTTGTGTGTCATGTTTTTGTATTAAGTAACAATGTGAGTACTACCACAGGGCAACCTTGTAAATAGGGCCTCTGGATCCTAAGCAAGATGTTTACTGCTACTACTTCTGGTCTGGTTCATTGTTACTACTACTACTATTCCTCCTTCTGGTCTAGGTCATTGCTGAATCCCCTTGAGGGTAAGTCACAGTCTACACTGTTGGCCTCCATCACTGGATCAACTTCATTCAGACACTATGTTTGAATAAAGACTCTGGCTTTCCTGATCTCAGCGGTGTGCAGCCCATTACGAGCACGTCATTGATGGGCTTTTTTCCATTGTCTCATTCTTCGTCAGCTCCACTAGCTGGCACCGTTCACACTAGCTCAATGGTTTTCATTACTGTCTCTGATATATTTCAGCAACTTGTACCATCCCTTCTGTTGCAGCTATGCTGACGGCTCAGCTGTTACCTTCACTTCCTTTAGCATCAGATGTTGGTTCCTCTGGGTGCAGTCACGGACCCTATGCTACCACCGCTGCCTTGGTAGCCTGCAGCCCCTGTGGTCTTCTTTCTGTAGTGCTTCACGTTGTCAATGGGTATTCATTACAACTGGGTATTGTGCACCCCTGCTAAGGAAAATGGCACATACCAAAGCTTTACAGCGTTGGGCATATGAGGATTCCGAACAGCAGCAACTCTCCAGTTCTAGTTGTGCCATCAAAGGGGAAATATCTCTCAAGCTCCTCTGAAAAAAAATGGCCTGTAGGCCTTGGGGCTGCAATTCTGCATTGCAGGTTGGGGCTATCTGGTGACAGGGAGCATGCCAAAATTAAAATTGTGCCTGTTAAGCTGCATCTTTCAAACTGGCTAACCTGCTTCTCCCCACTTCCACTGCCTGTTCTTGAATTGGGTGCCACATCTGCCTGTTTGCTCAGGGTGTTTTTCTATCAGGTCTCCAATTTCCCTTTTAAAAAAAAAAAAGGTGCCACAAGTTAAGTACCTGTTTAATTTGGGGGGTATTTAGTATAGGGCTTCAGTCTCTAGACATCGTCCTCCCCCACAGTGTTTAGGGTATTGGTTCCATTTGCCTGGTTAGCTGGTATCTGGGAGGGGAACCCCATTTGGGGGTCTCCCTTACGTCTCTAGGCATCGCCCCACCCCCCAGTGTTTAGGGTCTTGGTCCCATTTTGCCTGGTTAGCTGGTATCTGTTTTGGAGGGAACCCCCTCTTATTTTACATCCTGGGTCTTTGTGGGGCATTGCCCTTTTAATTCTGCAGCAGCCTTTGTTACCAAAACAAAAAGGCAACTGCTGGGGACAGATTCGTATATCTTTCTATTCAGAGATTTTAGCTGAGTATTTTCAGCCCTTAGGCTGGAAGTTCTTTTTTTCTCGGCTTTGTGAAGCCACGCAATTTCCCGCCATTTTTGCCTTTTTTTTTTTGACCATGCAGTATAAGCCTCCGTTTTCTAATCTATGAAATACAGTATCCTGAGGGTGGTCTGGGAACAAAGGCTTTGTAAATTCTGATCATCTCATAAGTTAGCCTTTTTCACCTCGCTGGTGGCCCTGAGCACCTGCTTCTAGATGGTGATTTAGGCAATAACAAGCAATAATGTGTTGCTCATCTCTGGGAGATCCCACAGACCTTTGAACATTCCTCCATCAAACTGAGACCCCGTTGCTCTTGTACCCAGCAACCATAAGATCTAGCAGTGACTCACCATCAGCTCCCTCTGGCAAGCTCAGTAGCATAATATATGAAGCACAGCCATGTTTTGCTCAGGGTTGGTTATGGCTGCTGTTACTATCTTTTCTGATGTGCTCTTGGCTCCCTTCACATCCTTTGCCAGAGTGTCCATGGGACTTGCCAGTGACAACTTAGTGTTTTTGAACTTGTCTGTGAAAAGGTAGTTGCAGCTCACTACAGAGATTCTAACAATCTCATCAAGTGCTCTTCTTTTGTCTTGAATCAGTGGTGGCTGTTTGCTGTTGCCTTCTGGACTAGGAGGCTCTAACGTGGGGGGCAAAGAAATCCTCCTTGATTACCTCATGTTCTTCTCTCAGGGCTCCTAAAAGTACACAGTCTGATGCAGGGAGCTTCATGGCGCCCCTTTTGATATTCAGCCTGATGGCCAGCTTAAATCCTTCTCCCAGCAGTAGGCACAGCTGATTGGAAGATTATTTAGCCATTTTGACCTGCCTTGTTTCTGGGGGTCGCGGCAGCAGTTCTCTAATGTTATTTAACATCAGCCCGTTGTTCTTAAAATCTGCAGAGCTATTTTTTATTGTCACCATGTCATGCTGGAGACCTTTTTTCTGTACAGACATGTAAGACCTGCAATAGGGTAATAGGACTCTCTCTCCTGTGGGTTCCTATTGCCTCCATTGTGTTTTTCAAGCTAACATGTCTCTTACGCCCCCCCCAGCTGGACCTCTGCGCTTGAGAGGCGTGCACCTGGTGTACCAGTTGGCAGTGGCAAGCAGAACTGCGTTTTATCCTTTTTACTGCTCTTTATTAGAGCTTTGGGCCCCAGTGTTCCACAGGACATACCAGCAGGCACACCCAACCCCAAACTGGGCCCCTCAGGTTAGGAGGAGAGCCCAGACAGGCACATCTGGGTGTGCTGTAGCACGACAGGGCTGCTATTACAAATCTGCAGGCAGTGCCTGACCCTGACCATTCTTAGGGTCAGGGTGAGGTTATCAGGGATAATCCTGACCCAACAAAGTTACTTGATGAGGATGAGGACAAACCCTCTGGAAAGCAGGAGGAAGGGGAGTGGATAGAGCCAAAAAGGGAGCATTCCTTTCCCTTCCCTCTTTGATTCTAAATATCTTTCCCATATGATAACCGTGGTGTGTAAGTCATTACACATCAAGAAGGTGCAATACATGGAGCTGGTGAATGGCAATTCTGACCTGTCCACATTTTCCTCCACTTTAAAGTGTTTTTCCAAACTTTATTAACTGTGATCAAATTATTAAACAGCAATGGGCAGGTGCAAATCAATGAAAATTTCTTCTGAGACCTAAGGCGAGGTGTTTCCTCTTAGTTGGAAATGCTTACAAGTAGAAAACCCTTCTTCTGGCAGATGAGGTGGTTTATAATTCCATCAGACACACCACTATTCCTGTTGAAGGGTCCTTGGCCATAATGAATTTGCACAACGAGTGAGTGGAGGCTGTGTGCAGAAAAGCCTTCGCCTCCAGTAGTGCAACCTGCACAACTTCTATGCCTTCTCTTCTTGTTGCCAGACTCTTAAACTTGTGGGTTATGACCCAGGGCAGTTTTTAATTCCCCCAGTTTAGAGGGGGGTGAGCTTTTTGCAGCTGGTACCTTAGTCACCTGCCTAGGGAATGCAGTGTGAGTTATGCATGTCAACTTATTTGCCTACCACCCAACTGTGGTAGTCTCTGAGTCAATGGATGAGTTTGGAGAATCTGAGAAAGGGTCTCCTTTGGAAGTCCACCGGAGTGGACTCTGGTGTCCGTTACTAGGCTGTCGGGTTGGGTAGCAGTCTTGGACCACTTTCCTATTCAGGGGACTTGTTCCGTGCAGGAACAGCACCTAACCATAAATACTCTAGAGTTGAGGACTGTGCGCTTCGCTCTTATTCTTTTCAGATCAGGTGCAGGCAAAAGATGGAGGTGTTAAAAGAAGCCACCAATCTGCTAAGGGCAGAGGGGACTCTTTTCTCTCCGTCAGCAGTTCTCTTGGCAGGGGAGCTGAACATTCAGCCCGACTGGCTAAGTCACAAACGTGTTCATCCTAGGTAGTGGTTGTTGAACCCAGTGGTCTTCAACCTTCTGCGTCAAATGTCCTTTCATTCTCCGATCAACCTGTTCTCCTCTGGCCTCAGTGCTAAAATTCAGCAGTTTTCCTACTGGTACCAATGTCCACAGGCGGAGACAGTGAATGCTTTGTCATGAGTGTGGGGTTTCGACAGAACGTATGCCTTTCCTCCAATACCGCTCCTCTCGAAGGTCATACGCAAAATAAGGCACTCAGGAGGAAGCTCCCTTCTTATAGCTCCAGAGTGGCCCAGAAGTCCATGTTTTTTGGACTTGGTGAACCTCACTTAATGAGCTTCATTTTTGCATTCCAGTGTGGGGGCAGGGGGAGGCCCTTCTCTCACAAGGCCCCAGTCTGCATCCCAATCTGGGAGTGATGCGGCTATCGGCCTGGCTTCTGGAAGCAAGAGAATCCTGAAACAGGTTTTCTCTATTAAGGTGGTAAACTCCCTGATGACTACCAGGAAAAATTCCACATCGGCAACTTATACTCTCATTCGGACCACCCTTATGGCTTGGGGGGAAAAAATTGGCTTTCTAAAGCCACTGTCCCACATAATTTGGACTTCCTGCAGGAAGAAGTGGAAAATGATTGGGCCTTGAGCACCTTGAGAGGTCAGGGGTCGACCCTTGGAGCCTCCTTGGGATTGCCCCTAGGAACTAGCAGAAAGGCTATTCGTATTCTGCAAGCTATCAGCAGGAGTCAACCTCTGTTCCCATCCCTTGCTCCTCCATAGGATCTGAATCTGGTTCTGAATACTCCTTGTGTGGAATTTTCTGAACCGCTTAGTAGTTACTATTGCACGTGCTGTCTTACAAGATGTGTTTTCTTAGTTACTATGTGCTCAGCCAAGAGGATTGGTGATCCCTAGGCTCTCCCTGCAAAAGAACCATACCTTGTCAGGCATAAGGGCAAGGTGGTGCTCAGAACAGTTCCATCTTTCATTTTGAAGTCTTACACGGCCTTCCAGGGGATCCAGGAAATCTGTCTTCTGTTTTTCTGTTCGCAACCTACTCTCCCAAGGAGTGGGAATTACACAACTTAGATTTCCGACGGCCATTGGGGCTTTCGTTAGACAGACTGCTGAGTTCTGGGAATCAAATAGGTTGTTCATTCTTTTCAGAGCGGCCAAGCAGGGACAAAAAGCTTCCAAGACCATCCTAGCTAGGTGGCTAAGGGCCGCGTGTAAAGGCTCATGCCCCACAAAAGAAGAGGCCTCCAGCTCTCTTCAGTGCTCTCTCCACCAAGGGCTATGGCCTTCTCCCAGTGGAGAGAGATGAGGAGCCTGTTTTGCAGTTATGCAAGGCAGTTACATGGTCCTCTGTCCACACATTCTCCAGGCTCTACAGACTAGTTCAAAACTCTGCTGATGCAGCCTTGGTCACAGAGTTTTGCAGGCGGCAGTTAGCAGGTGAATTCCTTCCCATACGCAGTTGTCGTATGAGACAATATTCTCCCCCACCCAGTTTCTTGTCTGGGTACTGCTTCATAGAACCCAGTCGTAACAAATACCCATTGACAGTGTGGAGCGCTACATAATAAGGAGAGCAAGTTCCACATTTAAATGTTGGATGCTCTTACGCAGATTTATCAGGTTCGAATCTGATATCAACTAAGGGTGCCTCCTTTGTTGCAGGTGAGTGCTTACACTGCATACGGTCCTTGCCTTTTTTTGTTACTGAATCTGCTTTCTTTCAAGTTGACACTTTACATTGGACTTTACAAGCCTTGGACCTTTTAGAAGATGAGCTTCGATCATTCACCTTTCATCCTCTAACGAGGTAAGACAGTGTTTTACTATATTTATTCTGGCTAGGGTCATATCTGCATAGACAGCCAGTTGTGTGCTTTTCATGTCTAAGTTGACCAGTATGGCATTTATTTTCATATTTAGGGGCACTGGGAGGAAAGTAGTGACTGGAGAGTTGCTGTTGTCCAGAATCCTCATATACCCAACATTCTAAAGCTTTGGGCTGTGCTATTTCCCCTAGAAGGGTTGCTCAATACCCAATGGCAATGAATACCTATTGACAATGTAGGAGCTAAAATTTCTTCTTTCTTGGAGCGTGGATATGTTGTTCATCCACACTCTTTGGCATGTCCCTTTCCCCTTTAAATCTGGCCGGAAATCTTCAAGCTGGCTCCTCCCACCCACCCGGGTGGTAAATACCTCAGCTCCACCCCATGATGCCAGATCTTCCTTTCCACTGGAAGATTCAGGTTCCCTCGTGCTACTTCTGCAGTATCATAGGCCATGGATACTAATTGACGGTTTTCACCGCAATCGCTTTCCAATCCAAGCGCATTGGACATGGAGGATAAGTTGTCCCTCAGGTTTCACCGGTGTCCCTGTGGACAGAAAATGTCGCGCACCGATCCCCACCTCTCGTATGCTTATTGTTTGGGTGTCGTGCATGACACCTCATCGTGCACCATCTGCTTGGCCTTCCATCCCAGCGTTCTGGGCGACCACAAGACACGTCTTAGTAGCGGGAGACGGACTCGCCAATCCACCGGTGAAATCGAAGGGAGGCAAGGTGAGTCGGTTTCTCGCCAGCAGGATCCACTGACAGCTCGACCAGATGGCGCATTTGAAGAGGAAGCTGCCCAAGCCTCAGCCAGCCGAGGTTTTTTCGTGCCGCTACATCTTGGCTCTGCCTTCACAGGATCCTTTCGGGAGCTGTGCCAGTCTCTCCCCACCAGGGGTGAGGCGCCCTCGGGCATGCACTCCTTCCGCCCTAGAAAACGGGACAAGGACCCTAAGTCTTCTTCTCGGAGAAGACGTTCCTGGCACCGAGAGAGGTCTGAATACCAGGATCTTGTGGTCTCCGCCTCGGTCAAGATCGCTTCCTCGGTGCCGGCTTCTCGGACCTTCCATCAGGCCAAGGCACCGAGGCCGAGGAAACAGCCGAACCGGCCAAGATATCTCTCGACCCAATCGAGCCGTTGTCGCCAACCCAGGTCGACGACTCATTGGAGAGGACTCCGATCCTTTCCTTTCCTTTCCCGATGAGGAGACCCAGCCCTCGGGTATTCCGATCAAGGGACAGGAGCCAGAACCTCGGTTTTCACCGACTCTGGCCTCTCCTGATCGAACAAGCTGACCCCGTCTGTCTCGATCGAGGACCAGGACCCCTTCGGTCGAAAAACTGAAAAAAGGTCGCAAACACTCTCGGAAGAGGCGTCCTCACCGATCCTCATCCGAGAGACTTCGACGGAAACTCCATTGGCGTTATGAGGACCTTATGTGGCAACAGCTAATTCTTACCGGTCATAAGCTGGCTACACTGGCCATTACTTGGCCCCAGCCTCTTAGGCCGACCCCTCCGGAACCGAAGACTCTGGTCCTTCCTCCGGTAGGACCGGCACGCATTCCTGTTCAGCCTATTCCAGTCTCTCCACCAATTTTGGTGGAGCCACCGCCTAAGCAGCCTCAGGGAGGGTCTCCCTTGAAAGAGGACCAGACAGATACAGGCCTGCCCCGTCGTCTGTCCATCACTGTCATCCCTGATTGCCCTCGGCGTATTGAAGGGGACATAGGCGGGAGACCCTTATATCCCAACTCTTCGGACTTGGATACCACTGGTCTACACTCACACCTTGATGATGAGTTGTCAGTGACAGGCTTGGAGGAAGGTCCTTCCTCTTTCCAGGGCATCCTCCACCTTATTTCAGAGTCAAACGGTATGCCCTTGGAGCCTATCCAAAAGATGGCGGAATATCCTCTCACGGATATCCTTAAGAGGGGGGATACCCCGACGGAGGCCTTCCCAGTGGCCGAAGCCATTGTTGACCCAGCTCCGTCGGTCCGCATGGCTCACAAGTACACTGTACCCATGGGGTCCTTGGCAGGTTTCATAGAGCATCCCTCGGCCAAGAGTCTTGTGACTGCCTCTGTGTTTAGACGCACGGGTAGGTCAGTGGATACTGACCGCCCTCCGGACAAGGAGTCCAAGAATATGGACCATTCTGCCTGGAAGGTGTATGCGGCCTCATCCTTGGGCCTTCGTCAGGCCAGCTCGCCAGTGATCATGGCACACTTCTCTCACGCCCTCTTGGGGTCGCTAGATGAAGTCTTCCCTCATCTCCCAGCGGACATGCAGACCACGGTTAAGCAGGTCCGTGACCAGGTCCGTGCTGCTGCAAAACAGCAGCTCCAGATGGCCTTGGATATTGGAGATTCCTGTGCCCGCTCACTAGCAGCCGCAGTGGCCACTCGCCGCAGGGCCTGGCTGAGGTTATCCTCTTTCCCGGCGGATATTCAGCACAAGTTAGCTGATGTGCCCTTCCTTGACACCGATCTCTTCAGTCTGGGAGTGGCAGGTCACCTCCTGCGCATAGAGCAGTCCAATGCCACCTTGGATGCCACTTCTGCAAAGGGTTCTTCGAGCAAGAACCAGCAGAAGCGCAAGAAGAAGCCTTTTCAGCACTCTTCTCCTGCGGTTAGACAGCCCTCCTTCCAGGGAGGTCGGCAGCAACAGCAGGCTCAAGCTTGGTGCCCTAGGCCCAAGCAGGGTCCCCAACAGCCCCACAAAGGAGGTCGAGGTGCCAGTCCAGGAGCTTCCTCCTCCTCTAAGCCTGCTCAGTAACGGGTCAGGGGTGGCCACCCCTACTCCCGTCACGCCAGTTCTGGGTCCTCCCGTGGGGGTCCAGCTCCGCCACTTTCTTTCCGACTGATCTGTTATCACTTCAGACAGGTGGGTCCTGGAAATGGTCGGTCAGGGACTGCCTCTAGAATTTGAGCAGTACCCTCCCTGCCGAGCCCGTGCCCCTCAGGAGGAAAGGATCTAGTTTGCACTCAGTCGGCCCTTCGGGACAACATTGCTCAGCTCCTCCACAAGGAGGTGGTAGCTCCAGTGCCGGATCCTCCTACAGACCCAGGCTTCGTGTCCAGGTACTTCCTGGTGCCCAAGCGGATGGGGGGTTGGCGCCCCATCCTAGATCTCCACGACCTGAATCAATATCTCAGGTCTCGCACCTTCTGGATGGTAACTCTGAATCAGATCATACCATCTCTGGAGCGACACATGTGGTTCTGTTCACTGGATCTACAGGACGCGTTTTTCCACGTCCCAATCCGTCCGTCCCACCAGCGGTTCCTCCGCTTCAGGGTGGAAGGGACCCTGTACGAGTTCCAAGCCATGCCATGCGGCCCGTCATTGGCCCCTCGGGTCTTCACCAAGTGCATCGCAGTGGTGGCAGCCCATCTACGGCGTCAAGGGGTTCGGATATACCCCTACCTCGATGATTGACTCCTGGCGGGTTCCTCCCTGCAGGAGGTGGAGAGGTCCAGGGACCTGGCCCTCCGGAACCTGTTCCCAATTAGGCCTCCTGATCAACGAGGCCAAGTCGGAACTCGTGCCCTCTCAGGTGATGGGCTTTATTGGGGCAGAGCTCGACTCTCATCAAGCCAGAGCTCGGCTCCTGGCGGACAGGGTGGAGATTCTTTCCTCCTTTGCCCAATCATTTCTTGTCAGGCGCTTGTGCCCTGCCCAGGACTTCCTGCGCCTTCTGGGTTACATGGCAGCATGCACGTGGGAGCTGGCCACTCAGTGGACGCAGCGTCAGGGTCATTTCGACCAGCTGGTCACTGTCACCCAGAAGATGTGGGACGCTCTCCAATGGTGGACCGTCCCAGGTCGTCTGCAGGAAGGGATCCCGTTTGTCCGCCCCGAGCCGACGGTCGTTCTCACGACCGATGCCTCTCTCATGGGCTGGGGAGACCACATAGGGGACAACAGAGCCCATGGGTTCTGGACCCCTGAGGAGTCCCAATGCCACATCAACCTGCTGGAGCTCAGAGCAGTCAGACTGGCACTGTCAGCTTTCGCTCCTCAGCTCCGGGGTCAAGTGGTTCAAGTCCATATGGACAATACCACGACCATGTACTACCTCAACAAACAGGGCGGCACGCACTCCCGTCTGCTATGCAAGGAGGCGCTCTGGATCTGGACCCTCGTCAGCCAGTTGGAGGCGGATCTCCTTGCCATCCATGTGGCAGGAGTCTCGAACCAACTGGCGGATGCTCTCAGCTGCATAGGCCAGACATCCCACGAGTGGTCTCTCCGTCCAGAGGTAGCTTACAATCTGTTCTCCTGTTGGGGCAAACTGTTGGTGGACATGTTTGCCTCCATGGAGAACACCAAGCTGAGGCTGTACCATGCCCGGCCCCCTCAGCAGGGCTTGCTGGAGGGGGATGCCTTCTCGAGGCCGTGGACCCCAGGCCTCCTCTACACCTTCCCTCCATTTCCCTTGATCCACAAGGTGTTACTCAAGGTGAGGAGGGACAAGGCAAAGGTGACCCTGGTAGCCCCAGATTGGCCCTGCCATTTCTGGTATCCAGAGCTCCTCAGCTGCACGGCCACAGAGTGGCTTTGTACACGCCTGGACCTGATATCATTGAACCAGGGTAAGGTATTGCATCCGGACCTTCAATCCCTGCACCTCACAGCCTGGTACCTGAGCGGCTAGAGTTCCAGGCTCTGGGTCTTTCCGAGGATGTCTACACAGTTGTGCAGGCATCTCGTAAGGAATCGACCAGGAAATGTTATGCCTTCAAATGGAAAAGGTTTTCCATTTGGTGTCAGAGTAGGAGTCTGGATCCCTTATCCTGCTCTGTGGCTAACATTTTAGACTACCGTTGGTCTCTCTCCAAAGGGGGTCTATGGTCATCGACCCTTAGGGTGCACCTGGCAGCCATTTCCGCTTACCGGGCGTAGGCTGGTCAGTCGACATTGGCACAGGAGACAGTGGTCGGGCGCTTTTTCAAAGGCCTGGATCACATATCCGCTCCGGTGTGAACCTCCACTTCCGTGGGATCTTTTGCTGGTTTTGGCAAAGCTCATGGGCAAGCCATTCGAACCCATGCACAAGTGTGAGCTCTCACACTTGTGGAAGACTGCCTTCCTGGTGGCTATCACGTCAGCCAGAAGGACAGGGGAACTCCAGGCGCTTTCGGTGTACTCCCCTTGTTTGGTCTTTCACAGGGACAAAGTTGTCCTGCGCCCCCACCCAAAATTCCTTCCGAAGGTAGTGTCAGAGTTTCACCTTAACCAGGTGTTGACTCTGCCGGTATATTACCCTAACTACACCTCAGACGGCGAGTACAGGCTCCATACCCTGGACCTCAGGACGTGCTCTCTCCTACTACAAGGAGAGGACGGCGGAAATTCGGGGAGAGGTTTGCTAGCTGTTTGTCACCTACGCTGAAGCCGCTTCTGGCAGACCTGCAGCCAAACGGACCATTGCAAGATGGATTACATCATGCATAGGTCTGTGCTATGAGTTGATGGGCAAGGAGCCTCCCAGAGGAATAAGAGCTCATTCTACCCGCCATACTGCTGCATCGGTGGCTGCTTCCAGGGACATTCCTATCCAGGAACTCTGTCTGGCTGCTACCTTGAAGTCAGCAAACACCTTCATTAACCATTACCACATCGACCTTGAGTCACATCGGGATGCTGGTTTTGGGGCCTCGGTTCTCCAATCTCTGTTTCCTAAGTAGAGGGTGTGCGCCTTGCCTCCCTCCTCCTGGAGGACTGCTAGGAGTCTGCCAAAGAATGTGGATGAACAGCATATATACGGTCCTAGAAAAACAGGTTACTCACCTGTAACAGTAGTTCTAGGAGTGGAATATGTTGTTCATCCACACGCACCCACCCAACCTCCCCGGCTTTAGGCGCATCACCTTGCTTCCAGCGGGCTAAGATCTGGCGTCATGGGGTGGAGCCGAGGTATTTACCACCTGGGTGGGTGGGAGGAGCCAGCTTGAAGACGTCCGGCCAGATTTAAAGGGGAAAGGGACATGCCAAAGAGTGTGGATGAACAACATATACCACTCCTAGAACTACTGTTACAGGTGAGTAACCTGTTTTTCTTGTTCATCAGCTAGAAGGGGAGGAAGATGAATATAAAAGCCTGATCTTCTAGATATGGAAAGAGATTTTGAGGAAAAGCAAATTGTTTATGGATTCGACTAGTTCCACTCTCTCCTCATGTAGTCAAGATACTGTTTTCTATACACCCAAGTCTCAAAAGGATGCCTCATGCAAGACAAGCTAGGCTTTGCAGCCGAAGAAGACTCCACTAAAAGGAATCTGTATAAATTCCTAGAGGTCCACACACCTCCTTCCATAGGAATTCCTCCCTTTACCCTGCTCTGGAGGATGCTACCATGTACCGTGGCTGTTTGGCACTGGCCCAGTATCTTTCCGGTTGTCCCTCACAAGGCATTTTAAAATATCCTGGCCCTTCTTCTAGCGCTTGTTATACCAACCAGCTTGAAACTGACTCTGTGGTCATTATGGCCGATCAACGTAAATCCCACTGGGCTAGCACTGAGGGCTGAGGCATCCACCTTACCTCGCGCCACTCCGGCAACCCGGGATCTGGAGCATACTCGGGGTGGGGAGAGGTCGTCAGGAGAGGATTGAGCATCCAGAGGACTCCTCTCCTGGGGAGGGTGAGGATGGGCTGAGGATCCCCGTCATGTCGCAGCTCCCAGTGGAGACTGAGAGTGCCACACTCAGTGGGGATATGCGCTGCGCTGAAGGCGACTGCGGGTGGGAGCATGCCTGCCGCACGCTGACATCATTACACGTCCACACCTTCTGGGAGGGAACACCAGAACAAGGAAAAGCCCCGACCACTGGGAGGATGACAGACTCTGCAGCCAGTCCCCCACACCCATCTCCAGACCCTGCCAGCACCCCCAATTCCTCCTCCACTGTCTGGCTGCCAACAAGATTCTGAAAAAGGGCTTCAAGGAGTGGTGGCCCCAACTCAGGGGGTATGCAAGCTGGAGGGGGGGTCAGCAGGTCAGAGTGGTGGAGGAGCTCCGGAGGGTGGCCTGATGTGGGAGGATCTCGGGCGGGAGAAACGACCGACTCCCCTGGGTCATGTCCGAGGGAGTTCCGGTGTGGCCGGTGACTGGAGAAAAAAAGAATAAAAAAAAAAAAATTTAAAAATCCCACTAGCTTCCTGTCATGAGCTCTTTGCCCCTGACAAAGAATCCAGAAAGTTGGTCGCTAAGGACAAAATGACTTATGCCACCACTGTACTCCACCTCCTTATAGAGGATAATGTATGGGCAGCCATACACAACAAGCCTGTTTCTGCACTGAGAGTTTTTTTACTGCAGCCAGGAACCTCGAGAGCGAAGCTAGAGAGGTTCACTGGATACCATAGAAAGCTTGAGATGACACAGGCTTGTCTGTATAAATGCTCATACATTATCTTTTATAGTGTATGGGCATCCATACCCATTTCAGATGCTTGGTTCCTGTCAGTGAACTGGGGGTTTGGGGAGAGGCGCTTGAGGATTGATGGCAAGTTCAACTTAACTGATTAAATGTGCTCCAGCTTGTTCTGTAAGTTCAGGTTTAAAAAAAAAACTGCTTCCAGCTCGATACGATAGAGAAAAGTAGTTGTATGTCAGCATTCTAAGTTGTTGTGCTGCAGTAGTGGCATCACTACCGCAGCACAACATAATGATGTCACTACTGCAGCACAACAAGCATATTCCAGGCATGGAATTCCATGCATAATGGGGTTCCACCATACACTATATTGCTAGTTACATGGCTTACAGATTAAATATCAGAATAGCCTGTGGAAGTCTTTATTCACTGTGGTGGATAAACTGCCCAATGGCTGTGCTAAGGCTGAAGTCCAGCAATGTGTTGCGCACGGTTTGGAGGCCCATAAACATTTACAGTATTCCGTATGTAGCCTCTGTTGCCTCCACTCAGCAGCTGCATCTGGCATCTGCCTTCACCAGTATACATGACTGCATGTTGCTTGTTTTGCTACCAATGTTCTACGGTCAGATCTTCGAGGGTATCTCTGCAGCAGGCCAGACCTACAGAACTACAGGTCCTAGGAGTACACGCAGAAACTTTTCTAGCTAGCAGGCTACCAGGGAGCTGACCATGCCACCATCATGTGCTGATGATGTCCCGCCCATATAAGCATGGGCGACCCTGCACGATCCTCAGTTCTTTTCTTGCCATCGACCATCGCACATCAGACTGCATGGAGATACTGCCAGATTCAGTCGACCACCAAATCATCCTTTGATTTATCTTGTTTTTTCTCTCCCTAGTTAGCGCATCACTTTTCTTTTTAAGGGAATTTTGTGTTTTCTTTTTTATGCCAAATACCAACGCTGACAAACTCTTTCACATTTGCGGGCAGAAGATTTCTGAGAAGGACAAACACGACGCTTGCATATACTGCCTAGGCCTGGACACGACTTGCAGGCCTGCAATATTTGCAGTGGTTTCAATCAGGCTATCAGGAAGCGGCGCCAGAAAGCCTTAAAAACCATCGTACTTAGGCAGCAGATTGTCCGCATATAAAAGAAGCTACAGGCAAGGAGCTCCCCAGCCCTGTCCTTGGGCTCCCATTCCTCCAAGGCCCAGGACAATTTGGCCAGGAAGCACAAGGACTGGACCAAGTAGAGGACCTCCCTGGCTCGTTCAAACAACATGAAGTCTTGCTGTATTATGACCAATGCAGTATGACCGACCAGTTCCGCTGCCCTGGAGAACAAAGAGTTAACCTCTATGCAAATGCATAGAACGTTGAGCTCGAGTTCCGTTTTCAAACCACCATCCTCGTTACGTTCTAGTAACTGATCTGATTCTTTACTCCGCCTGCCAGTGAAGACGCCTCAGAGATTGCTCCTCTTCTTGGTTAAATGGAGTAAAAATCTTCAATTTACTGTCTGTTTTTATTTGTTTTCAGTGTTCTTCAAACTTCTGTCCTCGGTATAGCGATAGTTTTACTGGTTGGGTAAGTGGTTCGGCTTCTAATCTGTTCCGTGACAGTGAGGAAACAGAACAGCATTTTTTATTTTAAAAGTTATTTTTTTCTCTTGTTTAAGGGTGCTGGTGCAGGTTCCTGACTAAACCGAGTTTTTTTCTCGGTTTCTTCTATCTGCGTTAAACCACTGGTCGTCAGGTCTCGTTCTTCTCTTTACCCTACCTGACTAAGCCACCAGGGGTAAATAAATTCTTGTTTTATCCAGGCCTGACTAAGCCACTTTGGATAATTAAATTGTGTTTGGGCATACCTTAATCAGCCTAACTAATCCTCTGGGTTAAGTGTTAAAGTGTATGTCACTGAAACCCAAAAGAAAAATTGGTCCCACTGGGTTTCAGCGTTGCACCGAGTGTGGTGAACAATTTGCTAAGGCTGACCCACACTTAATTCGTCTCTACTGCTTGGGTTTTGATCACCTGCAAGCAGATTGTGACATTTGCAAAAACTTTCCTCACTCTACCCTCAACAGGAGGCTGGGTAAGTTAAAGGAAAGGATGGAAAAATCGACCCTAGATGTCAGATCCGGTTCAACCGAACCGGCCGATCTGGTCTCAGATCCTTTGGATCAGGACGACCTTTTGTCCTCCAAAAGACGGTCAGATTCAACCCCGAATACCACTCCGTCTAAGAAATCCCAAAAATCCGGTTCGGAAACACACAGACGGTTTCGATTCCAACCGTGGATGAGATTGCCAAGGCTATAAGAATTGTTCAGTCCCTGCAGCCCAGTTTCGGTGAACCGGCTCAGAGACCGGTTGGACAGTCACCAGTTCAGGTTACTGCCAGTTCAGCTCCTTCTGGTGCCTTAGACCCTGAGGAGTATTATGAATCAGAGTATGAGTAGGAGGAAGATGAGGATGATAGGGAACAGATTGAACCTGAGGTTTCCCCTCAGCATCCTCAGTATGAGTCTCCTCCTAGGGCCCCTTCTGAAGCCACCTCTCATTTTGCCTTCATGAGGCAGGTGGCAGAGACCCTACAACTCCCTGTCCAGGAAACTAGACAGGATGAGGAGGATGATTATAGAGATGATGGACCTCCCTGCTTCTTCTCAGGGTCTCTCCATCCCCATACACAAGTCTTTAAAAAGACAAACCTTCAAGGTCCTGCGGACCCCCCTTTTCTGTCCTTCCTTTGGACAGGAAGTATGCTGTGGCTGGCAATGGCACCAAGTTTTTATCTTCCCATTGCATCCATGTGGGGGTAGTACAGACTGCAGCCTGTGAGAAGGCTGGTGTTCCCCTGGCTTCCCACCCTCCGGACAAGGACTCCAGGAGAATTGACTCACTAACCAAAAATACATATTTGGCTTCCTCCCTGGGCATAAGGCAGGCCTCACACATGGCCTATGCCTCTAGGTACCAGAAGGCACTTTGGGAATCTGTCTAGCAGCTGGCCCAAAAGGCTTCTCCTGAGTTGGCAGCTGACCTTCAGGAGATGGTTTCTAAGGGAATCCAAGCATCTAAGGTACAGTTTCATATGGCTGTGGATTCTAATGATGCAGCCTCTTGGGCTATGGCATCTGCCATTTCCCTCAAGCGGTTCTCATAGTTGAGATGTACCACCCTCTCCCAGGATACCCAGAACAATGCTCTGGACTTTCCCCTGACACAGAATTCGCTGTTTGGGGAGCAGACAGAAGCATACATGGAAAAAATGAATGACTACAGGGTAGCATATAAAAGTGCTTCTGCCAAAGAGAAGTCTGCCACCCCCAGAAACAACAGGCCAGAGGGGGCAGGGGTAGACCTTACCCTAGGCCCTTCCATCAGGCAAAGACTTTCCCTTCCTCTGAGCAACCCAGGGGGTTCTTCAGGGGCCAAGGAAGGAGGAGTGCTGGCTGTGCTGCTTCCACCCCACTTCCCACTACTCCTGCCAAGCAGACACCCTGAGGAGTCTGCTCGGGCCATCTCCCTTATCCCTGTAAGGGGCAGGCTGACCCACTATCTTCAGGCCTGGTATTCCATTACCTCAGACAGGTGGGTCCTGGAGATAGTGGATCAGGGTCTTGCTCTCAATTTCAAATCCTTCCCCAGATTGGGAGCAAGACCCTTCAGACCTTGCCATCCCTCAGAAACAGCTCTGCTAGAGGCAGCGTTCACCAGTCTCCTTCTCTCAAGGGCAGTGGAGCCGGTGCCACCACAGCACAGAGGAAAGGGGTTGTACTCCAGGTACTTCCTCGCCTTAAAGAAAAATGGGGAGTGGTGGCCCATCCTAGATCTCAGGTACCTGAACAGGCACCTTTCAAAGCCAAAATTCAGAATGACAGCTTTGGCAACAATCCTACCCATTCTGCAACAAGGGGACTGGCTAGCATCCCTAGACCTCAAGGATGCCTACTTTCACTTACCCATCAGAAGGTCCCACAGAAAGTACCTCAGGTTCAGGTTACCTTCAGGTCATTACCAATTCAGGGCCATGCCCTTTGGGCTGACCTCTGCTGCAAGGCTGTGTGTGAAATGCCTAGCAGTGGTAGTGGCATTTCTCAGAAAGCAAGGGGTTTCTGTTTACCCCTACCTAGAAGACTGGCTCCTAGTACTCCAGTCCTCCCTACAGGTTCAACAGTCTCTGGAACTCACTCAGGTAATCCTCCAATCGCTGGGGTTCTTAATAAACCTAAAAAAGTCAGTGCTGACCCCTGTTCAGGTTCTGGACTTTATACGGGCAGAACTGGACACCATCCTGGCAAGGGCCTTCTTGCCTCCAGGAAGGGCTCAGGCACTCCTTCAGTTGGCAGGTTCCTTCCAACTCAGAGTTCCTCAGCCAGCAAGGCAGTTTCTGCAACTCCTGGATCACAAGGCATCCACCACTGCTGTGGTCCCAGGGGCAAAGTTTCAGATGAGGGACATTCAGTTCCACTTGAGATTCTTCTGGCCCCAGAGAAAGGACTCTCTGTCCAAACTTATCCCAGTGTCCCCCACTCTCCTGCAAGCCCTTCAGTGGTGTCAGGACATGGACAATCTCAGGGTGGGAGTGCCTTTCCTTCCAGATGTGTTTTCCCTAGTACTAACCACAGATGCCTTCCTCTTGGGGTGGGAGGAGCACATGTGGGGGAGCACACAGCTCATGGGACCTGGCTGCCTCAGGAATCTCTGTCACATGTCAACCTCCTGGAACTCAGAGCAGTGTTCCTAGCCATTCAGGCATTTGTCATTCATCTAAAGGGATAGGTGGTTTTGGTCAGGACCGACAACACCACCATAGTGTACTACATCAACAAGCAGGGGGGAACAAGGTCCTCCCTTGTGTGAAGACTTGGACTCTGGCCTACTCCTTGGACATTTCCCTGTCAGCAGTTCACCTACCAGGGAAGGACAATGTCCTTGCAGATGCTCTCAGCAGAATCAGCCAGGGCCATCACAAATGGGCCCTCAACAGACTAGTCCTCCTGACAGTGTTCAGGAGGTGGGGGTTCCAGAGATGGACCTCTTTGTAGCCCCAGACAGTCATCAGTTGCCTCCTGTTCGGATGTCAGTGCCCCTGGAGGCTCTGCTTCTGGATTGGACAAACAGGTTTCTGTATGCTTTTTGTCCCTTTCCCCTGATACTTGGGGTTCTGGTCAAGCTCAGGTCTCAGCCTGCGACCATGATTCTCATAACCCCAAACTGGGCCAGGCATGCGTGGTACCCAATGCTCCAGTCTCTGTCAATGGCCAGCCCCATTCATCTTCCCAGGAGGCACAGCCTGCTGACATCATCTCAGGGGAGGATTCTGTATCCCAATCTACAGTCCCTCCACCTCAGGGCTTGATTCTTGAAGACTTAGAGTAGGCAGGCTTGCATTCTCAGAGTGTGTTTTGGATATTCTGAGGGTTTCCAGAAAGCCTTCCACTAGGAAGATCTATTCCTCTAAGTGAAAAAGGTTCTCTGTTTGGTGTTCCCACAGGGAGCTGGATCCCCAACAGGCTGAGCTTCCAGTTCTACTGGATTACCTGGTGCACTTGCAACCTTCCTGCCTGAAGGTACATTTGGCAGCTGTCTCTGTATACTTGTCAGCAGGGAAGGGGCCCTTCCCTAGCTGCTCACCCCATATTTAAGAAATTCTTTAAAGGGCTGTCACATCTCCATTCCCCTCACAGAGAGTCCACTCCAGCTTGGGATCTCAATATTTGTATAGGCCAGCTTATGCAGCCTTCTTTTGAACCCATGTCTTCAACAGAGCTTAAATTTCTGACTTGGAAGACTGTGTTTTTGGTAGCCATCACTTCTGCTAGAAGGATTAGTGAGCTCCCAAGCTTTGTCAGTGGAGCCCAACTGTATTACCCCCTCATAAGGATACAATTGTCCTTCATACCAACAGGAAGTTTCTCCCTAAGGTGGTCTCTGATTTTCATCTTAATCAATCACCCTTCCTGTTTTCTTCACAGACCATTCCAGCTCAGGCAAATGCAGGTTGCACAGTCTGGATGTAAAGAGAGCCATCAGCTATTACATGGATAGGACAAAGGAACATAGACAGGGTTCTACCCAGCTATTCCTTACCAATGCAGAAGTAGGTAAAGGTAAGCCAGCCACAAAAAGGACCATAGCCTGATGGATTGTGGCTTGCATTCAGTTCTGCAGTGGCAAGGCTAGGAAAGGATGCCCCTTCAGGTCTGAGAGCTTATTCCTCTAGGGGTACTGCAGCCTCAGTGGCAGCAGCCAGAGATATTCCCCTGCTGGATATCTGTAAAGCAGCCACCTGGAAAACTGTTCACACATTCACTAAGCACTACTGCCTGGATACCCAGGCCAGGAGTGATGCCAGGTTTGGTACAGCAGTGTTACAGAGCCTATTCCCCAAGTAGGTTCTGTGCCCACCTCCCAAGGGGCACTACTTGGTAGTCTGCCTTGGTCAGAATACAGCAAGACTTCATGTTGTTTGAAGAAAAAATTACTCACCATAGTAATGTTGTTTCTTCTAATGGAGTCTTGCTGTATTCTGACATCCCTCCCAGCCTCCCCTACAGAACCTAGGGGGTCTTCAGGCTGGTTCTGATTTCAGAAATGTTCACCCACCTGTGGGTAGGTGTTTTTTCTTGGGCATCAGTGGCTTGAGCCTTCCTTTCTGCCCACTTTATGGTTGTGTTGCCCCTGGTGGCATCTAGGTCTGGTTAATAGTTTAAATGATTTGCTATCTTTTAGCTCCGTAAGAATCTGATCAGTTACTAGAACATACCGAGGATGGTGGTTTGAAAACCGAGCTTGAGCTCAATGTCCTATGCCTTTGCATAGAGGTTAACTCTTTGTTCTCTGTGGCAGCTGAACCGGTCGGTCATACTGCATTGGTCAGAATACAGCAAGACTCCATTAGAAGAAACAACATTACTATGGTGAGTAACTTTTTTCTTCACAGTCACCGCTTCAGGCATCGACCGTGGTGGGGAAGCCCTCAGCTTCGATGACATACCCCCTGCCACCCATGCCCTGTGTTCCGGAGGGCTTGTTGTAACAGTGCCCCCCTGCCACTCTTACCCTGGCAAGTGTCGGCTGCTCACATCGGGCCCTCCCTTGGCTCTGCTAACCTTACAACCCCTGCTGTTCAGGCTCTTGTTCTCCACGGGTCATGAGACAGGGAGCTCTGCCAGTCCAGCCTCGGCCACAGCCCTCACAGTGCCTTCAGGGGCCCAACCCCCAGTACCCTCCTCTGTCTTTTCCTCGGCCTACGTTTCAGCCTCAGTGTCCCAGTCTCCACCGGCATCACCCCAGGCCATTTCTCGGTCATCCTCTCCTTTGTCAATGACAAACCAGGCTGCAGAGCTGATGCCAGGGCCTCGGCCTGTTCCATTGCCCTCCCCAACCCCACCACTGGCACTGGCCCCTCTGCCTCCTCAGCCAGCACTGCTCGGCATTCTGACACCAATCGCAGTGGACTTTCAGTCTATGCATTACACCCTTTGGAACTTAATGCAAGCTCACTTTGCCCCTCCTCAGTGGCCGGCACCACAGGAGCCTACTAAGTCTAATCCCGCACCGACACCTTCCCCAGCACCACATCCGGCCCTTCCTTGGCCCTCAACACAGTCCCCATTTCTGAGCCTGGGGATGATGAGTACCACCCTGACCTTCTTGCTCCAGATGAGGCGGGGCTGAAAGCCCCACCCATTCCAACTCCACGCTTTCTTCGGGGAGCAATGACTCCTCTCAGTACATCCCTAGGTTTCCTCCTGATGACCCCACCTTCTTTTCCATAATGCAGCAGTTACAGACAGCCATGGGGTTTAGGGCAGAAGAGCAGGACCCTGCCCCACATCTGACACCACTACCTCGAGTTGACAGACTCCCCTCCTTTCATCATCCCTCCCTTGATGGAGCCTTTCGAGGATGCCACCATGGCTGCCTAGTATAGGACCAGCTTGGTTCCTGCCATGCCCAGGAAGGTGGACAAGTTGTGCCAGGCACCCACGGGGAAGTCATTCTTTCCTGAGCAACCACAGGCAGATTCTGTGGTCATCAATGCTGTCCACAACTGCACCAAGAAGCCTAAACACATCAGCTCTCTTCCTCTGGACAAGGAACCCAGAAAGATGAACCTGATTGGCAAGAGAACCTTCGCCTCTGATACACTGACCAAGTCTGAATTACATGGCTTACATGGTCAAGTTTCAAAACCAGCTCGGGAGACAGGCCAAAGAGGTGGCCAAGGCCCTCCCAGAGGGCACCCAAAGACAGAAATTGCTCCAACTTCTCCAGACTGGGGCAGACGTCAGCAAGTACCTTCTGCATTCTGCTTAAAATCATGCTGATGCCTCTGCCCAGGCAGATGCTGCTAGCATTTGCCTTTGGAGGCTTTCTTGGCTCAGGGTGCCAGACTTTGCTCAGGACGTATAGCAGTCCATCCTTAATGCCCTCTTCAGAAGCTACAAGCTTTTTGGGGCGGATGTGCCATGAACACGATCCCCAGGCATGTGGCCTGTGTCGCACCTTGCATCCCAGTACTCTGGAAGACTGGCATGCCAGGCTTTTCTTAGGGTGCCCAGATGACAGGGACCCTCCCGTTAGGTCAAAAGACACCCATCAGGTGGCCTCCGTGGCTGCGGGGTCCGAAGAACAACTTGCGGCATTTGAAGAGGGGGCAGCTCTGGCGGAGCATGCCGCTTTGGCCTTTGTGCCACTTTCTTTTGGTGCCACCTTCACGAGGGCATTTAAGGATCTGTGCCAGTCCCTTCCCACTTTTGGGCAGGGCTTTTCTAAGGGCAAGAAATCTAAATCTTTGAAAAAAGAGGTATCCAGTTTATATAGCATGGGTGTAATAATGTGGGACAAAACTGAGCGGTCAATATAGCGTTACTGAAAACAGTGATAGGGAAAGCAAGGCGCAGATACAACAGCGCTATCCCTGTGGCTGTTTTCACCTTTAGCATATCTTGTTGCCAGCATCCCGCTGTGGCTCAGCTTATAGAGTCCACAGGTTGTGGATGGCGGCGGTGCCTGCAGCCTTCCCGGGTTCGGGTCTCACCTCAGTGCAATTCTTTTTTCTTTTGTTTTTTTCCCTCACTTGCCATGCAGTCACCTGTGACAGGGTTGAACAAGGCCCTGCCCCATTTGTTATGCCAAAAGAGTTTAAAAGCAAGCGTCTGTTCAAACAACATGAAGTCTTGCTATATTATGACATATGCAGTTTGTCCCAGCCTTAGAACTGCTCCGGAGGTGAAAGAGTTAACTTCCATGCAGGGCATGGGATCTTGCTCGCGAGCTCGGTTAAACACTCTGTCTGTTGAAGCTCAAACTTAAACTGTCAGATTCTTCTCCGCCTCACTGAACAGTCGCTCTGGAGATTCCTCCTGCTGCTCGGTTCGTTTGTCGGTTTAAAGTGTAATTCTCGGTTTATTTTACGAATTTTACCTAATCGTCGGTTCAAGCTCTGTCTGTGGTATTGTAAGTAATAGATAGGCTTATTTATTATTTTTCTTCTGTGTGGAACTTGTAAACGTCTCTTTGGGTTCGGTTTGAACCGATCAGAGGGGTTTAAAAATTACTTTCTAGCCCTTTAGAGTGCGGTTCCCGGTTCTTATCGGTTCTACAAAAACCGGATTTTATTACGGTTTTTTCCATGACCCGTGACACGGTTGGGAACCGATAAGAGAGTCTTGCTTGATGGATTGCCATTAACGGGCAAGTTCTGGTTAGGCTGGCACTATGTCTGAGAAACCCAAAAGAAAAACCGGACCCACTGGGTTTCAGCACTGTGGCCTCTGTGGGGAAGCCTTTGCCAAGGCTGACCCACACACCATTTGTGTATATTGTCTGGGGTTTGACCACCTCAATGCAGACTGCCAGATTTGTCAGAATTTTCCTGCTGCCACCGTGGAAAAAAGAGTTGGTAGGCTCAGGGAAAGGGAGGCCAAAAAGTCCGCTGACCCGGATGGCCAGCCTGGTTCGGTTCCAACCGAACCTGAGGGAGTGCCCTCTGACCAGGGCGATGCTTCCTCGGGCAAACGAAGAACCAGCTCTGAGGAGCCAGTTCCAACTAAAAGGGCTAGAAGGTCAGCTAGTTTGGGGCCAAAAGTTCTTTCTCCAACCGCTGAGGAAGTAGCCAAAGCTATCCAAATTGTCCAGTCTCTTTCCCCAGTTCCGTCCGAACCGGCACCATTGGGCAAGCGCCGGGTTCGGTCGGTTCCCTCGGTTCAAGATTATGATTCTGAAGATTTTTATGAACCAGAGGAAGGGGAGGAGGGGTACGAGGAGAGTGAGTGTGATTTTGACAGTCTGGATGTGCCCATTGAACCGGACATCTCTCCAGACAGACCCTCAGGAGTATCCCCTCCCAGGCTATCTGAGTCCCCTTCTCATTTTTTGTTTTACAAGAAAGTTGCTGACACACTGCAACTTCCTGTTGAGGAAGCTGTTGATGATCAAGAAGAGCCTGATTTTGTGGAAATGATGGATATTCCAGAGTCTAGGAGACTGTCTATTCCCTTGCATAAAGCTTTTAGAAACAGACAGTAAAATTCTGAAAACTCCTCATTCTATCCTCCCGGTGGATAAAGGTATGGACAGAAGTGCAGCTTTATCAGGCTCTGATACAGAGTTCCTATCTCAGCAGTGCAGCCATGTGGGGGTAGTGCAGGCTGCAGCCTGTGACAAGGCTAATATTCCTCTAGCCTCTCACCCTCCTGAAAAGGATTCCTGGAGGATGGATGCCATGGCAAAAAAGCAGTACATGGCAGCATCTTTGGGACTCAGACAGGCAAATTATATGGCTTATGCAGCTAGGTACCAGAAATCCAGGTGGGATACTGTCCTGGCCCTAGCAAAACAGGCACCTGAACAGCTTGCCAGGGAGCTGGAGCAGGTGGCTGCGGACGGGATTGAGGCATCCAAGGTGCAATTTCATGCTGCTGTAGACTCTAATGATGTTTCATCTAGAGTTATGGCTATATCTGTGTCTCTTCGCAGAATGGCCTAGCTCAGATGTACTGCCCTGTCACAGGATACCCAGTCTAAGGCTATGGATTTTCCTGTTGTGGGAAATTTTCTGTTTGGGGAGCAGACAGAGAATTATATGAAGAAAATGGATGAGTATAGGACCACCTATAGGAGTGCACAGGCCAAAGAAATGCAAGTCACTCCTCAAAGGCAGCATGTCAGGGGCAGGCCTTTTCATAGGCCGTTTTACCAAGTCCAGGCCTCCTCTTCTGCTTATGCCCAGAGGGGGTTCTTTAGAGGAAGGGGCAGAAGGGGCTCTAGTAAACCTGCTTCTACCCCTCAACCTAAAGCCCCTGCAAAACAGGCTCCCTGATGGGGTAGCCAGGGCCGATTCTCCTCTACCGGTAGGGGGCAGGCTGGCTTACTTTGTCCAGGACTGGAAGTCTTTAACATCAGACAAATGGGCCCTGGAAGTAGTAAGCCAGGGACTGGTTCTCAGCTTCAAAAAATTTCTGAAGATGAGAGCCAGATCTTTTCCACCTGCAAACCCATCAGAGGCACTTGCCCTGGAAGCAGAAGTTTCTGCCCTCCTGGCTCTCAGAGCCGTGGAAAGGGTTCTACCCATACACCAGGGCAAAGGGTTATACTCCAGGTACTTCCTTACCCCAAAAAAGACAGGAGAATGGCGGCCCATTCTGGACCTCAGGTATCTAAACAAGCACCTTTTAAAACCAAAGTTCAAAATGGTGACCCTGGGGATTATTTTACCCTCTCTAAGGCCAGGGGACTGGCTAGCCTCCCTGGACCTCAAGGATGCCTACTTCCATGTTCTCATCAGAAGCTCCCATCGAAAGTACCTCAGATTGAACTGCCCTCAGGCCATTACCAGTTCAGAGCAATGCCCTTGACCTCGCCTCGGCCCCAAGGGTGTCTCACAAAATGCCTGGCAGTAGCAGTTGCTCATTTAAGAAGGCAAAGATTGCCATCTTTCCTTACCTGGATCACTGGCTCATTGTAGGCCAGTCTCCAGAACAGGTCAAACTACATTTACAAGTAACCCAGCAGCTGCTTACATCTCTAGGTTTCCTTCTCAATCTTCCAAAGTCAGTTCTGGAGCCTGTCCAGCTTCTCACCTTTATAGGTGCAGAACTGAACACAAAAAGAAGCCAGAGCCTTCCTTCCTCTGGAAAGAGCAAGGACCCTGGTGTCTCTGGCCTCCTCTTTCACCCTGCAGGTCTCTCGACCAGCAAGGCATTTTCTACAGCTCTTGGGGCACATGGCTGCTTCTACAGCAGTGGTGCAGGGAGTGAGATTTCAGATGAGGGACATTCAGTTCCATTTGAGAGCTTTTTGGTCTCAAAGGACAGATCCCCTAACCAAATTGATTCCGGTGACTCGAACCCTGATCCAGGCCCTTCAGTGGTGGCAGGATCAGAACAATCTGAGACAGGGGGCTCCCTTCACTCCCCCAGTCTCATTCCTTGACCCTTACTACAGATGCTTCCCTCTTGGGGTGGGGAGCTCACATGGGCGACCTTTCACCCAAGGGCTGTGGTCCCCTCAAGAATCTCGGCTCCACATCAATTTGCTGGAGCTCAGAGCAGTTTTTCTAGCACTCCAGCATTTTTCCACATCTGTCCAGAACAAGGTGGTTCAGGTCAGGACATACAATACCACCACAATGTGGTACATCAACAAGCAAGGGGGCACTCGGTCTACGGCCTTGTGCACCGAAGCAATGAAGTTGTGGTCTCTGGCTTATTCTCTGAACGCCTCCCTTATGGCAGTTCACCTCCCAGGCAAGGACATTGTCCTAGCGGATGCTCTCAGCAGGATTTCCCAGGGCCATCACGAATGGGCACTGGATCCCCTGGTACTGGAGGTAATATTTGCCAGATGGGGCACTCCGCAAATAGATCTCTTTGCAGCCCCAGACAATCACCAACTTCCCCTTTTTTGCTGCAGGCCCCCAGTGTTGGGCTCAGTCCCTCTGGATGCCTTCCTTCTCAGTTGGGAAGGGAAGTTTATCTATGCGTTTCCCCCCTTCCCCCTTCTTTTCAAAGTGCTAGTCAGAATCAGATCTCAATCCTGCAAGATGATCCTGATTGCTCCAGATTGGGCCAGGCAACCCTGGTACCCACTCCTCATGTCCTTAGCAGTCCACCCTCCCCTATGTCTTCCCAAGAATCACAACCTGTTAACCTGTGCCCAGGGGAGAGTTTGGTATCCGAACCTCAAATCTCTCAATCTCAAGGCTTGGCTCTTGAAGAGTTAGAGTTTGCTGACTTACACCTCTCTCAAGGTGTATTGGATATCTTGAAGGCCTCTAGGAAGCCTTCCACCAGGGCTACCTATAATTCAAAATGGAAGAGATTTTCCATTTGGTGTGCTGGTAAACATATTTCCCCAGAATTTGCTGGTGTGCCCACGATCCTGGATTATTTGGTGCATTTGAATTCCTTGGGGCTGAGGCCAGCTACACTAAAGGTGCATTTGGCAGCTGTGTCTGTCTTCTTGTCAGCAGGTAAGCCCTCTTATTTTTCAGCTCACCCTGTGTTCTCCAAGTTTTTTAAAGGGTTGCTTCACACCAACCCCCCGTTCAGGGATCCTGCCCCTGCTTGGGATCTTAATATTTGCATCGCTCAGCTTATGCAACCCCCTTTTGAGCCATTGTCTTCAGCAGAACTGAAGTACTTGACTTGGAAAACTGTGTTCTTGGTAGCCATCACCTCTGTCAGGCGCATAAGTGAGCTACAAGCCTTGTCAGTGGAGCCTGATTTTATCTCCTTTCATAGGGATAAGGTAGTCCTCAGGACTAACAGGAAGTTTTTGCCTAAAGTGGTTTCAGACTTTCACCTTAATCAATCCATGTCTCTTCCTGTGTACTTCACTGACCATTCCTCCTCTGGTGAGAGGAGATTACACAGTTTAGATGTCAAAAGAGCCCATAGTTACTATATAGACCGTACCAAGGGTCATAGGTTTGAATCCCTCCAATTGTTCCTCACTTATGGTGAGGTTGGTAAAGGGAAACCTGCCACTAAAAGATCCATTGCCAGGTTGGATTGTCTCTTGTATCCAATTCTGTTATGAAAAACTGGGCTAGGTTCCTCCCTCAGCCTGAGGGCTCACTCTACCAGAGGTACAGCTGCGTCTCTGGCTGCTGCCAGGACATTCCTATCCTAGAGATATGTCAAGCAGCTACCTGGAAAACAGTTCACACTTTTACTAGGCATTACCCCCTGGATATCCAGGCTAGGAGTGATGCTCGATTCAGCACAGCTGTGCTTCAGAGCCTATTTCCTAAGTAGGTTCTGTCCCTCCTCCATGGAGGTACTGCTGTGTAGTCTGCATATGTCATAATATAGCAAGACTTCATGTTGTTTGAAGAAAAAATTACTCACCTTAGTAATGTTGTTTCTTCTAATGGAGTCTTGCTATATTATGACCTCCCCAGCCTGCCCCTCTCAGAACCTCTATTTTGGGATGTGGGTGGGCAGTGCAATGTTGGCACTTCTCTGATGCCCACTTTATTTCACCCTTCTAGGGTGCTTAGGTGTTACTTGAATTTTCCTTCTTGAATCCTCGACTTGAGTCTTTGTTTTGGGATCAAGAACAAAGGTGTTTTTGTAGTTAGTAGCCAGTGGCTAGTGTAGGTTTACAGCTTCCACACAGAACCTTAGTGAGTTTTTGCTCGTAAAGATCTGACAGTTTAAGTTTGAGCTTCAACAGACAGAGTGTTTAACCGAGCTCGCGCTCAGGATTCCATGCCCTGCATGGAAGTTAACTCTTTCACCTCCGGAGCAGTTCTAAGGCTGGGACAAACTGCATATGTCATAATATAGCAAGACTCCATTAGAAGAAACAACATTACTAAGGTGAGTAATTTTTTCTTCTGTCCTATCCTTTTCTGTCTTTTCTCTGTCTGGTTGAGCAACCAAATTTTCTTCTGAGACCTAGGAACTGATCACTCCAATGGTTTCACAATTCTCCACCTCTTGCTATTTCTCTGCCTTCCCTTGCTGTTTCTATCTTTTCTTTCCCCTTGCATATCTACAGTTATAAAAACATGTGAATCTTTGTGTAAAACTGTAAGTGATTCTGTATCCCTTTGTTTGGAACTGTATGTAGTTATACTGTTGAAATGATTGCAAAGCTATTTGAAACATTCAAGGCTCTGAGCTGCAATCCTGGAGACCTGGGTTTGAATCCCACAGCCCCCACTTGCATACTGTGTGACCCTGAGCAAGTCACTTAACTTCCTTGTGCTCCCAGGTCACACCTGTAAACAAGCTTTCAGCGTAATCTCTCTCTCCTGGTTAAAAAAACGAAAAAAAAAACCTCATGGGGTTAACCTGAGATGCCGTTTTTAAGCCCTTTGCAGAGTTGTAAACAGGTCAATCCTAGGTCACTATGTTCTTTTTGCTGCATCCGCAAGGAATGAAACTTACAAGAACATTCTGTAAACAGCAGGCTCTCTAAACGAGTTCCCAGACAAAGACTTGTAAAAAGAGCAGCAATTATATTGCTAGAGAGACAAGGAGAGTGAGAGACTGAAACTTGGAATTAAGAGATAGCTCAGAAGAAGGACTTAGTTTTCTGTTTGTACTGCCTTTGTAAATAGTTGTACTGAATAATTTTTAATTTTTTATTTTGCTGTTATTGAGAAAAATAAAATGCTATTTCCAAATTTTGAAACTGCTCCTGGTTTTCCTATGCTTCCTGGTCTGTGCCTCAGTGACAGATGGTGAGAAGTGGGATTTACGCCATGTATATTCTAAGCCAGGAGTTTTGTGCATGGGTACTAGACCTGGTACCAGGGGAAGCATAGAAGAATGGTATGGATTCTGCAGAAGAGAGAAAAAGAGATTCAGCGTTTAGAGGCACAGAGAAAAGAAGAGATGTAGTGACAGGAGCAGCAAAGAAGAAGAGGAGATGCAGTGACAGGAGCAGCAAAGAAGAGATGCAGCGATGGATGGATGACTTGCAAGTTATCAAAGCTGGAGAATCTGGCACTGGTCTAGCAGAACAACAAGACACAAATAACTTAAAATACCTTAAACTTACAAAGCTGTATCCCTCGGATTATATAGAAGCATACCTGACAACCTTTGAAGGGATTGCCTCAGCCTGCCAGTGAACCAAGCAGCAATGGGCAGTCAGACTGGTACCTCACCTGACAGGGGAAAGCCCAACTTGCTTACAGCAATATGGACACTGCACAGTCAGAAAACTATGACCTGGTGAAAACAGAAATCCTGAAAAGGTATGACATCTCAGGAGAGACCTACAGACAGAGATTTCGGTTTCTGAAGTACAACTCGGTCAACAATCCTCAAGAAGCCTTCACCCGTCTCCGTGAACTCCTTATTAAATGGCTCCAACCAGAAGGCAAAACAGTCCCACAGATTGACACATTTGTAATGGAGTAGTTCATCAACATTTCACCCACAGACATACAGCTTTGGGTATAAAAAACACCGACCAAAAAGTGGGAAAAAGGCTGTTTATTTGGCTGAAGACTACCAAATGGCCAGACAGACGCCACTGTAGCGAGGTAACAGCTAAGCACCGGTAAGACATTCTTTTTTCCATTTAAACTCCAAGTCTGATAAAAACTCTGGTGGGGGTAACAAATCCACACTCAAAGACTTTATTTGCTATAACTAAGTCAAGGCAACTTTATTTCTTAAGCGCCCAATCCCAGAGGCTCTGGGTGCCTTACAAATACAAAAAGAAATGTCACAAAATTAAACAATCAGAAGTGCAATCAATAGATAAAGAATAAAAAACAAAATCAGCAGAGTACAAGATACATCTGTGATGTTTGTATCTAAAAGGTTCTTCACAGCTCTATATCTGGAAAAGCTTGAGCAAATAGGTCTTCAGGCGGCTTTTACAAACCTCAACTGAAGGGGCCTCCCTAACAGCTGGTGGAAGCAAATTCCACAGGATGGGGCTGGCGATACTAAATGCCCTGTCACCAGCAGTTTTTAACCTCATCCTGGGAATCGCAAGGAGGCCCCTGGAGGAGGAGTGGCAGGTGTAAGGTGGTCGACCAGATAGCCAGGACCTAGTCCATGCAGGGCCTTAAAAATGAGCAAGCCCACCTTGAAGAGGATCCTCCACCTGACAGGCAGCTAGTGCAATTCGCACAACACCAGGGTCACATGGCTGAAAGTAGAATGTCCTGTCAGCAGCCTGGCGGCAGCATTTTGCACTAGCTGCAGCCAGTGGAGAGTCCCTCCAGAGACTCCAAAGTAGAGCGCGTTACAGTAATCAAGACTGGATGTCACAAAGACATGTACCAAGGTTGGAAAGTCCTCATGCGAAACTAGGGGTTTGATCCTGACAATGTTCCTCAGATGGTAGAAGCTGCTTTGGACAATGGACAACTCGTGAAATTCAAATGTCAGTCTGTCGTCTAGGAACTTGCCCAGATCGCGCACCCTAGAGGAAGCCATCAATGGTGTAGACCCTAGGAAAAGACCCATTGCTACACTAGAGGCAATCTTATCACGCCTGTAGTTTGACTCCATAACCAGTACCTCCATCTTATCAGGGTTCAGTCACAACCAGCTGGAGGCCATCCAGTCATTGAGCTCAGCGAGGCAGCAGTTAAGCACTTCAACAGCGTCGGATGTCCCAGGTGCAAAGGAAAGATACAAGTGGGTATCATCGGCGTAGCAATGAAAACCCACCTTGTACTTCCTAATGAGCTCACCCAGGGGCAGCATGTGCACAGCGAACAACATCTGTGACGAGACCGAACCCTGGGGTACTCCGTAAGACAGGAGGTTTGGGGAGGAGGAAAATTTCCCATCACTCTCCGTTGCCTCCTGTTCGCGAGGTAAGACTCAAACCAGTGGATAACAGTGCCGGCAAGTCCACAGTACTCCCTGAGACGGTCAAGTAACATGACCATGTGTAATAAGCCAGGTCATATTGCAAGAAATTGACGTAGTAAGAAGAGTGACACTGGAGCAGATTTGTCCTTGGCAAATTGGGGCAAGTACTTAACGGATGTGAAGGTGGGAGATAAGACTGTGAAGGGACTTATAAATTCAGGAAGCAGACGGACCTTAGTGCATATTGAAGTGCTGGGAAAACAATGTCCAAAAGGAACAGGTACTGGTGGGGGACACTTGATACTATCCCACCACCCAGGTGACTCTGACTATTAATGGGGTGTCACACTAAATGGAAGTGGGGGTAGTACCTAAGTTTCCTGTACCTGCGGTTATGCAAAATGACTTTCCAGGATTTACTAAGTTAATCAAAGAGGGAATAAATCCTGATGTTTCAGCAGCTGTGGTGACAAGCTCAGGCAAAGAAAATCTCAGACGGTGGGACTCTCTTCCTTTTGCTGATTTTGATTCGGACTTGTTAGAGCACAACTACAAGATACGGAAGTCCAGGAAAGAAAGACGACGTCTGAAGAAACAGTGGCAACAAAAGACTGATGGACATTTATTTATTTTTTTAACCTGGAGAGATGCACTAAGCTGAAGCTTGTTTCCAGGTGCAACCTGGGAGCACAAGGAAGTTAAGTGACTTGCTCAGGGTCACACAGTATGCAAGTGGGGGCTGTGGGATTCAAACCTTGGTCTCCAGGTTTTCTGCTCAGAGCCTTAATCCACTGTGCTATACTGCCTCCAGTAAGGGGATAACACATGAAAATGCTGAAACTAAACTGATCACTGACTGATTTTCTTTCAGAACAAGCAAACAATGGTTCTCTCTAGGGTTATTTTAAGCAGCTGGGGATAAAGCCAAAACAGGGCAAATCTATGTTTAAAAAATGTAATGGGCTACTGTATGGAGTTTGTGTTAAAGCTCAGACACTGGACCAGATAGAACAATTAGTTATACCACAAAAGTCTAGATCTGAATTGTTACAGATAGCACATGATAGTCCTATGGCTGGTCACTCAGGGAGGGATCGCACACTTGCCAGATTGCTGTACAGATTTTACTGGCCTGGAACTGATGACGATGTTGCTACCTATTGCAGTTCTTGTGCTGAGTGTTAAAATGTAGCCCCAGTGACTAAAAAAGACAAGGTGTCCCTGGTACCCATACTCTTGATAAATGTGCCTTTTGAGAGAATTGCAATGAATGCGGTTGGCCCCTTAGACAAAAGTAAAAAGGGTAATCAATTAATTTTGGTAGTATGTGACTATGCTACTTGTTACCCAGAGGCAGTTCCAATGAGTACTGTCACAGCCCCAAAAGTGGCAGGAGAGCTTGCCAAAATAATCAGCAGGGTGGGTATACCAAAAGAGATTATTACTGATCAGGGTAGTAATTTTGGTGCTGCATTACTGAAGGAGCTGTACAGACTACTAGGTATCACTGCCATAACCTCCCCATATCACTCTCAGACAGTCTTGCTGAGCATTTTAATCAAACTCTGAAATGCAGGTTAAAAGGGTTTGTAAAAGGGGAAGGGAAAGAAAGGGAACAATACTTACCTTACCTGCTTTTTGCTTACAGAGAAGTGCCAGGAGCATCAACAGGTTTTTCACCATTTGCAATGCTGTATTGTAGACAACCTAGAGGAACACTAGATATAATAAAACAAACATGGGAAGATAACCCCAATCAGAAACAATTACATCTTATATGTGTACCCTGAGAAAGAAGCTGGCAACATATGTCGAAATCGCCCATAGTAATCGGGAAGAAGCTCAAAACCCACAGAAGGTGTATTATGACCATAGGGTAAAAGAAAAAGTTTTCGAGTCAGGTGAAAAGGTCTTGCTACTGTTACCCACTACAGAAAATAAATTGTTACTGAAGTGGCAAGGGCCATATAAGGTGCTTAGACATACTGGCACAGTTAACTATGAGATTGAGACCCCGATAGGAAAAATCTTACTAAGATATACCATGCTAATCTCAAGAAATGGGTTGAAAAAAACACCAAAAGCTGTTTTGCTAGTTTTACCAGAAACTGATAAAGAAGATATTGATGTAGCTTATGGCAGACTGGAACAAACTGTAACTGCTGATGCTGTAAAGGTGACTGTTTCCTTAACCTCCAAACAAACCGCAGAAATTTGTAACTTGCTAAAGACATTTAACAGTAGTTTTACCACCATGCCAGGCCAAGCATGTAATAGTGACATGGAATGCTCGCCCTATTAGACAAAAGGTATACAGATTACCAAAGCGGTTAAGAGTAGACGTGGTTAAGGAAATACAAAAAAATGAGATTTGGGTATCATGGAAGAGTTGAGAAGTGCTTGGTTATCTCCAATGGTGACTGTAAACAAAAAAGAAATGGGTGTAATAATCTGCCTTGATTTTAGCAGACTTAATCAAGTGTCAGAATTCGACAGTTATTCTATGCCCAGAATAGATGATTTGGTGGACAGACTGAGAAGTGCCGAGTATATCAGTACCCTCAGTCTCACCAAGGGTTACTGGCAAATCACCCTAGCTAAAGAATCCAGAGACAAAACTGCATTTGCCACTCCTATAGGATTCTATCAGTTCACCATCATGCCGTTTGGTTTACATGGCGTACCTGCTACATTCCAGTGGTACATGGATGTAATTTTATCCCAGCACGTTGGTTATTGTGCTGCGTACCTGGATGATGTTGTGGTGTAGAGTCCAGACTGGAAAAGACACCTGGAACCCCTACGAGCAGTTATGTAATTGATCAAAAAGGTAGATCTGATAATTAATCCTACCAAGTGTGCATTGGGCATGCAGGAAACCAGATATTTGGGCAATGTTTTGGGAAATGGAGAAATCAAGCCTGAGGTTTCCATAATAGAAGCTGTAGCGAACAGGCCTGTCCCCAAAACCAAGAAACATGTCAGGTCATTTTTAGGGCTGGCTGGTTATTATCACAGGTTTGTTCCCAATTTTGCCAAGTTAGCTACTCCCCTCACTGAACTCACAAAGAAATGGTTCCCGAATAATGTGAAATGGACCACAGAGTGTGACGAGGCTTTCTAACCCCAGTGATGCTCAGGATATTCATAACTCTATGCAGTAAGCCTGGAGGGAGGGTTGGACTGCCCAGAGAGATGGAACACATGCAAATGAGTAGAATTCTTTGCACAAGAGCATCTTTCAAATACTGTCTCTACCAACTGTAGTGTTCTAACCGCTTCAGATTTTTCTCTCCACTTGAAAGTCTGGTCGCTCAGAGTTGTCATCTTCCCTTTTTCGCGTGAAGAAGATTCAAAAATCATAAAAAGCTTAAGTATATTTCATTTCTTTTACTGCCTGTACTAATTGTTGTATAAATCTTATTTATTGTTTAAATTAGTTATTTTTACCGGTTTCTCACGGTTCGGTATAACCGTGAGGGAACCGGGTTAGTTATTTACTTTCATCGGGGTTCTCTGATAAAAGATCCTTTGATTTTGTGTCTTTACTAGTTTAGTTTTTTGTATATTTTACTGTTTTTGTAACCATTTTTATCGGTTACAGAACCACTGAACCGGTTCATTTGTCATCTCCTCGGTTCGGTTCCTCCAGTTCCTATCGATTCCAGAACCGACTGCAAGAAAAAAAAAAGAAAGAAAGTAACCGCATTAGCTCTTTTTTATTTAGCAGTTAGTGTTTTTTCTCTTTGGGCATTACCATTTCAGAGAAACCCAAAAAGAAAACCGGAGAGCCCAGTTTTAAGAATTGTTTAAAATGCGGAGATGTGTTTGCTAAGGTAGACAAGCACACTTTATGTGTGGTTTGTCTGGAGTTCGAACATCTGGACCAGGATTGTGAAATATGTAAAATTTTCCCAGATAAAACTGTGAAAAAAACGCCTTGAAAGGCTCAATAAATGATTTCCTAGGGGTCCCTCAGGCTCTGACCAGCTGACACCCAAATCTGCTGGGGCTGAACCCACAAGTTTGCTTACCCCACTTCTGATACGGGCAAAAAGAGGTAAAGAACCATCTGACTCCCCGGCTCCCTCAAAGAAGCTGAAGAAAGTGAAACATGCAGAACCCTCTCCTGCTAAACCAGGGACTTCTGCACAAGTGCCTGTTTTGCCCTCGGCTCAAGAGATAGCCCAGGCTTTTAAAATTATCCAGGCACTACAAAACATCGTCCCCCAGCAGCCTTCCCTTCCCATCCCCAGGCTAGCAGTGATGTGTTGCCCTCCTTGCCAGAGGAGCAATTTTTTGAGGAGGAGGAGGAGGATGAACCAATTCCCCCAGAGGTGTCCCCCTGAGCAGGACTTTGCTTCTCCCCCCAGGGTGTCCGAGGATTATTCCGCACATTTTACAATTGTGAGGAGAATGGCAGATGCTCTGGACATTGCTACCACAGAGCAGATTGAGGATGAGGAAAAAACGGAATACTTAAATATGATGGGTTTAACACCCACAAAAGCTCTCCACCTGCCAGTTTATAATTTTTTTTTGAAAGGACACCCTAAAACTTCTGCAGACCCCTAATTCTGTTCCTCCTATTTATAGGAGAATAGATAAAAACATATCAGTTGGATAGGGAAGGAGCTGATTTCCTTTTCTCCCATCCAGACCATCAAGGGGTGATAAAGCAGGCAGCCTGTGACATAGCCAGAGTTCCCCTGTCCTCCCACCCTCCTGACAAGAACTCCAGAAAAATAGTATGGCCAAAAAAGGCTATTTGTCAGCTTCTTTGGCCATGAGACAGGCTACCTTTCAAGCTTATGCTGCCCATTATCAAAAATCCCTGTGGCAGTCAGTACTGGACATGTCCACGAAAGCCCCCCTCACCCTTGTCTGAAGACCTGGCTGAAACTGCCAGGTCTGGGCTGGAGGCGGCTAAGTACCAGTTCCAGATGGCTGCTGATTCAAATGATACTGCAGCCAGATGGATGGCCAACACTGTGGCACAGAGAAGGTTTGCTTGGCTCAGGGCCACGAACCTTACTCAGGATTCTCAATCCAAGGCTCTGGATTTTCTCTTAGAAGGAAATTCCCTTTTTGGAGAATCCAAGAAAGTGGATGAATATAAGGCCACTTATGGAAGCAACTCTGCTAAAGAGAGAGCTTCTTCATCCACTAGGCCCTATGGAGGGGGGGGCAGAGGAAGGTCTTTTATGACCAGACCCTTTTTCCAGCCAGTAGCTGTACCCCAGTACCAGTAGTATCCACAGCAGGGATACTCTAGGGGTAGGGGTAAAAGGGGCTCCAGGAGAGGCGCTCAGGCCCAACCTCAGCCCCAATCAAAGCAAAACCCCTGAGGCTCAGGCCGCCTTCTCCCTCCCTGTCGGAGGCAGACTCTCCCACTTCCTCCAGGCTTGGCTAAGCATCACCACAGACAAGTGGGTTCTGGAAGTAGTGGGTCAGGGTCTGTCTCTGGATTTCAAATATTTTCCTCCACAAAAGACCAGGGTTTACTGCTAACCTCCTGTAACAGAGAGGACACTATTAGAAGCAGAGGTTCAGAAACTGTTACAGCTCAGAGCAGTGGAATCAGTTCCTACCACCCTGAGAGGAAGAGGTTTTTACTCCAGATACTTCCTAACAACAAAGAAAAGTGAGGAGTGGCAGCCAATATTGGATCTCAGAGCTTTAAACAAGCATCTGAAAAAAACAAAGTTCAAAATGGTAACTTTAGCTCGGATATTGCCAACAATCCAAAAAGGGGACTGGCTGGCATCACTGGATTTGAAAGACGCCTATTTCCACATCCTTGTAAAGGAATCATACAGAAAATATCTCCGATTCAGGCTTCCTTCGGGTCATTACCAATTTTCAACTCTTCCCTTCGGCCTCTCCTCAGCACCAAGGGTATTTACAAAATGCCTAGTAGCTGTGGTGGCATATCTTCGAAGACAGGGAGTGACTGTCTTCCCATACTTGGACGGCTGGTTGGTGGTGGGCAAGTCACCAGACCAAGTAAGGAATTCCCTAAGAATCACCCAGCACCTCTTGGAGTCCCTGGGGTTCATAATAAACCAAAAGAAATCTGTTCTAACTCCTACTCAAATTTTGCAGTTCATAGGGGCAGAAATCAACACACATCAGGGCTGAGCCTTTTTACCCTGGTGCAAAGTCTTCAGTCAGTAGCAAATTCCTTCAATCTGCACAAGCCAAAAACTTCAAGGCAGTTTCTGCAGCTAATAGGTCATATGGCTGCATCCACGGGCACAGTGCAGGGATCCAGGTTTCATATGAGGGACATCCAGTTTCACCTCAGGACTCACTGGAGTCAAAAGAGAGATCCTTTTTCAAGGTTTATTAGTGTGACAAGGGCACTATTAAGGGCCCTCTTGTGGTGGAAGGAGGAATCCAATCTAAGGCAAGGAGTTCCTTTTCAGAGAGAGAGTCCCTCTCTGGTCCTCACAACAGATGCATCCCTTTTGGGCTGGGGCACCCACTTAGAGAAGCACACAACCCAGGGTACCTAGTCAGCAGCAGAGTCCCTTCAGCACATAAATTTACTGGAGCTCAGAGCAGTGCTCCTAGCCCTAAAGGCTTTCTCTTTTCTGGTATTGGGCAGGGTGGTACAGATCAGAACAGACAATACCACCACAGTGTACTACATAAACAAGCAGGGAGGCACCAGATCAGGCCTCCTTTGCACAGAGGCCATGAAAATTTGGACCTGGCGTACTCTTTGAAGGTATCCTTACAGGCAATCCATTTGCCAGGAGAGGACAATTCCTTGGCAGATGCACTGAGTCGCATCAACTAGGCCCGTCACAAATGGACTCTAAACAAGTATGTGGTCCAAGTTATTTTCAGGAGGTGGGGCACTCCAGAGATAGACTTGTTCGCATCCCACCAGAACCACCAGCTACCTCAATATTGCTGCAGACTTCCAGTACAGGGCACAGTCCCACTGGATACCCTGGCTCTGGATTGGTCAGGCAGGCACCTTTATGCCTTTCCCCCATTTCCTCTGATTTTCAGGGTGTTACTGAAGCTAAAATCCCTCTCAGCATCTCTGATTTTGATAGCTCCAGATTGGCCCAGGCAGCCATGGTACTCTCTTCTGCTCTCCATGTCCATCAGCAAACCAATACAATTGCCTCTCGGGCACAATCTCCTGTCCTCTAATCGGGGAACAATGTTGTACCCGAATCTCAAGTCCCTTCATCTCAAAGCATGGCTCTTGAGAAGTTAGAGTATGCAGATTTAAATCTTTCAGAAACTGTCTTAAATACTTTAAAAGGTTATAGAAAACCTTCTACAAAGAAAACTTATTCTTCCAAATGGAAGAGGTTTTCTCTCTGGTGTTCAAGTATGAACCTTATACCAAATAAGGCTGGAGTTTTAGTTGTCTTAAACTATCTCACTCATTTGCATTTACAGAGTTTGCAACCCAGTTCCCTAAAAGTTCATCTAGCAGCAGTATCTGCCTACCTTTCTGCAGGGACAAAGGTGTCAGTAGCATCAGACAATATTTTTAAAAGATTTTTTAAGGGGTTGATGCATTTGCACCCACCTCACAGAGCACCAGTGCCTGCTTGGGATCTGAATGTGTGTATAGCCAAGCTCATGGATCCTCCTTTTGAGCCCATGGCTACTGCCCATCTGAAATATGTTACTTGGAAAACAGTTTTTGTTTGCTTGCATGCATGTGCAAGAAACATAGTGCCACCATACGAGTTTTCGTAGGTGTGGCACCCCGCTTCCAATGCCCTGCTCCTTTTTGCAGGCACGGCCCCACTGCACCAATGACTGTCTGAGCTGTCTATGACAGCAGTTCAGATGCAGTGGCATACAGTTGAAAGCAAATGACCACTACAATCAGTGGTGGTAACATGTAGGCTATTTACATACTGCTCTGTCGTTAGCAGTATGCAAATTGCCTACATGTCACCACCTTAGCAGTCGAACTGTAGGCCACTGCATCTCCCGTATGATGCGCCCCCCCTCCCATTTGTGTGCTGAGGTGGTTGTCCAATCCCCCTCGGCATATGCACACACACACACCCCAAGCACACTGTATGTCTGACGGGGTGCCCAATCCCTGTCAGCTCCAGTGACCCTCCCAAAAAACAAACTTCACGCTGCCATGCTGGGAGCCCACCCCAGCGAGGCAAAAGTCCTGCGTTGTCATGTGCTCCCCGCACACTGTGTGGCCAACGGGGGTGCCCAGTCCCCCATTGGCTCCACTGCACCCCTCCAAACAAACTTCCAAGTGCCACGCTGGGAGCCCACCCCAGTGTGGCAAAAGTCCTGCGTCGTCATCTTAAAAAATAAACCTGTGAAAAAAGGAAACGGTCCCTCGCTGTTTCTCGTGCCCCCTCCCCCAATCTGTGCACCCCACCTCCCCACACACACACACCCACTCACCCCATACTTACCTCTGGGGCCCCGCACGATGAACTTCGGTGGACCAGGAACACGTATGCATTCTTCAAAGCTGACCACGAACTGAAGAAATGCCGGTAAGCTGTATAATGGCATAAATGGGTTTTTTTTTCAACTTTGGTTCATATCTCAGTCATTTTTTTGAATTTTTGCACTAAATTTCAACATGGGGTTCTTGGGACCCCATCTCATGAATTCAGTCACTGTCATCTGGTTATTCGGTCCTGAAAGGTGATTTTGCGGTCACTGCACAGAATCACCTTTCAGGGCCGATTTAATGAAATGACAGTGTCACTGTTCATGAGGTGGGCTCTCAAAAAGTCTGTGTTGCAAATTTGGTGAAAAAATTCCCAAAAATGACTGTGTTATGAGCATGCGTTGCGCAGTTTCCACGCATGCTCACAAGTTCGCGAATTTGTAATATTTTCACTCCAGATTTTCAACATTGGCATTTTTTCACACCTCCTTATGAACAGTACAGCTGTCATTTTTCACATCCTGGCCAAAATGCGTTTTCATATTTCTGGCGCAGAATAGCGCGGTTGCTGAGGGAAATCAGTGTTCAGGACAGATTAAGAAAATCACAGTGACACTGTTCATGAGCAGAGGTCCTAAAATGCCTATGTTGAAAATTTGGTGACAAAAGTCCATAAAATGACTGTATTACGAGCGTGTATTGCACAGTTTCTACGCACCTCAGAATCTCAATGAATTTGTACTATTTTCACTCCAGATTTTCAGCATTGGCATTTTTCCACACACCCTTATGAACATTACAGCTGTCATTTTTCACATCCTGGCCGAAATGTGTTTTCGCACTTCCGGCGCAGAATTGCGCACTTGCTGTGGGAAATCAGTGTTCGTGTCAGATTAAGAAGATCACAGTAACACTGTTCATGAGCAGAGGTCCCAAAATGCCTATATTGAAAACCTAGTACAAAAAATCCCCACAAGAATTGATGCTCACGCCATTCCACCCCCCCCCTGCAACTAGTGACAGGCATCGAGGTGTGCCTTGGGCTCTTTAGCCCCAGAGTTCACACCATTCTCCTATACTGCACCCATTTCAGTGTATTTCCTTATGGAATGAGGTGAGTGTAAAGCCCGAACACCCCGAGGCACACCTCAACACTTGTCAGTGTCTGCAGGGTAGGGTGAGGTGAACTGTCATGACCATTATGGGCAATGACCCAAAGGCACTCCCCAATGCCTGTCCATCTCTGCACAGTGGGGGTGGAGTTGGCATCAGTTTAATACATCACTGCCATTTCTGTACTGCATCTGTCTAACTTCTGCACTTCCACTGCTAATACCAGCAAGCAAACATTCAGCATTGACAAATGCTTGTTCTAGTAGCTATTACTTCTGCAAGAAGAATTAGTGAGCTCCAGGCTCTCTGCATTGATCAAGACTACATCTCATTTCACAGAGATAAAGTAGTCCTCAGAACAAACAGTTTCTTCCTAAAGTGGTTTCAGACTTTCATCTGAACCAATCACTCTACCTGTCTTTTTCACAGTTCTGGTGAAAGAAGGCTCCATAGTCTGGATGTAAAAAGGGCCATCAACTATTACATGACAGCCAATAAAGACCATAGAAAGGATAGAAAACAACTATTTCTTACATATGGGGATGTAGGAAAGGGTAAACCAGCCTCAAAAAGATCCGTTTCTCAATGGATAGTCCAGTGTATTCAGTTCTGCTACACTAAGGCAGGTAAAGAGCCTACAACTGAGTTGAGGGTGCATTCTACAAGAGGAACTGCTGCCACCCTTGCAGCTGCCAGGGAGGTTCCCTTGGTGGACATTTGCAAAGCAGCTACCTGGAAAACAGTACACACCTTTACAAAGCATTACAACTTAGACATTCTGTCCAGAAGTGATGCTAGGTTTGGCACAGCAGTCCTGCAGATCCTGTTTCCAAAATAAGTTCTGTGCCCACCTCCAGTGGTACTGCTTAGTAGTCTGCATAAAGTTATGAATATCCAGAGCATTACTGGAGTTAGAAGAAAAAATTACTTACCATAGTAATCTTCTTTCTTCCCAGTGATGCTCAGATATTCATAACTTCCTCCCCTTCCAGAACGTCAACCTCTGCACTCCGCATGCTGGTGCCACCAAGCCATGTTGTTTTGTTGCATATTCTCTGCTTTTAATCATTCTAAAACGGGTTTTTCAATGTGTTTTCCTTTTGGAGTTTTTCTTTGATGTGGTTTGGTCAAATGTTATTATTCTCCTCCCTTTTGTTTGTTTTTTTCTGTTAAAATTTCATGCTTTAATTATGGGTAACCCCTCCTTTTTATAAAATGTTAAATTTACATTAGTCTCCTAATGCCTGACTTTCAGGCTTCTCACAAATCTGAAGAGGTTAGAACACTACAGTTGGTAGAGACAGTGTTTGAAAGATGGTCACGTGCAAAGAATTCTACTCATTTGCATGTGTTAAATCTCTCCGGGCAGTCCAACCCTCCAAGACTTACTGCATAAAGTTATAAATATGTGAGCATCACTGGGAAGAAAGAAGATTACTGTGGTAAGTATTTTTTTCTTTTGGGTCATTAAGGCTGCATTATGTTCAGTCCCTGTTTTAAGAAACCCAGACTTTGAGAAACAGTTTTTGTTACAGACAGATGCATCAGAGGTCAGCCTAGGTGCAGTCTTGAGTCAGCTTCTAGATGGGAAAGAACATTCTATTCTATATATCAGTAGGAAATTGCACAACAGAGAGAAAAGGTACTCCACCATTGAAAAGGAATGCCTTGTGGCAAAGTGGACTATGGAGTCCCTTAAGTTTTACTTACTAGGAGCTGACTTTGTACTTGTAATAGATTACAGTCCACTCTGTTGGCTTAACCAAATGAAGGATAAAAATTCTAGAATCACACGGTGATATCTGGCACTACAGCCATTTAAATTTAAAGTGATGCACAAATCTGGGAAAGAGAATGTCAATGCTGATTTTCTGTCAAGATATGGATCAGGAATTGAGAATTCCGAAGGTTGAAAAAATGTGAGTTGAAACGTGTCTGTTTGCTGTACTGCATATGCATGGAACTGTTTGTTTATTTCTTGGATTAACACCTTTGAGCTGAAAGCTCTTTACATAAGTTCCACGTTAGATGATGACAAAACAAAGAACTAAATGTTACCAGCAGGTAGATAGCACATAACAACATTACAGTGTGCACAGGGTTAACACAAGATCAATCACAGTTAACATGAGAACAAAGGGAGCAAATATGAGTGGCAATTGTACAATGTATGCCATAGCACTAAGTGCATATTCAAAACTGGGAGACAATCGGAGACAGAGACTAATACATTAGGAGGGGAAAGAATCAGCCCAGAAGGTCTAGTCAAGTAGGGTGAACATAGACATACACAACAACAAAGGGAGAAGAGAGAATCAGCCCATGAGGCTTAGTCAAAAGGGTGGGATGGGGTAAGGCAAGGTAGGGTGAGAGAGAAAGTTGGGAGGGCATGGAAGGATGAGAGGGAGTGGGTAGGGGGTGAATAAAGGGAGGCAAGAGGAAGTGCAATGAGACCAGCTAGTAGTAAGGCAAAAGTCATGAAGTCTAAGTGTAGGACACTGGAATAGGACTTGTTAGTGGAAGCAGTCACAGTTAGAAGTTGCATCTAGTTGTTGTCTAAGCTTCCGTTTAAATGAGCCCAGTGTGATTGCAGAAGATATGTCATATTGAAGGGAATTAAACCATAGCGGGGCTCGGTAGGTGAAAGACCTTTGACCTTAGGAAGTGCGACAATGGGGGATCTTGGAAATCTGGCTATCAGAGCTTATGGTACGATGAGGGTTGATTTAGGGGATGAGAAGCTTCTGAACCCCAAGGGGCACCAGACCTAAGCAAATTTTTTTTGCCAGCAAACATGTTTGGTACATAAATCTGCCTTTGAACTGGAGCCAGTTAGTCTGGGTATATAGGTCACAGGTGTGAGTCAGTCGCGCAGATCTTGTTAGGAGCCAGCAGGCTTTGTTTAGTGCCATTGTGATGTGACGGAGGGCCGTGTCAGCGGCTGACCCATAGATAGCCAGCCCATAGTCAATGAGTGAGACCACCGAGCTGTGTATAGCTAGATTAAGAGCTTCAGGGGTCAGGCTATGCTTGTGCCTATGGAGCAGCCCAATACGCATATTGACAGCTTTGGCAATATTGTCAATATGGAGAGCATACGGCAAGGTGCTGTCTACTGTAATCTCCAGGTATTTAAAATGCAAGACTAGTTCCAAGGAAGAGCCCACATCATAAGTGATAGAAAGGGGGGTAGAATCTGTATTTGCTTTGGGGGCTGGTGAACAACATAATTTTTGTCTTTTTGTAATTCATTATTAGTTTGTGGTCACTGAACCATCTTTCTATGTCAGCAGAGTTTCATTGGAGCTGGTTCTCAAGAGTCTTGGAGTAAGGATCACTGGTGAAGAGAACAGCGTCATCTACATATAAAAGGATGCGACCTTGACAGGAGTAAGGGAGTTTATTCAGGAAAACACTAAACAGGAGCAGTCCCAGAATGGATCCTTATGGTATTCCTGAGTGGACAGGTTTACTGTCAGAGAGGACATTTCCTGTCTTCACCTGTTGAGAGCGGTTATGTAGGCAGCTTCTAAACCAAACTACCGTATCATAGGAAAGACCAATGGTGGTGAGCTGGTCAATCAGTAGGGCATGATTTACTGTGTCAAATGCTTTGGTCAAATCAATGAATGCTGCGTCAACAAGGTGACCTTGGTCAAAGGAGTTATGGATAAAGCCAGTGAACTCAAGTAAGGCAGTAGTGGTGCTATGTACATTCCTAAACCCGTGTTGTTGCGGGCATTGTAATTGATATTTTTCCAAATATTCGACCAGCTGATCAGCAACTATTCATTCCAGAGCTTTTGAGAGCGGAGGGAGGATGGAGATAAGTCTGTAGTGACCCTGTAGGGCACGATCCCCACCCTTATGGACATGCGTCACTACAGCTGATTTCCACTTTTGCAGGAATTGTGAGTACCTAAGAGAAAAGTTAATTATATGGGTTAGGGGTGCCAGGATTTCATCCAGGGAAAGGGCAACCAGTATAAGGTCAAGGGATCTCCACTGAATCTAGATTTCCCTAGCACCTTAAGGAAATATTTCCTAGCTTCACATACCGTGATGACTTCAAAGTAAAACAGGTAAGCTGACGGCTGATCAGGTTTCCCAAGGCAATCACATGAAGTGGCTGGGCAGAAGAACAATAGTTCTTGGGTCAAGAGAAGGGGCACCATCAATATTAAGCATGGTGGGGGCTGATTTGGGGTCCTTCCCTGCGACTTCTTTAAGATTACTCCAAACCTTTCTACCATTATTCCAGGTGCGAGAGAGGGCTTCTTTGTAGTACTGGCTTTTTGCTGTGCAGATAGCCCTGGTGCAGTCATTTCTTGCTTTTTTATATCCCTGAATGTCAGCTTGAATACCCGTAGCCCGAGCCTTATGCCAGAGATGATCCCTGGATTTCAAGAGTTCAGTAAGGTCAGGAGAGATCCAGGGATTACAGTGGCCTTTGATTTTACGTTTTTTAAAAGGAGTGTGCTCATCACACACAGCATTGAATTGCTCAAGCGCAGAATTGACATCACAGGCAGAGTAGACTTTTGACCAGTCCTGGTGACGAAGGTCCAATTTCATTAGCTTGAGGTGTCCACGGATGAGGATCCTAGTAGTGATTGTTCTGGCAGGGGGCTTGGAGAATTTATTTGACCAGCAAAACAATACAGGAGAGTGGTCGCTAATGGCATCTGGCAGAACAGTGGTGTCCGATATGTGCTCAGGGCGGTTTGAGAGAACCCAATCCAATAAGGTACTTGTGCCGGTGTGAGGATGTGGGATTTAAGGAGGACACCAATGACAACAGGTTTCAGATGTTCAAGAAGGTTTATTCCTTATTCAGGCAAATAAGTTAATAGAAACCAAAAATATAAGGCGTACTTATATGGCAAAATAAAACAAAAGAGCATAAGAAGGTATATACAAACAACACACTAGAAAACAGCTAGTGCTACCACTGACAGGGCAGTGTGCATCCTCTTCCTGTAGTCACCAATCTCATCTGATGAATGAAGCAAGTCTTCTTTTATATCTTGAGCAGTCATGTGATATACTTGGTTCCACCCCTTTTTACTGCAAACAACAACATTTGTCTTTCTGCTACAATGTTTTACATTTTAGACCCCTTATTTCCTTAGTTCTTTTATTTACATTCATACAAAGGCAACAGAACCTAAAAATAATGCTTAAATCAAGAAAAAAATGCAAAGTCCTGATGCAAGCTCCGCCCCCTCTGTTACCAGGATTATATAAACAGGAAAACTGAGCCGGCTGGCTCCTTAGAAACAGGCAGCAGAAGAACACAGACAGCCTCGGAGTGTTTGCTACAGGATTACACCCTAATTTGGTGAGACCTGCTTTAAAACAACAAACTGTACCTATGAAACATAATGAGGTTTTCACTAAGGGGGTTTCTTTCCTTTGTACATTTATAAACTTATGAAGTTGCACTAAGGGGGTTTTCTTTTAGTCTTTTTTATCTGTATATTTACTTGTGGCCAAAAGAAAGCAGTTTGAGAAGGTTGTGTGCAAAACCAAATGCTAGCAATATTTCACATGCTGACACAGTGAACTGCAGTTCTTTCATTAGGCTTCTGAGTGAACTGCAGTTCTCACTCACTATTTAAAACATTTTTCTTTCATTTTGTTTCTTGTTCCTTACTGCAGTCACACTCACACTTCGAGTGGACAGAAGGCGAAATTTAACTTAAACAAAAACAGGTTTTCCCTGAAACCTGCATATACGGGGGGGAAGGGGTTGAGGCTTTACTCAAACGCTACTACCCTTTTTCTGCTCCATGAAAATAAAAGGGGGTTCTGCTTTATTTTATTAATACCTTAACTTGGGCATTACTGAATGAACACACAGAACTCCACAAGCAATATGAGAGCATGTGGCTCCACTTTTAAACAAATAAATTATTCTTTCTCTAAGGGTTCAGGAAAGGAGATATAGGGCTCACATATTGGACATGGAAATATTAGGGGATAGCAAAGAATGACCTCATACAGGCTGCCTACCTGTATAGGTAAAGGAAAAAGAATTAAAGGTACAGAACAGGATAGATAACTGCTGTTGCAACAGACTTTTTAAGAGAGAGGTTTTGAAAACAGAACTAGTCTTGTATGTGGCACCTATATCACAGCCGGTCCTGTAGTTCATTCTTGTAGATGACTTCACAGGCCGGGTGAGATTGGCTGTTGAAATTGTGTCCTTGAAGGAGCTTGCATCTGGGGAGAACCAATTGACATTTAAATCTCCCAGCAGTATGATTTCAGAGTTTAGCCTCAGACTGCCTCAGCAATGCATGAGTGAGTCAAAGCCAGAGGTCATCAGCCTAGGCGGGATATATACCGATAACACAGTAATGGCTTTGTTATGCGCACCAAGGAGCAGTTTAATAGCAATTGCTTGCACAATATCCCCAGTGCTAGGCAGTGTCAGGACAAGACCCTGCAGGTTGTTCCTAAGGTAGATCACACAACCACTACCTCTCTTGGTTAGCCTATCCTGTCTGAAAACTGCGTAACCTGGGATCAGGATGGAGGCTGTAGTATTTTGGGTGAGAGCCAGGTCTCAACTACAGATAGAACATGAGGGTTGTGCTGCAAGTCCCAGGCATGCAGATTGTCTAATTTATAGAGGAGGCTGCAGATGTGGATTGATGCAATGGTAAGCGACCCTGTATTATTCAGAACAATGTCTTGTTTGTGAGGTGGGCCAGGGTTGGGGTGTATGTTGCCAGAGAGCAGCAGTAACAGCAGTGCCAGTCTTCGTAGATATTCCTTTAATGTTTGCTATTGATTTTGTGCGACCTTCTCTGTGTGCATCGCAACTTACATTTTTCCTGCAAGATGAAAAGCCCAGGAAGGGTTGTCAGGGGGATTGCAAGGTGGAGCATTGGGCCAGCATCCATAAGAAAAAAGGGTGGTGGCATGTTCCTCTGTGCATTAGGAGGAGCAAAGTCAGAGCCTAGGATCGAAGTAATGGTGCCATATGCACAGAGGAGGTCGCTATCCAAGGAAGGTTGAGCTGGTATTAGCTCCCTATTACTTCCTAGACATGATAGGGTTGGTAGTGCTAACAGCACGATGCCTATGGGTAGCAGATTTGCTATGTGAATCAGTGTAATACTAGCAGACGAGAGGAAGAACCCGTAAGCAGCTACCTGAAAGTGGATGAGCACAAGGGAAGGTAGTTTGGAAAATGCAAGAAGGCGGGAGAAGCTACTCGATCTGCCAAGTATGATGGTACTAGACAGAGGTTTAGCTCGGAGAGAGGGGGCAGACAACCCAGAGGAGCAAGGTTCTAAAACTGTGGCAGCCCCTTTAAGGGGAGGCTTAGAAGAGATCATGAGTCCAAAGAGAAGAGGGAGTGGGCTATTGTGGGGGAGAAAGAGTATTTAATAGAGGCTGGGTTGGGTGGGCAGGACAAAAATTTCAAATACATACGGAGGGCAAGAGCACAGATTCAGAAGGCAAAGGCAAACCTAAGACAGCAGAGATTTCAGCAGTCCAATAGAGAGAGAGAGAGCAGAGATAGGTGGCGGCCAATGGGGGACCGTCTTCATGCTGGAGGAGCAACCAGATGTGTGGCATACAAGCTGTGGCTTCCTGGAGAGTCAGCATACTTTAGTAAGCTGGGCAGGCAGGCTGTGGAGAGAGTGCAGCTGGCGGGTTCTGAGCCAGAGCTGCATGCCAGATCAGGGCTGAAATCTGAAAGAGATGGAGAAAAAGGAGAGGTCAGAGATGAGGGCCAGAGTTGGAGCCTGGCCTAAATCGGTGGGAGGGCAAAGGAGAAGAGACAGTAGCTGCAGGGGAGGAGTGAAAAAAGTAGGCATGAGTGGGAGGGTAGAGGAGAAATTCAGTGGGGAGGGGGAAGTCTGGGCTTGCCTAGGTGCTAGGGGAGACAAAGGAGGTAGAAAGTTTACAGATTTGGGGCCTCGGAAAATAAAAAGAATGGGAGGCAGGCAGTGAAAAGAGATTTGTGGGGAAGCTGTTAGAGATCTCAGAAACAGAAGAGAAAGGCATGGGAGAGGTAGAGTGGCAAAACAGCAAGAGGTACTTTTTCTAAAACATTTATAGCTCTATATTAGCATTCAAGCAGAACAGTACAGTCTACAGAAATCATTAAAATTTCAAATACACAGGCAGAGCGAGAACACAGATTCAGAAGGCAAAGGCAAACCTAAGACAGCAGAGATTTCAGCAGTCCAATAGAGAGAGAGAGAGCAGAGATAGGCGACGGCCAATGGGGACTATCTTCAGGCTGGAGGAGCCAATCAGATGTGCTGCATATAAGCCGCAGCTTCCTGGAGAGTCAGCATACCTTAGTAAGCTGGGCGGGTGGGCCGTGGAGAGAGTGCAACCAGCGGGTTCCGAGCCGGAGCTGCATGCCCGATCAGGGCTAAAATCTTAATAAGCTGGGCAGGCGGGCCATGGAGAGAGTGTGGCCAGCGGGTTCTGAGCCGGAATCACAAGCCCAATCAGGGTTGAAATCTAAGACAGCAGAGATTTCTGCAGTCCAATAGAGAGAGAGCAGAGATAGGCAATGGGGACCATCTTCAGGCTGGAGGAGCCAATCAGATCTGCAGAATACAATCCGTGGCTTCCCGGACAGTCAGCATACTCTTAGTAAACTGAGCGGCGGGCTTTTGGAAGGAGTACAGCCAGTGGGTTCTGAGCCAGAGCAGCAAGTTGATTGGGGCTGGAATCTAAGCAGAGATTTTGGCAGTTTGAGAGAGTGAGAGAGCAGAGATAGGTGGCAGCCAATGGGGACCGTCTTCAGGCTGGAGGAGCCAATCAGATGTGCGGCATACAAGCTGCGGCTTCCCGGAGAGTCAGCTGCATCTTAGTAAGGTGGGCTGTGGAGAGAGTGTGGCTGGCAGGTTCCAAGCCAGAGCCGCAAGCCCGATCAGGACTGAAATCTTAGTAAGTTGGGCAGGCCATGGAGAGAGTGCGGCCGGTGGGTTCTGAGCTGGAGCCACAAGCCCGATCAGGGCTGAAATCTTAGTAAGCTGGGCAGACGAGCTGTGGAGAGAGTGCAGGCCGGCGGGTTCTGAGCTGGAGCTGCAAGCCCAATCAGGGCTGCAATCTGAAAGATTACAAGCTACTGTAATGTTAAAGGAGAATTTAAAGAATGTTTTGGAAACCTGTTTTTTTAAAACAGGTTCCAACTTCAAAGAGGGGGGTATGTGACAGGGTTGAATAAGGCCTTGCCCCATTTGTTATGCAGAAAGAGTTTAAACACAAGGATCTGTTCTATCCTCTCCTTTTCTGTCTGTTCTCTGTATGGTTGCGCAACCAGATTTTCTTGTGAGACCTAGGAACTGATCAGTCTGATGTTTTACAGTTCTCTGCCTCTCGCTATCTCTCTACCTTTTCTTGCTGTTTCTGTCTTTTCTTTCCTCTTGCATATTTTTATTTTATTTTTTTATTTTAAATTTGTTAACCAGGTAAGGACACTGGGCAAAAGAGCCCCTTTCAGGGCTGACCCGGACATCAATACAAACAAACATACAAAATGATTAATACAATAATACAAATGTGCAGTAACAACATTAAATACTACAGTGACAAACATTTAAAGACAAATAGCTTTTAAACTGTTTCCCACCACTTGATTTACGGGCTGTCTGCTTTGTTCGGGCCATCTTCCTCGCAGCACAGAAACTCCTTCACTGGTGAAATAACACAATAGAGTAGTAGTACTAGTAGTAGTACATAGAAACATAGACTTTGACGGCAGATAAGGACCGCTAGGCCCATCTAGTCTGCCCATTTCCCTACCTACAGGATAGGCCGCAGATCCTAGTTAACCAACAGCCTATTTCTTCCTACCCCCTTACAAGAATTGCCTTATGTCTGTCCCATGCATTCTTGAATTCTCCCACAGTTTTAGACCCCACAACAACCTCAGGAAGGCTGTTCCATGCATCCACTACCCTCTCTGTGAAATAATACTTCCTCACATTGCCCCTGAACTGCCCTCCTTCTATCTTTAAATTGTGTCCCCTTGTTCTTGCAAGTCTCTTTTTCTGAAAGATGCTACCCTCTTGGGCTTTGTTGATTCCACTGAGGTACTTAAAAGTTTCTATCGTGTCCCCCCTCTCCCTTCTTTCCTCAAGGGTATACATATTAAGCTCCTTTAGTCTCTCCTCATACGGCTTCTCTTGCAGACCCTGCACCATTTTAGTTGCCCTCCTCTGACTGCTTTCTATCCTGTCTATGTCCCTATGGAGATGGGGTCTCCAGAACTGGACACAGTACTCCAGATGGGGTCTCACTAACTGTCTGTACAGAGGGATAACAACTTCCTGTTTTCTGCTGATGATGCCTCTCCCTATACATCCCAGTATACCCCAGCCCCTCCCTACTGCCTTCTCACATTGCTTGCTAACCTTAAGGTCATCTGATATGATTACCCCCAGGTCCCTTTCCTTTTTGTTGTTGTTACTACCTCCCACCCATTGTGTATTCTTCCCTGGGTTCTTGTTTCCCAGGTGCATTATTTTGCATTCTTTTACTGAATCCTACTGCCATACTTCTGACCATTCCTCCAACCTTGCCAAGTCCCTTTTCATCCTTTCCATGCCTCCTTGTGTATCAACCCTGTTGCAGATCTTTGTGTCATCTGCAAAAGGCATACTTTTCCTTCCAGTCCCTCTGCAATATCACTGATGAAGACATTAAAAGGACTGACCCAATACTGAACCTCTGCGGTACCCCACTAGTAACCCCCTTTCTTCAGAGTGGACTCCATTTACAATTACCTTCTGTGTCCTGTTGTCCAGCCAATGTTTTACTTCAGGCTACCACCCTGGGTCCCACTCCCAGGCTGGTTAATTTGACTATTAATCTTTGTGTGGGACTGTGTCAAATGCCTTGCTAAAGTCTAGGGTAGGCCATGTCCACAGCCCCTCCCTGGTCTACTACTTTGGTCACCCAGTCAAAGAAATCTATTAGATTTGTCTGACATGACCTTCCTGCCTGAACCCATGCTGCCTTGGGTCCTGTGCTCCACTGGCCTCTAGGTACTCAACTATTCTTTCCTTCAGAAGTGACTCCATCACTTTCCCTACCACAGAGGCAGACTGACAGGTCTGTAGTTTCCTGCCTCTGTCTTGGTCCCACTTTGTGAAGGGGAATCACATCCGCCTTCCTCCAATCTCGGGTACCACCCCATCCTCCCATGATTTATTAAAAGAGTAGCCAGTGGTTTCACTAGTTCCTTCCTTAATTCTTTTAGAATTCTGGGGTGAATTCCATCAGGACCCATTGCTTTGTCCACCTTCAGTTTTAGGAGTTCTTGCAGAACCCTTTCTTCTGTGAAAGGACTGGGATCACCCCCTATCAAGAGTGCTTCTATTAATTGGATTAGGCACTTCCTCCTCTTTTGTGAATACTGAGCAGAAATATTCGTTCAGTATTCCTGCTTTTTCACTGTCCCCCTCTGCCCACCCACCGTTCATTCTATTCAGCCTCACTATCCCTCCCTTTGTTTTTCTACACTCGCTGATGTACCTATAAAAGGTTTTATCCCCCTTCTTAACTGAGTTGGCTATCTTTTCCTCAGTTTGGGCCTTTGCTATTCTGACTTCCCTCCCTGCTTCCTTCTGCCTTAACTGGTACAGCTCTCTGTCCTGCTCCTTCTGTGTTTCCTTATACTTCGAATGCTATCTTTTTCTTCCCTAACTGCTCACAGCCACCTCTTTTGAGAACCATAGTGGCTTTTTCTTTTGTTTTGATTTGTTTATTTGCTTCACACAAAGGCTTGTTGCCTCTGTGATGGCAGTTTTGATAATTCCCCATTGTTGCTCCACACCTCCTTCTAGCCTGTTTGCTAGTGCTTTTCTGAGGCACTCTCCCATCTTGCACAAAGTCAGCCTCCTAAAGTCCAGTACCCTCACTTTTGTATGGCTTTGACTCTGTAGCTGAGTTTAACGTGAACCACACTGTTTGATGGTCACTTGTCCCCAGATGGCAACTCACTTCTAGATCTGAGATCCTCTCACTGCCCCGTCTTGAGAGCACGAGGTCTAAGATTGCTCCCTCACGAGTGGGTTCCGAAACTAGCTGTCTAATGCCTGCCACCTGTAGGGCATCAAGAATGGCCCTGCTCTTGGATGTGGCTGCAGCAAATGTGCTCCAGTTAACATCTGGCATATTCAGGTCTCCCATCAACAGTATCTGCCCTTTCTCTGCCATTCTAAGAATGCCTTCTATCATATCCTTGTCCATTTCTTCCCCTGACATGGGGGTCTATACACAACCCCTGTGCGGATTGTGGTGCCCTTTCCAGTCTCCAGGTGACCCACAGTGCCTCTCTCCTCCCTGTTTACTCTTTTGTTCAGTTGCTCTTATCCCTTCCTTTACATAGAGAGCTACTCCTCCCCCTCTTCTCCCCTGCCTGTCTCTCCTGTAGGTTATGTACTCTGGTATGTTAACATCCCAGTCATGGTTCTCTGTGTACCATGTTTCTGTGACTGCTACGATATCCAGGCATCCCTCTTCCATTAAGGCCATCAGCTCAGGGAGCTTGTTGCCCAGACTACGGGCATTGGTACTCATTACCCTCCATTTCCTGATGGCTTTACTCCCTTTTGCCCCATCCCTGTCCTTCTTGCCTTTGTCACTTTCTCCATTTACCCCTGCCCTTCTCCCTATCAACACCTCTATGTTGGTGTTTGCTGCACTTACTACTGTGATTTTTGGGGGCTAGGATTTTCCTGCTCCTTTCAGTGCCTCCCCTTGGCTGGTTTAAAAGCTTGCCAATGAAGCATTTAAACCTATCACCTAGGATCCTGGTTCCCTCCTGGACAGATGCAGCCCATCATGCCAGTATAAGCTTGCATCACTCCAGGTGGACCCCCAGTCCCCAATGAAGCCAAATCCCTGAGCTCCACACCAGTTTTTCAACCACTGATTGAATCCCATGGTGCGGAACACCCTAGCCTCTCCTATGCCATAGATGGGTAGCATCTCTGAGAAGGTTACTGTGCGTGCTACTTGACTAAGGCCCCTCCCCAATTCCACAAACTCTTCCTGCACTTCTCTAATCCCTTTCTTAGCCAGGTCATTTGTCCCTAGGTGGACAATGACATCCAGCTCCCTCCCCTGTGCAGCTGCTCCGGCAATCCTGAGGATTCGCTCCCTGTCCCTTCAAGCCATGGCGCCTGGTAGGCACCTTACCTCCCTCTCCTTCCTCCCCAGTTCTACCTTTTCCAATAATGGAGTCCCCACCAGGAGTTGTTTCCTTCCCCTGCAGGGTCCCCTGCCACCCTCCTGTGGGTCTCCTTTGTGGAGGTTCCCAGCATCCTCCACATAGTAAGTAAAAGTTTTATTCTGAGAACATTTTCCAGAAAAGGATAGCCCAGTTTAGCTGAGGCTCATTTTCATTGGGATCCCTTAACAACACAAAAATCCAATTCACAATAAAATTACAACAGTGTATAGTAAGGACATACAATATAAACATCAATATTTCATATAAAATTAAACAAATCAAATACAGCAAGTTTTGGCAGCATAGCAGCATCATAAATCCAAGTTTTAATAGTCCTCCAGGACGTTATACTTTGTGGCCTCAAATGACCAGGTAGCCTATTACATAACTTGGGGCCCATGCACACAAAACTGGAATTGCCCTTAACAGATTTCATGACTGGCCCCATACTCAAAGATTCCTGATGTGCAAAGGCTCTCCCTAACACTTCTTTCTTCTAACAAATCTGTAATATACTGGGGCACTTTCTTCTGTCTACTTTTATAGGCTAGATATAATACATGTAATTTGCATCGCTCTGTCAGTTTTATCCAGCTCAAAGCTCTGTACATGGAACAGTGATGCATGTCTCTGGGTGCATCCAGGATGTACTGCGTGTATCTGTTATATGCAACATCAAGCCTCACAAGAACTCCCTAGATGCTCCCCCATTGAAATATCTGCTGTTATAAAATCATGTGAATCTTTGTGTGAAACTGTGTGTGATACTGTATCCCTTTGTTTGAAACTGTATATAGTTATACTGCTGAAATGATTGAAAAGCTATTTGAAACTCAAAGGATTAACCTGAGATGCAGTTGTTAAGCCCTTTGCAGAGTTGTAAACAAGAGGTCAGTTCTGGGTCACTATGTTCTTTATGCTTCACCTGCAAGGAATGAAACTTACAAGAACATTCTGTGAGAAGCAGGCTCTCTTAACGAGTTCCCAGACAAAGACTTCTAAAAAGAGCAGCAATTATTTTGCTAGAGATACAAGGAGAGTGAGAGACTGAAACTTGGAATTAAGAGATACTCTCAGAAGAAAGACTTAGTTTTCTCTGTACTGCCTGTGACAGGGTTGAATAGGACCCTGTCCCAGTTGTTATGGAGAGCTTAAATGCAAGGATCTGTTCTGTTCTTTCCTTTCCAGTCTCTTGTCTATCTGGTTGCACAACCAAATTTTCCTGTGAGACCTAGGATCTGATCACCCCGACAGTCTTGCAGTTCTCTGCCTCTCCGTCTTCTCTTGCTGTTTCTGTCTTTTCTTCCCTTGCACATGTGCTGGTATAAAATATATAGAAATCATTATGTGGAAATGTAACTGATATTGGCAAATGTGTATAATTATAGTTTGAGATGATTGCAGAAAGCTATCAGGAACTCAAGGGGTTAACCTGAGAGCAGTGTTTAAGCCCTTTTTCAGAAGCCGTGAAGAAGGGGCCTCAGTTCTGGGACATTGTGTTCTTGCTGCACCTGCCTGAAACATACAAGAACATATTAGTAAAAAACAGGATGCTTGTTAAGGGGGGGCTACAAGGGCTTATAAGCGAGAGAGTTGCAATGTTTTGAGAGACACAGAGATTGAAGGAAAACTCAGATGGATCCTGTCTGTATATTCTGCCTGTGGTAAATAGTAATTCTGAACAATTTTATTTTTTTATGTTACTGCTAGTTCTAATAAACACTTTTTGAGAATTCTACAACTGCTCCTGGTTTTTCCTATGCTTCCTGACCTGTGCCTCGATGACACTGCCGTTGCAAATAGTTATACTGAATAATTTTTATTTTGTATTTTGCTGTAATTGAGAAAAATAAAATGCTATTTGCAAATTTTGAAACTGCTCCTTTTCCTACGCTGCTTTGATGACACTGCCTCCCTTACCTTCCTTTCCACAGGTACTTCACTAACTCCCCCATTCCCCAATCTGTTTCATCCCCAGCTTACTCCCTGTCTTCATTATCCCCCGCCCATTGTGTCCGCTTCAGATTTTTCTTGTGTTCCGCTGCCCACCCACCTGAATTCACCCCTGCCCCCACATGCGTCTCCTGTGGAGTTTGTATATATTAGGAAGGGGTATGGGGACATAGCCCTCTCTGGACATTATTTTACTTATATCGAGTCCCTAACGCTATTTGGCTGTCATGATTTTGTTCTGTGTGGTTGTATCCACTATATTAACCTAGACCCGAAAAAAGAGACTAAAAAGAAGTCTTGTCATTGATCATGGGATCACAAGCACTCTCAGGCTTCGGATTCCCATGCTTCTCTGGAGGTTTTGACTACAGTCGATCTTTCAGTCCACTCCACTGGCTCCACGGTCTCCCCATTGGGCCAGTCGGTCGAGACATCCATCGACCAACCTGTTGAGATTTTTCTCAAGTCGGTTGACACACTGTTGCAGGGTGAGGTGGATACCTCACTTTCTAGGACTCCAGTCCTACCCGTTACATCTCAAGGTGGGTCGGACCAGCACTCTGATCAAGTCACTAACCCTCAGGATCCCATGACTCCGGAGGATCCTCGGCTTTTGCCGGTTCCCTCTGATGCTCACTGTCAGCTTCCCTGACAGTCAAGGTCGTAATCCTGAAGTCCGCAGTTGAGCAGCCCTTGCTGTCGTCTGCATTCCCTCTCTCAGCATTTGGGTAAGTGGTGCCGCCGCTACCCTTTTTCATCCTCAGGCAAGGAGAGGGTCTGCCGCAAATGTGATGGCACTATGAAAACTCATGTGGCATCATCTCATGTTTTCTGGGGGTTAAGCTGATTCTGGCCCCCACCCCAGCTATTATGTGGCTCCCACCACTGAGGCCTCAGCCTGCCCTGGCTCAGCATATTCCAGCCTCTCCTCCCATGCAGGTGGAGCTGCCACCTAAGCAGCCAAGGGAGGGCCCTCATCCTAAGGATGCCTGTACCACCCAGGGCTTCATTGGCTGTCTGTCTCCATGACTCCTGACAGACCCCATAGGATCAGTGGGGTCTGTGGTGGTTGACTGCTTTTCAACAAATCCTCAGAGTCTGAGGGCTCCTCCTTCCACTCTCATTCATTGGGCATCAAGTCAGAGAGGATTTGTCTGGAGCATGGTCCCACCTCTTTCGTGGGCCTGCTCTGTTTAATTTTGGAATCTATGGGACTCCAGAAGGAGGTAGCAGCTCCAGTCCCACACCCTCCAGTAAGCCCAGGGTTTGTCTCCAGGTACTTCCTGGTGCAAAGCGGATGGGGCTGCACCCCATCTTAGATCTGCACAACCTGAACAAATTCCTTCAGTCGCAGACCTTCAGGATAGTCACTGTCTCAGATCATTCCATCTCTGGAGCAGAACATGTGATATTGCTCTCTGGATCTTCAGGACGTGTTCTTCCACATTCCTATCCATCCGTCCACACCGGTTCCTGCAGTTCCATGTGGAAGGATCTCTCTGAGTTCCAGGCCATGCCCTTCAACCTCTCCTTGGCTCCCAGGGTCTTCACCAAGTGCATTGCAATGGTGACAGTATATCAGAGGTGCCGAGGGGTCTGGGTGTACCCCTACCTGGATGACTGGCTTATAGCGGGTCACCCCAGGGTGCAGCTGCAGTGGTCCAGAGATCTGGCCCTCCAGGCCTGTTTGTCCCTTGCCCTTCTTGTGAACGAGGCCAAGTCAGAACTTGTACTCTCACAGGTGATACACTTCATCAGACTGGAGCTCAGTTCTTGCAGAGCCAGAGTTTGGCTTCCAGCGGACCAGGCGGAGGCTCTCTCCTACTCTGCCTGATCATTTTGGGTTAGGCAGTTGTGCCCTGTTCAGGACTTCCAGTGCCTCCTGAGATATGTGGCAGCATGCAGTAGTGTGGTCCATTGGGCTCAGTGGAGAATCCGCTCTCTTTAATGGGAGCTTGCCCATCAATGGTCTCAGTGCCAGGGCCACTTCGACCAGCTAGTCACTGACCCAGCTGATGTGGGACACCCTCCAGTGGTGGTTAATCTTGGAACAGCTGCAGGAAGGGATCCCATTTGTCCACCTGGAGCTGACGGTCACCATCATGACCGATGCCTCCCTGATGGGCTGCGGTGCCCACCCTAGGGGAGCAGAGTCCCAGGCTCTGGACCCCGAGGTCCTATGCCATATCAACCTGCTGGAGCTTGGGCAGTTCAGCTGGCACTGATAGCCATTGCTCTGCACATTGAGTCAGGTCATTCAGGTCCAAATGGACAACACCACAGCCATGTACTACCTCAACAAGCAGGACAGAACACACTCCCTTCCTCTGTGCAGGGAACCTCTGCATCTGGACCCTTGTGCTTAGCCTGAATGTTGATCTCTGGGCCATCCATGTGGCCAGCATCTCCAACCAGTTGGTGATTGCTCTCAGCTGTGTGGGCGAGGCATCTCATGAGTGGTCTGTCCATCCAGAGGTAGTATACAGCCTGTTCTCCTGATGAGGCACCCCTCTGGGGGATCTGTTCACCTCCAGGGAGAACTCAAAGCTGAGGCTGTTTTGTGCCCACCGTCCTCAGCAGGGAATGATGCAGGGGGATGCCTTCTCGAGGCCCTGGACTGTGGGCCTCCTCTATGCCTTCCCTCCATTTCCTCTGATCCACAAAGTGCTGATCAAAGCCAGGAGGGACAAGGCATGGATGATCCTGGTGGCTCTGGACTGGCCCCGTCAATTGTGGTACCCTGATCTCAGCCTCAGCAGCAGGCTCCCATGGTGTCCTCCTCTCCGCCCGGACCTGCTCTCTTGCAATCAGGGGAAGGTACTTCAACCAAACCTTCAATCCCTGCACCTGACAGCCTGGTTCATGAGCAACTAGAATTCCAGTCTTTGGGTCTCTCTAAAGATGTACTCACCATGGTTGAGGCTTCTTGGAAGGAGCTGACCCAAAAATGCTATGCCTTCAAATGGAAGAGGTTCTCCATTTGGTGCCAGGGCAAGGGGCTTAACCCCTTATCTTGTCCGGTGGCTAGCATTCTCGACTACCTATGGTCCCTCTCTCAGTCGAGCCTCTGGTCGACGACCCTTAATGTACACCTGGCAGCCATCTCAGCATACCGGGAGTGGCCTGGTATACTGTCAGTGGTGCAGGAGAAGGTAGTATGGTGCTTTTTCAAAGACTTTGATCACATTTCCCCTCCGGTGTGTGAACCACCACCACCTTGGGACTTGTTGCTGGTTTTGACAAAGCCCATGGGCAAGCCATTTGAACTAATCCACAGGTGTGACATCTCTCATCTGTTGTGGAAGACAGCCTTTCTGGTGGCTATCACATCAGCCAGAATGATCAGTGAGCTCCAGGCACTCTCGGTGGAATCTCCTTACCTGGTCTCCCACAGGGATAAAGTTGTCCTTCACCCCAACCCAAAGTTCTTTCCGAAGGTTGTGTGTGAGTTTCACCTTAACCAGGTAATCAATCTCCCAGTGTACTTCACCAAACACATCTTGGAGGCTGAGCACAGGCTCCATACTTTGGACCTGCGGCTAGCACTCACTCACTATAAGCGCACAGCTGGAGTTCATAGAGAGGTTCACCAGCTATTTGTCACCTACACTGAAGCCACCCAGCAGCCAAGCAGATGATTTGCAGGTGGATTGTGTCCTGAATCAACCTCTGCTGCAGGCTCGATGGTAGGGAGTTTTCGTGAGGGCTAAGGGCTTATTCCACCTGTCATACCCCTGCCTCAGGTGGCTGCTTCCAGGAATGTCCCAGTCCAGGAAATCTGCAGGGCTGCTACCTGGAAGTTGGCACACACCTTTCATTTCCCACTGCCACACTGACCTTGAGTCACGCCAGAATGCTGGTTTTGGGGCCTCAGTTCTCCAATATCTTTTTCATAAATAGGGGGTGTGTGCCTTCCCCCTCCTCCCAGAGAACTGTTAGGAGTTTGCCAGAAGTGTGCATAGTACATTGTATCCACGTCCCTAGAAAAACAGGTTAATCACCTGTAGCAGTAGTTCTAGGAGTGGTACATGATGTACATCCACACCAACCCACCTGACCTCCCCTGGCATTTTGCACACCGGTCTTGCTTCCAGAAGGTAAGATCTGACGTCACAGGGTGGTGCCAAGGGAGTTACCACCCAGGTGGGTGGGAGGAGCCAGCTTGAAGACATTACGGCAAGTCTTAAAGGGAATGGAACACTGCCGGAAGTGTGGATGTGCATCATATACCACTCTCTTTCAGCAGGCCATGCCATCCCACCCTCCATCCCCCTTGGCCTTTGGGCCTTTCTGTGTCTGTCTTTCTTTCTCCTTGACAGGGTACCTTCTGTTTGTGTCTTACTATTCTTTTTCCTTTTTTAATCTTTTATTCAGGTAAGTAACATACGAAATATGGCATTACAGACAATAGGCAGCACCTCTTCCAACCTCTGAGTATACTGTCTCCTTATTCCTTACCATTACATCCTTCTTGCAAATTTAGCATTGCCATTTCTTACTTTAGTATATATAGCGACCTATATATTCTGTAAGTCCCCAAAGCTATGTAGCTATCACATTTCATTACATTTGCATAGCTATGTCTTCCTGTCTTGAACCATTGCTGTGTTGCCTGTCGATGTGTGTATGACATTATTTCAACAGAGGGCAATAATCTGTCTCCCCTCTATCCTCCTCAAACATTTTAAGGGCGAGGTAACATCCCACTCCTTCCAGGATGAGTTCTTCATTCAAGCCTCACAGTACATCCACATATAGCTCCTGGGCATTCAGGTTAGTCCCTACCTTATTGCCATTGCTTCCCCCACAGGTAATGAATTTATGTAGGTCCCCCATTTACTCATGAAAAGCTCCTCCCTCCTGTATCTTTGATACATTAGCCTTTCCAATGCTAGGTTATTAATTATTAAAGCTTTCCATTGCCTCAGTGATGGCCGGGCATGTGAGACCCATGTCTGAATACACTGCCTCGCCATAGCCAGCAGTATCCTTATCATTCTGGGATATGCTTCCCACTCCTGTTCCCCCAGGTCTTCTATCCCAAACATCAGGGAAACTGCATTGTCTGCCACTGGCATATGCATGGCGTCTGTTACTGCTTGAGCTATTTCCAACCAGAAGGGTCTTTATTCCTCATTCCCAAAATAATAAGTTTCATAAGTTCAGAGTAAGACGATGGCTTCCGCCAAAGGGTCTCAAAACTAATATATTGCTTTTAAGTACCCCTAACTTTTCCCTAGGGTTCTATAGTAGGTATCTAACTTGATCTTAAAGCTGAGCATACTATCACTTTCCACTACATTGGACGGGAGTCTGTTCCAAGGGGATACCACTCTCTGGTTTACCCAAGCTCCCCTCTTATTAGATTTATACAACTTCCCTTTCAACTGGTACTCATGTGTTCATGTACATTTAGAAGGATCTCTGCTTTGTAGACCCATACACTCCCACACAAGTCCCTGTTCCTGTGAGCTGAATACACTAAGCATAAATCCCCTCTGAGCCTAGGATACTCCAGAGTATACATGTCCAGCTCACCCAACCTGTCCTCATAGGATAAGGAAGCTATATCATGTATCTTCTTGGTTGCCCTCCTCTGGACCCTCTCGAGGTTCATTATTTTATTTTATTTTTTTTTTATTTATTGAAATCTAGGATTACAAATACTTTATTATGTCAGATTTGTGATAAGGGCTCCAAAACTGGACACCATACTCCATTATAGGTCTAACCAATGCGGTGTATAAGGGAGTAGCATGGATCTATCCCTGCTTCTTATATTATTCAGGATGCAATGAAGCATTCTATTAGCTTTATTGACTATTCCAGAGGTATGATGTCTAAATGATAGATCATTAGCAACGAGAACACCAAGGTCCCACTCATATTCCACACTTCTGAGATACGGCCGCATAGATTATATATACCCTGGATATTGTTATGGCCAAGTGCATAACACTGCACTTAGCTGTGTTAAACTTCATTTTATGTATTGTGGCCCAGTTACTAATAGAGTCTAATTCTGCCTGGAATTTCAGTACATCCTCATGTGTCCTTGTAATGGCACCAGCGTTGCTGTCGTCCAGCAAATTTTGCTATCCATGCATTCCTGATGTTTTGAGAGTAGACAGAAGATATTAAATAGTACAGGGCCCAATACTGAGCCCTTCGGCAGCCCACTTGTGACATCCCTCCAATACGACATAAATCCCTTGATGCTCACCCTCTGCCTTCTCATACTCAGCCATGCTCTAACCCATTGGATAATTTGTGATGGTACACCAATATCCTGTATACTCTTAAGTAGGCCGTCATGTGGGACCAGATTGAAGGCTTTGAAAAAGTCCAGGTAGACAACATCCACTGGTAGTTTATCCTCAAGAACCTTGCTTACTATTTCAAAAAAGCTCAACAGATTAGTCTGACATGACCTCCCCTACACAAACCCATGCTGTGTAATATCTATATATCCATTGGCCAGGATGTGGTGCTCTAAGTAGCCTTTGATATATTCTTCCATTATCTTACATAAAATACAAATAAGGCTAATGGGCCTGTAGTTTTCAACATTTGTTTTCAGCCCGTCTTATATATGGGTACAACATGGGCTGAGTTCCAGTCCTTCGGAGTCACCCCTTGCCTAAGGGATTCCTTAAATAATATCCCTATGGGTCCCGACCATTCTTCTGCGAGCTTTTAGAATATGTGGGTGAACCCCATCAGATCCAGGTGATTTGCTGATTTTAAGTCTGGCTAGTTTGTCTCTTAATGTAGATTGAAAATCTAACTCACATGGAATATTATTAGTTACATTATTACATGGCTGTGTACTATTGGTAATGTAAAAGACACTTAAAAATGTTTGTTGAATGTGTCAGCCATAAGTTTTTCGTCTGAGTTAGTTATCTCCATCTGAAATAAAGGGTCCTAACCTGTTTACACAATGTCTTGGTTATTGATATAATTAAAGAATGCCTTTTTGTTTTGATGTGCTGTATTAGCTACTATTTGCCCCTCATTGTATTTAGCTGCTTTAATCCCTACTTTTTTAGCTCTTTTTTATTTAAATTGCCCCATTTAGGTGCATTTGGACTTTTTCGGTCTTCCTGGTAGGCCTGTTTCTTTTTATTAATACGTTTCTTAATGGTTGGGTTAAGCCATGTGGGGATCTACCTTGGGAGTTGTATTTAATTTTATCTGGTACATAGTGAATAGTACAGTATATCAATTTTGTTTTAATAGTGTCCCAAATTTGTCAAATGCCTAATTCCTTAAAGTCCTTTTCCCAATTCCATCCTTTCGTATAGTTCTTAATATCAGTGTAGTTTGCACTGTTATATCAGTGTAGTTTGCGCTGTTCCAGCACTTAATCCTAGTCTGGCCTTTAGTTATTGGTTCTATCCCTGATATACAGAATTCGATTATGTTATGGTCACTTTGACCCAGTGGTTCCCTAACTGTACAGTATTTAATGTCTTCCCCCATGTTATTTAGGACAATGTCCAACAGATTGGGGCCTCTTGTACTCTCTTTCATATACTATTTTAGTCCGTTGGCACTAATTATATCTAGGAAGTGTCTTTCCACTGGATTAGTTCCTGAATAATTTGTCCGGTCTATATTGGGTAGATTGAAATCCCCCAGAAATATGACCCTACCATTAAGGTCCATAGAGTGGATGAAATCCAAGAATAATGTATTATGTCCTGTATTCATACTTGTAACATGGCATCTGTTGCCTAGGTCTGAGGAGCAAGCGGATTGGCCGAGGCCGGTCAGCGGGCGGCAGCCAGTGGGTATTAACCCAGCATATGCCCGTGCCCGCTTGGCGGTACCGTGGCCGCCAGACCCCTGCCTAGCAGCACTGTTCATCTGGCACGGAGACTAGCTGCTGCACGAGCGTCTCTGCCAGGCACAGCAGCTGGAGGACAGTACCACGGCATCCGGGGGCAGTGGTGTGGGCAGAGGACTGAGGTCCGGGGCGCTGATGCAGCACTCCAGTGTGCGCAGCGAGTGGCAATGCACCGCTACCAAGACCGTGCTTTGGATGTCTGCGGGTCTGCACATCAGGAGGGAAATCAGTGTGGCCTCGGCACGAGAGAGAGCACGAAGGGAGCTACCCGGGCAGGAATGGTTGCAGGACCCGAAGTAGTGAAGCCCGCATCCCCGCGCGAGGACGGCGCCAGCAGACTCGACCTGACAGTGGGAGACCTCCGAGAGCTAATACCGCTCACCAGCCGCACTCAACAATCGTAGGATATGAGAGAACTGTTGTGTGCCTGGTTTAGCTGCTGCACAGGACGAGCTGTACTGCAGCACACTAGTATGTATGTAAGGTGTACTACACCACGTTCTGTTATACAAATAAAGCACTTGAAACGTTGCTGCCGTCTCCGTCGTCTTGTCTTCCTCTGACAGTAGATGGGTTAGAAGTTGTTGAGCGCTATTTTGCCCTGTTACAAGCACATTAAGCCACTCCGTCGGTGTGCTCTAATGCTGGATTGATGCATGGGGCGGTGGTAGCTCTTCTGCCCTGGCCTCGGGCATGCACCGCCGCCCCATGCCTCAATCCAGCATTAGAGCACACCTGCATCGTGGCTTAATGCCTACTTGGTGCCCTATAACAAACTCCTATGGTAATTTTCTTTTTTCCTGGTTGTATCAGTTTTACCCACTATTGTTCCACCTGATTGGTTGAATCATGGCTAGGCTCTATCTCAACTGCTTCCTATGTATCTTTAACAAATAAAGCGACACCTCCTCCTTTTTTATGGTGTCTATCAGTACTAAATACTTTATAGCCTGGAATGCTCTTTCCCCACTGATCTTCATTCCACTATGTTATGGTAATTGCACAGAAATGTACATTTTCTTTAGTTAACAGTATATGTAATTCTTCAGTTTTGTTGACCAAGCTTCTAGCATTAATTAGTAGTGCCTTAATGTCTTTTATGTCACCGGCCATAGTTGGTAATAACATATCATTCTTTTTCCTATATGCAGAGGCATTTTCTATTCTTCTCATGTACTGGGAATTATTACTTGGGATAGCTATAGGTATGACACCTCCCTTGTCCCCCTTGATTTTAGTTTAAATTTTGCTTTGCAACAGCATCATTTATGAGTTGCCGTAATAAAGAGGCTTCTAGGGCTCAGGTGTAATTCATCATATGCAAATCAGTCAGAATTCCCTAAAACAACTCCCATGTTTTAATACATAAGATGTTTTCTTGTAGACACCATCTTCCCAAACTATTATTAATGATTTTTAACTTGTGTATCCATGTATGTCCAGCCTTTGGCACGGGCAGGATCTCGGACACAATTAAATCCGCTTGAAGATTATCTGTTCCCTTTTTAAAGTCTTTAAATTCCTACATAATCTGGTTGATTGTTTGGTGTCTTACATTATTAGTGCCTGCATGTAAAACTACAAGGGGTTTGTTGCTTGTTGCTTTTAAGATGTCGGGGAGCATTTTATTAATGTCTTTAATTTGTGCCCCAGAGAAACTGCAGTTAGCTTTGTTTTTCTTGTTGCCCTGTGTTATATAGTGGTCCACACATTTTATCATAGAATCCCCTAAGATATAGGTCTGCTTTTCATTCTCTTCTGTTTCTGTCCCTTGGTGGGCTACTGCTTTAACCCGTGTCACTATTGATATTTCCTCAATCACAATATGCATTTGGGCTTCTTGTACCTCCCCCTCCCTTTCCTTATCCACCACATTTACCATGTTATGTTGCATGGCGACCCGCCCCCTTTTTCCTCTTCAATATCCACAGCAGTGGATGTGTCTGTGTCTATATGTGTCTGCTCCTCGGTATTTTCTATTAGATTACTCAAGGGTGTATATCTGTTTAGTAGTTCTACGGAGAATTCCCCCCTCCTTCTCTCCTTTCTTTTCTTTTATAGGTTATATTGCTGTCTACAAAGCACTATTCTTGTATATCATCTCCTTCTTTTCCCCTTTTGTTAACACTTTTACATGGGTATCCCTGATGTGAGAGTGTTGTTTCCCACATTTCAGGTTAACATCTACCGGTTGTTTGAGACTTTTAATCTCCAGTTCTAGACCACATATTCTAGCTTTCAACTCTTTAATTTCCTTACATTGTTGGCACTCATATGGGCCTAACTTCTGAATCAGTTCCACAGTGTACTTCATGCAATGTATGCATTTTATTCCAATTTGCCATCCTTGATTACGGACAAAGTGATATCCATTTTATAGTCGTGACAGTATAAGTGTATGGCCAATGGTATAAGTACAACACACACTCCACACAGCTGTGGGCTATTTCACAGAATAGATGCTACTTACATATATGCCTGTCCCTGCTACCCCTGTGGACACCTGCAGACATGCGCAGATGTGCTGAGTGTGTCTTAGCATGCTGTGACCGCGTGCCTGCCCTTCCCGTGTTCGCTCCGCTTGCACTGGGGCGAGATTTAAATACGTTGGTATGCTGAAGTAGGCAGATCACCTGATGGCTTACCCCAAACCCTCAAATCAGTTCTGCTGTAAAAAAAAGTTATAATTCTGCAGTTTAAAACTTTCTGCAGTGTCCCTTACTCGGTCCTGTTTAACCTATGTAGCCCAGCCAGAATCCCACCTATTATTATTTTGTCTGCTACACAGTGCAGTGGTTGTCATGGTCTGCAGTCCCTCCATAGAGCATGGACTGCAGTTCCAACTCCCCACTCGCAGACACTCGACTTTGGCAGTGGCAATAAGGGCACCTAAAGTGCTTCGTACAGGCACAACACAAACAGAGCCGGCAGGTATACTGCAGCCACTAAAAGATATATTTTAAAAAACAGCCGTGCTCCTCTCATGCGAGGAGGCCAAAAGTAAATGCTACCCGCTTGCACTGGGGTGAGATTTAAATACGTTGGTATACGGAAGTAAGCAGATCACCTGATACTTACTCTGAACCCTCAAATCAGTTCTGCTGTTAATGTGCCCCTCTTCTCGTTGCATCTGCCACATATTGGCGAGATCATGTGGTGAAATTTGTTAACCACCACTGGAGGGCAGTACAACCTATGTAAGAATTTGAACTGTGACTCTTTGAACTGATTGCGCATCAACAGCCCTGTATGAGATTGCAAGACCAATATCCAGTTCTCTTCTGAGATCTGGATTCCTAAATCCCTTTCCCATAGTCCTTTAACTTTCAGAGATCTATTCAGGAAAAGATCCTTGTCCTGCCTTACTACTCATGCGATAAGGCCTTTTGGGTTGATCTGTGCTGTCCATAACAGTTCTTCAAGGGGTTCCAACCTGGTGGTCTGTCTATGGGGCCCACTTCTAACTGTACTAAAAGCCCTTATCTGGAAATATTTATACCTATGTGTGTGTGGATACCAAATCTCTCCCTTAAATTCTCAAACGTTCTCAGACCTCCACCTTCACGCAGGTCCCTGAGGCAATGAACTCCTCCCTGTTCCCATAGTTCAAATCCTCCTCCTTCTAACCCTGGCAAGAAGGCTGGGTTCCCTACTGCAGGCACCAGTCCTGTAACTTCTTCCTTCACTCCTCTCCTTTGCCTGCTCCCATTCCTCTAAGGTCCATTCCACCAGGGGATTTCTGTTCCTCAACCTGTGATATGCTTTTTTTACCTCCTGGATCTAAATATGCTGTCAGGTGGACTTTTGTACTCTCACCCTCTAAGTCTACCCAGCTTGTTTCCGTCCCACAATGTACCCAGTCTTGAATGTATCTGTTCTGCATGGCTGAAACATAACTTCTGAGATCAGGGAAGTTAAGACTTCCCTTTTCCGTCTTGCCCTTTAACCTTGCTAAACTCATCCTAGGTCTCTTACTCTGCCAAATGAACTTGTTGAATTCTTTTTTCTGTATCCTTGTAATCCCTGCTATTTAATCCCATTGGTAGCATCTGCATTAAATGTAGAATCTTGGGAAGCACATTCACTTTTAGTAGGTTGATGCGTCCCAACCATGAAATTGGTAGTGCTTGCCACCTCTCCATGTCTGCTTTCAGCATCTACAACAGTGGCCCATAGTTGATCCCATACAGCCCCACCAGGTGGCTACATACCTTAACTCCCAAGTAAGTGAAGTGATCCTTCACAACCTTAAACCCCCATGTATTAGTGACATCTCTATTCCCCAATCTGGCTATCCTAAACAGTTCTGATTTGGATGGGTTAAACTTGTATCCAGAGAAACCTGCAAACTCTTGCACTACCTCCAGTAAGGCTGGGATGGTGGTGTCTTGGTGTGTGGTGAAAAGCAGTAAGTCATCCACATAGAGGGTCAGTTTATGCTGCATTCCCAACTTCCCAGCACCCTTGTATTCTGGCCTCTTTCTGGATGCGACAGCACGTGGCTCTATTGCCAAGACGGAGTGAAGAAAGGGGGCAGCAATGTCGTGTTCCCCTATATAATTCAAACAATTCAGAGTGGCCCCCATTAACCAACAACTGAGCCTTTGGTCTCATATATAACATCCTGACCATAATATCTATGTAGGTGTCCCCCAATCCACATTTCTTTAATACCTCGAATAGATAAGGCCATTCTATGTGGTCAGATGCTTTTTCAGCGTCCATGGACAGCGCCACTACTTGTCTTGGATGCCGATGACACTGAGAAGCCTCCTCATGTTGTGGTAAGACTGACAGCCCTGTATGAATCCCGTTTGATCTGCATGTACGAGTTGGGGCAGGATCCCCTCCAATCTAGGGGTCAGTACCTTTGTGAAGATTTTGATATCGCAATTTAAGAGATATAGGGTGATATGACCCACATTTCTGAAGGTCCTTACCAGGTTTGGGAAGGACACAAATCATGGCCTACACGCATGTTGCTGGCAGCCCCTCCTTCTCCCCTGCCTCCTACAGCATATCAACCATAGCTCCTGCCAGGTTCCTCTGTAATGTTTTATAGTATTCTATAACGTATCCGTCAGGCCCTCCTGCTTTTCTATACTTCATTAATGCTATTGCCCTCCCGATTTCTCCTGCTGTTACCTTCTCTCCTAATTTTTCCCTTTGTTCCACCAAGAGCTCTAGTATTCTCAAACCCTCCAAGAATTGTGCCACCAGTGGTTCTGTATTTCTACGTTATGTTTTGTATAAGGGACCCAAAGAAATTCTGGGGCCACATAACTCTCTCCTTAAAGGCCACTCAAAGGAACACGATGCCTCACTCCTAGTTGGGAACTCATTTACCAATGACCCCACTAAAGTGGCTGAAGCATTCTGTGTATCCTTTACAGACCCCCCCCACTCCCCCGCTCAGACACAGTGCTTCCTTGCCCCTTATTCCACCTGAAACTAGTTGATCCCAGCACAGTACTGCCCCTCCTGTGCAAAATAAACCCCGACTCCTCTGCTGGGAATGACCTGCTAGAACCCCGGCTGCTGAGGGCTGCAGCACCGGCCATCACCTACCCTGTTACCCTGCTCATCAATAGATCCCTCCAAGAAGGGACGGTCCCCAGTAAATGGAAAGTTGCCACCTTAGTCCCAGTCCACAAAAAAGGAACTCGGGACAGAGTGGAGAACTACAGGCCCATCTCTCTTCTCTACCCCCTGGGAAAGATTCAGGAAAGACTTGTCTATGATCAACTTCAAGACTACCTGGAACAACACCTACTCCTCTCCAAAGTCCAGCACGGCTTTCAGAAAGGTCACGGCACCGACACCGCCCTCATCCAGCTAACATCGGACATACTAAATGCCATGGACCAAGGCACCCCAACGGGTGCACTATTCATTGACCTATCCAAGGCTTTTTGACTTGGTTAATCATGAGCTTCTCCTTTGCTAAGCCCATCGGGTTTGGCATGGACCAGCTCCTCACCTCCTGGACCACGAAATGCTACCTGACTAACTGATCCCAAAAGTCCGCCTGGCAGAGAGCCCAATCCAACCCTAGGCTTGTGACCTCTGGGGTTCCCCAGGGCTCATCCTGGGCCCCTACTATTCTCACTATTTCCGAATGACCTTGAAGAGGACTGTGCGCCCTGCAACCTTATCCTATGCGGATGAAACTGTAATCTACTTTAGTGACCCCCAACCCTTGGTTATCTCAGCCAAACTCCAAGTCAGCCTCGCAATGCTTGAAGCATGGCTCACTGCTAACCACCCAAAACTAAACGAAGAAAAAGAAAAGCAGTCCTTCGGGACCCGACGGCTGGGCTATGACCCGAGTGGGCTACTCCAACTCTCGCCAGCCCAGGGAAGGCCAGTAGAAGTCACCCACCAGTTCAGGGTACCTTGGGGTTATCCTTGACCAAGAGCTAACCTACAAACCCCATATAGATGCCTTAACCAGATCCATTCAGCAGAGGCTGGGCCTCTTATACCACTTGGGAAACTCCCTTTCTGAAGAAGCACGATGGGTCATTGCAAACTGCGACCTCCTTCCCTCATTGCTATATGGCTCCTCACTACTTCAGTCCCTCAGAGAGTCTGAGCTAAACAAGCTCACCACCCTATACCACCGCATTGCTCGCTTCGGAACCAACTCCCCCTCAAGGAGACATCACTGTGAGGCTCTTAAAGACCTACACTGTCCGACACTAAGGCATAAATTATCCTATGCCTCTGCCTGCCTTACCTATAAATTCTCCTCCATTGGCCACCCACCTCACGTTAGTGGCCTGCTCACCCCTAAAGTCTCCATCCGAAACCTTCAGTCTACTACCAGTCGGCTCCTGAACATCCCCGTATTCAGACCAACCAAGGAAAGCACTCCTTCCAGTACATTGCCCCTCACTTCTGGAACTCGCTTCCAGCAAGCTTGCTTGACAAGCCCTCCATCTCCTCATTCAAAGCCGGTCTTAAAGCATACCTTATTGAGCTGATCCTCTGTGGCTGTATCATGTACTTAACCTAACCCCTCTTAATTGACAACTGACTAAAATCTCGCTCCCTTGGACTAGCTAAAAGCTAGCAGCTAATGTCACTGCAGACCTGCTGCAATGTAACTGTACTCTCCAACCTGTCTAAATGTACCCTACTGACTGTGTATGTACTCTGTAACTGTCTTACTGTAACCTCACCTAATGTAAAGTGGTTGGTGTACTCAACCCCGGGTCGCCCCTGAAAAAGGGATCTCTGGTCTCAGAGAGCTTACCGGGTCAACAAAATCTAAATAAATAAATATAGGTCTTCATAAAATGCTGCAAATGCCCCCTGTATCTTTTCATTCGATGTTTGTAGCTGCCCTCTCATCTCTCACCCCAGTTACCACCACAGTCCCCTTCTACCCCTTGCCAATCAAGCCAGTATGGCTCCGGTTTGTTCCCCATTCGTACAACCACTACCTGGCATAAAACAAAGATTGCTAGCCTCTCCTGTGAACAACAAATTAACAGCCCTCTGAGTGCCAGAATTTCCCCTTAAACTGTTCTGAAGGTTACGCTTCATATTCTTCTCTCAGTGTCTTTCAATTGTTATTCCAGATTCTGGTTCTAAGCCTTCTCTGCTTCTTGTACACATTCACAAACCCTATAATTGCCCCTCACATCTATGCCTTCCTGCTTCCCAATATATGAATTTTGTGAGGGCTGTGGCCTCATTTGTCTCCTTGTATTGATCCCAGTGTTGTTTCAGAAACTCCCTGAATTTCTCTGATGTCATCAGGTATGTGGGGAAGCGCCAACCAGGGCATGGACAAGTTCCCATCCCCGGGAGCATCCTCATCACCACCATGGCATGGTCAGATATGTGGATGGGCCCGTGAGTGACATCCCGTACCCCCCCATATCCCTCCCTCGTAACATATATGTAGTCCAGCCTGGACCAAGTGCCATGCGGGTTGGAGAAGAATGTATATTCCCAAGCACCAGGATTAGCCGCCCTCCATGCATCAACCAAATCCAAATCCACCACCCTTTGTTTCCATTGGTTGATTGCCCTTTCATGTCTGACGGTCCCCCCGAGTGGTCCAGGCTGGGCTCCATCACACAGTTAAAGTCCCCTCCTAAACATAGGTTGGGGAACTGTTCCTTAATCATCACATCCAATATTTTTTATAAAATTCAGCATCAAACACTGATGGTGCATATACACTAGCGTATGTTATCTGTTCCTCTATCACCTTTCCTTGTACAAATATATACCTGCCTTCATCCGATTGGCCACCACCCATTCTACCTTGATTGGGTAGTTCCTGTGAAACAACACTGCTACCTCCACTTGTGAGGAATTATATGCTGCAGCATAGCACATCCCAACCACCCCCTACAGTTTCTTGTGCTCTGCCACACTAAGGTGGGTTTCTTGTAACAAAGCCACTTGTGCCTGGTGGTTCTTTAGGGCCTGAATCACCTTTTTCTGTTTTATGGGGTTATGGAAACCTCACACATTCCATGACACAATTACATTTACGTTATCCATTTGTGGTCCAGTTGTTTCCCCTAGCCCTCTTCCAACTCCCTATCATTCACCCTCCCTTACACATCACAGCAAACACATACAATTGCAATGTTCCATTGATATCCCACAAACTCAGTCCACCCCACCTTTTTCCAAGCAATTCCTGCAACTGGCAGGATGTCAAACCACACGTAAAAACAAACTTTAACATAACTTTGAACTCTATTTGTAATAATTATTAGAGGTTTACAATCCTTAACCCGTTGACCCGTATATTGCATTATCCTCCTATGTCCTGTACTTGTTTGGACTTGAAGGATAGAGTATCATCCGATCCCCCCCAACACTACTATCAGGTGTAGCAGATAAGTACAGGTTCTGTCCCCTTCCCCCATCCCCACTATACATCAAGTCTAAACTGATAAGTGGTTAAATCCTCCATGTTTCTCCACCCTTGAGCAATCTGTGAGGTATCCTGGGTCACCCCTTTATTAACTATATTTCAGGGTCCTTCTAATGGAGCCCCCACTTACCCCAGACTAATATTCCAAAGGGATTAGCATAGAGCGTCAGTCCCTCGAGCATCTGTCATAGGTGACCAACCACACTCATCCCGTTGGGGCCATGTCCCCCAAAGAGAGAGGGCAAAGACTCATGTAAGGCTTTAAGCTGTCCTCCCACCTATCCAACCTCTCCTCTCCTTTCCTCACCAGGGAAACACATTTCTCCCTAACTCCTCGGCCCTCACTATGAAGCCTCCCCTTTTTGTATAGCATATCCCTAGTTCAAAACTTCCTTATCCACTCTCTAAATGTTATATTCGGGGCTCCGGCTGAGGCCATTTTATTCCTCCCTCCCTCGTAAGCTACCTCCCTTCCCTTATATTGTGTCTATAGCCTATTTTGACCATTTCCCTCGCTCTGTTGGGTATGTAGTGTCGCCAGCTTCCTGGAGCATATCTTTTATGTTCATACCATCCCCCCTCCTCATTAATACCACCCTTCCCCAAACTCTTTGCAGGTAATACAATGACTACATTTTTTCCCGGCGATGACTCCAAGGCCTGAACTCTGCCTGCTCTGGTAGTTCCATGTACCTCTGAGCGTTCCTAGGATCTGTACAGGCCTTCCACCTCATTAATCCATGTGTCCCCCTGCCTCTCCCTTCATGGTGTAAATGCCAGTCGGAGAGCAAAAAGCACCCTCTCTCCCATGGAGGGTTTTCCAAAATCCCAGGTAGTTCAGATAAGCCATTTAATCCATTGAAAGTGGTGAAATTACCCCCCTCCCTCGAGATCAGGTATTCTGCGTGGCCATACCCACTTCCATTTGGTTTCCTGAAACAGTGGAGAGACAGAAAATAATAATTTTACTCCCCAAACCATAAAATTCCAGAAATTGAGTAATTTTCCTTCCCCAAACAGTAGAAATCTGAAAATTAAATCGTGTTGTTTCCCCAAATAATAAAAGTCCAGAAATTAAGTCATGTTGCTTCCAAAATAGTAGAGTTCCAGAATTTAAATCAGATCAGAGGTTTAGTGGTGCACTTTCTACCCCCATCATGGGGTAGGCCGTTGTGCACAGTACCTCCAATCCCCAAACACAAAAAAAAAGCCCCTTTTGAGTATTACTGTAGTGAAGAGACTATGTCACTTATCTGGTGGGGCTGAAGTCCCTGGGGCCGACCCGTGCCTTCGGGTACCTTCCAGATCACGCAGGAAATGCTGCACCCTCTCCACCTCGTGGAATGTATATGTTGCTCCCTCTCTACGCACCTTCACTGTAGCTGAGTAGAGAAATTGAAGGTCCACTTTGTTAGCTCTGAGTGCATCTAAAACTGGATTAAACATTCTTCTTTTCCTTTGCAGCAACTGGAAGAAGTCCTGGTGAAGAAATAAGCGGGCCCCCTGATAGACAACCTCCTTCTGCTTCTTAAACGCAAACCAAATGACTTCTCTGTCTCCAGAATTATGTAGCCAGGAAATAAGCTGTCTTCGGTTTGAGCCCCAGTATTTGCCGAGCACCGTACCACAGAACTCCTTGGGGGAATTTCCTTCTTTACCCTCCGGGAGACCACATAACCGGAGGTTATTCTGACATTGGTAATTCTCCTGGTAGTCTAGCTGTTTGCGTAGCTCCCCTAGCTCTCTCCGTAGGTCTTGCACAGTTTCTAGTAGCTGCTCAGTCCGATCCTCCAGGTTTGAAATTCAGACTTCTGCCTCAGAGATTTTAGCCGTCAGTCCAGTAAATTGCTCCGATAATTCAGAGATTTCTGCGGTAATCATGTCCAGTTTTGGAGTAATGGCAGCTAGTACTTGAGCTATGAGAGTCCGCCCGACCATCTCCGGCGCAGAGAGCGTGATAATATTGGGGCCTTCTGCCATACAGGAGGCTGCAGCTTTTTTTTGCTGTTTTAGCCACATTGTGGGAAGATTTCCCCGTATTTGGAACCAGATAATTATCCATTGTAGCTTCCTCTACCTGATGAAGTCGTGTAATCCAGCCAATTTTATATTAATAACCACTTTTTAACATTTCTAATGTCCCGTGGAGACGGAGCTGGAGAGAAAAACGTTGCTGGCCTCTTGCTGCTCATTAGTACCCCCTGTGTCTTAGTATTCTGGTGGGAACCTCTAGCTCTTCCATAGTTCCCCAACAGGAGATACTTTGCTTATGGTTTCTGGCAGGTGAACTGAGGAGGGCGTGGGGCCGCCCATGCTTATACAGGTGGGACAGCATCAGCATGTGATGTCAGCGTGGGCGGCTCCCTGGTAGAATGCTAGCTAGAAAAGTTTCCGTGTGCTCCTAACACCTGGCAGCTGTAGTTCTGTAGGTGTGATACTGAAGAGAAGTACTTGCACTCCAGAACAACAATGACCCAAACTCAAAGTGTAGCTAGTAGGTGAAGTTTTATTTTACACCCAAGAACTTGGAGATAGAACAGTACCCAGTGCTTCAGCCATATTCAGTGGCCTTCGTCAGGGGGTGTGTCTTCTCTGTGCACCCATCACCATTATATAGCACCTGACTCAGGTGCAATCACTGAAGTACATTACATTCAAACATTCCAATGATTTAATACCAAATCCATTTACTGTATATGCACATACTTCCTGTGAATGTTATTTAATTAGATTTTTGTCTTTATAATCAATAATTTTATAGCATTATTATTATAACCAAAGAGAAGGTCTGCAAAAATAATTGAAAAGTAGAGGAGGAAGGGGTTAGGGAAAAGATAAAAAAAAAGCTAAAGATATGGAAGGGGAGAAATAGAAGGGGGGAGTAAGGTTATAGCTAGGGAGAAGGGTTTAGAAAATAAAATTAAATGGTGTGGTCACTATTTCAACCCACCACAGGTCAAAAAGAAAGAAAGAAAATATCTATTACCATAGTACAATACTGGAACTGCAGTTACAATATAGGCTTTAAATAATGAGTTTGATCACTTTATGAGTGTCCCCATTCTTCTCTCGAAGTGGTGGGATTCGAACAAAATGGTGCCAGCTTGCTAACGCCTGTACAAAATACCAAGAAATCAATTGTTAAGCAATTCTGTTCATAACAGATGACAGAAGTTTAAAACTTCCTATATAAATTAAAAAACAAACTATCGAGAGGTAATTGCCACATAAACTCAAAAAACAAGACAGAACTTAAAGACATAGAACACAGGTGATAAATATCACTGAGCAGTTATAGGACCAGAATAGTTAGTTTTCTTTAAGATATGGTGTATAGTCCACTTCCTCATTCAAACCCAGAGGAGGTATTGTATCCAGTGAAACTATCCATTTAGTCCCTTTTTTTATGTAATCCGTCAATTCTGTTCCCTCCTCCCTCTAGTGATGCCATGAAGTCAATTGTCATAAATTTTAAGACAGAGGGGTCTGAGTTATGGACATCACTAAAGAGGGGGCCTAGTGCACTTCTTTCATTATCATTATTGATTATTGCCCTAATATGTTCTTTTATTCTTAGTTTTAGCGAGTGTGTGGTCATCCCACACAATGCTTTAAGCAAGTGCTCCAGATAATGTAAACAACAAAAGAAGTGACACAGGATATAAAGTTCTTGTTTTGTTAATGAAGTCTATAAAGAAAGCCAACACATTTTCAGTGCCCTTCCAGATACAAAGTATGTTACCAATAGAGCAGTGTCATCATACCACCTTATTGAAAAAAGGGTTAACTCTGGGGTCCAGAATATATTTCTTCCTACTGTCTCATGAAAAGATTGGTATACGATGGTGCCATTGAGGCACCCATCGACATGTCACATTTCTGTTGGAAGAAAGTTTTGTTGAACACAAAATAATTGTGTTCAAGTACAAACTGTAATGCCTGAAAAATGAATTCTTTTGGATTCTAACCCCAGTAATGCTCAGTATATTCATAACTTTATGCAGTAAGCCTGAGGGGTTGGACTGCCCGGAGAGATGGAACACATGCAAATAATGGAACATTTTGCACGTGAGCATCTTTCAAACAGTGCATCTACTAACTGCCTGTATTCAAACACCATGAAGTCTTGCTATATTAGGACTTATTGCAGTTAGCCACTGCACTTGAACTGCCCCAGAGAGGAAAGAGTTAACTCCAGAGAATCTGGAGTTCTAAAGCGTGAGGGCGCTATACCAAAGCTCTATCTGGGCAGTTTCAAATGAAACTGTCAGATTCTTTACTCCGCTTCACTGAACAGTCGCTCCGGAGATCAGCTCCTTCAGCTCGGTTCATTTCTCGGTTCAAGCGAGTATTTTCGGTTCATTTGAACCGGCAAAAAGTAATTATTTTACCGCATTTCGGTTAAAGCTCTATCTGGTAAACCGTAAGTACAAAATGTAAAGTCTGTGGAAATTTAGTTATCGGTTCGGTTTTGAACCGATTGGTTTGCTTATTTTAACGTTTTAAAGTTTTGGGCTTTTAGAGTGCAGTACCCAGTTCTTATTGGTTCTAAAAAACCTTGATTTTAAATAGGTTTTTCAAATACCGTAAAGCTTGATTAGAACCCGATAAGGGTGTCTTACTCAACTGCCATAAAAAGGGCAAGTTTTTGGTTAGGCTGGCATTATGTCTGAGAAACCCAAAAAGAAAAACCGGGCCCACTGGGTTTCAACACTGTGATGCTGTGGGGAAGCCTTTGCCAAGGCTGACCCACACACCACTTGTGTTTATTGTCTGGGGGCTGACCACCTCCTGTCAGACTGCCAGGTGTTTAAAATTTCTCTGCAGCCACCCTGAAAAGAGATAGGGCCGGCTCAGGGAACTATTGGCCAAAAGTCCACTGACCCGGATGGCCAGCCCGGTCCAGTACCCACTGGACCAGAGGAGTGCCCTCTGACCAGGGCTAGACTTCCTCGGAGAAAGGATGGTTCAGAGGAACCAGTTAAAAAAAAAAAAAAAAATAGAATATGACAGAGAAATCAGTAGGTTTGGAGTCCAAGATTGTCTCTCCAACTGCTGCAGAAGTAGTTAAGCCATACAGATTGTCCAGTCACTGTTTCTAGGTCCTGTCAGACCATCTACAGTTGGTAAAGGTGGCTCGTTCAGTTCCAGTGGTTCAGGTTTATGATGTTGAGGAATTGTTATGAACCACAGGAGTGGGAGGAGGAAATTTGATCAATACATGTGCGGCTGGTAGGGTCTGGACGTGCCCACTTAAGTGGACATTTTCTCCAGACAGACTTTTAGAATCTCCTCCTTTTCTGTCTGAGTCCTTTTCTCAGTTTATGTTTTACAAAAAGCTTGCAGAATCCCCCCAGCTTCCTTTAGAGGAGGCTATGGATGAGTAAAGGGGAGCCTGATTATGTAGGAATGATGGGCTAGGAGGTTGTCTTTCCTTTGCATAAGTCATTTAGGAAGTAAACAACAAAGATTTTATAAGATTCCTCTTTCTGTCCCTCCTGTAAGATAAAAAAATGGACAGAAGGTGTATTTTGTCAGGCTCTGTTACAGACTTCCTCACTGAGCAGTGTAGTCATGTAGGTGTGGTACAAGCTGCAGCCTGTGTCAAGGCTAGTTCCCCTGGCCTCACATCCTCCTGAATAGGATTCCAGGAGGATTGATGCCATGACAAGAAAAACAGTATATGGCAGCTTCTGTGGGACTCAGACAGGCAAGTTGTTTGGCTTATGTGGCTGAATTTGAAATCTAGGTGGGGCCATATTTGCAGTTAGCCAAGCAGGCCCATGGCCAGCTGGCTAGCGAGTTGGAACATGTGGCTGCTAATGGCACTGAAGCCTCTAAGTTCAAGTTCATACTGCTGTTGGTGTTAATCTTGTTTTCTCTAGGTCATGACCACTTCTGTAGCTTTCCGTAGGGTTGGCATGGCTCAGATGCACTAATCTGTCCCAAGATACTCTGTCAAAGTCTATGGATTTGTTTCTTGTTGTGGGTAATTCTCTGTTTGAGGAACAAACAGAAAGCTATATGAAAAACAGGGATGATTACCTACAAAAGTGCCCAGGTAGAGGCTCAGGCCTCCTCTGCTTCGCCAGAGGGTCTCTTCAGAGGCAGAGATAGGCGAGGGCACAAGTAAACCATCCCCTCCCTTAGCCTAAGACTATTGCCAAGCAGGCACCCTGATGGGGTGCCCAGACCGGTCTCCTATACCAGTGGGCAGGTTGGTTTTATTTCAGCCAGAATTGGGTGTCCCTAACTTCGGACAAGTGGGTTCTGGAAGTAATAGGTCTGGTTCTCAGCTTCAAACAGTTTCCAAAGATGAGAGCCAGACAGGTCGATCTACAAATCCTTCGATTCCCTTGCTTTGGGAGCAGAGGTTTCTTCTCCTCTGAACTGCAAAGCAGTAGAAGGATCCCTCCTTGCCACGGGGCAGGGGCTGTACTCATGATACTTTCTTACCCTATAGAAGGCAGGAGATTGGCGGCCCATCTCAGATTTAAGGTACCTGAACAAGCATCTTTTGAAAACAAAGTTAAAATGTTAACTCTGGCTGAGGCCAGGGGACTGGCTAGCTTTCCTGGACCTCAAGGATGCCTATTTTTCATGTTTTGATCAGGCCTTCTCACGAAAGTACCTCAGATTACCCTCAGGCCACTACCAGTTCAGGGCAATGCCCTTGACCCTTACCTCGCCAAGGGTAGTGAAATTCTAGCTGTGGTAGTGGCTCTTTTAAGAAGGCAAGGATTGCTTTGTTTCCTTTCCTGGATGACTGGCTCTTAGTGGGTCAGTCTCCAGATCAAGTAAATCCCACTTGCAAGTCACCCAGCAGCTTCTCACCTTTCTGGGATTCCTGCTGAAGTTACAAAGTCGGTTCTCGAACCAGTTCAGGTACTAACTTTCATAGGGGCAGAGTTGAACACAAAGTTAGCCAGGGCATTTCTCCCCTCTGAAAGGGTAGGCAGTCTCTTTGCCCTGGCATCTTCCATTACTCTGCGAGTCTCTTGACCAGCATAGCATTTGCTACAACTACTAGGGCACATGGCTGCTTCCACAGCTGTAGTGCAGGGAGCAAGATTCCAGATGAGGGACATTTAGTTCCATCTGAGGCCTATTGGTCCCAAAGGAGGGATTCCTTTCCAAATTGGTTCTAGTGACCCAATCCCTGATCCTGGCCTTACACTGGTGGCAGGATCAAAGCAATCTAAAACTAGGGGTCCTCCTCATTCCCTCACCACGGATGCTCCTGTGTTAGGGTGAGGAGCTCGCTTAAGCGACCTGTCCACGAGGGTGTGGTCTCCTAGGAATCTCTGCTCCACATCAATTTTGGAACTCAGAGCTGTCTTCTAGCTCTTAGGAGTTTTCAGCTTCTGTCCAGAACAAGGTAGTTCAAGTCAGGACAGACAACACCACAATAATGTGGTACATCAACGAGCAGGGGCACTCGGTCATCAGCCTTGTGCACGAAGCAATGAAGTGGTGGTCTCTGGCTTACTCCCTGAACACCTCCTGATAGCAGTTCACCTCCCAGGGAAGGACAATGCCCTGGCAGATGCCCTCAGCAGGATTCTCAGGGCCATCACGATTGGGCTCTGAATCCTCAGGTGCTGGGTTCAGTCCTTGCCAGATGGGGCTCATTTTCAGATAGATCTTTTCGCAGCCCCAGATAACCACTAACTTTCTCTGTTTTGTTGAGGCCTCCAGTGCTGGGATCAGCCCCCCTGGACGCTTTTCACTTGGATTGGAAAGGGAAGTTTCTGTACACCTTTCCTCCTTTTTCCCTTTCTTTCAGGGTACTAGTAAAAATCAGATCTCAGCCCTGCAAAGCGATTCTGATTGTTCCAAACTGGGCCAGACAGCCCTGGTACCCATTGTCTCTGTCCTTGACAGTCCACCCTACCCTGAGCTTGCCCAGAGTCCACGACTTACTGGCCTTTGCACAAGGGAGAGTGTGGTATCCGAACCTCAAATTCCTCCTTCTCAAGGCAGCTCTTGAGGAGTTAGAATTGCTGATTTACACCTTTTTTCAGGTGTCGCGGATATTTAAAGGCTTCAAGGAAGCTTTTCACTGGGGCCACTTATAATTCTAAGTGGAACAGGTTTTCAGTCTGTGCGTGAGAAGCAGATTATACCACAGTCTGCTTATCTGCCCATTTTCTGGACTTTTGGTCCATTTAAATTCCTTAGGTCTTGGGCCAGCTACCTTAAGGGTTCCTCTGGCAGCTGTCTCTGTTTTTCTGCAAGCAGGAAGCCTGCTTCCTTTTCTTCTCAACCTGTGTTTTCCAAGTTTTAAGGGCTTGCTTCACACCAACCCTCCTTTTTGAGGAACCAGCTCCTGCATGGAGCCTGAATGTTTGCATTGCTCAGTTAATGCAAACCCCTTTGGACCTCTGTCCCCAGCAGAGCTCAAGCTTCTCACTTGGAAAATGGTTTTTTCTGGTGGTTTCACTTCTGCCAGACGCAAAAGTGAACTACAGGCCCTGGCAGTGGAAGAAGATTTTCTCTCCCCACAGGGATAAGACAGTCCCTAGGACTAACACAGGGTTTGTCCTAAGTGGTTTCAGGTTTCAACCTGAACCAACCCATCTCTCTCCCAGGATTTTCACTGAGCATTCTTCCTCAGGTGAGAGGAGACTGCACAGTTTGGACGTCAAAAGAGCCTTATGCTACTATTTGTACGCACCAAGGGTCACAGGTTGAATCCTCAACTCTTCCTTACCTAGGGCGAGGTTGTAGGGAACCTGCCACTAAGAGGACAATTGCAAGGTGGATTGTCTCTTGTATCCATTTTTGTTATCAAAGACTAGGTAGGAGAGCCCCCTCAGGACTGAGGCTCACTCCACCAGGTGTACAGCTGCATATCTAGCGGCTGCTAGAGATATTCCCATTCTGGAAATCTGTCGAGCTGTTACTTGGAAGACAGTTCACACTTTTACCAAACATTATTCCCTGGATTTCTGTCCAGGAGAGATGCTCGTTTTAGCACAGCTGTGCTTCAGAGCCTATTTCCTAAGTAGGTTCGACCCTCCTCCATGGAGGTACTGCTGTGTAATCTGCAATAAGTCCTAATATAGCAAGACTTCATGGTGTTTGAAGAAAAAATTACTCACCTTAGTAATTGCTTTTCTTCTCATGGAATCTTGCTATATTGAGACCACTCAACCTGCCCTCTCAGAACTTCTACTGGGGTGGGGTGGCAAATTAGTGCAAGCACTGTGTCATGCCATTGTAGTTCTTCCCTTCACCCTCTTTTATTTAGGGTTAGGGAACTAGGGTTTTCTGGTTGAGTGATTTGTTGGCCCCCTTCCTGGACTTGAGTCTTTGGGGGAAGTGGGGGTCCTAATAATTAGCCCAGGGAAAACTAATAATACCATTATTCATTCTTATTATTGTTATTGTTGTTCCTATTGTTGTTTATATTGTTGTTATTACTACTGTAGGTAGCCATTTGGCTAGTGTAGAGCTTTCCACACAGACTTGTTGCTTAGTGTTAGCGTAAAGATCTGACAGTTTCATTTGAAACTGCCCAGATAGAAACTTTGGTATGGCGCCCTCGCACTTAGAACTCCAGATTCTCTGGAGTTAACTCTTTCCTCTCCGGGGCAGTTCAAGTGCAGTGGCTAACTGCAATAAGTCCTAATATAGCAAGACTCCATGAGAAGAAAAGCAATTACTAAGGTGAGTAATTTTTTCTTCTAACCTCTTCAGATTTTAATCTCCACCTGAAAAGTCTGGTCGTTCGGAGTACCATTCGTCCACGTTCTCCTGCATGAAGAAAAAGACAAATACTGAACTTAAGTATATTTTGTTTTCATTTACTGCCTCTACTAGTTGTTTTGTATTATTAATCTTATTTACGCTTAAAATTATTGTTTTTCTCGGTTCCTCTCAGTTCAGGATAACCATGGAGGAACCAGGATAGTTTTAGTTAAATTCGGGGTTCTCTGACTAAAGAACCACCTTATTTGTACTTTTAAAATTTAATTTTACTTATTTCTGGTAACCGATAAACCTCGGTTACTGAACCGCTCTTCCGGTTCTGCATTTTGTAACCGGTTCAGTTTCATCGGTTCCTCTTCAGTTCTGGAACTGACCGCATATTAAAAAAAAAAAAAAAGAAAGAATGGGTTTTTCCTTAACGGTTATTTGTTTTTGAATTATGTCGGAGAAACCCAAAAAGAAAACCGATGAACCCGGGTTCAAAAATTGTTCTCACTGTGGAGAGGTATTTGCAAAGGCAGACAAACACACATTATGTGTAGTTTGTCTGGGTTTTGATCACTTAAAAGAGGAATGTGAAGTATGTAAAACATTCCCTGAGAAGACCATTGAAAAACGCCTAGAAAGGCTTAAAAAGAAATTTCCAAGGGTCCTCTCTGTCTCTGACCAGCCGATACCCCAACATATTGTGGCTGAACCCACCTCTTCATCTGTTCCTGCCCCTGAGACGGGCACAAAATGAACAAAAAGAGTTACTGAACTGGCTGACTCCCCAGTTCCTGCTAAGAAAAGCAAAAAGCTGAAGCACACAGAATCCTTGCCTGCAAAACCAGGGACTTCTGTGCCTGCTCTGCCTGTACCTACAGCTCAAGAGATTGCTCAGGCCTTTAAAATTATTCAGTCTCTACAGGCAATAGTTCCTCCTCAACAGCCTCCTGCCCCTTCTCAGGGTCCCCAGGCTGGCAGTAATGTGCATCCTCTCCCTCAAGAAGGAGTGGAGCCTTTTGATGATGCTGCTGCTGCTGCTGCTGAGGAGGAGGGACCAATAGAATCAAAAGTGTTCCCTGATCAGGACTTTAGTTCTCCTCCAAGGGTGTCTGAGGATTTTTCATCCCATTTTACCTTTGTCTGCAGGATGGCAGATGCATTGGACAGCTCCACCACTGAACAAATTGAGGATCAGGAGGAGGTGGAGTATTTAGAAATGATGGGGCTTACACCCACAAAGGCTCTCCTTCTCCCTGTTTATAAATTTTTTAAAAGAGATGCATTAAAGTTTTTACAGGCACCAAATTCCATTCCTCCCATAGACAGGAGAATGGACAAAAAGTACCAGCCAGAGAGGGAGGGAGGGAGCTGATTTTCTCTTCTCCCACCCCGACCACCAGGGGGTCATACAGCAAGCTGCCAGTGACAAGGCTAGGGTCCCTCTGTCCTCACATCCTCTGGACAAGGACTCTAGGAAAATCAAAAGTATGGCCAAAAAAAGGGTACCTGTCAGCCTCTCTGGCTATGCGTCAGGCTACCTTCCAGGCATATGCTGCCCAGTATCAGAAATCTCTGTGGCAGTCAGTCCTGGCCATGTCTCAGAAAGCTTCCTCACCCTTGTCAGATGACCTGGCTGAAACTGCCAGGTTTGGGTTAGAGGCAACTAAGTGCCAATTTCAAATGGCTGCTGACACTAACGACACTGCAGCCAGATGGATGGTGAATACGGTGGCACAGAGGAGGTTTTCTTGGCTCAGAGCCACAAACCTTACTCAGGATATACAATCAAAGGCTTTGGATTTTCCCCTAGAGGGAAATTCTGTCTTTGAGGAGTCCACTGTGGCATGTATGAAGAAGGTGGATGAGTATAAGGCTACTTATTGAAGCAATTCTGCCAAAGAGAGAGAGCTTCTCCATCCACCAGGCCTTATGGAAGGGGAGGCCGGGGCAGATCCTTTTACACCAAGCCCTTCCTCCAACCAGTGGCCTTACCCCAGTACCAGCAGTATCCACAGCAGGGATACTCCTGGGGCAGGGGCAGAAAAGACTCTAGGCGAGGATCCCAAACTCAGCCTCAGCCACAGACTAAATAGACCCCCTGAACCACAGGCCGCCTCCTTCCTACCTGTCGGAGGCAGACTATCCCACTTCCTCCAGGCTTGACTGAACATCACCACAGACAAGTGGGTCCTGGAGGTGATGGGTCAAGGTCTGTCACTGGAATTCAAGTCCCTTCCTCATCAAAAGACCATAGTTTTCAGTTCTCCCTCCCTAGCAGAAAACATTCTGCTAGAGGCATAGGTTCGAAACCTGCTACAGCTAAGAGCAGTAGAACCAGTTACAAAATCTCTAAAGGAAAGGGGTTTTCATTCCAGGTACTTCCTAACCACAAAGAAAAGTGGGGAGTGGCAGCCTATATTGGATCTCAAGAGCTCTAAACAAGTTTCAGAAAAAAACAAAGTTCAAAATGGTAACTTTGGCTTTGATTCTGCCAACACTTCAAAAAGGAGATTGGTTGGCATCACTGGACTTGAAAGATGCCTATTTCCACATCCCCGTAAGGGAGTCTTACCAAAAATATCTCAGATTCAGACTCCCTTCAGGTCACTACCAGTTTTCAACCCTGCCTTTTGGCCTTTCTTCGGCCTCAAGGGTGTTCACAAAGTGCCTGGCAGCTGTGGTGGCACATCTTTGGAGAAAGGAATATCTGTTTTTCCTTATCTGGATGACTAGCTGGTCGTAGGAAAATCTCCCGTGCAGGTGCAGTAGGATTTGAAGGTCACCCATGACCTCCTGGAGTCTCTGGGATTCCTGACCAATTACAAAAAATCAGTCTTCACTCTGCACAGGTATTACAGTTCATAGGAGCAGAAATCTAAAATACCATACAAGCCATAGTATATCTGCCTCCGGAAAGGGTAAAGAGTCTTCAGTTAATAGCAAGCTCTTTCAGGCTGCACAGCTTAAGAACTACAAGGCAGTTTCTCCAGCTACTGGGCCACATGGCTGCTTCCACAGGCACAGTGCTAGGTTCCAGATTCCACATGAGAGACGCAATTCCACCTCGGGTCTCATTGGTGTCAGAAAAAAGACCCTTTTTCAAAGCTCGTTCCAGTAACAAGGGCACTGTTACAGGCCCTCCTGTTGGGGAAAGAGGAATCCAATTTAAGGCAGGGAGTTCCCTTTCAGAAAGAGAACCCTTTAGTGGTTCTCACAACAGATGCATCCCTCATGGGCTGGGGTGCCCATATAGGGGAACACACAACTCAGGGCACCTGGTCAGCTACAGAGTCCCTTCAGCACATAAACTTACTGGAACTCAGAGCAGTTTTGCTAACTCTAAAAGCTTTTTCTTCCCTAGTACAGGGCAGGGTGGTACAGATCAGAACAGACAACACCACCACACTGTACTACATAAACAAGCGGGGAGGCACAAGGTCAGGCCTCCTCTGCACAGAAGCCATAAAGAGTTGGACTCTGGCCTACTCCTTAGAAGTATCTCTGCAGGCAATCCATTTGCCAGGGAAGGACAACACCCTGGCAGATGCATTGAGTCGAATAAATCAGGCCCATCACGAATGGACCCTAAACAGACAGGTGGTACAGGTTATTTTCAGAAGGTAGGGCACTCCAGAGATAGACTTGTTTACATCCCACCAGAACCACCACCTGCCAAAGTATTGTTGCAGACCACCAGATTAGGGAACGCTTCCTCTGGAATCTATATTGGTCAGGAAGGTTCCTTTATGCTTTCCCTCCTTTCCCTCTGGTCTACAGAGTACTGATCAAGCTCAAATCCCATGCAGCATCACTGATCTTGATAGCTCCAGATTGGCCGAGGCAGCCATGGTACTCTCTTCTGCTCTCCATGTCTGTTACAAAACCAGTATATCTCCCTCGGAGGCACAACTTACTGACCTCCAACCAGGGGACTCTATTATATCTGAATCTCAAGTCCCTCAACCTCAAAGCCTGGCTTTTGAGGACTTAGAATATGCTAATTTAAAACGTTCTGAACCTGTTTTAAGTATCTTAAGAGGTTACAGAAAACCTTCTACTACAAAAATCCATTCCTCCAAATGGAAGAGATTTTCTATCTGGTGTTTGGGCAAGACTCTGGTACCAGCCCAGGCTGGATTGCCAGTGGTATTGGATTATCTCACCCATTTACATTCTCTGGGTCTACAGCCCAGTTCTTTGAGGGTTCATCTTGCAGCAGTGTCTGCTTACCTTTCTGCTGGGAAAAAAGGTAACATTAGCTTCAGACCCTATTTTTAAAAGGTTCTTTAAGGGCCTGAATCATTTGCATCCCCCCACCCTCACAGGCCACCAGTGCCAGTTTGGGATCTGAATGTATGTATAGCTAAGCTCATGTCTGCTCCATTTGAGCCCATGGCTACAGCTCATCTAAAATATGTCACTTGGAAAACAGTTTTTCTACTGGCAATTACTTCTGAAAGAAGAATCAGTGAGCTCCAGGCTCTCTGTATAGATCAGGGCTGTATCTCTTTTCATAGGGATAAAGTAGTCCTTAAGACAAACAGAAATGTTCTCCCCAACGTGGTCACTGATTTCCATTTAAATCAATCCATCACTCTCCCTGTCTTTTTCACTGATCATGCCACTTCTGGTGAAAGGAGGCTTCATAGTCTAGATGTAAAGAGGGCTCTCAGTTATTACATGACAGCCACTAAGGACCTTAAACAGGATAGAAAGCAATTGTTCCTGACCTATGGGGATGTAGGAAAAGGTAATCCAGCCTCAAAAAGATCCATTTCTCGATGGATAGTTCAGTGTATCCAATTCTGTTGCACTAAAGCTGGTAGGGAGCCCCCTTCAGGATTGAGGGCTCATTCTACAAGAGGGACAGTTGCTACTTTGGCAGCTGCCAGAGATGTCCCCTTGGTGGATATATGTAAAGCAGCTACCCAGAAAACAGTACACACCTTTGCAAAACACTACAACCTGGACATTTTATCCAAGAGTGATGCTAGGTTTGGCACAGCAGTCCTGCAAAGTCTGTTTCCAAAATAGAGTTCTGTGCCCACCTCCAGTGGTACTGCTTGGTAGTCTGCATAAAGTTATGAATATACTGAGCATTACTGGGGTTAGAAGAAAAAATTACTTATCATAGTATTCTTGTTTCTTCCCAGTGATGCTCAGACATTCATAACTTCCCTCCCTACCTCCCCTTCCAGAACTTCAACCTCTGCATTTCGCATGCTGGTGCCACCAAGTCACAATACACCCTTGGAGTGATTTTTTTTCCCTCTGCACCTGTATTAGTAAGGTGAACAGAGTTCATTGTGTTATCTTTTTGATATTTTTCTGGCACTTTGTTCTAACTTTATTGAATTGTTCCTCCAGTTGGAGGTTTGTTTTGGTAAAATTCACATGGTTGGGAAAACCCCAATTTTAATGATAAATTATAAGTACAATATTATTCTAGGCCTACCTTTCCAGGCTTCTTTATAAAATCTGAAGAGGTTAGAATGCAGGCAGTTAGCAGAGGCAGTGTTTGAAAGTTGCTCACATGCAAAGTGTTCCATCATTTGCATGTGTTCCATCTCTCCGGGCAGTCCAACCCCCTCAGGCTTACTGCATAAAGTTATGAATATCTGAGCATCACTGGGAAGAAACAAGATTACTATGGTAATTTTTTCATTCTGGCTCCAGTGGTGGGTTTACTTAGGAAGTGTCCCACTGCTTCTAAACCCATATCATGTTGTATTGATGTGTATAAACTAACTACGTCTATGGTCACCCATATGTATTCTTGATCCCATACAACATTCTTCACTTTTTCCAGAATGTGCATAGTGTCACATATGTCGGAGGGTAGTGTCGTTACAAACTGTTTTAGAAAATAGTCAATGAACTGGCCCATATTGTGTGTTAGGGAATTTATCCCCGAGACAATAGGTCTAAAAGGGGGATCAGATTGATTTTTATGTATTTTAGGCAGACCGTAAAATGTAGCAGTCACAAGACAGTTAGGTTTTAGGAATGCTGTCTCCTCACCTGTAACCCATCCCCTGCTGTAGGCATCATCCACAAGTGGATGGAGTTCTATAATGTATCTAGCAGTGTGATCTCCCCTTAACATTGTGTAACTACGGGGGAAGCAGGATTGAGTAGCCGGAAGGCAGCTCACCTCTCCCAGGGTAATCAACACATGCTCCTCCCCCGGTAGTTCCACTCCCACTGGGTGGCGGTCCAGTGGGTAGCATAGGCGGGAGGGCACCCCAGGGCATTGCATGTGCGTGCCTCCATCCATGCGTACACAGGGATGGGGAGAAGATGGGGGAAAAAAGTTTGTGTAACTATTAGTCTCATTCAATAGTTCTGCTATTTTTCCAACATAGGAGTGCTCTTTTTTTAATTTATACTCCTGCTCCATGGCCCTTTCTATCTGGAGGAGCCCCAGCCCCTTCCCCAGATGTCTACCAGCTGACGCTGACCAGCTACCCCCAGGGCTAACCCCCCCAGCGGGGTCAGTTGGGGGCCCACCCCCACCGAGACAGGATCCAGTACAAAGGCCGGTGTTGTGGCTATTTGGGGGAAGGACCTGCAGGCTCCCCCCGTCATCCACCATGAGCTTTTTCCTCTTGGTTTTCTCCCCTTCAGAGGCAGAGCATGCAGGATACTAACGACAGTGCCACACACGCTCCCGTGTGTGCACTCCATCAGGCATCTGCACCGCCTCTGACCCGATGTCTGCAGCATCAGTGTATCAGCCCCCAGCCACTGCTAGGGGCCAGGCATGCATCAACAACTGGTCACCTCCCCTCCCCAGAGAAGGAGAGCTGTCCCTGGGATGCTCAGTCCTCCCCCCCTGCTGACCCCAGGTGGCCAGCGCTCGCTCCCAAACACGGGTCACTGGCGTGGCATGAGGTGTGGCATCCAGCACCTCAACCCTCAGTGCCACCGGCCCGGCCCTAGAAGTGCTCTTTTTAATATTACAACATTACCTCCTTTGTCTGGTTTCTTATAAAGTGTATTTTCTAATTTACAAAGATTTTGTAGTGCTATCTGTTCACTTTTGTTTAGGTTGTTATACCTGAAATGAGATGTATTTTTACTAAGTTTATCAATTTCTTTAGAAATCAATCTTTCAAACATTGCTATAGAAGAGTTTTGCACCTGTGGTATAAAAACAGATTTCAGTTTAAAATTACCTGATCTATTTGTTATAATAATAACATCCCTCTCATTTTCACAGTCAATTTCTGCATCTTCATTCAGTGGATCTTCCAAATCAGAATAATCAAGGAGGCACTGTTCCTGATCAGTTGTTTCATCCTCCATGGCCATTTAAGTTCCAGATTCATTAATCAGACATCCTGGTTGGCTAATAAATGGAGATTCTGCCACATGCGGTGTCCCGACCATAGTTGTTTTAGTTTTGAAAAAATACTTTAACTTTAGTTTTCTTATTGGTTTAAATACATCAGTTTTGATGTTGAATAAGTCAATCATGGGTTTTGGAGAAAACAAAAATCCACGTTCCAAAAGATTTTTTGGGGGCAAGTGTAAAAATATGATCAGTCAGATCTATTACTGTATTTTTGGCTGATTGTGACGGTGTTGTCATTTGGATTTTATTTCGGCCTCTGTGTCCTCATCTTGTTCTCTTTGATTTTTTTGCTGTAGTTTGTGTTGCTGCTGCCAGGTCATTGGTGGTTGATTGCTCGTGCCTGGTGTTCTCAACCCACCCCACTTGGCTGTTCCTTTGTCTAAAAAAGGATTCTCCTTTAGATTAAGTGGTGTATTTATTTAAATCATTACTCAGTCAACGTCAGTTGTGACCATTTTCTTAGTTGTTTGTTAGCTACCACCATAGTTTTTTTTGATAGAATCCTGATCACTGATTTCTTCTCCACTGCCTGTGTTTTGAGTGGCTTCTAGGGCAACCTCTCTGCTGTGGACTTAGAGGTCTATCCCACTTGAAGATTTGTCCCAATTCAAAGTCTATTGAATCTCTGATTAATTTAGTCTGTTTCCTCTTGATTAGGTCTTTTTCCACTCTGTTAGTGGTCACAATGTATTTTTTGTTCAATTCCACAAGATCAGAATGTCCTTTGTATGGTTTAAGCTGTGTTTGAATTTCTTTTATTTCTGTTTCTACTTCAAGTAAGTCTCGTTCGTCTTTTTCATTTAATGCTGTTATGTATTCATTAGCACAATTGGCACTTGCTCTTTCCCAATCCGCCTTCAGTAAAGGACCTGAAAATCCACATAATGGTTCTTTCTCCAGTTGTAAGCCCTGGGGAGACCAGCCTTTTTCAAGGTAATGCTCAAGGCTTCTTTTATTATAACATTTGTTCAGATCACTTATCCTTGCTTTTTCAAGTCTGAAAAACAGGGTCTTAAGTTCACCATGATCCATGTTTGTCTGTTTATCTGTGTATAGAGAATGCTTAAAGTGTTCTCTGCATCTGAGTGTAGCTTCCTGTTCTTCCAGGCAATCAAAATCCTCTGCTTGGGTCAGTGTATCCTCTGAATCCTCCTCCATTTTAGTATGTTGACTCATACCCCACCTTCTAGTTATATTTTTGCTTTCATGAAAACTAGCCCAGAGGATGATTATTTGCCTTCAATGTAGTAGGTTTAAGTTTGTAGTGCTTGCAACAGTTTGAGAGTACAGATTCGTAGGTACCAGACGTACCAGAAGTTCTCTGCTAGTTAGTTGCTTAATCACTTGTTCACTTGTTTACTTCAGCTTTTACTCTCAAGGAGTATCTAGCAGCAACCAAAATAAACAACATGTTCAATCTAGAAGTAAAGTATCGGTATATCACAGACTCTCTGAGGGTGCAGTAAGAGAAAGCGTTGCTCACCTTTCAAATAAGATACTGAAGAGAAGTACTTGCTGCACTCTGGAACAACAATGACCTGAACTCAAGTTGTAGTTAATCAGTGACGTTTTATTTTACATCCAAGAACCTGAAGATAGAACAGTACCCAGTGCTTCAGCCATATTTGATGGCCTTTGTCAGGAGGCATGTCTTCTCTGTGCACATCACCATTGTTCCCTCTAAGGTGCTTGTGTGTGCAGTCACCCAAGATAAAAGAAAGCTGTGCACTACAAAAGCAGTGGCACACAGATGATGTGCTGGTAACATAGTACTTTTAGCTAGGCTACAGTGAATCATCTTTATTGCTTTCAGACTACCCCCCACCCCACCCCCTCCAGTGCACGTAACCCTGGCTTTGCCACAGACTGGCATATCAGTCCAAAATTCCATCACTTGACTCTGCAGTCTGCTATATCTCCTATCTCCTCCTAGATCATAAATTTCACAAGGATGCACATTCTGATGTAGTGAGAGAATGAGAAACTTATTTATTTATATAAAGTCTCGGAATTACAGCCCTTTGAGTCAGGGACTCATTTACAAAGGCCCCACGTCATACATTGAATGTGGACAAATACAAAGTATGATAAGTACAGTGACTAAGTACAGAGACAAAATGGATAATACATATACAGAGCAAACACAAGGTATGTAACTGTGGATCATAAATTAGAATCAGAGTAAATTTAGCAGTGGAACTTAGCCATTGCTAGAGGAGTTTATCTGCAATTACAGGAGCTGGACATAATGTGGGTATGTAGCTCAGATTTAAAAGGCCCCAGCCTGGGAATAGATAGGGCAGTATTAGGGAGAGAGTTCATCCAGAGTGGTGCCCTGTAGCAAAAGGGCCTTTGGCTGGCAGTGGTCCTTGCAAAAGGATGCGAAAGGCAGTGGTGACAGAGTGTCTTGTGGCCCTTGTTGGCAAGCACATCTGGAGGAGCGAGAGACAGCCAGGGGGAGCTTGCCCTAGTTGAATTTTTTTGGTCAATAAGAAGGCCTGATAGAGTAGGTGCCCCTGAAAGTTTAGCCATGATGACCGTTGGTAGAGGTCACAGGTATGTGTGAGGCGATTGCAGCCTATGGCCAGTTGGCAGGCTTTGTTAAAGGCGCGCTTAATGCTGGTCAGAGCAGTGTCGGAGGCGGCACCATATATGACTATGCCATAGTCTACCAGGGAAAGGATGGAGCTAGAGATGGCTAAATGGAGGGCATCAGGAGGGAGACTGATTCTAATGTTTATTGCAGAGCAAGTTGATGCTATATGCTCACGGAAGGTAAGGGCCGAGTCTAGAGTGACCCCTAGATATTTAAAACTGGCAACTGATACTAGCGTGATACCCTGGGAATTCAGTATGGATAGTGTGGTCGTGTTGTGTTTATGTTGAGGGTGGGTGAATGGCATGACCTTCATTTTTTTGAAGTTGAGGACAAGTTTGTGGGAGGAGAACCATGATTCTATTTCTGTGAAGGAGACCTGCAAGGATTGTTGGAGCTGGGTAGGGTCTGGGTACTGGCTAAAGATCACAGCATCGTTGGCATAAAGGAGCAGGCCCCCCAGAGGAGGCCAGAGGAAAGGAGTTTAGGTATAGGGAGAAAAGGAGCGGGCCAAGGATGGACCCCTGTGGGACACCCGACCAGACTGGGAGGCTAGTAGAAAGAGTGCTATTTATTTTTACTTCTTGGGTATGGCCATGGAGATAGTTGGAGAACCAGTCAGCTGTCTCTTGGGATACACCAACAGAGAGGAGGGAGTTAATTTGCATACTGTGATTGACAGTATCAAAAGCCTTGGACAGATCAATATAGACAGATGCAGCCAGGGCTCCCTGGTCAAGGGCATCATGGATAAAGGAGGTAAACTCAAGCAGGGCAGTAGTTGTGTTCTGCCCTTTCCTAAAGCCATGCTGCTGCTGGCACAGTAGATGGTGCGAGTCTAAACAGTCAGTAAGTTGATCTGCAGCTATTTCTTCCAGCGCTTTAGAGAGGGGAGGATATATGGAAATGGGCCTATAATTACTACTAGAGGAACGGTCACCATTTTTATGAACTGGAGTGATAACCGCCCTTTTCCATAGTGTAGGGAACTGCCCTAGGCACAGGGACATGTTGTGTATTTTTGTTAGGGGTGCTAGGACTGCATCCAGAGTTAAGGAGAGCAGTTTTGCATCAAGAGAGTCACCACTCTGCCTTGTCTTTCCAAGGAACTTGGTGAGATATTTGCTAGCGACACTAGGGGAGATCATTTTGAAGTAAAAAGGAGGAGTGCTGGGGGGTGGCGGGAACTGTCCAGTAGATGCAGAAAAGAAGTCGGGAGGGAGGATAGAGCTGAGGTCAGAGAAAGATGCATTGAAGGCATTAGCTATCTTACTTGGGTCTTGGGTGGAAACACCGTTGACGACAAGCATGGAGGGAGAAGGGGAAGGAGATTTGCCACTAAGCTCCTTCATATTTTCCCAGAACCTCTTCCCATTTCCCCACTTAAAAACTTAAAAAAACACTGCACAGCGTGCTCATTTGATTTCCCTGACTCTCCTCACTATTAGTATAGATACAGACAGTCCGTGAACCCAGTAAAAACAGACCATTTCACAGAGGAGACAACATATTATTCAGACTGGGAGACCTCAGTTTACTGGAGGAAAATGTCATTTGACTACTTGACTGCTGAGATAGGAATGCTTTTTAATGGGAGCCAGAGGTACTATAGAACAAATCCAAGTATACTACTGTAAACTGCAATTGTGTGTTATGTCTCAGCCAGGTAGCTGCAACAATATGTCGATGTTTGGAGGATTTAAGTAAATTAATATTAAAAATACAACCTTCTTCTTGTTTTTAGAAGGTCCTTTTCCGGTGGTGTTCTTTGACTTTGATGGGGTGAAAGAAAGGGTGTAATGGATCTCAATGAAATAAATAAGGTTCTTGTTATTTAGAGGGGGTCCTTTATCTGCTGCTGTTTTTGACTTTGATGGGATAATATTTTTCTGATGTTGTACACTGAACTTTGGCCCTTGAGGTGATTGCTACTTATGTCTCCCATCTCTGATCATTTTGCTATTTGTTTGACAAGAAAATACTATTTGACACAACCTGTAATGCAGCAGACTGATTTTACTACTGCAGTTACAAGGGTCGAGGTTCCGAATACGCTCATCATACGAGGAAGATCTGTTTTTGATCACTAGAACTATTTTGATTGTCATAGGACCCCAACGTTTTTAGATTTTTTGGCCAGGATAGGCACACTGAGCTGATGCTCATTTCCAGGTGTGATCTGGGAGCAGAGGAGGATTAAATGACTTGTTCAGGGTCGCAGAATTACAAGTGGTGGTTGTGGGATTCAAACTCAGGTCCACTGTGTCTCCAGCTTCACTAATAAACTGTACTGCATAATTTAGGCTACACTTCTTCCAGTTTGACAAGACAGAGTATAAGATAGAAGAAATGCAGTGCTTGATCCCTTAAAAGGAAAAAAGGGCTTCTATTTTTTATTCTGATAATTTGTGAGAGATTACAGAAGTGCTCTGGGGGGGGGGAGCCTGGGCAAAATAGAGAAAACTCATTGACAGTAGGTGGAATTGAAGGTTCCTGTGTGAGAATGATAAGTGACTTACCAGAGATGAGCTCACAATTTGGCAGTTTAAAATCAAAGTTTGCATCATTTTGTTTGGCTGCTGTTATACCATTTAATAGACGACCTAACACTGTGCAAGTCAGTCCTGAGTCCAGACCATAGGATTTAATTGCAATTAATCTCAGGAGGCACTGGCAATGCAATAGTAAATGTTTTATTCTTGTCTAGAAACTACTGAACTGAATTTGAGATTGTTTGCATTTCTACAGAGGAAACCAGTGTGGAATTTCGCATACTGGACACTTAAGCAGTGCTCAGGCAGTGGGACCTGCTAAGATGTGTAAGAATGCATTTACTTCTGTTCCACAGGCCTCCCTTAGCAATTTCATCTCTTTCACAATACCTCGCCTACATTTTGTTAAGTACACTTGTTTGGGTAGCACCTTCCTTTCCTCAGGAAAAGGCTGCTAGAGCCGTGTGTGTATGTGTGATTTTTGGCTAAGTGGATGCTTTAGTGTGAGTGATCTTTGGAAGATAACTGGGTGCTAAACCTAAAGCCAGTGTTTGTACCAGTATGCATGCATCAGTGCTGCTGTAAATGGGCCACGGTATGGCTGGCTACTTTGATGTGGTACACAGGTTTATCACAACGTAACCTAAACATTGTAACTAAAAGCCAGCCAACTTCTGTTTGATTGGTGTGTCTGTTATACAGTGTAGATAAAATGATTTTCAATGTATTGACATTGGCTTATTACATACTATTGACTGAAATGGGGGTTATGTTTGTGGGGTTATGGAAAAGGCTGAGGATTCTATGGAGGAGAGCTAGGGTGCATCTTGCCTGCTTGGGGCCATGCACTGGAGCAGGTGGCTAGGCTGTGGGGATGGTGGTTCAGGCAACATACTAGACTGTGAACAACAAAACAACCCCAGAGTAAATGCACTGGGGCAAGGGTTATCCCAGTGGATATTGGCCATATAGCCAAATTTTAAAGAAAACGGACATTGCCTATACCCCAATAATGCAAAGCATCATGGGAAGCATATGCAAATACTCATGAATTACTTTGGACTGGCTCAACTTTAAGCAGAATTACTTGGTGCCAGAAGGCCTCACAATGCAATTAGCAAAGGCTGAGAACAGCAGACACATGTTTCATCCTCACTGGACTCATCAGTGTGCCATATCTGTACCTCAGCCCAGGGAGAGATAGCCAGCCACCCTATAGGGGATCTATTGGCTTGGGTCATGGGCAGCCCAAAGTAGAGAATGAAGCGAACAACAAAAGAACCTGAGAGCAAATGCATTGGGGCAAGGATTATCCTGGAGGACATTGGCCATACAGCCAAATTTTAAAGAAAACACACATTTCACATACCCCAATAATGCAAAGCATCATGGGAAGTGTATGCAAATGCCCATGAAATACTTTGGACTGATTCAACTTTAAGCAGAATTGCATGGTGCTAGAAGGCCTCACAATACAATCAGCAAAGACTGAGAACATCGCTACTAGACTGTGGGGACTCTGGGGAGAGGGCTAGGGTGCAATTCACTTGGTCTGGGGAGAGAGTAACAGGGTAACAAATTCTGTTTCAAATAACCCCCAAAATGTATCAGAATGCACCAAATTTAAAAAGTTTTCTTGGGGCCTAGGCAGCCCCAGACCCCCAACCTTATAGAGCGATAGTGTAGAGAGTCGGACCACCCAGGTTGCGTAGCGCAAAAGCTACAGGAATCGCATGCTGCTTTCCGCTGTAAACATAAGCTTAGCGTAACGCTTACGTAACAAGACACGTGTGTCAACTGACCCAGCTATCGGGAATCTGTGACCCCTCCCACACCCCCTTCTCCTTCACATCACACAACCACCACAAATAAAAAACTATTATGAAAAAGTGTAAAAAACAAACAGAATAGCAGACTTAATCAATGTACTTACCCTTTCATCGTGGGGGCTGTGCCTCCGCACCCCTCTAATTCGGACTATCTCTGATAAATCGTGGACATAATAAATTAATGTTACCTTTCATCAGGGCTGTGCCCCTCACCCCAATTATCTTTTAATTAAAAAAGATAACAATAAAAAAAATGTACAAACACAACGGCCATCCTGAATATACGTGCGTCTCACTCCAACCTCAGAACATTCACCTCGAGCCAAACATGACGTTTGCTCATTGTCAGTTACGCATTAAGGGCAGCTCCACCGCTGGTCTGACACAGTACACTATCACCCCCTTATAGTTTACATTTTCGATCCTTTTATAGATGGTCTTGCAACCCCTATGATTTTAGTGAAATGATTCCTCTAATGTCATATTGAAAAATGTAGCCTACACTTTTTAGTGGCAATAAATGTCATCCCTATTATAGACTCAGTTTTCTCTGTGCATGTAAATCTCTTTCCTGGTACCCAGTGCTGCACACATACACATGAGACTTCCACCCACAGCGTCAACAAATTAGAGGGGACATTGCCCATCACCATTATACAGTACCTGACTCAGGTGCAGTCACTTAAGTAAATTACATAGGTTACAATCCAAAAACATTTTTTCAAGATTTAATACAAAAACTCAGTTATATGCAGATACTTCCCATGAGTCAATTGTTTATTTAATTAGATTTTCAGATTCTTGTTGTCTTACTAATCAATAATTTTTACAGCATTGTTATTATTATAACCAAACAAAAAGTCTGCAAAAAGATTTGGAACAGTAGAGGGGGAAAGGGAGAGGGGTTAGGGAAAGGATAGAAAAAGCAAAAGATGTGGAAGGGGAGAAGTAGAAGGGGGAAGAGTAAGGTTATAGCTAGGGGGAAGGGTTTTGAATAGAAAATTAAATGGTGTGGTCACTATTTCGAGCAAGCATAGGTGAAAGAGAAAGAAAAGACCTATTGCTACAGTAAATACTGGAGTTGCAATTACAATATAGGCTTTAAATAGGGCAGTGGAAAGAGAAATATATTCTGGACCCCAGAGTTATCCTGTTTTTCAATAAGGTGGTGCGATGACACCGCTTTATTGATAACATACTTTGTAGCTGGAAGGGCACTGAAAATGAGTTGGCTTTCAAATTCACATACCAAAGAAGGAAACCATAACCTTCTTAGACACATATCTGAGATCTGAGACAGGTTCAATTGTTGAAAGCAGTGGTCACAGAAAACCTACAGCAGCAAATATCCACTTACATACAGAAAGTGCTCTTAAAAAAAAATCAAAGAATCCATACCCTTCAGCTAATTGACAAGGTTAAGAAAGAACTGCAGAGCTGGCCCGGTGGTGCTGAGGGTTGAAGCGCTGGACGCCACACCTCGCTCCACACTGGTGACCCGGGTTCGGGAATGGACTCTGGTCACAAGGGTTAGTGGGGCAGGGAGGGATAGAGCATCCATAGGATGGCTCTCCCTCTCTGGGGAGAGGAGTCTCTAGGCACCGGCTTTCCTGTGACCTCTAGCAGAGGCTGGGGGGGACGGTGTATCAATGCCTTCCTAAGGGTTGGTGAGTTGGGGCATGGCGCCGGGAGGGAGCACATGCAGACACGTGCATGCTCCTCCCCTTGGCGCCATTGCACCCCTCTCACAAAGGGGAGAAAAGCAGGAAATATGGCACACGGTCGCGGTGGCTTGATGGCCATCATATGGGACGCATGGCCTGGGGACTCCATCATGGCTACTGGATCCTGGTTTGGTGGGGAGTATAGGGGGGCTCTCCGCCACCCCGCTGCAGGGGTAATTAGCGGTGGGACTCTCCAGAGCTATGACAGACCAGACGGCGGCTGGATGGGACGAATGCTGGGACATGAAAGCAGACTGAGGTGCCAGGCAAGAAAGGATTAGCAAAAAAAAAAAGAAGAAGGAACTGCAGAAGACAAAATGACTTCCTACTACAAGCTGAAGAGATGGTACTGAGGTTTAGGGAAAGAGGATATAGTGACCTAGTTCTGGATAGGGTGCTAACCAAAGCTAAGAATTTAAACAGAAATGACTTAGTTACCTAAAACAAGAGAAACTGAGAACCAGGTACCTATAGCATTTTCCACTAAATACAATAGTATAGCAGGAAAACTAGGGAATGTGATACACAAACATTGGCATATCTTAAAAACAGATCTAATACGTAAGGGAGAAATAGGGAGAAACCTAGGATCACCTTCAAAAAGGCAGCAAATTTAGGAGACATACTCATGAAAAGTCACTCTAGACCTACTAAAACAATGTCCCCTAGAATATGGCTACCATCTAAACCCTTCGGTTTCCACAAGTGTGGCCACAGTAACGTGTGCAAATATGCCATGAAGGGGAGCTGTTATGTCCATCCACATAACAACAGGAAAATCACTATAAAGAACTTTATATCCTGTGTCACTTCTTTTGTTGTTTACACTATCTGGTGTACTTGCTTAAAGCATTATGGATGTGGTAATGACCACACCACGCTCACTAAAAATAAGAACACAAGAACATATTATTGCAGTCATCAATAATAATGAAAGAAGTGCACTAGGCCTCCACTTTAGTGAAGTCCATAACTCAGACCCCTCTGTCTTAAAATTTCTGACAATTGACTACGTGGCATCACTAAAGAGAGGAGGGAACAGATTTGATGGATTACATAAAAGAGAGACTAGATGGATAGTTTCACTGAATACAATACCTCCCCTGGGTTTGAGTGAGGAAGTGGACTATGCGCCATATATTTAAGCAATAAGGCATGACCAAGGGTTATGTTAATGGTCTGTTAATCACCTTCTAGGGGTGTACTGTGGCATGAGGTGTAGCCGAGTGCCACATGCCCCTAGAAGGTGATTAATTGACCATTAACATAATACCTGGGAGTGCCTTATTGCTATTATAATAAAAAGTGTTTTTAAGCAGTGTTAAACCTTGTTCAGCATATGGCTAAGCTCTACATGTATGTTAATAAAAGATTAACATAAGGCTGTTAGAATGTTTGCAGCCAATCAGAAAGCTCCATTTCTCAGACCCTTCTTATAATAAAGAAAATGAACTATTCTGGCCCATAACTGCTCAGTGATATTTATCATCTCTGTTCTATGTCTTTAAGTTCTTTTTTTTTGAGTTTATATACCAACTATCTCTCAATAGTTTATTTTTTTATTTATATAGGAAGTTTTAAACTTCTGTCATCTGTTATTAACAGAATTGCTTAATGACTGATTTCTTGGAATTTTTACAGGCGTTAGCAAGCTGGCACCATTTTGTTCGAATCCCACCACTTCGAGAGAAGAATGGGGACACTCATAAAGTGATTGTATTGTAATTGCAATTCCAGTATTGTACTGTAGTAATGGGTCTTTTCTTTCTTTCTTTTTTACGTATGCTTGGTTGAAATAGTGCCCACACCATTTAATTTAATTTTTTAAACCCTTCCCCCTAGCTATAAACTTACTCCCCCCTTCTATTTCTCACCTTCCACATCTTTTGCTTTTTTCTATCTTTTCCCTAACCCCTTCCTCCTCTACTCTTGATTATTTTTGCAGACCTTCTGTTTGGTTATAATTATAATGTTGTAAAACTTACTGATTAGTAAGACAACAAAAATCTGAAAATCTAATTAAATAATTGACTCCAAGAAAGTATCTGCATTTGTAGCATGGCACTGCAAATGACAGTAGAATAGATACCCTGGATTGGTTGGACAGGAACAGGTAATCATGGATTAATTCTGAAGTTTTACTTGGTTGCTCTTCAATAAACCATGCTTGCTCTTGTAATTCTGTCATTCATCACCAGAACGCAGATCTCATGTGCACTTAAATATATGCACTTCCCATCATGCACAGCAGCCAAATCCCAAACAGCAAACAGCAGAAAAATGGAGACATATTCTGAAATGTTGATAACATCTGCATGTAATCAGTAATTGAATCACTGTTCTCTGTTGTACTTACAATATTAAAAGGAAAATAAGCCTGTTCAGCACAATACAGAATTAACTTAAATATATGCATTTCCCATCATGCACAGCAGCGAATCCCTAACAGCAAACAGCAGAAAAATGGAGACAGTTCCACATTTCACAAAAGTAAGTCAGCCAAAATCAACACAATTGGTATGCTTACTTGGAATTGAATATTCACTGATGTTAAGAGTAGATTGCCCTGTAGAATATGTCTTTTTTGCGCTCTCTATGTACATAAGTGTATGAATTTACTGTATATGTACACTGAATATTATTGGAGATGGTATAAATACATTTTTTGTAAATAATTGTATTTTTTTTAATTATCAGCTTAAGTGAGAATTCTGGCTTAGTGCCTGTATTTTGTCTTTGCAGAATCATGCCCTGTCTTGTTTTGGCTCATTTGATAATGGATACATGCATACAAGAAAAAGGAAGTGTGAACCAGCCCAAGAATGTAGCATTTGGGAGAACGTGCTGTCCCAGATTGAACTCGGGACCAAGACACTATCCATAAAGAAGACTTGCACTACTAATGGAAAGCAAGAAAAGCATGGACTATAATAAAGAGACTGTGGGGGCACTGCCTTATTTAAAATGAAATAATATAAAACTAAAATAGATTATTTATATGCAGTTCCCTGATAATATAATTGTGTTATTTGGGAATATGTTGCTAGTCCTATATTTAATTATATAGCTGGGCTGTTGAAATGTATTAATGATACTTTAAGGCTTCTGGGACCACTGATTTAGTATTTTTAGTGCTTTGCTGTGTCATTAGCGTTAGAATGTTTTCAGTACACATATTTGGGTGCTAATGGTTAATAAACTTGATTCACTTATGAAATTTATTAACACATTGCACTTTAATTAATTGAGAGCACTATATAAATTGATCTCTTAGAATGATGTGGTAACCTCTGATGAAGCTCCGCCCAGAAAGAGTGAAATGTAAGGTATTGGTAGCTGTGAGCACTATGGATTACTTACAGTTATGTTGTGCTTGATAACTTAGTTAGGTCTCTCAATTTTGCACTGACACTGCTGTCCACTTTGCTGCTGAAACTGTGAGTACTGTGATGTCTTATGGATGGAACACTCTGAGACAAGAGAATAAAGAAAACTTCTATACAGAAGGAAGATTGCCTCAGGATCCATGTATTTTATATATACTGTAATGTCTAGGACAAAGGGACATTGTATATTCCTTTAAACATACTTACAAGTGTTGGTCTGTGGTCTGGTGCACCTTTTTGTTACAAGTTTGCCTTTCACGCATGTTATGAAATGTTGATCTCATCTGCATGTAATCAGTAACTGAATCACTGTTCACTGTTGTACTCACAATAGTAAAAGGAAAATCATCCTGTTCCGCACAATACAGAATTCTACATTCCATTACCTGTGTCTGTCTCTGTGTCAGTGTTTTATTGTGCTTATAATGTATGGTAAGTGCCTATTAACCACCATAATCAGCAGTCACACAGCTTTGTTATGCACTGTTTAGAATTTTCAAAGTTGTTAACCACACTTTGGAACTTCCAAACAGTGGCATAACAAAGAAGAATGCACCAGAGTTCCATAATTCTCACACATAGAATGCAAACAGTGTTTTTTTGACCATACACTATAAAAGATGATGGCTAGGGATCAGGTGACAACCACGCTGAAATCACCTCTCATGGTTGCTAGGGCTACAGTAAACCTCTCGAGCTGCGCTCTTGAGGTTTACCATGTTGCCCTAGCAACTACTCGAGGTGATTACAGCGTGGTTATCACCCGATCCCCAGCCATTATCCTCTATGTTAATATAGGATGTCATGTTACAATCTCTTATTAAGCATAACTCCCTGATCTTCCTGGGCATAAAGTCTCCACCATTCATTCACACTAGTGGGACTATGCTGGAGGTGTTAGGACTCAGCAGGAGCCAAAAATCTTCAGGAGAGCTGGTGCTGAGATAGGACTGTGCATGTGCGGTGCCATGAGGCTGGCTCATGTCGTATAGCTTATCTCGACGTCGACCCTCCAACCACCTCAGTTCCTTTTTTCCTGTCGAGTGCGCTTCAGTGATGACAACGCTCACCCACTGGGAGTCAAGTCTTCACGTGTATATGACAGCAGTGTAGTCATTCAGTATTGATTTAATCTTTTAGAGTATTAATTTATTTAAAAAGAAAGTTTCAAATTTTGTGTCAAGTGACAAAGAAAGGAAGTCTTCTTCATCCTGCCATCGATGGAGTTGACCATGAACGGAGCCAGTGACAATAGGGAGACTTTGCTTGAAAGCTGTTTTAGCAGAAGGGCTGGGTCTGGTCCGCCACCCTCTTCGGAGGGGAGGTCTGACCACAGGCAGTCTGGTGCTCGGGAGGAAGGGCGGTCCTCCTGAAAGCACAAAAAGAAGCGGGCCCATTCATGATCGAGGTCGGGGCTTGGCACCAAGCTCTTCTTCCTCCCACCTGTCGAAGAAGAAACGGTACCGCTCAAGGTCGCTCTCTGGTATGTCTTCATGGAGATCATTGGTAGCGGGGGACGGGAGGCCAACCCTGGCTCTGTCAGGGTCACCTATTGCCTCAGTCCCTAGCAGCCGTGGTCCCTGGCTCTGGAGTCCCTCCCTGCCCTCTGGGGGGGGGGTCCTTCCGGTAAGCAGTTTCATCATTGGGCCACTCTTATGGAGTAGTGGGTCTGGTGGTTGTCCTGACTGCCCTTGCTTGCTGACCAGGCCCCAGGGCCTTTGGGCAGAGTGGTTGGGTCAGCCTGGTCACACAACATTTTCTTTGGTACCATTGATGCCGCTCCCTCATGCTTTCCCCCTCGCAAGGCTGCTGCTCAGGGGCCAGCACAGGTACTGCTTTCTCCTACTCCTCTTCTTACTTTCAGGTCTCCAGCTTTGGGTGCCCAGGTGTTGGGTTTGAGGACCCCAGGTCCTCTGCCAGCATCACCTTCAGCTCCAGCTGTGGTGGCATCACTCCTGGTGCTGCATGCAATGAGCGCTGGTGCCGCCTCGGGTGCAGGGGGTTTTCGACTCCATTTCTGGGAGGGGCATCTCCTGCACTTCTTCCTTCTTTCATTTCTATACTATCCCTTCTGGGGTAGTAGGAGGCTATGTTGAGTCTGATCCTGATCTATGAATAGGGCATGATCTGGATGAGGATCCATCCTTTGGAGTGGAAAGTAAGCCCTCCGCTTCAGCAGAGCCTGTGGTCAAGGACCTTTCTTTTAAGTCTCTACTGAAGAATATGAATTCCACCCTTTCTCTTCAGACTTCTGAAATGGATCCTGGGAAGCTTTTGCACCTTCAATATCTGCATGTTCCTGAAATTCCTATGGAACTGACACCACCGGTGCAACTCTCTTTTGAGGCTCTTTCACAGATAGTGTGGGGCACATTCCTTCCATGGATAAGTCCATAGACAGAAAGTATGCTTCCCCTAAGGGTAGGCCAATCCTTGCCTCTCAAGCCTTTGTGGATGCCATAGTAGTCTTGGCAGAGAATGACAAAGCCATTCTTCCCCAGGAATCCACGGCCCATCCAGTGAATAAAGAATCCCATAAAACTGACACTCTGGGGAAAAGTGAGTGTTCGCTGCTGCTACTCTGGGCATGCGTATTGCTAGCTATCAGGGCTATTTCTCTCAGTATGAGTATACCCTCTGGCATTCACTCAAAGAAACAGTGGAGGCTTTTCCGGAGTCGGACGTTAGCTCGGAGCTTCTTCAGACCATTACTAGGGGCATTGAGTCCAACAATCAGCAACTTAAGGCTGCTATGAATGCTTTGACACTGCTTCTAGAGCAGCAGTGGCTGGGATATGCACCCGGTGTCACTCATGGCTAAGCACTTCAGAATTCACTAATGATGCTCAGCAGAGAGTCATGAATTTTCTATTTGATGGTGTTTTTCTGTTTGGCCCACAGGTGGAGCAGGCACTGGAGGCCACTCAGAAAACTAGGACTGCTATTAAGATAGCCAGACTGGCCCCTGCCGCCCCTCAGCAGGGTGGAAACTGCCAGCAGTTTTGTAAGCAACAGTCCTTTTGTGGTAAAGGCTGAGGGGCTTTCAACAAAAATCAAACCCCTCACCCACAAAAGAAAATGCAGCAGAAGGCACAGGCCCCAAAGGTGCCACCCTCTGAAGACCCGGCCCATGTCTCACCTAAACTGCCCAAGGGGGACTCCTCTTTGGTGGTGGGGGGCATCCGACTCAGTTTTGCAACCAGTGTAAGTCCATCACAATGGACAAATGGGTCCCCCAGGATAATTTGAGAGGGATACTCTCTGAATTTCTCAGAGACCCCTCCAGATCATCCACCCAAACGACAGCCCAAACTGTCTACCACTCAGTCAGACCTCCTTGCTTCTGAGATTCAGGGCCTTCTGAACAAAAGAGCAGTAGAAGTGGTTCCACAAGCAGAACGGGACACAGGTTTCTACTCCCACTACTTCCTAGTTCCAAAGAAAACAGGCGGTATGAGCCCTATTCTAGATCTAAGGAAGTTAAACAAATTCCTGTTCAAGGAGAAATTCAAGATGATATCGCTAGGAACGCTCCTACCTCTGATTCATCAAAACAATTGGCTGGCGTCTTGGACATGCAAGATGCCTACCAACTCGTCCCAGTGCACACAAGCCACCACAAGTACCTACATTTTGTGGCGCTGGTTCAGCACTACCAATTCAGAGTCCTGCCCTTTGGGCTGTCCTTGGCACCACAAGTCTTTACAAAGTGCTTTGCAGTACTCATGAATCTCAGAAAACTCAGAATTCTAGTGTTCCTATGCTTGAATGATTGGCTCCTAGCAAGCTCCTCCAGACAAGGGACACAGGAAGTCGTTTCCATGGCTTCCAAGTTCCTCACATCCATGGGAGTTCTCCTGAGCCTGGAAAAATCACAGCTTCAACCCTTCCAACAACTTCTCTTCATAGGAGCTCTTCTGGACACCTCCAGGGCAGAAGCCTTCCTCCCAGAAGACAGGAGAAATTACATTCTCCAGATGGCTGATTTCATCAAGGAGAACAACTCGGTTCGGGCTCTCTTGATGCAATGGATGCTGGGTCTTATGGTGTCGTCTGTGTTCATGGTGACCCTTGTCCAATTGCAGATGAGAATCACACAATGGATGCTCAGCACTCAGTGGTCTCCGACCACGCACTCACAATCCTTCCACATCAAGGTGACGGAGGCTCTTACGAGGTCACCCACCTGGGTGGACTCAAGAAGATAACCTTGTCCGAGGTTTTCCCTTTGCCCGACTGGAGATGCAGATTACCATCACCATGGATGCATCTCTGACTGGTTGGGTGCTCACTGTCAGGATTTCCACTCCCAGGGCCTTTGGAGTCAGGACAAGTCACAGCTGCACATAAATGTCCTGGAGGTGAGCTCTGTCCTGTCAGCTATCTGAGCCCTGAAGGATGTCCTTTGTCACAAAGTAATTCTCCTTCAGATGGACAACAAGGCGGTGATGTGCTAACTACATCAACAAACAGGGTGGAGTGCACTCTTACCCTCTGTGCAGAGAAGCCATGAGAGTGTGGGAATGGTGTCTCGAGCACGATGCCCTGATCCAGGTGGTCTACCTTCCAGGAATCCAGAACAATCTGACAGATCGCTTCAGCAGAACGGAGGTGGATCCACACGAATGGTCTCTCAACTCAAACATTGTGCAATTGCTATTCGGAGAGTGGGGAACTCTGGATCTGGACCTTTTTGCGTCCCCGCTCGATGCAAAACTGCTTCTATTCTACTCCAGAAAGCCAGAACCTGGTGCTTTCTGTCAAGATGCATTCACACTGAGGTGGACAAGATGCTTTCTGTATGCATTTCCTCCTCTTCCCTTAATTCAGAGGGTGCTGTTCAAGCTAGAGGCACAGGGGGCAGCATGATTGTCATCGCCCCATACTGGCATCGTCAGATATGGTTTCTATTAATCAACAGATTATCGGAGGTTCCACCGAGACAACTTCCACTTTAGACAGACCTCCTAACTCAGGGTCCAGTGGTCAGTTCCAGCCTGTGGTTCCTTCATCTCCATGCCTGACTCCTGAGGAGATAGAAGTGGGTAGGTTCAATATCTCTCTGAGAATCTCAGACATCCTCCTAGCAGCGCACAAGCCATCCACTAGGAAGACCTACATGGCAAAGTGGAAATGATTTTCCATTTGGTGTGCAAAGTCCACCCTGGATCCCTTTGCTTGCTCACCAAACAAAGTGTTAGAGTACTTTCTAGACCTGTCAAATGCAGGACTGCAATACTTGACAGTAAAGGTGCACCTTTGCACGATTTCAGCCTACCACGAGCCTATCCACAATATGTTGGTGTCTCAGTTATCCTTGGTTAAGAGATTCCTTAAAGGTGTCCAGAACACTAGACCACCAGTCAGGAGACTGGTAGCCATTTGGGATATCAATCTTGTGTTAGACATGCTCACCCGTAAACCATTTGAGCCTCTAGCAACCTGCAACTTGAAGTTCCTGACCTGGAAGGCAGCCTTCCTTATGGCCATTACCTCCGCTCGCAGGGTTTCTGAAATGTATGCCATGGTGGTCACAGACCCCCTGTACACAGTATTTCACAAGGACAAGGTGGTTCTTAGAACTCATCCTAAATTCTTTCCCAAAGTAGTCACGGAGTTCCATCTGAACCAGCCCTTGGTCTTTCCGACCTCCTCTGCAAATTTTCAGAATGAAGGGGAGCGTACCCTGCATTCTCTGAATGTAAAAAGGGTTTTGCAATTTTACTTCGACATAACAAAAGAGATTCACAAATCCAAGCAACTCTTTGTCTCATTAAGCATGGTCCGGCTGGGTCAGCCTGTTGCTATCAGATGCATTTCGGCATGGCTGGTGGCATGTCTCCGCCATTGCTATTCAATGGCGCAGGTCAAGCTGGAAGGAAGGGTGTATGCCCACTCTGTCAGAGCGGTCGCAGCATCTCTGGCAGAGATTCGGAACATGCCCATTGCATACACCTGCAACACAGCCACTTGGAGCTCTGTGCACACTTTTGTGAAGCACTACATTCTGGATGTCCATGCCAGACAGCATCCTTCCTTTGGCAAGACAATCCTTAATGGACTTCTGTCCTGAGTGAGCTCCTTTCTCCTGCCACCCTTCTCGGGGGATTATTTTAGCTCGGCACTCTCCCACTAGTGTGAATGAATGGTGGAGACTTTATGTCCAGGAAGATATGAAAATTATGTACCTACAGTAATTCTTGATCTTCTTGGATGAAGTCTCCACCACTCATTCAGATGCCCATCCACCAGCCCCCAAGTACACTCATCCTGTTTTTGGTCTTCACTCCCTCATTGGCTAGGCTGTGAAGACACTGTTGAGTTGACCCTTCTTACATGGGTCATACGGACTATCTCATGTCTGGGATAGGTTAATTTACCCTGCACCTCCTCGGTAAAAAAGGTACTGAGGTGGTTGGAGGGTCGAAACCGAGATAGCCAATACGGCACGAGCCAGCCTCACAGCACATGTGCGGTCCTATCTTGGCAATGGCCCTTCTGAAGATTTTTGGCTCCCGCTGGGTTCTAGTGCCTCTAACGTAGTCCTACTAATGTGAATGAGTGGTAGAGACTTCATCCAAGAAGATCAAGAATTACAGTAGGTACGTAATTTTCATTTTCTGCACTTGCTATGTTACAAGTGCATTAATCCACTCCATAACATGGTTCTACTGTGGAATTAATCCATGCCTGGGGGGCTGGAGGCACTCATGCCTCAACCCCCCCCCCAGCATGGATTAATTCTACAGTAGAACCATGCTATGTCGTGGATTAATGCATACATAATTTAATTTTTGTATTAAGTCATTGGAATGTTTTTTGGATTGTAACCTATGTAATGTACTTAAGTGACTGCACCTGAGTCAGGTGCTATATAATGGTGATGGGTGCACAGAGAAGACGTGCCTCCTGATGAAGGCCATTGAATATGGCTGAAGCGCTGGGTACTGTTCTATCTCCAGGTTCTTGGATGTAAAATAAAACTTCACTGATTAACTACAACTTGAGTTCAGGTCATTGTTGTTCTGGAGTACAGCAAGTACTTCTCTTCAGTATCATGTTTGAAAGGTGAGCAGCGCTTTCTCTTACTGCACCCTCAGTGAGTCTGTGACGTACCGATACTTTTCTTCTATACTGAGTTCTATAGGTGTGGCCTGCTGCAAGAGATCTTCTTGAAGATCTACTGTTAGGGTAAGTTCTTATGTAATTGTACTTTCTTAACTCTCCCTTTCATGGTCAGAATTTATTTGGCTACAATGTGGAGCTTCATGTTGAACGACTTGCAATAGTCAGACCTCTGCTTCTTGAAGTCCCTTACTCCTCAGCCTTCACATGGGCATCTTGGCAGTTCTTGTCATAGGGGCTCATGCTGCTTCTGTTCATGGGGTCCTAATCTTTCTGCTGCTGGGGCCTCCCCCTTGGATCCACCCCCTTCTGTGGGGATTTAGGCTGTCAAGATCTCCCTGTTTCTGACAAAATGGCAGGAGACATGTCAGACAAATGTGGGTACTCAATATTATTCAGGAGGGTCATGTGCTGAAATTATTAGCACCCTTTTCTGTGCATCTTTCCAGCCCATATCACTACCTCCAGAGCACTTACTGGTCCTGTTGACTGAAGTCCCTGCTGTCTTTGACAAACGGGCTATTTAGTCTGTGCCCCTTGCCAAAATAAAACTGAGTTTCTGTTCAAGATATTTGCTGGTGCCAAAGAAGACTGGCAATCTACACCAGTTCTGAACCTCAGAGACCTTATAAAATATACCGTGTGCAAAAGGTTTTATATGATCTCTCTTTAGTCCCTTCTCCCTCTGCTCTTGTAGGGGGATTGGCTCTTGTTATAGATAACAGGATGCATTTCTGCATATCAAGATTCCAAGCAGTAGGCCAGCACGGTGGTGAAGAGGGTGGGCAACCACGTTCAGGAATGGACTTGGGTCACCAGGGCAGGAGAGGACTGAGCACTTGAACTGCTCTCCTCTTCCAGGGGAGGGTGGCTGCCAGTCCATCATGTAACTCCTACCAGGTGGAGGCCTGGAGGTAAGACGGCCAAGAGTGACAAACAAGCGTGGGTGCTGCGGGACGGCTGCGGAGTGTGCGTGCCTTCACACACACACACACACACACACTCTGACAGGTGCACGCTGGCATCTGGCAGGAGATGAAAATGGAAAATGGGAGGACAGGCTAAATGAAGCCCTGCCAATCTCCATGTAGTCCGCTTTACCGAGCCCTGGACTGAAACCTCTGGATCTGTATGTCTGGAGGGGAGGATGGCCCTCCCCCTCCTAGCCCTGCTATGTGGGAAATTTGTGGGAGACCATAAAAGGGAACCCAGCAATGGTGGTTGAAGCCGGTTGCAGAATATCGGGACAGGGCTGAAGTGCTGCTCGTCCAATTGGAGGAAGAAAGACTTATGGCAAGGTTCGGCACAGCCATTGACAATACCTGTGTTTACTTTTGGAGGGCTGGCACTACAAATTTTGTGTCTTCCCCTTTGGCTTGTCCTTGGTACCATGGGTCTTCATCAACTACTTAACTGTGGTGGCTGTGGCTTTACACCAGGAACCCTCTATGTATTCCCTCACATTGAGGACTGTCTTCCCAATATGCGGTCAAAAATTGGGGGGGGGGGGCGCTCTACAGACATTGTACTGGGCTCTCCATTAGAGACCTTGGATATCAAATTTTTATGGTATAATAACCATGGCATGTAATATTGTGAATACCGCAGTATACAGAAGTAGTTGATTTTCTACAAAAAATGTCTCCTTGAACTTGGCGCAGAATAGACAATTGTTCCTCAAAACCCCCCAAATTGCTTGAAAGCCCTGAAATTGTGAACTATGGTTATGATGGTATTGGAAATTGGCCACAGTATCAATACCATGGCTTCTGTATGTTCTTAATACTATTTGCACAGTTGTCAGGAGGGATACCATTGCAAATACTCTTGCCTCACTGGATAAGTCCCCTAAATAAAATTTAAATAAAAAAATCTGAACTGGGGCTGGAATGGTGGCACTGAAGGCTGAGGTGCTGGTGCCTTACCTCACGCTCGCTGGCGACCTTTGTTTGGTTGACAATGATTATCCCATAGAAATTGCTAAACAAAGGGCAGCATACTCGCCTGTGTTAAGAGTGCTTAGAGAGAACAAAATCAGGTTCCAGACACCTTACCCTTCTCGTTTGAGGGTTTACTGGGAATTGGGCCTTAAAGTTTATGAGACACCCTCAGAAGTACTGCTGGAACTCAGGAGTAGAGGTTGGATATCAGGCATGGGCAATATTGCAGAGAAAACCAACTGAACGCCATTTCTGGATTGGCACATTGCAGAACGGCACCCTCACAAGAAGTCAGCTCATACTATAGCACCTAAGACATTAGAAGACGTCAAGACCTTCCTACAGAAAATGAAGAATCAGGCAGGCAGAGTGAGCGACACTAACCTACCACAGACCATATCTGAAATGGGGGTGACTGAAATTGGGGTATTTCTCTTGCTTGGGGAGGGTCATGTCTCTCCTCTTGAACCTTCGAGGGGCTCCAGAGATAACTGGGGGATGTACAGCCTATATTTTCCTCGATAAAAACAAACTAGAACAGCGTTGCAGGGAGCCTGCATTGAACTCTAGAAAAATTTCACAGAAACTAGCGATTTCAAGCCGGTAAGTGACTGCATGGACATTAGTTTTAGTTAAAAGTTTAGAATCTTCTGAGCCTCAGGTTTCAGATGCACAATAATGTAGCACTGTAAGTTCACTGAATTGTAGTTGGTGTAATTCCCACTTTTCAGCAAGATTGATTATTGTGGATGAGCACCTGGGGGACTGTAAGGCAAATTTGTTTATTTGTGGCAGCTCGGACAGATCATACCTCGTTGCTATTTGCTCCTGGGTATCAGATCGTAGTTTGAGTACACATTTACTCTGAGCCCTTTTCTCCCATATATATATATATATATATATATATATATATATATATATATATATATATACACTTGAAGAATGTGAAGGGCTTATCTTTGACAAAGGGATCAAAATGTTTTGTTTTGAATGGGGTGATGGTAAAAGGGGCGGAGCAGCATCGTTGCTCCTTTTTAACAGGGAGAATGCTGGATTGTTACTTGGTTTGGGTGATGACTTTTTTTAGCCTTCTTGTAAGGCTGTGCCCCGACCTGATTTTGGGCTGGGGGGACCAGGACCGCTTGGCGGCCTCATCTTCTCCCACCCGAGTGGAGGGCAACACCTTTTTACTTCCTTGGGATCTTAGGGAACCAAATAACAGGTTCCCCTACCTTGGGGGCCAATGTGTAAATAGTTGTACGCAGAGGAGCAGGCTTGGCAATGTCTCTGCCCTCCTCATGCTGTTATGCAAAGGGTTAATGGTTTATTTTGTGAATGTTGTTGTTGTTTATATAAGATTAGCCACTAATGTCAAATTACTAGACCTTGGAAGACCATTCATTGTTGCGACATATGCAGGAACCAGAAGACGGGAAAGCCAGTTAGCTTAAGGAGAGCTTAGAAAACTATTAAATAACACGGGGTTTACAGGTAAGAGGTCACCTGGCAACTTAGGGACCCTTTATTTACGGAAAAATGGTTGATTGGCAGAGAATTAAGATCCTCTCTCAGAATATAAATGGCCTTAATAATTCAGTTAAGAGATACAGGGTGTTATCCTCTTTTAAGAATCATAAACCGGATCTGGTTCTGCTCCAAGAAACACACCTGAGTAAAGCTGAGCATGCTAAATTGGCCAGATTCGGGATGCCCATGTTATAGCCTCCTCCTATAAGAATGGAAAAAGGCGGGGGGCTGCTGTTTTGATTCTGCATTACACTCAATTTCAGGTTGCAAATACTTATTCGGACCCTGAGGGGAGACTGGGAGTAGTGGTGGGCCAACTACAGGGACACCAGATTATGGTGGCCTCCATATATATATATATATATATATATATATATATATATCCGTGGGCAAGGGCGTCTGAGGTGTCACATCCGCTCCAAAAAATAACAGAGATTCAATCGGGCATCCTCATTGTGGGAGGAGATCTAAATTTAATCCTTGAGCAGGTGGATATTTCTAATGCTTCCCTGGGCAGGAGAACAGCGGCCCAGAAAGCAATGAGAAGTACTTGCAGGGGGCATTCTGGAGAGATGCATGGCGTCTGCTGCTCCAAACAAATGCGAATATACCCGCTACTAATCCGTACATGGCTCGTTTTCCCACATAGACTATTTCCTGGTCTCTGGGGAATACCAATATCAGATACAGGATTGCAGCCACACACCATCTGTCTTATCTGACCACTCTCAGTTGACCTTATCATTGGAGTGGAGCTTGGAGAGAGGCCAGACCCTCTGGAAGTTCAATAATTATTTAATAAATCTCAAGGAATTTACAGCTATGATTAAGGATCGTATCCTGCAGATAATAAGAGATAATGATGCCTCAGAGATATCTAGAGCAACTTTATGGGACATGATTAAAACGGTCCTATGAGGGGACATTATAAAATATGCCGAGAATTTTGAGAAATAACAAGCCCTCCAGTTAGAAAAATTACAGCAACAATTTCATGAGCTGCAGGAGCAACATGCAGCAGGAGATAAGGGGCTATACCCATTAGTGCAGATTACCAAGCAACAAGTGCAGAAATTAATAGATGTTAAGACAGAGCAAGCATTGCAGTATCTCCAGCAAAGATATTACGAAAGTGGTCCTAGGGCCACTCGTCTACTAGCTCACATGCTTAGACAGCTGCTTTCCCAGTCTACTATTACCCAAATCAAAAATAGGGTCACTCATAGGATGGCGTATGCCCCAAAGCCAATTATGTACATCTTTCAAACCTATAATCAGGAACTATGCACCAGATCGAGGGCTTGAAGATTGCTTCCTACTTAACGAAATTAAAGTTACCAAAGCTTTCACAGGGATGCAGCTGAAGCTGGATTCCTATTGCCATTTTGGAGTTGGACTCCACTATTTCTGATTTAAAACTTGGGAAAAGCCCTGGGCCTGATGGCTATTCCACAGCCTTTTATAAAAGTTTCAGACAAGAGATAAGGGAGGCCTTATGGAGGGTGTGTGGAGAGGTACAGAAAGGGGAGAGTATACCAGACACCTGGAACTATGCAGTCATTACTAGCTTACCCAAACCTAATAAAGATAAAACTCTCTGTGCATCTTATAGGCCCATATAGGCTTAATATTGACTACAACTTATTTGCCACAATTATGGCTGGATGCCTACAAATAATCTTACCCCGAGTAGTGGATCTTGATCAAATGGGGTTCGTCCCAGGAAGGCAAACACAGGACAACATCAAACACACATTACATTTACTCCACCATGCCACCCGGTCAGGGTATCCATTCCTTTTGCTGAGCTTGGATGCGGAGAAGGCCTTTGCCCGGATGGCCTGGCCATTCCTGGTTGCAGCTCTGGGAGGGTTTGGCTTTTCGAACTCCTTTATCAAAATCATAAACAACATATACAATAGCCCTAGAGCATATATTAAAATTAATGGAAGGGTGTCTTGCCCAATAATACTGAGGAGTGGCACGCGGCAGGGATGCCCCCTGTCCCCTCTCCTATTTGCTTTATACTTGGAGCCTCTGGCCCAAGCACTGACACAGGAGGAGAGGATTGGAGGATTAGATCAAGGAGGAATGATACACAAGCTCGCCCTTTATGCGGACGACCTCTTGGTCTATCTTAATGACCCTGAGAGATCCCTTGACCCACTGTGGGAGAAATTAACTGAATTTGGTCAATTGGTGGGCTATAAGCTATACACAGCCAAGACTGAAGAACTCCAGCTCCACTATGTCCCCTCTGACAGAATTAGAACAGCTTACCCTTTTAATTGGAATTTGAAGCAATTAAAATACCTAAGAGTGTTTCTGAGTACAAAGGAAACAGCATTATTCAATTTAAATTTTACATCGCTCCTAGAGAGGTTGAAATTAGACTTGGACAGATGGGCATTAATTCCAATTCCCCTAATACAGAGAGTGGAGGCTGTCAGGATGGTGCTTCTACCTAGATTTCTTTATTTATCCCAGACCTTCCCAATATCTCTCCCGGTGGCCTATATAAATGGGCTAAATAGAAGAATAAGTACATTCCTATGGGGTTCAGAGAGACCAATGGTTAGGATGTTGATCCTTCAGCTGCCCAAAAGGCAAGGAGAGCTGGTGCTCCTGAACCTGAGGGCATATTACCAGGCAGCCCAACTGAGAACAGCCTTCTGTTGGCTGAATAATTCTTATGAGGCCAAATGGAAAGGGGTGGAGTCCAGGATGGAAGACTTACTACAGGGTAACAGAATATTATTAACTACTGGGTGCACCACACGATTAGACGGTAGTACTAATCCTTATACAGAAACTACACTACAGAATTGGTGTAGACTACTCAATGATAAAAAGTTGAAGGAGTGGCTCCCCCTGCTGGTCTCTTTACCCTATGCCGATTCCTTTATCCCAGCCAGACTGGACTTGGGGTTTAAGTGGTGGGAGAGGGAGGGATTGCATTTAGTATGGCAGTTTGTACAAGGAGGAGATTTTATCCCTTTTCAGGACCTGATAGATAAATATAAACTTAAGTGGACAGATAGATTCAGATATTTTCAGGCTTGGGACTATATTAGAACCCTTTCTAGGGATCTTTGGAGAAAATCCCTGCCTCCTATAATTTATGTGCTACTTAGGACAGCCATAGAAGGGAATGCTTCCTTGGAGCATATGATTTTGTATCTTTATAAGGCCATAATTGCCTTCAGTGGGGACTCTTCTCAAACTATTAGGATGGCCTGGTCCAAGGACCTGGGAGTTCAAATCCCAGAGGAAATATGGACACAATACTTATCCAAAATACAGTGGGGAGTTGGAGCTATCCACTGGAAAGAATATGCCTGGAAAATGTTTGTATGGTACTTTAGAACCCCTGCGGTACAATACAAATACCAGCGAAACAGACCCCTTAATTGTTGGAGAGGTTGTGGTCATTCACCATCTACATTAGTACATATAATGTGGGACTTTCCAATCCTGACTCCTTTTGTTCAAGACTTGCAGAGGGCCCTGTGGGAGATTTTCTTCCCTGGTTTGATTCTGACATCCCCGATGTACTTTTTGGCGGATTTCACTGGGCCCCTCAGACAGAACTCCCTCAGTGGGCAAACTGCTCAGAATCGCCATCCTGGCAGCTCAAAAAGTGATAACGAGAAACTGGCTTTCCCCTCAACCTGTCAATCTAGAATCCTGGCATGATTTAATGATAAATATATTATATGTAATGCCTTATAGCTATTCTGAATCAAGCTCAAGAGAAATTTGAGCTTATGTGGAGGAGGTGGGTCCTGTATATTTCTAATGTGAGGAAAGATTTTGTACCTTGAGTATACAGAAAGCTGTTAATACCTCGAACTGACAAACTTAGTTTAATTTTCTCTTTTTAAAGAGCTCTAGGTGAACAGACCCCTCCATGGATTATATGCATATTTACATGAAATGTGTTAATTTAATGTTTAAAGTAAAATTGTAAGATTTGCACCTGCAGTTCACTGTGAGAACAATCATGTTTTAAATATACATATTTGGCATACCTTTTTCTTGTAAAGTGATGTTAGATCAAGAAATTAACTTTTATATGCACCAAAATCCTGGAAGTGTGATCTCTGTGCTGCTGCAGGCTTCTATGAGGCAGAACATCGCAGGCGTTGTCGCGAGACTTTGCGTGTGACGTCTCGCCAGGGAGATCTGTCAGCAACATGGCCAAAGTAAACTCTGTCAGCATGGAGCGCGGTACAATTTTTGATGATAGTTCTGTCTCCGGTGACTCTGAAATCGAGTACAGTGATATGGAGAGTCATCTCTCACTTCTTGATCCGTATTGTGACGATCCATATGAATCTGATGTGTCCTCCGGCGGTGATTCAGGCAGTAACTCCAATGGTGAATCAGAAGTGGATCCAGAGGCATATGGGGGAGATGGACGGCTGCAGCACAACAACTGGTACAGTGTCATTGATTATTACTGTGCTTTGATTCATCACCTTGAGTACTGATTTAAAACGGTACCTTTCAATATAATTGAGGTGCTATAAGCAGTCTTCAGATGCGTGGAATGTGCATGTCTGCCTACCAGCGGCATACTGTTTTTTTTGGCTCAACATGTAATTTCACACAGTGACTGTGATGATGGTAAATGCATTTCTGGCAAGCTGCTGTGTAATTCAGGTGTGCATTTTCTGTTGTTATAGTTACTTATAACTGTGAATGCTGTAGTATTGCAAATCAGTGGGGATCACAGGGAGTATCCAGTGAGCACTGTGGTCACTACAGTGATTGTCTGGTACCAGTTGTCCTTGTACTGATGTTGGATGCTATACCTGGCCCCCACCCTCACCCTTACACGATGAGTGTGCTACTGTGTCATAAGCAATGCATTTGTATTGTGATACCTGTGTGTCCCCTGGAATTCTCATAATAATCAAAAAGCTCCATAACTGCAATTACTGTACTACATATATATTACACCACATCTTTCATGTAATAACAGGTATCCAAACTACCTACATGCACTCTGTGATATAATACACAGGCTTGTTCCACCCCCACAGTAACTCCCAGTCATTATGCATTGTGTAATTATTACCATCCATCCGTTCATGTTTTCTGCCAGCATTAGCAGCACGTGTCATACAGGGCGCGTGGCATAGGACTTCTGTCCACACCAGTGACCACAAGTGTTTGTTTAGTTATTGTTCGTTTACTGTTGACCCTTCTTCATGACATGTTGTCACTGACAGCATAGACTTTTGATAGTTATTTAATACTGGTTTTGTCACTCAAGGTTTGACTCCCTAATGTTCACAGAGGTTGCAAGTGAATAGGAATTATGTTAACTTTTGTGGCATCCTCTTCAACCTGATTTGTGGTTGTAGGTAGTGAATTGTTTTGTGGGTGTGTGCTTACCATAAGGAACATGAATGTGTGGCAAGCTTATATGGTCTATTTGGTGTATTCTGATTAGTTACTTGATAAAGTGTGCTGTATTGCTGTCTGTGTCATGTACATACTGTAGATGGTGGGTATTGGTTCTTGTTGAGTGTGTTGTTATGACTTTTTGTTTTGTATTGCTTTTTGTGGTTTCTATAGCTGTACGCTATGGAAGGTGTCAGTTATGATATGTCCTTTCTGATGTGCTGTCAATCATCCCAACATCCGAGTTGTGTTCAGTAACAGTTGTGTCACAGCCATAATGGTGCTATGACACAACTGTTATTGAACATTGTAACTCCGAACTTTCAGTTGAGCATTGCTTGTGGTGGACATGTGTTTCTTGGCTGGCACCTGTTGTGTGTGGTGCATGTCTACGTCACCGTGAATAGTGTTCCTCAATGTGGTCTGCAGTGTAGTGAGTCATAGGAACCGACACCAATCAGGGATACTTTTTATCACCACTGTGTGATGCAGATCATCAGAGCTGGGAATTTAAACACTATCAATTATCTGATGCAACTGTCTCTACACTATATTAATAGTGGTCTGAGGAGTACTGTCATCCCCTTTTTTGGTGGTGCCTCTGAGTGCATCCTGGCTTGATTCTCCTTCGCCACCTGCCACCCCATACTGCAGCCCTCCCAAGATAACTCAATGTATCCTTTACTTTTGTGTGCGTACTCCCTTTCGGAAAGAACATATGTATCTGGCAGTTTCTTTTGCCCTTGGTCCTAGTTATCCTGTGCATCTCTGGTGGTGAGTTTCCCTGAACTGTCATCCAGTTGTCCAAGATGCTGTGTTTGGCACTTTCTGTTCCATGAGCATCAAGTTGTCATACTTGTGTGTGTCACTTTATTTTGTGTAGGCGTGTTGTAAGCATGTCGATGCATCATGTCCCCCAACCATGTGCTTACTCCGCCCAGTGCTTCTAAACCAAACCATGCACACCCTCTTGGAGGGAATCATTGAGTGAATGCTTGCAGAGCCACTCCCTAAAGGTCTCTGCTCCTGGTACCTGGGCTCTGTGTGTGAACCTCGGTTGACAGTGTGTTGAGCTAACCACCTCACTCAATGCCATGTTGCAGGCCACAGTTACTGTTTCACTGAAGAAATGCCCTCCAGAATGATATTGTGTCACCTGCGGTAACATATTTTCGCCAGTCAAATTGTGAACAGTTTGTATATCACCAGTTTTGTGGGTGGCTACATGTTTAGAATACATAAATACGTACTGCCCTACCACTGTATCCTCGTGGCATGCAAACTTCATTACTACTTTTGCTGATTGCTATGAGTCATGGGAATATGCTTTATTATCACACCTGTGCTGCCAAGGATGACCTACCTTCATTTGATGTTGTTGTGATTGTAATGTGTTTATTTATGTTACCGTCTGTCTGTCTGACTGTGTGTTTGTCCTTATGTCTGCTACTATCTATATGATTTCATCTTGTCTCATGACATTATAGTTCTCAATACTAACCTTTGTATATTTTTCCAGTGTCAAACAGGAAGGGCCTTGCTGTGGCGACACTGCTTTTCACTAACACTTCCTGGAAAAAATTTAGTGCTGTGTAGTTTCCGATCATTCTGAAGATCATCTGTCACTGTCCTTCATACCACGTGCGCTGAGTTGAAATGGTAAACAGCAGTATATATATGTGGTAAGTACGTAACGTGTGTTTGCAATTGTTATGTCACCTAGCTGTCCCAGTGGTGTTGATGGTTAAGGCATCTGTTCCTTACCTCCTGTCATGTTGGAGACCTGTGTTTGCAGTGCAGGTGGTCTGCCATGGGTCAGTTGTGCAGGTAGAGGATTTAGTGTCTGTAGGACACTGCTCCTCTCCTTGGGAGGGGTGGGGACAGAGTCTGCAGCTTGCTTTGCCCCAAGCATTGGTTGTGGGCTTGCGCAATGTACCTACAGATGTATGTGGCACATATGGGGCAGATGACCATAGTGCTTCACTCGGAATAGTGCATGGCTCGTCCAATGGATGGAGTCATTGCCCACTCTTGTGCCATGGTTTGGGGATGGGAAGAAAAGGAGGATAAAGTATTGACACGCATGATGATGCCTGGACACTCCCGGGTGCCACACCAGGAAAGGTGCCACCTCTCTCCAGGCCCTCAGGTGAGTCCTGTGGATGCTACGGTGACGTGGGTGGGTGGGTGAGCCGTGGGAAGGTGGCTGGTTGGGAGTACTGAACTGAAATTGTAAAAAAAAAAGAAAAAAAAAGGTTATGCTACCTGTGGTTTGCATGTCCTGCACTGTCCGATTCAACTGTCTCTTAACAATTTGTATTTTTCCTTAACAGGTGCACATGTGGAAACTGTCATGTCATGCAGGACAAGCTAGAATGTCTGTGCTGCATGAAGATTGATAGAATGACCTATTGAAGAGAGGACGCAGAGGTGCAATGCATCACACTTCATCCTGGATTTGAAAATGTGGTGCTTGACCCATATGTGCTCCAAACCGCCTTCTACAGTTATCACCAGCATTACAATGGTGGCAATGCCCCACCAGAAATACATGAGTAAGTACATGTGGTGTCAAAGGTAGTGGAAGGGGAACAGGTTAGTGCATTAATGCACAATATGTACTAGTTTTCACACAGGAAGAGGAAGGTGAGGATCCACTGCTACAAAGTAGAATGCGAAGACAGGCTGTCAATACTGCATTGAAGTTGTACACACCTACAAGTACTTTGGAGAGTAGAGGTAAATAATGTCATGGGAGGTGAACGAATACACGCTTGAAAGTTTTATTACTTCAGGATGGTTTCTGGAAACAATAGTAGTAGAACAATTCTGCTGGTATGCATAAACCTTGGAAGTACAGGATTACTGTAGGTGGGCTGTTGTGGTAACCCTCCACGTACAAAAGGGATCACACAGCTCATTGGGAACTATGCCCCCAAATGGCTGATTGCAATGCAGTGTATACTTTAGTAACAAAAGTCACTGGAAATGGCAGTGTTGCTTCTTCAGGCTACTGTGCAGAAAATTTGAAGCAAGTATGCATTGCAGGACATACTAAAATGCCACCAGAATAGGCCTTATGGTCTTTCGTGTCTGCTCGATAGTCAGCACCCATACTGTGCGTCCATTTTGCTGCCTCCACACTCCCTTGGGTTTCCACATCACCTTTCCAGGGTATTTCCCCGGTATTGAACTTCCTCAGCTTCACTCCCCCCATACCAGTCCCAGCCTCTCTTGAACCCCTCCACAGTATCAGCCTCCACCCACCCATTGTGCAGTGCATTCCATGGTTCCGCCACCCTCTCAGTGAAATGACACCTACTCCTCTCCCTCTGGCCTCCCTCCCCTCCGGTTCCACACCTGTCTTCTGGTTACCCTCCCTTTTGTTTTATTTGGAACACCCCATTTGAGCTTCTCTTATTAATGCCCTTTATGTACTTAAAGACTCTATCATGTTCCCCCGTCCTCCCGCTTCCACCTATCCTCCTGGCTGTACATCTTCAGCTCCTCAATCCTCTTCCCATAGGTGCTTTCCCCCATGTCATACATCATCTTGGTTGCCCTCCTCTTGACCCTGTCCAGGAGTGCAATGTCCCTTTTTAGGTGTGTCCTCCAGAACTGCAGATAGTACTCAATGTGTGGCCTAACCATGTAGTTATACAGAGGGAGGATCAGTTCCCTCCTGTAGGTAATCCCCACCTAGCGATGCATTACAGCATCCTATTGGCCTTGGTCACCACCCTCCTACAAATCTCAAATCTCAGAGTTGTTCATTTTAACATCCATCACCACCTCCACACCCCTTCGCCTTTGAGCCTTGTAGTGTGTTTCCCCCCAAGGAAGTACACTTGACCTGGCTTTATGAACCCCAGGTGCAGAACCCTGTATTTCCCCACACTGAACTTCTGTCACCACTTACTGGACCACCTCTCTAGAGCCTCCAGGTCCTCTGGTGGGGTCACTCTCCCCTCCTCCTCATCCACCACCACTCCCAGTTATGAGTCATCTGCAGATAGACTCATTTCACTCCTGATAGCCTTCCTTATATCAGAGATATAGGTGTTAAACAGCAGTGGCACCCAGACTGATCCCTGGGGGGCCCCACTAATGGCCTTCCTTGGGGATGAGACTATCCTTCCAATCTCCACCCTCTGAGTATGCTCTGAGAGCCAATTTCCTATCCACCTGATCATCTGCTGTGCCACCCACAGTTCCCCCATCTTAGCCAGCAGGCCACTGTGGGGTACACAATGAAACCTTGCAGAAGTCCAGAAAGAGGACATCCAGTGGCCTACATTGGTCCAGAGCACTCATCACCCAATCATACAATTACACAACGTTTGTCTGACATGACGTTCCTGGGACAATGCCATGCTGTATATCATCCAGGTAACCCATTTGCTCCAGCTTCCCCCCCAAGCCTTTCCTTGATAATACCCTCCATCAGCTTGCCCACCATGGATGGCAGGCTAACGGGCCCATAGTTCCTCATCTCCTCTCTGGATCCACCCTTTGTGGGTAGGCACAATATGGGCCACCCCCCACTGTTGGTGTACCCACCCCGTTCGCAAAGAGATGTTGAAAAGCCCAGCGGGGAGGAAGGGGGGGGGATCTGCCAATTCCATCAGCACCCTGGGATGCATTTCATACATCACCAGAGCTTTCTCTGTCCTTAGGGACCTAAGAGCTTCCCTCACCCTATCAACTGTGATTTCAATCTCACACCACCCTTTTCCGCCTTTTCTTCCTACCCCTCACCTGATGGTGCTGGCCTCTCACCCTCCCTAGACTCGGCTGGGCTCCCTGCCTGTAAGGCTCATGCCTCTTTCGCAGGTGCACAATCTGTCCCATGAAGAGGTGCGAACCCCCATCCCCCCCGTAAAAACTGACTCAAAGTACTCATTTAGTACCACATCCTGCTCTCCTGCCTCCTATGGTCATTCCTCCCGTTCTAATCCTGCTAATCTGCCCCCTCACTTTCCTTTTTTCCACCGTATATCTAAAGAACCCCCTCTTTCCCACTCCTGATTCCCCACGGCCAAGGACTACTCCTTCCCCGCCTTAGCAGATTTTTCCACTCTGGTGACCCTTCTGGACATCAGTTCATACTCTCCCTGATCCCTTTCTGTACTGGAGTGCTTGAAGCGTCAAAAGGCAGCCTTATTTTCCCTCACTGCCGCCTGTTCCTCACAGGTCCACAGACATAGTTTTATGGCCCTACTGAATTTGCACCTCACCCTTGCACAGTACTTGGTAGCCATCTGTACCCTATCCTAATGATCTCCCAGCTACTGTCAGCATCCATACCTGGCCTTATCTTGTCCAAATAACATTAAAGAATCATTCCAATGCCCCTGAATTCCACACCCCTAAAGTCAATTATTGCCATCTTTCTGAGGTTTTCATCACCCCTAGGTCCAGGAAAAACCAGACCATGTCATGACCACTCACCTCCAGTCCCCTAATCTGGTCACTGTCCATCTGGTCACTGAGCATCTCAGTATCCGGTCCTCTGTTATAGGCTCCCCCACTTGCTGGAGTAGGAACGTGTCATGAAAGACATCCTACGATCTCTGCTCCCTGGCCACTGGGGATGTCATAGTACCCAGTCCATCACAGGCATGTTTAGGTCCCCATCACTACTACCCCTCCCTTGCCCAATCTACAGTGGCCCATAATAGTTGCCACGAGGCTCTCTTCCAGATCCTTCACCATCGCAGGGTGGTCTGCATACTACCCCTATTTTTAGCCTTACCCCGTGTTTGCAGGGTGACCCAAATCGTCTCCACGTCCCCCTCCGCCTCCTCCACCTTTCCAATACTGATGCCATTTTTCAGCATCAGTGATACCCACCCATCTTTCCTGAACATTGTGTAGCCTTGTCCCAGTTCCCTCTGAACAACCACAGATGTCTGCTGGCTTATTTGGAAGTTATGCCTTTTGGCCACCTATAACAGAGACCCCATGTGCCCCTTGGGTGCCCACCTTTTCTCCTCTCCCTATGCCAGAGACCTTAGTACCTGGGGTAGCTACGTATGTGTATCCCTGCCCCTTACTTCTCCCACCCCTCCATATCTCGCTCCCACTTCCTCCAGCTGCCTCCTATCCCCCTCAACCTCCTCTCTAAGCTGTGCCAGCTGGTAGCACACTGGGCATCCCCCGAACTTCCAAGCCCAGTCAAGTACCATGTCCTCACCACACCCTGCGCACCATACTAACTATTCCCACTGTTGTGAAATGCGGTCCTGTCCCCATCATAGCAACTTTTTAGGACAGAAAGCGCCCAATAAAATGCAAAAACGCTGACTTCAGTTATATCTGGGTTCAACTGGAAATGTCACAGAAACAAAGCAACACCCACCAAGCAAGAACATAGATAAAACTGGGTTCCCCAAGATACAGAGCTACAAGGGGTTAGACATAGACACCCCCCTACCCAGCATGCAAGGTGCCAGTCAGATGTATAGTTTTCCAATGTCCAAGCAACAAGCCCAAACCACTCCCATCCCTGAGTCCTCCCGCGCAGACTATTTCCTAGAGGTGTGGGTTGAGGACGGGGGTAGGAAACAATTACAGCTCCTTTGTGATCTTGTTCTAGTCAAGGTGGCTGGGCTTGCCCTTTTATAGCCCAGCCGCAAGTTCAAATGTTGGAGCCCTGGGCACTGACTGGGCCTCCTCACTTTCTCTCTGTTGCAGTCTCTCCCTGCTCCCTGGCTTCTGCAGCTGCTCCCACCAACAGTGCGGCCACTGGCTTGTCCTCCTTGCCGCTTATGCGTCCAGCAGTCCCGCAGCTCAATGTCGCCAATGTGCCTTACACTCACCGGCTCCTGCAGCTGCTGTCACCACCCACGTGGCCACCGGCAATCACAGCTCCTCTTTGATCTTGCGCAGTGTGATAAATGTGAATGATTTGCTTGACTTGTTCAATTGGCAGGTTGATTTGGGGAGCAGTGCATTTGCAGTAAGCAGATGTTATACAAGGAATTGCACAGTTTCACATACTCAGTACAGTATGAGATGTGCAGTGTGGTACTGGAAACTAAGGTTGTTAACGTGATTGGAGATATGTTGACAAATATACAACAGAGTTCACCGGTAAACCTGACAGCGTTATAGCCACCTCCCAACCCCTGGCAAGGGACTGGGATGCACCCTGCCCCTGTACCTATCCCAGCCGCTCTTGAACCCATCCACAGTTGTAACAGCCACATACTCAATGAGCAGCGCATTCCAGGGTTCCACCACCCTCTCAGTAAAATATTGTATCCTTGTTTCCCCCCTTATTCTCCCACTGACCAGCCTCATTAAGTGCCCCCTGGTGGCCCCTACATTCCTCACTCAGCTGAAGCATCTCATCAAGGATGACACTATTTATTCCCTTTAGATATCTGAAGGCTTCAATCATATCCCCTCTGCTCCTCCTCCTCTCCTCCAGCAAGTACAGGTTGAGCTCCTCAAGTCACTCCACATATGGCTATTCCCCTAGACCCTGCTACATGCTGTTCACCCTCCTCTGGACCCTGTCCAGAAGAGAAATAGCCCTTTTTAGGAAAGGATGCCAAAACTGCATGCAGTGTTCAAGTTCTGGTGTAACAAGGCAATTATACAGTGGAAAGAGCACCTCTCGGCTCCTTGAGGTTATCCCCCTGGCTATGCACCCCAGCATTTTATTTGCTTGGGCCGTACCCCTTTTGCACTGCTCTGAGTTATTCATTTTTGCATCTACCAGGTGCAGTAATATGTCAGGTGTCCCACCATACTCCTTTGCAAGAGCATAGACAAGATGTTTTGCCTTGTGCACTGTCAAGCCAGGTATACTGTTGGTCTTAACACCACCGGAGGTCTCCACCTCCACCCGCAACCCCCACCTGATTCCCCTAATCATGCAGTCACCCAAGAGAAGCACTCTTACTGCCTCCTTCTCTATAGGCATACTCACTACCCCAATATCCCCCTCCCCCTCCTACCTCATTACCTTTTACGTTAACTCCCTTCCCCATCATGCCAATTTCTGTCCTGTCCATTCTGCTCCAGCCATTAGGCCTCACTGACCTGACCTCCCTTGCCACTTCCCTTCCTGCAATGGCACACTACTCCATCCACGTATTTCCCCCTGGAGCAAGTGCCCCCGCGCCACCAGTTTTGGATCCTCACTGTCCTGTCCACCTCACCCACTCCCTTTCCCCCTACTGTACCTGAGTACATCACCGTATCCATCTCATGGACAAGGGTTCCCCTGGCCCCCCTCCTCTCTCCCCTCAGTGACCTGTCCTCCATAACCACTTCCCTTCCCTCAATGCAACAGGGTCCATCTCTGTGGTCACCCCAGGGACAAGGGACCTCTCCACATCCCACCATGGATTGCAGTAGCCCCCCCGCCTCCCTCCATATTTCCTTCTCTCCATGTACCTACCTACCTGCCTATCCCCATCTCCTGGTATTACACCATTGTCCAATACTAGATCCTTCCCCTCCACCCCCCCACGGCCCTACCACTCCAAGCTCTGCCTTCCTTGCCATCCCCTTCCATGCCCAAGGCATCCTGCCTTCCATCCCTCCACTCCCTACTGCCAGTACTTGCGTATCCTCTGTATCCTGCTCCCCCCGAGACTCTATGCCAGGGATTTGCTCCTCTGCCAATGTGTGCTGAGCCTTTTGCCATCCCCCATATACCAGTCTCTGCAGGAGCCTCCTCCGTTACCTGTTCTTCCCCCTCCCTCTCGATTGTCTGTGCCAGTACTGTGAATCTGTTGTTATGCTCTATGCTAATTGTCCAGACAATCCATGCTGGCTCACTCTCGTAACAGTTTTCTTTTGCCCATATCCCTGCCCTTTTCTCCTACCCTCATGCCTGGCCCCTTGTCCTTATTTCTCCTAACTTCATGCCATCCCCCGATCCCTATTCCATTCAGGGCAACCACAGCCTAATGCCCCTTGTTGATCCCATCCTTCCTCTAGGGTCCACTCCAACACCTCCTTAGCTTGGCCCCATGTGCTCAGGCAATCTCTTACTGTCTACAGTGGAACAATGTCATTTTTTAGGTGTGAGCAACAGTAGTACAATCCATGATGGATACGTGTCCTTACCACTTACACGTACAAAGGAGATATAACCTCCTGTCTCCTACTGTGCACTGTTGCACAATTGGTGCGACAACATCCAAACAGTTACAGGTTGACATCACTGACAGCAGTGATGTCAAGGATGGAGATATTGAAGAAATGTAAATGGCCGGCTCATCTTGTCATTCACTTTTTCATGGGTAGATACCAAACCACCATGATGGTGGCACACAAAAAAACAAAAACAAATCTGAATTGAAAACTTCATGATAACAGTGTACTGACACAAACCAGCACATGTTTGTTTCTGGCTCTTCGCTGGCATTGTGATGCTACCCAGCAGTCTCTCTTTTCACTAAAGAAAGTTGGTTTTATGCAACAGCATGCAAATGACTTTGTATCTACATCTGAAACAGTTATGTAGTAGCACACTACACCGCATGCCTGTGTCACAAACCTGTTGCTTTTTGCTTCCTCTTGGTGCTTGATGCAGCCTTGTGTTGCATGCTGAAACGTTGAAGAACCATAGCACCAAGATGAGGAAGAGCAAACTGTTTACCTCTGTGGCATCAGAGTGGTGTCAACACAGTACCACCATCTGTGTTCTTCCCCTCATCTAGTTTACAAGTCATGTAAACACATTGAGTATTTGTAGCACGGTCCTGACAGTGATGGTCGTACTGACAGTAAAGCACAATATGAAAATGAGCTAATGCTGTGCCAGACAAACAGTAACAATGTGCTTTTGTGTTTCTATACAGGAAATATCAATACACTGCATATCGACAACTTGTGCGTGTTGGGTGTGGGGTTACTTAGGCAAGGACGTCTGTGTAGCCCTACCTTCCTGTGCAGTGCAGAAGATACGGGACCGTTACCCCAACGAGCCTGGTGTTGCATACACTCATTTCAAACCAGAAAGGATCATGCCACCTTGAATCATCAGTGTAATTATCTGTTATGGTGCCCTTTCATGTATGCTATCATTTCACAGAGTAATGCGCCAGTAATGTGTGTAAGCATTCCAGAGTACATAGTTATACTAATTTTTGTAACAGTTAGTCCAGTTCACACAATTATACTGTTGAAATAAAGTTGACTTCACGTGAGCTAAAAACAAAGCCAATGGCTAGTCTGTACTTCATGCATGTATATGTTTATTATAGTAATACCACAGGACAGGAATGGATCACTTATTCAATAACAATTGTATCAAATGTGCAGGTGCACATTAAGAAGCAAACAATGCCAACATATTTCAACCATTGCTTTCTTAAAGGAAGTCAGAAGTCAATATCAATTAAACTTTTGTGGTTGTGGCATAGCGCCCACACGCAACATCCAACCACCAGTCATACCTTTACAGTAATTAATTATGGAGTTAATTCAATGGTAAATAAGCTCCTTCCCCATAAGTATGTCACTGTATGTAATTGTGCTCTGGTTGGGACAGCATTAGACAGCGAACAAAAAATTTATTGTACCTGTTATGGGACACTTATAGCGTCACACCACAATGCATGTGCCTGGGATTAGTATATGTTTGACCATGCAAACATGGACATATGGACAGCAACCTTGAAAGCAGGTTGATTACAATGGTTTGATTCCATGCCACATGGGAGAGGGGAAGGTGAAGTACGGAGGGGGGATACAAATTGCACAATTTATCTACAAGTGGCTGAATGGAAGGCACAAAAGAGTGGTGGTATGTGGGAATTGTCATCCCTGTGTGCATTAATGATCGTGGCACCACAGGGATCAGTAGTGTGACTGTTGCTGATTTTGGATATTATAAAAAGGGTCTGAGAAATGGAGCTTTCTGATTGGCTGCAAACATTCTAACAGCCTTATGTTAATCTTGTATTAACATACATGTAGAGCTTAGCCATATGCTGAACAAGGTTTAACACGGTTTAAAAACATTTTTTATTATAATAGCAATAAGGCACTCCCAGGGATTATGTTAATGGCCAGTTAATCACCCTCTAGGAGCATGTGGCACTCAGCTCTACCTCGTGCTACAGTACACCCCTAGAAGGTGATTAACAGACCATTAACATAACCCTAGGTCATGCCTTATTGCTTAATTCATAGCTAATATCTCACGCTGTATGTTGAGTAAGATCAGTCTATTCGCAGATGATATGAAGATTGCTGCTGTGGTAGATGTCATTGAGGGTCTGAGGGGGCTACGTGGAGACCTCATAAAACTTCAGGGGTAGTCAAAAACATGTCAGTTTGGGCTATACGCCAACAACTGCAAGGACTATTAACCAGGGAAGGAGCTATCCAGTGGGAGTGGCAGTGGCATAAGTTGCATAACTGTATCATTGCTCAGGATAATGATAATTTGGTTGCCAGCTGAACTGATAGAAAGTCAGACAGTTACGCATTGGAATGGCAAGAGAACTGAATGATACATAAAGAGGTCACTTATAGTGATTATCAAAGATAAGACACCTATAGGTAGCAATATGTGATGTTACATAACAAGTAACATAACAGTGTCACACGGCTTCCTGTGCATTACTGATGATGACAGATGTAATTCGTATGGAAATCAGCAGCAGAAAGACATTGCTTGCAATGGCATGGTATCATTTGCAACGTCTTCTGTACAGTTATGTTTTCTGTGTTTTTCATGAGACAGCTGTGTGTTTGTACATGGACAGAATGGATGTGGTCCACATGAGGGAAACTGGATTGGTGCTGTGCCTACAACACAGAATAAAGTAATACATGCCACAGGACTAAAACAATAGACACAGTGTTATAGCTGACACCAACAGGAGATATGACACATGCTGTGACACACTATATGTATATATGTGTATATATATATATATATATATATATATATATATATATATATAAATATAGGATAAAGCAAAGATGTACTTTATGGGTCAGATATTTAAAGGGAGTGCGCACTGAGACAATATTCCGGGGCAGAATGATAATGGTATGTGGCGCGACTCCAGGGGGCGTACCCATGCATATGCAGTGCATCGCGATATTCAGCCCACAATGTACAGCGCATATGCTGGCACAACCCTGAGGTGTGCTGCATACCTGGTCACAAAGCTGAGCACAAAATAATAGTAGTATCAAGTACCAACCACCCACAGGTGTGCTGCTGTACTGCAATGCGCAGCACAGCAGCTGCCAGCTGTGTGACAAACCCCACCCAACACCATGCAGAAGCACCTACTGACATCCCTGGAACTGTAGTGGCACCCCCCAGAGATGCAATCACCAAAAGATCTATATATCCCTGGTAGTCTAGTGGTAACCTCCTCCTGCCACATAGCCACAATTGACGAAATCATCTATTCATCCCTGGTAGTCTGGTGGGACCCCCAACCCTGTCTGGAGCCACGATCATCGACATTACTGTATATGCCCTCTTGTGGTCCAGTGCCACCCTCACATCCGTACAGGACCTCCTGCCCACCCTGCCCCACCCAGACCCACCCCACCATCGGCGGCAACACAGACCCACCCGCATACCGCCCGGCTGCTCACTGAATGACAGCTTACAGTAGCAGCTGTAAGCCTATTGGTCCACATCGTGTGCAGCAGTGCATACTGTAACAGTCCTTCACAAAACCGTGAATTTATATATCTTATTTGGGGTGCGGGGCATTGGGAGGGAGGGGGGACCAGTGTACTGCCAGGGATTGCACTGTTATATTATGGTGATTGCCACTATGGGGACAGGGAGGTTTCCTCATGTCGTCCTCTGTTGGCACCGCATGCTGTGCAGGGCGCCAGGCACTAGTCGGTCTGCACTGCACAACGCATGCAAATGGAGCCATAATGACATGCAAATGGCCCCATTTGTGCCTTGCATACATTATGGCGCCATTTGCATAGTAACGGCTGAATATCAGGCATTTGCACACAGCGTCTGTGTGTGGTGCTGGCCCAGTTCCCATTCCTGGTATTGGCTCTGGCTGGGGGGGATGCACCACTCCATGGTAGTTGCACAGTGTGCATTATCTGTTATATTCAGAGGAGATGCACCATTGCTCATCTTTGAATATATCCCTGAGCTGCGCCAGTGCAACACAATTGCACTGTGCCACAGTGCCAGAAGACTTGGTTTGCTGGCCAAGACACCTAGCTTCACCTGAGCTCTTTCCTTCTAAGACTGCTTGAAAGGCAGAGTAGAGAAACTTACCAGAGCAAGGGAGAAGGATTAAGACTTAGTTTGGCTAAGCAGATTTACTGTGTGGTGGTGTTTTTATTTTTTACTCACAGGGATTGCTACTGTTTGTTGCTAACATTTCATTGCTTTATTTTTTCTCTGATTCAAATTGTTGTTGCTGGTATACCTTCTTCTGCATTATTACAAGGTGTGCCTACAGGTGTGTAGTAACAGATTACTGCTGTAATCTTCTGATTCAAATTGTCTTTGCAAGGTATATCTTCTGTTACTGCTTTATTTTCTCTGGAGCAAAGTGTTTCTTACAGGGTATATCTTCTTTGAAATTATTACAGGTGGTGCTTTACAGGTTTTACAGTTTTATCTAACATTAGGATAAGCTTTCAGGGTTACTGCATTTGTTGTTGACTGATTGTTTCTGCTCTTACCTCCTTGTTCTTTCGTCTGTGGTTCTTCTTTTAGGCAGGGAAGGGCCCAGCCACCCACCCCATCCCCAACCACCCCACGCTACTCCTTTATAGGTACAACAGTTGTGACATTTCCTGTGGCAGAGCAGGAAGGGGCGGATCAGTGGGGCCTACAAGGTGATCTCTATTTACAGGGGCACTAGTAATTTAACTTGTTATAACAAGTTAAACAAAGCACAATTAAACCATTACTTGCATTTTTTCCTTTTTTTCCTTCTAATTACTCTGACTAGGTTACAAACCCAGCAACTTATTTGGAATGGATTTCATTAACTGCAGGTACTGTGGAACAATTTTCAGAAGGACAGTCTTATAGGATTTAGGACACTGTCCTACATGCTGGGCCTTTGGAGATCTTAGGTCTCAGCTCCGGGCAGCATGGGCAGAGATTGCACCTCAAATTTCATATTGAAGAGGAAATACATTATAAGAACCACCCGCCATTTCCCCAGCATCCAACAGAAAAACCTCGACCGCAGAGGGTAGTTGGTCCAGGAGGTTGGCAGGTGGTTAGGAGGAGCAAATCAGGTGCCCCATCACTCTTTGCTCTCCAACACATTACCTCCAAAAACCATATAAACACTACAAACAGGTATCTGCCTCTATCTCTGAAATCAAATAAAGAGGCAGAAGACACTGCAGAGCAGGACACTGCGGCACAGGAGCTAGCACAACAATACTCACCCAAATCAGAACCAAAACTAAACAAGCACAAAGGAAATCCAAAAACTTCTGATCATAGGAGACTCCATGATTCGGGAGTTGATACCCATCTCCAGCCAGAGGTGATGGTCAGGTCTCCCAGGTACATCAGCATGAGAGACACTGACCGCATTGCTAAAATTGTTCACAAAGCAGGAAAAACATTGATGTCCTAGTACACATAGGGACTAATGATCTCGCCAGCCGGTCAGTTGTGGAGACCAAGGAACACCTGACTAGGCTGGGTGACAAACTATCATCTATTTCGTCCGGCATCTCCTTCTCTGAGATCCTGCCAGTCTGGGAGAAGGAGCAGATGGACGGAAGGTCAGAGAAGGGAGATAGGGGAGCTAAACACGTGGCTCAAGGACTGGTGCCAGGAAAAAGGACACAGATTTGTAGGAACTGGCAACAGTTCTGGGAGCGAAAGTTCTTTAAATTTGATGGACTGCATCTGACTAAAGAGGGAGTCAGTGCATTGGGGCAGAAGTTTGACGTCTTTGCAGAATATTTAAACTAGCAAATGGGGAGAGGGGTGCAGCACCCCATACGTCGAATGGGAAGAACACCCCTCCCCACTCAGCTAGTGGTCAAACAGGAATTCAGCGTGTTTGCCGTTCATTTGCATCACCAGGTAAGAAAAAAGGTTTGTCTCCCCATACGATGCACAGGGGTAATGCCAAACTTCACCCAACAACTAACACACCAAAATCTGGCCAATGGAAAATCATGTACACAAATGCTCACAGCCTGGGAAATAAGATCCCAGACCTGCAGGCAATAATGTCAGAGGCTAAACTGGACATAGTAGCAATTAGTGAGACGTGGTTTACCAGTAACCACACTTGGGAGACTTCAGTACCTGGCTATGTATTGTTCAGAAGAGACCGAGGTGCAAAAAGGGGGGGAGGAGTGGCCCTGTATGTTAATGAAAATATCAAAGCTACAGAAATTCAGAATACACATAAGGAGCCAGAAGAACTGTGGGTCACCCTGGAAACAGGAAATGGGACAGCCATAAGAACTGGGGTTGTCTACAGGCCCCCAGACCAGAGGGAGGACATAGACACATTACTGTTAGAAGATATACAAAACATGACAGCTAAAGGGGAGGTTCTGATAATGGGAGACTTCAACATGCCAGATATAGATTGGTCAATACCAGCAGGAACATCTGCCAGAACTAGACTCATAGTGGATTCCTGCAGGGAGGGCCTCAAACAACTGGTACAGCAACCCACAAGAGACAGGGCTATCCTAGATCTAGTACTGACTAACAAAGAAGGGATCACAGATCTCCAGGTAGAAGGTCACCTGGGGCCAGTGACCATCACATGGTATGGTTCAATTTGGCTACTACATCTAAATCATCCCATTCCAAGGCAAAATATGGGACTTCAGAGGAGCTGACTTTGATAAGATGGCCAACAGAGTTAAGCTAGCCCTGGCAAAAGAAACACAGGTGAGGAGGTACAGGCAAAGTGGGCAAGCATTAAGGATACAATACTTGAAGCAACATCCCATTGTGTTAGACAGAAAAGGAAGTGCAAAGAAGAAGGAAACCACTTTGGTTCTCAAATACAGTAGCAAAAAGGTCAGAGCCAAAGGCTGGCCTTCAGGAAATATAAAGGAACACAGCGGATGAAGATAGGGAGGCATACCAAACTGCCCTAAGGGAAGCAGGTAAGGCAGTAAGGCAGGCAAAGTCCCAAACTGAGGAAACACTAGTACGAACAGTAAAGAAGGTGACAAGACTTTCTATAGATACATTAGTGAAAGGAGAAAGTCCAGAGGGGTATTGCTAAGCTTAATGGAGAAAAGGAGCATGTGAGGAGGAGGACCCTGTAAAGGCATCTATCCTAAATAGATACTTTGCTCAGTATTTACTGAAGAGAAGGTAGGGCAGGGCCCACAGCTCAGCATCATGGACACAGGGGAGGGAGGTGAGCACTACTCCCTTCACAAAAGAAAGGGTCCTACAAGAGCTTGCTAAACTCAGGTGGATAAGGCAATGGGACCTGATGGCATACATCCCAGGGTACTTAAGGAGCTAAAGGAGGAACTAGCAGAGCCATTAGCAGAATTGTTTAGTGAGTCTCTGAGCACAGGAGAGGTCCCAGAAGACTGGAGAAGGGCTCTATGTGATCCCGCTCCACAAGAGTGGTAGCAGGGAGGAGGCGGGAACTACAGACCAGTCAGTCTTACCTCAGTAGTGGGCAAGATTATGGAGGCACTCCTTAAGGAAAGGATAGTGCAACACCTGGAATCCATAGGGCACAGGATCCAAGACAGCATGGGTTTACAAAGGAAGGTCCTGTCAAACTAATCTCATAGATTTCTTTGACTGGGTAACCAGAGTGGTGGACCAAGGGGAGCAGTTGATGTCGCCTACCTTGACTTCAGCAAAGCTTTTGACACTGTTCCACATAGAAGATTGATAAATAAGCTAGGTAGGCTCGGGTGGTCAGAAGTTGGTCAACTGGGTGGCAAACTGGTTGACTGGCAGAAACAGAGAGTGGTGGTAAATGGTATACAGTCAGAAGAGATGCAAGTCACAAGTGGGTACTCAGGGATCAGTCCTGGGGCCAGTCCTATTCAACATCTTCATTAGTGACCTCGCAGATGGACTAGAGGGTAAGGCTTGTCTGTTTGCAGATGACACCAAGATCTGCAACAGAGTAGATGATCCAAATGGGTGGGCAGAATGAGAAGAGATCTGGATAAACTAGCAAATGGTCAGAAGAGTGGCAACTGGATTTAATGCAAAGAAGTGCAAAATCATGCACATAGGGAGAGAAACCCTGAAGCCACTTATAGGCTGGGAGGAGTTGCTAGCAGTCACAAAGGAAGAAAGAGACTTGGGCATCATCATCACTGATGACCTAAAATCATCCAAGCAGACCTCTAAAGCAGTAGGTAAGGCTAGGGGGTGTTAGGGTGTATTAGTAGGGGTATCACAAGTCGTAAGAGGAGGTAATAATCCTCTGTACAAGACATTGGTTAGGCCCCATCTGGAGTACTGCGTACAGTATTGGAGGCCACATCTTCACAAGACATTAACCAAATTGAGGCAGTCCAGAGAAGGCAACCAAAATGGTGCAGGGACTGCATCAGAAGACATATGAGGACAGATTAACGGAGCTCAATATCTATACCCTTGAGCAAAGGAGGAGAGAGGTGATATGATCAAGACATTTAAACACCTTAAGGGCATAAACAAGGTGAAAGAGTCTAACATGTTTAAATATAAGAAAATAGCAGGACAAGAGGACACAGCGTGAGATTAGAGGAGGCCGATTAAGGGGAATGTGAGGAAATTCTTTTTCACAGAAAGGGTGGTAGATGCATGGAATAGCTTACCACAAGAAGTGGTACTATGAATACAGTGCAGGGCTTCAAACAGGCATGGGATAGGCATAGGAGCAATACAAATGACTATGAATAGATAGGTCACTGACAGAGCAAAGGCCGATGGCACATTTATAAGGTAGAAAAGAAGTGGGCAGACTGGATGGGCCTTGCGGTCCTTATCTGCTGTCAACTTCTATATTTCTATGTTTCTATAACATGCGCCATTGCTAGGTGCAATTTTGAATATTGGGGCCATTATCAATGACAGCTGAATAACCAAAAGCTAGAACATGAGAAGATGTTGTCACACCAGGAGGGACATGCACATCCAGTGTTCCTGTAACACAAGTACGAGAGCTCACATCCTACCTGATGACTGTTGTCATCACTTCCTCACACCTCGAGGTTATTTTATGAATGTCAGAGACATGTTTAAAATCACCCACAGTGGTTTCTTGCCACTGCCTTATGGTACTGTTACCTATTCCAATGCATGGCATGTATGCCATAGCATGTAAATGGAAGTTTATGCTGTTTTTGTGTGCTGCATGAAGGTCTTCAGCACATCCAAAATGATAACTCCCCAGTGCATTTCTACGGTGATGAATGTCACTGTAAGTTTCTGATGTTTTTACATTCTGCATGAAAGCATTCAGATCATCCTAAATGATAACTCCAGGGTTACTTTATAATGCGTTGCTATTCAGCAGCCCTACCCCTGTCTGGTCCCTATATAGAGGGTTCCCTCATCACAACATTATTATGAAGCACTTGTTTCCAAGCACCCTCAATTGCCACAAGCCAGAACATAGAATCATAGAAATTTGGGGCTGAAAACAGCACTCTTGTCCCATGTACTATGCCCTAAAGCCACCTCCAAACTGAACCCCCCCCCAAGTGAGACTAAATCATTTTGCTTCCTGGTCTGCAAGGAGTGTGTCCTATGTGAATGGAGGACCGATGAGAGACCTGAAAATGCCAGGAGCAGATTGGGGAACCATGGTGTCCGCATTGAGCAAGGAGCAGCGCCTGTTGGACATCTTCCAGGATGTGTTCCTTGCCCAGCTGGTGACGGAGTCGAGAAAGAAGGGGCGCGTCCTGTCAGACGGGGAGCTCATTAGGGTCCTAGTTGTTGGGGACCCACTGGCGGGTAGCGACCATGCCACGGTTTAGTTCTCTCTAGAAGTAGGGGGCAGGGTATAACAGACAAGAACAACAGTGGCAGATTTCAGAGGGGCTGACTTTGGGGGGATGGGGCTGATCATGAGGGGCTATCTAGATGGGATCAGGCCAAGCATGGGCATGGAGGCACAATGGGAAACGATAAAAAAGGGACTTCTGGAGGCTGCCAAGGCCTGCACGAGGGAAGACGTAAGGGGGACAAAGCTAGGAAGCCAAGTTTGTGGACGAAGGAGGTACAGGATGTGGTGAGGGAGAAAAATGCTGATTATAGCCAATATAAATGCTCATGGGGGGGGCTATAGCCAAGGAGGAGTATGATATGGCAGCCACGAGGGTCACCAGGGTGGTGAGATTGGCTAAGGTGGGGCAGAGCTGAGATAGGCACGGGGGTTAAGAAGGGGGAAAAAGGGTTTTTTAGGTATAACAGGGGAAAGAAGAAAGGGGAAGGGGCAGATCAGTCAGCTCAGGATAGGGTCTGGGTGGGTGGAGAGGAGGGAGAGAAGGCAGAAGTACTAAATTACTTTTTTGCCTTTGTCTTTACCAAGGAGGGGGGGAGGGCAGCACTAGTAGGAGGGGGGAGAGGATATGATGGATAAGGAGGGGGAAAACGATGATGAAATACCCAGAGGTAGACTGCTGGATACACTCAAGACCCTAAGAGGGGACAAGGCACCGGGCCCTGATGAGATCCACCCCAGGATGCTCAGGGAGCTGGCGGATACCCTGGCCACTCCCTAGCAGATCTTTTTAACTCCTCCCTGCAGTATGGGTGGGTACCTCAGGACTGGAGGATGGCCCATATTGTGCCTATCCACAAGGGGGACCTGCAAGAGGAGCCGGGTAAGTATAGGCCAGTTAGCTTGACATCAGTAGTGGGCAAAGTGATGGAGAGCATCGTGAAGGAAAGGATAGAGGGGGTGCTGAGGGCACGGGGGGTCACAAAGATATTCATCAGCATGGCTTTGTTAATGGAAGATTGGGCCAGACAAATTTGGTGGAGTTCTATGAAGGGGTGACAAGGGCACTGGATCATGGCACGTCAGTGGATGTCCTCTTTGTGGATTCAGCTGGGCATTTGACTCTGTGCCACATCAGGGGCTACTGGAGAAGCTGGAGAGCATGGGGTGGGGGGGGAGGATGAGCAGGTGGATAGGAAACTGGCTTGTGGGCCGGGTACAGAGAGTGATGCCCAAGATCTCATCCTCAAGGTTAGTCACAAGCAGTGTCCCACAGGGGTCAGTGCTGAGTCCACTCCTATTTAATGCCTTTGTCACGGACAGCAGAAGTGGTATAAGGAGCGGGCTGAGCCTCTTTGCGGATGACTGTGAGCTGTGGGCGGTGGTGGATGGGGAGGAGGGAAAGTTGTATCTCCAGGAGGACCTGAAGACTCCCAGGAGGTGGTCACCAATCTGGAAGTGCAGGGTTCTGCTCCTGGGGGCCAAAAACACAAATCATAAATACACATTGGGGGGAGACACTGCAGATTTTGAGGGGGGAGAAAGACCTTGGGGTGGTGGTGGATGTCAAAATGAAAAACTCAGAGCAGTGTAGAAGGGTGGCGGGACAAGAAAATAAAATGCTGGGGTGCATTGCCAGAGTGATAACCTCAAGGAGTAGTGAAGTATTCCTTCCACTGTACAATAGCCTGGTTAGACCACACCTTGAATACTGTGTGCAGTTTTGTCATCTCTACTTAAATAAGGACATTGCATTACTGGAGAGCGTACAGAGGAGAAGTGACCAGGATGGTACTGGGGCTAGGGGAAAGGCCCTATGAGGAGCGACTGGGAGTGCTCACCTTATACTCGTTGGATGAGTGAAGAGACGGGGGAATATGATAGAGATCTTTAAATATCTCAAGGGGATCAATAGGGTAAGCCTTGAGAGGGTCCTTCACCTGAGGGAACCGGGGGCCACCAGAGGACACCCCATGAAGCTGAATGGGGAGAGGCTGAGGGGGGAAACAAGTAGGCACTACTACACTGAGAGAGTGGTGGAGCCATGGAATGCGCTGGCCAGGAAACTGGTGGCTGCTACTACAGTGGGGGACTTCAAGAAGGGCTAGGATAGGTGTGGGGGGGTACATCTAGGAGCCCTTCTGGGAAATAGGGATCCTTGTTGGGAGGGAGGGAAGTCTAAAATCGGTGCCCTGCATAGGCATTGTTCATCGAGCAGACTCGATAGATCATATGGCCTATTCTGATGGCTTCATAGTATGTTACTATACAGACCGATTATATGTCTTTTCCAGCTCAGGTTATGAACCCCTTTGAAAACCAAATAATGACACCTGAGCTGAAGGCTTGTTACTACAGCCTGCCACCACACAATAATTCACCTTTTTCTTGGTGCGAATACTGTTCGGATAAGATTAAAGACAGTGGCAGTAACTATCACTAAGATGACACAGTCCTGAAGCTGTAATACAGGTTCCCAGTTTATGGCAGGCTACAGTTGTGGGTGTATAAAAACCTAAAATTGTACTCAGATATGCAATATGCCTTCTAAATAACAAGTATGTGAAGCAGACTTTATGGCAACAAAAATGCATGTACTGTGACACAGTACAAGTACTGTAATCACAGCAGTGCACCATTATGCAATAGGTTACCTAAAAACAATGGGATGAGAACTTGAGAGGAAAAAGTAAGTGCAATACTTGTATTCCTGCGTTAAAGGCACGGGACAGCAAAAAATGTTTATAACAATAGCAGGACTGACGATTACTATTCAGGACCACTGCATTACAAAGGCATGTATGTCTGACAGAAAACTACACCGAGTTACTACACAGTAACAAAAATGACAGTACCACTTTTCACAGTGCAGGATAATACACATTAATATTCTGTAAAACTGCATACAGGTACTGTGTCTGAACCACGATGACAGGGACTGCACAAGGGAAGCAAGGTAGACTGAAGACGAACACAGGTCACTACACAAAAGCAAAAAAAAAAAATCAAAAATCAAAGCAAGTCTTTCCCTTTGCAGCAATATATATGTATGAATGCTGCCAGATAAATGAGATGTCACAGTACAGATCTGGATATACATGTGAGAAAGCAAGCTCAGCACCACCTTGACACTGACTGCCTAATATGAGCTGTTGGAAATAGTATGGAAAAACGAAGGATTCACAGCACACACTGTCCCCAAACCTGCACTTCACATCATATGCCCCACAAAATAATTTTAATATCTTTCACCATGCGATCTCACAGCACAGATACACACTTCAAATGCAGGCACCCATGTATACACTTTTTCCCGCATTTGCAGCGATACCTGGCATGACGTGTCACGTAGCGGCCGCAATGCATTCTGGGAACGGCCGCCAAATGTAAACACTGAAGAAAATGTAAAAACGAAGGGCTAATAAATAAAGTCATAACTCAGCACAGGAACGTCCGATTTAAATATTTTTTTTTATTTTGAACCAGAAAGTCTTCTCTATTGACTGATACACAGCTATACTGGTAAAAGATACCTTACAACTTTACTTTAAGCTCATTTTACCTCATGAAATCCTATTGGACTGCCTATGGTGGTCTTATCATTAATGTACTGCATTGATCAAGTTGCTTTTAGTTGTTTTTTTTTTAATGGTTTTGTAATTGTATTTCTTTTGTTATAATGTAAAATCTGTTAAATAAAAATGTTTTCAAAAAAAGGACGGTCACCAATGGGGTCCCACAGGGCTCATTGCTAGGAACAGGGTTGTTTAATGTCTTCATCAATGATACTGGGGATATCATTAAGTGCAAAATGTGCCTATTCGTAGACAACACCAAGCTCTGTGGGAAGGTGGACTCAGCGGAAGGGATACAGGCCTTAATGGTGGATCTGGAAAAACTAGAGAGGTGGTCTGGAATTTGGCAGCTTGGCTTCAATGCAAAGAAATGCAAAGTTATGCACAATGGAGCCAAGAATCCCAGGACTGAGTACAGCCTAGGAGGGGTTTGGGTATCTGCATAAGAGGAGGAGACGGAGCTGAGAGTGATGATCACTAGCAACCTGAAGCAGTCCATGCAGTGTAAGATTGCAGCATCAAGGGCAAATAAAACGTTGGGCTGCGCTGCCAGGGTGAGCAGCACCAGGTAAGAGGAGGTTATACTTCCCTTCTACAGATCACTAGTGAAAGTGCATCTGGAGTACGCTGTACAGTACTGGTGCCCATACGTTAAGAAGGACATTAACCTGTTGGAGACAGTCCAAAGGAGGGCAACAAAGATGATCATGGGCCAGCAGGGTAAAGGAGGAGGTATGAAGAGAGGGCTGGGGCCCTGAACATGTACTCCCTGTACAATAGAGAGAGAGAGTGGAGACATTTATTTATTTATTTATGTAACCCCTAGGTGGCGCTATCCCAAGAGCTACTACCCGTGCCTGCTTGGCTATTAACAGGTTAAGGGACCTAGGTTCAGTGACAGATGCCTCCACCCTAAGGTCAGTGTTGGTATTAGTCAGACTAACCAGGCCACAGCCCTCTGGGACACTGTGACCCCCCTCGTCTCTTACTAGTGGCCCACATAATACACATGTCTATCTTCACAATACCCCTGATATGCTCTGTACATACACATATATTTGGCACTTACCCCCAGGACTGGTTTCTCTTGCTAGGCTCTGAGGACCCCCAGTAAAATAAGGTGAGGCAATACAACAAGCAACAGTACAATACCCTGCACATAAACCGACACCACAGTCAATGTAAATTGCAGAAAAAAGTAGATCTGATTTATTCAGGGAGCAGTAACATGGTAGGGGCACAATCAGGATAATTGTTAGGTACACTCTATCATTAATATATGGTGCAGGTATCTACAGTCCCCACTACAGTTACACTCTCTGGGTACCCAGTGGATGGAAAAGGGGCTGGCCAGGTCCATTGCCCGGGGTAAGCCGGCATTGCAGCTGGTTGAGGCCCTGTGAAAGAAAGAAGCAACATACACCACACCCTAATTGTAATCTGGAGCCGAGGGCTCAGTTCGCAAAGGGAAAGAAATGACAGACAATCAGGTGACACACTTTTGATTTTAGCTATATGTTGCAGGGAGCTACCCTGTTTGTTACTCACAATATCCCAAGCTGAGCACAGGATGGATGATGGTCAAGATGATAGATGGATTTTCTGGATTTCCAGAAGAAACAGGGCACACCAAGTCACTACTGCATCGTTCCTGTTCAGGCATGAAGCAGGGCTGATCCCTGGCAGGTCTCATGTCGATGGGGCTTCTCTGTGTGGCGGGTGGGTGGCAAGGCCCTCGTAGCAAGGCTAACTGCATTAGGCAGCAGCAGATTCAGTCCGATAGGAGCTGGATACAGCTTCCAGCCCTCAGCACACCACTCAGCTCGAGGAGAAAAACCAGATCGCGACCCTTCTCCAGTTCACACCACATTTATATGTAAAAAAAAGGTTACTGTACCAGGTAGATGGCTCCGTGATCCTGATCGCAAAATCACTGCTAAAAACCTGGGAGCACAAAGGCAGCGAGAGTTCCTGACAGGCCGATTGCATTCAGCAAAATCTTCGTTCTTCCTCAGGTTGAGCCTGGTTTCACTTCAGTAGCTTCTTCGATCTCACTGAAACAGAACTAGTCCGAAATACTCCTGTTTCCCTCTCAGAGCAGCAAACAGGTGAACAGGCCAGAAGGCAGGCCTTCCACACTTCTCCCGTGTGAGCTCACGACACACCGGCTCAGCTATCACAAGCTGTCTATTCTCTTCTCCTCCCAGCATTGATCTGGCTTGCCAGCAGACAGCTAGAGGTCTTCCTTTGGATCCAAAATGTCCAATTGACTGGTCCAGCTGTCAATCACAGTAAGAGTTTCCTTTAGGTGCAAAAGGTGCCAACAGTCCAAAACTACAAATCCCAACGGGTAATCCATATGGTCCCACTTTAGCAGTCTCCATTAAAGAGTCCTCCTGTACTGTTTGGTCCAATTCAGCAGTTCAGGACCAAAATGGTGGAGCTAAGCTGAACAGTCCTTGTTGCAAATAAGGCAGGTTAGCACAAACCACATTATCACTATTACTCTAAGTGTTCACCAACAATTAGTTACATCTTTTAGCAGAGCTCCCTCTGCACAAATAGCGATGGCAGAAACGGAGCAAGTATTCAGCAGCCCGGGTGGGACTCGGGCATGGAAACGCATAGTCCCTTTAGATTTCTTATGACAGCTAACAGGCAGCCCTTAAAGGGACAGTACATGGAGGCCACACAGGCACTCATGGGCAATACTTTTAGCCACTAAATGCAGGACACCAGCCTGGCAACGAGCATTTGGACAAGCTCACGGAAGCCTTTTGGGAACCCCCATCCATAGGGGGGTTACACCCTTCCTTGCCTGGAAAAACTTGGCATCCACGTCAAGTCAATACTATTATAATAATTTAAAATACAAATTACCTTACACCTCTATACCACTAGCAGATAATGCCTATAACTTCTAAAGCATTAGTCAACATATTAGACGTTTACCATATACATTCTCTGTTTTTCACAGTACACTACTTTTCCTAAATTACATTACACACATGTTGCACAGATTATTCAAGTATACACACTGCAGTATGGAATCAGGTTATTACTTCCTGCACATGGAACAATGAGAACAGGGGCCCTTTCCTATCAGCTACCCGGGGGCTAGATGGGGCAGGGGCACCATACCTGGAGGCAGAACAATCAGCTGGGAATTAGCACTAAACTCAGTTTGGGCAGTGAACTCTGGGACACATAAACTCCTTTGTGGACTACATTGAGAGGCAAATCCACTGGCCTCCCAGGGGAATCATAGCTGAGGTGCACTATTGGTTTGACAGCTCGTCCAGTTTTCCTGGGGGAAAAGCCACAGTCTCAGTACCTTTCATCTCAACTCTGCACTTTCCTCACTTGCAAGGGGACCTCTGTCTGAGTGGGAAAATTCGGTCTCGGGCCACTGTCAGCCCCTGGCTCTGTAACTTCAGGTTCTACAACACTTTGCTCACTGAGAAGGCACTTGGGCACTGGAAGAGAATCATCACACTCAAAGTACTCTTCAGGTTCTGGCATGTCACCAGTCTGTCTCAGATCATCTGTCTCTTCCTCAGGTAATTCACACAGTTCCACCATACACAGCGACTCAACATCGTCAGACCTGACACTTTGAACTTCACTCTCAGGAGCATTGGCTCCAGAGACAAAGCTGGTGGGTTAGGCAGTCCGGAAGGCACAGCTTCATCCCCACAATTGACCATGGTATTACCCGGAAAAGTGCTGACTCAGTTCATAAGAGGGGTAATAAGCACAGTTGCACTCACTCTCATCAGAAATGGACTGACAATCATTATCAGTTAGGGTTTGCTGCTGAGAGAACCTCAAATCAGTGACCACTGGGGCAGGCTTATTCTGTCTTTGCTTCACAGCAGCCTGAGTCACTGGTCCAGGGGAACAATCTCTGGGAATCTTCAATCATGATTTGGCCAACGCAACAAATGGTTACGGTGCATGGTCTTGACATCTTTTGAGTTGTTTTCAGGCCGCACTTTGTACACAGGTAAGTCATTCAATTTGCCTACTACTATGTGAGGAAGATAGTGCCATCAGTCAGCAAATTTGTGTTTGCCATGCAATCCCAGATTTCGCAGCAATACATGGTCTCCAGCTTGAGGCTCTTGGGTCTTTACTTTTCTATTGTATCTTTCTTTATTAGCAAAGTTTCTCTTTGCAGCCATTGTCTGAGCTAGTTGGTAGGCATGGTTCAACTGAGCCTTTAGTTTTTGCACGTACTGTAGGTAATTCTCAGCTTTGACCTCATCAGGAGAGACCCCAAAACAAATGTCCACTGGTAGCCGAGCCTCTCTCCCAAACATGAGATGATAAGGAGAGAACCTGGTAGCATAAATTTTTACGATTACAGCTGTGTACCAAGGTGCTAATCTGCTGGCTCCATTTGGGCTTGTCTTTCAGGTGGAAGTACCTAGCATGTCAAGCAGGGTCCGATTAAAACGTTCTGGCTTGTAGGTCTCCCTATGGGTGATATGAGGTGGTTCTTGATTTCCACACCCCCATAGAGAGCATTTCCTTGATTAGCGACTCTCAAAGTCTCTGCCTTGATCAAATGAATTTTTGGGGCCCCATAGTGAACAAAGAATTCTCGATCAGCACCTTGGCCACGGTGGATGCCTTTTGGTCTTTGATGGGGAATGCTTGGGCATACCTGGTAAAGTGATCAGTGACCACCAACACGTTACTGATGTTCCACTGATCAGGCTCCAAACTTAGAAAGTCGATGCAAACTAACTCCATAGGTGTGCTGGTGGTGATGCTGACAAGGGGACAGCCCTCTGGGGCAAGGCCTTTCTCTGTAGGCAGCGACTACAGAGTCGATACATGATGTTTGGCATCGACCCCTATCTTAGGCCAGTAGAACTGAGACTGCACTAGGTCAAGGGTTCGGTCGATACCCAGGTGGCCCATGTGGTTGTGTAGGGACCTCAGCACCAAGTCTCTGAAAGCTGTGGGCAAGATCAATTACTGCTTGTCTATTTGACCCCCCCCATCTACTGTCTCTCGGTACAGCAACTGATTTATTAGCTTCAATTTATGACCGTCTTTATACAATAATGCAGTTCTCAAATCAGAGGAGCACAACTTGGACACATCTTTCCCTGCATAGAGGGCTTCAAGTGCTGATCGGATCATAGGGTCTCGGGATTGAGCCCGCTGAATGCTGTCATTATCAAGCTGAGGCAGTGCACTAATATCTAGTGTGGAGAAGTGACAATATGCAGCTGGTACACAAGTGTCAGCGGGGCCCAAGCAGTCTACCAAGCAGTCCACTGGGTCTGTGGACATCTGTTCATCTTTGTTAAACTTTTGACACAGTGCTCGAATGTCAGGTTCGGACAGCCTGACCCAATCAACTCTGGAAGCGGGCCTCTGGGAGAGGGCATCAGCATCTATGTGATTCAGACCCGATCTATATTCAACAGCGTAATCATAGGTAGACAACAGCAGAAGCCACCCGATGTCAGTGGCATCCAATTTAGCTGAGGTCTGCATGTAGGTCAATGGATTATTATCTGTCTTTACCAGTATCTTTGCCCCATAAGTATTATTGGAACTGGTCAACAATGGCCCACTTCAATGCCAAGAACTCCAATTTATGTACAGGATAGTTTTTCTCTGATGGGGTCAGACTCCTACTGGCAAAGGCCACTGGTCTCAGGCCATTCTCATGCTCCTGATATAACACAGTGCCCAAGCCTTGTAGGCTTGCATCAGTGTATAACACATAGGGTTTAGCAGAATCAGCATAGGCAAGGACGGGAGCATAGGTGAGCTGATATTTGATTTCATGGAAAGCAGCCTCGCATTCAGGTGTCCATCAGGACCCAAAAAGTTCACCCAGACAGAAGTACACTCTCTCTGTTTCAGTGGAGGCCATTCTCTTGAATTTTTTGTTCGTAGGAGGGTAACCCTGGGTAAGATTCAGAAATGCATGAATCACTCTTGAGTAGTCCTTTATGAACCATCACTAATAACCACAAAATCCTAGGAAACTTTGTAATTCTTTTAGATTGTGGGTTGGGGCTAGGTGGCAAAGCTCAACTTTGCTAGGATCAGTCTCTATCCCTCAGTGGACACTATGTGCCCCACATACTTACCGATGTCTGAAAGAACTGACATTTGTTGATGGACAGCTTAGGGCTGAAATCTTCCAGTTGGTCCAGCACTTTAAAAAGTCAGCTCTCATGTTCCTCCAATGAACTTCCAAACATAATAACATCGTGTACATATACCAGGCACTCCAACAAGTTCATGTGCCCCACTGCACATTCCATCAGTTACTGAAAAGTGGCTGGGGCACTGAGCGGGTAAGATACTGGGCTTAACCAGCAACCCTTCTGGCAATTTTCCATCGCTTGGCGTATTCAGCATGAGTATCTTATTCTTGACGTCTTTCCGTAAGCGGACCTCCACTTGTAGGGTACACTGAGTGCTGGGGGCCAGGATCATCGACTCAGGATCCTTCTTCCATACAACCCCAACTGGTTCATCTTGATCCATCTCTTCGGCATTCTGCTGTGACTCATATGCCCTCTTAATCAATGCAGGAATCCTCAGAGCCTACCAGTTCATTGTCCCTGTTTCTCATAGCATAGTTCGCCAACCTCCCGAACATATGAGCATGTGTCCCAATTAGTAAGGAACCCCATCATACAATCCAATAGGGGGACACACCAAAGCTAAGGTCTCCACTTGCTCTGCCACTCCAGCCACTGAAGTAGGGAAAGACAACCAAATCCTGATATACCCAGAGGAGGGGGAGGCCTTTTTCACTCAACCCCCAGATATGCCATCCTTCCAAAGGCTGTAAAGGCACATCAAGCAAGTGCTTTTGATACCAGTCTTAAAACATTATAGCTACTTGGGAGCCGCCGTCAAGCACAGCCCTGGTAGACACTCCATTCACCTTCACTGTAGTCTCCATGGAGGGACCCACCACATCAGACCATTCAGGTGGCACTGATGTCAGCGTCGATCTGGCGTTGGCTTTGGTAGTGTAATTTTTTTGCACAGCTTCCCCTGGTGGCTGGTTATTATTTCGTCGATTCACAGCTAATAACCGGGCAGTGTCTCTCCTCAAATTCTCCGGTGAACGGCAGAAGAAACGGGTGTGTCCATCCTCTCTGCATTGATAGCAAAAAGTAGGCTCTCGTGGGGTTCGCGGGCCATCTCCCGACTTGTGTACCATGGGGGTATTGGATGGCTCATCTTTGGCTCGCACTCTGAGTCCTTGATCCTCGGGACCTCCACCAGGGTGAGGATTTAGTGAGGTTCGCAACAAGTCCCCCACTAGAGCTCTCAGCTCTCGCACTTCTTCCAGTAAGTTACCCTCAGCTTGGGGTTCCAGAGAAACAACATGCACTCCCACTCCACCTTTAGCCTCTGGGGATGCCTGATACAGGTCAGGTTCTCGGGCTGCTACAGTCATCTCTTTAATCAGCTCTCTCAGCTGTTGTGCCTCATCCGAGTCATCCCTCTCCAGGGTCGGGCAGGTACCAACCATTCCAGTACAGGGCTCCAGCCTTCTTCATCAGTCTCGATCTCATGAATTTCCTTCATAAGGTGACAGTACTCAGGAGGTTAGCCTTCCTGTCTTGTAACAGGTTCTTTTTTTTTCATATTTTCTTAGTATGGCTCCTCTCACCGTTGAACTCCCACTCCTTCAGGAGTCTCAATGCTAGATTCGTCTCGCTCCTGCTATCCAGCATCCAGTACAGTCCATCCCCCATGGAGCCTTGGCTATACCCCCAGGTGGGTACAGGGTGGGGCCCTCCACCCGACTTGTCTGTGTTTCGTCGGGGATGCAGTACTGGCACCGGTTGGGGCATTGGGGATCGTGGCCAGGAGCTCCGTCTACTGGAAGTCTGGCGGTATTTCCTGTTTTTCTGGTGTCCTCCCACCCCGAGGACGTGACACAGGGAGAGCCAATGGGTGAGGCTCAGCACTGACGTGCAGACCTCCCGACCTCAGTCTGTGTCCTCCCCTTCCTCTGACTGTCCCAGATGCATCGACACCCATGGTCACCCAGGTGGCGATAGAGTAGCGGGACAGGTAATCCTCCCCTCTCCGGAGAAGGAGTGCAGCCGATGGGTGCTCTATCCTTGTCCCCCTGGCTGGCCCTCCAGTTACCCGAGTCCGTTCCCGAACTCAGGTCGCTGGCGCCTCGAGCGGTAAGCCTACCTCTGCACTGACGGGCCGGCTTGTAACTTGAGTTTCAATATCATTACACTAAAATATCTGGCTGACTTTAGGATATGATCCAATCTGACCCGGTTCAGTTCCTTCACGGGTACTCCCCCTTTCCTGTGGGCCCTCTGCAGAGCCCACTCAATCCTGGTAACAAATGCGGACAATTTCACATTTTTCCACTGCTTAGCTGACTTGAACTTCCACAACAAATCATCTCCTGACTCAGTACTGCCAAACACTCCTTCCAGTGCAGAGGTATTCAGCTGCCGTAGCCTCTGGGCTAGTTGCTTGCAAAGAAATGGATGGCCTCCAGTGCAGGGCCCCTCAAACTCTCCATCAGCCTCTTTCTTTTCCCCTCTGAGCATTGCCATTCTCGTACTAAGGGAGTAGCATAGTCCATCCACGTTTCCAAGTCATCCTTCCCTGTGGGCACTGGGACTGTGCCTGAAAAAGTCTGAGCTTTCGGTAAGAATCCAACTGTATAGAGGGAATTGGCGGGAGAGGGGTCTGCAGGAGAACTCTTGGGAGAAGCTGGGGACGTGGCTGGGGAGTGCAGAGGCATGTGTTCCTCAGAAAGGTCTAGCACCTTTATGAGCTCTTGAGCAGTTTGTCTTTCAGATGCTAATAATTTGAGCAACTTATCCTTAAACCCTTCTATATGGGGGTACCCACCTGGGGTAGTTGGATCACTGTGCAGGTGAATGACCCTTCACTCCTTCTGGGTACCTTCCAGCAGAATAACAGGGGGTACCTTCTCTGGATCTATTTGGGAGCTACAAGAGAGCAACACTACCATAGCCTGTTCAAACAAATCTGCATCTCTCCCCTTCATCTCCACTTTGCCCAAGCCCTTAACATGTTCCACAGTGGCTACAATATCAGCATTAGTAATCCCTAATGGGACCTCCAGTAACAGGAGAGTCTGTTGGGGGTCTAACCCCTCAGCCTCACTCCACCCCATCATTTGGTGCACTAACAGCTTATGGGGGCAATTTTTAGCTTGGACGTAGCAAGATCCTCCATTTTCTCCCCAAAACTAAACATATCAGGGTAACTTCCTCCCTTGGCCACTAGAGGACGCTAATCCCAGCGGTGCCTCCAAGATGTAACCCCTAGGTGGTGCTATCCCAGGGGCTACTACCTCTGCCTGCTTGGCTATTAACAGGTTGAGGGCCTAGCTTCAGTGACAGGTGCCTCCACCCAAAGGTCAGGGTTAGTATTAGTCAGACTAACCAGGCCACAGCCCTCTGGGACACTGGACCCCCTCATCTCTTACTAGTGGCCCACAATACACAATGTCTACCTTCACAATACCCCTGATATGCTCTGTACATACACATATATTTGGCACTTACCCCAGGACTGGTTTCTCTCGCTAGGCTTTAAGGACCCCGGTAAAATAAGGTGAGGCAATACAACAAGCAACAGTACAATACCCTGCACATAAACCGACACCACAGTCAATGTAAATTGCAGAAAAAGTAGATCAGATTTATTCAGGGAGCAGTAACATGGGAGGGGCACAATCAGGATAATTGTTAGGTACATTCTATCATTAATATATGGTGCAGGTATCTACAGTCCCCACTACAGTTACACTCTCTTGGTACCCAGTGGATGGAAAAGGGACTGGCCAGGTCCATTGCCCGGGGTAGGCCGGTGTTGCAGCTGGTTGGGGCCCTATGAAAGAAAGAAGCAACATACACCACACCCTAAATGTAATCCGGAGCCGGAGGGCTTAGATCGTGCAAAGGGAAAGAAATGACGGACAATCAGGTGACACACTTTTGATTTTAGCTATATGTTGCAGGGAGCTACCCCGTTTGTTACTCATGATACCCCAAGCTGAACACAGGATGGACGATAGTCAAGACGATAGATGGATTTTCTGGATTTCCAAAAGAAACAGGGTGCACCCAAGTCACCACTGCATCGTTCCTGTTCAGGCATGAATCAGGGGCTAATCCCCTGGCAGATCTTGTGTCGATGGAGCTTCTCTGTGTAGCTGAGTGGGGAGGCAAGGCCCTCGTGGCAAGGCCTAACTGCATTAGGCAGCAGCGGATTCAGTCTGATACGAGCTGGGTACAGCTTCCAGCCCTCAGCACACCACTCAGCTCGGGGAGAAAAACCAGATCGCGACCCTTCTCCAGTTCGTACAACATTTATATGTAAAGAAAAGGTTACTGTACCAGGTAGATGGCTCCGTGATCCTGATCGCAAAGTCACTGCTAAAACCCAGGAGCACAAAGGCAGCGGAGTTCCTGACAGACCGATCGCATTCAGCAAAATCTTGGTCTTCCTCAGGTTGAGCCTGGTTTCACTTCAGTAGCTTCTTCTGGCTCATCCCTGTTGAGGTGGCCTCCCTCCCCCAGAGGGTGCAAGGGAGGGGAGTAGCAGACTATGAAGACCTCTAGGGTGACAGAGGCGGGGGGGGTGGGAACAGTGCGTTGCAGGGACTGTTGTGTGGGAGGACACAACTGCTGTCATCCAGCCTGGATGAGTCGGGCAATTTCTGATTTTTGGGCCTCCCACCTCATCATACACATGCAGCCGTGATGGCATCCTTGGGGCAGAGGCATTCAGTGGCATGTGGTAACCCACGCCAAGAATGCCTCTGCTAAGCCACTACCAGGAGCTGCTATAAGAGTGGCTCAGCAAGCCACACACCCCTGGGAAGGAAGCGTCAAAATGACACTGAAGACTCCTTCCCCACTGGCCTCTGCTCCTGACATCCAGGCCCGGGGCATGAACCTCGATCACCAGCATGCCAGAGCGATGGCTCTTCACTCAGTGCCGTGGAGCCAGCATGGAATGATTTTTGGTAAACCTGGGTCCAGTGATAAAGAACACTCAGAAACCGCCACCTCCACCACCTGAAGCATGCAAGTACAAAGTTTGAAAATGTTTTCTGGAATCAAAGCCACCACTTGGGGGGAGGAGTACTTTGTGCCTTGAATGAAGCAAGTAGCATGGTTCAGGAACTGTAAAGCTCTGAGGCAGAAAAGAAGCATCACTTGTGAGAGGCCTTGAAAATCAGCAAGCCCAACATCACTGCTTTGCAATGCCCATCAATGCTGGAAGGAATGTTTGGAATCTTAGAAACTGGTGCCTAAGTCCTGATAAAGGTTCAGACCATTACTCAGCGAGGAGCAGAAAAGCTGTCCAGCTACCTAAGTCAATTGGAATGACTGATCTTGAAAGCTCACATAGAAGAAAAAATTCTACTGCCGATCTGAACTGAGAGAACGTGGAACAAGTTCTGAAAGGAGCTGTTCACTCAGACATTATCCTGCCTTGACTGCAATTGGAACATCAAAAGTACAAGTTACTCACTTATGGAGAACTTTTCCAAGTGGTGCAGAAACTGGAGAAGTGGAAAGTTATGAGAGGATGAAAGTATGCCTGTAGCTGCTACACAGGCTGGTGTGGGAGGGTTAACTTTCCCTGGAATGTTGGAAGTCCTGAAATGTCTTGACAGTATAAACAAACAAATGACAGCACTTAAGAAAGCCTGTACTGCACTAGTCCAAAGATCCCCTCAAGAGCACTCCACCTGAGTTCCTTGAGCCTCATCCAGAAACTGACATGCTAACCTACATTTTACCATTATGCGGAGAAGACAGACATTTCCATGCAAACTGTGGGCCGGATTTTCAAAGGTTGGCCGCAAACTGCGACAATGACAGCTTGCGCCAACTGTCCCTGGGTCCTGGACCCTGCACCCAATTCATCATCGAACCGGGTCCTGGAGTTTGCGTCCTGTGGCTTGTGGCATCAGTCAAACAGATGGCGCATACACCAATAATGCTGCAAGTCGCTGGGCAAACAGCCGGCAAAAAGGGCTATGCCAGTGGTTGCCCCCCAGCCCCGATTGTGCCATACAACAGTAATACGCAGAAATATCTCGCCAGTCTAGTGGCCCCCTCCAGCCCTGATCTGCCAGTATTTGTTAAGTATAGTACTCATGAAATGCCCTGGTGATCTAGTGCCCTTCCAAACCATGATCCACCCGTAAGAGTTATTATTGTACGTACTATAATTCCCTGGTGCTCTAGTGGCCCCCCTTCCTGCCCTGATCTGCTGGTAGATTTTATTATTTTCCATAAGCAATACCCTGGTGATCTAGTGGCCCCTTACCTCGGCAGGTAGTGCCCACCACCCCTTCCCCCCCAACTCGATACGGTGACTGACATAACCATCCTCACACCACCATGGCTGGCCGCTGAATGAACTTTCAGAGTGCATACTGTAATACAGTATGTGTTCTGACAGTTCATTCAGCTGCTGGCCGTGGTGGTGTGAGGAGGGCTGTGCTGGTCACCAGATCGGGGATTGGGATGGGGAGAAGGGTGGTGGGCACTACCTGCCAGGGTGGGGGGGCCACTAGATCAACAGGGTATTTTACGGAAAATAATAAACCTACTGGCAGATTGGGGTGGGAGGGGCCACTATAGCACCAGGAATTATAGTACATGCACAATAATTTTGTGGGTGGATCGCTGGGGGGGCACTAGATCATCAGGACATCTCATGGGTACTATACTTAACAAATACTGGCATACCGGGGGGGCACTAGATCACCAGGGCTTTTCATGGGTACTGTAATTATAACATACTGTACTGGCAGATCGGTGCTGAGGGGGGAGTGACACAGCGGCACCATTGACAACCCTCCCAGAGGGTGTCTAATACCGTTATGCTGGCTTGTTGATGGTCTAATGGTACTTATTCCATTGTCTCTGGGAGGGTTCTCTGAATATGATTTTGGGGGATGTGGCAGCCTGCTTCTGCCGCAAGCCCCCTAGCACCATGCTGCAGCCATTTTTGTGGCACAAGTCTGGCACAAACCCCCTTTGCTGCAAGCAGCCTGTGTTCACTGCAGGCTGCTTTGCTGAATAGCTCCCGGCCGCATCTTCAGACACAAGGTGCCAGTTATGGCACAATTGTTTGCTGCAAGCACCTTGTGTCCAACATAGGGCTTTAAAAATCTAGCCCAGTATGTCTGAGGAGGACCTTCAGAAAGTCAGTACAAAGCTATGGAAAGCTATGAAACAGCAGGGAAACCTCTAAGCGGCCCAGAGAGGGAGTGAGCTGGGGTCTTCGTTGGAGTCAGCTTCAGAAAAAGTAGTATATAACTGTGATGCTTCTTAAAGGTATACCCAAAGGACTGATTGGCCCACCTGCAGAAGTACCCATGAGAGCTGAAGGCATTGACTGTACAACAGTGTTGGATAGAGACTTGCAATAAGACCATTGTGTTTGAGGAGTGGTACAAAAAAGCAGCTGAAACATCTACCTGTGCAACCCTTGGAGGGTCTACAGGTTTGGCATACTCCATATATGTAATACTTCAATTGGAATTCCCCAAGTTTGTAAACGGAATGCAAAATAAATTGGAGATGCATGCTTTGGTGTGCTCAGGTACTGAAGTCTCAGAGAAAGTACCCTCCTTATTGGAACCAATGCAAACAAGTTTCACCAATTGGCCCATTGTGCTGTTAAGTGCAGAAACTACAGTACTATGGGGCCTTACCAGTTCATGCCATGATCAGGAAAGCCTACTGGAAAAAAGGAAGTACCAGATCTGATGAGACAGAGGATTTAGTGGAAGTTATCCAGTGAATGGACACCAAGGAATTGGTCCTGCCACTCTATGATGAGTGTGCCATGATTTGGGTCACAGAGGTTACCAGAAGGGGGAAGAGTCAAGCCTTCCTGATGGACTTCCCCAGTGACAACAAGCTACCACGTGGACTGATGGTGCAGCATGGGATTTTGGCTGCCCTTACTGTTGGTGCCTGTCAAGCAACAGAATGTCTTAAGAATGAGATGGAAAAGGAGATCACCCTGAGAAAGGGATGGACTTTGGCACACATCTACAGTGTCAATACAGTGACCCCAAGTACAAGAAGTCCACAGGAGACTGACCACAGACTATTTGACTTTGGTGACTCACCGATACGGGACTGTTATCAGTGGACAAACAAACACAAGAACCATGTGCTCGGGCAGTTTATGTGGGTTCTAGCTCAATTCAAAATAGCCTCTCTTGGGGGGGAGGGGAGGGCAGCGCTGTGGAGTCTGAGCTTGATGGACGCCTGATTTTAGAGCTCTGCATCAAATAGATTAAGAACTGCATAAAAATTCTTCTTTCTACAAACTTGCTCAAGTTTTGTCTCAGCTGTAGTGGAACAGCATACAGCTTACGACGGACAAAAAAGTGACACAACAGGTCGCGGAGACAAAAAAAACAACAGCATCGGTCTGGAGTGGCTGGCCCTAGCACGAGACTGGCAGTGTCAGCAACCATGACAGATGGGTGACAAGAAGGACCTTACAGTCCCTTGGATTAAAATGAGACAACTTCTGGCATCCATCACTGCTATGGATAACAAATATGCCTCCCTCACTACATGTATGGCCACTGTTGAAACTTCTACGGATTTTATCAAATTGGAGGTGGAGGATGACAAACCACAGTCAAAGAGGTACAGTGCAGCTTCAGCACAATATTCAAAGGATTCTAAACTCTCTCACAACACACTAGAAATACTTGAGAGTCAAGTGAGATCAATGAATGTCTGTTTACTTTGCCTACCGGCGGGAGTGGAGGGTGACCACCTACCCATGTTCTTGCAAGACTGGCTACAAGAACAACTTAAGGAACATTCTGGGGTGTCAGAATGGTCCATTCTGAAGGCCTATCATCTACGTGAACATGGTCGGCAAGATGGTAATCGGCCCTGAGCAGTAATTGCGGTCCTGGATTCCATGGCTACCGGGAATAAGTTGCTACAGCAGGTCTGGCGGCTTAGTCTTCTTTTGTTTGAGGGGCACACCATCCTGGCCTTTCCAGATATTTCTTTATGCCACACACTAGAGAAAAAAGAAATTTGATGGGGTTTGTGTGGTCTTACCTGAGTTGGAGGTGCCTCACGCTGTGCTCTTCCCTGCGAAGCTTCGCGTCTATCAAGAACAAATATATATTTTTACAGATCCAGTCGATGCAGGGAGATGGGCAGTGGACTTGCAGCAGAGACAAAAGCGGACCGAAATCGATCATGCAATGGACCCTGAAGAGTTGGAGGAAGGTGAAGATTATGAAGGACTACTGTCTGTTTATTTCTCTCAACCCTCTATCTACGGTCCCTGGGACCAGTGTACTTACCCAGTTACCAAATACATAAATAAAATATCTGATGCAGTAGTCAGATCGGACTTCCTAATGCTTGTTTTAATCTGCTGATTTATACGCTTTTTGAAAGTTATAACATAATCTTGCTTGTTTAAGATGCCTGTTGCAGGAGTCATTCTCTCTTCGCAGTTAGAGTTTTTTTTTTACTTCAGTCCAGATTGAGGTATGTAACTTTGAAATGCTTGCCTAAACTCTGGGAAGGGAGAGATCTGTTATATTTGCAAAGCATGTTTTTTGTTTTTGTTAATCTTCATATCCTGATGTGATCATCACTTGATCTACAGTTTGATAACTCATTTTATGTCCGAAATATATTAGCTGTAGTATACACTTTGGCTTAATCTCATAGGGCATTGCTATTATTAAATGAAAGTAAAAGTTGATTGTGTACTGGGAGTGTAACTGTACCCCAGTGTTAAATTCTAGTCTGTTTAATAATCTGTTGATGCAAGTTCTTTTATCAAGTTGTCTTATAATTAATTATTCATGGGAGAAATGTATTTTTTCATAGGTATATGCATGGCACCATGCCCTTTTTTTAAGGGTAGGCTTTTTTGGTTTTCAGTTAGAAAGTTGAACTGTTAAGGAAGGATAATGGCCATGTGCTCCTGGGCTACAGTTTCACGGCTAAACTTGGATGCTTACTGTTTGGTATATTTATCCTTCATTTTCTCCTTCCATTTTGGACTGAATTAGGAGATACTGTTTTCTCCTGTGTAGTGTACCACAATTGCCATACACATTCTCTGTCTCCTAATTGTAACTGATGTAATGTTTTATCATTGAAAATGAATAAAATATAATTACAAAATAGTGTTTCTTGACAACAGTGCACACACCTAAAGCTGCACATCCTGGGAAGAAAAATAATAAAGCCAGTAGTCCAAATGCAAGTTGCAAACAAATATAAAGTTTAATTTGGCAGAGCTCCACGAACAGTGGCACTATACCCCATATACTGTTCATAGAGCTCTGCCAAATTAAACTTTATATTTGCTTGCAACTTACATTTTGACCACTGGCTTCATTAATTTCCTTCCTCGGATGTGCAGCTTTAGTTGTGTGCATGGTTATTGGTGGCGTCTAAGTAACAAGTTTGTCAAACAAAGAACTACGTCATTGCTGAACGAGTGGGGGTGCATAAAGGGAGAGAAGCATCACATCTGCCTCTGGGACGAACCAACCATTCCAGGGAGGTCTTGATGCCAGCCCCTGCCAACACTGAGTATGTATGATGCCACTTGCAAGAACAGCGGTTAGAAGAGATAATCAAATAATCCCACAGTCCATATACCTCTTCGAATGTGGTAGCCAGAAAGAAGACAGGTGCAGTATAGCTGTGTATCGATTACCAGACACACAACAAAAAGATGGTGCCTGACTAGTACATGGTACCCAGAGTGGAAGACACCCCTGCAAGTTTAACAGCAAGCCAATTGTTTTCCTTCCTATAATCTGATCCCTATGGGAAAAGAAGATAAGGAAAAGACAGTATTCATCTGCCATCAGGTGTTCTACCAGTTTGTGAGACTGCCTCAAGGTATATCCAGGGCCCATGCCAATTTTGAAGATTAATGGAGAAGAGGGTAGGAGACATGCATTTACTGCCAGTGCTGGTATAGCTGGATGACCTGATCATGTTTGGCAAGAACCTGGAAGAGCATGAGACCAAGTTAATGAAATTGCTGGATAAGTTGGAATAGTTTGGCTTAAAGGTATCCATTAACAAATGTCAGTCTCTCTGACAACTGTCACATATGTGGGTACTGTACATTATCTCATCAAATGGTGTCCAGACAGATCTCATAGAAGTAGAGGCACTTACCACCTGGCTCTGACCTCACAACCTCAAGTCACTACAGTTGTTCCTTGGATTCCGTGGACATTACAGACAGTTTGTAAAGGACTATTCCATCATTGTCTGCCCTTTGAATGGCCTTACCCAGGGTTACCCACCTAACCACAAAAAGAAAGCCTCTCTTGGAAGCACAAACCCTGCAACGAATACTGGAAAGTGAATGGACCTTTTGGTGCCAAGTGGGATGACCATTGTGGAGCAGACCTCAAGAAGATCATCAGGCATCTGAAGGAAGTGCCAGTCCTGGCATTTACAGATCCCACTAAATGCTACATCCTGCACACTGATGCCAGCTTAAGTGGCTTAGGAGCCATCCTGTAAAAGAGCTACCCATACTCCAGATACGCCATACTTCAAGTGGAATTCCTTAAATCTGTGACTATGGAGATGCTAGCTTTGGTGTACCCAGATATTGGAGTCAAATTCACACTTTTTTTTTAAAACAAGAATAGTTTCATTTCCATTTTATTACAGGGTTAGACCATTGAGTAGAAAACTGATTTAAAATGGTGACCCAGCGTCTCAACACAAAACAGTTACATTACACATAAGTTCCACATATACACAAATAACAAAAGTAAAATACAATAAATTATAGTAATACTTTCAATGTGCAATATTATCTGATTTTAACAGCACAGTCTTTGACTAGACTTGCTGTCTTGTCCAAGAACCATTGCTCTGCCATATGACCAGATGGAAATTTTACATTCAGCAATCAAAATATAAAAGGTAAACTATTCCAATATGAAGGAACTAGATGACTAAAGAAATATGTTGATCTCTTTAGTCTTATCTTCAGGATAACTTATTCACAGTAGGTAGATTTCCTAAGTGAAGCATTTATTTTCCTAACCTGCAGTTTTCAGTCAGTAAGTGGGAATTTTACCTAAAACACTTTTATATGCCAATATGAATTTATTAAATTGATGTCTCTCTGACAGAGACATCCATCCTAGGTTATTGTACATTTGACAGTGGTGTATGACCTCAGGACATTGGAGAATCAAACTGGCCAAGCAATTATACAAAATGTCCAATTTATGTAATTTATCATTATTAGAATAGTTATATAGAACGTCCCCATAATTTAGTAATGGAAATATCTGGGATTCAGCAATCTTTTTAATCACACTACCGCACAAGCAATTTTTATTTCTATAGAATATCTCCACCCTTTTCCCAATAACTCTGGTAAGGTTGTCCACATGCATATTTCCCAAGCCCAAAGAGTCCATCCAGTAGCCCAGATATTTAAAAGATATCACAGACTCCAGCCTTTCTCCTTTTGCATCATCAATTTTCAGATCAGAACAATTTTTTTATTTAGAATTTGTACCAAAAACCATGCATTTTGTTTTGCCTATATTTATTTTAAGTTTGGATCCATAACAAAGTCTTGCAAGCCATTAAAGCTTGCCTGTAAACTAGTCTGAACGTCAGCCAAGTTTGGAGCTGAGGTATATAGTACAGAGTCATCAGTGTATAAATGATACACTGTACTTGAAATACTATTACCAAAACCATTAGGATAGACCAGAAACAACAGGGGTCCAAGCACTGAGCCCTGGGGAACCCCTCAGACTACAGGCAATGGTGTGAAGACCCTATCATTTGTCTTAGTGGTCTGCATACAGCCACTCAAATAAGACCAAACCATTTCAATGCACTTGGTGACATCCCTATGTATGCCAGTCTTTGCAGCAGAATTTGGTGGTCAACCATATCGAAGGCCTTGGAGAGGTCAACAAAGATGGCTCCGGTCAATTTACCATTTTTACCTCTAATACAAAAAAATGGTATTGTGATCACTGTTCATGTCCTTCAACAGTTCTGCTGCTGAATAATTATATGGAGCATTTGTCAGAGCTAAATCAAGCAGGAAGAATCAATAGGTTTCCTAATATTTGTATGTGTAGGGTCTTTTATCATTTGTTATAATCCTAGATTAGTGCAGATTTTGCATTACATTAGTGACTCCTAATGTTAACAAGTCTTCATTAAAGTCCCTATCAAGAGCAACTCTGAGTCTCTGAATAGAGGAGTAAGATGTTTACCAATTGCAACATCATACTTTTTAATTTTTGGGGGACAGTAAACACGGTGAACAATAAGGGCTTCCCAGTCTGAAATCCAGTCTCTATAGCTAAAGGCTCATGACAATCAGGGCCCAAATTAAAAAGTTGTTTAGGCAAACTTTATCTAATGCATAAATCAATACCCCTCCCTTTTATTCCTGTCTGCTCTAAATAAATTATAACCCTGTACTGAAACACTTGAGTCACTAACTCTGTCACTCAACCAAGTTTCAGTAAATACCATAAAGTCAGGGTGATGGTCCACAGAGAACTCTTTTATTAAGTCTAACTTTGGCACAAGACTCCTTACATTAGAATGTGTAATAAGGACACCCTTTCTTTGTCTAAGTGAATTTGTAACCAGACCAGGGTTTCAATTTATATCTCCACATTTTAACAAACTGAGGGCAAAAAGTGATCTTCTCACCATTTCTCCCCTCAAGTTGTCCAAGCCCCAGTAGGGTACAAATTTCAAAAATATCCCATTTCTATGATTTAGTCTAAGTATTTGAAAGATCAGGTTCATAATAAGATCCAGCAACAATTGCAATGGGTGATAATGTAATGTCATAAATTCAATTGTTAAAGGCACTTCTTCTGGGCTATTATCCATAGGAAATGGCCAAGTTTCCTTAAAATGGGCCATTGCTGGAATAATTAAAACTTGATAATCCTGTTCTCCTTCCCCCATGCTGGGTTACCTGGGACACACAGACTAGCCAATATTATACAAAGCGCTCCCGTTTTAAAATACAGATTTTTCTCAGTTGTATACGTGCTTAGTCTTGTCCTACCCAGAATATTAGCAATAATTGTGATTAGTTGCCAATAGTTACCCCTACTTCTTTAACTATCCTATTATCCTAATACATTTTAAAAAGAAAACAAAACTAAGTAACATTAATAAATTAACACAAGTAGAGTGCATAGACTAAAGTGCAACATGACTATCATTTAAAAGTAAGGGTTTAATAATACAACTAGTACATTCAACTTGTACTTTTCCTACTCACTTGTTTAACTAACCATTTTTCCAAATATTCTGGCTTAGTAAAATCATGTATCATAAGCATCAATTCAATAAAAACAAATACTACGCGATATTAAGTAAAATATAATGTCCGTCAATGTCCCCTGCTAAATGTTAATCTTTTTTCATTGTACACAACAGCTCTCTGAATTTTCTATGAGTGGCACTCACAGCACTCATGCTTGCGCCTTGGGCGACACAGGTTTTTGAATACAGCCACCTGTCCTCCAGGTGTGATGCTCCCTTTTGCTCCTCCCCACTGGTTCCGTTCTGCTGTTCACTTACTGGGACACCGAGGACCCTTGCAAGCAAGTGGAGTGGGAGCTAGCATGACAGTCTTTGTAGCCTGGGGCAACAGTCTCTTAGCTGGCAACTGAAAAATGCTGTTGCTGTCTCGAAGGAGCTTGTAGGCAGATGGAAATGCTGAACAGCTGAGCGGACCTTCTGTTCTTGGGTGGCACGGCTTTTGAATACAGCCACCTGTCCTCCAGGTGTGACACTCCCCTTTGCTCCTCCCCACCGGTCCCATTCTGCTGTTCACTTACCAGGACAGTCAATTGAGCGAAGCTCATTTACAATGGCCTCCTGAAATGTACACAGATTACATTAAAAATCAGTTACTAAAGTACAGTAACTACAGTTAGCAGCAATTTCTTTTTTTAAAATAAGTGCAGTGTATCACAGTACATAAAACATATAAAATCATTAAGTCATACAAGAGTTGCAATGTACACAGCAAGAAGATTTAAAACCAGAATTTCAAAGTATGCAGTAAAGGAAGATTATCAGGGCTGGAGCGCATCTCACAAAGAAGAGTGTTCAATAACTCTTAGTCCTTATAGTTAGAGATACCTGTAATTCATGTGTTAGATATCATGCTCAGAACCTTATATTTGAAGCCTTTGCTGACCTTAACCCTGGTTTAAGGGAACGAAAGAAAACAAATCAGTAATGTAAACAGGAACCTTTTGTTTAGCATATTTCCACATAAAGGTTAGTATATGTTATATATATTGGCAAGTATACAGTATATTAGTATCGATGGAATGAAGTGGACACAAGTTCATTTACAGTGGAGAAAATCCTGAAGAATTTGCTAACCTGAAGAAATGGACAACGTAGTGGGGCCAAACGGTATACATCCCAGGATATTGAGGGAGCTCAGGGAGGTGCTGGCTGCACCTCTGACTGTCTTCTTAAGCCACTCCCTGGAGATGGGAGTGGTTCTGAAGGAGGGATGATGTCCCACATCACGGGGGGGGGTGGGGTGGAGCGAATAATTAGTGATTTAAGAAAGCTTAAAGAGTGGTTAGAAGTGTGGCAGCTGAGATTCAATGAGAAGAAGTGCAAGGTCATGTACTTAGGGCACAGAAACCCAGGGGCAGAGTATGTGATGGGGGAGTGGTACTGATGACCACCAAGCAGGAAAAGGACCTGGGAGTAATAGTTTCTGACAACCTGAAGGTGGTGAAGCAGAGTGACAAGGTAGTGGGGAGAGCTAGTGGGATGCTATGGTGCATAGGGAGAGGTACCATTATCAGAAAGAGGAAGGTAGTTATGCCGCTGCATAAAACATTGGTGAGACCTCACCTGGAATACTGTGTTTAGTTCTGGAGACCACATCTCTGAAAGGACATGGACAGAACAAAGGCAGTCTAGAGGAGAGCAACTAAAATGGTGCTGGGTCTGCATCATAAACCCTATGAGGAGAGACTAAAGGACCTCAGTATGTATACCCTAGAGGAAAGGAGGGAGAGAGGGGATATGATAGAGACTTTCAAATACCTCACAGGTATAAACAGAGTACAAGAGGAAAGCATTTTTCAGATGCTTGATAACAAGGGGCATGCTATGAAATTGAGGGGTAGATTCAGGGAAATATTAGAAAGTACTTCTTCACAGAAAGAGTGGTGGATGCCTGGAACACCTCCCAGCGTGGTTGAAGCAAAACTGGTAACGGGTTTTAAGAATGCATGGGCTAGGGACTTCCGGTGATGTCTCTGTTATGGTAGGAGGCTGATTTACTCTGCTCCATGAGCTCCGCCTGTAATCCAGTCTAATCCTCATCCAGGAAGTTTTCTTTTATTCGATTTTGGAGCCTATATTTAATTAAAGATGTCCTCAAAGCCCCTGCATGCAAAAAACTCAAAAAATACCACTTCTATGGGCAAGATGAAGCAACTTGTTTTGTATGAAGATATGGAGGGCTTTGTGGCCTTATCATAATGTGGGTACTCCCTTTCAGAGTAATCTTTGGATCCGGAGAACGATGAGATTGTCTCCCAGTGGGTTCCACCACACTTTGCAGCAAATTTTAAATACAGTAAATAAAATTGACTCTTCGTTGGCCAACCCAGACAAGATGCGCAGCCTTGATAAAAAGTATCTGACAATGCAAATCTAAAAGTTACGAGCTGGTGGAAGCACAGAAATCAAGTGAGGGCTGATCTTATACTTGCTCTGTAAGGACAGGGAAATCCATACCCAGCTCAAAGATATAGAGAATTGAGCCCATTGAATAATTTTTGATCCATGGAGTACCTGAGGTGGCCAAAGAAGGATACACCTCGCATTGATTTTATACAGCATCTGCTGCTGTCTACACTCCTTCTGCCCCAGATCTAAACCTGGATATAGATAGAGCACAATGCTCTCTGGGACCCAGACCAAGTGATCCCACAGCTCGTCCTCGATCCTGGATAGTCAGGATGGTCTACTTTCAAAGCAAAGACTACATCTTACAGGAGGCATGGAGATGCAGAGACCTGAAATACCAGGAGGCCACCATCTGTTTCATTCAGGACTTTTCAAATGCTCTCCAGGCCAAGAGACAGAGGGTAAGAGCAGTAGTGAGAGACTTAAAAAGTAAAAAGACATCAAAGCACAGCTGCTCTTCCCCGCTCGACTTAGGATATACTTTGAGTCTGGACCGAAAACATTTTCATCTTTGATAGATGCTATCCCTAACTTAAAAGAGCTAGAAATCCCTTTGCCTGACTTAGAGGTGGAACAGCCAGAGTGAAAACTCTCTGTGAGTGCTTGGAGTGTGGTCTCTCAGGGGCAAGGCCAAAAATGCGGTTCCCTGGGAGCAATTCCGAGAGCAGCCACTTCAGACGTAGCAAGGCTCTGAAGGCAAGTGGACCTACACAACCAGAGCAAGAATGCAGCTTCCCCCCCTCTAGTAGATCTCCAAAGAGATGAGGTACCTACCACTATTCTTTAAAGAGGCTCAGTAAATCTAATTAATTCTGTGACTCATGTACATTTCCACGCATTGGTTATATTATTGCAGTCAAACAGTCAGATGGAATATGAAGAATCTTTGGCTCCGACTGACATTTTCTAGTTATGTGCCCTCATAAGAAGCCATTTTCTGTCTGGACAGTTTCAATATTGGACTCTAGCTTTACAATACTTAGTGAACCTCTACAATGGGGAAAGAAGATTTGGGTATATAAGAGGGAAGAGGGTAAATTAGGGATTTGTGAAATTATTTATATGCTTGTGTCATTACTAAGAGCTGGGTGGGGGAAAATGTAGAACCCAGATCGGAGTTTTGCTGGCTCTGTGGGAAACAGCCAGGGCTACCCTGTTTAACCTATATTACCTGCGAGCTACACTGCCATCTACTGGCCAAGTAAAAATATCACTCTCAATAGCCATAAGATTGATATCCCCCATTGTGGTTTATTTCATAAGGATGGGGGATGATTCCCAGGGGTGTGAAAACTCACGACCCCTGATCCCCCACTGCTGGTCTTGCAGTTTAACAGCTCAGACATGGATTATGCAGAGAATAATAGCAGTAGAGGGAAACATCATAATTGGGCCTGGGACAAAGGGAATCAGTTGGGGGGAAGGGGAAACTTTTTCCTTTCCCTCTTGCTTTTTCAATGGACACCCAAGGGTTTTATTGAATTTTTTCAGCTTACCTCCAGTAAGATGGTGACAGGTGTTTAAGTGTGCACTTGCTCTCCTGTGGGAGTGATAGTAAGTGCCACTAACCCCTGTTCTTGTTTTTCTCCATTCTATCTGGGTTATTTGATTGTCACTTAAAATGATGCTCTGTGGCACATTTATAGTGCTACAGCGCTCCCCAGGAAGCTTAAAGGTTTTTTTTGCTTACAATTTGATGTTTACTAAATTTATTAACTTGTTCAAGGTTATTACTGTTGTTCTGCTGGTTTTTGGCTGATATGTTGAATTTGTTGATGGAAACCCAGATAATGGAGCTAGATTTGTCTGAATATACCATAAGCTTATTGTGTACTGTTGTGGGATGGGTTCAGTTCTACTCAGAGTGGATGACACGTAGCTATGTTATTCAGGTGATCTTTGACATAGGAGTATTATGACATATTTAAATGTTATATAATTTATTGTTAAAGGGATTAACTCCACAGTAAAGCTCACCAGATTGCTAATGGAGCTTTAATGCTTCAATTGTGATATAGCGTATTTGCACAAGGCTCATCTTTTGAGACCCAAACATACTAAATTAAGGCATTTGTGGGTGCGACAGGTAGCAGCAGCTTTGCACCCAATTGCTAAAAAGGCAGGGGTAGCAATACGTGTAAAATGGAATGGCCTGTTTACAATACAGAAAACTGAAGAGGGTTTTCAGGGACATTACATCAGACTGTCTGGCCTGTTACAGGGTAAGATGATGCATCTTATTAATATACAGTATATGCTCCTAATATAGGAACAGAAATGTTCTTGTCAGATATTTTCCTTAAAATAGCAAATTTACCCCAAGGCCAAATATTGCCGGGACGTGATTTCAATACTGTTTTGCGTCCCCATATGGACCGCTCCTCGGGTCAGACCTCCACAAATAGGGCAGCTACTAAAAAATTGAAGGCATTAACGACTGAAATGGGCGTGATAGATATTTGAGGACCACCATGAAAGAGAAAGGACTATTCCCTTTCTCAAGTGCTAAAATACTTTATTCACATATAGATCTTTTTTCACCCACAAAATGGACCTCCACTCTATAATTACCTCCAAAATTCACCCCATTACCTTATCTGATCCTGGACCAGTTTCAGTTAAACTTTCATGGGGATGGAAAACAAACAGTGTGGAGACTAAATGTTTCCTTTAAATGATAAGAACTTTGTTAAACAATTAGCCCAAGCTGTGACTGACTTGGCTGGGGATTCACCGGTTGCAGATTGCTCCCTCCTTTAGTGGGATACGTTAAAAGCTGTTGTCAGATGCCAGATCATTAGTTTTGCCTCAGCTCGGAAAAAAAAATTCACAGACAGACAAAATTAAAAACAAACTTGTAACTTTAGAGGCACTTCATAAACAGTGTCCTGAAAAGTCCAAGGTTAGGAAGGAGCTAAATAAGGTTTGTTCTGAACTTCAGGATTTGGAGAATAAAAAGCAGAAGGTTTGTTGTGCTTCTCTAATCAGAGGTATCATGAAGTGGGTGGACAGGCAGCAAAATTGTTAGCATTCTGGCTGAGGAGGGCATAGGCAGACAGGCATGTGCCTACCTAGTGGACAAAACACACCGCATAAAATCTGAGTTAAGCCTGGGGACACAGTTTACAATTCAAACAGTATACTATAAGACCCTCTGTTCAGAGGATAAATCCCCACTTGAGGTGACAAGACAGACTAAGTCTCAGTAACAGAACTAGAGGTCACCCAGGAGATTATTGGGTTACCCACAGGCCAATTTTTTTTTTTTTTACCAAATAGACCAAATTATACTTGTAACTTGTGTTATGGGTTTTGTTCTGGCCACTGACAATGGAGGGGAAGGGGGTCACGTCTCCTAAACAGACCATTCAAGAATGTGCTAGGTTGTGGGTTTTTTTGCACTATGCTATGATAATGTCAGTATTCCTCTCCCACAAAAGAGTGCAACACTATGAATACAGTATTTTTGTTATGTTATATTGACAAAAACTCTCTGCATACATATGCACTGGCTCAACTATCTGTACCTAAATTATTTATCTTTTCTCATGTGCACTTACTCTTTCTTTCTATTTTGCTTCCTTATCTCTTCTTTGAAACAAGGTTGGTCTGGAATTTACTCTATACAACAAAATATCTGAGTTGGTCAGTATTTAATGGGAATATCCAGCCCCACTATCCTTATTATGGCTGGAACTGATAAATTGAAATTGATAACTTGGAATATCAGAGGGTCTGAACCACAAGATTAAGAGACATTCTGTGTTGAGACATCTGAAAAAATTAGATGCCTCAGTAGCCCTTCTGCAGGAGACCCATCTCAAAAAAGAACATTATATGCTGATGCAAAAGGCATGGGTGGGACAGGTGTTCAGGGCAAGAGACAGCTCCAAGAAAGCTGGAGTACTGATTCTTATTAAACAAAACTTGAAATGTCATCCATGCATGGTCATAAGAGATCCCCTTGGTCACTACATTATAGTCAGTGGTAAGATGGGAGATGAATACTTTACTTCATTATTATTTATGGCCCCACCCTCCCTCGCACATAATCTTCAATACAGTCTTTTCAGAAATAAGCAACTTCCTAGATAGCACCATCATTGGCAGGGGACACTAACAGTACACTTAATCCCATTCTAGACAGGTCTATGTTCCAATCTCTTAAAAGTAGCGCAGACAAAGACTTAGGATATCTTGTGGATAACTTGCACCTGATTGAAGCATGGTGAGTATTCCACCCCAATGTAAAAGAGTACACATTTTGGTCACAATGTAATCTGTCCAACTCCAGAATAGACCAAATTTACACCCCAATAGATTTTATTAACAGAGTGCTTTGTGTTACCATTGAGAGCCAGGTGGTGTCAGACCACTGCCCAGTATCTATAATATTCCATACAGTTCCAAATCCTAACAGAACATGTAGATGGAAAGTGAACAGTTTTCTCTTGCATAATGAAGAAGTATTTGACAAAGTTAATCTAAGCATCGAGGAATTCCCGTCCTTCAATAAACCCGAGGACACCTCTTGGAAAAATACCTGGGATTGCCTCAAATGCTGCTTGAGGGGACTACTAATCAGTGAGGCCTCTGCTTTTAAGAAAAGGAATGTGGCCAAACAAAGAGAAGCTCTTATTAAGCTTAAGGAACTAGAAGAAGCTTTACTAACAGCTAACACTTTAGACAACTGGAATGCATGGTCTAAGGTTAAAATAGAGTATAATGAGGCTTTAAGAAACAAGGCTGTATTTGCCATTAGAAAAGTCAAATTAAACGATATTGACTCTGGGCCCAAGGTGGCTAAATCTCAGCCATCAGATTACGACAAAGCAATAGTTCTACTAACATCACGGCAATTAAAAGCAAAGATAGTGGTAATGTACTAGCAAGTCATAGACAAATACATGAAGAATTCCTAAAGTTTTATAAAGAACTATATCATATGGATGGGAACGTTAAGAAAGGGTCATAAGTAGATTTTTGCCATGATTTAAACATCCCAACTGTCCCAGAGGCATTAAAGGGAAATCTTGAGGGTAAAATAATGGAGAGAGAATTAGTAGATGCCATTAAACAAATCAGAAAGAACAAAGCACCGGGCCTGATGGGTACTCCTCTAATTTTATAATAGATTAAGCAATAAGTTAGCTCCAATATTAGTAGAAGTATTCAATAAGACTTAACTGATGGTCATTTCTCTCAAGAAATGACTAAAGGTATAATAACGCTCATTCATAAACAAGGGAAAGACCCATTGGACTATAGTAATTATAGTCCCATTTCATTAACTAACTCAGATGTCAAAATATTAGTTAAGGTCCTCTAAAACAGGCTGGAGACAGTTATTCACCTCCTAATATCCAAAGAGCTAATGTGGGTTCATGAAGGGCAGAATTTCAACAGATAATATAAAGGTTATTTCATGAGCTTCAGGCTGACAGTAAACACTTAATACCCTGTGGGCTAATTTCTCTCGATGCCAAAAAGGTATTCGATCGAATTGCCTGGTCTCCTATATTCAAGGTACTCAGTCTCTATGGGTTCCCAGAAACTAACTCTACCTCTGCTGTCGTGACTAACAGTGGAATATCACCCCACTTCGAAATTGGCAGGGGTACCAGACAAGGCTGCCCACTGTCACTCTTACTGTTTAACCTTATCATTTACCCCCTAATTAGGAAACTTATTAATGAAAGACCCATTAAAGTTTAGAGTTGGCCAGAGTGGGCATCCGCTGGTTGCTTATGCGGATAATATTCTACTAATGGTCTCCGACTCAACTTCTACTCTAGAACCGGTTCTACAAACCATATGGGATTTTGGAGAAATCTTTGGTTACAGATTAAACATAGGGAAAACAAAGTTTCTTGCTTTGAACAAGTACTGTACAAAAGAAGAGACTGAGAATGCAGGGATTATTTGGGCTAAAGACTCCATAGAATATCTAGGGGTTAATATATATAAAACCATACAAAAACAGTAGCAAAGAATGCAACTAGTGTAAAACAAAGACCTTTTGATGAACTCTCCAGATGGAACAAGTTGCCCTTGGGGTTATGGGGTAGACTGGAATTGGTCAAAATGAACCTCCTACCCAAGATACTCTATTTATTCATGATAACCTTGCAGCTTAACCAAATGTTGGATACAAGGAATTTCTTCCCAGGTTGCGAGTTTATTTGGTGCCATAAAAGACATAGGATGGCTTACACACAATTATGTAGATTCAAAACCAAAGGAGGACTGAAGGTGACTGATTTTTATCTTTATTTTCTAGCAGCAAGAGCTTCCCAGATGCCTAAATAGTTCCTAGTAGGATCTGCACAGATTTACATATAGTACCTGACTGGGTCCTCACTGAAAAGGAAATTTTGAGCAAACAAGATACTGACTTAAGATCTCTTTTCCATGCTAAGCCCCTTAGATCTTGCAGTAACAAAATAGTGGTTGACTCTCTTAGACAGCTCAGGCAAATCTCCCGTCTGCTTAAACTTAACCTAAATCAATCTAGAACCCAACCTATTTGGAACAGTCTGAACTTTCTACAACACGGCAAACCCTTAAACAATATAAGCTGGAAACACAAAGGTATATATGCGATTAAAGACTCGCTAAACAATGGTTCCTTCCTCTCCTTTTCTGACCTATGAGAAAAATACGACCTAAGCCCAAGGGACTACTCCCTGTATGACTCAATTAAACAAACTATTCAAAATAGGTTGGACTTCTCTATAGAACTAAATGACAACTCTAGATCATTTCTTGGGAACATTAAAATATCTCCTTCAATTTTCTCACTGTACAGACTCTTCACAGAACTGGTTAGAAGTTCAGCCCTAGAGTTGGTCAGGTGGTGGGCTCAAGCCCTGGAGGAGTGTACGGACAAATGGGAATGGGACAAAATATGGACTTTGCCATTTAAGGCCTTTGCTACAGTGGATCTAGGGTTAATACACTTCAGAACAATACACAACCTATTTTAAACTCCATAGCAGAGATATAAGATGAGCTTCACAGTCTCTCCTATTTGCCACAAATGCAAATCAGGATCTGGTACCCTATTACATATGTTTTGGTGGTGCCCTCAAGTACAAACACTATGGACTAACATTAAAAAACTATTCAAAGATGTCCCCACTATCTCCGATTATATCCAAGCAACTACTTGCATCCTAGGCTATCTTGATAAACATACCTGCTGGTCGAACGAACAGTGCTATACTTATTATTTCTAGGTGTTGCAGTCAGACACACAATTTTGAAACATTGGCTGGAGGAATCAACCCTCCATGCCAGAGTGGAGAAACAGCAGGTTGGAAATCATGAAACTGAGAAGCTTGCAAATTGCAATGTCACTAAGGGACAACTCCCAGAAATTCTTTAGACAATGGGACACCATATATCAAGTCCTGACCATCCCTGCCCTTTTACATCCGGCAAATCTTCCCTTGGGTTCAAACCTTGCCTGATGTCTTCATTTATATGAGTGCCTAGCATTGTTGTTCATAGGTATTTCCCAGTACCTTCTCTTCTCTTCTTTTCTTACTCTCCGGCTCTTTTTCTACTTCTGTATCTGTCTACTTTGTTTTCTATACTAGACCCTTCTCCTACAATATCAACCCTTTGGTAGTTACTAGTTTAAGTATTAGTTAATTACAGTATATACATTAGAGTATTAATTAAAAAATTGGCATACAGGATTCTTAGCTTATGAGGTCCTTCTTTTTACTTTTTAAAACTGTTACACAATATCTATCATTTTTCATATCAGTATATGTTGGGTTATAGCGTTCTCACAATGATCTCTGTGTAAGATTGTTTTCATTTAATGGATTTGTAATCCAAGTATTTATTTATTAATTATTTTTGTTTTGTTTTGGGGGTGGTCTGTACAACTTGATACAGACTCTCTTATTTTAAAGTTTGTAATCTTCTAGATAAAGTAATGAATATAGCATTACATACGGTCTTTATTTAAATGGTTCTATGCATGGTTTGGCTGTTTTTATATTACAGCAATACTTTTAGTGTGTATAATAACTTTCTCTGTTATATATCTTGTTATGCAATTGATTATTTTTCCCTATTGTACCTTGTATTGCTATAGGTTATTATTGCAATGTATGTATTCTGGATTTTAAAAATAAAAACACATTGACAACAAAAAATCCCCAGGCCCAGACAGCTTTAACGCTGAGTTTTATAAGAAGCTTAAAAAAGTTCTGGTCTCCTGGCTGGTAAAGGTCTTTATTGCTTGTCTTGAGGAGAGCAAGCTGCCAGATTCCTGGAAGGAAGCCCTGATTACCATTATCTCAAAACCGGGGAAGCCCAGAATACATTGTGAAGCCTATAGGCCAATCTCCTTACTTAAGATTTCAAAATATTAACAAAAATCCTGGCTATGTGTCTTCAAAAATATATTGAACTGTTAGTACACCCCGACCAAACATGATTTATTCCTCACCGACATATGTCAGACAACATCAGGAAACTGTTAAATATCATGGTATATAAATCCCCACCTAAAACAGCAAAACTTGCGGTGTTTTTAGACACAGAAAAGGCATTCCATCACCCTAATTGGGCATATATGCTTGAGGTGTTGGAGCATTTGGGGACATGGGGCACCTTTCTTGAATGGATTTCTTTATGTTATCAAAGACCTATAGAACGAGTCCTTGTTAATGGAACAATTTCAGAGTATTTTTCCATAGAGAGAGGTACTAGACAGGGGTATTCCCTGTCCCCACAATTATTTTGCCCTCAGAATGAAACCTTTCACACAGGCAATTAGGGAGAATTCTCTAATCTGAGGTGTCAAGGTGGGTCAGGTAACAAATAAAATTTGACACCCTTATTTACCTGGAAAACCCTGAATGCTCCCCCCCAATTAACCTTTTAGAACAATTTGGTAACATATCCAGCATTAAAATTAATATGGATAAATCGGAGGTTATTTTTGTATCAGTGGCTCCCCCCAGCGAGTATTAAGGAATGGGTTCCTTTCAGGTGGGTTAAAGATGAAACGCGATATTTGTGTATTTATGTGCCCACAAACATTTATATAATTATCAAGTCTTAAAAAAAAACAGATATTTGAAGACATAAATAGATGGCAGGCCCTGCTCCTTACCTTTACTAATAGGGTTGAAACTGTGAAAATGAACATTTTGCCCTGCTATCTGTTTTTATTCTCCACCTTACCTTTGCCTGTCCCTAGGGTGGAATGGAAGGAGCTTAAGAAAAAACTAGCAAGTTTTATTTGGGCAGGTAGGAGACCCAGGAAAAGATGGGATTTGTTAACAGAGATTAAAGAGGTGGGGTTGTTTACCTAATTTCCAAAACTAATATAGAGCAGCCCAACTGCTTCGGGTCCTGAAGATGTTGTCTCCTGAACTCAGAGGAGAGTAGTACTAATGGAGAAGGTGGCTCATCCATTGATGCCCCTAAATATCCTTCTGTGGTCAATTCATAAACAAGACTTGAAAATATAACAAACAGATGGATCCCACATACTCTATTAGCATGAATGGATACCAGGCAATGGTGGGAGATCCCCACCCCGGTATGGAAATTCATTCCCTTAGCCATGTTGCCATGTTTCCCAGCCTCAGGGAATGACCCATACTTCTCTCGCTGGGATAGTCTGGGACTTTGGTACCTTTCTCAGTTTGTACAGGGAGAAGAAGTCAAGACTTTTGAAATGTTACAAAGAGAATTTGGCATCCCTCACCGGGACATCTTTTGGTTTCTTCAATGCTGTCACTGTATTTCCTCGATCACAGTGACAGCTCTCTCTAAAGACCCGCATCCCCAGTTCTATTTACATATCAAACAGGGTGCATGGCAGATACTAGGAGATACATCTCATATATTTATAAAGTGTTGCAGGAGGGGTAGGTACTCTTTTGATACAAAATATTGAAGAAAAATGGCATGAGGAGATGGGCTCCTTGATCTCAGAAGAGGGATGGAGTAAAATATGAAAAGGTATACACAAAACTACAAACTCACCCTCTTTGAGGGAATTTAGGTAGCGTGTTACTACTAGATATTTTATCACCCCTATGCTATCTAACCATTATGCATTCTCCTCCACAGATAAGTGCTGGAGGCTCTGTTGGGAATGGGACATGCATTATCATGTGTTCTGGGGTTGCCCACATATTCGTACCTATTGGATGGGTGTTGCAGAGATCCAAGAGATTTTTGGTCTGGATACAGCTCCCACCTTTATAAATTTAGTTCTGGGTTTACCGCTGGAGGAGGTGGATTCTGGCTACAAGATATTTATTTTCCATTCTAGTAGTGTCGGCCCTGAAGGTTATCACTCAATACTGGTTTAAGCCTCATCCATTAACTTTAAATTCACGATTTACCAATGTAACCTCTATTAGGAATATGGATGCTATCACTGCTCATTTAAGGCGTCGCACAGACCAGTTTAATTCTAGATGGCTGCCATACTTTGATTACTTGGAAATTAAAGAAGGTGCCCCAGTTTTGGAACAACTCCTCTTGTCCTAATTCTTTCTGTAAGATACTTCGGTGTGCTTCGATATTGGGAGCATGGCTCTGTACTCCTCAACCTAACATTACTCAGACATTATACTCTGACCTGGAGTGATCTTGTCCCATGATGGCTTATATAATGTACAAATTAAGTTCCCTACTGTTCAGTTAAATGTTGTAATAGAGACCCAGGGATAACATATGGTTTTCACAGTTTTAAAACTTTCTGAGTTTCTTTTTGAAGTTTTTAAAGTTTATAGATTGTTATTTACACAGGACAAAGATAAGAATTACAGGACAAAGAGCTGTAATAACTGCTTTATTAATTTAAAGACCCAGAGGATGAAGTTGGATTTTTGAGACTTTAACAGGTGGTTATTGTAAATCACAAGGCAACAGATTGATTGAGAAATCGTGGACATTTGGCTCTTTGTGGACAGTCCATGGATATTCTTCTGTTGTGAAATGCACCTGAAAAATAGTAAATGGACTATTATTTGGGTATAACAATGATGCATTAGGTGGAACAATACTTAATACTGGGCATTATGGAATATTTTATAATGTACTACCTTGCATATCAGTTGTACACTTGTCAAAGAATGCATGGGATAGGCATAAGAGAATTTTATTAGTTTGGAATGGGGGGGGGGGAGTCAAAAACCAAGTAGGGTCTGTGGAATTACAGTAGGTAGGGAAAATGGGCACACTGGGTGGGCCATGCAGTCCTTATCTGCCAGCAATTTCTATGTCATCTATGCAGCTGTCTCACTTGCTTTAAAGGCAACCAATGAAGAGTTTTTAACAAAACACAATGGTGCATTTGCCTTGGAACAAGCAAGACAAATCGAGTCAATTCATGGTACAGTATGTCTAGGCTCCAGCACTGAGTTTTCAACAAGCCAGCACACACAATGTCCCCATAACTGAACAAGGGCAGTATAATAGTTTGTACTATTCTCTGCCTTATAGCCTGGGAAAATATGCTTTGTTTCTATACAGAAACCCTATCCTAGCATTCACCTTCTTTTCCAAAACATTCAAGTGGTGGTCTCATTTCAGATTTTCATCTAACTATAACCCCAAGCATTTGTAACTTGAGATATTCTGTAATTTTCTTTGATTAAAAGTAAAAATGGAAATATGTCCTTGGAAAGGAGGAGAAAACAGATTTTTGCAACCCAGGTACATAGAATTTTTAAATATAATAACCCCCATCCCCATTTACTTGGAAAGTTATCTAAACCAAATCATAGTTTTCAACTGAGACGTAAAGATGCTAGGGCTTGCAACATAAGACTTATGAGGAGAGATTAAGGGACCTCAATATGTACTCGCTGGAAGAGAGGTGGGAAAGAGGGGACATGATAGAAACATTCAAGTACCTCAAGGAATAAACAAGATGCAGGGGGGAGACATTTTCCAATATAGGAGGAGCAGAAGAATGAGGGGGCATGACATGAAATTGGAAAGTGGGAGGTTAAGAGGCAATGTGGGGAAGTTCTTCACAGAGTGGGTGGTAGATGCATGGAATGGTCTACCTCAGGATGTGGTGTGAACAAGCACAGTGGATAGAAACATAGAAACATAGAATTTGACGGCAGATAAGGACTGCTTGGCCCACCTAGTCTGCCCATTTCCCTGCCTAACAGATAAGCTGTAGATCCTAGTTAACCAACAGCCTACTTCCTCCTACCCCCCACTGGAATTGCCTTATGTCTGTCCCATGCATTCTTGAATTCCCCCACTGTTTTTGACTCTACAACCTCCTCAGGAAGGCTGTTCCATGTATCCACAACCCTTTCTGTGAAGAAATACTTCCTCACATTACCTCTGAGCCGTCTCCCCTCTATCTTTAAATTGTGCCCCCTTGTTTTTGCACATCTCTTTTTCTGAAAGATGCTACCCTCTTGGACTTTGTTGATTCCCTTGAGGTATTTGAAAGATTCTATCATGTCCCCTCCCTCTCCCTCCTTTCCTCGAGGCTATACATCTTTAGTTCCTTTAGTCTTTCTTCATATGTCTTCTGATGCAGACCCTGCAACATTTTGGTTGCCCTCCTCTGGATAGCCTCCACCCTGTCTATATCTTTGCGGAGATGGGGTCTCCAGAACTGTACACAGTACTCCAGATGTGGTCTTGCCAACTGTCTGTACAGAGGGCCAACAACTTCCTGTTTTCTACTGGTGATGCCTCTCCCTATGCATCCCAGTATCCCCCCAGCCCTCCTTACTGCCTTCTCACATTGCTGGCCCACCTTTAGGTCATTTGATATGACTACCCCCAGGTCCCTTTCCATTTTTGTTGTTGTCAGTATCTCACCCCCCCATTGAGTACTCTTCCCCTGGTTTTGTTTCCCAGGCATTACTTTGCACTTCTTTGCATTGAATCTAAGCTGCCATACATTTGACTATTCCTCCAACCTTGCCAAGTCCCTTTTCATCCTTTCCACCCCACCTTGTGTATTAACCCTGTTGCAGATCTTTGTGTCATCTGCAAAGAGACATACTTTTCCTTCCAGTCCCTCTGCAATGTCATTTATAAAGACATTAAAAAGGACTGGACCCAGTACTGAACCATGCGGTACCGCACTAGTAAACCTTCTTTCTACAGAGTGGTCTCCATTTACAATTACCTTCTGTGTCCTGTTGTCCAGCCAATGTTTTACCCAGGCTACCACCCTAGGACCCACTCCAAGGCTGGCTAATTTGTTTATTAATCTTTTGTGTGGGACTGTGTCAAATGCCTTGCTAAAGTCTAGGTAGGCCATGTCCACAGCCCCTCCCTGGTCTACTGCTTTGGTCACCCAGTCAAATAAATCAATTAGATTTGTCTGACATGACCTTCCCACTGTGAATCCATGCTGCCTTGCGTCCTGTGCCCCACTGGTCTCTAGGTACTCAACAATTCTTTCCTTCAGAAGTGATTCCATCATTTTCCCTACCACTGAGGTCAAACTGACAGGTCTGTAGTTTCCTGCCTCTGTCTTGCTCCCACTTTTGTGAAGGGGAATCACATCCGCCCTCCTCCAATCCTCAGGTACCACCCAACCTCCCATGATTTATTAAAAAGGGTAGTCAGTGGTGTTACTAGTTCTTCCCTTAGTTCTTTTAAAATTCTGGAGTGAATCCCATCAGGCCCCATTGCTTTATCCACCTTCTGTTGAAGAGTTCTTTCAGAACCCTTTCTTCTGTGAAAGGACTAATATCAACCACCCTATCCAGAGTGCTTCTATTGACCGGATTAGGTATTTCCCCCAGCTTTTCCATTGTGAATACTGAGCAGAAGTATTCATTCAGTATCTCTGCTTTTTCACTCTCTCTCTCTGCCCAACCACCTTCCTCTTTGTTCAGCCTCAGTATCCCTGCCTCAGTCTTTCTTTGCTCCCTAATGTACCTATAAAAGGTTTTATCCCCTTCTTAACCAAGTTGGCTATCTTTTCCTTGGTTTGGGCCTTTGCTATTCTGGCTGCCTTACCCGCTTCCTTCTGCTTTAAAGCTTTCAAGCATGCTTGAGACAGGCATAGGGGAACCATAGAGGTATAGCAGTGGGAGGGTCAGAAGCAGTAATCCAGTACAAGGGCTTACGGGCAGACTAGATGGGCCAGGCGATCCTTATCTCGCTGACAATTTCTATGTTTCTATGTAGGAATTGGTCATTCTTAAACTGAAAACAGTGTGGAAAAATGTTGTTCCAATACAAGGTTGAGAGCATGGAACAAAATTCCACCACAACTATGGATGACAGAACTTTACATGGGGCTTTTAGCACTGCATTGCAACATGAATTATGTTATAGATGTCAGTGCTATGGGACTGTATTTTAGCATGGTATGTAAAGTACTGCAAGTTGTTTGTCCTTTTACACTTTCTTTGTTTTTTTGTTGTAAATTTATATTTTAACTTGATGTGTAACCTTAAAAGCTCAAATGTAAGATCTAAACAGGAACACCTTGTAAATAGTGTATTTCAATGCCCTAATGGTGTGTAAGTCAGTGAAGTCCTATAGAAAATAAAGCTTACTACTATATGTACATCTTGCCTATTTCCTTGTACAGAGTCAAACTGTAAAACTTGAGTTCTTTATTCATTCATTAATTAAGAGTCTTTTATCACAAAAGACCTGAATTTCATCAAAAGTCAGTTGTAGCTTTAGACTATAACATTGTGACATATGGGCTCCAACTATACACAACAGTGTTTTATATGCGTAAAATGAACAGATGTGTTCAGGTGTTGAACTTTGAGATCATTGCTAAAGAGTGAAAAGAGGTGTGGTCCCAGGACAGAGTCCTGAGGTTACCCCTCTTCTCACTCTTGTCTTTGAGTTTACTCCTCTAATGGAAACAAGTTGATACCTGCTTGTTAAATAACTAGCAAGCCAGTCGACAAGTATGCTAGAAAGGCCCAGTTTTTTTATCCTGTTAAATAGTAACTGTGTTGAAGGCCTTGGAGAGGTTGATGAAAATTGCTCCTGCCACCATTCACTATCCACTGCTCTGCATTAATCTCTAATGACTTTCACAAGGCCAGTAGTTGTGCCATGTTTTGACCTAAAGCCAGATTGATTTATACTCAAGTTTTGGTAAGTTACTAAATAATTAGAAATTTGCTTTTCCACCAACCTCTTCAAAATCTTCAACACAAGAAACAACAGTGAGATTGGGCAATGATTTGAGAGTAATCTGTCATCTTCTGACTTAAAATTGGAGTTACTTTTGCAAGTTTCCACATTTCAGGAACTGTCCATGACTTATTGATATGTTAAAAATGGGTCAGGGGTGGCAGTTCACTGGAGCAACATATTTGAAAAGCTTTGGATGAAGACCATCAACCCCTCTCTTTTTTGGGTCAAGTGCCATGAGTGTAGCCCACACATCATGTGCTGAGAAAGTCTTTTGAATGAAGAGTTCATGGTCATCGAAAGAGGCCACTGCTGGCATGCAAGGCTCATCCATTACTGTATGTGCAGTGCAGCCATCAGAGGTCTCAGATGTAGTTGGGGAAGAGAAAGACAATCATCAGAGGCCACCAGTGGCATGCAAGACTCATCCGCTACTGTATGTGCAGTGCAGCCATCAGAGGTCTCAGATGTAGTTGGGGAAGAGAAAGACAATCATCAGAGGCCACCAGTGGCATGCAAGGCTCATCAGCTACTGTATGTGCAGTGCAGCCATCAGAGGTCTCAGATGTAGTTGGGGAAGAGAAAGACAATCATCAGAGGCCACCAGTGGCATGCAAGACTCATCAGCTACTGTATGTGCAGTGCAGCCATCAGAGGTCTCAGATGTAGTTGGGAAGAGAAGACAATCATCAGAGGCCACCAGTGGCATGCAAGGCTCATCCGCTACTGTATGTCCAGTGCAGCCATCAGAGGTCTCAGATGTAGTTGGGGAAGAGAAAGACAATCACCAGAGGCCTCCGGTGGCATGCAAGACTCATCAGCTACTGTATGTGCAGTGCAGCCATCAGAGGTCTCAGATGTAGTTGGGAAGAGAAGACAATCATCAGAGGCCACCAGTGGCATGCAAGGCTCATCAGGTACTGTATGTGCAGTGCAGCCATCAGAGGTCTCAGATGTAGTTGGAGAAGAGAAAGACAATCATCAGAGGCCACCAGTGGCATGCAAGACTCATCAGCTACTGTATGTGCAGTGCAGCCATCAGAGGTCTCAGATGTAGTTGGAGAAGAGAAAGACAATCATCAGAGGCCACTGCTGGCATGCAAGGCTCATCCACTTGGATGTGTGTGTTGCAGCCACCAGTGGTCTCAACGTTCAAGCCTGGGTCAATAAAATAGTCATTAAAGGCATTAACTATGGAATTCAGGTTACCAATGTTGTTCCCCTGTGTTAGAAAGCAATTTGGCACTGGGGTAATAGTGGCTGTATTTAGACTCTATATTGTGTTCCAAAACATTATAGGATTTAGTTTTTTTTTTTTTTTACAGTTTATTACTGGTATAAAGTTGTTTGGCTGACTGTAATTCTTTTAGATAGTAGTTCATTTTAGACCTGTGATCTACTCAATCCTGTTGCAGATCAAATAATTTAGCTTGTTTCCAGGCCTGATCTCTTAACTTGCATACCTTGTTTAAGTGGGCAAGTACCAGGAAGAGAGGTTTAATCTAAAATTGTGTTTCTTAACTGGAACATGTGTATCACATATTTCCTGGAAAACACTTTTAAAGTATGCACATGCTTTGTTAACATCTGCAATAATTGTCAAATGCTCCCAATTTGCATATTCCAGATCTAACATGAAGCAGGGCAATCAACATTTTTAAAGGAATGCAATTTTCATATTTGCTTTACACCTTGCTTTCATATGCTCAGTAATACAAAAAATGAACTGGTGGTCAGATGGTGAATCAGACAAGACCCCAGCTTTATTTAAAGTACTTCTTGGGCCTGTTAGAAAATATTAAATCAAGGGTTGTTTAAAGTTCCACATTTTCCAAATTAAGTCTTGTCAGTTCCTTAATTAACTGTTTTAGGCCAAGGTTAGAAGTCAGATCAACTAAAGCTACTGAGTCATAACCAGCTCTCCAATTTATGTTAAAATCCCATTAGTAGAATTTTGTGACTGTTACTGTACAGAAAAAAACAGTTTTTCCAAACTTTTAAATTGTACAAAAGGTAATTTTGGAGGACAATAACAGCCTATAAAACAAAGTGGCTTTGACCGACTTCTTAAAAATGATTTCTGGGGGTGCTAATAAGCAGCTAAAGAATAAGGACGCACACCTCCGGAGCTCCGCACCACAGAGAACAAAATATATAATTTTTACAGCTGCAAATATCTCAATACTCCATAGAATCACCTGATAACGAGTTCTAATATGGATGAGTACCTAGCACAATGGAAATCATCAAGGCAAGGGGCTAAGAATCAACGAAACACCCACCAGAAAATCCAACATCTGGAGTGGGCCCAATCTCCTTCTCAGTGACCGAACTGGCGGTAATCAACAGGGCCAGATTAGAACAAGTAGTGGCAGACCTGCAGCCACGCTGGGATAAGGTGAACAAATCACTTGAGAAGCTCACTACTGAATTAAAACAATACTCTGGGAGGCTGTCTGTGGCTGAACAGCAAATATCTGATTTAGAAGGCACCTCTAGAGTGATAGTGGAAAAAATAACTAAAATGGAGCGGGAACTGGAGGAGCTACGGGAGGCACTGGACTACCAGGAAAACTATAGCTGCAGAAACAATCTGAGGATTAGAGGTCTGTCGGAGGGTGTGAAGAAAGACAATTTAATGGACTTTTGTACAACTGTCCTCCCTAACCTGCTAAAAATGCCAACTAAGTCGAGAGGCCTTAAGGTGGAGTAAGCCCACAGAGCACTGGCCCCAAGGCCACTGGGAGATCAACCACCATGACAAGTCATTTTCTGACTCTACCATTACCCGGACAGACAAGCTATTCTGGCAGCTTACCGGAGTCTCAAAAAATTGAAGTATGAGGGGCATCGACTCACTATTCACCAAGATGTCTCCACACGCATCTAAAAGAAGAGGCAACAATTCAACCCACACATGAATCGCCTACGAGAATGGGAAATTGAATTTTTTATGATGTACCCGGCAGTTGTAAAGGTGAAATGGGAAGGAACGACCTTCTCCTACTGGGAACCGGAGAAGCTACATAATTTTATCGAGGAATGGACAAGAAAAATAAAAGATGGTGAGCTGCTGTTGACTTTATTTTGGTTTTCACTTCTTGCACTGCTTTTCTCGAGACCTACCCTCTCCTTTAAGGGGGACTGACTGATCCAACTCTCAAGAACGAGATTCCCCCATATTATAAGGAAAATAGGGAGAGTGATTGGACTTGCCTGGTTAAAACCCAAAAATGGAGGATGGGGAGGTAGCCCAGTATTACACCCCGAGCAAAGCATGGAGCTTGTAAGGCCTATGTTTAAGAACACAACATGCCAAAAGTACATTACAGTCAGTCACTAAGAGTGCACTCTTGTGCAGACCTATAGAGATGTCACAGGGGATGTAATGCTTACATGCTTGCTAACGAACTATGCCGCGGGGGATTTGGGTGGACTTCTCACTATTTTTACACTCTCATAATGCTATATAGGAGGTATGAAGTGTGGGGTCAGATAAATGAAGGGAGCTAACTGTCGGGTCATGTCTACTCCTGTGTGGGAGACTGGAGAGCCAAGTCTGCCTCTTCAAGAGAAAAGCATTTTTTTTTTTTTTGATATGTTGCTCTGCCCTGAAGAGCTATGATCTGGTGGGCTAACGAAGATTGAGGAACAGTTACAGCACTGGCAAAAGGCAATTGATAAAGAGGGTGCAGAGGGAGGGGGGCTGGGGGATTTTTGACATAGAGCAAGTAAACATTCATTCTAATTCAAATATTATGGATTTATATACCATTTTACATATTAGTTTGTCATGGTTGGGCTTGATGTTCACCCAGAAAAGTTATTGTTCATGGTTAAAATACTTGTTCTCTTATACTTTTTTTTATTCTATCTGGCTCGCCTGAACTATATGTTTTAACATGGAGGAGGATGTGTACTGAACTGTCTCTACTTCAGTTTAAAGGGCGACATAGAAGGAATGCTGGGGGGGGATCATGGCAAGGCCCCAACCCTGCAATAATATCTCATGGAATGTCAGGAGTTTCACCTCACCTGCAAAACGAACTAAGATATTGATAGCACTAAAGCGGAAGAATGCGATGGTGTCCATGTTATTAGAAATGCATTTAACACATAAGGAACATGATAGACTTGTGGGGATGGGGGTTGGGGCCTGCCATGCTTCCTCCTATAGTTCTCATAAGAGGGGAGCAGTGATCCTCCTGCACAAAAACTTTCCATTTGAGCATATCCGCATGGTAAGAGATCCTTTAGAAGGGCGTTATATTTTTGTAGTGGGGAAGATACAGGGGAGGAGAGATTACATTGGATAACATTTACACCCCGGCGGTGATGGACCCAGACTTTTTTCAGAATATGTTAGACCTGATGATTAGAGAACAGTTTCCTGGCTTGGTCCTTGCAGGGGACTTTAATTGTGTTATAGACCCCTAAATGGATTACTCAGGCACCAGGCTCAGAGAGACAACTTTTGTAAAACAATGGCAGCAGGGCCTTGTGGATCTTGACTTAGTGGATGCATGGAGGGTGGCAAACCTGGGCACTCAGGAATACACCTGTTATTCCAATCTCCATGGCACATGGTCAAGACTGGACTATGTGTTTGTGGCCCGAGATCTCTTACACTAGGGTGGAAGATGTTACCCATAGCCCAATCTTTTTATCAGATCATGCTATGGTCCAGGTGATTATAGATCTGATGCCTAGGAGAGAGGGAGGGTGCACCTGGAGATTTCTGACTTACCTACTAGCCAAACAGGAGTTTAAACAATTCCTCAGGACATGATGGAAAGAGTTTGAGGTTACAAATAAGGGAACAGTTGAATCTGTGGGAGCATATTGGGAGGCTGGCAAAGCTTATATGAGGGGGGTTATAATAGGATGCACGGTGAAACGTAAGAGAGAACGAAAGAAGAAACAACAAGATCTGGAGGATAGAGCTAGGGAACTGTAAATTTTGGTGGCACAGATGGGAGACTTTCTCCACAAAAAAGAACTGAATATAGTGAGGGGAGGCCCTAAACTTAAATGTGACAGAGGAAGCTAGGGGAAACTATTCTTTGCACAACAGAGAATATATGAGTGGGGGAACAAATGCAGCCCCCTGTTGGTAAAACTAATGAAGGGAGGCAAAACCACCAAACGAATAGTAGCCATCAGGGACCAAAAAGGGACATTGGAACATATGGAGGGACAAATAAAAGCATGTTTTAAACAATTTTATGAGGCATTATATAAGGCAGAATGCAAGGGTATGAAAGAAGCAATGGACAGGTTTCTGGAAGGCCTACCAATACCGCAAATGACTGAACACCAAAGGAATACGCTGGGAGTAAAATTACAGTTCAGGAAGTGACATGGGCAACTGGGATACTCAAAGGAGGTAAAGCAGTAGGACCAGATGGTTTTGGGAGTGAATATTATAAAGAGCTTAGGAGGGAGATAGCTGCTCCCCTTAGAGATATTCTAGAGGAGGCGAGGGGGAGGAGGCTGCTTAGAACCTGTGTGAAGCCAATATATGTGTTATCCCAAAACCAAACAAGGATGATACAGAATGTGCCTCATACAGACCCATTTCCTTGTTAAATTATGATTGTAAAATTATGACTAAGGTATTGGCACTAAGATTAGAAAAAGTACTACCCTCCATTATACACACAGACCAAACAGGATGTATACAAGGTAGAATGTCCTACCATAATATCAGGAGACTGTTGAATATCGTTCATTGGGGATCTAGAACTAAAGAACAAACCTGTGTCATGTCAATGGAGGCCGAAAAGGCCTTTGACAGGATTGAATGGGACTATCTGATGAATACATTAGCCAAATTTGGGCTGAGGGAGGAATTTATTCAGCTAGTTGGGGCTTTTTATAAGACACCCATGGCTAGAATTCTTGTTAATGGGTCTGTGTCTGGGGCTTTCACTCTAGAACATGACACGAGACAGGGCTGCCCTCTCTCCCCCTTGCTCTTTGCGATTTCTATAGAACCACTGGCCATTAAAATCAGGGAAGACCCCAGGATTAGTGGAATACCAGGAAGGGCAGGAAGAAAGAATGTTAATCACCTTATATGCAGATGATATTCTCCTCTCAGTAACACATCCCGAGCAATCGATTCCCCATACTAGAAATTATAGAGGCCTTTGCCATATTTTTGGGATACAAGCTTAACATTAATAAATCGGAATTAATGTACTTAAGATGGGAAAGTGGGGAAGGGGAGAAATCATGGGGCCTGAGAATAGTGAATGATGCTTTCACCTACTTGGGAATAAGGGTGGGCAAGGATTTGAGAGACTTATACAAACTGAATTACATACCCATCATAGAAACAATTCTTAAAGACTTACAGAGATGGAGAGCCCTTCGTATTTCATGGATGGGTAGAATTAACCCCCTAAAAATGAATGTGTTACCAAGAATATTATATGTAACACAAATGCTACCCCAGATCCTCAATAAAAAAAGACATAAAACTATTAGAAAGGGACTTTACTGACTTCATTTGCAAGGTAGGCCAAGGATTAGTCTAGCAAGATTGAAAGCTGACAATAAAAGAGGAGGTCTAAATTTACCAGACATTAAAGGCTACTACTTGCTACACAACTTAGATTACTCCATAATTGGATCAACAGGGGGGATGCAGCAAACTGGCTGGATTTAGAAGAAAAGGACTGTCCAGGGAGAATCTCGGCGTACCTAGGAGAGAATGGGTTAAGAGCATATAAGGCACTGGAGAGCCCCAACCCGCTAGTAGTGGCTAGTCTAGAAGCTTGGAAAGAGATAAAAAAATGCTAAAACATGACCCACACCACACTCTCCTAGTACCAGTTGCTGATAACCCAGATTTTTTACCTGGTTTAGAAGATGAGGATTTAAGGAGTGGCAGAGGAAAGGGATTAGATGCATAGGTGATTTATTGGAGAGGGGAGAGCTGTGCACTTTCCAAAAAATCCAGACTGCACTAGACGTCCCATTATCCCACACATTCAGGTATTTCCAAGTGAGGAACTACTGGAAAAAATTAAACAGACCTCTTGAACAAGAACCCTCTATGTGGGAAGTGGAGGGACTTATACTGGGGGCAAGGGAAAATGAAAAGGGACTTATTGGTTGGGCAGCCAAATTTGACAGATCATACTTTCAAGGGGAAACACAAAAAGTTAAATACAAATGGGAAAAGGATCTCCAACTAGAAATTTCAACAGAGAACTGGGAGATGTTCCTTGGCACTCATATGGGTTTACTCCTCTGTAATAAATTTAAGGAACTTCAATACAAATTCTTACAGACTCTACTGCCCCACGAGTGTGGTGCATAGCTTCTGCCCAGGGGCTTCCCCCCTATTTGGGAAGTGTGGCATAGCCTGAGGCATGGTTATCCACTACTAATGGGAATGCCCAGGTATTCAACAATATTGGAAGGACATCTGGAGGAAGCTTGCACAAATGGAGGGGTCACTGAAATGTTCCCCATGCTCCTTACTAATGGGAGTTGCTGATCAAGAGGAGGAACAATGGAGTTTATATCCCAGATGGATCAGAATCCTCTTGGCCATCACCAGGCAAGGTATACAAAACTTGTGGATTACAAAACACACCCCAACACTGGTTCAATGGAAGAATCTAGCCATTAAGGCCCTATCAACAGATAGGTTGACATATGCCCTCCGAGGGAGGGAGGGAGGAAGGAGACTTTCCTGGACATGTGGGATTTCTGAGTGCCCTTACTCTGGGGGAGTTGTCTGTACTACAAGAGGGAAGCTTAGTCTAACAAAAAAAAAATCACTCAAGAGACAGGTTCAAGATAATAATTGAACTTCTTTATTTTTACTCCTCCTATCAGTTACTGTATATATGAAGCTTCTATCTGATTTCTAAGAACACAGAGCACATCCTAATTTTATTTTATTTACATCAATGTCATTTAATATAACACATATTGGTAATAAGGAGTCTACAGTAGCATTAAATGACTCTTCTTTTTTATTGGAAGTTGATATGTCACTATAGTTAGAATACTAGGATGTTCAGCTAGTATTCACTTAGTTCTTTCCACTTTTCATATAGATATGGGTGACTAAGAGATAAAAAGAAAAAGGAAAAAGGGTTACAAACATGTTAAACTGTTTGATGACTATAAGGGATGGAGAAGAAAATAGGAAGGAAAAATTCTACTGTCAGCTTGTTTTGTATACCTTTTAACAGTATATCATCTGAAGATATCAATGAACATGTATCTAAACTTTGTAACAGATATGTTTGTCAATGTCACCTATGTACAATCTTAATAAAAATATTATACAAAAAAAAAGTATTTCTAATTTGTCTACCATTAAGCACCCAGAAGACTCACTTTCCCATGAAATATCCTCTAATAACCATCCTGCATTTAACTTAGCAGAGCAACCAATTATTTCTTCAAGCCCCTCAACTTCTACTGCCAATAATGACAATTGGACAACAATTCCTCATAAGAAACACACTAGGAAAAGCAACCATCTTGATAAAAATCAAGCAACCTCCCTACAAAATTCCTTTGAAATTCTTCTACAAAAAATTGATAGAGATGCAGATGTTGCACTGGGAAATTGTAGTAATATAACATCTAAAGACGAAGATTCCAAACTCCCCATTGACACACCCATTATAATTGAAACAAAGTCTTTACCTATCACATCACAGCCTAGCAAATTTAACAAGTTTAGCAAGGGACCTAAACTTCAGGCCCACAAAGAAAGAACTATCAAATCGGAATTAATTCAGCTTTTGTTACAAATTCTACGATGAATGCTTCAGAATTACATCCACCAGTAGGACCACATACCAAAAACAACAGGTGATTGTTCTAGGTGACTCAATTATAAAATATCTAGATAGAGCAATATGTAATCCTGATAAGGAACATAGAATGTGCTCTAGTTTTAGAGGGGCAAAATTATGGACATAACATCGATGGTTAGCTTTATACTGTCCATGGCTGGTGACAATCCCTAGTAATTGTTCATGCAGGAACCAATGATATTGGGGGATCACAACTCCTACAAATTAAAGAAGATATCATTGCATTAAACAATATATTAACTGAGCGTGGCTGCACTGTCTGTATTTCTGAAATACTACCAATTCCAAGAGCTACTAGATACATCACTTCCAAAATTAAGGCCCTGAATGAATGGCTCCATAAATGGCGCCTCCGACAAGGAATTAAGTGTATAAAACACTGGGAGGAAGTCGAGGATAATCCTTCACTTTACTGTTGGGATGGATGGCATTTAAGTAGAAGAGGAAGTACAATCTTGGGTCAAAAGATAACATCATATATAAAAACACATTTAAACTAATAACTAAGTGGGAGACTGGGGAGACACCCCAGTCTCATATTAATAATTCTTGCCCAAAACTTAGCACTAAAGTAAATATTCTCAGTTTTAATGCACGATCGCTGAATATTTCTAAGTATGCTGAGCTGGGAGCTTTGACTCAGACCCTAGACTTAGCACTAATAGCAATCACAGAAACATGGGGCAATTCAGAAAAGAATGGATAGCTGAACTTTCTGGTTATAAACATTATTACAAACACAGAGAGAACTCAAAAATAGGTGGAGGGGTTAGCCTATGTACTGTATAAGAAAAGATATTCAGTCTTATGAGTTAGAAGCTAATACACAAATTGAAAGTGTATGGGCCGATATTCGACCCACAGGCACTCAACAAATACTCATAGGAACTTGTTATAGACCACCATCATCTGATATAAATTCTACTAGACAATTAGTTGAAGAGATTAACCAACTGGCATATAAAGACACAGTTCTTATACTGGGGGATTTTAATCTTCCCACCATAAACTGGGACACCCTATCTGGTACTAATCAACATGATGAACAAGTACTTTCAGCTATCATAAATTTAGGACTTAAACAGATCATAAGGGAACCAACTAGGGGAAAAAATATTCTCGACCTAGTAATAACAGACTTAGAAACCCCTATATCTGATACCACGATTCTAGCTCCCCTAGGTAACAGCGATCACATGTCTGTATATTTTTCCATGCAATTTCCTCTTCAACCTAAAATTAATAAAATCAAAGTAAAACAATATCATAAGGCTAACTTTAACCAAAAAAACCATTCTTTAAGCTCAATAAATTGGGAACAGACTCTTCTCCTTTAAGAACTGAGGAAGCATGGGACTTCCTAAAGACAAAATATCTCAACTTGAAAACAATATGTACCTGAAAAAATAAATACAATAATAAAGGAAAAATTTCACAAACAATTGTTTTAACAATATCAAGAAATTAATTGCTCAAAAAAAAGCTTTTTCTAAACTTAAAAAGGTTCATTACCCCAAAAGATTTAATAATGGTAACACGTGGGAAACAGTTAAAATCTAAAAAGCAAATTACTATGGCTAAACGTAACTTAGAATTTAAAATAGCACACACAAAAGACTGTCATAAGGCATTATATTCTTACCTAAATGAAAACAAGGGCTGTAATAGCTCAATTGGGCCACTACTTATTAATAAACAAACAATAACATTGGACTCAGCAACTAACAGAATTAAATCATTATTTTCATCAGTTTACGATATAAACCTCCTTCTTTTATCGCAGTAACATCAAATGTAGAAAAATATAGGATTTCCATGCAGGATACACTGACTGCACTGGACACCTTAAAACAACACACTAGTCCAGGTCCAAATAACATAAATTCAAGATTTTTAATGGAAACAAAGAACTCCATCATTTTACCTTTAACAATTATCTACAACAAATCTCTTCAAGAATCAGTGGTACCTAAGGATTGGCGTTCTGCTATAGTAACACCTATTTACAAAAATGGCTCCCATTCAAAAACTGAAAACTATTGCCCTATTAGCTTAACTTCGATACCATGTAAACTAATGGAAAAAATTATTAAACAAAAATTAGACAATGAAATGTTAAGTTTAAACATTAAGAATGGATACCAACACGGGTTCAAATCAGGCTTTTCATGTACTACAAATTTAATTTCTTTTTATAATTATATTCGTTATAATCTAGATTGTAATATTCCTATGGACATCATTTTGCTGGACTATAGTAAAGCATTTGATAAAGTTTCACACTTTACCTTGATTAATAAGCTTAGTAGTATGGGTTTTTCATCTTTGCTAGTTTCATGGATAGGTCAATGGCTGAACAACAGAATTCGAGAGTCAGGGTAAATTATGCCCTGTCAGATACAAGGGAAGTGACCAGTGGGGTACCTCAGGGCTCTGTGCTTGGGCCTACTTTGTTTAATTTATTTATAAGTGATATGTCTATCTCAGCCAATAATATCATGATTAAATTTGCCAATGACACTAAACTTGGGGGAATAGCTAACAGCCGGAGCAATGGAAATGGACTGCAAACTGATCTAGCCTCAGTGGAACAATGGGCACATATCAACAAAATGCACTTTAACATATCCAGGTGTGCAGTATTACATCTGGGAAAAAATAATCCCAGTCAAGCATACTATCTGAACAATACTATCATTAGAACTTGAAAAACAGAAAAAGATCTGGGAATATTAGTTAACGATAAATTAACTTCAACTACCCACTGTACAAAAATAGCAAATCAGACAAATGCACTACTCCACAGAATTACTAAAACCTTTGTGTCTAGATCAGAATAATGTCTTTTGACTCTTTATAAATCTCACATTAGGCCCCTCCTAGATTATGGTTCAATGTTTTGGAGCCCCTACTTAAAAAAAGATATTATTAGAATTTAACAAGTCCAGCCGGCCCGGTGGCGCTGAGGGTTGAGGTGCTGGTCGCCACACCGCGCCCACGCCGCAACCCGTGTTCGAATGGGCATGGGCTGCCGTGGGTCATGGGAGGAGATGATTGAGCCCGGACTGCCTCCATCTCCGGGAGGTGGATTTGGCGGCGGGCTTGCCTGACCTAGCGGAGGCTGGGGGTCAACAGCATGTAGCTGCAAGCTTGGGGGGTGGGTCGTGGCAGATGCTTGATTGGGGCATGCACGGAACATGTGCACCCAGTCACTGGTGTCATTACGCGCCATGACCCGTGGGGAGGAAAACAGTGAAAAGCCGAGCCCGGCAGCGAAGTTGTTCCCCGACGGTGCCATTCCTGGAAGGGCGCCTCTCTGGCATGGATCCGCTGAGTGGTTGAGGCCGCCCCACCACCCTGCTGCGAAGGGTAAGTCATGGGGTGCACAAGGGAGGGGTCTGATGTCCGAGGATGGCACTGGGGAACAACAGAGGGCGGGGTCGAGTCGAGCTCTGGAGGAGAGAAAATAATACCCCAAAAAGAATTGAACAAGTCCAGGGAGCTACTAAACTTATCCCACATTTAACCAACTTGGACTATAGTACTAGATTAGATAAAACAGGACTTTATACCCTACGCAAAGAAGAGTCAGAGGCTACTTACTTCAGCGCTTTAAAAATACTTAGAATCAGGAACAAATGCAGATATGTGGTATTGAATACTCTACAAGAAAACTGTGGCTAGGCTACATAATAGACAGCTGGAAGTTATGAGAGCAAATAGTACTAAAAGGCAAAACTATTACACTATCAGAACACTTAGATTATGGAATACATTACCACAGGATATAGTTGACTCACCAAACATTTTAATGTTTAAAAATAATTTAGATAAATGGTTGCTAGGAAGGGTTTTGAGTTAATGTTCCATGTATATAGAGGACAATCACGATGGGCAATCCGCCTTATTTTGTCCTATACACCAAAGTACCAAAGTAATGCTAAGTTAGTTAAAACAGAGTCGGGAAGCTGATTGATGCTGTGATTAACATTTGCATAGATTAATAAACCACCACCTCTTTTATTTCTGTCCTTATGTTAGATGTTATAATCCTCAACTGAGATCAATTTGTTGTTGATTTATGAAGTTAGCCAAGTTTAGGAAATTACTTAAAAATCTGGCTTAAACATGTAAATCCAGAGCTGCAAGTGGTCAATTTTTGGGAAAAGACTCTTTATATTACAATGTACAACCATTAGCTTGTTAGTTCTGAGGACTTCTGAGGTGTTGAACCCCTGAACAAATGTTTGTGGGCCAGGGTTTGGGTAAATATCTCCACAAAGATGCAATATAATGTTTAACAGAAGCACCAAGTTAGAACTACCTTTCTAGAGATGCAGATTTATCCGAGTTCTGTGGTGCCTACTTCCAATTAACATTCTAAAGCCCCGACCTTCAAAAATGGGAGAATGACATGAAAACATCAGAAACATAAGTTTGTATGCATCAGTTACTGAAGATGGTGCCAGTAGATCTGGAAATACATCTGGTGAAACATTTAGCCCAGACTTGCTGTATACATACAGAGTGCTCCAGTGGAATTTCAAGTCATTTGGCAAGGGTTTCCAGGTAGGACTATTAATCCCACTTGGCCCAAAATCTATTGAAGTAAAGCTGTTCAGAGAACACTCTGTATAATTTATTATTTAGTTATTTCTGTATGTATTGATTTTTGTTGACTGGGCAACCCCACTGAGACTAAATATCCCTTTTCAGGGTGACCAGGTTTAATTACAAAGAGGCATCAACAGTACAGATTTTGTGCATTCAGAAGTGGATGAGAATTGCAGTTTGGTTAATTACATACAGGATACATGATCAACGAGACATACATCATTCACTCGGTATTACACACATGTGGAGCTGAATACATATGGAAAACATCAATAAACCAGCAACTGTACAATTCAAAGGAGGCCTGGTAGATCATGCCAGCCACAACAAAAGTTAGTTGATTACTGGTAGCAAGACAATTCAAGTGCTGAACAGAGGCAAGGATATGCTTTGAGGGAGGGACCATATCAGCATAGACAGCTGCATATAGTATCCTCTAGAAGAGAAGTCTTTAGCTCTACCTTGAATCCCCCAAGGGATGTGCAGTCTTGGCGGGAGGATGAGAGATTGTTCCATAGTGATGGGGCAACAGTGACAAAGGACCTTTGACCTGTGTTGGTCCTTGCCCTAGGAGCTTCCAGTAAAGTGTTGGTCAAGGACCGAGAGTCCTCTGTGGCTTGATAGTCATAATATCCCTTAGGCTAGGCAGAGCTAGACCTTAAAGTAATTTGAACACTAGGCTCAGTAGAGAAAAACCTAGTAGGCCCTCTAATGCTGGCCAATTGAGTTTTAGTACAGAGCAATGATGCTCCTTCTTTAGGAACCCTGCAGCAAAATGAGCAACTCTGTGATACAGTGTTCTGAGTTTTTGCATTTCGAATGCCCTAGTGGCTCTGTGTATTTGGGCACCATAAAGCAGTATGGAGAGGGGCGCTAGAGAGCTGATCTCCAGGCAGGATGCTTTTCTTTCTTTTTTTTTTGCTGCTCGAGCACCCCCGACTGGCCACTTCTTCAGGCCTCCTAGGGCACCCTGCCACCCCTCCACCCCCATCGCCATCCACAGCCCCCACATTGGCAGCCCCCTGGGAAACCTGACATACCCCTTCATGGGATGGGTTCCTCCCTTCTGAGGGAGAAGTGCTGGTAGGTGCAATTCTATTGACCTGGGTACTGCGGGGGTCAGTCCGGACGATTCAAGGCTTTGTGACGACATGGACCGAAGGCCATTATCCAGTCAATCGGGGGTGATTTTTCCACTTTCTAGCCTTCCCACTCACTCCTGATTGGGCCTACGTGGGACAGCAACCTGAGATGAGGGACGCAGGGCATGTCGAGGCTTTACACTCCTTATACATTGCCCAATGCATCTCCGGGTGCTGAGGCCCTGCCCACCCCCAGGAGGGAAGTGTTCAATGGAAGCTCTGAATCCCTCCCGCCTGTCTCTGCTTCTGACACCCAGGCTCAGGGCATGAACCCGGGTCACCAGTGTGCCAAGTGAACCCTTCACTCAGTGCCTTAGAACTGGCTTAGAACACTTTTCTTAATAGACCTGCACTTCAGCTCTGCCAGATAGCCAATTTTGTGAGCTAAAGTGATCAAAATAAAGAACCTTTGGTGGAACTAATTTCCTGAAGTGATCAGCTGCAAAAGGATATAAAATTCATGATGGGAAGCAAAAGAATCCAACGCCAGTGACTTCCAAACCTGCTGCAACTAAGACCATGAAGGCCGTGACACCATGAGTCTCGAAGGGAAGAACGAGCAGAAAACTCTTCAACTCCCCATGGCACCAGATGTTGGCCACAATGAAACTGATGGATGCTGAAATGGAAAAAACTCTGGCTCAATTAGAAAACATGATGCAGTACTTATAGAACTGTCCAACACAGTGACTGAAAGTGATAAGCGGCTCCATTACTACACAAGTGGCAGTTATGACTTTGATGCAGGAAATGTACAGCTCTGTGGCAGGCCGAGGCCTTAGAGAATGAGGCCTGGGCAGGGATTGTTTGACTGGCTGGAGTGCCTGAAGGCACTATGGGGCTACACTTATTGAACTTTTTGAAGGAATGGATTCAAGCATCAATTACTGTACCGGAGGACTTTGATTGAGGAACATCAGGCAGAGCGTACAGAGTCAATCCAAGTGTGTGACCTACTAATATTAATCTACCCCGCACTGTACTACTGCACACTTCGGGAGTGGAAGTTTGGGACTAACTGATATCTGCGGCATGGACAGCTTACACACTCACTATTAATGACTACGATGTGAAATTCTTCCGGAATCTTTCTTTCCAGACCCGAGCCCATCACAAGCAATTTGATGGAGTGCAACAGAGGCTTCAGCACTGAGGTACATTCTTTCTTACTGTCAGCTCGACTCAGAATAACATATGGTGGTAAGTCATGGCAGTTTACAGACCCACAAGATGCTGGATGATGGCTGGAGAAAATGGAGACGGAATTTGCCACCAGAGATATTGCTGCTGTGGAGGAGGAAAAGGTAGAAGAAGAACAGGTGGCTGATTGAACCTACTGTGGTTTTTTCCCCTCAGTCTACAAACTGTGGCCATCAAACAGAACGTTTTGGGACACTGATCCTCCCTAAGTGTTAGTTTAATCTTTTTGCAGTGTGTCCCAAGTAAACAGGCTGTTATAGCAGTTAGGCTAGCAGAGAATACTGTTGGTAATTATTTTGAGAATGAGTCTAACCGCTGGTCGATTGGTCTCTAAAATGATTGACATAGTTCAATCTATTTACTCTCAACTGGCTATTAATGTGGGGCTGATGTATAACATTCTGGACTGAGGTTTCCTTTAGTTTGTATATGTTTGGTTTGCTGATCAAGTTATATCAAATTCCTTGGCCCTAAACTGGCAAAAGTTTAGTTTCAAGGGCTAAGAGTTTTGTAATATTGTTGTGCAGATATTGTTCCTTCACTTGGTATGCTCCCACAATGTTGAACAGCTTGTTTGCAATAACCAAGATTGCAAAAAATGTAAAGCACTTGAAACGTATGTTAAAATCTTATTGTGCCAAATAATTTATCATGTAACTGCTTCCAACAAATAACTGAATGAAACTGGTATTTTTATTATTTTTTATTATTGTATGTATCGAAATTTTTGTGCTCTTTATGTAGTTATATCGGCATGACTGAAAAAGGGCAGTGCCAGTTGCTTTCTCATTAAAATAAAAAACAAAAACAGAAACAAGGTAGATAGAGAAAGCATTTTTCTTCTTGTTTTTCCATTACATTTGCAGAAATGGATAAATAGAAATCCAGTGTGATTGTCTTAGACATTCCTAAGTAAATTATATTTGACTCTGGATATTCCAAAGCCACTGAGATGGCTAGCACTTATGGACAATTAAAAGTTGAAAGTACTGGGAACCCCCACTCCTATTGTAGCAGAACACAGGAGATAACTGTTAATGTGAACCTTATGAAGTTAAAGTTACTGTACCTATGGCCCATATGAGAGAATGTGTAAGTTTCACTTAAAACAATAAACACAGTGCAGGATTCTCAAAAGGATTTATTTTATTTATTTATTTAAAAGTTTTACCAGGAAGGCATACTGAGCTGTGCAACGCTTGATTTCAGATGTGTCCTGGGGAGGGATTGAGAACAGAAATACAAATACAATACATGATGCAACACATTGTTCTAGATACACAGTGTACAAGATACACCTTGCGGCAGGAGAAGTGATTTCAGTACAAACGAAAGAGTTAGAGATAACACTGAGGCTACATGCAGCAGCATAGAGGATTGTTAACTGTATAAACAAACAATCAAACACGCATTCAAACATTACTGATGGCTGGAACCAACAAGCATTTGGCTGCTGTATTGGGCTAGGTGCACAAGCAGCAGTGTGGCAAAATGTTGCTTGAGGAGAAGGTTGAGCTGCTGAGTGGAGGTGGTGTGTCTAATCTCTGCTGGGAGGAGTTCCAAACGTTAGGCATACGGTACTTGAAAGCATGCTGTCCTTTGGTGGAGGACATATGTGGAAGGGAGAGATGCCGGGAATCGATGTTACAGAGGGAGTAAGTTGTAGGAGTTTGGGCTATTAGGGTAGCTGCAAGGTAAGAGGGGGAGGGACTGGGTCCAGAATTTAGCTGTTATCCTAGCGCAGTTCGCCATTCTCCAATCCTGTAGTGAGGGTAGATCTAAGGACCTGTAGAGGTTGCAGTAGTGGGTTGTGGGTGGGCAGTCCAGGGCAAAATGGCAGAAAGAATGGAAGAGAGGGTCAAGCCTGGCTAGGGAGGACTTGGGGGTCATGCTATAAACTATCTGCCCATAGTCAAATAGTGACAGAATCATTTTCTGAACAATTGCTTTGCAGGTTGGCAGGGGAATACAACCTCTGTTCTGATATAGGGCACCCAGTTTAGGGAGAAGTTTTTTGTGGATCGCATCAATGTGAACTGAGAAGTCAAGGTGCTGATCAAGCCAGACCCCGAGGTATCTGAATGAGGTGCAGGCCTCCAAAAGGGTCCCATCTACAGTGTGGAAGGTAGGGGTGGTGAGGAGCCGGGAGAGCCTTTGCCTTGAGCTGAAGGTGAGTGAGACAGTTTTCTTTGGATTGAGAAAAAGCTGATTTGAGCAGAACCAGAGCTGGATTGCATTAAAGTCCTGCTGGAGTATGGATGACACTCTCTGCGGGGAGGGACCTGTGGCATACAGTACAGTGTCATCGGCATACATGTATATGGACGTGAGAGGGCACACTGAGGGCAGGTCATTCAGATAGACAGAGAAGAGTAGTGGGCCAAGGACTGAGCCTTGGGGAACCGCAATAGTAACAAGAAGGGGGACAGAGGTGTGTGATCCAGTTCTTGCTGCTTGTGACCTCCCTACCAGGTACGAGTGGAACTAGCTGGTGGCCACTCTGAGAGGCGGCGAGGCAATTTAGATAACAGGAGAGAGGAGACCATGTCGAAGGCTCCTTGCTAGGTCAATCGAAACAGCCCAGCATGTCTAAGACAGCTGGCAGCCCGACTTGAGCACTGGTGTGATTCTGGAAGGGGTCTGATGCGCTGGTACACCCCAATGCACCGGCACATCGCAGATGCACTGTATACCACCCATAATGATGTGTGGCACATCTGAAGGGGTTGTGCAGGGGAGGGTGCCCATGCATATGGTGTGCAGCACCATTCACAACCCAACTCGGAGGCACATCCCTGGAGCAAGTCCGGAGATGCGCCCCCAAAAGATAAGTCTACAACAAGTAGACTTAAGTGGGTGGCCACCCACAAGCAGGCTGATGTATTGCAGACAGCAGAAGCACGGCAGCCTGCCTACCCTGGCTGTCCAGGTCCCCCAACCCCCTCCCTGCCCATAGCCCCTTGTATTACATATTGCAGCCCAGGCCATAGTAGGCAATGGAAACCCCCTCCCTGCTTGCAGCCCTTCATAGCACATATGCAGCCCTGGCCATAATAGGCTATGGGATCCCCCCACCCAACCTGATTGCACCGCCAGCCACATCCAAACGTAGCCCTAGTAGTCCAGTGGACCCCCCACCACCTTCAGGTCCCCACTACACGCCCCTGTCGCAGGTGTCCCCGGACAGTTGGGGGAGAAGCTCTATCCACCTGCACACTGTTATGGTTGCTGGCCGACAGAACTTGTTCAGAAGACAGTTACTGTACAACTGTAAGCCCACTTGGAGACCATGTCGATCAATGGGCTTAAGTTGTACAGTAGCTGTCATTCACAGACAGCTCTGTCGGCGCGGCAGCTGTGGTGGTGCGGGTGGTTGAGCTGCCCGGCCACTATCGGGACATGGCAGGACGGGGGTGAGCGGGTGGGGTGTCTGCTGGACCACCAGGGCTGCATTTGGGTGTGGCTTGCGTGTGATAGGGTCGGGTGGGGGTGATTCCATAGCCTATTATGACTGGGGCTGCCTATGTGCTACAAGGGCTGTGGTCAGGAGGGGTTTCCATTGTCACAATGGCTGGGGATGCATATTAAATACAAGGGGCTGCAGGCAGGAGGGGTTTCCATTGCCTACTATGGCTGGGGCTGCTATATTTAATACAAGGGCTCTTGCGGGGGTGCCACAGCACATCCAGGGATAGTACAGGGTTATGTTACTGTGGTGAATTGAACAGGAAGGGGGTGGGTGCCTGTAGTCTATCGTGGCATTCATCGGTGGACTGTACATCACACAGCCCTTGCAGGGAGCCCAGCACATTCCGCCGGGTGCATCCCTGCTTGGCGCATGCAAATGGGGCCATAATGGCATGCAAATGGCCCCATTGCATCTTGCATGCCTAATGGCTCCATTTGCATGTTCATGGCTATGAATAGCAACTTTTGGTGCAGCACATTGGGAGATGCGCTGCCCCATTGTTTACCTAGCCCGACCAGGGGGTTGCACCGGTGCATCTCAGGCTGGGCACAACAGTGGTATTCACAGATGGGATATGCTAGGAGCATCCCCTGCATCCTCTGTGAATACCACAGTTGGTGCTCGGTGCATCTCATTTGTGCTGGGGCATCCGAGATTCGAGAATGCAAGTCCTTTGCGAATCCTACCCACAAAGTTTAAAAAATTAAAAAAAAGCTATATGGAGAGCAGAGTGGAGTTTGCAATTGCAGGTCTAGATTCTTTGGTGAAGTGATTGTTGAGGCGGTAGAGCAGCCCAATTTTTTGGTGCCTGATTCTGGTTAATTGATCCACGTGAGGTCTTCTTTTTTTTTTTTAAACTGCTTTTCATACAAAAACAATAAGACACAGATACCTTATGTCAGACATCTCATCAAACATACAGATCCAATCAATGGCACAGTATACACAAGTAGTCTTAACAATCTGATTTTCAGATGCAGGGGTATATCTAAAACAGTAGTATACAGATAAAGTAATGCAAAATGTGCGGCACCTTACAAGAGTATGGGATCAGTCCAAGTAAAGTATGGTTCAAATGTAATTTTAGATCCAAGCCTGTGCTTTGATATGATCCAGCACCAAGCATGTTAAGTCAATTAGAAATGTGTTAAATACCCACTACAACACTGCACATGGGGTCCATAAAGAAAAAAAAATTTAAATCATTGGGCCCAGCCCATCGGTGCAGCGGTTGACTTGCCCATGACGCTGGCGACCTGGGTTTGGGAACAGACTCGGCTGCCGGAGGGTCAGCTGGGGGAGAAGGATGGAGCATCCGGGACAGCTCTCCTTCTCCGGGGGAAGGGTGGGGATGCACACCGGCACATGCTGACTCCTGGTGGAGGCTGGGAGTACAGCTGTATGGCTGGGTTCATGGCTCAAGGGGGAGTGACAGACGTAGGCGTATGCCTTGACGTCAGGACACCACTCCCCACAGAAAACCAGGAAAATACTTCCTGGCTGGCCGGATGATGGTCTCTCTGTCCTCCGCTGCCACCGATCCCAGGACTGACGCACCTCAGCAGTACCCCGGGCTGAAATGAAGTAGTGTGCTGGCCGCCCCACGGTGCCTTCCCTTGGAGGAGGGGACGCCAGCGAAAGGGATACACCGGTTACCCAGGGGACTGCCATATGAGGTTGGCAGCCAGTGTGGGAATCAGGGCAGGCAGTCGGGAGGCAATAAGGGACCCGAAGGAGTGGGCAGCCAGGAAGGAAGGGAGGCGCAAAAAAAAAAAATCATTGGGCCCTATGCATGAATGGAGCAAAGTGGCTATGCATGCATACTGGGCGCCAGAGCCACTCACGACCCATTGCGCCCCCATGAGGATGCACAAAGGGGGCACACAGATCCACTGTGCCCGATCCACCACATCCACAGACTGCACCACGCTGGGGCATTCTGGGGCATACCAGCACTATGCAGTATTCATTACACCATGTAGTGATAGCCATGGGTGAGGGCACTTCAGGAAGACCCGCCATAACCCCGCCTGTGTGCCCCCACGGATGCCTCCCACTGGTCACAAGGGGAAAGGGAATGACCCACAGTGCCACCCCAGTCCAAGGGCAGACCAGGAGGGCTGGGGCAGCTGTGCCGCAGCACTGGCAACATGTCTGGTGTCCTGGGATGTCAGTGCCACAGGGGTGAGGGTCCACCAATGGCCTCAGGGCAAGGATGCACCATGCCAGGGGCATGGAGTTGGTCTCCAGGTCGGCCTCTCCTTGGCGTGTGGTTGCGTGGGTCTGGGTGCCCACTGGGGCTATGCATGACCAAGACCTGCACCTACCAGTGCAAGGGAACTTCTTCTGGACCTTGGATGCCTGCCTGGGTCTGTGACTCTGCCCCCAGCCACCTTGCAGAGTCCTACATGCTGAGGGGAGGAACCATGGACAGGTGGCCTGGGTTGGTGAATGCTGGGATGGGTGCACCTGTCTGTGGGGCACAGGACCATGGGCAGGGTTTGTGACATTTCCATGTACCCCTGCCTGCTTCGTGCATAGGTCCCAATAACAGCAACAACGTAAAAGCAACATAGCTGAAGCCAATTCTATTGCATCATAATGCTATGCTAGTTATAAAACAGAGCAGAAAACTGATGCTATGGCCTGGAGACGATCATGTGGAACATTGACAGTATAATAACTGTAAAAACAGCAAAGCAAAGTTTATCTCAAGTAGAGGGTGTAGCTAGTGCAACAAGTATTCTGTCAATGCCAATGTTCGCCACTGGTATAGGAGCCCTGGGTACTGGATGCATTGTGGTACACTGTGTGGATTCTGTATTACCAAAATTATGAGACTGCATTTGTAAATTTAAATGTAGGCTCATAAATTAATATTTTAATATGACCCCACCTCATGAACAAGTGCAGAGAAAATGTTCAGCTCCTTTCTGAAAGGCGATTTCACGCAGGGACTGCAAAATCACCTTTTGGGATGCAAAAACACATTTTGGGCAGCATTTGAGAAAAGACTGCTGTCACATTCATGAAGTGCTGTAAGGAAATGGCTATGTTGAAAATTTGGGGTAAAAGTATTGAAAATGACTAAAGTTATGAGCCTGCATTCGCAAAATTCATGTAGGATCACAACTTTGTTGTTTTTAATATTTTTACACCACACTTCAACATAACCTTCTTATGACCCTGCCTCATGAGCAAGGGCACAGACAATTTGAACTCCTGCCCCAAAGGTGATTTCAAGACAGGGACCATGAAATCAGCTTTCAGGACAGATGTGCCTAATGTCACTGAAATTGTTCATGAGGTGGGGTCCCAAAAAGCATGTTGAAAATTTGGGGCAAAACATGCAAATGACCAAGTTATGCCACTAAGATAAAGACCCCATTGAAACACATTGAACTGCATAACTGTTTCTTCAGTTCGCAGTCTGGCTTTGAAGAGTGAAATGTGTCTGCGTCCACAGAAGATGATGGCATTGGACTCCTGGTCGGTAAGAAAGGGCTTGGGGTGTGTGGATAGTGGGTGTTAAGGGGAGGGTTGGGTGGCGGAAGAGTAATGGCCACAAAGACACTGATGCAATTAGCACCGATCCGTCTCCTTCATCCTCTGCCAGTCCCTTGGTGTCACAGCATGTGGAAATAAACATCAGGCACGAGGCAAACTGACAGGTTTCAAACACACTGCGTGGTGTCATATTTATTTTTCAAAAGTTCAAAATAATAAATGAAAACAAAAAATTGCAAAGAAAATCACTACTTAACATTAGAAGTTTCACATAATACAGTCCTGGATCTTAGAGTTTCTAAGACCCTGTTCATCTTCATTCAACAGCTTGTCTGGCTCTCCTCCTCTCTCAGGGCTGAGCCCCACTGGACTGCATTGAAGTGAACTTAGTGAAAAGGTTTTATATCTTTTGGTGGGATCACCTGACTGAGCCCTTTCTGTATTTACATGTCTGGACATGTTGTTTCAAAACCAAGGTTTTTTTTTTGTTTCAGGGGACTTCCTGGTTCAGTTAAAGGTACAGTGAATATCTCCACAGATACTGACTCTGTATATCTTTGACCCACAGTGACAAAGCACTTATATACAGTAACATGTTCATAGTGTGATTTTATGAAAATACCATAAGGATTTCTTATAACTGTACTAATCATGAAATTATTATTGTTTTATATGGCTTCTGAATCCTTTTTATTTAAAAGGCTTTATAAACTGTATGTATTCTAGTTAAAATAGCCTTCATGTTTTTTTTTTGTACACAAAATACACTTATGCACTTTACACAACACTTCTCCAGGTGTTTGGCATCATTCCAGGGACTGTATGAATGGAAATGGAAAAGAATGAAAAGAGAGAACTAGAAGGAAGTTTAGTAGGGATAGTAAAGAGCTACGCTAGGTGGCCAGGGTGGGTGGGGGTGGGGAGAAGAAAGCAAAGAGAAAGTGTGAACTGTTGCACAACAGAAGTTTTGGTAGCTAGGCAATAAGGAGGTAGAAAGTGGTCCATCAGTCACAGCCGAGGGTAGCTAAGTCCGCACACACCTCCCTCCTTAAGAAAAAACAGTTCTCAAAACTATACTGGTTTTCAAGAACTCTCTCAGTCATAAATATTCTACCAAAACAGTAGAATAAAACTTTATTATTGGAATGGGGTTGGTTGAAACTTTCTCTCACCACTATGAGAGCTTCATCCCAGGGCCCCTTAATTCAGCTATTTTTATTATTGTCCAGCATACCAAGTTGCCATATGACAATACTTTCACAACATTACCCTGGGGCTGTCATACAGTTCAGCACAGTACCCATCTATTCTCTCAGAGGACTTCAGTCTGTATTGACTGTCTACCCCTAACTATTTCACTCTGGTTACTACAACTCATACATTTCATATGAAATATCAGGCACCCATCAGTAGGCATCGTTTCAGCACCCATCACTGCATCATTTCAGAACCCATCACTTGGCATCGCTTTCAGCCCTGTGCATCCACTATCATACCTTCATCAGTACATTAAAAAAGAGGAAGTAATACCCAGCAGTTTTATGCTATACATTTCTTGTAATAACCATTTTGTATATTTCATTTATCCATTTCCTGGTAGACAAGGAACCTTCTCATGTTGAACATCAACCAGCCAGTTCTTATCTCCCAAAACCTTTGGGGTTTCCTGTCCACCCTTATTTGTAACATACCAGGAGTACCCTTATTTGTAACATACCAGGAGTTTCCTTTCAACCCTTACACTGTTCTGATACCCTCAACTGACTGTACTTAGCACCAGCCTTAAGAACTGTATTCATTTTAAACATTACATGTTTCATACATTTCATCCCATATCACAGGGGGTTCAAAACATGGATAAGTCCCTTCAGCCACCATGGTGTCTTCCCTGTTGCTTGTAGTCTTTACCCCAGTATGCATATGTCCTGAAACAGTCTTACCTGGGGCCTTCATATTGTTGTCTTCCAAGTAGCAGCAGCCCAGAAAAATGGGCAACAACGGGATCTCAAAAGTGGCTGGCAACAAAGGTTCCATGAGTCTTAGGAGCTCTAAGATCCAGGACTACATTATGTGGGAAACTACTGATGTTAAGTAGTGATTTTCTTTGCAATTGTTTTCATTTATTATTTTTCAAACTTTTGAAAAATAGACATCACATCACAGTGTGTTTAAAACCTGTAAATTTGCCTCACAACAAAGGTTCCAAATTTACCTCGCAACAAAGGTTCCATCAGTGGGTCCTCCTCCTCCTCTAGAACCCATGGATCCTGGTCCTCTGCCTCCACCACGAAATCCTCCGGTTGGAACCCTCCATCAGCACCTGGCAGCGGAGCTCCGCCTCTCTCCGGCACTTGTCCACCTACGCATTCCATCGAACTCCAATCCAGGCAATAGCTCCTCTCCAGTTCTCCTCACCTGGGCTCTGGTATGCACACTGGTAAGCCCCTCCTCCTTCAACAGATCCTTGGCATCCACGAGATCCTGGAGGTACACCATCCTGCTCTTTGCCCCCAGTGTCTGGATACCAGGCCTGGTATCTGGGTACTGGTCTCCCCCTTATTTCTCTGGACAACCAGTACTATCCCACTTCTAAAACCAAGTTTGTCACAGTGTGTGGGAATAAACATCAGACGAGGCAAATTTACAGGTTTCAAACACACCGTGGTGTGATATTTATTTTTCAAAAGTTCAAAAAATAATAAATGAAAACAAAAAACTGGCAAAGAAAATCACTACATAACATTAGTAGTTTCTCACATAATGCAGTCCTGGATCTTCAAGCTCCTAAGACCCATTTCATCTGCATTCAACGGCTTGTCTGGCGCTCTCCTCCTCTCTCAGGGCTGTGCCCCACTGGACTGCACTGAAGTGAACTTAGTGAAGAGGTTTTATATCTTTTGGTGGGATCACCTGACTGAGCACTTTCTGCATTTACATGTCTGGACATGTTTCAAAACCAAGGTTTTTTTTGTTTCAGGGGACTTTCTGATTCAGTTAAAAGTACAGTGTATATCTCCACAGATATTGACTCTATCGCTCTGATCCACAGTGACTAAGCACTTTTATATACAGTAACAGGTTTATAGTGTGAATTTACGAAAATACCGTAACAATTTCTTATAACTGTAGTAGTCATGAAATTATTATTGTTTTATATGGCTTCTGAATCCTTTTTATTTAAAAAGGCTTTATTAACTGTATGTGTTCCTAGTTAAAATATCCTTCATGTTTTTTTGTACACAAAATGCACTTACGCACCTTACACAACTCCTCTTCAGGTGTTTGGCAGCATTCCAGGGACTGGATGGATGGAAATGGAAAAAGAAAGAAAAGAAGGAACTAGTAGGAAGTTTAGTAGGGACAGTAAAAAGCTACGCTAAGTTGCCAACTTAGGGTAGGTGGGAAAAAGAAGAAAAGCAAAGAGAAAAGCATTAACTGTTGCACAACAGAAGTTTTGGTAGCTAGGAAATAAGGAGATAGAAAAGTGGTCCATCAGTCACAGCTGAGGGTGTAGCCTAACTCTGCCACACCTGGCCATCTCAAACTCCTTGGCAATCTACTCTGCATATTTCCTGGCTTCTGAAGCATCAGTATATTGATAGATATGCCCAATGCAATACTCAGGTGGTGTGGGTACAAGCAGTGAGTAGTCTACCCCCAAGGTCTTGAGTTTAGTCCTCACCGCATTAAAAATGTAATCAGTCTTGCACGAGTTGCATAGGATAAGTCTGGAAAGATGTGCTTTGTAGTATCCTCAAAATGCAGATTTTGAGAGTTCCTGACTGCAGAAAGCAATTTGTCCCAAATGACCGCTCCTGCCGTAACAAGCAACACAGTGCGAGGCTGATCACATTACTGTTCGGCCGACATAGGAGAAATACGTAGGCCTTGAAAAGTGTTCCACTGTATCCAAATTTAAAGCCTTAAGGAGCCAAGTTTGAAGAAATACAAAATCATCTTCTTTGCTCCCTCAGGAGACCTACCAGATGAATATTGGAGGCCTTGTTAGCATTTTCTAGGGCCTCCAATCTGTATTTCAATTGGCATTTTCTTAGGCTATACAATTGGGCAGCAAGTGCTTGCGTGGCCTGAGCTTCCATGAAAGTGGTGGTTTTCGTGGCAACGTCAATTTTAACATCTTGTTCGGTAAGATGTTTTTAGATTGTTTCAACTTTCACATCAATCGCTTGCATTGAGGTCATTAGAGATTTCCAAGGTGGGTCTGCTCCAACTCCTGCTCCCGATGGTAAAGCCTCTGAGGTAATGGCCTGTGAGATAGTTGGTGGTTGAGCTTTCCCTCCGCCTGGTCCACCCTTATCGAAGCGTCCCATGGTCCCAAAAGGTATCTTTTTGCTCCTTGTAAGATGCTCTAAAACTTGATAGCAAAGGTTGTAAATTCAGTGTCTGAAAATATCACTTTTTATAACAGTTCACTCCCTGATGTGCAGAGCTGCATGAAAGTGCATCTGCTTAGTAAGCGTGCTTGCTAATGCCCCATCCACGTGAGGTCTTAGTGACATCTGTGACCTCATATCCAGAAGGTCATAGATAGAGTGGAGGCAGTCCAGAGGAGGGCAACTAAAACTGTGCAGGATCTGCATAATAAGCCCTATGAGGAGAGACTGAAGGACCTCAATATGTACATCCTGGAGAAAAGGAGGGGGGATATGATAGAGACTGTCAAATAACTTTTTACAAATAGATTTTCGATAGAACTAAGCACATTTCAACTGTGTAATATAAGTTTTTTTTTTTTTTAAGTGGCTAGTTTTCCATTAGCAGGTTATACAGATCTACCACTAGAGGGATTCTTGGTCTTTCTACACAAATCACTGTACTCAGTCGTGGGCAATATGGCCTGCATTATCATTCTACTTCTAATCCTGGCAAAAATTATGACTCATAAAGCACTGATCCATGCTAAGTCAGAAGTCATCCCAGCCTGGGAACCCACAATCATAGTTCCTTTTGCATCTTCATATTGCTTCCTACTCTTAATCTGTCGGGTTTCATTTTAATTCTCATCCCTCTCCTCTGCCTCCTCCTTCGCCAATGTCTTTCCGCACTTCCCTGCTAGCCTTGAACGGCCATGTCAACATCTCCTATGCCCTGGCTAGACGACTTCAATGACTGAACACCACACAAGAACCCTGCATAAAACAGCCCACTTCTACCTGATAAATGCCCTCAAGAAAATGTTTCAATTCTCCTTTTCTGTTCAGGCAATGTCGAACTAAATCCAGGTCCCCAATTCAAATCACTTCTCCATCAGTGTTTGCAGCTGCTCCTGGATGAAACTGATGATGGTCAATATTCTAAGCCTGCTCAAAAGACTTGATCATCTTCAAGTTTGGGCAGCCCACACTGACCCAGATCTGATTATAATTACTGAGTCATGGCTAAAAAGACCGACACTGATCCGCATATTACTATACCGGCTTCAAGCTCTTTAGGGCTGATAGAGATTCGTGGGGGAGTGGTTGTATATGCCAAATCAAAATTTGATGTTAGCAGCATTTCCTGTAAACTAAACCAAGGAATACAAGATTGTCTCGCTAACTTCACCTTCCATCCTCAGAGTGCATCACAATCACTGGTGGCTATAGATGCCAATCAGTAGGCACAGAAATTCTTAATGTGTTGAAATCCATAACTTTGGCTGCTAACATGGAAACAATAATCTTAGGGGACTTCAATATGGATTGGCTCACTGCTAAATCCCACTCCCTAAAAGCCATCTGTGATGAGCTGGGTCTTACACAGATGGTAACTAAACCCACAAGAATCAATGCTTCTAACTCTGTCAACAGCTCACTCTTAGATGTAATCTTAACTTCGCATCCCCATAAAATCTCACATTCTGCAGTTTTCCATCATGACATGAGCGACCACAGTATCGTTGTATGTACAACATTCCAATCTAAAACCCAGCAGCACCCTAAATTCAGAATCAAACGCTCGTTCCGTAAATTCAACTAACCGATCTAGCTACGATCAGGTGGCAAGACCTATATCTTGCCAAATCTGCTGATGCCTCCATCTCTGTCCTAAATGACAACCTCACCACCCTAATTAACAAGCATGCTCCTCTTATTAAAATGAGGGTGTGGAAAATCTTGCATCCATGGTTCACCCAAGAGCTCAAATCTGCACTTACCAATAGAGGCAAGCTATGAGCTAGGGCAAGCATACAAAGGCCGGCAGACTGGCAGGCATTTAGAACTGCCAGAAATGCCTGTGTTAAAGTGTACATGCTACTAAAGCAAACTTCATCTCCACTCTGGAGCAGGCCAAAGGAACTCCCAAAAATCTGGAAGACGCTTGAGATCCATTGAAGGCCATCCTGCTGCTTCCTCCCTTCCCACCAAGATTCTGGCCAAGGACGGGATGGTTGAAAATAAACTGCGAATCCTCGAAGAACTTAACCTTCACTTTGCCACTGCCGGGTTGGCATTCGACTCCTCCCCATACGCTAGCCGAGTGAACAGTAACACTAGCCCAGATACTACACATGCTACTCCACCTCCTCCCTTCCAGTTGTGCCTGTTTAGCTACAAAGAAGTTGAAGACTTAATTCTTAGCCTTGACACCAAGAAAAGTGCAGGGGACGATGGTCTTGAATTATTTTTCCTGCAGTTAGGCTATGCCCAGCTCACAGCCCCCATTCTTCACATCTTCAACCTCTCTATTACCACAGCCACTGTTCCATCCTGCTGGAAATCTGCCCATATTCTTCCTCTCTTTAAATCAGGAGATCCTTGTGACTTAAACAACTACCATCATATCTCTATCTTGCCCGTTCTCTCCAAAGTGCTGGAAAAACTTATATACAACCAACTAAAAAATCACCTCAAAGCACACTCACTCCTAAACCCAGCTCAATCTGGCTTCAGGTCGAAGCACAGTACCATCTCAGCCTTGGATAAAGTCTCTAATTACTGGATCCATGCTATGGACACCAAGAAGGTTACTGGTGCAGACTTTCTAGACCTCAGTAAGGCTTTTCGACACTGTAGACCATCACCTCCTAATCACCTGTCTTGCCTACATAGGTGCCACTCCACTTACCTTACAGTGGTTTAACAGTTATCTCACAGGAAGGATACAAAAAGTCAAAGCTGATGGCCTACTATCTGCCCCCCTTCCAATTGCCAGAGGAGTCCCTCAAGGCTCCATCCTAGGACCAATCCTTTTTTCCCTGTACATCAACAACCTTGACTCCCACATAAAGAACTCTAGCATATATTTCTTTTATGGACGATACGGTTTTGCACGCATCAGGCTCGCCCTTAACTGAAGTCAGGAAGACTTCAAGTTGACTTTATCCAGTTAGAAAGCAACCTATCAATGCCAAGCTTCTTTAATGCAAAAACCAAGACAATGATTTTCTCGAGACTTGCCTTGTCTGGTGCCCTACCTACCCCACCTAAAACTTCATAGTTACCTCCCTAGGTGAACCCTTGGAAGTCGTACTCTAAATTTAAATATCTAGGTATGTGGATAGATGACAAGCTTTCCTTCAATGACCACATCGAGGATCTATCAAAGAGGCTTAAAGCATGCTTGGGTTTCTTCTTTAGAAATAGGACCTCTTTTCTCGCTGACCTGCAAAAGACTTGTCCAAGCAACATTCCTTCCCTAGCTTGATTACGGAGACATTATCTTTATCTGCTCCCCAACCTTGAGCCTATCTAAACTGGACGTGCACTATCACTGTGCTTTTCACTTCATTACTAACTCTGCGTACAGGACCCACCACCGTGATCTTTATGCAGCAGTTGGGCGGACCTCTCTTGCCACCAGACGCCTCCTGCATGCTGGCATTTGGACCCTCAAATTACTACTCCACAAACTGCCTGTCTATTTAACGTCTCTCATACACATCTCACATAGTGCCTACTCCCTAAGGAAATCTGACCTTACCCTACTAGATGTTCCCAGGACACATACCACAGCTGGGCAAAGAGTTGTCTTATACGCCTCTCAAACATTTGGAACCAACTACAAGCCATGCTGAAGCTAACCAGCATCATAATAATTAACTCTACAAAACACTAGCTATCTCTAAATTAAAAGATATATGTAGGTGCTACTAGGCCCCAATGCCAAGTCAACTTCCTAGGTACCAACTGACCCTCTACTTATTAAGCTGAAATGTGTTACATAATTTAGGCAAGGTTAAAGCTGGAATGTACTGCATATATAGCATAAGGACTTCATTGTGTATACCTTTGTATTATAATTTTTTTTCTTTGTCGTTCTACATTTTATATCTCCTGTCTATGTAATTGAGAACTGTATGTGTAGTGCCTCAGGACCTCCTTATGAATGAGCTTGCTCAACGGAGTCTTTCCTGCAATAAACTTGAACTTGAACTAACTCAAGGGTATAAATAAGGTACAAGAGGAAGCATTTTCAGAAAAAAGATGCTCAAGAACAAGGGTCATGCTATGAAGTTGGAGAGAGGTAGAGCCAGGTGATGTGAGGAAGTACTTCTTCATGAAAAGTGTGGTGAATGCCTGGAACGGCCTCCCAGCAGAGGTAATGGAAGAAAAAACTGTAGTAGGGTTTAAGAATGCATGGGATAGGCATAAGGGAACTTTAGTGATAAGGCAAGGGGGGGGGTAGAGCCGGAGGTCAAGTAGGATCTGCGGTAATACAGTAAGTAGGGAAAAATTGGCAGACTAGATGGGCCTAGTGGTCCTTATCTGCCATCAAATTCTGTGTTTCTATGACAGTTCTTGGTCTATGTAGAATCCTAGGTATTCAATGGACTTCACGACCTCAATGGGAGTATTATAAAGAGTGTTAATTGTTAGCAGGTCCTGCCAGGCAGACCCCTAGGTGCCTGAGGCAAACAAGATGGCCTTGGTTTTAATTGTATTTAGTATTAATTTGTTGGCTGTGAGCCAAGCTTCTAGCTTACTAAAGTCTTTAGAGCGCTGGGCATTAACAGTGTTAGTATCTTTGGAGCTGCTGTGGAGAATAATGTCATCTGCATAAAGCAGAAGGTTTGCCCTACCACAGTTGTCTGGCATATTGTTGATGAAGGAGAACAGTAGGGGGCCAAGGATTACGCCTTGTGGACACCATCAGTAAATGGGCACAGCCCAGACAGGCACTCTTCCATTTTACTAGCTGGGACATGTTGGCTAGCTAGTCAGTTACCCACTGGTGCGAGAGTTCATCCAGGCCTAGGTGTTTCAGTTTGCTCAGGAGAAGGCTGTGGTTGACCAGGTTGAAGGCTTTGATGAGATCTATAAAGACTGCACTAGTTTTATGTCCCTGATCCATGGCGCTAAATATATCAGTTGTCAACCTGACCAGGGCTGTGTCGGTTCCACGGTGTTTTCTGAACCTATGTTGCCTGTCTGTGAGCAAACCCGCTGTTACACATAATCATGAATTTGTTTGTAGACTAATCCTCCTGCACTTTAACTATTGAGCATAAGAGAGATATGGTCATGTAATTGCTAATGGCCTTTAGGGCCCCTTTGCATATTGGTACCACCGTGGCAACCTTCCACTTTGCAGGAATTTTTCTTCTTCTTCTTTGTATCATATATTTCATAAAAATGTGCAATATATGATAAACATACACACAAGAAAAAGCATTAAAGACAATACAAGATAAAAAGAAAAAGATAGCATTACAGCCTATGTATTAGTAGGTGGTATAAACTTATGGTAAACTTCAGGACAGTTAATCTATTGCTCTAATTGTGAAACCAGAGATATTTACTACAACTATATAGCGTAATTCCACTTTTGGCCCTAGTTATCAAAATTAGCCAGTTAATGTCAATTTGAACCAGACCCACATTATATCATATGGCATCTCTTTTCTTAAGAAACATAAAACCCTTAACATTTGATTAGTGTAATAAATAAACTAAGGAAAAGAAACAGGTCATTCTGCTCAGTTTATAACTTCAACCATAAATTAAGACATAAATAAATCCTTAGGCCTTTTGAGTCGATTTAACTCTGTTAATGCTTCTACACTGGTCTGAGAGAGTTTCACATCCACCAACTGTGCAATGTTGGATTTACCCTCCCCACCCTCCTGCAGCAGTATACCTTCTTCAACCTTGAGGAGTCCAGGAATCTATCCAATCAGTCACTACTTCTCCTCCCTGTCTTTTAGAATATAAGTGAGCCTGTCCACTGCCAGCACCTGGATTGCCAAACTTTTCCATTGATCTATCATGGGGACTGTACCGCCACCCATGTATTCTGAATCCCTTGATGGGCTACAGCTAACAGAACCCTTATCCACCTAGGGTAGTGACACCACCTCTTCCTCCATCCCCTTCACCTGAATTAGGGGCGATAAGGAGAAACCTCCATATTCTGATCCCCATCACTGATAACTCATGGGCAACCCCTCCAATGTGGGACCAAACGTGGACAATCCCAAAATAATGGAAAGTTCCTCTGGTTGACCCACATCTACCACAGTGTGGAGATACTCTCAGGCAAAACCGATGAACAACACTTGGGGATAATACAGCCAATGTAGGAGCTTAAATTGCATTTCCTTAAACTTGAGGAGAAGGCCCATGTGAGATCCCAGCAGTAGTTCCCAGTTGGGTTCAGAGATTTGGATATCGAGGTCCCCCTCCCACCACTGTTTAGTCTTAACAGAATTATTAGGAAAGAAATCTCTATTCTGTTTAGCAGCTCTCCCTATAAGGCCCATCTCATTTTTCCTGGCACCGAGAACTACCTGTTCCAAATTAGTAAGGGGAGAGTCCTTCAGAGACACCCTATCTAACTTTTTGCTGTAATTCCGGACTTGTAAAAATCAAAAAAATGAGAGTGAGGAATCCCCAGTTCCAGTTGAATCTCCCCAAAAGTAAACATTCCTGTGTTAGCAAACAAATCACCTAAACAATGGACCCCTCTATCGTGCCAAATTTTCCCTTCTAAAAGGGATCTATTGAAGAGCATTAGCAATGGAGACGCTATAAGCAGGGCAGCCAATTTTAGAAGTTTTGGGTCCAGTTTATCATAACCTGCTGAGCCTTCATCTTTGAGAAGTCTTAGTAGTTTTAGAATTTTGCCACAAGTTACTAGTCTAAAATGGAATTCAGGACCATTGCTCGAGGTTGGTATCTACGGCAGGGGGTGCTGTTGGGATCCAGGTAGGAGGTTTTTAAATTTGTCTAGGTCAGTTAAAAAGGTGTTGAGCACATTTTCTGAGGCTGAGGGGTCACTATAGCATTGACCTTCTGTTATGATATCACCTCCAGTAGGGGAGGAAACACACTTAAGGAGGGCATTTATCTGTACCCAGAATTTTTTGGGGTTGGACAGGTTCTTTTTCTGTAGCAATGTAAGGTAGCTCTTTTTTGCAGTTTTCAGGTTAGTTTTACAGGTGTCTCCTAATACCCTGCACTGTTGCCAGTCTGCAAGAATACCAGTTGCTTTAAATTGTGCCCATAGCTTATCCCTCTGCTTCATGAGCTGTTTTAGCCCGTATAATACACATAACAGTGTGGGTTATCCACCCAATAGCTGGCTACATAAGCATAACAACCACTTAAACAAACAAAAATGTTTTTAGTTCAGATCTCTAGTACTAACTCCTAAAACAGTAATACTACATAAGGCAATAGTACTTTGCACCGAGGGTTTTCACCAGTTGCATATCCTGCTAAAGTCTAATTAATATAACAGTTCAGACAGCAAAAACACTGGTGAGTAGACTAAAATTTATCACCAAGATCATTAGAGTTCAGGAAATCAAAGCCATAGTTACACATACGATGAGGCCAAAGTTCCGTATCAGTTCTGCAAAAGAGGCATGAGAGGTGCAGTCACTGTTGCTCAGCTTGTTGTTCTGGTGGGCACTAATGTCTAGTTTTGTAAAAGTAATAATGCAACAGATTTAAACCCAGGAAGTAGAGCCTACAAGTATTCAAATAGAAATTTTCTAAAAGTGGCGCTTGTGTCACTTTCGCAAGTGCTGCATGTGTGGGCACCACGCAGGTGGTGTGGGATTCTAACTATTGTAACCACATTCCTCCAGACACACCTTCTGCTGCTGGCTCACCACCAAGCCCCCTGCCAGCATGAGGAAGTAGCCAAGTGTCTGTACTGTGCAGGTAATACCTGCAGGCAGTCCAAGCTGTGATGGTCAAGCAACTGTGGCTGTGAGCTACTCATGTGCAGGAACTGCAGCATTGGTCTCTAGAGCTGCAGGCTGTTCCATTTTGAGACAGCATGTCTCTCCATTTTTTTCCATATTATTTTTATCCTCCTTGGCCTGCAGGTGGTAGTCTATCCCTCCAGTACCTGGTCGCCTCCCCTCAGGTACCCCATGCCCTAGTTCCCCATGGATTACCCACCATGGCAGGGCAGGACAGGAGAGGAGGGGGCCGTCCTCCCCTCACTCATCACCATACCCAGAATGGGCAATTATAGGTGGTCCCGAGGTAGCGGCACTAGCATGCCGGAGGGGACATCATGGAGACTGCATCCATGATTTTTCTCTCTTTTTCTGGTCCCTCCCCCATGTAGCTGTGATCATGCATGCATGGAGGTGTATGTGCATCATGAAGCTACACTTTGAGTCTCCAGGAATCTGGCACTGCCCCCTATCCTCCAGCAGGAGGCATCAATGGAGCAGGATGACTTGCCCACCCATCCCTGGGAAAGGAGAGCTGTCATCAGATGCTTGATCCTCTCCCTCCCCTGCTAATCCCCTGCTAATCCCCAGTGGCCCGAGTTTGCTCCTGAACCCGGGTCGCTGGCTTGGCACGAGGTGTGGCATCCAGTGCCTCAACCCTCAGCGCCACTGGACTGGCACAACAGCATGGACTTTTAACAGTTGTAGCCCCACCCCTCCAGGTACTCCCCTTGCTGTCTGCTCACCACTGAGCCCCCTGCCAGCATAAGGAAGTTGCCAGGTATCCGTAGTGTGCAGGTAATACCCGCAGACAGTCCAAGCTATCATGGTAATGTAGCTGTGGCTGTGAGCTGCTCTAATGCAGGAATTGCAGAATTGGTCTCTGGAGCTGCTGGATATTGTTCCATTTCAGAGGCAACTTGGGCTTTAACTGTCATAGCCCTGCCCCTCCAGACACTCCCCCTGCTGCCGGCTCACTGACGAGCTCCCTGACAGAACGAGCAAGTTGCCAAATGTCTGTCCTGCACAGGTAATACCTGCAGGTAGTCCAAGTCGATGGTAAAGTGGATGTGGCTGTGAGATGCTATTGTGCCGAAACTGCAGCACTGGTCTCTGGGGCTGCTGGCTGTTGAGTCTGCGGAAAATACCCATCCTGATCAGAACCAAAGCAGACATATTCAACCGACTGGCCCAGTTGTGTCTTGAAGTGGGGTGAGGCCACAATACCTGAAGGCCTTACCAGTGCATGCCATGATCAGAAAGATCTACAGGAAATATAGAACTAATAGGCCTGAAGAGACAGAGGAACAGTAAGAGTTATTTAACAAGTGAATGCTAAGGAACTGGTCCTGCCAACCGATGCTGAGCAGAGCTACCTATACTCAGACACCTCCTTCAAGTGTAATTCCTCAAGTCTGTGACAGGAGCACAAAATAAATTTGAAACGCTGGCTTTGGTGTGCCCAGATAATGGAGTCTCCAAAATTACCCATCCTAACTGGAACCAATGTAAACATATTGACTGACTGACCCAATTATGCTGTGAACTGGAGAGGCCACGATACCTGAAGTCTATACTGATTCATGCCGTGATCAGGAAACAGAGAAAGGGAACCAACAGACATCATGAGATGAATTAATCAGTAAGTTATCCCAAGTGTGGATGCCAAGGAATTGGTCCTGCCACCCCATCCTGAGTGCACTGTGACAAGGGTCACAGAGGTTACCAGAAGGGGGAAGAGTCCAGCATTCCTCATCTGCTCCCCTGGTGACAACAAGCTAACAAATGTACTGATGGTGCAGCGAGGATTTTGGGCGCCCTTCCTGTTGGTGCTCATCAAGTAACAGGATGTCTAAAGAAAGAGATGGAAAAGGAGATCACCCTGAGAAAGGAATGAACTTTGGCACTCATCTGCAGTGTCGATACAGTGGTCAGCACTGACCCTGAGTTGAAGAAGCCCTCAGAAATTGCCATGACTATTTGACTTTGGCAACTCGCCAACACCAGACCATTATCGGTGGAGCCTGAGTAACAAGTTTGTCAAGCAAAGAAATGTATTCTCACTGAACAAAGTGGGATGTGTCAAGGGAAAGAACCATTACATCCATCTCTGGGATGACTGATCATTCCGGGAGAGGCCTTGATGCTTAGCCCCTGCCAATACAGGGAACGTATGGTGCCACTTGCAAGAACTGCTGTCGAGAGAGATAATAAAAGAATCCCACAGTCCATATGCCTCTCCAGTTGTGGTAACCAGGAAGCAGACAGGTACAATACGGATGTGTATTGACTACTGCACATGCAACAAAATGATGGTGCCCAACCAGTACACAGTACTCACAGTGGAAGACACCACTGTAAGTTTAACAAGAAGTAAATGGTTTTCCATCCTAGATCTCCAAAGCAGATATTATTAAATCCCTGTTACGAAGGAAGATAAAGACAAAACAGCATTCATCTGCACTCTGGTGTTCTACCAGTTTGAGAGGATGCCCCAAGGCATATCTGGGACCCATGCCACTTTTTAAAGACTAATGAAGAAGAGGGTAGGAGTCATGAATTTACTGGTGGTGTTAGTATAATTGAATGACCTGATTGTGTTTGGCAAGATGCCAAAAGAGCATGAGATCGAGGTAATGGAAGTGCTGTACAGGTGGAAGAGTTTGGCTAAAAAGTATTCATTGACAAATGTCAGTTCTGTCAGACAACTGTCAAGTATTTGGGGTACATCATCTCAGCAAATGGATTCCTGATAGATCTTGTTAAAGTAGAGGCATGTACCATCAGGCCCAGACGCCATAACCTCAAGCCACTGCAGTCCTTCCTTGGTTTCTGCTGGCACTACAGGCAATTCATAAAGGTCTATACCATCATTGTCCACCCTGTCAACAAACTCACCTGGGGTGCCCACCTACCCACAAAAGAAAGCCTGCTCTGGGAAGCGATGCCCACACCCAGTACTGGAAAGTGAACGAACCTTTGATGCCAAGTGGGATGACCAATCTGAAGTATCCTTCAAGGAGATCATCAAGCATCTGTGAAAGCTCCTGTGTTGGCATTTACAGAGCCCACAAACCCTACGCCCTGCAAACCGAGGGTGGTTTAAGTGACTTGGTGCCATCCTGTACCAGGAGCACCTGGAAGGATTTTGTCCAGTTGCTTTCACCAGCCAAAGCTTGAGCTCTTCTGAGATGCAGTACCCAGTGCACAAACTTGGATTTCTAGTGCTAAAGTGGGCAGTTACAGAACAATTCCATGATTATCTCTGTGAGAAAGCTCACAATACAAATAGACAACAACCCACTCATGTACATCACCACTACAGTAAAACTGGATGCAGCACTAGTGGCTATCAGTTTTACCCACCTACAACTACATTGGCAGCTGAAGCAACATTGATGCCAATGCTTTATCCCGACATCCACATTCTGATCAATCAAGACAAAGGTATGTCACTTCCAGCTGTGGCAGTAAAGGCATGAGTTTAAAATTTGAAACTGAAGGTCATGTAGCCTTCACTGAGCAATCAACATGCTGGGAGCTTCTCCACATGCAATTCTGACAGCTTATCTCAATTTCCCTGGCTTCGATCTTTCATGTTTGGCCCAGCCTAGCTGTCCAAAACTCAAACAAGGCCAACAATAGGACTGTGCTATGTAGTGTGTGTGTGCCCTGGAAAAAGGGCTGGAAGCAAGTCAAGTGCAAATAACTCACCCTTATGTTTCCCTTCTGTAGTGATATTGGAACAAGTTGTCCTTGAAAGATGGACTGCTCATAAGGACAATTCAAGATGATGCCCACCTGGTATTCCCTTGAAAACAGTTAGTCTTACCCTAGAAGTACAGGAAAGCTGCCAGATCACTACATGATGACATGGCTGGGGCACCAGAGAGTTAGTCACACATTGGACTTGATGCTGGCCTGCTTTTATTGGCCTAGAATGGGAACTGCCGGGAGTGGCACTGCAGAAAATGTTTCCAGTGCATCAAAAGAACATTGCCAAAAAAGAGTTGAACCCTGGTCAATATCAAAATCAGTGGGCCACTAGTACTAGAATGTATGTGTTTCCTCTCCTTGGAACCCAAGAACGGGGGTGCAACCAACATTATTGTTATGATCAATCATTACATCAATACATGCTGGTACTGTATGTCCAATAAAAGATCAAAAGGCAAGCAATGTGGTCAAGGTCCTACACTAATATGTTGACCATTATGGAATTTCTCAAAGGATATGCTCCAGCTAAGGGAGGGACTTCAAAAGTTGACTTATGAAGAAATTTCAAGCAATCTGTGGCATAAAACAGCTAAGAACTACCCCTTATCACATCCTCAGGAAGACCCCCAGTTTAAACATTTCAAAGGGACCTTGCTACATTGGGGGCACCCTGGCACCAGCTCAGAAAGTCAAAAGGAGTCAACAAGTGAGTTCACTGGTGCGTGCGTACAACTGCACCAGAAACGAGGCCATGCAAACTTGATCTTTCTATCTGATGTTTGGCAGAAGTGTTCATCTACCAGTCCACCTTTGCTTCAGAGTCACAGCAGATAGTACACTGTGTGGCAAGATAAGGCCATACCATATTGTTCTAATCATATTATATGTTACTTTATGTGTATAATAACATCACAGATGCCCATGGTGGCCCAGTGTAACCAGAAAGGAATCATGGGTACAAAAGTAATAATCCAAAAGTGATGTAACTTCTTGTTACTAGGCAAAGAAACTGTTAGCTGCTTAACCAGGGACTGTATTTTAATTAAATAATTTAAAAGGAGACAAAAGAATAATTAAAAGAGCTGGCAAAGCTGGCTCCGTGGTGCTAGTGAAGGGGTTTGCTCAGCACACTGGTGACAGGAGTTTGTGCCACGAGCAGGTATCAGGGCTGAGGAGACCCGGCAGGAGGGGTATCATAAGTGTCCATTAGATGCTTCCCGGGGGGTGGGTTTTGCCTAGGGCCTGTGGGTGGATTTTCAGGGTACTTGGGGACGGATGCTCAACACGCCCCCTGCACGCCCCAGGCCGCCTGTACTTGCACAAGGCTGAGAACTGTGTGGGCGGGCAGCCAGAAATACGGAAAAGCCCACCCTGACCAATCGTATGATGAGTGCCTGGCTCCTGCCACCCGAAGCCCCGGAGTCAGCCTAGAACCAGCCCTGCAGCTCCTGGATTGCTCCTGGATTGCATGCTGCTGGCTGCCAGGCCCTTTTCCCCTCAGAAGAGAGGGACCCTCCTGGCAGAGGGATATGCCGGGGTATCCAGATAAGGCTGCAATTGGGGCAGGTAGTGGTGACAGGGGTTGGAGGGTGGTAGGGTAGGCACTGGCACTCCGAGGGAGTGGCCGGTCGAGACGTTGAGGGAGGAGCAACAAAAAAAGAGCTGGAAGCAGGCACATCCATTTGTGTCTGAATAGCCCACAGCATCTAGAGGAGCTGGAATGTCTGGGGACCTTTTTTCTTGAGAGAACTTCTCTGAGGTAATCTAATTATAGCTAAAAGGACTAGCATTTGGGAGATTGCTGTGCTCAGTTTAGAAGATTGCAGCCATGGGGTGGGGTGGGGGCTGGTTCTGCTCCTACAATTTAGGCTGGTTGGAACTAATTTGCTCTCCTATTCAGAGATGAACATTTGTTTTTCTTTTTTGCGATTGGCTGCATAGCCATGGAGACGGAATGCTAGCCAACCACAAGGCAACCCAGTATCCACTGGCTCTGCCCTTTTGGAAACCCTTAAAACAAGGGTGCAGAAGGTTATCAGAGCCTTTTGCCTTTCGGCTTTTGCTTGTGACCTGTTGCCTGTTTAACTTTTGTGTGAAAGACTGCATTTGGGACCCTGTCTACCTAAAGAGCAGAGACAATTTTTTCAAGACATTGTCCTGGTCCACAAGAGCCAGACTTCAGCTACCACTTTTAAGAACACTTTGCACTTCAAATTAAGCAGCTAAGAACTTGAGGTGGAAATTTAAAACTAGAATTTTCAAAGTTTAGTTTTTCTGTATACTTCCATTTTATTTCCATATCCTGTAACCAATGTCTAAAATGATCTGTCTTAAGGTTATTTACTGCATTTATTAATTAATTAGTAAAGCCTTTGGCTTATGTTCTGCTCCATGATGTCTCGACTTTGTTGGATGGGCTTCTTGAAAACTTGTTTAAACCACTGGTGACTTTACATGTAGGGACCAGTGATGTTGCAAGAAGTAGGATGGAGGACATCCAGGCTGAATACAGAGCTGTAACTAGAAGGGTTAAAGATCGAGATGGGGGAAATAATAATTTCTGGTATATTACCAGTACATGGGTACCATGCCTACAGAAACAGGCAGATTGTGAAAATAAATAGCTGGTTGAGACAATTCTGCAAGGAGGAATGCATAGGCTTCATGGACAGTTCTGTAACATTTAGTAGACCAGCCCTAAAACTGATGGCCTGCACTTAAATTATTCAGGCACTAGGATACTAGGCAAAAAAATCCTGGATGTCGTTAAATTCCATTTAAACTGGGGGTGAGGGTGACATGGTTAACAACATAACAGCACCATGAATACATTTAATGTCCCAAATGAGCCCCCAGAATGGAAGGCTGTTCTAATCAGTGCAAGGAGTCTAGTAAACAAGTATGACAAATTAAACTGATGCTACATTCCATAATATACACTTAGCCCTGGTAACAGAAACCTGGTGGAGTGAAACGACCAGTGGGAGAAGAATGTGCCAGATTATAAATTATTTTCTAAATCTAGGGTTAAAGAAAGGGGCGGTGTGGCCATGTACATACCACGAATCCATAAAATGTGAAGAGCAACTTTGGGATACAGGTACCCTGGAACTATTATGGGTTAAGTTGGTCCCACAAAACAGCACTAAGATCATTCTAGGATTACTTTACAGGCCACCCTCCATGTCAATAGACGATGATATAGCAATACTTAAAGTAATTGGGGACTTGAACCCTATAGATAGATTACTGTTGGTAGGTGATTTTAATTTGGCCAGTATAGACTGGGTAAATGGACAAGGGAGTAACACCTTAGATAAGAAGTAATTAGATGTCATGGATCAGGTGGGACTTGAACAGATGGTCCAAGATAGCACCAGAGGAAATAGTATCCTGGATTTGGTTCTCACAGATACAGGGAACACAGTGAATAATGTCCAGGTTAATAGCCCCTTAGGTAACAGTGATCACTGTTCTGTCCACATTAGTATCAGAGAATTATTATACTCCAAAACATCAGGCACTACTACCAAGTTAAACTTTAATAGCGCTGATTTCCCAAGTATTAGAAACATATTCTTACTCTGGGACTAGGAAAATTATTTTAAAGATGAAACTGTACAGGGCATATGGGATTTGTTGTTATCCAAAGTAGATAGTTCTGTTAAAAAACACATACCCAGTGTTCCTAAATATAATACTAACAGGAAGAGGAAAAAACCTGCTTGGATGAATGCTTCAATCAAACGATTAATAAATAAAAGAACAGGCTGCACAAAAACTAAAACAAACTAAATCAGCTGTGGTTTATCAAACCTACAAAGACTGTCTTAAAAGGTTAAAGTACAAATTAAGAAAGCTAGGTGCAGTTTGAAGTAGGTAAGCAAACAGAGTGCAGGACAACAAAATAATTCTTCTCTTACATTAACAACAATAACACTGGAAACACTACAATAGGCCCTTTCTTAAATGAAACAGGTCAGACAGCTACTACCATGGAAATGGCTGACCTGCAAAATAGATATTTTTGCTCTGTCTATAATAGCTTAACCCCTCATTACATAGAGTCAAGGAGTCATCTAGGCTGGGGAAATAGTTGTTGACCCCAAGGATGTTTTTGATCGTCTTAGCAAGCTAAATGTTAATAAATCACTTGGCCCTGAGGGCGTACATCCCAGAGTCCTAAGGGAATTAGCAGAGGTTTTGGCTCTGCCGATTACATATATTCCAGGCCTCATTGGATTCAGGATCAGTACCAATGATTGGAAAACCGCCATGATAGTCCCCATTTAAAAAAAAAGGGCCAAAAACAAAGCCTGATAACTTTAGGCCCATCAGTTTAACCTCCTTGGTAGGGAAAATCATGGAAGGGCTAATTAAGGATCTTATCTTAGACTATCTAACGACTCAGGATCTGGTCGACTCCTGTATAACATGGGTTCACAAAGTCCAGATCATGTCAAACAAATCTCTTAGCTTCTTATGAGACTGTCAACAGGGAGTTGGACCTTGGGAACTCAGTGGATGTGGTTTATTTGGATTTCGCCAAGGCATTTGACAAATTGCCCCATAACGAACTATTAACCCTACTAGAGATTAACCTTAATGGCAACATTTGTAACTGCGTATCGGCCTGGCTCCAGGGAAGGAAAGAGGGTGATCATAAATAGGGTTTTCTCTGATTGAGCTCCTATCACTAGTGGGGTACCACAGGACTCTGTTCTGGGACCAAGCCTCTTTAACATTTATATTTCCTCTCAAATTAAATAATCCAAAAATCTGGCTTTATAAATTTGCAGATGACTGTAGATTAGAGACAGTAGTAAATAATTAGGAACACACTACATCATTACAAGGGGCTATAGACGTGATCTCCGAATGGACAGTGACTAACAAACTTGTCCTGAATACTTTCAAATGCAAGGTTATGCACTTTAGTAAAAACAATGGAATGGTTTCCTATAAACTTGCAAATATTATACTTAGTGATACTAAAGAGGAAAGAGACTTGGGGATTATGATCACAAATGACCTCAAATTCAGTTTTCATTGCAGGGCACAGGTAAAAAGCAAACCACAATTGAACTGCATCCTTAGATGCATAGCCAGCAGAGACGAAAAAGTGTTGATTCCATTAAATGTTGCACTGGCTAGGCCCCACTTGGAGTACTGTGTGCAGGTTTGGTCCCCTCAGAATAGGGAGGACATAAATATGCTGGAGGGAGTGCAGAGAAGATTGCCCAGATCTGTGAAAGGGTTAAAGAACAAACCTTATGGTGAAAGACTAGTATCCCTCAACCTATACTCTTTTCACTATAGAAGGCATGGGGTGATTTGTGCTTACTTTACAGACTAATGGGAGAAAAGCTGTAGGCAGAGATTGGTCTCCAGCCCAAATTGGCATGGGCTAGTGCCAGGAGACACAACAGACAGCTGTTACACCAGAACTGGAAACGTAATCAGCGTAAATTTTGGTACAGCCAAAGGGTGGTAGTTCCATGGAATGAACTTCCAATAGAAGTTGCAGATAGTTCAAGTATGAACAGCTTTAAGAATAGTTTGGATAGACATTATGGGGAGATGACATTCCAGTTCTAACTTGGGGTTATTGCAAGCTTTAAAGGACAGTAGCCTACAAGCTTGATCCTACCTATGATACCTATGATAATTCTGCCAGTGTCTTTGTGTGTGTTGTGTTGGGAAGAGTTTGTTCAAACTATATTACACCTGTTTGACAGCCAAGGGCCAGACACTACCAAAGCAAAGTACCACAAGGGACTCTGTGGATAAAAGGAGGGGGAAGAACATGAAAGGTCTCAGGAGGGGTCTGTGAGGGTTTGAACCAGTCTCTGCATTTCTAGGGAAAGACACATATAGGGTATGATAGGGCATCTCCCAAAGGCCTATAGACACCTGTGGCTTTCTAGTTCATTGTATAGTGGCCGAGAGGATTCTGTCCCAGGAACACAAACTCGAGATTGTATTCTGCACCTCACCCAGAGAGAGGGTGCCCCGGGATCCTCTGGCATATGTTCAGTTGTGAGACAGTGAATGTACTAAATGTACAGAGGAGGGGTATCCCTGACCCTGATTACATGAGGGATTCACTGTAGCCCAGAATTCCAGCCCACAGGGTGGACTTTGACACACTGGAGCAGGCGTAACTGAATACGCCTCTGGGGACTGCACCAACAGTTGGAAAAGGCCTATGACCTAGCTGCTGAGGCTGCTGCAGAGAACAGTCTTGCCAACAAAACAACAAAAACTGGCATAAAAAATTAGTCAGATTCCAAGTGTTACAAGCTGGAGGCTGTGTGCTTCTGAGGAATCTGAATCTCAAAGGAAACTGCAAAACTGAATACTGATGGGCTCTAGAGCCATACATCATAGTTGAATAACTGCATGTTCTGCCTGTTTATAAAATCTGGCAAGGACCAGGAAGAGGATGGGAAAAGACAAGTATAAAGGAACCCCTTTGCCTATTGGCTGAGACTGTGCCTGTGACAGCACTTGAGATTGAACGTTAGGCAGCCAGGGGGCCAAAAAGTACTGTGTCATCACCCCTGATACTAATATACAAGATGCCACACCTGAGCAAGAGCCATCTGAAGAAAGCTCAGAGGAGAGTAAGGATGACACTGTATATCGTTCTTGGATGCCTGAAAGACCCCAAAATGAGTCATTGCAACAATATGGCATGGAGACATTCTGAGCCACCACTTGATACTGCTCCACTTAGGGAATCCTCAGGTGATGAGGTTATACATACCTTGAACCCAAATTCAGCACCATTTGGTCAGAGGAAATGACAACCATACCACTAGAAAATCTGCCTATGGACAATGATGTGGAGCCCGATATGGAGGACCAAGTATCAGAGACTGAAGTAATTCCTGTTATTCCTGACAATGCTCTCATGGCAGACAACAAGCTGGAAGAGGAATGTGCACACTCTCTCCCTGAGGAAGAAGCACTATTACCCAGAAAGTCTGGACATGAGTATAACAGAGTTGGATGATACTGTGACCCATGTGTTATGCAGAGAGAGTTAAAAAGCAAAGATCTATTTTATCCTCTCCTATTCTGCTTTTGTCTGTCTCTTGTCTGATTGCACAGTCAAATTTGTCTTGTGGCACCTAGGAACTGGCCACTTGATGGTCTCATAATTTCCCACTGTTATCTCCCCTTCTTTCACTTGCTATTTCTATTCATTCTTTCTCCCTTGCTTCTCTGTGGTTAAAAACATATATTTTATGAAACTGGGATCCCTTGGTTTACAAATGTATATAATTATGTTGTTGAAATGACTGCAAAGCTATTTGGGTTTGTTAGAGAAAATGTCAGTCTGAGAACAGAGGGTTGACCCTGAGATGCATTTTGACCTCCTCAAGCTTGTTTACAGAATTGCCAACAGGACCAATATTCTGTTTCGCTGCACCTGTTAAAGACTTGATGCACTCTTCGGCTGGCCCTAGGAAAGAAACTGACAAAGTTCTGGTACATTCTGTATAAAGAGGAGATGCAGCTTACAACATCAGTATGCAGAGATTAAACTGTCAGGAAAATACATCTTATAAAAAGTGAGCAATGTTTGTTTAGAGAGAGATAGAGAGAGACTGAGATTTAAATTGAGAGAGAGACTTTCAGATGTAGGACTTTGTACTGCCTGTGTGAAGAGCCATCATGTACATTTTTTTATTCTGATAACAGTAAAACTCTACCTGCAAATGTTATAACTTCTGCTGGCCTGCCTACACTTCTTGTCCTATGCCTCTATGATAGTTGGTGTCACACAAAGTGGGATTTATGCTGTGCATACTCCATGCCAAGAGTTTTGTGCATGGGTACTAGATGTACCTGATCAGAACAGCACTACCAGAATAGCGCAGGGAAAGAGAGCACTAGTCTGAACAGCGCTGCCATGGACAGCGAGAGGGGATTTACAGTGCTTGCAGTAAGCGCTTCCCAGGTCGCTGTCTGTGGTGCTGCCACAGGACAAGGGAAGAAGAATTCAGTGGGCTGGCTGAGCTGCTCCCATGGTGTGGAGGGGTGAGGCATGGAGCAGTGGCAATGGTGACCAGGGTTCTAATCCTGGTCTCCCTGCTTTTGCTGATCGGGACTTCTACTATTTACAAAGGGCTGTGGAAATGAGTACTCCACGGCCCCACAATTTCTTCCTTTTCCCATGATCTGCCCCCCACGGAGTTGATATATTTTAGTAGGGGGTGCAAAAAACGGTGGCATTTTTGCAGGCACAATTGTTGCCTGTCCTGTTCTTGTTGGTGCTATTACGACCTAGTGGCGGTACTAGACCTGGTACCAGGGAAGCATAGAAGAAAGGCATGGATCCTGTAACAGTAAGCCCAGGAGTGATTACCAGAAGAATGGCAGCCAAACTAGAAGCAGAAACAAAGGTCCAAACTGAGACTGTACAGCCGGCACCAATGATGAAAAAAAAAAAGAACCAACAGGGACAGAACCTGAAAGCATGTTTGCCTTCTTCAAATGGTGGGTTATACAACTGAGACAGATTGAGAAACAGAGTGAAATGGTGATTCAACATCTAGAGGCACAGAGAAAAGAAGAGATGCAGTGACAGGAGCAGCGATGGCTTGATGCCTTGCAAACTATCTAAACTGGAGGATCTGGTACAGGTCTAGCAGATTAGCAAAACACAAGCAACTTAAAAGACATTAAACTTACAAAGCTGTGTCCATCAGATGATATCAAAGCATACCTGACAATTTTTGAAAGGGCTGCTGAGTCTGCCAATGGCCAAAACAGCAATGGGCAATCAGCCTGGTCTGGCAGGTAAAGCACAATTTGCCTACAGCAATATGAACACTGCACAGTCAGAAAACTATGACCTTGTGAAAAGAAATCCTGAAAAGATATGACATCTCAGGGAGAACTGCAGGCAGAGATTCTGGTCCTTAAAGTACACTCAGTCGACAATCCTCAAGAAGCCTTCACTGAGCCACTGGCCCACCGGTACAGTGGTAGAGCTACTGCTCATGGTGCTGATGACCTGGATTTGGGAATGAGCCCGGTCATTGAGGGCCAGCTGGAGGAGATAGATTGAGCATCCCACAGGACGCCTCCTCCTCCTCCAGGGAGAGAGGGTGTTGATCCTCGTACTACCACCACCTGGGTGACCACAGGTGGTGGTGCAGCAGCATTCAGCAACTAACAGGGAGGACCCTCAGACTGAGCATGCAGATAGGCTGGACCGGCTCCACCACTGCAGCAATTTAATTGTGGTTCTAGAGGTGGGTGAGCCAGAGAAAATGGGAAACAGAGGCACAGGCAGGGATGATGAAGCCACAGCTCGCCTATCACATCCAAGGCCAGAACCAAGCCACCTTCTGCCAGGGACACTGCCAGTCTTCACCTCCATCATGGGTGACCAGATAGACAGCGGGAAGAAATACCATGGAGCTGAAGGCATACCCACTCTGGGGTTAAGCCGGGGGCAGCAATGCCATGTGTCACAGGTGGGCTGGTGGTTTTGACCGGATAGGTGGTAGGTTCTTGTCAGGAAGGTATATGGACAGCTGGCAGGGCTGGAAGGTGGTCACTGCCTTGATCAGAGCTGGGGAAAACAATGTTAAAAAAGCCTTCACTGACTGAGAGAACTCCTCATTAGTGGCTTTCAATCAGAGGGTAAAACAGTCCCACAGATCATCAACATATTTGTAATGGAGCAATTCATAAACAGCCTTCCTACAGATGAGCAGCTTTGGTAAGAGCACCCACCAGAAAGTGGGGATAAGGCAGTTTCTTTGGCTGAGGACTATCAGATGGCCAAGTTTAAGTTTATTGTAGGAAAAACTCCATTGAGCAAGCTCATTCACAAGAAGGTCCTGGTCAACAACAATACAGATGTGATAAATATGGTAAAATAAACAAACATAGTTACAGGGCAAAACATACATCACAGTATAAAGGTACATACATTCAGGAACATATTATTGGTACAAGCAATCCGTAACACTTTTAGCACAATATACAGCAATGTTACATTGCAGAAAAAATACATCACAGTATAATGGTGGCCCGGTGGTGGCACTCAAAATATAAAGTGGTAGCCATGCTTGTCTGCACTTTTGGAAAAATAAGTACCCCATTCCTTATTTTTTTTCTATTTATTCCATATTGTTGTTAATTTTAAATACCCACTTTCCTTGATTTGACAGATGAGGAGGACTACCGCTCATTAGTGAAAGTGCCACCGCTGGGAATGGTGGGTACAATCAGGAACATGTCATTAGTACAAAGCGATCAATTAGGCACTATAATTTATACAGAACATTAGGCAACATAGAGTGGTAGAGGAAGGAGGGATTTGGAGATGAAAAGGAGCACTAAATGCTTAAATGCTTAACTGTGCTATGGCGGGAGAGGGCTGGCCATTGTGGCAATGGCAGACTTTGTTGAGGGTAATGTAGGCCAGGGTTTGGAAAAAAAGAAAAAATTTAATGAGACTGCAACAGGATATCAGATCGCAGACTGGATGTTTTACAGTTAATCAGCCATCAGAGTTAAACTGTGGGTGAGGAAGGGGTTCAGGAATCTGGGGAACTAAGTGCTAAGCTCTAATCTGAAAATGACGGAGTGCACTAGCATTGTAGCTACTAAGATTCTTTAAAGGTTTTGATAGCCAGGGTTTAAAGAGGTTCACAGAGACAAGTTCAGGAAGTCTGAGCTCAGACTGGATTTTATTCCACACTGACAGGATTACATAGTTAATAGCACCTCTGCCATGAGAAGTGTGTACTCTGGGCACATCCAAACGGATGAAGGGAAATTTCTTTAGTGAATAATTACTCTGTGTCCTATGAATGAGTGAGCAGATATACTGTAGCAGTTTGCTCCACAAGATTTTCAGTGTCCAAGTACCAATATGAAGCATCCGTCTTGTGGTAAGGGATGCCCAGCCTACTGCCTGGTAGCGGTCACAATGATGCATCCTGTAAGGTACATTTGTAATGAACCACAGGGCACAATGAAAAAATATGTCAAGTTTATGTAGGTTAGATGCTGAGCCGCAGTTGTATACGATGTTCCCATAATCTAACAGTGGGAGGAAGGTGGCTTGTACCAAGCTCCGTCTTACGTCTGCTGGGAAAAGGGATTTGTTCCTATAGTAAAACCCTAGCCTCACTTTTAGTTCCTTCATAAGACAGTCAATGAGCAGTCAATTAGCTGTCAAGCCAGATTCCCAAGTACTTAAATTTGTCCATAACCTCCAAAGAGTCCCCAAAGATGGTTGTAATGGCTACTGGTATAATCTGATTGCATTAGGTTGCTGACAGATGGGTGGAGGTGAAATACATCACCTTAATTTTCTTTGCATTCAGTAACTATTTGGAGCTACAGTAATTAGGTGGAGTTGCAGCTGATTGAAATCAAACTGCAGCTCCACGCATGCTTCAAGCAGCGAGGTCTTGGATGTGTGCAAAACACAGTAACATCCACAAAGAAATGAAGCTTGGATTTGTAGATGTTATTGCCCAGGGAGTTAACATAGATGGAAAACAACAGAGGCCCTAATATGGACCCATGCGGAACTCCTCTTGTAATTGGCAGGGGATCCGAAAGGAGCCTGTCAGCTTTTATCCATTGTAGCCTGCACGTGAGATAACTGAAGAACCAGTTTACAGAGGGGCTGTCCATACCTAGAGACCTAAGACTGAAAAGGAGAAGGTTGTGGTCCACTGTGTCGCACACTTTACTCAGACCAAAAAAGATGGCACCTGTAGGTTGCTTGGCATCGAGGGCAGTGTACCAGTCATTGGTGACTTTAGCCAGAGCTGATACAGTGCTATGGTTCTGTCTAAAACCAGACTGCAGTGGATTAAGTAAATTAGAATTCTCCAGATACTCCTTTAGTTGATCGTTTATTATTTTTTCGAGAAGTTTGGACAAAACTGGAAGGATGGAGATTGGCCTATAATTATTGAGGTCACTTGGGTCACCTGACTTAAATAAAGGCAGTATGAAAGCAGTTTTCCAACATAAGGGAACTGTGGCGGAAGAGATAGATAGGTTAAAAATGTACAGAATTGATGCAGTTAACAGGTGACTCCCTAGCTTTAAAAATATGGACTCAATTCCATCAGCACCAGCACTCTTCTTTGTGTCTAGATTGTTCAAGGGGTCTTCAACTTGACTATAGGATGCTGGAGACCGCTGGAAGGAGTCTTGGGGCCTCAGGCACTGGGGGGCATCTGTGGGTGTGGGGCTACCAACCAACTCAGCAGCTGGCAAAGAATCAAATGTAAGACCTGCTGTGACGAAGTGGGCATTTAATTTTTCTAGGACGGTGCCTTGGTCAAAGATCACAGCACCATCCATAGTGATTTTAACTGGTATGGATGGAGGGGTTTTGTGGCCTTCAACCGATTTGATTGTGTGCCATATTTTGGATGGGTTGCCTTTAGCCTCTTCCAGGGTTTCAATGTAAAAATTTGCCTTGGTTGTTCTAATGAGCTTAGTGCATGCGTTTCTAGAAACTCTGAATGCCTGCCAGTCTGCAGTGGATTTAATTTGTCTTGCACGAACCCAAGGATTGTCATGATGGATAAGAGTGGCTTTCAACTCTGAAGTGAACTAGGGGTGTGTAACCGTCCTCAACCTGCATTTTACAACTGGAGCATGCTTAGTGGCTAAATTTGTAAGGATAACATGCATGATAGTAATGGCTTCATCTTGGGAGGTGGCCAGATAGAGATTTTACCAGTTAACACTTTTAAGGTCAGCTAGAAAATTATCCTTTTTTTTCTTTTTTTGCACTATTTGATTTTCTGCCCCCCATACTACAGCCGATCACTCCTTCAGGCCCCTCAGGGGATCTTCCCAGCCTGGCAGTCACCCGACGCCACCGCCCTACATTGCAGCCTACCCATGTATCCCCAATGTATCCCTTCATCGGGCGGGTCCCTAACTTACGTGAGGGATGAGTCTTCTGGCCATACTTCATGACCCTGGGTGCTGCTGAGGAGGCAGATAGAGGTCCGGGGGCCCAGAGCTGGAGATCCGGGGAGGCGGTCACCCGATCGGCCCTGGCACAATTTTCCCATTTTCTCCCGAGGAGCGACGTGCCACTGACATCACAGCAAGCGTCAGATGTCCGTCACTCCATAGACATCATGGGTCGAGTGTCGCGCTGTACCCCCAGCCTCCGCTAGGGGTCAGCAGACGCCGAACTGCATCCCCACCCTCCTCCCGGAGAAGGCGAGCCATCAGTGGAAGCTCCTTCCTTCTCTCCCTGGCTGGCTCTCCAGCGACCCAAATCCGTTCCTGAACTCGGGTCACTGGCGTCACAGATGGAAATCCAACCGCAGCACCAACAGGCCGTCGAAAACTATCCATTTTAAATTTGCAAAAGCTTTGCCTTACTGCAAATTTTAAACCAGAGGGATGTTTTTCTTGGATACGAGTGCATACAACAATATTATGGTCATTCAACTTGTTATGAAAAACAGCAGTGTGCAAAATTTTATGGGGATGGTTAGTGAGAATTACATCTAGGATGGTGCTGTTTTCCTTATTTCTTATGTTAATTCTGGTGGGTTCCATAATAAGCTGCAAAACGTCAAGCTCATCACTTAAATCCTTTAGGATGTTTGTCCTAGGTGTAAGCCAGTCTAAGTTCGGGTCACCAAGGATAATAGTTTTATTGGTGTTGGTTTCAATGAGATTCCTAAGGGTTGATAAAAGTTCGACACCCCCTGATGGTGGTCTGTAGCAACCAATGATGCTGACTGCCTCCAAAGAGGGTAATAAAATCCTTAGCAACACAAATTCAGATTCTTTTGGCTTTGTTAGTGATATTTACATAAATAACTACCCCTCTCCCCTAGTGGATCTATAGAGTCTGAAGGTATTGAAGGTGTGAAGTGTAATCTGTTGATCAGTGATGGTGTTTTTTAACCATGTTTCAGTGTCTACTAATATGTCAGGGTCTGTGTGAGCAACCCATATTTTTATTTGATCAAGTTTTTTGAGAAGGCTACAAGCATTAATCAGCATTAGTTTCAAGCCTGGGGCAGTAACAAAGTCTGATTGGGAGGGAAGGGGTTGGGGGGCCCGGGTTTACTCACACATTCCCTGAGCAAAAAAGTAAAAGCAAAATTAATCTTTTCAAATTAGCGTGTAGAGTTGCAAGCTCTTTTTTGCTAGAGAACCTATTACCCAACGTTAGTGATGCATGGTAACCCAGAGCGAATGTGAAGCATGAGGGGTATATCATGCATGCCAGTGCCAGTGCCCTTTCAGATAAGGACTGTGGTAGAATGAGTAATTGAGCCAGAGCGCTGCAGGATGAGTCCCAAAATGGGTGTGGATTAGGGAGGTGGGACCCCACTAAACGCACCATGGGGATGAAAGAGGGGATCTGAACTCTGTGTCCTGCACTGGGCGGGGGTACAAGGCCACCACTAGCAACAGTGGGGCAATCAGTGCAGGGAAACAAGCCATTAAGAAAAGGCAATAAGGCCTGGGATATCAGCAAGAGTCTACATATGGCAGAGTCCCAGATGGGATGCCGTGAGAGAGGTATACAGAAGGGATGAGGAGTCAATTAAGATAAGCTAGTTTGTTACCATGGGTGGCCTAGTGGGGTCACCACCTCTAGAATATAAGGTCACACAGGGGAAACACCGGACCTTGCCCAACAACTAACACACCGAAATCTGACTGTGACCAGGTGACCCCTGTCATTGGTGAGGTGCCCTGGTAGGAAGAAACGTTGGTCTTTCCTTGCCCCCATTCACCTACCTTATGCCTATGTTATATAAAGTACATGAAAGGAATAGATCAAAGTGCTGGAGTGCTTTAAAAACAAATAAAGGTTAAAAGTGCTAGCTAATAAAGTGCAGGGATATGTTAAATGCTATGGTTAAAGTACCAGAATAGTGCTTTCTATACAAAGAAAGAAAGTAAGAAATATAAAATGCATCTGTGCCTTTAATTGCAGTAATAAAAAAATTATAGAAAGGGAACCACAGAGTAAGGACCCATCTGTATTGTCTGTTTTCTACGGTTGCAACCTCTATCTTCCTTTCTAGTGCAGCTATCCCTTTCTTTCTTGGTTGGAGGCAGGCCACCTCTAAGCAGAACCCCCTTTTTTTCATTGTCTAAACCTCTTTCAAGTTCTCTTCCTTCTGGATCCAGGTAAAAAGGTTGAAGTAAGGGAACCTTGTAGTTATAAACTAAAACACAAGTGGCAATACGTGTTTTACTTAGTGGCTAGTTAAATGAGCCCAGGATTAAATAAACCAGTAAGCAGCATTCCCTTTCCCTTTACTTTATTATGCATCCTGTGCTGCCTTGCTAGAAATACAAAGATAACATTACTGGGATATTATTAAGATACAGTATTATTAGATGCTCAGTTAGCAAGTAGCAAAATGCTGGGTCAATAGCTTACCTCAGGTTAATTTACTGGTGTGTAAACAGTCTTGCAGAGGGTAAAAAGAGGGAGAAAATATACTGTTTGGTGGTCTGATAAGCTGCAGCCTTCTCTGCAGCAGGACAGGGTGTCGGCTGCACAAGCTCTTCTTCTGCACTCAATCTGTTGCTATAGGAAGCAGCGCCCCTAGAGGCCTATATTTATTCAGATTCTAGCTGCTTTAATTATTGATTGAGGGAGGAGCTTACAGTAATTAAAAAGATAATCAAGCATTTAGAGTCACTTTCTAACCAGGATTATGGTGTGTAATAAAGATGTTGGAAAGAAGTAGTTATTAAAGTAATAAGGCTTACAAGCAACTTTTTGTACTATGTATAGGAGCAAGTTGTGAGCCTAGAAACTCAAAAATGTACTAAATTGGAAATGAATTGATGTCACATGACAGTGATGTCATTGATAAAAACATATATAAGCCTACCACTAGGGTGGATTTATGAGAAAAGGTGTCAGTTTAGAACTGACTGTGAGAGGTGTGAGACCTTAAGTTTAGAAGGCTTGTGTCTACACCCTAGACAGCATTGATGTTATTGATTTAATGATAATTTTCTGTTCTAAATAATTATCATTTTATGCTACACATAATAAAATGTTAAATGCCAGCCTGGCATTTTTTTATGCACTGATTTTGATGTCTGCCTGAAATCTGTTTTCCTGAACAACAACCCCGCTACACTGACCAACGGAAAATCATGTACACAAATGCTCACAGTCTGGGAAACAAGATCCCAGACCTGCAGGCAATAATGACAGAGGTTAAACTGGACATAGTAGCCATTAGCGAGACATGGTTTACCAGTAACCATACTTGGGAGACTTCAGTACCTGGCTATGTACTGTTCAGAAGACTGAGGTGCAAAAAGGGGGGTGGAGTGACCCTTTATGTCAGTGAAAATATCAAAGCTACAGAAATTCAGAATACACATAAGGAGCCAGAAGAACTGTGGGTTACCCTGCAAACAGGAAATGGGACAGCCATACGAACTGAGGTTGTGTACAGGCCTCCAGACCAAGGGGAGGACATAGACATGTTACTGTTAGAAGATATACAAAACATGACAGCTAAAGGGGAGGTTCTGATAATGGAGACTTCAACATGCCAGATACAGATCGGTCAATACCAGCAGGAACATCTACCAGAACTAGACACGGTGGATTTCCTGCAGGGGGCCTCAAACAACTGGCACAACAACCCACTAGAGATGGGGCTATCCTAGACCTAGTACTGACTAATAGGGAAAGAATCACAGATCTCCAGGTAGAAGGTCACCTGGGGGCCAGTGACCATCACATGGTATGGTTCAATTTGGCCACTAGAACAAAATCATCCCATTCCAAGGCAAAATTATGGGACTTCAGAGGAGCTGACTTTGATAAGATGGCCAACAGAGTTAAGCTAGCCCTGGCAAAAAGAAATAGAGGTGAGGGGGTAGAGGCAAAGTGGGCAAGCATTAAAGATGCAATACTTGAACCAACATCCCATTGTGTTAATGAGAAAAGAAAGTGCAAAAGAAGAAGGAAACCACTTTGGTTCTCTAACACAGTAGCAGAAACGGTCAGAGCCAAAAGGCTGGCCTTCAGGAAAGATAAGGGAATGCAGCAGGATGAAGGTAGGGGGGCATACCAAACTTCCCTAAGGGACACAGGGAAGGCAGTAAGGCAGGCAAAGGTCCAAACCGAGGAAACACTAGCATAAATAGTAAAAGAAGGCACCGAGAGTTTCTATAGATACATTAGTAAAAGGAGAAAGTCCAGAGGGGGTATTGCTAAGATCAAAGGGGATAAGGGGGCATGTGAGGAGGAAGACCATGTAAAAGCATCCATCCTAAATAGATACTTCTGCTCAGTATTTACTGAAGAGAAGGTAGGGCAGGGCCCACAGCTCAGCACCATGGACACAGGGGAGAGGGGTATGCACTAGTCCCTTCACAAAAGAAAGGGTCCTACAAGAGCTCAATAAGCTCAGGGTGGACAAGGCAATGGGACCTGATGGCACACATCCCAGGGTACTAAAGGAGCTAAGGTGGAACTAGCAGAGCCATTATCAGAACTGTTTAGTGAGTCTCTGAGCACAGAAGAGGTCCCAGAAGACTGAAGAAGGGTTCATGTGATCCCACTCCACAAGAGTGGTAGCAGGGAGAAGGCAGGGAATCACAGACCAGTCAGTCTTACCTCAGTAGGGCAAATTATGGAGATACTCCTTAAGGAAAGGATAGTGCAACACCAGGAATCCATAGGAGCACAGGATCCAAGACAGCATGGGTTTACAAAAGGAAGGTCCTGTCAAACTAATCTCATAGATTTCTTTGACTGGGTAACCAGAGTGGTGGACCAAGGGGAGCAGCTGATGTCGCCTACCTTGACTTCAGCAAAGCTTTTGATACTGTTCCACATAGAAAATTGATTAATAAGCTGGGTAGGCTCGGGTGGGTCAGACGTTGGTCAACTGGGTGGCAAACTGGTTGAGCGGGCAGAAAACAGAGAGTAATGGTAAGCGGTATACAGTCAGAAGAGATGCAAGTCACAAGTGGGGTACCTCAGGGATCAGTCCTGGGCCAGTCCTCTTCAATATCTTCATCAGTGACATTGCAAATGGACTGGAGGGTAAGGTTTGTCTGTTTGCAGATGACACCAAGATCTGCAACAGAGTAGATGATCCAGATGGGTGGGCAGAATGAGAAGAGATCTGGATAAACTAGCAAAATGGTCGGAAGAGTGGCAACTGGGGTTTAACACAAAGAAGTGCAAGATCATGCACATAGGGAAGAGAAACCCTGAAGCCACCTATAGGCTGGGAGGGGAGTTGCTGGCAGTTACAAGGGAAGAAAGAGACTTGGGCATCATCATCACCAATGACCTGAAATCATCCAAGCAGACCAATAAAGCAGTAGGTAAGGCTAAGGGGTTGTTGGAGTGTATTAGTAGGGGTATCACAAGTCATAAGAGGGAGGTGGTAATCCCTCTTTACAAGACACTGGTTAGGCCCCATCTGAAGTACTGTGTGCAGTACTGGAGGCCACACCTTCACAAGGACATTAACCAAATTGAGGCAGTCCAGAGAAGGGCAACCAAAATGATGCAGGGACTGCATCAGAAAACATATGAGGAGAGATTAACTGAACTCAATATGTATACCCTAGAGCAAAGGAGGGAGAAAGGTGATATGATTGAAACATTCAAACACCTTAAGGGCACTAGCAAGGTGAAAGAGTCTAACATGTTTCAATATAAGAAAAATAGCAAGCCAAGAGGACACAGCATGAGATTAGAGGGAGGCCGATTAAGCGGTAATGAGGAAGTTCTTTTCACAGAAAGGGTGGTGGATGCATGGAATGGCCCTACCTCAGGAAGTGGTGGATATGAATACAGTGCAGGGCTTCAAACAGGCATGGGATAGCATAAGGGAGCAATACAGATGAGTATGAATAGATAGGTCATTGACAGAGCAAGGCCTATGGCACATTCATAAGGTAGAAAAAGAAATGGGCAGACTGGATGAGCCTTGCGATTCCTTATCTGCCGTCAACTTCTATGTTTCTATGGTCAGGGTTCGAATCCCAGATTGTGCAGAAAGTGGGCAGTGGGAATTCAAGGGAAATGGCAGGATAACCTAGGCAAAGTCCATGCAAGCACTGATTCAGACAATTATGCTTGAGGAATGCAGAGTGAGAGAGTCAGCTCAAGAGTGACTCCTAGTGGCCAGATTGTAAATCTTACAATAGGAATAGAGTGGGAATGCTAAAGGGGAAGAGAGGAAAGATCAGCTCAGGAGTGACACCTAGTGGCCAAATTGTATAACTTGCAGTGGGGGAAACTTGGGAGATTGTTCAGGAAGTGACAGAGGGTCATGTGACAGGGGTTACCTATAAAGGAAATGACAGACCAGGGTGGGTGGGGCAGTCACTGCGCAAGCGGCGACGGGCTAACACAGATCTGGAGTACCTGTTGTAGTGGCTGTATACTCCTTCTTGGAGCGCCATGGGTGGGAAGAAAGAGTGGCAGATGCAGCCTGAAAAGGGAAATAGAATATCACAGTGAACAATAGGAGGATTATAGGGTCACATCACAAAAGGATTAGGGTCAGGGCGGGAATGGAGACCGGGGGGGGTGGCCTGCTCCAACTGTGCATGTGCAAGGAGGATGTCTGGTGAGGAGCAAGCAGTACAGTGAAGATGCCACAGGTAAATCAACAATGCAGTGCTTACTACAACAAATACTCAGCTCTAAATAATGTAGAAAACAAAATACAGGATGCAGCAATAATTTTAGACACTTAAGGTACAGGGCAGAGCGATCAAAACCCAGAGATATCTAGGCTGGGACAGTTAAAGTAACAAGGAACTACACTCCCGACACACAGTAACTAGTAGCACACAAACAGAAACAAAAAAAAAACAAAAACAATTTCTACTGCTCTGGAGACAGAAATTCCAATGAAGCTTTTGTAGGAGGTCTGGAGTACCTGTTGTAGTGGCTGCTTGCTCCTTCTGGAGCTCTGCAGGCGGGGGGAAGAGTGGCAGATGCAGCCTGTTGTAGTGGCTGCTTGCTCCTTCTTTATTTATTTATTTATTTAAACATCAGTTTAACAACCTTTGAACCAGAGGCTCATTTACAAAGGTACCTCGTCACATAGAGGACAAACAGACATTAGAACAATAAACAACAGTTAATACAGAATAAGGCAAGTTCAAGATACATATGTTTAAGGTGAGGACCGTGAGGTAAGGTTAGATGGAGAGGGATGGGAGGAAAAGAAGAGGTAGGGAGGAAGTTGAGGGAGAGAAGAAGCAGGAGGGGGGTGGGGTGCTGCTCAGCGAGCACTGTCAAGTCTATTTTTTTTTTTTTTAAGTCTTATCTTTTACGGTCTAATCACCCCACTTCTGCTTCTCAGCAGCAACACCTGCGTGAATTGAGCAGGTGGTTTCTGAGGCTGAGTTTAAAAGCTTGCTAGTGTGGGAGAGTCAGAGATACTGGTAGGGAGTGAATTATAGCAGGTGGGGGCTCTGTGGGGAATGCTCTTTGGCCTTGTGAGGTCCTAGCCCTTGGTATGAACAGGGATGTTTTGGACGTGCTGCGGGTGTTCACCGCTGGTGCAGAACGCTGAATAGAGCTAGTTAGACCAGTTGGAGATAGGCCATGCAGTGCTTTAAAGGTGAGCAGGCAGGTTTGATACATGAGCCGCTCATCCAGGTTGAGTAGGGTAGACAAGGCATACAGCTGACATGTATGCGTTTGTCTAGGTGCACCAGTGATAAGTCTGCAGGCTTTGTTAAGTGTAAGGCGGACCTTTCTGAGCGCTGTCTGATCAGCTGATCCATAGACCGGGAGGCCATAGTCGATGAGGGAAAACAGAGGAGGTGACAGCCAGGTGGAGGCATCCACAGGGAGACATTTTTGTGCCGAAGAGAATGCCCAGCCACCGGTTTGCGGCAGTGTTCAAGGCGGAGATATGGTCATGAAAGGAGAGGGCTGGGTCAAAGACAATTCCCAGGTATTTATAGGACTGCACAGGTTCAATGGGCATTTTGAGGGTGGAAAGAACAGTGAGGGGAAATTTGCTGTGCTTGTTTTGGGGGTGGGAGAAGAGCATCGTTTTTGTTTTCTTTATGTTGATTATGAGTCGATGCTCAGAGAACCAGGTTTCGGCAGAATCAAAAGCAAGTTGGAGAGCGCTTTGGAGCCGCGTAGGGCTACTATCAGCGGCAAGGAGTAGCATCGTCAGCATAAAGCAGGATTTTGCCCTTACAGGCACTAGGTAGCGAGTTGAGGGAAAGGGAGAAGAGTAAAGGTCCAAGAATAGACCCCTGAGGGACTCCAGAGCGAATAGGCAGGCACTGGAGAGGTTGCCACTAACTTTACACATTGGGAGCGAGAGGAGATAGCTGGCGCACCAGGAGACTGGTCCAGTGGCAAAGCCTAGTGGTCCAGGGTAGTTAACAAGAGGGTGCGATATGGTATCAAACGCTTTAGACAGGTCAAGGAATACCCTCCAGCCAGGGCACCAGTGTCCAAGGAGGTGTGGAGGAAGTTGGTAAACTCCAGGAGAGCCGTATTGGTACTATGACCAGCTCTGAACCCATGTTGCTCAGGGCAAAGAACACTGTACTTTGAAAGGTAGTCGGAGACTTGGGTGGCAACAATTTTCTCAAGAGCTTTAGAGGGGGAGGATTGAGATGGGTCTGTAATTACCAGGCAGAGTCCTGTCGCCACCTTTGTAGACAGGAGTAACCGTAGCAACCCTCCAGACAGTAGGGAATTGCCCAAGGCAGAGGGTTTTAAAGATGCTTGTGATAGGGGTGAGGACTGATCCAGGACCTGGACGAGGAGGCAGGGGTCAAGGGAATCATTACCTATGGCTTTACCTTTAAGGGCCTTAAGGAGATAAGGTCTAGTTTCTTGTAATGTTACACATGCAGGTGGAACAAGGGCGGTGATGGGAGGCGGAACTAGGGGCGGAGGACTGAAGAAATTACTAGGAGTATTGAGCTAAGGTCGTAAAGGAGTTATGAGGTGGGTGGCAATGAGGGTAGGGTCAGTGGAGACAGTACCATTGATGTTAAGAAGCGGAGACGGGACTGGGAGGGCCATTCAGCTGCTTGACATCCTCCTCCAGAAAGACCAGGGTTCCCCCAAGAGGAGGCGAGGGAGGCTTGTAATAATCCACCTTAGCTTTATGGATAGCCCAGGTGCATTGGTTTCTAGCCGCAGCATAGGTCTGCCTGTCAGATGGTTGGCCAGAGGCAGCGGCAAGGTGCCACAGATTATCCCGCAGCTAAAGAGCCGCCTCAGTGCAGGGGTGAGCCAAGGAGCATTCTTCTTTGGACCTATGGGCAGTTAAAGAGCCAAGATGTCACAGGCAAAGTTGAAAGTGTTGATAAAGAAGGACAGGGCCATGTCAATGTTAGTTGCGTTTATTAGTGGGGACCAGTCTGTGAGCAACAGGTAATTCTTTAGGTCATTCAAACCCTGGGTCTAAGCCGCCTTCGATAGGTGGTTTTGACTGAGGGAGTGGGCAGAGAGGTTACCCAGTTGAAGAGAATAGGAGAGTGGTCACTAAGAGAGTCAGGGAGGATTTGGATATTGTGGACCCGTCTTGGTCTGTTTGTAAGGACCACATCCAGGAGAGTGCTAGTGCTCCGTTTGGGGTTGATTCTAGTGGGCTGGGAGACTAGTTGGGTTATATCAATTGCAGCAAAGGCTTCACGGGCGGAGGAGGCTGAAGGGCAAAGCCAGTTAACATTCAGGTCACCCACCAGAATTTGGTCCGAGGGGTTGGGTAGGGAGGTAATGTAGTCAATCAGTGTGTCCAGTGCCCTAGACTGGTTTTTGGGAGGTATGTAGGCTGTAGTAAGGAAGACAGGTCCTCTAGAGGGGTCAGGAGATAGTTTGATTGTTAGTGCCTGGGCATGGTGGTCAAGGTCAGGGGAAGGGAGGGCTAGTCCAGTGAGTGGGTCCTTTAGGTAGATGGCACAGCCTCCCCCCCTCCTACCTGCCCGGTCCAGCCGGTAGAGAGTGTAGCCAGGGAGAGAGACCAGGGAGTTAGGGGTGGAGTCAGACAGCCAGGTTTCCACCAAGGCAACCACATCAGGTTTATGGACCAACATCCAGCAGTGTAGTGAGTCCAGTTTTTTCAGGAGGCTACAGATGTTCATGGATGCAATACGAAGTCCAGTGGATTTCGAGGAAGGTCTAGTGTTACCGGGCCCAGGATTGGGATGAATGTTGCCAGACAGAAGTAGGAGAAGGAGGAGGGCTATTCTTCGAAGAAAGCTGCAGTATGAGGGTTTACTCTACGGGTAGGGGGAAAGAGTGGCAGATGCAGCCTGTAGTAGTGGCTGTATGCTCCTTCTTGGAGCTCTGCAGGTGGGTTGAAAGAGTGGCAGATGCAGCCTGTTGTAGTGGCTGCTTGCTGCTTCTTGGAGCTCTGCGGGTGCGTTGAAAGAGTGGCAGATGCAGCCTGTTGTAGTGGCTGCTTGCTGCTTCTTAGAACTCCATGGGCAGGGGGAAAGACTGGCAGATGCAGCCTGTTGTAGTGGCTGCTTGCTGCTTCTTGGAGCTCTGCGGGTGGGTTGAAAGAGTGGCAGATGCAGCCTGTTGTAGTGGCTGCTTGCTGCTTCTGGAGCTCTGCGGGTGCGTTGAAAGAGTGGCAGATGCAGCCTGTTGTAGTGGCTGCTTGCTGCTTCTTAGAACTCCATGGGCAGGGGGAAAGACTGGCAGATGCAGCCTGTTGTAGTGGCTGCTTGCTGCTTCTTAGAACTCCATGGGCAGGGGAAAGAGTGGCAGATGCAACCTGCTGTAGTGGCTTGCTCCTTCTTGGAACTCTGCAGGTAGGGGAAGAGTGGCAGATGCAGCCTGTTGTAGTGGCTGTATGCTCCTTCTTGAGCTCTGTGGGTGGGTTGAAAGAGTGGCAGATGCAGCCTGTTGTAGTGGCTGCTTGCTGCTTCTTGGAGCTCTGCGGTGGGTTGAAAGAGTGGCAGATGCAGCCTGTTGTAGTGGCTGCTTGCTGCTTCTAGAACTCCATGGGCAGGGGGAAAGAGGGCAGATGCAGCCTGTGTAGTGGCTGCTTGCTGCTTCTGAACTCCATGGGCGGGGAAAGAGGCAGATGCAGCCTGTTGTAGTGGCTGCTTGCTGCTTTAGAACTCCATTGGCAGGGGAAAGAGTGGCAGATGCAGTCTGTTGTAGTGGCTGCTTGCTGCTTCTTGAAGCTCTGCTGGTGGGGAAAGACAGAAACCGTAGCAGCAATGTAACAACCAAGGATCGGTAAGACTCTTTTTTCCCCGATTTAGGGGAGGAAGGGGGGGAAGGGAAAGGGGAAATTGTTTAACCAGGAGAGGCACACTAAGCAGAAGCTTGTTTCCAGGTGCGACCTGGGAGCATAAGGAAGTTAAGTGACTTGCTCAGGGTCACACAGTATGCAAGTGGGGGCTGTGGGATTCAAACCCAGCTCTCCAGGTTTGCATCTCAGAGCCTTAAACCACTAAGCTATACTGCCTTCTAACTCCAGATGAGATAAGAACTCTGATGGGGGTAACAAATTTGCACCCAAAGAGTTTATTTATTATAACTGTAATAAGCCAGGCCATAATGCAAGAAACTGCCATAAAAGTAAGGAGGGTAACACGGGAACAAATTTGGCCTTCTCAAATTGGGGCAAGTATTTAACAGATGGCAAGGTGGGAGATAAGGCTGTAAAGGGACTTGTAGATTTGGGAAGCAGACAGACCCTCATGCATTTTGAAATTCTGGAAAATGACAGTGCTAAAGAAACAGGTACTGGGGTCATCTGCATCCACAGGGACACTCAATACCATCCCACCACCCAAGTAACTCTGAATATTAATGGAGTGTCATACCATATGAAAGTGGGGGTAATACCAAAGTTACCTATATCTGTGATTACTGGAAATGACTTTCCAGGATTTGCCATGTTAATCACAGAGAGAGATCTTGTTACTGGTATCTACTACATAAACAAACTGTTAATGAAGTGGCAAGGGCTTTATAAAATGATTAAATGTACTGGTACATATAACTATGAGATTGAGACCCTGATAGGAAAAATTCTATCAAGATATACAGTGCTAACCTCCTGATGAAATGGGTTGAAAAAACACCAAAGGTTGCTTTGTTAGTATTATCTGCTGAAGAAGATATTGATATAACTTATGACAGACTGGAACTATAACATCTTTTACTGTAAAGGTGAATGTTTCCTTATTGAAAGACCAAACCACAGAAATTTGTAACATGGTAAGGACATTTAAAAGTACTTTTACCATAGTACCTGGCTGAGCAAAAGGGGTCGAGCACGTGATAGTGACAGAGAATGCTTACCTTATCAGACAGAAGACATATAGATTACCAAAGCAGTTGAGAACAGACGTGGTTAAGGAAATACAAAAAGAAATGAAGGAGTTGGGTATCACTGAAGAATTGGGAAGTGCTTGGTCATCACCAATGGTGACTGTAAATAAAAAAGAAAGGGGTGTATGAGTCTGCCTTGATTTTTGGAAACTTAATCGTGTCTGTATTTCACAGCTATCCTATACTCAGGATAGATGATTTGGTAGACAAATTGTGAAGTGTCTAGTACATTAGTACCCTTGATCTCACCAAGGGTTACTGGCAAATTCCCCTAGCTAAAGAATCCAGAGACAAAACTACATTTTCCATTCCCTTCCAGCTGGAGTCTGTCAGCTCACCACCATGCTGTTTGGTTTACATGGTACACCCGCAGCTTTCCAGAAGTACATGGATGTAATTCTAGCCTCACACTCGTTATTGTACTGCTTACCTGAATGATGTTGTGGTGTACAGTCCAGACTGGAAAAGCCACCCAGAATACTTATGAGCAGTTATCCAAACTATCAAAGATGCAGGTCTGACCATTAATGCTACCAAGTGCACATTAGGCATGCAGAAAACCAACTATTTGGGCTAGGCAGTATTTGGGGAAACTGGAGAAGTAAAGCCAGGGATTTCCAAGACAGAAGCTATAGCTAACAGTCCTGTCCCTAAGACAAAGAAACATGTCAGGTTATTTTTAGATCTGGCTGGTTACTACCAGAGATTTGTTCCCAACCTTGCCCAGTTAGCTACTCCCCTCCCCGCCCTGAACTCACAAAAAAATGGTACCTGAATCATGTGAAATGGTCCCCAGAGTGTACTGAGGCTTTTCGAGCTATCTAGGCTGCATTATGTTCAGACCCTATATTAAGAAGTCCAGACTTTGAGAACAATTTCTGTCGAGACAGATGCATCACAGGTAGGCCTAGTGCAGTCTGGAACATCCTATTCTATATGTAACTCCTAGGCAGTGCTACTCCTAGAGTTACATCCCTGTCTACTACCTATGATGTAGGCTGAGGGTCTGGGTACCCAAACTTACATCAGGTTCTATACACGCAGTGCCTCCACTCAGAGTCTAGCTTATCGCAATAGCTGTAACCTGTACAACTCCCGAAATGTCATACCACCCACAATTACCTTTTGCCACCCCAAAACATGACCCATTAGCATTTCCCCACATTTCAAACATTTTGTAATTAAAGACTCTCTCTAATAATATGTTCACGACAACCATTTGCAAAAAGCAATAACAATAATATTTATTTAGGGGACATGGGAGTTAGGATGGGGAAACAGGAGGAATAGAGATTATGCAGTGATTCTATTACAAACGTACAAATGATTTGTTTGTGTTGGTGAAACCCTCCAGCTGGGTGAGTACCAGATTAGCAGAAAAGAAGAATCACATTAGACCAACATGAATGACACCCAGAGCCCTGGCTATCTAAACTGCATTGTATCAGATGGAATACATTTCATTTCCCCACCACTGGTACCAGTTCCCAGACATATGAAACCCCGCAATCTCACACTATGCCCTGGGTACCCAGTAACCAAAGTCCTGGAATGGCTGCAGGCCTGGTGGATGTTGCAGCTGGTGGCATTGGCCGCTTTAATTGTAGAAGAAAATAGGATTATAACTTTAAAGCACTTTAACAACACAACTGTTGATGTTTTAGCAGAAGTGCAGGGGTTGTCCTGCTTTTTGGCAGAAGAGCAGGGGTGGCTTCGTTGTCGCAAACTGAACATTTCAGGAGCAGATAACCAGCATGGTTACAACAGTTGGAACATGGATTGGCAATCCTTTTTTTAAACTTTCTTTTATTAAGTTTTATAAGACTTCAGGACATTCACATGTTACAGTTAGTTATTGCACAGAAGGAGTGGACATTAAGTTATTACAGTCAATTAGCAAGTTAAAAATGCTTATACTGAAGATAAATACCTTGGTGACTGTTAATGGATGTAAGAACAAAATAAAAGCAAAGTGTTCCCGTGATGAGCAGAGAGGGGCTCTTATATTCAGGAATTCCCAAGTATAATAGAAGATTGGGCAGCTTAATTCAGGTTATTTTCTGGTAGTAAATGAATATGCTTTCCTCCATTGCACCCTCATATGGAAGAGGATTTTGACAAGTGAAATTTCAAATTAAAGGTCATATAATCTAATCCCCCTTCGGTTATGTCCCTTATCTACACTCTATGGAATAAAATCTGGGCTGGGGACATGTGGAGAACCACTTGGACCATCTATTAGTCAAGACAGGCGGTGTTTTGAAGTCGGGCTGTCATGCTCTCCATTTTATAAAATTAGTAATTAAGATTTTCCCAACTGGAAATAGGGTGGATCTGAGGTCAACCAAAGTCTGGTTATCACTTTTGGGCTGCCCAGAGTAAAGATTTAATAGATAAACCGAGTGCATGTCCTGAAAATGTCCAGGATAGTGAAGTAGGAGGACCAGTTGTGGGTGATGGCTCCAGAGATGGGGAACATCTCCCTCACATGCTAGTTTACAGAGTCCCAGAATGCTGAGAGAACCTTGCAGGACCATAATATGTGGGTCAGGGTGGCTGGCTCCTCTCCACAGCCTCTCCAACAGAAGGAATCACCTCCTCCCAGAAATGTTGCTGTTATCTGGGGAGTACGAAAGAACCGGGCCATAATTTTCCATTAAAATTCCTGCCATCTGTAAGAGCAGGTGGTTTTTGTTGATGTCGCCATATCTTCAGCCACTCCGTGGTGTTGAAGGTAATCAACAACTCAGATTCCCACTTTGTTTGTATGAGTTCAATAGCTTAGTTTGAGGTCTGTTGGAGTGCTTTGTAGAAGCGGGAAATAAGATGCTGCTGGGATTCGAGAGTTTTCAATTGCGATAGCAGAGAGATTAAGGGGTACGTTTGTTGCTCTGTGGTAGTTATTCCAATTTCAGAAGTTAAGTAGTGTCTGATCAGTAGATATCTAAATAAATCTTGATAGGGTAGTGTATATTCTTCCTGTAGCTATTGAAAGGTTTTAAAAACACCATTTTGATAAAATTGGAAAGAGTGAATGAGTCCTCTCCGTCTCCATCTTTGGAATGTATGATCAAGGCGACTGAATAGAAATCTAGGGTCCTTGGCTGGGATACCCATCCACTTAACCAAGGGTGGAATTCTATAGTGTTAAGGCGCCTTCTCCAGTATTGAAGGATGGCCTTAGTAAATACGAGATCTGTTCTCTCTCAGGGAGCGTAATGGCAAATTAGATCACTGCACAAGGATATCCGACAGGTTCCTTTCTAGTGTTGTCCATATCGGGGTTTGATTGCCGGGGAGCAGCCATTTAGACATGTTGGATAGTATCGTTGCTGACAGATGTTTATTTAAATTGGAAAGTGCCAGCCCCCCTCTCTCTTTCAGCAGATGAAGTCTGCTTAAGGCTATACGAGGCCTTTTGTTATTCCAAAGGAATTTATTAATAGCATTTGACCATTTAGTTAAGTCCCTATGATGGGGAGGCAGTGGGATATTTTACATAATGTAAAGTGATCTAGGCAGTACAATCATTTGTATGGACTGTACGCTGGGTAGTATTGATAAGGGTAGCTGAGACCATCTATGTAAATCTGCCTGGATCTCCTGGAAAACCGGATCATAATTTAATTTTGTTAGGGATAAGGGGTGAGGAGTTATCTTGATACCAAGGTATGTTAAATATGGTCTGTTCCATTTCAGGGAAAATTTCTGCATAATAGCTAGTGAGGGGATATAATTTATGGCTAGCACTTCTGACTTATCTTAGTTTATTTTGTATCCCTAAAGCTGCTCAATGACTGGTACAATTCTGGTTAGGGAGTCTAAGGAGAGTTCAGGGTTGGTAATATAGAGAAGCAGACCATCTGTATAATATGCCACTTTATGATGCATTCCATTTATATTGCATCCAGTCAAATCTTCTTCTTGTCTGAGAAACTGGGCAATAGGTTCAACACATAGGGCAAACAGGTAAGGTGACAATGGGCAGCCCTGTCATGTTACTCTTTGTAGGGGAATCTGTCTGAATGGGAACCACTGATTTTACCACTGCCTCAGGGGCAGTATAGATTCCTTTAATTCTATATAGGAATCCTGTAGAAATCAAATTTAATGAAGGTGGAGTAAAACTCCCAGGAGACTCTATCGAATGCTTTTGTGCATCGAGACTTATTAATAGAAAGGGGATTTTGTATGTGGGAATGGTTAATAAGGAAAAGGTATGTTTAATATTATCAGTGGTCTGTCTGGTTTTAATAAATCTGGATTGATGTGGGTGTATAATTGTAGGAGTATATTACCCAGTCTGTGGGCTAAAATACTAGTATAGATTTTATAGTCTTGATTAAGGACTGAGATAGGGTGATAAGAATCGCATAAATGGGGGGTTATGAGGTTTCAAGATAGTGGAGATTGTTACCTCCCTCCATGAGGGAGGGATGGATGTAGTATTATGACTAGCCCAAATAGCCTCCAGTAGTGGGGTCTTTATGAGTTCCCAAGTGGCTTCATAAAATTCAGCTCCATAGCCATCCAGACCTGGTCTTTTCCCATTTTTCACATTTTTGATAGTATGGTGTAGTTCGGTTAATGTTATTGGGGCTACTAAGGAGTCCCTCTAGGTTTGAGTCAGGGTAGGGAGTCAGACCTTTGCTAGGAATTGGGTAATTTGTAATGGGTCTGGTGGAGAGGAGTTAGAATATAATGACTGATAATATTCTCTAAAAAATGCTAGTATTTGTTGGGAACTATATTTCTGCTGATTGGTTTTGGGGTCCTTTATTTTATTGATCGTGACCTGATGCATCTGCCTACGGAGTCTAAAAGCCAGAAGTCTGCAGGGCTCTCAACCTCTGTTGGAGGTTAGATAATTGAAGGTCTCGTTGCTTTCCTTTGTGGGAGGCATAAGCAATAATAAGCAATAATATAGCCTCAGAAGACCACTTTAATGGTGTCCCACAATAAATGAGGAGGTGTGTGTGGAGACGCATTATCCCCTATAATTTCAGGGATTTTGTTTTCCAGGAGGTCCTTAAATTCCGGGTCCCACAGCAGTGAAGGATTAAATCTCCACTGGATGGATTTCCTCTCCTGGATAATATTCAGATTTAACTACACTGGAGCATAGCCTGATTGGTGGATATTTCTTATATTAACCTGATGAATGAGAGATTTGTGTTCCTGGCTAATGCATATATAATCAAAGTGTGAATAATGTTTATGAGCTGCTGAGTAATATGTGAATTTCCTCATAGTGGGGTTCAGCTGCGCCAGGTATCAATCAAGCCAACATCCTTCAGCAGGCGTCTTAGATGTCGCTGTCCACTAGTCTGTTTAGCTGGACAAGTGGCCAAGGAGTCTAATGAGGATTTAGAAGGCAGTTAAGGTCACCGCTCACCACCAGGACCCCTTCTGCCTAATGAGAATGTGGTCCGCTAATCTCGGACTATTGAGGCATCACTTTGAGGTGGGATATACGTGCTCCATATGGTGAGCAATTGACCCTGGACTGTGCCGATAGCTATAGCTAATCTCCCTTCTGGATTTACATATTGATCCATTAACGTGAAGGGAGAGGATTTGGGGATTAGTATGACAGCTCCTCTTCTCTTGCCCCTCTTATACGATGATTCTATCACCTGCGAAAATCCAAACTTTGCTAGTTTTTGAAGTTCGCTAGTATCGAGATGGGTTTCCTGCAATAGCAGGATGTTGGGTTTCACTTTCTGTAGGGCTTTGATTGTCCAATACCTCTTTATTGGTTCATGAAGTCCATTTACATTATGGGAAATTATTTTAAATGGGGGATCCTATAATAAATTGGATGAGTTGTAATCACTCAAAAGAGCCCTCCCCAAGCAGCCACTGTGACACTTGTCCAGTTGTTCTGTATGGAGCCCATGCACTTCATTACCTGCTGTACAACATAAAAAAATCTTATACAATCCTGAGTCTGTGTCTTTTAAAAAAAAGAAAAATGGTAATCTATACTTCTAAGTTTAGAGACCAACTGGGTCGAATTGTGCCAAAAGAGGCATAAACTATGTACATCGAGATGGGTAATTTGACTTCCAATTCTTGCTCCTCAAACAGATGAGAAGAGGAAGGCAGGGAATTATCCCGCCTGTTTGGGAACCAGTAACTCCACATGGGAGAATTTCCCCTGGGGATACTCTTGCCCCTAACATGAGGTGGGAAATAGGGGGGAAAGGTAAGGGACAAAATTATAACACCAAACCATAGTAGTTGGGTTGAGATGCAGGGATAGGCCTGTGGGGTAAAACTTTGCATAACTCTTAGACAATTAGGTCAGTTAGAACCCCCACCCCCAAGTTTGTTTTGTTATACATTATGTGGAGGGAAGTATTTGAGGTAGTAGGAGCCAGGGCTAGGAGCTGTTTCCCTTCAGAGGATAAATTTGACCTCATTGCTCCCAGTTAAAGCAGCAATCAGTCCTCCAAGCTCTTGGTAAGGTATTCAAAGTTTGTCCTGAAACATTTAGTACACAAGTCCACCATTAAGTGATAGAGTGGGGCCATATAGCCTAGTCCTGGTAAGGGCTAATCACTGGCATGTATGTTGAGTCTCATCAGTTCCAGGTCTTTTGTAGAATTTAAACTCTCCCATAGCCAGAGGTGGTGATCCCACCGAGCCCCCCTCTGCCCCCCCAGTGAGGGAACCCGGATCAAGTCTATGGGGACCGACCCCTGGGCAGCGGGACCCCCCTGGGTCTTCCCGAGAGGCACTGGACAGTAACCATAACAACCCTCTCTCTTGTAGGAACAAGACCCTCCCGGACCCCAAAGAACCCCACAGATGATCTGCCGAACACCACATCCTGATAATTATTTTGCAGGAGCCCTCGTGTTTTACTTATATAGCAGCTGACCAGCTTCTCAGATCCATCAGAGCCTTAGGAACATATCACGGTGGCTGGCTGTTTGTGTTTGTCTCTGTCAGTAGTTTAGTTATTGTAGTTTTTCATGTGTTTCTTCTTGGAGGAACTGGACCATTCTTGGACATAACATCTATGAACATTTCCTAGACTAAGAAACTACAAAACATCACCACCAGGTATAGGCATTCTCATCATAAATCAACTTTTTTGGAAGACATCAAAAAGCAAAAGTGAGGTCAGTAAATCTTTTATACAAGTTTCTGGGTTGTGGAGTGCTGCATTGAATCCACATTTCCATCTGACTTTCTTAAAGTGACTTACCAACTTCCCCCGAAGTCATGTTTGCAGATCACTTTCCCTTCATTGAGTGATGCAAAGCTCAGCTGCCCTGAAGTTAAGTATTAAATATATTCAGATGCTTAGTTTTTTAACATTTTTGTGCCACAGTTGTCTCTGCATGTTTTTTTTTTTGTTTAAAGTTCACACATGAGCAGTGCATCCACATGCATGAGTGACATCAGCACAGGGACGGTGTTCCCACTGCACCTTTCTCACTGCTTGTTCATTCATCTTTCCTGGACCCAGCCTCAGTGAGTGCAGATCCAAAACTGAACTGGCAAAAATTACAGCGCTGATGACTGAAACTGTTTGTTATATTGGCAGCTGAACCGGATACTTGCTTTTGGGATTGCAAAAGTGGTAATTTCTCCTGATTTTCAATTTTACTCATCTGACTAAGCTCTGTGTACTAGGTCCATCGGTTCTAGGAACATCACAATCTACATTGCTTGAGTACAGTGTTACAGTTTTAGTAAGTGCTGCAAGTACATAATTATAACAACAACTCTGTATAAAAAATAAATTTTTTTTTAACTGAGTGGAGCTGTAATCTGTAGCGTATTGGGACACAAAAAGACGACTTTTGAACTGGGCAGATCTATAAATTGCAGTAAGCTTTTCAGTATTGGTACATAGAGGTCTGTGTTAAATGGATGACTTTTTCAGCAGTTCAGAATTGTAATGTGCAGTAAGAGTATAAGCACTGAGCTGCACAGTTCAATCCCAGGAGAACAGTGCAATAAACTGTGTATTTTTTGGCAAGTGCTGCTTCCAGTGTGATTGCTTCAGTAAACTGCCTTTGCTATTGCATTTCTGATTGTCACCATCATTATAGACAGTTTATATTTTTTCCTGTGCTCTTGTGTTTTCTTGGGCTCATTTGGTGTTCTCATGCAAGCACTATAACACTGATCACCAAAGTATGCTTAGATGTGCATGAATAAAGGGACATGGTGCACTGAATTGTTTCTCCAGCTTGCCAGCTCCTCGCTAAGTTTATAAATGAATGCAATAAACTCAGTTATATACTGTACATAGTTATACTTTACATAGTTTACAGTGTATCTCAAAATTAAACACTTAGGGCTGATATTCAAACTGCGCCCAAAATAGCGCGCATAGCAGAGCAAGCATTAAAGTCCATTGGCGCATGCGCAATAGACGCGATATTCAAACATGGAGCAAGGCAAATTGTGCAACCAGCCAACGTCTGAATATCGTACAACCTGCGCCATAGCGCAACCAGGAAGGGGAAGCTGAGCAGATATGATGCGCTATAGCGCAACAAGGCCACCCCAGTTGAGCAGTCCAGAGGCGCCATAGCGCAAGCAGAGAGCCCCCCAGCAGCAGAGCAATGGAACTGCACAACCAGGTAGGTAGGCAGGGGACCACCACCCATGCCACACATGGGCACAGGAACACACTGCAGAACTAACAATGCACCCCCACACCCCAAGCACAGCATAACTGGGGGAGGGACGGAATATCCACCGGCCCATGGGGACAAGCCAACAAAGCACAGCTGGGCCATGGTGCCCCAGCACACCCACTGGCAAGCTGAGACTGCCACACAAAGGGGGCGAACAACCCCAGTGCACATCAGCCCCCCCTTGTGCACAGCACACCCTGCACTGTGACCCCAAGACACCACCCATGAGCAGTGACTGTCACTGCTGGAATCCCCATGCATGCCCCCCGTCACACTGCAACCTCGTGTACCACAGAGCCATACAAGCCAGACCAACCAGGAGCACCCAGCAGTGGGTGGCAGCAAATGGCAAGACCGACTGAAAGCCACTCCCACACCAGAGACACCTCCCACGCACACACACACACATGCTAGGACAATACTACCCAGATGCCATGCACACCACTGCAACTGAGCACCTATAGCCAGTTGCAATCAGAGACCACCACAGTATTCATAACAAAATATAGATTTATCTAATTAACATGAACAATAACAAAATATGAACAGACAAAACTATATACAACTATATACAATACAAAGGTAGAGATGCACGGGTACAAGGTAGGGGTGGGTAAGGGCAGGGGTGAACAACTGGGAGAGGAAGGCAGGGTGTGAGGATGGGTAAAGGGGAGGTGATGGGCAGCTACTGCCCGCCAGTCCGTCGTCATCTGGCTGCCGCTGGTTCCAGGGCCTCCTCCTGTGCCTGATGCCATGGCGCTGCAGGTCCCTCAGGATGTCGAGGGACCCATGGACACTTCAAGGAGCTGGTGGACTGCCCGCTCGAGTCTCCGCAGGATCTGGACACCTAGGACAAGGGATCAGAATCAATGGCTGTGACTGTCCACATCCCTGAAGCCCACCCAACATGCATGGCATACAGCCAAGTGCCCCACTCCTGTGATGGAGTGCACCCACCCACAGTGACCATGCACAAGACATGCCCAACCAGGCAGCAACAGCCATGTGTGCCACTGCACACACACACACCACCCATGTGCAGCACAGCACAACCAAGGCTGTACAGTGACATGGCTACACGGTGGAAGGCAGTGCCACAGCCATGTCCCCAGTGCATGCATGGACCACCATTGATGCACTCCCAGACATGCAGTGCCACTGGACAGTGCTGACTGTCACATGTCGCGTGCATGGCAGTGTTGTCCATGGATGGTGGCCATGCCCCCACAGCATGCAATAGTATTCATGATGTCATGACACTCACCCTCATCATCTGCTGCTGCTGCTGCTGCCATGGCTCATCACCACCACCACAACTCCACATGCAGCCATCGCTGCCACCCTCGCTGCTCCTCAGCCTGGGCCCTCCTCTGCTCCGCCACACCTGTGGAAACAAATGGTGAGAAACACATCAGTGAAATCCCAAAGCAGACATCCCCCTGCCCCAATGAGTGTGCCTGCCCACCCAGCTAGACCCATACATCACATATCCTGTAAACACCGCTACAGCCAGCCATAGACCAACCCTCCCCCATGTGCTGTCACAGTACACAGTGTTACCCATACGGACAATACAGGTGCATAGATGGCTCACCCACCTGGCCAAGGCACCACGCTCCTCCTGGCATGTGAACGAAGTCGTGCCAGTAGTGCCTGCTCCGTCCTCCGCAGGTCACCGTACCGGTGCCTGCACTGTTCTGCCGAGCACAGCCGGCCAGTGGCCTCCTCCAGGGCAGTGGCCACCTGCTGCCACACATGTGTCCGTGCCATGTTCAGGGGTTCATCCCCAAACAGTGGGCCATGGTGAGGCTCCACTACGGCCACTAGGTTGGCTAGTTCCAGCGCACTCCATTGTGGGGCTCTCCTGCTGCCATCCTGCATGTATATAGTAGGCAATATGGTGCTCCAGTGCAGCAACCCACGTGGAAATGTTGGCAATACAACCGTTAGTCCCTATCGCACTGTTCCTACAGTGCCAAGGGGGCAAAGGTCGGGCACAGGGTCATGGGTCTCTGCGCAAGGCCACGCACAGCACCATCGGACATCTACACGCCTAGCATGATTGGTCGCTGCGTGCTACTGCCACAGTGGACTATTAGCGCAGGTTGCCACAGTGCCATGTGGTGACCGTCGCTGTAGCACCACTGGCACAATGGTGGCCGTGTCCTGAATTGCCAATCGCGCACAGCATGTCATCAGCGTGGCAGACGCCTGCGTAAGCTACCTGGACATGCACAGTGTGGTGTACTATGCAGTCACAGAACTGCGCCATTGGCTCAGCCGGTTCAACCGTATTGCACAAAGCGCAACAGCGCGATATTCAGCCGTCATATGCAAATCATCCGATCAGCTATTCAATGGCACAGTGGCGCGATTTGCATCTCATTAAAGTTGCTCCAGTCCTAATTTGCATGCATTGCGCTATAAATCTGCGACACTGTTCTGCAGTGGCCATATTCAGTTACTGCAGTTGATAGGTGAGTTGCATGCATTGTGCTGTTCTAGACCATGGCCCCAGAGAATTGCTGTGTACTGCACAGTCACAGGTGACCACTCTCACCCATACAGGCTGTGAAATGACCGAGCGAGGACTGGGTGAGGAGGATGATGGTGGGCAGAAGAGGAGGCCCAACTTTACAAAAGTGGAGACAGAGGCACTGTTTGAGGCCTACCTAGATGAGGAGCCACTTCTCAGTGGATGGCGGGGCACCTCTCAGGCCCATGCTGCTGCATGGGAGGGGGTGGCATGTGCCAACCTGCACGCAGCCACCAGCGCCTGTGCAGGAGTAAAAGAAGATGGGGACCGACAGGAGGAGCGTGAAGGAGAAGGTTGCAGCCATCAGGGCGGCACGTGCTGCTACAGGCGGTGGACAGCCGGAGGTGGTGCAGCTGACCCCGGCGGAGGACATGCTCGCTGCAAGCATGCAGCGCAGCGCCATTGAAGGTGTTCCTGGAGGTGGCTTCCAGACAGGTGGTAGCCCATCACTGCATGGTATGTCATGGTGGGGGGGGAAGTAGTTCACATGCACTAATGTGTCCTTCCTTTCTGTTACAGATCCTGTGCATCTGCAGGGGTCAGCAATGGAGGGTCTGTCCACTGCGGACAGCCACCCAGAGTTGGAGGAGGGACCATCTACCTCCGCAGATTGCCGGCGTGCACTGCGGCAGTGTGCACGCCCAGCTACCTTCACTGATGTTGAGACAGGTGTGGAGAGTGCCTTTCCTGTGTCCCAGCGGTCTGGCATGCAAGCATGCCAGCACACTGTGGCTGTGGCTGTGGCACAGACCTGCACCATCGATGATGCACCGACCATTATGGGCATTGAAATGTGTGTGTCACAGAATGGACACACAGCAGGCCAGCTCACGCCCATGGATCTAGCTGGTTCCGACGTGTGTGCCAGCATGTCAGCACAGTCCCAGGCTGTGCCTGTCAGCACCGGTGGGGCAGCACCGGTGGCTGTGCAGGTCACTGGCACTGTTGCGGCCACAGCAGTGGAACCACTGATCCCGTGGGCACAGCAGGCAGAGGAGCAGCAGCAGCAGTCACCCACCGGGACTGGGGGTACAGGGCTCAGCGGTGATGTAGGTGCACCGCCTGTGGACATGCCCATATCTGGTCCTGGTGAGCAGCGCCCACCCTCAAGGGGTGCTGTATATCAGGCCCTTCCAGACCCTGAGGGACAGGTTGCCAATGTGGCAGACGACCTCTTTGATGAGCACACCTGCCTGCTGCAGGCATCAGTACAGCAGCAGATGCGGGTTGCAACATCCATGGAGGCACTGTGTGTGGCCCTGGAGCAGGTTGAGGAGTGACACAGTAGGGACACTGAGAGGATCCTGTCCCAGATTGACCATATGTGGGTGGATGTGACCACCGCCATCGACAGGCTGACACAGGCAGTGGTCGGTGTCGTGGCCACATTGGGCACACAGTCAGGTGCCCCTGTGCCGCTCACACCATGCAGTATGCTATCCACTCCCCATTCCCGGCGTCATGCGACACCCACCCTGTCAACGCTGGGTTCAGCTGTGGGCATCCCGAGCACCCCTGGTGCAGGTATGTTCGGTATGCTGCAGACCCCTGTGCAGACAAGGTCACGTTCGCGCAGTGGGACTCCTGGTGGTCCATCGGTGCCACCCCATGTGGCCCATGCTCAGCCTGCCAGTGTTGCTGGGTCTCAGCGGGGCCGCCCACGCATCCGAGGTGGCCGTGGCACTGTGCCACATGACTGAGCTGTCTCCCAGTGTGGGCCCTGTCTGGTGCTGCCCTGTGTGCAATGTGTGTTTTGGTGGGTAGTGCACCAGTGGGTGCCCTGCCCTACACGCCGACACACGGACCACCTGCACACCCTCCCGACTGCTGTCCACAGGTGCATGTGCATGATGATGCCTGCATTGCGCTGTACACCAAAGTGCAAGGGTGCCCAGCATCTGACACATGTACATGGACAGTACAGGTGGTGGTGGTGGTGGCCTGTGGACGGTGTGTGTGTATTTAATGTCTGTTCCTGCTCTGTTGTGCAGCTGACCCTGTGCACTTTTGCCTGGTGTGTGTGTGTGTGTGTGTGTCTATCCATGTGGCGTGTTACTGTTCACCCCTCCCTGGTTGTGTGTTTGTGCTTCTGTGCCCTGCCACTTCCCTCGCTGTCATGCACCCCTGGTGTGTTTCCCTGTGTGTATGTGGGTTGTGCCCTAGCCACTGTTGGTTGCACATGGCCCCATGACTTACCTGTGTTGGGCGAAGTGCTCCTCTGTGATGGTGTCCCGGTGCAGCTGGGCCAGCCGGATCAGTCGGGGTCACACCGTCCAAGGGGGGGCTGCTCATCCCCATCATCACCGGCATCACCAGTGCCCCCATTGCTGTCCCCCTCCTCGACCTGTACGGCTATCCCACAGTCTTTGGCCATGTTGTGCAGGATACAACAGGCCAGGAATATCCCACAGGCCTTTGAGGGGCTGTACTGTAGGGCACCGCCAGAGGTGTCTAGGCATCGGAAGCGTGCCTTCAGCATCCCAAACACCCGCTCGATGATGTTGCGTGTGGCGGCGTGTGCCTCATTGAAGCGTTGCTGCGATGGGGTCATGGGCTGCCTGTAGGGTGTGAGCAGCCAGGGACGGAGTGGGTATCCACTGTCACCTGTGTGGAGAAAGTAGAGGTTAGTGTCATATTCAGGCTCATATTGCCCCTAACCCTGTGTGCCACTCCCATGGCACCTGTGGCTTACCCACCCTTGCCCCGCTTTGCCAATCCTACATGCATACTCACCCACTAGATGTCCTGTGGGGATGTTCCCACTCTCGAATCGATGGCACAGTGCTGATTGGTACCATATGAATAAATCATGTGCTCCGCCAGGGTGCGTGGCACAGACATTGATGATGTGCCCACTGGCATCACACACCACCTGGCAGTTGACACTGGAAAACCCCTTCTGATTACGATAGGCAGCCCCATCGAGGCCAGGTGACGTGCAAATGGCCACATGGGTGCAGCTCCTGACGCTCTAGCACGCCAGGTATACGTGCTACCCTGTGGAACTCTGTATGTTTGCTGTACGCTCTCGCGGCGGTGCTGGGGAAATGGATGTACTCCGCAGCATGTGGCAGCAGTGCACTGAGGAATTGGGTGAGGATGCATGACGTGGCTGACTGTGTTATGCCTGTGGTGTCCCCTGTTGGCCTCTGGAAGGTACCCGTGGTGAGCAAGCACATGCAGGCTGTTAACTTTGTCTCCACTGACAGAGCATGACTCCGTCGTGAGGGTGCTTGCATCACATCACTGCACAGCTCACAGAGCCGCCTCAGTATTGCCCTGTTCAGGCGGTATGAGCCCACAGTCTCTACATCTGAATACAGCTCAAAGCTGATGCAGGCATGGTACTGCCTGTTGGGGGGCGTACTGCCGACGGGCCCTTCCACGGCCACGTCCCCCTGCAGCATGCCTTCTCACCCCCCTCATTACAGCTTCCATGTGGAAGCTGGCACTGTCCATCTCCCTGGCTTGTGTTCCCCCCTGGCTGTTGTTGATCTGTTACCCCCGCTGTCCTGACTGCTACCTCCACTGCACCGGGTACACCTACTGGCCTCTGCACTCTGTGGCCCCACACACCTTCCCTTGCCCCTCTTCTGTCCTGTGCACTCCCTGGCTTGCACTGTTTCCTGATCTGGCCTGCTCTGTCTCCCTGCCTCATGTGACTTCCCTGTCGCGTTCTTGCGCCTCTTCCTTGAGCCTTTTTATTTTCGTTCATTTCCGCCTGATCCACTGTTGCGCATTGCGCAAGCCTTTGAATATCGCATTGCGCACTTTATGCATGGTTCCACCCCCCTTCGGTTGTGCATACCTTCATTAGCATTGCGCTGTTGCTCAGCATGTTTTCTGTGGCGCAACTGCCTCCTGCTGAATATCGCACTATGGCGCAATTTCGGACTTGCGCTGGCGCAACCCTATTGCGCATGGCGCAACCCTTTTGAATATCCCACCCTTAGTTTTTTAACATTTTAACATGCAGTCTTTATTTATAATTAGGATTATAGCATCATTGTATGTGTTCCGGAGCATCAGCAAAAGAAGAGACTGCAGTTGCCATCCTCTCCCGACACTGTGGTACCAATGTACGGCTTCTATGGTGTTATATTTATTTATTTGCTTTTGTTAACCAGGTAAGCACACTAGACACCAAGTGCCTATTTTCAGGTGCGACCGGAGAGTTACAGATGAAACTTCATACATAAACAGTTGAGGAAACAAAAATACATAGGAAGAGGCAGTTCAGGGCTAACTCTAAAAGGTGGTACAAAACTACATGCAGTGAACAACTGGGGTATCGGGAAATGTACATAGGAAATAAACAGGGTGTGGCTATGCAAGCTGTAGAACATAATTGGCAGGAGTTCACACGTGGACAGTTGAGGAGACAAGTAAACAAACCTAACGTAAGAAGAATTTCAGACTGGCTTTAGGACAATGTAGGGACGGAGCAAAACAAAAGGGTGGGACAAAGGAGATAAATTAGGAGGTGAAACAGTGGAGTAAGTGCCTCCGGGGGGGGTGCCCATTGGCAGAGGGTAGGGGCAAGGATTTCTAGGCAGGGACTGGAGAAGAAGTGCAGGTGGGGCTGAGGCTGAGGCTAAGGCCCCCACCGACCTGGCAAGAGGGAGGAGAGGGGCAGGGGAGTAGGCTACAGGGAGCAGGGACAGGGGGAAGAGGGTTTCAGGAAGTTCCAGAGGAAGCTTTGAAGCTTGGATGGGAGGAGGCCCTAACTGGCTCAGGAGGCGAGTTCCAGAGTTTGGGGGCATATATGTGGAAGGACGATCTCCCATAAGGTCGGGTCCTAGGAACCACGTGTTCCTGGTTTGTCCCAGATCTTAGGTGGTAGGATGGGGACCGAGTTTGAGGGGAAGGGCTAGGGCTGGAGGGTGCTAGGCGGATAATGTTGTCAATGAAGTTACCTAGAATGAAGAGCGGTGCTTCTCTGGAGAAGCCGCTCCATGCGGTTGTAAAGATCTAGCAGGTGAGGGAGGCGGAGGCAGGCGAGAAGACATTATTGTAGGCCATGTCCCATTTTGAAAGGCTGATTTGGGAACTGGGGCAAAGTTACGAGACCGTAGCAAAGTGAGGGAGGAGGACTCCTGGCAGGCCAGGCGGGCGCGGGGTGAGACAGTTATTGGCTCGATAGGCAAGACCAAGTTTACAATTTGTGGCCTTGCAGACATTACTGATGTGTAAGAAAAGGTCCAGCTCGGGTCCAGGGTGACACCCAGGTATTTAGCGGAGGTAACCGTCTTGAGGCGAGCCGTCAGCCCCAAGGATCAACAGAGGAACAGGGCAAGATTTTACATTGTTTAGGGACCCAAACAGCATGGTTTAGGTTTTGTTGAGATTGAGGGTGAGCCTGTGGTCCCCCAGCCAAGTTTGGATGCGTTCAAAGTCAGTGTTCAGTTGGGAGTTTATTGTGGAGATGTCCCAAGAGCTGGTCAGGAGGACAAGGTCGTCTGCGTACAGGGTGGTGTGGGAGTGGGTTGTAATGGATGGTAGGGCGTTGATGAATAGTGAGAATAGAGTCGGGCCAAGGACGGAACCTTGGGGGACCCCACAGAGGACTGGGGAGAGTTTGGAGAAGGTCCGATTAAAGTTGGTGTATTGCCGACGGTTGGAGAGGTAGTTTAGGAACCAAGCATGGGTGGAAGAGGAGAACCCGAGGGATTGGAGCGTGGAGCCAAGGAGGAAGTGATCAACCCTGTCGAAGGCTTTTGAAAGGTCCACGAAAATGGCTCCAGTGAGATTACCTTGGTCTGCACCTGCCCTGATCTGTGAAGTGACAACAGCAAGGGCGGTGGATGTGCTGTGCCCTTTCCTGAAGCCGTGGTGAGCAGGGAAGAGGATGTTGTAGTCCTGGATGTATTGGGAGAGCTGGGAGGCAACGGCTTTCTCGAGCAGTTTACTGGTGGCGGACAGAATGGCTATGGGGCGGTAGTTGCGAGGATCTTTGGGGTTCCCTTGTTTTAAGACAGGAATGACCTTGGCCACTTTCCAGAGGTCTGGGATAATCCCAGTGTTAATGGAGGAGTTGAATAGGTGCAAGACTGGTCTGGCAAGGAGGTGGGCCCCCAGTCTGAGCAGTTTCGGCTCAAGGCTGTCATGTCCTGCTCCGCTATGGGAGGAGGCCTGAGAGCAGCTTCTGAGTCTCTTTAGGTGACACTTGTCTCAGATGGAAAGGGGCCGGGGTGGAGACCTGGAGAGGGGGTGCCAAGGGGGCGGACGCTAGGGGACTGGAGGGGGGAGGGGGGCAGCTCGGAAAACAAGGAGTTGAAGGAGTTAGCAATGGTATTTTTAATATTTTGCCAGAAACTCCTTGGGTTGCTTCCGGAGGAGAGTAAGGCAGCTTTACAGAACTCACTTTTAGCTGAGCGGATGGCACTTTTGCAAGAGTTTCTGAGGTGCCTGTAAGCCATCAGATCATTGTTGTTATGGGATGCCTTATAGGATGCCCAACATTTGTCCCTGGCCTTTATTAGGGAGAGTAGGCCCCCATTTAGCCATTTGGTGACAGTGCCCCTCACCCTTCTCCTAGTGAGGGGGGCATGTTTATTCTGAAGGGGGATCAGCTTAGCTAGGAATAAATCCAGGGCTTGTGAGGGGTCATTGGAGGCGGTGACCTCAGACCAGTCAACAGCTAGGAGGTCAGATAGGAAGTCGTGGGTGTTAAATTTGGAGTAGTCCCTCAGTTCAACCACTTTGGTAGGGATTTTAGGCTGAGAGATGCCCCAGACACAGAAGATAGGAGAATGGTCAGAAATGACATCCGGGAGAGTGCCTGAGGATATGATGTTGGCAGGCCTGTTTGACAGGGTCCAGTCGATGAGGGATCCTGAGTTCCCCCGAGCAGACAGCCTGGTGGGGTCGGTTATGACTTGGCTTAGTGAAAGGCCGAGGCAGTGGTTCATACAAATAGCAGTTAGTTCCCAACCAGTTGAGGTTGAAGTCACCTATTACTAGGGTTTCATTGGGACCCACTTTTTGCTGATACAGTCGAGCAGGGAGGAGAACCAGGTAGCCCCATCTTGGGTGGGATGTAGGTGCATATCAGGTGAATCTTCTTTGAGTGACCCAGCAGAAGGAGAGTGTGCAGGAAATCACATGCTGGCAGATTGGTAGGTGAGTGGTCTAAGGGGGACAAGTTTAGGTGAGCCTTGTAGTAGAGGATCACCCCGCGGCCCTTCTTCTTGCCTGGTCTGTCACGTCTGAAGTGGTTATAGCCTGGGAAGGTGCACTGGGCATCAGGTATGTGGGATTTGAGCCAGGTTTCAGAGAGGCCCAGGATATCTGACTGGTGAAGGGTGACCCACGCTGTGAGCTTGGCTAGGTTGCGTAGAAGGCTACGCACATTCATGTGGGCAATATTGAGCCCTTTTGGGGAGAGCCATGGGGGGGAGTGGGGAGTCAGAGGGGTGGGTAGCAGATTGAGTGGAGGGGCCATATCATTAGGTGGGTCCTGCTGGTGGCACAGGAACTTTAGGAGTGAGGAGTAGAACGCCTTTCAAAGGAGCAGGGTGGATAGAGAGAGATCCAGGGAGATGAGCTGGGAGTAAGGGGGTTTGGCCAAAAAAGGATTCGACGATTGTGCTTGGGTACCTGCCTAACGTGTGCCGTGCAGGGAGAGCAGAGAGCAGTGCTCAGAGTGAGTGGGTAGAACAAGGGGGGGGGGGAGAGGAGAAAAGGAAAAAAAGTGAATGAGGGAGGCTGGACTAGAATTAGATGGGTTACCAGTGTGCTAGGCTGGTAGTGCGGCCACTAGTGGTGATAGAAAATAACCTGCAGATGGCAAACAGGGCTGATAGGTTATTTTCAGCACCACGTGGCTCACTGCAGCTTATTTAACGAGGAGCCGACCAAGGGTGGTGGCTGGGGCGGTGGGGAGCCTTCGCGTTCGGCGGGGCTAGTACTCCAGTACTGCTGCGGAGGGGCTCCGGCAGTTTAAACTTGGCGCCAAGGCTGCCGCGCCGTAGGAGGGAGGGAGTCCAGGTGGAAGGCTGCAGGCGGGCCGGTTTCCAGTGCGGTCACATCTGGCCAGTGAGCTGCTTCATGCAGGAGGGCTGAATTTCCCTGAATTACCTGGGCAAGAGAGTCCTGCTGGGCTGCTGGGGAGGTCACAACGAAAACCCTCCGACCCGCCCGTGTCTCCGGGGGCATCTGGGCAAGACAGTCCTACTGGGCTGCTGGGGAGGTCTGGCCGAAAACCCTCACGACCGCCCGTGTCTCGGGGGGCGTCTGGGCAAGACAGTCCTACTGGGCTGCTGGGGAGGTCACAACTGAAAACCCTCACGACCACCGTGTCTCGGGGGCGTCTGGGCAAGACAGTCCTGCTGGGCTGCTGGGGAGGTCACAACCGAAAACCCTCACGACCGCCATGTCTCCGGGGAGACATCTGGGCAAGAGAGTCCTGCTGGGCTGCTGGGGAGGGTCACAACCGAAAACCCTCACGACCGCCGTGTCTCCGGGGGACGTCTGGTCAAGAGAGTCCTGCTGGGCTGCTGGGGAAGGGTCACAACCGAAAACCCTCACGACCGCCGTGTCTCCGGGGGGGGGACAAAGTGTGCTAGTCATTTTGGCATACTTAGGGAATAATGTCTGAACCAAAATATGGGTTACACAGCAATGAATACAGGGAGTCTACACAATGCACCATGACATCGGTAAGGCATGGGAGACAGTATAGTGCAGCATCTGTTGTGTTTGCTGTACACTTTACGCATGTGCATCAGAGAAACATAGAAACATAGAATTTGACGGCAGATAAGGACCACTTGGCCCACCCAGTCTGCCCATTTCACTACCTAAAGGATAAGCTGCAGATCCTAGTTAACCAGCAGCCTACTTCTTCCTGCCCCCACCCCCTAGAATTGCCTTATGACTGTCCCATGCATGCTTGAATTCCACCACTGTTTTTGACTCCACAACCTCCTCCGGAAGGCCGTTCCATGCATCCACAACCTTCTCTGTGAAAAAATACTTCCTTAAATTACCTCTGAGCCGCCCCCACATCTTCAAATTGTGCCCCTTGTTCTTGCACACCTCTTTTTTTGAAAGATGCTACCTTCTTGGACTTTGTTGATTCCCTTGAGGTACTTGAAAGTTTCTATCATGTCCCCCCTCTCCCTCCTTTCCTCGAGGCTATACATATTAAGCTCCTTAAGTCTCTCTTCATATGTCTTCTGGTGCAGACCCTGCACCATTTTAGTTGCCCTCCTCTGGACAGCTTCCATCCTGTCTATGTCTTTGCAGAGACTGGATCTCCAGAACTGCACGCAGTACTCCAGATGGGGTCTGACCAGCTGTCCGTACAGAGGGATAATAACTTCCTGTTTTCTACTGGTGATGCCTCTCCCTATGCATCCCAGTATACCCCCAGCCCTTCTTGCTGCCCTCTCGCATTGCTTGCCCACCTTTAGGTCATCTGATATGACTACCCCCAGGTCCCTTTCCATTTTTGTTGTTGTTTGTATCTCACCCCCATTGTGTATTCTTCCCCTGGGTTTTTGTTTCCCAGGTGCATTACCTTGCACTTCTTAGCATTGAATCTAAGCTGCCATACATTTGACCATTCCTCTAACCTTGCCAAGTCCCTTCTCATCCTTTCCACCCCACCTGTGCATCAACTCTGTTGCAGATCTTTGTGTCATCTGCAAAGAGACATACTTTTCCTTCCAGTCCCTCTGCAATGTCACTTATAAAGACATTGAAGAGGACTGGTCCTAATACTGAACCCTGCGGTACCCCACTAGTAACCCCCCTTTCTTCAGAGTGGACTCCATTTACTATTACTCTCTGTGTCCTATTCTCCAGCCAATTCTTTACCCAGGCTGTCATCTTGGGACCCACTCCCAGGCTGGCTAACTTGTATATTAATCTTTTGTGTGGGACTGTGTCAAATGCCTTGCTAAAGTCTAGGTAGGCCATGTCCACAGCCCTCCTGATCTACTACTTTGGTCACTCAGTCAAAGAAATATATCAGATTCGTCTGGCATGACCTTCCCGCTGTGAATCCATCCTGCCTTGGGTCCTGTACCCCTCTGGCCTCTAGATACTCGACAATTCTTTCCTTCAGAAGTGATTCCATCATTTTCCCTACCACTGAGGTTAAACTAACAGGTCTGTAGTTTCCTGCTTCTGCCTTGCTCCCACTTTTGTGAAGGGGAATCACATCTGCCCTCCTCCAGTCCTCGGGTACCACCCCATCCTCCCATTTTGTTAAAGAGGGTAGTCAGTGGTGTCACTAATTCTACCCTTAGTTCTTTTAGAATTCTGGGATGAATCCCATCAGGCCCCATTGCTTTGTCCATCTTCAGTTTTAAGAGTTCTTTCAGAACCCTTTCTTCTGTAAATGGGCTGGTATCAACTTCTGTATCCAGAGTGTTTCTACTGTTTGTTATAGGTACCTCCCCCTCTTCCTTTGTAAATACTGAGCAAAAATATTTGTTTAGTATCTCTGAGAGATTCACTGTAATGGAAAAAATGGGAAAACACAAACGTCTTGACACAGACCGAGTGGTAATGAAGTATGGTGACATAAATGAGGAAGGGTGGTTCAAATACAGTCTAACGCTTGAGTACTTACGCAAGGATATGTCCCTTTTGTAGTGGAGCAATCAAATGGTACTTAGGCTATCTAAACATAAATGCAGTCTCTTTCTCCATGAGAAGGGCATTGGCAGTGTCATTTTAACCTTGGGGGTGGGAGATGATCACTGACTGTACAGTGTATTTTGCTTAATTCATAATGCACCTGGAGGCACACATGTAGCTAATAAGCCAATGCCAGGATGGTATTACAGATGCTTATGCAGACACTAATGACAGCTGCAGTCTGTATAGTTTCTGACGCTTAGAGGTAACACAAAGCTGGTGCAATAATTTGTAGTTTTAAATTTATAACATGCCGTAAACAGGGGAACCGGTGACTTCAACATGTTACTCAATCACTGATACCTCTAAAGGGGAAAGTACAAGCAGGCCCCCCACCCCCAAACACACACATACAAAGAGAATAAAGCTATAGCATAGACCAGTTGGCACTAGGGCAAAGACAGACCCAAACAGTATAAATAATTTACAGATAATAAAAGTTCTTTGCTGCAGCATTTTTCTAAGTGTATGAGTGCAGCTGGGGGGTTTGGAGTGGTTGGGGTACAAGGTGCCTGCTTATAATTTCCACCCTGTGCTCCATCAGAGTGAGTGACTGATAAAGCAATTGGCGGGAGGTCACTACTAACTAGTACCAGGTGTGGAATTTGGACAAATTGGATTTGGACAAATTGTGAGCTATTTATCCTGGTCAAGCAATGCCACCAGATCGAGCCATGCTCTCAGTGTCAAGCTGGAGTGGCCAACAACTCATTCACATAGGGAAAGAACCCCCCCCCAAAAAAAAAGAAATATAAAAACCCAGGGTACTATCACTAGCATTTGTGTGGGCAGATCAATGCTGGGAATAACAGAACACACACCATACCTCGATTTTGCACAGTAAAATGACAGCAATGACGGGAACCAAACCGTAGCACTAAGTAGCAAAATATAATATTAACAGTCCGTGTTGCTAAGTCTGCTCTCGCTGCTGTACTAGAATGGATCAGGACTACTGCTGTGACTGCGTGAGCTACTGCCCACACCATTCTCGCTGCTGTCATAGGGTTATCCCTATGGGGATCTACTATGCAGAGGCTGTCAAATGAGGCACTATGTTAGTGTCCGAAAGATCACTGTCAGTGCAGGACAACATAATGCTTTCATCATCGGACCCTGAAAATGAACTGTTTGACATTTCTATTGTCGTGCTGCATGCTGCGACCAAGAGCTCTGTTATCAAGACAGAATTGCTGTGACCAAGAACTAATTTTAATTGCAGAGCACAGATCTCCCTGTGGTGACATTGCAAAGGTAATGAGTGTTAAAGGTCACCAAATACAGGCTCCAATACACAAAATGACACTTCCTGGTTTGTGAGGGTGAAAACCTGATTTAATTTGCTAAAACAGGCTATGCATCTATCAAAATACATTGTGAATCAGTTCTATATGCAGTCACCTTGCAGTATATGTGTTCATATATCCAAACTTGGTAAATCGCTTTAAAGGATGTGTGCTTGTCTTGGAGGTCTATTCACAACTGTTTTGGAGAACAAAGGGAAGATTCTAACAAAGGATTTTTACATCCTGCATATGCCCTAGGCCTAGGCTAATGTTCATCACCTTCAGGAATTTAACACTTTCTGGGTCTTTGATCTACAGTAACAATCAGTTTTCTGGTCCACAGTAGCTCACCATGAGTCACTCAGGAACACTCACCCTTGCTACAGTAAACATTTGCAGTCTCCTGCCAAACTGGCAACTCATAGATTAGGAGGACGAATCCGCTTTTATACTGCTATTATGCTTACATGGGGTATCTACTTCTGTTCCAATCAACAACCACTATGGAGAGAATACCTCACAACACAATGACTTTACTTTCTCCAACCAAATTGCCGAAACACAACATCAATCAATCAATCAATCACTTTATTTAACCAGGCATAAACACCATTGAGCAAGCTCATTGTCAAGGTGGTCCTGGGCATTAATACAATACAGTACACTTCATAAGATTACAATTATGGTGGACAACGGTGCAAAAAAAAAAGAAAGAAAAAATATTGTGAAGGTGCCAGTCAATATGGGCCTATACATACCGGTCAACATAATTAACATGCAAAGGTACATAATGATAAGCTTTACTGAAATGAGAAGAGACAACAATCCCATATAGTCTCCGCTAAGTAAGAGCTCATACCTAAATGATAAAAAATAAGGCGGTATTAAGGAATAGGGTAGAAATTGGGGTGAAAGAGTAGGCAGCCAAAAGAGAGGCCAGAATAGGTAAAAGGTAGAGAATAGGCAGGGCCATCTTGGATTAAGAGAACTAGGCTTGTAGGTCCCAGGTTTCTGTTATTAGGAATGTGGGGTGGATGAGATACTTATGCATGGGATTTGAGAGTGGCACCCGGGGCTTAGGGGGTCATCGGCGTCTGAAACAGTTGCATGATTCCTTCAGATAATCCGTTAATAGAGCTTTGAATGTGAAAATGCTTGGAAGTGAGGATAATTTTAATGAGTCTTGCATAGTGTTCCAAAGTGATGGAAGTGAGAGGTTGACTGCTGCTGAGCCAAGGGTAATTTTCACTCTAGGAATCTGGAAGCAGATTAAGGAGAAGCGCCTCAGGCCATAGGAACCTTTAGCCCATTTGAAGATGTTTGAGATGTATGCAGGGAGGTTATCAGATAATGCTCTAAAAAACCAGAGGAGAGCATTCCTTTTTCTCCTAGTTGAGAGTGAGGTCCATCCCAAAACCTGGTATAGACGACAGTGATGTGTACTACGGGGTAGATTTAACCTAAATCTTAAAGCCCGGTGGTAAAGGGTGTCCAGTTTGTTTAGCATCGTTGATGGGCAATGACTGTAAAGAAAGTCAGCATAGTCCAGTATAGGCAGGAATGTAGTTTGTACTAGTCTCATTCTGGCTTCTAATGTGAGTAGGTGTTTAATGAGATAGAATAAACCTAATCACTGTTTTAGTTTCTTCAAGGTTTCATTTAAGTGGCACAGAAAGTTGAGCTTGTTATCCAGCCAGAACCCTAGGTATTTAAAGGTATCAACTACTTCAAGGGGCTCATCTAAGAGTGTTCAGATCTGTGTGATATGTGGACATCCGGAAGTAGACTTTGGTGAGAGAATCATTGTTTTAGTCTTTTTGGCGTTGAGGAGGAGCTTATGAGTGAGAAGGTTGTATTGCGTGCCTACACCACCCTTATCCTTCTGAAGGGTTGTACCTACAACTCGTTTTGTATGCTCAGAAAATACAAAATGACACAACTGGTTCATCTCCCATTCCACACTATTAAACTGTGGTTTCTCCTACTCCTCATCATCCTATTGTCAGGGGACGTAGAACTTAACCCTGGCCTTTCTGTCCACCACTCTCCCACTGACCTATCGGCTGTCTCAGGAAAAGGACTTCTCATTGCCCATATAAATATTAGGAGCATTACCAGGCACTTTGCTGATCTCGAGGCATGGATGAAAGTGTACAATCCTGACCTACTGTGCCTATCTGAAACATGGCTCAAGCCTCACATTCCAAACTTCTTATGTTCCTTGCCCAATTATTCCTTGATATGGAGAGATAGGCCTTCCCCAAAACGTGGAGGGGGGGTCGCTATCCTCTATAAAAACCATCTTGATGTTACAGTCTGCCCACCCACTGGCTCACCCTCAGTCTGTGAGTCCCTACACACAACCATTGCCCTTGGTGCAAAAAACTCCACATTATCTGTGCCTACAAACCACCCGCTGGAGGTATCACAGGTCTTCAGGGTTCACGTAATCAAGCCGTCACAAATGCCAAGCAAAACGAGGTCATAATCTTAGGTGACTTTAACTTAAACTGGCTGGGGCCAACTCACAGCACACTGCTGACACTAATGCAGAGCTATAACCTGCACCAGATCTTAACTGAACCCACTAGAACCACCCTTCTCTAACTACCTCCACCTCATAGACTGGGTACTGGTGAATCACCTTGACCATGTGCAAACTGCAGGCATCTTGGTAGATGCTATCACAGACCACTCCCCCACTTTCTGTGTATGGAGCCGGAGACTGCTCCCCAACCCTCCACGCTACATCACAATTACCAACTTTTGCCAAACTGGACGTGGAAGCTTCCTCTGTGATGTATCCTGTATCAATTGGTCTGACATCTATCACTCCCATGATGTTCAAATAGCCCTTGATATCTTCATTGATAATTTCACAGCACTTCAGGATAAACATACCCGAAGGTCACCAGAAGGGTCAGGGTAAACAAACAAGATGGCTACACAAGGACCTGCTGACTAACCTGCACACAGGACAAACTCTGGAAGAAGTATAAAGTGTCCAGACTACCGAGGATTACAATACCTACAGGGCCTCTTGGAGCACCTGTAAAAACAAATCAGAACAGCAAAGAGCATCTACTGCAAGGAACTGCTCACAAACTGTGCTGTGACCTAGAAAATTCTGGACACACATCAAGACCTTTCTTAGGCTACCAGTCATCGACACCAGGATATGATCCTAAATGGTGTACATTGCAACGACTCAAACACTATAGCGTAATGCCTTTAACAGATTATTCACAGACCTGTCTCAGTACACCTCGTCCTTCGCTTCACCTCCCACAGCAGCTCAGCCTTACTGCACACCCCAGAGATCTGCATCTGGTGCTGACCACTGCCAACTAACTACTACCCCCCCTTTCCACTTTAAAGCTATATCTAGATCCGAGGTCCAAAGGCTATTTCAAAACATATCCAACAACACTAGCCCCAGCTCAGATTCACTCGAGCCATGACTCCTGAAGCTAGCGGCACCATTGATTGCCTCACCACTGGCCAAGATTTTCACTCTGTCTCTCTCTTGGCATTGTCCCAGATCTCCGGAAGATTGCCCGAGTTACGCCTATCCTTAAAAAAGGAGACCCAAAGGATATCAACAACTACAGGCCCATAGCCATCCACTCTGTGCTAAGCAAGCTACTGGAGAAGCTTGTTGCAACCCAAACCACTGACTATCTCACAAAGAACAACCTTCTCTCAGACACAGCATGGTTTCAGAAAAGGGCACAGTACTTCAACCGCTCTTCTCAAATTCTCCACCGATGTACTCTGCAACATGGACAAAGGCCTACTCACTGGAGCAGTATTTATCGATCTTACAAAGCTTTCGATCTTGTTGATCATCCCTGCTTCTCTCAACCCTGCATAGACTTAACTTCTTATCCTCAGTAGTTGACTGGTTTAGTAACTACCTATCAAACAGATTACAACTTGTTAAATTCAACTCTGCTCTCTCAGATGTGACCAGCACTGACATCGGAATACCCCTGGGCTCCATCCTGGGACCCCTTCTTTTCTCACTATACATCAACAACATAGATTATGCCATATTCTCCTGCTCAGCTATCTTATACACTGATGATCTCATCCTCTACTCCATCGCTGACAAAGTTAACATCATTAACAAAAACCTCTCCTCGGATTTCAGGAATCTGCAAACATGGCTAAATGCTAATAAGCTCATCCTCAACACAAAAAAGACCCAAGCCATGCTATTTGGCACTGCCCCCAAACTCAGGGCCTGTAAGGAACCCCTCCTAGTCCATGATTCTGGGGGGTCTCTCATCGACTGTGTCACATCCTTCAAATACCTGGGAGTCCTCCTTGATAAATCCCTTGATTTCAGTCTGCACATCCAGTCAACCTGTAAAGCAACAATTGCCAAACTTGGAATCGCCTATAAAACTTGTCACCTGCTAACACCATCCTCAAATTGGCAATTGCCAAGGTATTCTGCTTCCAGCTGACATATGGTGTCTCCACTTTTGCTAATGCCCATAAGACTGCTCTCCATAAATGGGAGGTCACAGAAGCGACATATGTTGGTATGCCTCCTCTTCCCATCGCCTCAAGCACCACTGCACACTGTATAGTGACCAAGGCTGGCTCTCCCAATTGCCTACCGACTATACTTCCTAGGGACCCTCACAGACTCTGTAATCCATAACCAAACCCCCTCCTCCCTTGCAGCTCTACTTGTACCACAAACACCTGCCCACGGACTACGCTCGGCAAACAAATTTCTACTCACCATACCCAGGTGTCTTACTTCAAAAAGCTCTGGAGCATTTCACTGCACCACCCCAGCCACCTGGAACTCCCTCTCTCCTGCCCTGAGGCAGGCTAACTCCCACCCAATCTTCAAAAAAGAACTATATCGCCACCTATCCCAGGACCCCTGCACATGCTTTGATCCCACTTAATGCCTCACAGCTAACCACCCTATTTCGCCCAAGACACTGCTGCACTTCTAAACAAGCTTTGCTATAAAATGTCTTTATAGCTGCCACTTAGCCCAGTGTCAGTTATTTGCATGTACTAATGTCACTTTTGTCATCTCTGCATAGCTATATGTATTATCTCGAGTACTGTCTGACTTGATCTGTATTCTAACCTACCTGTACTATATACTATGTACCTGTACTATATACTATGTATTGTTTAATCTCATCTCATTTTATGTATGTATTCTCCCAGGTCGTGCCTGAAAATAGTCAACTTTGGCTAGCGCACCTAACCCAGTTAACAAAAAATAAATAAAATAAGCAGTCAGGAACTGGGTGGTCATCCCTATTTGAAAGCAGAGGGATTGAGATCTCATAAGAAGTGGGAGTGGCCAGGACATGCAGGCTCACACAGTCAAATTTCTTGATTCTCCGGGTGGCCCAGGAGTGTTAGCTTCGTGTCTCCTAGCAGAGAGTTGATAATTTAAAGTAGGCCCAGCCCTGTAGTATTCCGCCATTCCTGCAACATATCTCTGCCCCCAGGTGGCCACCCTGCTGCCACCCTGTATTATGGACAAAAACTGGAGCAAGGGTTTGCACCAACCAGGCCTCTGTACTGCACCAAACTCTGGGTGATATTCAGTGGTTAGCAGTCATGGGTCTCCACCCCATCCCACAGGTCCCCGCGGGCACCCGAGGTTCGGCCATGCCCTCCCTCCCTCCTCCTCCTCCCCACAAAAGTGGGGGAAGAGGGAATAACAAGCCAGTCACCTCTCCACAGGACCTAGTCCATCCCCCCGCCACCATTAGGAGCTCAGAAACCCCTTCCCAACCCGTGTAAACCCACACGGGGAGGGCCGACTGGTATGGGTCCAGGGAACCACTCACCTCACTGCCTGATGTCCCTTCAGTATGCCGCTCAATTGTCCTGTCTGGCAAATTGTATCAGCAGCTGCTTAATCGCCGCCAGAGCCGCTTGCTGGCTTTGTCGTCCTTGCTGGCCTGCTCTGGTCAGCTGAGCATCCCACTGTTTCCACCGAGGATTAGAGGTGCTGGATGGGAGGAAGGCCCTGGAAGAAAAGTCCTGAAGTGCCTCTTCTGCTGATTCATAGACCACCTGCCCTGAGGGATATTGTACAATCAGATGGCTGGGGTAGGAGGTTCTAAGTTTCAGCTGCTGTTGACGAGGATAGGGAACCGAGGAATGTAGGCCCTTCTCCGCTGCATAGTAGTGGGCACATAGTCATTGTCCAAAAAGATCCGCTCTGTACTGTAAGTCACTTTACCCAATGACCAGGCTTTTTAAGGATGAGTTCCTTAGTACTATAGTGGAGGAACCGTATGATAATTGAGCGTGGCTAAGCATTTGGTTGGGAGGGTTTAGGACCCAGCACCCTGTGTGTGCACTCAATTTTCAGGTCAAGGTGCGGGTCTAGGGTAAGGGAGGTTTGGAGCATTGTAGTGACAAACCCCTCCAAATACTGTCCCTCACAGTTCTCCGGGATGCCATATATTGGAAGGTTGTATGGTGGTGCCGGTTCTCGGCATCTTCTTGCCATTCCATGGTTAAGTGGCATAGATTGGTAATCTGCTGCATCGTGGATTGCATTTGGGATACAGTCTGACTCTGTTCCTGGACAGTCTGCTTGAGAACTGACACCTAGAGCTGGCACCTTATTTCTTTTTGCATAAATTCTTGCTGTTGCTCAAATGTGGAGAAATCCATTTTGAAATCTATAATTTCGCTCAGGATCTTGTCCAACTTTTGATCCATACTGTCTGGCTTTCTGTTTTTGTGGCTTGAAGATTTGCTTTGTGTGTGGTGTTTCTGGGCCGTAGTTTGTGAAGTTACCCATTCGGATGGCTCACTGCCTGAGAGCTCTGATTCTGGTGCGAGTAGTTGAAAATGGTTGTTCCCTCCTTTAAGTCTGTTGCTAGCCATCAAAGTTCTTTCAAATTAGTGAGTTTTTGGCAGTTATCAGAGGGCTAGACTTGCAATTGCAACTGGGGGGTTAGAGGAGATGAGCAATTAAGTCGGCATTACCTGGAGCGCTGCACCGGAAGTCCATGGATTGGCAATCCTGAATATCCAGCACATTCATATGGTTGTCACATCCAGTACATTTATATCCCTAGGACATCTATATTTCCAAACATAATTAAGCAAGGTGGAAAACTGTCATTTTCAGAATTTTATCGGCCTGTCTGACTTAACTCTGAGATCTTAGTCCATCAGTGTGGCAGTGCGGCTACGGCTGGTGGCTCCACAGGACATCATGACCAGATAACTAGCATGGGTGCATCTCAGCACATTTATATGATACTTTGAACATAGGTGCATCTCAGCACATTTATATGATACTAGTAGGCTCATGATGGGACCCCAATAGTTGAACACTGATTGAGCTCTCCTGAGTCTCCCAGCAACAGCTACAATCTGCAAAAACAGTTCCAGAGCTTCACCATGGGCCAAACAGGGCAGGCAGGGCAAGGTGCGAACTGAAGAACTATCTTCTATCAAACAGTCACTTTGAGCAAGGTGGCCCAGATTCATTAAGCTTGCTTTCTTGTCACATGAACAGTTACTGGGGCATGATGGCCCATATTTATTTAGCTTGCTTTCTGGTCACTTGAACAGTTTCCGGGGCACGACGGACCATATTTACTTAGCTTGCTTTCTCTCTTGCACCGGGGGGGTACAAGAGTACTTACTCAGGCTCATCATGGATGATCCCCGCTATAAAAGGCTCCTGATGATCTTCAGTTCTCTCACAATTGAAGTCTTTTCAGCTCTCTCACAGCTGCTTGATGTCATCTGGTTTCGGTCCACATCTTTCCCCAACGTTGAAGGGGGAGCTAGCACCTAGGGGACATTCTGGAAACCCCCAGGCTAGCAGTTTAACAAACTTTAAACTTTTAGCTAAACAAAGAAGGCAAACCCTCTTTAGACTAGAGAGGATTAACTGGCTCTCCAGGCTTGGCTGCATGGCTGGGGGCCTGAGCCCCCAACCCTGTGAGGGCTCCTGCTCGAATCTCTAATCTGGAATCTCCCTCTCTCGAATCTGGAATCTGGCAAAATGATGGAAAACAGTCTCTTATAGGGCTCTCTTGAAGCTCCTGATTGGCTGAGGCTTTTGGTTGCATGGTCTCCGATTGGCTGAAAGGCCTGTCAGTCACAAAAATGAATTACTCATAAGCATCACTCAGTGCACTGTTGGTCTGCTGTTTTGGTATCTAGAATTAGGTCTCTGTAAGTCCCCATGAGCACTTGGCATTTACCCATGAGTTTTGGTGAATGTCCCACAAGTTCTGGCTTTGTTATTCTGGCTTTCTGATTGGCTGTGGCTGCTTGCAATGGCTGCTTAACTCACTGTTCTTGGAGTAGATCAAGTGCAGTCCCAAATTAAAGTTCTGGTGCAGCCAGGAATAATTAAATATTTGCCCCAATGCCCCACAGTCCATTAGCCCTGGGTGTGCACTTGCTGTCACTGCACAAAGTGAACAGATAGCTCAGTCCATTTTCCTGTTACTGCTGCCAATATTTTAGCTCCCTGACATGCAGCAGCAGACAGGCTGTGTACTCTGAGTCCAAAAGTTGTCTGGTGCTGCCAGGAGCAAAGCATTTATTTAATTTTAAACACTCTCCCCGTAACACACTTTTCCCCAACATTCAGCAGCTGTTATAATAGTATATTTATGTTTCTTTCCCCCTTTCAGTCACAGCCGAAAACAAGATGCCCTGAGGGCAGACAGACCCTCGTGAATATGTAAATGTGTCCGAGGTTCCGGCTCATGAATATTTATAAGCCCTGATCAAAATTCCCTCGTGGATCTCCTTAAACTGTGTGGAGAGCAGCCACTTAGGGGCCTGTCCATGGTCACCGGGTCCCACTTAGCTGATGGGGATCCCAGGACCAACAGAACACTCCTTGGTTTGACTGCAAGCTGGAGCGGTCACAGATCAAAAGCACCGCTCGTGCCTGCACGATCCCCACTGCCCCGAGGGCATGCTTCATAGTGGGAGATCATCGCTGGACTTCTCAAGCCCTGGAGAGCTGGATTTACTTCTTTGGGGCTGTGACTTGGGGCACAGGAGGCAGAAACAGGACCAGGGGGGCAAAGAAAAAATATAGGCCGATTCAGGAGGCGCTGGAGAGAGGCCAAAAGCCAGAGCTGCAAGGCTGCAGGTATGCCTCCATTTGGCAGGGAGTTACATGTATATCAATAGGAAAATGCATGACACAGAGAAAAAGTTCTCCACTACTGAAAAAGAATGCTTTGCTGCAAAATGGGCAATGGAGTCACTAAAGTTTTATCTGCTAGGAGCTGACTTTGAACCTCTAACTTATCACAATCCTCTCTGTTGGCTTAATCAAATGAAGGATAAAAATCACAGAACCACATGGTGGTACCTGACACTATAGCCATTTACTTTCAAAGTGATACACATATCCAGAAAAGAGAATGTCAATGCTGATTTTCTGTCAAGATATGATTTGGGAATTGAGAATTCAGAAGGTTGAAAAAAATGTGTGTGATGCAGTCAAAGTGTTATGAAAAAGGGATACTGCACAAAGGACTATAAATGTTTTAAGGGAATGTTAAAAGAGAAATAAAAGAAGGTTTTGGAAACCTGTTAAAAAAACAGGTTCCCTCTTAAAAGTGTGTGTATGTGTGATGCAGACAGAGTTAAAAGCAAGGATCTATTTTGCCGTCTCCTATTCTGCCTTTTATCTGTTTCTTGTCTGACTGTGAAATCAAATTTTCTTGTGGTCCCTAGGAACTGGCCACTCCGATAGTTCCACAATTCCACCCTTTTCTCCCTACTTTCACTTGCTATTTCTATTCTTTCTCCCCTTGCTTCTCTGTGGCTAAGAACATATAACTTTTTGTGAAACTGGGATCCCTGGTTTGCAAATGTATATAATTATAATGTTGACATGCTTGCAGAAAGCAATTTGCGTTTATCTGTAACACGCAGGGTTAAACTTGAGCATACCTCTCAACAGTAAACAACATAGCACTGGCCTTCAAAAATCAGAGCAAAGGGCCAGAATGTGTAGCACTTTCTTATTTCAAGCAGGAATATGTCTACAGATAGTGGGCTGCATATAGTTAGTGATAAGGAATGTTTCTATCAACTTAGTTCAATGATTTAGTAGTTTCTTTGTCCACCAATAGCTCTAACATTATGAAGAACATCAGTAAACCTGTGCAGAGTAAGGTTAGATTTGAGTGTGAAAATCACAGCGCTATGCAAAATTCATAGCAGTTAAGAGGTATGACCTTGAGATGTATTTTGACCTCCACAAGCTTATTTACAGAACTGTCAGTGGGAGACCAGCTCTGGGACAGAATGGTCTATTATGTTGCACCTGTTAAAGACTAGATGTGCTCTTCAGGCTGGCCTCAAAAAAGAAACTGTCAGAAAGATCAATTATTATTAAAAGCTTGGCACAAACAGAAGCTGTTATGGGGAGAACAACGCATCCTATTTGATAACGACTACGCCCCGGCTACTCAGCATATGAGACGGGAATATTCCCCGCTTTTCCCCTCCCTCAGAACAAAGAACTTGAAATTCTGCACCCCCTATCCAGCTAAATTGGTAGTTCAATATACTAATGGATCCACAACATACATGTCTGCAGCGGAGGCCAGATTGGATTTGCTCCAAAGTAGGATTCTATCAAAAAACGACCCCAAGCATGCAATAAGGGAATCGACTATATCTACTAGAAATGGCTCCCAAGGAAAATTTCGAGCTGAGATTGGTGATCAGTATCTACAGAAGATCCTGGATAGTGTACAATCACTACAGAATCCTACCCTACAACCAGAATAAGATAATAACTTTATATCAGGTGTAGTCGGGCTGATGGGGGTGAGGGATAAGGAACACAGGCGTCGGTTACAGTGATATCGGTGGGGTTGAGGAGGCTATTGCTCCAGTACAGGCTACGCCATAACAATAAAATTATCACCAGATTAAGCCTCTAAAATACATGGCTGTTGGCTGTTGCCTTGGGGCGCCTTTCTCTTCCTCCTTCCTCGCTGTGACCTAGATGGTGGTTCCCCCCTCCCCATGCCTTCTTGTTCTGCAGGAGATTGTCTTGTACCCTATGGTCCGATCACCGGGTGGCCCTCTAGATGAATGTTATGTTATGTTCTACAACTTGACCAGGGGCGGGGTGGGGATTAGGGGGTCAGCGAGGGTACTCACCGGACAGTCGCAGTATTGTGAGCAGAGTTGAGGGAGGGCTATTGCTCCTGCAAAGGCAGCACCTTCCTAAAAGTATTAACAGACTGCCCTCTAACTCAAACTGGGCTTGTGGTTGGGGCTTTGGGAGTGCCTTTCTCTCCTCCTTCCTTGCTGTGACTTGGCTGGTGGCCCTCCTCCTTCCAGGCCCTATTTTTCAGAAAGAGATGGCCCTCCAATGAACACATTGAACTAAAAACCTCAGTTTTCCAGGGTATCTGCGAGGACTACTATCAATGGTGATCAGTGCTTTGTCGCTAGACTCTTTCCCCATGATGGGGCCCTGGACTAATGCAGTTTCCTATCGAGGGACAAGGGTTTTGGAACTTATAGCACACAAGGACATAAATCACACCTATATGTTTCAGGACTATTATGTAGGGGTTTGGATGGGGAATGAAAGGGGTAATGGAGTCAATTATCTTCCCTCCCCTCCCCTCTCTTATTTAATATTTTTCGAGCATTAGGGGATCCACCTGGTTTAAAGTGATGGCTAGCTTTCGTCAAGGGGGTGGCGGTTACAATTTTTACATAAAGGTAATAATATTTTCCTTCCACAGGAGGGTGCCAATGGTAGTATAAGCAGGTACTGCATGGCTCAGAAGGGATATCTGACCCCCAGACTTTGTTGCCATTAACAGAGGTACATAAAAGATGTGAAAATTCCAGGACACCTCCCTTATTGATCTTTTAGATAATATAACAATTTCTCCCTGATTATTCCATAATGGTTGGTGCTATAACAGAAAAGTAGTACCAATAGATTTTAAGATTATACAAGGGCTAGATAAAAGAAACAAGTTCACCAGCTCCCTTTAGAAGAGAACTAGGACCCCCCTCTTATTTCCATCTTATGAGGATTTCTATTTTTCAGTAGGAATGGGTCCCTAGAACCCTTTGTTTATTATTAGGTTCCCTTGGGGATTGCAATCTAGCTTATTATAAAGTTAAATGGTGTGGTGGGGTGAGGAAGGCCTCCCCCTAGTATAATAGATATTAGATACCATTTTGTCAACTGGAGTCTAATTCTCAACCACTACAGGAACAGTTTCGGTAGTTTTGAGACTGTTCCAGAGGGGGTGTCCCTCTCGAGTGGGTCCATACCCACCTCTAGGTGGGTGATGTCCTGTTATCCCAGGACATAGGAATCCTTTGACCTGGGATAACAGTGGGAGATGACTTTCTCTCCCCCACAAATGGAAGACCACATGTATATAGTTTTCTTGGTTAAGAAACAGGTTATCACTCAACAGTTTTTGAGGACAATTAGTTGGTTAAGTTTAAAAGTTTTGTTAATTTTGAAAATGGATGGTGACACAAATTCAGCTTTGGGACTCTACACCCCTGAACAAGATGAACAGTTTGGGACCTGAAGGGCAGTTCATATGGATGTCTCTCTTCTCTCTGGGATTGCTGTGCTTGGTCGTATAGGACCACCGGGGAGTGGAGGGAGCATCAGAAAAGGCATAACTGTTAACTTGTTATGCCCTCCGGAGGCCAGACAGTACTTTAACCAGTTAAAAACAACACTTTCCTTGTACCAATGACTAATGTCCCGGTAAAAATATTTTCCCAAAATGTGACTGGTTTACATTCCCCTGTTAAACGTTATAAGATAATACAATATTTAGGAAAACAGAAAGCAGATATATATATTTTTATAGGAGTCTCACCTCTCCTGTCTTGAACATTCTAAATTACACTGGGGGGCAGATATAAAGTATTTTCTTCCTCTCATCCGAGGAGACATAAGAGGGGCACAGCAATTTTAATTCCTTCCACAAGCCCATTAGAAGTATAGGATTCTATTTCAGATCCACAGGACAGATATGTAATTTTAATAGGAACTCTATATTCCCAGACAATAACTTTGGTTAATACCTACCTTCCCCCACAAACTTCTTTACTGGTGGTGCAGACATTCCTGCATAGGGTGATGGAAAGACATAAAGGGATTCTAATTATGGGAGGAGATTTCAATTTGGCATTTAATCCTCATTTTGATTCCTCTAACCCAAAGCCAAACAGACTACCCAAAGCAGGTAAATATTTGAAAAGAAATCTGGCTTTTTTGGGCATCGAGGATGTCTGGCAGAGGATATTTCCATCAGTACCAGGGTATACATTTTACTCAGGGCATCATGGAATGTACTCCAGGTTGGATTATTTTTTTGTTACTGGGGAACATCTCACTTTGGTTCAAGACATTTAATTGGACCAAGAATACTATCTGACCATAACCCATTAATTCTTAAAATAGACTTGGGTAGGCAAAATAAATTCAAATCCTGGAGATTCAATGTGTCCCTCCTCAAAGATCAGGAATTCCTGGACTCCATGAGGGAATGAATTCCACAGGTAATTCAGGATAATTTAACTCCAGAAGTGTCCCACCCAATTCAATGGGATACATTGAAGACTGTTTTGAAGGGTGAGATACTGGAGAATGCTTCTCGGAAGCAAAGAAAACAGAATGCCAGATTAAAATTTTTAGAGGATCTCCTGGCTTCTACCAACTCTTATGCAGAGAAGGTGATATTACCCTCCAAAGGCGGATTAGAGGTTTAAAACAAGAAATACAAAAAATACTAGATTATAAGACTCTTCAGAACCTGGCTTACTTACGGCAATACAATTATGAAGGGGGGAAAGGGGCACGAGTATTAGCCTGGAATCTAAGAGCCAATAAAAGAGCATCGACAATTTTAAAAATAAAATCTACTATAACAGGCACTACTACTTATAAGGAGGAACAAATCAAACAGGTTTTTACTCAGTTTTATGAATCCCTATACGCAGCCCCCCATCCATCCCCGGAACAAAATACCAATACTGTATTAGATTTTTTTAAAACGCTTCCTTTACCCAAACTGTCTGATATTCAGATTACTCAATTGGAAAGTCCCATTAGACCTGAAGAGATCCTTCAACAGGTTAAACATATTAAATCTCTGAAATGCCTAGGCCCAGATGGTTTTGGCCCGGAATGGTATAAAACTTTTATTCCTCAGTTACTACCTAGTCTTCTGCCGGCATGTGTTGCAGTGGCAGAGGGGGAAACCCCGCCACCTTCCTGGAGCTATGCTATTCTTGCCCCTTTACTCAAACCTGATAAGGATCCCACTCTCCCATCATCGTACCACCCAATTTCAATTTTAAATGTGGATTACAAAATATTTATGGTTATATGGGCCAAAAGATTAGAACCAATACTCTTTCAGTTAATTCACAAAGACCAAGCTGGCTTTGTGAAACAGAGAAGTACTTGGATAATCTTCGCTGACTCTTCTTAATAATGGAATAAATACAGGCCAGAAAGATACCCTCCATAATAATAAGCTTAGATGCTGATAAAGCGTTTGATAAGGTGGGATGGGAATTTTTGTGGGCCACCCTTTCTAAATTTGCTTTTCCGGACTGTTTTCTAACCTGTCTTAAAAATATCTATACATCCCCTACAGCCTTCATTCGAATTAATGGGTCTTTGTCCCAGCCAATAACTATACAAAGAGGCATGAGACAGGGATGTCACCTATCCCCACTTTTATTTGTACTTTATATTGAACCTCTGGCAGAGGCTATTCAGAGGAATACTGGGGTGGAGTGGGTTCCCATAGGTCAGAGAGAATATAAGGTGGCTTTATTTGCTGATGATATTTTGGTGTCAGCCCTCTCTCCTAAGACTTCCCTCCAGACCCTGTGGGAAACCTTGGCACACTTTACAAAGGTCTCAGGATTTTTATTAAATATAGCTAAAACTGATCTGCTTGCTTAAAATTTTAACCTGTCCCAATCTCTTAAAAATAAATATTCAATAAAATGGCATAGAACACAGTTTAAATATTGGGGTATAGTTATCCCCAAAGATTTGGACAATTTGGAGTTATTGAATTATGAACCCTTGTCGATACAAATCCAGTCAGATTTATCGGCCTGGTCCAAATTACCTCTAAACTTTTTCCAAAGGATAGAATCCATTCGTATGATCACTTTGCCTAAACTGTTGTACCTGTTTCAAAATATTCCTACATTTCCCTCCACTTTTTACTTTAAATCATGGGAAAAAATAATTTCCAATTTTATCTGGCATGGTCAGAGGCCTCAGATTAGGATGTCCCTATTACAGCTCCCACTTTCGCAGAGGAGCCAACCTACCTAATTTAAAATTTATACTCTGGCAGCTTTTTAAAATACTGTTCCTGTGGCTGTCTCTGGCTTTTGGAGTGCCTGAAGGACTTAGAATGTGCAATAAATGATGTATATGATATTATAAAGATAACCCTAGCATCAGTCATGAAAATTCCTTGTTTAAAGGATTTTACACCCTTTACTGCCCAAATCTTAAAGCAATGGTACAGGTTGAAAAAGCATCAGGGTTTTAGAGAATTCTTTTTTCTTTTTACATTAGTCTCAGAGGATGACAAGTTCTTCCCTGCTTCATTAGATCATACTTTTGTAAAGTGGAGGAGAATGGGACTCCGATTTTTCAGGCAATTTATTTCTCAGGAGGGCATTATCCAGTTTGAAACCCTCTGGACAACCTATGGCTTACCAGACAGGGATCTCTACAGATACACTCAGGTTAAAAAATTATCTCCTGAGACAAAGAGAAGTCCTGTCTAAACAGCCTGATCTCATCCCAATATTCTGGAGATACCTTGAGGATGCCATGTCAGGTTGGCCATGGGGACATCAGGTGGGATTTATATCGAATCCTTCAGGAGGGGATGGGTGATTCACTGCTTTCCATTTTGAAGAGCTGGTGTAGGGATCTTGAAATGGACATATCTGAACATAACTGGTTTCAGGCTTCCCCATTGGCCTGTAGGATAACTCATTCTAATATATGGTGGGAATTTGCCTGGAAATGTCGAGTCCATTTTTTTCGTTCTCCGGCTATCCTCACTAAATACCTCCCCTCCTTCTATGGAAAGTGTTGGAGGGATTGTGGGTGTTTACATGCTGACCATGGTCATATTTTTTTGTACGTGTCCACATCTGACACCTTACTGGTGTACTTTACAACAAGAAAATGTCAGATTGTCTTGGAGAGAGGGTAGAATTGACTGCTAAGATGATCTTATTGGCTATATTCCCCCCCCCATCGACCATCTTGGCATCGAACTTTGCTACCTATCTATATTCTGGCAGCAAAAAGGCTATAACAAGAAGATGGATGTCATCAGATGTTCCTACCATTAAGGAGTGGAGGAGGGTGGTTTCTGATATTTACTGTATGGAATCTCTTACAGCTAAATTACATAACAAAATTCCAGAGGGTGAGTTGTTCTGGAGACCATGGGTGTTCTATATTTCTAGTCATGATCCCGACTTCACTCCTTGAGGTGTTATTTAGAAGGAGCATTTGGCTGCCTGGGGAATTTTAGCTCTGAATAAAGATATGGGGACAACCTTCATGGTTGCAATAATAGTTATTGACATAGGAAAAGATTATTTAATACACATTTTAGAGGGGGTAAGAATGATGGTGAAATAATACACTCAGTCATATTGTATAAAAGTAACTTTATTCAAATACAATGGTTTGTATCCACAAATATTGATCATATATACATGTACTGTAATGACTATGATGATTGTAAACCAACAAATTATAGACTGCATCAGGTTGTGATCACATTCACTATAATAAAAAGAAATTAAAAAAAACCTGACAGTTCTGGTACATTTTGTGAGAAGCAGGAGATGCAACTTACAACATCAGGATGTGGAGTTTGAACTGCCAGGAAAATACATCTTATAACAATAGAGCAATGTTGTGTTTAGAGAGATAGATGGAAAGACTGAGAATTAAACTGAGAGACAGAGACTCTCAGATGTAGAACTTTTTATGTTTGTACTGCCTGTATGAAGAGCCATACTGTACAATTTTATTTTATCCTTTATTTCATTATTGATAACAATAAAATGCTACTTGTAAATTGTATAACTTCTACTGGTCTGCCTGTGCTTCCTGACCTATGCCTCTATGACAGTGAGCCTAAGTCAATATTAAAGCTCTCCTTTGACACCCTGGGTGCCTCCTCTGATATCTCCCTTCATGTCATTCATAAGTGCATCACCTTGGCCGGTCTGGTGGCACTGGGGGCTGAGGCACTGGACGTCTTACCTCACGTTATGCCAGCGACCCATGTTCAGGAACGAGCACGGGCCACCAGGAGTCGGCAAGGGAGAAGGATTGAGCATCCAATGGACTGCTCTCCTTCTCCGGGGAGGGGGGTTTCTCAGTATGTCAGTGCTTGCCTGCTCCTTAGCAGAGGCTGAGGACAGGGCGCTGTGCTGCAGAAGGGGGAGGAGTCGGGCAGACGCTTGGAGGAGTGTATTTGGATGTGTGCGGCACTCCTCCATAGGCCGAGCATGCCTCAACTCCTGGGGTGAAAACCAGGAAAAGATGCTGTGGCACAATGGTGGAGGGTGCCTTGCAGGCTCCACTCCCAGCCAGCCATGACACTGACCCACTGAATCTAGTCTCTGGTGGGGTTGGGGAACCCGCTGGCCCCACCATGGGGCAAGCCCTGGGAGTACAGATCAGCGCCGGACGGTGGGACGCTTGAGATGGGGCCCTCCGGATGACAAGACAGCTCCAGAAAAGTAAGCTAAAAAAATAAATAAATAAGTGCATTGCCTCTGTGATATTCCCCCACTATGTTGCACATGGGTTCTAGCAGGAAAATCGTATGTATACTAGTTACTTGCTTTAAATAGAAATACATTGTAGGCTCCGATACTGAAAGGGAGCATAAGTGCGGCACAAATAATTGTGCAGGCTTGCGCTAACACTAGACCTGGCATCTGCTATATTCAGTTGGATAGCAGACTGGTGCTGTTCAACTGAATATCAGACCATGTTGGCACAGTGCTAAGTGAAACTGCACTGTCCTGACATGTACCTGGGCTGTATATAGCCCACAGGGAATAGCGCTATGTGGAACAGATAGCATCAAGACCACTGTGGGCTATATTCAGCCACAACATGCAAATGAGCCCACTAGGCATGCAAGGTGCTAAAGGGCCATTTGCATGCCCATTATGGACTGATTTGCATGGTGTGCAGCAGCCCATTAGCATCCATCCTTTCTTTTTTAATTTGAAGTTTATTGCGTTTTCACGGAGCGATACAGTTGTAAATAATGTTTACAGCATATAGGCTAGAGGCATTGTATAAGACAGTTAGAAATGCCATAGAATGTTGCTAATAGTGGTGCCATAAAATAAGAACACAATGTGATCCCGTGTCTCTTTTCAAGTATTCCTAGGTAGTCGTGTATATAAGAAATATCAGCAGGTATCACTTCCCACCTACGATACAATATCCGAATGGTGTCCCATCACCCATAACAACCACTTATTCCAGAAGTTGGCAAACTTGGCCATTCAGAGATTAATCCCCTCTGTCAATTTTTACAGCTGTGGGGGGAGCCTATAGCCGTTTTGTGATCGATCTGTTGCTCCTAAAATGGCCGATCATGGCACCTTCCATTGGACATTTGGAAGTATCCTTCTAAAAATCCAATGGAGCTTGTAACATTCTGCCATGATCAGCCACTATGGAGTAACAGCCACACTATTTTGGTTGTTACTTCCGTATTCCTGGCGCCGCCATCCTGTGTACTTCAACTATGCATGCGCGAATGCCATGCATGTGCAGTTTCATCACCTCCATCATCTTGCGGATGGCACTCCTCCCACTGCTCCTGTCCTCCCCACTCCCTCCGTTCCCTCCCAGCACTGGTGGGGAAATGAAACCCTCCTGCTCCCTCCCACTGCTGCAGTCCTCCCACCTCCCTCCGTTTCCCGTTCCCGTGCTGACATCGGGGTGCCCAATCCCTGTGTCAGTGTCATGTAACCCCCCAACTCATGTGGCACACTGGGAGCCCACCTCAGTGTGCCCAAATTTATGTTGTTTTTATTTTGTCTCCCGCACCGATATCGGGGTATCCAATCCCTGTGTCAGCATCATGTACTCCCCCAACTCATGTGGAACACTGGGAGTCCACCCCAGTGTGCCCAATTTTTTTTATTCATTCCCCACCACCAACATCGGGGTGCCCAATCCCTGTGTCGGCATCATGTCTGTCCCCCCACTCATGTGGCACACTGGGAGCCCACCCCAGTGTGCCCAAATTTGTTTTTTTTTCCCCGTAAATAGAAAACAGTCCCCTGACATCTTTTTTTACCTGTAAAAAAAGAAAACGGTCCCTCGTTGTCGCCCCACACACCCTCCCCCATCTCCACCATCCCACTGAGCACCCACCTCCCCGCACCCCCCCATACCCCATACTTACCTCCGCAGGTCGGTGCTGTCATCTTCTCTGGACCGGGACACATCTGCCCTCTTCAAAGCTGAACCGCAAACTGAAGAATCAAAGGTAAGTGACGTATAATGGCACTCAATGGAGTTTTCAACTTGTCTTGATATATCAGCCATTGTTAGGAATTTTGGCCTCAAATTTTCAACATGGGGTTCTTGGGACCCCACCTTGTGAATACTGTTACTGTCATTTCATTACTTCATCCCAGAAGGTGATTTCGTGGGCGCTGTGTGGATTTACCTTTCGGGACTGATTAACGAACAACAGTGCCACTGTTCATGAGGTGGGGTCCCAAAAAGCCCATGTTGCAAATCTGTTGAAAAAATTCCCCAAAATGACTGCATTACAAACGTGTGTTGTGAGGTTTCTATGCATGCCCCTAACTGTGACAATTTTTTCATATTTTCACTCCAGATTTTCAACATTGCCATTTTGCACACCTCCTCATTAACAGTACAGCTGTCATTTTCACATTCTGCCCAAAAATATGTTTTCGCACCTGTGGCAGAACAGCACAGTCGCTCTGCAAAATCACCTTTCAGGACAAGTGAACGAAATGACAGTGGCACTTTTCATGAGGTGGGGTCCCAAAAAGGCCATTTTGAACATTTGGTGAAACAACTCCAAAAAATGGCCGAGTTACGCCTGGTCATTCCAAATTTTCTATGCACAGGTGCAACTTTGGTCATTTGGCAGCTTGCCACAGCCATATTGGCTCTGGCTAGAGTTTGTTCTAGTTGGTATATTTGTTGCATGGTGTCTTCCCATTCTCTCATGGTGAGAGCAGTTTTATGCAACCACTTACAGGATATAGCTTTCTTTGCCACTGTTAGTATTATGGCTAAAAAGGACTGAGTATGCTTATTTTTAATTTGGGAAGGGAAATGTAGCAAGATAGCTGTGGGGTGTAAGGGCACCGATTTCTGGATGTAACTCCTAGATTGTCTTCTCTATCACCTGCCAATATGGGAGCAACACTGGACTGCTCCCGAAGATATGTGTGTGGGTAGCACAAGTCTCTCCACATGCTCTCCAGCACACTATGCCCTTTGTCGCATCATATTGCCTCATTATTTGTGGGGTTTGGAAGAAGCAAAGAACACACTTCCAACCGTACCCCATCACACATGAGGAGGAGTTTATGCTGTAATGTAAATTGTAGATCCATTCAGTGTTGGTAAGTGCAATCCCTAAATCTGTATGCCACTGGTCTTGGGATTTTTCTATTGTAGTTCCCTCTGTGGAATGTATACTTCTGTACATGGTTGAAATAAAATGCTCAGGGATCCCATGTTTCCGTACTTCTAAAATTATCTGTACGAGTGGGCTCCTCCCAAAAGGAGCTGGGCATGTGGTCAAAAGATACTTATTCCCAATACTCGCCACGGCAGCTTTGAAGGTGATTACATAGTTCTTACTTCATCCTGTTCCCCCAACTGTTAAGATATAGCTATCAAATTGTAAACACAGAAGACAGATGGAAAGTATTACAGCCCACCTGAACTCTCGACTAGAACAATTTCGTACTAGATAGTATCCCTGCATGTCTATTGTAGAGGATGTTGAGGGTATATCTGTGTTAAATCAGATGGCAGTCTGGGAAGAAGGGTGATGGGTTTAGTCTTAAACCATGCTTGGTTTTCATAATCCCATGTTTATATTTCACATTTTGTAAGTTTATATTTGGATATCCCATTACATTTATTTCCTTGTTACACCACCTTTTTCTATTGTTCTGTTTAACGGTTTGAGGTTCTGCTTATATTATACATGTAGCAGTAGTAATAAAAGTTTTATTCTGAAAGAAATTCCAGAAAGGGATAGCCCAATTTAGCTGAAGCTCATTTTCAATGGGATCCCGATATATAGTTATAATAATTACGGGTTCTCTTTTATCTTTGGATATGAATTATTTTATCTTTGCAGACATGCAGACATGTTGGAACTTCCCATCATGAACTTATAAATTATATGGTTATGTTGCATCTGTTCCTTTTTCAGACCTTGTTTTATTCACTTTCTGGTCTTCACGCTGGCTGATACGTATTTTAAGTTATTCTGTGTGGATGCCTGCTTTACTTGTACCCTTGAAAAATATTTAATAACAAAAAAAAAAATCATCTGTATAAGTGGGTGTGCATCTGCCTCCACCCACTGCAAACAAAACCTCTCCCTCAGATAGTGCCATACTTGTAGAGACCTGAAATAATCAGAAGTTCTGAGGTGGAATCTGAAATACACCTATATCATAGTATTGATAGTTATGGATAAGTCCTAAGCGCTGCCATCTTTTAAAGGTGGGATGTAAGCTAGCTGGGCAAAAATGTGAGTCAGAGGCTAGTGTTTCTAAATAACAGGTGTGGATTTAAGGAAAGCCTCAGGCCTGCTAACTATGTGAGCCCATAGCTTAATGGTTAGAGCACTGGAATGGCATACCAGGGGTCTGAGGTTCAGTTCCCAGTGGGCTACACTTTTCCTTTCTCATTTCCATCCTTGATTTAAAATATGCCTGGCAGGGGCTGAGATGCATTGAGAAGTGGTCTGTTTGTATTTCTAAATAACAAGTGGGTAGTTTAAGACTCGGGGAGCAAAGCAGGTCCTGACAGTTAGTCAAAATATGGGAAGTATAGTCCAAGTCTATCTCCTGTATTGGTTCTCTCTGTTGCGTGGGAGGGGCCAAAACAGCTGAGTGTAAATTTGGTCAGTCTGGTCTCCCAACTTAAGTTCCTTCCAATGTAAAAGAGATGCAGAGTCTAACCAAAGAAGAGCATGGAAGAATAGAGCCACCTGGCAATACTCTCTTAAACTGGGCAGGGCAGGCCCAAACCACCCCTCTGCTTTGTCAGTTATAGTGTTTTATATGCGATTCTGGGTTTCCCTCCCACCCATAAAAATTTGGCTATCTGTTTGTCTCATCTATCGAAGTCGACTTTTGGAGGTAAAAAAGGAATATTCTGAAATGTGTATAAAAATCTAGGGAGAACATTCATCCTAATTATATCTACTTTCTGTATTAGAAGACTAGTTAGGTGCCACCATCGTTGTAAGTCTGCTTGTATTTTACTACATAGTTGTTCATAATTGACTTTGTACAAAGTGGAGAGGTCCAAGGGTAGCACAGTCCCCAAATATCTGAGCACTGTACAGTCCCAGCGGAAGGGGAAAGTGGTTTTAACAGCCGGGGTAGGATTATAATTACATTGAAGGGCTTCTGTTTTATCTTTGTTTAATTTATATCCTGCTAAGGCTTCTGTTTCCTTCAAGATATCAAATACAGCAGGCAAGGAAGTGTCTGGGTGAGTCATACACATCAATAAATCATCTGCGTAAAAGGCAATTTTATGTTCCACTCCCCCACTGGTCAGCTCCTTCATATGAGGGGTCTCCCATATAACCTGTGCTAGTGGTTCTGCATATAGGGCAAACAGTAAAGGGAACAATGGGCAGCCCCATTAGAATCCATTCTGAAGGTGTTTGACACATTTCCTGGTGTCTAGTGTCACTCCACCCCTGATCACCCATCATAAAGTCTAAACCACAGTACCTGGTGCCTAGTGGCACCCGCCACTCCCCAATCACCTGTCATACATAATACAATGCCATCCCTGGTGTCTAGTGGCACCTCCCCACCCACTAATTGCCCATCATACATTCGGATCCTGATATGGTGACTGGCATAGTCCTCCTCTCACCTCCTCGGCTGGCCGCCATATGATCTGTCAGTGGCGCACCTACATATCACATGTATGTGATGGGTGGTGGTCTGTGAGTAGGCAGGGCAAATAGGAGGACACTGAATTGCCAATTATTATGTTTAATTATGTCAATGGTGATGGGGGTGGGGGGAACCACTGGACACCAGGGATAACACTACATAATAATGAACGGGCAATCGAGGGGGGTGCCACTAGACACCAAGGACTGCATTTTAGACTTTATGACTGGTAATCAGGGGTGGGGTGCCACTAAACACCAGGGACTGCATTGTAGGATGTGTGAAGGGTGATCAGAGGTGTGAGGCTGCAGTACAGTTGCGCTGCCTTCGGTGGTGTGGGGGTGCAGGCTTAGCACCCAGTTAAGACCGTGGTTTTCAGTGGCAGTAGATAGTTCTGCTTTGGAGTCAGATCACTGCCACCACAAACTTTGAAAATGCTGTTGTGCCTGTATGCATGTGGGGACCCCCTCATTTGCATGGGTGCAGAAGTGATTTAGTACTTGGACACTGCCAGGTTTGGGGGTGCTAACTGGGCCTCTGACTATGGCTCTGCCCTGACCGCAAGCGCAAACCCAGTAGCGCCAGTGAAAACCACGTTAGCGCCAGCACTACCTTTTAAATATCATGCCTCAATGATCTAATAAGAAATGTGATTCTGTGTAAACAGTGCTCCAGATAAGGTGAGCACTGGCCTCTTTTACTCACCAATTTTTAAGAAGTACTCATTAAAAGTTTTTAGATAAGTACTGATACTCATCCTAACCCTTGGAAATGCTCCATAGATACTTCAGAAGAGCTGTTCTTCCAAGTTTAAAGCATGTTTACTCATCAAAATTATATTTTACTCACCTAATGAAAAAATGGTGAGTACAGGCTGGCCAATGGCGTGGAGGACTAAGGCATTGAACACCTTACCTCCTGCCATGCCGACAATCTGTGTTCGAGAACGAGCACGAGTGGCTGGGGATTGGTGGCGTGGGAGAAGATCAAGTGTCCCAAGGACTGCTCTCTTCTCCCAGAGGAGTGGCCATGCTGTCTCATCCCATGACTGCCACCAGGTGGAGGCCTATTGGTAGTGCAGGTGTGAGAAGCTAGAATGGGTGCGGGCCATGGATCTGCAGGACATGTGCACCTCCATACGCACGTGGTGACGTGAAGCCACAGCAGGGGCTGAAGGAGAAAAACAGAAAAATGGAGGCTTGGGCTTTGTGAAGCCATGCCTGTGTCCTGGTGGTCTGCCCTGCCAGTCTGGCTTGAGGTCACACTGGATATCTCTGTCAGGGGGGAGGACAGCCCTCTCCCTCCTGCCCTGCTGTGGGCAGAAATCCACAGAGATACATGCCTATGACCAGAGAGAGGTAAGGGATGACCATTGGGAGTGGAGACAGGGCTGACAAGTCACCCAAGACCTGCCATGAGGATAACAACCTTTGTGAACAAAAATTGTGAGTACATTACTCTTGAATGCCATTGTTTCTGGAGCACTCTGTGTAAATATGTATAAATGCATGGATTAGTTAGGAATCAGGTGTTAAATAGAACAGTGTATATTTGATTCCAATGCTTGTGCCTCTGCCATTGGACATTTGGACAGTATGGGCATTGTCCTGACAGCGATATCAAGAGCCGGGCAGGGGAAGTGTGTAAACTCCCCCATCTCTGGGGGCTTACTTGTTGGGTTCACTGGCCCTTGTTGCCTTACCTTCAACCAGATCTCTCAGATTTCTACACCCTCTACCCTCTTGTTGCATTAGGGGACCCAAAGGGCATCAGACATGCCAACAAGGAGTCTGGAGTGGGAGTCAAGCCCTAGTTCCTCACCCATTGTGACTGCTGCCACCACACATCAGACCTGCGTTCTCCGTCCCAGGACTGTCTGGTTGGCTGAGACAGGGTTTAATAATGCTACTGATAACACTCACGGAGTTCCCCAGCCCCACAGCAGGCAGCAGGGTTGGGGACAGACAGAAAAAATTGCTGCTGACAGAATGAGAGCTGCTATGCAGAGCTTCTATCTCAGTCCGGGCTGCTGCCTGCGTCTAAAGGGGTCCCAGACTCCAGGGCAGGCAGCGGGAGCCAGGACTGAAGACCATGAGTGACAGCAGGCACAGCAAAATGATTTTCCAATCCAATGGCAGGCAGCGGAGCTGGAAACAGAAACAGAAATTTGTGCATGTGTCAGAGAGAGAGAGAGAGAGAAGAGAGGGAGACAGTGGTACCAAGGCAGATTCCTCTCAAAACACTCCTGACTCAGCAATGGGGAACTGGCCTACCACACCAAGCACCTCCCAGGCCCTAGGACAGGCAACATGGTTAGGGCAGAATAAAAGCAGCCCATGATGGCTTAGATACAGGCAGCAAAAGCTACAAAAAGAAACAAACAGCTGAAGTGAGCAAACATGGTGGCAGCCATGCATCACCTCAGGCCTGTAACTCTGCAAGGACTGCTGGTGTAACCCCCCTGCAAATGGGGGTTCCCAAAAGTCTTCCAGGAGCTTGTCTGAATGCTATAAGCATGGGCGGTGTTCGGTGTCTGAGCTGTTTAAATGTGGTTCCAAGTGAGTGCTATTTGAGCCTCCACGTACTGTCTCTTTAAGAGCTGTCTGCTTGCAGACTTAATTAGTTTGTATGGGGGAGACTGTGTATTTAATGCTTGAATCTCGCCCGAGCTTCTGCCGATTCGCTCTGTTTCTGCTGTCGCTACATGTGCAGAGGGAGCCTTGTTGAAAGATATAACTATTTGCTAGAAATCATTTGGAGTGACTGAGAAAATGTAGTTTGTCTAACCTGTATTCATTTCAGCAGGAACTGTTTCTGTGTAGCTCTTTCATTCTGGTCCTGAACTGCTGAAGTGGACCAATCAATAGGAAGGGGTTCCCTAAAATGGAGCCTGTGGACGAATCAGAACTTGGACTCTTAATTTTGAGCCAGCCACAAGGGGATTGTATGGGCAGTGACTCTGGGAAATGTAATTTTGACCTTGGTGCCTTTTTCCACCAACAGAGGGAGTCTTATTGTGAGTGACAGCCGAACCAGCCAACAGAACGGTGTGGAGCTAAAGGAAATGCCCTGCTCTGTGACTGGAAAGATCAGATCAGTTGTGACAGTGTAGACAGAAGGAGCTCTGTTCTTCTGCAGTGTATAGTTTTGCGCGGGGAAGCGAATGTGAGGCCCTGAGGTTCGGCCTGCAGCTGTTGTAAGTGCCAGTTCGGAGTGAATCCGATTTGTGAGGAGACAGAAGGAAGTCTGAAGAGTGGAAACCAGGCTAACACTGTAAAAGATTGGAGAAATTGCTGAATCGCGCTCGGTCTGTCAGGAACTGAAACTGCTGTGTGTGCTCCTGGGTATTTTGCAGTAATTGTGATTGGGATCTAGGAGCAGCCTGCCTGGTATAGTACTTTCCTTTTACATATGAATGAATAGTGTGTACATGTGGGGTATTGGGACTGTAACTTCTGTGCATTGTATGAGCCACTAGAGGGAATAAAAGGGGGTCTCAGTGTCCCAGAGGGCTGTGACCAAGCTAGTCTAGCCACTACAAACCCTGACCTCTGGGTGGAGGCACCCGCCATAGAATCTAGGCCCCCTCAACCTGTCAGTAGTCAAGCAGGCAGGGGTAGTAGCCCTTGGGATAGCGCCACCTGGGGGTTACATCTTGGAGGCTCACTGCTGGGATTTTGTGTCCTCTAGTGGCCACATTTATGAACCGCTGTTAAAAATAAATAAATAAGTAAATGGGTACCCCGGCAGAAGTGGCTGTGAACCGGTTAGTGGAGTGGTGTACTGGGGAGGAGATCGACCCCCAAAATGCTATGCTTATCCTGGGTATCAATACGTACACTATACAGGGAGTACTTTCCAAGGTGGAAGGCTTACTAAACCCTGTGGTGGTGGGTCTACATGCTGATCTGCTCACCCACACTTTCATAGCCCTAGTAGAGTATAAGGACCCCATAGATAGCTCCAAAGTGCCACAGACTATTACCCCAGAGGGAGCCCTCACTGCCTGGAGAGTGATAACTAAGGACAGTAGAGACCGGGGGGGGGATGAGCCCCCCCACTGTCTGAAACTTTTGAGGAGAAATTTGCTAAATTGTTGTTGGAGGAAGGGAAAACTGTGGAGGATTTAAAGAAATTATTATTGCCACCTGAGAACGTTCCTCCACCAACACCTTCTCCCCCTCCAGCACCCGTTATTGCCCCTCCTTCTGTGCCAGTGCTAGCCCCTATGTCTGTACCTGCCAATAGCCACGACTCTTACCGAAGGTTGAAAATTTTCTCCGGCACCCTCCCCACCCCACAAGGGGAGGATGACTGGGAGACCTGGATAGACTATGTTGCCCCTCAAGTGCTAGAATGGCAATGCTCAGAAGCAGAAAAGTGAAAGAGGTTAAGTGAGAGCCTCCGCGGTCCTGCCCTGGCAACCATCTGTGCCAAATGGGCCAGTAACCCTAAGCGACTGCACAGGACTATCCTGAGGCCTTGGAGAATGTGTATGGGAGCCCAGATTCGATGAGGACCTGTGGTGGAGAGTAAGAAATGCACAACAGTACCAAGGGGAGTTGCTGTCTGTGTATGTATCTCGGCTGGAAAAATGTGTTGCAAGAATGCCTCAGAAAGGGTAGTTTGCCAGCGATTGAATTGGACCGAACCAGGCTGGAAAGGATCCTTAAGGCTGCCCCTTCTCAGAACTGCTGTTGCTTCAGTTACGCCTGGCCAATCGACTGGAATCCCCACCCTCCTATGATGAGCTAATGAGAGAAATTTGAGGGGTTGAGAAAAGGCGACCCCAGGAGGGACTTGCACCAATAGCTGCTGCTACAACCCGAGTGACTGGGGGTGACCCGTCAAGTGAAGTTCAGGGGCAGAGGTTGGCAGTTAATGAGTGCTCTGAGAAGGAAAAGGGTGTGCCATCATGGGGTGAACTGCTGAGAGAGTTCAGGGAAATAAAAAACAGTCTCTTTATGAAGGCCGCTCCTGCAAGTACAGGCCCCGACCCTCATCCGACTGCATCTGCTATGGGGGTGGGGGTACCCACACATGCATCTCCTGCTGACAACAGCTCAAAACTCAATGTCTTAACCGTGGAAATGGGGAAGTTGACAAGATGTCTCCAAATGCTTATCACGCTGCAGACAGAGATGGCACCTAGGTTTTCTGTTGGAAGTACCCCCGCCCTGGCTCCCAGTGTGATGCCTCGGCCAGCTCAATCTCCGGAAGGTATGTTTTGCTATAATTGTGGGAAGGACGGGCACATGAAGAGAGAATGCAGGTCCCCAAAAGACATAGACAATGTTGTATACAGGCTACAAGGACAGCTTCAGAGGACAAATCAGTGGTTGAGAGGTACACAAAATGATCGCAGTGAGGATCCCAAAAATGCTAACTCCCATCCCTTTGTGGCAAGGTCAGTTGCCCAGGCCCCCACTACCGTCTCTCCAGACTGGTCCAGAATAGTGGGTCCCTCCATGGAGACCACTGTAAAGGTGCATGGAGTGTCTACAAGAGCTGTATTAGACAGTGGCTCCCAAGTGACAATTATGTTCCAAGACTGGTATCAGAAGCATTTGTCTGATGTACCCTTACAACCGTTGGAGGGGCTGCATATCTGGGGGTTAAGTGAGAAGGCCTACCCCTACTCTGGGTATATCCAAATTTGGCTGTCTTTTCCCTCCTCCGTGGCTGGAGTGGCAGAGCAAGCAGAGACCCTGGCCTTAGTGTGTCCCCCTACTGGACTGTATGATGGGGTTCCTCTACTAATTGGGACGAATGCGCATGTTTGGACGGTTGGCGCAGTTGTGTTATGAGAAATTGGGGTCAAGGACTAGTAGAGCTTTAAGAATTCCAGCCTTGATCAAGAAGGCCTATGAGGCACAGAGAGATGCTGAAAAAGTGGAACCAGAGGAACCGGTTGGAATTGTCTGGAAGAAGGATCCTGAGTCTCTGATCCTGGCGCCAAATGCCCAGTGTACCCTACAGGGGGAAGTCCATATCAGAAAGGATGTCAACAATAAAATCCTCATGCTGGATGCACCAGGTGATGGGAAATTGCCGGAAGGACTGCTGATCAAGCCAAGTATTTTGCCTGCCAGAGCCCATGCTTATGCCAGAAGGGTAATGGTCCAAGTTCATAATGTGTCTGATAGAGAGATTCGAGTAAATAGAGGTTGCACCCTGGCTAATGTACATTGTGCAGATACTGCAGTGCTACCCAGCAACAAGTGTTCAGGGGAAAATGACAGAGTGACGCCCGACTTGTTTGATTTTGGGGACTCCCCGTTGCCAGCTGAATGGAAGACGAGAATCAGTAGAAAGCTTGCCCAGAGAGACCAGGAGTTTTCTTTAAAGGAATGGGATGTAGGATGTGTGCAAGGTGCTGAGCACATCTGGCTGCATGATGAAAGGCCATTTCGTGAGAGGTCTCGACGCCTGGCCCCTGCTGACATAGATGATGTGAGACGGCATCTGCAAGAGATGCTAGCTGCTGGTGTAATACAAGAATCCAGAAGCCCTATGCTTCCCCATCGTGGTAGTGAGAAAAAGAATGGGACAGTATGGATGTGTGTGGATTATTGCACTTTAAACCAGCGGACTATCCCTGATCAGTATACAATGCCCGCATTCAGGATGCTTTGGACTGCCTGACGGTAGCAAGTGGTTGATGGAAGAGGGTTGCCTGGATATTGTGGCAGTCACAGAAACATGGTACACAGAGAACCATGACTGGGATGTCAACATACCAGGATACACAATCTACAGGAGGGACAGGGAGGGTAAAAGAGGAGGAGGAGGAGTAGCTCTCTATGTAAAGGAAGGGATCAAAGCAACAGAACTAAAGAGTAAACAGGAGCAGATGAGGCATCTGGGTCACCCTGGAGACAGGAAATGGCACCACAATCCGCACGGGGTTGTATACAGACCCCATCTCAGGGAGAGGAATGGACAAGGAAATGATAGAAGGCTTCCTTGAATGGCAGAAAAAGGGAGATATTGTTGATGGGGACCTGAATATGCCAGATGTTAACTGGGCACCTTTGCTGCAGGCATCCAAGACAGGGTCATTCTTGATGCCCTACAGGGGACATTCCTCAGACAGCTAGTATTGGAACCCACTCGGGAGGACAATCTTAGACCTGGTACTCTCAAATGGGGGCGGAGAAAGAATCTCAGATTTAGAGGTGGGTAGCCATCTGGGAACAAGCGACCACCAAACAGTGTGGTTCACGATAAACACAGCCATACAATCAAGCCATACAAAAAGCAAGAGTATTGGACTTTAGGAGGGCTGACTTTGGGAAAATGAGAGAGTGCCTTAGAAAAGCACTAGCAAACAGGCAAGAAGGAGGGGTGGAGGAACAATGGGGAGTAATCAAAACAGCCATCACAGAGGCAACAAGCCTTTGTGTAAAGCAAATCAATAAAACACAACGAAGGAAAAAACCTATGGTTCTCAAAAGAGGTGGCAGGGAAGGTTAAGGAGAAAAGGATAGCACTCAGGAAATATAAGGAAACACAGAAGGAGCAGGACAGAGAACTTTATCAGTTAAAGCAGAAAGAGGCTGGGAAGGCAGTCAGAATAGCAAAGGCCCAAACGGAGGAAAGGATAGCCAATTCTGTTGAGAAGGGGGATAAGACCTTTTATAGGTACATTAGGGCGAAGAAAGACCAAAGGAGGGATACTGAGGCTTAATAAAGGGGAGGGAATGTGGGTAGAGGGTGACAGTGAAAAAGCAGGGATACTGAACGAATATTTCTGCTCAGTATTCACAAAGGAAGAGGAGGGGGAGGTACCTAAACCAAACAAGAGAAACACTCTGAAGATGGGGATCGATACCAGTCCATTTACAGAAGAAAGGGTTCTGAAAGAACTAATAAAATTGAAGGTGGACAAAGCAATGGGGCCTGATGGGATTCACCCAAGAATTCTAAAAGAACTAAGGGTAGAACTAGTGACACCACTGACTTCTCTTTAACAAATCATGGGAGGATGGGGTGGTACCTGAGGACTGGAGGAGGGCAGATGTGATTCCTCTTCACAAAGTGGGAGCAGGACAGAGACAGGAAACTACAGACCAGTTAGTTTGACCTCAATGGTAGGGAAATGATGGAATCACTTCTGAAGGAAAGAATTGTTGAGTACCTAGAGGCCAGTGGGGCACAGGACCCAAGGCAGCATGGATTCATGATGGGAAGGTCGTGTCAGGCAGATCTAATAGATTTCTTTGACTGGGTGACCAAAGTAGTAGACCAGGGAGGGGCTGTGGACATGGCCTACCTAGATTTTAGCAAGGCATTTGATACAGTCCCACACAAAGATTAATACAAGTTAGCCAGCCTTGGAGTGGGCCCCAAGGTGGTAGCCTGGATAAAAATTGGCTAGACAACAGGACGCAAAGGGTAGTAGTAAATGGAGTACACAGTGAAGAAAGGAGGGTTACTAGCGGGGTACCGCAGGGTTCAGTACTGGGACGGTCCTTTTTAATGTCTTTATAAGTGACATTGCAGAGGAACTGGAAGGAAAAGTATGTCTCTTTGCAGATGACACAAAGATCTGCAACAGGGTTGATACACAAGATGGAGTGGAAAGGATGAGAAGGGACTTGGCAAGGTTGGAGGAATGGTCAAATGTATGGCAGCTCAGATTCAATGCAAAGGTGCAAGGTAATGCACATGGAAACAAAAACCAGGGAAGAGTACACAATGGGGGTGAGATACTGACAACAGTAAAAATGGAAAGGGACCTGGGGTAATTATATCAGATGACCTAAAGGTGTGCAAGCAATGTGAGAAGGCAGTAAGTAAGGCTGGGGGGATACTGGGATGTATAGGAAGAGGCATCAATAGTAGAAAACAGGAAGTTGTTATCCCTCTGTACAGACAGTTGGTGAGACCCCATCTAGAGTACTGTGTGCAGCTCTGGAAAGCCCATCTCCGCAAAGACATAGACAGAGTTGAGACTGTCCAGAGGAGGGCAACCAAAATGGTGCAGGGTCTGCACCAGAAGACATACAAAGAAAGATTAAAGGAACTTAATATGTATACCCTTGAGGAAAGGAGGGAGAAAGGGGACATGATAGAAACTTTCAAGTACCTCAAGGGAATCAACAAAGTCCAAGAGGGTAGCATCTTTCAGAAAAAGAGATGTGCAAGAACAAGAGGGCACACTTTGAAGATAGAGGGGGGACGGCTCAGAGGTAATGTGAGGAAGTATTTTTTCACAGAGAGAGTTGTGGATGCATGGAACAGCCTCCCTGAGGAGGTCGTGGAGTCAAGAACAGTGGGGGAATTCAAGAATGCATGGGACAGACATAAGGCAGTCCTAGTGGGGGGTAGGAGGAAGTAAGCTGTTGGTTAACTAGGATCTGCAGCTTATCTGTTAGATAGGAAAATGGACAGACTGGGTGGGCCAGGCGGTCCTTATCTGCTGTCAAATTCTGTGTTTCTATGTTTCTATGTTCTCTGTGCTGGATCTTCGCAGTGGGTACTACCAGATCCAGATGGCCCCAGAAGACCATGAGAAGACAGCCTTTATATGTCCACTTGGCTTCTATGAATTCATGAGGATGCCTCAAGGGATTTCAGGCACCCCAGCCACTTTTCAATGACTGGTGGAGCATGCAGTGGGGGACATGAACTTATTAGAGTGCCTGGTATACCTAGATGATGTTATTGTGTTTGACAGCTCACTGGAGGAACATGAGAGCAGATAATTCAAGGTGTTGGACCGACTGGAAGACTTTGGCCTGAAACTGTCCATCGATAAATGTCAGTTCTTCCAAACCTCTGTAAAGTATGTGGAGCATATAGTCTCCACCGAGGGAACTGAGACCGACCCAAGTAAAGTTGAGGCCTTGACCACCTGGCCACAGCCCCACAATCTAAAAGAACTGCAAATATTCCTGGGATTCTGTGGCTTCTGTGGCTACTATCGCCGTTTCATCAAGGAACATTCAAGAGTGATCCGTCCTTTTTTAATCTTACTCGAGGTTACCCTCCTACCCACAAAAAATACAAGAGGTCAACTCCCCCTGAGACTGAGAGAGTGTATTTCCATCCTAATTAAGTTTTTGGGGCACGATGGACACCTGATTGTGAAGCTGCTTTTCATGAGATTATATATCAACTTACCCACGCTCCTGTCCTGGCCTATGCAGATCCAGTAAACCCCTATGTCCTACACACTGATGCTAGTTTGTAAAGTTTGGGGGCTGTGTTGTACCAGGAGCACGAGAATGGCCTGAGACCAGTGGCCTTTGCAAGCAGAAGCCTGACCCCTTCTGAAAAGAACTATCCTGTACATAAGTTAGAGTTCCTAGCTTTGAAGTGGGCCATTGTTGACCAATTCCATGAGTACTTGTATGGGGCTAAGATACTAGTAAAAACTGACAATAATCCTTTGACCTATGTGCAGATTTCAGCTAAGTTGGATGCTACTGGCCATAGGTGGCTTTCTGCATTATCTACATATGACTATGCTGTTGAATACAGAGCAGGCCTGAACCATATAGATGCTGATGCTGTCTCCTGGAGGCCTGTTTCTCGAAATGACTGGGTGAGACTGTCAGAACCTGATATTCGAGCACTCTGCCAGAAGTTTGACCGAGAGGAGCAAGTGGTCCCAGACCCAGTGAACTGTATGGTGGATTGTTTGGGACCCTCTGAGAATTGCATACCTGCTGCTTATTGCCACTTTTCCACAATAGACATTGGTGCTCTGCCTCAGCTAGACACTGGCAGTATTCAGCGGGATCAATCCTGAGATCCCATGATCAAATCAGCTCTAAAGCCCTCCATGAGGAAAGATGTATCCATGTTACACTCCACTGATTTGAGAACTGCATTGTTATACAAGGAAGGTCCTAAGTTGAAACTGATTAATAGACTGTTATACAGAGAAACAGTAAACAGAGGGGACAAATAGATAAACAACAGCTAGTTTTGCCTACTGCCTTCGAGACTTGGTGCTGAGGTCCCTACACAACTACATGGGGCACCTTGGCATAGACAGAACACTTGACTTGGTGAGATCCAGATTCTATTGGCCTAAGATGGGGTTGATGTTGAACAACACATCCTAACTTGTAGTTGCTGTCTACAGAGGAAGCTTTCGCGAGGGCTGCCCCTAGTTAACATCACCACCAGTGCCCCTATGGAGCTGGTCTGTGTTGACTTTCTGAGTCTGGAGCCAGATCAAAGAACGAACTGTTTCTGTGTAGCTCTTTCATTTGGTCCTGAACTGCTGAAATGGACCAATCAATGGGAGGGTTCCTTAAAATGGAGCCTGTGGACGAATCAGAACTTGGACTCTTAATTTTGAGCCAGCCGCCAGAGAGTTGTATGGGCAGTGACTCTGGGAAATGTAGTTTTGACCTTGGTGCCTTTTCCACCAACAGAGAGTCTTATTGTGGTGACAGCCGAACCAGCCAACAGAGACGGTGTGGAGCTAAGGAAATGCCCTGCTCTATGACTGGAAAGATCAGATCAGTTGTGACAGTGAAGAGAGAAGGAGCTCTGTGCTTCTGCAGTGTATAGTTTTGCTGGGAAGAGCATGTGAAGCCCTGAGGTTCGGCCTGCAGCCGTTGTAAGTGCCAGTTGGGCTGAATCCGATTTGTGAGGAGAAAGAAGGAAGTCTGAAGAGTGGAAACCAGGCTAACCCTGTAGAAGACTGGAGAAATTGCTGAATCGTGCTCGGTCTGTCAGGAACTGAAGCTGCTGTGTGTGCTCCTGGGTATTTTGCAGTAATTGCGATTCGGATCTAGGAACAGCCTGCCGGGTATAGTACTTTCCTTTTACATATGAATGAACAGTGTGTACATGTGGGGTATTGGGACTGTAACTTCTGTGCATTGTGTGAGCCACCAGAAGGAATAAAAGGGGGTCTCAGTGTCCCAGAGGGCTGTGACCAAGCTAGTCTAACCATTACAAACCCTGACCTCTGGGTGGAGGCACCTGCCATAGAACCTAGGCCCCTCAACCTGTCAGTAGTCAAGTAGGCAGGGTAGTAGCCCTTGGGATAGCGCCACCTGAGGGTTACATTAGGAAAGGGCCAGAGGTACTCATCTATTTCAGCCACAAATTTCTGCCAACAGAAGTCTGCAAAGGGCAAGAGACAGTATGCAAGCCCAGCACAGCTGAGACAATGTTCTATAGCCTGCCTTGCCTTGGAAAAGACTAACCCATGACACATTGAGTTTCCGCCAGTATAAAAGGGTATGAAAGCACATATCTGACTGGGCTCAGTGTTTGCTGTCTGCATGATTAGGAAGACTGTTAGGCAGAGATCCACCGACTGCCAGGAGCTGCAGTTCTGGCAAACCATCCACAGAGTGTGCCCACATCTGAATTGTATTGGAGGAAGCAGTTTAAGCAGAACTGGGAGGACAAATGGTAAGGAGTAGAGCAGGGGTAAATTTAGACCATAAAGACTATTCCCCACTGGGAATCCAGCTTCAGACCGAGACCTGACCAAACAAGGCAACCGCCTACCAGAGGGTTCAGTGGAGCCCCCCCGTCCTGTGAAAGCAGCTGAAAGAGAATATAAAGGAGGAGAGGAGACTGGTGAGCAAGTTCGGACAACCCCAGAGAAGCCTGCCCTCCAACCAGGAGCACATCCAGCATCTCTCTTGGCAGCTATCAGAAACCGGAGATAACTGAGAACTAGCAGCACTGTGAGTAACCACCAGGGTTTGAGCCCTGCAACTGTGGCTGCTACAAGTGTGTTTCTGACAGAGGAGAAAGCCCTGGGTGGACTGTATAAAAATTGTTAGGCTCAGAAAGAAGATCTAAGGAGGCCAACTGTCACCTATTTTTAATTACAAATAGGGACCCCTTTGTCAGCAAGTTCAAAGTTTAATTGTTTCAGTACAGTTTGATTTCTACAACAGTATGCTTGCAGTAAGTTTAATTGTTTCAGTACAGTTTGATTTCTACAACGGATTGCTTGCAGTAAGTTTAATTGTTTCAGTACAGTTTGATTTCTAAAACAGTATGCTTGCAGTAAGTTTAATTGTTTCAGTACAGTTTGATTTCTACAACAGATTGCTTGCAGTAAGTTTAATTGTTTCAGTACAGTTTGATTTCTACAACGGTTTGCTTGCAGTAAGTTTAATTGTTTCAGTACAGTTTGATTTCTACAACGGTTTGCTTGCAGTAAGTTTAATTGTTTCTGTAACCCCCCTGCAAATGGGGGTTCCCAAAGACTTCAGGAGCTTGCTTGAATGCTCCAAGCCTGAATGGTGTTTGGCATTTAAGCCATTTATCAGTGAGTGTTTTAGAGCCTCTGGTACTGTCTCTTTAAGAGCTGTCTGCTTGCAGACATAATTAGTTTGTATGGGGGGACTGTGTGCTTCTCTGAGTACCACTCGAGCTGCTGCCAATTCACTTCATTTTGCAGTCACTAGGAGTGCAAAGGGAACCTAGCTGAAAGATGTAACTGTTTGCCAGAAATTATTTAGAGTAATAATGAAATTACAGTTTGTCTAACCTGCTTGCTTTGCAGTCAGAACTGTGTCTGCTAGTTCCCCATTCTAGTTTTGAACTGCTGAACTGGACCAATCAGTGTGGGGTAAGCTAGCTCTAAAATGGTGCCTTGGGCGAATCAGAACTTGGACTCATAATCTGAGCCAGCCACAAGAGGATTGTATGGGCAGTGACTCTGGGAGATGTAGTTTAGACTTCAGTGCCTTTTGGACCAACAGCAGCAGTCTATTGTGAGTGACAGCCAATCCAGTCAAGAAGTGGGAGGAACTCAAAGGAAGTGCCGGTTTTGTCGGTTGGAGTTTCAGTTGAGCTTTGGCAGTGAAGAAGGAAGGAGCCCTGTGCTTTTCAGTGTGCAGTTTTAGTCAAACGTGTGTAAGGCCCAGAGTTCCGGTCTGCAGCTTGTGTAACAGCTTGTTAGGACTGAATCCGTCCTGTGAAAAGAATCAAAGGATCTCTGAAGAGTAGAAACCAGGCTCACCCTGTAGAAGACTGGAAGAATTGCTGAAAATTACACTCGGTCTGTCAGGAACTGAATCTGCTGTGTGTTCTCCCGGGTATTGTGCAGTAATTGCGATCGGGATACAGATGCAGCCTGCCTGGTATAGTGCTTTCTTTTATATGGATGTGTGAAGAGGTTTGTGTACCTCAAGTGAGCCCTGCTGACATTGAAGGACCCTATCTTATTTGGAGGTCGTGAGTACTAATTCAGGGTTGCTCCCTGTTGAATTGCCACATTAAATCCAAATGGAATTACTGTACTGCTGACTGTTTAATTCTCCTTTTCTCTGTGTGAAAGGGCCCTACCAGCTGCCACGGTTTGGACTAGCCACTAGGGCTTGGGTACCCAGGGACAGTAACTGATAGGGATAGGCCTGTGCACAGAGCCATAAGTAGATTATTAGAGTGATAAGCTAATTAACCTGATTTCCCTGTCCTTGTTATATCCCCTAAATAAATCAGAGCTGCTTGTTTCAGCAAAGTTATACTGCCTGAGGTATTTGTCTATGTTAAAGTACTGTACTGTGATTGTTGCACTGTATCTCATTTCACAGGAGGTCTAGTGCGGAACCAGACCTGGGGTAAGTGTATACTGTGAAGGTAATTCTGATATATTGTGTGGGCCACTAGTGGGAAGAAAGGGGGGTTGCAGTGTCCCAGAGGGCTGTGACCAAGTTAGTTTAACTATTGCAAACCCTGACCTCTGGGTGGAGGCACCTGCCATTGGATCCAGGCCCCTCAACCTGTTAGTGGCAAATCAGGCAGGGGTAGTAGCCCCTGGGATAGCGCCATCTAGGGGTTACATCTTGGAGGCTCACCGCTGGGATTGTGTGTCCTCTAGTGGCCATATTTACGAACCACTGTTAAGAAAAAAATGGGTACCCCGACAGAAGTGGCTGTGCACCGGCTGGTGGAGTGGTGTACTGGGAGGAGATCGACCCCAAAATGCTATGCTTATCCTGGACATCCCCTGGGTATCAATACGGACACTGTGCAGGGAGTACTTTCCAAGGTGGAAGGTTTACAAAACCCTGTGGTGGTGGGTCGGGCATGCTAATCTGCTCACCCACACTTTCCTGGCCCTAGTAGAGTTTAAGGATCCCATAGATAGCTCCAAGTGCCACAGACCATTACCCCAGAGGGAGCCCTCACTGCTTGGAGAGTGATAACTAAGGACAGTAAGACCGGGGAATCAGCCCCACCACTATCTGAAACTTTTGAGGAGAAATTTGCTGAATGGTTGCTGGGAGAGGGGAAACTGTGGAGGACTTGAAGAAACTATTCTTGCCACCTGGGTGTTCCTCCCCAGCACCCTCTCCTGCTCCAGTGCCCGTAATGGTGGCTGAACCAATGCAGACTCCTATTTCTGCACCTGCCATTAGTCACGACTCTTACCGAAGGTTGAGGATCTTCTCTGGCACCTCCCACCCCCAAGGGAGGATGACTGGGAGACCTGGATAGACTATGTTGCCCCAAGTGCTAGAATGGCAATGCTCGGAAGGTGAAAGCGAAGAGGGTTAGTGAGAGCCTCCGAGGTCCTGCCCTGGCTACCATCCGTGCTAAACGGGCCAGTAACCTGAAGCGACTGCACAGGCCTATCTTGAGGCCTTGGAGAATGTGTATGGGAGCCCAGATTCTGATGAGGACCTATGGTGGAGAGTAAGAAATGCACAACAGTACCAAGGGGAGCTGTTGTCTGTGTGTCTCTCGGCTGGAAAAATTGTTGCAAGAATGCCTCAGAAAGGGTAGTTTGCCAGCGATTGAACTGGACCGAACCAGACTGGACAGAATCCTTAAGTCTGCCCCTTCTCAGAACTGCTGTTGCTTCAGTTATGCCTGGCAAATCGACTGGAATCCCCACCCCCTATGATGAGTTAATGAGAGAAATTGAGGAGTTGAGAAAAGGCGACCTCGGGAGGTACCTGCACCAACAGCTGTGGCTACGACCCGAGTGACTGAGGTGACCCATCAAGTGAAGTTCAGGGGCAGGGTTGACAGTCAATGAGTGCTCTGACAAGGAAAAGATATGCCACAATGAGGCGAACTGTTGAGAGAGATCCGGAATTCAAAACAGTCCCTTTATGAAGGCCACGCCTGCAAGTACGGGCCATGACCTATATCTGACTGCATCTGCTATGGGGTGGGGTACCCACCATGTATCTCCTGCTGATAACAGCTCCAAACTCAATTCCTTGACCATGGAAGTGGAGAAACTGACGAGATGTCTCCAAATGCTTATCACGCGCAGACAGAGATGGCACCCAGGTTTCCAGTTAGTAATACCCCGCCCTGGCTCCCAGTGTGGCGCCTCGCCAGCTCAAACTCCAGAAAGTATGTTTTGCTATAATTGTGGGAAAGATGGGCACATGAAGGGAATGCCAGTCCCCAAAAGACACTGACAAAGTTGCATATAGGCTACAAGGAGAGCTTCGGAGAAGAAATCAGTGGTTAAGAGGTGCACGACATGATCCCAGTGAGGGCACCAAAATGCTAATCACGTCCTTTTGTGGCAAGGTCAGTTGCCCAGGCCCCCACTACCGCCTCCAGACTGGTCCAGAATAGTGGGTCCCTCCATGGAGACCACTGTAAAGGTGAATGGAGTGTCTACAAGAGCTGTATTAGACAGTGGCTCCCAAGTGACAATTATGTTCCAGGATTGGTATCAGAAGCATTTGTCAGATGTACCCTTACAACCATTAGAAGGACTGCATGTATGGGGGTTAAGTGAGAAGGCCTACCCCTATTCCGGGTATATCCGAATTTGGCTGTCTTTCCCCACCTCCGTGGCTGGAGTGGCCGAACAAGTAGAGACCCTAGCCTTAGTGTGTCCCCCCACTGGACTGTATGATGGTGTCCCTTTGTTGATTGGAACAAATGCTCATATGTTCGGAAGGCTGGCACAGTTGTGTTATGAAAACAGGGTCAAAGACTAGTAGAGCTTTAAGAGTTCGGCTTTAATTAAGAAGGCCTATGAGGCACAGAGAGATGCTGAAAAACAGAACCAGAGGAACCGGTCGAATTGTATGGAAGAAGATCCTGAGTCTCTGATCCTGGCGCAAATGCCCAGTGTACCTTACAGGGAGAGGTCCGTATCAGAAAGGATGTTAAGAATAAAATATTAATGTTGGATGCACCAGGCGATGGAAAATTGCCAGAGGGACTGCTGGTCAAGCTTAGTATTTTGCCGCTAGAGCCCATGCTTATGCCAGAAGGGTAATGGTCCAAGTTCATAATGTGTCTGAAAGAGACATTCGAGTAAACAGAGGTTGCATCCTGGCTAATGTGCATTGTGTAGACACTGCAGTGCTACCAGCAGCAAGAGTTCAAGGAAGAATGACAGAGTAGCGCCTGACTTGTTTGATTTCGGACTCCCGCTGCCAGCTGAATGGAAAGTGAGGATCAGTGAGAAGCTTGCCCAGAGAGACCAGGTGTTTTCTTTAAAGGAATGGGATGTAGGATGCGTGCAAGGAGCTGAGCACAATATCCGGCTGCATGACTGAAAGACCATTTCGTGAGAGGTCTCGACGCCTGGCACCTGCTGACATAGATGATGTGAGACGGCATCTGCAAGAGATGTTAGCTGCTGGTGTAATACAAGAATCCAGAAGCCTTATGCTTCCCCATTGTGGTAGTGAGGAAAAAGAATGGAACAGTAAGGATGTGTGTGGATTATCGCACCTTAAACCGGCGGACTATCCTGATCAGTACACAATGCCCCGATTCAGGATGCTTTGGACTGCCTAAACGGGAGCAAGTGGTTCTCTGTGCTGGATCTCCCAGTGGGTACTACCAGATCCCGATGGCCCCAGAGGACCGTGAGAAGACGGCCTTTATCTGTCCGCTTGGCTTCTATGAATTCATGAGGATGCCTCAAGGGATTCAGTGTGCCCCAGCCACTTTTCAACGATTGATGGAGCGTGCAGTGGGGACATGAACTTACTAGAGTGCCTGGTATACCTAGATGATGTTATTGTGTTTGGCAGCTCACTGGAGGAACATGAGAGCAGATTATTTAAGGTATTGGACCGACTGGAGGACTTTGGCCTTAACTGTCCATTGATAAGTGTCAATTCTTTCAAACATCAGTAAAGTATGTGGGACACATAGTATCCACCCAGGAATAGAGACCGACCCAAGTAAAGTTGAGGCCTTGACCACCTGGCCACAGCCCAAAATCTAAAAGAACTGCAAAGATTCTTGGATTCTGTGGTTATTATCGGCGCTCATCAAGGACTATTCAAGAGTGATCCACTTTACTTAACCTTACTCAAGGGTATCCCCAACCCACAAAAATACTAAAAGTCAGCTCCTCAAGACTGAAAAGAGTGTATTTCATCCGGTGAAGTATTTGGGCCCGCTGGACTCCTGATTGTGAGACTGCTTTTCATGAGATCATATATCAACTTTACCCATGCTCCAGTGCTGGCCTATGCCGATCCAAGAAAACCTTACGTCCTGCACACTGATGCTAGCTTGCAAGGGTTGGGGGCTGTGTTGTACCAAGAGCACGAGAATGGCCTGAGACCAGTGGCCTTTGCCAGTAGAAGCCTGACCCCATCCGAAAAGAACTATCCTGTACATAAGTTAGAGTTCCTAGCTTTGAAGTGGGCTATTGTTGACCAATTCCATGAGTACTTGTATGGCTAAAATACTAGTAAAACTGACAATAATCCTTTGACCTATGTGCAGACCTCAGCTAAGTTGGATGCCACTGGCCATAGGTGGCTTTCTGCATTATCTACATATGACTATGCTCTCGAATACCGAGCAGGTCTGAACCACATAGATGCTGATGCTCTCCCGGAGGCCTGTTCCCCAGAATGATTGGGTCCGATTGGCAGAACCTGACATTCGGGCACTCTGCCGGAAGTTTGACAGGGAGGAACAAATGTCCACGGACGCAGTGGACTGCATGGTGGATTGCTTGGGAGCCTCTGAGAATTGCATACCTGCTGCTTATTGCCACTTTTCTGCAATAGACATTGGTGCACTGCCTCAGCTGGACAATGACAGTATTCAGGCTCAATCCCACGATCCCATGATCAAAGCAGCTTTAGAAGCCCTCTATGCAGGAAAAGATGTGTCCAAATTACGCTCCACTGATTTGAGAACTGCACTTGTTATACAAAGAAGGTCCTAAGTTGAAACTGATCAATAAACTGTTATACAGAGAAACAGTAGACAGAGGGGACAAGTAGACAAACAACAACTAGTGCTGCCCACTGCCTTTCGAGACTCAGTACTGAGGTCCTTGCACAACCACATGGGGCACCTTGGTATAGACAGAACACTTGACTTGGTGAGATCCAGATTCTATTAGCCTAAGATGGGGGCTGATGTGGAGCAACACATTCGAACTTGTAGTGCTGCTTACAGAGGAAAGCTTTGCCCCAGAGGGCTGCCCCCCTTGTTAACATCACCACCAGTGCACCCATGGAGCTGGTCTGTATTGATTTTCTGAGTTTGGAGTCAGATCAAAGAAATATCAGTAATGTGCTGGTGGTCACTGACCATTTCACGAGATATGCCTAAGCTTTCCCCACCAAAGACCAGAAAGCATCCACTGTGGCCAAAGTACTTGTAGAAAACTTTTTGTTCACTATGGGCTCACAAAGAATCCATTCTGATCAAGGAGAGACTTTGAGAGTCGTCTGATCAAAGAGATGCTTTCTCTGTGGGAGTGCGAAGTCCAGAACCACTCCTTACCACCCCAGGGGACCCACAGCCTGAACGTTTCAACGCACTTTGCTAGATATGCTAGGCACCCTGCACCCAAAGGACAAGCCTAGATGGAGCCAACAAATTAGCACCCTGGTACATGCTTATAACTGCACCAAAAGTGATGCCACTGGATTCTCCCCTACCGCCTGATGTTTGGAAGAGAAGCTCGACTACCAGTAGATGTGTGTTTTGGGGTCTCTCCTGATGGGGTTCAAGCTGACAACTATTTACAGTATGTGCAAAAGTAAGGCCCAGCTAACTCATAGCGCACTAACTGGCTCAAACCATGGCTGCCAAAAGAAATCTGGCCAACAAAGAAAGGTATGATAAAAGGTGAAAGCACAGGAACTCCAGGAGGAGATCGGGTATTGCTAAGAAATCTGGGACTGCATGGCAAGCACAAGATTGCTGACAGATGGCACCATCTCCCTCACATTGTAGTGGGCAAACTAGATGATCTGCCAGTGTACAAAGTAAGGCCTGAGAATAATTCAAAAGATGTAAAAACAATGCATAGAAATCATTTACTGCCCATTGGACAAATCTTAATTGAGTCTGAGCCCTAGAAGATGCCCTCTGGACCAGTGACTAGAGCTGCTGCTAAGAAAAGATCAAGAAAGTCTGCACCTACAGAAGCAAAGTTAAAGTGTTCCCCTCCACAAGTCCCAGTTGAGCATGACTGTCAGTCCATATCGGAAGAAAGTGAGAGTGACTTTGAATACTATCCTTCTTATGAACTGAGTCAATTGTTTCGGGGCAATCCCTAGTCAATACTGGAGACAAAGCTGGGCCTTCTGACTGTCTAAGCCCCAGCTTCATCCCTGAGCCAATGCTCCCAGAAAGTGAAGTGCAAAGCATCAGATCAGATGAAATGGAATCATTGTGCATGGTTGAACTGTTTGAGCTTTCAGGGAGGAAATGATAGATTGGGGCAGACTGGTGATACACCAACAAGAAGAGTATTTTGAGTGCCCTGACAGTCCACTGCCAGTGTCCGAAAGCTCTCCATGCGAGCCAAATGTTGTGGACTCAGAAACTGTAACTCCTGGAGCTGAAAGTGCCCCAAGTTCTAGCCTCTCTACCCCATGGAGACTCCCTGACAAGTGAGGACAATGCTGAAAATGAGGCTCAGAGTGCAGAGACTATAACAGTTCCCCTAGAAAGACTGGTCGAGCTGTAAAGCCTGTGGTGCACCTCAGTTATGATTCACTTGGGAGGCCTGTGGACTTGCCTCTCAATGTTGTCCATAAAGGAGTGTATGTGTCCCAGCTCATTGCCCAAACTGAGCATCAGTGCTAACTCCAAGTTACTTGTGTTGCTCCTCTAGTATGGTGCCCTTGCCCCATCCAGCCCCAAGGTAACTGATAGGAAGGGCCTCTCTTTCAGGTTTCATGTACAAGAGGTAATAACTTGAGTTATGGTACAATGTATGTAATACTGTGTAAAGAGTGACGTACTGCAATGTTTCAGAAATGTGTTCTTGGTAAAATGATATATTGACTGATGATTCATATGCGTAGCCTAATGCAAATGTATATGGTTGCAGTTGAAACTTATGAGTACTTGCTTGACGCGGACGCCAAGCTTTCCCAGGCTAGGAAGGGTGTAACCCCCCAAATGGGGGTTCCCAAAAGACTTCAGGAGCTTGCTTGAATGCTCCAAGCCTGAATGGTGTTTGGCATTTAAGCCATTTATCAGTGAGTGTTTTAGAGCCTCTGGTACTGTCTCTTTAAGAGCTGTCTGCTTGCAGACATAATTAGTTTGTATGGGGGGACTGTGTGCTTCTCTGAGTACCACTCGAGCTGCTGCCAATTCACTTCATTTTTGCAGTCACTAGGAGTGCAAAGGGAACCTAGCTGAAAGATGTAACTGTTTGCCAGAAATTATTTAGAGTAATAATGAAATTACAGTTTGTCTAACCTGCTTGCTTTGCAGTCAGAACTGTGTCTGCTAGTTCCCCATTCTAGTTTTGAACTGCTGAACTGGACCAATCAGTGTGGGGTAAGCTAGCTCTAAAATGGTGCCTTGGACGAATCAGAACTTGGACTCATAATCTGAGCCAGCCACAAGAGGATTGTATGGGCAGTGACTCTGGGAGATGTAGTTTAGACTTCAGTGCCTTTTGGACCAACAGCAGCAGTCTATGTGAGTGACAGCCAATCCAGTCAAGAACTGGGAGGAACTCAAAGGAAGTGCCCGGTTTTGTCGGTTGGAGTTTCAGTTGAGCTTTGGCAGTGAAGAAGGAAGGAGCCCTGTGCTTTTTCAGTGTGCAGTTTTAGTCAAAAACGTGTTAAGGCCCAGAGTTCCGGTCTGCAGCTTGTGTAACAGCTTGTTAGGACTGAATCCGTCCTGTGAAAAGAATCAAAGGATCTCTGAAGAGTAGAAACCAGGTTCACCCTGTAGAAGACTGGAAGAATTGCTGAAAATTACACTCGGTCTGTCAGGAACTGAATCTGCTGTGTGTTCTCCCGGTATTGTGCAGTAATTGCGATCGGATACAGATGCAGCCTGCCTGGTATAGTGCTTTATTTTATATGGATGTGTGAAGAGGTTTGTGTACCTCAAGTGAGCCCTGCTGACATTGAAGGACCCTATCTTATTTGGAGGTCGTGAGTACTAATTCAGGTCGCCCTGTTGAATTGCCACATTAAATCCAAATGGAATTACTGTACTGCTGACTGTTTAATTCTCCTTTTCTCTGTGTGAAAGGGCCCTACCAGCTGCCACGGTTTGGACTAGCCACTAGGGCTTGGGTACCTAGGGACAGTAACTGATAGGGATAGGCCTGTGCACAGAGCCATAGGTAGATTATTAGAGTGATAAGCTAATTAACCTGATTTCCCTGTCCTTGTTATATCCCCTAAATAAATCAGAGCTGCTTGTTTCAGCAAAGTTATACTGCCTGAGGTATTTGTCTATGTTAAAGTACTGTACTGTGATTGTTGCACTGTATCTCATTTCACAGGAGGTCCTAGTGCCGAACCAGACCTGGGGTAAGTGTATACTGTGAAGGTAATTTGATATATTGTGTGGGCCACTAGTGGGAAGAAAGGGGTTGCAGTGTCCCAGAGGGCTGTGACCAAGTTAGTTTAACTATTGCAAACCCTGACCTCTGGGTGGAGGCACCTGCCATTGGATCCAGGCCCCTCAACCTGTTAGTGGCAAATCAGGCAGGGGTAGTAGCCCCTGGGATAGCGCCATCTAGGGGTTACATTTCAGTACAGTTTGATTTCTACAACGGTTTGCTTGCAGTAAGTTTAATTATTTTAGTACAGTTTGATTTCTACAACGGTTTATTTGCAGTAAGTTTAATTGTTTCAGTACAGTTTGATTTCTACAACGGTTTGCTTGCAGTAAGTTTAATTATTTCAGTACAGTTCGATTTCTACAACAGTTTGCCTACAATAAGTTTAAGTGTGCCACCGAGCCACCTGCCCTGTTAGCAGCAACTGTTTCTCAGTGAGGTACCCACTGGGCTAAAGGCAGCTCTCACCCAGTGCCTGTGAGGGAAATATGTCAGATGCACCTGCTCAGGGAACATCATCCACAAGACGCTAAAAACAGCACTGCCTGTCAAGTTGGCCACCTTTAAATCCTTGCTGGCATGATTCTTCATTGAGACTCAACTGTTTTCAGCCCTGACCTATACTCATTCTACTGCTTGGGGCCTCTCCCCTATTATGTCTCGTCTGATTACTCTACTCTTCTCACTCAAGTTACCTGTACTAATGTGTACATAATAAACCAATGTATATAGTTATTGTTTTTCTTAGCTGCAGTATGTTTCTATATGTATTTTGTTCTACCTGACACATTTATTTATTGTTTGTGTTACTCCCTGTATTATATTAGGATTTCCCTGTAATGTCTTGTAAAGATACCCAGATCCATCTTGCAATTGAGTTTTACTCAATGGTGTTTCGCCTGGTAAAATAAAGACTGATTGATTGATTTGTCAAGGACTTGTGGGATGAGGTGTTGCAAATTGTGTGGGGCTATTGGTTAAAGTATAGAGTTTAAGATTTCACTGCTGCATCATTGTTTCCATTTTTCCCTATTGTCCCCTTGTTTTTCCTTTACTGTTCCCCGTTAGATTATTTGTTTCAACTGTATTTCTTTATTTGAGGGTTGTTCTTATTGTTAAGGTGTCATTACGTTAGGGAGGGAAAGTGTGGGCCAGGGTAATTTCATTGTTACTGGGAAGCGCTAGCCCTGTGTGTCTGCATCCAGGTACCTTTTCATCCAGGTACCCTTCTGTTACTACCCCAGGCGGAGGCACCATGTCACTTTAAGACATGAGCACCCAGTGTAACACGTCATAAGCAACACAGGCCACCACCTGCCCCTTGGACAGTTGGGAGAGGTGGAATTCAAGGGCCCTGGGCAGATGCTACTTGAAGTTGTTAGGGAAGGGATTGAAAAGTGGCACAATGGATAGCGCATTGGACTTCTAGTATACTAAAAAAAGAAAAAGTAATTCAAAGGTTGTGGGTTCGTGTCCCACCAGAGTCACTCATTTATGACCTGAAGGTAGCTAAACAGTGTAACAAGGCAGTGGGTAAGGCTGGCAGGATGCTGGGATGCATGGGCAGGGGAATAATCAGCAGAAAGAGAGTGATAATAATACCCCTGTATAGATCACTGTTGAGGCCACACCACGAGTACTGTATACAGTTCTGGAGGCCCCATCTCTGCGAGGACATAGGGTGGAGGCGATACAAAGGAGGGCAACCAAAATGGTGCATGGCCTGCATCAAAAGCCATATGAGGAAAAGCTTAAGGAATTAAATATGTACTCCCTGTAAAAAAGGAGGGAAAAGGGGGATATAATAGAAACATTCATATACAGTACCTCACAGGTAAAAACAAGGTACAAGAAGGAAGCATTTTCCACAGGAAAAGATACTTGAGGACAAGGGGTCTCACTATGAAGATAGAAAGGAGAGATTCAGAGGAAATGGGAGGAAGTAATTTTCACAGAAAGAGTGGTTGATGCATGGAACAGCCTCCCAGTGGAGGTGGTGGGGGAAGAAACGGTTACAGGATTTCAGTATGCATGGGCTAGTCATAGAGGGATCCTAGCAGTGGGGGGCAGAGACTGAGTAGGGTCAGTGGTGTCACTATAGGTAGGGAAAACAGGGCAGACTAAGTGGGCCAGGATGCCCTTATCTGCCAACAGCTTCCATGTTTAAAAGGGGGAAGGGTGTTTCAGAAGACCAGAGAAGCAAGGGATAGTAATAGTTTAGAGCCCCCTTTCACTGCGGCAATTTGAATTGTGCAGGGCATGTTTTGCCAGATGATAGGTAATGGGCTTGGTTAACTAAAAAGGTGGCCAGGGCTGCTAACCCCACTCCCACCCTGACCATCGTGGAGGAGGTAGTGGAGGTATCAGGACATGAATTGGGGGGGGGGGTATGGTGTATAGGGTCCTGTGCAAAAAAATTATTCTTCCAGCCCATATGTGCCAAATCTGTCCTTCAAGTCTGATTGAGCATACCCCATTCCCCAACTTCATCCCTGCAAGCTTGGAAGGGCTCTTAAACAGGACCTCTGCCATGGGCACCTACTATGACCCCAGCAACAGCGATCTCCCACCTTGGGAAGCCCCCAGAGGAAAGGGGAGAGAAGGAAGCAGGCAATGATGCAAGACGAGGGTTATTGTGAAATGAGGGAGCAGTTAAATGCTCTCAAGAAGCAGGTCAACAACTTTGTCGAACGATAGGTTGTTAAAGTTGGAAGACTCTGTTCAAAGTAGGCACAGCTCTTTGCAAGGCAGGGCCATTAACGTCTCATTTATACCAAGAAATGCAGGCAAGATATTGAATAGAGAACATGCTGACATTTTTTCTTTGCTGTACAGTGAAAACGGAGGAAAAGAAAAGGGGAGAAAAAGGAGAATGGAAAGGGAAATAATGGGGAGAAAAATCATCTGAAGGCAGAGAAAAATACAGCTAACTGTATAACTGTGTTCAGTATCCTGGCTACAGTAATCGTGTGGGAAACAAAGAAGGCTGCTCCCTCGGTGAATGGTGGTGTCACTGGTAACCACAATCAGTCCACAAACAAAGAGCCATGCACTCACCACACTATAAACTGAGGAGGACACTTTTAATGCTGCAAAAACTGTGTATTCCATTATAACTGTTTCAACAGCATTTTGAAAGCCAGGAAACATCAGGATCATGAGGCATAGATACATAGACAGTGTCAGCAGATAAGGGCCTATGACCCACCTAGTCTGCCCATTTGAGCTTGTAAGTTCAGTTTATGTTTTCCTAGAAGTCTGTTGCCCCTTACCCTGACCTCCAGAATTCCTTTATGTCTATCCCATGCATTCTTAAATCCCGTGATTGTTTCAGCCCGCACCACTTCCTCTGGCAGGGTGTTCCACTTGTCCACCACCCGTTCTGTGAAGAAATTCTTCCTCACGTTTCCTCTGAATCGTCCTCCCTCCAACTTCATCCCATGCCCTCTAGTCCTGGAACATCTTTTTCGCTTAAGAATAGTGTATTCCTGCACCCTGTTCCTCCCTGTAAGATACTTGTATGTCTCTATCATATCCCTCTCCCCTCCTCTCCTCCAGGAGTACATGTTCAGTTCCTTTAACCTGTCTTCATAAGACTTGTGATGCAATTCATGCACCATCTTTGTTGCCCTCCTCTGAACCTTCTCTACCCTGTCTATGTCCTTATGTAGGTATGGTCTCCAGAACTGTACACTGTACCCAGGTGGGGCCTCACTAGTGTCTTGTATAGCGGAATTATGACCTCCTTTTCCTGCTGGTGATGCCCCTGCCTATACATCCCAGCATCCTATTTGCTTTACCTGCTGCCTTGTCACACTGTTCCCTACCTTGAGGTCATCAGAGATGATAACCCCAAGATCCCTTTCCTGCTTGGTGCATGCTATATCCTCACCCCAACTGATATATTGTGCCAGGGTTTTTTGTCCCTTATGCATTATCTTGCACTTCTTTGCATTGAATTTCAACTGCCAAACCCTGACCATTCTTCAAGTTTCTGCAGGTCCCTTCTCATTCTGTCTACACCCTCTGGTGTGTCTATCTGTTACAGACCTTTGTGTCATCAGCAAACAGTGAAATTCTGCCTTCTAGGTCCTGCGCAATGTCACTGATGAAGATGTTGAATAGAACCGGTCCCAGCACTGATCCCTGTGGTACCGCACTGGTCACTCTTCCCTCTGTGGAGTGACAGCCATTTACCACCACCTTCTGTGTCCTGCCACCCAGCCAGTTACCTACCCACCACACTACTGTCCTGCCCACACCCATATTCCCCAGTTTGTGTAATAGTCTTCTATGTGGCACAGTGTCAAAGGCCTTGCTGAAGTCCAGATAGGCCATGTCCACTGCCTCCCTGATCCACCTCCCTAGTCACCCAGTCAAAAATTCAATGAGGTTGGTCTGACATGACCTCCCCCTGGTGAAACCATGCTGCCTTGGGTCCTGTAGTCCATTGACAACCAGATGTTCCACCAATCTCTCCTTCAGTAGTGCTTCCATGATCTTCCCCACTACCAAAGTGAGGCTTACTGGTCTGTAGTTCCCTGCTTCCTCTTTGTTCCCACTTTTGTATAATGGGACTACATCTGCTGTCCTCCAGTCTTTGGGTACCTCCCCTGTTTCCAGTGATCGGCTAAACAGGATAGCCAGAGGTTCAGCCACCACCCTCTTAGTTCTTTAAGGACCCTGGGTGCACCCATCTGGCCCCATTGCTTTATCGACTCTTATTACTTACAGTTCCTTCAGGACCCTTTCTCGTAAAGGGACTTGTGTCCATTTCAGCACCATTCTCACCCTTCTACTCCTTCAGACCCATTACCCTCCTCTTCCTTAGTAAAGACTGAGCAGAAATATCTGTTCAATATGTCAGCTTTACTGTTGTCATCCTCCACGCGGCCCCCATCCTCCCCCTTCAGTCTCACTATCCCTCCCTTTGTCTTTCTTTTTTCACTTATGTACCTGTAAAAGGTTTTGTCCCCTCTACCCACTGATTTTGCAATGTGTTCTTCTGTCTGAGCTTTGGCTTCCCTTACTGACCTCCCTGCCTCCCTTTGCTTCTCCTGGTACTTCTCCCTATCCCCTTCTGCCTGTCTCTTTTTGTATTGCCTGAATGCAATCTTTTTGGCTTTCACTTTCTTTGCTACCTCTTTGGAAAACCATAATGGTCTCCTCTTCCTTTTCCTCTTGCTAACCTGCTTAATGCATAATTTTGTTGTTCTTGTAATCCCCATTTTAAATACTGCCCACTGTTCCTCAACCCCTGATTCCTGTCCCAGTCCCCTTAATGCCTCTTTCAAGTATCTCCCCATTTTCCCAAAGTCTGCCCCCCTAAAATCCAGGATACGTGTTTTTGTGTGGTTTGGTTCTGCTCTTTCTGTGATTTCAAACCACAATTACTGGTGGTCACTGTTCTCAGGTGCTCCCCACTGTTACCCCATCACACTGTCCCTGTTTGGGCACAAGGTCCAGTATTGCCTTCTGCGAGTTGGTTCCATGACCAGTTGCTTGAGAAGGCACCCTGGCAGGGAGTCCAGGATAAATCTGCTCCTAGTTGATGCTGCTGCTGGGATGCTCCAGTCCACGTCTGGAATATTGAAGTCTCCAACCAGTACTACCTCACCCTTGTCTGCCATCCTTTGGATGGTTAGCATCAACTCCCATCTGTTTCTTCCTTCTGGGCTGGTGGTCTATAGACCACACCTGTGCGGATGGCTGTCCCCATTTTCCTTTCCAGCTTAACCCACAGTATCTCTCCCCATTTTGTTTCTCCTGGATCTCTGTGGCCCTTATGTCATTTTTCACATACAGTGCCACTCCTCCTCCCTTCCTGCCTGCTCTGTCTCTTCTGAATATGTTGTAGCCAGGTATGGCCATCTCCCAGTCATGGTTATCATTACACCAGGTTTCAGTGATGGCACAATGTCCAGGTCTGACTGCACCATGACAGCCTCCAGATCTTCCATCTTGTTGCTAAGGCTCCTGGCATTTGCACACATGGCTTTCCATGATTTGACTTCCCTAGACTGTTTCGCTGTTCTACTCCAGCCCCTTCCTTGGTTGTCCTTTATCCCTGGTTCTGTCTGCCCTTGCTGTCTGCCCTTCTGCTGGATTTTGCCCCTTTTCTGCCTATCCACCTCTTGGGCACTAATCTCCATCTTTTGCACACAGCTTTGCAGAGATAGCCACTCCTCTGGTTCACTGGTTCCACTGCTAGCTGTGGGGGGGGTACCCTCCTTGCTGGCCTGCCACCCCCCTTTGCTAGTTTAAATGCTTGTCAATGTAGCATTTAAACTTATCATTGAGTGCTTGGATTCCCCTCCAGGATGGATGCAGGCCATCAGGCTTGAACAAACCTCCATCCCTCCAAGTGGGTCCCCAGTCACCAATGAATCCAAACCCTTCCTCACAGCATCAGTTCTTCAACTATGAATTAAAGTTCCTGGTGCATGCACTCCTATGCTCTCCCTTGCCTCTCGCAGGTAGTACTTCTGAGAAAGTGACAGAAGTAGCTACTTGCTTGAGACCCTTCCCCAATTTCCTAAACTCTTCCTGAACTTCCTTTGGCTCCCCATTTGCCAGGTCATTAGTACCTATGTGGATAATGACATCCAGCTCACCCTCCCGTCTTGCCTTCTCAGTGATCCCCAGGATCTTCCTTCCATCCCTCCATGCCATGGCACCTGGTAGGCACCTCACCTCCCTGTTCTCCCTCCTGTGTTCCTAGCTGGATCCCTCTTATGATGGAGTCCCCCACCAGGATTCGCTTCCTCCTCCTCTGGGGTCCACTGCTTTCCCCGCTGAGGTCACCTCCTTGGCTAACCTCCACATCCTTTCCTTCCACTTCTCTGGGTACCTCTATTTGGTTGTCCCCATTTGCCAGTGTGGCATATGAGTTCTTGAGTGGAATAGGATCTGGGATGTGCCTCTGCCTGACCGCTCTAACCCTCCCTGAGCTCACTGTCATCCAAGTGCCTCTCGTTCTCTGCATCCTTTGAGGCAGTTGCATTGGACTGGGTGGTCTCTGGATAGGGGTGATGGTACTCCTGACCCAGTTTACTTCCGCTCTGAGTCTGGCTACCTCATCCCGCAGTCCAGAGAGATGCATGCAGATAGGGCAGCACCTCAGTGTCCAGAAGGTCTGCCTGAATGTGGCTGCCCCACAGCCAATGCATTGCACCACTCCCCACATTATACTGCAATTATACTGCTATTCCACTACTTGTCTGCTACTGAAGCTCTCCTAGTTCCCTTTTTATTAATTTACTGTCCTGCCACTGATCCTCAGATAATTTTCTTTAAAAAAAAAAAAAGAGGAAAGAAACCAATAAATAAATAAATGAGTCAAAACACTTATTACTGAGGGGCTGGGCTTCTTCCCCTTATGCCCCTCTACTTCACACCCCTTACTGTACCCTTGTGTTTAGCTCCTGTCAATCAGATTTAACAGGGCATATAATTAAGAGTTGGGGAAGAGGAGGGAGGGGGGCGAAAATTTGCAGCAATTAAAGACAGCAGAGAAATACACCACCACTACATTTTAAATTTTCAACAGCCCAAAAACAATTCTAAGTAAAGACAACAAAGAAAGTACCGTGTCACTAAAAGCCCACAATCTAAGTTTAAAAGAAAAATAGCAATTACCAGTTACTGTAAAGCACTGAATTGAATATGTTTCCTTCCTTCCCCTTCTGGCTTCTTCTGAGAAAATAAAACTCATTTGCTACCTCAACTCTGACTAAGCCCCACCTCCAGTTATCACGTAGCTGAGGTCAGAGGCCAGACAATTAACACCCCTCACCCAACTACAGGGCAGTCAGACAAGCCAAGATAAAATTTGCAGCAATTAAAGACAGCACAGCGCTTGTTCTTTTTTTTTTGTACTTTGTATTTATTCATTTTTCACTGTGAACACACAATAAAAATATTACATTCGAGTAATAGCAAGCTCCAAAAAGTTTACATTAGCAATGCAATTACAGGATTCAGGTACTATCGCTTTAGTTACATCATATGGTGGGGTCTCTATGTCCTTAAATAAAAGCTTATTTTCAGTTAAACTTCAAGAATAGACCATTGCAGCATGCACATGGACTAGAAAACCAAAAATAGTGTTCCAATAATTACCTAGGTGTAAAACACCCATTAGCACATCAGGTGCTTTTGTGAGTCCATATCCGATAATTTTACAATTATGAGAATTGGAGGACTATACTGCTACAGGGATTAACTCCTATAAGCCCTCATGCACTAAAGTAGTGACATAAAAACAGCATTTCCCCAGATTATTTGAGTATAAACTTCTTAGTACAGATAATCAACTAGGTTAACTAACAGGAACAGCAATCGTTTTAGCAGTGTGCTAATCAGCAGCTCTGCTAAATACAGGATAAATTTCAAAATCTTAGGTGATATAACTGAATGATTACTGTAAAATATTTTAATCAACATGAATGTAGCAACTGGCGATTTCAAGTATGAAACTTAGATGTGCCAGACTCTTGATTGTAAGAGAACAAAGCCCCCTAGCAATAAACCAAATATAATGTACACTTGTCTTGTATATGTTATTCAAACATCTAAGCACAGCACTACCCATCGAGGCAATAGTTTCAATTAACTAGCAGTGTTGTAAAAAATCCTCCGTCCCCAGCATCTTCATCGTCCGATTCCCTCGGTCGGCAGACAAAGTCCTGCTTAATAGCTTCAAGACTTTTCCCTGCTTCAGTGGGGTTAGTGAAAATACAGGTCTTACCCGCATAATAGACTCTCAGTCTGGCTGGAAGTTATAGAGAATGTTTAATCCCCAGGGCATGGAGACCTGCTCAAACAGCAGTGAAGCTTTTACGCCTTTGCCATGTGGCATAGCTCAAGTCTGGAAAAAAGTAGAAAGGGTCACGAGAAGACCCGAAGCGTCGGGGATGTTGTAGCCGTGGGCTCCATGCTTATGCTCTTTATATCAGTGTGCTGACTTATTTATTGCTTTATGTGCATCTTAGTGCTGCTCCTTCCTGTGTTTTTTGTGCTTCATTTACTTTGGAGTGAGCACCTGCATATTTCAAGTGCTCCGGAATCTGTGTGTTTGGTTCTAACTTCAGTGGGCCTGCTGATTTAGCCCCATCAACTACCATGTCATGAATATGGGCTCCTGCTGTGACGATCATGATGGTGTGTGGCACATCTGCCGCAGGCTTTCTCCGTGGATTAAGGTGGTAAGATTTAATTAGTTGCCCCTGTAGATCCAAATTTAAGAGTTTCTGGATTAAAGACTGGATAAAGTCCGACAAATCTGCGCCCTCTTGTGCTTCTGAGACCCCCAACAGCCGAAGATTACTGGCCCACATGTTATTCTCCAGTAATTCTAACCAGAGTCGTGTGGTCTTGTTGTCAGCCAGGATCCCAGCCACAGCTGCTGCCGAAGTGTTCACTAAGTCCACTGCCGTTATAGCCTTAGAGGCTACTGCATCCAAACAGGACTCCATAATTGTAAAGTGAGTGCCCAGGCCATCTACATTTCTGTCTAGGTCTCGAATTGCTTGAAGGACTGCTGTAATAGAGGGTTCTGAGGATTTTCTCCCCTCTGCTACTAGGCCGCTGCCATGTGGAGTTTCTTGGTGTGTCCTCTGCTTGTTGGGGTCATGCTAAGTCGTCTGGCATGTTTTTCCCATCTTTGCTGGCCAAATCGACCTCCGGAACATTTTGCAGACACCAGTGATTAACTTGTACTGCAAAATTAAAAGTTTTATAGTCTTAAATGTGCCTTTTTGTATCAAAATAGGCAGGAGCTCCTGTGCAGCGCGTCTGCTCTGTCTGGCTGCTGGCCCCCCTCCTCCCGGGGCAGTGGTTGTTTTGATGTTTCCTCGTTTTAAAAATGCTGTTGAAATAACTTTAATGGAATAAATACTTTTGCAGCATCAGAAGTGTCCCATCAGTTTGTAGTGGATGAGTGCACAGTTCTTTGTACAGTGGTAGTGTCCAAGCATCCTAAAGAAGCGGTATGTTTGTTAAGGTATTCAGACACTGTACTGAAGGCTTGCTGAATAATAGGGGAACAGCATGGTAGACATATGATGAGGAATTTAGAAAAAGGATGGTTACAAACAAAAGTCTTGGCAGGGACAGAACCCACACATGGGGACCGATTGTCTAATCTCTCGGCTTGGCGCAAGGGGCGTGCGCCATAAAGAATGGTGCAAAATGCCCCTTGTACCAAAAGATGCACCAGGAGCAATTCTCAAAAGCAGTATTCATCCACCACAGGCTGCCTGCAGCAAAGGATGCTTGTGCTATCCATGCACCATAAAATGGGCTGCGGCATGACGCTAGGGGCATATGGCAGTCATAAGCTGTCACATCCCCTATATTGGGATTCTCAAAATCCTCTCAGAGGGTGAAATTCTAAGTGCCATTAGACCAGCCAGGGCTGATCTAAGGGTACTTAGAATATCACCTTATGGGAGGGTTTGCCACTTGCTTCACTATTTGAGATTGGAGCCCTCTGTGTCAGGCCCCCCCCCCCCACCGATGTGCCCGACAATTAACATGTTAAAACTAAACATTCCTTGGTAGTCTAGTGGTTCCCCCCATCCTGATGTGCCAAAAAAGTAAAATGTTAAAAATAAACCTTCCCTGGTAGTCTAGTGGACCCCCCATCCTGATGTGCCCGAAAAGTAAAATGTTAAAAATGAACCTTTCCTGGTAGTCTAGCATCCCTGATCTTGACGTGCCCAAAAAGTAAAATGCTAAATGTCAACCTTCCCTGGTAGTCTAGCGATTTCTCCCCATCCCAATGTGCTTGAAAATTAAAAGTTAATAATAACCCTTCCCTGGTAGTCTAGCGGTCCCCCTCATCCTGATCTGCCCGAAAATTAAATTGTTAAAAAAAACTCCCTTGTGATCTAGTGGCCCCCCCCATACACCACAGGTAGTGCCCACCACCCCCCTCCCCCCCCCAGCCAGCGACTGGCACGGCCCTCCGCTCAGTACCACGGCTTGCCACTGACTGACTATCACAGAGCGTGTACTGTATACAGTATCGCTCATTGATGACAGCTCATAGTGAGTCTTAATCAGTGAGTGAATACTGTAAACAGTATACACTCCATGACTGTTCAGTCGGTGGCTGTTTAAATAATAAATTTTGGGTAGATTGTGATGGGGAGAACCGCTAGACTATCAGGGAATGGTTATTATTAAATTATACATTTCAGACACATCAGGATGGGGTGGGGACTGCTAGACTACCAGGGAATGCTTAGTTTTACAATATAAATTTCAGGTTGATCAGTGTTGGGAGGGGGGTCTGCTAGACCACCAGGGACTAGAGTGGTGCATGGCCATGCCACAGCTTGTGGCAAACTGTCCAGACGAGCTGTCTGTGTAGTGCATGGCCACAAGCCACAGGACTTTGCTGCTGGGACACTGCCCAATAGAGAATCGGGTGCTGGGTCCGTGCTGCTCTGGGCTTTGACGCAAGCTGCCTTTTGCTGCAGCTTGCATCAATCTAAGGGCCATTTGAGAATCAGGCTCAGAGTGTTTACAAATCTGATTGGGCTGAGGGGCCAAACTAAGCATTTTGGAAGTGATAAAGTTTTTGGAGGGCGGGCTAGACAGTCCCTGACTCCCATGGATAAAACAAGGCCAATAACCACTGAGGTAGTGGGGAGATATACAGGCTTGATTTTCAAAGCTCCGAGAATGATGCAAGGTGCTTGTGCCAAAAATATTTGATGCAAGTTGCGAGTTGCATCAAAGTTTACATCAAATGTGATTTTATAACACATTCTGCATTAAATCGCTGCTGTGTGTAAAAGTAGCCTGCCAGGCTTGTGTCAAAAATTGAGAGCACTATGTCGTAGCAGGGCTTGCATCAAAAAATGATGCAACATCCTCTTTTGATTTTACAAGGTGTAAGCCCTTAACAGTGTACCAATGATAGCATGCACCTGTTAAACCAAGGTGGAGCTGGTCTAACTGACACTAGAGCATATACATAGGCCCACAGCAGGCAGGCAGATCTGAGTCAGTAGTGAGACCACAGTGTAGGAGCACAAACCCACATGAGTGAGAGCAAGATGTCAGGAGCAGTGGCCCTACTGGGCATCAGGTTAGCCACTGCAAGGTGGCAGAAACGAGCAGGCAACAGGTCAGTAGGGTCCAGGGGAAAAGCATTCCACAAAGACAACACAGAACCACCAGTAGATATGCAGCATGGGTTTACAGAGAGAACATCATACCAGGACTTGACTGGCGGCAGTGCATCACATGCTACCTCTTCAACAAGGCTGCCATCATGGAGTTGTGCCAGGAGCTGAGAGGGACCCTGCAGAGTACAACAACACAAAGAGGCCATCCAATACCGTGGATGTTAAGGTTAGTTTGCACTTGCTTCATAGCCACTGGGTGCTTCCAGACCCCAATCGGCAATACAATGGGCATCTCACAGACCTCCATGTTGAAGTGCCTCAAACAATTTCTGGAGGCTCTGCTACACAGGTCACACAGGTATATCAGCTTCCCAATATGTGAACAGCAGCAACAGCCTCTGAAGCAGGGATTCTACAACATGGCATGATCTGCATGCATGCTGGGTGCCATTAACTGCAACCACATCGCCATCAAAGCACAAGCAGCAGAGGAGGCATATGTCAACTGCAAGGGGCAGCACTCTGTGAATAAGCAAGTGATCTGTGACAGTCAGTGCTACATACTGAATGCGGCTGCTCAGTACCCTGGACAATAACACTTACATATTCCACCACAGTGACCTTTGTGAGGTATTTGAATGAGGAGACATACAATGGTTGATAGGTAGCTGCACGTGCCACACACCAGTACAGTATGTGTTTTGGGGCCCATATATGAGGGATGCACACACACACACACACACACACACACACACACACACTGACATGTGCAGATGGCATGCCAGTTGACTGAGCAGCATGTGAGTCACATGGCCACAGTATGCATGGGACAGTGGCACTGCTATGTTGCCTGCATGCACCGTGGCTGGCCAGCCTGGATGGAGGATGCTGCTGGTGAGCAACATACACACATGTGGGTCATGTGGTACCGGGTGGTGGGGCACATGGCCACGATGCATGGGACAGTGACACTGCTATGTTGCCTGCATGCACGTGGCTGGCCAGCCTGGATGGAGGATGCTGCTGGTGAGCAACATCACACTATGTAGGTCATGGTTGGGGTAGAGTGGGGCACATGGGTAACCATGGGGTATGTGATGGTATGACAGGGTAAACACAACACCGGGGAACAAGGGGTTAACCCCTTGGCTGAGACTGAAGAAATGTAAAGACTGCAACAGGCAAAGGGGGGATGCCTCCACCGGTGTGGCCAATTAGAGAGAGAGACTGCAAAAGGGCAGAGGAATTCAGCAAGGGAGAGAGAAGCTGGAAACTGCTGCCCTGTGAGAGAGAAACCAGAGCTAAAAACCCAAGAGAATGTTTAGGTCATAGAGAGAGTCTTTGGGGAAAAACAGCTGAAGCTGCTCCTGAGAACCGTCAGACCATGTCTGGAGCAGAGGATCCTGAGGGAAACGACTAGTTTAGCCAGCTGGGCCAATAACAGTGAGTAGGATACGATGCTGAGAACTGCCTGAAGATAAGGCTAAAGGGGAAACTGTTTGTGCTTCGTTTAAGACTGTATCTTGAACAAACTGCTGGCCCACATAGGTGGTGCAATGAGTCCTTTGTCAAGTCAGCCTGAAAGAACTGTTTTACGTTAACCGTTATGTTACCTGACCAGGCTGGGGAAGCTGAATTGACTGATTATGATTTTCTGGAGTAACAACTCATATTTGAAGCAAAGTGCATTTTGTTCTGTGAACCTGAAACACAGCATGTTGCCTTTCCGTATACCATAGGCTAGCTTGTCACACGTGGTGTGAGAAGTGGGATTTGAACCCCTGCTGGAGCGAGCAGGACTAGTTACATTCTGGAAAGATGGATATGGAAAAATTGCTGAAGTTCCTCATGTAACAGCAACAAGCACAACAGGCTCAGCAACAACAGGTTCTCACCCAGTGGGCTCAGCAACAGCAGGAGGCGCAACAGCGGGTGCAACAGGCACAACAGGCTCAGCAACAACAGGTTCTCACCCAGCTGGCTCAGCAGCAGCAGGAGGTGCAGTAACGGGCGCAACAGGCACAACAGGCTCAGCAACAACAGGTTCTCACCCAGCTGGCTCAGCAACAGCAGGAGGCAACAGTGGGTGCAACAGGCACAACAGGCTCAGCAACAACAGGTTCTCACCCAGCTGGCTCAGCAGCAGCAGGAGGTGCAACAGCGGGCGCAACAGGCACAACAGGCTCAGCAATAACAGGTTCTCACCCAGCTGACTCAGCAGCAGCAGGAGGTGCAATAGCGGCGAACAGGCACAACAGGCTCAGCAACAACAGGTTCTCACCCAGCTGACTAGCAGCAGCAGGAGGTGCAACAGCGGGCTAACAGGCACAACAGGCTCAGCAACAACAGGTTCTCACCCAGCTGGCTCAGCAACAGCAGGAGGCGTAACAGTGGGTGCAACAGGCACAACAGGCTCAGCAATAACGGGTTCTCACCCAGCTGACTCCAGCAGCAGCAGGAGGTGCAACAGCGGGCGAACAGGCACAACAGGCTCAGCAACAACAGGTTCTCACCCAGCGGCTCAGTAGCAGCAGGAGGTGCAACAGCAGGCACAACAGGCTCAGCAACAACAGGTTCTCACCCAACTGGCTCAGCAACAGCAGGAGGCGCAACAGTGGGCGCAACAGGCACAACAGGCTCAGCAACAACAGGTTTTCACCCAGCTGGCTCAGCAGCAGCAGGAGGCGCAACAGGCACAACATGCTCAGCAACAACAGGTTCTCACCCAGCTGGCTCAGCAGCAGTAGGAGGCGCAACAGTAGGCACAACAGGCACAACAGGCTCAGCAACAACAGGTTCTCACCCAGCTGGCTCAGCAGCAGCAGGAGGCGCAACAGCGGCCGCAACAGGCACAACAGGCTCAGTAACAACAGGTTCTCACCCAGCTGGCTCAGAAGCAGCAGGAGGCGAGCAACGGGCCCAACAAGCACAGCAAGCCCAACAGGAGGCACAGCAGCAGTTTCTTACTGGTTGGGACAACAACAACAGCAGCTCCTGCAGTCCCTTTTGCAACTACCACAGCAAGATCCTACGGGGAGGCTGGTGCGACTATCATGGGGCCAGGGGCCGGGGTTCCTTGGATGAACGCCATGCTGACCAAATGATGTCCGAAGATGATCCCGAGGCCTTCCTGGTAACATTTGAGTGAGTGGTGGAAGCTGCTGGATGGCCCAGACCCCAGTGGGCTGTCTGCCTTGCCCCCTATCTGACCGGGGAAGCCCAAGCAGCCTATCAAGCTATGGACAGTACCATAGCCGGGGAGTACACAGAGGTGAAAGCGGCAATCCTAGACCGCCTAGACATCAATGCAGAAAGTTACCGATGGAGGTTCCAGAGCTTCAGATTTGCAGCAGATGCACGACCTAGAGCGGTGGGACAACTGCGGGACCTGTGTTGGCTAAAATCCTCAGGATGCAGTGGCCTCAGGTGGCTCGAGTTAATCATCTTGTAACAATTTTGAACATCCTGCCCCTGGGAATTCAGAACTGGGTCCGCAAACAGAAGATCACCACCCTAGCAGAGGCCATGCAGATTGGGTCTACGATGATTCGCTCCTGACTTTTTGCTCCTTACAGACTTGCTGCCTCGTATTCGCTCCACCGTCAAGCCACCCCCGCACGAACACGCTCCTGCACATCTCGCTCCCGAACTCATACCCAAACTGATGGGTACTATACAGTCAACCTTGTAAGTAGTATAATTGAGAATTGAGAATATAGCGTATTAGTTTACCTTCCAGACAAGTGTTCACTACAGTACACAATTAAATCCAACAAAAAATTGATTGCCTTAAACTGGCTGTCTGATAGGACGAGTCTAAAGCTAGATTGACTGTGATTGGGGATATATTGAATGCCTGAAGTTCTAATACATCTGATTTGATTTGCAGATCGGTAGAATTGATTTAATTGGTGCACATGAATGCCTTAAGCAAGCTGTATGATAGGGTGAGTCTGAAGCAACACTGATTGTGATTGGTACTGAATGACTGAAAGAATACATTTGATTTGATTGGCAGATTTGTAGAAGTGTTTTGATTAGTGCTTGTGCATACTATAGTTATTGTGGACTTTGTCTCATAATCTTTATTATTTTAAATGTCAAAGCAGTTAAAAGCAGATAAAATATATCTAATAATCGAATGTGTAAGCTACACCATGCAGGGATTCTTCAGTTGTTCTCTCGCTGTACTTTTCAATGATGTAGGCAAGTCGCTCCACATTGGCAAGGTAAGCTGTCTTGTGGCCAGCGGGAGCGTTGCAGCGATCAATTGCTCAATGCATGAATCTCTCTTTTTTTGGTATGCTTCTCAAACCATCAATAAATTCCACAATGTAGGGTGGGCCATGCAGAGCACACTCTGCATACCTCTGTGGAATGCCTCGACAACGTCGTTTTTTTGGCTCGCCTTTCTTGCACAGTATCTGAATGGTTCCACAGAGCAATTGGATACTGAGGTTGCTGCCGACCAATACCCCTCCGATTTCTCCTGCCAATCCAAACATCTTCAAAATAGTCGATTAAAGGCTTAAGTTGGGAGTGAACACTTGCTGGGACTCATCTGTTATATCTTGAAGCATGTTACAACCTCCCAGGTGGATAAAAGGCAAGTGCAGGCAAATATTTATATTTTAGTGCAAATTTTCAGCATCCTGGCAATATTGAACTGACAAACCTCTTTCTGTATTTTTCGATAAACCACTGAGTAAAATGAAAAACATCTGAGTTGTCGTGCATGGGGAACACTGTTTTAAAAGCATTTATTGTTGCCAATTCAAATCTGTCATAATCACTTCTGGTGCAAAAAGAGGGTTAAGCTGCTTTAGAACTGTCAACATACGCTCGTAGAAGAGTCTCTGGCGCTTGTTTGGCAGGAGAGCGTGATATAGCAGGCTGTGCATTGCCAAATCTCTCACCCAAGATAATGTACATTTGGTGGAATAATGGTGGAGCAACACTAAACGTTCCATCTGCATACCAATTTTGCAGTCGTGAAAGCGAAGATTGGTCTCCATGCCAAAGATTAAAATTCTATCTGGACCAGCACCACTATCATATAGCAGGAATTTAACAGTAGAATCTCCACAGTCTGGAGTATATGTAGCATATGAGCCTGGGATAACTAGGTCTGCCAAGTCCTTTGGGTTGGGAGGTGCACCATGCACCGCACCCTCTGTAGCTGCCTGCTTAATATTTTTATCCAACAGTGTGCCTTGTGTGGCCATAGAAATTTGTTCTCTAGCGAATGACTATCTGTGCTGTAGTGTCCTGTGTTGTCAAAGCTTTCTGCTTAGTGATGTTAACTGCCTCAGCTTTTCAACAGCACTAACGCTGGGAGCAAGTATGCTATGAGAACTGGCAGATTATTGTAGGGTCAGCTTCGCTTATTGTGTGTACCCTGGCACTACAGTGTTTAGGCTTTCTTACAGCTCATTCACATTGCCATATTGCCTTGCCTTCATGACCCCTCTTGTGCATTGTGTATATAAAATTGTTGGTATCCACAAGCTTTCTCCTACCTCTCTCTGACATAATAAATCGTCCTGTCATTATGATAACATCCTATGTCCAGAGCAACATGGCTTGCTCAGGCCATAGCACCACCACAGCCTCCTAGAATTCACCAACTTCCTGCACTCCTCCCTAGACGCCAGTAACATTGCAGGAGCTGTGTTCATAGACCTATCCAAGGCCTTTGACACAGTCTGCCACCTCTCCTTCTCGACTCACCCATCAACTTGGTTTCTCCACAGGCCCCTGGCCTGGTGCTCCAGTTACCTTTCCGCCCAGTCCCAATGCGCCAAAATTAATGGAACTCTATCCAACACACTACCCGTCCACTCTGGGTGCCCCAGGGCTCTATCCTGGGACCACTTCTTTTCTCCCTCTACCTAAACTCCTTATCAAAGGCCTGCTCCACAAAAATCTTACTATATGCAGATGATGCAGTGCTCTTCACCTCGCATCATAAACCCACACCCCTGCAGGACTCCCTCCAACTTGCCTTCTCCCAGGCCGAAACCTGGTTTGAGGACCATAGACTGGTCCTCTACTTAAAAAGACGAAGTCAATGATCTCTCTCACCTCCAAAACAGAGATAAGAACGCACCGCTCAGCATCCTCCCCAGCACCCAGCACCCCCTGGAGCAGGTATCCAAATACAAATATCTTGGACTTACCCTTGACTCGGCCCTTACCTTCCATGACCACATAAACACCCTTGCTGCCGCAACAAACACGAGTGGACTCCTTTACCGACACAGGACTGCCTTCCCCCACGCCTTAGGCTTGCCATCACCTCATCGACACTGTCCCTAGTGGACTATGGACTCCTGTATACGGTGCAGCAAATAACACCACATTCCAGATAATCCAGGCCACACTAAACAAGGCCTGCAGGCTCCTACAGGCTCACCCAGGCTTACTCACAACTGCTCACTCTATACCTCTGCCAGTATTCTCAACCTTGATGAAAGGCTCCACTACCACACCTGCTTACTCTCCAAGAAAATACTGCTCGGACTCCTCCCTGGGGTCACCGCCTCTCTTCAGCATGCAACCCCACTATCTTCACCCACATCAGAGAAAGCTCCTCTGGTTGTGTTCAGGGTAAAACCTCCCTTGCCCAGAGATCTTTCCAGCATAGGGCACCCACATGGTTTAATGCACTCCCAAGCACCATCACTAGTGTACCCAAGATTGCCCATTTCAAAACCACTCTTCAACCACTCTTCAATATCCGCTCCTGCATCTGCTTCTAATTCTTTCACCTCTTACCCACTCTGATCCAATATTCTCTGACAAAGTCCATTATGGATTGCAACCTCCATCTTTAACACCAAACCCATGATTAGGTCTGACTACTACGCTTAGATGCCTTCTCAGCTTATAATGCCTCGCTGTTATGTTGTAAATATCGTCTATCCAAAGGTTATAAATAATGTCAGAAAATACCTACTTCAAATCTTGTAAATACTGTCTGTGAAAATGTCTGTAACACATGCTTAATGTAACCACTGTTATACCAAGTATCTCATGTTTAATGTAATTGTTGTTATACCTACTCTATGTTTCCATCTGTCTTACACGTGATTAGGTATTTTGCAAATGAGCCTCTGGCTCAAAGGTTGTAAACGATATATCAAATAAATAAAATAAATAAAAACTCGGCAACAGTAGAAACAGTTAGGAAACAGTAGCAGCAATGAGGAATGTCGAATGAAACAGAGGCTTTATGCAACAAACTTAAATTGATTGGTAGCATTATGTGATTAGCATAATGCTTTGTTAAAGGAGCGATTTGGTATGGAGCGAATCAGATGGGGATGAATTGTCGAGGATGAACCAAGGAGCGAGTGTAAGTTGGGAGCGAGTAGCCGGGAGCGAATTGTCATGCTCCCATGCAGATTGCAGAACAAGTGTTGGATGCTGAACTCTCCTCCTGCCCCATGATTCAGCCTACAAGGCCACTGGGAAGATGTGGAATCGACCCAGGATCTGACTGAAGGAATATTGGCTGGAACTGTGAAGGACCTTGGGCATGTAGGGAGGGGGTGTGTGGTCAAATAAGGATCAGACTTGGGAAAATGACACCCCAGCAGCCCAGGGAGAGGTGTGTGTGGGTCAAATAAGGATCAGACTCTGGGAAAAATGACACCCAAGCAGCCCAGGGAGACATTTCCTGAGTGCCCGCTGCCTTAGCCTGGAGGCTCACCCCATAGCAGAGACACTGGGGCATGTTTCATATGGACAGAAGGGTCACTTTGTGAAGAACTGCCCCACATGGACTGTACCTTCATAGATTGTACATTTACAAATGGGTATTCACTATACAGTGGGGGTGGGGGCCCAGAATCCCGAGATTTTGTGATCCCTGTTGAAGTAGAAGGGATAGAGATGGAGGCTCTGGTGGACTCAGGAAGCCTCCAGACCCTAGTCAGGGCGGCCTTGGTGAACCCCCGACGCTGGCAGGATCAGAACCCAGTCCCTATCCGATGTGTGCATGGGGATGTTAAGCCTTACTCTGGTGCGATGGTTACCCTTACTCTGGGGGGTCAAACAGAGACTATAAAGGTGGGGGTTGCCCCGGGGTTACCCTATCCAGTGTTACTGGGGAGAGATTGGAAATGGTTTGACGACTTATGGAAAGCAGACTTATTTTTGGTAACTACCCGATCTCAGGGTCATGAAGGAAGGGGGGCCAGCCACCTGCAGCTTGGGGATGTTTTTCCTTTCCTGGACCCAGGGATTTTTAATGCCCAGACCAGAATCTGCAAATCTAAGCAGGAACGTAGGGCAGCAAAGAAAAGGGGTCCCAAAGGGGAAGATGCCCAGCAGGGAGGTGAAGCAAAGGCAGAAGTGGGTCCAGACCCACAGCACAACCCTAACGCTGACCCACTTAACCCAAGTTCAGGAGGACCATCCCTATCAGAGCAAGATGTATTAAAGCAATGCCCAGACATTGCCAAAGAACAAAGGGCTGATGGTATACCCAGCCGGATATACACCCAGTTGGCTGTCAGGGAAGGGGAGGTGGTAGATGAGAATCGGGCAGCACGCTATCCTCATTTTGAGGTACAAGGAGGTATCCTGTATCAAGTTAGTAAAGAGGCCCAAATGGGGGATACCTGGCATCAGTTGCTAATCTCTCAAGTCTTTCAGGGGGAATTCCTACGCCTTGCCCACTCTATTCCAATGGCTAGGCACTGTGAGGTAGAGAATACACTAGCCCGACTGTTACTCCGATTCTTTCGGGCACTATATCAACAGGTTAAAGATTATTATGCGTCCTGTCCTGAGTGCCAGTTAGTAGCTCCAAAATAATCCCAGGGCCCCTTTAGACCTTTTACCTGTTATGGAGGCACCTTGACCGGATCGCTGACCTAGTGGGACCCCTTGGAAAAGAGTGCAGGAGGGTACTAAATACATTCTGGGTAATTTTGGACTATGCTACCCAGAACCCTGAGACCATCCCGCTAGAAGCATTTCGCCAAAATTGTAGCCAGGAACTGTTAAATGTCTTTAGTCACATGGGAATACCAAAGGAAATGTTGACAGACCAGAGAACTAACGTCATGTCCTGCCTGACTCAGGAGGTTTGTACTTTGTTGGGAATCAGCTCCATAAGGACCTCTATCTACCATCCCCAGATGGATGGTCTCGTGGAGCGATTCAACCAAACCCTTAAAACTATGCTTAGAAAGTTCACAACCAAGAAGGTCAGGGACTGGGACAAGTTACTTCCCTTACTGCTGTTCGCAATGCGGGAGGTCCCTCAAGCATCTACAGGATTCGCTCCTTTGAACTCTCTATGGCGCGCCCACGAGTTGTTCTTGATGTAGTAAAAGAAATGTGGGAGAAGCTCGACCCCAAGACTGAAAATGTGGTGCAATATGTCTTGCAACTGAGGGAAAGATTAGATCGGTTGGGGAAATTTGCCCAAGAGAATCTGGTGAAGGCTCAACAAAGACAAGAGTACTACTATAACAAGGGAGCCTGGTTGAGGGAATATAAACCAGGGGACCAGGTAGTAGTGTTGTTGCCAAGCAGCCACAATAAGCTTCTAGCCAAATGGAAGGGGCCTTATGAAGTTACCCGGAGGGTGGGCCCCGTTGACTATGAAGTTTGCCAGCCAGAGAGGTGAAAAGAGACCCAGATCTACCATGTCAATTTGCTGAAATTCTGGAACCAGAGGGATAGCCTATTGATTTCCCCTGAACCAGAAATAGTGGATCTGGGACCCCAAGTGCCAGATGACAATCTGGGGATACAAGTCCCAATGGGAGAGCAGCTGTCTCACAAACAGAAACAGCAACTAGAGAGTTGGTAGCTTGTTTTAGATGTTTCTCCTTCCTCCCGGGACAACCCATATGATAGCCCACCATATAGAAACAGAGTCAGGGGAGAAAGTGCGGCAGTGACTGTATCACTTGCCAGAAGCCATACGAGACACGGTTAAGAAAGAGTTTCAGTACATACTAGAGTTGGGAGTGATTGAGTAATCCAGCAGTGACTGGAGTAGCTCCATAGTGTTAGTACCAAAAGAAGATGGGGCTACCCGCTTCTGCATTGACTTTCGCAGGGTCAATGCCATCTCGAAGTTCGATGCCTACCCCATGCCTCGGGTAAATGAACTGTTGGATAGTCTTGGGAAGCCAAGTACATCATGACATTGGACGTAACAAAGGGTACTGGCAAATACCTTTGACCCTGAGTCTTGGGAAAAGACAGCATTTGATACCCCTTTGGGCTATACCAGTTCAGTACCATGCCTTTTGGCTTTCATGGGTCCCTGCAACCTTTCAAAGGCTCATGAATCACTTGTTGTGACCCCATGCCCAGCATGCAGCTGCTTACCTGGATGATGTGGTGATCCACAGCACTGATTGGGAATCCCATGTATCCAAGGTGGCAGCTGTACTACAGTCCCTCCGAGAAGCAGAACTGACAGCCAATCCAGCAAAGTGTGCTTTGGCCAAGCAGAGACAAAGTACTTAGGGTACTGTATAGGAAATGGACAGGTGAGAGCCTTGATCAGTAAGGTCCAAGCCGTAGCAGAGTGCCCGGTACCCACCACAAAAACCCAGGTGAGGGCCTCTTAGGGTTGGCAGAGTATTACCACCAGTTCATACCGCACTCTCTCTCTTACCAGCCCCCTTACAGACCTCACCCAGAAATCTGCCCTCAACAGGGTCCACTGGTCAGAGGAGTATGACCAGGCCTTCACACAACTTAAAGTGGCACTGTGCAGAGAGCCAGTGTTACGCAGTCCTGACTTCAATAGGACCTTTATCCTGCAAACTGACGCCTCTGAAGTCGGGCTAGGAGCCATGCTCTCCCAGGAGTTTGAGGGGGAGGAACATCCTATCCTCTACCTCAGCCCAAAGCTCTTTCCCTGGGAGAAAACTATGCAGTAATAGAAAAGAGTATCTCACAGTCAAGTGGGCTGTGGGCGCTCCGCTACTACCTGCATGGCCGCAGTTCCTCCTGGTTACAGACCATGCCACTCTACTTGGCTCCAAGTGATGAAGGACGACAACCCCCACATCACCAGGTGGTACTTGGTCTTCCAGCCATTTTCCTTCACAGTGCACCACCGGGCCGGGACCCAGAACGGAAACGCGGACTTCCTGTCCCAGGAGGGGAGTGGTCCGGGACCGACCAACTGTGCCTTTGCACAAAGGGGGGTGGTATGTGACAGGGTAAACACAACACCGGGGAACAAGGGGTTAACCTCTTGGCTGAGACTGAAGACATGTAGAGACTGCAACAGGCAAAGGGGGGAGGGGATGCCTCCACAGGTGTGGCCAATTAGAGAGAGACTGCAAAAAGGCAGAGGAATTCAGCAAGGGAGAGAGAAGCTGGAAACTGCTGCCCTGTGAGAGAGAAACCAGGGCTGGAAACCAAAGAGAATGTTTAGGTCATAGAGAGAGTCTTTGGGGAAAAACAGCTGAAGCCTGCTCCTGAGAACCGTCCAGACCATGCCTGGAGCAGAGGATCCTGAGAGAAAGGACTAGTTTAGCCAGCTGGGCCAATAACAGTGAATAGGATACACTGCTGAGAACTGCCTGAAGATAAGGCTAAAGGGGAAACTGTTTGTGCTTCGTTTAAGACTGTATCTTGAACAAACTGCTGGCCCACATAGGTGGTGCGAAGAGTCCTTTGTCAAGTCAGCCTGAAAGAACTGTATACGTTAACCGTTATGTTACCTGACCAGGCTGAGAAAGTTGAACTGACTGATTATGATTTTCTGGAGTAACAACTCACATTTGAAGCAATAAAAGTGCATTTTGTTCTGTGAACCTGAAACACAGCGTGTTGCCTTTCCATATACCATAGGCCACCTTGTCACAGATGGGCAAAAGGCCACTACTGGCAGGACTGCCACTGCTGACGGGTCTACAGTGCCACCAGGGAGCCAGCACACCCCATCAAGGATGATTGGGTACACACAGGCCACCAGTGGTAACCAGTGTGTTCTATTTCTATAGGTGACAGTGGCTATCCACAGCTGGCATGGCTGATGACAGCACTCAGGCACCACAGACTGAGGCGAGACATGCTACATCGAGGCACTCACCTCCACACAGTCGGTGATTGAAAGGACCATTGGGATCCTCAAAAAGTATTTGCAGTGTCTCATCAGATCGGGGGTGCACTGCAATACACTGTGCCTATGGCATGTAAGATCTTCCTGGCATGCTGCATACTGCACAACATTGCCATAGCCCACCACATAACCGTGCCAGAGGTAGATGTCAAACAGGGTGAGGATGAGGAGGGTGGAGACAGTGAACACGAGGATGCCAGACCTGTTCAGGTGACTGCAAGGACATGGAGTGCAGTGACTGGACAATGCCCTATAGCCCGACTGGTGAGGAGCCATTTCACTTGAACAGACAGGCCGCCACCATGGTAGCATACTAACAGACAGCATAAAACACACCGAGGCCAGAGTCATCGCCCCGTGGCACATCCTGCTGGTTGTATGTCAGGCTGCAGAAGATCACAGGTGACAGGCACTGCAGTGCACCTATAACAACGCACCCACAGAAGCAGGGAGGCTGATCATCATCCACCGCAGAGGCTGGGGGTGCATTACCAGGCCACGCCAGATGTCTGCACCGCAACAAGCAGGCATCATGCACAGTGACAACCGCAGGGTGCTGTGCTGGACAAAAAACAGTACAGGTGGTGTTAGCTGCCTGGGTCTTCCTACAGGCAATGGCAGCACTGTAGCAGGAATTGTGCCTGTTGCCCCTAAGATGTCCTCAGAAAGCTGACATATGCAACCAGTCGGGCAGATGACACAGAGGCCACTACAGCCAGCATGTGGGCAGTGGCAATGGCTGGGTAGTACAGCAGCAGGTAAGGAGAAAATGTATGACGACCCTCAAGGTGCTACATCAGAAATGTAGAAACACAGAATGTGACGGCAGATAAGGGCCGCCGGGACTGATTAGTCTGCCCATTTTTTTTAATCTTCCTGGAGGCACTTCAGAAGGCACACGACACCAAGGGAGAGGGCAGGGTCGTGCATGTCAGACATATGAGCCATGGGTATGTGTGGTCATGGTTGCTGTAGTGTGGACATGTGACCCTGGTGTTCCCATGGTGTCACTGTCCCCCTGGTGGCCAGCAGCCTACAGGGTCGGGCATTACAGGTCCCCTCCAGGGACAGATATGTGCCACCATGCAGTAAACTGCACCCTGCACCCCCATGTCATGGTGGCAGCATGGAGGAGTGACATGGGCAGTGGTGTTGTGAAACGGCGTACCAGGTCATAATGTCGCATGCATAATAGCGTACGACATTATGGCGAACCCGGACCTGTGCCCTCTCCTCGAGCTGGACCCCCGAGTTAAGAACCTTAGTGGGGGACAGGGGCGCGCCACCCATAACGGAGGTGTAGTGGTGCCCTCACAGAACAAAAATAGAGAAATCGCATAATGCGCTTTGTGCCTTGTGGGATTCTGACGCACACATAATGACACCGCGTCGTGAAACGGGGGTGCTCTACGGCCATCCTCCAATGACATGCCATAACCCGCCTGAATGGCTGTGTGCCAATGGCAAACTGGCATTGTGAAATGCCACCTAGAAAACAGCTGTGCTGGCTATGATGACCTTGGTCCACCAAGCCACATGGACAGCTGAATGTGGGCAATGGTACAGCTGTGCACCATGTCCCATGTGACACTATGTTGCTGATGGCAACGCTGTTGCCAGTAGGCACCTGTAACTGGAATGGCAGGTGGGTGGCATAGATGGGGTGGGTGTGGTTATATGTATAGGTAATATAGGGGCACTTTCATGCACTGGAGGTCCTTCCCCAACTGATAGGTGTGAGGCAGGCAAGCCACATGGCACTGGTGGGTTCTCAGGCTTTGCTGTAAGTAGCATCACAAATGTGGTGCCTTTTAATGCAAGCTGTGGAATGCAAAGAAACTGATGCAGCTTGCAGCAAAACATGCTGCACATAGGCCTCTGCAATGTGGAAGTCGCCATTTTAGACATGCAGCTAACCCGCTCCTGTGCACTAATCTGAACAGCAGTACAAGTCCTGCATAGCAAGGCACAAAACCATTAGCAAAAATTGCGAAAAACAATGGCTTCCAGGAACAGGGCACCTAACTTTACAGAGGAAGAGACAGCTCTCCCCATCAGCTCTGTGGAGCAATGGGCAAGGGTGTTGCTGCCACCTGGCAGCAGTAGGCACACCCCTAGGTTTAGGGATTGCATATGGTTGGCATGAAGCTACAGCACCTCTCAGGGGTGAAAAGGAGCACCATGCAACTGAAGCACAACGTTAACAATCTGTCCCTGCGATAGTTAGAGACCCTACAGAGGCTTCAGGAGGTGGCACATGAGGCCAATGTCACCATGCATGGTGGATATCAGTGACACACAGGTATGTGCAGGCATACATCTCTGCACAAACGGCAGACAGCATGTACGCATGTGTGTAGGGTGGCAGGTCTTCCTATGTTCCAACAGATGTTCAGCCCACTGATGCCATTATGAATGCCCATGGTGCTGGAGCAGACTCTACAGAGGAGGTGGCCACTGTGGAGGACAATGCCTCAGGACCCAACAGAACAGGTAGGTGACAAGTACCACAATGAATACACATTGCATGGCCCACTACTGAGCTTCCCACATGCATGGGTTTGCCAACGGATGGAGACATGAGGGGGCCTGCCACACCAGAGGGGCACAGGCATTGACCACAATGCTCCTGCATTGGGAATGGAATGGTCATGTGCAGCAGTGAAGATGCATGGCAGTTCCTTTAGCTACCCTCCATCATGCAGTGGCGGTCATTGCAAAGGGACAGTGTAGTAGGCCAGACATCCTGGAACAACAGACCAAAGGTCCAGTGCTGTTGTGGGGCATGGTGGGTGGCCCAACTGTGGCCTGTAATGTTGCAAGGGCGACGTCCTGTAGCATGCTGGAGGTTGGGACAGAAGGAGGCTCAGCATGACACCCTCTGGGTGTGATGTGGGATGTCCTTGGTTGAGTGCCATGATGTTACTGCACAGCATCCCACTTGGGGATATAGTCCTAGTGTATGCAGACATGGCCTGGGTGCATGGATAGGCAGTAAATGGTACACAGACACAGGTAAGGAAGCATGGCCACATGGTGAAGGCCACCCTGTGCAACCCACACCAGCATCACTGGGACAGCGGGAGTGCAAGTGGTACCACACACTGCACAGGGCGAGGACCCAACATACACGCCTGGTAACATCCAGATGTTGTATGGCAGCTGCCCTGCATATAACACACAGGTGCCACAGCATCACAGAGATGGGGCACAGTCACATGGACAGATTGGGCATGTACTGGTGGGCAGACTATGCATAGAACACATACTGACACAGAGCATGCCACCGCTGTGTCCCACAGTGCCCATGGACACTGTGGCAGGGGACCACTGTGGTGTGCTACAGGGTATCTTGGGCCAACAGGACAGCCTTGTCTAGCAGTCCACCATAGTACTGCAGTACAGTGGTGGGCTTGCAGCACATGATGGTCTGCCACCCCAGCTCTGTAGCAGTGGTAGGTGATGACTCAGCAGCACATAGACATCCTGGGGTGGTGTGTAGCTATGTAACCCACAGTGTGCCATGCCAACCTGCAGCATATGCAGGGCCTTCATGGCTCCAGTGCCACATCAAGGCTGGCAATACAGTGGTCGTACAGGATCTCAATGCTGCGGTGGGTACTCCACTGTCACACGCTGAGGCACTCATGCAGGAGTCACTAAGCCACTTCTAGGTCTGGCACAGGGGGCCAGCATGTGTGTGAGCTATGCCGCACATGTATGCACCGTGGTGTACCCTTGTGGTGTACATCAGTGGTGGGTCACAGTTCTGGGACTTGTGTTGGTCACTGTGCTGCATAGCCAACCATGCACCAGAGGAGCTGTAAGCGGGTATGGCTGACCACGGGAGGTCGCAGTCTACTATGTTTGGGACGTCTGGGCACTGCACTGGTCATGCCTACAGAGGCTTGCCCTGTACCACTTCAGGTGGGGAGAGGGCCATGTGGGATTGCTGTGGCTGCACCTGTGTGGTCCTTCGTTGCAGCAGGGGGGTTCTATCACAGCACTGTGTGTTACATTTGGCAGCATGTATGTGTGCCAACTGCCTGGAGTCACAGCAATATGGAGTGCATGACACATAGGCTGGCATAGTCATGTCACCTCTATGTGCCACCACGGGTCATGGTGACACACTTGGGTGGGCAGCAGGGCTGTCCATGGTGGATGATGCCCGGGTAACTGAGTGGGCCTCGTATACATGGCCAGGGGATGCACCCTGTGTGCCACTGTGCATGCAGTGGTTGTAAAATGTCTGCTGCATCCCAGAAGGGACCACACAGCAGTGCACATTGGCATTACGTATGTCTCTGGCTGTGCCACAGTCCTTTAGCATGTAGCTAGTGGGGGGATGGGGATAACATCCGTATGCAGCACCTCATGCAACCAACCAACCACCCCCATCCCCCACACTGCACCAAATGACTGTGTGGTCCATGACCCCCTGCAATGGGGCCATACACATAGCAGGCCCCATCCGTACTCTGAGACAACTGATACCCAGTGTTGGCATGCCCCATCCTAGGACCAGCTTGGTCATGTGGACTCATGAGGTTGTGGCTTACTGACATGCATGTGTTGCATGCCACATGTCATAGGCCTTACAGCACCAATGCACAAGATCTCGTGTGGCTGCTGCTGAGTCTGTGTGGTCCGGGGCAGTGGTCATGTCCTACTATGTTGCATTATCTCTGGCCCCTGCCTGGTGCCCTCCACAGCCAATGTACAACCTACAGATGTAACACTGCCCATTCCCTTCACCCGGACACACACACCACTGCACAACATGTCCCTGGAAGCCACCTTACACAGGTGTCCACAAAAATGGCAGGCCTTCCCCCAAGGCGCACCACACCCATAGGCACAACCAAGGTGGCCCACTCCAGCCATGCACGGACAGCCTCTGACGATCTGGCATCCCCATCCCTGGTACACAGGTTACCATACCATGTACTGTGAGGCAGCTGGCACCTCTATGGTGGTATGGTATGAACTTCAGGCCAGCAGAGGGCAATGTAGCTCTACAGGGTCCCTGTTGCCAGTGCTGGCACACTGTGTTGCCATTGGGTTGGGAGGGTGTGCCAGACAGGACTGCCATGGCATCACGCATCCCTGCATGTAATTCAGCGGAACAAGCACCACCTGAGTCAAGGGTCCTACTCCAGCTCCACCCACTCCACACCCCCGTGGGTCCCCTGTTGGTTGGTTCCCTGCATCCCCTATCCAGTGGCACCACTGTACCAAGCGGGACATGCGGCTGTGCACTACCTACACCTTGTGTGGCAACACTAGCCCCTGTGAATGCTTCTTGAATATGGGAGGTGACTCCCTGCTGATAAGGCCTCCCTCTGGGACACCGGACAGACCCTCTGGAGGTACCTCCTCAATGCCATGGCACTGTTACTTTGTGGGACATATCATGCAGCCCCATGGGCCTGTGTCACTGACTGTGGTGATGAGCACAACATGCTGCAGCTCAGTCTCCTGGATGTTGACTCATGGGCACATGTGGTGATGACTTGAGCCCTGTGTGCACAGTCTACCCTCCCCCCCCCACTGTGGCGGTGCCTCACGTGACACACATGTCACTGTGATGGGTGGCAGGCCTCAGTTTGCCTCCATGGCACATGGTCCACAGCATCAGGGCCCTTTTGCTATGTATCATTTCACACATTACAGGTCTGCCTGTACGAGGCTGCCATGCTGCCGCCACTGATTTAGTCTACCGTATGTCATTGCAGGCAATGGCCAGAGTGCAGCTGCCAGAATGGTAACATCATCACTGAGACTCCAGGTGCTGGAATGTGCCATGCACCATCAAAAGTGGCAGAAAGCCAAAATATACTGAAAGAGGACACACTGGCTGCTGCAGGAGGAACAGGCAGCTACGGAACCTGAAGAACAGTGCCATCAGACGGAACCAGCGGTGGAAAGTGTTGTGGTGCCGACACCCGGAGACAATTACACAGGTGATGAGGTGCCAGCTAGCGGAATGGAGGATGCCACCCAGGAGGCTGCCATCTATATAGTCCTTGAGGTGGATGCAGTCACTGAAGACCCCTAGCCACAGGAGGCTCCCACCTAGCTGGGGCCACAGGAACAGATGCCACAGCCTGCCGGGCCACTACAGGTGAATGTGGAGAACACTGCAGAGGAAATGGCTTCACTCCTTACAGAGAGGCTATGGGCATTCCTGGGCACCATGCACACCCAGATGCAGTCTGTAATGGCTGAACTAAACCACTTGCAAGGCTGTCTGCAGGCAGTCGTGGATACTACTGGGGGAATTCAATGACCTTTGATTGTAGGAACACATTATGCAGCATTTCCATTGGCTTGTGGGTTCTAGCCACTGTCTGCCCATGTCTGGCTCTGTGGCATGTTTTGTTTGTTGCAGTATTATTCCACATCCGTTTTCCCCTGTTTACCTTCCCCTATCCCTATTCCACCTGTTGTCACTACCTATGACTGCCTTACTTTTCATGTTTCCAGCCATGTTGGCATTGTGTAATAAATATGTTTTGATAGCACTGATCTGGTGTGGTTGTCTTTTACTCATTGTTGTACCTTAGGTGATAGGTGGCTGTGCCTTCAGTGCAGTGGCCATTCCTGCACCACAGCCCTCCCCTAGGTAACTTGGGACACTACATTGGTTAGGTGGTTGCCTGCACCACGATGCTGTACAGTGAGCCATGTATGCGTATGGGCCTGGGAGACCACACCCTGCAGCACTGCAGAAGGCTATCTGGCAGCTGTGGGCAGTGTGCATCTCCACCATACACTGCTGCTGCTCATGTACCCCCTGTGTAGGCATGTGTGGCACCCCATACTCCATGCATGCTGTGGGGTGCTCTCCTGCCATGGTGGTGGCCCTCCCTGGGGCATGTGGGTGGTGTGGTGTACCACACAGTATGTGTGCTGTACAACACCAGGGGCAGCACATGTAGCCAGCTGGTGTTGGGGAGTGCCTTGTACCGCTGCAGGCCTGCAGCCACAGCACCCTTCTTTGGCCTGCTACATAGGCCGGTGCTGCCCCATAGCACTCTTTTGGTGGGGCATGCTTCATTACAAGTACACACATGTCTATGCAACATATGACCTGACATATACATTGCTGTATTGACTGTCATGGCAACAGTAATAATGACAAGGTTGGTGATTTGATACCTTTTATTGGGCTAACAACAGATTTACACAAATTTTCAGATTTCAACCTACACAGAGCTCTTCATCAGGAAACACTAAGAACTGTAGTGCCCACCCCATGAAGCCTTGTCAACACAGTATCAACACTGCATGCGGTCTTGCTCTTGACCCAAGCTGGCAACTATTTTGAGGGTGATTCGGTAGGAAATGGTAGCTTGGCAATTAAAAGCAGAGAAGGGCTAAAATGTAGAAAAATTAGAAATGAGAGGGGAGAAGAGGTAGCCACTGACTCTGCAATTGAGACAGTTTCAGAGTTTACTATGAAACACTATTTACAAAGGAAACATCACCTGCAGATTTCCAGATAAAGGAGTTTTGGACAAAGCGAGCCTCCCAGAGTGGATGAATGCAGGGAATGCTAAATGCACCAGTCCAAGAAGATGAGGTTAAAGTGATCATTAAACACCTTAAGGGGGTAGGGCTCTGGGACCGGATGGTTTTCCCGTTGTTTTTTTTTAGTGCTGTGGGTGGAGCCTACAGCCATTTTGGGATTGCTCAGTAGCTCTAAAAATGGCCAATTATGGAACCTTCCATTGAACTTTTGGAAGTATCCTTCCGAAAGCCCAACGGAGCTTGAACCCTTCTGCCACGATTGACCGCTATGGAATAACAGCCACACTATTTCAGCTGTTACTTCTGCATTCTGGTGCATGAACTGTGCATGTGCGTGACTCACACACATGCACAGTTCTGCTGGTGCCATCATGTTGTGAATGGCAAAATGCCATTCACCGCAACTGTGCATGTATGAGTGCCGCACATGCACAGTTCTATCGTGCCGCCAGATCCGCGGCATTCTGTGCCTCCCCCACCAACTTAAGTGGCACACTGGGAGCCCACCCCAGTGTGCCCAAAGATGTTTCATGTTATCCACTGACATTGGGGTGCCCAATCCCCATGTTGGCATTATGTGCACCCCACTCCATGTGGCATACACTGGGAGCCCACCCTAGGGTGCCTATCTTTTTTCCTTCCCCCACCAACGCCGGGTGACCCAATCCCTGTTGGCATCCAGCACAACCCTCATCATGTGGCACACTGGGAGCCCACCCCAGTGTGCCCAAATGTTTTCTTTTTCTGTTTCCTGTAAAAGACAACAGTCCTTGTTCTCGCCTCCACTTTTTTTCCTGTAAAAGAAAACGGTCTCGTCGTCCCTCCTGTCCCTCCCTCCCCTCCCCATCCCCACCCTCCCACTGAGCACTCTCCTCCCACACCCTCTTACCCCATACTTACCTCCGCAGGTTGGCACTGTCTTATTCTCTGGACCGGGACATGTCTTCACTCTTCAAAGCAGAACCGCGAACTGAAGAATCTAAGGTAAGCATGCTATAATGCCATTCAATGAGGTTTTCTAGTTATGCTGATAAATCATCTATTTGTTGGAATTTTTGCCCCAAATTTTCAACATGGGGTTCTTAGGACCCCACCTCATGAAAACTGTCACTGTCATTTTGTTACTCGTTCACGAAAGGTGATTTTGTGGTCACTACGCAGAATCACCTTCCGGAACTGATTCATGAAATGACAGTGCCACGGTTCATGAGGTGGGGTCCCAAAAAGCCCATGTTGCAAATTTGCTGAAAAAGTTCAAAAATGAATACGTTATGAGCATGCATTGCGCAGTTTCTTTTTGTTTTGTAATTACTATTTCTACCTCTGTCCCAGCCTGCCACACCCGACCCCTCAGGGAAGACATCCGACATCCCACTGCCTTCCACCCTATCAAACAGAGCCCCAGATCCCCATGGAGCCGTGGCTATGCCCCCCCCCCACCAGGTGGGGATGAGGTGGGGGCTGCATGTCCTAAAACTTACATGTCATTGGTCCAGGGTTCGCTGAGCGGGTGGAGGCAAATCGTGGCACGCCCCAGTCTCCCCATCTTCCCGGTGTTGGCAGGCTATTTTACGCTTTCTCCTCCCTGTACAGCGTGTAACTCCTGACATCAAGGCGCTTAGGTGCCGATGTCCACACTGTAATGCGCCAGCCATCCCATGTAGGGCTTGCAGTACCCGAGCCTCCGCCTGAGTCAGGCAAGTGCAGGCAGCAGCCTATACCTCCCGGAGAAGGCGAAGTTGTCGAGACACCCAGCCTATCTTCCCCACCGACCCGCCAGTGACCTGAGTCCGCTCCTGAACCCGGGTCGTTGGTGTGGAGCAAGGTGTGGTGTCCAGTGCCTTAACCCTCAGTGCCACCGGGCTGGCCCATTGCGCAGTTTCCTACGCACGCTCCTAACTTCCACAATTTTTAATATTTTTACTCCACATTTTCAACACTGCCATTTTTGCACACCTCCTTCAAAACAGTACAGCGGTCATTTTCCACAACCTGCCCAATATGTGTTTTCGAACCTGTGGCACAGAATAGCACATTCACTCTGCAAAATCACCTTTCTGGACAAGTGAACAAAATGACACTGGCACTCTTCACAAGGAGGGGTTCTAAAAAGGCCATGTTGAAAATTTTGGTGCAACACCTACAAAAAATGGCCAAGTTACACCTGGGCGTTGAATAATTCCTATGCATATGTGTAACTTTGATCATTTGGTAGCTCTTCACAGCTCTATTGGCTCTGGCAAGTCTTGTTTTAAATGCTAGTATGGTCAAGGAAAATTTGGTGACAGGTGTATTGCCCCCCTCTATGCAGTCTGCTATTATAGTCATTCTTCCCAAAGCAGGAAAGGATCCAAAGTAGTGCTCCTCCTATAGACCCATTTTGCTACTAACATTCGACTACAAAATTGTAGCTAGTATCTTGGCAGGCAGGCTGGAAGTGGTTTTGCTCCATATAATCCATGAGGACCAGACAGTTTTTGTTAAAGAACAGCACCAGCCACAATGCCATTGGCAACAATAGCATGAGAATAATGCCGTCAGTTTTATTTTTGTGGGGAGCTCGGCCCTCTGCATCCCCCTGATGCAGGAGGCTGTGCCCCCTGCACCTCCTGGACTGAAGGATTCTCATTCTGGGGGGGATCGGATCACGGGGAAAGTTAAAATATTGGGGCCCGTGGAATACTGTCCCTCCCTGGGATTGAATGTATGCATTGCTCAGTTGATGGAGGCTCCTTTTGAGCCTATGGCCACTGCTGCACTAAAGTATGTCACCTGGAAATCAATTTTCCTAGTGGTAATGACATCTAGTAGGAGGGTAAGTGAGCTACAAGCCCTGTGCACTGATCCAAACTACATAACCTTCCATAGGGACAAGGTAGTCCTGAGGACATACAGGGAATTCCTCCCTAAAGTGGTGTCTGAATTCCATCTAAACCAGTCAATTGCCCTTCCTGGTTTCTTTAATGAAAGCTCCAACTCATGGGAACAACATCTCCACTGCTCAGATGTTAAAAGGGCTCCGAGTTACTACCTGGACAACAGGGCATCAGTTCCACTTGCACTCAGCTGTTTATCACTTATGTTGAAATAGGCAAAGGGAAACTAGCATCCAGGAGAACCATTTCTTGATGGATAGTCTCCTGCATTTAGGTTTTTTTTATAACAAAGCTGGGAAATTGCCAACCAGAGGCCTTAGGGCACACTCTACAAAAGGCACCTTTGCCTCTGTGGCAGCATCACAGGGCATCCCCCTTCAAGAGATTTGTAAAGCAGCTACTTGGAAAACAGTACACACCTTCACAAGACATTACTTTCTGGACATACATTCCAGGAGAGATGCCAGCTTTGGCACTGCTGTCTTGCAGAACCTTTTCTCTAAATAGGCTCTGTACCCAGCCTCCCAATGTACTGTTATGGAGTCTGCATAAATTATGAATATAAACTGATGGATTCCTGGAGTTAGAAGAAAAAAATGACTCACCATAGTAATGTTTCTTCCTAAGGGATGCACCAGTTATATTCACAGTCCCTCACCCTGCCTCCCCTGCCATTACTTGTTACAGTACTTTACAACTGCTGCTCTGGTGTCTGATTTAAACGTAGATGAATGTTGTTCTTCCTTGTTTTGAACATTTGTTAACATTTTTAAGAAAATTTGTAAAAATATTTTAGTAGGCATTTAGCTAGATTTGGTGGTAAGAGCTGCCCTAGCTAAAGAAATAAATCTGACATTAGAAAGCAGGAGTAGCATGATCACACAGCAGCATTTGAACTTCATTATAAAGTTTAATAATTAGCATAATATTCCAAAGCTCTAGTGATGCACATTCCAGGGGAATGATTGCATATTGTGGCCTATCCATCAAGCTGCATAGGGTATGCGCGAGAGGGGTGTACCCTGTTTGTGCAGCTCCGCACCCATGAAAAATCATGTGGTGGCCATCATACGTGATCACTGGCCACCACCGGGCACCTCACCATGGCCCCTGCCCCTGGTGCAATGCTGGGTGGGGAGCAGATCGGAGGACACAGGTGGGCATCCATTTGAATGTCCATCTTGGTCCCATAGTGGATCCCCTGCTCTTGACAGGGGACAGGGGATTGTGGGATGGTCCAGGTCTAAAAATGTTAAACATGTTGGGTGAGTGCCTGAATTCCCACCCCCAGCCTTCCTTTCATGACTGAAGGGTTGAGTCAGCATGGCATTTCCTTTATTCCCCCCACCACAGCTGGTCCATGGCCTAATCTTCCATGGGGGTGCACAGGGGATAAGGCAGGGTCCCTGCTGCTGTATCCTGCACCACCCTTGCCCCTTACTCTGCACCTTTGTGAATGATGTAAAGTGCATGCATGCCCCCTAGGCATGCCCCCCCAACCATCTGACACATAGCTGTGTGAACGACTGGGGGATCAAATGTGGAAGGGGTGCATGTCCCTTCTGTGAATGCTGCTGGGGGTCTGTGGGACCCTCGCTGTATGGCATTCCAACTTAGTGTTGCCTATGTGCTGCGAATCTGTGGAATGTAAGTAATCTGTGTCACAAACCCACTCCTGAGGGTCAGGTCCACTGAGCTCACAGTGCCCACCCCTAAGTGCAATCCATGACAGGGAGGGGGAAAACAGGGGATACCCTCTTTGAGTCCCTCTATAGTGCTTGTAGGCTTCACAACTGAACACTCACTATGACATCCCAGGATCCCTTCTTTACTCTGGATCAGGGTACAATACCAGTCTCGAGTCTTGTAGCCAAATATGAACCCTTCTTGGTTGTTACACAAAGGGGGAAGATCCAGGCATTACAGCCTCTTCAGGGTAGTGTTATAGCCTTGATTCTGCCTTCTCCCACAAGGCATGCAATGATCTGGTTCAAATTCCACCAGACTCTTCCTTGAGACTTTCATATTCCCCTTATCTTATCCAGACTTTCTCCTTTCAGACCCTTTGTTCAATTTGGTAGCTTATGATGACCCCTTAGCAATAACAGTTAAGTCACAGATTAATACTGAACCTCCCACAATCGCACACATAATTATAAGAAAATCTTGCTCAGGCCGGTTCTCTTAAAAAAAAATGTTTTTGACTAAATAGTTACTAATCATACAGTTACAACTAAAAAGGTTTAAACAATCTTTTTGGTCACAGCATAACAAAAAAGTGAAATTGTATAAATAAAATGCATTATGACAGTTATCTAAAGTTCTACCTTAATTTGGTAGTGAATTGAAGCCCGTAAAGAGTAAGTGCAGTCTCTAGTTCTTAGTCTCTATGCTGTGGCCATTTTGCTTCTCTTGTGGTCAGGAGAGAGTCCACATGAAAAGTGTGCTTGAAGATGCTCCAGGAGAATGAGAGAGAGCCCCTGGTTGTCAGCCTCTTTATATAGTGTCAAAAATCTCTGGTCTGTCCTAACTTTTAGGTCAGTAGATGTCACTCTTGCGCTTTTCCCAGAATTGTCTTATTTCCTGATAACCTTTGATATCTCAGTGTCCCACTAGTAACACAACTGACACCAGTGTGTCAAGAATTCACACAGCTCTGCCAGAAAGGATGTTCCTATCCTTTTACCTCATAAGATGTAATTTACTATAACAGTTTCCTGGAACAAAGCATCCTGTCTCTGAAATGCATGGTTTATGACAGGCAATGGATTTTGGCATAGCTCTGCTAAGGGACCTGGAAAGCAATCTCAGTTTCCTGGCAGCAGCTGCCCCTCAGGTCAGAGGAAATCAAACATTTTTAAAATAAATCCAGTCTCTCTCACTATCCTATGTGATGCTTTCATTAATACTGGCATTTTAAATTTCACAAAATCACATCACAAAAACATATCTAACAGACTTATGTCTGCAAATATTACATAACTGGGGCCATTCTCGCCACAGTCCGCACCGTAATGCATAGGCTCAGATGTGAATATGACTGATGGATCTCTTAGGAAGAAACATTACTTGGTAAGTAATTTTTTCTTTGCATGCATTCTTATGGTATGAGAACTGCAAACCGAAGGTGAGCGGTTGTGATACCCTAAGAATGTGAGATGACTCTTACAACTGCTAGAGTGATCATGGGGATGGTATTAATATATTACTGATCAAGCTCTATGAATAATGTATTCAGTTTTTAAAAAACCTTACCTGAACATGCAGATTTCCAGTGCAGCTGTACATGATACACTCTTGACAGAATATGAGTGTCTCAGGTGCAGAGAAAAGGAGCACTCTGGTTGGTTGGGAGTGATCCATCAATCTATAATTGTGAGTATAAAGTCAGTATAATATAATATTGTGAGTATAAAGCCAGTATAATATAATATTGTGAGTATAAAGCCAGTGGACTAAAACTTAACTTGCTATACCAGTTGGTGTTGCTGAACCATCATAGTCAAATTCCAAAGTGCCTTTTTTTTCCTGGAGAGGTTTTCTCATTACCAAACTTGCATCACTGCCTGCCCTTTTTGGGACCTTTCCTTGTGACTGTCCAGCCCCATCCTCAACTTGCTGACTGTAGCTACCTGTTCCACACTGTTTGTCCCCTCCACAGCACAGGACTCTGGGGAGAGCAGTTCTCGCTCCACCACCCACACATAATTCAGAAGCAGGCAATTGGATGCATAATGTGGGGCCTGAATATACTGATGTCCATTACACAGATGGATGTTGGGTTTTTATCACCAGTAGTGATGCCCTCCCACCACCCTGTGGTGCTCACCCAGTTGTCAGGGTCCTTGTGGCAAATTAGCTTCCTTGCCACTGGAAGGTGACCCTTCCAGGGCCCTACTGCAGGGGTCATTAATGCTGCAAATGAGGACAGCCAATACACCCTGAGTGAGGACACTTTGCCTCCAGGAGCTCTCCCCATCACTGGCTGCCCATTTGCCAGCATTCCAACCTTGCTCCCAGTCTTGGGTCACTGGCATGGTACTGCAATGCACTATCTCTGGATCATCAGGTGGACCCCCAAAATTATCTTCTAGGGCAATGTAAGTCTACATAGAAAGTAACCTTATTGCAGCTCAGGAGAATGTAATTCTACATGGAAAGTGGTCCTAATGTAGCCCAGGAGAATATTTTAAAGTACTACAGGCTATATTCTTCTATGCATGACATCATTCAACATCATCACCCCTTGACATAAAATGGGTTGATCACATAGCACTGGACATGTCCCCTGAGAAAGGAGTATTGTATCTTGAAGTGCCGGGACTTGTTGGCCCAGTCTGCTTGGTTTCACTGTGTGCATGTATTAAGTACAATAAACATCCTATTCAAGACTCCAGAGGCTAGATTCACAAATAATCGCAAAGTGCAGCACAAAAATTTGCATTGCTCTTTGCGACTGCTCAGGTTGCAAAAAATGCTATTCGGAGATGGACAGCATAGGGTACTATCCAACTGTAAATAGGGATAGGTAGAGGCAGCGGTAACCCCATTATCGCTACCTCTAACTCCACTAGTGCTGTCCTAACCTGCATACAGTTAAATGGCCCCAATAGTGCCGGTGTGCTATTTGTTATTCACAAAAGCAGCCATGCAAATGAGCCAATTGGGTATGCAAGGTGCTAGCTGGACATTTGCATGCTCATTATGGGCTCATTTACATGGACTGTGGGTGTTCTAGCATGCCCCCCCGAGCCCCAGCCCGATGCAGTCATAGTCACTGGTGGTCTAGTGGTCCCTCCCCTGTCCCTAATGCTGATCCCTGTTTCCTTAATTCCTATGAAATATCCATGGTAGTCTAGTGGTTCCTCCCCCTCCCTGTTCTCTGATCATCAGCTCATAGTAATACTAAAAATATCTCTGGCAGCCTGGTGGTCTCTCCCCCCATCCCTGATCCCTGAGTGCCATGATCATAGAAAATGAAAAAGATCCCCGGTAGTCCAGTGGTCCCTCCCCACCCCTGTTTGCCAATCACTGTTCCCAGTGAGAAGAACCAAAATTCCCCCTGGTGATCTACCGTTCCCCCACCCATTCCTGATCTGCCCCTATAGGGCACCGTATAGTTGTTCCTGGTGTCTAGTGGACCTCCTACCCACCCACCCTGTGAAGGATTGTCCTACCACCTCACCCCCCCAACAACCCGACTCCTGGCCGGCAACCAGCACAGCCCTCCTCTCACCTCCATGGCTAGCCACCGACTGAGCTCTCAATGAACGCATATAGTATACAGCACACGATCATTGACATTGATTGACAGTTCAGAGTGAGCTGTCAGTCAATGAGGATTTTGGTTCTTCTCACCAGGACAGTGATTGGCGAACGGGGGTAGGGGGAAGGACCACTGGACTACCAGGGAAATGATTTTCCACATAATTGCAAAGGCTTTGCCTGGAGTTCAATGGCCAAGCAGCCAGCCACTACTACTTCCTGAGCTATATAAGCAGTTGCTCTCAGCCTCATTGTGAAGCACTTTTTCTTTGCAGCCGAAGGCTCTGTCTGCCTGTCCTCTGAGCTGGTTGGGGCCTACACCCCCCTGCTGCTCCTCAAGCTATCTGCTCAATTCTGTGTTTCTTTCCTGCTTCTTGGTTTGTATTTTGCCTTGCTTTGTGTGGGCTTCTTTTTGTCTTTGTTCCCTTTTTCAGTGTTTGTGTGTCTTTGGTTTTGTTTTTTCTGGGAAGCAGTTTTTCTTTGCAGCCGAAGGCTCTGTGCATCTGTCCTCTGAGCTGGTTGGGGCCTACCCCCCAGCTTGCTGCTCCTGCTTGTCTGCTCCATTCTGTGTTTCTTTCCTGCTTTTAGTTTGTATTTTGCCTTCGGCTGTGTGTGCTTCTTCTGTCTTTGTTCCCTGTTTTTTTCTGTTTGTGTGTTTTTGGTTTGTTTTTTGTTTTTTTCCAGGGGGCTTTGCTTCCAAGCTCCTAGCATATCGCTCCTGAGCTCCTACTATTTGCACTGTTGCTCACAACTCTCAAACTACTGCAATGCAACTGCAATCATTATCTGTGTGTTTCAGCTCAACCACAGCTGCTCCATGTTACATACTCAATTGTTTTCACCTGACTCAGGCTTACACTGAACCTAGCTATGCAGCTCAATGATGCTCTCTCATTATACTTACCTCATTGTAGCAGCTTCATTGCACTGCCTGGCTTCACCTGCTTTCAGAGCATTGTATCTCCTTATTTATATTTGTTGCAGTTTTACAACTCAGTGTACTCCATACTGATGTTGCTTTTATGTTTATTCACCCTGTTCTACTCTGAGGTCAGCTAAAAGCTCCTGCTGAGGCTCTTAAACTAGCTTTAATATCTGCATGTGGTTCTCGGCCCTTCCATCACTTTCTTGTTTGTCCTAAGGCAGGGACTGGGAAGTGTTTGGGGAGTCATGGCCCCATGTGGCTAAAAATTTCTGTTTTGCATCCTGCCTTCGCTGCCGAAAATCCTCAGAGTATTTGTCACCTTGATTTGGCTTTTACATGCCTGGTTGGCTTGCCCCACTATTCAGTGCTGTTTCATTGCTACTATGTTATGCAGACCTACATGCAGGTCCACTTATTACTATTCTGTTTACTGATCTACGTGCAGGTCCACACTTGCTTACGCAATTGCTGCTCATTGCTTATGCAAATCACTGCTTCATGCCTACTGCCATCCCCTCGGCTTCAGCCTCTAGGATTCTGCTGCACTCAGTTTTGCATTTGACCTTGCAAGGTCTCAGCACTCACTGCTCTTTACAATCTCAGCACACCAGTGCTCATTCAGCTCACCAGCTTCTCAGCTCTCAGTCTAAATCTGGGGCATGCCAGCCATTCTATTCTGGTGCAGGTTTCCTGCAGCCGATGGTCTCACTCCGCATTTAGTCCGCATCTTGAGCGTGTCCACCTTGGGGTGGGATCCTTCTCACCTGGCCCATAGCTGGGAATGTCCTCACCCCAGGCTTGGCTTTAGCTGCCTGCTCTGCGACAGCTGCTCCTGATCTAGAATTTAAGACTAGTAGTGAAGGGTGGTTACTCTGATCTCCTTTGGCTCTAGTGTTCCACTATAACAGTTATCCATTGGCTTTAGTGATTTCGCTAGCAAGGCACCTTCACCGCATTCTCCCCATGACTGCCTCTGGTTCACCTGGTTTGAGTTTAGGGCAGGTAGGCCTGGTGAGTGCCTCAGCAGCCATTGCTCTCCACCTCCCACCTTGGTTGCACGTATTGTTGCAGAGTTCTCTCACAACCTTCCATGGCATTTCCCACTAGAGGGATTGAGTGAGAGCCTTCCTCCAAATTGGAATATTTTCTACTTCCCTTTAATTGGATTTTCCAAATTGTAGCTGCAGAACCGTCACTAAATAAAATATCCCAAGCCTAGAGGGACAGTGACCTAGGCCTTGGATCCCCAGAGATTTCCTCCTCATAGGGTTTTTTTCTCTCCTCCATTGCCTCAGGTCATAACTGTTAGTTAGCATAGTAGTGTTCCCTAATTTCTTTAGGTAGGTTCCACTGTTGGATGGAGGTGGATGGTGTCCCTGCCATTCCCTCTCTCCTTAGAGGATCCCCTCATTCTCATGCAAACCATCAGTATCATGCTACGCAAACCTCACCATTTCATTGTGTTATCAAGCTGAGCATCTCATTACATTATCAATCTATCTATGCTTCACTACTACTACTACATCACAGTTACTGCTCCTACATCATAGTTACTGCTTGCTCATATGCTTCGTGTCACCTCATTCCTTTTGGGATATGCTTGTACTACATTTCTTTAGGGGATTTCTAAGGTACCTTTAGCCACAGGAATCATCCCATGGCATCTCTAGGGGTGGAATCCTCTCTGAGGGTTCCTTGCTTTTCGAACCCCTACAGGGTGGTAATTCCTCTGGAATACAGAGTGCACATGGCCAAAACCAAACTAACACAGTTGCACAAACATAACACTATACTGGCTGCGCAGGACATTGAATGGGACGTTGATCAGGGAACAAGGACGGGGAGGGACCACCAGCCCTCCAAGGACACAGGCATTTTGTTATGACAGAGACAAAAATTGGGGAGGGGGTGGGAATCACTGCCACCAGGGACCTCTGTATTTTTTTTTTTTTTTACTATAGGTACGATCGGTTGGTGGAGAGCCTGCAGTACCTCCCCCAGCCACAGGGTTGTGTGGCTTTGCAGCCAGGTCTGGCTCAGTAGTATTTTCTCCATGATCTTTGCAACAGGCCCTTGCATGGAGAAAATGGTTTGTGAATGGGACTGCTGGGATATGTAGGTCTCCTCCCCCTCATTTGCACTGTGGCCCCCTCAAAACTTTGCCCCATCGCAAACCCAGTTTGCGGGTACAAACTAGACTTTTGTGAATACTACATTGGGGCAAAACCCAGTTTGCATGGCGTAAACTGGGTTTGCGATGGGGCAAAGTTTTGTGAATCTAGCCCCAGAACTCCAAGGCAAAAAAAGCCACAAAGATGTGTAAGTTAAATGATGCTAATGCAATTTATTGTGGCTCAGACACAAGCAAGGCAAATGCCAACTACCCCAGCACTTTGGCAAACGCCTTTGTCGGGGGGGCGTGTGGCCAGAACAGTACACAATCACTTTTAAATCCCCCAATACATTGTAAACAGGTGAAACAAATGATGACATACAATAAAGTGATTAGTAGATACAATAAAGTGATTAGTAAAAAACAACTAGCAAAGTATTCAACAAAGAAATCCCATTAAATCTTATCAATTTCATTAATGATCTAATTTTACTGGCGTACTGCAAATTCATTCTTTATTTGAAGTCTCAATTTGACTTTTTTGTTTAATAACTAAACATAAACTTAAAGCCAGTACAGGAGCACAAAAGGATGAAGGCAAATAAGAAGGCAATTAGAAAAAGACAGTTGCTGTGATCACCCGTAAATATTCCAAATTCCACTTAATCCTAGGGGATCCACATACTGCTCGGAGATGTCAAGGTACAGGGGAAGCCTGCAACAGAAAAGAAATAGGGAGTAAATATAGAGTACAATAAAAAGTGCAACTACATTTCTGATTTATTACAAAATATTAATTTACATCTGTACTAAATCATTGCTTTCTCTTAAGGAATGGCTTAAGTTCCCAGTCATTATTCAGCCCTATTTCTTTAATGCTTTCAAGCCTAAATATCCACTGGCTTTCTTTTTGTAAGAGTAAATTGGTTCTGTCTCCTCCCAATTTCAGAGCCTGTACAAAATCTATGCCCATAAATCTATGGCTCTTTGGATCCGAGTTATGACACTGTACAAAATGCAGTCTGACTGGTTCATCTTCCCTGCTGTTGATAATAGACCTAATGTGCTCCTGTATTCAAATTTTTACATTTCTCACAGTACGTCGTATGCACAGGATGTTACAAAGGCATAAACAACAGACAGGATATCACTTATGATAAAATCACAAATGTCAAATTTGATTGATAGATTACCTGGATGAACAAATGTACTCCCTGTCACACAATGTTCACACGCATTACATTTTTTACACTTGTGCATCTCTCTAGGACATCTAGATAACCAATTCTGTTGCATGTTTGAGTCTGTATCATAGGGCAGTCTGCTATGATGAGTTTATCTCTAAGGTTTGCTGCCTGACTGAAACTTACTTGGGGTTTCGGTCCTACCGCTGGGGCCAGTTACGGGTCACTAAGTAAAATATTCCAATATTTATGTATTACATTACCCACTGTTTTGAACAAGCTTAAGGTGATGAGGTTCTCTACCTCCTCAATCAGTCAGTTCTGCTTATACCTTGAGGGAAGGCCATAAGCTCTCCTTATTGGAGACACCCTTCCCTTCCACTCCCCATCTGCTCAGGCATCACCCAAGGTTCTGTCTTGGGCCCCATACTCTTCTCATATTCCTTAATGAACTCCCTTCAGTTTGTTCCTCTGTGCCCATCCACATGTACACAGATAACATTGTGCTGTTTGCCTCTGGCTCCTCTGCTGCTGACCTTTCTGTCCTTCAACAGGATTTTGATAGCATTCAGCGCTGGTTCCATTCCAACCATCTATCCTTCAATGCCAAGAAAACAGTCTGCATCACCTTTGGTTCCCAACAGAGGTTTGCCAGGCTCTCTTTCCCCTCCTTCTACACTCTTGATGTCTCCTCCTTTAAGTACCTGGCCTGGTTGGACCATCACCTGGACTTCTCGGCACACATTAATGCCATACACCTCAAGCTTCACCCCAGACTGTGAGCACTTTATAGAAACAAAGCCATCATCCCTCTCACTGCCTGCTGGGAGCTATTTATGAAAATGATCCTCCTTATCTTCGATTATGGTGATATTGTCTACAGTGCAGGTCCCAAGTTCACCATGGCCAGATTTGACCCCTTCTTCCATTCATTCTGCCATTTTGTATTGGATTGCCCTCATTGTACTCACCACTGTTCTCTGTGCTCCTCCCTTCCCTTGATGCTAGACGCCTTGCCTATTGTGCCTCCTTCACCTCCAAATTCTGGTTTTGCGCTCTGCCTCCCCACGGTACCTTTCCATCCTACTATTTTCACCCACTCCCACCTCCTACCCTCTCAGTAACATTGCTTCTCTCTCTCTCTCTCTCTCTGCCAGGAAAACTTCTGCAGACCAAGCTGCCTTCTCATATCATTTTCCTAAGCTGTAGTCCTCCCTTCTCTATGTTCCTGTTCAGCTTCGTCCCTGTCCTCCCTCAGATCCCATCTCCTTGACTTTACTAACCCCTCCTGCAACTGTTCCTGAATCGTGACCCTTATGTTTCCCTCCTCCCCCTCACTGTTGGTCTGTCCCTATGCCCCCTCCCCAGCTGTGAGCAGTTTCTTCCCCCACTTGGCCCCTGGTCTGTGTGACCTTGAACTGCTCCTCTTGTTTGTATCACTTTCGTATTGTTTAGCTCCTGTACCTACCTTGATGTGCCGGCACTGTTAACTGCAGCAACTTCACAGGTTGTGTGATATTATGCTGCCCCTTGCTGGATTGCCCCCAGTACCTTATTTGCACTTGTATCTTAATACAGGGTACATGTTTTACATTGATCTGTTGTGTTAGCACTATCACCTGTCCTTTGTGACTGCATACTATTATACATTTTCACTACTATTATATTATACTGTTATTTTTATTGTAATGTATTTTTTTCTATCACTATTGCTCCTGCATTATTGCCATCTTCACCTTGACATTCTTGTATTGTGCACTCCACATACTTCTTCCTCCCAGAACACATCTGGAAACAAGCTGCTACCGGCTCAGTATATCTTCCCTGGTCAAACTTTGAAATATATATATATATATATATATATATATATATATATATATATATATATATATATATATATATATATACACACACACATATACATAAAGTAAATAAATAAAGTGGTTTGTGATGCAACCAGTTTCCAGAACCTTTGCAGTGGTGTTGCTTTGTATAATATTTTTGTGACACGGGTAATAACACCGTTTTGCATAATGCTTTGCACTAGTGCACTTTGCATGATTTTGATGTCTACAGTCACATAAATGTAAACAATACGGTTCCACAACAAAAAGTATGCAAAATAGGAGTGCTGCAAAAAAATAAATGGTAAAGAACAATGGGAAAATTATGCAAAATAGTGCATGTAGCAATAGTACACAAACGTGCACCTGTGCAAAAAATGGGGAAAATGACACTGGCACAAAAAAAGATTTGGAATGGTACTATCACAAAAAATTATGCTAGCCGACAAACGTAGAAAATATTCACTAAATGGAAGTGTCGCAAAACAACATTATGCAAAGCAACAGCTGAGTGGGCCAGCTAGTGGGGTGTTGGGTGATGGGAATCTCTCTATAGTTTTAGTCTTAAAGGGTGTGGGTACAGATTGCTCTGAGGTAGGAAAGGGGGCTTGTGTCCAGAACAGGTGAGTCCCCCTGGGTTTGGTAGAGGGATTGCGAAGCTCATACACAGCATGGAGTCGTTAGAATGCATGCTCTTGCTGGCACCTGTTCACACAGACCAGGAAACCACTGAAGGGGTGAGGCCTCAGAGTAGGATTTCCCATGAGGAAGATCACCTTCCATGGCTGGGAAGAGAAGGGCCAACCTAGAGCTGTGCCCAGTACGAATTGCTCAGGGCACTTCTCTCTTGCCTTTATCCTTTATTCACCCATTAGAAAGAGTCTAGCCATGGGGGGTGGGGGTCTGCTTGCTGTCACACCCGCATAAGAGGGAGTGTTGAGTTTTAGAGAGGTACCATCAACATACATCCCATAGTCTGTAATGCTGGCAAGTCACGTAAATAAACATTCTGTATGGCTGTATGCATTTAACCCAAAAGTGTGTTTTATTATGCCAATGGAGAAGGGGTTTAAAAAGTGATGGAGCTTGAACAACCAATACCCCTTTCTAGGAGACATCAAAAAGTGAAGGGGTGTTTTTTGGCTCCCCATTCTCTGATTCTTTGTCTTGACTCGTGGCAGCCTGGCCCCTGGCCTTTCCTTGCCCTCCTTTCCTTCAGCTCACATCTGGAAGCGTGGACACAAGTGCTGGAGGATTCTACTAGCCCTCTCTACCTGTGGGCAGGCCAGCCAGGTGGGCAAGAGCAGGTCAGGAATTTAAAACATGCAGTAAGGCAGCTGTTTTTCCTCTTTCCTGCTTCTTCTCACAGGGTGACACCCACCCACCCGCCTCTGTTTCCTCCCTGTTTCCAAGCTGTGCTAATAATCTACACCAATTTTGCTACTCCTTATGTTAAAACAAAAAGGAGAGCAAGCCTTTAGTCATTTTTGTCCACTGCTCTGGAACATTCTTCCTCACCCAAACCAGGTTTCCACCCGGTACTCCCCATCTACAAGCTAAATTAAACAGGTGGTTTATTAGCTCATTACCCTCCTCAAAACCTTGTTGTGTTAATCTAAAGACTTGTTGATGACATAACTGTCTTATTTAATTCTGTTATTTTTTTTATTCAGTTGTTTATTTGGCATTTATTCTGTTACTGTTATTTATTACTATATGTTGCAAAGGTGTTAGTTTTAGTGAAGCTTACTATGGACACCATCGCAAATGAGCTTTAGATAAATGTTTGTCTCATAGTAAAAATGAAATGAAATGAACCCAGCCTAGATAGTTTTGTACAAAGTTGCCACTAGGGCTGCAAGTTCAGTTCTACACAAGAATCGAACACCTCGAACTTCAGGTGTTTGATTCTTGTGGACCGTGGTGAACTTTCCACTGAAATCAGTGGACTCTGGGCTTGATGGGTTCGCACGGGTACAAATGGCATGGACCAGGTGAACCAGTCGAACCGCAAACCGTAGTTCGCGCTAGCATAGAGAGTGTCAGTCTATCAGGGCTCTGAGAGTCTCAGTCTGTGATGTCATGCTCCAGCCTCATTTTGGAGCTGCCTGATTGAGCTGACTGAGTGCAATAATCACATGACTGACTGGGGAAGGTCACTCATGAGCTCGTTTTGGGGCTGTTAGGTAGCAGAGTCAGGGCTGTGAGATTTATTTTTGTGAGTAGTTACATTAGCTAGGAAATTCTTGCAAAAACTGCAAAGTCTAAGCTAAAATCTGCCAGGGCTGCTGAAGAGGAGAGGAAAAGGGCAAAAGTGGAGAGGAAAAGATTTGCAGGCTTACAGAAGGGTTGTGGGACCAGGGGCTTGCCGGGATGATATGACAGTGTACCAGTGCCGACTTAACTTGCCAAAATAATTTAATCTCAGTAGTGCTGCACTGATCTTTTTTTGCAGAAATGGCCTTTTACCAGGGCATTTAAAAAAAAAACAATTTTTTTAAGCCACTGGCAGAAGCCTGATGTAACTGTTTTTTTTTTTGTGTGTGAATGTGTGTGGTTTTTATTCGAGTAAAGTGTGTCCCAGCTTTTCTGGGAAAAAATGACACTGTACAGTATGACTGATTCCCTGTGATGGTCACAATATGATTGTAATATGATATGTGTCAGTAAAGAAAGTTAAAAAACAACGTGTGTGCCAGCTGGCATGAAGACAGTGCCTGGCCACTAGTAGTCGGCACCTTGGTGGCATCCCAAAAAAAAAGTATTTTTTTCTGTTTGTGGCGGTTTTCAAATGGAAAGTTTGTCTTCTTCATGTTCACCCAAGTTGCAGCAGTTCCTTCCTTGCGAGTCCTGAAACAGCTTGTGTGTGTTGTCCTGAGCTGTGCTGTTGCAGTGTGATCTAGACAGTGGGCAGCAAGCGTGTGCCAGCTGGCAGTGTCCCAGTGCTCAGCTCCTTGTAAATTATTTTTTCATATTGTGGTAGTTGTCAGATCAAAACTCTTTAACTTCACGCTCCCCCAAGTTGCAGCAGTTCCTTCCTCCTGAGTCCTGAAGCACCCTGTGTGTGTGTGTGTGTCATCCTGAGCTCTGCTACTGTTGCAGTGTGACCTGGGCAGTGGGCAGCAGGTGTGTGCCAGGTTGCAGCCAGTCAGTGCCTGGCCCTTGGTTGTTGGCACCTTGGTGGCATTCCTTTAAAAAAAGTAAAATTAAAAATAAATAAAAACAAAGTTCTATGCATGCCTTCAAATTGCTGAAGTTCTTTCCTCCTCCTCCTCCTCCTGAGTACTGAAGCAGCATGTGTGTGTGTGTTGTCCTGAGCTGTGCTGTTGAACTATGATCTGGGCAGTGAGCAACAGGTGTGTGTCAGGTGGCAGCGAGTCTATGTGTGGCACTGTCCCAATGGGCACATCGCTTTTGGAACCCCAGTAGCCCACACTGTGGGATGCTGCACTGTTTTCTTAACTCAGTTAATGCTTGTTCAATTTTTGCCATGCCTGCACAGGTGGAATTAATAATTTTGGGGGCAATGGTGCTCATGAAACCACTGTGTACAACACTTAGCCATGGCATAACGTGAAGCCGTGCCCACGTGTGGCACTGTCCCAAACAGCACTCAATTTTTGGAATCCCAGTAGCCCATATTATGAGATGCTACACTGTTGTCTTCACTCATTTTTTTTCTTCGAACTGTTTGCTCAATTTTTGTCAGACCTGCACAGGCCAAATTAATAATTTTTGGGCAACATTACCCATGAAACCAGTATATACAACACTTAGCCATGGCATAACCGGAAGCCAATTTTTGGAACCAGTAGCCCTCTGACTCATCCTGCTGTGTTTTTGGGTGCTTTGTCAGCACAGCGTATTATGTTACTCATTATCCCATTGCCTAATGCATTTCAATGGTCAAACCAATGCAAACTAGTTAACTAACAAGAGAACTTTGGTGAACTTAACATGGTTTTGATGGATAAAGTTCATGAGGTCGAACTCCGGGAGGTTCACACAACCCTAGTTGCCATGATTCAGCCCTACTATAATGCTTTTATTGGGAGGGCTGCCTCGGGGGCAGTGAGAAAAATTTCCCATTTTTGTCATAGTACATTGTTTTATTCCTGGGGTTTTCATCTTTATCAGGAAGCAAGAGTGCTGAGTGGCAGGTTCTAGAGGGTACTTTGGGTAAGCATCATTGCAGCCAAATTCTAAATATTATGTTTGGAGTCTCTATATCTAGCTCCTGTACCCCTACCTTATTTGTACCCTTGATATACTTGAATGTCTCAATCATGTCCCCCTCTCCCTCCTCTGCTCCAGGGGGTACATGTTAAGCTCCCTCAGCCTATCCTCATATGCCATTTGATGCAGACTCTGAGTCATTTTTGTGACTCTCCTCTGCACTGTCTCAATCCTATTGATGTCTTTCCTAAGGTGCGGCCTCCAGAACTGTACGCAGGACTCTAGGTGGGGGTGCACCAGTGCCCTGTAAAGTGGCAGCACCACCTCCCTTCTGCAACTTGTGATTCTCCTCCCTATGCAGCCCAGCATACCGCTGGCCTTTAGCGCTGCCTTTTTGCACTGCTTCCCCACCTTTAAGTCATCTGGTCGGTGCATGCCAGCTGCTCCCCTCCAAGGTAGTATCCCACACTGGGGTTTCCCATTGCCTAAGTGCATGACCTTGTACTTTTTGGAGTTGAACTTCAACAGCCAGGCATCTGACCACTCCTCCAGTTTCCTCAGGTCTGACTCCATGCTCTTGACTCCTTCTGGGGTGTCCACTCTGTTGCAGATCTTCGTGTCATCTGCAAACAGACACACCTTCCCTTCTAATCCATTACCAATGTTGGCTATGAACACATTGAAGAGTAGGGGCCCCAGCACCAAACCCTGAGGCTCTCCACTAGTCACTTCCCTCTCCATCGATACCACTCCATTTACCTGCACCCATTATTTTCTTCCCTTCAGCCAGTTGCTCCCCCAGTCCACCACGTCCTTACCTATGCCAATGTGATCCAGCTTCTTTACCAGCCTTTTGTGTGGAACCGAGTCGAAGGCCTTACTAAAGTTCAGAAAGATCACATCCACTGCTCCCCCATGGTCCACTACCTTTGTTACCCAATCAAAAAAGTCAACCAAGTTTGTCTGACATGACCTTCCAGCTGTGAAACTATGCTGTTTTGCATCCTGTTGCCCGCTGGATTCCAGATGTGCTACTATTCTTTTCTTGAGCAGGGTCTCCATCAGTTTTCCTACCACTGATGTGAGGCTCACTGGATGGTAACTTCCTGCCTCCTTCCTGCTCCCTGATTTGTGAAGTGGGATCATTGTCACCCTCTTTCAATCTTCAGGCACTGTCCCGCTTTCCAGTGATTTGGTGAAGAGCTCTGCCTGGAGCGCTGCTATCACACTCCCCAGTTCCTTGAGAACTTTTGGGTGAATCTCATCTGGCCCCATGGCCTTATCCACCTTTTAATTTATTTAGGGCTTTCAATACTTGTCCCTCTGTGAAGGGGCTTGAGTGAACCTCTGGTCCCTGGGTGCAACTGCTTTGCAGGTTTGGGCCGTCCCCTATGTTCTCCCTAATGAAAATGGAACAGAAATATTTATTTAGGACTTCTGCCTTCTACATGGCTACATAGATACATAGATACTGTTGGCAGATAAGGGCCACCAGGCCCATCCAGTCTGACAGTTTATGTTACCTGACGAAGTGGCCAGTGACCCTATCTGCTCACTGACTTGAACGTTTTCGTCCGATCTCTAATATTCTTTTATTCCTGTCCCATGCAAGTTTGAAGCTTGCCACTGTAAGGTTGGACACTATTTCCTGGGGCAGGCTATTCCATGCAACCACCACCCTCTCTGTAAAAAATAACTTCCTGACATTACCCCTTATGCAGCCACCTATCAGTCTCATATCATGCCCTCTTGTTCTGGCACTACTTTTAAAATGGACTATGTTGTCCCCTTCCACCTTGTTCATGCCCTTGAGGTATTTGAACATTTCTATCAAGTCACCTCCCTCCCTTCTTTGCTCTAGCATGTACAAATTGAGGTCTCTGACTCTTTCCTCATGAGGCTTGTGATGTAGACCCTTCACCATTTTGGTCGCACTCCTCTGCACCGTCTATATTTTGTCAATGTCCTTCTCTCTGTCCTTCTCTACTAGTCCCCTACCAACACCGCTAGCCTTACTATTCCTCCTTTAGTCTTTCTCATTTCTCTTATGAACCTAAAAAAGGTTTTGCCTCCCCCTCTAACACCCTGTGCTATCCTTAGCTTGGTGTGTGCTTTAGCTTTTACTACTTTTCCCACTTCCCTCTGTGCAACTATGTAAGTTTCCCTGTCTTCATCCTTGTTTGATGCCTTTCTTTTATCCCTTACTATAGTAGCCACCTCCTTGGAGAATCAGAGGGGTTTCCTTCTCTTATTTGCCTTGCAGATCCTCCTAGCACACTGCTTGGTTACCTCCTTGATAGTACCTTGAGGTTGTACTACATTTCCTCCACCCCTTCCCCACCCCATGCCTGATTTTATCTGCTAGGCTGGTTCTCATTTTGGAAAAGTCTGCATTTCTAAAGTCCAAAACTCTGATCTTGGAATGGCTAGTATCCATAGTTGTGCTGATTTGCAAACCAACCATATGATGGTCGCTGTTGCCAAGATATTACCCACCTTTTGCCAGATAATTTGCCAGATAATAGCCTTCACTATGATAGAGTGGGTGGTAGTTAGCCCCAGTGCTGGTGGCACACTTTTTTTGCTTATTTTGGCTGTAAAAAAGGGTTTTGCTATGTCTCTGACTGGGAGTAATGCCACGCACTAGGCCAGCGCATGTCCATTCTTTGAATGTGCTCTATATAAACTTGGAGTTCTAGGATGGAATTCTGCTCATTTTGAAAGGGTAGAAGCTGTTGGGACAGTGAGGAGTGGGTACCAGGAAGCAGAACTTGGTTGGGAGTGCAGGCAGGACACTCGAACGACAGAGACTGAGGCTTACTTAGGTGGTGGTAAGGCTGTCTCTTCAGCTCTGGCCACAGTCCCCTTCACCTAGTGCCTTGTAGGGGCTCCAGAGAGCATCACAATCTGAAGACAGTAGGTCTGGTCATGGTGGATAGGGCAGTTGGCTCATGCTCCTCTGTTTTCTCATACCCCCCTCCAAAGTTAGAGCGGGTAGTTCATTTTCACTTATACCAGAAAGCAGTAGCTGCACAGCACAGTGGAATCAGTAGCTTTCAGACAAGTTCCAAGCAGAGAGAGAGATAGAGAGAGAGAGAGAGAGAGAGAGAGAGAGAGAGAGAGAGAAATTCTGGGTCATGGTGACGAGTCCAGTGGAGGTGAGTTAGCTGTGCCAACCACCAGAACAGAAAGCGTTATGCGAGCCCGGGTTCGGGAATGAGTCCAGGATGCCAGGGGTCAGCAGGGGCAAGAGAGGACTGAGCGTCCAGAGGACTGCTCTCCTCTCCTCTCTCTCAGGGGAGGGAGGTTTGTCGTCCTGCTCGCTGACTGCCCTCTGGCGGTGGCTGGAGGGAAGTACGGGTCAGGAAGGCACACACCAGTGTCCTTATGTCAGTAGGGAGGGGAGATGGGAGAAAAAGGAAAAAGGAGTTGGCAGACTCCATGATGGCCACACCAGCATTCCAGCTGTCCCCCCCGATGTCTGGATTTTGCTCCGGGGGTGAGGGTAAAGTTGGCATCCCTTCACCCCGGCCCTGCCATGGGAGGGAAACCTGTGGAGGATTTTGGGGGGTGTTGGGTCTGGGAACAGTGCAGCTGGAGACTGAGTCCCTCTGATGGAGGGACCAGAGCCACTTGCCAGGCTCGGGGAGCCATAAAAGCCTATACAGAAAAAAAAAAGAACAGAAAGCGGTGTAGAAAATTTAATTTTAAAGTATTTTCCTTCTGAACATGTGCCACATGCTGTTTGGCGTTTGATGTGATGATGTTGCCATGGAGGGTGAGTCCCTGTTTGAGTGACACACAGAGAGAGCAGGGCCATCCATAACACTAAACCTACTGCACAGGGAGGTGGGATCGTTCCACTGTTTATGCCCATAGCCTTAAAAGACAAAAGATTAGTGCTAACATCAGCCTGCCAGAGACTCATACTAGGGAGGGCGGGTGATCCTTACCATATTCAATTACACCCCCCATAGCAAACAAGTGCACCAAGGTGTGGCTTCCAGATCAGGGTAAGAGGATAGAGTGGTTACAAATTGCTCTCTTCAGATTCATTGCAGCAGTCCAGGTGTGACTTCTAGGTTGGTGCTTGAGAAAAGAGTGCAGTTTCAATAGTTCAGTTGTAACTTCCAAACCTGTTCCAGGGATATAGAGCCAGATTCTCAAAGCCTGTGAAAATCCTGCAGCTGCGGGAAAAACTAAGTGCAAGCGGGTTGCCATTTGTGGAACCACAGTTTCTCCCACAGCTACTGTATGGTATTCTCAAAAATGGAGCCGGTTTATGACTGGCTCCACAATTTATGGCAGCCTGTGGGTGTTTTTCCCCCCCCGCAGTAGCAGAAAAATGTTACAGTTGGTAGGACTAGGTGTACCATCATTCGCAGCTGCAGCGGATGAGAATACCAATCTCTGCAGCTGCAGAGATTTTGATCCACAACTGGTGTTTCAGTGTGGAACTTAGTCCCAAATCATTTTGAGAATTTGGCCCCTTTTCGTATTTCTCAGTTAACCTTCAGCTTCTTCACATTGCCAAGTAGGCACTAGAATATTTTATACAGTGGTATAAGTTCTAAATGCCCTTGCGTAAAGTATAAGAAATTTTGATAGAGCCTAAGAATTGCTTAATGTACAATAATTCTAATAGAGTTTAAGATTGCTTAAAGAGTAAGGGTGGGATATTCAAAGCAGTTGCATGTGGCGCAACTGGGTTGCTCCTGTGCAACTGTGGAAATGCGCCATGGAGTGATAGTCAGCGGGAGTCAGTGCGCAGCGCAAGTAGCAGTGCGCCAATGCACAACCCTAATGAATGTATGCACAAGGGCAGGGGGCATGCCCATGAATATGCAGCACAGTGTGATATTCAACCCCCGGCCCATGGCGCAAGTGCGGAGCAACATCCAGAAGTACTGAGCAGACTTGAGCCTATAAATACAGGGCGCAAACACGGGGACAGCACTTGTGTCAGAGCGGAGTGGTGGAGAGAGAAAGAGAGAGCAAGACACCAGACTGCGGAGGGAGGGAACAGAAGGAAAAAGGGAGACAGAGCCTGTGAGGAACTAAGGAAGTGGAACAGGCAGCCACAGGGGTGTGGGACAGAGGCAACAGTGGAGTGTGAGCCAGGGGCAGGGGAAGCAACAGAGAGAGCCAGGCAGAGAGAAAGGCACTGCCCCGCGGTGGCAAGTAGACCACAGGAGCCAACCGCCAGGGGGAGACAGGACAGCAGAGACCATGGCCAGTGCAGCCTTCCAGATGGAGGCCATAATGCGGGGTGTGAGGAGGCAGGAAGAAGAGCAACATGGCCGTGGAAGGGCCTGTCAGAGGTATGCCTGGAACAGGTGGTACCCTGCCCGCATCAGCTTTGAGAACTACTCCGATACGGAGATCGTGGGCTGGTATCACCTGAACCGGGTGATTCTGAGGCAGCTCTGTGAGCTGTGCAGTAAGGAGATGTAGGCACCCACTAGACGGAGCCACGTCCTGTCAGTGGAGATGAAGGTGACAGCCGTCATGTGCCTGCTCACCACGGGCACCTTCCAGAGACCAGCAGGGGACACCACAGGCATAACCCAGTCGGCCACGTCATGCCTCCTCACACAATTCCTCAACACCCTGCTGCCACAAGCTTCGGAATACATCCAGTTCCCAACCACACAGGCAGAGCGTACAGCAACCATACAGGACTTCCACAGGGTAGCACGGTTGCCTGGCATGCTTGGGGCTATTGACTGCACCCATGTGGGCATCCGCATGCCACCTGGTCTTGAGGGCATAGCATACGTCAACTGGAAGGGCTACCCCAGTGTCAACTGCCAGGTGGTGTGTGATGCCGGGGGCGCATAATCAATGTCTGCCACACACCCTGGGAGTGCACCCGATACATTCACCTGGCACAGCACTGCGCTATGCCACAGGTTCGAGCACGGGGACATCCCCACGGGCCACCTAGTGGGTGAGCATGGGATGGCCACGGGGAGCTGGGAACAGCAGGGCATTGGATGGGGACAGGCAGGGTGGGTGCACTGGTGGGGGCACCAGGGATGGGCAAGGGACACAGTGACAGAGGACACTAGGCTAACCATGTATCTGTCTACACAGGTGACAGTGGCTACCCACTCAGGCTCTGGCTGTTCATCCCCTGCCAGCGCCCGGCGCCCTCAGCAGAGGACTATTACAATGAGGCACACACCAGCACGTGGAACATCATTGAGCATGTGTTTGGGATGCTGAAGGCATGATTCCTTTGCCTTGACAGGTCTGGCGGTGCCCTACAGTACAGCCCCTCAAAAGCCTGTGGCCTATTCCTGGCCTGCTGCATACTGCACAACATGGCCATTGACTGTGGGATAGCTGTCGAGGCTGAAGAGGGGGACAGCAGTTGGGATGATGAGGGCAATGGGCCGGAGGGCGGTGGGCAGCCCCCCCTGGGCAGAGGGATCCCCAGCTCCAAAGGATAGCATGCCAGCACTGGGACACAATTGCACAGGAGCACTTTGGTGCACACAGGTAGGTGGAGCAACACCCATGCAGTGGCCAGACACAATGGTACAGCACACGGGCATGGGCGGGCATGGCAATAGGTATGCACACACAGAGGCGTGGGGCAGGGGTGGGGGTGGAAGTGCCACACAGCCACACACAACAGCATGCAGCACCGTACAGCAACACACACACACACACACACACACACACACACACACACACACACACGTAAACATACGCCCAGGCGTCAGCACATGGCATGGATCAGATGCAGGGGCGCCGGTGCACAGGCGCAACCAGTGCTGTTCTGCTCTCATCATGCACACGCCACACGGGCCAGCAGCTGGGAAGGTGCACACACAGGCTACGTGCGGCATGACACACAGTTTCCACAACTGTGGCATGCACCCACACACTTCGCCCATGTGCACACAGGGCAGTGGCAGCAGACTGCAGACAGGGCGGCGCACACATCAGGTCTGCTGCATGGAACCATGGCTGCTGCAGACATGGGGGCAGCTGCACCGGGGCTGTTCGGCAGCCACTGGCTGCTTAATGGCCACAGGGGGTGTATGCAACTGCCCCCCAGGCGTTGAACTGTGGGAATGTGACTGGGTTCACGCAGGGGTGTGTAGGCACCCAAATAGGCTCGCCCCAGGTGTGCCTGGGATGCCGACAGCAGAGCCTGGCATTGATATGGAGGGTGTCGCTCGATGCTGGGTCCATGAGGTGGACAGTGCACTCCGCGGTGTCTGTGGCTAGTGGCCACACCCTGTGGCAGCCAGCGGTGCAAGGCCAACCAAGATTGCATTGGCAATGCAATCCAGGGATGTGCTTGTGTCCTCCTGCAGGTGCTGTATAGCCTCCAGGACCTGCGCGGTGCCTCTCTCGCACAGCTCAGCTGCCTGGCGCACCTCTGCGCAAAGTGCATGCACCCCAGCTATGAGCAGCACCTGTTGCTCCATGGAGGCCTGCAGCAATCGGGTGTGTGCTCTTACAATGGGTCGGTGCCCAGGGGAGCATGGCGTGCTGCCGTCCCACCGGTGGTGTACGACCACGCTGCACGGCCCCCAGCTCAGGTTGATGCTGCACAGTGGGTTCCCCTTGGGGTAGGTCATTGTCTGGCACCCCGGTGGTGGACTCTGCGTCTGGCCGCCCCATATCCCCAGCTGTCTGCCGCTGCTGCCCCTCCGGCCCCTGTACATTGCCAGTGCCTGAGCGGATGCACCACCACCACCACATGGCACTGCCGTGGCTGTGCACACAGCAGCACCAGCAGCGGCAGGCAGCTGTTCCACTGCCGACAGGCCACGCTGCCAGTGATGGTAGTAGGTATGGGTGTCTCCCCCATGACACCATCCATGCTGCCCATGATGATGGTCATGTCATCATCAGTGTCAGACCCTGCCCCAATCTGTGTCTCCACACAGAGTACGCCATGGCTGGCATCCTGCTGGAACACAGCCAGGGCCTCATCCGACAACAAGCCCAGGACATCTGGCTAGACAGCAGTGGTGTGCTGCAGCAGATCGGGCTCCCGGATGTCCATGGAGGTGGATGGCTGGTCCTCTGGGGCTGGGTCTGCCCCCATGGCTGCCACTGGCACCCCTGCCACTGCATGCTGGCATGCTGGTACTGTAAGAGAAAACAGATGTGTTAGTACTGCAATACCCCCCCCGGGCACGGCATTCGTACCATGCAGTGATGGGCTCCCTCCTGTCTGGAAGCCACCACCTGGCACACCCCCAGTGGTGCTGTGACACGTGGTGGCTGCCACCAGCTCCTCTTGTGCTGTGAGCTGTGGCACAGCAGCATGGCCCCCACCAGTGGCTGTCCTGGCTGCCCGTATGGCTGCCACCTTCTCTTTTATGTGATGTTTCAGTGCCCACCTTCTTCCTGCTCTCCTGCACAGACCACTGGTGGCTGCCCTGCCACCTCCACCCAGCCAGTGCCACCTCCACCCAGGCCACAACCCTGGCCTGTGGTGTGCCAGTGGCACCACTCAGCAGTTGCTCCCTGTCGAGGTAGGCCTCGAGAACAGGGCATCGGCCTTTGCCTTTGTAAAGTTGGGCCTGCGCTTGCGGGCAGGCCCACGCTTCTCATTCTCCTCACGCTCAGACATGGTGCTACCTGTGGACAAGGACATGTGTGTCACTGCCTGCAGATGCCCATCCCATCCACCCTGCTCTGCTGGCTGGTCTCACAGCAGGCGCAACTTATCTCAGATGGTTGCAATACCAGTCCATGGCCGTGCTGTTGTGCAGTGTCTTTATAACATCGCATGCAAATGAGCTGTGGCGCTGCGGTAATTGGCTGATGAGCTCATTAGCATGTGGTGGCTGAATATCGCGCACTTGCTCCTTGTGCAATGGATTTGCTCCAGCGCATGTCATGGCACAATGCCGTGACTTGCGCAGTGCGCTGGCCACAGTACGCATGTGTTGTGGCCTGTGCTACTGCCTATCATGCACTGTGTGCTCAGAGCACTATAGAAGCCATGGCGCACTGCATGCCATGACCTCCATTGCGCTCCAGCGCACTGTGCACCGGGTGACCCCCTGACCCTATGCTCCTTGGGACTACACCACCCATGCCGTGCATCCACGGCGATGTGCGATTGGTGTACGCAGTGCATGCCTACATGGGGCACGCATCACGTGCACGTTGTGCACGTGCGCCACTGGCTGTCATTTTAAACCAGCACCTTGAGTGGAGAGCATGGTGCGGCGAGGTGTGCGATGTGCCCGAAACTGGTCAGACCTGGAGCTGGTCAACCTTGTGGAACATGTGTAGCCACATGCACCTGGTCTGTTTGGCCAGGGGCCCCTGCAGCAGGCCAGAACAGAGATCTGGCAGGCCATCGCTGCAGGCCTGGTTCGGGACACTGGGGTGCCATGGACCAGTGAGCAATGCCACCACCGGTATGGGGACATGATGCGGCGGGACCCCAAGAGACTGAGGCAGCTGCAGGCACGCATCCGCGGGGGGAGCCATGCCACGGGCCAGGTAAGTCGTCACATGCTGCATGTCTGCCCAACCGCAGTACTGTGGTGTTGGCTGGGCTGCCTGACATGCTCTGTGGGGGGGGCACTGTTGGCTTGTGCAATGCGGTGTGGCATTGCCGGCTACCGGGTGCACTGCACTACTGCCTTGTGGGTCATATCAGGCTGGGACACACACTGTGCACAGGGGTGGTGGGCACATGCTGTGGTTGTTCTCTGATGTGTGCCTGTCTGTGTTCCATTCCTAGGGCCTGAAGATTGGTGCCATGCAGGAGTGGCGGGGGTCCCTGGTGGGGTGCATCAGGCCGCTGCGGGACCATCTGGTGGAGGTGTGGGTCTGACCAGTGGAGGTGGAGTGGCAGTGGGACAGGTGCGAGCGGCATTACAGAGAAGAGGTAGGCACTGTTGTCTTCCTCTACTCAATACCGGGTAGTCAGCGGGAGTGAGGGTGCGGCCATGGCCACCTGTGCCATGTGCCATGTCAGCTGTGTGCTGCACACTGTGCGGTGTGCATGCCACTGTGGGGCAGCCTTTGCTCACATGTACCAGCTGTTGGTGGGATGGGTGTGCGCCTAGATGCCACCGGTGCTGCTGTGGTGCTACTACTCCCCTGTGTCAACTGCCTATCACTGCGTGGTCGGGTGGCCACTGGGTGGCGGTGTCCACCACTGTGCATTGTTGTGGCATGCTGGATGCCGGCAGGCATTGGCCCACCCACTGTGGGTGGTCAGGGTGGCACTTCAGGGGTGTGTGTTCCCACTTCCCATTGCGCACAGTGGGAGGACATGGTTCCTAGGGACTTGCGCTGATCACCTGTCCATTCCTTTGTCATAGGCAACCAGAGGAGGTGGTGGCTGCCCTTGTATTGACGCCTCTTACGACAAAAAATATTGATCACATCCACGACCCTGGAGGTGGCACAGCAAATGAGGCAGATAGTGCACCGGGACAGGCAACAGTGGAGGCATCAGGCGGCGGCAGGCCATGGCCGCCCATAGTTGGACCTCACTGTTTCCCTTTTCCCCTGCCATCTCTTCCCCTTCCTTCCCCCGTCCCACTGTACAGTCTCTGTACCCTGTCCCCTTCCCTTGCTCTCCTACCCTTTCCCACCCCATTCCATTGTATATAGTTATGTTTAATACAGATTTCCTGCTTAACTGCCTGTGTCCACATCTGCTTTGCAGCTGGTGTATGGATCCATGCTGCAGGGGCATGGTGAGTGTCTGTGTGGTGAGCCTGTGTCATTGTGCAGGCCTTGCATGGTGGTGTCCTGCCCCTTGGTCGGTGGCTGTGCCTTGAGGTGGCCATGGGCTGGTTGTCCAGGATGTGTGGCATGTGTGTTGGGCACCGTGGTCCAGGGTGTGACTGGCTGTGGTCTCGGTGGGTGGGGGCATGGCATGCAGTGGGGGTTCCAGTGGCGGCTCTTTCTTGGCCTTTGGTGCCACCTGTTCCCTGCGTCCTGTGTCATGGTGCTGAGAGGGGTTAGATGCCTGTCTGCACCCTGCTGTTGGTGGTCACCTGTGGCCTGCCACTGTGCCTCTCTGCCACTGTCCCCAGCTGTGTTCCTCTGCCTGCCCCACCTTTCCCTCTGCTGCTATGCTCCCACCATTGACTGGGACTGGCCCTTGTGTGCCTTGGCACTTCTCCCTTTGCTCCCTGGTGCATCTCTGGTTGTGCTATGGTGCAGGTCTGGTTGCTCCCTGGTGCACCTGTGGGTGCGCCATGGCGCATCCCTGCGATGTTCAGCCATGTTGCGCTGGCGCATGTCACCATGCGTAACCTTTGAATATCGCACTCACTGCACCATGGCGCATTGGAGTTGCACTGCGCCAGACTTGCGCCAGCATTTGGCACATTTCTGAATATCTGGCCCCAAGTGTTCTAATAGAATCTTAAAATTGCTTAACGTATAACCAGTGTTTAAGCTGCTACTCTTCAAATCACATTTTGCTATTCATTTCTGGATTTGACTGTATTTTTTTCTGGGTTTCAAATCTACAAATTTTGTCAATGACTGCTATGTGTGTCTAACTAAATAAAATGTTTGGGTTTGACCACAGATTTGGGGATTTCTCTACAAATTTTCAGTAGCAATTCACTAAATAACTACAAGTTTCAAACTGTCAACGTATACCCTGATAAGAATTCTAATAGAGCCTAAAAATTGCTTAAAGTATAAGACTTCTGATATTTCATAAAGGCCTTCTTCATGTAGAGCATAGGCTTTTAGTGTAGTAAGTATAGTTCACACATGACACCTGTTCACTGTACATAAAATAAATCTTTCATTCCTTGTGACATCTGGACTGGTGCTTGCCTCTCCTTGTAGGAACTGAAGGCTCTAGAGTTTTTTTGTGTTATTGTTAAATTACAAAAATCAACCTACAGGTGCTTGACATTGTCACTACAAAACCTACACCAAGTTCTTGGCACAGAAGGTCTTGTGCCTTGCAGAATTCACTGCCATTCCACACATATATGTTGCAGGTAAAAGAGTGCCCACTCCGCAACAACTGAGTGCTGGAAGGGGCCTGCCTGGAGTAGGTCCAGTACTGACAGCTTGCGCACTCCTCCCTTCCTCTTTTCCTCCCATTGGGAAAAGCCGGGCCACAGAGGACAGGCTTCAAGTCTCACTGTCTGGCAGAGGGGGCAGGATTTTATATACATCGATTTTGACAGCAAATAAAGATGCATTAGTCTGTCTAGTCTGCTCATTTCCTACCTAACTCCATGTCTGACCTGACGTTGGACCAGAGTTACTAGGCCTCTGCTCTTCTGGTGACCCAGTGCCCTCCTTCCCTTGGCTGTCCATCCTTGCTCCCCCAAGTCTTACTATCCCCTCCATGTTTAAACCCAGTCATAGAATTGGCTTCCCCCATTAGTTTTGGTAGACTATTCCAAGTCTTCACCACCCTTTCTGTGAAAAGGTACTTCCTGACATCCTTTGCTGGCCTTAGACCTAGACTGATTTTGGTTTGATGACTATATTATTTATTTATTTAAATGTTTAACCAGGAAAAGACATACTGAGCTGATAACAGCTAGTTTCCAGATGCGTCCTGGGGGAAGAGGAGAGAGAGACAGCAAAACAATAAAACTTCTAAAATAAGAAGTCGAAAACAATAATATGGTAATATGAGAAACATAACCATAAATATTATAGGCAAATAATAAAAGAATATAAGTAGAAAACACACTCTTATATGTAAAGAAGGGAAAAATAGTGGAAAAGCATGATCAGGGCAAAAACTAGTGAAGGAGAGAACAAAGAGGAAAGGATCATAGATAGTTGCAGGTAGGATAACAAAAGTCATAAAGAAGAGACTTTAGGGAAGAAGGAGAAAAGGCAGATCAAATAGAAAGGGGAAGGGAGGACCAAAGGTTAAGAAATCTGTAAGAAAAAGCAGATTGACCAACAGTAGATTTCTTGAAGGAATAGAGAGAGCATAGGAAATATTGGTGCTGAGAGGGTAGGAGGAAGAAGGAGGAAAGGATAGAAGGGATTTGAGATAAGACGGAAAGGTGATGAACCAGAATTTGGATAGAAAAAAGACACAATGAGAAAGGTGCCTAACATCAAGAGAGGGGAGAGAAAGGGCTGAGTAAAGAGAGCAGTGGTGAGCATGAGGGGGGAAATCAAAAGCACACCGACAAAAAGAATGAAAAAGGGGAGCATACATCCCCACAGGTCCGCACTTTAGACAGACTACTACTGACACACATCACATAGTCTGTAATGCTGGTAAAGCATGTAAATAAACACACTGTATGGCTGTACACATTTACATACGAACATACAAAGAAGCCAGCAGAAGAAGGCCATTTGGTCTATCAAGTCTGCTTTCATTGCAGGGTCCACAGCTTGAGCTAATGTCCCTGCCCGCCCTCCTCCCACTCCTCCCATCCTCCCTACCCATGATCCTTACCTTCTCCCAATGTTTATCCCAGCCTCTCTTAAAGCTGCCCACTGTCTTCAACGAGATGACCTCTTCCAGCAACGCTTTCCAAGTGTCCACCACCCTCTCTGTGAAGAAGTGCTTCCTGACCTCCCTCCTAAACCTCCCACCCTCCAGCTTAAGACTGTGCCCCCTCATGTTATGGTTGCCTTCAACTTAAAGAGACTCTCCTTATCAGCCTTATTTATTCATTTCAAGTACTTGAAGGTCCCAGTCATGTCCCCCCTCTCTCTCTCTCTCTCTCTCTCTCTCCTTTCTTCCAGGGAGTACATGTTCAGTGCCCTCAACCTCTCTTCATATGCCTTACCCTGCTGACCTGCTATCATCTTTGTAGCCCTTCTCTGGACCTTCTTTTTCATGTGGACCTTCTCCAACAGGTTAATGTCCTTTTTGAGTTGCGGGCACCAGTACTGAACTCCATACTCCAACAAGTGTGTTTTATTATTTCAAGGGATAAAGGGGATAAAATGTGTTGGGGCTCAATCAGTCAAGCTTTCTACAGGATCAAAGTCAACACTAACTGACTAAACAGGTGATTTAGTTTAGTTTAGTTTGGTTTTTATTTCACATAAAACCCTTTAGGCGGTACCTATTTTCAAAGAGTTTAGGGTCAGGTACAACAGAAACTACAGATATACAGTGACGGACACAGGTAAACAATGCTATACAGTTGGTGTTAGTATAAGGTGTACAATACATTGGTATAAAGGTTTACAGGACATTATGTGTAAGGTACAGTGTACATAGAATACATTATAGGAATACAGTAGATGATTAACAGTAGCAGTTACACAATCCAGGTGCAGTGAGCGAGGACAACAACTGGGTTTTAAACAATTAACCAAGCTGCATGCTCTTAAAGTGTCAGGCAGGTCATTGCACTGTTTTGCAAAATGGCAAGAAACAGTTTTGACCTAATGTAGTAAGGCCGATTTACCTAATTAGTTCCAAACAAAGGGAACATTAAAACCTTATGACATCTGTACTGTAGCAAAACACAAAGTCAGAGACCAGAGTGACCCAACCTTCGATCAACAGTATGGGATCACTGGGCTCAAAACACTGAAGCCATTTGGCATGCAGGCATACAGGAGAATAACTAAACAGTTTGATACTCTCAAGAATAATGCTGCCAGACCAGTTTGTCTGTGGGGTATCAATGTATCCTCTTGGACGTAGTAAATACGTGTGTGTGTGTGTGTGTGTGTGTGTGTATATGTGTGTGTGTGTGTGTGTGTGTGTGTGTGTGTGTGTGTGTGTGTGTATACATGCATGTATGCATGCCTGCATGTGTGTATGTGTTTGTCAGAATTTTTTTTTTTTTAAACAGACAACTTCTACTTGAATTAAGGTACAGTATTTGGTACAAGGGACTGTAAGAAATAAATCTCCATGGGGGACCTTTCAAATGTTTGGGAGGCAGTAAAATGGATTTATGTGTTATATAACTCGAGCTCTGTGGAAGCAGCTAGAGGTGTTCCCTATGAGCTGTGCAAGTATGTTAATATGTTATTAAACTAGGGTAAAGTGAATGCTATAGCTATGGGAACTGCAGAATTACTATCATAAATAACTCAAAGAGACAGGGTGAGGTTTAGTTCAAGAAGTACTTCTGTTAAAGGAACAGAAGCCAAATGTTACTGGGATTAGTTAAAGCCACATTTATTCCTCTGCTGGCTTTATTGAGCTACCACTCTTTGTATGTAGTAGCAGTAAAATCTTTATTTATATAGGAGTCAAGGAAGCACCAAGATATCTCGTCGGTGAGAATGCCGACCTCCCCCTCATCGATGGCACAATACCGACGCAGGTATTGTGCCACCTCTTCTATCGCTATTTTTCTGTGGGGGCTGTGCCCCACACCCCCATGTGGGGGGCTGTGCCCCCTGCACCTCCCGGACTCTAGGATTCCAACTCCAGGTCGGAGTTGGTCCAGGGAGGGGGTGGAACACTGGGGGAAGGCAAAACACAGAAAAAGGACCATTACCATGAATGTTGCCATAATGGTCTTTTTCTGTGTTTCGCCGTCGGGGTGTCGACCACAAGGGGTGCTACGAGGAGTCAAGAATTACCACCATTAGGGCTTTAAACACCCTATTTACAAAGTGTTCCTGTAAGATGATACTTTAAAATAGATTACACAGTGAAAAATAACAGACACAAACACTATTACAAAATTATTTACATTATTAAAAAAAAAAGAATTGCAATAAATTACAAATTTTACCTAAATTATCGCAGACAATAAAACTGGGTCTTGAATTGATATTTACTATTTTACCTGTTACATTCGCATCTGTAGTTAAGTTCCTGCTTTACTGCCATTTTAAAAGCAAATGATGATAGTTCAGGCTTTCTAAGTTGTGGGGGAATTACATTCCAAATACAGGCTGTCTAAAACTGAAAGGTTATTTTACTGTAATTATTATTTATTTTTGGGATAATTAGATCTCTGGCTCCCTTTCTTCTTAATTGGAAACTGTATGTGTAGGCAGGATAGCGCAGTGGTTTAGGGCTCTGAGCTGCAAACTTGGAGACCTGGGTTTGAATCCCACAGCCCCCACTTGCTTACTGTGTGACCCTAAGCAAATGACTTAACTTAATTGTGCTCCCAGGTTGTACCTGGAAACAAGTTTTGGCTTAGTGTGCCTTTCTTGGTTAAACAATTTCCCCTTATGTTGTGGTTTTGATAATTTACTTGATAAACTTGCAGGTTTTTTAGTTTTTAAGATTCCATGGATTTGGGTTTCCCACATGCCCTTTCTCCTTGCTTCGAGTGGGTACCAGTCCAGATTTGCATACATTGTGAATGAAGGGTATAATAATCACATATATTATACAGCATAACCACTATGTAACAGACTGAGGCAACCTGTCAGGCCGAATTCAGTGTAACTATTCGGATGGCAGAGGGAACTATTACTGGAGCAACAGGACCAACACAGAGTTGCTGGTTCGGGTAATTTCAGTACAAAATATGTCACTGGATTGGAAACCTGGCCCAGGTCTATGAATGGAAAACATGCACCAATCGTATTTATTTATACAGAAATTAGTAACCAGGAAAGGCACACTGAATTTAGGCTCATTTCCAGATATGTCCTGGGATTCAGAAAGTACAGTATACAGAGAAATACAGGAGAAAATACATTAAAGTATGACTAAATATGCTGTAAAGCTCAAATATATACAGAATATCCAGGTGTACAAAATATATCCATATGCAACATAGACATAATATACTAAGTCTCATGAGTAACAGTAGTGATAAGTGAGCAGAACAAATTGTTCATAATGCAAAAAGCACAAGTGGTGACTTTGGGGTAGGAGTAGGGAGTGGGAGGGACATCTCAAAGGGGTGAAGGGAAATAGGGGGATGAGCAGGAGGAAGGAGGAGGTCATGGAGCTTCAGGATTCGGGAGCAGGAGGGGGTGTGGGATGAGAGAAAAGGGGGTGAAGAATTCCAACAAAGGAGAGGGATCAAGTGATAAGACGGTAAGAAACAAGGCTTGGGAGAGCAGGAAAATAGGAGCAAGGGGGAGAGGTGAGAACGAAGCAACAGTTTGAGATAGAGAATGAAGGAAAGAAAGAAATGGAGACAGGGAGGCTGTTTTGAAGGTAGGAATGCTGGACAAGAAAAACAGACTGACCAACCAAGGTTTATTTATTTATTTAAACACATTTTACCAGATTAGCAAGCAGAGCACTGGAAGGCTCATTTTCAGTTGTGACTTAGGAAGGGGATTACACAGGAATTTACAGGAGTACATGCAGCAGGCAATTATCGCGGCGTAGGAAGCAAGAAACATATAAACATCTGCAAATACAAATAACACTTTCTAAAAACCAGAGCAACAGAGTTTGCAACATGTACAAGTTGAAATGAAAGCTTCAGATAGCAAAAGCAACATAAGGAATGCAGAATCCATATGCAGAATCAACAGCATGAGAAGTCATCATGATATGCTAGTGCTTAGACAAAGTAAAGATTAGCATAAGCAGCAAGTGGTACATTCAGGTGGCAACCTGGGCATTCCCCTGCCCAGAAGTTAACTCCCAGGAGGGTGATGTGAAGAGCATGCCTTGACTCAGGAGGAACCCACCCTACTTTATTCCACATAGCACAGTAATAGGGGCAAAGAAGGAAGATCAGGGCAAAGCTACAAAGGCCATTGAATATGGTAGTGAGCTTTGAGATTCGAGATTGAGAGGCTGGTTGACATGCCAGTGCAGCAGTAGTGCTGTCATCTGTGGCACTGATGAACAGGGTTTCGGACTGGACCTTGGACACTGAAGGGTCGACGGGGGTGGAGGAGGTGGAGCATCTGAGGGACTGCATACCTTCTCCAGGGAGGGAGGAGACCTGGCACTCGGCACCTACTGACCCCTAGCATTGGCTGGAGGTGGCATGGCAGTCCATGTTGCCTGGCCTTGTTGGGCAGAACTGGTGGACCTCTGCACATCGAGGGTGGGAACACGCCCGACCATGTGCTGAGGTTTTTATCTTTTTACCAGTTGCTTAACCAGGAGTGGCACACTAAGCTGACAGCTTATTTACAGGTGTGACCTGCGAGCACAGGGAAGTTAAGTGACTTGTTTAGGGTCACACAGTATGCAAGTGGGGACTGTGGGATTCAAACCCAGGTCTCCAGATTTGCAGCTCAGGGCCTTAAACCACTGTGTTATACTGCCTGTTATTGCATGACCAACTCCATTCTGGTGGGTTATGGGGTGGGTGTGCAAAAGAACTTCAGCACGAGACTCATGATACCCAGATCCCAGTCAGGACCAGGACCAGCCAATATGAGGGTGGGGGTTGGGTGGGGGCAATGCCTGAGGCCAAAAACAGAACCATTAAAAAAAAAAGATTGAGAGGTAGCAAAGAAAACCACTTCACCATAGTCCAGTGGACGAAAAATTATAAGTTCAAAAACACTCTCTGGTGCCGAAAGGGAGGCCACTGTTCACCCAGTACAGATCACCTAGTTTAGCAAAACACCTGGAAACCAGGCCACTAATGTGAACAGCGTAATCCAGATGTTGATGGAACAGTAGTCTAAGATATTTGTAGCATATTACAGTATCAAGAGAGTCACCTGATGAGGGGTGGATGCTTAGAGGGAAGGATTTATCATGCCATTACTTGTTACCAAATAGCATTGAGACAGTTTTCTTTTGGTTTAGGACTAGTGGTATGGAACCACAGTGTTGGGTATTATTGTAGTTCAGTTGTAAGTTCTGTTCAATAATTAAGCAATAATACATGACAGATGTGTGCCATGCTGGGATAATGTCATGCCTTAGGTGGTTTGGCACAAGCCTCATGCGTTCAACATCTGAGAAGCGACATTATAAAATGGGTAAAATAAAAATCCTGAAAGCTGATTGGCTGAAAGCCTTTTTCAGCCATGTCCTTATCAGGACATAACCATTCAATGGGCACTATTTGGGCCAACCAAACCTCAGCACAGGATAAAATCAATCTCTGCCACTGCTCTCCCCACTGCAGCTCTTTGGCATTTCATGCTAGAAAGACGAGCGGGATCTTCAGAGCTGCTCTACTACTGGAACTGCCGGCGTGAAAAATGCCCACTCACCACAGACAAACTGTGTATTTCTGTAGCAGCTGCACAACATGATGGGATGGCTTAAAACATTTTAAAGGAAAAGTCTGACCTACATTTCACTGTAGAAAGCTGAGCAGGGTTTCTAATCCAGTTCACAGCTCCACTCCTCTTTAATGTAGTTTAGATGTAAACAAAGACAGTCACCATCTCTACTCTCCAGTCCAGTTGTGACAGTTACTGTACACAATCTCCAGACACCCCCATCCACCTTCATCCATGAAACAAGACACCAAACAAAGTATTAAGTAGTGCCGGCCCAGTGGCGCAGAGAGCTGAGGCACTGGACACCGTACTTCATGCCACGTCGGTGACCTGAGTTTGGGAATGAACTCAGGTTGCTCGGGGGTAAACTGGGGCGAGGAAGGATTGAGCGTCTGCTGACAGGTCTCCTTCCTCGGGGTTGGGGGGGATTCAGCATGGCGCTGTAGACTGACACCCAATGGAGGCTGGGGGTCAGCACAGGCACGATGCTAGAAAGGAGTGGACCCAGGCAGAGAGCATAAGACTGCCTCCGCAGAGGTGGAGACAGTCGTCCCACCAATTGCATGTGCGTGGGTCTGAGGAGAAAACAGAAAAAGGAATCAGAGCTGGCAGGCTCCATGATGGCAGGCTGCACCCTCGTCTCCCCCCAGCAATCTAGATGTTGGCTTCTGGGGGGGGGGGAGGCCGGCACCCCTTGCCACCGACTCTGTCATGGGGGGGTAACCCGTGGAGGATGGCCAGTTTGGATGAGTGTGGGGAAAGCATCGCTGGAGAGACAAGTCCCCTCTGAGGGAGGGTCCGGAGCTGCCTGCCAGCTCTGCCAGAGGAGTAAACTACATATGAAAGAAAAAAAAAGAAAGTATTAAGTAAAAAACCCAGTCTCCAAGGGCACTGCTACTTATGGTTTCAAAACCACAAACAAGGAAACAGCTCTATATGGCAGCTACAAAGAGACGCATGGTCAAAGTTAAACGGGACTTTGAATGTAAATGAAACAGGTAAAATAAATCAAAGACACAAAGGGTGGGATATTCAAAGTGGTTGCACATGGCGCAAGTGAGATGTGCCAGCGCAATAGCAGATATGCGCCAATGAGCGATATTCAGCGGGTGACATTGCGTAGCGCATATCGCAATGCGCAATCTCGCTAACCTAATGAATGCATGACACAAGTGCGAGGGCGTAAGCCATGAATAAGCTGTATAAGTGTGATATTCAACAGCAAGCTGATGGTGGAAGCGCAGAGCAATAGGGACATGCGCGGAGCAAAGTTGAGCCTATAGGATGGAGCAAGCAGGGGACAGAGGCTTGAGCCCAGGGGAGCAGGGGTGAGAGATGGAGAGAGAGAGAGACAGAGAGAGGGTCAGTGTCCAGGCAGGACAGCAGCAGGGGTGCAGGACAGGCACGGAGGCAGAAGGTGCAACAGGCAGTGGGACAGGGAGTGTGACCCTGACTGTGCCTGTGAGCGTGAGCTGACCAGAGTGTGTGTGTGTGGGTCCCCAACACAGGAGTGCCCCAGTGCAGGGGCTCAGGCAGCAGCACACAGCCGGGGTAGCCCAGGGAGTCATCCACGGGGGGGGGGCAGGACAGGCCAGGCCATGGCCAGTGCAATATTCTAGATGAAGACAGTAAGAGGGGTGGAGGAGGCAGGAGGCAGAGCGGCGCGCCGTGGAAGGGCCCGGAGGTATGGGCAGAACAGGTGGTACCGTGCCCGCACCACCTTCGAACAGTACAGTGACACCGAGATTGTGGGCTGGTACCACCTGAACCAGGTGATTCTGAGGCAACTTTGTGAGCTATGCAGTGATGAGATGCAGGCATCCACAAGACGGAGACAAGCCCTGTTAGTGGAGACCAAGGTCACGGCCGTTATGTGCCTGCTCACCGTGGATACCTTCCAGAGACCAATAGGGGACACCACAGGCATAACCCAGTCAGCCGCGTCACAGCTCCTCGCACAATTCCTCAATGCACTGCTGCCACATGCTGCGGAATACATCCACTTCCCCAGCACACAGGTGGAGCATACAGCAAACATACAGGAGTTCCACAGGGTTGCACATATGTCTGGCATGCTAGGGGCCATTGACTGCACCCACGTAGGCATCCGCACACCACTGAGGGTGGAGGGGTGGCCTACATCAACAGGAAAGGCTACCCCAGTGTCAACTGCCAGGTGGTGTGCGATGCCAAGGGGCACATAACCAATATCTATGCCACACACCCTGGTGGAGCACATGATGCCTTCATCTGGCACCAGTCAGCACTGTGCCACAGGTTCAAGAGTGGGGACATCCCCACCGGCCACCTAGTAGGTGAGTATGCAGCTGGATTGGGCAGCCCTGCACAACAGGGCAGGGTGTGGGGGGGATGCTATGCTGGGAGCATAAGAGGGTCTGTCTGTGTAGGTGGGGGGGCAGCCACACAGACCAAAATGCTAACCCATCTTGTCCCCACACAGGTGACAGCAGATACCCACTCAGGCCCTGGCTGCTCACCCCGTACCGGCACCCATCGACCCCAGCGCAGAAGAGATTCAATGAGGCAAACGCCAGCACATGGAACATCATTGAGCGTGTGTTTGGACTGCTGAAGACACGGTTCCATTGCCTTTGCAGGTCTGGCGGTGCCCTACAGTACAGCCCCTCAAAGGCCTGTGGCCTATTCCTGGCCTGCTGTGTGCTACACAACATGGCCACTGACCGTGGGATAGCTGTCGAGGTTGAAGAGGAGAACAGCAGTGGGGACGACGTGGACGCCGGGCCATGCGGTGGTGGGCAGCCCCCCCCCGGGTGACGGGAACCCCGGCTGCACAGGATGGCCCAGCAGCACAGGGACACCATTGCAGAGGAGCACTACGGTGCATGCAGGTAGGTGAACATGACCACACACACGTCCCAGGGACCAGGGTACAGTATATAGGCATGCCTGGCTGGGCCCCACAACAGACATGGCTGGAGGGCAGCGTTGACGGACATGGGACAGGACTCCGTGGAAGCACCCTTTACAGCACTGTGGACCCCACCCACACATCCCCACACACTCCACACACACAAGCACAGTCACATGGGCACCCACACATGCACACCCCGAAGCCGGCAGCGGGCGTGTGTCAGATGCTGAATGCCAGTGCACAGTGGCAGCCGGTGCTGTGATGACATCATCATGCACATGCCACAGTGGCCAGCGGCCGGGTGGGTGTGCACAAGGCAAGAATGATATGTGGTCCATGGACGTCATGGCCCTGGTACGCACATGCACACACCACACCACTGTGCATGCAGGAGTGCGGCAGGCAGCGGACAGGGAGGGTGGTGGATCATGACTGCCGCGTAGTTGCACGGCCACCATGGACACTTGGACGACCCTGCCGAGACCGCCCAGCAAATGCAGGCTGTATGGCGGCCACAGGGGGTGTCACAGATGTTCCCCCAGGTGTGTCACTGCGGGAATGCAACCGGTCCCTCACAGGCATCTGCAGGCCCCTGAACAGGCCTGCTCCAGGCGTGCCCAGAATGCCCACAGCGGATCCCGGTGATGACAATGCTGGGGTCGCACAACGCCGGGACTGAGGGGTGAAGAATGCACTCTGCAGTGACTGCTGCGGATGGCCCTGCACCAGGGTGGCTAGTGGTGCTAGGCTGGCTGTGACTGCAGCGGTGAGCCGATCCAGGCCCGCGGTCGTGTCCTCCTGCATGCGTATGGCCTCGGCCAGGAGCTGCTCATAGTCCCGATCACGCCTTCCTGCGGACTGGTGCAGCTCAGTGCAGAGTGCATACACCCCTGCCATGATCTGTATCTGTTGCTCCATGGATGCCCGGAGCAGACGGGTGTGCTTGGTCAGAGGGTTGGCGCCCTGGGGGGCTTGGGCATTGCGCTGACCCATGGGAGTTGCGTGGCTCAGCGGCACAGCCCCTCCATGCAGGTGGAGGCTGCACAGCAGGGCCACCTTGGGCCTGTACTGTCTGCAGTGCAATGACAGTGGTCACTGCACCCAGATCCCCTCGGCACCATCCTGCTGCCGCTGCTGCCCTCTGGCCGCCAGCGCGTGACGGCACCGGGGCGGCTGCACCACCACCACACAGTATGGACTGCGCCACAACTATGTCATCCACCGCCTCACTGGGCGGTGCGGCCAGTGGATGGATAACTGCCACCTGGGCACCTTCTGTGCTGCCGTGTCCGGTGCCTGCTATGGGTGCCTCCCGTTCAGCATCACCACTGTCCAGGAAAATAGTCACATCGCCATCGGTCCTGGACCCCACCCCGATCTGTGTCTCAGCATACTGGATGCCATGGCTGGCATCCTGCTGATACACTGCCAGGGCCTCGTCTGCACCCACGCCACAGACATCCGTTCAGACAGTGTGGGATGGGCTGACAGTGGTCTGGACCCCGGACACCAGTGGAGGTGGATGGGTGCTCCTCCAGGTCCAGGACAGCCCCCAAGGTGGGCACCACCACCCCTGCAGTTGCACACAGGTGCTCAGGATCTGTAAGGGAACACAAGCGCGTTAGTGCCGCTGCCATGCACCCTTGCCCCCTGGCACCCCTGCCCCCATCCCAATGTGCCGCTGTACCTACCATGCAGCAATGGGCTGCTCCTCCGTCTGGAATCCACCGCCGGGAACACCCTCGACGGTGCTGCACCGCATGGTCACTACCACCAGCTCCTCCTGCAGTGTCAGCTGTGGCACTTCCGGCTGTCCACCGCCTGTGGCGGCACATGCGGCCTGGATGGCAGCCACCTTTTCCTTTATCTGCCTCCGGTGCATGCCCACCTTCTTATTGCACTCCTTTACTGACCTCTGATGGCTGCCCTACTGGTTCACAGCCCTGGCCACTCCCTCCCATGCAGCCGCCCTGGCCTGCGGGGTGCCTGTTGAGCCACTCAGAAGGGACTCCTGGTCCAGGTATGCGTCAAATAGGGCATCGCTCTCTGCCCTTGTGAAGTTGGGCCTGCGCCTCCATGCAGGCCCCTGCTTCTCAACCTCCTCATGTTCCGACATGCTCATTCCTGTGGGTGTGGACATGTGGTTAGTGCTGGCTGCTGCACACGAGGCCCCCCCCCATCTCACTCCACTGTCCCGACATGCCCACTGCCTGGCGTCTTACCTCTGAAGGATGCAATACTGGTCTGGTGCCTGTGCAGTCCCATGGCGCCTTTATAGTGCATCACATGCAAATGAGGGAATGCGCAACTGTAATGAGATGCAAATGCCTCTGATGCGCTGTGGATATGCTGATCAGCTCATCTGCATATGCCTGCTGAATATCACAGAATTGCGCATGGCGCATTGGAGTTGCGCATGCTCAAGCCATGGCGCAACTGTATTACTTGCACAGTATGCCTGGCAGTGCGCATGCACGCTCTGATATCGCGTTCGACGGTGGTGCAGCCTATGCACTGTGTGCCATACGTGGTACAGTGCTCTGCCGCTATTGGGCATGTGGCACTCATGTGCTGTATGCCCTATGGTGCCTGTGCACCATTGGCACATGGACCGTGGGGCACACTAGACCCTATAATGCACCATGCCTTCTGTGCCCTATTGTGCTGTCATGCACAATGCGCGTGACGACCTTTGACCCTACAAGTGTCCCTTGACCCCCGGGTGCCTGCGGCATGTGCCAGTGCTCTCCCAGCTGTATCGCACAGCAACAAGGCATGCGCTATTGGGGATGGCAGCGCATCACCAGGTATGTTGCGCACCCATCACATGTGTGGCTCATGTGCTACCGGTCGCCATTTTGGATAAGCAGTGCAGATTGCAGCATGCTACGCCAGACCTCAGCAAGGGCACCTAATTGGAGTCAGGTCGAGCTGGTTAACCTGGTGGCACTGGTAGAGCCTCATGTTGGCACACTTTATGGGCAGATGCCCCTGGACCTGCCTCGCACCGAGGTGTGGCAGGAGGTGGCAGAGGGGTTGGAAGAGGCCACTGGGGCCCAGCGTGTGGGAGACAGTGCGTCCACAGGTATGGGGACCTGTGGCAGAGGAATCCAGACAGGCTAGGGGTCACTGCAGAGTCACCCAGCGCTCGAGGCGCGTTCCACGCCAGGTGAGTGCATTTCACGCCTGTGCCTTGCCGGTGTTCTGTGGGGTGCCAGCGGGTGTCACGCCATGCTGCAGGGAGGGGCTGTGGCTGTGCACATGGCCGCCATGGCAGCGCACTATGGTGTGCTGTGCCACAGCGATACCACTGCGGCAAGACCATAGGGTATACTGTGCTGGAGGGGTGGGGCGCGGGTTGCTGCCCGGTGCTGATGTCTGCCTCTCACTGTCTGCCTACTACGCCCTGAGGATCTGCGAAGAGCCAGGATGGTGGGAGCTGGTGCCGACGGCAGCAGGTGAACGGAGGTGCACGGGCAAGGGATGCTGGCCGGGTGGGAGGTGCTGCCGGTCAGCGCGGTTGTACCACAGCATGCAAGTAGGCACTCTGTCATGTTTGTTGTTGTGCAGGGTTGGGGTGGGCCACAGCCCTGTGCACATGGCCATTACAGCCGTGCATCGCTGTGTGTTCCTTTGCACCATTCCGCACCTTTTGCATGTGTGTGGCTGCTGCGAGTGGGCTGTGGGTGCACCTGGTTCCAAGCTATGCCACTGCCATCCCCCACATAGCCTCAGTACCTGGCAGCCATTGCTGTGGTGTGCTGCATATGGCTGGTGTTGGTGTGCAGTGTTGTGCATGGCTGTGGATGGTCGGGGTGGTGGCTCGTGTGGGCACGCACGCTGTGGATAGCTGTGTGCCTTCTACAGGGCACATGTCACTGCTGTCCACTGCGCACTGTGATGGCCTACAGTCAAATTGGCATGCACTCATCCATGTCCCCTCCTTTGTTCTAGGCACCCATCAGGTGGATGACAACACCAGGCTCCTGGAGCGTGTCCTGAGGGTCACCACGGCCACCCTTGCGGTGGCACGCATCATCAGGCAAGCCCTGTGCAGGCTGCAGAGGAGACGGAGGACCAGGTGCCAGTAGGGCATGAACACACATGGGGCCCGCTGGCCTGCATCGCCTCCCTTCCCCAGACCCTCCCCTTCCTCCCTTGTACCCTACCTAGCCATGTCCCCTGTCCCCTGCTCCCTCTCCCGGCCTACCATCTTGTTTGTGGCCTCCTATTCCCTGCTCCCTATCCCTGTTCCTCTGTATACAGTTGCTGTTGTTTGTTTATTTTAATGCACATTTATTTTGTTAGCCATCTGTGTCCGTGTCTGCTTTGCAGCTGGCGTATGGAGCCATGCTGCAGTGGTGTGCATGGTGGCTGTGTGGTACGTCTGGGGTCGACTGGGGTTTGTGTCTGGTGGTCTGTGCCCAGTGGCCAGTGTGTGTCCTGGGGCATACATGTGCACCCTGCTAGGGTTGTGTGGCCTGTGTGTTGTGTGCTGTCAGCATGTGTGTTGTCAGCTATTGTCCCGGTAGCGTGTCCCGTGCCATCCTGTGGGTGTTGCCCGTGGCTGATTGCCAGTGGTCATTGGTGCCATGCCACCTCCATGCACTGCTGTGGTGCGCGTGGTTGGGGCCTGCGGGCGTGCGCCTGCCTTGCCTCCCTCCTGTCATCCCCTGCACCCTGGTGGCAGTGTGTCCTGCTCTTGTGGCATGCTCCACACTGTGCCAGTTGCCCTGTGCTATGGCCCATGCGCCTCTGTCCCTTGCGCGGCCCATGTTGTGCTCTTGCACTGCCTGACTTGCTCCCTTGTGCAGCCCAGGTTGCGCGATGGTGCCTGCTAACTTGCTCCCTGGCGTAGCCCTTGTTGCATGATGGCGCATCCCTGTGATATTCAGCTGTCTTGTGCTGTCACTTGCCATTGTGCTCAGCCTTTGAATATCGTGTTGGGTGCGCACTGGTGCAGTGTACTTGCGCTGTGCAGCTGTTGCGCCTACCTCTGGCACATTTCTGAAAATCCCACCCTAAGATTTAAAAAGAAAACTGAAATGCAAAAAATTATTTGTAAATTGGGGGTGGTGGTGGGGGGTGGACAAAAAACATCACACAGAAGCCAATCTCGAACGCTCGCCCTGCTGTTACTGAAACTAAGCAGGCTGTCTCAGAGACACAGACAGATGAAGAAATGTTGGGAAAAAACCACACAAAATAAACACATTGTACAACATTTTATGTGTTGGTGTGTGAGGCTGGTGGGTGGGGAATGGACAGGCAGACAAGCACCAACCCCTGTAGTGACTGTTAATTAAATAGCTACATTCCAAGCCAAGCACAAGGTCTACTTTTGTTTGTTTTCAACTAATATGAGAATATTTATTTTACTGCTTTTAAGTACACTTTCTATGTGATTTTTTGCATTCACTTCTTTACTGGGGGGGGGGCATTTTATAAGTGCAATAAGACACTCCGAGGTGTGGGTTATGGCCTGATAATAGCACTTCTGAGGTGCTAAAGGCACTCGACGCAAGCATCTTGTGCCTCATAATGCACTTGGGCATGCTTTTATCAGACCATAACCCACACCTCGTTGTTTCTTATTGCTTGGTTATCTCACACACACACACACACACATATCCTGGAATGCATTATTGCTATTATACAACTCATTTAAAACAAAAATTAAACTGTTTTGTAGGTGGCTTTGAAAGTGCAAGCATATTTAAAAAAGGTTCCTGGTTTATGTCTGTCCACTAGGTGGAGCTGCTGTATTTCGATCTTAGAACAACAGAAGGCCTAGGCCCATAAATACTGTCCCCACTGCTCAGTGGTGGTAACCAAAGTTACCTTCCGAATGTAATTGTCCAGTTTCGTCTTAAATATTGACAAGTTTGGTGCATGAACTAAATCCCTGGCAAATGATTCCATAGCCTTGTAGCTCTCGGTACATAAGTGCATTTTTGGTTCCGCTTTATGGTATCTGTCAAGTGGTACTTAGGTCCCCTCAAATCATATCTACGTTCCTTATAAACTAATCCCAGTTCTCTCTTTCACGTTGGTTCATCCAGTATCTTATAAAAAAGCAGCATATCACCCCTCATTCTTCTCATGGTCAAGGGCCATAGGCCTAAGTTCTCTAACCTGTCCTCATATGTTTTGCTCCTACAGTGGGGAATAAGTTTGGTAAATTTCCTTTGGACATTCTCTATTATATTTACAGCCTTTTTTAAATATGGACTCCAATGCTGCGATCAATAATCCATATGTGACCTGATATGGGTCTTTTACAAAGGTGAGAGAACTGATTCTGACCTAGAAAAGAAGGACCTATGTACACAGTTAATTAAATGTCCAGTTTTAGTGGCCACCTACCTACACTGGGCACTGTTCTTATGGTCATTGCTGACATAAATACCGAGGTCCCTTTCTTTGCTGACAACCCTCAGTTTTGTCCCATGGATACAATACTCTTGCAAACTGTTGTTCCTGCCGAAGTGCAATACATTTGTCTAGGTTGAATTGCATCCTGTTGTTATCGACCCACTTGGCACTGTCCTCTAAATCCTCCATCATTCTACTTCTATGTAATTCATTACTCCGCCTCACTGAACAGTTGCTCGAATTTCTGCATCTGCTCAGTTCAGTTTGTCGGTTAAAGTACAGCTTTCTCGTTACGACAATTTAAACCGTAACCTGTGGTTCAGTCAGATACTCTGTCTGTGGTATTGTGGTACTAGATAGTTATATTTATTCTATTCTTAATGGAACATGGGTTCATCGGTTGGTTTGAACGATCAAGTTGTTAGAAAATCTTAATTTGTACTTTTAAGTGCAGTTACAGTTCTTATGGTTATAAAAAATGGATTTGTGCGTTTTTCCACGACCATTGACACGGTCAGGAATAAATAAGAGAGTCTTGCCTGGCGGATTGCCATTAAAAGGTAAGTTTGGTTAGGACTGGCACATGTCTGAAACCCAAAAGAAAAACCGGGCCACTGGGTTTCAACATGTAGTGTGTGGGGAAGACTTTGCTAGGCGGACCCCACACCTGTGTTGTGTCTGGGGTTTGACCACCTCGTGCAGACTGCCAATTTGAAAAAAATTTCACGCTACCTAGAAAAGAAGTTGGTAGGCTCCAGGAAGGAGGCAAAAGTCAGCTAAACAGATGGCCAGGCCGGTTCAGTTCGAACCGAACGGAAGGACTACACTCTGACAGGTGAGACTTCTTCAGGCAAAGGAGAGCCGATTCTGAGGTGATTTAGGCAAAGAACTAAAGAAAAATCAGCTGGTGTGGACCAAAACTCCTCTCAACGCTGAAGAAATAAAGCGATCAAAATTGTGCAGTCGGTTTCCCAGTTCCGACCGAACGGCACCATCAAACAGGCACTCGGTTGACGGTTCCACCGATTCAAGTATGATTTAGAGAAATTTTGAACTGGAGGAGGAGGAAAAGATGAGGAAAGTGATGTGGTTTGAAAGTCTGGATGTACCTAATGACTGGACATCTCCCAGACAGACCTAAGGAGTGTCCTCCTAAGCTTTCGAGTTCCCCTCCATTCATGTTTTATAAAAAGTGGCTGAAACCCTCCAGCTTCCTATGGAAGAAGCTGTGGATGACCAGGAGGAGCCTGACTATGTGGAAATGATGGATATCCCAGAGTCTAGGGCTGTCCATGTGCCACACAAATCTTTGGGGAAACAGACATTTAAATTTTAAGTCTCTAACATTCATCACTCTGTGGATAAAGAATGGACAAAGAGTAACATTGTCAGGCTCGAACGGAGTTCATACACAACAATGCAAGCTACAGGTGAGTGCAGGCTGCAGTGATGGCAATATTCCTGGCTTCACCCCGGACAAGGACTCCAGGATTGATGCCGCAGCAAAGACAGATGGCAGCATCCTTGGGACTCAACAGGCCAATTATGGCCTGTACTGCTAGGTATCAAAAATCCAGATGGGACACTGTTATGGCTTTACAAAACAGGTCCTAGCCAACTGAGGAGCTGGAGCAGGTGGCTGATGGTGAGGCATCAAGGTGCAATTCCATGCAGTGAACTCCAATGGTGTGTCATCTAGAGTCATGGCTACATCTGTGGCACTTGAAAGAATAGCAAAACCAGATGTACTAGCCTGTCCAGGATACCCAGACTAAGGCTGGATTTTCCTGTTATGGGTATTCTCTGTTTGGGGAGCAGACAGCCATGAAAGAAAAATGGTGAATATAGGACCGCCTATAGGAATTACAGGCCAGAAGGCAGAGCCACTCCTCAGGCAGCATCAGGGCAGGCCTTTCCATAAGCCTTTCTGCAAGTCCAGGCCTCCTCTGCTTATGCCCAGAGGGTTCTTTGGGAGAGGCAGATGGGGTACAAGCAGGCCTGCTTACCCCTCAGCCCAAACCTGAAACAGGCACCTGATGGGTTGCCAGGACGATTCTCCACTATATTGGGCAGGCTGGCTTCTTTGTCAGGACTGGGGTCTCTGACATCAGAAAATGGGTCCTGGGTAATAAGCAAGGGACTGGTTCTCCTTCAAAGTTTCCAGTGAGAACCAGATCAACCCACCTGCAAATCCCTCAGAGACACTGCCCTGGGGCAGAGGGTCTCTTCCTCCTAACTCTCAGAGCTGTGGAAGGGTTCCACCCTACACCAGAGGGGCAAAGGGTTATGCTCAGGTACTTCCTCACCCCAAAAAAGAAGAATAGCGGACATCCTGGTCTCAGATGCCAAAAAGCACCTTTTAAACCATTCAAAATGGTGACAGGAATTATTCTACCTCTCTCAGGCCAGGGACTGGCTAGTGTCCTAGACCTCAAGAACACTACTTCAATTCTCATCAAGCTCCCATGAAGTACTCAGGTTGAGCTGCCCTCAGGCCATTACCAGTTCAGGCAATGCCTTTGGTCTGACCTCTGCTCAAGGTATTCACAAAATGCCTGGCAGTAGTAGTTGCCTCTAGAAGGCAAAGGTTGCCATCTTCCCTTACCTGGGCGACTGGCTCATGGTAAGCCAGTCCCAGACCAAGTCAAGTTACACCTCAGAGTAACTCAACAGACTGCTCACCTCTTTGGGTTTCCTTCTGAATCTTTCAAAGTCAGTTCTAGAGCCTGTCTGCTCCTCACCTTCATAAAGCAGAGCTAGACACAGAAAAGGCCAGAGCTTTCCTTCCCCTGGACAGAGCAAGGACCCATGTGTCTCTGGCCTCCTCATTCACCCTACCAGGTGTCTCGACCAGCAAGGCATTTTTACAGCTCCTGGGGCACATGGCTGGTTCCACAGCAGTGATGCAGGGAGCAAGATTTCAGATAGAGGACATTTCAGTTCCATTTGAGGCCTTTTGGTCTCAAAGGAAGGACCCTCTGACCAAATTGATCCCAGTGACTCGAACCTGATCCAGGCCCTACAGTGGCAGGATCAGAACAATCTGAGACAGGGTTCCTTTGTCCACTCCAGTCTCACTCTTTAATCCTTACTACAGATGCGCACTCCCTCTTCAGGGTAGGGAGCTCACTGGGCGACCGACCACCCAGGGTTGTGGTCCCCTCAGAGTCTCTGCTTCACATCAATCTGTTGGAACTCAGAGCAGTATTTCTAGCACTTCAAGCTTTTTCCAAATCTATTTCAGAACAAAAGTTGTCCAGGTCAGAACAGAACAACACCACCACAGTGTGAGTACGTCAGCACCAAGCAAGGAGGCACTCTGTCCTACGGACCTTGTGCACAGAAGCAATGAAGTTGTGGTCTCTGGCTTATTCCATGAACATCTCCCTCACGGCAGTTCACCTCCCAGGCAAGGACAATGTCCCTGGCAGATCTAACAGCAACAGGATATCCCAAGGGCCATCACGAAAATGGTCACTGGATCCGTGGTCTTGGAGGTGATATTTTCCAGATGGGGCACCCTCAGATAGATCTTTTGCAGCCCAGACAATCACCAACTTCCCCTTTTTGCTGCAGGCCCAGTGTTGCGCTCAGTCCCCTGGATGCCTTAGTTCTCCAGTTGGAAGGAAGTTCACATAGCTTTTCCCCACTTCACTCTCCTGTTCAAAGTGCTAGTCAAAATCAGATCTCAACGTGCAAGATGATCACAGTTAGCTCCAGACTAGCCAGACAGCCCCTGGTATCCATCCTACTGTCATCAGCAGTCCATCTTCCCCTGTGTCTTCCCAAGAATTACAACCTGTTAACCTGTACTCAGGGAGGGTTTGGTACCCAGAATCTCAAATCTCTTCAATTTCAAGGCCTGGCTCTTGAAGGAGTTAGGATTTGCTGATTTACACCTCTCCAAGGTGTAATGGATATTCTAAGAGAGAGCTTCTAGGAAACCTTCCACCAGGGCTACTTATAATTCCAAATGGAATAGATTTTTCCATATGGTGCTCTAGGGCTTATATTTCCCCAAGTCCTGCTGATCTGCCCACAGTACTTGATTATGGTCCCATTTGAATGGCTTGGGGCTGAGACCAGCTACACTGAAGGTGCATCTGGCAGCTGTTTCTGCTTTTATTTCAGAAGGTAAGCCCTCTTCTCTTTAAGCTCACCCTGTATTCTCCAAGTTTTTCAAGGGATTGCTTCACACCAACCCTCCATTCAGAGACCCTTCCACTGCTTGAGACCTCCAATGTTTGCATTACTCCAGCTTATACAACCTTTTGAGCCTTTGTCTTAAGCAGAGCTTAAGTACTTGACTTGGAAAACTGTATCTTCCCTTGTCAATCTTCACCATTCATTACTTCCTGGGTGTAAGCGAGAGCGCACCGTCCATGCAAGACTTTTTTTTTAAATGCCTACGGCCCGCCCTCGAGGCGGCGTCATGCGAGGCGGCCGTTAATAGCGACCGACTCCTCCTCAACTCAGTTCTGTTTTACTCCGCCGTCGAGGCAGCACCTGTCGTGATAGCTAACCCGAAAAGTGCGTATCCGACTCGCACACCACACACTCGGCGGCGCCCTACGGTAGACTGTTCCTTTTCTTTCCTTTATGCTGGCCGGGTATTTCCGACTGTGTTTAATCTTACTTTATTGGCGTTATATGTCCGGTTCTGGGCCAAACGTTCTTCTAAAGCCCGTGCCTATCAAGTCGGTGCTCCCTGCGGCGGCATTTCTCCGTCTCGGACGGCATGGCGTCTGTCTTCGTTGCCTGGGACCCATAATATGGATGAAATGCGGCGCTTGTTTCACGATGGACCGTCGGCGTCCTCGAAGTCACGCGTACAAGCTCGGCAGGCCCGCCGACTTCGAGGGGGAGACGGCGTCGCTGGCGGGAATCTCTGGCGAGATCCATAGGCGCTTTCCCCGGGTCCCCTCCAGACCTCTCGATCACGAGGAGGGCGTCTCCTCTTCCCTTCTTGCCGAGGCCCCTTCCAGCAGTGTTGGGGGCGTCGCGCCGCCCCTTCGGGGCCCATGGCGCTGACACGCCTCGGCGGCTCACCTCTTGGTGCAGGCTCCCCACTGTCGAGGCCCTTGGCTGAGCCCAGCTCGGGTGGACCCTCGGCGTCGCCTCAGCAGTGCCCGTTTCGGATCGGCGCCCGTTCGTGGTGCCGATGATCGACGGGCGCCATTTCAGATCCAGGCGCGCTTGCGGTGCCGGTGAATCGAAGCGGCGCCGTTCGCCAGCGCTGCTGGATCCAGCGCGTTCGCGGCAGGCGCCAGCGAGATTAAGCGGCGCTATTATGGCGGTGCCGTTTTGCAGCCCTTAGCGCCGTTCGCGGTGCCCGGTGAGCCTGGCGGCGCCCCGCGGTGCCTCTTATCGCCTCCGGCGCCCGGCGTGGCCTTCCCTCCTCCCGGGCGGTGCGGGTCTGCGCGCAGCTGGGGTGTGGGGTGGGCCTTCATGGTGCCGGCGTGGTGGCGGCGTCAGCGCGCCTCAGAGTGCCGAGACGTTGGCGGCCCGTGGCCTCGGGGACCCTGGGTGGCCAGCACCGAGGTCCTGCTGGTCTCTTCCTCCTCGGGAGGACGATGGCTCAGATGTGGACCCATTCTTCGAGATCTGGGTCCTCGGTGGCTAGGGGTACCAGGCGGCGCAGGCGCCCTCCTCTGTCCCCTTGCCGTCCGTCCTGAGGGTTCCTCGGCTGGGGTGGCCGGAGTCCGGGGGCAGACGTGGGGGGTGACGGAGGGCTCCCTCTCTGGAGCCCGGTGACAGCTACCCAGGTGCTGTTACCTCCTCTAGAGTTAGGGAACGTTGCAGTCGGGAGGAGGGCCCCTCGAATCCGAGGGGTTGAGGGCAGGCGTCCTGCTCGGGTCTTCTTTGACCACCTCGGGGGTGGCCAGGAGCGTGGCGCAGGCCCGCCCTCCCCCAGGGTTCTAGGGTGTCCTCTGGCGGCGTTGTGCGGACTGCCCTTCTGGATCCATGCAGTCCCAGCGTCGTCACGGGGAGTTCTCCCCAGGGCTCTTCCAGGTTCCGCTTCCCCAGAGTTCCGTTCCTCAGCCTGGTTTGATATCTGGGATCCCTCCTACTAGGGCTCCCTTCCCGGATTCCAGAGCCCTCTGCAGAGAGCAGTTCCTCTCGGAGGTGCCCCTCCCATCTCTCTGCCTTCACCCCGCCTCCCAGGCCATGTCGGTCCTCATGGGTCCGTTATCCTGGGAGCAGTTCAGGTTCTGCGGCGGCCTTCCCTCATATGTTAGTTACACGATGAGGCGGGTCTTTCGACTTCCCACCCCATGGGAATCCTCTGGACATTCCAGTTCCCATCATCCTCGTCTCCCTCCTCTGAGGGAGAGGAACCCCCTGCTCATCTGTCCTCCGATGCTGATTTCACAGAATATCAGCGTTTCCTCTCGAGGATGGTGAGGGATCTTCGGATTTCCTACGTTCGGAGAGACAATACCGAACGGGTGACGCGTGAATTCCTTGGTGAATTCAGTGCCCAGCATCTGGTGGTACCTTCCTGGCCTATCCCCTTCCAGGAGGCGTCTATCCGGTCCTGGCAGTTCCCTGCCGTTTCTTCCAACCCGGCGGACTGCCAGCCGTAGGTGATTGTGCCCCTCTGAGTCTCTAGGTTCCCTTCCCAACCGTCCTCAGGTTTGGTATACCTGGATACTCCTTCTGGGCGCCGTTGCCTGGCGGCGACCCCCCACCGGATTGGACTCTCTCAGTTCGACCGTTGGGGAGCGAAGAGTGTTCTCTTCTTCGTGCGAGTGCATGTATTGCATCATCAGGCTCACCCGTGCCTACAACCGGCATCTGTGGTCGATGATGTCCCAGCTGCTGGCATCTATGCCTGACACGCAAACCAGACAAGCCGTTGCCTCTCCGGTGAGGCCTGGAGCTGGCAAGACACCAAGCAAGGGCATCTTATGGCGCCAATGAGGTGGCTTCCAGGCTTGCGGGACAGCGATCTGCATCAGGCGGACGGCATGGCTTGCCTCTCCAGGTTGTCACCCTGGCCCGGCGTGGGGTGATGCGCTCCGCCTTCGGGGACCGTCTTTTCTCATCCAGAGCTAGGAGACTTTTACAGGGCTCCATCTGTCTCCTCGTCTCGGGAGGCACCTCCTAGCTCTTCTCCCACTTAAGCTTTCTGAATAAGCCAGGGTCTTCTCCTTCTGTTTCTCACCAGCAGAAGGCTGGGGGTCTTGTTCCTCAGGGTATGGCTCTTCTCCCTCCTGGGAAGAGGAGCTTATATCTCACCCAGGAAGTAATGAATGGTGAAGATTGACAAGGAAGATAGGAAAATCACGATTACCTACGTAATTCTTGATCTTCTCTTGTATCTTCACCATTCATTACTCACCCACCCACCATCCCCTCAGTGGCCTCTTCCTGTGGCTTCTCCACCTCCCGCCTCCTTCCTCTCTCTGCATTTTCTTTGTTTATAAAATATAGGGAAAATTCTTAATTTTCCCAAAAAAAAAAATTATATAAATATAAAAAAAAAAAAAAAAAGGTTCTTTCTTAAAGGGGAAGGGTCCATCACCCAGAAAAATTACCTTACTAAGATTCATGGGCCATCTGTGGATTGCATTGGCGATCAGACTGCACTACTATCTCTTGCTATTCTTCTGGCAAGATACCTCTGGGTTTTTGGTCTGGCTCAGGCTACTCAGTTTTGATCCTGCAATCCCGTGTTCAGATCGTTGCCCTGAAATCTCCCCTATTCTTGCCTTGCAGAGCAGAGGAACGAGTACGTCTGTTCCTTTCTTCTTTTAAAAAAAAAAAAGAAAAATGCTGAGGGAACTCTCTCCGACTGCTATAGGCATCTTGGTATCTGGGTCATGCATCTAGTCAAAAGGAGAAATCAAACAAGAAGACAAATGAGAAGGTAGGCTTTCCTTCTCGCTTTTTTGCTATTGGTTTCTCCCTTAAGTGTCCTCCTGGACAATTTTTACAATAGAGCTCTGCTGACCATATCCAATCCTAACCAGCCTAAGCCTTGGCCTGCCTTAGCCAGTCAGTCTGAGTCCCATTTCTGTCTTGAAACGCCTGAAAGGCTTGCATTTTCCATTTCTAAACCCCTGAGCAGCACTCTCATGCTGCTGGGGTCTTATTCTTCCCTCCTCAGGTGTCCTCCAGTTAAAGGCCTTCCGCGGCCAGGAGCCCGAGGCGGGTGTCATGAACAATGGCATGTTGAAGATGAGGACTATGCCCTCCTGAGTCTGTCTAGCGGGTTCGGTGAACCTTCTCTTCAGCTCTCATCTACGGGATTCTTGCTTCCCTTTAGTCGAGCTTCCTTCAGCTACAAGCTAACTATGTCGTGGGACATTCTGGTCCCTTCAACATCCCATCTCTCTCTCTCTTTCTTCTTCTTCTATTTTCTCATTTCTTACTCATCTCTCCTCCTAGAGTCGCCCAGGTAAGGAGGCCTGCAGTCCCTAGACTAGGATGTTCTTATCTCCTCTGTCCTTCCTCCACCGGCTTATTCCTTTTCAGTTCATTCTTCCTTGCTTTTGCTATCCCTCGCTATCTTGCCTCTCTCTATATTTTCTGCTTTCTCTTGCCTCTCCGCTCACAGAACTGAGTTGGAGGAGGAGTTATCTACTAACGGCCGCCCCGCGCATGACGATGACGCCGCCTCAGGGCGGGCCTAGGCATTAAAAAAAAAAGCTACCTGACGGGTGCGCGCCTCCGGCTTACACCCAGGAAGTAATGAATGGTGAAGATAGAAGAGAAGATCAAGAATTACGGTAGGTACGTAATTTTCCTTTCTGGTAGCCATCACTTCTGCCAAAAGAGGGTTCACTCTACCAGAGGTACAGCTGCTTCCCTGGCTGCTGCCAGGGATATTCCTATCTTAGAGGTTTGTCAAGCAGCCACCTGGAAAACAGTACACACTTTTACCAAGCATTACTCTCTGGATATCCAGGCTAGGAGTGATGCTCGGTTTGGCACAGCAGTTCTTCAGAGCCTATTTCCTAGGTAGGTTCTGTCCCTCCTCCGTGGAGGTACTGCTTGGTAGTCTGCAATTTGTCAGAATACAGCAAGACTCATGTTGTTAGAAGAAACATTACTCACCTTAGTAATGTTGTTTTTTCTAATGGAGTCTTGCTGTATTCTGACTCTCCCGCCTCCCCTCTCAGAACCTTTGTTTTTGGGATGTGGGTGGGCAGTAGCAGTGTTGGCACTCGAGAGGTGCCCCACCCCTTATTTCTCACCCCTTTAGTTTGGGTGGGTGGGTGTTGTTTGTTTCATTTTTTGGGTTTACTGACTTGAGTCTTTGTTTTGGGACCAAAAAATCTGTTTATTATATTTAGTAGCCAGTTGGCTGGTGTAAGTTTACAGTTTCCACACAGGACACCCAGTGAGTATAGCTCGTAAAGATCTGACGGTTTGAGTTCAAACAGCAACAGACAGAGTCTCAACCGAGCTCGAGCTCAGCGTTCCATGCCTGGCATGGAAAGTTAACTCTTTTATCTCCGGGGCAGTACAAAGGTTGGACATCACTGCAATTTGTCAGAATACAGCAAGACTCCATTAGAAGAAACAACATTACTAAGGTGAGTAATTTTTTCTTCTCAGTTATTTCTCACCTATGGTGAGGTGGGAAAAGGCAAACCAGCCACCAAGAGAGCTTTTGCCAGGTGGATTGTCTCATGTATCCAATTCTGCTATTCAAAATTTGGGAAGGAACCTCCCTCAGGCCTGAGGGCTCATTCTACCAGGGGTACAGCTGCTTTGCTCGCAGCAACTAGGGGTATACCTTTAGTGGAAATTTGTAAAGCAGCCACCTGGAAAACTGTTCAGACATTTACCAAGCATTATTCTCTGGACATTCAGTCTAGAAGTGATGCTAGGTTTGGCACAACTGTGCTGCAGAGCCTGTTCCCAAAATAGGTTCTGTGTATCCCCCTTCCAAGGGGATACTGCTTGGTAGTCTGCATTTAGTCAGAATACAGCAAGACTTCATGTTGTTTGAAGAAAAAAATACTTGCCATAGTAAGGTTGTTTCTTCCAATGGAGTCTTGCTGTATTCTGACCTCCTCCTCCCTCCCTCCTAGAACCCAGTAGTTTTGGGATGTGGGTGGGCAGGCAGTGCTACACCCAGAAGTGTACTTTGGTTTGCCCTATCTTATGGGTTTTAGTTATGTTTAGCTTCTACCTACTTTGGTTTTATATTTAGCTTTCTTTTGGAGTTCTCGACTTGAGTCTTTGGACCCTAAAACAATTTGTGCAGCCATTTGGCTTGTAAGAGTTGAAATAATTTCCACCTATTACTTTTATTAGTTAGTGCTCGTAATAATCTGATGGTTACACTTCAGAGTGCTAGAGACAGAGGTTGGAAAATCGAGCTCAACAGTCTGTGCTTCTGCATAGAGTTAACTCTTTACTCTCTGGGGCAGTTCAAGTGCTGAGGCTAACTGCATTTAGTCAGAATACTGCAAGACTCCATTAGAAAAAACAACATTACTATGGTAAGTAATTTTTTCTTACTGTTCATTGTGCTGCAATAGGTAGTATCCGATTGATCCTGTAACTCCACTCTGGCATACAGTATGCCTGAACCAGGCATCCCAGAATCCCCCTCCCCCTCTTCTGATGTCTGTGCAGGGCTGCAGCCGTGGGAGATTACCTACTGCTTATATTAACGCTTCTTAAAAGCTCCAGTATGCTTTTTGCAGGCCCCACTGTCCAGCTGGTGCCTAGGGCAGTTGACTTTGCTTAGCTCCAGGGGACTATGGGATCGGTGAACAGCTGGATGGCACCTTTTAAAATCTGTGACAGAAACTTTAGGCAGGTGAATCTGTAGTTGCAGTCAGTCTCTGATATCTGCCGCGGGGGATCATGAAAGGCCTTGTTTGGGCAAATGTCAGGCAGGATAGAGTCGCTAGGATCAGCCATGTAATTTGGGTGAACGAGGCTCCTTTCCTAATAAGGATCCAGTGTTTTTTGTAACCCTAATTGAGATGCGCCTTTTTGGTATGTGTGCAGTATTAAATTTGTATGCAGTTTTAATGTATTTGCAAACAGCTGACTTCTCTTTGATGTAAATAGAATGCGCCCTTTTATTTTATATGCAGGTAAGTGAACAGGATTAATTGATGGGAAGTTCATAGTAGGTTAAGTGGGTATTATAACATATATCACACCAGTGGTGAATAAATTGGTAATATATTGTTATTTGAGGATGAATGTTTATTTTTGCTTAGAATACAATTTATTTAACTTAGAACATGTTATTTCCACTTAGAATCTGGAACTAGAACACATAGAACAATGGGTCAGATAAAGAGTTTACAATGGAAAGAAAGGCAGTTTTAAATTAAAACAAGGCAAAACACCAGTAAAAACATTACAGATGGTGTGGTGTATATATCAAATACATAATCAGTAGCAGTGGAATAACACATTTATCTCCACACGAGTGGTAAGACCTTTATAACTAACTTGTGGCTTCGCCAGTCTTGAGTTATGGATCTTATCACTCACTAGTGGAGATAAATGTGTTATTCCACTGCAACCCATCATGTATTCCCTATATTGTGTTTATTTTGGTAATGTATTGAGCAGTTTATTAGGCTGTGCATCCTTTTATTGGGTACTTATGATGTACTAATATATCTTCCTGGACTTAGTCTTCACTGTTTATTCATACTTCTTGGTTCTAATCGGAGGCACTAGGAGTCATGCTGGGAGCCAAAATCTCAGGAGGATTGGTTACGGCAGGATCACAGATGTGAGGCACCGCAAGATTAGCTCGCACCTGTGTAGGTTATCTCCTGCCGATCCTCCAGCTGCCTCTGTTCCTTTCTCCCCGCCATCGAGTGCGCTTCAGTGATGACATTGCTCGCCTCTGGGAGTCAAGTCTTCATGTCTACATGACAGCAGCTTATAGTCGTTCAGTTCGTTTCAGTATTGTTGTTCTTTATTCTTTGTTATTTAAAGAAAAATAAATTTTCCTCAGCCTGCCATCGACAAGAGTCGACCATGGATGGTCTCTGTGACGGTAGGGAAATCTCGCTTGGAAAGCTGTTCTGGCGGTGGGCTGTGTCCAGTCCGCTGCTCTTTCGGGGGATTCGACCACAGGCAGTCTAGTGCTGGGAGGGGAGAGACAACAGTCCTTCCGAAGAAGCAGAAAGAAGCGGGCCCATTAATGGTCTGTATCGGGGACCTGGCACCGCCAACCTCGTTGTTCTTCTTCTTCCCAGTGGAAGAGGAAGAAACTAACCACCATCAGGTCACCCTTGTCATGCGTCTGTGAGGGAGTCTTCGGTAATGGAAATGGTGGCCCACCCTAACACCATCTGGGTCCCCGGTGGTCTCGTTCTTAATGGCCGGGACTCGACTGTCGAGCCTCTCTCTGTCCTCTTGCAGGGTTTGCGAAGAAGTTCACTACTGGGATGCTCTTATGGAGCAGTGGGTACAGGGTTTGTCTCATTTGCCGCTTCCGGTGGACCTGGTTCCGGGGTCCTCGGGCCTGGGAGTCGTTTGAACCGTGGTTGGGGTTTTCAGGACAGGATGGGTGTTTAGTGCCGGTGGCAGAGTTTTTGCCCTCACTGGTACCGACACAGTCGATGCCCTCCACGTGTCTTCCCTCCTCACTTTGATTCCAAGCAGGGGCCAGCAGAGGTACCACTTCCCTCCCCTCTTTTTCTAGGTCTGGCAGTGGTTCTTGGACGCCAGCGCCCGGTTCTTCGCTGCCACATTCGGCAGCAGGTCCTTTGGTGCCACGCTCGGCGCCGGGTGCTTTGGTGCCATGCTCAGCGCTGGGTCCTTCAGTGCGGGGTCCATCAGTACGATGTGCCGGGCCCTTCATTGCATTCAGTGCCGGGTCCTTCAGTGCCGCATTCGGCACTGAGCCTTTTGGTGCCACGCTGAGGTCTTAAACGCCGTTGGTGGTTCCGGGTTCCTGTCTACCCTGCTCTAGGCTAGGCTTCGTTTTGCAGGAGCTGCTCTTGATCACTCTGGGGTAGAGGTGTAGAGCGATGAGTTTGACCATGACATTATTTTATCTGATGAAGGCCAAGATGACTCTTTATATGGCTCTGACAAAGCTCTGTCCCAGCTGAACCCATGGTTGAAGACCTTTCCTTCCATTCTCTTCTCAAGAACATGGGACTACCCTAGCCCTGCAGATCTCCTCTGTGGACCCAGGTAGGCTTTGCATGCCTCGGTTCCTTCATATTCCTAGCGCTCCTGTGAATTTTACGCCTCCTGTCCCCCCTGAGACTTTATCACAGGCAGTGTGGGAGAGGCCAGCTCTAATTCCTTCTGTGGCCAAGTCTGTAGACAGGAAATAATACCCCTCCCAAAGATGGACCATTCTTAGCATCACAGCCTGTTGCAGATGCTTTGCTTTTCCTTGTTGAGAGCGACAAGGTTGTTCTCCCTCAGGAGTCATCAGCATGCCCAATCAGTAAAGAATCTCATAAGATTGACACCTTGGGGAAACGAGCTTTTGCGGCTACAAATCTGGGCATGCATATTGCCAGTTATCAGGGACACCGCTCCCAATATGAATATGTGCTTTGGAACACTCATAAACCAGTGGTTGAAAATCTCCTGGAGTCTGACTCTGTCTTGTAGCTTCTGCGAACTATTACCAGGGGCATAAAATCCAACAGACATCCGCTGAAAGTTTCTATGGATGCCTATGACACTGCAGCTAGAGCTGCCACTGCCAGGATTTGTATCAGGCGGCAGTCCTGGCTCAGAACATCAGTATTTTTATCTGATGCTCAGCAACAGGTTATAAATAATGTCCCTTTTGATGGTGCTTATCTGTTTGGCCTAGTTGAGCAAGCACTGGAGGCCGCTCAGAAGACCAGGACTGCCATTAAAACAGCCAGGTCGGCTCCTTCTGCAGCAGAAAGGGGCGGGAACCGCTGACAGTTTAGTTACAGGCACTCCTTTCGGGGTAGAGGCCAAGGAGCCTTTAACAGAAACCAGCCTCCTTAGCCACAGAAGAAAACGCAGAAAAAGGTGCAGGGCCCGAAAGCACACAGTGCCACCCTCTGAAACTCTGGCCCCGGTCTCTCCTCAGCTGCCCAAGGTGGACACTTCTTGGGCAGTGGGAGGTCATTTGACTCTGTTTTAGAACCAATGGAAGTCCATCACCTCGGACAAATGGGTACTCAGGATTGGTCAAGAGGGTTACTCTCTCAATTTTGCAGAGATCCCTCCGGACTTTCCACTCAAGCGACTGAACACTCTGTCTGCTGCTCAGTCAGGCCTTCTCACCTTCGAGATACAGCGCCTTCTCAGAAACAGTGCAGTAGAAGTGGTTCCCTGGACAGAAACAAACACAGGTTTCTACTCCCATTACAGTCTGGTTCCAAAGAAGACAGGCGGCATGCACCCAATTCTCGACCTCAAAATTTTAACAAGTTCTTATTCAGAGAGAAGTTCAAGATGGTCTCCCTGGGAACACTACTTCCACTTCTTCATCAGTACAACTGGCTGGCATCCCTGGATATGCAGGATGCCTATCAGCATCTTCAGTGCACCCAAGTCACCGCCAGGTACCTTCGTTTGTGACCTTGGGTAAACACTACCAATTCAGAGACCTGCCCTTTGCGCTTTCTTTCAAAGCTTGGCATTCCAAGTCTTTCCTACTTAGGCGATTGGCTCCTAGCAAGCCCGTCCAAGGCAAGAATGCAGGGGAGGCTGTTTCCCGCGTCTTCTCAGTTCCTCACCTCCATGGGGGTTCTGCTGAACCTAGAGAAGTCACAGCTTCAACCCTTTCAGCTCTCCTCTTCATAGGGACACACTCCTCGACTCTTTCACGGGAAGGCCTTTCTCCCGGAGGACAGGAGGAGCGACATTCTTTAGATGGCTTGCTTCATCGGAGGAAACAGCCCATCTTGCTCACTCCATGCAATGGATGTTGGGTCTCATGGTCTCGTCTGTTTTCATAGTGCTTCTGGCTCGATTGCACATGTGGACTGTTCAGTGGATGCTCAGGACGCAGTGGTCCCCAACGACGCACCTGCAATCTTACCCCATCAAAATGACAGATCCTCTGAGGAGGTCACTTGCATGGTGGATTCAGGAGGACATCCTTCTACAAGGTTTGCTCTTTGCCCTTCCAGAGTCTGATTACCATCACCATGGCTGCATCTGTGATTGGCTGGGGGGCTCACTGTCAGGAGTTCCACACTGAAGGAGTGTGGAACCAGGAGGAGTCTTATCTACACATCAGTGTTCTGGAGATGAGAACAGTCCTGTACGCTGTTAAAGTCCTAAAGGATGTCCTCTGTCGCAAAGTAATCCTTCTTCAGACAGACAGGAAAGCAGTGATGTATTACATCAACAAGCAGATAGGAACGCACTCCTGCCCCTTGTGCAGAGAAGCCATGAGGGTATGGGAATGGTGCCTCGAGCGCAACACTATGATTCAGGCAGTTTATCTGCCTGGAATTAATAATCTGGCAGATCACCTCAGCAGAACAGAGGTGGACCCTTACGAGTGGTTGCTTGAACAAGGTGTGTCGATCTTCGAGTGGGGTAGTCCAGACGTGGCCCTTTTTGCATCCCCACTCAATGCAAAACTGCTTCTATTCTGCTCCAGAAAGCCAGGACCTGGCGTTTTCTGTCAGGATGCATTCAGACTGGTGGACAAGATGCTTTCTGTACACATTTCCCCCGCTACCACCTAATTCAGAGGGTGCTGCTCAGACTAGAGGCACATGGGGACAAAATGATTCTAATTGCACAATACTGGCAGATCTGGTTTCCATTAATCAACAAATTGTCAGGGGCCCCTCCGAGGTTACTACCTCTTCGAATGGACCTCCTGACACAGGGATCCCTGGTTCATCCCAATCTGCACTCCCTTAATCTCCCTGCCTGGCTCCAAAGGAGATAGAGGTAGAGCAGGTTCAGGTTTCCCAGAATCTCTGATTCTTTTGGCAGTCGTAAGTCCTCCACCAGGAAGTCTTACGGCTAAATGGGCGTTTTTAGCCATGGTGTGCGAAGATCCTCTTGATCCATTCAGATGCCCACCAAATAAAAGTCCTGGAGTACCTGTTAGACCTTTCAGATGCAGGGCTGCAGTATTCAGCGGTCAAGGTACACCTATGTGTGTTTTCCACCTATCACGAGCCAGTCCAGAATATGTCTCTGGCTCAGCTGCTTTGTCCGGGAGAGTCCTCAAAGGCATTCTACACACAAGGCCTCTGGTTAGGAAGCCGGTGGCTGCCTGGAATATTAATCACGTGCTGAATATGCTCACTCGTAAGCCTTTTGAGCCTCTAGCCATTGAAGCTTTAGTTCCTGACCTGGAAGACTCTCTCTGCTCACAGGGTCTCTGAGATATATGCCTAGTCACAGACCCTCCACACATCGCCTTCACAAACACATGATGGTTCTTTGTACTTGCCCCAAGTTCCTACCCAGGTGGTTTTGGAATTCCACCTCAACCAGCCCTTGGTTCTCGTTTACTTTGTTAACTTCCAGAATGAAGGGAATGCACCCTTCATTCCCTGGATGTCAAGAGAACCCTTAGATTGTTCATATATAGGACAGGGGACATCCGTTAAGTGAAGCAACTCTGTGTCCTTTAATATGGCCTGGCTGGGTCAGCCGGTATTCATCAGATGCATTTCCACTTGGGTAGTGGCATGACTTGGCCATTGTTATTCTAAGGCGCAGGTCAAGTTGGAAGGCCAGGTGCGCGCCCACTCAACTAGAGCGCTTTCTGCATTCCTGGCAGATTACACTCCATTCCCCTTACTGAGATTTGCAAAGCGGCTACTTGGAGCTCAGTGCATGTCTTTGTAAAGCACTGCGCTCTGGATGTCCATGGCAGACAGCATGCTTCTTATGTCAGGACAGTTCTTAATGGAATTATTTCCTGAGTGAGCCCTGTTCTGCTGCCCTGCTCGGGGATTGGTTTAGCTTGGTACTTAACCCAGAAGTTTGAATAAATGGTGAAGACTTTAAGTTCAGGAAGATGAAAATTATGTAACTACCGTAATTCTTGATCTTCTTGACAAGTCTGCACAGTTTATTCATACGCCCACCCACCATCCTATGGGCTCACTATTCTGTTCCTGGTCTTCATTCCCTCATTGGTTTGGGCTGTGAAGACATTATAAAGTTGACTCTTCTTATACGTGGTCAAACAGAGCCTGGTTAGGTCAGGTGTTTATTTAGTTTTATTTCACGCTGCACCTTCTCGGTAAAAAAATGCGGAGGTGGTTGGAGGATCGGTGCTGAGGTAGCATACATAGGCACAGAGCTAATCTCACGGTGTGCTGTGCAAGCTGGTCCCACCACGCGCCTGCCCTCCTGAAGATTTTTGGCTCCTGCAGGGTCCTAGTGCCTCCGCCTAGAAACCAAAAGTATGAATAAATGGTGAAGACTTGTCCAAGAAGATCAAGAATCACAGTAGGTACGTAATTTTCATTTTTATGCCATAAGCTGCCAACAGATTTGCGTGAATAACTAAACTGTTAATGCATGTTGAAAGTATTGCAATATTGTACTTTCTCCTGCATGTGACGTGATCTTCTTCAAGGATATCTCTTTCATCAGGCCTCACCTATGGAACTATAGCTGCCAGTCCAGGACTACATGGAAACTTTTGCCAGTGGTCCACTAGGGCTACACATGACGACGTCTTACATCAGTGTCCTCTTTCTAAATTTGGTAGACCCCTCTTCCTCCTCAAATCTATTCCCACTGCCGACCCGTGCTAGCAGGACTCCATGGACATGCCACCATACGATTGTGCTAAATCTTAGCTTTCTCAGTCTTATTTTTCTCACCCTAGTAGCCATCCGTTATTTTAAAGTGATTGCCATTGTTATACATGCTGATGAAAATGCACGCTAAACTCTCTCCAAATGTACCAGTATTAAGAGCACATAAGTGTGCTGTCTCGGAGAAAGGTCTCACGGCTTAAGGCCTGTCAGATCTGCCTTAAGTTTAATCAAGCTGCCCGCAACAAAAGTCTTCCATACCCATCTTCTTGAGCAGCAGGTAGCCAGAATGGATAGAGAGCTCCAGGGGAAGAGTTCCACTGTGTTTCTCTTCCTCGGGCTCCCAGTCCTCTAGGGCCTGAGGGAAGTCTTCAAGAAAGCATGAACAACGGGAAAGGGAGCAGAGTAAGTCACCGCTACTCTTGGCATTGACCACTTAGGCAGTGACACCTCCTGTTGCACAGACCTTAGAACCCACAAGGTCTGCTTTGGCAGTGAGTTCTGCCAGATCTCCCATGGCCTGCGAAGGCCCATTGACGTCTGGGCTGCTGACATTTCCGTCCGCATCACATGTCCTGCTGCACAGACCTTGTAACCCTCCAGGTAGACTGACTGAGTTCTGCTGGACCTACCCTACGTGGCGACCCCATCGATGTTACAAGGCACCGCTGCTGTCGGCGTTCAGACAGATGCTCTCCTCGCTGCGAGATAATACAGCACCTTATACCTCCTCTTCCTACACTAGGCACATCAGCGACTGGGCCTGTAAGACCAACCACCACGTCGATGCCCCCAAAGTACTTCAGGCAGTCAGTGTCCTTGCTACCTTCCCTGCGGCCTTCAGAGCCCAGCGACGAAGATCAGGAATACAATCCTGACCTACTATTATAAGAGGAAGAAGAGGAGGAGGAAAATATGGATGGGAGCCCCTCTGACGGGTCTGGCTGAACCATTTCCACCAGCAGCGAGGAGTCTACATTGTATACTCTAAGGTCCCCTCCTGAAGACCTCCTCTTCATCTATATGATGAATCAGCTCTAAACTGCAATGGGATTTAATGCTAAGGAGCAAGACGTCACTAGCAGAAACTTGGTAGAGTTTCCAGAGCTACCAGATTCTGCAGCTCTCGTCATTCCTGCTCTATTGGCTGCACTGGGGGATGCCACCTTGGTTGCCTGGTACCGACCAAGCTTGATCCCTGCCATGCTCAGAAAGGCAGACAAGCTGTACCAGGCCCCCTCAGGAAAACCCTTTTTCGCAGGCCAGTGTGAGGCTGATACAGTTGTGATAAACACAGCCCATGCATGATAGGTCTAAGGGGCATAAACATCTCAGTTCTCTTCCCCCAGATAGCGTCAAGAAACTGGACCTTGTAGGAAAGAGAATCTTTGCCTCTGCCACACTGGGCCTCAGAATAGCAAATTATCAGGTCAATATGGTCAAATTTCAGAATACCCTCTAGAGAAAGGCTAAAGCAGCAGCTCAGTCCCTCCCAGAGTGTCCCTAGAAGCAGGAGTTGGTCAAGGCCCTCTAGACTGGGACTGACATGGCTAAACACCTCTTTGGTCTACCTACAACATTTCACATGCCTTGGCCAGAGCAGCTGGGCTAGCATCTGCCTAAGAAGGCATTCTCAGTTGAGAGTCTAGGATTTACTAGTGCCATCCAGCAGTCCATTCTGATTGCCCCTTTCAGAGGATACAGTCTCTCTGGGGCAGATGTGCAGAATATCTTCTCTGAGCTGCAGGCTTCAGAAAGGACTTCTAAGGTCAGTCCATTTCCTCTACCACACACAACCGAGAAGTAGGCAGAGGGTGGCCTTTCGCAAGCTTACAAGTAGACCTAGATTGGGGGCCAGGGAACAAAGCAAAAGCAGATCAGCCTTGCCCGTCCCAACCTCCTCCACATGTGCCCATTCCAAAACCCCTAGAGGAGGTGCAGCTGTGGCCACCAGATTTGCTTCAGCATGACTTCTTATTAGACCACTATTCTCTGGTACAAAATCCAGAGGTGGTGGTAGGGGGTTGCATCTCCCTCCACCTGGAACAGTTTCAGGTACGTAAGCAAAAGAGAAAGACCAGGGGAGGGGTAGTAAAACTTGAGGGTAGGGGGAGAGTGTACGGAGGAGGACCAGGAAAAGCAGACACCCTGAACAAATACTTTCGCTCAGTGTTCACAGATGAAGGGGAAGGCAAGGGACCACAGATAAGTACCAGGAGCATTGAAGGAAGAGAGGTGGACACTAGTCCATTTACAGAGTAGGAGAGGGTCCTGAAAGAATTCGCAAATCTGAAAGTGGACAAGGCAATGAGGCCAGACGGGGTGCATCCAAGGATATTGAGGGAGCTCAGAGAGGTGCTGACTGCATCTCTGACAACCCTGTTCAGCCACTCACTGGAGATGGGAGTAGTTGAGAACTAGAGGGCAGATGTAGTCCCACTTCACAAAAGTGACAGTAGAGAGGAGGCTGGTAATTATAAGCCACTCAGACAGAATTCGGTGGTGGGGAAATTAATGGAATCACTACTGAAGGAAAGGATTGTGGAATATCTTGACTCCAGTGGTTTACAAGATCGGAGGCAGCATGGTTTCACTGGCAGATCATCATAAATCTGATAGATTTATTTGACTGGGTGATGAGGGAATTAGATCAGTGTGGAGCAGTTAATGTGGCCTACCTAGATTTCAGTAAGGCCTTCAGCATCGTTCCACATAGGAGATTCGTAAACAGGTTGAGCAGCCTAGGAGTGGGTCCAAAGGTGGTAAACTGGGTAAGGAATTGGTTAGGGGTCAGGGGACTGAGGGTGTTGGTAAACAGAGTTCACGACGAGGAAGGGAGGATGACCAGTGGGGTGCCACAGGGCTCAGTACTGGGACCGGTCCTCTTTAATGTTTCTCTTGGTGAACTTTTAAGTACCTCAAGGGAATCAGCAAAGTCCAGAAGGGTAGCATCTTTCAGAAAAAGAGATGTGTAAGAACAAGGGGGCATAATTTAAAGTTAGAGGGGGGACGGCTCAGGGGTAATGTGAGGAAATTCTTTTTCACAGAGAGAGTGGTGGACGCATGGAACCAGCTTCCTGGAGAGGTTGTGGGGTCTAAAACAGTGAGGGAATTCAAACATGCATGGGACAGACATAAGGCAATTATAGTGGGGGGTTGCAGGAAGTAGGCTGTTGGTTAACTAGAATCTGCAGCTTATCCAATAGGTAGGGAAATGGGCAGACTGGGTGGGCCAAGTGGTCCTTTTCTGCCGTCTGTTTCTATGACCTTGCAGAGGGGCTAGTAGGAAATGTATGCCTTTTTGCTGATAACACTAAAATCTACAGGGGGGGGGGTGTGTGTGGAAAAAATGATTAGAGATCTGAGAAAACTAGAGGAGTGGTCTATGGTGTGGCAGCTAAATTTCAGTGTGAAAACGTGGAAAATCATGCACTTGGCACAGAAACCCAGGGGTGGAATACAAAATGGAGAGTGTAGCATTAATGACCATGAAACAGAAAAGTGACCTGGGGACAGTCATATCTGATGACCTAAAGGTGGCCAGACAGTGACAAAGCAGTGGGAGAGCTAATGGGATGCTAGGGTACATAGAGAGGGGTATCACCAACAGAAAGAGAGAGGTGTTACCACTGTATAGATCACTGGTGAGATTTCACCTAGAGTACTGTGTCCCGCTCTGGAGACCACATCTCTGGAAGGACATAGACAGAATAGAGGTGGTGTGGCGGGTGTGGGTGAAGGATAACACAGAACAGCAGATTGGTGCAACACACCACAGTAGCATCTATTTTTCTTTCAAAGTCAGGATAAAATAATTAACTCCAAAATAAATAAAGCAAAATTCTTCACAGAGTAGCAGGTAATTCACTTTCCTTGGTGACCACAGGGGATAACCTTAAGCAATGGTATATCCTTTCTTCAATACATCGGCTTGTAGCAACAGACTATGCATGTCCTTTTTCTGCTCTTGGTCAGCACATGCTAACCCATTGATCTATCTTTCTTGTGGAAATGAACTATCCACTATGTTGGTCTTGTGTGTTTGGGTGATGGGGAGCCCAAATAAAAAAAAAAAAAAAAAAAAAAAAAATAAGCTAAAGACAAAGAACCAAAGTACAAAAGCATTGAAGAAGGATTACATCAAAGGGCATTGGCAGTGAGCCAAGTTTCAAAGAAATACAAAATCACACATACCCCATAATGCAAAGCAACATGGGATGTATATGCAAATCACCATGAAATTTTAGGCTTGTTCAGCTTCAAGCAGGAATGCATGGTGCCAATCATTCTTTTAAGCATTCTGCACTTTTATTTCTGATTGCACTTAATAACAGTAGCACTTACTTCGAGAAGGTTCCTGTAGTAGGTCATAACATATAGGACTGTGCCCTTGGCATCAGGACTGCACGGCAAACTTTGCTAGTGATGTCTTGTGGGGACAGCCCACCTGGCGTCATGTGACAGATGTCACGCAACAGGCGTCAGCGTGACCCTATAGTGGGGCGGTCCCATGCCCACCTTCCAGTTTTTCCCACCATTGACCTGCATAAGGACCTAGCAGTGAACGTTGTTCCAGTCGTGACGCTATTTTGTATAAGTATACAACTTATTTCTCGATATTAGAGTACTGTTTTACGCTAATTTTATGTCTTCTTCACCTCCGACTCTGAAGTCCTAAGAAGAGTCACGAGAAGTGTGGCATACAGATCCCGCACAAGGATGGCCACCGTGCTGCCTCTTCTGCCTAGGCCCGAATCATGATACCGAGGCCTGTCTGATTGCAAACCCTTCAACCAGGCCATGTGCAAATCCAGGCAGCAAGCCCTGGAACCCATCTTTTAAAAGCCAGAATGGCCTTCTTGGAAAAAGAAATGCAGAAACTGAGGAATCCGCTTTTCTCCTTCTTTGGAATTATAGAAAAAGAAGAGACAGAGAAGCATAGAGAGAGGAGCGTTTGGAGGGCCGGGAGGCGGGTCTCCTCTGGTAAGGATTATTGGGCCCAAGACCCCGCGTTCCTCACGTCGAGCAAGTCCGTTTCCCGCCTCCTTCCCTGGTGATTGTCCACAGCTGGTTTCCGACCTGGAGAAAAGGATGCCGGCACAGGAGGCTAACCCCACCCCCTGCTCCTTGTCACTCGTGTGTTCCTTTCAGTCTACCACAGTGCTCATTTCTGGTGGGGCCACTCGGGAGATCACCTTACCAGATGTTAGGACCTCTGATAGAAACGAGTCTTCGGACTCAGAGGAAGATTCCTCTGATTCTTCTTCCGGACTGTCCGGAACCACAGGAGCTAAGGGCAAGGAGTCGCCTAAATCGCCTCTCGAAGACCCCTCCTTTACAGAACTTCTCCGCATCATCCAACACACTAATGGATGGAACACAGAATAACAAGAACCCGAACGTAAGCATCTAGCTGAACACCTAGACCTAGAAGAGGTATCTCCAATTCCCGTCCCTCCTTGGACCACTGCCCATGAGGATCTCACTTCCACTGTTTGGCAGTTGCCTCATTCTATTCTGGCCATCCCCAAAAAAGGCTGACCGGATTTATCATACGCTGGAGAGTGTTTCATTTCTGGATTCCCAACCCAAGGCAGATTCCATCATCATAGCTGCAGGTCATGATCGTACTGCCAACCAAAACATGTGAGTACCTACCCCCTGATAAAGAATCTAGGCAGCTAGACCAGTTTGGGTGAAAACTGTACGCCTCCTCCACCTGTGTTCTTCGTTCTCTCAGCTATATAGCACACATGGTTTCCTTCCAGAAGGCCAAAATGGCCAAACTGGAAGCTCATCTTCAGATTGCAGAGGACCCTGACCTCAAGGCGGAACTTACTAAGGACCTGCGTCTGTCCAAGATATCTTGCAGGCATGCACTTAGAGCTACTATGAGACTGTGGATGCAGTGGCTCATTCCTCCGCCCACGGCCGTATGCCTCCAGCGTCATGCTTGCCTGCATATATCTGGGCTTTCCCGGATGTACAGGCAGTCATCCAGGCGACCCTTTCGAGGTGCAGTCCTTTTCAGAGGGGACAAGAAGGACATTATTACGGGTCTTCAGGACGGTGGACAAGCCCTTAGAGCCGTAAAATCCTTGTATAAGACGGCGTTGAACCAAAGCGGCCCTTCGATTGCCAGAACAAGCGGCAAAGGTAAGCAGCGCTTTGCCAGGCGTCAGAACAAAGGAGAGCATTGGGGTCAGCTATTGCATCTCCTGCCTCCAAAACCCAGAGGACAGCTGGGGATCCCTCCTCTCTGTCCGTCCACCTCCTGACTCTTTCAGACCTCCCTTCCTCCATCTCTCAGCACCTTGGAGCAGGTGGATGGAAGGTTTGCCCTTCACTTAGAGGAGTGGCAGGGCATCACGTCAGATTTTTGGGTCTTGCAACTAGTGTCAAGAGGCCACACCACTGAGTTTCCGGAAATTCCACCAGACTCGCCTCCAGGTCGATCCCGCTATTCCCTGAACCAGGTGTCTCTGGTGGGAAGAGGTAACTGACCCTGCTTAAAAGTCAGCCATAGAGTCAGTCCTTCTGTCACAAAGGGAAAGGGTTTTACTTCCATTTTCCCTTATCCCCAAAAGACAAGCGACCTCAGACCCATCCTGGACCTCAGCCAGCTGAACTTTTCATAGAACACAAAGGTTCTGTATGCTGACAATACAGAAGTCTTCTACCCTTGCTGCAGAAAGACCATTGGCTCAGTGCACTGGACATGCAGGATGCCTACCTGCACATTCCAGTGTTCCCTGGCCACCGCAGTTTCCTTTTTCAGAGGGGAACACTTTCATTTCAAAGCCCTCCCCTTTGGCCTTTCGTCGGCACCCAGGACCTACACCAAGTGCCTAGCGGTGGTGGCAGTGGCTCTTCGCCATCAGGGAATTGCAGTGTTCCCATATCTGGATGACTGACTCTTGGCAGCCCTGTCCAGGAACAGTCTAGAGGAGTCACTGTCCTTCACCCTGGATCTTTTTTCTCTACTGGGGAATACTATCAACTACCCCAAGTCATCCCTGGTTCCCTCCCAACGACTCCCAATTCATTGGAGCAGTATTGGACACGGTCCAATGCAGGGCCTTCTTGCCCTTGGACAGAGCGGATACTCTGCTGGAGCAAGTCAATCTGTTAGTCTTTTCCAGGCATACTCCTGCCAGGGCTTTCTTATGCCTTCTTGGCCTCATGGCAGCGACCATTTCAGTGGTCCCCTTGGCCAGGCTACACAGAGTCACCCAATGGACTTTGAGTCCAATGGGATCAGCGTTCAGACAACCTAAATCATCCTTTCATGGTGTCCAGCACACTCCAAGAAAGACCTCTTATGGTAGCAGGATCCTCAGCCTGTCTCAGGGGTTACCTTTCAGGACACCCCCTCCCTCCTGGACCCTCACCACAGATGCCTTGGGTCTGGGTTGAGGGGCCCACCTGAGGAATCAGACACAGGGGTCGTGGTCACAGCTGGAAACATCTCTCCATATAAACATCCTGGAGATGAAGACTGTCCTTCGCCCTCCAGGCCTTTCAGCCCTTCTGTCTGCAGGAACACTGCTAGTACAGACAGATGTGTCCAGTGGTTTGGTACATTAACAAGCAGAGAGGCACCTGGTCGTATCCCCTTTGCAGGGGAGGCGATGCGGGTGTGGTACTGGGCAGTCCAGCACGACCTGCTTCTCATGGCCGTACATGTCACAAGTGTCTTCAGTGTCCTGGCGGACACTAGCTCTAAATGGAAATACAGGTTACTCACCTGTAACAGGAGTTCTAGGAATGGTATATGTTGTTCATCCACACTTTCTGGCAGGTATCCTTGCCGCTTTAAGTCTTGCTGGAAGGTCTTCAGGTTGGCTCCTCCACCCACCCGGTGGTAAAACTCGGCTCTGCCCCATGGCCAGATCTGGCCGCTGGAGAAACTCAGGTGATGCGTCAAGGCGGGAGGTCGTGGAGTGGATGAATCAACATATACCATTCCTAGAACTCCTGTTACAGGTGAGTAACCTGTATTTCTAGGGACATGGATATGTTGTTCATCCACATTCTGGCAGACTCCTAGCAGTTCTCTGGGAGCAGGAGGTAGGCGACACCCCTACTTAGGGAATAGAGACTGGAGAACGAGGCCCCAAAACCAGCATCCGGCGTGACTCAAGGTCGATGTGGTAGTGGGTGATGAAGGTGTGCTGACTTCAGGTAGCAGCCTGCAGATTTCCTGTATAGGGGCGTCCTGGAAGCAGCCACCGATGAATGTATGGCGGGTAGAATGAGCTCTTATCTCTCTGGGAGGCTCCATGCCTGCCAACCTATAGCAGAGATCTATGCAGGAGGTGACCCACCTGCTTATCGTCCGCTTGGCTGCAGGTCTGCCAGGTGCGGCTTCAGCGTAGGGCGACAAACAGCTGGCGAACCTCTCCCTGAACTGCAGCCGTGCGCTCCTTATAGTGCTTAGCATCCTTCTAGGGTCCAGAGTATGGAGCCTATATTGACCTCCGAGGTGTGATTGGGGTAGAACACTGGCAGAGTCAACACCTGGTTAAGGTGAAACTCCGACACCACCTTCGGAAGGAATTTGGGTGGGGCACAGGACAACCTTGTCCCTGTGGAAGACCAGATAAGGAGACTCGATGGAAAGCACCTGGAGCTCTCCATCCTTCTGGCTGACGTGATAGCCGCCAAGAAGCGTCTTCCACCACAGGTGAGAGATGTCACACCTGTGCATTGGTTCGAATGGCTTGCCCATGAGCTTTGCCAATACTAGCAGTAGATCCCCGCGGTGGAGGTTCTCGCACCAGAGGAAATGTGATCAAGGCCTTTGAAAAAAGCGCCAGACCACCTTTTCCTCTCGCCACGGCTGCTTCCTGACCAGCGCTACTGGCAGAAGATGGCTGCCAGGTGCACCTTTAGGGTCGTCGACCTAAGCCCTTGCTGAGAAAGGGACCATAGATAGTCCAAGATGCTAGCCAAGGAACAGGAGGAAGGGTCCAGGCCCTTGCCCTGACACCAAATGGAAAATCTCTTCCATTTGAAGGCATAGCATTTCCCGGTCGACTCCTTACGGGACGCCTCAACTACATTGAGGACCTCATCGGAAAGACCCAAGGCCTGGAACTCTAGCTGCTCAAGAACCAGGCAGGCAGGTGCAGGGATTGAAGGTCCGGATGGAACACTTTCTCCTGATTGACTGAAAGTAGGTCCGGGCGAGCTGGAAGCTGCCTCGGGAGCCTGGAGCTGAGGCTGAGGAGTTCTGGATACCAGCATTGGCGGGGCCAGTCTGGGGCTACCAGAATCACCTCGCCTTGTCCCTCCTACTTGAGAAGCACCTTGTGGATCAAGGAAATGGGAAAGGCATAGAAGGGCCTGGGGTCCACGGCCTCGAGAAGGCATCCCCCTGCAGCGAGCCCTGCTGAGGGGGGCGGGCATGGAACAGCCTCAGCTTCGCGTCCTCCCTGGAGGCAAACTGGTCCACCTGAGGTGTGCCCCAATGGGAGAACAAATCTTGTACTACCTCCGGCAGGAGAGACCACTAGTGAGACACAGCCCCTATCTGGCTTAGGGCATCGGCCAGGATGTTGGAGACTCCTTCCGCATGAATGGCTAGGAGATCCGCCTCCAGGCTGCGCACGAGTGACCAGATGCAGAGAGCTTCCTTGCACGGAGGCATGGAGCGCGTCCCGCCCTGGCGGTTTAGGTAGTACATGGTCGTGGTATTTTCCGTCTGGACCTGAACCACTTGACCCCGTAGAAACGGAGCGAAGGCGGTGAGAGCTAGACGGACCGCCCGAAGCTCCAGCAGGTTGATATGGCATCGGGACTCCCGAGGGGACCAGAGGCCGTGCGCTCTGTGCTCCCCCAGATGGGCACCCCAACCCATCAGAGAGGCGTCGGTCGATAGAGAGACCGTTGGCTCGGGGCGGACAAGCGGATACCCTCCTACAGATGAGCTGGAACAGTCCACCACTGGAGAGCATTCCCACATCCCTGGGTCACCGTCACTAGCTGGTCCAATGGATCGCAGCATTGAGACCACTGGCTGGCCAATCCCACTGAAGGGGCGCATGTGCCAGCGGGCTGAGCGGACCACGCTGGTGCAGGTCGCCATGAGACCCAGGAGGTGCGGAAGTCCCGGGCAGGGTGCGATTGCCCAACCAGAAATGATTGGGCAGAGGAGGAAAGGACCTCGGCCCTGTCCGCCGGGAGTCGTGCTCTGGCTCGAAGAGAGTCGAGCTCTGCCCTCATGAAAAGAATCACCTGCTTCGGTCCGAGTTCCGACTTAGCCTCGTTGATGAGGAGGCCGATCTGGGAGCAAACCTGGAGGGCCAGATCTCTGGACCGCTCCACCTTCTGTCTGGAGGGGGCTGTTATCAGCCAATCGTCCAGATAAGGGTACCCAGAACCCTCTGTGCCAGGGAATGCTGTCACCACTGCCATGCATTTGGTGAAGACCCTGGGAGCAAGAGAAGGCCGAAGGGCATGGCTTGGAACTCATAAAGGGATCCCTCCGCGCAGCGAAGGAATCTCTGGTGAGGGCGGACCGGATAGGGGCGTGAAGAATCGTCCTGTAGGTCCAGAGAGCAGAACCACACGCCCCGTTCCAGGGATGGTATTATCTGAGTCAGGGTGACCATCCTGAAGGTCTGAGACCTTAGGAACTTGTTTAGGTTGTGCAGGTCGAGAATGGGGCGGCAGCCCCCCCGTCCGTTTTGGGACCAGGAAGTACCTGGACACACACTCCGGGTCTGAGGGAGGGTCCGCCACCTCTCTGATCACCTCTTTCTCTAGGAGCAGAACGGACCCCGAGGCCCCCCGGGGGGCGACGGCTCGGAAGGGCGGGGCCTGCTCAAACCCCAGAGGCAGGCCCTTTCCCACCACTTCCAACACCCACCGGTCTGTGGTGATAGCAGACCAGGCGGAAAGGAAGTGGCGAAGCCGTCCCCCTATTGGGGGAACCTGGGGTGGGGTGACGAGGTTGGGGTCGACACCCCTCAACCGTCACTGAGCAGGCTTGGTGGAGGGACTGGCCGAGGGACCACCTGGGCCTTTACCTCCCTGCTTCCTGGAGGAGGAAGCCGCGGGCTTGGGTTTGGGATGCCAAGCACGAGCCTGCTGGCCCTGATGCTGCTGGGCCGGACGTGCCGCGGGCGCAGACGGACGAAAGGGCTTGGGTTGCGGTCTGCGGCCCTTGTCCCTCTGGGTGGATGAGACCGAGTCCAGAGTGGCATTGGACTTTTCGATCCTCTGGAGGTGACCTTCCACTCCAGGGCTGAAGAGGTCGGTCCCCAGGAAGGGGACATCCGCCAACTTGTGCTGGGTATCCGCTGTGAAGGTGGATATCCTCAGCCATGCCCGGCGTTGCATATCCACTGCGGCCGCGACTGACCTGGCACATGAGTCACCGATGTCCAAAGCAGTCTGAAGTTGCTGCTTGGCCACTGCCCTGCCCTGCCCTGGTCCCGCACCTGCTTAACCGTGGTCTGCAGGTCAGCCAGGAGATGAGGGACTACCTGGTCCAGGGAGCCCAACAAGGCATGAGAAAAGTGTGCCATCAGCCCGGCGAGCTGGCTGGCCGAAGGCCAAGGGAGGGCTAGCGTGAGCTTTAGCGCCTGGCGTAGTCCAACTTCTTGGACTCCTTGTCGGGAGGCTTGTCCATGTCCCTGGCGCTTCCGGCACGCCGGAAGACGCTGTCGGTAACCAACCCCTCGGCCGAGGGGTGTTCCGAAAAACCGGACCAGGAACCGGTAGGGACGGTGTACTTCCTCGCCATCCTGGCCGAGGGCGCAGGACAGGAAGCAGGGCGTTGCCAGAGCTCAAGGCCAGGCCGACAATGGCCTCGGCCACGGAAAGCCTCTTGGGAGATTCCCCTCGGTCCAATATCTCCGTGAGGGGATACTTGGCCTGCTTGGATCTGAGCTCGAGCTGCATCCCGGTGGACTCCGAGATGCGCCTAAGCAAACCCATGAAGGACGATGGGCTATCGTCCAGCGACTGACCTCCGGAAAACTCCAAGTCGACCCGCCTGGAGAACAGGGAGGAATCGTCGTCGGACCCGGAAGAGTCCGCAAAGAGCTGCCTTGGGCCTGAGCCACCCTCCACCTGCCGAGGGCGATCGGGAGTGAGGGTGACAGACAGCCTATGGGGCAGACCCTGGGCCGACCGAGAATTCTAGGTTGGGGCCCCAAACAACGGCTGTGGAGGCGGAGGTTCCACCAGAATCGGTGGGGCAGCCGGTTTTGGTCGAGCAACAGGCCTGGGAGCAGGCGCCTCGGCTAGAGCGAGGGGTTGCTTCGGCGCTCTGATGACAACCACTTGATAGCCAGGAAGGCGGCGGCGTTGGCTTGCTCCGAGAGAAGGAGCTGTTGCCACATGAGGTCCTCGTAGTGCCGGCGCAACTTGTGTCGAAGCCTCTCCTCGTCCGAGGAGGAAGACGAGGACGAGCCGCGATGCTGCTTGCTACGGTACCGAGACCGCCTATGACGGCGGGATCGGCTGGACCGAGAAGAAGACCGAGACCGAGAACCTCGGCGTTTCCGAGGAGGGTTCTGGGGCAGGGCCGGGGAAACCCGCTCTCCCCTTGGCTCGGAAGGTTCAACCGTGGACTTCGGAACCGGAGGCACAGGCAAGTCCACGGAAACCTCAGTCTCCGCCGGGGGAACCGGGGAGTGAGGGTTTTCGGCTTCACCGGTCGACAGCCCATCCGATGGGTCAAGAAAAATCTCGACTGCGTCGACGGGAGTCTCTGTCAACTGACCTGATGGGGACACCGTGAGGCCAGTGGCCGAAGCCGAAGGATCGACCGAAGTCGATGGTCGACTACTGGGGGAGAGGGACCTCTCCCGCTCCCAAGAGCGTCGACGGAGGAACTTACCTTTGTGGTCCTTCTTCTTGGACCGAGAGGAAGGCCCTGAGGATGTTGGTCCCTCTCCCTTGGTGGAAAGGGACAGACAGAGCTCCTTAAAAGAAGCTGAATAGGAGGAAGAAGCGGGATAAAGGCCGCGGCGAGTGAAGCAGATGCGGCCTGCGCACGCCTCCTCGAGGGCGATCATCTGCTCAAGCTGTTCCGCCGAGCCAGCCGCCACGGAAACCGCCAAACGGGCCTCCTTCGACTTTACCGGAGGGTAACGTTTCTCGGGGCGCCCAAGTTGTAAACAGGTGGCGCGGTCTTCCAGGACGTAGGCCGAAAAGGAAGAGCACAGGTCGCAAGCCTGCAGGTTGTGCTCAAGGCCCAAGCAGTGAGCGCTGCGTGGAGTGCGGATCCGTCGAGACATCTTCTGCCCGAATGGGCACCTCCAGCTGGGAGTCGATTTGTCCGCCGTGGCAGCGAGAAATAAATGACGAAGTCTTGGAAACAAAGCAATTTCGGTGTAGACCGAAGAAATAGGAACCAGTCTTATCGCAGAGCGTTAAGGAGGGAACCTGAGCTTCTAAGCGGTAAGGAAGATCTGGAGTCATGGGGCGGAGCTGAGAGTTTTACCACCCGGGTGGGTAGGAGGAGCCAGCTTGAAGACCTTCCGGCAAGGATACCTGCCAGAAAGTGTGGATGAACAACATATCCATGTCCCTAGAACTTCATCAGGACGTAGTATAACTTCTGTTACATCATTGGGGACGACCAGAGACTGATCTCTTCACCTCCTCATCCAACACAAAACTACCCAGGTTTTGCTTGCTTGTTCAAGGGCTTGGTGTTATCTGGCAAGACGTGTTGTCTCTCTGCTGGACAGGGAAGTACTTGTATGCTTTCCCTCCCTTTCCCATTCTACAGCATGTCCTACTGAAACTTCAGGCAGAGGGCGCTCAGATGCTTCTGATAGCTGCCCTCTGGGCCAGGCAGATTTGGTTTCCACTCCTGCAACAGCTGGCTGTGGAACACACGTACTCCTCCTGCTTCGAACACGATTTGTTGATGCAGGAACAGAACGAACTAGTGCACCCAGGACTCGGGTCCCATCATGTTCATGCATGGCTCCTTCAGACATAATTGTATCACGTTTTGGAGTCTCCAGAGAGTCACTCAAGTCTTAGTGGAAGCTAGAAATTCTTCCACTAGGTCTGCCTATGCAATGAAATGGAAGCACTTTTCCATTTGGGGGCCACCAAAGGTTGGGACCCTTTTTCCTGCTCGGTGCCTCAGGTTATGGAGTGCCTTTTGCACCTGTCTGACTCTGATCTAAGCTATTCCTCTCTCAAAGTCCACCTGTCTGTTATTTGGCATATCATACTTTGGTGGACGGGAAAGCTGTTGCTCAACTGGAGATCTCCAAAACCTTCTTGAAAGGGATCCTCCACTTGATGCCCCCTGTCCGCAACCCTACCCTGCCTCGGGATTTAAATTTTATTTTAGAAAAGCTTACATTGCCTCCTTTTGAACTGGCAGTAAGCTGTGACATGTGTTACCTGCCTTGGAAAGAGCTCTTTTTAGTTGCCGTCACTTCTGCTCGAAGGATTTCTGAGCTTCAGGCCCTGATGTGCAAGGAGCCTTATTTGATTTTTCACAGGGACTGGACGGTCCTGCGAACAAATCCTAAGTTTCTTTCCAAGGTGGTTTCTGAGTTCATCTTGAACCAGACTGTTGAGATGCCAGTGTACTGCCCTATTAATTCGAATAAGAGTGAAGCTCTTCTGCATACATTGGATGTACATAGGATTTTGTGTTACTGCGTCCACAGGACTAAAGATGTCCATCAGATCAGTTGTTTGTCTCCTTTGCACCCAGAACCATGGGGTAGGCAGTTTCTAAGCAGTGTTTGTCCAAATGGTTGGCTAACTGCATCCGTTTCTGTTACCAGAAGTACGAGAAACCTCTTCGGGGGAGGTCAGAGGTCACTCCACTAGGAAGATGGCTACTTCCTAAAAATGTTTAGGCAGCGAGATTTGAGCTGCAGCAACCTGGAGTTCAGTCCACACCTTCATGAAGCATTACAGTTTGGACATTGCCTCTAGGCGTAGGGCTGGATTTGGCCTAGCCGTTCTGCAAGGTCTGCAGTCTTAGACCTGCTCTGGTCAGCCATTTATACTTCCTCCTTCCTTGTTTCAGTGAGTCCCACTGTTGGTGACTGCTTGGGATTCAGTCCTATATGTTATGACCTAAGGCAAGAACCCTCTCGAAGTAAGATAGTACAGTTACGTAAGAACTTACCATAACAGTATATCTTTGAGAGAGGTTCCTGCAGTAGGTCACACTTTCCCTCCCTCCTTCCCCCAGCTTTCTGCATTTTTTTTACAGGCTGTTCTGGATGGGGCTCTAGGATTTCCATCCTTTCTCCTGTCATACTCTTGTGGGTCTCTGGCGGGAGAACTGGAAGGCGTGTGGAAGAGCGCCCACTATAGATGTCACACTGACACCAATGGAAGCAGATCCTGTATGTTATGACTTACTGCAGGAACCTCTCTTGAAGATCTATTGTTACAGGAAGTTCTACGTAATTGTACAACAGTAGTTTTTATCTAGCACTCTTAACTATATCAAACCCCTTCCCTTGCAGGGTTTGTAGGGCACTGTTTTCAAACAACATGAAGTTTCATTTTATAAAGCACCTTGCACTTCATTAATGCTACTGAGCACTTTATATCTGAAAGTCCATTAAGCACTTTATCTTTCTTCATATAAAGCACATGTAGCTCTTTATTAAACAGCCAGCAAGCAAGCTTGGCATTTTATGAAGGTATACATATTTATTCAGGTTCCAGTCTTCTTCCTGTATACAGTTGGCTACTGTATTTGCTCATAGACATATGTTATTTCCTTAGAAAGGCATATGGCTTCTGGTGAGGGACAGAATGGTGAATAAGAAACAAAGAAAGGAAGGAAAGAAATTTAGGGAGGATACAGAATGACTGCCATAGGTGGCCAACCTACTGCAGTGTTAGAAAAAGAACAGGATAGCTTTCTAGAGGTATTGTTGCAACAGATTGTGTAGAAGGAAGGGGAGAAGATAGAAGTATGTCCCTAACTGCTACACCAATTTCCTGGGTAGAGCACAGCTGTACCACAGGCGGTCTAGAGGAGGGCAACTAAAATATCTGCATCAAAAGCCCTATGAGGAGAGACTAAATTACCTCAATATGTACACACTGGAGGTTGGGGTGGAGGGGATATGATAGAGACTTTCAGATACCTCACGGGTATAAATAAGGTTCAAGAGGAAGCATTTTCAGAAAAAAGATACTCAAGAACTAGGGACCTGCTATAAGCTGGAGGGGTTAGACTCTAGAGATGTGAGGAAGTACTTTACAAAGAGTAGTGGATGCCTGGAATAGCCTCACAGTGGAGATAGTGGGGCCAAAAACGGTAACTGGATTCAAGAGTGCATGGGATAGGCATAAGGGAACCTTAATGGTAAAGAAAGTAGGGTTAAAGCCGGAGATCAAGTAGGGTCTGCAGTGTAACATTAGGTATGGAAAATGGGCAGACTAGGTGGGCCGAGTGGTCCTTACCTGCCATCAAATTCTGTGATCTTTGAGAGGGCTCTTGCAGTAGGTATTCACCAATAGGACTAAGCCGCCAGGTGTCAGGACCCCACGGAAAAATCTTCTAGCTAGCAGTCTCTGGCGGGACTGCCCCCAATGTCAACGTATGTCAGTATAAAGGCGATCCGTGCCGCCCTCTAGATCTTTCCCGCCATCGGCTACAGAAAGTCACCTCGCGGAAGAACAGCGCTACTAGCATTGCCATTTTGGATGAGTATTCGATCCTTTTTCCTGTTTCTTCGGAATTAAAGATATTTTTTGTGTTCATCTAGTTACCTTTGTTGGCTGTGCTTGTCGTCCCTGTTGCCCTTCGAGTCGCATAAAAATAAGTGTGACTCGTGTGGAACTCTGCTCCCACATAAGGACAGCCATTCCCTCTACCTCTTCTGCATAGGCCCGGACCACCGTGTGGAAGAGTGCGACCACTGCCGAAAATTCAGTTTGGCCACCTGCGAAAGGCGGCAGCAGTCCCTGGAAGCCCATATCCTCAAAAAGAAGATGGCCTGCATGCAGAAAGAATTGAAGCAACTCAGGCAGGCGTTGGACTCTCCTGAGGGACACCATAAGAAAAAGCGGGACAAGGAGAAACACAGAGACCGAGACTGTTCTTCCACAGCCCCGCTGACTCTGGCCAGAGCTGCGGCCTTACAGGTGTCTTCCCCTCCGGGGACCTATCTCCAGTGGCTGCGTTGGTGGTGTGCAGACGTGCATCGTCGGGCTTGCGCTCAGGCCCAAGTGGAGCCTCTGGGACAAAGGAGGCCTCTACCCCCTCTACGGCTGCTTCTTCCTCCTAGCCTAGCAGTGCGGGTGGGTCTGATAAGTCGGGCTCCGGCTCTGCCGTTTCCCGCCCGGACAAGGCTAAGTCATCTGTCGGCCCGTCCGATGGATGCCCAGCCTGCGATCCCCATCTGGTCCTGATGCCACACCTGATGTTCGGGGGTCGCTGCAGCTATCATCAGACCAGCTGCCGTTGGAGGCTCCACAGTCTCCTCCTCTTTCCCCCACGGGGGTTGAGGACTAGAGGACCCCTCAGCTGTTGGTGCCCCCCCCCGGGCTCCAGAGCCTTCACTCTAGACCCGGCGACTGACCCTCCGCTGTCGCCCTCCGGCTTGCTGATGGCCGACCTTACAATCCGCCTGCTGGCCCGGTTTGTGGGTCCCTCCTTCAGAGCCTTCGCTTCCACCCCTTCTGCCCACGGGCGACACCGAACCCGTTGGCTGCCTCTGTCAGGACCATCTGGCCCATTGGGTCAACCCGCGCCGCATTATCAGACACCAGGTTTCCCATCCGGGTTATCCGCTGTCTGGCTTTTGTTACATGTTTATGGGCATCAGGGCTATCCTCCTCCACTGCAGGCAGATCTGGCGTTCCTGGCCTACTGGTGGGCTGAGGCCAAATCTCAACTTATGTCAGAGCTGGAAAGCATCAGCCAGCGTCTGTCCCTTCGCGGGTTCGGACGTCTACCAGGAGCCTCCATTGCCGGTTTCTGATGTCAGACCAGGGCAGTCAGCAGGCTCTCGACCCAGGGAGTTTTCTCGCCCCCTGGATGTCTCCAGGTCGGTTGATCTCCCTCTCCCTCCTGTGGTGACTTCCAGTTCCCAGGAGTCATCCGACTCGGATGGGGATTATGAACCCTCAAACTCAGGAGAGGGATCGCATACTTCAGAGACCCCCAGACTGAAGGATTCTTCTGAGTCCCCTCTGGAGGACCATTCCTTTCTGGAGTTGCTGAAAAAGATCTAGGAGGCCTACAACTGGAAGACGGTGGAGCAAAATATCCAGTGTCAGAGGCTTGCAGAGCATTTGGATTTGGCAGAAGCTTCTCCCACTCTTATTCCCCCCTGGATCGAGCCTCACCAGGACCTGGTCACGACCACTTGGAAGCGGCCTTCCTCCTTGGCTACTCTGGCATGCAAGGTGAACAGGCTTTATCAGTCACCCAAAGGTAAGGATTTTCTTAGCCTTCAGCCTAAAGTGGATTCCGTGGTCATCAGTGCTGCTCACGATAGAACCGTGAATCCAAAACATCTCGGTTCCACCCCTCCTGACCAAGAATCCAAGATCCTGGATCAGTATTGGAAGAAAGTTTTTGCTTCCTCTACCTTAAACATCAGAGCTCTTAATTATGTTGCCCATATGGGGGACTACCAGAAGATGATTCTCAGTCAGCTCTCTTCAAAATTGGACTCTCTCCCAGATTCCACAGTCAAACAGGAGCTGGGGGACCTCGTTTGCTTGGCCAGATTTGCCTTCAGGCATATGCTTCAGGCTACCTGTGATGCAGTGGATATGGCCGGTCAGAGTTCGATGTTTGCCATCGGGCTACGCCGCCATTCCTGGCTTCGTATTTCTGGCCTGGCACCTAAGGTGCGATCGGCTATCCAGGATGCCCCTTTCAGGGGGTCGGTCCTTTCCGGGGGTGATGTTAAAGATATTCTTACCGATCTCCAGGACAAAGGCCAAGTCCTGCGGTCAGTACAGTATATGTACAAAACCGCCCAGGGGCAGAAATGCTCTTTTTCGATGCAAAACCATCGTCCGTCAAAAGCAGATGCAAACCTGACACCAGCACAAGCGTGAAACTGCGTCAGCAACCAAGCCCCATCAAAATCCATGAGAGCTGCGGGACCGGCTGCTGCCCTGCCCTCTGCCTCCTGACTCATTGCCTCTCCCGCTCCTTCTGGACCTGGGTCCAGTGGAGCCAGTGGGCGGCAGGTTTTCCCTCCACCTGCCGGAATAGGAGAGGATAACTTCAGACTCTTCGGTGCTTCAACTTGTGTCCGAGGGCACTCAGTCGGTTGTTCAAAACCCCTCCCCATAGGCGACCTCCTCAGTCGTCTTACCTTCCATATCACCTCCCTCTGGTGCAGGGAGAAATAGGCTCCCTTCTTTAGAAGGACACAATAGAACCCATTGCTCCTTTGTATCGGGACAGGCTACTGTTCAGTTTTTTGTGGTGCCCAAGAAAACAGGCAACCTGAGGCCCATTCTGGATCTCTGCTCCCTCAGTCTGTTTGTGGAGTACAGGATATTCAGAATGCTCTCCCTCCAGAGCCTTCTTCCCCTGCTGAGGTCAGATCAGTGGTTATGCTCTTTGGACATGCAGGATGCTTACCTCCTTATCCCTATTCGTCCCATCACATCGCAGGTTCCTCCATTTTTGTTTTCAGGGGGAACATTTTCGGTTCAAGGCCCTCCTGTTTGGCCTTTCCTCGGCTCCCTGGGTGTTCACCAAATGCTTAGCAGTGGTGGCAGCCTTTCTGTGCACTCGGGGGTCCGGATGTTTTCCTACCTGGACGATTGGCTGCTTGCAGCTCCTTCCAGGAAGGACCTGCTAGCTCCATTCTGTTACCCAGGAGACATTCTTCAACCTGGGTATCACCATCAACCATGCCAAATCACATTTGGTTCCATGCTAACGTCTGCAATTTATTGGGGCAGTGTTGGGCAGTAGTCTTTGCAAAGCCTTCCTTCCCTTGGACAGAATCGAGACTTTGCTGCAGCAGGTACCTTCTAGTTTTCAGAGCGTGTGCCACCTTGGAAAGTCCTTAGCCTTCTAGGCCTTCTGGCAGCTGCCATCCTGACAGTCCCTCTGGCGAGATTACACATGCGGTCGCAGTGGACCCTCAAAGCCCAGTGGGACCAAACCACAGAGGAGCAGGAGCATAAGATTCTCGTCTCGGACCCAATGGCCAGGGATCTCCAGTGGTGGTTGATCCTGGAGAACCTCACTCTGGGGGTTCCTTTTGCTCCCAATTCCTCCCAAACCCTGACAACAGATGCCTCTGGAGTCAGGTGAGACCCATCTCAGGTCTCAAGACCCAAGGGAGCTGGTCCCAAAGCGAGTTACAGTTGCACATCAGTGTGCTCGAGATGAGGGCAGTCCTATACGCTCTCCAGGCACTCCAAACCCTCATCCTTCCTGGCCTCCTTCTGGTACAGTCAGACATGTGCGTAGTGTGGTACCTCAACAAATGGGGGGGGGGACGCATTCTTACCCCCTGTGCCGGGAGGCAATGAGGGTGTGGTACTGGGCCTCGCAGCACAGTCTCCACTTGACAGCGCTTCATGTGCCGGGAGTTCAGAACTCTCTGGCAGTGGGCGCTGTGGAGCACACCTAAAATCAGGCGCACTCAAGCTCGGCTCCATGTTTTATGAGCTTTTAAGCCTAATTTAATTACTTTAACTATAATTGGTGACTATCTATGAGGCATTTTGGAAAGAGGACTCCATCCGGAAGAGATTGGTACCGAATATTGTAATGGGGCGCACGCAGAAGGCAGGAGGGAGCGGAAACAAAAATCCCCCACAAGTGGACACCCAGGCCGCAGCCACATCACAGTTAATGGCAGCTAGGCCAGACCCCCATGGAGAGCACTACAAACTTCCATACAGGTGATCAACATGAAAATGGAGTCGATTTTGCAATGCTTCACAGATCAGGACATTAAAGTAGAAGCCGCCTCACAAACAGCGGCTTCAGCTGATAAATCGCCACCTAGCTTTGACTGTTACCTCTCAATTGGTGCAGGAGAACACAATCTGGTAACAGTTGGGCGCTAGAAAAAAATGTGAATAGGGCCTCTCATGTACATTTGATTGGGCTTCAGAGGGAGTGAAGAGGACAACTTGCTGGCCTTTCTACAATCCTGGCTCCCTGAGGCATTGCGACTTGGCTCAGATGTAATTGCTGGTCAGTTGCATAAAGCATACAGAATCGCCTTCGTAGCAGGACCTCAAACAAATGCTTCCCAAACAGTCCTGTTAGTGACAGCCAATACAGCAACTCGAGACCTACTCCTCCAGGCACAAGATCTACAGACAACCTTAATCATATATTCCCAGATCTTTCCTACCAGCGAGCGTAGAAAGAAATTCGACACGGTTTGCGCTAAACTCTGGACTCTTGGGGTAACATATTCCTTACTGATGCCAGCTCGCCTTTGTATCTTTTATGGGGGACTTTTCAGTACACGGATCCTCTTGAAGCGGGAGGAAGACCGAACTGATAACCAGGAATTTGAAGCCCAAGGAGCTAGCCAGCCAGAAGATTCGGATGAGGAGACCTGAAAAAGGGACTGTAAAGTGACAATTTGATTGCTTAGTCAAATGACCTTACTAAATTAAACTGGATTGATCCTAAAGTTGTGCCTATTGAATAGTTATTGTTTTAATGCTCTAGTCCACTTAATTTTGGCAATTTAAAGCGTTGTTGGACAAAAAAAAGCTTTATATCTTTTGCCCAGTAGTATTTAGGGCTTATTTAATTTTAAATGATCGAGCCTAGGGATTTTCTTCAGTGGACTACCAGTGTAAGGTTCTGAGGCATGTCAGCTACAGCTTATAAGTGTTTCAAATTAAGATAATGTTAATAATTTGGGGTCATATCAACACTTTGTGTTGTGGTAAATCTAATGGAATTAAGCATTTTGAGTTTGACCACCAAAATCTTTGTGGGGTGCAGCTTATACTGGATTAAAATTTAAATACATGTATACTTATTAAATTTCCCCACTTCCTTACTCCAGATTGTAAAGGCTTGTAAAACCTGATACATTTGATGTATAACTTGTACAGTTGTTTTCTATGCCTTACATGAGTATACTGTATGATGTTGCCTATGTCTATGTGCTATAAATATAAATTTAAAAAAGAACTCTCTGGCAGGCGACCTCAACTGCTACGTCGGTGAGTACTCAGGAATGGGAAATAAAACAAGAGGTGTTAAGCGATGTGTTAGCTCAGTGAGACGCCATACAGATAGATCTGTTAGCCTCCCAGCAGCGCCAAGCTTCCCGCCTTCTGCTTGCTCGCTCCAGGGTGAGACGTTTTTTGGCAGGACACGCTGTCTCTGTCTTGGAAAGGCAGATTTGTTTACGCCTTCCCTCCAATTCCTTTGGTTCTGAGAGTCCTGAACAAACTTCGGGCGGAAGGGGCACACATGATTCTCATCGCTCCCTTCTGGCTGAGGCAAGTCTGGTGTTCTCTAATGTAACTGTTATTGGAAAAACCTCCTCTTCCTCTTCTGATTTCTCAAGATCTGCTGATCCAGGATCAGGGGACCCTAGTCCATCTAGGCTTCAGATCCCTCCACCTTCATGCCTGGCTCCTTCAGATGTAGCCACTGCTCGCTTCGGCGTTTCCCCCGAGGTAGCTCATATTCTGGTGGCGGCCAGAAAGCCTTCCACCAGATCGACCTACGCCATGAAGTGGAAGCGATTTTCTATTTGGGCAGGTTCTAGCACTTGAACCCTTTTCCTGCCCAGTGGTCAGGATCCTGGACTACCTCAGGTACCTCTTCGACTTGGGTCTCAGTTGCTTCTCGCTCAAAGTTCATTGGCCATTTCAGCCTACCATCTCCTGGTTGGAGATAAGTGTGTGGCTCAGCTGTTGGTCTCCCAAGCCTTTCCTAAAAGGGGTTCTTCATTTGAAGCCCCTTCTATGTAATCCTGCCCCACCCCTTGGGATCTCAGTTTCATTTTGGAAAAGCTCACACTGCTCCCCCCCACTTTGAGCCGGCAGCGGAGGCAGACTTGCGTTTCCTGTCTTGGAAGACTCTCTCTCTCGTGGTCATTACTTCTGCTCAGAGGATCTCCGAACTTCATAGAAACATAGAAGTTGATGGCAGATAAGGACCGCAAGGTCCATCCAGTCTGCCCATTTCTTTTTCTATGTTATGAATGTGCCATCAGCCTTTGCTCTGTCAATGGCCTATCTATTCATACTCATCTGTATTGCTCCCTTATGCCTATCCCATGCCTGTTTGAAGGCCTGCACTGTATTCATATCCACCACTTCCCGAGGTAGGCTGTTCCATACATCCACCACCCTTTCTGTGAAACAGAACTTCCTCACATTATCACTTAATTGGTCTCCCTCTAATCTCATGCTGTGTCCTCTTGTCCTGATATTTTTTTTTATATTGAAACATGTTACTCTTTCACCGTGTTAATGTCCTTAAGGTGTTTGAATGTTTCGGTCATATCACCTCTCTACCTCCTTTACTGTAGGGTATACATATTGAGCTCCATTAATCTGTCCTTATATGTACCAAGTCCCTTATTTGATTTTTCACAGGGACAGGGTGGCCATGAGGACCAATCCCAAGTTTCTTCCCAAAGTGGTGGCAGAGTCTACGCTCAACCAATCTATTGAGCTTCCAGTCTTTTTTCCGGAGTACTCCAACCAAGGGGAGCACCTCCTCCACACTCTTGATGTGCATAGGATCTTGTGGTACTATACTAATAGAACCAAAGACTACAGGAAAACAGATCAGCTTTTTATTTCCTTTGCTCCTAAAAAGGAGGCCTTGCCGTTTCTAAGCAGAGCCCGGGGTCTGCCAGATTTATTTTGTGGACCGCTTTTTTCTCCACCTCCCTGGTTTTTGTTTGTTCAGAACTGCTTGGGACTCAGTCCTTTTGGTGAATACCTACTGCAAGAGCCCTCTCAAAGTAAGCTAGTACAGTACGTAGAACTTACGTAACAGTAGATCTTTGAGAGAGGCTCTTGCAGTAAAGTATCTTTCCTTCCTCCATCCCCTGAGTTTCTTCTTTTCTCTTTTATCATGAGGCAATTCCTCTGCTTCTGTCATGCCTTGTGGGTCTCTGGAGGGCGGGCATTGGACCGCCCCCTTTGTCTGACATGCGTTGTACGGTCAGCTGACATGAGGGCCGTCCACAGAGTCTGCTAGCTAGAAGATTTTCCATGGGGTCCTGATGCCTGGTGGCTTAGTTCTAATGGTGAATACCTACTGCAAGAGCCTCTCTTGAAGATCTACTGATCTTATCTGTGTCAATCTTCACCATTCATCACTACTTGGGTATAGCTCACCGGAGCTAGGACCCCACAGGAGACTTTTTTTTTTCTTATGGGAGGAGTCGACGCCGGGCTGGCGCCGCTCTCGAGACCAGCGTTCTACGTGGTGCTCGAGGGTTGGGAGACAGCCATTGTCGATTCTGCCCCAGCCCCAGTTCTTTCCCTCCCGCCAAGTGAGGATCCTGCATGTGAGACCAAAGAAATTTTGTGGCCCAAGTCCTTTGTGTTGTATTGCCTCGGTTCTGAACGTCTGCTCGATGTCGCTTCTTCGACTCCGGTAAGATCTTTCCTTTTTGTTTAAAGTGGTGTCGAGTACTATGTTTTATTCAGTTTTTCGTCCGGTCATGTCTTGTCCAGGGGGCAAGAAGGCGTCAAAAGCAGGGCGGTCCCCCATGCGTCAGTTCCTCTGTGGCCACCTTTACTCTGTTACAGGCAAGCATGACCGTTGCCTCTCCTGCCTCGGCCCCGGACACGATATGGATAACTGAGATATCTGCTTTTCCGTGGACCGCCGTGTCGTTGAGATTCGTGCGTAGAAAGTCGGACGTGCGCCGCCGACTTTCAGAGGATGGATTCGCAGTCGTCAGGCCAAGGTCAGGACTCTCGGCCCTTCCTCCGGGTCCCCTCCCGGTCCTATACGGCCCGCAGAGGAGGGAACCCCTCCTCGCCTAGCCTTCCCATGACAGGGGTTTCTTCCATGGTGCAGGAGGCCCAGTTGACCTCTAGGGGTCAGTCGGGAGGCACCATCTGGATCGCGCTTCGCCGGTGAAGCTCCCTCTGTCTCGCTCTGGGTCCTCAGGACCGGACCAACACCGTCCTTGGCCTTCCTCTGGTGTCGCTTTTGGTTCTGGCACCGTGGAGAGCGACGCCGCGATTGGCGTCTGGCCTGTCATCGGCGCCGCTGTCGCCCCTGCTTCTGCTTGCAGTGTTTGGGCTTCTGGTGGCATCACAGTTGGTGGTTTGGAGTCTTCTGGGCCTCGTTCTAGTCTTGACACCGATGGCGACGCCAGGACGGGAGCTGGCGCTGTCTGCCCTCGCGGTGCCGGAGTTGTGTGCGGCGCCAGGTCTGCCTTCAGGTGTCGCTTGCAGTGCGGGGTGGTTGTCGGTGCGGCGGCGCCGCATCGGACTCGGCCTCGCCAGCTTGGGACCAGTGTGGAGCCAGGCTCGAGTCGCGCTTCAGTGACTCCAGCGCAGTTTGTGGTGCCAGGGGCGTGTTGGCGCCCGGCCGTGGAACTGTACTGCCCTCTGCTGCTTTTGGGGGTTGTGAGTCTCAGGGTGCCGACCTCAGGGCATGGGAACTGGAGGGGCCTGTGGGGTGGTCTGGCATTGGACCTCTGAGTCTACCTCCTTGGCCTTGGCGTTCGATGCTGTCGACTGCAAGCAAGGCGTCCGTGGAGCCGAACTACAAGGGTCGATGGCTGGAAAAGAACTGGGATGGCGCATGGGGACCGCCCCCTTTATACCACACGACTGACATCAGGCAGAGCTGATGTCGGGTGGTCCCCCTATAGTAAGTTCTTACGTAACTGTACTTTTTCTATGCTTCTGTTGGCATTCAGGGTGCTACTTGTATATCAAGGTTTGTCCACCTCACAGGAAGTACTTGGGTTCCAGTTTCAGAAAGATCTCTACCAGATCTTACTTGGAGGGCTCTTGCAGCAGGCAACACTGGTAGGACTGAAGCCACCAGATGCCAGGACCACAGAAAACTTCTAGCTAGCAGTCTTATCACGGGGACCACTCCACCCGGCGTAAGCAACGCTGACATCCGCCTTCCTATAAAGGCGGTCCCTCAGACTACCTCAGTACTTTTTCCTGCCGATCGACCACACACATTGGACTTCCACGGATGCCTGCTTTGGTCGACCGCCAGTTTGTTGCGTTCCCTACAATTTATTTCCTTTTCTCCAGCATCTTTAACATTGATTTTCAGTGTTTTCTCCATCTCGTTTGTCTTCTACTCAGCCTCTTTTTCTGACCAGCGATGAAGTGTGCCTGTGGCAAGCAGATACCTGCCAAAGATGGTTACTCTTCCTGCCTGCTCTGCTTAGGCCCCAGCCATGACACCGAGGCCTGCCAGCACTGCCAGGACTTCAGCCAGGCCACACAGATCCGCCGCTTGAAGACCCTTCAAAGCTTTCTGCTTCAGCAGAAATTAGAAGCGATGGAGAAGGTGCTTCAGGCTAAAAGCTCTTCCACCTTCTGGCCTGCAGGGTCTCATCTTCTTCTTCTTCTCCCAGAAGGAGAAGTTTAGCGAGCTTTAAGCACGGGACCATCTTCGGTCAACCTCTCACTCCACAGTTGACACATAGACGGATTCTGCCTCTGGGTCTTCCTCCCTTGGGCAGTTGGCTCCTCCTCCTTTGGCAGCCCTCTCTCCCTCTGGGATGCGGTGGTTCAACCGACCACCCTCATTTCTGTCATGGGCGGAGCTCCTCGGGCAGCAGAGTTTGTCCCTGGCTCTAAGCCCTTACGTTCCCACAGGTTCTCGGGTGGCCAGCGGGTCCCCCACTGTCAAGGCGTTGCCTTCGTCGGTTCCCAACTCTGGGACTGATGCTAACCCTCCCAGGCATTGCCTGTAGGCGCCGCTGCACCGGGTTTCGCCTCCAGGATTACATCTGCTGCTTCATCAGACCGACGCCAGCCTTCACCTGTTAGGCCGGTGCCAGTTACGCCAGTGCCTCAACAGTCGTCACCTCAGCCCCAGCCTGCACCACAACCAATGCCGCTGGCCCTCAGGATCCCAGTCGGTGCCTGCTGGACTGACCTTTGTATTGAGCGCGCTGCGGTGCCGTGCCTTTACAGATAATGGACCCCACACTTGTCTCTCTGCTACTTCTGGGTCACATACTTTTTGTAATTCAGATTAAAATGAAGTAGCTGTGTACCAGAAAACATCAAGAACATACTCTAAAAGCTTAACTGAGGGTAAGGAGGTTCTCATGGGTATGGGAGGTTGAATGCCTTCCTGTTTCAGTGCAAAGTTCAGTGAGATTTGAGTAGTGGAAATGGCTGTGTGAGATGGGGTTTGGGGTATACTCTATGGCACAAAGTTGGAATAGTGTGCCAGTCGATGTAGCACCATATCTGCCTTCTGATTTCAAATGGAGGGAGTTTGTTTTGAGACCCGTGTGTCAGTTTTTCCATGTTGTATATATCCTGCATAATGGATCTCCAGGATCCAAAGGTGGGAGTTTTGGTGGTGTGCCAGAGCCGAGTGATTACTTTCTTCATGGCAATAGCCGCTATAAGGAGTAGTTGGAGACTGATGGCAGGAGGTTGCAGACAATCTGTTTGACCGTTAGGGCCTTCCAGAGTTGGACCTCTTTGTGTCCCCATTCAACGCCAAACTACACAATTTTTGCTCACTCCAGGGCCTGGTGTTTTCTGGCGAGACGCATGGTCCCTCTCTTGGATGGGGAAGTTTCTATACGCCTTCCCCCCCTTCCCACTTGTGCAGAGAGTACTGCTCAAATTGCAGTCAGAGGGAGCCAGAATGATTCGTGTGGTGCTTCTGTGGCCCCGACAGATCTGGTATCCGCTGCTCCAGCAACTGTCTCAGGAGCCTCCAGTACAGTTGCTTCTCTCCACCCACTTGCTCTCGCAAGATCGGGGAACTCTTGTTCATCCGGCTCTTCACTCTCTTCACCCGCATGTGTGGCTCCTGCAGTCCTAGCGGAAGAGAGGCTAGGAGCATCAAGCAGGGTGACAGAGATTCTGGTAGTGGCGAGCAAGCCTTCCACTAGGGCTACCTGCGTTCTCAAATGGAAACGCTTTTGCCTATGGGCTTAAGCACGAGCCCTGGATCCTTTGGGTTGTCTGGTCAGGCATGTGCTAGAGTATCTCCGTCACCTCCTAGATTTAGGCCTGAGTTACTCGTCTATCAAGGTTCACATGTGTGCGGTCTCCGCATATCATGGTCCTATGGAGATAGGTCTCTACCACAATTGGATGCCTGTAAGACATTTTTGCAAGGGGTGTTGCATGTCAGATCCCCAAGGAGGGACGTCGTTCCACCTTGGGATCTCCTTTTTGTTTTGGAAAAGCTCACTCTCCCTCCCTTCGAGCCCGCAGCCTCGTGCAAGTTGCGCTTCCTTTCCTGGAAGGCCTTACTGCTGGTAGCTATTATCTCCGCTCAAAGGGTTTCCGAGCTCCAGGCTCTGATGTGCAAAGAACCTTGTATCGTTTTTCACAAGGATAGGCTAAACTTACGAACCAATCCCAAGTTCATGCCGAAGGTGGTGTCCGCTCTGACCCTCAATCAGGACATCAACCTCCCTGTGTACTACCCCCAAGCTTCAAACCAAGGTGAGGCACTATTGCACACCTTGGATGTTCACCGCGTTCTTAGATTCTACCTTCACAGGACTCGCTCCACTAGGTCGACGGACCAGTTGTTCGTCTCCTATGCTAAGCGCATGTTAGGGGCTCCTGTGTCCAAGCAGTCGCTGGCCCGTTGGCTGGTGGACTGCATATCCTTTTGTTATTAGCACCATGGGAGGGGGAGAGGAGGGCCCGCCCGGATGTTGTTAAGGGCCACTCCACCAGAGCAGTGGCTTCTTCTTCACGGCGCTCAGGAATGTTTCCTCAGCGGATATATGTGCTGCTGACATGGACCTCAGTCCATACGCTCATCAGACACTACAGTCTGGATATAGCTTCCAGAAGGAGAGTAGGTTTTGGACTGGCACTCCTTCAGGGCCTCCTCTCTTTAGGAGGTCTTGTTTTCACCATCTTCGGGTTTCCTGCCTACTGCCCTTTCAGACCTGGGCCTATCCTTCCTACTGTTGGGACTCGGTCCTAGCGGTATTACCTGCAGCAAGAGCTCCACCCTCAAAGACAGATAGTACAGTTACGTAAGAACTTACCGTAACAGTAGATCTTCGAGAGGAGCTTTTGAAGCAGGTGGCTTCCACCCTCCATCCCCTGGTATCCTTCTTACAGGGATCACGAATTCCAGCCAGAGTTGGGATTTCTTTCCTGGTTCTTCTCTTTTTCCTATCGCTGGGTCTCCGGCGGGAGAATTGGGATGGCGCCAGGGGACTGCCCCCTTTGTACCACATACTGACGTCAGTCGGAGCTGATGTCGGAGGCAATCCCCTGCCTCGTACTGCTAGCTACAAGTTTTCCATGGGATCCTGATGCCTGGCGGCTTCAGTCCTAATGGTATTACCTGCTGCAAGAGCTCCTCTCGAAGATCTACTGTTACGATAAGTTCTTACGTAACTGTACTTTCCCCTAGCCCGCCTGCATATGAGGGTTCCCCAGTGGACTCTTTGGGTCCAGTGGGACCAGCGCACCAACAACCTGGATCAACTGGTGCTAGTTCCTGACCTGATGAGGCGGGCCTTGGAGTGGTGGCAGAACCCCGCCAGTCTCCTGAAAGGGGTTCCCCCTCCATACTGTGTCCCCCACAGCAGATTCTCACTATGGATGCCTTGGGCCTGGGCTGGGTTGCTCACTTGGGCTGACAGACCCTGGGATTTGGTCGAATAAGAGCAGCATCTCCACATCAATGTGCTGGAGATGCGGGCAGATCTTCCTTGTCAGTCTTTACCATTCATTACTGTTGTGTGTCAGCCGGAGACACGCACCCACCATGGGAGCTTTTTTCTTTGGGAGTCTGCATCGCGGCACTGCCAGCGTGGCTGACACAGCGCACCTGGGTTGGCTTTTAGGCGCTGCAGACTCCTCCTGTATCCCAGTTCTGATTCTTCCGCTGTCGAGGTCACACCTGCTGTGTGAGTCTATAGTTTTCGCTGAACCATTAGATCTTCTCGTCCGTTCATGAAGCCAACTCCTTCATCTCAGTCTCAGCTTTCCGACACCATTGCTGACCGGTAAGACCGTTCCTTCCTTATTTTTGTAGACAGTGCCGGGAACTTTTTTCTAAAGTTACTGTTGTTTTCGCATCATGTCTGGTTCTAGGGCTAAATGCAGGTGTAAAGCGGGCTGTGCCCCCATGCGTCTGTTCCCCTGTGACTGGCATTTTTCCCGTTTCAGACTGGCATGATTGTCTGTGATGCCTGGGACCCAACCATGATATGGACCACTGCGACACCTGCTTCTCCATGGACCACTGTGTTCTGGAAATCCACCGCGTTTAAAGTTGGGGGCCTACCAACTTTGAAACCACGATATCGTTCACGGTCTCCCAGGCTAGGGTTCTAAACCCTTCCTCCGGGTCCTCTCGGGTCTGTATGACTCGGCGAGGAGGGCCTCCTCCAGTTCCAGCCTTGCCGAGGAGGAGGCCTCTTCTGTGGCACGGAGGAGCAATGTGATTCCCCTTGGAGTCGTAATGCTGGCACTGCCCCAGCAGTCACCTCCACAGAGGTGCAGGGTCCTCCAGTGTCGCGGCCCACAGCTGCTGGGCCTCGCATTGGCGGACCTTGGGTGCTGCCCTCCAGTGCCAGTCGTGGTGCCGGTGATCGGGATGGTGCTGTGTCCAGTAGCGAGGGGCTCTTCGGGGGTCACCAGCCTGGAGGTCTGCCTGGGCGCTGCTCCTTCTTCAGAGGAGGATGAGTCAGAGGCAGACCCGGATTGGAGGTCTGACTCTTCGGAGTGGGAGAGCCCAGTGGGACGCGGCACCAGGCGGCCCAGCGGCCCTATCCTTGAGTCTCCAGAGCCTGCTGCCCTCGAGGATCCTTCGGCTGGGGGTGACCGTGGATCTTCCCTTGTCAATCTTAACCATTCGTTACTGCTAGGTGTGAGCCGGAGGCGCGCACCCACCATGGGAGTTCCCCCCAGGGGAGTCGGCGCTGATGGCACTGCCCCCGAGAGTGATGCATTGCGTGACGTGCGAGGGGCGGCCGTTAGGTGCCGCAGACTTCTCCTCCATCCCAGTTCTGTTTCTTCTGCCGTTGAGGCTGCACCTGCTGCGCGGAGTTGCTGAATTGTTTCTGCGTCATAGGCCGCATAGGGTTTTTCGATGCCACTCCTTCATCCCGGTTCATTCCAGACGTCGTTGACTGGTGAGATCGTTCCTTTATTTGATATTGCGACAACGCCGGGAGCTTTGCTGTTTATTGTATTAATTTTGCATTATGTCAAGTACAGGGGCAAAACGCAAGACTAAGGCGGGCCGTGCCCCTGTGGCTGGCAGTTTTCCGTCATGGACTGTTATGATGTTTGTCTTCGGTGCCTGGGACCCTACCATATGTTTCCTCCATGGATCGCTGCATGTTAGAAATCCGCACGTTTAAAGTCGGAAGAGCCCCGCCGACTTTTGGGGGACGTGTGCCGAGGGCCTCCCAGGCTAGATTTCTTGATCCTTCCTCCGGGTCCCCTCCGGGTCTATGTGGTAGCGAGGAGGAACCTCCTCCACTTATAGCCTTGCCGGGAGGAGGTTTCTTCCTCGAGGCGCTGGAGGCAAGGGGTGATTCCTCCCGGGGTCACTCCGTTGGCGCCGTCCCGGCAGTCACCTCTACGGAGGTGCAGGCTCCCCCAGTGTCGTGGCCCGGCGCTGGAGGATCCTCAGTCTCGCCCAACCTTGCAGTGGAGTCTGGTGCCATCTGTGGCGCTGGGGACTCTGGTGTTGCCGTGGATCTCCGACTCGGGCGTCTCCGCTTGTGATGCTGCTTTGGGTTATGGCACCATTCGCGGTGCCGGGGACTTGGGTGGCGCCGCTCGCGGTGCCGCTTTGTGTTCCGGCACCGCTTGGGTGGTGCCGTTTTGGTTCTCGGTGCCATCTGCGGCGCCGGTGACTCGGGCAGCGCCATTTGCGGTGCGGCCCAGGTTTCCGGTGCCGACAGAGGTGTGGCTGACTCCTCTGGCACTGTAGGCGTTGCGCCCTTCGATGCCAGGCTTGGTGCCGTTTTGACGGAGGTTCCTCCGGGTTGCTCTGATGGAGTAAGCTCTGGTTGACCCCTCTTTGGAGGAGGATGACTTGGGAGGGCCCTGCCCGTCTACCTGAATCTTCTGACTCGGAACCTCCGGTGGGCCGCAGCGCTAGGCGATCCAGTATTCAGAGTCCCTGGGCTGGTTAGCCGGATGATTTCATGGTTGGGGTGGCCTGGAGTCTTCCGTGGTGGACCCTTCAGGAGGCCGGAGGGTGCCCTCTTCTCGAGGTTCCAGGCAGCTGCCATCACTGGTGCTGCTGGGGTCCTTCAGGGAGGGTGGAGGAACCTGTCATATTGAGTTCCTTTCAGGGGCTTGCTCAGCAGGGACCTCCCACTGTGTCGAGGTAGAGGGGCTGCTTTTGGGTCTGAGGGATTGAGAGGTCGGGTGAGAGTGGCAGTGAGCCCCCACCGCCCTGCGGGGCGCGGGGAGGAGTCGCAGTGCTGATCCCCACCTTTCTCTCAAGGTCTCTAGAGCGTCTTCTAGTGGCGGTTGTGAGGGTTGCCCTTCTGGACTCATGGAATCCCAAGCACATCACAGGGGAAATCCCCCTTCAGGGCTCTTTACAGAGTTGCCTTCTCCTCTTGTCTCTTCGCAACCTGGTATGATCTCAGGGTCCCCAAAGTCTGGCGGCATTGCTACCTGGATCTCAGAGCCCTGGCAGAGGCCAGGCACGTGCTATTAGGTGCCCTTCGCCCATCCCTCTGCAACCACCACTCTCTCTCCCAGGCCATGTGGGCTCCACGGGACCGGTAAGTTGGGAGACGTTCAGAACTACTGCGGCGGCCTTCCCATCTTACGTCAGGGCCATTGACAAACAGGTTTTCCGCCTGTCCACTCCGCCACAGGAGTCCTCTGAGCATTAGAGCTCCACTTCCTCCTCGACGTCCTCATCTGCAGAAGAGGAATTTTCCATCCACCTTTCCTCCAACGCTGATTTTGTTGAATATCAGCGGTTCCTTTCAAGGTTGGTTTCAGAGCTTCGCATCTCCTACATTCGTAGGGACAACACTGAGCAGCCGACGTGTGCATTCCTTAGTGAATTCAGCGCTTGCCACCTAGTGGTGCCTTCCCGGCCAGGAAGCATCTGTCCACACCTGGCAGTCTCCAGCCACTCCTTCTTCAGCCCCGGCAGACTGCAGGAGACGATATTGTGCCCCCCATGAGTCTCTAAGTTCTCTGCCTCACTCACCTTCGGGCTTGATGTCCCTGGACACTCCTTCTGGGCCTCGGCACCTGGCACACGACAGAACCCCGGATCCGGACTCTGCTGAATTCTGCCGGTGGGGACGAAGGGTTTTCTCTTCAAGTTGAGTGTTGATGTGTATCAGTTCTCATCAGACACACCATGCTGCTTACAACAGACGTCTGTGGTCGATGCTATCACAGGTCCTAGCATCTTTGCCTGACTCAAAGCAGCCTAGACAAGCCATTACCCTCTCTGCACAAGGTCTGGATCTTGCAAGGCACCAAGCGAGGGCATCCTACGATGCCAACGAGTTAGCGTCCAAACTAGCAGGGACAGCGATCTTGCATCAGGCGGGCCCGGCATGCCGTCTCTCAGACTGTCACCCATTGCCGGTGGGTGACTAGCTCTGCATTCCGGGAGACCCGTCTCTTCTCCCGCAGGGCGAGGAGGCTTCTTCAGGGGCAGCCTCCCTCTCACAGCCAGTGGGGGACACCTGCTGGTCCTCATCAACCTCAGACTGTTCCAGTCTGTTGGTTAGGGTCTCCCCTTCCTACTTTCCACCAGTAGGAGGCTGAGGGTCCTGTTCCCTCAGGGTCTTTTCAGGCCCCCTTCGGGGGGGCTTGATACTCACCCAGCAGTAATGAATGGCAAAGATTGACAAGGGAAGATATGAAAATTACGTACCTACCTTAATTCTTGATCTTCTCTTGTATCTTCACCATTCATTACTGATTCTTGCCCACCATCCCCTCACGGGTCTCCTTCTTCGGCGTCTCCCCCTCCCTGCTCATTCCTCCCCCTTCTCCCATGACCTTTAAGCCCCCAAAAAAAAAAAACATCTTGTTTTTTCTTCCGTTCTTCTGAACAGATCATAAAGGAGGAACGAGCGGAGTTTATCTATCCTGAGGAAACTCTTTCTGACTGCCCTTAGGGGTGACCTCTTGGCGCATTCTTAGCCATGTTGTTCAATTCACAGTTAAAGAGACCGTCCCTTAAATGGCTTGGTCCCCTTTTCCCAGATCCCCTCTGGCAGGTCTTAATCTCCTATTGTGTCAGTTTCTGTTGGTTTGGCGCTTTCCTGGCACTACAGTTACCTTGAGTTGGTGTTCTTTGCCTTGCCTCCAGGGAGTCAGATTGAGTTCCCACTCTGTCTGTTATGTAAAGGGGTGCCCTCTGTAGGCCCCCCCCCCACTTCTGTGTTAGCACTTAACAAGGTGCTACTGGGCTTCTTTTCCCATCCTAGTTGGGCGCTTTCCTTTCAGAACAGAATTTCTGCCTTGGCAGTTTGTGAGCTCTCAGCTAGAGTTTAAAGGGTTAGGGATGGCGAGGGGTGTAGAGAATCTGCCTTTTGTGTCCAAGCTGTGCAGACGGTTCGGTTGAACCTTCTCTCCAGTTTTATCAAGTGGGATCCTTGCTCCCTTGTTTTTGGTTCCAAGCTTATAAGCCTTAAATCAAACTCTCAATGAGCAGAGTTCTCCCCTCCCAACATCCCTCTTTCTCTTCCCTCTCTTCCCTTTTCTTTCTTCTTTCTCTCCTCTATCTGCTCCTCCCTTGGAGCCGCCCCAGAAGTGAGGCCCTGCGGTCCCTTAGGGTAGGCATTTCCTTCTTTTTTCTGTCCTGTACCAGCTTATTCCTTTTTCAGTTTATATCCTTTCCTTTTTTTCTATCCTTCAGCTCTCTTGCCTCACTCTCTTTCTTATCCTTATTTGCCTCTCCTGCTAACAGAACTAGGATGGAGGTCTACTGACACCTAATGGCGCCCTTGCACAGTGCAGTGCGTCACTCTGGGGGCAGTGCCATGGCCGACTTCTCTGGGGGACTCCAGTGGCGGTGTGCGCCTCTGGCTTACACCCATCAGTAATGAATGGTGAAGATGCAAGAGAAGATCAAGAATTACAGTAGGTACGTAATTTTCATATCCATTGGGGTAATGGCTCGGAGCAGGGTGCCCTCCTCTGGGGAGGCCCAGTCAGCTGCCATTTCTGGTGCTGCTGTGGTCCTCCAGGGGGTTGGGGGCCCTTGCTTCTGCAGCCTCCTTCGGGGGGCCTGCAGGATTGGGGGACTCTATTTCGCTGGGACCGAGGAAGAGGGCTACCTCTGAATCCGAGGGATTGAGGTCGGGGTGAGATGCGGCTGCCCTCTTCCACCACCCTGCGGGTGGTGGGGAGGAGCTGCACTGCTGAACCCCGCCTTTCCCTCAAGGTTTCGGAGACTCTCTTGGTGGGCAGCGCAGAGGGTTGCCGTTCTGGACACAAGCAACCCCAGGCGCGTCACAGGGGAGACTCCCCTTCAGGGCTGTTCTGGAGTTTGCCTTCCCAGTCTCAACTTTCGCAACCCGGTATGGCTTCAGGGCCCCCTCGAGCGGTGGGATCAGTCCCTGGGGTTCAGAGTCCTGACAGAGGTTGGGCACTCTCAGTTCGGTGCCCATCGCCCATCCCTCTGCAGACACTCCCTCCTCTCCCAAGCCTTGTGGGTCTCATGGGGCCCTTAACCTGGAAGACGTTCAGAGCCACTGCGGCAGCCTTTTCTGCCTACGTTAGGGCCATGGATGAAGTGGTCTTCCACCTGTCCCTTCCGCCGTAGGAGTCCTCTGGACATTCAAGCTCCTCTCTCCCTCCTCCGAGGGAGAGGAACAGTCTGTCCATCTGTCCTTCGACACTGATTTCACCGAATATCAGCGGATCTTCCTTTGAGAGGGTTCCTGCAGTAGGTCTTCACATATAGGACTGCGCCCCCTGGTGCGGGTTCCAACAGCAAACTTGTAGGTAGCAATCATTAGCGGGGACTGCCCCTGATGTCAGGTGACGCGACGTCAGCCCGACTATAAAGGGCGGTCCCGCTGGCCCCGCCCACCAGTTCTTTTCCCGCTGCCTTCAGTTGCTCTCGTAGACATGTTAGAACAGCGATCAGTCGCCCGCTTTATATTTGACGTTTTCTTCATTTCCTCATCACTTTATCTGCATTTTTCGAACAAGTGTATGTGTGCTCGTCCAAAAAAGGATGACCACTCCCGCTGCCTCCTTTGCCTGGTGCCTAAGCACAACTCGGCTGAGTGTGCTATCTGTCAGGGATTCAACTAGGCCACCTGGACCCGACGCAGGCGGACCCTCGCCTACCTGTCGGCTAGCTTCTATGGAAAAGGAGCTCTAGGAGCTTAGGGAGAGGTTGTCTCCAGCTCCAAGAAAGAAAAAGGACAAGGATAAGCACCGGGAGAAGACCCCGTCTCCACGAGGAAGGCCTTCTACCTCCAGGACCATGAGTACTACTTTTCCAGGCCTGCCGTCTGCTTCTGCGGGCCCGGGCGCCTTCTCCTGCTCCTGCCGAGGTGAGCAGGCAGATGGGGGTTGCCTCTCTGAAGACTTGGCTATCACCCGCTTTAGGGTTTCTTTTAGGGTGGTTGATGTCCTGGCGGCTGCCAGGAAACCTTCCATGAGGGCCACCTGTGCCTTGAAGCGGAAGCGCTTCTCCTTTTGGGCCACTGCTGGCCACTTGGATCCCTTCACCTGCCCGGTGAATTTGATTCTGGAGTACCTCCTATCCCTTTGGACTCCGGGCTGGGGTACTCTTCACTTAAGGTACACTTTTCTGCCATCTCTGCGTACCATGCACCCATTGAGGGCAAGGCTGTTGCCAAGCTGGAAATCTCCCGCACATTCTCGCGGGGTATTCTGCCTTTGAAACCTTCCATTTGGGACCCTATCCCTCCATGGGATATTCTTTTCATGTTAGAGAAGCTCACTGTGCCTCCCTTTGAGTCAGCTGCGAATTGCGAACTATGCTTCCTGTCATGGAAAACATTGTTCTTAGTTGCTGTTACTTCTGCTCTGAGGATTTCCGAGCTTCAGGCTCTGATGTGTAAATGGCCTTATTGGTTTTTTCACAAAGAAAGGGTGCCTTTGCGTACAAATCCCAAGTTTTTGCCTAAGGTGGTGTCTTCATTTACATTGAACCAGTCCATCCACCTACCTATTTATTTCTCCTGAGTATTCTAATCAGGGGGAGGCCTTGCTGCATACTTTTGATGTTCATAGGGTGCTCTGTTATTACACAAATCGCACTCAACTGGTTCGAAAGACTGATCAGTTGTTTGTTTACTTTGCCCCTAAGAGAGAAGGGGCATCTGTTTTGAAACAGTGTTTGTCTAAATAGTCGGCAGATTGTACTGTTTACTGTTAACTTAAGTACGGCAAACCCTTGCCTGGGGCCATTAAGGGTCACTCCATCAGAGGTATTTCTGCCTCTGCTGTCTGTTTTAGGAATGTGTCTGCTGCGGACATCTGCAGCGGCTACTTGGAACTCTGTTCACATCTTTATCCGACACTACAGTCTGGACATTGTTTCCAGACGCAGGGCCAATTTCGGACTAGCTGTTCTTCAGGGCTTTCTTTCATGAACAGTCTGTGGCAGCCTGTTTGCCTCCTCTCGGCTGACTTGCAGTCAGTTCTGGTACTGTTTGGGGCTCAGTCCTACCGGTGTTGCCCACTGCAAGAGCCCACTCATAGTAAGATAGTATAGTTAAGAACTTACCATGACAGTAGATCTTCCGAGAGGAGCTCTTGCAGCAGGCACTGCTTTCCCTCTCTCCTTCCCCTGATTGCTTCTTCTCCTTCGCAGCTATTCTGAACTGCCTCAGTTCTCCTTTATTTCGGCGCCGGGGTATCCGGTGGGCGAACTGAGGAGGGTTTGGGGGTCTATTCCTTGTATAGGATAGGCAGACGCCAGCGTGCTGATGTCAGTGGGGGCTGTCCCCCTGTGATAGACTGCTAGGTAGAATTTTTCTGTGTGTTCCTGGCGCTTGGCGGCTTCAGTCCTGTCAGTGTTACCTGCTGCAAGAGCTCCTCTCGAAGATCTACTGTTACGGTAAGTTCTTGCATAACAGTACTTTCTGGGTATTGCCCTTTGGCTTATGTGCGCTACTGATATTTGCCAAATGCTTGGCAGTTGTGGCAGCAGCTCTTCGGAGAGAGGAACTGTATGTCTTCCCCCTGTCTAGATGACTGGTTGCTCAAAGCTCAGTCCCAGGAGCAACTGTCTCACCTTAACGCATGTCAGACAGCTGTTCAGTGCCATAGGGATCACGGTCAATCTACCCAAGTCAGTCTTAACCCCTTGTTAGCACCATGCAGTACATAGGGCCAGTACTGGATACTACTGAACTACTCCGGGCTTAGCCTTCCTGCCCCAGGACATGGTGGAGCTCCTCATGTCACAGGCCCAGCTGCTTTACAAGAGCAGGTATGTCACAGCCAGGACATTCCTGAGACTGTTGGACCTGATGGCAGGAGCCATTGTCATGGTACCCTTAGCCAGGCTGTACATGAGGATCCTCAGTGGACATTAGGAGTCCAGTTGGATCAGTGTACCGACAATCCAGAACAGCAGGTTCTTTTACACCTCCCCTCCTCCTCCTTTCCTCTGATTCAGAGGGTGCTAATCAAGCTGCAAATGGAGGAAGCAACTCTTAATTCTTGTGGCTCCCTTTTGGCCTCACCAGCTCTGATTACTGTAACAGCTGGCAGTGGAACCCCCAGTACCTCTACCCCTGTTCAAAGGCTTGCTATCACAAGAACAGAGAACTTTGATCTATCAGGACCTCAAGTCACTCCATCTTCATGCTTGGCTCCTGAAGACATAGCCATCTTGAGATTTGGAGTGTCCCCAAAGGTGGCTGACGTCCTGGTGGCTGCCAGAAAACCCTACACCAGAGCCACTTATTCAGTGAAGTGGAAGTGGTTTGCTTTGTGGGCTGCTTCTCATCACTTGGACCCCTTCACTTGTCCAGTGAATCAGGTTCTGGAGTATTTTATTGTCCTTGTCACACGCAGGACTGCAATACTTTTCTATCAAAATACACTTGGCTGCAATTTCAGCTTTCCATGTGCCTATTGATGGCTGTACAGTAGCTGAGCTAGATGTGGCCCGTACGTTCTTGAGAGGTATCTTGCTCTTGAAGCCTCCCATCTGCAAGCCAGTCCCGGCCTGGGACCTGAATTTTTGCTGGAGAAACTCACTTTGGCTCCTTTTGAACCAGCTGCAAGTTGTGGCTTATGCTTCCTTTCTTGGAAAGCATTATTTTTAGTTATTACTTCTGCTCGAAGGATTTCTGACCTTCAGGCTCTAATGTGCAAGTCTCCTTATTTAAGACAGAATGTCTTTACGGACCAACCCGAAGTTTCTTCCTAAGGTAGTGTTGGAGTTTACTTTAAATCAAACTATCCACCTACCAGTTTATTTTCTTGAGCATGCCAATCCAAGGGAAGCAGTGCTCCATACCTTAGATGCACATAGAATACTCAGATATTATAGAAACATAGAATTTGATGGCAGATAGGGACCGCTTGGCCCGCCTAGTCTGCCTGTTTCCCTACCTAATGGATAAGCTGCAGATCCTAGTTAACCAACAGCCTACTTCCTTCTACCCCCACTACAATTGCCTTATGTCTGTCCCATGCATTCTTGAATTCCCCCACTGTTTTCGACTCCACGATGTCCTCAGGAAGGCTGTTCCATGCATCCACAACCCTCTCTGTGAAAAAAAAAAAGTACTTCCTCATATTACCTCCGAGCCGTCCCCCCTGTCTTCAGATTGTGCCCCCTTGTTCTTGCACATCTCTTTTTCTAAAAGATGCTACCCTCTTGGACTTTGTTGATTCCCTTGAGGTACTTGAAAGTTGCTATCATGTCCCCCCTCCCTCCTTTCCTCGAGGGTATACATATTAAGCTCCTTTAGTCTCTCTTCGTATGTCTTCTGGTGTAGACCCTGCACCATTTTGGTTGCCCTCCTCTGGACTGTCTCCACCCTATCTATGTCTTTGCAGAGATGGGGTCTCCAGAACTGCACGCAGTACTCCAGATGGGTCTCACCAACTGTCTGTACAGAGGGATGCCAACTTCCTATGCATCTCAGTATCTCCCCAAGCCCTCCTTACTGCTTTCTCACATTGCTTGCCCGCCTTTAGGTCATCTGATATAACTACCCCAGGTCCCTTTCCATTTTTGTTGTCAGTATCTCGCCCCCATTGTGTACTCTTCCCCTGGGTTTTTGTTTCCCAGGTGCATTACTTTGCACTTCTCTGCGTTGAATCTAAGCTACCATACATTTGACCACTCTTCCAACCTTGCCAAGTCCCTTTTCATCCTTTCCACTTTACCTTGTGTATCAACCCTGTTGCAAATCCTTGTTATCTGCAGAGAGACATACTTTTCCTTCCAGTCCCTCTGCAATGTCACTTATAAAGACATTGAAAAGGACCGGACCCAGTACTGAACCCTGTGGTACCCCACTAGTAACCCCCCTTTCTTCACTGTGGACTCTGTTTACTATTACCCCTCGTCCTGTTGTCTAGACAGTGTTTTACCCAGGCTACCACCCTGGGACCCACTCCCAGGCTGGCTAATTTGTTTGTTAATCTTTTGTGCGGGACTGTGTCAAATGCCTTGCTAAAGTCTAGGTAGGCCCTGTCCACAGCCTCTCCCTGGTCTATTACTTTGGTCACCCAGTCAAAGAAATCTATTCAATTCATCTGACATGACCTTCCCGCTGTGAATCCATGCTGTCTTGGGTCCTGTGCTCCACTGGCCTCTAGGTACTCAATAGTTTTTTCCTTCAGAGGTGATTCCATCATTTCCCTACCACTGAGGTCAAACTGACAGGTCTGTAGTTTCCTGCCTCTGTCTTGCTCCCACTTTTGTGAAGGGGAATCACATCCACCCTCCTCCAGTCCTCAGGTACCACACCATCCTCCCATGATTTGTTAAAAATGGTAGTCAGTGGTGTTACTAGCTCTCCCCTTAGTTCTTTTAGAATTGTGGGTGAATTCCATCAGGCCCCATTGCTTTGTCCACCTTCAGTTTTAGGAGTTCTTTTAGAACCCTTTTTTCTGTGAAATGACTTCCCCCCAATCCAGAGTGCTTCTATTGACTGGATTAGGTACCTCCCCTTCCTCTTCCTTTGTGAATACTGAGCAGAAGCATTCATTCAGTATCCCTGCATTTTCACTGTCTCTCTCTGCCCACCCACCCTCCTCTTTATTCTGCCTCAGTATCCTTCCCTTTGTCTTTCTTTGCTCCCTAATGTACCTATAAAAGGTTTTATCCCCTTTCTTAACCAAGTTGGCTAGCTTTTCCTTGGTTTGGACCTTTGCTGTTCTGACTGCCTTCCCCACTTCCTTCTGTTTTAACTGGTACGGTTCTCTGTCCTGCTCCTTCTGTGTTTCCTTATACTTCCTGAATGCTGTCTTTTTCTCCTTAACCTTCCCCGCCACCTCTTTTGAGAACCATGATGTTTTTTTCTTTCGTTTTGATTTATTTGCTTCACACAAAGGCTTGTTGCCTCTGAGATGGCAGTTTTGATGTTTTCCGATTGTTGCACCACCCCCTCCTTCTTGCCTGTTTGCTAGTGCTTTTCTGAGGCATTCTCCCATTTTGAGAAAATCAGCCCTCCTGAACTCCAGTACCTTCCCTTTTGTGTGGCTTGATTCTACTGCTGAGTTTATCGTGAACCACACTGTTTGGTGGTCACTTGTTCCCAGATGGCTACTCACTTCTAGATCTGAGATCCTCTCTCCATCCCCATTTGAGAGTACCAAGTCTAAGATTGCTCCCTCCTGAGTGGGTTCCAACACTAGCTGTCTGAGGCATGCCCCTGTAGGGCATTGAGACTGGCCCTGCTCTTGGATGTGGCTGCAGCAGAGGTGCTCCAGTTAACATCCGGCATATTCAGGTCCCCCTATCAGCAATATCTCCCCTTTCTCACCCCAGGAATACTCCAATATTCCTAACTCTTGTGCAGTATGCCTTTAAGGTCATATCTGCCCGGAAATGGAATGCTATGCAAATTATGGAATCATTAGCATGAGCCACTTTACAAATGCTGCCACCTATCAACTGCCTGCATTCTAACCCTCAGATTTCTCTCTCCGCCTGTCAAGACCAGATGCCTGGAGATTTCCTCCTCAACATCTAGTCAAAAGAAGCCTTGATTATTCACAAATACATAACTATTTTTTTGTTTATTTTCATTTGCTGCCTCTTATCTGTGTTTTTTTTTAACAACCGTTAGTTTATTTAGTTAGTTTTGTATTGTTTTCTCGGTTCGGAATAACCGCTGAGGAGCCGAGGTAGTTCTGTTAATTTCGGGGTTTTTCTCCCCATTTATTATGTTTTTGTGCGATTTAATCTTGTTTTTTTTAGAACCGATAACTGCAGTTCTGAACCGCGAATCCTAGTTCTAATTTTTATCGGTTCATGGTTCTGCTCGGTTTCTCAGATCGGTTCCTGAACCGACCGCAACTGAGAAAAACTGTTGTTTTTTGAATTTTAAAGCTTGTAATAATTGCGGTTGCGATTTTTCTCCATAATGTCAGAAAAACCTAAAAAGAGAACCGGTGAACCCGGTTTTAAGAATTGTTCTGTGTGGTGAGGTCTTTGCCAAGGCAGATAAACACTCTGCTTGTGTTTTCTGCCTGGGTTTTGACCACTTGAAGTCTGATTGTGCTATTTGTAAATCTTGACCAGCCGAAACCCTCAGGGTCTGCGGGTGACACCACAATTTCTGCTACTTATACCCCTGATACGGGTAAAAAGAGATCCTCTGAACTGGCTGGCTCTCCAGTTCCAGTTAAAAAACAAAAAAAGACAAAGCACACTGAACCCCAAGTGGAAGAGGGGACTTCTGTGGTGCCTGTCACTGTGCCTTCTCCTTCTGAGATTGCACAAGCAATAAAGATTATGCAAACCTTGCAGGGTCTGCTGCCTGTGGTATCACAATCTCCAGTTCAGACTTCTGTACCCTCCAACCCACTCTGTTTTCTTGAACAGCGTGATGATGAGGAGGAGGAAGAAGGTGAGCCTATAGAGCCTGAGGTCTCCCATGAACAGGAGTTTGTCTGTCCTCCCAGGACCACTGAAGACTATTCTTCCCATTTTTCCTTCATTCGGAAAATTGCTGATGTCTTAGACAGCCCTACCACTGAAGCTGTAGAGGATGAGGAGGTTAAATATATGGACATGATGGGGCTGACTCCTACTAAAAAGCTTTCACTCCCCATCAGCAAGTTCTTCGAAAGGAATACCTTAAAACTCCTCCAAGCTCCTGGGTCTGTCCCTCCTTTAGACAAAAGGGTGGACAAAAAGTATCAGCTTGACAGAACAGGGGCTGAATTCTTACTTTCACACCCTGACCACCAGGGGGTGGTGCAAGCTGCAGCTTATAATAAAGCTAAAGTCCTTCTGGCCTCTCACCCTCCAGAGAAGGACTCTTGGAAGAATCGAAAGTATGGCCAAGAAAGGTTACCTGTCAGCCTCTCTGGCCATTAGGCAAGCAAATTATCAGGCCTATGCAGCACAGTACCAGAAGGCTCTCTGGCAGTCTGTTCTGGACATGGCTGAGAAAGCATCTCCTCCTCTTTCGGCAGACGTAGCTGAAACTGCTAGGTTTGGCCTGGAAGCTGCCAAATACCAGTTCCAGATGGCAGCAGACAGCAATGAGACTGCTGCAAGGTGGATGACAAATACCATCGCACAGAGAAGGTTTGCTTGGTTGAGAGCCACAAAGCTCACACAGGATACGCAGAATAAGACTCCAGATTTTCCTATGGAGGGCACTTCCCTATTTGGCAGCCATACAGAGGCCTACATGAAGAAGGTGAATGAGTATAAGGCCACTTTCCATAGTAATTCTGCAAAGGAAAGACCCTCCACCTCCTCTAGACCCTTCAGTAGGGGAGGCAGAGGCAGGCAGTTTCATGCCAGGCCTTTTTACCAGGCCATGGTACTCCCTCAGGCACGTGCCTGAAAATAGGCAGGTCTGTTGCCTAGCGCACTTACCCGGTTACCAAAAGCTAATAAATAAATACCCACAGCAGGAGTACTACAGGGGCAGGGGTAGAAAAGGTGCCAGGCGTGGTACCCAGTCTCAGCCCCAATCCAAGCAGGATTCCTGACTTCTCCGCTCAGGTTGCCTCTCCTTTACCAGTAGGGGTAGGCCGACTCATTTTTTCCAGAACCCGGAAAACCATCACCACAGACAAGTGGGTTCTGGAGATAGTGGGTCATGGCCTGTTTCTAAGCTTCAAGTCCTCCCCTGTTCAAAGAAACTGAGCTTTCAAACCAGCTTCCCACCTAGAAAGCAAAAGGTTGGAAAAAGAGGTGAAACACCTCCTTTCACTAAAGGCAGTGGAACCAGTGCCCTGCATCAAAGGGGAAAATGACTTTTTTCAAGGTATTTTCTCACATCAAAGAAAAATGGAGAGCTGCGGCCTGTCTTGGATCTCAGGGTCCTCAACATGTTCCTAACAAAACCAAAGTTCAAAATGGTAACTTTGTCTCTGATTCTGCCAGCAATCTGAAAAGGGGATTGGCTGGCATAATTGGACCTAAAAGATGCTTAATTCCACATCCCCATAAGGGAGTCTCACAGAAAGTTTCTCAGGTTCAGACTCCTATCAGTTCTCAGCTCTTCCCTTCGGACTCGCTTCAGCACCAAGGGTCTTCACAGAGTGTCTGGCTGTGGTAGTGGTACACTTGCGAAGGCAAGGTGCCTCAGTATTCCCTTATCTAGACGACTGGTTGGTGGTGGGAGACTCACCACAACAGTTAACAGAGCATCTCCAACTCACTCAGCAGCTGCTGGAGTCTCTGGGGTTTCTCTTAAACCTGGAGAAATCGGTTCTAATTCCTTCTCAAATTCTGCAGTTCATTGGAGCAGAATTGAATGACAAAGTGGGCAGAGCATTTCTACCCAGACGGGGTAAAAAGCATCCTGCAGTTGGCAGCCTCCTTCAGGCTCAATGTCCCAAGGCCGGCAAGGCATTTTCTTCAACTTCTGGGCCACATGGCAGCTGCGACAGGCACAGTGTTGGGATCCAGGTTTTAGATGAGGGACATCCATTTTCACTTAAGGGCTCATTGGTGCCAAGGAAAGGACTCCCTATCAAAGCTTGTTCCAGTAACAAAAACATATATCCAAGCTCTTCAGTGGCGGAAAGAGGAAGCCAACCTCAGAGAAGAGGTCCCTTTCCAAAAAGAGCTTCCTTCATTGTTTCTCACAACAGATGCCTCCCTCCTGGGCTTGAGGGCTCATCTAGCAGAGCACACTACCCAGAGCACTTGGTCAAGTGCAGAGAATCTTTTTACACATGAACTTGTTGGAGCTCAGGGCAGTGTTTCTGGCAATGCAAGTTTTCAAACCACTGATACAGAGAAAGGTAGTGCAAGTCAGGACAGACAACACTACTACCATGTACTACATAAACAAGCAAGGCGGAACAAGGTCAAGTCTCCTTTGCACAGAGGCTAAGAGAATTTGGACCCTAGCTCACTCACTGGGCTCCTCACTACGGGCCATTCATCTACCAGGCAAAGACAATGTTCTGGCAGATGCTCTGAGCTGAATCAGCCAGGACCATCACAAATGGTCCTTGAACAGGCAAGTGGTACAGACTTTATTCAGAAGGCGGGGCACTCCAGAAATAGATCTCTTTGCCTCTCATCAGTCATCACTTACCTCAGTTCTGTTGCAGACCTCCAGTAGTGGGCACGGTTCCTCTATATGCCCTTGTCCTGGATTGGTCAGGGAAATTCCTGTATGCATTCCCCCCCATTTCCCCTGGTATACATACAGGGTGCTGTTGAAACTCGGGTCTCAGCCAGCAACAATGATCCTGATAGCCCCAGACTGGGCCAGGCAGCCATGGCACTCCCTGTTACTGTCCATGTCAGTGGACAAACCAATACACATTCCCAGGAGGCACAATCTTCTGACCTCCAATCGGGGAGGCCCCTGTATCCGAACCTCAGGTCACACAGGCTCAAAGCTTGGCTCTTGAGGACCTAGAGTATGCTGGTTTACGTCTTTCTGACTCAGTAATGGATGTTTTAAGAGGATACAGGAAATCCTTTGCTAAGAAAACCTATGCTGCAAAATGGAAGAGGTTTTCTATTTGGTGCTCTAAGAGGAGTATGTTGCCAACCCAGGCAGGAGTGTCGGGGATACTGGACTGCCTAGTCTATTTACATTCCTTTGGTTCACAGCCTTCTACACTAAAGGTTCATTTAGCTTCAGTCTTGGCCTATATTTCGGCAGGCAAGCCTGTTTCTTTAGCATCAAACCCAATTTTTTGAAAGTTTTCCAAAGGTCTCTCACATGTGTATCCACCAGTGAGAGAACCGGTGCCAGCATGGGACCTTAACATTTGCATTGCTCAACTCATGGCTCCTCGCTTCGAGCCTATGTTTTTCAGCACCACTGAAGTATGTCACATGGAAAACAGTGTTTCTAGTGGCTATCACTTTAGCTAGAAAAAATTAATGAGCTCCAGGCTTTATGTATTAAAAAGGACTACGTTGCCTTCCACAGGGATAAGGTAGTCCTTCAAACAAATAGGAAATGTCTTCCTAAAGTGGTTTCAGACTTCCATTTGAACCAGTCCATTACTTTGCCAGTGTTTTTTACTGACCATTCTTCTTCTGGTAAGCGTAGGCTGCACAACCTGGATGTCAAAAGAGCTTTGAGCTACTACATGACAGCCATTAAGCTCAATAGGCAAGATAAAACACAGCTTTTCCTCACTTATGGGGATGTGGGAAAGGGTAACCCAGCATCTAAAAGGTCCATTGCTCGTTGGATTGTTCAGTGCATCCAATATTGCTATTCAAAGGTGGGCAAGGAAGCTCCAGCAGGGCGTAGAGCCCACTCCACAAGGGGTACAGCTGCAACACTGGCAGCTGCAAGGGATGTACCCTTGGTGGATATTTGTAAAGCAGCAGCCTGGCGAACAGTACACACATTTGTCAAGCATTATGGCTTGGATATGCAGGCAGGGGCTGATGCCAGGTTTGGTACAGCTGTACTGCAGTGCCTGTTTCCAAAATAGGTTCTTCCTGCCTCCCAAGGTACTGCTTTTTAGTCTGCAGAAGTGTTAGGAATATTGGAGTATTCCTGGGGTGAGAAGAAAAAGTTACTTACCATAGTAACCTTGTTTCTCCCAGGGGATACTCCAATAATCATAACTCTCCCTCCCTGCCTCCCCGTTTTAAGAACCAGTGGCCTCTGTATTCCATGCTGTACCATAGTGTTTGCATGCCATGCTCTTACTTTTATTAAATAATAATAATAATACATTTATTTATAAAGCGCCTTTCAACTTACCAAGGCGCTGAACACATTAAAATAGCATTAAATACATATACAATAATGGATGAGGAAGTGTGCTTAATGAGAAATTAATGGTTGCCCAAGGTGTGGGATGCTACATAAACCCTGAGGCGGCCGGGGTTTAATAATCCATCCACACGGCTGCTCGATATTCAATTTCTAAACTTCCCCATCTTTATTATTATAATTGCTGGACAGCAATTTTTTTACCAGCCTTCATGTACTGTCTGTGAACACACATACACACACACATGCACGGTGTCTCCCTACTTTTGTTTTTTTTCTTTCTTTTGTACAGTTTCAGTTTTTAGTCTCATACCGCTGTTGCGATGATTGTGCAGTTCCCGATCGGCTTGTGCTGCGTCTCTGTGTGGTGCCACGGGTCCGTTTCATTTTAAGAGCAGGATCAACCAGATAACAGAGAAAAAAAGAAACTGGCAGGATCAACCCGATAGTTTTATTTTTATTTATTTCGTTTTTGTTGACCGGGTAAGTGCACTAGACAAATCCTGCCTATTTTCAGGCACTACCCGGGGGAAGGGGATACAGATGAATGCCAACTGACCTTGAACCAGATTAAGCTGTTGGTGGTATTTTTAGTGAATGAGGGAAATTTGGCCAGCACACTTGGGAAATTCCCCTACTCTTTTCGATAAGTGCCATGGGATCTTTAACATCTACCTGAACTACCACCAATCCAGGCAGATGGGACCTCGGTTTAACGTCTCATGCGAAAGACAGCACCTCACAAGTGCAGCACCCCTCTCGTACTGCACTACAGTGTCAGTACTGGGATATTAACCCAAGTGCCAGATGTGGGAACTGAACCCATAACCCTCTGATCTCCCGGCCTCAGAGATGAGTGTGCTACCTACTGAGCCACTGACACTGACAAATTAAGTTTTAATAAAGTAGAACTCTGCAAAGTTCAGAGATGATGTGCTGGGTTCTGGCGGCTCCTCGGTAAGCGAGAGATGGAGCTGCCATTTTTTTTTTAAATGTTAAGTCCACCCATGGATGGCACATTAACCAATGAGAGCGCATTTTTTCTTTAACTGACACGGCTCGTGCTCATCATTAAAACCCGCGGGTTATAACGGCAATTTATAACTCGGTCAGGCAGTGGGAAAAATTGCTGACCTGTTGTTATAAGTCCAATAATACATATAAATAAGATCATAGCATAATAACATCAAACATTAAAATCACATAATAAAATATAAAATAAGATCTCAACGCAGTAACAATTGCACTATGAATAACTATCCAAGAAGGCCATTCGCCAGAGATAAGTTTTCAAGTTATTCTTGAATTCCTCCACGGAGGTGCACTCCCATGACTGGCGTGGTAGAGAATTCCAAAGAGTGGGGAGAGATTAAAACTTGCTTTACCTTTTTCTCCCTTTTCAGGTGATTTTGACATAGGAGCATGTGGGAATTTTTAATGATTTTTTTCTCTTCATGTTCCTCCAGTTGGAGTTTTTTTGGGTAGGGAATTTTAAAATTAGAATTTGATGTATTTAAATTTTGGGCTCTGTCTTGCAGGCGTCCACGAAATCTGAGGGTTAGAATGTACGCAGTTGATAGGTGGCAATATTTGAAAAGTGTCTCATGCTAATGATTCCATCATTTGCATAGCATTCCATCTTCGGGCAGATCTGAACTTCAAGGTATACTGCAGAAGAGTTATGAATATTGGAGTATCCTCTGGGAGAAACAAGGTTACTTTGGTAAGTAACTTTTTCTTTTCTGCCATCCTAAGGATGCCTTCTAGCATTTCCTTGTCCATTTCCTCCCCCTGAGACGGGGGGTCTGTATACAACCCCTTTGTGGATTGTGGTGACATTTCCAGTCTCCACGGTGACCCACAGTGCCTCCTTTCCTCCCTGTTTACCCTTTAGTTCTGTTGCTTTGATACCTTCCCTTACGTAGAGAGCTGCTACTCCTCCTCTTCTACTCTCTCTGTCCCTCCAGTAGATTGTGTACCCTGGTATGTTGACATCCCAGTCATGGTTCTCTGTGTACCATGTTTCTGTGACTGCCACGATATCCAGGCATCCCTCTTCCATCAAGACCATCAGTTCAGGGAGCTTTTTACCTAGACTATGGGCATCTGTACTCATTACCCTCCATTTTTTGATGGCCTTACCTCTTTTTGCCCCACCCCTGTCCTTACTGATTTTGTCTTTTTCTCCATTTACCCCTGCCCTTCTCCCTATCGACTTCTCTATCTTGGTGTTTACCTCACTAAGTACCCTGATTTTCTTTTTGAGAGCGAAATTTCCTTCTCCTTTTCAGTACCTCCCCTTTGGCTAGTTTAAATGCTTACTAATGAAGCATTTAAATATATCACCTAGGATCCTGGTTCCCCTCCTGGACAGATGCAGACCATCGCGTCAGTATAGGCCTGCATCCCTCCAAGTGGACCCCCAGTCCCCAGTGAAGCTAAAACCCTCCGCTCTGCTCCAGTTTTTCAACCACTGATTGAATTCCGTGGTGCAGAGCACCCTAGCCTCACCCATACCGTAGACAGGCAGCACCTCTGAGAAGGTTACCATGCGTGCTACTTGTCTAAGGCCCTTCCCCAACTCCACAAACTCCTTCTGCACTGCTCTGATCCCTTTCCCTACCAGGTCACTTGTCCCTAGGTGGACAATGACATCCAGCTCCCTCCCCCGTGCAGCTGCTCCCGTGATCCTGAGGATTCGCTCCCTGTCCCTCCAAGCCATGGCACCAGGAAGGCACCTTACCTCCCTCTCCCCTCCCTCCCCCAGTTCTGCCCTCCTAACAACGGAGTCCCCACCAGGAGTTTCCTTCCCCTGTGGGGTCCCATGCCACCCTCCTATAGGTTTCCTTTGTGAAGGTTCCCAGCATCCTCCTTGGTCTCCACTGCGGGTCCTCCATAGAGGAACCACACTCTGCCAGAACGGCATATGAATTGTGGAGAGGTACAATTGGAGGGATGCGCCTCTGTTCCACCACCCTCACCCTCCCTGAGCCCACTGTGGTCCAACGCTCTTCTTTCTTGGCAACCTCTGAGGCAGCGGCGGTGGCCCTGGTGGTCCCTGGGTGTGAAAGGAGGTCTCCCGAATCCTGGCCAACTCAGCCTGGAGATGAGCAATCTCCTCCCTCGACCCAGAGAGGTACCTGCAGATGGGACAACACCGCATCCTCCATAATGTCTCCAGAAAGACTGCTGCTCCACAGCCACTGCGCTGTAACATGCCCATGATGTCTTATTTTTGCCCCTTAACTGTTGTTTTGTACACTTAATTTTTCCTCTCTTTATTTTATTTACTTTTTTAGATATAATTTTTTTTCTTCCCTACTTTCCTAGTGCCTCTGTGCCCTTAAAACTCCTGATATTCCTGTTCTGGGAAAGTAAGTTCCTATATTCCTCAGTAGTCTCCTCCTTACTTGCTCAGAGGCAGACCTCCAGCAGCTAGGGGGTAACGGAGAGCTACTCTTCTCCTTCTAGGATGGTGAGCCTTTGTGCCTCTGTGATCACTCCCTTCCTGCTCCCAAACAGGAAGTTCCTGTTGTCGGTCAAGTCCTGTGCCTATAAAAGTACAACCGGCTAACGGTGGTGATGGAGGGCAATATAGTCCCAGTAAAGTTCTAACAGCAGCTCCTTCCTCTTGCTGTTCTCTGCCACAAGCTATCTAGGTCAGTTTTTAAATGCAAACACCTGGCTTCCTTCTCTCTAAGACACTCCCCCTAATTCACAGTTTTTTTCACCAAGCTAACTGCTCATCGTATGAAAGACTGCAGGAAGTCCTCGCAGCTTTTTGTTTCCTTTACTCCTAGGAAAAAGGGCATACCTGTTTCTAAACAGTGCCTTTACAGATAGTTGGCCAACTGTATCATTTTCTGTTAAAGCAAGTATGGCAAGGAACTTCCTGGAGTTGTGCGTGGCCATTCCATCAGAGGCATTTCCACTTCTGTTGCCTGTTTCAGGAATGTATCAGTTGCAGAAGTTTGTGTTGCTGCAACTTGGAGTACTGTCCATACTTTCACTAAACACTACAGTCTGGATATTGCCTCTAGAAGAAGGGCAGGGCAGGCTTTGGCCTGGCTGTTAAGGTCTCCTTTCTTAGGCCTGCAGCCTCCAGCCACCCAGACTGTCTCTGTGGCAGTACTACTTGGGACTTGTTCTATAGGTGAGACCTGGTGAAAGAGATATCCTCGATGAAGGTAGTACAGTTGCGTAAGAACTTACTGTAACAGTGGATATTGGAGAGAATCTCTCATCAGGCCGTGCCGTCCCACCCTCATCTCCCTTAGACTTACAGCTTCTTTGCTTCTGTCTCTCTTCAGGACGCACTACCTGCTGTTTTCAGCCTTTCCTGGTAGCTGGAACATCAGCTTCTCTCCTGATTCCCTAGAGGGAGGTCCTCTTGAGTATGATATCCGGCAGGGAACTGATGACGGAGAGGGGCCACCTACATTTATATAGAGAGGATGTCGACGTAAGATGTCATCGTGGGTGGCCCCTAGTGCACTGCTAGCAAAATAGTTTCCATGTGGTCTTGGTGCCTGACAACTATAGTTCCATAGGTGTGGTCTGATGAAAGAGATTCTCTCTAAGATCTACTGTTACGTTAAGTTCTTACATAACTGTACTTCTTTTTAAAAAATTATGTCAGAGTGTACTTTCCTTTTTTGCAGTGTTGAATTAATTTAGCCCTTTCTTGGTGCTGAATTTAAAATCCCTTGCTACTGTTACTGTATGATCTGTTGTAGCACAGTAAACAAGTAATTTTGTTATATTTGTAGCACAAAGTGCAAATCGGGACCAGCCCTTTACTTGGGTGTGTAATTTAACTTGTCGTAACAAGTTAAACAAAACACAATCAAACCATTACTTGCATTTTTTTTTCCTTTTTTTTCCCCTTCTAATTACTCTGACTAGGTTATAAACCCAGCAGCTTATCTGGAATGGATATCATTAACTGCAGGTACTGTGGAACAATTTTCAGAAGGACAGTCTTACAGGATTTAGGACACTGTCCTACGTGCTGGGCCTTTGGAGATCTTAGGGCTCAGCTCCGGGCAGCATGGGCAGAGATTGCACACTTCAAATTTCATATTCAAGAGGAAATACATTATAAGAACCACCCTCCATTTCCCCAGCATCCAACAGAAAAACCTCGACCGCAGAGGGTAGTTGGTCCAGGAGGTTGGCAGGTGGTTAGGAGGGGCAAACCAGGTGCCCCATCACTTTCTGCTCTCCAACATATTACCTCCAAAAACCATATAAACACTAAACAGGTATCTGCCTCTATCTCTGAAATCAAACAAAGAGGCAGAAGACACTGCAGAGCAGGACACTGCAGCACGAGGCTAGCACAACAAAACTCACCCAAATCAGGAACCAAAAAAAAAAAGCAAAAGAAATCCAAAAACTTCTGATCATAGGAGACTCCATGATTCAGGGAGTTGATACCATCTCCAGCCAGGGTAATGGTCAGATGTCTGCCAGGTACATCAGCATGGAGAGACACTGACCGCATTGCTAAAATTGTTCACAAAGCAGGAGAAAACATTGATGTCCTAGTACACATAGGGACTAATGATCTCGCCAGCCGGTCAGTTGTGGAGACCAAGGAACACCTGACCAGGCTGGGTGACAAACTATCATCTATTTCGTCTGGCATCTCCTTCTCTGAGATCCTGCCAGTCTGGGAGAGGGGAGCAGATGGACGGAAGGTCAGAGAAGGGGAGGTAGGGGAGCTAAACACGTGGCTCAAGGGCTGGTGCCAGGAAAAAGGACACAGACTTTTAGGGAACTGGCAACAGTTCTGGGAGCGAAAGTTCTTTAAATTTGATGGACTGCATCTGACTAAGGAGGGAGTCAGTGCATTGGGGCAGAAGTTTGACATCTTTGCAGAATATTTAAACTAGCAAATGGGGAGAGGGGTGCAGCACCCCACACGTCGAATGGGAAGAACACCCCTCCCCCCTCAGCTAGTGGTCAAACAGGGATTCAGCATGTTTGCAGTTCATTTGCATCACCAGGTAAGAAAAAAGGTTTGTCTCCCCATACGATGCACAAGGGTAATGCCAAACCTCACCCAACAACTAACGCACCAAAATCTGGCCAATGGAAAATCATGTACACATATGCTCACAGCCTGGGAAGTAAGATCCCAGACCTGCAGGCAATAATGTCAGAGGCTAAACTGGACATAGTAGCAATTAGTGAGACGTGGTTTACCAGTAACCACACTTGGGAGACTTCAGTACCTGGCTATGTATTGTTCAGAAGAGACCGAGGTGCAAAAGGGGAGGTGGCCCTGTATGTCAATGAAAATATCAAAGCTACAGAAATTCAGAATACACATAAGGAGCCAGAAGAACTGTGGGTCACCCTGGAAACAGGAAATGGGACAGCCATAAGAACTGGCGTTGTCTACAGGCCCCCAGACCAGGGGGAAGTCACAGACACATTACTGTTAGAAGATATACAAAACATGATAGCTAAAGGGGAGGTTCTGATAATGGGAGACTTCAACATGTTGGATACAGGTTGGTCAATACCAGCAGGAACATCTGCCAGAACTAGACACATAGTGGATTCCCTGCAGGAAGGCCTCAAACAACTGGTACAGCAACCCACGAGAGACAGGGCTATCCTAGATCTAGTACTGACTAACAAGGAAGGTCACAGATCTCAGGTAGAAGGTCACCTGGGGGCCAGTGACCATCACATGGTATGGTTCAATTTGGCTACTACATCTAAATCATCCCATTCCAAGGCAAAATATGGAACTTCAGAGAAGCTGACTTTGATAAGATGGCCAACAGAGTTAAGCTAGCCCTGGCAAAAGAAACACAGGTGAGGGTACAGGCAAAGTGGGCAAGCATTAAGGATGCAATACTTGAAGCAACATCCCATTGTGTTAGACAGAAAGGAAGTGCAAAGAAGAGAAACCACTTTGGTTCTCAAATACAGTGGCAGAAAGGTCGGAGCCAAAAGGCTGGCCTTCAGGAAATATAAGGAACACAGCGGGATGAAGATAGGGAGGCATACCAAACTTCCCTAAGGGAAGCAGGGAAGGCAGTAAGGCAGGCAAAGTCCCAAACTGAGGAAAGACTAGCACGAACAGTAAAAGAGGTGACAAGACTTTCTATAGATACATTAGTGAAGGAGAAAGTCCAGAGGGTATTGTTAACTTAATGGAGAAAGGGAGCATGTGAGGAGGAGGACCCTGTAAAGGCATCTATCCTAAATAGATACTTTTGCTCAGTATTTACTGAAGAAAAGGTGGGCAGGGCCCACAGCTCAGCATCATGGACACAGGGGAGGGAGGTGAGCACTACTCCTTCACAAAAGAAAGGGTCCTACAAGAGCTTGCTAAGCTCTCAGGGTGGATAAGGCAATGGGACCTGATGGCATACATCCCAGGGTACTTAAGGAGCTAAAGGTGAACTAGCAGAGCCATTAGCAGAACTGTTTAGTGAGTCTCTGAGCACAGGAGAGGTCCCAGAAGACTGGAGAGCGGCTCATGTGATCCCGCTTCACAAGAGTGGTAGCAGGGAGGAGGCGGGGAACTACAGACCAGTCAGTCTTACCTCAGTAGTGGCCAAGATTATGGAGGCACTCTTTAAGGAAAGGATAGTGCAACACTTGGAATCCATAGGGGCACAGGATCCAAGACAGCATGGGTTTACAAAAGGAAGGTCCTGTCAAACTAATCTCATAGATTTCTTTGACTGGGTAACCAAAGTGGTGGACCAAGGGGGAGCAGTTGATGTCGCCTACCTTGACTTCAGAAAAGCTTTTGACACTGTTCCACATAGAAGATTGATAAATAAGCTGGGTAGGCTCGGGGTGGGTCAGAAGTTGGTCGACTGGGTGGCAAACTGGTTGACGGGCAGAAAACAGAGTGGTGGTAAATGGTATACAGTCAGAAGAGATGCAAGTCACAAGTGGGGTACCTCAGGGATCAGTCCTGGGGCCAGTCCTCTTCAACATCTTCATTAGTGACCTTGCAGATGGACTAGAGGTAAGAGCTTGTCTGTTTGCAGATGACACCAAGATCTGCAACAGAGTGGATGATCAGATGGGTTGGGCAGAATGAGAAGAGATCTGGATAAACTAGCAAAATGGTCAGAAGAGTGGCAACTGGGATTTAATGCAAAGAGTGCAAAATCATGCACATAGGGAGAGAAACCCTGAAGCCACCTATAGGCTGGGAGGAGTTGCTGGCAGTCACAAAGGAAGAAGGAGACTTGGGCATCATCATCATCACTGATGACCTGAAATCATCAAGCAGACCTCTAAAGCAGTAGGTAAGGCTAGGGGTGTTAGGGTGTATTAGTGGGGTATCACAAGTCGTAAGAAGGAGGTAATAATCCCTCTTTACAAGACACTGGTTAGGCCCCATCTGGAGTACTGCATGCAGTATTGGAGGCCACACCTTCACGAGGACATTAACCAAATTGAGGCAGTCCAGAGAAGGGCTACCAAAATGGTGCAGGGACTGCATCAGAAGACATATGAGGACAGATTAACAAAGCTCAATATGTACCCTTGAGCAAAGGAGGGAGAGAGGTGATATGATCGAGGTATTCAAACACCTTAAGGGCATTAACAAGGTGAAAAGAGTCTAACATGTTTAAATACAAGAAAAATAGCAGGACAAGAGGACACAGCATGAGATTAGAGGGGCATAGGTGCGGAACCGGGCGGTAGCCACTCCACTTTTATTTCTGTATGGCAAAACTAGTATGGAAAAAGTGCCCTTTGTATCCTCATAAGTGCCCTTTTGATTCTCAGCCCCTCAGCTTTTACCATCTTCCGGCACCCTTGGAGGGGGGCCAATTAAGGGTGAATGTGAGGAAATTATTTTTCACAGAAAGGGTGGTGGATGCATGGAATGGCTTACCACAAGAAGTGGTGGCTATGAATACAGTGCAGGGCTTCAAACAGGCATAGGATAGGCATAAGGGAGCAATACAAATGACTATGAATAGATAGGCCACTGACAGAGGAAAGGCCGATGGCACATTTATAAGGTAGAAAAAGAAATGGGCAGACTGGATGGGCCTTGCGGTCCTTATCTGCCGTCAACTTCTATGTTTCTATGAACTGTTAGTGCTGACAGTTCCCCAGTATTTTCAAAGCTTCTTGGTCCCCTTTTGAAGCTATAGACACCTACTATTTCAATATTTTCCTGGAAGGCTGCCTTATTCATGGCTGTTGTATCACTCGGGAGAGTTGGTGAACTTCAGTCCCTCTACACTGATCCAGGCTGCTTGGTCCTTCATGTCCTTCATAAAGTTGAAGTAGACCACAGGACAAAAAGCTGATGGCCCCTTAAAGCATTATAGGACTTTTGCATCAACCAGACTATTTGTCTCTATTTTTTCTTCCCCAAACCTCACTTCAGATGGTGTAAGGTTTCTCTACACCACCTAGATATGAAGAGAGCCTCAGAGTTAAATAGAAACATAGAAATTGTCAGCAGATAAGGACCGCTAGGCCCATCCAGTCTGCCCATAAGCCCTACACTTGTTTGTGGCCTCTGACCCTACCTGATCAGCAGCTTTTCACCACTCCCTTCCCACCTCTAAGATTCCCTTATGCCTGTCTCAGGAATGTTTAAATCCATCCCCTGTGATCGACCCCACCACCTCCTGTGGCAGAGTATTCCATGTGTCCCACCCCACCACCCTCTCCATGAAGAAAAACTTCCTTACATTCCCCCTCAACCTGTCACCTTCCAATTTCATATCATGCTCCCTCGTTCTTGTACTCCTCCTTTATTGGAAGATGTCTTCCTCTATACACCTTGTTTATGCCCTTAATGTACTTAAATGCCCCAGACTGCCAGGTCCTTCATAAAGTTGAAGTAGACGAAGGTATGCAAGACTGGAGAAGTTTGCAAGGATACAGATATTTGGTATGCCATGGCAGACCAGCTTACTGTTACTGTGTTGCCTCTACTTTGGCATGTGTCTCTCTCAAAGCCCATTCCGGAAGAGAGAGAGAGCCATTATGGTGACAGCCTATTTTGCGACATTCCACTACTGGACATCAGCAAAGCAGTCACTTTGGGTGCCACCCAAATATTTACTACTCACTACTATGTCAGCCTGCAGTCTAGGGGAGATGTCTACTTTGGAGCTACAGTGTTGAAATGCCTGCCTTCCTCCCTCCTTCGTGTTAGACACTGCTCATCCGTATAGGAGGGGCTGTTGCATAGCATTTGACAGCAGATAAGGACCGCTTGGCCCACCCAGTCTGCCCATTTTTTCCTAGGTGTACATTATTACCGTAGACCTTACTTGATCTACTGCTGTTGGTGAATTTTTGCTAATAGAAGTAGTAGTTGATACCAGAATTCTTCTAACTTGTAATGGTATTCATCCACAGCCACACCCAACTCATCTTGTTCCCCTATTTAATGCAGAGAGACTTTTCCTTGGTTTTGGGTCTCAACGATATCTTGACCTTCTACAAGCAGATGAACGTGGTGGGAGCTTGGGGGCACAAGGTGTGTGGCTCAGAGGTTACCTTTCAAACTAAATGTCCTGGGAGCACCTAGGTCATGCTGTAGTACTGCGCATATGAACATACGAGACTTGAGCCAATACAGGCCAAATGGTCTGTTGCGTCTGCTCGATTGTGCAGCACAGAGGTTAGACTCCTGCTGCCCTCCCCACTCCTTGCCCCCTCTCTTCCTCCCCCCTCATCTTCCCGCTGACTAGTATCTTGCCCTTAACCCTGCCCCACGCCCTTTAAAAAGCTCTCCACTGTTTTAAGAGAGATCACTTCTTTAGGAAGTGTGTTCCATCTCCCTGCCACCCTTTCCGTGAAGTAATGCTTACTCACCTCCCTCCTGACTCTACCCCCAAACCAACTTCAGGCTGTGCCCCATAGTAATCCCTTTTCTTTTTAATCGAAACATGCACTCTGTACTAACCCTGTTGATGCTCTGTAAGTACTTGAATTTTTCGATCATATCACCTCTTTCCCTTCTCTCCTCCAATGAGTACATGTTGAGGTCCCTCAGCCTATCCTTATAAGGCTTCCCCTCCATACCTCTAATCATTTTAGTCACCCTCTGCTATACCCCGTCAGTAACCTGATGTCCTTCTTTACGTATGGGTTCCAGAACTGTACACAGTACTCCCAAGTGTGGCCTCACCAGTGACCTGTACAGTGGCAGAATAACTTCCTCCCTCCTAGAGGCGATTCCTGTAGCAGTGCACCCCAGCATTGTATTGGCTTTTGCCGCTGCTTTCCTACATTGAGATGAGTGGTTCATATTCTTTGTGATTATTACCCCTAATCCTTTTCCCCCTCAGATGGACAGCTGAACCCCTCCCAGATGGTAACTGTATCCATGATTCCTTGCTCCGAAGTGCATGACCTTACGCTTGTTAGCATTGAAACCCAGCTGTCAAGTGTCTGACCACTGCCCAGTCTTTCTCAAATCTTCTCGGAGGCCTTTTCCTCCCTCTACCCCTTCCTCAACTGCCCCTACCTTGGTGTCATCCATGAATAGACTGATCTGCTCTTAACTCCAACTGCTGTATCGGCTGTGAAGATGTTAAACAGCACTGGCCCCAACAGTGAACCCTGTGGGACCCCGCTGGTGACTGCCCTATGAGTTGAGAGTCCCTTCCCCCCACAACCACCCTCTGATGTTTGTCCCCCAACCAGTTACCAACCCACTTAACCAGTTTCTCCCCGCTCCCAGTTCCTCAATTTACTAGTTAATGTGCCATGCGGTACCAAATCAAGAGACCTTGCTGAAATTCAGATACAGGACATCTATGGCCTGACCGGTGTCTAGTTCCTTTGTCACCCAGTCAAAGAACTGAACCAGGTTTGTTTGAGATGGTCTCCCAGAGACAAACCCATGCTGTTTGTCATCCATAAGACCGTTCACCTCTAAGAAAGTCATCGACCTTTCCTTTAGGATCGTTTCCATGAGCTTACCCACAATGGATGTCAGACTGACTAGTCTATAGTTACCAGGCTCGTCCTTGGGACCGCTGTAGTGCAGGGGTACCACATGTGCCATCCTCCAGTCCTGAAGCATGCAACCCGTCTGCAGGGAGGTATTAAACAAGTCTGCTAGTGGTGTCGCCAGGACCTCAGCCAACTCCCTCAGGACTCTAGGGTGCAACGTATCCGTCCCTGGAGCCTTGTCCGCGTTCAGTGACTTGAGGCCCTCAAGCACTCTGCTCAAGGATCTCCCCATCTGTTATCATATCTCCTCCATGCCAGTGTTGCCCTGCCCCTGCGATATTGGTCCATCTCTCCCCCCTGGTAAAAACTGAGCAGAAGTACTCATTGAGCACTTCTGCCTGTTCAACCCCCTTCTCTACCCAACCTTCATTCTTCTTTATCCTGGTGATTTGCTCCCTGCAGTTCCTCTTCTCCCTTATGTACTTGCAGAAGGTCTTGTCTCCCTCCTTAATCCCCTCTGCTAGCCTTGGCTCCTTTGAAGCCTTGGCAGCCCTCACAACCCTGCTCGCCTCCCTGGTTTTTCCTTGTGTACTCTTCCCTATCCTTCTTTCTTTTGGATACCTTCCATCTTCTGAAGGCCGTGTTTTTCTCCCTTACCTTTATCCGCACCTCCTTTGACCACCAACATGGCTTCTTGGGCCCTGCCTTCTTACTGCATTTCTTTGTTCAGGTGTCTGTGGCCACTAACAGGCCTTCCTTCAGGATGGCCCATTTCTGGACGGTATCCATGTCAGGGGTGATGCTAGCCAAATGCCCTCTGACGATGTCAGCCATCCTGCAGAAGTCAGCCCTTTTGAAGTCCACTGTCTTGATTTTTGTAGACGTCCCTTCCCTACCCATATCCATGGAGAACCGCACTGTTCGTTGGTAGCTAGCTGCTAGGGGATCCTCAGTCCATACGCCCTGCACGTAGTCTCCTTCGGTTAGCACAAGATCCAAGGTGTTTCCCCTCCGTTGTCTGTTCCTCCACCTTTTGTGAGAGGAATACATTCTGGACGGCTTCCAGAATGACCTGCTCGCTAGCGCTTGTGCTAGACATGGTTTTCCAATCCACCCTTGGTAGATTGAAATCCCCGACCACCACAGTGCCACCCCTTCCACAGTGTTTCCGTAACTGATCTGCCACTTCTCTGTTGATACCCTCTGTCTGTGAGGGTAGTCTGTACACAACCCCCAGTCTGACACTTTTACTTTTATTGTTCTGCAGTTGTATCCATAAGGCTTCTGGCCTCCCCTCGCCTCCCTTCTCCATACTGCTTACTATCCCTTTCCTCACAAATAAAGCCACCCCTCCACCCTTCCCTTTTGTCTTATCCCTGTGATACAGTCTGTATCCCGGTAACATGATGTCCCAGTCATGGTGCTGTTTGACCCATGGCTCGGTGATGGCAGCTATATCCACCTCCCCTTCTGCCACTAATGCTTGGAGCTCAGGTATTTTGTTCCCCAGGCTCCTTGCATTTTAGTGATACCACCCTCCAGCCGGATCCCCTGCTTACCCCAGTACTCCTCTCTACCTCCTCTGCTTTTTGATTGCCCCCTTCCCCTCCTTGCTAGCTAGTAGGGGTACGCACCTTTTAGCTCTGGCTGCTGCCCAGTGCTAGGCGCCCCCCCCCCCAGTTTAAATTATACTTGGCTGTAATGAACTCCCCCAGTTTCTGTTTTAGGACACAGGAACCCTCCTTACTCAGGTGAAGCCTATCTGGTTAGTAGAGGTTCTTGTTATCCCATATTGCCCCCAAACCCCCTACTAATCCAAACCCCATAGTTCTACACCACTCTGCCAGCCATGCATTAAATTCTATGATCCTCTGTTTCCTGGCTGTGCTTGTCCTGGGTACTGGTAGGATCTCAAAGAATGCAGCTGTTTGCCCCTCTGCTGCATAGTTTGTGGCTGTGGATGAATATGAATATCATTCAAAGAAACAGAGTTACTGGTCTGCTACATTTTTAGGTGGTGATGTAGTGTATATTAGTTAGCTGGCTTGAACTGACCAAAAAGTGACCCATTTTACTGGCATTAGAACACTGATTTGCATAAAAAGATTCTCACTTACATAATTTGTGCCCCTCTCAGTATTCACTGTTTCTCACCCCAGGAATTCTTCGGTATGCTTGACAAATGCAGTATGCCAGCTGGGTTCAGCTGCCCTGGAGGTGGAGTCAGTGCTAATGATTTTGGCATCAGCCAATCAGAGAGCAGGAGGGAAAGTGCTGCCTTTAACTAGAGTGGGAGGTCAGTCAGACTCATTTCTCTGCCGACTGGCCAACACCGTCCCGGAGTCCTCTCTCTACTACTTCGCTTGAAGAAGCTTATTTCTTTGTAAGTCAGTAAAAACTTTATTTTACTGCTGCCTTCAGTTGTTTTTCTTTTTTGTAGACTCTTACACTTGACCACGGGGCATCCTCTCGGGAATCCACACGCGGCTCTGGGATCCTAACTGCCCTTGCCCGAGCTACTGTGTCTGAGTCAGGACTCCAGTCTCTCCGGACCCTCTAGGGAGATTCCAGAGTCCCCAAATTCGTGTTGGGCAGTGTGGACGGCTCTGGATATGTGGACCCAGGCCCCTGGTGGTTCCATCACCTCGCTGAGTCGGGATTTTCTCATTTTCCCTAACCCCAGCTCGGATGTGCAGTGACATCTGAGATGTCGCCCGCAGCCCCCACCCTCTAAGCATGGTGCCTCACATCGCACATCCTCCGGCTTCTACGGGGCCACTGTACCGAGCAGTCCCTGGATCCCTCCCAGAGAGGGCAGTCCGCGAACGCTCAATCCTCTCTCTCCCCAGTCAACCCGCAGCAGCCCCGGCTCTTTCCGAACCCGAATTGCTGGCGTGGAGCATGGTGTGGTGTCCAGTGCCTCAACCCTCAGCGCCACTGGGCCACCTCTAGTGTTTTCTGAGGTTTTTTTTTTTTTTATTTTACCTTTTTTTTTTTCTTTCAGCGGTTTCTTCGGTTTCCAGGAACCACGTTTTCTCATTACCACAGCAATTCCTATCGTGGTTTCCGCTCTTTTTCAGAGGTAAACTGTTAGTGCTTTTAAACTAAATAAAGCACTCTTTGTTGCTTTTACTTTATGTATTTTGCAGTTCCCTATTTTTCATCGGAACCGTGATTTGTAAGCAAAAACTCTTTATTTCTCGGCCTTTTACAGCCGTTTATGCGCGGTTCCATAGCGCTTGGGAACTGACCGAATTTCATTATTTTTCCCTTCAGGGAACAGAATTCTAGGTCTTCTGATGAACTGGCATGTCAGATGGACCTAAAAAGAAAACTGGCCCTACTGATTTTAAAAATTAGTGTGCTAAAATAGTGGCCAAGGCAGACAGCCACAATCTTTGCTTAAGTTGTTTAGGTCCAGAGCATAACTATGCTCTAAATTGTGTTCTAAAACAGTTAAAAACAGTGCGAAAAGATTGGAAATTATGGTTTCTCACACTGCCTTCACCTCAAATAAAAACTCTGAAGAGGGGTAGTCTTCTCATAAATCTAAAGAAAAGTCCAGTAAGTACTCCCTAGAAAATAAGCCTGATAAAAATAATTGTGACCAAGCCAAAAAGAGACATAATGAGCAGGTTCTTGACTCGGTGCCTGCAAAAAAGAAACAAAAAGAAAACATATCACTGCCCCTCTCGCTGAAAAGCAAAGGGAGACGCCAGTGACACAAAAAGATACACCCTCTGATGAAGAAATGGCTAAGGATTGGCATTTATATCAGACTATACAAGCTATGGGCAGTCTCTTTAATGCCCCTCCTGACCCTCACACTTCAGACCTTGGGCTTTTCCAGGGCTTTCACTATAAGGGTGATGATGACCAACCAGAGGGGTGAACCTTTAGAACCTGATGTATCCCCTGACGAAGTGTTTGGCTCTCCCTCTAATGGCCAGGAGGATTTTCCTCTCACTGTACTTTCATTCAGCATATGGTGGACACTCTTGATCTCACTAACCAAGAGACCACTGACCAGGAGGAGGAGGAAGACTTTATAGATATGTTGGGTCTCCCTCCCTCTAAAAAGTTGCTTTTGCCCATACATACATCACTTCACAGAGCAACTTTTAAAATATTCTAGAATCCCACTTCCATTTCTGGAGTGGACAAGAAAGTTGAGAAAAAGTACCAATTAGGGAGGAATAATGCTAAATTTCTGTATTTGCACCCTGACCACGAGAGGGTGGTGCAAGCTGCTGCTTGTGACAAAGCCAAAGTGCCCCTATCTTCACAGCCTCCTGAAAAGCAATCTGGAAGGCTGGATGTCATGGGTAAACAATCTTACGCAACAGCTTCGCTTATCCACTTATATGGCCTATGCAGCTCAATATCAAAAAGCTCTCCGGAACTCTGTTAGCTATCAGCCAACAGGCCTCAGAGAAAGCAGTCCAGGACCTAGCAGAAACTGTAAAAACTGCCCTAGAGGCTACAAAGTACCAGTTTCACATGGCAGCGGACACTATGGGACTGCTTCCAGAGCCATGGCCCAGGCCATCTCCCTTAGGCACTATGCCTGACTAACAACAACCAACCTCTTTTTAGAAAGGGTGGTGGAACTTTGGATCAGTCTGTTGGCTGAAGTGGTGGGTGCAAAAACAGGGAATTCAAGTAGAGCTAGGACATAATGAAGGGAATAGTGGTTACCGGAGGTGATTAGGACCAAAGAGAAGAATAGAGAGAGGATGGGGATGGTTAGTACCTTGGTGGAACAGTAGGTTCCTGGGATTATAGGGAACTTGGGCAGACTGGATTGACCTCTGGCCTTTTTCTGCTGTCATTGTCTGTTTCTGCGTTTCTCACAGGACACTCGGACTAAAATTATGTATTTCCCCATGAGAATAATTCGCTGTTTGGTGACAAAACTAAAGCTTACATACAAAAGGTGGAGGAATACAAAACCACCTACCAAAGTAATGCTGCAATAGAAAGAGCCACTACTTCCCAGAGATCTCAGAGCAGAGGGAACAGAGGTAGAGGTTACTACCCCAGGGCCTTCTGCCCTATGCCAGTGCCCCTAGATTACTCTCAAATGAGAGGTTTCTTCAGGGGAAGAGGAAGGAGAGGTCCAAGACGGGCTGGTCCCTTGCCTCCGTCAAATACTCCGTCTAAGCAAATCTCCTGACTGCAAAAGCCAGGTTGTGTGCTTTTCCCCCAGTAGGAGGAAGGCTGACCCACTACCTCCACCACTGGTACCTCATTACCACAGACAAGTGGGTGCTCGAGGTAGTGAGTCAGGGACTTACCCTGCAGTTCAAAACATTTTCCACTCAGCAGGGTCAGAAGTCACTAAAATATTTTAACTCCTACAGAGAAACTACTGTTGCAGTTAGAAGTAAAGTCCCTTCTGTCTGCAAAATCTGTGGAAAAAGTTCCCTCTTCCCAATGGGGAAAGGGTCTTTACTCCAGATACTTCCTAACTTGGAGGGGGGACTGGGGACAGGTACCTAAACAAACAGCTACACAATCCCAAATTCAGGATGATCACCCTGGCTGTGGTGATTCCATCCTTGCAAAAGGGGGACTGGAAGTGTAGAGTGATGCATTTGGGGCAGAAAAATAAATAATGTACCTATAAGTCGAATAACTCTGTTTTACAGGTAACAGAAAGTGAGAGGGACCTAGGAGCAACAGTTACTAATTCGCTGTCCTTTGATACACATGTTAAGGAGACAGTTAAAAAATGTCATAAAATAATAGCATGTATCTTTAAACATGTTAAAAGTAGAGAGTCTTCCATAACCATCCCATTTTATTCCTCACTGATTAGGCCTCACTTGGAATACTGTTCACCTTTTTGTGCTCCACAAAACATGGGCACTAAAAAAAACTAGTGGAGAGAGTGCAGAGAGACTGGTAACAAAGAGGATAAGGAACATGAGATGTTATCAAGATAGATTTAACCATCTGGGTCTATACTCTCTTAGAGTATAGAAGATTACATGGGGATCTGTGTTGGTCTTCAGTGCAAACAAGAGCAAGGAAATGTGGGAAACCATAGGGCTGGTAAAACACCCTAGTCTAAGGAATACAAGATCTCCCAATTGGACATTAACAGGTGAAGTTAATAAAACAACCAGGAGAAACGAATGGTTTAGCCCAGAGGGTTGTTAGCTTATGGAACTCCATCTGAAGCTATTATTAATCGCAAAACTATGGAAATGTTTAAGACCTCGCTAGACATACATATGGGTGTCGAAAAATGTAGATTCTTCCACTGAAAAGTGGCAAGCTATACATAGGTCTTTTGACTTCCAATGCTCATATCGCACCTATGAACCTATCTGGCAATAAGAACAGACAACACCACAGCAAAGTTTTACATCAGCAAGCAGGGGGGCACAAGGTCCACAAAGCTTTGCACAGAGTCCATGAAGAGTTGGTCTCTGACCTACTCCCTGGAAATACAGCTTTTGGCCATTCACCTGCCGGGCAAGGACAATGTGCTGGCAGATGCTCTGAGCCGCATCAGTGAGGGCCACAACGAGTGGGCCCTGAACGGACAAGTACTGGCCACAGTCTTCAGGAAGTAGGGCCCTCCAGAGATGGATCTCTTTGCCTCCAGCCTCAGTCACCAACTTCCCCTGTACTGCTGCAGGCCTCCAGCTCTGGGCACAGTACCAGTGGATGCCCTAAACCTGGACTGGATAGGGAAGTTCTTGTATGCCTTTCCTCCTTTTCCCTTGATACTTAGGGTCCTCCTGAAACTCAGAACCAAGCCTGCCACTATGATTCTGGTGGCAGCACACTGGGCAAGACAGCCTAGGTATTCCCCACTCCCGGCCCTGTCAGTCAAGTAACCAGTTCGACTGCCCTTGAACCACAGTCTCCTGATTACCTCAGACAGGAATAACATATCCCAACATGGTGTCTCTGCATCAAAGCCTAGTACTTGAAGAGCTAAAGTACCCAGGCTCTCAGCATTCACAGCAAGTCCTAAGGATTCTTCGCCTGGTTTAGAAGCCTAGTACTAGAAAGACCTGTGCTTCCAAATGGAAAAGATTTTTCCCTGTGGTGCAAGGACAGGCGTATTCGCCCACTGAAAGCTACTTTCTTCAGTGCTTGACTACTTGATGCACCTACAGGCCTCAGACCAAAGTGCCTCATCCCTAAAAGTCCACCTAGTAGCCATTTTGGCTTATATTTCTCCTGGGAAGGAGAAGTCTATAATTTCTTATTGCATCTTTGAGAAATTTTACAAGGGTTTGTTACATCTTCAACTCCTGCTTAGGGAACCTATCCCTCCATGGGTTTTGAACCTCTGCATAGCCAAACTAATGGAGCCTCCTTTTGAGCCTATGGCTACAACAGAGCTGAAGTACATCAGTTGGAAAACTGTCTTTTTGGTGGCAGTCACCTCAGCCAGAAGGATTTCAGAGCTGCAGGCACTCTGCACTGAACCAAACTACATTATCTCCCACAAAGATAAAGGATTTCTCTCATAGCGAATAGGAAATTCCTGCCCAAGATAGTGTCTGAATTCCACTTGAACCAGTCTGTAACATTCCCTGCCTTCTTCAGAGACCAGTCCACTCCTGGTGAACGGAAGCTACACAGTTTAGACATCAAGAGAGCAATGACCTACTACCTGGAGCGCACCAAGCAGCTCAGGACTACCCATACCCAGCTCTTCCTCACCTATAGCGAGGTAGGCAAGGGCAGGTCAACATCTAAGAGGACCGTCTCTCGCTGGATAGTTTCCTGCATCCAGTTCTGCTACAGTAAGGCTTTCAAGCAACCGCCTCAGGGCCCACTCCACTAGGGGCACTGCAGCCTCAGTGGCGGCTGCAAGGGACATACCCTTGCTAGATATTTGCATAGCAGCTATTTGGAAGACTGTGCACACTTTCACAAAACACTGCTGTTTGAATGTACAGTCCAGGTCAGATACCATATTTGGCACAGCAGTCCTGCGGAACCTGTTTCCAGAGTAGGTTCTGTACCAGCCTTCCACCTGCACTGCTTTGTAGTCTGCATGTGTCGAGCATACTGAAGAAATCCTGGTCTGAGAAGAACAAATTACTCACTGTAGTAATATTATTTTTTCTAAGGTATTCTCCAGTATGCCTTACCTCCCACCCATCCTTCCCTACATAACGTGACTGAGTAGTTCTGCAGTTCATGCTTTAGCCAAATTTTTAACTGTTGGGACTTAATACCTTAGAGCTTTATAGTTATGGGCGTGTTATAGTTTTTATGTATTCTTGTTTCTGTAATTTTTTTCATAAGTACTGTTGGGGCCTTTTGCCCTTTAGCTTCAAAATGAATCTGACTGACCTCTCACTCTAGCTACAGGCAGCACTTTTCTCTCCTGCTGTCTGATGCCAAAAATCATTAGCATTGACTCCACCTTGGGGGCAGCTGAACCCAGCTGGCATACTGCATGTATCAAGCATAATGAAGAATTCTTTGAAAGAAACAGTATTACTACGGTGAGTAATTTTTTCTTCTGAAAACATAAAATGGGTGCCCTTATTTCAACACTGACTAATGTCATCTTTGAAAACAGTGTCTCTTTAGTACTAAAAGTCTTTTTTTTTTTTTTTTTTAAGTTCTAGGTCTCGGTCCAGAACCTATTCCCGATCTCGTAGTAGAGAACGCAACTATACAAGAGATTATCGTCGAGATTACCGCAATAACCGAGGAATGAGGCGCCCTTATGGTTATCGTGGAAGGGGTAGAGGGTATTATCAAGGAGGAGGAGGGAGATATAACCGTGGGGGCTACAGACCCAACTGGAATCGAAGGTACTCTCGGAGTCCAAGGCGTGGTCGATCAAGGTCCAGAAGCCCAAAACGTAGGTCTAGATCCAGGAGCAGATCTAATTTGTCTTACAGATCATCCAGGTCTCCATTTTCCTCTTCCTCTCGTTCTTCTTCATGTTGCAGTAGGTCACCTATTCCGCCCAGGAAACGCAAGTCTCTGGAAAATAAGGCTAAGAAAAGTGAGGGGGGTGCAACACAAGATATTCCTTCAACCAGCAGAGTGGAGGAAGAAAAGAAAGATACCGGCAAGTTTGACCAAAACTTACCCTGCTCCCCTGATGGTTTTAATAAGAAAACAGCTTTGTGTAATGACAACTGGACTGGGCTTTCAGCTTATGAAAACAGTCCAAGATCCCATCACAGTACATCTCCAATTCTCACCCCACCAAGTCGGAGTTCTTCTTGTTCTGATACTCTCCATCAAAGTACTGTAAATTCAGATCAGTCATCCAAAATTACATCTCCTTCGCTGCACAGCCCTGATAGGGGTGGCTCATCTCGTTACAGTCCCTCTCAAGAAAGTCCATTGCATCACATCTCTTCAAAAAGAAGCCCAGTAAAGACAGTCACATCACAGAGCCTTCAAAGAGAGGAAGTACGCATGCGTTCTTTTTGCAGTGATGATAAACTGGAGGTCCTAAAGGCTGGGAAGCACCCTAAAAGGTTAGCAGTATTTCAGTTGCCATGTTTTTGTGTAAATGTGAAATTATGCCAAAGAATTGTATCTTTATATAAAAAGTTTATTTGTACATGAAAACTCACTTTCATAGTCCATGATACGTGTTCTGTGACTCTGAATTGACATACATTGCTGCATTCTATCATTAGGTAACAAACTACTAATTCTAAAAGATTTTGTACATATAGTTTACTTGTATGCAAGGCCACTGATTTATGGTGACTAAAGTAATGGAATTCCGATTTCAAGACTTGAAATTCCAGGAATTGCACTGGTGATTTAGTCAAATTTTTGGATTTTACTGGGATTCTACTGCCATTCTTTTAGTATGTCTATACATACATACATGGAGTACTGTATGCAGTTCTGGGCCCCTCGAGAGTGGGGATGCAAACATATCGGAGGGGGTCCAGAGAAGAGTGACTAGAATGGTAGCAAATATGAATAGGTTTGTACTCCGCAGTATATGAGAACCAGGGGGGCCTCTGTTTGGTGTACAAGGCATGTTGCAATCGTGACATGTGGGAATGTATTGCACTTATTGCAAGGGAGAAGCATAGAAACATTAGAGGACATGATACAGTATGCTGTTAAGGGGGGAAATAGTAGCAAAAGAGGAACTTGGTTGAATCAGAGAGTGGTGTCATTATGAAATAGCCTCTCCTATGATGTAGTTAGCAATGTTAGTATAACCCAATTAAAAAAAAAAAACAGTTAACTGGATGAAGAAATAAATGGTAGAGGAGGGATGGAATTTGGGTTATCTTTACCTACAAGTCACTAGGGCTAACGACCAATGGACTTGCTAAATCTATGAATCCTGTGAAAATAATCAGAATAAAAGGAGGCTTAATATACAGAGTTTTAAATGAAGCAAATTGAAAATAGCAGAGGAAGCAGTTATAAGAGAAATACTGTAGTTCTGTAGGTTTATTGATCTGGTATAAGATGCCAGTTGAAATTCTTTCTTTTTACTAGTGTGCAGGGAGCCCAGATTCTGGAATTTTACCGGGTTTTCCTGTAAAAACCGAAAACCAGTGGCCTTGTTCATATGTCAGATATGATTATGTCTTGGAATAAAATAAGTGAAAAATACTTTACTACAAACAGATTTCATTTCCCTGATGTTTAAAAAAAAAAATGCAACTACAGTGACTTGTGCTTTGAATTTTTATGTTCAGGAAATCAGGGGTGGTACAGTAAACTGGAATACCATGGTTTGGATTACCAGCAGTATTCAGTCTGCATAGTTATGTTCTGTACCATTGTATACTGATGTGCTATGATCAAGTTGATGTTTTTAGGAAGTACAGCTGAAAATGGCAGCCATGACTTGGGGAAGATGCAGTGCCTCAGGTCCAAAGTCTTTTTTTTTTTTTTAAAGCATACAAAAGACAGCCAACCCATGGGTTGCTTGAGAATCATGGTATAAATGCTGTTATTCTGTGAAAATGTTTAAACCGTGATGCCTCTACGGAAGTACTAAACTTCACATTTCCTTGAAAACAAAAACAAATTCAAACCCCAGGAAATCTTACTGTATTCTGACAAATGCAGTATGGTCTCACCATAGGACTGCCTGGAGCCGAAATGGGTAATAGAACCTATGCTAATACTGGAATGTTGGGCTCGAGCTTTTCAAACCACTGTCCCTGGTTGCACTTCCTGCAACCGTCAGATTCTTTTCTCCGCTTGCCTCAGTAAGACGTCTCTGGAGAGCTCTCCTTCACTTTGACTGAAGAAATTTATTTGTCTTGTTTTTTTTCGAAGTCGGCTTATTTCGATTTTTGAAGCACTGTCCTTTGTTCACAGGTACACTTGGTCTAGATTTAGTGAATTTTCGGTGAGTCTTTTCGGCTCCTTATTGGTTGTTTTAACCGAGAAGGAACCGTTACTGTTTACTTAATTTTAGATCTTTAATCAGTTTTTTCTACCATCCAGTAAGACGGTATACTTTAAAATTTTTTTAAATTTAACCTGTTACCGGGTTAATTCTCAGTTCATCGGTTTAACAGACTGTTAAATGTCACAGACCAAGAAATGAACGGGCCCCACAAGTTTCCAACATTGTACAGAGTGTGGGGAACTGTTCACCAAAACAGATCCTCATTTAATTTGTGTTTGTCTGGGGTTTAACCACCTCAGGGATGACTGTGAAATTTGTAAGAACTTCCCTCAAGTGACGCTTGAGAGGCAACTTAAACGACTGCAGGAGATGATGGCTGATAAGGCTGCTGACCCAGCTAAGGACAAACCGGCTACCAGCCAAAATGAATTGGAGGAACAACCCTCTGACCAGGGTGACGATTCCTCATCTAAGAAACGTCCTGCTGATACTGCCGCTAACCTGGCAACCTTGGGAAAGAGAAAAAAGAAAGAGAAGCATACTGTGGTCGAACTGCAACCGAAGACTGTATCTGTTCTGCCTGCTGAGGAGATAGCAGATGCTATCAGGATTATACAGGCACTCCAGCCGAGTACTCCAGTTCCGGTTGAGAAGTGGCCGCTTCTCCCTATCTGTGGCACTACTTCGGTTCCCGGTTCCTTGGAACACGAAGAGGAGCTTTTTGGAGAGGGGGGAAGAAGATGATGATGCTGCTGATGATGATGACGATGATGATGAGTATGGGGAACCAATTGAACTGGATATTTCTCCAGACCCTCATCGTGCTGACTCCTCTGACAAGGGAAATGAGAATTATACCTCTCATTTTGATTTTATGAAGCAAGTATCCCAGTCCCTCAGTCTTCCTACTCAGGAGTCAACCGATGAGGAAGAAGAGCATGATTCTAAGAGACTGTTACTGCCCATCCATAAATCCCTGAAGAAGCAGGTTAACAAGATCCTGCAGACCCCTACTTCTGTGCCACTGGTTGACAGAAAGGTGGATGAGAAGTATTGGGTGGCTAAGGGCGGAGCAGAGTTCCTGTTCAGGCACCGTAGCCATGAGGGAATGTTGCAGGCTGCTGCCTGTGATAAGGCAGGCATCCCCTTGGCATCTCACCCCCCCCCCCCGACAAAAATTCAAGGAGGATGGATTTCATTGCTAAGAAAGTATATTTGGGATCCTCTCTTATTATCGGGCAGGCCTCATAAATGGCCTATGTAGCTAGATATCGGAAAACATTGTGGAACACTGTGATGGAGATCACTAAATCTGTCCCAGCCCCTATGGCAGCTGATTTGGAGGAGGCTGCAGAAATGGGTATAGAGGCTGCAAAAGCCCAGTTTCAACTGGCGTGGACAACAGTGGCACTGCAGCCAGACAAATAGCTTCTTTTGTGTCACCTAGGAGGTTTGCTTGGCTCAGGACTACTAACCTGACCCAGGACACACAGTCCAAGGCTTTGGGCTTCCCATGTGAGCCTACCTCTCTGTTTGGTGAACAGACGGAGGCCTACGTGACAATGATGGATGATTATAAGACAGCATATAAAAGTGCTGCAGCTAAAGAGAAGGCTTCTACTCCCCAAAAGCAACAAGCCAGAGGCAGTGGTCAGTATAGGCCATTCTTCCAGCCTCAGGCCTATCCCCAATACCAACAGCAGAGAGGTTACTTCAGAGGCAGGGGCAGGAGAAGTGGCAACTGAACTAGCCCCAGCACTCAGTAAGCATCCCAACCCAAGCAGACTCCCTGAGGAGTCTGTGTGGGTCGCTTCCCAACCCCAGCAGGGAGCAGGCTGGCCCACTTCCTCTAGGAACGGCAAACCATCACTACAGACAAGTGGATCCTGGAGGTAGTGGGCCAAGGTCTGGCTCTCAGCTTCAAGCTCTGACCAAAGTTGAGCGCAAGGGTCTTCAGACCCTCCTCCCCATCATAAACACTGTTACTGGAAAGGGAAGTATCAAATCTCCTATCCCGAGGGGCAGTAGAACCAGTTCCTCTGGCACAGAGAGGAAAGGGCCTCTATTCATGGTACTTCCTTACAATAAAGAAAACGGGAGTGGTGACCCATACTGGATCTTAGGCACCTGAACAGGTATCTGGTAAAGCCAAAGTTAAAGATGGTGACCCTGACAACAATCCTTCTAACTTTAAGACAAGGGGATTGGCTGGCATTTCTGGACTTGAAGGATGCACATTTCCACATCCCCATCAGGCAGTCTCACAGAAAATTCCTTAGATTCAGACTGCCATCAGGCCATTACCAGTTCAAGGCAATGCCTTTTGGACTGACTTCTGCTCCAAGGGTGTTCATAAAATGCTTGGCTTTGGTTGTGACACACTTGCGGAGACAAGGAGTGCTAGTCTTCCCTTACCTGGATGATTGGCTAGTTGTAGAGCAATCCCCTCAACAAGTAGGGGAGTCTCTGGCACTTACACAGGAACTACTAAATTCACTGGGGTTCCTTGTCAACCTAAAAAAGTCAGTGCTACAGCCAGTGCAACTCCTGGAGTTCATAGGAGCCGAGCTGGATTCGGTCAGAGGAAAGGCTTTTCTGCCCCAGACAAGGGCAAACAGTCTGGTACAGCTAGCAAGTACTTTCAAGCTTCAAAACCTGAGGCCGACAAGGCACTTCCTACAGCTGCTGGGCCATATGTCGGCTTCAGCAGCAACTGTCGGGCAAGGTTCCAAATGAGAGATATCCAGTATCATCTCAAACTACACTGGCATTAGAAAAGAGATTCTTTATCAAAGCTGGTGCCAGTCACACAAACACTCCTACAAGCACTTCAGTGGTGGCTGGATATGGACAACCTCGGGCAAGGGGGTTCCTTTCCTACAGGAAAACCCTTCCTTAGTGCTGACCACAGATGCTCCCCTACTGGGTTGGGGCACACATCTGGAGGAGCACACCGCTCACGGTACATGGCTCAAACAGGAGTCATTCTTCACATCAACCTGCTAGAGCTCAGAGCAGTCTTCCTGGCACTTCAGGCATTCGCCAGCATGCTGCAGAGAAAGGTGGTGCAGGTCAGGACAGACAACACAACCACAGTGTACTACATCAGCGAGCAGGGAGGCACAAGATCAACCTCCCCCTGTGCACAGAAGCCATGAAAATCTGGACTCTGGCTTATTCCTTGGAAATTGCTTTATCAGCAGTCCATCTGCCATGGAAAGACAATGTGCTGGCAGATGCTCTGAGCAGGATCAATCGGGACCACCATGAGTGGTACCTGAAATAGGCAGGTGTTACAGATTGTGTTCTAAAGGTGGGGCACTCCAGAGAGAGAGGCCTCTTCGCAGCCCCAGACAACTTCCAGCTTCCCTCTATTTTGCTGCAGGCCTTCAGTGAGGGGCTCAGTCCCACTGGATGCACTGCGCCTGGAGTGGACAGGGAAGTTTCAGTATGCCTTCCCTCCATTTCCTTTGTTGCTGAGGGTCCTGAACAAGCTCAGATCCCAGCCGGCTACAATGATCCTCAATGCTGCCATGGTACTCTCTGTTTCTGACATTATCAGTTACCAAACCAATCTGCCTACTCAGGAAGTACAGCTTGCTGACTTCTTCCCAGGGCAGGATCCTATACCATAACCTTTGGTCTCTCAAGCGCAAGGCTTGGCTCTTGAGGACCTGGAGTATGCTAACTTGCATCTCTCTGAAGGGGTCATGGAGGTCCTTAGGGTTTCTAGAAAGTCCTCCACTAGGAAGACTTAACACATCCAAGTGGAAAAGATTCTCCATTTGGTGTCAGAACAAGATCCTGGACCACACTCAGGTGGGTTTGCCAGTGGTACTGGATTACTAAACTCACCTTCATTTACTTGGTTTGAGACCATCCACACTGAAAGTGCACTTGGCAGCTGTCTCAGCTTACCTATCAGCAGGAAAATCATCCTCTCTGTCCTCAAATCCAGTTTTCAGGAAATTCTTTAAAGGGTTTCTACACTTGCACCCTCCACATAGAGCTTCCACTCGAGTGTGGGACCTGAACATATGCATTGACTAGCTCATGCAGCCACCCTTTGAGCCTATATCATCAGCTGATCTCAAGTATGTAACTTGGAAAACTGTGTTTCAAGTTGCAATTACTTCGGCCAGAAGGATTAGTGAGATCCAGGCTTTGTCTGTGGAGATGGACTATATAGCATTCCACAGGACCAAGGTAGTCCTTAGGATCAATAACCAGTTTTTCCCTAAGGTGATGTCAGACTTCCATGTCAATCAGTCCATTTCACTACCAGTCTTTTTCACTAGCCATTCTTCTTCAGGGGAAAGTAGACTGCATAGCCTAGACGTAAAAAGAGCTATCAGCTACTACCTGGAACATACAAAAGGCCACAGAAGGGATAGGACCCAACTCTTCTTGACCTATGGGGAAGTAGGAAAAGGTAAACCAGCCACAAAAAGGTCCATAGCAAGATGGATCATGGCATGTATCCAATTCTGTTGTGCCAAAGTGGGCAAGCAAGCCCCACAGGGGCACAGGGCCCACTCTACCAGAGGAACAGCTATGTCAAGTAGCAGCTCCTAGAGATATCACTTTGCTGGAAATCTCCAAAGCAGCTACCTGGAAAACAGTTCACACCTTTACCAAACACTATTGCTTGGATACCAAGGCTAGAAGTGATACCAGGTTTGGCACAGCAGTCCTGCAGAGCCTGTTTTCTAAATGGGTCCTCTGCCCACCTCCAAAGGTACTGCTTGGGTAGTCTGCATTTTTTAGAATACAGTAAGATTTCCTAGGGTTTAAAGAAAACATTACAGTAGCCCCTTGCTATAATGAACCGCGTTATAGCGAATATCAGCTGTTATGAATGTGAACTTTGGATCCCATCTGCTGCTAGGTGGTGCTGTAAAGCATGTAATTTGACAGGTCTGTCAGATGGACAAAATGAAGCGTTCAGGGTACTCCATGTCTACTAAGCTGGCAATTCTCGATCGGCTTAAGGCTGGAGAGAAAGCCTAGCCAAAATTTCATCAGAGACTGGCTACATAAGTACAAAATTTGTACGTGGAGGAAGCAGGTGGAATTCTTACAGAAGTTTGTGTTGGAGTCTGACGCTGACGCTCTCAAGAGGAAAAAGCTCAAACGTGCTGATTAAGCCGAAATTGATAAGGCCACCCAGCTGTGGTTTACACAGCAGCACTCCAGTGGCATTCCAGTTTCTGGCAACATAGTGAGGGAAAGGGCTGCATAGTTCGCCAGAAAAATTTATGTCGAATCTTCTAAGTTTAAATCTTCCGCATGATGGCTGTGGCGATTTCAAAAACGGGCACGGCATCCGTCGAGTGGCAGTGACTGGTGAACAAAGGTCATGCGATGATGCCACTGCTCCTGCGTTTCTACCGAGAAGCACTACCGGAAAAGACTTCTCAGTGACCTAGTAGCGGCAGAGACAGGTAAGGTCACAGAGTTTGTGATGGCACTGACACTAAGAACTATGGCAGACCTAGCTGGGGAGGCATGGGTGAATGTATCAGGGAACAGTTGCAGACTGCTGGTCATCAATGTTGGGTGCCGTATTCAATGACAACCTAAACACAGAAGACGAACCAGAAGAAGAGATTGATGACACAGCAGAGATCGCACAGATGGCCACTGCATTACGGTTGCTGGATCAGACTGACACTGAAGCTGCGATCAATCAGTGGCTAACAGTCGACGACACAGCAGATACAGTTGAGACAGTGACAGATGCTGTGAGGAGACTTGCGAGGAGGAAGAAGAGAGCGAGGATTACTGTGAGACCCCACCACCACCACTGACTCACCTGGAAGCAAACTGCGGTCTAGAGACTGGGCTGGAGTGGCTTTCCAGTCAAGAAGTAGACCCCATTAAAGTCATCCAGCTTAGACAGCTGGTGTGTTTTGCTAAGGATGTGGCTGCAAACAAGCGCTCGAGACAGCTGAAGGTGAGACTTTTTTGGCATCGATACAGCTAATAAGTAAAAAGCACTGCACAAACACAGAGACTCTGAGCACAAGCAGATAAGAAAAAAAAAAAAAAAAATACACTAAGCACAAAGCACTTCCCCCTTCCCTGCCAGGCAAAGCCACTGCCCTGCAAAGTCATGATGAAAAATTACAGTACAGCACATTGCGGTCAATACAGATAGCGTCCCTCGCTTTAATGAATGATGTGCAATAATGAACAGCTGTATTGGCTCCCTAGCCGTTCGTTATAGCAAGGGGCTACTGTATTACCATAGTAATCTTGTTTCTTCCAAAGGAATCTTGCTATATTTTGAGCTCCCACCCTTCCTGCCCTGCTAGGACCTACAGGGCACTGCATACTATCTGTACAACTGATGTTGGAAACCTGTGAGTACCTAATACTTTCTTGGGCATCTGTTGACTTGAGCCTTAGGAGATGTCCTCTGTTGTTTAAGAGGTGTTTACCCCTGAGTATTGATTTGTTTATTAGATTAGTTAGTTTGTTTAACTTCTGCATGCTTTGTAAGAATCTGATGGTTGTGGGAAGTGCAACCAGAGACAGTGGTTTGAAAACCGAGCTCGAGCCTAACATTCACTATCGGCATAGGTTCTATTAACCATTTCGGCTCTGGGGCAGTCCTACGGTGAGATCATACTGCATTTGTCAGAATACAGTAAGACTGCTTTGGAAGAAACAAGATTACTATGGTAAGTGATGTTTCCTTCCTGTTGTAGTGTGGGACTTTTCACAAACTTCACAAATATAAAATGGCCTCCAGTGCTGGAAACTAAATGCTCAAATAGTAGGTCACAGGTTCAGCTGCCAAATCGTCAGACCGAAAGGTTTTCTTGTTTTTTTTGTTTTGTTTGGTTTTTTGTTTTACAGGTTATGTGTTTTATGATCTTCATCGAGGGTATCTCTTGCATCAGGCCACACCTAAGGAACTATAGCCACCAGGCACTAGAACCATATAGAAAAATTTTTAGCTAGCAGTCTACAAGGGGCTGCCGACGATGATGTCAGATGCAGGCAACATCCCTCCCATATAAGCATGGGCGGCCCCACGCCCTCTTCAGTTTCCCTCCGTCGACCTTCACACGTTAGACTCCATGGAGACACTGCCGCTTCAGTCGACTGCCAGATTTCCAGCTTTTACCTTTTCTTTTCTCACAAAAAAACCCTAGTTTCAGCAATTACATTATTTTAAAGTGATTTTGATTTTTTTCCGTTTTATGCCTACTGATCCAGAAAAACTTTTCCGCTACCATGAATGTGGCCAGAAGATCTTCAGTAAGGACTATGATGCCTGTGTCCACTGTAGAGTCTGGCGCAGTGCTTCCAGAAGGCCCTAGTAAACTTCCTCTGGCAACAGGAGGTCTCCCGAATGGAGAAGGGGCTCCAGGCCAGAATCTCCTTTGCTTCCCCGACACCATCCACAGGCTTCCAACTCCTCTAAAGCCTGGGACAAATTGGCTGAGAAGCACAAATACAGGGATAAGGACTGTGGTAAGGAGCTGTCCTCCCCAGCTTGCTCGCAGTCGGCATTGGCCACAGCGGAGTCATCTGTCGCTTCAGCGGTGGATCCCTCTGCCTCCCATACCCCATCTTCCACGGGGTCGGCTCTGGTGGTGGCTTCTTGGTGTCGGGCCTCCTTTCGCTCCTGCCGGCCTTTTGGCCCCTGCTGTTCTGGCCCCTATTTTCCACGGGCTTCCAGACAGGGAGCTTCACCAGTTCGGATCCAACTGGCACGTTGTCATCGAGGTTCCCTCCTACCCTGACAATATCCTTGGCCTGTGTTTTGGCCTCCTCTTGACGTCGGGACTCTACCTTCATCCTTGTCGCCCCTCAGGCTTCCACGTCATCATTGGGGCCGCAGTCTACCCTGAACGACATCTCTGGCCGACTTAGTGCCAGTGCCTTGGCCCATCCCGGTGATGTCGCAGGCTGTTCCGCCAGCTCCGAGACCCCACGTTCCCCCGCTGGCACTGGTGGGCATTCCAGTGCCACTTCTCATCGATGTCCCAGCCATTCTATAGCCACCCCCCCGGGCTGACAATGCCAGGGACTACTGTGCCTGCTTCCATGTCTACGCCTTTGATAGCGTCACGTCCTGCTGTCCTCGCTCCTCAATGCTGTTGGTGCTGATGTCAGAGCCTGGTAATGAGGAAGAATACCATCCTGGATTCTCCCGTGAGGATGAGGGCGACGGGGGTGCTAGCCTCCTCATTCTTCCTCTACTGTTTCTTCCGGGGTTGAGGACTCCACCAACTATACCTTGAGGCCCGCCTCCCCCATGACACCTCTTTCATCTCAGTGATGAGGCGGTTGCAAACTGCTGTGAGGTTTGATGCTGCAGAACAGGATGTTACCAGGAGGAATCTGAGCAAGTACCTGGGACTGCAAGATTCTCCTCTCCTTAGTATTCCTCTTGTCTTAACTGCCTTTAAAGAGCAGCTGACGCCATTAGGTCCGCTTTAACTAAACATATTTAGACACAGTTCAGCTTTTATTTCAGCTTAATTCTGTATTTTTCCTCCCCATAATTTATTACTGGGGCCATTTGCATTAAAACGGGATCTTTGCTCCTGAAGAGTTCATCTATTCCTGTTGCTTTCTCCCTACCTGAGGCCATAATGCTCTACTTGTGACATCACAGTTACTCCCATGGCAACCGATTGTGATGTCAAAACAGAAGACTATGACATGATATAGGGATATAGAGCATGTTTCTGTGCTCAATAATGAGTAATGGGGGAGGAGAAATATATTGAATACATATGGAATGCAAGGTAAATTATACCTAAATATTATGTTTTTAAGAGTTTTCTTTGAGGCATCAACAGCTCTCTTAAAGATGCCGCTATGGCTGCCTGGTACAGACCAAAATCCCTGCCATGCCTAGAAAGCGGCCAAATTGTACCAGGCTCTTTCAGGGGAACCATACTTTATTGAGCAACCACAGGCATATTCAGTGGTGATAAATGCTGCCCTTGATAGGACCAAGAAGCCTGAGCATCTCCCCCTGATAAGGAGTCCAGAAAGCTGGACCTCATGGGGAAGGGAGGACCTTGGTCTCAACTGCGCCATCAGGGACTTGAATTATGTTGCCCACATGGTCAGATTTCAGAATGCCCTCTGGAAGCAGGCCAGAGCTGCTGCTCAGGCCCTCCCAGAGGGTCCCCAGGTGCAGGAACTGCTTAAGGCCCTCCAGTCTGGGGCTGCTGTTGGCAGACACCTCTTGAGGTCTGCCTGTGATGCTGCTGATGCTTCCGCTAGGGCAGCTGCAGTAGGCATCTGGCTGAGAAGACATTCTTAGCTCAGGGGTCTGGTTTTGCTACAGATGTACAGCAGTCCATCCTGAATGCCCCCTTTAGAGGCTACAGGCTGTATGGGGTGGATGTGCAGGATATTCAGTCTGACATGTAGGCCTTGGATAGGACTCTGTGGTCCGTCCACACCCTGTACCACACCCAGCCAAAAAGTGGCCAGAGGGTACCCTTTCTTCGGGCCTACCATAAGCCAAAGCAGGGCATCAGGCCCAAAGGCAAACATCAGGCAGCAACAGCCCTGCGTGCCCCTACCTCCACCGCTGGGAAGGCCCCCAGAGGAGGGGCTACCTCAGCATGACTTCTTGCACTCCTTGCCAGACCCCCACCCTCCAGCACTGCAGGAGGCAGTAGGGGGTCGTTCCTTGCTCCACCTGGATAGGTGGTGGGAAATCACAACAGATGTTTGGGTCCTGCAGCTCATAGAACAAGGTCACACTCTAGAACTTTTGGAGTGGCCTCCAGATCAACCGCCATTTTATTCCTGCTGCCCTCCAGGTCACATTCCAATGCTTCTGGAGGGGGGAATTTGCATGTTGCTGCAAAAAAGTGCCATAGAATTTGTCCTGGAGGATCAGAGGAACAGGTGGTTCTATTCCCATTTCTTCCTGGTTCCCAGATCCTCAGGGGATTTACAGCCCATCCCAGATCTGAGGAAGTTGAATTCCTGTATCCAGTACAAGAAGTTCAGGATTGTGACCGTACATGGCCTGCTGCATCTGCTGCACCAGGGAGACTGGATATGCTCCTTTGTCATGCAGGATGCATACCTGCATATTAAGGCGTGTGCTCTCGGACGGCTCTATGGTGCTGAGAGTTGAGGCGCTGGACGCCACATCTTGCGCCGTGCCGGCGACCCAGGTTTGGGAATGGACTTGGGCCTCCAGGGTTCGGCAGGGGAGTGGGAGGATTGAATGTCTGGAGGACTACTCTCCTCTGTCAGGGTGGGCTGCGGGCCTCCCGTCGCTCCACAGTGGCACCTGATGGCGATCGGGAGCACTGCAAGTGCGCGGCAGTAAGAGGGTTAGGTGGCGTGCCAACATCAGCACGCTTAAGTGTGTAGACGCTATTGCACATCCGCGCCCAGGGAAAGACAAGCGAAACCCCCGTGGCTCTAGGGAGGGACGGTGACCCCAGAGATGACGCCACATCCCACCGCCGGCTGCCTTCCGCTAGGTTCCTGCGTCCCTTAAACCAGCAGCAGGACGGATGTCTAGATTCCCACAGGTCGCCAAGTAGGTGTGGCAGTCCAGCCCGGGGCTTAGATCCAGGGGCTGTCTGGTTCTGTGGGCTGGGAATGGGGAGGAGCTCTGACGGGGTGGGGGCTTCAGGCAGGGAGTAGAGGATGACAGGCTGCGTGGGTACACCTGAGAGATGCCCTGGGCCCAAGTGAAGAAATAGTCAAGTGTGTACCCTCCACAGGCAGTACCTCAGGTTCCTGTTCCAGGGGGAGCACTACCAGTTCCAAACATTGCCCTTTAGCTTATCTTCTGCACCACAAGCCTTTATCTAATGGTTGGTGGTAGTAGCAGCAGCCCTCAAGAGGGAGGGGCTGTTGTACATCTTCTGTTACTTAGAGGACTTGTTGCTCAAAGCACAGTTCAGGGAGCAAGCGCTCCAGACCCTAAAGCATATCAGGTAGTTGTTCTATGCCTTGGGATCCACGATCAGTCTGCCTGAGTCAGTATTGACCCCTTGCCAGTGCCTTGAGTACAGTGGGGCAGTACTGGACACAACTTGGAGCTTTGCGTTCTTACCGCAGGACAGGGCAGACTGCCTGATGGCTCAGGCCCAGCTGCCTTACCATAGCAGGTATATCATGGCCAGAGCCTTTCTGAAGCTCTTGGGCCTCCTGGCTGCAACCGTCGTCCCAGTACCTTTGGTCAGGCTACACATGCGGATTCCCCAGTGGACATTGAGGGTCCAGAGGGACCAATGCACCGAAGACTTAGAACAGCAAGTTCTTGTCTCCACCCCTGTCAAAAAGGTGCTGTTGTGGTGAATGGAACCCAGCAACCTGTTGAAAGCAGTTCCCTTCCTCATTCCTTCCTCATAGCAGATTGTCACCACAGACACTTCAGGGTTGGGCTGGTGGACTCATCTGGGGCCTCATCAGACTTGAGCGATGTGGTCCAGAGTGGAGGCTGCCATCCACATCAACATCCTAGAGATGAGGGCCATTCTGAATGCTTTACAAGCTTTCCAGACCCATCTGTCCCTGGGCCATCTGCTGGTGCAGATGGACAACCTCAGTGTAGTACACTACATCAACAAACAAGGGGGGGCCTGGCCCGGTGGTGCTGAGGGTTGGGGCGCTGGACGTCACACCTCGCGCTGTGCTGGTGACCTGGGTTCAGACACAGACTCAGGCGCCGGGGGTCGGCAGGGGAGGGTTGAGGACTGAGCGCCCATGTGGTGCTCTCCTCCCCAGACTAAGGGATGGGTTGGTCCGGGCGAAGCCAGGAACCCCGTGGAGTCCGGGGGCACTGCAGCAAGCCAGGCAGCACTTACTGCGGTCGACGCAGGCATGGGTTGCTGGGGGGCAGAACACGGAAAAGTCTGGTCCTGGGGGTAGGCGAAGGCACCATCCTCCATGTCCACTGGCTCTTGTCTGATCTGGTTCCTCATGCTGCAGCAGCTGGCGGTGGAACCCCCAGTACCCCTGCCCCTGTGCAAAGGCTTGCTACTGCAGGAGCGGGGCACCCTGGTCCATCTGGACCTCAAATCACTGCACCTCCATGCTTGGCCCCTAATGACATAGCCGTGGCTAGATTTGGGGTGCCCCAAAAGGTGTCTGATGTCCTGGTGGCCTCGAGGAAGCCTTCCACCAGGGCCACTTATTCCATGAAGTGGAAGTGCTTTGTTCTTTGGGCTGCTTCCCATCACTTGCACCCTTTTACTTGTCCTGTGAATCAGATTCTGGAATACTTGCTGTCCCTTTCAGATTCTGACCTGCAGTACTCAGGGTTTTAAATGAGCTGAAAAAAATGATTAACAGTTTGATGCGTGAAAGTACTAATCAGCTGTGAAAATGCGTAGCACTTGGCACAGATAGATTAGCAAAATTTTAAATTATATAGTTTTATTAATGTTGTGTATCGTGTCATGGATTCATTCAAAAAAATGGTTAGCAGTCTCCTGCTGAGCATTTCTGAAAATGGTTAGCATTACCCCCTGTTTTGCTATGCTATACCAGCTGTTTAAAACCTTGATACTCCTCTATTAAGATGCACTTGTCTGCCATTTCGGCCCTCCATGTGCTTATTGATGGTTGTGTGATGGCACAACTGGAGGTGTGCCGTACTTTGAGAGAAATCCTCCGTCTGAAGCCTCCTATCTGTAGTCCAGTCCCACCTTGGGACTTGAATTTTGTGTTGGAGAAACTTACTTTGGCTCCTTTTGAGCCAGCTGTGACATGCGAGCTATGCTTTCAGTCGTGGAAAGCATTATTTTAGTTGCTATTACTTCTGCTCAAAGAATTTGCGAGCTTCAAGCTCTGATGTGTGAGCCCCCTTATTTGGTTTTCCACAAACACAGGGTGTCTTTGTGGACGAATCCTAAGATCTTACTTCGAGAGGGCTCTTGCAGTAGGTAATTACATACAAGACTGATGCCGACTGGCGTCAGGACCCAACGGAAACATTTCTAGCTAGCAGTCTCTGGCGGGGGACCTGCCCCCATGTTAGGTGACCACCGTCATGTGGCGTCAGTATAAAGGGCAGTCCCCATGCCCGCCTTCCAGTTCTTTCCTGCCGTTAGCCTCGTTCAGTGTCTCATGGTAAAGTTAAACGCCACAGCGCCTCATCGGTAGTTTTACTGTCTTTTTTCGATTCTTCGATTAAAATCGTCAGGCATTCGTCGGTGTATGTCATCCCCTACACCTTCTGAGCACAAAAATAAGTGAGACTCGTGCGGCGCCCAACTCATGCACAAGGACGGCCATTCCCAGTGCCTCTTCTGTCTAGGCCCGGATCATCAGGTGGTGAACTGCCAGCACTGCCTAAAATTCAACGCCGCCACCCGCAGATGGAGGCAGCAGTCCCTGGAGGCCCACATACTAAAGAAGAAAATGTCCTCTATGGAGAAGGAGTTAAAAAAGCTCTGGCAGGCATCCACTTCCCCCGAAGGCCATCGTAAGAAGAAAGACTAGGAGAAGCACAGGGAAAAAGGCTCCTCATCCACCACGCCTTCTTCGGAGTCGCCATGCTACAGGTAACGCCCTTCCGGGGATCAGCCCGCGATGGCTACCTAGGCTTCCAAGGTGGCCGCCCGCCTGTCTGGCTTGGCGTCAGTCTTTGGGCGCCTCCGGCTATTGAGGCCTCCGCCTCCCAGTAAAGCCGCCAACAGCTGCCTACTGGTTCGAGCGGCTCCGGTAAGCTGGACATCAGCTTCTCTGACGCCTGCATGGAGACGGTCGATAAGTCGCACTGCCCCTCTTCCGCCCTACAAGGTTGCTGCTCCTTTACGACCTGCCTCGGGCTATGGGTCCGATAAGTCGGACGTCGGCTCCTCCAACTTCTGCCTGGATCCCGCTAATAAGTCGGACATCGGCCTGCCTGACGCCCGCACGGCGGCTGAGCCGACGCCGGACCCTCCCACATCCGCCGTTCCCTGGGTCTTCTCAGCCTGACCCCGGGGACTTTTCTCCTCCATCCCTGGGCGATGCCGAGGTTCCTGCTGCACCCCCTTCAGGCCGTTCACCCGCTGGTCCGACTGACCTGACATCGGTTCCCCAGACGCTGGCTCCGATGCTGGTCTCACCGACGCCGGGCGACATCCAACTCCCGGATGCCGCTACAACGCTGGGCCTTCCCACCGGGCTTCCTGCTCCAGGCCTGTCCGTGGGCCCTCCGGCCGGACCATCTCCAACAGACCCCCCGGCTCCTGGGCATCCAACGCTGTCTTACCTGGCTCCGCAGTATCCAAAGCCCCAGTACCGGATGCCGGCCTATCAGACGTCACAGTACCCAGTGCCTCAATACCCGATGCCGGATTTCCTGCTGTCGGGTTATGGATACATGCCTTATGGATACAGTCAATACCCGTATCCCCCTACTCCCCTCCCCCCCCCCCCAGCCACCGGTGGACTTGAAGGAGACTCTGGCCTCCTGGTGGGCTGAGGCCAAGGCTCAACTCACCAGAGAGATGGAGAGTCATTTCACGATGACGGTGTCGATTCCGCCTCCCGTTCGTCCACAATGACAGACTCCTTCCCCACCTCCGGATACCAAGGACGAGCCCTCTGGTTCCAAGGTGGGGCAGGACACGCTTCCCCGAGGACCTTCCAAGGGGTCCGTTTCTCCCCCTTGCTGGGAGAGGGAGTCTTCCTCTTCATCCTTTTCCTCCTTGGACACCTCAGACGACTCCGGTTGCTTTGAGCTGGACGACAAGCCACGCTCTCCGTCTAAGCCTAGGACTCCTCTGAAGTCTCATCTGGGGGATCCTTCCTCTACGGAGTTGCTATGCAAAATCCAGGAGGTTCACAAGTGGCATTCCTTGGAGCCGGATCCACAGCGTAAGAAACTCGCTGAACATCTGGACCTGCCCGAGACCTCCTACTTTGGTGCCAACCTGGATTGAGCCTCATGCCAGCCTTATTTCCACTATTTGGAAGCAACCATCTGCTTTAGCCCCGCTTCCTCAGAAGTTGAACAGGCTATATCAGGCTCCTGAGGGTGCTGACTTTTTAGATTCTCACCCTCAAGCTGATTCGGTCGTGATGAGCGCCGCTCATGGCCGGACAGCTAACCAGAAACATCTGAGCTCATCTCCACCTGACAAAGAATCCCGTCTTCTGGACCAGTAGGGGAAGAAGATCTGTGCTTCTTCCACTCTGGGTATTAGGGCCCTAAATTGTGTCGGTCACATGAGGGATTACCAGAAGGCGATTCTTAGTGAGGTGGAATCCAAATTGGACTCCCTTCCGGACTCTCAAGTCAAAAAGGAAGTGGCTGACCTCGTCCACTGTGCAAGTTCGGCCAGTCGGCACATGCTTCGTGCTACTTGTGATGCAGTGGACACTGCTGGTAGGAGCTCCGCTTTCATCGTAGGCTTACGGCGTCATGCCTGGCTCAGTGTGTCAGGGTTGGTCCCGGAAGTGCAGTCCGCTATTCAGGAAGCGCCCTTCCGGGGTTCGGTGCTGATGTCAAGGACATTATTACCAATCTGCAGGAGAAGGGGACTGCACTGAAGTCTGTGGACTCCATGTATCATCCCCATCAAACGCAGCGCCGTCCCTTTCGCAGGCGGAATCGGCAAAAGGCAAAACCCCAGGGAAAGCGGGCTGCTAAGCGCTGGCCCCCTCCGGCTGCCATGCCCCCTCCGCCCAAAAAAAGCAGCGGGTGCTTCAGCCGCGATGCTGCCCCACACCACCTGACTCCTTTCCTCTCCCACAGCCTCTGGGCCTTCTGGAGGAACTGTTAGGAGGGAGGTTTTCCCTCCACCTCCCGGGTTGGGAGAGGATAACTTCAGATTCCAGGGTGCTCCAACTGATCGCAGAAAGACACTCAATAGAGGTTCTTCAGAAACCCCCTCGACACCCTCCCCCAAGGTCGTCGTACTCTTGGGAACATCATCTTCTGGTCCAGGAAGAGATTTCAGCACTTTTGCTGAAGGAGGCGATAGAACCCATCCCCATTCCTCTTCAGGGAACGGGATACTATTCCCAATTCTTCCTGGTCCCGAAGAAAACAGGGGACATGAGGCCGATTCTTGACCTCAGCTCCCTGAACTTGTTTGTGGAGTACAAGAGGTTCAGGATGCTCTTGCTGTAGAGCTTCCTGACCCTTCTTCGGCCGGGACTGTGGCTGTGCGCTTTGGATATGCAGGATGCCTACCTGCATATCCCTATCCGCTCTTCCCATCGCAAATACCTGTGTTTTGTGTTCCAGTGGGACCACTACCAGTTCAAGGCCCTCCCATTTGGTCTTTCCTCGCGCCCTGAATGTTCACCAAATGCCTTTCAGTGGTAGCGGCCTACCTGCGTACCGAGGCAGTGCAGGTTTTCCCGTACCTGGACGATTGGCTCCTGGTGGCCCCGTCCAGGGAGAAACTCCTGCGCTTCCTTTCCCTTAACCCAGCAGGTCTTTGCCTGCCTGGGTATTACCATCAACCAAGCCATGTCCCATCTGATCCCATCCCAGAGGCTCCAGTTTATTGGGGCGATCCTGGACACGACCTCTGGCAGGGCCTTCCTTCCACCGTACAGGGCGGCCACTCTTCAGGCCCAGGTCATCCTGTTGTCCAGCTGCAGGTGGGTCAGCGCCAGGTCAGTCCTTCGCCTCCTTGGGCTAATAGTGGCTGTGATTCCGACAGTCCCTCACGCTCGGCTCCACATGAGAATCTCTCAGTGGACACTTCGGTCTCAATGGGATCAACTGGTGGACAACCTAGATCAACTTGTCGTGGTCTCCACTCCCATGACTCGGGACTTGCAATGGTGGATGGTTTAGGAGAACCTCTGCCGGGGAGTTCTCTTCAGTCTCCCCCCCCCCCCACAGACGTTGACTACGGACGCCTCCAGCGAGGGTTGGGGAGCCCATCTCGGTCCTCACAGGACCCAGGGCTCCTGGTCCAAGCTCGAGAAGTCCCTCCACATCAGTGTGCTAGAACTAAGGGCAGTACTGTATGCTTTTCAGGCTCTGCATCTGTATCTGTCTCCAGGTCACCTAGCGGTACAGATGGACAACATGTGTGTGTGGTCTGGTAGATCAACAAACAGGGAGGAACTTGTTCCAACCCTCTTTGCCGAGAGGAGATGCAAGTCTGGGATTGGGTAGTACAGCACAACCTTCACCTCACGGCATCTCATGTCCCGGGGATCGAGAACACGCTGGCAGACAGGCTAAGTCGGTCATCTGCTGTAGCTCACGAATGGGAACTGGATCGGGGGTCGTAGACGACATGTTCCTACACTGGGGAACTCCACAGGTAGACCTGTTCGCTTCCTCCAAAACACAAAACTTCCCAGACAGTGCTCGCCATGCCCAGGGCGCTGCATTTTGGAGAGACGCTGTCTCTAGACTGGAAGGGAGATCGACTATGCCTTCCGATTCCACTGATTACGAGGGTCTTGCTGAAACTCTGTTCGGAAGGAGCTCGAATGATTCTGATCGCTCCTTTCTGGCCCAGGCAGGTTTGGTTCTCTCTTCTGCAACAGTACTCAGAGGAACTTCCTATTCCTCTGTCGCTATTTTGCTGACCCAGGATCAGGGACTCTGGTCCATCCAGGCCTCAGGTCCCTTCAGTTGCACGCGTGCTCGCACAGGCATTAGCTCAGGCCCGATTAGGGGCCCCCCAGTAGTTGAGATTCTGGTGGAGGCCAGGAAACCCTCAACCAGATCTACTTATGCCATGAAATGGAAGCGGTTCTCTATTTGGGCTGCCTCCAATGATGTCGAGCCCTTCTCATGCTCTGTTGACCGACTTCTGGATTACCTAGACACCTCTTCGATCTGGGTCTCAGCCATTCATCCTTAAAGGTTCACACGGCGGCCATTTTGGCCCATCAGGTCCCCTTTGCAGACAGAACATTTGCTGAGCTGGAGGTCTGTAAGACCTCTTTGAGAGGGGTCCTTCACTTACGACCCCCTATCTGGGTTCCTGCCCCTCCCTGGGATCTGAATTTCATTTTAGAGAAACTTACTCTGCCTCCTTTCGAGCTGGCAGCCTCAGTGGACCTAAAGTTCCTTTTTTGGAAGACTGTCTTCCTAGTGGCCATTACTTCTGCTCGACTGACTTCCGAGCTTCAGGCCCTGATGTGTAAAATCCCGTATTTGATTTTTCACAAGGAACGTGTGGCTCTGCGTACCAACCCTAAGTTTCTCCCTAAGGTGGTAGCGGAATCAATGCTGAATCAATCCATAGAGTTGCTTGCCTTTTTTATGCAGCACTCCAACCAAAGAGAGTACCTCCTGCATACTTTGGATGTTCACTGAATTCTGAGATAGTACACCAACAGGATGAAGGATCTCAGAAAGACTGATCAACTGTTCGTCTCTTTTGCCCATAAAAGAGAAGGCAATGCAGTTTCTAAGCATTGCCTATCGAAATGGTTGGCTCATTGTATCACTTTCTGTTATGACAAGTACAAGAAGACCCTGCCGGGTCAAGTTAGAGGCCACTCCACCAGAGGTGCGCTGCCTCTGCGACTTGTTCCCAAGAACATGTCAGCGGCTGACATTTGTGCAGCCGCCACTTGAACTTCTGTCCATACCTTTCTAGAAACATTACAGTTTGGACATTGCCTCTCCAGAGCAGGCTTCGGTTGGCTGTTTTGCAAGGCCTCCTTTCCAAGGCCTTCACAACCAGAGGTCTACTTGAGTAGTCTCCCCCGCTTGCTTCTCCTTGTTCCAGACTGCCTGGGGCGCAGTCTATATGTAATTACACCTACTGCAGAGAGCCCTCTTGAGTAAGATAGTACAGTTACGTAAGAACTTACTGTAACAGTAGATCTTCGAGAGAGGCTCTTGCAGTAGGTAAGACCTTCCCGCCTCCATCCCTAAGCTTTTCAGCTCCTTTTCCAGGAAGGAAATATTCGCCTCTCTCTTGTCTTGCCTCTGGCCTTGCATGGTGAACTGGAAGGCGGGCGGGGGACCGCCTTTATACTGACGCCGCATGACGTTGGTCACCTGACGTGGGGGCAGTCCCCCGCCAGAGACTTCTAGCTAGAAATTTTTCTGTTGAGTCCTGACGTCGCCGGCATCAGTCCTATATGTAATTACCTAGTGCAGGAGCCTCTCTCAAAGATCTACTGTTACGGTAAGTTCTTACATAACTGTACTTTTCTTCCAAAGGTGGTGTCTGAGTTTACCCTTAATCAAACCATCCACCTGCCTGTTTATTATCCAGAGCATGAAAATCCAGAGGAAGCATTGCTCCATACTTTACATGTTTATAGAATTTTACGTTTCTGTAGACACCGTACGAAGGACTGGAGGAGGTCCTCGCAGCTATTTGTTTCTTTTGTCCCTGGGAAAGAAGGCGTACCTGTTTCTAAATAGTGCCTATCCAAATGGTTGGCCAACTGTATTACTTTTTGTTATAGTGAATATGGCAAGGAACTTCCTGGTGCTGCTCGTGGTCATTCAGCCAGAGGCATGGCCTCGTTAGTTGCTGTTTCAGGAATGTTTCAGCCGTAGAGATCTGTGCTGCTGCCACTTACAGAGTTCTGTCCACACTTTCACTGAACACTACAGTCTGGATATTGTCTCTCGCGGAACGGCAAGCTTCGGCCTGGCTGTGCTTCAAGGCCTTCTATTTTAGGCCTTTAGTCTTCAGCTACCCAGATTGGTTCTCTGAACTGCTTGGGACTCGATCCTTAGGTGTTGCCTGATACAAGAGATAACCCTCAATGAAGATAGTACAGTTACATCAGAACTTAATGTAAAAGTAGATTTCAGAGAGGATCTCTTGCATCTGGTCATGCAGTCCCTCCTCGTCTCTCTTGGGCTTAGGACTTCCTGTGTGTGTCTCTTTTTTCCGGGATGGTTCACCTTCTGTTTCCCTTTTTTTTTCTGGTGGGAACCTCTGGCCCCCTCTGTATAGGGTCTCAGGCGGGACAAGAACTGAAGAAGGCATGGGGCCGCCCATGCTTGTATGTAAGTGATGTTGCCTGCATTGGACATTGTCATGGGCAGCGCCTTGTAGACTGCTAGCTAGAAATGTTTGTGTGGTCCTAGTGCTTGGTGAGTATAGTTCTTAAGTGTAGCCTGATGCAAGAGATCTTCTCCGAAGAGCTACTGTTATAGTAAGTTCTTATGTAACTGTACTTTTCTCCCCATCCCAGATATTCTTCTTTTGAATATCAGATTTCATTTGGGGGGGGGCATAATGTAACCTCAGTTATCTTCCTTCCTAAATTGGCAGTCACCTAGGCCATTGGTGAATGCCATGCATCCCTGCTGGTTGTTCGTCTATGGCAGGGGGAGGCTGGGCATTCCGCAAGCCTTTTGTGTTGATTGCGGTGAAGGAGAAGCCCATACTGTGCCCAGTTCCTGACCTTTCATATGAGACTGCCAACAAGGGTGCCAGCTAATGCCAGTTGTACATCTATCCATTGCTAGAATCTAAAATCAGACCAGTACTTCTTATGCCACATAGACAAATGATTAGAACTCTGCATGAGTTTAGAAGACATGCCTTGCCAATCCAAATGATTTGAGAAGTAGCAAAACAGCTAGTGAATGGTAAAGTTTAATTATCTAGATTTCTGTAAAGCAGCTGATTTTCTTACTGCGTAAGAAGAGGATTGTGCAGAAAGTGGCAAGCCCCAAGGATCAGGGGAGAACATTGTAAGGTGGATCACATAAAGCTGAGTCTCTAAAGTTACAGAAGATACAAAAGTCAAAGGATAGTGGTCTTACAGGTGATGTAGTGAAGCTGTGTGAGAACCTAATATGTGGAGGGAGCAGGTCAATAAATGCAAATGTTTAGTGTTGCAGAATGCAAGTTGATGTACTTGGGCTAAAGAAACAGCAAAGCACCTTGTGGCCTGAGTAGGTGAGAGATCACTAACTTGAGCATGAAAATGACTTGAGTCTGTCAGAAAGTATCTGAAAAGTGACTCAGTGTAGTGCAGCAGTCAGATAAACTAACGAGATCCTAGTCTGCATCAAAAAGAACATTGTCAGGAGAACCGAGGAGATACTGTAGTACATGTTGTTGGTAAATGATATGTACAATATGGAAAAGGTACAGACAAGAGTAAAGAAAATGTTGAAAGATATGAGGGACTAGGCAACAGAGTAGACTCAAGAAATTGGAACTTTTCACCCTGGAGGAAAGAGAACTGATGGGAACAAGATATTTATCCCAAGCTAGTGCAAGGAATCATTTAAATGGAGCACCTTATCTACTGAACAGGGTGGAAGACAAGACAACTAGAGGTCATAAATGGTCTCTGAGCAGAGAGATAATCAGGAAAGATTTAAGGAAACATTATTTCACAGAACGAGTGAAAGGTTTGTGGATCAGACTACCATCAAGAGTAGCAAACGTGAGTAACATTGCAATTTTCAAGGCAAGACTAGATGCACAATTTGAAGTAAGCAGTATATGCTAGCATTCCTGCTGAGCAGGTAGAGAGAGGGACTCTGACCACCTGTCTCTTTTCCCTTCTGCTAACAGCCATTAGATTAGAATGGTTTTGGCTGCCACTTACCTGGGTTTAGATTAGCAGCCTAGAATTTAAAGGCTCCATAATCTGTTTTTCAGTCCACTGACTCATCAGATCCTCCATTTGAATTTCATTAAAATCACTGGGGCATCAGACAAGGGTCGCATTTAAGTTTTACAGCCATTATCCAGAAGGGCTAGTAACTGGGAAAATCACTAGTCCCACATGCATTCTACTGACCCAGCTGTTGTACTTATTGAAATATTACACCCTCCAGTACAAGCCAGCTTGCTTATGGACAAATGTTACTGACCTGATGATACAAAATCTAGAAGTATTTGACTGTTTGGTCAGTGCCAGTTTGGGCTCCTGTTTAGGACTATAGTAGGGGGCATTTTGATTCATAATTTCAGATAAATGCTACTTAAATATACTGAAACAAAGACCTGTCTCCTGAGTTGCAAGCAGAAGTGCTGTAAACCGTCACATTTTAATGCACACCGTTCTTGAGGAAATTTCTGAAGTGTTTCCATTCATGTTCACAGGTACCCCGATGAAGAGGAGACTAGATCTTACCTGCTTGACAGGGGTAATGTAAGGGATAAAGAAATTTTGAAGGAGAGGGGATTAGAGAAGAATAGAGTAGATAGGGAAAGGGGAGATCAGACGGGTTTGGATTGTTATAGTAAAAAGGAGCTAGAGAAAGTGCCATTCCTTGGAGATTCTGCAGATGAAATGGATGATTACAGGCAGTTCAAAGTCTCCAGTCAGGGAGAGCAGGGTAAAAACTACCCTATTGAGTCTCGCTGGAATGCTGGCAATGATAATGAAGGAAACAAATACAAAACTAAAATTGTATTGAAAGGTGAAAGAGAGTATGAAGGGTTTGGGGAAGACAGGGTCTTTAAATTTAAAGACTCTATATTAGATAGAGTCAGTGTGACCAAAGATAAGTTTAAGGAAGATGATAAATACTTGGATAAGATAACAGTGAAGAAGGAAACTACATCCCCGGAGCAGGTAAAATCTGAAAAGCACAGAGAGCTCTACAGTCCTTCAGCAGCAAAGATCATGGATGTGAAAGAGAAGGACAAAATGACCATCAGAGAGGAGAGCCCTACCAAGATAAAAATGGTAACTGGCGAGTCTTACCACCCTGAAGTTAAACTCAAAATGGCAGCATTGCCCTTTGATGAAGCATTAAGGTAAACAAGCCTCATTTTCATTTTCTTTATCTCACATCCCATGTGTTATTGCTTTATGTAAAAATATTGTATTTTTCCCCTTCTTTCTAGAGCAAGTTCTTCGCTGACTAGTGACAGACAGCTTGCCAATGCCCTTGTCCATTCTGTCAAGAAGGACCAAGGCTTCCGATCCATCTTTGAGCACATAAAGTTACCACAGGCGAACAAAAGCTCTTCAGAGACATTTATTCAGCACATCGTTTCATTGGTCCATCGTGTTAATGGTATGTTTCGTGTCTAGTAGTGTTCACATCAGAATTGGCAACTCCCATGTATGTTGTCATCTGAGGGTTATGCACCTATATTCTAGTGGTGTAATCTAAAGTAAAAATACAATATTGTTTTGTCAGATGATTACTAAACCTGCACATTGCATCTTGTTACAATCTAGCATTTTTTTAAACTCAGTGAACATAGTCTGCAATTACTATACTGTGACAGTAAATATTTTCAAACATTCTTACGCTGCATATTTAAAATGTGGCTGAAAAATGGAACCATGGCCTTTTTAAACTACCAGGGTTCTACAAAGCTACCAGAAAATTTAGCCTGGCGAGCAACAAAGGCTCAGAAAACCTTTTCTTAAAAAATATAGTTATATTAATTTAGCAGCTAAAACATACACATAGCCATTTAACAAACCACAGGAAAAAAACTGGTATAAAGCCATAACTGCATGGACTACTGCATTGTTTTAAAATAATTAGCATAGCACACTTAGATTGGTTTTAAAACAGTTGGGCTCTGAGACCCATACTGAATGCAGATCATGTGCAAGGAGCATAATATCACAGTTGCAGCAAAAATGCATTATTCGTTTAAATGTAATATTTTATTTAAAAAAATAAATAAATAGGTTTGTGGTTGGCCTGAACTTTCCTTCCTTCCAAGGAATGGTTTATCAGCTTGCAAAACTGAGTGGCAAGCATTTACTATTTTGTTTTACTTAATTCAGGAGGACCTGGGCTGGATAAGTTGCAGTACTGTTTGAGGGTCATTGCATGCAGTTTTTCATCTCTGCTTCATATTTTAGCCCTGAATTTTTATCTTGTAGATTCTAACGAGCTACTCCAGAAGCTTTTGTCTTATAGAAATAATCATTAAAGTTGCAAATTCTCCTGAACAGTTTCGTTTATAATATGCAAACTATAGATGCCATGGGAACATAAAAATGTGATTAGTTATTTTTTGCACCTGATCCAGAGTAGTTTTAAAAATCAGAAGTCTTGAAGGATAGATCTTCTTCAAGTATATCTCTTCCCTTAGGCCACACCTTTGGCACTATGCCCACGTCAGCACTAGGACCACATGGAAAGTTTTGGTAGCTGGGGGCTTCCCACGATGATGTCATATGTCAGTGTTTACATAAATGGGCGGCTTCTGCTCTCCTTAGTTCTTCTCCTGCTATCGGTTGTACTCACTGGACCTACTGTGGAAATGCCGACCAACTAGCCATTGTTGTTTTATTTTATATCTAAGTAAATCACTAAATTTTAGTGATATCGCTGCCTCTGTATGCAGACGAAACCAGTGATGATGTTCCGGTACAATGAGTACAGAGGAAAGATTCATAAGGATGACCCACAGAAAGTATGTGTCTGCTGTCTAAGCCTCTGTCTCACAGTGTCTGGACTAGTGAAATTTGCCAGGGCTTCAGTCAATGACCAGGCGATGCAGAAGAAAGGCGCTGGAGAAGTTTCTGCTGGAAAAAACTCAAGCAGTCATGGAAAAAGCCCAGTATCAGAAAGCGGCTTCACCAGCCCGATTGACCGACTTGCGATCGTTGAAATTGAAAGACTGATCGTCAGAACATAAGCATAGGGATAAAGACAAGTCTGATTCCCTGGCCAGGCCTAGATCACTTTGTGGCCTTCAGGTACTTTACCTTCTTTGTCATTGTCCACCTTGATGATGGTAACTTCGGCCCCAAAAAAAACACGTTGACAAGACCCCAAAGTCTGGTCTTGGCTCAGACACTGTGGTACCTACTGTGGACGGTACATTGCTGCATACGGGTCCAGGTCCGTCATCAACCCTTGCAACCATGGCTTCTGGTCTGGGCATCGTTGACATGTAGACAATACTGGCATCGCTTTCAGATATGATACGATGCATGCTTCCAGGCTTACCTATGCACCTGTACTACTGTTAAGTGCTCCTGCATTGCGGGCACTACCAACATCATTGGCTGGTTCACAGCATATACCTCCTGAGCAACAGCCTCAGGTGTCACCAGCAAGGTCGTCTGTTCCTGTCATCGACAGACGTCGACAAGGAGTAATATAATTCAGGCCTTATAATGGAGGAGGATTATGAAGAGGAGGAGAGTGATGGCAAAGAACAATATGTAGCACATTCTAGGTCCGCTGTATCTTACAGTGAGGATTCTGTGGTGTACACACCCAGATGTGTTCCAGAAGACCCTAACTGTGATGTAGCAGATGCTCAATGCAGTGAGCTTTGCTGTGGAAGAAGAGTATTCCATTAAAAAGAACCTGATGTATTTCTTCCTCCATCATTGTTCCTCCAATTTATTCTGCATAGGGAGATGCCACATTTGCTGAATAGTACAGGTCAAATTCAGTACCAGCTGTACCTAGAAAGTCTAACAAGCAATACCCTGCTTCTGCTGCCAAACCTTATTATGCCAGCCAGCCTAAAACAGACTCAGTGGTTATAATGGCTGCCCATGACATATCCAGGGAACCTAAACATATGAGTACGCTGACCCCTGACATGGAATCTAGGAGGCTAGATGTGAAGGGTAAGCACACATATGCCTCTGCCTGATTAGGCTTTTATATTGCAAACTACCAGGTCAACATGATAAAATATAAGAATATCCCGTGGAAGGCTGCCAAATCTGCAGCTCAGGCTCTTCCAGAAGGCAGTGCCAAGAATAATTAAAAATCTTAATTTGGAGGATGAGGTTGGCAGACATTTGCTACGCTGAGCATATGCTGTCTCTTATGCAGCTGCCACTGGTATTTGCATGACACAGAATTCTTGGCTCAGCGTTGCTGGGTTTGCAACTGATATGCAGCAAACAGTTCTGAGTGCCCCTTTTAGAGGTACCAAACTGTTTGGCTAGCATGTGGAAAAGGCATTAAGAGGCCTTGAAGCATGGGTGTGTATATCCTATTGGCCCCATCCGGGATAGGTACATTTCCTTGAAGAGCAAGTACAAAGAGAGTTAATTTTATTGTAACAAACCCAAGTAAAAATTCAGCTACAGTCATGACTGGGCAAGTCCTAAAAGTTTTGATTTGAACACCCTTGCCTTCAAGTCCGGCCGGCCCGGTGGCACTGAGCGTTGAGGCGCTGGATGCTGCATCTTGCGTCATGTCGGTGACCTGTGCTTAGGAACTAGCTCGGGCCACTGGGGTCAGCAAGGAGGGAGGAGGAGAGGATCAAGCATCTGGCGGCATGCAGTCCAGCTCCTTGGCTGTCCCCCGATTGAAGGTAACACCAAACCAGGGAGACAAGTAGAGTGGCATCGTGATGCACACACGACCTACGAGGAGGGACCAAGAAAAGAAATTGGCTGCCGCCTTCATGACGCCTCTTAGTGCTCCAGTGCCACGTCCTGACAGAGCTTTAGGCCCACTCTCCACCCCACCATGGGGGTAAATAGTGGGGATACAGGTTCTGGGAAATGCGGGGGTAGGCGGTGGCCGAGGGCTGGAGGTGGACAGAAACATGCCAGTAGTGCTGAAGGAGGATAAGTACAATACTTTAAAAAAAAAAAAAAGGCCTTCAAGTCTCAAAAATAACTTTTAAGGTCAGTCAGATCCCTGTATCTCATGCCTGGTATGGGTCGTGGCAGGGCATCCTTTTGTGAGCCTGCTGCCAGAGGTGACTGTCAAGCCTACCATCAGCAGGGCTGGGTTAAGGGTGGTGAATCCCTGCCAGGTCCTCTCACCCCAGGGGCACATTCCAAAGCATCAAAAGCCGATGGAGCTGGTGGCTGTGTCCCCATTGGCTCCACGTGACTTGGACTGGAATGCTTCCACACCACTGTTGCCTCCAGAGGTGGTTGTAGGGGGCCATTTCTCCCTTCATCTGACAGTGGAGGGAAATTACCACAGATAAATGGGTTCTGAAGATGACTGTAAAGGGACACGCTGTGGACTGCTTAGAGACACCTCCACCTCTTTCGACTTATCCTCTGGAACATTTGTTCCTGCTTAAAGAAGTGCAAGCTTTCCTAAACAAATGTGCAGTAGAACCGGTGCATTCTTGTTGGAGCTCAAGCCTGTATTAGATCTGAGAGACCCAAACTTCTGCATAGAATACAAGAAGTTTTGCATGGTCTCCCTGCAAACTTTGATTCCCGTGTTGTAAACAGGACACTGTATTTACACCCTGGATATGAAGGATGCATACCTTCATATCATGGTCAGGCATCATTGCAGACAATATTTGAGATTTGTACTGGAAGGGGAGCACTATCAGTTCAGAGTATTGCCCTTTGGCTTGTTTTCTGTGCCACAGGTATTCCGCAGATGCTTGGCAGTGGTGGAAGCAGCTCTTTGTAGGAAAGCCTTTATGTCTTCCGTACCTGGACAATTTGGCTCTTGAAAGCCAGGTGCAGGAGCCAAATCTTGCACACCCTGTCCTGAACAAGGCAGTTGTTCGAAGACCTACGGGTTATGGTGAATGTGCTACAGTCAGTATTGACTCCTTGCCAAAGGCTGCAGTACACAGAGGCTGTCTTGGACACAGGGCAGTGCATTCCTGCCCTGAATGTGGCAGAACGACTCATTGGTGAAGCACAACTGATATACAGCAGTCCTCACATCCCAGCCAGAACATTTCTATGTCTCCTGGAACTCATGGCAGCAGCCACTGTTACTGTGCCACTGGCGTGTTTACACATTCAGATACTGCAGTTAACATCGAGAGTGCTATGAGATCAGTTGACAGATGACATGGACCTGAAGTGCTTGTTACGTTCTCCTTAAACGAAACACTGACTTTGTGGATGGACCACCGCAACCTAGGGGTGTTCCATTTCTAATACTGACTCTAACTCAGATTCTGACCTTGGACGCGTCTGGATTTGGGTGGGGGCACACCTGGGCCCTTATCAAACACAAGGTTCTTGGACCAGGTGGAAACTAAATTGCACATAAATGTCCTGGAGATGACAGCGGTCTTCTACAGTCTCCAGGCTTTTCAGGAGCATCTGACTCTGCGTGCTCTGTTAATACAGGACGATGACGTCAGTATCAAGCATTGCATCAACAAGGGGGAACTCACTCCTGTCCCCTGTATTGGGGAAGCAATGAGAGTGTGACATTGGGTACTGGAATGCAGCCTAGAGTTGTCAGTCGTGCATCTCCCAGGTGTCCAGAACATCTTAGCAGACAAGCTAAGCAGGTCACAGTCCAAGATGCATGAAAAGGTACTGCTGATTTCAGTGGTAGTTGACCTCTTGTAAAGGTGGGTTCATCCAAAGTAGGGCATTTTTTGCGTCCCCACACAGTGCATCCCTGCCATGTTGTTGCTCACTTGCTCCAGGGCCTGAAGTTTTTTGGCTATGCACATCGTCCCTCTCTCAGAAAGGGAGGTTCTAGGGGTGTGCATATGGTGCACTAGCCACAGTTTGGCAGTCTTCCTTCCCCTTTAATTGCAGCCGGAATGTCTTTAAACTTAGCTCCTCCCACCCACCCACCTGGGCGGTCTCTACCGGCTATGCCATGTGATGTCCCATCATCTTTTGGCTGGAAGAGTCAGGTCTCTTCCTTTGCAGCTCTCTGCACGTGGTGTAGGCCTGTTTTATATTGCGTCTTCAGGTGTATTTTCTCCTTTTCAGTATAATAACAGCAAAAAATGGAACATAATGAACCCTGACCCGGCCCAGGGTTTAAGCGGCGCATCAAGTGCAACCAAAAGATGTCACACATAGACGTACAGGCCTCATTCATGTATTGCTTTGAGGCAGAGCATGACCCGCAGGCTTGCAGGTCTTTCTAAGACCCTACTGCACTGCCCTCTCAAGAACAGGTATGCCCGTCTCCTCCTTGGCTGTCCGAATGAACAGTACCCTCCAGTCTGGTCCAAGGATGCCTGTAAGGCCGTTTCAGTGGTGGTGGGTTTGGCGCCTCAGCTGGCTGCTCTTAAAGATGCAGTGGCGCAGGCTGCGTTGGTCTCTTCAGTTCCGGCACTGCTTCTGGTGGGTGCCAGTGTGGGGGCTTCCTTTTCTGGATTGTTCCAGGATATGTGTCAGTCCTTAGAGACCCCTGGGGAAGGCCCTTGCTGAGGGGACAGATCTACAAAATTAAAAAAGCAGTCCTAAGTCATGGGACCGGGAACAGGCTTGCTGTTCTTCTGACTTCTTTGACCGCTTGACGGCTGTTGAGCTTTCAGCTCAGGCCAGTCCTCCCATTGTTGAAGGGCAGGCTACTAGCTCCACGGTGACCCCATCAGGCATGTTGGCCGAGATGCAGACTGACCAGCTGGCCGAGATTTTTCTCGATTTGTCGGACAAATTGGGGGACTCTCCTGGACCCTGGTCCATTCGGCCCTCTCAGCAGAGGGACAGGAGAAGTCAGCTAACCAGGCTGTCTCTTCCCAGGAGATTCACTCTTCGGGGGTCCCGCAGCAGGACCAGGTCTATGTGGAATACATGCTCCCACATTTCTTCGACTGCAGCACGCTTGTTGCCGGTTGAGGTCCAGATTGAGGATCTGATCTCGGTTTCGAGACACAGCGTTCCTGCTTTTGACCCTCCAGGAAGCGCCATCGATGCTTCTCTTCTTCCCAGTCCTTGGATGACGAGGGGCTGTGCTGCAAGTTGTGGCAGTGCTACGAGGAGCTCATGTGCAATGGGTCCTCAGACAAGGTCGGTCTCCTCCGTTGAGGCCCGTTCTGGTTCAGCCCTGTCCGCTCGAGCTTACCCTGGCCTCTTCACCAATGCTGGTGGAGCCTCTGCCCAGGCAGCCCTTGTACGTCACCCTATCCAAGGCTACTCACCCAGCTACTGGCCTTCTCGGTTGTCTTTCTGTCTAGATAACCCACTTCAATGAATCCAGAGTGATCGTGGGGACAGAGGGTCTAGGGCGGTGTTCGAGGAGTCATCGGACACCGACAGCTCCTCCATGCATTCCTCTAGGACCTCTGGCTTCAACTGGGAGTCCTCCAAAGAGCTTGCTTCCAACCATGGTCCTGTCTCTTCTGGGGTCTTGCTCCATCTTATCTCGGAGTCCATAGAGATCCCTCTGGAGCTGGTCCAGAAGTGGGCCGAGTACCCCCTGATGGAGATCCTTGACTGGGACAATTCCTGTTGCAGAAGCTAGCCGGGATCCCACCGTGGAGTTGTGGCAACATCCAGTTTCTTGTCCTGTGCCTTCTGCCTGTATGGTCCTCAAGTATGCGGTCCCGATCAGGTCTAGCCCCAGTTTCTCAGATCACTCCTTAACTGATGGGTTAGTGGCGGATTCAGTCTTCCATCGGATGTCGACAGCCTCCGCCAAGGAATCTAAGAAGCTGGACCATGCAGCAAAGAGAGCTTACACTGCGTCCTCCTTGGGTCTTAGGCAGTTGAGCTCTGCCGTTATGATGGCCATGCTCTTATGGTGATCCTGGACCACGTCATTCCCCACCTTTCCGCGGACTTGGGGTCTGCAGTCAAAGTGGTCTGAAACCAGAGCCACCCTCTTGTCAAGCACCAGCTCCAGACGGCCTTGGACATGGTTCACTCTTACGCCTGGGCATGGTGGCGGTGGTTATGCATTGCAGAGTCTGGCTGAGGATCTCCACCTTTACGATAGATACCCAACCTAAGCTAGCAGATGTCCCCTTCTTGGGCACCAGCCTCTTTGGGCCAGGGGTGGAGGGAAATGGAACATTGTTTAACCAGGAGTAGTATAATAAGCCGTAGCTTGTTTCCAGATGTTACCTGGGAGCACAAGGAAGTTGTGACTTGCTCAGGATCACACAGTATGCACCTAGGCGGCTGTTGGATTCAAACCCAGGTCTCCAGATCTGCAGCTCAGAGCCTTAACCCACTGCGCTATACTGCCTTTAAGAATTCAGAAGTCCAGTGCCACCCAGGACTCCATCACGTCCTTGCAAAGGGACCCCAAGGGTCAGAAGCGAAAACAGAAGCCCTTTTTGTTTTAGTCCTTTCAGCCACAGCAGCCTAGCAGACAGTACCAGGTCTGGCTGCCTAAATCTAAGTTGGCCAACCAGGGCCCCAATAAACCTGGAGGTTGGAGCAGTGGTGCTCCCCCTGTGGCTGGCGGTGGGTCTTCCTGCTCCAAGGCTACCCAGTGACTGGTTGGGGGTGGTGGTGTCTGCCTCCTGGCCATCACATCACTACCCCTGTTTCGTCTTTGTGTGTGTGTGTGTGTGTTCGCCTTTTCTGCCATTCCTGATGTTATCTGTGTCAGTCTTCACCATTCATTACATATGGGTTCAGGGGCGGAGGTCATGACCTACTTGGAGCTCTTTTTTTTTTTTTTTGGGTAGGTGGAGCTGGCGGCACCACTCGGCTCGCCCTCAAGGCCGACGTATTGCATGGTGCTACATGAGGTTGGATCTTAGGCGCTGTCGATTCCATGCCTACCAGTTCCTCGTCTCCCGCCGTCGAGATCACCTTGTGTGGAAGCTCTACTGAACTTGAGGGCTATCGCCTACGCAGTTTCGTTCTGCCATTATTCTTCTGTGCCGCAGTCCGTCGGTCCTGTTCCTGCCGGTTCTAGTTGCCTACTCGACGTCGCTTGGTAAGATCTTTCCATTTATTTTTATTCTTGGTGATGTAGAGTCTGTTTTTGGTGCTTTTTTTTTCCTCGTAGGTCATGTCTCGGTTGGAGGGCAAGAAGACTTCAAAGGCGGGACGGCTCCCCCATGTGACTGTGCCCTTGCAGCCATAAATTTTCCATCACTGACCAGCACGACCGTTGCCTTGCGTGTCTTGGCCCACTTCACGACATGGATTCTTGCGACGCCTGCTTCTCCTTGGACCGCCGGGTCATCGAACAACAGCGTGGAAAGTGGGCGAGCTCCGCCGACTTTGAGAATGGTCCTTTTCGACCGGCCAAACCGCGTACTCGGCCTTTCTCCGGGTCCTCTCTCGGTTCTACATGGACCGAGGAGGAGGAGTCCCAACTTCTTGTAGCCTGGCGTTGCGAGGCTCGTTCCGCCAGTGCAGGAGCCCGTCCCGATCCTTTGAGGCGGGCAGGCGCCCGCCAGGCAATCACCCCGGGTGAAGGCTCCCAGCATCGGACCCACGATTCACAAGACCTGGGTCGCTGTCCTCACTGCCATCGCTAGGGCCTCTGCGATATTCTGCGGTGGCGTGGGCTCTGACGGAGCTGCTGATTTGTACCGGGTTTGTATCTCGGTGCCCTGGCTGCTGTCGGCGCCGATGAGCTGCTAGCTGGCGCTGCGGAGGCCCTATGGCACCGCTTTGTCGTCTTCTCACCTCGGCGCGCGTTCACCGGTGCGAGGGCTGGCTATGGCGCCGTGTCCGCCTTGGGACTCGGTGCCATGGGGGCATCAGATTCTGCTGTTGGCGCCATCGTTGGAGCTGCCCCTGCCCTCGGCGCCATTCACGGTGCCATGGAGCTGGGTGGCAGCGCCGTCCATGGTGCCAATGGCACCGTCAGAGCCATCGTCAGTGCTGTCCCAGTCCTCTGCGCCGCTCGCGATGCCATGGGGCCCAGCGGCGCCGTGACTGGTTCTGACTCTGATGCTGCTGTTTGGGCCGGAGCCATGTCCTCTGCGGGCACTGCTCGCGGTGCTGTGAGGGGCACTAGCATTGGCTCGGGCGTGGGCTCGGAATCCGGCACCCCATTTGGCAGGGATGGCACCGGGCGCCTTCCTACTGTCTGGCACAGGGCCTCGGCCTCTACCTCTTCGAGGTGGAGTTAGGCTCTGAGTTGGACAAGCAGTCTGACTCCTTGGGGTTTACTGTTGGTGTGGGCAGCCCTGTAGTGTCCTCGACAAACCGGAGTCGGACCCCTTTTGAGGTGGGGTCGGTGGCTGCCGAGACTGGGGTCAGGGGTGTTGACCAGCAGGCGGTGGTGCAGGCCACCATTGCTCTGCTGCTCGGTTCACTGATCCCTCAGCAGTGGTACCGCCGCCTGTGGTGTGCCTGGATCGCCCGACATTGGGGCCGATCAAGGCTTCTACGGGAGGGAAGGGGAGGGTGCTGTGCCCTGGATAGCTCCCTCGGGTGCTGCCCAGGGCTGTCAGTTACCTAGGCTGGCCCTCTTGAGGAGGAGGGCTCTCTCGGACTCCGAGAGGTCAAGGGGCATGGGGTCTGCACGGCAACATTTTTCTTGGGCCCACCCGGGCTCTGGAAGAAGCCATAGTGCGGATCTCCGCTCTTCATCCTTGGTCTCTTTGAGAGAGCCCCATTCTTTTGAGTGAGGGACCGTCCTTCTGGACGATATCGGCCCGTCGCCTCACCGAGGGGAGTCTTCTGGGCGCAGCCAAGGCAGTACCGAAATGGTTGTTCAGCTGTTGGCTGTGGAGTCTTCTGGAGCACTTTTTTCTTCAGGTGCTCTTGGTCCGCTCCTTAGCCCAGGCGGAGGTCAGCTGACATCTCTTCTCAGCTCTGTCCCCATCCCTCTGCCACATTCTCCTGTGCTCCCAGGCATTCATGGTCCTAGCAGGCCTCTCTCCTGGGAACAGTTCAGGGCTGTGGCTGCTCATTTCCCAGCTTACGTTAGGGCGATGGACAGACAGATTTTTCAACCTCCCCCTGAGCAGCCGCCCTTTGAGCAGTCGGTGCCCTCCAACTCTTCATCCCCCTGTTTTGGGGGAGAGGAGCCTTCTGTCCACATCTCTCCAGCCGCTGACCTCACTGAGTATCAGCGTTTCCTCGTGAGGATGTTGGAGGACTTGCACCTCACCCCCTCCACTGTAAGCAATCCAGAGCACTCGGAGCACGCCTTTCTAGGCGATTTTCAGCAAAGCCACCCTTGTGGTGCCCCCCCACCGGCCTGCTGTCTTTTGGGAGGCGTTGTTGCGCTCCTGGCAGAGGCCCTTCTCCGGAGTTCCTGCCCCTAGGGATCTCTGCCAGCGGTATTGCACCCCCCCCCGGAGTCTCCAGGTTCCATGCCTTATCCGCAGTCTATATTGACGCAGTTGGACACTCCTGATGGGCTTCGCGCCCTTCACCGTGACCGGCCCCCAGATCAAGATTCCTCGGATTTTGACTTCTGGGGTAGGAGGCCTTTTTACTCGGCACGGTTGTTGCTTTCCATTTCTGCACATCAGGTCCACTATGCAGCCTATGCCAGGTGCTTATGGTCTAGGCTAGGTCAACTCCTAGCCTCGTTGCCTGACATGGAGCAAGCCAGACAAGCCATTGCACTGTCTGCACGTGGCCTGGAGCTATCAAGGCACCAAGCGAGGGCATCCTGTGATGCCAGCGAGGTAGCTGCCAGGGTCGTAGGGACAGTGATGTGCATTAGGTGGACGGCATGGCTGCATCTTTCCCGGTTGTCACCCTTGGCCCGGTGTAGGGTGATTAACTCCGCTCACCAGAGAACCTGTCTCTTCTTCCGTAGAGCGAGACGGCGTTTGTCGGGCAACTCCTTCTCCGGGGGTTCGTCTCCTCTCTCCCCACTCTTGGGCCTCCCCAGGCCCTGAAGGTTCTCACTCTTAGTGCGTCACCCATTGAGAGCTAAGGGACTTTGTCCTTTAGGGTGTTAAGAAAACCCGCTTGGGGGGAGGGGGCTTGGCACTCGCGCCCATATGTGATGAATGGTGAAGACTGACACAGATATGAAAATTACGTACCTACCATAATTGTGATCTTTCTGTGTATCTTCACCATTCATCACAATCCCGCCCTCCATCCCCCTGGGGCCCCAGTCTCTGGATCCACCTTCCTCTCTGTGCCCAACCTCCCCAACCCCCCTTAGGAGTGGGGTGAACAGGGGTACATAGGGGGGATAATGTTCTGGGGAGAGTGGTCAGTATGGGGGGCACTCCTTCTCCAGTGCTTTAGCTCCAGGGGAGGTGGCAGTTGCCCTCCATTTCCTCCTCCTTTTTCCCTTCCATTTCATTTTTTCTTGTCCTTTGGATTACCCTTCCAAAAAAAAAATGAAATCTTTTTCCTTTTTCATCAAAATTTTTTCCTTCAGAGGGTGTTAATTCCCTGTGCCCTGTCCTTCTCCAGAATAGCCGACTCTGCTCATCTGGAGTTTTTGCCAGCTATTCTGTGCCTTGAATTCTGGCAAGAAGCCTTTGGCTACTCCTTGCAGTTCCTGTACAATCTGGAGACGGACCAGGGTCTGGGATACGTTTACCTTTCCCTCCCTTCCTACCTTTTAAATTCTTTACCCTTCCCTCCTCTATTTCCAGAGATTGGGGCCCCTCCCAATCCCTTTAGTTCCTGACTTCTCTCTTTCTGTCCTCTGTTGTTATTTCTCCTTTTAGTTTTATATCCTTTCCTTTTTCCTGTCCCTTGGACTTCTTTGTCCACTCTCCACTCCCTTCCTCTTACCTCTCCGGCAACTCAGAACTGGCATGCAGGCGGAGTCGACAGCGCCTAACGGCCAACCCACAAGCACCACGCAATACGTCAGCCTCGAAGGCGGCGCCGATGGTGCGTCGGCTTCACCTACCATAAAAAAAAGCTCCCACGGGGTCATGACCTCCGGCCCTGAACCCATATGTGATGAATTGTGAAGATACACAGAAAGATCACAATTATGGTAGGTACGTAATTTTCATGTCCGCCACCCCTACGGACAAATAGGTGTTGGACATGGTGGATTGAGGTTTGCCTCTTGACTTTGAGCCTCTCCCGCCCTACCATGCTCATATCCCATGGGAGTCCGTGGTTTCCCTGGACATGCTGTCTGCTCGCAGGGAGAACAGTGCCCAGCTTCTTAGAAAGGGCACTGTGGCTCGTGGCCTGAACACCATGGGCGGTTAGGGTTTTGTGTCCAGGTACTTCCTGGTCCCCAAATGGATAGGGGATTGGCACACCATACTGGATCTGCATGATCTAGACCAGTTCTTGAGGGAGGCGCAAGTTCTAGAGGGTTGGCCTGAATGAGATGATTCCATCTCTGGAGCAGGGCATGTGGTTCTACTCTCTGCAGGGGGAGGGCCTCAAACAACTGGTACAGCAACCCACAAGAGACAGGGCTATCCTAGATCTAGTACTGACTAACAGGGAAGGGATCACAGATCTCCAGGTAGAAGGTCACCTGGGGGCCAGTGACCATCACATGGTATGGTTCAATTTGGCTACTACATCTAAATCATCCCATTCCAAGGTAAAAATATGGGACTTCAGAGGAGCTGACTTTGATAAGATGGCCAACAGAGTTAAGCTAGCGCTGGCAAAAGAAGCACAGGTGAGGGGTACAGGCAAAGTGGGCAAGCATTAAGGATGCAATACTTGAAGCAACATCCCATTGTGTTAGACAGAAAGGAAGTGCAAAGAAGAAGGAAACCACTTTGGTTCTCAAATACAGTAGCAGAAAAGGTCAGAGCCAAAAGGCTGGCCTTCAGGAAATATAAGGGAACACAGCGGGTTGAAGATAGGGAGGCATACCAAACTTCCCAAAGGGAAGCAGGGAAGGCAGTAAGGCAGGCAAAGTCCCAAACTGAGGAAAGACTAGCACGAACAGTAAAAGCAGGTGACAAGACTTTCTATAGATACATTAGTGAAAGGAGAAAGTCCAGAGGGGGTATTGCTAAGCTTAATGGAGAAAAGGGAGCATGTGAGGAGGAGGACCCTGTAAAGGCATCTATCCTAAATAGATACTTTTGCTCAGTATTTACTGAAGAGAAGGTAGGGCAGGGCCCACAGCTCAGCGTCATGGACACAGGGGGGAGGGAGGTGAGCACTACTCCCTTCACAAAAGAAAGGGTCCTACAAGAGCTTGCTAAGCTCAGGGTGGATAAGGCAATGGGACCTGATGGCATACATCCCAGGGTACTTAAGGAGCTAAAGGTGGAACTAGCAGAGCCATTAGCAGAACTGTTTAGTGAGTCTCTGAGCATAGGAGAGGTCCCAGGAGACTGGAGAAGGGCTCATGTGATCCCGTTCCACAAGAGTGGTAGCAGGGAGGAGGCAGGGAACTACAGACCAGTCAGTCTTACCTCAGTAGTGGGCAAGATTATGGAGGCACTCCTTAAGGAAAGGATAGTGCAACACCTGGAATCCATAGGGGCACAGGATCCAAGACAGCATGGGTTTACAAAAGGAAGGTCCTGTCAAACTAATCTCATAGATTTCTTTGACTGGGTAACCTGAATGGTGGACCAAGGGGGAGCAGTTGATGTCGCCTACCTTGACTTCAGCAAAGCTTTTGACACTGTTCCACGTAGAAGATTGATAAATAAGCTGGGTAGGCTCGGGGTGGGTCAGAAGTTGGTCAACTGGGTGGCAAACTGGTTGACGGGCAGAAAACAGAGAGTGGTGGTAAATGGTATACAGTCAGAAGAGATGCAAGTCACAGTGGGGTACCTCAGGGATCAGTCCTGGGGCCAGTCCTCTTCAACATCTTCACTAGTGACCTTGCAGATGGACTAGAGGGTAAAAGCTTGTCTGTTTGCAGATGACACCAAGATCTGCAACAGAGTAGATGATCCAGATGGGGAGGGCAGAATGAGAAGAGATCTGGATAAACTAGTAAAGTGGTCAGAAGAGTGGCAACTGGGATTTAATGCAAAGAAGTGCAAGATCATGCACATAGGGAAGAGAAACCCTGAAGCCACCTATAGGCTGGGAGGGGAGTTACTAGCAGTCACAAAGGAAGAAAGAGACTTGGGCATCATCATCACTGATGACCTGAAATCATGCAAGCAGACCTCTAAAGCAGTAGGTAAGGCTAGGGGGATGTTAGGGTGTATTAGTAGGGGTATCACAAGTCGTAAGAGGGAGGTAATAATCCCTCTTTACAAGACACTGGTTAGGCCCCATCTGGAGTACTGCGCAGTATTGGAGGCCACACCTTCACAAGGACATTAACCAAATTGAGGCAGTCCAGAGAAAGGCAACCAAAATGGTGCAGGGACTGCATCAGACGACTTATCTGAGGACAGATTAACAGAGCTCAATATGTATACCCTTGAGCAAAGGAGGAGAGAGGTGATGATCGAGGCATTCAAACACCTTAAGGGCATTAACAAGGTGAAAGAGTCTAACATGTTTAAATATAAGAAAAATAGCAGGACAAGAGGACACAGCATGAGATTAGAGGGAGGCCGATTAAGGGGGAATGTGAGGAAATTCTTTTTCACAGAAAGGGTGGTGGATGCATGGAATGGCTTACCTCAGGAGGTGGTGGCTATGAATACAGTGCAGGGCTTCAAACAGGCATGGGATAGGCATAAGGGAGCAATACAAATGAGTATGAATAGATAGGCCACTGACAGAGCAAAGGCCGATGGCACATTTATAAGGTAGAAAAAGAAGTGGGCAGACTGGATGGGCCTTGCGGTCCTTATCTGCCGTCAACTTCTATGTTTCTATGTTTCTCTGGCCCTTAAGGATGCCTTTCACATCCCAGTCCTTCCTGCATTGGCGGTACCTTTGGTTATGCACAGAGTGGGTTCTGTACAAGTTCTGGGTCATGCCTTTGGGCCTCTCTCTCAGCCCCCCAGGGTCCTCACCTAGTGCATTGCAGTGGTGGCAGCATTCTTGAGGCTTTGGGTCTATCCATACTCGGACGGCTGTCTGATGGCCGGTCCAGTCTGAGTGGTGGTGGAGCGGTCCAGGGATCTGGCCCCCAACACTTGCTCTGCCTTGGATCTGCTCATCAACTTGAAAAAGTTGGAACTCAACCCATCGCAGATCATCCATTTCATCGGGGCAGAGCTCGACTCCCTCTAGGTCAAGGCCCGACTCCTTTTGGACCAGACAGCAGACCTTGCCCCATTTTCCTGATCATTTCATGCAGTGCACCCGCAACATGCCCGATACTTCCTGCGGCTGCTGCGGTACAAGGCATCCTGCACCAACATGGTCCAATGGGCCTGCTGACGGATGCACCCTCTGCTGTGTGAGCTGGCCTTTCCGTGACCTCAGTGCCTTGGTCATTTGGACCGGTTGTTCGTGGGTCTTGGGTAATGTGGGATACCATCCAGTGGTGGCTTGTTCTGGCACACCTGCAGAAAGGAGTTCTGTTCGTCCGCTCAGGAGCCAGTGGTCTTTCTGACAATCGATGAGTCTCTGGTGGGCTAGGGAGCCCACTTTGGGGCCCACGTGCTCTGGACCCCCAAGAAGTCCTGATGACGCATCAGTTTGCTGGAGCTCCATGCAGCGTGTCTGACTCTGGATGGCATTTGCTCCATTGGTTCGAATTCTGGTCATGCAGGTGATTAACAATACCAGGACCATGTACTAGCTCAACAGACAGGGCAGAACACATTCTTTACAGCTGTGTTGAGAAGCCCTCTACACTTGGACCCTCATTCGCAGCTTGGATGCTGATCTCCTTGCGATTCACGTGGCCGGAGCCTCCAGCCAGCTGGCGGATGCTCTCAGCAGAGTGGGTGAGGTGTCTCATGAGTGGTCCCTCCATCCAGGAAGTGGTGAACCACCTGTTCTCCCACTGGGGCACTCCCCTGATCGACCTGTTCAACTCCTGGGAGAATGTAAAGCTGAGGCTGTTTTGTGCTCGCCCCCTTCAATGCGGGACACTAATGGGGGGGATGCCTTTGCAAGTCCCTGGAACCCAGGCTTCTTTTATTCCTTCCCTCTCTTTCCCTTGATCCACCAGATGCTGATCAGGGCGTCGAGGGACATGGTGCAGGTGATGCTGGTAACCCCCAGACTGGCCGTGCCAGTTCTGATACTCAGATCTCCGCCTCAGCAGGCCTCTGTGATGCTTGCCTCTACGCCTTGACCTGATCTTTTGTCACAAGAGGAAGGTCTTACACACAGACCTTCAGTCCCTGTACCTGACAGCCTGGTTCCTTAGTGGCTTGAGGTCCAGGCTTCGTGTCGCTGTGAAGAGGTTCTCCAGGTTGTGAAAGCCTCCTAGAAGGGGTCGACCTGCTAGTGATATGTCTTCAGATGGATGCGCTTTTCTATTTGGCGCCAGGGTAGGGAACTAGACCCCCTGTCTTGTTCCCTGGCTTGCATTCTGGACAACTTGTGGTTCCTGTCCCAGTTATACCTGAGGTCGACAACCATCATGGTGTGCACCTGATGACCATCTCAGTATACCGGGCACGGGCTGGTATGCCAGTGTCACAGGAAAAGATGGTTGGGCGCTTCTTTAAAGGCCTTTACCACCTGTCCCTGCTGGTGCTTGAACCACCACCACCGTGGGACTTGTTGCTGGTTTTGGCAGTGCTTATGGGCAGCCCATTTGAATCAATGCATAGGTGTGACATCTCTCACCCGTTGTGGAAAACCACATTCTTGGTGGCCATCACCTCCACCAGAAGGATTAGTGAGCTTCAGGTGCTCTCGGTGGAGTCTCAGTACTTGTTCCACATGGACAAGGTTGTCCTCTGCCCCAACCTGAAATTCCTCCTGAAGGTGGTTTTGGAGTTTCACTTTAACCAGGTGATCAGTCTTCCGGTGTATTTCATGAGTCCAGCTTTGGAGGCTGAGCACAGGCTCCATACACTTGCTTATTACAAGGAGTACCCAGCTGGAATTCAGGGAGAGGTTCACCAGCTCTTTGTCACCTACACTGAAGACGCAACTGGCAGACTGTCAGCTAAGCAGACAGTTGGCAGGTGGATTTTCTCCTGCATAGACTTCTGCTATAGGTTGGCTGGTCAGGGACCTCCTGTAGGGCTCATTCCACCAGACTTACCGTTGCTTCGATGGCTGCTTTAAGGGACATCTCTGTCTGCAGGGCTGCTACCTGGAAGTTGGCACACATCTTCATTTATATATAATATTGGATGTCTCCCTCAGTTCCCTTGTTACTTTGAAGTAACAGAAAGAATAGGGAGGGCTCACATATGGAATCATGAACTAAAGTAATTAAAGAGGGGCCCCTCTCCATGCCTTTTGGCAGAAGGTTAGCTTGAATGTAACCAATTGAAAAGTATGAAAGAGAGCTTTAAAAGATTATTCTAAGCTGGTTTCAACTTCATGATAAGATGAGCTGTACTCTGTATTTATGAAATGACGTGTGAATTGAATTATCGGTGAAATACGAGCTCTACTTTGTGGGATTACAAATGTGAACTGAATTATCAGTGAAGAAAAAATTTGATAAATCTCTTATATAAAAAATATTCCCTGTGTAAAGTGATTTTCCTTGACTTGGAGGTAGAGGGCCACATTTCTCTTTAATTACTTTTAACACATCTTCATGTTGGGATGCTGTTTTTTTTTTTTTTTTACCTCAGTTCTCCAGTTTGTTTGCCAAGTAGGAGAGTGTGCCTTGCCCCTTACTCCCGGAGAAGTGCTAGGAGCCTGCCAAAGTGTGGATAGTGCACCATAGCCACACCCCTAGAAATTAGGGTTATTTACCTGTAGCCATAGATCTTGCTTCGAGAGAGCTCTTGCAATAGGTACTCACATACAGGACTACGCCTCCGGGCACTAGGACCACATGGAAAACTTTTAGCTAGCAGTGTCTGATGGGGACAACCCCTGACGTCAGTGTTGCGACATAAAGGGAGCGGTCCCCACGCCCTCCCTCCAGTTCTTTCCTGCTGTCAACCTGCGCACGTTGGACCTCGCGGAAGATCGTGGCTACTGTCAACGCCATCTTTGGATGAGTATAGCGTTTGAATTAAACTGTTTCTCATTGTTTTTTTCTTGTTAAAAAAGTATATATTATTGATTGTGCATGTCGTCTCCGATGCCTTCAGAATCGCATAAGAACAAGTGTGGCCCTGAAGGTAACTTCTACTCTGGGGGGATCCATCTCTTTTTTTCCATTTTGGCGGCTACCAAACAGCCGTCAGCCCCAGGCTTGGGCCTGACAGGAGCTTCCAGGGATCAGGAGGCACCCACCTCCTTTAAGGCCTCAAAGATTGAGGTCTAGTGGTACAAGTGGGACCAGTAAGTTGAGTTCCGGCTCCTCCGGTTCTCGCACAGCTATGGCCGCTAAGTCATCCGCCAGCTCCTCCGACGGACGCACAGGTTCTGATAACAGGCCTGACGATGGGGTGATGGACCAGCTGACGACAGATACACAGCTGATGAGAGATTACTCAGACTTCTCCTTTACTGGCGATTGCAATGCCATCTCCAGCTCCTCCTGCAGAGGAACTGGAGGGCGGAGATCGCCTGCCGTCAGGGGGGCCTTGCCACCTACTACGCCAGAGCCTCAAACGCCTGAGCCACCGTCGGACCAGACCAAGGTCCCTCTGACTCCCTCAGGCTGGTGGTTCTTTAGGAACCAGCATTGGGCCTGACGCCTGAATCGTTGGGACCCTTGACGTTTCCTATCCTGCTTCTGGATCCCCTCTTTGGGCCCTCTGCACCCCCCCGTCAGGGAGTTTTCCGGAACCTACAATCCTACCATCAGGACAGACTCCAGGCCCCTCAGCCCCTCTGTTAGGTCCTACATGGGACCATCTGGCAACCCCTTTTGGCTCCCGATGCAGCATTATCCGACGCTGCACTACCCCATCCTGGGGTGCCCGACGCCGTAATACCCAACGCCGGGTTTTCAGACACAGGGTCATCTTCTGTCGCGCTTTAATTACCCTTACTATGGGTACCTGAGTTACGGATTCCATAACTCACTGCCCCCACAACCGCAGGTGGATTTGCAGGCAGTCCTTAAGTCGTGTTGGATGGAAGCAAAGTTGCAGCTCATGTCAGAGCTCGAGAAACGCCAACCGACAGTGACCGCTTCACCGGCTCCTGGGCCTCTTTCTCTGTCGCTACCTCTGACGTTGGAACCTCTGATCCCAGTGTCGGACAGAAGAAAGGAGTCATTGCCACCTAATCTGCAGCCTATCGACATTTCCCGGCCATCTGAATTCTCAAGGCCGATGGACATTGCGCCTCTGATGATCAGCTCACTTGATGATGGCCGATCATCAGACTCTGACAGTGATTTGGTTCCCTCTGACTCAGACTTTGAGTCCCCTACACCGGAAGACTGTGGACCAAAAGAGTCTCCCAAATCCCCACCTGAGGACCCTTCCTTTGTGGAGCTCCTCTGGAAGATCCAAGCGGCATACGACTGGCGTATAGTCGCCCAGGATCCACAGAGACAGAGATTGGCTGCTCACCTGAATTTGGCAGATACCTCACCAACCCTCATTCCGCCCTGGATAGAGCCACCTGAGGATTTGGTCACAACAATTTGGAAACAACCTTCCTCCCTGGCTCCAGTGGCCAGAAAGGCAGGCAGACTTTACCAGACCCCAGAGGGCAAGGACCACCTTAGCTTCCATCCCAAGGCTGACTCAGTGGTCATCAGCGCGGACCATGATAGGTCCTCAAAACCAAAACACCTTAGTGCTTCTCCTCCTGACAAAGAATCTAAGGTTCTCGACCAGTATGAGAAAAAGATCTATTCTTCTTCCACACTGGGGATTAGGGCGTTGTTGCCCACATGGAGAATTACCAAAAAACAGTCTTGGGGCAGCTGGAATCCAAAATAGATTCTCTCCAAGACTCTACCTCGAAAGGAGAAGTGGCAGATCTAGTCAGGTTGGCTAGATCTGCATGCAGATATATGCTAAGAGCTACCTATGATGTGGTGGATGCTGCTGGCAGAGGCTCGGCATCTGCAGTTAGCCTCCGACGTCACGCTTGGCTTAGGATCTCAGGCCTGGCACCTGAAGTACAGACAGCCATACAGGATGCCCCCTTTAGAGGCTCAGTTCTCTTTGGGGGAGATGTTAAAAACATCATAGCTGATTTACAGGACAAGGGCAAAGCCTTGCGCTCTGTACAGTTTATGTACAAGCCACCCCAGAAACAAAAGCAGCCATTTTGGAGACAACAGCGCTGGCAGCAAAGACAGCTACAAAACGAACGCTAAAACAAATGGGCGCATTTGACTGGTAGAGCCCCCGGCCAAATCCTAAAAGGTCTCATGCGCTGCAACCTCCTCCCTGCCCACTGCCTCCTGACTCTCTAATCCTCCCACCTCCACTGGATCGCTTTCCAGAGGAACTGGTAGGGTGAAGGTTCTCCCTCCATCTTCCAGAGTGGGAGAAAATCGCAACAGATTCATAGGTGCTGCAATTGGTGGCAAAAGGCCACACAGTAGAATTCATAGAGAGACCACCAAAAAATCCCCCAGGTTACTTGTTCTATGCACCTCATCACATACCCTTGGTAAGAGAGGAAATAAACTCCCTGCGGACAAAGGCAGCAATAGAGCCAGTTCGAAAACAACATCACGGGAATGAATACTATTCACACTTCTTCCTGGTACCCAAGAAGACAGGCGATCTCGGACCCATTCTCGATCTGAGCTCCCTCAACCTCATTCTCGATCTGAGCTCCCTCAACCTCTTTGTGGAATACAAAAGGTACAGAATGTTGTCTCTTCCCAGCCTACTTCCCTTATTACAGAAGGGTCATTAACTCTGCGCTTTGGAAATGCAGGATGCCTACCTGCATATCCCAATTTTTCAGCTGCACCACAAATTCCTCCGGTTTTCCTTTCATGGAGAGCATTTTCAGTTCAAAGCTCTTCCCTTTGGCCTTTCATCGGTGCCCAGAGTTTTCACGAAGTGCCCTGCGGTGGTGGCAGCCTTTCTGTGCAGACAGGGGGTACAAGTATTCCCATACCTCGACAATCTGCTGATTTCAGCCCCGTCGAGAGATACTGTGGCCAACTCTGGCCCTTACACTGGATGTTTTTCAGCGTGTGGGCATAACAGTGAGCCATGCCAATTCCCACCTCTTTCCTACCCAACAGCTCCAATTTATTGGAGCAGTATTGGACACCGTCCAGGGCAGGGCCTTCCTGCCACAGGACAGGATGGCAACATTACAACAGCAGGCATGCCTGGTAGCATTGCAAAGAAGGATACCAGCCAGGTCAGTCCTTCGACTGCTCGGGCTCATGGCTGTGGCCATCCCTTCGATCCCCTTAGCCAGGCTACACATGAGTCTCTCAGTGGACCCTCAGAGTGCAGTGGGACCAGAGATCAGTCTGTCTAAACCACAAGATCCTGGTTTCAGACCCGATGGCTTGGGACCTCTCGTGGTGGCAAAACCTGGACAACCTTTCCAAGGGTGTCCCATTCCGCTCAGACATTCCCTCCCAAACCGTGACGGATGCCTCGGGCCTAGGATGGGGAGCACCCCTGGGAAACCACAGGACACAGGGTTCTTGGTCCCACAGTGAACTGTCCCTCCATATCGGTGTACTCGAGGTGAGGGCAGAGTTGAACACCCTGAAGGCTTTCCAACACCTCATCCAACTGGGTCAACTCATGATTCAGACAGACAATATGTGCGTAGTGCGATACATGAACAAACGGGGTGGAACCCGCTCTTATCCCCTCTGTTGGGAAGCGATGAGAGTGTGGTACTGGGCAGCCAACCACAACCTTCATTTAACAGCAGTCTACAAGCCAGAAATTCAAAACGTCCTGGCAGACGCACTCAGCCGCACACAAGCAAGAGCTCAGTCTGTGGTAGACGACATCTTCGGAAGGTGGGGAAGGCCACAGATAGACCTGTTCACCTCACCACTCAATGCAAAACTACCAATCTTCTGCCCACTTGCTCCAGGGCATGGTGTTTTCTAGCGAGACGCTCTGTCTCTATGCTGGAAGGGGAGGTTCGTGTATGCCTTCCCTCCACTTCCGTTGATTCAGAGAGTACAAATGAAACTCCAGGCAGAAGGAGCATGAATGATTCTCATTGTCCCCTTCTGGCCGAGACAAATATGGTTGTCTCTACTGCAACAACTGTCAGTGGAACCTCCATTTCCACTGCCCGTCTCTCAAGATCTCTTAACACAGGAACAAGGGACCCTAGTATATCCAGGTCTCAGGTCCCTTCATCTGCATACATGGCACCTACTGACATAGCTGCTGCACGTTTCAGGGTCTCCCCGAGGGTAGCACATATTCTGGTGGAGGCCAGAACGCCTTCCATTAGAGCCACTTATGCCATGAAATGGAAAAGGTTTTCCATATGGGCAGACTCAAAGGGGCTAGAACCTTTCTTCTGTTAAGTCGCACAGATCTTAGATTACATGCTGCATCTCTACAATCTGGATCTTAGTTACTGGACTTTGAAAGTCCATTTATCTGCCATTTCTGCCTACCACATCCCTGTGGGAAGCAAGACTCTTGCTCAGCTGGAGGTATCCAAAACCTTCTTAAAGGGGATCCTCCATTTAAAACCACCAGTATGGAGCCCTGCTCCACCCTGGGACTTACATTTCATCCTAGAGAAACTCGCACTACCTCCTTTCGAGCTGGCAGCGAGTTCCGACATGTGCTACCTTTCCTGGAAAGCACTTTTCTTAGTGGCCATCACTTCAGCTCGAAGGATTTCCGAGCTTCATGCTCTAATGTGTAAGATACCTTGATTTTTCACAGAGACCGGGTGGCTCTACGAACCAGTCCGAAATTCTTGCCTAAGGTTAAGGTATCAGAATCCTCCTTGAACCAGTTATTTGACTTGCCAGTGTACTACCTGGAGCACTCCAGTCGGGGTGAAGCACTTCTGCACACTCTGGATGTACACAGAATTCTTTGGTAGTACACAAACAGAACGAAGCCTGTCCATAAAACTGACCAATTGTTTGTTTCCTTTGAGCCCAAAAGAGAGGGCACTACTGTTTCAAAACAGTGTTTGTCCATGTGGTTGGCAAACTGCATTACCTTCTGTTACAAGAAGTACAACAAACCCCTTCCAGGGGAGGTCAACGGACATTCAACCAGAAGCATGGCTGCTTCTACTGCTTGTTTCAGGAATATTTCAGCTGCAGACATTCGTGCGGCTGCAACTTGGAGTTCTGTCCATACCTTTACTAAACATTACAGTTTGGACATCGCTTCAAGGCACAGAGCGGGCTTTGGCCTTGCTGTTCTGCAGGGACTCTTATCATGCGTACCCTTTTTTTTCTGCAAACCTGTTCCTACCTCCCATGTCTCAGACTTGTTATATGTTAGTGCTAGGGACTCAGCCCTATATGTGAGTACCTACTGCAAAAGCCCTCTCGAACTAAGATAGTACAGTTACGTAAGAGCTTGCCGTACACAGTATATCTTCGAGAGAGACTCTTGCAGTAGGTACTGCTTCTCCTCCATACCCCTGGGTTTCTTCTTCTCTTTCTCCTGTAATAGCTCCAGGAGCCCACTCTTGCTGTCCTGTTGCACCTGTCTAGGTCTCTGGCGGGAGAACTGGAGGGCGGGTGTGGGGACTGCTCCCTTTATGGTGCCACGCTAATGTTGGTCATGTGACGCTGGGGGGGGTCTCCCGCCAGACTCTGCTAGCTAGAAGTTTTTCGTGTGGTCCTACCACCTGGCAGCTTAATCCTATATGTGAGTACCTACTGCAAGACCCTCTCTCAAAGGTCTACTGTTACGGTAAGTTCTTATGTAATTGTACTTTCTAGGAGTGGTATATGGTGCACATCCACATGACCCACCCAACCTCTCCTGGAAAGTGCACATGGAGCCCTGCTTCCAGTGTGCAAGATCTGACATCACGGGGTGGAGCTGAGGAGGATACCACCTGGATGGGTGGGAGGAGCATAGCTTGAAGACGTTCTGGCTGGAATTAATGGGGAAGGAAGACTGCCAAAGTGTGCATGTGCACCATATACCACTCCTACAACTACGCTTACAGGTGAGTAACTCTCATTTTCTGTACATTCACTCCTATTCCAGTAGTGCATACAATATTACTGAAACTATAGATGGAGAGAGAAACCTTCATTCTCATTACACCTCTATGGCCTCAGCAACCATGGTATCCGCTGCTCCAACAACTAGCAGTGGAGCCTCCAGTAGCTCTGCTTGTGTACAGGGGTCTCTTGTCACAGGACAAGAGGTCTGTAGTCCATTCGGACCTGAAATCCCTGCATCTGCATGCCTGACTCCTGAAAACATACCCATTGCATGATTTGGTGCATCACCTAAAGTAACTGATATGCAGGTTGCGGGCAGAAAGCCTTCCACCAGACATTCATATTCTATGAAGTGGAAGCGTTTCAGTTTGTGGACTGCTTCCTGACATATGGAGCCATTCACCTGTCTGGTAAATGCGGTGTTGAAATACTTGGTGTCACTGTCAGATTATGGTTTGCAGTATTCCTCACTGAAGATGCATTTGGTAGCTATATCAGCTTTCCATGCCCCTATTGATGGGTGTACAGTTGCCCAGGAGGTATTCTGCACATAATATCTCCCTTTTATAATCCAGTCCTGCTTTGGAACCTAAATTATTTTCCTGAAAAGGCTATTTTGGCTCGTTTTGAGCCAGCTGCAGGTTGTGGCTTATGTTTTTTATCATGGAAAACGTTATTTTTAGTTGGTCACTTTGATTCGAAGGATTTCAGAACTACAGGCTCTAATGTGTGAGCCTCCTTACTTGATTTTCCACAGAGACAGAGTATCTTTGCATACTAATCTGGTGGTATCTGAGTTTACACTAAATCAAACCATCCATTTTCCTGTTTATTACCCTGAGCATGCCGATCAGGGTGAGGCATTGTTCCATACTGTGGACGTACATGGAATACTAAGATATTATGCAAATCACACCAAGGACTGCAGAAAATCCTCTTGCCTCTTTATTTCATTTGCCCCTGGGAAAGTGGGCACCCCATGTCGAAACAGTGCTTGCCCAAATGGCTGGCACTTTGTATTATGTTCTGTTATAGAAAGTACATTAAGGAACTATCTGGTGAGGTTTGTGGTCATTCCACCAGGGGGTATCACCACTTCTGGTATTTGTTTCAGAAACTTCTCTGCAGCAGACATTTGTACTGCAACTACAAGGAGTAATGTACACACCTTTAGTAAACATTACAGTCTGGACACTGTTTCTTGTAGACAAGCTGGTTTCGGCTTTGCTGTTCTGCAGGGCTTGCTGCCCTAAACCAGATAGCTCCAACCTTCCAAAAGGTTTCTGCCTTGCTGTTCTACAGGGCCCGCTGTCCTGAACCAGACTGTACTCGCTTCCCAGTTCACTTTTGTGACTGCTTGTGACTCGTTCTAAAGGTGTGGCCTAAGGGAAGAGTTATCCTCAAAGAAGATAGAACAGTTGCGTGCTTACCGTAACAGTAGATATTCGAGAGAATCTCTTCCTTTAGACCATGCAAGCCCTCCCTCCTTCCTCCTTTTTCTAATCTCTAGAGGAATATAACATTCACTTTCTGCCTTGGGAATTTCCATGGCTGTTATATCCAGCGCCTTCACTCATCTGCTGTGAGAGGCACTGGTATGATGATCTAGTTCCCCAAGAGGAGAGGTCCTCTGAGTAGACTCTGGTGGGGAACTGAGGAGAGATGGAGCCACTCAAGCTTGTTTCGAAACTAACACGTGACGTCTTCGTCGGCTGCGCCCCAGCTAGCAAAAGTTTCTGCGTGGTCCTAGCAGTGAGGCATGTGTATTTCCAAAGGTGTGGCCTAAGGGAAGAAATTCTCTCGAAGATCTACTGTTACAGGAAGTACATAATTGTTATTTGCATTTCTGCCTTTTCAATCATGTCTATGGTGCCATTTGCATATCAGAAAAGAAAATGCCAGCACATTAGGGATATGAAATGGAACATCGACAGCTGTCCAAGTGAGAAACCAGGCTGGTCCAAAATAAATCCACAGGTGAAGATTTCTGCGTTCCTTGTGATAGTTCTACAGTACTGGTGGTTTAAAAGAAATCTGTTGCGCCCCAAAAACACCATCCCAAATGCAAAATGGCTGTTGCAGAAACAGTGGTAGGATGTTGTAATATACAGCCTGCCAGATGCAGATATGTGATTGATAAATGCGTTGTTCCATCACTAAATACCTTTTCTTAGCATTTTATTTCTGCTGAACTGGACCATTGTTGCTTCTCTAAAGATGACCCTAAAATTGTTGCAGACATCGGTGGGTGTGAGAGCGCTCTGCTTGTATTGCTGTAGCCTTGATACTGTTGCAGTTTATGGAAATTTAATCATGATCAGCATCAAGCATAGTATTGATTATGATTAAGTACACAAATGGTTCAAAATTTAAGAAATAAGACTGCACCATAATGGGGCAGTGATATTGCTGAAGAGCTTTAGCTCTATCGAAGTTATCACACATGATGTTTGCAACAGTTTATGGGTCCTCTCCAGAGAGGCAGCTTAGAACAAGGACCCAGTTTGTTCACGTAGTTCAAGTGCTTTGAAACTGTATGTATATCAGCTGTAAGAGACAAGGATCCTGTTTCGGTGTTAAAGAAGTATAAAATAAATAAAAATACAGAAAATCTATACAAAAAAAAAACCAACTCAATTGTATCTAAAATAAGTTTTTCAAAGTATTCACCAAAGTGACCAACTCACAAGATAATTAGACACACACATTTCTCAATATGAGTGGTTGTGCATTCCAGTATCCTGCCTTTTGGGGAAGGAGAGTAGGTATATTTTATTGGGGGTGGTTTCTCCATAAAATAAATTTACAGAAGATGGATACTGCTGCCTTCTCTTTGGTTCATTAGTTTGACAGTGATGTAGGAAAATTCTGGACAGAAGTAAAGTGCACATTTTTGGGTGTAATTGTATGATCCGTGTATCCTAGATATAAACTGATTTTCTGAATACATATAGTACACAAGTTTTTTTTTTAAATAATGGGTATGTGCATAAGTTATAGTAAATGTTTATTGTTCTATTGAACAGAGCTGTGTGAAATGTCACCTCTTCTCCTTTGCCCTAGTTTGCACAGTGGGCAGGCAAAATTTCCACTGTGCACAGACTTGAGCAAAGGTGAAGTTAGCTGAATTGTCCTCACTTAATACAGCAACACTCATCCTCTGTCCCTTAGTTTGACATACAGCATTCAGTTTTGTGAAGGGGTTGCTAGTCCTTGGGTCCAGTGTGTCCAATTTTTCGAACAATAAAATACTCGCCAATCTTTCCCATAATTCTTGTCTGTCCCCATAAGCTGGGGAAGGGGCAGAGGGCCATTTGCATAACTGATACAGTAAAACCTATCTGGGATAGAGCTTGGTGACATTGCATTGTGACATAGTAATTTAAAGTCGAGTACAAGTCTCCCCGCCCCCCAAGCTTCACAAGCAGGGACAAAAAATGTATTCTGTGCAAGTGTGCTGATTCGTAGGAATTCCCTACCTACTTTGCTTTGCAGGGTATTCACTGATTTCCTTGGTAAGTAGAAATGTGTTGAGGAATACCTTGGAATCTTGTACTGGCTGCACATCAACTGTCTCCACTGGTAAACTGTTCCAAAGGTTCACCATCCTTATTCAGAAAAAGCACTTGCTACTGTTTTGCCCCTCAGTTAACCACCTGCGGCCTTCAGGGCGTGTTCCTGAGTCCTTCTGGAAGGACACCAGATTAAACACATCTATTCAGTCTTATTGATACACTTGAGTATGTGAAAGGCTGGGATTATGTCCCTTCTCAGCTTTCTTTTCTCTAGGGTGAACATGTTTAGAATAGTGCCTCTAGTCTTCCTTCATTGAGTAGGCGGCAGCTCGGAGAAGCAGGCTGCCAGTTGTAGACCAGCACTTTGGAAAACTGGAGTCCAAAACTATATAATAATTAGAACTTTTATTTTATTATAAAAAAAAAAAAAAAGGGAGGGGCGGATGGACTCAGAGGAGAATTCAGTGCAGGTAATGAAGTAGATTTTGGCCCTCCAAGTGAGAAAACAGATGTGGACCTTCTCTGTATATCTAACACCCTGGAATGTCTATTTAGGTATTCGTTTTGGCTACTCTGCCCTTACTGTGAATATAAGACTTCTCCCACTACCTGCACTGAATTCTGCTGTCACTGCAAGTTTTTTTTTTTCTTGTTTGAGCTTAATTTATTACACAGAATGAAGTGTTTAACTGTTATACACAGTGCTTTGGAATCCAGGCTTTCGAAGTGCTGATCTACACATGGCAGCCTGCTTTTGTGAGCTGCCTTGTTCTCTGTCTACTGCATACTACATATAGACAATAGTGCACTCAGTCCCAGCAACTTTTGGATGGTATATGCAACAAAACGGAAACCACAACTTCCTTTGCAGATGCAGCTCTCCTCAAAGCTTTTAACTCCCGTACCGCTGATCATTTTGTTGACCCTGTTTTGTACCCCTCAACTGCTTCAATGTCGTTTGTATTGAGCCCAGAACTGCACACAGTACTCCAGGTGGGGCCTGACCAGAACCTCCTTGCTTTGCTGGTCACCTCCCTTTTGATGCATCACAGCAGTCTGTTCACCCTCTTTACAATAGCCCCACCTGGTTTGCCCTGCATTAACTTCTTTTCCTCCTTGACTGCAGCAAGAGGAGCCCCACAGTATGTAGGTCCTCCAGCTGTTTTTCCTTCCCAGGTGTAGTAGCACCTTGCATTTGGCTACATTGCTTGTTCACATCCTCTTAATGTTAGTCCCTGTTCTCAAGGGAGTCACCTCCTTGTCCATTTTAATGTTATCAGCGAACTTGCGCTGCCTACCGGAAACACAGGCTCCCATATAACAATATTAAACACACAGCTCCTATATCTTAGAAATGCTACTTAGTGCACTTCTGCCAGTCAACCACCTGCTGCTTCCTTCCTCAAGCAGTCCACCTTGAGTATGTGTCATGTATACCGTACTGATGTATTTTGCCCCAGAAGCTTGTCATGTGCTGTAGTATCAAAGGCCTTGCTGAAGTCTGGCTAGACTACATCCATGGCCCTACCCCTGGTCATCTACTCACAGAAGATGGTGAGATGGTTTGGCTAAATCTGCCCTCATAAAACTGTGCTGAGATGGGGCAAGTACCTTGGTCTCAACCACGTGTTCCATTATTCTAGATCTTTTAATTAATGGCTTTCAGGACCTTTCCCAACTTTGATGTCAAACTGACTGGCCTGTTTGGTCTGACCTTGCCTCCTGCTTGAAGATGGGTCCACGCTGGCCACCTTATAGTTCAGTGATATCTCATATGACACACTGCAGTAAATGTTTTTTGTAAAGGTGTCTAAAAACTGAGGACATCATTATGAGAATCTTTATCTGGGCTGGCCCAGTGGTGTAGCCATAGCACTACTACTCACTATGCCAGTGATCCATAAAAACATCCGAAAACGCCAGCAGAAACAGGCCTCGCAGTCTTATCAGATCTGCTCGATTGTGCCACTAGCCCCTCAACTTGCAGCTGCCCAACCCTCCCCATCCTTCATCATTACCCCCCACCCTGTCCCAACCCCCCTTAAAACCGCCCACCGTTCTACAGGATACCACCACCTTGGGCAGAGTATTCCACCTGCCCACCACCCGTTCTGTGAAGAAATGTCTCCTGATTCGCCCCCAGCCTCAGCTGATGCCCTCTTGTGTCCTTCCCTCTTCTAATCTGGAATATCCCTTCTGTATTAGTCTTGTTTATCCCCTTAAAGGGACACTGGCAACCTGTTTTTCATCATATTATTTCTAGTTGAAACCCCATATTTTATGATTGCTTACCTTCTCTAAAATTCACTGATGTTGCTGTTTGTTTTGTATGTCTCTTTGTTTAGTAGAACTGAAATAAATGGCAATGTATATTTATAAACAGCCTTGTTTTGTTTACAATCCTGAATCTGTTCATACTGCATGCGTCCTGAGCATCAGAAACACACTCAAACAGTGCAGTCACTCATAAGGCAGTAGCCTCCTAAACTCCCACCGCATCATGAGGGGCTAGACTGTGTTGTGGGTGTTCCCAAGTCCAGGAAAGATGCATTTGGAGTTGATCAAGGAATGAAAACAAACCTGTTTTGGTGTGGTAACGCCAGTATGTTGGGCAGTCTGTGTTTCACTTTTTAAAGGAAAAAAGAGACAGAATTAAACTGCCAGCTACATCAGCTGGATACTGTTTCCATACCTGTGCACTCCTGTAGGTGGTCCTGTACTCATCCATTTTCTTCATGTAAGCCTCTGTCTGCTCCCCAAACAGAGAGTTACCCACTACAGGGAAATCCATAGCCTTAGCCTGGGTATCCCGCGAAAGGCTAGTACATCTGAGCCAAGCATGTCCCCTGAGAGACACAGATGTAGCCATGACTCTGAATGCCACATCACTGGAGTCCACAGCAGCATGGAATTGTACCTTGGATGTCTCGACTGCATCAGCAGCCACCTCCTCCAGCTCTTTGGCTAGCTGGGAAGAGGCCTGTTTAGCCAGTTCCAGAACCGTATCCCACATGGACTTCTGGTTCCTGACTGTGTAGGCCATATAGTTAGCCTGCCTGAGTCCCAAAGAAGATGCCAAATACTGTTTTTTGGCCATGGCATCGACCTTCCTGGAGTCTTTGTCCGGGGTGTGTGAAGCCAAAGGAATGTTAGCCCTGTCACAGGCTGCAGCCTGCACTACCTCAACATGGCTGCAAGGACTATATAAAAACTCCGTACCTGAGCCTGACAACATATACCTCCTGTCCATTCTTTTATCTGCAGGAGGCAAGGAGTTAGGTGTCTGTAAAATGTTTTTTGTCCGTTTCCCTTGTGAAGAGGGATAGACAATCTTTTGGACTCTGGGATGTCCATCATCTCAACAAAAATCAGGCTCTTCCTCCTCCTCAGCAGCTTCAACCATTGGGAGCTGGAGGGTTTCAGCCACCTTCTTGTAAAACAAGAAGTGTGAAGGGAACTCAGAAAGCCTGGGAGGGGAGACATTGGAGGGTCAGTCTGGGGAGATGTCCAGTTCAATGGGCACATCCAGACCTTCAAAGTCGTTATCTTCATCTTCATCCTCAGGGTAGTCTTCGTCTCCCTCCTCATAAAAAGCAGCTGGATCATAATCTGATGGAGTAGGATCCGACCAAACCGACCGCCTAACCAGTGGTACCGGATCGGACGAAACCAGGTGAAATGACTGAACTATACTAATCGCTTTTGCTATCTTGTCAGCGGTTGGAGTATGTGGTGCAGGATCTGAACCGGCTGACTTACGTTTCCTTTTTGACGGAACCGACCCCTCGGAGTCGGACCTCCTTTTGCTCGAAGAGGTATCGCCTAGGTCAGCAGGCACCGCCTCAGGTTTGGCCGCAACCAAACTGGGCTGGCTATCCAGGTCTACAGACTTCTCAGCCTCCCTTTCCTTCAGCCTACTCAGCCTTTTTTCCAGAGTGGCTTTAGGAACTTTCTTGCAAATATGGCAGTCTGTTTTGAGGTTGTCAAACCCCAGACAGTAAACACAGATGAGGTGGGGGTCAGCCTTGGCAAAGGCCTCCCCACACTCAGAACAGTGTTGAAACCCAGTGGGACAGTTTTTTTCCTTGGGTTTCTCAGACATGGCCAACCTCAGCAATTATCCTTGAAAGCTTTTTAAGCCAGGTATTAAATCCCCGATTGGTTACAAACTGTGTTACAGGTTTTGTAAAAGAACCAGAAAAGGTTTGGTTCTTTTGAAACCGATCAGAACCGGAACACCACACTAAATCCCAGAAAAAGTTCAGATAAACAAACACAAGCAAAAAGGTTGGTTCCTAACCAAACCGACCGAAGAGAAACCAAGACAAAAATAATTTCCACAGAAAATTAAATAAACACCAGTCACTACCTATCTACCACACTACCTGTACCGTAGACAGAGGCCGGAAATCCGAAAATAATAAAGCGGTTTAAAACCGAACGCTAGTTCAAACTCTACCGAACCGAGCAGAGGAGAACTCTCCAGAGCGATTTCACTGTTAAGTGGAGTAAAGAATCTGACGGTTACACTGGTAAGTACGAGAGACAGAGGTTTGAAAATTGATCTCGAGCTCAACGTTCTGTGCTTCTGCATAGTTACCTCTTTCCTCTCCGGGGCAGTTCAAGTGCTGGGACTAACTGCATATTGTCAGAATACAGCAAGACTCCATTAGAAGAAACAACATTGCCGGCCCGGTGGCATAGAGGGCTGAGGCACTGGCACCTTAACTCAACCCATGCTGGCAAACTGGGTTCGGGAACGGACTCGGAACACCGGGGGCTCGCAGGGGAAGGAGAGGACTGAGCATCTGCAGGACGGCTCTCCTCTCCTGGGGTGGGTTGGGCGTAGATGTTGGTCAGCAGCGGCCTCTGGTGGAGACCAGGAGCACTGCATGGTGGCGTGAGGAGCGAAGCATTCCAGAAAAATGGAACATGGCTCCGTGTTATGCCGGATGACAGCTGCCCAGATCTCCGAGGCCATCAGTGCCCCTGCAGCCATCCGCCTCAGCAGTACCTCAGGGCTAAGACGTTGCGCTGGTCTGCTTGCCCGGCTCAAGCTGGTGCCTTCCCCCTCGAAGGGGGGGACCCACCTGGCGAAGGGTCACCACGAGGTGGCTGCTATCTGAGTGCAGAGGCTCGGGGCACAGGATAGGTCAGAAGTATCCTTGGCATGCCCGAAAGAGTGGCTAACACAGTAGCGCATCAGGGAGAAAAGAAATTACACACACAAAAAAAAGAAGAAACAACATTACTTGGTGAGTAATTTTTTCTTTTTGACTAGCATCCATGCCTGATTGAATTCCTGTCAGATGCCTACCCAAAATTTCCCCCATCCTTTTGAAGTCTGCCCCTTTAAAATCAATCACCCTGGTTCCTGTACCCCCTGTTTCCCTACCCATATTGAGTGTGAACCACACTGAGTGGTGATCACTCCCAGCCAAAGGGTTCTCCACCCCCAGATCTCTTGTAGCCTCCCCATTTGATAGTACCAGGTACAGAGTCCTCTCCAGTCTATTCAGCTCCTGTACCAACTGCACCAGGAAGATATCCTGAAATGCTTCTAGTATGACCTGCTCCTTTGCAGTCGCTGTGGTTGGAGTGCTCCAGTCCACCCCAGGTAGGTTGAAGTCCCCCACCACCACTGTGTTCCCTTTCCTACAGACCCTTCTGATCTGCTCAGCTAACTCTCTATCCAGTTCATCCCCTTGCGCTGGTGGTCTGTATACTACCCCTGTCTTCAGTGTCCTACCTTTCGAGTCCTGAAACTGCATCCATAGGGCCTCTGTCCTGCCTTCCTCCCCCCTCCTCCCTTGTACACCATATCCCTTCCCGTACCTTGATTGCCACGCCCCCCCCTTCCCTTTATCCCTATCCTTCACTGAATATCCTATACCCTGGGCTTGTTTGGCTCCCCTCACTGGGATCCTTGCCTACTAGCTGTCCACTCGTGGCCCCCAAAAAAACCTAGTTTAAATCCACCCAAGTTCAGGAGCAAACTAGAGATGGTGGGGGTCTGCCGGGGAATGGAAAGAGTGAGTGTCTGAGGGACTGTTCTCCTCTCGGGGTTGGGGAGGAACACCTCTTCTCCAGTATGCCCGACATCCAGTGGTGGCATGGTGTCACGGCAATTGGGAGGCCCAGAAGGAAGTGGGATGGCAACAGATGTGAGCAGCGTCATTGCACACCTGAAACATCCCAGTGGAAAACTGGGCAGAAAACACCTTACTGAGCAGGGTGACGACAGACCCTTTCAGGCCTGGCACTACTGACTGGGCACCCCAGACTTGACCTTGCTTTAGGAGGGGGTGCCTTAGCCGAGTGTGCTAACCTTGTCATGAAGGTTAAGTCGTGGGAGTATCTTTTGGTATGTCACAGGGATGGTGGGTGACTGTGCTTTGGGGCCATCCAGAAGGGGAAAGGCAAGAGAGCTAGGAGCACAAATAAGGTAGTAAACAAAAAATAAATAAAAAAAACACAAACTGCACCACCATCCCTTGAAAAGTTTTATTGTTCCGAATTCCTAGATTCAGTTCACTATCCATACTTAGACAGTCTTCCTCTAAGCAGGCTCAGTCACTGGAGCAGTCTGCAAGCTGGACTCTTCCTACCAACCAACCATGTGGTTCTCCAGCGCTTTCCCCAGTACACTCTAATCATTTATTCTGTTGGAAGGAACCAGTTTCCTTCTGTTCCAGCTCCCTCTAGTCTGCTGGAAAGAACCGGTCTCCTGTCACAACTCCTGCTAGTAAAGTAAGATTCTGCTAGTTTTCAGGCTGTTTAAGCTAGTTAAGGGCTGTGTGCGATTAGAACCACTGCTTTCTGCTCTGTTGTCTGTCTTAGCCATGGAACAGAAAAAGAAGTTGGGTTCATGAGGTGTGTGGTATGAAGTTATTCTATGTCTGCATCTGACTAATATGATGCCTGCAGGTACTGCTTAGGCATTGCCCACAGTGTAGAGAATTGCACGTGGTGCCAAGCCATGCACCCTCAGGCACTTGAGTGCTTCTGGAAACCAGCGAAGATGCTCATGCTCGCCGCAGCTGTGGGGTCAGCAGTGCAGTTGCAGGACCAGAATGTGGAGGGGACCAATGAGGATGTTCCGATTCTGGACCATCTGTCAGTGGAGGAGAGTGCTTTGGATTTACTGATTCTTGTGGAAGACTAAGTGTTTTAAGAATTTTCATCTCTTTTTCCACTCTTTCAATAGTAAGTATCCGTCTTGGTGCCCAAAGCACAAGAAGCGTTGACGTTGGTCTTGGGGTTGATGTCTGCCAAGGGACCCTTTGAGTTCTCCCCTGCCAGAGAGACTATATGGTGAAGTTGGTCACCCTTGGGGGATGTTGAACTGCCTGTAAAGCCTGTTGGTTGTGCAGCCGAATACATCTAAAGCGGTTGATTGAATAGTCAACCCTGTCACAGATTAGTCGATCAAAGGAGACTATTCCTCACTCCCTCAAACTCCAGTGCTGACCATCTCATCCCAAGCATGGTAGGTTGGGTCCCACTAAGCTCCTAGTTGCCCTCTCACCCACCACCAGTTCAGCTGCCAGTCATCCCAAGCTCTGCACAGCTTCCTGCTCAGCTTGTACTAGGGTCTCCAGGGTACGTGGAACCAGAGATTACAATACCACATTGATCCTCAAGTCAATGTTTGAGACTGTGGTCTCACTTTTTTGTATTAATATTTTATTGCATTTCACTAAAAGTACAAGCTTAACATTTATTCATTGCAGTCTCATGTCCTGGCTGTAGCTTACACAGCTTATTTTGCTCCTTAGAGTATAGGCTATTTCATCTGGAAGAGATCCACCTTCAACAATGCAACTAGAAGTTCCCTCTTAAGCCTCGTCATAAGACCTTACCACTGTTGTGTTTCCAGAGACTCCAGCTTGATTAATGTAGCCCCTTCCATACAGTATCCAGTAATTAAAACATCTTACACAAGTTACAATGGATTAACAGAAATTAAAAGAAATAATCAACAGTAACGCTGATATATTTTCGATGAGTGGTAACCTTTCCCTGTCCTTCAGGTACTGAAGGTGATGGGGAAGGGTGAGACAAGAATACGTACTCTGTGAACCTTATTGGTAGTGTAGCAGTTGAGATCTGGGTGAAGGAACCCTCCCATAGGCCCAGGTATTTATTTACTGAAATGTTTCACCAGGAAGGTCACACTGAACAAGTTGCTCATCTCACTGTGTATCCCGGGGGTAATAGAGAGGAACACATGGACTACAGTACAAACACAGAGCAGCATCAAACAGTAGGAACAAATACTAAAGTGAGTTATATACAGAGTAAACAGGGCAAAGCATACAATTCACAGATACATACATCGAGTAGCATTACAGCCAGTGGTACAGTTTATACAGTGTAAAAATAACAAGACTGTACATGGAAGTGCTATAAAATAAATAGTTTATGCATACTATGAAGAGAAGTGCAACTATTAGAAAAACAGCTAGCAGGAACAGGAGAGATGTATGCAACGTGCCAGCTGACATGGGGGAAATAGTGGCTTAGCTGCAGGTGCAGTTTACCGCAAGAAAGTTTTGTAGGGCCAGTGAAATAGAGTTGGGGGGTGGAAGAGTGACTGATCTGATGTTGAAGGGCATTCCATAACTTAGGGAAGTGATGTGGGAATGCCATCTGTCCTACCGTAGTAGACCGGCAAACTACTAGTTGCCATGGTATGTCCCCCATGTATCATCAAAGAGGCTAGACTTTCCCATTGCTCAGTAAATGATCTTTTCTTACTCTACCTCCTAAGTAAGTCTTTTCGCCTGAGTGATGGCTGCCATAAACCACATTGCTTGAGGTCTAACGTGTATGGGAAGTCTAGTCATATTGTCTAGTAGAATGATTAAGGTGTCTGCCAGTACTGGTGCAGCTGGTACTTGCCCTGTCCTAACCAACATCTGTGTCCACCAACTCTGAATACTCTGGCATTGCCACATTAGGTGTTGCAGCATGCCCTTACTCCTACAACACCTCTAACACTGAGGATAATAGTACATTCAGTTTCTTCATAAGTGCTGGTGCGTGATACTTAGATGCAGTGTTTTCAGCTGCCGTAATTTACCATTGGTGTCTCTGCAGGCACCAAAAGCATTTGCCTAGCAGCAGTCCTATTCCTCTCTTGAAAGTTGTTACCCTAGTTGCCTTTCCCACCTGCTGTGTAATTATTTTGTGTCCAGTGTATGGTCTCTAGCAGCTTTTTATAGATTAACCTGCCCTTGAAGGGGTCTCTAAATATTTTCCTCTGCAGCTAGATTTAGCATATCCTCTTACATACCCCTTGAGGGTTGTTTTATCTGGGTGCTGATGTAGGAGGTCATCAGATAACAAAGTTGTTGGTATTTCCAGAGGTGAGATCTGTGGCTCTTTCCTTGCTTTCTAAGATCTGCAAATTCCCTGTGTACCATAGTGTCTGAGGTGACGAGATCTCCTACTCTCTCGCATCCACCCTGCTCCTATTTTGTCTGGTTCATGTTCCTGCCTGTAACGTAGGGTTATGTCAGAGTGACCACAAATATATTGGTGTGTCTAGGGCTTTTACTACCCTTTTTCCCTCTTTCCATATGTGCAACATGTACTCCCGAATGGGGTTACCTGCAGCTAGTCTTATTTGGTCCCAAAGTAGGAATTCAGGTTTGGGCCCAACCCCAATCCACGTTTCGAGGTCCACTCATCTGGTTCCCCTCCTTAATTTTCCTGCATGTAGCCACTTCCACCAGCATCCAAGTCCAGCTGCCATATAGTATCTTCTGAACCATGGGACCAGAAGTCCTCCCTTGGTCAAGTGAGCTATTAGCCTAATTGAGTCTCACTTTTGATTCTGTGCTGACATCGAAGTTGAGTTTTTCATCACTGTCTGGCTTCCTCCGGCAATCCTGAGTGAGTTGCAGGTGGGAGAGGGCAGCCTAGCAGTGCTGTTGGACCTGTCCCAACCCAGGTTGCCCCTCTCAGCACTGACTACAGTTGTACATCCCCAGGACTTTTCCACTGGCTTTGTCAGCCATGCTTCAGCAACTGATACAGGTGGAGCTCTACCTCCACAGCTGGCGGCATGCTCTCTGACCAAGGAGTCTAGACCAGAATCTGGATTTCCTCATCTGCTGTTGGTGGTGGTTACCCTGACTTTAATTCGGGCATGTTGTCCCTCCTGTTGACTTCAGGTTGGTGGGATTGTAGCCAACAGGAGAGGCCTGCCGTGATGGTGTTATGTGGCCACCCTCATTAAATACATGTCTGTGTCTCTGGATGCTCCATTTGGGGATATCTGGGAGGAGGACACCTTATCTGCTCTTTAACTTCCTTGAAAAAGACTCTTCACTGGGGTTAGCCTTCCTTTATCGCACCTACCGTTCTGGGCTTGGCACTCCATATCTGGCAGTACCTGGCCTCTTGCCGTATCATGTTGTGCTGTGTGGACCAGAAGTATATGGTCCTCCTCGGCTGACAGTCTAGTTTTTTAGAGCATCCTTTGCAGAGTGGTTAGTGGTAGACATGGTGTTCCACAAGGTGAAGGTGTGGAGTGAGTGGGGCAAACCCCCAACAAGGAGTACAAGAAGCAGGACCGCCTTGGCCGTAAGGTCTATATGGCTGCATCCCGCCTAGCCTGAGCTCACCCCATTGCAGGAGATTATGTTCATTAGAGTGGAGCTGGACTTTCTGCAAACCAGAGCCTGTCTGTCCCCTCCTAAATGTAGGGTTTTAAAATCGTACTCAGCACAGGATTTCATCCAGCTTATGGACTTCATGGCTTCTACCACTGCAGTGGTACAATGGGACCTGTGGCTTAGCTGGCCATTTCACAGGGAAGCAGGGCACCAGAGGATCTTACTTCGAGAGGGCTCTTGCAGTAGGTACCCACGTAGAGGACTAAGCTGCCAGGCACTAGGACCACACGGAAAACTTCTAGCTAGCAGTGTCTGGCAGGGGACTGCCCCCGAGGTCTCGTGAGCGATGTCAGCATGGCGCTGTATAGGGAGTGATCCACACGCCCGCCCTCCAGTTCTATCCTGCCGTCGACCTGCACACATAGGACCTCGCGGAAGGTTGTTGCTACTGTCGACGCCATCTTTGGATGAGTACCATTTAAACTTAACATTTAAGTTACTGTATTATCATAGTTTTTCTTGTTAAAGAACTGTCTCTCTAGGATTGCAGACATGTTGTTCTATCCATACATGTTGGCATGTCCTTTCCCTTTAAGATTCTTGCCGGAAAGTCTAAAAGCTGGCTCCTCCCACCCACCCGGGTGGTATATGCCTTGACTCATCTCGACGCCAGATCTTCCTTTCCGCTGGAAGATTCAGGTTCCCTCCTTATCGCTCACGTTACTGTAGTCCCTGGTGCTTAAATCTACGGATTTGCCCAAACTTTGACTCATTAGAGTTTCGTCTAATCGCGTCACGATCTCGACTGCTATGGAGGACAAGTCCTCACCCAGATTCCACCGCTGCCCACGCAGGCCAAAGATGTATCGCGCCGACCCGCATGCCTCATGTGTTTATTGCCTGGATGTCGGTCATGACACCCAGGCATGCGAAATGTGTCTCGCTTTTCATCCAAATGTTTTGGACGATCATCTTGCACGACTGAGGCTGGGCAGTCCGGAAAAACGGAATCCGCTGGTCAAATCCAAGGAAGCCCATTGGGCTGTCTCCGTGGCTGCAGGGTCCGCCGAGCAGCTCGAACAGATGAAGACCTTCGAAGAGGAGGCGGCTCGGGCCGCGGATCGGTCCTCTTCCATGTCCATCTTCGTCCAGCTCAGTTTGGGCTCCATCTTCTCAGGCTCCTTTTGGGAGTTGTGCCAGTCCCTCCCCACCAAGGGAGAGGGACCATTGGGCACACACATCTCTTGGTCCCGTAAAAAGGACAAGGAGCCTAAGGAAACTTTGTCTCGTTGACGACATTCCTAGAACCGTGAGAGATCTTGGTCCCAGGAATCTGCTGTCTCGACTTTGGTCAAGGTTGCCACCCTGGCCGCTGGCTTCACGGTACCCTCGTCAGGCCAGCCGGCTAAGATGCAGGACGACGATCTGGTTAAGATTATTCTCTACCCCATTGACCCATCGTCGCTTGATGAGGCCGACAACTCCTTATTCAGGACCCAGGTCTTGCCTGCCACCAAGGAGGAGACCCACCGCTGGGAATCCCCTTGTGGTCTCTGTCCCTGACCAGGAAGAGCCGTGGTTCTCCCCGGCTCCTTCCGAATGACCCCATTGGTCCCCCCAACTGTCCAAGTCGAGGTCTCGGACCCCTTCGATTGACAGGCCAAAGGAGCATAAGCTCTTTTAATTGGCGCCGCCACTTTTCCTTGTCCTCCTCGGATGAGGAGAGGCTTCTGAAACTCCGACGCTACGAGGATTTAATGTGGTAACAGCTCACTTTGTTCGGCCAGAAGTCGGCTCCGGTTTCTGCCCCGGGCCATTTCTTCTCTGTCGCCATCAAGGACGATGCCTACTCCTCAGGAGCTGGTCCACACCGTTCCTCTGTCTGTGGAGTTGTTCAAGACCATTCTGGCTTGGCTAAAGCCAGTCTCTCCACCAATTATGGTGGAGTCGCCACCGAAGCAGCCTCCTTCAGGGGCTTCTTAGGGAATGGCTGTTCTGGCCTCGCGTGAGGCTGTCTGTCACCCTCATGCCCGATAGTCCCAGGCGGATTCGGGGCGACTCTGGTGGCTGGCTGATTTATCAGGACTCTTCGGAGTCCGAGGACTCCGACTTACATTCTCGCCCTTTGGACGAGGAACCCAGCTGTAGTCTTTCTATGGAGGAAGACCCTTCTTCCTTTATGGGCATCCTCTGCCTCATCTCTGAATCCACGGGGATGACTTTAGTACCCGTTCAGAAATGGGCTGAATACCCCTTCACTGATATCCTCAAATGAGTGGATTCACCGACGGAGGCCTTCCCAGTGACGGAGGCCATTGTCGGCCTGGCTTTGGAGCTGTGGCAGCACCCTGCCTCCTGCCCCGTGCCTTCAGCCCGTATGGCCCGCAAGTATGGGGTGCCCATTGGGTCCCTTTTAGGATTCACAGAACATCCCTCGGCTGAGGGACTGGTGACTGGGTCTGTGTTCAGGCGCTCGGTAATACGGGAGACACTAGTAGACCTCCGGACAAAGAGTCCAAAACATTGGACCACTCTGCTGGGAAAGTCTGTGCTGCCTCTTCGCTAGGCCTCCGTTAGGCAAGCTCGGCCGTTGTCGTGGCACATTTTGATGAGGTTTTACCTCACCTCCCTGCAAACCTTCAGACCATGGTCAAGCAGGTCCGCGATCAGTGTCGGATGGTTGCGAGAACAACCCAACTCCAACGGCCTTGGACCGCGGAGATTTCTGCGTCCGCTCGGTGGCGGCTGTGGTTGCCATGTGCTGCAGGGCTTGGTTGCGAGTCTCCACCTTCACAGCGGACACCCAGCACAAGCTGATGGACGTCCCTTTACTGGGTACTAATCTTTTTGGCCCAGGTGTGGACGGTCACCTCCAATGCATAGAACAGTCCAGTGCCACCTTGGACTGTGTGACTTCTGCTCAGAAGGAATCCCAGGGTTCCAAAAAGCAGAAGAAGCCTTTTCAGCCAAGCAGCCCCATTTTTAGTCAGGGCAGCATCAGCAGCAGGCTCAACCTTGGTACCCTCGGCCCAGTTCCGGACCCCCGGCAGCCCGTAAACCCGGAGGACAGGGTTCAGGTGGTCCCCAAGCTGGACCCTCCTCCTTCAAGCCTGCCCAATGACGGGATGGAGAGGCCATTCCCATACCCATCACACCAGCTCTGGGTCCTCCTGTGGGGGGCTGGCTCCACCACTTCCTTTCTGCCTAGTCTGCTGTTACAACAGACAGGTGGGTTTTAGAAGTGGTAGGCCATGGACTGCTTCTGGAATGTGAGCAGTACCCCCCAAGCCGAGCCTGCACCCCACGGGAGGAAATGGTGTCCGTAATCTGCAAGGAGGTGGTGGCCACAGTCGCAGGTCCCCCTGTCAACCCAGGGTTCATTTCCAGGTACTTCCTGGTCCCGAAATGGATGGGAGGCTGGCGCCCCATCATGTATCTGCATGACCTGAACCAGTTTCTCCGGTCCCGCATATTCAGGATGGTAACTGTATCGCAAATCATACTATCTCTCGCGCAGCACATGTGGTTTTGCTCTCTGGATCTCCAGAATGCATTCTTTCACGTTCCGATCCGTCCGTCTAACCAGATGTTTCTTCGCTTTCGGGCAGAGAACGCCCTCTTTGAGTTCCAAGCCATGCTGTTCGGCCTGTCATTGGCCCCAAGGGTCTTCATCAAATGTATTGCAGTGGTGGCGGCCCATTTTCGGCATCGAGGGTTCCGGGTGTACCCCTACATCGACGACTGGCTCATAGCAGGTTCCTCCAGACAGGAGGTGGAGAGGTCCAGGGAGCTGGCCCTCCAGACCTGCATCGATCTTGGTCTCCTGGTCGAGACCAGGTTAGAACTCGTACCTTCGCAGGTGATCTGCTTCATCGGGGCAGAGCTCAAGTGTTGCCGAGCCAGAGCCAGGTTCCCGACAGACAGGGCAAAGGTTCTGTCCTCCTTTGCCAAATCATTTCTAGTTGGGAACTTGCATCCTGCCCGGGGCTTCCTGCAACATCTAGGGTACATGGCATCCTGCACCGCCGTGGTCCGATGGGCCTGGTGGCATATGCGCCCCCTTCAGTGGGAGCTGGCCAGCCAGTGGACTCGGCGCCATGGTCATTTCAGTCAGTTGGTCATGGTGACCCAGAAGATGTGGGACGCTCTCCAGTGGTGGATCATCCTAGCACATTTGCAGGAAAGGATCCCATTTGTCCGTCCTGAGTCGTGGTCATCCTCACGACTGATGTGTCTCTCACAGGCTGGGGTGCCTATATAGGGAATCACAGAGCCCACAGACTCTGGTCGCCTGAGGAATCCCGACGATGTCATATCTACCTGCTGGAACTCAGAGCAGCCAGACTGGCACTGTCCGCATTCGCTCCGCTCTTTCGATGTCAAGTGGTCTGAGTCCAGATGAACAATACCACGACCATGTACTATCTCAACAAGCAGGGTGGCATGCACTCCTGATCTCTGTGCAGGGAAGCGCTCTGCATTTGGACCTATGTGTGCCGGCTACAGCCAGATCTCCTAGCCATCCGTATGGCAGGAGCCTCGAACCAACTGGCGGACGCTCTCAGCCGTGTGGGCGAGATGTCGCACGAGTGCTCTTTCCATCCAGAGGTAGTACACAACCTGTTTTCCCACTGGGGCAAACCTCAGATGGAGCTGTTCACCTCCAGGGAGAATGCAAAGCTGAGGCTGTTACATGCCCGCCCGCCCCCCTCAGCAGGGCTTGCTGCAGCGGGATGCCTTCTCAAGGCTGTGGACCCCAGTTGTCTTCTGTGCCTTCCCTCCTCTTCCCTTGGTTCACAAGGTGATCCTCAAGGTCAGGAGGGACAAGGTACAGGTGATCCTCATAGCCCCAGACTGGCCTTGCTAGTTCTGGTATACAGATCTCCTCAGCCTCAGCTCCAGGCTCCCGAGGCATCTTCTAGTACGCCTGAACCTGATATCAGTCAATCAGGGGAAAGTATTCCATCTGTACCTTCAGTCCCTGCACCTGACAGCGTGGTTCCTGAGTGGCTAGAGTTCAAGGCTTTGGGTCTCTTTGAAGATGTACTCACAGTAGTGGAAGCATCCAGAAAGAAGTTGACCAGGAGATGCTATGCCTTCAAGTGGAAAAGGTTTTCCATTTGGTGTCAGGGCAAGGGTTTTGTACCCTTTGTCCTGTCCGGTGGCTAGTATCCTCGACTTTCTTTGGTGTCTGTCCAAAGGGGGTCTTTGGGCTATGACCCTTAAGGTGCACCTGACCGCCACCTCTGCCTACCAGGCGTGGACCAGTCAGCAGGCGGTGGCACAGGAGAACGTGGTTTGGTGCTTTTTTAAAGGCCTCAACTATATTTCCCCTCCGGTGCATGAACCACCACCACAATGGGATCTACTGCTGGTACTGGCAAAGTTCATGGGCAAGTCATTCGAACTGATTCACAGGTGTGAGATGTCACATCTGTCGTGGAAGATCACCTTCTTGGTGGCTATCACGTCAGCCAGAAGGACTGGGGAGTTACAGGTGCTCTCTGTAGAGTCTCCTTATCTGGTCTTCCACAGGGACAAGGTTGTCCTGCGCGTCTGCCCGAAATTCCTTCCGAAGGTGGTGTCGGAGTTTCACCTTAACCAGATGTTGACTCTGCTGGTGTACTACCCCAATTACACCTCAGAGGCAGAGTACAGGCTCCATACTTTGGACCTGAAATGAGTGCTGTCTTATAAGGAGCGAACCGATGAAGTTCGGGGAGAGGTTCGCCAGCTCTTTGTCACCTGCGCTACAGCTGCACCTGGCAGACCTGCAGCCAAGCGGATGATTGGCAGATGGATTACATCATGCATTGATCTCTGCTGTAGGTTGGTGGGCAAGGAGCCTCCCGTAGGGATAAGAGCTCACTCCACCCGCCATACTGCTGCGTCAGTGGCTGCTTCCAGGGGTGCCCCGATCCAGGAAATCTGCAGGGCTGCTACCTGGAAGTCAGCAAACACTTTCATTTCCCACTACCACATCGACCTAGAGTCATGCCGGGATGCTGGTTTTGGGGCCTCAGTTCTCCAATCTCTGTTTCCCAAGTAAGTATTGAGGGGGTTTGCGCCTTGCCTCCCTCTGCCTGGAGAACTTCTAGGAGTCTGCCAACAAGTGTGGATAGAATAACGTATCCATGATTCTAGAAAAACAGGTTACTCACCTGTAACAGTAGTTCTAGGAGTGGTATATGTTGTTCATCCGCATGGACCCCCCCCCCAGGCTTCGATGCACAACCTCTACTTCCAGCGGGCAAGATCTGGCATCAAGGGGTGGAGCCGAGACATATACCACCCGGGTGGATGGGAGGAGCCAGCTTTTAGACCTTCCGGCAAGAGTCTTAAAGGGAAAGGACATGCCAAGAAGTGTGGATGAACAATATATACCACTCCTAGAACTACTGTTACAGGTGAGTAACCTGTTTATATCGGTCATGCATGTCATCTCCGATGCCTTCAGAATCGCATAAGAGCAAGTGTGACTCTTGTGGAACTCGGCTTCCTCACAAGGACAGCCATTCCCTCTGTCTTCTTTGCTTGGGCCCAGGCCATAAGATCGAGAGGTGTGAGCGTTGCCAGAAATTCAATCCAGCCACACGTAAATGCCGTCAGCAGTTCCTGGAAGCTCATCTTTTGAAACAAAAGATGGCCAATATGGAAAAGGAGCTAAAGAAACTCAGGCACTCTTCTTCCTCTCTGGAAGGATAAGGAGACTTAGGGACTGGGAAGGGTCCCCATCAAACCCGCCGCCTCTGGCTGGAGTCGCAGCCCTGAAGGTAACTTCCCCTTGGGGGCTTCATCTTCGATGATCATGTTGGTGGCTACCAAACTGCCGTCAGCCCCCCGTCTGGCCCAGGCCCGATGGGAGCCTCTGCTAAGGCCTCAGAGATTCAGAGGCCTAACAGTATGAGTGGGTCCGGTAAGTTGAGTTCCGGCTCCTCCGGGTCTCGCATGGCTGTGGCTGCTAAGTCGTCTGCCGGCTCATCCGACAGCTGCACAGCCCCGGATCCTCTGCCAGGCCCTGATAACAGGCCTGACGATGGAGTGACAGACGAGCTGACGACAGAAACGCAGCTGACGACTACTATGCCGACTTTCTTTTACCGCCATTTAGACGGTACCTCCAGCTCCCCCCACAGGGGAACCAGAGGACTGAGAACACCCGCCATTGGGAGCCTAGCCAGCCCCTATGCCGGAGCCTCAAGTGCCTGAGCCACCATCGGACCAGATTGAGGTCCCTCCGACTCCCTCAGACCTGTCGGTTCCTCAAGGACCGCCGTCGGGAAGGGGGCGCTGTGGAGCCCGAGCTGACTGGCAGCAGTTTATACAGCTCTTTTCTAGACCACTGCAGAAAGTCTAAAAACTGCCATTGGGAGCTAAAGTTTTAGGAAATTGTTATTAAATCTGGATTCAGGACCTGAAATACTCTAAGATGGGAAATCCTAAGAAAGATCGTGCAGGAGGATCTGGCGGAAAATCAGGCGCTACAACTCAACCCCAGAGCTCGCACTCAACAGCACAGGCCGCTGCCGTTCTTGAGACTGAGCAGACTCTTGCGTTGCTTGGGCACAAAATACAGAGATCAATTTCCTACATCTCGGATTTAAGCACGAAAATGGACTCTTCCGGGGTACATGTGGCTACAGTGGAAACATCTGTGGACTGTATTAAAACTGAGCTCCGTGATGTTAAAAGGCAAACGGAGTCTGTAGCTTCAGCCACCACAATGCTGATAAAGGAAAATGTACATGTCCGGGTCCATCTTGAGACGTTAGAAAACCAGGCCCGAGCCTTACATAACCGAATACTGGAACTGCCTGAGGGGATTGAAGGTGACCACCCCCTTCTATTCCTACATGACTGGCTTGCTGAGAAAATTGTACTCTCAGACCAACAGGTGCAGTTTATACTGCAGAAAGCGTATCGCATTACTCCCAGAGGATACAAAGAAGATACTAATAACCCTCGCACACTGTTGGTTGTAACTGACGGGGTAGGTACCTGAGACAGAATCCTCCGTATGGCATGGCAGGCTGGCCCATTAACACAAGACGATTGGAACGTATATTTGTTCCTGGACATCAGCTATGCAACGAGGATGCGCCGTAAAAAATTTGACGGGGTTCGCCAGCGATTGAGAGCTTCCTCTGTTCCACATGTGGTGATCTGTCCCGCCTAGCTGAGAAAAGTGTATGAGGGGAAGGTCTGGATATTTGCAGACCCGATGGAAGAGGGCAAATGGGCCACAAAATTTCAACCGGACTACCTGAAACACAGAGCTATGGCAGAGGGGGAGAGATCTGATCTGGAGGAGGATGCAGCAGATTGAAATGGGCTAAGTATAGCTCTGAATTTCTCCTCACAGCATACCGATTATACCCACTGTCCAGATGGGTGAAAATGAGACACTAGTCATAGTCTATTAATAGTAATAACTATAGGCTGGACAGTACAGTTGTATTACGAGGCCTGTCCATACCTACGTAAGGACATAGACAGGGTAGAGAAGGTTCAGAGGAGGGCAACAAAGATGGTGCATGGGTTGCATCACAAGTCCTATGAAGACAGGTTGAAGGAACTGAACATGTACTCCCTGGAGGAGAGGAGGGAGAGGGATATGATAGAGACATACAAGTATCTTACAGGGAGGAACAGGGTGCAGGAAAACACTATTTTAAGCGAAAAAGATGTTTCAGGACTAGAGGGCATGGGATGAAGTTGGAGGGAGGACGATTCAGAGGAAACATGAGAAAGAATTTTTCACAGAACGTGGTGGACAAGTGGAACACCCTGCCAGAGGAAGTGGTGGGGGCTGAAACAATCACAGGATTTAAGAATGCATGGGATAGACAGAAAGGAATTCTAGAGGTCAGGGGTAAGGGGAAATAGACTTCTAGGAAAACAAACTGAACTTACAAGCTCAAATGGGCAGACTAGGTGGGCCATAGGCCCTTATCTGCCGACACTGTCTATGTATCTATGTATCTATGTTAGCGTATTTGAGGGGAGAGGCGTCTTCAATTCCTCTCCTCAGCTGTTTTTCCTTTTTTTTTTTTCACTTTTCCTTCTAGAAATGTTATTCTTGGATAAAGATACAATTATATAAATGTAAGTGGTCCAGTTTCTTTAGGATCTTTGTGCTCCGTTAAATAACTAGGGGCATTAACAGAGAGCCCCAATGACATTTAGAGTGCTTTTTGAACAAAAATCTATGGGACATATGATATTGCTGCCAAGTGTTCTATGTACACTGGGACTTAAGGTTTAAAGTATGACACCACTATCCCTGAACAGGGTGTGCTATGTTGGACTATGAATATGGACTTTAGAATTTAAGTTTAGTCATACTTCTCTTGGGCTCAAGTAACAGTCTCTTTTTTATCTGTCTTTTAGTGATGTATAATTGTAGTACTAACCCCAGATGTGGTATCGCTATATCTCAGGTGCACACATTCTATGACTATGAAGGATGTGACCTTCTTGGGAACTAATTGTCATTTAATGGTCTGTCTGAGATATGTTGAATGCTATTTTGTACAGATAACAGAAAATAAAAATAAAGAATAAAAAATAAATGAATAATAAAAAAAGGACCACCGTTGGGCCAGACTCCTGGACCATCAGGACCCTCTGGTTTCCTAGCCTGCTTCCAGATCCCCCGTCGGGGCCCTCTGCACCCATGTCAGGGCATTTTGTGGACCCTTCAGCCCCTTCGTCAGGTTCTACGCCAGTACCGTCTGGCAACTCCTTTGGGCTCCCGACACAGAGTTATCAGACACCGCACTACCTGATACCGGGTTTTCAGATGCCGTGTTATCCTCCATTGGGCTTTAATTACCCTTACTACAGGTACCCGAACTTTGGATATCATAACCCACTGCCCCCTCAACCTCAAGTCACCAACCTAACTCAGTATTCCCAAACCAAGGCTATGGATTCCAAGTTGAGGGTAATTCCTCTTTAGAGAAAAGATAAAAGTAAAAAAAAAAAAAATTGGATGAATACACCGCAGTAAGCTCCGTTTGTTGTATCAGACTAGGGTTGTTCTTCAGTATCAGCAATACCTACAGCAGGGGTATTTCAGACACCACAGACAAGAGGTCATGGATGTAGTAAATCAGGGATTGTCTCTGGGTTAATCCCCCCCCCCCAAAAAAAAAGTTTTTAATCCATCTACAGATGTAGAGAAAGAAAACTTAGAGAAAAAGAGGTTCAAAACCTCTTACTGTCAAAGAGAGAGGAGTCTGTTTTGGTATAGCAAAAGGTACTACAAAAAGGATGGGGAGTGGCAACCTGTCTTAGAGGGTACTTAGCAGGCATCTGACAAAGCCAAAGTTCAAAATGGTGCTTTTGGCACGGATTCTAGGAGGGGGGGGAAGGTTTGGCATTACTGGACTTTTAAGTATTTCCACATCCCCATGAGCACAGGAAGTACCTCACATTCAGAGCCCCATTAGCTCATTGTCTGAGAGTGCACAGTGGTTGTAGCACCTTCAAAGACAAGGTGTTGCAAGTTCTTCCTGTACCTAGAGTACTGGCTGTGGTTGCGAAGTCACCCCAGCAAGTGGGTCTGCAACTCACCTGGGGGCTCCTGGAGTATCTAGGTTTCCTGATAAATCTAGACAGTTTCTCGCTCAGCCTGCTTAGGCACTACAGTTCATAGGAGCAGAGCTTAATACCCTTTGAGACGGGGCCTACTTGCCTACAAGCAGGGCAAGAAGTATTCCACTGATACTGGTTTCATTCAACCTGGATGAAATGAATAAATAAATCAAAAAACTGCAGAATAGTTTCTTCAGCTGCTGCACATGGCACCTGCCACTGGCACAGTCTTGGAATCCAGGTTACAAGTTACTATTGAGTTTCACCTTAGGATTCACTGGTGTCCGAGAAAGGACCCTCTGTCATAACCAATGTTAGTAACAGAAATATTGTTATAGACCTCCAGTGGAGGAAAGAGGAAACCAAACTAATGGAAGGAGTTTATTTTTTCAGCAAAAAGCTCCATCAGTTGTTTGATATTATCCAATGGCAAGAACATTTCCTGGTCTCTGACTGGTCAGTTTGTCCCTGGCACAGTGAGGTTATCCCAGCACAACCTCACTGTATTGCTTTGGATGCCTTGGATGATGAACATTTGATTGAGCATTTGGATGATGAGTTGGATGCCATAAAATCTACTAAAAACATATTTTTATTTTTTTATTTTGTATAACAACGAGCCACTGTATAATAGCAATAATGCACTCCAGGGTGTGGGTTGTGCTGGGATAACCTCACTTCCTGGAATGTTGGGCAGCCCTGGCCTGTGGCTGTGCCCAACCACCCAGGCGTGAGGTTATCCCAGCACACTCCCTATCTTGACTGGAGTGTGGCGCCACCTAGGAGTTCATGCCTCCCATGGCACATAAACCTGCTGGGGCTAAGAGTAGTGTTCCTGGCACTAAAGGTTTTACATAACTACTACAGGGAGGGGGTATAGGTCAGAACAGACAGTACCACTACAGTGTACTACATAAACATTTCAGGAGGGACAGGGTTAAGCCCTCCCCGCACAGGATGCATCAAAATATGGGCTCTATCATGCTCATTGGGCCCTTTTCAGGATATTCATCTGCCACTGCCAGGTAAGGACAGTACCTTGGCAGACACATCAACTCAAATCAGCCAGCCCCACCATGAATGGGCCTTAAACAGTCAGGTGGTGCAAGTTATCTTCAGGAGGTGGGCCACCATAGAGGTTGCCTTGTTCGCATCTCACCACAACCACCACCTGCCACAGTACTGTGACAGACAACCAGATCTGGGAACAACCCCCCTGGATGCTCTGACTTTGAGCTAGCAAGGGAAACAAGTCCATGTTTCTTCTTTTCTTCCTTCTGGTATACAGAGCAGTTTTCTCAAACTCAGGTCCCAGTCAGCATCAGTAACCTTGATAGCACTAGAATGGACCAGACAGACATGGCTGTCTCTGCTACCCTCCATGCCTGGGCCCGAACCAATCACTCGCGTTCAAGGCATGGCTCTTGAGTACCTTTGGTATAATATGCAGGTTTGCATCTTTCTCAGTGTCTTAGGCATGTGATGAGATTACAGGAAGCTTTCCACTAAGAATATCTACGCTTCAGAAGGGGAAAAACGTTTTATGATTGGTGTTCAACCAAGAAATTGGCCCTAGAACATGCCGGGTCCTAGCTGTCTCACCATTTTATCTATTTACAGTCATTGGACTGGCTATCTGGCATCCTCAAGGTCCTCCTGGTTGCAGCATCTGCTGATACATTAGTTGGACAAAATGTTTTTATTGCTTCAGATCCTAGCTTCAAAAGACACTTTATGGGCCTAGCACATGTCAACACAGGCTGGTGTTCCTATTGTGCTGGACTATCTTACCTATTTGCTCGTACTGGGCTTGCAGTCCAGTACCTTAAACGTCCACCTGCCCGCAGCATCTGCTTACACTTCAGTTGGACATAATGTTTTTCAGACCTCAGATCCTATCTTCAAAGGGTTCTTTAAAGGCCTGTCCCATTTGCACCCCCTCACAAGGGACCGGTGCCAGCATGTGGCCTAGATGTGTGTATAGTTTGGCTCATGGGTCCCCTTTTTGACACTATGTCTTCAATTTATTTGAAATATGTCAAAATATAAACAGAAATTTTTTTTTTCCTGTGGTAATTGCTTCTGACAGAAGAATCAGTGAGCTCAAGTCTCTCTGAATTGAACAGGTCTATATTTCATTCCACAGAGACAAAATTGTCCCGGGAACAAACAGGAAGTTTCCTTTTAGCATGACCTCTAATTATCATTTGAACCAAACCATTACCTTACCTGTCTTTTTCATTGAACACTTTAGTCCTGGTGAAAAAAGTCTTCATAGTCTGGACGTCAAAAGAGTTTTTAGCTACTGTTTGACAGCCTCTAAAGCCCTTGGGCAGGACAGAAAACAGGAATGTGAGAAAGGGTAACCCAGCATCAAAGAAGGTCCACTTATTACTGGATAGTACAGTATAACCAGTTTGGTACTCTAAGGTTGGAAAGGAGCCTCTTGTGGGTGGAGGGCCATTCCACAAGGGGCACAGCTGCTACCATAGCAGTTGTCAGGGATGTTTCCCTAGTGAATCTCTAAAGCAGCTACCTGGAAAACAGTACACAGCTTTACGAAGCATTACACTCTGGATAATCTGCCCAGGGGTGATGCCAGATTCGGCACAGCAGTCCTGCAAACTCTGTTCCTAAGATAATGTTCTGTGCCCACCTCCAAAGGTACTGCTTGATAGTCTGCATACAGTTATGAATACCTGAGTATTACTGAGGTTAGAAGAAAAAATTACTTACCTAGTAGTCTTGTTTCTTCCAAGTTGATACTCAGGTATTCATAACTCTCCCACTCTGCCTTCCCTTCTGGAACCTTTAGCCTCTGCACTCCTGAATACTGTGCTCTCAGGGGCATAAATGCCATTTCTGGCACACATGTTGTGATTGGGTTCCCTGTTGTTGTCCCCCTCCCCTTTTTCAGGTGATTTGGACATTCCAGGGTGTACTTTCATATGTTATGCGCTCCAGTTGGAGGCCTTTTTTGTGGGTTAAGGGAGTTCTCTCTAATTATTATTATTACACTTGGTGTCAACGGAGTGTACTCTGTTATTATTAATAGTATTGTTATTACTATTATTATACTTAGTCCCTGTGGGCCTGTCTTTTCAGGCATCCAGGAAATCTGAGTGGTTTAGAACTAAGGCAGTTAGTATAAGGCCGCATTTGAAAAGTGGCTCATGCAGAAGATTCCATCATTTGCATATGTTCCAAATTCTCTCTGGGCAGTTCTACTTAGGAGGAAGACTGCATACGGTTATGAATACCTCAGTATCACTTGGAAGAAACAAGATTACTAGGCAAGTAATTTTTTCTTCCCACCCACCTACCCCCTGGGTTTCTTCTACTCTTTCTCCTGTTATAGCTTTTAGCTCTAGGAGCCCACTCCTACTTTCCTGTCGTACCTTTCTAGGTCTCCGGTGGGAGAACTGGAGGGCGGGCATGGGGAACGCTCCCTATATAACGCCACGCTGACGTTGGTCATGTGACATTGGGGGGTGGTCCCCCGCCAGACACTGCTAGCAACAAGTTTTCCGTGTGGTCCTAGAGCCTGGCAGCTTAGTCCAATGTGTGAGCACCCACTGCAAGAGCCTCTCTCGAAGATCTGCTGCAACGGTAAGTTCCTACATAACTGTACTTCCTAACTGTATGCAGCCCTTAACCAAGTGGTCTGGGTGACCCAGCCGGTGCTTGATGCCTACTGTTGGTGGTTGTGCCTGCAAAATTTTTGAAAGGCATCTCATTCATCTGGGCAGAACTCTCGGTCACTCCAATGACTGCATCGCTAGTGGACTGGGGTGCACTTCTGCTGGACTACAGAGTGCATGGGTTGTGGTCGCCAAGAACAACTCAGTTTAACATAAGCCGACTTAAAGTCAGATTTGTTCACTTAATGCTGGTCAGTGGTTGAGTGGTTCAGGTTAGCACGGACTTAACCACTGTGTTCTACCTCAGCAAACATGGTGAGATGCACTCCTTTCCTCTGTGTCAGGCGGTGCTCTGGATCTGGGCTCTGGCTCACTCCTTGTACACTGACCTGGTGGCAATCCATGTCACAGGATTGAACAGTCATGTGGCAAATGCCCTGTTGTGTGACAGATGTGTCCTCTGAGTGGTGACTTCACCTGCAAGTGGTGTCCCAGGTGTTCTTAGAATGGGGAATATGATCAGTGTATGTTGGATTCCTGGAAAAACAAGAAGCTGAGACATTTTCTTAGTCCTGGGCTAAGGACCTCCTGTATTCCTTCCTACTGTTTCATCTTGTCCAAGGCGATCCTCAAGGTGTGGAGGGACACAGCATCCCTAATTCTGATCATGCCAGACTGGCAGCTCCAGTTCTGGTATCAGTCTCTGTAGCAGACCACCATGTCTGCTTCCACTTATGCTTGACCAGCTGGTGAGCTCTGAAGGGATGGTCAGGCATCTGGTCCTGCAGTCCCTGCACTTGACTGCCTGTTTCCTGAGCAGCTAGAGTTCCAGGCCTTGTTGCTTTCCAGGGTGTTTTCTGGGTGCTGGAGGCATTTTAGAAAACATCCACCTGTAAGACGTGCAGTTGCAAGTGCATGAGGTTTTTATGGTGATGCAAGGAATAAGGTTTTCTGCCGCTTTCCTGCATCATATGTCACGTTCTTGACTGTCTGGTCCCTGTCTCAGGGAAGGTTAAAAGTGATGCCCCTTAAACTGCACCTGGCCACCATTTCAGCATACTGTGCCAAGGTTGGTATGCAGACTGTGGTGAGGACAGAATGATCAGCTGTTTCTTTAAAGGGCTTGACCACCTGTCTCCTCGGGTGCATGACCTTCCTCCTACGTGTGATTTAACTCTGGTTTTGTCACAGTTTATGGCTAAACCATTTAAGGCTGTGGATGAGTGCGATCTCTCATACTTATGAAAACCACTTTGTTGGTTGTCATCACCTTTGCCAGACGAGTGAGTGAGCTTCAGGTGAAATCTGTGGAGTTAGCTTATCTGGCTTTCCACAAGGGCAAGGTTGATCTTCATCTGGGTTCTCTCTTTCCTCAGGTCACACCTATGGAACATAAGCAGTCAGGCTCTAGGACCAAACAAACTTTTTCCCAGCAGTACCACTAGGGGCCACCCATGACGACATCGGATGTTGATACCCCTGCATAAGCATGGGTGGCCCTGATCCTTGTCAGTTCCTTTCCTGCTGTCAATCCAGACTCAACGGACCTGTGGAAACTGCACTTCAGCAGTCTTCTTGTCAGTGGATCAGCATGAAGATGTTTGGATTCAAACAATATGAAGTCTTGCTGTATTCTGACTATAGCAGTGATCTCCAACCTTTGAACTGCCCCGGAGAGGAAAGAGTTAACTTTCCATGCAAGGCATGGAACGCTGAGCTCGAGCTCGGTTGAAGCCTCTGTCTGCTGTTGTTTGAACCCCAACCTCCAGATTCTTTACTCCGCCTCACTGAACAGTCGCTCCAGAGATTTATCCTTCGCTCGGTTCCAAAAAGTTGGTTAAAGTGTCGTTTTTTCTCTCGGTTTCAACTGAATTTCTACAATCTAACCTGTCTGTTAAGTCTCTGTCTGTGGTACCGTGAGTACTAGATAGGTTTTCATATTATTTTTCTGTGTGGAACTTGTAAACATTGGATCGGTTCGGTTTGTACCAATCAGGTTTGTGAAAAAGTTTTTCTATTCTTATTAGAGTGTGGTAACCGGTCCGTATTGGTTCTAAAACAAACGGATTTTATTACGTTTTTTTCCGAGACCTGTAACACGGTCAGGAACCGATAGGGGTGTCTTGCCTGGCGGATTGCCGAAAAAAGGGTAAGTTTTGGTTAGGATTGGCCATGTCTGAGAAACCCAAGAAAAAACAGGTCCACTGGGTTTCAACACTGTAGTGTGTGTGTGGGGAAGCCTTTGCTAAGGCTGATCCCCACCCTGTGTTTATTGTCGGGTTTGACCACCTTGATTCAGACTGCCAAATTTGTAAAAGTTTCCCAAAGCTACCCTGGATAAGAGTAGGTAGACTGAGGAAAGGGGGCGAGAAGTCTGCTGACCGGATGGCCAGCCTGGTTCGGTTCCGACCAACAGAAGAATGCCCTCTGACAAGGGCAGAAACTTCTTGGGCAAAAGGAGAACCGATTCTGAGGAGTCGGTTCGGTTAAAAGAAAAAGAAGGGATAAGTCAGCTGGTTCGGATCCACAGGTTCTCTCTCCGACCACTGATGAAATAGTCAAAGCGATAAGGATAGTTCAGTTGCTAACCTCGGTTCCGACCGAACCGGCACCATCGGTCAGGGACTGGGTTCGGTCGGTTCCCCCGGTTCCGGATTATACTTTAGAAGAATTTTATGAACCGGAGGAGGAGGCGGGAGAGTATGAAGATACTGATAGTGATTATGAAACTCTGGATGTGCCCATTGACCCGGACATCTCCCCAGACAGACCTTCAGGTGTTTCTCCTCCTAGGCTTTCTGAGTCCCCTTCCCATTTTATGTTTTACAAGAAAGTGGCTGAAACCCTCCAGCTTCCTGTGGAAGAAGCAGTAGAGGATCAGGAGGAGCCTGATTTCATTGAAATGATGGACATCCCAGAGTCCAGGAGATTGTCTTTTCCCCTCCATAAGTCTTTTGGGAAACAGACATTTAAAGTTTTAAAAACTCCTAATTCCATACCTTCTGTGGATAGAAGAATGGACAAGAGGTATACTCTTTCAGGCTCAGACACGGAGTTCCTTTCCCAGCAATGCAGCCATGTTGGGGTAGTGCAGGCTGCTGCCTGTGATAAGGCAAATATACCCTTGGCTTCACACCCCCCAGATAAGGACTCCAGGAGGATTGATGCCATGGCAAAGAAACAGTACATGGCAGCATCTCTGGGACTCAGGCAGGCTAATGATATGGCCTACACAGCTAGATACCAGAAGTCCAGGTGGGACACTGTTATGGCTCTAGCTAAACAGGCCCCTGACCAGCTTGCCAAGGAGCTGGAGCTGGTGGCTGCAGATGGGATTGAGGCATCCAAGGTGCAATTTCATGCAGCTGTGGACTCCAGTGATGTTTCATCTAGAGTCATGGCTACATCTGTGGCCCTTCGGAGGATGGCTTGGCTCAGATGTACTAGCCTGTCAGAGGATACCCAGGCTAAGGCCATGGATTTTCCTGTCATTGGTAACTCTCTGATTGGGAAGCAGACAGAGAATTACATGAAAAAAATGGACGAGTACAGGACCACCTACAGGAGTGCTCAGGCCAAAGAAAGGCAAGCCACTCCTCAGAGGCAGCATTCCAGGGGCACGGGCAGGCCCTTTCATAGGCCTTTTTACCAAGCCCAGGCCTTCTCTTCTGCCTTTGCTCAGAGGGGGTTCTTCAGAGGGAGAGGCAGACTGGGTATGAGCAGGCCTGCTTCCACCCTTCAGCCTAAAGCCCCTGCCAAGCAGACACCCTGATGGGTCTGCCCGGGCCGATTCTCCACTATCTGTAGGGGGCAGTCTGGCTTACTTTGTCCAGGACTGGAAGTCTTTAACATCAGATAAGTGGGTCCTGGAAGTAGTAAGCCAGGGACTGGTTCTCAGCTTCAAAAAATTTCCCAAGATGAGAACCAGATCCTTTCCACCTACAAATCCTTCAGAGGCCCTCGCATTAGAGTCAGAGGTCTCTTCCCTCTTGGCTCTCAGAGCTATAGAAAGGGTTCCAGCCCTACACAAGGGAAAAGGTTTGTACTCCAGGTACTTCCTAACCCCCAAAAAGACAGGAGAATGGCGGCCCATCCTGGATCTGAGATATTTAAACAAGCACCTTTTAAAGCCAAAATTCAAAATGGTGACTCTGGGAATAATTCTGCCCTCTCTAAGGCCAGGGGACTGGCTAGCCTCCCTGGACCTCAAGGATGCCTATTTTCACATTCCCATCAGGTGCTCCTACAGAAAGTACCTAAGGTTCGAGTTGCCCTCAGGCCACTATCAATTCAGAGCAATGCCCTTTGGTCTAACATCAGCCCCAAGGGTGTTCACAAAGTACCTGGCAGTAGTTGTTGCTTCCCTAAGGAGAAAAAAGATCTCCATCTTTCCATACCTGGACGACTGGCTAATAGTGGGTCAGTCCCCAGACCAAGTCAAGTCACATCTGTAGATAACTCAGCAACTGCTCACTTCCTTAGGATTCCTCCTAAATCTTCCAAAGTCAGTTCTGGAACCAGTGCAGCTCCTCACCTTTATAGGGGCAGAGCTCAATACAATAAGAGCAAGGGCCTTCCTTCCCCTGGACAGGGCAAGAACACTAGTAAAACTGGCCTCTTCTTTCACCCTTCAGGTGTCTCGACTAGCAAGGCACTTCTTGCAGCTCTTGGGCCACATGGCAGCCTCTACAGCAGTGGTCAAGGGGGCAAGGTTTCAGATGAGGGACATCCAGTTCCATTTGAGAACCTTCTGGTCCCAGAGAAAGGATCCCCTGACCAAACTAGTCCCAGTGACTCGAACCCTGATCCAGGCTCTGCAATGGTGGCAGGATCAGGACAATCTAAGGCAAGGAGTTCCTTTTGTCACTCAATCTCATTCTTTAATCCTTACCACAGATGCCTATCTCTTGGGCTGGGGAGCCCACTTGGGGGATCTGACCACCCAAGGGCTGTGGTCACCTCAAGAATCTGCTTCACATCAGTCTCTTGGAACTCAGAGCAGTGTTTCTGGCACTGCAAGTTTTTTCCAAGTCTGTTCAGAGCAAATTAGTCCAGATCAGAACAGACAATACCACCACAATGTGGTACATCAACAAGCAAGGGGGCACTCGGTCTATGGCCTTGTGCACAGAAGCAATGAAGTTGTGGTCTCTGGCCTATTCCCTGCAAACTTCTCTGACAGCAGTGCACCTCCCAGGGAAGGACAATGTCCTGGCAGATGCTCTCAGCAGGATATCTCAGGGCCATCACGAATGGTCCCTAGATCCCCTAGTTTTGAAGGTGATTTTCTCCAGATGGGGCACTCCACAGATAGATCTTTTTGCAGCCCCAGACAATCACCAACTCCCCCTTTTTTGCTGCAGACCCCCAGTATTGGGCTTAGTCCCCCTGGATGCTCTAGTTCTCAATTGGGAAGGGAAGTTTTTGTATGCTTTCCCCCCCTTCCCTCTCCTGTTCAAGGTACTACAGAGTACTACAGAGTAGATAATCCAGATGGGGTGGGCAGATTGAGAAGAGATCTGGATAAACTAGCAGAATGGTCAGAAGAGTGGCAACTGGGATTTAATGCAAAGAAGTGCAAAATCATGCACATAGGGAAGAGAAACCCTGAAGCCACTTATAGGCTGGGAGGGGAGTTGCTAGCAGTCACAAAGGAAGAAAGAGACTTGGGCATCATCATCACTGATGACCTAAAATCATCCAAGCAGACCTCTAAAGCAGTAGGTAAGGCTAGGGGGGTGTTAGGGTGTATTAGTAGGGGTATCACAAGTCATAAGAGGGAGGTAATAATCCTTCTGTACAAGACATTGGTTAGGCCCCATCTGGAGTACTGCGTGCAGTATTGGAGGCCACACCTTCACAAGGACATTAACCAAATTGAGGCAGTCCAGAGAAGGGCAACCAAAATGGTGCAGGGACTGCATCAGAAGACATATGAGGACAGATTAACGGAGCTCAATATGTATACCCTTGAGCAAAGGAGGGAGAGAGGTGATATGATCGAGACATTTAAACACCTTAAGGGCATAAACAAGGTGAAAGAGTCTAACATGTTTAAATATAAGAAAAATAGCAGGACAAGAGGACACAGCATGAGATTAGAGGAAGGCCGATTAAGGGGGAATGTGAGGAAATTCTTTTTCACAGAAAGGGTGGTGGATGCATGGAATGGCTTACCACAAGAAGTGGTGGCTATGAATACAGTGCAGGGCTTCAAACAGGCATGGGATAGGCATAAGGGAGCAATACAAATGACTATGAATAGATAGGTCACTGACAGAGCAAAGGCCAATGGCACATATATAAGGTAGAAAAAGAAATGGGCAGACTGGATGGGCCTTGCGGTCCTTATCTGCCGTCAACTTCTATGTTTCTATGTTACTAGTCAAAATCAGGTCTCAACCCTGCAAAGTGATTCTGATTGCTCCAGACTGGGCCAGACAGCCTTGGTACCCACTGTTGCTGTCCTTAGCAGTCCACCTCCTCCTGTCTCTTCCCAGGAATTACAACCTGTTGACATCCTCTCAGGGGAGAATTTGGTATCCGAATCTCTAAATATCAAGGCCTGGCTCTTGAAGAGTTGGAGTTTGCTGATCTGCATCTCTCTCAAGGTGTTTTGGATATTCTAAAGGCTTCTCGAAAACCTTCCACCAGAAAGACTTACAACTCCAAATGGAAAAGGTTCACTATTTGGTGCTCTGGTGAGCATATTTCTCCAGAGTCTGCTGGGTTGCCTACAGTCCTGGACTGTATGGTTTATCTCAGTAGCTTGGGACTCAGACCAGCTACACTCAAAGTACATTTAGCAGCTGTTTCTGCTTTTTTGTCAGTAGGTAAGCCCTCTTCTCTTTCAGCTCATCCTGTATTTTGTAAATTCTTCAAGGGATTGTTGCACACCAATCCTCCCTTCAAACAACATGAAGTCTTGCTATATTATGACAATTGCAGTATGACGCAGAGTTAGAACTGCTCAGTGAAATAGTTAACTTTCCATGCAGGCATGGAACTTAGAGCGTGAGCTCGGTTGAAAACTCTGTCTGTTGTTCTTCAAACGCAAACTGTCAGATTCTTTACTCCGCCTCACTGAACAGTCGCTCCGGAGATTTCTCCTTCTGCTCGGTTCATTTTGTCGGTTTAAAAGTATTATGTTTTGGTTTTTAGCCAAAATTAAACCGCAACCGGTCGGTTCAAGCTCTGTCTGTGGTAATGTAAGTAATAGATAGGTTTTACATTTAGTTTTTCTGTGTGGAACTTGTAATTCTTTATCAGTTCGGTTTGAACTGATCAGGTTATATTTAAATCTACTAGTCCTTTTTTAGAGTGCAGTTCGGTTCTAAAAAGCAGTTTCATTACGGTTTTTCCGACCTGTGACAGGTTGGGACGATAGGGTGTCTTGCTTGGTGGATTGCCATAAGCGGGCAAGTTGGTTAGGCTGGCATTATATCCGAGAAACCCAAAAGAAAAACCGGACCCACTGGGTTTCAACACTGTAGTGTTTGTGGGGAAGCTTTTGTTAAGGCTGACCCACACACCACATGTGTCTATTGTCTGGGGTTTGACCACCTCAATTCAGACTGCCAGATTTGTCACAGTTTCCCTGCTGCCACCATAGATAAGAGAGTTGGTAGGCTCAGGGAAAGGGAGGCCAAAAAGTCTGCTGACCTGGATGGCCAGCCCAGTTCGGTACCAACCGAACCGGAGTAGCCCTCTGACCAGGCGATACTTCCTCGGGCAAGCGAAGAGCGGTTCTGAGGGCGGTTCCAGCAAAAGGACTAGAAAGTCAGCTAGCGTGAGCCAAAGTTCTCTCCCCAACTGCTGAGGAAATAGCTAAAGCAGTTCAAATTGTCCAGTCTCTCTCCCCGGTTCCGACCGAACCGACACCTTCAGGTAAGCGTTCGGTTCGGCCGGTTCCACCAGTTCAATATTATGATTTTGAGGATTTTTATGAACCGGGGGAGGGGGAAGAGGAATATGAGGAGAGTGAATATGGTTTTGAAGATCTGGATGTGCCCATTGATCCGGACATCTCTCCAGATAGACCCCTAGGGGTTTCTCCTCCAAGGCTTTCTGAGTCCCGTTCTCACTTCATGTTTTATAAAAAAGTTGCTGAAACTCTCCAGCTCCCTGTTGAGGCTGTTGATGACCAAGAGGAGCCAGACTATGTAGAAATGATGGATATTCAGAGTCTAGGAGACTGTCTATTCCTTTGCATAAATCTTTTGAAGCGGACAGTAAAAGTTTTAAAACTCCTCACACTATACCTCCTGTGGATAAAAGGATGGACAAGAGGTATACCTTATCAGGCTCAGACACTGATTTCCTCACTCAACAATGCAGCCATATGGGGGTAGTGCAGGCTGCAGCCTGTGACAAGGCTAATATTCCCCTAGCTTCACACCCCCCCTGAGAAGGACTCCAGGAAGATTGATGCTGTGGCAAAGAAACAGTACATGGCAGCATTTTTGGGACTCAGACAAGCAAGTTATATGGCTTATGCTACTAGGTACCAGAAATCCAGATGGGATACTGTGCTGGCCCTAGCAAAACAAGTCCCTGACCAGCTTGCCAGGGAGCTGGAACAGGTGGCTATGGATGGTATTGAGGCATCCAAGGTGCAGTTTCATGCTGCAGTGGACTTTAGTGATGTTTCATCAAGAGTCATGGCTACATCTGTGGCACTTCGCAGGATGGCTTGGCTCAGATGTACTACCTGTCTCAGGATACCCAGTCTAAGGCCATGGATTTTCCTGTTGTGGGAAATTCTCTGTTTGGGGAGCAAACAGAGAATTACATGAAGAAAATGGATGAATATAGGACCACCTATAGGAGTGCACAGGCCAAGGAAAGGCGGGCCACTCCTCAAAAGCAGCTTTCTAGAGGCAGGGGCAGGCCTTTTCATAGGCCTTTTTACCAAGCCCAAGCTTCCTCCTCCGCCTGTGCTCAGAGGGGGTTCTTTAGAGGGAGAGGCAGACGGGGTACAAGCAGGTCTGCTTCCACCCCTCAGCCCAAAGCCCCTGCCAAGCAGGCACCCTGATGGGATTGCCAGGGCCGATTCTTCTCTACCTGTAGGGGGCAGGCTGGCTTACTTTGTCCAGGACTGGAAGTCTTTAACATCAGACAAGTGGGTCCTGGAAGTAGTAAGGCAGGGACTGGTTCTCAGCTTCAAAAAATTTCCAAAGCTGAGAACCAGATCTTTTCCACCTGCAACTCCATCAGAGGCACTCGCCCTAGAGGCAGAGGTCTCTACCTTCCTGGCTCTCAGAGCTGTGGAAAGGGTTCCTCCCCTACACCAGGGCAAAGGTTTGTACTCCAGGTACTTTCTTACCCCAAAAAAGACAGGAGAATGGCGGCCCATCCTGGATCTCAGATATTTAAACAAGCACCTTTTAAAGCCAAAGTTCAAAATGGTGACTCTGGGAATTATCCTACCCTCTCTAAGGCCAGGGGACTGGCTAGCTTCCCTGGACCTCAAGGATGCCTACTATATTCCCATCAGAGCTCCCATCGAAAGTACCTCCGGTTCGAGCTGCCCTCAGGCCACTACCAGTTCAGAACAATGCCCTTCGGCCTCACTTCTGCCCCAGGGTATTCACCAAATGCCTGGCAGTAGCAGTTGCCTACCTAAGAAGGCAAAGATTGCCATCTTTCCTTACCTGGACGATTGGCTCATAGTAGGCCAGTCCCCAGACCAGGTCAATTACACTTCAGATAGCGCAAACTGCTTACCTCTCTAGGTTTCCTTCTGAATCTCTCAGTCAGTTCTAGAGCCTGTCCAGCTTCTTACCTTCATAGGTGCAGAACTGAACACACAGGAAGCCAAGGCCTTCCTTCCCCTGGACAGGGCAAAGACCCTAGTCTCCCTGGCCTCATCATTTACCCTGCAGGTCTCCTGGCCAGCAAGGCATTTTCTGCAGCTCCTAAGACACATGGCTGCTACCACAGCAGTTGTGCAGGGAGCAAGATTTCAGATGAGGGACATCCAGTTCCATTTGAGAGCTTTTTGGTCTCAAAGAAAGGATCCTCTTACCAAGTTGATCCAGTAGCTGAACCCTGATCCAGGCCCTACAGTAGTGGCAGGATCAGAGCAACCTGAGACAAGGGTTCCTTTTGTCACTCAGTCTCATTCTCTAATCCTTACTACAGATCCGTTCCTCTTGGGCTGGGAGCTCACATGGCGACCTCCACCCCAAGGTCTATGGTCTCCCAGGAATCTCTGCTCCACATCAACCTGTTGGAGCTCAGAGCAGTTTTCTAGCACTTCAAGCTTTTTCCAAATCTGTTCAGAACAAAGTATTCAGGTCAGAACAGACAACACCACTACAATGTGTACATCAACAAGCAAAAGAGGGCACTCGGTCTCGGCCTTGCTAGAGCCGATGAAGTTGTGGTCTCTGGCTTACTCCTGAACACCTCCCTTACGGCAGTCCACCTCCCAGGCAAGGACAATGTCCTGGCAGATGCTCTCAGCAGGATTTCCCAGGGCCACCACGAATGGTCACTGGATCCCCTGGTCTTGGGAGTAGTATTTGCCAGATGGGGCACCCCGCAGATAGATCTTTTTGCAGCCCCAGACAATCACCAACTTCCTCTTTTTTGCTGCAGGCCCCCAGTGTTGGGCTCACTCCCCTGGATGCCTTAGCCCTCAGTTGGGAAGGAAGTTCCTCTATGCCTTCCCTCCCTCCTTTCCTCTCCTGTTCAAAGTGCTAGTCAAAATCAGATCCAATCCTGCAAAGTCATTCTGATAGCTCGGATTGGGCCAGACAGCTCCTGGTATCCACTCCTGCTGTCCTTAGCAGTCCATCCTCCCCTGTGCCTTCCCAGGAATCACAATCTGTTAACCTGTGCCCAGGGAAGGGTCTGGTATCCGAATCTCAAATCTCTCAATCTCAAGGCTTGGTTCTTGAAGAGTTAGAGTTTGCTGATTTACACCTTTCCCAAGGTGTAATGGATATATTGAAGGCCTCAAGGATGCCTTCCACCAGGGCTACTTACAATTCCAAATGGAAAAGGTTTTCCATATGGTGCTTGGAAAAGCATATTTCCCCAGTCTCTGCTGATCTACCCACAGTCCTGGATTATATGGTCCACCTGAATTCTTTGGGGCTGAGACCAGCTACCCTGAAGGGTGCACTTGGCAGCTGTGTCTGCTTTTATTTCAGCAGGTAAATCCTCTTCTCTTTCAGCTCATCCTGTATTTTCCAAGTTTTTAAGGGTTGTTTCACACCAACCCTCCATTCAGGGATCCTGCCCTGCCTGGGATCTTAATGTTTGCATTGCTCAGCTTATGCAACCCCCTTGAGCCCTTGTCTTCAGCTGAGCTCAAGTACTTGACTTGGAAAACTGTGTTTCTGGTGCCATCACCTCTGCAGCAGCATAAGTGAATTACAAGCGTTGTCAGTGGAGCAGGAGTTTATCTCTTTTCACAGAGATAAGGTGGTCCTTCGGACTAACAGAAAGTTCCTGGCTAAGGTGGTTTCAGATTTCCACCTTAATCAATCTGTTTCTCTTCCAGTGTACTTCACTGACCACTCCTCCTCTGGGGAGAGGAGGCTGCACAGCCTAGATGTGAAGAGAGCCCTTAGTTACTACATAGAGCGTACCAAGGGTCATAGGTTTGACTCCCTCCAACTGTTCCTCACTTATGGCGAAGTTGGTAAAGGGAAGCCAGCCACTAAAAGATCCATTGCCAGGTGGATTGTCTCTTGTATCCAATTCTGCTACGAGAAGTTGGGTAAAGTTCCCCCCTCAGGCCTGAGGGCTCACTCTACCAGAGGTACAGCTGCTTCTCTGGCTGCTGCCAGAGACATTCCTATTCTAGAAATATGTCAAGCAGCTACCTGGAAAACAGTTCACACTTTTACCAAGCATTACTCCCTGGACATCAGGCTGGGAGTGCTCGGTTTTAACACAGCAATTGCTTCAGAGCCTATTTCCTAAGTAGGTTCTGTCCCTCCTCCATGGGGGTACTGCTGTGTAGTCTGCAATTGTCATAATATAGCAAGACTTCATGTTGTTTGAAGAAAAAATTACTCACCTTAGTAATGTTGTTTCTTCTAATGGAGTCTTGCTATATTATGACCTCCCTCCCTGCCTGCCCCTCTCAGAACCTCTGTTTTGGGATGTGGGTGGGCAGTACAGAGTTGGCACTTTTTTGATGCCCACCTTGTTGTTTTTCACCTTCCTTTTTGGGTGAATTGGTGTTGTGTTTTTGCATTTTTGGGTCTCCTGACTTGAGTCTTTGTTTTAGGCCAAAAAATGAGTGTTTATGTTAGTAGCCAGTGGGCTAGTGTAGGTTTACAGCTTCCACACAGAACCTTAGTGAGTTTTAGCTCATAAAGATCTGACAGTTTGCGTTTGAAGAACAACAGACAGTTTTCAACCGAGCTCTCGCTCGAAGTTCCATGCCTGCATGGAAAGTTAACTATTTCACCTCCGGAGCAGTTCTAACCTGCGGTCATACTGCAATTGTTATAATATAGCAAGACTCCATTAGAAGAAACAACATTACTAAGGTGAGTAATTTTTTCTTCAGGGACCCTGCTCCTACTTGGGACCTAAATGTTTGCATTGCTCAGCTTATGCAACCCCCTTTTGAGCCTCTGTCCTCTGCAGAACTTAAGTGCTTGACTTGGAAAACTGTGTTTTTGGTAGCCATTACCTCTGCCAGACGCATCAGCGAGTTACAGGCCCTGTCAGTGGAGCCTGATTTTATCTCTTTTCATAGAGATAAGGTGGTCCTAAGAACTAATAGGAAGTTTTTGCCTAAGGTGGTCTGAGATTTCCACCTTAACCAGTCTGTCTCTTCCTGTTTTCTTCACTGACCATTCCTCCTCTGGAGAGAGGAGGCTGCACAGCCTGAACGTGAAAAGGGCCCTTAGCTACTACATAGAGTGCACCAAGAGTCACAGGTTTGACTCCCTCCAATTGTTCCTCACTTGTGGTGAGGTCGGTAAGGGAAAACCTGCGACTAAAAGATCTATTGCCAGGTGGATTGTCTCTTGTATACAATTCTGGTATGAAAAATTGGGTAGGACTCCACCCTCAGGCCTGTGGGCTCACTCTACTAGAGATACAGCTGCTTCCTTGGCTGCTGCCAGGGATATTCCTATCTTAGAGATATGTCAAGCAGCCACCTGGAAAACAGTCCATACTTTTACCAAGCATTACTCTCTGGATATCCAGGCTAGGAGTGATGCTCGGTTTGGCACAGCAGTACTTCAGAGCCTATTCCCAAAGTAGGTTCTGTCCCTCCTCCAAGGTACTGCTTGTAGTCTGCAGTAGTCAGAATACAGCAAGACTTCATGTTGTTTGAAGAAAAAATTACTCACCTTAGTAATGTTGTTTCTTCTAATGGAGTCTTGCTGTATTCTGTCTCCCCGCCTCCCCTCTCAGAACCTGGTTTTTGGGATGTGGGTGGGCAGGAGCAGTGTTGGCACCTAGAGGTGCCCCCTTTTTCTCACCCTCCTTTATTTTGGGTGTGTGTTGTGTTTTGTTTTTTGGGTTTCCTGACTTGAGTCTTTGCTTTGAAACCAAAAAACCCTCTTTATTAAATTTAGTTGCCAGTTGGCTAGTGTTAGTTTACAGTTTCCACACAGAACGCCCAGTGAATATAGCTCGTAAAGATCTGGCGGTTGGGGTTCAAACAACAGCAGACAGAGGCTTCAGCCGAGCTCGAGCTCAGCGTTCCATGCCTTGCATGGAAAGTTAACTCTTTCCTCTCCGGGGCGGTTCAAAGGTTGGAGATCACTGCTATAGTCAGAATACAGCAAGACTCCATTAGAAGAAACAACATTACTAAGGTGAGTAATTTTTTCTTTCTGCAGCTGCTTCCCATGCTACCTTTGCAACTGCTTTGCTGGTGCGGTGTTTCCCAGCCTGAACCGTTGCCGTTTGGGTGCTCAGTTAGACCACATCCTCCTTGTCCTCGGGCTAAGGGACTTTCTCGCCGCTGGTGGATTTGGTCTTTGTGTGACTGCGACCTTCTGTTTGGAAATTCTTCCTGCATCCCAGACTTCTGGCCGTCTTTCTCGCCTCGTCTGCCCCTTCCCCTGGCAGTATTCTCTTGGGGGGGGTGCTCTGTGTCGGTTCTCTGGGGTTGGGCTAGGCACCTCGGGTCGGCGGTGCCTCAGCTTGTCCCATCTCCCCCCTTCCCACTTAGAGGCAGGTTACTTGTCTTCCTCCAGCCCTGGCTGGTGCAGATTCTCGGTGGTGGTGCCTCCTGCCTGTCCTGCTGATGCAGCCTTTTGGGACACTGATGCCTCTGCCATCCCCCATGACCCTAACAACCAGGGATTGTGAGGCTTTTGCCTTGGCCAGTCAGAGTTGGCCCAGACACGGTAACTCCCCCATCGACGTGTTGCCCCACCCTGGCCTTGTGAGGACTGGAGTGCTACATCTTTAAAATCTGATCTGTTGCCAGCTCGCGCAGCGATACCGTGACTTTTCTGCTGTCTCAGTCCTGTCGACCATGGTGCCTCTTCACTGTTCCCTCCCCATTGCAGCGACGATGGCTGGACTGCCCTTTCTGCGTCCCTTGGGGTTCCCCTCCCCCTGCCAGTTGTCTTTTGGGCCCAGTGCCCTCAAGCGGTGATGCTGTGTGTTTTCTGACATTGGTACCTCCTGCTAGGACCAGGCTGTGTAGGCATAGTGTCCCATCGCCATCCCTACAAACTCTTTTGCCTGTGACATTAGGGGCCTACCCAGATGGGAGCGCCTTGGCCTTGTGACGGGGTTGAATAAGGCCCTGCCCCATATGTTATGCAGAAAGAGTTGAAATGCAAGGGTCTGTTCAGTCCTTTCCTTTTCTGTCTCTTCTCTGTCTGGTTGTACAACCAAATTTTCTTGTGAGACCTAGGAACTGACCACTCTGACTGTCTCACAGTTCTCTGCCTCTTGCTATATCTCTGCCTTCACTTGCTGTTCTGTCTTTTCTTCCCCCCTTGCATACTTGCAGTTATAAAAAATATATGTGAATCTCTCTGTAAATCTGTATGTGATACTGGAATCCTTTGTTTAAAACTTTATATAGTTCTACTGTTGAAATGATTGCAAAATGCTATTTGGAACTCAAGTGGTTAACCTGAAATGCAGTTTTTAAGCCCTTTGCAGAGTTGTCAACAAGAGGTCAGTTCTGGAACACCATGTACTGTTTTGCTGCACCTGCAAGGAACAAAACTAAGAAGAACATTCTGTGACAAGCAGGATGTCAGCGAGGCAAAGACTTGTTATAAAAAGAGCAGCAATACTTTTACTAGAGAGACAAGGAGAGTGAGACTGAAATTTGGAATTGAGATACCCTCAGAAGGAGGACTTGGTTTTGTGTGTTTGTACTGCCTCTGTAAATACTTATTCTGAATAATTTTTATTTTGCTGTAATTGAGAAAAATAAAACGCTGTTTGCGAATTTGGAAACTGCTCCTGGTTTTCCTTTGCTTCCTGACCCGTGCCTCGCGACCACAGGCCCCCTTCTCTTTCTTAGTCCCTCAGGATGCTGTAAGGCAGATGTTGGCGCTGGGGGGAAGGGGGGCTACTGCCTATCAGCTGCCCACAGATCCAGTCTTCGTCCTAACTCCTTTTATTGGGAACCCTTTTTTTTTTTTTTGTCTATATGTAGTTTATGGTGTTTTTACATGTTTCTCCCTGTAACCCAGCCCCCTACCTCAGAAGCATGCGGAGGCATACATATGCCGCGTCTCGAGGTATCCACCTGCCACGTGTCGCCCCCGCTACCTATGCTGGCCACCAGGCTTCCACCTGGTGGCAGCGGGACTGGGGGGAGGGTGTGGCAGCTACCACCCTCCGAAGAGGAAAGCTGCCTTCCGGTTGCTCAATCCTGCTCTGAACCCCCGTACCAGCTCCCAGATGACCTGAGTCCTTCCTGAACCCGGGCTGCCGGTGTGGTACAAGATGAGGCGTCCAGCGTCTCAACCCTTTGCACCATCGGGCTGGCAGCGGAACTGATTCTTCACAGGGGCTACAGCTGGTTGTTTCCCCGTGGCTCCGTAATAGCAGCTCTCCGCCCCTCCTCCTTTTCGCAGAGGTTCTTGGAGGCCACGTCAGTGGCAGTGTAATGGGTGTCTGGAATTTGAAGCTTGCCCTCACCACCTTCATCTTCGGGGGCTCAGCCACTAGTGAGGATGTGACCTGGGCACTTATTGGCATCCCTGCCCAGTCAACGGCCCATGTGCTTAGCTTAGGGCTAGCTTGACCTCAGGGTAGTACCAATTTCTCCCCCTAGCCTAAACATTCTATGGGGGGCCAGGCTGTGACCTTTTCTGCACTGGCTGCCCCTGACACGGCAGGTGGCCTTTGTCCTCCAGGTAGTGTGTGCCGCCCCCCCTGCCCATCCCTTTTAGGGGCACTGTTGAGGCACCGGCTGTACCAGATCCTGTCTTCACTCTTCTGCACCCTCCTTCTGTCCCGGTTTACTGAGGCTGTGCCAGTAGTTGTATGGTCTTTCCCTGAAGTAGAATTTGCCCTCTAGGTCTTCCTCTACTCCCTTCACTCCACTTTCTCCTTTCGGGGAAAGGCGACTACTGGGTCCAGAGCGGTGGTGTTGGTTTTGACCACTTCTGTCTTGTTCCTCATGGGACCTCTGGTGGTTCCCTGTTTTCAGGGCCCACAGTACCTATGAGATGAGGGCCACAGAACCAATTTATTTGGTACAAAGGCATACAGGGTGGTATTCTTCTTTCTCCCTGCGCCTAGGTACAAGGCATATAGGGTGGTATTCTCCTTTCTCACTCACCCCCGTGCCTGGGGGGGGGACCTTGAGGGTTATTCTCCCTCTCTGAGCTCTGTGCCCTGTCTTTCACTGCAAGAGGTTGAGTGGTTATTTTGCAGGATCCTCTGTCACTCCTGACACACAGGAGAAGGGGTATGCTCCCTGGTCCTGCTGGCTTCCTCCCTGCTTACCACGTTTGGTTCCCTTGCAAGTACCCCCCTCAAACTTCTGTTCTAGAGGGAGCATTACTAGTCCTGACTGGGCCCTTCCTCCTCTGGTAGTTACCAGCTGCTCCACGGTGCTGACAGCAGCCCTCAGGAGGGGGGACTGTATCTCTCCCCTATCTAGATTACTCTCTGAATTAGACAGAAGGCATTTTTCCCATCGGGAATGTCTCCCACACCATGTGGGCATATTTCTAAAGACTTTTCGTGTACCTGTCAAGTTCTACCTTGAATTCGTCAAATACCATGTGATCTACTAAGTTTTGTGGTAAAGTATTCCACAGTCATGGGCCCCAAATTGTGAAGTAATTATACCGTTTATTTGTGTTAAGTACCTTCGAAATTTTCAGTTGCTTACTGTGGGAGCACAGGTTAGCTAATCTGCCTTTAGTGCTTATATAATATTGGCTAGGTACATCCGAATTATTCAGTATTTTGAACAGTAATAAGATGTCCCCCCCCCCCCGTTCTTCAAGCTGTGTAAGCCCAGTTCAGACAATCTTTCTACGTATGACCTGTCTCTTCATCTTGGTACCAACTTGGTCACCGTTCTTTGGAAAGTTGCCAGATTCCTGACCATCTCTCTAGTCTGGCAAGGTCCTCCTTCAGGTGCTGTATCCCCTCCTTGGTGTCCAGTCTCCAGCAGAGTATGGTGTCATCCGCAAACAGACAAATTTTGCCTTTAATGCCTTCCCCGATGTCACTGATGAAGACATTGAACAACACTAGCCCCAGCATGTGAAGTTAGTGCATTACTTATAATTACTCCAAGACCATATTCATTCTGTATGGGTTTTAGAGATACCTTGTTTAAAGTGCGTCTTAGCCGGGTTTTGTTTTTCTAGGTGAAGTACAGTGCAATTTTTCTACATTAAACTCTTATTTTATTTTGTATGGCCCATAATTCGATAAGCTTAAGATCGTTCTCTAGGCATTGATATTTTTTGTCTAAGTCCACATTGCTACTTTTTTTGTTATCATCCACTAATTTTAGAATGTTCTTCCTTACACCAAGGTGCATGTCTCCTATGAAGATACCAAACAGAGTCCGTCCCAGGATAGAGCCCTGAGGGGCACCACTGCTGACCAGTCTTACCGTGGAAAAATATCCATCAATTCTCATTTGTTGGGATCTCCCAGTCAGCCATGATTCAACACATTTAACTAGATGTGCACTGAATCCCATTTGTTTTTAATTATCTATGTGTTCAAAGTGAGGAATAGTGTTGAAGGCTTTTCTGAAATCTAAGATCACGTCAGCTGGTTTATTTTTTATAAAAGCTGGCAGTAACCTTTTTAGAGAACAAAATCAGATTTGTGGTACAGAACTTTCTTGGGGTAAAGTGGTGCTGGGTAGGCTAATGTATCCTCATAGCTGCTGCTTTGCTCTCAAGTTTAGATTTTAATAGTTTTTCCATCAGTTTACAGAGGACTGATTTAAGGCTAATGGGCCTGTAATTCCCTATTAAAGCCTTACTCCCCCTTTTGTGTATTGGAGTTATGGCCTTTTTCCAGTCAGACGAAACCTCACCTTATTCGTAAGACTTGTTGAGTGGTAACCAGAACAGTATACACAAAGACGTAGCAAGTTCCTTAATAAAGTTAGGGTGAATACCATCATGGCCTGGGGATGTTAGATATGATGGCTTTTAATACTGTCAAAACATCTTCTTTGGTAAAAATGGTGAGGCTTCGTAGGGGAAAAGGTCGCTTGTAACCTTGCAGTCATTCTCAGCACTAAAAGCTGTGCAAAAGTAATCGTTTAGAGCATCTGCCATCTTGGTAGAGTTGAGCAGTGTATTGCCATTTTCAAGTAACGGACCTACCAACTTGTTGCCACTCTTACTGTTTTCAACTTAGGAGAGGACTTCTGGTTATCTTTTGTGTGCACAATCCTAAATTCCTGGTTCCTTTGTTCTTTCCCTATTAAATGTTTAGTCTCTTTTAGCTCTGCCTTATATTTGGATCAAGTTGACTCAGAAGGATTCTTCTTATAATATGTGTAAGCATGCTCCTTTCTCCTTATTTGTTTTTGTATTTTATTTGCTTACCACTTTGGAATTTTACCCTTTATTGATTATTTTTCTTGTAGGGACGCATTTATCCCCAGCTTGCTTTAGTATATTATATATAAATTCCCAACTGTCCTCAACTGATAGGTCACTTAACTTATTTTATCTAGTCTGTGGACTTAAGGCTTTTCCTGATAATTTTATAGCTATGCTTTTGCATAATTGCGTACAAAAATATTTCAGCTGTCAGGTGAAGTTCCTGCCAATAGACTAAAAGTTAGCATATTGTGATCACTGTTCCCTAAAGTCCCTTTCACGGTTATGTTACAAATCCTGGTTTCTAGATTGGTTACGATTAGATCAAAGATATTTTTTTATCCCCGGTGGGTTCCATAATTTTCTGCTGTAGACCTGCCATTTATTTATTTAAACTTTTGTTTATCGGGTAAGCAATATGAACCAAGGCCCTTTTTCAAATGTGACCGGGAACCATAAATATTAGTTAAGATGTCATACAAATTTACAAATAAACAAAAACACACAATAATACAATAAAGATGAAAAAATAAACACAATCAGTAATACATTAGTAACAATAAGTTATTAATGAAATTTGATTCTAGAGTGGTGCTACTTGTAAGCTGTTCCCAGTCTGCTCCTGGGAGGTTAAAATGTCCCAGTATGATCACATCTGATAAGTTAGATACTTCAACAAATTCGCTGATCAGGTAATTATTGTATTCTTGGGTACTGGAGGGTGATGTGTAGCAGTTTACAATTATTAGCTTTTTATTATTTTTGAGTTGAAGCTGGATCCATATACTGTACTGATGGCCTCATAGTGTGAATCTTTTTTTTTTTTTTTTTAAATGTCTTATTGAGATTTTATAAGAGATAGTTACCATCATATTTAGCAACATAGAATAGCTTATATTCAACATTTACAATCGGTAATCTAATAGCGAATATCTTGCCCTAATTGGGCATGCATATATATATATATATATATATATTAGAGGGGCAGTACAAGTTGCAGTCTTTAATTTAACATCTGCAAATACAGTTGAAATTCACTCAATATCCACTTCAGTCCGTTGGGTTGCTCTAGGAGTAAGGTAAGTAGGAATGGCCTAGTGTTGAACTTTTCGTAGGGATATCCTTAGTAAGCAAAAACAAGTGCTTGGGAACAATAATTGTGTGCGGAGCCAACAGATTTTCTTCTGCATTGTAGTCTGTAACCAGACGTATCAGGTGTGAATCATTTCTAATGTTTAGTTCTGTACATTCATGTTCATTTTTAATGTATATACATATACCTTCCTTGTTTGTCTATTCTGTAGAAAAGTTTGTATCCCAGATTGTCATGTGACTAGTCACTGGTTTCGTCCCACTAGGTTTCGGTGATGGCTGTTAAATCATTATTGTCTTTAAGCAGCATGATCTCTAGTTCTGATTTCTTTAATATGTTTAAACTTCTGGCATTAGTCAACAGGAACTTGTATTCATGAACTGATTTGGTAGATGTAAATACTGGGCCGGATATTCAAAGGGATTGCGCATGGCGCAACAAGGTGAAACCCACTGATGCGCCCCAGTGCGATATTCAGAGGTGGATGTTGCGCTGCTCAAATCCCGATGTGCCGGGCGCATCAGTGATGTATCACGGGCGCAAGTGCGAGGCGTGTCCATGCATACTCAGACATCCGGGATGTGCTGAACATATCTGAGTGCAATCCCTGCTTGTGCCGCTTTTACTGGTGCTCAAAGTTGAGCCAAAAAATAAAGGAGCAAGGGCTGGCCACCCACAGGTGAGCAGCGTATTACAGGGCACAACATGGCAGCCGCCAGCTGTGGGTGGCCACCCGAGCTCCGGAACCAGGCTCTGTCTCGTCGCGCGCCCCAATGCCTGATCGCGGGCATTATAATGGAGAACATATCCCTGGTGGTCCAGTGGACCTCATCCAGCCAATCGCGAGCATAAGTATGATAAAGATACTTTAAATATCCCTGGTGGTCAGTGGACGCTTCCATGTCGCGGCATGGTGTAATAATAAACATTTTAAATTATCCTGGTGGTCCAGCGGTACCCCCTCAGACCCCCCTCCGGGCACCAGCGGCGGCAGCACCCACCCGCAAGCCGCCCGCCAACTGACTGCATACGAGATGCGGCTGTCGCCCATTGATCCTGGCGTGGAGCCAATGGGCGTGCGAGTATCGTCACCGTACTACAGTCGATATGAATGGATCATTCACATGTCGGAACTATCGTCTATTTCTCTGCGCGGTATTGCCGCTGTGGACGAAACTATGTGCAATCGGCGAACGCTGCGGTAGAAGGCTACCATGTTTTCAGGAGGCCGGCGGTGGGTCTGGTGGAAGGGGGGTACCGCTGGACTACAAGGGATAATTTAAAATGTTTATTATACTCATGCCTGTGATCGGGCTGGAAGCGGTCCACTGAACCACCAGGGATATTTAAAGTGTCTTATTATACTTATGCCTGCGATCGGACTGGAAGTGGGCCACTGAATGTGTCTTATTATACTTATGCCCTCAATCGGGCATTGGGGCACTTTGCTGCGATGTGCAGGGGGCATCGTTCCCCGACGGCTGCAGCCTGGCAAGGCGCCGGGCGCAAGTCGCTGGGGCTCGGTGCACATGCATGCAGATGGGGCCATAATGACATGCTAATGGCTCCAGTTTGCGCCTTGCATACATTATGGCTCCATTTGCATATCCACCGATGAATTTCGCGGTTCCTGCGCCTAGCGCAAACCCGGACTTGCACTGGCGCATCCCCCTGCTCCTCTCTTGCCACTTGCACTGGTGCAGTGCGGGCAGTCACGTTGCCTTATTCAGCAGTGCTGAGCCATGGCGCAGCACCGTTGAATATCGCCTAGCACACTCCCTGGCTCATCCCAGCTGCGCTGCGCCCAGGCTTGTGCCCCTGCCTGGCGCATTCTGAATAGCCCACCCACTGTGTATAGCTCTGTTCTGATCCTTGTATGGTATTGACAAAGCACTGTCATGCAGCAATGACTTACAGTCATTGTAAACTCTACATATTTCCCTGCTTCTCCTGATTAATAGTTTGTATCATTTCCAGTTTCTCCTGCTATGCTTTGATGACTACAATTTCTGTTGTGGAACCTTTGCAAACAAGCTTGTAGCTCAAGGGTGTACTCAGAAATAAATAATTTTAAATAAACAAGATGTTTCCTTGTCTGCCATTTGACCTTGTTTCCTGAGCCCCCTCAGAATTTAGTTTAACATATGCATTCTAAATAGTTCAGTTTCCTTGTCCAGTAATGCACTCCCTCTTCTGCCCAAATGCAGACTTTCCCAGCTATACAGCCCATAATTATTCTCAAAGGTCTCCCAGCGTGGGATATTTTCATTCCCTTCTTTAATGCCCGTTTATGCAACCATTCATTTATAACTTTTATTTTATGTTGCTTCGCCTGTCTTGCTCTGGGCATCGGTAACAGCTCGGAGTAACAAATTTCACATCCCGTTTGTTCTAGTGTATTAGTAAGGATAATAGACTCATTTTTGAGTTCCTCACTGTCTGAGTGGCCAACATTATTTGTTCCTACATGTACTACTACTACTACTACTACTAGGGGATTATTCACTGCACTTTTCAAGATGTCTTTGGACATACATGTGATGTCTGAAAGTTTTGCACCCCAAAAACTGCTGCATGTTTGGCTCTCCTTATCAGGGTCACAGGTGTATTTATCACAGAACTTTAGGATAGAATTCCCCAATACATAGGTTTGTCTTTGATATGGAACCTCCTGTTGTGTTATATACACCAGAGTAGGTTGTTCATCACTTGAAAGATCTGTAGGTGTTTACCCCCCTGTTGTGTGTTATTTACCAGGGTGGGTTGTTCACTGATTATAGGATCTGTAGGTATTTCGCCTCTTAATAACGCTAGTGGATCATACTGGTCTGTTAGGGTTAGTTTGAAATTCCTAGCCCTTCTCCACTTTTTAGCCTCCTTTTTTACCCCACTGTGGCCTGTTCCTGTTCTTCCCCCTCATTGTTCTCCCTTTGTTTTGTTTTTTGTGATGCTCTTGCTGATTATGGTCTTTTTCCTTAGTATTACTCCTCAAGTTACTTGAGTCATGTCCTGCTACTGTTTCAGTGCATCTATTTAGTAAGATACTGTTGAAGACTCTGCAAAGCTCCATTTCAAGTTCAAGAATTTTTATTTTTAAGATGTTGAATTTCCATTCACTGGCTACATGTAAAAGCCACAAAATTTGAATTGGTACTTAAGCTAAATTTATTGCATGATATACAAGCTATCCCAGTTTCCTCAAAATTCAGGGTTACTAAGCTAGTTTCCAGATCCATTGTTACCTGGGAGAATGGTTTTGCTGGTAAATAAACCTCTGTGGTACCGCTATACACTTCCTAAGTACGGACAGACAAACACAGGCAGGACCAGTGACTGTACAACTTTTTTTTTTTTTTTAATAAACTGGCCACACAGATTTCCACTGCTGTACTTAGGATTCACAGGGAGAGTAGCTTAGCTATTAAGTTGCACTCACAATGCACCGAATGTAGATGATAAAATGGCAATTATGATTAATAAGTTCCAACACTCTCACTAAAGCAGTATTCTGTTTGTCCTATAATCACTAACTCCTGGGACACAGGATTTGTTTTCCCAGCAGCATTTACTGACTCCTGATCAGATATTTCACTCAATGGCGTAACCAGCCTTAAAAAAAGTGTACGCACCAAAAATGCAAACTGTTGGCCGCCTAGTCCCCCAGAAAATGTTTGTATTTTGGTGCATTTTGGGGGTCATCTGAAGCATGATTTTCTATCCTGTTACCCCCTCCCCATGCCCAGTAAGTTGCACTTTAGCCCCCTCCACAGAGTCCCCCCCCCCCCGTCCTGCATGTTGCCTGAAGCCTGCTCCAGGAGCGCTGGGGCTATTCTAAAAGTGGAGAGTGGACCCAAGGTGTGAGCAAGATGAGGTAGCTGTGAAAAATGTTTTAAAAAAGCTGGGGGTCTTGGGGCCACTAGGCCCATAGAAGCATTGGGGTTTTAGATGCTCTGTGGTGAGTTTTGGGGCTTTTATTGAAAATAAAACATACTTTTGTCACATCTTCCCTATCCTTAACTCCAGGGGAAAAAATATTTTTTTATTTCCTGGAGTCGGGGGTGTGGAAGACTCTGGCTGGCTTTAAAATTTGCAGCTGCAGTACAACTGGGATGAGCAACTGCCTGATCAGTGCCATTGAGAACCCATACCATTGGCATTATTGTAATGTACTATGAAGCATTTTTATATAAAGGCTGGTAGTCTGGGGGCCACTGTGCCCTAGCGGCCCCCAGACCCCAGCCATTATATAAAAATCTTTCACAGCACATACTACGTGGAATATCCTCTGTCCTAGTCCCAAAGAAGCTACTAACTGCCACAACGTCAACACCTTCAAACACATCATGTGTACCTTCCCCCCCGCAACTGGTGGGCCAAGTGGTCCTTTTCTGCCAACAACTTCTACGTTAAGCTGCTAGTTCAAGAAAGCCCCCACACACACACACCTTTTGCTGGCCCACTGCTCTACACACCACTCTTCAGTTCAGCACATGACTCTCTTCCAAAATACTGAACTAACTGGGCAAAACAAGTTACCTGCCAATGGAAACTGCTTAGCTACAACATCAACAGCAGGAGAAAAGCAGTCACAGACATGCCTCCTTGCAGTAGGATCCATAACCACCCAGGACCCAGAGCCATAAAAAGCAGGGCCACCCCCCCAACCAGAAGAAGCAGGACCATACCCCCCCAACCCAAAGTGAGACACAGCAAGGCCCCCGGCCGAGCCACCAGGCAAAGCAAAGACATCACATAACCTCTAACACCAAAAGAAGCAGGGCCATCTAGCCTACCCTTTTCCAGCACAGGTGTCCACTACCACCACCACAAGTCGCTCACCACCTCCCAAACAGTTACAGTGGCAGGGCCAGAATGCTGTGTGTGTTCTCTCCTTTGAGCCTCTTCTCTCCCCCCCCCCCCCAGTACCCACAGTATACTGAGAGACAATATATACCCACTTACCGCAAGCAAGGACTAGCTAGCACAAGCAGACTCGGGACAATGTCTGTGTCTCAGATTCTAATTCTGCAGGCAGGTTCTCTATACCTCCACTTCATTCTTGGGCAGGCAGGCATAGTTTTGTTAGTGACTGGCAGCAGCAGCAGCACACTAGGGCAAAATGGAGGGGGTGATGAAAGCTGCCTGGTGCTGGTGTGAGGGTACGGTTCAGTCCGGAGGAGTCCTGAGGCAGGACTCGGAGGGACCACTGGATTAAGTCATGTTGCCGACTTGCCATTGCTGGCGGTGTAAGCGGTCGCACCAGTCTAAAAAAGAATACTGCAACTTCAGAGTTGAGTGGACTACTAGAACTCCCCCGGGCCCGACCCTTGCCTTGGCAGCACACCCGATTGGCTCCACAGGCTCAGAATCAGAGCAGCGTCAGGACGTCAGCATGTTACAGCTGCAGAAGTCCGACCCAACTCCACAACACTACAGAAAACGGCCACCCAGGGTTAGGACTTCTGCAGCAGCACACAGCCTAGGACAGCCCGGCGGAGGGAGGAGGAGTTGGGACGGGGATCTGGCTTGCGGCACCAGCCTAGCTGCACTCATCAGGGTTCAGGAATTGGGACCAACATGGAAAAAAAAAAAAAAAAATTTTGCTGTATGCACGGGCGTACAATAAGTATGCATGGTTACGCCACTGTTTCACTCGAGCATGCAGTAATGTTTTAATATTAGAGTAAGTTTTCGCACAGGCAGCAATTGAATATACTTAACCTACGTAATGGAAGCTACACATTAAGGAGGGATGCTGTACCAATAGTAATGATTGTCAACCTGTTGTGGCCTAACTTCTAGATTTCAAAATTCCTTTGCTCACTGTCCCAGCTGACAACGACAGACGTGCACGCTTGACTGTGCATACGTTGTCTCTACATGCTCGCCCCACTCGCTAGGAGTGTGACATTTGTAGCAGGAGACCTGGAAGTGCTCTCTTTGGGTTGCACAGCTGGTGTGCCTTAAACTTAAAATACTAAAATAAAACAGTAAAAATTTTCCTACAGGTTCATAAAAATGTCTGCAAGTTCCCACCACAGAAAATAAAATGTACAGGCACAGATTGTGCAAACATGTAGTCCCCCTAGACTTGAGGGAACTACACATCTTACTTCGAGTTGGAGCTTTTGCAGCAGGCTGTAACTATTAGGACTAAGCCGGCAGGTGCCAGGACCCCATGGAAAAATTCTAGCTAGCAGTCTTCAGCGGGGGACTGCCCCCCACACCTCCTCCCAACGTTGTCCGGCCCCCAATGTCCGCGTATGGTATATAAATTGGTACCCCTTTCCATAAGTTCTTTCCATCCATCAGCCTATGCACTTTGGCTCCACGAATGCCTTCTGCTTCAGTCGACCGCCTTTTTTTTATAGAGTTTTCCAACCTGCTTTTTTTTTTTTTTTTTGAATCTTATTCTGTTCTTTTAATTTCAGGAACTTCTCCACTCTTCATCTCAGAAACAACAGTGGACGAAGTAGTCGGGCAGCAAGCAGATGATCGCTTCCCTGTGGTCCTGCATAGGCCTGAACTGCGATCCTGAGGCTTGCCTGCTCTCCCAGGATGTTCCCCGGGACTTCGCTTCCTCCGCCAGCTGAGCTGGAGAATTTTTTCTGCTTCTACAGGAGTTCAAGCCAACGGACATGAAGATCTAGGGCCTTGACTTCCCCAGCTCTTCAGAGAATAGAAACCCAGGTGCAAGCGCTGACTCTGGGAAACGCTTCAGACGACTGTCCAGTCTGTCTCCAGCTCTGGATCCAGGTTCCAGATGACTGACCCTGGCAGCCTTTATCTCTCCACAGGCTCCCGAAGGTACACCTCCCCTCCTTCCCTCAGTCGTCAGGCTGTGGTTCTCTTCCTTCTCTGTCATTTAGACCCTCACTCACTTCCACAGGGCCTAAGCAAGCTCGGCCAGACCCTCCAACTGGGTTGGAGGTCTTCCTGTCGTCCCCGGCTAAGGGGTGTTTGCTAAGTCGACTCGATGTTGGGGTCCTGACTCCTTCCAGCAGCGCCTGGGGCATGCGCGGCCTCCTGCACGCAGGACGCCTACCCCTCATTCGGGAGTCCGCTCCCTTTGACAGGTTGCCCTCTTCGGACATACGCCGGCTGTTTCTCTTTATTGGCGTCAGCCTATGCCTGTCAAGTTGACGCCAGCTTCTCTGACATCGACTCTGGGAACGCCATTCGGTAGTCCCCAAAACCTCCGCAGCCATCTGCTGGCCTTGTCGACAGTTAGCAGACACCTGGGAGACCAACGTCGTTTAAGCCGACGTTCGTGGTCCTAGTGTCTCCAAAGCCGGCGTCATTGCCCCAGGGCTTCACTACTGACGTCCATTTTTCTACGACCCTGGCAACCCCTTACAGTCACTCCCGGACCCTCCTAAGCCATCAGCTGGCCTTATTGCTATTCTGCCGATGCCTGGGAGACCAATGTCGCTTTAGCAAACTTCCGCGGTCCTAGTGTCTCTAAGGCTGTCAGTGCACCAAAGCTTCACTACTGATGTCTGGGTTTCCATTACCCCAGCGATGCCCTGTAGGTTGTCACAGGTGCACCTCAGTTGTCGGCCGGCCTTGTCACTACTCAGCTGATGCCGGGGTGACTGTCACTTCAGTCGACATGGTCCTAGGGAGGGGCCGACATTTGTGGACCCAGACCTCCGCCACCGATGTCCGGGTTTCCTCTACCCCAGGGGCATCTCCTTGGTTGCCCCCAGAGGCTCCTCAATTGAAGGCTGGCCTTATCACGATTTCAGCTGATGCTCACAGTCATTGTGCCTCAAGGGCCACTGTCAGTGCATGCGGCCCTCCGCCACTGACGCCTGGGTTATTGAAACAACAAGAAGTCCTAATGTATTCTGACATATGCAGTAAGACCTTGCTGTTGTACTGCCCTGGAGAGGAAAGAGTTAAAGCCTACATTCTAAGTAGGCACGCACTGTGTTTCAAATCACTATCCCCTGGTACATTCTGTTCAAACGTCAGATTCTTTACTCCGCCTTACTGTGAAGACGCCTCAGAGATTCTCCTCAGTATCTCGTCGGTTAAAGTGTTTTTTTCACTTTGGTTATTTCACAGATTTATAAAACATTTAGCGTTTTTGTTTCTTTTCACTGTCCTTCGGTACAGTTACAATTGTCACTAGTTTTGCCTACTTGGTGGGTAAGTCTCGGTCCTTAGCGGTTGCCGTCAACCATTCAGTATCAGAGTTTTTTGTTTTTTGGGGTCTATTTTTCTTACCTTTTCTATCTGATTTAACTGTGGTCAGCTCTGGTTATTAATAAACCGAGCCTATTTTTTTTCCACCGGACCTGTTGGATCTTATCCAGCCTAACCACCTTTGGGATAAGTTAGATGGAGTCACGGAAATCTAAAAAGAAAACTGGTCCCACTGGTTTTCAACAGTGTGTTGAGTGTGGGGAAAGTTCGCCAAGGCTGATCCCCATACTACTTGTGTTTTCTGTCTGGGGTTGGAACATTTGCAGGCAGAATGTGACACATGTACAAATTTCCCTCAGTCGATGCTTGACAGGTGCCTTAACCGACTGAAGGAGACATTGGCCAAATAATCCGCTAATTCAGATGGCCAAACTGGTTCAGGTTCAGATTCTAACGAACCGGAGGGGGGCCCTTCTAACATAGGAGATACTCCTCCTAAACAGTCTGCGGATTCAGCCCTTGAACTGGCTTCTGCTAAGAGAAAAAAGAAAAACATACTGAGCCGGCGCCTAAGTCGCATGCGGTTGCGGCTCCGACAGCAGAGGAGATTGCTAATGCTATATGCATTTTTCAGTCACTGCAGACTACCTCCAGTTGTTCATCAACTGGTTCCAGTTCCTCCGGACCCTTCGGAATGTGATTATTCCTGGGACCTGGAATGTGAGCAGGATGATGATGATGAGGAAGAGGACCTTTATGATCCAATTGAACCAGAGGCCTCTCCTGAGCATGAGGAAAGCATCTCTTCCCCCTAAACAGTTGGAGGATGCTGTCACTCATTTTTTCATTTATGAAGAAGGTGGCTGAAACTGTCCAGCTACCGGTTCATGAATCCTCAGAAGAAGAGGAAGAACTGGATTTTGTGGAGATGGTAGATGTCCCTGCCTCAAAGAGGGGGGTGGTGATACCCATCTATAAGTCTTTGCAGAGACGATCTTTAAAAATTTTTAGTACCCCCACTTCTGTTCCACCTGTAAATAAGAAGGCAGAGAGGAAGTACTCAGTAGCCAGAGATGGTACAGATTTTCTGTCAGGATACCCCAGCCATGAAGGGGTGGTTCAGGCTGCTACCTGCGAGAAGGCAGGCATCCCACTAGCTTCCCATCCTCCTGAAAAGGATTCTAGGAGGATTGACTCCATGGTTAAAAAGTCTTACCTGGGGTCTTCTCTCATTGCCAGGCAGGCCTCTTACATGGCCTATGTGGCAAGATATCAAAAGAAGCTGGGGTGGGGCTGTGGAGGCCGGATTCTGAAGCTCCTCAAACTATTAAAATAAAAACTACTCTACGAGGGTTTTAAACAACGTAAACCTGCCCAGCGCTGCAGAAAAGAACATCGGAACTATAACAGACCTGAGATGGGAAATCCAAAGAAGGATCAGTCAAGCGGGGAGAGCGCTAAAAGTAAAATAAATGCTGGCCCTCCAACAGCTCGATCGACACATGGCCGATCTCTCCTGGATTCTAGTATTTAGTATTCTACTAAAAACTAGATTAGAAGAGGACCTAGTTATGAAACAACTTGTAGATCTTGATCAACATGGCTTCAAAAAAAACAGATCTTGTCTGACTAGTAATTTGGTTTTTTATGAAAAAATTAGTAGTTTGCTGTACGATAAATTACCTGTAGATATAGTATACCTGGATCTATGTAAGGCTTTTGATAGAGTTCCTCACTCAACACTGATAAATAAAATGACATCACGTGGGATACATCCTCTTTTAATAAATTGGGTAAATGAATGGCTGACAAATCGTACACAAGTAGTACGTATAAGAGGGTATACCTCAACCTTGGGTGCAGTGACTAGTGGGGTTCCGCAGGGATCCGTCCTTGGACCCACTTTGTTTAATATTTTTATGTCAGACATTACTAAAAAACCTCAGGAACAAAGCTATCAAATTTGCAGATGATACTAAAATTGCTTTAAAAGTGGGAACATTGGATGAAATAAGAGATGCTGCCAAAGACCTTAAACTCTTAGAAATGTGGGCTAAACAAAACAATATGGATTTTAATGTTGACAAAACAGTTATAATGCATTTAGGAGAAAATAACCCAAATGTACAATTTATGCTAAATGGTTCTACAATAGTATCAGTTAAAGAGGAGAAAGATCTAGGTATTATTATAAATTCACAGTTCACATTTACATCACATTGTAACTATATAAAAAAAAAAGGCAAATAGAATAATAGGGTATATAAAAAGATCATTTGTTACCAGAAATAGAGCATGTATACTTCCACTGTACAGAGCGTATGTGTGACCACATCTGGACTACTGTTCACCATTATGGAGCCCAAACCTTAGACGTGATATTGATGTATTGGAGGGGGTTCAGCGAAGAGTCACTAAGATGATCGATGGTTTGCAAAATGGAGATTATCAGGCTAGAATGAGGGAATTGGATTTGTACTCATTGGAAATGAGAAGAACTAGGGGAGATCTCCTTCTGATGTTTAATATCATTAGAGATAGTGACTTAATGACACAATTAGGAATGTTCCTCAATATGAGAGAATGTAACCTCAGGAGCCACAGGTTTCAGTTGGTATTGACTTATCCTAAAGTAAATACTAGGCGTTCCTTCTTTACATAAAGAATTATATCAACATGGAATAAATTACCTAGAAATTTGTTGGAAACAGATAATGTGGAAACTTTCAAACGTAATCTTGATAAATTCTTGTTAAATAACGTATAAAGACATCCCAGTTTTAGGAGATGTACTTATATGGGTTTAAAAAAAACTTCTGTACATCAAATACTCTTAGTAGTATGAAACTTAGTAGTAGTATGGAGAGTGAAGAGGTGATGCTGCAGACGCTAGGCCAGAAAATGGACAGGATGCTAATGTCTATGGCGGGTCTATCGAAGCGTTTCGATGCTCTCACGAACAGAGTTACTCTCCTTGAGGCAGATTCTGGGATGATGAAGACGGAGGCGAGAGATGCGAAAAAGCAGTCAGAAGCGGCGATGGGTACAGCTTCGAACCTAATAAAAGAAAATACACATCTGCGTGCTCGACTCGAAAACTTGCAGAACCAGGCTCGGTCATCTAATTTAAGGATAATTGGAATTCAGGAATGTAGTGAGGAGGATCACCTATGTTTATTTTTAAAGGACTGGCTAGAGCAACAACTAGGTCTACCCCTGCAAGAGGAATCATGGGGGATTCAGAAAGCTTACAGAGTGGCCTTTCGGGCCAGACCTAGCAACGTGGAGACTACAAGAACTATCGTGGCAGTTTTAGACAGCATGGGAACCCGTGACTTAATCTTATCGCTTGCCAGACAGAAGCGTTCCTTACTACATGATGGAGAAAGAATCTCATTGTTCCCAGATTTAAGTTTTGCCACCCGACAGAAAAAAAAAGAGATTTGACAGCACGAGGGCGATACATCGCGAAGCAAACACCCCTCACAACATGCTTTTCCCTGCACGAGTTAGACTGACACACAAGGGGAAGATATTTATTTTCTTGGACCCAGCCGATGCTCTGAAATGGGCCCAAAAATTCGCAATATCGACTAGAAGAAGACGGGAATCCTCTCGGTCCAGTTCTGAGGACGAAGAAGGAGATTTGGACATTTAAAAGGACTCCCTTTTTGTTTTCTTTTTATAGAAAATCTCAGGTCTGTAAAATGCCAAATTCCTGAATAGTATAGTCAGTCTCATCTTCAGACAGACATACAAATAATTAAAGAAGAGCGTGAATCGACAAGTTATTTACTATATAGTACTGTCATGAGACAACTAAAGTTATTGGAGGAGTGAGAGGGAGTTACTTTCCACCTCTCTATGTTTAGAGTTTTAGGAATTTTAAAATATTGAGTGATTGAGTGGGTATACTGTCTCAAAATGCCAGTTTATTATGGGGAGAATATTCTGAGGGCGCTTCATATGTAATCCGTACTATATTGTGCCATTTTGGTACATCTTTTTCGATTAATGCATGCTGCTTTAACAGTCTCTTTTAAAGGGACAAGTATCTAGAGTTATAATGTGTATGAGTCTAATTTTCTTTTTAAGCATGCTGCTCATGGGCTCAAGATACATAGCCTACATCATGTTATTTGTTTAAATAAATAAGACTATATAGTCTAATACTGTACCCCCATGAAGTATCTTATAGATGTAAGATGGATTTATTTAAATGCATGTATTAAGAGGGGTGGCGCCCTCAAGAGGATAGTTAAATATACCCTAATGTATTATATCAGGAACTGTAACTGTATGTTTTCTAAGATATACAATAAACATAAAATATTAAAAAAAAAAAAAAAAAAAGCTGTGGGAAGCATTTTCCTCTCTGGCTGCCAAACTCCCGGCCGAGGCAGCTGCTGATCTGGGTGAAATGGCAAAGAGTGAGATTGAGGCTTCCAAGCAGCAGTTCCACATGGCAGTGGATGGCAGTGATTTGGCATCCAGAATTCTGGCCACCTCTGTTTCCCTGAGGAGGTTTTCTGCCTTAGAACCACCAACTTCTCTCAGGACACACAAACTAAAGCCTTGGGTTTTTCTCTGGTCCAGAACTCTCTTTTTGGAGAGCAGACTGAGGCCTATATGAGGAAAATGGATGAGTATAGAACCTCATACAGGAGTGCTGCAGCTAAAGAAAAAGCAGCCACCCCTCAGAAACAGCAGGGTAGGGGAGGCAGGGGCAGGCCTTACCAGAGACCTTTTTACCAGGCCCAGGACTTCAGTGTTTATCAGCAAGAGCGTGGCTATTTTAGAGGAAGGGGCAGGAGAGGTGCCACTCGTTCCAGCCCAGCTTCCCAGCCCAGGACACCAGCTTAACAGACTCCCTGAGGAGTCTCGGGTTGCCTCCTCACTTCTAGTTGGGGGCAGGCTTCCCCACTACCCCCAGAATTGGCAGTCTGTAACATCTGACAAATGGGTTTTGGAGGTGATGGGCAAAGGCCTTGCTGTACACTTCAGTTTCTCATATTGAGAGCGAGGCTGTTCAAACCTGCATCCATAGCAGAAATATACCTGCTGGAAACAGAAGTTACAACCCTCCTTCAGGACAGGGCTGTGGAACCTGTTCCTTTGTCCCAAAGAGGAAAGGGCTTGTATTCAGGGTATTTCCTGACCTTGAAGAAAAATGGGGATTGGTGACCCATTCTGGATTTAAGATTCCTGAACAAACACTTAACAAAACCAAAATTCAGGATGGTCACTTTGGCAATGATACTGCACACTCTCAGGTAAGGAGACTGGCTAGCATCCATAGACCTCAAGGATGCTTACTTCACATTCATATCAGGCAGTCACACAGGAAATATCTAAGATTCAGACTGCCATCAGGTCATTACCAATTCAGGGCCCTTCCCTTTGGCCTGACCTCAGATCCCAGAGTGTTTACAAAATGCCTGGCAGTGGTAGTGGCACACTTAAGGCGTTTAGGAATTTCAGTTTTTCACTACCTGAACGACTGGCTGCTGGTTGGTCAGTCTCAACAAAAAGTAGTAGAGGCCTTAGTAGTCACTCAGACTACTCTTCACTCATTGGGCTTCTTAATAAATACAAAGAAATCAGTCCTGGAGCCAGTTCAACTCCTGCAGTTCATAGAAGCAGAGCTGGACACAATTCTCGGAAAAGCAAGACTTCCACCAGACAGGGTGGAAAGCTTGGTGCAGATAGTAGAATCTTTCAGACTGCACTGTCCAAAGCCAGCAAGGTACTTTCTGCGGTTGCTGGGGTACATGGCAACTACAACATCAGTGGTACCAGGGGCAAGGTTCCAGATGAGACATTCAGTTCCATCTAAAGTCCTTTTGGTCCCAGAGCAGGGATTCTTTGTCAAAACTGACTCCAGTAACCTCCACACTTCTCCTAGCACTGCAGTGGTGACAGGACAGAGACAGCCTAAGGGTGGGCATTCCCTTTCTTCAGGAAAATCCCACAGTGGTACTCACCACAGACACATCTCTATTGGGGTGGAGGGCCCACCTGGGGAAGCATACGCTCAGGTCACTTGGTCTCGTCAAGAGTCTCTTCTGCATATAAATCTCTTGGAGCTCAGAGTAGTGTTGCTGGCTCTCCAGTCATTTTCTTCCATGATTCGGGGGAAGGCATTGCAGGTCAGGACAGACAACACCATAACAATGTTCTACATCAACAAACAGGCTGTCACGAGGTCCACACTGTTGTGCACAGAAGCCATGAAGATATGGAAATTGGCCTACTCCCTGGAGGTGACTCTGACAGCAGTTCACCTTCCAGGGAAGAACATTGTTCTGGCAGACTCTCAGCAGGATCAATCAGAACCACCATGAGTGGTCACCGAATCACTTAGTTCTCAAGATAATCTTCAAGCTTTGGGGCACTCTAGAGATAGACCTCTTTGCAGCCCCAGACAGCCACCAGTTACCCCAGTATTGCTGCATGCCCCCAGTTCTGGGGACAGTCCCAGTGGATGCATTCCTGCAGGACTGGTCAGGGAAATTCCTGTATGCCTTCCCTCCATTTTTCTGTTGCTCAAGGTACTGACCAAACTAATTGCTCAGTCTGCAACGATGATCCTGATAGCCCCAATCAGGGCCAGACAGCCGTGATACTCAATTCTGGTGAACATGGTGTTGACAAATCCGATCCACCTCCCCATGAGGTACAACCTGCTGACCTCATCCCAAGGGAGAATCATGTACCCCAGCTTGGGGACCCTCAGACTGAAGGCTTGGCTCTTTACAGAGTTAGAATATGCTGGGTTGCATCTCTCGGACTCTGTTATGGATATCCTAAAGGTTTCCAGGAAAGTAGCTACTAGGAAAACATATTCATCAAATGGAAGACGTTCACTATTTGGTGCAGTCAACTAGATACAGAACCACAGCAGGTGGGCATTCCACTGTTGGATTATTTAGCTCATCTGCATTCTCTGGGCCCTAAGCCCTCCACTCTAAGGGTGCATCTGGCTGCAGTTTCTGCTTACCTGTCAGCAGGAAAATCATTTTCCGTGGCTTCTAACCCTATATTTAAAATATTCTTTAAAGGGTTATTGCATTTACACCCACCTCTCAGAGATCCTACCCCTTCATGGGATCTAAATATTTGTATAGCTCAGTTGATGCAACCCCCCTTCGAACCTGTGTTCTCAGCAGAGTTAAAGTATGTAACTTGGAAAACAGTCTTTCTGGTAGCCATTACTTCAGCAAGGCATATCAGCGAGCTACAGGCTTTGTCAGTGGAACCCAACTATATCTCCTTTCACAATGATAAAGTCCTTGGAACAAATAGGAAATTTCTTTCCAAGGTGGTCTCAGAATTCTACCTTAACCAGTCTATGGACTTGCCTATCTTTTTCACTGAACATTCCAGTTCAGGAGAATGTAGGCTGCATAGCATGGGTGTTAAAAGGGCTATCGGCCACTATATGGATCTCACCAGGGGTCATGGGGTGACTCTAGCCAGTTGTTTCTTACCCGTGGAGAAGTGGGCAGGGGTAGGCTTGCCACTAAAATGACCATTGCAAGATAGATAGTGTCTTGCATTCAGTTTTGTTAACAGAAACTAGGGAAAGAGTCCCCCTGTGGGCCTTGGGGCTCATTCTACTAGGGACACATCTGCTGCCATAGGAGCTGCGAGAGACATTCCCTTGTCTGAAATTTGTAAAGCAGCTACCTGGAAAACTGTGCATACATTTACCAAGCATTACAGCCTGGATGTGCAGGCAAGAAGTGATGCCAGGTTTGGAACAGCAGTATTACAGAGCCTCTTTCCTAAGTAGGTTCTATGCCATCCTCCAAGGGAACTGCTTGGTAGTCTGCATATGTCAGAATACATTAGGACTTCTTGTTGTTTGAAGAAAAAAATACTTACCACAGTAATGTTGTTTCTTCTAAATGAGTCCTAATGTATTTTGGCCTCCCCTGCCAGAACTTGGAGTCTCTGCATTTCAGCTTGGTGGTGGTGTTAATCTACCATGAGATAGTTTTCTTAAGAGGGCTTCTGTGACTTGAGTCTTTTAGCCCATTTCTTTGGGGTTGGTAGGGTTTTGGATAAGTTCCTATTTAAAATTATATTGGCTTTTCTAAATTATTTCTTCTATATGTATCTTTTTTTGAATTGCTCATAAGAATCTGACGGTTGAATAGAATGTACCGGGGATAGTGATTGCAAATTGAGTATATGCCTACTTAGAATGTAGGCTTCAACTCTTTCCTCTCGGTGGCTGTACAACAGCAAGGTCTTACTGCATAGGTCAGAATACATTAGGACTCCTTTAGAAGAAACAACATTACTGTGGTAAGTAATTTTTTCTTACTTCTCCGGTGGCGCCTCTTCAGCTGTCCTCGCACGCTCCTCAGTCATCAGACGATCATGTCGCCAGACGACGCCCATGGGAACGTTGTCTCTTCCGATGATGCTCACTGTCCCTACGCCTCCAGCACCACCGTCTGTACACCCGGACCTCGACTGCTGATGTCCGGGTTACTTCTGCCCCAGCGAGGCCTCCACGGTTGTCCCACGGTGCTCCTCAGTTGTCGGCCGGACCTGTGCCCACTGACGCCAGGTTTGCCATCGTCTTATCCGGCACTTGCTACCCTGTGACTTAAGGGCCGACATCAGTGTACCAGGCCTCTGGCCACTGCCGTCCGGGTCTCCCACCTTTTAGAGATTCTCGCTCTTTCCTTCTTGGTTGGTTCATTTCAAGCCTTGCTCCATAAGGTTCATGGTGGAGCCCCTGTACCATCTTATTAGCCTGCCTCTGCACAGACTCCAAACAGTCTGTGTCCTTTCTTAGGTGCGGCTTTAAGAATTGCATGTAGTACTCCAAATGAGGCCTGACCAGGGATCTGTACAGTGGCATTAACACCTCATGCCTTCTGCTAGCGATACTTCTGCCAGTGCAGTCCAGTATACTGTTGGCCTTCAGTGCTGCTTTTTTGCACTGCTTTCCAACTTTTAAATCGTGTGATATTACTTCAAGATCCCTTTCTTGTTTTGTCTCTGTTTGTTCTCCATCCATGTATCTGTATTTTGCCTTCTCAGGTGCATGACTTTGCATTTCGTCGCATTAAATGCTCCAGGGATCACGGTCACTCTGCCCAAGTCGATCTTGACCCCCAGATAGCACCTGCAGTCCATAGGAGCTATACTGGACATGTCTGGGGTCTCAGCTTTCCTGTCCCAGGTCAGGGCATTCTGCCTGATAGTGCAGGCCCACTTATTCTGCAGTGCCAGGTCTGTCATGACCACGACATTCACAAAATTATTGGGGCCTGATGGCAGCAGCCGTTGTCACAATTTCTCTGGTGAGGCTACACGTGTGCGGATCCCCCTATGAACTTGGAAGAGTCCAATAGGACCCACGCACCAGTGATCTAGAACAGAAGGTTCTGGTAATTTCTCTGGTAAAGAAGGTTCTTCAGTGGTGGAAGGAACCCAGCAATTTACTCATAGGGGTTACTTTCTGTGATTGCCTGTCCTCACCACAGACATTTGGGGGATGGGCTGGGGAGGGCTCACCTGGGCTCTTTCCAGACCCAGGGTACTCTGACCGCAGTGGAGAGTTCCCTCAACATAAATGTCCTAGAGATGTGGGCCGTCCTATATGGTCTACAAGCCTTTCAGGACTACATGTTCCTGGGGCCTCTGCTATTGCAGACTGGCAACATCGGTGTAGTGCCCTACATCAGCAAGCAAGGAGGGATCTGTTCAGTATCACCTGTGCAGAGAAGTGATCAGGGTTTGATACTGGGCTCTAGAACTGATGGCAGTCCATGTTCCTGCTGCCGAAACGTCTTGGCAGACAGGCTAACGGGTTGCAGTCCAGGATGATTGCGTGAGAACTGCTGACCTTGGTTGTAGACCTGTTGGACAGGTCCTGGAATTTTCTGATGAGACACGTTGTCCCCTCTCTTGGAATCGGAGGTTCCTCTACACTTTTCCTCCCAATTCAGAGGGTGCTGATCAAACTTCAGATGGAAGGAGCAACTATGATCTTCGTTGCTCCCTTCTGGCCTCATCGGATCTGGTTCCTCTTACTGCAGCAGTTGGCGTTGGAACGTTCAGTGCCCCTGCCACTGTGCAGTGGCTTGCTGTCACAGGAGCAGGGCACTCTGGTCCATCCGGACCTAAGGTCCCTATACCTCCATGCCTGGCTCCTGAACACATAGCCATCGCTAAGTTTAGGATATCTCAAAAGGTGGCTACTGTCCTGGTGGCTACTAGGAAGCCCTCCACCAGAGCCACTTATTTTATGAAGGGGAAGCGCTTTGCTCTATGGGTGGCTTCCCATCATTTGGATCCTTTTACTTGTTCAGTGAATCAGATTCTGGAGTACTTGCTGCCCCTTTCAGATTCCGGCATGCAGTACTGCTCCACTAAAGTGCACCTGGCTGCTGTTTTAGCCTTCCCTGTGCCCTCTGAAAGCCGTACGGTGGCACAACTGGAGATGTCCCCATACATTTTTGAGGCATTCTTCACATGAAGCCTCCCATCCACAATCGAGTCCCGCCTTGAGACTTAAATTTTGTGTTAGAGAAAATTACTTCAGCTCCTCTTGAGCCAGCCGCGACTTGCAAGCTAAGTTTTGTGCAGTGGAAAGCATTATTTTAGTTGTTATTACTTCTGCTCGAAGGATTTCCGAGCTTCAGACTCTGATGTGCGAGTCTCCTTATTTGGTTTACCACAAAGACGTGGTGTCTTTGCGTATCAACGCTACATTTTTACCAAAGGTGGTGTCTGATTCTATCCTGAATCCAGTCAACCGTCTGCCTGTGCATTATCCAAAACATGCCATTCCAGGGGAAGCATTGCTCCATGCTTTAGATGCACACCAAATCTTCGGATATTATGCTCATCACATCAGGGACTGCAGGATGTCCTCATAGCTGTTTGTTTTGTTCGCCCTGATAAGAGGGCGTTCCAGTCTCCCCAGTTCTTTTCCCACCGTCGACTCGCCAGCATCGGCCTCTCGGTCTCTACCTAGCGTACGACAGAACTTTCTGTGTTTTTTTGCCAACTGATGTCCTCTCCAACTCTGTCGCTTGAGGGCCACCTTTCTAAGTGTGCCTGTGGAAAACAGATCCCTTTCAAGGATCCTCACTCTTCCTGCGTGTGTTGCCTAGGCCTGGACCACGATAACAAGTCCTGCACCTTTTGCCAAGGGTTCAGTAGCCGCACCAGGATCCGCCATCAGAAGGCGCTACAGGTGTATCTCCTTGAAGAGAAATTAAAAAGGATGGACCAAGAACCTTCCTCCAGAGGAGAATCTTCTTCAAAGGCCCATAAGCATGGGGAGAAGGTGAGGTCCAGATCCCCGACTCAGGCCTTGGACTCTCACAGCTCAGGCTCCAGGTCGGACCGCTCTCCTCCAGGGCTCGGTCACAGCCCCCCTCCCCCGGTTAAGGTCTGGACTTCAGGCGGCTCTTCTTCGCTCCAGCCGATCAAGACTTCGAGACCCTTGGCCTCCTCCACTCCATTCAGGGCCTCTTCGAAGTCGTCTGAGCACCATAAATCCTCTTCTTCCACCCGATGTCGGGACATTGACTCCAGGTCGGTCTCCCAACTGCCCAGAGGTCTTGATCCAGCCCTCAGAAAGACCAAGGACCTGATGTCCCTGAAAAGGGCGTCACCTGGTGTCGGCTAAACATCCGAAGTCGGCCAGGCGCTCACAGGAACCAACGACACCAGCCAGTTGCCGGCTGGGCGTTTGCTGGATCCGAAGGCGTCGGCCTGAAGACTGACATCGGCATCGCACTCTCCGGAGCGGAAGACCGCCCCCTCGTCACCAGCGGACGCTGGTCACAGGGAATCGATCGAGGAGGACACCCCGCTGCCTGAAGACCAGGCGGGCGACACCGACGATGCCGGGCTCTCATGGGAACCTTCCCCAAACCAGGAGACACCCGGGGACCCAACGCCCGACCCCAGCGACAGACCACCGGTGCCAGGCCCATCGTCTGGTATGAATATCGAAGAAGTAAAGGAACTCTTTACTTTTTAGTGGGACACCATCCGAAAGAATGTGGTCCCTGTTAAACCTCCTCCTCCTACTCCTACTCCTTCACCGCCTACACCCCCTCCTCCACCTAAGGGGCCAGCAGGACAACCACTAACCCCCAAGGAACAGACTCCACCTCCTAGGGGCAGATCTAAAGACAGGAGAAGGCCTCCCTCTAGATCTCCATCAGGGTCTCCCAGCCCTAAGCGACCCAGATGGCGTCGGTATACTCCGTCGGGGGAGGACTCCAGATCGCACACTTCAAACTACTCCAGATCTCCTTCTCTGCTCAGCATCTCCTCTCCTGACCCCCATGACCTTCCCAGGTCTCCTCTGGATGATCCCTCTTTCGCTGAGATCATGAAGCACATCCAGGACAACATGGGGTGGGATGCTGAAGACCTTGACCCCAAACGACAACGCCTTGCCTGCTGTGTTCGGCAGAAAGACCCAAAGCCTGTGGTAGTGCCACCCTTGGTGGACACTTTGCGGATGTCACCAAGGCTGCGTGGAAGCATCCGCACTCCACTCCCGCAGTGCCGAAGAAGGCTGACTGCCTGTACAAGGCTCCGAGAGACGACCAGTACTTGACGAAGCAACCTCTGGCGTGACTCCTTGGTCATCACGGCCTCACATGACCGGTCTCAAAGACCCCAACATATGAGCACTCAGCCACCGGATCAGGAATCCAAGCAATTGGATGCCCTGAGGAGGCGCACGTACGCGGCTGCTACATGCGCCATCAGGTCTCTGAACTACCTCACCCACATGGTACAGTTTCAGAACGCCTTGTGGGAACAGGGCCAGGACCTGGTGTATAAGCTTCCTGATGGCGATCAGAAAGCGGAGCTCCTTAACCTGCTCCGCACAGGGTCAGATGTGGGGACCCAAGTGCTTAGAGCCACATACGATTCTGCGGACTCTTTGGCCAGAGCTGCAGCTTCAGGCGTTTGTATCTGGCGACACTCTTGGCTCCGTGTCTCTGGCTTTACCCCAGACGTGCGGAAGAATATTCTAGACATTCCGTACAACGGCAAGGTGCTCTTTGGTGAATCCTCGGAGAAGGTCATCACCAAACTCCAGGATGCAGGGAAGGCAGTCCGATCTGTACAGGCCATGTACAGATCCAGGCCTAGTTTCTTTCGTAGGAAACAGAGCCGCTTTCACAGCTGGCAACAAAGGCAGCAGTCACGTTCCAGCCAGCAGTAAAGGGGCACTTTTCAGTGTAAAGCCCAGGCGAAGTCGTCCCCAGGCAGAGGCCAACGTTACTCAGAACCGGCCCAGCCCGCAGGGACCAGTGCTGCTACAGTATGACTCCTTCCCGGCCCCCGCCCCTCCTTCGGATCTACGGGAAAGAAAGGTCGGGGCTCGTATCGCACGCCACTTTTCAGGGTGGCAGTCAATCACCACCGACAGGTGGGTTCTTCAATTGGTCAAGAAAGGCCATTTCATAGAATTTCTCGACCACCCACCAGCAAGACCTCCCCTGCTCTCCCGTTACTCGGGTCAGCATGCCCTGCTCATACAGCAGGAGGTGCTCGTGCTTCTGGAAAAAGAAGCCCTAGAGCACGTACCAAGGAACCAGAGGGGCCTAGGATATTATTCTCACTTCTTTCTGGTTCCAAAGAAGACATCGGACCTCTGTCCGATACTAGACCTCAGCGACCTCAACGACTCAGTCCTGTACAAACGCTTCTGCATGGTGACCCTCCCAGGTCTGATTCCCATGCTCAAGCAGGACACTTTTCAGGCGTCCCTAGACATGCAGGATGCCTACCTGCATATTCCTGTTGCTCAGGCGCACAGGAAGTTTCTGCGCTTGAGTTTCAGGGTCGCCACTATCAGTTCTGAGTTCTCCCCTTGGGCTGTCATCTGCACCGCGGGTGTTCACGAAGTGCATGGCGGTAGTAGCTCCATCTCTGAGGAGACAAGGCCACTACATGTTCCCCTACCTGGACGATTGGCTTCTCATGGCGCCCTCCCGGGAGGCCCTGATGTCTGCCATTCACTACGCTCAGTCTCTGTTCGAGACTTTGGGCATTATCATCAATCACGAGAAGTCACGCCTGGTTCCGTCCCAGACTCTGCAATTTATAGGTGCAGTTCTGGACACCATCCAAGGGAAAGCTTTCTTCCCCCTGGACAGAGTGGAACACATCAGATCCCTCATCAGGGACGTTTCTGCGAAGAAGACCGTTCCTGCCAGACTGGTCTTTTGCCTGCTCTGACACATGGCTGCGGCCATTGCAACAGTCCCACTAACCCGCTTCGACATGCGGATAACCCAGTGGATGTTAAGGGTCCAATGGGACCAGAAGCAAAACCATCTGCAGCATCCAGTCAGGATCAGGAAGGCCATAATCCCAGATTGGCAATGGTAGCTAGATTAAGGAAATCTGTCAGTGGGAGTCCCCGGCTGTGACGCTCTCCACAGACGCCTCATGGCTCGCTTGGGGAGTACACCTTGACGGTGTCCGGTCTCGGGGCCTGTGGACAGACCAAGAGACTCATCTCCACAGAAATATCCTGGAAATGAGGGCAGTTCTTTACGCCCTGCAGGCCTTCCAGTTGGAGATTCCACCGGCTACACTACTGTTACAGATAGACAATTCCGCGGTGATGTATTACCTCAACAAACAAGGAGGCACCCATTCCTACCTGCTTTGCAGGGAGGCCATGAGGGTGTGGGATTGGGTTTTGCAGCACGGCGCAAACCTCATTGCTGTTCATGACCCAGGAGTGGACAGTGTCATTGCAGACGGCCTGAGCCGCTCTCAGGCCAGAGTCCATGAGTGGGAACTACTTCAGGAGGTTGCAGAGGATCTGGTTTGCAGATGGGGTACACCAGAGTTACATCTTTTGGCGTCTCCATCCAACGCAAAACTGCCCAATTTTTGCTCATTAGATCCAGGGCCTGGTGTTTCCTGGTGAGACGTGTTGTCCCTCTCCTGGGCGGGCAGATTCCTCTATGCCTTCCCCCTTTTCCGTTGATCCAGAGGGTTCTTCTGAAACTTCGCAGAGAGCAGGCGACGCTAATACTTAACGCGCCGTTTTGGCCCATGCAGATCTGGTTCCCTCTTTTGCATCAACTGTCCCGGGAACCTCCAGTGCTGTTGCCAGTCAGCTCCCACTTGCTGTCTCAGGAGGGCAGGTTCATTGGTCCATCCGGACCTACGTTCCCTGAACCTACACACTTGGCTCCTAGAGACATAGCCATGATGCGACACGGGGTCTTGCAAGAGGTAGCAGACATTCTTGCTGCTGCTAGGAAACCGGCTACCCATGTGACCTACGCCATGAAGTGGCGCAGGTTTTGCATATGGGTTCAACCACGCGTTTTTTTGCCCTTGGATTGTCCAGAGAAGTTGGTCTTGGACTACCTGCTGTCCCTTTTCCAGACAGGCTTGGCTTACTCCTTGATTAAGGTACACCTCTGTGCCATCTCAGCCTATCACGTTTCTATAGGCCAACGCATTATAGCTCAGTTGGACACGGCACGAGCTTTCCTTAGGGGTGTCCTTCACCTTAGGCCCCCAATTAGGGATCCGATTCCACCATGGGATCTACCCTTTGTCCTGGAGCAGCTTACACTGCGACCCTTTGAGCCAGCCACGGATTGCGAGCTACGTCTTCTCTTTTGGAAGACGCCCTTTTTAGTTGCCGTCACCTCGGCCAGAAGAATTTCTGAACTCCATTCACTTATGTACAAAGAACCTTACTTGGTTTTCCACCAAGACAGGGTATCCCTACGGACTAATCCTAAATTTCTGCCTAAGGTGGTCACGGCTCTCACCCTTAATCAGGACACCGATCTACCAGTATATTTCCCTAAGTACTCTAATCGAGGAGAAGCCCTCTTGCACACTTTAGATGTGCATAGGTGTCTCAGATACTACCTGACCAGAACCAAACACCACCGAAAATCTGACCAGCTTTTTGTCTCCTTTGCCCACAGGATGATGAGGGCTCCTGTTTCAAAACAGTCGCTATCTAGGTGGCTCATTCAGTGCGTTACGTTCTGTTACCAGAAACGCAACAAACCCTTACCAGGCTCGGTTAAGGGCCATTCCACAAGGGGGAGTGGCTGCCTCTTTTGCAGCTGTAAAGAATGTGTCCACCTCAGCCATTTGTGCTGCAGCTACTTGGAGCTCCGTACACACTGTCATCAGGCATTATAGCCTGGACATTGCATCGAGGCGAAGAGCAGGTTTTGGTCTAGCAGTCTTTCAAGGACTACTGTCCTAGGCTTGAATTCATTGAAGGATTTCTACCTTCCCTCCTCCCAATGGTGTGGGATTTCCATGATTGCTTGGGAATCGGTCCTAATGGTGTAACCTGCTGCAAGAGCTGTTTCTCAAAGTAAGATAGTAAACCGTATCAGTAGATCTTCGAGAACAGCTCTTGCAGCAAGTACTTTCCCTCCCACCATCTCCGCTGAAGGTAGATTCTAGTTCCAACATCCTTCTCCTGGGATAAGGCATTCACAGCCTCTTTCTGATTGCCATTTGATGGCGAATCCTCAGTCTCCTCTTCTGATGTCATCCAGCGGCTGGGAGTCTCTGGCGGGAGGGGCCGCCGCCTTATATGCTACGCCTGACGTTGGGGGGCGGGACCGACGTCTGAGGCGGTCCCCCGCTAAATACTGCTAGCTAGAAAATTTCCTTGGGGTCCTGGTGCCTGCCGTCTTCAGTCCTAATGGTGTAACCTGCTGCAAGAGTTGTTCTCGAAGATCTACTGTTACGATAAGTTCTTACGTAACTGTACTTTACAGGTGAGTAACCTGTATTTTTTCCCCACATTGTACGGTTAGCAAGGTTTACACCATGAGTTGAACATCCTCTCAACTTGTGCCAGGGAGAAGGGTCTTCGACCTCCCAAGGCTTCAGTTCCACAATTTTGGATTCCTCTAGGGAGATGTGGAAAGTTTGGCCCTGGGTGCTTTGAAAGGCCAGGTCTTTTCCTGGCGTTCCTAGGTTTCCTCTAGGGACTGCTAGAGAGGTTATTTGTTTTGTGTGCTGGTAGCAGGAGCTGCCCTGTGTTCTGATCACCGCTTCCTCCTTGGGATCAGAATCTGGTTCTGAATACCTTGTGATTACCTTTCAAACTGCTGTCATTCTTCTTCGCTGATGTGATGCATTATAAGGGTGTTTTCTGATTGCCTGCTGCTTAGCTAGGAGGATTGGTGAGCTCCAGTATCTATCTCACAGGAACTGTACCTGTAACTACAGGGTCTGCTTTCTTTTTTCTGCCTGCAGCCATCTCTCCCAAAAGGGACGGGAAGGAGTTGTTTGAGTTAAATTGCGATGAGCCATTAGGATATACCTTATTAGTATGGCTGAGTTCAGGAAATTTAGATAACCTGTTTCTTCAAAAAAGTCGAACAGAGTCAGAACACCTAGGCCAACCTACCATGCGGGTGAGGACCTATGTGGCGTTGGATTATGTTGCAGGAAAGGAGAGATCTCCGGCCCTTATTGGAGATAATGTTTTCAGGGTTATAATTGTATGCCGAGTGTAGAAAGGTGAAACATCTGTTTTAGAGTTGCAGAGGACAGCTGCGTGATTTTCGCCCACAATTTCTCTAGGCACTACAGTTTGGATGTTCAGAGTCTGATGATGCAGCCTTTGCTCGCAGAGTAGTGTAGGCAGCAGTGCACAAGTATTGTTTTCAGTACTTGTTTTGGCTTATGAATAATAGTTTTCACCCTCCCGTTTTGAGTACTGCTTCTTAGAACCAAGTTGTTATGACTTCCCATTGACAGTGTATAGCACTACAGAAAGAAGAAATTTACTTCATACTTAACCGTAATTTCCTTTTCTGTTGGCTCCAACATTGTGAATGGAACCCACCCAAGAGCCTTGCTCCTGCAGGAGAATGTTATCCGGTATGCCAATGGATGTCCTTTCATCAAAACCCCTATTATGACTTCCTGGGCAATCCTCTGTTAATCCTGCTGCACTGTATAGATATCTAAATATATATAATATACATGTGTATGTCAGTCTTCTGCGAGCACGCATGTCAACAGGTTCAGTGTATATCACTAAAGGTGTGTTTTCTTTGTTGCAGGTAGTTCACTGCAGATAGTCTTGCTTGTCATAGTTCATCGTTGTGTTTATTAACATCAAGTTGCAGAGGTGCTGCTGGAGAAAATGATCCTTATGGGCTGCCTGTTTCATATGAGAGGTCAGACTCAATTAAGCCTTGTGTCTGAGGCAGAATGGGCCTTCACTCAGAAGTCTGTCAAAAATGTAAGAGAGTTCTCTGTATCCTGTAAAGCAAGGTCGTGTACAAGTAATTTGTTATGTTATCAGATAGGCAAAATATGGTTATGAAGCTCATTATGGCACTGCTAGGTCAGTAGTGACTGGGGAGTTGCTGTTGCTTGGGATCCTCACATGGCCAACATTGTAAAGCTTGGGCTGTGCTATTTCCCCTGGTGGGGGTGCACCATACTCAGTTGTTATGACTTTCCATTGGCAATGTTGAAGCTAACAGAAAAGGAAATTATGGTAAACATGAAGTAAATTTCTTCTTTTACCACTTTTCGGTTTGTCCTGGTTCCCTCCTTTGTGAGAACAGAGACGTGATTGGAATTTTCCACCAGTTAGCGGTTTGTTCTATTTAGGAACCGAACTGCAAACTAAAGATCTTATCTGTGACAGTCTTCACCATTCATCACCATTGGGTATCTGGCGAGGCTAGGACCGGGGAGACTTTTTTTTTTGGGGCAGTCGCTATGAGGCGGCGCCCGCCTAAAAGAGTCGACATGTTACGATAACTTTCAGCGGTTTGGCCATTAACTGCGGTCGACTCCGCCTTGGTCCCTGTTCTTCTTCTCCTCCTGCCGTCAAATGAGGACCTCGTGGAAGAATCTTTGATAGTATCTGCGTTTTCGGCCTACTGGTAGCCTAGTCTGTCGATTCCGTGTCGAATTGTGTCAGTTTCTGTTCACCTTGCTCTGTGCCGCTTCATCAGATCCCAGTAAGTTCATTCTTTTTTCTTAAGTGACACAGAGTACTTGTTTTGGTTTATTTCCTTCCGGTCATGTCTTGTCCTGGGGACAAAAAGAAGTCAAAGGCGGGGCGGCCTCCTGTGCGTTGGTGTCCCTGCAGCCGCCTTTACTCCGTTACAGACCAGCATAACTGGTGCCTTTCCTGCCTCGGCCCAGGCCACAATATGGATAACTGCAGTGCCTGCCTTTCCATGGGCTGCCGAGTTTTAGAAATGTGTGCGTTCAAAGTCCGACATGTGCCGCCGACTTTTGGAGGGCAGGTTCGCAGTCTGCGGGCCAAGGCACGGACTCTGGACCCTTAGTCCGGGTCCCCTCCTGGTCCAATACGGCCTGTGGAGGAGGGGGCCGCCACCAGTTTTAGCCTTGCCACAGCGGGGGCTCCTTCCACTGTGCAGGAGGCCCTGTCTGGCCCTCTTGGGGGCCAGGCAGGAGGCACTGTTCTGGCAATTGCTTCCTCGGAAGTGAAGGCTCCCCTGGTGTCGAGCTCTGGGGCCCATGGGCCCGGACCGGCACTGTCCTCGACACTGTCTGTCGGTGCCGCCTCTTGGCTCTGGTGTAACTGTGGCACTTGTCCCTTAGCGCCATTTCTGACCTGTGGCACTGTTTTGCGGTGCTAGGGATGGGAGGCGGTGCCAGGTGGTAAGACCTGCTCGGGCCGCCTCTGGCTTTAGCGCGCCTGAGACCAGCGCCGCCTCTGTCTCTGGTGCCATTCACAAGCGCTTGGGGAGAGGGGCGGTGCTGCTGTTGGTGCCGCCGACTCCAGTGCAGTTCGTGGCACTGTGGGGCGGTGCGCAGCCGATGCTGCCTTCAACTGGTGCCATTTATGTACCAAGGAGGGCGCCAACGCTGGCTCGGGTGCCTCTTGAGCTCTGGGTGCCGCTTATGGAGCTGGGAGGTGGTGTGGCGTGATCCTGTGACTGGGAGAGATTGTGGAGTGGTCTAGCTTCGGGCCTCTCAGTCCTCCTCGGACTCTAGGTCTGATCCGGACTGCATCCTGGATTCATCAGAGTCCTCCGGTCCCTCTTGTGTCCAGCACCTCAGCCCCCACTCATCCTCTCTCTGTTGGCCAGACAGGTTCTGTTGGTTCTGGGGTCAGTGGGACTGACCAGCCTATGGCGGTTCAGGTGGCCGCTGCTGCGCAGCCCAGGACCACGGACATAAGCATCCCTTCAGCTGGTGGTACCCTCCTCCTCGGTGATCCTGGACAGTCCGAGTTTGGGACAGTCTGGGGTGCCCTAGGAAGAGGAGGGTGCTGTACCTTTGGCTGACTCCCAGTGGTCAGCTAGAGGTTTCCAATTACCTAGGTTGGTGGTTATGAGGAAGAGGGCCCTTTTGGAGTTGGAGGGGTTGAGTGGGCAGGGTTTGGTGCAGTGGCCTCTCCATGGGACCTGCCCGGGTTCTGGGAGGAGTCGCAGTGCGGATCCTCGCCCCTCCCCCAGAGACTCTTCGAGAGGGTCTCTTGTTTTTGAGGTCAGGGTCCATCCTTCTGGACTTGCTTGATCCCAGTCACCTCACGGGGGGGATTTCCGAACTGGTTGAACAGCTTCTGTCTGCTGGAATGACCGGGTCTTCATCCTTGTCGGGATCATCTACTCTGTCCTTTCTGCCCGAGTAGAGGCGAGGTGCTTGGCCCCCATGCCTCTGCCTACTCCTTCTCCTCTCCTAGGTGTTCCCGGACCTATGGGACCCCTTACCTGACAGCAGGTCTGGGCTTCAGCTGCACTTTTCCTTACCTATTTTAGAGCCATGGACGAGCAGGTGTTCTACCACTCTCCAGTGCAGCCTGACCTTGAATCTCCAGACTCGTCTGCTTCCTCATCTTCTTCCTCCTCTGAGGGAGAGGAACCCTCCGTCCACCTTTCCCGAGCAGCTGATCTCACTGCTTATCAGCGCTTCCTTTCGGGGATGCTTGACGAGCTCCACATCTCCACCCTTAGTGAAAGCAATCCAGACCGGTCGGCGCAAATCTTCTTAGGCGAGTTCATTACAGCCAACCTTGTGGTTCTCGCCTGGCCTGTTCCCTTCCGGGAAGCATCGCACCAGGTCTGGCGGCGTCCTTTCTCCTCTGTTCCAGCCCCTAGGGACCTTCACCAGAGGTATTGCGTCCCCTGGGTTCTCCAGGAACTCTGCCTCACCCCCCCTCAGGGGTGATGTGCCTGGATACCCCTTCTGGGCATAGAACCCCAGGCCGTGACCGAGCCCCGGATTCAAGACTCTTTGGATTTTGACTTCTAGGGGAGGAGAACCTTCTGCTCTGCTTGGCAGCACATCAGGCCCACCATGCTGCCTACAACAGGTATTTGTGTTCCAGGCTAGGACAACTTCTGGCCTCTATTCCTGATTCGGAGGAAACCAGGCAAGCCATCTCTGCACAGGGCCTGGAGCTTGCAAGGCACCAGGCAAGGGTGTCCTATGACGCCATTGAGGTGGCTTCCAGGATAGTGGGGACAAAGATCTGCACTAGGCAGACGGCATGGCTTCGCCTTTCCTGGTTGTCATCCTTGGCCCAGCGAGGTGATTTCCTCCGGTTTTCTGGAGAACCCATCCTTTCTCCCATAGGGTGAGGCGGCGGCTTCAGGGACATTTTCCATCTCCCGCGGGGAGTTCCCTGTCTCACCCAGACCAGTCCCAGGCCTCGCCAGGCCTGTAGGAGTTCTCCCCTCTGGTGTCTCCCCCACTGGAGGCTGAGGGACTCTGTCCCTTAGGGGAGGTGCTGGACCCCCTCCGGGGGGTTCGCTACTCACGCAATAGTGATGAATGATGAAGATTGACACAGATAAGATATGAAAATTATGTACCTACCGTAATTCTTGATCTTTCTGTGTATCTTCACCAGTCATCACTAAATCCCGCCCACCTTCCCCTCTTGTGCCTCAGTCTCTGGGCAGTCCTCCTCTCCTCTGTGTGTCTCTCTTGTTGCACTCCAGTACCTCTCCTCTTCTTCCTCCTCTCCCTTGTGGTTAGGAGGAAGAGGACTTTCTGAGACATATGGGAAGGAGTTTTTCCTTGGGGGTCTCGGGGTGTCACCTCTTCTCTCCCTACCCTTGCCTTCTGACTCTGCTGTCTAACCCCCACCCACCTCTGGGGGTCCGAGATGGGAGGGAGGAGAGATCGGGGACTCCTGAGTACTCCTACAACAATTCCTTGTTTTTTTGGTGTCCACTTGGGACCACTCCTCCCTTCTAAGGTGTTGGCCTTCACACCTTTGTCCTTCTGAATTTTAACGGGCAGGTCCCCTGTTTTTTTTCCCTTCATATTATTTACTTCCCCTCTTGGGGATATTCTCCTTAATTTGGCAGGAGGGGTGGGCTCCACCTTCCTGTCTTGCCTGTTTCAACCTTGATTCTCTCCTTAAGTTCTGGTCCCTGTGGGATTACTTGATGCGTGGGAGGCAGTATCGTGCCTACTTTTTCTCTGCAGCTTGGAGGTTGTAAAATTGAGTTTCCCTCTCGAAGTCCAGGTTCAACTTGACTGGGGGTGGTGGCCCCTCCTCGCACCTTCTTTCTCCTTTTCTACCCTCCCTTCTCCACCCTTTCTTTTCACCCAGAAATTGGGGCCCCCTCCTCCCAATCCTTTAAGCTGTTCTTTCTCTATTTTTGCTGTCCTCTTAGTCGTTTGTTTCTCCTTTTAATTATTATATCCTTTCAAACAACATGAAGTCTTTCTGTATTCTGACATATGCAGTTAGTCCCAGCACTTGAACTGCTTTGGAGAGGAAAGAGTTAAATTCTATGCAGGGCATAGAACGTTGAGCTCAAGCTCTGTTCAGACCTCTTTCTGCTGCACTTTGAAATGTAACTGTCAGATTCATTACTGCGCCAAACTTAACGGTCGCTCCAGAGATTTCTCCTCTGCTCACAGTTCTTGGTCTGTTAAAGTCGTCGGTTTTACCGATAAATTCTTTGTTTTTTCGGTTCGGATCCCTGTCTGTGGTACAGTAAGTATGTAGGTAGTGGACTAGATTTGGAAAAACTTATGGAAATTGTAAACTATATATAATTCAGCCAGTTCGGCTGAACCGGTGCTGTGTAGAGTTTGTCCTATTGTAAATTTAGTGTGTGGTACCGGTCCTTATTAGTTTAAAAAAACCTGTGTCTGCGGTTTTTTCAAATACCCCTGACACTGTTAGAAACCAATAAGGGTGTCTTGCCTGGCTGAAGCCGAGTAAAGGGTAAGTTTTCTGATTAAGTATGGCTACGTCTGAGAAACCCAAAGGAAAAACCGGGCCCACTGGGTTTCAACACTGCAGTGTGCGTGGGGAGGCCTTTGCTAAGGCTGATCCCCCACACCGCTTGTGTTTGTAGTTTGGGGTTTGACCACCTCGATTCGGACTGCCAAATCTGCAAGAATTTCCCTAAAGCCACCCTGGATAAAAGATTGGCAGGTTTGGGAAAAGGAGGCTGAGAAGTCCGCTGACCCGGATGGCCAGCCTGGTTCGGTTCCGAACGAACCAGAAGGAGTGCTGTCTGACCAGGGCGAGACTTCTTCGGCCAAAAGGACAGCCGACTCCAAGGGATGGGGTCTGTAAAAAAAAAAAAAAACAAGTTAAATCTGCTGGTCCGGATCCAGAACCGCACCATCCGACCACCAAGGAAATTGCCCGAGCGATTCGCATAGTGGAATCACTTCTTTCGGTTCCGACTGATCCGGCGCCTTCTGGCAGGCGTTTGGTCGGTTACTCCGGTTCAAGATTATACCCCTGAAGATTTTTATGAACTGGACCTGGAGGGGGATGATGATTATAATGATGATGAAGGTGGTGATGATGACAGAATAGAAGGTCTGGATGAGCCCATAGAACCGGACATCTCCCCAGACAGGCCTTCTGGTGTTTCCCCTCCTAGGCTTTCTGAGTCCCCCTCCCACTTTATGTTTTACAGGAAAGTGGCAGAAACCCTCCAGCTCCCTATGGAAGAAGCTGTTGAGGAACAAGAGGAGCCCGACTTTGTGGAGATGATGTCCAAAAGGTTGTCTGTTCCCCTTCATAAGTCTTTTGGGACACAGACACAAATATTGTTAAAAACTCCAAATTCCTTACCTCCTGTGGATAGACAAGAAGTACATGCGGTCAGGCTCAAGTACGGAGTATTTGTACCAGCAGTGCAGCCATGTTGGGGTCGTGCAGGCTGCAGCCTGTGATAAGGCTAACATTCCCTTGGCTTCACACTCCCCAGATAAAGACTCCAGGAAGTTGGATGCCATGGCGAAGAAGCAGTACATGGCATCTTCTTTGGGACTCAGGCAGGCTAATTACATGGCCTGTACAGCCAGGTAGCAGAAGTCCAGGTGGGACACTGTACTGGCACTGGCTAAGCAGGCCCCCCCCCAGCTTGCCAAGGAGCTGGAGGAGGTGGCTGCTGATGGGATTGAGGCATCAAAGATCCAGTTTCATGCTGCTGTGGACTCCAGTGATGTGTCATCTAGAGTCATGGCTACATCCATGGCTCTTCGGAGGCTAGCTTGGCTGAGGTGTGCTAGCCTATCTCAGGATACCCAGGCTAAGGCTATGGATTTCCCTGTAGTTAATAATTCTTTGTTTGGGGAGCAGACAGAATTATATGAAAAAGTTAGATGAATACAGGACCACCTATAGGAGTGCACAGGCCAAGGAAAGGCAGGCAACTCCTCAAAGGCAGCAAGCTAGGGGCAGGGGCGGGCCTTTTCATAGGCCTTTCTACCAAGCACAGGCCTCCTCTCCTTTTTCCCAGAGGGGGTTCTTCAGAGGGAGAGGCAGAAGGGGGATGAGCAGGGCTGCATTCACCTCTCAGCCTAAGGCTCCTGCCAGGCAGGCACCCTGATATGTCAGCCCAGGTAGACTCCCACATTCCTGTAGGAGGCAGGCTGGCTTACTACTTCCAGGACTGGAAGTCTGTTAACTCAGACAAGTGGGTCTTGGAGATCGTAAGCCAGGGACTGGCTCTCAGCTTCAATGTTTCCAAAGCTGAGAGCCAGATTTTTTCCACCTGCAAACATTTCCGAAACCCTTGCCATAGAGGCAGAGGTTTCATCTCTTCTGGCCTTAAGGGCCATAGAGAGAGTTCCTACAGTCCACAGGCACAAAGGTCTGTACTCCAGGTACTTCCTTACCCCAAAGAAAATGGGAGTGGCGGCCCATCCTAGACTTAAGATACCTGAACAATCATCTATTAAAACTAAAGTTCAAAATGGTGACTCTAGGAATAATAATTCTCTCTCTAAGGCCAGGGGACTGGCTAGCCTCCTGGACCTAAAGGATGCCTACTTTCATGTTCCCATCAGGTGCTCCCATAGAAAGTACCTCAGGTTTGAACTGCCTTCAGGCCATTACTAGTTCAAAGCAATGCCCTTCAGCCTAACATCAGCTCCAAGGGTGTTCACAAAATGCCTAGCAGTAGTAGTGGCATTCCTAAGGAGAAAAAATATCTCCATATTCCCATACCTGGACCACTGGATCATAGTGGGTCAGTCTCCAGACCAAGTCAAGTCAGATTTGAATGTGACCCAGCAAGTGCTCACTTCTCTAGGTTTCCTTCTCAATCTTCCCAAGTCGGTTCTCGAACCAGTGCAGCTTTTGACCTTCATAGGGGTAGAACTGGACACTGTCAGAGCAAGAGCATTTCTCTACTTGGTAAGGGTAAAGGCCATCGTAGGGCTGACTTCTTCCTTCTGGTTTCTTGACCAGCAAGGTACTTCCTTCAGCTTCTGGGCCACATGGCAGCTTCCACTGCAGTGGTCCAAGGGGCCAGATTTCAGATGAGGGACATTCAGTTTCACCTGAGGGCCTTTTGGTCTCAGAAAAAAGATCCTCTAACCAAACTTATTCCAGTGACTGAGACCCTGATCCAGGCTCTTCAATGGTGGCAGGATCAGGACAATCTCAGGCAAGGGGTCCCATTCATCACTCAGTCTCATTCTGTGGTTCTAACCACAGATGCTTCTCTCCTGGGGTGGGGAGCTCACCTGGGGACTCTTGACAGCCCAGGGAGTGTGGTCCACTCATAAGTCTCTTCTCCACATCAGTCTTCTGGAACTCAGGGCAGTGTACCTGGCTCTGCAAGCCTTCTCACAATCAGTACAGAACAAGGGGGTTCAGGTCAGGACAGACAACACCACCACCATGTGGTATATCAGCAAGCAGTGAGGCACTCGGTCTACGGCCTTGCGCATGGAAGCCATGAAATTATGGTCCCTGGTATCCCCTGTTGCTGTCCCTAGCAGTCCATCTTCCCCTTTTTCTTCCCAGGAATCACAACCTGTTAACCTCCTGTCAGGGGAGGATCTGGTATCCCAACCTGTGGTCCCTCAATCTCAAGGCATGGCTCTTGAAGAGTTAGAATATGCAGGTTTGCATCTCTCTCAAGGGGTTCTGGACATTCTGAAAGCCTCTTGAAAACCTTCCACCAGAAAAACTTAATTCCAAATGGAAGAGATTCAGCATTTGGTGTTCCAAGAAGCATATAATCCCAGATACTGCTGACTTGTCTACAGTTCTGGACTATATGATTTATCTTAATGGCCTAGGTCTCAGACCAGCTACCCTCAAAGTACACTTGTCAGCTGTTTCTGCTTTTTTGTCAGTGGGAAAGCCCTCCTTATTGGCATCTCATCCTGTTTTCTGTAAAATTGTCAAGGGATTGCTTCATACTAATACCCCCTTTAGGGATCCTACTCCTGCTTGGGACCTTAATATTTGCATTGCTCAGGTTATTTAACCCCGTTTCAAGCCTTTGTCCTCAGTATAGCTTAAGTACTTGACTTGGAAAACTGTGATCTTCCTGGACATAAGTCTCCACCACTCATTCACACTATTGGGATCTGCGCCGGAGGCACTAGGACCCATCGGGAGCAAACCTTTTGCTGGAGGGTCGGCGCCAGAGATGGAGCCGCGAGGGCGGCACATGACCTCAGCTACGGCGGCAATGACTATCTCGGCGTCGACCCTCAACCACCTCAGTTTCTTTTTTTCCCGTCAGTCGAGGCGCTTTCAGTGACGACGTTGTCATTCGTATTAGGAGTCAAACTTCAAACTAGCAGCATAGTTTTCAGTTTTGTTATTTTGTAGTAATATCTCGATGAGTATCGCTTAAGTTTATTCTTATTTTAAAAATAAAAGAAGTCTCAGCCTACTTTGACGGAGTCGACCATGAGCAGGTCAGGTGACGGTAGGGAGACTTCGTATGAAAGCTGTTTAGTCAGTCGGGCTGGGTCTGGTCCGCCACCTTCTCCAGAAGGGGGGTCTGACAACGGTCAGTCCAATGCCTGGGAGGATGGGCGGTCCTCGTGGAAGCATAAAAATAAACGGTCGCATTCTTGGCACCGTCCGGCCTCGAGCTCTTCTTCGGCCCACGGGTCAAAAAAGAGAAGGAATCACTCGAGGTCACCCTCTGATATGTCTGCACGTAGACGTTCGGTTATCGGGGCTAGTTGCCGGTCTCCTCCTTCGGAGTCGCCAACCTCTGCTCCTGGTAGCCAACAGCTTCGACATTGGAGCCCTACCCCGCCCGCAGGTAGGTCTTCAGATGAGCAGTTTCATCAGTGGGCCGCTGTTATGGAGCAGTGGGCTCGGAGGTTGGTTCAGCTACCTGGCTCGGTCACTCGTGGGCCTTGAGCTTATTGGGAGACCAGGTAGGGCGGTTGACTTCCTGGTCGCGCGGCACCTTCTTCGGTGCCGTCGACTCCGCGCTTAGGTGTTTCCCCCCCCTCACATGGCTATGGCGAAGGGGGCCACACTGATGCCTTATCTCCTGCTCTTCTTCCTTCAAAACCTGTTTTTCAGAGTCTAGGGGTGTTTTCGTCGCCCTCAGCGTTGTTGGTGTGCTCGGCGCCGTCCTCGGTGCCGTGCAGCTTCTCTGCGCCGTGCGGGTCCTCAGCGCCATTTCCGGTGCTGCGTGGTCCCTCGGCATCGTTTTCGGTGCCGCGTGGTCCCTTGGCGTCGTTCTCGGTGCCGTGCGCCTCCTCTGCGCCGGGGGCTCTCGGGGCTTCCTCTGCTTTTCAGGACTCCTCCTTTCACTCTTTTCCTTCTTCCCTCTCTTCTGATTTTCATACCTTTCCTGTCCATGCAGTCCCTCCTGGACCGTCAGGAGATGACATTGAGCCTGACCCAGACCTTCGGTTGGGTGATGAAGTGGACGAAGCAGGATCTTTTACTGCTACAGAGCCTGTGGTCGAGGACCTGTCCTTTAAGTCTCTGCTGAAAAATTTGAGTTCCAGTCTTTCTCTCCAGACTACAGACATCGATCCTGGAAAATTGTTAAGACTCCAATACCTTCATGCCCCGGAGATCCCTACGGATTTGACTCCTCCGGTTCAGCCTTCCTTCGAGACGCTGTCTCAAATGGTATGGAATAATCCTGCTCTCACCCTTCGGTGGCTAAATCCATAGATAGGAAATATTCAGCCCCCAAGGATCGTCCCATTTTGGCATCTCAAGCCTTTGCGGATCCTATTGTAGTCTTGGCAGAGAGTGATAAGGTCGTTCTTCCTCAAACTACTACAGCTCGACCTATTAACAAAGAATCTCATAAGATAGACACCTTAGATAAGAGAGTCTTTGCTGCTTCTACCCTAAGTATGCGTATTGGCAGTTACCAGGGCTATTTCTCCCAGTATGAATATATCCTGTGGCATTCTATCAAGCAAATGGTTGAAGCTCTACCGGAATCGGATACAAAGCCAGAGCTTCTTCAGACCATTACCAGAGGTATCGAATCCCAACAACCAGCAGGTTAAAGCAGCCATGGATGCTTTCGACACAGCTTCCCGTCCAGCGGCTGCTGGTATTTGTACCCGCCGTCATTCCTGGCTGTGCACTTCGGGCTTCATGAATGACGTGCAGCAGCAGGTAATGGCGTTGCCCTTTGATGGTGCATATCTTTTTGGTCCTCACGTAGAACAAGCTCTAGAAGCTACACAAAAGACTAGGTCAGCCATTAAGTTGGCTTGACCCCCTCCTGTCCCCTCTCGAGGGAGTGTCAATAGACGTCAGTTTCATAATCGTCAGTCCTTTCGAGGCAGAGGAGGTTTCCATAAAAACCAACCTGCCCAACCTCAAAAGAAGACACAATAGAAAGCGCAAGGGCCCAAAGCGCCGAGCGCCACCTTATCAGTTGCTGGCCCAAGTCCCATCTCAGCTGCCCGAGGTGGACTTTTCCTCTCTGGTGGGAGGTCGTCTGATGCACTTCTACAACCAGTGGAAGTCCATAACCTCAGACAAATGGGTCCTTCGGATAATTCGCGAGGGGTATTCACTCAATCTTGTGGAGACCCCTCCGGATCGTCCTCCCAAACGACAGCCCAAGCTGTCAACCATTCAGTTAGACCTTCTCGCCGCCGAGATTCAGGGCCTTCTGAACAACAGGGCAGTAGAAGTAGTGCCGCTGCATCAACGGAACACAGGGTACTACTCCCATTACTTTCTGGTCCCAAAGAAGTCCGGGGGCATGCGCCCCATTTTGGATCTCAGAAAACTAAACAGATTTCTCCCCAAGGAGAAATTCAAAATGATTTCTCTGGGAACTTTACCTTTGCTTCATCAACACGACTGACTATCCTCCCTAGATATGCAGGATGCTTACCAACACATTTCTATTCACCCAGGGCATCACAAATTCCTGAGGTTTGTGTCTCTGGGACAACATTATCAGTTCAGAGTCCTGCTCTTTGGGCTATCCTCGGCACCGCAGGTTTTTACAAAGTGTTGTGCAGTTCTAGCAGCGCACCTCAGAAAGGTCGGGATACAGGTGTTCCCTTATCTGGACGATTGGCTTCTGGCAAGCCCTTCCAGGCAGGGAACTCTGGACACCGTGGAGATGACCTCTCGCTTCCTTACGTCCATGGGAGTTCTGCTGAACCTTAAGAAATCGCAGTTGCAGCCCTCCCAGAGACTCTTTTTTATAGGGACTCTTCTGGACACCTCCTGTGCGAAGGCTTTTCTTCCAGAAGACAGAAGGAACGATATCCTTCAAATGGCCCGTCTCATCGGGGACAACAACTCAGTCCCAGCTCTCTCGATGCAACGGATACTAGGCCTCATGGCATCCTCAGTGTTCACTGTACCCCTAGCACGTATGCACATGAGAACTTCTCAGTGAATGCTCAGTACTCAGTGGTCCCCAACCACTCACCCGCAGTCCTATCCCATGAAAGTGACAGAACCTTTAAAGAGGTCACTCACCTGGTGGTCTCAAGAGAGCAATCTCCTGGAAGGGTATCCCTTTGCTCCTTTGGACCATCAGATCTCTATCACCACAGATGCGTCCCTAATGGGGTGGGGAGCTCACTGTCAGGCTCTCCACACTCAAGGTGTGTGGACTCAGGTCGAGTCCCAGCTTCACATAAATGTCCTAGAAATGAGAGCCATCCTTTATGCGGTCCGAGCGTTGAGGGACATTCTCTGTCACAAGAACATTCTCCTTCAAACGGACAACAAAGCAGTGATGTACTACATCAACAAGCAGGGCGGTGCTCACTCTAACCCCTTATGCAGGAAAGCGATGAGAGTGTGGGAATGGTGCTTGGAGCACAAGGCTCTAATTCAAGCGGTCTACCTACCGGGAATACAGAACAAACTGGCAGACCGTCTCAGCAGAACAGAGACAGATCCTCACGAGTCGTCTCTTGACTCAACCATAGTTCAGTCACTATTCAAAGAGTGGGGAACTCCAGACCTGGACCTTTTTGCATCCCCACTCAACGCAAAACTGCCTCTCTTCTGCTCCAGAAATCCAGGGCCTGGCATTTTCTGTCAGGATGCGTTCAGGCTGCAGTGGACAAAATGCTTTCTTTACGCCTTTCCACCTCTTCCTCTAATTCAGAGGGTGCTCCTCAAGTTCGAATCCCAGGGGGACAAAGTGATACTCATTGCTCCCTTCTGGCCTCGACAGCTGTGGTTTCCACTACTCAGCAATATGTTGGCAGTTCCTTCGAGACCACTTCCCCTGCAGATGAACCTTTTGACTCAGGGACCGGTGGTCCATTCCAACCTGAGGTCGTTTCATCTTCACGCTTGGCTCCTGAAGAGGTAGAAGTAAACCGGTTCAATGTCTCTCAAAGGATTTCAGATATTCTTCTGGCTGCCCGGAAGCCAGGCACTCGGAAAACTTACACAGCCAAGTGGAAGCGTTTTTCGCTCTGGTGTGCAAAGTCCTCTTTGAATCCCTTTTCCTGCCCACCAGACAAGATTTTAGAGTACCTCTTAGACCTCTCAAATTCGGGTCTGCAATACTCTACAGTCAAAGTTCACCTTAGTGCCATTTCAGCGTATCATGAGCCGGTTTTTTCCTTAACACTGGCTCAGTTACCTGTGGTTAAGAGATTTCTTAGAGGAATTCTGCATACCAGACCTCCTACAAGATGTCCAGTTGCAGCCTGAGACATTAATCTTGTCCTAGACATGCTCACTCGGAAACCTTTCGAACCTCTGGCTACCTGTGAGCTAAAATTTCTCACCTGGAAGACTGCCTTCCTAGTGGCCATTACCTCAGCCCACAGGGTCTCTGAGATACATGCCCTGGTCACAGACCCTCTGTATACTGTGTTCCATAGGGACAAAGTAGTTCTTCGTACTCATCCTAAATTTCTTCCTAAGGTTGTGTCAGAATTTCATATAAACCAACCTTTGGTTCTTCCCTCTTACTTTGCGGACTTCCAAAATGAAGGAGAACGTTCTCCTCATTCTTTGGATGTTAAGAGAGCCTTGCGTTTCTATCTAGATAGAACCAAGGACTTTCGCAAAGCCCAGCAACTGTTCGTTTCCTTCAGCGAGACCCGGCTGGGTCAACCTGTCGCTATCAGATCTATCTCAGCATGGCTAGTGGCATGCCTTCGCCACTGCTATTCCATGGCGCAGGTTAAGTTGGAGGGTAGAGTTTACGCTCACTCTACTAGAGTGGTCGCGTCATCTCTAGCGGAAATTCGCAACGTGCCCATTGCAGATATTTGCAACGCGGCCACCTGGAGCTCAGTGCATACTTTTGTGAAACATTATGCACTGGATGTCCATGCCAGATGACATTCTTCCTTTGGCAGAGCCATCCTTAATGGACTTCTGTCCTAGAAATGTGAGCTCTTGGTTTCTCCTGCCGCCCTCTTGGGGGATTATTAGCTCGGTACTCTCCCAATAGTGTGAATGAGTGGTGGAGACTTATGTCCAGGAAGATATGAAAATTACGTGCTTACCATAATTCTTGATATTCTTGGACGAGTCTCCACCACTCATTCACACGCCCTCCCTCCGTCCCCCGAGCTCACTTCTGTTGTTGGTCTTCACTCCCTCAAATCTTTAGGCTGTGAAGACTTCTTTGTTGACCCTTCTTATACGGGTCGCCCGGACTATCATATGTCCGGTTTTTAGGTTAGGCTACCCTTCTAGGTTAGTTACGCTGCACCTCCTTGGTAAAAAAGGTACTGAGGCGGTTGGAGGGTCGATGCCTAGATAGTCATTGCCGCGCAAGCTGAGGCTCAAGGTGCCGTTCCTCGCGGCTCCACCTCTGGCGCCGACCCTCCAGCAAAAAGTTTGCTCCCGATGGATCCTAGTGCCTCCGGCGCAGATCCCAATAGTGTGAATGAGTGGTGGAGACTCGTCCAAGAAGATCAAGAATTACGGTAGGTACGTAATTTTCATTTCCCGGTAGCTATTACCTCTGCCAGACGTATCGGTGAATTGCAAGCTGTCAGTGGAGCCTGATTTTTATCTCATTCCATAGAGATAAGGTGGTCCTTAGAACCAATAGAAGGTTCTTACCTAAAGTGGTTTCAGATTGTCATTTGAATCAATCCATGTCTCTCCCTGTTTTCTTCACTGATCATTCTTCTTCAGGAGAGAGAAGATTACACAGTTTAGATGTTGAAAGGGCTCTTAGCTACTACATTGAGCGTACTAAGGCACTCAGGTTTGACTCTCTCCAGTTTTTCCTCATTTATGGGGAAGTGGGGAAGGGCAAACCTGCCACTAAAGAACTATTGCCAGGTGGATTGTCTCTTGTATACAATTCTGCTCTGAAAAGGTATGCAAAATACCACCCTCAGGCCTGAGGACTCATTCGACTAGAGATACAGCTGCTTCCCTGGCTGCTGCCAGGGATATTCCCTTACTAGAGATATGCAAAGCAGCCACCTGGAAAACAGTTCATACATTTATCAAGCGTTACTCTCTGGATATCCAGGCTAGGAATGATGCTAGGTTTGGTACAGCAGTACTGCAGAGCCTATTCCCAAAATAGGTTTGATTCCCTCCTCCATGGAGGTATTGCTTGGTATTCTGCATATGTCAGAATACAGCAAGACTTCATGTTGTTTGAAGAAAAAATTACTCACCTTAGTAATTTTGTTTATTCTAATGGAGTCTTGCTTTATTCTGACCTGCCTCCCCTCTCAGAACCTGATTTTTGGGAAGTGGGCTGGCAGGACCAGTGTTGCACCTCAGGGGTACATTTGGGCACTCCCTCTTTTTAGAGAGGGGGAGTGGGTTATGTTTTGTTGTTTTGAAAAGTCATAAGTTGTTCACTACCTACTTTTTGTTTTGGATTTCTCGACTTGAGTCTTTTGGGGGATCCAAAATGTCTGGTTGCCATTTGGCTAGTAAGCTTTTACAATTTCCACATAGTGGGGTTAGTTAGTAAGAATCTGATGGTTACACTTCAAAACGCAGCAGACAGTGGTTTGAACCGAGCTCGAGCTCAGCGTTCTATGCCCTGCATAGAATTGAACTCTTTCCTCTCTGGAACAGTTCAAGTGCTAAGGCTAACTGCATATGTCAGAATACAGCAAGACTCCATTAGAAGAAACACGATTACTAAGGTGAGTAATTTTTTCTTCCTTTTTTCTATCCCTTGGGCTTCCTTGCCTCACCCCTCCGTCCCTTCCTATATCTCTCTCTCTCTGGCATTTCAGAACTGGGACCAAGGTGGAATCAGTGGCAGTTAACAGCCAACCCGCGAGCGCCATGTAATACGTTGGCCTCGTGAGCAACGGCGCCCCTGCGTCGACTCCGCCTCTGGGAAAAAAGTTTCCCGAGGGGTCCTAGCCTTTGGCCAGACACCCAAAAGTGATGAATGGTGAAGATGCATAGAAATATCAAGAATTATGGTAGGTCCGTAATTTTCATATTTTTTCTATTTGGAACCAAACTGAATTTGGGTTTGTTTTTATTGACATGCCTGACAGACCCAAAAAGAAAATGGGACCGATAGGCTTTTAAAAGTTGTTAAAATTGCTTTAACCTCCTGGCTGAGGTAGACTGCCACGAGTTGTGTTGGAGGTGCCTGGGTTCAAATCATGATTTCTCTAATCATGAGCTTTGCATTGAGTTTTGCCCTAAAACTATCAAAAAGTGTTGAAAAACTGGAAGAGCTTGTGGCTTCCCAGTCTACCTCCATGTCACCAAAATACTCAAATGAGGGTCTAGCCCCTCACAGTAAGCAGAAGGACAGGTCTGCTAAAGATGGCTCAGAATCCAAGGTGTCTAAACGGGGGAATCCTGAAACCAGCAAGCACAAAAGAGCCTCTCAGCAGGTACCAGAGATGGTGCCTGCAAAGAAAAAACAAAAACCTGTCGCTGCCCCTCCTCCTGAGGAAGGAAAGGAGATGTCAGGGGACAAGAACAGAATGCCCTCAGAGGAGGACATAACCAAGGCATGGTAGTTTTTCCAGGCCTTTCAGGCTGTGGGATCAGCCATGGGCATGCCTGTCCACCCTCCCCTGGTTCCAGTGCCTGCCTCTGTTTCAGAGGAGGGATGGGGCTGAGTTTTATTATGATGAGGAGGGAGAGGGAGGAGGGCCAACCTATCAAGCATGATGGTTCCCCGGAGCAGGAATTTGACTCCCCTTCTTGTACTCAGGATGATGTCTCCTCACATTATTCCTTTGTGAGGCAGATGGTTAACGCGCTCAGCCTCTGTGCCCAGGAGACAGCTGAGGATGAGGGCGAAGTGGAATTCCTGGATATGATGGGGTTAACCCCGACCAAGAGGTTGCTTCACCCTCTCCACAAGTCCCCAAAGAAGGCACCCTCTCCACAAGTCCCCAGAGAAGGCACCCTGCAAGCTCATGCAAACACCCAGCTCTGTCCCTGGTATTGATAAGAAGATCAAGAAAAAATACCAGGTGGAGAAACAGAGTGCTGAGTACCTATACACTCTGACCCTGACCATAAGAGGGTTGTCCAGGCGGTGGCCTGTGACAAGGCAAGTTCTACTTTATGCCCAGCTTCTGGACAGGGACTCCAGGAAACTGGATAGCGTGGGGAAGAAGGTTTATACCTCAGCTTCCCTGCTGGGCATAGCCGGCCCAGTATTAGAAGGCTCTGTGGAACTGGATTCTGGCTATGGGCAAGAAAGCATCTGGTGACTTGGCCCAAGATCTAGCAGACACAGGTAAGATGGCTATGGATGTGCCACCAAGTACCAATTACATATGGCAGTAGACTCGAATGACACTGCTTCCAGAGTTATGGCTCATGCAGTGATCCTGAGGAGGTTTGCTTGGCTCAGAACCACCAGCCTTTTCCAGGACACTCAGACGAAGACGGTGGATTTTCCCCTGTGAGGGAAGTTGCGTGTTTGGTGACAAGAAGCATACATGAAAAAGGTGGAGGAGTACAAAGCCACTTACAAGAGCAGTACCGAGAAGGAAGAGGCCTCCACTTCCAGCAGTCCCGATGGAAGGGGAGGTAGAGGTAGGGGATATTTTCCCTGTGGTTTCCTCGCCTGTGATTTCTCTCAGCTAAGGGGTTTCTTCAGAGGCAGAGGTTGAAGGGGGCTGTAAGCGTGCTGACTCAACCCCAGCACCCAAAGCTCAGCATAAACAGAACCCCTAACAAGTTGGTCCTGGTCACCCACCTATTGCCACTGGGGGAAGGCCAGCTTAGTTCTTCGAGGAGTTGTAAAACTTCACCACAGACAAGTCGGTTCTGGAAGTAGTGAGCCGGGGATTCACCCTGCAGTTCAAAAGAATTTCAAGACTGCAGGTTCGCAAAAACTTTGCACCTTCCACCCCAACAGAGAAAAACCTATTGGAGTTGGAGGTAAGAAAGTTGTAAGCGAATGCAGGAGAAAAGGTACCCCCATCATAGTGGGGAAATGGCCTCTACTCGAGGTACTTTCAGACCCATAAGAAAAATGGGAAGTGGCGACCCATTCTAGACCTCAGATATATGAGCAGACACCACAAAAAGGAAATGTTCAGCATGGTAACCCCGGCTTCAGTAATCCCAACCCTTCAGCAAGGGGACTAGCTTGGGTCTCTTGACCTGAAATATGCCTATTTCCATATTGCAGTCAGGCCCTGTCACAGAAAGTACTTAAGGTTCAGGGTCGGGAATGGTCAGTACCAGTTCGCAGCCCTCCCATTTGCACTCTCTTCAGCTCCAAGAGTATTTACAAAGTGCTTGGCCGTGGTGGCAGCACATCTGAGAAGACAAGGGATGGTGATCTTATCATGACGACTGGCTAGTCGCAGGGAAGTCGCACCAGGAGGCCAAGGTGCCTCTTCTTCTCACTTGACTTACCCTGGAGGGTCTGGGCTTCATAATAAACACTCAGAAGTCCCAGACAGAGCTAATACAGGTGCTAAACTTCATAGGTGCAGAATTGGATGACCTTCGAGGGAGGGTCTTCCTCCCTCAGGAGAAAAGTACCTTCCTCCCTCAAGTGCAGAATCTGGTAGATCTGGCTGTCTTTCAGATCAGGCTAGCCTCCAGCTGTTGGATCACATGGCCTCATCCACGACAGTGGTTGCCATGGCTGGGTGCCAAATAAAAAGACCTCCAGCACTACTTAAGGGCCCATTGATTCCAAAGGCTAGACCATCTTTCAAGGCTGGTACCTGTGTTAGACTCTCTTAAGAGCACTGGACTGGTGAAACGAGGAGGGCACCCTTAGGCACGGTGTGCTCTTCCTTCAGTCACCCACAGTAGTGCTAACTACATATTTTCGGGGGCATCTCAATCATCAGATCACACCATAGGAACCTCCCCCTCCCCGGCGAGCAGGATCCACACGAAGATTTTCAGTAGTACAACTGGAGTCGCCCACGCCAATATCACTAACCCCCTACATAGGTGTGAGCGGCCCTGCTCCCTCTTCAGTTCTTTCCCATTATCAACTCTGTTTTCTTGGGCCTCCTCGGAAGCTCAGTTTTGTGACTTTTTTTTTTTTTTTATGCCTTCGGCTTTTATCTAATTCATTTTTGTGTTAGAATCTTTTTGTTATAGATTCCCCTTTTCTAAGCGTTACTCTTTCTCTTGCAGACTATTCCTTCTCTGTGTCTGCCGCTTTGGGCCTGACCTCGTTGTCTTGGACTGTGAGGCGCTGACAGTGTTTTCTCCACCTGAACTCTGGCAAAGAAGACTACTCTTAAAAAGTTCATCATGGAGCAGTTTTGTGGCATGGATTCTCCGGGTTGATTCCTCCCCATCGATGGCGGGTCCTTTGAGCTTGCAGGTCTCCAAGGGCCTGGATCAGCCCTCGGGGGTTTAGTTGTCAGATGTGACCGAGACCACTTCCCCTGGCGTTCCCGCTACCCAATGGCTTTCTTTAAGGGATTCCTTGTCGATGGCTCTGGCCTCATCAAGGGTTACTGTAATGGTCTTTGTCCTACCAGACCCATACCAACAGTGCTGGCGCCCGCAACGCCAAGTATCAGGCCTTAGCTTGTATAGATCGCTTCCCCCTGGTGTTTCCGGTCCTGATGGCTCCTTCTTCCTCAGGGGGTGTTGATGGCTCAGGTCTCATTGAGGGTCTCTGTCTTTACTGTACCAGACCCATACCGACCACGCTGGAGCATGCTTCTGTGGGCGTCAGGTCTCAGCCTTTCAGGATAACATCCCCCGACGATCTTACTTCGAGAGGGCTCTTGCAGTAGGTATTCACCAGTAGAACTAAGTCACCAGGCATCAGGACCCCATGGAAAAATCTTCTAGCTAGCAGTCTCTGCTGGGGACTGCCCCCGACGTCACCTGACAGCTTACGTCAGTATAAATAAAAGTAATTATTTATATTGTGCCTTTCTGAAACCAAGGCGCATTAACAGTAGACTTCTTTAAACAATAAATAAAACACAAATACATTAGTGCTAACACATAAAATATGTTAAAACATCATCATTAAAACAGCATCAATAAGAAAATGCTGACAACCACAAATGGGTATTTAAGGCACGTTTTACATTTCTCCACAGACATGCACTCCCGAAGTGGATGGGGTAGAGAATTACAGAGGGTTGGAGCCACGTACATAAAAGCACAGGCCCCCGAAGATTTAAAAGAAACCCTCGGAACCTCTAGCAACCTCTCTTCCACCGAGCGGAGCGATCGCTTAGGGCAGTAGGGTACGAGAAGCTTTTTCAAGTAGACCGGGCCCAGTCCTGGTAGGGCTTTATAAGTCAGAAGACCGACTTTAAAGATGATCTGCCACTGTATTGGCAGCCAGTGCAGTTTGCGCAGCACCGGAGAAATATAACAGGTACAAGGAGTACACGTTAGTAACTGGGCCGCAGCGTTCTGCACGAGTTGCAAGCAGCGGATATCAACCCCAGGTAGCCCTAAATAAAGGGAATTGCAATAGTCAAGGCGCAAGGTCACAAAGGTGTGGACCAATGTAGGCAAGTCACCAGACGGAACTAGGTGCTTGATCCTGGAGATGTTCCTCAGATGGTAAAAGGCTGATTTGACAACTGCTCACACCTGCGATCGTAACTTCAGCCCGTCATCAAAAATCACCCCCAGGTTCCGCACCTGTTCAGAGGTTGGGAGCTGGGACCCATCCAGAAATAATCCAAAGGACAAACCAGCTCCCACCCCTCTACCCTGCGACTCAAGTCCACAACCGTCACCTCCGTCTTCTTAGAGTTTAACCTCAGCCAGCTCGAATTCCTCCAGTTCTGGATTTCAGTGAGGCAGTTGTCCCCACGCCCACCTTCCAGTTCTTTCTCGCCATCCTCACGGAAGAACAGCGCTACTAGCATCGCCATTTTAGATGAGCATTACTCTAATTTTCCACTTCTTCGAAGTTTTTTCAACTCAATTTGTCTTATAACAATGGCTCTGTATGTCGTTCCTGTCGCCCTCTGAATCGCATAAAAATAAGTGCGACTGGTGCAGAACTCAACTCCCACATAAGGACGGCCATTCCCTGTGCCTCTTCTGTCTAGGCCCGGACCACCGCGTGAAGGAGTGCAGGCACTGCCAGAAATTCAGTTTGGCCACCCGTAAATGGTGGCATCAGTCCCTGAAAGCCCACATTCTGAAGTAAAAGATGGCCTCCATGGAGAAAGAATTGAAAAAACTTAGGCAGACGTCGTCTTCTCCCGAGGGTCACCACAAGAGATGGGACAAGGAGAAGCATAGGGACTGGGACTCCTCATCCACAGCCCCACCGACTCTGGCTGGAGTCACGGCTTTGCAGGTATCTTCCCCTCCGGGGGACTGTTCTCCGGCCTCTTTGGTGGTGTCCAAGCGTGCATCGGGCTCGCGCTCAGGCCCGACGGGAGCCCTCAAGCAAAGGAGGCCTTCACTCCCCCCAATGGCTGCTTCTACTTCTCGGCCTAGCAGTGCAAGTGGGTCCGATAAGTTGGGCTCTGGCTCTGCCGTTTCCCACTCAGACAAGGCTGATAAGTTGCCTGTCGGCCCGTCCAGCGGACGCCGAGCCTACGATCCCCTGTCAGGTCCTAACGTTACACCTGACGTCTGGGAGTTGCCGCAGCTGACGTCCGACCAGCTGCCATTGGAGGTTTCACAGTCTCTACCTCCTCCTTTGGAATCAGTTCCTCCTTCCCCCATGGGGGATGAGGACAAAGGGACACTTCCATCATCGGGGGCGCCACTCCCCCCGACGCCAGAGCCTCTGACATCGGATCAGATGACGGACCCCCACCATCGCCTTCCAGCTTGCCGCTGTCCGAAGACCGACCTTCGGCACCTCCGTCTGGGCCAGCAGGGCCCGTTTTTCTGGACCTTCCTACAGGGCCTTTGTTACTGCCCACCGGGCTGACACTCGCCCCGTGGCCCTCCCCCCCAACCAGTTGGGCCTCCATCAGGACCGTCAACCCCTCCGGGCCATCCAGCGGCAGGATTTCCTGGCCCAAGCTACCCGCCGTCAGGCTTTGGGTACCAATTTTATGGGTTCCCGAACTACCCTTTCCCTGAGTCGTTGTCGTCCTCCTCCTCCACAACCACAGGTAGACTTGAAAGTGGTGTTGTCCTCATGGTGGGCCGAGGCCAAATCCCAGCTTGCGTCAGTGCTGGATAAACTTCAGCTGACTGTGGACCAGACGCTGGGCCCCAGACAGCTGCCGGCAGAGACTACACGCCCCACCCTTACCGGGCACCAGACCAGAACTGTCTACTGGCTCTTGCCCCAGGGAGTTTTCCCATCCTCTGGATGTGTCCAGACCGATCGAACTCCCTCTTCCTCCAGGAACCTCTTCAAGTTCTCAGGAGTCCTCTGAGTCTGGCAGCGATTTCGAACCCTCAGACCCAGGAAATGAACCTCGCACTCCAGAGACCCCCAAGCCGAAAGACTCTCCTAAATCCCCTCCAGAAGATCTTTCCTTTCTGGAGTTGTTGAAGAAGATCCAGGCGGCTTGTGACTGGAAGTCAGTGGAGCAGGATCCCCAATGGCAGAGGTTAGCCGAACACTTAGATTTGACTGAAACCTCCCCTACCCTGATTCCACCCTGGATCGAACCTCACGAAGATCTAGTCAAGACTATATGGAAACAGCCTTCCTCTTTAGCCCCGCTCGCTCCAAGGCGGACAGGCTCTATCAGTTCCCTGAAGGCAGGGATTTCCTTAGCTTTCACCCAAAGGCGGATTCTGTTATCAGTGCTACCCATGACAGAACCTAAGCACCTGAGCTCTACTACTCCTGACATGGAATCTAAGCTTCTGGACCAGTACAGGAGGAAGGTCTTTGCCTCCTTTACCCTGGGCATTAGGGCCCTCAGTTATACCAGAAGTCCATTCTCAGCCAGGTGGAGTCAAAATTGGATTCTCTTCCAGACTCTTCGACCAAGTAAAAGCTGGGGGATTTTGTTCGCTCGGCTAGGTCTGCCTGCAGACGTATGCTCCAGGCCACCTGTGATGCAGTGGACATGGCTGGCAGGAGTTCGGCATTAGTTGTTGGATTATGCCGTCATGCCTGGCTCCATCTTTCCAGGCACAAACTCCTGAGGCACAAACAGCCATTCAGGGCGAACCTTTTTGGGGGTCTGTCCTATTTGGGGGTGATGTCAAAGATATTATCACCAACCTTCAAGATAGAGGTCAAGCCTTGAGGTCAGTGCATTCTATGTACACTCCTCCCCAAGGACAGAAGCATTCCTTTCAACGTCAAAATCGTCTGCAGCAGAAGCAGATACAGTTACGATGCCCAAATAAGTGTAGAGCTGTGTCAGCGGCTAAAGTCCTTCCGACCAAGTCCTGTAAGGCTTCCGGGAGCTGCGGCAGCTGGTGTGTCCACTGCCTCCTGACTCATTGCCTCTCCCTCTGGCCAGATATCCAGAGGAGCTGGTGGGGGGAAGGTTCTCCTTCCACCTGCCGGAATGGGAGAGGATAACAGCCGACTCTTGGGTGCTCCAGCTGGTGTCAGAGGGACAGAGTTCACTCATAACTCCCTCACAGACCTCCACCCCGTCCTCTTATTCTCCACTGCACATTCCCCTGGTGCAGGAGGAAATGCGCCCCCTTCAGCGGAAGGCGGTGATAGAACCCGTCTCTCCATTGTACCGGTGGATGGGTTACTATTTCTGTTTCTTCCTAGTGCCCAAGGAGACAGGCAATCTGAAGCCCATTCTGGATCTCGGATCTCTCAATCTGTATGTGGAGTACAAGAGGTTCAGAATGCTCTCTCTGCAGAGAATTCTCCCCTTGCTGAGGTCGGGACTATGGCTATGCACCATGGACATGCAGGATGCTGACCTGCATATCCCTATATGCCCCTCCCACTGTAGGTTCCTCCGTTTTTTGTTTCCAGGGGGAACACTACCAGTTCAGGGCCCTTCCCTTTGGCTTGTCCTCGGCTCCCTGAGTGTTTACCAAATGCTTGGCAGTGGTGGCAGCCTTCCTGCGCACCAGAGGGTCCAGGTATTTGCCTACCTGGACGATTGGCTGATAGTAGTCCCTTCCTGGGGATTCCCTTCTGCTCCACCCATCCCTCCCAGTCTCTGACCACAAACGCCTCTGGGGCCGGCTGGGGAGCCCACCTCTGGTCGCACAAGACCCAGGGAGCTGGTCCCACATCGAGAAGCAGTTGCACATCAGCGTTCTCAAACTGCGGGTGATCCTGTATGCTCTTCGGGCCCTTCATTCTTCCCAGCCATCTTCTGGTAATGTCAGACAACGTGTGTAGTCTGGTACCTCAGCAAACAAGGGGGAACTTTCTCTTACCCCCTGTGCTGGGAGGCGATGAAGGTGTGGTATTGGGTATCGCAGCACAATCTACATCTGACAGCAGTACATGTGCCGGGGGCACAAAACACTCTGCAGACGCTGTCGAGTCGATTTTCAGCCAGAGCTCACGAGTGGGAAATCATGCAGGAGGAGTAGATGACATATTTGCCTCCCCCAGCAACGCCAAGTTTCCTACCTTTTGCTCGCTCGCTCCAGGGCGCAGTGTTTTCTGGCAGGATGTGCTGTCTTTGTGTTGGAGGGACAGATTCATTTACGCCTTCCCTCCAGTACCTTTGATCCTGAAAGTTCCGAACAAGCTACGGGCGGAAGGGGCGCGTATGTTTCTCATCACTCCCTTCTGGCTGAGGCAAGTTTGGTTCTGTCTTCTGCAACAGTTCTCGGAAGAGCCTCCTGCTCCTCTTCCAGTGTCCCAGGACCTGCTGACCCAGGGTCAGGGGACTCTCGTTCATCCAGGTCTCAAAGCCCTCCATCGTCACGCCTGGCTCCTACAAATGTACCTGCCACTCACTTTGGCGTTTCTCCTCAGTTTGCTGATATTCTGGTGGAGGCCAGAAAGCCTTCCACCAGATCTACTTGAGCCGTGAAGTGGAAGCGGTTTTCCATTTGGGCGGGGTCCAAGGATTTAGAACCCTTTTCCTGCCCGGTGGCCAGGATCGTGGATTACCCAAGATACTTCTATGTCTTGGATCTCAGCTACTGTTCACTAAAAGTGCATTTGGTGGCCATTTCGGCCTACCATCTTCTGGTGGGGGACAAGTCGTTTGCTCAGTTGGAAGTCTCCAAGACTTTCCTCAGAGGGGTTCTTCATTTGAAGCCTCCCATCCTTAACTCTGCTCCCCCGGTATCTGTTTCATCCTGGAGAAGCTCACGCTGCCCCCCTTCAAGCTGGCAGCCAATACTGATTTGCGCTTCCTCTCTTGGAAGTCGCTGTTTCTCATAGCCTTTACTTCAGCTCGGAGGATCTCCGAACTCCATGCCATTATGTGGAAAATCCCATATTGATTTTTCACAGAGACCATGTGGCCATGCGTACCATCCCCATATTTCTGCCTTAGGTGGTAGCTGAGTCTACCTTGAACCAGTCCATCGAGCTCCCGGTCTTTTTCCCCGGAGCATTCCAGCCAGGGATAGTATCTTTTACATACTCTCGATGTTCATATTATCTCAAGATACTATACTCACAGAACCAAGGACCTTAGGAAAACAGACCAGCTTTTCGTTTCCTTCACAACCAAGAGGGAAGGCACTGCTGTTTACCAAGCAGTGCCTCTCTAAGTGGTTGGCCAATTGCATTACATTCTGTTATGAGAAGTACAACAAAACCCTTCTGGGTCAAGTCAAAGGGCATTCCACCAGAGGTGTGGCTGCCTCTGCTGCTTGTTTCAGGAATGTATCAGCTGCAGAAATTTATGCAGCCACAACCTGGACATCTGTACATGCTTTTAAAAGGCATTACAGCTTGGACATTGCCTCTTGCCACAGGGCGGATTTCAGTTTGGTAGTCTTACGGGGCTCCTTTCTTGAATTCCATTACCCGCCAGTCCTTTCTGTATGTGGCTGTTTTTTCTCCCCCTCCCTGGTTTCAGACTTGTTCCGTACTGCTAGGGACTCAGTCCTACTGGTGAATACCTACTGCAAGAGCCCTCTCGAAGTAAGATGGTGCAGTTATGTAAGAACTTACCGTAGCACTAGATCTTCGAGAGAGGCTCTTGCAGTTGGTATTACTTTCCCTCCCTCCATCCCCCTGAGTTTTCATCTTTTCTTTGGGGGCATTTCCTCTTCTCCTGTCATGCCCTGTCGGCCTCCAGCGGGCGTGGGGACCACCCCCTCTTACTGATGTGGCTGACAGCCGGTCAGGTGTCGAGGTGATCCCTTCCAGAGACTGCTAGCTAGAAGATTTTTCCATGGGGTCCTGACGCCTGTCGGCTTAGTCATACTGGTGAATACCTACTGCAAGAGCCTCGCTCGAAGATCTAATGTTACGGTAAGTTCTTACATAACTTAACATTCCCAGCCCTGGTGACTCCTTCAGGGGGGTTCCTCATCGATGGCTTTGGCCTTGTCGAGGGTCGCTGTCCAGGTCTTTGTCCTTTTCAGACCCATACCGACAACGGTGTCAACTGTCGGGTCTGTGACTGGCTTGCAGACGACAGCCCTCCCGTCGTGGCCTGATGCTTCTCCAGGCCCCGGGTTTCGTGCTCTTAAGGCTTAAAGCCCGTTGAAAGGGTCATTGTGTCCTGCACCCTTGACCGTCTAAGACACCTTCTACCGTCATCGACCTCGGGGGTACCTGTTCCGTTGACGATTAACCCATCAACGACAGCGCTGTCACCGCAGCCTGAAGTTTTTCCAGGCCCAGGTTTCAGGCTATTCAGGCTCTCAAGCCTGTCGTCAAGGTCATGGTGCTTTGTGCCATCAACCCAGCGGCCGTCGACCACGCTTTCTGCCGTCGTCTGCTTTTGCAGTACCTGGCCCATAGACAACTCTCTCGTTGCGGTGTGATATTTCTCGAGGGCCCTGGCTTTGGCCACTTTGGGTTCTCAAAGACCTGTCGATGGGGTTGCCATGCCCTGTGCTGTCAACCCCTACGCCATTGATTATGCCTTTTGCCATCATCGATCTTAATGGTACCTGCTCCCTCATCAACTGATTCGTCTGGAGAAGCCCTCCCGTCATAACCAGATGCTTCCTCAGGCCCTGGGTTTGGGCTGTTTGGGCTCTTCAGGCTTATGAAGTCAGCGTGCCCTGCGCCATCGACTCCTTAGTGGTTCTCGATGCCATTTTCTGTCGTTAGCCTTAATGGTCTCCGTTGGCATCTGGTTTGCAAGCGACAGCCCTCCCATCGTGGCCTGATGCTTTCCCAGGCCCTGGGCTTTGGACTTCTCGGCTCTCAAGGCTCGTCCTTGTCGTTGCATTCTGTACCGGCGACTCCCCTGCTGTTGACGATGTCTTCTGCTGTCTTCGACCTTATGGGTGCCTGCTCCGACGGCTGGCTCGTCAACAGCCCTCTTGTTGTGGCCTAAAGCTTCCCGATGCCCCGGGATTTTTTCCAGGTTTTCCAGCCCCGTTGATGGGGTCGTCATGCTCCATGCCGTCGACTCCTCCACCATCGATGATGCAGTCCATCGTTGCTAATGGGCCTGGCCAAGTTCTCTTCTGTCTTGGTCCATCAGCTTGGCGCTTTGCGACCTGGTTAACCTGCGACTTCGGGTTTCTTCTCCATGGACCACCATTGACGCCTCGCTCTTAAGATGCTGAAGCTGAGCACGTAGACGTTGAAGTGGGCTACCATTTGAACCTCTAGTTGCCAGAGGAAGAGGAGGAAGGACCCCCCCCCGACAGGCCCACTGTCCCATCAGTAAGCAAAGACTGGGGCAAGCATAATCCCAGTCTCCTCCTGGGGATTTTACCTTCCTATTATGTTGTGGTCGTAAGGCAACTCATAAGCGTGTAAGCTGCATAGGCACCTTAGCTACCTCCAACCCTGACAAGGATCCCTGTAGGTTTGTCCTTGGGAGCAAAAAGGCTGAGGATTGCCCCTACATCTCCCACTTAATGGAATATCAGAGTACTGTCTGTTGGAAGGGCAAGGCATCTGCCCCACCTCTTCCTGTTTGCCTTCTAGACATGAGGTTCCCAGTCGCCTGCACAGTGCAGAGATTTTTAGTAAGTACCTCATCAGTGCACTCTGTGATTTTTCTGATACAAGTGCCAGGGCGGTTGCCTCAGGCCTTTACCTTTGGAGGCACAAAAGGAGCACTCCAGATGTCTGGAGTGCTCCTTTTGTTTCACTTCGTGAGTATGTGCTGAGGTTAGCTACCTCCCGTAGGAGCACCCCCTCACCTGTCGTACACCGCTCAAACAACCAGACTGACCATTGGAGGCACCCCTGGTTGCAGCCTCCGGTTTCCTGGTTGATGTCCAATAGTGAGTGCTCGATGCTTCTTTTTCAATTCCAATTTACTGGGCCAGATATTTGGGACATCATTAACCGGCTGCAGGCATCTGGCAGGTTTATCAAGTCTGTCCATGCGCGCTATCATACTCAACCTCTGAGCTAACGGTACCCCCTCATTCGTAATGTTCCCCAACATCAGGGGCGAACTCCCAGCACCAGGGTAGCTGAAGAACCTCCTCCACCTTGCCTTCTATCTCCTCCTCCTCAGGTTTAGCAGTCATGCACCCTAGGAGTAACTGTCCAGTCCCTGCTGCCTGTCCCGCTTCCACCTGGCTCCTGACTGAGCCCTCCCTCTTCTGGTTCCCAACAAGAGGTGGCGGTGAAAGCCTGGTTCTCCCTCCATACTAGTTATTGGAGATCCATCTCTTCAGATGCCCGGATCCTTCAGTTTATAGACAGGAGTTGCATTCTGGAGTTAGTAGAGGCACTCCAAGAGACATCCCCCCAGAGCCCTCCACTTTCCCCTGGATGGAGATCTGGGGCTCATACGGGTTCTTTCTGGCACATCCAGTACAACAAGATCCATATCGTCAACCTGCCAGATTTGCTGCTCTGTCTCTAGCAGGGCGACTGGCTGTGCTTCCTGGATATGCATGATGCCCACCTGCACTTCTCTAACTCTTCACCACACAGAAGGTTCTGGCAGTTCTTCTTTCAGTGGGAGCTCTATCCGCTCTTCTTAATCAACGTCCTGGAGTTGAGCTTGGTACCTTATGCCAGTCAGGCTCACGGAACCATCTTCTCCAGGCTCAGATGTTGACCCAGATGGACAACCACACAGTGTTGCAGATGACACCAGCTAGCACTGGGGACCCATTCGTATTACCTGTGCAGGGAGGTTGAGAATACGGTACCGAGCCATAGACCACAGTCTTATCCTCCCGGCGGTCCACGTCCCCGGCATGCAACATGCGCTGATTGCCTGCCTCTGCCGGGCTAAGTCCAGCATGCACGGATGCGAGTTCCTCCCATCCGTCACTATCCAGGACCTGGGTTTTTCTGGCGAGACATGTTATCCTGCTTCTGGAACGGGAAGTCTCTTCATGCCTTTCCACCTGTTCAGAGGCTAAAAACTAAGCTCCTCTTGGAGAGGGCCAGCATGGTCCTGGTGTCAGACCTCGGTCTGTCTCAATTTCAAGTCTTGCATTTGCATGCTTGGCTCCTGAGGACAGGGCCATAACCCAGCTGGGCATGTCAGAGTACAGTGGGTGTCCTCGTTGCAGCTCAAAGGCCCTTCCGTAGGGCCCCCTTGTACAATGAAGTAGTAATGAATTGCTCTCTGGACGGCCAAGCATCCACTGGACACCTTTTCCTGGACTACATAATGTCCCTTTTGGGCTTTGGTCTCCAGTGCTCTCCCATCGAGGTGTGCTGCTCTGCTATATCAGTCTTTCATGAGCCAGCAGGTGAACGCGCTCTGGCTCAGTCGAGGTGTCCCATACACTCTTCAGGGACACCCTGTATTTGAAGCCCCAATCCAGTCTCCTGTTTTGGCTTGGAATCTGAATTTTGCTTTGGCCAACTCTGACCCTGTCTCTGTCCTAGCCAGCAGAGTTTACGGATTACACTTTCTGTCTAGGAAAGTGTTCGTTTCAAGGGTTCTTAACCCAGCTTGGAGGTTTTCTGAGCTCCAGGTTCTTTGGTGTGAAAGAGCCTTATTGATTCTCTACAAAGAAAAAGTCTGTGTCTGGACCTACTCTGAATCATTCCATCCACTTTACAGTCCTTTTGGCCCCCGAGCATGCTAATCCTGGGAGGTTCGAAACACTGTTTGTCCCTATGGTCGGCACCTTGTATCGTGCTTTGCTCCAGTAAGCATGCCAAAATGTCGCCTGGGACAGTGAAAAGCCCATTTCACAAGGGGTATGGCTTTCTCTGTGGCCTGTTTCAAAGGGGTCGCAGCCGCTGGATTCTGTGCTGCTGTCCCCTGGCATTCTGTCCATGCTTTCCTAAGCACGACAGTGTGGATCTTGTCTCTTACGCTCATGCAGGTTTCGGCAGGGTTGTGTTCAGAGGCCTCTTATCCTGAAATTCAGCCTGCCTTACTCCCAGACTGTTGTCTTGCACTTGTAGCTACTTGGGATTCGTTCCTATGGTGTGACCTGATGACTGATATACCCCTGAAGAAGACAGAACAGTTACGTAAGAACTTGCCATAACAGTAGATCTTCGAGGGGATCTGTCATCGTCTGCTTTCCTTCCCACCATCCCCCTTTAAGGGATTCTTATCTTAGAAACTGTTTTTCTGCTGTACCCAGCCTTTTATTTTGGCCTGGGCACCTTTCTCTCCTCGGTCCTGTTTGGCTTGGGCATGCTGCCTTAGTCTACAGGGAAAGAACTGAGGAGGGAGTGGGGCTGCTCACGCCTAAATATGGTTGGTGACATTGTTGAGTGACGTCAGCGTGGGCGGCCCCAGTTGTACTGTACTGCTGAAAATCTTCTGTGTGGATCCTGCTGCACCAGTGCTGAAGTTCCTATGGTGTGACCTGATGACTGAGATCCCCCCGAAGATCTACTGTTACGGTAGGTTTCTACATAACTGTTCTATGCCACCCTGCTGGGATGGGGTGCCCATCTGGACAGCCTAATAGTAAGCGGGGTGTGGTCCTCTCAGGAGTCCCAGGAGTATATAAAAACCTGCTGGAGCTCAGAGCAGTGTACCTGGCTGTACAGGCTTTCACCTCTCACATCAGGGGTAAGTCGGTCCAGGTCAGGACTGACAACTCCACTACCATGTACTACAGTACATCAACAAACAGGGAGGCACAAGATCTTCAAAGCTATGTACAGAAGCAATGAACATCTGGAATCTATCCTATTCCTTAGATGTGCAGCTATCAGCTGTTCACCTTCCACGGAAAGACGATGTGTTGGCAGATTGCCTGAACCGGATCAGCTAGGGACATCATGAATGGACTTTGAACAAGGAGATATTGGCTGCTGTCTTCAGGAGGTGAGTACACCAGAGATGGACCTGTTTTGCACCTAGGGAGAATCACCAGCTTCCCCTGGTTTGTTACAGGCCCCTTGCAGTAGGCTCGGTCCCATCGGACGCCCTGACTCTGGACTGCACTGGGAGGTTCCCATATGCCTTAACCCCATTCCCACTCTTGCTGAGGGTGCTGTTGAAACTGAGAGGGCAAGCAATGCCCTACTGCAACCATGATTCTGATAGCTCCAGATTGGGCCAGACAGGTTTGGGACTCCCTGATCCTGTCTCTCTCCATGAAACATCCCATCCGCCTTCCTCTGGGACACAATCTGCTGACTTTGTCTTAGGGCAGGGTAGCCTTCCCAGACCTCAGGACTCTTCATCTCAAGACATGGTTCTTGAAGAGCTAGAATTCTTGTGCTTTATTTCTGAAAAGGTTTTGGAGGTCCATAAGGTTTCCAGCAAACCAGCAACAAGCAAAACCTATGTTTCCAAGTGGAAAGGGTTTTCCCTTTGGCATTCTCCTAAGCAGCTCAGTCCCTTGCAAGCAAACCTGCCCACAATCCTGGACTACTTGCTCCACCTTCTGTCCCTGGGTCTTAGACCCTCAACCCTTAAGGTGCTTCTGGCAGCAGTATCAGCCCATGTTTCATCAGGTAAAGAGAAAAGTGGCTTCACACTCCATTTTTGAAAAGCTCTTTAAAGGGCTTCTTTATTTGCATTTCCCTGTCAGAGACCCAGTCCCGCAATGGGATTTGAATCTGTGCATTGCTAAGCTTATGGAGGCGCCTTTCGAGCCCATGGCTTCTGCTGATTTAAAATGTCACTTGGAAAACCGTTTTCCTGGTAGCCATCTGCCAGAAGGGTGTGTGAGCTGCCGGCCCTCTGCACAGACCCAGATTACATCATCTTCCACAGGGCAAGATATTCTTAAGGACGAACAGAAAATTCCTCCCTAAAGTGGTGTCCAAATTTCACCTGAACCAGTCCATCACCCTTCCAGTGTTCTTTACAGCAAGGTCCAGCTCTGGGGGGCAAAAGCTCCACAATCTTAATTAAGAGAGCACTCAGTTAGTACCTGGACCACACGGAGTAGGTCGGGTCCTCTCATTCTCAGTTGTTTGTCACACATGTGGAAGCTGGCAAAGGTAGGCCAGCGTCCAAGAGGGGAACCAGGATCCTAGGTGATAGGTTTAAATGCTTCATTGGCAAGCATTAAACTAGCCAAGGAGAGCACTGAAAAGGAGAAGGAAATCTAGCACCCCCCCCAAAAAAAAATCAGGGTAGTTAGTGAGGTAAACACCAACATAGGGCAGTCGATAGGTAGAAGGGCGGGGGTAGATGGAGAAGACAAAGGCAGTAAGGACAGGGATGGGGCAAAAAGAAATAAGGCCATAAAAAAATGGAGGGTAATGAGTACCAATACCCGTAGTCTAGGTAAAAAGCTCCCCGAAATGGTGGCCTTGATAGAAGAGGGATGCCTGGATATTGTGGCAGTCACAGAAACATGGTACACAGAGAACCATGACTGGGATGTCAACATACCAGGGTACACAATCTACAGGGACAGGGAGGGTAGAAGAGGAGGAGGAGTAGCTCTCTGTGTAAGGGAAGAAATCAAAGCAACAGAACTAAAGGGTAAACAGGGAGGAGAGGAGGCACTGTGGGTCACCCTGGAGACTGGAAATGGCACCACAGTCCGCACAGGGGTTGTATACAGACCCCTGTCTTGGGGGAGGAAATGGACAAGGAAATGATAGAAGGCATCCTTAGGATGGCACAGAAAGGGGAGATATTGCTGATGGGAGACCTGAATATGCCAGATGTTAACTGGAGCACCTTTGCTGCAGCCACATCCAAGAGCAGGGCCATTCTCGATGCCCTACAGGGGGAATGCCTCAGACAGCTAGTTTTGGAACCCACTCTGGAGGGAGCAGTCTTAAACCTGGTACTCTCAAATGAGGACAGAGAGAGGATCTCAGATCTAGAAGTTGGTAGCCATCTGGGAGCAAGCGACCACCAAACAGTGTAGTTCACAAACTTAGCTGTAGAGTCAAGCCATACAAAAGTGAAGGTACTGGAGTTCAGGAGGGCTGATTTTGTCAAAATGGGAGTGTGTGTCAGAAAAGCACTAGCAAACAGGCAAGAAGGTGGGGTGGAGCAACAATGGGGAAATATCAAAACTGCCATCACAGAGGCAACGAGCCTTTGTGTGAAGCAAATAAATTAAAACAAAAGAAAAAACCACTATGGTTCTCAAAAGAAGTGGCGGGGAAGGTTAGGGAGAAAAAGATAACATTCAGGAAGTATAAAGAAACACAGAAGGAGCAGGACAGAGAACTGTACCAGTTAAAGCAGAAGGAAGCGGGGAAGGCAGTCAGAATAGCAAAGGCCCAAACCAAGGAAAAGATAGCCAACTCTGTTAAGAAGGGGGATAAAACCTTTTATAGGTACATTAGGAAGCAAAGGAAGACTAAGGCAGGGATACTGAGGCTGAATAAAGAGGAAGGTGGTTGGGCAGAGAGCGACAGTGAAAAATAGGGGTACTGAATGAATATTTCTGCTCAGTATTCACAAAGGAAGAGCAGGGGGAGATACCTAATCCAGTCAATAGAAGCACTCTGGATTGGGGGTTGATATTGGTCCTTTCACGGAAGAAAGGGTTCTGAAAGAACTCCTAAAACTGAAGGTGGATAAAGCAGTGGGGCCAAATGGGATTCACCCCAGAATTCTAAAAGAACTAAGGGAAGAACTAGTAACACCACTGACTACCCTTTTTAATAAATCATGGGAGGATGGTGTGGTACCTGAGGACTTGAGGGCAGATGTGATTCCCCTTCACAAAAGTGGGAGCAAGACAGAGGCAGGAAACTACAGACCTGTCAACTTGACCTCAGTGATAGGGAAAATGATGAAATCACTTCTGAAGGAAAGAATTGTTGAATACCTAGAGGCCAGTGGAACACAGGATACAAAGCAGCAGGGATTCACAGCAGGAAGGTCATGTCAGAGGAACCTAATTGATTTATTTGACTGGGTGACCAAAGTAGTAGACCAGGGTGGGGCTGTGGACATGGCCTACCTAGACTTTAGCAAGGCATTTGACACAGTCCTGCACAGAAGATTAATAAACAAATTAGCCAGCCTAAGAGTGTTTCCCAGGGTGGCAGCCTGGGTAAAACACTGGCTGGACAGCAGGAAACAGAGGGTAATAGTAAATGGAGTCTACAGTGAAGAAAGGGGGGTTATTAGTGGGGTACCGCAGGGTTCAGTACTGGGTCCAGTCTTTTTTAATGTCTTTATAAGTGATATTGCAGAGGGACTGGAAGGAAAAGTATGTCTCTTTGCAGATGACACAAAGATCTGCAACAGGGTTGATACACATGGTGGGATGAAAAGGGACTTGGCAACGTTGGAGAAATGGTCAAATGTATGGCAGCTTGGATTCAATGCAAAGTAATGCACCTGAGAAACAAAAACCCAGGGGAAAAGTACACAAAGGGGGGGTGAGATACTGACAACAAAAATGCAAAGGGGCCTGTGGGTAGTCATATCAGATGACCTAAAGGTGGGCCATCAATGTGAGAAGGCAGTAAGGAGGGCTGGGGGGATACTGGGCTACATAGGGAGAGGCATCCCTAGTAGAAAACAGGAAGTTGTTGTCCCTCTATACAGACAGTTGGTAGGACCACAGCTGGAGTACTGTGTACAGTTCTGGAGACCCCATCTCCACAAAGAGATAGGGTGGAGGCTGTCCAGAGGAGGGCAACCAAGATGGTGCAGGGTCTGCACCAGAAGACACATAAAGAAAGACTATAGGAGCTTAAGATGTATAGCCTTGAGGAAAGGAGGGAGAGGGGGAACATGATAGAAACTTTCAAATACCTCAAGGGAATCAGCAAAGTCCAAGAGGGTAGCATCTTTCAGAAAAAGAGATGTATAAGAACAAAGGGGCACAATTTGAAGATGGGGGGACGGCTCAGAAGTAATGTGAGGAAGTATTTCTTCACAAAGAGGGTTGTAGATGCATGGAACAGCCTTCCTGAGGAGGTTGTAGAGTCAAAAGCAATGGGGGAATTCAAGAATGCATGGGACAGACATGAGACAATTCTAGTGGGGGATAGGAGGAAGTAGGTTGTTGGTTAACTAGGATCTGCAGCTTATTTGTTAGGTAGGGAAGTGGGCAGACTAGGTGGGCCAAGCGGTCCTTATCTGCCATCAGATTCTATGTTTCTATGTAACAGTCGATCACTGGATTGTCTCTTGCATACAGTTCTATTACAGCAAGGCTGGCAAGCTGCCACCTCAAAGCCTCGGGGCACACTCCACTCGTGGCACCTTTGCGGCAGCAGCAAGGGACATCCCCTTGCAGGAAATACAGTATGTAAAGAAGCTACCTGGAAAACAGTACGTACCTTCAGAAAGCATAATCTTTTGGACATACAGACCAGAAGGGATGCCAACTTTGGCACTGGTGTCTTTCAGAACCTTTTCCCTAAGTAGGTTCTGTACTCAGCCTCGTAAGGTACTGCTTTGTAGTCCACACTTGTCTAAGCATAGTGAGGGATTCCAGGGGCTTGAAGAAAAAATAACTCACTGTAGTCACGTGTTTTTTCCAAGGGATTCCTCACTATGCATAACATTCCCACCCCTTCCTCCTGTTCCAGAACCAGGAAAAAAGTTTCTCCCAAGAATCAGTTCTTTTTTCTTTTATTTTGCTTCAGCATTACTTGTTGCATTGTCTTACAGTTGATGCACTCCGTGATTCAGTTTGAAAAATGTTGGTCTGTCATGTTTAAGAGACTACAGGAACTCAACATTTTTTGTGCTATTCCTTTTTTGTAGGTTTAGCTAGGTTAGTGGTCACTACACTCTTAGCTACAGAAATAAATCTGACATTAGAGGGCAGGGTGGAGCGTGACCACACTGTAGAGATTTTAATTTAATTCCAAGATTCCATAATTGGCATAAAACTCTACTCTCCCGGCAGCTCAAACCAGCAGGCTGATTTGCACTTGTCCAAGCATAGTGAGGAATCCCTTGCAAGAAACATTAATACTGTGAGTAATTTTTTTCTTTGGTGATGCTTTTACAGCCACAGTTGCTGAGGACAAAAACAAGGATAAGTCATTGTCAAAGTTCTTCTCTTCCAGTCATCACAACAAGCATAGGGATAAAGCTCATGTTTCACCATTGAGGTTGAGATCTCCATTGAAGGAGTCTAAGTCCTTGTCATCCTTTGCTCTGGCGGTGAGTACAGCCCCCCCCCAAAAAAACACTGTATGTACACGAGACACTAATGTTGCGGTCTGGTACTGACACTGTTGTACCTACTGTGGACGGAATGCAGCTGTCATCACCGGGTCCTACCCCTTTGAGAATTGGTTGTTCCGAGACCTTTACAGGATGCAGTCCACTCCCAGATTGTGCTGTCATTGTTCTCTGAACTGTTAAGATGCCTGTTACTGGGCCGGCCCAGTGGCGCTGAGGGTTGAGGAGCTAGATGCTACACCTCACGCCACACTGGTGAACCGGGTTCAGGAATGAGCCCAGGTCATCTGGGGTCAGCAGGGGAGGAATAGGATTGAGCGTCTGGAGGATGGCTCTCCTCTCCTGGGTTGGGAGGGCTTCCCTTCGCAGTGCACTAGCGACATCTGGAGGAACAAGGAGCAGTCGCAGTCAGCATGGGGACGTAGAAGGGGATTGGGCTGCAGCGGGCGTCCTTCACTCAGACACGGGAGCATGCCTGGTGTGAACTGGAAGCCATTGCACGTCCGCACCCAGAGCAACACAGTAGGAAAAATCCCCGCGCCCTGGATAGGCAACTGAGTCCTCCAGTGCCTTGCCGTCACACTCTCAATGCCGGATCCGCTCTTCTGCTCTCCCTGACTGCGTGGTGGATATATGGGCCTGGGCATCTGTCCAGGTAGGAGGGGAAGTGTCTGTCCCCGATTTCCTGAGGGTTGATTTCAGGTGGAAGGTAGAACAGCATTGCTGTGAGGGTCTCCAGAGAGAGTTCCAGGAGTGTGGTGCCATAAACAGCGTTGGAAAAAAAAAAAAAGATGCCTGTTACCATCGCTCCTGCTGCTGACAGCTATCCTATCAACTGGGCCTTTTGTGTTGGCACTGTTGCTGTCTGTGGGACCCAGAAACACACCTATCATTCCTTCGCTGCCTCTTGCCAATTCCGTCAGTTGCTCCATTTGTCATTCAAGATGGGGTGAAATACAGTCCTGATCTTCTTAATATGGAGGAGGATTTGGAGGATGATGAATGGAATAATGATCCATGTGAGGGGAGGGTTTCCTTCCAGCTTTTCCCTCTCCTCATACAGTGAGGACTTTGTTATGTATACCCCCAGGTATCCCCTTGAGGATCCTTCTTTTCAGGCTTTACTCAAAAAAATCCAGAATGTCGTGAGATTTGAAGATGAGAAGGACCCCACAAAGAAAAGTTTATTGGAGTTTTTTGAGGTTCCCACTGCACCCTACTTTGTAGTTGCTCCAGTATATCCTGCCTTAGAGGATGCTACATTTGCTGCCTGGCATAGGCCTAGTACCTTGCCTGCAGTGTCTAGGAAGGCTGATAAACAGTACCCTGCTCCATCTGTTAAGCTTTACTATGTTTCACAGCCTCAAAAGGATTGTTTGGTTATAATGGCTGCTCATGACTATTCCAGAGCCTCTAGAGCGGACAAAGAATCCAGGAGTCTGGATGCTGTGGGCAGAGGAACTTATGCGTCGGCATCTTTAGGCCTACGAATTATAAACTACCAGATCAGAACAGCCTGTGGAAATTGGCTACATCTACCATTCAGTCTCTTATCTGATGGTTCTGCCAGGGCTGACTTGCTTAAAGAGCAGCTGTCCTCGGAATGTTACCTACTGCCGGCCTGGTGGTGCTGAGAGTGGAGGCGCTGGACGCCACACCTCGTGCTACACTAGTGACATGGGTTTGGGAACGAGCCAGGGTCCAGGGGAGCTGAATTGAGCCACCAGTTGGCAGCTCTCCACTCCTGGGGAGGGTTAGGCACCACTCCGACTAGCGGACAGTGTCAGGAGAGGAGGACACTGTTAGGTGCTTGACAGAAGCTGTGTCCCAGCATGGCTTCTCACCTGGACTTTGATCCTTGACGCCGGCATCCTCGGGGGTGGGGATTAGTGACTAACACAATCACTCAAGTAACTACAAAGAAATCCCAACCCCATGGCTATGCAGTATGATCCCTGCATGGGGGGATTGGCGCCATGCATAGGCGGTACGCCACCACCGAGCTCGGGCTGGCCATGGGGGGAAAAACTGTGTATTATAAAAAATAGTTACCTGCTGAGCTGCTTATGAGATGTTCCACTGAAGCTCATGAAACAAATCACAATGTGTCTGAACTTTTTATGTTCAGTTTGACTTATTTATTCTTTATTTTTAGCAACCGCGCTGTATCACACATGTAGTGCAGCCACTGAGATCACTTATGCATTGTACTGTCTTGGGTGACGTAAAGTTGGGAACTGAGACACTGAACTTCCTCACTGGCTCCGATCACAAGTAGCAGACAAATGTAGCTACCGCACTCCAGTAGATACAAGGGGGTGCAGAATCGGAGGCGGCAAACCCCCCACACATTGGACAAAAAAGCAAAATGAAAGTGCGCTCTGTCGGCTAGCATGTAGCAGAGAAACAGCACTGTGGCTCCAAAGTCAGCCACTGAATACGCAGTCTTAACTGGGGAAGCACTGGGGCAGCATCTCCAAGATGACTGGCCCAATTGGAGAAACAGTTTTGACACTTGTCAATAAAGTATTCAGCAGCTGACTTTGTAGCCATAGTGTTGTTTCTCTGTGAAGCGCTAGCCAACGGAGAGCAGTTTTTTTCATCAAATCACTGGTGGACAGCTCATGTGGTCAGTGCATGCGGTAGTAAGCCCAGTTGCATTCATTTATTAATGTACTAATCTTGTTTTGTTTTTGCTCTCAGACACATACAGAGATATCCCCATTATCAGCCTCTAGGTGCCCCGCCCATCTTCTCCCATTTCTTACAGATTAAAGGTTTGCAGTGAAATTTATGAAGGCTGCCGTTATCTTTTTGCTACAGCATATGCAACATATGAGTTTATTTTCTGAAACTATGCAAGTGCTACACTGCCGTCGAGTTATCAGGACTCTGTTAGTCTGGTATCCAAAGTCAGTATTTCCATTTTGGATTCTGCCATTGTAAATCTTGAACCAAGCATCTCAGAGAGTGTGTGTGTGTGTGTCTCTGTCTCTTGAATATTGCCAGTTTGACACACACACACACACACACACACACACACACACACACACACACACACACACATTGAGATGCTGGGCACAAAATTTACAAGGAACAGAAGCCAAAATGGAAATACTGACTTCTTCGGATACCAGACTTAGTGTCCACTAATAACTCAGCGGTGGTGTAGCACATAGTTACAGAAAATAATCATGCAGGTCCATCTCACGACCCTTGAAAACAGAACCAGGGCCAACAATGTGTCTCTTCTGGAAATACATGAGGAAAAAGGGGGGACTGATCAAACTGCATTTGACTTAACTTGGATTTGAATTAATAGAGCTTTCATATTAGCAGTGTCAGTGGCTTAGTAGGTAGCACACTCGCCTCTTATGCCATGAGATCAGAGGGGCTGTGGGTTCAGTTCCCACATCTGGCACTGGGTTAATATCCCAGTTCTGACACTGTAGTGCAGCATGAGAGGGGTGCTGCACTTCTGAGGTGCCGTCTTTTGGATGAGATGTTAAACCGAGATCTCATCTGCCTGGATTGGTGGTAGTTCAGGTGGATGTTAAAGATCCCATGGTACTTGTCGAAAAATACCACCAACAGCTTAATCTGGTTCAAGGTCAGTTGGCATTCATCTATATCCCCCTCCCCCGGGTCGTGCCTGAAAATAGACAGGATTTGTCTAGTGCACTTACCGGTCAACAAAGAAATAAATAAATATATATATATATATTTATTATTTATTTGTTAATTTTGGTGACCGGGTAGGCCCACTGAGCCCCGAAGGTCCCTTTTTCAGGGGCGACCCAGGATAACAATACAAATTATAAGAATGAACAAGGACATAAGGAACATTTGAGGCATTGTGAGTTACATCATGAGGTGGTTACAGTAAAAAAATAGTGATACAGGCATGGTAAAAAAAAAAAAAAGCAGTGGATATAAGCATGGCTTACAGGCACGGTAAAAGAAAAGCAGTGGATGCAGGCATGGGTACAGGCATGGTTATCATCATGACATGTAAGCAATTGGTAGTACTTTGCATATAGTTTATTCAGGGGTTACACATGGCCTCTGGTGACAGTCTGTATAAGGCAGGTAGTAGGAAGGTTAAGCTAGGAGGCAGGAGTTGGAGAGGAGGAGTAATTAGGAGCTTTAACTGCCATGACAGTGGCATGCGCTTGATGTCAGCAGATGGGACTTAAGCCTGGTGTGGAAGTTCATGAGTGAGGAGGAGACCTGGACCTGGGGAGGGAGTTTGTTCCATTGGCTGGCTGCTTGGGAGGAAAAGGATCTTCCGCCAGCGTTTGTCCTTACCCTAGGGACTTCTAATAGCATTCTGTCTGAGGTCCTTAGGTTCCTTGGGTTGTGTTTGAGGGTTATGGTCCCAGCAATGCTTGGCGGAGTGTGGGGTTTGAGAAGCTTGTAGGCCTGGACAAGCAAGGGGTGTTGGAGGCGGGCGACCAATGTGGGCCAACGAAAACTGGCCAAAATGTCAGTGGTGTTGCTTTACTCAACTTAGAAGGCAGCTGAAAATAAACAGAAAGCTGCCAACTCCTGCTCAGGTGTTCACCACTTGACATCATTAAGCTTGCTGAGAGGGAGTGGCAGTATTGTGGAGTCTGCAGCCAGCAGCGGGAGAACGTATTAAGAAAACCGGGCATTAAATGATTAAAAGGTTGCATCTGGAATCGAGCATGTTTGCTCAGTATGTTTTCCTGGTAAGACTCGTAAATAAATAAATAAATAAATAAGCATGTTCAAATGCTGTCCCGTTGGGGCTGAGGCGCTGGACGCTCCTTGACACATATGCCAGCGACCCATGTTCGGGAATGAGTATGGGCCGCCAGGGTTGACTTGCAGGAGAAGGATCGAGCATCTGAGGACTGCTCTCCTCTCTGAGGGGGCACCAGCAGTCGTTGTCGACTGCTCTAGCGTGGCCTGGGGACAGTACACTGACGCTATAAAGGGGAGGAGGAGGTTGACACTTGGAGGAGTGCATGCTGACGTATGTGCGTGCTCTCCTTAGGGTGTCATTGCATCCCTACTCTCCTAAGGGGAGAAGAAGGAGGAAAGAGTCCTGGGCATGGCATGATGACAGCCGATCATCGCAGGCCTCGCTCCCGTGAATAACGGTAACCTCCGCACTGGATCCATTCTGGCGGGTTGAGGGATCCCAGCCACCCTGCCATGGGGGGCAAGCCATGGAGGACAGCGGAAAGTAGGCCACAAGTGGGGACGGGACTGGGGATCAGGCATGAAGGTGTGCTGCCCGGGGAAGGAGAAAGAAATTAACTGGAAAAAAAAATGTTTAAAGTCAAATTACATGAAAATTACCATGACATATGGAATATTATGCCTGCGAGTGAATTCCTATAGCAAAGTAAGTCTGTTTGTGTTAGTGACTCTTTTTAAAGCGGGTTTGGCTAGTGTGCATACTGAAAGGCATCTAACTTTGCAAATGGTGCATCTGATGCCTCTGCTAGGGCAGCTGCCTCTGGCATATGCCTTCAGAGATATTCCTGGCTTAGAGTGGCTGGATTTGCCACTGATGTACAACAGGCTCTTCTGTTTGCCCCTTTTAGAGACCACGGGCTTTTTGGCAGTGGTGTGGAAAGTGCTCTTCATGAGCTTCGGTCCTCTAGAGTGAGTTTAAAGTCACTTAAATCTCTGACCACTCAACGTGGTAGGGGTTCATTTTGAAAGCCTACTGCCTGCAGTGGCTGTGCCTTATATCAGCACCCCTGTACACAAAACCGTGCTGAGTGGTCTCCGCCCCGTGCAAAGGCATCTAAGGGTATCGGTCAAGGCTGAGGTCTGTGGCGTGGCCCCCGGTATCTTCTGACTCCTCACTACCTGCCCCTCCCCTGTTGCCTCCAGGGGTACAGGTGGGGAAACTGATCTTTCATCTGCAAAAGTTGAGGGAGATCACAGCGGGCAAGTGGTTTCTGGAATTAGAAGAAAAAGGGCGTGCTCTAGAGTTGCTGTCTACTTCTCCAGTTCATCCTCCACCTCCTTATCATTATCCCCTGGGCCACTTTCCCCTTGCAGGAGGAGGCTGCGTTACCAGCATCATCGATGGTCCAGGCATTGACAAGAAAAATCCTGTCGAGGTGAAGTAGCCTTCATAGGGGAGTAGCCTTCATAGGGGAGTACAGGTGACGTTGAAGTTTTCGTCAGACCTGGCAACAGGGTTAGCATTTACGACAGAACCCAGAGCAGAAGCCGTTAAGAGTGCAGACATGGTCTGAAATGGTATCTGCATGTCCGCAGGCATTGATGACTGATTTGTCCACAGGACCTTGCCCAGCAGCAGAATCGGCTGTGAATTCCCCAGTGGGGGATTGGAGCCAGTGCTAGACCCTGATCTTGATGTCTGATGTAGCTGGTGGAGCAGCAGAACCTAAGGACTTAGCCTGGGAACTATCTTTATCCTTGGACTTAACCTCTTTTAAGAAGCGAGCGAGACCTGGCAGCAAAGGCATCTTTTTCACAGTGCCACTGCTCATCTTTATCAGCATGGCGGTGTTTTTCCGACGATTTAGCTGCTTTCTCCCTCTTGTCATTCCTTGAGGATTCAACAGGCGGTGTCGTCGACTGGGGTGGACCAGTTAGTTGATGGCGAGCTCTGGGGAGAAGGAGCGAGTTGTTATGGCGAGGCTGCCTACAACACACGCTGTTTGTCTTCTGTTGCTCTAAGTTTTTTAAATAAACATCTAAGGCTTTCTTTTGAAGTCTCATTGTAACCTGGCTTAAACCCTCGCAAATGCTGCAGGCCTGCACATCGTGAGAGGCCTAGGCAGTGGATGCTCACGTCGTGAACATTGTCCTTATAAATCTTCACTTGATTAGAGCGGCAATAGTGGAACAACGGATCTTCTTCAAGGATGTTTCTTCCGTTAGGCTACAACTTTGGAACTATACCCGCATCAGCGCTAGGACCACAGGGAAGCACCGGCTCTATGCCTCATCTTCTGTGCCTTGGCTGCTCTTATTGTCTGGTTCCCCACAGGTGGAGATCTTCCGAGTTTAATCTCCGGCAGGGAATGGAGGAGGAATGGGGCCACCCACATTTCTATAGATGCTGATGCATGGCGTCGTTGTGGGCAGACCTCCGGCTAGCAAAAGTTTATGTATGATCTTAATGCTGACTCAAGTATAGTTACAAAGATGTGGCCTAATGCAAGAGATTGTCTCAAAAATCTACTGATAATAGTAAGTACGTAATTGTTCTTTCAAACAACATGAAGTCTTGCTGTATTCTGACTATTGCAGTTAGGTCTTGCCTTTCAACTGCCCCGGAGAACAAAGAGTTAACTTTCTATGGCCAGCATGGAATGTTCAGCGCGTGCTCGGTTGAAGCCTCTGTCTGCTGTTGTTTAAACTCCAACCGTCAGATTCTTTACTCCATCTCACTGAACAGTTGCTCCAGAGATTTCTCCTTTGCTCAGTTCAAAAAAGTCGGTTAAAGTGTCGTTTTTTCGCTCGGGTTCGACCGAATTTCTGCTACTGAACCTGTCGGTTTAAGTCTTTGTCTGTGGTACCGTGAGTACTAGATAGGTTTTGCATTTAGTTTCTGTGTGGAACTTGTAAACAATGGATCGGTTCGGTTTGAACCGATCAAATTGGTTTTAAAAAACTTTTGAATTTATTAGTGTGTGATAACCGGTTCGTATCGGTTCTAAAAAAAACGGATTTAATTACGTTTTTCAAGACCCGTAACACGGTCAGGAACCGATAGGGGTGTCTTGCCTGGCGGATTGCCGAAAAAAGGGTAAGTTTTGGATAGGACGCCACGTCTGAGAAACCCAAGAAAAAAATCGGGCCCACTGGGTTTCAACACTGTAGTGTGTGTGGGGAAGCCTTTGCTTACCCACCAGTGTTTATTGTCTGGGGTTTGACCACCTCGATTCAGACTGCCAAATTTTTAAAAGTTTTCCCAAAGCTACCCTGGATAAGAGAGTAGGTAGACTGAGGGAAAGGGAGGCCGAGAAGTCCGCTGACCTGGATGGCCAGCCCGGTTCGGTTCCGACAGAACCAGAAGGAGTGCCCTCTGACCAAGGTGAAACTTCTTCGGGCAAAAGGAGAGCCGATTCTGAGGAGTCCGTTTTGGTTAAAAGAAAGAGAAGGGAAAAATCATCTGGTTCGGATCCACAAATTCTTTCTCCAACCGCTGATGAAATAGCCAAAGCGATAAGGATAGTTCAGTCGCTAACTTCGGTTCCAGCCCAACCGGCACCATCTGTCAGGGGCTCGGTTTGGTCAGTTCCCCCGGTTCCGGATTATACTTTAGAAGAATTTTATGAACCAGAGGAGGGGAAGGGAGAGTATGAGGATGATGATGGTGATTATGAAAGTCTGGATGTGCCTATTGACCGGACATCTCCCAGACAGACCTTCAGGTGTTTCTCCTCCTAGGCTGTCTGAGTCCCTTCCCACTTTTATGTTTTACAAGAAAGTGGCTAAACCCTCCAGCTTCCAATAGAAGAAGCAGTAGATCAGGAGGAGCCTGATTTTGTTGAGATGATGGACATCCCAGAGTTCAGGAGATTGTCTATTCCCCTCCATAAATCTTTTGGGAAACAGACATTTAAAATTTAAAGACTCCTAATTCCATACCTCATGTGGACAGAAGAATGGACAAGAGGTATACCCTTTCAGGCTTGGACACGGAGTTCCTTTCCCAGCAATGCAGCCATGTTGGGGTAGTGCAGGCTGCTGCCTGTGATAAGGCAAATATTCCCTTGGCTTCACACACCCCAGATAAGGACTCCAGGAGGATTGATGCCATGGCAAAGAAGCAGTACATGGCAGCATCTTTGGGACTCAGACAGGCTAACTATTTGGCCTACACAGCTAGATACCAGAAGTCCAGGTGGGACACTGTGCTGGCTCTGGCTAAACAGGCCCCTGACCAGCTTGCCAAGGAGCTGGAGCAGGTGGCTGCGGATGGGATTGGGGCATCCAAGGTGCAATTTCATGCTGTTGTGGACTCCAATGATGTTTCATCTAGAGTCATGGCTACATGTGTGGCCCTTCGGAGGATGGCTTGGCTCAGATGTACTAGCCTATCACAGGATACCCAGGCTAAGGCCATGGATTTCCCTGTCATTGGTAATTCTCTATTTGGGGAGCAGACAGAGAACTACATGAAGAAGATGGACGAGTACAGGACCACCTACAGGAGTGCTCAGGCCAAAGAAAGGCAAGCCACTCCTCAGAGGCAGCATTCCAGGGGCAGGGGCAGGCCCTTTCAAAGGCTTTTTTACCAAGCCCAGGCCTCCTCTTCTGCTTATGCTCAGAGGGGGTTCTTCAGAGGGAGAGGCAGACGGGGAATGAGCAGGGCTGCTTCCACCCCTCAGCCTAAAGCCCCTGCCAAGCAGACACCCTGATGGGTCTGCCCGGGCCGATTCTCCAATACCTGTAGGGGGTAGGCTGGCTTACTTTGTCCAGGGCTGGCAGTCTTTAACATCAGACAAGTGGGTCCTGGCAGTAGTAAGCCAGGGACTGGTTCTCGGCTTCAAAAATTTCCCAAGATGAGAACCAGATCCTTTCTACCTGCAAATCCCTCAGAGGCACTTGCCCTAGAGGCAGAGGTTTCTTCCCTCCTGGCTCTCAGGGCCATAGAAAGGGTTCCTGCCTTACACAGGGGCAAAGGATTGTACTCCAGGTACTTCCTAACCCCCAGAAGACAGGAGAATGGCAGCCCATCCTGGATCTAAGATATCTGAACAAGCACCTTTTAAAACCAAAATTCAAAATGGTGACTCTGGGAATAATTCTGCCCTCTCTAAGGCCAAGGGACTGGCTAGCCTCCCTGGATCTCAAAGATGCCTATTTTCACATTGTCATTAGGTGCTCCCACAGAAAATATCTCGGGTTCAAGTTGCCCTCAGGCCACTATCAATTCAGAGCACTGCCCTTTGGCCTAACATCAGCCCCAAGGGTGTTCACAAAGTGCCTGGCAGTGGTGGTTGCTTTCCTAAGGAGAAAAAAGATCTCCATCTTTCCATACTTGGATGACTGGCTCATAGTGGGTCAGTTTCCAGACCAAGTCAAGTCACATCTGCAAATAACTCAGCAAGTGCTCACTTCCTTAAGATTCCTCCTCAACCTTTCAAAGTCAGTTCTCGAGCCAGTACAGCTCCTCATCTTTATAGGGGCAGAGTTGGATACAATAAGATCAAAAGCCTTCTCTCCCCTGGACAGGGCAAGGACCCTTATGGAACTGGCCTCTTCATTCACCCTTCAGGTGTCTCGACCAGCAAGGCATTTCTTGCAGCTCCTGGGCAACATGGCAGCCTCTACAGCAGTGGTCCGGGGGCAAGATTCCAGATGAGGGACATTCAGTTCCACTAAAGAACTTTCTGGTCCCAAAGAAAGGATTCCTTTACCAAACTAGTTCCAGTGACTCAAACCCTGATCCAGGTTTTGCAGTGGTGGCAGGATCAGGACAGTTTGAGACAGGGAGTTCCTTTTGTCACTCAGTCACATTCAGTGATACTCACCACAGATGCCTCCCTGCTGGGCTGGGGAGCCCACTTGGGGGATCTTACCATCCAAGGGCTGTGGTCACGTCAAGAATCTCTGCTTCACATCAATCTCTTGGAACTCAGAGCAGTGTTTCTGGCACTGCAAGCCTCTTCCAAATCTGTACAGAACAAGCTGGTCCAGATCAGAACAGACAATACCACCACAGTGTGGTACATCAACAAGCAAGGAGACACTCGGTCTACGGCCTTGTGCACAGAAGCAATGAAGTTGTGGTCTCTGGCCTATTCCCTGCAAACCTCTCTGATAGCAGTTCACCTCCCAGGGAAGGACAGTGTTCTAGCAGATGCTGTCAGCAGGATATCCCAGGGCCATCACGAATGGACCCTAGATCTCCTGGTTTTGGAAGTGATTTTCTCGAGATGGGGCACTCCACAGATGTATCTTTTTGCAGCCCCAGACAATCACCAACTTCCTCTCTTTTGTTGCAGACCCCCAGTCTTGGGCTCAGTCACCCTGGATGCTCTGATTCTGAATTGGGAAGGGAAGTTCCTGTATGCCCCCCCCCTTCCCTCTCCTGTTCAAAGTGCTAGTCAAGATCAGGTCTCAACCATGCAAAGAGATTCTGATTGCTCCAGACTGGGCCAGACAGCCCTGGTACCCACTGTTGCTGTCCTTAACAGTCCACCTTCCCCTGTCTCTTCCCAGGAATTACAACCTGTTGACATCCTCTCAGGGGAGGATTTGGTATCTGAACCTCAAATCTCTCAATCTCAAGGCATGGCTCTTGAAGAGTTAGTTTGCTGATCTACACCTTTCTTAAGGGGTTCTGGACATCCTTAAGGCTTCTCGAAAGCCTTCCACCAGAAAGACTTACAACTCCAAATAGAAAAGGTTCACTATTTGGTGCTCTAGGAAGCATATTTCTCCAGAATCTGTTGGGTTGCCTACACTCCTGGACTATATGGTTCATCTTAATGACTTGGGACTTAGGCCAGCTACACTTAAAGTGCATCTGGCAGCTGTTTCTGCCTTCTTGTCAGTAGGCAAGCCCTCTCCTCTGTCAGCCCATCCTGTGTTTTGTAAGTTCTTCAAGGGATTGCTGCACACCAATCCCCCCTTTAGGGACCCTGTTCCTGCTTGGGACCTTAATGTTTGCATTGCTCAGCTTATGCAACCACCCTTTGAGCCTTTGTCCTCTGCAGAGCTTAAGTACTGGACTTGGAAAACTGTGTTTTTGGTAGCCATTACCTCTGCCAGTCGTATCAGTGAATTGCAAGCCCTGTCAGTGGAGCCTGATTTCATCTCTTTCCATAGAGATAAAGTGGTCCTAAGAACTAACAGGAAGTTTTTGCCTAAGGTGGTTTCAGATTTCCACCTTAATCAGTCTATGACTCTCCCTGTTTTCTTCACTGACCATTCCTCCCCTGGAGAGAGGAGGCTGCACAGCTTGTATGTTAAAAGGGACTTCAGCTACTACATAGAGCGCACAAAGGGTCACAGGTTTGAGTCCTTCCAGTTGTTCCTCACATATGGAGAGGTCGGTAAGGGCAAACCTGCCACTAAAAGATCTATTGCCAGGTGGATTGTCTTTTGTATACAATTCTGCTATGAGAAACTGGGTAGAACCCCACCCTCAGGCCTGAGGGCTCACTATACTAGAGGTACAGCTGCTTCCCTGGTTGCTGCCAGAGATATTCCTATCTTAGAAATTTGTCAAGCAGCCACCTGGAAAACAGTCCATACATTTACCAAGCATTACTCTCTGGATATCCAGGCTAGGAGTGATGCTCGGTTTGGCACAGCAGTACTTCAGAGCCTATTCCCAAAGTAGGTTCTGTCCCTCCTCCATGGAGGTACTGCTTGGTAGTCTGCAGTAGTCAGAATACAGCAAGACTTCATGTTGTTTAAGAAAAAATTACTCACCTTAGTAATGTTGTTTCTTCTAATGAGTCTTGCTGTATTCCTGTCCCCCACCTCCCTCTCAGAACCTGGTTTTGGGATGTGGGTGGGCAGGAGCAGTGTTGGCACCCTAGAGGTGCCCCCTTTTTCACCCTCCTTTATTTTGGGTGTGTTTGGTTTTTTGGGTTTCCTGACTTGAGTCTCTGCTTTGAAACCAAAAACAACTTTTTTTAAAATAAATTTAGTTGCCAGTTGGCTAGTGTGAGTCTTGCAGTTTCCACACACAACTTCTAGTGAGTATTGCTCATAAAGATCTGACGGTTGGAGTTTAAACAACAGCAGACAGAGGCTTCAACTGAGATTACGCTGAACGTTCCATGCTGGCCATGGAAAGTTGACTCTTTGTTCTGTGGGGCAGTTGAAAGGCAGGCCCTAACTGCAGTAGTCAGAATACAGCAAGACTCCATTAGAAGAAACAACATTAATAAGGTGAGTAATTTTTTCTTCTGTTTCTTTCATCAGCGGTACAAACATTAACTGAAACAAAAAAGAAAAGGAGTAGAAGCATTGTTAATACTTGCAAAGTTCAGTGTTCTTTAGCAGCGATGGACCAAAGAGCGGTTGACAGTGGGGGAAAAAGAACTGAGACATGATGGGGGTCGCTCATGTTGTATAAGCGGTGACCGTGCACATCAGCGTGTGCAGCCCCAGCTTGCAAAAGTTTCCGGGTGGTCATGATGTTGACAGCTTACACTTCCACGTTATGGCTTAATGGAGGGGGATAAACTCGAAGAAGGTCTGTGCTTGTGAATAAGAAATCTGTTTTTGATGTCCTTGTACCTGCCACCAAGTGCTCTGAGATGGTATACTTTCTCTGCCACCATTCAACTGTAAACTCATCACTGAGCTCTTCCGTCTCATCTCACTGTGCACTTGCCCATGCAGTGCAAGACCTGCACATAGGGACCCCTGTTTGTTTCAGACACTCCTTACCCTGCTTCTGTATGTAAAAACGCCTCACTTTGATTTGGTAATAGGCTCTCTGAGGTAGATCACAGATTGGAGAGAGAAGAAAAACAATTAGTTGTCATGACACACTGCACAAAATACACAAATCTCATATGGGTTGTTAGTTGTACATCAGAGAAATTTAAAAAAAATAGGTAATAATAGAGGTGCATAAAAAGAAACAAAACAAAAAAAAAAGACTAAACTGAACTCTAGAGTCTTAACTTACAGGATATTGATGAGATACAGTACTTCACACACAGGTGAGCTTCTCCAGTTTGGAAAGTCTCAGTAGATGCAGCTGACAAGAGTTCATACAGAGGTCTGTTGTATCTCTCTAAACTGAAAATCTGATAGCCAAAACAGTTGTGTTGGTCATCATTTGTAAGGGTTTCTATTCAGCATCATTCATCTTGACATTTTCTTCTGCAGAAAAGAACATTTGTAAGGAAGGAAAGTTAAGTCAGAAACATTACTGAATTGAGTATGATGAAGAATAAAATATTGTTCCTCCCCCATCCACAGCCAATAGTTTTCCATATCAGACACCAAGCTTTACCAGCCATGCGTGATGTGCAACAAAGATGATGTCCTTCCATGCATTGGGAGTCTCACATGAGAGTTTATGCCAGCATGACTTCCATGGTGGGATAAAAATCACATTGTGGGCAGGTGGCCAATAACTTTGAAATCTTGTAGCCAGACCTATTTTTGTAGTGGCTGTTGGCCACCTGACTACCTAATTTGTCGCACCCTGTTTACAGGATGATTACAGTGCAGTTTTCACACACAGATGCAAAAACTTGTTAGAATGTCCCAGAAGGTGGCATCATTGCGTTAAACTTTGTATGCAGGGTTTAACACAGATATGAGACATAATAATGAGTAGCAAAGAACTTCATATCTGAAGATGAGTCCTAATTGTGCCACTCACTTTATTGCTAATTATGCCACAGTAGGTCCCTTCCCCAATCATTACCATGTATATGCAAAAGGGGGAAGTGGTTAGTGAGGCACACTGGTGCTCCACTAAAGATTAGGTGTTTTTTTTTATCAAAAATGGAATGTGTACACTGCATACCCTCCAGATTTTGTGTGGGATGGGGGCACAGTGGTATTCTTCCCCCAAAACTATATGAATGTATATGCTAGGAGTGGTTTGACATGTTGGTGATTTTGGGGGAATGTAGAGTACCAAAATGGGAACTAGGAGTATTTTTTTTATGTATGTATTTATTTTTTTGTAGACTTAAAATGTTTAATTTTGTGTCAGTTGTGCATAGCTCTACCTAGTGATGCTAGGATTGAGGCATTCAAAACACGTTTAGTGTGCAGTCACTGTTTGTTCTGTCAGTATCTTTACAGTGAAACCTTCTACTTTTCTAGTTATACTGTAAAGGTCTTCAGTTCCAGTTCAACAGAAACCAGCAAAACGTTTAGTAAGCTGAATCGAAAGAAGCTCGATAAATTCCTATTTATGAAATTAAAAGTTGCCAACTGCTGTTTTACTCGGTACCTTTTGCAGATTGTACCTTGGTTGCTTAAAAACAAAGTGCAGCACAGATGTTTGGTATCCATTTAAAGATTTATTTGAAAAATAATACTAGAAAACAATTGTTTTTGCACAAAGGAGCTTTTCAGTACCAGTTTGGTTCTTTCACTCATGATATTCAACTCTGAACAGCTCTTAGCGCCTTTAGAGCTGAAAATGCCCAGTGATGTTTTCTTTTTCATTATAACTAGGTCATGACAGTCCTGGAATGTGTTTTGAAATGACAAGTTCCATGTTACAAAATATAGTAACAGTTGAAAGATACAGATGCAAAAACAGGCAAAGCTGAAGCTTCTGTCTCCCTGGCAAAATGGCATAGTTGCTAGCTACAAAATTCCTCTGCACTCCATGTTGAGTATGATGGGAATGTGATTGAGGCACTACCCTTGTAGTGGTCAATTCAAGTGTTAAATGATTGGTTATAAGACATTCTGGATGTTGGGCGGTAAGTTGAACTGAAGATGTATGTTGACCTGTTAAGCGGATAACTTGCTTTTGTGCATAGAATAATAATAATTTGGAAAATGCAGTCATTTTATAGAACATTCTTATTGTTTTTAAATTGTTCAGTATACTCTCTTCTTGCTTTCTGTACTTTCTAAACTGTGTCTTGTGCAAACTTTTTTTTTGGGGGGGGCTGTTCTTATCAAGATATTAAACCTAGCATAAAGGTTTTTTTGGCAGTATTTTAGTGTATCTTCAATTTCAATTCATTTGCCTGAAGTGTAAAGAAGTAAGGCTGTGTGAATTAAAATTAACACAGTACTTCCAACTGTTTTCATTTGCAAGTACTTATTCCAACAGTTAAATTGCTATATTTTTATCAATTTGAAGACAGTTTAAATGCTTTCCCCCGTTTTGATAGTTGCTGCAGGTTTTTGCCTATTTTTACAACCTACTATACCAAAATATTAAATTATATTACTAAATTAAGAAAACGCACACGTTTGTTATACTCAGCATGCAGTTACCATAGTTGGGTTTTATGTTTTGAATTTCAGCAGTTTAAGGTAATGTGTAATTTACAGGCCAGTTGCCTTTTTCTTCTGCTAGATTTCTTGAATAGCCTCTTAACTGCTTTACCTACTGTATATCCTGTCAGGAATGGAAAAAAAAATCTGTATAGGTGGAATTAATTTAACTGGTCAATATTTTTCTTTCTCCAACCAACAGAGCATTATAAGACAACACGGGTAACCCTAAATGAACGGTTTACTACCTATCTGAAGGCTGCCGGAGGGCAAGTTGCCAGGAAAAAGAGCCCTGAAATACACAGGTACTGTATGACGTACACCGGGACTTATAAAGCAAGCTCAGTATTTGAGTACAGTAGATTAGCCAGGTCATAAGGTCAGCTGCAGGGAATTCTGGGAGGCTGTTCAAGCAGCTCCATGCACATAGTGTCAGTGTTGGGGAAGGGGGGAATGGCAGGACCAACCATATAAATTTGAAACAAACAAGTTTTTCTGTAAATAACAAAAAAGTCACTCAGAGTGCTAATCAGAGATAGGACCACACAGTAACATCATAGTCCCACTTGAGTGTCACTCCTACAGTTCTGTGATGTTACATGAAACCCTCTATTTTTTTATTTTATTTATTGAAATGTTTCACCAGGAAAGGCACACTAAGCAGTTATTGCTCGTTTCCACATACATCCTGGGGAAAAGGGGAAAGGGAGCAACAGATATAAGTAAAGTAACATACGGTATTACATGTAGTAGTACAATAATACAGTAGTACAGTAATACAATAAGAGTTTTGCAGTTCATTAGTGCTTGACACATTTTATCAGTTATCCACAAAGGTAACATAATGCTTTCAGACACAGCGAATAAGGCCATGGAGCTGATGACAAAAATGTAATAATCACCATATTCTATGTACAATGAAGGGAAGTGGGTGTGATTAAGGGCAATTGCAAGTGGAGGAATAGAAGTCTCGTAGGAGGGAAGATATGGCAAAAGGGGAGAAGGCGTGATGGATGGGGGAGGAAGAAGGGAGTTCCACAGTTTGGGGAAACGGTGAGGGAAAGCAGTCTGACCAACAGAGGAGGATTTATGGGGGACTGCCAGGGTCCAAGTGTCATAGGATCTAAGGGAGTGGGAGGGGGCAGGAGGGAGAGAAACAGTGGATGAGAGGTAGAAGGGAAGAGAACCAAACCAGAATTTGGATAGAAATTTAGCACAGTGGGAATGACGTCTGTCACTGAGAGGGAAATGAGAGAGATTGATAAGAGGGCACAATGGTGAGTGCAGAGGGGAAGGGAGTGCAAAGCAAAGCGGCAGAAGGAGTGGAAGAGGGAGTCCAATTTGGTTAAGGAAGTTTAGGGAGCGGCATTGTAGACTACATCACCGTAGTCAAAAATTGGGAGGATCATTTTCTGGACCAGTTCACGCCTTGCAAATAGAGGAATGCAACTCCAGTTCCTGTACAGAGCACCTAACTTGGGGTACATTTTTTTTTTTTTTTTAAGGATGGTGTCCACATGTCCAGAGGTATTGGTCAAGCCAAACCCAAGGTATCTAAAGGAGGAGGGGTATCATTTTGAAAGACTGAACCGCTAAATACAGAGTGTCAGAATCCCGAGACTGATTGCCTGAAACTCGGAATCCCAACACTGCAATTGCCTGTGGAAGCTTATCATGGGGGTATGGGGGGGCATCCCCAAAACATGGAAAGAAAACTCTGCCACGGGCAATTACCAAGTTTCAGGCAATCAGTCTTGGGATTCTGACACTCTGCATTTAGAGTTCTAGTCTTCCGTCATTTATCTGGAGAAGGTGGCCTCCAGGGTTGTCCCGTCTAGAGTGTGGCAGGAAGGAAGGAAGGGGAGCCGAGAAAGTGTCTGCCTTGTGCCAAAGGTCATGGAGATGGTCTTCTTGGCATTTAGGAATAGTTGATGAGAGCATAGCCAGTGCTGAACCTTTACAAAGTCATGCTGGAGTCTGGATGCATCATCAGTGGGAGAATGGCCAGAGTCAGGACAGTGTCATCTGCATACATGTGGATGGATGAGGAGGAACAGACTAAAGGAAGGTCATTCAGGAATATTGTAACTAGGAGAAGGCCAAGCACTCAGCCCTGGGGGACTTTAGTGTTGATTTGGGGGGGGGAGGGGGGATATGGTGTCAGCAGTCCAAACTGATTGTGTGTGGGTGTTCCACGTCTATATGCCTGCCACTGGCGGTGGCATTCTGCTGGCAGCTTATGGAAGGCAATAATGTTGAAACTAATGTAATCGGGTATGCAGCGGGATTATTCCCCAAGAACAGGGTCTGGGGAAGAGACAGTCAGAGCAGTCTGCCGAATGTAAATTGGAAAGTAGCAGCCTCCCTAACCTATGAAAGTGTTCGCAGACGATTTGAGCAGGAGGTGAGGTACGATTCAAAAAGGGCACTGCACACCAAACAAAATGTGTGTTACTATTATACCTTTTTTTTGGGGGGGGGTCATCGCCAATGTCCTTGGGTAGTGGGGGAGGGCAGTGGCTGTGAGCCCTCGCTTTCTCGGAGTGGCAGGAATCTGAACTGGAGCGTTGCTGGGGAGGGAAGAGGGATAGAATCAGTGGGCAGGCATATAGACGTGGAGCATCCACACACAAAAGGTAGGGCAGGGGGAGGAAGGGATTATGCGAAAAGAAGGATCAGACCAGAGTGGGAGCTAAGGATTAGACAGTAAGCTAAAATGGAGGGGAAGAGGTAACAGCAAACGGAGGTAACATCGAGCAATGAAATGAAACAGAAGGTGGAAAAGCAGGGGCTAGAATCAGGCAGATTGAATTACACGTACCGTGTCCTAGCACTCTGTTCTTTACAGTCGGAGGTTAATTATTAAATACTGTATTTTGGATTAATAGCTTCAGTTATTTGAGGATAGATTTTGCTGACCTATAAAATCTGTGTTGCCAGTTCTTGCTGTGTAGATGTGGACTGTTCTGTCTTGTACTGCAGGTAGATCCAGAGTGCAAGCTTGAACTGAGGCTGCTAATGTACAGTCTTTCCTCAGTTGTTGTTAGGTACATAAGTCTCTCGACAGTGAAAAAGAAAACATTTACTGCATCAGTGTGGGAAATAACCATCTGCATTTTATCCTTTTTTGCCTGGTTTCACACTTGCACTATAAGATCTGACATTGGCAACAACTAGAAGGTGAACCTGGATATGTCATACGGTGGCATTAAGCACCACATGGCACACAACTGGGTCATCAATGGATGAAGCATTTTTATTCTCTGCTCCATAGTTTGTATGATTTTTGGAAGATTCCTCATGTCTAAGTACTGAGGATCTCCAAGCAGTCCTTTTAGTCACCATTGTGAGTTTGTATGTCTGCTTATTTGTTCCTGTAAGTGCCCCCCACACACACACACACAGATTGTCATCCTCTGCCAACTTTCCTCCTTTGGATTGGCTCCATTCTGCACTTGCCATCTCTAGGATTTACCCAGTCTCCAACATAGTGGTTCGTGTCCCGCTGGCAAGGGCTTTTCCTCTCCTCTAGAGTTTGAATTGCCGAGGAAATGGGAGCTGGGGTTGGCAGTGTGAGACCTGTTTTTTTTTTTTTTTTTTTTTTCCCGTTGAGGGGGGAGAGAGACTGGTGACAGGGGACTATTCAGTCATCTTATTGTGACTGTGACTTTTGCTGTCCTCTTCTTTGCCTCTTCTGGGATTCCTCTGCTGGTCTGTTACAGTGTGTACAAGCAGCCAGCATAACCCGTACCTATTAAAGCAACCTCCTGTGTCACCACCTGAGGTTACTCAGTTGGTGATAGTACTCTAGAGCTTGTGGCCCTCTCTCTCTTCAGAGGAGAAGAGAATTCCTCCAGCTGGCCCCTGGCAACTAAGGCTTGCTTCCGAACCCAGGTTGCCAGTGTTGCAAGTAGCAACACTACTACTGCTTCACCGGGCCAGTCTCAGGTGGTCTTCTGTCTTGTCTGGCAGAGACATTTCACCCATCTTAGCTGACATGGGATCCAGAGAAAGTAAGAAAGACCTTGCTTTTATCTTGATTCTTGATCCAGGTAAAGTGTGGGAGATGTTGATAACATCTTCAGGAAATACAGGGCTTGGTGAAGTGATTTTGTCTTCATCAGCCATTCTCATTGAAAAGATTTGCATATACTGTGGTTATGCAAGGCTGCTGCAGTGAAGAACATCACTTTGTTGGCTATGTGGCGCCAAGTGGTGGGGGACTGCTGTGGCATGTTGGCGACCCATATTCACGCAAGGGGCCTGGGACGTAAGCAGTTAAGGCCAATTGAGAGGAATCAGTGCCCTCTTGAGAGGGGTGGATGCTGTGTTCACACAAGGAACAGCAGCTGGAGTAGGCAGGGTGCTGTTGAGTGTGGAAAAGTGCGTGTCACCTTGCATCCCCCTACCTCCGGCCTGTCGTGAAGCAAGCTAGCCAGCGTGAGGGGGGTGGAAAAATGGAGTTAAATACCTTCTCACTGATGGTAGGGTGGTGCACAGCTGGGCACGCTGAGTAGTCATTCCTCCTACTGTACCTCCCGGCGATCAGTACAAGCCCCAGAGTACGCTGGAAAAGGGGCCCTGTCCTGGGGGTCAAGCTGGTGGGCAAAAATGGAGCAGAAGCGGAGGGTCAGTAGGTGGATTCCCTGATTGGGAGATGGAAGGCCCCAGCAGAGCTGAGTCGGGGAGGAATGAGAATAACAACAACAATAACAAAATCTTCACTTTCATGAAGATTGCAGTATAGGTGCTGATTCAAAAGGTTAGCCTCTGAATTTAAAGTAGTGGCCCTCTAATTCAGAGCTCAATCTTTTATTTGTTTGGAATGTGCAGATAACCTCTTTGAGGTTTTACAGTATACAAGCCCAGGTTTGACATTTCTGATGACTGAATGTACAGCAGTGTTCCTATCTGGAACCAGAATGGTCTGATGAACTGTATTCTCCTTGTCACATGCAGTATTGGGTGTGCATAACTCCATTTGGGAACTAAGGAGATTGTCTAAATTCCTTTTTGATAAGTGGCACTAGTTCTGTGGCTTCTAGTCATAGTTTATAATTGAAAGTGCAAAGTGTGCTTTTGCTTCCCAATTTTTTGAGGGGGTGGACAGAGGTAAAAAAAATCTGAACATGTGGTATAGAGAAAAATTTGACTGCAGAATCCTATGCACTGATCTCTAGTTCACATTAGTTGGATGTTACAGTAACTGGTCGGAATTGAGTCAGACTTGGGGGCGAGGTGATAGTTGGCAAAGGTTTCTCTTGGGTGCAAGCAGTTACAAAAGAAATGGTGTGCCCGTCACTGCTATGGGTTCTTCTAACCCCGGGAATTCCTCACTTAGTGTTTACACTTCAGCAGTTATCTCGGGTGAGAGTGACACCCAAGGGGTAGTGGTGGGGGTAAGAACCTATGTACATTTTAGAATTTGGAATGCAGATTCAAACTTCGCATCCGCGCTCCACTCTGGCTGTTTCTCAGGTTTGTTTCTCCGCCTAAAGAGAGCAGTAGTCCTGTACGTTCTCAGTTTATTTGTATTTATTTCAAAGTGTTAACTTGTAGTTCATTTTTCGATTACTCTATGTTAGCCAAGTATTTTTTCCCCAGTAATTTTTGGTCTCCCTGGTTCCCCGATTGATTCCAGTGAACTGAAGACTATCCTAGCTGGCTGCCGTTTTACTTTTGCCTATTTTTTGGCTACTAAACCACTTTTCATTTAAATTAGCAGTGGTTTAGTAATTTTTACCTACACAGTTTACAGAAAGTGGGGTGCTTTCTCATTCTGTTTCTGTCTGTGCCCTTTCACCTTAATTAATATGTTCCTGTTTCAGGAACCGTGATTTGACATTTTGCACAATTTTCCCAGTACAAGAGCAGTGTGTGTGATTTTTACTGTTGGGCTCTTGTGCTGCATTGTTTTGGGAATCTTTTTTTTTTTTTTTATTATATTTTATTTTTTTGCTATTTTCTTCCTCTTCCTCGATGCCACGGCCCTCTCTCCTCTGGAGAGAGCCCTGCCTCCCGCATCTACCATCCTGCTGGCCCATACCCCCAGGGCTTACCCCCCCAATGTGTCCGGCAGGGTTCCGCAACCCCCCACTGGAGACCGGATCCAGTGTGGCCAGTGCCATGGCTAGCCGGGATTGGAGCCTGCGAGGCGCCCTCCATCATTCGCTGTGGCATCCATTTCCTGGTTTTCACCCCAGGAGATGAGGCGTGCACTGACACTTGCGGAGAGAGTGCACATGCGTCTGCACGCACTCCCTCCTAGTCTTTGCCCCGTGTCTCCTCCCCTTTCATAGCAGTTGGCGCACTGTCCCCAGCCTCTGCTAGGGGCAGTCAGACGCCGACCACTGGCGCACTTCTCGAAAAGGAGAGTAGTTCATCAGGATGCTCAATCCTTCTCCTCCTCTGCTGCCTCCTGGCAGCCTGTGCTCGTTTCCGAACATGGGTTGCCGGTGTGGCATGAGGTCAGGCGTCCAGCGCCTCAGCCCTCCGCGCCACCGGGCTGGCTTTTCTTTAATAATTTTAAGGTTTTTCATAAATTGGTAGATCAGAGAGACCTTGTGGACCATAAGTTTAAAAAAAAAAAAAAAACCTGCAAAAATTCATCTTCTTTGAGGATATCTATTGCAGCAGGTCACACCTTAGGAACTACAGCCATCAGGCACTAAGACCACATGGAAACTTTTTAACTAGCAGTCTACTAGGGACTGCCACAATGACGTCATCCTACAGTGTCCTCCCTGTATAAACGTGGGCGGCCCCATGCCCTCCTCAGTTCTTTTCCCACCATCAATCATCATCAGACTCCATGGAGACATCACTGCTTCAGTCGACCACCAACTCATCGATTTTATTCTTTACTTTCCCTTACTTTTCTTTACCAGAGTGTTTTCCGCCACTGACCGAATGCCTTTCGTCGCGGTGTTTGTTGGCTCTAACCACCACCTTTTCTGTCTTCTGTGGGGGCAGTGATTTCTCCCGGGCCTGCCATCATTAGGCCCCCCCCCCTCCTTTTCTCAGAGATCTTCAATCGAGCACATTCTCGCCTTTTCTGCCAGTCGTCTGACGGCAGTGTGCTGTTTGTGGGAACAGCCTTTCCGTGTTGCCAGTCCTGTCCTCGGTCCCTCAGGATCTCCGGGGCCCAACAGCTGGTTTTCGTCCCTGGTGCCTTCTCTGATCGCCACTCCTCTGTCATCACCCACTTCGGTGACGATGCCCTCTGTCATCCAACACCTTCTTCCCCACAAGGTATGGCTCTGGCAGTACACTTCACCAGCCTTCCTCGGCCTGCGAAGGCATGCCAGCCTCTGGGCTGTTGACAGGGCAGGACTAGTAAGGCTTTTTGCTGGACCTCGCTTGGCGGGCGCTAGCCCCTCGACATCGGGGTTGAAGACGACGACGTTAGTCCTGCAGCTCAGACCTCAGAACCTACAGGTCTGCTCCCACAATGATTTTGCCGGACCTTTCATAGCCAGCAATTCCTGTCGACTCTGGGGTTTCACTCCCCTCATCAACGTCGCGTGGTGCCCTGCAAATCAGGCTGCCATCGCTGTTTCCTACCGCCTGCACCCCTGATTCTATGGGATTGACCTTGGCATTCAGCTCTGTTGTCCCTTCCATAGCTGGCATTGGCCCTTCGCCAGGGCTCCAGTTCCCCCTGGCACTGCAGTCTGACATCCCAACTATTTGGGGGGGCTCCAGTCACCCCGGTCGACGTTGCCAGGCATTCCCGCTCTGCAGGCCACTGTCTGTGTTCATATTGGTGCTCTCCTCCTTTGTGGGGGTCATATAGCATGTGATACCACCTCTACTCCAGGCTCGATGGCGCCGGGTCCCTCCGCCTACTCCCGCATCGCCTCCTGGCCTGACGCACCCCATTCTTTGGGGCATAGATGCCCCCGCTTCCTTCCTTGCAGCCATTAGAACCCGTTGCTGAGGATCAGGCGTACAACCCTGAACTTCGACCCCAAGAGGAAGATGAGAAGGGTGAAGATATGGAATGGAGCCCATTTGAGAAGTCTTGCTCCGCTTTTTCTTTTAAGAACACGGTCTTTCCCTTGTTTACTTCGAGGTCCCCATGCTGAAGTCCCCTCTTTCATGTTCCTTGAACATGGCGACTGCTGTGAGCCTGCTAGCATTTTGACTTCATTCTTCATTTCGTTCTTGGCTCTGTTTTTAGCTCCATTTTAATTATTTTGTGTACATTTAGACAGGGCTGAAGAAGTGATATCTCTAGGGTTTTGCAGCTTATGCGCCGAGCTGTGTTTTGGTTTTGGTTTTGTTTTTGTTTTGCTCTGACTAGTACTGCAGGCTCTATTACGCTGGGTGCTTAGGAATGAATTTTTGCACCCTCTTGCCTCTTCTCTTGATTTGTTTTGCCTCTGACAGAAGTCTTGATACTACCATCAGTCCTTGTGGATGTATTAAGTTTTTTTTTCCTGTTGGACGACGGAACCTATTGGTCTGGATTTACTAGGACATCTGACCTCGGACTCGTAGGATTTTCCAGGCGATAATTTGTATCATTAGAGGGACGAAGAGGTCTGTGACTTTTTATTCTTTGATTGCTGATTATTGCCGCTGAAGTTGCGAGTTATTGGGCTGAGACTTTGTTGGGGGTGTATTGGAAGTTGGTAGGGGGGTTTTATTTTTGCAGTCCTTGGGGTCTCCTGGTTCCTGCCCTGGGCTCCGGTCAGAGGATTGGGGCTAGATAACAGGGAGTGCTTGGTGGTCGGTAGACGGCATGGCCATCTGTGTTGGCTGGGGGCTGCATTGATTAACCCTCTCCTTTTCCCTTTTTTCTCCCAGACTTTGGATTGCCTACTGCTCTATATCTTGCTGTGCTGCATTGGCTGATTTTTTCTTTTCTCCTCCTCCTGTGCCTGGACCTTGAGTTCCGAGGTTCTTCGTTAAACATTCTGTGGACTTTGTAGGGACATTGTGAGGCCTCCATGTGGAAGTTGGCTGTCTGATCCTGCTTTCACTCGGGAGAACAGAGTTAGCCAGCTGGGGAGCTGGTTGATGAGCCCCTAGTATTCTAAGCTTTCTGCGGGTATCGGCTGGTGGGCCGTTGCTGGTAGGAGCCATGTTAGTGGGGCAGATTTGTTCAGGTGGTGTGTTGCACGGAGAGGGCCTAATGATTTACCATCTTGAATTTGGACCACTGTTCGAGGATTTCCTAGCAGGAAGGAAGCTGTATCAAGAGGAGAGTATATATTAAGTTTGATTCTTATATGAACATCTGAACAGCTATTGATTTGGGCAGTGAGAGTGCCTGTGATCAATTTTAAGTCCCACAGGTAGTGAAAGTACCAATTTGGGCCTGAATTTTAGCTCAGCAGGCTGTTTGTTGCCACATGGTACTTGTTTGACTGGGAAGTCTAACTCTGGACCCTAACTGTTGTGTTAATACGGAGCAGAATTTTCTTGTGACTTTAAATTAAACCTGTGGGAGAGGGTTAGGAGCTTTTCTAGTTTGCTTTGTAATAATAAAAGTATGGGGAGGATCTAAGAGGTATTGATGTAGAGGGTTATTTATAAAAGGGTTTATATTTTAAATTAGTGAGTTTAAAAAAATTGGGAGGAGGGTGGGTTAGGGAGGTTTATTATATTAAATATTGAGAACTCTATAATACCTGAGTTATGTGCTGAGGAAGTAGGAATGCGGTCAGGCAGTACTCCTCCTCGAGACTAAGGGGTCTCCGTCCATTTGATTATCCATCGCTTCCATCTAATGTGTATTTTAGATGTCGTGCCCTTGGTATTTTAAGGGGACGTAGAATCAGATGGAATAGGAGATCCTTGAATTCTCGAGGGGGGTGGGAGGGGATGGATGGATTGGGACAGTGAGGACCAGGAGATGCCCTGGGGCGAAATGGGCACAGGGACGAGGTTTTCCCTGTCTTATGCCCATACCCAAGGGCTCTGAGTCTGTCAGGCATTAAGTGGGTTCATCCCTGGATTCTAGTCCCTTACGGGCAGTGATAATTAGTGCCAGGTCTGTGAAAAATAAAACTGCAGTTATTGCTGATCTTGTGGCATCTGCAGGCCTGGCATGCATCACCAAGACCTGGCTGGATGGAGTGCTGGTCCAGTTTTGGAGTCTGCAATTCCAGCCAGGTTCTCAGTGATTTGCCACCCGAGAGTGGATCGATTGGGGGGAGGGGGTTGCTGTCTGTTTTAGACAGGAACTGGGTATCTCGGAGGTCGCAGTTGAGGCTACCAGTGCCTTTGAATGTATAATGGGTGCGGGTGTTGGCTACAGGATCCTTCTCATTTACCATCCACCAGGTGATGGGAGGGATTTCCTGAAGGAGGTGGCGGACTTCATCGCCGACAAGGTATTTGAGTCTCCCAGATGGCTTATCTTGGGAGATTTCAGTACATGGGTCAATGATGAACTCTCACCGTTTGGACAAAACCTCCAGTTAATGGACTCATTGGGCTTAACATGGGTTATTACCGCTGCAACCCATGAGAAAGGACACTCACTGGACTTGGTGTTTCACCTGGGCATGGAGACCTCTGATGTGGAGCCTGTCAGATGGTCTGACCATCACCTCCTAAGATTCAGTTTCGCAGCCCCCCAAATAGACCTGCCCCAAGGGAGTTGGTACAGTTCTGCCCTTTGAGGAGTTACCTCAGAAGGCCTAATGGGGGTACTGGACCTCTTGGGAATTCCAGGGGATAGCACTGATCCAGGGCCTCGATATCATTGCTCCTTCTCATGTTTGCCCTCTTGCCTCTCATCTGGGTGCCCCATGGTTTAATGGGGAGATCCGTGAATTAAAGAGGCAGGGGCGAAGGTTTGAAAGACACTGGCGAAAATCTTGCCTGGAGGTGGACAGACTTAGATTGATGGACCATTATGAAGTTTATCAATCAGCTGTTTCCCATAAGAAGGCAGAATTCCTGTCCAGGGAAATTACTACAGCAAGGAACAGATCAGCCCAGCTCTTCCGGACTGTGGACAGGCTGTGCAATCCAGCTTGTCTCTACTCTGGTTAAGCATTATCAGAAAAACAGTGTGAGGAGTTTGCGCACTTCTTTTCTTATAGGGTGTCCTCCATCAGAAATAAGATCAGCCAGTGCCTTCCCATTGGTCCTTGCATTAACCAACTGGGTGGTACTAATACCCAGTTGACCTGGTCCACCTTTAGCCAACCAGTAGTTGTAGATATAGTGAGGATCATCCAGACTCTGCGGCTAACCCACTGTAGTTTGGATCCGGGCCCTACACACCTACTAGTGGGGTGTGTAGAAGTCATCTGCCCAGTCCTTGCTGGGATAGTGGGAGTTTCATTGGAGAGAGAGGGATTTTTCCATATCCCTTAAAGGAGGCAGTAGTTCGCCCCTTAAAAAAAAAAAAAAACTCCCTTGACCCCGACTGCCCAGCTAACTACAGACCAATCTCGAACTTACCCTTTGTTGGGAAAGTTATTGAGAAGGTGGACGCACTGCAACTGGAGGATCATTTGACCAGCCACAATATCTACAGCCCTTTCCAATCTGGCTTCGGAAAAGGGCATAGCACTGAAACGGCCCTGGTGAGGGTACTCAATGATCTCCTGACGGCGAGAGATTGGAGAGCCTGTTTGATCTTGGTTCTCCTTGATCTCTCAGCAGCATTTAACACTGTGGATCATGGGATGCTGCTCGAGCGCCTGTCGTGTTTTTATGGGCTGAGGGGGCAGTCCACAACTGGTTTAAATCCTTTCTCGAGGGTATGCTTCAGAGAGTGGTGTCAGGAATTTATCCCTCGGCCCTTCATGGACTACCCTGTGGGGTTCCGCGAGGCTCAGTGCTGGCCCCTCATGTTATTCGCAGTGTATCTGCTTCCGTTACGGGACATTATAAGGTGGTACAGGTTGAATTTTCATTGCTATGCTGTTGATTCTCAACTGTACATGTCCTTTGTACCCGATCAGGAATTGGATGCTGTTGCGGTGTTTAACAACTGCCTACTGGAGATTCAGAGTTGGATAAGTTCTAGTTGGCTTCGGTTGAACTCGTGGGGGGGGGGACTGAGGTATTGGTTGTGGACCCTGGTTATAGGATGATAGGGACATGGACGGGAAAACCATCAAGATTAAATCTTGGTGGAATCCCGCTTATTGCCTCCGGCCAGGTGCGGAACCTGGGTGTTGTTTTTGACGAAGGTCTGACCCTGAGAGCGCAAGTTTCAGCTGTAGTCAAATCTTCCTACTACCATCTTAGGAGCATAGCCCGGGTGAAGCACCTGGTTCCGCCTGACGATCTACCGACCTTGGTTTGCGCCTTTGTCACCAGTCATCTTGATTATTGCAACGCCCTCTACCAAGGGCTACTGGGGGTAGATATCTGCCGCTTGCAACTAGTGCAGAACGCGACGGCCAGGTTGCTGCCTGGAGCATCTAGGTCAAGTCATACTACACCTGTGCTGCGTGATTTGCACTGGTTGCCAGTACAGTAGCGGATTACCTTCAAGGTCACCTTGCTGACCTATAGGGCCCTACATGAGCTGGGTCCCTACTACCTGAAAGAGCTTCTGCACCTTTACTGTCCCTCCCGCTCGCTCCGCTCCTCTGGCGAGGGATTGCTAGAGATTCTCAGGGTATCCCTTAAAACATAGGGAGGAAGATCTTTTGCCTTTGTGGCTCCTACCCTGTGGAATTCTCTACCTCGCCAGATATGAAATAGCCAGACTGTAGATGGTTTTAAAAATTGTCTTAAGACATACTTGGTTTAACCAGGCTTTTTCAGGGATATTTTGAGTTCAAACTGATATGGTTGTTTTAGTATGTTTTATGATGTATGGTGATTTTAATGTTGTAAGTGTAAAGGCGCCCTGAGCTTTGGAAGGGCTCCTTATATAAATAAAATTTGCTTGCTTGCTTCATCTCTAGGATAAAGGCAGCCCCCTGACCGCTAGGAGGTTTGATGCTGGGCTTCACTAGGAGGATCTTGGTAGAGCTTCTAGAGTTTCTTTTCTCCTGTGTTAACTGCACTAGAGGATGCTATTGTAGCTACCTGGCACAGGCTAAGCTTCTTCTCTGCCTTGCCCAGGAAGACAGACAGGCTGTGCCAGGCCCCCTCAGGGTTGCCCTTTTTTCGCAGGCCAACTTGCGGCTAATTCAGTTGTGATAAACATCTCGGTTCTCTCCCCTCAGATAAAGAGTAGAGAAAACTGGACCTCATGGGCAAGAGAACCTTTGCCTCTGCCACACCAGGCCTCAGAATGGCATATTATCAGGCTCATATGGTCACATCCGAGAATGCACTCTGGAAAAAGACTAAACCAGTCCAGTCCCTCTCTGAAGGTCCCCAGATGCAGGAGATGCTCAAGTCCTTCCAGACTGAGGCTGCCATGGGTTAGTACCTCATAGGGTCTACCTACAACCCTTCAGATGCTTCAGCCAGGGTAGATGCGTCTGCCGTCTGCCTAGGCAGGCATTCTTGGTAGAGTGTTTGACTGGATTTGCTAGTGGTGATCTGCAATCCATTTTGACTCTTTGGGGGCAGATGTGCAGGCTATCCTCACTGACCTGCCAGCCTTGGTAAAGGCTACAAGGTCAGTCTATTCCCTCTACCTCGCACAACCGAGACAGGGGCAGAGGGTGCCATTTTGCAGGGCTGCTGCTAGACATAGGTTAGGGGCTAGGACACTGAGCACAGCAGAGCTTTGCCAGCTCGTTCTTCTCCTCAGGTGTTCACTCTGAAGTCCCTCAGGGGTGGTGCGACTGCAGCCACTGGATCAGCTTTAACATGAATCCCCCAAAAACACCTGTACAAAATCAGCGTGGGTGGTCGGAGGGTTAACACCCTTCCCCCTTCATGGAACTGTGGAGAGGTTTCATCAGCTGCTTGGGTCCTGTACGGTTGAGACCAGGGCCACACTCTGGAACTTCTGGAGTTGTTTTCAGGCTTTTAAGTCTGCATACCAGTGCTACTAGAGGAGGTGCGCGCATTGCTGCGCACGAGGGCCATGAAACAGGTTCTTTGGGAACAGGAGGTTCTGTTATCATTTTGTCCTAATCCCTAAACCCACAGGGAATTTGAGGCATACTGTCAGTACAGGCAGGTCTCTCTTCGAGGCCTACTGTCCATCCTGTAAAGAGGGGGATGATATATACTCCTTGGAAATGTAGGGGGGTTCCCTGCATATCAAGGTTAGTCTCTCCTCCCCCAACCCCCAGTCTGTGTCTCGGGGAACCCTGCCAGTCCATGTTATGGCCCTTGCCATGTCATCTGCGGCTTGGGTCTTCACCACCTGCTTGGCAGTGGTGTAGCCGCCTGCAGGAGGGAAGGACTGTGCATGTTCCCTTACCTGCATGACTGGTTGCTCACAGCTCAGTCCAAGTGAGCAACTCTTCTGATATTCCCTTGTCAATCTTCACCATTCATTACTTCCTGGGTGTATAGGCGGAGGCGGCACCCGTCAGGAAGTTTTTTTTTTTTTAAAGTTCTAACGGCCGCCCTCGAGGCGGCGTCATCCTGGCGGCGGCGTTAATGTAGCGACTGACTCCTCCTCAACTCAGTTCTGTTTCTCCCGCCGTCGAGGCAGCACCTGTTTCGGAGCTCCATTGTACACTGCGTCAGCGATCCTCTTTCCACACACTGACGCCGATCGGTAAGACCGTTCTTTTTCTTTCTAAAGCGGCGCGTGTGTTTTCCTACTGTTTTTCTTGTTGATTTCTATGTCTGGGTCCGAGCTAACGTGTTTCCAAGACGGGCGCCGCCTATGCGCGGGAGTGTTACTGTGGCGGCATTTCTCCGTCTCGGACGGCATGGCGTTTGTCTTCGTTGCCTGGGACCCAACCATGACATGGATTAGATGCGGCGCCTGTTTCTCCATGGACGCCCGTGTCCTCGAAGTCCAGCGTTCAAGCTCGGCAAGCCCGCCGACCTTGAGGACGGCGTCGCTCAAGGATTCTCAGGTAAGGTCTCTAGGCCTTCCCGGGTCCTCCCGGGCCTATACGGTCTGAGGAGGAGGGGGTCTCCTCGTCTTTTCTTGCCGAGGAGGAGGCCCCTTCTGCGGTGTCGGGGGAGCGTCGTAGTCCTCCGGGCCGCTGGCGCCCGACACCGCCTCGGCAGTCACCTCTTCGGAGGTGCAGGCTCCCCGCTGGTGCCCTCGCCTTTTTGGGCCTAGCTCGGGTGGATTCTCGACGCTTCGGCGCCTGCCGGATCTCTGGCGCTCGTCGTGCCGGTGATCGACGGCGCTGCTTTGAGTCCCGGCACCGCTTGGCGCGCCTGGTGATCAGAGTGGTGCTGCTTTGATCCCGGCTTCCGCTTCGGCGCCGGTGATCGGGTGAGGCTGCCGTGTGCCGCTGGCCTTGGCGCCGCTCGCGGGCGCGATGGACAGGGCGGCGCTTGCTGGCGGTGCCTGCGCTCCGACGCGCTGCCGCCACCGTGGGCCTGGTCCTCCTCCAGGCGGTGCCGCCTCACCGGGCGCCTGCTGGGGTGGAGCTAGGCCTGCTGCTACCGGGCGTGAGGGAGGCGAGCGGCGCCTTGGTACTGGGCTGCTCATGCCCCTAGCCTCTGGGACCCTGGGTGGCCAGCATGAGGTCCTGCTGGTCTCTGGCCCTCCTCGGAGGGCGATGATTCAGATGTGGACCCATCCTGGCACCCCCACTCTTCGGAGTCTGGGTCCCCGGTGGCTAGAGGTGCCAGGCGGCGCAGCGGGCCCCTCCCTCTGTCCCTCTTCGTCGCCTCCCTGAGGGTTCCCCGGCGTAGGCCGGAGCCCCTGGGGCAGGCGCGAGTGACATGGAGGCCCTCTGAGGCCGGTGACAGCTACTCTACGGGTGCTGTCACTCTCTAGGGACAGGGGACGCTGTGGTCGGGGGGAGGAGCGCTCTCGAGTCCGAGGGGTCGAGGGGCAGGGGTCTGCTGCTCGGTCTTCCTTGGCCACCTCAGGGGGTGGCCAGGAGCCGAGTGCAGAGCCCTCGCCCTCCCTCCAGGGTTCTAGGGTGTCTTCGGCGGCGCTTGTGCGGACTGCCCTTCTGATCCATGCAGTCCCGCGCGGCCACAGGGAGGTTCTCCTCAGGGCTCTTCCAGGCTCCGCTTCCAGAGTTCCGTTCTGCGGCCCTGGTCTGATATCCGGGATCCCCTTTCCAGGGCTCCTTTCCCGGATTCCAGAGCCTCGCGAGAGAGCAGTTGCTCCGCGGAGTCCTCTCTCCCATCTCTGCTCTTCACCACCCCACTCCCAGTTGCGTCGCCCCACGGGTCCGTTATCCTGGGAGCAGTTCAGGGTTCTTATGCTGCCTTCCCTCATCGTTAGGTACATGCATGAGCGGGTCTTTCGACTCTCCCCACCGCCGCAGGAATCCTCTGGGCATTCCAGTTCCCCATCATCCTCGCCTCCCTCCTCCAGGGAGAGGAACCCCTGCTCATCTGTCCTCCGATGCTGATTTCACAGAAGCATCGCTTCTCTCGGAGATGATGAGGATTCCGATTTCCATGTTCAAGAGACAATACTGAACGGAGACGGTGAATTCCTTGGTGAATTCAGTGCCCAGCATCTGGTGGTACCTTCCTGGCTCATCCCTTCCAGGAGGCGTCCATCCGGTCATGGCAGTCCCCGCCGCTCTTCCCCAGCCCGGGACTGCCAGCGAGGTATTGTGCCCCTCTGAGTCTCAGGTTCCCTTCCCAACCCGGCCTCAGGTTTGGTATACCTGGATACTCCTTCTGGCGCGTTGCTGACGATACACGCCCACCGGATCGGACTCTCTCCAGTTCGACCGCTGGGGCGTAAGATGTCTTCTCTGTCGCGAGTGCATGTATTGCATCACATCAGGCTCACCACGCTGCCACAACCGCATCTGTGGTCGATGATGTCCCAGCTGCTGGCATCTATGCCTGATACGGAGCAAACCAGACAAGCCGTTGTCTCTCTCACGAGTAGGCCTGGAGCTGGCAAGACACTCAAGCAAGGGCATCTTATGACGCCAGTGAGGTGGCTTCCAGGCTTGGGGACAGCGATCTGCATCAGGCGGACGGCATGGCTTTCGTCTTTTCCAGGTTGTCACCCTGGCCCGGCGAGGGTGATTCGCTCCGCCTCGGGGACCCGCTTTTCTCTTCCAGAGCTAGGAGGCTTTACAGGGCTCCCTCCGTCTCCCTCGTCCTCGGGAGGCACCTCCTAGCTCTTCTCCCTCTTAGGCTTTCTGAATAAGCCAGGGTCTTCTCCTTCTGTTTCTCACCAGCAGAAGGCTGGGGTCTTGTTCCCTCAGGGTATGGGCTTCTTCCCTCCAGGGAAGAGGAGCTTGATATCACTCTAGGAGATGAATGGTGAAGATTGACAAGGGAAGATAGGTGCACCATGCACTTCACCGTAATTCTTGATCTTCTCTTGTATCTTCACCATTCATTACTACCTCGCCCACCATCCCCTCAGTGCCTCTTCCTGTGGCTTCTCCACCTCCTGTCTCCTTCCTCTCTCTGCATTTATATAAATATAGGAAAATTCCTCAAATTTTCCGGAAAAAAAAAAGATCTTTCTTGGGGGTTTCTAAAATCCAGAAAAATTACTTACTCTAAGATTCATGGTCATATCTTCAGGTTTGCATTGGCGATCAGACTGCACAACTATCTCTTGCTATTCTTATGGCAAGATACCTCTGGGGTTTTTTGCCTGGCTCAGGCTATTCAGTTTTGATCCTGCAATCCCGTGTTCAGATAGTTGCCCTGAAATCTGATTCCCCTCTATTCTTACCTTGCAGAGCAGAGGAACGAAGTACGCCTGTTCCTTTCTTTAAAAAAAAAAAAAAAAAATGCTGAGGGAACTCTCCGACTGCTATAGGCATCTTGGTATCTGGGTCATGCATCTAGTTAAAAAAAAAATATATATATTTTTATCTGTAAGAAAAAAAAAAAAATGGAGAAATCAAACAAGAAGGCAAATGAGAAGGTAGGCTATCCTTCTCGCTGTTTCTAGTGGTTTCTCCCTTTAAGTGTCCCCTGGACAATTTTTACAGTAGAGCTCTGCTGACCATATCCAATCTTAGCCAGCCTAAGCCTTGGACGGCCTTAGCCAGTCAGTCTGAGTCCCATTTCTATCTTGAAACGCCTGAAAGGCTTACATTTTCATTTCTAAACCCCTGAGCAGCGCTCTCATGCTGCTGGGGTTTTATTCTTCCCTCCTCGGCTGTCCTCCACTTAAAGGCCCTCCGCGGCCAGGAGCCGAGGTGGGTGTCAAGAACAATGGCATGTTGAAGATGAGGACTATGCCCTCCTGAGTCTGTCTAGCGGGTTCGTGAACCTTCTCTTCAGCTCTATCTCCGGGATTCTTGCTTCCCTTTAGTCGAGCCTTCAGCTACAAGCTAACTATGCCTGGGCCTCTGGTCCCTTCAACATCCCATCTCTCTTCTTTCTTCTTCTTCTTCTATTTTCTCATTTCCTTACTCATCTCTCCTCCTAGAGTCGCCCAGGTAAGGAGGCCCTGCACTCCAGGCTGGGATTTCTTATCTCCTCTGTCCTTCCTCCATCGGCTTATTCCTTTTCAGTTCATTCTTCCTTGCTTTGCTATCCCTCGCTATCTTGCCTCGCTATCTATATTTTCTGCTTTCACTTTTGCCTCTCCGGCTCACAGAACTGAGTTGGAGGAGGAGTCGTCGCATGCGGCGCGCCGCATGACGCATGACGCCGCCTCGAGGGCGGGCCGTTAGCAACTTTAAAAAAAAAAAGTTTCCCGTGACGGGTGTGCGCCTCCGCTTACACCCAGGAAGTAATGAATGGTGAAGATACAAGAGAAGATCAAGAATTACGGTAGGTACGTAATTTTCCTTTCCCTAGTGTGTACCATAAAGCTATTCCACGCATTAGTAATTACGACCTACCTGCCCAGGTCAGTCTTACCCCCTTGTCAGCACCTGCAGTACTGGGCATGGCTTAGGGCTTTGCTTTCCTGCTGCAGGACAGGGCAGAACGCCCCACAGCTCAGGCCCAGCTGCTTTTCAACAGCAGATAGGTTACAGCTAGGACGTTTCCTTAGAGTTTGTTGGGTCTGATTGCTGCAGCTATTGTCAGAGTACCTGTAGCTAGACTGTACATGCAACTTTCCCATTGGACTTTAAGGGTTCAGTGGGACCCCTGCATTGCCAACCTTGAGCAGCGGGTTCTGCTTCCTCCTTTGGTCAAAAATGTGAGGTTTTGGTGGATGGAACCCAGCTACCTGTTGAAAGGGGCTTCCCTCCTCATTCCTTTCCCTCAGCAGATCCTCACCAAAGACACTTCAGGGTTAGGCTGGGGGGGGGGGCTCATCTGGGGCCTTATTGAACTCTAGGAACATGGAGCACTGGGGCATCTGTCCTGCACATTTCACGCCCTAAGAATGAGGACGGTTCTGTAGGCTTTAGAAGCCTTCCAGACTCTGCTGTTCCTGGGCCCTCTGCTAGTGCAGACGGTCACATCAGTGTATTACAGTACATTAACAAACAAGGGGGGACCCATTCATGCCCTCTGTCAGGAAGCGAGGAGGGTCTGGTACTGGGCTCTGGAACTTGGTCTAGACCCGTTGGCCGTCCGTGTTCCAGGCATCCAAAACATCTTTGCGAATGGACTGTCAGTCGTCGTCTCGGATGCATGAGTGGAAGCTGTAGCCGACCTGTTCGATAGTTGGGGTCGTCCAGAGTTGGATATTTTTGCATCCCCACTCAACTCATCATAGTTGCATTTGTGCTCGCCTGTCCTGGTGTTTTTGGAGACGTGTTCTCCCTCTCTTGGAAGGGCAGGTTTCTCTCTGTTTTCCTTCCCTTCTCTAATTGAGGGTGCTGATCAAGCATCAGATGGACAGGGCCACTATGGTTCTCAAGTGCCGCTTCTGACCTCGGCAGATCTGGTTCCCTTGCTGCAGCAGCTGGCGGAACTTTCCAGTAGCCCAGCTCCTGTACAAAGGCTTGTTCTTGCAGGAGCAGGGCATCTTGGTTCATCTAGATCTCAAGCCCCTATGCCTTCATGCCTGTTTCCTGGAGACATAGCTATGGCTAGGTCTAGGGTATCCCAAAAGGTGGCTGATGTCCTGGTGGCTGCTAGGAAGCCCTATACCAGGGCCCCTTATTCCATGAAGCAAAAGCGCTTTGCTCTATTGGTGACTTACGATCATCTCGATCCTTTCTCTTGTCCAGTGATTGAGATTCAAACAACATGAAGTCTTGCTGTATTCTGACATATGCAGTTAGCCCCAGCACTTGAACTGCCCCGGAGAGGAAAGAGTTAATTTCTATGCCAGGCATAGAATGTTGAGCTCGAGCTCGGTTTTCAAACCTCAGTCTGTGGCACTTCAGAGTGTAACCATCAGATTTTTTACTTCGCCTAACTGAAGTCGCTCCGGAGATTGCTCCTGCTCTTCAGTTCGGTAACGTTTCTAAACATGTTGTTTTTTCAACCAGTTTGTTTATTTTCGGTTTCATGCCTCTGTCTATGGTACCGTAAGCAGTGTAGTGTAGCTAGGTAGTGAACTGTGATATTGTTTTTTTTCTACTGTGGAAATTGTAATCTTCGGTTCCCATGGGTCGGTCCGGTCCGGAACCGACCTTGTGTGTTGAATTTTATTTTCTGGGAATTCAGTTGTTGTGTGCCGGTTCCTATCAGTTTAAAAAAAAAAAAAAAAAGACTTTTACAGGTTTCTTTACACAGCCCGTGACACGGTTGGTAACCGATAGGGCTGTATTTCCTGGCTGAAAGCTATAAAGGGTAATTTTTCTAGTCTGGCCATGTCTGAGAAACCCAAGGGGAAAAAAAAGGTCCCACTGGGTTTCAACACTACAGAGCTTGGACCCCACTTTGTTTGTGTTTATTTTCTGGGGTTTGACCACCCCAAAACAGACTGCCAGATTATAAAAATGTTCCTAAGGCCACTCTGGAAAAAAGATTGAGTAGGCTAAAGGAAAAGGAGGCAGAGAAGTCCGCTGACCCAGATGGCCAGCCTGGTTCGGTTCCAATTGAACGTGAGGAGGTGCCTACTGACCTGGGCGATACATCCTCGGACAAAAGGAGAGCCGACCCTGAGGGGTCGGTTCCGTCAAAAAGACGAAAAAAGTCAGCTGGTTTCGGATCCAGCACCCCATACTCCAGCTGCTGAAGAAATAGCCAGAGCGATCAGTACTGTGCAATTGCTTCTCCTGGTTCCATCCGAACCGTCACCGCCAGTTAGGCGCTCGATTCGGTCAGCTCCGACTCCATCGGATTATGATCCAGATGCTTATTACGAATTGGAGTGGAAAGGGGACGAAGAGTTACCTGATGATGACAATTTTGAAGGTCTGGATGTGCCCATTGAACCGGACGTCTCCGCAGACAGACCCTCCAGTGTCTCCCCTTCAAGGCTTTCTGAGTTCCCATCTCACTATTTGTTTTATAGAAAGGTGGATGAAACACACCAGCTCCCTATGGTAGAAGCTGTTGAAGAGGAAGAAGAGCCTGATTTTGTTGAGATGATGGACATCCCAGAGTCCAAGAGGTTGTTTATTCCCCTTCATAAATCCTTGGGGAATCAGACAAAAAATATTTTACAGACACCAGCTTCTTTACCTCCTATGGATAAGAGAATGGACACTAGGTATATGCTATCAGGCTCAGGTACATAGTTTTTATTCAGTCATTACAGCCATGTTGGGGTAGTGCAGGCTGCAGCCTGTGACAGGGCTAATATACTTGGCTTCACCCTCGATAAAGATTCCAGGAAGATGGTGCCATGGCCAAGAAACAATATTTGACATCCTCCTTGGAACTCAGACAGGCTAATTATATGGCCTACACAGCCAGATACCAGAAGTCCAGGTGGGATATGGTTCTGGAACTGGCTAAACAGGCCTCCCCCCAGCTAGCCGAGGAGGAGGTGGCTGCTGATAGGATTGAGGCATCCAAGGTGTAATTCCATGCTGATGTGGACTCCAATGATATGGCATCGAGAGTCATGGCTGCATCTGTCTCTCTCAGGAGATTTGCGTGGCTCAGATGCACTAGCCTTTCTCAGGACACCCAAGCTACGGCCATGGATTTCCCTGTGGTGGGTAATTCTCTATTTGGGGAGCAGACAGAGGCTTACATGAAGAAAATGGATGAGTACAGGACCACCTACAGGCCAGTGAAAGGTAAGCCGCCACTCAAAAGCAGTAGTCTAGAGGCAGGCCTTTTCACAGGTCTTTCTGCCAAACCCAGGCCACCTCTCCCTTCCGACAGAGGGTGTTTTTCTGAGGGAGAGGCAGGAGGAGGGATTAACAGGGCTGCATTCCCTTCCCAGTCCAAGGCTCCTGCCAAGCAGACACCCTGATGTGTTAGCCCAGGTCGACTCCCCAATTCCAGTAGGAGGCAGGCTGACTTGCTACTTCCAGACCTGGAAGTCTGTTACCTCAGACAAGTGGGTCCTGGAGGTAGTAAGCCAGGGACTGGCCCTCAGTTTCAAAAAGTTTCCAAAAATGAGGGTGAGGTCTTTTCCACCTGCAAACACCTCCAAAACCATTGCTCTAGAACCAGAGGCTTCCTCTCTGCTGGCTCTGAGCTGTGGAGAGAGTTCCTACTCCACACAGGGGCAAAGGTCTGTACTCCAGATATTTCCTTACCCCAAAAAAGATAGGGGAGTGACGACCCATCCTAGACTTAAGGTATTCGAACAAACACATCTTAAAACCGAAGTTCAAAATGGTGACTCTGGGAGTAATTCTTCCCTCTCTAAGGCCAGGGGATTGGTTAGCATCCCTGGACATCAAGGATGCCTATTTCCAAATTCCTATCAGGTGCTCCCACAGAAAGTACCTCAGGTTCAAGTTGCCTTCTGGCCATTATCAGTTCCGAGCCGTGCCTTTTGGCCTAACATCGTCTCCAAGAGTGTTTACAAAGTGCCTTGCAGTAGTAGTAGTGGCCTTCCTCAGAAGGCAGGAGATTTCTCTATTCCCATACTTGGACGACTTGCTCATTGTAGGACAGTCTTCCGACCAGGTCAGCTCAGCTCTACAAGTCACTCAAGATTTGCTCAGTTCTCTGTGATTCCTTCTTAATCTGCCAAAGTCAGATCTTACTTCGAGAGGGCTCTTGAGTAAGTATTCACATATAGGACTGACCCGCAAGGCATCAGGACCACACGGAAAAATTTCTAGCTAGCAGTCTCTGGCGGGGGACTGTCCCCACATCAGGTGGCTGGCGTCACACGACGTCAGTATAAAGGGGTGGTCCTCCACGCCAGTCTTCCAGTTCTTTCCCACTGTCGGCTTGTAAAAGTTCCTCTCGGTTGAACAACGCTTCATCAGTCATTCGTTGGTCCTTAAGTCTTTGAACTTTTCAACCTTTTTTCTCTCTGTCTTTAAGCCTTTATCTTTGATTCACTGTGTATGTTGTCCCTGATGCCCTTCCGAATCGCATATGAATAAGTGCAACTGTTGTGGGTCCAAACTTCCACACAAGGACGGCCACTCCTTGTGCCTCTTCTGTCTGGGCCCAGACCACCCCATGGAGAAGTACCAGCACTGCCAGAAATGTAACTCTGCTACCCGCAAAAGAAGGCAGCAGTACCTTGAAGCCCATATCTTGAAGAAGAGATGGCCTCCTTGGAGAAGGAGCTAAAGAAACTCAGGCAGGCGTCCACTTCCCCTGAAGGTCACAAGAAAAAAAAAAAGAAGACAAGAAGCAGCACCGGGAGCGGCAACCGGCTTCCACAGCAGTTGTGACTCTAATGAAGGTCGCGCACTTATGAAACATCCTCCGGGGGATCGCTCCATGACGGCTGTCTTGGTGGTTACAAAGAAGGTGTCGCCCCTCCCACCTGGCTCACGCTCAAGCCCTTTGGGAGCCTCCGGGGCAAAGGAAGCCTCCACTTCCATGAAGGCCGCTTCTACCACGCGGCCTTCGCGTCAGAGCGGGTTTAGTAAGTCGGACGTCGGTCCCACCAACGCTCACCCCAACAAGGCTGTTAAGCCGCTTGTGCCTGCGGGGGAGCACCCAGCCAAGATTATGCCCGACATGGCCGCATCTCCTGTGCGGCCTTCCTCAGGCAGGGAGTCCAATAAGTCAGACGTCGGCTCCTCCGACGCCCGCCCGGATTCGGCCGATAAGTCGGTCGCCGGTTCCACCGACGTCCACCCAAGAAGCCTACGCCGGACCCTACGGAACAGTCTGACACCCCAGGCTCTCCGCAATGTGTTAAATTGCCTTCTGAGGTCCCTGTGTCTCCTCAGCTGACCCCCGGGGATTATAATCCTCCTTCCCCAGTCGTCACGGGGGATACTGAGACGCTGCCATCAAGGAACCCTCCTTTGGGACCTGTTACCCTGAAGCCGGACTATCAGACGCCGGCGGGCCCGACGCTGGCATACTGGACGCCATCTGGCATTACCACCGCCTGGCCCACCAGCTGGGCCTCTGCCAGGACCCTCTGCTCTGTCAGAGCCTTTGGCACCTGGGTATCTGACACTGCAATATCTGGTGCCACAAAATCCGACTCTGCAGTATCAGACGCCAAGGTACCCGCCTTCAGGTTACGGATAATCCTTCTACGGATATCCTCAATATCTGTATCCCCCTCCTCCGCCGCCACCCAGTCCTCAGCTGACGGCGGATCTGATGGAGACACTGGCCTCCTGGTAGGCTGATGCCAAGGCTCAGCTAACTCGTGAGGTCGAGAGTCGTCTACTGACGCCGGACCCTGTACAGGATCCCCTACGCCGAGACGTCAGACTCCCCTTTCCCAACACCAAAGGAGAGCTCTCTGTTGCCCAAGGAGGGAGGATATGCGCCGTAGAACTCCCTAAAGGCTGCCTTCCCATCGTGAGGAGTCTTCCTCATCATCAGATACGCCTGACTTCTGACACGGACGCTCTGATCCCGAAGACGAGCCACGTACTCCAGATCGCCCCAGGCCGAGGACCCTTCCGAAGTCTCCTCCAGAGGACCCCTCCTTTCTGGAGTTACTGAGGAAAATCCAGGAAGTCCGTTAATGACAATCACTGGAGCCAGACCCACAGCATAAGAAACTTACTGCTCATCTGGATCTGCCAGAGACCACTCCTACACTGATTCCACCATGGATAGAGCCTCACGCGGATCTTGTTTCCACCATTTGGAAACAACCTTCTGCGTTAGCCCGCCTTCCAAGGAAGGCGGACAGGCTATATCAAGCTCCTGAGGGTGTAGATTTCCTTAATCTCCACCCCAAGGTGGACTCTGTCGTCATCAGCGCCGCTCACGACCACTCCGCAAATCCCAAACACCTCAGCTCGTCTGAGCCTGATAAGGAATCACAGCTTCTGGACCAATACGGGAAGATAATCTATTCCTCTTCTACCCAGGGTATTAGGGCCCTGAACTATGTGGCACATATGGGGGATTTCCAGAAGACCATCTTTAGTCAGGTGGAATCTAAATTGGACTCCCTTCCTGAGTCACAGACTAAGCAGGAAGTGGTGGATCTTGTCCGTTCTGCTTGTTCGGCCAGTCGGCACTTGCTTCGTGCCATTTACGATGCAGTGGACACAGCTGGAAGGAGCTCGGTTTTTGCCGAAGGCCTATGGTGTCATGCCTCTCCGTGTGTCAGGTTTGGTCCCCGAAGTGCAGTCCGCTGTCCAGGATGCTCCCTTCAGGGGTTCGGTGCTGTTCGGGGATGATGTCAAGGACATACTTACCAAACTGCAAGAGAAGGGCACTGCACTCAAGTCTGTCAACTCTGCGTACAGGTCCCCTCAAGGACAGCGACGTCTTTTTCGTAGACAAAACCGACAAAGGAAAAAACCACAGGGCAAACAGGCCAACAAACGTCGGGCCCCTCCAGCAACCAAGACTTCCCCCAGCAAAAAAGCCATGGGAGCCTCCGCTACTGCGCTGCCCCACACCTCCTGACTCCCTGCCTCTTTCATTGCCTCTGGAGGATCCAGAGGAACCAGTAGGGAGGAGATTCTCCTTCCATCTGCTAGGTTGGGAGAGGATAACGTCAGATACTTGGGTGCTCCAGTTGACAGCAGCAGGACACTCAATAGAGTTTCTACAGAAACCACCCTGAAGACCCCCCCAAAGTCTTACTCCCACAACATCTTCCTCTGGTACTAGAGGAAATCATCTCCCTTCCTCGAAGGTGCCATTAACCCAGTCCCCAACTATCTTTGAGAGACAGGTTACTATTCCCATTTCTTCCTAGTTCCAAAGAAGATGAGAGATGTGAGGCCTATTCTAGACCTCAGCTCCCTGAACATGTTCGTGGAGTACAAACGCTTCAGAATGCTCTCTTTGCAGAGCCTTCTACCACTTCTTCGGCAGGGACAGTGGCTATGCACTCTGGACATGCAGGGTGCCTACCTGCATATCCCTGTATGCCCTTCCCACCACAGATTCCTTTGTTTTTGCTTTCAGGGGGACCACTACCAATTCAAGGCCCTCCCATTTGGTCTTTCCTCGGCCACCTGAGTATATGCCAAATGCCTGTCTGTGGTAGTGGCCCACCTGCATATCCAGGGAGTTCAGGTATTCCCGTACCTGGACGATTGGCTCCTAGCGGCCCCGTCCAGGGAGGAACTTGTGCGCTCCCTTTCCCTGCAAGTTTTCACCAGCCTGGGTATCACCATCAACCAGGCCAAGTCCCATTTGGTCCCTTGCCAACGCCTCCAATTTATAGGGGCAATTCTGGACACGACCATCGGCAAAGCCTTTTTGCCTCCGGACAGGGTAGACACCCTTCAGACTCAGGCCCGTCTTCTGTCCAGTCGCAGGAGGGTTGGAGCCAGGTCAGTCCTTCGGCTCCATATGAGGATCTCTCAGTGGACGCTTCGGTCGCAATTGGACTAGACCATGGACAAGCTAGACCAAGAGATACTAGTTTCCGATTCCATGATTAGGGACTTGTATTGGTGGATGGTTCAGGAGAACCTATGCCTGGAAGTTCACTTCAACATCGAACCCCACTCCCAGACATTGATGACAGATGCATCAGGAGAAGGCTGGGGTGCCCATCTAGGGTCTCACAGGACTCAGGGCAGCTGGTCCAAGTTTGAACAAAATCTGCACATAAATGTGCTCGAACTGAGAGCAGTCCTTTATGCCCTTCAGACTGTACACTCCCTTATCCTCCCCAGTCATCTCCTCATCCAGTCAGACATGTGCATAGTCTGGTATCTCAGCAAGCAGGGAGTAACACGCTCCTACCCTCTGTGCCAGGAAACGATGAGAGTCTGACTTTGGGCAACCCAGCATCACCTTCACTTGACTGTGGTTCCCGTTCCGGGTGTGGAAAACACACTGGCGGACCAACTCATTCGGTCCTCAGCCAGGTCCCACAAATGGGAGTTGGATCAAGAAGTCCTAAACTACATCTTTCAGCGATGGGAAACACCTCAGATAGACCTCTTCGCTTCTCCCCAAATCGCAGAACTTCCTGCCTTCTGCTCACTCGCTTCAGGGCGAGACATTTTTTGGCGGAACGCTGTGTCTCGCGCTTGGAGGGGCAGATTCATTTATGCCTTCCCTCCCATTCCCTTAATTCCGGGGGTCCTGAACAAACTCAGATCGGAGGGAGCTCTAATGAGCCTCATCGCTCCTTTCTGGCCCAGGCAAGTTTGGTTCTCTGTTCTGCAACAGTTTTCAGAGGAACCTCCACTTACTGTTCCTCTGTCGCAACAGTTGTTGACCCAAGATCAGGGGACCCTTGTTCATCCAGGTCTCAGATCCCTTCATTTACATGTGTGGCTCCTGCAGACGTAGCAAAAGCCCGCTTCGGAGTTTCTCCGCTCGTAGCAGACATCATGGTAGAGGCCAGAAAGCCTTCCACCAGGTCCACCTACGCCATGAAGTAGAAACGATTTTCTATTTGGGCTAGCTCGAAAGACTTTGAACCTTTCTCATGCCCAGCCAATAGTGTCCTGAACTACATGCATCACCTCTTCGATCTGGGTCTCAGTCATTCCTCATTGAAGGTCCACATGGCCACTATTTCAGCCTACCATATTCCCTTCGGGGACAGGACTTTTGCTCAATTGGAAGTCTCCAAGACCTTCCTCAGAGGGGTTCTCCATTTGAGACCCCCCCCCCATCCGCATTCCTGCCCCTCCTTGGGACTTGAATTTCATTCTGGAGAAGCTTACCCTGCCTCTCTTCGAGCCGGCAGCTGCAGCAGACCTAAAGTTCCTTTCTTGGAAGATACTCTTCCTAGTGGCCATTACCTCTGCTCGGCGCATTTCCGAGCTTCAGGCCTTGATGTGCAAAATCCCATACTTGATTTTTCCACAAGGAACGTGTGGCTCTACGCACCAGCCCTAAGTTTCTCCCTAAGGTGATGACTGAATCTATGCTGAATCAATCCATTGAGCTACCCGCTTTCTTTATGCAACACTCCAGTCAAGGGGAGAACCTCTTGCATACCTTGGATGTTCACAGAATACTGAGATACTGCACTACTTGGACTAAGGATCTGAGGAAAACTGATCAGTTTTTTGTCTCTCTTGCTCACAAAAGAGAAGGCAGTGCTGTTTCTAGGCAATGCCTATGAAAATGGTTGGCTCATTGTATCACTTTGTTATGACAAGTACAACAGGACCCTGCCCGGTCAAGTCAGAGGTCACTCCACCAGAGGAGTAGCTGCCTCTGCAGCTTGTTTCAAGAATGTGTCTGCGGCAGACGTCTGTGCAGCCGCAACTTGGACTTCTGTCCATACCTTTACAAAACATTACAGTTTGGACATTGCCTCTCGCCATAGAGCAGGCTTCGGGTTGGCTGTGCTACAAGGTCTCCTTTCATGAGACCCGTTCAGCCTGAGGTTACATGCTATGGATAACAATCCTCCTCCCTAGAGCTTTTCCTTATTACAGACTTCTTGGGACTCGGTCCTATATGTGAATACTTACTGCAAGAGCCCTCTCGAAGCAAGATGGTACAGTTATGTAAGAACTTACTGTAACAGTAGATCTTCGAGAGAGGCTCTTGCAGTAGGTATTGCCTTCCCATCCTCCATCCCCCTAAGCTTTTTTGGCTCCATTTCCATGGGGGGGGGGTGGAATATCCTCTTCTCTCTCATCTTGCCTTTTTTGACCCTTGGCAGGAAAGGACTGGAAGGCGCATGGGGGACCGCCCCTTTATACTGACGTCGTATGACGCTGGTCACCTGACGTGGGGGTGGTCCCCCGCCAGAGACTGCTAGCTAGAAATTTTTCCGTAGAGTCCTGACATCTGGCGGGTCAGTCCTGTATGTGAATACCTACTGCAAGATCCTCTCTAGAAGATCTACTGTTATGGTAAGTTCTTACGTAACTGTACTTTCTCGAACCAGTACAACTCCTCACTTTCATAAGGATAGAGTTATATACTGTTCAAGTGAAGGTCTTCCTCCCATTAGCAAGAGTAAAGGCTCTTACAGATTTCGCTTCCTCTTTTCATCCTCTGGTTTCTTGTCCAGGAAGGCACTTTCTTCAGCTCTTAGGCCGCATGGTAGCTTCCACTGCAGTGGTGCAAGGAGCCAGATTCCAGATGAGGGACATTTAGTTCCACCTAAGGTCTTTTTGGTCTTGGAAGAAAGATTCTCTTACCAAGTTGATTCCAGTGACTCAGACTCTGGTCCAAGCCGTCCAGTGGTGGCTGGACCAGGACAATCTCAGACAAGGTGTCCCATTCCTCAGTCAAACTCCTTCAGTGGTTCTTACCACAGATGCTTCTCTCCTGGGCTGGGGAGCCCACCGGGCAGCCCTCACGGCGCAGGGTGTTTGGTCTCCACAAGAGTCTCTCCTTCACATCAATCTTCTGGAACTCAGGGCAGTATTCTTAGCCCTTCAAGCTTTCTCTGACTTAGTAAGGGACAAAGTGGTTTAGGTCAGGACAGACACCACCACCGCCATGTGGTACATCAACAAGCATTCTGTCCACAGCCTTGTGCACAGAGGCCATGAAAGTATGGTCTCTGGCCTACTCCCTTCAAACTTCCCTAATAGCAGTCCACCTTCCAGGGAAGGAAAGTGTGCCAGCAGATGCTTTGAGCAGAATCTCCCAGGGTCATCACGAGTGGGCCCTTGATCCTCTCATCCTGAAAGTAATTTTCACCAGATGGGGACTCCAGAGAGAGATCTCTTCGCAGCCCCAGACAATCACCAACTTCCCCAGTTCTGCTGCAGACCTCCAGTCCTAGGGACTGTTCCCCTGGATGCTCTGATATTGGATTGGGAAGGCAGGTTCCTGTATGCCTTCCCTCCCTTTCCCCTGTTATTCAGGGTTCTAGTCAAGATCAGGTCACAACCCTGCACAGTGATTCTAGTGGCTCCAGATTGGGCCAGACAACCCTGGTATCCTCTGTTGTCCCTAGCAGTGTCACTCCCCCTGTCTCTTCCCAAGAGACACAGTCTCCTAACCACCTCTTAGGGGAGAATCTGGTACCCCAGTCTCCAATCTCTCAGTCTCAAGACCTGGCTCTTGAAGAGTTAAAATATGCAGGCCTGCATCTTTCTCAGGGAGTTTTGGACATTCTTAAGGTTTCCCGGAAACCTTCTACCAGGAAAACTTATAACTCCAAATGGAAAAGATTCAGCATTTGGTGTTTCCACAACGATATTCTACCAGATGCTGCTGGCATTGCTACAGTTTTGGATTACTTGGTTCACCTTAATGGCTTAGGCCTTAGGCCAACCACTTTAAAAGTTCTTTTGGCAGCTGTGTCTGCATTCCTGTCAGCAGGGAAGGGCTCTTTCCTGGCATCTCACCCTGTCTTTAGTAAGTTCTTTAAAGGTCTGGTTCATATCAGCCCTCCTTTTAGAGAGCCTACCACAGCTTGGGATCTCAATATCTGCATTGCTCAGCTTATGCAGCCACCCTTTGAGCCTTTGGCTTCAGCTGAGATTAAGTGCTTGACTTGGAAAACTGTATTTCAGGTAGCTATCACTTCTGCCAGGCAAATTAGTGAATTACAGGCCCTGTCAGTTGAACCTGATTTTATCACATTCCATAGGGATAAGGTGATCCTGAGAACTAATAGGAGGTTCTTACCAGGTGGTCTCAGATTTTCATCTAAACCAGTCCCATGTCTCTTCTTGTGTTTTTCACTGATCATTCTTCTTCAGGACAAAGGGAATTACACAGTTTGGATGTTAAAAGGGCACTTAGCTACTACATAGAGCATGCTAAGGCACACAGGAATGACTGTCTTCAATTGCTTCTCGCTTATGGTGAAGTGGGAAAAGGTAGGCCTGCTACTAAAAAAACTATCGCCATGTGGTTGTCTGTTGTATACAATTCTGCTGTGCCAAGCTAGGTAAAACACCTCCCTCAGGCCTGAGAGCTCACTTGACTAGGGGTACAGCTGCTTCTCTGGCTGCTGCCAGAGATGTACCCTTGTTAGAGATCTGCAAGGCAGCCACCTGGAAAACAGTCCATACATTCACCAAGCATGACTCTCTGGATATCCAGGCTAGGAGTGATGCTAGGTTTGGTACAGCAGTACTGCAGAGCCTGTTCCCAAAATAGGTTCGGTAGCCCTTCTTCTGGAGGTACTGCTTGGTAGTCTGCATATGTCAGAATACAGCAAGACTTCATGTTTGAAGAAAAAATTACTCACGTTAGTAATTGTGTTTCTTCTAATGGAGTCTTGCTGTATTCGACCTCCGCTCTTCCCTTTCAGAACCTAGTTTTTGGGAGTGGGCTGGCATAATACAGTGTTGCACCTCAGGGATGTACCTTGTACCCCTCCTCTTTAGGGTGGGGTAGTTATATTTTTAATTTTTATATTTATATATCTTTGTTCACTACCTGTTTTTTTCTCTTGGGTTCTTGACTTGAGTCTTTTGGACCCAAGTTGTTGCCTTTTGGCTTATATATTTACAATTTCCACACTGGAAGTGTAGTTAGTTAGTTTGCTCATAAAAATCTGACGGTTACACTCTGAAGTGCCATAGACAGAGGTTTGAAAATCTAGCTCAGCATTCTATGCGTGGCACAGAAAGTAACTCTCCGGGGCAGTTCAAGTGCTGGGGCTAACTGCATATGTTAGAATACAGCAAGATTCCATTAGAAGAAACACAGTTACTAAGGTGAGTAATTATTTCTTCTGGAGTACTTACTGTCCCTCTCAGATTCTGGTCTGCAATACTCCTTCCTTGCACTGTACCTGGCCACTTTTTCAGCCTTCCATGTGCCTGTCGATGGACATACAGTGGCACAACTGTAGGTGCCCTGTTCATGTTGAGGGACATTCTTCATCTGAAGCCTCCCATACACATTCCAGTCCCTCCTTGGAACTTCCTTTTTGTGTTAGAGAAGCCTACTTTGGCTCCTTTTGAGCCAGCTGAGACATGTGAGCTACGCTTTCTGTCATGGAAAACTTTATTTTTTGTTGCTCCTACTTCTGCTCGGATTTCTGAACTTCAGGCTCTGATGTGCGAGTCTCCTTATTTGGTTTTCCACAAAGACTGTGTGTCTTTGGGTTCCAGCCCTAAGTTTTTACCTCAGGTGATGTCTGAGTTTACTCTAAACAAAACCACTTACCTACCTGTGTATTAACCCAGAGCATGTCAATCCAGGGGCAACATTGCTTTGTACTTCAGATGTACAAAGAATTCTCAGATGTAACATTCATCGCACGATGGACTGGAGGAAGACCTTGCAGCTGTTTGTTTCTTTCACCCCTGGGAAAGAGGGCGTACTAGTCTCTAGACCATGCCAGTCTAAATGGTTGGTCAACTGTAGTATTTTCTGTTACAGGAAGTATGGTAAAGAACTTGCTGGGGCTGTTTAAGAGCCACTCTGCTAGAGGCGTAGCCACCCCATTGCCTGTTTTAGAGGGGTTTCAGCAGCTTAGATCTGTGCTGCTGCAACTTGGAGTTCTGTCCACACTTTTACAAGGCACTACACAGTCTGGACATTGTCACTAGAAGGCAGGTTTTGGCCTAGCTGTATTACAGGGCCTCCTTTCGTAGACCTCAGCCTTCCAAGCCCCCAGGCTGTTCTTTTCTGCACTACTGCTTGGGACTTGTTCCTAAGGTGTGACCTACAGCAAGAGATATCCTTGAAGAGGATAGAACAGTTACGTAAAATCTAGAAAAAAGATGGTGCGATCTGTTCGTTGGAATTCTTTCCCAGAAATATCCCTTGGTGTCAATGTGATTTAATCCCAATAGAATTTTAGTAGGGGGCAAGCACATAATATATGGCTATGAGCGCAGGTGTGGTCCCACATCCCCACCAACAGTTCGTTGTTAATGTAGGTTTGAGTTTTGCCACAATTTGGGGAGTCTGAAAAAGCCTCACACTGGTCTTCCAGGAGCATTCTTTCCATAAAAAGGAGGTGGTCACCCTGGGTTGTGTCCAGCGCCTGGTCTGGTGTCATGTCCTGCACCGGGTGTGCTTTCGTGCTGTATCTGGGTTTGGTCTGCACTATTCCTGGTGCCATGTCTGGCACCCTCTACAGTGTTTTGTGTGGCACCCAGTTGATGCCAGATGTTTTCAGTTTAGGGGGGGGCCTCCCTATCCCCCCCCCCCAAATCTCTGCTGGAGGTGGTGTTTATGACTTCTTCCTTGGTCTCTTCAGTCTCCGGTACTTCTGGTGTATTTCAGGACCTGCTCGTGCTTGCTTTGCCCAAGGCAGTTTCTTCTGTCCCTTTGAGCTTGCTGCTCCCTGATACAGGGGTTAACAGAAAGGGGGATTTTGAGCTGACTGTCATGTACAGGATTTTTTCAAACTGTCACCAATTATTTTATTCTTCAAGATTGGTTAGCTCCCTAGATATGCAAGCTTCTAGGTACTGCCCCCTGTGCACCTGAGATGTTGGGATTCCAAGTTACCATGCATACAGCATTTTACTTTTCGGACAGCAACTCTATTTATGACCACTCATTGCAACCCATCCTAGGCCTTATGGCAGCTGGTCAAGCCCCTGGTTTGATCACTCATTACCAGTCAGTGGAGAACCATCTCGTCCACAGTTTCCCATCTGAAACCCTGTGCAACTCATTCTTCGGGGGTCCTCCTGTTTGGTAGCCCTCTACCAGGATTTCAGTCACAAGGTGTCTGCAACCCATCCGTCAGAGTGCCATCTCCACTTTAATAGGTTGCACATGCAAACTGTTTTTGTGTAGCCTGCCAGCCCTGCTGGATCTCAGCAGCTACAAAACAGTATTTTTCAGAACAGATAACAGTCTGCTTTGTATTTTACGAACAAACAGTGCAGAGCACTCTTAGCTTGTTTCCTTAGAAGCTATGAGAGTGTAAAAGGAGGGCCTGGAGCAAAGGATTTGTCGTCTAGTACACACTGATGGGTATGGTCGGCCAAACACATTTGATTGCACCCTGTGCCTTGGCAGATGTGCTTTCTCTGTTAATCAAGCTTTCGCTCAGGCAGCAGAGGATCCTTCCTCTCAGGTTGGACAGATTACCTCAGGGTCCTCTATTCCATCCCTTTAATACCTAGGGCATTTTTACACATGAGGCCCCTCTCCAGAAGCTGGTGGTTGCCTGGATATCAACCTTGTGCTAGATATGTTCATGACAAGCTCTTTGAGCCATTTGTGACTTGTGAGCTAAGTTTCTACTTGGACAGCAACTTCTAAGGGCCATCTCTTGTGCTTTCAGATTGTCTGAAATAATTTCCTGATCTCAGATTCCCCTTATACTGTTTCCCACAGGAAAAAGTAGTGCTCCGCACTCAATAAGTTGCTTCCTAAAGTGGCATTGGTGTTCTCTCTGAATCTGCCACTGTGCTCTCCACCTATTTGCCAGCTTCCAGAATGTCGGAGAGCACTCTCTTCCCATTCTCTGAACGTTCAGGGGGTCCTCTCTTCTCAGCTACACAGAACTAGGATTTCAAACAATCCAAAACGTGTTTTGGTCTTCTTTGCTTTCAGTTGAAAGACCCAGCCTGCTCCTCTCAAGTGCATTCTGCCTGAGTTGTGAGCTATGTACACCTCTGCTATGCCATGGCTAGGTCCTGTTGAAGGGTCAAGTATGCGCCAACTTCACGACTGCAGTTGTCATGTCCCTAGTATAGGTTCATTCTGTGTCTGACGGTGATGCCTTGCAAAGTTAAAACTGGGGTCACAGTGCACATTTTAGTTGCACACTATGCCCCATGTCACTGCCATGCGGTATGCCGCATGGCCATTTCCAGGCAGTATACTGCTTGACAGGACTGTCCTGAATGGACTTCAGGCATGAGTGGGCTCTTCACTCTCACCACCCTACCCCAGGGTTTCTGTCTTGGCTTGGTACTCTGACCCGTTAGTGTGAATAAATGGTGAAGATGCATTCCTGGAAGATACGAAAATTATGTACTTACTGTAATTCTTGATCTAGGAATATCTTCATCATTTATTCACAGGCCCACCCTGCCATCTTCATCATTTATTCACACAATATTACAGTAGTACTGACCACTGTTGCACAGGTCATCAGGGCTCCTTATGCCTTTAGCATAAGTGCATGACTAGTAGTTAAGTTATAGTGAACCTCCTTGGCAAAAAAGGAACTGAGGCAGTTGGGGGCTGGCACTGAGGTAAGCCTAGTCCCACAAGCTACTCTCGTGGCACCGTGCATGTGCACCGCTTGCCTCGGCCCCTCTCAAAAGTTTGATGCCTGCAGGGTCCTAGTGCCTCCGGCCTAGACCCATTAGTTTGAAGATATTCCTAGAAGATCAAGAATTACGGTAAGTATGTAATTTATATTTCCCAGTCTTTGGGCCATTCTCTTCCCCATAAGGAGTGTGTTAAATGATGTGTAACCTGACAGTAGTTGTGGGTACTGTCTTCTTTTACTGACACGGTCAGATGGTTTCTACCTACTCCCCCTGTCCCAGGGGGGCAGTTTATGGGGCCTGCCACCAATTGCCCCTTGACAACATAAAGGCAGACCTTTGCTCCAAGCTGCCTCCAGGCATGGCACATTTCTCTGCTGCTGGTCACCCACTGGATTTATCATAAGTATAATCCTGACTACTAATGCAGGATGAGGAAAAGTATGTTGAGAGCCACTATAATAGGGGCACTAGCTCTACAGTGTCCACCTGCAGTGAGGACTCTGTGGTCCACACTCCAAGGTCCTCACCTGAAGACCCTACCTGCCCCACCATGGTGCAGCAGTTAGACTGCTGTGGGCTTTAACCTAGAACAGCAGGACACCACTAAGGAAAATTTAATAGATTTTTTTTAGCGCCTGACTCTTCTCCTCCTGTTGTGGTGCCACCTCTCCTCCCTGCTTTAGATGATGCCACTTTTGCTGCCAGGTATAGGCCATACTAAGGAAAGCAGTCAAAATGTACATGGTCCCTTCTGGGAAACTAATTTTTTTTTTTTTTGCCACCCAGTCTGAGATAGACTTTATGGTCATTAATGCTGCCCATGATAGGTCAGGTGCACCTAAGCTCCTGAGTTCCCTCCCTCATGATAGAGTCCAGGATGTTGTATGTTTTAGGGAGAAAAAGGACCTTTTCCTTCTTTTCATTGGGTCGTCTTATTACCAACTACCAGGCCCACATGATAAAGTACCAGGACAACCTCTGGAGAATGGCCAAGGCAGCCGCACAAGCCGTACCAGAGGGCACCTCCAAAAATAGTTGGGTACGCAGAACGAGATAAGAATGCTACAGAATCTAGGAACACACACACAAAAAAGCTAGGGCAGACATGGGCAAGCATCTGCTTCGCATGGCTTCTGTTCTGCTTCTGTTCCCATGCTTCTGTTCTTGTGCTTATGGTCTGCTTCTGCCACCTGCTTTGGAAGTAACAAGGGTACGTACGACTGCTGGAGAAAGGTCGTTTGCATACAAGATAATGCAGTGCTGGAACAATCTCTCCCCTTCCTTGCAGAGCAGCCCCTCACTCTCTGCATTCAAGCACTCACTAAGAGTTCACCTTTTTACTAACAGTACATGCACCTGTGCGTACTAAAACAGCACCCATGCCTGAAATCTCATGAGTCTAACTGATGCTCTCCTAAACTAGTATCCTCCCACTTCTTTGGCTTACTCTCCTATTAGATGTTACTCCTACAATTTTTTTTATTTAGTTTTTTGTTGACCGGGAAAGTGCACTAGACAGATTCTTGCCTATTTTCAGGCACGACCCGGAGGGAGGGGGATACAGACGAATGCCAACTGACCTTGAACCAGATTAAGCTGTTGGTGGTATTTTTAGTGAATGGATGGCTATTAGTACCTGACCATGTGTAATTTGAGCTTCTTAGGATTTTAATCTCTTGTCGTGTTTGAATGTAGCTGATCTACTACTGTTTGATGTTAAAGAAGTCCACCCAAAACTTGAAAAAATATACGTTATGCAGAGTGTTTTAATTTGAAACCCAGCTTAGGCAGATTTTTTCCCATTGGTTTGTAGGTGCAGGCCTTCATTCCAGTTGCCTGTGCCTCCATTTGATTTCTGTTTTGATTCTTAGAACTCTGAATCATTTTTGAGCCTCTGCCCACTGTTAATAAAAGATTTTCCCTCCATCAAGTTGCCCCCCCCCCCCCCGTTAGCTCTCTGTTCTGCCTGATGGTTTTGTGAGGTTCAGGCTCTTCCTACAAGGAGACTTAACTGATTTTCGCCACAACAAGGTCTTCCTCTCTCCCGAAGTGCCAGCTGCCTTTCTTGTGAACCAGGAGGTTTGCCATCCATTCATTTTACCCAGAGCCGGCGAATCCTAAAGAAAGTCACTTGTACAGTCTTGATGTGTGCAGAGTCTTCAATACGTATCTAGGATGAACAGACTTTTTGCTGGTCTAACAGTTTTCAAGACCACCTTGACAAGTTGGTCAGAGATTATATAGTAAATGCTTATGTGGTGCCAAAACTGAACCAGACTGTTTTAATTAGGGTACATTTGACCTGGGCCATGGCAGCACCCATGGCCAAAGGAGCAGTGGCATCTCCCTCAGAACTTACGGGGCAGCCACATGGTCTTCCCTACGCTCCTTCATCAAACATCACAGGCTTGATAGTCTGAGTCCTACTGGTGGCTATCAGAAAGAATTCTCACTGGAAAATAATAAGGCACTATTCTTCTCCTCCCTGATTTGCATGGGTACTGCTTTATAGAACCAACACGTTACCGACTCTCCAGTGACAAAGTGGAGTGCTACAGAAAGAAGAAATTCTGCCCAACTTTTTTAACCTATTTATGCTCCCTGTCCAGGCAGTGCATCACTCAGCCCTGTTACCCCATCATCCCCAGGTGCAGTTGCCCCATGGTGAGGCTGCAGGGAGTGGTGGAAGAGCCCCCTCACAGTGACTGAATCCACAAAAGTGGTAGACTGAAATGGAGCCTGCAGAGTTTAGTATTCATCCTACTCCTTGCCAGTATTTCCTCTTGATCTTCTTGAGGGATATATATTCCTCCAGTGAGCCACACCTGTGAAACATGGATGCCGTCAGTGTTGGACCTATTTGGAAACTTGCCTAGTGGGCTGCCAACAGTAACTCGTACTGTTGGTGCCTGTTTAACATGGACAGCCCCAGGCCTCCTCAGTTCTTTCCTTTTCCACTGTCAACTTCATGTTTGACTGAAGAACTTCCTCCTTGGACCTCATTGCTGTGTTTCACTGGCCTTCATCTCCTGTTTTCAGTGATGTGGGCCTGTTCTTGTGCTTCCCACATGGGCCTTGTTTGTTTCCATGTACTGCCTGCTGCCTTGTTGTCACTGAATATCAGCTTTTTATGGTCTTCCATTTCATGGATCCATGCTGGTCTCCTGCTACTGTCTGGGTTCCCACTGCTGGCTTGTCCCACCCTTTCTTATACAAGTCTCTGCTGGTGACTACATTGCTCTGTTGAGGTGGTGAGTGTTGGTCATATCTGTGGCCTTTACAGCTGTTCCAACATTTCAGTCATCTTCAGATGCCAAGGTCGGTTTCTGGTTGATAGCACCCCCACCCACCCCCATTACTGCAGGTCTTGTGATTCCCTTCAGCGTCATCACCAGGTTTTGCCTCATGGATGACTTTGCTGTTTGGGCTGGGATAGCTGTATTTTGGTGTTTCCGTTCATTCTGGTTGTCTTTTGGCTGTGCCTCATCAATGCTCCCACTACATGTCCAGTCCCTTGCCTTAGTCATGGCTGTGTTCATATTTCTGTCATCAGTTCTGCCTTCAACAGCATTAGGCTCTGTCCAGATGTCCTTTGGGGCGCCTCCATTAATTTCTGACTTACAGATCCCTGGTTCTGTGAGGCCTGTGGCTCCCTTTGGTCCTATCGACAATTTTCCTTACCTCATCTACATGTTACTTTTGGGATGGTGTTTGCCATTTTTTTGATACTGTCTCTTTCTTCTGGTCATCAGCTGGCATTGCCTTGTTGTTATCCCATGGTATGTGTATGACTACTTTCATGTTTTCTGTTGTCAGCTTTGCCATCACCTTAGCCTTCTGCCACTAGTCCGGTTGTTCCCTTGGGACCCTTCAGTCAGTTTATGGCTTCATTGCATGGCCTCTTGTGGCTCATGACTCCCTGCAGCAGAGTCACCTGGCTTTGCCTTATTGACGGTTTTGTGCTGTTTTGGGACGGATTCACGGTTTGTCGGCATCCCTCTTCTTGTTGGTCTTTGCCTGGCTTTTTCATCTTTGACATCCCCTCCGTTTCTTACATTACTGTTTCCCCAGGCGCTGTTGTCGGCTTTCCCATTGGCTGTTTTTTTTTTTTTGGCTGTTCTGCACATCTTTCAGTCTGTTGCACTCAGTCTCAAGCCTCCTGTAATCGTGGGCCTGTGGCTTTGCTTTGGCACCTGTTTTTTATTTGGTTGCCGCCCAGCTTCATTTCAGCAGGTTTCTTTGTCTTTGGGTTTCCCCATTGACGTGATTTGTGTGCAGAGCCTGGCCCCATCAACTTCCCTTAATTATACCTGGTCTGCATGTCTATACACTGGTTATAGGGGTGTGTGTGTGCGCCATCAATTTTTTTTTTTTTTTGTCATTGGCTGGGGTTTCAGGGTGTCTCACTCTTGTGCCCCATATGCTCTGTTGGAGTCACCCTGTTGTGGCTCCCTTCCTCGCCCATGGGACATTGGCTGGCTAGTTGGTTGGCTTGCATGCCTTCTTGCTGGCCAGCCCCTGGTTGTCTACCGCTACTGCTTGGAAGTCATTCCACAGGTGTTGCACATTGAAGGGCGAGATCCCGGAAGAAGATAGGACAGTTACTTACCAGTAACAGTAGATCATCAAGGAAGTCTTCTCCAGTGAGTCACAGCAAACTCTCCTACCTTCCCCCTTGGTTTGGTGAGATCTGGTGTGGGTTTTGGGCATCATCGTTTCATGCTGTTTACCCTGTACTGGGTTTTCTTTGCTAATCATTGCTCCCTTTTGGGGCTTTGACATGCTTATCTTTACTGTTAGGTCTGGAAAGACAACTTTGTTTTTTCTTTGTTTTGGTCTACGGCGGACAGGCAGAACTGAAGAGGTTTAGAGCCGTCCACATTATAGAAGTCCTGATGATGCGAGTCATCATGTGCGGCATGCTAAGCAAAGTCTTTGAATAGGTCCAACACAGATGGTGTCTGTGGGTGATATTTGTAGCTTACTGGACGAGATTCCCTAGAAGATTTACTGTTAACTGAAAAGTAACTGTCCTTTCACCCTCCTGTGAGTTGATGGTGTGAACGTTCACTGGCAAGCAGGCAGCAGTAGTGTGCAAGCACAGAACCAACTACCTCTGCCTCCTGCCGTCATCCACATGCTGCCACAGTAGGAACCCACACAGTGGAACAAAACTCCCCAGAGATTGCAAGTGTCCACTCTGGGACACTCAGGCCCTCTTCCCCTGCCAGCCCTCCAGTGACTGAGGCTCATTCACAAAACTGGGTCACTGGCATCCTGAGTGGCAGTCCTACTGCTGCATTGACTGGTCAGTTAAATTTAATCAGACTTAGCTTACATTCTTTTTCTGTTCTCTTCAGTGTTGTCACTGGAACTACACCCAAAAATGTTTTAATTCTCATAGAGACTGTAATCAATATGAGTCAGTAGATTGTCATTAAGCAAATCTGTTTTTTGAATTTTATAGTAACAGTGAGTATGTGTCAGGCATGTAGCTAATCATTGTATTGTAGTTTTTAAGTTAAATCTTTTGAGTCTGAAGCTGGCCCAGTGGTGTGGAGGACTGGAGCGCTTGTGTCTCACCTACTGCAACACTAGGGACCCAGGTTCAGGAACGACCTCGGTTTTCTGGGGTTGGCTGGGATGGGGGGGGGGTAAGGATTGTGTGTTCTAGGGACTGCTGTCTCTTTCCTGGGGAGGGATGGCCAAGCCGTTTGGGCTTTTGCCACCATGTGCAGGCCCATTGGTAATGCAGGCTGCAAGAGGCTTTGAAGGATGGGGGTTGCAGTTCTGTAGCATGTGCATGCCTCCACGTGCACACACTTTTGTGCCACTGCATCCAGGGGTACTAGGGAGAACAACGGAAAATGGAATGGCCCTTCCTTGGCCTGCAGAGTCACTCTGTTCCCAGGGCACTTCTGGATTGTGCTCTGTGGGGCTCCCTCCCTCTTCTGGTCCTGCTGTGGGGTGAATCCACAGGGGATGTAAGCCCTGGGATCAGGAGAGGCAGTAGCTGTTCATGGGAGGTGGGGACAGGCCACAACAGCAGCCTAGCTGGCATGAGAAGGATAAAAAAGCTTTATGACCAAAAAAAAAAAAAAAAAAGTTTGGAGAGTTTGCATTTAATCAGTATGTTTAGCTAGCGCCTGTTTGTCTAGGGTTTAGCATCTCCTGATTGTCAGTCGTGCCTATCGGGAGTGTACTGGTTGTTATAGAGATCCAAATTGAATACGTCATTTTGGTACTTCTACAAAGTTACTGTGCATTTTTATTTCTTATATCACATAGGCTATTTGGTGAAATATGATAATTGCAGTATTAGTGGGGTTCTAATTAGTACTGTTGTACTGTGTGACAAGAAGTGTGGATTCATCAATTCAGGGATGTGGAACTCTTATGCCACCAACATTCAGTGCTGATGTTGCAGCTTTGAGCTGTGCGTGTCCTTAGCAGGGGTCCATTTTACTCGTATGGTAAGAATCCTCAGTGACAGTGATGGAGCTAACTAAAAAATAAATTATGGTAGTTCTGATAGAATTTCTTCTGTTCGTTGTATGCAGAAGGGGTAATCTAACAATTTACATGTTGAGTGACTGTCAGTACAGCATGGTATGAAACCTAAAGAAAACTCATGAAAGGTTCAGTGCCACAGAGTTATTCCCCAGATATGTCCTAATGCATGCCATTGGACTGCAGCAATTGAAAACACTTTCTTGGGACACTTCATTGAATGTGATGGCTCTCAGGTCTATCCTGGTTAACACATTTAAAATGCAAATAAGCTGTTGGCTACTGTGGCTGTCCTTGGTGCTCACCCAGTAATATAAGAAAACAGCTGCTTGGACTCAGAATTGTTTTAACCATTTAAAATACCAGTTGTATAGATGTTGTGCTGTCTTTCAGATGCTCTTTGAATGTGTGGGGGTCTAGGTGCAGGTTGCAGGATTCTCCTTTTCTGTCGTCTTCCCAGGGGGGAGGGGGAGGGTTTCTGCAGGAGGTCATAGATTTCGTCATCAACTGGAGTCCCCAAGATGGTTAATTCTGGGGGAGTTCAACGCTTAGGTTGATGACGAATCCTCTCATCTTAGACATGACTTCCTCCAGCTGATGACATAGCTGGACCTAGCACATGCAGTTGCTTCTGCTACCCATCCTCATGGCCACACGCTGAACTTGGTCTTCTCACTGGGGCTTGAGGTTGCGAACCTTAGGACTGATCAGGCCATTTGGTCTGATCATTGCACAGTAGAGTTCTTGTTTGGCCCCCAGTCCCTCCCCTGTTGAGATGGTCAGTCACCACCCTTTAAGGATTGTCCCCACGGGAACTCTTGGAGATAGTTGACTTGTCTGGTGTGAGTGCTACATGTGCGGTTGGCACAGGCGAAGCGGTGGCAGCCTATAATATGGCTGTTGCCGGTGCGCTGGATGTCATCGCACTGGTCCTTGTATGACCCAGATTTTCTCACTTGAGACCCCCATAGTTTGATAGGGCTCTTTCGGAGCTGAAGATTAAGGGTCGGAAGTTGGAGCATTGCTGGCTGAGGACCCGATATGAGGAGAACAAACTGGCCTTGAGTACTCACTACTGTATCAAGGGGCAATCGACCATAAGAAGACGCAGAGTTCCTGTCCAGGGAGAGTGCCGCAGGGAAGAACAGACGGGCTCAGCTGTTTTGGACTGTAGACAGATTGCTTCATCCTATCTGTCTACAGCCGAAAAGGGCATTTTCAACCATATTGTGAGAAGAGTTTGCTCAGTTGTTCTCTGACAGGGTGTCCTCCATTCGGTCCGGGATCTCCCCAGTGGGGCAAGATTAGCCTGGTGGTGGTGGGCCTGATAGGATCATGGGTACTCTCTTTGATTTGGAGGGGTTTTGGCCAGTGAGAGTGGTTGAGGTCGTTGAAGTGATCTTGAAGTTGCAGCCTACGTACTGTGAGCTGGCCCCAGCCCCAACGTGTCTCCTAGTGAGATGTGCCAAGATCACTGGTCCTGTGTTCACCAGGATGATCTAGTACTTGCTCTCAGAGGGGGTTTTCCCTGACGCCGTGAAGGAAGCATTGGTGAGGCCCCTTCTGAAGAAACTATCGCTCGACCCTGATGTCCTGGTGAATCATAGACCTATCTCCAACCTCCCATTTCTGGGGAAGGTTGTGGAGAAAGTGGTGGCATTGCAGCTTGAGGCACACCTTTCGGCCTTTGACATCTACAGTCTATTCCAGTCTGAATTTAGGGCAAGGCATAGCACCAAGATGGCACTGGGTAGGGACCAAAATGACCTCCTTAGGGCTAGTGATAGGGCAGACCAGTCAATTCTCGTTCTCCTCAGCATTTGGTACTGTGGACCACATTGTGCTTTTGGATCATGTTAGAGAGAACTGTGGACTCACCGATATGGTCATCAACTGGTTTGAGTCCTATCTCATTGGTAGGAAGCAACGGGTAGTGATGGGGAATTTCTCCTCCTCGCCGAAGCTCCTACCATGTGGAGTTCCTCAGGGCTCTATCCTAGCGTCAGTGTTCACGGTGTACATGCTGCCCCTGGGAGAGCTCATTAGACATTACAGTCCGAGTTTTCACTGGTACCCACATGATACCCAGCTGTATGTCTTTTGCCCCTGAGAACAAATGACGCTGTTAAAGTGCTAAATAAATGCCTTGCCGAGATCCACGACTGGATGTCCTCTTAACTGGCTGAGGCTAAACCCAGACAAGATGGAGGTGCTGGTGGTTGAGCCTGGTCGTGGGCGTGATGGGTATGCCTCCGGGGTGATACCAGGACTTGTCCTGGGATCTACCGTGTTGATAGCATCCTGTAGGGTGAGAAATCAGGGTGTCATCCTGGATGGCAGGTTGACACTTGATGCTCAGGTGTCATCTGTCATCCAGTGTGTTTTTTACCACTTAAGGAATGTCACCCGGATTAAACACCTAGTTCCGCCTGAGGACCTGCCTTGACTGGTACATGACTTTTACATACTGGCTTGACTACTGTAATGCCCTTTACTTCGGGGTCAGTGGAGGGAAACTCTGCCGACTGCAGCTAGTGCAGAACGCAGTGGCCAGGTTGCTTATGTTGCTGACTGGCCTGCCTAGGTCTTGTCATGTGACCCCAGTCCTGCATAACCTGCACTGGCTGCCTGTCAGGTGGAGGATCATCTTTAAGGTGGGCTTGCTCACCTATAAGGTCCTATACAGCTTGGGCCCTAGCTACCTGTGTGACTTTCTTACACCTGCCATCCTGTTCCGATCCCTCCGCTCCTCCTCCAAGGGCCTGCTAGTGGTTCCGAAGGCCGAGCTGAGAACCCCAGGTGATTGCTCGTTCAAGGTGGCCGGCCTAGCCCTCTGGAACTTGCTTCCCAGATCGTTGAGGGAAGCGCCTTCCGTGGAGGTATATAAAGGGGGTCTAAAACCTCCATGGCGGTATTTAAAGGGGGCCTAAAATCCTACCTCTTTAAGGAGGCGTTCCCAGTCTAAATGCATCTGGTTTTTAAATAGCTTATTTATTTAAATGTCTTTATTTTAGATTTGTTGTATAGAACCCTTGTTCAGCCTTGTATATCTGTTCTACCCCTCTTGTCTTAACTATGTAAGGCACCCAGAGCCTCTGGGATTGGGCACCATATAAATAGGTTATCTTTCTTTACCTCGCAGTCTTCAGCTCAAAATTAAGTTGTTTCGTTTGAGGTTATAGAGTTGTTACCAAAACTGTGCCTTTTGTGTCTTTACATGTTGTGTCTCGGTTATTCAAGACTGTTTGGGTAATAAGGTCATCTTACTAGATACACTTAACAGTTAAAAAGTTGTGGCATCACCATGGAACCTAGACTTCCCCTACATGCCAGTAGTCGGTTACCAGCATGACCCAGCCAGTTTTTCTGTATCAAAGGACATGCAGCAAAGCCTTGAGGTTCTGCATTATCAATTAAGCAATAATGCACAACAGGGTGTGTGTTGTGCTGGGATAACGTCACACCTGGAGTGATTAGGCACGAGTCCGCAGAACGAGTGCGACTTATCACCCCAGAAGTGACATTATCCAGCACAACACACACCTGGAGTGCATTATTGCTATAATACAATGGCTCATTTGTTTTAAAACAATAAAATAGAAAAAAATGATGTTTTTATGGGGGTTTTTTTGTATTTTTTAATGTGTGGAGGTATGTTTTCAGAAAAAAGTTCATAGTTTGACCACTAGATGGTGCTGGCTGTATGTTCCAATGTGTTTTCATATGGTTTGTGGCCCCCATAAAACTGTATTTTGATTGCTGTTTTGCCGGTACAGTTTGCCATTTAATGTACCGGGAGAGTATTAGAAAGGATAGAGCTGCTACTGCAATACCCTCCTGCCATCCTCTGGTTGCCGCCAGTGTTTAGAGCGGCCGCACAATTTACTTTCAGCTGGCGCGTTCATCATGGTCTCTGTAGGCATATGAAAGGAGGTAGGCAAGGACATGTATTTTTTAAAAGAAGAATCATGCTGAGATTTTGTAAAAAGGAATGTGAAGCGAAAACGAAGTGAGGATAGCAGTCCTGTAATGGTATGATGTTTGCCGAGAAACGGGTAAGCATTGAGGCGCAATGAGTGAGGAGTGAGCGCGAGCTGCAGGCAGAAATAATGAAGCCGCTGGCAAAAGCGGTCGTGTGTTTAGTTTAAAGACGCTACTGAAATAAAGTATTCCAAATGCAAGGGGGACAAAAGGATAACTTTTAGATGTGTGTGTGCAGATGTCATAGCAGCTTGTAACAGGGATCTGGCTAGCAGAGCGGGTTCACTGAAGTTGGGTGGTGAGAGGGAAATTTGAAAGTGCAATAGTTGGCGCCTAGTGTGTGAAGCCGTTCGCGATGATGGCTTTGCTTAATTTTGTGTTTTTTTGAATTGTGAATTCTGGAAGTACTTCAAATAATGGGTTTTAGTATCTTGTGTGATGCAGTACTTTAGGATTTTGTGATTTGGGGCTGTATTTGTGAATGTGGGAGGGAGGGGTTTATTTAAAAAAAAAAAAAAAAGTGTTCAGTGGCCATGGCAAGTGTGGGCAGCTTGGATGTTGCAAGTGCATGGATTCCTTTTACTTTTAATGTGGTCTTCTGTGTACTGGGACTAGAGCCGTGATGTGCTGGGATAACATTATGGCTCCAGTCCCAGACGGACCGATTAGAGTCTAAGATTCTTTCATGCCATTGTATAATTGTGCTTCTGCTTTGTTGTTTTATGCCTGGTTAGTAACTCTGAGCAAAGAATTCTGTTTGTTCCCAACAAAAGGACTGTCGGCAGAATTGCGTCATATTGGAATTCTGGACTGATGTATCAGTTCGCAGCACAGCAAGGGTTAAAGCATAGCTTTAAAAAATATATTCGGGCCGGCCCAGTGACGCTGAGGGCTGAGGCGCTGGACACCTTACCTTGGTCACACCGCGGACCCGGGTTCGGGAACGAGCTTGGGTCGCCAGAGGTCGGCAGTGGGGGGAGAAGGCAGAGTTGGATTGAGCTGCCGACAGGCAGACTCTCCTCTCCGGGGATTCCTAGTGGAGGCTTGGAGTGGCATGGGCTAGAGGGGGCCAAGGCGCTAGGCCATGGGGTGGGGGAAAGGAGCTGTAACCGGAGCTGTAGGGCGCATCCGCGCCTCCACGCACTTGCGCTCCTACTCCTGGGGGTCCTGGGCGATAACCGGTGGCAAACAGGATGGGGACCGACTCCCCACAGGCTCTGCTCCTGGGCCGGGTACAAGGTAAGCACCGGCTATTCCGGGGGAGGAAGGCTGGGGGAGTTGGTCGGAATGGGGCTGCCAACCGGAGCAGACAAAGATGTGATAAATAAATATATATATATATTTTTTTTATATTCTTTGGCTCCTAATGTGTTAATTCCAGCTCTCTGGAGGTCTGTGCATTCTGCCTGTCTAAAATGAATTTAAAGAGCACTTTTCGTGTGCTTTCACAAAATCCCTCCCAAAAAGACAGTAAGAACCCTTAACTGCCCCGGAATCAAAGGATGGTAAATTTATTTACTGCAGGGTTTTCAAAAGGGAAGGGATCGTATTTTGGCTATGTGGAGCCAAGCTGCTGATCCCTTCCACTCCCCGACTCGTAGCTCCATCCCTGCACGCTCACATTTTATGATATAAGAATATGGAGAGTGCGGGGTCGTGCTCCATAGGCATGTATAGGGCCATTTTTTAACTACTTGTTTGAATACTTTAAAGTGCCGATTCCAGCAAATCATGACCACCACTCAACTAACATGGGCAATGTTAGTTGAGCGGTGGCCATGATTTGCTGGAATTGGCACTTGTATTCAAACAAGTAGTCAAAAAAAAAAAATGGCACCATACATGTCTATGGAGCACGGCCCCGTGTTCTCCATATTCTTGCATCAAAAACGTGAGAGTGCATGGGCGGAGCTGTGAAACAGGAAGTGGAAGGGATCGGTGGCTCAGTTCCATGGAGCCAAAATGCAATCTCTTCCCTCTTGAAATCCCTATATCAGAAACATTTTTCCTTAATATCCTTGGACTCCAGAGCAAGTAAGCGTACTTGGTGACTTTTCCCCATTATAACAGGAAAGGTTCTCTTTAAGGGTATCAGTTAAGTGTGAAACAAACCTTGCTGTTAGTGGTCTAACTGGTGTCTTGATATGTTGGGATATTTTCCTCTGACAGGATAGTTTTCCCTTCCCTTGGTGTCATGTGCTTGGTTTGTTTCCTTAGTGTAGTGTGACATTTTTTTTTTGTCTCATGTTACTTGTGTACAGTTTTTTAAGAGCTTTGCTTTTGTGTGCTTAGTTTTAGAGGTAAGCTTTTTTAGTCAGAGTTTTTGTTTATCCATCTATCATCACTGATACTGCTGCATTTTCCCTGACATTTGTAGGCAGTGCTCCAAATATGGTAAGTACTGGCCTAGTTTGTGCACCATTAATTAGTAAATACTCATTAAAAAATGTTTTCCGATGAATACCGATATTCAACCCAACCCTTGGAAATGCTACAAAGATACTTCAAAATGTGCTGTTTTCTCAAGTTTGAATCACTTTTATTCATTAAAATTGTATTTTACTCGTCTAATGTCAGAAATGGTGAGTATGTTACTCTTGAATGCCAACGTCAGCTGAAGCACTGTTTGTAGGTGCTGCAATTGCTCTCAGTCCCAAATTTGTCATTTTCCACTGCAGGTTGATTTGCATATTGAAAAACTGACAATTGAGGAAAAATGTTGCTGCAAGTGAATGAAAATTGTGCCGGAAGTCGCTAATTGCACAAAAGCTTAATGCAGCACGAAGGTGGCAAAGAAAATTTTGGACAGTTGCAACATGGCTCCTCACAGACCCAGCTCCTTCAGTAAGAAATGCAAAGTTTTTCATAAGAGTTTGAGATCGCCTCCATGTGGTACATCTGGTCTGTTCTACGTTAGCAAGACTAATGCTAGCTTTATTGTCACAATACCTAGACAGTTGGTGTCCTAGGAGAAGTTGGATGGGTCCCAAGACAAAGATAATCCTGCTGACTCACAATATGATTGAACCTATAGAGTCTGTGTAAAGATGATGCGGGTGAATGATTAGTTTCCTTCGTGCCATCATTGTTTGACAGCTACTATGCCTCTTTTTGATAGAGGAGACATGAAGTATTTTATGGCTGTCATAGGCTGCAGGTGAACCGAATATTGCCCATGTGAGGGTATAGTCTAAAATGATTTCCTGAGGTCTAACACTTTGCACAAATTTTCAAGAAAGAATGAGACAATTTTGAAATGAAGAAGTGAATCCCAAAGAAGTGCGGCAAGTGCCATCCTTTCCAGTAGTCTCTTCTCAAGAAATGGGAGGCTCCCCCAGCAATGGATGCAGCTATTATGGCAGTGGATGCAGTTTTCATAGAAAGTGCAGCTTCATTAATGGGTGCTAGTGATAAGAGATTGGATGCAGCACGTAAGTGAGCTTACTCCTCTGGGGATTCTGCTGTAAGGATTTTGTCGACCTTTGCTTTGGTAGCAAACCCTATGTGAATGGATTATGGTTTAGTAGATGATTTACTAGAGGATTCTTCAGTGAAGCATCTAGTTCCCCAAGTGCACATGGTGCTTCTTTCTTGGGGATTCCCTGGTAGATTTGCTGTAACTCTTTGCCAGATTTTTAGCTGCCTCCTTTGTAGCCAGGTAGTCTGTATGATTGAGGCACTGGTCTGCAGATCAGACCTCTGACTCCCATCTTCTGAGTTTGCCCTTTACAGGTGAGATGCTGTTTTGTCCCAAGTAAGATAATATTGTAACTCTTTCTATCTTGTGCAGCCATTTTGGGTCAGGTTAAGCAGTGGATGGTTCCAATGCCATATGGCACTACCGGTAAGAATGGGTTGTAAAGGACATTAAGAAGAAAGGTTCAAACAACATGAAGTCTTGCTATATTATGACATATGCAGTTTGTCCTAGCCTTAAAACTGCTCCGGAGGTGAAAGAGTCAACTTCCATGCCAGGCATGGAATCTTGAGCGCGAGCTCGGTTGAAAAAACTCTGTTGTTCTTCAAACTGAAACTGTCAGATTCTTTACTCCGCCTCACTGAACAGTCGCTCCGGAGATTCCTCCTTCTGCTCGGTTCATTTTGTCAGTTAAAAAGTGTTATTTCTCATTTTTTTTAAACCGCATTTGTGTATTTTAACCGCAACCGGTCAGTTCAAGCTCTGTCTGTGGTATCGTAAGTAATAGATAGGTTTTACATTTCTCTGTGTGGAACTTGCAAACGTTATTATCGGTTCGGTTTGAACCGATCAGGTTGTTGTTAAAACTTAATTAAATTACATTTAGAGTGCGGTTCCCGGTTCTTATCGGTTCTAAAAACCGGATTTCATTACGCTTTTTTTCCACGACCCGTGACACGTGTTGGGAACCGATAAGGTGTCTTTGCTTTACGATTTGCTGAAAAGGGCAAGTTTTTGGTTAGCTGGCATTATGTCTGAGAAAACTAAAGAAAAACCGGCCCACTGGGTTTCAGCACTGTAGTGTTCTGGGGACGCTTTGCCAAGGCTGACCCACACACCACATGTGTTTATTGTCTGGGGTTTGACCACCTCAATGCAGACTGCCAGATTTGCAAGAATTTCCCTGCAGCTACCCTGGATAAGAGAGTTGGTAGGCTCAGGGAACAGAGGCTAAAGTCCGCTGACCCGATGGCCAGCCCGGTTCGTGCCAACTGAACCGGAGGTGAGTGCCCTCTGACCTGGGCGATATTTCCTCGGCAATGAAGAGCTGACTCGGAGGAGCCAGTTCCAGCAAAGAGGACTAGAAAATCAGCAGGTGTGGAGCCAAAATTTCCTTCTCCAACCGCTGCAGAGATAGCCAAAGCGATCCAAATTGTCCAGTCGCTTTCCCCGGTTCCGTCGAACCGGCACCATCAGGTAAATGGTCGGTTCGGTCGGTTCCACCGGTTCAAGAATATGATATAGAGGAATTTTATGAACCGGAGGAGGGGGAGGAGGATTATGAAGAGAGTGAATGTGATTTTGAAAGTCTGGATGTGCCCATTGAACCGGACATCTCCCCAGATAGACCTTCAGGAGTGTCTCCCCCTAGGCTTTCTGAGTCCCCTTCTCATTTTCTGTTTTATAAAAAAGTTGCTGAAACCCTCCAGCTCCCTTTGGAAGAAGCTGTGGATGAACAGGAGGAGCCTGACTATGTGGAAATGATGGATATCCCAGAGTCCAGGAGATTGTCTATTCCTTTACATAAATCTTTTAGGAAACAGACAATACACATTTTAAAAGCTCCTAATTCTTTACCTCCTGTGGATAAAAAGATGGACAGGAGGTACACATTGTCAGGCTCTGATACAGAGTTCCTTTCACAACAATGCAGCATGTTGGGGTAGTGCAGGCTGCAGCCTGTGATAAGGCAAATATTCCCTTGGCTTCACACCCCCCTGACAAGGACTCCAGGAGGATTGATGCCATGGCAAAGAAACAATACATGGCAGCATCCTTGGGATTCAGACAGGCAAATTATATGGCCTATGTTGCAAGATACCAGAAATCCAGATGGGATACTGTTATGGCTTTAGCGAAACAGGTCCCTGGCCAGCTTGCCAAGGACCTGGAACAGGTGGCTGCTGATGGTATTGAGGCATCCAAGGTGCAATTCCATGCTGCAGTGGACTCTAATGATGTATCTTCAAGAGTCATGGCTACATCTGTGGCTTTTCGAGAATGGCTTGGCTCAGGTGTACTAGCCTGTCTACAGGATACCAGGCTAAGGCCATGGATTTTCCTGTTGTGGGTAATTCTCTGTTTGGGGAGCAGACAGAGAATTACATGAAGAAAATGGATGAGTATAGGACCACTTATAGGAGTGCACAGGCCAATGATAGGCAAGCCACTCCTCAGAGGCAGCTTTCCAGGGGCAGGGGCAGGCCTTTTCACAGGCCTTTTTACCAAGCCCAGGCCTCCTCTTCAGCTTATGCCCAGAGGGGGTTCTTCAGAGGGAGAGGCAGATGGGGTATGAGCAGGTCTGCTCCCACCCCTCAGCCAAAAGCCCCTGCCAAACAGGCACCCTGATGGGATACCCAGGGCCGATTCTCCATTACCTGTAGGGGGCAGGCTGGCTTACCTCGTCCAGGACTGGGAGTCTTTAACATCAGACAAGTGGGTCCTGGAAGTAGTAAGCCAGGGACTGGTTCTCAGCTTCAAAAAATTTCCAAAGATGAGAACCAGATCCTTTCCACCTGCAAATCCATTAGAGGCTCTTGCTTTGGAAACAGAAGTCTCAACCCTCCTGGCTCTCAGAGCTGTAGAAAGGGTTCCTCCCCTATACCAGGGCAAAGGACTGTACTCCAGGTACTTCCTTACCCCAAAAAAGACAGGAGAATGGCGGCCCATCCTGGATCTAAGATACCTAAACAAGCACCTTTTAAAACCAAAATTAAAAATGGTGAGACTGGGAATTATTTTACCCTCCCTAAGGCCAGGGGACTGGCTAGCGTCCCTGGACCTCAAGGATGCCTACTTCCGTGTTCTCATCAGAAGCTCCCACCGAAAGTACCTCAGATTCGATCTGCCCTCAGGCCATTACCAGTTCAGAGCAATGCCCTTCGGCCTCACCTCTGCCCCAAGGGTATTCACAAAATGTCTGGCAGTAGCAGTTGCTCACTTAAGAAGGCAAAAGATTGCCATCTTTCCTTACCTGGACGACTGGCTCATAGTGGGTCAGTCTCCAGACCAAGTCAGATCACACCTTCAGGTTACCCAGCAGCTGCTTACATCTCTAGGTTTTCTTCTCAATCTTCCAAAGTCAGTTCTAGAGCCTGTTCAGCTACTCACCTTCATAGGCGCAGAACTTGACACAAAGCAGGCCAGAGCTTTCCTTCCTCTGGAAAGAGTAAAGACCCTGGTGGCTCTGGCCTCCTCCTTCACTCTGCAGGTCTCCGACCAGCAAGGCACTTTCTACAGCTCCTAGGGCACATGGCTGCTTCCACAGCTGTAGTGCAAGGAGCAAGATTTCAGATGAGGGACATTCAGTTCCATTTGAGAGCCTTCTGGTCTCAAAGGAGAGATCCTCTAACCAAATTGATCCCAGTAACTCGAACCCTGATCCAGGCCCTGCAGTGGTGGCAGGATCAGAGCAATCTGAGACAGGGGGTTCCTTTCATCCCTCAATCTCAGTCCTTGACCCTTACTATAGATGCGTCCCTCTTGAGATTGGGAGCTCACATGGGCGACCTCACCACCCAGGGATTGTGGTCCCCTCAGGAATCTCTGCTCCACATCAATCTGTTGGAACTCAGAGCTGTTTTTCTAGCACTTCAGGTTTTTTCTGCATCTGTTCAGAACAAAGTGGTACAGGTCAGAACAGACAACACCACTACAATGTGGTACATCAACAAGCAAGGGGGCACTCGGTCTTCGGCCTTGTGCACCGAGGCAATGAAGTTGTGGTCTCTGGCTTATTCCCTGAACACCTCCCTCATGGCAGTTCACCTCCCAGGCAAGGACAATGTCCTGGCAGATGCTCTCAGCAGGATTTCCCAGGGCCATCACGAATGGTCACTGGATCCCCTAGTACTGGGGTTAGTATTTGCCAGGTGGGGCACCCCTCAGATAGATCTTTTTGCAGCCCCAGACAATCACCAACTTCCGCTTTTTTGTTGCAGGCCCCCAGTGTTGGGCTCAGTCCCTCTGGATGCCTTCCTTCTCGATTGGGAAGGGAAGTTCCTCTATGCCTTTCCCCTTCCTCTCTTGTTCAAGGTGCTAGTCAAAATCAGATCTCAACCTTGCAAGATGATTCTGATTGCTCCAGATTGGGCCAGACAGCCCTGGTATCCACTCCTTCTGTCCTTAGCAGTCCACCTTCCCCTGTGTCTTCCCAGGAATCACAATCTGTTAACCTGTGCCCAGGGGAGAGTTTGGTATCCGAATCTCAAATCCTTCAACCTCAAGGCCTGGCTCTTGAGGAGTTAGTTTGCTGACCTACACCTTTCTCAAGGTGTACTCGATATCTTGAAAGCTTCTAGGAAGCCTTCCACCAGGGCTACATATAATTCTAAATGGAAAAGGTTTTCCATATGGTGCTCTGGAAAGTATATTTCCCCAGAATCTGCTGATTTGCCCACAGTCCTGGACTATATGGTCCATCTAAATACTTTGGGGCTGAGGCCAGCTACCCTGAAAGTGCATTTGGCAGCTGTATCTGCTTTTATTTCAGCAGGAAAGCCCTCTTCTCTTTCTGCTCACCCTGTATTCTCCAAGTTTTCAAGGGATTGCTTCACCAACTCTCCATTCAGGACCCTGCTCCTGCCTGGGATCTTAATGTTTGCATTGCTCAGCTAATGCAACCCCCCTTTGAGCCTTTGTCTTCAGCAGAGCTTAAGTACTTGACTTGGAAAACTGTGTTTCTAGTAGCCATCACTTCTGCCAGGCGCATAAGTGAATTACAAGCTTTGTCAGTGGAGCCTGATTTTATCTCCTTTCACAGAGATAAGGTAGTCCTCAGGACTAACAGGAAGTTCTTGCCTAAGGTGGTTTCAGATTTCCACCTAAATCAATCTATATCTCTTCCAGTGTACTTCACTGACCATTCCTCCTCTGGCGAGGAGGCTGCAAGTTAGATGTAAAGAGCCCTTAGTTACTACATAGGCGTGCCAAGGGTCACAGGTTTGACTCCTCCAACTGTTCCTCACTTATGGTGAGGTTGGTAAGGAACCCTGCCTCTAAAGATCCACTGCCAGGTGGATTGTCTCTTATCCAATTTTGCTATCAAAAACTGGGTAAGGTTCCCCTTCAGGCCTGAGGGCTCACTCTACCAGAGGTACAGCTGCGTCCCTAGCTGCGGCCAGGGACATCCCTATCTTAGAGATATGTCAAGCAGCTACCTGGAAACAGTACACACTTTCACCAAGCATTACTCCCTGGACATCCAGGCTAGGAGTGATGCTCGGTTTGGCACAGCTGTGCTTCAGAGCCTATTTCCTAAGTAGGTTCTGTCCCTCCTCCATGGAGGTACTGCTGTGTAGTCTGCATATGTCATAATATAGCAAGACTTCATGTTGTTTGAAGAAAAAATTACTCACCTTAGTAATGTTGATTCTTCTAATGGAGTCTTGCTATATTATGACCTCCCCTCCTGCCCCTCTCAGAACATCTGCTCTTGGGATGTGGGTGGGCAGTGCAGTGTTGGCACTTAATGATGCCCACCTTGTGTTTTTCACCCCTCCTTTTTGGGGTGTTTGGGTGTTGTATTTTATTTTATTTTTTGGATCCCCTGACTTCACTTGTGTCTTGGTTTTGGGACCAGAAAAATGTGTTAATATTTTAGTAGCCAGTTGGCTAGTGTAGGTTTACAGCTTCCACACAGAACCTTAGTGAGTTTTGCTCGTAAAGATCTGACAGTTTCAGTTTGAAGAACAACAGACAGAGTTTTTTCAGCCGAGCTCGCGCTCAAGATTCCATGCCTGGCATGGGAGTTAACTCTTTCACCTCCGGAGCAGTTCTAAGGCTGGGACAAACTGCATATGTCATAATATAGCAAGACTCCATTAGAAGAAACAACATTACTAAGGTGAGTAATTTTTTCTTCATAGCCAGGAACAGAGTCAGCAGCCTTCCAATAGTAACTCCAGGGACAGAGAATCTTCTTCAAGGACATCTCCTTCCATAGTGCCACACATAGTTGAACTGTAAGTAATCAGCATCTGGACCACTCAGAATCTTTTGCCTAGTTAGGGCTGCCCATGATGACTTGCATAGCTGGCGGCAATATAATATGGTCAGCCATATATTATATTAGATCTTCAAGAGGGTTCCTGCAGTAGGTCTTCACTGATACTACTGCGCCCCCTGGTCTCAGGACTGCACAGCAAACTTTTAGCTAGCAATACATGGCAGGGGTCCGCCCTCGGCGTCACATGATGGGACACCAGCGTGACAGTATATAGGGGGCGGTCCACATGCCCGCCCTCCCAGTTCTTTCCTGCTGTCAGCCAGTAGACGTCGGACCTCACGGTGAACTCTGCTATAGTTGACTGCCATTTTTCAAGTTTTTCTGTTCTTTTTTCTAAATTCTTTTCCAATAGTTAAGCATGTCTTCGTGTAAAACTAAAAATTACTCATAATGCGGTGCTCAGATTTCACACGGGGACGATCACTCCCTCTGCGTCCTCTGCTTAGGCCCAAAACATCGGGTTGATGACTACGACATCTGCCAGTCTTTCAACCAGGCCATGCGCATCAGGCACTAGAAAGCCCTTGATGCCCACCTTTTGAAAAAAAAAAAACGCCTTGCATTGATGGAAAAGGAGCTTCAGGAGGTGCGGGAACATTCATCCTCGCCCACCTCAGAGCGCAAGAAAAAGAAACGCCGAGACCCGTCCCCTTCTACCCAGCATAGTCAGACAGCCAGTGTTACTTCAGGTGGGGCGTCCATCTCGGTGAGTACTCCCTTCTCCACAGTCGCCGTCCGCTCCGGCCTTGGTCAGTGGGCAACAGGGGTGTTCTTCCCAGAAGGATTCTTCTTTGCGGCCTGTTGATAGCTCTCAGGCTGATAAGTCACCCTCCGGTTTTGCTGTGGGGTGCTCAGCCTCAGTCAGTAAGCCCGGACTCCAGCTCTTCTGCTGTCTGCCTGACTGCAACTGATGAGTCAGATGCCGACTTCTCCGATGTATGCTCAGTCGAGGCCAGTCAGTCGGTCGCTGGCCTGTCCGACCGCTTGTCCGAAGCTCTCCCGTCAGGCCTGTCTCCAACACCTGACTTTGTGCAGAGCCAGCTTCCAGGCACTTCATTGTCCCATGAGGGCTCTCCCTCTTGGGACTCATGACCCAGCCCGACCTCTTGTTTTTCCCAGACCCCAGGACACGAGCGCTTCTAGCCATGGGATTCCTTCCCCGAAGTCGACGGACCTTCATGTTCCCAGCGGTCCCTTGGCCCTGCCGCCATCCAGGCCCCTCCGCCTTCCGGCCCTACAAACTCGAACCCTGGCTACCTGGCACCAGGGGGGCCATTGCCTGGTTACTTACCACATGCTCTGACGCTGGACCATATGTACTGGGGTACCATCAGCACTGCCCTTATTGGTACCAGGCTCCTGGTTACCTACCATATTCTCCATCGGGGTTCCCAGGCTACCAGCCTCCACCACCCCACCCCACCCCACCTTCTCGTCCTCCTCAGCCAGAACCACAGGTGTCAATTCTGGCCTGGTGGCAGGATGCCAAATTGCAGTTCCTGCAGGAGCTGGGGCACCCCAACCCGATGGTGGTTTCTACCCCGAACCATAGGGTAATACCTAGGAGCCCATCCCCGGTTGCCCATTGGTCGTCAGACAGGGACTTTGGCAGGTGCCTAGCAGGGGCCCTCCTGGGCATCAGGGTTACGGAGGAGGTTCCACATATTTCTGTGCCTAGCAGACTGAAGTCTTCAGACTCAGACAATGACTCCAACTCTGAAGCTCATTCAGAACCTCATTCCCAAGTGGAACCACAACCCAAGGAATCTCCCAAATCTCCACCGGAGGACCAGTCTTTTGCGGAACTCCTTGTCACTGGGCATGGGTTTAGGATTTAGGATTTCAGGCAGACCACAAGTCAGGTGCATAAAAAAATGCATGGTTGCGTTTATCATTTTATTTTCAACAAGTAAAATATACAGAAAGCAAAATGGTAAGTTAGACAACTGCTTAGCTTCAGCAGTTTCTAAGACTTTTCTTCAGCCTAGCAGGAATCTAACAGTGTGAAGGTACACACTAGTAGAAGGTCTTTCTCCTTCCACAGTCAGTATTCAACTGACCACCCTATCTCTCCTCACACAGTACTGAGGTAGGGCTTTTTATAAGCTCACTAGAAGCTGGAAAAACAGATCTTACTTTGAGGGGGCTCTTGCAGTAGGTAATTACATATAGGAGTGACGCTGGCCGGCGGCAGGACCCCTCAGAAAAGTTTCTAGCTAGCAGTCCCTGGCGGGGACCGGCCCCACGTCAGGTGACCGGCGTCATCTGACGTCGGTATAAAGAAGCGGTCCGGACGCCCGGCTTCCAATTCTTTCCGCCCGTCCCAGCTCGTGCAGCATCTCCGCGATTAAGTTCTTATCGCTCAGTCCTGTTACTTACGTCGTTTTTTCCGATTAGTTCCAAGAATTTTATTCTTCTTCTTTTGTCAGGTGAGCGTCGGTATATGTCCCTTCAAAAGTAATAAGTGCGACTCATGCGGCCAACTGCCTCACAAGGCGGTCACTCCTCTGCCTCTTCTGCCTAGGCCCGACCACGCGGTCGACAATGTCCCCACTGCCTCCGGTTCAAGCGCAGCCACCCGCAGGCGACGCCAGCAGTCCCTTGAAGGCCATCTCCTCAAAAAGAAGATGTCTGCGATGGAGAAAGAGCTGAGAAAACTTCGGCAGGCGTCGACCTCCCCTGAAGGGCATAGGAAGCGGGATAAGGAAAGGCACCGGGAGAAGGCCTCCTCTTCCTCGACTACGGCCGGAGTCGCGGGCAAGGTAACATCCCCTCTGGGGGATCACCTGACGGCAGCCTCCAAGGCTTTGGAGGAGGTGTCAACCCGCCCGGCAGGTTCAGTTCGAGCCTGCGGGCATCTCGAGCAAAGGAGACTCCAGCCCCGCAGTACTGCACAGGCCTCGGCCTACTAGTGCGGGCACCTCCCATAAGCGGACGTCGGCTCCTCCGGCCATGCACCGCCTGGAGAAAGGCCTCTAAGACGCTCGACCCTTCGGGGCGGCGCTCGGCAGTGCCTCCCTTGGACTGGGTCTCCTCTCATTCTCGGCCCACCTCTGATGAGGGACATCCGGATGCCGGCTCCTCCGACGTGCGCCGGGCCTCTGAGCCTATGGTGGAACCTGTTTCTGTCGTTCCAGGCTCTCCGCAGCCTTCGCTGCCGTCAGAGGAGCCCCAGTCCCCCCTGCCTGACCCCGGGGATTTTTTCCCCTCCGTCCCCGGACGAGACCCGGGACCATGGGCTACTGTCCGATCCTCATCTTGAAGAGCTGGATCTGACGCTGGTTCCCCTGACGCCGGCTCCGATGCCGGCCCCGGCTCCTCCTCCGACGGCTCCGCCACTGGCCCCTCCGACGCCGGCGGGGGATTTTCCTCTTCCTTCGGGCCCTCCACCCCACGGGCCTATCCCGGCTGATCCGCCCGTGGAGTACCCGGCTGGGCCGTCTGCTCCGGCAGCTCCTCCAGTGCCTGGGTATCCGCCGTTGTATCCGACGCTGGTCTTCCCAGGTCCGCAGTATCCTGCGCTACTGTACCCAGTGCCGACTCCTTCGACGCCGCAGTACCCGACGCCACAGTACCTGACTCCGGGATACCCGCAGCCGGATTACGGATACTCCCCCTACGGATTTCTTCCGTACAGTTATCCCCCTCTTCCTCCTCCGCCCCCTAGGCGGCCGGTGGATCTGCAGGAGACTCTTGCTTCTTGGTGGGCTGAGGCCAAGGCTCAGCTCACCAAGGAAGTCGAAAGCCGTCTTACGGCGACGGTGCCACCCCCGGCTCCTGTGCGCCCTAGACGGCACTCTCCATCTCCTCCTCTGGATTCCCGGGTTCTTCCCTCGGGGTCTAGAGAGGGGCAGGATACGCGTTCTGGGATCCCTCCCAAGGAACCCGTTCCTCCCCCTAGACGGGTTAAGAGTCTTACTCTGCTTCAGATTCTTCTTCCCTTCTCTCTCGGACTCCTCATGTGCTTCCGATGGATAAGGCAGCGAGCCACGCTCCTTCAAGCCCGGCCGGGGACTCCTCGAGACCTCCTCCGGAGGATCCTTCCTTCATGAGCTGCTTAGGAAGATCCAGGAAGTCCATCAGTGGCATTCCTTAGAACCAGATCCTCAGCGGGTAAACTACTGAACATCTGGACTTGCCCCTCACGGCTCCTACCTTAGTGCCACCCTGGATCGAGCCTCACGCCCACCTTGTTTCCACTATTTGGAAACAACCGTCACTAGCCCCACTTCCTAGGAAGTCGAACAGGCTATACCAGGCTCCGGAGGGTGTAGACTTTTTAGACTCTCACCCCGTGCAGACTCGGTTGTGATTAGCGCCGCTCACGGCCGGTCAGCACACCCGAAACATTTGAGCTCGTCTCCCCTGGATAAGGAATCTCGCCTTCTGGATCAGTATGGAAGGAAGATCTACGCTTCTTCCACACTGGGGATTAGGGCCCTGACCTATGTAGCACATATGGGGGATTACCAGAAGGCCGTCCTTACCCAGGCGGAATCCAAGATCGACTCTCTGCCTGACTCTCAACTCAAGCAGGAGTTGGCTGACCTGGTCTGTTCTGCTTGTTCGACCAGTCGTCACATTCTGAGGACGACCTATGATGCAGTGGACACCGCAGGACGGAGCTCTGCGTTCGCCGTAAGTCTTCGGCGTCACGCATGGCTCCGTGTGTCAGATCTGGTCCCGGAGGTGCAGTCAGCCATCCAAGAAGCACCTTTCAGAGGTTCTGTGCTTTTCGGTTGTGATGTCAAGGACATCATCACTGATTTGCAGGAGAATGGGACGGCCCTTAAATCCGTTGATTCAATGTACCGTCCCCATCCCCCACAGCGCCGTCCCTTTCGCAGATGCAGCTGGCCTCAAGCGAAACCTCAGGGAAGGCGGGCCACTAAACGTCGGGCTCCCACAGCTGCCACGCCCCGCGCCCAAAAGCAGCGGGTGCCCCAGCTGCGGCGCTACCTCACACCACCTGACTCCTTTCCTCTCCACCGCCTCCGGACGCCCGGAGGAACGGAAGGAGGGGTTCTCCCTCCACCTTCGGGTTGGGAGGGATAACCAGTTCATGGGTGCTTCAGATCATAGCAGAGGGGCACTCCATACAGTTTCTACAGAAACCTCCACATCACCCCCCTCTGAATTCCGCTTACTCAAGGGACCATCTTCCTTTGGTCAGGGAAGAAATCTCAGCGCTTCTTGTGAAACAGGCTATAGAGCCTGTCCCTCCTCACCTCTACGGGACGGGGTACTATTCCCACTTCTTCCTTGTACCAAAGAAGACTGGAGATCTCAGACCTATTCTCGATCTCAGCTCCCTGAACCTGTATGTGGAGTACAAGAGGTTCAGGATGCTCTCCCTTCAATCCCTTTTGCCCTTGCTTCGGCCGGGCCAATGGCTTTGTGCACTAGATATGCAGGATGCGTACCTGCACATCCCCATTCACCCTTTCGAAAGTACCTCAGGTTTGCGTTCCAGGGGGTCCACTACCAATTCCGGGCGCTCCCATTTGGTCTTTCCTCGGCTCCCCGAGTCTTTACCAAATGCCTGGCGGTGGTAGCGGCCCACCTGCTTCTTTGGGAGCTCAGGTTTTCCCCTACCTGGACGACTGGCTCCTGGCGGCCCCGTCCAGGGAAGAACTCCTGCATTTCCTCTCCCTCACCCAGCAGGTTTTCACTGGCCTGGGTATTACCATCAACCATTCCAAGTCTCACCTGGATCCTTCATAGAGGTTCCAGTTCATCGGGGCAATTCTCGACAATTTTGTGCAAAGCCTTTCTGCCTCCGGACAGGGGGGCCTCCCTCCAGTCACAGATTTCCCTCTTATCAGAACACAGGAGGGTTCCGGCGAGGTCAGTGCTCCGTCTATTGGGGCTTATGGCGGCTGACCATCCTGGCGAGTTCCCATGGCGCCTCCACGCAGAATCTCTCAGTGAACTCTTCGATCTCAGTGGGATCAACGGTAGGCGACTTAGATCATCTGGTTCTGATCTCCTCGCCCGATGGTAAGAGACTTGCAATGGTGGATGGTTCGAAGAACCTCTTCCGGGGTCCCCTTTTCATCCTCCCCCCGATAAGACTCTGACCACGGACGCTTCAGGCGAAGGTTGGGGAGCCCATCTGGGTCCTCACCGAACCCAAGGCCTTGGTCAAAGTTGGAGATATCTCCACATCAGCGTGCTCGAGCTTCGAGCAGTGCTGTATGCGCTCCAGACCCTTCACCAATACATCCTTCCCGGTCACCAAGCTGTCCAAATGGACAACATGTGCATGGTGTGGTACATCAACAAGCAGGGAGGAACTCTGTCCTACCCGCTGTGCAGGGAAGCGATGAGGGTCTGGAATTGGGCAACTCTCCACAACCTTCACCTCACAGCGATCCATGTTCGGGAGTCGACAATGTCCTGGCAGACAGACTAAGTCGCTGATCGGCTCTTCCACGCAGTGGGAATTGGACGAAAAGTTCTAAAAGCATCTTCCAGATTTGGGGGACTCCTCAGATAGACCTGTTCGCTTCCTCCCAAAACGCAAAGCTTCCAATCTTTTGCTCGCTCACTCCAGAGCGAGGCGCTTTCTGGAGCGACGCTCTATCTCTAAGCTGGAAGGATTCGTCTGTGCTTTTCCCCCAATTCCTCTGGTCCCTCGTGTGCTACAGAAGCTTGCTCTAGAAGGAGCGAGAATGATTCTGATCGCTCCTTTCTGGCCCAGGCAAATCTGGTTCTCTCTTCTACAACAATACTCAGAGGTTCCTCCTCTTCCTCTTCCTTTATCTCCAGGATTACGGCCCAGGATCAGGGGACCCTGGTCCATCCAGGACTCAAGTCCCTTCAACTTACATGGCTCCTGCAGACCTAGCTCAACTCGTTTGATGCTTCTCCTAAGGTGGCGAGATTCTGGTGGAGGCTAGAAAACCCTCCACTAGGTCACCTCGCCATGAAATGGAAAGATTTTCTGTCTGGGCTGCGTCCAGGAGCGTGGAGCCCTTTTCCTGCCCTGTGACCATTCTGCTTGAGTCGTGCGTCATCTTTTGACCTGGGTCTCAGTCACTCCTCTTTGAAAGTCCATATGCGGCTATTTCAGCCTACCATGTCCCTTTCACTGATAAGGCATTTGCCCAGCTGGAGGTATCCAAAACTTTCTCAGAGGGTCCTTCATCTCAAGCCCCTGTCCGGACTCCAGCTCCGCCTTGGGACTTAAACTTTGTCCTCGAAACTTACCTTCCTCCCTTTGAGCCTGCGGCTTCGCGAGACTTGAAGTTTCATCGTGGAAGACACTCTTCTTGGTGGCCATTACTTCTGCTCAGGAATTTCCGAGCTCCAGGCCCTGATGTGCAAAATCCTTTTCTGATTTTCACAAAGAGCGAGTGCTTTCACACAGATCCTAAGTTTCTTCGAAGGTGGAGCGGACTCTACCTTAAATCAGTCTATTGAATTACCTGCTTTCTTCAAATACTCCAATCAAGGAGAATACCTGCTCCATACCATGGATGTTCACAGGATTCTGAGATACTACACCGATAGGACGAAGGATCTCAGAAGACTGATCAGTTGTTCGTCTCTTTCGCTCACAAAGAGAGGCAATGCTGTCTCTAAGCAATGCCTATCAAAATGGTTGGCCATTGCATCACTTTCTGTTATGACAAGACAACAAGACCCTCCCGGTCAAGTCAGAGTCACTCCACTCGTGGAGTTACGCCTCTATGGCTTGTTTCAGAACATGTCTGCGGCAGACATCTGTGCTGCCGCCACTTGGACTTCAGTCCATACCTTTACTAAACATTACAGTTTGGACATTGCCTCGCCGTAGAGCAGGCTTCGGGTTAGCTGTCTTGCAAGGCCTCCTTTCTTGAGACCTGCTAGATTATTTACTACTTTTTGGAGTAGTTCCTCCTCCCGGTGCCTTTCATTTGCTCCAGACTGCTTGGGATTCTGTCCTATATGTAATTACCTACTGCAAGAGCCCTCTCGAAATAAGATAGTACAGTTACGTAGAGACTTGCTGTAACAGTAGATCTTCGGGAGAGGCTCTTCACGGTAAATGCTCTAACTCCGCCCACTTCCCAATCCCCGAGGCTTCGCTCTTTTCCATTCAGGGAAATATCCGCTTCTCTCTCTTCGGGCCTGTGGCGGGAAAGAACTGGAAAAGCGGCGTCTGGGACTGCCCCCTTTATACCGGCGTCGTATGGCGCGGTCACCTGGCATAGAGGCGGTCCCCGCCAGGGACTGCTTGCTAGAAATTTTTCCGTGGGGTCCTGCCGCCGGCCGGCGTCAGTCCTGTATGTAATTACCTACTGCAAGAGCCTCTCTCGAAGATCTACTGTTACGGTAAATTCTTACGTAACTGTACTTTTCCCCTGTCTTCTGATTAACAGCAGACATAACATAAAACTAGCGACTTGAAGCCACTGTTGCACCACAGAGAACAGTTATTTGGTACCTAGAGAACATTAGATAACTTGTTTATAACATTGTTAAAGGTCAGAACATTCTGCACTCTCCTAAACTCTGCTGCAGGATCCTGTTACCTCATGGTGTCTGCTGCAAAATACATCGTAGAAGAGGGCCGCTAACATTTGGAAAAAACAGACACAAACTTTTGTTATTCTTGTATTAAAACTGCCCTCTCATTTTGTAACTGTACACTTAGTTTTGTTTGTAGGTTAATATGCACAGCAAGCTTTATAAGCACTTCAGCACGTAATTTATAACCAGCCATCCAGCATGTTGGACATTATACAAAACATAAACTGCTTAGGGAAGGGGTTTCAATTTATCCAAGGGGTGTCCACTATGACAGGGGTCACCCTGTCACACTCCTCAGATCCATCCAGCAGGCTTGCGGTTGGGCATACCAGGAGATGGATCCAAAAAGAAGAGGCTAACAGAGCACCTGGATTTAACCAGTGCGGATCCCCTACCCATTCCACCTTGGACGGGGCCACACGAAGACCTAACGTCCACAATGTGGCAGTAACCATCCTTTATTCCTGTAGTCTCTAAAAAGGCCGACAGGACGACTGATCCCCTGGAAGAGGCAAACCACCTTACAAGTCAACCCAAGGCTGACTCTATAGTCATCACAGCAGCCTACGATAGGTCTGCTCAACCAAAGCATCTGAGTGCCTCACCTCTGGACAAAGAGTCCAAGCAGATGGACCAGTACGGCAGCAAGGTCTACGCTTCCTCCACCTGTGCTATCTGGTCTCTTAATTATGTGACCCACATGGTCTCCTTCTAGAAGTCAGCTCTGCCGACTTCGAGAAAGAGCTTCAGTCTGTCCCGGACGAAGAACTTAGAAATAAGCTGCTGGACAAGATGAGATTTAACAAATCCTCTTGCCGTCATGCATTGCTTGCCACCTACGACTCTGTGGACTCAGTGGCCCAATGCACTGCTTCAGGATTTTGCTTGAGACGTCTGGCATGGCTCCATCTTGCAGAACTGGCGTAAGACATCCAGATCACTCTACTGGATGCCTCCTTCAGGGGTTCCATCCTGTTTGGTGGTGACGCTAAAGATATTATAACCGAGCTACTGGAGAGTGGCAGATGTCTGTGGAACATCCGCTCCATGTATTGTGCAGGCCAGAAAACACAAGCAGTCTTTTCGTCACCCACAAAAGAGATGGAACAGGCAGAAACAGAACAGACACCAGGGTAAGTGCCACACCACTGGTTCTGGTGCCCAGGCACCTCAGGCAAAAGCCCAGAAGGCTGCTGGAGGCAGCAAAGCAGCCCTCCCCTCTTTGTCCTGGCTCATGGGGACCCCTCCACCACCTTCTGTCTTCTCAGAGGCGCCCATTTGGGGAAGGTTCGCCTTCCGCAGGACGGGTGGGAGGCGATAACTGCCGATGCTTGGGTCCTTCAGTTCATCGCAAGAGGGCACTCAGTCTAGTTCCTAGACAGACCTCTGGACAACCACCGGGCAGGTCTCACCACCCATCCGGTCATCTGCTTCTGATTCAGCAGGAAATCCAGGCTGTATTAGACAAATCAGCCATAGAACCGGTTCCTTTTGGGCAGACAGGAAGGAGGTATTACTCCCATTTCTTCCTGGTCCCCAAAAAGACGGACAATCTGAGCCCATTCTGGACCTCAGCCTGCTCAACCTCTTTGTGGAATACAAGAGGTTCCGCATACTTACCTTCCAGGGACTCTTACCCCTGCTCCAACAGAATCAATGGCTGTGCTCGTCGGACATGCAGGATGCTTACCTGCACATCCCTATCTTCCAGGGCCACTGCTGTTTCCTTTGGTTTGCCTTTCAGGAGAACCATTATCAATTCAAGGCCCTCCCTCTTCTCTTCGGCATCCTGAGTTTTTACCAAGTGCCTGGCGGTGGTAGCTGCAGCCCTATGCCGCAAGGGAATTTACATGTTCTCATACCTGGACCACTGGCTGTTGTCGGCCCTGTCTCAGGACTGTCTGATGGAGGCGCTTTCCACCACCCTGGACCTCTTTACTTGGCTTGGAATCACTGTGAACTATCCCAAGTCACAGCTCTCACCGCCTTCAATTAATTGGAGCAGTGCTGGATACAGTCCAGGGCAGGGACTTCTTGCCTCTGACAGGGCGGATACTCTGATTCAACAAGCTTTGTCTGTGTTAAACTCTCATTGGACCACAGCATGCTCTGTCCTTCACCTTTTGAGCCTAATGGCGGCTGCCATACCCACAGTTCCATTGGCCAGACTGCATATGAGGGTGGCCCAGTGGACCCTCAGAGTTCATTGGGACCAGCACTCGGACGACATGGACCACAGGGTCCTGATCTCCAGCAGTATGAAGTGGGATCTTCTCTGGTGGCAGGAGCCATACAACCTCTTCTTGGGGGCCCCTTTCCATCCCCCCCGTCTCCTTCCATGACCCTCAGAACAGATGCCTTGGGTCCAGGTTGGGCAGCTCACCTGGGAGACCATCGAACTCAAGGCAGATGGTCTCCACAAGAGGAACACTTACTCATCAACGCCCTAGAAATGAGAGCAGTGCTTACAACCGGGAACACTCCTTATCCAGACCGACAACACTGCCACGGTCTGATACATAAACAAGGAGGCACCCGATCATACCCCCTCTGCAGGGAGGCAATGTAGGTGTGGTACTGGGCAGTCCATATGTCTCTGACAGCAGTCCATATTCCGGGAGTTCACCGCGTCCTGGTGGACAGTCTCAGCAACATTGTCGCACGGGCACACGAATGGGAACTAAAGCAGGAGGTAGTGGAAGATCCTTTTGATCAGTGGGGTCAGCCAAAACTAGACCTGTTTGCCTCCCCATCCAATGCAAAACTACACAACTTTTGCTTGTTGGACAGGGAGGTTTCTGTATGCTTTCCCTCCCTTTCCAAATCTACAGAAGGTTCTGCTGAAGCTCCAAGCAGAGGGCGCTCGCATGATTCTCATAACTCCCCTCTGGCCTCGGCAGATCTGATTCCCCCTGTTGCAACAGCTGGCAGAAGAACCTCCAGTACCTCTTTCTCTCCTTCATGGTCTTCTGTCTCAGGAGCAGGGCTGTCTGGTGCACCCGAGCCTCAAGTCTCTACACTTGCATGCATGGCACCTTTGGACATAGCGGTCTCACGCCTTGGAGTCTCCGCGTGAGTTGCCCAGGTCCTAATGGAGGCCAGGAAACCGTCCACTAGATCTGCGTATGCCATGAAGTGGAAGAGGTTTACCATTTGGGCCATGGCCAAGGGCCTGGACCCGCTCTCTTGCTCAGCACCCCAGCTCCTTGAGCACTTCTTGAACCTGTCTGATTCAGGTCTCAGTTACTCTTCCCTGAAGGGTCCATCTTTCTGCCTGTCACCTTCCGGTAGATGGCAAAACCCTAGCACAGTTGGAGCTCTCTAAAACCTTTCTGAAAGGGATCCTCTACTTAAAGCCTCCAGTCCATAGTCCGGTTCCTCCCTAGGACTTAAATTTTATTTTGGAGAAGCTTACTTTGCCCCCTTTTGAGCCGGCAGCAAGTTGCGACATGCGCTGTGTGTCCTGGAAAGTGCTCTTCTTGGTCGGTATTATCTTAGCTCAAAGAATTCAGAGCTGCAGGCCCTCATTTGCAAGAAGCCTTATTTAATTTTCCACAGAGACCGTGTGGCTCTGCGGACCAATCCTTGCTTTCTACCGAAAGTGATTTCAGAATTTACGTTGAACCATGATGTTCAGCTGCCAGTTTATTATCCCCGAGTATTCCAACAGGGAGAATACATTTTGCACAAGTTGAACATCCACAGGATTTTGAGATACTGTACATCTCGGACCAAGTAGGTGCACAAATCTGACCAGTTGTTTTGGTTTTTTGCACCCAAACGTAAGGGTACGGCCATCTTGGTTAGCGGTGCATATCGCTGGAGTCTACCAGAAGTGCGGCCCCTTCCGGGGGAAGTTAAAGGTCACTCAACCCGTGGCATGGCTGCTTCCATGGCCTTCCTACGAAACGTGTCCGCTTCGGACATTTGTGCTGTGGCCACTTGGTCTTCAGTCCACACGTTCACCAAGCATTACAGTCTGGACATTACCTCTAGGCGTAGAGCCAGTTTTGGACTTGCTGTCCTGCAAGGCCTCTTATCTTAACTGGCTCTCTAGTTGGTAGACATTCTGTCTCCCGGACCGTAGTCTCCAACTTACTTTTCTTGACTGCTTGGTATTCAGTCCTGTCAGTGAAGACCTGCTGCAGGAACCCTCTCGGAAGTATGATGCAGCAGTTACGTAAGAATTTACTGTAACAGTAGATCTTCAAGAGAGGTTCTTGCAGTAGGTCACATTTTCCCTTCCACCTTCCCCCAGCTCCTGTTTTTCCTATCCTTTTCAGCGCTACTATCAGCAGCTCCAGGCTCTAGGAGTTGTGCTTCTTTCTCCCGTCGTCCTTACAGGGATCTTCCAGCGGGAGAATTGGAGGGCAGGCGTGGGGACCGCCCCCTATATACTGTCATGCTGATGTCCTGTCATGTGACCACGGGGGCAGTCCCCCGCCATGTATTGCTAGCTAGAAGTTTGCCATGTGGTCCTGACGCCAGGGGGCGCAGTCTTATCAGTGAAGACCTACTGGAGGAACCTCTCTTGAAGATCTTCTGTTACGGTAAATTGTTGCGTAGCTATTTTCTTTTTTTCCTCCTATGGTTGACCACTGTTGTCAGACTGAAGAAGCACCTTGATTGATCTCAGTTGCTGACGGTTTTTCTACTTTATTTTACTACTTACGATAATGTATTATGCTGGTACCATGAAGATATTTTGTGACAATGCTCACAAGTTTGTTCTCTGCCTGGGCCTTTTTGCATGATGTAAAGTCCAGTCCCATCTGGCAGTGTTTCTAAATTGCAGCTTCTCCGTCTACAACAGGGCCTCCTCAGCGTTCTGTGGAACAGGCTTAGCTGGAGCTCTGTTACTCTTCTTGGTGTTGGGTGACACTGTCATCTCCCTGGGAGCAGTGTCCTTCATTGAAAGATAAGTTTGGGGAGAGTTCCTCTTCGGAGAGTCACTGCCAGTTTTTTCTTCCTTTTTCCAGTCTCTATGAAGACACGTGAAGGTAAGCCAGAGGTCGTATCATGTGCCTCCGCTGGCAGCACAACTGTCCTCGACACTAAAGTTGCATGCAGGCTCAAGCTATAGTGAAATTGCACACTGGTACACCCCCCGAATACAGCCATCATAGTCTGCACTAGTGCTGCAGTTTTTGCTTCATTCTCTGAATTGATCCAGAGACTGTTTCTTACCTTCGAAACAGGGCTTTTGGGGTGGCAGCACCCGTGACTTGGAATGCTTTGCCACCTTGTGTGCGTGGAGCCCTTTTGCTGAATATTTTTATATCTGTTTTAAAGTCTCACTTTTTTTACATGTCTTGGATTTGGTTGATTTAGAAGGGATTAACCCATGACAGGGTATGGGTTTACTGAGCATTAATCCATGCCTGGGAGGGGTTGGAGTCACGAGGTGAAGCCGAGTGACCTCAACTACCCAGGTGTGTATTAATGCTCAGTTAACCCATACCCTGGAGTGGGTTAATCCTCTTATAACAGAGGCAATGTTATGTTAGAGTTTTACCTAAAGAAACGCAACTGTGGGTATATCAAGGATTAATCAGTGGTCGGGTGACCTGTTTGGACAAATCAGAAGACAGTATTTTTGGCACCCATGTTATAAATGGTTTTAGTTAAAGAGCAGCTGACACTTTTAGAAGAACTTTACCAAAACATAATATTTAGAGACAGTCATGCTTGTATTTCAAATTACTTCTTGATTCCTCTTCCCCATTATTTATTACTGAGGTCATTTGCGTGAAAAAAGGATCTTTGCTCCTGAAGAGTTCATCTGTTCCTGTTGCTGTCTCCCTACCAGAGGTCATAATGCGCTGCTCGTGACAGCACAGTTACTCCCATGGCAACAGACTGTGATGTCACAATAGAAAAGTATGACTTGAAGTAGGGAGTCAGCTATGGAGGCAGATGAACGCTGAGGGATAAAGATCATGTATTCATACAAGTGTTCTTAGTAATAAATACTGGAGAGGAGGAATCTTTAGAATATATATGGAATGGAAGTTGATTTGAATCTAAGTTTTTCAAAGTTTTTTTAAGGCGTCAGCAGCTCTTTAAATCCTTCTGCTACAGTTTCTGTGGTGTGCATACTCTGTTACTGTATATGACCCGAGAGACTTTGGGGATTGAATGTCTAAAAATAAAATTTGCCTTGTCATTGACTATTTTTGTCATTGACACTGCCCCTGTCATACCTCCTGTTGATGTTGTTTGTGCATTGTTGACCCCCTATCCCTCTTCCTCTAGAATAGCACCCTTTGCCCCAGAATGCGGTTCCCGTGTTTCCTCTGCAGCCTCCTCGCCCTGGTGAGAATGAATACAATCCAGACCTGCTGGATGATGATGATGATGATGATGATGATGATGATGATGAGGATGAAAAAGTTACTCACCATAGTAACCTCATCTGATAGATTAGAACTGCCAGTCAGACTTGTGCAACATCTCCAGCTGGTGCATGATGCCCTGAACGTATAATGTTTTTCAAAGATGCTCTCTCACTGTGCTGGTTTTGAGCCTCCCAGTATTCCAGCAGAAGGTCTCTTCGCTGAAGAGGCAAGCGGCTCGAGACCTAATTTGAATATAAAAAAATCCAGTTATAGCAATTCATACTGTATTCTAAATTAAAATATTTTAAGGTGACGTAAAAACAAGGAGTTATTAAATTATAAACAATAATCACATAATTCCAAAGAACATTAATCAGTTTATTATAAAAAAAGGGGAAGCGGTGAACTTGGTAGTTCTTACCACTGTTGTTTGTGAAAAATCAAGTAAGAAGCATCAATACTGAGTGCTTGCATTTCACTGACTCACTTTGCTGAGGTAATAGCCACCAAGAATAAAGTTTCCATGTTAGGTGATCAGTTCAGAAGTGGCCATGGGTTCAGATGGATTGTTCATCAACTGAGTGATGACTGCATTTTACTCCCAGGCAGGTATGGTATTCTCTGTAGGGTGATGCATAATGCTAGGTCACTAAAGAACCTCATAAACGGTGGATGTGCAAATAATGTTCCTGCAGAGGCAGGTATTTTAGAGCCATCTGTAGACTCGACTGGCTTAAAGATCCCTGTTCTCTCAATGGGAGTTCAGTACAGTTAACAGTGTGTTCTGTTAGCCTACGGTTGAAGTGCTGTCACAATTTCAGGAGTATATCCTCTCTATCAAGACCTGCTTCCTTGTTGCTGTCTGTTCCATGTAAAGGATCGGAGAGCTCTCAGTGCAATCTTGTAAAGAACCTTACTTTTTTTTTTCCCACCAGTACGAGGTTGCGGTTTGTACAGTTCCAGTTTTCCTTCTGAGAGTCCCCACGGTCTTTCATGTTAAACAGGAGGTCAGTATCCCTTCTTTCTGACAAAACCCTCCAGTGATTCGGAAAAACAGCTGCTCAAGTTGTATGTTCTCGAGGTAGTCAAGACTTGCATCATACAAACAGTCTTTCGGGTGTTCTAATTGTCTGTGCCATGTGACACTGCAAAGACAGGTCAGAAGGCTGTCAAGGCCACCTCAGCTAGATGGGTCAGAACATGCTTTGTAGAGTCTTGTATCACTGCAGATCTGTGGGACGATATTGATCAAAGCCCATTCAATAAGGGCTCTGTTAGCACCCTGTTCAGAACAAACAGAAGCCTCTAAAGTAGACTTGTGCGAAGTGGGCACCTGATCCTATTTGCACACTTTCACAATTACAGGCTGGATACTTTGAGCTCAGCTGATGCAGGTTATAGGCACTAAGTGTCAGTCAGAAGATAAACCAATAAGTAAATCCGAAGAATAGTTTCTCCCTCACAGTAAACTTACAGTCACTGCTTATTAAAGCCCAGCAGTTTTGAATAACTCCGTGGCCCTGTAGAAAGACTCCGAAAGAAGAAATGTATCAGTCGTATTGTAGTTTCTTTTTCCGTTGGTTCCAGTGTTGTCACTGAGACATGCCCAAGTGATTTTTCCCTCTCTGAAAATAATCTTCCAGTGTATGATTTGATTGGGCATAAATTTGTTGTAACAAATTTATTTGTTATTACTTCAGACACATAAATTGAGTTATGCCATTTCTGGGAGCATACAGATATATGCTGTAACACTAAATAGCTATGTTGTCAGAGTTTATAAAGTCTGTGAATCTGTTCCTGATGACAACTCTCTTAAAATGGGCCGTTAGGAGATTTTTCTCCCTTATGGATATTTAAAATGTCATATGGATTTATCTTTCTCTTTCCCCAGCTGTCACCTGAGGTGTATATCCTGTAGTTGGGGTTATACTCTGTGTAGGTGGTCAGCCACCATTTGGATGGCTGTTTTTTGTTTTTTCCCCCCAACTACCCTGTTTTTTTTTCTCCCCATGTCCCTCCCTCCACCCCATGACTTTGGCCATGCTTCGTACACACAGAGCATCCCCTCTGGCTAGCGCAAGCTCCCTGACCTACCTGCACGAGTCTCTGTGGTGCCGAAACCCGCTGCCAGCCCTTCCCGATGGAACACACTGCCATGCAGAAGCTGCCTCTTCTGTTCTGCCTCCCAGCACGACACCCAAGCTCATTCCTAAACTCTGCCTGCATAGCAGCAGGACTTGCTGACTCAGGGCCACTGAAGCAGCCTCTCCTTCTGAGATTGTTGAATGACATCCATTTACAAAACACTACAGTCAAATATAAGTCATTGTAGGCAGCCCGAACACCATTTTGGTCAGACTATATTTGGAAGTATTGTATTAGATACTTTATTACACCAGACAAACTAGTTAAATATTTACCAGCAAATTATGAATTGTGCTGGAGGGAGTGTGGTGAACCAGAAGCAATGTTTACTCACATTATATGCTCCTGCCCCAGGGTGAAATCCTATTGGCAGGATATTACTAAAAGCCTAAGGCAATTAATAGATGTGGATTTAGAATTACAGTTCAACCTCGTTTATCCGACCCGCATGGGGGACATCCGATATGGTCTGATAATCGGGGGGGTCGGATAAACGGGATCCCACCGTTAATTCAGTCCTCATTCTCTCATTAACACACATACGGTGCAGTGATATGTAACCATTTTATTCCAGGTGCAAAATACAAATCTTTATTTCATTTTAGTGCTTGGTGCTTAGTTTAAAAAATGTACAATATTTTATGTACTGTACAGTAGTTTAGCTTTTAAAATAGTCAGCAATTGGCTTTTGTTTAAGTGCATCATGTCGCTTTTTAGCCGCACGCTGCTTAATGCTTCGTAGCAGCATGATCTGTATCGGGTCATAGTCCGGTTGTGATTCCTGGTAAAGGATCACCTTATCAAGGTACTGTACTTCCTCTGTGTGACTTGGCACAATAGAGCGGATTCTTCTGTCTCCGACTCATTTTCATCTGGGTCCTCTTCTTGTTCCGGCTCCGTTTTTGTCACCATCTCCACAATGCCCTCATCAGACAGAATCTCCTGACCTTGTTCATGGGCATCACTCAGCAACCACTCCTGCACTTCTTCAGCAGATGGAGGATCAGGGAGGTCTGCTGCAAGGATCTCTATTTTATTTTATTTTAGTTGTTTAACCAAGTATAGCACACTAAGCTGAAAGCTTTTTTACAGGAGCGACCTGGGAGCTCTAGTTCTTCTACAGTGACATCAGTGTTTGGTGGGATAGGGAGGTCAGCTTGCTCAGTGTCCGGGTCATTTTCCACGGCTTCCAGACTAGTTTTTATTCCTGATTTTCGCCAAGCTTTTTGTATGGATTCTGGGCGCAAGCTGTCCCATGCCTTAGCAGCCATGTAAACAATATCCTTAAGATTGATGGCTTTGATGATGTGGGCCAAAGGAGTATCGTGGTTATCACTGGCAAGCACTGTCTGGAGCAGTTTTTTACGATAGGCCCTCTTAAAAATTTCGACGACACCTTGATCACATGGTTGTAACTTAGATGTTGTGTTGGAGGGTAAGAAAATGCAGCGAATTGTGCCATCTCGTGTGCAAACATCGGCGATGTTGGGGTGGCTGGTGAATTGTCCACAAGAAGCAAGGCTTGTGGTAAACCGTTTCCCTCATAGGTAGTGCTTTACCTGAGGGGCGAACTGATTGCAAACCAGACTGAAAAAATGTCAGCAGTCATCCACGTGCTCCTCTGAGCCTCATACTGCACAGGGAGGGATGCCATGTTTAAAACGTCTAGGCACTCTTGACTTGCCAATCACAACCAGCTTCAGTTTGTGACCAGCAGCGTTGACACAGCCAAGCACTGTCAGCCTGTCTTTCTGTTGTTTTTTTTTGTTATCCCCAGCGCATCTTTTACTGAGCCATGAGCAAGTGTTCTCTCAGGCAAACCTCGCCAAAACAGCCCAGTTTCATCGGCATTGAACACTTGCTCTGGCAGTAAACCACCAGCCACTATCATATCCAGCAGCTGTTGAATAAAAGGCTCAATGCCCTCATCTGCCGCGCTTAGCCTCTCACCACAAAGCCGAAGCTGGCAAATCCCATGCAGCTTCTTAAATCTGTCCAGCACCTCGCTTGCTGAGAATGGTCCCGAAATGGCAAGCCGATTGTGAAACGGTAATGCCTTTTCTTTAAGGAGCGGGCCAGATATCGGGGTGCCCTTCTCTCTCCTGCTTGAACCATGTGTAAATTGCAGCATCTCGCTGCTCCTCTTTACACAGCCTGGTGTTTTTTCTTTCATCGGATCCAGTAGCCATCTCCATACTGACAGCAAACTCCCTTAATTTTTCTTTAGCAGACTCTATATCGCTAATTATGGACTTCCCGACTCCTTACTCCTGTGCTAAAGCAACAGCACACTCACCGCCTTCAAGCCTGTCAATGATTCGAAGTTTCTGGGCCACGGTAAGGACAACTCGCTTTCTTTTGCCTGAGGGAGAATCGTACTGTACACTGCTATTATACTGCATGAATCTTGTCATAATGACACAGCTCATTAAGTGTTCATTAAGGTCATCAGGTCACAGCTGCAAAGAATTCAAGTTAATTGTAGTGCATACTAATGACAACTTTGACAGCATAGCTCTGACGGCTCAGATGAACATACGATGAACATGTGAAAACAGTGGGGGACACATATCAAGTTCGTTAAATAGGGAGGTTCGGTAGTTCGGATAAACGGGGTTTGACTGTAACTCCTGAAATGATAATGCTTTATATTGGATCAGAGGGGCAGACTCCTTCTCAAAAAAGTATGTTATATCTTTACTTAGCAGTTGCCAAAAAGACCATTACACGGTTGTGGCATACAGTTACTGTACCCACGTTATCCCACTGGCACAAAGCTATGGTAGAAGTCTATCAGCTAGAAAGCATAGTGGCAAATAGATTAGCACGAACATCCTTATTCGAGACCAGATGGAGACCCTGGGTTTTTTACATAACTCCTATAGATGCATCATTTGTTCCCTGACCTGTGGAAGGAAAAGGATGTTAGATCAAATAATGATTGAGATTTTATACTCTCTCTGAAAACACATGAATAATGTAAAGAAATATTGTACTGTATTTACTCTGATAACTTACAGAAGTTTGGTAATGTATGAGAGCATAAACATGGATATCTGCTGCATGTATGTAAACATATATCAAGAAAAAGAAATGAAGAATATATAAGTGTGTGTGTGTATGTGTATGTATGTATATATATATATATATATATATATATATATATACACACACACACATACAATAGGGGTGAGTGGTAAATGAGTGAGATAAAACAGTGGATCATCCACTGCAGTGTGATATTTTAACCCTCTGCTCTGCTGTGATGATACAAGACATTTACACACACTGGTCACAAAAGGTCACTGATATCATCACCCTAGGCAGCTTTCCCCTCAGCATGAAAGAAACACCTGTGCTGTTACCATAGACAAATGCAGAACTACCTGAGAGGTCTCACTGCTGCCTACAGCTAACTCAGTGAGCATTACAAAACACACCTATCCCCCCCCCAACTTCCAGCTCATTGCTGTGATGCTCTCAACTTGATGCAGCCAGAATTCCAAACAGCACAGCTTCACAGAACAGTCTAAACTACTGTCTGCAGCTAACTCGACTACCACTGAAACACACTCTCACTTGTTCCTCAAACTCTGATTCTCACCCATTACAATTACTGTGACAATTTCAACTTCACTGCAGCCAGAATCCTAAAGAGCACAATTTCACAGAACACTCTGCACTCTGCCTGCAGCTAACTTAATTACCACTGAAAACAGTATCAGCTGTTCTGACCCTCTGCCTCTCAGTTCATTACAATTACTGTGATGCATTTAACTTCACTGTAGCCAGACTGCTAAACAATACAGCTTCACATAAGTATGTTTCTCATTCCTATCTAAAACTAACTCATTTAGCATTGCAAAACACACTCATGTGTATCTCAGAGTTTATAATACTGCCAGCCCATTTAGAAAAGCTCACACACAGAATGAGCAAACACATTAACAGGAACAGAACACAAGACAGCATAACAAAACTGAAACTCTTGGCTATTGTATATATCGAATACATGATGGGCATGTGTGTGCTATGGCAAATATTGTCACTCCTGCATCGTGAGCTTGGATATCTCACTCGTGCCTTCGGCACTCGTGAGATATCCAGAGCTCACTCTGCAGGAGTGACAATATTTGCCATATCACACTCATGCCCATCATGTATCCCCTATATATCTGTCATCATAACTGGTAGCATTGTATATATGTCGTCATAGCTGGCAGCATTGTAAGGCAGGGACCATAGTTTTTTTTTTTTTTTTTATGAATGTACATGATTGATAAATGGTTTGGTTACTCTACCCTGAAGTGCAGCACAGTAATGCAGCTTGCTGTCTTGTGCTCCTAACGTGACTAGTGTAATGTTGGGATAGCCTAAGTCCCATAATGTCTCACCTTTGACTGTACATGTTCTTTGGAAAATGACTTAATTGCCCTAACAGTATAGAATAAGGCCCTGTCCATACTACACCACTTACAGTCTGTAACGGTTCCAAACCGTTACAGACCGGAACCGTTACAGTGTGTCCACACTGCCGGCAAACAGTCTCTAACGGTTTGGAACCGTTACAGCCCATCCACATGTGTGGATGCTCAGTAACGTTACAGCTGCACCTTATCCCACAATGCAGTTCGTGCTGCTCTGGGGGAATACTGGAGCTACGCGCTCACGCGTCCACACTGCAGGCTGTAACGTTACAGATCTGTAAATGTTACCATAACCGTTGTAGAAACCACATACAAACAGGTTTCTATAACGGTTTTGAAAACGCCTTCTGTAACGTTACAGATGTAAACGCAAACCGTTACGGTAACGGTTTGAGCCCTCTGTAACGTTACAGAGGCATAGTGTGGACAGGGCCTAAATCAGTCACAACTCTGGAACTAACAGAGAAGGAAGTTATCGTTAGTATGATGGAATTTCCTCTCTTGTGCAGCCAAACTTCACTTATGGCCTGATACATTATGTGTTTATTTAGGAGGATTGACATCTCTCCAAGTATTCTGAAGAAATATACTCGTCCATTGGATGAAGACAAAATGCCAAAGGAAGAAATTCAAAAGGTAGCCATTACCTGTCCAAATGTGTGATCCCTTGGTACTAAATATTCATTTGTGCATACTCTTTCTCCCATTAAGGGTAAATCCATACTTTTTTTTTTTTATTATTTCTATTAACTGTCTAAGCAGTAAGACATGATTGGGTGTTGGTTGTACTGCCATAACTACACATCCAGGGGCACAGTAAAGCATAGGACTGCATGTCTTCCGCTTCTGAAAGTGTTATTGTGGCAGCACAGCCAACACCCAAAGTGTCATAGGTTGCTTAGAAAATGTTTTTTTTTTTTAAGAATGCTAGTGGACCAGCAAGGTAGCAAGAAGTATGGATGAAAGTAAAAATTCAGGATTGCAACATTGAGGAGTTACAGGCTTTTATATTTGTAATAATTGGGCAACATTGGTACTGGAACTTTTTCTTACCCTTTGGTGATGCTGTCACAATCCAGTGGGCATGAACACACTTCAACCAGCAGGATTCTTGGTACCAGTTTTATAAAGCAGTATATACAGTTGCTGAAAACATTCATTTTTATTTTATTTATTTAATGTTCTATTTCAGTCAAGTCTACTTCTAGTTTTTCAAGTTTTAGGAAGTTTTCCATGCAGTTACTTCACACCCCGCTAAAGCCATGGTTATTGAAATATGGAACATATCAACTCCTGACAACACAAGATAGAATTGGCCTAGTAGTCGTTTAGGGTCTCATGGGGCTTATTTTGTTTCTTGAGCTTTTTTGATTTGACAGTGCTGGTGTTGACACTAAAAAGTATATATATATATTTTTTTGAAACAGCCTGATAAAAAACTAAAGTGTGATTCAGCTGATTTGCGACATGACATTGATCGCAGAAGGAAAGAGAGGAGTAAGGAACGAGGAGACTCAAAGGGCTCCCGAGAATCAAGTGGCTCAAGAAAGCAGGAGGCTGTGAAAGACTACAAGGATTTCAAAAAGTCTTACAAAGACAAAAGGTAATTATTTCATGATTGATTAAATGTTTTGATAATTTTTGATTACCCTTTTTGAGATTGCCTTCTTCATTGTATATGCTTTGTGTCCTATAATGTTATTAAATTTAAACTAAATTGTTTGTTTTACAGCAAAAATATGTAATATCTTTTACACGACTTATGGTGGATGAGGACAAAAAAACTTTGGAATAGCAAGCTAACACGGCAAAATAAAGCCAAAATAATGTGTCATATTACCAGGCCACACAGCAAGAGGTTGGACTTCATTGCAATGCATTTCTAAAAACAGATTGTGTAAGAACTTTGGTTCGTTGTTTGAGTCTGCACTTTAAAAAAAAAAAATTCAGAATCTTAATGAGCACTGGAGTTTACTAAAGGCCTTCAGAAAAAATATGGGATTCTCGGGGTTTGAAATTGTGATCATGCATAAAGTGTCACCCTACATTATTTTACTGTATCCTTTACAAAAACTCTTGGCTCTAGTTTTAACCAAGCCGCAACACCAATTCAAGTTTTGAAGTAGGATTTTCCTCTGCAGAGCTCTGCCTCAAAGATTTCGGTAGAACAGACGATTCTGATAGCTAATGTATTCCACCGATCACAACTTGAGGGTCTGATGCTGAGTTCAAGCACATGACACCCACCAGTTTTATTCTCCTTCGAATTAGACGCTGTGCAGTCTGAGATGGAGAGACAGACCTACTTGTGGTACGGTAATTTCTTACAAAAGAAAAAAATCCCTGCAAGTTTTGCTTGTTAAAATTTACTTTGTTGTTCAGCCACCTTTTGTTTCTGAAAAGGAGTAAGCAGTAGTTGACACAGGACCACAGTCTACTTAGTTGCCTTTTTTGGTTGAATGAGAACTAAGGAGAAAAGAACCTAAAATAAGTAATTTTTGTAGAAGCACTATTTATTAACCCTTTCCCTCTTAGGAATTTCAAGTGCATCTGTTATTTCATTAAGGACAGTTTGCTGCATTGACTCAGTTTGGGAGGGAAACTGTTGGACTATAGAGCTTATGGTAACTGTTTTGCAGCAAGTTCTTTTATGTCCTTTATTTCTTGCAGTAAACAGAAAAACAAAGAGCGAGGCCGTTCCAGATCGCCATCCTCATCTTCCTCATCTTTCTCTCCAGATGAAAAGGACAGCAAGAAAGAGAGAGATGAGGAGTTTAAGTCCCATCATGAGCAGAAAGATTATTCAGTCTTTCAGGGGGGAAGCAGGACAAGAGGAAATTTTGTAAGCATTTATTTAAGTCTAAAATAACGTTCACAACAGAATGTCTTAAGCTCTGATAGAATCAGTAGTGAACTACTGATCTTTTTGTCTGTCACCCTGTTGCTTGGGCTTTTGATGGATTTTACACAAACATGTCTTGTAAAAATCTAGCTGGCGGTGGCATTATCATTTCTGCTTTATACTTATGAATATGGGCCTAAAGATGTAGATACAGTAGAGGATATTTTCCCATGGAGCATGAGGCTGCCTGCAATGCAGGCATATGTCCTCTAGAGGGCAGTGGCAAGCAGTTGTAAGGCTAAGGTTTTTGTTTTTGTTTTGTCTGTGCTGTCTCTTACAACTTGAATACCAGTAAGCATTAGTTGTGGAACGTCTTCTTTTTAGGTGGAGTTTCACAATTATCTAGGTGGTAGCCAGGAAATGTTTTGTGTAGCAGCAATAGCTCTGCAAAACTTTGTATGTATTAGTAGGCACCGTTTATTATTAAGATAAAACAGGTTATTTGATTAAGTGGAAAATATTTAAAAAGTTAAACAGTAGGAGTAGCATGAGGGTATGAAACTTCATTTTAAAACTTGTCTGTTCCTTCTTTAGCATCTTTGCCATCCTGTTTTTTTCTCTGTTTTCACATGCCTTTCTTTATTTCAGACTCTTTGCTTTTAAGTGCAGCAAAGCTAGTCTAATAGCCTTTATTGCCCCCTTCTACACCTGCCAGTAATACCTCGGTATATAACTAAGATTGTAATGTTTAAAAAATTGTAGTCCATCATTTAGAATTACCTAGCATAACTGCCAGTTCAAAGAAAAATCTTTTTGAACTGTGACATCAAAACAGCATATTTTTTGTGTTATTGCCTGGCACAAAATGTTTAGTCAGTAGCTTTTTCCGCTGGAGTTTTTCACACTAGAATAGAACTTGGTTTTATGTAGCACCTTTCATACACAGTGTTCTGAGGGATATGGGAAGTACAGGTATTGTATGTGTCCAAATGTACCAGCAACTGTTTGAGTGTAACAGTCATGTACAGCCCTAGATGTGTTAGAACCCATTTTATTGAGAGGAAGACTGTTGGTCAGGTTGCTGGTGTTTTCCTCTTCTCTTTTCAAATAGTACTATGGCATTTTTAAACTTTCACCAGGACAACTACCATGGGTATTAAAATTGATCATTTTGGGTTATAAAATAGATTAATTTTGGGTTATGCTATGTGTGGTAAAATGTTCTTTTTTAGTTGCTTCCCCTTGCCTGTTGCTGTGCTTTCCACAGATGTCTCAGACACTGTCCAATGTTACTTTTGATTTAAAAGGAATACATCTGGATGTGTTTTGTGTATATAGGTAAATATGTACATATCAAACCTGTTACAGGTGGTTATCAGTTCAAACAAGATGGTGGAGGGCTGCTGGAAGAGTAGCAGCAGTCTCTTATTATTTCCCCTCCCTTGAGTTGTGAAGTGTGCCGTAGCAGCCCCTCTGGGTTAGAGAAAGCCAACAGGAAGATGTCTCTTTTCCAGTCAAAATGTTATGAAATTTTTCAGGTAAACAACACATATAAATACATCTACACAAGGACATGAGAGACATCATTTAGCAAAATAAAAATAATGGGTCTGGGGGCTACCTGGGAATGTTGGCATGTGGGACCCAGCCTGAGTAACCTGGGAACAAGTACAAAATGACCAGTATGCTTTTCCAGAAAATGCGTAAAAGGTAGCCATCTGGCTGTGTTTTTTTTTTTTCCTGTCCAAGGTGTAAGTGTGCTGTGATTGTTTCTGTGGCCTACACCTGTTTGCAGATACCTAGCCAGGTATCCAGTCTGGGGCTGACATCCTGCAGCCATTTTGTAGTTATTGCCTTTGCTGCACAACTCTTTAGAATTTGAAAGAGGAACTTCTAATTATTTTTTTTCCTTGAGCTATGGGAGTAACCCCTAAGATTAAATGTATTTCAAATACATCCCCTAAGGCACCCACTACTGTTGTCCAGAGGGCCTGCACGTTGGGGGGCAGTCCCAGAATATCTGGGTGTGGTGGACCGTTGGGTCACAGCTGCTCCAACACTTAGCTGAATTTGTGGAATTGAAATGTGTAATTACTGGAGATCTGAAGAAGTGTTACCATTTTCCACCTGTGTTCTGTCTACACATAGGATGCAAAGACTCTACTTGTACCTTCACACACTTCCTTCCACTCTCTCTGTCAAATGCTCACCTGATTTCCCTTTCCATTTACTCTGCATAGGCCCTCTGCAGGACTCCTCCTGCCTCCTGTAGTTTTATGTAAGTGTTAGATCCACTGTCCAAATTTTATTTGATTTGATTTGTTGACTGAGTAAGAAACCTAGAGCATCGAATGCCCATTTTCAAGAGGGACCTGGGACAGAGTACAACAGTAGATAACAGTGACAGAAATACAAATTAAGTAATAAAGCATGACAGGGGGTGTGTTATGGTGGGATAACGGCCCACCTCGGAGTGGGTTGAAGCACGGTACGTAGCCAAGGGCTTCCACCACCCGAGAAGGGCCGTTAGCCCACCATAACACACCCCTGGAGTGCCTTATTGCGATTATGAAATGGGTCATTTTTAGTAAATTGTATGCATTTTTAAACGTAATACTTTCAGCTGGGCCATTGTACTGGGTTAACAGCTCAACTGAAAGCAGCTCTCGGACAATCAGAATTCAGCATTCTTTCTGTCCATTTCATAATGCAGTATATATGTACAGTCAAGTAAAGCAGTTATGTTGACTCAAATACAACATGTTAATTAGGGGAAGTCCTATATAGTTCTAGGATTTTCTGCAGACTATCTGAAGGCGTTGTCATTGTGCCTTCATATCAGGTGCCTGAAGGAAACTGCAGAGTTGCAAGTAACAATAAAAGTCTTATGCGGGTGATGAAATTCCTGTTGGATCTGTGCAAATGTTTTTTTATCTCCTGCATGATTAGCTGTCCCAACCTCCATTAACCCCATAATGCCCACATGCGAAGGGTCGAGTTGATCTCCGGGTGCCTCTATGCTCTGATGGGGGTTAAGGGACTTAAACCTGTATACCCTTGGTTAAACTTGCCACTGGAGTCCATGCTGTCATTGTCACCTTAGGCCATTGGTTCGGGTTTTGCCGTATTAGACTCTTGGTCATTATAGGGTATGGGAAATCTCCCACCGTGTTTAATTCCTTTTTCTCTTTCTCCAGGGCCACTCAGTTAGGCTGGTCCCCTGTTTGTGAGCTAACATATCAAATGCCCGGCAGGCAAGAAGGTAGTTCTTGAAATCTGGGATCCCAAGGCTTCTCTTACCCAACCCCATCTCCAGCAGGCCCTACCTCAGTCTAGGTTTCCTGTTGTCCCAGAGAAATATGGAGGTGCACTTAGATAATATCATCTGTAATGAGGTGGGAGGTTCCACGGGCAGGGTGAGGAACAGAAATAAGAGACTTGAGAGAATGTTCATTCCTACTACTTACACCCAACCCAGCCCACTAGTCTAGTGTAAGGGGCAATTCCTCCCATCTGGTTAAATCTGCCTTGATCACCTGGACTAGGGTTCCATAATTGTAACTTTTCAGTTTCTCCTTGTCTGTGGTGACCTGTACCCCCAAATATCTTAAAACAGCTTCCCAGCCATTTAAAGGGGCATACCCTCTAGAGTCTGCAGCATGTTGCCACTGAGCAGTAGGTCCTCCATTTTAACTGCATTCATTTTAAAGCCAGAAGCGCGTCCAAAGTGTGGGAGCTAGGAAGAAATAGGCTGTTGGTTAAATAGGATCTGCAGCTTATCCTCTAGGTAGGGAAATGCACAGACTGGGTGGGCCAAGCGGTCCTTATCTGCCATCAAAGTCTATGTTTCTGTGTCTCAAAGTATTTCACAAGATCAGAAGTTTTGGTTAAGTTATCTTCTGGATTGTGTACATATAGTGAAATGTCCACATAGAGTGAGACTTTAACTTCTAGGGGCGTGGACATGGTTCACTTAGTCACACTCTGGCAGTTCCACGAGAAGGTGATGATTGGCCAGACATCTTTACGCTAAGCTCCTCCACCACCTGAGCAGGCGTATCCCCTGACTCCGCCGTGACATCAGACCTTTCTTTACACTGGAAAACAGGTTACCTCCTTAGTGCTCCGCTTAGGATTTTTCTGCGCCATAGGCGAACCTTTCATTTCAAAGTTGCTGTTTGTAGTTTCCCAGTTCTTTTGACTCCATCTCCAGATCAGTGATGGAACCCAAGAAACCAGGACTTAGATTCTGTATTCGGTGCTGCCAGCAGATGTCAGTCACTTATCCGCATGATACGTGCGTATACTGCTTGGGTGGCCAACACAACGCGGCTGGGTGCAGTCCATGCTTATCCATGCTTCCTGAGCCCCTGGAGGACAGGATGCTTCAGCTTTCGCTGGGTTGGCCTTCGGAATGGGATCCCAAAGATTGCCCTAAGGGCTGCAAAAAGGCCTTGGCTATGGTTGGGTCTGCTACACAGCTTGTATCCCTTGAGGCAGAAGCACCTCCTCGCTCTTTGTGCTGTTCTCACACGGGGCCAGCATCAGAGGGGCTTTCACTGACCAGTTCCGTGACGTGCCAGTCCCTCCAGACCTTGGGGAGAGCCCTACCTTCCGTGGTTCTAAATCAAAAATTAAATCTAAGCACCGCCGCCACTCATGGGATAGGGAGAGATTGTGGTCCTCCCAGTCCCTTGACTCATCCAACCGCTGAACGACTGTAGAGTGGCCCTCAGCCGAAGGGCAGGTCAAAGGTTTTTCGGCTCCACTGTCAGGCTAGTTGACCTTGGCTCTGGTTGGCGAAACAGTCAGGATATTTTTATACCGGACGGCCAGTTGTCTGACAGGGCCGCAGAGTCAACCTCGCAGACCTCAGTGCTCCTGCTCCTCACTCAAGAGGATGTGGACCGATTAGTAACCTGGTTTGATCCTTCCAGGGTCCAGCCTCCACCCAGGGTCTTGTCTTTGACGCCTTTGTTGCTAAATGTTAGTAGGAGTGTAATCTACGGCCAACAGCAGGAATGCTCCTCTCTCCAACAACTGGGCAGTCGATGGTTGAGGTTACGGTTAAGGTGTTTGCGCTCGTTATCTGCTGTACTGGGAGGTGCTGCCATCAACACTCCTCATCCTCGGGTGAGGAGAGGAACTGGCGGAAGATGCGCCAGTGCTACAAGGAGTTCCTCTGACAGAAGTCTGCCATCGCAGGGCAAGGCTGTACTCAAGGACTTCGGTCCCCTGGCAGCCACCAGTGGTTGTCCTACCAGTCCCAGTTCCACGGGTGCTCCCCACATCTGTTTCTCTGACTATTAAGAGTAGAGCTGCCACCCAGACAGCTACCAGTTAGCACTCTGACAAAGGAGGCCAGCCATGTGGCTCCTGGCTTGCTAGGCCAGTTGTCAGTTTGGATTACCATGGGTGAGGATTCCCCGGGAGGTCCGTGGCGAACAAAAGTTGAGGGCCATCTCTGAGGAGTCATCTGACAACTCGGACCAGGCATCCATGGGCTTCTTAGGGACTCTGCTCTTTGTCCATGGCTCGGTCAAGGAGCCTTCCACTGACCATGGGCCGGTGTCCTTCAGTGGGCTGCTCTGACTTATCTCTGAGTCCATGTGGATCCTGTTAGAGCTAGTCCAGAAGAGGGCTAAGAACCCTCTTATGGACATTTTGGACTGGGATGAATCCCTGGGGGTTGCCTGAGACCATTTTGGGACAAACCCTGGAGCTTCGGCAGCATCCTGCCCAGCACCCTGTCCCCTGAGGTCTACAAGTACCTTGTCCTTATGGGCTCTCCCTCAGGGTTTTCGGACTTAGCCCAAAGGTCTGGTCATGGATTCAGTGTTACATAAATCCAGACACCATGGGGATGTGGACATGCCTCTTGACAAGGAGTCCGTAAAACTGACCATGCCGCAAAAAAAGTGTATGCTGCAGCTACTCTGGGTCTCCGTCACGCTAACTGTGCCCTCATGATGGCTTATTATGGTCATTGCTTGATGGGAATCTTTGATGCAGTCCTCCCCACCTCCATCCAGAGCAGCGGATGGCGGTGGAACTTATCAGAAACCGTGGGCAATCATTGGATAAATACCAGCTCCAGATAGCCTTCAACACGCGCAACTCTTGCGCGAAAGCAGTGGCAGCGGCTGTCTCCATGTGTTGCAGGGCTTAGCTGTGTTTGTTGACCTTCACGTTGGACACCCAATAGAAGTTGGCCAGTATCCCTTTCCTGGGCACCAACCTCTCTGGCCATGGGGTGGAAGGGCATCTCACTTGGATTCTGAAGTCTAGTACCACCCTTGACTCTGACTTTATACCAAAAGGACTGGAAGAAGAAGCCTAGGAAGCTGGCTTTTTAATACCGGTCCTTTCACTCACAGCCTCCCTGGTAGCCTGGTACCCCAAGCAGAAGTCCAGGGCCCAAGGTCCTAAAAAAAAAAAAAAAAGGCGGGGGCAGGGGTCGTCATATCTTAAAATTAAGTACTTGTCCTGGACAAGTACCTTGACTAAAACCCTGGCAATGCAATAGTAAAATGCACATAGGACGCAACTGCTAATACTGCTAACAGAACAATGGAGCCAGGCACCTTTCACGTTATCATACAAAAGTTTGCTGTCTGTTTTGTCCTCATTACTTTCCTCCTACCTCTTGTTAACACAGTAAAACGCTCAGAGTCCTGAATATTCTCCTCACTCAGTCATACCTCTCAACTGCTATGAACTGGATGGTAGTATAGCCTAGAGGTTAGTAATGAGCTGCGAATGAGCTTGTACATCCAGCAGATTTGGGGTTGATTCTTACAACCTCCACTTGCATACTGTGTGACTGAACAAATCACTTAACCTCCCCAGTCACCACTGAAAACAGGCACTTGTGCGTAGTGGGCCTTACCTGGTTACCAAAGAATGAAAAATAATGCTATGTTTTACACTCAAATGTACCCTTGTTCTGTGAAAGTTTGGTGATGTTCTTCATAATGTTAAATCTATTACTGGGCTTAAAAGTTATTAAAACGTTGCTCTACCTTGACAGAAACATTGCTTAATAGTAAACGTATGGTGCACACTATGTTTTGACTTACTGTTATTTAAGAAAGTGCTACACATTCTGGCCATTTGCTCTAAATTTGTAAGGGCCAGTGCAGTGCTATGCATGTGGTATGCCTCAGTCCCTCCATCAGATAAAGAAATGCTGGTGGCTGACACAGCAGGTCGCTGTTCCTCTGGTCGAGTAAGTGGTGGGGGAGGTGTTCAGCGTTGGGCCTCGTGGTCTTCAAAAAACAACTTATCATTGGCGGAACAAAAGGGAGCCGTGCTCAGTGTTTTAAGGGACCCCCAGTGGAAATCCCGCCAAAATGACTGCATCACTACCTGGGCAACTGCCGTGATTAGCAGAGGGTTGAGGTCCAAGATGCTACACACAGATTGACACCGACTGTCTGACATACTGTGGGTGTGTAGATCACTTCTGACGTCAGCCTGTGTGATGTGATTCAGTTCTCGCCATCCATCTTGGGCCAGATTGGCAGGGGAGTCTAGTGGGACTGCAGTGATCAAAGTGAAACAGGCTGGCTGAGGAGGTGGAACAGCTTTCCGGACCATTCCTCCTCAGTTTAACCTCTGGTTGTCTGTGGGACAACCGGCTGCCTGCTGTGTACTTGTCCCAGCTGGTATACTGATAGCCCAGGATATTTGGCCTAGGGATTTGTCAACCGGGGGAGGGGGCAGGGTACTGATACCCCTCTGTAGAACAACCAGTCTCCCTGCAGAAACTGCCCAATGCAGGGGTGTCTTCTCTCCACCTGTCCTGTCCCCGACTGCTGTCTCTGTCCAAGGCTGGCTACGTCACTTCTTACCACGTTGGTCTGCTATTACAACAGACAAGTGGGTATTGGATGTAGTGGGCAGAGGACTATCTCTAGACTTTGAGGCTCTCTTGCTTGACTACCTCCACTTGCCTCAAGAGTCCAGGGTGTCTCATGACATACTGTCTGCCCTCAGGGAGGACATTCCTTAGCTCTTTGTGAAAGGAGCAATAGCCCATGTCCTGGATGCCCTGGACAGTCAGGAATAGGTGTCCAGGTACTTCATGGTCATGAAACGGACAGGGGGCTGGCACCCCATACTGGATCTGCACGATCTCAACCAGTATGTGTGGAAGTGCATGTTGTGGATGGTCACTCTGAGCCAGATTATACCATCCCTGGAGCAGGACATGTGGATCTTACTTTGAGAGGGCTCTTGCAGTAGGTATTAACCATTAGGACTGCACCCCGTGACATCAGGACCACACGGGAAAAACTTTAGCTAGCAGTGTCTGGCGGGGGACCACCCTCCGATGTCACATGACTGTCAGCGTGACCATATATAGTGGCGAGTCCTCAGCCTGGCCTCCAGTTCCTTCCCACTGTCAACCTGTGCATGTCTGACCTCGCGGAGAGTGCTGCTACAGTTTGACTGCCATTTTAGATGTGAATTCATCTTAAACATTTCTTTAGTAAAATATTTTTTCTCATGCATGTTTTCTCCACCTTCCGAGTCGCATAAAAACAAGTGCGATTTCTGCGTCACGCAACTCCCGCATAAGGACGACCGTTCCCTCTGCCTTTTCTGCCTGGGTCCGGAACACCAGACCGAGGACTGTGAGGCTTGCCTGAGCTTCAGTCAGGCCCCACGGAAAAGCAGGCAGAAAGCCCTCAAGGCTCATGTTTTAAAACTAAAGATGGCATCGATGGAGAAGGAGTTGCAGAAACTGCAAAATGCATCTTCCTCCCCATCTTCAGACTCGCACTGACTCAGGAAGCGGAAGGACAAGGAGAAACACTGGGGCCAGGACAGGTCCCTTACCTGTCCTCGGATCCCTCCGGGGACCGCAGACAATCAGCGGCCCTCTTCCTCCAGAAAGAGCACCGTTCTGGACAAGACTGCTTAGACCTCCCAGGAGCAGCCCTTAGTTCCCCCGCTGCCACTGGTCACGGTAGCTGTGGTTGCCTTTGCAGATTCTGAGGCGCCTGCCATGCTTGGGCCCCTCAAGACCACAGGGTCTAAGTTTGCTGGCGGGGTTGGTAAGTCGCTCATTGGCTCCTCCAAGCCCACAACCCAGGCTCATAAGTTGGGCATTGGAGGATCCAGTGAATGCCACGGACGTCCAGTCTCCCGATGCCTGCACAGCCCAGGCACGTCCGTCAGGCTCTGATGATCGGCTCGATGTGACACCCATGTGTCCCCTGCCACTTGAACTGCAGCACCCTGGCGGGCTCACCCATTCTGGGTACTCCTTCTCCCGCTCCGGCCTCTCCTGGAGCCGGAGTTGGAGGGAAGTCAGCCTGACGATACTGCCTCTGGGTCGTAACCAAGCCTTCCTGTGAATCTCCCGGCTGGTCACCAGGACCCCCCTGCCTCGGGCTTCCCGGCAGGGCCCTTTGCCCCTCCTTTTGCCAGAGGGGGTCCCTCCGGGCCGTCAGCAGGCTCACTTCCTAGTGGTCCTGCGAATGACTCTCTGCCCTTAGGTCCTTCTTACCCACCTTTCAGGTCTCCACAGTGTCCCCTGCTTGGCCCTACGGCTCCTCCGTCAGGGCCATCACCGGATTTCCTGACGTACGCTACAAGTTACCGTGTTACTGTACCCCCGGATTTTTTCCGCCGGGATACCAGATGCCAGGACTCCCTTCGCCGAGTTACTGGCCATCAGGCTATGGGCCCAACTTTCATACGCCGGGCTATCTGCTGTCAGGGTACCAGACACCGAGATACCTGATGCCGGGATATACCCCTGGTTTCTAGCCTGCGTACCAGCCTCCACCATGCCCACCTCTGCCCCCTCAGCCTCAGATGGACTTCAGGGCCATCCTTCAGTCCAGGTGGACCGAGACCAAGTCCCAGTTCGTGTCAGAGCTGGACAGTCGTCATTTGGTGTCAGCCTCTACTCCGGTGCACCCAGATTAGACGTCTAGGTCTCCTTCACCGGTGGAGTCCCGCCCTTCCACGTCAGGTCTGACAAAAGGGGTGACTCCCACCACTAAAAAGAGCAGGCCTCCTGTCACTTTTTGCAGAGGTACCCCGCACTGGGGTTCCATCTGCAGTCCAGACTCGCTCATCAGACTCAGATTACGATTCCTCTGTCTCAACTTCTGGGTTTGAGACATCTCCACCGGATGAGTCTAAGACTAAAGAATCCCCAAAATTTCTTCCGGAGGACCCCTCATTCATGGACCTCCTCAGGAAGATTGCGGAGACCTGTGAGTGGAAATATGACGATCAGGACCCCAAATGCAAGAGACTGGCCGAGCATTTGGACATGCCGGAGTTGTCTCCAGTCCTCATGCCTCCCTGGTTGGAGCCTTACGAGGACTTAGCCTCTTCAATTTGGCTGATGCCTTCATCCATTCCTGCCGTAGCCAAGAAGGCAGATAGGTCTTACCATATGCCAGAGGGCAAGGACCACCTGAGTGCCCACCCTAAAGCGGACTCAGTGGTCATCAGGGTGGTCCACGACTGGTCCTCTAAACCTAAACATATGAACACCTCTCCTCCTGCTAAGGAGTCAGAGCAGCTTGACCAGTTTGGTCGGAAGTTTTATTCCTCTTCCACCTTGGCTATTCGCACTCTTTAACTATGTGGCACACATGTTAGTGTACCAAAAGTCCCTTTTTCACAAACTGGAGCTGGTCATTGAGGCCATGCCGGACTCCAAGGTTAAGGAAACACTCTCTGACACAGTTAGGTCAGCGAAAGTCGCTTGTCGCCACTCTTTGAGGGCAACCTATGATACAGTTGACTCCTTAGCTTAGAGGTACAGTCACTGCTGTCAGCCTGAGGAGGTATTCCTGGCTGAGGGTTTCAAGGTTAGTGCCTGATGTCCAGGCAGCCATCGAGGATGCCCCCTTCTGGGGTTCTGTCCTCTTCGGAGAAGATGCTCAAGATATCATTACAAACCTCCAGGACCAGTGGGAAGGCATTACGTTCAGTGCAGACTATCCACTGTACTGGCTACAAGCCCAAACAACCCATTCCTCGCCAACAGAGATGGAAGACGAAACAATATCAACAGACCAGAAGTCAGACCAAACATCTGACCCCCTTGGCCATGGTCACCCCATCTATCTCAAGGCCACATGTTGGAGTTTCTGGAGATCCCCAGATAACCCTCAGGGTCCCTCACATTATCCAAGAGCTTACATTCCTGTGATCAGAGAGGAGATAGAGGCTTTTCTGCAAAAAAGCAGCCTTAAAGCCCATACCTCCAAACCAGGCAAGAAGGGGGTATTACTCTTAACTTCTTCCTGGTCCCCAAAAAGACGGGAGATCTATGCCCAATATTAGATCTCAGCACCTTGAACCTGTACATAGAGTACAGAAGATTCTGGATGCTGACTCTTCCAGGCTTGCTGCCCCTGCTGCTCAAGGAACAGTGGCTCTGCGCCCTGGACATGCTGGATGCATACCTGCACATATCTGATCTTCCTGGACTAAAAGTCTCCTCCACTTATTCACACTAGTGGGACTACGCCGGAGGCGCTAGGACCCAGTAGGAGCCAAAAATCTTCAGGAGGGCCGGCGTCGAGGTAGGGCCGCGCATGCACGGCGCCGTGAGACTGGCACCATATAGACTGTCTTGGCGTCGACCCTCCAACCGCCTCAGTTCCTTTTTTCCTGCCATCAAGCGTGCTTTAGTGACGACATCACTAACCCTCCGGGAGTCAAATCTTCACGTCTGTTTGACAGCAGTGTGTCATTCAGTATTTGATTTAGTTTGTGTTTTTAGTAATGATTATTTTAATATGTGTGTGTGTGTGTGTGTGTGTGTATATGTGTGTGTGTGTGTATGTGTGTATCTATATATATATATATATATATATATATATATATATATATCACATACATATATATATTTTTTTTCTTTGTAAAGTGAAATAACGAAGAAAAGAAGTTTTCTTCAGCGCACCTTCGACAGTCTACTATGGAATGGTACCAGCGATGGTAGGGAGAATTTGCGGAAAGCTGTTTTGGCAGCAGGGCTGGGTTGGATCATGCGCCCTCTTTGGAGGGTTTGACCTGAGCAGTCCAATGCTCACCAGGAAGGAAGGTCTCAGCACAATAAAAGCGGGCCCATTCCTGGGCTCGGCACTGCCGGCCTTGCCTCCTTTTCCTTCTACTTGTCAGCAGGAAGCTGTGCAGCTTGAGGTAGCCCTCTGGTATGTCTGCACTGAAATAGGCGGTAGCAGGGGATGGTAGGCTGAACCTGGCTCCGCAGGGGTCGCCTGCGGCCTCGTTCCCTAGCGGTTGTGTTCCTCGACTCTGGAGTCCCTTCCCACCCCCTGGGTGGTCGTCCAGTGAGCAGTTTCATCATTGGGCTGCTCTTATAGAGCAGTGGGTCTGGCGGTTGTCCCGACTGCCCTGCGGAATCGGTCATGGGGCCTTCAGACCTGGGGACCGTTGGCCTGCGGGTGGAGCGGTTGGGCCAGCTTGATCGCACACCTTCTTCTTTGGTGCCATCAACACTGCTCCCTTGTGTCTTCCCCCTCACATGGCTGAGGCATAGGGGCTGGCACAGGTACTGTATTCTCCTTCTTCTCCTCTTCATACTTTCAGGTGTCCAGTGGTGGTGCGACCTTCGGGTGTCCCGGCGTTGGGATTGGGGACCCCAGGCACTCATTCGGTTTCACTTGCGGCTCCAGCCTTGGTGGCAGTGTCGTCTCTGCCTTGGGTTCCAGGGTTCTCTACTCCGATTCTGGGAGTGGCACCTCCAGCTCTTCTCCCTTCTTTTCGTACCTATACTATCCTTTCTGGGGTAGAGGGAGACTGTGATGAGTCCGATCCTGATCTACACCTGACAGACGACGTGAATGAAGACTCGTTTTATGGGGTAGAGAGTAAATCCACCACTTCAGCTGAGCCTGTGGTCGAAGACCTCTCTTTTAAATCTCTGCTGAAGAATATGAATTTCACTCTGGCTCTCCAGACTTCTGAGTTGGACCCTGGGAAACGTTTGCACCTGCAATATCTATATGTTCTTCAAATTCCTGTGGACCAGACACCACCGGTGCAACCCTCTTTTGAGAGACTTTCACAAGTGGTGTGGGACAGCTAATTCCTTCTGTGGCTAAGTCTATAGATAGGAAGTACATTCCCCCTAAGGACAGGCCAGTCCTTGCTTCTCAAGCTTTCTGAGATGCCCTAGTGGTTCTGGCGGAAAACAACAAAGCCATGGTCCCCCAGGAATCCACGGCTCGTCCGGTAAATAAAGAATCTCACAAAATAGAGACACTGGGGAAGCGAGTGTTTGCTGCTGCCCCCCTGGGCATGCGTATTGTTAGTTACCAAAGCCATTTCTCTCAGTATGAGTATACCCTCTGGCACTCACTCAAAGAAATGGTTGAGGCTCTCCCGGAGTCGGACACTAACTCTGAGCTTCTTCACACCATTACTAGAGGCATAGAGTCCAACAATCAGCAGCTTAAAGCTGCTGTGGACGACTTTGACACTGCCTCTAGAGCAGCAGCGTCCAGGATCTGTACCTGGCGACTCTCCCAGCTAAAGACTTCCGGCTTCTCTAATGATGCTCAGCAGAGAGTCATGAATTTTCCCTATGATGGTGTTTATCTGTTTGGCCCACAAGTGGACCAGGCACTGGAGGCCACTCAGAAAACCAAGACTGCTGTTAAGACTGCCAAACCGACCCCTGCCTCCCCTCAGCAGGGCAGAAACCACCAACAGTTTCATAACTGGCAGTGCTTTCTAGGGAAAGGCTGAGGAGCTTTTAACAAAAACCAAACCCCATGTCTCACCTCAACTGCCCAAGGGGGACTCCACTTCAGCGGTAGGGGGACGTCTGACTCAGTTTTACAGCCAGTGGAAATCCATCACAACGGACAAATGGGTTCTTAGGATAATTCTGGAGGGAGGCCCTCAATTTCTGAGACCCTCCCTAATTGTCCACCCAAGCGACAACCCAAGCTGTCTGCCTCTCAGTAAGACCCCCTTGCTTCCGAGATTCAGGGCCTTCTGAACAACAGGGCAGTACAAGTGGTTCCGCAGGCAGAATGGAACACAGGTTTCTACTCCCATTACTTCTAGTTCCAAAGAAAACAGGCGGTATGCACCCTATTCTAGATCTAAGTGGAATAAGTATTTGTTCAAAGAAAATTCAAGATCTCGCTGGGAACACTACTGCCTCTCATTCATCAGAACCACTAGCTGGCATCTCTGGACATGCAGAACGCCTACCAGCACGTTCACTACACCCAAGCCACCACAAGTACCTACGCTTTGTGACTCTGGATCAGCATTACCAATTTAGAGTCCTGCCCTTTGGGCTCTCCTCGGCACCACAAGTCTTTGCAAAGTGCTTTGCGGTACTCGCGGCGCATCTCATAAAACTCAGAATTTAGGTGTACCCATACCTGGACAGTTGGCTCCTTGCAAGCCCTTCTAGATGGGACACAGGAAGCAGTGTCCACAGCTTCCAAGTTCCTCACATCCGTGGGAGTTCTACCAAACCTGGAAAAATCGCAGCTTCAGCCCTCCCAGAAACCTCTCTTCATAGGAGCTCTTGTGGACACCTCCAGGGCAAGAGCCTTCCTTCCAGAGGACAGGAGAAACTACATTCTCCAGATGGCTCACTACATTAAGGAGAACAACTCTGTCCGACTTCTCTCAATGCAGCAGATGCTAGGACTCATGGCATCGTCTGTATTCATGGTGCCCCTAGCCTGCTTGCACATGAGAACCACACAGTGAATGCTCAGCACTACATGGTCTCCAAACATGCACTTGCAGTCCTTCCACATCAAGGTGACAGAGCCTCTAACGAGGTCACTCACCTGATGGACCCAGGAGGACAACCTTCTCTAGAGTTTCCCCTTTGCCCCACTGGAGGTGCAGATCACCATCACCACAGGTACATCTCTGACCAGTTGGAGAGCTCACATCCAGGGCCTGTGGAGCCAGGACAAGTCCCATCTGCACATAAATGTCCTGGAGATGAGAGCTGTGCTGTACGGTGTCCCAAGTCCTGAAGGATGTCCTCTGTCACAAGGTAATTCTCCTTCAGACGGACAACAAGGTGGTGATGTACTACATCAACAAGCACGGGGGAGTGCACTCTTACCCTCTGTGCAGAGAAGCCATGAGAGTATTGGAGTGGTGTCTCGAGCACGAAGCCCTGATCCAGGCAGTCTACCTGCCGGGAATCCAGAACCATCTGGCGGACCACGTCAGCAGAACAGAGGCGGATCCAGATGAGTTGTCTCTCGACTTAAACATCGTGCAATCGCTATTCGAAAAGTAGGGCACTCCAGACGTGGACCTTTTTTGCGTCCCCACTCAACTCAAAACTGCTTCTATTCTGCTCCAGAAATCGAGAACCTGGCACTTTCTGTCAGGATGCATCCAGACTGCAGTGGACAAGATGCTTTCTGTATGCATTTCCTACTCTTCCCTTAATTCAGAGGGTGCTGCTCAAGTTAGAGGCACAGGGGCAGCATGATTCTCATCGCCCCATACTGGCCTTGTCAGATATGGTTTCTGTTACTCAACAGATTATCGGCGGTCCCTCTGAGACAACTTCCCCTACAGACAGACCTCCTGACACAAGGTCCGGTGGTCCATTCCAACCTGCCATCCCTTCATCTCCATGCCTTGCTCCTGAGGAGATAGAAGTGGGTAAGTTTAACATCTCTCGGAGAATCTCAGAAATCCTCTTAGCTGCACATAAGCCATCCACTAGGAAGACTTGGACTACAAAGTGGAAACTGCTTTCCATTTGGTGCACAAAGTCTGAGTCTGCCCTGAACCTCTTTGTTTGCCCACCAAGTAAAGTGTTCGAGTACCTACTAGAGCTGTCAAATGCAGGACTGCAATAAGGCACAAAGGGGTGTGTAAACCGAAGTTTACACATGGCCAGGGGTGTAGTAAGGCACGAGGCTGAAGACCAAGTGTCTTCATCCACGGACCGTGTGTAAACTATGGTTTACATACACACCTGAGTGCCTTATTGCGCTTATAAAATTGGCTTTTTTTTTTTTACTTTTGACTATTGAGAAAAACATGTTTATATGTAGAAAAAATAGATTTACTTGTGTGCATTTGTGATAAAATAGTCCTTCCACCCACTGCAAGTGATGTCATTGATGATGCCATTGTATCATTGCCTACTTTCTTCTTTTTTTTTTCTGTTCTCCACATTCAAGATATGGAATGTTTACCATGGAATACATGCATTCAAAATTCTGCTCCGTTCCACTGGCAGAATGTTTGTTTCTCTCCCAACACACTGTACACACAGACGACAACAAAGGCCTTTGTTGCAGCCAGAGACTCAGATGTCTCACTGTCAGAACAAGAGTTCCCTGATAAGCAGTTAAAGATAGAAGGGAGATTTTTCCGTCAGCAAAGAAACCATTGTAGTGAAAACTATAAACAATACTTATTGTTTCTAATTTGTTCAAGTATGTAAAAAGAGACCGATAATCAGGGAAACAGCATTTAATTTGTTTTATTTTATATTTAAGGTACTTTTATTTTTAGGGCCCAATTGAAGTTTTTTTTTACAGTGTAAAGGTAGCAGCCATGTTTGTGGTGGAAGATCAGTTCTAGCAATAGAGGGGCTAACTTTAATGCCTGTGTTCCAAATGCCCATTGATCTGTGTTGCAGACTCTTCACTGCTGAGCAGTCTTTTTTTTTTTAACCAGTGTAAACCATAGTTTACACATAAATAATAGCCAATCAGATTACACAATTTTACCGTGCCATTTTATAATTGATAGTAGAGGTGCACCATTGCATGATTTCTGCCTATCATGAGCCAGTACATAATATCTCGGTGGTTCCGTTACCTTTAGTCAAGAGATTCCTTAAAAGTATCCTGCACACTAGGCCGTCAGTCAGGAGACTGGTGGCTGCGTGAGATATCAGTCTTGTGCTAGACATGCTCACCCGTAAACCTTTTGATCCTCTAGCAACCTGCTACGAGAAGTTTCTGACCTGGAAGACAGCCTTCTTAGTGTCCATTGCCTCCGCTCACAGAGTATCTGAAATACATGCCCTGGTACACAGTATTTCACGAGCACAAGGTGGTTCTCAAAACTCACCCTAAATTCCTACCCAAAGTGGTCTCAGAATTTCACCTCAACCAGCCCTTGGTCCTTCCGACCTACTTTGCAAATTTCCAGAATGAATGGGAATGCACCCTTCACTCTCTGGATGTCAAAAGGGTTTTGCGATTCTATATCGACCGAATGGAGATTCGCAGATCCAAGCAACAATTTGTATCGTTCAGCATAGCCCTGCGCGGTCAATCTGTTGCCATCAGATGCATTTCAGCATGGTTGGTAGCATGACTTTGCCATGGCTACATGATGGCGCAGGTCCAGCTAGAAGGCAGGGTGTACGCACACTCTACTAGAGCGGTCGCAGCATCCCTGGTGGAGATTCGGAACGTGCCCACTGCAGACATCTGTAATGTGGCCACTTGGAGCTCTGTGCACACTTTTGTGAAGCATTACGCCCTGGATGCCCATGCCAGACAGCATCCTTCTTTTGGCAGGTCAATCCTTAAAAGACTTCTGTCCTAAGTGAGCTCCTTTTTCCTGCCGGCCTGCTCAGGGGATTTTCAGCTCGGTACTCTCCCATTTGTGTGAATGAGTGGTGGAGTCTTTTACTCCGGGGAGATATGAAAATTACTTACCTACTACAATTCTTGATCTTCTTGAGTGAAGTCTCCACCACTCATTCACATGCCCATCCACCGTCCCCCAAGCTCACTCATCCTGTTTCTGGTCTTTACTCCCTCGTTGGCTGGGCTGTGAAGACGCTATTGAGTTGACCCTTGTTATACAAGTCATACGGAGTATCTTATGTCTGGGTTAGGTTAGTTTCCTAGATTAGTTTACGCTGCACCTTCTTAGTAAAAAAAGATACTGAGACGGTTGGAGGGTTGATGCTGCGATAGCCTATACGGCGTGAGCAGGTCTTGTGGCACCACGCATGCACGGTCCTTCCTCGGTGCCAGCCCTCCTGAAGATTTTTGGCTCCCGCTGGGTCCTAGCACCTCAGGCATAGTGCTACTAGTGTGAATGAGTGGTGGAGACTTCATCCAAGAAGATAAAGAATTACAGTAGGTACGTGATTTTAATTTTTTGAGGCCCACTGCTGCTACCTCAGGTTCTCCTTTCAGAGGGGACACTACCAGTTTAAGTCCCTCGTCTTTGGCCTGTCCTTGGCACCCAGGGTTTTCACCAAGTGCTTAGCAGTAGTGTTAGCAGCCCTGAGGCATCAGGGCCACTTCATTTTCCTGTACCTTGATGATTGGCTGATCTCGGCCCCATCGAGGGAACAACTGGAGTTTTCCTTTTCAGCTACCCTGAACCCGTTTGCCCAAGTGGGGGTTATGGTGAACTACTCCCAAGTCTCACCTTACTCCCTCCCAGCATCTGCAGTTCATTGGGGCAGTGCTGGATACGGCCCAGGGTCAGCCTTCCCTCCCAGTGTACAAGGCAGAAACCTTACTACTGCAGGAACGGTTGGTGGCTTCCAGCCGATGGGTTTCGGCCAGGTCAGTGTTGTGCCTCTTTGGCCTTACGGCAGCGACCATTCCTATGGTTCCTCTGTCCAGCCTCCACATATGGATATTGCAGTGGATGTTCAGGGTCCAGTGGGACCAGCAGTTGGACAACCTTGATCACAAAATCATGGTCTCCGGATCAATGTGCCGAGATCTCCTGTGGTGGTAGGACACCAACAGTCTCTGCAAAGGAGTCCCTTTTCAGCTTCCTTTTCCCATCCGGACTCTGACCACGGATGCTTCAGGGCTGAGTTGGGGAGCTCATTTAGAGAACCACAGGACATGGGATGTGGTCTCAGTCAGAGCTCTCCCTGCACATAAATGTGCTGGAGATGTTGGCGGTGCTGTACACCCTTCAGGCCTTTCAGCAGCTCCTAAGCCCAGGTCCTCTGCTGGTCCAAACAGACAATATGTGCGTAGTTTGGTACCTGCAAAAGCAAGGGGGCACTCTGTTGTACCCTCTTTGCAGGGATGCGAAGCGAGTCTGGAATTTGGCAATTCAGCATCGGATCTCTGTCACGGCAGTGCACGTTCCAGGCTTCCAGAATGGACAACCTCAGCCATACCCGGGCCAGGGCTCACGAGTGGGAATTAAACTAGGTGGTGGTAGAAGACAGTCGACCTGTAGGGTTGCCCAGATCTCAATCTGTTCACCTCTCCATCCAATGCAAAACTACCCAAGTTTTGCTCGCTCGTTCCAGGGCCTGGTGTTATTTGGTGAGATGCACTCTCGCTTTGTTGGATAGGGAGGTTCTTGTATGCCTTCCCTTCCTTTCTGATTCTGCAGAGGGTTCTGCTCAAGCTGCAAGCGGAAGATGCTCACATGCTCTTGATTGCCCCTTATATGGTTTCCGCTTCTTCCGCAGCTGGCAGAGGAACCCTCGGTTCCTCTACCTCTTTGTCATGATCTTCTGACCCAGGAGGAGGGCACGCTGGTCCATCCAGGGCTGCAGTCCCTTCACCTTCACGCGTGGCACCTTCTGACATAGCTGTTTCACGTTTTGGTGTGTCATCTAGGGTAGCTCTGGTCCTCGTGGAGACTAGAAATCCTTCTACGAGAACTTATGCTATGAATTGGAAGAGGTTTTCCATCTGGGCCACTTCAAAAAGTTAGGATCCCTTTTCGTGCCCGTCCCTCAGGTCATGGAGTACCTCCTGCATCTCTCTGACCTAGGCCTGAGTTACTCTTCTTTGAAGGTACACCTATCAGTCATTTCTGCCTACCACGTTCCGGTGGAGAGCAAAACTGTTGCTCAGCTGGAGGTTTCCAAAACTTTTCTGAAGGGAATTCTCCACCTGAAACCCCCGGTGCATAACCCTGCTCCACTGTGGGATTTGAATTTTATTTTAGAAAAACTCACCTTGCCTCCTTTTGAACCAGCCGAAAATTGTGACATGCGCTATCTGTCAAGGAAAGAGATTTTTTTAGTTGCTGTTACTTCTGCTCAAAGGATTGCCAAGCTTCAGGCCCTAATGTGTAAGGAGCTTTATTTGATTTTTCACAGAGCCTGGGTGGCTCTGCGTACTAATCCCAAGTTTTTTACCAAAGGTGATTTCCAAGTTTATGTTGAATCAGGCCATTGAGCTACTGTTGTATTACCCCGAGTACTCTAATCAGGGGGATGCAATTCTTCAGACTTTAGATTTTCACAGAATTCTATGTTACTGAATGAATCGGACAAAATCAGCTGTAAAATGGATCAGCTTTTCATTTCCTTCGTGCCCAAGAGAGAGGGCGCTGCTGTTTCGAAGCAATGTTTGTCCAAATGGTTGCCAAACTGCATTGTTTTCTGTTACCAGAAGTACAACAACCCTTTGTTGGGGAAAGTCTAAGGGCATTCTACCAGATGCATGGCAGCATCTGCCGCTTGTTTCAAAAATATGTTGGTTGCAGACATTTGTGCAGCAGCCACTTGGAGCACCATCCACACCTTTACGAAGCACTACAGTATGGCCATTGCCTCTAGGCGCAGAGCTGTATTTGTACTAGCTGTCTTTCAGGGCCTCCTGTCATAGTTTTTTTCCTGCATCTCTGCAGATCTTCCCTGCCTCCCATGCTTCAGACATGTCTGACTTACAGTGCTTGGGACTCTGTCCTAATGCTTAATACTACTGCAAGATCCCTCTCTAAGTAAGATGGTACAGTTACGCAAGAACTTACCGGAACAGTAAATCTTCGAGAGAGACTCTTGCAGTAGGTATCTTTCCCTCCCACCTTCCCCCAACTTCTGCCACTGCCTTTCCTATCAGCATTTCTTGGGTTTTAAGAGTCTCTTCCTTTCTCCTGTCACTTCTTTCTTAGCTCTCCAGCAGGAGAACTGGAGGGCGGGCTGGGGACTGCCCACTGTATAGGGTCACGTTGACGTCGGTCACGTGACATTGGTGGGCGGCCCCCCTGCCAGACAATGTTAGCTAAAGTTTTTCTGTGCGGTTCTGACACCAGGGGGCACAGTCCTAATGGTTGATACCTACTGCAAGAGCCTCTCTCAAAGATCTACTGTTACGATAAGATCTTATCTGTGTCAGTTTTCACCATTCGTCACAAGTGGGTATCTTGCCGAACCTAGTACCCCGTGGGAGACTTTTTTCCCCCAGAGACAGTCGACGCAGAGGCTGATGTACTACGTGGTGCTCACGGGTTGGCCATTAACTGCTACCGACTCTGCCTTCGCCCCAGTTCTTCTCCTGCTGTAGAGTGAGGACCTCGTGGAGATTCTTCAAGCAACTGCATATTTTCGGCCTGCTTGCGGCCTAGTCCGTTGGTCGGTTGGTAGTCTCAGTTCTGTTTTGCCTGCTTGGCGCTGCTTCTTCAACACCAGTAAGGTTGTTCCCTTTTACTAAAGTGATGCCAAGTACTGTTTGGAATTTATTTTCCGTCTGGTCATGCCTTGTCCTGTGGACAAGAAAAAGTCGGAGGTGGGCTGGCCTCCTATGCGTCAGTGTCCCTGCGGCCGCCTTTACTCTATTTTGGACCAGCATGACCGGTGCCTCTCCTGCCTCAGCCCACGATATGGATAACTGTGATGCCTGCTTTTCCATGGACCACCGGGTTCTAGAAATGCACGCGTTTAAGGTCGGATGTGCGCCCCTGATGTTCAGAGAGCAGGTTTGCAGTCGGCAGGCCAAGACGAGGACACTCAACCCTTCCTCCGGGTCCCCTCTCAGTCCCATATGGCCCGAGGGGGAGGAGATGGGGGCCTTTGCCAGTTTTAGCCTTGCCTCAGCGGGGGCTCCTTCCACAGTACAGGAGACCCAGTCTGGCTCGCTCGGGGGGCCAGGCAGGAGGCACTGTTCTGGCAGTCGTTTACTCGGAAGTGAAGGCTCCCCGGTGTCTTGCTCTGAGGCCCGCGGGCCTGAGCCAGCACCGTCCTCGACACCTTCTGTTGGTGCCTCCCTTGGCAGCGACACTGGGGGCCTGGGCGGTGCTGCAGACAGTGCTGGACCAAGTACTCAAACTTTACTGAATGACTTACAGGCATCAAGCAGAACCCTTTGTACGGTCCATAGCATGTATCACACTCCATCTACAACCTACGTACTCAACATTTCTCTTATTCAAAGAAATGGAAGATATAGAGATAATAATAAAAGCAGCTTCAGAGGTCATGCCCAGTCCACCAGAGGCAATGCCTCTACACAAGGGTTCCTGCTCCCACCCTTCAGGAGGGACTGGGCAGCCCCTCCCACTGACCCACTAAGGTTTCCCCCACCTCCTTGACCAGGTCTCAGAGGATGTGGGGTAGTTTTACCTCCATCTGGAGGCTTAGCAACATCACGTCAGACAAATGGGTACTTCAGATTATACAGAAGGGTCATACTCTGGAGTTCCTCTCCACCCCATGCCCTTACCCTCCATGGAAGATTCATTATCCTCCAGATCATATACCCATCTTACAGGAGAAATTGATGACCCTTTGACCAAACAGGCCGTTTACCAGTGCCCCTCCTAGAATATTAAACAGGATTTTACTCCCACGTCTTTCTGGTTCCCAAACGAACGGGAGACCTCAGACCAATACTGGATCTCAGACCACACTGAATCTTTACATTCAGTACAAACATTTTCGCATGATCACCCTACCTACTGACATGCCGATCCTGAAACAGGGGGATTGGCTTTGTGCCCTAGACATGAAGGATGCCTATCTACATATCCCCATCGACCCTGCCCACCAAATATTTCTATGCTTCCACCTACTGGGTCAAAATTACCAGTTTCAAACACTCCTTTTGGCCTATCATCAGCCCCCAGGGTGTTCACCAAGTGCCTAGCGGTGGTGGCAGTAGCCTTAAGAAGAAAAGGGAACTTCATCTTTCCATATCTAGACGATTGGCTAATGAAAGCAGACTCCAAAGTAGCTCTGCTTGCCTCCCTAGATGCTACCCTGAAGATGTTCACAGATCTGGGGATCACAGTCAGTTGGCCAACATCCAGCCCAAATCCAACACTGTCCCTCCAATACATTGGAGCTGTCCTAGATTCCTAGATATAGTCAGAGCCAGAGCTTACCTCCCGCCTCCCGGCAGGACACGCTTATATCTCTGGCGTCACACATACAGGCTCAGAAAATAGTCAGAGCCAGACAAATGCTGCGCCTTCTAGGTCACATGCCTGCTGCCATCCCTATGGTGGCATTCACCCATCTCAATATGAGACCTGTCCAGTGGACACTTCAGAATCAGTGGTCCCAAAAACAGGACAGTTCGAAGACAAAATCAGAGTCAGTCCCTCTCTAAAGTCAACCCTGACATGGTGGGCAACCAGAATCAATCTGGATCAAGGAATACCTTTCCGGTCCCCCCTCATGCAAACGTTGGCAACAGATGCTTCCATACAGGGATGGGGCACACACTTCGGTCCTTTAAACTCAAGGAAATCTTACTGTACTCTGACTAATGCAGTATGATCTCACCATAAGACTGCCCCGGAGCTGAAATGGTTAATAGAACCTATGCAAATGGTGGAATGCTAGGCTCGAGCTCGGTTTTCAAACCACTGTCCCTGGTAAATAATCTCTAACCGTCAGATTCTTTACTCCGCTTGCCTCAGTAAGATGTCTCCGGAGAGCTCTCCTTTATCTCTTGTAGAAAGTTTATTTTTCTTGGTCTTATATCAGTGAATTTATTTTATTTGGTGCTCTTATCACTGTCCTTGGTTTTCGGGTAGTAATTGTTTAGATTTTAGTTTGTAAACGGTAAGTAGTCTTTTTTCTCCCCAGTTCTTTAACCGAGGGGAAGCCAACAGTTCCCTTAATTTTTCTTTTATATTGTATTAGATGGTGTTTATTATTTATGACTCTGTATAGTCGGTAGTTATTTCAGATTTATACCAGATTATGAACCGGCGATCGTAAATGGACGATTCTGATTGGCCGAGAGGTTTTCGAAGCCGTGATGATATCGGGCTACATCATCCGCGGCTTCAGAAAACCTCCGGTCACTCAACCTCCTCACTGACCGCGCAGTGTTCTCAATTTCCCCGCAGTCCACAGCAAGTCATGTTCGAATCGGCCGCCATTTTAAAAAAAAAGAAAAAAAAATCAACTCTCAAGTACGCCAAACTAACGATACTGCCTGCTCTCTCCAGGACCCACAACAATAAAAGCGAACATTAAAGACATTCTGGAACAGATAAAACAAACCTGCTGCCGCTGCAGAGCTACACTGACCTGACGACGGTTCCCAACTCGCAGGCACACGCAGATTCAAAACGGCATCGCCAGACACAATTGTCCTGTCAAACCCACTGCTTCCAAATCCAGTAATATTGCTCGGTGCTTCATTTTCTATACAATCTCCTATCACATCATCTACTGGGGGTGGAGACAGACAAAGACACTGTTGTAGAGTTCAAAGGTCACACCATCACAATACTGTTACCTCTTATGTCAGCTCCAACTACAACAGCGCCACCTGCTGTCCTCTAGAACTATTTTTTAAATGTATTCCTACACTACCAAAACGCTTTTTTAACAGGTTTAAAGGTTTTTTTTTACTCTTTATTTATAAAATCATTACTCCTGTTCATAATAGCAATAAGGCACTCCAGGGTGTGATATATCGTGGGATATACGTCACTTCTCAGGTCGTTGACGCACTCGGCCTGCGGCCTCATGCCCAACCACCCAAGGCGTGACGATATCCCACGATATATCACACCCTGTCGTGCCTTATTGCTTAATTATACAATGGCAAGAAAGAATCCTGGCTTCTGATTGGTCAGTTGGCTGTCACAGCAGGGATGTTATCCTGGCATAACATCCCTGCTCATGATATGGATCATATGGATGACTTCCAGCATGATGATCTCCTCTTTCTCTTAAGAAACAAAAATAACAAAAACATTCTTTAAAATTATTTTTTTATTATACAACAACAAGCCATTGTATAATAGGAATAATGCCCTCCAGGGTGGGAGTTATGCTGGGATAACATCCCTTCTCGGGTGTTGGGCGCCCTCGGCGGTGGCCTGGGCCCAACCACCCGAGGTGGGGAACCATCGCCTCTTTCCACCTATCGAACGTATTCCTTCAATAATTTCGGTGTGTAGGTCCCTTATTTCAACTGGGTAAATCCTGCATACATACTTATGAAGCCTGGTTTCTTTTTCCAGTGTAACAACCGACAAAAAAAGACCTTTTTTAGTCTTTTCTGAATACTGTTTCTTATGTCACAGAAACCAAAAAAGAGAACAGGGCCCACAGGTTTCCAGCACTGTTCAGAGTGCGGGGAACTGTTTGCAAAGGCTGGTCCTCACTTAATTTGTTTGTTCTGTCTGGGGTTTGACCACCTTCAGACAGACTGTGAGATTTGTGCTAATTTTCCTCAGTCTACCCTCGATAAAAGGTTAAGGAGACTAAAGGAAAAAATGTCGGATAAGGCCGCTAACCCGGCTACCGAACCAGAGGAACTGCCCAGTAACAGGGGCGACAGTTCCACAAAAAAAGAGAACTGCATATAAGGCCGCTGAACTGGCCATCGCGGTTAAGAAAAAATGTAAAGAAAAGCACCAGGAACCGCAACCGACCCCAACAGCGGTTCCTTCTGCTGAAGAGATCGCGAACGCGATCAGAATTATTCGGTCTCTGCAGTCTCCGGTTCCGGTTGATAAGCAGCCGGTTCCGTGAACTCCCGGTTCACAAGTCCCCGGTTTAATAGACCAAGGTGGGGAATAGTATGATGATTCTGGTCTTGCTGAAGATCCAGAGGAGGACTATGGAGACGATTATGATGACCCTTTAGAGCCAGACATCTCTCCTGATCCCTACAGGCCTGATTCCCCTAATAAGGGAACTGAGGATTTTTCCTCCTCCTTTGCTTTTATGAAGCAAGTTGCCCAGTCTCTTGACCTCCCATCCCATGAGTCTCTGGAAGATGAGGAGGAAGAGGACTATAAAGAAATGATTGACGTTCCTCCATCAAAAAGGCTGCTCCTACCACTGCACAAATCTTTAAGGAAGCAGACCATGAAAATTTTGGAGACTCCCACTTCTGTCCCTCCAACAGATAAGAAAGTGGACAGGAAGTACTGGATGGATAAGTCTGGGGCTGAGTTTTTGTTTGGACACCCCAGCCATGAAGGTTTGGTACAGGCTGCAGCTTGTGACAAAGCTGGCATCCCTCTGGCTTCCCACCCTCCTGAAAAAGACTCCAGGAGGATGGACTGAATAGCAAAAAAGATTTATTTGGGATCCTCCCTAGCCATTAGGCAGGCATCCTATATGGCATATTTAGCCAGATACCAAAAATCTGTGTGGTCTACCATACTAGAAATTGCCAAGTCTGTTCCAATGGCTGCTGACCTGGAGGAAGCAGTTAAGAGGGGCACTGAAGCTTCAAAAACCCAGTTTAGGATGGCAGTGGATACAAATGACACTGCATCCAGACAAATGGTTTCAGCAATGTCCTTGAGAAGGTTTGCACGGCTGAGCACCACTAACCTCTCACAGGACACACAAAATAATAAGGCCTTGGATTTTCCCTGTGACCCCATGTCTCTGTTTGGAGAACAAACCGAGGCATATATGAAAAAAATGGATGAATACAAGCTGCTTACAAAAGTGCAGCAGTAAAGGAGAGAACTGCCAACCCTCAAAGGCACTATTCTAGGGGTGGCAGGGGCAGGACTCCTTACAGGCCTTTTTTCCAGCCCCAAGCTTTTCCCCAGTATCAGCCCAGGGGATACTTTAGGGGAAGGGGCAGGAGGAGCACTGGCCGCACAGCACCACTGTCCAGCCAGTAGCTCTGTCAAAACAGACTCCCTGAACAGAATGTCTGGGTCGCCTCCCCACTGTCAGTAGGGGGCAGACTGGCCCACTATTTCCAGGAATGGAAAAACATCACCACAGACAAGTGGGTTCTGGAAGTAGTGGGCCAGGGTTTGGTACTCGCCTTCAGAGCCAAACCAAGGCTAAGATCAAAGGCTTTCAAGCCTTCTTCCCCCATCAGAAACAGCCCTACTGGAAAAGGAAGTGTCATCCCTTCTGCTGCTTCAGGCAGTAGAGCCAGTCCCTGCCCTTCAAAAAGGCAAGGGTCTATATTCCAGATACTTCCTCGCATTAAAGAAAACAGGTGAGTGGTGTCCCATTCTGGACCTCAGATACCTGAACAAGCATCTGGCAAAGCCAGAATTCAGGATGGTCACTCTGTTCACCATTATACCTACTCTAAGACAGGGAGACTGGCTAGCTTCCCTGGACCTAAAAGATGCTTGCTTGCATATCCCAATCAGAAAGTCTCACAGACGGTACTTCAGATTCAGGTTGCCATCAGACCATTATCAATTCAGGGCAGTGCCCTTCAGATTAACATCTGCTCCAAGGGTACAGTATTCACAAAATGCCTAGCTGTCGTGGTAGCACACTTAAGGCGGCTAGGAATGTCAGTGTTTCCATATCTGGATGACTGGCTCATTGTAGGCCAGTCACAGCAACAAGTGAGAGAGGCACTCTCAATCACTCAGACCACCTTGTCCTCCCTGGGGTTCCTAGTCAATCAAAAGAAGTCTGTCCTAGAACCAGTGCAGTTGCTCCAGTTCATAGGAGCAGAATTGAATATAAGGACAGGGTGCACAGCCTTGTTCAAGCAGCCAGGTCTTTCTCACTGCATGTTCTCAGACCAGCAAGGCATTTCCTGCAGCTGTTAGGGCACATGGCAGCCTCCACTGTAACCATCCCAGGAGCCAGGTTCCAGATGAGAGGCATCAGTTTCATTTCAGGGAGTGCTGGTCCCAAAAGAAAGATCTCTTATCAAAGCTGGTCCCAGTCACAGCCACCCTTATTCAAACTCTGTAATGGTGGCAGGTAAAGGCAACACCTCAGACAAGGGATACCTTTCCTACAGCAGTCCCCTTCTCTGGTGCTTACCACAGATGCTTCCTTTCTAGGGTGGGGGGCATATCTGGTTGATCACACTGGCCACAGCACGTGGAGAAAGCAGGAATCCCTTCTACACATCAGTCTACTAGAGCTCAGAGCAGTTCTTCTAGCCCTTCAGTCTTTTGCCACTCAAGTGGTAGGGAAGGTGGTGCATGTCAGAACAGACAACCACCATGTACTACATAAACAAGGAGGCACAAGGTCAGCCCCTCTTTGCACAGAAGCTATGAGAATTTGGACACTAGCTTACTCTTTAAAGGTGTCCCTTTCAGCTGTTCATCTCCCGGGCAAGGACAATGTCCTGGCAGATGCACTCAGCAGGATGAACCAGAATCATCACGAATGGTCACTGAACAGGCAGGTCTTACAGACCATTTTCAGGAGGTGGGGCACTCCCAGAAGTGGATTTGTTTGCAGCCCCAGACAATTACCAGCTCCCAGAGTATTTTTGCAGACCTCCCACCAGTGGCACAATTCCTTTGGATGCACTCCTGTTGAATTGGACAGGGAAATTCCTGTATGCTTTCCCTCCATTCCCTGTACTGCTGAAAGTCTTGAACAAACTCAGGCTTGAACCAGCCTCAGTGATTCTCATTGCCCCAGACTGGGCCAGGCAGCCTTGGTACTCCATACTTCTCTGTGTCAGTAGCCAAGCCAATCAGTCTTCCCAGGAGGTACAGTATACTGACCTCCTCTCAGGGCAGAATCATGTACCCCAACCTATTATCCCTCAGACTCAAGGCATGGCTCTTGAGGACCTAGAGTATGCTGACTTGCATCTTTCAGAAGGGGTTATGGATATACGGAGAATTTCCAGAAAACCCTCCGCTAACAAACTTACGCCTCTCTAAATGGAAAAGATTTTCCTTTTAGTGCCAGAGCAGAGGCCTGGATCATTCTCAAGCTAACATTTCTGTTGTCTTGGACTATATGGCTCATTTGCACTCCACAGGTTTAACTGTTTCCACTCTGAGGGTGCATTTGTCAGCTGTTTCAGCTTATTTATCAGCAGGAAAAAGCTTCTTCCTCCTCTTTGGCTTCAAAGCCAATGTTCGAAAAATTCTTTAAAGGGCTGCTACATTTACATCCATGACATAGGGAGCCCACTCCCATGTTGGACCTGAATATTTGCATTGCTCGGCTCATGCAACCTGCATTTGAACCCATGTCCTCAGCAGACCTGAAATATGTGACCTGAAAAACGGTATTCCTGGTTGCCATTACCTCTGCCAGGAGGATCAGTGAACTCCAGGTATTATCCACAGAGCCAGGACATATCGCAGTCCACAGGGACAAGATAGTCCTTAGAACTAGTAGAAAGTTTTTTGCCTAAGGTGGTACCTGATTTCCACCTTAACCAGTCAGTTACCTTGCCAGTCTTCTTTGGAGATCATTCCACTTCAGGTGAACATAGACTGCACAGCCTTGATGTAAAGAGGGCAGTCGGCTACTGTCTTGACCACACAGAGGGTCACAGACCGAATCAAACTCTGCTCTTCCTTATCTTTGGAGAGGTAGGGAAAGGCAAACCTGCCACAAAGCAATCCATTGCCTGATGGATTTTAACCTGTATCCAGTTCTGTTACGGTAAGGTGTGTAGGGAACCACCTGCAGGCCTCAGGGCCCATCAAACTAGGGGTACTGCAGCCTCCTTAGCAGCTGCTAGGGACATTCCCCTAGTCGACATCTGCAAAGCTGCAACTTGGAAAACAGTCCACACATTTACAAAACATTACTGTTTGGACGTCCAAGCCAGAGGTGATGCCAGGTTTGGCACAGCAGTCCTGCAGATCCTGTTTCTTAAACAAGTTATATGCCCACCTCCAAAGGCACTGCTTGGTAATCTGCATTAGTCAGAATACAATAAGATTTCCTGGGGTTTGAAGAAAAAATTACTCACCTTAGTAATCTTGTTTCTTCTAAGGGACTCTTACTGTATTCTGAGCTCCCTCCCTTCCTCCCCTTCGGATGCCTATGGTCACTGCATTACAGCTGTGCTACAGTTGTAAACCTGGGGAGTACATTCTGTTTTTATTTTGGGCACCTGTGACTTGTCTTCTGGGATGCCTAGGTTTTTTGGAAGTGTTTGAAACGGGGTAATTCCCACTTATTTTCTCCTACCATTTCTGGTGCAGGGTGGTTTTTATGATTGTTAAAATTATTACTATTATTCTTACTATTGTTATTATCCTCAATTAAGAGGAAACTGCTAGCCGGCCCGGTGGCGCTGAGGGTTGAGGCGCTGGACGCCACACCTCGTGCTTCGCTGGCGACCCGCGTTCAGGAGTGAGCCCGGGCCGTCGGGGGTTGGCAGGGGAGAGAGAGGAGTGAGCGTCCGGAGGACTGCCCTCCTCTCACAGGGAGGGATCCAGGGCTGCTTGGCATACTTGCCACCCCCGGTGGAGACCGAGGGTAACACAGGTATGCCAGCAAGAGAAAGAGGGGGCGGGAGTGCGGCAGACGTCAGAAGGGAAGCCGTGCACAGACGTCATTGCACACCGCACTCCTGAGGGGACCAGAACACACAGAAATACCCCTTCTCGCCTGTGGAGATGAAGGGGTGCCAGGGACATGGCCCACATCCCGACTGCCGGCCTGTCGGTTGGAGAGTTCCAGGGTCCAAGCTGATTCACACCAGGTACCATCTCCCTAATGACAGATAGGCGGTCATGGGAGGACAGGCCCGCCCCTGGAGGGTGATCCAGGGGGTTATGTCGACCTGGGTGATTGGGGGGAGTTCCTCCAACAAGCGAGGTTCAGGCATGGGAGTAGAGGCTGGGGTTGAGTGCACACCTCAGAAGGGTGCCCAGGCTGGAAGGCGAATAAATAAAGTGGAGGAAAAAAAAAGAGAGAGTAAACTGCTTAGTGCATGCTTCATAAGAATCTGACGGTTAGAGATTGTTTACCAGGGACAGTGGTTTGAAACCCAAGCTAGAGCCTAGCATTCCATCATTTGCATAGGTTGTATTAGCCATTTCTGCTCCGGAGCAGTCCTATGGTGAGACCATACTGCATTAACCAGAATACAGTAAGATTACTAAGGTGAGTAATTTTTTCTTCTGTTCTTTGTCCTGCTTTTAGCGTTGTTTTTTTGAGGTATTTTCTCTATATTTACTTATTTTTTGCAGATCTGCCCTTGTCAATCTTCACCATTCATTACTGCTGGGTGTAAGCCGGAGGCGCGCACCTGCCACGGGAGTTTTTTTTTTTTTTTTTCCTCAGAGGAGTCGGCTACCAGAGTGACACATCGGTGATGTGCAAGGGCAGCCATTAGGCACCGCAGACTCCTCCTCCATCCCAGTTCTGTTTCTCCCGCCGTCAAGGCTACACCAGCTGCATGGAGTTTCTAGAAAAGTTGGTGCGCCATAGGTCGTGTGTCGTTTTTCAACGCCTTCATCCTGGTTCTTTTCCCCCGACGTCGTCGACTGGTATGACCATTCTTTTTCTTAATACTTTGACGACGCCAGGAGCTTTGCTGTTTTATACTGTTTTTTTTTTTCATCATGTCAGGTTTGAGGGCGAAAAGTAACTCTAAGATGGGTCGTGCCTCTATGCATCGGTGCCCCTGCGGCCGACAGTTTTTCGTCACGGACCGGCATGATGATTGTCTTCGATGCCTGGGACCCTACCATGATATGGACCACTGCAGTGCCTGTTTCTCCATTGATTGCCATGTATTAGAGGTGCGCGCGTTCAAAGTCGGAAGGACTCCGCCAACTTTCGGAGGATGACGTCGCCCGCGGGCTTCCCAGGTCAGACATCTCGACCATTCCTCCAGGTCCCCTCCCGGGTCTATACGGCCCAGCGAGAAGGGAAACCTCCTCCATTTCTAGCCTTGCCAAGGAGGAGGTTTCTTCTTCGGCACTAGAGAAATGGTGTGATCCCATCCGGGGTCGCACCGTCGGCGCCATCCCGGCAGTCACCTCCTCTGAGGTGCAGGCTCCCCCATTGTCGGGCCTCCAGTTGCAGGACCCGGCTCTGGTGGACCCTCGGTTTCGCTTTGCGATGCTGCTGTGGAGTCCGGCGCAGTTTGTGGCACCTGGGACTCTGGCGGTGCCGTCAGCGGTGTCGCTTTGGGTCACGGCGCTGTCCACTGGTGCCGTCCAGCGGCACCAGGGACTCTGGCAGAGCCGTTGGCAGTTGCCTTAGGTTCGGCGCCAGGGGACTTGGGCCAGGCGTCGTTGGCGGTGCCGTTTGGGTTCTGGCGCCATTTGCGGTGCCAGGGATTCGGGCGCCGCCGGGGTTCCTGAGGCTGATGGCGGTACGGTGGACTGCAGTGGTGGTGTTGGCGTTGTGGCCTTCGACGGTGCTGAGCCCGGCTCCGTTGTGCGTGAGGTTCCTGCGGTTGCCTCAATGGAGTTTTCTCTGCTCGACACCTCTTCGGAGGTGGATGACTGAGAGGGAGACCCGGTCTGGCAACCTGAGTCTTCTGACTCGGAACCTCCTGTAGGCCGTAGAGCCAGGCGATACAGTGTTCCTCTCCCAGAGTCTCCGGAGCTGGTCAGTCCAGAGGATTCCACAGTTAGGGGGTGGCCTGGAGTCTTCTGCGGCGGACCCTTCAGGAGTTCAGGAGAGGATGCCCTCTTCACGGAGGTCCCAGGCAGATCCCATCTATGGTGCTGCTGGGGTCCCTCTGGGGAGGGTGGAGGACTCTGCCTCGGTGGGTTCCCTTCGGGGGCTCACTCAGTGGGGTCCTCCCCCACTGACATCGAGGGCTGCTTTGGAGTCCGAGGGATTGAGAGGTTGGGGTGAGGAGTGTCGTATCCCCACTGCCCTGCGGGGGTGTGGGGAGGAGTCTCAGTGCTGATCCCCATCTTTCTCTTTAGGTCTCTGAAGCTCCTTCTGGTGGCGGTTCTGAGGGTTGCCCTTCTGGACTCATGCAATCCCAGGCACCTCACAGGGGAGATTCCCCTTCTGGGCTCTTCCTGGGTTTGCCCCCCCTTTCTTCTTTGCAATCCGGCATGATCTCAGGGTCCCCAGTTTTGGCGGCGTCGCTTCCTGGATCTCAGAGCCCTGGCAGAGGCCAGGCACGTGCTCTTAGGTGCCCTTCACCCATTATTCTGCAACCACCTTCCTCTCTTCTAGGCCATGTGGGTCCTTCGGGACCGTTAACTTGGGAGATGTTTAGAGCTACTGCGGCGGCCTTCCCATCTTATGTCAGGGCCATGGACAAGCAGGCTTTCGCCTGTTCCCCGGCAGGAGTCCTCGGAACATTCAAGCTCGACTTCCTCTCCAGAGGAAGAGGAACTTTCTGTCCACCTTTCCTCTGACGCTGATTTCACCAACTGTCAGCGGTTCCTTTCGAGGCTGATTTTGGAGCTTCGTACCTCCTACATCCGTAGGGACAATACCGAGCGGCTGACGCGTGCATTCATTAACGAATTCAGCGCTCTCTACCTGGTGGTGCCTTCCTGGCCAATCCCTTTCCAGGAAGCGTCTATCCGCACCTGGCAGTCTCCAGCCACTCCTTCTCCAGCCCTGGCAGACTGCAAGAGACGGTATTGTGCCCCCCATGAGTCTCTAGGTTCTCTACCTCACCCACTTTCGGGCCTGATGTCCCTAGACACTCCTTCCGGGCCTCGTAGCCTGGCGCACGACAGACCCCCGGATCCAGATTCTGCTGAATTCGACCGGTGGGGACGAAGGGTTTTCTCTTCAGGTCGTGCATTGATGTGCATAGCTTCATATCAGGCACACCATGCTGCCTACAACAGGCATCTGTGGTCGATGCTGTCTCGGGTCTTAGCATCTTTACCTGACGCAGAGCAGTCTAGACAAGCCATTGCCCTCTCTGCTTAAGGTCTGGAGCTTGCAAGGCACCAAGCGAGGGCATCCTATGATGCCAGCGAGGTGGCATCCAGACTTGCAGGGACAGCGATCTGCATTAGGCGGATGGCGTGGCTTCGTCTCTTCAGACTGTCACCCATTGCCCCGCGTAGGGTGACTGCCTCTCCCTTCCGGGGACCCGCTTGTTCTCCTAAAGGCGAGGAGGCTCCTTCAGTGGCACCCTCCCTCTCCCCACCCACGGGGGACACCTCCTCGTCCTCACCAACCTTAGACTGTCCCAGTCTGCTGGTTAGGGACTCCCACTCCTGCTTTCCACCAGTAGGAGGCTGAGGGATCTGTTCCCTCAGGGTCAATCCAGGCCCCCTTCGGGGGTGCTTGGTATTCACCCAGCAGTAATGAATGGTGAAGATTGACAAGGGAAGATATGAAAATTATGTACCTACCATAATTCTTGATCTTTTCTTTTATCTTCACCATTCATTACTGATTCCCGCCCACCTTCCCCTCACGGGCCTCCTTCTTCGGCGCGTCCCCCTCCCTGCTCGTTCCTCCTCCTTTTTCATTGGCCTTTAAGCGAAAAAAAAAAAGACCTTAACTTGATTTTTCCATTCTTTCTGAACGGATCCAATTTCCTCAAGATAAAGAGGGAACAAGTGGAATTTATTCTTCCTGAGGGAACTCTTTCTGATTGCCCTTAGGGGTACCTCTTGGTTTTCTTAACCATATTGTTCAGTTCACAGTTAAAGGAACATCCTCCTATGGCCTGGTTCCTTTTTGTCCTGGTCCCTCTGGCAGGTATTAATCTTCTTGTATCAGTTTCTTCTGGTTGGTGCTTCCTGGCACTTCAGTTACCATGAGCTGATACTACTGCCTGGCCTTCAGGGAATCTGATTGAGTTCCCACTCTATCCTTTCGTAAAGGGGTGCCCTCTGTAGAGCTCACCCCCTCCACACATGCATCTTTGTTAGTATTAACAAGGTGCTAAAGGACCTCTTCCTAGTTGGGTGCTCTCTTGCCGGAACAGAATTTCTGCCTCGACAGTCTGTGAGCTCTCAGCTGGAGTTTAAGGGGTTGGGATGACGGGAGGTTAGAGAATCTGCCCTTTGTGTCCAATCTGTGAAAGCAGTACAGTGGAACCTTCTTTCAGTCCTATCAAGCGGGATCCTTGCTCCTTTGTTTTGGTTCCGAGCTTATAAGCCTTAAACCGATATGTCAGTGGGCAGTGATCTCCCCTCCCAACATCCCTTGTTCTCTTCCTTTTCTCCTTTTCTTTATCTGTTCCTCCCTTGGAGCCGCCCCAGAAGTGAGGCCCTGCGGTCCCTTAGGGTAGGCATTTTCTTCTTTTCTATCCTCTTCTGGCTTATGCCTTTTTCAGTTTATATCCTTTCCTTTTTCTATCCCTCGGCTCTCTTGCCTCACCCTTTTTTTTCTTATGCTTATTTCGCCTCTCCGGCTAACAGAACTGGGATGGAGGAGGAGTCTGCAACGCCTAACGGCCGCCCCTCATGCATCACACGATGCGTCACTCCTCTGGAGGGAAAAAACTCCCATGGCGGGTGCGCGCCCCCGGCTTACACCCAGAAGTAATGATTGGTGAAGATACAAGAGAAGATCAAGAATTACGATAGGTACGTAATTTTCATTTCTAGGGACATGGATATGTTGTTCATCCACACTTATTGGCAGGCTCCTTGCCGCTTTAAATCTTGCCGGAAGGTCTTCAAGCTGGCTCCTCCCACCCACCCGGGTGGTAAAACTCTCGGCTCCGCCCATGACGTAGATCTTGCTTACCGGCTTGGAAGCTCAGGTTCCCTCCTTAGCAGCTCTGCGTATAAGACTGGTTCCTAATTCTTGGAATTCGAAATCAAAAGTTTTGCTAAAAGACTTGGTCTTCTTTTCCCTGGCTGCGATGGACAAATCGACTCCGGTTTCGGAGGAGCCCCTGCGGCAGAAGATGTCTAGGACGGATCCGCACTCCACGCGTGCCTACTGCTGGGCTTGAGCACACCCGCCGGGCCTGCGACTTGTGCTCGCCCTTCCGGCCCACGTCCTTGAAGACCGTGCTGCCCGATTTACAACTGGGGCGCCCGAGAGAAATTCACGGTGAGACTAAAGAGGCCGGTTGGCGGTGTCCGGCGGCGGGCTCGGCGGATCAGCTCGAGCAGATGATCACCCTCGAAGAGGAGACGGTGCGGGCCGCTTCTACCTCGGCTGCGGCATTTGTCCCGCTCTCTCTTGGTGCCTCGTACTCTGCTTCTTTCAAGTAGCTTTGTCTGACCCTCTCGACAAAAGGTGAGGGTCCAACTTCTTCTGGACCCTTTTTCAGGTCCAAAAAGAGCAAGAATAAGTCTCACCGTCGACGCTCTTGGGAGCGGGAAAGATCCCCCTCCCCTTCTTGTCGACAGTCGACTTCGGTCGACCCCTCAGCTTCGGCCACTGGTCTCACGGTGTCCCCATCAGGCCAGTTGACCGAGACTCCCGTCGATGCGGTCGAGATTTTTCTCGATCCGTTAGACGGGTTGTCGGCTGGAGAAGCTGAAATCCTCTCCAGTTCCCCGGTGGGAGTTGAGGATCCCGTCGGCTCGACTGTGCCTCGGTTCCGAGCTCTTCGGATCGCCGAGCCGAGGGAGTGCCGATTTGACACTTCTCGCCTTCGGCCTGGTCGGGACTCTCGGTCTCGGTCTCGACATCCTGGGTCCAGCCGATCCCACCATCATAGGCGGTCTCGGTCTCGCACTGCTGGCAGTGGCGCTCCGCTGCCTCCTCCTCGGACGAGGGAGGCTTCGGCCAAGTGCGCCGGAGGTATAAGGAGCTCATGTGGCAACAGCTCCTTTTGATCGGGATGTTCCACCCAGTCGCCTTCCCCGCCATTATGGCTGTCACCGAGCGGCCAAACAACCCTCGTGTAGCCAAGGAGCCTGTTCCCAGGCCGGTTGTTCGGCCAATTCCAGCTGCCCCACCGATCCTCTGGTGGAACTCCGCCCACAGCCGTTAGTTGGGGCTCACCCAAAATTCCTCGGTTGTCAAGGTGGGTTTGCCCCATAGGTTGTCTGTCACCCTCACTCCCGATAAACCCCGGCAGGTGGAGGGTGGCTCAGGCTCGAGGCAGCTCTTTGAGGACTCTTCGGGTCCGAGGATGATTCCTCCCTTTTCCAAGCGCTGGACTTGGAGTCTCGGGAGGACAGTCAGTTGACGATAGCCCTTCGCTCTTCTTAGGATTGCTTCGCTCATCTCGAGTCCACCGGATGAAGCTCGAACCTGCTTCTAAAAGGCCAGGTATCCCTCACGGAGATTCTGGACCGAGGATTCTCCTCGGAGGCTCTTCCGGTGGCAGAGGCCATAGTGGGTCCGCCTTGGAGCTCTGGTAGCGCCTGCTTCCTGCCCTGCGCTCGGCCAGAATGGCCAGGAAGTATGCGGGTCCCTACCGTTCCCTGTCCCGTTTTTTTGGAAACTCCTCTGCTGAGGGGTTGGAGCATCGACAGCTGCTTTCCGCGTGCTGAACGCCAGGATGGACAAACCTCTCCCGACAAGGAATCCAAGAAATTGGATTATGCCGGGCGAAGTCTATGCTGCGTCCTTCCTCTCGCCTTCGTCAGGCCAGTTAGGCCGTCCTCATGCACATTTTTTCTCATGCCCTGTTGGGCTCCCTGGATGAGGTCGCCCCTCATCTTCCCGCCGGATCTGCAGACTACGGTCAGGCAGGTGCGGACCAGGGCAGGGCAGTGGCCAAACAGCAGCTCCAGACTGCTTTAGACATCGGGACTCGTGCCAGGTCGGTGGCGGCCGCGAGTGGCCATAAGGTCGCCGGGCTTGGCTGAGGATATCCACCTTTACCTCGGATACCCAGCACAAGTTGGCGGATGTTCCCTTTGGGGACTGACCTCTTGGCCCTGGGGTCACCTGCAGAGGATCGAGAAGTCCAATGCTACCTGACTCGGGTCTTTCCGCCCAGAAGGACAAAGGCCGCAAGCCACAGCCTAAGCCCTTTCGGTTCTTCTGCGCCTCGCGCCGCGCCGCCCGCCCAGCAACGCCAGGGCCAGCAGGCTCGACCTTGGCATCCCAAACCCAGTCTGGCCGGCTTCCTAACAGGAAGCAAGGAGGAAAAGGCCCAGGAGGTTCCTCGCCGGTTCCTCCAAGCCTGCCCAGTGACTGGCTGAGGGTGTCGCCCCTATCCCCGTCCACCTACCCCTGGTTCCCCCCGTGGGGGGACGGCTCCGACACTTCCTTTCCGCCTGGTCCGCTGTTACCACGGACAGGTGGGTACTGGAGGTGGTGGGAAAAGGCCTGCCTCTAGAATTCGAGCAGGCCCCTCCTCTCAGAGCCGCCGCACCTCGGGGCCTCGTCCGCAGTTCACTGGCGCTCGGCTGAGCCGACATCGCTGTCCTCCTCCAAAAGGAGGTGATAAGGAGGTAGAGGACCCCTCAGACCTGGGGTTCGTGTCCAGGTATTTCCTGGTTCAAACGGACGGGGACTGGCGTCCCATTCCCTCGACCAGCACGACCTGAACAAGTTCCTAAGGTCTCGAACCTTCAGAATGGTCACCTGGCACAGATAATACCATCTCTGGAACACAGCGTGTGGTTCTGCTCTTGGACCTACAGGACGCGTTTTTCACGCTCCTCACATCGAGATTCCTTCGCTTTCGAGCGGAGGGATCCCTATTCGAGTTCCAAGCCATGCCCTTCGGCTTATCTCCAGCTCCCAGGGTCTTCACCAAATGCATGGCAGTGGTGACAGCATTCCTGCGGCGCCGAGGGGTCCGAATTACCCCTGGCCTGGACGATTGGTTGATAGCAGCCCCTCCAGACAGGGAGGTGGAGCGGTCCAGAGATCTGGCCCTCCAGGTTTGCTCTCTAGTCGGCCTTCTCATCAACGAGGCCAAGTCGGAACTCGAGCCGAAGCAGGTGATCCTGTTCATCAGGGCAGAGCTCGACTCTCTTCGAGCCAGAGCACAGCTCCCGGCGGACAGGGCCGAGGTTCTTACCTCCTTGCCCAATCATTTCTGGTTGGGCGATCGCGCCTGCCCGGGACTTCCCAAGCGCCTCCTGGGTCTCATGGCGGCCTGTACCAGCTGTGGTCCGCTGGGCACGCTGCCGCGCCCCCTTCAGTGGGGACTGGCCAGCCAGTGGTCACAACGCTAGCATCCATTGGACCAGCTAGTGATAGTGACCCAGGAGATGTGGAACGCTCTCCAGTGGTGGACTGTTCCATCTCATCTGCAGGAGGGCATCCCGTTTGTCCGCCTCGAGCCGACGGTCTCTCTATCGACCGATGCCTCTCTGATGGGTTGGGGTGCCCATCTGGGGGAACACCGAGTGCACGGCCTCTGGTCCCCGCGGGAGTCCCGATGCTACATCAACCTGCTGGAGCTCCGAGCGGTCCGCCTAGCTCTCACCACCTTTGCTCTGTTTCTCCGGGGTCAAGTGGTCTGAGTCCAGACGGACAATACCACGACCATGTATTTACCTGAACCGCCAGGGCGGACGCGCTTCCATGCTTCTGTGCAAGGAAGCTCTCTCTCAGGATTTAATGCCTGCAAGAAGCCTGGAGGCGATCTCCCAGCCATTCATGTGGCAGGAGCTTCCAACACCCTGGCCGGCTCCTGAGCCGGATAGGGGCTGTATCTCACGAGTGGTCTCTCCTGCCGGAGGTAGATAAGATTTGTTCTCCCACTGGGGCACACCTAGGTGGACCTGTTCGCCTCCAGGAGAACGTGGAAGCTGAGGCTATTTCATGCCCGCCCTCAGCAGGGCCGCTGCAGGGGATGCCTTCTCGAGGCTGTGGACCTGGGTCTTTCTACGCCTTTTCCCCATTTCCTTTGATTCTACAAGGTGCTTCTCAAGGCAAGGAGGACAAGACGAGGTGATTCTGATAGCCCAGACTGGCCCCGCCAGTTCTAGGTACCCAGATCTCCTCAGCCTCCGCTCCAGGCTCCCGAGGCAGCTTCCAGCTTGTCCGGACCTGCCTCAGTCAATCAGGGAAGGTGTTCCATCCGGACCTTCAATCCCCTGCACCCTGACGGCCTGGTTCCTGAGCGGCTAGAGTTCCAGGCCTTGGTCTTTTCCTTATTTAGGTCCTCAATGTAGTTGAGGCCCCGTATGAAAGTCACTCAGAAATGCTACGCCTTCAAATGGAAGAGATTCTCCATTTGGTGTCAGGCAAGGGCTTGACCTTCCTCCTGTTCCTTGGCAAGCATTTTGGACTATTTATGGTCCTTTCTAGTCAAGGGCTTGGGTCGATTAATTCTAGGGTGCACCTGGCAGCCATTTCTGCTTACGCGCTGGCCGGGAGCAGTCTGTGGCGCAGGAAAAGGGTGGTTGAGCTCTTTTCAAAGGCCTTGATCACATTCGCGGTGCAGAACCTCCACCTCGTGGGATCTACCGCTGGTACTGGCAAAGCTCATGGGCGATCTATTCAACCAGTGCACAGGTGGAACTCTCTCACCTGTCGTGGAAGACCGCCTTTGGTGGCTATCACGTCAGCCAGAAGGATGGGAGAGCTCCAGGCGCTTCCACTCGTGGTCTCCTACCTGGTCTTCCACAGGGACAGTTGTCCTGCGCCCCACCCGAAATTCCTTCCAAAGGTGGTGTCGGAGTTTCACCTTAACCAGGTGCTGACTCTGCCGGTGTTCTACCCCAGTCACACCTGGAGGCGTAATATAGGCTCCATACTGTGGACTTCAGAAGAGCGCCCGCTTATTATAAGGAGCGCACGGCTGAAATTCGGGAGAGGTTCGCCAGCTGTTTGTCACCTACACTGAAGCCGCATCTGGCAGACCTGCAGCCAAGCTGGACGACAGGCAGGTGGGTCACCTCCTGCATAGATCGCTGCTATGAGTTGCGGGCATGGAGCTCCCAGAGGATAAGAGCTCATTCTACCCGCCATACTGCTGCATCGGTGGCTGCTTCCAGGGACGCCCTTTCCAGGAAATCTGCAGGGCTGCTACCGAAGTCAGCACACACCTTTATTACCCATTACCACATCGACCTTGAGTCACGCCTGGATGCTGGTTTTAGGGCCTTGGTTCTCCAGTCCTTATTTCCCAAGTAAGTATTATGGGAGCGCTTTTGCCTCTCCTCCCGGAGAACTGCTAGGAGTCTGCCAATAAGTGTGGATGAACAACATATCCATGTCCTTTAGAATACAGGTTATCATTTGTAATAGGAGTTCTAGGAATGGTATATGTTGTTCATCCACACGACCCACCCGACCTCCCCGGCTTCGACGCACAACCTGAGCTTCCAGCGGGCCAGATCTGGCGTCATGGGGCGGAGCCGAGAGTTACCACCCGGGTGGGTGGGAGGAGCCAGCTTGAAGACCTTCCGGCAAGATTTAAAGCGGCAAGGAGCCTGCCAATAAGTGTGGATGAACAACATATACCATTCCTAGAACTCCTGTTACAGGTGAGTAACCTGTATTTCCTGCTCTTTTTCTGATGTAAAAAATACAGAGCTTCTCACCCCAGGAATACTCCAGTATTCCTAACTGTTATGCAGTATGCCTTTAAGCCAGATCTGCCCAGAGATGGAACATTATGCAAGTGATGGAACATCATTGGCCACTTTTCATATGCTGCCACCTATCAACTGCGTGCATTCTAACCCTCTAAGTACACACTCAGCCTGTCAAGACTAGGTGCTTGGAGATCCTCTCCTCTACATCTTCGTTACCGAAACTTGTAAAAATATGTAAGTATTCTTTTTATTTTTTCATCTGCTACCCTTATCTTTTGTTTTTTAGATGACCGTTAACTTTTAAAATGTTGTTTTTTTTTCTCTGTTTCTCCCGATTCAGTATAACCGGAGGGGAACTGGAATTTTTAGTTTTAGTGGAGTTTTGTGACAGAAATTCCTTTATCTTAGAGTATTTTGTTTAAATAAAATTGTTTTTTGGTAACCATTAATACCGGTTACTGATCCACTAAACCCTGTTTCTTTTTTATTGGTTCTCAGTTCCGATCGGTTCCTGAAACGACCGCGACCGCTAATCTTAAGTTTTAATTTCATTGCGATTGCTGTTTTTCTGCTGCATTGGCTGAAATGTCAGAAAAGCCTAAGAGAAAGACCGGTGAACCAGGTTGTAAAAACTGTACTGAGTGTGCAGAAATTTTTGCCAAGGCAGATAAGCACACTTCTTGTGTGGACTGCCTTGGCTATGACCATTTAAAATCAAATTTGGAGATTTGTAAGACCTTTCCTGAAAAAATGCTTGGAAAAACGTTTGGAAAGACTCAAAAAGAAGTTGCCTCCACCTAAGGGTCCCTCTGGCTCTGACCAGCCGACACCCTCAGTAGATGTGGGTGAAACCACAGAAACAACTACTTCAAACCTGGATATGGGTGCAAAGGTCATTTCAGAAAGACCTGCTGAACCGGCTAGCTCTCTGGTTCTACTGAAAAAGCAAAACGATTAAACACACACAACCCCACTGCTGCTCAGCCTTTGGAGACTTCTGGTGTGATTTTAAATATGCCATCTCCACGGGAGATTGCACAAGCTTTTAAGGTCTTGCAGGCCTTACAGGGGATGCTGCCTGCTGGACAGCAGTCACCAGTTCAGACCCCTTCTAAATCAACCCAGTCTTCCCTCCATGAGGATAGGGAAGACTATGGGGAGTATGAGGGAGAGCCTATAGAGCCACAAGTCTCCCATGAACAGGCGTTCGGCTCTCCTCTCAGGGCCTCAGAGGATTATTCATCCCATTTTACATTTGTTAGAAACATGGTAGATGCTCTTGATATCTCTACCATTGGGGTGATAGAGGATGAGGAGGAAGCAGAATATCTAGAAAAGATGGAGTTAACACCCACTAAGAAGTTACTGCTTCCTATGAATAAATTCTTAAAAAAAAAAATGCATATTCAAAATCCTCCAGACACCTGGGTCTGTCCCCCTTTGGACAAAAGGCTGGACAAGAAGTATCAGCTGGACAGGGAAGGGGCTGAATTTGTATTCACCCACCCTGACCACCAGGGGCTGGTTCAAGCTGCAGCCTCTGACAAGGCAAAAGTTCCTCTGGCATCTCATCCCCCTGAAAAAGATTCCAGAAAGATTGATAGCATGGCCAAGAAGAAAAAAATTACTCACTATAGTAATGTTGTTTCTTCTAATGGAGTCTTGCTGTTATTCTGACTATATGCAGTTAGCCCCAGCACTTAAACTGCCTCGGAGAGTAAAGGGTTAATGCTATGCACAGGCATAGAATGTTGAGCTCGAGCTCGGTTTTCAAACCTCTGTCTGTGGTACTCTGAAGTGTAACCATCAGATTCTTACAAGCGCTAAACTAACTAACTCAAAGGAAGAAATTGTTTCCAAAATTTTGTGCCAAATGGCAAAACAAAGCTTTAGGGTCAGAATACTCAAGTCGAGAACACCGAGAAAGAACACAACAGGTAGTAGTTTACCAAAATGCTTGATAAAACAAAAGAAACCCCCTAAGAGATGGAGGCATGTCCAGTACACCTCTGTGGTGCAGCACTGTGCCTGCCCCACCATATCCCAAAACTACTAGGTTCCAGGAGGGGAGGCAGGGAGAGAGGTAAGAATACAGCAAGAATCCATTAGAAGAAACAGCATTACTATGGTGAGTATTTTTTCTTCAAGCAACATGAAGTCTTGCTGTATTCTGACTATATGCAGACTACCAAGCAGTACCCCCTTGGAGGAGGGAGTTAGAGAACCTATTTTGGGAACAAGCTCTGCAGCACAGTTGTCACAAATGTACCATCACTTTGTGACAGAATGTCCAAAGAGTAATGCTTGGTGAAGGTGTGAACAGATTTCCAGGTAGCTGCTTCACATATCTCCACTAACAGTATATCTCTAGCTGCTGCGATAGAAGCTGCTGTACCTCTGTTAGAGTGAGCTCTCAGGCCTGAGGGAAACTCCTTCTCAAGTTTAGAATAGCAGAATTGAATGCAAGAGACAATCCACTTGGTAATAGACCTCTTGGTAACAGGCTTTCCCTTTCCCACCTCACCATAAGTGAGAAATAATTGAGAACAATCCTTCCTATGGGCTTTAGTATGCTCAATATAGTAACTGAGAGCCCTTTTCACATCTAGACTGTGCAGCCTCCTCTCTCCAGAGGAAGAGTGATCAGTGAAAAAGACAGGCAGGGACATAGACTGGTTCAGATGAAAGTCTGAGACCACCTTGGGAAGGAACTTTCTACTGGTACGAAGGACCACCTTATCCCTATGAAAGGAAATGAAATCTGGTTCCACTGATGAGCCCTGTAGTTCACTGATCCTCCTAGCTGAGGTAATGGCTACCAGAAATACAGTTTTCCAAGTCAAATATTTCAGCTCAGCTGAAGATAAAGGTTCAGAAGGGGGGCTGCATAAGCTGTGCAATACAGATGTTCAGATCCCAAGAAGGAGTAGGCTCCTGGAAGGAAGGATTGACATGGATTAATCCTTTGAAGAACTTCTTGAAAACTGGATGAGAAGCTAGGGAAGAGGCCTTACCAGCTGAAAGAAAAGCAGACACAGCTGCCAAGTGTACTTTAAGAGTAGTAGGCTGGAGGCCTAAACTGTTTATATGTACCAAATAGTCCAAAACAGTGGCAATGTCAGCCAGCTCTGGCTTAATATGCCTACTGGAACACCAGAAACCAAACCTCTTCCATTTGGAGTTGTATGTGTTCCTAGTGGCAGGTTTCCTGCTAACTTTTAAAATATACAAGAGTGGGACAGATGCAAACTTGCATATTCTAGCTCTTCAAGAGCCAGACTTTGAGTCTGAAGGTTGGGGTACAGAATCCTCCCCTGAGAGGAGGTCAGGAGATTGTACTGCCTGGGAAGACACAAGGGCAGTGTTACTGACGGTGACAACAGAAGAGGACACCAAGGCTGTCTGGCCAAGTCTGGAGCCACCAGAATCACATTGCAAGGCCGGGCCCTGATCTTTAAAGGGTACCTAAACAAGCAGTTTTTTAAAACTGCAAACTCCAAAATCTGGCTTCATATGGAGGTAAAGTAAAGGCTGCTGTTTACGTATATGCTAAACCTGCATTTATGTAAATAACATAAATGCAGTTTCATAGCTTGTGAAAAACGTAAACATCAGCTTTTCACATTCAAAAAAACAGCCTTGGCTTTTTCCTAAGATGTCTGCCGAGTGTGTTAAGTGATGAGTCATGATGACATCATTTGAGCCAGAGACAGAGATCAACATATATTTCTATAGTGCTAACTAGTTCTTCTTTCCCTCTTTATTTTGAATTGTTGTACCACAATGATCAACACCATGTATTACCTCATGGATTATTTTGATCAGTACACGTTAGGCTATGATTTTGTTCATTTTGTTTACTTTAATTTGCAGAAAATGTCTTACAATCCAGCTGATTTTATTCTTTGGCAGACTGCATTACAGTACAACACTTCAGATACCTGATGATCTAGTGGTTATGTGATGTACTGAATATTTTTTTTTTTAACCGGGAGAGGCGCGCTAAGCTGACAGCTTATTTACAGGTGTGGCCTAGGAGCACAAGGAAGTTTAGTGACTTGCTCAGGGTCACACAGCAAAGTACCGGTCTTGTTCAGTTCCAAAGCTCATGCTGTCTTGTCAATCCACAAATAAGGCTTTCTTTTTCCATGTGAACCCCTGCACCTAGCCTGCTTTCTGTTGAACACCCCACCATCCATACCTCTGCCTTAGTACTGCCTGGGGACGATATGAGCTAGGGTCTCATGAAGAGAATTATCACACCTCAGATTGTAATCTTGTACCTCAGAGGGTTGTGCACATCTATACTGATATGCATCATAAGCTGGCACTGTTAAAAATGCCTCCCAGATCACTTTCCAGTTCACATTCTCAGTGTCTGACTTCTGCTTCCACAGTAAATATTATGTGGATCACAACCCTTCTGCACAGTGATGGTAGTATGTACAGCTCCCTGTTGTGTTTTTTTTTCTCACCTTCCAAGCAGTTCTTCTCCAGTACTTTTCTGTGCTCTACTCCACAATGCGAGTTGGCTGGCTACCACTCTTTCAAATCTTGAATGAGCTATACACAGCTCCCTCAATACTGTCCCAAGAAATGTCAACATCCCCCCCCCCCCCAAAATAATCTCCCTACACTGAATTCAAGTAACAGTTTAGGTGCAGCCGTGCCACTCTGAGTATTTGTCATTGTTGCTACTCTCATCCACAGTCAGTTAGTGAGCAGCACAATGCTGCTTCCCATTCAGATCTCACAGTGCTCTGCTCAGCGTCCTCCTTCATGTCTTCAGCTAACCTGAATATAGCTGTACCCTGCTGGAATGGCCTCTTCAGTTTCTCTCTGGCATTCATTCTTCACTCGTTTCCATATCAAAACTGGTGAGTTCACTACCCTTCCACATCATGAATGTGGTTAGTATAGTCTCCGTGTTATAGTTACATATTAATAATAAACATGATCTTCTGGTAAGCCAGGCCAATAGCAGCATGGCACAAGTGGAAAAATAGGCTTTCCTACTCATATAAGCTCTAAGCCACCTATGATTAGGCACTGTTAAATGACATGGCATAATGATGTACACACCTGTCATTTAATAGTGCTTAATCAAAGGTAGCCTAGATCTTTTAAGGACAGGAAAGCCCATCATTCCCCTTGTTCCCTGCTGATATGAGCCTGACTTACTGGAAAGATATTTTTATATTTGATATGTCAAAATAAACCGGGAACTGTACTACTTGCATTCATTATGCAGAAGGGTGATGAGCTCACCAGTTTTCGGTGTGAAGAGGAATAGTGAAGACTGAATACTAGAGGGGGACTGAGAAGGCCACTCTTGCAAGGTACTGCTATATTCAGGGAAGGGGAAGACAGAAGGAGAGAAATATGAGCAGATTACTGTGAGAAATAAGATGTGGGGCTGCCAGCACCTTGATCGCTACCTGACTCCATTATCCTGGCCAACATTCCCCTTCCTGTAAAACCAGTGCATACAATTGTCCAGGGCTGTGTGTGGATATTAATGTATGGAACAGCTGCCACTACACGTTCAGTCACTTCACTGTCAGTCTAGTATTGCCTGTAAAGCACTTTGGGGTACAGTGTGTATGAAAACCACTATATAAATGCTGATTCTTATTATTTCCCATGGAAAAAGAGGACAGACAAGCATATATCTGAGTTTCGAGAAAGTATGAACTCTTAACATTGGACTGCACAAGAACTTTGCTACAAAAAAGTAGTGGCTTAGGGGGTGGTGAAGGGTGTGGCTGCAACCCCCCCACACACACACACACAGTAATGTACTTGCTTGCTGCTGCTCCATTTCACTTTGTTGAAGAAGTCTGATTTATTGATTGTACAAATGTTTACATTCAAATTATGGATTACATTTGTAGGTTCTGTCAAAAACGTACTAGAAAAGAATAATAGCAGAAAATATAAAGGTTTAATAAAAATGTTAAAAAGTGCACATTAAGCATGCACACCACCCAGCACCCCAACTGTAGCATTCTGGATCCACTATAACCTCTAGACCACCAGGTTATTCAAGATTTGTACTGCACTGTGGTTTGCCACAGAGAAAGTTGGATGGATTAAAACACAATTTCAGCATGTTAAAGTAAACAAAATGAACAGAACCATAGCCTAACATGTGCATTATACAAAATAATGCACATGGTTTTGACCGTTTGGGTGGAACACTTCTATACAAAGGGAAAAAAGAACTAGTTAGCACTACAGAGAACCATATATCTCTCTGACTTTGGCTCAGATGACATCACATTTGGCAGCTATTTTAGGAAGCAGGTAAGACAGTTTTTTCTAAATTGCAAGGCTAATTTTACCATTTTCAAATGCTCTGGAACCCCATTTAGGTAAATTATGTAAATGTAGTTTTAGCGTTAATGGATACAGCAGCCTTTCCTTTAGTCACCTACAGAGTCGGATTTTTGAATAGTTTGTTGTCAAAATGTTGTTTAGGTATCCTTTAACAGGACCCTGAATATCAGAGGAAAAGGAGAAATGCATACAGAAACTTCAGTCTAGTGGAAGAGCATCCTGGGGAACAGAACCCAGAATGGGTGGTCTGCAGCAATACAGAGGGAGCTGATGATTGTCTGGAGCTGCAAAGAGATCTGTCGCTGGGGTGCCCCATCTCCTGAAAATGACATGAAGAATGACAGGATTCAGGGTCCATTCGTGGTGACCCTGAGAAATCCTGCTGAGAGCATCTGCTAGAATGTTGTCCTTCCCTGGGAGGTGCACAGCCATCAAGGAAGCCTGCAGGGAATAAGCTAGAGACCAAAGTTTCATGGCCTCTGTGAACAAGGCCGAGGACCGGGTGCCTCCCTGTTTGTTGGTGTACCGCATGGTTGTGGTATTGTCTGTTCTGCACCAGTTTTTCCCTTGGACAACTGTTGAAAATGTCTGAAGTGCCAGAAAGACGGCTCTTAATTCAAGATGATTTATATGCAGAAGGGACTCCTGGTGTGACCAAGTTCCCTGAGCTGTGAGATGATCTAGGTGGGCCCCCAACCTCAAGAGAGAGGCATCTGTAGTGAGAATCACAGAAGGGACCTGACTTATGAAAGGGACCTCCTGTCGAAGATTGTCCTTGTCCAGCTACCACTGAAGGGCCTGGACCAGGGTTCTGGAGACTGGAACCAGTTTGGGGAGAGGGTCCTTTTTCTGAGACCAGAAAGATTGAGATGAAATTGAATATCCCTCATTTGAAATCTTGCTCCCTGAACTACTGCTATGGAAGCTGCCATGTGTCCCAGCAGTTGTAGAAAGTGTCTGGCTGGACGAGACACCAGAGGACAAAAAGAGGAGGCCAGAGTGACCAGAGACTGAACCCTTGAGAGAGGAAGAAATGCTCTTGCTTGAACTGTATCTATTTCCACTCCTATGAAGGTGAGAAGCTGGGCTGGCTCTAGAACAGACTTCTCTAAATTCAGAATGAAGCCCAAGGACTCTAGAAGTCTTTGGGCGACCTCTAAAGCTGACTTGACTTGGTCTGAGGACTGGCCCACTAGAAGTCAGTCATCCAGATATGGGAACAGAAGGATGCCCTGCCTCCTGAGGAATGCCACCACCACTGCGAGACACTTGGTGAACACCCTTGGAGCAGATGTTAGGCTGAAGGGCATGGCCCTGAATTGGTAATGGCCTGAGGGCAACTTGAACCTGAGGTACTTTCTGTGGGAATGTCTTGATAGGTATGTGGAAGTAGGCATCTTTGAGATCCAGGGAGGCTAGCCAGTCTGCTAGTTTCAGAGAGGGAAGAATTACTCCCAGAGTCACCATTTTGAACTTTGGTTTTGTCAAATGTTCAGGTATTTTAAATCTAATATGGGTCGCCACTCTCGTCTTTATGGGGGTAAGGAAGTATCTTGAATACAGTCCTTTTCCCCTGTGACAAAGAGGTACCTTCTCTACTGCTTACAGAAGCAGAAGAGAGGAGACTTCTGCCTCTAGGGCCTTTGTCTCCAAGGGAGAGGGAGGACTGAAAGACTGCTGTCATTTTTGGGAGCCTTTTGAAACTGAGAGTGAGTCCCTGGCTCACTACTTCCAGGACCCATTTGTCTGAAGTAATAGACTTCCAGGCCTGGGAGTAGTGAGCCAGCCTACCCCCTACTGGGATTAGGGAGGCGACCCTGACTGACACCTCAGGGTGTCTGCTTGGCAGGGGGGCTTGGACTGAGTAGCTGATGGGGTCCTGGTAACCCCATGTCTACCTCTTCCCCTAAAGAACCTCCTCTGCTGGAAAGAAGAGAAGGAAGCCTGAGCTTGGTAAAAAGGCCTGCCTCTGCCCCTAAACTGCTGCCTCTGAGGAGTGGTCTGCTTCTCTTTGGCTGCAGCACTCCTATAGGTGGTCCTATACTTGTCCATTTTCTTCATGTAGTTCTCTGTTTGCTCCCCAAACAGAGAATTAGCAGTTACAGGAAAGCCCATGGCCTTAGCCTGGGTATCCTGACAGAGGTTGGTACACCTAAGTCAAGCAAATATCCTCACGGAGATAGATGTAGCCATGACCCTGGAATGAACACCATTGGAATCAACAGCAGCGTGCAATTGCACCTTAGATGCCTCTATACCATTTCCAGCCACCTGCTCCAGCTCCTTGGCCAGCTGGGGAGGGGCATCCTTAGCCAGTTCCAGAACCGTATCCCACATAGATTTCTGGTACCTGGCAGTGTATGCCATGTAATTAGATTGCCTGAATCCCAAAGAGGATGCCAAGTACTGCATTTTTGCCATGGCATCCACTTTTCTGGAATCCTTATCTGGGGGGTGAGATGCCAAAGGAATATTAGCCTTGTCACGGGCTGCAGCTTGTACTACCCCAACGTGGCTGCTATGAGATGAAAGGAATTCTGTCCCAGGACCTGATAAAACATACCTCCTGTCCATTCTTTTTTCCACAGGAGGAATAGATGTAGGAAATTGTAGAATTGTTTGTCTGCCTCCCCAAGGATTTGTGTAAAGTGATAAGACACCCTCTTTGACTCTGGGACATCCATCATTTCCAGATAGTCAGGTTCTTCCTGATCCTGGTCAGCCTCTTCCCTAGGAAGCTGAGTAGTCTCAGCCACTTTCTTGTAAAACAAGAAATGGGAAGGGGACTCAGAAAGCCTGGGAGGAGAAGCCTAAGAAGGCCTTTCTGGGGAGATGTCAGGCTCTACCGGCTCATCTAGGCCTTTACATTGCTCCTCTTCATAATTTTCATCCTCCTCCCAATCGCCCTCATAGTATGCGTCAGGATCCAATTCTGAAGCATTTACCTCCGACCGAACCGATCAGCTCTGAACCAGGATCAGTTCGGTCGGAACCGGGCAAAGCGATTGAACAATTGAAATCGCTTTCGCTATTTCATCAGCGGTCGGACCATGGGAGGCTGGATCCGAATGAGCTGATTTCCTTTTTCTTTTACTCTGAACCGATTCAGGAGATTCGGCTCTCCGTTTGCCCGAAGAGGTATCGCCCAGGTCAGTGGGCACCTCCTCAGGTTCGGCCGCAACTGAACCGGGCTGGCCATCCAGGTCAGCAGACTTCTCGGCCTCCCTCTCCCTTAGCCTACTCAAATGTTTTTCCAGAGTGGCTTTGGGAAAGTTCTTACATATTTGGCAGTCTTCCTTGAGGTGGTCAAACACCAGACAATACGCAATACGAGGTGAGGGTCGGCCTTAGCAAAAGCCTCCTTACACTCGGTACAGTGCTGAAACCTAGTGGGTCCGGTTTTCTTTTTGAGTTTCTTAGACATGCCTTCCAATATAAAGTCACACCAAACAGCGGTTAAGCCAGGTGACTGCAAACTTATCGGTTCCAACCATGTCACGGGTCGATAAAAAAAAAAATCCTAAAACTGGATTTTTTTAGGAACTGATAAGTACCAGAAAAAGACACAGTCAACAGTAAAATATATAATGTAAACAAAATAGGCTTCGGTTCCAAACCGGACCAGCCGGCAAAGAACAGAAAAATAAAACAATTTCTTTAAGAAAACTACCACTACCTACAACTACCACGTACTGGTACCGAGACAGAGGCAAGAATTCCGATTTTCTAACAAAGCAGATTTAAAGAACCGACCGATTCAAGCTTTTACTGAACCAAAGTGCAAGAGGGATCTCCGGAACGACTTCACAGTAAGGCGGAGCAAGAAATCTGACGGTTACACTTCAGAGTACCACAGACAGAGGTTTGAAAACTGAGCTCGAGCTCAACGTTCTATGCCTTTGCATAGAGTTAACCCTTTACTCTCCGGGGCAGTTCAAGTGCTGGGGCTAACTGCATATAGTAAGAATACAGCAAGACTTCATGTTGTTTGAAGGGCTACTTATCAGCGTCCTTGGACATCAGGCAAACTAATTTCCAGGCTTATGCAGCCCAGTATCAGAAATCTCTCTGGCAGTCTGTCATGGCCATGGCAGACAAAGCTTCCTCTGGTCTTTCAGCTGACTTAGCTGAGACGCTAGGTTTGGCTTAGAAGCAGCCAAATACCAATTTCAGATGGCAGCAGATACCAGTGACACTACTGCCAGGTGGATGGCTAATACGATTGCCCAGTGAAGGTTTGCCTGGTTAAGAGCCACAAACCTTACTCAGGATATGCAGAACAAGGCTTGGATTTTCCTGTTGAGGGAATTCCCTTTTTGGAACCCATACAGAGACTTACATGAAAAAGGTGGACGAGTACAACACCACCTACAGAAGCAGTTCTGTCAGGGAAAGGGCTTCCCCGTCCACTAGACCGTATGGAAGGGGAGGCAGGGGGCAGACAGTTTTACACCAGGCCTTTTTATCAGGCCATGGCCATACCCCAAGTTCAGCAGTACCCACAGCAAGGGTACTTCAGGAGCAGGGGCAGAAGAGGTCCCAGGTGTGGTTCCCAGTCTCAGCCTCAGGCAAAGCAAGACCCCTGACATGCTTTCCCAGGCTGCCTCCCCACTACCAGCAGGGGGCAGAATGACTCACTATTTCCAGGCTTGGAAACAGATCACCACAGACAAGTGGGTCCTGGAAGTAGTGAGTCAGGGTTTGTCCCTAAGCTTCAAATCCCTTCCCTCTCTAAGAACCAGGCTGTTCAAGCCAGCTTCCAATGCAGAAAGAAAGCTGCTGGAAAAGGAAGTATAAAACCTATTGTTGTCAAAGGCAGTGGAACCTGTGCCCCCACAAAAAAAAAGGGGAAAGAGTTTTTTTATTCAAGATACTTCCTCATAACAAACAAAAATGGGGAGTGGTGGCCTACCCTAGACCTAAGGGTGCTAAACAGGCCCTTACTAAAGCCAAGGTTCAAAATGGTAACCTTGTCACTGATTCTGCCAGCTCTTCAAAAAGGAGATTGGCTGGCATCTCTGGACCTAAAAGAAGCTTACTTCCACATCCCCATAAGGGAGTCGCACAGAAAGTATACCTCAGGTTCAGACTCCCTTCAGGTCATTACCAGTTTTCAAGCCTGCCATTCGATCTCACTTCAGCTCCAAGAGTGTTCACAAAGTGCCTGGCAGCGGTTGTGGCACACCTGCAGTGGCAAAGTGTCAGTTTCCCCCTACCTGGACGACTGGTTGGTGGTGGGAAAATCACAACAGGTAGAAGAATATCTGCAGATCACCCAAGGACTTCTGGAATCACTGGGCTTTCTGGTAAATCTCAAAAAGTCAGTCCTTCTCCCTGCACAAGTGCTACAGTTCATAGGAGCAGAATTAAATAACCAGGAAGGCAGGGCTTATCTACCTTTGGGCAGGGTAAAAAGTATTCTGCAGATGGCAGGCTCCTTCAGCCCAAACAAACCAAAAACTGCAAGACAGTTTCTACAGCTCTTGGTTCGAGAGGGTTCCTTCAGTAGGTCATCACATATAGGACTGGCGCCACCTGGCGTCGGGCCGCACGACACTTTTCTAGCAATACCTGACCAGGGGACCGCCCACCCGATGTCACGTGACTGACGTCAAGCGTGACTGTATAATGCGTGGTCCCCACCACCAACACTCCTCAGTTCTTTCCACCACGTCGCCTCGTGTCAGTGCATTGCAGACTTCCATATAGCGATTGTCGTGAAAGTGTCTTGTGTCAGAGTTTCCTTTGCTAAAATTCTCAACTTTTATACCTTCTCCATTGATGTCTTCACCCAAGAAGTGCTCATCGTGTGGCACGCAGACCCCGCACTAAGACGGTCATCTCAGGTGTGTCCTCTGTTTGGGCCCGGACCATCCTGTTTCCTCCTGCCCTGAGTGCCAGACCTTCAATCAGGCCACAAAGAAAAGGAGACAGCAGGCTTTGGAGGCCCATCTTTTAAAAGCCTGTCTGGCTTCAATTGAAAAGAAGATGGACCGGTTAAGAGAGTCCTCTGCCGAAAAATCTTCTCCTTGCAAGAAGCACAAGGAGAAATCCAGGGAGCGGGAGCCTTCTGCGGATGACGCACGGCCCTCAACAAGCAAGGTCCAGCTGCCGCCCAGAAAATTAGGCGGTAAGTCTGTTAAGACTGCAGCGGATCAGCCGGTCGTCGGCTCCTCTGACGAACGCACTGCTTCAGCCGATAAGTCTGCTCCTGGCTCCTCTGGGGATCGTGCAGCGGCCAGTAGGCCAACTACCCAGGATATGGGTACTCTCCCGGCACCGATTGGTAAGCTGGTCGGGGGCTCCTCCCCTGCCCGCCCGACTCCACCCGCTAAGACTGCAGTCCGTGATGGTCGCACAGGTGCGGTTCTCCCATCGGGCCTAACTGTGCCTCACCCGACGCCTGGCAGAACCAGAGGGAAAGCCCTCTCCTCCTCTTCCCTCACCTGTACCTCCCTTCACCTGCGGGTACTTCTGGCGAACGTACTGGAGAACCCCTCAATGTAGTCGATGCTTCTGAGTGAGGTCCGCGTTCCCCTCTCGGGGTCAAGGAGAAGGAGGCTCCTCCTCAGCCAGCAGGCCTTACCATGGAGGCCCCTCTTCCGCCTTCGGGTGGGATTCCGGCTCCTCCTCTGACGACAGTCCTGCAGTCTGGACCGGTCGACCAGCCTCAGCCATTGGCCCCGACGCCAGATCAGGTCCCGCCGCCAGGGCCCCTTCGTCCAGCCCCGACGCCAGCCCCTCTGACGCCAGATCCCCTTCTAGCGCTGGATCAGATGGTGCCGGTCCCAGCATCGGTTCGCCTGACATGGGCTGTCCTGATGCCGGACCCCCAGCCTATATATACAACGGCGGGTCTGACGTGGGTACCCCCGACCCCTGATCTGACGGGGATTTACTCTAGACCCCAAACTGTCCCACATTACCCGCAGGGGTTTCTTGGGGACCACTACCCGGCGGGTCACCCTCCGGACTGGAGTCATTTTGGACAGTTCTACCCTGGATTTAATCTCTACTCTACTTACCAGGGATTCCAGGGTTACTACCCTCCACCGGTTATTTCTCCTCCTCCTCCTCCTATTCCCCCTCAGCCTCTGCTTACTCCACCCCCCCCCTCCTCCGGTTGCACCGGATTTCAGGGCTCTAATTCAGTCTTGGTGGCAGGGGGCAAGGTTGGAGTTGGTCTCAGACCTGGAGACTAGACTCCCACACCCACGGTCTCTCAGGTCCCCTTCCCCGATCAGTCCTTCTATTGCTACTGTCCATGTCTCAGGGAAGACTTGTCAGGATATTTCCCTTACCGATACCTGACACCGTTCTGTCGAGGAGGCGGACGATGCAATAGCTCAGAGAGGGCTGATGACACTTCAGAGGAGGTACTGGAGAAGCCTGAGTGTCTGAGAGGCAAGGTTTCCCCAAAATCTCTACCAGAGGACCCTGCCTTTTTGGACCTTCTGAGGTCCATGAAGGATTATTTCAACTGGGAGTCTGAGGATCGGGACCCCATGAGACAGAGGCTTGCGGAACTTCTCGACCTAGAGTCTCTGTCCCTGGTCCCCATTCCTCCTTGGATGGCGCCTCACCAAGACCTTACCACTACTATCTGGCAGATGCCTCATTCCCTCCCGACTGTCCCCAAACAGGCAGACAGGCTTTACCGGGCACCAAAGGATGCCCTGTTCCTGAAGGTTCATCCCAAGGCTGACTCGGTGGTCATCTCTGCGGCTCATGATCACGCCTCAGCACCAAAGCACATGAGCACCTCTCCTCCAGATAGAGAGTCGAGGCAGATGGATCAGTTCAGGAGAAAGATTTATTCATCGGCCACGTGCGCACTTCGGTCCCTTAACTATGTGGCCCACCAAAAGGCTACCTTGGCCAGGCTTGAAGCGCGAGTCCAGTCCATGGACCCTTCACCTTTAAAGGAGGAACTTGCCAAGGATTTTTGCCTCTCCAAAGTATTGTGTAGGCACGCCTTATGCGCCACTTATGACTGTCAATTTGGTGGCCAATACCTCGGCAGCTGGCGTTGCCCTTAGACGGCATTCCTGGTTCGCCTCTCCAGACTCGCCAACGAGGTCCAGTCGGCAATTCAGGATGCTCCCTTTAGGGGCTCGGTGCTCTTTGGTGGGGACACCCAAAGATAGACATTATCACAGACCTACAGGATAGGGGCCTTCCCCTTAGGTCTGTGAAATCAGTGTACCGATCGAGTTCCCAGCAGCAGCCCTTTCAGAAAAGGGCCTGGAGGCGAGAAAGAATGCTCCGGCACGCTGCCAGGGGAAGCGTAAGACCACGGGTACAGCCACCCCACCTGCCTCTAAAAATCACAGATGTTCAGGGTTCCTCCCCTGAACACCCTGCCCTCTTGACTCCTGTCCCTGCCGCCTCAGTCTCTTGACGGGGCGGGAGGGAGTTGCCCGTCAAGCGCAGGAGTGGAGGGCGGTCACCTCTGACGAATGGGTCCTGCAACTAGTGTCCATCGGACACACAATAGAGTTTCTGGAAATTTCCCTGGAAACTCCACCAAAGAAGCCCTCTTACTCGAGGGTTCAGGCCCTCCTTGTTCGCGAAGAGGTAAACTCGCTTTTACTCAAAGAAGCAATAGAGCATGTTCCCGTCTGGCAAAGGGGAAAGGGGTTTTACTCCCGTTTTTTCCTGGTTCCAAAAAAGACAGGGGACTTCAGACCCATACTCGACTTAAGCCAGTTAAACCAGTTTGTCGAGTACAAAAAATTTCGGATGCTAACACTTCAGAGACTCCTCCCACTCATGGAGAACCACTGGCTCTGTGCTCTGGATATGCAGGATGCCTACTTCCACATCCCCATCTTCCCCGGCCACTGCCGGTTCCTGCACTTTTGCTTCCAGGAGGAACACTTTCAGTTTCGAGTGCTCCCTTTTGGTCGGTCTTAGGCACCATGGGTCTTTACCAAGTGCCTGGCAGTGGTTGTGACCTTTTTGCACCACAGGGGTATTGTGGTTTTCCCTTACTTGGATGACTGGCTGATTTCAGCCCTGTCAAGGGATTCTCTACAGGAGGCTCTTACCTTCACCCTGGACTCCATGATTTGGGGAGTTGATACTCATCTCCAGCCAGGGGTATTGGTCAGATGTTTCCCAGGTACATCAGCATGGAGAGACACTCACCACATTGCTAAAATTGTTCACAAAGCAGGAGAAAGCATTGATGTCCTGGTACGCATAGGGACTAATGATCTTGCCAGCCGGTCAGTTGTGGAGACCAAGGAACACCTGACCAGGCTGGGTAACAAACTATCATCCATTTCATCCGGCATCTCCTCCTCTGAGATCCTGCCAGTCTGGGAGAGGGAGGCAGATGGACGGGAGGTCAGAGAAGGGGAGATAGGGGAGCTGAACATGTGGCTCAAGGGCTGGTGCCAGGAAAAAGGACACAGATTTGTAGGGAACTGGCAACAGTTCTGGTAGCGAAAGTTCTTTAAATTTGAGGGACTGCATCTGACTAAGGAGGGAGTCAGTGCATTGGGGCAGAAGTTTGACGTCTTTGCAGAATATTTAAACTAGCACTTGGGGAGAGGGGTGCAGCACCCCATATGTCGAATGGGAAGAACACCCTTCCCCCCTCAGCTAGTGGTCAGACAGGGATTCAGCATGTTTGCAGTTCATTTGTATCACCAGGTAGGAAAAAAGGTCTGTATCCGCATACGACACTCAGGGGAAATGCCAAACCTCACCCAACAACTAAGACACCGAAATCTGGTCAATGGAAAATCATGTACACAAATGCTCACAGCCTGGGAAATAAGATCCCAGACCTGCAGGCAATAATGTTAGAGGTTAAACTGGACATAGTAGCAATTAGTGAGATGTGGTTTACCAGTAACCACACTTGGGAGACTTCAGTACCTGGCTATGAACTGTTTAAAAGAGACCAAGGTGCAAAAAGGGGGTGGCCCTGTATGTCAATGAAAATATCAAAGCTACAGAAATTCAGCATACACGTAAGGAGCCGGAAGAACTATGGGTCACCCTGGAAACAGGAAATGGGACAGCCATAAGAACTGGGGTTGTCTACAGGCCCCAAACCAGGGGAGGACATAGACACATTACTGTTAGAAGATATACAAAACATGACAGCTAAAGGGAGGTTCTGATAATGGGAGACTTCAACATGCGGATATAGATTGGTCAATACCAGCAGGAACATCTGCCAGAACTAGACACATGGTGGATTCCTGCAGGTGGAGGCCTCAAACAGCTGGTACAACAACCCACAAGAGACAGGGCTATCCTAGATCTAGTACTGACTAACAGGGAAGGGATCACAGATCTCCAGGTAGAAGGTCACCTGGGGGCCAGTGACCATCACATGGTACGGTTTCATTTGGCCACCACATCTAAATCATCCCATTCCAAGGCAAAAATATGGGACTTCAGAGGAGCTGACTTTGATAAGATGGCCAACAGAGTTAAGCTAGCCCTGGCAAAAAGAAACACAGCTGAGGGGGTACAGGTAAAGTGGGCAAGCATTAAGGATGCAATACTTGAAGCAACATCCCATTGTGTTAGAAAGGAAATGCAAAAGAGGAGAAACCACTTTGGTTCTCAAATACAGTAGCAGAAAGGTCAGAGCCAAAAGGCTGGCCTTCAGGAAATATAAGGAACACAGCGGCATGAAGATAGAGGCATACCAATCTGCCCTAAGGGAAGGCAGTAAGGCAGGCAAAGTCCCAAACTGAGGAAACACTAGCACGAACAGTAAAAGAAGGTGACAAGACTTTCTATAGATACATTAGTGAAAGGAGAAAGTCCAGAGGGGGTATTGCTAAGCTCAGAGGAGAAAAGGGGACATGTAAGGAGGAGGAGGAGGACCCTGTAAAAGCATCTATCCTAAATAGATACTTTTGCTCAGTATTTACTAAGAAGAAGGTAGGGCAGGGCCCACAGCTCAAGCACCATGGACACGGGGAGGTGAGCACTACCCCTTCACAAAAGAAAGGGTCCTCACAAGAGCTCGCTAAGCCCAGGGTGGACAAGGCAATGGGACCTGATGGCATACATCCCAGGGTACTTAAGGAGCTAAGGGTGGAACTAGCAGAGCCATTATCAGAACTGTATAGTGAGTCTCTGAGCACAGGAGAGGTCCCAGAAGACTGGAGAAGGGCTCATGTGATCCCACTCCACAAGAATGGTAGCAGGGAGGAGGCGGGGAACTACAGAGCAGTCAGTCTTACCTCAGTAGTGGGCAAGATTATGGAGGCACTCCTTAAGGAAAGGATAGTGCAACACCTGGAATCCATAGGGCACAGGATCCAAGACAGCATGGGTTTACAAGGAAGGTCCTGTCAAACTAATCTCATAGATTTCTTTGACTGGGTAACCAAGTGGTGGACCAGGGGAGCAGTTGATGTTGCCTACCTTGACTTCAGCAAAGCTTTTGACACTGTTCCACATAAAAGATTGATAAATAAGCTGGGTAGACTCTGGGTGGGTCAGAAGTTGGTCAGCTGGATGGCAGACTGGTTGACGGGCAGGAAACAGAGAATGGTGGTAAATGGTGTACAGTCAGAAGAGATGCAAGTCACAAGTGGGGTACCTCTGGGATCAGTCCTGGGGCCAGTCCTCTTCAGTATCTTCATTGGTTACATTGCAGATGGACTAGAGGGTAAGGCTTGTCTGTTTGCAGATGACACCAAGATCTGCAACAGAGTAGATGATCCAGATGGGGTGGGCAGAATGAGAAGAGATCTGGATAAACTAGCAAAATGGTCAGAAGAGTGGCAACTGGGATTTAATGCGAAGAAGTGCAAGATCATACACATAGGGAAGAGAAACCCTGAAGCCACCTATAGGCAGGGAGGGGAGTTGCTGGCAGTCACAAAGGAAGAAAGAGACTTGGGCATCATCATCACTGATCTGAAATCATCCAAGCAGAGCTCTAAAGCAGTAGGTAAGGCTAGGGGGATGTTAGGGTATATTAGTAGGGGTATCACAAGTCGTAAGAGGGAGGTAATCGCTCTTTACAAGACACTGGTTAGGCCCCATCTAGAGTACTGCGTGCAGTACTGGAGGCCACAACTTCACAAGGACATTAACCAAATTGAGGCAGTCCAGAGAAGGGCAACCAAAATGGTGCAGGGACTGCATCAGAAGACATATGAGGACAGATTAACGGAGCTCAATACGTATATCCCTGAGCAAAGGAGGGAAAGGGGTGATATGATCGAGACATTCAAACACCTTAAGGGCATTAACAATGTGAAAGAGTCTAACATGTTTAAATATAAGAAAAATAGCAGGACAAGAGGACACAGCATGAGAATAGAGGGAGGCCGATTAAGGGGGAATGTGAAGAAATTATTTTTCACAGAAAGGGTGGTGGATGCATGGAACAGCCTACTTCAGGAAGTGGTGGCTATGAATACAGTGCAGGACTTCAGACAGGCATGGGATAGGCATAAGGGAGTAATACAGATGAGTATGAATAGATAGGCCACTGACAGAGCAAAGGCTGATGGCACATTTATAAGGTAGAAAAAGAAATGGGCAGACTGGATGGGCCTTGCGGTCCTTATCTGCCATCAACTTCTATGTTTCTATGACCTCTTCAACAGACTAGGGATCACAGTCAGTGTTCCCAAGTCCTCCCTCATCCCTGCCCAGAGACTTCAATTTATTGGGGCAGTCCTGGATACGGTCCAGTGCAGAGCCTTTCTTCCTCCAGACAGGGTGGAGACCCTTCTCTGTCAGGCCTCCAAAGTGGCTTCTCTCAGAACCATCCCGGCTCTGGAGGTCCTGCGTCTTTTGGGTCTGATGGCGGCCTCCATCACGACTTCCCCTGGCAAGGCTTCACATGAGTGTTACTCAGTGGTCCTTGCGGGTGCAGTGAAACCAGCTCGTGGATGACCTGGACCATTCAGTGCTGGTCTCCTCAGCGGTTCAGAAAGAGTTGCATTGGTGGATGGATTCTCGCAGTCTGTCCGTGGGGCTTCCCTTCCGGAGCCCGGCATCTTTAGCTTCCCTCACCATGGATGCCTCGAATATGGGGTGAGGAGCACCAAGCCCAGGGACTGTGGTCCAGCTTGGAGACTTCTTTGCATATCAGTGTTCTGGAGATGAGGGTGGTCGGTATGCTCTACAAGCCTTTCAGTCCCTCCTTCACAAGGGATCACTGCTAATCCAAACAGACAACATTTCGGTGGTTTGGTATATCAACAAACAAGGGGGAACCCGGTCGTACCCCCTCTGCCGGGAGGCAGCGCGTGTGTGGAACTGGGCAGTCCAGCGTCATCTGGTCTTCATGGCTGTGCACGTTCCGGGCATTCTAAACGTCCCGGCGGACAGTCTCAGCAGGTCTCGGACTCTAGCTCTCGAGTGGGAACTGCATCAGGAAGTGGCGGAATCCATCTTCCAACGTTGGGGGCATCCGGAAATCGACCTCTTCCCGTCAGACTCCAAAGCAAAACTTCCCAAGTTTTGCTCGCTTGTTCCAGGGCACGGTGCTTTTTGGAATGACGCATTCTCTCTTTTGGACAGGGACATTTTTGTACGCCTTCCCTCCATTTCCCATTCTACAGAGGGTCCTACTCAAGCTTCAGGTGGAGAGGGCAAAGATGATCCTCATCGCTCCCCTCTGGTCGAGACAAATCTGGTTCCTGCTGCTACAACAGCTCTTCAGGGAGCCACCGGTTCCACTTCCAGTGACTCACGGCCTCCTGACCCAGGATCAAGGTCGATTGTTACATCCAGAGCTCAGGACCCTGCATCTTAATGCATGGCTCCTGCAGACATAGTAATCTCTCGCTTCGGGGTCTCCTCCCGAGTTGCTCAAGTCCTCATTGAGGCCAGAAAACCTTCTACTCATTCCACTTATGCCATGAAGTGGAAACGGTTTTCCATCTGAGCGACCACTAGGGGTTGGAACCCCTTCTCTTGCTCTGCCCTGCAAGTCACGGAATACCTCCTTCACTTCTCAGACTCCGGTCTTTCTTACTCTTCTTTGAAGGTCCATATTTCAGCTATCTCGGCGTACCACGAGCTAGTGGATTGTAAACCTGTGGCTCAGTAGGAGGTTTCAAAAACCTTTCTGAAAGGGATTTTCCATCTGAAACCCCCCATCCGCAGTCTAACTCTGCCTTGGGACTTGAACTTTGTCTTGGAAAAGCCCACCCTTCCTCCTTTTAAGCCGGCTATGAGCTGTGACTTGCGCTTCCTTTCCTGGAAGGTGTTTTTTCTCGTGGCTATCGCGTCAGCCTGAAGGATTTTGGAGCTTCACGCTGTAGTCTGAAGAGCCCTATCTGATTTTCCATAGGGACCGGGCGGTCCTCAGAACGCATCTGAAGTTTCTTCCCAAGGTGGTGTTAGAAATCACACTGAATCGATCAGTAGAGCTTCCTGTGTATTACCCATCCCCCTCTAACAGAGGTGAGGCACTCCTTCATACGATGGATGTTCATCGGATTCTCCGGTGTTGCTCAATGGACCAAAGAATTGCATCTGCGACCAGCTGTTAGTTTCCTTGCCCTAGATCGAAGGGCAAACCGGTTTCTAAGCAGGGCCTGTCCAAATGGTTAGGCAACTGTATTAGGTTATGTTACCAGAAGTACGAAAAGCCTCTGCTGGATCCCGTTAGAGGTCATTCTACTAGGGGCATGGCTGCCTCTGCAGCCTTCTTTTGTAATGTTTCTGCGGCCAACATTTGTGCCGCTGCTATTTGGAGTTCTGTCATACCTTTACCAAACATTATAGTCTGGACATCGCTTCTAGGCGGAGGGCTGGCTTTGGCCTAGCCGTCTTGCAGGGCCTTCTGTCCTAGGCTGGTCCATTCTGGATCCCATTTTTTTCTGTTGGAGTCAGTTCCCTCCTCCCTAGTTTCTCTCAGTCTCTCCTTGGAGGGACTGCTTGGGACTCTGTCCTATATGTGATGACCTACTGAAGGAACCCTCTCGAAGTAAGACAGTACAGTTACGTAGGAACTTTCCGTAACAGTAGATCTTCGAAAGAGGTTCCTTCAGCAGGTTATATTTTTCCCCTCCCTCCTTCCCGTCATTATGTGTTTTACAGGGACTCCAAATCCTGTTCGCTCCTGCTGTCGGGCCTCTTCCTGGCTCCAGCGGGAGAACTGGAGCAGGCGTGGGGACGCCCACTATATACAGTCACGCTGACACAGTCTGACATCGGGTGGGCGGTCCCCGCTCAGGTATTACTAGAAAAGTCTGCAGTGCGGCCCAACACCAGGTGACGCCAGTCCTATATGTGATGACCTACTGAAGGAACCTTCTCAAAGATCTACTGTTATGGGATGGCCGACAGCATCACACTCTGTGCATGAGCTTGTGACTCTACTGCATTGGCATCCCATGTAATGGGAAGGAAAGACAAAATTATTCACTGTAGTAATGTTTCTTCTCAGGGATCCATCAGTAGCTGGAACTTTATGCTAAGTTTTAGAACTTGGAACACAAGTTCAAACTCTGCACTGTGGTTACGTGCCCCCTAGTGAACCAACGGCCTCCCCCCCCCGCCCCGTAGCGAGGGGATGGAACACTAAAACTGGCTAAATGGCTACGCAAAAATTCTCTAAAAATCCTAACAGAAAATTTTAAGTACAGTACCATCAAATATAAAGGTGGCTTCATGTAACATTTAAAAACTGTTTTACATTCTAGCAGTTGCTGATTAACTGCAATGAAGAATGTTCAAGCAACCATAAGAACTGATTCTTGTGTGAACCTTTTTTCAGGTTGTGGAAGGGGAGGCAGGGTCAGGGTTTATAAATCTCATTGATGCATCCCTGAGAAGAAGCAACATTACTATGGTGAGTAATTTGTTTTCAAATAACAGAAATCCATCAGTGATGCTTTACAGTAGCAGACCCTATAGCAATACCTTGGGAGAATATGTGCAGAAGCGTGTTTTGAGTTAGAGGTGTGTCAAGTATGACATGTGTTGGTATAATTGCTGCCGAACCACTCTGTATTTGAATGTTTATGTATCACTCTGTGCTTGTTAACTGACGTGGTACCAATTAACGAGCATCCGCTCACTGGTACTATCCAAGATTTTAAATTTAAAAAACCAGGCTGTGCAAGACAGCAGTTCCAAAACTGGCATTACTCCTGGCCTTTATATCCAGGCAGTAGTGCTTTGTGAAGGTATGCATTGCTTTCCATGTAGCTGCTTTTTACGTGTGTCTGGAAAAGAGTTGCACCTTGTAGCTGCCACAAAGACAGTGGTACCCCTTGTGAATTGCGCCTTTAGGCCTCTGGGAGGTATTTTATCTGCTTTGTTGTAGCAGAACCGTATGCATATTATTCAGTGAGAGGTAGTTCTCTTAGCTTCTGGCTTACTTTTGCCCACTTCTCCACGGATAATGAAAAGCTGTGTACCCTGAGACCTGATGTCCCCTTCTGATGTAGGTAGTGGCCCAGTGCTGTTTTTACATCAAGGCAGCAGTTTCTGTTCACTTGTACTGGAGTAATCAGGGTAGGGCACAGGAAGGGCAACTGACTGGCTCAAATGGAATTCATACAGCACCTTGGGTAGGAACATCCTGTTGGTCTAAATCAACAGTAGCCATATGCTCAAAGGGAGCGTCCATCAGCTGGGCAAGACAGATATATAGGTCCTTTACACGGCGGGGGGGGGGGGGAGTATAGGTGATGGGGACCCTTAAAGAACTTTCTAAAATCAGGTTGTGAAGCCAAGGACTAGCCCTTTTCTGCTGATGTGTAGGCTGACATTGCTGCCAAGTGTACCTTCAGGGTTGAGGGTCTCTGACCCAAGGACTCTTGAAGTGCACCAGGTAGTCCAGAACTGTAGACAGCACTGCTTCTATTGGAGTTATTTTCTTGGGGGCAAACCAGTATTAGAATCTCTTCCATTTAGCGGAGCATGCTATCCTTGTTTTCAATTTTTGATTTTTTTGGAAATCACCAGTACTTTCAGCATCTCTTCTGAAAGATTCAGACTAGAGAATTCTAGCTCCTCAAGAAACATGACCTCAGGCGTAATGTTCTGAAGTTTAGGAATGTTGTTCCGTGCAGAGACAGTGTTAGCAGCTTGCTACTCAGTGGCAGGTTAATTGAAGTCCTGGTGGACAGGGTTATGAGCATTGAGTACCAAGCCTGTCTGGCCCAGTCCAGGACTATCAGGATCATTGTTACTGGCTCTTTCCTGAGCTTTATAAGCACTCCCTGTATGAGTGGTAATGGTGGGAAGGCATACAAAAACCTCCCTTTCCAGTCCGGAATTAGGGCATCCTCTGGGACTGTGCCCCTTGTTGGTGACCTGCAGCAAATCTTTTGAAGCCGACTGTTCTACCAAGAGGCAAACAGATCTATTTCTAGAGTGCCCAGTCTTCAGAAGACTGAAGCCAGCACTTGCTGGTTCAAGGTCTAGATGTGGTTTCCTTGGCTGATTCTGCTTAGGGAGTCTGCCAGGACATTGTCCTTGCCTGGCAGATGTACAGCAGAAATCCTTACATTCAGGGAATAAGCTCATTCTCAGATTCCCATGGCTTCTGTGCACAATTTTTAGGATCTGTACCTTTCTGTTTCTGTAATACGTTATTGTGGTATTGACTGTTCATATCTGATGCATTGCATCGGATTGCATTGCCAGCAAAACTGCCCTGAGCTCTTAAGAGATAGATGTGCTTCTGAATCTCCTTTAGGCTCCAGATGCCACTTAACTGTGAGGTCCTTTAGGCGCCCCCACCCCACTGTTGTGAGAATACTTTCTGGGGACAGCTGGAGGAAGGGAATGCCTTTTCTGAGGTTGCTTTTTTTCTTCTTCCACCACTGCATTGCTTCCATGAAGGTCTTTGTGACTGACACTAGCTTTGACAGTTAATCTCACCTTTGAGACCAGTAGTCTCTTAAGTGATACTGAATATCCCTCATCTGAAATCTAGCCCATAGCTCCACTGCTGTGGATGACACCACATGGCCTAGTAACTGCAGGAAATCCCTTGCTGGCCATGGTGCCCCAGTGTGAAGGATTCTACAGTAGCAGTCATATTTGATGCCCTTTCCTGTGGAAGGAAAGCCTTCCCTTGCAAGGTGTCCAGCTCTGCAGCTATGAAGTCCAGCACCTGAACTGGTTCTGTCTAAGATTTCTGCAGATTTATCAAGAATGTCAGGCTTGCAATGGGGCTCTTGCTCTTTTGGATAGAGCACCTTGACCCTTGCTCTGTTTTCCTGGAGACTAACTAATCATCTAGGTAGGCAGGGAAAAAGTCACCACACCTTGTCTTCTTGGGTGTGCTGCCACCATGGCAAGACACTTTGTGAATGCCCTTTGTGCTGAGGTGAGGCTGAAGTGAAGGGCTATGAACTGGTATTGGCAGATCTTCAAGAAAATCTCTTGCAGCAGGTCATACAAGTAGGAACATCACGCCGTAGGCGCCAGATCCACATGGAGGATTTTCACCAGATTTCAGCTGGGGACCGTCCACGACGATGTCACTTGCTGTGCTATAGCCTATATAAGCCTGGGCGATCCCCATTCATCCTCAGTTCTTTTCCCACCACTGACCTGCACGCCTTGCCTCTCGGAGGCATACCATGGTCGACCTAAAACTTCTCGCTAGTTAATCGTTTTTGCTTGCTTGTCTCTGTAAAGTGCCGTGTAGTCACTGCACCTTCAATGTCTTCCTTGGATGCCCTCTTCAGACTTTGTGCCTGTGGACAGAAACTCGCCATCGAAGATCTGCATGTCTTTGTGTTGCCTGGGGCTTACTCACGACACTCGGCAGTGTGCCCTTTGTAAGAGATTTAATAAAGCTGCTCATCAACGATGACTAGAAACTTTGAGGGAACACTTAATGGAGCAGAAGATTGCCCTGTTAATGCTGGAGCTGCACGCTAAAGCCTCCCGCACGTCGTTGCCTTCGGGATCCCGTCACTCTAAATCACGGAACAAATTGTTAACGGAGCAGCACCACTGCTGGGAGAAACGCAAGTCCTCCCACGAGTGGGGAAAATCTCCTCATTCCTCCAGTTCTTAATATGGGGCTGTCCTCTCCACCTTATCTAAATGCCTTGCCCAGTCGAGCAAGCCTCCATTGTCATCTATGGCCCCCTTAGATTCTCCAGGCCCATCGATGACTTCTGCCAGTGCGCTGGTACTAGAGCTACCACCACTGCCTCCGACACATACGGCCCTCTCTAATGTTCCCGTGCATATCACTACAATGGGCCAACTGGTCGTCTACCCCCCCCCCCAACTCCACACACACATTCCCAGAGATGGACATTTGCAGCAGGGAGCAGGCATGCTGTGCTCGTCGATACCTTTACTGTCAATGACACTTAACCAACCCATCCTTAGGGACCTTCTACTACGTCGATGAGTGCTCGTCCCTCACAGCTGGTACCTCAACCAGCACCAGTGCCCTCTGTATTGCCTATAGGACAGTCAGCAATCCATTCCACTACTACCCAGCAATCTCAGGTGGTTATGGTAGACATCCAGGCTCTAGTGTACTCTGTCCTGGATCTTGCTCAAAAGGCTGATGTGGCTACCACTGGACCCACTTCACCAGAGCCTACTCCACCTCCTTTGCACTCAAGTGCCCATGGTGCCGGTGTCTCCTCAGCCTCCCTGGCTCCCTCACCCGATATGGATCTCGAGTAGGAAGACTATGATCAAGACTTGTGTCAGGATGAGGAGGTGGAAGTTTCCACCTCATCGGCTGTGTCGTCTCCAGGGGAGGACGCATCTCGATATCTCCCCTGCTCACCTCCAGATGATACATCTTTCATGGATGTAATGCATCACTTGCAGCAAACTTTCGGTTTTGAGGCAACAGAATAAGATGCCTTGAGGAGAAAGCTTGCACATTACCTGGGACTGCCCGACACCCGTCCTCTGGTCATTCCCCCACTTGTGGAGGCCTATGAGGATGCAATTTTAGCCACCTGGCATCATCTCTCCCACCCCCTTGCACAAACCCCTCCCTTCTTGGAACTTGAATGTTGTTTTAGAAAAGTTAGCCCTGCCTCCGTTTGAGCTGACTGCAATATGCGAGCTTCGCTTTCTTTCTTGGAAAGCATTATTTTTAGTTGCTGTTACTTCAGCTTAACAAATTTCAGAGCTACAGGCGCTGATGTGTAAGCAGCCTTATTTAATTTTCCATAAAGACAGTCTTTATGTACTGACCCGAAGTTTCTCCCCAAAGTTGTATCAGAGTTTACTTTAAACCAAACAATACAACTTCCAGTATATTACCATGCCAGTCCAGGGGAAGTATTGCTCCATATCTTGGATGTACATAGAATCTTAAGATACTGTATTTTGCGTACCAAAGACATCAGCAGATCTGCACAACTTTTTGCCCTGTAAAGGAGGGCGAGCCAGTTTCTAAGCAGTGCTTGTCCAGATGACTGACCAACTGCATCACTCTTTGTTACAAGAAGTACGGCAAACAACTTCCAGGCGTAGTCAAATGGCACTCCACTAGGGGGTGGCCACCTCAGCAGCACGTTTCTGGGGAGTGTCTGCTGCTGAAATTTGTGAGGCAGCCACTTGTACTACAGTCCACACCTTCACTAAACATTGCAGCCTGAACATCATCTCTAGATGACATGCGAATTTCGGTCGTGCAATATTACAAGGATTTTTATCCTAATTGACCAATAGTCTGCCACCCCTCTCTTCCCTACCTCTTCCAACTGCTAGGGACTCATACCTACTTGTGTGACCTGCTGCGAGAGATATCCTCGAAGAAGATAGTAGAGTTATATTGGTACTTACCATAACAGTAGATCATTTTGAGAATCTCCTGCAGCACGTCAAGCCGTCCCTCCCTTCTTCTGTTGTGCAGCTTCCCTAGTGACCTCCCGCTCTCCGGGACATATTCTTACCTTACTACGAGTAAAAACTCCTGCAGCAGGCTACACCTTAAGGACTATGCCGCCAGGCACTAGGACTCCCTGGAAAACTGCTTGCCAGCAGAACCCAGCTGGGGCCCGCCTCTTACGTTGGTCTGCCCACCGACATCACCCTCTGTATAAAGGGAAGTCTAGCCCCACCTCATTTCTTTTCCCGCCGTCGACCCATGCGCTTCGGCTCCTCGGGCACCTCGTTGCATCTGTTGACTGCCATTTTGTGCTTCTTGTTAGCATACCCTTTTTTCCTCTAAAAACTCTTGTTTGTTTTTTTTTTTTTACTTAGTTTATGTTGTCTCTGTCTTCTTTTTCCTCTACCAAGCGTGGAAATCCAAGTGTCTGAGCAGGCGGCAGATTCCAGCAAAAGACGACCACACTCTGTGCCTCTTCTGCTTGGGGCCTGACCACAATGTTAACGCCTACCTAGACTGTGGTAAATTTAGCCAATGGACCAGAACCCGTCACCGCAAGACACTCCAGGCCTACCTCATGAAGCAGCAGCTCGCCACCCTCCCAACAGCTGTTGAAGGCCTGCTTCTCAGCCTCTCGGTCGCTGACTTTCCATAAGGAGAAACACACAGGAGGGAAGCACCATCACTGGGAAAAAGAGCACAGTAGATCCGAGTCCCGCTCCAGATCTCATCAGGAGGAGAAACCTTCCGAATCTCACTCTGGCAAGAGCGCAGACTCTGCTGCCCCCCCAGGCCTTGTTTCCTCCGGCCTGCCGTTGATGAAGACTTCTGCCCTTAGCCTTTCTGTGGGTGAAAGTTCTTCAGGGCAGGGATCTCTGGGTCCCTCTCTGAGTCTTAGGCCCTTCCAGCATTCCTCGGGGTCTAAGGCCGGGGTATCTGCCAACAAGGCTCAGGCATCTTCTGCCTCTAGTTAGTCGTCAGCTTCCAATGCACATGCCGGGAACATTCCTGCTCCAGGGAACGCTCCCCCAAGGGAAGTCGTCAGGCTCTAAGCCAAAAACCCTGACGCACACCTCGGACGACAGGCCTTCTGATAAATGAAAGGACATGGGGCAGACTCCACAAGATAAGGCGTCTGGTGAGAAGACGTCAGGGTCAGCTGCCCTGCTTCAGATGCCTACAGGTCTACCGCCTTAAAAGCCAGCATCAGGACTGTTGTTTTCAACAGATCAGCAGCCTGACACCCGAGTGCCTGTCAGTCAGACGCCGGACCAGACGCCCACTGCTCCGGTACCCGATGACCAGACATTAGGGGATCAGATGACCGGCGACCAGACAACAGGTCTTGCAAACCTACCTAACCCTGATGCACGCCCAGAGTAATCCTCCGGATGCTCCCGTAGGCCCCACCGGCGTACCACAGCCTCAAGTACTAATGGTTACCTTGGTGGACGTTGAACAACTTTTTACGTTGTGGTGGAACACGGTGAAATGGGATTTACTTAAAAAGAATGACCCCCCCCCCCCACCAACTCCTCTCTCCGTCACAGCCTCCCACCCTGGTCCCGGACAAGGCTTCAATACCGGACACTCAGCTTGCACCTCCACCCACCCCAGGGCCCCACTCTTAAGGTTCAGGATTCAGAGTGCTCCCAACGTAGGGGCAGGCGCGCCATACCCTTCTCCAGGTCATCTTCCAACGGCCAGGAGCAGATACCGGCACAGGCCCAAACGTTCAAGGTCCGCTTCCTTTTATGCCTCCAGAAGTCGCTTTTTTCCCCTCTGGCTTTTTGGCCAGGGGCTAGTCCCCAGAGCCAGAAGGACACCGCAGTTCTCACAGGTCCCCAGTGGATGGTGGATGACCCAACCTTCATGGACGTAATGCACCACATCCAGTTCCTAAACCAGTGGGATATGGAGGAACTGGACCCAGAGAGAAGGAGGCTGCATACTTTCTTGTGCATGAGTGACCCTAAACCCTTGGTAATTCCCCCTCTGGTCCTCTACCTTTCAAGACCTAACCAGACTGACATGGGAGCAACTTTCTTCCGTTTCAGCTGTCCCCAAAATGGCGGACAGGCTATACAAGCCCCCTAAAGTGGAGCCCTTCCCAGGGGAGAATCCAAGGGCAGATTCCATGGTCCTAACTGCAGCACATGGCAGGACCAAGCAGCTGAGCTTGCAGCTTCCCGACAAGGAATCTAAGAAGATAGACTAGTTCAGAAGTGTGTATGCCTCTTCCACTTGTTTCATGCAATCCTTAAATTTTTTGGCATACATGGTGCTGTATCAGAAATCTTTGTGGAAGAAAGCTCTTGAGTTGGCCCAAAAACTACTAGACAATCCGTCTCGTACGGAACTTCTGGATGTCCTTTAGTCCGGCCTGGACGTAGGAAAACGTGTTGAGGGCATCCTACAGTTAAGTGGACACAGCTACTAGAGCCGTGCCCACTGGGATCTGCCTCCACTGCCAGTCTTGGTTGCAAGTATACAGGTTTAGACAGGGCCTCTAGGATTCCATCCTGGATGCTCCCTTTCATGGATCCGTCCTCTTTGGGGAGGAGGTATAAAAAATCATAATGGAGCTGCAAGACTCCGGAAAGGCTGTGCAATCTGTTCATCGTATGTACTGGTGGGATCCTCGGCAGCCAAGGTGTAAGCTCTTTTGGCGCCCAGGTGCCAACAAGCAGAGAGGCCAACAGCCTCAAGGTACTTTCAAGAGAAAGGCTCCCTCCCAACCATCTGGGAACAGTGGGCCTAGGAGCGCCAAATCCTCCCAGTCCTTGCTGCCCACCCTAGACAGCTATTTATGACTCCCTACCTGCCCCCCCCCTTTCAGCAGAGTCTATAGGGGAGGCAGTAGGGTGTCAATTCTCCCCCTACTTAGAAGGATGGACCAACATTACCACAGACGTATGGATTCGGGACATTGTCGAAAATGGTTATACACTGGTGTTTGTCGAGCTCTCCCCCTGACAATCCTCCAGTCCTCTCTCGATATTCTTTGGCCCACACAGCCCTCATCAGGGAAGAGATCCAGGCCTTGCTCTTAAAACGAGCCATCGAGCCCATTCCTTTTCCTCAACAGGGAACAGGGTATTACTCGCACTTCTTCTTGGTTCCCAAGAAGACGGGGGACTTGAGACCCATACTGGACCTGAGTCAGCTGAACCAATTCGAGTATAAAAGGTTCAGAATGGTGATCTTACCCGGCCTGATCCCCATGCTACGTCAGAGGGATTGGCTATGCTCCCTGGACATGCAAGATGCCTACTAGCACATCCCAGTGTTTCCAACTCACCGGAAATACCTTCGGTTCACCTTCAAGGGGAACCACTACCAGTTCCGGGCTTTGCCTTTTGGTTCTCCTCAGCACCGTGGGTGTTTACCAAATGTCTTGCAGTAGTTGCGGCAGCTCTCAGGAGACAGGGCCACTTCGTCTATCCCTACCTAGACTTGCTTCTAACTACTCCCTCCAGATTGCAGTTAATACACACCCTTTCGGACACATTCCAAATGTACCAGCGGCTGGGAATAACAGTCGACCTCCCGAAGTCCTGTCCTTGGCCCTGCCAACATCTTCAGTACATAGGGGCCATTCTGGACACAAGGCAGGGAAGGGCTTTCCTCCCACCCGACAGGACTACTCGGCTGAGAGATCTGGCATCCAGAATAGCTTCAGCCAGCCTAGTCACAGCTCAAACTATGTTGCAACTTCTGGGACATATGGTGGCTGCCATACCTACAGTCCTGCTGTCACGCTTGCATATGAGAGTTCCCCTAAAGGCTCAGTGGGACCAGAGGTCCGATGACCTCTAACATCCCATACGTATATCAAGGGCTGTTCAGCAAACGCTGTCATGGTGGCTAACTTCTCCAAATTTGGAATTGGGACTACTGTTCCAGTTGGATACACTGACCCAGATCCTGACCACGGATGCATCGGGTCTAGGATGGGGTGCTCACTTTCAGAATCACTGTACTCAGGGCACATGGTCAGACTTAGAAGTGCCCCTGCATATCAACATTTTAGAGACTAAGGTGATTCTATATGCCATGCAGACCTTTCAGATGCATCTTTCACAGGGTCCTCTCCTTTTCAGACAGACAACATGTCGGTGGTCTTTTATATTGACAAGCGGGGGGGGGGTGCACTCCTACCCTCTGTGCAGAGAAGCCATGAGAGTGTGGTAGTGGGCCCTAGAACATGGACTAACGCTGACAGCGGTTCATGTTCTGGGTATCCAGAACGTCCTGGCAGACGAGCTCAGCCGCTCTCGGTCTAGGAACCTCAAGTGGGAGCTGCTTCAAGAAGTGGTGGATGACCTCTTGGAAAGGTGGGGCCATCCAGAGCTGGATCTCTTTGCATCCCTGTACAGCGCTAAACTGCCCAGTTTGTGATCGCTAGATCCCGGGCCTGGTGTTTTCTGGTGACACACGTTGTCCCTCTGCTGGACAGGGAGGTTTCTTTATGTATTCCCTCCCTTTCCCCTTCTGCAGAGGGTGTTGCTCAAGCTGCAGGCCGAAGGGGCGGAAATTATCTTGATAGCCCCGCTCTGGCCATACCAGATATGGTTCCCCGTCTTGCACAGATTGGCAATGGAACCTCCTTTCCCATCATCTCTATTGTCCAGCTTGCTATCCTAATACCAGGGTACACTTGTCCACCCGGATCTTCGGTCTCTACACCTTCATGCATGGCTCCTGCAGACCTAGCTGTCTCCCATCATGGAGTCTCTCAGAGGGTGGCTGAAGTCCTAGTAGAGGCAAGAAAGTCATCTACACGGGCTATGTATGCTATGAAGTGGAAACACTTTTGCATCTGGGCAGCTGCACATTCCCTGAACCCCTTTTCTTGCTTGGTGAACTCAGTCTTGGAGTACCTTCTCTCGCCCTCTGTCTCGGGGCTGCCCTACTCGTCCATTAAGGTGCACCTCTGTGCCATGTCGGCTTACCATGCACCTATGGAGGGTAGAAACATTGCTTGGTTGGATCTTCCCCGTACCTTTGTACGGGGCATATTTCATTTAAAACCTCCTATCAGGGATCCTGTTCCCCCTTGGGATCTTTTATTTGTTATAGAGAAATTAACTTTGTCTCCCTTCAAACTGGCCAAGGATTGCGGCGTTCGCTTTCTCTCTTGGAAAGTGTTATTTTTAGTTGCCATTACTTTGGCTCGAAGAATTTCAGAGCTTCAAGCACTCATGTGCACAGAACCTTATTTAGTTTTTCATCTAGACCAGGTGTCTCTTTGTACCAATCCTAAGTTTCTACCGAAGGTAGTATCTGAGCTGACACTGTACCAAGATATCTGCCTTCCTGTTTATTATCCCGATTATTCAAATTGGGGGGGGGGGCCCTCCTTCACACTCTAGACGTCCACAGGATCCTTCTTTACTACTTGGACCATACTAAATCTGTCTGCAAGTCTGATCAGTTGTTTGTTTCTTTTGCCCCCAGGGCTCTGGGGAAGCCTGTTGTAAAACAAACCTTGTCTAAATGGTTAGCCAATTGCATTGTGTTCGTCTACAACATGTATGACAAACCCTTGTAGGGGCCAGTCAGGGGACATTCCAGAAGGGGGATGCCTGCATCCATCGCAGCTACAGGTATGAAGAATGTTTCAATGATAGACATCTGCGCTGCCGAAACTTGGAACTCTGTGCGTACTTTCGTCAAGCATTACACTCTGGACATTGCCTACAGGAAAAGAGCAGGATTTGGCCTGGCTGTGCTCCAAGACCTCCTATCATAAGAATTTCATGGATTTCTTCCTACCACCCTGTTTCTTTTCTCCCCTTCTGGGACACTGCTTGGGACTCTGTCCTTAAGGTGTAGCCTGCTGCAGGAGCTCTTACTCGAAGTAAGATAGTATAGTTATGTAAGAACTTACTGTAACGGTAGATCTTCAAGAAGAGCTCCTGCAGCAAGCACCGTTTTCCCTTCCTCCATCCCCTATTATGTTTTTCCCTCCTATGACTTTTCGGCAAATGTCTCCGCTTCCTCCTGCTGAACTACCTCCGGGTCTCCAGCGGGTGAACTGAGGTGGGGCTGGGGACCGCCGCTTTTATACAGAGGGTGACATCAGTGGGTGGACTGACATAAGGGCGGGCTTCAGCTGGGTACTGCTGGCTAGAAGTTTTCCGTGGAGCCCTAGTGCCTGTCGGCATAGTCCTTAAGGTGTAGCCTGCTGCAGGAGCTCTTCTCAAAGATCTGTTGTTATGGCAAGTTCTTACGCAAGTGTACTTTCTGCATATTACACAGCAAGTCCCTTCTCCTTGGTTCCCTCGGAGCACTTTTACAGCACGCACATGGTGCACGGTCGCTGCCTGGAAAAAAAAAACAAGGAGAATCTGGGACTGCCTACGTTTATATAGGCCACAGCGCATGATGTTGTAGGCAGTCCCCAGGTGAACTACTGGTGAAAACCCTCCAGGTGGATCTGGCGCCTATGGCGGATGTTCCTACTTGTGTGACCTGCTGCAAGAGATCCTCTCGAAAATCTCCTGTTCTAACCCTAGTAATGCTCAGTATATTCATAACTTTATACAGTAAGCCTGAGGGGTTGGACTGCCCAGAGAGATGGAACACATGCAAATGGTGGAACACTTTGCACATGAGCATCTTTCAAACACTGCCTCTACCAACTGTCTGTGTTCTAGCTACTTCAGATTTTTCTCTCCGCCTGAAAGTCTGGTCGCTCAGATTTTCGTTCATCCACTTTCTCCTGCATGAAGAAATCTACAATCTACGTAAAATGAATACGTTTTATTTCATATTCTGCCTCTACTGATTGTTTAGTTATTTATTATTATTTACGGTTAAATTTTATTTTCTTGGTTCCTCTTGGTTCAGGATAACCGTGAGGAAACCTGTCTAGTTTTAGTTAAAACTGGGGTTCTCTGATTAAAGAACCTTCTTTTCAGTGAATTAAATACTTTAGTTTTTCTAAATTTACAGTATTTTTGTAACCATTTTTTCTCGGTTACTGAACCGGTTCATTTTACATCTCCTTGGTTTGATTCCTTCAGTTACCTATCAGTTCCGGAACCGACTGCAAAAAAAAAAAAAAAAGCTTCTTTATTAGTGGTTGGTGTTTTCTCCTTTTTAAAACAAAATGTCGGAGAAACCTAAAAAGAGAACCGGTGAACCTGGCTTTCAAAACTGTATTAAGTGTGGAGATGTCTTTACAAAGGCAGACAAACATACCTTATGTGTGTCTTGTCTGGGTTATGATCACCTTAATGAAGAATGCGAAATTTGTAAGACATTTCCAGAAAAAACTGTAGAGAAATGCCTTGAAAGGCTAAAGAAAGTTTCCTGTGGGTCCCTCGGGTTCTGACCAGCCGACACCCTTACCAACTGTGGCTGAACCCACATCTGTTTTTACCCCTGCCCCTAATACGGGTGAAAAAGTGGCAAAAGAGCTAATGAACCGGCTGACTCTCCGGTTCCATCTAAATAATCAAGGAAACTTAAGCATGCAGAACCCTCCCCCTCTAAACCGGGGACTTCTGCCCAGGGTCTCATTATGCCTTTAGCCTAGGAGATTGCCCAGGCACTTAAAATGATTCAGACCCTGAAGAATATCATACCTTCTCAGCAGCCTCCTGCCCCATCCTCAGGGTCCCTAGGCTGGCAGTAAAGTGCCCTCCTTACAAGGTGAACAACCTTATGATGATGATTTTGAGGAGGAGGAGGAGGAGGAGGAGGAGGAGGAGGATCTTGTAGAGCCAGAAGTGTCCCCTGAACAGGACTTTGGCTCCCCCGCCTCGGGTGTCTGAAGATTACTCCTCACATTTCACATTTACATAGAAACATAGAATTTGATGGCAGATAAGGACCGCTTGGCCCACACAGCCTGCCCATTTCCCTACCTAATGGATAAGCTGGAAATCCTAGTTAACCAACAACCTACTTCCTCCTACCCCACACCCCAGAATTGCCTTATGACTGTCCCATGCGTTCTTGAATTCCACCACGGTTTTTGACTCCACAACCTCCTCAGGAAGGCCTTTCCATGCATCCACAACCCTCTCCGTGAAAAAATACTTCCTCACATTACCTGTGAGCCATCCCCCCCTCTATCTTCAAATTGTGCCCCCTTGTTCTAGCACACCTCTTTTTCTGAAAGATGCTACCCTCTTGGACTTTGATTCCCTTGAGGTACTTGAAAGTTTCTATCATGTCCCCCCTCTCCTCGAGGGTATACATATTAAGCTCCTTAAGTCTCTCTTCATATGTCTTCTGGTGCAGACCCTGCATCATTTTAGTTGCTCTCCTCTGGACTGCCTCCATCCTGTCTGTCTTTGCGGAGATTGGGTCTCCAGAACTGCACGCAGTACTCCAGATGGTGTCTCACCAGTTGTCTATACAGAGGAATAACAACTTCCTGATGCAAAGAAGTGCAAGATCATGCACATAGGGAAGAGAAACCCTAAAGCCACCTATAGGCTGGGAGGGGAGTTGCTGGCAGTCACAAAGGAAAAAAGAGACTTGGGCATCATCATCACCGATGACCTGAAATCATCCAAGCAGACCTCTAAAGCAGTAGGTAAGGCTAGGGGGATGATAGGGTGTATTAGTAGGGGTATCACAAGTCGTAAGAGGGAGGTAATAATCCCTCTTTAGAAGACACTGGTTAGGCCCCATCTGGAGTACTGCGTGCAGTACTGGAGGCCACACCTTCACAAGGACATCAACCAAATTGAGGCAGTCCAGAGAAGGGCAACCAAAATGGTGCAGGGACTGCATCAGAAGACATACGAGAACAGATTAACAGAGCTCAGTATGTATACCCTTGAGCAAAGGAGGGAGAGAGGTGATATGATCGAAACATTCAAACACCTTAAGGGCATTAACAAGGTGAAAGAGTCTAACATGTTTAAATATAAGAAAAATAGCAGGACAAGAGGACACAGCATGAGATTAGAAGGAGGCCGATTAAGGGGGAATGTGAGGAAATTCTTTTTTACAGAAAGACTGGTGGTGCATGGAATGGCCTACCTCAGGAAGTGGTGGCTATGAATACAGTGCAGGGCTTCAAACAGGCATGTGATAGGCATAAGGGAACAATACAGATGAGTATGAATAGCTAGGCCACTGACAGAGCAAAGGCCGATGGCACATTTATAAGGTAGAAAAAGAAATGGGCAGACTGGATGGGCCTTGCAGTCCTTATCTGCCATCAACCTCTATGTTTCTATGTTATGTTTCTACTGGTGATGCCTCTCCCTATGCATCCCAGTATCCCCCAGCCCTCCTTACTGCCCTCTCATATTGCTTGCCCACCTTTAGGTCATGTGCTATGACTACCCCCAGGTCCCTTTCCATTTTTTTTGTTGTTAGTATCTCACCCCCCATTGTGTGCTCTTCCCCTGGGTTTTTGTTTCTCAGGTGCACTACTTTGCACTTCTTAGCATTGAATCTAAGCTGCCATACATTTGACCATTCCTCCAACCTGCTAAGTCCCTTCTTATCCTTTCCACCTCACCTCGTGTATCAACCCTGTTGCAGATCTTTGTGTCGTCTGCAAAGAGGCATACTTTTCCTTCCAGTCCCTCTGCAATGTCACTTATAAAGACATTGAAGAGGACTGGTCTTAGCACTGAATCCTGCGGTACCCCACTAGTAACCCCCCTTTCTTCAGAATGGACTCCGTTTACTATTACCCTCTGTGTCCTGTTCTCCAGCCAGTTCTTTACCCAGGCTACCATCTTGGGACCCACTGCAAGGGCTGGCTAGCTTGTATATTAATCTCTTATGTGGGACTGTGTCAGATGCCTTGCTAAAGTCTAGGTAGGCCATGTCCACAGCCCCTCTCTGATCTACTACTTTGGTCACCCAGTCAAAGAAATCATATTAGATTCGCCTGACATGACCTTCCTGCTGTGAATCCATGCTGCCTTGGGTCCTGTGCCCCTCTGGCCTCTAGGTACTCAACAGTTCTTTCCTTCAGAAGTGATGCCATTATTTCCCTATCACTGAGGTTAGACTAACAGGTCTGTAGTTTCCTGCTTCTGCCCTGCTCCCACTTTTGTGAAGTGGAATAACATCTGCCCTCCTCCAGTCCTCGGGTACCACCCCATCCTCCCATGATTTGTTAAAGAGGGTAGTCAGTGGTGTCACTAGTTCTACCCTTAGTTATTTTAGAATTCCGGGATGAATCCCATCAGGCCCCATTGCTTTGTCCACCTTCAGCTTTAAGAATTCTTTCAGAACCCTTTCTTCTGTGAATGGGCTGGTATCAACCCCCATATCCAGAGTGTTTCTGTTGTTTGGTTTAGGTACATCCCCCTCTTTGTCTGTGAATACTGATCAAAAATATTTGTTTAGTATCTCTGCCTTTTCACAGTCACCCTCTGACCCCCTTATAAAGCCTCACTATCCCTCCTTTGGTCTTCCTTCACTCCCTGATGTACCTATAAAAGGTTTTATCCCCCTTCTTAACTGAGTTTGCTATCTTTTCCTCAGTTTGGGCTTTTGCAGTTCTGACTGTCTTCCCTGCTTCCTTCTGCTTTAACTGATAGTTTATCTGTCCTGCTCCTTCTGTGATTCCTTATACTGCCTGAATGCTTTCTTTTTCTCCCTAACCTTCTCTGCCACCTCCTTTGAGAACCATAGTGGTTTTTTACATCGTTTTGTTTTATTTGCTTCACACAAAGGCTTGTTGCCTCTGTGATGGCCATTTTGATTATTCCCCATTGTTCTTCCACCCCTCCTTCCTGCCCAGAATTTGCTAGTGCATTCCGTAGGCACGCACCCATTTTGGCAAGGTCAGCCCTCCTAAAGTCCAGTACCTTTGCATTTGTATGGCTTGACTCCACTGCTGTGTTTATCGTGAACCATACTGTTCGATGGTCACTAGTTCCCAGATGTCTACCCACTTCTAAATCTGTGATCCTCTCTCCATCTCCATTTGAGAGTACCAGGTCTAAGACCGCTTCCTCTCGAGTGGGTTCCTATACTAGTTGTCTAGGGGATGCCCCCTGTAGGGCATCTAGAATGACCCCACTCTTAGAAGTGGCTGTAGCAAATGCACTCCAGTTAACATCTGACACATTCAGATCCCCCATCAACAATATCTCCCCTTTTTCTGCCAATCTAAGGATACCTTCTATCATTTCCTTGTCCATTTCCTCCCCCGAGATGAGTCTGTATACAACCCCTGTGAGGATTGTGGTGCCATTGCCTGTCTCCAAATTGACCCACAGTGTTTCCTCTCCTCCCCGTTTACCCTTTTGTTCTTTTGCTTTTATTCCTTTCCTTACGTAGAGAGCTACTCCTCCTCCTCTTTTATCCTCCCTGTCCCTCCTGTAGATAGTGTATCCTGGTATGTTTGTATCCCAGTCATGGTTCTGTGTGTACCATGTTTCTGTGACTGCCACGATATCCAGATGTTCCTCCTCCATCAAGGCCACTAGTTCAGGAAGCTTGTTACCCAGATTACTGGCATTGGTACTCATTACTCTCCATTTTGTTTATGGCTTTACGTCTTGTAGCACCGTCTCTCCTCATTGACTTTACTTTCTCTTATCAGGAGAATGGCAAATACCTTAGACATTGCCACATCTGAACAGGTTGAGGATGAGGAGGAGGTAGAGTATTTAGAAATGATGTGGTTAACACCCGCAAAAACTCTCCCAGTCTACAAATTGTTTAAGAAAGATGCCTTGAAGCTCCTGCAGACACCAAACTCCATTCCCCCCTTTGATGGGAAAATGGATAAAAAGTACCAGCTGGATAGGGAAGGGGCTGAGTTCCTTTTCTCCCATCCAGACCACCAGGGGCTGATACAGCAAGCAGCCTGTGATGAAGCAAGGGTGCCTCTGTCCTCTCATCCTCCAGACAAGGACTCCATAAAAATAGATAGCATGGCCAAAAAAGGCTATTTCTAGGGACATGGATATGTTGTTCATCCACACTGTCTGGCAGGTATCCTTGCCGCTTTAAATATTGCCGGAAGGTCTTCAAGCTGGCTCCTCCCACCCACCCGGGTGGTAAAACTCTCGGCTCCGCCCCATGACGTCAGATCTTCCTTACCGCTTGGAAGCTCAGGTTCCCTCCTTAACGCTCTGCGTATAAGACTGGTTCCTAATTCTTGAATTTCGAAATTAAAAGTTTTGTTTTTGCTAAAAGACTTGGTCTTCTCTCCCTACATGGCTCAAAGACAGACAAATTGACTTCCGGTTTCCGAGATGCCCTTGCAGGCAGAAGATGTCTCGAGGCGGATCCACACTCCATGTGTGTCTACTGTCTAGGCCTGGAGCCACGACCCGCAGGCCTCGACCTGTGCTCTTCCTTGCAAGCCTCGTCCTCGAAGACCGTGCTGCCCGTTTACAACTGGGGCATCCCGAGAAGCGATTTCCTCCGGTGAAGTCAAAAGAGGCCCGGTCGGCAGTGTCCGCGGCGGCGGGCTCGGCGGATCAGCTCGAGCAGATGATCGCCCTCGAAGAGGACGCGGCGCGGGCCACTTCTACCTCGGCTGCAGCATTTGTCCCGCTCTCTCTTGGTGCCTCTGATTCAGCTTCTTTTAAGGAGCTTTGTCTGACCCTCTCTTCTAAAGGTGAGGGACCAACTTCTTCTGGACCGTATTCTCGGTCCAAAAAGAGAGACAAGGGTAAGTCTAACCGTCGACACTCTTGGGAGCGGGAAAGATCCCTCTCCCCGAGTTGTTGGCCGTCGACTTCGGTCGACTGCTCGGCTTCGGCCACTGGTCTCACGGTGTCCCCGTCAGGCCAGTTGACCGAGACTCCCGTCGACGCGGTCAAGATTTTTCTCGACCCGTTGGATGGGTTGTCAGCAGGAGAAGCTGAGAATCCCCTCTCCCCGGTTCCCCCGGTGGGAGTTGAGGACCCCGTTGGCTCATCTGTGCCTCTAGTTCCGGAGCCGGTTGAATCCTCGAACCAAAGGGGTGCCAGTTCCCACGGCACCTCCCCTGCGTCCTCGGAAAAGCCGGGTTCTCGGTCTCCCGGACTTCTTCACGGTCAGGCGATCCTGCCGTCATGGCGGTCTAAAGCACATGACAGCGGCGCCGCCATGTCTCTTCCTCCTCCTCTCCTCGGACGAGGAGCGGCGCCAAGTTGCGTCGGCGATATGAGACTCAGTGGCAACAGCTCCTTCTAACCGGGAATAAGCCGACACCGTCGTCTTTGACCATTAAGTGGCTGTCACCGGGCGGCGAAACAACCTCGTTTTATCCAGGCCTGTTCCCAGGCGGTTGTTCGGCCAAAACCAGCTGCCCACCGATTCGGTGGAACCTCCGCCTCCACAGCCGTTAGTTGGGGCTCCGACCAAAATTCTCGGTCGGCTCAGGGACTGCCCATAGGCTGTCTGTCACCCTCTCCCGATCGACCTCGGCAGGTGGAGGTGGCTCAGGCCAAAGCAGCTCTTTGAGGACTCTTCCGAGTCCGAGCGATTCCTCCTTTTCTCAAGCGTATGGACTTGGGTCCTCAGGAGGACAGTCGGTGGGCGATAGCCTTTGTCCTTCCTGGGATTGCTTGGCTCATCTCGGAGTCCACGGGATGGAGCTCGAACCCGTTTCTAAGCGGCCAGGTATCCCCTCACGGAGATTCTGGACTGAGGGATTCCCCTACGGAGGTCTTTCGGTGGCGAGGCCATAGTGGGCCCGGCCTTGGAGCTCTGCAGCGCCCTAGCACTGCCCTCGCCTTGGCCAGAATGGCCAGGAAGTATCGGTCCCTACGGTTCCTTGTCCAGTTTTGGAACCCCCTCGGCGAGGGTTAGTTACCGACAAGCGTTTTCTGGCGTGCGGAGCGCTAGGGATGTGGACAAACCTCCCGACAAGAGTCAAGAAATTGGACTATGCGGGCGAAAAGTCGCTGCGTCCTCCCTCGGCCTCGCCAGGCCAGTTCGGCCGTCCTCATGGCACATTTCTCTCATGCCCTGTTGGGCTCCCTGGATGGTCGTCCCTCATCTTCCAGCGGATCTGCAGACCACGGTCAGGCAGGTGCGGGACCAGGGTGATGGCCAAACAGCGCTCAGACTGCTTTAGACATTGGGGACTAATGTGCCAGGTCTGTGGCGGCCGCGAGTGGCTATGCGTCGTCGGGCTGGCTGAGGATATCCACCTTTGCCCGGATACCCAGCACAAGTTGGCGGATGTTCCCTTTTTGGTGACTGACCTCTTCGTCCCTGGGGTGGAGGGTCACCTGCAGAGGATCGAGAAGTCCAATGCTACCTTGGACTCGATCTCTTCCGCTCAGAAGGACAAAGGCCGCAAACCACAGCCTAAGCCCTTTCGTCCTTCTCGCCCGGCGTCCGGCCCAGCAGCGTCAGGGCCAGCAGGCTCAGGCTTAGCATCCAAACCCAAGCCGGGGCTTCCTCCAACAGGAAGCAGGGAGGTAAAGGCCCAGGAGGTCCCTCGGCGGTCCCTCCTCTAAGCCTGCCCAGTGACGGGCTGAGGGGTGTCGCCCCCAACCCCGTCACCTCTCCCCAGGTTCCCCCCGTGGGGGGACGGCTCGGCACTTCCTTTCTGCCTAGTCCGTTATTACCACGGACAGATGGGTGCTGGAGGTGGTGGGAAAGAGCCTGCCTCTGAAGTCGAGCAGGCCCGCCCTTCAGAGCCGTCGCACCCGCAGGGGGGCCTCGGGGTCCGCAGCCCTCACTGTCGGCTCGCGGGCCGACGTAACTCCTCCTCCTCAAAGGAGGTGATCAGGAGGTGGCGGACTCTCCCTCAGAACCGGGGTTTGTGTCCAGGTACTTCCTGGTTCGAAGCAGACGGGTGGGGGCTGGCGCCCATTCTCGACCTACACGACCTGAAAAAGTTCCTAAGGTCTCGAACCTTCAGGATGGTCACTCTGGCTCAGATAATACCATCCCTGGAACACGGCGTGTGGTTCTGCTCTCTGGACCTGCAGGACCCGTTCTTTCACGTCCCTATCCGTCCGTCACATCGGAGATTCCTTCGCTTTCGAACAGAGGGATCCCTTTTCGAGTTCCGAGCCATGCCCCTGCCTGTCTCCAGCTCCCAGGGTCTTCACCAAATGCATAGCAGTGGTGACAGCTCCCTGCTGCGCCGAGGGGTCGGGTCTCACCCACCGGACGTTGGCTGATAACAGCCCCCTCAGACAGGAGGTGAGGCGGTCAGAGATCTGGCCCTCAGGTTTGCTCTCAAGTCGGCCTTCTCATCAGCGAGGCCAAGTCGGAACTCGAGCCGAAGCAGGTGATTCTGTTCATCAGGGCAGAGCTCGACTCTCTTCGAGCCAGAGCACGGCTCCCGGCGGACAGGGCCGAGGTTCTTACCTCCTTTGCCCAATCATTTCTGGTTGGGCAATCGCGCCCTGCCCGGGACTGTCTGCGCCTCCTGGGTCTCATGGCGGCCTGTACCAGTGTGGTCCGTTGGGCACGCTGGCACATGCGCCCCTTCAGTGGGGACTGGCCAGCCAGTGGTCTGGCAGCTGCGATCCATTGGACCAGCTAGTGACGGTGACCCAGGGATGTGGAGCAGCTCTCGGTGGTGGATCGTTCCAGCTCATCTGCGGAGGGCATCCCGTTTATCCGCCCGAGCCGGCGGTCTCTCTATCGACCGATGCCTCTCTGATGGGTTGGGGTGCCCATCTTGGGGAACACGGGCGCGCGGCCTCTGGTCCCCTGGAGTCCGATGCCACATCAACCTGCTGGAGCTCCAGGCGGTCCGCCTAGCTCTCACCGCCTTTGCTCACGTTTCTCCGGGGTCAAGTGGTCCGAGTCCAGACGGACAATACCACGACCATTTACTACCCTAAACCGCCCGGGGGCGGGGCCGCGCTCCATGCTTCTATGCAAGGCTCTCGCATTTGGTCACTCATGCGCCAGCAGGCGGATCTCCTAGCCATTCATGTGGCAGGGCCTCCAACACCCTGGCCGATGCCCTGAGCTGGATAGGGGCTGCATCCCACAGTGGTCTCTCATGCGGAGGTACAAGATCTGTTCTCCCATTGGGGCACACCTCAGGTGGACCTGTTTGCCTCCAGGAGAGCGCGAAGCTGAGAGCTGTTCCATGCCCACCCCCTCAGCAGGAGCTCACTGCAGAGGTGCCTTCTCGAGCCGTGGACCCGGGCCTCTTCTACCCTTCCCCATTTTCCTTGATACAGGTGCTTCTCAAAGCTAGGAGGGACAAGGCGCAGGTGATTCTGATAGCCCCAGACTGGCCCGCCAGTTTGGTATCCAGATCTCCTCAGCCTCAGCTCCAGGCTCCCGAGGCAGCTTCCAGCTCGCCCGGACCTGCTCTCAGTCAGTCAGGGAAGGTGTTCCATCCGGACCTTCAATCCCTGCACCTGGCGGCCTGGTTCCTGGCGGCTAGAGTTCCAGGCCTTGGGTCTTTCCGAGCAGGTCCTCAGTGTTGTTGAGGCGTCCCGTAGAGTCGACCAGGAATGCTATGCCTTCAAATGGAAGAGATTTTCCATTTGGTGTCAGGACAAGGGCTTGGACCCTTCCTCCTGTCCTTTGGCAAGCATCTTGGACTATTTGGTCCCTTTCGTCAAGGGCTTAGGTCATCGACCTAAGGGTGCACCTGGCAGCCATCTCTGCTTACCAGGCGTGGGCGGGGAGCAGTCGATGGCGCAGGAGAAGATGGTCTGGCGCTCTTACAAGGCCTTGATCACATTTCCCTCCGGTCGAGAACCTCCACCTCTGTGGGATTTACTGCTGGTACTGGCAAAGCTCATGGGCAAGCCATTCGAACCAATGCACAGGTGTGAACTCTCTCACCTGTCGTGGAGAGACCGCCTTCTTGGTGGCTATCACGTCAGCCAGAAGGATGGGAGAACTCCAGGCGCTCTGCATCGAGTCTCCTTACCTGGTCTTCCACAGGGACAAGGTTGTCCTGCGCCCCCACCCGAAATTCCTTCCGAAGGTGGTGTTGGAGTTTCACCTTAACCAGGTGTTGACTCAATCGGTGTTTTACCCCAATCACACCTCAGATGCCGAATACAGGCTCCATACTTTGGACCCTAGAAGGGCGCTCGCTTATTATAAGCTGAAATTCGAGGAGAGGTTCGCCAGCTGTTTGTCACCTACGCTGAAGCCGCACCTGGCAGACCTGCAGCCAAGCGGACGATAAGCAGGTGGGTCACCTCCTGCATAGATCTCTGCTATAGGTTGGCGGGCATGGAGCCTCCCAGAGGGATAAGAGCTCATTCTACCCGCCATACTGCTGCATCGGTGGCTGCTTCCAGGGACGTCCCTATCCAGGATATCTGCAGGGCTGCTACCTGGAAGTCAGCACACACCTTTATCACCCATTACCACATTGACCTTGAGTTCGCGGGATGCTGGTTTTGGGGCCTCAGTTCTCCAGTCTCTATTCCCTAAGTAGGGGTGTGCTGCTGCCTCCCTCCTCCCGGAGAACTGCTAGGAGTCTGCCAGACAGTGTGGATGAACAACATATCCATGTCCTAGAATACAGGTTACTCACCTGTAACAGGAGTTCTAGGAATGGTATGTTGTTCATCCTACGACTTTCTCGACCTCGGCAGAAGCACAACCTGAGCTTCCAGCGGGCCAGATCTGGCGCGTCAGGTGGAGCCGAGGTTTTACCACCGGGTGGGTGGGAGGAGCCAGCTTGAAGACCTTCCGGCAAGATTTAAAGCGGCAAGGATACCTGCCAGACAGTGTGGATGAACAACATATACCATTCCTAGAACTCCTGTTACAGGTGAGTAACCTGTATTTATTGGCCTCCCTGGCCATGAGACAGGCTACTTTCCAGGCTCATGCTGCCCAGTACCAGAAGTCACTGTGGCATGGTGTCCTGGCTGTGTCCCAAAAAGCCTCCTCAACCTTGTCAGATGACCTGGCTGAAACTGCCAGGTTTGGGCTAGAGACGGCTAAATACCAATTCCAAATGGCTTCTGACTCCAATTACACTGCAGCCAGGTGGATGGCAAACACGGTGGCACAGGGAGGTTTGCTTGGCTTAGGGCCACAAATCTCACTCAGTATACCCAGTCTGAGGCATTGGATTGTCTGCTGGAGGGAAATTCTCATTTTGGGGAGTCCACTGTTGCCTGTATGAAAAAGGTGGATGAGTACAAGGCCACTTACAGAAGCAACTCTGCCAGAGAGAGAGAGCTTCTTCATCCACCAGACCCTATTGGGGGGGTAGGGGCAGGTCTTAAACGGCCAGACCCTTCCTGCAACCAGTGGCTTTGCCCCGATACCAGCAGTATCCACAACAAGGATACTCAAGGGGTAGGGGTAGAAGGGGCTCCAGACGGGGATCTCAGCCCCAACAAAAGTAGAATCCATGAAGCTTTGGTCACCTCCTCCCTCCCTGTCGGAGGTAGACTGTCCCATTTCCTACAGGCTTGGCTGAGTATCACCACAGACAAGTGGGTCCTGGAGGTGGGGGGGCAGGTACTGTCTCTGGATTTCAAATCCCGTCCTCCTCTAAAATCTGGATTTTCAGCACACCTTCCCTAGCAGAGAGGGAACTGCTAGAGGCAGAGGTTCAACACTTGCTACAACTCAGAGCAGTGGAACCAGTTCCTACCACCCCGAGAGGAAGGGTTTTTTATTCCAGATACTTCCTAACGACAAAAATGGAGAGTGGCTGCCAGTATTGGATCTCAGAGCTTTAAACAAGCATCTGAAAAAAAAAAAACAAAGTTCAAAATGGTAACTTTGGCCTTGATTTTGCCAGCAATCCAAAAAGGGGATTGGCTGGCATCACTGGACTTGAAAGACTCCTATTTCTACATCCCCATAAAGGAATCTTACAGAAAATATCTAAGATTCAGACACTTTTCAGGTCATTACCAGTTTTCAACCATGCCTTTTGGCGTTTCTTCGGCCCCAAGGGTTTTCACAAAGTGCTTAGCAGCTGTAGTGGCACATCTTCAAAGGCAAGCAATAACTGTTTTTCCATATCTGGACGGTAGTGGGCAAATCACCAGACCAAGTCAAACTTTCTCTGAAAATCACCCAGGACCATCTTCAGTCTCAGGGTTTTATCATCAACCAGAAAGTATGTCCTCTTACCTGCACAAATTTTGCCGTTCATAGGGGCAGAGATAAACACTCTGCAGGGCAGTGCCTTCCTGCCTTTGGACAGGGTAAAAAGTCTTCAGTCAGTAGCTAACTCTTTCGGACTTCAAGCCAAAAACTGCAGGGCAATTTCTGCAGTTACTGGGCCATATGGCTGCATCCGCAGCCCCAGTTCAAGGCACCAGGTTTCGCACGCGAGACATCCAGTTTTGTCTCAGAGAGCACTGGAATCAAAGAAAAGACCCTTTCTCAAAACTCATTCCGGTAACAAGACCATTGTTACAGGCTCTCCTTTGGTGGAAAAAAGAATCCCATTTAAGACAAGGGATTCCTTTCCAAAAGGACACTCCTTCACTGATCCTCACAACAGATGACTCTCTCCTGAGCTGGGGTGCCCATTTAGGGAATCGTGCAACCCAGGGCACCTGTTCAGCAGCAGGGTCCCTCCAGCACATAAACCTGTTGGAACTCAGAGCAGTGTTGCTAGCTCTAAAAGCTTTTTCTTTTCTAGTGCAAGGCAAGGTGGTACAGGTCAGAACAGACAATACCACCACAGCGTATTACATAAACAAGCAGGGAGGCACCAGATCAGGCCTCCTGTGCACAAAGGCCATGAGAATTTGGGCTCTGGCCAATTCCCTGGGAGTATCCCTGCAGGCAATCCATTTACCAGGGAAAGACAATACCCGGGCAGATACATTGAGTTGAATAAACCAGGCCCATCACGAATGGACCTTGAACAAACAGGTAGTACAAGTTGTTTTCAGGAGTGGGGCACTCCTCAGATAGATTTGTTTCATCCCACCAGAACCACCACCTGCCACAATATTGCTGCAGACCACCAAATCAGGGCACACTTCCTCTGGATGCTCTGACCTTAGATTGGTCAGGGAAGTTCCTGTATGCCTTTCCTCCCTTCCCTCTGATTTTCAGAGTGTTACTGAAGTTCAGATCCCATTGAGCCTTTCTGATCTTGGTGGCTCCAGACTGGCCCAGGCAGCCATGGTACTCTCTTCTGCGCTCCATGTTTGTAACCAAACCAATACATCTTACTTCGAGTAGAAGCTCTTGCAGCAGGTTCAGACAATGAGGACTGGCGCCACCTGGCGGCTGTTCCGGCAACCTTTTCTCTAGCAGTACCTCGGGGGCAGCCGGCGTCGGCTCCACCTGACATCAGCCTATATAAGGGAGGAGTTCCCCATTGCTCAATTCTTTCCCACCGCACAGTCAGGGTTAGTTCAGCATTTCGGCTAGTACCAATTGCCCTTCTCCACATGGTAGTTTTCGCTACAGAATTCAAATTTTTCTTTCCTCATATGTCATCTCATTTGAACAAGTGTACTTGTGGGTGTCAGATTCCCATTAAAGACGGACATTCTGCGTGCCTTTATTGTCTGGGGCACGACCATCGCACCAACGGCTGCCCTCATTGTCGGGCCTTCAATTTGCGGATGCGAATTCTGTGCCAGAAGTCCCTCGCGGCCTTTATAGCAGAATCTAGACTCGCTGCTATGGAATGGGCCTCTTCGTCGGGGAATCCGAACCTCAGCATGCCCACAAACACCACAAAAAACATTGGGACCAGGACAGAGGGAGATCCTACCCGAAGCACTGGTCCTCGGGTTCAAAGTCCGGATCGTCGAGCCATGACTCCCGCCTCATGATGGTTAAGTCTTCATCGGTGGGTTCTTCTTCTTCTTCTTCTTCCCTTACTTCTGTCCAACTCTTGAAGGTTTCTCAGCCTGAAAAATCCAAGGGTTCAGGTAAGAGCTCCTCCCGCTCCGCTTCTTCTTCCAAAGCCGACTCCTGGGAGTAGAGTAAGGCCTCTGGGTCTATGGCCGATAGGGCTTCCTCCCTCCCGCCTAAACACAAGGCCTCGGACCGACGCCAGCCTCTGGCTGCTGACCGGCGCTCGGCCTTGAAAACTTCTAGTCACAAACCCAACCGTCGTCCGTCCAAGGAAAAGGAACAACGTCCATCAGGTGTCAAGGACAAGTGGACGCCGGACTCTCGTTCGCCCGCTACTCCATCGGCCCTGGCGACGGTTATTCTGCCACCGGTAGTGTTTAAACCGCCGCTGGCTCGTCCGGTGCCAGTTCTGTCCCCTACACCGGACGTCAGCTCAGACACCACTTCTCACGGTGGCGGTCCGCCTGACCTGATGACTTTGGTGCTGGCGCTGCCCGTCATCTCCCTTAGGCCAGCGCCTGTCGATAAGGGTTCTGATCTGACACCCCGGATGGCAGGGCCAGCACCGTGCAGGCTCGGGCTCCTCCGCCCTACACCTGACTCTCAAAGTTGCACCCTCTCAGGTGAAGGCTTTCGCCCACTGGTGGGACACAATAAAAGGGACCTGCCAGCTGGGGCGCCTCCACCCACTCCGGAGCCGGTTCCCGAACGGGTTGAACCGGGCGGTCAGGGAGACGACATGCCTCCTCCAAAGAAGCACGACAAAAAGTCTAAGAGGGACTGTTCCTACAGTTCCTCCCATTCTCCATCTCTGCGTCCGGACAAGAGGCCAAAAGGGAAGAGGCGTACCCCCCCTTCCCCCACCACCTCCTATGTAGACTCAGACTGTGACTCCTCCTCAGTCTACTCGGAGCCAGACACTGGGGACACGGAAGAGCTTCCTAAATCCCCTCCAGATGACCCCAGTTTTATGGAGGTAATGAGGCACATCCAGGCCAACATGGGATGGGACACTGAGGCCCTGGACCCCGTGCGCTTATGGCTGCCTAAGTACCTCCGCCAGAAAGATGCAAAGCTGGCGGTCATCCCTCCCATGGTCAGCACTTTTGCTGATGTCTCCCACATGACCTGGAAGCATCCTTTTTCCGCCCCTGCTGTGCCGAAACAGGCCCACAGGCACTACAGGGCGCCTGCCGACCATCCCTTCCTAGCCAAACCACCTGCAGAGGACTTGGTGGTGATTTCGGGCAGCTAATGATTGTTCGCAGAGGCCCAAACATCTGAGCACCCAGCCGCCTGATAGAGAATCAAAACAGCTGGATTTCATGGGCTGTAAGGTGTACTCTGCTGCCACCTGTAGCATAAGGAGTCTTAACTTCTTAACACACATGGTCCAATTCCAGAACGCCCTTCGAGAACAAGGAATGGACCTGGTGCAGAGCCTGCCCGATTGTCCTCAGCAGACCAAGCTCGCCAAGCTACTGCAGACCGGTTCAGACGTGGGTGCCCATGTTCTGCGCTCGGCTTACGACTCTGCAGACACCTACTCAAGGGCAGCCGCCACTGGCATTTGCCTCCAGTGCCATGCTTGGCTTCGGGTATCAGGATTTGATCCAGATGTACAAGTCAGCCTTCTGGATACTCCCTTTAGAGGCCCCGTGCTCTTCGGCAATGACACGGAGCATGTTATTACCAGGCTGCAGAACTCCGGAAAGGCAGTCTGTTCCGTGCAGTCCATGTACCGCCCGAAGCAAGGGCGAGCAAGAAAGCCCCGTTTTTGTGGCTGTGGGGGACACCAGTCTCAGCAACCTCACTTTCAGCAGCATGCTCAACGAGGTGGCTTTGTTTGTAGGGGCGGAGCCAGGGGTGCCTCAGCATCCACCTCTAGACCTCTCGGAGCAGCTACTGCCTCCCTTCCTCCCTCACCCAATGCCTGACTACTCAGGCGACCCTCCTCCTCTGGTAACTCCGCCAGAGGAGCTGGTAGGAGGATGTTTTTAGCTTTACGTGGACGCGTGGGCTCAGGTGACCTCCGACCACTGGGTTCTACAACTCGTGGAGTTCGGGCACTCCATAGAGTTCACATCCATTCCACCAGACAGACCACCCCCCCATCCCAGTACTCTAGGAAACACAGAGCCCTGATCAGACAGGAGATATCCTCCCTTCTAGAAAAAAGGGCTATCGAGACGATTCCACTGGCCAAATCAGGAAAGGGTTTTTTCTCCCACTTCTTCCTGGTCCCGAAGAAGTCGTGAGATCTCAGACCCATTCTGGATCTCAGCGATCTCAATCAGTGGGTCTCCTACAAGAGATTCAGGATGGTTTCTCTTCCCACTCTCCTCCCTCTCAGTTTGGCAGGACACTGGCTAGCATCCCTGGACATGCAGGATGCTTACTTGCACATTCCTATCACCAGAGACCATCGGAGATTCCTCTGGTTCAGGTTCGAGAGTGAGGACTATCAATTCCGAGTCCTCCCTTTCAGTCTTTCCTCGGCCCTGAGGGTCTTCACGAAGTGCTTGGCAGTCGTAGCTGCAGCACTTTGGAGATGAGGACATTTTGTGTTTCCATATCTGGATGACTGGCTCTTCCTGGCCCATTCCAGGCCCTGCCTGTCGGAGACTCTCAAGGATTCCATCAATCTGTTTCAGGGTCTCTGAATCACCATCAACAGGGAAAAGTCCCATTTGTCTCCATCCCAGATAGTCAAGTTTATAGGAGCCTCTCTGGATACCAGTCTCGAGAAGGTTTTTCTTCCCACTGACAGAGCAGGTCGCATTCGTACCATGTCTCCTCGGCCTCAGAGGTGCCGGCTCGCCTGCTTCTCTGGTTGCTCGGACACATGGCGGCTGCCATAGTGTCGGTCCACCTGGCCCGTCTTCGTATGCGGGCCATCCAGTGGTCCCTGAGGGTTCAGTGAGACCAGACGTCAGGCTATCTGGATGTCTTGGTCAGAATATCAGAGCCAATCCGCCGAGAGCTTCGCTGGTGGATGTCGCCCAAAAACCTCCTAAAGGCCATCCCATTTCAGCTGGGGGCACCGACTCAGTCCCTCTCAACGGATGCTGCGTCCCTGGGATGGGAGGCACCCTTCAGGAACCATGGCATGCAGTACTTGAAATTCCTCCCCACAGAGGCAGACATCTCGCATCAGTGTCCTAGAAATGAGAGCAGTGCTCTATGCCCTTCAAGCCTTGGTGTCGGTCCTTTTACCAGGCCATCTGTTGCTGCAAACAGACAACACCCCAGTGATATTTTACATCAACAAACAAACAAATTCCTCATTCCTATCCCCTTTGCAGGGAGGCAATGCAGGTATGGGATTGGGCCCTGGAACACCATCTGTTCCTCATGGCAGTGCACATTCCTGGGCTTCAGAACATGCTGGCAGACACGCTCAGCAGGACATGGTCGCAAGCCCACGAGTGGGAATTGTGCCAAGATGTGGCAGATCGCATCTTTTGCCTGTGGGGGACACCAGAGGTGGATCTTTATGCGTCTTGATACAACGCAAAATTGCCCAGTTTTTGCCCGCTAGGTCCAAAACCTGGTGCTTTCTGGCAAGACATGTTATCCCTCTGTTGGAACGAGAGGTTCCTATATACCTTTCCTCCCTTCCCTCTTCTTCAAAAGGTCCTCCTCAAGGCACAGTCTGAGTCGTCCATCATTATCCTGATCGCCCCGTTGTGGCCTTGCCAGATTTGGTTTCCTTTACTACAGCGTCTAGTGACAGAGCCTCCAATGCCTCTCCCTCTATCCTCACATCTTCTGTCGCAGGACAATGGGTCCCTGTTGCACCCGAACCTGCGGTCCCTTCACCTGCACGCCTGGCTCCTCAGGACTTAGCAATGGTCTATTTTGGGGTTTCTGACCAGGTTGCCAAGGTGTTGGCTGAGGCTAGGAAACCTGCCACCAGGGCCACTTGCGCTTTGAAATGGAAGAGGTTCTGCATCTGGACCACAGCGAAGCAGGTGGATGCATACCGTCCTTGAATATTTACTCTTTCTCTTTCAGAAAGGCCTTAGTTATTCCTCCATCATGGTACACCTGGCTGCCATCTGTGCTTACCATTCTTTCGTGTTGGGTAAGACGGTGGCTCAGATGGAGGTTTCCAAAGCTTTTTTACGTGGCATTCTGCACATCAGACCTCCCATCCGGGACCCTGTTCCTCCTTGGGATCTTCTGTTCGTCCTGGAGAAGCTCTCTCTCCCTCCATTCGAACCGGCTATGAGCGCTGAGCTCAGTTTTCTCTCCTGGAAAATGCTGCTCTTGGTGGCGGTCACTTCCGCTAGGCGCATTTCTGAACTGCAAGTCCTCATGTGTAGGGAACCCTATCTGATCTTTCACAAGGACAGGGTTGATTTGCGCTCAAATACGAAATTTTTGCCTAAAGTGGTTTCAGAGCTCACTTTAAACCAGTCGGTTCAGTTCCCGGTCTATTACCTGGAGCATTCCAGTAGGGGAGAGGCCCTTCTCCATTCCCTGGACATTCACAGGGCTCTCAGGTGTTACTTGGCTAGAACCAAGGGGATCAGGCAATCTGATCAGTTGTTTGTTTCCTTTGCTCCTCGGTCGGCAGGTCGCCCGGTCTCCAGACAGACGCTGTCGCGCTGGTTGGTCCATTGCATCTCTTATCGTTACGAGACGCACAATAAGTCGACTGCGGGGCTGATTAAAGCTCACTCTATGAGGGCTCTTTCTACTTCGTTCGCCGCTCTTAAAAGAGTTCCGACGGCAGATATTTGTGCTGCCGCTACCTGGAGCTCCGTGCACACCTTTGTGAGGCACTACAGCTTGGACATTGTTTCCAGGTGCAGAGCAGGGTTTGGCCTTGCGGTCCTGCAGGGCCTGGTTTCCTGAGGTTCCTCCCTCTGTTTTTTTCCTGCTCCTGTTTGTTTCCCCCTCTCAAGGGGTTGTCATAAGTTTATACTGCTTGGGACTCAGTCCTCATTGTTTGAACCTGCTGCAAGAGCTTCTACTCTAAGTAAGATAGTACAGTTACGTAAAAACTTACCATAACAGTAGATCTTTGAGAGAAGCTGTTGCAGCAGGTATATTTACCGCCCGCCTCTCCACGGGGATCTGGCCCTTTCCCGATCGGCATACTTCTGCTGAAAAGGTTGTCTTTGGGCTAACAGTTGCCGTTTTGACCTGCGGTTTCCTTGCCGGGTGGGAAGCGTGTCAGAACTGGTGCGTGGGGAACTCCTCTCTTGTATAGGCCGGCGTCGGCTGGGGCATTCCCCACGTAGGTACTGCTAAGAGAAAAAGTTGCCAGAACAGCCGCCAGGTGGCACCAGACCTCATTATTTGAACCTGCTGCAAGAGCTTCTCTCGAAGATCTGCTGTTACGGTAAGTTTTGACGTAACTGTACTATCTTCCTCAGAGGTACGATCTCCTGCCCTCCAGTCAGGGAACACTTTTGTATCCGAACCTCAAGTCCCTCAATCTCAAGTCTTGGCTCTTGAAGAACCAGAATATGCTAATTTAAATCTCTCTGATGCTGTACTAACCATACTGAAAGGTTATAGAAAACCTTCAACTAAAAAAAACTATTCTTCCAAGTGGAACTGTTTTTTCTTTCTGGTGCATAGCCAAGGGTTTAGTGCCAGCTCAGTCTGGAGTCCCAATTATTTTGGACTATCTTACTCATCTGCATTCCCAGGATTTACAACCCAGCTCTCTAAAAGTCCACCTTGCAGCATTGTCTGCCTACCTTTCTGCTGGAGCAAAGGTGTCAATGGCATCACAATCCATTTTGAGAAGATTCTTTAAGGGATTAATTCATTTGCATCCTCCCCATAGGGCACCAGTGCCTGCATGGGATCTTAATGTGTGCATAGCTAAACTCATGGGTCCTCCTTTTGAACCCATGGCTACAGCTGCTCTAAATTATGTTATATGGAAAACAGTTTTTCTAGTAGCAATCACTTCTGCAAGAAGAATTAGTGAGCTCCAGGCTCCCTGTATCGACCTGGACTATATCTCATTTCACAGAGATAAGGTAGTCCTTAGAACTAACGGGCAGTTTCTCCCTAAAGTGGTTTCTGACCTTCATCTAAACCAGTCCATCACTCTTCCTGTCTTTTTCACAGACCATGCTAGTTCTGGTGAAAGGCTTCATAGCCTAGATGTAAAGAAACGTTCTCAGCTTATACATGACGGCCACTAAAGGCCACAGGAATGACAGAAAACAACTGTTCCTGACATGGGGATGTGGGGATGGGAAAGCCAGCCTCAAAGCGCTCCATTTCTCGATGGATGATCCAGTGTATTCAGTTCTGCTACACTAAAGCAGGTAGGGAACCCCCAAAAGGAGTGAGGGCACTCTCTACAAGAGGAACAGCTGCTACCTTAGCAGCAGTTAGGGAGGTTCCATTAGTGGATATTTGCAAATCTGCTAACTGGAAAACAGTGCACACCTTTACAAAGCATTATAGCGTGGATGTTTTGCCCAGAAGTGATGCTAGGTTTGACACAGCAGTCCTGCAAAGTCTGTTTCCAAAGTAAGTTTTGTGCCCACTTCCTGTTGTACTGCTTGGTAATCTGCACAAAGTTATGGATATACTGAGCATTACTGGGGTTAGATGAAACAATTACTTACCATAGTAATCTTGTTTCTTCCCAGTGATGCTCAGATATTCATAACTTGCCCCCCTTCCTCCCTTCCCTTAACAGCTTCAGCCTCTGCACTCTGCATGCTGGTGCTACCAAATCACATTATATCTCACAGTGCGTATTCTCTACACTGATTTACAGTTTTAAGTAGAGTTTATTCTGGTTTTTCTATTTTAGAATTATTTGATATTTGTTCTGAATTTTGTTGTATTCATTGTTCCTCCACTTGGAGGTTAAATTTTGATTAAAATTCTAAATTTGGGGTAACCCCAATTATGATGATTTAATTATTTTACTAATTATATAAGCCCTGACTTCCAAGCTCCATACAAATCTGAAGTAGTTAGAACACTGACAGTTGGTAGAGGCAGTGTTTGAAAGATGCTCACCTGCAGAGTGTTCCATCATTTGCATGTGTTCCATCTCTCCGGGCAGCCCAACCCCTCAGGCTTACTGCATAAAGTTATAAATATCTTGAGCATCACCGGGAAGAAACAAAATTACTATGGTAAGTAATTTTTTCTTACAGTAAATACCAATGTAATTGTACTTTTCCCAGCCTGAACCCGAGATATATTGTCTGTGATTTGGTCTGACTGGAATGTGAAAGAAGGCCTCTTTCAGGTCCAGTGACACCAGCCAGTCTCCTGATGGGATGGCGTCAATATGACTGTCTTGAACCTTTACTTTTTATGATGTTTTTTTTTTTCAGGCAGCTTAGATCTAAAATGGGTCGCCTGCCCATTTCTCCAGTTTTCATGCAAATCAGGAGGTATCTTGAAAACAGTCCCTTCCCCCCTTTTTAGGGCTGCAGTGGGCGTAGCCCTGCAGACCTCTTGCTACAGAAAATGGACTTTGCGCATTCCTTCCAAACGAACATCATGTTGGACGTGAACAGTCACCTATGTGTCCATGTTATCCCTGGCGCACTCTGCTCCTTGTCTCCAGGGGCACTGCACTATTTCTGTACACCTAGGCGGCGTCCTGATCGTGACACTGGGGGGACTGGGCACCCCCAGTGTCGCTCGTGTTTCTGGGGGGGTGGCATGGGGTGGTGGGTGCTGAGAGGGAGGGTCAGGTGGGGGATATCTATAATTTAAAAAAAAAAATACTTTGGCATTTACGGCACACTCTGCAGTGTCAAAGGTGGCCATTGCAGTCTCCTGCGCATGCGTGACTACTAGCACATGCACAGTACACTTGGTGCCCATCTTTAACACGGCAGGGTGTGCTGTGACCACCAATGTTTTTTCCTTTTATAGATATCCCCCTACCCAACTCTCCCTCCCTCTCAGCGCCTGAACATAAAGTGATACTGGGGGCGCCCGATTTTCCACCTGTGGCCGTAAGGGCTCTGCATGTTTTTTCTTTTCTTTCTTTTCCCCGCATTATCTGTTTATCCGCCTCCTCGTCTCAACCAGCCTCTCCTTCAGGTCACTCTCAGGGTTACCCAACAAATCCCTTTGTCGGACGGGTCCTCTCCTTCCGGAGAGAATGTGCCTTGCGGCTTACCTTTCAAACAACATGAAGTCTTGCTGTATTCTGACTATATATGGAGTTAGCCGCAGCACTTGAACTACTCTGGGGAGGAAAGTGTTAACTCTATGCCAAGGGATAGAACTTTGAGCTCCAGCTCGGTTTTCAAACCTGTGTCCCAGGTACTCCCCAGTGTAACTGTCAGATTCTTTACTCCGCCTAACTTAGAAGTCACTCCAGAGATTCTCTCCTTCACTTCGGTTCGGTTTAAGTAAAAAATCGGTTGGTTTGTTAACCGTTTACTTATTTTTTCGGTGTTCGCATCTCTGTCCTCGGTATAGTAAGTGTTTAGTAGGTAGTTAGTGTTTTGTGGTAGAAATTGTTTTTGTTCGGTTTCTTCCCGGTCGGTCCGGTTAGGAACTGAAGCAATTCTGTTTTGTTTTTTTTCTTTGATTTGTATATGCAGTTTCTGGTACCTATGAGATCCAGAAATAAAACGATAATTTCCTTGTTTTTTTTAACCGACCTGTGACATGGTTGGAACCGATAGGTTTGTAGTTGCCTGGCTTAAACGCTGGTAAGGGTAACTTTTTCCTTTAGGCATGTCTGAGAAACCAGTCCTTGCCTCTCAAGCCTTTGCGGACGCCATAGTGGTCTTGGCAGAGAATGACAAAGCCATTCTTCCTCAGAAATCCAAGGCTTGTTCAGTGAATAAAGAATCCTGTAAAATCGAGATACTGGGGAAGTGAGTGTTCACTGTCGCTACCCTAGGCTTACGTATTGCTAGCTATCAGGGTTATTTCTCTCAGTATGAGTATACTCTCTGGCATTCGCTCAAAGAAACTGTGGAGGCTCTTCTGGAGTCGGACGTTAGCTCGGAGCTTCTTCAGACCATTACTAGGGGCATTGAGTCCTGCAATCAGCAATTTAAAGCTGCAATAAATGCTTTTGACACTGCTTCTAGAGCAGCAGGGATATGCCCCTGTCACTCATGGCTAAGGACTTCAGGATTCACAAATGACACTTAGCAAAGAGTCATGCATTTTCCATTTGATGGTGTTTATCTGCTTGGCCCACAGGTGGAGCAGGCACTGGAGGCCACTCAGAACACTAGGACTGTTAAAATGGCCAGACCGGCCACTGCCGCCCCTCAGCGGGGAGGAAACGCCAACAGTCTTTTTATGATAAAGGCTGAGGGCTTTAACAAGATCAAGCCTTGTACAAAAGAAAATGCAAGGCAGAAAACGGCAGTGGGCTCACTACGCCCACTGTAGCCCTGGCTCAGTTTTACAACTGGTGGAAATCTGTCTAGAGAAATGGGTCCTCTGGATAATTCGAGAGGGACACACACTAAATTTTTCCGAGACCCCTCCGGTTTGTCCGCCCAGTCGACAGCCAAAACTTTCTACCACTCTGACCTCCTTGCTTCAGAGATTCAGGGCCTTCTGAACAACTGGGCAGTAGAAGTGGTTCCGCAAGCAGAACGGAACACAGGTTCTAGGGACACAGGTTCTAGGGACACGGATATGTTGTTCAATCCATACTTATTGGCAGGTTCCTTGCCGCTTTAAATCTTGCTGTAAGGTCTTCAAGCTGGCTCCTCCCACCCACCCAGGTGATAAAACTCTCGGCTCCACCCCATGACGCCGGATCTTCCTTACTGCTTGGAAGCTCAGGTTCCCTCCTTAGCGCTCTGCGTTTTAGGCCTGGGTCCAAACTCGTCGGTTAAACCGAAACTCATACTTAAATTTACCAGACTTCAGTCTTTTTCTTCCTTCGCGGCTGCGATGGACAAGTCAACTCCCAGATTTCGGCGGTGCCCTTGTGGGCAGAAGATGTCTCGGACCAATCCGCATTCCACGTGCGTTTACTGTCTCGGGCTTAATCACGATCCACAGGCCTGGGAATTGTGCATGTCCTTCTCGGTCAACGTCCTCGAAGACCGTGCTGCCAGACTTCAACTTGGGTGCCCCGAGAGACGTATTCCTCCGCTGAAGTCGAAGAAGGCCTGTTGGGCAGTGTCCTCGGCTACGGGCTCAGCTGAGCTACTTGAGCAGATGATCGCCCTCGAGGAAGAGGCGGCCCAGGCTGCATCATCATCTTCCTCGGTCGCGGCATTTATTCCACTCTCTTTGGGCTCCTCCTACACGGCTTCTTTCTAGGAGCTTTGTCAGTCCTTCTCTACTGAGGGAGAGGAGCCATCGAGACATTCCTCTCGGTCCAAGAAGGAGGACTCAAAGGGTAAGTCCCACCGTCGGCGTTCGTGGGAGCGGGAGAGGTCCCCTTCCCCGGAAAGTCGACACTCAACCTCGGTCGAGGTTGTGGCTAAGGCCACTGGCTTCACGGTGTCCCCATCAGGTCAGCCGGCCGAGACACCCGTCGACGCAGTCGATATTTTTCTCAACCCGTCGGACGGGCTGTCGACTGGAGAAGCCGACAACCCTTTTTCACCGGTTCCCCCGGTGGGAAACGAGGACTTTCCTGTGCCGGAGTCCCTGCTTAAGGTTCCCGAGCCGAGGGAGGAATGGGTTTCCCCCGCTTCCTCCCAGACCCACCCTCGGAAACACCAAATGTCTCAGTCTTGGTCTCGGACCTCCTCTCGGTCCGGCCGATCCCACTGACATCGGCAGTCTCGGCACCGAGGGAAGCAGCAGCGCCGCTCGTCCTCATCTTTGTCCTCCTTGGAGGATAGGCTCCGGCGCAAATTGCGTCAGCATTACGAGGACCTGATGTGGCAGCAGCTCCTTTTGACCGGGAACAAGCCGACCCCGTCGCCTTCCCCGGCCATTAAGTGGCTGTCACCTGAGCGGCTGAAACAACTCCTCGTGGTCATCAAGGAGCCGAAGCCGGCGCCGGTTGCTTGGCCGAAACCAGCTGCACCACCCATTGTGGTGGAACCCCCTCCTCCACAACCTAAAACTGGGCTCCGACCAAGGATTCTCGGTCGGGTGAGGGGTTGCCCCATCGGTTGTCGGTCACCCTCACTCCCAATCGGCCTCGGCAGGTGGAGGGTGGCTCAGGCCCTCGGCAGCTGTTTGCGGACTCTTTGGAGTCTGATGATGACTCTTCCCTGTTCTCCAGGCCCTTCGACCTGGAGTCCACTGGGGGACAGTCAGTGAACGAGAGCCCATCCTCGTTCATGGGAATGCTTCAGCTCATCTCAGAATCTACTGGGATGAAGCTCGAACCCGTGTCAAAGCGGGCCAAGTATCCCCACACGGAGATACTGGACCAAGGGAATTCTCCTATGGAGGCCTTTCCTGTGGCCAAAGCCATTGTTGGCCCGGCTCTGGAGCTATGGCAGCAGCCAGTTTCTTGTCCAGCTCCTTCAGCCAGGATGGCCAGGAAGTATGCTGTTCCCACCTGCTCACTCTCCGGATTCGGGGAGCACCCTGCTGCGGAGGAGCTAATGATCGATAGTGTTTTCCGTCGTTCCGGAAACGCTCGGGACGTGGACAAGCCTCCCGACAAAGAGTCCAAGAAACTGGACTATGCCGGACATAAAGTCTACGCTGCGTCCTCCTTAGGCCTTCGTCAGGCCAGTTCGGCCGTACTGATGGCACACTTTTTCCACGCCCTTTTGGGCTTCCTGGATGAGGTGATTCCTCATCTCCCGGCTGACCTCCAGACTACGGTCAAGCAGGTGCGGGATCAGGGAAGGGCAGTGGCAAAGCAGCAGCTCCAAACTGCTCTTGACATTGGAGACTCTTGTGCCCGGTCAGTAGCGGCCGTAGTGGCCATGTGCCGCAGATCTCCACTTTCACGGCGGTTACCCAGCACAAGCTGGCAGACGTACCCTTCCTGGGTACCGACTTTTTCGGTCCTGGGGTGGAGGGTCATTTGCAGAGGATCGAGAAGTCCGATGCCACCTTGTCCTCGGTCACGTCTGCCCAGAAGGACAAAGGCCGCCAGCAGCATCGTAAGCCCTTTCGACCTTCTGCCCCTGTGGCACGTCTGGCCCAGTAATACCAGCATCAGGGTCAGCAGGCTCGCACCTGGCACCCCAAAGCCAAGCCTGCAGCTTCCTCCAGCAGGAAGCTGGGAGAAAAAGGCCCAGGATGTCCCTCGGCCGGTCCTTCCTCCAAGCCTGCCCAGTGACTGGTTGAGGGGTGTCAGCCCCAGCCTCGTCACTCCCCCTGGGTTCCCCCCATGAGTGGATGGCTCCACCACTTCCTTTCCGCGTGGTCCGCTATCACCACGGACCGCTGGATGTTGGAAGTGGTGGGAAAGGGTCTGCCCCTGAAATTCGAGCAGGCCTCACCCTATCAAGCCATCGCCCCATGGGGGGCTAGGGGGTCCACATCCTCTCTGTCGACTCATCGAGCCGACATTGCCCTGCTCCTCCAGAAGGAGGTGATCAGGGAGGTGGCGGATCCTCCACCAGACCCAGGGTTTGTGTCCAGGTATTTCCTGGTCCCAAAACGGACGGGGGGCTGGCCCCCATTCTAGACCTACACGACCTGAACAAGTTCCTAAGGTCTCAAACCTTCAGGATGGTCACTCTGGCACAGATCATTCCATCCTTGGAACGAGGCGTGTGGTTCTTTTCTCTGGACCTCCAGGACGCGTTCTTTCATGTCCCAATCCATCCGTCCCACCGGCGATTCCTCCGCTTCAGAGCGGAGGGTTCCGTTTTCGAGTTCCGGGCCATGCCCTTAGACCTCTTTCCAGCTCCCAGGGTCTTCACCAAATGCATGGCGCTGAAGGGTCCGGGTGTACCCTTACCTGGACGACTGGCTGATTGCAGCCTGCTCCAGACCGGAGGTGGAGCAGTCCAGGGATCTGGCCCTCCAGGTCTGCTCTCAGATTGGCCTCCTCATCAACGAGGCCAGATCGGAACTCGTGCCAACGCAGGTGATTCAGTTCATCGGGGCAGAGCTCGACTCTCTTTGAGCCAGAGCACGGCGGACAGGGCTGAGGTTCTTTCCTCCTTTGCCCAGTCATTTCTGGTTGGGCTGTTGCGCCCTGCCCGAGACTTCCTGTGCCTCCTGGGCCTCATGGCGGCCTGCACCAGCGTGGTCTATTGAGCCCATTGGCATATGCGTCCCCTACAATGGGGACTGGCCGGCCAGTGGTCACAGCTCTCCGGTCCTCTGGACCAGCCTGTGGCAGTAACCCAAGAGATGTGGAACGCTCTCCAGTGGTGGATCGTTCCAGCTCATCTGCAGGAGGGCATCCCGTTTGTGCGCCCTGAGCCGACGGTCACTCTAACGACCGACGCCTCTCTGATGGGTTGGAGTGCCCATCTGGGGGAGCACAGTGTGCATGGCCTCTGGTCCCCTCAGGAGTCTCAATGCCACATCAACCTGCTGAAGCTTTGAGTGATCCGACTAGCCCTCACGGCCTTCGCTCCGTTTATGCGGGGTCAAGTGGTCCAGGTCCAGATGGACACCACCACGACCATGTACTACCTAAACCGCCAGGGCAGGGGCCAACTCCTTGCCCTGTGCGAAGCTCTCCACATGGTCCCGTGAGCAGTCTGGAGGCGGATCTCCTAGCCATCCATGTGGCAGGGCCTCCAACACTCTGGCGGTGCCCTAAGCCAGATAGGGGCTGCATCTCATGAGTGGTCTCTCCTGCAGGAGAGTAGTCACGATCTGTTCTCCCACTGGGGCACACCTCAGGTGGACCTGTTTGCCTCCAGGGAGAATGTGAAGCTGAGGCTGTTTCATGCCCACCCCACCCCCCCCCCAGGGCTCGGTGCAGGGGGATGCCTTCTCGAGGCCGTGGACCCCGGGCCTCTTCTACGCCTTTCACCTTTTTCCCTTGATCCACAAGGTGCTTCTCAAGGCGAGGAGGGACCAGGCGCAGGTGATTCTGGTAGCCCCAGACTGGCCTCGCCAGTTCTGGTATCCAGATCTCCTCAGTCTCAGCTCCAGGCTCCCGTGACGGCTTCCAGCCCGCCTGGACCTGATCTCAGTCAATCGGGAAGGTATTCCATCCGGACCTTCAATCTCTGCACCTGATGGCCTGGTTCCTGAGCGGCTAGAGTTCCAGGCTTGGGGTCTTTCCGACGAGGTCCTCAACGTCGTTAAAAGCCCCGTGAGAGTCGACAAGGAACTACTACGCCTCAAATGGAAGAGATTCTCCATTTGGTGTCAGAGCAGGGGCCTGGACCCTTCTTCCTGTTCCTTAGCAAGCATTCTGGACTACCTGTGGTCCCTTTCTCAGCTAGGGCTTGGTCCGGCGACCCTTAAGAGTGCACCTGAAGCCATCTCTGCCCCCACGGTGCGGGCGGGAAGCAGTCGGTGGCACAGGAGAAGGTGGTCGGGCGCTTTTTCAAAGGTCTTGATCACATATCCCCTCCCGTGCGAGAACCTCCACCTCCGTGGGATCTACTACTGGTACTGGCTAAGCTCATGGGCAAGCCATTCGAACCAATGCACAGGTGTGACATCTCTCACCTGTCGTGAAAGACTGCCTTCTTCGTGGCTATCACGTCAGCCAGAAGGATGGGAGAGCTCCAGGCATTTTTCCATCGAGTCTCCTTATCTGGTCTTCCACAGGGACAAGGTTGTCCTGCGCCCTCACCCGAAGTTCCTTCCGAAGGTGGTGTCGGAGTTTCACCTTAACCAGGTGTTGACTCTGCTGGTGTTCAACCCAAATCACACTTTGGAGGCCGAATATAGGCTCCATACCTTGGACCCTAGGAGAGCGCTAGATTACTACAAGGAGCGGACGGCTGAAGTTCGGGGAGAGGTTCGCCAGCTGTTTGTCACCTGCGCTGAAGCCGCACCTGGCAGACTTGCAGCCAAGCGGACAATAGGTAGGTGGAGGTGGGTCACCTCCTGCATAGATCTCTGCTATAGGTTGGCGGGCATGGAGCCTCCCAGAGGGATAAGAGCTCATTCTACCTGCCATACCGCTGCATCGGTGGCTGCTTCCAGGGATGTCCCTATCCAGGAAATCTGCTGGGCTGCTACCTGGAAGTCAGCACACCCCTTCGTCACCCACTACCACATCGACCTTGAGTCACGCCCGGGATGCTGGTCTTGGGGCCTCAGTTCTCCAGTCTTTATTTCCTAAGTAGGGGGTGTGCGCCTTGCCTCCCTCCTCCTGGAGAACTGCTAGGAGTCTGCCAGACAGTGTGGATGAACAACATATCCATGTCCCTAGAAATACAGGTTACTCACCTGTAACAGGAGTTCTAGGAATGGTATATGTGTTCATCCACACGACCCACCCGACCTCCCTGGTTTCGACGCACAACCTGGCTTCCAGTGGGCTAGATCTGGCATCATGGGGCAGAGCCGAGAGTTTTACCACCCGGGTGGGTGGGAGGAGCCAGCTTGAAGACCTTCCGGCAAGATTTAAAGCGGCAAGGAACCTGCCAATAAGTGTGGATGAACAACATATACCATTCCTAGAACTCCTGTTACAGGTGAGTAACCTGTATTTTCTCATCCCAGGAGTCCTTTAGCATCAGTAACTATAGCAATTAGCTGGCTGGGTGTAATTGGCCTGGAGGTATGCCTTTACGATAATTAAAATTAGCATAATGAACCTGGGCATCAGCCAGTCAGAAAAAAGAAGGGAGAGTGTGCTGAGAGGGAGCAGCCTGAAGGATTTCAGAATTTTTTCTCCACTGACTGAGCAACACTGCCTCGGAGATGTTTCTCAACGTTCCTTGTTGACTGCCTTTTTCTGCTTCTCTTGGTAGTTTTTCTCACAAACTTATTTTTTGTATGCTGAGCATATTTTCTGTGTTTATCAGTTCCTCTCGGTTCCCGGGAACTGTTATTTTGGTCGGTTCAGTGGTTCCCCCGCGGTTCCTTCCGTTTATTTTATTTTATTTTAATCATGATTGAGTGTTTTCGACTGTTTCTTTGACTATTTAATTGTGGTTCCCCTTTTCTTGAGGGAACCGATGATTTTGAAGGTTTGTTTCTTTATTTTTTTACCTCAGTAATCGCAGTTCCTTACCGCGAGGGAACTGATTGGAATTTCTACATTTTGGTAGTTATTGCTGGGTTCTCCGAGGATTGGCATGTCAGAGATCCTAAAACTAAATAGTAAACTGGACCTACAGGTTTTAAAAATGTCAACTGTCACAAGATTTTGGCCATAGTAGATTCTCAAACCTGTGCCTTAGGTGTTCAGGTTCAGATCATAGCTGCTCTCTTTGCACCAAATTTTGTATAAAAAAAAAAACTTTGCAAAACAAGCGGAGACTTAAAAATTATGACTGAGGAAAGATCAAAAGCCTACGATGAGGGCCATCCAAAAATAATAATAAAAATTCAAACAAGGTGCTGATGAATCATCCAAGTCCCAGCCTAAAATAAAGCTTCCAAAGGAGTTAGAAGTTCCTCCAAAATTAAAACTAATAATGGCACTGATGAAGTGTCTATTAAAGGAAGCATGATCAAGCTTCTGATGAAGTAGCTAAAAGATGATTTGAAAAAGACAAAATGCTCCTGTTCCTCTTGGGAAAGCTAATAGTGAGACAATGGGCAGCTTAAAACAAGGAAAAAACAAACCATACAGTACACAGCCATAGTCTGGGCAGGGCACCACCTGTGCAAGACATGTCAAAAGCATGGCATCTTTCAAACCTACAAAGATGGGGTCTGTTTTCTCTGGGGCTGGTGAGCCCTCTTCCCACCATTCTGTCTTCTGGAGACTGTGAGGTGGCGTAGATGATGATAAACATTTTTATGATTCCCCTGACATGCATTTAGAGGCCTGGAACCTGATGTGTCCCATGACCCTCATTTTGGAGCTTCCTCTGCTGACTAGGGAGGATCCCTCCTCTATGCTTACATTTACTCAAAATATACTAGACACCTGGAACTCTCTACATAGGAGTCTAACCAGGATGAGGACGAGGATAAAGATTCTAGGGAGACAAAAGGTCTCCCACTCCCTAAAAAATTGGTCATGCCTATCTATAATGCTTTTAGGAAAAATACCATGAAATTGCTTCAGACCCACACTTCTGTGCCAGGGTTGATAAATGTGCTGACAGAAAATACCAATCGTCTAAAAATGACACAGAGTTCCTGTCTGTACATCCCAGCCATGAGAGTATAGTACAGCAGGCAGCATGTGAGAAAGCTGGAGTCTCCTTGTCTTCCTTACCTCCCGACAGGACACCAGAAAAATAGATTTCATCGCAAAGATGTACACCACAGCTTCCCTGCTTATCAGACTTTCCTCCTACATGGCTTTCACAGCCAAGTATCAGAAAGCACTGTGGAACTCTGTCCTGGCTGTTGCCTGCAGTGGGTCGGACACAGTGGTGCAAGAACCGGTGGATACTGCTAAAACTGCTCTGGAAGCTATGAAATACCAATTCCACATGGCAGATGACAACAATGACGCCGCCTCCAGAGCCGTGGCCCATGCCATTTCTTTGAGGCGTTTTGCTTGGCTTAGAATTACCTGTCTAATCCCAGACACCCAGTGTAAGGCCATGGATTTTCCCTGTGATCAAAACCTATTATTTGATTCCAGGATAACAGGCTGCATGAAAAAAGTTGATGAGTACAAGGCCTCTTGACAGAGTCATTCCTCTAAACCTAACCCTCCTGCCCCATAAAAATCCCACCTGAAAGGAAATGGGGGCAGAGGTTATTTTCCCAGACTTTATGCTCCCTACCCCCAGCCTGACTTTTTTCAGTACAGAGGTGTTTTCAGAAGGAGGGGCAGAAGGAGCCAAAGAAGAGCCACTTCTGTCCAGCCAACAACCTCTCAGTTTAAGCCCTGATGTGAGTGTCCAGGTCACTTCCCCTCTGCCAGTAGAAGGCAGACTCTCCCACTATCTTCAAAACTGGTCCCTCGTTACCTCAAACAGGTGGGTTTTGGACATCGTGGAAAAGGGTCTGCCACTACAGTTCAAGCAGATGCCAGACCTCAAGCGTATCCAGGTGTCAAAGCCCCTAACCCCAACACCGATGCTACTGTTGGAGTTGGAGGTAAAAAACCTGCTAGCTGTACGAGCAGTGGAGAGGGTCCCGGTCCACGGAAAGGGCAAAGGCCTCTACTCCAGGTACTTTCTGACACAAAAGTAAACTGGGGAGTGGCGACGTATCTTGGATCTCAGATATTTAAACAAACATCTGTTAAAACCCAAATTCAAGATAGTCACTCTGTCACTGGTCGTTCAGTCCTTAAAGCAGTAGGACTGGCTAGCCTCCCTGGACCTAAAGGACACTAACTTCCATATACACATAAGGAGGTCTCACAGGACGTTTCTCAGATTCAAGCTCCCTTCGGGCCACTATCAGTTCGCTGCGATGCCATTCGACCTGTCCTAGGTGCCTAGAGTCTTTTACTAAGTGCCTAGCAGTAGTAGCAGCACACTTCAGGAAGCTGGGTGACTCAGTCTACTCCTATTTGGATGACTGGCTCATAATGGCAAAGTCTCCTTGTCAGGTCAAGGAGTCCCTTTCCCTCACAGAGCACACTCTGGAATCCCTAGGCTTCCTGGTAGATCTAAAGAAATCTCACCTGGAACCCACTCAGCTACTCACTTTCATTGGAGCTCTGCTGGACACCCAGAAAGGATATGCCTTCCTCCTACAAGAGAGAATTCAAAGTTTCCTTTCAGTGGCAGATTCTTTCATCCAGGGACAGCCAAGCATTTCCTCAGGCTGTTGGGACACATGGCTTCAATGACTGCAGTGGTCCCATGGGTCAAGTACAGGATGCAACACCTGCAAGCCTATCTGAGCTCGCTGGTCTCAGAGAAACAACAACTTTTCAAAGCTGATACCTGTGACAGAACAGTTCTCTCAGGCTCTGCTTTTGTGGCAGGACCCTGCAAACTGGCAGTAGGGATCACTTTCCAAGCTCCTCTTCCCACAAAGGTGATCACCACAGATGCCTCCCTCCTTGGGTGGGGTGCTCATCTGGACAGTGCCTCAGTAAGTGGTACCTGAATTTTTCAAGAGTCACAGTTGCACATAAACCTTCTGGAGCTCAGAGCAATCTTTCTAGCACTCAGAGCATTTGCTCCGGTCATAAAAGGGCAGACTGTACAAATACGAACAGACAATACCACTGCAGTGTTCTACATAAACAAGTGGAGTAGTACCGGATCAGGGACACTGTTTGGAGGCTCTGAAAATTTGGTTTCTCGTGTTTTCTCTTGGGGGTCAGTCTTTCGGCAGTTCACCTCCCAGGCAAGCTCAGTACCCTGGTAGATGCTCTTAAGTCGCATCAGTCAGGGTTCGACCGAGTGGACTCTGAATAAGCAAGTACTAGCCACAGTGTTCAGGTGATGGGGCACACCAGAAGTAGATCTGTTTGCTTCCCCTCTCAACTTCCAGCTTCCTCAGTACTGTTGCAGGCCTCCAGTCCCGGGAACACTTCCTCTGGATGCTTTGATTCTCAACTGATTAGGGAGGTTCTTATACGCATTCCTTCCCTTTCTCCTGATACTCAGGGTATTGCTGAAACTCGGGCAACAGCCTGCATCGATGAGTCTGGTGGCTCCGGATTGGCCCAGGCAAGCCTGGTACTCTCTCCTTTTCTCACCGTCTTGCAGCAGGCCCATTTGGCTGCCACCTGCTCACACTCTGCTGACCCTTCCCCAGACAGGAGTGCATTATCCAGACATACACTCTCTTCATCTCAAGGCCTGGTTCTTGAGGAGCTAGAGTTCCCAGCCTCTCAGTACTCTGAACAGGTCCTTAAGATTCTGACAATGGCTAAAAAGCCCAATACAAAAAAAGACTTATGCAGCTAAATGGAAAAAGTTTTCCCTCTGGTGCAAGTGCAAAAAGGTCAATCCTCTTACAGCTTCAGACTCTACGCTGCTGGATTGCCTGGTACATTTGCAGGCTTCATGCTTGAAACCCTCCTCTCTCAAGCTGCACCAGGCTGCAATTTGGTCTACCTTTAGATGGGGAAAGTCATTTTTCCCCACTCTGTGTTCAGACAGTTTTTCAAAAGCCTCTTGCACCTCCAGTCAGAAAGCCGGTTGCTTCTTGGAGCCTGAATATCTTAACTTCGAGATACAGCTCTTGCAGCAGGTTACATTATTAGGACTGAAGCCGTCAGGCGTCAGGACCACCAGAAATTTTCTAGATAGCAGTCTTCAGCGGGACCACCTCCGGCGTGGGTCCCGCCCCTGGCGTCAGGCGTGAGTACATAAGGCCGGTCCCCACAATCTTCAGTTCTTTCCGACGCCATGAAACGCCGGCCTCTCGGTTCCTTTCTGGCGTGCGACAAACTTAGAACTTCTGACGTTCTCATCTTTTCCTTCACAGAATGGATTCATCGAGTGTCCTCTCCAAACACTTCCCTGCTGGGCATGCTGGAGGTCACCTTAACGGCGGGATTTGCCTGCAGCAAACAGGTCCCCGCTCAAGGATCCTCACTCGGACCTGCGATCGCTACCTAGGCCGAATACACGACACCAAGACCTGCTCCTTCCACCAGGGCTTCAATGAATTGCACCAGGATCCACGCCGTAGAAGGCCCTTAAAAGCGTTTCTCTTAGAAGAAAGCTGAAGACCATGGATGAGACTGCCTTCCTCCAGGGTGGTCATCGGGAAAAACCACAAACATCGGAAGAAGGCCCAGGTCCAGCGAAGGCCTTGGACTCCCGAGCTCCGGCTTCATGATCAGACGCTCTCCCTCAGGGCTCAATCGCAGCCTCCCCGGTTCAGGTCAGATCACTCAGCGGTGGGGCCTCTCTCGGGCATCCTGCCTGTTCCTCTCCTGCCTGAAGTCCTCCTTGCCTGTACCTCCCCTCCTCCTCCTTTGATACCACACTCAGGACCCTGGCTAACCCCTCTGGGGTGGGGCCGCCCCTTTCTTGGGCACTCTACACAGACAGTCTCCAGTGTGGGCAAGGACCTGGGTGGAGAGACATGGGAGGCCAGGCTGGATGGACCCGGCTGCGGGCAGGGAGACAGGTGCTGTTGCCTACTCCTGCCGACTGGGTTTTTCCCTTGTTCTGGTGCTCGTATCCCCCCTTCTTCCCTCCTGCGTGGGCAAGCTCCTGTTGCAATGGTGCACGGCAACCTTGCCTTGCATCAGGCCACGCTACTGTCGTGCTGCCCTGGGTGCTGTAGTGCTCCCGGTCTCCACCAGGAGCCGCTGGCACATCAGGACTCCCCAACCTTCCCCCCGGGGAGGAGAGCAGCCCTGCAGGCACTCAATCCTTACCCGCCCCCCTGCTGACCCCCGGCACCCAAGTTCGCCCCCGATGTCGCGCGAGGTGTGGCGTCCAGCGCCTCAACCCTCAGCGTCACCGGGCCGGCTTAATCTCCTCCATCTTAACTGTATCCATTACCCTTTGATAAAGTATATGACCTTTGAAAGTAAGAAGTTTCTTAAAAAAAAAAAAAAAAGCCATTTAAAAGAAATAAGGCAGTAAGCCTTATGGCCGTGACCTCCGTGCCATAAGACCCGCTCCCGATTCTCCCTATATCCCCATTTTATCACATAGTAAGAATCAATCTGTGGCATCTTGAAATTTTTCCCAGCTTAAAAGTGTCCACATGAATGTTAAAAATTATGTTAGAGGTACAGTAAAACCTTTCTAAGGAAGGGGGATGCCTCCCACACAGGTGTCCAACTGGAGGTCTTTCTTCACAGACCGGGCCGCCCAGGGTGACGTCACTCATTGATATAAACATGCCCGTGGGTGTGCTCACCCTGCGGCCCGGCAGCTTTCTATTATCTTTCAAAGAAGAAGGCTGCTTGCAGTTGAAACAGGCATTTAGTGTAATGGCGGCAGGTGGAGAAATGGGCATACTGCGCATATCCTTTATCCAGGACTACCAAAACTAAACAAGAAGATAATGAAACAAAACCTTACTTACTTGAACGAGTAAAAGCAAAAAAGCAGTAAAGCTGTATTAACGAGAATGAGAAGGGTTAAAAAGAATGTTTAAAAGCAAGTTTTCCCTTTTCTTTGGTTGCAGGAAGGTTTACAACTTGAGGCACCTGCTAAATATACAGCATATGGAGATAGAGTACTTATGATCCTAAGGTACACCAAAAGGATTCATGAAATGTTTTTTTTTTAATTCGTTTAAGAAAAAGATAGTAGAAGTGTAATTTGTACACTGAACCAATTGATATAATTTATCCTTGAAGGTAATTTCTGAGAGATTGAATGCAGCTCACCCCTACCCCCGCCCCATTTATGGAGGTTTTTGAGTAAAAGCAAGCAAATTACATTTTTTGAAAAAACCAAAACAAAACAATGAGCATGTAAGCATGCAGGTTTGTTCCACCTGCTTAATTGTATATATCTGAATTACATGTACTTTTCTGGAGCTTAGCTTATTATATATATATATATAAAAAAAGACAACACAGAGAAAAGAATTAATAATATTTATTTGCATATGTCATTACAGCTGAAAATATTAAGAAATGAATTAATTTCCATGTCTTGAAATGCAAAGAATATTATATACAAGCACAGACAATAATGCTCATTAGTCTGATGAAGGAACTTCTTGTTCTGAAACATTACTTTTGAGAAGAAATATACAAAGAGCATAACGAAAAATAATAAAATATTCTGATGCTATTTTGACTCGATTGGAATATTTGGGTTGAGAGAGAAAAACTGTTTGTTCTGTGGATTCTGCTTTCTGGAGTTTCTCCCTCCCCTATCAGCTGGCTGCCCAATAAAAAGAAAAGAAGGAAAAGATATAAATAAAAACGTTAAAAGGAACCCTGGGAGACATATAGTGGAGTTGTAAATGCACACAGTGCACTACAGATGACAGGTACACTGGCGTGAAGCCCTCATAGCCTCTGTCGGGGACATATATGTGTCCTGGCAATGCTGTCCTAACACAGCTGGCAGCCTTCTTAACACAGGCTTCCCCATGTACAGATAGAGCCATAGACAAGGGCACATATCAACAGGGGTGAAATGGGCAGAGGCCCAAAGGAACTCAAGTCCATCACCTCCTAAGCAAGTATGTGAGAGTACCACAGCCTCTGTCATCATGACACGACACCACCACCAATAGATCTAGATGTGAGAGTTCCACCACCTCAGCATTTCCAATGTACCGCTGCGTACAGTGATCACCCATGTCCCTTTTTAGACCATTCCACAAGACACCTTCCTCTAGCCACCTGCAGTTTTGCTTGGAATCTAGCTGGTGCACTCTGCTCCATTTATATGCTCCAGGCACAATTAGGCATGTTAATGTATGCATACTTTCCAGTAATGACATGCTAATGTGGGTGCTTGCCCTCAGACTGCAAAATTAGCTTATTTACATACATTGGTTGAATATTACAGATTTGTCCCACTCGCTAGTGTTGTTGTACTAGTGCGTCTGCTTGAGCTGCACCTGCATTGGTATGGGATGCAGACATGACGTCACATGCCATGGTCGATTTCATCACACAACATAGCCATGCCCAGCAAGTGCACATGGACCAACCCCCCCCCCAAACACACACACACATACATACACTGGATGGATGCCTTGCACTGTGAAAATCGATGGTAGAGCAGCACTATTACAGACATGTGTTGTGCAACACAGAACATGTCCATACTGCCCTGAAATTTGCAAGAGCTTGGTGTGAGGGCTAGACCTAGGCGGGAGGGGGGGGCAAAATGTCAGGTAGATGGGACAGGGCTATGCAGCAACAGGACCAGAGATGGTCTACCACAGAGCTGACCAATCTTTGTAGACCTGGTGGTGGCCAGGAAAGACCAGCTACTGGATGAGGGGATGGAGTTGAACAGGCCAAGGTGTAATGTGTGGGCATCTGTGGGGTGGCACATGCACCAGCAGCTAACGTTGGCACTGGTATAATGACCTGCAGAGAATGGAGCCACTCCACCTGCAACAACTAGGGGGGTGGGGTTGGCAGACAGTAGCCCCGTGCCAAGGCCAGGTGAGTACAGATGGCTCTCTGTATGGTTTAGGTAGTGTTCTGTGTGCAGTCCTGTTCATTATAATGTACCGCAGAGGTACTGTCCCTGAGTGAATGTGTACCATACTTCTGAGTCCCTGTTGTGTCCTACTTTGTCCTATGGGACCTGCCCCACTGTATGGCCTGATTGTATGTATGCAGATGTATGGGCCCACTGTCCCAACTAATGTCCCTGTGCCCTGTACATGACAGGACCCGCTGTGGTTCTCTGAGGTGTGGACCTGCCACGGCAGCACGGCTGTGTGCTACCACAGTGGCATGGCAGCACTATCAGGGCGGATGACAGGGAAATATATAGCTGCAGTGAATGTTATTCAGGGTTTGGTTACCGGGTACAGTTCACAGGACATGTTAATGCCTACTGTCAGGTATGGTCCAGGAGGATGTCACATTTGTTTGACATGTAGCTGTGCATGTATTTGTACCCACCAGCATGTGGGTGTGGCCACCGGCTGTGTCATGTGCACCATCTGTGTCATGCCACATGGGTGCTGGTGTGCACATGCCGGGTAAAGCATGGGGGTATTATTCTACTGCACAGGATGTGCCTGGCACGTACCGGCCACTGTGAAAGGCTCTACCTACAGTACCCTGCCCTCCCCCACCATTGCACTAGTATGCCTCTTCTGCCACTGTTGTATGTGACCTGGTGCTCTATGCATACAAATACATACTGTGAGCTGTACAGGGCCTGTAGCCAACATGTGTGGGTATGTTGTACAGGGGCTGGGAAGATGGCAGGATATGGGCACTACATGGGCCAGCATAGACGGTGCCAGGCCATACCACCACTGTGCAATATATCATACCCACTGTGCTTGGGCCATGGCATGCCTGTGTACAGTGCCACAGCTGTCTACAGTGGTACAGTGTAGCCTTGCCTGGACCTGTTTATCCGCATTATACACATGAGGCAGCTGGTGCACAGTAACAGCATATAGGAGTGCATACTGTGTAGGGTATATGGTACAGTGCAATCTGTGCCTCTGCATGGTATTGATCACATCTCCCTTTTCTTCCACTACAGACCTTGGCAGACAGCAGGGCCAGGCCAGCGCCCAGGAACCTCAGGGACACAGGAAGGTCTGGCCCAAGGTCTCACCAGACCATGATGGGTCTCAGCGAAACCATTCAACGGAAAGGCATCCAGGTAAGTACCCTGCATTGTGTGTCACACTCGGCCCGGGTTGCATGTCTGCACTATGCTGCATGCTTCTGCGGTTGGAGATGGATATCCATATGTGATTCGCCATGCTGCACGCACGCCTGTGGGGTCGTCACATATGCAGTTGTGGTAGGGGACACTCACCCTGCACTTGGGGCACTGTCCCATCATGACACTGTGGTATGTCATGGTCTGTGCAATCCACTGTTGTGCACCTACCTGCGGTAGGCATTGCACCCTGTGTGTGTATATACTGTGCTGTGGCAGTCCTTACACCGTGCAGTGGCATGTTCCCTGTGTCATTGACCTGGTGCACCAGGGAGTTAGTGGTAATGCTCACAGCCCCAATTGTTAAAAACCTGTCTGTGTCGCTCGAGTCTTTTGCGCCACATGCTCGGGGCTGTGTATGTGTATCTGTCTTCCACAGGTAGGCATGGGCCAATCTAGTACCAGCACACTGCTGTATAATGCCGTGTGCATCATACAACAACTGTGATAGTCCACCTGCAGCAGTGCCATCGCCAGTGCCATATGTACTGCATGTCAAGCCACTGCATCTCAACAGGGCTGGGCTCATGTGACATGGGTTAGTGGAAGGGGGACATTGGTGGACATTGTATACAGTTTACCAAATGTGATCAACATTGTTATACACAGTCAGCATTGTCTAATTAACATGGTGATGACCAGGGTATGATTATTCTACTGTACACGGGCAGGGCCATGCATACAGTCAGACACAACTGAGTCTTTACAGGGTCAGTGTCCTGCACTGGCTCTTTATGAGTGGTAGCCCAGTACCTAGGGTGGTGATAACATCTACTGAGAGGGGAAGGTGCATCCAGGTGGGTCTGCATCCCACACCAGTGTTGTGCTGATAAGGCTGAGAGCGTACGCCTGTATATAACACCACTGCACTCGCGTGTTACACTGGCTACTGCACACAGTGCTGCATAACGGTGCTGTCCATATACAGTTGTGCTGTGCGCAATTTGTGTATGCCTGGCCATGGCCCTGCAGCCGACAAGGGTGGCTCACAGTTGTCTGTTGTTCTGCACACCTGTGTCTGCCTGTGTGTTGCATGGTTGGTGTGCAGGGTACAGGGTGTGTATGCAGTTCCAAGTGCCTCAGGCCATTACACAGCCTACTGCACCCTGGCTTGATGCCCTATGGGTCACAGTGTTGCATGGTCTACAGCGCACGACATTGACTGCGAGGTAGGAACATCGCGGTTGGTAAGAGCAAGAGGGTGCAAAACAGTGAAAGGAAGTATGCATGGTAGTGCACCCTCTCACTCTTCCCAGTACAGGATAAGAATCCTGCTGGGAGAGGGATCTGCCAAGCAGCTGCTGTGCCTCGATGGGATGAGCCACAGGCAGCAAGGGAGGCAAACAGTGCGCTAGGACCGAGTTTAGATTCCTGGTCCCTGATGCATGGAATTTTTTTTTTTTTTTTTTTTTACACACTTTGTGCAATGTTAAGTGTGCCCCCCCCCCCCGAGTTATTTATTTTAATTGGGGGGGTAGGAGCTAAAAACAAGAATTATGCCATTGTCAATATGTTGCACTGTATTTGGAGCGTGAGATACTGCTACGTCATAATGTATTGCGACATTATGACCCTATGCCGCTTGATGCTGCTTTGCTTGTGCTGCAGTTATACATCTGACATGCCTGTGTGTCTTGTTTGTTGCTTGCATGGCACACTCATTGTATGTGCAGTCCTCTATTGATTTGGCTCACAATGCTGTCTCTAGTATGTCACACACATTCCACTGTGGCTGTTTGAATCCCTCCACTTATGTGTAGTATGGCGGGCCCTTGTGTCATCTGGTGGTACATCTGTTATGCATGTTATGCCACTCCTGTGCCCCTCATCATGTGTGCACTGCTGGCTGATTTCAGAGTATTTCTTTCCATAGGTGCCTAGATGGATGCAGGAGCTGGGAGGGGACATCGGGGTCCATTGATGCAGGAGGCAAGGGGTGACCTACTTTGACATCAGGTCCACCTGCTGCGGCTACTGGCTCCATGAGTAGGGAGTCTTCCAGTGGCCAGCAGCCGTGAGCTACAGCAGTTACCACCACCACCATCTTTTTTTTTTTTCCAACTCTGTTTCTACTCCCCTGCCACTAACCTCTCTCCAGGTGCGTCGCTTGCCTGCTAGCTCTGCCCGTCTGCCTGAAGCTCCAACTATCCACATTCCTGGTTGGGGACAACCCCCTTCCTGCACAGCTTGCCTTAACCCCTAGGCTCTGAGTCCCCCAAGGAAGGACCGACCACTCCTACCAGCGCTCTATCTATGGTGCTGGCAGGCTCTCTAGTGCAGAAGGAGGAACCAGAGTGGAAGTCTTGATGCCCGGCCTCGAACGTGAGGCCACAACCCCTGGACCTGCCTTTGCCTATCAGTGGGGGGGGGGGTTCTCTTACATGTTCCTTGATTGCACGGACGTGCAATCATGCCCAGTGCAGTGCAGACGCACTCCCGCACCTGCCTGCAGGACATACGCCATTGCCATCCTACCCACTGAGATGTGCACTGCACAGCCGAGCCCCCCCAGTCTCCACTAGGGGCTGCCAAAGCTGTGCAGTGCTGGTACACCCTCCCCAGGAAAGAAGAGCTGCCTACCAGCAGCTCAGTCCAAGTCCATGCCCCCACCGGCCGACCTCCGGTGGCCCGAGTCTGTTCCCGAACCCAGGTCGCTGGCATAGCATGAGGTGTGGCGTCCAGCGCCTCAACTCTCAGCTCATCTGCAGCATCTTGATGGGCTATGGCCCTCATGTTGAACTTCCTAATTGGCCATTGCCCATGATTTGGTTCAAGAATGAATGAAAATGAAAAGAAAGGGCATATTGATGTTTTCAAAGAGAGATAAACTTGATGGTGCAGAGGGACAAGGCATCCGTACTTCACCTGCCACCATGCTGGTGACCGGGCTCAGGAATGAAGCTGGGTCACTCAGGGACCAGCTGGAGGGAGGAGGATCAGGCACTCCTGCAGAGGTTCTCCTCCTCCTCCTCTGGGGAGGGAGAGCAGCCTGCTTTGCTGCAACACTGCCATCTTGATGACCATGAGTGGGGATGCGACTAGGAGCGGCAGTTAGGAGAGGGAGACGCTACCTGAAGACATCAGCACGTCCGATGATATGCACACACTAAGCTGTCATTGCCACAGAGCATCTGAGGGTGAGGGAAGAAAAAGGATAATACCGGCTGCAAGCAGGATGAAGCCCATGCTCCTCGCAGACCCCGCACTGCCTACTGGACACAGGGCCCACTACAACGAGCATGACATCCAGAGGGGGGCTTAGGGAACCCCCAATGGCCCTGCCATGCAGGGAAGCTATGAAGGAACAGGTGGGTCCCCAAGATAAGTCCCAGAGACGGCAGGTGATAGGGTTGGGGGAGCCACAGGGGCAAAAGAGGGCCAGCCTGGCAAGTGGGGGGGGGCTGGAAGAGAGAGAGATGAACCCCTGGATGCCCTTGATCCTTTTTTTAATTCATTGTGCTTTATTGAAATTTTCAGACAAGACAGGTACAATACACCATCACAGGACATTACTGGTATATGATTTTAAAGAATGAGGGGTCAGTTTCAAACTGGATCCAGAAATGAGTAAAAATACTTCAGTCTTCTCTCACCTTCAGTACTTTGTTCAAATTTATCAGCCATCAATGTTCATTTATTTCCATTTTGAGACTTGTATCAGTGCCTATTCTTCAGGGTTAAAATATGAAATATTAAAATTATATCAAAATTGTTAATAAAAATATTATTTAATATTATTCCAGATATAATTAATACAGTTTATAAAATGGTAGGTAATTTCCTGCATCCTGATTGGCCAAGAGGATGAAGCCTGAAGGTCCTTATAGCATGGCAACCACCTGTCCAGGAATCCTTCTGGCAACCAAAATGCACCCCATCCATTTTGGTTACAAAACTCATTTTATAAGCACAATTAGATATTCAGGGTTGGTGGGTGTCATGGGACAAACACGCTCCCAGGTGCTGAAAGCCCTTGGCGCAAAAGCCTTAGGCCTCGGTATGCACTTAGTCAGGTGTTTATCTTATGATAACCACCTCCCCGTCATGTCTTATTGCCTACTTGAATTATAAAAAAAATAGTGCTATAAATGTAACAGGATTGGTCAGTCTCCTAATTACTTTTCAGTACTTCAGCGTAGCTCAGATTTCAGTGTAGCTAGTCAAAAACATTTCCTCAGTATTTCTATTAACAATGAAAGAATAATGCTATAAGCTTGCCTTAGGCCTCAGTATGCACTTGGTCAGGGGTTTATCTTATGACAACCACCATGCCTTTTTGCTTACTTGAATTATAAAAAAGAAAAGTGCTATAAATATAATGGAATGGATTCGTCTTCTAATTACTTTTCAGTAGTTTAAGCATTAGAGGGTATTAAGTGTGGCTCCGATTTCAGTGTAGCTAATATAAAAATATTTCCTCAGTATTTCTATTAACAATGAAAGAATGATACCATGAGCTTTAAATTTAACAATGACGTTCATTCAATAATATTGCTAACATGACTGTATATCTTCATCAAGGTTACTAATCAGATGATGACTTGCAAACAGCCCATCTCTTTCAATGGGACCTAGAATAAAACAAGATATCTGCACATAATTATCACAGTCACCTCATCTGTGCTTATAATTTCCTATTAGATTATTTTCATACCTGAAATTCTAATTTCCTTTAACTTTGTAATACTGGACACAGCCTCCCTGTTATCTTTTTCTGTATCAATCTATAAAAACAGAATGTATTTGCTACCTTCATTTAAAATGTATACCTTCCATTTTTCATCTAAGTTTTATAACATTTAAATTCTATGGCTTTAACATAGTAATGTAACTGCCTTACTTTTCTGTTCATGGTCATTCACCTTCTGGCGATAAATGGGTACAACATTTATTTTTCCATGTCTGCAGCCTGCAGTGAAAAGCTTTAAAGGACTAAGTCTCAAAACACTGAAAATAAATGAACATTGATAGTGGACAAATTTTCATAAAGTACTGAGGATGAGAGAAGTATTTTACATATATTGATTTTTTCCCCAGAAATACATTACTGCTAATAAACTATATCTCCTCTCGTTGTCATTGAGCTCTATATATCCCACTCATGGCTTCGCCACTCATGGGGTATCAAGAGCTCAATGACAGCTCATGGGGACATTTCTGCTATCTCACGCTCACCCATGTCATATCCCATATATGGTGATTAAGAATTTCTGCTGTTTTAAAGCAGCAGTGCAACCCCTTTTTGTGTGTATTATCTTTTTATTGGTATTTCCAAGAAAAAAAAAACAGAGCATGAACACACAATTCTTAGATTACATTTTAGGTTTAGCAATAACAGTAGTCTGCTATACATAAATGTGCAACCCCCCCCCCTTTTTTTTTATCACCACTGTATTTATTCCGCCTGCTGCGGCGCTCTCGGCGTGGGGCATCCAGTCACCAGCCCTGCCTGCCCAGAGATCTGGGTGGCTCTAACTGCACCCAGGAGGGTCTGGGACAGCTGTCTTGCCATCCTGCTGGAGGGCCCCCCTATGCCTTTCTCAGCCAGGACAACCCCGGGACCCTCCCCGATGGGACTCCTCAAAAGGCCTCCGGGCAGCGCAGAGTGCGGCCATCAGGCTGCACAAGCATGCCCAGCCAATTTTCCTCCTCTGTTAGTCCCTGGAATGCAGACATGCAGTGACATCTAGGCACAGTGTGCTGATGTCCGCCAAATTCCCCCATGTTTGCACCACCGCTAGTAGTACCTCCGGGTGTCCCCAGAGGTCGCTACAGCACAGTGGATGTCCCCAGCCCACCCCAGGACTAGGAGAGCAGTCTGCAGATGCTCAATCCTAATCCTCCCCTGCCAACCCCCGACGACCCGGGCTTGTTTCCAAACCCAGGTCGCCGGCGTGGAGTGAGGTGTGGCATCCAGCGCCTCAACCCTCAGCACCACCAGGCCAGCAACGTGCAACCCTTTTTTAACAATAAAGGGTTCCAGACATCTTCCACTTTCATTTACTTGTACAATGTTCTTGTTCTATCGGAATTTAAGTATTTATTTTATATCATTTAATTTTGTTTTACTCAAGAAAACCAATTTCCCCTTGTGATGGCACAGAAATAGCACATGGACCGGACATAGGTTTGGTGTGGGACAGAGCAAATAAAAGGCAAAGCATATAGCCCCCACCCTTTTCAAGGGCTTGGGGCACTTCATAATTAAAACATAAAACACCAGAACAGAGCTAGTTAGTGCCATTCAAAGGAACAAAAGTATTATAGATAAAAAATAATAAAATAGCTCAACAGATAAATGGATTGCCAAGCAGCTCTGGGTCTTGGGTAACACAATTTAATCTGAGACAGTCATGCTAAAAAGGCAGGTTTTCAAGTGCTTTTTAAAGAAATCCACGAAAGTGTTGCACACCGGTACCCAGGGTGCCAATTCGAAATTACAGGTGCAGCACAGTAAATGCCCCATCCCCAGTGTCTTTTTTTTTTTGAGAGCGGGAAACAGTAAGCCAGTTGACTTTGGCGGACTAAGACATTTAGTTACAGGAGGTCCTTCACGTAGACAATATATAGTACACAGCACAAAAGCACATAGAAAGTAGATTTAACAGATATATATATATATATATATATAGTACAGTGCCTTCAGAAAGTATTCATCCCCCTTGGATTTTGTCACATTTTGTTGTGTTACTACCAGAATTTTTAATGCATTGAAATTATTTTTTTCCCCTTGATTCACACAGCATACTCAACAATTTAAAGGGGCAAAAATATTTTATTGTGTAACAAAAATTTATGAAACATTAAAAACGGAAATATCCTGTTTACTTAAGTATTCACCCCTCTGAGTCAATACTTTGTAGAAGCGCCTTTAGCAGCAATTATAGCTTTGAGTCTTCTTGGGTATGTCTGTATCAGCTTTGCACATCTGGATTTGGGGATTTTTGCCCATTCTTCCTTGCAGATTTGCTCAAGCTCTGTCAAGTTGGATGGGGAGTGTCGGTGAACCGCAATCTTTAAGTCTTTCCACAGATTCTCAATGGGATTCAAGTCTGGGCTTTGGCTGGACCACTCAAGGACATTCACCTTCTTGTTCTGAAGCCACTCCAGTGTTGCTTTGGCTGTATGCTTGGGGTCGTTGTCCTGTTGGAACATAAATCTTCGCCCCAGTCCAAGGTCTATTGCAGACTGATGCAGGTTCTCCTCAAGGATGTGCCTGTATTTGGCTCCATTCATTGTTCTCTCTATCCTGACAAGTGCCCCAGTCCCTGCCACTGAAAAGCATCCCCATAACATGATGTTGCCACCACCATGCTTCATGGTAGGGATGGTGTTACACGGGTGATGAGCTGTGTTCGGTTTGCGCCAGGCATAGCGCTTTGCATTCAGGCCAAAGAGTTCAATTTTTGTTTCATCAGACCAGAGAATCTTTTGCCACATGGTCTCAGAGTCTGCCACGTGCCTTCTTGCAAACTCCAGGCATGCTATTATGTGGCCTTTTCTCAGGAGTGGCTTCTGTCTAGCCACTTCCCCATAGAGGCTACATCTGTGAAGTGCTGCAGAGATTGTTGTCCTCTGGACAGGTTCTCCCATCTCAGTCATGGAACTCTGTAGTTCTGTCAGGGTGGTCACTGGGTTCTTGGTCACTTCCCTGACCAAGGTCCTTCTTGCCCGGTTGCTCAGTTTGGGAGGACAGCCTGCTCTAGGAAGAGTCTGGGTGGTCCCGTAATCTTTCCATTTCCTAATGATGGACTTGACTGTGCTCCTGGGAACTTTCAACACCCTAGAAATGTTTTTATACCCCTCCCCACATCTATGCCTCCTCACAATTCTATCACGGAGTTCTACGAACAGCTCCTTGGTCTTCATGGTAGAGTTTCTGCTCTGACATGCACCGTCAACAGTAGGACCTTATATAGACAGGTGTATTTCCTCTGAAATCATGTCAACCATTGAACTGACCACAGGTGGACTCCATTCAAGTTTTAGAGTGATCTCACAAGGAAATTGGATGCACCTGAGCTCAATTTGAGTGTCATAGCAAAGGGGTGAATACTTCTCAAATCAAGACATTTCAGGTTTTTATTTTAAATTACATGTACAAAAATTCCAGAAGTTTCATTCCACTTTGACATTATAGAGTAATTTGTGTAGATCGTGACAAAAATCCCATATAAATGTATTTTAATTTGAGTTTGCAACATCACAAAATGTGACAAAATCCAAGGGGGAGGGGGTGAATATTTTTGAAGGCACTGTATATATATTTTTTTTTACCTTTGTTTTACCAGGAGAGACACACTAAGCTGAAAGCTTGTTTACAGTTGCAACCTGGGAGTACAAGGAAGTTAAGTGACTTGCTCAGGGTCACACAGTATGCAAGTAGAGACTGTATCCAGGTTTGGAGCTCAGAGCCTTAAACCACTGCACTATACTGCCTCCTAAATTAAAAGATATTACAAATTATAATGACATTGTTAGCCAGTCACTATTGTTTATTACTAATTATACAATGGATGTAAAAATCATGTATTCTGATCCTGCAAACACCACAACTGAGGAAGGGAATTAAAAAAAAAAACATAGTTAAGCATATTTTTTAATTTGTATTACACATGGGTGCAGGACGTGGGTAACTGGAAGATGACCATCCACTGTTCAAGTGGTAAGACACTCAGCTGCAATTTGTGACACACCATAGAAGGTGTGGGTAAATCAACCAATAACCCACACCCTGTCATGCCTTACTGTTTAAATATTCTGACACTCATAAACATAAGAGGGTCTCTTATACACACAGTCCTAAAATTTCTGGGGCCCGATATTTGAAAAGGGGCAAAAACAGAGCACAAGGTTTACGCTGTTCTTGCCCTTGTCCATGACCCCAAGGGTGCTATATTCAGTTAGATAGTACACCAATACTATATTACTGATTATAGGGACATGTTGGTGCAGTGCTAAATTGAGTAGCGCTGCCCCGGACACAGATCCTGGAAGTGCAGGGAACAGCGCCCCCAGACTCCATATTGCAAGAATCTGCCAGTGTGATATTCAGCCAGCACCATACAAATGAGCCCATTGGGTATGCAAGGCACTAAGGGGCCATATGCATACCCATTATGGGCTCTTTTGCATGGGAAGTGGAGGTGGGTTTGTACCCTCCTGTGACTGGCCCCTCTCACTCCGATCGCCCATCCCCATAAAAAGTAAAGCAGACCCTGTTATCCAGTGGTCCTTCTCATCCTCTGATCCATGGCCCCATTCTAAATAAAGTATTTCCTGGCATCCAGTGGTCCACCCACCCTGTGAGCTATGGTCCTGTTACAAATAAAGTATTTCTTGTGTCTAGTGGTTCCCTCACCCTCTGATCTCTGGCCCCATTACAAATAAAGTATTCCCTTGTGTCCAGTTTCAAGTTTTGTTTTTTTAAGTTTTAAGTTGTGTTTATCTGGTATAATTTCATTGAGTAAGGTCATTTACAATTATGGCCCATTGTACAAACACAAAAAAGTAAAGTTGCATATTAGCAGTGTCAGTGGCTCAGTAGGTAGCACACTCACCTCTGAGGCAGGGAGATCAGATGGCTGTGGGTTCAGTTCCCACATCTGGCACTTGGGTTAATATCCCAGTACTGACACTGTAGTGCAGCATGAGAGGGGTGCTGCACTTCTGAGGTGCTGTCTTTCGGATGAGACATTAAACCGAGGTCCCACCTGCCTGGATTGGTGGTAGTTCAGGTGGATGTTAAAGATCCCATGGCACTTATCGAAAAGAGTAGGAGAATTTTCCTGGTGTCCTGGCCAAATTTCCCTCATTCACTAAAAATACCACCAACAGCTTAATCTGGTTCAAGGTCTGTTGGAATTCATCTGTATCCCCTCCCCAGGTCGTGCCTGAAAATAGGCAGGATTTGTCTAGTGCACTTACCCGGTCAACGATAAATAAAAAACATAAATATACAAATATTCTAAGAAAGCAAAGGTTAAAAATACAAACTTAGCAGTCCACACTATCACAATATATTGCACAGTAGTCCCTAAGTAACCCCTTCTTTGGAATAACTACATCTCTCCTAATAATAAGTAACAGTCATAAACTAGGCTTTGATAGCTGCTTGGGATAGAAATTTTGCATCCTTCAAACAAAACCTAGCTGGAAAGGAATTTCATTCATGGGGGACACATGACTATAAAAATAAATAGCTTTCAATGTATTGGGCCTAGGAATTACCAACTCCGCCAAATTTAAAATTCTTTAAAGATCCTTTCTGTACCGTACGCTCTAAACTTTCTATTAAATAATCAGGAACATCTCCCTGAATACTTTTCAATGCAAACAATATTTTATGTAGCTGTCATCTTTACTGTAGAGAAGTCCATCCTAACTGGTTAAATAGTATACATCTATATGTATTTTAGGAGACATTTAGCAGAAATCGTGCCATTTTTTTGTACAATACATCCAAATTTATAAGCTTATCCTTCATATTATACTCATACAAAATGGGCCCCATTTTCAAAAGATTTGGGCAATGCAACCTGGAAATGCGGCAGCTGTCAGTGGCGTTTTCATATTCCAAAGGCACTGATGCACGGCGCACCCCCGACAGCGCCGATGCGCACAATATTGTGCTGTGCCTATGCAAATGAGGGGTCCCGCATGCATATGCGGCACAGCACAATATTGAACATTTCAGAAGTGCAAATCAGCCTCCAGCAGTGGTGCAGATTTTTGCTTCAAAAACCCTGCCCTAACTAGTGTGCAGACCCGGCTGAACACTAGTAAGGGCAGGGAACCCCTGGCCATACAGCAATCCCTCCCTAACCCCAAGTGCTGTATTAACAGTAAAACCCCCTCCCGATCCCTGTTTTCCCTGGTAGTCTAGTGGTTCTCCCCCTCGCTGATCCCGAAACATTGTAAAAATGAAATATATCCCCCATTCCCCCTGGTAGTCTAGTGGTTCCCCCTCCCCGATCCCCGATCATTATAAAAATGACAAACATCCCCCGTTCTCCCTGGTAGTCTAGTGGTTCCCCACTCCCTGATCATTGTAAAAACAAATTCCCATTCTCCCTGGTAGTCTAGTGGCCCCCACCCTGTTAGGCAGTGACCCACCACCCCACTTCCCCCAACCCAACCGGAGCCAGCAACTGGCACAGCCCTTATCACACCACCACGGCTAGCCACCGACTAAACTGCCAGTGAGCATATACAGTACATAGTACGCACCCACTGATTGACTGGCTGTGTTTTTTTTTTTGTTTTTTTTTTATATGATTCACGATTTTCCCCCCACCCATGTTTCTCCCCATCCCAGGGTTGCTTCCTCCCTGGAGGTGGTTATTTTAATATGGGGGGGGGGGTGCAGCAATATTTGATGTTTTGTGTGCGCTAATGTTACATCTCGGTGTTTTAACCAAACGCTGTAAATGTATCTGCTGTATTGACAGTGTAGTATGTTGCCGTACTGTTTTTGACTGCGATATAATGACCCCATGCCAGCCAGTCATACCTCTTTAACAAATCCATTCCTAGCTTTCCTATATTTGTGCCAGTCTTCAGACAGACAGACCTGATTTCCTTGCTAATTTCCAATATTTTTTTTTTCTCTCAAGTTCAGTAGATGCAAATTAAACCATACCTCAGAACTTTTAACCTTCTTTGTTTTCAGAGAGAAATGCTTATCATGTACTACACTCATTTCATCTCGAAAAAAAATCCCAAGCATGATTTAAGTCTAGTATTAAATATAATCTGTCCCAATTCAGATTATCCAAATCTATCATTAACTTGAAATAATCACATTTTTGCATAGATCTAAATTGCGCTAATTTTGAGGGGCCTTGTACCTTCATGCTTCCAGTTACACAAAAGATAACATGATGGTCACTACCAGTGTCAGCCATTGGGCACGGGGTCATAATGTCACAAAACATTATGCTGCATGCATATACCGTTCTGCCAATACAGTGCGATATATGCCATGAGGCATAAGTCTTGAACCCGGTCCCAAACACACTGCCTGGTTCCCTTGCTGCCAGTAGCTCACTCCACTGAGCTGCGGCAGCTGCTTGGTGGAACCCCCTCCCAACAGAGGTCTTATCCTCTGCCTGGGAGAGTGAGAGAGTGCAGTACTGCACACAGACCCATTCGCTGTATTGCACCCTCTCGCTGTATTATACTGCGTTGTTGCAGTTTTGGGGAAATGTCATACACTATTAAGCATACAACATTTTGACCTGGTAGGCAGCCATTGTACCTACTTTTACATAATGATGTGGGGAACTAGTAAACATTAGGTCAAGCATTGACTGGGAAGAGGGAGATTTAAAATTCAGATGTGTTGACTCTGTAATTAAGTGTTCTAAGCCCAATTTCAATGCAACACTACATAGACGCATAGACTTAGCTGAATTTGTCCAATCAAAATTAAAATCACATATCAAGAGGAATTCGTGGGATTTACTATAAGGTAGCAAAATAGAAGATAACTCCTCTATTTTTAAATGATGACAATTTTGGTGGTCTATAACATTCTAATAATAGCAGTGGTTTTCCTCCAAGCATGTTTATCTCTAGACCCAAACCCTCACAAACATCAATAGGAATATTTAACTTCAATTTCCTGATAACAAACTTATTTTGATAATAAACAATAATCCCCCCTCATTTGTTTCTATGCTGTCTATATATGGGTTTACCCATGCTGCAGCGACAGACTTAATGGAGACATCCTGGACAGTGACAGCCGCTGTGTCGACTGTTGGCATTGCAGTGTTGGGGATGCCTCTGTGTATCCATCGGGGGGCTGTGCCCCCCGAACACCCCCATGTGGGGAGCTCCGCCCCTACACCTCCCGGTCTCTTGGATTCTAACTCCGAGTTGGAGTTGGACTTGGGGGGTGGCAAACACCCAGCGAGGCAGTCCTGATCGACATACAGACCACCACAGCGACAGGCGAATTTTGCCCGATTCCTGTCGCTGTGGTGGTCTTCGCGATCTGGGAGTCACTGCAGCAATGGTATACCTTATATATGCTATACCACTCCATTTTCAGATATTCTTCACTGACCTTTTTATTTAACCACAATTCAGTTATTAAAATACTAAGGGAGTTCTCCATTACAAAATTCCTAACCAAATCCATTTTAGGTATAAGACTTCTAACATTAGCATGATAAAAGGAAACACCATTGCCCCCCCCCCCAATCTCTGGCCCCATTATAAATAAAGTATTCCCTGCTGTCCAGTGGTTCTCCCCAACCCTCTAAGCGCTCACTGCAGTTTTGTACAAGAAATCCCTGGCACCAAGCAGCTCCTCCCATACCACGTACACCACACTGCCACCCCCTTACCATAATCGCTGGCACCGCAGGAAGCCCAGTGACTGCCACTGCTCTCCTCTCACCACCTCAGTTGGCCACTGTATGCAATGACAGGGAGCGCACATCCTGCATACTGTAAAGCAAGTGGTGTACCGCTCCTTTCACAGTACACAGGATGCACACTTCCTGTCACAACATATGGTGGCTGGCTGAGGTGGTGAAAGGGAGGGCTGTGCCGGTCACAATAAGGACTCTGGGTGGTGCCAGCAATTATGGTAAGGGGGTGGCGGGGTGGTGTATCCAGTATGGGCAGTGCAAGGGGGGCCCTACTTGCCAGGGACTTCTTGTAGAAAACTGTGATGAGAGCTCAGATGGTGGTGGGGGCCACTGGACACCAAAGAATACTTTATTTAGAATGGCATCAGGGATCAGAGGGTGGGGGGACCACTGGACACCATGGGAAAATTTGATTTCAACCAACCAGGGATCAGAGGCTGGGGGGTACCACTGGATACCAGGGAATACTTTATTTAGAATGCGGACAAGGATCAGAGAATGTGGTGACCACTGAATACCAGGGAATAATTTGATTTTAACAGGACTGGGAATTGGAGGATGGGGGGACCCCTGGACACCAGGGAATGCTTCATTCTGAATGGGGACAGGGATCGGAGGGTGGGGGTTGCCACTAGGCACCAGGGAGCAGGTGTGCTCCCCTAACCACCATGTGGTTGTTGGCTGCATTGGGTGTGCTGGCTGCTAGGGTTGCCCAGAGTAAGTCCCCCTTTTTCTCCCCACAGTAACTGTGCAGAGCAGGGTGGCCTGTGCTGTTCCTTTTGTGCAACACTATCAGGCTGAATACTGTGCTGCACCCATATCCACGTCCCTGCCCCTCCCTTTGCGCACCAATCCTTGCGCACACGCTAACCTATTTAGCATGCCCTCTTTATCCCTCTGAATATTGTGCATGGGCCCAAACCCCAGGCAAACAGCGGGCAATCACTTTGCCCACTGAGAAACTTTGAATATCTGGCCTCTGAAATTCTAAGTTCAGCTGATGTTGTCCATTTCCAATACTGGGGTTTTGCTTATTTTCTACAAAATAGAACATTTTGATTTTGAATTCAAGTTCCATGTTTTTAAAAAATAGAAATACTTGTAAGTACAGTTCTGGCATTTCTTTTGGCTATGAGTGTCTTCTCAAGTCCTTTGTGCCCCCAGAATGGCTCAGCTTCACTTCCCAGTTCTCTTGCTCATGAAAGTCAGAATGCACTCATATAACCATGAGAGATGCTGAACTGTACGTATAAACATATATGTTAATCATTTTATCAACTGTAGCTGGAAACTGTGGGCCCAGTTCTCATTCACAAAGGACTGTCATAAAAGTACTGCAAACCAATTTAAGGAAAAAACTTGATTGCAACCCGCTTTAGCTGTGCTCGGAGGGGCTGGGGGGCCCTTCAGTGCCAGTGCATATCAAAGTGCACTGGTGTGCAAAAGGTTGCAGAGATTAGCATTTAAACTGAACATAATGCCATTCACATTGTCTGCTATTGCCAACACAACCGTCACAGCACTTTTAGGATGACCCCCAAATACTACTTTAAAAAATGGCAGTAGGGGCTCACAGTTTTGTACTGGGTGTGCACCGACATTGGGCAACTCAGAGCGTCATGGAATCGGTTTGTTTTTTGCAGCATGTGGGTGGCCAGAGCTAGGCAGTGGGGATCCACTAAACTATCAGGGATATTCAGTCTTATATTTTGATTGGAGCCCACTGGACTACCAGGGAGGTTGATAAGGGACCTTTGAGTCATCAGTGTCATTGGACCACAAGGGTTCCTAAAGTATGGGTCCGTGGGGGGGGGATTGTTTCCTCATGTACTGCCACACATATGTATGTGCATAGCACTGCGCCATACACATATGTACTGGCACATATGTGGTGGTATTTGGTGCCATTATTGAGTACAAAAACATGTGGCTGCCCTAATTTAAGTAACACTATATGATGGGGTCTGAAAATCTAGTAAGTTGATTGGGTGGCTGGGGTCTTTACCCGTGGGCAAATCCCAGCATAACCCACACATAAAGTCCCAGCCGAGCTTACTACATCTGGAAAAACAAAAATCACTACTGTCAATCACAGAATGTTGAAATTCAGAACTGCCACCATTGTTGACCATTCTTCTTCTCTGTGGCCCAATCCACAAATAACTAATTTTTTATGTTTGGAAACAGTCTCCCTCCCTGCCGACACCACTGTTAATCGGTTCTGCATTACAGTTGATCCTTAGCCTTCGCTCTGCTGCTTTTTCTGCCTGCCCTCTAACAGAGTCCAGAACACCCTCTCTCCCATGATGCTCTTTCTCTCTCTCTCTCTCACCCCTCTTAAGTGTTGCAGTTCTGCTCGGAACCCCCATTTCAATGTTCCTACTCACAATTAAAAACATAACTAAAATAAAATATTTAACATGACCAGCCACCAAAAAGCACAGCGCCCCATCCACAGAACAAACAGAAAACTAGGAGTGCTAAGCTGTGCCACTCATAGCACATTCTGCACGGTCAGTATACTCAATAACTGGAGCATTCACAGCTTGCACCACGCTGTCTTATGTATAAACAAGCATTTGTCAATGCTGAATATTGTCTCGCTGGCATTGGCATTGGTAGTGCTGGAGCTAGAGACGCATAATAGGAATGGCAGTGAAGTACTGAAGTGACGCCAACCCCACCCCCATCCTGCAGAGAGTGACAGGCATTGGGGTGTGCCTTTGGGTCATCAGCTATAACGCTCATGCCATTGTACCTCACCCTACCCTGTAGACACTGACAAGTGTTGTGGGGTGCTTTGGGGTCTTTGGGCATTATACTTACCCCATTCCATAAGGAAATATGCTGAGGTGGGTGCAGTATAAGGAGAATGGGATGAACTTTGTGGCCGAACAGTGCGAGGCACACCACGATGCCTGTCACTGGCTGCAGGGTGGGGGTGGGGGTGGAATGGCGTAAGCATTACAGCCGATGATCCCAAGTCACACCCCTGATGCCTGTCAGTCTCTACAGGGTGGGGTGCTACAGTTGGAAACGCTAACACCGTTGGCATGTGTTGGTATTTTGACTCCAAATTTTCAACATGGGCTGTTTGTGAGCCCACCTCATGAAAAGTGGCATAATCAGTTTGTTAGTTGAAAGGTGGTTTTGCACAGCGGCTTCGCCATTTGGTGACACAGGCACAAAAACACATTTTGGGCAGGATGTGGAAAATGACAACTGTATTGTTCATGAGGAGGTGTAAAAAAATGACAACGTTGAAAATCTGGAGTAAAAATATGAAAAATTGGTGAAGTCATGAGCGTGCATAGAAACTGCGCAACACACGTCCGTAACCCAATTTTTTTTGAGAGTTTGTTAGCCACATTTTCAACATAGGCATTTTGGGACCTCCCCTCATGGACAGTGGTGCTGTGGTTTTGTTAATCTGGCCCAAAAGTTGATTTCCCACAGCGACCACGCCATTATGCGTCACAGGTACGGAAACACATTTTGGGCAGGATGTGAAAAATGACAGCTGTACTGTTCATAAGGAGGTATGAAAAAATGCCAGTGTTGAAAATCTGGCATGAAAATATTGCAAATTTGCGAAGTTACAAGGATGCGTGGAAACTGCACAACACATGCTTGTAACACAGTCATTTTATGGACTTTCGGCACCAAATTTTCAACATAGGCATTTTAGGACCTCTGCTCATGAACAGTGTCACCACCATTTCCTCAAACTGTCCCAAAAACTGATTTTGCACAGTGACTGCCCTATTTTCGCCGGACATGCGAAAACACATTTCAGCCAGGATATGTAAAATGACAGCTGTACTATTCACAAGGAGGTGTGGAAAAATGGCAATTTTGAAAATCTGGAGTGAAATATTACAAATTCATGAAGTTCGAGCATGCATGGAAACTGTGCAGCGTATGCTATAGAACAACCATTTTGGGATTTTTCCCCAAATTTGCAACATAGGCTCTGAGAGCCCCCTCATGAACAGTTGCATTGTTGTTTCGTTGTCGGGCCGAAGGTGATTCCATGCAGTGACTGCGAAATCACCTTTCGGGATGGAATAACACCATAACAGTGCCTGAATTCATGAGGAGGGGTCCCAATAACCCCATGTTCAAAAATTTGGTGCCAAAATTCAAAAAAATGGCTAACATATGCAACAAAGTTGAAAACAACCCTATTTATGCCATTATACAGCTTACCGGCATTTCCTCAGTTCGCAGTCTGCTTTGAAGAGTGCAGACGTGTTCCCAGTCCACCGAAGATCATTGTGCCAGACTCTGGAAGTAAATATGGGGTGAGGGGGGTGTGGGTAGGCATGGTGCGCAGAGGGTGGGCGCAGGTTGTGGGAGGGGCAGAGACTGTAAGGGACCGTTTTCTTTTTACAGGTTTAAAAACAAACAAACAAAAAAATCCTGCGATGATTTTTTTTTGCAGTGGATTTGGCACACTGGTGAGACTCCCAGCGTGCCACCTAAATGATTTTTTGGGGGGCTTCTGTAGTCCTCAGGGATTGGGCAACCCCTTGGCGCGCCAATAAAGCAGGGGAGACATTATGCTGATGGGGAGTGGGCTCCCTGTCGGCAGTGTGACAGGCAGTGGCAGCGGCAATCACTGCCGCCATGTTGCCTGCACGTCGGAAGGCATGTTGTGGTCCCGCTGCACGAGAGCTTTGCTCTCATTGGAGCAGACCTTTTCTTTGATCTGGTGGCCACATTAGAGATATGTGATGTCAGTGCCTGCTGCTGGCTGATTGGAGAATGAGGGACGCACCTTCTGATGCGTGCCCTGCATTTGCCCAACAGTGACTGCGCCTCCAAATCTTCTGCTACTACCGCAAGATGTTTTTTTTTTTTTTTAGTTGTTGTTGTTTAACCAGGTATAGCACACTAAGCTGAAAGTTTTTTTTACAGGAGCGACCTGGGAGCACAAGGAGGTTAAGTGACTTGCTCAGGGTCACACAGTATGCAAGTGGAAGCTGTGGGATTCAAACCCAGGTCTGGTCTGCTGGATGTCACCAGATTTGCAGCTCAGAGCCTTAGACCACTGTGCTATACTGCCTCCTTGCGTGCCAGCCAACATAATAAAAAGTGAGAAAATACAAAAAAAATCCCAGAATATATGTTTGTGTTTTATTCTACCTAACAATCCAGCGCTATTTGCCTAGGGGGGAAGGATGTTTACATAAGGAAAAACAAAAAAAAAAAAACATTTTTTTTTTAAAAGTACGATGTTTAAAGTTTTTTTTTAAATTTTGTTAACTACCAATTATATAATCCCAATACTCCACAATAGGGTGGGTGTTATGCTGGGATTTACCCACTTCTGGTGCTCCAGAGATGGGGCCCTCCAGAAATAGATTTGGGACCCTTGGGGGGGGGGGCATATACAGGAGCACATTATGTGCTTGGAGACCCCTCAGGGCTCATGAATTAGGGTTGGGAAGTCATAAGAAGTAATAATGAAGCCTGAGAGACAGCAATGTGTCTCAGGAACCCCTCAGAGAGCCAAGGGGCACAGTAATGTGTATGTAATGGAACCCAAGGGACAGTGCTTGAGAATGAGAACACATTTTTATGTATGGGTCTTGTGCCCACTGTAAGTCCCAATGATATGCCATCTCAACAGTGACACCCGCACAGTGAGTCCCCCAAAGAGAAACCCCAACAGCGGCTGTATTTGCAGTGATGGGGATTGTGCTGTGATGGACTTTGCGGTGACAGGGGGCATATATCTAACTCCACTGTCTGTGCGACGTGGAGTTAGATATCTAAAGTAGGGGTGTGTGGGGGGCACAGCCCCCAATATTGCCGCGATCACGTGTGGCCGTCAGTGTCGGAGTGTTGCTGGTCATTGCGGGGATGTGTCAGTATCGAGGGTGTCGACAGTGTTTTGTCGGTGTCGGGGACTTCGCTGTGTGGGATATTGTGCCAGCTTCATGGATCCAGTCCCAGCACAGCTCAGTTTCCCCATCAACCCGCTGCACTGCACCAATTTTCCCGGTAAACCCCCATGCTACACCCTAGTAGGCACCATATTGCTGCCAGTATGACCCAGTTAACCCCTCCTGCAGAAGCCAAAACTCTAGTAGCAGAATGTTTTCCCAGTGCCAGTAGCCCCAAAAGTCCTCTGTAGCTCCAACCCACATGAGAAGCCCAAGTTGATCTGTGTTTTTAACATTTTCCTCTTTCTCTGCTGCCTGCTATTGCTGTCTCATCTCCGGAGGCAGGCGGCAGGAAAGAGTTGCAATCATATGTTGGGTTCTGACTCAGCCCAGTGTTGGGCTGTTAGAAAACAGAGTCATTAGTGACTTGTGTTTGGTGTCTGAGACTGGAACCCTGAGCCCTAAAAAGAACAGACATGGGGACTGTTAAGTTCTTGAGTGACCAGCAAGGGAGAAGCATGCAGAAAGCAATGGTGACCCAAGGCTTACCTGAGGTGGAGTGGGTCTATTGGCTGGCTCTTGTGGGCCCTCTTCTCCAGCCCATGGAGGCAGCAGGTGGTCACGGTGGTGAAACTCCATGGCAGCAGCTTCAGTTTAGCCACGTCAGTTGAGCAGTCCCCTCCAGTCAGCAGCAGTGGTTCTGTGGGAGTGTCATCTTGCAGGCAGCTATGCCAACAGGCCCCTCTTCTTCCCCACCAACCAGCAGCACAGCAGCAAAAAAGGGTGTCAATCCTCTCTCTCAGCAGCAACCAGGCCAGGGTCATGGTGGTGAGTGAGGCAGTGGCACATTTTTTAATTTTGCACCCTGGGCCCCCAGCCTCACCACTCCTTTGGGCTGCATAGCTCCCTGTAACCACCATCTCACCTCCGCTGCCTCCCCTCTGTCTGTCCTGGTCCTGTGAGACCCCTGCACCCTGGGGGCCAGCACTAATCCTACCGGAAGGGCCCCTCCCCCAGGGAAAGGGAGAATGTGTAGGGATACAGTGCCCCTGGAGCGGGGCCACACAGGAGATAGTGGAGGAGGTACGCTCCGGGGACCAGCATGGGAGGGGGGGAGTAGGAGCAGCCATCATCCAGCCAGGCTGGGGCCATTTTTCCCGCTTTCTCCCCTGAGAGTGTGATGTGCCACCCGATGTCCATCCCACTCTCTCAGCAGTGCAGCCTGATGTAGTGCAGTGCCTCTGGCCTCTGCCAGGGGCCAGCATACACCCTGGCTCCCTCCCAGAAGAAGGCGAGCAGTCATGGAATGCTCAAGTCTTCTCCCCCTGGTCGGCCCTCCAACTCCCGGCTCTGTCCCTGAACCAAAGTCTTCAGCATCACAAGCGAAAATCCAACTGCTGCACCGGTGGGCTGGCTAGCATGTTTTAGTTGCTGACTGCCATTTAGAAAAAAAGGAATGCTTATTAAATTAAGATACAAACAGTTCCACTCAGCACTAAGACAAGTATCTGAGACCATATGGGTGGGCAGGAAGCCCCAGGCACCAGATGGCGCAGAGGGTGGAGAAAAACAGACAGGCTCCACTACAGCCATTCTTGAAAGACCAGGCACTGTATAAAGACCACTCATAGTGAGGAGAAGGCCCCTGAGCCAGCATGCCTTTGATGGTGGTGGTGGGCTCTGATAGGCACCGGAGCCGACCCCAGGGCTAGAAAAAGAAAAGCTTGATAGGAATGGTGTCAGGGCTGCCAGACCTTAAATAAAAGGGATCACCCATAGGGTGAATTAAAAGCTTCATAGGAGCTAATACTAAGAGACAGAGTATTAAAATGAGGCAATGAATATTAATGAACTTGCCCAACCAAACTACATTTAAAAGGACAGTGTACTCCCTTCTGCTACTGCCCATATGAACTGCACCCAAGTGTGAATGTACTCGGTTCCTATGAGACTGCTTATGCTAAATTACCTGATGTTTGGTACAAGAAATGTGAACTGCCTGTGTGGTTCCCTGCCAAGTAATTGCCTATCTGCCTGCACGTTTGTTGCCCTGAAACTGAACTGCCGAATTGTGTGGTGCCTTACCTATTGACTGCCTATCTGCCTAACTGTGTAGGGCCCTGTCAAATGACTGCCTATCTGCCTGTTCACTGGGTGCCCTAAAAGCAAACTTCCTGTGTGGCGCCCCTTTGCCTGAACAAGCTGCCTGACTTTTGGTACTCTAAAAGTGAACTACCTAATTGTGTGGTGCCCTGCCAGTTCACTGCCTATCTGCCTGTTCTTTTGGTGCCCTGAAAGTGACATGCCTAATTGTGTGGTGCGCTGCCAGCTGACTTCCTATCTGCCTGGTACCCTGTATAGACTGCTTTGTGTCACGAAAGACTGCCTAATTACTGGTACCCTGTCCAATTAATCTTTTGACTAACATAGACTTGCCTACCCTTCAATACCAGCTGGACCTGTGAATACCTTCTCTGAACATGTTGGAGCTCCACCTAGAAGTGTGTAAAAGACATTGGCCTGTGCGTGGCCAAGAAACCACACCAGACTTGTCCAAAAGCCTTTATTTTAGAATCTACTCCATCCTATACCACTCTTGGAGTACACCCATCATAGAAACATAGACTTTGATGACAGATAAGGACTGCTTGGCCCATCCAGTCAGTCCTGAGGTTGGTTGTCGAGCTAGCATAGGGTGCTAGTCGGGCCAGGTCACCTTTGCTTTGTACCTTTGCTATTTCTCTACATGCAGCCGGTCCTGGATAAGAAAGTTAAATAGTATAGGAGCCACATTGGTTTGCTAATTAAGGACTTCTGTTGCACAGTGGGGTTGGGGTTTCTTTTCTTCTAGGTTCCACTTCTAGATCAGCATGAGTCAAGATCAATGCTCCTCATCCTGCATCCTCTACAGCAGCTTTTGTCCCAGCAACCCATTGGCGGGGTCCAACAACTGACACCTGATAGAGTTTTTTGTATTTCTCATCTTGGATCTACAGCAGATTTTGCCCCGGCAACCCACTGGGGGTCTGACAGCTAACACCATATGGATTCCTTTTCTTCTTTACCTTTGGATATCCAGCAGTTTTTGTACTGACAACCAACTGGGGTCCAACAGCCAGCATCTTATGAATTCCCTTTCTTCTTGCCTTTGGATCTACAGCAGCTTTTGTCCTGGTGACCCTTCGGGGACCAACAGTCGATGCCATTAGGATCCTTTGTATTGCCAATCCTATTCCTCGGTTGCATCTTGTCCAGCGACCCACCTGAAGGGTCAAGTAGTTGATTCCCAGTGACCCATTGTTCTGATTTCAACCTGACAAACCTTTTTGACTTGATATCCTGTTCTGATGAAACCCCTTTGACAGTTCACATGTGTGTGTCTCCAACTGGGTACCCAACCCTAAGAATGCATAGAGTAGCCAGCCTGGTGGCACTGAGGGTTGAGGCGCTGGACGCCACACCTTGCGCCATGCTGGCGACCCAGGTTCAGGAACAAGCCAGGGTCACTGAAGGCTGGCGGGGGGGGGGGATGTGAGAAGCTGACGGCAGGCAGCGCTCCACCTCGGGAGAAGGAATCCAGCTCCCTCAGAGACTGACCGCCCTCTGGTGGAGGCCGGAGGGATGGTTCCATGAGGAACTCTGACATAGGTCGATGGGGAGGGTTGAGGGGAACCGGTCCGGAGCTGTGGTGCGCATGTGCCACCACTTCCGGGGGTCCCAGGGTAGCACAAGGGAGAAAACGGAGGAAACATTATGGGGGCCGATGTGGATGATGCCCCTGGACTGACTCTGGGGATCTGCTGGGGCGCGTATGGTGCTAGAAGGCCCCGAAAGACCCCGAGTTCGGTAGGCTCGACGGACACTGAGGTTGACCCGCCACAAGGAGGATAAAAATAGTATCAAAAAAAGGAAAAAAAAGAATGCATAGAGTTTGTTAAGTGGTTTCATAACACTGAATTATTTGTTGATACAGTTGACCCTTATAGCACTAAGGAACCCTGATGGTACAGTAGGTAACAGCAACTGCAGTAAAGTAAAAGTATTTAACTTTGTAAAAGAGCACCTTTTAGTTTTATTATTGGTTCTTTATTCAGCTATTTATTCTCTATTTATTGACAGTGTGTGTTGTTGTTGATGAAAACCTGCCTCTATGACCCTTGCCAACTTTCCTGCTAAATAAAATTCCTGGCTAAATTTTGACCTCTGAGTAAGACTCCTACTCTCCTTACTGGGTGACGACATCTGCCCATCTGGGAACCTTCAATGCACTTCATCATAAAACCTGCCTGAGGCGGAAGTCATGTCCATGAGGAACAGCTTGTTCCCACTTCATGATCCGTCTCACAAGATCACGACAGTTTAGTCCCTCGGCCTGAGGCCTTGTGGCCAAACTACACCAGACGTGGGTAAATCCCAGCATAACCTATACCCTGTCAAGGATTGTTGCTTAAGTATCTCAGCTGCTGTAGGTGATCTCCTCCCCAATCAGATCGACAGTACTTAGTATAGCAGTTGTTTACATTACTTGAATGGGGTTCCCAGCATATAACCCTCCGATGAAAATTGGTCCCTAACTTTTTTTTTGGGGGGGGGGGCATTTTTTTGTCACACTACTGCTTTAATCTGGTTTTGGTATTGCCAAAAATGTAAATAAATCAGTCTTTTTCATGTTATCGTGTTAGAAAAATGTATTTATTTATTTGAAAATTGGTGACCTGTAAAGGCACACTGAGCTGAGGCTTATTTCAAGGTGCAACCTGTGGAAGGTACAACAAAACAAAATGCAGTACATTTCAAGGTACAACAGCAAAGTGCAAGCACAGTTACAGTGTATAATACTTCACAGGCACATCTTGGAACAAAATAAAGTACAAGTTTACAGACAAGTATCATGCCAGGTGCACATGCAAGATACAACAAGGTTAGCCACAGAGTATGTTTAAACAAGCAATACAGTGCACTAGGCACAAGCTGAGGCAGGGAGAAAACCACAACCCTGTGATGCCAGTGTCAAAACAGGAAAGACCTCTTATGAGAAGCACGAGCAGGTCGGGGTGGGAGAAGTTTCAGCCAGTGCCTGAAAGAGCCAGAGGCGGTGGAGTGGCAGAGGGACTGAGGGGAGCTGGTTCCAGAAAGTTGGAAGGTGATAGAAGAAAGTGGATTACCCAGAAGAGGAACAGGTATGAGGAGTGGAGGTCTGCTCATCCCTGGAGCAGAGAGAGCATGACACAGGGGTAACTGGTGAGAGGAGTGATGAGTTGTAGGAGGGAAGGGGACCAAAAAAAAACTTGGCATCAGAGAAAGAGACTACTCGAGTCATGTATGTCTCAAAATTTTAGCAACTAATTCTAATGTCCTGTGAAGTAAAGCCTTTCTCTATTTTTTTTTTCCCTTATCCGTTTACTTGCCTCACGCTCCAGTGCTCCCCTCTCCTTCAGGCTCCACAGTGCTCCCCGACTCACCAGCCATCCTCTTCATGGGCTCACCTCGATACCCCATATAGCAGCCAACCTCTGAGGGGTATCCCGGTGTATCCCTTCACTGGGTGGGTCCCCCTCCTCCGAGGGGGAAGGTACCAGGAAGGGGCTTACCCAGTGCACTATTAGGTCCCCTGGAAGTGCTGCTGAGGTAGAGGAGGCCCACAGAGCTTCCGGTGTTGCTGCAGAGCGAGGGAGCCGTCATACGGCGAGCACAGGAGCCATTTTCCCATTTTCTGGTGTTCCCGCATTGCACTGCTCTGAACAGTGCCCCCAGTCTCCACTGGGAGCCACTGTTGAGTGAGGTGACCCAATCCCCCACCCCCGAAGAGGAGAGCAGTCCTCTGGATGCTCAATCCTCTTCATCCCTGCACCCCCAGCGCTCAGAATCGCTTCTTGAACCCAGGTCGCATGCGGTTCGGAGGTGTGTGGCTTCCAGCGCCAACCCTCTGTGCCACCGGCTGGCCACCCTATACATATATATTTTTTAAATTCAATGAACAGAATACAATTCTGAAACAGGTGAATTGCTTTAAAAGTTCTGAAAATCTATGATGTTGTCTTTAGTGTAAAATGTAAGTTTTTGAAAGACATCTGCTTAGGTTTTATATTCATCCTTGCGCTTGCGCAAAGCAAACATGTTGGTATGATATTGGATTTTGAGAGGCGTGTCACTGTCGGCCCAGTGTAGGGCAGTCTGCAAGGGACTTGACAGTGACAGACCAGTCATCAACCAGGCTGATCATGACAATCTTCTGGTCCTGTTGGGAGGAAACTTCGTGTAGTTCAAAGAAAATAGCCATAGCCACCCAAATCACATGGCAGCTCTTTCCTTTGATCTGCATACCACCACCCAGCAAGCAGAGCTGATCAGTGTCATGATCAACCTGCTGTGGTCCTTCCCCCCCAACATAGAAACAATCCCTCCCACCCTCTGCCAAGTATCCCTAAGCACTTTCCATTAGTTCCCCCTTCCTTCTTAATTTTACAACACTGGGGTGCCCAATCCCAGGTGCCAGCTAGTACCCCCACCCCATCCATTTTCACTTTTGACACCAGGGAACCCACCCCTGGTGCAGCAAACATCAAATCCGGGTGCCCAATCCCCAGTCCAGTACCTAAAATAAAGAAAACTGTCCCTCATAGTCTTTTTAAATTTTTTTTATTACTGTAATCCCACCCTCTGCCCTGCCAAGTATTGCTACCACCTCCCCATCACTTTCAGTGTTCTAGAGGTTAAACTAACACTGGGGTGCCCAATCCCCAGTGTAAGCACCTGAAATAAAGAAAAGCATCCCTCCTAGTATTTTTTTAATTTTATGCACTCTGTAAATAAGAAAAACGTCCATCAATGTCTGTTGCCACCACTGGTCCACCACTGAAATTGCCCTTCCCCACACGACCTTCCCACTCAGCACTCACTATCCCCGCCCCTTACTTACCTACCTACTTGGGGACAATGCCGTAATCCTCTCTGGACCAGAGGCATGTATTCACTCTTCAATGCTGGATAGGGAACTAAGGAAATCAGGTATGCAATTCAATGTATTTCAATACGTTTTGAACTTATCTTCGTAACGTTATCATTTTTTAATATTTATTTCCACAAATTTTCAATATAGTCTTTTTGGGACCCCATCTCATGAATAAGGGTGGTGACATTACAACAAAGTTATGAGCATATGTTGAAATTTTTCAATGCACACTTGTAACTTTGGTCATTTTCAATATTTTGACCCCAAATTTTAAAAACATAGCCATTCTTTCAAACTACCTCATGAACATGACAGCTGTCATTGTTAAAATCCTTGCCAAAATGTGCTTTCACACTTGTGGTGCAAAATCACCTTTCAGGCAGGATTTGAACATTTTCTCCACTCTTGTTCAAGATGTGGGGTCATAAGAAGGCTGTGTTGAAAATTTGGGTTCCAAAACAGTTAAAAACAACAAAGTTATGAATGTGCATTGCAATATTTCAACATACGCTCATAACTTTGGTAATTTTCAATATTTTGACCCAAAATCTTAAACATAGACATTCTTTCAAACCACCTCATGAAAGACACAGCTGTCACTTTTCAAATCCTGGCCAAAATGTGTTTTCGCACTTGTGGTGCAAAATCACCTAGTAACATCTATGAGCGAGTATTATTGAGCGCGTCAATATGCACTGAGAGCGAGTGGTGAATAACATCAACATATCTAGACTTCAGCAAGGCCTTTGACACTGTGCCACATAGAAGACTATTACACAAACTAGGGAATATGGGTGTGGGCAGGACAGTAGTGTGGTGGTTAGGTAACTGGCTGGGTGGCAGGACACAGAGGGTGGTGGTAAATGGCTGTCACTCCACAGAGGGAAGAGTGACCAGTGGGGTACCACAGGGATCAGTGCTGGGACCGGTCCTATTCAACATCTTCATCAGTGACATTGCACAGGACCTAGAGGCAGAATTCCACTGTTGCTGATGACACAAAGCTCTGTAACAGAGTAGACACACCAGAGGGTGTAGACAGAATGAGAAGGGACTTGCAGAAACTTGAAGAATGGTCAGGGTTTGGCAGTTGAAATGCAATGCAAAGAAGTGCAAGATAATGCATATGGGGCACAAAACCCTGGCACAATATATCAGTTGGGGGTGAGGATATAGCATCACCAAGCAGTAAAAGGATCTTGGGGTTATCAGCTCTGATGACCTCAAGGTAAGAAACAGTGTGACAAGGCAGTAGGTAAAGCAAACAGGATGTTGGGATGCATAGGCAGGGCATCACCAGCAGGAAAAGGAGGTCATGATTCCACTATACAAGACACTAGTGAGGCCCCACCTGGAGTACAGTGTACAGTTCTGAGACCATACCTCGTAAGGACATAGACAGGGTAGAGAAGGTTCAGAGGAGGGCAACAAAGATGGTACATGGATTGCATCACAAGTCCTATGAAGACAGGTTGAAGGAATTGAATATGTACTCCCTGGAGGAGAGGAGGAGAGAGAGGGACATGATAGAGACATACAAGTATCTTACAGGGAGGAACAGGGTGCAAGAATACACTATTTTTAAGCGAAAAAGATGTTTCAGGACTAGAGGCATGGGATGAAGTTGGAGGAGGACGATTCAGAGGAAATGTAAGGAAGAATTTCTTCACAGAATGGGTGGTGGACAAGTGGAACACCCTGCCCGAGGAAGTGGTGGGGGCTGAAACAATCACAGGATTTAAGAATGCATGGGATAGACATAAAGGAATTCTGGAGGCGAGGGGTAAGGGGCAACAGAGTTCTAGGAAAACAAACTGAAGTTACAAACTCAAATGGGCAGACTAGGTGGGCCATAAGCCCTTATCTGCCAACACTGTCTATGTATCTATATCCTGTACAGCGAGTATAGCAGGGAGCTACACTCACTACTACAGGATATAGGATGTTGTGTGACCATCCCTTACTGAGCTGTTTAACATAGTGGTGTAAACCACTGCTTGCGATGGTAGCAGACCTAGGTTCGGGTCTGGCTTCAGGGGAAAGAACGTTTTGCTTTTTTTTGGAACCATCAGTTTTCCCCTGGGTCTGCACCCCCATGGAGTTGATTATTTTAAGGACGGGGGGTGCCGGGGACTTGCCCCTGTATAAAAATACTTAATTTGGTTGTTTTATTTGAATGTAGCGACCATCACTATTTGCAATTTACAAGTTCAGTTGCCCTTTAAACAACGGGCTCTTTTGTAGTCGCTGTATATGACTGGCAGTCTTTCAGACTCGCACATATCACAGAAAATCAAATCACCTTTCAAGCAGGATTTGAACATTTTCTCTACTCTTGTTCAAGATGTCGGGTCATAAGAAGGCTGTGTTGAAAATTTTGGGTCAAGAACACTTAAAACCAACAAAGTTATGAATGTGCATCAAAATATTTCAACACACGCTCATAACTTTGGTAAGTTTCAATAGTTTGACCCCAAATTTTCAAAATAGCCATGTTTTCTCACCTCCCCATAAATGTGACAGCTGTCATTTTTCTTGGCCAAAATTTGTTTCAAACTTATGGTGTGAAATGGCATTTTGGACACTATTTTATGACACCAATCATGTTCAGAAAGAGGGATCATAAACAGACTATGTTAAAAATTTGGGGACAAAATGTGAAATACCAGCTAAGGTATAAAGAAATGTTGAATTGTTCCAAGATGAACTCATAACTATTTTTGCAGATTTTAGCCCTTAATGTTCAGCATATCTCTTGTGTTACTCTACTGCCTGAATTTGACAGGTGTAATTTTTTCAAATGCCCTCCTAAACACGTTTTCACAGTTGCACTGAAAAATCATCTTTTGGATGGGATTTAAAACATTCCATCTATCTTGATCATGATGTCAGGTCATAAAAAGAGTGTTGGAAATTCAGGGTCAAAATAAGGAAGCCCACTGAAAATTAGATACTGCCTCTTAGCTACAATCTAAAAATGTGTAAAAACAGGACACGACTGAAAATGAGATATTGCATCTCACCTGGTCTATCCTGGGCAAATATTTAGTAAACATGTGTAAAACCAGAACCACAGTACAGCAGAGCCCCTACTGAACTGTGCTTCCATGCTGCTCTATTCTGGGAAAATACATTATAAAAGCTGGGCCCACTGAAAATGTAACTCATCTTTCAGCCGGGCTATTCTGGACAAGACATTATAAAATGGGTAAAACTGAAAACAAAATATTGCATCTCGGCTGTGCTATACTGGGTAAATACAAAGTAAACACTGGGAAAAGCAAGATCCCACTGAAAACAAGATAACATCTGAGCTGCGCTATCCTGGATAAATACAGTATACAAATGTGTTAAAGCAGGACCCTGTTGAAGATGAGATATTACATCTCACCTGTATTATATCAGGTAGATATATTGCAAAACTACTTAAAAAACAGGACCCTACATCAGAAGCCCACTGAAAAGGAGATGTTGCATCTAAAATGACCTAGCCTACAAAAAGACATTAGAAAAGCAGGACCACACTAAAACAGTTGTTGCACCCCACCCCGGGATTCCACCTCTACAGTCCTGGGTGAATGCAGTGCAGAACTGTAAAAATCAGGACTCCATTGCAAATTACACATTGCATTTCATATGGTCCACTCTGTCTTGGGTATACAAAAATGTGTACAAGCAAAACCCGGTACAACAGCTATACAAGCGGCGAACATTCGGCATTGACTCATGCTCGTACCGTACTAAATAAACTGCTGTCAGGATGACTAGTTTTCGGAATCCTGGCTCACTGGCTGGCCTCTCCGTTCGTTGTAAAACAGGATGAACAAGTTTTATTTTGGTTTGGCGTCTGGAGAAGCTGCCACACTCAGTCCATCAGCAGCCCTCTCTTTGTTTGTCATTTCCCAAATAAAACTGCTTAACCGTTTACCCACATCCTTAGAATATGATATTGCGGATCTATATGTTTATTTGAACCAGCGAAGAGAGTCACTTAACAGCAAAATGAACCGATCATAGGAACCATTCTTACGCTGCATCTCGTTTTTAAAGCGTTTCTATTGTTTTGCACTTTTGTTTGAACTGAAAATTAGCGCGTTATACACCAGACTGACTGAAACAAAGGGACAGGTGAGCATGAACGCGGTTATAATAATGCATATTGACAAGAGCCACTGTTTGTCAGAAGTTTACGTAGCAATGCAGCTTTAATAGGTGTTGGTGACTGCTGACGTATGCTTTTTTTTCCCCAGACCGGGGTACTCGTCTCGGATGATGAACTTTGAAGAATGGGACAGCTGTGTGCTACTTGCTCTCAGATGCTGCAGGACTTCATGGATTCTGTCCGAAGGGTCTGCGCGAGCCTGGCCCTCAAAATCAAGGAGTGCGCGGCGGCCCTGAATCGCTGTGCGTGCCTGAGGACTGGGAAGCATCGGCGACGCAAGAGCAGCGGGCTATATGAACCGGTGCTGCAGGAGCATGAGGAACGGGCGGCGCGGGACTTTCTGCAGCTTATTGAGACCGGTGAGGCAACCTGTTGAAGTGTGTACTGTCCCCGTTTCAGAGTTAGACTGTTGGGAGAGAGTGGAAAGCGTGGAATTATAAACACATGCAAGAACGGTTCTTAATTAGGTTTATCCCCCTTTAATTTGTCTTTTTTTGCGCCTCTGATTACTGAAATCAAACAGCATTCCGGTTCGGGAGCCTCAGTTTCAGATATTTGCTGGGCCCAGAACCGGAATGGTTCTAGAACCTGTACTTTATGTGATTCTTGTTCCTGAGCCTAATTACAATCCTTAAAAGAGAGCATATTGATGCCTGACTGACATGCAGAATAATGGATAGGGACTTGTGCACAAGGCTGTGTTTCCATGCAGTGGGCTGATGACATAATAGACCTCAAGTCAGAGCAAAGCGTGAGTAGTCCCTATGATGTCATCACCCCCATGGAAACACAGCCTTGCCTGTGAACAGTTCCCTGTTATTTTGGAAAATATATATAGTATATGGTGTTACTATTTAAAATTACGCAAAATAATTTTTTTTGCCTTAGAATCTGCACCTGAGCCAAACTGTCTGTTGTTTTTTTTGTGTGTTGTTCTGTTTAAAATGTTCATAACTCCCTGTTGGCCACCGTTATCACTTCTGCTCCCAGTTGCTGTGCTGCCCCCTTCCCCACCACATTCCTGCACACTTAGGAGCTCCATTTTTATGTTTTTATGTTTGCTTGCACACATGTGCAAGAAACATAGTGCCATCATCCGAGTTTTCCAGAGGTGTGTCAGCCTCTTCCAATTCAGTCAGTGTGTTTGCAGGCGCGGTCGCAGTGCGCCAATCACTACTCCATCTGTCTATGACAGCTGAAAATGCAGTGGCATACAGTTGAAAGGGAGAGCTCCGCTTCAGTGGCAGAGCTCCCCCAACATGCCTGCCTTGCGCATATTGTGTCCTGATCGCCCCCCCGCACATACTGTATAGCAGCAGGGGTGCCCAATGCCCGTCGGCTCCGGCCCCCAAAAAAAGCTTTCCTGGTGCCACGCTGGGAGCCCACCCCAGCGTGGCACACAGTCCATATGGCCGACGGGGTGCCCAATCCTCATTGACTCCAGCCCCCAAACAGCCTTACAGCTGCCATGCTGGAGCCACCCCAGCGTGGCACAATCCCGTATGGCCGACGGAGGTGCCCAATCCCCATCGGCTCCAGCCCCCAAACAGCCTTTCCAGCTGCCACGCTGAGAGCCCACCCCAGCGTGGCAAGCGTCCTCGTCGTCTTAGTAATAAAAAAAACAAAAACCTGTAAATTAAAAGCGTTCCCTCGCAGTCTCCTGCTCCCACCGCACCCACCACTCGCACCCTGCCTCCCCACACCCCTCCGCCATACTTACCTCTGGAGTCCGGTCGCGGCGATCTTGATCGGACCAGGAACACGTCTGCACTCTTCAAAGCCGACCATGAACTGAGGAAATGCCGGTAAGCTGTATAATGTAATAGGGTTTTTCAACTTTGCTGCATATCTCAGGCATTTTTGGAATTTTGCACCAAATTTTCAACATGGGGTTTTTGAGACCCCTTCTCATGAATGCTGTCACTGTCATGGCGTTACTTGGGCCCAAAGGGTGATTCGCAGCCACTGCGAAATCACTTTTCGAGAATGATTAACGAAATGACACTGCCAGTGTTCATAAGGTGGGCTCTCAAAAAGCCTATTTTAATTTGGTGGAAATTTAAAAATGACTGTTTTACAATGTGCGTTGCGCAGTTCCTAGTGCACGCCTGTAAGTTCGCGAATTTGAATATTTTCACCAGATTTTCAACATTGCCATTTTACACACCTTCTTATAGAGCAGTACAGCTGTCATTTTACATCTCACCCAAAATGTGTTCCGCCCATGTGGCGCACAATGGGCGCGGTCGGTTGTCGTGAAATCAATGTCTGGGACACATTAAGAAAATCACAGTGACACTGTTCATGAGCAGAGGTCTTAAAATGGCTATGTTGAAAATTTGGTGAAAAATTCCTAAAATGACTGTTTCTGGCGTCGCGTTGCGCCAGTTCCTATGCATGCTTTCGTAAGTTTGCAATTTTGAATATTTTCACTCCAGATTTTCAACATTGCCATTTTACCACACCTCCTTATGAGCAGTACAGCTGTCATTTTTCACATCTCACCCAAAATGTGTTTCCGCCCATGTAGCGCACAATGGCGCAGTCGGTGTGCGAAATCAATGTACGGGACACATTAAGAAAATCACAGTGACACTGTTCATGAGCAGAGGTCTTAAAATGGCTATGTTGAAAATTTGGTGAAAAAATTCCTAAAAATGACTGTTTTACGAGCGTGCGTTGTGCAGTTCCTATGCATGCTCGTAAGTTTGCGAATTTTGAATATTTTCACTCCAGATTTTCAACATTGCCATTTTACCACACCTCCTTATGAGCAGTACAGCTGTCATTTTTCACATCTCGCCCATAACGTGTTTCTGCCCATGTAGTGCACAATGGCGCAGTCGGTGTGCGAAATCAATGTATGGAACACGTTAAGAAAATCACAGTGATATTGGTCATGAGCAGAGGTGTTAAAATGGCTGTAAAAAAATCCCCAAACTAGTTACATTACGGGTGTGCATTGCACAGTTTCTACGCACGCTCGTGACTTCACCAGTTTTTTTTAAGATTTTCACAGCAGATTTTCAACATTGCCATTTTTTACACCTACCCATGAACAGTACCGCTGTCATTTTTCACATCCTGTTCGGAATGTGTTTTTGCACCTGTGGTGCCAAATGCCATAGTCGCTGTGCAAAAGCAGTTTTCGGCTAATAGACTGATATTGCCACTGTTCATGAGGTGGGGGGTCACAAAAAAACCATGTTGAAAATTTGGAGTGAAAATACCAACGAATGCCTGAGGCGTTAGGGTTTCCGACCATAACGCCCCACCCTGTAGAGAATGATAGTCATCGGGGGTGTGACTTGGGATTCTTGCCTGTCATGCTCATACCATTCCACCCCGACCGACACCCTGCAGCCAGTGAGAGGCATCAAGGTGTGCCTTGGACTGTTCGGGTCCGAACTTCACCCCATTCTCCTATACCGCACCCATCTCACCATATTTCCTGATGGAATAGGGTGCGCATAAGGGCCAAAGACCCCAAGGCACACCTTGACACTTGTCAGTGTCTGCAGGGTAGGGTGTGGTGAAATGGCATGGTCGTTATGCCTGACGACCCAAAGGCACACCTCAGTGCCTGTCACTCTCTGCAGGGTGGTGGTGGGGTTGGCTTCAGTTCAATACTTCGCTGCCATTCCTATTATGCAGCTCTGTAACATCTACACTACCAATGCCAATGCCAGCAAGCAAACATTCGGCATTGACAAATGCTTGTTTGTAGAATGAATGTAAATCTTCTTTTGTTTGGCAGGTAGAGCGCTTCAAATGCAAAAAAAAGTCACTAGCAGAAAAGGGTTCTATACTGTGCTCTCCTGTATTCAGTGTTGAGAGGTTGGACTCAATGTGTGGGAGACAGCGCTTGGTTGTAGAACGTAAAAGTTGTCATAGTATAGTAATGATGTAGCTGCTATGCTAAAGCAACACTTTTTACCTTTTTTCATACAGCTTTTTGGCCCTGACCGCCTCCTCTGCCTGCCATTGGGCTCTTCATCGGTCTCCAGTCCCGTTGTGCTCCTCTTGTCATCAGGCCAGTGGAGATCCACATAGTGCAGGACCCGGGGGCCGTCATGGCAACTGTATACATAGGTTTTTCCCTTTTAACCGCTTAGTCCCGCCCTCCATCCCAGACGTCTAGCATAGCCTCTGTCAGCCTTTGATGCAGCAGTGCACACTGGGCATGCGCCACCCCTCGCGAGGGAGCAGTCTCCACGGCTATCCGCAAAAGGCTGCTACCGCGCCCGGTCTGGCCATCTCCCAACCTGGCTGGCTCATGCTCCAGTCGGGAGCACTCCTCTACCTGGCTGCCTGACCCGTGCAGACCCAGGCTCGCTCCCGAACCCAGTTCGCCAGTACGGAAGCGCGGATCACTACCGCTGAGCCATCGGATGCCCTCCCTTTGACTTGTCTTGCAACAGCTTTCTGCTGTATATTGAAATCCATCTGCAATAAGGGGCAACCCTATACTATAGTCTGTTTGTTTTTTTACCAGATCCCGATCCCATGGAGGTTTTCCTGGTGAGGTTTACTGAGTCGAGCATTGACGCCCAAATAAGTGGGCATTAGGTGGGGATGAAGGTGTGTTTGTTAACCTTAGTTCCTGTATTAAAGTTGCTTCATAATATATTAATATTTCTAGTTGACTATGTTTCTTACAGCATAAGAACATTATCTCATGCTGTTTGGGGCTGACAGAACCACTCTGGTTCACTTCCCATTCCTCTCACCCAAACAGAATGAGAGAACATTCTTATGCTGTAAGAAACATAGTCAACTAAATGTATTAATATATATTATAATATACCAGGGTATGGGGTTATTGGGGATTAATCAACACCCCAGGTGCTGTGAGGGCACTCAGCCTGTGGCCAACTTTTCTGGTACTATGAATGTGGAGAAAATATCTACATCAGCGACTCCCACAACATCTGTGTCTGCTGCCTAGGCCTAAGCCACAACATGAAAGCCTGTGAAATCTGCTGGGGGTTTAATTCTGCAACCAGGCGATGCCACAAAAAGGGCTTTGGAGAAATTTTGATTCCAAAAGACTGTAGAGAGAGACTGGAGAAAGAGCTGAAATTTGTGTCCCTAACCCTATTGACCAAATCACTGTCATCTAAACCCAGGGAGAAAACATCAGGGAGTCAGAAGCGCAAGCATCTGAAAGTAATCAGAGAAGATGTGCCCGAAATAGTGAGTAGGTGCAGGGTCTAGGGTGTGCTACTCCAATGATCAACAGACAAAACAGGTATTGACCCGCACACAATAAGAAAGGAGTGACCAACAGTTTAATAGTTTGTAAAGCAAAACTTACAGTTGTTTATTTCAGCCACTCCATAGTCCATATTCCAACCGTCAGAATAACAGAATAAACAACAGGAGCTGATCACTATATTTAAGACCCAGCACTTCGCTCTTCTTTTTTTACAGGGTTGAAAAAACAAACATTGAGGCACAGTTTGCTTTATTTCAGGAGATATTCCGACACTAGGGATTGGGCAACCCAGTGTCTAACTACTGTTCAGCGGCATCGACAGTGTGCACCCCGGTGCCACCACTTACTTAGCGGGAAGGGGGGAGCAGGACAACCCGGAAGGGAGTGGTGAAGAAAAGAAGCAGTACCGGGGTGGGCACCCTAGTCTGCTCTTAAAATATACTTAATGTATGTAAAGATCGGGAAGGGCAGGCGGACCACCTGGAAGTGAGGGTGAGAAAGAAGCAGTACCGGTGGTGGGCAGCCTGGTCTGCTTAAGAAATAATAGATGGATAGATGATAGGCAGAGACACAGACAAAGAGAAAGACAGGCAGAGAGAGAGAGAGCAAGGGAGACAGTGAGAGAGAGAGAAAACAGGATGGCCAGCTCACTGCTCGAACTGAAGTTGGCAGCATGATTTCAGCTGTGGCTTCAGCATTCAAGAAAGTCCTGCTGTTCTCATACAGAGAACACGGGTGAATGGCTCTTCTCGCTAAGCTGGTCACTTTGGATTTGGGGGTGCCCAGAAAAGGTATTTCTGGCAGTTCAAAAAAACAAACAGAATCTAGCTAAATAGGTCCCGTTTAGCTAGGTCGATGTGCTTGTTTTTTAAAATGATAGAAACATTGAAAATACATAAAAATTATGAGTTAAAAAAAAAAAAAGTGGCCATCATGATCGATAATTTTTTCCATACAAGGAAATCATGAAAATAAGGATTAACAAAATTTTTTTTTTTTTTTTTTTTAACCATACACATTTCTCGTTATCCAAAACAATCTTTATAACTCGAACTGTGTACTGTCTGTTCACGAACCCTTCAAAAGGTACACCCTTTGGCATAGGCCTCGTCAACCCTAAAAATTTCATGAAAAAAATGTCCACACCATCTAGGCTGGAGGTGAGAACAAAAAATATACATGTTAAGTATAGGGAAACCAATCTTGGTTTTATCCTGCTTTTTGGCACTCTGTATGTCGAAAACCAAACAAGATGCCATCACAAAACTTTTCAAGTCTTGAGACTGTGACAGCCTGACTGCACTTGCTAAATGTTTGGCTATTTTGTCAAATGACGCCAAAGTTATTAAAGAGGATAGGAAATCATTTCTAACTGGCAGCTGTTTATAAGGTTCTGATTCTCAGAAATGATATGCATTCCCTAAATTATCCATATTTAACTATATGTGAATAAAAAGTGATGTGAAAAACTGCATTTTACATTGTTTTGTTTTTATGGGCAGTATTCTGTTACAGTTCTCACCATGGAACCAGTAATTTGTAGTTTTTACTATGTCACGGTTTGTGTACAGAATGCTTATTATGAGCTGTTGGCCTATTAGAACCTCGTTTAGAGTTCTGTGCACAAACTGTGACATAGCTAAAACTCCAAATTATTGGTTCCATGACGAGAACTGTAACAGAATGCTGTCCATAAAAACAAAACAATGTAAAATACAGTTTTTCGTATCACTTTTTATTGAAGTACACTGAAATATGGATAGTTTAGGGAATGCATATCATTTCTGAGAATAAGACGTTTATAAATAGTTGACAGCTAGAAATCATTTTCTGTCCTCTTTAGGGTGCAAAACCTGGGGTTTAACGCAGCCTACTCAACCCTTACTATAGAGGTGCTACCGCGCCACTAATATATTCACTGTGAAAAATTTGCATTAATGCACCAGTTAGGGTTTAACTTAAAGCAACAAAAGCAGGAAAATGTGTTGCTAGGGTTAACTCCCCCCTTAAAAAGCAGCAGAAGGACAGCACCACACAAGCAACCACAGACGGCCATTATTGGTTAAGACAAACAGTATACAGCTGTTTCTAGATGACACAAATACAGTAACACAGATGTGCTACCTTTGTGGATTTGTATATGTGGCATGCGCACAACAAGACATACACACTTAACATGTCGCTTCAGATACAGAACCACAATACTCTCATCACAACACTGCCTCATAAAAGAAAAAAATCTTATTTTGTTAGCTTCTTTTGATACGAAAGATCACAAAACAAGAAATGTCACGACAGAAGAGTGTGAAAGATCATGAAACAAGATATTTCTTCTTTTGTGAGATTCAATTCTACTTTAATGAGCCAAGATTCTTCTTTTGTGAGACTCACAAAAGAAGAATTTTGGCTTATGAAAGATGAATCAGGAGTTCTTGCTAAGCTTTCCACCTAGGATTTTAGGGATGTCTCAAAGCCATATTTTGGCATTATTTTTCGAAAAACAAACTGCAAAATTGAGCTAAAGGCTCCTGTTTAGCTCAATTCATGTGTTTGTTTTTCTCCAGGGCATCATTTTTAGGGATCTTCAATTTTGTCTTGAAAAAATGAAAAACAAGAGGGTGGCTGCACAAAAGAAGAGTTTTCCATACGAAAGAAGAATTTTGGCTCACGAAAGAAGATTATTCTTTTGTGAGCTGGAAATACCTCTTTCGTTTCGGACATGTAAAAGAACGCCTCAACTGAGCATGCTCAGAACCAAAATTGCATACCGCTGCATTGGTGACTGCTTTCAGGGACGTCTCCCTGTAGGAGATCTGTAGGGTGTCTACCTGGAAGTCCACACACACACACCATCATCTCCCATTACAGCATTGACCTTGAATCACACCAGGATGCTGCTTTTTGTGACCTCGATTTTCCAGTCTTTGTTCACCATATAGGAGCGTACGCCTTGCCCCGTACTCGCGGAGAACTGCTGGAAGTCTGCCATGAGTGTGGATAAGTGAACCATATCCACATCCCTAGAAAAATAGGTTACCTCACCGGTAACTGTAGTTCTAGGAGTGGTATATGCTTCACTTCCACACAATCCACCTGACCTCCCCTGGCAAGAGGAACATGGATCCCTGCTTCCAGTATACAAGACCTGATGTCACAGGGCAGAGCCGAGGGATATACTATCTGAGTGATTGGAGGTGCTTAGCTTGAAGACCATTCACTTCTGAAGGAAAGAATAGTTGAGTACCTAGAGGCCAGTGGAGCACAGGACCCAAGGCAGCATGGGTTCACAGCGGGAAGGTCATGTCACACGAATCTAATAGATTTCTTTGACTGGGTGACCAAAGTAGTAGACCAGGGAGGGGCTGTGGACATGGCCTACCTAGACTTTAGCAAGGCATTTGACACAGTCCCACAAAAGATTAATAGTCAAATTAACTAGCCTGGGAGTGGGTCCCAGGGTGGTAGCCTGGTAAAACATTGGCTGCACAACAGGACACAGAAGGTAATTGTAAATGGAGTCCACTCTGAAGAAAGAGGGGTTACTAGTGGGTATCAGAGGGTTCAGTCCTTTTAATGTCTTCATCAGTGACATTGCAGAGGGACTGGAAGGAAAAGTATGCCTTTTGCAGATGACACAAAGATCTGCAACAGGGTTGATACACAAGGAGGCGTGGAAAGGATGAAAAGGGACTTGCAAGGTTGGAGGAATGGTCAGAAGTATGGCAGCTAGGATTCAATGCAAAGAAGTGCAAAATAATGCACCTGGGAAACAAGAACCCAGGGGAAGAATACACAATGGGTGGGGAGGTAGTAACAACAACAAAAAAGGAAAGGGACCTGGGGGTAATCATATCAGATGACCTTAAGGTTAGCAATCAATGTGAGAAGGCAGTAGGGAGGGCTGGGGGTATACTGGGATGTATAGGGAGAGGCATCAGCAGCAGAAAACAGGAAGTTGTTATCCCTCTGTACAGACAGTTGGTGAGACCCCATCTGGAGTACTGTGTCCAGTTCTGGAGACCTCATCTCCACAAGGACATAGACAGGATAGAGGTAGTCCAGAGGAGGGCAACTAAAATGGTGCAGGGTCTGCAAGAGAAGCCGTATGAGGAGAGACTAAAGGAACTTAATATGTATACCCTTGAGGAAAGAAGGGAGAGGGGGGACACGATAGGAACTTTTAAGTACCTCAGTGGAATCAACAACGTCCAAGAGGGTAGCATCTTTCAGAAAAAGAGACTTACAAGAACAAGGGGACACAATTTAAAGATAGAAGGAGGGAGGTTCACTGGCAATGTGAGGAAGTATTATTTCACAGAGAGGGTAGTGGATGCGTGGAACAGCCTTCCTGAGGAGGTTGTGGGGTCTAAAACTGTGGGAGATTTCAAGAATGCATGGGACAGACATAAGACAATTCTTGTGGGGGGTAGGAAGAAATAGGCTGTTGGTTAACTAGGATCTGTGGCCTATCCTGTAGGTAGGGAAATGGGCAGACTAGATGGGCCTAGCGGTCCTTATCTGCCGTCAAAGTCTATGTTTCTATGTTTATTTGGCAAAAACAGTTCTTAAAGGGAGAGTGCCATGAGTGTGGATGTGAACCATATACCACTCCTAGAACTACGGTTATAGATGAATAACCTATTTTTTTTTTCTTGAAATTGCTCTTTAACCTCCCCACATCCTGCTGTCTCTGATCCTTCAGGGCCCCACAAGGAGTCATCCTCCTGCCTCCCGCTCCACTCGTACTCACCTCCAGGCCCCATGGAGCTGCAGCTTGCTCCCCGAGCAGGGACAGAGTGGGGGACCAGTCACCCCGTAATCCTTCATTTCGTCAGTCCGGCTGTGGTTGAGCGAAGGCACATTGGAGGCACGCTCCTGGAGGTCCATCTTCCCGGAGTCGGCAGGCAGTTTCTCTCTTTTCTTCCCTCCCCTACAGCATGTAACTCCCTGACGTCATGGCGTAAGTCTCCGATGTCCACACTGTGCTGCGGCCGCCCATCTCCTACAATTGGGGCTTTCAGTACTCCAAGCCTCCGCTCGGAGTCAGGCAAGTGCGCGGGCATAGGCCTCTTCCCTCACCGGAGAAGGCGAACTGTCGTGGGACGCCCAAGCCTATCTCCCCCCGGCCGACCCACCAGCGACCTGAGTCCACTTCCGAACCCACGTCATCGGCGTGGCGTGAGGTGTGGCGTCCAGTGCCTCAACCATCAGCGCCACTGGACTGGCTAATAACCTATTTTTATTGGTATGCAATGTGCATAAATAGTGACTAGAAACATAGGAACATAGTGACATCAGAACAAGACCAATGGTCCAGCCAGGCTGCCCGTGGTTCCCTATCTAACCCCGTGACCTAATGTTCATCCAGTGTCCTAACCTTCCCCACCCAGACTCCCATTCAACTCACGGTTTCTGTTGCCCCGAGTAACCACTGTACCCTTCAATTTGTCCCAACCATGCTTGAAACCATTAATGGTTTTAGTGCCCACCACCTTGGCAGGTAAATTGTTCCACAGTTCTACCACCCTTTCTATAAAGTAATAACTTCCTCATGTCCCTCCAGAACCTTCCTTCTGTCAGTGCCCCTGTGACCTCAGACTGTTACTCATGTTAAATAATTCCCTGCAGTTCACCTTGTTTATTCCTTTCAGGAACCTAAAGTCTCTATCATATCTCCCCTCTCCCTTCTGCTGTCCAGCGACTACATGTTCAGTGCTTTGAGGTGCTCCTCATAAGACCTGTCCTCTTGGCCCTGAATCATCTTTGTCACCCTTCACTGCACCGTCTTTAGCCTGTCCTTATTTTTCCTGAGATGAGGACTCGAGAACTGGACACAGTACTCCAGGTGTGTCCTCACCAAAGATCCATAAAGGGGCAACATTACCTCCTTCCTTCTGTTGTCAGTACCCCTCCCAATACACTTCAGTATCCATTTTGCCTCACTATAGGTCTTGTTGCATTGGCTTGATTGTTTGTTTGAGTGTGTCATTGTGAATAATAACTCCTAGGCCCTGTTCCTCAGCCGTGGTGCTAAGTCTTACCTTACGCATCTGGTACTCTGTCCTGGGGTTCTTGTTCCCTAGGTGCTTCACTTTGCATTTTTTTGGCATTGAATTTCAACTCCGAAGTTGGGGGGCGATCCAAATTCGGTCACATCCAGTGCTGACAGATAGTGATGGTCCACCGAGATAGAGTTACAAGGACAAGAGCATCTAAAACAGCAGAGTAGCTCTAACAACCAGTTAACCATGTTTTACGCTTAGATTCAGTTTCACAAATTCATCTTTATTTTCACACTGGCCAGAACAGGTTTCTCATTTGGATCACCACCACTAGGGAACTACCTATGCTATGCGGGCACTGTGTCATTGTGGTAACACTCATAAAACATTAGAACTGTGCAACCCTCACTAGGGAGAACAAATAAAAAACAGACAACACATAACCTGTAGTTCCACCAATGTGATCTGATTAGATGTGTTTGTAATAAACTTTGTATAGGGTAAACAAAAGAATAATTAAGATTAAAAATTTCAGAGCATAAATCAGTGTTGTGAATGAGCATTCACAAAGTCGTGAATGACTAGTACAGTACACACTGCAAGCCCATTGGTCGTCAGTGTGGACCAATGAGCTTGCACCACATACTGTAAGCTGTCATTGAGCGGGCAGCCGTGGAGGTGTGCGGGTGGGTCTGCTGCCCGCCAATGACTGGGGTGGGGGGAGCGAGGTGGGATGGGGTCCTGTGTAGGTGGGGGGTGGGGGACCACCAGACTACCAAGGATGTGGGGATGCCGCTTCGGGCGATCCATGTTACGGATGGGGATAAGGGTTCCACTGGACCACCAGGAATTAAATCTTTCATTATAACAGTGATTGGGGGTTATGGATGGGGAGGGGGTTCCACTGGACCACCAGGGAACTATATATTTGTTCAGTATGGAAATTGAGGTACAGATCGGGGAGGGGGTACTACTTCAGTCCCTGGGACAGGGACTGGCTGCTGTGCAGGGCGCCAGGTGCATTTCGCTGGCCAGCCCTGCACAACTCATGCAGATGGGGCCATAATGACATGCAGATGGTCCCATTTGCACCTTGCATGCATTATGGCACCATTTGTGTATTTGGGTCTGAATATCAGGAATTTGTGCCCAGTGTATGTCTGCTGCACTGGCGCAGTTCCCATTCCTGGTATTCAGAACTGTCTGGGGGATGCACCGTATTGTATTTGCGCCGCAGGCATTTTTTGATATATTCAGACAAGATGCGCAATGGCACTTCTGTTTTGAATATATCCCTTTGTTGCTCCAGCACAACTCAGTTGCATGGAGCAACCGCTTGCGCCATTGCCAGGTGCACTATTAAATATCTAGTCCATATTGCATATTTTCAAGTCATAGGATATCTTCCCTCGAAAAAGCTGACAGGGGGCCAGCGAAATTGTTGGGGGCAAGCAAACTTGGTGACCAGTGCAAAAATAACGATGAATTTGTGAAATTGAATCCAAGTCTAATAAGTGGTTAACTGGTTGATAGAGCTACTCTGCTGTTTTGGATTGAATTTCAACTGCCAAACCTTAGACCACCTCTCTAGCCTTTGCAAGTCACTCTGCTTTTCCCTGAGTCCCAGATAATTACCCGCCCTCCCACAGAGCTTAGTGTCATCTGTGAAGAGACACAACCTGCTCCAAATTCCTTCTCCAGTGTCACTGATGAACATACGTGTTGAAGAGGACCGGGCCCTGGACAGATCCTGGTGGTATCCCACTCATGACCTCCCTCTCTTCTTCTGATTTGACCTCATTAACCACAACCCTCTGCTGCCTACCTTTTAGCCAGTTACCCACCCATTTAACTATGTCCCTAGCCACACCTAGATCCAGCATCTTTTTCAGCAACTATTTTTTTTTTATATTATTTATTTAGTTTTTGTTGACCGGGTAAGTGCACTAGACAAATCCTGCCTATTTTCAGGCACGACCCGGGGGAGGGGGATACAGATGAATGCCAACTGATCTTGAACCAGATTAAGCTGTTGGTGGTATTTTTAGCGAATGAGGGAAATTTGGCCAGGACACCGGGGAAATTCCCCTACTCTTTTCGATAAGTGCCGTGGGATCTTTAACATCCACCTGAACTACCACCAATCCAGGCAGGTGGGATCTCGGTTTAACGTCTCATCCGAAAGATGGCACCTTAGAAGTGCAGCACCCCTCTCATGCTGCACTACAGTGTCAGTACTGGGATATCAACCCAAGTGCCAGATGTGGGAACTGAACCCACAGCCCTCTGATCTCTCGGCCTCAGAGGCGAGTGTGCTACCTACTGAGCCACTGACACTGCAATATATAATTTTATTGCAATACGATATTAGTAATGTATGTGCTTATCGTTTTCCATACCTAAATAGTTATATAGTATGTCATATTATGATATTAAATACCTTCTTTCAATTTTTCATTAATGGTGGAAATAAAGAAATTAGATCTCTCCATTCTTGATTTCGGTCATAATCCATATCCTCTACAAGACATGCTAATTTTTCATGAATTAAGGATTCATAAAAAATATGCCACCACTCATTTTCTGTATCACTGGTGATGACCTGGCTGTTCCAATATTTAAAAGTTATGCTTTTGTCTGCTATAGACCCCAGATGTATAATTTATTTTTTTTAATTTATTGCGTTAAATAATTGAGCAGCAAATACCATATACCTCACAAATACTGTCCGCTTAGAAATGTTATTTGCCACAAGCTCCCTCCATTTTTCAGTAAACTGGCATTCCCAAAAACAATGAATCATTGTATCCTGATGCCTGCATCCATACCAACATGCTTGATTATACGTGGAATTGACCGTGGCAATTAATAAAGGGGTCATATACGCTCTGTTAATAATTTTATATTGTATCAATGTATTTTTTGCAGATATAAGATTTGTATTGGCTCCCACAGAATTGATTTCCATTGTTCTTGTGAAAAATAGGTCCTACTTTCTTTTCCCCATGATCTACGTTGTTTTGTTTTTTATATTTAATTGAGTTGATGATAACAGCATAAAATCTAGACAGTTTTTTATTTTGGAAGTTTTTAAACTTCTTTATTCTTTTTAGCTGAGGTAAGAAATCTAGGCCCAGTATCTTACATCTTTTACAATATGGGTGGGATATTCTAAGGAGTTGCATCATGCGCAACCCACTGATGCGCCCTGGCACGATATTCAAAAGGGGATGTTGCACCGCGCAGATCCCAATGCGGCGAGGCACACCAGTAATGTATCTTGGCGCAAGTGTGAGGCGTGCCCATGCATATTCTGCACATCCCGATATTCAGCCTGGGATGCGCGGCGCATATGCTGGTGCAACCCCTACTTGCGCGCCGCACTGGTGCTCAAAGTTGAGCCTAAAAGGAAAGGAGCAGGGCTGGCCACCCACAGGTAAGCTGCCGTGTGCAGGGTGAAACACGGCGGCGCCAGCTGTGGGTGGCCACCTGAGACTCGGAGCCAGGGTCTGTCAGCGTCGCGCCCCCCCACGCCCGATCGCGGGCATTGTAATGGAATCGATATCCCTGGTGGTCCAGTGGACTGCCTCCAGCCCGATCAGCGGGCATAAGTGTAAATAAACATTTTCTAATATCCGTGGTGGTCAGTGGTACCCCCCTCCGCCCACTGGGCCCCACCACCTGCTCCCCAGGGGTTGGTGGCGGGTGGCAGCTCCCCATCTGCAAGCCTCCAGCCACCCGCCGACTGACTGCGTACAGTATGGATGTCGCCCATTAGTCCACGCGTGGGCCAATGTGCATACGAACCGTACCATACTACACAGTCCCGATATGTGAATGGATCCATTCATATATCTGGACTGTGTCTGATTGAAGTCTGCTGCACGCTAGTCCACTGTGGACCAATGGAGCACTCTAGCCCGATACTATGCGGTCAGTCGGTGGCGGCTGGGAAGGCTTGCGGATGGGAGCTGCCACCGCGGCCAGAGGGGGGTGGTGGCGAGGGCTCAGTGGGTAATGGAAGGGGGCCGCTGGACCGCCAAGTAGAAAATGTTTATTCTGCCAGCGATCGGCCTGGCAATCACTGGACCCTCATATGAACGATGTAACTAATATGCTATGCCCAGATCGGGCATTGGGGCACTATGCGCTGTGCATGGGCGTCGGTACCCGACAGCTGCAGCCTGGCAGGGCGCCAGGCGCAAGTCGCCGGGGATCGGCGCACCTGCATGCAAATGAGCCATAATGACATGCTAATTGCCCCAGTTGCACCTTGCATGCATTATGGCCCCATTTGCATGTCCACTGCTGAATATCTCGGTTCCTGCGCCTAGCACAACTACACTTGCGCTGGCGCATCCCCTGCTCCTCCCTTGCCACTTGCGCTGGCGCAGTGCTACTGCACCATGCGCAGTGCGGGAGGCCATGTTGCCATATTCAATGATGCTGAGCCATGGCTCAGCACCGTTAAATATCGCCCAGCACACTCCCTGGCGCATCCCAGTTGCGCTGCGCTCAGGCTTGCGCCCCTGCCTGGCGCATACTGAATATTCCACCCTATGCCTGAAAGTTTCTATAAATTGTGTTGTATGATATAAAATTACATGTATTGATTTTCTAGATTTTATTTCAAACTTGAAATTGTGGATATGTTGAAATTTGGTTATTGTAAAATAGCTGTTTCCATTGTACTATAGATTATTTAATAGTTTAGATATTTTATAGAAGTTAGTTGCAGGATTATTATCAAAATTTATTGGAGCATGTAAATGTGGTATCTGACTTTAATCCAGATTTTAGTTTTGCTTGAAATGCGTGTATAAGGATCGAAATAACTATTTTAAATGTTTGTTTTTTTTATTTACTCAGATTTGATGTAAATAAACATTGTTAATATTCTCTTGATCTGAAATTTTTTTGTACGATTACCACTTCCTGATTAGTATTAAATTACCATTCCCACATATTAAGCATGGTTTGAGCTTGCCAGAGGATCTGGGCAGCCGAGACCGCCCTCATCTACAGGTATTATTAAATGAGGCCACGCAATACGGGGTTTCCCCCCTCTCCCAAAAATTTTTATAAATATACATTTGATGCCTTGAAACCATTTGATACTGGGTGAACCATACAATGTTTCAATACAAATATAAGATGTGACAGTACCATCATTTTGACAACTTTAATGCGTTCCCACAGAGAAATAGATAATTTTGGCATAAATTGAGTTTCTGTTGAATCTTTTCTTTAGCAATGTTAAAATTGATTTGTAAACAGTAGTTTTCTCGAAGTTATTAGGAAGCATAATAACTAGATATTTAATTTGGTTGACTTTTGTAAAGGACTTCAAATTTTGAAACTCCAGATTGTGTTGATTTGAGTTAAGCTGCATAATCATTGATTTTTGCTGATTGAGTTGGTAACCAGAAATGTTTGAGAATTCCTGAATTATTTCCAGTAGACCTTACATAGAGTAAATTAAGTATCTAAATAGAATCAGGGTATCATCAGCAAAAGTACTTAATTTATATTCTAGTTCTCCTACATTAATACCCCTTATATTTGGGTTTAGTCTCATTTTCATCAATATGGGTTCTATACTTAGTATGACTAGTATGGGTGAAAGGGGACAACCCTGGCTGCCATTCAACATCTCTATTTCTCTAGTGGGTCTGCCATTAAGCAAAAAGATAGCTCTTGTTTTTTTGTATGCCAGTTTAGTTATATTTAAAAAGTTTCTCGATAGTCCCAATTTTCTTAACATTTCAAACATATACTGCCTTTGAATCGGCTTAGATGCCTTATTGGCGTCCAGTGCTGGAGCGTAATAAGTAATAGGCATTTTTTGTACATATTGGATTAATAACTGAACTTTTTTTAAAGCTACCGTAGCGGTCCTTCCTGGTATGAACCCAAATTGATCTGTATGAATTGATAGAGGGAGGAACCCCCACGATTCTAGTAGCAATATCAATCAGTCAATCAAAATCTTTATTTTGCCAGGCGGAACATCATTGAGACAAGCTCATTTACAAGATGGACCTGGGGCAAAACAATTGCCAACAGGGTTAAGACATCACAGGTTGCGTGAAGGTACATAACAATTATGTAGTAATAATAACAACATATAACCATCGCATGTGGCAAGATACTTGCACCAGAACATAGCAAAAGGTTCAACAGGAGGTAGTGCCATTTAAATACAATTGCATGGATTCAGATACTGTATATGGACATAAGGTAATGAGCTAAAGTTTATACAGTAGACATCATTGGAGGAGTCCTGGTGAGCAGGAGTGACAGTTCGTCTAGCGTCAAAGTGAGAAGAAGATTGAGATGTAAGAGTCTTTTTGTAAATACTGTAGGCATGGCCTGGCAAGTGGGGTGAGGAGGGGGTTATAAGGAGAGGGGAAGGGAGGGAAGATCAACTGAGATAGGAGAGGGTTGGACATGATGGCCTAGGGAGGAAGGACTGTTTGAAGGGAGAACACTACAGATGCCACAGGCAGTGGTTGGAGTTTAAGTCCAATATTTCAAGCAAAGACAGATCGTGATGTTAGGACCTTGATTTGGACAATGACAGAAGGAGGACTCAACTGATGCCTCAGGCAATGGTTGAGTTTAAGTTCAGAATTTAAACCAGTAACAAATTTTGATGTTAAGACCTTGACTTGAAACAATGACAGACCTCAGAGAAGGTCCTCAGAAACAAGGATTTGAAGAGTCTTTTTGCTATGATTTTATTATCTATGTTCAGCAAAGCTGTAGGTCTACAACTTTCTGCTTGATCTCTAGGTTTATTTTCTTTAGGTAGCAATACAACCATTGCATCCATCATTGTCTCAGGGAGGCTTCCTCCCCCATTCATTGCTTCCTGTATAATTCTGTGGATCCACAGTACAAGCAAATCCCCAAATATTTGATCAGATTCGTTGGTAAAGTCATCAGGCTCTGGACTTTTACTTTTGGGGAGTAATTGAATTATTGTTTCAGTTTCTTCCAATGATATTAGATTCTGGTCTATATTAAGTTATTGAAAATTAAGCTGTTTCATGAAGTCATCAGTTCTTTGTTGATTCACTCTCTTCTTTTTGGTATATATATTTCTATAGGATTGCAATATTATTTCTTGTAATTCCACTCAGTCATTAACACATGTCCCTGTTGATTTTTTTTTATGGCTCAATTATATTTTGTTCTTTTCTTTTTTTGTTTTTAAAGGCTTGCTAACAGTTTACCCATCTTGTTGGCATGTAAATAGCTTGCTCTTTTAACTTTTTTTGATATTTTTTGTTTCTTTTTCTATTTTTTTTTGTAACGGCATTTTACAGTTATATCAACCTTGAATAAAGGTCTTGCAGTAAAAGTTGATCCAATATTTTTATTTTATGTTCTAGATTTTGTTGGTGGTATTTTTGTTGTTTATATGACCAGGCCTGGAATGATATAACTACCCCTTTTAGAAAAGCTTTAAAAGAGACCCATAATGTATTGACTGGTTGCTGGCCATTATAATTATAATACCAAAATTCTTGTATGAATTCTTGTAGTTTCTTTTTCAATTTTTGGTTCTTAAGAAATTCATTGTTAAAGAACCATCTTCTAGATGTTCTATTATTTTCTTGATGTAAAAAAATGTTTAGTTCTAGTGTTGCATGATCTGAGAGTATAATGACCCTAATACAAGTGGTAAATACCTTTGATACAACATTTTTGATATAAAATATAATCAATCTTGGATAAATTTTTACTTGTCTGATCCAAATGTGTGTATTCTTTTGTTATTGGATTAAATGATCTCCATGGATCAACTAAGTTGTTTTCATCTAAGAAAGTGTTTAGTTCCCTAGATATTTTAATGTTACTTTTTGTTACATTCGTCTTTTTATCCAGATATGGATTTAACAATGAATTGAAGTCTCCCATAAGTATTATATTGCTTACCTGAATTTCAGTTAGCCCTTTTGTGATAACCATTAGCAGTCACGACGATATACGATGAGGCATACTGATGAGTCCTGGTAAGACGGAGCACGTGTCTATGTCTTCTGTTGGCAGTCTTTGCAAACTGTGTGAGAGGCCTTTTGACACCATGCATTTCTGCTTAAAGTTGAACCAGCATAGTATTCTTTGGTGATTGGCATATGCAACCCATGATGCTTTACATTATGGGGGCATGTGTAATTTTGTATTTCTTTGAAACCTGGCTTCCCGGCCAAATACCCTTTGGGGTAGCCATTGCCTCAGTGCTTACACACAGAGGTTCTTTGTCTTTTAAATTGTTTTTTGTTTTAATTGGGTTCACCACAGCATAACCCAGATAGACCATCTTAGGGTAGCTGGTTCATTCCACTGGGGTGTCAAACAGACCAGACATACTGATGAGTCCTGGTAGGATGAAGCACGTATCTATGTCTTCTGTTGGCACCCTTTGCAAACTGTGTGAGAGGCCTTTCTTCCATGCATTTCTGCTTAAAGTTGGACCAGCATAATATTCTGTGGTGCTCTGCATATGCAACCCATGATGCTTTGCATTGTGGGGGCATGTGTGATTTTGTATACCATTAGAAGTTTACTGTAATCCACAAAGGGACCATAAACTGATCCAACTGTGATTGTGCAATTATTTAGACTTTCCCTTGATTAATATAACTCTACCCTACTCATCTACTCACTGTTTTTCCAAATGTAAATTCAGATTTTTCCTTATTAGTATGGCTACCTCTTTTATTTATTCCCTTGGGAATAGAATAAATGTAACACCTAATGTCTAAGTAACTTTTTAGATTCAACAGAATTGAGATGGGTTTCTTGAAGAGCAATCATTTTGGCCTTAAGTGTATTGAAATAAGTGAGAGTCCTAGATCTTTTTATAGGTGTGTTCAAATCATTTACGTTGAGTGAAGCATATTTAATCAATGAGAATTACTCATTACAAATATATAAAATTATTCCAACACTATAAGGGAGCAAGAATGTTTATTATAGATGAAACAATAATCAGGTTTACAATTTGTTAATCTCTTATGTTTGTGTGGTACACATTTTCCAGTTGTTTTGAAAGATTTCTTGAGAATAGAAAATAACATGTCCCCGTCTCTCAGCTGTGTTTCCCCCTCTCTCTTTTATAAATTCTTGAGAATGTGATCTTCAAAAAAACATGACTCCTGTACTTATTGACAGGGTTCTTAATTCATAAATTACTCATTTGTAATCTTCATTTTTACAATCATACTGTCTTGAAACTAGGGTAAAAATAGGTAGCATTTTCTTTTCAAAATCTTCTGTTGGTCCCCAGTTAACAAAATGGAAAAAGATCAGGAGAAAATTACCTCCCTCCCCCTGCCTTCATCAACATTATGGAAAATTGATGATTCCCTATTCTTCCTTCCCTTCCTCACCACTATTCTCTTGATTAATGCGTACATTGTGTTGATTTACTTTCTGATAATAAGATTCGGATAATTCATTATCTTGTTGTAACCCAAATGGGTTCTCCATGTAACCCATTATCTGAGAATGGCCCCCCTTCTCCAACTCAACAATAACAGATAAACTTAGTTATAACGGAGAACATACAGTATACTGGAAATAAACTCAAAGGATTTTTGCTAGTTTTCCGTAACTCTTTGTCCGCTTTGTCTAATGAGTTATATATTAAATTAGCTACGTCAGTTGTCACCTGTAACCTGGCAGGATAGATTACTGTTGCTCAAGTTATTTTCCCAAAGTCTTTTTTTTTTCAGTAAATCATATTTTTTCTTTCATGAATGAGTTCAGGTGGCAAGCCATTAAAGACAGAAATATTTGCATTCATTAAGTTTATTATTTTCTTTTTATATATGGCCAACATGAGTGTGTCCTTTCCTTGGACCAAAAGAATTTTGCAATTATCGGTAATGGAGCCCTTGGAAATTGTTAGCGCTGTAAGTTCGGTGGATTCTATCAATATCAAGAGACACATTGGAAGAGTCTATGTCCAAATATGCTGCCGCCACCTGTGAAAGGGTTTCTTTTAGTGGTCTTTGCATGTCCCATAATTCTGTGCGCCTAGAATTCAAATATTTTACTGTGAGCCCAGGTTTCAAAGTAAATTATGTTCTCTTTATGTTCTTTATTAGCTTGTCCAAAGTCTTTCATCCATCGCTCGTGTGGAAGGAGCTTATCTTCTAGGGTCGAAATTATCTGTTACACTTGTGCAAGCTCCGTTTTAAGTTCTTTATTTTCTTGCATCCCTTGTTGGATCATTAATTGAAAAGGAGTCTATTGTTTTTCCACGTTGTCTATTTTTGTAGCATTTTTCCAAGTTATCCAGACTTCCCAAGATTATTTGTGCCCTGGGAAGGAACTGTGGGATTGAAGGATGAAGAGACCAAGAAGTCCAACAAAAATCAGCTTTATTCAGCAAAATGAAAATAAAGTGCTAAAAGGCAAACTGTACACGACAAAGAAAATAAAGAGGGTAATCCAAATGTAAGCATTCCAATACAAAGAAAGCTTCAAACTCTAGAAGTAGCTAGAGTTCCAGGTGGAGTCAGCTCCGTGCTGAGCCCTAAAGCAGACTGACTAACCCAGTAGTAACCACCTCTTTTATAGTGAGATGCATCAGGTGATAGGGCCAAGCTCTGCCCCTTTTCTTGGGTTTCAACAACATTCCAGAATAACTATTTTTGCAAATAGACACATGTTCCCAGTCATTTCTTCAAGTAAACCAGTATAATACACAAAAGAAGGCATAATATGCAAAGAATAAGAAAATAAAAATCAGATGGTTGTTTCCTTGTCCCCAGACTCCTCCTTCTGGTTCTCTACACTATATCAGTAGCAAAGGGTAGGTTGGCTGGCACTATAGGGATCAGTGTGGAGACCTGTAGAGGATCTGGAAGGGAAGGAACAAAAACCAGGCCCTGGTAAGCAAAACAAGAAAAACAGCAATAACTGCTTCTTTTTAGTTTTATAATATTTTAATTATGCAGGAAATGCTGTATTTGGAACAAGGAAGTGGAACAGAGTTGCAGTGCTAAACAACTCTGTGAAAATAACCTCCTACTGCTCAGCTTCCTTTAACCTCGCAAATCTTTTGCTGGCTGTGCACTAGTTTAACAAGTTTGTTAGAATGTAAGGTGTGGTTTCTAGAACAGTAGAGGTAAAGCTACCAACTTTCCAAGGCCTAAAACTGGGACAGTCCATCCTAACCATGACCCCTCCCCCCCACCGTGTCACTCCCACGGACACTGCCGCAGACAACGCCGCAGACAGGCTGCTTGCTTTGGTCATGCCACCCCACAGTAACACCAGTAGCAAACATCCAGATTAAAACAATACATCATTCTGCTGCAGCAAGTTCCAAATCATGATGTACTACAGAAAGTTCATTAGAAGCAAACCTGCGTTAAATTGTAATCAAACATTCGAACTGCATGTATTGCACCTCTTGCTAGTCCCATCCAACCCGTTTACACTCACCTCATTTGCTGAGCAAACTTCACTTCAGTGACTCCCACTACCACACCTGATTGTTTTCACACACTCCCTAGGGCTGATCAGGTTTGGGTACCTTAATTCACTGCTGCTGGTCTCTTCTCTGTCTGGAGTCCCTCTCAGCTACTGGCAGGAAGACGTCCACATGCACTTGTTTGGACTACTACCCAGTCTAATCTAACAGAAAGGAACATGCTTTACTGTGCTCCCACTGATATGCTTGCAGTGCAACACAGGCACAAGGGTTGAAGTTACAAACTGCTGTCCAGCCCGAGTGGCGCCACAGTGGTGCTGAAATAACTGTCACGGATTAGCAGTCAGCAAAAAAGAAAAAGGGACAAAACTGGGACACATAATCAAAAATCAGGATAAAAGTGACATTTTGCAAAACTTGTGAGGACACTGGGACATGCTGCCTAAAATAGGGACTGTCCTGGAAAAATAGGGACAGTTGGTAGCGTTATAGAGGAAAACTGTTTGAGCCGACCCTTTTCCTTTTAGCCGCTTCTATCAGGGATGAATTAGCCACAGAACTGAGGTGCTTGCACTGTGTACAGGGAAAGAAACTACTGAAATGAATGCAGCTAATTGTTTACTTTTGCACAGAGTTTTGCCCAGACAGTAGTCTGGAATTTTAAACAATATCCTTGGGGTATTGTACTGCTATCAGCAGAAAAAGGCTAGCTTTCCTTAGTTATTACACCAGCTAGCTAGGATTTCTGAGAGAGAAAATGGAGATGGAGAGAGGATCACAGATGTAGAAGTGGGTAGCCATCTGGGAACTAGCGACCATCGAACAGTATGGTTCACAATAAACACAGCAATAGAGTCAAGCCATACAAAGACAAAAGTACTGGACTTTAGGAGGGCTGACTTTGCCAAAATGGGTGAGTGCCCAAGGAATGCACTAGCAAATGGGTGGAAGGAGGGGTGGAAGAACAATGGGGAATAATAAAAACTGTCATCACAGAGGTAACGAGCCTTTGTGTGAAGCAAATAAACAAAACAAGACGATGTAAGAAACCACTATGGTTCTCAAAGGAAGTGGCAGTGAAGGTTCAAGAGAAAAAGAAAGCATTCAGGAAGTACAAGGAATCGCAGCAGGAGCAGGACAGAGAACTGTATCAGTTAAAGCAAAAGGAAGCTGGGAAGGCAGTCAGAGCAGCAAAGGCCCAAACCGAGGAAAAGATAGCCAACTCAGTTAAGAAGGGGATAAAACCTTTTATAGGTACATCAGGGAGCGAAGGAAGACCAAGGGAGGGATAGTGAGGCTTAATAAAGGGGAGGGAGGGTGGGCAGAGGGTGACTGTGAAAAGGCAGAGATACTAAACAAATATTTTGCTCAGTATTTACAAATGAAGAGGGGAGGTACCCAAAACAAACAGTAGAAACACCTGGATACAGAAGTTGAGACAAGCCCATTTACAGAAGAAAGGGTTCTGAAAGAACTCTTAAAACTGAAGGTGGACAAAGCAATGGGGCCTGATGGGATTCATCCCAGAATTTAAAAGAACTAAGGGTAGAATTAGTGACACCACTGACTACCCTCTTTAACAAATCATGGGAGGATGGGGTGGTACCCGAGGACTGGAGGAGGGCAGATGTGATTCCCCTTCACAAAAGTGGGAGCAAGGCAGAAGCAGGAAACTACAGACCTGTTAGTTTAACCTCAGTGATATGGAAAATGATGGAATCACTTCTGAAGGAAAGAATTGTCCAGTATCTAGAGGCCAGAGGGGCACAGGACCCAAGGCAGCATGGATTCACAGCAGGAAGGTCATGCCAGACGAATCTGATAGATTTCTTTGACTGGGTGACCAAAGTAGTAGATCAGGGAGGGGCTGTGGACATGGCCTACCTAGACTTTAGCAAGGCATTTGACACAGTCCCACACAAAAGATTAATATACAAGTTAGCCGCCTGGGAGTGGGTCCCAAGATGACAGCCTGGGTAAAGAATTGGCTGGAGAATAGGACACAGAGAGTAATAGTAAATGGAGTCCACTCTGAAGAAAGGGGTTACTAGTGGGGTACCGCAGGGGGTCAGTGATAGGACAGGTCCTCCTTCAATGTCTTTATAAGCGACATTGCAGAGGGACTGGAAGAAGAAAGTATGTCTCTTTGCAGATGACACTAAGATCTGCAACAGAGTTGATGCACAAGGTGGGTGGAAAGGATGAGAGAGGGACTTGGCAAGATTAGAGGAATGGTCAAATGTATGGCAGCTTAGATTCAGTGCTAAGAAGTGCAGGTATTCGCCTTGGGAAACAAAACCCAGGGAAGAGTACACAATGGGGGTGAGATACTAACAACAACAGAAATGGAAAGGGACCTGGGGTAGTCATATCAGATGACCTAAAGATGGGCAAGCAATGAGAGGGCAGCAAGGAGGGCTGGGGATACTGGGATGCATAGGGAGAGGCATCACCAGCAGAAACAGGAAGTGCTATCCTCTGTACAGACAGCTGGTGAGACCCCATCTGGAGTACTGCGTGCAGTTCTGGAGACCCAGTCTCCGCAAAGACATAGACAGAATGGAAGCTGTCAGAGGAGGGCAACTAAAATGGTGCAGGGTCTGCACTGGAAGACATATGAAGAGAGACTTAAGGAGCTTAATATGTATAGCCTCGAGAAAAGGATGGAGAGGGGACATGATAGAAACTTTCAAGTACCTCAAGGGAATCAACAAAGTCCAAGAGGGTAGCATCTTTCAAAAAAGGGTGTGCAAGAACAAGGGGCACAATTTGAAGATGGGGGGCGGCTCAGAGGTAATTTAAGGAAGTATTTTTCACAGAGAGGGTCGTGGATGCATGGAACGCCTCCGGAGGAGGTTGTGGAGTCAAAACTGTGAATCTAAGCATGCATGGGACAGTCATAAGGCAATTCTAGGGGTGGGGTAGGAAGAAGTAGGCTGCTGGTTAACTAGGATCTGCAGTTTATCCATTAGGTAGGGAAATGTGCAGACTGGGTGGCCAAGCGGTCCTTATCTGCCATCAAATTCTATGTTTCTATGTTTCTATGTGTCAGGACTGGGTTCTCAGGAGACCAGAATGTAGTGTTAATTCAGGTGGCCTGCCTGAAGATGGGGAAAGATAGGGGAATAGAAAAGACAGAAAAAGGAAGAAAGAATGTTATTGCTGTTGCAACAAACTTTTTACAAGAAAGGTCTCCAAAGTCCACAGACCCTTTCACATGCCCATTCTGGATATACTGACCCAGTTGTGTGCTGTTTTTCTGTACTATAAAGTTTTGAAGTAAATATGTTTGGGGCGTTATGAGACTGATTGACTGGTACAGATTGTTCCTGATTCAGGTGCTAAGTCAGGAACAGAGGATTTGACGTGGACCACAGTGGGCTGTTCAGCCCCCTGTATTAACTCGTTACCCTCCTTATTCTCTGAACTGAGCTCGGTGTCCTGTGCACTATCTTGATCCTGGGAAACTGACAAAACAGTGTTGCATGAATCAGAAAAAGACAAACTAGCGTCAAAAGCAAAACCAGTACCTGAGGTTGAAGGTTCCGAAGAACTCCATTTTTCCTGATGATTCTGGGTTCCATCCGAGATTTGCATGCTGCTCTCAGAGTTAACGGGTAGGCCCTCATTAACTTGTACTTCTGTTGTTTCCAGAGCATTTTTCCCCACATTCAGGTCTTGTGTTGCCTTCCATGCTGTTGCTGTCTTGGCTTTTTTGGGTTGCAACAGATGGTTGTGTTGAATTTTTTTATCAAAAAAATCGGGGACGTTACTTTCTGATGAAGTCTGTTCTCAATGGGTTTAGGAGGGCTCACTCCTCTTACCCCAGGTGAGTGTTCGGGTTGCTGCTCCTTGTGACCATTTTTAATTTTTCCAGATTTCATTCTTGTTTGCATCTTCAGCTGTTCTATTGATTTCAATATTGTTTTTGTAGAGGTAGTTGTTTTGAACCCTGGCTGGGATTTTTTTGGTGTCATGCCCAGATAACAGTTTAAAGTTTTTTTGTTATGGTTATTATTTTCTTCATACCAAAAACATGTGTAACCCCTCCTACAAATGGTGGTTCGAGAAGTCTTCCATGAGCTTGCCTAAATGCTCACTGCCATGTTGGTGTCGGCGCTATAGACAGTTAACTGGTATTGCTAGAGAGTTCCTGTAAAGCCTCTACGACTGTTGCTTTAAGGGCTGCTTGTTTGCAGTAATAATTAATCTGAAAGGGGGGGCAGAGTGTTGGCATGCTCGAGTCCCGCCTGGGCTGCCAGGCAATAGCTCTGTTTCTGCCGTTGCTGGTTGTGCAGAGGGAGCTCTGTGGAAAGATGTAACTAATTGCTGAAAGTGTTTAGAACAATAATGATAATGTAGTTTGTTCTAACCTGCCTTCTTTGCAGCAAAGACTGTTCTGATTATCTCCACCATTTTGGTCCCGAACTGCCGAATTGGACCAATCAGTAATTGGGAACTCTAAAATGGAACCTGCTTATAGGGGCTAAATGGACACAGAGTTTGGGAATTATAATTTTGGACTGTTGGCACCTTTTGCAACTGAAAGGGGAGCTCTTGTTGTGATTGACAGCTTCACTGACCAACCAAACCTTTTGGATCTGAAGGAAATTCCCGAGGCTGTCTGCTGGCAAGCCAGTTCTGAAGTGGAAGTTGAGGAGGAGCAGCTCAAATATTTGAGCAAGGGTCGGTGTAGTTTTGAGTGGGAGAACTGTGAGAAGGCCGAGTGTGAGGCCTTCAAATTTGCCTGTTGCTCAGAGAGAGAAGGAGAATTAATTCTCGGACTATTTCTGATACTGTGTGAATGAAGAAGCCACTGATGGTGACCAGGCTGAACCTGTAGAGGACCAAGATTGTGCTGAGTGCGATTGGCCCCTCAGAAATCCCATTTCATCCCAGAGCTCCCGTTTGAGCAGAGACTTTGCGATTGGGGACCGGGGAGTGTTTGGCCTGGTACAGTAAAATGTTGTTACATATAAATGTGCTGTGTACCGCATGGGGGTTGCGCTCTAGTTCCCCGCATTACAAACTGTGTTCTGCTAGCTGGAAGTGTGTCCAGCACCAACAGACTGACTCCGCCAATAACTCCATGTGGCTGGGCCTTGCCACGAGGGCCACGCCATCCCACCCTGCTGCACAGAGAAGAGCCATCGACGAGAGACCTGCCTGGGGATCAGCCCCCTGCTCCACGCCTGAATGGGAACGACGCCTCAGTGAATTGTGTGGGCCCTGCTTCTCCTGGCAATCCAGAGAGGTAATCTGCTGTCTCCATTTTCGTCCAGCCTGTGTCCAGTCTTGGGTATTGTGAGTAGTCACCAGGGTAGCTCCCTGCAACATATAGCTAAATCAAAAGTGTGTCACCTGATTCTCTTGTTATTTTTCCTTCACAAACTGCGCCCTCCAGCTCTGGATTACAGTTAGAGTGTGGTGCATGTCTGTCTGTTTCTTTCCTCACAGGGGCCCCGATCAGCTGCAGCACTGGCCTACCTTGGGCAGCGGTCCTGGCTAGCCCACCTTCCCTCCACCTGGGTACCCAGAGGAGTGTGACTGTAGTAGGGACTCTAAATGCATGCACAGTAGTGTGTACTATAGAGTGTTTAAGCTAATTAACCTGATTACCACCGCCCTTGTTCAACCCCCCCTGAATAAATCAGATCTACTCTTTTTCTGCAATCTATCCAGACCGTGGTTCCAGTTTGTGCTATAAGTATTGTACTGTTGCTGTTTGTGCTGGCTAACTTTGTTTTACAGGGGTCCCTGGGTCAAACTGGTGAAACCAACCCTGGTGGTAAGTGCAATCTGTGTGAGTATTTGCAAAGCATACCAGGGGTATTGTAAAAGTAATTATTGTGTATAGTGTGGGCCAATTAGCAGGAACGGGAGGGGGGTCACAGTGTCCCGGAGGCTGTGCCCTGGTTAGTTTGACCATTTCCAACCCTGACCTCTGGGTGGAGGCACCTGCTATCGAACCTAGGCCCCTTAACCTGCTAGTAACCAAGCAGGCAGGAGTTGTAGCCCCTGGGATAGCGCCAACTAGGGGTTACACATGTCAACTCTGGATCAAACTTTCAGTTCAATTCTTGATGAGTAGAGGGTCTGGGGCATGCAAATCATGCTGGGAGACGAACCATGCCAGAGCTACTTCTCGCAGTTCCGTTGAAACGCCATCTTGGAATGTTGTCAGCGTTCCCGCCTCCCATCTTCTTCAGCAACTATTTGTAAGGCACTGAGTCGAAAGCCTTGCTGAAGTCGAAGTAGAGTAAATCCATGGTGTTGCCTTTATCCAATACCCTCATCACGCAGTCGAAGAAAACTATCAGGTTAGCCCGACATGACCTCCCTGACATGAACCAATGCTGTTTACTATCCTGGAAACCATTGCTCTCCAGGTAGTCCATGACTGCATCAGATTCCCTACAACAGAGGGAAGACTGATGGGTCTGTAGTTCCTCATTTCTTCCTTGTTGCCCCCCGCCTCTTGTGGAGCAGAAACTACATTTGTCACCCTCCAGTCCTTCGGAACAATCCCCATTTGTAATGAACTATTGAATCGTCAACCTAGTGGTTCAGCCAGGTCTGCTGCCAATTCCCAGAGCATCCTTGGATGCACCCCATCTGGTCCCAAGGCCTTATCTATCTTTTATAGCTGCTTGTCCTTTCTGGACCCTTTTGCATATAAATATTGGCTGCCTCGTCTCCAGGACCCAATTTGTGGCTGCTTTAATGACATTCTCTTTCAAGGGCCCACTGTCCTGCTTAGTGAAGACAAAGCAAAAGTAATTATTGAGGATTACAGCCTTTTTCATGTCCTTCTCTATTACCCTACCCCTCCCTGATAGCCCAACGATTCCCCTTCCTTTTTTTCTTCCCTAATATACCAAAAGAATTTCTCCACTCATGACCCCCCTCTGCAGTACACAGCTCTGCGTCTGCTTTTGCCACCCTAACCACCCTCTTTGCCTCATTTCTCAGTAAGTATTCTCCCTTTCTACCACCCCCCAAAAGCAAGAAACTTCAGGCCTGATCTCCATCGTGGGGAAACTGATGGAATCACTAATCAAAGAGGACCTTGTGGATTACCTAGAGAGCAACGGGCTCCAAGATAGTAAACAACACCGTTTCGTGGCAGGGAGGTCTTGTCAGACTAACCTGAATTTTTTCCTTTGACTGGGTGACCAAGGAAGTAGACAATGGTTACACTGTGGACAGCTTGACTTCAGCAAGGCTTTTGATTCAGTACCGCACAAAAGGTTGCTTAAAAAGATGGAAGACCTGGGTGCGGGTAAAACCATAGTGAATTAGGTGGGTAGTTGGCTAGATGGGAGGCAGTAGAGGGTGGTGGTCAATGGGGTTAAATCAGAGGAAAGGGAGGTTATGAGCGGGGTTCTACAGGAATCTGTCCTAGGTCTGGTCCTCTTCAACGTGTTCATTAGTGACATTGGTGAAGGAATCCAGGTCAGGCTGTGTCTCTGCAGATGACACAAAACCATGTGGGAGGGTGGATAGTGACTAGGGAATAAGGGATATGCAGAGGGACTTACAAAACTAGAAGGGTGGTCAAAGGTCTGGCAGTTAGAATTAGTGCCAAAAAGTGCAAGGTGATGCACCTAGTGAAAAGAACCCCAAGATGAAATACTGGTCGTGGGGTGAGACTTGGCACTACAGAACAGGGTTTTAAATAATTGATTAGCAGTTTTTTTCTTGAGACAATACTAACTGTACAGAAAGTATTTATATAGGTTTTCTAGAAGTGTTATGTTTGTTAAACACAGTGAGGCAAGTGCTATGCATTTTCACAATGTTTTAGCACTTTTATGAGCAAAACACTAATTAGTTTTTAGAGTTAAATAAAACCCTGCAGAAGAGGAATAGGATCTAGGAGTTATAATCAGTAACTCCCTTACACAAATGAGTAAGTGCAACAAGGCCTATACCAAGGCTAACGGGATGCTGGGATGTATCGGTAGCAGTACAGATAGTAGAAGAAAAAAGGTAATACTTCCTCTACACAGATCTCTGATGAGACCTCACCTGGAGTACTGCGTCCAGTTCTGGAGTCCTCACTTCAGAAAGGACAGGGATAGGTTGAAACAGTGCAGCACAGAGTAACAAAATTATTCAGGGCCAGCAGGGCATACAGTTCAAGGATAGTAGCTACAAATCCCCCAATATGGTTGCTGCTATCAGAAGGGCAGCCAGCCTCTCACAAACAGCCAGTTCCAGAGAGATAGCATTCGCAGATAACACAGACGAGAATAAATCGGGTATTTCACTAGTAATCCAATTTATTGGTATAGTCTTGAGCCGCAAGCTCTTGGCCCAGCACTTCAGCTAAACAGCCTTTGTCAGGGGGCATGGCTAGGAGAGCAGCCTCCAAGTTTAAATAGCCAGAAGAACAGTGACATTATACACAACAGGTGCATTACATTAAACCAATGCCAGAAATCATTTCATGTATCTGTAACAAAATGCATAGCAAAAAGTCTCTGAAACGGTCACTCTCTTCTAGAAAACAATGAGGTATAAAAATAATAAGATATATAAAATAAAACCTGTTGCTACTAAACTCTGCTCCTGACAGAATTCCAGAATTCGGATAATTTAATCTTACTACATGTCAGGCTCAAGATGCTAAGTAAAAGCAGAGGAGGGAAAGGAAAAAAACTGTCGAGAAGTGACTTAACATCTCTATGTGTACATGTAAACAAAATAGAACAATGCTACAGAAATCTGTCTTCTCTTATGTTCCTTTCAAACAGTTTCTAAATAATATTTAAATAAACAAATCTATCAGAATTAGTACCAGTTCTTAAATGCATTAATATCAGTGTCAACAGCAAGACAGTTAACATTTCATTCTTATGTCATGATTTCTGGTGTTGGTTTAATGTAATGCACCTGGGTCGGGATATTCAAAGGATTGCGCCTGCGCAACCCCCTAATTCACCCCAGCGCAATATTCAAAGGGGAATGATGCGCGGCGCAACATCCGATGCACCGGGGCGCATCGTTAATGTATGCGGCGCAGATGCAGGGGGCCTGCCCATGGATATGCGGCACATCCTGATATTGAGCAACCCTTACAGGCGCTGCACACTGGTGCACGATGTTGAGCTGAAATTAACAGGCTAATATGCTCGCCACCCATAGGCAGGCGGCTGTATTGCTAGGCGCAACACAACAGCAGCCAGCCATGGGTGGCCACCCGCCCAGCAGGACCACCATCCACAAGCACCCTGTCCCCCCGTAGTCCAGTGCCCCCCCCAACCCACATGCCCGATCGCGGGCAGTTGTAACAATAAAGTAATCCTGGTGGTCTAGCGGTTCCCCCCTACGCCCAATCGTGGGCTGTTGTACCAATAATGTAAGCCTGGTGGTCTAGAGGTCTCCCCTACTCCCAGTCACGGGCAGTTGAAATAATAGGATAAGCCTGGTGGTCTAGCAGTCCCCCGCCCGATCGCGTGCAGATGAAATAATAAGATAAGCCTGGTGGTCTGCGGTCTCCCCAAGCCCGATTGTGGGCTGTTGTACCAATAATGTAAGCCCTGATGGTCCAGCGGTACCCTCCATGCCGATCGGCGGGCTGTTGTATAGAACAAGATGTTGCTGGTGGTCCAGTGGTACCCCCTCCCCACCCACCCACACAGGGCCCCAGCTACCCAGCCCCCATCAGCCGGTGGGTGGCAGCACCCGCCAGCATACCGCCCGCCGAATGACGGGCGTATAGTAGGATCTGTATGCCCATTGGTCCACATGCAGACCAATGGGCTTACAGGCCATACTGTACTGCACAGGACCAGATATGTGAATGAACTCGCTCTTTCATATCTGGTCTTGTGTAGTACAGTATGGTCTGCGAAGCCCATTGGTCCACACTGTGGACCAATGGGTGTACAGATCATACTGTACGCTGCCATTTGGCGGGCGGCTGGGCAGTATGTGGGTGGTGTTGCCGCCCGCCAATGACGGGAGGTGCTGGGTGGCTGGGCCCGCGCGTGGGTGGGTGGGTGGGGAGGGGTTACCACTGACCACCAGGTAGGTCTTGTTTATACGACAGTCTGTAATCGGGCTTAGGGGAACCGCTAGGCCACCAGGCTTATTTTATTATTTCATCTGCTCGCGATTGAGCTTGGGGGACCGCTAGACCACCAGGCTTACTTTAATATTTCAACTGCCCACGATCGGGCGTGAAGCGGTACCGCTTAGACCACCAGGCTTCTTTATTATTTCAACTGCCCACGATCAGCATGGGGGGACCGCTAGACCACCAGGTTTACTTACATCATACAGATGCCCGCACTGGGCGAGTGGGAGGGGGCTGCAATAGCCCACCAGGTGCTGACCCCTGATGGTGGAAGCTTGGCAGGGTGCCAGGCGAATTTGCCAGACCCAGCACATTGCATGCAAAACAAAATATACGACATGCAAATGGCCCCATTTGCACCTTGCATATATTATGGCCTCATCTGCATGTCCCCATCTGAATATTGCTGGTGATGCGCCTAGCGCAACTGCACTTGCGCTGGTGCATCCTAGTGCTCCTTCTGTGTCATGCGCTGGTGCAGTGCCTGAGCCATGGCGCATCACCGCTGCATATCGCCTGGTCCTGGCCCCGGCGCACCCCGGGTGCGCTGTGCCCAGGCTTGCGCCACCGCCCAGCGCAGTCTGAATATCCGGCCTGTTGTGTATAATGTCACTGTTTTTTTGGCTATTTAAACTTGGAGGCTGCTTTCCTAGCCATGCCCCCTGACAAAGGCTGTTTAGCTGAAGTGCTGGGCCAAGGGCTTGCGGCTCGAGCTTATACCAATAAACTGCTTCCCTTGAGATGCTCTTCTGGCCTTAGTGGTGACCCCTATAATATAGCACTTCGAAATTACCTGATTTGCTACTCACCCCCTCACCACCCCTCTCCACTCATTCCCCCGATATCTACCACCACCCTGACCTTCCCTATCCTCATCTCCCACATGCCACCTGGCTCTCTTCCACCAGTCCCGCCACCCTCTCCTACCTCTCCAACTTCATTCCCTGTCTCACTCTCTACACCATCTTCCTTCCCTCCCTTCTCTGCTTACCCCTGTAAGCTCGACAAAGGTAACCAGTGTCTGGCTTCCTGCACCATTCTTTTACACTTGTTCCCTTTTCACCTAATTTATTTCGTTGATTTCTCGCTGCTCAGTTTCTCAGCTTAGTGCATTTTTATTGAGTCTAAAATATGTTTGTTTTTCATTCCTGCTCGTCCTATATTACTGCATTATTAACTCTGGCATCCTAGCTGCCTGTAACATGTTAAATGAACTTGTATTTATGGCACTCTTGTTTGACGTGAATGAGCTGTTAGCTCAAAGGTTGTAATCCAAGACCTCAATGAAAAAATAAAGAAATAACACTTATTTAATTTTGGGGGCACCAGAAACTTTCATGATTTAAACAGAAGAAACCACTGTTTAAATTAACAGTTACCTGGACATGCTACTGTAATAAAATTCTGGAAATCCTTAAACCTTTAAATTCAAGCATACCTGTCATCTAAGTGCTCAGAAAGAGACAAACAAGGAGTAATGCAGCCATGTGATCACCCATTCAGAAAATCTCCAGGAAATCCTAAACTGTCTGAATTCTAGGGATCCATACATTTAAAAAGAAGGGAGGAGGCAACAGGTTAAGACATCCTCCTGTATAGAAAATAGATGCAGGAAAAAGATCATTAGAAACAGTACATTTACACAATTTTATCTCTCTTTAAGAAAGGGCTTTAAGTCCCACTGATCCTTCGTGCCATCTGGTTTGATACTTTTCAGCCTAAAGATCCACTCACTTTCTTTGCACAGTAGGAGCTCTGTCCTGTCACCACCATATTTAGGTGCAGGCATACATTCTTTACCCATAAATTTGAGACCTACTGGGTTTGAGGAGTGAAACCGTGAAAAGTGGAGCCCTACAGGGCAAATAAGATGGTGACTGCGATTCCAAAGGAGTACATGAAATCAGCTGTTATGAGCAAAAGCTCAAATCAGGGGGCATGGCCTGAGCTCGACCAAGATGGCTGCTTCGCTTAGGCTGTCCCTCTGCTTCCAGGAACAAGTATCCTATGAAAGCTGAAATTTTTCTAGCTCCTCACCTACAGTTTTTACGCTATCAACTAGAATGTCCCAGTGGCCACCCACTGGTTGTTTTTATTTTCTGTATCGGAACCTCCATTTGGCCAAAGCACGTTGAGTGCACATCCTGTCAACAGTGGTCATGACCTCCTGCTTCACAGAATGATGACAACGGCAATCCCAGTTGACGGTTGGAGAGCATGTTTGCTCAGATGTTATCAGGACTCAACAAGGTCATAGAAACATAGACCATGACGGCAAGAAAAAGACTAGAGGTCCAGCCAAACTGCCCATGTTTTCTCTATTCTCTGGAAACTTCCCTGGAACCTTTTGTTCCTCCAGGGTACTGACCCTCCCCATTCTATCCCCATTCTCCTCTCTGGTCCTGTTGCCCCAGGCGACCACTATTCCCTTCATTCTGTCCCATGCCTGCCTGAATCTTTGACTGTGTTTGCACCCACCACCTCGGCCGGCAGACTATTCCAAGGTTCCACCACCCTTTCCATAAAGAAGTACTTCCTCATGTCCCTCCTGAACCTCCCTCCTGTTAATTTCCACTTGTGACCATGTGACCTTGAGTTGGTATTCAGGGTAAATAATTCCCCACAGTTTACCTTGTTAATTCCTGTAAGGAACTTGAAGGTCTCTTATCATATCTCCCCTCTCCCTTCTGGTTTCCAATGAATACATATGTAGTGCCTTGAGGTGCTCCTCATAGGATCTGCCCTGCTAGCCCTGACTAATTTTTATTACTGTGTGCTGCACTGATCAGGGACAACACGGCCACTGAAATTAAACTAAAACTAAGAACATTACGTAGCTGAACACCAGAGTATCCACAGCTGAACAAAACTGTTCCCACATAGACAACATCACCCATGAACTGAAAACCCAGCTTTAGGATCAGGCCAAAATCATCCAGCAGGTGTAAGAAAAGGTGGACGATCTCGAAAACCGAGGGAGATGTAATAATTTAAGATTTGTGGGACTGCCTGAGAAAGCTGAACTCAACAATGCGATCGGCTTCCTTTGTCACGTTCTGCCTTCCCTCTTCAAGTTACCTGGGAACCCGAGATTCGAGATTGAGTGGGCCCTCAGGTCTCTCACTACCCCCTCCCCCCAAAACAGGTGAGAGACCAAGGTCTATATTTGTCAGATTTCTACAATATCAGGTGAAAGAGGACATACTAAGAAGAGCCAGAGAGCTAGGACATCTTGAGTGGCAGGGTTACCCAGTCATTATATTCCAGGATTTTTCACAAGATTTAACAAATAAGACAGGCATACACCACTGTGAGACAATGACTGCACCACCTAGGAATCCCATTCATGCTTAGGTACCTGGCCTCTCTGCATCTGGTGATGATTGGGTGCCCAAGACGTTTAACTCTCCTGAAGCGGCCACAGCATTTGATTCCCAATGGCTGGGTGAAGCTGGAATCAAAGATGGGAGTCTGAGAATCCAATCTGCTGATCCTCTTCCTAGATTAAACACAGCTCTGATGGACATTACTCCTGTGGAGCAAGTAAGGCAGTATCACACCTCATCACTTGGCACAGGAGAGGAACAGTGGTCTCAACCTTCAGAATCCAAAAGATGAAATATGACCCAGGCAGGGAACTGGAGGGAGTGGTCTCTTCCACCTGTTCAGTCACATAGCCACAGCAGGAGTGATGGGGATGAAGAAGTGGACCTAGCAGCCCTGTTGGCCTCAACTGATATGCTTCCTTGTCAGCTGAGACAACTTCTGAAACCCATAATGACAGGAACCAATCCAACGGGTCCCCACCACAACCTGCAGCTCCTACCACTATCCCAGAAGCACCACATCCGAAAACACTACAGTAGTACCCCCAACACACACCTCCTGGGCTGAAATTGTTGCTGTCTCAGTTTCACCCCTCATTAAATTCAATGGGGCCCAAGGATTGGAGTGGCGGACACAAAAACCCATAAACCCTAAAGGCAGTGAGACAGGTCCACAATGAACCAGGCACTGTTCTTCATTATACTGTTATTTTGAACAGTGAATTGGGGAGGGTACAATCTGGAGGACTACATGAACTCTTGAAACTATCACGCAAATAGTGGCCTCAACAGTAACCCCCAAAGCTCCTGTTCACTTCCCTCATTTTCTGCCAAAGCAACTTCCTAAGCTGGCAGATCGAATGTTCTGCTGTGTGATGATGCACACACTCCTACAGTGCCGTGGCGAGCATTTCGTGGCTGCCTTTGCATCTGTGTTTATCAGGCCTTTACCACATGCTGACTCAGTCCCCAGACTCTCAAAAGGAGGACCTGCGTAACTACCACTGTTGTTACCATAGCTCCAGCCAATAGATCCATGTCACATTATGGGTTAGCAACAACTCACGCAACAGACCGGCACATGCCATGTGGAAAGCACCCCTTCCCCTACTGCTACAGGCTCCAGAAAAGACGTATAACTATATCAAGCATGTCTCCTTCTGCCTCAGGAATTCACTGCTATCTCCATGTCCACCTTCCAGTTTTGTCATAATGATGTATGGTGGCATAAGATTCCTTGGGCAGTATTATTGCCCCCCACACTTCTTCATGATTGATCCCCAGGCTAAAGGCTCTTCATCTCTGATAATCACTGCTACTCCTCAGAGCTGGGATTTTTAACGTGCTCTCTCCACAGCAGCACAAAGACCTGTCCTACTCACCAGATTCTATGTGCTTGGCTCATCCTGCACCAAGAAAGGACCAACTGCAAATGGACCCATATTAGCTGCGGTAATCCAAAGTCTTGCAAAGTGACCGGACCAAGATTGATTTTTGCACATGAGCTGCAAGTACCAGTACAACTCCTAAATTGGACCTGCCCCCAGATAGGAACTGCAGCAGATGCACGTGCCTCTGTTTAACAGACCTTGCAGTAGATCATAACAACAAACAACACAGAGCTCCCAAGCTACTGAACACTCTATGATCCACTGATACAGCCTTGCAATGTGCAGAAAAGGGGAGTGGAGCTAGGCAGCTGCAGCCCTAAATCTTGGACTAAAACTTTATGGAACTTTTGTGCTGCAACCTCATGGATCCCCCTTCTCAAAATAAAACATGCAACATTGTATGCGACACACTAAAACATTGGCACAAGTCACTAGAAGTCTCTTCGTAGCAACTCCATCATCAAAGGTGCGTGATGATATCGTTTTGCTAATGTGGCCTGATCTTAAAATGCTACATTGTACTGTCCTTCTCCTCTATGCACAACCCTTGGGAGAGACACAACAGTGGCACTGGGTATCATGGCACACCTCATTGTCACACCCGAGATCAACATTACCCGTAGTTCATTACCATTTATTAACCGTACCTCTAGTTTATGCTAGAGACCCCCATCCTCCCCATGGTGTGGCTGGAGTGGGCAGATACCCAAGGGAGACAGGGAACTAACTACACACTAAATATGTTTTCCTGCCCCCACCTGAAGAGATGGTAAACACTCCAGCCATTTGTAGAAGGTACAGCCCTAACCCTAGTTAACCGAAGACATCCCCCCCCCCCATAGCTGCTAACCAGATATAACTCACGGGGAAGGATGATGCAGATGAGACTTGGCAGAGTCCTGAGATCCGATTAGCTCCCATCTACTGCTGCCCTGTTTGGGGGGGGGGTCTCCAATGCTCACAGCAGTGGACATGGCAACCAGGAGCTGTGGACCCTCGGGGGAGGACAACCCTGGGAGAGTATCTGTTAATAGGCTGCCAGCCCCAGATCTGTTACACCCCTGGGGAGTCTAGGTGGCAACAGTGGTGCTAGAGGCAAGCCTTACTTCATAACAAACTGATCTTATCTGTGTCAGTCTTCACCATTCATCACAATTGGGTATGTGGCCGGAGGTCATGACCCCACAGGAGCTCCTTTTTTTTTTTTTTTGGATGGGTGGAGTCGATGCACCGACGATGCTGCCCTCGAGGCCGACGCACTGCATGGTGCTCGCGGGTTGGCCATTAGTGTTGTTGACCCCACCCTCCCACCAGTTCTTTGTCTCCCGCCGTAGAGATCGCACCTTGTGAGGAGCTCCAAGCAACTAAGTCGGGCCTAGTCTTTGTATACTTTCGACGCCGAGTTCTACCTGCCGGTTCCGTTTTGTCCTGCTCGATGCTGCTGTTTGGTAAGACTGTTCCTTTATTATTTTCAGCGACGTTGAGTCTGTTTTTTGCATTGTTTTTCTGTCGATCATGTCTAGGTCGGAGGGCAAAAAGTCCCTGAAAGCGGGGCCTCCTGTGTGTTGTGCCCATGCAGCCGCAAGTAATTCGCTACTGACCAGCATGATCGTTGCCCACGTGCCTTGGCCTCGCTTCATGACATGGATTTGTGCAACACCTGTTTTCTATGGATCGTTGTGTCCTGAAACAGCGCATGGAAAGTTGGTCGAGCTCCGATGACTTTCGGGGGATGGGTGTGCACTCATCGGGCCAAGCCGCGGTCTCTCGGCCTTTCCTCTGGGTCCCCTCCTGGTTCTATATGGACCGCGGAGGAGGGGGCTTCCACTTCTTGTAGCCTCGCCGTGGCAGAAGCCCCTTCCGTGGTGCAGGAGGTCCAGTCCATTCCCCCTGGGGAGCGGGCGGGAGGCTCCCCAGGTGTCGTTTCATCTGGCTGAAAAGCCTGGGTCGGCACTGTCCTTGACGCTGTCCGTTGGTGCCGTTTTGGGCCTCGGTGCCGTTCGCGGCACTGATGGCGCTGTGGTCTGCGCTGGCCCACTGCTCGGCACCATCTCTGCTGTTAACACGGCTTGCGGTGTCGGTAGCGCCTGGTGGTGCCATGAGAAGTCTCTACGGTGCCATCTTCACTGTTTCTCATTTGGCCGAGGCTTGGGACGGTGCTGTGTCTGCTTTGGCACCACTTGCGGTGCTGGCGAGACACAGCACCATGGGGAGGTATCAAGCGGCACCAAGGGCTGTCGGTGTCGGTCGCTGTCGACACCGTCCCTGACTCCGGTGCTGTTCGCGGCGCCGTGGGGGGGGCAGCGCTGTGGCGGGCATCGACTCCAATTCTGCTGCCACTCTCGGCGCCATCTCTTTCTCAGGCACCATTTGCGGTGCCGTGGGGGAGTTTGGTGCTGGCTCTGGTGCGGACACCTAGACTGGCACCTCTCTCGGTCCAGACAGGAACGGGCGTCTGTATATGGTCTGGCACCGGACTTCAGTCTCTACCTCTTCGGAGGTGGACTCCCGAGTCTGGTTCAGACTAGCTGTTCGACTCTTGGAGTTGGCAGCCCATGTGAACACCCTGGTGGTTACCTGGCTGACTGGAACCAGCCTCCCTCTGAGGAGCAGGCAGTAGCCCCTGAGTCTGGGGTCAGGGGTGCTGACCAGCAGGCGGTGGTCCAGGCTACTATTGCCCTGCAGCCTAGGCTTGGAGGGTTTTCTACCCCCTCAGTCGGGTTACCACCTCATGTAATGTGCCTGGAGCGCCCAACTTTAGGTGCTACTCCCTGGGTGGTCTCCTTGGGGACTGACCAGGGTTGTCAGCTGCCCAGGCTGGTGTTTGCGAGGTGGAGGGCTCTTTCTGACTCTGAGGGGTCGAGGGGTCAGGGTTCGATGTGGTGCCCCTTTTCTGGGACCCACCCGGGTTCGGGGAGGAGTCGCAGTGAGGACCCCCGCCCTTCTTTCTCAGTCTCCTCGAGAGGGCCCTGGTCTTTGGAGGGAAGGGACCATCCTTCTGGGTTTACACAGTCCCGGTCACCTCATGGGGGATTCTTCAGGGCACGGCCTAGGCAGTTCCAGTGTGGTTGGTTGGCTGTTGGCTGTTGGGCTTTCTGGAGTTCCTCCTTCCCGTGAGGCTTCTGGTGCACTCTCTTGCCCGGACAGAGGACGGTCTCCCTCTGTTTTGGACTTAGCCTCCATTCCTCTGTCGCCATCTCCTGCTCTCCCAGGCACTCGTGGCCCTACAGGACCTCTCTCCTGGGAATAACTCAGGGGTGTGGCTGCTCACTTCCCTACTTATGTCAGGGCCATGGACGAGCGGGTGTTCCACCCTCCCACTGAGCAGCCAACCTCTGGATCTCCAAAGTCTTCCGCTTCCTCATCCTCCTCTTCTGGGGGAGAGGAGCCTCCGTCCACATTTCCCTGCTGCTGATCTCGCTGAGTATCAGCTTTCTCGTGAGGATGATGGGAGACCTGCGTGTCACCCCACCCACTCAACACAATCTGGAGCATTTGATGCGTGCCTTCTTAGGTGATTTCAGTGCAGCCACCCTTGTGGTGCCCGCCTGGTCTGCTCCTTTCCAGGAGGCATCATTAGGGTTCTGGCAAAGACTCTTTTCTGGGGTCCCAGCCCCTAGGGATCTGAGCCAGAGGTATTGTGCCCCCCCCTGGAGTCTCCAGGTCACATGCCTCATCCTCAGTCAGGACTGATGCAGCTAGACACTCCCGATAGGCTTTATGCCCTCCACCGTAACTGGCCCCCAGATCAAGATTCCATGGATTTTGACTTCTTGGGGAGGAGGACCTTCTACTCGGCATAGTTGTTACTTTTGATTTTTGCTCATCAGGCCCACTGTGCTTCTTATGATAGGTTCTTGTGGTCCAGGCTAGGTCAGCTCCTAGCCTCCTTGCCTGATTCGGAGGTAACCAGACAAGCCATTGCACTCTGCACGTGGCCTGGAGCTAGTAAGGCACCAAGTGAGGGCATCTTACGACGCCAACGTGGTAGCTTCCATGGTTGTAGGGACAGCGATTTGCACTAGGCAGATGGCATGGCTACATCTTTCCCGGTTGTCACCCTTGGCCCAGCGTAGGGTGATTTTCTCTGCTTACTGGAGAACCCACCTTTTCTCCCATAGATTGAGGCGGCGTCTGTCGGGGCAACCTCCTGCCTCCTCCGGGGGATCCCCACCTCACTCTCCCTAGTCTCGGGCCTCACCAGGCCCATAAGGTTCTCCCTCTGTGTTTCCCCACTGGGAGCTAAGGGACTTAGTCCTTTAGGGTCTCACGCCCCTTCAGGGGGCTCGTTATCACCAAATGTGATGAATGGTGAAGATTGATACAGATAAGATATGAAAATTACGTACCTACTGTAATTCTTGATCTTTGTGTGTATCTTCACCATTAATCACAAATCCCACCCTCCATCCCCTGGGGCCTCAGTCTCTAGGTCCCCTCCTCTGTGTCCCTTCCCCTTCTTTTCCTCTGGTCAGGGTGGGGTTACTTTGGAAGACAGGGATTTTCCTTCACCTTCTGGCGGGGGAGAGGGATCAGGGAGGGGGCGCCTCCCCAATGCCTTGTTCCACCTCTTGGGGTGGGGTTTGGTGGCTGCCCTCTCTTTCTCGCTCTGTCTCTCTTTCTCTATATATCTTCCTCCGTCCTTGTCCTTAGGGACTCATCCCTCAGTTTTTAATTAGGGAGACTTGTTTTTTCTCCCCTATTCAAATTATTTGGTTTCGGGGGAGGACAACCCCAGATTCCTGTCTCCTTCTGTCCCATGGTAGCCTCTACAGCTTCTGCTGGAGTTAGTTGCCAGTAATTCTGTGCCTTGAATTCTGGAAATATAGCCTTCTAGCTACTCCTTTGCAGTTTTTAAAACTCAATTTGGGAACAGTTAGTGATTCCGGGTTATGTCCTCTCCCCTCCCACTTCTTGTTTCCCACCCTCCTTCCCTTCCCTTTCCTTTTCTGATTCCAAAGATTGGGGCCCCTTCCCAGTCCCTTTAGTTTTTCTCTATCTCCTGTCTGTCCTCTCCGTTGTTTATTTCTCCTTTTAGTTCATATATCTTTTCCTTTGTCTGTCCCTTGGACTTCCTTGTCCCCCCCCCCAACCCTTTCTTACTCTATGGCGACTCAGAACTGGCGGGAGGGCCGGGTCGACAACACCTAATAGCCAACCTGCGAGTGCCACACAGTGCGTCGGCCTCGACGGCGCCGTCGGTGCGTCGACCCCGCCCATCAAGAAAAGAAAAAAGCTCCCGCGGGGTCGTGACCTCTGGCTACATACACAAATGTGATGAATGGTGAAGATACACAGAAAGATCAAGAATTATGGTAGGTACGTAATTTTCATTTCCTAGCTATGCAACAGCTCCTGGGTACCCCAAGAGTAGCACTGATAAACTCTGAGCTTAGTTATACCCATCTCCCCTGGGGCTATAATGGCCCCACCATGTCCAGCTGCAAACCCTCAGCACCACTTAGCTAGTTCCTGTCCACATGCATTAGATTGACCCCACCCACTGGCTTAACCCACCACAATCCCCACCTTCAACAGTGTCCAGCAGATGGCTGGAGATCCCCTCCCCCCAAGTTTTCTCTTTGCCACCTCAGTATCTCTTGCCGGATAAGGGGCCCACTAGAAAGACTCCATAGTACACTTCAGTAGCTATTCTACCTAATCAACAGTAATTACAGCATCCTGGGTTTCCAGGGAGCAAGGTTCTGTTACACTACTTATTACATACTCATGGCTTACACCCACGAGAGCAAGTAGGAGGCCTTGGGCAACCACTGGATGCCCGGCCTTATCCCTACTGCCTCAGGCTATGTGGTCACTGTATATAGTTCTTCTGCTGTATTTGATATATCTTCATCAGCAAGGTAGGTTCTATAGTTACTGTTTAATTCATATGATCCATTGTATACCTCAGTCTGACTCAGGAACCTCAGATAGGTTAGCACCATTAGCTCTTTTCTTCCACAGCTTTGCAGTGTGAACAGTTGTAACCTATTCCGTGACCCACAGACTCTTGCCAGTTATTGCTTCATGTTCACTGGGTAATTACTCACCAAGCACCATTACTGCAATAACTAGGATAGTGGACTTAAGACTATATAGTTGGAATGTGCAGGGGATGAATTCCCCCAAGAAATGGAAGCAAGTACTAAATCACCATAGAAGGTTATGCACACAAGTGGCCCTCCACAAGAAACCAAGATCTTCACTGGGGGTATCTCAGTCATCAGGTCACACATATGGAACTTCACCATTGGTGAAGCAGGATCCTCATGAAAGATTTTCTGCAGTATTACTGTGGCTGCCTACATTGATGTCATCTGCTGATGTCACCAATCCTTTAAATGCGTGAGCGGCCACGCTCCCTCCTTGGTTCTTTCCTGCTGTCAACTCTGTTTGTATGGGTTTCCACGGAAGCTCCGACGCAGTTTCATGCCATTTTTGCCTACGACTTTATTTCCTTTAGTTTTTTTCAGAATCTCTTTTCTCAAAGAGATTCCTTTACTTTGCTTATGTTGAGTTAATACTTCTGTTTCTCTCTTCCGTCGCTGCCGCTGTGGAAACAAGAGTGCTTCTACGGATGAGCAGTCTCCCTGTGTCTGCTGCCTTTGGCCTGACCACGACATCTCAGACTGTGAGCTCTGCCAAAAGTTTAAGCAAACCACCCTCAGGTGACAGAAAAAAGGCTCTCAGAAAATTCCTCAAGGAGCAGCAGGTAGCCAGTTCTGGGCAGGGCTCCTCTGGGGTCCCTCCTTCCAAGTCGCTGGCTGGTTCGTCGAGCTCCCAGGCCTCTAAGGCCCGAGACAAGTCCTCAGGGAAAAGTCATAAAAAAAGATCAAGATTGGAATCTCTTCCCCCCAGTGTTGTTCCTGGATGATCTCCTCTTCTTCATCCAGGGGTACTCTGTTGGCTGCAGCTGCATCGACACCTGCTGCTGCCCAGATCTCTGTTCCTACCAGACCCCTAACGACAGCGCTGCCACCCACTATGCAGGGTGGTCGGTTGTCGACCCTCGGGTCTTCAGCCCCTGCTTCATTGATGCCAGGTTTGTCGTTGACAGCTCTCCCATCAAGGCCTGATGCTTTTCCAGGTCCTCGGGCTCTTTGGGCTCTTGGGGACCGTTGGATGGATCGTCGCACCCTGTGCTGTCGACCCCCCCACTGTTGACGCAGCAGTCTACTGTCATTGACGTTAACGATATTTTGACCAAGTTCATTTCAGTCTTGGTCCATCAGCTGGGCGCATATAGTCCTGCATCGCCTGCACCATTGGTGGCACCATCGTCGTTAACACAATTCGGCCTCCATGGGCTGTTCCCCGCAGGCCATCATTGGTCCCTCATTCGTCGAACCTCAAGCTGGAGCAGGTCGACGTCAAGGAGGAGTACCATCCTGACCTCATCTTACCTGAGGAAGAGGAGGAAGTGGAAGATCCTCCTTCCTCTGACAGGTCCACCAGCTCTTCAGTGAGCGAGGACTCTGTCAAGCATACTCCCAGGTCTCCTCAAGAGAACCCTACTTTTTTTCAATGTTATGAAGCAGCTGTCCTCAGCCATGGGCTTCCATGCAGAAGAGTAGGATGCTGCCAGAAGAGATCTGGTGGACTTCCTGGAAATCCCAGAATTTCCTCCCAATGTCATGCATCCTATCCTTCCAGCCCTGAGGAATGCCACTATTGCTACCTGGCACAGACCTGACATGGTGCCAGCCATGCCTCGCAAGGCTGATAAGTTTTGTCATACCTCCCAGGGCCTTCCTCACTATGCTGCCCAACCAGAAAATGATTCTGTGGTTATAAAGGCAGCCCATGACAGGTCAAAGGTGCCCAAGCATCTCAGATTCCTTCCCCCGACAGGGAATCCTGTAGGATTGACCTCTGGGGTATGAGGGTATATGCTTTCTCCACCCTTGGGCTGAGAATTGCCAACTACCTTTCTCACATGGTTAAGTACCAGAATACTATTTGGAAGAAGGGCAAAGCTCTGACCAGGCCCTTCCTGATTGCTCCCAGAAACAGGAAGTTCTCAAATGCTTGCAGAGTGCAGAGGATATTAGCAAGCACCTCCTGAAGGCCCTCCACGATATGTTGGATACAGGTGCCAGGGTTGCTGCCACAGGCATTTGCCTTTGTAGGCACGGCACTCCTGGCTGAGGGTCTAGGGTTTTCTGGCTGATGTCCAGCAAAAGGTGCTTAATGCCCCTTTCAGTGGCTCCAAGATGTTTGGACCAGATGTGCAGGTCATTATAAATGAGCTACAGGCATCTGGCAGGGCTATCCTCTCGCTCTACCATACTCGGCCTAAGAGCAGACAGCACCCTCCTTTTCACAAGGTGTTCCACAAATCTGGAGCAGCCTCCTAGCCCCAAGGCAAGAGAAGAGCCTCCTCCACCTTGCCAGCCCCCTCCTCCTCCTCCGGCACCGCAGCAAAGCGCCCTAGGGGTGATGGATCAGCTCCAGCGGCTGGATCTGCCGCTGCTTGACTCCTTGCTGGACCCCCTCTCTTCTAGTCCCTGACCAAGAGGTGATGGTCGGAGGTCGGTTCTCCCGCCATCTCAATCAATGGAGAACCATCACTTCAGATAGAAACATAGAATTTGACAACAGATAAGGACCGCTTGGTCCACCTAGTCTGCTGATTTCCCTACTTGATGGATAAGCTGCAGATCCTAGCCAAGCAACAACTTACTTCCTCCTACCCCCCACTAGAATTGTCTTATGTCTGTCCCATGCATTCTTGAATTCTTCCACTGTTCTTGAGTCCACAACCTCCTCAGGAAGTCTGTTCCATGCATCCACAACCCTCTCCGGAAAAAATACTTTCTAACATTACTTCTGAGCTGTCCCCCTCTATCTTCGGATTGTGCCCCCTTGTTCTTGCACATCTCTTTTTCTGAAAGATGCTACACTCTTGGACTTTAATTCCCTTGAGGTATTTGAAAGTTTCTATCGTGTCCACCCTCTCCCTCCTTTCTTCGAGGGTATATATATTAAGCTGCTTTAGTCTCTCTTTGTATGTCTTCTGGTGCAGACCCTGCACCATTTTGTTTGCCCCCCTCTGAACAGCCTCCACTGTATGTCTTTGCAGAGATGGGGTCTCCAGAACTACACGCAGTACTCCAGATGGGGTTTCACCAACTGTCTGTACAGAGGGATAACAACTTCCTGTTTTCTATTGTTGATGCCTCTCTCTAGTGCATCCCAGTATTCCCCAGCCATCCTTACTGCCTTCTTACATTGCTTACCCACTTTTAGGTCAGCTGATATAATTACTCCCAGGTCTCTTTCAATTTTTGTTGTTGTTAGTATCTCAGCCCCATAATGTTGCTTGCATAAGATGCTTGATTCTTCAGATTCTAGAGAGGGGTCACGCTCTGGAACTCACTGAGATGCCCCAGAGACTCCTTCAGTTCCTCCACCTACCCCTGCCCATCTTGCCATCCTCTGGGAGTAGTTACAGTCCCTTCTGCGCAAAAAGGGCCATCGAGCCTGTGCCCAGGCGCCAAAGGAACAGGGGACTTTATTCCAGGTTCTACCTGGTCCCCAAAAGAACCAAAGATCTGAGACACATATTAGATCTCAAGGACCTCAATCTGTATATCCAGTACAAAAAATGTATCATGGTAACCCTGCCAGGCCTGATGCCTCTTCTCAAGCAGGGTGACCGGCTGTGCTCCCTGGACATATAGGATGCAAGCAAACTCCGACATTTGGATAAAAGTTCAAAATAAAACAATAACATTATTACGGCTGAACTCGATGCACAGGTACAAGTTGAAAACGGCACTATTGTTTCAACTGATAAAAGGAAATGTACACCAGATAATCATGATATCTTAGATACAGATACAAATGATTGGACAGTGGTTAGTTTTGGAAGAAAATCAAACATTAGATAGAGAGCTGTATGTAACTTAGTTGAAACAAATAATAGATTTCAGCCTTTAATAGAACTACATGATGAGGAGACATGTGAACTGGTGAACTCTAGTGAATCTAATGTTGCTAATACAGACTTAACATCTGACCTGATATTTCTGTAACTACTCTGCAGGCTATAGAAGGCATGCTAATGTTAAACAGTACAAGTATAAACTCTAATGTTCCTCACAGTTCTTCTCTACAAACGCCAACTAGTAATTGCTTAGGACAGGGTAATGAGAACTTGGTACATGATCCACCTGTAAATCTCCAAATTGCTGATGGGAATCATACACTACATACAGCACCATCTGAAGAAAACCTAGTTGAAACGAATAATGTGGAATCTAATAGTGAACCGAGACAGTTCTTCATTCTAGGTGATTCAATCATTAAATACATAGACAAAATAGTTTGTAGGTCTGATAAACAAAGTATAACCTGTTCATCCTTCTGTGGAGCTGGGGTTAAAGATATACATAATGAAACCAGAAAGATTATAAAAAATGCAGGTCATAATCCATTGGCTATAATTCATATAGGGACTAACGCCCTAAATAAAATGTCCCTGAATGAACTGAAGGAAGAATTTGTTAATTTGGGTAACACATTGAGAGTTTAGATTGTGAAGTACACTTTCTGAGATCCTACCTATACCGAGAGCCAATCATGTCATGGAAAAACAAGTAAAACCTTCAATGAATGGCTTGAAGTGGACTTTCAAAGAGGTTCCACACTGTCACTCACTGGAATCAGTCATAAACAATAACTCCTATTACTGCTGGGATGGATTACATCTCAAAGATGAGCGCTCAAGCTAGGCAAAACATTTGAAAACATTATACCGTGTCCTTTAAACTAAGAGATAAGGGGGACAAGGGAAACATAATTACAAACAATGACAGGATAAATATTACAAATAATGGATCATTAAATAGCTATAAAATTCTGAATTTAAATGCTCGAAGTCTTAATATGACTAAACTAGCCGAACTTCAGGTACTGATGCGTAACAATAAAATAGATATCATGTGTTATGGAAACATGATGGGATGACACCATGACATGGAGTAACAACATTCCAGGATTCCAGTTATTTTACAGAAATAGGTTGCATAAGCGTGGAGGGTGTCTGCTGTTATGTTACAAATGAGTTATCGTGTGCTAACTTAGTAATGAATATAGACTATAGGGTGGACATAGAAACACCATGGCTTACTTTAAAACCAGCCCATATGCCTAAATTAGTTCTGGGTATATGTCACAGGCCCACCAACAGCGATAATAACTATAACATGGTGTTACTTCACGAAATCGAGATGGCATCAGAACTTGGTGATATCCTCGTGATGGGTGATTTTAATGCGCCCGGTATAAACTGGAATGACATGACTGGCAAAACTGATTTTGAAAAAGAATTACTGGACATTGTAACATCTTGTGGCTGTGACCAATTAATTTGACAACCAACAAGAGAAAACAATATCTTAGATTTAATAATAACAAACTGTTCCGATCGCTTGATAAATCCCCTTGTTATTGCCCCACTAGAATCCAGTGACCATAATATAATTCAGTGTATGGTACTTGCTAGAAGGACAAGAATTTATGATAGCACAAAAATACCTGATTATAAGAACTCTGACTGGCCTAAACTCCAGAAACTACTGGGACATATACATTGGGACAGGTTACTTGATGGGCTGGATGTGGAACAGATGTGGACCACATTTAATAATGTTGTCCACGAGGCACTGGAACTACTTGTTCCCATGCGTAATAAGTATAATAAGAAAGGAGTAATACCACTATGGTTTAATACATATTAAGAATCAAATTAAGAAAAAATACAAGGCCTTTAAAAAACTTAAAAAAATCCATCTCCTGAACTCAAACTCTGTGTAGAAATCATCAAACTAAAGTTAAAAAATTAATTTGAAAAGCCAAATCAGATCTTGAAATAAAGTTGACCCCCAAAAAAGACAGTAAAAGCTGTTATGCTTATATGAATAGCAATAAATGTACAACTGACAGAATTACTAATATTGCACATGAAGGGCTGAAATTGCAGGCAATAAAGAAATTGCACAATGCCTTAATAATTATTTTGTTTCAATGTTTAGTGCTAAAGGCAATGTTGCATCTCCCCAATGTACAGATGATACTCAACAAATACTGTTTGAGGAAAAACTGATCCATGAGGAATTATCACGACTTAAAACATCAACCTCATCAGGGCCCGAAACCTTAATTCGGTTGTCCTTAAAGAACTAGCCAGAGTGTTGTCCAACTCTGACAATTTTATTTAATAAATCCATTCAGTCTGGGCAAGTTCCTATAAACTAGAGAAGGGCCACTGTTGTCCCCATCTTTAAAAAAGGGAACAGGATGAGTGTAACAAATTATAGGTCCATTAGCCTCACATCAGTATATGGGAAGCTAATGGAAAGACTACTAAAAAAATAAATTGATAAAGAAATAAACAGACTTGGTCTAACTGACTTTTCCCAACATGGGTTTCTAAAATGGTTATCCTGCATTACAAATCTCATTTCCTTTTATGAATTTGTAAGTGTAAATATAGATAAAGCAATACCAGTTGATGTCATACTCCTTGACATACGGAAGGCCTTTGATACTGTCCCACACGATCTGCCTATAGACAAACTCATTAAAATGGGTATAAATAACTACATTGTTAACCGGATACTAAACTGGCTTGCTGACCAAAACAGTCAGAATAAATGGAACTTCATCTGATGAGCGACCAGTGAGCAGCTGTGTCCCCAAGGGTTAGCCCTGGGGCCTGTGCTATTCGGTCTATTAGTGACATGGGCAAGGGATCTAGTAGTATTGTATCAAAATTTGCAGACGATATAAAGATTGGTGGAATAGTAAACTCCCTGGAACAGTATCAAATCCTGAGTAATGATTTAAAAGAAATTGAAGAGTGGGGAATTACAAATAATATGAAATTTAATGAGTCCAAATGCACTGTTATGCATTTCGGTAATAAGAATTCTTGCTATAACTACATACTGAATGGCTCAATTTTAAAATTTTCTACAAGGGAAAAAGAGCTAGGGATTTGTATTAATAAAGAACTATCCTCACTTGACCATTGTCGTCACATCTCACTTACTACGAACAGATTAATAAGATCCATAAAGAAGGCCTTTGTCACAAGGAACAAGGAATGTTTACCCAAGTTTTGCAAGACATATCAAATACTGCACATAGATTATGGGTCTCCGCTGTGGAATCCCTACCACAAAGGGGACATTTTTCTCATAGAAAAACTCAAAGGAAACTTACCAAATCTATGAAAGGTATGAGAAGAGTATCATGTGAAGAGCGTTTAACCAAACTTAAACTACTGTATTCAAACTGGAAACAAGAAGAAAAAGGGGTGATCTGCTCCTACTTTATAAAATATTACAGAACCCTACTTTAATGGAACAATGTAGTGTAGTGTTCAACCCTAGAAATAACAATCTCAGGTCACACAAAAAATGGCTACGTGTGCCAAGAGTTAATACAGTAAAAATATTTAACTTTTACACTGTAAGAACAGTCAGAACATGGAATTCCTTACCATCTAACATAAGTACAAGCTACTGATTTTGAAAGATTCTAAATTTCCTGGATGAGTTATTGTTAACTGAAACTCTGAAAACGTAAGCCTACTAGTGTAGGAGACAATTAAATGGGCTTATGCCTTTTTGTCTGTCTCAACCAAGTAATATCTCGGTGTTCCCACTGCACAGGAGATTCCTTCTATTTCTTTTCAGGGCAAACACTACCAATTCAAGGTATTGCCCTTTGCCTTATCCTCTGCACCATGGGTCTTTGCTAAGTGCTTAGCAGCAGTAACTGCAGCTCTCAGAAGGGACTGTATGTTTTCCCCTATCTGGGTGATTGGCTCCTAAAGGCGCCATCCAGAGAACAGCTCCTTTGGACTCTGGAATGAACCCTTCAGCAGTTCCTATCCCTGGTCATCACTGTCAACTTGCCCAAGTCAGTCCTGTCCCCATCCCAAAGGCTGCAATATATAGGGGCAGTTCTGGACTTGGTGCAGGGAAAGGCCTTTCTGCCTCAGAACAGGGCAGAGTGTTTTTTTGCCCAGGCTCAGGAGGTCACCCAGAGATGTTATATCTGTTACATCCCTGCAAGGGTATATTTGAGGCTATTGGGGTTCATAGCTGTGGCCATTCCAGTGGTTCCCTTGGCCAGGCTGCACATGCAAGTCCTCCAGTGGACACTCGGGGTGCAATGAGACCAATGCATGGATGAATTAGATCAGTTAGTGCTGGTCTCCTCCCCAATTTGCAAGGTGCTCAAATGGTGGATGGGCCCACTGAACCTGTTGCAAGGGGTCCCATTCCAGATCTCCTCCCCAATAAATTCTCCCGTGGGATGCATCCGGCTCAGGCTGGAGGGCACATCTGGTTCCTTTCAGACGCAAGGGACATGGTTTCACATGGTCCCAGATTGAATTATCCCTGCCTATCAGTGTTCTGGAGATGTGGGCGGTCCTGTATGCTATGCAGGCCTTTCAGAACTATCTCCTTCCAAGTCAGCTGTTGATCCAGTCTGACAATCTCAATGTTGTATACTATATCAACAAGCAGGAGGGATGCATTTGTATCCCTTATGCAGGAGGCCATGAGAGGTGGTACTGGATGCTAGACCACAGTCTGGTTCACTCGGCGGTCCATGTCTCAGTCATGCTAAACACCGATTGGACAACCTCAGCCAGACACAGTCCAGCATGCAGGAATAGGAACTTCTCTCATCCGTTGCAGAAATCTATTTGCCAGATGGAGCCATCCAGAGCTAGACCTTTTTCTCTCCTAAGCTGATCTCCAGGCTTCCTTGCACATGGGCTGTACTCCTGATGCAGATAGGAAGGCAGGAACTTGAACTCTGCAGCTGGGGATATCCGGCCTTCCACTTCCTGTTTCCCTCAGTTTACTTCCTGCCTTCAGACCAGCAGGTACTCTGCAAGCAGAGCTCTGTCACCATGTGGAAGAGCTGAAGACAGCAGACTGTAAGTCAAACAATTTCATTTTTCATTTGGATTTCCGAGGAATTGTAGCTGTGTTACAGCGCTCCTATGTGAGTTCTAGTCTCAGTCTTGCAAGCTGCACAGACTGGCCCCACTTCACTGCAGTGTTTTTTCCCACGATTTTGGGCTCAACAGCACAACCCAGGAATCCCTCTTCTAGTGCCGTTTTCAGTGATTGGGAATAAAACAGCACCGGAGTGCTTCAGAAGGATCTCTCCCTCACCGACAGCAGCTCAGTGTGTTTTCAGTCGACAGCTGGCATTCTGATCTCCTCAGCCTCTTGTCAGCGGTGGCCTGCAGTGCTAGTACAGCTGCTCATCAGCTCAGTGTACTCGTCGATGAGCACTGCAGTGCAAGAGGCGCTAATTTGGACCAATGGAGCTTCCACTCAGCTGCCAGGGCTCCCCCATCAGCAACATAAGGGACAAGATAAACATAGGAGACTAGACAGAATTTGAAGAATTTCATAAAATTACTGATTGCAGCAAAGGAAAAAGGGGAGCAGCTCAGTAGTTTGCCCTTAAAGGGCCAGCATCAGCAGTTCATCACAGCTTCAACAGCATAGCATCAGGAAACCTCCAGGGGGAGGATACGCTTAATAAAAGGGGAGTAGGGCCATTTGGTGTCATGGCCTCAGACAAACCTTCCAGGGGAAGAAAATGCTAGTGCTGCAAGTCCCTGCTACTAATCACCTTCGCAGGGTTGCTTTGCCTAAAATGTGAGAAGGCAGTGTCTGTGAATGGGGGGGACTCGATGGAGGCAGCCCCTTCCTCGGCTCAGACCGATAGCCAACAGACAGACAGGTCTGAGTGAGCAGTAGCCACCAGGTCGGAGAGAGCAGCAGCCACCAGGGAGACCTAGCAGTCCACAGCCCCCTCTCTGGACCCAGACCTCAAAGACAGGTTAAATATGGCCTTTGCTCTGGACCCTGCCTGCTTCAACTGGCAACCTCCGGGGTCACTAGATGAGCGACCCCACAAGAAGGCAGAAAGAAAGAAAGAGGACCCTGTCCCCATCCTCATCCAAAGAGTGCAGTTGTCCCGCATCACTACGATAAAAGAAAAATCTCGATACAGGAATAAATCCTCAGATGAGGAGGCTCAGCATTCCTCACGCCACAGGAGAAAGAAAAGATCTTGTTCTTGAAGTAGATCTATGGGCACTTCGTGAGGAAAGTGTGCAGCGCGTTCCCTGACTCCTCAGACTCCAGTTCATTTTCTCCTGAAGAGGGAGAGCTAGTGGGCTCATCATCAGACTTGGATGACTACCCTTCCAGACACTTTGTCCTGGAGGACCTAGACTTTTCATAAAAAGGTCATAGCCGAGATTCATTTTGGATCTTCCCGGAGGCTCCCACCAGCTGAAACAGGCTTTTCACCTGGCATCTGCCGCCAAACTGCTACGCTTTGACTATTCCTCCAGCATCACAGACTTGCTAAAGGAGGAATGGTGTTGTCCAGAACGCACCTATCAAGTGCCCCGGTGATCTCTAAGCTTCTCAAGTTTGACAAGAAGCAATCTGTAAAGTGGTTAGACTGCCTCAGAATCGACCCTCTGATTTCAAACCTAACCAAGAAAAAGGTCATTCCAGTTGAAGGAGGGGCATTGCTCAGGGACCCAGTGGCAGGAAAGTGGATGCCTCGCTCAAGAAGGCCTTCCAAGCATCAGCAACATTTCTCAAGGTGGCAGCCGCCAATCTTTTTTTGGCCAGAGATGCTCTGTCCTGGAACTCGGATTTAGCCTTTCAATTCACTGAGGACCCAGAGAAGAACACGCTTATTATCAGTTGCAGTTAATGGGTTTAACTTCGGCTTATGCAGCAGATGTATTGGAGGAGGTGGTCAGGTGCGCCGCTCGTACCATGTTTTATCAAACCTTGGCTCGCCGCAACCTCTGGGTTTGGGCCTGGCAAGCCGACGCCTCTTCGAAGAGCCATTTGGTAAATGCACCCTATGAAGGTAATCTCCTGTTTGGTTCAGCCCTGAAGGAGGCGAAGAGAATCCGAGGAGACAGCTAAGGTGCACATGCCTCAGTCAAGAGGCAGGCAAATCATGGTCCTCAGGCCCCAGACGCAATTTTCGTGATAGAGGTCAACAAGGGTCAACACTCTAACTTCTTGGGAAAAAGAACATGGTTCTCCTTACGTAACCAGCGTAACTTCTGAGGGGGAAGATCTGGTGGCGGTGGTGGCACCAAAGACACCGGGAACAGCAACAGGAAGTCACAATGGAGCTACTATATCTGGGTCCATTCTCGAGTGGGGTAAGACTTTCAAATTTTCTCGAGGAATGGGTCCAAACCTCATTGGACAGATGGGTCCTAGACATCATCAGCAAGGGTTACGTAATAGAATTTGAATCCAAGCCCCCACTACCTCATGTGGTGCCCTCCCCTATCTCGTGCAACCCGTCCAAAAGACAGGTGATGATGCAGGCCATTACAGATCTTCTGCAAGCAGGGGCTATTGAGCAAGTTCCCTCCACAGAGATCAGTTGGGGGGGGGGGTCTACTCCCTAGTCTTCATTGTGCCAAAATACACAGGGGGATTCAGGCCAGTCCTAGACCTCAAATTCCTGAATCGTTTTGTTCACAGCAGACCCTTCAAGATGGAAACCTTGCCATCAGTCATCATGGGGAAGCAGTACTTCCAATTCAAAACTCTGCCAATTGGGCTTTCTTCATCCCCAAGGACATTCTCAAAGGTGCTAGTAGTGGTCATAACTCGCCTTCGGAACCGAGGGATACCACTTTTTCCTTACTTGGACGATATTCTCATCAAGACCCCGCAGCTCGACCAAGCAGTGGCGGAGGGAGTCCGGTGCCTGTCGGCACACAGATTTGTCATCAACTGGAGAAAGAGTTCCCTAACTCCAAGTCAGACCTTGAACCACCTGGGGGTAGACTTCATGACACAAGCCAACAAGGTCTTTCCCCCAGAAATGAAATTCAGGGACCTGCTGAAGCTCTTCAAGAAGTTTCACCCAGCTCCTCAGCTGCTTGCTCAATCCTTCATGCAGCTAGTCAGGACTCTAGTATCACTGGTGGATTCAGTCCCTTGGGCTCTAGTCCACATGCGGCCCATTCAAGCACATTTGCTCAGACTGTGGTTCCAGACACAGCCAACACCAACTGATAACCAGTTTCTCAACAAATAAAAACCTCCCTCCAGTGGTGGACTCTGAGGACAAATGTCATGTCTTGAGGGGTCACAAGTTGGGCTATCCACACCAAATCCGAATCATGACCGATGCAAGCCTCTGGGGCTGGGGGGCTCACCTGCATCAACTGTCAGCACAGGGCAAGTGGTCGCTGTTAGAAACAAGGTACAGCATAAACCTCCTTGAGATGAGAGCAGTATGCCTTGCCCTGATACACTTCGAACAGCAAGTCTCAATCAGGACGTACTGATTCTAACAGACAGTCAGACAGCAATAGAAACATAGAAGTTAATGGCAGAAGGAGACCGCTAGGTCCATCTAGTCTTCCCATTTGTTTTAGACCTATTTTGACACTCTAGTTGCCCTTTGTAGTCAGGGCTCTCTTGTGTTTATCCCATGCATTCTTGAATCCCTCTACAGTGTTGACCCCCACAACCTCTTGGGGCAGGCTGTTCCAGGTGTCCACCACTCCTTGTGTGAAGAAAAACTTCCTGGTGTTGGTAGAGAACCTGTCTCCTTGCAACCTGAGGTCATGTCCCCTGGTCCTGGAGCCCTTCTTGAAGTGAAAAAGTTCCTGTGCCTGTACCTTGTTAATGCCTTTTATGTACTTGAATGTTTCAATCATGTCCCCTCTCTCTCTCTCCTCTGCTCCAGGGAGTATATATTCAGTTCCCTAAGTCTTTCCTCATAGGACATGTACTGCAAACCCTGAATCATTTTTGTCACCTTTCTCTGTACTGTTTACACCTGGTCAATGTCCTTTCTGAGGTGAGGCCTCCAGAACTGGACTCTGTATTCCAGGTGAGACCTGACCAGCTATCTATACAGTGGTAGTACCATCTCTCCTTCTGTTTGTGATTCCCCTCCCAGTGCAGCTGAGCATTCTGTTGGCCTTCAATGTTGCCTTCTCACATTGGTTACTAACCTTCAAGTCATCTGAGATTATGATTCCCAGATCTCGTTCCTGGTTTGAGGCCACCAGTCTTTTGCCTCCTAGGTAATACTCCTTTCTTGGATTTTTCTTTCCTATGTGCATGACCTTGCACTTTTTGGCGTTAAAGCTCAGCTGCCACAATCCAGCCATTCTTCTAGTTTCTTGAGGTCAGCTTCCATTTTGCTTACTCCTTCTGAGGTGTCCACCCTATTACATATCTTGGTGTCGTCTGCGAACAGGCACACCTTCTCTTCCAGTCGGTCAGTGATGTCTGCTATAAAAACATTGAAGAGCAGAGGCCCCAGCACTGAGCCCTGGGGCACCCCGCTGGTCACCCTGCCTTCCATCGACTGCATTCCATAAACCTGTACTTTCTGGGTTCTGCCTTGTAACCAGTTTTGTACCCATCTGACTACTTCTGGACCAACCCCTGTGTGATCAAGCTTCTTTACCAGCCTTCTGTGTGGAACCGAGTCAAAGACCTTACTAAAGTCTAGGTAGACCACATCTACTGCCCCACCATCGTCCACTATTTTTGTAGCCTAGTCAAAAAAATTGATCAGATTTGTCTGGCATGACCTACCTGCTGTAAAACCGTACTGTTTAGGGTCTTGTTGGCCGCTAGTTTCGAGGAATGCTATGATCCTCTGTTTGAGTAGTGTCTCCATTAGTTTCCCTACTATAGATGTAAGGCTCACCAGTTTGTAATTACTAGCCTCTTCGCAACTGCTTGATTTGTGAAGTGGAAACACTGTTGCCTTTTTCCAGTCTTCGAGTACCACACCGCTCTTCAAGGATTTCATGAATAGAAGTGTCAGAGGGGCTGCTAATTCTGACCTCAGTTCCTTAGGGATTCTGTGGTGCATTTTGTCTGGTCCTATGGCTTTGTCTGCTTTTAGTTTATTTAGCGCCTCCCTTACTTCAGCTTCTGTAAAGGGACTCTTGTCTACCCCTGATTCTGGGGTGTTGTGTTTTTCCAGTGCTGGGCCATCCCCTGGATCCACTTTGTTGAGGATTTTGGCTTTCTCTGGGTCATGTTTGGTGCATTTCCCTTCTTCAGTAGCAATCTTTACTACCCCTCCTTTTTCCTTCCTACATTCCCTAATCTATCTGAAAAATGATTGATCTCCTCTCTTTGCTCCTTCTGCTATTTTTTCCTCTGTCTGGGCTTTTGCCTTTCTAATTTGTTTGTTAGACTCTCTCATTTTTTCCTTGTACAACTCCCAGTCTTTCCCAGTTTTGGTTTCCTGGTATATGCTGTACGCCTTCTTTTTTCTTTGACTGTCGTAGCCACTTCCTTGGAAAACCATAGAGGATTACTTTTTCTTTTTGCTTTGCTGACCCACGTGGCACATTGATCTGTGGCAGCCTTTATTGCTCGCTTGAGTCTTCCCCACATGACCTCCACCTCCTCAACCTCTATTTCCATTAACTGGCTATTTATGTTGTTCCTCATTTTTTGGAAGTCAGCCTTTCTGAAATCTAGCACCTTTATCATTGAGTGGCTGGTGTCCTGTGTTATGTTTACCTTAAAGCTTACCATGTGATGATTGCTGTTGCCCATATGGCATCTCATTTCGATGTCCTTGATCTTTTCCGAGTTTGTGAGGATGAGATCAAGAATGGCACCTCCCCTTGTTGGGGTTTCAGCAAGTTGGCACAGTCCCGCGCCTTGTAGTGACAATAAGAAGTCCCTACTACTTGTTGTTGCTGCCGTTAGTATGCTTCAGTTAATATCTGGTAGGTTGAAGTCCCCCACCAGTATTACTTTGCCTTTATCAGACATTTTGTTGATTTCCTCTAGTAGATCTTTTTCATCTTTATCTCCATGATTTGTGGGCCTGTACATGACATCGATTCTGAAGGGTTTTCCCTTGCTCGTGTCTACTGTTAGCCACAGTGACTTGAAGTCCTTAGGTTGCCCTTTTACTTCTGTGACTTTTATTTCCTCCCGAATGTAAATGGCTATGCCCTCCACTCGTTTTTTGCTCTGCTTATCTTTCCTGAACAGATTGTAACCGGGAATGGCCGTATCCCATCCGTGGTTTTCCGTTAACCATGTTTCTGTTACAGCCTCCCAGACCAACCTTTCATTTTCCAAGATGGCTATGAGTTCGGGAAGTTTGTTAGTTAGGCTCCTAGTATTTGCAACCATTGCCTTCCAGGAATGTACATCCTCATTGCGAGGTTGTACCCTCTTCCTTGACTGCTCCAGTTTGCACTTTCCAGCCAAAAGATTATGGAGGTTGCTGGTTCGGGTGGATGTTGACTCTGATTTGTTTTCTGAGGATGTACTTGCGCATTTGGCATTTTGGGGAGTGATGACCAGCCCACCGATGGCAGGGGTGTGAGCTGCAGCATACTCCCCTTTATTTAGTTTAAACTACCTGTATAGACATCAAATTTTTGTCCGAGCGCTCGCACACCCTTTCTGTTTAGGTGCAATCCGTCTTATTTAAAAAAAAGCTATTTCCCAAAAGTGTTGCCAGTTTCTTATGTAGTGGTATCCTTTGTCTTGGCACCAGTCGCATATCCGTGAGTTAAATTCACCTACTTCAACCTCTCTGACTCGCTTTGTGCTTTTTCCTTTTTTCCACACTGGCAGCACTTCTGAGAAGGCTAATCTGGATGGAAGGGAAGTGTGTTGGCCAGGACCTCAAAGTGTTTCTTGGCCTCCTGAACTGTGTGATTTGCCAAGTCATTGGTACCAAGGTGTACTGTTATGTGTGTAACATCCCCTGATTCCTGCACAGTTGTCTTTATGTGGTTAGTGTCCCTACTTGCAGAGACTCCTGGTAGACACTTTACCATGATATCGCTTTTAACATTTTGTGTTAGGTGGTGTTCCAGTCCTTGGAGCATGGAATCCTCAATTATAAGAATTTTGCTTTTGTTCATATTTGTGTTGTTTTTATTATGAGTTTTAGTATTTTTGTTGTTATTGCATTTGGTTTTGGTATTGTTGTTGGTTATATTTTGAGTATTAGTATTTTTGTTTTTATCATAGTTTGTATTGGTTTTAATTGGTGTGTTACCCTTTTTTGGTGGTTTGATTTCTTTACCTTGTATTACTTTGTGGTGGTAGCAGTGGAGCGAACCTGTTTTTTGTTTGGATGGCCGTGAAATGCTTCTGGTTTTTGGCTTCCTTCCTGGGCCTCCTATGATGCCTCTTTTTCCTTACCACCTGCCGGTTTACCTATAGCGCTTCGACAGCGCTAGCGCCGACATCCCCTACAGTGACGGCTGCAATGCCGACTGTTGGCATTGTAGCCACGAGGATGTCGGCACATGCAATCGGGGGACTGCACCCCTCAAACCCCCCCGGCCTCTAGGATTCTAACTCCGAGTTGGAGTTGGACCGGGGGGGGGGGCAAACACCCAGCAAGGCAGTCCCAATCGGCACACAGGTTTTGCCCGATTCCTGTCGCTGTGGAGGTCTTCGCTGTGCCAGAGTCGCTGAGGTAACGGTATACCCCACCTGCCCGTCTCTGGGCCCTGCCACGAGTCCTGTTCCCTGGCTAACATGCTGGTACTGGTGGTGGAGGGGTTGAGGAGGTGGGCTATAGAGTTCCCTGTATTGGAGGGCGTATATTATAGTCCAAGCATCCTCTAGTTGGGCTGCAAGATCTGCTATGGCACAGCACGTATGGCAGGGTCCTGGTTGCCATTTGTAGATCCTGGTTTACAGTGCACCGCAGTTTTCACAACTGACAAGGTCCATTTTTTTGTTTGTTTGTTTAGTTGAGAGGCAGTGCTGATTTCTGTTTCTTGGCAGGAAGTGTGGAAGAAAAAGAAAACAGAACAGTGAGGTTTTTTTTGTACCTTACTACCTCCTATCAGGTGTTCTGGGCGGTGCTACACGCCTATAAAGCAAGAGCATACTGGGGAGGGTGGATGGGCGTATCCGATTGTTCCCTGTATGCTGTAGAAAAGAATCAGGTAGCTGTTGAACAGACAAGATCTAGCTTGTACTCGTGCAAGGTAAGAAGAAATCTGGTTACTAACTCAGTTGTTCTGCCCTTTGGCTCAGAACAGCTCCATGGTGTCCCCGCTGCTTGCAGTAAAACCCCCTGACGGTGGTCTGTGCGTCGCAGCTCCCTGCTGCTGTGAGGGAGAGTGGACTGATCCACTGGCTGCAGGACAATACTCGCCCTTCTCAAATGCTGGAGTGTCTAGGGAACTGCTGCTGCAGAAGCCGCCGCCGAGTTGGAACCTGGATGGGGCTATGCTCCTGCGAGTTCCGCTTGTAGCGCTTCAGTCGGTAGACCTGCAGGCAAGCGCATGGGAGAATTTAAATCTCCTACTTGCGCTTCCCTCAGGTGAAGATTAGTGAAGCTCAGCAGACAGTAAGGCTAGTGGCTGGACCGCACTTGGCTTATGCCTCCTAGGGTTGACCTTTGTGTCTGAGCTGTTGCTTCTGGTTGTTTCTGGCTGAGAGCTTTCTATTAGCCAACCACCATTTCAGTAGTGGGTACAGCAGACAGTAAGGCTAGGGGCTGGACCGCTCTTGGCGTATGCCTCCTAGGGGTGCCCTTTGTGTTTGACCTGTTTCTTTTAGCTGAGATCTTTCTATTAGTCGACCACAATTTCAGTAGTGGTACAGCAGTACAAATGCTGATTTACATACAGCAGCCCGGAATTCTGGGTAAGTGTTCCAACTGCTTTTTATGCTGAGAGAGCAGCCGCTGGCTGGGTCTGAGCAGAGTGATCGAGGAAAGACGTCACCTCAGTGGAGATAGGAGCCCGGACTGTGCACTCCAAGGGGAATTCAGCCAGGTAGAACTGCTGTCAAGGAATCTCTGCTTCTTCACCTGTTGGAGTCTGCCTTCCCTCCATGACTGGTCTCTCTCCCATTCAGCGAAGATCAGTGAAGTTCAGCAGACAGTAAGGCTAGGGGGCAGGGCTGGACACCACTTGGCATATGCCTCCTAGGGTTGACCTTCGTGTCTGAGCTGTTGATGTACGATGGCATACATCAACCATCAGGGCAGCACAAGGAGCTAAAAAATGCTATGGGAGTCCCCTCTTCTCTTTCAGTGGGCTGAGCACCACCTGGCAAGCCTAAGAGCGGTGTATATTCCAGGATAGGAAAATGTCACAGCAGACTGGCTCAGTTGCAAGGATGTTCTACTCAGGGGAATGGGAACTGAAGTACAGTGCTTTCCATATCCTAACAGAACAGTGGGGCAATCCTCAGATAGATCTTTTCGCCTGTCAGCGAAACTCCAAGGTAAAGCAGTTCTGCTCCCTGGCCAAGATGAACTAGTAGTGGCTCGGGATGCCTTTTCCCTAGACCGGGGTCAGTGTGGTCTCCTGTATGCCTTTCCTCCAATACCGCTTCTATTCGGAGTCCTCCACAAAGTGTCTCTGGACAGGGCAGAAATGATTCTAGTCTGCCCCCGATCGCCTCATTGCCCATGGTTCCTTCTTCTCATTCATCTGTCAAGGCGACCACCTCTAACCTTCCAGATCAGCCCGAACTTTCTCCATCAGAGTCCGCTTCTGCATCCCATTTTGAACAACCTGTCCCTCTCGGCCTGGAGATTGAGCGGGAAACTTTCAAAGAGCTAGGCCACACAGCTACTGTTATTGAAATGATGTTGAATTCACAGCGCCCCTCTTCCTCTAAAGTGTATTATAGAACCTGGAGGAAATTCTTGTTCTGGCCTCAATCCAAACACATGCAGAACCATCCAGTATCATTGCTTGTACTACTGCAGCTTCTTCAAGAGGGGTTTGACAAAGGACTGCAACCAGCCACCTTATGAGTTCAGGTTTCTGCGTTAGGGGTGTTCTTGTTGGTGGATTCAGGGGAATTGTTGGGCTCACATCCCCATGTCAGGAGGTTCCTAAGGGCAGCAACATTAAAACACCCTCCAATCAAGCTAACGGCACCACCTTGGTGTCTTAATCTGGTTCTCAAGGCTTTGACCAAGGCTCCTTTTGAGACGCTCAAGGAGACATCCTTCATGCATCTCACAATGAAGGTCACCTTTCTCATAGCTATTACTTCAGCCAGGAGAATCAGTGAACTAGGAGCACTTCCACCAAAGAGCCATACACTGTTTTCATCAGGACTCTTTGGTGCTCTGAACAGATCCAGTTTTTTTTGCCAAAAGTTATGTCTCCCTTCCATTGCAACCAACAGTTGATTCTGCCTTCTTTCTGCCCACAACCAAAAAATGAAAAGGAAAGGAAATTTCACATGCTAGATCTGAGAAGAGCGGTGAAAGTGTATATTAAAAGAAAAGATTCTATTTGCAAAACTTTAAGTTTGTTCATTCTAACTACAGGTCAAAATATGGGCAAAAAAGCTTCGAAAGACACTGTAGCCAGATGGATCCGTTCTGTCGTCACCACAGCTTATGATCAGGCTGGAGTAACTTTGCCTGGCCCAGTGAGAGCCCATTCAACCAGAGCTATGGCCAATTCATGGGCAGACTTCAGAGAAGCATCTGCAGCAGACCTGTGCAGGGCGGTCACATGGTCATCCGTTCACACATTTAAAAAAACTTTACAAACTGGATGTGATGTCCTCGGCGGAGGCGTCCTTTAGCTGCTGCGTGCTTCAAGTGGTGGTGGACCCTTAAGGGCACTTGACATTCTTCCCACCCGGGATATCTGGTGATGTACTGCTCTTTTTTTTTTTTTTAATATTTTTTATTATTTTATTATTGTTTATATAGTTATATGTATGACAGCAGGAGTTCATCTATACAGTATTGCTCTTTTGTCTTACAATACATGGAATGTTCTTCGGGATGGCAATTCATGTTTCTACAACATCATTCTGTTATATATCAAATGACACTAGATCAAAATTCATATCCTACAGAAATTGGTTACTTTCATATAGCTCTATCAGGGAACAAATGCTTCATCCAGAGGCGAGATATAGAAAACCCATGGCCTCCATTGGAGCTCAAATTGAGACATCCTTCCAGCCCTAGAAGCTACTATTCTCTCTAGATAATATATCTCAGTCATCAATGAATGCCAATGAGAGAGGGTGGGTACTATAGCTGTTCGCCATAGGCGAGTTCTAACCTTTTAAGCTGCTGCCAAATACAAGTATAACTTACTTCTACTTGATGGGACTTTTCTGTCTTCCCCAATATAAAGCAGAATCATCTGATTGGATAGTTGAATTTCTGGTCCCACAATATTCTGTATACTCTTTTCTATATCTAACCAGTATTGGGTAACTTTCATACAGGCACAAAAAATATGTGTTGTATTTGCCATTTTTTTCTCCACACTCTCTCCAACAGAGGCCATGCCTCATAGATACAAATTTAGCAATTTTGTCAGGGGTATAAAAATATCTACTACGACATTTCCATATATTTTCTGACCAGTATGATGACTGTGATACTCTCATCGAATGAGGAATAGGTTCCAACCATTTCTCATAAGTTATCGGAGTCCCTAATTCTCTAGTCCATCTCCGCAAGATATCCTCAGTGGATTCCTTCCAAAAGTCTCTTATTGCTTTATATATTTGTCCAATTAAATTAACTTGTTCCCTGCCTTCTATAGCGTCCCTTAAAAGGGACATCAACATAGGCATGAGAGAGGGCAGAGTATTTAATGCTAATTCTTTCTGTATAAATGTCCGAATCTGTAAATATCTACAATGTTGTGTATGGGGGAATTGATATTTTGCCTGTAGTGTGGCAAAAGGCAGTACTCCATTTACATCCAGATATTGATATAACAAAAGCAAACCTTTTTTCTGCCATTCTTGATGGACCTGAACAGCACCCATATCCAAAGTTACACTTTCTGTACTGATTAGTTTAAAATAACCAAAAACTTCAGTTAATGTAGCAGACGCTCTTAGCTCATACCAAGCCTTTAATGTATAGCGGGTTCCAAATGTGAAGTTTTGTAATTGTGGATAAGAATTTTGGGGGGCAAATATAATAGGGATAATGTTTACAAGATCATTTAGTATAAATTCAATATATTTCCATGGTTTCTCTACCTGAGGGTTCAGCCATGTCATCACTATTTTACATGTTACTGCCTTATGGTAATCTCTAAGGTTTGGAAGATTACAACCCCCCTTTGCCACTGGTAACTGTAACAGACACCATCTGACCCTTGGCTGCTGCCCAGCCCATACAAACCTTGAAAACATTCTAGCCCAGGATGCGAAGTAGAATTGTGATGGAATAATTGGTAAAGTCTGGAAATAATATAATATCTTAGGAAACAAGGTCATCCGAATAGCTTGTATTTGAGCTGAAAAAGATAATACCTGGCGTGTCCAATTCCCAATTAAATTCTCTATCTCTATCGATAGGGGCTCTAAATTAAACAGTTCCAAATGTTCCAGTTTCTGGGGAATATTTACACCCAAATATTTAATCTTATTATTTCTCTTTTTCAGAGGGATCTGGTTCTTCAAAGACTGCGAGGGGGTGAAATTTAAAGATAATAACTCTGTTTTTTGTATATTTATTTTGTATCCGGCTATTTCTGAAAACTTATCTATCACTTGTAGGGTAGCAGGAATGGACTTTTCAGGTTCTAGGAGTGTTAGTAATACATCATCTGCATATAATAACATGGCAAAATCCCTCCCTCCTAAAGGGACCCCCTGAATATTAGGATGTTGCCTTATGGCTTTAGCCAATGGCTCAATGTATATGGCAAACAGTAAGGGGGAAAGTGGGCAGCCCTGCCTAGTTCCCCTTCCCAGCTGTAACATTGAAGATAACTGTCCATTCACTTTAACATATGCCTTCGGAGAGGCATACATTCTCTGTATTATGCTAAAGAATTCCCCAGGGGATCCAAACTTGCATAAAGTTTCCCATAAAAAAGGCCAGCTGACGCGATCAAAAGCCTTGTCTGCATCAAGGCTGAGCAGCACTGCCTGTATCTGTCTCTGATTTAAGTGGTCCAACAAATGGATTATTCTGCGTATATTGTCTGTAGTTTCTCTGCCTCGAATGAACCCAGATTGATCTGAATTAATCAAATATGGTAACATTTCCTCTAGTCTATGTGCCCATATGGACATCAATAACTTGTAGTCCATGTTTAATATGGATATTGGCCTATATGAGGTAGTTAAATCTGCTGGTTTGCCTACTTTCAAGATAGGTGAATATTAGTGTAATTCCATGATGGAGGAGGGGAACCCTCCTGTTGAATTTCTAAAAAGATGTTTAGTAATAAAGGAGTCAGTTGTTTACTAGAAGTCTTGTACCACTCGGACGGAAATCCGTCTGGGCCAGGGGTTTTTAATGATTTGCTTTCTTTTATGGCACGTCTGACTTCCTCTGATCTGATAGGGGCTTTTAGTCTGGTTTCCATTTCCTTAGTTAGATTTCTTAATGTAAGGGGGTTAAAAAATTCCTCAACTTTGTTAAATTCTGGACCTTGTGGTTTCTCATATAGCTGCATATAATATTTCTGGAACAGTTGCAGTATCTGCTGTGAGTTAAGAGCTCTTGTTTTTCTCTCCGGATCCACTAAATGTGTTATGATTGTGGCTGTCCTATGTCCCCTAAGCCTCTGGGCTAAATTTCTCGCCCCTTTTGGCCCTCCCTCATACCTATGATGTACTGCTCTTATATATTCTATGTGTAAGCAAGCCTGGAGACCAGCTTAGGAGAGAGAAATCAAAATTTAAATATCTGAAAATGTTCTTTCTCTGAAGGCCGGTCTCTGAGCTTCTGCTTTCCTCCCAGAATGTACATAGTTGGCCAATTGGCCATATATGCCTTAATTTTCTTGTTTTTGTTTCCAAGTTCATGTAATATTGCCACATTTGGATTGCTTTCAGAAGAACTGAGGGAAACAGGAAATGGAGGGCTGGATATCCCCAGTTGCAGAGTCCAAGTTCCTGCCTTCCTATCTGCATCGGGAGGTACAGCCCACGTGTAAGGAAGCCTGGAGACCAGCTGTCGGAGAAAGAAAATTTACAGGTATTTAAAGTTCAGTTTTTGCGTCTCCGCTGAATGCAAAACTGCCCAGTTTATGCTTGCTTGGTCCAGGGCCTGGAGTTTTCTGCTGAGATGTGTTGTCCCTCTCCTGGAGCAGGGTGTTCCTTTATGCCTTCCCTCCATTTTCTCTGATTCAGAGGGTGCTAATCAAACCGCTGATGGAGGGGGCCAGCATGATCCTGATAGCACCATTCTGGCCACGTCAGATACGGTTTTCATTACTGCAACAGTTAGTGGAGGAACCCCTGCCCCTCTGTAGGGATCTGCTGATGCAGGCTCAGTTGACCCTGGTCCATCCCAGTCTCAGGTCCCTTCATCTGCTTGCCTGGCTCCTGAGGACATAGCCATCGCCTGGTTTGGGGTATCCCAGAGGGTGGCAAGTGTCCTTGTGGCTGCTTGGAAACCCTCTACTAGAGCCACATATGCTAGGAAGTGGAAGATGTTTGCCATCTGGGCTGCCAATGAATTGATCGTTCATTTCTGAACTTGGATTGGATTATCTGATGTCATTAAGCTCATTTCGTCCCCTCAATACTTACCGCGTTTTAGTGTTACACTGGTTTCAATTTGATGTATCCTATACTTTTCTCAGGGCACTTTGCATCTGAACCCAGTCACTTATCTCAGCTTGGGATCTGAATTTTGTTTTGAAGAAGTTGACCCTGTCTCCTTTTGAGCGAGCCGTGACTTGCGAGCTATGCCTTGTTTCATGGAAAGCGTTATTCTTGGTTGCTGTTTCTTCAGCTTGAAGGATTTCTGAGCTTCATGCCCTGTGGTACGAGGAGCCCTATTTAATTTTTCACAAAGACAGGGTGTCTTTGCGCTCAAATCTTAAGTTTCTGACCAAAGTGGTGTATGAGTTTACCCTGAACTAATCTATCCACCTACCTGTTTATTTTTCTGAGCATGCCAATCCAGAGGAAGAAATGCTCTATAGTACCATGTAATAACAGCTTCTTAAATATGGTGCTGGCACAATATGGTGAACACAAAAGACTACTACAAATCCAGCGACCAGCACTACAGTCACTGCTGGAATAGCGAAGTGCTTCGCCCCTACACCCCCCCTAATTAAAATAACCATCTCTGGGGGGGGGCAACTTGGGGAGTGGGGAAAACTTGGGAGGGGAGATGTTCCCCAGGGGTAGCAAATCAAGGAAGGGATAAAATGTTGGGGGGGGGCAGAAACCCAGTAATGCCACTTGGGGGGTTAACGAATGTGGGTGAGCAGGAGCAGAAATGAACCCTAACACAGGGACAAATTAAACACATAAACAAAATTCAACAGTATAATAACGCATACAACCTGGGAACCCAAACCCAGCTCTGCTGCACAACCCAGCTACTCACAGGTGGCGACCCTAACCAGCACGTTAAGTCGGCAGCACAGTTTGCAGCCCACAATGACTGCAGTATGTCTTGTATCTCCTCGCTCTTTCCCTATCCCCGTATTCCTCGCTCTTTTTCCCTCTCGTTTCTTTTGCACCCTCGCTATTCTTTCAGGTGCTCAAATTGAGTAACTCAATTTGACTTGCCCATATCATGGGTTACCCTGCTCCATATATTAGACGTTCACAGAATTCTGAAGTATTATCTGCTCTAAACTTACGAATGTAGAAAGTCAAAGCAGCTTTTTGTTTCTTTTGCCCCAGGCAGAGACGGCATCAGATTTCTAAACAGTGTCCAAATGGTTGGCACATTGTATTGTGTTCTGCTACAACAAGCATGGCAAAGAGTTGCCAGGGGCGGTGAAAGCTCATTCCACAAGGGGCATGGTTACCTCTGTGGCTTGTTTCAAAGGGGTCTTAGCTGCTGACATTTGTGCTGCTGCCACCTGGAGTACCAGCCATACTTTCACCAAGCACTACAGTCTGGACATTGCCTCTAGAGCCTGTGCAGAATTTGGCAGGGCTGTACTGCAGGGCATCTGTAACTGCTTGGGAATCGTTCCATAGGTGTGACCTGATGACTGAGATACCCCCGATGAAGATAGAACAGTTATGTAAGAACTTACTGTAACCATAGATCTTCAAGGGGATCTCTGTCATCAGGTCTGCCTTCCCTCCCACCATCCACTTTTTTTATCGGGCTGTTTCTTAGAACTGGCTATCTGGTGTATCCAGCCTTTTATTTAGGCCTGGGCACCTCTCTCTCTCTCTCTCTCTCCTCGGTGCCTCATGGCAAGAGCTTTGCTCCCTTAGTCTCCAGGGGAAAGAACTGAGGAGGGAGTGGGGCCACTCACGCCGTTATAGGGTTGGTGACGTCAGCAGATGATGTTGGCATGGGCAGCCCCAGTAGTACTGCTGAAAATCTTCCATGTGGATCTTGCTTCACTGATGGTGAAGTTCCATATGTGTGACCTGATGACTGCGATCCTCTCGAAGATCTACTGTTATGGTAAGTTCTTACATAACTGTTCTTTACTCTCCCAAGAAGCTAAAAAGTTCCAGAAGGAATGGGTAGAGATTGAACTACATAGCTCAGCCACAGTTAAAGAAAGGGGAGACTCTCCGTACTAATCCATAAATCCCAGTAGTGGAAAGTACAAAAGGTAGAAACAGATTCTGACAGTAGGTAGGTCCTGGTGCTTCTAGATACTAAATTGGGTCCTCTGGTACTGGATAATTTATATGCCTCAAATGAGGATGCTCCTTCTTTCTTCCTTGAGCTAGCCAACAGAGTAACACACTTCAGTGAGGAAACATCTCCAGTTCTGGTGGGTGGTATTTAAACCTGGTGCTCGATCATGGGGATGACCATAGTCTTGGAGCTGCTGAACCCCATTCGAAGGCAGCCCAAGTGTTTAAGCTCTGGATGGAGGACCAGGCAGTCTCGGATGTTTGGAGTCTATAAGAATCTGGAATTATACCTGATATTCACAGGCCCACCAATCCTCCAGTCAACTGGATGCGTCGTTTGCCTCCCAACCCATTCTCCCAATGGTGACTGAAGTCAGTATCCAACCTCTGCTCCTTATAGATCATACCCCGCTGCAGCAAGATCTGCTATGGGGCCCTGCCCACTAAAATCCCTTTCTTGGAGGCTACACCCTTTACTTAAGCATGACAAAGTTTATGACTTGGATTCAAGAGCAGGTGATTGTCTTCTTCTGTATAAATTATACGGGGGAGACAGTGAACACTCCCTGGAAAACGCTCAAAGCCACCATGAGTGTCCTAATAATTGGATACACAGCACACAAGAGGAAGGGGGGGGGGGAGAGAGAGAGAGAGAGAGAGAGAGATGGAGGCAGCGCTAGCTGATCTGGAGTCCAAATTAAAAGCAAAGGAAATGGAACACAAATCTCTTCCTGGGGAGAAACTAATCCTCCTCTTCATTCTCAGATACTCAGGCTACGCACAGAAATAGAGTTCCTCCTAGCTATAAAGGTGGAATTGGTCTTGATGAGACTCCAACATAAGTACTGGGAGGGCAGTGAGCATGGTAGCAAGGTTTTGGCCTACTGTCTAAGGAAACAACAGGTGGAGAGGCACATTACTGGGCTCAAGGACACCTCTGGGACGATATGCACCTGGAAGGTTCATCAAAACGGTTATGAGCAGGTTTTATAAATCCTTGTATAGCTCTACTTCTGACTCCACTACTCCCCAGATAGAGACTTTTCTCAGTCCTCTTCATGTCCCCAAACTGTCAGCAGACCAGGCCCAAGCCCTGGGTGCCCCACTCACATCCACCAAGATAGAATATGCACTGAAGGCTTGCAACTACTGGAAAGAATCGGGAGGGGATGGCTGCCTAGCTCAACTCCTGTCTCCCACAGTTAGTCCAACACTACTGCGTCTGTATCAGGAATCAACAGAGGTTGTTGGTTCCTTCCTTCAGACCTTGAAAACAGCAACCATTACGGTACTTTCTAAAAAAGAGTAAGATGCTACAGACTTGGCCAGCTACCTCCCGATCTCTCTCATCATGGCAGACAGTAGGGTATTTGCAAAAGCTGTGTCCATGAGACTGGAGACTGCTGCCCACTCTGATTCATCCATCCCAGGTGGGCTTTGGCTAGGGGCAGTCTTAGCTCAGACCACTTATGCACCTTCATAAATTTGATCCATCTAGCAATGGGTGCCCTACCATGGTCATAGCTATAGACTTTTAGAAAGCATTTGATTTGGTGGAGTAGGGGTACCTGTACGAAGTGAAGAAATAAATGGACTTTGGCCAGCACTTCCTTAGCAACGTACAGACTATATACTTTTTTTTTCTCAATTGTTTAACCAGGAGTGGCACACTAAGCTGAAAGCTTGTTTCTAGGGACATGGATATGTTGTTCATCCACACTGTCTGGCAGGTTCCTTGCCACTTTAAATCTTGCTGGAAGGTCTTCAAGCTGGCTCCTCCCACCCACCCAGGTGGTAAAACTCTTGGCTCCGCCCCCATGACGCCAGATCTTTCTTACCGCTTGGAAGCTCAGGTTCCCTCCTTAACGCTCTGCGTGTAGACTGGATCCTATTTCTTCTGTTCGCCCGAAACTTATTCTCAAATTGTCAAGACTTCGGTCTAATTACTCCCTTGTGGCTGCGATGGACAAATTGACTCCCAGATTTTGGCGGTGCCCATGTGGGCAGAAAATGTCCAGGACGGATCCGCACTCCACGTGCGTCTACTGCCTCGGCCTAGACCATGACCCGCAGGCCTGCAAGTTATGCCGTTCGTTTTCGGCCAATGTCCTGGAAGACCGTGCTGCCCGGTTACAGCTTGGGCGCTTGAGCGCTGCCACGATGAAGTTGAAGGAGGCCTTTGGGCGGTTACCGTGGCGGCTGGCTCGGCTGAGCAACTCGAGCAGATGATCGCCCTCGAGGAGGAGGCGGCACAGGCTGCATCATCCTCTTCCTCGGTCGCGGCATTTATCCCGCTCTCTCTGGGTACCTCCTATTCAGCTTCTTTTAAGGAGCTTTGCCATTCCCTTTCCATGAAGGGAGAGGGGCCATCGGGACATTCTTCTCGGTCCAAAAAGAAGGACTCGAAAGGCAAGTCCCACCATTGGCGTTCTTGGGAGTGGGAGAGGTCCCTTTCCTCGGACAGTCGACACTCGGCTTTGGTCGAGGTTGCGACTAAGGCCGCTGGCTTCACGGTGTCCCTGTCAGGTCAGCCGGCCGAGACACCCGTCGACGCGGTAAAGATTTTTCTCGACCCATCGGACAGGCTGTTGACTGGTGAAGCCGACAATCCTTCTTCACCGGTTCCCCCGGTGGAGACCGAGGACTTGCCTGTGCCTCTGGTGCCGGAGTCCCCGGTCAAGGCTTCCGAGCCGAGGGAAGAGCGGGTGTTCCCCGCTGCTTCCCAGACCCATTCTCGGAAACACTGAGGATCTCGGTCTCTGTCTCGGACATTCTCTCGGTCCAGCTAATCCCGCCGAAATCGGCAGTCTGGTCTCGGCTCGAAATAAGCGGCGCCGCCGCTTTTGCTCTCTTCCTCCTCGAAGAGGAGAGGCTTCGCATATTAAGGCCGACGCTTACTGAGACCTGACGTGGCAGCAGTTACTTCTGTCCGGGGAACAAGCCGTCGCCTTCCCCGCCATCAAGTGGCTGTCACCCGAAGCGCAAACAACCCCTCGCTAGGTCGGGTGCCCAAGCCTGGGCCAGTTATTCGTCTCAAACCAGCTGCCCCACCGATTGTGGTGGAACCTTCACCCACAACCCGAATCGGGGCGCCGACCAGGACTCTCGGTCGGGTCAGGGCCTGCCCCAGGTTGTTGGTCACCCTCACTCCTGACTGTCCTCGGCAGGTGGAGGGTGGCTCAGGCCCCAGGCAGCTCTTCGCGGACTCCTCGGAGTCCGACGATGACTCCTCCCTGTTCTCCAGGCCCATTGACCTGGAGTCCTCCGGGGGCTAGTCGATGGACGAAAGCCCATCGTCCTTCATGGGTCTGCTTCGGCTCATCTCGGAGTCCACTGGGATGCAGCTCGAGCCCGTATCCAAGCGGGCCAAGTATCCCCTAACAGAGATACTGGACCGAGGAGATTCACCCACGGAGGCCTTTCCGGTGGCTGAAGCCATTGTTGGCCCAGCCTTGGAGCTCTGGCAGTGGCCTGCTTCCTGTACTGCGCCTTCTGCCAGGATGGCCAGGAAGTATGCGGTCCCTACTGGCTCTTTGTCTGGTTTTTCGGAACACCCCTCTGCCGAGGGGTTGGTCACCGATAGCGTTTTCCGGCGTTCCGGGAATGTTAGGGATGTGGATAAGCCCCCCGACAAGGAGTCCAAAAAGCTGGACTATGCCGGGCGCAAGGTGTACGCTGCATCCTCCCTTGGCCTCTGCCAGGCCAGCTCGGCCGTGCTGATGGCACACTTCTCCCATGCCCTCATGGGCTCCCTGGATGAGGTGATCCCTCATCTCCCGGGTGACCTGCAGACCACAGTCAGGCAGGTACAGGACCAGGGAAGGGCGGTGGCAAAACAACAGCTCCAAATGGCTCTGGACATTGGAGACTCCTGTGCCAGAGCATGGCTGAGGATATCCACCTTCACGGCGGATACCCAGCATAAACTGTTGGATGTCCCCTTCCTGGGGACTGACCTCTTCGGCCCTGGAGTGGAAGGTCACCTCCAGCAGATCGAAAAGTCCAATGCCACTCTGGACTCTGTCACCTCCACCCAGAAGGACAAGGGCCGTCAACAACAGCAACATAAGTCCTTTTGACCTTCTGCGCCTGTGGCACGTCCGGCTCAACAGCACCAGCACCAGGGCCAGCAGGCTTGCGCTTGGCACCCCAAACCCAAGCCTGCGGCTTCCTCTAATAGGAAGCAGGGAGGAAAAGGCCCAGGAGGTCCCTCGGCCGGTCCCTCCTCTAAGCCTGCCCAGTGACAGCTTGAGGGGTGTCACCCCCAGCCTCGTCACTCCCCCCCGGGTTCCTCCCATGGGGGAATGGCTCCGCCACTTCCTTTCTGCCTGGTCCGTTATCACCACGGACCGTTGGGTGTTGGAGGTGGTAGGACAGGGCCTGCCCCTGGAGTTCGAGCAGGCCCCGCCCTTCCAAGCCTTCGCCCCTCGGGGGGCTACGGGGTCCGCAGCCTCTCTGTCGGCTTGCCGAGCCGATATCGCCCTGCTACTCGAAAAAGAGCTGATCAGGAAGGTGGCGGATCCTCCTCCAGACCCGGGGTTTGTGTCCAGTTACTTTCTGGTCCCAAAACGGATGGGGGGGCTGGCGCCCCATTCTCGACTTGCATGACCTGAACAGGTTCCTAAGGTCTCGAACCTTCAGGATGGTCACTCTGGCTCAGATAATCCCATCCTTGGAACGAGGCGTGTGGTTCTGTTCTCTGGACTTCCAGGACGTGTTCTTTCACGTCCCAATCCGTCCGTCCCACCAGAGATTCCTCCGCTTCAGGGCAGAGGGATCCCTCTACAAGTTCCAGGCCATGCCCTTCGGCCTTTCCCTAGCTTCCAGGGTCTTCACCAAATGCATGGCAGTGGTGACAGTATTCCATGGGCGCTGAAGGGTCCGGTGTACCCCTACCTGGACGACTGGCTGATTGCAGCCCTCCAGAACGGGAGGTGGAGCGGTCCAGAGATCTGGCCTCCAGGTTTGCTCTCAGGTTGGCCTCCTCATCAATGAGGCCAGTCGGAACTGTGCCAAAGCAGGTGATCCAATTCATCAGGGCAGAGCTCGACTCTCACGAGCCAGAGCACGGCTCGGTGGACAGGGCGAGGTTCTTTCCTCCTTTGCCCAGTCATTTCAGGTTGGGCAATTGCGCCTGCCGGGACTTCCTGCGCCTCCTGGGCCTCATGGCGGTCTGCACCAGCGTGGTCCTTTGGGCCCGTTGGTACATGCGTCCCCTTCAATGGGGGCTGGCAGCCAGTGGTCACAGCACTCTGATCCCTTGGATCAGCTAGTGACAGTGACCCAGGGGATGTGGAACGCCCTCCAGTGGTGGACCGTTCCAGCACATCTGCAGGAGGGCATCCCGTTCGTCTGCCCCGAGCCGACGGTCTCTATTGACCGATGCCTCTCTGATGGGTTGGGGTGCCCATCTGGGGAGCCCAGAGCACACGGCCCTCTGGTCCCTCAGGAGTCCCGATGCCACATCAACCTGCTGGAGCTTGAGGCGGTTGCAGTCTAGCCCTCACCGCCTTCGCCTCCTTTCTACGGGTCAAGTGGTTCAGGTCCAGATGGACAATACCACGACCATGTACTACCTAAACCGCCAGGGCGGGACGCGCTCCATGCCTCTGTGCAGGGAAGCTCTCTGCATTTGGTCACTCGTGTGCAGCCTGGAGGCAGATCTCCTTGCCATCCATGTGGCAGGAGCCTCCAACTCCCTGGCCGATGCCCTAAGCCGGATAGGGGCTGCGTCCCACGAGTGGTCTCTCCTACCGGAGGTAGTACAAGATATATTCTCCCACTGGGGCACGCCTCAGGTGGACCTGTTTGCCTCCAGGGAGAATGCGAAGCTGGGACTGTTTCATGCCCGCCCCCCCCTCAGCAGGGCTCGCTGCAGGGGGATGCCTTCTCGAGGCCGTGGACCCCGAGCCTCTTCTACGCCTTTCCCCCATTTCCCGTGATCCACAAGGTGCTTCTCAAGGCGAGGAGGGATAAGGCGCAGGTGATTCTGGTAGCCCCAGACTGGCCCCGCCAGTTCTGGTATCCAGATCTCCTCAGTCTCAGCTCCAGGCTCCCGAGGCGGCTTCCAGCCCGCCCGGACCTGATCTCGGTCAATCAGGGGAAGGTATTCCTCCCGGACCTTCAATCCCTGCACCTGATGGCCTGGTTCCTGAGCGGCTAGAGTTCCAGGCCTTAGGTCTTTCCGACGAGGTCCTCAACGTCGTTGAGACGTCCCGTAAGGAGTCGACCAGAAAATGCTATGCCTTCAAATGGAAGAGATTCTTCATTTGGTGTCAGGGCAAGGGCCTGGACCCTTCCTCCTGTTCCTTGGCAAGCATTCTGACTACCTGTGGTCCTTTCTCAGCAAGGGCTTCAGTCGACAACCCTAAGGTGCACCTGGCAGCCATCTCTGCTTACTGGGTGTGGGCTGGGGAAGCAGTCGGTGGTGCAGGAGAAGGTGGTGGGCGGCTTTTTCAAAGGCTTTGATCACATATCCCTCTGGTGCGAGAACCTCCACCTCCGTGGGATCTACTGCTGGTACTGGCTAAGCTCATGGCAAGCTTCTAACCGGATGCACAGGTGTGACATCTTTCACCTGTTGTGGAAGACCGCTTCTTGGTGGCTATCACGCCAGCCAGAAGGATGGGAGAGCTCCAGGCGCTTCCATCGAAGTCTCCCTATCTGGTCTTCCACAGGGACAGGTTGTCCTGCGCCCCACCAAGTTCCTTCCGAAGGTGGTGTCGGAGTTTCACCTTAACCAGGTGTTGACTCTGCCAGTGTTTTACCCCAGTCACACCTCGGAGGTCAATATAGGCTCCATACTTTGGACCCTAGAAGAGCGCTCGCTTATTACAAGGAGCGGACGTCTGAAGTTCGGGGAGAGGTTCACCAGCTGTTTGTCACCTACGCTGAAGCTGCACCTGGCAGACCTGCAGCGAAGCTGATGATAGGCAGGTGGGTCACCTCCTACATAGATCTCTGCTATAGGTTGGCGGGCATGGAGCCTCCCAGAGGGATAAGAGCTCATTCTACCTGCCATACCGCTGCATCTGTAGCTGCTTCCAGGGACGTCCCTATCCAGGAAATCTGCAGGGCTGCTACCTGGAAGTCAACACACACCTTCATCACCCACTACCACATCGACCTTGAGTCACGCCTGGATGCTGGTTTTGGGGCCTCGGTTCTCCAATCTTATTTTCCAAGTAGGGGTGTGTCTTTGCCTCCCTCTTTCCCAGAGAACTGCTAGAGTCTGCCAGACAGTGTGGATGAACAACATATCCTTGTCCCTAGAAATACAGGTTACTCACCTGTAACAGGAGTTCTAGGAATGGTATGTGTTGTTCATCCCACGACTCTGATCTCCCGGCCGACGCACAACCTGGCTTCCAGCAGGCTAGATCTGGCGCCATGGGCGGAGCTAAGAGTTTTACCACCCGGTGGGTGGAGGGGCCAGCTTGAAGACCTTCCGCAAGATTTAAAGCTGCAAGGAACCTGCCAGACAGTGTGGATGAACAACATATACCATTCCTAGAACTCCTGTTACACGTGAGTAACCTGTATTTACTGGTTCGACCTGGGAGCACAGGGAAGTTAAGTGACTTGCTCAGGGTCACACAGTATGCAAGTGGGGGCTGTGGGATTCAAACCCAGGTCTCCAGATGTGCAGCTCAGAGCCTTCAAACCACTGCACTATACTGCCTCCCGATATACTCCAACCCCATAAGCAAGAGTACTCAGCAGCTCCACCCTCTCAGACCCATTCCCACTGGAAAAAGATATGAGACATGGCTGCCTGCTCTTCCCTCTTCTTTTTATCCTTACCATTGAGCCCTTAGTGGCTGCTATTAGGGCAGACCCCCCAATCCATGGTATGAAGATAGGGAAGGAACAGGATAAAACTCTGTTACATGCAGATGATCTGCTAGTGCTCACTGAGCACACCCCCTACTCCACAGGCCAACTTCACTCCCTACATGCATCTTTCTAAAAAATCTTGGGCCTCAGTATCAGCAGATCAAAAACAGTGGTCCTGCCTCTGAATAAATATTACATGGCCTCCAATATGTAGCTGCTAGGATTGCGCTGGGTCCAGATAAATATCAAAGGAGGCAGTATAGCGCAGTGGTCTAAGGCTCTGAGCTGCAAATCTGGTGACATCCAGCAGACCAGACCTGGGTTTGAATCCCACAGCTTCCACTTGCATACTGTGTGACCCTGAGCAAGTCACTTAACCTCCTTGTGCTCCCAGGTTGCTCCTGTAAAAAAGCTTTCAGCTTAGTGTGCTATACCTGGTTAAAAAAAAAAAAAAAAACCTAAAATATCTCAGCATTAATATCACCCCTAGGACCACCAAACTATGGGAACTCAATTTTATACCTCTCCTATCAGAGCTGCACACAGAATGTGATAGGTGGGAACCTCTCCACCTCTCCATGGTGGGGAAGATTGAAGTCACCAAAATGGTCCATGCCCAGAAGATTTTTCACATACTAGCCCATTTGCCAGTGCAGATCCCCAGCAGTGGTTCAAGACATTGCTAAAATAATCAGCAACTTCCTATGGAAGAGGCGGACTGCCCAGATACAGCAGGGCTAAGCTTTGAGCTCACTGGAGCAGGGGAGGGTGGGGGCTTTCTTGGTTCAAAGAATAATTCTGAGTGTTTCGGACAGCTCAAACTATCAAGTGAATACAGACCCCAGCCACATCACTCCTGCTTTGGCTTAACATTGAGGCCTCAGTGGTATAGGGAGGAACACCCACCGCTTGCATATACTCCTTCCAGGACACACCACCTAACTCCCACCCCACCTTTGGACCATCACTGACTGCCTGGCAGCAGGCACAAAAAGGAATAGGTTTCATCCTGATGCATCCTGCTCTGGCCCCGCTGTGGGGAAACAGTAATATTGAGACAGGTGGATCCACAGTGAGATGGGAGGACTGAGAGAGTAAAGGAATTCACTTGGCTTGGGATCTGCTTATCCCTGGCTCCACCTTGCTGGACTCCTTCCAAAATCTCAGGCAGCATTACCAGCTAGGGAAGATAGATTTCTGGCAGTATTTGTGTAGCCCCCATCCTTGATGTTTAGGGATATGCAGGTGGTAATCCATGGGGAGGGAGCACATACAGCACAGACATCCAGTCCAAAGATAGGAAAACACACCCGTTACCTGGGTTCTGATGAGCAGTTTCTGTGGCAGGGTGCAGCAGAGGCAGTCTTCAAACTCTGCTTGGGGCACGGGGGCGGAATGGTTAGAGCACTTTGAAGTAAAGCCACTGTCCAAGCCAGGTTAAAGGGGAAAAAAATGAACAGTTTAATTCAGAATTAATCCCACTTACTGGAGCACTGAGGGCAAATCAGCGACAAGCGACAGCTGACACTTCATGGGCACAGAGCCCTTAACAGTGCAGACCGCATGGCACAGACTTTTGTTTCTTGTCCAACAGAGCTGGGTTAAGCTCTTTAACATGGTGGTAGCAGCAGCACACAACCAGGGTGGAAGACAAACCACCGGACCGCCTCAGTATCACCTCTCTCACTGGACTCTCTTCTTCTCGACTGTGCAAGATGGCTAAACTGCCCAGGCTGTGAGCATCCCTGAAACCTCTCTCTTTACCAGGACAGCCGCCCCCATGATGTGGCTCTCCACAACTCCCACCTCCTCTGCACCATTCCAGGACCAATTCTCCAGACACTCCCACGGCTGGACAGAGACAAATGGGAGACACCAGGAGCAGGCTGCCTCTACTGCTCCCCACTCTGTGGGCTCTCACCACTGCAAAGTGCCCCACTGTGGCAACCAGCCAATTTCTACGGGGGGGGGCGGCTCCCTCTCCAACCTAACCTGGTGTCAGTGTTTACGAGGTAGGCTGCACACACTTTTCGCTGGACCCCGGCTCCCAGCTTACGATGAGAAACCCCCATACCAACCAGACTACTCTGCCACCTCAATGAGAGACAAAAAAGGGAGGCGGACCAGGATGGCAATCACCCCACCCTAGCCCTGAACCTATGGCCCAAATGACTGCACTCCTTGCCCGGCTTGGGAGCCCTCTACCTTACCGGATCCTGCTCTAGGGCCCCACCCCCAATGGCACCAAAACCTCCAAATTGATGCTGCCTGCCCAAGCTCTGCCTGGTAACAGGTGGGACCCAGCACACAGACAGCAAAATTAAAATAATCTCCTACCATAAGCTCCCTGAAGGGGGCTTACATTAACAAATTAGAAGTGCGCTGAATCACTTGTTAAAAGACCTCAAGGCTGTGGCAGATAGAGTTCCACAGCCCCCCAACCCCTTGCTGGGTTGGTCTAAGATACACAAAAAGATTAACTACAAAAATAGCTCAAAACAGGTAAGTGGAATACAGAACAAAAAAAATGTCTTGGCTATGTAGGTAAACTGATTTTATTATCTGCTAGTGCTGTCATTTCAAAACACTGTTTAGCTGGGATTAGAAGATGGTACACCTTTTCTGCTGCAGATGGTGAAGGGGGGAAGGAACTGTCTTCTAACCCATATCAGGCAACTAAACTTGAATTGAAATGACAAACTCAGTTGATAGTAGTAAATTTGCTGCCATCATCATAGTTGTTTGCATGCCAAGCCGGGTTTCTAGCCCAAGATGGTAAAAGAACTTATAGGTGTATGTCCATGAGAATGGCTCCTGACTCATCTCACAAAATTGTATTTGTATGTATTTGTTTGAACAGGATAACTCCAATAAGTCAAGCTCATTTTCAGGGAGGTCCTGGGATAGACCAACATACAATTACATGGGACTATACATGCTTACATTGTGCACAAGGCATTGAAAAAAAATGTACAATAGGAAAAGGCAAAAAAAATTGTGGCAAAGAAAAAAATAGGGTGTGCCGATTCTAACAGTGTATCTTTTATGGGAATTACAGCAAATACTTCGACAGGTTTCGGAATTGTCGCTGTGGAGGACTTGAGGGCTAAATTTCACCTTTCACTGTTTCCCCCACCTTCAAATCAACTCTGACTCTGAGTTGATAATCTTTAGAAGGGAAGTGGGGGCATAGCCCCCATGGGGGATCAGGGGGCAACAGCCCTCTGAGAGAAACACAGCAATGTTGGACAGGCGAGAGTTTGCCTGTCGACATTGGGGATCTCACTATGCCGAACTTCGACAACAGTGTTGTCAATTCGGCATAGGTAAACCAAATATTGTGCATGCACAATACAAGCATACTAATTATTTACATTTCTAACGTGGTGAGAAAAAATTGTGCCATTTGATTGGCTGAGAGATCAGTCTAGGAGTGTAATTAGGAGACCATTTTTACACTCCTGTACTTCTTTCAGACTCTTAGCCTGTGCACGATTTCCAAATCCATACAGTACCATAAAAAATAAAAGCAGTCTCCAGAGCTCTTTGAGCGCATTGATTGAAATGACCAGCCAGAGCCCTGTTCCAGCATCGCATTGACTCTGTAACCTCACCTCAGCCAAATTCAACTAAGCTCAGAATGAAACTGGACCACAGAACGGGTCACGACAGTGGCAAAAGCACCGAGACTGATGCCACTGATGTTAAGAGTGCCGCTGCAGCTCAGTTCCCTGTCAGTGTTAGAACTGCTGCTGCAGCTAAGTTCACCGCACCAATATTTGCTGCTCCTGAGGAAAGCAAGAAAAAGAAATGCAGATGCCAGTTTCAAAAAACATCATACTCCAGAACTGCAGCTTTTCTGGTGATGTGGTCTTTCCTTTTTAATTAAATAAAAACTGAACTAACAAACGTTAGATTCAGCAGTGTTTCCAGGGTTTAATGTCACATTCTGTTGCATGAGCAGCAAAAAGCAGTGTAGTTTCCCCTTGCTGTTTGCACTTTTTTGTATGAAGAAATAGGCAGTTTCTACAGCTCCCTTACTGTTCGAAGGGACTACTTTGACTGTCAACTATAAATGTAATCGTTTTGCAGCTTTCCAAAATCGAACCAAACTTTTATTTCAGTCACTGGCTCATGGTTTTTCTCTCCCTGTTATAAGTGGGTAAGACACTTTAGGGATGTGTAATGGGGGGGATACATGCCTTTGCCTCGGTGTTTAAAGGCACTCAGCACAAGTGCCCAGTGCACTAACAACGCCCTCAAGCCATGCAGTTATTGCCCTATAATTATATGCCCTTTTGTGTCTTATTGCATACTCACAAATGTCATTACAGTATTCAAGTGAGCATCACTCCATGACCTGCTACTTGGGGATGTGTGTTAGTAGCATGCATCACTGAAGTCTTTTGGAACTTTTGAGGCCTTCAGCACATCAGCGTCACCTCTATAGTTTAGAATGCAAACAAAAAAAGTGATTGGCAGCTGGCACAGTGATATCGCATTGTGGGCAGACATTTCTTTTGTCTGTATTCTAAGCTTTGATTTATGTGTGACTAACACCTATGATGAGCCTAAATCTCCTCAGGGCAAGAGGTGGAAGGTGTGAGTTTACACCCAAACCTATGTCATCCCTAATGCAGTGCAGAGCGCTGCTTTATCACTGGGTGGAATCAGTTGTTTTCAGATGCAGAGTATCAGTGCAGTTTGATGTGCATCACTTTTCCATGACCCAGTCTGGTACATTTTTTAGGTCAAATGAAATCCTGTGAGACAGGACTAGCAAGATTTGTTCAAGAGAACATATTTCTTATACCATTCAGTTTGGTTTTGCCCAACTCTGTGACAGTAAATTGGTAAACATTGACTTAAAACAGCAGTGCATGCTGTGATGAAAATTTTCACCTATATGTACTTTTTTATTCCATTTTGGATTGCTCCTTACCTCCTGTCTTGTATGATACCTTTCTTTCCCCGTTTTATAGTGTGCTTTTGCACTTTTTTTTTTACATCTGAAATAATAAAAGGAGTGTTCCTTCTGATGTGGCTCTGACCAGGCTTTCATCAGTATTTGTAGCTGGTTTTCTACACCAGTAGTCCCATAAGGTCAGGGAGCAGTGTCTTCTGCATGCTAGTTCATTTTAGCCAGAAGAAAAGCGACTTTAAACAATGGGCATATAAAACAACTGAGTACTGAATACTGATGAAAACCGAACCAGGTCATATTAAAAGGAGCACTTATTATGTCAAATATAAAAAAAGTGTAAAAGCAGACTAAAAATGTGGAGAAAGGGGTATAATGCAATATGGGAGATTAGGGGTAATCTGAAATAAATACAATAGGAACAGGCCATGATTTTCACTAACAAGCACTGTTGCGCCGGTCTGCTGGTGCAAGCAGTAGCACTGCCACTTCCAGCGCTGATGACTTGGTTTTGGGAACGAGCTCGAAGCATCAGAGGGTCGGTGGGGGGAGCATGCTCGTCCAATAGACTGGTCTCCAGGTGGGTCGAGGCAGTTGCCAATAGTCCGACTTCTACCAGTGGCTAGGAGTTTGTGCACCTGACACTTCATGCACATGGTGGGTCTTGGATTCGGGCATTGGCACATTCCACACAGAAGCGTGTGCAATTGCCTTGGATGCAGTTGCATGTCTGAATCTGTGGCGGGGGGGTCCCGACCAAGAAAATACCCTCAGTCAGTGCAGTATGAGGTTCCGGCATTACTCCAACCGTTGTGCTGAAAAGACGTCGGCATAAGTCTCCGGTGGTACCTAATGTTGATCTTGGTCCCTTCCCCTCCTGGGATTCCCGCTGTGAGGTTAAAGTCATGGCATTCTGCCTGGGCATCTTGGGGGGATTACCAGGGTGGGTGTGGGATGTGGGATATGAGGATTGATATTAGATGTATCCTCACCTGGCCTGAGAGCCTAAAACAGTTGAAAAAATAATACAAGCACTGTAGCTTTAGCCCCACTTTTTACTAGCTTGGGATTTGGCTTCATTGCTTCACTCACACTCTTAGAGGTATGCACACACTCACTTTGCTGGAGAATTCTAAGCAATTTGGGAGGATCCTGTCCTCAGTATTTTGGGAAGCAAAACCTTATCTGTTAGCTAAAGTGCTTTTGTGGGAGTTTTTCAATTTAAAACATGGAAAAAAAGGTTGGTTCAAGGTTGAGGATGGACATTTCATAAGAGAATGAGGTGAGTTTTGGAGGGATTGGAGGCTTTTTTTTCAAGATAGAGAACCTCCATCCTAATGAGGAAGGGACCTCTGCATTGCGGCAGAGGTTTGATGCCTTTATTACAGGACATTTAAATTAGTTAGAGGGGAGGCTAGTGCTCAGATAGACAGGGATGCTATCTTAGGTACGGGAGGCCTGATTGGTACTCCACTAGCTAGAACTGAGAAACATTGTCTGCAAGGAGAGCTAAAGGACAGTAACAGTGGGGGGAATAGGGTGTGACAGCAGGCTGGGAAAGAAATGGCAGGGAACAAGAAAAGTAGTGGGGCAGAAATGAGGCCAGGGGTATGGGTTGGGGAGGGGACAGTGGGTGACAGGGGAAGGAGCTGGAAAAAAAAAAAAAAAGGATCATGGAAGGCAACCTGTATGAATGCCAGGAGCCTGTGTAATAAAATAGGTGAGCTTCAGGCAGTAGCAGCAGAGGCCCAATTGAACTTACTGTTCATAACTAAAACATGGGTATGACCCCCTCCCCTGGTCATCATGGTGACCGGGTTCACACTCCTGCCTAGTGGCTGTAGCGTGGCACACCTGGTTGAGGGGGTTGGGTTTGTTTGTTTTCTTGTAGTATGGGGGTTCATCCCAAATTAGTGAATAGCACGGTGCCTCCACCTAAAGAGAATAAGTGGGCCAGATGTCTGCAGTAACACCCTCTGGGATGCAGTACTTACCCCCCCACACACTGGACAAGACCACCCCTGGGGACCACCAATACCTGTTACTTTTATCAAACAATAATTCAGTCAGGATGTACAAATTGAATAGCCACACAGTGATAAAATGCAACAAATGAAACTGCTTTATTTTGTCCCAGAGACTATGGAGAGAGCAGGGTACTGTACACTCAACCACCCTCAGGCACTTCCCCTCGAACACCACTGATATACACACCCGCCCAAGCAAGGGGTACATAAGATGGCTATTTTACACAGGGTGTGATAACTTTTATCTGTTACCAATAATAAAACCATAAGCACAATATAAAACATTATACTCTGGGTACCCTGCTATTATAACACAGTCCCAGTGTAGGCCTGAATGTAGAGTTGCCTGGGATCTTGCGGTGGTGCACTTGATGGAAAATTCATCAAGCTTGCGTTTAACCACATAACAGGCAATAGTGTGCTAGCACAAATTTAATGAGGACTGAAGTTCCAACAAACTTGCTTGGACTTTCAAACAAACTGGAAACCCCAAATGTAATCCAAACAAGGAGGGCAGAAAATTCAGCCAGCAATGACAGCAACTTGCATGACGCTTGATGCAGCAGACTAGAAGCAGAATGGCAGTTCAGAAGGAGCAGGGAGCAGGAGCAGGAAAGCAGCCCAGAAGCCTAGGATTCTTTTGAGCAGGTGACAATGATTCAGCCCTTCTTGTCTCACACCTCTGTGAACGCAGCTCTTCTGTATCAGCTCTCAAGCTGCAGCCCTTCTGACTCAACTCTCTGAATGCAGCTCTTCTAGCTCACACCTCTTTGCTACAACTTCCTTCTGGCTCATGCTTCTCTGGTTACAGCTTTTCTGGATCACACCCATGGTACAGGAGCACTGCACAGCGGCTTCCCAGTTCCTAAGGAGCCCAGACCCCAGGAGCGACCCCACGGTCAAACTCCCCCAAAAGGGTCAAGAGTAACCAAGCACTCAGGCATGCGCCCATTGCTCCCTGTTCCCCGATCCACCCCAGTTAATAAGGGCTAGCTGGCCCCTTACCTGGGTCCAAGATGGCCTGAACTGGATACAGTCTCTGTCTCCACTTGGATCGACTCAGAACTCTTTAATGCAGTAGGGCCCCTTTAATTCACACCTTCTGCGGAGCACTCTGGAACAGTCTGTGGAAACAAGTGAGCCCAGACATAGGTTCACAAAGAATACTTCGAAGGAGCCCTGTGGAGGACTACTAGATTCTTCTGGATAAGCCCAGGAGAGGACTTCAATACATCTTCAGGATGAGCCATGGAGAGGACTCGGAAGACAGGTGGCTGGGCTAGGCCTCTCTCTTTCTCTCTCGGTGCCCTTCTGGCACTATCTCTTTTACTCATCTCACAAACTGTGCCTTTTCTGGCACTATCTCTTCTTCTCCATTCAGTCGATGCCCCCTTTGGCACTATCTCTACTCTCAACTCAGGAGGTGCTCTTTCTGGCACTATCACAGCTCTCTATTCTGCTGGTGCCCTTTTTGGCACAATCACAAACTCTCGGTTCAGTCAGTGCTTTTCTGGTACAATCACTTCAGCTCTCTCTCTGACAGATTTGAGGCCAGGAATGAACCCACAAAACTTTCAAGGAGTGAGCCCTGGGGAAGACCCACCAAACTGCCAAGGAGTGGGCACTGGGGGGGGGGGGGCGCTCCCTAGCAGAAACGCAGCGCTGTACTGCTTGGCTTCTCATCTGAACTGCCTCGCTGTTCTGCAGGGCTCAGAAAACCCCAGTACTGCCGAGCCCCCCCCGATGCTGACTGAAGTCCCCGGGGCCAGAGCACACTAGGGGATATGCTGGCTGGCTGGCAGCTGATGTGGCTTTCAGAGGTCCTGGCTTGTGGGCCCATTCAGTGCAACAAACATTCAGGCTGGATCCCCTTGAATGTGTGCACACTGCGGGGTGCAAGTGCGGCGATCTTTTTGTTTCTGACTGCTCCTCCGGTCCTGTTTCCAGTGGCAGTCCCGAGGCAGGAGCGAATGAAGATAACGGGTGGCAAAGTTCGTCTAAAGAAGAATAGGGATTCCAGGTAAGCCCCCATCCAAGAGGGGGGCTACAGGAGCAGCACAAAACCATGTCTGGGATCTCACTGTCCCTGGCTACACCCTTTTTATGAGGGACATGATGATCTGGGGGTTAGCTCTGTAGGTAAATGATAGCATAGAGGCTACTGAGAATGGAACCATATGGGAGGAGAGTGGGATATACAGTTAGAGCAATACACATGGTCAGATATTTTGTCATATTTCTAAAGAGAATCTCTTTAGTGACCCTACAGCGGTACTGCAGCTAGGCCATGAAGTTTTCTAGGGGTATCACAGAAATTTCAGGAAATGTCTGACCATGCCAGTTGCTGCAACTGTAATCAATCTTGGTGCTGCTAGCAATAGCAGTGGGGAGGAATATCAGAGTGGATATGGTGTACAGACTATCAAACCAGAAGGAGGACAGGGACAGGGCACTGGGGAAGCAATTAGGAAGGGTGATGTGATACTAATGGAAGGCTGCAATCCGCCTGATGTAGACTGGAAAATCCCAGCAGCCAGAAGTGCTAGAAGTCATGTACTTGTGGATATAGAAACATAGAAACATAGAAGTTGACGGCAGATAAGGACCGCAAGGCCCATCCAGTCTGCCCATTTCTTTTTCTACCTTATAAATGTGCCATCGGCCTTTGCTCTGTCAGTGGCTCATCTATTCATAGTCATTTGTATTGCTCCCTTATGCCTATCCCATGCCTGTTTGAAGCCCTGCACTGTATTCATAGCCACCACTTCTTGTGGTAAGCCATTCCATGCATCCACCACCCTTTCTGTGAAAAGAATTTCCACATTCCCCTTAATCGGCCTCCTCTAATCTCATGCTGTGTCCTCTTGTCCTGCTATTTTTCTTATATTTAAACATGTTAGACTCTTTCACCTTGTTTATGCCCTTAAGGTGTTTGAATGCCTCGATCATATCACCTCTCTCCCTCCTTTGCTCAAGGGTATACATATTGAGCTCCTTTTAATCTGTCCTCATATGTCTTCTGATGCAGTCCCTGCACCATTTTGGTTGCCCTTCTCTGGACTGCCTCAATTTCAGTTAATGTCCTTGTGAAGGTGTGGCCTCCAGTGCTGCCGCGCGAGTACTCCAGATGGGGCTAACCAGTGTCTTATACAGAGGATTATTACCTCCCTCTTACGACTTGTGATATCCCTACCATACACCCTAATACTTCCTAGCCTTACTCTACTGCTTTAGGAGGTCTGCTTTATGATTTTAGGTCATCAGTGATGATGATGCCCAAGTCTCTTTCTTCCTTTGTGACTGCTAGCAACTCCCTCCCAGCCTATAGGTGGTTTCAGGGTTTCTTCCCTATGTGCATGATTTTGCACTTCTTTGCATTAAATCCTCAGTTGCCACTCTTCTGACCATATCTGCTAGTTTATCCAGATCTCTTCTTATTCTGCCCACCCCATCTGGATCATCTACCTTGTTGCAGATCTTGGTGTCATCTGCAAACAGACAAGCTTTACCCTCTAGTCCATCTGCAAGGTCACTAATGAAGATGTTGAAGAGGACTGGCCCCAGGACTGATCCCTGAGGTACCCCACTTGTGACTTGCATCTCTTCTGACTGTATACCATTTACCACCACTTCTGTTTTCTGCCCGCCAACCAGTTTGCCACCCAGTTCGACCAACTTGACCCACCCGAGCCTACCCAGCTTATTTATCAATCTTCTGTGTGGAACAGTGTCAAAAGCTTTGCTGAAGTCAAGGTAGGCGACATCAACTGCTCCCCTTGGTCCACCACCTGGTTACCCAGTCAAAGAAATCTATGAGATTAGTTTGACAGGACCTTCCTTTGTAAACCCATACTGTCTTGGATCCTGTGCCCTATGGATTCCAGGTGTTGCACTATCCTTTCTTAAAGAGTGCCTCCATAATCTTGCCCACTACTGAGGGTAAGACTGACTGGTCTGTAGTTCCTGCCTCCTCCCTGCTACCACTCTTGTGGGCCAGGGATCACATAGGCCTTCTCCAGTCTTCTGGGACCTCTCCTGTGCTCAGAGACTCACTAAACAATTCTGCTAATGGCTCTTGCTAGTTCCTCCTTTAGCTCCTTAAGTACCCTGGGATGTATGCCATGGGTCCCATTGCCTTATCCACTCTGGGCTTAGGCAAGCTCTTGTAGGACCCTTTCTTTGTGAAGGGAGTAGTGTCACCTCCTCCCCTGTGTCCATGATGCTGAGCTGTGGGCCCTGCCCTTCCTTCTCTTCAGTAAATACTGAGCAAAAGTATCTATTTAGGATAGATGCCTTTACAGGGTCCTCCTCCTCACATGCTCCTTTTCTCCATTAGCTTAGCAATACCCCTCTGGACTTTCTACTTTCACTAATGTATCTATAGAAAGTCTTGTCACCTCTTTTACTGTTCGTTAGTGTTTCCTCAGTTTGGGACTTTGCCTGCCTCACTGCCTTACCTGCTTCCCTTAGGGCAGTTTGGTATGCCTCCTCATCTTCTCGGCCCCGCTGTGTTCCCTTATATTCTGGAAGGCCATCCTTTTGGCTCTGACCTTTTTCTGCTACTGTATATGAGAACCAAAGTGGTTTCCTTCTTCTTTTGCACTTCCTTTTCTGTCTAACACAATGGGATGTTGCTTGTATTGCATCCTTAATGCTTGCCCACTTTGCCTGTACCCCTCACCTGTGTTTCTTTTGCCAGGGCTAGCTTAACTCTGTTGGCCATCTTATCAAAGTCAGCTTCTCTGAAGTCCCATATTTTGCCTTGGAATGGGATGATTTAGATGTAGTAGCCAAATTGAACCATACCATGTGATGGTCACTGGCCCCAGGTGACCTTCTACCTGGAGATCTGTGATCCCTTCTTTGTTAGTCAGTACTAGATCTAGGATAGCCCTGTCTCTTGTGGGTTGCTGTACCAGTTGTTTGAGGCCTCCCCTGCAGGGAATCCACTATGAGTCTAGTTCTGGCAGATGTTCCTGCTGGTATTGACCAATCTGTATCCGGCATGTTGAAGTCTCCCATTATCAGAACCTCCCCCTTTAGCTGTCATGTTTTGTATATCTTCTAACAGTAATGTGTCTGTGTCCTCCCTCTGGTCTGGGGGCCTGTAGACAACCCCAGTTCTTATGGCTGTCCCATTTCCTGTTTCCAGGGTGACCCACAGTTCTTCTGGCTCCTTATGTGTATTCTGAATTTCTGTAGCTTTGATATTTTCATTAACATACAGGGCCACTGCAGGAATGCTTCCAAATGCAGCTTGTTAAGGAACCTATCAAGAAAGAGGCTATTTTCACTTTTGGTACTCGTCGATGGTGTCATCGTTGGGAATATCAGGGTAAAGAAACCCCTACGGAATCGTAACCACAACTCAGTAGAAGTCCACTGTTCCAATTCAAAGTCAGCGGTCATTTATTATTATTTATTTGATTTCGTTTTTGTTTACTGGGTAGGTGTGCTTAGCCATAGAAATGACTATTTTCAGGCACGACCTGGGAGGTTAAAGAGTGGAATTACATAAAACACAGAAACAAAATAAGGTTTTACAGTAAAAATACGTGCAAGGTGATGAGAGCAAGGTACAAAACAGTGTGATTCATGACAAAACATGCGATAAGGCAATTTGTTGGCAGGTGCAGTCCATGGATCACATATTTGTAAGGAATTATCATGATGCAAAGTTCAGCGAGAGGTTCACTGAAAACAAACAACCACATACTTGCAAGGAACTATCGGGTATAATGAGCAGGGAAAATTACAAAATAACATATGGTAGGCAGATCCTTAGGGGAGAAACATATTCACACGGTTTAGGAGACAGTGCACAGAGTATTTTAAGTAGGAGCTTTTGGGCAATGATTATAAAGATCTAAGGAGTAGAGAATTGGTTATGGTAGGACAGGGCAAGGGGTTTGAGATAACAAACCAAAGAGGAGAAGAGCATCAAGTTGGGAGGGGAGACAAGCAGACAGGCAGGGGGAGGATTAAGTGCAGGGCATTGGGTAGAGAGCAGATCAAGTGCGCAGTGATGAAAGTAGTGTAACCCATGGGTGGCGCTATCCCAAGAGCTGCTACCCCTGCCTGTGTGGCTAGTTGCAGGTTAAGGGGCCTGGGTACTGAAAACCGGTGCCTCCACCTGGAGGACAGGGTTGGTGGTAGTGTAGCTGACCTGGGTACAGCCCTCCGGGACAGTGTGACCCCCCCTAGTGGCCTAAACAATGAACAGAATACACAGATACAATAGTCCCTAAACCACAAATATATCCCCAGTCTGATTGCACTTACCACCAGGGCTGGTTCCACCTGTCTGACCCTGGAGACCCTCTGTAAAATAAGATTAGACACAGCCAGCAACAACAATACAGTGCTATTAGTACAGAGATGCACCACAAACAATTTAAGTGCAAAAAGAGTCAGATCTGATTTATTCAGGGGGATTGAACAAGGGAAGGGTGTAATCAGGTTGATTGGTCTAGCAACTGATTCAATCAGGCTACAAGGCATGCACTTTAGAGTCCCTCAACATAGTCACACACACACACACACACACACTCGATACCCAGTTGTTGATGCAGGCTAGCCTGACGCGTTGCCCAGGGTAGGCCGGCATCGCAGCTGGTCAGGGCCCTAATGATGGGAATAGAGAGTCATGCACAGTAACCCACAATTTGTAATCCAGAGCCAGATGGCTCAGTTTGTGATAATCAAAACAATCAAATCAGATGACACAATTTGATTTAGCTGATGTTGCAGGGAGCTACCATGGTGTTTACTCACGCTACCCAGTACAGGATGCAGGATGGACGAAATGGAGACTGCAGAATGACTTGCTGGTTTGCCAGGAGAAGCAGGGCCCACACGATTCACCGTGGTGTCATTCCTGTTCGTGACTCTGAGCAGGGGACTGATTCCCAGGCAGGTCTCTCGTCGATGATCTTCTCTGCGGCGTGAGTAGCTGGCTGGGCCAAGGTGGCAGAGCCCAGGCCTGGAGAACAATTCGGATGGCAGTCCGGTAGTGCTGGATTCGGCTTCCAGGAAACGTGACACAATTGGAAAGTGGTGAACGAAATCGCAACCCACTGAGAACATTCAGCACACTTGTAGTACATAAAAAGCAGTACCACAGTTCAGATGACAGTCCGGTCGCAATCACAGTGTCTCTGTGCAAACTGTATGCTCTGTGGTGGTTTCAGACTTCCTAACAGGCCGATCGCTTGAAGCAAATCTTTGGTCTTCTTCAGGTAACAGGGCAGTCACAATTCGGTATTTCTGGTCACAAGCCGGTACGGATTCAGTCCGATTAATTTCACTAGCAGATCCCTCAGAAGGGAAGATGAAGCAGGCGGGCCAGACACAGCCTTCCCACCAGTTTCCAGCTGCTCGAATGTCTTGAGCAGTTCACTCTCTCAACTCCAAACTCAGACTGACTCTCTGCTGCAGGCAGCACCGAGACTTCCTTCTGATCCAAAAAGGGTTCGGTTGGTTGATTCATCTGTCTGTCAAAGCAAGGGCTCCCCCTCCAGGTCCATTTAGGTGCCAAAATGGAAAAAAAAAACTACAATTCCTACACAAATTCACTCCCACAAGACCCCTGGGGACAGACTCCATTTTAAGGTCCCCAAAAGGTACTAATTGTTGCAATACAGAAATGTCCATGATGCAAAGAAAAGCAGATTAGACAAACTATAATACCATTATTATTAGAGCAGCTAATCAACAAACAATTACCAGTTCTATCAGAGCTCCCTCTGTATCATTAGCGATGGCAGAACAGAGCAGTATTAGTGCAGCTCAGGCGGGACTCGAGCCTGGAAACACTCGGCCCCTACCCAGATTAATTATACACTACAAAAATAATGTCTCTTAAAGGGACAAGCACGGAGGCTAACAGGGCACTCACATCCAAGCACTTTTACGCTTGTAAGGACACAGAACGCCCACCTGGCAGTGGGCATTTAAACGCACCCGAGGAAGACTTTTGGGAACCCCCATTTATAGGGGGGTTGCAGTAGAAATGGTTCTAAGGGGGGGTTGAAGCAGGGGCATGGATTAGAGGAGATGAGGTATCTATGGAGCTCCTTTTTAAAGGTGTTATGTAAGGGTGCTTGGCGGATTGCTAAAGGGGGGGAGTTCCATAGCTGAGGAGCATGGGGGGGTGAAAGCTTTGGTGCCTTTGGTGGTGTTACTTTCGGGACACATAGAAGGGATTTTCCAGCTGAGTGTAGGCCATAGCTGGACGTCTGAGGAACAAGTAGATCAGCTAAGGTTTTTGGAGTTTGAGACCACATAATACTATCGACAGTCGACCCAAGGGAGTAAAGTTTAGCAGCATTTGGTGACAGCCAGTTTAGATCCAAGTAGAGGAGACAGTGATGTTTCTGCCGATGGGAGGAGGAGGCATAGCGACAGATATTATTATAGGTGACGTCCCATCTATGGAGATTGGATTTAGGTAAGGCAGCATAGGTCGCAACTCTATATGTAAGGGTGGGTAGAATAATACCATGAGCAATGGCAAGACTCTCTGCAGGGGTTAGTGCATATCTGGTCCAGTTTGCTATACCTAATTTACAGTTGACAGATTTACACGAGTTCTGGATGTGAAGATCAAAGTTTAGGAATTGGTCCAGTGTTACCCCTAGGTACTTAAACGAGGTCACCGAACCAATAGGGGAGCCATCAAGGCAAGAGACCATGAAATTATTTTGGCAGGTTTTGAGTTTAGAATTTGTTCCAAATAGCATGGATTGGGTTTTGGCCTCACTAAGGACTAGCTTGTAATGTGAGAACGAGACTTGAGTGTGCTGAAAGTCAGTGGAGAGCCGCAGATTGATGTTAGAGATGTTTTTCATGCTGGTGTATAGGACTATATTGTCAGCGTAGAGGAAGGAGGAGGTGACAGTAAGATTGGAGGTGATGTTATTGATCAATATAGAAAAAAGCAGTGACCCCAAAATTGAGCCTTGTGGTACATCAATATTCACGGTTGTCTGGTCAGAATAGGTTGAATTGTATTTTACAACTTGGATCCTGTTTGACGGGTAACTATTGAACCAGTTGACAACATTATGTGCGAAGCCCAAAGACTTCAGGGTGGCAAAGAGAATGGAGTGATTCACCAAGTCGAAAGCCTTTGTCATATCTATGAAAACAGCTCCAGTTAGAAGGCCTGAGTCCATAGCAGTGAGTGTGTCAGTAGTAATATTAAGCAAGGCTGTGGAGGTGCTATGGCCTTTGTGGAAACTGTGCTGATCGGTTGTAAGAAGGTCATTATTGAGAAGGAATTTGATGGTTTGTGTAGCAACCAATCGTTCCAGGATTTTGCTCAGAACCAAGAGGATGGCAATGGGCCTGTAGTTAGATGGGTCTTTTGGGTCACCCTTTTTGAAGACAGGAGTGACCCTGGCTATCTTCCATATGTCAGGGACACTACTTTGACATAGAGAGAGCGTGAAAATGTTGGCTAAGGGAGCAGCAATGAGCGGGGCTGCTATTTTTTATAATCTGGGTTCAAGACTGTCTGAGCCTGTGGCTGTGCTGTCTGAGATTGAGCTAAGTAGTTTAGAGACCTCCTGTCGAGTGATAGTCCTAAAGTAGAAGGAGGGGCCATTGACTTCTTGGCTGGAGGTCGCAGGAGGATAGTGGTGTTGTGAGGCAGGGAAGGAGGATGTGTATTTATTTAGATCTGAGAATTGTTTATTAAAAAAGTTAGCTGTGGTCTGAGGATTGTTACAGTGAGTGCCATTGAGGACTGTGTAATTTGGGGAGGCGGAGCGGGTAGACCCCAGGAAGGTTTTTATGTGTGACCAGAATTTTTGGGGATCACCTGAGGCATTCACTAGTAAGCTTTTGCAGTATGAGCCTTTGGCCGATCTTATTTCTTTTTTGCAGGCATTCTGCTGCTGCCTGTAGGTGTTATAATCTGTTGGAAGGCCAGAAGACTTAAAGCGGCTCCAGCTCTTGTCCCTTGCTCTTAGCTTAGCAAGTAGTTCCTTTTTTAGCCATCTGCTTTGTTTCCCCTTAATTCTGCAGGTAATGAGAGGGGAGTGTAGGTCCTGCAGTGCCATGAATTCTGTCAAAAAAATGTCGAGGGCATACTGTACATCATTAGCATTGTAAAGATTGGACCAGTCAGTGTTAGATATGTTGCATAGAAATTGTTGTGTACCTAAGTTAGCATAATCCCGGAAAGCTATGTAATGAGGTTGTGAAGGGGGAGGTGCGGCCTAGCCCCAGATGCAAAAGATAGGGGAATGGTCAGTGACAGCATCTGTGAGTGTGTCAGCAGCTTGGATGTGTTCAGTACAATTTGCTAGTACCCAGTCGATCAGGGTGCTAGAGGTTGAGTGAGGAGCAACTCCAGTGGGCGTAGTGATTAGCTGATGCAGATTATGGCTGTGAATTTTGGATACAGGTGAGGCTTGGCACTTCCCTAACCAGTTTAGGTTAATATCGCTGAGAATGATAACTTCATTTTTACCAGAGAGTTTGGACGTATGGTTCAGTAGTTCATCCAGGCTGGCATGGCTACTGTTTGGGGGGTTGTAAGCGCTTACAACATGTAGCTTTTAGCCCCAAGGGTTAGAACTGCATATAGAGATTTGCAGTGGGTCAGGGGGTGGGTCAGGGGGTCCGTTTTTTATGGTGGTGAGATGTAGGTGTTCTTTGAAGTAGATGGCAACCCCCTCATCTCTTTTGGGGGATAGTCTGTTCCTCCGTAGGAGGCCATAATTCGATATGGAATACAAGGAGTCAGAGAGGATTTTAGCCACGTTTCCGATAGGCAGAGTATGTCCGGGTGGTAGAGGGTAATCCAAGCCTTAAGTTCAGCAAGGTTGTGCTCAAGGCTTCTAATGTTGTGATGTACAATAAGGAGGCCTGCAGAGTCAACTAGTAGGTAGTTTGACTGAGAGAAATGGTGTGTCGGGCCTGGATTAGTTTCGATATCACCAGAGAGAAGGATTGTCGAGAGCAGAATATACCAGAGTTTCCGGTGTATAAAAGGGGAGGTGGTCAAGTGATGAAGGAAGCATTTTTTTGGATCATAAGCAGTTAGATACGTGGGTTTCAGAGGGGCAGCATTTCTGTGTCAGTAGCTCAGTAGGTTGCACACTTTCCTCTAGGGCCAGGAGATTGGATGGTCATGGGTTCTAGGCTAGCCACACGCCAGGCACTGGGGGGCGATTTACAGTACCCATAACTGACACTGTATTGCAGTACGAGGTGGGTGCTGCGCTGGTGAGGTATCATCCTTTGGATGAGAGGTTAAACCGAGGACCTGACTGCCCAACTCTGGTCACTGTCACGGTCCAGGTGGAAGTAAAAGATTCCATGGCACTTAATAAAAAAGAACAGGGCAGTTGTTCCAATATCACAGCCAGCATTCTCCCTGTTAATAAAACTGGTTCATGCAGCCCTCCCCCAAGGATGCACCTTGAAATTAGGTAAAATAGCTTAGAGTGTCTTTCCTGGTCAAAAATTACAAATAATAAATAAGAAAAATAAAATTTTGGGAAGATGGAATAAATGCTTTGGGAAATGCTGGAGGGGAAGGGAAAGCAGAAGGGGTTGGTGCCAAGTTAGACATTATCAAGAAGGAAATAACAAAGGTAACTAGTTCTGGTATGTAGTAGGTGAAGGAAAAGCAAGAAGGGAGGCAGTATAGCATAGTAGTTAAGAGCAGTGAGCTGCAAATCTGAAGAACTGAGTTTGCATCCCACAGCTACCACTTGCATACTGTGTGACCATGAGCAAGTCACTTAACTTCCCTGTGCTCCCAGAATGCACCAGGAAATAAGCCTCAGCTTAGCGTGTCTTTCCTGGCTGAACACTGTAAAATAAAATAAAAAATAAAAAAATGAACAACCAATTTGGTTCTCCAGAGAGGTGTGGGTGACAATAAGAGCAAAAAGGGCAGCATTCTAACAGTACAAATGGGGACAAGAGGAAAGCAGAGAAGTCTGATGAGAGGTTGGGAGAGGTTATCAAAGCTGTGAAGAAAGCTAATGTGGAGACATAACTAAGAATCATAGGGGGTGTCAAGGAGGGGTACAGATCCTTTTTTTTCAGTATATTAGGGAAAAGAGGAAGACAGATAATAGATTGAAAAAAGGTGTGTGTGTGGGATGAGGAAGTCAGAAAAAAGGCAGATATTCTGTAGAAGTAATTTTGTTCAGTCTTCTTAGCAGAGGAAAGGGTGCTACTACCAAAATGTGGGATGTTGGCCAGTGGGGAGAAGGTGCAAGTAGTGGAGCTGGGTCATCACAAGAGAGGTGGGGGGATCAAGGGACTCATGGCCCGGGAGGTGCCATTGGATGACTTCGTTAAAGATCTAGTAGAACCAAAAATAGCAGACAGGAAAATTACAAATTTTAAGAAGTAGTTGCAACTTTTTATTTCTGAAGTATTTTTCTTTTTCAGTTTGCTTACTAGAATGCTTACTGTGTGGCAGTTTATGCTAGATGTGTGGAACAGCACTCTGCCTGGCAGCTGGCATATCTAATTCTCTTCCCCCCACTACATCATCAGCACTGTGACCTCACTGACTGTGACATCAGAAGTGATTGATCTGGCAGCTACTGAGTGACTCTTACTGAGTAGCTGTGATGTCACAGTCAGTGAGGTAACAATGCTGATGATGTAGTGGGGGGGAATAAAAACTAGATATGTCAGCTACCAGACAGAGCGCTGTTCCACAAATCACACCTACTAACATCAGGTAAAAAATCTTCTAATTACACAAAGGGCAAAGAAAAAGCAGCTCAGATATAAAAGATAATGGTTGATTACTTTTAAGAACTAATATTAATTGTATGCAGTACCCTAGCTCTTTAACTGTTCCCTAGAAGAGGGGGTGGTCCTGGTTGACTGGAGGGTGCTGAAGTGGTGGCACTTCAGAAGAGTGAAGACAGGGATGGCCCATGGAACTACAGACCAGCCAGCCCGACCTTGATCGTTCCAAAATTACTGGAAACCACCACAGAAGAGTGTGTAGTGGAATTCCTGGAGGTCAGCATGCTTCAGGACAGGAGACAACATGGGTATGTGCTGGGCAGAGTGTGTCAGAAGAAGCTGATTGACTTTTTTAATTGGGTTATACAGAGGAGGACAGGACAGTGGCAGTGGATGTATTATTATATTTAGACTTCAGCAAAGCCTTCAATTTGGTATTTCACAAAAGGCCCATAAAATAGTTGGTGGCCTAGAGGTGGGAGAGAAACCGACCAGGTGGATTGAAAACTAGTAGGGGAGAAGGACTCAGAAGGTGGTCATGAACTAAGAATATTCAGGGGTTAGGGAAGTGACAAGTGCGGTACTGCTGGGATCAGTCCTGGGACCAGTACTGTTCAACATATTCATCTGTGATTCAAGTGAGGGGATCCTGAGCAAGATCTGTCTCTTTGTAGACAATACCAAGTTCTCTGGCAGAGTGGATATGGAGGAAATGTGTGGAAAGTTAGGAGAGGTGTGAAGGATATGGCAAATTGAATTTAACGGTTAAAATGACCAAGTTTTGCACATTGGTAAGAAAACACTAGAACGGTCTTTTGGATGATGGTGGTGGTGGGGTAAATGGAACTATCTCTGAGGAAGGGGACCTTGCAGTCATCATTTGTGATGGCCTCAAATCTACAGCCCAATGCAACACAGAGGATAATGGATGGATACCAGTTAACAGCAATGCTGTGTTCCATTCGAGAGGCTATCATGACAACCTAGCATGAAATCCTTTAGAAGAGAACTCCGCGTTGTTGTTAACTGGTGCCCATTCATTGTCTTTTATAGTGTATGTGCACCAGTTAAATGAAAATTGTCCTTACTTTTCCTTTTTTTTGTTTTGCTCCACACTCCTTCAGGGCCAGCTTTCACCACCAGTATTTTACAGTACACTGAGTGGAGGTAGTTTTCCCCGTCTCTTCCCCAAATTGGGTCAGTCCATCACTAATCACATAGTTAACCGTAATCCTCTAAAGCTTGCTATCTTGTCTAATTCTTTCAGCTATTCTATGCTGGGTGGATTCTGCTGCTTCCACTATTGTAGTATTGTGCACTTTACTGTAATTAATGCCACTATAAGCCACTTGTCAGACCCTGGAGGTCACTTGGGTGGATGCCCAGCAACATCCAGGCTGGGCTTTGTTCAACTGGGTACTTCTGTATGTTTGTGCAGATGGTCTCCACTTCCCTCCAGTTTGTGGAGAGTATGGGGCAAGACCATGTAAGGTGTGTGATAGACCCCTTCTCCTGATTGCATCTCCAGCAGTGGTTTGAGGGGAGTAGGCTCCACCTATGTAGCTTTTGCAGGGTCCTCTGCCACTAATGGAGAATTTTAAACTGCATGAAGCAGTTTCTGGTGTCCTTGACGTGTCTGGTTAAGGTGTTCCAGCATCTCTGCCAGTACTGTGGGGTAATGACTATCCCTAGTTCCTTTTGCCATTTGTTCAGAGTGGGAGTCATAGGGTCTGGTGTGGTTTGCACCAGCAATTTATAGAGTACTGAAAGGCTGGGTTTTTCCCATGCTTGTGTTCAGCAGGGAGTCCGGTTTATTAAAACTCCTCTACTCTGTATTTCTTTTCTAGCCCTGTCTGAAGGGTATGTCTAAGCTGGAGGTATCTCCATTCTTGCTGCCAGGGGATAGTGAAGCCTTCATGCAACTAAGTAAAGGATTTCAGTACCCTAGTTTCCTTGTCCAGAAAATCGGATAACTGCTTTATTCCTTTTTATTTTTTTTTCCACCAAGATTTTTGTCCTCCTCTAGCAGACCTGGCTGGCAGTCAGCCCTGTCCCTGTGCTCAGCTGTTCTCCCTTACCTCTTTCCGGTTCAGGACTTTGTTTTCCCGTGGATTCTTCCCCCCATGGCAGGGTGGGAGGGCCATCTCACCCCCCCCCCCCAAGCAGACATATCCAGATTTCACTCCCGTACCGGAGTGACAAGGAAGATTGCTGAGACATGGGCAGGGCTTCAGAAAGCCCAGATCCGTAGTTTTTCCACTTTTTCTTTTGGCCCTCCCCTGTGCTGTGGCACCAGCACAAGTGCGTGGAGGCACACCTGCCCTGCACTGCCGCAACCCCACCCTTTGAGTCGCTGACCCCTGCACTACCACCTGGCCTCCACCCATTGGCAGCCATTGGCTGAGATGGCTTGGCACCTCCCCGGGAGAGGAGGGCAGTCCCTGGGACACTCAGTCCTGTCTTACCCTGACTTCTGGTTCTGTCATGGACCAGTCAGACAGCTAAGGGAAAAGCTCCATCTCTGCCCTGTTTAAAATCCTCCTGTTTTACCTAGATTTATCATTACAAAAATGCTACAGTGTCTGGGGGTCTCAGAAGGAGCGGGTGTCCAGATCAAAGACCCATCAAGCCAAAAATGAAAAAGATGATGGTGGATCTCAGCATAACTCTCCGAACTGCGTGGCTGGCCATGTCTGAGCATGGACCCAGGGCCTACCTCTGATATAGATGAAGAAACAGAATAGATGTCCAGGCAGAGATTTGATTTGATTTTAAAGGAGATCTGGGAGATGAGGGCTGAAAATAAAGCAGAGTTTCGGCAACTTAACCAGAAGCTTGCTCAAGTGGAGTGAAGAGTCCAGGAGACGGAAGGGAGGCTGTTGCAGGCAGAGGATGGCATTCTCTATCTGGGCTGCACCGTTCAGGTGCTATGTCAGCAAGCGATTGATCTGGAACACAAATGTCTTGATCTGGAAAGTCGATCTCGCAGAGACAACCTGCTTCTGTATGGGCTAAAGGAAGGAGCTGAAACTGGATCAATGGTGGAATTTATATCAGATTTACCAAAGGACGTGCTAGACCTGCCTCCAGGATATGAGCTTAATATAGAACGAGTCCACAAAGTTCTACTACCTAAACCTAAGGACTCAAATGCATGCCCCTGCTCCGTCATTATTAAATTTAACAGCTTCAGGACAAAAGAGGATATCTTGATGAGAGCCTGACAGAAGAAAGAGCTCAAATACTAGGACAGCCAGCTCTTCTTTGACCAAGATTATCCCCCGGACAATCAAAGGTGGCGCTTGGCTTGCAGGGAAATAATTAAGTTCCTCCAGAATAAATCTGAATACAAACTCCTTACCCTGCTAAGCTTCGGGTATTCTGGCAAGAAGGAACGGAATTGTATAATTCGCCTCAGGCAGCTCAGAAGGCCCTACAGAAACGTGGATATGAAGTGTCGGCAGTAGCTGACACCTCCTTAAAAAAGAGAGGACCCCAGTCAGGACTGGCAATTTGTTTTGACATGGAGGGCCAGACTGAATGCTCTGCACACCTCTTCGCAGTCAGTACAGCTTCTCAGAGACCTTATGAAGAAGCTCCTGGGAGTGTCTGAGGCCGACCTATCTTGAACGGAGGTCTGACTTGCATAAAATGAACTTAGCGGTAGCTGTGTTTTTTCATTTCCTTATATTGGGGACTTGATGTCTGTGCTGCTCATGGCAGTGGCCCCCCCCCATGGGATACATGGACATAGTACCCTTTCCCTTCCATCGGGCTGTTACTGCTTGGACTTCGTCATTTTTTTTTTTTTTTTAATCAGACTGCTTCTGAATATTCATTTGGTAGTTTTGGGCTGAGCAAAGTTAAAAAGTGGGGTGGTGATTCTCTTTGTTCAGGGAGTATCTAAAGCATTCTTCCATGAATCATAGTCCAGGGCATGTCACTGCATGTTTATGTTATAGGACAGATTTAATTGTACTTATTTTATTTATTTATTTAGATTTTGATGACCGGGTAAACCCACTGAGACCACTGGTCCCTTTTTTCAGGGGTGACCCAAGGTTAAATTACATACACCAATATTACATACTTCAGACAGTACTACAAGGAGTAGAAGTGAGACAGCATCAACTGGAGAGACAGTAATTACAGGTAGGCAGATCCAGTGGAACAGTTGTAACAATACAGAGTTAGTAGAGGTCATAGTTCAGCCATTTGACAACAGGGCATGAGAGAAACATTAGGTCTGGTAGGAGAAAGGAGGACTAGCGAGTGCAGCCACATAGGCTAAGTTCCAGCAGGTAGACCTTAAGGCTGGCCTTGAATCCTTGAAGAGAGGGCCTCTCGACCAGATTAGCTGGGAGCGTGTTCCAAAGGTATGGGGCAGCGTAAGAGAAAGAGCGCTTACCCGAGTTGGTGTGTATTCGGGGATGGTTTGGGGCCAGCTGGACAAAGACCTCATTTCTCTGCTTTGTACTCTGGGGTTTAGCAGCCCACAGAGGTGAGGAGGAGGGTTGGCAGTGGTGTGTTTATAAGTCAGGCAGAAGGTGGAGTAGGCCAGTTTATGGCGTAGGGTCGGTCAGTAGAGATCTGCAAGGACCTCACAGTGATGTCTCCTAGAAGGAGAGTTTGTGGCAAAGTGTGCAACTCTGTGGTAAAGTACCGTTAGTTTTTTGAGTTCCCCTTCTCGTAGGAACTGCAGTGAGGGGGCCCCGTGAAGAGGTAGGGAGGTGTGCAGCTTGAGATTGCGCGGGCCCGTCAGTGAGGATTCTCAGTCGGTAGAGAAGTCCGAGTCTCTGGTGGATGGACTTGGTTAGTGAGTCGATGTGGGGCTTGTAGGACATTTCATGGTCAAGAAATATCCCAAGGTATTTGATCCTGTCGAGGACCTCGACCCGCTTCCCCTGGTTCAGTTTAAGCTGGAGAAGGTCACTCCTATCCGAGCCAAGGCACCTGGGCCCAAACAAGACTACCTTCATTTTCTCCTCATTCAGTAGTAGAGAGTTGGCGGAGAACCAGGCTTCAAGTCTAGTGAGACTAGATTGGAGTTTAGCAGTGATGACACTGGGTACCGGGTCACTGCAGTAGACAACAATGTCATCAGCATAAAGGATGAGATTGCTCGGCCCACTAGCCAACTCTATGTCATTGACAAAGAGAGTAAAGAGGAAGGGGCCCAGGATTGATCCCTGGGGTACCCCTGAGACCACTGGATGGATGCTGGACTGCGTTCCCTTCCAGGTGACTTTTTGACTTCTGTTTAGTAGGTAGCTCTCAAACCAGGAGTAGGAGAGGCCATCTAGACCAAGGATGCGAAGTTTGGCGAGCAGCAGGCTGTGGTTGACTAAGTCAAAAGCCTTTGATAGGTCGATAAATAGGACTTCAGTGAGGGAGCCTTGGTTCATGGCATCAAGAGCATCAGATGTGAGCCGGATGAGGGTCGTGTCAGTGCCGTGGCCTTTCCTAAAGCCATGTTGAATATCGGCTAGAAGGGAGTGATGCTCTAGGTAGTCATGTAGCTGGTTGTGGACCAGTCTCTCTTGAACTTTCGCGAGAGGGCAGAGGATGGAAATGGGCCTAAAGTTCCCCACTCTGTCCTTAGGCCCTTTTTTGTGAACCGGGACTATGGTGCCTACTTTCCATTTGCTCGGGACTGTGCCCTCAAGGAAGGATCTGTTGATGAGCCAAGTGACAGGGAGGACAATGGCAGGGGCAGCAACCCTCAGCAGTCTAGGTTCAAGCAGATCATGTCCTGGTGAGGAATCGGGGTTAATCCTGAGCAGGAGGGACAGTACTTCAGAAGGTTTGGTGAGTTTGAGGTGAAAATGGGGTTGTGCGTTTTCCCAGGTGGTGTCACCGGAGAGGGGATCGCCAGGTGGGATATGGGGAGAGGGTCCGCCTGGGTTGGAGAAGGAGACATTGAAGGCCTCCGCTACTATGGAGGGGTCATTAGTCTAGGTGTCTCCGGTGAGCATAGCTCCATCCTGTGCAGGGGAGGCACCCTTAAGTAACAGGTTAATTTGGCTCCAGAATTTCTTGGGGTCACGGAGGTGACTAGTCTGGAGATCACGTAGGTACTTAATTTTGGCATATTTGGAGGTTTTCCCCATATGCCCCCCATATGGGTTTTAGTATGGGGACATTTTCCCCTTTTCTATCATTTGGAGACAGGGCGGAAGAGAGAGCAGTGGGCTAATTTACTCTATATTTCTCCCAAATCAATGTGGACTTATTTGGAATATTTTTACCCTTTTTTTTTTCTGGTATTTGGGTATTTGATTGAAAACACCCCCGATGTTTAATGGATACTTTGTTGCTGAACCAGTTGTCTATACCAGATTATAACAGGGTTATAATTAATTTTCATATACTTGTTTTCAACCAGATATATCAATGTACCAAGGCTGATGTGGTACTTTCAACTGGGACTTGAAACCATGATAGTCTGAGCAGATCGGATTGTGTTTGAGAGATGCTAATACAACTATGGTTGGCTCGGGGGGGTGAGACTGAGGGCTTGGTAAGGGATGGGAACTATTATTGACTATGCTGGGGGATTTCTGTTAAATTGTACTGTTAGTGGTAATATTGTTTACAGTACAACCTATGTTTTAACTCTTCAGGCCTGGAGGCCCCCTAATCCATGGGTCATAATTTTTCACTAAGATGTCCCAGCACAATTTCTTTTCATAAGAAACTCAAGGCTTCCACCCCAGACATCCAGTGTAGAAATGGTGTCTTTATCTGGGTGCCCCCCATATGGGTTTTAGTATGAGTACATTTTCACCTTTTCTATCATTTGGAGACAGGGCAGAAGAGAGAGCAGTGGGCTAATTTACTTCAAGTTAATCTTCCCGCTGTGGTCTGGTTTCTGGTTGGATATTTTTTTTTTGGTTTTTGGTGAGTCCTAAGCAGTGTCTGAGGACTCCAAAAGAGGGCTTTACTTTGTGGGGAAGATAGTCCTCTTATATCCTGCCCCTCAGCCACGCTTTGCTCCACCTAGGTGTGCAGGGGGACAGGATTCATGGCCTGAATTGTTTGGCCTTCAGCCTTGGAAGTGCACCTAAATCTTTTTTCTATGATAGTTATTGGTTTTTTGGAAGTTCTGAAAGTTATTGTATGTTTAAAGTTTTGTGCTGCCTTATCCCCTAATGCCCTTGCTCCATGAGAGCCACCCTGTCATGGTCCGCAAGGTGTCCAGGGAAAGTGTGAAAAATATGGAATAAAGTTGTGTTTGGACTATGGCTAGTATTAACACATCCTTTATATTGCTTAATATCCATGGTCTCACTAATCCTGTTAAAAGAAGTAAGATCTTATCTTTTATTAAAAAATCAGGCGCTGATTTTTGCTTACTTCAAGAAACCCATCCATCTAAAATCAAGCATGAAAAGCTGTCGAAATTTGGCATTACTCATGTATTTGCTTCTGCCTATAAGAAGGTACGCCATCGCAGCACAGTGATTTTGGTGCCTATGCGGGTCCCTTTTGAGGTAAAGAGATTCCTGTTCATAGGTGAATGATCAAGTCAAGCGGCCAGAAGGCCATGTTAGACTTGTAACTTCAATATATGAAATCCCTCTTATGTTCACACATAAAATCATCCAGTCTGCTCTTAAAAGTAATCAGATTAGAGGCTTCTACTACCTCCTTCGACAGGACATTCCAAGAATCTGCCACTCTCTAGTTAAATCAATGGCCTCTCTTTTCTGTTCTATAAATTTCACCCCTTAGTTGTAACTTGTGGGTCCTTTAAGCTTGATCCGTGTTTTGTTTCCTGTAAAGAGCTACTGTTTCCCAGAGCAGCTCACGTGGAAGGCTTTATAAATGAGGCAAAGATCTCCCCTACAGTAAGTCACCTATATGACATTGAATAGAGACCTAAGGACTCTAGCCTTTTTGAGTAACTCATATTCTTAACAGACCTTACCCTTCTGGTAAACTTTCTTTGGACGTTTTCCACTAACTTTTCGCTACCTTTAGACATAGGAGCTGTCAAAGGGTTACCATACTCCACAACTGTTCTCACCAGAGTTCTAAAAAGAGGAACCAAAACATCACAACTTACACTTTTTGTGTTACTTAGTATGTTTCCCCACTAATTTATTAGCCTTCTTAACAGTCTCCTTATTATGCAACTCAAAACTTAAATCGTCAGTAACTGTAATCCCCAAGTCCTTTTCATTATCAGAGCTTACAAGAACTTTATTATTACGTACATATTTAGCATTTGGATTGTTGTATCCAAAATGAACGACCTTGCACTTCTCCTCATTAAAACATAATTTATGCTGCTTTTCCCAATGCTCTAGTTCACTAAGCTTGTTTTGCAAGCTCTCAACTGATCTACTATCATTAACAGTGGCACCATTTTTGTATCGTCCGCGTACTTTCTTAGCCAAACACTGTTTTGTGTTTGCATACTGGCCACAAATGTGGTGAACAAAAGTGGGCCCAAAATTGACCCCTGTGGCACACCGCTAGTAACTCTACCCCAATCAGACTGATGACCCATAATTAGGACACGGGCCCTGTTATCAAGCCAAGAACTTACCCAGTTTATAAGACTAGGAGTTGCACCAGATTCCACGAGAGTATCTAGTAAGGCTTGATGTGACACAGAATCAGATGCCTTCAAAAATTCTAGATAAATGACATCAACAGGGAGTCCCTGGTCCATGGCCTGACTAACTGGTTCAAAAAAGTCTAGCAGGTTTGTAACACATGAACATCCTTGTGCAAAACCATGCTGTGAGATGTCAAATAATCCTTTTCCTTTAAGGTTTGTTTCTAGGAAATTCTTAACTGTCCCTTCCATAACTTTTCCAACAATGGAGGTAATACTTATGGGTCGGTAGTTTTCCACCACAGATCAATCTCCCTTTTTATGTATTGGGGTGATGTTAGCCAGCTTCCAATCCCCAGCCACCTCACCAGTGGCCAAAGAATAATTAAACGAAAAGGTTATGGGGCCACATAGTTCCTCAGCCATAGTGTGCAACAACCAAGAGTGTATACCATCCGATCCTCCAGATTTATGTTTATCTTTTTCAGTCTTTCTAGAACATCTTTCTCTGATATAAACAGAGTGTGCTGACTAATTAAACCACCGGCTCTCATGTGTACCCCAGGACTGCAGTCTTTGTCCTGGTAGACACTTGTACAATAGTTGTTGAACTTCCTGGCAGTATCTGCCTCACTTGTAATAATAAGTTCACCATCTTTTATGCAACAAATTGAACTAGGGCTATTATGCAGGCTTCCTATATAGTTAAAAAACTGTTTTATAATTGTCTTTCTTGCAGTTAGCTAGATCTAATTCCGCCGTTGCTTTAGCCTTTTTAATCTCACTTTTGCACTTTTTTGCACACTGTTTATATTTCAACTCTCTATCCATAGTAGGATTTATCCTGTACTTTTTGTAGGCCCTTTTCCTTGCCCTGATATGTTTTCTTATTTTTCTGGAGAACCACCTTGGAATCAGGCCCTTTTTGTCATATTTATTAGTAAGAGGCATGTATTTATCCATACTCCAGTTAAGTTTTTCCTTAAAATTATGCCACACACTCTCTTAATGACCTATTCTCAAGGTCTTTCTTCTAATCCCAGCTGCTGAGGGAGAGGCTAATGCCCTGTAAGGCAGCTTTTGCAAAGTTTCTTACTCTTGTGGTCCCTTTAACTTCATGAACATCACTCACCAAGGAGCACTGCATCATATTATGATCACTGGTACTTAGAGGGGGCTAGATTTGCAGATTATCAATCCCACCTTCTATACTGCAAAAGATAAGGTCGAGTATGTTAGCTCCCCGTGTGCCCTCATTTACATACTGTACAGAACTATGATTCAAGAACAGATTAATAAACATGTTTTCAAGACTGCTTGTACCTTGCCAACTATTCCTGTTTATTCTAGGAAAATTTAAGTCATCCATCGTAATGCAATCAGCAGATGGGTTGACCATGTCCAGACTGTCCATGAAAAGACCATTTTCATAATCAGACAAACTGGGTGAGCAATAACATACACCAACTGTTACATTTTTCTTATTGCCTACTTTCAACCTAACCCACAGCTGCTCCACATCACAATTATCCACAATATTAAGTTGATTAGCAGTCAACCCAGAGGTTATAAAAAGGTCCACACCACCTTCTTTTTTATTACTTCTATCTTTATGGAAGAAGTTATAACCATCAATATGACCTATCCAATCACCATCCTCGCACCAAGTTTTGGTAATCCCACAGATGGCAATTTTTTTTTTTTAGTATAACACATATTGCAACTCCTCTAATTTGTGTTTTAAACTTCTGGCATTTAGAAGCAAAATTCTTAACTTGTTTTTCCCAGTCTCATTCTTAGGCCAAGACTCTTTACTGGTGCTCTTAGATGCAAGCTTCATGGAATTTGAGATTGCTCCATCAACATATGAGCTAACAATATGGCATCTGACCCTCCCCCCTCCATCACTAGTTTAAAACCCCCTCCATTTATTTTTTAAATCACAGACCCGGTTGTTTACTGCCAGCCCTACTTGGATGAATCCCATCTGTACTGTACATGGCACGATTATGACAAAAAACTTCTCAGGTTCTTATGCATTGTAAATCATACATGCAACACCAGCTTCTTAACCAGTTATTAATCCAAAAGATTTTTTGGTTTACCTTGTTACTAGCCCTAGGAACCGGTAGAATTTCTGAAAAATAACCATACTGTTTATATTGCGTATGAAACTTAAAAGTTTCATGAAATTCAAATAGATCTGATTTTCCCTTGTAGATTTTACATCATTCGTACCTGCATGTATAATAACCACAGGTTGATCTCTTTTAGCTGTGATAATTTTGGGTAACATATTTACTAGATCCCCCTAATTTTGCTCCTGGTAAACATGCACTGGTTACCATGTCCTTTCTTTCTTTAGTAGTGTATGCATCCATGAATCTAATTATAGAGACACCCACTATGAAAACTCTGGGTACTAAAGGTCTAGTCTCTGGGTCCACCGTTACATCCATTCGCTCAGGTTCAGCATGGTCTGAGCTAGAAGGTACCAATATTTTGTTAATGTTAACATCTATGGCTAAAGAAGCAGGTGGGATAGTACTACTATCTGCTAACTCTATTAGTTCCTCACTTGTACCAGTAGACAGTGTCACAACCCCACTCAGCAGGTCAGGCCCTCTGCTCCCACAGTGCCCACCTCTGAGCGTAGTATTGAGAACAGGAACAGAACAGGGTAACTCTCCTGTCTGTTTTGTGGGTTCAAATCAACCTTTGGTCTCAAGTTCTGGAGGGATTCAAACTGTGAACCTCTTGCTAGCGTACCCTATGTGCAGGCTCAGATAATTCTGCTCTTCGGGGGGCCAGATATCTTTCGCCTACGGGCACCTAGCCAGGTGTACAAAATGAACCCTTAAAAACTCTATGAAAGACCTCAGAATAAACTCTTACCTTTTTCCAGTTTGGTAAACCAGTAGCTTATGCACAGTGTCAGCTTTAACCATATATGCTTTATTTGTCAAAGAAAGAATTTCAAAGGCACACCAAGTAGTCTCTTAAAATAAGAGGTTTTACTTAAAATAGATAAAAAATATGTAAAATGTAAATACAGAACAATATATCACAAAACATACAATCTTTTAAAAGAATAAGGTTTAAAAGTGCAAATTCCTACTACAGTACACTTAGACTTGTCTCTCTAATGTATACCTTCTAACAGTGCGTGAAATAGATGTTGTTTTCAAGAGAATCCAAACAAGAATGTCTCTTAAGTGGAAAACAGAATACTGTTTAAAACTGGCTTTGTCAACCTCTTTGCATGAGGTCACCTAGCTGCTCCCTGTTAGAATATAAAAAATATTCAGAACAGGATGTCTTATCATTCAGAAGGTAAATTAACTAAGGTGACATCAGCAGAAACGAATTTCCCCATATGACTTCCCAATCAAGTCTGTGATTTTCCAGTATCTTCTTTTATCCATGAGCAGTTTCTTCTTTCAAGGACATCAAAGGACTTTTTATGACTCTCTGCCAGATCTCACTGAGGTGTAATATGCTTTGTGACACCAGTCAATTAACTGACCTTCCTGAGGACGTCATAAAATGAATATTTCAGGTCTTAGCTTCAAACAACCCAGAGCCTAAATAAGGCTATAAAATGCGAGTTTTTGGAAGTTAATCCCATCACAGAGATCTGCTGTTTGATATCCTGTCTTTTGAAGTAAAACCTTGGGAGGGGGGGTCATCCCATAGGCTGTCTCAGCATGTCCCATGAGAGACACTCAATAACACATTTTTCTATTACAAAAAATCATAGAGTAACCAGAACCAGCTGTCCAAGCATCACAGACAGGTCCCCTTCCTTTTTCCACTATTTCAGAACTAGGTCCTTCCTCATGATCATTTTGATTATTTTCAGTAATCCTATAACTAATGCCCTGTTCACCCTGCACCTGTGTACTCTTAAGTAATTCATGCGCCTGATTCTCCACAGATTCCATAAGTTTTAGGAGAGGATTAAAGTTGTTAGATACCGGTAGAGAGAAATTCATGGCTCTCTTCCCTTTTTTTTTGCCTGCTTGTGTTAGCTACACATTTCCCAATCATCATCTTGATTTGCTCCCTCCCAGTCCCCCTTTTATTCTCTGAATCTTTTTGACCTGATATCACCTTTGCGGCCCCTCCACTAATGTCCCCTGCTTGTAACACTTTATTTCTAACTGTAGACCAACAATTTTACCTTTTTAATTCTTTAATTTCTTGGTAAGGATTGCAAATGTATTCCATCATGATTTGTACCTCTTTAATACTAAAGTTACTGCAAACTTTACATCTGACCCCCAACTCCCCAGATTTTAAAACTACTATAGGGCCATCTATTGTAGCAGTACTATAAAAGAAGAGTAAGCTTACCAGCTATCAGCGCCACCCACTCCTCGCACGATGCCACGTGTGCTGCATGAGCTGCTTGCTGAGCTCGGAGACTAAATACAGTAACGCAACCCGGAAGTGTCAGAGATGTCAAGGTATTTCACAGCCCTTTGGACAAATATAACATAAATTAAAAGTAGCCCAAGTGAATTCCCTTATTTGGCAATAAGGGAACCTCTGCTATAAACAGAAAAGGGCTTGTGCAAGACTGAAGTGTAGTTCACAGAGTAATCGGGTGAACTACCACAGTCTAATCTTCCTTCCTGGTGCCCAGCACAAACACCTCCTCCACCCCCTTCTTTAGCAGGCACAGAATGAAGAGAGAAAAACGCCTCTGAGCAATACAGCCAGCAGCCTCTTGAGCCCCAATCCCCTGTCCCACCGCTTTTGGCGGTCTCACAGGATAGACTTCAGCACAGTGAAGCCGCTTGCTGAGCTCGGGCACTAAATACAGTACCGCGACCTGGAAGTGTCAGAGGGGTCGTGGTATTTCACAGCCCTTTAAACAAATATAAAATAAACTAATAGTAGCCCAGACGAATCCCCTTGTTTGGCAATAAGGGAACCTCTGCTAAAACAGAAAAGGGCTTGTGCAAGACTGAAGTGTAGTTCACAGAGTAATTGGGTGAGCTACCACAGTCTAAACCTCCTTCCTGGTGCCCAGCACAAACACCTCCTCCACCCCCTTCTTTAGCAGACATAGAATGAAGAGTGAAAAATGCCTCCGAGCAATATAGCCAGTTGGACCTGGAGGGATGTTATGTATTTTTGAAGGGGATTTATAATGGGCAAATGACCACAATAGCATCTATTTATGCCCCACTGCGCTCTAATTATAACTTTTATAGGGGTATTCTGATGAAAATCACAGAGTGGATGAAAAGGAATCTAGTTATTTGGGGAGGTCTCAATTTAGTATTAAATGAGCATTTAGATACTACCTTCAGGGTTAACTGAGTGGACCGCAGGGTGGCTGTCAAGGTTAGTAAACTTCTGGTGGAATTGGGGTATATCGGTACCTGGAGATACACACATGGACAGGATAAAGATTATTCTTTTTATTCTACTGTACACAAGGTATATACCAGGCTAGATTATTTTCTTATCCCTAAGGAAAGAGTCGCTCAACTGGGGCGGGCCGATAAAGGGGAAATTGTTCTGTCAGACGATACCCCTATCTTTCTGCAACTAAATTTGGGATAAATGAAGAAAAATTATTTCTGGCATCTCAATTTTTCCCTCCTACAAAATGAGGAAGTATGTTCCTCCATAAGGGACCATTAGGGAGGCTATTGAACTCAGCGATACTCCAGGAGTGTCCCGTACTATTTTGTGGGATACTGTTAAAGTGGTGACCAGGAGTAAACCTATTACTCTCTCTGTGCAACGTAAAATGTCAAGGGAGGCCTACAGAGCTTGGTTAAAAGACCAAATAGCTACTTTAGAAGCCTTGCAGTTAAGTCAATACGACCCCCAATGGGAAGTGGAACTATTGAAGATAAAGAAAGAGCTAGATTCCATATTAGACTATCAGGTTCAACAAAATCTGCTCTATTTGAGATAATGATATTACAAGGGAGGTCCCCGAGCTGTCAGATTACTGACCAATAGGTTGCACCAACAGAGGGCAAAGGCCACTGTTACTAAAATAGTTCATCCCTTTACCAGAAATGTCATACTGCCACATCTGAAATGGCTGAGGTATTTACAGAATATTATAGGGCCCTGTTTAGTGCCGATTTAACCCCAGACTTACACCGGATAAACCACTTTTTGAGCGCATTGCACCTGCCCAAGGTGGACCAGGAGGATGCACAAAAGTTGGTGGCTCCTATCCTTGAGTCTGAAATCCAAAATGAAATAACTCATCTGAAAACTGGTAAGTGTCCTGGGGCCGACGGGCTCCCGGCTGAGTTTTATAAGCTCTTCCAGGGGCCCGTGGTCCCACTGTTGGGTAGAACCTATAATTCGTTGCTTGACCCTGACAGTAAAATAGCACTATCATAGGCGCAGGCAGTGGTGGTGGTCTTACCAAAGCTGGACAGGGACCCTACTTTGTGTACTTCCTTTCCGCCGATTTCGATCCTGAACACTGACTATAAAATCTTGACCAGCATAATTACAAGGCATTTAGAGAATATCATCCCAGAATTATTCATATAGATCAGACAGGCTTTGTTGTGGGACATCAAGCCCAGGATAACTTACGACAGGCAGTACATATAATAGACTAGCTGTCCAACTGTAAACAGTTAGCTCTATTGTTTAGCCTTGATGCTGAAAAGGCCTTTGATAGGGTCTTATGGCTCTATCTTCAGGCGTCTCTGGCCGACTTTGGATTCCCGGATGTCTTCCGCCGTTTGGTGGTTCAGCTTTTTACCTCCCCCTTGGGTTATGTCCGTCTCAGTGGCCATATAGCTGCTCCTTTTCAGTTAGGGAGAGGGACAAGACAAGGCTGCCCTCTAGCCTCACTTTTGTTTGCACTTTATATAGAACCCCTAACTCAGGCAGTTTGTTTAAACCACAGAATTTTGGGGAGGTCGAACTTAAACTAGGCCTATATGCCGACGCCATTTTGCTCTTTTTGAGTGAACAGGACTCTTCCCTTCCGGAGTTATTTAAACAGGTTCATAGTTTTGCTGAGATCTCAGGGTATTTGTTAAATACCGCTAAAACTGAGGTACTGGCTTTTTCATATTCAGTCCCCTCGAGGTTCCAGAGGGACTACCCAATGAGATGGGTGTGATGGATAGCATCTGCTTGTTATTATATCATGTCATATTTGTGATATAAATATATGTTTATTTGAATGTCTGCCTAGGAGAAGTGGCTGTCAGCAGGCTCATCTGGAAGGCTAGCTTTTAAAAAGGCCTGACCTTTTGACCCCAAAGCAGTTGCTTACTATAGCTAATTATGAAATGGCTGGGAAAAAAAGCAGCATTCTGATTGGCTGCTAGGAGTATGCTAACATTTCTAACACCATGGTAAAAAGATCAGGCTGTGCCAAGCTATGCCAGCTGGGCACTGATCCTAGAAATATGCCCACATAGAACGTTGAGAAAAAAAAAGCAGCCATTTTTATTCTCCCACTGAGTCCCCAGACACAGAATGTAACTGCTGCTATCCCCGAGCGCGACACCGACGGCACTTGAGCCCTCCCCCCGTTCCCGACTCATCGGAACTGTTGATCCCACTTACTCACACTACTGGAGCCGAAGACGGAGCGCTGAATTTTAACTGAGTGTTCTACCAGGGACTTACCATTCCCGCTCGGACTGCGGCATCGCCAGATGTTGGTAAACAGCAGGATCAAGCAGATTTTGTTGCTGTTGTTAAATAAAGGTAGAATCAGCCATTTATGTAAAAAGAAAAAAACAGAAAAACAAACCTAGCAGTGCTGGTACTTGTGTAGGGGGGTGGATGTAATAGTGGTGCCGTGACAACTCCATGATGGGGGAAAGAAATACAGATATGGAAGCCTAAACAGCTCAAAAGTCCTCAACTCAAAAAAAAAAAAAACAGTAGGCGGAGGAACTATTTTATTAAAAATTAACACAGACTTTTAAGTTTTCCACTGTTAAATGCTATATATTTTAGTGATCACATCAATCTATATGTTAGGTAGCCATTTCATAAAGCGCAATAAGCCACTCCAGGGTCTGTGTATTTAGACACTTTAACACAGCTAGAAGGCTGGACGTCTCGGCCCGTGGCCTCGTGCCTCACTACGCCTCCTAGCTGTGTGTTAAAGTGTCTAACACACACCCTGTTGTGTCTTATTGCTTACAGTTTCCCTTTTCTATGTTGACACATAGTTGCAGGTTGGAACTATAAGGACACCAGGTTATCACACATTGTAAACCATTCATTTACTTTGAGGTCCAGGAACCAGGATGAATTTTACAACATCAGGAGGGAAGCCAGGTTTGTTAAATGCCAGTGACAATTCACACCTGTAAGAGAAATGTTTGTCAGGATGTGTTTCTGAACATCAAAGGGAATGCTCTGAGGAGGAAAGAGACTATAAATTAATATTGCTATCTTTGTAGATTTCCAGCAAGCAGTAAAATGACACCCTTTTGGATATTCTTGGTCAGGTTACAAATGAATTACAGCACTAACAGTGACCTCATGAGCTGTAACCTCACAGGATAGGAGCGACATTTTGGCTTCTTATTAGTCTGTCTGGAGGGAGTTTTGTTCTTCTATCTCTGGAGTCCTAAGAAAACACACACATGGTGTGCTGGACTAAAAGGCGTTTCTGTCAAAATAGGTAACACCAAACTGAAACTTGAGGTAGAACTAGAAATTCAAGTACAAGGCTTTTTTTAGTTTCTGAAATGTCCTTTTTTGGACTGTAAACACTTATGTACGTATGTTTTGTGTTTTGTGATTTATTTTTTTTAATTTTAGTAAACATTTTGATTTCCGTAAAGGGGCACTGTCAGGCTTTGGTGGTATTTTTTTCCACCTCGTAATCCTGGTGTTTTTTGCTCCTCACAGTCACATAGAAAGCACACCTGGGCACCCAATTGCTGAAAGAAATAAAAAAATGCTGTTTTTAACGCAGCATTACTTTTCAGCTGGAATGGCTAATTCTCTCCTCACCTGCAGCCTGGCGCGTTCACAAGTGTTCTTGGCGCCGGAGTGCCTGTAGGCTCGTTCATGAGCACTTTCTTTTTTCAGAAGGCGTATGAGTTTCTTCAGAAATCTAAATCTATATGGATCAACAAGACTGGCAATGTAACTCTTTCCTTGAAACGAGCAGTATATCTCATAGAAAAAAACACTTTGAAAAGTGAAGCCGTGACCCTTGGCATGCACAGTAACATGCGGTCTGCTCCTGCTTTGGCAAATGCGATTCCTGTATGAAAGCAACCTCAATGTTTGACCTCTTAAGGTGGTCTAATGTCTTCCATCTCTTTATAGGAGAGTGCATCCATTTGACATTCTTGGATATGTTTGTAACCCCCCTGCAAATGGGGGTTCCCAAAAGTCTTCCAGGAGCTTGCCTGAATGCTCCAAGTCTGGGCGGTGTTCGGCGTCTGAGCTGTTTAAATGTGGTTCCAAGTGAGTGCTATTTGAGCCTCTGCGTATTGTCTCTTTAAGAGCTGTCTGCTTGCAGATTTAATTAGTTTGTATGGGGAGGGACTGTGTATTTAATGCTTGAATCCCACCCGAGGTGCGGAGAAATTGCTCCGTTTCTGCAGTCGCTAAGAGAGCAGAGGGAGCCTAAATGAAAGATGTAACTGTTTGCCTGAAACCAGTTAGAGTGTTAAGTAAAATGCAGTTTGTCTAACCTCCCTTTCTTGCAGCTGGGACTCTGTGTGTGTTACCCCTCCATTTTGGACCTAAACTGCTGTGCTGGGCCAATTGGGTTAAAGGTTCCCTAAAATGGAGCCTGTGGACAAATCAGAACTTGGACTCTTAATTTTGAGCCAGCCACAAGGGGATTGTATGGGCAGTGACTCTGGGAAATGTAGTTTTGACCTTGGCGCCTTTTTCTACCAACAGAGGGAGTCTTATTGTGAGTGACAGCTGAATCAGCCAACAGAATAGTGTGGAGCTAAAGGACATGCCCTGCTCTGTGACTGGAAAGATCAGATCAGTTGTGGCAGTGAAGAGTGAAGGAGCTGTGTGCTTCTGCGGTGTATAGTTTCGCGCAGGAAGTGCGTGTGAGGCCCTGAGTTTCGGTCTGCAGCCTTTGTGAGTTCCAGTTTGGACTGAATCTGAGTTGTGAGGAGAAAGAAGCACCAGAAGTGTGGAAACCAGGCTCACCCTGTAGAAGACTGGAGAAATTGCTGAATCGCGCTTGATCTGTCAGGAACTGAAGCTGCTGTGTGTGCTCCCGGGTATCTTGCAGTAATTGCGATCGGGATCGAGGAGCAGCCTGCCTGGTATAGTACTTTCCTTTTACATATGAATGTGCGTAGTGCTTGTGGGGAATCGCTATTTCCAATCCCCTGTGCTGTGTGCTTTGTTGAAACAGGAAGCAAACCCCAGCTTGTCTTAAACTAAATCCATTTGCTATAAACTGTAGTGGGGTCCAGTCACAAGGACCTTGTCTCCATGCCCTGCTGTTTCTGACAATCCAGAAGAACATCCACCATCCGGTTCTCAGCTTGGGTATTGTGAGTACAAATCAGGGTATTCCCCTGCAGCCTGTTTTCAATCACAAGTGTGTCATCTATTTCTTGTTGTTTCTTTGCTTCATGGACTGAGCCATCAGGCTCCAGATTACAATTGGGTGTTGTGCATATATTTTCTTCTACAGGGCCCTATCCATCTGCACCTGCTGGCCAACCCCGGGCAATGGACCTGGGTACCCAGAGTGTGACTTTTCAGACCCTGTATGTGTGCACAGTACTGTGATTTAATGCCACTAATTAACCTGATTTCCCCCTCCCATGTTACTGTTCCCTAAATAAATCAGATTTGTTGTTGTTGTTGTTAAACTTTAAACTGTCTGAAGTGTCAATACCTTCATGCCAAGCACTGTATTGGTTTGTGTATGCTGCTTAACCTTATTTTTCAGGGGGTCCTCAGAGACGAACCTGCGAATCAGTCTCGAGGGTAAGTGGTACCTTATGAATGAACAGTGTGCACATGTGGGGTATTGGTATTGTAACTCCTGTGCATCGTGTGGGCCATTAGAGGGATTAGAAGGGGGTCTCAGTGTCCCAGAGGGCTGTGACCAAACTAGACCAACCATTACAGACCCTGACCTCTGGGTGGAGGTACCCGCCATAGAACCTAGGCCTCTCAACCTGTCAGTAGTCAAACAGGCAGAGGTAGTAGCCCTTGGGATAGCGTCACCTGGGGGTTACATGTTAGCAGTATTTCAGGTTAATGTCGTGAGGCAAATAGTGGAGTGTAGTATATCTTAAGTGTCCATGGACCTTCCTTGCTTTTATGTGTGTTGTGTATTTGCTGTGACCAGGGACACTGATTTTCTGCATGCATGGAAAAACAGAGTTTAAAACCGAACCCTGATAGGCCCGCGGTATTTCGGTGCCAAAACGGAACTAGCGTTTGTTCATGGGGTGTCTGTGAACTGCAGCCTTTATGTTTTCTTGTTGCTGCTCTTTGCCATTCTGATTGCCCCCGACACTGTGTGCTGCCATAAAGATTAAAGATTCATTGCCGGAGTCATCAATCCTCACACTCTAGTAGTATCAAACTGCAAATGTTATGTTTGTTATGTATTTGAAGTTGTATTTAAGTTGGCGATTGCCATTCAACTGTGGAGCTCTTCTGAAGGAATTTACACTGATGCAACTGAGGAATCTCTTTCACTCTGATCTGTTCTGTCCACAGCTAGCACTATTTCTGGAGTTGGAATTAAACAGAATTGTTCAAAAGGTTAATTTTCCCCTTATCAGTGTCCCCAGGGCACTTACAGAGTGAGTGTGGTGCTGGTGATTATTAATCTGTTGTAGCTCTTTATTTGCGGTGGGTGGGGGGCACACCAACTCCTTGCTGAGCAAACCTTGTTTGTACAGATTAGTAGGAGAATGTACTTGTTTAATTTAATTTTCGGCATAAAGTGCAGTCACTCCTCCTTTTCTTTTGATTTTCGCTATGCTGATTTATTGTGAGTGTCGATGACGATGAATCTCTCTGTGACCTGGTCTCCCCGCTGGTAGTATTGTAAAGTAAGTTATGGAAATTATTTAAAGTTATTTGCCCCCCTCATCATCTGTGTCCCCTGAATGAATTTGAAGAGTTTTGTAAGGCTTTAGTTGTGATGGTGTTTAGTTGGGGGGGTTGGGGGACCAGACTGGACCGACGCCATTTCAGAGCACTGCTGCTTTAAGTTAAAATTCTATTCACTCTTTCCTTTAGATGCAAACCTTGAGACTAACAACTGTATAAAGCTGCTGTTGCATCTTTTTTATTTATATTTGATGATGTGAATAACAGTGTTTTGGTTATCATGTAGTTCCACCTAATCTTGCCGAACCTCTGTAAGCATCTGTAGAAACATAGAATTTGACGGCAGATAAGGACCGCTTGGCCCACCTAGTCTGCCCATTTTCTTACTTAACAGATAAGCTGTAGATCCTAGTTAACCAACAGCCTACTTCCTCCTACCCCCCACTAGGACTGCCTTATGTCTGTCCCATGCATTCTTGAATTCCCCCACTGTTTTTGAATCCACAACCTCCTCAGGGAGGCTGTTCCATGCATCCACAACCCTCTCCATGAAAAAATACTTCCTCACATTACCTCTGAGCTGTCTCCCCTCTATCTTCAAATTGTGCCCCCTTGTTCTTGCACATCTCTTTTTCTGAAAGATGCTACCCTCTTGCACTTTGTTGATTCCCTTGAGGTACTTAGAAACATAGAAACATAGACTTTGATGGCAGATAAGGACCGCTTGGCCCACTTAGTCTGCCCATTTCCCTACCTACAGGATAGGCTGCAGATCCTAGTTAACCAACAGCCTATTTCTTCCTACCCCCACAAGAATTGCCTTATGTCTGTCCCATGCATTCTTGAATTCTCCCACAGTTTTAGACCCCACAACCTTCTCAGGAAGGTTGTTCCATGCATCCACTACCCTCTCTGAAAAAATACTTCCTCACATTGCCTCTGAACCGCCCCCCCCCATCTTTAAATGTGTCCCCTTGTTCTTGCACATCTCTTTTCTGAACAATACTACCTCTTGGACTTTGTTGATTCCACTGAGGTACTTAAAAGTTTCTATCATGTCCCCCTCTACCTTCTTTCCTCAAGGGTATACATATTAAGCTCCTTTAGTCTTTCCTCGAATGGCTTCTCTTGCAGACCCTGCACCATTTTAGTTGCCCTCCTCTGGACTGCCTCTATCCTGTCTATGTCCTTGTGGAGATGGGGTCTCCAGAACTGGACGCAGTACTCCAGATGGGGTCTCACCAACTGTCTGTACAGAGGGATAACAACTTCCTGTTTTCTGCTGGTGATGCCTCTCCCTATGCAGCCCGGTATACTCCCAGCCCTTCCTACTGCCTTCTCACATTGCTTTCTAACCTTAAGGTCATCTGATATGATTACCCCCAGGTCCCTTTCCTTTTTTGTTGTTGTTACTACCTCCTCCCCATTGTGTAATCTTCCCTTGGGTTCTTGTTTCCCAGGTGCATTATTTTGCACTTCTTTGCATTGAATCCTAGCTGCCATACTTCTGACCATTCCTCCAACCTTGCCAAGTCTCTTCTCATCCTTTCCACACCACCCCCCCTTGTGTATCAACCCTGTTGCAGATCTTTGTGTCATCTGCAAAGAGGCATACTTTTCCTTCAAGTCCCACTGCAATTTGTAACATTACTGTTGTTTTTTCATTTTTGTCTGCGCTGTTTGCTTCCCTTTATACCTGTTGTCAAAATTTCCATTGTTATGCGAATATTTCCTCATGTAAAAGTTTATTATCCATGTATATTCTCCTTGAAGTTTTGTATTATTGCGCTGTTTGCCTCCCTTTATACCTGTTATCAAAATTTCCATTGTTATGCGAATATTTCCCCATGTAAAAGTCTAGTTTTCATGTATATGCTCCTTGAAGATTTGTATTATTTTGCCTGTACTCTCCCGGGTTGTGCCTGAAAATAGTCTTTTTGGCTAGTGCACCTACCCGGTTAACAAAAACCAAATAAAATAAATGAATAAAATGTCACTTATAAAGACATTAAAAAGAATTGGACCCAGTACTGAACCCTGCGGTACCCCACTAGTAACCCCTCTTTCTTCAGAGTGGACTCCATTTACAATTACCTTCTGTGTCCTGTTGTCCTGCCAATGTTTTACCCAGGCTACCACCCTGGGACCCACTCCCAGGCTGGCTAATTTGACTATTAATCTTTTGTGTGAGACTGTGTCAAATGCCTTGCTAAAGTCTAAGTAGGCCATGTCCACAGCCCCTCCCTAGTCTACTACTTTGGTCACCCAGTCAAAGAAATCTATTAGATTCGTCTGACATGACTTTCCTGCTGTGAAGCCATGCTGCCTTGGGTCCTGTGCCCCACTGGCCTCTAGGTACTCAACAGGTCTTTCCTTTAGAAATGACTCCATCACTTTCCCTACCACAGAGGTCAAACTGACAGGTCTGTAGTTTCCTGCCTCTGTCTTGGTCCCACTTTTGTGAAGGGGAATCACATCCGCCTTCCTCCAGTCCTCTGGTACCACACCGTCCTCCCATGATTTGTTAAAAAGTAGTCAGTGGTTTTCACTAGTTCCCCTTAATTCTTTTTAGAATTTGGGGTGAATTCCATCAGGCCCGATTGCTTTGTCCACCTTCAGTTTTAGGAGTTCTTACAGAACCTTTCTTCTGTGAAAGGACTGGGATCAACTTCTATCAAGAGTGCTTCTGTTAATTGGATTAGGCACTTCCTCCTCTTTGTGAATACTGAGCAGAAATATTCGTTCAGTATCCCTGCTTTTTCACTGTCCCTCCTGCTCACCCACCGCTCATTCTATGCAGCCTCACTATCCCTCCCTTTGTCTTTCTGCACTCTCGATGTACCTATAAAAGGTTTAGCCTCTTCTAACCGAGTTGGCTGTCTTTCTCAGTTTGGGCCTTTGCTATTCTGACTTCCTCCCTGCTTCCTTCTGCCTTAACCGTACAGCTCTCTGTCCTGCTTCTTCTGTGTTTCCTTATACTTCCTGAATGCTATATTTTCTCTCTGACTTTCCCAGCCACCTCTTTTGAGAACCATAGTGGCTTTTTCTTTCGCTTTTGATTTGTTTATTTGCTTCACACAAGGCTTGTTGCCTCTGTGATGGCAGTTTTGATGATTCTCCATTGTTGCTGCACCCTCCTTCTAGCCTGTTTGCTAGTGCTTTTCTGAGGTACTCCCATCTTGCCAAAGTCAGCCCTCCTGAAGTCCAGTACCCTCACTTTTGTATGGCTTGACTCTGTAGCTGAGTTTAACATGAACCACACTGTTTGATGGTCACTTGTTCCTAGATGGCAACCCACTTCTAGATCTGAGATCCTCTCACTGCCCCCATTTGAGAGTACGAGGTCTAAGATTGCTCCCTCACGAGTGGGTTCCGAAACTAGCTGTCTGAGGCCTGCCACCTGTTAGGCATCGAGAATGGCCCTGCTCTTGGATGTGGCTGCAGCAAATGTGCTCCAGTTAACATCTGGCATATTCAGGTCTCCCATCAACAGTATCTCCCCTTTCTCTGCCATCCTAAGAATGCCTTCCATCATATCCTTGTCCATTCTCTCCCCCTGACATGGGGGTCTGTACACAACCCCTGTGTGGATTATGATGCCCTTTCCAGTCTCCAAGGTGACCCACAGTGCCTCCTCTCCTCCCTGTTTACTCTTTTGTTCAGTTGCTTTTATCCCTTCCTTTACATAGAGAGCTACTTCTCCCCCTCTTCTCCCCTGCCTGTCTCTCCTGTAGGTTATGTACCCTGGTATGTTAACATCCCAGTCATGGTTCTCTTGTACCATGTTTCTGTGACTGCTACGATATCCAGGCATCCTCTTCCATCAAGGCCACCAGTTCAGGGAGCTTGTTGCCCAGACTATGGGCATTGGTACTCATTACCCTCCATTTCCTGATGGCCTTACTCCTTTTTGCCCCATCCCTGTCCTTCTTGCCTTTATCACTTTCCCCATTTACCCCTGCCCTTCTCCCTATCGACACTCTATGTTGGTGTTTACCACACTTACTACCATGATTTTTTTTGGGGGGCTAGGATTTCCCTGCTCTTTTCCAGTGTCTCCTCCCTTGGCTAGTTTAAATGCTTGCTAATGAAGCATTTAAACCTATCACCTAGGATCCTGGTTCCCCTCCTGGACAGATGCAGCCCATCGTGCCAGTATAGGCTTGCATCACTCCAGGTGGACCCCCAGTCCCCAATGAAGTTAAATCCCTGAGCTCTGCACCAGTTTTTCTACCACTGATTGAATCCCATGGTGCAGAACACCCTAGCCTCTCCTACGCCATAGATGGACAGCACCTCCGAGAAGGTTACCGTGCGTGCTACTTGTCTGAGGCCCCTCCCCAATTCCATAAACTCTTCCTGCACTGCTCTAATCCCTTTCTTAGCCAGGTCATTTGTTCCTAGGTGGACAATGACATCCAGCTCCCTCCCCTGTGCAGCTGCTCTGGCAATCCTGAGGATTCTCTCCCTGTCCCTCCAAGCCATGGCGCAAGGCAGGCACCTTACCTCCCTCTCCCTTTCCTCCCCTCCTGGGAGTCCCCCACCAGGAGTTGTTCCTTCCCCTGTGGGGTCCCATGCCACCCTCCTGTGGGTCTCCTTTGTGGAGGTTCCCAGCATCCTCCTTGGTCTCCACTGCGGGTGCCTCCATAGAGGAACCACACTTTGCCAGAATGGCATAGGAATTGTGGAGCGGTACAAATGGAGGCATGCGCCTCTGTTCCACCACCCTCACCCTCCCTGAGCCCACTGTGGTCCAACCACTCCTCTTTCTTGGCAACCTCTGAGGCAACAGCAGTGGCACTGGTGGTCCCTGGATGGAAGAGGAGGACCCACAAATCCTGGCCAACTCAGCCTGGAGATGAGCAAAGTTTCTATCATGTCCCCTCTCTCCCTTCTTTCCTCAAGGGTATACATATTAAGCTCCTTTAGTCTTTCTTCGTATGTCTTCTGGTGCAGACCCTGTATGCACAGTCTGTGCGATTCTTTTAGGTGTGTGTGTGTGTGTGGGGGGAGATAAATTTCTGTTGTGTCTTCCTGAGTGAGTGAGACAGTCGCAAATGGGGTTGTTCTGAATTTTCTTTTTTATCCCATTTATAGATGGAGAAGACAGGGAGAGCGTTACAGAAGTAGCCTGTTCTATCCAAAATCTTGTTCTGTTACAAAACAAGCACCCAAATACACTACGTTACTAGCCACATGTCTGGGGGGGTGCTGGCCATGTGTCTTGGGTGGGTTGCTGTTGCTTTTGGCTGTGCGTCTTGGCGGGGGTTGGGGGATTTGCTGGCTGGATGTGTTAGGGGGAATTTGCTGTCTAGGTTCTTGGGGGGGGAATTTGCTGGCTGAGTGTCTTGGAGGAGGAATTTGCTGGTTGTGTGTCTTGGAGGAGGAATTTGCTGTTTGGGTGTCTTGGAGGAGGAATTTGCTGGTTGTGTCTTGGGGGAATTTGCTGGCTGGGTATCTTGGGGAGGACTGTCTGTGTTGGTGATGCGGGAGGACTGTTTGTTGTTTGGGGCTGGTGGGGATGGCCTGTGTTTGGTGGGGCCGGGAGGGATTTGCTAGCTAGGTATCTTGGGGGTGAATTTGCTTGTGTTTAGTGGTGCTTGATGGTCTGTGTTTGCTGCTGGGGGGTGACGGTCTGTGTTTGTGTGGCTTGGGGGGGGTCTGTGTTTGGTGGGGCTGGGAGGACGGTCCCTGTTTGCTGGTCTTGTGATCGTTTGCTGTCAGTGTGCCTGGGGGAGGCTGGCTGTGTTGGTGGGGCTGTGGGGATGGTCTGTGTTTGCTGCTGGAGGGGGGGACAGTCTGTGTTTGGTGTGGCTTGGGCGGGCGGTTTGTGTTTGGTGGGGCTGGGGGGGACAGTCCCTGTTTGCTGGTCTTGTGATGGTTTGCTTGCAGTGTGCCTGTGGGAGGCTGTCCATGTTGGTGGGACTGTGCGGACGGTGTGTGTTTGCTGCTCGGGAGGCTATGTGTGTTTGGTGGGGCCAGGGGATTGTCCATGTTTGGTGTGGCTGGGTGGGTGCCAATCTGTGTTTGGTGGGGGTGGGGGTGGTCCATGTTTGGTCTTGGGGTAGTTTGCTGGTCACGTGTCTGTTGGGGGCTATCCGTGTTGGTGGGGTAGGGGGGACTGTTCGGTGAGGTCTTGGGGTAGTTTGTTACAGCGTCTGTTGAGGCTGTCCATGTTGGTGGGGCAGGGGGACTGTTTGTTGTTTGAGGTTGGGGACTCTTTCAGTGGTTGGTACATTCAGTGGTTGGTAGGGCTGTTGGGGATGGTCAGTGTTTTGTGTGACTGGGGGTGGTCTGTGTTTGGCATGGCTGGCGGGGGACAGTCTGTATTTGGTGTGGCTTTGGGGACGGTCCTTGTTTGGTGTTGCTGGGGGGTGACCGTCTGTCTTTGGTGGGGCTGGGAAGGATGGTCTGTTTGGTAGGGCAGGAGGACTGTCTGTGTTTGGTGTGGCTGGGGGACAGTCTGTGTTTGGTGGGGCTGGCGGGATGGTCTGTGTTTTGTGTGGCTGGGGGGGACGGTCTGTGTTTGGTGGGGCTGAGTGGGACTGTCTGTATTTGGTGGGGCAGGGTGGACAGTCTGGTGTTTGTTGGGGCTGGGGAACCATCTGTGTTTGTGTGGCTGGGGGATGGTCTTTGTGGGGCTGGGGGTGACTCTGTTTGGTGGAGCGGTGGGACAGTCTGGGTTTGGTGTGGCTGGGGGAGGGTCTGTGTCTGGTGGGCTGGGCAGTGGATGTTCTGTGTTTTGTGGGCTTGTGGTTTGCTGGCAGTGTGCCTGAGGGAGGCTGTCCATGTTTAGTGGAGCTGGGTGGAACGGTCCGTGTTTGTAGGGGCAGGGTGACTGTCTGTGTTTGGCTGGGGGACGGTCTGTGGTGGGTCTGGAGGGTGATGGTCTGTGATTGGTTGGGCTGGGGGGACAATCTGGATTTGTTGTGGCTGGGGGGATGGTCTGTGTTTGGTGGGGCTGGAGGGAACAGTCCCTGTTTTGTGGTCTTGTGATGGTTTGCTGGCAGTGTGCCTGGGAGAGGCTGTCCATGTTTGGTGGGGCTGGGTAGGACGGTCCATGTTTGGTGGGGAAGGGGGACTGTCCGTGTTTGGTGTGGCTGGGGTGGGGAGGATGGTCCGTGTTTGGTGGGGCAGGGGACTGTCTGTGTTTGGTGGGGCAGGGTGACTGTGTTTGTTTGGGTGGGGACACTGGCTGTGCTGGTGTGGTGTGGGGACACTGGCTGTGCTGGTGGGATGTGGTGGGGTAGTGGACACTGGCCATGCTGGTGGGGTGTGGTGGGGTGGTGTAAACTGGCCGTGGAGGTGGGGTGGGGACAATGGCCATGTTAGTTGTGTGGGGACACTGGCCATGTGTTGGTGGGGACACTGGCCATGGTGTGAGTTGGTGGGGTGGGGACACTGGCCATGGTGTGTGTTGGTGGGGTAGGGACACTTGCTGTGTGTTGGTGGGGTGGAGACACTGGCCATGGTTGGTGGTGGGTAGGGGGGAGCAGGCGCTGGTTTGTGTTGGATAGGGGGCGTGCAGTGGTAGGTGGTGGGTAGGGGGAGTGTGCGGTGTAAGTGCTGGGTAGGGGGGAGCATGCGGTGGTTGGTGGTGTGTAGGGGGAGCTGTACTATCACCCGATAATATACTATGTTTTTCTTTGTTTGCATTTCTCCCACCCGGCATGTTGAATTGGATCCCTCTGCTACATGAGGTGGATCAACTGGCTGTGCTACTTTGTTGGGGGAACTGTGTGTGGAACCATGAGATGCTGTTAGGCTGGCCTTGTTGGTGTTGGGGGGCTGTGGGCTTTCTTAACTTGGGTGGGAAACAGTCCATTTAAGGGGAGTGGCTGTAGGTTGGTGGGTGGGAGGCGTGGGGGGGACAGTCCATGTAAGGGGGAGTGGCTGTAGGTTGGTGGGTAGGGGGAGCTGACAGTGGTGGGTGGGGGGCTGGTGGTTGGTGATGGTTAGGGAGAGAGTGGCTGGTGGTTGGTAGTGGTAGGGAGAGGTGGTGGTTGGTGGTTGGTAGGGGAGCAGGCGATGATTTGTGTTGGATGGGGAGTGTGTGGTGGCAGGTGGTGGGTAAGGGGGCGTGCAGTGGTTGGTAGGCGGAGCGTGGGTGGTTAGTGGTGGGTGGGGGGAGCGGGCGGTGGCTGGGGTTGGGTCGGGGGAGCGGGCGGAGGCTAAGGGTGACACACTTAGTGAAATGGCTGCCTGTGTTGCTGAGGGTCACTGTGTTCATTTTTGTGTGAGCAGTGGTGTTGGCCTTGATGGTGGGGTGGGGCTGCTGGTAGTGTTCCTTGGTAGGGGCTATGGTTTTGGCTGGTACTGGTAAGTAGCTGTGTTGCTGGTGTGGGAGGAGCTGACTGTTCCACACTGGGAATGGTCTAGCCATGTTGTTGGTATGAAGATATTAGCTATGTTCAGCTGAGTGGGGTGGATTGGCTGGCATTGCTAGCTTCTGTGGGGGATCAGGGTTTGTGGCCACAATATGGGGGTGGTTTGATTGGATGGGTTGATGCTGGGGTGGACTTGTGGTGGTTACAGGGGCTGTCTGGTGGTGGGGGAGTTGACTGTTGGTTACAGGTAGGCCTGTGTTACTGGAGGGATGCTGGCTAGGTTTGCTTGGGTGGGGTTTTGGAACTCTCTGTTCATGCTGGTGAAGTGTGGGGACTAGCTGTGTTTGTGCAGGGGCTGTTTGTGTTGCGGTGGGAGCTGGCTGTGTTTGTTTCAGGTGAAATGAACACGTGAGAGTGAGTTGGAGGGGTTGCTGGCCATGTGTCTTGGAAAGGACTGTTGCTGGCCTTGTGTCTTGGGGGAGTTTGCTGGGCATATGACTTGGGGGAGTTTGCTAGGCATGTGTCTGGGAGGTTGAAATGCATGCAGGGTAGGATGGAGGGGAGAACCTGGCTATGTTGCTGGGGAGGAGGGGAGGACACTGGCTGTGTTGGTTGGGTGGAGGGGTGGAGGGGAGGACACTGACTGTGTTGGTGGGGTGGGGGATGCTGTGGTAGGATGCTGATTATTTGGGGTCAAAAATGAATGGGCCAGTGTCCGCTACATTGATGGTGCACAGCGTATGTTATGTACAGTTTTATGTAAACAAACAAAAACTTTTTTTTTTTCCAAAATATTCTATGTTCTGCTTAATTTTGTGTGGGGTAGAGGAACTGACTATCTTTGCTGTGGGTGGGCACTGTGTTTGAATAGTTGCATTTGGATGGGGACATTATTGTTGGTGGCTTGCTGTGTGTTGGGGGAGCAGTGTGAGTTGGGGCCATATACACAGTATGGTATGGCAGTATTGGTGCGGTTGAGATGGGTTGCTAGCCATGTTCGTTTTTGTTGGGAGGGGCTTGTCATGTAAGTGGGATGAGGCAGCTGACCATATTCACTTGGGTGGGTTGCAGGGATGGGCTCTGTCTGTGGGGGCTGGCAGTGTAGGTGCAAGGGTTCTGTGCTAGCTTTGGTGGTGGGGGGGCAGTGTTTTTTGCCAAGGATGGCTGTTTGCTTGAGTGGGGTGACTGACCATCTTGATTCTGTGTCCATGTGTGTTTGCTTGGGTTTTGGGGTACTGATGGTTACCTTCTACAGTACAATCTCACAGGGCAAGTTTAAGGAAAATGTTACTAGCCCAATATAAAATCTACCAACATTTGGCTAGTGTGCCATTGCCAATTTCAACCCCTGTACTATGGGGGTTGGTGCTATTTTCAGAGGAGTTGACCTTCTGGGTTGGGATCAAAGTGCCTTACAAGGCACATTACCACTTCTGCACCTGGGTGTAGTTGTTTGGCCGTGTTTGTGCAGGGCTGTTTGTGTTGGTGCTGTGGAGGGTGCTAACTGTTTACTTTTTGGGGAGGGGATTGGCTGTATTGGTGCAGTGGCCGTCTGTGGTGGCTGTGTTGGTGTTTTGGAGTATGGGCGTGGCCATGTTGGTTTGATAGGGGATCTGCAGTCAAAGCTGTGCAAATGAGTACAATCAAGACCCCACTGAAAATGAGAGATATATATATAGTGCATCTCAGCTGGGCTATCCAGAGTAAATTGTAAAAGTAAATAAAGAGAGACACACTCTCCCAGAGGAAAAATACTTTATTGGACCACATCAAACTGAATTAGCCATCTTACATATGTCTCTGAGATTCTGGCTGCTGCTGTCATACCTGAGGGGTGGGAGCAGTAGTTATGCTGCTGCCGTCGTACCCGAGGGATGTGGGCCGTAGTTGTGCTGCTGCACTCATGCCGGAGGGATGGGGCCGTAGTTATGCCCCCACACCCACACTGTTTACTTGTTTTTTTTTTTTTTTACAAATTTCATGTCACAAGCTGTTTGCTGTGCCACTTGTATAATGTTTAACACTAAAAGCCTAGACATTTGATAACACCACTTATTCCTGCAGAATTCCTTATCTGTTTCATTTATCTCAATGCATGCTACACCCAAAGACTGTCTAATCGAAACAAGAACAAAGAAACTGCAGTTGGTATGAAATGCAAGATTGTAATCTTTTCTGGGGATATGAAATGCAATATTAAAATTTGTTCTGGACTTTACCCATAGAGTACTTGTGAATGTTTGTTGGTTGGAGAGGAAGGTGTGTGTGTGTGTGTGTGTGTGTGTGTGTGTGTGTGTGTGTGTGTGTGGCTGGTCATATGGGCTGTCTGATCACTTGATGGTGATGGGGTGCAGGACTGGCAGTGTTGGTGCTGGGGTAGTCTTTCTTCGCTTGGCAGTGGTAGTCTGGCAGTGCTGGTGCCATAGCTGAATGCGTTTTCTTTAGTAGGGTAGGGTTGGGGGCTGACAGTGTTGGTGCAATGACTGGCTGTGTTGTTGCGGGGCTCACTGTTTGTTTTTTGAGGGTAGCAGTCAGTGTGGGGTGAGACCATGTTGCTTGTGTGCAGAGGAGGGCTGTGTGCCAGCAGGCAGCTTATTTTGTATGGACTCCATGTTTGCTTTGGTGGAGCTGGCACATGGTCTTTCTGTGTTGGTGCCAGTGGAGGGGAAGGGGAGGGGCAGTGTTTGTTGTGCTGGCAAGGCAGTTGTTTGCTTGGGTGAGGTGGGGTGTGTCTGTGTTGGTGCAAGGCAGTTGTTTGCTTGGGTGAGGTGGGGTGTGTCTGTGTTGGTGCAAGGCAGTTGTTTGCTTGGGTGAGGTGGGGTGTGTCTGTGTTGGTGCAAGGCAGTTGTTTGCTTGGGTGAGGTGGGGTTGTGTCTGTTGGTGCAAGGCAGTTGTTTGCTTGGGTGAGGTGGGGTGTGTCTGTGTTGGTGCAAGGCAGTTGTTTGCTTGGGTGAGGTGGGGTGTGTCTGTGTTGGTGCAAGGCAGTCTGTTTGCTTGGGTGAGGTGGGGTGTGTCTGTGTTGGTGCAAGGCAGTTGTTTGCTTGGGTGAGGTGGGGTGTGTCTGTGTTGGTGCAAGGCAGTTTGCTTGGGTGAGGTGGGGTGTGTCTGTGTTGGTGCAAGGCAGTTGTTTGCTTGGGTGAGGTGGGGTGTGTCTGTGTTGGTGCAAGGCAGTTGTTTGCTTGGGTGAGGTGGGGTGTGTCTGTGTTGGTGCAAGGCAGTTGTTTGCTTGGGTGAGGTGGGGTGTGTCTGTGTTGGTGCAAGGCAGTTGTTTGCTTGGGTGAGGTGGGGTGTGTCTGTGTTGGTGCAAAGGCAGTTGTTTGCTTAGGTGAGGTGGGGTGTGTCTGTGTTGGTGCAAGGCAGTTGTTTGCTTAGGTGAGGTGGGTGTGTCTGTGTTGGTGCAAGGCAGTTTGCTTGGGTGAGATTGGGGGTGTGTCTGTGTTGGTGCAAGGCAGTTGTTTGCTTAGGTGAGGTGGGGTGTGTCTGTGTTGGTGCAAGGCAGTTGTTTGCTTGGGTGAGGTGGGGTGTGTCTGTGTTGGTGCAAGGCAGTTGTTTGCTTGGGTGAGGTGGGGTGTGTCTGTGTTGGTGCAAGGCAGTTGTTTGCTTGGGTGAGGTGGGGTGTGTCTGTGTTGGTGCAAGGCAGTTGTTTGCTTGGTGAGGGTGGGGTGTGTCTGTTGGTGCAAGGCAGTTGTTTGCTTGGGTGAGGTGGGGTGTGTCTGTGTTGGTGCAAGGCAGTCTGTTTGCTTGGGTGAGGTGGGGTGTGTCTGTGTTGGTGCAAGGCAGTTGTTTGCTTGGGTGAGGTGGGGTGTGTCTGTGTTGGTGCAAGGCAGTTGTTTGCTTGGGTGAGGTGGGGTGTGTCTGTGTTGGTGCAAGGCAGTTGTTTGCTTGGGTGAGGTGGGGTGTGTCTGTGTTGGTGCAAGGCAGTTGTTTGCTTGGGTGAGGTGGGTGTGTCTGTGTTGGTGCAAGGCAGTTTGCTTGGGTGAGGTGGGGTGTGTCTGTGTTGGTGCAAGGCAGTTGTTTGCTTGGGTGAGGTGGGGTGTGTCTGTGTTGGTGCAAGGCTGTCTGTTTGCTTGGGTGTGGTGACTGGCTGTTATCTTGGATTTGGGTTGAAATATTTGTGTGTGTGTGTGAGTGACAGACAATTGAGTTATACTTTACTGCAACTACTTTAACAGAAACGTACTTACAGCCCTTTAACAATTTTGTCATTTGTCAATTTGGTCTTATTCACGTCACTTCAAAAATGAGAAGTATGTGCTCACTCTATCCATATGCATGGGAAGCTGTCTGTCTTAAACCATGTGTGAAAAGTCATGCCCGCTGACTACATCTATATATTCCTTACAGATAGGTCCTCACTATTCACCTTGTTTATACCCCAGATAAACAGGTTTCAATCTTGTTTGCCCCACCTTCTCTCACAGGCTTCCCAACCATTATGGACTTGTGGATTTATAAGGGGGTGCACTAGATTTTCAAACTAGCAATGTCAAGCAGTGAAATCTTTGGACTGAACCACAGGATTCCACCTTGGCGTCTGGTCGTTTGTCTTAATTGACATCTGAGCTGTCTTTAACTTAGTCAAATGGGGTATGGGAATCGAGAGGATGGGGAGCTAGAGGAGACTAAATTGATTCTGTCACACCTGAGGGATGGGAGCCGTAGTGCTGTTGCTGCTGCAGTTGAACCTGAAGGATAGGGACCGTAGTGCTGTTGCTGCTGTTGCTATCACACCTGATGAATGGGTTGAGGTCAACATGATTTCTTTAGCTATTCCTCCAGACTCTCAACTGTGTTCAAGAGTTACTAGTAAGGAAAATATTGTAATGCTGATCCTTTACTCTTGGTCTTGTAGTCCAGATTGTGAGCTGCTGAGGTCGGCGTGTTTTCTGTAGCTGCTCCTCCCGACTCTCATCCATGGCCATGAATTGGCAGTGAGATTCTGATGCTGGTATTCTTCTCTTGATATTTGACTTCTATGGATTGTGAGTTGCTGAGGTCAGCGTGTTTTCTGTAGCTGCTCCTCCCGACTCTCATCCATGGCCAGGAATTAGCTGTCAGATTATGATGCTGGTTTTCTTCTCTTGATATTTTACTTCTGTGGATTGTGAGCTGCTGAGGTCTGCATGTTTTCTGTAGCTGCTCCTCCCGACTCTCATCTATGGCCAGGAAATTAGCTGTGAGATTTTGATCTTTAATGTAGTACAGTTCTGAAAATGTTTTTAATATCTCCAAACGTGGTTCACTTTTAGTTGTTTGGATTCATCCTCACTAAACAACGCAATGGCCACACGACCACGCAAGCTGGCAGAAATCACCACCATCACTGCTAAGGACCGTGAGTTGCAGTTTAAGTCCAACAGCATGTATGAGGATGGAGGGAAGATGTTCTGTTGCTTCTGTGATCACCCTGTTGACCACATTAGGAAGGATGCAGTCGTGGATCACTGTAACAGTAAATAACATAGAAAGAACATGAAGCAGAAGAACGAGAACACCAAATAGGTCACCCTGCACACAAGCTTTAATGCTACAACAGCTGCAATGTCAGCATGGGTGGAAATTGTGCTAGACACTTTGAAAGCTTGGTGCGGTGCAAAAATACCCACTGAGAAGCTAGATCAGTGCTGCCTGAGAGACTGCATGGGGAAGTACTTAAGAGGAGGAGCACTTCCGAAGGTGGACACTCAGACAAAACTACTTACCCGGATTGAATAGGGAAATGGAGGAGGGAATTTTCAAGATTTTGAAAGGGAAGATATTACTAACATACTAAAAGCCAGCAGAATAGGCCTGTCTGTCTTTCGTGTGCTCGCTCGTAGCCACCTTGAAGGAAGCGCCCCTCCGCCCCATGAGGGTCAGTCTTGACTTCAGTACCCCATGCATCTATCCCACCCCTTCTTGAAGCCCTCCACAGTGTCTTGCTTGACCAGGCTCCCGGGCAATGCATTCCATGGCTCCACCACTCTCTCTGTGAAGTAAAGTCTTCTACGTTCTCCCCTATAGGTTCCTCCCTCCAGTTTCCATTTATGCCCCCTGGTTTTGCCCTTTTGCTTGAGCCTGAACATTTAATTTGCTCCACCCTTGTTAATCCCTTTTGAAAACCTCAATCATGTCCCCCCCGTCTCTCCTCTCCTCCAGTGAGTACAGCCCAAGGGCTTGCAGCCTATCATCATAGATCCTATCCCCCATGCCCTGGATCATCCTAGTTGCCCTCCTCTGGACCCTCTCCAACACCACTATGTCCTTCTTAAGACGTGGCCTCCAGAATTGCACGCAGTACTTAAAGTGCGGCCTAACCAGGTCATTGTACAGAGGTAGGATCACCTCACTCCTCCTGGACGTTATTCTCCGGGCTATGCAGCCCAGCAACTTGTTTGCCTTTGCCGCCGTTCTTCTGCAGTTTTCACTGCTTTTCATTTTGGTGTCTACCACCACCCCGAGGTCCCTTTCTCCCGTAGTGGCTTGCAGTGGAACCCCTCCCAAGGTATAAACATGCCCTGGGTTCCTGACCCCCAGATGCAACACCCTACACTTCTCCGGGTTAAACCTAAGCCCCCACCTCCTTGCCCAGCCCTCCAGGGTATCCAGATCCCTCTGCACTGCCACCCTTGCTTCCTTTCCGTCGGCCAATGCTCCCAGCTTAGAGTCGTCTGTGAAAAGACTCATCCTACTCCTAACTCCTGTCCCTATATCGGAGACATAGGTGTTGAACAGGAGTGGTCCCAGTACCGACCCCTGTGGCACCCCACTGACGACCTTCCTAGGGGAGGAGACAGTCCCTCTTACCACCACCCTCTGTGTTCTATCTGTAAGCCAGTTTCCCACCCATCTAAGCAACTGTCTTCCCACTCCCATCTCCCCCAACTTTGCCAACATCCCGCAGTGGGGAACTGAGTCGAACGCCTTACTAAAGTCCAAATATAAGATGTCCACTGGACTCTGTCGTCCAGGATCCCTGTCACCCAGTCATAGAAATCTATGAAGTTGGTCTGGCACGATCTGCCTAGGACAAAACCATACTGCTTTTCATCCATGCATCCCAGCCTATCCAATTGCCTCCCGAGCATCCCTTTGATGAAGCCCTCCATTAGCTTGCCTACCACTGACGTTAGGCTGACAGGTCTGTAATTCCCCATCTCCTCCCTAGACCCCCCTTTGTGGATGGGCACCACTTGAGCCACCTTCCAATCCTGGGGCACCCTTCCTGTCTGGAGGGTTGCATTGAACAGCCCAGCTAGTGGAGCTGCTAGTTCGTCCGCCAGTTCCTTCAGTACCCTTGGATGCAGCCCATCCGGTCCTGGTGCCTTGTCAGTTTTTAGTGCCCGTAGGGCCTTCCTCACGCTGTCCTCCGTGATTACCCCCTCCCTAGTCCTCTCTTCAGAAAACCCGGTCCTCTTTCGGACCTGGCCCTCCTGGTGCCCCGGCCTCTTTCGATCCTCTTGTCTCTTTATGCCCTATCCTCTCAGCTGCCACCCCCCCCCGTCCCCCCCCGTTTCCTGATTTAATGTAGGCCATGTCTCCCTACCTAAAAACCGAGGCAAAATACTTATTCAGTACCTCTGCCTGCTCCCCCGCTTCCTGGGCCCATCCACCCCAGTCCTAATCCTGGGGATCTGTGCTCTCCTTCCTCTTTTCCCTATGTATCTGAAAACCCAACCTCCCGGATATCATTAGCCAGTTGTTCTCCATCCTCGCTGATCCCTCACCACTGCTAGGACCTTCTAGCCGCCAGCTCATATTCCCCTCTCTCCCACTCCCCCCTGGTATGCTTAAAACGTGTGTAGACAGCCTTCTTACCTCTTACTGCCTCATGCACCTCCCTGGTCCACCGGCATGGCTTGTTGGCCCTGCCTTTTTTGCTCCTTACCCTTGCACACAAGCTTGTAGCCTCCTGTATCCCTTTTTTAATGGCCTCCCACAAACTATCTACATCCGTGTCTGTCCTGATCTGGCTCAAGCTCCCCCTCAGTATCCTACCCATGTCAACGAAATCCGCCCCCCACTGTGTTTGAGTGGTTCCCCCAGGCACATCATAAACCAGACCTTGTCATGGTCCCTCCTGCCAGCGGGCTACCCACCTCCAGATCCCTTATCCGGTCACTGTCTGCAAGAACAACGTCCAGTATCCCCCAGTAGGCTCCCCACCTGTTGGACCAGAAAGGCATCCTGAAACACATCCATCAGCCTCTGTTCCCTGGCCACCGCTGGTGTCATGGTGTCCCAGTCTGCCCCCGGCATATTCAGGTCCCCCATGACCACCACCCTACCCTTTCCCCAGTCACAGTGTGCCTTGATGTGTTCATCCAATGCGGGTGGTCTGTAAACCACCCCCACTTTTAATCTTTTTCCTCCTGCTGATTTTAGGGTTACCCAGATAGCTTCCACTCCCCCCTCTGCCTCTTCTAGTCCACTTACCATTATTCCATCCCTGACTATCAGTGCTACTCCTCCTCCTTTACCCACTTCTCTATCCCTCCTGAATATTTTATAGCCCTCCAAATTTAGATCCCAGTCATTTTTCTGGGTGGCCCGTGCTTCCGTAATCGCTGCCACATCCGCTGATGCTTCGGTCAGCATCGCCTGTAGCTCAGGCATTTTGTTGCTCATACTCCTGGCGTTTACCAGGACCATCCTCCACCCCACCCCCCTCCTCTGCACAGCTGATTTGGCCCTCCGCACTCCTTATTTGACCCCTCCTTCATAGCTCTTACATTGTGTCCATATTCTCAGTGATGTGTGACGAAATCACTGATGCAGACTCCCGCTGTGTCCTAAATATAATTTTTGCCATGGAGGGTGGAAAATCCATAATAGCAAATACAACAGAGCTGATAGTAGTGAACCACTCCACTGTAGCGCAAAATGCGTTAAAAAACCTTACAGAAATATGATGTTGAGATGGGCCAAGTAGTCGCCTTCATCAGTGACAATGCACGGTACATGCCGATGTGCTTTAATGATGTATTATATGGCCTTATTGGTGACCATGTGGGTTGTTGGGCGTATGTTTTATCCTTGGTGGGAGATACATGGATTGACCACTTTGAGCAAGTCAGTAAACTTGTGGCACTCATAAAGTATGCATTTCAGCAGTCACCCAAACGTAAGAGGGAGTACTTACCATTCCTGTAGGAGAGAGCTGTGGAAAGAAAAGTATTGCCTCCTGTTCCTGTCTTGACCTGTTGGAACACCTGGTTTAAAGCGGTAAAGAACCATTCATTTGATCTTGAGCACTTAAGAGACTTCTTCCAAGAGGAAACCAGTGATTGCAACTCCATAACTTCTTTTCAAAACTATTCCAAGAGTGCTTTACAGAGCTGCAGGTTTAAACTACCTTCATTGCTGAAAACTGCAGTGACCTTATCAGTGCAATTACACAAAGCAAGGAGAATCCCTTGGTTGTTTCTATATATGATACACTTCAGAGAATAAAAGCGGTTTCAGGCAGGAGTATTAAAGACTGAAGTATTTGGAGAAAGAACTGATGATTACCTGAATCGTGTTAGGCCTCAGGTTATGCAGGAGCAGGTTGCAGTGTCCCAAAAAGCATTTGGAATAGCATTAAACAAACTGGCAAAGCACATGGACACAGACCCGTCCATAGAATTCTTGAAGTCTTGCTGTATTCTGAACCCCTGCAACATTCCAAAATTGAGTAGGGACTTCACACAGTACATCAGTGACATTCCTGTATTTGCACTCCACAACCAAATAGCACTGCTAGAGGACTGGGAGGTATATGTTAGGCAGGATGTCACAGGGTCATTATGTCGCGGGCAAACCCACGCAAGACATTAATGTAACAAACAAAATGGCATGAGCCAAAAGAAGGTTGGGACAAAACACTGACCATTACCTGAAGAGCGCATGCCGAACAAAAACATAGGAATATCTGTTTTTTGGGGGAGCTACGCTTCCTGCACCCCTGATATAGGGGGCTTCACACCCACACACCCCAAAATAAAGATTACGAACTCTGAGGGGGTGTGGACTTAGGAGAAGGGGAGAAATACAGGAGCAGGCATAAAGTTTAAAAAAAAATAAATAAAATAAAATTCTGCAACACAGCGGGACCTGGTGGGAACCGAATCACAGTCCCAGGTCCCCAACACCACCAGGTGCTGGTGCCCTAGCCACTCCACCCCAGGAGCGTCTCGTCCAGGCACCGCACTGGCAGCATACTTCACAGTTCCACAAGAGAGCGTACAGCAACAGGGGTAGCGGTTCTAACCGCACTAACAGTCCCTCTGTTGCTGTACAAACCTTTGTGTTTGTACACGCTGGTTATAAGGCGGTGCGGTGTTGTCTGCGACAAAATCACCCGGTACCAGGCAGGATATAGGAGACCTTCCAGACATACTGGAGTTTAATGTTGGGCAGTACTCGCTTTCAGTGCAGCCACAATTACTGGTACTATCCTGAGCTGCTCTGCAAGCAATTTGGATACCGGTGTCAAGTGTGGGCATGGAGAGATCCTTCTCTGTCTAAGGACAGATCCACACAGACCAAAGACAGAATCAGCTGGTAGACAGTTTGAAACTGCTATCCCAGCTCATGTACAATAAGTAGTTGGATTTGATTTTTGCATGTTTCAGACATGTTTGATGTCTCCGTTTCATATTTATATGTGTTTTTTTTCCAACTTTATTTCCCTCCCATCACCGCTGGCTGGGGCCCCTTCAGTCGACCTACCTGTTCCCCTCCTACCTGAAATCCTCCCAGCTGTACCCCAGTCATCGGCACACCCGTGACACGCTTCATGGAGCAATCCCTCTGGAATCCACCCCCTGGAGTGGGGCCGCCTTCTACTAACATACTATTTGCCAGCAGATTAGGCCTTACGGTCTATCGAGTCTGCTCGAACTTTAGATCCTTAGTTGGGTGCCAAGACCCTCCCATCCCTTGTGCTCCAGAAACACATATCATCCATCCCCACCCCACTTGGACAGGCCATTATCTGATACATCCACTTTCTGTGTCTGTCCCATCCTCTCTTGAAGCCCTCCACTGTGGATCTCTGAACTAGCTCACCAGGCAGTGCATTCCAAGGGTCCACCACCCTCTCAGTGAAAAACCTCCTCCTCTTTTCCCCCCTCACCCTTCCACCTTCCAACTTGAAACCATGCCCTCTGGTGATACCTCCCTGCTTTAGTCTAAAGATCCCCTCCATGTTTACCCTATTTATTCCCTTGAGGTACTTGAAGACCTCAATCATGTCCCCCCTCTCTCTCCTCTCTCCAGTGAAAACAGGCAGAGCTCCTTAAGTCTGTCCTCATACGTCAAATCCCCTCGCCCTCGTATCATCTTTGTTGCCCTCCTCTGTACCCTCTCTAGGAGCTGTATGTCCCTTTTCAAGTGTGGTCTCCAGTACTGTACACAGTACTCAAGGTGTGGTCTAACCAGTCCATTGTACAGCAGCAGAATCACTTCCTTGCTCCTAGAGGTGATTCTCCCTTATGATGCATCCCAACATCCTGTTTGCCTTGCTAGCCACTCTCCTTGGCACTTTCTTCTGGTGCTTCCATGGGTGGAAGTGACGCCGAGATTAGGTCCACAGTGGGCAGGATCCAGTGCTGGAGGTGGGGGCAGGCGATGTCTACCTCCCCAGCCAATGGGTGTTTTCCCTGTTCTTAGCTCCCCCTAGGAGCCCGGACATGCAGTGATGTCCAGTGCAGCTGGGTGTGCTCCTGCATCCAGCCTGTGGACGTCTGCCAAGGGTCCTCCCCTTCGACAGCGTGATCCCTGGACTATAGCGCTCCCAGCCCCCGCTGGGAGCTGCTCACGCTGGGAAGTCATCCACCAACCCTCCCCAGGAGAGGAGAGGAGAGCAGTCCTCCAGACGCTCCATCCTCTCCTTCCCTGCCGACCCCCGCCAACCCAAGCTCACGCCCAAACCCGGGTCGCTGACATGTCGCGAGGTGTGGTGTCTAGCGCCTCAACCCTCAGCGCCACCAGGCCAGCTTTATATGTGTTTTTAGTTGCAGCTTTTACTGTTTTTGTTGCACAGTTTTTCACTGGATGTAATACTATTTGCACATTTCATGTATTTACATAGGGTTTAATTCACAATTTGCATTGATTTTGCTGTATTCTTTTTCACATTCATTTGCACATTTCATTTATTTATATACAGTAGGTTTTAGTTCACTTGTTTTTCACTGTATACAATGGGCCGGATATTCAGAAATGCGCCAAAGGCTGGCGCAACCCCAGAGCAGCACAACTCGACTGCACTATTCAACGGTTGCGTACTCCGACATGCGCCAGTGCAACACGGCTGAATATCGCAGGGATGCGCTATGGTGGAGTCAGAGGTTCGCCAGGGAGCAACCTAACATGTGCCATAGCGCAACCAGGTATGCGCAAGGGGCAGAGAAAGATGCGCCAAGGCACAGAAGGACCAGCCACAGGCACAGCATGGAGCATGGCACCGGGGAAGGAGGGGTGGGAAAGCGTGGGGAGGTGGTGGAACCAGGCCGGGAATAGTGGCAGGGACATACAACTGGGCCACAGAAGACCACCGCCCATGGAGCGCAGACATACAGCCAGCCGCCCACCCCCAGCACCGGAGCACTGGAAGCATAGAACAGGTGGCACCAATGTCCAAGGGTGAGCTGCCACTGGCCACCGCCCCCGCTGGACGGCATGCCCCCACCCAGACCACAGCACAGTGCTGCAGCGGAACCACAGCAGCACTGGTGGCAGCCAGACACACACCCAGCCCACCAACAGCTGCCACAGATGTGCAGTGGCTGCCCCTCAGTGCCATGCACACTGCACTGTGTGCTGCACACAGCTGACATGGTACATGGCACAGGTGACCATGGCCGTACCCCCACCCTCACTGACCACCCAGTACGGTATAGAGGGAATGAACAGTGCCTACCTGCTCCAGGCCAGTGTAGCCGGTCCTGCAGCCGCTTCCACCACCACTGAGTCCAGCACCCCTGGCCATAAGCCCCATGCAGCCCGCCTGGCTCCCTTGCCGCCCTGGCACATTATCTATCCTCAGGCCCTAGGACAGGAACACAGACAGGCACACATCAGAACACAGCCACAGCACAAGCCCACTGCCCCCACCCCGGAGCACAGTGTGCGCCCCAGCTGGGTATGAGCCGCAGGGCGGTCGCGCAGCCCACCCGGTGACTGGCAGTGCCACACCACAGAGCACACGATGACAGAGCCCCCCCCCCAGCATGGCATTTAGCCCTGCCAATACCATAGTACGGTGGTCATGCACAGACGCAGCATGTGTCCACTTACCTGGCTGTGGCACGGCCCCCCTGCGGACACGTGCCTGCAGCACCCTCAGCCGCTCGGGGTCTTTCCTCATCAGGTCACTGTACCTGTGGTGGCACTGCTCCCTGGTGCGTTGCACCCCGTGGCCTGGACCAGCCCAGCAGCTATGGTCTGCCGCACGTCGGTCCTGGCCTGCTGCAGGGGCTGCTGCCCAAACAGACCAGCAGCATGTGGCTCCACCTGAGCCACCAGGTTGACTAGCTCAAACTGGCTCCAGTTCCGTGCTCGTTGTACACCACGGTGCGCCATGCTTTCTGTGCTAGGGCAGGAACAAAATGGCGCCCAATGCTATGCGTGCAACGGCGTGATCTGTAGTGTCTGGCAAGCACACACTTCTGTAGATGCGGGAGGGTGTGTCCACACTGACATGTGTAGCAGGATTCCCAAAGGGGCATAGGGCAGGTCAGGGGTCAGCAGCGCCAAAGTGCACGTGGGACGCAATAGGGCCTATGTCACACAGCAGCAATAGGGGCCCACATTGCACCATTCCCATGGATCCCTGAAGCGCAAGCACCCATAGCCCAAAGCGCCCGCCATGGGCCTAATAGCGCCTGAGCGCCATGGACCACTAGGCGCCGGAGCCTATAGGCTGCCAGCGCCGAAAGCACCATGGGCCCTATAGTGCCCAAGCGCCATGGACCCAACAGCACCCGAGCACCATGGGCCCAATAGTGCCACAGCCATGGGCCCAATAGTGCTCAAGCACCGCGGGCCCTATGGCGCCTAAATATAGATCCATGTCATTGGGTGCCATGACTCATAGCGCTCAGCGCACAGGTGCAATAGGCTGTAGCACAAGCCACGGCACATGCATGTTGATGAGTGCGCACTGTGCATGTCACGGCATTGCGCCATGATATGTGCCGGAGCAAGTCCATTGCGCAAGGAGCAAGAGCGCGATATTCAGCCTTCACATGCAAATGAGCTCATCAGCCTATCCGCGGCACACTGGGGATATTTGCATGTCATTACCATTGCGCAATGGCTGATTTGCATGCAATGTGCTATAAAGGCGCCGCACAAAGGCACAGGTCATGGACCGGTATTGCAATCATCTGAGGTAAGTTGCACCTGCCGTGGGGACAGCCTGCACAGCAGGATGGATGGATGGGGTGGGCCACTGCAGCCAGTAACCAAATGTTCTTGTCCACAGGTAGCAACATGTTTGAGCATGAGGAGGGTGAGGAGTATGGGCCTGTCCGCAAGCGCAGGCCCAACTTTACAAAGGTGGAGGCTGATGCCCTGTTCGAGGCATACCTCGACAGGGAGCCATTGCTAAGTGGCGTCACTGGTACACCCCAGGCCAGGGCTGTGGCCTGGGTGGAGGTGGTGGTGGCCGTGAACCAGCAGGGCAGCCACCAGCAGTCTGCACAGGAGTGCAGGAAGAAGGTGGGCTCTGACAAATGCCGGATTAAGGAGAAGGTGGCCGCCATTTGGGCTGCCAGGACAGCCACTGGTGGGGGCCAAGCTGTCGTGCCACAGCTCATGGCGCAAGAGGAGCTGGTGGCAGCCACCATGCGGCGCAGCACAGTCGAGGGTGTGCCGGGTGGTGGCTTCCAGACTGGAGGGAGCCCATCACTGCATAGTAGGTATGGCCGGGGGGGGGGTGCGCGGCTGATACAGTGGCACTAACACATCTGTGTTCCCTTACAGCACCGGCTCGCCAGCATGCAGTGGCAGGGGCAACTGCGGCTGCCTTGGGGGCAGGCCCAGCCCCGGAGTACCAACCATCCACTTCCACGGGCATCCGAGGGCCCGATCGGCAGCAGCACGCCACTGGTGTCCAGCCGGATGTCCTGGGCGTGGTGGTGGATGAGGCCCTGGCTGTGTTCCAGTGGGACACCAGCCATGGCGTGCTCTGTGTGGAGCCACAGGTCAGGGCGGGGTCTGACACCAATGACGACATGACCATGATCCTGGACAGCAGGGGTCTTGTCATGGGGGAGACACCCATATCATCCACCATCACTGGCTGCATGGCCAGTGGACTGTTGAGGGTGGAACAGCTGCCTGCCACTGCCACAGCCTCTGGTTCTTCTGTGTACAGGCACAGCGGCGCTGGGTGATGGTGGATGTGCAACCGCTGGTGTGCCACAGCTCATGTCACAAGAGGAGCTGGTGGCAGCCACCATGCAGTGCAGCGCAGCGCAGTCGAGGGTGTGCCGGGTGGTGGCTTCCAGACTGAAGGGAGCCCATCACTGCATGGTAGGTATGGCCGGGGGGGTGCGCGGCTGATACGGTGGCACTAACGCATCTGTATTCCCTTACAGCACCGGCTCGCCAGCATGCAGTGGCAGGGGCAACTGCGGCTGCCGTGGGGGCAGGCACCAGCCCCAGAGGACCATCCATCCACTTCCACGGGCATCCGAGGGCCCGATCGGCAGCAGCAGCACACCACTGCCGTTCAGCCGGATGTCCTGGGCATGGTGGTGGACGAGGCCCTGGCTGTGTTCCAGTGGGACGCCAGCCATGGCGTGCTCTGTGTGGAGACACAGATCAGGGCGGGGTCTGACACTGGGGGAGACACCCATACCATCCACCATCACTGGCTGCGCGTCCAGTGGACTGTTGGGGGTGGAACAGCTGCCTGCCACTGCCACAGCCCCTGGTTCCGCTGTGTGTACAGGCACAGCGGCGCTGGGTGATGGTGGTGGTGGTGCAGCTGCCCAGGCGCTGGCCAGCGCACAGGGGCCAGAGGAGCAGCAGCAGCAGGCAGCTGGGGATGTTGGGTGGCCGGGCGCAGCGTCCACTGCCAGTGCACCTGACATTGACCAACCCCATGGGGCCCCGCTGTGCAGCACCCACCTGAGCGGGGGGCCATGCAGCATGGCCATACGCCACCGGTGGGATGGCGAGACGCCCATGTACCCCTGGACGCCAACCCCTTGACTGAGCACACCCGATTGCTGCGGGCCTCCATCGAGCAACAGGTGCTGCTCGTAGCTGGGGTGCATGCACTCTGTGCAGAGGTGCGCCAGGCAGCTGAGCAGCACGAGAGGGGCACCACGCAGGTCCTGGAGGCCATACAGTGCCTGCGGGAGGGCACGACTGCATCCCTGGACCACATAGCCAATGCAATCACGGTCAGCCTTGCTCCACTGGCTGTCACAGGGCGTGACCACCTGCCACAGACACGGCGGAGTGCAATGTTCACCCCATGGACCCGGCATCGGGTGACTCCCTCAGTGTCAACGCCGGGCTCTGCTGTGGGCATCCCAGGCACGCCTGGGGCGGGCCTGCTTGGGTGCCTGCAGACCCCTGCAAGGACCCGGTCACGTTTCTGCAGTTTGACCCATGGGGGGCAGTCGCAGACCCCCCCCATGGCTGTTGAGCAGACTGTGGCTGCTGAGCGGCCACAGTGCGCGCCGCCCCGTGTCCGTGGCGGCCATGTGTCCATGCGGCAGACCTAAAGTGCGCGCAGCCCTGTCTGCTGCCACCGCCGTGTGCGCACCTGGACGATATATGTGTGTGTGTGTGCATGACACAGTCGTGGCACCTGTGTGTTGCGCCACATGCTGCCTGTGTGCGCACCTACCTGGCTGCTGGCCCATGTGGCATGTGCGTGATGATGGCAGCACAGCACTGGTTGTGCCTGTGCACTGACGCCCTGCATCTGATCCATGCCATGTGCTAGCGCCTGGGTGCGTGCCTGCAGGTGTCTCTGTGTGTGTGTGTTTGTTGTTGTACAATGCTACGTGGTGTTGTGTGTGGCTGTGTCGCACGCCCTCCCACCCCTGCCCCACACCTGTGTGGGCATGCCCATGCCCGCAGGTGCCTGTGTGCCGTGCCAGTGTGTCTGTTCTGTGCATGGGGGTTTGTCCACCTACCTGCGTGTGCTGTAGTGCTCCTATGCGATCGTGTCCCGATGCTGGCGTGATATCCTCAGGAGCCGGGGATCCCTCCGCACAGGGGGGGCTGCACCCCAGCCCATTGCCCACGTTGTCCCCACTGCTGTTCCCCTCTTTGGCCTTGACAGCTATCGCACGGTCAATGGCCATGTTGTGCAGCATGCAGCAGGCCAGGAATAGGCCACAGGCCTTCGAGGAGCTGTACTGTAGGGCACCGCCAGACCTGTCTAGGCAATGGAAATGTGCCTTCAGCATCGTGAACACACGCTCAATGATGTTCCTTGTGCTGGTGTGTGCCTCATTGTACTGGTCCTCTGCTGGGGATGACGGGCGCTGGTAGGGGGTGAGCAGCCAGGGCCTGAGTGGGTAGACACTGTCACCTGTGTGGACAGAGATATGGTTAGCCTGGTGTCCTCTGTTGCTGTGCCCCTTGCCCTTCCTTGGTGCTCCCGCCAGTGCACCTGCCCTGCCCACTCCCCCCATGCCCTGCTGTACACAGCTGCCCGTGGTCTTGCCATACTCACCCACTAGGTGGCCCATGAGGATGTCCCCACTCTTGAACCTGTGACACGGTGCTGAGCTGTGCCAGATGAAGGAGTCCTGTGCGCCCCAGGGTGTGTGGCATAGACATTGTTTATGTGCTCCCTGGCATCGCACACCACCTGGCAGTTGATACTGGGGTAGCCCTTTCTGTTCACATATGCTACCCCCTCTGGGCCAGGTGGTATGCGGATGCCCCCATGGGTGCAGTCGATGGCCCCTAGCACGCCAGGCATCCGTGCTACCCTGTGGAACTCCTGCATGGTTGCTGTACACTCTACCTGTGTGCTGGGGAAGTGGATGTATTCTGCAGCATGTGGCAGCAGAGCATTGAGGAATTGTATGAGGAGTCGTGACGTGGCCAACTGGGTTATGCCTGTGGTGTCCCCTGTTGGTCTCTGGAAGGTGCCCGTGGCGAGCAGGCACATGACAGCTGTTACCTTCATCTCCACTGTCAGGGCGTGGCTCCATTTAGTGGGTGCCTGCATCTCCTCACTGCACAGCTCATAGAGCTGCCTCAGAATCACCCGGTAAGGTGATACCGGCCCACGATCTCCATATCAGCATGGGTCTCAAAGCTGATGCGGGGCCGGTACCGCCCGTTCTGGGCATACCGCTGACGGGCCCTTCCACGGCCACGTCGCTCTGCCTCCTCACATCCCTCATTACGGCCTCCATCTGGAGTACTGCACTGGGCATGGCCCCTGTTGTCCTGTCCCCCTTGGGCGTCCAACTCCACTGGACCACTTGACACTGTGGGGCAGTGCCTGTCGCTGTGCCGGGTTCCCTCCTGTGCCACCTGCCTCTGGCTGTCTGTTGCCTGCGACCTCTGTCCCCCACCCTTATGGGTACCTGTGTCGCTCCCTTCAGGGTCAGGTGGCTCCTTCTCCCTCTCAATCTCTCACACTCACTCTGTCTGTCTCCCTGTCAGTCACACACTCTCTCTCTGTCTGCCTGTCTGTCTCTCTCTGTCTTGCTCCCCTCTGGCGCAAGTGCCGGCCCCCTGCTTGCTCCCTGTTTTTATAGGCTCAAGTCTGCTCGGCACATCTGGCTGTTACTCCTCACTTGCGCCATGGGTCGGGGGTTGAATATCGCACTGTGCCACATATTCACGGGTACACCCCCTGCCCTTGCGCATGCATTCATTACAGTTGCGCATTGGTGCACTGCTACTTACGCTGCGCAATGGCTCCTGTGGAATATCGCTCTATGGCGCAGTTGCGCATGCACAACCCAGCTTTGAATATCCAGGCCAATGTATATCAGGGTTTTATTTAACTCAAAAATTGATTAGTGTTTTGCTCATAAAAGTTCTAAAACTATGAAAATGCATAGCACTTGCCTCACTGGGTTTAACAAACATAACACTTCTAGAAAACCTATATGAATGCTTTCTGTACAGTTAGTATCGTCCCAAGAAAAAAACTGCTAATCAATTATTTAAAACCCTGTATATTTTGTTGCACTGTTTTTGCACATTTTCATTTAGGTATTGTTTTAGTTCAGTTTTTTAGACTGTTGCTCTGGTCTCCACATTTTTTGTATTTGTGCTTTTTTGCACCCTTTATAAGCTACTTTTGCATACTTTATAAATGGATTTTCTTGAAATGTTGTACTTGGTTTCATTTTGACTTCATTTACATTTCCTTTGGTGAAGGTTACTGAGAAAGGGAGTGTGGGGAGGGAACTCGGTCTGCATTGTTTCATGGCTGTTGACAATCTCCAGGGCTTACACCATAGTACTTATTCATCCATGTGCCCTATAGACCGCTTTTAAGTGGGGAAAGTGTGTAGAACAGTGGTGCACAACTTTTTTTTGTTGAGGGCTAGACTGAACACTTGAGTCAAGGCCGAGGGCCACTGTAAAATGGCCCAATATGACACATGTCCAGCAAGACATTATTAAATGTACACATAAAATAAATCAAAACATACATTTACCTGTCTACCTATTTATCTATCTTGTCTGTCTATCTATCCACATGTTAATAAAACTAAAAACAAAATCAAACAAACAAAGGCTGCAAGGGGAAGCTGCTAGGTCCTTGGGGGCCACAGACAGCCGCTGTGGGGACCGTTTGTAGCCCTTGGGCTGTATGCTGTGCGTCACTTGTGTAGAAGAGCACCAACCGGAAAGAGGAACACTGCAGAAACCCACAGTATTACATCCAAAGGATGCCAAATTGGATATGGATTCAGAAATCTGACCCAATTTGAAATCATACGATTGAAACACTCCCTCCACCCTGTACTGGTAATACACTGTGCAGTCCCTTGTACTGGTAATATACTGTACAGCCCCTATCATAGCTGCCCACCCACCATGGCACAAGCCAAGCCATAATCCCTGTCCCACTTCGATTAAGGAACCCCCCCCATTAGCCGACACATCTCTCTTCTTACCCCCTTAGTACCCAAATTAATGAACAAGATCAACAGTGGTCGCCCAGCAGAGTGGTTTGCGCTCTTCTTCATTTTTATAAGTATGAAATTATGTTGTTCTAAAATAGAAACACCTGCTTGGCTGACTGAGGATGTGATTTCATTCAGATAGGAGGACGAGACAATAATTTGAGGTGGTTGGTGATGGGGGGGGAGAGTTAGTGGCAAGCTGGGCCACCACGACAGGGCCCTTCCACATTGACTAAGGTTAAACTAATAAATGTAAAACAAGTACTTACCTTTCAAGGTAGGTCCTGGGCAGCTATCCTGGTTGGTGGGGAAGCTGCCCATTATGATGGGTTTACAGAGCTGTTATCTCACTGTGCAAGTCTGGTGTGCACCCATGAGTAAATGAATGTGTGTGTGTGTGTGTGTGTGTGTGTGTGTGTGTTGGGGGGGTGGTACACACAGAAGGTTCTTTTGCTCGTGTGTTGGTGTGGGGTTAGAAGAAACAGGTACAAGTGTGTTGCAGAGGGGAGCTGGGCATGTGCATGGTGGAGTTGGTGTGCGTGTGTGTGTGTGTGTGTGTGTGTGTGTGTGTGTGTATGTGTGGTGAGGGGGGGATGGCCATGGTGAGACAGACTGTGTCTGTGGAGAGCTGGCTGTCTTGGGGGTGGTGAGGTAGGTGTGTGCTGGGTGCTAGCCATGGTGTTGTGAGGACACAGGTGTGGGTGCTGGAACCTGGCCATGTTGGTGACTCAAACTGGTGGTGAAAAGGTTAATCTGCAACTGAGCTCCGACATGAAAACTAAGAGGCACCCTTTCCATGGAGACCAAGAAAGTAGTCAACTTACTGTGGGTGGAGACACTAATATTTGCCATGGGGTGGGTGGTGGTGCATTAGATGCTGATCATTTGAGTGACATACACCAGTAGTCCCACTGAGAAATGGGACTGATACTTTATGAATGACAATGGGGTGAGCTTGCTATTTCTGGATTTGTTTCATCTTTGGGAGGCGTGAGTGTCTCTGTTATCAGGCTTCCTACTAATCACTGTAGATTTAAGGGGATGCCCTTTATTTTCAAACAAGCAAATTCAGGCAGTTAGATGTTGGGATGGAAATGAAGGAGTCTACTTTGGTGTCTGGTAGTTCGGCCTAATTCATGTCTCACCTCTGATAAACTAAGAGACATAGAAATGTATTACTTGGGCAAGTGGGGCATGACTAGACATCAAGGGATGGGGCCATGCTGTCACACTGAAGGGATGAGGGTTGTAGTACTTCTACCACCTTTATGTTAGGGATAGGGGTCATAGCGCTGCTGCTGTCGTCACACCTGAGGGATGGGGGCTATAGTGCTGCTGCCATCACACCTAAGGGTTGGGGGTCATAGTACTGCTTCCCCTATTGTACCTGAGGGATTGGGGCTATAGTGCTGCTAATGTCACACCTGAAATGGGGGTTAGTGCTGCTGCCGTCATACCTGAGGGATGGGCTGTAGTGCTTCTGCTGCCATCACTCTTTGTATCAGTTACAGTATTTTATAGATCTACAATAGTAGAGGTCATAATTGCTAAAATGTGTGCTAGCAGAGTAAAACATTTTTGAACAATGATCGCAAAATGAAACCACGGCAAAAATGGATTTTGGCTTTGAAGACAGCGGTGACAGTACCGTTTTTTACCAATCTGCAAAACGAAATTTGCTCTTTCTCAATCACAGTAAACCAGTGTCCCTGGAGCCTGTGACTAGTGGTATAAGTCAGCCTATCACACAGGTCACTGTGGGTTCATTCCCCCTCTGTGGTTCTTCCATACCTTGGGTGCTGTAGCAGATCAAAAATTGTTGTCTGTCAGCCTGTATATTAATAAAGAACATAACAGTTCTAATGTAAGCACTGCTATCAACTTTAGAGTAGAAATTACATCCAGATACAGTAACTAGAGAAACGTGTTTCCCTGAGGGCTCTGGATGGGCAGTGTAGAATTTCCCTGCACCCTCTGCTCTCCAGGGATTATGCTGCGCATGCCAGTGGGTGACTTTGCCTACATTTCTGTCCCTAATTTTGGACCAACATATTCCATTAATTAGGGACCCTTGCTGGGGGCCATCCTACTGTCATTACTAGGTTTGGTAAACTGCAGCTGAGGGATAGGGAAAGTGGCCTGGGGGATAGGATGGGTGAGGAGTTTGGAGCGCAGGGTTCAGCCAGATCTAAGGGTTTCACTAGCAGTTAATCTTGCTTTCCGAGCAGTGGCTCTGGTGGGATGCAAACTTGTTATCCTCAACAAACTGCTTGGTACGAATAATGCTGCTCACCTAAACAATTTTCCACATATGTTAAAGATTTTTTATTTTAGTCTATCAGGTTGTGCATCTCGGAAATACTGAGCATTTTTCATTTAATAGCACTGTTTTATCAGAAGTAGTGTAGACCTATTTATAAAACAATTGTACTTAGATATATATAATGTAAAATAAAAAGATTTCTATATATAAATTCATTCTATCACTCCATTTCATTGCAAGAAATTTACCTTAGCTAGGACTTAGCACTTCCTGTTTAGCATCAGTTCACTTAAGATTTGTGCTCTGGTCACTGCTACTAAAAATAAAAATGACACCATATTTCACAAATCTGTACCTGTATCTATCAAGTACAATACTTCACTAATGAAACTTATAAACTAGTAACCTATTCATATCTTTTCTCCTAAACTCTCATCTCTGAACTGCTTCCTTATTAACTTCAGAACCTTAAAAAATAAAACCTTGGAGCCGTCCGGTGGTGCTGAGGTGAGCGCTGGATACACACACCTTGCGCCACGCCGGCGACGCAGGTTCGGGCCCGGTTGGGGGAGGATCAAGCTCCGGAGGACTGCTGTCTTTGCTCAGGGGAGGGTTCCACGTTGTCCCACTTGCTGATTGCCCTCTGGTGGTGATTGGAAGGCAATACAGGTCGGGAGGCGTGCTCTGACGTTGTTATGTCAGTAGGGAGGTGGGTCGGGAAGAAACAGGAGGAAAAAGGAGCCTGGCAGGGCTCTGTAATGGTCTGACATGTCGAGGGCCAACCCCAGCTTCTGGACTGGTCCTTGGGAAGGGTGCGCCACCTTCCTGGCCCCGCCGTGGAGGGTAAGCTATGGGGGAATCTCCGGGGTCGGCTAAGTGCGGTGCGGTGGGACCTGAGAGAGAGTCCCTCCATCAGGGGCCAAAGCCCCTGCCAGGGCTCGGGGGATAAAATTCTATATTAAAAAAAAAAACAAAAAAAAAAAACCTTCAATTATTTTTTCTTTTTTCATTAAATATTCTTTGTTTATCTAATATCCATTCTGAAATAAAAAAATGCAAAGCCTTTACCTCTTTACTTTGTCTTTCTTTACTAAGGCTCCAAAGTAATTTTTTTTTTTTTTAACCCTATTTTTATCCTCCAAGTTCCGCAGTGCCCCCATTCTTCTGGGTCTCAATGTAGACCTGCCCCAGAGCCGACCTCGGATCGTCCTTGCATATGGGTGCCCCCGCTCCATTGACCCTAGATTCTGGATTACCCCCCAGAGGGGTGGAGAAGCCCCAGACCATCCTCCTGACAACGATTGGAGTGTGCACCTTGCATGAACTTACCGGAGTCTCCTGAGTGACGTCCCCCGATACCCGTCTACTGTCGCCACTGCGGAAACCATTTTCTCCTTCGTGTTTTTTCCCTGCCCCGAGACACTGGCATGCAATGAGGGCCAATGAGACAGGAGGTGCGCAGAGACGTGCCTCCCGCTGGAGCCCTTTGCTGGCGTCTGATGCCCCACTTCTGCTTCCCCCCATACCACATCTACCACCCAAGCTCCCCCAGGTAGCGGTATTGTGGTGGGAGCTTGCAGATCCCCTCCCCGGAGAAGGAGAGCAGCTGTCGGGCGCTTTATCCTTCTCCATCCCTGACGACCCCAGGCGACCCATGCTCGTTCCAAACATGGGTTGCCGACGTGGAGCGAGGTAAGGCGTCCAGCGCCTCAGCCCTCAATGCCACCGGGCCAGCTAAATTCATTTTTGAACTCTATTCTTTTCCCTAAAAAATAAAAGTTTTCTCAGTCTACCTTGTGCCCAATATTCAGGGCCCATGGTGTTCTGCGATACTTCGTCCTCATTTCTGCGGCAGGGCTCTTTGGCTTCTGCGGCAGCATTTTCAGATATCTACTGCATGATTTATTAATTTCTGTGGCAGAATACGTTCCTACCATTGGTTACAATATGATGTGATGTCATCGATGACATCACATGCTGAGCAAAGTGGAGGGGCTTCAGGATACCATGACTTGGTGAAGGGAACTGGGCACTATAGGAAAATGATATATTTGAATGAAAATTTACCAAGAACAATGAATTCTGTGGCAGTTCATATATATTCTGCAGCATGATGCAAATTCTGTGGAAAATTCCGAAGCCAAGAAATAGCAGAATTCCAGGGGCCTTGCAGATGTTGTAAACTTAACTGCTACAAGTACCAGACTTTCATAAGCTTCAAAGCATGTGCTCACCTCTTTACTCTTCTGTATTTGTAAGATGGTGACCAGAGAGAAAGGAATATCAAACTGGCTCCTTTTACAAATCACATCAGAGCTCTTGTGATGAGGTCACTGGCATGTGCCACGTAGTGATGTCGCCTTGTGCTTCCAAAGATGTGTTCATCACCTGCAAGTCTTTTTTTTAAGATACAGCATCCTAGCCTCTGACACTCTTATAACATAACTACTTTATTTCATCAATCCTGTTTGTAGAGCCGGCCCAGTGGCACTGAGGGTTGAGGAGCAGGACGCCACACCTCGCGCTACGCCGGTGACCCGGGTTCAGGAATGGACTGGGGTTGCTGGGGGTCAGTGGGGAGAGGGAGGATTGAGCATCCCAGCGGATGCTCTCCTCCCTCTGGGGTGGGATACCAGGGGTGCATCTAGCACCCAATGCCCCTGAAGCCGGTGGATGCATGGGCTTTCGGGGCACCAGCGGCTCTACTGGAGTCGGGGAGGGGGGACACGGTTACACGTGTGGCTGTCGGCATGCGTCAGCATGTTGGCAAGCCTGGACATAAGTCCTAAGCGCAGGTGTCCCAGGGAAATGGGAGAAAAACGGGGAAAAATGTAACACCCCGGCCCTACGAATGGATGAAACTGAGGATGGGATGCTGTGGGGATTGCCCTGCCGGACGGAGTAGGAGGAGGTATGAGGCCTTCTCTGAAAGCCGTGGGAGCCAGGCAAATAACAAAAAATAAAATAAAAAAAATCCTGTTTGTAATTTCTAAAACTGATCCCAAATAGTGAACTGACTCAAATATGGAGCTCTCCTCACGCCACATAAAACTTTGTTTTTAACTACTTCACTACCCTTATGGATCAGTATACGATATCAGACCTGGTGGGAATCAAAACCACATTAATTAATTAAAGCCACATTCTGTCACTGTTGACTCTGCCCTTGCTCACTTTACTACCATTTTCCTAAAAATCTGTGATTCCCATGCCCCGCTAAAAATCTTTTGTGTAAAATGCAGCCACCACCCTGGATCATCCCTGACATATTGGCCATGTGCAGAGCTTGTGATCTCGCTTGACGCCGTGTTAAATCTGTAGGCAATCAGGCCTCCTTACAAGCATGTCACACCCTTTGCAATAGCTGCAGTGCCAGTATCTGCCATGCTAAAGTTGACTTCTTTAAGTCACGTCTCCACCCCTCAAACAGCATCCCCTCTTCTTTCTGGCAGGACCTCTGCTCTCTCCTGCACCCCCCACTGAATCTGCCACCTCCCTCCATCTGTGAGGCAGGTTCAATAATCTCTGATCCCCATCTTGTTGCTGAGGCTCTCCATAAATTCTTCACCTCCTGTACCATTCCCCAAGAACCCCCTGCTTCTCCATCCTGCTTCCTCAAATCCCCCTCACAGTCCTCAGGCTTTTAGCTATCGCTTATCTCACTGTCTGAAGTTCTAAGAACTCTTGTCTCTCTCAACCCCTCTAATTCAAGCCCCAGTGGCCTGCATCCTAGGCTCCTCAAAATCTTGGCCCCCTCTATAGTCCCTCTGTTAACCTTCATCTTAAATCTCTCACTGTCTACAGTGACTGTCCCTACAGCTTGCAAGTCTGCTACTGTCCTCCCACTCTTCAAAGGTGGCGACCCTACTATCCCCGGTAACTACCTCCCCATTTCCCTTCTCCCCTCCCACGCCAAAGTCCAAGAGTCCCTAAGTCTCTCTAGATTCAGTGACTTCCTTCTCATTTCCAACATTCTCTTCCCTGTTTCAGTCCAGATTCAGAAAATTCCACTCTACCACCTCCTCCATTCTACGCTTTACTGACGCTATACACACAGCTATGGACCTTGGCCAAATTACCTCTGCCATCTTCATAGACTTGGCCAAGGCATTTGACTCCATTTCCCACCTTTTCCTTCTTACTAAACTAAGCCTTGCTGGTCTAACCCCTGCCTCAGTGGCCTGGTTTAGCTCCTACCTTACTGGCCATTCAAGAGATCCACAGAACAGCTGTTGCGAATCAAGTGGATGGGCTGGTGCAGCGTGAAGGGTAGCTAACCCACAGTACATAAATCCACACACACACAGCACTCAAAGGCAACAAAAAATAAGTATCTCCATACGAAGTCTCAGCAAATGCATTTATTTGGACCTGGGCTCTCGACCCAAACCCCAGCGCTTTGGCGATAGCCTTCGTCAGGGGGTGGCTATTCCCAGGCAGTCTCTATCAATAATATCCTATCCCCCTCCCTCCCTATACTTGCTGGTGTGCCCCAGGGATCTATCCTTGGGCCTGTTCTCTTTTCACTCTTTATCAACGATCTCCACTTGGTATGCACCCAGGCTAATATACACATTTTCATGGATAACACTGTCCTTTTTTGTCCGGACCCTTAGTCCAATCCATACCATCCCCCCTCCAAAGTGATCTCACAGTGGTTACAGCCTGGTTTAGTGCCAATTGCCTAAAGCTCAATATTGAAACAAATGTTGCTATGACCTTTGGCTCTAAACAAAAACTTACCCGGCTTCCCACCCTTCCAGTATTCTTCTCTAAAGCCAACATCCCACTCGACAGTGTCCCCACATATAAGTACCTGGGAGTCTGGCTTGACTGCTATACTGCCACAAAGTCAACCTCTCCCTCCCGGTTAGACACGATCTTTTAGTCAAGTAGATCCTTCCGGCCTTTGACTATGCCAACCTTGTCTACAGTGCTATCCCTGCCACCTTCATGGCCAAACTAGATGTCTTGTTACATGCTTTCTGCAGGTTCGCCTCTAACTCCCCCTCTTTAACGTACCACTATGACCATTACTCCTCACTTTCGCTCCAGTCCCTCACACAGAAATTCTCCTCACGTTGCTCCACCTTCATTGCCAAATTCTGGTTTGGGACACTTCCACCCTACCTTGCCTCTCTCCTAAATCCTGCTGCACCCTCACCATACATCTCACGGTCAACCTGTGCTCACACTTTTTCACTCCCACGTTTGCGCACCTCAGCTGGCAAACTTTCCTTTTCTTATCTTCCCTCCCTCTGGAATAGTGTTCCCCTCCAAATTCGTCTCTCTCCCACCTTCCCTGCCCTAAAGCCAAGACCCACTACTTCTTGTATCTGCTTGCTTTGAACCCTCTTAGCTCCATCTTTTTCCTGCCATCCTGTTCGCATCTCATTGTTTATACTCAATGTAAATATTGTTTATACATAGCCTTGTAAAAACTGCTTTGTTTATAATTGTTTCTGCAGTTTTCTTTTTTTTTTTAGTTACTCCAATTTTGTAATTAGCACTCCTAGAAGTTCTTATGTACAACTTCTGTAACTTGTGCAACTCTGTTATTACAATGCTGTACTTTTGCTTCTTGTACCCTCTCTCCCGAGTCAACAGCTTAATCTGGTTCAAAGTCATTTACATTCATCTGTATCCCCCTCCCCCGGGTCGTGCCTGAAAATAGGCAGGATTTGTCTAGTGCACTTACCCGGTCAACAAAAACTAAATAAAAATAAATAAATAAGTACCTGGAAACGAGCTCCTGCTCATGGTGCCTGTCCCAGTCATCAACTTTTAGATACATAAATTAATTAATAAAGTCATCTTTTTTTAAACTAATATTTCAAACATAAAGATTCATTCATAGGGGTATAGACCAGAAAGTCTGTCTATACTGTGTGATCAATGTGTGTTCCCTACCCTTACTTTAAACTAGCCCAATCTACTGTATCTCTTCTTTGAAGTCATATTTCACATTCAACATATCTAAACAATATATTCACTAAACTTCTCTTAATAAAATCTGTTTCTTCCAATCTCCACTCCTAGCTGGCTTTTCTAATCCCAAAAACCTAAGTTGGGGAATTGTTTGCCTGTATTGTTTAAAATGCATAGAGAAAGGAGAGGACATGTCCTCCAGTAAATTGTACTTTTATGTTCGGATATCTGTTTTGTTAGGGCCCTAGAGGTCATGCCTACATAGATAAGGCCACGCGGACACTTAACCATGTAGACTACATGTGTAGACTGGCAAGTGGCAAGTTTTTTGTCCCTTGCTGCATTTTAAACTCCTTCAATTTATATATGTGTGAACACTGTATACATTTTCCAGGTGGAAAACATCCTGTAATTTTACTTTTTAACCAGTCTGACCCACTTATTTTGTCTGATATCTTATATAATGAGTGACACAAACTGTTACTCTGACTTTGCCTTCATTCTATTGCATTAATGGCCTCTTAAATAAGTTTACCCCTTGTATAGGACTATAACATTTCTCAATTTTTATTTATGATTTAATTTTAAAGTGGTAGTCCAAATATATATTTTTTAAACTTTGTGTTTATTAATTTTTGTGCACATAAGCACACAATGTACAATAACAAAGCTCGTACAGGGAATAACAATAGCTTCAGATGGTAAACAACCCTCTGTAGTTATATTATGGAGAGCAATTACAACAATCCCCCTGTGGTCTGGTCTGGTACAGTGGGGTTGGGGGGTGGAGGCAACATACTTCAATTATCAAAGTCCAGCAGTCTCTAAAATATGCTAGCCTCTTCAAAGGCAGTTGGTATATCCTATAAGGAGAATAAAACAGAAATAGACAAACAATCAAAAGATTGCTATTTAACCTGTTGAAAAATAGGGAGAATAACATCAAAAACGTGTCAACTCTTTAACACTCCTGCTTCACTTCCCATGGGCTAATTATAAAGGAAACATCCATATAAGCCCAGCTTAACAAAATGAGTTAAAATGCTCTCATTAAACATTCTGCAAAAAAAAACTAACGTCCACCAGGTACACATATTGCAGCAGTCAGTTCCTGGAAGGAGCCAAACTGGGGCTTCTGATATGGCAGATCTCCCACATGCACCGTAACTCTGGTGAACTCCCAAGTTTATTCAACTAAATAGAGCAAATATTAAGCCCCATAAATTCCCCCCAGAAGTCCCCATCAATTCACATCCACACCAATGTCTGTTGAATAAGAAAATCAGGATTTGCTGCACATTTTGTTGGGCCGCTTGTTTTCTACGTTGGTCCAGTACTGACAGATCAGTCCTCCGAATCAGAAGCTGAATGATGCGATTCTTGAGCTTCCCAAGAACTACCAAACTCGGTTTCCACTTTTTCGAACCAACGGCCTACATCCTGGGGATTACTGAATTACCATGTCTTTCCTCCGTAAACCACCCCGAGTCTAGCTGGCAGCAAGAATGAATGTGTGATCCCCAATGACCTCAGCCGTTGTTGTGTGGCATCAAAGGCCTTTCTCCACGCTCTTGTCTGGAAGGATAGATCCGTGAAAAATTTAAGATCATCTCCGTTCATGTCTAAAGGATAAGCGACCTGCGCCATCAAGAGGACCGCATCTTGGATCTCCGAACCAGATGTTCTTAACAGAACTGTATGTGGTTGATTCAGCTGTGCAGTACAAACCCTGGGATTGACGCGGTAGGCTTTGGTGAAGGCAGACCAGTTAAAACCATGGTAGACAAGGTAGAAACAGAGCACTTTTTGACTTCTGCCACTGAACAGGTTAGCTTTTGCAGGGCAACATCACGGGTCTCCAACTATTGAACTGTTTTTTCAATTTTAGCATTCATGGCCTGCATAGACTCTAACACAACGTTTCAAGGTGGCTGCGACCCTCTTTGGGCCCCACTACTGCCACTCGTGGTGCCAGAGGCCTTAGTTGTATCTGATGACGATTGCTGCTTAGCTGGCCCAGGGGCTTGCGATTTCTGCTGACCCACTGATAGAAAATATATCGTTTTGATCCTTGAGTCTATCTAGATCAAGTTCTGTAGGCTGAATCTAAATTTGAAGCAGTTTTGACTAGAAAATTGCTATTTATAGCTACACGAGGTGAAGAAGTGCCAAGAAGTGCATCCAGCCTGAAAGATGGCTCTGTAGGCCCCCCCAGTCCAAATATTTAACCGATAATACTATCCTCTCCTTGAAAGTTTCCATCCCATGACTCCTCTTTGACAAGACTTCTCGTCTAGACAATTTTCCACCTCAGCTATCATTTTATTAAGTAAAGTTAACTTGTAACCGCTCTTGAAACGTTCTAGTTAAATCATCTCTTGATTTTTTATTTTTATAATCTTCCCCTGAACTGTTATTTCTCAGCATTCTCATGTATTGTCCTTTTGGAATATTATCAGTGATATGTGCAGGATGGAAGCTTGTAGCCTCCAGTAATGTATTTTTATCAGTTTCTTTCTGAAATAACCCAACTCTGAGTTTGTTGCCCTCTTTATAAATCTTTAAATCTAAGAAAGAAATTTCAGTTTTGTCCCATTCCACTGTAAATTTATAAAAATATACACAACCCTATACATTTATTTATGACTTTGGTAACTGGGTAGGTGTGCTGATCCCAGGGACCATTTTCAGGCACGACCTGGGGCACATACTGTGGCACAGGAACTAATGTAACAAACAACAAAGCATGGAACAGTTGACAAAAACAAAACAAAAAAAAAAAAACAAGATAAAGGTTACAATAGTGCATGGGAATAGCAAATAGAAGAGCAACAAAAAATACAGGATTCCATAAACCATACATCAGTTAGTCATTACGATAATTAAGGGTATGCATAAATGTACAGTTCTATCAGCAACAGTTACAACAGGAGGCAAGCAAGGGAGTCTAAGTATAAGTAGAAAGAGGGATAAGGCATAGCAAAGTATAGGGCGGGGTGGGGCAGAGGGGTTGGAGGCAGGATTAACAAACGTAGGTACTAAAGCTCAAGTGCACAAGCGGGCCAGCTTAATTGATTCCCGCTTGACCTAATATACATGTAGATTCCGTGGAGGGGTGCAGTTGGGAAAGTGAGTGAACTACCCATGGAAGCAGTGGCAGCAGGAAGTTGTCAGGAGCCAGTCTTTGAGGTGGGTTTTGAACTGGCAGTGGGTGTCGAGGGAGCGAGCTCGGCAGGCAGTTTATTCCACAGTGTAGGGGCTGTCATGGATAAGATCTGTCGCCCATGTTGGTAGATACCCTGGGGATATTCGGGGGGGGGGAATTCTGTTTAAGCGGAGGCTGTGGTGCGAGGTTTGTACAGCAAGGGGAGATACCTGGCCAATACGGATGGTGGAATACACCATGCAGCACAGGGCTAGGTTGAAATGGCCTTGCAGTGGGAGCCATCCTAGTGAGTTGTAGAGGATACAGTGGTGTGTGGCAAAAGGGGTCAGCAAGGCAAAACTACAGGCACTGTTATAGGCAGAGGAGAGCTTGGCCATGACGGCGGCAGATGTCCTGGCATAGATAGTGGAGCAGTAGTCCAGGATAGAGAGTAGATTTCCCTGTACAATGGCAAGTTGGGCTTCCGGAGTGAAGTATTGCTGGAATCTGTAGGCAGTACCTAAATTTTGGTGAAACCTTCGAACTGGTGAATAGATGTGTTCGGAAAAGGAGAGAGAGAGAGGGGTCGAGTATAACTCCTAGGTATTTGAAAGTACACATGTCTTCAAGGGCTTGGCCATCAGGGGACACGATGTTGAGAGAGGGGTGAGTTTTGTATTTAGCTAGGAAGGGCTTTGATCCGAACAGCATAGATTTAATTTTTTTGGCATTAACCAGAAGGAGGTTATTTGTAAGCCAGTTATGGGCCGCAGCATAGTTTCAGGAGAGAACTGAGGAAATATTGTCTGGGGATTTATCACTGTGGAAGAGCACGAGGTCGTCAGCATAGAGGAGAGAGTGACAACTGAGACAGTCTGAGGGGAGGGGGTTTATAAATAAAGAGAATATCAGGGGGTCCAATATGGAGCCCTGGGGGACACCTGTAGAGACGGGCAGGGTGGGGGAGTGGGCAGGGCCAATACACACAAATTGGGAGCGGGCGGTGAGGTAGCTCTTGAACCAGGTAGTAACCTCTTGAGAGCAGCCAAGGCTGCATAGTTTAGAGAGGAGAAAGGCATGGTTTACCATGTCAGAAGCCTCTGAGAGGTCAATGACGACTGCTCCGGTAGCATTATCATGGTCCATATTAATGAGGATGTGGTTGGTCAGAAGAGTGAGGGCAGAGGCGGTGGAGTGGTGTTTTCGAAAGCCATGTTGTTGGCTGCACAGGAGGTTGTGTTTGCCTATGTAGTCAGGTTGATGGTGGACAGCTTTCTCGAGTCATTTACTTAGGTGGGGGAGGATGGAGATCGGACGGTAGTTGTCCGTAGATAGAGGGTCCCCGGCTTTAAAAATGGGAATCACCTGTGCAGTCTTCCAGGGGTCAGGCATGGAGGAGGAGGACAGTGTGAGGTTATAGATACAAGTGAGTGGTTCAGTGATGGCTGGGGAGATGAGCCTAAGGAAGACCTGGGATAGACCATCAGCACCAGGGGAGCTGTGGTTTGGAAAGCTTTTGAGGAGCTTAGCTGTGTCAGCTCTCAAGAGAGATTTGAAGAAGAAAGTGGGAATCTGGGGTTGGGTGGTCGGCCCATTGGAGGTAGGCAGGGGGTTAGATAGTGGGCCAAGTTATTTGGTTGGCCCTCAGGTAGTTTACTTTGTTACATGGATAGGTCGGAGAACTTGACATTAAAAGCCCTAGCCACTTCCAGAGGATCCGTAATAAGGCCATTTGGGGAGTTAAGTTGCGGGGCAGCCTTGTTGGGAGTGGGGGTTAAGTAGGGAGCCGAGGGATGCCCAGAATTTCCTGGGGTCTCCAAGGTTAGCCTGTTGGAGATTACGGAAGTGGGTCTGCTTGAGAGATTTAGCCAGATGTTTGCACAGATTCCTTCGGCACCTGTTCCATGAACTGTCTTAATCTTTCTTCCATACCCCACCATATAAAACATATATCATCAATAAATCTCTTCCACACTGCCAACTTAGTATGGAAGAGATTTATACCAGCATCAAAAATGTAAGTTTCTTGAGGCCTGCCCACACAGTGGTAGCACTACTACCCACAATGCCGACAGCCTGAGTTTGGGAATGAGCCTGGGTCTTGGAGAGCTGGTTGGGGAGGTGGAATGAGCATCCCATAGGATCCTCTCCATCTCATGGATGGTGGGTGTTCAAGCTCCCACTGCTCATCTCCCAGGGGGGTGGTGCACGGGAGCCGACAGGCTTGGGAGGGGGGATGCTGTCATTCTCTGACGTGAGGAACGCCATCACGTTCCCTCACGTTATGTAGCTCTCCATGATCTAGGGGTTCTAGGACAAAATCAAAGAGGAAAACCACCAGGCTGTTTCAGGAGATTTGCCGCCCCTACACCACAGGCCCTATACCGCTGACCAAGGCACTCCGTCTCCAAATCAGTCCGTGTCTGTTCGGGGGTTTGGGCTCACCCTGATAGCCTCACCCTGGGGTGTAAGCCAGTGCACTTTGAGGGTGATAGGTAAGTCCCGGAGAAGGCAGGTGACGGGCTGGGTGGAGGGTGCAGACCGATTGGGGGGACAGCCGGGAGTTACAAAGCACAGTAAATTTTTTTAAAAGTAAGTTTCCTGAAACATTTATTTTATTTTATTAAAATTTTGGGAACCGGGTAAGACCCACTGAGACAATGATAGTCCCTTTTTCCGGGGCCACCCGGGATTAAGCACAGGTAGAGACAAGTACACATCTTCAGATTACACAGGTAGAAACAAAATACACATCTTTACATCAGAGTAACAGGTCAACATTTTGTGAGTTATACAGTAGAACATAGGTTGGAATACAATGAATGAGACTATGTTTATAAAACAGTATCAGGTGAACCTTATGGTAAGTTTCAATAAGCGCATTTAGCATAAGCTAAGACAGATAGGTGACATACACTGATTACAGACACAGTGGCAGTAAGGAGGTATATATAATATGGGAGTGCCAATTTCAGCGATAGCAAGCGCATTGGTTGAGTTCTAGAAGGTGAGCCTTGAGTCCCTTTTTGAAACTCCCAAGGGAATTATGTTTTCTGTACACTATCAGGAAGCGAGTTCCAGAGGGTGGGGATGCTGGCAGAGAACGACCTCTGTCCCTTGGTGGACTGGACTTTGGGCACCGTGAGTAGCTGACGGGTCAAAGATCGAAGGGGGTAAGACCATCAGGAAATGGAGGGTAATGAGTACCAATGCCCGTAGTCTGGGCAACAAGCTCCCTGAACTGGTGGCCTTAATGGAAGAGGGATGCCTGGATATCGTAGCAGTCACAGAAACATGGTACACAGAGAACCATGACTGGGATGTTAACATACCAGGGCACATAACTTACAGGAGAGACAGGCAGGGGAGAAGAGGGGGAGGAGTAGCTCTCTATGTAAAGGAAGGGATAAAAGCAACTGAACAAAAGAGTAAACAGGGAGGAGAGGAGAGGAGGCACTGTGGGTCACCTTGGAGATTGGAAAGGGCACCACAATCCGCACAGGGGTTTTGTACAGACCCCCATGTCAGGGGGAAGGAATGGACAAGGATATGATGGAAGGCATTCTTAGAATGGCAGAGAAAGGGGAGATACTGTTGATGGGAGACCTGAATATACCGGATGTTAACTGGAGCACATTTGCTGCAGCCACATCCAAGAGCAGGGCTATTCTTGATGCCCTACAGGTGGCAGGCATTAGACAGCTAGTTTTGGAACCCACTGCGGAGGGAGCAATCTTAGACCTCGACTTTCAAACGGGGCAGTGAGAGGATCTCAGATCTAGAAGTGGGTTGCCATCTGGGGACAAGTGACCATCAGACAGTGTGGTTCACGTTAAACTCAGCTACAGAGTCAAGCCATACAAAAGTGAGGTACTGGACTTTAGGAGGGCTGACTTGGCAAGATGGGAGAGTGCTCAGAAAAGCACTAGCAAACAGGCTAGAAGGAGGTGTGGAGCAACAATGGGGAATTATCAAACTGCCATCACAGAGGCAACAAGCCTTTGTGTGAAGCAAATAAACAAATCAAAACGAAAGAAAAGCCACTATGGTTCTCAAGAGAGGTGCTGTGAAGTCAGGAAGAAAAAGATAGCATTCGAAGTATAAGGAAACACAGAAGGAGCAGGACAGAGAGCTGTACCAGTTAAGGCAGAAAGAAGCAGGAGGGAAGTCAGAATAGCAAAGGCCCAAACTGAGGAAAAGATGGCCAATCTGCTAAGAAGGGGATAAACCTTTTATAGGTACATCAGCGAGCGTGAAAGACAAAGGGAGGGATAGTGAGGCTGACTAGAATGAACGGTGGGTGGTGGGCAGAGGGGACAGTGAAAGCAGGAATACTGGAACGAATATTTCAGCTCAGTATTCTACAAAAGAGGAGGGGAAGTGCCTAATCCAATTAACAGAAGCACTCTTGATAGGGGGGTCGATCCCAGTCCTTTCACAGAAGAAAGGGTTCTGCAAGAACTCCTAAAACTGAAGGTGGACAAAGCAATGGGTCCTGATGGAATTCACCCAGAATTCTAAAAGAATTAAGGAAGGAACTAGTGAAACCACTGGCTACTCTTTTTAATAAATCATGGGAGGATGGTGTGGTACCCGAGGACTGGAGGAAGGCGGATGTGATTCCCCTTCACAAAAGTGGGACCAAGACAGAGGCAGGAAACTACAGACCTGTCAGTCTGACCTCTGTGGTAGGGAAAGTGATGGAGTCACTTCTGAAGGAAAGAATAGTTGAGTACCTAGAGGTCAGTGGAGCACAGGATCCAAGGCAGCATGGGTTCACAGCGGGAAGGTCATGTCAGACGAATCTAATAGATTTCTTTGACTGGGTGACCAAAGTAGTAGACCAGGGAGGGCTGTGGACATGGCCTACCTAGACTTTAGCAAGGCATTTGACACAGTCCCACACAAAAGATTATTAGTCAAATTAACCAGCCTGGAAGTGGGTCCCAGGGTGGTAGCCTGGGTAAAACATTGGCTGGACAACAGGACACAGAAGGTAATTGTAAATGGAATCCACTCTGAAGACAGGGCGGTTACTAGTGGGGTACCACAGGGTTCAGTATTGGGTCCAGTTCTTTTTAATGTCTTCATCAGTGACATTGCAGAGGGACTGGAAGGAAAAGTATGCCTTTTTGCAGATGACACAAAGAGGGTTGATACACAAGGCGGCGTGGAAAGGATGAAAAGGGACTTGGCAAGGTTGGAGAAATGGTCAGACGTATGGCAGCTAGGATTCAATGCAAAAAAGTGCAAAATAATGCACCTGGGAAACAAGAACCCAGGGGAAGAATACACAATGGGTGGGGAGGTAGTAACAACAACAAAACAGGAAAGGGACCTGGGGGTAATCATATCAGATGATCTTAAGGTTAGCAAGCAGTGTGAGAAGGCAGTAGGGAGGGCTGGGGGTATACTGGGATGCATAGGGAGAGGCATCAGCAGCAGAAAACAGGAAGTTGTTATCCCTCTGTACAGACAGTTGGTGAGACCCCATCTGGAATACTGTGTCCAGTTCTGGAGACCCCATCTCTGCAAGGACATAGACAGGATAGAGGCAGTCCAGAGGAGGGCAACTAAAATGGTGCAGGGTCTGCAAGAGAAGCCGCATGAGGAGAGACTAAAGGAGCTTAATATGTATACCCTTGAGGAAAGAAGGGAGAGGGGGGACATGATAGAAACTTTCAAGTACCTCAAAGGAATCAACAAAATCCAAGAGGGTAGCATCTTTCAGAAAAAGAGACTTGCAAGAACAAGGGGACACAATTTAAAGATAGAAGGAGGGCGGTTCAGGGGCAATGTGAGGAAGTATTATTTCACAGAGAGGGTAGTGGATGCATGGAACAGCCTTCCTGAGGAAGTTGTGGGGTCTAAAACTGGGGGAGAATTCAAGAATGCATGGGACAGACATAAGGCAATTCTTGTGGGGGGCAGGAAGATATAGGCTGTTGGTTAGCTAGGATCTGCGGCCTATCCTGTAGGTAGGGAAATGGGCAGACTAGATGGGCCTAGCGGTCCTTATCTGCCGTCAAAGTCTATGTTTCTATGTTTCTATGAAGTGGTCTGGGCATTTTGTTTGGTAGATAACATTTTTGCCATACTAGTGGAGCCTCATGTGATCGTAGCTTGTAGGCTAAGCACAGGGTTAGATATTCTAGGTGCCCTTTCAGAGTAGGCCAGGACAGAGTTTGGAGCACATGGCAGTGGTGCTCTCTTGGCTGGGCCCCAGTGGCAAATCGGCACACCCTGTGATAGAGGGTGGTAAGTTTTTGCATTTACCTGCCTTTTATTGTGAGTAGCACTGGTGAACCGTACAGCAGGGCGAGGGGAGGAGGATTCCATTGGCAATCCTTAGCTTGGAGGCCTGAGTGAAGAATGGGCTTAGGCAGTACAGAAGGCCAATTTTCTGATTCAGAGTCTTAGTCATCTGATCGATATGCAGCCTGAAAGTGCAGTCCTGGTCCTGCATTAGGCCTAAGTATTTTATGGCATCTGCTACTTGGACCCATGAGCTATTTCTGAGGCTTGGAGTTAGAATTGAGGTTCTATCAGGCCTCAGGCTTGTGGGACTGAAAAGGATTGTCTTCGCTTTTTTTTATTTAACACAAGTCTATTGCTTTCCACCCATGCCTCTAGGAGTTGCAGGTCCTTTGTCAGTGTGCTGTTTAAATAGCCCATGTCCTCTGATGACCTGTAGAGCACTGCATCGTCTGCATTTAGCAGTATGTTTGCATCACCACAGTGATTTGGCAAATCATTTATGAAAATTGAGCATAGCAAGGGCCCCAGGATGGACTCCTGGAGAACACCGTCTGTAATTTGACGATTCTCTGATTGCGCTCCTTGCCATCTGACGAGTTGAGACCGCCCCCAAAGGTAGTTGGTAAACCACCTAACTGTGAAGCAGTCAAGGCCTATGTGTTTTGAGTTTTTCCAGTTGTAACTGATTAGCCATTGTTAAACTTGCATATGAGAGGGCACCATGGAAGAACCCATGGCAGTACCTGTTTTTTTAAATATAGAATTTGTTCTCAAACCTAAAGTGGTTTTTAGTTAGAACCAAATGTGGCAAATCAGTTAGTAAACTATTAGGAGGTCTTAAATGTGCTCACTTTTCAAGGAAATGTGACAAGTCTTCGAGTTCCACCTTGTGAGGGATGAAGGTGTACATGTCCTTCACATCTGGAGTAAACAAAAATGCATCACTTTCAGCTCCTTCTTGCATCTCTAAACTCTCTACTAGGACTCTGAAAACTGCCCTGAAAACTGCACCTGGCAATGGTGCAAGTGGTTGCACCGCTCAACTGAGTTGCTCCGGAGCAACAAAGAGATGTATTCAAAAGAGATGCGCAATGGCTCCTCTTTTCTGAATATCCCAAACTATGCGGGCGGTGCAAGCATGATGCACTGGCACAACACCCCCAGACATGTCTAAATTCCTGGAATGGGAATATGCCAGCGCATCGAAAGATGAGCCAGGCCCAGTTTCCAGATATTTAGACCCAAACATGCAAATGGGGTCATTATGCATGCACGGCACAAATAGGGCCATTTGCATGTCATTATAGCCCCATTTGCATGAGTTGTGCAGGGCTGGCTGGCAGAATGCGCCGTGCACCCTGCACAGCATAACTAATGTCCCTGGCAGTCTAGTAGTACCCCCTCCCCGCATGAAACCCCAATCCCTGTAAAATATGTATTTTACTATGCCTGGTAATCCAGTGGTCCCCCCCCCACCCCACTCGCATTCCTATCCTGTAAAATATATACATGAATATTCCTGGTAGTCCAGTGGTTCCTCCCTCTCCACTTCATACCCCAATCCCCATAAAATATGTACATGAATATCCCTGGTAGCCCAATGGTTCCCCCCTCCCCACTCCATACCTGATCCCCGTAAAATATGTACATTAATATCCCTGGTAGTCTAGTGGTTCCCTCCCTCCCCGCTCCATACTCCGATCCCCGTAAATCATGTATATTAATATCCCTGGTAGTCCAGTGGTTCCCACTGCCCCACACGAAACCCTGATCATAGTGAATGCAATAACAATCCCTGCCCATGGTGGTCTAGTAGTACCTGCCCCACCCACACAGGACCCCCATCCCACCCTGCTCCCCCACCCAGGTCATCGGCAGGCAGCAAACCCACCTGGTCACCTCCATGGCTGCCTGCCGAATGACAGCTTACAGTAACACCTGCAGTCACATTGGTCCACACTGTCAACCCAATGGGCTTGCAGTGTGTACTGTAATAGTCATTCACAGCTTTTGAAACAAGGATTTATATTTCTCCCAGTTTTGTGCCATTTTGTTTTTGAGATATTGATTATAAAGTTTCCTCTTTATCTTTATTAGTTTTGTAGAGTATTTATGAACCATTCTGGTTTTACACCTCTATTTATTATATTTTCTAATTTTCTTTATATGTTTATCACATACCATGAAAATCTGCTTCTTGATAGTCTCTCACATTTCACTTGTTTTATTATGAAGTACTTGTTCGCAGATTATTTTGGCTGTCTTCCTATATTTTTGTTGATTAACTGTTTTAAAATTATACATCTCTCAACATCTGTTTTTATGTTTCTTGCACGCATGTGCAAGAAACATAGTGCCATCATCGGAGATTTCGGAGGTGTGTCACCTTCTCCTCCAATTCAGTCAGTGAGCTGGTAGGCGCGGCCCCTGTAAGCCAATGCATTTTGGAGCTGTCTATGACACGCTCCAAAATGCAGTGACATACAGTTGAAAGGGGGAGCACGCTGAGCAGAGATAAGAAGCTCACTGAAGCGTGAGTCTCCCCCCACACGCAGGTGTGCGTGCCCCCACACATACTGTGTAGCCGACGGGTGCCCAACCCTTGGCTGAGCTGTGTCTCTCCCCCAGTTGTAGGTGCCATGCTGGGGCCACCCCAGCGTGGCAATCAGTCCTTTGGCCGACGGGCTGCCCAATCCCGCCTGCTGAACGCCCCATCGGCCTTGTGCCATGCTGGGAGCCCACCCCAGCATGGCAAATGGTCCCACAACGCCTTTTTTTTATTTTTAACCTGAAAACGAAACGGTCTCATGGAGCTGCCTCCCGACCCCCACAACCCGCACTCACCCACTGTGCACCCAGCCTCCCCACGCCTCACCCCATACTTACCTCGACTCCGACGCGACGATCTTCGTGGACCGGGAACACATCTGCACTCTTCAAAGCCGCTCTGCAACTGAGGAAATGCCGGTAAGCTGTATAATGGCCTAGATAGGGGGTTTCAACTTTGTTGTGATATCTCAGGTATTTTTTGGATTTACCAATTTCAACATGCGGTTTTGATCTTCTCATGAATGATGTCGGTTGTCATGAGCAAGAGTTCAGTTCGAAAGGGTGATTTCGATGTACGTAAATCACCCTCGGCCTGAATAACGCCATGACAGTGACATCATTCATGAGAAGGGGTCCCAAACCCCTATGTTGAAAATTTGTGCAAAATACCAAAAATGACTGTTTTACTAGCATGCTATGCAGTTCCTACGCAGGCTCGTAAGTTCGCGAATTTCAATATTTTCACACCAGATTTTCAACATTGCCATTTTACCACACCTTCTTATGAGTAGTACAGCTGTCATTTTTCACATCTCACCCAAAATGTGTTTCCTACCATGTAGCTAGAATGGCGCAGTCGGTGTGCGAAATCAATGTACGTGACAAATTAAGAAAATCACAGTGACACAGTGACACTGTTCATGAGCAGAGGTCTTAAAATGGCTATGTTGAAAATTTGGTGAAAAAATTCCTAAAAATGACTGTTTTATGAGCGTGCGTTGCGCAGTTCCTACGCAGGCTCTTAAGTTCGCAAATTTTCAATATTTTCACTCCAGATTTTCAACATTGCCATTTTACCACACTTCCTTATGACCAGTACAGCTGTCATTTTCACATCCTGCTCAAACGTAGTTTCGCTCATGTAGCGCATAATGGCGCAGTCGGTGTGCAAACTCAAGTAAGGGACACTATTAACAAAATCACAGTGACACTGTTCATGAGCAGAGGTCTTAAATGGCTATGTTGAAAATTTGGTAAATGCTAATGACTGTTTTACTAGCTTGTGTGTTGCGTAGTTCCCACGCATCAAACAGAAGTTCGCAAATTTCAATATTTGCACTCCAATGACTTCCAAATACCTAAACAGCACATAGAAGCAAGCAACATTCGGCATTGACAAATGCTTGTTTATTGTGATATATTCCTCTATTTGGAAAGATACTGTATTGTGGTTACTATTTCCTAGTGGTGCTAGGATTTCCTAATTGTTAATATTAATCTCGTCTGTGGTTAGCACAATGTCTAATATACGTTCTCATCTTGCTGGTGTTGTTATGTGTTGCTTCATGTCTGATTCCATATATAGAATAGTGGATGAGTGACCATCCACAACAAGGCTGCGTTTCCATCGAGGGAGTTGATGATGTCATAGAGCCCGCGAGAGGTCTCTATGGCATCATTAACTCCCGAGTTGGAAACACAGTCTTAGTTGTGGATGGTCACCCATCCACTATTTTTTATAGTATATGGTTCCTCGAAATGGGCACAATGTTCATACCTTGCGTTCACGCTCTTGCACCAGTCCTCGTTCGAGTCACATCCTCGAAGATACTGGTCCTCCTCACTGTGGTTACGCTCTGCTCCAGTCACGTCCCCGGTCCCAAATATACTGGTACTCCTTGCTGTGGTCCCACTCTGCTTTTCTCTGTAACTGTGCCAGAGATTTTGAAAAAAACAAAACAAAGAAAACCTGCAAATTGATAGTTTGGACACACGGAGTCAACTATGGCAGTCCATGTCCAAACTGTCTGCTTTCCCAACCACTCACTAAGTGAGTCTGTCATTTTAGAGTGTATTTTTTGAATCACCACCTGTTTCCACCAATCAGGTAGGAGCTCAAGGGGGAAAAGTTGTTGTACTACTGGTGTGCTGTCAGAACAACAGTACAACAACTTTTTTGACTTTGAACTGTCCTACAACAAGATTTGGCAAACCTTTGTTTTCCATACACAATAAGCCCTAACCATGTACTATAACTGCTTTCAAAAATGTGGTCGCTACAAGGTTTAATAGCTTCATTATGTTCCAGTTTATGTCATTATAATTTAGATCCCCCACAAATATAATCCGTCCTATTTCACAGCCTCTGTCAAGCTCATTGATTATTTCTTCAGTTATCTCATTTCCGCTGTTTGGAGGTCTATAGCATAATCCCAAGATGATGGTTTTGTCTTTTTCTGTACCTAGTTTGATCCATATAGATTCTGTTTTACTGTCATTTTTTTATTTTGTCTGATATTATATTGGACGGTAGATGGTTAGCTATATATGCTGCTACTCCCCCTCCTTTTTTTGTGTTTGATCTACATGGTATAAGTTATATCCCTGTATTTATGTACCCCACTACTCCTTTCCAGTCCACCACGTCTCCGTGATGCATGCTATATCGGTTTTACCCATTGGTTTTAATAATAATTCTTAATTCTTCTTTTTTGTCATTTTGACTCCTTACATTTGTCAATAGACAGTTTAATTCTCTGGGGTTCTTTTCTATTTTGTTGTGGCTTTTATTCACGCTCTTCATTTTATTCTCCTCCCCCCCATTTATTAGCTTAAATTCTCCAGAGGTACATTACTATTAATCATATTTGTTAAGATTTTGGTTCCAGCATTACTGAGGTGCAAGCCATCCTTTGCATATAACTGCTTTTTCTGGTAAAAGGACTCCCAAGTATCAGTAAATTTAACTCCTTCCTTTACACATCTGTTTGCCAATCTTCTGTTCATCCTTTGAATTGTATTATTTTTCTCCTTGTAACCTTTTTACAATTGGCAGACTGCCTGAAACAACTGCCCTCTGACCCAGCCCTTTAATATCATTAAACAAGTTCCTAATTTCATCCACAATGTCTTTTTCATGATCTTTCCCAACATTATTAAATTTTTTTTATACTTCATTTCATCATATTTTATAAACGAATCTCCAAGACAAATATACAACTTATATATACATACATAACAGGGTAGTGCACATTTATAGTCAGTTGGCTGTGGTGGTCTAACATGTTATTTAGAAAGAGAGATCAGGCAACAGCATTCAATTGGCAGTAGAGATTCAGCACATTCTGTTACTTCTGGTATTTAACAGGTAAGTTAATTAACAATAAAACCAAACTAAGTTGCTAAGAAAGCTATAACAGCAAAAATAGCCAGCCATTGAAACAAAGTGCATTCTAGTCAAAGAGTTGCAGACAGAGGTGGTTTCAGTCTAAAAAAAGAAGGGGGGATTTAAAAAGCATGCCAGAAGTGGGGGTTAAAGATGGGGAAGATGGAATGGGGTATATTCGATTGTGCACCAGGACATCATGCTCAGATATCTAGAGTTTTGGGGGGGTAGAAATTATCAGGGCCGAATATATCCTTACAGAAGTAAACATCTGTTGATTACTCTTTGCCCTTTCTGGGTGGGGGATATAATCATATACAAGAGTGGTACAGCTCCCATCTAGCCCATCTGTTTATGTATTTTTCCACTTTATCTTGGATGTTATGTGAGATCTGCTCAAAGCTTTGAATATAGATCACCATTTCTTTCCACTCTGAGACTTCTGGTGGGTCAGTCTGGAGCCATTTTTTAGTAATAACTTTGTAGGCAGAGACCAGAAAGGTAGACCAGAGGTAGATTAAATCCCCACCTTTGAGTGATCTAGGGGGAATGCCCAGGGTAAGGTTTAGGGGGGCTAGATGCTCCTTCAGGTTGAATATAGCTAAGATATGTTAGGCAACTTTCTGCCAAAAGGTGTGTAATTTGGGGCACTGAAAAAAGATGCGTGCATGAGTGGCATTGGCTTCTCCACATTCTCTCTAGCATGCTGGGGAAGATCTAGGGTCTCGTCTGGCTAACAGTTGTGGGGCTAGAAAGTATCTTGCGTGCACCTTCTATGCATATTCCCTCCATAAGGGGGAGAAAGTAGTAGACCAGGTGATCTGCCAAATTCTAGGCCAGAGAGACTGAAAAAGTGCAATCACAAGGTCCTTTTCCCAGCGTAATTTTAAGGACTCTGCAGAGTGGGCTCTCTGTAATGTTAGGAATTTACATATATATGGAAGATATATATGGAAGATAGTGTGTTTCTCTTCTCCTGATTTCCGTATTTGAGTATAGGGGGTGGTATCTGCCAGCACCTGGGATTGAGTGGAATGCTTCCTTAACTGTAAATTGATGAAGTCTCTAATTTGGAAAAAAAAGATATTTTTGCCCCCAGCTAAATTTGGTTCTGGCTTCTTCAGAAGTAATTACTGCATCATTCCGGATTAATTGCCAAGGTGCCACACAGCCTTTTGCAGCCTGGGAAGCATACCTGGCATATTCTGTGGCTGGTTTGAAATTCTTGTTTGCTGTAAACCAAGCATATGGCTCCCCTACTCCACCCCACCAGGATTGCCAGTGCGGCTTTAGGTAGGAAGTGAGAAATCTGTTTAATTAGTTGAGAGGAGACTAGCACAGATGGTAGGGGGTGAGGTGTAGGCTGAGAAAAGTCTGCACGTTTCCAGTGAGCAGAATAGTTTTGATTGCCCCACAAAAGGGCAAGTCTCATCTGGGCCACATTCCTGTAGTATTGTAGGTCTGGCATTGTGAGACCCCTGAGTGATTTACACAAGGATAGCAGCTGGGCTTTAAGGCGTGGTTTCTTGCCCTGCCATATAAAGACCAAGAGCATTCTCTGCCATGCTGTTAAGTCCTTAACTGGTATAATGCAAGGAAGACATTGAAATAAATATAGAAGTCTGGGTAGGGCGTTCATTTTAATGGCCTGGGTTCTAGTATTCAGGGACAGGGGCAGTAGATTCCACCTTCTCATATCAGCTCTCAAGGTGGCAATCAATGGGGTATAGTTCAGTTTGAAAAGTAAGCGCAAGCCTGTGGGTATCTTGATTCCTAAATATTTTATTGCCGGTAGGTCCCATTTAAACTGAAACTGCTTCCTAATTGAGGTTGGGGCAGAATAGCTAAATGTAAGCACTTCAGTTTTTGTTGTATTTAGGGAGTAGCCTGATGGTTCTCAAAATACCTTAAGTTTGTGAAAAAGTTTGAGGAGCATCACATCTGGGTCGGTAAGGAATACCAGGACATCATCAGCGAAGAGGGCTGATTTATGCTCCCTATTCGCAAGCTGTACGCCCTGTAGTTCCTCTCCCTGTCTGATGTATTGAGCAAGAGGTTCAATATAAAAGGCAAATAAGTGGGGGGAAATAGGGCACCCCTGTCTAGTGCCTCTCTGGAGAGGGAAACTCTGTGAGATATGTCCATTCGACCTTATATAGTCCTGGGGATTAGTATAGAATTTAAAAATAAGTTTTATAAATTGTTCAGGGAAACCGAAGCTGGCAAGGACCCCCCTGAGAAATACCCACGAGACCTTATCAAAGGCTTTTTCAGCATCAAGGCTGATAAATAGTGCTGGAATATTCTGTTTTTGGATATGTTCAATTAGGTAGATGGGGCGTCCGATGTCTGAGACTTGGCAGCCAGGAATGAATCCGCTTTGGTCTTGATAGATTAGGAGTGGGGCTATTTGTTTTAATCTTTGTGCCAGAATGGCAGCCAGCATTTTATAGTCTGTATTTAGGACTGATACGGGATGGTAAGAGCTAGGCAGAGAGGGGTCCTTGCCCGTCTTCCAAATAACCAAAATAATAGCATCATTCCAGGATGGGGGGCATAGTCCCTTTTGGGGTTGGGATATTTAAGAATAGTCTATGAAGAAGGGGGAGGAGCTGAGGCTTAAAAATGTTATAAAATTCTCCAGGGAGACCATCTGTGCCTGGACATTTATTTGTTTTCGGTTTCCCAATAACTGTTTCTATTTCCTGGGGTGCTATTGGGTTTGTTAGGGTTTACACCAGATGTTTGGGTATCTTTGGGAGTTTAAGAGATTGTAGGAAACTTTTTATTTCCCCTTCTTCGGGAGGATGGGGGGAGTATAGTTTGGAGTAATATTACAAAAAAGTGTTTGAGATCTTAGCTATCGTATATTGGGGGGGGGCTTATACTGTTTTTCCTAATTTTAGTAATTGTGGCCCTAGCTTTTTGTTTTCTAAGTCAGCTGGCCAATAATTTTAGAGAACGGGGGGCCTCCGTCATGTAATTTTTGCCTTAAAAAGATTAATCTCTGTTCTGTATTATAATTCAACAGTGTATTAAGTTCATGCTTTGAAGTTCTTAATTCAGTGGCTGTCTCATTATTAATTTTGATTTGTTGTTGTTCTTCTAGGGCCTGTATACGTGCCAGGAGGGAGGTCTTCTTATGTTCCTGGACTTTCTTTTTTTAGCAGATATCTTAATAAATTTGCCCTCTACGCATGGCTTTGATAGTATCCCAAAGTATGGAAATATTCATATCTGGGGTATCATTATCAGAGATGGCCTGTGTTATTGTGTCTTTTATATCCTGCAGAGTCTCCTTATTGCTTAGGAGAGCTATGTTAAGTCTCCATGGGGTGTTCCTTTTAAAATTGTCAAATTGAAATTGTAGGAAGACAGGGGCATGGTCCGAAAGAACAAAGTCCCCTACCCACTTTTTTTGGCTACCCCATTGTGCTCCTGGGAGAGTAGGAAGTAGTCAGTGGTAGAGTAGGTCTGATGGGCTTGAGAAAAAAAAGTATAATGGCCATCCATGCCATTGAGATGTCTCCACGTATCTAGGAAGCCCAAATCCTTGAGCAGTTTGGATAGGTCTCTCAGTTTTTTAGCTGTATCCGGGAGGGTTCCTCCCAAATCCATCCCCCTAGTAAGATTCATGTTAAAGTCCCCTCTACATATAATAGGGCCTTCACTCCACTGAGCTAACAAAAGAAGGAAAGTCCGATATGTCCTGAATTCTGTATCTGGAGGGAAATATACTGAGGAGATAGTCACCATAGTACCCTTTAATCACCCTTTCACTAAGACATATTTTCCTTCCTTATCAATTATCCAGTCCAGGCATTCCAGTGGGTCCCGGGGGGGTCAAAATTACTGCACCCCTACGACGACCCTTACTATGCGAAGAGGTATAGACCTGGGAAAAGCCCAAGCGCTCAAAGTTCGACCTGAGAGAGACGAGTCTCTTGAAGTAGAGATATGTCTGCCCCAGACTGCCTGAGGGAGGCCAAGATCTTTGAGCGCTTAATTGGACTAGAGAGTCCGTGTACATTATATGTGCATATTGTATAACCCATTTTTAGGTTATGGGGAGGGCATCATTACATTCCCCTAGTTTAGTAACAATAAGCGGTGAAACATTCTGTCTGCTTTTACAATAAAGTTGGCAATACTGCTCCTTAAAAACATTATAAACCTTGTAAGAAAGACATATTGCATTAGCTGGCAAAATTACAGTAAACAAACTACGTGTAAACTGTACACGGAACATAGAACTTGTATATTGCTTCCAAGGTAGGAAGTCAAATGATTCTAGTGACGTCTGTACCCACCTTGAGGTTGTTAACGGTAGGTAGAAGAGAGGGTGTGCATTCCTCCTGGGGGGGAGGATCTCTTCCTGGGTCATGGTATTATTATACCCAGATAGCATACTGGCTTTAGAGTCTTAGAGTCCTCAAGCCCATCCTGCAAAGGAAAATTTCTTCCTAGGTCTCCTTGCCCTGCCCCACCACCGGGAGAGAGGGGAGGGTGGGGGAGACAGCGAATGAGGATCCCACAAATGAGAGAGAAACGGGGGAGCATGACACCCTTATCCCCCTAGGGCCTGTTCAAGGGGTGGGGGTGGGGGGCAGGGTAGCCACACTCTGCAATTACCCTTGATCTTGAGCAATCACCTATCTCCCCCAGTCCAGGAAACGGGGGGTAAATATAATAACCGATTATTCACTGGGTTTATATAGGGGGCATACTCACCCAGACACCCGCCACTGCGGCTGTTAGTTTCAAGATGGAGGGGCATCGCATACTCTAATAAAAAAACAGTAGGACACATATTGAAAAATAAATTCCCCCCCCCTTTTCGTGCCTTCAGTTCAGCATAACTGATCTAAATGTACTGTCAAGGTAGATCCACAAATGTCTCTTGCCCTGTGGTTTCGTTGATTTGGGGGTATTCTGAATTTCTAGAGGGATCTGGACCCTCTAGGGTTAAGTCCACGTACCCCTGCTCCTCAGGTAATACCTAAGAAAAGCTAAGAGAGAGATTGGGGGCACTTAATGAAGGGGGGGGCCCATTGGGATTCAAGCATGGGGGCTGCCGTCATAGGTTAAGGGGAAAGAAAAAGTTTTAGATCACATTTTTCAGATTACACAGTTGGCACTTCAAGCGGCATTACGGGGAGGCTTGCAAGGATGACATACAGAGAGCCTCGTTACTCACCGCGAGCCTCCCAGATACCATCTGAGACTAAAATTGGGAGCATGGCAGATTGTTCACCCTTCCATTCCCTCCAGGTCCTGCTTGGAGATGCCAGGCAGTTTTTTGATCAAATCCTGAAAGTATTGAATGTTCTCTGAGCTGGTATGATTTGTTGGGAGCTTTTTTCTTGGGGCGACTTGCCATGCTTGTTCCTGTTCTTTCCTTTTGAGCAAGTTATTTCGGGAGGGGGAGCTCCAGGTTGTCTATACCTCTCTTCCACAGTACTCTGCTGCAGTCTGTAGGGTGTTATAGAGCTTGGTCACCTCCTTCCAGAAAACTCTTGAGTTTTGCAGGGTACGGTGTCTGGACTTTCAGCTGTTTCCCCCGTAGTGTCTTAATAATCCCGAATATTTCAAGCGTTGTTTTTGAATGTCTGATTGGTAATCCTGATCAAAGAAGAGCCGTGAGTCAAGGTACCCGACTTTTTTCTTCTGCCATGCTCTTCTTAAAATGTCCTCCTTAGTGTGGTAGCTGTGAAATTTAATGGTTATGGAGCGAGGACGTGCGGTGCTGTCTTTTGGTTTGGGGAGGAGGGCTCGATGGGCGCGCTCTAATTTTAGTTTGTAGCCTGTGGAAGATCAAGTACATCTCAAAGCATATCAGACAAGAACTCTGCCATATCTCCTTCTTCTGCACCTTCCTTTAGACCATATAGTTGTAGGTTTTCTCTACGAGATCTACTATCCAAATCAAGGTATTTTTGCTCTGTTGCTGTTGCATGCTGACATAACGCATGTACAGTGTGCCCTAGATGTTGCAAGCCATCCTCGCTATTTGAAATTCTCTCCTCCGCTTCCTGCATCTGACTCAACTTGGGAGAGCTTCTGGTTTAACTGTTTAAACTCTGCCTTATTCTCTGCCCTCATCTCTCGTAACTCCTTCATCAGGGAGTCAAATCTACTTCTGGAGAGTCAGTCGGACTCTTTGTCCGTATCATAAGACGTGGCTGGATCATTGCCTTGTGGTAGGCCGCTACCTCGCACCGGAGAACCGTATTGGGAGTTTGAGCTTTCTTTTTCAGTCCGGGAGTGCTGGGTTTTATTCTGGGGTCCTCTTTCCTTTACCGTTTCTCCGCCTGACATTTTCAGCGCTTTTTGTTCGTTTTCTCTTAGATTTGGAGGATTTTTATGCAGGTATGGGCTGGAGCTGCGTGTTCAGCTGCCAAACAAAGCCGTGGCAGAACCGGAAGTCCTTTCCCAACATTATTAATTCCCACATGAACTACTACAGTCTGCGAATGTCTCTTGGTCTCTATGACCTTTGGAAGGATATGTTTTACATCCTTTATTTTTGCCACCGGCAAACAGTTGACCTCCCTGTTTGTTTTGTCAGTGCCACAATAATGGCATATGTCCTTCTCAGGATTGAGACCCCAGTTACCAGTACCTTAGCCTATCTTGACTCCTGCTCATTTTCATCAGACTCTCTTAAAGAGTCATATCTATTTGTTAGTTGTATTTCATTATTGCCTATTGTTCTCCTTCCTTTTTTCTTTGGCATATTTTGTACCGTAGTCCAATCCTCATCGACTTCATTTTCTGTTGGGCTTTTTTTCTGATATATTTTCAGATTCTGTTGGATCCCCCTCTATTTGTGCCCCTTTTTATTTTTTCCCTTGGCATATTAGCATTAGATTCTTTGAGAGTGTTCCCTTAAGGCATTTACTTAAATACATAGAATGGTCAAAAAGTCATCTGAGGGGTTGTAGGCCTCCATTTTTACTGTTTGTTTCCTGCGCATAGATTTCATCTGTATAATTGCCCTTTGGGTAAATTGTCCCTATGCTGCTCAGTGCTTCTCCCATGTTACTGATATCTTTTATCTATTATTTATTTATTGTACAGTATTGGAATTTCAAACCTTTGAGTCAGAGATTCATTTACAAAGGCTCCACATCAAGGGGAGACAAGGTTACAATGAACATACAGACAAGGGTTATAATGGTTTACAAACAAGGGTACAATAGTTTACAAAGTAGTATGGGAGGTTAAGGAATACAGTTTACAATGCTCATAATACAGTTTAGGTTTAAGAAATCAAACCAGGTTACAAATACAATAATGCAAGTTGAAATGGAGTTCCATGTCAGGCAGGATGGTGGTCCCTTGTCAAAGGAAGGTTGGGTGGAGTGGGGTCATGGATAAGGTGGTGGTGGTGGTGGTAGAGGCAGGACAGGGTCCTTTGTTGGGAGGCGGGGGGTGAGCTAAGTTAGTGGCAGGTGCAGACCTGAGAGTTGAGCAGATGCTCCCTAAGGAGGATTTTGAATTTTCCAAGTTTGGGAGTGGCAGAAATATTGGTGGGGAGAGAGTTCAGCCAGGAGGGGGTACAGTAGTAGAAGGAGCGCTGCCCTAGCGCAGTTCTGAGATGTGGGACTTGGACTTGGACTTGGAGAGTGGGTTTTGTGGAGCTGCGAGTAGCTAGCTTTATGAGGGAAGGTTGAAGGAAGGAGGAGACTCCTGGAGGGGCAAGACCACTGAGAATTTTTCTAATGAACAGGCAGGTCTGATACCTTAGTCTTTCATCAAACTCAAGTGTTTTAGCAGAGTTATAGAGTGTGCAGGTATGAGTGAGTCTATCACATCTGGTGATAAGACGACATGCTTTGTTTAGAGAGACCCTAATTCTGTGCAGGGAGGTGGCATCAGCAGATCCGTAGACAAGAATGCCATAATCTACGAGGGACCAAGAATGCCATAATCTACGAGGGACAGTATGGATAAGGATACAGCCAGTTTGATGGCCTCAGGGGGGAGACAGTGCTGATGGCGGTAAAGCTGGCCGAGTCTAGCATTAATAGCAGTACCAAGTTGGTGTATGTGAGCTTGGAATGTAAGGGCAGGGTCAAGAATGATCCCAAGGTATCCAAAGTTCTGGACTTGTTCGAGAGGTTGACAGTGCTCTGTGTGTATCAAGAGAGAGGAATTTTTGGATTTGTTTTGGTAATGGGAGAAGAGCGTGACCTTTGTTTTTTTGCTGTTCAGCACCAACCTGTGATCAGAGAGCCAGGCCTCAGCTTTACTGAAGGAGTCTTATAGAGCTTGCTGTAGTGATGTTGGGTTGGGATGTGCAGCGTAGAAGACTGCTTCATCTGTGTACATAAAAATCTTTCCAGGACAGGCTTTTGGAAGTTTGTTTAAAAATGGACTAAACAGGGTGGGCCCTAATATTGAGCCCTGGGGTACCCCCGAGCGAACTGGGAGGCAGCTGGAGAGGGTCCCATTTATTTTTACACATTGAGTCCTGGAGGAGAGGTAGTCCTCAAACCAGGCCATGGCATCGCTTGACAGGCTGAGCTGGGAGAGTGTGGATATTAGGAGGGAGTGATTAACAGTGTCTAAAGCTTTCGACAGGTCAATGAAGACTGCACCAGCCAGATGTCCCTTGTCCAGAGCAGTGTGGATAGAGTTAGTGAACTCCCACCAGGGCGGCTGTGGTGCTGTGACCCTTCCTGAAACCATGTTGTTCGTCACATAGGAGGTTGTACTTAGGTAGTCTGAGAGCTGGTCTGAGGCTATTTTTTCCAATGCTTTAGAGAGAGGGAGGAGGATAGAGATAGGGCGGTAGTTCCCAGCTGAGGTATGGTCTCCACTTTTGTGAACTGGGGTGATGGTGGCCGTTTTCCATACTGAGGAGAACTTACCAAAACAGAGGGAGCTGTTTAGGATGAAAGTGAGGGGGGGAGAGGACCTCATCTAGAACCAGTCTGAGTATACGGAGATCTAAAGAGTCACTACTGTGATGGGTGCCACTGAGGGCTTTAAGGAGGTGCGGCTTAGCTACATGGGCATCAGTGGCATGGAAGTAGAAAGGCAGGTGGGAGAGGGTGGGTGTGGGAGTGGGGCAAAGGGTCAAAGAAATTTGGTGGGAGGACTGCATTTAGGTCCGAGAAGGAGTCATTTAGGGTATTGGCTATCTGCTGTAGATTGGTAGTTAGGGAGCCGCTGATGTTGAGTTGAGTAGGAGAGGGTGCGGCAGATTTGCCATTTAATTCCTTTATGTTTTTCCAGAATTTTCACCCTGAGCCCCAGGTAGAGGTTAGGGACATTTTATAGTGCTCTACCTTAGCCTTACGAGTGGCCCAGGTGCATTGGTTGCGAGCCGCCCAATAGCGTTGTTTGTTGGAGGGTAAACCAATTTCTAGTGCCTTGTACCAGAGTTGGTCCCGGTGGCACATCTGGTCAAGTAACGTATGTGTGATCCAGGGGGTGTCCGTACGTTTGATTGTGCACTTAGGGGGCAAACCTGTCACATGCTTAGGACTTAATAAAGAGGTCAAGTGCAGAGTTGATATAGGTGGCACAGTATACTTGACTCCAGTCATGGTGGGCAAGGTAGTCCTTTAGGGGGCCCAGTTTACCGGGCTTGAGCTTACGCAGCAGGACTATGACAGGCGCCTGTTTCTTAAGTTTGAATGACCAGGTGCAGAGAACGGGGGAATGGTCACTTGTAACATCGGGGAGCACACTAGTAGAGGGTATCTTATGGGGCGATTAGTGAAGACTAAGTCCAGTAGGGTGGAGGTATTGTTCCCGTGGTTGATGCGTGAGAGAGTGGTGACAAGCTGGGTGAGGTCAAGGACCATTGTTGCGTCTTTGAAGGGTGCGGCCGAGTTCGCGAGCCAGTTAATGTTGAAGTTACCTAGGGTTATTTGTTCAGCCTTGGGGGAGAAAGTAGCGAGGTGGTTGACGATGGACTGGAAGGCACTTTTCTGGTCACGAGGGGGGTGGTGTAGACCGACGTGATGATCAAGGGGGGGCTGATGTTATATAGGGAGACCTTTAAAGATGAGGCTTGCGCACCAGCTTCAAATTGGGGGGAAGAGCACTTAAGGCCTGGAGGGTGTCACGGATGTATATAACACACCCACCACCTCGTTTCCCAGTCCTATCATCGTGGTATAGGGCATACCCAGGTGTGGTGATAGCAGAATCTGGGGTGGCCTTAGACAGCCATGTTTCGACTAGTGACAGGACATTGGGCTGGTGCTGTATTATCCAGCATTGGAGAACATCAAATTTTTTCAGTAGACTGCAGACATTTAGTGTAGCAATGCATAGCATAGAGGAGAGGGGAGGGTTTGGGGGCAGGGGTAGGTCCAGGGTTGGGATGTATATTACCGGATAGCAGTAGGAGTAAGGAGAGAAGGCGAAGCAAGGCTAGGTGCCTTTGTTGGCTGTGGCATGCGGAGGTAGTGCAGGAGGTTTGGGAATTTTTGGGGCAAGAAGGAATAGGTAGGGCGCGTAGTAAGGGGAGGGAGAAAAACACTTGTGGCAGGTGGGGGGTACCAGTGGGGATGGGGGTGAAGATGTGGGATTGGCATGGAGGAGATAAGGTGGTGGTGGTGGCTGTGTGCTGGTAGGGTGGAAGAAGCAGAGGATCAGAAAGGCTCGGAGCTGGAGGGCCAGTACTGTAACTTGGACAAAAAGGGAGATGAGCAGTGTTAGTGGGGGGGGTCGGGATAGAAGGGGTTGGGTATAGCGGGCCATAGATGACAAAGGTGGTAGGTCAGTGAAGTAGAAATGAATGCAGGTCAAGTCCTGAGTCTACCAGTAGTACAGTGGTAGGAGCACAGACTGTGGTACGAAGGGTACATGGTTCAAGACTGGGGGGGAAGGGAGAACAGATTAAAAAGAGGTGGAAATGGGAGAGAGACAGAGAAGAGAGTGGAGTTTACAGGTGGTAGAGGGAGAGAGGTTACAGGAAGAAGAGTGCAGGAGCAAGAGGCAATACTGACTCCTAGTCGTCACTAGAGGAAGTGGTAGGTGCACCTGGGTGGAAGGTAGGAGATATAGTGAGCAGCAATAGGCAAGGATTTCAGTACTCCCCCTAGTGGTGGAGTGTTGTAACTTGCTAATGGAAGGATAGGGACTTGGACAAATCATGTGACAGGAAGACAGAGATAAATTAGGACACAGCTCTGGGTGGGATCTTAATCTTTAATCTTTATACTTCTTGTTTCAGCAGTACTGTGATACTTTCAACTGAAAATACATTCAATTCTATATTTGTATAAATGTGCTTGCTTACTTGTTATAGTATCCTGGCCAGTACCCTAGTCCACTCAGGACACGCAAGACACACACTGACATGTTGAAACTGGCTTCAAAATGGAGCTAATCCCAGCCACAAGTTTTTCGTGTGGAAAATGTATTCAGTGTTCACACACATATAAATTGAAGGAGTTTAAAATGCAGCAAAGGACAAGAAAAGAGTGGTTCAAGATTTTATCACTTGGTAGTCTACACATGGTGGGCCCCATATTCAAAAGTGGCCGGCTGTATCGTGCAAGTGCTTGTGCCATGCAACTCAGCTGCACAGCACAAAATGATGGTATATTCAGAAGTTGTGCCTTAATATGCGACTGCGCATGTGCAGCTGAATATCCCGAACATGCACAGTCGTACAGTGGGAGATGCGCGGCAGGTGCCCAGAGTCCAGTGCAAAGCACATGAAAGTGTGTGATTCAAAGACACTTGAGCGGTGGTCAGATTTGCAATATTCAGTCCAGGATATGAAAATGGCCTCATTGCACAGTCAGTGCCCAAACAGCACATTTGAATCTCATTACTGGAATGTATTCAGGCTATTGGCATGTGCAGTTCTAGCATGACAGGGCAGCACCACCACTCCACAAAGGTGATCAGGAGGTACTGCAGCCTAGCAAGCTGGTGAGAATGCATGGTTGTGTGTGGGTGGACTGCTTTGGCCTGAGTACAGTGCTACATACCCCCCAACCCCTTAGCATCCAAATGTGTGCCAAAGTGTGTGACAACTGATCAGAAATAAGTGCACCAGTGTCGCTTCTGTGTGCTGATACCTAGCATCTCATATTATTGAACAATTCTGCTGAACAGTCTCAATGGTCGGTGTATAATGTTACTCACTCTGTGTGGGTCAGAGGGTGTCTGAATGATAACATGAGTGCCATACCTTGTACCGTGTGACAGTTGAGAGATTTGCAGTGCTACTACTCATGGCCATGTCCGTGCTCTAGGTGGCCCCATGCACAACACTGGAAGAGTCTGATGTCCTTGGGGCATGCCCCGCCACCTCCAGGCCGCAGGTGGTGCCGTCCTGCTCCGTGATGCACACAGGTGTGCACTGTCCACCACCAGCACACCACAGTGACCTGAACCCAGGGCCCCTGTGGCATTGTCACACTGCAGGGATGGCATCGGTGACATGTATGTAGTTCCTGGTGGCGTGCTGTGTGCACCTGTGGTGTTCCACTGTGGGTGTGTTTGCCACTGGGCTGTCCCTGACCTGTGCCATGCTGCCCCAATTACTGCAGTGTATCCTGCTCACCATTATCCCAGACGCCACCATGGATGCATGCCTCCACCAGGTGGCACTCTGATGGCCACATGGGTGCAGGCCATGGCACCTGGTACGTGTGCTGCGTTGTAGCTGTCTGCTCTGCTGGTGTGCTGGGGGAGTGTCTGACTAGCATGAGGCAGATGGGCATCCCCGACCTGGGTGTGGTGAGGAGGGTGGCTGCCTGGGCGGTGCCGGTGTGTGACAGGGTTGAATAGGACCCTATCCCAGTTGTTGTGGAGAGCATAAATGCAGGGAGCTGTTCTGCCCTTTCATGTCTTTTGTCTGTCTGGTTGCACAACTAGATTTTCTTGTGAGACCTAGGACTTGATCACCCTAACAGTCTCGCAATTCTTCTCCTCTCACTGTCTCTCAGTCTTCCCTTGCTGTTTCTATCTTTTCCTCCCTTGCATATCTGCTGATATAAAAATATATTCAAATCATTATGTAGAAATGTAATTGATGTTGGGAACCTTTTTGTTTAGAAATGATGTAGTTTTACTGTTGAAATGTATATAAATTATATTTTGAGATGATTGCAGAAAGCTATTGGAAACTCAAGGGGTTACCTGAGTGCATTTTTTAAGCCTTTTGTAAGAGCTGTGGAAAAGGGGCCTCACTTCTGGGACACTGTGTTGCTGCCTACACCTGCCTGAAACATACAAGAACACTTCAGAAAAAAAAAAAGGATGCTTGTTAAGAAGGGGGCTTGGAAGGACTTATACGACAGAGCTGCAATTGCTTGCAAAGGAGGGACACAGAGATGGAAGGAAGACTCAAATGGACTTTTTCTGTTTATCTGGCCTTTGTAGATAGTTATACTGAACAATTTTATTTTTTTATGTTACTGCTAGTACAAATAAATACTCTCGTTGAGAATTTTAGAGCTGCTCTTGGTTTTTCCTATGCTTCCTGACCTGTGCCACGATGACAGCTGGTGTCAGCCTAAGTGGGATTTATGTCATGTATACTCTAAGCCAGGAATGTTGTGCATGGACTGGACCTAGTACCAGGGAAGCATAGAGAAAGGTATGGATTTTGCAGCAGCAAGTCCAGGAGTGGTTACCAGGAGAATGGCAGCCAAACTAGCAGAGAAAGAAGTCCAAGCTGAGATTGTACAGTCAGCACAAGTTATGGAAAAAGAACAGGCAGTGACAACCTGACAGCCTGTCTGCCTTTTTCCAGTGGTGGGCTGTACAACAAAAAAAGATGGAGAAACTGAGGAGAGAAGAGAAGCAGCAGATGAGAGAAGAGAGACAGTGGTGGAGCTGAGAAAGGCAGCAGTTCTCTGAAGAACAAACAGCACTTTTTTTTTTTTTTGTAAAGTTAAAAAAAAAGGCAACATGTCTAAGGGACCAGCAGTTGGCATTGATCTTGGCACAACCTACTCTTGTGTGGGTGTTTTCCAGCATGGTAAAGTTGAAATTAATGCCAATGATCAGGGTAATAGATCCACCCCAAGTTATGTGGCCTTCACAGTTACAGAGAGGTTGATTGGTGATGCTGCAAAAAATCAGGTTGCAATAAACCCCACTCAGAAACAATCTATAATGTCTTATATGTGTGCTCTAAGAAAGAAGCTGGCAAAATATGTTGAAATTGCCCATAGTAATCAGGAAGAGGCCCAAAACCAGCAGAAGGTGTATTATGAAGATGGGATAAAAGAAAAAGTTTTTGAGCCAGGTGAAAAGGTTTTGCTACTGTTACCCAGAACAGAAAATAAACTGTTAATGAAGTGGCAAGGGCCTTATAAAGTACTTAGATGTACTGGCACCGTTAACTACGAGATTGAGACGTGTGACAGGAAAAATCCTATTAAGATATACCGTGCTAACCTCCTCAAGAAATTGGTTGAAAAATTGCCAAAAGCTGCTTTGCTAGTTTTACCAGAAACTGATAAGGAAGATATTAATATAGCTTATGATAGACTGGAACAAACTGTAAATGCTGATGCTGTAAAGGTGAATGTTTCTTTAACCTCAGAACAAACTGCAGACATTCGTAATGTGCTAAAGACATTTAACAGTACTTTTACCATGGTACCAGGCCGAGCAAAAGGGGTCGAACACATAATAGTGACGAGGAATGCTCGTCCTATTAGGCAAAAGACATACAGTACAGGTTACCAGAGTGATTAAGAGCTGACGTGGTTAAGAAAATACAAAAAATGAAATAATTGGGTATCATAGAAGAGTCGAGGAGTGCTTGGTCATCTCCAGTGGTAATTGTAAACAAAAAAGAAGGGGATCTCAGAATCTGCCTTAATTTTAGGAAGCTTGATCAATTGTCAGAATTTGACAGTTATACTGTGCTCAGAATAGATGATTTGGTGGACAGACTGGGGAGTGCAAAGTATACCAGTACCCTCGATCTCACCAAGGGTTACTGGCATATCCCTTTAGCTAAAGAATCCAGAGACAAAACTGCATTTGCCACTCCTGTTGGATTCTGTCAGTTCACCACCATGCCATTTGGTTTACCAGGTGCATGAGCTACATTCCAGTGGTACATGGATGTAATTGTATCACCTCACACTGGTTATTGTGCTGCATACAAGGATGATGTTGTGGTGTACAGTCCAGACTGGAAAAGCCACCTGGAACATCTATGAGCAGTTATTCAAACTATCAAAATGACAATCCTACCAAGTGTGCATTGGGCATGCAGGAAACAAGATATTTGGGCTATGTTTTGGGAAATCGAGAAGTCAAGCCAGAGGTTTCTAAAATAGAAGCTGTAGCTAACAGCCCTGTCCCCAGAACCAAGAAACATGGTAATTTTTAGTGATGGCTGGTTATTATCAGAGATTTTTTCCCAGTGTTGCTGAGTTAGCCACTCCCCTCACAGAGCTCATGAAAAAACTGTACCGAGATAATGTGAAATGGACCCCAGAGTGCGATGAAGCTTTTTAAGCCATTAAGGCTGCATTGTGTTCAGTCCCTGTTTGAAGAAGCTCAGATTTTGAGAAACCATTTTTGTTACAAACAGATGCATCAGAGGTAGGCCTAGGTACAGTCCTAAGTCAAAATATAGATGGGATGGAACATCCTATTCTGTACAAAAGTAGGAAGTTGCACGACAGAGAAAAAAGGTACTCCACCATTGAAAAGGAATGTTTAGCAGCAAAGTGGGCCATGGAGTCCCTCGAGTTTTATTTGCTAGGAACCGACTTTGTACTTATAACAAATCACAACCTTCTCTGTTGGCTTAACCAAATGAAAGCTAAAAATTCCAAAATCAGAAGATGGTACCTGGCACTACAGCCATTTAAATTTAAGGTGGTACACAAATCTTGTAAAGAGAATAGCAATGCTGATTTTCTGTCAAGATATTGATCAGAAATTGAGGATTCTGAAGGCTGAAAAACAAATGTGTGAGTTTAAATGTTACTGTTTGCTGTACTGTTATAGAAAAAAGGATACTGCACATGTGCTTAATTTCTGAAAGTTAGAAGCTAATGTTAGAGAATTAATAGAAAGTTTTGGAAACCTGTTTAATACAACAGGTTCCCTCTTATGGTGGGGGTGTATGTGACAGGGTTGAATAGGACCCTGTCCCAGTTGTTGTGGAGAGTTTGAATGCAGGGATCTGTTCTGCCCTTTCATGTCTTTTGTCTGTCTGGTTTTGCAACCAGATTTTCTTGTGAGACCTAGGACTTGATCACCCTGACAGTCTCGCAATTCTCTGTCTCTCACTGTCTCTCAGTCTTCCCTTGCTGTTTGTCTTTTCTTCCCTTGCATATCTGCTGATATAAAAATATATTCACATCATTATGTGGAAATGTAACTGATGTTGGGATCCCCTTTGTTTAGAAATTATATAGTTTTACTGTTGAAATGTGTATAATTATATTTTGAGATGATTGCAGAAAGCTGTTTGGAAATTCAAGGGGTTACCTGAATGCAATTTCTAAGCATTTTGCAAGAGCTGTGGAAAAGGGGCCTCACTTCTGGGACACTGTGTTACTGCTTGCACCTGCCTGAAACATACAAGAACACTTTAGAAAAAAAAAACCAGGATGCTTGTTAAGAAGGGGGGTTGGAAGGACTTATAAGACAGAGCTGCAATTGCTTGCAAAGGAAGGACACAGAGATTGAAGGAAAACTCAAATGAACATTTTCTGTTTATTTGGCCGTTGTAGATAGTTATACTGAACAATTTTATTTTTTTATGTTACTGCTAGTACAAATAAATACTCTTGTTGTGAATTTTACAACTGCTCCTGGTTTTTCCTATGCCTCCTGACCTGTGCCTCGATGACACAGTGATGTCACCCAGTGGCACCCAGCAGGTGTCTAGCAAGCTGGCACAACACGGCTATGGCTTCGGTTACTACTGTCCTGGCATGACTGCTGTGTGGGTGCCTGGAGCACATCCTGGTACACCTCAGGGCTGGCTCAGGGTCACCTGTCTGCAGTTCTGCAGCCTGCCTGTGAGTGGACGTCTCATTTAGGCCATCCCCTTACATAACTTACTTTGCGCGGCACAGTTTTGTGATGCGCGACACATGTGCCACACATTTTGGCTGAATATGCACTTGCATGGCATATTCAGGTGCCTGGCCCTATTTTGGCACTGTGTACATTATTTCTGCATGATTGCGCATTCAGAAATGCATTATGCATCTCTTCCTTTCGAATATCGTGCTTTCATGCATTTTCTGGGACGCGCTGCCCATCTCCATTTTGGGCCATGCATTTCCTTTGAATATGTGAGCCGTAGTCTACGTGGTTAAGTGTCCATGTGACCTTATCTATGTAGGCATGACCACTAAGGCTCTAACAAAACAAATATCGGAAAATAAAAGTATAATTCATTGTGAAGACATGTCCTCTCCTTTGGCTATGCATTTTAAACAGTCTAGACATATAATTCTCCAACTTAGTGTAACCCCTAGATGGCGCTATCCCAGGGGCTACTACCTCTGCCTGATTTGCCACTAACAGGTTGAGGGGCCTGGATCCAATGGCGGGTGCCTCCACCCAGAGGTCAGGGTTTGCAATAGTTAAACTAACTTGGTCACAGCCCTCTGGGACACTGCAACCCCCCTTTCTTCCCACTAGTGGCCCACACAATATATCAGAATTACCTTCACAGTATACACTTACCCCAGGTCTGGTTCCGCACTGGGACCTCCTGTGAAATGAGATACAGTGCAACAATCACAGTACAGTACTTTAACATAGACAAATACCTCAGGCAGTATAACTTTGCTGAAACAAGCAGCTCTGATTTATTTAGGGGATATAACAAGGACAGGGGAAATCAGGTTAATTAGCTTATCACTCTAATAATCTACTCTATGGCTCTGTGCACAGGCCTATCCCTATCAGTTACTGTCCCTGGGTACCCAAGCCCAGTGGCTAGTCCAAACTGTGGCAGCTGGTAGGGGCCCTTTCACACAGAGAAAGGAGAATTAAACAGTCAGCAGTACAGTAATTCCATTTGGATTTAATGTGGCAATTCAACAGGAGCACCTCCAAATAAGATAGGGTCCTTCAATGTCAGTAGGGCTCACTTGAGGTACACAAACCTCTTCACACATCCATATAAAAGAAAGCACTATACCAGGCAGGCTGCATCTGTATCCCGATCGCAATTACTGCACAATACCCGGGAGAACACACAGCAGATTCAGTTCCTGACAGACCGAGTGCAATTTTCAGCAATTCCTCCAGTCTTCTACAGGGTGAGCCTGGTTTCTACTCTTCAGAGATCCTTTGATTCTTTTCACAGGACGGATTCAGTCCTAACAAGCTGCAGACCGGAACTCTGGGCCTTACACACGTTTTTTGACTAAAACTGCACACTGAAAAAGCACAGGGCTCCTTCCTTCTTCACTGCCAAAGCTCAACTGAAACTCCAACCGACAAAACCGGCACTTCCTTTGAGTTCCTCCCAGTTCTTGACTGGATTGGCTGTCACTCACAATAGACTGCTGCTGTTGGTCCAAAAGGCACTGAAGTCTAAACTACATCTCCCAGAGTCACTGCCCATACAATCCTCTTGTGGCTGGCTCAGATTATGAGTCCAAGTTCTGATTCGCCCAAGGCACCATTTTAGAGCTAGCTTACCCCACACTGATTGGTCCAGTTCAGCAGTTCAAAACTAGAATGGGGAACTAGCAGACACAGTTCTGACTGCAAAGAAAGCAGGTTAGACAAACTGTAATTTCATTATTACTCTAAATAATTTCTGCAAACAGTTACATCTTTCAGATAGGTTCCCTTTGCACTCCTAGTGACTGCAAAATGAAGTGAATTGGCAGCAGCTCGAGTGGTACTCAGAGAAGCACACAGTCCCCCCATACAAACTAATTATGTCTGCAAGCAGACAGCTCTTAAAGAGACAGTACCAGAGGCTCTAAAAACACTCACTGATAAATGGCTTAAATGCCAAACACCATTCAGGCTTGGAGCATTCAAGCAAGCTCCTGGAAGTCTTTTGGGAACCCCCATTTGCAGGGGGGTTACATTAGGTTTTGGAGATTAGAAAAGGTAGGAAAGACAGCTGGGGTGGAGATGGGGAGAAACAGATTTTATTAAGAGAAGTTGAGTGGATATATCGTTTAGATACGCTGAATGTGAAATATGACATCAATGAGGAGACAGAATGGGCTAGTTTAACGTAAGGGTAGGGAACACAGTGATCATGCAGTGTAGATAGGCTTTCTGATCGATCTCCTTAAGAGTGAGTATTTCTATTTGAAACAATAGTTTTTTTTAAATGACTTTATTAATGTGGTTAGATTCCCACCATATCCGATATTGTATACTGATCGGTCGGTAAGATGTAGTGGAGTAGTTAAAAAAGTTTTATGTGACGTGAAGATATCTCTGTGTTTGAGTCAGGTTGCTATTTGGGATCAGTTTTAGAAATTACAAACAGGTTTGATTATTTAAAGTAGAATATTGTAAGAGTATCAGAGGCTAGGATGCTGTATCTTTAAAAAAGACTTGCAAGTGATGAGCGCATCTTCGGGAGCGCAAGGTGACATCACTGTGTGGCACATGCCAGCGACATCATAATGCGCGCTCTGATATTGTTTATCAAAGGAACCAGTTTGGCATTCCTTTCTCTCTGGCCACTGTCTTAGAATTATGCAAGAGTAAAGAAGTGAGCACATACTTTGAAGCTTATGATAGTGTGGTACTCGAAGCAGTTAAGTTTGCAATATTGGGTACAAGGTAGATTGAGAGAACTTTCAGGGAAAAGAAAAGAGTTCAAAAATAAACTTTGGAGCCTTAGTAAAGGAAAGCCAAAGTAAAAAGGTAAAGGCTATGCATATTGTTTTTCAGAATGAATAGTAGATAAACGAAAAATATTTAATGAAAAAAGAAAAAAAAATCGATGAAGGGTTTTATTTTTTAAGGTTCTGAAGTTAATAAGGAAACAATTCAGAAATGAGAGTTTTAGGAGAAAAGGTATGAATAGGTTGATAGTTTACAAGTTTCATTAGTGAAGTACTTGATAGATACTGGTATTAGTGAAATACGGTGTCTTATTTGTTTTTAGAAGTAGTGACCAGAGCAAAAATCTTAAGTGAACTGATGCTGAACAAGAAGCAGTAAGTCTTAGCTAAGGTAAATTTATTGCAATGAAACAGACTGATAGAATTTACATATACAAATCTTTTATTGTACTTTTATATATTGTAGTACATCTAATTATAATTTGTTTATTAATAGGTCTACATTACTGCTGGTGAACCAGGAAGATTGAGTATTTAATATTGAGTATTTCTGAGGTGTAGAACCTGATGAATTGAAATAAAACAATCCTTTGAGCATGTAGAAAAAGTCTGGGTGAGCAGCATCATTTGTACCAAGTAGTTGAGGATAATAGTGCTACCACTACTTAGCCAGATGCCTCCCCAGTGTGTTTATGTTTCAGGATGGCTATCTGCAACTGACTGGGGAGACGAACCTACCCACTCTTGTTCTTGAGGGAGGGGTTAGCGGGCATTTCAGTAGTTTGGCGTGTGAAGTCTGTGAAGGGCAGCGTATTGTTGGATACAGACGTGGGGGGGAGGGTCTACAACCTGAGGTGGAGCTGTATGACTTTATCTCAATAGGTCACTGCATGCCTAATGACTTCAACTGATTGACTGTATTTCCCTGAGACGGGGGTCCATGTCAGCCTATGTGCTGTAAGAAAGCAGCACTTCTGGTGTTGTGTGCAGTGAAGGGGGTCTTAAGTTCATCATTAAAGCATAACTTTTTTTCTGGGAGTGGTGTTTGGCAAGTAAGGAGAAAGGATGCACTTCATCAGTTGTAGCTGCCCATCTGCTGAGTGATGTTGCCACCCTCGAACTGGAGGGACTCAGAAATAAACAGGGACTTCAGGTCCTCCACCTCGCCTCATACAGCTGCAGTCAAGTCTGCTACTCATAATTCTTTTAAGTAACCAGAGCTGTGCATGGGTTGCATAGTTCTGCCATTGCTGTCATGTCCAGGTTGTATTACGTTTGTGATTTGGGTGCATGACTCGGAGTGCTGAATGGGTTTCTTTAGCTAGTAGGGCCAGATATGAAACTGAGTGGCTGTGTCACAAGGTGAGTGGCTGAAGGTGGGGGAGAGAGGGGAAGGTGCCGATGCCTTTGGGGGAAACAATTTTAAAAGATCCAACGCACATGTTCCATAAAAAGCTTGAATCCCCTTACATACATATCCCTGTATCATGATTAGTGTTTCCTGAAAATACAATGCAGTTTGGTTTTGCAATTTTCTTTAAATCAGCATCTGTTAATCTGCTCTGCAGTAACTGAAAATAGTGAAGAAACAGTGAAGATGTTTCTGTCCCTGTCAGTGAGCAATGACATCATACCTGTCCTGCTTGCTGCTTCTGCGATGAAGTCCCTAATTGACTAAATAAGCTGTTGTAGTCCCTAGTTAGAGTAGTTTGTAGAGCTAATTGTTTTCACTCAGAGTTTGTTACTAACCCATCTGGATTGTGTTTAGAGAGATATGTTTAAAATCTCTTTCCTTTCTCGTAAAAAGTTGATCACTTGGGATTCAGTGCTGAATTGAAGTGGTATGAATGAGTCTGTGAGAAATAACAGTTTGTGTATCAAAGCTCTCAGTTCTCTGTCATCAAAACTCTGCATTCTATTCTGGCTGTCTAATGGATATAACATAAATTACATATACAATAATGTATGAGGGTGAGTGTATAATGAGAAATTATGTGCACCCGAAGTGTGGGATGCTACATAAACCCCGAGGCAAAGCCCGAGGGGTTTATATGAGCATCTCACGCTGAGGGTGCACATGATTTCTCATTTCTTCACTCACCCCCATGCATTGTTTTATGTAATTGCTGGGGAGTGTTTTCCCAGCATCATTTTGTTAAAAGTAGTAGGAGTGTGACTTGTGTGCAGCTGCTGTTTAAAAAAAAAAAAAAAAAAATCAGTTTGCTGTTTTGAGCCCCACGGGTTAGATGCATTTTATTTATTTTTTTACTTTCACTAATACAAAAAAAGGAAAAATAAACAGCTTTCAAGGTTTGCTACCTGATGTGAGGGATCGGGAATAAGAGGGCCATGTCTGTGCTGTCGCAATGATCATCGCTCATTTTTTGAAGATGACTGGGGAAGGCAGCTATCTTTGAAATTTGCTCCTGATGGCAAATGTTAGTGTATGACTGGGAATTTGCTACAAATTGAACTGTTTAATCCATGCTGATTTTGCTGTGTTGTGCACCACAGTCGTAGTTCATGAAGTGGCAGTTCCGGGATCGGCAAGCAAGGAAAAAGAGCGTAGGCATGCGCAGTATGTGAGAAACCGCGCACGTGTTCGCCGTTATAACTCGTGGGTTATAACGGCGAATTATAACCCGGTTTCTCAATGGGAGAAAACACTCCCCAGTTATTACATTCCATCAATTCATAGAAGCAGCGTGTATTTAATGTAGCCTCGATAAATATGTTTGTGTGATAATTTTGTTTTAATGTCAGATTGACAAATGTGCGTCTGCCACACTCTGCTATTTCAGGAACATGTACTGTATGAACTCATAAAATTCAGTTCTTAGAGGGTTTCTGTGTGAAAATACATCATGTATGTGTATAACTAGAAATACTATATGGCATCCTGATGCCCCTGTTTCCTGCCCGACAGTTTAGGCAGCAGCTCTCTGTTTCCCCCTTTCCCTTGGCCCAAAAGCCCCCTGTCTCCTGCCCTTACCTGAGGCTGCTGCAGCCCACTGTCCACTGTCTTCTCCACACAGTTAGGACTGCTGCACCCTGCTGCCTCCTGCATAAACAGTTGAGGCTGTTGCACTCTGCTAACCTCTGTCCCCCACCCTACAACACAAGATGAAAGTATTTTTTTTTCTTTGAAGTAGTTTCAGCAGTGTATCAAAGGATCTGACTCTAGTGGCAGGGAGCAGCATGGTGCAACAGCTCTAACTGTGGAGGCAAGAGGCTCTATGGTGCAGCAGGGCACAGTGGTGTCAGGGGACAGAGGACAGCATGATGCAGAAGCCTTGACTGTGGTGTAGGACACAGTGGGGCCTCAGGGTACAGCAACCATGACTGTGTGCCAGGGTGCACATAGTGCAGCGGCCCTGCCCAGTTGGGGCAATGGAAGTGGGTAGCAGGATGCAGCAAAAGCCCCACCTTTGGTGGCCTTGGGCAGCATGGTGCAGCAGCCCAAACTGTGGAGGCAGAGGCCCTGGATCTCTAGGGCTTAGCAGAGCATATCAGCCCTGTCTGTGGGGGCAAGAAAAGTGAGCAACAGAGTGCATTGGCCCTGATTGTGGGGGTTGGGGACAGAGGGAAGCGGGGTGCAGCAGCCTCAACTGAGAGGCAGAAGATAGGAGCATCAGGATGCCATATAGTATTTCTAGTTATACATATACATGATGTATTTCCATATTGAAAACCGCAAAGAACTGAATGTTAAGAGTTCATACAGTACATGTTCCTGATATAGCAGAGTGTGGCAGATACACATTTGTCAGTCTGACATGGAAACAAAATTGTTATCACATTGTTATCACATGAACATGAACATATCATTGAGAGTACATTCAATACATGCTGCTTCTATGAATTAATGGAATGTAGTTTATTTTATATCCATTAAACAACCCTGGCCTAGATATTCAGAAATGCACCAAAGGCTGGCGCAAGTCTGGTGCAGCACAAATCCGATGCGCCATGACGCATCAGGAGCCATATTTAAAGAGTGCGCAGGTTGAACTGCACCAGCGCAGCTCGGCTGAATATGGCACAGTTGCGCCATAGCACAGAAAGAGATGCCCCAGCGCAACTGTGGGAGCAGAGCAGCAGAGCAACAGAGGAAGGCATGGCACAGAGAACAGACCCAGGGACAGAGCCAGGGAAGCACAGTGACAGGCCACAGGAGGCCACCACTAGCAGGGCACAGCAGGGCGCACACAGGCACCCAGACACTCCTCCCCAGAAGATAGAAACATAGACTTTGACGGCAGATAAGGAGCGCTTGGCCCACCTAGTCTGCCCATTTTCCTACCTAACAGATAAGCTGCAGATCCTAGTTAACCAACAGCTTACTTCCTCCTACCCCTCACTAGGACTGCCTTATGTCTGTCCCATGCATTCTTGAATTCCTCCACTGTTCTTGACTCCACGACCTCCTCAGGGAGGCTGTTCCATGCATCCACAACCCTTTCTGTGAAAAAATACTCTCACATTACCTCTGAGCCGTCCCCTCTATCTTCAAATTGTCCCAGGGTTCTTGCACATCTCTTTTCTGAAAGATGCTGCCCTCTTGGACTTTGTTGATCTCCTTGAGGTACTTAAAAGTTTCTATCATGTCCTCTCTCTCCTTCTTTCCTCAAGGGTATACATATTAAGCTCCTTTAGTCTTTCTTCGTATGTCTTCTGGTGCAGACCCTGCACCATTTTGGTTGCCCTCCTCTGGACAGTCTCCACTCTGTCTATGTCTTTGCGGAGATGGGGTCTCCAGAACTGCACACAATACTCCAGATGGGGTCTCACCAACTGTCTGTACAGAGGGATAACAACTTCCTGTTTTCTATTACTGATGCCTCTTCCTATGCATCCCAGTATCCCCCCAGCCTTCCTCACTGCCTTCTCACATTGCTTGCCCACCTTTAGGTCATCTGATATAATTACCCCCAGGTCCCTTTCCATTTTTACTGTTGTCAGTATCTCACCCCCCATTGTGTACGCTTCCTCTGGGTTTTTGTTTCCCATGTGCATTACCTTGCACTTCTTTGCATTGAATCTGAGCTGCCATACATTTAACCATTCCTCCAACCTTGCTAAGTCCCTTCTCATCGTTTCCACTCCATCTTGTGTATCAACCCTGTTGCAGATCTTTGTGTCATCTGCAAAGTGACATGCTTTTCCTTCCAGTTCCTCTGCAATGTCACTTATAAAGACATTAAAAAGGACTGGTCCCAGTACTGAACCCTGCGGTACCCCGCTAGTAACCCTCCTTTCTTCACTGAACACAACAGTGGCACAGATAGGCAACAGGAGGTGCCAATGGCCAACTGAGGGCCACCAAGGGAGCCCCCCCTGCAGGCTGCTTGCCGTGCCCCCTTCCTCCCAGACCATAGCAGGCCACACCCAGAACCATGCAGCCAAGCACACACACATGCCACAAAGGCACACAGGAAGCCCACACAGTACACACTGATCATGCCGGGAGGCAGGTAGCATGGCAGGTCACATGGGACAGGCTGCACAATGCCAAGCAGGGGCCCCAACACAGTGCGGCCAGTACCCAACCAATGACCAAGGCCGTGAGCCACCACCACACACACATCCGCCACACACCCCTGACAGCCGCCCCATGGGCACCCCAAGGCACAGCCACCAACCGAGGGGAAGGACACCACCACAGTGGAACACACCACAGCACACAGCAGTGAACCACAGAAGCATAACACACGCCCCGACACATGGACACCACACGGACAGACACTAGGCCACTGCAGCATGGCTCCACACGCCACCTGCAAAGCAAACACTGACACAGGCAGGTAAGTCAAAAAATATATATTTACAAAGAAAACTATTTACAATAACAAGGGAGTGGGAAAGGGTAGGTAAAGCGAGGGAAGGGGACAGGGAACAGGGACTCTACAGTGGGAAGGGGGACTGTAGGGGGAGGTACAGCAGAGGAAATGGGGGAAAGCTGGGGCCAAACTAACGGTGGCCACATCCTGCTGCCTCTTGGTGCATTCGCCGCCTCCGCTCTGCCAGCAGCAGGCGCCGAACTTGGAAAACTGCCTCCATGATGGTTGAGGTGATCAGGATCAACTGCCGGAGCAGTCTGCCGTACAAAGGCCTCCTAGGTCTCCGCTGGACACCTATACTGTAACAAGGGACAGGACAGGTGATTAGTGCAATGTCCCAAGGAAACATGCCTACCCACAGTGCGCAATGGGCAATGGGAACACACACCCCTAGAGGGTACCAGCCACCCGCAGGGGGGTGGACCAACGCCTGCCAGCAACTTGGCGCACCACGACATTGCACAGAGGTGGTCCCCATCACACAGTGGCCACCCAACTGCGTGATGACAGTCACATGGCACAGCGCACCGGCAGCACCACAGCAACAACAGTGGCAGCCGGGCGCACACCCACCCCACGAACAGCAGGCACACATGTCCAATGGATGCGCCACAGTGGCATGTGCCATGCACAGTGTGACACACACAGCTGCCATGGCACATGGCACAGGTGGCCATGCCCATGTAAAGTGCAAAGGAAAGGACCATGACAGTGTCTACCTGCCCTCTGTGGCCCCGCCGGTGCCGGTTCCACTCCTCCATGGCCCATCACGGCCTGGTGTGCTGCTGCTGCTTCCTCTGCCCGGCGTTGATCCTCAGGCCCTGGGAATGGAAAGAAGACAGGTACACATCAGAATCATTCACAGCAGCTGCTCACCACCCCCACCCTTGTGCACAAGGTGAGCCCCTGCTGGACAAGTCCTGCATGGCTGCATTGCAACACAAGCGGTGGCTGGCAATGCCACTCCGCGATGCACATGATGACAGTGTACCCCTCTGCAGGGCAGCCAGGCAGCCTAGCCAGCACCCCAGTACAGCATCAGTGCATACATGCAATATGGGCTGACTTACCTGGCTGTGGCACAGCCCCTGGCGTGACGTGTGCCTGAAGCCTCCACAGGCAGTCTGGGTCCTGTCACATCAGGTCCCCATACCGGTGGCAGCATTGCTTCCCTGTCCTAGCCACCCCGGTCCTCTGCCGCAGCCTGGCAGCAATCCCCTGCCAAACTGTGACCCTTGCCTGCTGCAGGGGCACCTGGCCAAATAGTTGGGGGGCGTGGGGCTGGACACAGGCCACCAGGTTAACAAGCTCCACCTGTGACCAGTCTGATGCATGACGGACACGTCCCTGCGTCATTTTACCCACCGCGATCTTGGGGACCAAAATGGCGGTAGGAGGCACACATGTCCACAACATGCACCAGATGCGTGATGCGAGGGAACATGCGCAGTGCCAGCCCATTGCACAGTGCCGGAGATGCATGGTGTGGGCGTGGCTAAGCGGGTTTACCGGGTCAGGGGATTGACCCAGGGGTCAGAGATCTCCCCAAGGATTAGGGGTCGCTCGCCATTGCACAGTGCGCACATGCGCGATAGGGCATGGTACACCATGCGTGAACATGCATGTAGCAGGCCTGGCGCATCATGTGCTATGCCACAGCATCACGCTGTCTGCGCATGGTGCACGGTTGACACCATGATACCGTTAGGCACATGCGCACTGCAGGCCTGCGCACCGCGCATATGTGCGCATTGTGCTGCGACTTGCTCCGGCGTAATCTCATCACGAACAGCGCAAAATTGCGATATTCAGAAACCACATGCAAATGTGCTTATCAGTCAATGCGTGGTGCACTGGGTGCATTAGCATGTCATTACTTTTGCGCCAAACCCCATTTGCATGTGTTGCACCTTTAAGTGCCACGGAACAGCACAGGCCATGGACCGATATTGCATCCTTTTGAGGTAAGTTGCACATGCCGCTGCAGCTCACTGGGAGCAGACAGCACAGCAGGGTGGGATGGACCAGGGCGGTGCTGCCACTGACACACTGTGCTGTCCATGTCCACAGGAAGCGAAATGTCGGAACATGAGGAGTGTGAGGAGCATGGGCCTGCTCGGAAGTGCAGGCCCAATTACACAAAAGCAGAGACAGAGGCCCTGTTTGACGCATACCTGAACAGGGAGCTCATGTTGAGTGGCGCCACGGGCACACCACAGGCCAGGGCTGGGGCCTGGGAGGAGGTGGCGGCATACGTCAATCAGCATGGCAGCAACCTGCGGTCGGTGCAGGAGTGCTGAAAGAAGGTGGGCATGGACAAGAGGCACATTAAAGAGAAGGTGGCAGCCATCCATGTATCCTGGACTGCCACCGGAGGGGGGGGGCCTCTGGATGTGCCAACACCCACGGCACAGGAGGAGTTGGTGGCAGCCACCATGCACCGCAGCACGGTAGAGGGTGTGCCTGGAGGTGGTTTCCAGATGAGTGGCAGCCCATCACTGCATGGTAAGTATGTCAGCCACACACAGCTGGTGGCATAGAGGGTGCGTACATGGGCATGCTGGTGAGCATGCAGCCGGCATGCATGCCATATGCATGTGTGCGCACCCACACACACGTCATGCTGCAGAACACATGCAGTGGCAGTGTAGGGGGCGCACATGTGGGCACTGCATCACTGACACGCCTTTTTTCTCTTGCAGCACCTGCACACCTCCATGCGGATAATGGGGTGCCGGCAGCAGCCATGGACGCTGGTGCAGCCACGGAGGACCAGCCGTCCACCTCCACCAGCATCCGGGGGACTGACACGCTGCAGCCCAGCACCATGGTGCAGGCGGATGTCCTGGACCTGGGGTCGGACGAGGCCCTGGATGTGATCCTCCAGGATGTCAGCCTTGGCGTCCTGTGTGTGGAGACACAGATCAGGGTGGGGTCCGGCCCCGATGAGAACTACACTCAGCTTCTGTACAGCATGGGCAACATTGTGGTTGTGTCGCCCCTGCTGACAGCTGTCACAGGCACCACGCCCAGTGCTCTGCCAGCGGCGGAACAGCTGCCTGCCACCACTGTGAGTGCACCAGTATGCACTGCTATGGCTGTGCCCTGCTTTGGTGGTGGTGCGGCCACGCAGGCGCTGGGTGGCGTACAGCGGCTGGACGGGCGACGGCAGCAGGCTGTGGGTGCCACCGGGCAGCCAGACGCAGGGTCCGCCGACGGTGCACCTGCAATGGCCATTCCCCCTGAAGACGCCACTGTGCAGCATCCACCAAAGAAGGGGGGCTGTGCCCAGGACGCCGACCCACTGGCTGAGCACACCCGTTTGCTGTGGGTATCCATTCAGCAACAGGTGCTAATTGCCACTGGGGTGCATGCACTGCGTGCGTAGGTGTGCCAGTTAGCCAAGCAGCGGGAGAGGGGACCTGCGCAGATCCTGGCGGGGATGCAGCACATGCAGGAGGCCACGACTACATCCCTGGATCGCATTGCCACTGCGATCATGGATGGCTTTGCGCTGCTGGCTGCCACAAGGTGTGGCCAGGCACAGATGACCCCCCCCCCGCAGTGCGCTGTCCACCCCATGAACCCAGCGTCGGCCGACCCCAACACAATTAGTGCCAGGCTCTGATGTAGGCATCCCAGACACGCCCGTGGCTGACCTGTTTGGGCACTTTCACACCCCCGCGCAGACATGGTCGCGGTCCCACAGTTCAACCCCTTGGGGGCTATTGCTCATCATACCATGGCTGATGCGCAGCCTGTGGCTGCTGATCGGCCCAGATGTGGCCGCCCCCGTGGCTGTGGTGGCCATGGTTCCGTGCAGCGGACCTGATGTGTGGGCCACCCCGCCTGCAGTTTGCAGCTGCTGCCCTGTGCGCACATGGGCAGTGTGTGTGTGCCTACCAGTGGTGTGGTGCCTATGTGTTGCGCCACACGCTGCCTGTGTGCATGCTTGCCCGGCCATTGGACCGAGTGGCGTGGGTGTGATGAAGGCAGTCTAGCACCGGTTACGCCTGTTCACCGGTGCAATGCATCTGATCCACACCACATACCAACACCTGTGTGTGTGTGTGTGTGTGTTACTGTGTGTGGTTGTGTGCCACTGACTCCCCTACCCCTGCATCACGCCTCTGTATGTGCATGCCCATTGCCATGCACACCACTGCATGTGGGCTGTACCTGTTTGTGTGGCTCATGTATGTGTATCACATCACCTACCTGTGTGCACCATAGTGCTCCTGTGCAATGGTGTCCCGGTGTCATCGTGCCTGCTGTTGCAGCCGGGGTTCCCTCCGCCCAGGGGGAGGCTGTCCACCACTGTCCGGCCCATTGCCTCCATCATCCCCACTACTGTCGCCCTCATCGGCCTCGACAGCTATCCCATGGTCAATGGCCATGTTGTGCAGTATGCAGCACGCCAGGAATAATCCACAGGCTTTCGAGGGGCTTTACTGTGGGGCACCACTTGACCTGTCTAGGCAATGGAAACATGCTTTCAGCATGCCAAAGACACACTTGATGATATTGCGCGCTCTGGCATGTGCCTTGTTGTATCATTCCTCTGCTGGGGACGACTGGCGCCGGTAGAGGGTGAGCAGCCAGGGCCTCAATGGATAAGCGCTGTCTCCTGTGTGGATAATGACATGATTAGCCCTCTGCTATTCTATTCTATTCTATGCTGTGCCCCTAGCCTTTTCCTGGCATCCACGCCAACATGCACACCCTGCCCACCCCTATCCCAAGGTCTGCTGTGCCCATCGCCCCTTGCCCATGCCATGCTCACCCACTAGGTCACTCCTGGGGATGTCCCCATGTTCAAACCTGTGGCACAGCACAGAGCTGTGCCAGATGAATGCATCATGTGCACTCCCAAGATGTATGGCACAGACATTAGTAATGCGCCCCGTGGCATCGCACACCACCTGGCAGTTGACACTCGCGCTTCCCTTCCTGTTTATGTACGCCAAACCCTCAGGACCAGGTGGCATGCGGATGGCCATGTGGGTGCAGTCAATGGCCCCAATCACGCCAGGCATACGTGCAGCCCTGTGGAAGCCCTGCATGATTGCTGTACGCTTCACCTATGTGCTGGGGAAATGGATGAAGTCCGAAGCATGTGGCAGCAGAGCATTGAGGAACTGTGAGAGGAGGCGGGATGTGACCAACTGTGGTGTCTCCTGTTGGTCTCTGGAAGGTGCCCTTGGCGAGCAGGCACATGACGGCTGTCACCTTCGTCTCCACGGACATGGTGTGGCTCCATCTGGTGGGTGCCTGCATCTCCTCACTGCACAGCTCACAGAGCTGCTTCAGGATGGCCCTGTTAAGACGGTACCGGCCCACAATCTCTGTGTCACTGTAATTCTTGAAGGTGATGCTGGCACGGTACCACCTGTGTCGGGCATACCGCCGATGGGGCCCTTCCTCGGCCACGTTGCTGTTCCTCCTGCTCCCTCACACCTCTCATTACAGCCTCCATCATGCAGGGTACACTATCCATGGCCCTTGCTGTCCAGTATCCCCCTGGGTGGTTGGCTGCTGCTGGCTTTTTGCCACCCTGGTGCACTGCGTGGCAGTGTGTCTGTCTCTCTCTCTCTCTCTCTCTCACTCTCTCTGCCCCTTTCTCCCTCTCAAATGCCACCTCTGTCCCTCTCCCTCTTTGTCTGCCTTGGTCTGTCTGTCTTTCTTTCTTTCTTTCTTTCTTCCTTTCTTTCTTTCTTTCTTTCTTTCTTCCTTTTTCTCTCTCTCTCTCTCTCACTCCCTTTCGCGTGGCACATGTGCTGTCTATGTGTTTGCACCCTGTATTTATAAGAACAAGTCTGCTCGGAGGAACTTCGATTTGCTCCACACTTGCGCCATGGTTTCACGGTTGAATATACCACTGCGCTGGATATTAATGGGAACGCCGCCTGCATTCGTTATAGTTGCGCTATGGCAACCTCATAAAACTGCAGGTATGGTGGTCATAATAGGACAAAACTGCACAACAAAAAAAAAAAAAAAAAATGTCCACAGGTGGAGGAACTGTTTCGCATATAAATACAGTAATATTTTTTATTTATTTTTGGAACCTATACTTTTTAAATTATATTCCCATCTAAATGTCACAGCCCATTTTATAAGCGCAATAAGACACTCTAGGTGTGTGCATTAGACACTTCTAATGCATGGCCAGGGGCTGATGACACTTGACCTGTGGCCTTGTGCCTCACTATGCCCTTGGCCATGCATTAGAAGTATCTAACACACACCCCATCATGTCTTATTGCTTACTTATGAAATGGGCATCAGAATCTTGAAGTGCTGATTGGTCCATACCTGTGTGATATTCTGTCTAACGCACAGGAAAAAGGACCAGCAGTGCCCTGTGGGCACTAATCCTAGTAAAATGCCAATTAGAATGTTGGCAAATCTGAAATCAGCCATCTTGTTAATAGCAAGTGAAACTGACAATACCACTATATAGCAATGGCATATTTTCCTGAACCCAACTTTGATATCAGCCTTTCACAACAGGATTTGGAACTACTAATGCATCCAGACAATGAGCCCATTGAACAACTGACCACAGCCTCTACATCTACGACCTCAGAAAACGTAAATCTAACCTGCAGCTGTCAAACGAGGCAACCGAACTGTCAAACATTAAGTGAAAGTACCGCAGTGAGTAAGCGTTTCTCAAGTTACACCCCAATAGAACTAGACTGCCTTGAACACGAGAAGAATGAAAAAAATACCATAAGATCCACAGCATGGGCACTCCGAGTATTTAATGAATGGGCAACAGCAACAAACACATCGATAGACTGGCAGTCTATCACTAAAGAAGACCTGAACACTGTTCTCCAAAATTTTATGCGGAAGCTCAGACGAGCTGGACTCGGTGCATGCCATCTCGAAGCTTCAGCGGTCTCCGAGCTGCGCTGAACCGCCACCTCGGTTCCCCAGGCATTGGCAGGCCTTTTAACCTGATGAGGGATCCAGAATTCAGGTCCAGTAATGCTGTATTTACAGCCAAAATGAAAAGTTACAGACGCTCCCAGCAAGACAAGTCCAAGCACCATGAAGCCCTCACAAAGTCAGACTTACAGAAACTCAGCTATTCTGACATTTGTTCTCCCCGAACTGCGCCTGGCCTTGTTCGTTAAGTCTGGTTAGATATTCAGTTATAAATGGCCAGGCGCCGTCGGAAGGTGTCCGCAACTAAAACCAGAACATTTTTCAGTAAAACACGGCTTAAAATGGTGCGAATTTGCGATCCTCAATTTCAACGAGCATACAAAAAAACCACAACAATCCCCTTGAAACACACAAATCATCTAACCATGGTTTTATGTACGCTCAGCCAGGCAATCCACTTTGCCCAGTTCAGAGTTTAAAATTATACATGAGCAAGCTTCCACCGAATCCCAAAGCTCTCTACTTACATCCACGAAGACTTCCACAAGTGCAGCTTGACTCCCTCCCGTATGGTATTCATCAGAGCCCATGGGTCTAAACTATCTGTCCACGTTCATGTGCAGGCTAAGTGAGGAAGCTGGTCTGTCACAGCGCTACACGAACCACTGCCTCCGAGCGACCACGGTCCAAATGTTATCTGATGCTGGCTTACAAAACCGCGAAATCATGGCAATCACAGGGCACAAAAACGAAGCCAGCCTCCAGAGCTACTGGCGTGCAAAGCCAGACGACAGACGAAATGGTGTCAACTCTAATCAAAAGAAGAAAGCTCAAGTCCAAAACAAGTTTCAAGCTCCCTTTAGATGAGCCCTACAGTGACAATCTCGATGGAAACAAGCAGCACGATTGAGAAATAAAGCTGAAGCTAAACTGAGCACCGCGAGTACCACCCGAGGTAAAATGATTCCAGACCTAAATCTGCAGTCCCCACAGCCTCAATTTGCAGGAGTAACTATGCAACTGCACCATGACTTTTAATGCTCCTGTTTACTTTTCAAAGTAAAGTAAAATATAAATGTCAGTGTTTTGTGACAAAATCTTAAGTAGAAGTTAATGAACAGTTAAAAGTAAAATATTAATCTAAGTTAATGAACAGTTAATTAAATCACACATTTGTAATATTATTAAAATTAAAACAGTGTGTTTTACTGTTAAACTGTTAAAATGAAAACTGTTAAGGTAAAACATGGATCTATTTTTATGAGCGGAAGGTTATCTGCTTTAATAAATAAAAATATATTTACTTTTAACAACTATATTGTCATTATTAATATCTCTAAATATATTGATCATTTCATAAGCGCAATAAGACACGACAGGGTGTGCGTTAGACAGTTTAACACATGGCTAGGAGGCGTAGTGAGGCACGAGTCATGAGGGGCTGATGACTCTTGACCTGTGGCCTTGTGCCTCACTATGCCCTTGGCCATGCATTAGAAGTATCTAACACAAACCCCATCATGTCTTATTGCTTACTTAATTCCCTGATGGGACTGGTAAGATGTTTGGGGAGGAGATGGACGGATATTTTTTTTATTCACTAACAGGCAGGGTTGGGCACCAGACCTGTCAGGTTGTTGGGGGCGGGTCACATTTTTTTATTCCCTGACAGGCCTGGTTGAACACTGGACCTGTCAGGTTATTGGGGAGGTTTTTTTTTTTTTCAATCCTCCGACAAGCCATGTTGGGCCTTCTACCTCTAAGGCTGTTGAGGAGGGGCAGTTTTCTTTATTCCCTGATGGACTGGGTTGGGCACTGAACCTGTCAGGCAGTTAAAAGGAGGGGGACAGATTTTTTTATTCCTTGATGGGCAACATTGAGCAGTGGATCCGTCTAGCTGTTGGGGGGGAGAGGGACAGAGTTTTGTATTCCCTGGCAGGCTGGGTTGCATACCAGACCCATCTGGTAGTTTGGGAGAGAATGACATTTTTTTTTTAATTTATTTTCTGATGGGCTGGATTGTATATTAGACTAATCAGTTAGTTGGGGGGGGGGGAGGGCAAGATTTGTTTTTTATTCCCTGATGGGTCAGGTTAGGCAATAGATCTGTCAGGTTGTTGGGGGAGAGGACACATTTGTTTTATTCTCTCATGAGTTGGCCCCTGGAAACATCAAGTAGTTGGGGGGGGGGGGGGCCAAAATTGTTTTTCTCTTGATGGGTCGGGCTGCTTACTGTTATAGGGGTTATGGGTGAGGAAGTAGAGGCAAACCAGGAGAAGTTATTTACAAGTAGCACTTTACTATTATCAGTAACAATAAAATAAAATAAAATAAAATTGTACGAGATAGCTCTTCATATATGTAGTACAGACAAGGAAAGCCCTACATCTGAGAGTCTCTCTCTCAATTTAAATCTCAATCTCTCTCTAAACAAAACATTGCTCTTTTTATATTATGATGTTATGCTGCCAGTTTTAAACTCTGCATTATGAGCGTTGTAAGTTGCAGCTCCTCTTTCTCACAAAATGTACTAAAACTTTGTCAGTTTCTTTCCTGAGGCAAGCCTGAAGAGCACACCATGGGTGGGATATTCAGACTGCGCCAGGCTGTGGCGCAAGCCTGGACGCAGCGCAACTGGGATGTGCCAGGGTGCTGGCAGGGTGATATTCAACGGTGCTCTGCCGTGGCTCAGCACTGTTGAATATCGCTCCATGGCCACCCGCATATCACATGGTGCAGTAACACTGCACCAGCGCAAGTGGCCAGAAAGGAGCATGGGGATGCGCTAGTGCAAGTGCCGTTGCGCTAGGTGCATCAACCGCGATATTCAGCGGTGGACATGCAAATGGGGCCATAATGCATGCAAGGCAAAAATGGTGCCATTTGCATGTCATTATGGCCCCATTTGCATGCAGGTGTGCCGATCCCCGGCGACTTGTGCCTGGCACCCTGCCAGGCAGCAGCCGCCTGGGACAGACACCCCTCCCTCACTGGCAATGCGCCCAACCATCCAGGTTGCAAGGCGACATTAGACTCCCTGAAAGTTCAGTGGACCTATTTCCCTTTACCACCGCATGCGTAGTACTTTATCTTCGAGAACAAGCGGTACCGTCGATTTCCGCTTCATTATTTTCGCCACTCCGCCTCTGGTTAGCGGGCGGAGCACCCCACCGCAGTCGCCTGCCGGCCGACAGCCGCATAGCACGGTTTCAGTGCTCATTGGTCCACAGCGCAGTGCCATCGGGCGTGCAGACCGGATCAGATTATACAGTCCCGATATGTGAATGGATCCATTCATATATCGATTGTGTAGTACAGTATGGTTGCATCGCCCATTGGCCCACGCCAGTACCAATGGGTGTACAGCCGCATTGTATGCTGTCAGTCGGGCGGGCGGCCAGGTGGCTTATGGGTGGGTGCTGCTGCCTGCCGCTAACTGGGGAACGGGAGGCGGAATGAGTGGGCGGGTTGGGAGAGGGTACGGGTACCGCTGGACCACCAGGGATAATTAAAGTACTGCATGCCCACGATCGGGTACAGAGATAGGTCCACTGGACCACCAGGGTGTTTATTACATATTACAGCCTGTGATCAGGCAAGGAGATAGGTCCACTGAACCACCAGGGATTATGTTATTTAAAACAACCCGTGATCAGGCATGGGGGGGTGCTACGCCACCGGACGGTGCCGCCAGAGCTCAGGTGGCCACCCACAGCTGGCAGCTGCCGTGTTGCGCCATGCATTACGGCAGCTCATCTGTGGGTGGCCAGCTGTTGCTCCTTTATTTTCTGGCTTAACTGTGTGCGGTGCAAGTAGGGGTTGTGCCTGCATATTGTCAGCACATCCCGGGCTGAATATCGGGATGTGTAGAATATGCATGGGTACGCTTCCCTTACCTGCGCCGCATATATTACGGGGCGCATCGGGATTTGTGTTGCGCATATTCCCCCCATTGAATATCACACTGGGGCGCGTCAGTGGTGCGCCATGCGCAACCCGTTTGAATATCCTGCCCCTAGTCTTTAACAGGTGCAGCAGAATTACAGACTGTTATTTTTTTGAAGAAACCCAAATAGCTTTCTGAAATCATTTCAACAATAAAATTGTATACATTTGCAAACCAAGGGATTCCAGTTTCACATAAAGATTCACATATATGTATTTTTTTTTCATTCTGTTTTCACCCCCTAGCACCGGAACTGTCTCTGGTCACTACACTTGCTGTCTCGCTCTACCGCCTGCCGTGCTCCCTGCCATCTTCAAAATCATTACTATTCCTCCCTGAGCCCGGGGCAGCTATGACCCAGGGAGACCGAAGGGGCAGTGGCAGGGAGCCGGCACTGGGCATGTGGCGGAGGCACTGGAAGGGCTATCATTTATCCGGGCTGGGAAGGGTTTTCTGCTTTAGTCCCTGAAAGCCCTCCCATCCCACCCCCAGAGCGTGGTGCACTCCTGATGCTGCAGCACATGGCAACCCTGCCTGCGCCAGCCTTGCAATGTACGCCTGGTCCAGTGCCGCTGGAGCACTGGATGACCCCATGTCCTCCCCCTGGGAGAGGAAACAGCCCATCGGGTGCTCAATCCTCTTCCTCCCCTGCTGACCCCCGGCACCTGAGCTTGCTCCCGAACTTGGGCTTCCAGCATGGCGCGAGGTGTGGCGCCCAGAGCCTCAACCCTCAGTGCCACCGAGCCGGTCTACATATATGTATTTAATCACAGAGAATCAATGGGAGAAAGAAAGAACAGAAACAACAAGTGAAGGAAAGGAGATAGGGTTAAATTGTGAGACCATCGGAGTGGCCAATTCCTGGGTGCCATAAGAAAAATTAGATTGTGCAGTCAGACAAGCAAAACTCAGACTACGAGAGGACAAAATAGATCCTTGCTTTTAACTCTCTCTACATAACAAATGAGGCAGGGTCTTACCCACCCCAGTCACACTCACGGGACCTATCATGTAAGTTGGAAGAGGGGGCCCAGATATTTTTTCACTGAGCATTTTATTCTGTTCTACATTCACTGTGCTACCTGTGCCTTGTAAAATACTTTGGGATACAGTGTGTGTGAAAGTCACAATGGCAAAGTTTTTCACAAATTGCCTGACACTGGTCCCCCTCTTCTTCCAGCAACTGATCTCCCTTACTTTTCGCTCTCCATGGCAGTGTTACTCAGACTGGCAGGAAACCCAGCTTCTTTTTATTATACAGAGAGGTTGGGAGATATACTTCCCAGTATCCTACAAGCATCAAATGGTGCCACAGTGAAAAGCAAGAGTCTACCTGTTTTGGTCAGAGACAACAACTGAAGAGGCTACACCAACTACAACTCTGGCAGCCAATCATCTGTGTGGTCATTACAACCCTTAAAAGGCAGTTACAGCTAGCATCCCCTGTGCTGTGGCCCTCTGTGTGAAGGACCGAGCACAAAGTACATCACAGAAGTCTGCCAGGGAGTCTGCAAGGAGGCAGCCAGCAGCTAGGTACTATGCCCATTGCATCCCAGGTAGAACTGCATATACACAGTTAACAGCATAGTTTGTGTGGAGTATCGTGTGGGGTCCTGGCTGTAATATATTGAGGCGTGTACTACAGGTTATTGTAAAGTTTATTTGCAGAACAGTGTTTGTGCTATAGCCAGTGAACGTTTAATTTGCAGGTTTGTTTTGTGCTATAGTTAAATCATACAGCTACACTGTACTAGAGTAAGCATTCCAATATAGTTTAACTCCAGTTTTATGTCCTATTGTTAAGCCTACAGTCATACTCTGTCTGGGTAAGCACTGCAAGGTAGTTTTACCTCCTGTCATTTTATGCTATAACCAAGCCTGTAGCTACTCCCTAGCTGGGTAAGCACTAAAAATGGAGTTTTCTTTTATCTTTTTTTTTTTTTAGCTTTATTGGGTTTTCATACAGTATTACAAACACATTTTGATAAATCAGCAAAGTAGCGTGAGGCATTACAAGTGACAGCATATCACTGGACAGTAGCCATTAGTAGACTTTTTTAATTATACAGCAAAGTTTGTTTCTGTTTTCTGTCAACATGTCATAAGTAATCCAGTTGAGTAGTAGTTATGTGCTATTTATTATTAATTTAAGGCATTATGTCTGATCTGTGTCCCATTACCCACGGTAACCACTTATTCCAGAATATGGTATATTTTTCCATTTTAAGTGTCATACCTACTGTTCATTTTTTCCATTTTGTGTATTTGTTGCACTTTATCCTCCCATACTTTCATTATGGGAGCAGTGTGTTGCAACCATTTCCTTGAGATGAATTGTTTTCTGATATTAAAATGATAGCCAGAAGGGATTGTGCTTGTCTGTTTCGAAATTGGTCAGGGAAATGCAACAGGATGGCAATTTGAGGAGTAAGGGATCTGATATCAGGAATTATGCAATGTGGTAAATCCAGTGTCCCAAATACTGCATCCTGATTGGTTGGCTGGCACATTTACCACCGTGATAAATCCTCCAGTGTACCCACTGGAAAAAGTGCCAGCCAACCTTAAGTCGTGCTAATCTGGTCGCTTTCACTTCAAACGAAACTGCCGTGATTTGTCCTGTTGCCACTTTGCTAAAACACTGTGGTAAATTGTTTACAAAATGACATCTTCTTTCGAAGTGTAGGGACCTCAGTGAGTTAGAAAATAGGTAAAAAACATTAAAGAAACAACATTTGCCATTGTATAATATAAATTTATCCCTCCAGGGTGTGGGTACACTGGAGGACTTAACACGACTGGTGTGGTTCGGTCACTCGGCTGCGCCTCGTGCCCGAATCACACCAGCCGTGGTAAATCCTCCAGTGTACCCACACCCTGGAGGGATAAATTGCTTAATTATACAATGGTGTGCCAGAATCAGAGACTCTGATTGGCTGACTGGCACCTTTCTACCGTGGTGAATCCTTGCATAACCCACGCAAAAGATGCCAGTCAGCCGCATCTACAGTCCCCAGTTTTTAAAATCAGTGCGAACCCCCAAACATCAAAGGTTAAAAGTCACCATCTTTCTCCCTGCTAAACTGCGATGCAAAGGCGGGAGTTTGAAAGGGAATGTAGATTTGAACTAACAGACCCCAACAGTCCCCAAAGCGAATTTACATGTTGCTGAATCTGTTTTTTTTTTTTTTTGCATAAAAAAGCAAACACATTGCTCGCTCTTTCTGTTAACCCACACTGCTGTTCGCTGATGGAAACTAAAGCCGGTGTTCGCTGTGTGTCAGCCGGCAACATTTCTGTTTCCGATCGTAACAAGGAGACTTTCCACTTACTGTAACTTACACATTAATGTAAATCAAACAAACAAACAAAACACTGGCGTTGTCATGCTGTATTTCCCTGTCTTGCTCCCATTTCTATAACAACAAAGAAAAAAATGCAGCTTAGTCTCCCTGTTTCCCAGCCCACAGAAAACACTGTTGTCCCAACCCAGCCTACTTGCAGAACTGTCGCTCCTGACTGCACATACAGCCCAAACTTTCAACATTCTCGTGGGGGGGGATCTAGACTATCAACAGTTACACATATTTGCATCCCCGTGTAACTCGCAGCACACTGTCTGTCCCACTCTCATGTAAAGCAGCCCCCTACAACTGGCAACGTCTCCCTAACAATGCAAGAACTATTTTTCTAGGGACATGGATATGTTGTTCATCCACACTCATTGGCAGGTATCCTTGCCGCTTTAAATCTTGCCGGAAGGTCTTCAAGCTTGCTCCTCCCACCCACCCGGGTGGTATAACTCTCGGCTCCGCCCCATGACGCCAGATCTTCCTTACCGCTTGGAGCTCAGGTTCCTCCTTAATGCTCTGCGTTTGAGACTGGTTCCTATTTCTCCGCTTATGGATTTAAAATAAATTTTGCGAAAAGACTTCAGCTTCGATCCCTCGCGGCTGCGATGGACAACCGACTCGGATTTCGGAGATGCCCATGCGGGCAGAAGATGTCTCGGACGGATCCACACTCACGTGTGTCTACTGTTAGGCCTTAGACGCGACCGCGGGCTTCGACCTGTGCTCATCTTTCTCGCCTTCGTCCTCGAGAACCGTGCTGCCCGATTGCAACTGGGCCGTCCCGGCGTTTCCCTCCGGTGAAGTCAAGGAGGCCGGTTGGCGTGTCAGCGGCGGCGGTCGGCGGATCAGCTCGGCGGATGGTCGCCTCAAGAGGAGGCGCGCGGGCCGTATCTTCCTCGGCCGCGGCATTTATCCTGCCTCTCTGGGCTCTTCTTACACGGCTTTTAAGGAGCTTTGTCTGTCCCTCTCCACTAAAGGAGAAGGGCCTACGCTTATGGACCTTATTCTCGGGTCCAAAAAGAGGGACAGGGTAGTCCTCCGCCGACGCTCTTGGGAGCGGAAGGTCCTCTCCTCGGTCACGACCGGCCGGGCTTCGTCGATCACTCGGCTTCGGCCACTGGCCTCACGGTGTCCCCGTCAGGTCAGTTGACCGAGACTCCCACCGATGAAGTCGAGATTTTTCTCGACCCATTGGACGGGCTGTCGCCTTTAGCAGCCGAGATTCCCCTCTCCCCGGTTCCCCCGGGAGGAGTTGAGGATCCCGTGGGCTCGCCTGTGCCTCCGGTTCCGGAGCCCTCGGATGCACCATCCGAGCCGAAGGGAGTGCCGGTTCCGGCCGACACCTCCCCGCACCGACCTCGGAAATTCCGGGACTCTCGGTCTCGGTCTCGGACCTCTTCGCGGTCCAGCCGATCCCACCGTCATAGGCGGTCTCGGTCTCGGCACCGCGGTAAGCGGCGTCGCCGCTCGGCCTCGTCCTCCTCCTCGGATGAGGGGAGGCTTCGGCGTAAATTACGTCGACGGTACGAGGACCTTATGTTGCAACAGCTCCTCCTGGCCGGGAGTAAGCCGACCCCGTCGCCTTCCCCGGCCATTAAGTGGCTGTCACCGGAGCGGCCGACACAACCCCTCGACTTATCCGAGGAGCCTATACCCAGGCCGGTTGTTCGGCCAAAACCAGCTGCTCCACCGATTCGTGGAACCTCCGCCCACAGCCACCACTGGGGCTCCGACCAAGGATTCTCGGTCGGCTAAGGGTCTACCCCATCGGCTGTCAGTTACCCTCACTCCCGACCGACCTCGGCAGGTGAAGGGTGCCTCAGGCCAGAGGCAGCTCTTCGAGGACTCTTCCGAGTCCGAAGATGATTCCTCCTTTTTCTCCAAGCGACTGGACTTGGAGTCTTCAGGAGGTCAGTCAATGGACGATAGCCCGTCGTCCTTCCTAGGACTACTTCGGCTCATCTCGGAGTCCACCGGGATGGAGCTCGAACCTGTTTCCAAACGGGCCAGGTATCCCCTCACGGAGATTCTGGACCGAGGGGATTCTCCGACGGAGGCCTTTCCGGTGGCCGAGGCCATAGTGGGTCCGGCACTGGAGCTTTGGCAGCGCCCTGCTTCCTGCCCTGCGCCTTCGGCCAGGATGGCCAGGAAGTATGCGGTCCCTACCGGTTCCTTGTCCGGTTTTTCGGAACACCCCTCTGCTGAGGGGGTTGAGGCATCGACAGCGTTTTCCGCGCGCCCGGCACGCCAGGGATGTGGACAAACCTCCTGACAAGGAGTCCAAGAAATTGGACTATGTCGGGCGAAAGTCTACGCTATGTCCTCTCTCGGCCTTCGCCAGGCCAGTTCGCCGTCCTCATGGCACATTTTTCTCATGCCCTGTTGGGCTCCCTGGATGAGGTCATCCTCATCTTCCGCCCGATCTGCAGACTACGGTCAAGCAGGTGCGGGACCAGGGCAGGGCAGTGGCCAAACAGCAGCTCCAGACTGCTTTGGATATAGGGACCCATGTGCCAGATCGGTGGCGGTCGAGAGTATGATGCGTTAGGGCTTGGCTGAGGATATCCACCTTTTCTCGGATACCCAGCACAAGTTGGCGGATGTTCCCTTTTTGGGGACTGACCTCTTCGGCCCTGGGGTGGAAGGTCACCTGCAGAGGATCGAGAAGTCCAATGCTACCTTGGACTCGGTCTCTTACGCTCAGAAGGACAAAGGCCGCAAGCCACAGCCTAAGCCCTTTCGTCCTTCTGTGCCCGCGCGCGCCGCCCAGCAACGTCAGGGCCAGCAGGCTCGGCCTTGGCATCCCAAACCGTGCCGCCTCTAACAGAGGCAGGAGGAAAAGGCCCAGGAGGTCCTCGGCCGGTCCCTCCTCCAAGCCTGCCCAGTGACGGGCTGAGGGGTGTCGCCCCCAATCCCGTCACCTTACCCCTGGGTCCCCCCGTGGGGGGACGGCTCCGGCACTTCCGTTCCGCCTGGTCCGCTGTTTCCACGGACAGGTGGGTCTTGGAGGTGGTGGGAAGAGGCCTGCCTCTGGAATTCGAGCAGGCACCACCCTTCAGAGCCGTTGCCCCTCGGGGGGCTTCGGGATCCCCAGCCTCACTGGCGGCTCGTCGAGCCGACATCGCTCTCCTCCTCCAGAAGGAGGTGATAAGAGAGGTGGTGGACCCTCCTTCAGACCCAGGGTTTGTGTCCAGGTACTTCCTGGTTCCGAAGCGGACGGGGGGCTGGCGCCCCATTCTCGACCTACACGACCTAAACAAGTTCCTAAGGTCTCGAACCTTCAGGATGGTCACTCTGGCTCAGATAATACCATCCTTGGAACGCGGCGTGTGGTTCTGCTCTCTGGACTTGCAGGACGCGTTTTTTCACGTCCCTATCCGTCCGTCTCACCAGAGATTCCTTCGCTTCCGAGCGGAAGGATCCCTCTTCGAGTTCCAAGCCATGCCCTTCGGCTTGTCTCCAGCTCCCAGGGTCTTCACCAAATGCATGGCAGTGGTGACAGCATTCCTGCGGCGCCGAGGGGTCCGGGTGTACCCTTACCTGGACGACTGGCTGATAGCAGCTCCCTCCAGGAAGGAGGCGAGTGGTCCAGAGATCTGGCCCTCCAGGTCTGCTCTCAACTGGGCTCCTTATCAACGAGGCCAAGTCGGAACTCGAGCGAAGCAGGTGATTCTATTCATCGGGCGCAGCTCGACTCTCTTCGAGCCAGAGCGCTCCCGCGGACAGGGCGAGGTTCTTTCCTCCTTTGCCCGATCATTTCTGGTTGGGCAATTGCGCCCTGCCCGGGACTTCCTGCGCCTCCTGGGTCTCATGGCGGCCTGCACCAGCGTGGTCCGTTGGGCCCGCTGGAACATGCGCTCCCTTCAGTGGGGACTGGCCAGCCAGTGGTCACAACGCTGCGATCCTTTGGACCAGCTTGTGTCGGTGACTCAGGGGATGTGGAACGCTCTCCAGTGGTGGACCGTTCCAGATCATTTGCAGGAGGGCATCCCGTTCGTCCGCCCCGAGCCGACGGCTCTCTATCAACCGATGCCTCTCTGATGGGTTGGGGTGCCCATCTGGGGAACACGCCTATGGCCTCTGGTCCTCAGGGAGTCCCGATGCCACATCAACCTGCTGGAGCTCCGCGGTCCGCCTAGCTCTCACCGCTTTGCCGTCTCCTCGGGGTCAAGTGGTCCGAGTCCAGACGGACAATACCACGACCATGTACTGTCTAAACCGCCAGGCGGACGCGCTCCATGCTTCTATGCAAGGAAGCTCTCCGCATTTGGTCACTGTGGCAGCCTGGAGGCGGATCTCCTAGCCATTCACGTGGCAGGAGCCTCCAACACCCTGGCCGATGCCCTGAGCCGGATAGGGGCTGCATCCCACGAGTGGTCTCTCCTGCCGGAGGTAGTACAGCATCTGTTCTCCCATTGGGGCACACCTCAGGTGGACCTGTTTGCCTCCAGGGAGAACGCGAAGCTGAGTCTGTTCCATGCCCGCCCCCCTCAGCAGGGCTCGCTGCAGGGGGATGCCTTCTCGAGGCAGTGGACCCCTGGCCTCTTTACGCCTTTCCCCATTTCCTTGATCCACAAGGTGCTTCTCAAGGCGAGGAGGGACAAGGCGCAGGTGATTCTGATAGCCCCAGACTGGCCTCGCCAGTTCTGGTACCCAGATCTCCTCAGTCTCAGCTCCAGGATTCCGCGGCAGCTTCCAGCTCGCCCGGACCTGCTCTCAGTCAATCAGGGGAAGGTGTTCCATCCGGACCTTCAATCCCTGCACCTGACGGGCCTGGTTCCTGAGCTGCTAGAGTTCCAGGCCTTGGGTCTTTCCGCGAGGTCCTCAATGTAGTTGAGGCGTCCCGTATGAGTCGACCAGAAAATGCTATGCCTTCAAATGGAAAAGGTTTTCCATTTGGTGTCAGGGCAAGGCTTGGACCCTTCCTCCTGTTCCTTGGCAAGCATCTTGGACTATTCATGGTCCCTTCAGTCAAGGGCTTAGGTCGACGACCCTAAGGGTGCACCTGGCAGCCATCTCTGCTTACCGGGCGCGGGCCGGAAGCAGTCGGTGGCGCGAGGTGGTCTGCCTTTCAAGGCCTTGATCATCATTTCCTCCAGTCGGGGAACCCCACCTCCGTGGGATCTACTGCTGGTACTGGCAAAGCTCATGGGCGTTATTCGAACCTATGCACAGGTGTGCTCTCTCTCACCTGTCGTGGAAGACCGCCTTCTTGGTGGCTATCACGTCAGCCAGAAGGATGGGAGAGCTCCAGGCGCTTTCCATCGAGTCTCCTTACCTGGTCTTCCACAGGGACAAGGTTGTCCTGCGCCCACCGAAATTCCTTCAAGGTGGTGTCGGAGTTTCACCTTAACCAGGTGTTGACTCTGCGGCGTTCTACCCCAATCACACCTGAGGTCGAATATAGGCTCCATACTCTGACCCTAGAAGGGCGCCGCTTATTATATGAGCACACGGCTGAAATTGGGAGAGGTTCGCCAGCTGTTTGTCACCCACGCTGAAGCCACATCTGGCAGACCTGCAGCCAAGCGGACGATAAGCAGGTGGGTAACCTCCTGCATAGATCTCTGCTATAAGTTGGCGGGCATGGAGCCTCCCAGAGGGATAAGAGCTCATTCTACCCGCCATACTGCTGCAACGGTGGCTGCTTCCAGGGACGTCCCTATCCAGGAAATCTGCAGGGCTGCTACCTGGAAGTCAGCAAACACCTTCATTACCCATTACCACATCGACCTTGAGTCACGCCGGGATGCTGGTTTTGGGGCCTCGGTTCTCCAGTCTCTCTTTCCCAAGTAAGTATTGGGGGTGTGCGTCTTGCCTCCCTCCTCCCGGAGAACTGCTAGGAGTCTGCCAATGAGTGTGGATGAACAACATATCCATGTCCCTAGAAATACAGGTTACTCACCTGTAACAGGAGTTCTAGGAATGGTATATGTTGTTCATCCACACGACCCACCCGACCTCCCCGGCTTCGACGCACAACCTGAGCTTCCAGCGGGCCAGATTCTAGGCCATGGGGCGGAGTCAGAGTTATACCACCCGTGGGTGGAGGAGCAAGCTTGAAGACCTTCCGCAAGATTTAAAGCGCAAGGATACCTGCCAATGAGTGTGGATGAACAACATATACCATTCCTAGAACTCCTGTTACAGGTGAGTAACCTGTATTTTTCTGGCGCAGCAGTAAATTCAATAGAAACAATTTAAAATGCAAAAAAAAAAAAAACTTGTTTTTTTAATTTTTTGTCTCAAAAAATAAAGGGGGACATTGTTTAATCGCAATAAACCATGACAGGGTGTGGGTTATGCTGGGATTTACCCACTTCTGGTGTGGTTTACTCACCAAACCACACCAGGCATGGGTAAACCCAGAATAACCCACACACTGTTGTGGTTTATTGTTTAAACAATTCCTGAAGTGCCTTCTTTATATCTTGCTAGTATTGATCCAGCACACGGCAGCACTCAAAAATGTGCGTGTGAGTGGCGCACGGCTCCCTGCAAGTCCTCCGATATGTATTCCCCCTTAGGGGATCAAATTTCCCCGTAATTTCTGGGTTCCAAAAAATCTGAGTTACACTCTTCCAACCATATTCTTTCCACACGTGGGAGGCGGTGATCTTATGCTGTCTGGCATAGATCATGCAGTCATGTTCCATAAGTGTTGTGTCCACTTTTTTGTGCCATCGTTTCTGTGAGTGTTCTAATGTAGTCTCACTTGTAGTATAAATGGCCTACAGTAGTAGGTATTTGAAATGATGTGGTCAGGAATCCCACTCCCCTGAACTGTGAGAATTAACTGTAAAAGTGAATGAGCCTCTGTTGTTGCCCAGTGTAGTCCAAGTTTCTCCCAAAGATAGTGTCTCACCTGTAAGTAGCGAAAATGATCTGTGTTTTTAAGGGTTAATTGTTGCTTTAGGACTTAAAATGTTTTAAAAGTGCCTGATTCATAATATTGGTAATTTTGGGTGAGCCCTAGGAGTTGCCACATTTTAAAAGTGGGATACATTCTGGCCAGGGGTAAGTGTGGGTCTGAATCTAACATTTCAAAATAGTGGGATAAAGGTCTAATTTCAGGTATGAGTAACAGGGCGTGCTAATTACTGGGTATTTGGAGTCTATTCCTTGTATCTGATCTCTGGTTCGGGCTAGGGATCGAAAGAGCTGTGCAAGAATTTGTGTACCCTGGGCTGCAGGTTCTCCATCTTTCCAGTGTATAAGAGAAGTATTGTCTAACCACTGTATTGCATGTGTAAAGAGGGCTGCCTGACTATAGCCCCGAAGATTGGGTAAAGTCAATCCACTGTTTTGTTTATTCAATTGTAAGTTTTTGTATGCAATTCTAGGTTTCCTTCCAATCCAGAGAAATCTGGCAATCTGCCTACCCCACCTGTTAAAGCCTTCTCTCACGGGGAATATATGGATATTTGGAAATAAATATAAAAATCTTGGTAAGATGTTCATTCTTATAGTAGCAACTGTTTTACCCCTGATTTTATACTGTATGTTCTAGCTGAACCTTACAGCTAGACCCCATTTGGGTGAGCTCTATGACTTAAATTAGGCATCTGCTTAGTATAGGTCTTTATAGTGATGGGGTTTAGAGACAGAGTAGGCAGTTTAGCTGGCTGTGGGGTGCTCTTCTGTAGGGATATGCTCTGGAGGAGGGCGCACTGCCCCATCTGCAAGACCCTGGTGGAGTGTCAGGCTCAGTTTGTGGCAGCAAGAGTAGAAATACCTCAGCTATATTATTAGCTCAGCAGCAGCCCACCCCCCCACAACTCTACTTCCCCAGAGACACACTGGCCCAGGGAGGTGGAGAGTGGTAGTGGTGGGGATCGGGAGGGGAAGCAAGGTTAGCAACAAGAAGGTTGCCCAGCCCCTCACCATCCAGACAGCGAATAGCTTCACACCTGTAGAGAAGGTTCAGTCACTGGACTGTGCTGGGGAGGGTCTTTGCAACTGTCGTGGTGAAAGGGTGAGGCATTGTATTGGCACCCAAGGGTAGCAAGTCTGCCAGGAGAGTTTTAGTCATGGGGAATTCAGTGATTAGGGAGTAGAGAGGGTGGTGGAGAGGGGATGGAGGGGAGGGACATGGTTTGTTGCCTTCCTGGAGTATCTGCCATCTGAGCTTTAGACAGGATAGTGAGGATGGTAGAGAGGGAGCAGGGGGAGCTGGGGGTGTTAGTACACCTGGGTACCAATGATCTGGTGAACCAGTCAGTGGAGATGGTGAAGCAGAACTTTCATAGACTGGGGACAGATTGGCAGCACACTCGGTCTCCCTGGCCTTTCCAGAAGTCCTCCCTATGTGGCACAAGGAGGGGAAGCAGAATAGGATAAGGAGGAAGGTAATAGAGGAGTTTAACAGAAGGCTTAAGAGATGGTGTAAGGATAAGGGTACCACTTTGTGGGAACTGGGGGACTTCTGAGACAGGAGGATCTTCAAGGGTAATGGACTTCACCTGAGGAGAGAAGGCCTGGGCGCTGGGGCAGAAGTTTGATGTCTATATAGGATGTTTCAGCTGACCGTGGGGGGGACTGGGCCTAGGGGGCTCTCAATGACAGGGGGAGAGAAAGGACATCCTAGCTAGTACTCCCCCATATCTGGGGCATGTAGCAACATAGCAGGTACAAAGAAAGTTGTGGCCCATACTAGACTACCTGTAGGTGAAGGGACTTCAGAGAGGAGGAACGCAAAGGGTGCAAACACCAAGAAAAACAAGGGGATGGGAGGAGATGTGAAGCACAAGGGAAGTAGCAAAGCAGGATCAGGGGTCAGATGGAAGTGGGTATGCCTTAATACCAGGAGCCTAGGTAATAAAATCAGTGAACTCCAGGTGTTGATGGCAGACACTGAGATGGACATTGTGGCCATAACAGAAACATGGGCTTCAGAAAATAATGACTGGGAACTGACGGTCCCTAGGTACTCAGTCTTCAGGAGGGATAGAGGAACAGGTAGAGGGGGAAGAGTAGTCCTTTTTGTTAAGGAGGGCATAGAGGTGATAGAAGATGAGTGCATCAGGGGTGGTAATGGGGAGACTGAGTCAGTGTGGGTGAAACTCATGGTAGCCTTAGGCAAAAAACTGTATTTGAGGTGATCTATAGACTGCTAGGGCAAGGGGAAGAGTGGGACAGAGAGCTTAGGGAGGAACTGGAAAGAGGCATAGCTAAGGGGGAAGTAGTGGTGGTGGATGATCTGAACCTGTCAGACATTGGTTGGAATGTTCCAGTGGCCAGGACCACCAGAAGTCAGGTCTTGCCTGGTGCGTTCCAGGACTGTCTGCTGGTACAGTTATTTAAGGAGCCCACCTGGCAGACGATAATTCTCGATGTGGTGCTCACCAGCTCGGTGGTGTTAGGAGCTGTGGGAGTAGGGGGGCTGTCTGGGAACAGTGACCATAACTCTGTTTGATTCGAACTGGCCCTTGGGTCTGGTAAACAGTAATCAAGAGCTGAAGTCCTTGATTTTAGAAGGGCAGACTTCAATAGGCTGAAGGAGTTGGTCAGAGTTAAGTTAGTAGCGGTGGACAATATAGATGGGGTGGAAGAGAGATGGGCAGTTAAGAGGGCCATTCTCGGGGCATCTAAAATATGTCTGGTAAAATGCAACTGAAAGCTGAAGTCCTTGATTTTAGAAGGGCAGTCTTCAGTAGGCTGAAGAAGCTGGTTAGGGATAAGTTAGTAGGGGTGGACAACATAGGTGGGGTGGAAGGGAGATTGGAGCCATTAAGGGGGCCATTAAGGGGCATCTGAGGTATACATGAGAACAGTAACCAAAAAGAACAGATTAAAGAGATCACTATGGTTCTTTGCAAGGGTTAGGGAACTATGAGAGCCAAAAAAATGCCTTCTACAAATTTAAAGAAAAGCATGGGTAGGAAGAATGGGAAAAATATTTGCTGAAAAATAGGGAGACAAAGAGGGCAGTTAGGAGGCAAAGGCAGCTGGGAGCTGCGTATTACTGAGGGAGTCAAGAGCAGAGAAAAACAGTTCTTCAGGCATTTAGTGAAAAAGGAAGAAAGGAGGGGGAATTGTGAGGCTAACAGTGGTGGGTAGGGAGATTGAGGCAGATGGGCAGAAGGTCACCATCCTTAACGACTACCTTTACTCAGTTTTCACTAGGGAGGACAGTGGGACCTTACCAGAGACTGGTATCAGAGCAGCCATTAAGGGGGTCCCAGAGATGCAGCAACCAGCATTAAGTAGCAAAAGGGTCTTGAAAGGGCTGCCAGCCATAAAGATTTATGAAGCAGCGTGACTCAGAGTGGACCAACTATAAAGCTGCCCCATCTCCTACCCTTTGGAATGGCTACCGACAACTGTGAAATCTCCGCAAGTGCCGCATACACTCTAGGAAGTTGGCCTATTTCCAGTCACTTCAATCTAGGGACCTAGGCAACCCCAGGCATTTCAGGTCCTCTATTAATGCCTTGCTATACCCCCCCACCAAGCAGTCACTTTTCCCCTAAACACACAACAAGGTTCCTCACTGACCCTACTGACACTGCAAATGCACTTAATGCACATTTCTCAAACCTTAGCAGCTACCTGGCTAAGCTGCCCCTCTCCACCCCCTTGCCCCCTCCTCCACCTTCCCCTCCTACTAGCCCCCCTTTTTATTTTAAGACCATTCTCCTCGTGGGACACTTAAGCTCCTCCTCAGCCTACCATCTCGAGGGAGTGCTGGTGGTGATGGACTCTCCCTCTGCTTCTTAAAATTAGTGGCCCAGGACATTGCCTGTCCACTCACCTTCATCTTTAACCTCTCCCTTACTACAGCCTCTGTCCCCTTTGTCTGGAAGCAGGCCAAAATTGTCCCCATTCATAAATCAGGCGACATTAGTCTTATGGACAACTACCATCCCATCTCCATTCTGCCCCATCTTAGTAAGCTTCTAGAGAAGGCAGTAAACTACCAAATTACTGAGCATATCTCCAAATATAATCTCCTTTGCCCTCAGCAACATGGTTTCCGGATGGGGCACAGCACTACCATGGCCCTTGCCCTCTTCACCGACCATGTGCTGAGGAATATGGATGAAGGGAAGCTAACTGGTGCAGTGTTTGTAGATCTGTCCAAGACATTTGACCTTTTAAATCTCAACATCCTGAAAGCAAAACTCAATGCCCTTGGTTTCTCCCCAGCTTCCACCGCCTGGCTCACTATCTCTCTGGTAGAACGCCGATGGTCTGTCTTGGTGGTGCCATCTCCCTCCCCCCCCCGCCTGTCTCTGTGGGTGTCCCTCAGGGATCTGTCCTTGGTCCCCTCCTCTTTTTCCTCTTCATTAACTCTCTCCCATCAGAGGGTCTATCCTGTAGAGGGGGGTATGTCCTCGCAAGGAACTCCTTTTGCAGAAAGAAATAAAATAGATAGTAGTACTAAATACATTGGTAAAAACATGAAGTTCATTCACATATTTGTGAATGACTATTACAGTATGCACTGCAAGCCAGTTGCAGCCCATACTGTACGCTGTCATTCGTTGGGCAGCCGGAGGTATGTGGGTGGGTATATGTTGTTCACCATGGCGGGGGAGGAGCTGGGTGGGCTGGGGGTTCTGTGTGGGTGGATGGGTGCCATTGGACCACCAGGGAGGCATTTTTATATTACGATTGGTGATTGGAGCTACGGGAGGGGTGGGGGGTACCACTAGACTACCAGGGACGTATTCTTTCTATTAATACCAGCAATTGGAGCTACGGGAGAGGTGGGGGGTACCACTAGACTACCAGGGACATATTCTTTCTATTAATACCGGTGATCTGAACTGTGTGAGGGGTTGGGGGTACCACTAGACTTCCAGGGATGTTCTTCGTCTATTCATACCAGCGATTGGAGCTACGGGAGGGGTGGGGGTACCACTAAACCACCAGGGACATTATAGAGTGCTTGTGCACAGTATACTGGAAGGAGAGGCCACCCATGCCTGGCAGCTGCTGTGATGCGCTTTGCATTATGGCAGATTGCCTGTGGGTGGCTACCATTTGAGCCTTATTTTGCAGGCTCAACTTTGTGCATTGGTATGCGGCGCATCTCAGGGTTGTGCTGGTGTATGCCCCGCGCATCCTGAGCTGAATATCAGGATGTGCGCGCCGCATGGACACGTCCCTGGAGATGCGACGCACATTATCTTTTGCGCCTGGCTCATCGGAATGCGCATCCCTCTTTGAATACTGCCCTGCAGCTCATTTCTGGGGTTGCTCTGGTGCAACCCCTTTGCATATCTTGCCTTATAAATACATGAGAGAGAATAAAAGATGTGTAAAAGTATAAAAAGTTCTCAATGACATTTTTAGTACAATTTTGGACCCCAAAGGCATATCCCGATTAGTTGGTAACAAATTTATTAATTTAAAATAAAATCTATTATAGTCGCTTATCCTCAGTATCTATTTAACGTTTGCATATTTTAAATAGCCAGTAAGGTTTTTGAATGCTGTTAGATTAAGTATGTGTATTTATTATTGTGGGGAATTGCACAAAATTTTGAGTCTTTTTGTCAAAGTGTTATTTTAAATTACACATTTACACTGCATTATATGTAGGTTAATTTACCCTTAATCTGATGTTTTAAAGGTAATGAACTACACCTGGGACTTATTATGAGCTGTATAAATTCTTATTCGTCCTGTGATGGAAACTGACACACCCTCTGAGGAAGACCCATGTGGTCGAAACGCCGGGGTCAGATACCGTGTTTTTATGTCTGAATGAAACTCACCTTTGCTATAATTACAGAGCATTGGTTTCAACCTGAGTGCAACCTTTTTGTCTACATTCCTATCCTGTAAATCACGCCTCTACGCAGATGACTTAATACCATACCAAACTGATACCTCCCCCTCCTCAGTATTCGCCACTCTTACTGATGATTTCTGCAAGTCACATTGTTGGTTTTCCACCAACAAACTGTTGGTCAATGCTGCCAAAACAAAGGCCATGCTTTTAGGTTCCAAACTGAAACTCTCCACCCTTGCCCACAACGGCAGCCTTCTCACTGTCAAATCCCAAGATGGATCTCCCCTTGACACTGTTCCTGTCTTCAAGTATCTGGTGATAATCCTGGACCTGTCCCTTACCTTCTGTACACTGACCACATTGCCTCACTGATCAGATGCATCAACCAGAAGATGGGACTCTGCTATTGCCTGATTAACCACCTCTCGCTGGAAACCCGCCTTGCTATTGCCTATGGCAACCTCCTCCCCCTCCTTGACTATGGCTGCCCAGTGTACTCCCTCACCCCCATTACCAACCAGAACTGCCTGGACAATACCTACAATTGTATATGCTGCCTTTTCCTCTGCGCCCCTCTACTCACTCACCACTGCTCTCTTTACCAGTCCCTTAACTGGCTCCCTCCACAAGCGCGATGCTCCTACCTACTGGCACGGACCATTGCTGATACCTTGCACAATCCCTCCTACTTTCCTCTATCCCTTTTTATCCGGCCCAGACCCTACTGCTGCAATCTACATCAGTCTTCCCACCTCCATCTAGAATGTCCTAACATAAATACGAGGATAGGCCTAAGAACCTTCTCCGCAGCCGGGCCCTCACTATGGAACAACCTCCCCTCCTCCCTACATTTCCCTGACCCCCCCCAAATCTAAATTCTCTATTAAAAGTGCACTTTCTGTCCTCCACAACCTGTGTCTGCCCACAGGCCTCTACAACGGCTGCACCTCCCTTAAAGCCCACCTCCCCCCTCCCCAGTACTCCGCTCTCCTCCCCTGCCCTGAATACTATTGTTAGTCCTATTGTTGAATGATGGAGCAGCCTTACTCTCTTTACCTAAATGTTATATACCGTGGCATGCTCAATTGCTGATGTATCTGGTACTGTTTACCTTATATTTTTCTGTTAGCTTGACCTATACTGGATTCCCTGTTATGTTTCCTGTATGATCCATGCTGTTCTCTCACTGTATTTTACGTTGTTTATGTCAGTTTCTGGCCCGTGCCATGCCTGAAAAAGATCTTCCGATCAGTGCACCAACCCGATTATTGGTATCACGTCATAATAGCGACCCAAAATGAGGGACTAGAAATATAACAACTTATTTTGGACGCTATTATTGTGGGCTACCTTACAGAATAGCAAAGGTATGGGATAGCGACCAGGGGGAAGGGTGAATGGAAGGGGGGAATAGCGAGGGGAAGGGGAGGGACAGGGAAGGGATTTTCAGGCACTGGTGTACCTGCTGCCACTGAGCTAGCTGTGTGGCGTGGTGGTGTGGGTGACTAGCTCTGGCACAGCAAGTACTGGGTTTGGGACTGGGAGCGTGTACATTTTGCTGCAACTGCAAGCTGTGGCACTTAAATTTTGCCAACTTCTGGATCTTTGCCCTTTCCTCGATATGCAGTCCTCTGGAGTTGAGAATCCTAATTAAGGGGTGTGTGGGGAAATGCCTCCCATGAGGGGGGTACAAAACCCTTTTTTAAATCCGATGTTGGGTCGCCTTTACATGTATAGCGCCGATTTGCTTTTCGCCGGTATACACTCGCCATAATAGCGATTGCTGTTTTGCGTTTGCCATTATGACATGGAACCCAATTACCAAATGAATGAATAAATAAATAAATTTATAATGCCACAGGACCAAATGGGTTGCATCTGAAGATATTCAGGGAATTTGTAGCAGAACTGGCTGATCCCCTGGTAGGTCTATTCAACAGCCTTCTACGGACAGGGTTGGTTCCAAAGGACTGGAGGGTGGTGAACGTAGTTCTGCTTCATAAGTGGGAGATGGACAAGGAACAAGCAGGAAACTACAGACCTATCAGTCTTGCCTGTATTGTAGGAATACTGATGGAGTCACTGGTCAAAGAGAATCACGTGGTCTACTCGGAAAGCTGCGATTTCCAGGGTAGTAAGCCGCACGGATTCATGGTAGGGAGATCTTGTCAGACTAACCTGATAATTTTTTTGACTGGGTGACAAGGGGAACTAAATAGGGGCCACACTGTGGATTTGCTGTACTTTGACCTCAGCAAGGCTTTTGACTCAGTACCCCCCCCAACCCCCATATGCTTTCTGAAGAAAATAGAGGATCTGGATGCGGCTAAGGTCATAGTAAACTGAGAAGGTAACTGGCTAAACAAAGGCAGAAGAGAGCAGTGATCAACAGGGTTATTTCAGAAGAGAGGGAGGTCACAAGCGGGAGTCCACAAGGATCTGTCCTGGGTCTAGTCCTCTTCAACATGTTTAACAGTGACATTGGTGAGGGGATCCAGGGCAGTCTATGTCTCTTTGTAGATGGCACTTAGCTCTGTGGGATGGTGGATAGTGATGAGGGAATAAAAGAAATGTAGAGAGACATGCAAAAGCTGGAAGGGTAGTCAAGGATTTAGCAGTTGAAATTCAACGTCAAAAAGTGCAAGGTGATGTACCTAGGGAACAAGAACCCCAGGAAGGATTACTGGATGGGAGGGTTGAGACTCAGTACCACGGTTGAAGAACGAGTCCTTGGAGTTATCAGCAACTCCCTAAAGCAACTGGGTCAGTGCAACAAGGCTTGTAGCAAGGTAGATAGGATGCTTGGATGTATCAGGAGGGGTACTGATAGTAGAAAAAGGTATGTAATATTTGCCTTGTGTAGATCCTTGGTGAGGTCACACGTGGAGTACTGCACTTAGTTCTAGAGTCCTCACTGCAGGAAGGATAGGGTTAGAGTCGAGATGGTGCAGCACAGGGTAAAAAAAAATAATTCATGGCCAGCAGGGCATGTCCTTTGAAGAGCGTCCTAAGGCACTGAACATGTACTTGTAGGAGACCAGAAGGGAGACGGGAGATGTGACAGAGACCTTCAAATTCCTAAAAGGAATTCTTAGGATGAACTGCGGGGACCTGTTTAACTTGAATGCCAGCTCGTGGTCACAAGGTTATGAGTGGTAGCTAACAGGAGGGAGGTTCAGGTGGGACGTGAGGACATACTGTTTTACAAAAAGGGTTGTGGAGCCATGGTACAGGCTAGCAACCGAGGTGGTGGGTGCAAAAATCGCTACTGGTTTTAAACATGGCTGGATCAGAATGAAGGGTATAGTGGTTGCTCAAGGTGTCTGCACTGGAGAGGAGATGGGGTGGTGGGGAGGTCTAGGACCCTGCAGGAGCAGTAGGCCCCAAGGCTAAATAGGGAACTCTGGCAGACTGGATGGTCCTTTGGTCTTTTTCTGCTGTCATTGTCTGTGTGTCTGTGTTTCTGTGCTATTCTTTGTCCTTTGGAATTGTAATAATTTAGCAGCATGAAAACTCACAAAGTTGCACAGACAGAGAGTTTATTAATACTTCCTCTCCAAGCTCATTCATTGTCATTCTTGTTATCACAGTGGGGGTTGGGGGCTAGGCTGAACAATCTGAAGACTTCCCCAGTGTGTCACCTAGGTCAGCTGCTCTTTCACGAGAGTAGAACCACTTGCTCAATAAGTTCTCATGCACTATCCTCCCTGCAGCCAACAGGAAGATAGCAGGGCATTACTAACAGCTGCAAGGAGCAATAGCAAGGCACAGCACTCATTCACTCACTGACAGCTGTAAAAGTCATGTCCCAGTCTCCCAGTGTATTCCAGTGGGACAGCTGCAAAACACTTCTTGACTTTGATCCCAGTAGGAACTAGTCTTCTATGCAAACCAGCTTTAGTGAAACTTCAGATGAAATCAGCAAGCAGGATGAGTAAGTACCATGGAGGCATCAGAAACCTAAACATAAAAAGTCATAGGTTGGCCATCCATCGGGTTGGCAACCCAAGTTTGTAAATGAGCTTGGGCTGCTGGGGGGAGAAAGACTGAACATCCCAGAAGATGCTTTCTTCCTCTGGAGAGGAATATCACAGCCACAGCAACACTGCCACCTGAGTAACCACAGATCGTAGTGCAGTGGGAAGTGAGAGTGGGAGGTGGGACGTCAGCTGAGGCCTCTGTGAAGCACACTTACATGACTGATGGGGCCTCCAAGAGCACCAATGTCCCCTGGAGGTAGGACCAGTAAAGCCAGGAAAAGGCTCTGGAGCATGCTTGGGCCCTGACCTCAGCCACTGCTCATGTCATGGGAAACTCTGGGAACCTCTGCCACTGTGTCATGTAGGAGATGGGGGTTGGATCCACTCAGGCTGTCCCCACCACCACCACCACAGGGGGGTAGGGGTAAGCCTGTGGGGTTTGAAACTCTGTGATGGTAAGTGATAGCAACACTAGGGGCTGGAGGTGGGCCTGACTCCAGTGATGGGGGCTGGCGCATGAATAAAATGTTGGTTATAAAAAAAAGTCATAGGTTGCTCATGGCCCTATATATATATATCTATATATATTCTAGGGACATGGATATGTTGTTCATCCACACTGTCTGGCAGGTTCCTTGCCACTTTAAATCTTGCCGGAAGGTCTTCAAGCTGGCTCATCCCACCCACCCGGGTGGTAAAACTCTCGGCTGCGCCCCATGATGCCAGATCTTCCTTACTGCTTGGAAGCTCAGGTTCCCTCCTTAACGCTCTGCGTGATAGACTGGATCCTAATTCTTTGGTTTGCCCGAAACTCATTTTAAAATTTTCTAGACTTCAGTCATCTTTCTCCCTCGTGGCTGCAATGGACAAATCGACTCCCAGATTTCGGCAGTGCCCTTGTGGGCAGGAGATGTCCAGGACGGACCCGCACTCCACATGCGTCTACTGCCTCGGCCTAGAACACGACCTGCAGGCCTGCGAGTCATGCTGTTCATTTTCGGTCAATGTCCTGGAGGACCGCGCTGCCCGGTTACAGCTTGGGCGCCCCGAGAAGCGCCACTCCGTCGGTCAAGTCGGAAGAGGCCCACGCATGGTTATCACAAGCGGCAGGCTTGGCTGAGCAACTCGAGCAGGTAGTCGCCCGAGGAGGAGGGGCGGCCCAGGCCGCATCATCCGCCTCTCGCTCCAGCATTTATCCCACTCTCTGGGTACCTTGTATTCAGCTTCGCTCAAGGAGCTTTGCCAATCCCTTTCCACAAAGGGAGAGGGGCCATCGACATTCCTCTCAGTCCAAAAAGAAGGACTCAAAGGGTAAGTCCCATCGTCAGCATTCGTGGGAGCGGGAGAGGTCTCCTTCCCTGGACAGCCGACTGTCGACTTTGGTCGAGGTTGCGGCTAAGGCCGCTGGCTTCATGGCGTCCCCGTCAGGCCAGCCGGCCGAGACACCCGTCGACGCGGTCGAGATCTTTCTCGACCTGTTGGACGGGTTGTCACCTGGTGAGGCCGACAACCCTTCTTCACCGGTTCCCCCGGTAGAGATCGAGGATCTGCCTGCGCCTCCGGTGCAGCAGTCCCCGATTAAGGCTTCCAAGCCGAGGGAAGAGCGGGTGTCCCCCGGCCCTTCCCAGACCCGTCCTCGGAAACACTGAGGATCTCGGTCTCAGTCTCGGACTTCGTCTCGGTCCAGCCGATCCCACCAACATCGGCAGTCTCGGTCTCGGCACCAAGGTAAGCGGCGCTGCTGCGTCCTCCGTCTTCCTCCTCGGAAGAGGAGAAGCCAGCGCAAATTGCATCGGCGCTACGAGGACCTGATGTAGCAGCAATTACTTCTGTCCAAGGACCAAGCCGGCCTTGGTCTGTCCCGACCATCAAGTGGCTGTCACCTGGCTGACGCGAAACAACCCCTCGCTGTAGCCGAGGTGCCCAAGCCTGGGCGGTTGTTCGGCGAAACTTGCTGCCCCACCGATTGTAGGAACCTCCGCCTCCACAACCGAAATCGGGCGCCGACCAAGGACTCGCCGGGTCAAGGCCTGCCCACAGGTTGTCAGTCACCCTCACTCCTGACTGTCCTCGCAGGTGGAGGGTGGCTCAGGCCCCAGGCAGCTCTTCGAGGACTCCTCCGAGTCCAATGATGACTCCTCCCTGTTCTCCAGGCCTGTTGACCTGGAGTCCTCTGGGGGCCAGTCGTTGGACGAAAGCCCATCGTCCTTTGTGGGTTTGCTTCAGCTCATCTCGGAGTCCACCGGGATGCAGCTCGAGCCTGTATCCAAACGGGCCAAGTATCCCCTGACGTAGATACTGGACCGAGGGGATTCCCCAACAGAGGCCTTTCCGGTGGCTGAAGCCATTGTTGACCCAGCCTTGGAGCTTTGGCAGCGGCCTGCTTCCTGCCCTGTGCCTTTGGCCAGGATGGCCAGGAAGTATCGGTCCCTACCGGCTCTTTGCCGGGTTTTGAACACCCTCTGCCGAGGGTTGGTCACCGACAGCGTTTTCCGGCGTTCGGGAACACTAGGGGCGGGATAAGCCCCCACAAGGAGTCCAAAAAGCTGAACTACGGGGCGCAAGGTGTACGCTTGTCCCTCCCTTGTCCTCCACTCATGCCAGCTCGGCCGTGCTGATGGCACACTTCTCACGCCCTCATGGATTCCCTGGATGAGAGTCCCTCAACTCCCGGCCGACCTGCAGACCACGGTCCGGCAGAGTGCGGGACCAGGGTAGGGCAGTGGCTAAGCAGTAACTCAAATGGCTCTCGACAGGAGACTCCTGTGCCAGATTGGTTCTGCCTCTGTGGCCATCCGCCGAGCTTGGCTGAGGATATCCACCTTCACAGCGGATACCCAGCACAAACTGGCAGATGTCCCCTTCTTGGGGACTGACCTCTTCGGCCCTGGAGTGGAAGGTCATCTCCAGCGGATCGAAAAGTCCAGTGCCACTCTGGACTCTGTCACCTCTGTCCAGAAGGACAAAGGCCGCCGACAGCAGCAGCACAAGTCCTTTTGCCCTTCTGCGCCTGCGGCACGTCTGGCCCAACAGCAACACCAGGGCCAGCAGGCTCGCGCTTGGCATCCCAAACCCAAGCCCGTGGCTTCCTCCAATAGGAAGCAGGGAGGTAAAGGCCCAGGAGGTCCCTCAGCCGGTCCCTCCTCCAAGCCTGCCCAGTGACGGGTTGAGGGGTGTTGCCCCCAGCCTCGTCACTCCCCCCTGGGTTCCCCACCGTAGGGAGACAGCTCCGCCGCTTCCTTTCCGCCTGGTCCGCTATCACCATGGACTGCTGGGTGTTGGAGGTGGTAGGAAAGGGTCTACCTCTGGAGTTCGAGCAGGCCTCACCCTTCTGAGCCGTCGCCCCTCAGGGGGCCACGGGGTCCGCAGCCTCTCTGTCGGCCCACCAAGCCAATATTGCCCTGCTCCTCGACAAAGAGGTGATCAGGAAGGTGGTGGATCCTCCTCCAGACCTGAGGTTTGTGTCCAGGTACTTCCTGGTCCCAAAACGGATGGGGGGCTGGTGCCCCATTCTCGACCTGCATGACCTGAACAGGTTCCTAAGGTCTCAGACCTTCAGGATGGTCACTCTGGCTCAGATAATCCCATCATTGGAACAAGGCATGTGGTTCTGTTCCCTGGACCTTCAGGACGCGTTCTTTCACGTCCCAATCCGTCCGTCCCATCAGTGATTCCTCCGCTTCAGAGCGGAGGGATCCCTTTACGAGTTCCGGGCCATGCCCTTTGGCCTTTCCCTAGCTCCCAGGGTCTTCACCAAATGCATGGCAGTGGTGACAGCATTCCTGCGGCGCCGAAGGGTCCGGGTGTACCCCTACCTGGACGATTGGCTGATTGCAGCCCCCTCCAGAGCGGAGGTGGAGCGGTCCAGAGATCTGGCCCTCCAGGTTTGCTCTCAGGTTGGCCTCCTCATCAACGAGGCCAAGTCGGAACTCGTGCCAAAGCAGGTGATACAATTCATCGGGGCAGAGCTCGACTCTCTACGAGCCAGAGCACGGCTCCCGGCGGACAGGGCCGAGGTTCTTTCCTCCTTGCCCAATCATTTCAGGTTGGGCACCGCGCCTGCCCGGACTTCCTTGGGCTCGTGGGCGCCTGCACCAGTGTGGTCCTTGAGCCTCGTACATGCGTGCCCCTTCAATGGGACTGGCCAGCCAATGGTCACAGCACTTCGATCCGCTGAATCAGCTAGTGACAGTGACCCAGGGGATGTGGAATGCTCTCCAGTGGTGGACCGTTCCAGCACATCTGCAGGGGGGCATCCCGTTTGTCCGCCCCGAGCTGACGGTCTCTCTATCGACCGATGCCTCTCTGATGGGTTGGGGTGCCCATCTGGGGGAGCGCAGAGCATATGGCCTCTGGTCCCCTCGGGAGTCCCGATGCCACATCAACCTGCTGGAGCTTCGAGTGGTTCATCTAGTCCTCACCGCCTTTGTTGCGTTTCTATGGGGTCAAGTGGTTCAGGTCCAGATGGACAATACCACGACCATGTACTACTTAAACCGCTAGGGCTGGACGCGCTCCATGCCTCTGTGCAGGGAAGCTCTCCGCATTTGGTCACTTGTGCGCAGCCTGGAGCCGGATCTCCTCGCCATTCATGTGGCAGGAGCCTCCAGCACCCTGGCCAGTGCCCTAAGCCGGATAGGTGCTGCGTCCCACGAGTGGTCTGTCCTGCCAGAGGTAGTACAAGATCTATTCTCCCACTGGGGCACACCTCAGGCGGACCTGTTTGCCTCCAGGGAGAATGCGAGGCTGAGACTGTTTCATGCCCGCCCCTCTCAGCAGGGCTCGCTGCAGGGGGATGCCTTCTTGAGGCCGTGGACCCCGGGCCTCTTCTATGCCTTTTCCCCATTTCCCTTGATCCGCAAGGTGCTTCTCAAGGCGACGAGGGACAAGGCGCAGGTGATTCTGGTAGCCCCAGACTGGCCCATCTGGTATCCAGATCTCCTCAGTCTCAGCTCCAGGCTCCCGAGGCGGCTTCCAGCCCGCCCGGACCAGATTTCAGTCAGTCAGGGGAAGATGTTCCATCCGGACCTTCAATCCATGCACCTGATGGCCTGGTTCCTGAGCGGCTAGAGTTCCAGGCCTTGGGTCTTTCTGATGAGGTCCTCAATGTCATTGAGGCGTCCCGTAAGGAGTTGACCAGAAAATGCTACGCCTTCAAATGGAAGAGATTCTCCATTTGGTGTCAGGGTAAGGGCCTGGACCCTTCCTCCTGTTCCTTGGCAAGCATTCTGGACTACCTGTGGTCCCTTTCTCAGCAAGGGCTTTGGTCGACGACCCTTAAAGTGCACCTGGCAGCCATCTCTGCTTATTGGGCGCGGGCCGGGAAGCAGTCGGTGGTGCAGGAGAAGGTGGTCGGGCGCTTTTTCAAAGGCCTTGATCACATATCCCCTCCGGTGTGAGAACCTCCACCTCCGTGGGATCTATTGCTGGTATTGGCTAAGCTCATGGGCAGGCCATTCGAACCGATGCGCAGGTGTGACATCTCTCACCTGTCGTGGAAGACCACCTTCTTGGTGGCTATCACGTCAGCCAGAAGGATGGGAGAGCTCCAGGTGCTTTTCATCGAGTCTCCTTATCTGGTCTTCCATAGGGAGAAGGTTGTCTTGCGCCCCCACCTGAAATTCCTTCCGAAGGTGGTGTCGGAGTTTCACCTTAACCAGGTGTTGACTCTGCCGGTGTTCTACCCCAATCACACCTCGGAGGCCGAATATAGGCTCCATACTTTGGACCCTAGAAGAGCGCTCGCTTATTACAAGGAGCAGACGGCTGAAGTTTGGGGAGAGGTTCGCCAGCTGTTTGTCACCTACGCTGAAGCCGCACCTGGCAGACCTGCAGCCAAGCGGATGATAGGCAGGTGGGTCATCTCTTACATAGATCTCTGCTATAGGTTGGTGGGCATGGAGCCTCCCAGAGGGATAAGAGCTCATTCTACCTGCCATACCGCTGCATCAGTGGCTGCTTCCAGGGACGTCCCTATCCAGGAAATCTGCAGGGCTGCTACCTGGAAGTCAGCACACACCTTCATCACCCACTACCACATCGACCTTGAGTCACGCTGGGACGCTGGTTTTGGGGCCTCGGTTCTCCAGTCTTTATTTCCCAAGTAGTGGGTGTGCACCTTGCCTACCTCCTCCCAGAGAACTGCTAGGAGTCTGCCAGACAGTGTGGATGAACAACATATCCATGTCCCTAGAAATACAGGTTACTCACCTGTAACAGGAGTTCTTAGATGGTATGTTGTTCATCCTACGACCGACCTCGGCTCCCGACACGCCAACCTGGCTTCCGGCGGGCTAGATCTGGCGTCATGGGGCGGAGCTGAGAGTTTTACCACCCGGGTGGGTGGGAGGAGCCAGCTTGAAGAACTTCCGGCAAGATTTAAAGCGACAAGGAATCTGCCAGACAGTGTGGATGAACAACATATACCATTCCTAGAACTCCTGTTACAGGTGAGTAACCTGTATTTATGGTGGCATGGTAGTACCACCATAATTAGGGTTGAATACCCCATTTAAAGTTAAAGTGGGAAATTTGTCAGGTTAATAACTTTGGCACCGTGTATATATATATATGTATAGGTCTATCTATATATACATAGATATATATATTTACAGTATATGTATATATATGTATTATAATTAACGGTCTCCGTTTTTTTGCGATAGACAAAACCATGTGTTAAATACCGTAACACGGTTACGGCATTCACGCGCTCCCTTTCCATACCAACGCGCTCGAGACAAGTAAATAAACAGCGCACGAGCTTCCAACTGTCCCTGTTTCCGCAAACAGTACTGATGAGAAAAACACTTACTTCTCGGCATTACCTCCATCCCAAACACACTCTTGTGCTTCTAGGCTCACTGGTAAACTGACTGAATGCTGAATTAAATGTTTTGGTGTCTCTCTTGCTATCGGTCTCTCTCTCTTGGTGCAAGCAGGTGTGCTGCTCATTTTCGGTGGATAACTCAAGAGAAAACGGAAAATGCAGTAATTGTGAATGGAAGGTTTCGGTTCTCTCTCTCTCTGGCAGGGGTGGAGGAACAGCACACAGCCAGTCAGCAGGTCCATATACAGCACTCTTCATGGTGCTGCTCAATCTTGTAGCCTCTCCTACTGCACATAGGTTATAATTAAATTAATAAGTCTCACCATAGAAAAAACGGAGCCCTTCAATTATATAAAATAAAATATGGGGAGAAGTGTGTCAAACTAAATTTAACACACACCCTACGTTTTAAGTATCTTATAAACCCTCGGCTTTCCCTTAGGTTTATGTGCTATCCAACAACTCGGGTGTGTATTAAATTCTCGTAACACACTTCTCCCCATACTTTATCCTATATATTGTAGCATGGTAGTGCTACCATAGTTAGGGTTGAGTAGCACGTTTAAGGTTAAAGGTTGAAACTTTGGACCTTAATAACTTTGCCACTGTTCAACGGATGTGCCTGAAATTTGGTATGCTCGGTTGGGCATATTAGATCTTGTGATCTGCTAACTTTCGTACTGGTCGGATGTATGGCTGCGGAGTTATTAAGCGACATCCGAATGTGCAGTTACGCTTTTTTGTATTCTTGTCATGCCTACAGGTCGCATGGTTTGCGCGACTGGTCCAAAAACGTCAGGGAATGTGCAGCCAGGGTCCCCGATGTGTCTTTTGAAGATTTTGTGAAAAAATATTGAATGGTTCAAAAGTTATTCAGAAAACAAGTTCCCATTATAAGTCAATGGGAAAAGTTAAAAAGTTCAACACTTTCGCAAATGCACTTTTTAGTGTCACAAATGGCCCTAGTAGTGTCGCAAATCCGCCATTTTTTTTCAGTTACTGATCAGAAAAATTTTTGCCATTTAAAATTGGGACCCTCTAGGATTACAGTTCTTTTTTGTTAACCTAGTCGGACCCTCAGGGTGCTAGCCATGTTTTTATTTTGGGGTTAAACACCCCAGAAATATGTTTTTCAAATTTCTGGAAAAAGTAGTGTCGCATAGTAGTGTTGAACCTGCGACACTTTTGCAAAATTTTGCAAAAGGTTTTGCAAATTGTGACACTACTTTTCCAGACTATGACCAAAATGACAGGAGTTGTTTGCCACCCTGCTGCAAAAGAACGGTTTAGTCTTTTGAGCTGAAATTTGGAGGGAAGGCAGCCAACTTCTCTCAGATGTGCCTTTTGGTAGTTTGGTGAAAAAGTATTGCACGGATGGCAAGTTATGGTACTCCAAAGTTGATGTTTTTTTCCCATAGACTAACATGGTGGCATTTCGGGGCTCGTATCTCGGAAACGGTGCGAGATACGGAATTTTCGTCGCGACTGTGTGTAGCGGTATGGGCTATGCATTTAGCAAAAACCTAGCCAGGAAACTCATGAATCTTGTAACATTGAATTTTTTTTTTCCACGTTGCACGGTTCCTGAGATATAAGCAATTTAGTATTCCAACAGCTCATTTTCTGCTCCAAGGCCCATTATTATGCATACATTCTTTGTACACACTGTGTTTCTCTATGCAGCTGTTGGGCAAAAACAGGGTGTGCGCTTCCGTTACTGTAACAGTTAGCATTTCCACTTGCGTTTCCGTACCCGTTTGCGTTACTGTTCCTGTGTATGCCTCTGTGTGCGTTACCCTCTGCGTTCTCATTTGCGGTTGCGTTACTGTTACCATTTGCGTTTCCACTACTGTTTCTTTTTGCGTTTCGGTTTGCGTTTCTGGCACCACTTTCATTTGCGTTTGTGTTTCTCTTTCGGTTTGCGTCTTCATTGCTGTTACTGTTACCATTTGCGTTTCCAATTGCGCTATTTTGCTCAGCGCATTACGGTTTGTGTTTCTCGCATCGCCCATTTGCTTTTGCATTTTTGTTTCCTTTGGCATTATTGTTGCTGTTACCATTATCATTTGCGTTTACAACTGCGGTAACTTGACCGTGCGCATTACGGTTTGCGTTTCCGTACGTGCTTCCATTGCGTTTCTATTAATGTTTGCTTTAAAATTTATGTTTCTGTCACCATGTGCGCAACCATTAGCGCTTGTGTTTCCCTTGCACTTACCATTAATATGTCAGAAAACATCACGTGCCCCGCGCTCCCACCACCACATTCCATTCACTACTTCTACTGCACATTCTTAAAAAGAAGGGAAATTAGAGGCCAAAAACTCAGTTTAATGCATTAGTTAGGGTTGTTCCACAGTGACAAAGCGAGGAAATTCAGTGTTAGGTTGAACCCCCTTGCACCCACCCTCCTGCCTCCCCAGTCGGCATCGGGTTGCGGTCTGCTGTCTTAACGCCACCCCATTCTCCTATAGTTCACCACCTCAGCTTCTTTACACATGTGATGAGGTGAGAGTTAGGTCTGACGACCCCAACGCACATCCTGATGCCGGGGGCAGGGTGGGGTGGGTGCAAGGGAGGGTTTCAACCCCTAACATTGAATTTCCTCGCTTTGTCGCTGTGGAACAACCCTAACTGATGCATTAAATTGAGTTTTTTGCCTCTAATAGATACATATATGTAGACAAAGAACCTCTGTGCGCAAACACTGAGGCAAGGGTTACCCCAAAGGGCACTTGACTGGGAAACCAAGTTTCAAGAAAATATATGTATATGTATATATAAATAATCATATATAGATATTTATTATACTGGCACAATATTTGAATGTGAATAACTCTGGAACCATGAAACGGAGTTGCACAAAATGTGGCGTGCATAATCTCTAGGGCTAGGTTTCTTGATATGGCACATTTTGTATGAGTCCGTTGTGTGGTTTTTGGGATACAGAGCATTAACAATTCCTAAATTTACATTTTTTTTTCAGTTTTTTTCTACAGCTGTATCTCAGAAATGGCTTTAGGTTGTGGTCTGAAATTTTCAGGGCAGAAAGTCTTTGCCTCACATATGTACCTTTTGAAGGTTTGGTGAAAAAATATTAATCTGTTTAAAAGTTATTAAATTTTGAATTTTCCCGTTATTTCCTATGGCAAAAGTTAGATGTTCCACATGAAAATACATTTGCTTTCATAGAGAGCTACTTTGTTTTTACAGGCAGGGTCACATAGTGTCACAGGGAGCCTGGTGTATTTTTGCAGGGCTCTGTTGTGTTCGCACAAAAATGCTTTTGGTTTCGCAGGAGCTACACTGTTTTCGCAGACAGGGTCACATAGTGTCGCAGGGAGCCTGGTGTATTTTTGCAGTGCTCTGTTGTGTCCGCCATCTTGTTTTTCAGTTAGTGAGAGTTAAGAAATAAAGGAAACACATAAAATTGAGTGAATTTTAAGAAACAAACATCAGAAACTAGCTAAACGGGACTCGTTTAGCCACGTTCTGATGATTGTTTTTTAAAATTCTGGGCAAAAATACCTTTTTTGGGCACCTGAAATTTCAGGTGCCAAGGTTAGCGAGAGGCTAGTTTTAGCCATGTTCTCTGTATGAGAACAGCGGGATTTTCTTGACTTCTGTAGCCGCAGCTGCAACTCCTGCTGCGGGCTGCAGGTTTGTCTGTAACCCGCCGTTTTCTCTGGTGTCTAGTGGCACCCCACCACCCACCAGCCATTGTCCCCTATCCCTGGTGTCTAGTGACACACCCACCCATCCCATAGTCATAATTTTATTAATATAATCTGACATCTGGATGCCCACTCCTGGTTTCAGATGCCCCCCCCCCAACAGTCCCTTGACTTATTGTTTGCTGACATCCGGGGGGGGGGGGCAGTCCCTGTGCCAACAATGGAACCCCCCTTCCAGCAGTGTGGGACACTGGGGAGTCCCCTCCCAGTGTCCCCAAATATTTATTTCATTTTTTATGTAAACAAGAAAACTGTCCTTCGACGCTCTTTTTTTTTTGTTCCTGAAAAAGAAAATGGTCTCTCGTCGTCCCTGCCGTCCCTCCCCATCCCGACCCTCCCACTGAGCACCCACCATGCCACATCCTTACCCTATACTTACCTCCGAAGGTTATCCGCTGTCATCTGTTATTTATTTTTATTTATTTATTTAGTTGTTTAACCAGGTATAGCACACTAAGCTGAAAGCTTTTTTACAGGAGCGACCTGGGAGCACAAGGAGGTTAAGTGACTTGCTCAGGGTCACACAGTATGCAAGTGGAAGCTGTGGGATTCAAACCCAGGTCTGGTCTGCTGGATGTCACCAAATTTGCAGCTCAGAGCCTTAGACCACTGCGCTATACTGTTGTGGACTGGGACACATCTGCACTCTTCAAAGCTGAACCGCAAACTGAGAAATCAAGGTTAAGTGTCATATAATGTAATTCACTGACATTCTGAACATATGTTCATAACTTTGCCATTTTTTAACCAAATTTTCAACATTGACTTTTTGGGATCCCACCTCATGAACAGCACGACTGTCATTTCATTAATTGGGCCCGGAATGTGAGGTGGAGTCACAAAAAGCACATGTTGAAAATTTGGTGAAAAAATTCCTAAAAATGGGCGAGATATGAGTGTTCGTTGAAATGTTTCTATGTACACGTGTAACTTTGGTAATTTTTAATATTTTGACTCCAAATTTTCAACATAGCAATTTTTTCACACCACCTCATGAACAGTACAGCTGTCTTCACATCCTGCCCAAAACGTGTTGTTGCACCTGTGGTGTGAAATGGCATGGATTTGAACATTTTCACCTACGGGGTTTATGAGGTGGAGTCTTAAGAAGACTATATTCAAAATATGGGGTTAGAATATGAAAAAATGTCAAAGTTATAACCGTTCATTGCAATTTTGATATGCCCACTCGTATCTTCGGAAATTTTAAATATTTTGACACCAGATTTTCAACATAGCCTTCTTATTACCTGACCTCATGTATGTCATAGCTGTCATTTTTCAAATCATACCCAAAATGTGTTTTCTTACCTGTGGCGTGGAATGGTGTTGCCGATACGCAGAATTACATTTTGGTGTGGATTCGAAGATTTTCTGTACTGGGGTACATGAGGTGGGGTAATAAGATGTCTGTGTTGGCAATTTGATCACAGTTACATAGATTCATAGACAGTGTTGGCAGATAAGGGTCTATGGCCCACCCAGTCTGCCCATTTGAGCTTGTAAGTTCAGTTTATGTTTTCCAAGAAGTCTGTTGCCCCTTACCCCTGCCCTCCAGAATTCCTTTATGTCTATCCCATGCATTCTTAAATCCCGTGATTGTTTCAGCCTCCACCACTTCCTCTGGCAGGGTGTTCCACTTGTCCACCACCTGTTCTGTGAAGAAATTCTTCCTCACGTTTCTTCTGAATCGTCCTCCTCCAGCTTCATCCCATGCCCTCTAGTCCTGGAACATCTTTTTTCGCTTAAAAATAGTGTATTCCTGCACCCTGTTCCTCCCTGTAAGATACTTGTATGTCTCTATCATATCCCCTCTCTCCCTCCTCTCCTCCAGGGAGTACATGTTCAGTTCCTTCAACCTGTCTTCATAGGGCTTGTGATGCAATCCATGCACCATCTTTGTTGCCCTCCTCTGAACCTTCTCTACCCTGTCTATGTCCTTACGTAGGTAAGGTCTCCAGAACTGTACAGTGTGCTCCAGGTGGGGCCTCACTAGTGTCTTGTATAGTGGAAGCATGACCTCCCTTTTCCTGCTGGTAATGCCCCGCCTATGCATCCCAGCATCCTATTTGCTTTACCTGCTGCCTTATTACACTGTTTCCCTGCCTTGAGGTCATCAGAGATGATAACCCCAAGATCCCTTCCTGCTTGGTGCATGCTATATCCTCACCCCCAACTGATATATTGTGCCAGGGTTTTGTGCCCCATATGCATTATCTTGCACTTCCTTGCATTGAATTTCAACTGCCAAACCCTGACCATTCTTCAAGTTTCTGCAGGTTCCTTCTCATTCTGTCTACACCCTCTGGTGTGTCTACTGTGTTACAGAGCTTTGTGTCATCAGCGAACAGTGAAATTCTGCCTTCTAGGTCCTGCGCAATGTCACTGATGAAGATATTGAATAGGACCGGTCCCAGCACTGATCCCTGTGGTGCCCCACTGGTCACTCATCCCTCTGTGGAGTGACAGCCATTTACCACCACCCTCTGTGTCCTGCCGCCCAGCCAGTTACCTACCCACCACACTACTGTCCTGCCCACACCCATATTCCCCAGTTTGTGCAATAGTCTTCTATGTGGCACAGTGTCAAAGGCCTTGCTGAAGTCCAGATAGGCCGTGTCCACTGCCCTCCCTGATCCACCTCCCTAATCACCCAGTCAAAAATTCAATGAGGTTGGTCTGACATGACCTACCCTGGTGAAACCATGCTGCCTTGGGTCCTGTAGTCCATTGACAACCAGGTGTTCCACCAATCTCTCCTTCAGTAGTGCTTCCATGATCTTCCCCACTACCGAGGTGAGGCTGACTGGTCTGTAGTTCCCCGCTTCCTCTTTGTTCCCACTTTTGTATAGGGACTACATCTGCTAGCCCAGTCTTGGTACCTCCCTGTTTCCAGTGATCGGCTAAACAGGATAGCCAGAGGTTCAGCGACCACCTCTCTTAGTTCTTTAAGGACCCTGGGGTGCACCCCATCTGGCCCCATTGCTTTATCAACTCTTATTTACTTCCAGTTCCTTCAGGACCCTTTCTCGTGTAAAGGGACTTATGTCCATTTCTGCACCATTCTCACCCCTTGTGCTCCGTTCAGACCCATTACCCTCCGCTTCCTCAGTAAAGACTGAGCAGAAATACCTGTTCAATATGTCAGCTTTACCGTTGTCATTCTCCATGCGGCCCCCATCCTCCCCCTTCAGTCTCACTATCCCTCCCTTTGCCTTTCTTTTTTCACTTATGTACCTGTAAAAGGTTTTGTCCCCTCTACCCACTGATTTTGCAATGTGTTCTTCTGTCTGAGCTTTGGCTTCCTTGCAACCTCCCTGCCTCCATTTGCTTCTCCTGGTACTTCTCCCTATCCCCTTCTGCCTGCGTCTTTTTGTATTGCCTGAATGCAATCTTTTTGGCTTTCACTTTCTTTGCTACCTCTTTGGAAAACCATAATGGTCTCCTCTTCCTTTTCCTCTTGCTAACCTGCTTAATACATAATTCTGTTGCTCTTGTAATCCCCATTTTAAATACTGCCCACTGTTCTTCAACCCCTGATTCCTTCAGTTGTCCTATGAATGGAAGCGCAGGACCCGCAATGCCCTGTGCTTCCATGGCTATATACATATATGTTTCCATAGATGGATGGGAAGCTTCCACAGGCAAATAAGAACATGAGTACTGTCTGAAAAAGTAAGGCAGTTCATTGCAAAAAAACTTCATTAATGCATCAGTTAGGGTTGTTACTAAAGTGACAAAAGCAGAAAAATATGGTGTTAGGGTTTCCATCCCTATCATCTCACTCCCATCTTGCGGACACTGACAGGCGTTGGTCGTATGCCTTGGGGTCATCAGCCCTAATGCTCACCCCATTCTCCTATACTGTACCCATCTTAGCTTATTTACTTATGGAATGGGGTGAGTGTTAGGGCACACCCACGACGCATGTGAGTCTCTGCAGGGTGGGGTTGGGGTGTAAACCCTAACACCATGTTTTCCTGCTTTTGTCGCTTTAGTAACAACCCTAACTTATGCATTAATGAAGTTTTATGCAATGAATATATATCTTATGGTAGTTCATAAAATTATCTTTCAGATTCCCAGATGTATGGAACCATCTCTCCCATTCTGTCCGCCTTGCTTCCACTCCAACCATGCTAAAAGATTAGCTAAAGCTCCTCCTACCACCCCCCTGCAATTTGTTCCCCACCTGGCCCCCCTTGACTCCATCCCCTGACTCCCCACCCTGTGTTTTATTTTTTTTCTCCCTTCTCTGCTGTCCCCCCTACCCTCCCTCATTAAGTTATTCTCGATTACACTTCACATGTGCCAGCCCGTCCTTCATGCAAGGATAACCTTTGCAAGCTGGTACCGCTATTTTCTTTTCTCCTTGTACTATGCATGATGTAAACACTGTTTTACAATTTCAAAAACTGCACTTCCGCCTTGTATATAGCGATACCCATTGCAATTTTTAACCTAAATGTATATATTGTCAGTACTGTATACTGTACTATTTTGTTCCTAACTGTGATTGATTCATTGTTTTGCTACTCGACTTTTGTATATCCCACTACCCTTTCCCCTTGGTCGTACCTGGAAATGAGCCTTGACTCAGCTTGCCTTTCCCAGTTACAACAATTTTAAGTAAATAAATAAATAATAAATACATTTGTGAATTTGTTTTATTTTTTGAGGCCAAAAGTAATGGTTTTCATGATTTCTTTGATTGTCATGACACACAATACTAACATTCTATGCTGTGAAAACAGCTAATACATTTGTATGTATATATTATAAGGGTGCGGTCGTGCCCTTATAGTTAGGGTTGAGCAGGCAGTTTAATGTTAAACCTCAAATTTTGCACTTTATGTCTTCGCAACCGTTCAACAGAGTTGCACGAAATTTGGAATACACAGTCTCAAGTGGTAGATCTCTTGATTTGCCAAACTGCGTTGTGATCGGATTTGTGGGTTTTGCACAGCGAAGCGTCAAAAAATGCATTTTTCGCTTTTTTTGGGGTGCATATGTCAGGGTCATTTTTTGACATTGAGCTGCGCGCACACCATTTGGAATTTTGACCTGTAATTTTCAGGGTAGCAAGAGGTTATCATAAGAAACAATCCTGCATTGGTTTGGTGAAAAATATTGATCTGTTCCAAAGTTATTAAATTAAAAAAAATTCAGGTTCTGAGCATGCTCAGTTCAGTCTTTGGGATAGATGCACAGTTTCAATCAAGTATTCATGTAACAGTAACAGGGAATGCGAAAAGGGATCCCTTTGCATGAGAAAATTCCTGTTCATAGGCCGCCATTTTGTTTTCTTGCTTGGCGAGGGGAGAAAACAAAACCTTATAACTTGCCCCAGGGAAGTTTTTTGTAAAAACCACGGCATGGGTTTTGGTGAGGGGGGACGTCCTCTATCTGCCCATTCCTTTGTGTTTTTGTAGTTATTTGAAAAACAGCAGTTTTAAACCTCACGAAAAGGGATTGGCTTGTGGAAAGGGATCGCAAAGAGGGATCGGCTCACGAAAAGGGATCACGAAGAGGGATTTTTAAAGGCCGCTGCAAAGAAACGGTTTGGAATTTTGGGCTGAAATTTTCAGGGTAGAAAGGGCTTGCCCCAAAGGTGTAGGATTTGCTGGTTTGGTAAAACAATTTACATTGGTTACATAGTTATGGGACTTTAAAATCCCTTTTCGTGATCCCTTTTTGCAAGCAGATCCTTTTTTGCAATCCCTGTTCGTGAGCAGTGAAAATTCCCTTTTTGTGAGGGGGAGGGTCACATAACCCTACCTCACGTACAGGGATCGGCTTACGAAAAGGGATCGTGAAAAGGGATCAGCTTGCAAAAAGGAATTGCGAAAAGGGATTTTAAAAGGGCACTGCAAACAGTTTGGAATTTCAGGCTGAAATTTTCAGGATAGAATGGGCTTGTCCTAAAGATGTGACTTTTGCTGATTTGGTGATAAAATTTACATTGCCTCCATAGTTATAAGATTTTGAACGTTGGAAATTTCCCATTACGAAGTGATGGAGGGAGATGCAGTCCTACAGGGAGATGGATACTATTATGCAGTTATGTAGCTTCAGGGTGCTTTTTTATGCAGTAGTGGCCCTGCGCTCCCTTTGGGAGATGACAGTTCATTACAATGTCTGTACACTTCCTAAAAACATATAAGGGTAAGATTACACTTTCTCAAAAAGTAAAGAAATTTGTTGCAGAAAAACGTTAATGCATCAGGGTTGAAGTGACAAAAGTAAGGAAATGAGACATTAGGGTTGACACCCTAATACCTCCCCTACCTGACTGTCTCACCCCACTGTCTACAGACCAACAGGCGATGGGGTGTACCTTGGGGTTGTTGAGCCTAACTCTCGCCCCATTCTCCTATACTGTACCATGTCAGCTTTCATACACATGGAATGGGGTGACAGTTGGGGCCGAAGACCCCAAGTCACACCCGATTGCCTGTTGGTCTGTGGATGGTGGGGGGGGGATGTCAGGTGGGGGAGGTATTAGGGTGACAACCCTAATGTCTCATTTCCTTATTTTTGTCACTTCATCCCTAACTGATGCATTAACAAAGTTTATTGCAATGAATATATAATAGTGGCACGGTTGTGCTACTACAGTTAGGGTTGAGTGGCCAGTTACATACTAAAGTCAAAAGTCTGGACGTTAATAACTTTGGATCTGTTCAGTGGATTTACCTGAAATTTGGTACACACATTGGGGTGCACTAGCTCTCTTGATTTGCCAGATTGAGTTTGTGTCGGAGTGCCGGTCTTCGTGTACGAAAGTGCTGAAAAATGCAAAATTATCAATTTTTGGAGGCACCTTTTGGCATTCTTAATGTGGTCCTGCACAGCCATTGTGTGGCGTGCCACTCTGCGAGATGGCTCATTTGAAAGAGCTTTGGTGGCTGAACATGCTGCTTTTTGTTTGGTGAAAAAATATTAAGGCATTCAAAAGTTATGTCACTTTTAAGTTCCCATTATAAGTCAAAGGGAAAATTTATATGTATATCTTGCGATCAAAGAATTAGGGTTCTGGCCATCTTGTCCCGCCTGGCGGTCAGAGAATTTGTAGCCTCGCGGTTCAAGAATCTTTGATCCTGAGGGATTTCAAAAATTCTTTGACCGCGAGGCCCGCCATCTTGTTTTCAGTTTTCCGATTGCACAGACACCAATATCTTGGTTCAGGGGTCACTTCTGAAGTAAAACTTCAATGGGTTTTACTCAGGGGACCCCAACCTATTGAGCCATGGCTTTGGTTCCATCCAAATCGGTCCAAAACATAGAGTTTTTAGCTTTTAAATTCTTCGTTCGCAGCTCGCTAACGATCTTTGATTGCGAGCCAACAAATTCTTTGATCACGAGAATCTTTGATTGTGATCTTACATTGCGACCTAAAAACACAAATATCTCGGCTCAGGGGTGGGCTAGGGACACAAATTAGGGTGGGTTTTGGTCAGGAGGGTCCGTTCTATCGAACCATGGCGTTGTTTCGCTTCAAATCAGTCAAAAAATCATGTTTTACTATGTTTTATTCTTTAATTGTGAGCATGCAATTTCTTTGATCGCGAGCCTGCAAATTCTTTGATCGCGAGAATCTTTGATCGCGATCGTGCATCGCGAGCGAGGGACGAGATTACCAGATTTAAAAATTCATTTTCTCAGCCCAGGGGTGCCCTAGACTGTGAAATAAAGCTGGGTTTTGCTCAGGGGGCCTTCGTTGTGCCCCATCTGCATGCTCAAAATAATGTAATTACGATCCCTGGTTGTCTAGTGCCCCCTTCCTAATAAAATGTTTACATCCCTGGTAGTCTAGTGGCCCCCCAATAAAATATATCAAGGAAGTAATGCCCTGGTAGTCTAGTGCCCCCACACCCCGATTTTTTTTTAATTTTTTGATCCCTGGTAGTCTAGTGCCCCGAGCTTTATTGTTGTTATAATATGTTATTATATGTCAATCTTTATATTTCTGGTAGTCTTCTGGCCCCATCCCCCAGCATACTGAAGGAAATAGTGCATTGATAATATACCTGGTGGTCTAGTGGCCCCCCACCCATCCATCCAAGCCCACCCTGCACCCCCCTACCCTTCATCAGCCGGCGACTGGCACAGCCCTCCTCTCACCTCCATGACCAGCACCCGACTGTCTGCATTATGAATGGTAATGCAAGAGTGCTCTGAAAATATTTCTGGGTGCCTCTTTGCATTACGCTCGTGTCAGACGATCGGCTGACTTCAACCCCGATGAAAGTGAACTGTCGCCAGTAACTAGGGGTGCTGGGTGAGCTTGGACTCAGATGAGGTGAAATGAGAACCACTGGACTGCAGGTATATTATCAACTCACTATGTCTTTCTCATTATGCTGAAAGCTCTAGACTACCGGGATATAAGATTGACATATAATAACATATTATAACAACAATATAGCTCGGGGGCCACTAGAGTACCAGGGATCTAAAAGCGGAGTAGTGGGGCACTGGACTACCAGGGCATTACCCTGATAGATTTATGAGGTGAGCCACTAGACTACCAGGGATGTAAATATTTTATTGAGGGCACTAGACTGCCAGATCAAGTATTACATTATTTTGGGCATGCAGATGGGGCCGTAACAGCCCTGAGCAAAACCCAGCTTTATTTCGCAGTCAGGGCACTCCTGGCTGAGAAATAATTTTTAATTTGGCCATCTTGTCCTTTGCTCTTTATTTACGAGCGAGCAATTTATTTGATCGCGAGGAAGCAAAAACTTTGACCGCGAGATTCTTTGATCGTGATCGTGCATCGCGAGCAAGGGACAAGATGGCCAGATGAAAAAAGCAATTTTCTCAGCCCAGGGGTGTCATAGGAAGTCAAACGAGGGCGGGTTTTACTCAGGGGGCTTCGTTCTGATGAACCATGGTGGTGATGTACCGTGATTATGTATATTTTTTAAATTACAAGAGTTTAAATTCTTTGATCATGACCCTGCAAATTCTTTGATTGCGAGATTCTTTGATCGCGATCGTGCATTACGAATGAGGGACGAGATGGCCCAATTAAAAAAAACAATTTTCTCTGCCCAGGGGTGTCGTAGGAAGTCAAATGAGAGTGGGTTTTACTCAGGGGGCTTCGTTCTGTCGAACCATGGTGGTGGTTTACCGCAATTCCTTCAATTTTTTGATTTATAAGGTTTTAAAATCTTTGTTTGTGAGTCTGCAAATTATTTGATTGTGAGATTCTTTGATCGTCATCTTTGATCGTGAGGGAGGGACAAGATGGGCAGATTTTTTATAATGGAGTAGACTGGGAAATGTTTAGTAATCTTTCATATTGAATATCTTGGGAACGGTTTGGTCTTTTGACTTGAAATTTGGAGGGAAGAAAGGCAATATCTCACAGATATGGCTTTTGGTAGTTTGGTCAAGAAATAGTACGGGGCGGCAAAGTTACGGCACTACAAAGTTGACATTTTTTTCCCATAGGATAACATTACAATGTTTGCTGCATTACAGGAATTCTTTGCTGCACTGCTGCAAAATAATGGTTTGGTCGTTTGGGCTGAAATTTGACAGGAAGAAAGCCAACATCCCACAGATATGCCTTTTGGTGGTTTGGTGAAATAATATTACAAGATGACAAAGTGACGGCACTCCGAATTTGACGCTTTTTGCCATAGAATAACATTATGGTGTCCATTGCGTCTTTCAGGGCCCGTAGCTTGGAAACGGTGTGAGATACGGACTTTTCGTCAAAAAAATGCTTAGTCCCCTGAATGGGGGCTAAGCACAAAACTAACCAGGAAAGTAATAATTCAAACAAAATTTAAATTTTTTTCTACGTTGTACGGTTCCTGAGATATAAGCAATTTAGTATTCTAAGTCATAATTTTCTACTCCGAAGTCAATTGTAATGCATACATTCTTTGTTTTCAATGTGTTTTTTTCAATGCAGTTTTTTGGGGAAAGAAGGGTGTGCCCTTTCGTTACTGTGTCAGTTAGCGTTTCCAGTTGCGCTTCTGTTACCGTTCGCATCACCATTCCTGTCTACGCCACCGTGTGCGTTACAGTTTGCATTTTCGTTTGCACTTGCATTTCTGTTTTGTTTCACGTTATTGTTGCTGTTACTGTTACCATTTGCATTTGCAATTGCGGTACCATGCCCGTGCGCGTTGCGGTTTGTGTTTTCGTATGCGCTTGTGTTTCTGTTTCTGTTGGTTTTATTGTTGCTGTTACTGTTACCATTTACATTTACAATTGCGGTACCATGACCTTGCATGTAACAATTTGCGTTTCTGTATGCGCTTGCGTTTCTGTTTCTGTTGGTTTTATTGTTGCTGTTACCGTAACCATTTGTGTTTACAATTGTGGTTCCGTGAGTGTGTGCGTTATGGTTTGCGTTTTTGTATGTGCTTGCGTTTCTGTTTACTTTGGCATTATTGTTACTGTTACTGTTACCATTTGCGTTTACAATTGCAGTACCGTGAATGTGTGTGTTACCAGTTGTGTTCTGTATGCACTTCTGTTTGATGTCTATGTTTACATAACTGTTTGCTTTGGCGTCACTTTACGCCTGAGTTTCTATTAACGTTTGCTTTACCATTTACGTTTGCTTTGCCATGTTCGTTACCATTGCCACTTGTGTTTGCTTTGCAGTTCCTGTTACTATGTAACAAGACATCATGTGGCGGGGGCCTCGCGCTCCCGCCACTTCATTCCATTCACTATTTATTATCCTCATTCTCAAAAAGAAGGGAAATTTGAGGCAAAAAACTCCGTTTAATGCATCAGTTAGGCTTGTTCCACAGTGAAAAAGCGAGGAAATTCAGGGTTAGGGTTGAAAGCCCCCATGGACCCCCAGCCACCCACCCAAAACTGGCATCGGGGTGCGTGTTGGGGTGTCGGTCTAACTCTCACCCCATTCTCCTATGCCTCTGCTTCTTTACACATGTGATGGGGTGAGAGGGCGGCGACCCCAGCGTGCACCCGATGCTGGTTGGGGGTGGGCTGGGGAGTCCAAGGGGCTTTCAACTCTAACACCGAATTTCTTCGCTTTTGTCGCTGTGGAACAACCCTAACTGATGCATTAAATGGAGTTTTTGCCTCTAAGATATATAGATTATGGGACGCGATAGCACCCCTATAGTTAGGGTTGAGTATCATGTTTAATGTTAATCCTCAAAATTTGCACTTTAATAACTTTACAATTGATGAGTGGATTGGCTCAACATTTGGTATGCGCTGTCCTGTGGGGTGGATCTCTTAATGTGGCAAGATTCGTTCTGGTTGGATGTGCGGATTCTGAGACCCGGATAGTGCAAAAAGTCATAAAGTTGCCAGTTTTTGCAGTTTTTCCCTCATTGCCCTGTGTCCAGATGGTGTGGAATACCAGCTTGGGTAACAGAACAGGCATGCTTAGTTTTGTGAAAAAATATTGATCTGTTGCTCACCCCATTCTCCTAAAGTCTACACATCTGACCTTTACAGATGGAATAGGTGAGTGTTAGGCTTGAGAAGCCCAAGGCACAACTCACACCTGCTCTCCTGCCTGGCTTGGGAGGGTGGGGTGTTAGGGAAACCCTAACACCTCATTTCCCAACTTTTGTCGCTTTGATCCAACTGGAGCAGTAACAAAGTTTTTTGCAACATACATATATATATGAGGAGTGTGTTTTGGGGTTGTGAACCCTAATGCTAACCCCATTCCATGAGTACGTAAGGTAAGATGGGTACAGAATGGGATGTGCATTAGGGTTCACAACCCGAAAACACATCCCTCATGCCTGTTGGTGCCTGTAGAGTGGGTTGGATGGTGGTGGTACGGGTGGTAACCCCAACATCGTATTTCCAAACTTTTGTCACTGTGACATCAACGCTAACTAATACAGTAACAGAGTTTTTTGCAATGAATTTCCCTTCTTTTTGCGAAAGTGTAATGTAAGTGGTTAGTGGTATGTATTTGTGGGAGTGTGGTCCCTCCGGGCCCTGTGCTCCCTTCACATTGCCCAGATTTTTGCGTAATGGTATGTGTCTGTGGGAGCTCAGGCTCTCCGGGCCCTGCGCTCCCACTTACACTTAAATACGGAGCCATACAACAGCCCCATACTACTGAAAAGTAACCCTTGTAACACTTATTTGGAATCAAAGATTCGTTCTCGGCCCTTGATATGACACAACTTGTCTCCTAACCTGCTAGGTACAACCCCACCTCTGGCACCGGCACCCTCCTAGACATTGTCCTCACTAACCGACCCCATAAGATCGCTGATCTACTGGTCCTCCCAAATACGCTCAGCGACCACTCCCCAGTCTTATTCACATGGTCCATTCAAGTTCAGAAACCTGCCCCTAGGACTCTCCACCAACGGTGCCTACGCCACGGCAGCCTCAGTAAACTCAGGCTGTACCTAGCCCAATGGGACTGGACCCCTGTTACCCACACCCCAAGTATAGACCTAGGACTTGACTATTTCACTAGTTCTTTCAACAAGGCCTGCCTCATTTTCGCACCCCTCACCAAGACCTTAACTAAGAAATGGAACGCCCCATGGGTTACCCCAGCGCTCGTCCACCAAATGCAGTTAAGGGGCAACCTTTGGCATAGAGCTGTGGAATCCATTAAACGGGCTGATAAGCAGGCTTATAATGCCGAGTGCAACAAGTGTTCCTGGGCCATCAACAAGGCTAAGGCTGAGCATTACAAATCCGCCCTTGCCTTCTCATGGGATAATGCATGGAACTTCTGGGGCAATTTAAAGGAACTGAACGGGAAGATACAATCTCCCCATCCCAACTCATTGTCAATGGCTCCATTACCACAGACCCCTAAACCATCGCCGCCGACAGCCTCAACATCAGCTTCACCGATCTCAGCTCGGTCCTACCCAACAACTTCTTCAACCCAGTCCCTCCATCCCCGCCACCCAATCTTCACTACCCAACTTCTACCTCTGGACCATAACCCTGCAAGACGCCAGGCCATACCTACTCAAAGCCCTCAACAGCACCAGCCCCAGCAACGACCTCCTGGACACTAGGCTACTTCAGCGAGTACTGGATGCAGTACTCGTCCCCCTCACCCACCTGCTTAATCGCTCCCTCTGCCTAGGTCAGGTCCCTCTTGCCTGGAAAACAGCAATCGTCACCCCTATTCACAAAGGTGAGGACTGCACCACCCCCTGTAATTATTGACCAATTTCCATCCAGCCCCCCTGCTTTCCAAATGGCTGGAAAACATTGTGGCTGACCAGCTATCTGACTACCTTACCAAGCACAACATCATGTGCAGGGAGCAACACAGCTTCCGCGCAGGACATAGCACCATCACAGCCCTGCTAGAATTCTCCAGCTTCCTGCACACAGCCCTGGACACTGGGCACCTGGCTGGAGCTGTCTTTATCGACCTCTTCAAGGCCTTTGACATGGTCTGCCACCCTCTCCTGCTGAACTCCCTGCAAAATATTGGACTCTCCCAAGGGCCCCTCTCCTGGCTTGACAGCTACCTGTCCTCCAGGTCCCAGTGCGTGAAAATCAGTGGCACCCTATCTAACACCCAACCTGTCTGCTCCGGAGTCCTCCAAGGCTCCATATTAGGCCCACTTATCTTTAGCCTCTACTTAAACACGCTCACCAATGTCTGCGCAGGAAAAATCCTTCTCTGTGCGGATGATGCTGTCCTCCTCACCTCGCACCCCCCACCCCACTGCCTTACAGAACATCCTCCAGCACTCCTTCACCAAGGCCAAGCAGTGGTTCATTGACCACAAATTGATCATCAACCTGAAAAAAACAAACAAAATCTATGCTCTTTGCCCACCATCGGAATAAGACCAGAGATACTCCCTTCCAGATCCTCCCCAGCACCCAGGTCCCCCTCGAACAAGTGACTATGTACAAATACCTGGGCGTCACCTTTGACCCTGCCCTCACCTTCCACCACCATATCACTGCCCTCTCGTCCACTACAAACCTACGGATCAGCCTCCTCTACCACCACAGGGACTGCCTGTCCCCCGATGCACTTCGTATTGCAGTCACCTCATCAGTTCTGTCCCTGGTAGACTATGGCCTCCCAATTTATGCTGCTGCTGACAAACCTGCCCTCAAGAAAGTGCAACTATCCATTAACAAGGCCTGCAGGCTCCTGTTAGGTGTGGACAGGCACACCCACACCTGCTGTCTCTACTTGCTTGCCAACTTCCTCAACTTCGCAGAGAGGCTCCTCTACCTATCCTGCCTGTTGGCAAAGAAAATCTTCCTGGGTCTCTCCCCCCAGGGGTGGCCTCCTCCCTCATTGTTGCCTGTCCTATAGTATCTACCTGGAATACCTGCAAACCCACCCTCACAGTACCCAGAGTCAAAACCTCGCTCGCACAGCGGTCCTTCCACTATATGACCCCACTATGGTGCAACTCCCTCCCGGCTACTATTACCAGCCTCTCTAGAATAGGCCCGTTCAAAATTGCCCTCAGAAACTATCTCTTTGCCTCTGCCTCTTTGCACTGCTGCAAATGCTGATAGACCAAGCCCCCCTCACTCTTTCTCCAGCCACCCACAGCCTCCCCCGACAGTGTCCCTTGGACAGCTAACTGTCACCCCCTGAAGAGCATCTATTTCAGCACTGCTGCTTTATATCCCTCCCCAGCAAAAATCCCACTATTTTACCAAGTACCATACCTGTCTGCCCTCCATTGCTTCCCCTGTGGACTGTACCTCAGTCACTGTATATGTCAGTCTGCCATACCCTTTCTACCCGTTGCCTGCTCATGTACCTATGTAACTGTATGAAGCTATATTATTATATTCCTCTAACTATATGGTGTCCTGTTTGTATGTAATCTGTACTTTGTCTGACGAGGAGCCTTTGGAAACGAGTCATTGACTCAAAGGATTGTAATTCCGATTTGTACAAATAAATAAAAAATAAAATAAATATCTCTGTAACCGTGGCAACTATGGAAGAAAATTCCACTGCAGTTATAATTATGACTTCAAAACCTCCATGCGTGCTTAACTGTGGGTAGAGAAAAATCCGTATCTCGAATTTTTTTTTTTATGCCACATTGTTATCCTATGGGAAATTTCTCAAGTTCGGAATGCTGTAACTATGGGCTTGTTGAATGTTTTGGGACCAAACCACCAAAAGGCACATCTGTTGGGTCAGAGCTTGCCACCCTGCAAATTTCAGCCCAAAAGCACAATCCACCTTGGCACAATGAAGTGACAAAGAAAACAACACGTAGGGCAGTGTTATCGAGCATTGTTATCGTGAAAACAAAAATGTTTTTGCAACATCGCTATACCGTATAATGAAATGCTTTTGCGCACAAACAAATGTTGTCGAGGTACTTTTATTTTTTTATCACGGTCATTGCTGCAGCAACAAAAACTGTTGTTGCAATAACTAAGTGGCAGAATAGTGGAAAAACTTTGAAAAACATATTTCCAGACCACCTGCAGAAAAACTAATGCCACGGTCATGTTCCTAAGGGCCCAATTAGGTAAACACAACTGTTGGTGTTTACCAAAGGGCAATACTTTTTAAGTTGTAACATTTTTTGTCTCTCGCTAACTGAAAACAAGATGGCGACAGCCCGAAAACAAAATTAGGGAGCATGACAACAAAAAAGTGATTGCGAAAGTTTTCGCAATGCACAAATACATTTTCCCATAGGCTAAAATGGGACATGAAAAACTTGCATAACTTTTGAACGGATTGATTTTTTTTCATTAGATCTTCTAAAGGGTATCAGTTTAACCCAGGCCACTTATAGACACATGTACATTTGAATCCACTCGTTCGCATTCTTTAGTCCTTTAGGCCCGACCGAAAAATGCACAAAAGTTGGGTATTTTTCACTTTTCCGACACTCTACAGTTCCACAACTGTACATCCAACCGGAATTAAACTTTTCAGATCTGGATATTTGTGGTTGGATGCTGCGCATACAAATTTTCAGGCAAATCGGGCAAATGGTTGCAAAGTTATTAAAGTGCAAACTTTGGGGTTTAACATTAAAGTGGCCTGCCAACCCTAACTATACTGGCCCTACTGGACCAGTACAATATATTATAGCTGCACGGTAGTGCAACTATAGTTAGGGTTGCCTGGCTACTTCTATGTGAAACTCCAAATTGTGCACTTGAATAACTCTGCCACCATACAACGGAGTTGCCTGAAATTTTGCATGTGCACTGGGGCACAAAAGATCTATGGATCTGGCAAGTTGCGTTATGGTCAGATGAGCGGTTACAGAGCTGCAGAGCCCCAAATAAACACACAAAAATGGGGGTTTTGCACATTTCTTTGCTCGTGGCTACAGCCCACACGATTTATCCAACTGGTCTGAAATATTCAGTGAAGATGCAGTCTGGGTCACTGATGTGCTTTTTGAAGATTTGGTGAAAAAATATGAATCCATTCAAAAGTTGTTCAACTTTTAATTTTCCCATTATAGTCAATGGGGGGAAAATATAAATGTCCCTCGAAAGCTGCCGCCAGTACAGTGTACTGTTGCAAATGACCCTTTTACTGTCATGCTGCAGCCATCTTGTTTCAGTTAGTGGCGAAGAAAAACATATGTAATTCAAATTCTACTGCCCCAGGTAAACACTGACAGTTGTGTTTACCTAAATGGTGCTATCAGTTTTTTTCTAGGATCCTTAGAAATATCTTTTTTAAAATCGGGTCCCCCGTAGTGTCGCAAATCATGACAGTACATTAGTGACACTGTCGCATCTGTACTGTCGCAATTTGAGACACTACTACACCAAAAAATACAATTTCTTTGCCACACCACTGTACCTAAATGGTTAAGGCTTTTTGGCTCAAATTTGTAGGGTGGCAAGCCCTGGCCCCACAGATGTGCATTTTGGTAAGAAAATGTAAAGCGGTTACAAAGTTACAGCTCTCCAAAGTTGAGAAATTTCCCATAGGATAACATTGCGGTGCCTGCGGCACCTTTTAGCACCCGTATCTCAAAATAGATTTGAGATACGGATTTTTTGCTACCTGCAGCCTAGTCCACATGCTTAGAGGTTTGGAAGTCATGATTTCAACTGCAGTGGAATTTTTTTCATAGTTGTTACGGTTACTGAGATATTGCCAAATACGTGTTATGGGAGTTCCTTATGAGTACCATGGCAATTTTGTATGGCTCTGTACTTATATGTAAGTGGGAGTGCAGGGCCCAGAGGGCCCACGCTGTCACGTACACATACTATTGCGCAAAAACTGGGCAATGTGAAGGGAGCACAGGGTCCAGAGTGCCAGCTCTCCCACTAACACATTCCAGTTACCCGTAATTACACTTTCTCAAAAAGAAGGGAAATTCATTGCAAAAATCTTCATTAATGCATCAGTTAGGGTTGATAGCACAGCAACAAAAGCATGGACATGTGATGTTGATTACTCCCCCACCTCCTCACCCTCCACCCTCCACACACACCCAACAGACCTCGGGGTGTGCCATGGGGTCTGTTGATGTGGAGGTGAGGGGATGAGGTGGTAGGGGGGTAACCCTAACATCACATTTCCATGCTTTTGTCATTGTGATATCAACCTTAAATGATGCATTAATGAAGTTTTTTGCAATGAAAATAGATATACATTATACATTATAGTTGTGCAATTATAGTTAGAGTTGCCCGGCCACTTCTATGTTAAACCCATAATTTTGCACTTTAATAACTTTGCAACTGTATGATGTATTTGCCTGACCTTTTCCATGCATGGTGTGGTACCATAGATCTCTGGATATGGCAAGTTGCATTACGGTTGGATAAGCGGTTGCGGAACTGTGGTGCGCCCATAAATGCGTAAAAACAGGGTTTTTGCATGTTTCTTTACTCTGGGCTACAGCTCAAATGATTAGTCTGTCAGGTCTGAAATCTTCAGGGAATATGCAGTATGGGTCACTGATGTGCCTTTTGAAGATTTGGTGAAAAAATATTAATCCATTCAAAAGTTATTCAAATTGTAATGTTCCCATTATAATCAATGGGAAAAAGTGTAAGTGCCTCTCGAAAGCACCCTTTACTGTCGTGACAGCACATTTTACTGTTGCAAATGCCCTCAGTAGGGTTGTGCTGCTGCCATCTTGTTTCAGTTAGTGGTGGAGGAAAATGGCTGAAATTCAAATTGTGGTGCCACTAGGTAAACACTGCCAGTTGTGTTTTACCTAATCGGTGCCTAAGAAACACAACGCTGCCTTCAAATTTTCTCAAAGACCCCTAGAAATGCCTTTTTCAAGATTGGGTCCCGGTAGTGTCGCAAATCATGAAAGAACGAATGAGACACTTCTGCAAATAGCGACACTGTCACACCCATTCTTTCGCAAATTTTGTGAAGCTGTCACAATTTGTGACACTACTGGTCCCAAAAATATCATTTCTTTGCCACACCACTGCACCTAGGGGTGTTTAGGCTGAAATTTGCAGGGTGGCAAGCCCTGGCTCCACAGATGTGCCTTTTGCTGGCTTGGTGAAAAAATGTAAAACGGTTCCAAAGTTACAGCTCTCCAAAGTTGAGAAGTTCCCCATAGGCTAACATTGAGGTGCCTGCGGCACCTTTTAGCACCTGTATCTCAAAAATGATTTGAGAGATGGATTTTTAGCTCCCAGCCTCTTAGTCCACCTTTAGGAAGACTAAGCCTGCGTGGAGGTTTCAGAGTCATGATTACAACTGCAGTGGAATTTTTCTAATAGTTGCTACGGTTACTGAGATATTGCCAAATTAGTGTGATGAGGGTTCCTTTTCAGTAGTATAGGGCTGCTCTATGGGTCCGTACTTATGTGTAAATGGGAGCACAGGGCCCAGAGGGCCTCGCTCCCTATCACATATACCATAGGCAAAAATGGCAGCGTGAGAGGGCACAGGGCCCGCGCTCCCACAAACACACATCAGTTACCAGTAACATTACACTTTATCACAAATAAGTAGTCAGGAGGAAAAAAGACTTCTTCATCCACTAAGAAGTTGTGTGCTTGCTAATTCTTTTATTATCATTGCCCTGATGTTTCACACGTAATATGTGCTTTTTCAAAGGGCTTTTCTGTAATAAAATAATTATAATTTATTTTTATATTCTGTATTTACACATTTTGTTTCAAATAAATGCTTAATTTTTTATGAAACATTACCAGAAGCACGTTTTCTTGTACAATTATTTCTTGTTTCAGCACTTGCAATGTGAATCATGTATTGCTCTAAAAAATCAAGTAATACAGTTGTATAAGGCTGCTGTATGGTTCCATACTTATGTGTAGAGGGCCCGCTCCCCACATGCAGCGTACCGATTAGGCAAAAATGGGCAGTGTGAAGGGAGCACAGAGACTCGTGGGACTCGCTGCAGCTCCACAAACACATACCAGTTACCAGTTATACTTTCTCAAAAAGAAAGGAAATTCATTACAAAAAACTTCATTAGTGCATCAGTTAGGGTTGCTAGCACAGCGACAAAGTTTGGAAATTCGATGTTAGGTTACCACCCCTACAGCCCCCCACCCTCCACACACCAACAGAAGGGTGTGCCATGGGATCATCAGGCCTAACTCTGCCCCATTCTCCTGTACTGTAGCATGTCAGCTTGTTCACACGGAATGGGGTGAGGATTTGGGCCTGATGATTTCATAACTACTCAGACGTCTGTTGGTGTGGAAGGTTGTAAGGGTGGTAACCCTAACAGCGAATTTCCAAACTTTGTCACTGTGCCATCAACCCTAACTGATGCATTAACAAAGTTTTTTTGCAGTGAATATATATATATATATATATATATATATACACATATATATAGGCATGAGGGGTGTGTTTTGGTGATGTGAACCCTAATGATCAAAAGACCTACCCCGTGAGATTCTGCATGCAAACTTTCATGCACATATGTTAAAGAGTTGCAAAGTTATTAAGATGCATATTGTGCAAAACTGGAAGACTGCGAAAATGGGAAAAACATGTACATTTAAGGATTGTTGAGATTCTGTATCTCAGAAGCCACAAAAGCAATTAAACTAAATTTGCCACATCAACAGACCTACCCCATGAGATTATGCATGCAAAATTTCATGCACATCTGTTGAAGAGTTGCAAAGTTTTTAAGGTGCAAAGTATGCAAAACTGGAAGACTTTGCAAAAATTAAAATAAAATGTAAATTTAAAGATGTTTGAGACACAGTGTCTTAAAAACTGCACAAGCTATTCAAAGGAAATTGATCACATCAACAGACATATACCACAACATTATGCATGCAACATTTCATGTACATATGTTGATGGGTTGCAAAGTTATTAAGGTGCAAAGTATGCGAGGGGCGTGGCCTAGCCAGGTACCAAGATGGCAGCATAATCTTGGAGCTCCATCCTAATCCTCGTTGATTACTAGCCATCCTGCTTCTAATTGGCTACTTCTTCATTGCTGCAGCACCCAAATACTCTACTTCAACTTAGAGTACGATTATGTCGAAACAGTCACAGCTCAACTTTAGAACAACTGCAGACTCACCGAAGATGCCAGGCGCAGACGCTTCAATCACGCAAGCCGCCCTGAAATCGGCAGCAGAGGAAAAGAGACCCGCTACACCTCCTGTTGTTACAGAGACCAGCGCAACTGCACAGCCACTGGAGAAACTGATTTTAGACTTTAAAAGAGAGGTGACCGCCTGAATGAATTCTGGTTTTGACAACATAGCGGCTGAACTTACGCATCTGCAGAGCAGCTTTAACTCGCTGGGGGAAATAATGGAGTCCCACGGCGCACGACTGGGAGAATTGGAGGAGCATGCTGGGTTCCAGGAGGACACAGTAAGAAATCTTGAATCATCCCTGAACAAAGCCCTTAAAGAGATCCATAATCTTAAGGCCACCCTGGACGATCATGAGAACTGTGAATGTTGCTGCAACATCCGGTTGGTCTGCCTACCAGAGGGGTTCGAGGGGCGTAACTGTGCTAATTACCTCCAGCGATGGTTGAAGCAGCAATTGCAACTCCCTGACTCTGCTACCCTGGAAATCCAATGGGTGCATAGATCTCCAGGCCATAAGCCAGGTTCTGAAGAATGGCCCCGGCATGTTATAATTAAATTTTTGCATATCAGGACCACCAGCTGGTATTGGAGGAGGTCTACAAGAGGGGGTCAATTGTAGTACAGAAGGCTCATGTCAGCATTTTGGAGACAGGCCTTCCAAGATGTTAAAAAGAAGCTGCATGCCCTGAGCTGGACCTTTGCGTTAGTGTATCCCGCTTGACTACTCATCAAATGCCAGGGCAGAGGGGCTAAAGCCTTTACTAATCCCGAGGCAGCCATGGACTACATCGTGCAAGAAGAACAAAAACTGCAACTGCAGTTGGCCTCATTGGAGGGCCAGACTGACACTTGAATCTATTCTGGAGGTACCGGATTAAAAGATTTCCATAGCATGAAAAGAACTTAGATGGTCCTGGGGTAAATTTTCCAGGGAGAGGGGCCTCCAAGCCTCCGCAGCCCGTAACTCTTTGAGGCCTATCAGGCAGGGCCGTGGATACCTCCCCTCATACCTCGGGTCCCGGAAGTAGTTTCGGAATGTACCTCGCCTGTCTTGTATTTTTAAGGAACAGTTGGACTCACACTTATATGAAAGGCATTGGATTTCCTTACTGGGGACTAGTTCTCCCTGTTCGTACTGTGAGAATTGACTTCACTACGTGGGGTTATGCTTAACCACACGATGTATGAAGAATGCCCACTACTAAACTGCAGCAAGATTTTCTATCACTGGGACTGTGCTAAGTCACTTCTTTAATTTACTTGGGGGCCCTGCTCCTGTTCCTGAACCTAGCTGTGTGTATGTGTGTGGGGGGCATGGGGAACTGATATTTATGGGTGTTAGCACTCTGGATTAGTAGATCAGTTAAGTAATTGTTTACTTTGTATAAATAAGCAGGGCATATAAATGTTGGGCCACGGGGGAAGGGGTGAAATCTCATTACACTAATCTGTTAAAATGAGGGAACCATAAAGTAGTTTAACTGCGAGGCGTGAGCCACTGTTTAGTGCATAGATTAACTTAGTTTTTCCGCCTCTCCAATTTGGGAGAGGTGGAGGGTAGGAGAGTTTTAAAGGGAGGACAGAACTGTACGATAAGGACGCATGTGCAACGAATGGCAACCTGTACCACGCATACTGGGGAAGGTGCAGATGTGGATTGGGGGAGGCATTTCTGGCCTCTGGGGGATCCCCGTCTGCCTATCTGCCCACCCATTTTATCAGAGACCCCGTTATGCATAGAGGTCACTGCATTTTTGTTTCTCCTATAACAGCCGAAATAAACCTTGTCAGGGTAAAAACAGAAGCAATGCCACTGGTAGTTCAAGTGAACTCTGGCTACCCTTGAGGGAACCCCTATTCATCTTTCTTTACTTTTTCTTCATAACTCCCCTTCATGTGGAACCGGCTCATAAGTCCTGCTTGATGTTCAGGATTGGGCGGCCGACGCGATCCGAAGAGTAGTGGGACTTTGGCACTTCCTCGAGAGGAAGAGCCTTGGGGAGGGTAAGAGACACACAGCTACGGCTGTTGTTTTGGCGCTGGTTGCGCTTTGTTTTTTTTTTGGGGGGGGAGGTGGTTTACGATTTTAAGAGTTTAAACTGGATTTTGGTTCATAAAATGTCAAAATCTTTAAAGTCAGAAGTCTTGTATTTTTTTCCAACAGAAGATATATTGCTGCAAGATAGATTACAGAGAGCAGTATTGGCACAATTTTATGCAGTGGGTACCTTAAATGTTTTATCCTGGAACATCAATGGCCTAAAGACTGTAGTGAAAAGAAAGAGCGTTTGGTCTTACATTAAAAAGTGTGGGGGTATTTAAACAGGCATTTAAACTCTTTTTGTGGCGACAGGACTATCAGTGACTCTTTGTTGTCCGGATTTGTTGTGTACTTATTTCTGTATTTGTGGTTTATGAAATTATGTTTTTAATTATTGTAAAGTGCCTTGATATTCTGAAAGGTGCTTAAAAATAAAGTTTATTATTATTATTAAAAAGGAACGGGGAGATGTAACCCTTCTAGAAGAAGTTCACCTTACACGACAAGAGGCGGACAGATTGTCAACCTCGTGGGGGGGGGACTTTACTGGCAGCCCCATTCACTTCTAAGGCAAGGGGAGTAGTGGTCTGGTTCAGACCTGGGTTGCATACCAAAATACACACTTCGGTGACGGATCCCCTGGGGAGGTATGTATAGCGGACGCCACAGTAGAAGAACAGCAATATACCTTTGCATCTTTATATGGACCTAACTACGATGACCCAAATTTCGTCCACCACATGGTAGTGATGCTGACTCCATATGGAGAAAAAATTGTGTTAGGGGGAGATTTTAATACTTACTGGGATGTCTCAATGAACAACTCAGGTACAAAAGCATGGCCCCCACCGAGAAGTGCTCTAGCCCTCCAGAATATGGTATCAGAGAGATGCCTGGTGGAGGCCTGGAGGTACTGCACTGTATGTGTACTAGAATAGATTATCTCTTTCTGTCACCTACACTTGTGCGACGGGGGTTGAATGCCTTCTATGGTCCAATAATGATATCTGACCACGCCCCACTGAAAACGATTCTCACAACAGGGCAGGATCTGCCAGAACCCAGGCAATATAGACTAGATTCCACCCTGCTTAATGACCCTGAATTTGTGACCCACATCTCAAATTGTTATCAAAGAGTATTTTGCTAATAATGTGGGGATAGGTACCTCCTCCTCCGGGGTGGTATGGGATGCAGTGAAAATGTATATAAGTGGGGAAATAATTTCCTATGCAGCATTCAACGGAAAACAGGAGAGAGAGAGTAGGAAGAAAAGAGACTAGACCGAGAAATACTGCACCTAGAGAAGAAATTGATGGAAAAAGATCAGAGGGCAGAAAAATCCAAATTAGTACAACAGAAGGGAGAACTAAATCAAAAAGCATCTAGGGAAATAGAGAGAGCCGTACTATTCACCCAATCAAGGAACTACTTCAAGGAGGATAAATCTGGGAAATGGCTCACATGGCAGCTAAAAAAACAAAGGTCAGATAGAATGACATTAGAAATTGGAACGCCAGTGGGGGACATATCATTGATTCCTAAAGTAATTAATTATACATTCAAACATTTTAACAGGCTTTATACACCTCCCAGGCTCCACCTCAGAGTGACCCTGAGTTCTTTCTGAAGGAAATATCCCTCCTCATCCTGAGTGATGAAAACCAGGAAGCCCTAGATAAACCCAGTACGTCTGGGGACGTGAAGAGAGCGGTGTGGTCCTCTAGATCGAACAAAGCACCAGGCCCTCATGGCTTGCCAATAGAATTCTACAAGGCTTTGTGGCTAGTCCTGGGGAACCAAATGTTACAAATGATACAAGAGGCGCTGGACTCCAGGGAGTTACCTAGATCACAACTCTTAGTCATGATAACAGTGTTACCCAAACCTGGAAAAGACCCTAGGAAATGCGGCTCTTACAGGCCCATATCTCTGCTTAATGCAGATTATAAAATCCTTGTGAAAATCATACCATGCAGGATTCAGGATATCCTCCCGGACCTAATTCATCACGATCAAGGAGGATTTGTCTCTGGTAGACTGATGAAACATAACATCCAACATACACTGAATATTATGCGTTCATGGGCTCAAGTGGGAGGCAGTGGCAGCCAGGGCCTCCTTGCACTCGGTGCAGAAAAGACGTTTGATCTGGTGGAGTGGCCATTTATGTTTGCAGTACTGAATAAATATATATTTTGAGCTAGGCTTAGCTCATGGGTACATTGTTTATACCGCTCCCCTATGGCACAGGTTATGTCAAAAGATAATATCTCCACGCCCTTCTGGCTAATGCGAGGTACGAGGCAGGAGTGCCCCCTCCTTGCCCTGCTATATGTCCACAATATTGAGGCCCTGGCTGCTGCGTTCAGATCCCACCCAGATATCCGAGGTTTTAGAAAAGGGGATACAGAGTATGTCATCTCGCATTTCGCTGATGATGTGTTGCTTTTCCTAGAACAACCAGACAGGGCTTTACCAGCCCAGACAGCCCTTTTCAAGCATTATGGACCACTGTCAGGACATAAGATTAACTGGCGAAAATGCAAGTGGCTACCCCTGGGCAAGGTGAGAACCAATATTTCAGTGAGTGGGATGGATTTCACCCCGGCAACAGAGATCAGATATCCAGGAATTGGGTTACCGCGAGCCCTGTCAAAATTGATGGAGATAAATTATAAGCCCCTTATAAACAAAATCAAGGAAGACTGCAGGAGACGGCAGTCCTTGCCTCTAACCCTTATAGGGCAAGTTAATTCAGTTAAAATGAATATCCTCCCTCAATGCCTATACATGTTCCAGACGCTGCCTGTACATCTCCCCATAAAATGTATTAAAGCTATAGAAGGGGCCATCACTTCATTGATATGGCAGGGTAAAAGGCCACGTATTAAGAAATCAGTATTGTGGTGTCCAGTAAGTAAAGGTGGTTTAGGCCTTCCAAATATCAGACTATGCTACCTTGCAGCACAGTTGGCACATGTGGCAGACCAGGTCCCACAAGAGGCAATGAGGAGATCATGGGTATCCCTGAAAATCCCACTAGAAGGAATCAACCTCTATGGGCAATATCTGACATCAGCCAACTTAGACAAGGATGGGGTAAGACAAAAAAAAAAAAAAACCTTCACATGCTCCACAATCCAAGCCTGGATCCAAGCCCACAGACTGATTAATCATAGTCCCTCTCTGTCCCCAGATACATTCTTATGAGTAATCCTGAAACCACATAGTAAGACTCGTATGCAATTTCAAGACATACTAGTCTCTTGGCACCATCGGGGCCTCAACTGAATATCCCAGTTTTGCAAGGCGGGCCAGGTACTCCCTTTCTCAGACCTTAAGAGACTTTCGCCTTAGCATATAGCATTATTTTTGGTTCCTAAGGATTCGCATTAAGATCCAAGATCTACTGAGGCAACCCTAAGCAATACAGCAAATCAAGAGATCGCCAACAGAGGAAGTTTTTACAAATCCCATTAACTCTAGGACAGTGAAACCACTGAGCAAATGTTATAAACTTTTTGGAGGGGGCAATGCCAGATCCTTTTTCTCAGCTTAAGGGAAAATGGGAAAGAGACTTCCAGGAAGTCCTGATGAACAGGGATTGGAGGGAAATATTAAAAAACTGCATGTCTTGTTCAGTGAACAATAAGCTGAGAGTAGTCCATTATAATGTCATGAACTGGGCTTATTTTACCCCGGTAATAGCCATAAAATTGATCCAGACTCCTCAGACCTATGCCCAGAGTGTAAGGTGGCACCAGGTTCCTTCTGTCCTTTGTTATGGTCTTGCCCTAAAGTCTATCCCTTTTGGGTGGAATTACTGAATATAATGTTGATGGTACTCAAGACAGTGTGCACGGTAGACCCTATGGATGTACTTTTGAGTGTATCAGTAGGCGAGCCTAGAAAAAAGGAAGGAGTACACTTGCTCAAATGCCTAGGCATAACTGTGGGTAAACGGGTATTGGCCCAATATTGGTTATTGGAGCAGGCCCCATCAATCGCATCCTGGGCTCGCTCACTGTTGCAGTGCATGAAATTGGAGCATACCCAATATATGGTCTTAAAGCAAGAATCTAAATACCAACAAATCTTGTCCCCGCTTCACTTGGCATTAGGCCAACTATGGTTTCCCCCTATTATGAAACTGAGCCTAGAAATAACTGGTTACCCACCTGTAGAATTAATTGACTTAGGCCAGGCATGACATTCCAGAAATGGGCCTAATTGATCCTATAGGAAATCCTCAGGTGAGGGGATGCTTCTGAAATATTACACACCTATGCAGAGATGTACAGTATAAGTGATTGCGATCTGTATATAAACCTGTAATGCATTGTATGTAAATATTATTTTAGCTGAATTGGACTTGTGACTCTGGAAAAACAGAAAAAATCATTTTTGTTTTCTTCCGATACTAACTGTAAAGCTGACTTTAAAATAAAGTGTACAAAAAAAAGGTGCAAAGTATGCAAAACTGGAAGAGTGTGAAAATTTCAAAACATGTACATTTAAAGGATGTTTGAGACACAGTATCTCGGAACGTACACAAGCTATTGGCCACATTGACAGACCTGCACCACAAGACTCTGCACATGAACTTTCATGCAGATATGTTGAAGGGTTGCAAAATTATCAAGGTGCAAAGTATACAAAACTGGAAGACTGCTTGCAAAAAAAAAAAATATATGTATATACATTTAAGGAGGTTTGAGATACAGTATCTCAGAAACCATACAACAGATTCACATGAAGTTTGGCATTTCAAGAGACCTACCCTAGAGATTAAGCATGCCAAATATCATGCAAATCCATTGAACGGTTCCAAAGTTATTAAGGTTAAAAAATTTGAAAATACTGGCTACTTTTGTGCAAAACAGACTGAAATGTGCTCAAATTACCATTTGTGCACACAAATCAATTATTTCGTGCCTGACATAAATCTTCCCATAGAACATAATGGGGAAATTTAAAAATGTTATAACTTTTGAACAGATTAATATTTTTTCACCACATCTTCAAAAGGCACATCTGTGAGGCAAAGGCTTTCTATCCCGAAACTTTCAGACCACAACTAAAGCTATTTCTGAGCTCCTCAGGGGGACAAAAAAATGGCAGAAAACACAGATTTTTTTTGTTTTGTCTACACTCTATATCTCAGAAACCACATAACGGATTCATACGAAATGTGGCAGGTCAAGAGCCCTAACACTGGAGATTATACAGGCCAGATTTCGTGCAAATCTGTTGAACAGTCCAAAGTTGTTACGGTTCACAAATTTGAGTTTAACATAGAAAGCTATCTCACCCTAATATACCAGTATTTTATATATACTCTCTATATATGTCCCTCTCTATAGTGAACACTTCTGGAGCCAACTGAGGTGTGCATTATAGCTAGGTGTTCACTATAGCAAGGTGCTAATATGGGAGCCATCAAAGGTGTTCACTATAAGAGGGATTTTGTTATAGGTGGGTTAGCGAGGGAACACTGTATATGTGTATATGTGTGTGTGTGTGTGTGTATATATGTATATATATGTATATATATATATATATATATACACACACACACACACACACATATATAATAGTGGCACAGTAGCACCACTATAGTTAGGATTGATTAGGTAGTTTAATGATAAATCTCAAATTTTGCACTTTAATAACTTTGCAACTGTTCAATAGATTTGCACAAAATTTTGTATGTGCCATCCTGTGGGATAGATCCCTTGACGTAGTAAGTTTCATTTCAATTGGATTTGTAGTTTTCGTGCAGCGCTTAGTGAAAAACTGTAAAAGTGGCACTTTTTTGCCGTTTTAGCTGTTTTTTCCCCTCATCATGCTGTGACCACACCGTTTAGAATTTGGGTCTGAAATTTTCAAGGTAGAAAGAGCATGCCCCAAAGAACAAGCCAGCATTATTTTGGTGAAAGAATATTAATCCTTTCCAAAGTTACTGAATTTTGAAATTTCAGGTTCTGAGCAAGCTCAGTTCAGTCTTTTGGATGGCTGCATGGTTAGAAAAGGGATTCTGACAGCTCGCAAAGAGGGATTCATAAAATCCCTCTTCGTGAGAAAAAAAATTCCCTTTTCATGAGCCACCATGTTGTTTTCATTTTTCTTGCTCAAACAAAACGTAATAACTTTAGCCAGGGATGTCTTCTGCAGACATCCAAGCATGTATTTTGTTCATGTGGATGTCCTCTACAGACCTATGCCTTTGGTTTACTTTGCTGTGGCCCCAGAATGTTTATTTTTGATTTTTAAAATCCCTTTTCACGACTCGCTTCTGATCCATTTTCGCAATGAGAAAAGGGATTTTGACACCTTGCGAAAAGGTGTATTGACAGCTAACGAAAAGGGATTGGGTTGTCAGACCAGATGGCCCTGTGGGTAATCCCTTTTGTGATTCGAAAAGGTTTTTGACACCATAAAGAAGGAGTAGGCTAAAGGCATTTTGACACCTCATTAAAAATAATTTTTCAAATCCTCGCAAGCTGAACTTTTTCATGAGGTGAAAAAATCCCATTTCACATCACAAAAAGGGATTTCCGGCAGGGCCATTTGGTCCCACAATCATAAAAAGGGATTTTGACACTTCACGAAAAGGGATTCGGCTTGTGAAAAGGGATTTTGACAGCTCACGAAAAGGGATTTCTAAAGTTTACTGTTGATTGCCACTCCACTGCAAAGAACCGTTTGGAATTAAGGGCTGACATTTTGAAGGTAGAAAGGGCTTGCCCCACAGATGTGACTTTTGCTGGTTTACTGATAAAATTTACATTGCTTCCATAGTTATAACATTTCGAAGTTTGGAACTTTCCCCATAGAATAACATTGTGGCTGACGCAGTACCTTTATGCGCCTATATCTCGAAAACGGTTAGAGATTCGGATTTTTCGATAAGCGCAGCTTAATACACACGTGCAGGTTGCCAGGCCATGATTACAATTGCAGTGGCATTTTTTCCAATGTTGCTATGGTTACTGAGATATTACGCCATTTGCATCACAAAGGTTACTTGGAATATCTCTAGGTTCGTGCTGTGTCTCTACACTTATGGGTAGGTGGGAGCCCAGGGCCCAGAGGGCCCTGCACTCCCACATATGGATACCATTTTGCAGTAATGGGAGTGCATAGCCCTTCATTTTGCAGTACTGGGCTCCCACAGGAAAAAGACAGTTCATTACAATGTCTCTACACTTATGAATGGATGGGGCCCTGCACTCCTACAAATGGATACCATTATGGAGTGATGGGAGCATGATAGAAGGGCCCTGCACTACCACAGGGAGATGCAACCACAACATACTATAGAGTAATGGGGGCCCTGTGCTCCTACAAACTTATATGGGTAAGATTACACTTTCTCAAAAAGTAAGGAAATTCATTGCAAAAAACTTTGTTAATGCATCAGTTAGAGTTGAAGGAACAAAAGTAGGGAAATGAGGCTTTAGGGTTTCAAACCCTAACACCCTACCACCCCACCCCACCCCCACCTTCCACACACCAACAGGCATTGGGGTGTGCCTTGGGGTTTTTGGGCCTAAATCTCACCCCATTCTCCTATACAGTACCATCTCAGCTTCCCTTACACATGAAATGGGGTGAGAGCTAGGGCCAATGACCCCAGGTACACTCCAACACCAGTTGGTGTGTGGAGGTAGGGGTGGGGTAGGGTGATAAGTGGTGGGGTTAGGGTTCAAAACCCTAATGCCTCATTTCCCTACTTTTGTTGCTTCAACCCTAACTGGTGCATTAATGAAGTTTTTTTGCAATTTGTGTGTATATGTGTGTGTGTATATCTATATATATCTTGATCACTGTATGGTTAATTAAATATAGAATAATATATTAGTTGTTGTACATGACAAAGTTTGTTTTACAAACCCAAGCTGTGGGATCCCACATATATCCTGAGTGATTTATATAGGTGTAACCCTAACCCCCCTTGGGCAACATGACAACAGTCCTCATCCTTTGCTGGAGGGTGATTACCTGACTCACTATCTAGGGAGTCGGGGGGGACAGGCGATAACAGCATTTCTATTTTTCTGAGTTCCAGGAGAGATACTTTGGCAATGGTGGGTTTTACACTGTCTGAAGGGGGCCCCAGTAAGTTACACACTGGTCACACACAGATCGAATGTCCACAAAAAGACATAGAGTCATGCAGTATGGCTTTATTCTTACTCGATGGTCAGTCAGCAAAAAGAAATCCCTAAAAATTATAATCAAATATTTTGAAATAAAACAAAATGCTATTTTCGGAAAGAAAAGTTTTTAAAGAGGCTTTAAAGGCCTCGCTCGAGCTGGCTGCACGTATGTAAGGTGGAAGAGAATTCCACAAAGATGGTGCAGCAGTTCCAAAAACTCTTAAGGTGAGAGGAGCATACAGCAAGCAAGCCAGCCTTGGTGGAGCGTAGGGGGCAGATAGGTCGATATGGTACCTGGAGCTCTTTAAGTTAGTCCATTCCTGAACCACGTAGGGCCTTGTAAGTTAACAAGCATATCTTGAAGGTGATGTGCAAACTGACAGGCAGCCAGTGCAGAGCGTGCAGAACAGGAGTGACATGGTTCCTCATTGAGGCACCCATCAACATCTTGGCCGCAGCATTCTGCACTAGCTGCAGTCGACGCACCAAACCTCCAGACAGCCCTAGATAAAGAGTGCTACAGTAATTGAGTCTGCTGGTGACAAAGGCATGGATGACTTTGGCTAGATCATCAGGCGACAAGAATGGCCAGATCCTGGCAATATTCCGGAGATAGTAAAACCTGGATCTAACAACCGACAACACCTGTTGTTCAAAGGTAAGTCGGTTGTCAAGAAAAACGGCAAGCTTTTTAACTGCACTTACCACTGACAAGGGCTGCCCAGCAACTACTGGGGTGAGCAGCCTCCCGTCAGTGGAGACACCTCCATGACCCAGCTTGATCACCATAGCCTCTGTCTTGCCGGGGTTGAGACATAGCTAGTTTATAGACATCCAGTCATTGATTTCAGCCAAACACTGGCTCAGCATACCTGGGGCGGAGAGATCACCCGGGGCACAAGACAAGTACAACTGGGTATCATCCGCATAGCAGTGAAACTCCAGATTGTACCGCCTAATGATCTCTCCCAGCAGCAGCATGTACACAGAGAACAACAGTGGAGTCAAACTAGAACCCCGTGGAACAGCAGAGAGGGCAGCATCCGACTCACTAAATAAATTGCGAACAGGTTTCCCCTCCTGAACTGGACCGTGACGTTCAGCTGAGCTCTAGAGAAAGGCCAGACAGCACTGAATTCACCACAGGATCATGAACGATGAACTAAATTGCTTTTAGCAGTCCCACATTAGTTCTGACAAAAACACTTTGCATATCAGTACTGTGAGGGTCTGGCTTAAGTTAAACTAGCCCCCAAAAACAATTGAAGAAAACACTGTCCCCAGACTTTCAGGCACTCAAAGCTGATGGGCAAACCTGCTTTACAGTACTGAAGTGACAGATTCCAAAGTACAAGGCATTTCCATGACTGGAGGGGCTGGATATGGCCAGACCAGTTGTGGGCAGCACTTTATTTAAATCTTGACAGATGTGGGGATGGCCTCAGTTGCTACTCACTGTTACCAGTCCTAAAATCCCTCTCTGAAGAAATTACCCCCTTGGGGCATCACAGAAAACTGCAACTGCCATGACCCGGCATCCAGACCATTCCGTTTACGAACTAGGGCGAGAAAAGTAAAAAAGGGGGGCTCCCCTCTAGCAGTTGGACTGCCCACAGGCAGAGCAGTGACCAAACTCACTCGAACTCTCCACTGAACTGAACTGAACTGACTTCAGATCTCAACTGCAGCACTACAAGTTGTGGGTCATACTGCTGCAAGAGTTCCACATTCCATTTCAGAACCCTCTGCTCCGCAGAGCTGATCAGGTGGCTTAAAGGAGCCCTACAGGGATTTTACCCTTTGTGCTGCCCAGCTACTACCTAAACCACACTACAAAAAAGTTTCTGGTAGCCCAGGGGAACCTGGGTGTTACATAGGCATCACACACACATATCAAGGGTGTGTTAAAAAAGAGAACTATACAACGCTCCATAGTTTATTTTTTTATACAGTAATTGCTGGCTCAAACTATTTATTTGGGGGGGGTTTTAAGTGATGAAAATGGCTATCAGTGTAGTAAACGGGGATAGAGATTTACAGTTGTTAGCAAGTGAGTAGAGCTTGTAAAGGAAATGGCTTTTGGGGGGACTTGTGAAGTGCATGAGGAAATTCTGTTTTGTCAATTAATGTCAGTCTTGGTGTAGACATTCCATATAACTATTTCTTGATTATGTTGGAACATTCATTATGTGACCTACCCAAGCCTGAGCTCTGGCTTGTTATTGCTGATATATTTTTAGATATGTTTAGAACCACTAATTGTGCTCAAACATGGTATTGACCCATAGTATCTTAGTACCACTTTTTAGGGTATCAGAACATTTGTAATAGAGATTTACTGATGTATGAATTCTAACTTGTGACTGTCAACTTCGTTTGTGGCTGTATTTTTGAAAACAACTAGTCTAATTCTGATAAAACATAATTTGGGCACTCCTTATTCTTATTTCTTGAGGGCTTTAGAATGGTAGACATGGTGGCATGCATGAATTCTGGCTTGTAGCTGGCTGCTTCATTTTTGGCTTGAAAACTACTTGACCATAGTTTGATCAGACTTGATAGGGGAACTCCTTAGTCGTATTTCTTAAGGGCTTTAGAATCATGGACATGGCGACCTTACAGAATGCATGAGTTCTAATGTCTGGCTTGTGATTGGATGCACTGATAAAGGTTATACCTTGGAAACTGCTCACCTGAATCAAATTAAATGTTGCATGGGCAAGTATTCTAAGAAGCACCGTAATTCAACATTTATTTATTTATTGAATTTTGATTTCCGGGTAGGCCCACTGGGCCCGAAGAGGTCCCTTTTTCAGGGGCGACCCGGGTGCAACAACAACATACAGGTAACAGTTCAGTACATACTGTGAATATAGGTCATTGTGACTTTTTCAGTTACGTCTCTCAAGCTGTAGAGTTATTAACAGGTTTAGGACTTGATTTCCATCCATGTCTTACAAACTATTCCTCTCTGATAAGCCTATTTTAAAAAAATTCTTAATCATCACTTGGTCACACCTTTACAGCAGATCAGCAAGGTATTGACATATGTGAGATGCCACTCATGTCTCTGTTCTTGCAAAGGGGAACCATCCAAACATTTAGGCTTAAATCAGTTGTAGTTGTTATTCAGGGAAAAATCTCATCAAATAGTTATTTTTTTGTTAGCAATAATCCATTTCTGACATCCTTAGATTCATGTACAGTGTTTTTAGTACCCTCAGGTATTTTGGAAAAAGCTTTTATTACCAGGTGTGTAAATAAAACCATTAGTTTTTTATGTGCTGTTCACGTGTGTCTGAAAGAGTTAAACAAAAAAAAACAAATGCACAGACAGTACTAATAAAGACACTGATATCTCTAGCTTTAAAAAAAAGTTTAAAAAAACTGAGTCACATTCTAAAATTAGCCACTTTTCGTCATGAGACGAGCCTGCTGTTTTCTTTGATCGGGCTGGCTATAAAACAAAGTGACAGAACGTCCCCCTTGTATACAGTGATTGCACACTGTGGTTCTAAATCAGTTTGATTTTTAAATGTCTATTTCAGAAGAATGTCCTCATTCTGAACAATTGTGTGTCATTTTAACTCTTTTGCTATACCAGTGTCTCTCATCTAGCTTTTCTTATCTCATTTTATTTTTTTTTTGTAGTCTAAGGTGTTTCTTAGAGAAACACAATCATTACCCTTAGGGTACTTGGCAAATAGCAACATATAATTAAAACTGGAGAGACAAGCATAAATATTTCCAAGTGTGAGACAATTTGTTGAGATGTCAGCAATGAACAGAAAAGGAAATTGGTAATTCTTTTGAAAACATTTTCATAAACATTATGTGAGGAAAATACACAAGACATCTGCAGTTAGATATTCTAAAAGGCACTTAAGTGGAGTGCAAAGCTTTGCACTGCACTTGCGCCCAACCCAGAGGGTGATATATTCAGTCGGACGGTGCACCAGTGTTATTCGACTGAATATAGGGCCATGTCGGCACAGTGCAAAGACAAGCTGTGCAGCCCTGACATGGACCCGGTCTGGGAGTTGTACCCCCTGCACCAGATAGTACCAGGAGCAGTGGCATGATATTCAGCCGCAGAATGCAAATGAGCCCATTGGGCATGCAAGGTGCTAAGGGGCCGTATCCATGCTGATTATGGGCTCATTTGTATGGGAAGCAGTTTCAGGTTTGCACCTATCCCATGGTTGTTTGCCACATCAGTCATTTTGCTGACTGGTCCCCAAACGCCCATCCCTTCTATGCAAATATACTTCCTAGTATCTAGTGGCACCTGCACCTTCCGATCATACGCCCTAGCATTGTAAAAGTCCTCCCTGGTGTCTAGTGGCACCCCCCACCCTCCAATAATCCTCCTTGTTTTTGTAAACATCCTCCCTGGTGTCTAGTGGCACCCCCACCCTCTGAGCCCCCATTCTGATCCGTGCCATGTATGCAATAGTGTCTAGTGGCACCCCCTGCCCTCCAACCACCCATCCTGGTGCCTGCATGAGAGTCCCTGGTAGCTAGTGGTACCTCCTGCCCCCAAACACCCATCCCTGACCTTCTATGGATGCCCTGGTGTCTAGTGTTACCCCCAGGCATAGTCACCAGACAGCCCCCTCCTTGCCTGCACCCAGTACAGCACCCACCCCAACCCCCCTTACTGGGCATGGCAGGACCATGTGGTTGTGGTGCATTGTACTGTGGTGACCGGCACAGCCCTCTGCTCACTTCCTTGGCCAGCCACTGTATGAGCTGCAAAAAGTGAATGAAATTAAGGAACTGGAGGAGTTCCTTGACCTGAACCAAACAGGATTGCAGGAGGAACACCTAGTAATCAAAGGGGGATAATGATAATGATCATGTACTGCACATAGTAAAAGAAAAAGGAATGCCAATGAAGTTGAGAAGGCGAAAGACTGTTGTACGATACAGGGGGTTAGGAGAAGCAAAAGTGGTAGGATAGCTAAGTAACCATCCTCTCATAAATCTACATAATTGTTTTGGGATACTTCTAGAGGATGCGTCAAGCAATACCTTAGGAGAACTATGTCAGACCACTACTGATCAGCTGGACAATGACATAAAGTTTGTGGGGACAAATGTACATAAACCAAAACAAGTCCCTGTAATGAGAGATTCCAGCATTAACTGAGAGATTTGGTGACATACAAAAGACAGGGAAACCCAGTAGTAACCTGTTCACTGGGTGCAGAACATCCTGACAGAAAAGCCAACGTAAATAGGAATATAGAAACATAGACAATGATGGCAGATGTCGTCGGTTGTTAGATCCGGGTTTTACTATCTCCAGAATATTGCCAGGATCTGACCAATCATTGTGCGTTTCTGTACTCTTAGTTAGGGGGCCTTCTGAGGAAGAACTGAGAGGTTCGAAGTGCTGGGGCAGTTTTGCCATGGTTTTCTTTTTGTGGTTCCCAATAAATAACTATCACTTCATCAGTTTTTGACAACTTTCAATTTCTGGAGCAGTTCAGCTCATTTGAGTGCTCTAGAAATAACTGCCTTAGACAAACAGAATATAATCATTTTATGCCATCATGACTACATCTTGTCGATCTGACCAAATCTGACTTATGCCTCAAGTACAAGATAACAGAGGGTTCATTTAAACACCTAGCTGTACTTTGTCCAGTGATGGCTAACTTCTGGAAAGACGCTCATAAGATAATGCAGTTGGTCCTAGATACAAAACTCTCCTTGGACCCACTCATGCTGTTATTGAGGAAAACCTAGCGGAGAACCCTATGGGCACAGATAAGAGGCCCCTAAGGGAACTTGTGCTTGCAAATACCAAACCAAGAAAACACATGTATTTGTCAATGAAGAATATTCACCATTGGTATTGCTGTTGTACCAGGTCTTACTTGTACACATTTTTACTATATAATTACCCAGGATAGAGCAGATGAGATGCAGTATCTCATTTTCAGTGGTGTCCTGCTCTGACACATTGTTAGACTGTAATTACCCAGGTTAAGGTAGCTGAGAGGCAATATCTACTTATCTTACTTCAAGGGGGCTCTTGCAGCAGGTAACACCATTAGGACTGAAGCGGGCAGGCACCAGGACCCAACAGAAAACTTCTAGCTAGCAGTATATAGTGGGGTACAGCCCCCTCATGTCGGCCCCACCGACGTCCACCTATGGTGTAAAAGGGGCGATCCCCCAACCCAAAATCAGTACTTTTTCTCGCTGTTGATCTGTACAAGTCGGACCTTCATGGACACCTTCTGCTATAGTCGGCTGCCATTTTCTTCACATTACCCGCACTTTATTATTTTCTTAAAATTCTTTGATTTAAACCATTTTTCTTCTTCTCCACCCTCTTCTGCGGAGTGGGGTGAATGAAGTGGGCTTGTGGCAGACAGCTTCCCCATAAGGATGGTCACTCGAGTCTGCTCTACCTAGGCCAGGCCATGACATAGAGGCCTGCCAGCACTGCCAAGAGTTCAGCCAGCGCACCCGGCTACACTGCCAGAAGACCCTGGAAGCCTTCCTGCTACAGCAGAAATTAACAGCGATGGAGAAAGAGCTCCACAAAAGTGGGACTTCGACTTCTTCTTCTTCTTCATCACACAAAGAGAAGTCCAGTGGAAAGCACAAACACTGGGAGAAACACAGGGACAAACCCGGGTCAGCTTCTTGTTCTAGGTCCCCACATAGGTTGGCAACCGAGCCTGGGTCTTTCTCCTGTGGGGGGTCGGGCCCTGCCACCCCTTACCTCTTCCGGGCAACCAGTGGTCAAACCACCCGCTTTCATCACCATCTAGGGTGGTGGTTCTTCGGGGCTTGGGACTTTGTCCTAAGCCTCTCAGCCCCTGACACTCAGACCCTTACATCAGGCGAGTTCTCAGCCTGGTGGCTCCACTGGTCCTCCTGGGGTGGCAGGTCTTTGTCCATTGCTCTCCCAGTCTGGGCATCAGCACATCGCCCCAACCAGGGATCGATGCTCAAGCGACCCAGGGGCATGCGCCACCTCCCCCGCGGAGAGTGCCGCCTCCACCAGGGAGCTATCTCCTGGGACAGGCTTCTCTTTGAGGTCGGCGCCAACTGCATCTCCAGACTAGTGTCAGCCCACACTTGTCCGATTGATGCCGGCCACCTTGCCATCGACTCCGGCGACACCTTAGCTGTCATCCCCTAACCCTCCATTGGTACTGGCTGACCCTGTTGCTCCTCAGCCAACACCTGAGGGCCCGACGCCCGGCCTTTCTACGCCTGTTAGACTAGCACCAGATGGCTCTATGCCCCAGGGACCGACGCCTGTTAACCCGATGCCCACAGAACCAACTCCTGGCTTACCAGTGCCTAAGGAACCGATGCCAGGGCCCTCTAATCCTACCCTGCCAATGCCGGCTCCCCCAGTCGTGCCTCAGAATCCGCCCCCAGATCTTAATGCCCTTTTCGCAGCCTGGTGGGCATACTGCAAGGACAAGGAGTCCCCAAAGGAGCCCCAATCTGACTCCTAGGGACCCTCCTCTGAATCCGGGAAGGATCAGGTCCCTCCTAGGAAAGCTCCAATGCTACCTCCTAAAGCACCTGCCAGTCATCCCAGGACTCACTGACGAAGACATCATCGCTTGCCCTCTCCATCTCCAGACTCAGGCAAGTCGGGAAGATACTACTCCTCCACCTCCTCTTCCTCTGATGAATCTATTGGCTCTGACTTGCCGTTGGAACCAGAGGAGCCTAAGGATACCCCTTGATCTTCAGATGACCCTACTTTTATGGAGGTGATGAGGCACATCCAATCCCTTATGCGTTGGGACACAGAGGAAGTGGACCCTGAGCGATGTTGGCTGGCCATCTTTCTCCAAGAAAAGGAGTCACTACCTTCAGTAGTTCCACCCTTTAGTGATTCCTTTAAGGATGTCAGTAGGGCTGCTTGGGAGCACCCATCCTGTACTCCGGCAACATCCAAGAAGGCAGATCGCCTACATAATGCTCCAAGAGACAAGCCCTTTTATGGGGAGCAACCAGAGGCTGACTCTAGTCATTAACGCTGCCGATGACTGTTCTAAGTGGCCCAGGCACCTTAGCACTCAGCCCCCTGACAGGGACTCCAGACAGATCAATTTGATAAGAAGGTCTATTCCTCTGCCACCTGCACTATCCGTTCCCTGAACTTTCTGGTGTACATGGTCCAATACCAAAACGCCTTGTGGGAGAAGGCTTTGGAAGTGGCACAAGTGCAGCCTGATGCTCCTGGAAAGACTGAGCTGCTGCAGGTTCTGAAATCGGGCTCGGATGTTGGTACCCACATTCTCTGAGCTTCCTATGACTTGGTGGACTCCGCTGGTAGAGTTGCAGCTATGGGAGTTTGTCTTCGCTGCTACTTCTGGCTCAGAGTCTCCAGTTTTGCTCTGGATGTGCAGTCCAAGATCTTAGATGCCTCTTTCAGGGGTCCTTTTTTGTTCAGCGAAGATTGTCAAAAGATAATCACTTGCCTACAGGTGTCTGGCAAGGCTTTGCATTCGGTACAAACTTTATACCAGTGTCAGCCTAAAATCTTCCAATGGCAGTCCTTTCGTTGCCCCTCTAAGCAGCAACCCGGAGGCCAACAACCCAGAAGTGCTTTTAAGAGAAAAGCCACTACCCAAGTCACTTGAGGTTCAGCCTCCAGAGCTCCCAGAACCTCCCAGGCCACATTGCCTGTCCCTGGCACCTCAGTTTGACTCCTTACCTGACCCCTCGATCCCAGCCGAAACCTTGGGGGAGGTGGTGGGGGTCGTTTTTCTCTCTCTGCATAGAGGGATGGCACATAATAACCTCAGATTAGTGGGTTCTTCAGCTAGTGGAAAAGGGGCATACCCTAGAGTTCTTGGAGATGCCCCCGGACAATTCCCCATTGCCCTCCCATTACCCAGTGTTTGGTAAGTTACTTTTTCTTTTACTTTTGGAAACTCATTCCAGAAAGCTCTGTGTAGTCACTAGCAAGGATGGAGAAGTACTGGAAAAAGTAGTACACCTTACAGTTACAATTACTTATGTCTTTTTATACAAAAGAAATACGCAACTGTAACTGATTACATTTAGTTGAAAGTAACTAACCTATTACTTTCAAAAAATGTAATCTGTTATAGTTATTTATTGTTTTTGTATAAAAAGAAATAAGCAACTATAATTGTAAAGTATATTACTTTTTCTAATACTTCTCCATCCTTGCTAGTGACTGTACAGAGCTTCCTGGAACAAGTTTCCAAATATAATAGAAAGTAATAGAAAAAGTAACTTACCCAACACTGCCGTTACCCTCAGGCCCACATTGCCCTCATCCAAGAGGAGGTTCTGGCGCGCCTGCAAAAACAGGCCATAGAACCCGTCCTGCAAGCACAAGGGAAAGGATTCTATTTTCATTTCTTCCTGGTCCCAAAGAGAACCGGAGACCTGCATCCCATCCTGGACCTCAGCCACCTGAACCAGTACATAGAGTACAAATGCTTCAGGATGGTCATTCTTCCCGGCCTTCTCCCCTGCTTCATCAGGGGGATTGGATTTGTTCTCTGGACTTGCTGGATGCTTATTTTCACATCTTGATCTTCCCACCCCACATGAGGTTTCTTTGCTTCTGCTTCCTAGGAAACCATTAAAGGTTTTGGGCTCTGCCATTCGGCCTGTCCTTGGCCCCAGTCTTTATAAAATGCCTCGCAGGTGTGGCTGCGCCTTAAGGAGGAAAGGCCATTATGTCTTTCTTTATCTGGATGACTGACTTCTGACAGCTCCCTCTAGGGAATAGTTGCTTAAAACTTTGAAGGCCACCTTCATCTTGTTTCAGGATCTGGGGATCACCCTCAGTCTCCCCAAATCCTCCTCTTGGCCAAGCCAGAGGCTTCAGTACATTGAGGCCATCTTGGACACCATGCAAAGCAAAGCTTTTCTACCCTCAGATAGGGCAGAATGCCTTCAGGCACAGGCTCAGCTGGTATCCTCGTCTCACTAGGTCCCGGACAGGTCAGTTCTAAGGCTGCTGAGACACATGGCGGTGTTCATTGCAACAGTTCCTCTGGCTCACCTGCACATGAGGGTAGCCCAGTGGAACCTTCGGGTCCAATGGGACCAGCGCAAAGACGATTTGGAGCAACTGGTGTCAGTCTCCAACCCTGTGCGACAGACTCTGACATGGTGATTGAACCCATCCAACCCTTCCCAGGGGTCCACTTCTGGACAGAATCACTTTGTCAGATCCTGACCATGGACACATTGTGCCAGGGCTGGGGCAGCCATCTGGCAGACTGTCAGACTCAGGGGCCTGGTCTCCACAGGAGCAGCACCTCCACATCAATATTTTGGAAATGCGGGTGATTCTTTATGCCCTGCAGGCCTTTCTAATGAACCTGCTCCTGGGCCCTCTTTTGATTCAGATGGACACTATTCTGTGGGCTTTTACATAAACAAGCAGGGGGCACACACTCTTACCCCCTCTGTATGGAGGCCATGAGAGTCTGATATTGGGCCATAGACCATCACCTGGACCTGATGGTTGTGCATGTTCCAGGCATTCTAAATACCTTGGCTGACAGCCTAAGCTGGTCTTGGTCCAAGGCACATGAATGGGAACTTCTTCCCTCAGTGGTCGAAGATCTCTTTGACAGGTGGGGCTGTCCCGAATTGGTCCTCTTTGCATCCCCATCCAATGGAAAACTGCCTTACAGTCAGAGGAAGCAGAGATGATCCTAATAGCTCCTTACTGGCCATGCCAGATATGGTTTCTGCTACTTCAGCAGCTAGCAGTGAAACCTCAGATCACTCTGCCTCTGTGCTCCGACTTGCTCTCCCAGGAGCAGGGCACTCTGGGCTGCTCCAGACCTCAAGTCTCTGCATCTTCATGCATGGCTCCGGCAGACTTAGCAGTTGCCCAATTTGGGGTTTCTCTCTGGGTGGCAGACAGTCTAGTGGCAGCCAGGAAACCCTCCTTTGGAGCCACTTATACCGTGAATTGGAAGTGGTTCTGCATATGGGCCACCACTCGGCAGCTGGATCCCTTCACCTGTCCAGTGAATCTAGTTTTAGAATACCTCCTTTCCCTGTTGGACTCAGGCCTGAGTTACTCATCACTTAAGGTGCACTTATCTGCCATCTCTGTGTACCATGCACCTACTGAAGGCTGAACCTTTCCTGCACTTTCTTGTGGGGCATACTGCACCTGAAACCTCCCTTCAGGGGCCCTGTCCCTCCATGGAACCTTTTGCTTATCTTAGAGAAACTTACTTTGCCTCCCTTTGAACCTGCTGCAAGTTGTGAGATATGCGTTCTGTCCTGGAAAGTGTTATTTTTAGTTGTTATTACTTCTGCTCGAAGGATTTCAGAGCTTCAGGCTCTGATGTGTAAAGAGCCTTATTTGGTTTTCCACAAGGACAGGGAGGCCTTGCGGACTAATCCTAAGCTTCAGCCTAAGGTGGTGTCAGAGTTTACACTCAATCAAGACATGCACCTGCCTGTTTATAACCAGAGTATTCAAATCGAGGGGATGCCTTACTTCATACTCTGGATCTGCACTGGGTGCTTCGCTGTTATTTGGACCGCACCCGTGCGGTTCATAATCTGATCAGTTGTTTGTTTCATTCGCCCCTAGAAAAGAAGGGGCTCCTGTTTCTAAACAATGTTTATCCAAATGGTTAGTCAATTGTATTGTTTATTGTTACGACAAATACGACAAGCCTTTACCAGGACCGGTGAAAGGCCATTCTACCAGGGGCAAGACAGCTTCCTTTGTCTCCTCTAGGAATGTGTTAGTTGCTGATATTTGTGCAGCTGCCACTTGGAGTTCTGTTCACACTTTCATTCGGCATTACAGTCTGGATATTGTGTCCAGGCACAGAGCAGACTTTGGGCTTGCTGTTCAGCAAGGCCTTCTCCTTAAAAGTTTTAAGCTGACCTCTGCCTCCACCTGGTTGACCGGGTCATCCCTTACACTGCTTGGAACTCAGTTCTAATGGTGTTGCCTGCTGCAAGATCCTCCTCGAAGTGAGACAGTACAGTTACGTAAGAACTTACCCTAATTGAGATCTTCGAGAGGAGCTCTTGCCAGGCGCTGCTTTCCCTCCATCCACCCACCCCCCTGGTGACTGCTTCTCCATCATTGTTACCTTGTTTCCTTGGTGTAGAGGAACCACCTTGGTTCTCCAATTTCTGTACACGTCGGGGTCTCTGGCGGGAGAACTGAGGTTGGTCTAGGGACTGCCTCTTTTATACCATAGGCAGACGTTGAGGGTGGGCTGATGTCAGATGGTGGTCCCCCCCTATATACTGCTAGCTAGAAGTTTTCCGTGGGGTCTTGGTGCCTGCCGGCTTCAGTCCTAATGGTGTTGCCTGCTGCAAGAGCTCCTTTGGAAGATCTACTGTTATGGTAAGTTCTTACTTAATTGTACTTTAAGTGGGCTCCCACATTTTGACCCAAAATATCCAACATATATATATTATAATCAAGACAGGTGTAATTTTTAAAATCCCACCCGAAAAGTAATTTCACTGTGTGCCTTTGGAAACAAGTTTCAGAGGGGATCTGAAAAATTACACCTGTCATGTTCAGGTTCAGGTACGTGGAGTAACGCAACGGATAAGTCGAACATTAGGGGGCCAAAATCTACAAAAAATAAAGTTATGAGTAAATGTTGGAACACTTTGTTTCTTCAAAACTTAGTCACTTTTCACATTTTTCCCCAAAGCATAATCTTTTTGTGACTACTACTTATGAGCATGACAGGTGTTATTTATAAAACAGTGGTTGAAATGTCGTTTTGTGCCACAAGTGTTAAAACACATTTTGGGTAGGATTTGAGAAATGAGTGCTGTCACATTCATGAGGTGATGTGAAAAATGGCTATGTTGAAAAGTTGGGGTCAAAATATTGAAAGTTACCACAGTTATGAGCATATGTTAAAAATTGCAATGTAGACTCATAACTTATAGTTTTCTTATATTTTTACCCCAGATTTTCAACATAGCCTTCTTATGAGCCAACCTCATGAACAAGGGTGGAGAACATTTTCAAATCCTGCTGCCACAAGTGTTAAAACACATTTTGAGTAGTGTTTGAGAAAATGACAGGTGTAACATTCATGAGGTGGTGTGAAAAAATGGATTTGTTAAAAATTTGGGGTCAGAATATTGAACATGTATTTATTTATTTAAAAGTTGATAACCTGAAAAGACACACTGAGCTAGGGCTCATTTCCAGGTGCGACCTGGGGAAATAGGCAAGGCCACTGATTTTCGGTTTTTAACGGAAAACCCGGTAAAATTTCGGAATCAGAGCTGCCTGAACACCAATAAAAACAAAGATTTCATGGAATCTGGCATTTTATATCAGATCAGTAAATCTACAAAAACTTGTATTTTTCTTATAATTCCTTTCTGTATTATTTTCAGTTTGCTTTATTTAATGCTATATATATTAAGCCTTCTTTTATTCTGATTATTTATGCATATACTAAAAGAATGATAGCAGAATCCCGTTAAAATCCGGAAATTAGAGTAATAATCACCAGTGCAATTCCAGAATCTGAAGGCTTGAAAACGGAATTTCATTGTTTTAATCACCGTAAAGCAGTAGCCTTGGAAATGGGGTACAGGAGGATAAATAACAATCTCATCATATAAGCAGTTGAATACAGTAGAGACATCACTATAACAGACAGCAGTAGCGAGGACTAATGCAATAATAATATACTAAGTTTGACCTGTATACAATGAGAATCTAAGTGTGGGTGAATGAATACAGCTAAATAGTTTTGTACAAAGCAGCTGGACTAGACAGAAACCGACTCAGAATTAAGAAAAATTACCAAAGTTACAAGCCTGCATTCATAAATTTCAACGTAGGCTCATAACTTTGATGTTGTTTAATATTTGTAACCCAAATTTTCAAGATAGCCTTCTTATGACCCCACCTCATCAGCAAGGGTGGAGAAATTTTTTTCTCGGGTAGCAACTGCGAAATCACCTTTCGGGACACATTTGCCTAATTTTACTACCATTGTTCATGATGTGGGGGTTCCAAAAAAGGCACCTTGAAAATTTGGGGCAAAAATATTCAAAATTGACTAAGTTAAGCCACTAAGTTCAAAACCCTATTGGAATACATTGGGACTTCCAGTTTTGCCTTTAACCCATGTGGCGGTAAGTTGCATCGACCCCCACCCCAGGGGTATTAAATCTATTGCAATCTGCCCCCTGCAGTCGCACACCGGTCATCTGAGGTTATCGAACACTTGGAAAGATGTCCGCTAAAAACAGAGCCAAAGACTCGCTTCTGGGCTTTTTGCATCACCCAAAATCCATGGAGACAGCCGTCAATAGATCCACCAACAGTAGCCGCTCTGCATCAATTACCCTGGGCCATGGCAGTGATGAGGAACTTGAAGAACAGTTCACTATCACCTCAAAAAAGTTATTTTTTAAACTAAACAAATTCTGCTCTGCACCAGATCACCTGGAAAAAACGGTTGGAGAAATGGCCAAAGGGCATTGCCAAAGTGACCCAGAGAGCTGCTGATCTCAAAGGTGGGCAAACTGAGGCTTCAGAAGCTGTGGAGAAACTCAAACACCTCCTGTAACTTCTGTATAAGTGAGAAAGGGAGCTAACTGACAAAATGGATGACATAGCGCTCCCATCTCACAAGGGTAACCTCCGGCTCTACGGGCTGCCTGACGGCATGGAATACAGACCTGTGGAAGACTTCCTGGAGTTGTTATTAAAAGAACTTCTGGATCAGCACCGGCAAGTGCACCTCCACATTGTTCGAGCTCACAGGGGCTTTCTTGAAAAAGCCTACAGATCTCAAGGCTAAGCTGTGGTTCATCATCATGAAATTCTTAGACTACAGAATTAAGATGAAGATTCTAAGTAAAGCATGGACCAAAAAGGGACTGCCATTTGGGGACCAAAAACCTTTTATGGATCACAACTATACCCCTGTCACTCAACAGAAAAGGAAAACTCTTTTGGGAATACGTAGATACCTCTCTGCACAAAACATCAAAATGCACCTCTTTGCTCCTGCTCAGTTTTAGATCTTCCTCTCCGAGGGCCTGCAGTTTTTCTGGACACTAGCAGAGGCTAAGGCACTCCTGCAGACACTGGGAGTTCCAGAAAGCTGTACCACCGTCCAGACCCTGTGGCTGAGCTGTTCACGAACTTGAGACCGTGGTCCAAGACCTCACAATAAAAGAATAAAAGCAGTGCTTCCCCTTGTACGCATTCTACAAGAAGAGCACAGCAAAGCCCCAATTCTCCTCACAACACTTGAGAAGGAGTTTGACTGATGCTTAGACTGGTGCTTAAAAACTACTTACTGCTGAGCTGTTGCTCCGGACTTGAAATGTTGCAGCTCAGGTATGCAGAGGGCTGATGATCGGTTGTTGCCATTCACGTGCAGATGAAAAATGGACTTACTGAATATCCCTTTCCTTGGAATGGACTTTCTGGGTAGTTTGTCTTAAATCTTCATGGGGGGGGTAGTGGTCATGATCATTTAATTTGACTTATAGGGCAAGGGATAAATAATTTTACTGTGGAAATGGCCCCCCCCCCCATGGGGAACCTATCAATAGGTTTGGTCCAGTAAAATGGGGTTGGCTGCTCCGAACTGCTTCCCAGTTCAGCAGAACTATCTTCTGATTGGTAGGAGTGGTGCCACTGGATTGCTGGGGAGGGACAGGCCGGTATCGACCCTAGGACATGATGCATTCAGGCGAACCCCACCATCAGATTCAGGTGGCCTCCTTTGACTCGTGGTGACCAAAACAGGAAAATGGCTGGCTGGACGGGTTCCCTTGCCTCCCTCGGGACATCATAAGGTAAGCCCTTTGCAGTTTGTGTGCCCCTGGTTTATGGCCAAATGTGAGAAAACTGGGTAGATTGTCCTGACTGGGAAAGGGAAGGCTATGGCCTAGTTACCATGGCCTGTCATGCTGGAGAGATGGCTGATCAGGGAGGTCCTGGGGTGGGACCAGGCCTTACATGTGGCCCACACAGTACCATGGACTGCCATGACCCCTTGGCTAGGGGGCACAGTGCCGATTCCCCCGGAAAAAATGTTTTTCTGTGAAGTAGCTTATGGCTACTCAGTCCTAAAAGATTAATACTTGGCAAAGGATCACCAGAGCCACACAGGAGGGGCAGTGCTTTAGCACAGCTCCGGACCCACTTACAAGTTGGTAAAGTTACTATAGGGAGAAATTTGCCATTTTTCTAAAGAGGCCAAAGGAGCTGGGGTTTTGGTGAGGCCCCGATGTGGGGGCCGGCATACCTCCCAGTCCACATGGTGCCACAGATCCCCAGAGATCTTATGAGTTGATTAAGGTCTGGGTAGTCGCTTCTCTCATAGCCTAACTTTAATGATATGAATGGCCATTCCGCTCATCCTGGGGATATTAATGGGCCTGCTGACTTACAGTAAGGCGAACCAACGGGGTAGAGGGGGGCAGACGGGGAGCTTGATGGCAGCTGCATGAAAGGTAGTCTGGCTGCTGTGGTGAGCCGTTGGGGGGGGGGGCGGCCCACAGAAATGCAGCAGACCATTAGGGATAGAGTAAGCCCAGAAAATAGTGACTCCCACAAATGGAGGGTAGTGCAGGCCTTGTCATCTGCAAGGACTGCGCAAGGGAGGCAAGGGATTAATTCATGACTGCACTAGATACACAGGGACGAGGGGAGGGCCCAGGGGGGAGCTACTTGCACATTTCTCAAGTCGTCCCCCGGGGAGCGAGGTGAAACATAGAATGTGACGGCAGAAAGGGACCTCTCAGTCCATCTAGTCTGCTCAATTTCCTACCCCCCTCCTCGTAGGGCTTATGCACTGATGACAGCTTTGTGTCTGTCCCATGCAGTCTTGAATTCCATAACCATTTTAGCCTCCACCACGTCATGGGGCAAACTGCTCCAGGGTTTCACCACTCTTTCTGTAAAAAAAGGACTTCATCATATTCCCCAACCCCCTTCAGCCTCATGCTGTGTCCCCTGTTCTTGTGCAGTCTCTGGTCTGAAAGAGGTCCTGCACCTGTACTCTATTCCTCTGAGGTACTTGAATGTTTCTATCATACCTCCTTTGCTCGAGTGAGTACAAGTTAAGTTCACTCAGTCTCTCCTCATGTGGCCATTGGTACAGACCTTGAATCTTCTTTGTAGCCCTCCTCTGCACCGTCTCAAATTTGTTTATATTTCCTGAGGTGCGGCCTCCAGAACTGGACACAGTACTCCAGTTGGAGCCTCACCAGGGACCTATACAGTGGCAGTACCACCTCCCTCTTCCTACTTGTAATACCCCTCCTGATGCACCCCATCATACCGCTAGCCTTTAACATTGCCTTTTCACACTGTTTTGGCACTTTCAAGTCTTCCGATATAATGACATCCAGGTCCCTTTCTTGTTTGGTTGCTGCCAGTTTTTTATTTATTTATTTATTTATCAATAGTATCGGAATTACCAACCTTTGAGTCAGAGACTCTTTTATACAAAGGCTCCACGTCTTGATAAGACAAAAGCACATTAAACAGTGGGACGAGACATTGCGTATACAAAAATTGTGCAAAGGTAACAAATACAGACAGTAGGCAGGAAAACAGTGCATATCTATACATACAGTGCAGTATATATACAAACAGTGAAAATTATATACAAGCAGCGTCTGTGAGGTAAAGAGGCTGGACAGTGGTCTATTGTCAAAAGTGGCCAAGTACAGAAAGATCGAGGTTATGGGCAGCTACAACTACAGGTGGTCTGGAGGTGGCTCTGGAGAGAGAGGATTTAAAGAGCCCAAATTTGATTTCATTGGAGATGGAGGCAGGGAGAGGGTTTATCCAAGTTGGGGCTCTGTAGACGAAGGACCTTTGGGCCCAGGGCAGTCCTGACTCTGGGCACATGGAGAGCGGTTTTAGAGGAGCTGCGGGTGAAGGGAGTGGTGTAGGCAGGTTGACTCAACAATGAGAATCTGGGCGGGGCCAGGTCAACCATAATTGTTTTTGGTAAAGAGGCAGAACTGGTACTAGAGTTGCTCTTCAAGGTTGAGCAGGTTGGCTAGCGTGTAAAGAGTGCACGTGTGGGTGAGTTTGGCAAAACCTGTGAGAAGGGGGGCATGCTATGTTGAGGGAAATTTTGATTCTGTGGAGAGCTGAGTCTGTGGCTTCCCCATAGATTAGGAGCCCATAGTCCATGAGGGATAGGACTGAGGAGGTAATTGCAAGGGCTTCAGGGGGGAAGCAGTCCCTATGATGATAAAGAAGGCTGATACGGGTATTGACTGTGGAGCAAAGGAGATGGATGTGTTCATGGAAGGATAGTGACAGGTCGAAGGTTATACCAAGATATTTAAAGCAGTGAACCTGTTCGAGAGGGTGGAGACTATTAGTCATTAGTTGCAAGGGGGAGCAACAGATCCTGCTCTGGTTGTGGGAGAACAGCATGGATTTAATTTTTTTGTGGTTGAGAACAAGTCTGTGGTCAGTGAACCATGACACAGCCTGGCTAAAGGATTTCTGGAGAGCGACTTGTAGGGAGTGGGGGTCAGGATGGGAGGAGAAAAGTACTGCTTCGTCCGCATAAAGGAGGAGGATGCGGTCAGAGCAGACTGTGGGAAGGTTATTGAGGTAGAGACTGAAAAGCAGAGGACCCAGGATTGAGCCCTGGGGTACCCCAGAGAGGACTGGGTGGCAGCTAGAGATGGTCTCATTTATTTTGACACACTGGGATCGAGAAGAGAGGTAGTTGGTAAACCAGGTGGAGACACCTTGGGAGAAACCTAGCTGGGTAGGGGCGGACAGGAGGAGTGGGTGGCTAACAGTGTCAGATGCCTTAGACAGATCTAAGAAGACTGCCCCAGCCAAGTGCCCACTATCGAGGGCAGCGTGTATTCCCCCTAGGTAATACCCCCTTGCTGGGTTGCCTTTACCTATGCGCATGACTGCACTATTTTGCATTGAATTTTAGTTGCCATATTCTTGACCATGTTTCCAACTTCTCTAGATCCATTTCCATTTTCTTTGCCCCCTCAGGGGTATCTTGTTACTAATCTTAGTTTCGTATGCGAATAGACACACCTTTTCCTTCCAGCCCATCCGCTATGTCACTAATGAAAACATTGAAGAGGAGAGGTCCCAACACCGACCCCTGGAGCACTCCGCTGGTCACCTTTCTCCTTAAACAGGGTGCCGTTTACTTGCACCCTCTGTGTCCTCCCGCTCAGCCAGTTTTGTACCCAGTTTACCACTCTCTGCCCTACTCCCATACTTTCCAGCTTATTGATCAGCCACCTGTGTGGGACAGAGTTGAATGCTTTACTGAAGTCCAGGTAGACTATATCCACTGCGCCCCCTCTGGTCCACTACCCTGGTGACCTAGTCGAAGAAGTCGATCAGGTTTGTTTAGCATGATCTCTCTTCTGTGAAGCCGTGCTGCTTTGTGTCCTGGTGCTCGCTTTTTTCCAGAAACTCTAGTATCCTTTCCTTGAGTGGCGACTCCATCGGTTTGCTCATCACTAACGTGAGGCTGACTGGCTGGTAGTTTCCGGCCTCCTCCTTGCTTCCCGACCTATGGAGAGGGACAACCGTTGCCCTCTTCCAGTCTTCTGGAACTAATCCGCTCTTCGGGGACTTGGTGAAAAGTTTTGCAAGAGGTGCCGCCAGTTCCTGTGCTAGTTCCTTCAATATTCTTGGTTGTATCCTGTCCAGGCCCATGGCTTTATCTACCTTTAGCTTGTTTAGTCCCTCTAGCACTTGATCTTTTGTGAAGGGGCTAATATCTATTCCTGATTGTGGGAGTTCTTTTTTCCCTTAGAGTAGGTCCATTTCCCTCTTGTTCCTTCGTGAAAACTGAACAGAAGTACTTATTTAGGACCTCTGCCTTTTCACTGTCCCCCTCCACAAGTCCTCTCCTCTCTTTTGTGAGTTTTACAGTTCCTCCTCTATTTCTTCTCTTCTCCCTGATATATCTAAAAAGGTATTGTCTCCCCTTTTTACTCCCTATGCTATGCTTAGTTCTGTTTTAGCTTTAGCCTTCCTGATTTCTTTGCCTGCTTCCTTCAGTTTTTCTTTATACTTTTCCTGGTCCTCTTCACTAGTGGACTCCTTGACTTTTCTGTAAGCCTGCCTTTTCTCCCTTACTTTAGTTGCCACCTCTCTTATTAACCAAAGCAGTTTTGCTCTCTTTTTTTTTTGCCTTACCTACCCCCCTGGTGCATTCTTCTGTGAATATTTGTATGGTTTTCTTCAGGTTAGCCCATGTCTCTTCGCCCCCCCCCCCTTTCTGTTTGGCTGGCTAGACTACTTACCAGGCAGACCCTCATTTTTTTTAAATCTGCCTTTCTAAAATTTAAAACTTTTGTTTTTGAGTGACTGTTGTCCTCAACAGTTTTGACCTTGAACCATATCGAGTGGTGGTCACTTGATCCAAGATGGTGTCCCACTTCTTCGTCATGTACCTTATTGCTGTTAGTATCAGGTCTAGGGCAGTGCACCCCCCTGTTGGTGAATTTATTAGCTGCCTCAGGCCTGTCTGCAGTAGTGCTGCTAGAATATCCCTGTTTCTAGTTGATGCGGCTTTGTATGAGCCCCATTCTATATCTGCCAAATTGAAGTCCCCTACCGGTATCATGTCACCTTTGTCTGCCATTTTCTGTATGGTTTCCATTAGCTCTATATCCCTTTTCTCCCCCTGTGTTGGAGGTCTGTAGATAATGCCTACTCTGACTGGAGTCCCTTTCCTTCTTTCCATTGTTATCGATAGGGGCTCTGACTCATCTTGGGTTACCTGCAAGTCCATTGCATTTAGGCTCTCTCTGATGTAGAAGGTTATCCCATCACCCCTTTTTTCCCCTCCTGTCTTTCCTAAATAGGTTGAAACTTGGGATAGCTATGTCCCAGCTATGGTTTTATGTGGTTCCACCAAGCCGCAGCAACGGGAATTACAGCACAGTACTGACACCACCACAGTGACACCTGCAACAACAGCATGGAGAAAAAGCAACAAACTTCCACACCGACAAACAGCACTACACGCCAGGCCATGCGCTTCGCACTTCTCCAAATGAGATTTCCAACTTTGCATCACACAGACACTGGAGAAAAGGGCAGTTCCCCTAGTCGTACAACCACCAACAATGGCACTGGAGGATGTCGGCAATACTGTTGTTGAACAGGCTTGGGGGAACCACATATGACCACCCAACACACTCACACACACTGCACTGTCCACCCCCTTCTCAAGCACCCCACAGTGCTCAGTCTGTTAAAATACACAATCCCACCCACTGCACATCCTGCCCACCTCCTGATCACCACCCATGCCTGGTCCACTGCAAACACAATCCCACCCACTGCAGATCCGGCCCACCTCCCGATTGTTTACCATCCATGCCTGGTCCACTAAAAGCACAGTCCCACCCACTACACATCCCGCCCATTTCCCGATCATTCACCCCCCCCGCCCGGTCCACTAAAAGCACAATCCCACTCACTGTACATCCTGCCCACCTCCTGATCATTTGCCACTGATACACCTCCCTGTCAACAGAACATACCTATTGACATCAACTCCCTCTCGCTGCATTTTCTGTCATTGTGCAGCTGTCACTGTACTGGATTTGATGTCTTCGATTTGATGTTCTAATAGTATACCATTTTATGTCAACCGTTTGTCACAGCCACCCAGTCCAACCTATCCTCCTCTATCATGGCTATGAAATCAGGGATCTTGCTTGCTAAGCTCCGTGCATTTGTTATCATTGCCCCCCATACCTGTTTCTCCCCTTTTGTGGGGAGAAACGGGTATGGTGACCTAGATGGGTTTTATTACAACCTAAATAGGTTTTATTATAAGAGACTCACTTGCGGAACCATGGGAATGGGGCTCACTGACAGCTACCAGGTGGTAATTAAGGTGGAGGGTAGCTACAAATGCTCATATAAAGTGCAGAGTCCTAGGATTGGGAACCGTACCTGTAGGCCCAGAAACAGCTGGCAGGCTATCAGGGTGATTAACTAATTGAAGCTTCTTTTTATGATGACAAAAGTTTGTTGTTTGTTCATGTTTATGTTTTCTTTACTGACACTACGTGCAACAATGTACTTGGTGAATTACCACATTGAGTGGGCGATGGGAGCTGAAGCTGATCCTACTCTTATTATAGCATACCTGAAGATTTCTATACCAACAGGCGTACTATGGAGTTGGGCTGGATAGTAACTTATAATGTTAGGGGTCTCAATAGCCCCATTAAATGCACTAGGGTTCTAAATGAGCTGAAGCGACTAGCAGAAACATAAAAAAAATAAACTTGTTCAGTATAACTGTTTACAAAGGCAAAATAAAATAGAGAAAATCCATCAGAGTTTTCCTTCAATCTCTGTGTCCCTTTTCTTTTCTCTAGCAGTTGCAGCTCATCTCTCCTGTAAGTCCTTCTAACTCCTGTTTTTAATAAGCATCCTGTTCTTGTAAGTATCAGGCAGGTGCAGCTAGAACATAGTGTCCCTGTGCTGATGCCCCTTTTCCACAGCTCTTCTGCAAAAGGTTTAAAACTTGCACTCAGGTAACCTCTTGAGTTTACAATAGCTTTTTGCAGTCATCTCAAACTATAATCGTATACATTTCAACAGTAACACTATATAATTTCTAAACAAAGGGATCCCAATATCAGTTACATTTTCACATAATGATTTGCATTTATTTTTATATCAGCAGATATGCAAGGGAAGAAAAGACACAAACAGCAAGGGAAGGTTGAGAGACAAATAATTGTGAGACTGTCGGAGTGATCAAATCCTAGGTCTCACAGGAAAATTTGGTTGTGCAACCAGACAGACAAGAGACAGGAAAGAAAAGAACAGGACAGATCCCTGCATTCAAACACTTTCTCCAAAACAACTGGGACAGGGTCAGAGCCAAATAGGTGAGGGTGCCAAACTAAAACGCTTTTGGGTGGGGATGGTGGGTTTTTATTTATTTATTTATTACAGTATCAGAATTACAACCCTTTGAGTCAGAGACTCATTTACAAAGGCTCATCATCATACAAAGAATAGGAACAGGGAGTCAAAACATAACAGTGCGTGGAGAACAGACAGTGTAGGACAGTAGCATGGCAGAAGTATATACAATTACACTTTGTACAATTAAGAACGGGTGGAAGGTCAATAACAGCTTGCAGGAGACAGGCCTATGTACCACGCAGCATTTCAGCGACAGTTTCACAGGAGGGTAGTTGCTATCCTTATACATAAAAACTGCCCTTTCACGGTAAAGGAATGTAAAGAGGATATAGAGGGTAGGTTTATATTGGTGAGGGGGAAGTACAGAGACAAGCTATGTACTTTCCTTAATCTTTATGTCCCAAATGGGGACAAAGAAAACTCAGACATCTTAAAAAGAATAATTCTAGGGGTGGCACCCCTCCTGGGGAGCTGTTTATAATAAGGGGGTTGGGGACTTCGACACCTTACCGAATCTTGAACTGGATAAATCCAGGAGCAATCTGGGACAAACCAGCCATGCTGCATCCTGTGTTAAGGCCCTCAATAAAGAGCTTGGGTTAAGGGACGTTTGGAGGTACATAAACCCCGAAGTGAGAGACTACACCTGCTGGTCTGCTCCTTATGGGACATATTCAGGATTGGACTTCTTCTTGATTCCTGTCAAATGGCTTCATGTAGTAACAGGTTGTTCCATCAAACCCGTGACAGTGTCAGACTCAGTAGTGGTCATGGACATCCTTGTAGACCCTCAAGTTAAGAATACATCTTGGAGACTCAACGTCTCACTGTTAAACAACTCCGATTACAAAGACTTAGTGAAGCAATGCATTACAGAATATGCAGCCACTAACCCCTCTGGGGATACGACAGCAGCAGTATGGTGGGACGGACTCAAGGCATGGTTACTGGGAGAACAATCAATCATCTATCTAGGTTGAAAAAAAAGAGGCAAATGGTGCAGTCAGAGTTAGAAGACGATATTCAGTTTGGAAGCAGAACATAAAATAGTTTTAAATGAAGAGATTAAAAGAGAGAAGAATGCAGAGCTAAACTGAATAAAATATTTTGATGATAAAATAAAGGGCGCTCTCTGATACTCTCACCAATGATATTATGAGGCAGGGAAATTGCTTGAGTGGCAGCTGTGCAGAGAGGTGACCAGTAGGACAGTCCTGCGTATAAGGAAGGGAGGCATCTCCCAAGAGCTTGGATCAGAACCATCTGAAAATAGCAAAGGAATTTGCACTATTCTATAAAAGTCTGTATTTACAAAATCGGGTACCCAATGATCAAGAGGAGATAGATGACTTCTTTCTGAGGGTCAAATTTAAAACATTATCCCAAGAAAACATGGACCTGTTGGACGCTCCTATTAGCATGACAGAAATTATAGAAACTGTTCAGGGGTTGAAGTCTGGGAAAGCTCCAGGGCTGGATGGCCTTGCGCTGGAATTTTACAAAACATTCAAGGAAAACCTCCTCCCACATTTGCAGTGGGTATTCGGGGAAGGTATAGGGAAGGGGATGAGCAGGCTCCTCCATCCTGGCAATATACCCAGATTTCCATCCTACCTAAATCAAGCAAGGACCCCACTCAATGCAGCTCTTGTAGACTGATCTCTTTATTGAATGTTGATCAAAAGTTCTATACTGCCGTTATGGCCAGGAGATTACAGGGTTGTGTGGGGACTCTAATCCACCTGGATCAGACAGAATTTATTAATGTCAGGCTGACTCATGACAATATTAGTCGGTTGCTGAATTTAATAACCTGGCAATGGAATTTCCCTGATCTGGAACTTGCTGTTTTCATAGATGCCGAGAAGGCATTTGACCAGTGGACTGGAGGTTCCTACACAGAACCCTGGAGGAGTTGAACTTTGGCCCAAAATACCGAGATAGTATTAAGTCCCTATATGCAGCACCACAAGCAACTATCAAGGTAAATGGAGTAATAACTGAAAGATTTCATCTTTTTTAAGGGTACCAGACAGGGTTGCCTGCTCTCCCCCATTCTTTTTGCTATTTTGCATTGAGCCTTTGGCTATAGCAGTCAGAAACTGATGCAATCAAAGGGATCACAGTGGGTGACAGATGCCACAAAATCTCCCTTTATGCAGATGATTCCCTCTTTATCCTCACCTCTCCAGACCTCCATTCCAGCTTTGTTAGAGGAATTGAAACTATTTGGAGATGTCTTGGGATACAAAATGAATTTGGAAAAATCTGAAGCCATAAAAATTGGGGGTCACTACCCCAGGGAGCTTCTCACCAACTTCCCCTTTAGATGGGCACCATAAAATATGGTAAGATATCTAGGGGTCAGAATATCACCTAAACTAAACACTTTAAACTAAACTATGGTAAACTACTCAGAGAAATTTGAGAAGACATAAGGAGATGGTCAGTTCTGTGCCTCTCCTTTGGGGGGCAGAACAGCCACATTCAAAACAAATATCCTTCCCCGCTTCCTGTTCCTATTCCAGGCATTACCTATTAAAGTCCCCAACACTTTGTGGAAACAAACTCACAGATATATCATATCCTTTGTCTGGGCCAAAGGCAGGCACAGAATGTGTAGGAGGGTACTGTCTCTCCCCAGGGAATGGGGAGGTCTCAGAATGCTAGATCTCAAGCTGTATTACACTGCAGCACAGCTGGCCCCTGTGGTGTCTTGGATTAAACAGTGGTCAGACACGGGGTGGCATGAGATATAGAGGCCCTGCAGTCACCCTGTATCCCATTATTCATACTACCTCATGTGAATATGACCAGACAGATCTGGAAAGATATCACTAATCCATGGACCAGGCACAAGCTCCGGGTGCTGGTTCAAGCTAGTGAGATCACCGGTACTCCCAGTGAGGTTGGGTCCTTATCAATAATAAATCAGTAATAATAGGTGACACTGATTTCATGGCTCCACATACTGACCCGTGATACCTGAAATGGAATAGAATGAAGCAAACCTGATATCAAGCTCTGATAATAATCAAACTGTTAAATCGTTAAGAGAATTGCAAAAGAAATACGGTTCAACTTCTTCCAACTTTCATAGATGCTTACAGGTCAGACGTTACATACAATCTCACGACCTGATCACCAGAATGGGTAGGGACATCACTCCCTCAGAAACATTCTATACTGGGCAGCCATGTTGGGGGGGGGGGATTTTATCACGAGCATATAAAATGCTACTGGGGGAAATCACTTGGAGTTCATCAACCTGAGGCAGAAATGGGAAGCAGAGGCAGATATTAACATACCAGAAAAAGATTGGGAAAAAGTCTGGGAAAAGAATTAAGATAAGATAAGATAATAAAACTTTTATTTTTTAACAGGATAATAACTTTAGGACCCGAGGCCCTGTTTGTCAAAGTTGTCCTGTTTAAGCATACGGTTTCAATTGGAGAGTCACCACATCCCCCAGCTGGAGGGAATTTAGGTGGAAGTGTTTGAGCCGTTAATTCCATACCTCAACCATTACATGCCATTTTAAAACAGGACAAATGAACCTGTGCTGGAGTAGTTGTGGACAAGAAGGAGTACATTATCATATTTTCTGGATCTGCCTCGGGATCACTGTTTTCTGGTCCGGGGTACATCAGGAGCTGACCAAGGTTTTAAGAATTAACATTCCTTATGATTTCAAGTATCTTATATTAGGAATGAAGATCAGTGAAATTGGAGATAATAAACAGGGCCTGCTTTAGATAATATGCACTGTAGCTCAAAAAGAGGTCACTTTAAACTGCCTCAAAGCTATGGCCCCTTCCTTTGTCTCATGGGTTAAAAGGGTTTATAACATTCAAAGGATGGAAGAGATTACAGCTCAATTAAGATTGTCTTTAGAAAAACATACAGATCTCTGGGCTAGGTGGAACTCTAGAAACATTACACCATTCCAGGGATAGGGGTTTTGTAGATTGTGTTGACTCAATTTCATCTCCTAGGTCTGTCAGGTGGGATCATTAACTTCACTAAGCCATTCACCAGTATGATTCTGGCAATGGAGAACATTTTATACTTCATGTAGGGTAGAGTGTCATGTCATGTTTAGCCTAGTTGGCATACAGTTAGAATAGTGTGGTTTACTTTTCTTTTTTTTATTTATACTACCTGGTTGTATAGTTCTGTAATGGCGTAGGAGGTTGTATAGGTAAGAAGATGTCATGAACTTAGAGTGTAGCAATTGGAAAAACACCACCTCCTTAGATAACTTAGAATTCATTTCCATAGGATAATATACATAGAAACATAGACTTCGACAGCAGATAAGGACCTCTTGGCCCACCCAGTCTGCTCATTTCCCTACCTATTGGATAAGCTGCAGATCCTAGTTAACAAAAAGCCTACTTCCTCCTACCCCCCACTAGGATTGCCTTATGTCTGTCCCATGCATTCTTGAATTCCCCCACTGTTTTTTGACCCCATGACCTCCTCAGGAAGGCCATTCCTTGCATCCACCACCCTCTCCATGAAAAAATACTTTGTCACGTTGCCCCTGAGCCATCCCACATCTATATTCAAATTGTGCCCCCTTGATCTTGCACATCTCTTTTTCTGAAAGATGCTACCCTCTTGGAGTTTGTTGAGTGTAGCAGGTGGAAAACACCACCTCCTTAGATAACTTAGGATTCATTTCCGTGGGTTAATATATAAACATTGTATTCTGTTTCACTATTACTGCATGGTGTGGTTTTCATGAAAGAGATGATGTGTTAAGCCTGTGTAACCAAGTATTCTTCTAATAAAGATGAATTAAAAAAAAGGAATACATTGAACCGCATACCTGATTTCCTCAGATTGCGGTTCAGCATTGAAGAGTGAAGGCGTGTCTGCGATCCAGAGAGGATTATGGCATTGGACCCCCAGTGGGTAAGTAAGGACTTGAGGGGCGTGTGTGGTGGTGGGTGCTGAGTGGGAAGGTCGGGTGGGGGAACTAATGGCAGTGGCGGCAACAAAGATTGATGGATAGTTTTCTTTTTTACAGGGTATATTGTAAAACAAAACAACTAACCAAAAAAAAACTGTGAGGGATGATTTTCTTTATTTCAGGTGGCAACACTAGGGGATTGGGCACCCTCAGTGTCAGTGTTATGTTTTGGGGTGTGTGTGGGGTGGTGGGTGCTGAGCGGGTGGGTCAGATGGGGGTGACAGTAATGGAGGTGGCAGAAACAGACATAGATGGACGGTTTCTTTGTTACAGGGTCTATTAAAAAAAATATGAGGGACAGTTTTCTTTACTTCAGGTGGTGAAACTGGGGGATTGGGCACTCCCAGTATTGGTGTTATATTTGTGGGAGGGTCGGGTGGGGGAACAGTAATAGCGGCGGCAGCAACAGACATCAATGGACGGTTTTCCTTTTTGCAGGGTGCAATTCAGACTCAGCAAGCTGATCATGACAGATCAGCTGTGCTTGCTGGGCAGTGTTATGTAGCTCAAAGGAAAGAGCTGACCTATGACTGGGTCAGCATTCTCCTTTGAACTACAGTACATGACGTTTCTGCCCAGCAAACCAGAACAGTCATGACCAGCCTGGTTGATGATTGGTGTGACATTGACGAGCCCCTTGCAGACCACTCTGCATTGGACTGACAGTGTCACACACCTCAAAACCACTCTCCTAACAAAATGTTCGCTGCACGTGCATGCACAGCGAACATAAAAAAAATTGTCCAGGTGTGGATGGCACCAGCGTCATTGCATTAGCTTAATGGTTCTGTAGCCTGATGAGTAAAACTAGAGCCAGCTCAATACTGTGCAATGGGGACATCACAAATTTTCAAATGGATCTGTGCACTCCTGGAGCTATGGACCAGTGTATGCATGAATAGGAGCTCTAAAGAGAGCAGTACACAGCACCCAAGAAAGTCGTAAGAACATTTTATGTTCATTGTTATATAAATACATGTTAAAATATAGTGAGATTTTGAGTTCCTTAGCACTTTCAATTAGAGTCTTCAGGTTAGAGTGTCTGGGAATTTGGAATAATCCAATAGATTAGGAGTGCGAGGTAAATACATGTCAGACGTAAAAAGTTGGGCCCTGATAAAGTGGCAGTTTAGGTCATGAAACATTGTCCATTTTTTGTCTTCTTTTTTTTTTTTTTACTTCTTAATAAGAAGTAAAATTGTCAAAATTGAATATATTATTGGGTTAGCAAGTCTTTAGTCTTTTTTTTTTATTATTTTCCATTTTTTTGTTTTTATTTGCAGGAGTGAGGCCACACTGAATTCTTTGTGGCACTTTTGAATAAAACCATATCAGAAGCCATCTTCCCCCTGAGGTGCAACATAATATAGGGTGAAAATATATGAATGCCTTCCCAATATTAGTAAACCCTCAACTCCCTTAATCCACCAAGAATATTGTTGTAATGCAGACTTGACATACATAGGGAAATCTGCATTAGGATAGGTACCTTTAGCAATGTCTCAATTGGAAACTCGGATGTAGTATACTGTATGTATAACCAGCTGCAAATTTTTTTTATAAACAGATTTTACCAAAATAAATACCAGGTAAATGTTTATTAGGCCTTTTCATGTTTGATTGATGCAATGGCATAGGTTTGTGCAGTAAAAAGATTGGATGAACTGTTGTGTGTAGGAAGTTAAAGTTCAATAAGTAGAATTTTTTGAGTACAATGAAGCGTTGGAATGGAATTATGTCAGACTTCTATTTTGAGGAATCTGCAATGAGAATATTTGCTTGTAATGTGACTAGAGTGAGAATATTTGTGTGCTGTATGATCAAGAGTGATAATATCATGATTCATACATTGGGTAGGGAAAATATTGCATCCTGATTGGCTAGGATGAGTGCATTATGGAAGTGTAATGCACTGTAAAAAAATTAAGTCCTGCCAAACAGGGTGCAGAACATTAAACAAAAATCAGTGCATCTTCTTTAGAATAAAAAAAAAGGCTGCCATTCTCTCTTAAGCACCAACTCCAGTTTAAAAATATGAAACACTACTTTGCTGCTAGTTTTAATTCTGTTATTGATGTATTTCTCTTAAAGTAGGACCCTTTCCTTTGCCGCTCTCCACGTCACTCGCTCACAGATTTATAATGTGATGACACCAGGTGCCGACAGTGCTTCAGTTGGCGTGTTTCTAATGTAGATGGCAAGTTTTAATAATCAAAATACAGTCTTTTAAAATTTGAATTAAAAAAATGCAGTACCTATTTAGCAGTATCATCCACACGTGTCACCCTGACCACCATGCACACTCAAGTATCGAACCCATTGAAAGCTGGAGACTCAGAACCGTATGCTCTTGTGAGTCATACAGATGAGCTATACTTTCTCAAAACTCGCTACTGCAGATGGTAGCGTGCTGCTGATAAGACTACCGTGCAGTTGTGGTATTGTCACTCCAGTCTGCAGCATTTCCTGTCTGCTCCTCTCTTGCCTCATTCATGATTCCTTCAATACAGTAAAGTAAAATAGACATGATGTGTGTGTGGTCAGTAGCATATTGAACAGTTAACAGTCAGGGCTTTTGACTATTCTTTCGGCACCATTATCAGTCTCTTTCAGTCTTACAGCAGCACAGATTCATCTGGTAATGTGTTACAGGACTCTATTTTAGATAGAAATACTAACAAGTTTTGGAACTCAGTTGCATTAGTTGTGCAAAATAATACAAATAATATAGATCCTGCGTTATCCTAGACTGTCTACAATGGTGGGTGAATGATTCAGGTATTTTGTCTACAAATTGGGGAGTTTCAGGATGAACCGTGGTACACTGGATTTAATATTCACCCTAAACAATCTGATAGAAAAACACATCAAAATAGGAAGAAAAAATTATATGCTGCCTTTATAGATACAAGGGCAGCATTTAACTCCAATAAGAGGCATATTCTTTGGAAAATTCTGAAACAAACATTAATAAAACACTGTTAAACATATTGTAATTGTTACATCATAATACACAATTCTTACATCACAATACACAAGTTTGCGTTGGAGCAAACAAAGATGGCAATGTATCTGAAGCGTTCAATGTTAAGCTGGGAGTTAAACAAGGTTACTTACTGGCTCTGTTATTATATAAAATTTAGTTACAGATTTTAAAAAGATTGACACTTTTTCACCCTCAAGTGATAATTGTCCCATCTAAATTTTGCTGTATGTAGATGGTGCAGTAATTCTATCTGAAACCATGGTTTGTCTGAGGTGTGCCATGTCCATAGTAATGTCTACATTAGATAGCTCGGCACTTAAGTTGAATACAGAAAAACACAAAAATCCTAGTGTTTGTGTGTGTGTGTACATATGTGTGTGTGTGGGGGGGGGGACAAGTAAATGAAAACGTCAAGGTGAACAATAAATAATTTTACATTTGGAAAAGTTTTGCCTTTCTGCTACCTTTTGAGTCTGGTTTGAAAATAATTTGTCTTGGGGCACACATATAAAGAAAACTAAAGAATCCGATCTAAAATCGACTTTGGCAATTAACTGCTTTGCAAACACTTATGCTAGCAGTTTCTACCCAGCCTATATATATACGTCCAGAATCTATATACGTTCAAACATACGCGGCACTCAAAAAGTTAAGCAAATACTTTGAAGCTAAAGTCAACATACCTTCCTATTCCTTTTCTCCCTTACCCCTCCATTTCCCCTGGTGTCCTGGGTGCCAAATTCTTCCTGCTCCTTGGCTTCACCTTAAAGCTGTCTGGTGTGTTCTAGCTCTTCTCTCCCCCCAACCTCTTTCCAATCTCTCTTCTTTCAGACAGCACTCTGACTCTTTAAAGATTCTTACTGCCTTGCTAGCAGGTGACATTGAACTCAATCCTGGTCTCTCAGCTACACCACCCTTACAACTTCCTAAAGGTTTAAGAACAGCACATTTAAACATCCGTAGCCGTCTCCCAAAGATTAACCTGTTACAGCCCACCAATCTTTTTTTTTTTTTTTTAACTTTTTATTAAGAGTGTGGTGAATTCACATTACAACCATACCAATGTCATGATAGGTAAACATACATCAGATTACATCGTTTTACACATAGTTTCCATTTCACAAGACCTTGGATCTATTGTGATCAGCTTTAATACATGTCTTCTAGTTTGTTATATGAGTATTCTATCACTGCAGTTGCTACTTAGTCAGTTTTTTTAATCAGTAATAAGACCTTGCTCCACAGCTGTTAGCCATGGGGACCAAATATCCCAGAAGGTTGATGCTTTCCCCCATCCCCAAGTTGAGCTCTTTCCAGTATCATGCACATCTTCATATTCTGTACCCATCTAGCAATGTTAGGGGGCGAGGCAGATATCCAGACCTGAGCAATCGTTCTCCTTGCGTTTATTAGTGCAAGTGACCACAGGGGGTTGGATTGCCTGTTATTTGGGTGTATGGGATCTGCCCCCAATCAAAGTTCTAGGGGAGATTTAGATGGGGCATACCCTAGGACATTCGACATTATGTTATGCATTTATTACCAAAAGGGGTAAATTTAGAGCAGCTGAGTGCCAGATGTGGGAAGTCCGCCTCCTCAACCCCACACTTAGGGCACAAGGGTGATTTAGTATTATCAAAGGTATTACATTTTTTAGGCGTAATATATGCCCTATGCATGAAGTATAATTGGATTTGCCTAAGCTTGTTACTGCAAGAACAATGTAAGTAGTGGGTGCCTGCTAATCTCCACATCCTCAGGGTTATGCATATGGAGAGGTCTGTACTCCATTTCTCTAGGCTGGGATGGCCCAACTGGGAGAGACAACCCAGGAGCATACTGTAATAGAGGGTCAAGGGTTTACTGCCCAGCTGTGGTGAAAATAATTCTTCCTCCATTGGTGAGGGGGCAATCCACCCATTTTCAGCTGATAGAGTATCCCCACATTTATGTTGAATCAGCAAGTATAAGAAGAAGTCTCCTGCTGGGATGTTCCAAGATTCTACAATTTGAGCAAAGCTCAGCATTCGTCCCCCAAAATACAATTGCTTAATTGTTACTAGTCCCTTTTTCCTCCAGGCCCAGAGTCGTTGCACAACTGCAGTAGAACAGGTACCACCCGGCTGCATGAAGTGTAATATGCTGAGGTTCATGGTATTCCCTCTCTTAAAACTGATCCTCCTGTGTACTTGTCTCCAAACAGCTAGGGTGTTGGCCGTGAAGAGGTTTGACACTCGTTCAGCTTCCATCCCCATTAGACTCCCACTTAGCAAATCTTTCTTAAAATTCGCTTCTAACAAATCTGCTTCCCGCCCCAACCATAGACATTCAGCATCAGATTCCCCCAAGGGAATGAAGGCCATTTGAGCAGCCCAGTAGTAGAATTTAAAATGTGGCAGTCCTGCATCCCCATCTAATGGTTTCTTTGCAAGGTGGCTCTCGCTATTTTAGCCCGCCCTTTTTGCCATACAGATTTATGTAGGACAGTGTCTAAATGTTTAAAATGCACCTGCGGTACACCAATGGAAAGGGCTTGATAGAGGTATAACAATCTAGGTAAAATTGTCATTTTAATAGCCCCTGTTCTACCAAGCAGGGATATGGGCAATGCCACCCATCTTTCACATTCCTCAGCGATAGCTGTCACCAATGGGTTGAAATTTAATTTGTAAAGTTCCCCCACGGATGCCGAGATATTCACTCCCAAGTATTTTAAGGATTAGACCAGTTGGAGACCCCCTAACTGGGCTATTAATCGAGTCCGTTCTAGGACCCCTATGGGTAGAAGTTCACTTTTTGTCCAGTTAACCTTGTGTCCTGATATCATGCCAAAGTTGTGCATGAGTCCGTGTACAGCTGGCAAATCCTCTGCAGGATTTTGAAGATATACTAGCTGATCGTCCGCGTACATAACAATTTTATGCTGACTGCCACCACTCTGAAAACCCCTAATCCCCAAGTGAGCATGTATGGCTGCACCTAGAGGCTCCAATGACATTACTTACAGAAGAGGAGACAAAGGACAGCCATGCCTGTTGCCCCATCCCAAAGTGAAAGGGCTCGACATGGTATTTCCCACCTGCACTTGTGCCGAAGGACTGCAGTACAGTGCCCGCACCCAAGAGCTGAAAACCGGTCCCACCCCCAACCTCTCCAGTGTGTAGAACAGGTAGCCCCACTCCACGCGGTCAAAGGCTTTTTTAGCGTCTAGTGCCACGACAGCTACCCCATGTGTTCGTTTAATACGGGCCCATCTAAAAATACTGTTGAGGGATAGTCTCATGTTTACCCATACGCCCCTTATCAGACCCCGACTGGTCTGGGTGAATAACTGAGGGGAGAACTTTCTCCAACCGAGAGGCAAGTGCTTTGCTAATATTTTATAATCCGCTGTGAGAAGATAGATGGGTCTATACGACGGGCACAAGTTGGGGTCTTTGGCCGGTTTGGGCAAAATGGCAATGGTTGCGGAATGCGTGGAGTGCGGCAACCCACCCCCCTGTTACCCTTCCAATAGTGCGTCAGAAAGGGATCCCAGAATGACCTCCTCAAAAGCTTTGTAGAACTCTATAGTTATGCTGTCTGGCCTAAGGGCCTTCCCATTTTTTTAAGGACCTCAGTGCAATCCCTATCTCCTGGATGGTCATCGGAGAGTTTAATCTTTCAGCATCCTCCTCTGTTATTTTATCAGGGGGAGCTCTAGCAAAAATCTTTTCATAGTCCTCTTGAGTGGGGGAATTCTCCGAAGTATACAAAAGCTTATAGTAGGCCCCAAAAACCTCACTTATTTATTTATTCCCCCGATCAGATTTCCCTGATTGTCCTGGATTTGACTTTTAGCTTTTGCAGACTCTTTCCTCTGTAATTGCCAAGCAAGATATTTTCCATCCCTATCTCCATCAAAGTACCTCCCGGCATCCGTGAGCAGTATAGTGTGCTCTAATTGCGCACTAGACAGAATGTTATACCTCCACTTCAATTATTGTATCGTACTGTACGCTGCTGCCGTGAGATGCATCATATGGGCCTTCTTGCAAACAGTTATTTTCTCTGTAAGAGATTCTAGCTCCCTAGTACTGATACGCTTTGCCTGTACTGCATAAGAGATAGATTGCCCCCTTTTATATGCTTTCAATGCTTCCCAGTGTATGGCATGAGAAGTGTCTCCCCGATGGTTGAATAACAAAAATTCCTGTATGGTTGCCCCCATAAAGGTCAAGTATGCTTGGTCCCGTAATAGTAGTGGATCAAGCTTCCAGACCCTGTCACCAGGCCTAACACCCATGCCAGTTAGGCTAACAAAGTGCAGTGCATGATCTGATATTAATATTGGGGTGTACCCTGATCATCCCACTCCTGTCACCAAGGCCCAAGACACCAATAGCCTGTCGATTTGTACTTATGATTTATGCATATGTGAATAGAAACTGTATTCTCTCCCCATAGGGTTTGGATGTCGCCAAATATCAATTAAATGAAAATCAATTTGTAGGGCTTCCAAGGCTTTCGCATTTTGTGATTTGAGTATTGGGGAAGTGTTCGAATGGTCCAACACTGTGTCAGTGACACAGTTGTAATCCCCCCCCCCCAGGATCCAGGGTCCCTCCCAACAGGACATGTCTAGGGCTAGCTTCTGAAAGAAACTCGGATTCACTACGTTTGGGGCATACAGTATATTGATCCCACAAGTGCTGTGCCTCTGCCTGGGAATTCAGTTTTAGCTAATGCATAGCGGCCATATGGGCCTACACATGAGTCCAGGATTTTTATGGGGGATCCCTTAGGGAGCCAAATCAAGGCACCTCGAGCCTTAGAGGTAAACATGGAGGAAATCCAAGAACCCCCCCCTTATAAATTCTGCTGTTTTTTGTGATTCAGGAGTTGAAAAGTGTTTCTCCTGAAGGAGTACCAATGCCCCCTTGTGTCTGTGGATCTCAGTTAGTACTCTCTTCCGCTTCACGATAGACTTTAAACCATTTATATTCCATGAGATGCAGTTGACATCATCCCCCATCTTGTATCATCATATTATCACCTCTGTACATCCTAGTATGTAACATGTGAACCACCACACCATTTTCTCCTTATGAACCAACCGCTTCCCCCTTCCCCTTCCCTGACCACAACTTCCCCAACAATCTAGAGAGAAAGGAATGTGTGACTGTGAAATAGGAAGTTCTTCGGACGCTGTAACCAGTGGGCCTGTAGCTTAATGGTTAGAGCGCTGGAACGGCATACCAGAGGTCCGGAGTTCAAATCCCGGTGCGCCCACATTTTCCTTTCTCATTTCCATCCTTGGTTTAAAAAACTATATACCTTGCAGGGGTTAAACTGCATTGAGAAGTAGTGGAATTTCTAAATTGGTTTCTGGTTGCAGATTAAGCAACACTAGAGAGAATGGAATGTGTGACTGTGAAATAGGAAGTTCTTCGGACGCTGTAACCAGTGGGCCTGTAGCTTAATGGTTAGAGCGCTGGAACGGCATACCAGAGGTCCGGAGTTCAAATCCCGGTGCGCCCGCATTTTCCTTTCTCATTTCCATCCTTGGTTTAAAAAACTATATACCTTGCAGGGGTTAAACTGCACTGAGAAGTAGTGGAATTTCTAAATTGGTTTCTGGTTGCAGATTAAGCAACAGTGAGAGAAAGGAATGTGACTGTGAAATAGGAAGTTCTTCGACGCTGTAACCAGTGGGCCTGTAGCTTAATGGTTAGAGCTGGAACGGCATACCAGAGGTCCGAGTTCAAACTCGTGCGCCCACATTTTCCTTTCTCATTTCCACCCTTGGTTTAAAAAACTATATACCTTGTAGGGGTTAAACTGCACTGAGAAGTAGTGGAATTTCTAAATTGGTTTCTGGTTGCAGATTAAGCAACACTAGAGAGAAAGGAATGTGTGACTGTGAAATAGGAAGTTCTTCGGACTCTGTAACCAGTGGGCCTGTAGCTTAATGGTTAGAGCGCTGGAACGGCATACCAGAGGTCCGGAGTTCAAATCCCGGGTGCACCCACATTTTCCTTTCTCATTTCCATCCTTGGTTTAACCAACAATCTCCATGAACTTCCAGATCCAGAAGAATTACCCTTAAAGATGACCCCAGCTCGGTACCCACCACTGACAGCAATTTAAGGTATCTCCAGTGTAGCGCCATCCCCTCTCTCACAGGTGAAAAGGACTGTTTCCCTTGAATTTTAGTTTCCCTCCCTCCCCCCATCCTACCAGTAAACAACCCCCCCTTGTCTAGCAGATTAACTGTAACATTCCCCCCATACGGGTAAACACCCGCCAGCAATCCCATTACAAACCAAAGACAGACTGAACAATGTCTGTCCATAATGCTAGCCTTCCTGATGTAAACTGGAGGAAGGGGTAGCGAGTTTAAAATTAACAAAAAAAAAAGAAGTTTTAAAGCAGCCATAGTAGGCTAAGAAGAGAGAGCTTGAACACACAATAAGATAACACTATATTCTGCATCAACTGTACGCATAACCTCCTGGGGAACCACCTTTAATTATTAATGTTAATGTGTCCCCCTAGTCATCTAGGGTCCATAAATTAATATTGATCCCAAATGTCCTGAGGAACTTCCACTTAGAACGTTCTAATGGGCTTCAGACTTGACCTGCCGGTACCCGTGTCCCCGGACACGGTCGGGTGCAACATGTTAAAGTACGTCCCACAATTCGATTGTGCCCCCTTTATCCACCCAGTTCGGGCTTGCCAGGGCACAAGAAAACAGCCGCCGGGCCAGAAGAAAGTCCCATGGCTTCCGAAGTGACTGTATTTGTGCCATATTTTCCCGACGGTACCCTGCTTGCATTACAGCACACAGAGCAGAGAGAGAGAGGATCAAGGGTATGGTAATACTTACCAAAGTACATATATGTAACTCCTCCCGCTGAGACCCGTACCCCTAGGGATGGTTGGGCAACAGTGCTCACTTCTCCGAGCGCCTGTACCCAGTGCACTGCATTCCAAACTTCAGGCCTCACCGTTGTAGTCCAAAGGGTAGGCCCATTATGCACATTCAAAAACTTAATGGAATCCAGCATGTCCCTTCAGTCGTCACACATACACGAGGTGGAAATAAGATCCCCAGGAGAATTATAAATTATGAGGCCAACCTAGTCAGATTGATCATGCACTTGTATAAAGATATAGCTATCAGAAGAAGCTTTGTACTTATCTCAGTCGCCATTAGGCCTCTCCCTATTCCTCCTGGTCTCCTCCTCCTCAAGCCATTTCTCTGTAGCTGTATGGCAGTTGAGGAAGTTGGGGCCTTGGCCTGGTCGTTCCACTTGCAGGCGTGCAGGAGAATTTCCAGCCTAACTTGTACAGCTTGTTCTTGATTGGGTTAAATTTTTGCCTTTTCAGCTGTAATTCTTGACTATAATCCTGATAGATAAAGACTGAGGTATTATCAGTCTTCAGAGGGCCCATCTCCCTGGCTTTCTGCAAAATGACTTCCTTGTCTTTAAATCAGAGATATTTAATTAAACAGTGCATCGGACGTTCCCCAGGCTTAGGAAGTACTCCAACATGGTGAGCACGTTCAATTTCCAGCTACAGATACTCCTCAGGCAGCCCTAAGTGCGTCACCAATGCCTGATGTATGCCCTGTGTTGGATTCCGGCCCTCCGGTAAACTGATTATACGAAGGTTGGATCTCCGTGACCGGTTTTCTTGGTCATCCAAACGGTCCCGAAGTTCGGCAATCATGGCGAGCAGCCCATTTCTCTCTGCAGAGGCACCAGCATAGGTATCTTCCATGTCGCTGACTTGGTGCTTCAGCTCACATATTTGTGAAGTGCGAGTAGTTGTGGTTTCTGTCAGGGTTGTAACAACAGACTGTAGGTGCACAAATTGCATATTTAAGTTGTGAAATCCCGCTTTCATTTCTTTTTGCATCAGTGCCAAAGTATCTGCAACACTCGCCAGCGACTTTGTTAGGTCCATCATGCATACCTCAGAGCAATCTTCTCCAGTGCCGTTAGTCGAGGATGAAAGCCCAGGATCACGCGGTGCATTGTTCAGCCTGTTAGATGATGTCCTGGTGTTAAATTGTAGTTTTGCCTGCTTATTTTTAGACTTATTGGTAGCCATCTGTTCTCAGAGTTGAAAACGCTCCCAAATAATAATTTAAGTTACATTTTACAGCCGCTGATCATTGTTATAAGTCGCTACCCCCAGGAGCAGATTCAACATGTGTCCTCCATGCTTGCCGGCTAGCCACGCCCCCCCCTCCCCAGTCCACCAATCTTAATCTTCGCGTGGATGTTCTAGTACTATCAGAATCCTGGCTCTCTCCTAAAATTCTGAATCCTTCTTAACTATCTCTGGCTACTCTATTGTTAGACAAGATCGCACTAAGAGGGGTGGCAGTGTTGCTGTTTATTTTTCGACCAATATCCAATTTGTTGCAGTTCGTCTTGTCACTTCCCCCTCTTCCTAGGAGCTACTTCTTCTCAAACTCTCTCTTCCTTTTTCTGCCCCTGCTTTATTGTTACTGTTTACAGTCATCCTGGTATTTCCACTGCTTCACTTATTGACCAGTTCCCTACTATCTATTGTAACTCTTCTAAAGGTGAATTATATATTCTTGGTGACTTTAATATAAATTGTTCTTTTCCCAGCACTAACAAAATTATTCAAAATGTTAAATCAATACATTTGACTCAGTTGATCTCTGAACCCACTCACCTTAACTTTAAATCCTTAAATGGTGGTCTAGTCTGGTGGCGCTGAGGGTTGAGCCGGTGGACGCGCATTTGCGCATGCTGGCGACCCGAGTTGAGAGCGAGCCTGGGTTGTCAGGGGTCAGGCGTGGAGGGAGGTGGGATCGAGGCTGCGAGGTGGCTGTCATCTCTCGGGAGGGATGAGTTTCACGCCCCCGTAGTTCCTCCCATTGGGTGCAGGTCCATTGGGAAGCATAAGCAGAGGGGTGGTGGCGTTGCCGGGGGTGGGGGCGGAAGAGTCCGAACCAGTACCGGCGGCATGCATATGCTCCCTGCGCATGCATGCATGTCTACTGGGGTCCCGGTGGGGAGAAAATGGGGAAAAAGCACAAACTACTTGTGGGAAAAAAAAATCCTTAAATCACTCATTGCCGGACTGGGTCGTCTCTTCTCGTCCCCATCATATTGTGGATATGCTGGAATTTTTCCTGATGCCCTCAGTGATCATCATATTGTTTATTGTGTGCGTAAAATACATTGACCTAAGCCCCCCCCAAAATTTATTTATCTCAGATCTTTTAGGTCTTTAACCCTGCACTCTGTCCTCACTGACTTAGGATCCACTGATTGGTCCCCGCTGTCCTCTGCCAATAATACAAATCTGGCTCTGGAATACTTTCTTTACAAATTCTTAGCTATCTGGGATTGTTATGCTCCCCTGAGAACAATCAGAATCCGCGGTTGTCACCTTCCTCGGGTTACAGCTGAGGTCTTGGCATGCTTACGTACTAGAGATCTTGCCTAGCATTCCTTTAAGGTTACTTGCTCTGCAGATGCTTTGGCAAACTATTGTCAACTTCATAACACTTGTACCAAAGCCATAAAACTTGCTAAACCAGAGTATTTAAAATGAACTCTCCAAAAGACCTCCTCAGCACCTCCTCAACCATGATGCTAAAACAAGACTGGTTCAGGCATCCTTCCTATCTCTATTAGACTATGCAGACTTCTTATACGGACATTGCCCCTTGACTTCCCTGGCTAAATTGGATACCCTTTACCATAGGGCCATCCGATTCATAACCAGTGTCCCTTACAATACCCATCACTGTGATCTGTATGCCCAGGTTGGGTGGCAGTCACTGAAAGTTAGAAGATTAAAAAATGCTGCCTTCTGGACCCTTAGTGCTCTCACTAACAAGCTCCCTAAATACACCTCTGCCCTCTTTACCTTTTCTGAAGGGACTTACTCACTCAGAAAATATTCATACCTCCAGCTCAACATTCCCAGAGTCGGAACTCGCTATGGCACTTCCTCCATCAGCCATGCCCTCCCATCTATCTGGAACAAAGTACAGGGCACCCTAAAACTCCCAAACTTAATAGGGTTGTCTGCCTTCAAGACCCTGCTGAACCACTCCTTCAAAGAAGGTTGTTGATGCTTCTCATAACATTCCTTTCTCCTCGGACTACTTTGACTTAAGCCACCTGTAGCCTATCCCCCCCCTCCTTTATATTCACCTAGGCCCTCCCCACCCCCACCACTCTACCTTTTCCCTACCCCCTTCCCTTTTTATGTACCTTTTATTCCCCCAATCCTCTTATCTGACTCTCAAGCACTTAGAGACCCATCTGACTATTCCTAATTTGTCACTGAGTTTCGTGGCACTTACCCACTTGCTGCAATGACCTTTACCTGTATTGTCCTCACTGACTCTCAGTGTTCTCATCTTTTACAGCCATTTATGCTCAACGAATGTCACCGATTCACTAATGTCATGAAATCCACCTTTACTCCCCTGATGTATATCACTGTAATCATGAATTATAATGTTGTACCTTGTCCTTGTCTTGCAATTGCCATGAATTGTCATTATGTTTTTTCCTTTTTTTTTTTTTTTGTACCTATATACCCAGGACCACCTTGTAAATGAGTGCTCTCAAAGGTGTATTTCTCCTGGTAAAATAAAGATTGATTGACTGAAAACAATATTAATCATCCCTCTGAGTTTTGGAAGGTCATCCATTCCTTGCACTCCCCCTCCAAACCAGTCTTTCCCTTCTGTTCTCAGGATTGGTGGCTCCCTCATCTTTGGTCCGTCTACTGTTGCCTCTACCATTAACTTTTATTTTACTGCTTGTGCCTTATCTCTTATCTCTTCTTCCTCCTCCCCTCTTCCTTCTCTCCCCTTACCTTCTTCTACTATTAATTTCACTTTTTCCTTCTCCGCTACCACTGTCATGGCTACATTTAAGTCATTACTTACCCTTAACCCTCACAAAAGTGGTGGCCCTGATGGCATTGATCCCAAGCTTCTACTTTCCTCTGCCCCAGCCAGTGCTCTGCCAGTTACCCTTCTTTTCAGTCTTTCTTTTTCCTCTGCATCTGTTACTGTATCTTGGAAACATGCTACAGTCATTCCTATCCTTAAAAGTGGTGATCCTTCTTCTCCAGGTAACTATTGTCCTATCTCTTTCCTTCCTACACTAGTTAAGCTACAGGAACACCTTGTTCTGTCGCAACTTTCTACCTTCCTTGACTACTCATCCTTCTTCACTCCCTTTCAGTCTGGTTTTAGAAAATCTCACTCAGTCTAGACTTCCCTCTTATGGCTCTCCGACTCCATCCTTACTGCTGTGGATCAAGGTCTGATCACATCTGCAATTTTTGTTGATCTTACTAAAACTTTTGATACAGTGTCTCACTCCCTACTTCTTGATAAGCTAAGCGTTATGGGACTTTCTAACTTGGCTTTCAGCTGGTTTAGCTCTTATCTGGGGGTAGATCACAATCTGTCCGGATAGGTTGCTCCACCTCATCACCACTCCCAATCTGCTCAGGGATCCCACAAGGGTCAGTTTTGGTTCCTATTCTTTCTGTTTTCTTGAATGAGCTTCCTTCTGTCTGTTCCAATGCTTCTGTCCATGTGTATGCTAATGATAGTTATTTATGCTTCTGGTTCCTCTTCTCAAGATCTTACCTCACTGCTTCAGCTTGACTTTGACAATGTTCAGCTCTGGTTTAAAACTAACCAACTATCCCTCAATGCCAAAAAAAACTATCTCCATAACTTTCAGTACCCACCAAAGGCTTTCTAGACTTGCCTCTCTCCCCTCTTTTCATACTCTATTATTGAAAATGTTTCTTCTTTTAAGCACCTTGGTGTCTGACTTTACCATCATCTTGATTTTTCTGTTCATTTCCATGCCATTCGCCACAAGCTTCACCCCAAGCTTGGTGCACTTTCTAGCAAGCAAGCGAGCACCCCACTTCCCTATACGTCGTGAGATTATTTTAAAATGATGCTCCCTATTTTTGATTAGGGTGATTTAGTCTACAGTGGTGCTCCTAAATCCACCCTTGACAAACGTGACCCTCTTTTCAACTCTTTTTGTCGATTTGCTTTAGATTGCTCCCCACGTACTCACCACTGCTCACTCTACTCTGCTCTTTCTATCACCTCTCCTGAAGCTAGGCACCATTCTCACTGTGCCTCTTATATATAAATTCTGGTTTGGTTCCCTACCCTCCTACCTTACTTCCCTTTTATCCACTCCCTTAGCCTCCTGCTATCCTTTACATAATATTGTTTCTCATTCCCTTGCTATTCCCTCTAGGAAATCTACTGCGGGTCAATCTGCTTTCCCTTATTGCTTTCCTAAACTGTGGTCCTTCCATCCCTTGGCTATTCGCTCTGCCACTTCAGCTTTCTCCTTGAAGCCTCTTCTTCATGACTATTTTTCTTCCTCCTGTGGCTGTCCTTGACCCTCTTCATTTGCCGCCTCACTAGCTTTGTACTATTTATCTTCTCCTTTACCTATACGTATGTCTTTCTGAGAAGTGTAAAATTTTAGAGTTTCTTCATTTAATAGTAATTGCTGTACTCATTTTATATTTATTGTAATACGTTTATGATGTTCTCCATCCCCTTGTGGTGAAACTTTTGAAATAAATAGTATGACAGCAAGGTATGGGGATTTTGTAATAATAATTTAGTAAGAGATTTTGATGTTATACAAAACAGTTTTCATAAAATCATCTTATAGGTTGTCCAAAATGTATTTCCAGAGAGGTCATTAGAGCTGAGGCTGCCACAGTATGGTAGTATAAAATAGTCTCTAAGGCCAGTTCTAGACTTCTTTATAAATGCTGGATGGAGTCTGTAAAACTGGGTAACCCAAATCACTGGTTTGCCAAACTTGATAACTGCTTTTTAAGAAACTTTGTAAGCAAGTTAAACGATAAACATGATCAAAACTCATTTATGCAGTTAGCAATTTAGAGAATAGTAGACAATGATGTACAAACAGACCTTGGTAAAGCTCATGCTTTGGCATTGCATTCTATGTATAGCTCGTGCAAGGACAATTTTGGCACTGATGTTTATCTAAAATTCTGTGAATTGGTATGTCATAGCAAAGTCATAACTAAATGGAGGTTGGAACTTTTGGGTGGTGTAAGTACAAAAAGATTTGACCGGCATTTGGTCAAAATATAGACTTACTAGCATCATATAAATGTAATCAAAATACTAGATTATCAGTTGCCCATGTTTTGCTGGAATGTTTGTTACTAAAAAATTGCAGAGAAAAATTGGTTGCATACATTTTTAGTTAGGATGCAAGGTCAGGGGCAAATGGAAATTGTCAAAAATACTTTTTACAGAACACAAAGCTTTAATATTTGCATTAGGCACTTTTGCAGTACAAAAAGACGTGCAAGAACAAAGGACACAATTTAAAGATGGGGGGTGGGGGGCGGTTCCAGGGCAATGTGAGGAAGTATTTTTCACAGAGAGGGTAGTGGATGCATGGAACAGCCTTCCTGAGGAGGTTGTGGGGTCTAAAACTGTGGGAGAATTCAAGAATGCATGGGACAGACATAAGGCAATTCTTGTGGGGGTAGGAAGAAATAGGCTGCTGGTTATCTAGGATCTGCAGCCTATCCTGTAGGTAGGGAAATGGGCAGACTAGGTGGGCCAAGCGGTCCTTATCTGCCGTCAAAGTCTGTGTTTCTATGTTAAGCTTGTAAAGTACTGAAAATATGACCCAGGATTAGTTATTTTAAGTATGTGATTTTAGATGATGATATTTACATGAAACTGTATACTAATTGTTTTAGCTATCATTTGCTGTTTTTTTTTTATCTCAGTGTATTGTATATTGTACATTAATGTTTTTGTATGTGAGAATTATTTTATCAATGTAATAAAAATAAAAAAATAGAAACTTGAGGGCTAATTCTAAAAGGGGGTGGCATGACACAAGGGACTTGCAGCAAAGCAGTATAACACTGCGATTCTGGTAGGCAGATAGGTTGTGACAAAGCCCCCTTGTGCCAGAGTTGCATCCAGTAACCCAGTGCGCTGGATCGCAAGGGGGCTTGCGCCATGGTGGGGCTGCAACATCCCCTTTTTTGGGATATTGGAAGCTCCACCATGGATGCAGGAGTGCTCTCCACTTAGACCAGCCTGGAGGTGGTCTCAGTGGCTTGCGCCAGGCAGAGCTGGGGAGCAGTCCTGACTCCTCCTGTGGTGGAGCAGCAGAGTCACCTATGTGCCAATAGGATGGCATGCCTGCTGTTGCCAACCCCCAATGCCATAGTTCCCCCCAACACACAATTAGCCCCGAACCCCACTGTTAATAGAGATGTAAAAATTCCAGCCCCCCAACCCCCACGCTCCTGTTGTGCCAACACTTAAGTACCACAATCTACTCTGGTGGTCTAGTCCCCCTCCCACCCTCTCCACCCTGACATACAATGCTGAAGCACCCTGCCCCCCCACTGTCAGTGACCTGCTGCTGAGACTGGCACTTCCCTCCCCACACCACCATGACCAACCATAGAATGTGATCGCACAGATTGCGATCACATACTGCAGCTGCCCATGGTGGTTTGGGGAGGAAGTGCCAGTCTCAGCAGAGGGTTGGTGACAGGGTGGGTGGGGTGGGGTGATGAGCATGTATGTCAGGGCGGGAGGGGGGGCACTAGACCACCAGGGTAGGTTGTGTATTTCAAATGCAGGCATGGCAGGAGCATTGGGGAGTGATCTGTAACCGGAATTATTAATTCTGTATGGTCAACTGGCATTGGGGCTAATTGTGTGTTGGGGGAGGGGGAAGTATGGCATTGGAGGCACACGGGTGTCCCAGCAGTACTGGGACAGTGCCCTGCGGGGGCCACACGCAAGGGCTGCCCAGTTTGTGCCCACTAACACGTTTCCTGTCCTTGGACCACCTGAGTGAGGCCCTGCCACCTGGTCCCTGGCAGCGTTGCAGACTTGTGATGATGCTGCCCTTTGCACCACTCCTGTTGGTGCAGGGCTGAAATCTGCAACTATTCCGGATTGTTCGCTGCAAGTGGCAAACCTTCCAGAATAGTACAACTTGCAGTTGCTGCAGCTGCATCAGATGCATCCCCTTTCCTTGCCGCAACTCGCGTCCGACGCAGGCGACTTCCAGAATCGGCCCCCTGATGTTAATGTGTGCATTGGGGGGTTGGGGGTGTATGAAAGAAGACAACCCACTAAACAGACTTGGGCAAATAAAAAGAACAGGCTAGAGTACATAAAGAGCAACCTACTGAAAAACCACATTCCCCACTGTTGGCTGTGTTCCCCTTATTACCAATTGCCATAGAAACTGTTTTATCTTTTCATCTCACAAAATGTTAAATAAATTTCTTTTATTTCTTCGTTTAATTTTTGTAATGTTTATACATTTCCTGAGATACCCAATTTTATAAGTGCAGTAAGACGCTCCAGGGATATACATTACGCTGTGGTAACCACAGTCCTAGGGGCATCTGGCACTTGGTCTGCATCCTCGTGCCTAACTACGGCACTTGAAATGCAGTCATCCTAGCGTAATACATACCATGTTGTGCCTTATTGCTACAAGCTAACTGTAGGTCACATGACAAAAAAAATCACTGATAATTTGATCATGATATACCCCCAACCGTTGTGTAAAAATATGTATACCATGAGAGTGATTAATAAATTGGGTGAATAACGTATGTTATTTTGGGATAAATACTTGTTAGAGCACGTTATTTCTCTTAGAACATATGCTTTTTCAATTAGAATATGTTATGTCCGCTTACAATATGGAAAGTGAACAAAGGATTGGATAGAGAGTTTACAATGAAAAGAACGGCAGTTTTATGCTAAACCAAGGTAAAACAGTAATAAAACATAAGCAATAGTGTAGTATATGGGGGATATTCTACTGCATGGAGTGGGTTATGGTTGCATGGTTATAGTTGGTCTGTTCAAATAGCTGTTCCTGATTTTAAAGAATTACTGACACCTCAAAGAAAACTTTAAAAACATAATAACTAGGTAAATTCTGCTCTATGACCTCAGGTAGGGAGAAAGCAGCAGGAATCGATGAGCTCTTCAGGAGCAGAAATCCTGTTTTCATACAAATTACCTCAGTAATAAACAGTGGGGAGAAGAAATACAGAACTAATGGTAAATGCAAGCTGGACTGTTTCTAAATATTATGTTTTGTTAAAGTTCTCCTGAACCTGTCACTAGCTCTTTAACTTACTGCACTTCCTATGTGATTTGTGAGGCTGAGCTGGAGGCCTGGACTGTCATTTCCTGTTCTTTCCATGTGATCTGAGTTTGACCTGGAAGCCTAGCCTAGGCTGTTGATTAGATGTTATGTGAACTTACTGCGGTGCACTACATTTCTGTTGATTAAGTTCAGGTAGGGAGTTTGGGCTGCCCTGTGTTTCTTTCTGCATGCCAGATAGGTAAGTGATATCTTACTAGCTTCTAGAGCAACATTTGTAGAAATTTTACTGATGGTGTGGTGATGTATGTATACATGTTTCTGTTGTGTAGAGTCCTAGTTTTTAAATATATCTTGTTTTTATTAGGTGTTTAAAATGTTTTTTTTCTTTTGTGAGCAGTACTAAGGCTTTTGGGGTTTGGACGTTTGAGTAGGAACGTGGAAATAAGTATTTTTTAAAGTTGTTGGATGCATTTCTGTTACAGCTTATGACTTCTGAGCACTGCTGTGGGGGATTTATTTTAATTTGCATGATTTCTTTTTGATGTTTCTTGGCTGTTTGATTTGCATTGTGACCTTTTTTGACCCTGAGGATCTGTAATTAGCATACTGACCTTTTTGACCCTGACTGGTTGTCCTCAGGATTAATTCATCCCTATCATGTCTCCTGAGCAAGGGTGTATGATAGTAGGTTAACAGACTACCATGTAACGGGGTCCTGACCAGTGAGAAGCCAGACTTGACCAGACCCCATTTTATAGCGCCTGATACACCCATGCCATGTAATGGGTTAATGCACTTGTAAAATGGATAAATGTTAACAAAATATACGAAAGTCTTTTAATAAAAAGAAAAATATTTATTGTGTCTTTCCACTTTAATAAAGTTGTCCATTATAGTACAGCAAGGTGACTACTTTTATTTGTGCAAGAGTATATTAAAGTAAGTAAATGTAACTGTAGTGAAAAGTAATATTTTCTTTTGCTTTAAATAAGAAACTGCAGTTTCTGACTTTCAGTTTGATATGCTATATCAGCAAGGTCCCTGGAATTCTGCGTTTCTACGGCCATGGAATTTTCTGCAGAATTTGCTTCATGCTGCAAAAAAATGTATACATACATGCATATATAGGGGATATGTGATGGTGTGATGTTGAATACATGAGTTATTTGAATGAGCTGTGAGTGACCTTGGATGACCTCACGAGTGGCAGAGCCACGAGTGAGGTCCCGAGGCCATTCACAGTGAGTTTAAATAAATCATGTATTCAACATCACACCATCACGTGTGCGATTTATTCAGTAGGGTCTTGGTGCACTTTTGATGATTTTTTTTTTTTATGTGATGTAAGTTTTTATTTTGGAAGTTTTGTTTAAGAAACTGTCTAGGTTTTTTTAAAGTTCTGTGTGTTAGTGTGCTGTTTGAAGTGGGTTGCTAGGGAGACATACTCTGTTGCTAGGATATTACATCCGTTTTTTGGAGGCGCACTACTTGATTGGCTGGGATTTTGTGTGTGGGAGGGCTAAAGAGTCTGGAAAACATGGCGGTCAGTTTCTTGTTTAGCGAGATTTTGACAGAGCTGGTTTTTGTTTTCTTTTTTTTCTGTAGACTAATGTATTGGATTTATTCTGCTTTTACTGTCCCATTTTGTGTGCGAGCCCAGGGAAAAGAGTGATTCGGAGTGACGGCGATGGTAGCAAGAGCTGTGTATTTACCATGTGTGTAGAGAGCAGACAGAGTTTTGCTGGAGCCAGAGGGAGAGAGACTACAGAGGTTTTCAGAGGTGAGCCCGTGATGTGGAAGCTTGGGTGAGTGGGCTGAGGCATGCTTCAGCATTCGGCAGGAGAAGTTGAAAAATGTCAGGCTGCTACTTTTTGAGGTTGAAATGCTGCCATTTTAATAAATGGTATCTAGTCATTTAAGCAATATACCATGACAGGGTGTGGGTTATGCTGGGATATACCACACCTGGTGTGGTTTGGTCATGAGGCCGCAGGCCGAGTGAGTAAACCACACCAGAAGTAGTAAATCCCATCATTACCCACACCCTGGAGTGGTATATTGTGATTATACAATGACCATCTTTATTGTTGAGAAAAAAAAAGTAATGAGTTTTTTTCCTTTCATTTTAATTATTTTTTTTTTAATTTATTGTGCGTAAGGAAAAATAGTCCCAAGTTCCTGCTTGCTGGCCAGCTTCTAGTGCAGGCTGCAGCTCTTGACACACCCATATACAAATACACACACAAAAATGCTAAATGTAGCTGCACTCTGTGCAGTCATGTTTGTTTGTTTTTTTCAAAAGATTGAACAGTAAGCACTGATTGTTTGTTTGTATTAGCGGTGCACTGCTGTTCCCACTTGCAGCTCCAGTACCTTCTTTTTAACAGATGGACGAGAGAGAGAGCAATACAGTGTTTCATTTTTTTTAATACAGGGAAAACAGTCAACTAGCACAATATTTTATGGTCTACTGAGGAAAACACTGTTCTCTCTGTCTTTTTCTCTCTGTTGTCTTATGGGGAGCAGTAAAGGCAGCCCGTAGTGGGAAAGACATACCAAGAGATGACACAGCAGAACCTTTTAATTTGTAACAGAGGATAGATCAGCAGTTTAAAACTGTTGTTTCCCAGACCTTGTTAGGTCCTTACCTTCTGGTCCGGTGGAATGAAGTTTTCCATTTTGGGTTGTGTATGGCCTGTACCTCAGCCCCCACAACTGTGTAGCAGGTCCGACATTATAGTTTGTCGAGCAGCGTCATGTTTGAAGTGAGGGGTCCTCCTTCGATTGCCTTCGGGTCCCCAAATTAGTCACTCTTGAGACTGGAGGGTGAAGATATTAGAAGATGAGGGTGGAGAGTTATTTAACATGAGCCCTGGCAAGAGATTGTGTTATAAGGGATGAGGAGGTACGTATTTGTGTTTTTTTTATTTTGGATGATGGAAATATATTGTAGACCTATTGGTGGTTATCAGAGCGGGCTGGAGCAGCAGTTCTGCGAGATGGCTGTTTACTGGGGATTGCTGTCTTTGTGAGTACTTGGTTTATGGTGCTCGGAGTAATTTCAGGGGAGTTCCAGATGCGGCCAACTGGCAGCTGGCACCTTTTTCCATTGGTATATTGTAGGATTTACAATGGAGAAAAGGTGCCAGTCAGCCAGTAGGAATGCAGGATTTTGAGGAACCATTGTATAATCCTTGTTTTCAGATGTGCATCTGGCATGAGAGACATGGCTGACTGTAATGAAATCGAAAAGTATGGGTTAGTGTAAGTAGTGCTGGCAGGAGTGGGGATGATTATTCGCAGGGTGTTGAATAAATGGTGGTTGATTGACGTTAGGGTGTTGGGTAAATTTCAGACCCACTGTTTATTTAACACCGGTGAGAATAAATGAATGTATTTAACAGTTTATCCACCCACACCTATTGCATAAATATATATACTGCAGAATTCATTGTTCTTGGTGAATTCTCATTCAGAGATACAGTTTTTCCATAGTGCTTGGCTCTCTTCTCAATCTCGTTTATCCTGAAGCCCCTCCTCTATGCTTGGCAAGTGATGACAGGACTGCATTCTGCCACAGAAATGAATAAGTCATGCCGCAGAAATCAGAAAATGGCTGCCGCAGAAACCTAGGAGCCCTGCCGCAAAAATCAGGACAAAGTGCTGCAGAACACTGATGGACCTTTTTATCAGTTTGAAGATGCTTTAGGTTTTGTTTTGTTTTTTTCTCAGAATAGCAGGGCTGTCATCAAAATGGTAATCAACCCAGGGCTCGATATTCAAAGGTTAGTGCTGGTGCTAACCTGGTTTTGCATCACTGCACCGGGTGGGGTCATATTCAGAGGTCCCCTGAGTGCTTCCCAAAACCCGGTAGCACCAAGGTGCTACCTATACTGCTGCACCCTATGCAAATGAAGAGGTCCCTCATGCATACTGGTGCAGGAGTTATGAAAGGTTTGCAATGGCAGTAAACAGCCTCCAGAACAATGCTGTTTACCGCTGTTGAAAAGCACACCTTATATGGGTGCTAAGCTCACACCATCACCCCCCCCCCCCAAAGGCAGGGCAGCTGTACTAGTGCCACCTGCCCCAGTGTCGAGCAGTCCCCTATCAACCCCTCAAACACCCATCCATCAGTAGAACATCCCTCCCTGGTGCTATAATGATTCCTACACCCCCACAGTCACTCATTTTGCTGTAAAAGATCTATCCCTTAGGCTATAGTGGTCCTCCCGATCACCCATTTTGCTGTAAAAGATCCATACGTAGTGGTATAGTAGTCCACCCACCCCCTGGCTGTTCACCAGCTCCCGACTCACCAGCCATGGAGCCCCACCCCTCTCACCTCAGTCACCGTGCTCCAGTACTGCAGCAGCTTGCACAGTCCTCCTCTGACCTCCACAGCTGGCCACCATCTGACAGTCATGGAGCATGATCAGATGATTACGTGCTGTGACTGTCAGACGGCAGCTGGCCATGGAGGTGAGAGGAGGGATGTCCCAGCTCCTGCTGTACTGGAGCATGGTGATCGGAGTAAGTGGGAGTGTGGGGTGGGGGCCCGCAACATCTGGGTGGATGAGTGGAGTTGATGAACAGCTGGGGGGTTGGGGGCACCACTATATCCCCGGGGATGGATCTCTTACTGCAGGATGGGTGCTAAGGGGCAGCTGTGCGGGATGAAAATGAGCCTGTAATGGACATGCAGATGGCTCCTTAGTGCATGCGTGCCCAATGAGCACATTTGCATGCTAGGGCTGAATATGGCCCACAGGAGACCTGGCGTTATCCTGTTTCAGGCAGTGCTATTTTCTGTGGGCCATATGCAGCCTTGGTCCATGTCAGCACACTTAGCGCTGTGTCAGCATGGGCGGTATTCAGTCAACGCAGTTCTGTTGGCAAGCGCTAACCAACTGAATATTGCTCAGAGTCAGTCGTGCACTATCACATGTGCAGCACAAACAGCTGTGCCGCAGTTGTGTCAGGCTCTGAGAATGGGGTTCATGGTCTTACTGTGAGATGTCCAAACACTGCAAAATTGAGCTTTAGTATATCACTCCTTTTGATTGTATGCTGAACCAGTTTCTGGTGTGCTTATTTGAAGTTATTACAAACAGTGCCTGTCTATTGTCTCTATTTTGGGGGAGGGATAGTGGTAGGTTGTACTGATCTGATATAACACAAAGGCTTTTTTGTGAGGTTTGCCGTAGTTCAGCAGGGTGCAGTGCGGTGGTGTTCCATTACTCAATGGTACAGTGATGCATTTCGGCCAGTGAAGTTTCTATATTTTGTGGCTTTACCTACCCATTTTATAAAATCCTGTAAGCCACAGCCTGTCATGGCTTATCTTTACATATACTGCATACTTTTTTAAATAAACATTTTAGATTAAAGGGACACTGTCAACCACCTTAGGCCTCAAAAGTGTCCCTAGTTTAAAAAAAAAAAAAACATTTTATGATTTTCCACATTCTTTAGAGACTGTTGATGCAGCTGGTAGTTCAATTCAGATCCTTGTTTCTTTTACAAAGTAAAAAACCAAAATGCCCACCATACTGGTGTTACCACACCAAAACATGTTTGTTTACATTTCTTGATCAGCTCCCACTGCATCTTTCCTGGACTCAAGAACTCCCCCAATACAATCTAGCCACTCATTATGCAGTGGGAGTAGAGAAGACTATTCTATCATGAGTGGCTGCACTGTCTGAGGGTGTTTCTAATGTTCAGGAAGTGTGCACTAGGAGTAGTTCAGTGACTTGAAGCAAAACAAAGCTGGGCATAGCTATACATTACCATGCATTTTGGTTCTACTAAGCAAGGAGAAAGATAAAGCAATCAGCAACATCAATGAATTTTAGAGACAGTAAGCAGTCATAAAATGTGGGGTTTTACCTAAAAATAATATGATGCAAAAAAGGTTGAGTGTGTCCCTTTAAATGGTAGTTCAGTTATGTAACCACTGTGTGTTTTGTTGTACAGCATACTTATTTGTTCTGTTGTCTCATGATTCATTTTGCAGATTCTGACAGGCCAGTGCTTACCAGAGAGTCTGTCGAGACCCTGAGGACCTTGGCTTTCTCCGAAAACCCTAGCTTGCAACAGTCAGCTGCGCTCTATTACTTGCACCTTAGCCAGAAATGTAAGTATATTCTAGTGCCCCACCTACACTGAGAAGATCATAATCGCATTGAATTTGTGGAATACATTTTGTTTTTCTGCTTGCTACCTTGACAACAAAGTAGAGCAACATTTTTTTATCTGTTGTATTTAGAAAGAGCCTTAATAGCTGCCTAAACACCTGAATGGCATTTTTAACAAACTTGAAAAATAACACATAATACTTGAGAGTGGCACCAGCAAAAGTTATTCTAGAAACATAGAAACATAGACTTTGATGGCAGATAAGGACTGCTAGGCCCACCTAGTCTGCCCATTTCCCTACCTACAGGATAAGCTGCAGATCCTAGTTAACCAACAGCCTATTTCTTCCTACCCACCCCCCACACAAGAGTTGCCTTATGTCTGTCCCATTCATTCTTGAATTCTCCCACAGTTTTAGACCCCACAACCTCCTCGGGAAGACTGTTCCATGCGTCCACCACCCTCTTTGTGAAAAAATACTTCCTCACGTTGCCCCTGAGCCGTCCCCCCTCTATCTTCAAATTGTGGACCCTTGTTCTTGCACATCTCTTTTTCTGAAAGATGCTACCCTCTTGGACTTTGTTGATTCCACTGAGGTACTTAAACATTTCAATCATGTTCTCCCCCCCCCTTCCCTTAAGGGTATATGTATTAAGCTCCTTTAGTCTCTCCTTGTATGGCTTCTGTTGCAGACCCTGCACCATTTTAGTTGCCCTCCTCTGGACTGCCTCCATCCTGTCTATGTCCTTGCGGAGTAGGGGTCTCCAGAACTGGATGCAGTACTCCATATGTGGTCTCACCAACTGTCAGTGCAGAGGGATAACAACTTCATGTTTTCTGCTGGTGTTGTCTCTCCCTATACATTCCAGTATCCCTCCAGCCCTCCCTACTGCTTTCTCACATTGCTTGCTAACCTTAAGGACATCTGATATGATTACCCCCAGGTCGCTTTCCATTTTTGTTGTTGTTACTACCTCCCCCTCCCCCCCATTGTGTAATCTTCTCCTGGGTTTTTGTTTCCCAGGTGCATTACTTGCACTTCTTTGCATTGAATCCAAGCTGCCATACTTCTGACCATTCCTCCAACCTTGCCAAGTCCCTTCTCATCCTTTCCATGCCTCCTTGTGTATCAACCCTGTTGCAGATCTTTGTATCATCTGCAAAGAGGCATACTTTTCCTTCCAGTCCATCTGCAATGTCACTTATAAAGACATTAAAAAGGACTGGACCCAGAACTGAACCCTGCGGTACACCACTAGTAACCCCTCTTTCTTCAGAGTGGACTCCATTTACAATTGCCTTCTGTATCCTGTTGTCCAGCCGATGTTTTACCTAGGCTACCACCCTGTGACCCACTCCTAGGCTGGTTAATTTGATGATTAATCTTTTGTGTGGGACTGTGTCAAATGCCTTGCTAAAGTCTAGGTAGGCCATGTCCACAGCCTCTCCCTGGTCTACTCCTTTGGTCACCCAGTCAAAGAAATCAATTAGATTTGTCTGACATGACCTTCCTGCTGTGAACCCATGCTGCCTTGGGTCCTGTGCCCCACTTTCCTCTAGGTACTCAACAATTCTTTCCTTCAGAAGTGATTCCGTCACTTTCCCTATCACAGAGGTCAAACTGACAGGTCTGCAGTTTCCTGCCTCTGTCTTGCTTCCACTTTTGTGAAGGGGAATCACATCCGCCTTCCTCCAGTCCTCAGGTACCACACCATCCTCCCATGATTTGTTTAAAAGGGTAGTCGGTGGTGTCGCTAGTTCTCCCCTTAATTCTTTTAGAATTCTGGGGTGAATTCCGTCAGGCCCCATTGCTTTGTCCACCTTCAGTTTTAGGAGTTATTTCAGAACTCTTTCTTCTGTGAAAGGACTGGGATCGACCCCCACCATCCAGAGTGCTTCTGTTAATTGGATTAGGCACCTCCCCCTCCTCTTGTTTTGTGAATACTGAGCAGAAGTATTTGTTCAGTATTCCTGCTTTTTCACTGTCCCTCTCTGCCCACCCACCGTCCTTTCTATTCAGCCTCGCTATCCCTCCCTCTGTCTTTCTATGCTTCCTGGTGTACCTATAAAAGGTTTTATCCCCCTTCTTAACCAAGTTGGCTATCTTTTCCTCAGTTTGGGCTTTTGCTATTCTGACTTCCCTTCCTGCTTCCTTCTGCCTTAACTGGTACAGTTCTCTGTCCTGCTCCTTCTGTGTTTCCTTTTACTTCCTAAATGCTATCCTTTTTTCCCTAACCTTCCCCGCCACCTCTTTTGAGAACCATAGTGGCTTTTTCTTTCACTTTGATTTGTTTATTTGCTTCACACAAAGGCTTGTTGCCTCTGTGATGGCAGTTTTGATGTTTCCCCATTGTTGCTGCACCCCTCCTTCTAGCCTGTTTGCTAGTGCTTTTCTAAGGCACTCTTCCAGCTTGCCAAAGTCAGCCCTCCTGAAGTCCAGTACCTTCACTTTTGTATTGCTTGACTCTGTAGCTGAGTTTATTGTGAACCACACTGGTGGTCACTTGTTCCCAAATGGCTACCCACTTCTAGATCTGAGATTCCCTTGCTGTCCCCATTTGAGAGTATGCGGCCTAAGATTGCTCCCTTACGAGTGGGTTCCAAAACTAGCTGTCTGAGGCATGCCACCTGTAGGGCATCAAGAATGGCCCTGCTCTTGGATGTGGCTGCAGCAAAGGTGCTCCAGTTAACATCTGGCATATTCAGGTCCCCCATCAACAGTATCTCCCCTTTCTCTGCCATCCTAATGATGCCTTCTATCATATGGGCTGGCAGTATAGCCTAGAGGTTAGAGGAGCGAGGTGTGAACGAGCTTGGTACATCCAGCAGACTAGACCTGAGTTTCATTCAAACAACCTCCACTTGCGTACTGTGTGACTCTGAGCAAGTCACTTAACTGCCCAGTGCTCTCAGGTCGCCTCTGAAAACAGGCACTTCTGCCTAGTGGGTCTTACCCGGTTACCAAAGTCTAAAATAAAATTAAAAAATTAAAAAATCCTTGTTCATTCCCTCTCCCTGACATGGGGGTCTATATACAATCCCTGTGCGGATTGTGCTGCCATTTCCAGTCTCTAAGGTGACCCACAGTGCCTCCTCGCCTCCCTGTTTACTCTTTTGCTCCATTGCTTTTATCGTTTCCTTTACATAGAGAGCTACTTCTCCACCTCTTCTACCTTCCCTGTCTCTCCTGTAGGTTGTGTAGCCTGGTATGTTAACATCCCAGTCATGGTTCTCTGTGTACGTTTCTGTGACTGCTACGATATCCAGACATCCCTCTTCCATCAAGGCCACAAGTTCAGGGAGCTTGTTGCCCAGACTACGGGCACTGGTACTCATTAACCTCCATTTCTTGATGGCCCCATCCCTGTCCTTATTGCCTTTGTCATTTTCTCCATTTACCCCTGCCCTTCTCCCTATCGACATCTCTGTCTTGGTGTTTACCTCACTTACTACCCTGATTTTATTTGGGGGCTAGGATTTCTCTGCTCCTTTCCAGTGCCTCCCCTCTTGGCTAGTTTAAATGCTTGCCAATGAAGCATTTAAACCTATCACCCAGGATACTGGTTCCCCCTCCTGGACAGATGCAGACCATCACGCCAGTATAGGCCTGCATCACACCAGGTGGACCCCCAGTTCCCAATGAAGCCAAATCCCTGAGCTCTGCACCAGTTTTTCAACCACTGATTGAATCCCATGGTGTGGAGCACCCTAGCCTCATCCATACCATAGACAGGCAGCACCTCCGAGAAGGTTACCATGCATGCTACTTGTCTAAGGCCCCTCCGCAACTCCACAAACTCTTCCTGCACTGCTCTGATCCCTTTCTCAGCCAGGTCATCGGTCCCTAGGTGGACAATGACATCCAGCTCCCTCCCCCGTGCAGCTGCTCCTGCGATCCTGAGGATTCGCTCCCTGTCTCTCCAAGCTATGGCACCAGGCAGGCACCTTACCTCCCTCTCCCCTTCCTCCCCCAGTTCTACCCTCCTAACAATGGAGTCCCCCACCAGGAGTTGTTTCCTTCCCCTGTGGGGTCCCATGCCACCCTCCTGTGGGTCTCATTGGTCTCCACTGTGGGTGTCTCCATTGAGGAACCACACTTTGCCAGAATGGCATATGAATTGTGGAGAGGTACAGCTGGAGGGATGTGCCCCTGTTCCACCACTCTCACTCTCCCTGAGCCCACTGTGGTCCAACCGCTCCTCTTTCTTGGCAATCTCTGAGGCAGCGGCAGTGGCCCTGGTGGTCCCTGGGTGGGAGAGGAGGTCCCCCAAATCCTGGCCAACTCAGCCTGGAGATGAGCAACCTCCTCCCTCAGTCCAGAGAGATGCCTACAGATGGAACAACACCGCATCCTCCAGAACGTCTCCCGGAAGACTGATGCTCCACAGCCACTGCACTGCACCCCTCCTATCATGTCTTATTTCTGGCCCCTTAACTGTTGTTTGGAAAACTTACTCTTTCCTCTGTTTATTTTTTTATTTTTCTCCCTACTTACTGCCTCTGTGCCCTTTAAGCTCCTGATCTTCCTGTTCTGAGACAAGAAGTTCCTATATATCTCAGTAGTCTCCTTACTTGCTCAGAGTCAGACCTCCAGCAGCTGGGGGGTGGGGGTGGGGAGGGAGCTACTCTTTTCCTTCTAGGATGGTGAGTCTTTTGTGGCTCTGTGATCACTCACTTCCTGCTCCCAAACAGGAAGTTCCTGTTGTCAGTCAAATCCTGTGCCTATAAAAGTAGAACTGGCTTAGGGTGGAGGGGAGAGAGGGAGGGCAGTATAGTCACAGTAGAGAAGTATAGCTATTACAGCAGCTCCTTCTTCTTGGAGTTCTCTGCCTGTTTTCTGGCAGAAGCTATCTAGGGCAGATTTTAAATTTAGTTTTAACCTGGTTTCCTTCTAGCTAAGCCACTCCCCCTACTTCACAGCTCTTTCTACACTTAAGTTAATTGCACAGATAACAATTCCCTTCAGCCACCTGAGACAAACACCTAGATAACTGCACAAATAACAATTCACTTCAGCCAACTCAGACAAACACACTAACTTTTTTTTTGTTTTGTTTTTACCCTAAATTGAAGGTCCCAGTAGTAGTGTTCTAGTTCTTTAGTCCCAGTAGAGAAGTATAGTTATAACAGCAGCTCCTTCTTCTTGGAGTTCTCTGCCTGTTGTCTGGCAGAAGCTATCGCCCTCTCTCGCTGTTCCATTTTCATGTGTTATACTACAGTTTTGTCAGTTAAGAGTTATAAACAGTCCTTGATTCTATTTGGTTTCTCCACTCTTGAATCTGCCTGAAATGACCGTTGATGTCCGAACATAATGACGACAGTGGAACCAGAGTACTTCAGCTGGTTTGCCTTATATTATGGTTTAGAGCATTTCTGTAAGCCCACTGTTCTTTTCTGAAACTTAATAAAAAGCTGTTTTTCTGCAACCTTGCCACCTTTGGAGCCAAATCCTGTCACATATCAAAAGCTAAACAGAGTAAGCCTGGTCAGTAGTTGGATAGGCGTTTTCCTGTGAACACCAGGTGCTGCAGGAAGTAGGTTTGGTGCTGTGCAGGGGGCATTCTCCCTTTGGTTAAAAGCAGGGCTCCCAGATCTATAAGGATCCCTGTATTTTACAGAGAAATGGATCCATCTACAGGGAGATTGCTGCAAAAGACGTGCAGTAGTATACAGGAAAACTGGGCAATTTGGCTTTCTTAGGAATGGAAAACCCACAAAAATTGTCCTGTAGTTACAGGCAAAAAAGTCAGATTGGTCTGGGAGCACCGGTTAAAAGTAACCATACCAGTGCCTCAGCATGGTGTTTGGGGGCACAGTGCTGTCAGCTGCCATCTTTCAGATGAGCTGTTAAACAGAGATCCCATCTGCCTGCTCTGGTAGTTGTTCTGGTGGACTGAAGATCCCATGGCTGTTAGTGAAAAGAGCAGGGGAATTTCCTAAGTGTGTTGGCCAAATATTTCCTTTTCCCCTAAAAAAAAAACACCAACAGGTGACTCTGGTTCAATCTTAGTCCGTTTGCATCTGTATCCTCCCACTCCCCATGGGATGAGGCTGAAAATAGGGCATGTTTCCTAACCCTTCTTTCCGGCAACAGAAGCTTAATAAATCATTTGCTGACATATTGGACTATTATACACAAGCTAATTATAGCTGTTTATTACTTTCTGTAACCTTATTCGTAGTCTCTTTTTCATCTTTATTGGAGTGCTCCATAACATATCCTGAAATGTACTGCCTTCTGCTGTCTAGTACGCATCATAATAATGCTGTGTAACAGTGTTCATGCTCTTTATTTGCTGTGACCCTCCTCTATTAGCTTGCACTAATTACTGTTTGGATGTACTTACCTTTACAGTTTGTTTTCCCTGTGCATATGTCAGGCTGTAACTCTTCCTGCCAGAAATTGTTAACCTGTTGACTGCTGCTGTTCTCCCAGGTGCCCTCATGAAAATGAGATGCTGCATCTCATGGGGTTATCTCAGTTGGAATAGTTTTAAAGTAATACATTAAAGAAATGTGCTCTTCTGCCACTAACACTTTGCAAATAAGAGTTGGCGTCCAGTGTTAGACCGCTACAGGACTAAAAAGAAAGGTACAATTTATTTTTTAAACTCAGAAGTTCTCATCAGTATCCATCAGTTATAATTTTAAAGGAGTACTACAGTCAAGATTTGCACATATGTTCTGCAGAGTGTTTTGATTTGTGTGTGTAGTCCAGTAGTCCTGGTGTGTCCTTCCCTTTGTTTGCTGTTGAGTATTTTCTAAATTAGCCTGCTAGTTATATAGTAGTTCTATGGCACCTGAGGATCTCCATCTTAGCAAGATTTATTGCTTTTCTTTATCCTACAATGCCTCCTGTCTCGTGTGACAGTGATGCACTCGGGACCACTGATTCAGCAAGTACTAGAGATAGGAGCCTAATGTTCTGGCCTTCGCTAAATAGCTCTAATGCAATGTTTGTTTCTGTCTCTGTCAGGTCTAGCCAGCAGGAGTAAATGTTTTGCTTTTAAAATTTTTCATTTCATCAAACTACACACAGCCATAAAAAGCACACAAATCACCCCAGATCATCAGTGATATAATTAAGCAATAATGCCCGACATGGTGTGTGTCGTGCTGGGATAACGTCACCCCTCAGGTGGTTGGGCACGAGGCCGCAGGCCGAGTGCGTCCAATGACTGAGGCGTGATGTTATCTCAAATGATACACACCCTGAAGGGCATTATTGCTATTATACAATGGCTCGTTGTTAACAGACTAAAAAAAATAATTTTAAAGATGTTTTTGTGTGGAAAAATATTTTTGTTTTTTAAGAGAAGATGAAACAATCAATCAAAGGCTCCATAAAACAATCAATGGAAGGATCCATAAAACAATCAATCAAAAGCTCCATCAAGTGCTCATCTGCAGGTTCACAGTGAGGCTGAGACTAGACCCGTGATGTTGTACTGGGATAACATCACGGGTCCAGCCCAAGACTGACCAGTCAGAGTCCAGGATTTTTTCTTGCCATTGTATAATTAGTAAAAACTAGTGGTTTTCTTACAGAATAGTCCAATTAGCCCTCAGATATTTGTGAAACTGTAAATGCAGCCACTAGTGCTCACTGGATAAGGAAAGTTACTTAAAGGAAAACTGTCCAAATCTGTTACCACCCCCCCCCCCAAAAAAAACCTTATCCCTGGTTAAGCTTTTTGAGAAGAAGCCTTTGTTTCACGTGTTGGAGCATTACTTTATTTTTTATTTGTTTTTACTGTATTGTAAAAGTCTGGGAGTTAGGAACATGGGAGATACGTCAGTTCCATTTTACTGTGAAAGAGTGGTGCCACACCACTTGCTTCAGTACATTTGTTTTGAAGCGGCGGTGCGGCGACACACTTCACACTAAATGGAACCACGCAGCACCCACCATGTTCCCGACTCCTGGATTTGGCAAATTATTAAATAGCAAGTTCCAACATCGAACAAAGGCTTTTCCTTGCGAAAAGCTTAATCGGGGGGGAGGGCATGTAAAGCTACAGATTTGGATGGTTTTCCTTTAATATCACTGCTCTGCTGTTGTAACATTGACTATAAACTAGTGCTTGCTGAATTCATGGTCCTGGATCCACCTCTGTCACAGGGGGCAGGAGGCATTGTAGGAACAAGAAGAGCAATAAACTGTGCTGAGATAGCACTACCCACAGGCTATAAGACTTATCAGGCTAATCTAGAAAAAACTCCTAATAGCAGACAGAAGGAAGGACACACTAGGACTACACACACAAATCAAAACACTTTGCACAACATATGTTTCTGCAAATTCTGACTGTACTACTGCTTTAACTGTTCAGTGGTTTAGTCATTGGTTACCACCTTGCAGCATTCAATCAGATGCAAAGCCTGTATGTAGCATCCAATAAGAGGTAAACACTGAAGGGGACAGCTGTATCCAGGTACTGTAATTTTTGTCTTCTAGCCCTATGGGCAGAAGGCAAAGGATTGCAACCTCAGAAGTAGCAGACTGTCCCTGCAAATTTCCTTTCCCCAACTGTAAGGCATTCACTGTCCCAGTATCTCCCTAAGGGTGTAAACCCTTCCCCTCTCAGTACCCTACACCCACCCCAACCCACAACATTGTTCCTGTGGCAGTCCCAGCATCTGCTAGTGAGGGTGTTTCAGGAAATCACTTTGCTTCTCTCATTCCTCAGTAATAATAATAATAATCTTTAATTTAAGCGCAATTCAAACATGTGCCTAAGCGGTTTTACAAAATAAAACCTTAAAAACTGTAAATGTTTAAAACCAACATAACAATAGACATCCATAAGTTAATTCTCAGGGTAGGCAAGCAAGAATAAGTATGTTTCAAGTGCTGATTTAAAGCTGTCCACAGTCAGGCACCCCCTTATCTGATGAGGTAGAGAATTCCACGGCAGGAGCCACAAATGCAAAAGCTTGGGCTCCAGAGGTCTTTAAACAGACCCTGGGAATCTCCAGCAGTCCCTCATTGGTGGAGTGGAGCAGTCAGAGGGGGCAATAGGGACGCAGGAGCTCTTGCACGTAACTCGTCCCCTGTCCGTGTAGGGCTTTGTAGGTCAGCAAACCGACCTTGAAGGTGATCCACCACTGAACTGGCAACCAGTGCAGTCCGCATAGCCCAGGTGTGACATGGCTAGATCAAGAAGGCCCAGTCAACAGCCTGGCCGCAGCGTTCTGCACCAGCTGCAGGTGGCGGATATCAACCCCTGGTAGCCCCAGGTACAGGGCGTTGCAGTAATCAAGGCAGGACTGTACAACCCCATCCCAAACTGCATTGTTACCTAGATGGTCCTAACTCTTCTTAGTACCTTACTTCCTCCACCTGTCAGCATCCACTTTTATTGACATGCTCCCCCCACCCCGCTAGTCTAATGATCCATTGGTGGGTATCATCCTTCTTGCCTCCATCCTGCTGGTCTCAAAAATGGAATGTGCTTTGGAACTTGTAAACTACAGTTATCTTCTACTAGTTCTTGGACATAGTTTGGCTGATATGGAGGTCAGCCAGCCTGAGCTGGGGGTGGGGGGGGGAGTAATTACATCGCAGAGCCCCGAAGTGTGAAAATGAGGGGGGAAAGTGGCTGACTGGTGACCAAACAGCAGTTCATTCTGTTACCATGCAGACTGCCTTTTTTTTTTTTTTTTTTACTATTTATTGTTTTTCATATCCTGGCCCCCTCACCCACTTGGACACTGCCCCATCTTTCAGCGTCCATGTCACTTACCCTCAAGGGGTTCAGCCTCACAGGTTTACCGCACACTGTGTTCAACCATGTTGAATCCTACCCCCTGCCCCCTCCTGGTCATGGAGGCAGGAATTCCTGGTATCCCTGGTGGTGGACAGTGGCTAGAGTCTGGGCCCAAGGCACGATGAAGTCATGCCACCTGGGACAGACCTTTTACACTGTTTTTTTGGTGCCATCCCCTGGGATACCAGTGCACTAGGATGCCCAAGTGGAGGCACGTAAAGGTGCCTTATGCAGACCTCAGCCGATGTCCTCCCTCCCACTCTCACTGCCTGCTGCACTACCACCTGTGGTCACCCAGGTGGCAGTAAGGCAGCAGCAGTCCTTCCTCCCCAGAGGAAGAGAGCCTCCTCTGGGATGCTCAGTCTTCCTCCCCCCAGCTGGCCATCCACAGTTTGAGCTCATTGTGGAACTAATGTTGCCAGTGTTGTGAGTGTTGGCACTACCACAGTGCTGATAGGTCGGCATAGGTCACCTGGGTTTGGAAATGAGCCTGTGCTGCTAAGCTTAGGAAGTTTCCAAGCCCTAGAAGGGTTGCACCTTGTTCCACAGCCACAGCAACCCCTGTGATGTGATGAGAAACTTGCACCAGCACCATATTAGTAGGTGGTTGGAGAGATGGGGTAAAAGGGAAGCAACCTCTGGGGAGAAAAGCAGTGTGAGGGTATCAGGGGCCCCCACTCTCCTGCCTGATTCCCAGGTCTGTGGGTCACAGTATCTGGGGATGTCAGCTCTGGAAGGTGGCATGATGTGGTGCATCTGGCAGGAAGCATAAAACTCTATATTTATAAAATGAGGACAGTGCCCAGTGATGGGTCATTATGCTGATTGGGACATATTTAAATAAAATGCATATTTGCTGCTCACTCTATGCAGCCATGAACTGCCAACTGTTATCAGACCTGGTAGCTCACATTTGTATAGACTGAGCAGCAGACATGTACGAGATGGTAGCATGCAAAGTGTTGCAATATGGAACACTTTCATAAAGCTAGAAAGAGGACTTATCTGGTAGTGAAACAGATGTTTTAAAACTCTTGAGTAGTAATTGGCAAGATAGCGTTGGGGGTGGGATTTGTAAATTATGGTATTTTCCTCTAAAAGATTTTCTGATTTCCAGCAAAAACAAAAAGTTACAGTTGGCATCAGCAGAATGCAGATTCACAAAATGACCACAAAATTTTAATTCCAGGACTTTTTCTTTTTTTTTCATATTTTTTCTTCTTGGGCTGCAGGCGGGGGGCCAGCAGCCGTGTCCACACTCCTCCCGACTGTCACTTATCTCCCCCTGCCACCTGTGAGTCCCTCATGGATTGCACCCTGCGGGAGGACAAGGTGGGGGAAGGCCACGCCCCCCTTGTACAGCATATCCAGATACCGGTAATTGGATGACAGTGCAGGCTGTAGGAAAGCTGTCACAGCTTCATTAAATCCACTACAGCAGCATGTAAGCATGTACATGTGGAGGTATGCACACACCACAGAACTGCAGACCCTTCTTCCATTGAGTTACTGTTATCCTGCACTACTCCTAGGCCTACACACGGTGGTAGTCAGAGGCTACGACAACTGGCAAACCCTTCCTGGGAAAGAACAGCAGTCTCTGGGATACTTGATCCTCTTCCTCTGGCTGACCCTCAGGGACCTGACCCCTTTTCTAAACCCAGGTCACTGGCATGAAACATAGAAGCATAGAATTTGATGGCAGATAAGGACCATTTAGCCCATCCAGTCTGTCCGTCGAAAATTCCTTGCCAGCATCCTGGGATGCAAGAACAATTGTGTGTGGGGTTACTGTACTACAGTATTGGTTTTATATTTTGATGTGGGGCTAGAACCTATAGCCTTCTGGCTCTAGAGGCAGGCATGCAGCCTCCTGAGCCACTGACACCATGCTGTGCAGCAAGTGAGGCAGAAGCTCCTCAGCCCTCCATGCCACTTAGCTGGCCAGGGCCTTATGTTTCTTATCACTGAAGACACTTTATAGGTAAATGATACTTTCAAAATGTCTCTTGTCTTACCAAGAGTGTCCTCTTGAGATATCTTTGCATTCAAGATCGGCGAAGCAAAGCTGGGCTGAACGCAAAGGTGTTTCGAGGTGATACTCCTGATTAGCTAAGAGACATCTTGAAAATACCATTTAAGCTTTATCAATCTTCCTTTTTTTTTTAACTAGGTTTCATTACTTGCTGTTGGCTTAATACAAATCACAGCTCACAAGGTTCACTGTACTTAATTGTCTTTTTTGTGAATCCTGGCTCCCATTCGATACTTATTAAAGCACTCACATTCATGAATGCACTCTTGTCTTCACCAGTATTACTGTAATATTCTCTCCCCCCCAATAAAATAACAAAATAAATACTTAGCGGTAGTGGAGCTAAAAGAAAGTTAATTTCAAATTACATTTAAAATGTTTTTCAAATGTTGCCCTCCAGTGACCTGTTTAAAAGCCACTGTGTTTTGGCAAGTCTCATCTTTCGCAAGTGTTAAGACATCATGTATGTCGCCAAGACAGTAGTCATGCAGGCCTGGAGAAATATTAAACTAATAAATATTTTGTATCACTGTTAAAAAATATAAATACTGTTGCAAACTATGAGCAGAGACTGTTATGCTCAAACAAACCAAGTGGCTGCTTGGGGCGTCAGCACAGAAGAGACACTAAAATAGAAAGTGTAAGTAGAGATCAGCTTGAAATGCAGAAAGTGTTCATATAAAAACCAAAATTGTTGCTGTCACCCTTGAATTCGTAGAATTTCAGATGTGGGGTGGGGCTAATGGTAGGACAGGGGCCAGTGAGAATGGTGTAGGGGCACCACAAGTATTTTTGCTTGGGGCGCCATTATATCTCATACTGTTCTTTACTGTGAGTTGAGCGATGAGTGCTTTTTACTGTTCTTTTCCTTTCAAGTAAACACTGCAATGCTTTCTGCTTGGAAAGTGCTTCATCATGGAGACTTAATTAAATAGTGACCAAAAAAATGAACTTGGAATGCTGCTGTGCACTGAAACTTCTGCATCCGATGACCTCTTTGCCTTGTAAGAGGATTTCACATGCTGCAGCCTACAACATTTGTTACTATAAGATCTGAAAAAGAGATGTTTTATAGTCATTAAAACAGGATTTCACTAGACATGTGTTCACGTTGCTTCTTCCTGGTTTGAAGTCATAGTCCTCTGTGTTTGGCATAACAAACTGTTGCAGCAGAATTATTTTGCTGTCACAAGCAGAGGATTGGGACTTCTGAGCAGGAAGAATAGCAGACACATATGAATTTTAAGGAACAAAGAGCCTGTTTTTTATTTATTTATTTCATTTTCGGAGTAACACCTTTGAGCTGGGGAGCTCATTTACAAAGGTTCCAAGTCAAGGTTTACATAGGACAAGACAAATAGGTAACATACAAGTAAAAGACAACAAAGGCGGTCACACATTTCCCTCAGAGACAGTATATTACAAAGATGGTCACACATTTCCCTCAGAGACGGTATGTTACAAAGATGGTCACACATTTCCCTCAGAGACAATATGTTACAAAGATGGTCACACATTTCCCTCAGAGCCTTTGTGTTACAAAGATGGTCACACATTTCCCTCAGAGACAATGTGTTACAAAGATGGTCACACATTTCCCTCAGAGACAGTGTGTTACAGAGATGGTCACACATTTCCCCCAGAGACGGTATGTTACAAAGATGGTCACACATTTCCCTCAGAGACAATGTGTTACAAAGATGGTCACACATTTCCCTCAGAGACAATATGTTACAAAGATGGTCACACATTTCCCTCAGAGACAATATGTTACAAAGATGGTCACACATTTCCCTCAGAGACAATATGTTACAAAGATGGTCACACATTTCCCTCAGAGACAGTGTGTTACAGAGATGGTCACACATTTCCCTCAGAGACGGTATGTTACAAAGATGGTCACACATTTCCCTCAGAGACAATATGTTACAAAGATGGTCACACATTTCCCTCAGAGACAGTGTGTTACAAAGATGGTCACACATTTCCCTCAGAGACAGTGTGTTACAGAGATGGTCACACATTTCACTCAGAGACAGTGTGTTACAAAGATGGTCACACATTTAGCACAGAGGCTATAAAGTCACAAAATTGCAAGTTCATTACAGCTATCATAAGACGTGGAAAGTGAGGGTGGGGAAGGGGATAAAGGTGGTAATTCTTAAGGAGGAATTCTTAAAGAGCGCAGAGCAGCAGAAGAAAGAAGCCAGAGAAGGCTTTGTCCGAGATAAGTGTGTGGGGAGTGGAGGATTAAGGGGTGGGAGCAGCGGAGGATAAAGTTAAGATGCTAGGTATTAGTATGTTATCTGCCTGTGTGGCATTGTCAGTGGAACCTGTGTGTGTGTGTGTGTGTGTATGTGTGTGTGTGTGTGTGTGTGTGTGTAAGTGTGTGTGTGTGTGTGTGTGTGTGGGGGGTAATGGGTGGAAGAGGGATTAGGAGGAAGGGATTTGTGGGTGAATGACGTGGGGGGAAGGATGAGAGTCAGAGTTTCTCAGGAGGGACAGGCATACTGAATTTCTCCCATTAAGAGGAGAGGGAGTTCTCTTTTAAAGGACCCTAATTTCTCACAGTTAAGGAGGGAGGCAGGGAGGTAGTTTAGGTACTGAGACCCTCGGCAGGATAGCGCACGCTGGGCAAGTGAGATTTGTCTAAAAGGGACGAGGAGTACGCCTTTAGCAACACTTCTAGTAGACTTAACAGCTAGGTCCTGCTGAAAAAGGTCTAATGTGGATGCAGAGGAGTGGCCAAGCAGGGCCTTTTTGCCGATAAGGCAGGCCTGACATTTTGCTCTCAGGTGGAGCGGTAGCCACCCTGTTTCCGAGTAAAGGGTACATGTGTGAGTCAAATGCTGTGCCCCAAGACCAGCCTGCAAGCCTTGTTGAGAAAGGTTTTTATTCTTTTCAGTGCAGTGTCCGACCCTGCCTATAGATTGCCAGCTCGTAGTCAATTATTGATAGTACAGAGCTCCTGGTAACAAGGTTCTGCGCCTCTGGGGACAGGGCTTGTCTATGATGATATAGAACGCTAAGCTTGATGTTGGCAGTTTTCACTACGTGGTCAATCTGGGTGGAAAAGGACAGGGTGTCATCCAGGTAGATGCCCAGATAGTTGAAATTGCTAACTTGCTCAAATGTATGACCCTTATTGCCAATAATATTCAGAGGGCCAGCTCTGTTCTTATTGTGGGGTCTAGAGAATAGCATAACCTTTGTTTTTTATGGTTGAGGAGGAGTTTATTCTTTGTGAACCAAGCCTGAAGTTTTAGGAAGTTTTCCTGAAATGTTGAGGTTATATCGGACAGGTGTTTTTCTGAGACCATAATAGCATCATCCGCATATACGGTAGTACCATTTTTATGCCAGTTTATTTAGTAATAAAGAAAATAATAACCTAAAACTCAAACATGCCTGAATGTTATAAGTTTTGAGTCTTGCCGATGCAGACTGCCTTTGTGTTGCCAGAATCTAGAAAATCACTTTAAACAAAATGAGGCGAATCTTGGAATGTGATCTTTCTGTGTGCCAAATTATTACCTTGAACATCTTGCATGGAGAAATCCCATCTGCCTCTTCAGCATAGACTTGGTATTATTCTTTCATCAAACACTGAAATAACAATCTACTTTCTGAATGAAATTGTATGTATGTTATTAATGTTAGTTACTGCTATTTTGACATCAGTCGTTACCATTTTAACATTTTGCTTAGTGACTACACCACTGCCTGGAGAGTATTTGGAGCCTTACCATGCATTGCTGCAGTCTGCTGAATAACCTGAAACTCAAATATGCCTGAATATTACGAGTTTTGAGTTTTGCCGATGCAGGTTGTCTTTGCTTTGCCAGAATCTAGAAAATCACTTTAAACAAAATGAGGAGAATCTTGGAATGTCATCATTCTATATGCCAAAGTATTACATTGAACATCTTGCATTGAGAAATCCCATCTGCCGCTGCAGCATAGATCTGGTATTATTCTTTCATTGAATACTGAAGTAACAATCTACTTTCTGAAATTGCATGTATGTTATTAATGTTAGTTACTGCTATTTTGACATCAGTCGTTACCATTTTAACATTTTGCCTAGTGACTACACCACTACCTGCGGAGTATTTAGAGCCTTACCATGCATTGCTACAGTCTACTGATCTTGAAGTTCAGCGAATGTCTTCATTGTCTCTTGTTAATCTTTTGGTTGATGGAAATGGTAAGTACATTTTTGTTACCTTTACTGCCTCAGAACTACCTAGCCTATTTCAGGTGTCACAATAAACTAATGGAATTTAACAGTATGTATACTAGAAGTATAACTTCAGAATTATTTGCTAATTTATGTATTATTGAACCATGATACATTTTCATTTTTAAGGTGTCATGTATCTGCCTGCCCTTGTCTATGCTAATTTTTTAAACATCAGTCCTTGGTATGAAACTTGCTTCCTCTGCTTCATTTGGTAGCATACCTGATGAAGGGACCTGTGTGACCACGAAAGCTGGTTTACAGTAACATGTATGAACACTTCCTTTCTAGGTCCTAATCCAGTCTTCCAAGGACTAACACAGCTGTAAACATTCTCTCCTAACTTAAGTACCTAATTCTGTACCATGGCACAATAAAAACGTTTTTGGTTCACATTTTGTCAAAGTTTGTTATGCAGTATGCATTTATATAGTGTGCTCTTAGCTGTTATTGTGTAGCCTAAACACTTGTGATGATAGGGGATGCTATTTTAAATGTGCCTCTGCTCAACAACTTTTTATCCCTCTAAATAAAATTGAAATGAATCGAGTGTTATCCAGGTAGGGACACCAGCTAGTAATGTACTTAAAATAATTAAGGCTACTCTGGACAACAGCTTCCAGGATCAAACTGGTATTCAGCATGCGTCCCAGGTTGCTTTGCAGTGTCCCTAACCTTGCATTTTACCCCACACAGGGTAGGCAGCCTGAGTGTAACCTCTGGGAATCATGTAGGGATCCTAGAATTTAGTTAGGTTGCCTGATATTAACTCTGGAGCTCTGGTTTGAGAGTTCCTGCTGTCATATACTCTGGTGCATGTATAGGGGGAGGGGCCTGGTGTGCTGTGTATTTGCTGCTCAGAGGAGCATCTGCTAAATCTTTTAGTGGGCATTTGGAGGACAACAACCTGTGCCATAGCTGCAAGGGAAGTCCTTTATTTTGTTTCTGTCATGCTGCCCGTGAACCATTCTGTGCTTCAGTAAAATGGCGGCGGCCAATAGAATTTGCCAGCTATCGAGTGTCTGCTCTGTGGGGTTGATCTACAGCTTCAGCTGTGGTCAGCTTGGCATTTGTCTGTCGGTGTCTGCCAGGATTGCTGCTGCAACCATGGACAGCCTGAAAGTGTATTTGCTGTCGTCCTCTGTCACCACAGATTTAGAATAGCACCTTTATTGATGCTAGGGTAATGCATTTGTTCTTCCTAAGTTTATTACTGCAAGAACTGGGGAACATCTATTGCCAAACCGGAACCAAGTTCTGCTTTTATTGATTGCTGTGCTCCAATAGTGTTGATTAAATAAAGCAGCAGCAGAAGGGACTTTCTGGTTTTGCAGTGTTCAGCAAAAAGATATGAACATGCCTTTCAATGTGTTGTACCTCTTTGGCCATGATATAGAAGAGGCCCTCAAGGAGTCCAGTGACAAGATGTCATCCCTGAAAAGACATGAAGAACATACACACAACTCACAGAGGACAGGAGCATTGGTTCTTCCATCATTACGTTTAAATTGTTTAATATATTTCAATTCCCATATCCTTCTCTCCAATGTGTTTTTGAAGTTGCCTCTTAGTATCAGGACAGACAGGTCTGATGGAGAGTGATGTGGTTGGGAAAAGGGCTGTCCTACTGGTGTGCTGATACCTGGTTTAATATATCAGGGCCCCTAGTGCTCTGAGGCAGAACTTTCTGATTTCTGCGGCAAGGCTCCTTGGTTTCTGCTGCAGCATTTTCTGATTTCTGTGGCATGATTTATTCATTTCTGTGGCATAATGCAGTTCTACCATTGGTTAAATATGATGTGATGTCATCAATGACATCATATGTCGAGCATAGAGGAGGGGCTTCAGGATAAACAAGATGGGAAAGAAAGCCTGGCACTATGGAAAAACAGTATGTTTAAATAAAAATTCACAAAAAACAGTGACTTCTGCTACACTATATACATTCTGCGGCATGATGCAAATTCTACGGAAAATTCCGGAACCGCAGAATCGCAGAATTCCAGAGGCCTTGAATATTATGTTGCTGGTAAAGGTTCATTTTGGTTTGCAGTGGTTGCTTTGTTTCCCCTACTGAGCATCCATTTGTGAACCGTTTGCACTGAGTTAGGTAAACTACATTGCTTGTTTTGCATGTGTAGGATCCATTTAATTTTATTGTGCTCATCCTCCCAACTAACACTTCTCCCCTTACTTAAACTATCCTCTCATAAAATATTTTGAAACAGTGTAACTTTAAGTATAAATTCAGCTCCTGTTCCAAATGCTTTTGCACCTGATGAATGGACCTGTGCGGCCCCAACTGTTTGTGTATGATACCATCTTTGTGCAAGACATACGTTGTTCCCTTTGTATATGATACCATCTTTGTACAAGACATACATTGTTCCAATAAAATGTATCAAACTGTCCAGCGGCTCCTGTTTTCCAAGGACCAATATGGCTACATCCCCTCTGTACTGACATGTGATTGGTTTGAAATAGTCCTATTTTTATCCCTATTTTGGGCCCCTAGTTAGAGCTGCCCTTTTCCTATCTGATATTCATGTTTGTAGTTGCTCATCAATTCCAGAACCTGGTGATAGTTGAGTGGAAGCCTGAATGGAAAGATTAATTGTAGGTTTCCGCTCAGCTGATGTTACCAGGTTCCAGAACTCATAATTGTCATCCCATGCAGTTCCCCTTCTGTTAGGCAAAGGTTTCTAGGGACAGGGTGTTTGGTTATACTACAGGGTATCTTTGAACTTACAGTGAAGGGTGACAACTGGTGCATCAGGGGCCTTGGTGAGGTGCCTTGAATTTGTAAGCCTGTGTATTCTGTAGAAGCTGCACTTCTAATACTGGTTCACATTCTGATTTTGTTCCATGTTTACTGGTCGTTTAGTAAATTAGTAAATTCACTGGTGTTTCTGCTTTACACTCTGTTGGGCAGTACCATCTTAGAACTGTGAGGTACTTTTATGTCCTGGTTAAAGCACTTATATTGTTTTTGCAATGCATTTATGTTCTACTCTGGAACCCTGTGACCCAAAGGGGACATAAACTACATCATACAGCTCTAAAATGGCACTTACCAGTAATGTGTTAATCGTAAACTCCCCCCACCCCCATGTTTACTAAAAGGCCAGTAAATGCAGCAGTAACAGAAAGGGATCAAATATATGAAAGAAAATCATTTCCTGGGAAAATGACTTTAAGTTTCAGTGCAGTTTTCCTTTAAACACTTACATTTTACAGCTTCTCAGCAGCATGGCTACCCTTGCTGGACTTGCAGGGTGCTGGTGCCTAGCCCTGAAGATAACATGGAAGCATATCTCTGCTGAAACACAAGGGCGGTCATCATATTGACTGGAACTTAACACTTCTTCAGGCAAACCTGCCAAAGATAGATGGTACAGTACAGAGCACAGCAAATTGGGTTTACCTATGCTGATGCGACAACATTGTTGTCGATGTGCAGCATAGAGACATCCCCGATGTAAACAGGCGAAATTTCGCCTGTCAGACAGTGTTTTTCTAGCCCCCAGACCCCCATGCAGGGGGCTCGCCCCTCCCCTTCTCTGGGATTGTGCTCAGTCGGAGTTAATGTGGGGGGTTGAAAGTCAGCAAAGAGCAACATTTGGCTGGTAGATCTCCAGCGACAGTTTCAATCTTGTTGAAACTGTTGCTGTGATCGAGACTTCGCGAATATGGGTTTGGCCTTCTGTCGGCATACCAGCAAATTGTACAACATCACAGAGAGATGTCTGATTTTACAGAGCAAATGTTATGTAATAATAAACAGAATAAAGAGACAGAATTGTATTTGTAGGCAGATAAGTCTTGAGCATCCAAAAATCCCAAGCAAGTGCACTTTGAATAAAACATGTCCATTAAAGTTAAATCAAGACAAATTGATGGAAAGTGAATCATAGGATATCTGTATGGAATTCATGTTCTAGAGACGTGGATATGATGTACCTATCCACACTTCTGTCAGTGTTTCTTTCCCTTTAAGACTTGCCAGATGTCTTCAAGTTGGCTCCTCCCACCTACCTGGCTGGTAATTCCCTTGACTCCGCCCCGTGATGTCAGATCTTACTTTCTGCTGGAAGAAGATTCCCTCCTTATCACTGTCCGCGCTCAGTAGGCCCTTTGCTCCAAACTTTTGCAATTTGTAAAATTCTTCATCTTCAGGCGATTTCTTAGGAATCTCCATTATGGGCACCAGGATTCAAGAAGTGTGAGTGTGAGCAGAAGATGTCCTGGACGGACATGCACACCATGTGCATCTACTGCCTTGGCCATGAACACAGTCCTCAGGTGTGTGGCCTGTGTCACACTCTGCATCCTTCAGCTCTGGAAGACTGGCACACTGGGATTCTCTTAGGGTTCCCAGATGAATGTAATCTCCCCGTTAAATCGAAGGATGCCTGTCGGGTGGTCTCCATGGCTGTGGGGTCTGTTGAACACCTCACGGCATTTGAAGAGGCTGCGGCTCAGGCTGCAGAGCATGTCTGTTCGGCTTCAGCCTTCGTGACGCTTTCCCTTGGCACCACCTTCACGGGTGTGTTTAGTGATTTGTGCCAGTCCCTTCCCACCTTTGGGCAGGGCCATTCTAAGGGCATTAAATCAAAATCTGAAAAGAAGGAGACTAAAAAGAAGTCTTACCATCAATTATGGGATCGCGAGCGCTCTTGGGCCTCAGATTCCCCTGCTTCCCTGAAGGTTTCGACTACAGTCAGTCCTTCAGCCCAGGCCGCTGGCTCCACGGTCTCCCATCAGGCCATTGGCTGAGATGTCTTGTCAACTATCCCGCCAAGATTTTTCTTGACCCGGTGGACACGTTGTTGCCAAATGAGGACAATACTTCCCTCTCTAGGACTTTGCTCCTGCCTGTTATCTCGGGGTTGTCGGACTAGCCTGCTCATCTGGTCCATAACTCTTGGGATATGGTAATCCTGGAGGATCCTCAGCTTTCACCGGCTGCCTCCAAGACCCACAATTGGCATTCCTGACGGTCGAGGTTGAGATCTCAATCCCAAAGCCCCAAGTCAAGTAGCCCATGTCAGCATCAGCATTCCCGCTCTCAGCATTGGGGCAAGCAGCGTCTCCACTACTCCTCCTCCACTTCTTCCTCCTCAGCTGAGGAGAGGCTCTGTTGCAAAATGTGTCTGTGCTATGAGGAGCTTATGTGGCATCAGCTCATGACTACCAGGGTTAAGCTGATCCCGGACCCCAACCTGGCTATCATGTGGCTCCTGCCACCAAAGCTTCAGCCTGTACTGGCTCAGCCAGTCCCAGCTCGGCCTATCCCGACTTCTTCGCCCATCCAGGTGGAGCTGCCACCTAAGCAACTGAAAGAAGGCCTCCCCTCCTAAGAATGCCCATAGTGCTCCAGGGCTACATAATTGGTTGTCGATCACCGTTACTGGTTGACCACTCTTCAGCGAATCTTCGGAGTCTGAGGGCTCCTCCCTACACTCCTGTCTGGTAAATGCCGAGTCAGGAGAGGATATGTCCACTAAGCATAATCCCACTTCTTTTGCTGGTCTGCTCAGCTTAATCTCAGAATCTGTGGGTCTCCAGATGGAGCCAGTTCAGAAACAGACTAAGTACCCCTTCACCAAGATTTCCAATCAGGGTGAATCCCTTGGGGAGGCCTTTCTGGTTCCCAAGGACATTCTTGGTCCCACTCTGGAGCTTTGGCAGCACCCTGCCTCTTGCCCTGCACCATCAGCATGGATGGCCCGCAAGTATGCAGTCCCTACTGGTTCCCTGTTGGGCTTCACCGAGCATCCCTTGTCCGAAGGTCTGGTGGCCAACTCAGTCTTTTGGCATACTGGCAATGGGGAGTATTATGAAATGCCCGAAACTCGGAATCCCAGCACTCAGGATCCTGAGCCCGACATTGTGTTTGCCCAATGGCTCGCCATCCCGACGGATGTAAGCCCAACTCCTGAACCTGCAAGGATGCAGAGTTGATTATGTTAATTTAGGGGGGTGCGAGGGGCGCAGCCCCCCACCCACCTTCAAAAATTCCATAAGTGCGGTGTCTCACTTTCCACCGTTGGGATGGCGCTCCATCCAGCAAACATAATTTTGGGATGTCGGGGTCGGGACCCTCGGTGTAGGGATTCCAAGTTTCGGCATTTCTATATGGAAATAGTTACTCCCCGGCAATGTCAGGGATGTGGATGAGCCTCCCAACAAGGAATCCAAGAAATTGCATCATATGGTCAAGAAGGTCTATGAAGCCTCTTCCCTTAGCCTTCGGCAAGTGAGTTCAGTCCTTTTAATGTCCCACTTCACTCATGCCCTCTTAGGCACCCTTGATGAGGTGCCCCCTCCGCTTCTGGCTAACTTACAGACCACAGTCAAGCAGGTCCGGGACGAGAGCTGAGCAATGGCTTAGCAGCAGCTCCAGATGGCCATGGACATTGGTCATGCCCGATCTGTGGCATGCACCGCAGGGCTTGGCTGAGGATCTCGACCTTCAAGGCAGATACCCATCACAAGTTAGTGGATGTCCCCTTCCTGGGCATCGATTTACTTGGGCCGGGGGTGGAAGGATACCTAACTTGCATTGAGAAGTCCAGTGCCTCCTCTGGGACTCTGTCACTTCCACCCAGAGGGGGATAGCAAGTGCTCCAAGCTTCAAAGGAAGAAGCCCTTTTGGCCCAAGCCATCCCAGCCCCCAGCTGGGCAGCAAGCCCAGGCTTGGCATCCTCGACCAAAGTCAGTTGCTTCGGTTATTTGGAAACCAGGAGGTTGAGGTCACGCTGCTTCCTCAACCAGTCCCTCTTCTGCTTCCAAGTCTGCCCAGTGACGGGATGGGGGTGCCTCCCCAGTGCTCATCCTGCCTCCCCTCAGTCCTCCCATGGGGGGGGCCAGCTCTGCCACTTCCTTTTCCGCCTTGTCCACTGTCACCACAGACAGGTGGGTCCTCAAGGTGATTGGTCAGGGACTACCTCTAGAGTTCGAGGCTTACCTACCTTGCTGAGCCCATGCCCCATGGGAGGACATGGTGTCCTTCAACATGCTGACAGCCCTTCGAGAAGACATTGCCCAATTCCTCCAGAAGGAGGTCGTGGCTCCTGTCTCGGACCCTCCAGTACACCCAGGGTTTGTCTCCAGGTACTTCTTGGTGCCAAAATGGATTGGCGGGCAGGCGCCCCATCTTAGATCTGCATGACCTGAACAAGGTTCTTCGGTTGAGCACTTTCAGGATGGTCACTGAGTCCCAGATCATACCATCTCTGGAGCAAAGCATGTGGTTTTGCTCTCTGGATTTTCAAGACCTGTTTTTCCATGTCTCAAGCTGTCCTGCCCACCACTGGTTCCTCCGGTTCCCTGTTCCAGGCTCCATACACTGGACCTGCAGTGAGCACTCACTTATTATATGGAGCACATGACTGGAGTTCGGGGAGAGGTTTGTCAGCTATTTGGCACCTACGCTGAAGCCGCACCTGGTAAGTGGATGACTGGCAGGTGGATTGTATCCTGCATCGACCTCTGCTATAGGTTGGTGGGTAGGGAGCCTCCTGTAGGGCTAAGGGCTCATTCCACACATCATACAGCTGCCTCAGTGGTTGTTTCCAGGGATGTCCCTATCCAGGAAATCTGCAGGGCTGCTGCCTGGAAATCATCACACATCTTCATCTCCCATTACCACATTGACCATGAGTCATGCCAAGATGCTGTTTTTGGGGCTTCAGTTCTTCAGCCTCTGTTTTCTAAATAGGGAGTGTGCGCCTTGCCCCCTCTTCCCGCAGAACTGCTAGGAGTCTGCCAGAAGTTTGGATAGGTACATCATATCCACGTCCTTAGAAAAACATATTATTCACTTGTAACAATAGATCTTCCACAGAATGGTCTGATGCAGTAAGTCATTACTTCTGGGAGTTCCCAATAGGTGGCGCCCTAGCACAGAAGTTTCTTCTAGCAGTCTCCACACCAGGAACCACTCACACTACTTCACTTCCTGGGGCTGTGCCTATAAAAGTGGGTTGTCCCTGGTAATCTCCGTTCATTTTCCCGCTGGCTTCAGCTCTGACAGCAGCTTATTCTTCTAACAGCAGTCTACGACGTGGATTGAACCTATAGCTTGGGGTGCCTGGGCTTCATACATGGCACCAGATTCCTGTACTTGATAAGAGTGGTACAATGGATGTTGCCCTGTCATACACGCAGGGTACTCAATCACAGGGCTCAAAACATTTAGAGTCCTCTTCAAGAAACAAAATAGGGAGGGAAACACCTTCACCTAAAGTCCTGCCTGACCACCTTTCAACGGTCATACCTCCTAAACATAGATCATCAAGAAGACATTCATCGTCGATGGGCAATACACCACCATCAACGGCAGGCACTTCTTCATCAAAAGAACACAGAAGTTCAACCTCGCACAGAAAGGAACATTCATTGTCGACAGAACGTCATTCTTCAGCTTCATCCCCTTCGACGAGGCCACATACACCGTCGATGACAGAGATCCTGCTACCTTCCCCATTGACAGGGTATACTCCCCCATTGACGAGAGGGCTCTACAAGACATCCTCATCGATGAGAACACCTCCTCTGTCAACGGAGCACACTCAACTTGCTTTATCGTTGATGGGGCTGCTTCCCCCGTCGATGGGACATGCTCCCAAAGCTCCATCGTCAACGAGCAGTGTACCACTGTTGACTGAGCATGCACTCACCTTCTCAACATCGACGACAGCATTTCCATCGTCGATGGAGCATGTACTCACTATTGCATCATTGACTGAGCACATCCCACCATCAACGGAGCATGTTTTGCCTGCCTCATTGTCGACGAAGTGTATTCTACCGTGTTGCATGCTTTTACTTATCCTTCATCAATAAGATACATTACACCATTGACGAGACATGTTTCTCTTCCTCCTTTGTCGATGAGACTGATGCCATCGTCGACGGAGCAGCCCCTGCCTCATAGAACAGCATCTTTACCTGCATATAATACAACTATGGAGGATCCTTATAAAAAGTTTACCATGAAAAACCATGAATACTTTCAAAAACATGTATCAAAAGATACTTATGGGGCTGCATCACCACAAAATAAAAAATTATATACCATGGAATGCAGAGGCAAACCAGCCTCATTTGCTGTCATACATGGCACTCACACACCAGTCTGTGATGAACAAAAACTCCACAAAAAGCACTGGATCACTCTACTGAGAGGCACAAATTGATCCCCCAATGCCATGTACACAAGACTCAGAACCAGCTTACATGGCAATTCCATCCTCACAAGTTCCAAATATTGAACAAATAGTAAATAGAGTGTTATATTCTATGGGTTTTGACCATACACACACTCCGAGACATAACCCTCAATCACAGACTATGTCTCCGCCTCCATCGAAACAGGCATGCACAGAGCTAGAATGCTCATAAGTCATGCCTCCTCATGAATATTCAGAAGAATATTTTTCAGATTATCATATAAATTCAGAACATCACACAAATTATGATGATTCTCCTAATACAAGAGGGTATAAGCAAGGCCCCTAGAATTCTGCGGCCACAGAATTTTGCGCAGAACTTGAAATCTACTGCAGAACTTCTGAGGTGCCGCAGAATTCACTCTTCTTGGTGATTTTTTATTAATATTTCTGTTTATCCATAGAATCTGGTTCCCTTCCCCTCTTTTATATCCAAAACCCCCCATATGCTCAGAATGTGATGTTATCATTGCTATAACATCATACCTTAGCTAACGAAATGTCTGCATTCTGCAACAGAAATGAACAGTCACTTATCTACCACAGCTCCCACTGTCAGACGGTGGCACAGCACATCATGCATGGTGATATTGGCTCAACCTGCACTACAGCCTAATACAATTTTTAGTCTTACATTATTGCGCTAGGGCCAACTTAAACAAAACCTTGTCATTAGCACAGACTTGTTAAGTCCATACCTCACTTTGTACAAACCTATTTGTGCCTTTAAGGTATAGAAATGCCATCTGAATTGAATAACTGGTAAAATGAATTTAACTGTCATTTTAAAAAAAAGTAAAGTAATTATGCCCAGAAAAGTGGAGTATAATAATGTGTAGACCTGTTGAAAGAATAGACCTATTAAATAAATAATTGCACTGTACGCACTTTTGCCAGGGTTATTGATTACATATTGTCACTGGTTGATAGAACCACCTAAAAGTCATGGAGAAATGTTGTGTGCAGGGACAGCTGTTGGGCCAGAGGGTAGCATGTTGTGTTTCTGTGCTGGCAACTCAGGTTCAGAGATTAGCTCTGGGAGCTGGTTGGGCAGTACAAGGATTGGTGGAACACATCACTGCTGGGAGCCTGGGAAGGTATGGTGTAGTGTTCTGTCACATGGTAGACACATTATGATGGGCTGGAGAGCTCTATCTCACAATCGGTTCACATGCATGTCATGGCCTGATGGTGTTATGCAGTGTGTCGGAGTAAGCAGGTTGACATGAAAAATGAGTTTTGCAATAACTCCTCTATTCCATTTCCAATGGGGCCTGTATGAATGAGGATGCAAGTTCATGGAAATTAAAAAAATATATATATACATATATATACACACACACACACACACACACACACACACACACACAGAGTATCTCTGTCTCTCTCTCACACCACACACACACATTTGTATGTATGTTACAGATTGCATATGAATATGTAAGTGATACACAGTGGGAACCTCATGAGTGATGTAGAAAGCACATACAAATATGTAAGTGATAGACAGTGGAAACCTCATTAGTGGGATAGATAGCATGCATATAGAAATACCTTATTTATCACATAAGATCCCCTCTACATATGTCATTTATGCAACAGGCTAGGACCTTAAGAGAGAGACATTTGTTTTGCTTTTTTAGGAATAAAATTGTTTTTATAAGTCTGTTATTTTTTGAACTAGTGTTACTGTGCTTTCCACCATCCTGATTGCTATAACCACTGCCATGAAAGTGAAGTCAAGATGACAAGCTGACACTGTGATGTGGTAGTTTGTTAGTGCCGCAGAACTTCCGCAGAAATTACAAACCACAGCCACAGAAGTTCTGCGGCAAATGGTAGTCTTGCCGCAGAACTTGGTCCCACTGTGCCGCAGAAAAGTAGGGGCCCTGGGTATAAGTCCCTTATGATGTACCATCTTACTGGGACGAAGGACTACTACAACCACCAATGGTCATTTATCCACCGGATGACCCCTCGTTCCCTGAAATGATGTTACAAATACAAAAAAAAAATGGGATTTACCACAACGGAACAAGACAGATTAAGTAAAGATGTGGCAGAATATCTGGACATTCCAGAAGAACCTATCCAGGCAGCCCCTTCCTTTATACCAACATTCAGAAATGTGATTACTGAAGCATGGAGTCAACCCATAGTGGCACAGGAGTTACCTAGAAAAGCACACAGGCTCTATCAGGCTCCTCTTGATTATTAATATTTAATAAATATGCCCATTGCGGATTCTGTGGTTATTGCAGCTGCTCACGACCGCACTAGCAAACCTAAACATACAAGCACAATACCTCCAGAGAGAGACTCTAAACATTTTGATTATATGGGGAAGAAAGTGTTTGTCCTAAACACACCAAATATCAGAATACTTAATTATATGGGACATATGCTGAAATACCAGCGTACGGTGATCACCTCTGCTGGGAACGTATAAATAAACTACCTGCATCCCCCTGAAAAAGAGCAACTCACATCAATAATAAATACATTCACCTCCCTTTCCCGACATTTATTAAGATCAGGATACGACATTGCCGATGCTTCAGCTAGAGCCTCTGCAGTCAGTATTCTTATACACCATCAGGCATGGCTCCGACTCTCAGGGCTAGCACCTGATATTCAACAAAAAGTGGCTAATGCCCCCTTTTCTGGCGACCATCTTTTTAGCCCCCCGGGGCTCAAACGATTCTGGATAATCTACAAACCTCAGGCAGACAACTGAAAACAGTACAATATATGTACTACAAACCACGCCCTCAGTATAATTATTCATACAAAACTGGGAATTATTTTAACCAAAGAGAAAACTTTAAGGGCAAAGAAAAAGTGACAAGGAACACAACAAAACCGACCCTTGGCCGCCCCTCAGGCCGGTCCGGTGCCTCTTCCTCTCATTAAAGACTTCAGACTTCACCCCGGTCTCCTCTTCTAGGCCTTGGAGACCTCTTGGGGCTTCAACTAAAGATCAGACTGAGGTCTTTTCCAAAAGGCTCTATACATCTAGCCACTTTTTTCTGAGGTATCACTGTTACAGACCATCACGGACATTCCATCAGGATGCCTCTCGGCCTGTTGTGCGCGCTGGTCTCCATGCCCCTCCCACAAACAGGTCCAACTACTGCTATTCACATGCTGAGACACAATCAACATATCCTGGTATGGATTAAATTATTCTTTCAACTTGCTACTGCTATAAGCATCTTTCACCTGATCATGAACAAAGATCACACGAATAAGGGTGAGTACATATACAGAGATTATAAGTATTAAAAACTCTGCATGTCTTTTTACTTGACCTAGGTTGCTTGGTCAAAAAAAAAATATATATATATATCTATATCTATATATATTTACACCTATGTATTTAAGAAATCTCAAGAATGAGATCCACTGCCTTATGATTTCAATTATATTATTCATTATTTAAGCTTCTGTTTTCCAAACAGTGCACATAATGGGCTCACTGTATGAACATTTCAGATTTACGCCTAACAAGGTTGCAAGCCCTGACATACTTGGGACCCCCTTGTAAGTAAGATTACTAATACAAGATGGATGTGTAAACATTACTCTATTACTTTACATGTTCCTTAAACCAAATGCAAGATTGATTATAGCCACGGATTCTAAGAATCACTGACTTCCTTTATGTCACAGATACATTGTTTCATTTTACAACATTATCTGCTACTTACATATCCTATTTTATGCCAAATGGATATGTTTTCTAATGACTTAACAGACATGGCAAAAAAAAAAAAAAAGAGAACAGTCTTAACTTGTTACATTGTAGCACTTCTAAAGAATAACAATGTATTATTTGAGCTACTGTTGCAGCTCAGGTCCCAGTAGCATTTGGCGGACGGACACTGTCTTTTCACTGCATATCAATGGAATCGATTATTCACTCCATGATATGGCGGAATTCCTTCTGATTTATTGATTTATTTGACATGTCTCACCCTGATCGGGCTGACATCCACTTAACACATCTAATAAACACCTAATAATAACAGTTCTGACTTCTATTTTATTCATAACCCTATAACGAATAAGAGAATGGAACATGTACAAATAGAATACAAAATTCTTCTGTATGCTGATATGCTACTTTCAGCATCTATTGGTCATATGACCACATTATCCCTATGGCAGAGTGCCATATTTGGCCACCCACTGCCACATAACTGCTTGGGAATATCCCAGAAGTAGTGACTTACTGCAAGTGACCATTCTGTGGAAGATAGTTACGTAAAGATTTTCGTCGTAACACTAGATCTTCTAGGAATGTCTCTTGCAGTAAGTAGCTTCCCTTCCTCCAACCCCCTGCCATTTTGTAACAGGAAAACGAGGTAGGGTTGGGAGGCTTTGGTACCTGTTTCCCTTGGTCCCTCGCTTTCCTGAGCTGAAACTGGCGGGGAACGGAGATTACCAGGGACCACCCACTTTTATAGGCATAGCCCCAGGAAGTGAGGTAGTGTGGGTTGTCCCTGATGTGGAGACTGCTAGAAGAAACTTCTGTCCTAGAGCGCCACCTATCGGGAACTCCCAGAAGTAATTACTGACTGCAAGAGACATTCCTAGAAGATCTACTGTTATGACAAAAATCTTTGCGTAACTAACTTTCTAGGAGTGGTGTATGATGTCCATCCACACTTACCCACCCAACCTCCTCTGGCAAGTGGCACAACGGTCTTGCTTCCAGCGAGTAAGATCTGACATCATGGGGCGGTGCTGAGGGAGTTACCACTCAGGTGGGTGGGAGGAGCCAGCTTGAAGACATCTGGCAAGTCTTAAAGGGAAAGGAACACTGCCAGAAGTGTGGATGTACATTATATACCACTCCCAGAACTACTGTAACAGGTGAGTAACCTGTTTTTTTTCCAGCCGGTCAACTCCGCAGTAACATCCTACCCCGTGCTGAGGCTCCATGGGTGGCATAACCCAAACAAACAGCTTTGTTACTGCTGAAGTCATAACATCAGGAATGAATCCTAGTCAGTTAAAAAAAGTTAACTAAACATATAGAGTAACTTCAGGACCACAATCCCTCTATCAGGGTCTTAGGCTTGATGCCCTCCATGCTCAAGGACTAAGCACAGTTTTAGTGTCCACCAGGCAGCCACCTGCTCATCATATGGAGAGTTTTTTGCCTTGGCCTTGAAATACCTTGACTAATTTGTGGCTGGTTGTCCAGTACACAGCTGAGACAGCTGCCGCAGAACCTTGGCTTCCCCAGAGATCCCTGCCTGTACTGGGTACAAGTGTGTATGTAACCCCCTACCGGCTGGTGCACTCTGCTGTCTGTAAGCTCCCTCTGTTTTGCCAGTCAAGGTTAATGTTCAGACAGTTCTTAGCCTGTGATTGCTGTCAAAGTATGTAAGAAGGGGTTGGCATCTATTTTAGGAGGTTGGACGTGGAGTACAGGAGAGTGTGATGTAGGAGCTGTAAGTGGAGAAGTAGGTTCATGAGATGAAAAGGCTGAAGAATCAGTGAGATTATCTCTCAAAGGTGTCCCTTAGTGGCCCTCATGGGTCCCGCTGCCAACTCTCAGGTGGGACCTTGATCATGATGAGAAGGAAGGAGGACTGATGCATCTCAGTCTGCGAGGTATATTCTACAGTCGGGTTGAAGGAGCATTAGTTTTTTAACATTATTAGGGCTCAAGCTGGATGCCAGGACCCCACACTGCCTGGTAGGTGGAATGTGTGGATATGCATTTCCCTGGGGCATATTGGCCCATGTGGGTGGCACCTTGCTTGGCACCCTTGAGATGCTCACCACAGGGTAACAAAGGGATGGGGAAGTTTTGTCTGTCTAGGCACCTTAATTCTGGGCCCACAAGCAATGCCTATTCTGTCTGGCTCCTTGCCTGGGAGTTCAAATCCAGATTGTTCCTCCAGCTTGTGGGGCTCTGTGGTGGACAGAATGAGATAGAAGAGAAGGAGGAAGGGCCTTGCCTATGGTCCAAAAGCAAAAAAGGGAAAGAGATAAGATACTGTTCAGTAATGTAAGTCATGTGAAAAGAACTATTATACAATGGCATGAAAAAATCCTGGACTCTGATTGGTCAGTCTTGGGCTGGACCAATGTTATCCCAGTACAACATCGCGGCTCTAGTCTCAGCCTCACTGTGAACCTGTAGATGAACTTTTGGAAGATGAGCTAGATGACCTCTTTTTTTGCATCTCCTGTTAAGAAGCAAAAATATTTTCCACACTAAAAACATTCTTTAAAATTATTTTTTTATTTTATATATAACAACAAGCCATTGTATAATAGCAGTAATGCCCTCCAGGGTGTGTGTCGTTTGGGATAACGTCACGCCTCAGTTGTTGGATGCATTCGGCCTGCGGTCTCATGCCCAACCACCTGAGGCGTGACGTTATCGCAGCACGACACACACCCTGTGGGGCATTATTGCTTAATTTATCAGCAGGCTGAGAGCACATTATTCCCCGGACCCCTGCTTATGGGTTCTGTAGTTGACTACATGCATGAAATCATAGAAGAAGCCTGTTGACGTAAGTTAGCAGCAGTGATCTGGGAAAAAGTGTTCGCAGCTACTGGCAGAGACAAAGTTACATAATATGTGTCTGGAGTCAGTTTGCCATTGTGAGAATTCTACAAATGTGCTGATTATGAAAACCTCTAACAGCTGAAATGAGGGGATGAAGCTGTTACTAAATGGCTGCACTGCTCTGATCATGATTTCACACTGTGGACAATGGACAGGACAATGGATTTTATTGCTTTGCTTTAAAACCTGTTTAAATGCTAGCCCCCTTCCGCCTGAGTTCTCCCTCAGTTCATTTCCTGGTAAGTAGTGCAACCCCCTGGGAGGAAGGGTTCACATGTATGAAAAATAAAAACGGTGACACTGGCAATCACAGCCAGGTGGGGCGCACTCCCTGTCCATGGGGCAGTGACTCCCTCTAGTCAAATCCTGCAGTGGGCCTTGGACTTTGCACCATATCCGCAAGGTGTGGACTCACAGGAAACCACTAGGCCTTTAACTCATGCCTCCATTTTTCCTTTGATACACTGCAATCTATGCCATACCCTGTAGTGTTGGACTGACAGGAAGCCCTGCAATCTCATGCCCTGGGCTCTTATGCTCTGTGCCCCCAAATACTTCCTGTACCAAGAAGTGAGACTGTCCAATAACTGAGTTTTAAGGTGGCTCCCCAACTTAAGATGGGTTACATGCTTTCCCCTTGAAAAACAGACAGCCCCATTAGGCTGACGAGCATGCATCCATCAGGGAACTTCAGCCAGTCCCCCCAAACGTAGTCAGAAATTGCCAGGAGAGGAAGGAGCATATGATACATTTATATACATTCACCTTATAGCTGTTACACATTATTATTATTACTAGTGATGAAAAAGGCAAAAGAACATAACATATATAATTTCTATACACAATTATGTATATGTGCTCTATCAGAAATTCTCTGTTTCACATTAATACTTTATATCAGTGTCAGTGGCTCAGCAAGTAGCACACTCGCCTCTGAGGCCAGGAGTTCAGAAAGCTGTGGGTTCTATGCCCACACCAGGCACTTGGGTTAAATCCCAATACTGACACTGTAGTGCAGCATGAGGGCGGTGCTGCACTCCTGAGGTGCTATCTTTCGGATGAGACGTTAAACCGAGGTCCCATCTGCCTGTTCTAGTGGTAGTTCAGGTGGATGTTAAAGATCCCATGGCACTTCTTGAAAAGAGTAGGGGAATTTCCCCCGGTGCCCTGGCCAAATTTCTTCCCAGTCACTAAAAATACTACCAACAACTTAATCTGGTTCAAGGTCATTTGGCATTCATCTATACCCCCCTTCCCCAGGTCGTGCCTGACAATAGGCAGAATTTATCTAGTGCACTTGCCCAGTCAACAAAAACTAAATAAATAAATACAATATTTCACATTTCACTGTGGTTGAAGTTCACCATACCAGAATATAGAGAATAATGTATGGCCAACCATACACAACAAGGCTGTGTTTCCATTAAGGGGTTGAGATGACAGCATATGGACCTCGAGAGCGAAGCTCAAGAGACCCATACTGTCATCTCAACCCCAAGATGGAAACACATGCCATGTTGTGTATGGGTGCCCATATTTTATTTTAAATAGTATATGGTTCTGTACACAGAAATCGCAGAAGTGTTACCTCCCTAAATAAAAGAAAACAAAAAAAAAAACTTGCCATTTCTTTGTTCTGCTTTATGATTGAAATTACATTTATAGACTTTTACAAGTTAAAAGGTACAAAATTTGGCACTGGGTAGTTAGTAATCAGCTAGGTGCTGTGTGAATGAGGAATTTAAAATGTTATGACCTTTGAACTGTGCTGAACAACTGCTCGGGATACACACAGCAGCACCTTGGAATGCACACAACAGTTTAGAATGTGTGCAAGGTTTTTGAGCAGGCTGATTTTTATACAGAACAAAAGCCAACCATATACTATTAAACCCTAATACCATTCATGTCAAAAGCCAGTTTTCAAAAGCATTATGTTAAGAACAGTAGTTCAGAAATGGTACAGAAAAAACGCACAGTTTCATACTAGGTAGGAAGTCTTTCCTGAAATCTATTATCACACTCCAGTGATGCATGCTTGTGCTGGATAGCATTAAACAGATGCTACTGCAAGCTTTATAATGAAACTCTTTAATCTCCAGTAAAACAGGTCAGCTGACATTGCAACTGGGGAAAAATATTTGGTCTCTGTTTAGAATTGATACAGTATCCTGCATGACAAACACTAATCACCTGTCTTCCTAGGTGTTGCCACATTATTATCAATAATTTCTTTTTTATGTTCATTTGCAAAGCATGCAAACATGTTGGTATCAGTCTAAGATGGGTTTGGGGGTTCACCCCTTCTCCACCTATCACAGCTTCAGAATACCACATCTCCTCTGTAATTCTGCCCATTCTCCTCCTTTCTTCTCTTTTTCACTTTGAAGTCCTTTGCCAGTCACAGTACTGTAAAATGAAAGGTAGAAAGTTTTCTTGTCTAGCTCCTCCTTCCTGCTCGAAACCTTACTCCAGTGTTTTGTTCCACATAGCTGCTACTTCTTACGTATGTGCTGCTGTTTAGTGCTTTGTTTCTCAGGAAATGGTGGAAGTGTTTCACAACCTATATCATTTGCATACCCATGATGCAATGCTTGCAGTTCATGGAATTAATTTATTTGTCTACTGTCGTAAAAAGCAAGTAAAGCAGATTTTCTAATATGCTCCTACACTCATTGATCAGTTTATGCAAGAATGGAGCTGTGTTATTCTGCTTACCTGTGTGTTGAACACTAAAATTAAAGCATTTTAATCATTACAATATAAATAAACAAGACTAAGCACATATACCTCTGGTCACCCTATCCTTGGAATTAAGCTGATTACGTTTATTTGCAAAGCATGTGAATAAATTGGTATTAGTCTGAATTGTAAAAGGCCTTTTGGAGGTGTACCTTTCTTTACCTATTAAACCATCAGGATACTAAATTTCCTTTAGTATTTTTTCTAATCTTTGTTTTTCTTCTCCTTTTCCTTTTGACGTCCTTGCCCATTCACTGTATGAGGAGTGAACCTCTTCATTTCCCAGTTGTGACAATTTCTCTGTTATAACTTGTGTCATTAACTGCTGTGCTGTCTGTGCCCAACTACTCAGCAAATACAAGTAAGTGAGAACATGGATCCTTTGGCTCTTCTTTGATCTTTTCCTCTTTCTCCAGTTCCATTATCACCTCTGGCATGCCAGTACACTCAGACATTCCTAGGGCAGACTTATTGGCTAAAGCACTCACCAGAACCAAGTCCTCGGGTGGCGGTGACCCACAGTAGATCGACAATCTAACAGCGAAGCCCAAAAAAGGACCATTACAGTGACATTCATTACAATGGTCCAGGTTTCACTAATGCTGTTTCTCCCAGTGTTCTGCCCCCTTCTCGAAGCAGCTTCAACCTGGAGTTGATTATATTTAAGTGGGGGGGGGAATGGAGAGCGCAATACCCTGCAAAAACACTTGAAACATTGATGGCCCCATGCCGAGTGTCAGCATTTTGCCATCGCTGTGAGGAATGACAGCGGAATGTCTGTCGACATTCTGTGGTGCTTCCCTTGGGTGGCAAACTGTAAACCCACGTGCCCACTCAATGAACCACTGGTGTCCCACCCCAACTCTTCACAGCAGTGGCAGCCGAAGCAGACACAGATGCTTCTTGTCATGTAAAACCTGTCCCTTGCCACCTATTCTTAGCATCTCCAGAGGTGGTCACACTAGCAGCACCATGCACCCCAGTTGCTGAAGAAGGTCCATAGCTAGGGGTACCTTCACTTGGGCATGTGTCCACAACTGGCTGTCCCTTAGGCTCAAATTGGGTCTTTTGTTCACTTATTACTGTATCCTCCCTAATCTGGGATTGAGAGAGCAAGTTTCAGATTCCAGACCTATAGATGCATCTTCTGACTGATCTTGGAGTTCATCATATTTTTTAAGAGCAACTTAGAAACCATCATACTGCTGCTAAACCTTCTTCTCAGTGTTGTCCAACACTGCAGTGTATGGGCTCTCAATTGCACTGTCATTCTCTCAGGTTTGCCTGTCCCTTATGGGGTTGGCAGGTTGCAAATAACACACACTGCACACATCACAGGCCTCAATAGGCTACAGAGCCTCCACAGGTGGAGCACAATGCTTACAAAGTTAGTCCAATGTCAAGCTCCCCAGCTCTAACACCACCAGGGATGTGTTAGCGGTAGGATGGATGTTCTCTTTCTTTACTAATTATGCCAGTTCAATATACTGTAAGTCTGGGTCAGATCACTACCTATTTCTGCAACTCCTCTCTGATTTCTGGTCCCTCTTACTTTCTCCATGACCTACAAGCATTTCTAGGGCACTTGCAGTACAACATTGTTACTTGTCATTGTATGATGTGGAACCTATGCAAAAGAGTCTTCTGACTCATAGGTAATTGTAATCCAAGAATTAAATAAATAAATAAACATTTCCAACAAATTACTTCGGATTGTGGTATGGCCAGTCTCACCCCATCACATGCTCCACCCATGCCACATGTGAGTTTTAACGCCTGCAGGACTTGGCTTGAATTTCTGCTGTTCCACCAGTCCCTGGTGCTAAACTGTCTTGTCTCTCAGTGGAGGGTAATGGCAGCATGGTACTTCAATAAATGTGGCAAAAATGTCTACACAGTTCTGCAAACAATGTCCTCCTTCTTTGAACCCTAGATTTCCTGTTCTGGTGCCACTTTGACACCCTGTTCCCCTGTGTGTCAAGTGAGGGTATCTGGGGCCAGGGTGTTTAGTTAAATAGTGGGGTTCCTTTGATTTTTGATCTTACTGTGAAGGGTGGAGGACCTGTGTGTTAGGCAATCCAGTGTGGTGCTATCAGTTGAACACTTATATTTTGCAGTTCCCAGCAGTATAGTCATGCTTGCTGTTCTCAATAGTATGGTCATCCTTGCTGACCTGGCAGGGTGCTGATATCTGGCCCCAAAGAGGATACTGAGGCATAAAACATGAGGACAGTCCCAATATTGATTTTAACTCTGCATTCCTTCAGGCAAACCTGGCAACTATAAATAGTACATGCAGAACACAGTAAATTGCAAGACACTCACTGAGTGGTGTCAGATCTTACAGAGCAAATGCTATACAATTACAACCAGACTAATGTTGGCAGAAGTCTGGCATGTAGGACAAAATACACAGACACCAAGGATATCACAGGTGATAAACAATTTATTACCAGATAGCACATGTATAGACAGGGGTTACCTGCTGGGAGTCGCTGTGGAACCTGACCTAACTTGATGGGCAGACTGGATGGGCCTTGCGGTCCTAATCTGCTGTTTCAATGTTTTTATGTTTCGCCAGGACAGCTTCTAGGACTGCAAAACTCACTAGAACAATCTTACTTCTCTTTTATACTCTCTTTTATACATTTCCCAGTTTCTCTTATCTCAAACCATTGTGTTTCCATATGTGGTGATTTCACTCTCTTTCTTTCTCTCTCTCTCTCTCTCTCCCCTTGAGTTTGTCTGAGAATAAGCCAAGTACCATTTTCCCAGTGTGGCAACTTGGCTCATCTTGTGTATGTAACCCCTAGGTGGCGCTATTCCAAGGGCTTCTACCCCTGCCTGCGTGGCTAATAGGTTAAGGGGCCTGAGTTCTGAAATGAGTGCTTCCACCCAGAGGTCAGGGTTGGTAGTGGTCAAACTAACCTGGGCACAGCCCTTCGGGACACTGTAACCCCCTCCTTTTTCCCCTTCTAGTGGCCTGAGCAGTATACAATAATCACTTTCACAGTACCCCTTGTACACCATACCAGTACCCACACTGTTTGCACTTAACACCTGGGCTGGTTCCTCTGGCTTGACCCTGGGGACCCCCTGTAAAACAAGGTTATGCACAGTAAATAGTAACAGTACAGTACTCTTGGCACAAGCTGGAACCACAGTCAGGTTAAATGCAGCAAAAATGTCAGATCTGATTTATTCAGGGGACTTGAACAAGGAAGGGGCGTAATCAGGTTGATTGGCTTAATGGCTGTATTAATCAAACATTTATGCATGTGCTTTAAGTCTCCACACAGTCACATACTCTGGGTACCCAGGTAGGAAAATGGTGGGCTAGCCAGGAACGTTGCAGCTGGTTGGGGCCCTGTGATGGAAGAAAAGCAACATGCACAACACACACACTACTTGTAATCCGGAGCCGGAGGGCTCAGTTCGTGAAAGAAAAAGCAACAAGACAATCAGATGACAACACTTTAGATTTAGCTGTTGTTGCAGGGAGCAACCCTGATGTTTACTCACGATATTCAATACTGGACACAGGCAGGATAAAATCAAGACTGCAGGTTGTTGAGCTGGAGTGCCCAGAGAAGCGGGACCCACATGAATCACCGAGGCATTGTTCCTGTTCAAGTGTTGAGCAGGGGGCTGATCCCAAGGCAGGTCTCTCGTTGATGGCTTTCTCTGTGCAACGGGTAGTCGGGCTGTGCCAGTATGGCAAGGCCCAGGCTCAATGAAGATGATTTTGGATTCAGTCCGTGGGGTGGATGCAGCTTCCAGCTAACAGAATACAGTTCAAACCACAGTGGGGAACCAAATTGCGACCCACTAGCAGCACACAGCACATTTACATGCAAGGAAATTCTAATGCAGCTTCCAGCAAGCAGAACACAATTCAAACCACAGTGGGGAACCAAATCACAACCCGCTATAAGCACGCAACACCATTCACATGTAAGGAAATTCCACTGTACCAGGCGAAAGGCTCTCCGGTCGCAATTACAGAGTCTCTGCACAATCCGGGAGTTCAGAGGTGGCTGGATGTCCAGACAGGCCGATCGCATTCAGCAAATCTTCGGTCTTCTTCAGGTAGGAGCCTGGTCACAATTCAGTGGCTCACTTTGCTCTCCAAGTTTGGATTCAGCCCGAAAAAGGCACAAGTTCCCCCTCCATGACAGCAGGCAGGCATGCAGGCCAAAGCTCAGGCCTTTCCACAGTTCTCCCACACGAATCTATGCCAGGGCTGCTGCTTGAATCATTCAAGCTGTTATCTCTTCACTTCCCAACTCAGAACTGAAACTAGCTGCAAGCAGCTTTGGAATTTCCCCAAGATCCAAAAGGTTCAGTTGGCTGATCTGTCTGTCAGTCACAACAAGGGCTCCCCCTCCAGGTTATTTTAGGCGCCAAAATGCAAAAACTACAATTCCTACAAGTTTTGGCCCCACCAAGCCCCTGTAGACAGGCTCCATTTTAGTGTTCCAACTGTACTGATTGGCCCATTCTGACAGTCCCGGGCCAAGTTGGTGGAGATAAACAGAACAGTCCTTGCTGCAAAGAAGGCAGGTTAGAACAAACTGCAATATTACTACTACTCTAACAAATGATCAGCAAACAAGAACATCTTCTAACAGAGCTCCCTTTTAGATTAATTAAGACTGCAACCCAGGCAGCTCTTAAAGAGACAGTACACAGAGGCTATACAGGCACTCTATATAAATACATTTAATCTGCTAAAACGCAGAACACCAGCCTGGCAGTGAACATTTAGGCAAGCTCAAGGATGACTTTTTGGGAACCCCCATTTGTAGGGGGGTTACATGTGTGTTAAGCAGTTTTGTGAAATCAGGTTAAACTCCGTAATTTTCCATCACACATGCTAAAGCAAGTGATCTATGTTATACTAATACGGATTATTTAATACAGCATAAAGCTACCTAATACAAAATACATATAAAATGCATATGTAAGCAGATCCAAAAATTATATGGCAACACTGTGGCAGGGGGATCTCCCTGCCATGGTAATGGACCATCTTTTCTCATCTACTGAAACTTCTCTTGCAGCAGTTCTCTCATTTCTCCTGTTATTCTATCTCTGTATTTTCTAGTCTAAAAGATTGGCCACCTTTAGGCACCCCTCCCCTTAGTTATTGCCCACTTTTATTTCCTTTTTTCCTCTTTAACAGTCCAGCTATTGGGAGGTTAAGAATATTTTGATAAAAGGCACCCATTTGGGGATTCTAAGTAAAGGACTGGTACCAGTTATGAAGGACCATTTGATTAGGAACTGCACTGCTATAAAGAAAGAACTGGGGAATTTGGCCTTTGCAAACTGGGGACCCTTTCTGGCCATGGTGGAGGAGGGATCTCATCGGCTATTGGGGCTGACAGACTCTGTCAGTCGACAGACATTAGTACGGGCTGATTTGGTGGATACCCCAAGAAAACAGGGAAAGAGAACTGCTGTGGTATGCATCCATGGTGACACCCATTGCTACCCCACTACCCTTTTGGAAATGACTGTTCACGGAAATACCCATGAGATAGAGGTGGGGTTAGTACCACATTTGCCTGTGCCCATAATCATCGGACGGGACCATCCAAACTTTTCCTCTTTTGTGGAATGTCATACCCTTCAGGCACCACTTGTTGGTAACACTACAAGAGCACAGGCTAAACAAGGGCATTTGCCAGATCTGTTTCCTTTCGATGAGGACATATATGAGGCTCCTGGGAAGGACCGAAAATCAAAGTCCAAACAAAGAAAAGACAAGAAGAACTGGTATGATAAGCATGCTGTGGTCCATCCTGATGTGGGACACTTATTTTAAGATAACAATATGCATGAGGAGCAAACTGTTGATCCTACCCTAACCCCTTTCTTTTTACAGATGAGGAAAGAACCAGTCAAAGGGGCCCTAAAATGTGTAATAAATGAAAGACTGTTATACAGGGAAAGTACCAACCCCAGGACAGGGGAGGTTGTTACCCAGTTGTTGGAACCTGAAAGGTATAGGCCACAGGTCATACATTTAGCCCATGATGTTCCGTGAGCTGGGCATGCTGGTAGGGACAGCACATTACATCGCATACTGTCCCACTTTTACTGGCTGGCTACATAAAGTGTTGTCCTGAGTGCCAGAAAGTGGCTTGAATAGGGAGGAAGGATAAGGTCCCCCTTCAACCTATCCCTATAGTGTCCTATCCATTTGACAAAATAGCCATGGTTGTAGTGGGTCCCCTGGAAAAAAAGATCTTACTTCGAGAGGGCTCTTGCAGTAGGTAATTACATATAGGACTGATGCCGGCAGGTGGCAGGACCCCACGGAAAAATTTCTAGCTAGCAGTTCCTGGCGAGGGACCGCCACCATGTCAGGTGACCGGCATCAGGAGACGTCGGTATAAAGGGGCGGTCCCTGATACCCACCTTCCAGTTCTTTCTCGCTGTTAGCTCGCGGCAGCTCGGAAAAGTTTGTGCCTGGCCAGCCCTTACCTTCGCTGCTTTTTTACCTAAAATTGCTTTTCGACTAATATCAGTACAGTCATCGCGGTGTATGTCGCCCCTACACCCTCCGAGCACATGAATAAGTGCGTATCTTGCTGGCCCCAACTACCGCACAAGGACAGCCACTCCCTGTGCTTGTTCTGCCTAGGCCCCAATCACCTGGTTGAGAAGTGCCAGCACTGCCTTAGTTTCAACGCGGCTACCCGGAAACGGTGGCAGCAATCCCTGGAAGCCCATATTCTGAAGAAGAAAATGAGTTCAATGGAGAAGGAGCTCAAAAAACTGAGGCAGGCGTCCACTTCCCCCGAAGGCCATCGGAAGAAGAAGGAGAAGGAGAGGCACTGGGACAAGGGCTCCTCCACCGCGTCTCCCTCTGGAGTCACTGGGACGCAGGTAACATCCCCTCCGGGGGACCGCTCCTCGACGGCCGCCTCAGAGGTTTCCGAGGGGGCATTGGCCCACCCATCTGGCTCACGCTCAGGCCTTGCAGGCACCTCCGGGCAGTTGGAGACCTCCGCCCCTGGTTCAGCCGCAGGCTTGCGGCCTACCACTGTGGGTGACTCGCAAGCCGCGCCGACCTCCGGACGCCCGCTTGAGAGGGCCGGTAAGACGCCCGACCTGGGCAGGGGCGGCCTCACCCACCGGACCAGGCCGATCCCGCTACTCGACCTGCCTCCGGTGATGGCTCTCATAAGTCGGACGCCAGCTCCTCCGGCGCCTGCCGGGAGCGCACCCTTAAGCCACACATCGGCTCGTCCGACTGGCGAAGGAACCGATGACAGACCCCCCCACGTCCGTCATACCCGGTTCCGCAGCCGCCGCTGCCATCTGGGGACCAGAGTCTCCAACTTGACCCCGGATTTTTCCTCCATCCCAGGTGAAGCTGGGATCTTCCTCCTCCGTCAGTCCTTCCGCCACCTGGTGCGCCGGACTGACGTGGCTCCCGAGACGCCGGCTCCGGCGCCGGCACCTCCGGCGATTGTACATCTGGCCTGAGGCACTCCAGCGTTGGCCCTGATGCCGCTACCGACTCCGGGAGACATCCGCTCCCATCGGATCCTGTGCCTCCACTGTGGACCGCCCGTGGTGCCACCTGCCGGGCCGTCTGCTCCGCAGCCCCAGCTCCCGAGTACCCTCTGTCCTATCCGGACGTTGGCATACCCGGGACTGCAGTATCCGTGCCACAGTACCTGATGCCGGCCCGCGGCCGGGTTTTGGATACGCTCCATATGGTTACAACCCGTATCCTTATCCCCCGCCTCCTCCTCCTCCACCGCCCTCGCGGCCGCCGGTGGACCTGCAGGAGACTCTGGCCTCCTGGTGGGCTGAGGCCACGTCTCAGCTCACCAAAGAGGTCGAGAGCCGCCTTCTGGCGATGATGCCATCCCAGGTTCCCGCACGTCCAACGCGGCACACTCCCTCACCACCTCCGGATTCCAGGGTTCTTCCGTCTGGATCCAGGGAAGGGCAGGACACGCTTCCCCGGGGACTTCCCAAGGGGTCCATTCCTTCCCCGGGTCGGGAAAGGCAGTCTTTTTCCTCTTTGTCCTCCTTTTCACCCTCGGACTCCTCGGATTCTTCCGGCCAGGTGCTCCGAGAGAGACGATGAGCCACGCTGTCCGTCGAAGCCCAGGCCAAGGACTCCTCCGAAGTCTCCTCCGGAGGATCCTTCTTTTACGGAGTTTCTTAGGAAAATCCAGGAGGTTCATCAGTGGCACTCCCTGGAACCAGATCCTCAGCGTCTGAAACTCGCTGAACATCTGGATCTGCCCATGACAGCTCCTACCTTGGTGCCACCCTGGATAGAGCCTCACGCCGACCTCGTTACCACAATATGGAAACAGCCATTGGCTCTAGCCCACTTCCCAGGAAGTCGAACAGGCTATATCAGGCTCAGAGGTGTTGATTTTCTGGATTCTCACCCTCGTGCCGACTCTGTCGTGATTAGCGCCGCTCACGGCCGGTCGGCAAACCCCAAACATCTTAGCTCGTCACCACCTGATAAGGAATCGCGCCTTCTGGACCAGTATGGGAGAAAGATTTATGCTTCCTCCATGCTGGGGATCAGGGCCCTGAACTATATCGGCCATATGGGGGACTACCAAAAGGCCATTTTGACTCAGGCGGAAGCCAAACTGGACTCCTTGCATGACTCCCTAGCCAAGCAGGAGTTGGCTGATCTTGTCCGCTCTGCTCGTTTGGCCAGTTGCCACATGCTTCGTGCGGCATACGATGCAGTGGACACTGCTGGGCGGAGCTCAGCTTTCGCCGTGGGCCTACGGCGTCATGCTTGGCTCGGCGTGTCAGGGTTGGTCCCGAGGTGCAATCCGCTATCCAGGAAGCACCTTCCGGGTCGGTAAGCCGGGATGATGTCAGGACATCATCACCATTCTGAGAAGAGAAGGAGCGGCACTGAAGTCAGTTGATTCCATGTGCCGTCCCCATCAGCAGCAGCGCCGTCCCTTTTGCAGACGGAATCGGCCAAAGGTGAAACCACAGGGAAGGTGGGCCACAAAATGCCAGGCCCCCACAGCTGCTAAGCCCCCCCCACCCAAAAAAGCGGCGGGTGCTTCAGCTGCGGCGCTGCCCCACCACCGGACTCCTTTCCTGTCCCACTGCCTCTGGACTCCCCATAGGAACCAGTAGGAGGGAGGTTTTCCCTCCACCTTCTGGGATGGGAGAGGATAACCACAGATTCTTGGGTGCTCCAGCTAATAGCAGAGGGGCACTCGATAGGGTTTCTTCAGAAACCAGCCCGCCACCCCCGTCTGAAGTTATCATATTCACAGGAACATCTTCTTTTGGTCCAGGAGGAAAATTTGGCTCTCCTGCTGAAGCAAGTTGTAGAGCCCGTCCCTCTTCATCTGCGAGGGACGGGTTACTATTCCCATTTCTTCCTGGTCCCAAAGAAGACTGGAGATCTCAGACCAATTTTGGATCTCAGTTCCCTGAATCTTTTCGTAGAATACAAAAGGTTCAGGATGCTCTCTCTGCAGAGCCTTCTGCCCCTCCTCTGGCCGGGTCGACGACTTTGTGCTCTGGATATGCAGGATGCTTATCTGCACATTCTCATTCGCCCATCTCATCGCAAATACCTTCGTTTTGCGTTCCAGGAGGACCACTACCAGTTAAAGGTGCTCCCATTTGGTCTATCCTCGGCCCCCGAGTGTTTCACATCGAATGCCTGGCAGTGGTGGCGGCCCACCTGCATACCAGGAGTGCAGGTTTTCCATATCTGGACGATTGCTCCTGGCGGCCTCATCCAGGAGGAACTCCTATGCTGTTTCCTTACCCAGCAGGTTTTTGCCTGCCTGGGTATTACCATCAACCATTCCAAGTCTCATCTGGTCCCATCCCAGAGACTACAATTTATTGGGGCGATTCTCGACACGTTCATGGGCAAGGCCTTCTGCCTCCCGGGACAGGGTGTCCACCAGACCCAAATAATCTGTTATCCGACTGGGAGGACGGTCTCTGCGAGGTCGGTCCTTCACCTCTCGGCTCATGGCAGTTGCTATCCCGATAGTCTTCAACGACTCCACATGAGTAATTTCAGTGACTTACGCTTTCAATGGGATCAACTAGTGGATGACCTAGATCACCCAGTTCTGGCCCCCGCCGATGCTGTCGAGATTCTGTAATGGTGGATGGTTCGAGAACCTGTTTGGGAGTTCTCTTTCATCCAACCCTCCCCAGACTCTAACCAGACGCCTGGCGGTTGTTGGGTAGCCTATCTAGGCCCTCATCAACCTAGGGCTCCTGGTCCAGTTAGAATAAGCTCTCCACATCAATGTGCCTGAGCTCAGGCAGTGTTGCACGCTTCCCCCAAGCCTCACCACATCCTTCCCGGCCACCCAGCCCAGACGGACAACATAAGGGCAGGGTGGTACATCAACAAACAGGGAGGGACTCGTCCTACCTCTTTGCAGGAGGCATGAGAGTTTGGGATTGGGCAAACAACATGACCTTCACCTCACGGCAGTTCACTTACCGAGTCGATAACACCCTGGCAGACAAGCTAAGTCACTCTTCTGCTCTGATTCCATGAGTGTAACTGGACCAAGGGGTCCTAGACAATATCTTCCGACTTTGGGAACACCGCAGGTCGACCTGTTCGCCTCCCCAAACGCAAAACTTCCCATCTTCTGGCTCGCCTGCCCAGAGTGAGGCGTTTTTGGAGTGACGCCTGTCTCTAGACTAGAAGGACAGATTCGGCTCATGCCTTTCCCCAATTCCACTTATCCCACTAGTCTTGCAGAAACTAGCTTCAGAAGGAGCGTAATGACTTGATTGCTCCTTTCTGGCCCAGGCAAGTTTGGTTCTCTTCTTCATATCAATACTCAGAGGATCCTCCTCTTCTTTCCTCTTCCTCTCTTGAGGTTTACTGACCCAGGATCAGGGACCCTGGTCCATCCAGGCCTCACTGATCCTTCAACTGCATGCATGGCTCCAGCAGACTTAGCCCAATCCCATTTTGAGTGTCTCCCAAAGTGGCGGAGATTTCAGGAGGCCAGGAAACCCTCCACCAGAGATCCACCTATGCCATGAAGTGGAAAAGATTCACTATCTGGGCTGCTTCCAAGAACGTGGAACCCTTCTCCTGTTCAGCGGGCTTCTGCTGGAGTATTCACGCCATCTGTTTGACCTGGGTCTCTGTCGTTCTTCTCTGAAGGTACACATGGTGCCATCTTCTATCATGTTCCCTTCGGTGGACAAAGCTGGCCAATTGAGGTCTCTAAGACCTTTTCCTGAGGGTCCTCCATCTGAGGCCCCCATCCATACTCCTACTCCCTCTTGGGACTTGAACTTTGTCTCTAGAAACTTACTCTCCCTCCCTTTGAACCTGCAGCTTCTGCAGATTTGAAGTTCCTTTCATGGAAGACTCTCTTCCTGGTGGCCATTACTTCAGCTCAGAGAAATTTCTGAGCTCCAGGTCCTGATGTCCAAAATCCCTTACTTGATTTTTCACAAGGAACTAGTTGCTCTTCGCTCGAATCCTAAGTTTCTCCCTAAAGTAGTAGCTGAGTCTACCCTGAATCAGTCCATAGAGTTGCCTGCCTTTTTTATGCAGTACTCTAATCAAGGGGAGTATTTACTCCATACTATGGATGTCCACCGGATTCTGAGATACTACACCAACAGGACAAAGGATCTCAGAAAGACTAATTGTTCGTTTCTTTTGCTCATAAAAGGGAAGGCAATGCTGTTTCCAAGCAATGCCTATCTAAGTGGTTGGCTCATTGCATCACTTTCTGTTATGACAAATATAACAAGACCCTAGTAAGAGGCCACTCCACCAGAGCAGTAGCTGCCTTAGCGGCTTGTTTCAAAAATGTGTCTGCAGCAGACATCTGTGCTGCCGCCACCTGGACTTCCGTCCATACCTTTACTAAACACTACAGTTTGGATGTTGCCTCTCGCCGTAGAGCAGGCTTCGGGCTGGCTGTTCTGCAAGGCCTCTTGTCTTGAGGCTCGCACAGCTAGAACTGCTTTTTGGAGTAGTTTTCCTCCTCCTCTCTCCTCTCTTTGTTCCCAACTGCTTGGGATTCAGTCCTATATGTAATTACCTACTGCAAGAACCCTCTCGAAGTAAGATAGTATAGTTACGTAAGAACTTACCATAACAGTAGATCTTCGAGAGAGGCTCTTGCAGTAGGCACTCCTTGATGCGCTGCTGTCTGCTCGTGTCTGTTGAATGAGCTGTGGCTGGAGGCTACCCGATGGTAATGGATGGTTTGTTATTAAGATGGCGGCCACGCTGGGCTGCCGTCTGTGAGCTCCCTAACTTGTCGCTGAATCTTAGGAGAATTCGTTTATTTTATCGTTTGTTTAAGTCCTAGTCCTAAGCTTAGTGCTTTCTGTCTATTGTTACAGTCTAAAGTTTAAGACGACCGTCATTTATCGTGTACCTGGAGAGACTGGCGTGTTGGAGTTGTGGGAGGTTGCCTCTGCTTGCTGTGTGTTGGCTGCCTGCTCGATCCACCGAGAGAATTCTGTGGTTGGCGGTTCGGTGGTCCAGTGGGCCGCTTTGGGGCTGTGGAGAGGTCGGAGGAGTGGTGGAACGGTGAGGTGGAGTAGTGGTTTCCACACAGGACGGGAATACAGCCGGACTGCACGTGAAGGACGTGGCCGGGTGCCTGTGAGAGAGGACCGGCTGGAAGAAGAGGAAGCACTGGGAGGGAGTGTGTATAGCATGCAGTGAGGATTTCTGCGCATTTTAAAGAGGTTGGGTTTCTCGGTCCGGACGGAGGGACGGTTGTCATTGCCACCGGAGGGTGATGGTGCTAATCCAGTTCCTTAGGTGGAGTAGGGGGATCACCGAAGGGTGATCTTGTCTGCTTCACCGTGGTGAAGGATCGGGTTGAGCTTAACCTGAAGGTGAAATTTACATGCTGCCTGCCTGCCTGCCATTGTGAAGGATTCCTAGGGAGGAAAAGCCACAACGTGGGAAGGAAAGTGGAACTTCCTGGATCATCTGTTCGGTGATGTACTCTTAAATTTTGTTTCTGGGCCAGCGTTTGTTATATATCCTTTGTAAAGATCAGAACTGAGCTCTGTGGGATTGTTTCAGCCTCGTGAGAGGAGGCTGGCATAATTCTGAATTTCCCATCCTAAAGTGGCGAGAGCACATGGGTGTGGACATTAAAAGACCTTGGAACTCTCTTCTTCATTTTTCAAAGGAAACTGTGGTACTGGTTTTGGACTAGGGAGGCCTTTTAATATTAAAGGCCAGCTTTATGTTAGGGGCCTGTATAGTTTGTAAAGCTCCTTTCCCCTGAAGTAGTGAGAGCATTGTGGGTGAGAGCAGAGAGATAAAATGAAATCTACAAATTAAAGATTTGAAGGCACATTTTGGACACTCAACAACACGAACTTTGATAGGATTTATTTATTTATTAGACGTTTGAATTAAGGGGTATAGATTTGTTAAATAGATATTATATTTTATATTTAGTTTTTAAGTTATTTGGTTATTTGGTTATTGTGTTTATTAGATTTATAGTTTATTAATTGTATGTTAATTCTTGTAGAGTAGTTGTTTTTATTTAAGTGTTTTGAGGGGGGTTAAAATTGTTAGATTGGTTTGCTGTAGTGTTAATTATGTGCTGGAATAATAGTAGGACAGTCGGGTACTATTCCCCCTCCAGGCTCAGGAGCCTTTGTCCTTTCTCCTGTCCCCCCCATCGCCGGAGGTCTATAAAAGATGTAGGGCTCTGGGGATTGTGAGTGGGAGAAGGAGGGCTGGTGCTGGGCCTGGAGGGGGAATGGAAAGGAGTGGGCGGATAGAGATAGTGGGGACAAGGAGACGCCCTGGGGTGAAATGGGCCCAGGAAAGGGGAACTCCCTGTCTGGTGCCCATACCCAAGGGTTCTGATTATGATCAGTAGGTAAGGCGGTCATCCTTGGGGGCTCATCCTACTCGGGCGGTGTTGTGCAATGCCAGGTCTATTAATAACAAACGGCTATTATAGCTGATTTTGTTAGAAAATATCTGACCTGGCGGTATCACCGAGACCTGGCTGGATGAAATGCGTTGGGCCAGTTTTGGCAGCAGCAGTTCCAGCCGGTTACACGGTGATACAACGCCCGAGGCTGGATCAGAGGGGCGGGGTGTTGCCATCTGTTTTAGAACAGAATTGGGCCTAGTGGAGGTACCATTGGAGTCACCAGGTCCTTTGAGTGCATCTTAAGCCAGGGTGGTGCAGGATACTTTGTATACCTGGCCCACCAGGTGATTTATGAATGTTTTCTCAAGGGAAGTTGCAGACTTCATTGTTGACCTGACATTGGGGTCCCCAGATGGTTGGTTCTGGGGACTTCTCAATGCCTGGGTCGATGATGAACTCTCACACTTTGGTCAAGACTTCCTCCAGTTGATGATTTCACTGGGCTCACACAGGTTATTTCCTCCTCGACCCATATTGGTGGGCATTCATTGACTTGGTGTTCTTCTCGATGGAGATATCTGATTTGGTGGTGGAACCGTCGGATGGTCGGACCATCACTCCATTGGGTTCAGTTTTGAGGCCACCCCATTAGGTCAGCCCTCACGGAAATGGTCCGTACCGCCCATTAAGGGTGTTTCCTGGATGACCTGATGGTGGTGCTGGACCCATCGGACCTACCGATAGATTGCTTGGATCCAGGAGACCTGGTACGTGCCTATAATAAGGCGGTGACAGGGGCCCTGGATTCCATTGCACCTGTTTGTGTTCATCCTCTCACTCTTCGTCCCAGGTTTCCTTGGTTCGATGAGACCGTGAGGGAGTTGAGGAGAGTTGGACGAAGGTTGGAGAGGCGCTGGCGGAGGTCCAGTTTGGATGATGACAAACTTAGTTTGATGAACCACTATGTGGTCTATCAATCTGCAATTTCTCATAAGAAGGCAGAATTCCTGTCCAGAGAGATTGCGACTGCACAGAATAGACCAGCTCAGCTCTTTCCGACTGTGGACAGACTGTGCAATCCAGTCTGTCTTCAGCCCAGAAGAGCCTTTTCTCAAGAACGGTGTGAGGAGTTTGCTCTCTTCTTTGCAGATAAGGTTGCCAAAATCAGATCAGATGTCCACTTGTCCCTCTCCAATGGAGTTGTGATGGTCGGCAGGAGATGTCAGACACCAGTTTGCATGGTCTGACTTCAGCCTCCCACAATCAGTGACATTGTGATGATCATCCCGAGCGCCTGACCGACTAACTGTGATTTGGACCCTGGCCCCACGCGTCTTTTAGTGGATTGTGTGGATAAAATCGGCCCAGTCCTGGCTATGATAGTCTGGAAGTCCTTGGAGAAGGGGGATCTTCCCAGATCCTCTTAAGGAGGCTGTAGTTAATCCGCTTTTGAAGAAGCCCTCCTTGGACCCGGATTGTCTAGCAAATTACAAGCCTGTCTCTAACTTACCCTTTGTGGGTAAAGTTATTGAGAAAGTGGTTGCAGAGCAGCTGAGTGATCATCTGACCAACAACAATGTCTATGATTCTCCAGTCTGGATTTAGGAAAAGGCATAGTACCGAGACAGCACTTGTTCGGTACTAAATGACCTCCTAATAGCGCAGAGATCAGAGGACCTTGTTCCATCTTGGTACTTCTTGATCTCTCTGCAGCATTTGACACTGTTGATCATGGTGTGCTGTTGGAGCTTAGTGTCTATCTGTGGGTTGTCTGATACAGTCCTCAGGTGGTTTCGATCTTACCTCGAGGGTAGGACTCAGAGGGTGGTGTCGGGAATTTTTTCTTCGGCATCAGTCTCCCTATCCTGTGGGGTACCGCAGGGTTCCATTCTGGCACCCATGTTGTTTGCAGTGTATATGCTGCTGTTAGGAGTGATTGCTAGACGATACGGTCTGGGTTTTCATTGCTATGCAGATGATACCCAGCTGTATGTCTTTTGTGCCCGGCCAGGATGCTGCCATTTCGGTATTTAACAACTGCCTTGCTGAGATCTAAGACTGGATGAATGGGAGTTGGCTGTGGCTGAACCCTGAAAAAACTGAGGTGTTGGTTGTGGACAAGGGTCGCTGTGAGGCGGGTTTGTTAGCTGGATCGCCCTCGGGCTTATGGCTTGGGGGTGTCCAGCTGATGACCTCAGACCAGGTGCGGAATCTGGGCGTAGTATTTGACGACCTGTCTGACTTTTTAATCTCAGGTGTCAGCGGTGGTCAAACTTCCTTACCATCTGAGGAGCATCGCCTGTTGAAGCACCCGGTTCCTCCAGAGGATCTTCCAACGCTGGTCCACGATTCACATCTCGCCTTGACTATTGTAATGCGCTTACCTGGGGCTACCGGGGTTGGACTTCACCGCCTGCAGCTAGTGCAGAATGCGGCAGCCAGGCTGTTGACTGGATCTTCTAGGTCTAGCCATACAACGCCTGTGCTCCGTGGACTGCATTGGCTGCCAGTTTTCTGGTGAATCACCTTCAAGGTCGGTTTGCTGACCCATAAAGCCCTACGCGATCAGGGACCTACTTACCTGAAAGAGCTCCTTTGTCTCTACTGTCCTCCCCGCTCTCTCCGATCCACTGACGAGAGATTGCTAGAGATCCCCAGGGTTCGTTTAAAAAGCAAGATCGTTTAGTTTTATGGCCCCGACCCTGTGGAATTCTCTACCTCGTCAGGTGCGAAATTGCCCGACTGTCCAAAGCTTCAAAGGAGCTTTGAAGACATATCTGTTTAGTAGAGCTTTTAATGATTTATGATCATTTTAATCTTGTTTATTTATTGTTTTATGTACTGTACAGGCGCTTTGGTTACAAGAAAAGTGCCTTATAAAAATAAAGAATGAATGAATACCTTCCCGCCCTCCATCCCCCTGGGCTTTTTCAGCTCCATTTCCAGTGAGGGAAATATCCGCTCCCCTCTCATCCGGCCTTTTCTGGCCGGTGGTGGGAAAGAACTGGAAGGCGGGCATCAGGGACCGCCCCTTTATACCGACGTCTCCTGACCCTGGTCACCTGACGTGGGGCCGGTCCCTCGCCAGGGACTGCTAGCTAGAAATTTTTCCATGGGGGCCTGCCGGCATCAGTCCTATATGTAATTACCTACTGCAAGAGCCTCTCTCGAAGATCTACTGTTACGGTAAGTTCTTACGTAACTGTACTTTCCAAGGGGAATCACTTTATTCTTGTCATCTGCGATTATGCCACCCGCTGCCCCGAGGCTATACCTATGAGGACTGTCACTGCCGCTAGGATAGCAGAGGAACTAGCCAAAGTGTTCCACCAGATGGGTATCCCTCAGGAGATATTAATAGATCAAGGAAGCAACTTCAGTGCTAGTATGTTGAAGGAACTCTACCGTCTGCTGGGAATAGCTGCAGTCCGTACCTTCCCTTACCACCCTCAGATGGATGGGTTAGTCGAAAGATTTAACCAGACTTTGAAGACTATGTTAAAAACAAATTTGTGAGTGAGGAAGGTAGGGACTGGGACAGGTTTCTCCCTTTCCTACTGTTTGCTTACCGAGAGATTTCCCAGGCATCTACAGTTTTCTCCCCCTTCTCCCTTTTGTATGGGCGGAACCCTAGAGGGCCCTTAGATGTGGTGAAGGAGCAACAGGAGGAAGGCAAAGTAGTGGGGCAATGTAACATCATAGGATACATGACTAGGCTCAGAAAATGCCTAGTGAGATATGTGGAACTAGCACACCAAAACCTAGGGCACAAACAGGCTGAACAAAAGGTACAGTATGACCAAGGGGTGGGTACCAAAACATTCCAAATAGGGGATCAGGTCCTGTTGTTGCACCCAAGCACAGAGAATAAATTGCTAATGGGATGGCGAGGCCCCTTCCCTATCTTGAGACACACAAGGCCAGTGAATTACGAGATTGGGATGCCAGGAAAGAGACCCCCAAAAGGTATACCACATCAACCTGCTAAATAAAATGGCATGAGAAGAATACCCTCATGTGCTACATCCATCCCGAAGGCAGGGAGTCAGAGTTGGAGAAAGCGTACCATAGGTTAGAGAAACCTGGGAGTGTAGATGAGATACATGTAAACCCAGAGCTAAACCCCCAGCAACACCAAGAATTAGAAGATGTGTTGCAGAAGTATGCCTGCACCTTCACCAACATAGCAGGGAGGGCTAAAGGGATTACCCATACTATCACAGTAACACAAGACAGGCCCATACATCAGAAACCATACCAGTTACCTGTAAAGGTAAGGGATAAGGTCATAAAAGAAGTTAAAAAAACTGGAAAAGCTGGGAATCATAGTTCCATCAAAAAATGCCTGGTCATCACCTATTGTGATGGATATGTAAGAAGGAGGGATCCGTCTCTGCCTTGATTTCCGGTGAATAAACAATGCGTCGCTTTTTGTTGGCTACCCTATGCCACAAATTGACAACATCATTGATAGGTTGGGTAACACAAAGTATATCTCTACATTAGACCTAACGAAGGGATATTGGCAGATACCCCACTCCCCAGAGTCATGTGAGATAACCACCTTTAGTACCCTATTGGGCCTGTACCACTTTGTAAGCATGCCATTTGGGCTGCATGGAGCCCCTGCCAGGTTCCAGCAGTTTATGGACCAAATGCTTAGGCTACATATGGAGTATTATTCAGCTTATCTGGGTAATGTCGTGGTGTTTAGCCCTGACTGGGAAACCCACATGGTGCATCTTGAGAGGGTGTTACAGGCAATTAAAGAAGCAGGGGTGACTGTAATTCCAAATATGCCATTAGTAATGTGGAAACAAGGTACCTGGGCTTCATTCTGGGAAATGGGCAGGTGAAGCCAGAAATGGATAAAGTGACTGCAGTAGCCAACAGTCCGGTACCATCTACCAAAAAGCACGTTAGGTCCTTCCTGGGGTTAGCTGGCTATTATAGAAGATTCATCACCAGTTTTTTAGCTATTGCCAGCTTCCTATCGGACCTTACTAAAAAAAGGTGCCCCAATAAGGTACAGTGGTCCCCTGAATATGATGTGGCCTTTAGGAGCATCAAGGCCATATTGTGTACATCCCCTGTTTTCCAGAGTCCTGACTTTATCCAGCCCTTTGAAGTGCATACAGATGCATCAGAGGCAGGAATTGGGGCTGTATTGACCCAGAGAACTGATGGGGAGGAACATCCTATCATCTATATCAGTAGAAAGTTGCATGAAAGTGAAAGAAAATATGCAACAATTGAAAAAGAATGTTTGGCTTTGAAATGGGCTGTGGAATCCCTTAAGTATTATTTGTGGGGAACTGAATTTAAAGCACTGACAGATCATAACCCGCTCTGTTGGCTCCACCAGATGAGAAAGAGAAGAACCCATCATGAGGTGGTATTTAGCCTTATAGCCCTATTGCTTCACAGTATCCCATAGGGCAGGGACTGCCCATTTGAATGCAGATTATTTGTCGCGATATGGGGCAGGTGTTGAGGAAATATCTTGAAAGATGACAAAGTAATGTTTGTTATACTATGTCTGTGTAAAATATGTACATCATGCAATATAATGTACATATTTGTCTCAGGGTAATTGTATTGTTGTAAAATTCACTGTGGTAACAGTAAACCTTAGTGATTCTTAGTTATTAATAGGGACCCTGAGACAGAGTTTCTGAAGTGGGTGGATGGACATTCCATCACTTCCAGGGATAGGAAGGTGGAAAGCAGTCTTAAAGAAAACTGTTCCCCTTTTAAGGTGGGGAATGTGGGGCAGGGGGAACTCCCTGTCATGGTAATGGACCATCTTTTCTCATTTACTGAAACTTCTTTTGCAACAGTTCTCATATTTCTCCTTTCATTCTATCTTTGTATTTTTTAGTCTAAAAGGCTGGCAACCTTTAGACATCCCCCCTCTTTTCTCTTAGCTATCGCACACTTTTATTTCCTTTTTTCCTCTTTAATGGTCCAGCTATTGGGAGGTTAAAAACATTTTGATAAACGGAGCCCATGTGGGGATTATAAGGAAAAGTACTGGTACCAGTAATGAAATGGCCTGAGCAGTAGAACACTCAGGACAGGAATGTATAAACTGTTATTTGCCAGAGCAAATGGCTCAGACGTTTGGTTAATGAAGCACCCCCCCTTTCATGTTTCTGTATCCTTTTAGTTTCCCTGCTGCCCCATAGTATTGTGTATAAAACTGCTGAGATAATATGAGACTTCAGAGGAGCCGACTTTGATAAGATGGCCAACAGAGTTAAGCTAGCCCTGGTAAGAAGAAATACAGGTGAGGGGGTACAGGTAAAGTGGGCAAGCATTAAGGATGCAATACTTGAAGAGACATCCCACTGTGTTAAGAGGTTAAGAGAGAAAAGCAAGAGCAAAAGAAGAAGGAAACCACTTTGGTTCTCAAAAACAGCAGAAAAGGTCAGAGCCAAAAGGCTGGCCTTCAGGAAATATAAGCGAACACAGCAGGATGAAGATGGGGAGGCATACCAAACTTCCCTAAAGGAAGCTGGGAATGCAGTAAGGCAGGCAAAGGCCCAAACCAAGGAAACACTAGCACGAACAGTAAAAGAAGGTGACAAGACTTTCTATAGATACATTAGTGAAAGGAGAAAGTCCAGAGGGGGTATTGCTAAGATCAAAGGGGATAAGGGGGGAGTGTGAGGAGGAGAACCAAGGAAAAGCATCTATCCTAAATAGATACTTCTGCTCGGTATTTACTGAGGAGAAGGTAGGGCAGGGCCCACAGATCAGCACCATGGACACAGGGGAGAGGGAGGTGTTCACTAGTCTCTTCACAAAAGAAAGGGTCCTACAAGAGCTTGCTAAGCTCAGGGTGGACCAGGCAATGGGACCTGATGGCATACATCCCAGGGTACTAAAGGAGCTAAGGGTGGAACTAGCATTGCCATCTTTAGAACTGTTTAGTGAGTCTCTGAGCACAGGAGAGGTCCCAGAAGACTGGAGAAGGGCTCATGTGATCCCACTCCACAAGAGTGGTAGCAGGGAGGAGACGGGGAACTACAGACCAGTCAGTCTTACCTCAGTAGTGGACAAGATTATGGAGGCACTCCTTAAGGAAAGGATAGTGCAATACCTGGAATCCATAGGAGCACAGGATCCAAGACAGCATGGGTTTGCAACAGGAAGGTCCTGTCAGACTAATCTCATAGATTTCTTTGACTGGATAACCAGAGTGGTGGACCAAGGGGGAGCAGTTTGATGTCACCTACCTTGACTTGAGCAAAGCTTTCAATACTGTTCCACATAAAAGATTGATTAATATGCTGGGTAGGCTGGGGGTGGGTCAGAAGTTGGTCAACTGGGTGACGGGCAGAAAACAGAGAGTGATGGTAAATGGTATACAGTCAGAAGAGATGCAAGTCACAAGTGGGATACCTCAGGATCAGTCCTGGGGCCAGTCCTCTTCAATATCTTCATCAGTGACATTACAGATGGACTGGAGGGTAAGATTTGTCTGTTTGCAGATGACACCAAAATCTGCAACAGAGTAGATGATCCAGATGGGGTGGGCAGAATGAGGAGAGATCTGGATAAACTGGCAAAATGGTCGGAAGAGTGGCAAATGGAGTTTAACGTAAAGAAGTGCAAGATCATGCACATAGGGAAGAGAATCCCTGAAGCCACCTATAGGTTGGGAGGGGAGTTGCTGGCAATCACAAGGGAAGAAAGAGACTTGGGATCATCATCATCACATATGACCTGAAATCGTCCAAGCAGACCACTAAAGCAGAAGGTAAGGCTAGAAGGATATTGGGGTGTATTAGTAGGAGTATTGCAAGTCATAAGAGGGAGGTAATAATCCCTCTTTACAAGACACTGGTTAGGCCCCATTTGGAGTACTGTGTGCAGTACTGGAGGCCACACCTGCACAAGGACATCAACAAAATAGAGGCAGTCCAGAGAAGAGAAACCAAAATGGTACAGGGACTGCATCAGAAAACATATGAGAACAGATTAATGGAGCTCAATGTGTATACCCTAGAGCAAAGGAGGGAGAGAGGTGATATGATCGAAACATTCAAACATCTTAAGGGCATTAACAAGGTGAAAGAATTTAACATGTTTCAATATAAGAAAAATAGCAGGACAAGAGGACACAGCATGAGATTAGAGGGAGGCCGATTAAGGGGGAACGTGAGGAAGTTATTTTTCACAGAAAGGGTGGTGGATGCATGGAACGACCTACCTCAGGAAGTGGTGGATATGAATACAGTGCAGAGTTTCAAACAGGCATGGGATAATCATAAGGGAGCAATAAAGATGAGTATGGATAGATAGGCCATTGACAGAGTACAGGCCTATGGCACATTCATTAAGGTAGAAAAAAATGGTCAGACTGGATGGGCCTTGCGGTCCTTATCTACCATCAACTTCTATGTTTCTGTATTAAACCGAGTCCTGGCTGAGGAGAGATGCAGCCGTTGGGTCCTGGTTAAGTACAGTGGCTTTCTGTGCATATTAACGTAAAACAAAACTAAAAGGATTGTTTTGATATAAGAATAACAAAAGCTTGCGTCTGTTTCTTTAAGATGTTAGCTGCTACCTTTTAAGAAATATTTTGCAGCAAACAGTATGTTTCTGCAGGAGAGTTTGGGAGTACAAAATATTCTGACCTCTGGTCTGACCTTTCCCAGTGTTGTAAACAAACCTGCAGGTGCCAACTGAACTGTTCTCTATAGAGCAACAGTGGCCCCTAGTGGCTGATTTTATGTTATGTCTGATGTCAGTCACAGGGGAGTGGGAATTTCCTAACTTCTAGCGAGCCTATAAAAACTCTAACTCAGTTCTGAAATGAGTTTTAGGCTGAGACTGAGAGAGATGGGGTCAGTTCCTGCTGGCTGGTGTAGGTAGAAGACTGAGAGGAGTCCCATACTACTGCTGAGTGGAAGCTGAGAGAAGTGTGCCACATCCTAAGAACTTGCCACATCCTAAGAAGTGCCCTCCCCACTAGAAGCTCAGGGAGCATGGTCCTCAAGGTCCCCAGATACCGTACCTCTCTAGGACAAAGAGCATTTGCCCATCGCACGCCTAAATGGATTAACAACCTGCCACCTAGTATCGCTTCTAACTCAACGTTAGGACCCTTTAAACATGACCTAAGAGCTCACCTGGCTACTAATGCTTTTTGTAGCTGTTTCCAATAGGGCCCCGAACCACCTGCCTCTAACCCTACCTCCCCCTCCTTCTCCTTACTCCTCCCCATCCCTTCCTGAACCTTCCTACATCCCCTCTTTCTTCTCCCCCTCCCTTTCTGAACCATTCTTCTTCCCCCCCAACTCCTTCCACTGCCAACTCTAACTTCCTCACCCCTTGAATCCCTCCTGGCCCCTACCTTGTGTTCCCTCCGTATCCCTTAACATCCTGCATCACTAGTTAATCCTCATACCTGCAACTTAACACTTGCTTGATCCCACCGCTATGCCAGGCTCCTGACATCTCACATGACATGGCCCACCCCTGGGCCAATTCTAGTTGTATTCTCCCTCCAGCATCTTCTCCTCCCTCTGCTGCCCCTCTGTCTGTACTAATCACCTCCTGGTTCATACCCTCCACCCCTACCCTTTTCCTTAAGCTTTGTCTGTTTTTAGTAATTTTATGGTGTTTTCCTATTACTTTAGTGTTTACTACCCTGTTACTATTTTTTGTTTAATGCCTACACTTTATGCTCTTTGCCAACTCATGGCTCATTCAGAATCCTGTATATATTTTAATATTGCATTTGTCTTTTGTTGTTTACCTTGATGTGGAACCTATGTAATGGGCCTGTTCTCAAAGGTTATAATCCGAGATCCTCAATAAATAAATACATTTATCTGTGTTCATTTTCTATCTATTATTTTTTATGAAGTCTCTCTTTTGCATCTGCCTTGAAGAAATGTTTATGAAGCAGTAAACATCACACTAGACAAAGTGTGTTAACCTTATAAGAACTATGTTGTGTCCATCTGTTATCCCACACTCCCACAAACACCCCCCCCCTTGGTGCCCTTAGAAGGGGCACCACAGAAAAGGGGATCTGCATTATTACTTATCAGTGAAAGCATGAGCAATTTTAGCATTTTTAGGTCACTATAATGTGCTCTTAAAGGGGAAGTAAACATTGCAGGGGTCTCTCAAATTGTGAAAGCCCATAAAAAGATAATTCAAACGAGGTATGGGACTTCCTTGTAGGTGTCAAGAGTCCTGAGATATGAATATCTAAATACTCTCTGTAAATCAAAACAAGGCAGCAGCCATTTCAAGGGATCCTGAGAGAGAGAAAGTGATGTCACTGAGGGGCAAGTTGTAATTAACAACATAGAGCTGGCCCCTCAGTGACATCACTTCCTGTTTTAAGATTACATAAAATGGTTGCTGCTTTGTTTTGATTTACAGATAATTTGATATTCATATCTCAGGGCCCCTGACACCTACAGCTAAGCATAGAACCTCATTTGAATGGTCTTGTTGTGTGCTTTCACAATTTGAGTGACCCCTGCAATGTTTACTTTCCCTTTAACAAAGCACCGTGAATACAGTAATTACTAAAATAACTTGTAACATAATTAACAGTTTGAAGCAGCAAGTTCCATACTATTGCTAATTCTAATCATATATCTATCCTTATGGTTAAGTGAGAGTTTCAGGTCTGGAGAAAGTGGAGAAATGTACACATCGAAGGCTGGAATGTAGTTTATGACATCATTTCTATGACCAGGTTCACCAAGTATATTTGCTTCCTCGTGAAGTGGTACTGGTAATATAACCCTTTGACCAATGACAATAAGAGCAGTGGGTGTGAAGCAGATGTTTGGAGTAGTCACTGGGCACACCAGTGTCCCATAAGTAAAGAATTTATGGTTGACAACTATGCAATACTGACCAGCCATGTTGTAGAGGACTTTTGCTGTGGGAAGGTGACATTTTGTCAGTCTTACTGGACAGATACCATTTTGGATTGACAGAATGATGGTGTTAGGCTGCATGCCACCATCAAGACCACACACTGGTGTTACCACATCAAAGACATCGCAGCAACATACATAGCAATGTCCACTTACTGAACACCAAGCAGTATGTGGAACCTGTCACAGGGCCGTAATGGGGTTGTACACTACTAGGGAAGGTGTGTCCACCTCTACTTATAAATGTCACCTTCCAAGTAACTCACAGAATGGACTGTGGCTAGTTTGTCAAACATTGCCTTAGTGGGGTCAAATATTGGTAAAAAGTGAAAAATATGTACAGGGTATCTTGTCTAGTACATGATCCAGTGGTATAGCATTTACCCTGGTTGGGTGCAAGGTGACATACTCCAAGTTTCTAGCTGTTGTAAAAGAAAACTTCTGACAGGCCTCAACACATCCTGTATGGATGTCTTGCGACCCGGTAAAACAAGCATGGCAATACCATTTGGTTGAATAGTTAACAGAGATGAGGACAGGGAAGTGCCCTTGTTTCCACATCTCTGAGCAAATTACAAATCATCGTGAGAACATAGTTACCATAGGCTGTGCATATTACTTCTCTACCTGTGTGTTTGTGTTGGGCCTTTAAAGATTGTTTACAACTAGTGCTTTGATCTTAGTTGTGTTTCAGTAAACAAATATGCAATTTCATACATATAGTATACAGTAAACTTTATTTCTTTTTGTGCTAGGCTGTCAATCCCATATATCATAGATTTGGTAACCTTATCTGGATGTTGATGCTCAAAATAATGTACATGCCTCGCTGGCCTGCCGGCACAGCAGCAAGACATCCGCTTGCGGTGCCGACATCCTGGGTTCGGAGTTGGACTCGGGAGTCAGAGGGCTGGCCAGGGGAGAAGGATTGAGCATCCCAGGGACTGCTTTCCTCCAGGGGATGGGGAAGAGTGTCCGGTGCTTTGTGGACCTCTGGCGGAAGCTGGGGTTACTGCCGTTGCTGGTGCCTCACATAAGGGGAGCGGCACAGACGCTGGCCGCCATTGCATGTCCCGCCCCCAGGGATCTCTACACCACCAAAATCTGTCCCCATCTATGATGCCTGCCTGCCACCGCTTTGCGCTATGATCAGTGTTCGCTGGGGCCCATCCCATGGCCCTGCCCTGCTGGGATAAGCCAGGGCTTGAGACCATTGCCCATTGGGGGTTGCGGCCAGTGGCCCCGCCCAAGGGTAAGCCTGGTCATGGGGGGGCAGTGTGTAGAGGCCCATCCCCCAAAAGGGGGATGGGGCCGGGACAAAAAAAAAATAATGTACATGCCTCTTTGTGGTCTCCATGTCAGCCCTATACCATATGGACAAGCCAAATGCAAATAAGCCTGTGATGGTGCCAGTAAATTCTTCCAGGTCTCGATCCTGTCTAGTACGGAAGACTCCATCTTGGGGTCTCCTTTCTTGCATAGCTATGTGATCTTGGACTCTAGCAAAAACCATCTTACCATCCATGACATTTACGATCTTCTCCAATCCGGTTTTCGTAAAAGACATAGCATGGAGACCGCTGTGGTTCGGGTACTCAGTGATCTCCTGATTGCAGGAGATCAGAACTGCCGTACCATCTTGGTGTTTCTTGATCTCTCTTCAGCCTTTGACACCGTGGACCATGGGGTGCTGCTGGAATTTCTGTGTGTCATCTGTGGTCTGTCTAGTACAGTCCTCAGATGGTTTAATTCCTTCCTCACTGGCAGATCACAGATAGTGGTCTCGGGGATTTATTCCTCTGTGGCATTCTCTCTGCCTTGTGGGGTTCCACAGGGTTCCGTGCTGTTTCCCATGTTGTTCGCAGTGTATATGCTGCCGTTAGGAGACATTATGAGGCAGTATGGGCTGGGATTTCACTGTTAATGAGATGGGATTTCACTGTTATGCAGATGATACACAGCTCTACTTATCCTTTGTGCCCGACCAGGATAGTGCGCTCTGAGTGTTTAACAACTGCCTTGCAGAAATCCAGGATTGGATGAATACCAGCTGGCTAAAACTGAATTTTGACAAGACTGAGGTGTTGGTAGTGGATCCTGGTCGACAGATAGAGGGGTCGGCAATGGGATGTCCCTCATGGCTTTGGCTTGGGGGTGCCCAAGTGCTGACCTTTGAACAGGTGCAAAATCTGGGGGCAGTACTTGATGATGGTCTGACACTTCATTCTCAGGTGTCGGCCGTGGTTAAGTCTTCCTTTTACCATCTGAGGAACATCACCCGGATTAGGCACCTAGTTCCGTCTGACGACCTTCTAACTTTGATGCACGCCTTTTGTGACTTCACGCCTGGACTACTGTAACTCTCTTTACCTAGGGCTGATATCCACTGCCTGCAGCTGGTGCAGAATGCTGCGGCCAGGCTGTTGTCTGGATCATCTCGATCCAGTCACATTATGCCTGTGCTGCGCAAACTGCACTGTCTTCCAGTTTAGTGGCGGATCACCTTCAAGGTCGGTTTACTGACCTGTAAAACCCTACATGGACAGGGACCGAGCTACCTGCAAGACCTTCTGCATCCTTACTACCCCCTCCGACCACTCCGCTCGACCAACGAGGGAATGCTGGAGATTCCCAGGGTACGATTAAGAACTTCTGGATCACGGGCATTCTCATTTGTAGCCCCAGCCCTGTGGAATTCTCTACCTCGTCGGATACGAGTGTGCCTGAGAGTGGAGAGCTTTAAAACTGCTTTAAATATGTATTTATTCAAACTTGCTTTTGGAGAAGTGCTCTAATTTTGTCTGACTATTGCTGCTGTGTTTTATATTTACTGATTGATGTATTTTAGAGTTTTATGGTTTTAATTGTTGTTTTATGATGTACAGCGCTCTGATATTGCGTGAAGAGCGCTTAACAAATAAAGGTGGTGGTGGTGGAATATGAAGCTAACATATCCAAAAGAAAAGCATTGTATGGCTGACCCGGTGGTGCTGAGGGCTGAGACGCTGGACGCTTTACCTCGCGTCACGCCGGTGACCCGGGTTTGGGAACGGACTCGGGTCATCGGGGAGCCGGCACGGGGGGGTAGAACAGGATTGAACAGCCGGAAGGCAGCTCACTGCCTCCCTCCATAGATCCCGCTACCACGGGTGGAGACCAGTGGTCAGCAAGGCGTGCAGGGCGACATGTAACGGGTGGGTACCTGGACGTAGTACATATGCCTCCGTGTATACATATGCGTATCTGAGGTAGGTGGCTGGGTTACAGGGAGAAAACCCCCCCATCATAAACTACATATAGGGAAAAAAAAAAGGAAAGTATTGTGTAATAAACATGCAAACATTCATGCGAACATACAAAGAAGCCAGCAGAAGAAGGCCATTTGGTCTGTCTAGTCTGCTCGTATTGCAGGGTCCACAGCTTGACCTACTGTCCCTCCCCACACCCCCTATTCTCCTTCCCCATGATCCTTACCTTCCCCCATGCCTATCCCAGCCTCTCTTAAAGCTGCCCTCTGTCTTCAACAAGATCACTTCTTCTGGCAGCACATTCCAAGTGTCCACCACCCTCTCTGTGAAGAAGTGCTTCCTGACCTTCCTCCTAAACCTCCCACCCTCCAGTTTAAGACTGTGCCCCCTCGTGTTATGGTTACCACTCAGCCTGTCGGCTGAGTTGCTGGTCGAAGTCCCAGCCAATATTTTTCTTGAGCCAACCGACCAGTTGTCAACCGAAGAGGCCGATGCTTCCTTGTCTAGGATCCCGGTACTGATGCAGACTGTTAGAGGGATGGATCAGTCTGTTGACCCGCCACCTCTGGTCCCTGACCCTGACCAGGAGGAGCGTTGGCAATCGCTGACTCTTTCAGAGCCCCACCACCGGTCCCCCCAGCGGCTGAGGTTGAGGTCTCGGTCTTCTTCCCATGGGTCAAGCCGGTCCTGCCATCATTGGTGCTCCCGCTCTTGGCACCACAAGAAACGGTGCTGCTGCTATTCTTCATCCTCATCCTCCTCGGGTGAGGAGAGGCTTTGGTACTAGTTGCGTCGATGCTATGAGGACTTGATGTGGCAACAGTTGGTGTTTACCAGTGCCAAACCAACCTAGTTTTTTAAGCCACCCATTCCCTGGCTGTTGCCTGAAAGACCGACGCTGACTCCACTGACTGAACTGATTAAGGTGGTCCTGACTCAGCCAGCTCTGGCTTCTCCACCGATTGTGGTGGAACCGCTACCTAAACAGCTGATGGTTGGCACTCCAACTAAGGAGTCTCGGCCAGCCAAGAGACTTCCCCATCGATGTTGGTCACTGTCACCCGTGACCATCCACGGAGGGTCAGTGAGGACTCCAGCGGTCGACCGCTATTTGATGACTCTTCAGAGTCTGAGGGTTCCTCTCTGCACTCCCGTCCAGTCGAGGTGGAGTCCTTGGGGGATCTCTCGACAGACAAAGGTCCATCCTCTTTCATGGGCCTCCTCCGTTTGATCTCTGAGTCGACGGATATAAAGGTGGAGCCTGTCCAGAAATGGGCTTGTTACCCATTGGCTGAGATCCTTGACTGGGGAGACTCTCCAAAGGAGGCTTTCCTGGTGACAGAAGCCATTCTTGGCCCTGCCCTGGAGCTCTGGCAGCACCCCGCTTCCTGCCTAGTGCCTTCTGCCTGGATGGCCCGCAAGTATGCGGTGCCCACTGGATCCTTTTCAGGATTCACAGAGCACCCCTCAGCTGAGGTGTTGGTGGTTGACTCTATGTTCAGGTGCTCCAGTAACACCTGGAATGTTAATAATCTGCCTGATAAGGAGTCCAAGAAGTTGGACCATGTGGTTAAGAAGGTCTATGCTACCTCCTTGCTTGGCTTCCACCAGGCGAACTTAGCCATCCTGATGGCCCACTTCTCCCATACCCTGCTGGGCACCTTAGATGGGGTGCTTCCTCATTTGCCTATGGACCTTCAGACCATGGTCAAACAGATCCGAGACCAGGGCTGGGTTGTGGCCAAGCAACAGTTCCAGACTGCCATGGACATTGGGGACCTCTGTGCCCGTTCTGTGGCAGCCTCAGTGGCCATGTGCTGCAGGGCTTGGCTGAGGATCTTGATCTTCATGGTGGACATGTAGCACAAGCTGGCAGATGTCCCTTTCCTGGGCACCAACCTGTTTGGGGCCCAGGGTCACCTCACACGCATCAAGAAGTCCAGTGCCACCTTGAACTCCTGACATCTGCCCAGAAGGACCCCAAGGGCTCCAAGCAGTATCAGAAACGGAAGTCCTTTTGGTCCACCTCCACTCCTGCGACCAAGACAGCCCAGCAACTGGCTGGCCAGCTGGCTCAGGCTTGGAAGCCTCATCCCAAGTCAGTGGCCTCAGCTGTCCATAAGCCAGTAGGGAGAGGCTCTGGTGGCACCTCAGCCAGGCTCTCCTCCTCCTCCAAGCCTGCTCAATGATGGGATGAGAGGTGCCTCCCTCATACCCGTCATGCCTCCCCTGGGTCCTCCTGTGGGGGACTGGCTCCACCACTTCCTTTCTGCCTGGTCTGCTGTCACCAGAGACAGGCGAGTTCTAGAAGTGGTGGGTCAGGATCTGTGTCTAGAATTCGAGCAGTACCCTCCTTGCCGATCCCATGCCCCACGGGAGGACTTGATTTCTGCAGACATACTGTCAGCTCTTGGAGATGACTTAGCCCAGCTCCTCCATAAGTAGGTCCTGGTTCCTGTCGTAGATCCTCCGGAACACCCAGGGTTTGTGTCTAGATACTTCCTGGTGCCAAAGTAGATGGGGGGGGGTGCCTCATTCTAGATCTGCACCACCTGAACAAGTTCCTCAGGTCGCCACATTCCTACCGGATCCTAATGTCATCAGCTTAATAGCGTACGACATTATAGTTAACCCGAAACAGCGCTGTTCATGACAGTGAATGGTGCAATACCGCATATACTGCTATACACGGTATTGCACCATTCACACACTCCCAGGCAGAGGATAAGACCTTTGCTGGGAGTGGGTTCCACCAAGCAGCTGCCGTAGCTCACTGGACTGAGCCACAGCAGCAGGAACCCAGGTGCTGCATCTGGGACTGGGTTTGATTCCCGATCCCAGACATTTTATTTTTATCAACAAATTGTGCGCTCCCCAAGTTGGACTTCCCTGGAGTTGCGAATCTTTAGTGGGGGGGGGGCACAGCCCCCTGTAACAGGGGTTGTGGGGGCAGAGCCCTCCTCAGAAAAAAAACATGCCACATGGCAATATCGCGCTGTATTGGCAGTGCGATTTTGCCATGCGGCATAATGTCTAGTGACATTATGACCCTATGCCGCTTACCTTCAGGATGGTAACTCTGTCTCAGATCATACCATCTCTAGAGTAAAACATGTGGTTTTGCTCCCTGGATCTTTAGGATGTGTTCTTTGACATCCTGATCCGTCCATCTCACCAGATGTTCCTCTGGTTTTGAGCCGAGGGAATCCTCTACGAGTTCCAGGCCATGCTCTTCAGCCTCTTCTCTGCCCCAGGGTCTTCATGAAGTGCACTGCAGTGGTGGAAGTTTATCTGAGGTGCCGAGAGGATCGAGTTTATCCCTACCTGGATGACTAGCTTGATAGCAGGGCCCTCCAGGCAGGAGGAGGAGTGGTCCAGGGACCTGGTCCTCCAGACCTGCATCAAACTTGACCTCCTGGTCAATGAGGCCAAGTCAGAACTCGTACCCTTGCAGGTGATTAACTTCATCGGGGCAGAGCTTGACTCTTGCAGAGCCAGAGCCTGGCTCCCGGCGGACTGGGCGGAGACTCTCTCCTTCTTTGCCCGATCATTTCGGGTTGGGCATTTGCGCCCTGCTTAGGACTTCCTGCACCTGCTGGGCTACATGGCGGCCTGTACCAGTGTGGTCTGTTGGGCCCGCTGGAGAATGCGCTTCCTGCAGTGGGAGCTGGCCAGCCAGTGGTCTCAGAGCATGGGGCACTTCGACTAGCTGGTCATGGTGACCCAGCGGATGTGGGACGCCATCCAGTGGTGGCTGGTCCCAGCACATCTGCAGGAAGTGATTCCATTTGTCCGCCCAGAGCTGACTGTCATTCTGATGATGGATGCCTCTCTCATGGGCTGGGGTGCCCACCTGGGGGAACATAGAGTCCACGGGCTCTGGACCCCCGAGGAGTCCCGATGCCACATCAACCTGCTACAGCTCTGAGCAGTTCTGCTGGCACTGACTGCATTCGCTCCACATGTTCAGGGTCAAGTGGTCCAAGTCCAGACGGACAACACCTCGACCATGTACTACCTCAACAAACAGGGCGGGATGCACTCCCTGCATTTGTGCAAGGAAGCTGTCCGTGTTGAGACCCTTCTATCCATATGACAGGAGCTTCCAGGCAGCTGGTGTACACCCTCAGCTAGGTGGGCGAGGCATCTCACGAGTGGTTTCTCCACCCAGAGGTAGTTCACAGTCTGTTTTCCCAGTGGGGCACTCCTCAGGTGTACCTGTTCACCTCCAGAGAGAATGCAAAGCTGCATCTGTTTTGTGCCCTCCCTTCTCAGCAGGGAATGCTGCAGGGGGATACCTTCTCGAGGCCCTGGACCCTGGGCTTCTTTCATGCCTTCCTTCCACTTCCCTTGATCCACAAGGTGCTTCTCAAGGCCAAGAGGGACAAGACACAGGTGATCCTAGTGGCTCTGGACTGGCCACGCCAGTTCTGGTACCCTGATCTCCTTAGCCTCAGCAGCAGGCTCCCAAGGCATCTTCCCCTATGCCCGGACCTGCTTTCCATCTATCAGGGGAAGGTACTCCACCCGGACCTTCAGTCCCTGCACCTGATGTCCTGGTTCCTGAGCTGCTACAGTTCCAGGCTTTGGGTCTCTCCGAAGATGTGTTCACTGTTGTGCAGGCATCTTGGAAGGAGTCCACCAGGAAGTGCTATGCCTTCAAATGGAAGAGATTCTCCATTTAGTGTCAGGGCAAGGGATTGGCCCCTTTGTCCTGTTCAGTGGCTAGCATCCTTGATTACCTTTGATCCGTCTCTCAGTTGGGCCTTTGGTCGATGACCCTTAAGGTACACCTGGCAGCTATTTCTGCTTACTTGGCGCAGGCCGGTCAGCAGTTGGTGGCGCAGGAGAAGGTGGTCTGGCGCTTCTTCAAGGGCCTTGGCCACATTTCCCCTCCAGTGCGTGAACCACCACCACCACTATCAGACTTTTGCTGGTTTTGGCAAAGCTCATGGGCAAGCCATTTGAACCGATACATAGATGTGAGATGTCTCACCTGTCATGGAAGACTGACTTCTTGGTGGCAATTACATCAGCAGGAGGATTGGGGACCTTCAGGCGCTTTCGGTGGAGTCTTCTTACCTGGTCTTCCACAGGGACAAGGTTGTCCTGTGCCCCAACCAAAGTTCCTCCCAAAGGTTGTGTCAGAGTTTAACCATAACTTGGTGATTAATCTCCTGGTGTACTTTACCAATCACACCTCCGAGGCCGAGCACAGGCTCCATACACTGGACTTGAGATGAACGTTCGCTTATTACAAAGAGCGCATGGCTGGAGTTCAGGGAGAGGTTCACCAGCTGTTTGTCACCTATGCTGAAGCCGAACCTAGCAGACCTGCAGCCAAGTGGATGATTGGCAGGTGGATTACATCCTGCATTGATCTCTGCTATAGGTTGGTGGGTAGGGAGCCTCCCAGAGGGCTAAGGGCTCATTCCACCTGCCATACTGCTGCATCAGTGGCTGCTTCCAGGGACATCCCTATCCAGGAAATCTGCAGGGCTGTGACTTGGAGGTCAGCACACACCTTCATTTCCTGTTACCACATTGACCTAGAGTCATGCAGCGATGCTGATTTTGGTGCCTCAGTTCTTCAGCCTCTGTTCCCTATATAGGGGGTGTAAGCCTTGCCTCCTTCCTCCCGGAGAACTGCTAGGAGTCTGCCAGAAAATGTGGATAGAACATCATATCCACGTCCCTAGAAACACAGGCTATTCACCTGTAACAGTAGTTCTATGAGTGGTATGTGATGTCCATCCACACAGACCCATCCGACCTTCCCAGCTTCGGCGCACACACTCTGCTTCCAGTGGGCAGGATCTTGCATCATGGGGCTGAGCTGATGGAGTTACCACCTGGGTGGGAGGGAGGAGCCAGCTTGAAGACTTTTCGGCACATGTTAAAGGGAAAGGACACTGCTAGAAAGCGTGGATGAACATCATATACCACTCCTAGAACTACTGTTACAGGTGAGTAACCTGTGTTGTTTGTAGACTGGCTTTGAGCCAGAGGCTCTGTTCAAGCAGTTGCTGAGAACTCACGGTTGTCAGACCAACCCGTAATTAGTCAGTTTAGTGTAAGGCACCTCTTTTTTGAAATGTGCCCCCCCCCCCATTCTCGGAAAAGGAGAGTAAAGAAAAACAGAAGTTAAAAAAAAAATTCTGAACCTCTTGTGTTTAACAAGCAGTATGGTACGTGGAAATCTGTTAGGAAACCTGTTGCTTACACAATAGGGGTATGCCATAAATTGGGACTCCCTTGCAACTGAGATGGCACAAATGTGCCAATGAAGCAAGAAGCTACAAATAACTTCAAATGAGCGAACGTTAACAGCCGAAGGAATACCTTCTTGTTTCTGTTCATAGTGAGGTATTTGCCCCCCTTCACTAGGTTTAAACTGGTTGAAGCTGTGGCAGGCTTACAGCTGCTTATAATCCATTCCCGGAAGGTGCGAGTAGAGTAGGTACATAGGGTAGGCATTAAATCACATTAGTTCATACCACACTGTACTTTTGCATTAAAGCACCTCTTTGTACTTTCATAAGACACATGCATAAACTGTGTAAACAGATTCCATTACAACATCCTGCATTCTCATAAAACAATTCCAAAGTATCCACCATTGAGTATACTCTCTGTATTCTGCTTTCTTAAACTTAAACTCCAAATAAACCGCACCACACAATTTTGCCACACGTTTTATTCAGCCTAATATAATATCTTTGCTTGCTCAGTTGTCTGAAAATACTTGTGTGTGTGGGGGAGGGGGACCTAGCAATGCGTTTAGTTAAAGTTTAGCTTTAGTTTATTGCAGGAAAAAACTCCATTGAGCAAGCTCATTCACAAGGAGGTCCTGGAAGACAGAGTACAAAAGTAATACAAACAGCATGATATACAAACAGAATTACAAGGCAGAATCACATCACAAAAAGATGGCAAAAATAATCGGGAACAAATCAATGGTACAAAACAAACCAAGTGCATACAGTATATATAACAGTGGTACAAGGCAAAAATATACATTACAATAAAATGGTGGCTACAGTTGGGAACATGTCAATGGCACAGAGAAATTTAAAGAGCGCAGTTGGGATGGAATCATTAGGCAACATAGAGTATAAGGGGGAAAGGGTTCGGGGATAAGGGGGAACTAAGAGGCTTAGTGGATAGTACAAATGGAGCAGAATTGTTCGGCAACAGTAGACAATACAGTTGGAATGGAGTCGCTAGGCAACATAGAACATAAGGGAGGAAAGAAAGGGGTTCAGGGATGAGGAGGGGAACTACAGTAAATTGCTTAGGTGCTTATCTGGGCCATGCCAGGGAGAGGCTGGTCAGTGAAGAAATGTTAGGGTACTGTATGTCAAGGATATGAATAAGTATAAGGAGACCGTTTCTTGGGGTCTGATTGAGGACAGGGTTAATTACAAGTAATCAGCTGTCAGGCAGTATAAGGATGGTGGGGAGGAGAGAGGGTTCAGGGTAACCGAGGGACAGGTGCAAGACACTTAGCAGAGTATACAGGGAGAGTACTTAGCTATTATTACATCGGCAGGTTACATTAAAGGTTTTTCTAGCAAGGGACTTAAAAAGATGCACAGAGATAAGCTTAGTAAGTCTAAGTGCAGACTGGATTTTATTCCAGACTGACGGGTTAACATAACTAATAGCACCTCTGTCATGAGAAGTATGTACCCTGGACACATCCAAAAGGATAAGGGCAGATTTCCTTAGAGAATAACTACTTTGTCACCTGTGCATGAGTGAGCAGATATACTGTGGCAGTTTGTTCCACAAAACTTTCAGTGTCCATGAGCCAATATGAAGCATCCGTCTTGTGGCTAGGGTTGTTCAGCCTACTGCCTGGTACAGGTCACAATGGTGCAGCCTATACTGTGTGTTTGTGATAAAGCGTATGGCACGGTGAAAAAGTATGTCAAGTTTGTTTGTTAGACACTGAATTGCAATTATATATAATGTTCTCATAGTCTTAACAGTGAGAGGAATGTGGCTTGAACCAGCCTCTGTCTAATGTCTGCTGTGAAAAGGGGTTTATTCCTATAAAAATACCCTAACCTCACTTTCAGTTTCTTTGTAAGACAGTCACTGTGAGTGCTGAAAGTCAATTTGCTGTCGAGCCAGATTCCCAAATACTTAAACTGATGCACAACCTCCAAGGCACTCCCAAACATAGTTGTGATGGGTGTTGGTGTAATATGTTTGCTTAAAGATGCTGATGGATGGGTAGAGGTAAAATACATAACCTTAGTTTTTTTGTGTTCAGTAACAGTTTGGAACTAATAAGGTTGAGTTCCAGTTGATTGAAATCAGACTGTAGCTCAGCGCGTGCTTCAAGTAATGAGGTTTTGGAGGTGTACAGCACCGTATCATCCGCAAAGAAATTAAGCTTGGCATTTTGAATGTTATTACACAGGGAATTAATATAGATAATGCAATGAAAAACAATAGCAGTCCTAATATGGACCCTTGTGGGACTCCTCTTGTAATCAGCAGGGGCTCCGAAAGGAGCCCATCAGCTTTAATCTGTTGCTGCCTGCCCATGAGAGAACTGGAAAACCAGTTTACTGGGGGGCCATCCAAATCCAGACCCCTAAGACTTTGAAGGAGATGGTTGTGTTCCACCATGTCAAACGCCTTACGGTCACCCTCACTCCCGATTGCCCAAGGCGGGTCGAGGGTGACTCAGGTGGACGCCCACTTTACGCGGACTCTTTGGAGTCCGAAGACTCCTCGTTGCACTCATGTCCCATTGACGTAGAGTCCTCGAGGGGCCTCTCCATAGACGAGGGACCCACCTCGTTCATGGGCATTCTTCGGCTAATTTGGCTCAACATGAGATTAGAGCAGTGCAGGAGGAGTTTGTGGAATTGGGGAGGGGCCTCAGGCAAGTAGCACACACAGTATCCTTCTCAGAGGTGTTGCCTGTCTGTGGCAAGGGTGAGGCGAAGGTACTTCGCACCATGCAATTCAATGAATGGTTGAAAAAATGGTGCAGAGCACAGGGGTTTGGCTTCATTGGGGACTGGGGTTCCACCTGGACGTATACCTGCCGATACTGGCAGGATGGTCTGCATCTGTCCAGGAAGGGAGCAAGTCTAATGGGCGATCGGTTTAAATGCTTCATTGACAAACTTTTAAACTAGTCAAGGGGGGAGGCAGTGATAAGCAGTAGGGCATTCCCAGCCTCCCCCTACAAAACCGGGCACTAAATGAGGTAAAGACCAAGGTAAAAAGGTCAGTAGGGAGCAGGACAGGGGTAAATGGAGAAAGCAAAGTCAATGAGGACAGGGATGGTGCTATAAGAGGTAAAGCCATCAAAAAATGGAGACCAATGAGTACCAATGCCCGTAGTCTGGGTAACAAGCTTCCTGCTTTAGTGGCCTTGATGGAGGAGGAACATATTGTAGCAGTCACAGAAACATGGTACACACAGAACCATGACTGAGATGTACACATACCAGGATACACCATCTACAGGAGGGACAGGGAGGGTAAACGAGGAGGTGGAGAAGCTCTCTACATAAGGGATGGCATAAAAGCAACAGAACAAAAGGATAAGCAGGGAGGAAAGGAAGCACTGTGGGTCAATTTGGAGACAGGCAATGACACCAGAATTCGCACAGGGGTTGTATACAGACCCCCATCTCAGGGGGAGGAAATGGACAAGGAAATGACCGCAAGTATCCTTAGAATGGCAGAAAAAGGAGAGATATTGCTAATGGGGGTTCTAAATATGCCAGATGTTAACTGGAGTGCATTTGCAGCAGCCACTTCTAAGAGTGGGGTCATTTTAGATGCCCTACAGGGGGCATGTCTTAGTCAACTAGTATCAGAACCCACTTGAGAGGGAGCAATCTTAGACCTGGTACTTTCAAATGGAGATGGCTAGAGGATCACATATTTAGAAGTGGGTAGCCATTTGGGAACTAGTGACCATCGAACAGTATGGTTCACGGTAAACACAGCAGTAGAGTCAAGCCATACAAAGGCAAAGGTACTGGACTTCAGGAGGGCGGACTTTGCCAAAATGGGTAAGTGCCTAAGGAACGCACTAGCAAATGGGCAGGAAGGAGGGGTGGAAGAACAATGGGGAATAATCAAAACTGCCATCTCAGAGGCAACAAGCCTTTGTGTAAAGAACTTGCAGACCCTGCACCATTTTAGTTGCCCTCTTCTGGACTACCTCTATCCTGTCTATGTCCTTGCGGAGATGGGGTCTCCAGAACTGGGCACAGTACTCCAGATGGGGTCTCACCAACTGTCTGTACAGAGGGATAACAACTTCCTGTTTTCTACCGGTGATGCCTCTACCTATGCATCCCAGTATCCCGCCAGCCCTACTTACTGCCCTCTCACATTGCTTGCTCACCTTTAGGTCATCTGATATGACTACCCCCAGGTCCCTTTCCATTTTTGTTGTTGTTAGTATCTCACCCTCATTGTGTACTCTTCTCCTGGGTTCTTGTTTCCCAGGTGCATTATTTTGCACTTCTTTGCATTGAATCCTAGCTGCCATACTTCTGACCATTCCTCCAATCTTGCCAAGTCCTTTTCATCCTTTCCACGCCTCCTTGTGTATCAACCCTGTTGCAGATCTTTGTGTCATCTGCAAAAAGGCATACTTTTCCTTCCAGTCCCTCTGCAATGTCACTGATGAAGACATTAAAAAGGACTGGACCCAATACTGAACTCTGTGGTACCCCACTAGTAACCATCCTTTCTTCAGAATGTACTCCGTTTACTATTACCTTCTGTGTCCTGTTAGTCAACCAATTTGTCACCAGGCTATCACCTTGGGACCCACTCCCAGGCTGGTTAATTTGACTATTAATCTTTTGTGTGGGACTGTGTCAAATGCCTTGCTAAAGTCTAAGTAGGCCACGTCCACAGACCCTCCCTGGTTTACTACTTTGGTCACCCAGTCAAAGAAATCTATTAGATTCGTCTGACATGACCTTCCCACTGTGAATCAATGCTGCCTTGGGTCCTGTGCTCCACTGGCCTCTAGGTACTCAACTATTCTTTCCTTCAGAAGTGACTCCATCACTTTCCCTACCACAGAGGTCAGACTGACAGGTCTGTAGTTTCCTGCCTCTGTCTTGGTCCCACTTTTGTGAAGGGGAATCACATCCGCCTTCCTCCAGTCCTCGGGTACCACACCATCCTCTCATGATTTATTAAAAGAGTAGCCAGTGGTTTCACTAGTTCCTCCCTTAATTCTTTTAGAATTCTGGGGTGAATTCCATCAGGACCCATTGCTTTGTCCACCTTCAGTTTTAGGAGTTCTTGCAGAACCCTTTCTGTGAAAGGACTGGGATTGACCCCCCTATCAAGAGTGCTTCTGTTAATTGGATTAGGCACTTCCCCCTCCTCTTTTGTGAATACTGAGCAGAAATATTCGTTCAGTATCCCTGCTTTTTCACTGTCCCCCTCTGCCCACCCACCGTTCATTCTATGCAGCCTCACTATCCCTCCCTTTGTCTTTCTACGCTCGCTGATGTACCTATAAAAGGTTTTATCCCCCTTCTGAACTCAGTTTGGGCCATTGCTATTCTGACTTCCCTCCCTGCTTCCTTCTGCCTTAACTGGTACAGCTCTCTGTCCTGCTCCTTCTGTGTTTCCTTATACTTCCAGAATGCTATCTTTTTCTTCCTGACTTTCACAGCCACCTCTTTTGAGAACCATAGTGGTTTTTTCTTTTGTTTTGATTTGTTTATTTGCTTCACACAAAGGCTTGTTGCCTCAGTGATGGCAGTTTTGATGATTCCCCATTGTTGCTCCACACCTCCTTCTAGCCTGTTTGCTAGTGCTTTTCTGAGGCACTCTCCCATCTTGCCAAAGTCAGCTCTCCTAAAGTCCAGTACCCTCACTGTTGTATGGCTTGACTCTGTAGCTGAGTTTAACGTGAACCACACTGTTTGATGGTCACTTGTCCCCAGATGGCAATCCACTTCTAGATCTGAGATCCTCTCACTGCCCCCGTTTGAGAGTACGAGGTCTAAGATTGCTCCCTCACGAGTGGGTTCTGAAACTAGCTGTCTAATGCCTGCCACCTGTAGGGCATCTTGGATGTGGCTGCAGCAAATGTGCTCCAGTTAACATCTGGCATATTCAGGTCTCCCATCAATAGTATCTCCCCTTTCTCTGCCATTCTAAGAATGCCTTCTATCATATCCTTGTCCATTCCCTCCCCCTGACATGGGGGTCTGTGCACAACCCCTGGTCGGATTGTGGTGCCCTTCCCAGTCTCCAAGGTGACCCACAGTGCCTCCTCTCCTCCCTGTTTACTCTTTTGTTCAGTTGCTTTTATCCCTTCCTTTACATACAGAGCTACTCCTCCCCCTCTTCTCCCCTGCCTGTCTCTCCCTGTGGGTTATGTACCCTGGTATGTTAACATCATCAGTCATGGTTCTCTGTGTACCATATTTCTGTGACTGCTACAATATCCAGGCATCCCTCTTCCATCAAGGCCACCAGCTCAGGGGAGCTTGTTGCTCAGACTACAGGCATTGGTACTCATTACCCTCCATTTCCTGATGGTCTTACTCCCTTTTGCCCCATCCCTGTCCTTCTTGCCTTTGTCACTTTCTCCATTTACCCCTGCCCTTCTCCCTATCGACACCTCTATGGTGGTGTTTGCCGCACTTACTACCGTGATTATTTGGGGGGGCTAGGATTTCCCTACTCCTTTCCAGTGCCTCCCCCCTTGGCTAGTTTAAAAGCTTGCCAATGAAGCATTTAAACCTATCACCTAGGATCCTGGTTCCCCTCCCGGACAGATGCAGCCCATCATGCCAGTATAGGCTTGCATCACTCCAGGTGGACCCCCAGTCCCCAATGAAGCCAAATTCCTGAGTTCTGCACCAGTTTTTCAACCACTGATTAAATCCCATGGTGCGGAACACCCTAGCCTCTCCTATGCCATAGATGGGCAGCACCTCCGAGAAGGTTACCGTGCGTGCTACTTGACTAAGGCTCCTCCCCAATTCCACAAACTCTTCCTGCACTTCTCTAATCCCTTTCTTAGCCAGGTCATTTGTCCCTAGGTGGACAATGACATCCAGCTCCCTCAGCTGTGCAGCTGCTCCGGCAATCCTGAGGATTCGCTCCCTGTCCCTCCAAGCCATGGCGCCAGGCAGGCACCTTACCTCCCTCTCCCCTTCCTCCCCCAGTTCTACCTTCCTAACAATGGAGTCCCCCACCAGGAGTTGTTTCCTTCCCCTGCAGGGTCCCCTGCCACCCTCCTGTGGGTCCCTTTGTGGAGGTTCCCAGCATCCTCCTTGGTCTCCACTGCGGTGCCTCCATAGAGGAACCACACTTTGCCAGAATGGCATAGGAATGTGGAGGTACAACTGAGGGATGCGCTCTGTTCCACCACCCTCACCCTCCCTGAGCCCACTGTGGTCCAACCGCTCCTCTTTCTTGGCAACCTCTGAGGCAACGGCAGTGGCGCTGGTGGTCCCTGGATGGAAGAGGAGGTCCCACAAATCCTGGTCAACTCAGCCTGGAGATGAGCAACCTCCTCCCTCAGCCCAGAGAGGTGCCTGCAGATGGGACAATACCGCATCCTCCAGAACGTCTCCCGGAAGACTGCTGCTCCACAGCCACTGCACTGCACCACTCCAGTCATGTCTTATTTCTGGCCCCTTAACTGTTTTCAATCCTTACTCTTTCCTCTGTTTTTTTCTCTCTCTCTCCTTACTTTCTGCCTGTGTGCCCTTTAAGCTCCTGATTGTCCTGTTCTGAGACAAGAATATCCTATATTTCTCAGTGGACCACTTACTTGCTCAGAGGCAGACCTCCAGCAGCTAGAGGGGGCCGGAGAGCTACTCCTGCCCTTCTGGGATGGTGGGTCTTTGGTGGTTCTGTGATCACTCACTTCCTGCTCCCAAACAGGAAGTTCCTGTTGTCAGTCAAATCCTGTGCCTATAAAAATAGAACTAGCTTCGGTGTGGGGGGGGGGGGAGGGCAATATAGTCCCAGCAGAGAAGTCCAGTCACACAGCAGTCCTTTCTCCTGGTGTCTTCTGCCAAGATATTAGCAGAATCTTTCTAAGGCAGTCTTTAAATGTAGCTTCCTTCTAGCTAAGCCACACCCCTACTTACTAGATCTTTCTACCAGTAATTTAAACCTCACAGCAGTTAAGTCCTTTCAATCACCTGATATTTACACCTATAACTGTTCAGATACCCATTCAGTTCAGTTAACCCAGACAGACACACACACATTTTTTTTTTCTGTTTTGTATGTTAGTTGTTTTTACCCTAAATTAAAGGTCCAAGTACAAAAGTTCTTCTACTTTAGTCCCAGCAGAGAAGTCCAGTCACACAGCAGTCCTTTCTCCTGGTGTCTTCTGCCAAGAGAGACTTAAGGATCTTAATATGTATAGCCTCGAGGAGAAGAGGGAGAGGGGGGACATGATAGAAACTTTCAGATACTTCAAGGGAATCAACAAAGTCCAAAAGGGGTAGCATCTTTCAGAAAAAGAGGTGCGCAAGAACAAGGGGGCATAATTTGAAACTAGAGGAGGGACGGCTCAGAGGTAATGTGAGGAAGTATTTTTTCATGGAGAGGGTTGTGGATGCATGGAACAGCCTTCCTGAGGAGGTTGTGGATTCAAAAACAGTGGTGGAATTCAAGAATGCATGGGACAGACATAAGGCAATTCTAGGGGGTGGAGGTTGGAAGAAGCAGGCTGTTGGTTAGCTAGGATCTGCAGCTTATCCATTAGGTAGGGAAATGGGCAGACTGGGTGAGCCAAGCGGTCCTTATCTGCCGTCAAATACTATGTTTCTATGTTCCGAGTCCACGGGGATGGAGCTCGAACTGGTCCAGAAACTGGCCAGGTATCCCCTAACAGAGATTCTGGACAAAGGGGGACTCGCCTATGGAGGCCTTCCCTGTGGTCAAGGCTATTGTTGGCCTGGCTGTGGATCTGTGGCAGCGTCCTGCATCTTGCCCTGCACCCTCGGCCCGGATGGCCCACAACTGTGCGGTCCCAACCAGTTCCCTTTCGGAGTTTTCAGAGCATCCCTCGGTTGAGGGTCTGGTGGCTGACTCTGTCTTTCGGTGCTCAGGCAGTACGGGTGACGTGGATAGACCGCTGGACAAAGAGTCCAAGAAATTGGATCATTCAGCGAAGAAGGTCTATGCTGCTGCCTCACTTGGCCTTCGTCAGGCTAGCTTGGCCTTGCTGATGGCACATTTTTCCCATGCCCTTTTGGGCTCCCTGGATGAGGTCATTCCTCACCTCCCAGCGGACCTTCAGACCACGGTCAAGCAGGTCCAGGACCGGGGAAGGGCAATGGCTAAACAACAACTCCAGACTGCACTGGATATTGGTGATTCTTGTGCCCGCTCGGTAACAGCCGCAGTAGCCATGTGCCGCAGGGCTTGGTTGAGGGTCTCGACCTTCACGGCTGACACTCAACACAAACTGGCAGATGTCCCCTTTTTGGGCACCGACCTGTTCAGTCCCGGAGTGGATGGTCACCTCCAGTGTAATTGAGAAGTCCAGTGCCGCCCTGGACTCTGTGACATCTGCCCAGAAGGACAAGGGCTTCAAGCACCAGAAGTGTAAGCTCTTTCGCAGTTCCTCTCCTGTTGCCAGACCAGCCAAGCAGCACCAGCAGCAGGGTGAGCAGGCTATAACCTGGCGACCGCGGGCCAAGTCAGTGGCCTCATAGGTCAGAAAGCCTGGAGGGAAGGGACCTGGTGTCTCCTGAGCTGGATCCTCCTACTAAGCCTGCTCAGTGACGGGTTGAGGGGTGCCACCTCAACCCCGCCACACCTCCCTGGGCTCCCTCCCCAAATAGGCCCACTTCCTTTCCGCATGGTCCGTTATCACCACGGACTGATGGGTGCTGGAAGTGGTTGGCTGGGGCTTGCCTCTGGAATTCAAGCAGGTCTCCCCAAGCTGAGCCTGCGCCCTACAGGAGGATCTGGTCTCCACTGTCACTCAGTCGACTCTCTGAGACGACATCACCCAGCTCCTCTGCAAGGAGGTCGTGCGCAGAGTTGCGGAACCTCCTTCAGACCCAGGGTTCATTTCCAGGTATTTCCTGGTACCAAAACGGACGAGGGGCTGGTGCCCCATTCTCGATTTGCATGACCTGAACAGGTTCCTCAGGTCTTGCACCTTCTGGATGGTAACTCTGGCTCAGATCATACCATCCCTGGAACACGGCATGTGGTTTTGCTCCCTGGATCTTCAGGACACGTTCTTTCATGTCTCGATCTGTCCATCCCACTGACGGTTCCTCCGCTTCTGAGCCGAGGGAACCCTCTACGAGTTTCAAGCCATGTCCTTCGGCCTCTCATCAGCCCCCAGGGTCTTCTCCAAATGCATGGCAGTGGTGGCAACTTTACTGAGGTGCCGAGGGGTCTGGGTCTATCCCTACCTGGATGACTGGCTCATAGCTGGTCCCTCCAGGCAGGAGGTGGAGCAGTCCAGGGATCTGGCCCTCCAGACTTGCTTCGGACTTGGCCTCCTGATCAACGAGGACAAGTTGGAACTCATGCACTTGCAGGTGATTCAATTCATCAGGGCAGAGCTCGACTCTTGCCGGGCCAGAGCTTGGCTCCTGCCGGACAGGGCGGACATTCTCTCCTCCTTTGCCCAGTCATTTCTGGTTGGGCAATTGCACCCTGCCTGGGACTTCCTGCGTCTTCTGGGCTACATGGCAGCCTGCACCAGCGTGGTCTGATGGGCCCGCTGGCATATGTGTTTCCTTTAGTGGGAACTGGCTAGCCAGTGGTCTCAGCGCTCAGATCACTTTAACCAGCTGGTCACCATGACTCAGAGGATGTGGGACGGCCTCCAATAGTGGCTTGTCCTAGCTCACCTGCAGGAAGGCATCCTGTTTGTCAGCCCGAGCCGATGGTCATCCTGATGACTGATGCCTCGCTGATGGGTTGGGGTGCCCATCTGGGGAGCACAGAGCCCATGGGCTCTGGTCCCCTCAGAAGTCACATCAACCTGCTGGAGCTCAGTGCAGTTCGGCTAGCCCTGGCCACCTTCACTCCGTTCATTCGGGGTCAAGTGGTCCAGATCCAGACGGACAACACCACAACCATGTACTATCTCAACAAACAGGGCAGGGCACACTCCTTGCCTCTATGCAAGGAAGCTCTCCGCACATGGGCCCTCGTGCTCAGCCTGGAGGCGGATCTCCTAGCCATTCATGTGGCAGGAGCCTCTAATCAGCTGGCTGATGCTCTGTCAGATGGGCGAGGCATCTCATGAGTGGTCACTCCACCAGGAGGTAGTACAAGACCCGTTCTCCCACTGGGGCACCCCTCAGGTGGACCAGTTCACCTTCAGGGATAACGTGAAGCTGAGGCTGTTTCATGCCCGCCCGCCTCAGCAGGGCTCGCTGCAGGGGGATGCCTTTTTGAGGCTGTGGACCCCAGCCCTCTTCTTTGCCTTCCCTCTACTAAGGTGCTCCTCAAGGCCAGGAGGGACAAGGTGCAGGTAATCCTGGTAGCCCCAGACTGGTCACGCCAGTTCTGGTACCCAGATCTCCTCAGCCTCAGCACCAGGCTCCTGAGGCATCTTCCAGCATGCCTGGACCAGCTCTCCATCAATCAGGGGAAGATACTCCATCTGGACCTTCAGTCCCTGCACCTGACAGCCTGGTTCCTGAGCGGCTAGAGTTCCAGGCTTTGGGTCTCTCCAATGAGGTCCTCACAGTTGTTGAGGCGTCCCATAAGGAATCGACCAGAAAATGCTATGCCTTCAAATGGAAGAGATTTTCCATTTGGTGCCAGGGCAAGGGTTGGACCCTCATCCTGTCCAATGGCTAGCATTTGACTACCTGTGGTCCCTCTCCCAGCTGGGCTTCGCCCATTTACCCTTAAGGTGCACCTGACAGCCATTCTGCCTACCTGGCGTGGGCCGGTACACAGTCGGTGGCACAGGAGAAGGTGGTCTGGTGCTTTTTCAAGGGCTTAGATCACATATCCCCTCCAGTGCGTGAACCTCCACCTCCTTGGGATTTACTGCTGGTTTTGGCAAAGCTCATGGGCAAGCCATTCGAACCTATGCACAAGTGTGACATGTCACATTTATAGTGGAAGACCGCCTTCTTGGTGGCTATCATGGCAGCCAGAAGGACTGGGGAGCTCCAGGTGCTCTCAGTGGAGTCTCCTTACGTGGTCTTCAGCAGGGACAAGGTTGTCCTGCATCCCCACCCGAGATTACTTCCGAAGGTGGTGTTGGAGTTTCACCTTAATCAGGTGTTGACTCTGCCAGTGTTCAACCACAATTACACCTCAGAGGCCGAGTACAGGCTCCATACTTTGGACCTGAGATGAGCATTCGCCTACTACAAAGAGCGTATGGCGGATGTTTGGGGAGAGGTTCGCCAGCTCTTTGTCACCTACGCTGAAGCCACACCTGGCAGACCTGCAGCCAAGCAGACGATTGGCAGGTGGATCACTTCCTGCATTGATCTCTGCTGTAGGTTGGCGGGTAGGGAGCCTCCTGTAGGGCTAAGAGCTCATTCCACCCGCCATACCGCTGCGTTGTTGGCTGCTTCTAGGGACGTCCCTATCCTGGAAATCTGCAGAGCTGTTACCTGGAAGTCAGTACACACCTTCATTTCACATTACCACATCGACCTCTAGTCACGCCGGGATGCTGGTTTTGGGGCCTCAGTTCTCCAGTCCCTGTTCACTAAGTAGGTTGTGTGCGCCTTGCCTCCCTCCTCCCGGAGAACTGATAGGAGTCTGCCAGAAAGTGTGGATAGAACAACATATCCACATCCCTAGAAAAACAGCTTACTCACCTGTGACAGTAATTCTAGGAGTGGTACATGTTGTTCATCCACACTGACCCACTCGACCTCCCCGGCTTTGATGCACACCTCTGCTTCCAGTGGGCTAGATCTGGTGTCATGGGGCAGAGCCGAGGGCTATACCACCCAGGTGGGTGGGAGGAGCCAGCTTGAAGATGTTCCGGTGAACCTTAAAGGGAAAGGCGATCTGCCAGAAAGTGTGGATGAACAACATACACCACTTTTCTAAGCTGGAACAGCTTAGTTTACAAGAGGTGAACATTTGGTTTGACTAGATAACATTAGAAAAGTATTAAGAAAATGGCCGTGTACCTAGAGGCCTCAGAGTATTCAAAGCACCTGCTTAAGGTGAACTAGATGAGGACTTAACAAAGAGATGGGAAAATTCCTTGGTTAACTGTTCAATGGAACTCATAGAAATACTAATTGAACAAGATAAACTATTTGTAAGTGGTAGAAGATTTGAAAACTGCAAAAATCAGAGTTCAAACTTTTCAAAAATAATTCTGAGTTCAAGTCATTTGATGAACATTTAAAGTAAAAAATTGTTAAAACAGAGGAACAAATATAACAAAGGAAAAAACACAAATTGGAAAGAGACAGGAAAGATTATGGGCAGGAGCTGTATTTAATTGGAAAACACACTCTAATTCGCGAGGGCGGAGTAAATCCAGGAGAAGAAATTACAACAGAAAGAGGTCTCAAAGTAATAAACAGGTGGTGTTTGCAGAAGAACAGCAAAGAAAAAATGGACAGGTCAACCAGGAGTCTCAGAACCAACCAGTAAATCAGGCTGTAACAAGAAGTAGAGGCAGAGGAAGAGGCATGGTAAGATGAGGAGGGGGAGGAAAAGGAACGGGAGGGAGGGGGATACCACTAGACCACCATGGCTGGTAATGCCTACATGGCACGGTGCCCGTGGGTACGGGCGGGGAGGGGGGCACCACATGACCACCAGGGAATGAGGACGTATATGCACATAACGATCGTGGGTACAGGCAGGGAGGGAGGAACCACTGGGCCACCAGGGTTTCTATGCATACCTATGCCCAGGATAGGGGGTATGGGGGGGACCCACTGGACTGCCAGGAATCATACAGGTACCATTGCCAGCCATCGGGGTAGCGAGGAGGGGGGACTGCTAGACTACCAGGGACCATTTTGGTGCTTGTGGACAGTGTTGTGGGTGGGCAGGTGGCCACCCACGGCTGGCGGCTGCTGTGTTATGCCCAGCAATACAGCAGCCCACCTGTGGGTGGCCAGGACTTGTTCCTTGTTTTTTCTGGCACAACTTTGCGCCCCCCTGAGCGGCGCAAAGCAGGGTTGTGCCAGCATATGCGCCACACATCCCAGGCTGAATATCGGGATGTGCCTCATAGGCATGGGCACGAACCCTGCATTTACGCTGCATGCATTACCGATGCACCCTGGGGCATCAGGAGTTGCACATCGCAACCTGCCCCTTTGAATATTGCGCCAGGGTGCATTGGTGGGTTGTGCATGGTGCATCCCTGTTGCGCCATGCACAACCCCTTTGAATTTCCAGGCCAGAGAGTGCACAAGACAGACACTCACTTGCACTAGCACATCCCTGTCCATGGGCACCGACACCGGCCCTAATGTGCTTGGCCTCCCCCGCAGCCATGGCCCACCGCCTGTCTGCCGGCTGTGTGGGAAGAACAAATGCAGAGAACACCATGAGGAGACAGGAGGTGTCATATGCCCACCACCCCTCCCAGCAACAACACCAGTGTCGGCATGCAGTGAAGGCAACGCCACCACAGTGACCCAGTGAAGGGGCCCCTGGCTGCATGCATCCACACACAGCACCCCTGCCCATGCCCACCATGTGTGCAGGTGGACACGTACAATGCCAATTGCCATGGCATACCATGTACGCCACAGTGGCCCTGCCCCCCTGCTCCATGCCGCACATGCCCACTGCCTGTGGTCACGCGAGCAGTGCCCCTATTCAGGGGCATCTCACCTGTTTAGCATCGCATTACAGATGCTCCCAACATCATTTGCATGCCGTGAGCCATAAATGCTCCTGAATGTGCCCCCACAGAGCTCACGTGACTGAGCGGAATTGCATCCTTGAAGGTAGGTTTGTTTACATTCTTCCAAAGTCCATGTGGCAGCACAAAAAAGGACAGTGTGAGGCCTAGGACATACAACCATGGTCCACGCCTGTTCCTGGTCAACTGGCACATCCAACTTAGTGCCCCACAGTGTCCCACTGTCCATACTAGATCCGGCTTGTGGGAGGGGGGAATGTCGCTGGTGGGTGGTGTAGCATGGGACCACAGACTGATGACATTTGTGTTGCAGTCCTGACCACCATCTGGTGGTACATGTCAAGCAACGCCAGACACATGTGCAGGACATTGCAGCTACATGTACCACTGCTACAGAACTGATCATGCCAATGCCCAGCTGTCCCTGACAGTCCCCCGATCTTGTTCCAGCAATGCACGGCAGGCGGGTGTGTGGTCTGCAGACAGGGTGCTATAACCCTGCAGCAGCCAGACATCGTGCCTGCACATATACGGAGCTACCTGTCATGTGCTAATGGCTGCGTATTCTCACCCACAGAAACCAACATGTCTGGAAAGAACACAGCTGCTGGACGCAGATGTCCCAGTTTCACTAGTGATGAGGATAGGGCACTAATCGAGGCATACCTGCTGCACAAGGACATCCTGTCTGGCAGGGGTGGCAGCTGACAGCTGCGGGATGTGGGCTGGGAGGCTGTGGCACAGCATGTCAGTGCCATCGGGAAGTTTAACAGGATGCCCCAGGAGTACAGAAAGCACCTGAACGACGAGGGAATATCCAAGGAGAAGGTGGCACACATAGAGGCCTCCCTGAGTAGGACAGGGGGTGGGCTGCAGACAGGTGTGCACCTAACACCCACGGAGGAGCTGCTGGTGGCCAGCATGGGCCAGGCAGCTGTGCAGGGTGTTCCTGGAGGGGGCTTCCAGACAGGCGGCAGTCCTTCACAGTACTGTGAGTATACATGCCCAGGACATGTGCCTGTCTGTGCTTGTGTGTGTGTGCCACGTGTGCCCTGACAGCCCCATTGTGTGTGACTATCAGACCATGTGCCTGTGTGCACCAACCATGGTTCTGTATACCCCATCTGTGGACCGTATTACGCAGTCACATGTCAGGCCAGGCATGTTGCGGGGGGGGGGGAGCACGTGGTGTTGTGTTCTGCTGCACATCATTGCTACCATCCCAGTGGGTGGTGGCCAGAGTGTTGTCATGGTCCCACACATTAACAAGGGGGCATGTACAGGCACTAGGTCTGTTCAGCTATAGCCAGTGCATGGCTACATCAGCAGAATGGGTGTTGACTGTCATCTGCAGGGCATGTCAGGCACACCACTGGCACACGTGTATGTCCACCTGTACGTGCCTGTCTGACCACTACTGTCACCCATGTTTGTAACCATGTATCCTTATTTCTGTTGCAGCTCCATCACACCTCATGGGTGCAGCCATGTCTGGTGCACCGCATAGTACCACTGCAGAGGATGATGATGGTCAGTCTCACCAGGCAACAGCCAGGTCTGGGGATGGTGCTGTCCCAGGCCCGTCACAGACCACAGCTGTCCCGGACACATCACCAGTGGTGATAGGGCCTTCCAACAACTCGGCAAGCAGTGTCTTGGCTGGCGAGTGTGATGCCACTTGGCTGGAGGGGTTCCTGGGTTTGGCTCATGATGACTTGGGGGACGCGGTGGACATCGCTGACGCGCTGCTGGTGCTGGCATCCGGTACACAGGGGGCATACAGCAAAGTTAATGATGATCCTGACGCCACACAAATATGGGGGGGACATGGCCAACAGTGGAGTGCACAATGCACAGGTGCATGCACAGGTGGCACCAGCAGGCGTTGGCGGTCCTGCGGCCCCTGGCACACCTGCAGGTCCTGCACAGCCACCCAAGGTGGTGGTTGCTGTAGGCTCCGTGCCTGATGTTGCTGTGGTGGCGGGGACTGCCAGCACGGGTCAGCAGGGTGCTGTGGTTCCGCCGCAGGTGGTGGTGGCCCTTGATGCTGCCGTCCCTGGACGTGCAGTGGTTGCACAAGCCCAATCCCCACCCATACCCAGGCCTGCTGTGGTGCATCCACCTACAGCGGATGTTCAGCAGCACGCCAGCCAACCACCTGCCCGTCAGCGCCATCACCGTGAGCCCTCACAGGCTGATGAGATTGAGGGCTATGCACACCTCCTGCGAGCCACCGTGGAGGGGCAGGCATCCCTACCGGTGGAGCTCAGGGGCCTTTGGATGTTGCTGGCCATTGAACACAAATCATCGGCCGCGTGGCATGCCCAGATGTTGGCAGAGGCACGTCTACTGCAAGTGGGTATGACCGCAGCTCTGGAGCAGATTGCGCATGCTGCCAAGGCGACGTGTGCAACCAGTGCACCACGTGGCCACCGGGCCTCCAGACGAACCTCCAGGAGTGCCTCATGCACGCCCAGGCAGCGGTTTCAGGTGACCCATTACTGGTGACGCCGTCACCACACTTCTCCATCCCTATCATCCTCATACCTGACATGGATCATGGGGCTAACACACCAGTGAGCACCTATTCACGGTCTCGCTGCAGTACCCCTCCAGGGGTATTGTCTACCCTCCTGTGGCCAGTGGCGCTGCATCAGCGACCACTGGTCATGGGTGTGGCTGCCCATGTGTCCATGGCGGCTCTGGTGTGTCCCACTGGTGCCAGGGTGACAGCTCACATGGCCCCGTCACCTGCACCCTTTGCAGGCCACTCACCTGGCTACCTGTGCCTGCGGTGGTGTGGGTGGCATGCAGCTGCCCCAGTGTGTTGCCTGTGTGGGTCACCTGTGCAGTGCCTCATGCATGTCCGGGTGTGCCATTGTTGTGCTGTGTGGCATGGGCATGATGAGTACAGTCCTGTGACTACTGTGCATGTGTGCTAGCAGCAGTACACTGATCCATGCCATCCTCAGCACATACACTGTGCCCCCTGGACATCTGAATACTGCTGTGCATGCACATGTGTGTGTGTGTGTGTGTGTGTGTGTGTGTGTAGCATTGTCGCCCTCACAGTTGCACTACACTGTGGCATTGTTGTGATGGAGTGCCCTGTGGTGTGTATCTGGGTGTTTGGGTGTGTGTGTGTGGGGGGTGGGATGCCAGCCGTGTATTACCCACCTGTGGTACTCACTTGCAGGCCCCGAAGTGCTCCTCCATGATGGTGTCTCTGTGCCACCAGGCCCTGGTGACCAGCCGTGGGTCTCGTCATGGCAGTGGTGTTCCATCACACTGCCCCTGGATCGCTGCATCTTCGACCCCCTCCTCATCCTCCTCCTCCCCGGACCTGTCACCCTCCTCGGCCTGGACAGCTATTCCACAGTCAATGGCCATGTTGTGCAGTATACAACAGGCCAGGAATATGCCATAGGGCTTCTTTGGGCTATACTGTAGGGCACCAGTATAGGGCACCATCCGACCTGTCCAGACACCAGAAGCGCATCTTCGACCCCCTCCTCATCCCACTCAGCATGCCAAAGACACGCTCAGTGATGGCGCGTGTAGCGATGTGTGCCTCTTTGTACTGCTCCTCCGCCTCTGTTCCAGGTCGGCGGAAGGGTGTCAGTATCCAGGGTCAGAGGGGGTACGCCGCATCACCTGTGGGGAGCAGTGCAGGCTGTTACTCCACTGCTTACCTGTGCATCATGCCCTCCCCCCTGCACCATAGCGCACTAGTGTGACTGCCAACTGTACAACCCGATCCCTGTGTTGACCGTTCCTGGCCGTCTAATCCCCTCATGACTGCTACAGCCTGGCCAGGCTGCACACGGCTGCCTGTACCTGCATGTGCTTGCAGCCATGGCTCCCTGCCCATGTTCCCATCCCCATTGTCTTCCTGATTGCCTGGTGGTTGACCATGCATGACTGCATGTGGTGTGTTCTGCTCTGCCACTCATGCCAGCTGTTGCACTGCACCCCACCTCCCAAGCTTTGCTGTTCTGCTGCACTGTCCCTCTGTGTGCGCGGGTCCATTGGTGTCCCCCCTCCATTGTCCCACCTATGCACATCCCTCTGTGCATATTGTATCGTGGCAATTGCACACCTGCTCCCTCTCTCTCTCTCTCTTCATTTGTTGCACCTTGGTGGCCTGTTCATGGGCAGTTCTGCTTGCCCCACCCACCTACAAGTTGATCGCTGGGTATGTTCCCAGTCTCAAACCGGCGGCAAAGGGTGGACTGATGCCATACGAAGGCCTCGTGTGTACTCCCAGGGTGTGTGGTGCAGACATTGCTGATGCGCCCAGTGGCATTGCACTCCACCTGGCAGTTGACAGAGTGGTAGCCCTTGTGGTTGACGTATGTCATGGCATCCTCACCAGGTGGTGCACGGATTGCCACATGGGTGCAGTCAGTGTCCCTATGATGCCTGTCATGGGTGCCACCCTGTGGAGCTGCTGTATGGCTTCTGTCCTCTCTGCCTGTGTGCTTGAGAAATGGATGAATTCCAATGCATGTGGGAGCAATACGGTGAGGAACTGTGTGAGGAGACTGGACGTGGATGGCTGGGATATGCAAGTGGTGTCCCTAACTGGCCTCTGGAAGGTTCCCATGGTGAGCAGGCACATTGCTGTTGTCACCTTGGTCTCCACAGATATGACATGACCCCTTCCAGTGGGTGCCTGCATTTCATCATGGCATGGCTCACAGAACTGCCTCAGAATTGCTCTGCTCAGGCGGTATTGGACGACTGTTTTAGTGGCCATCAGCTGGTCAAACGTCAGTCTAGCACGATACCACTACGGGGCTGGCTGCCTATGGTGCCTTCTGCTGCCATGTTGCTGGTTCGCCCGTCTCTGCATCTCCATTAACATTCTCACCATTGGTAATGGTGCTCCATCCATTCTTTTCTTCTGCTGCTGCTCTACTCCTGCTTGGTGCTGCTATCCTGTGGTCAGCTTGCTGGGGGCTTGCACTTAAGTCTACTTCTTTTATACTTCTCTCTCTCTACATGGGACATTTGGTACTTGCGCTGTAGATGCTCCTTATTTGCGCATTCATTTTGCTCTGTGAATGGCTGTGCACTGTATATGTAGGCACACGCCCCCTTAGGATGAGCCACATATCACTACTTTGGTCTCTAACACATCCTGTTCGGTGCAATGTATCCAGGTTGCGCTGATTCATCTATGCTGTCTGTGAATGGCTACATGATGCATTTCTGAGTTACGCCGATGCGTCTCATTTGTGCCCAGCACATCTGCTTTGTGAATCCTGCCCGAAGTGACTATAAAACAAGCAGACAATGGTGGGCTTGTTGTTGTCCAGGACACTGCGAAGTATGCTTCAGAGATTAAAAGGCAGCTATCAAATCGTGAATACTACAGGCCATTAACGTTCAATCCTACATCCTTTTTAAAAAATGAATTATATGACTTGATAGATGCAGCCCATAATAGAGGTTGGAATGATAGTGATGTAAAAAAGGTTTTGGGATGTGATTATCCAATATGCCCAACCCTATACACCATTCCTAAAGTCCATAAAAGTGTTCAGGACCCTCCTGGGAGACCCATAGTGTTTGGGATGGGGTCTGTCAGTGAGGGTCCGTCTAAATTTGTGGATCATTTCTTAAAACAAATGGTGGTGGATGCTGAAACCTACATCCATGATACAGTGGATTTGTTGGGAAAAATTAATGGAATGAAGTGGAGGGAGAATTACCAGTGGTCATCAATAGATACCTGTTCTCTTTATACAAATGTAAAACATCAGGATAGACTTAAAGCATATGAGGAATTTTTTATGATTGACTAACGGTTTGTACAAACTGCAAGAGTTTTCATTTTGGATTTATTGCACTTTGTGCTGGATCATAACTTTTTTACTTTTTATGAGAGATTTTACCACCAGGTACTGGGGACAGCTATGGGTGCCTCATTAGTGCCCTCTTATGTGAATTTGTTCCTGGCCTGGTGGGAAAAACATGTGGTCTTCAAACCAGATAGCCCCCACCTCAGGCACATAATTTGCTGGTATCATTTTATGGATGGTATGATATGTGTGTAGGGTGGGGGTCAGAACACTATTGGGGGTTTCATACAGTGGTTGAATGTGAATGATTTAAATATCTCTTGCACTCACAATGCAGATCCAGAGAAAATTGATTATCTGGATGTGTCACTTGCAGTAAAAAAAGGCAAAGTGATAAGTGTGAATTATAGAAAACCTATTGCAGGAAATACATTGTTACGATCAGAAAGTTGCCATCCAAGAACATTAATTCAGAGTATCCTATTTGGCGAATTTCTGAGATTGGGCAGAAATTGTACATTAGATTCTGATTTTGAATCAGAAGCTATTAGCTTATGTATGTCAGATGTAAAAATTGAGGGTACAGTGCCAAAATAATTTTTGATGTCTTGGATAAAGTTAGAAACCTCAAAAGGAAAAAACTTTTGGAACCAAAAAATAAATCAGTACAGACAGATGCCATGAATAGAATGGTATCTGTGACTGATTATAATTTTTGCTCTGGTACAGTGGCAAAAATAATCAGAGAACATTGGTCTTTATTGCAAGCAGATCGGCGTGTGGACTGTATTCTAGGGATATGTCCATTGATCTCCTACCGAAGAGGGGCTGATTTAAAATATATTTTAACATCTAGCCATTACATCAATTTTGAAAATAAAAAAGTTATATCTGCACGAAAGGGATTCTTCCGGTGTAGGAGATATAATGTTTGTTGTTATGCCAAAACTGGCAGTCAATTTGAACATCCAGTAACAGGGCAGAAAATTGGCTTGAGACATTATGCTGACTGCCAAAGCCCCTTCACGGTTTATGGGGCATAGTGTACCTACAAAAAGCTTTATGTAGGGAGAACACTTAGACCATTAAAGACAAGCTATTATCAGTGTTAAGTTTGAGAATGCTTTGGGTGCTTATTTTTATGAGGCCCATAATAGCAACCCACAATGCCTTCAGTTCCGAGCACTTGATACAGTGCTCCCCACCCCCCTTCCAGGAGGAGAAAATAGAGAAAACATGCTGAACCTACGTGAAACAAGATGCATTTCAAAATTAGGAGCATTGATTCCAATGGGTCTCAATGATCAAATTGATTACAAATGCTCTTTATAAGAAATGATAGTTTCTGAGTGGGTAACCAGAAACATAGTATTTGACGGCAGATGAGGACCACTTTGGCCCACCTAGTCTTCCCATTTCCCTACCTAATGGATAAACTGTAGATCCTAGTTAACCAACAGCCTACTTCCTCCTACCCCCCCACTAGAATTGCCTTATGTCTGTCCCATACATTCTTGAATTCCCCCACTGTTTTTGACTCCACGACCTCCTCAGGAAGGCTGTTCCATGCATCCACAACCCTCTCCATGAAAAAATACTTCCTCACATTACCTCTGAGCCGTCCCCCCTCTATCTTCAGATTGTGCCCCCTTGTTCTTGCATATCTCTTTTTCTAAAAGATGTTACCCTCTTGGACTTTGTTGATTCCCTTGAGGTACTTGAAAGTTTCTATCATGTCCCCACTCTTCCCTCCTTTCATCGAGGGTATACATATTAATCTCTTTTAGTCTCTCTTTGTATGTCTTCTGGTGCAGACCCTGCACCATTTTAGTTGCCCTCCTCTGGACAGCCTCCATCCTATCTATGTCCAGACGGAGATGGGGTCTCCAGAGCTGCACGCAGTACTCCAGATGGGGTCTCACCAACTGTCTGTACAGAGGAATAACAACTTCCTGTTTTCTACTGGTGATGCCTCTCCCTATGCATCCCAGTATCCCGCCAGCCCTCCTTACTGCCTTCTCACATTGCTTGCCCACCTTTAGGCCATCTGAAATGACTACCCCCGGGTCCGTTTCCATTTTTGTTGTTGTTAGTATCTCACCCCCCATTGTGTACTCTTCCCCTTGGTTTTTGTTTCCCAGGTGTATTACTTTGCACTTTGCGTTGAATCTAAGCTGCCATACATTTGACCATTCCTCCAACCTAGCCAAGTCCCTTCTCATCCTTTCCACTCTACCTTGTGTATCAACCCTGTTGCAGATCTTTGTGTCATCTTCAAAGAGACATACTTTTCTTTCCAGTCCATCCACAATGTCACTTACAAAGACATTAAAGAGGACCAGTCCCAGTACTGAACCCTGCGGTACCCCGCTAATAACCCCACTTTCTTCAGAGTGGACTCAGTTTACTGTTACCCTCTGTGTCCTGTTGTCCAGCCAATTTTTTACCCAGGCTACCACCTTGGGACCCACTCCAAGGCTGGCTAACTTGTATATTAATCTTTTGTGTGGGACTGTGTCAAATGCCTTGCTAAAGTCTAGGTAGGCCATGTCCACAGCCCCTCCCTGGTTTACTACTTCGGTCACTCAGTTAAAGAAATCTTAGATTTGTCTGACACGAACTTCCCACTGTGAATCCATGGTGCCTTGGGTCCTGTGCCCTGCTGGCCTCTTGGTACTCAACAGTTATTCCCTTCAGAAGTAATTCCATCATTTTCCCTATGACTGAGGTCAAATTAACAGTTGTGTAGTTTCCTATCTCTGCCTTGCTCCCATTTTTGTGAAGTGGAATCACATCCACCTTCCTCCAGTCCTCAGGTACCACCCCATCCTCCCATGATTTGTTAAAGAGGGTAGTCAGTGGTGTCACAAGTTCTACCCTTAGTTCTTTTAGAATTCTTGGGTGAATCCTCTCAGGCCCCATTGCTTTGTCCACCAGTTTTAGGAGTTCTTTCAGATCCCTTTCTTCTGTGAATGGACTGGTATCAACCCCCCTATCCAGAGTGTTTCTATTGTTTGGTTTAGGAACCTACCCCTCCTCTTCTTTTGTGAATACTGAGCAGAAGTATTCGTTCAGTATCCCTGCTTTTCATTGTCATCCTCTGCCCACATTCCCTTCCCTTTATTAAGCCTCAGTATCCCTCCCTTGGTTTTTCTTCACTCCCTAATGTACCTTTAAAAGGTTTTATCCTCCTCCTTAACATAGTTGGCTATCCTTTCCTCAGTTTGGGCCTTTGCTATTCTGACTGCCTTCCCTGCCTCCTTCTGCTTTAACTGATATAGTTCTCTGTCCTGCTGCTTCTGTGTTTCCTTATATTTCCTGAATGCTGTCCTTTTCTCCTTAACCTCCCCTGCCACCTCTTTTGAGAACCATAGTGGCTTTTTCCTTCGTTTTGTTTTGTTGATTTGCTTTACATAATGGCTTGTTGTCTCTGTGATGGCAGTTTTGATTTTTCCCCATTGTTCTTCCACCCCTCCTTCTTGCCTGTTTGCTAGTGCTTTTCTGAGGCACTCTCCCATTTTTCCAAAGTCAGGCCTCCTAAAGTCCAACACCCTTGCTTTTGCATGGCTTGACTCTACAGCTGTCTTTATTGTGAACCACAATGTTTGGTGGTCGCTTGTTGCCCGATGACTACCCACTTCTGAATCTGAGATCCTCTCTCCATCCTCATTTGAGAGTACCAGGTCTAAGATTGCTCCCTCCCAAGTGGGTTCCAACACTAGCTATCTGAGACATGCCCCCTGTAGGGCATTGAGAATGACCCTGCTCTTGGATGTGGCTGCAGTAAAGGTGCTCCAGTTAACATCTGGCATATTCAGGTCCCCCATCAGCAATATCTGTCCTTTTTCTGCCATTCTAAGGATTCCTTCTATCATTCCTTGTCCATTGCCTCCCCCTGAGACGGGGGTCTGTAAACAACCCCTGTGCAGATTGTGGTGCCATTTTCTGTCTCCAGTGTGACCCACAGTGCCGTCTCCCATTCCTGTTTACCCTTTAGTTCTGTTGCTTTGATTCCTTCCCTTATGTAGAGCGCTATTCCTCCTCCTCTTTTACCCTCCCTGTCCCTCTTATAGATTGTGTAGTCTGGTATGTTGACATCCCAGTCATGGTTCTCTGTGTACCATGTTTCTGTGACTGCTATGATATCCAGGCATCCCTCTTCCATCAAGGCCACAAGTTCAGGGAACTTGTTACCCAGACTATGGGCATTGGTACTCCTCACCCTCTATTTTTTGATAGTCCTACACTTTTTAGGCCCATCCCTGTCCTTACTGCCTTTGCCTTTTCCGGATTTACCCCTGTCCTACTCCCTATCGATTTCTCTACCATTTTGTCTACTTTGCTAACTACCCTGTTTTGTTGGTGGGGGGCTGGGATTTCTCTGCTTCTCTTTAGTGCCTCCTCCCTTTGCTAGTTTAAATGCTTGCCAATGAAGCATTTAAACCTATCACCTAGAATCCTGGTTCTCCTCCCGGACAGATTCAGACCATAATGCCAGTATAGGTCTGTGTCCCTCCAGGTGGACCCCCAGTCCCCAATAAAGACAAATCCCTGAGCTCTGCACCAGTTTTTCAACCAGTCATTGAATCCCTTGGTGCAGAGTACCCTAGCCTCACCCATGCTGCCATAGACTGGTAGCACTTCTAAGAAAGTTACCGTACATGTCACTTGTCTAAGGCCCCTCTCCAACTCCTCAAATTCCTGCTGCACTGCTCTGAACCCATTCCCAACCAGGTCTTTTGGCCCTAGGTGGACAATGACATCCAGCTCCCTGCCCCGTGCAGCTGCTTCCACGATCCTGAGGATTCGCTTCCTGTCCCTTCAAGCCATGGCGCCGTGCAGGCACCTTACCTCCCTCTCCCTTCCCTCCTCCAGTTCTGCCCCCTAACAATTGAGTCCCCCACCAGGAGTTGTTTCCTTCCCCCGTGGGGTCCCGTTCCACCCTACTGTGAGTCTCCTTTGTGGAGGTTCCCAGCATCCACCTTGGTCTTCACTGTGGATGCCTCCATAGAGGAACCATGCTCCACCAGAATGGTGAATGAATTGTGAAGAGGCACAACTGGAGGGATGTGCCTGTGTTCCTCCACCCTCACCCTCCCTGAGCCCACCATGGTCCAACCTCTCCTCTTTCTTGGCAACCTCTGAGGTGGTGGTGGTCTAGGTGGTCCCTGGGTGGGGGAGGAGGTTTCCCAAATCTTCACCAGGTCAGCATGGAGATAGGCAGCCTCTTCCCTCAGACCAGAGACGTGCCTGCAAGTAGGGCAGCAATGCAGCCTTCAGAACATCTCCCGGAAGACTGCCGCTCCACAGCCAGTGCATTGCACTACTCCCCACATGTCTGTCTCCTTTCCTGTTTAAGATGTTTTGTCTTTTTTTTTTTTTTAAAGTGTGCAAGTGTGTGAATGTGTTTACCCCCTAATCAGTGTGCTGTGCCTTTAAGGATATGAACAGGTGTATGTCCTTTGCAGTTATGGGGAAGTGATGTCAGAACCCCCTGATATAAAGGAAATCATGCGGTTGGGGTGGGTGGGACTAAGCCCGTGCCCTCCAGAAACAGTCAACTACAGCTGTGACCCACCACCCCGGTGAGTGCCTGCCTTCCTTTCAGACATCTATTTCACTGAGTTTAATTAACAGGTCTAGTCACAAATGACTGCAAATATTCTCTCAGCTAGATTTCCTCCCCGGCAAATAAAAGTTACACTAAGAAAAGTCAACCCCAAAATCAGAGAACCAAAACACTGACTTCTACTTACTTACACAGGCCCCAAAATTAAGAGTTTAATTCAGTGTACTCTATTAAATCATCTCCTTGCTATAACCGCCGTGACACATGCTAGCACTTGCACCCATACAAAACTACCGGCTCAAGATGTAGTATTCTGTACTGCTCCATAATTGATGCTCCGCTTATTTTAAGGTGTGTAAACTTACCTGTAGTCTCAAGGCGGGTAACCTGTGCCTAACCAAGTGCTGTGTAATCTTACCTTAGTCTTATGATGTGCAACCTGTTCCTAATTATTGTGATGTGTAATCTTACCTTGTAGTCTCATGATATGTAACCTGTTCCTAATTATGTACCATGTTGTCCCAAGTGTTTAAGTGCAGTCGATTCCGGATGTGTGCACACGCCTGGGAACTCACAAATTTGTGCACTCATCCGAAAATGCACACAGCCGAAAATTGCATCTGAACTCCCTATTTGCGATCGTGAGATCGCGGTTAGTAAGTGAGGACATGAATAACAGAGCTGTAAGGCGGCAAGATGTTAAGAACCTTTGTGTTTAATTATAAAGATGTCACACACAATATACTGCGCTGTAATATACTTTATAGCAGTGGAAAAAAATTATTAAAAACTGTAAAAACAGGTTAATGTGCTAGTTTGCATTGCTGTAGTTACTGGTGTAAAGTCAGTAATGCTTGATTGCCTGTTGCTTTGACTTAGTGTTTCAATTTTTTTCGAAAGAGTAAAACCACCCAAAGTCTGTCTGCTCTCTTCGATCCACGTAGTGCCTAATTTTTGTTAACACACGCCAGACTTCGGCAGTGGTAGGCACCTCAACTTCTGGGTCCTCTGCGTCCTCATCTTCTTCAGTTTTAATACCGCTCTCTCCAAGTACAGAATCACAAATGTCACTGTCTGTTAGTTCACCACTGGCTGGTTCGTTGATGTCGACAGCAACCAAGGCATCGAACTGTGAGGGTAGCATTCCGGGGGGTTGGGGTACATGCTCTATGAGAAAGCCGTCATCAATTAGGTCATGTTATGCACTAATGCCAGCTTTTTTAAAACAATTCTTGATCGTCCCCACTGTGACTTCGCACCATGCAGCATGTAACAGATGTATGGCATCAAGGACACTGATTGCTTTGGCCATAGCATTGAACTCAAATTCATCTTGTGAATCCAGCCCCAACAGAATTTTGCTCACAATTTTTTTGCGATAATGCTGCTTAAGACAGTTTATTACCCCTTGATCCATCGGCTGAATAAGGGCAGTGCAATTAGGGGGTAGAAAGACAAGCTTGGTGTTACGAAGTGTGATGGGCTTGTGAGCAGGACAATTGTCAACAATGACCACAGTTTTCCTTCGCTGCCTCCTCATTTTTTTATCGATGTCCTTAAGCCAGTCGTGAAAAATCATTGTGGTTATCCAGGCATTAGAGTTAGCAGTGTATAGGACTGGTAATGCTTCTACATTTACACCCTTAAAACAACGTGGCTTTTTGGACTTGCCAATGACCAGTAATGGTAGTTTTTCTGTCCCCTTGCTATTAGCACAAACCATCACAGATAATCGTTCCTTTGCTTTTTTGTGGCCATAAATCAGTTCCTTTCGAAATGATAGTGTACCGTCTGGTGTCGCACAAAGAACAGAGCTGTTTCATCAGCATTAAAAACATCTTGTGGGGCAAAATCAGAAGTTATTGCAGGCACCACCTCCCTTAGCCACCTCTCCGATGTTTCAGCATTGTTCTCTGCCTTTTCACCATGGACTCTCTTATAACCAATATTATTGCGCTCCTTCCAGCGAGATAACCATCCCGAAGAGGGCTCAGATTCGATGCCCATGTTCGTGGCTAGACTTTTTGCCTTCTCATTCAATATCTGACCGGACAATGGCACTCCGTGGTCACGGGCAGCAGTAAACCACCGTAAAAGTGCATCTTCCACACGGACATCTTTGCCTTCTCGCTTTCTTTTACGTTTTTTGTTACCCCCAGAACTCCATTCCTGCAATATTGTTTCCCTTATTTTACAAATTCGCCCCACACAAGACACATCCACTGAAAACTCTGATGCAAGCTCCTTTCTTGTAACACCGGGCACAAGCGCCTTATCGAGCAGCAAAACTTTTGTTCGAGAGTTAAAACCGTTCGTTGTGATCTTATCCATTGTGACTTCTGATACTGAATGGTTTGTTGGCTCAATTTAATGTAGCAGCTGATTAGCCTTGATTGTGCTGCTTGATTATGCTGCTGTTTAACACCTGTGTGACTGACTGAGGGCAATAACAATACAAGTGAATAAATTAGGCTTAGAAGGCATTCAAGTAGCTGACAATTGTGTCAGAAGTGCTGCTGAAATACTAATTTACAACTTGAAATGTGTGCACACAACCGAAAAACAATGTGCACAGAACCAAATTTTTTAACAGGAAAATGAATAGAAATGAAACGGGACAGCGTTATTTTGTGCACTTAAGCGAAATGTGCACACATCCGAATGGCACACAAACGGAATCGACTGTTATTTCCTGTACTCTCCCGGGTCGTACCTGAAAATAGGCAAACTGTCTTGTCTAGTGTACTTACCTGGTTAACAAAAGCTAAATAAATAAGGAAGCTGGTGGCTACTCTCTGTCTCAGCCACAGCAGTTGTGGTAATTACTAGCACAGTGTGCAAATTAGAATTCTCCCCTAACCCTGTAGTTTCTATTTATATACGCACTTCCTCTTGATTAATGAACATTATATTTAGTTTGTAAATTGGGTGGTTTTCTCCAGCTAGATAAGTTTTAAGCATCTATGACAATTTAAGTTGTTACAGACTTTGGAAAAAAATAGGTCAATATAATTTACTAAGTCACCGTTAGTAAGTTTTACCAAGAACTTATATCTTCTTCAAAAAATATAAAAAAGAGAACTGGCACTTAATCATAAAAGACACGAATGACATGATCAAGTTAAGTAGGGAAATCTGAAGTGGTAGGAGATGCATTGATAAACTGGGTTGTTTGGAATACCTTTTACAGTTTAAAGGTCTTTGTATAAACAAAGGGACTACTTTTATTACTTCTTTTGTTGTTACACTAAAGAAAAACCTTCTGCATATGTGGCATAAATAAATATAGTCTGTCTACAATTTAAGTAGAAATAAGTAAGACGAAGTCCGTGACCTTTAGCAAGATAATTTGACCTCCTGGGAATAGATATGGGAATGCCAAAGAAAACCTGAAAGAGCAATAAAAAATGTCTTTCTGGATTATGGTTTGAAAACAGAATTGCACTTTAGTTGCATGCCGCATTTAGAAGGTGAAGATTAATTATAACAAAAACTTTTTGGGAATACCTTTTACAGCTCAAAGGTCTTTGTACAAGCAAATGGATTATTTTTATTACTTCATATGTTGTTATACTAATGAAAAACCTTCTTTTGCATATAGTATTTATTTAATCCACCAACTAAGACCAGTGTTTCGTGGCAAGGCTCCTAACAGTATAGAAGACAGCTTATCCCTGCCAAGTTTGGGACAGAAAGATATAAAAGGCTCATGTAGGAGTCAAGGAGGGCCCAGCAATGCTGCTGTAACTTTAAAATGTGTTCCTGTATACCAGTGTGGTGTCACAGTATGGATTTTAACCATTGAACTGTAAGTACAGTACAACTGTTTTTCCCTGAGGAAGTGGCATTGCTAGGAAATGTTGGTCTCAGTTTGTTGATGAAATAAATGTTATTGATGTTGAGAAGGATACAGAAGTGGAACCTTCCTTTGATTTCTCATTCAAGTTGTATTCTGCATGGAGCCCTTCTCTGACAGCAAGCATAAATTATGCTGTAAGGGAATTGGGTGTCAAGGAACCACACCCTGTGATTGTAACATAGTTTAAGCCAAATTCAATAGATATGAGGAATGAAGTATGGGGGGCCAAACACAATGAGCCTATGTTTCCATCTCGGGGTTGAGATGCCAGCGTACGGACATCAAGAGTGAAGCTCAAGAAATCCATGCTGGCATCTCAACCCCGAGATGGAACACAGGGTGAGTTGAGTATGCCCCCCATATGTTATTTGTTATAGTATGTGGTTCCCTCAGAATTAACAAAAAAAAAAAAAGTTATGTTTGGGCAAGTTTTACAAGGTTTCATACTTTGTGTTTGTGCTCAAGCTTGGTGTCGGCAGCTCCATCTGCTGCGAAGTTGGTTGGTGTGGTGTCGTTTCTGTGTGCCTCTCCAAAGATTCGCGGTAGGAGTTTATCAAAAAAATAAAAATGTTCAAAATAGTATGGTTTTGAAATGCAGAACCGAATACAGTAATCTGTGTCCAAACCGTCTCAGTAAAGCACTTGGTAAATGGTCGCCATGTTTGTTAGGGTTTTCCTGTGAAGAGCTTTGTCCAATCAGGAGGCATACAGTGGAGCGGTTCATGAATATTAATGACGGAATGTACACAATAACCTTTAGAACATGCACAACAGCTTTTAGAAGGTGCTCGACAAGATTTCAGCACCTACTGATTTTCATACACAATAAGCCCTAACCATATACTATAAAAAAAATTAACATGAATAATTGAAATGGTCTCACAAATAGTTATAGAATGATATAAATTATAATACCTAGGTATAATGTTTTAAAGAACATTCACAAAGTGTCTTGGAAAGCTTCTATTGCAGATGTATGACTCTTTATTTAACCTGGAAATTTGTTTATAGTGTTTTCATTTAAAACATTTTCATTCAGACATGTGACTAAAATAAACATATTAAAATAACACTGTTTTTTTTTTTGTTTTATAGATGCTTGATATATGTTTATTTTGGTGGTAGAACTTAATCTTTTCTAGTGAAACATATTCAGCCATTAAGGGATGGTAGCATAAATTCCCATCATTGTAGTTCAAGTAACTATTTTATCACATAGTAGTGTACTAAGTCTAATGGTGCATATGGTCTGTCCCTCTATCCCGCTGTTTTCTTAATGTTATCCAGTTATAGCTCCACAGATACTGTTAACACATTCTGAATGGCATGTCCTTTTGTGTTTATACAGTGAACAAGGAATTAGTTGTGCATTTGGGTTTGCTGGAGCCAGTCCTGGAGCTACTCGAGTCAGGAGACTCTACGGTTCAGTGCAATTCCTGTGCATGTGTAGCAACCTTAGCTACCTCAGGTGAGCAGACTAACCCTTGTGCTGTAATAGTAATGGCTCATCTTAACTCTGCATTAAGCATTGTAAAATGTTCTCCACGATTAACATGGGTACATAGGTTTTTACAGATGAAAGGAAACAAATGAGTTGCTTTTGCTTTGTTTGTTTATAGTTGGCAGTGCATTTGGCAACTCACTTTGTGCTGTGTTTCAGCACTTACACAGCTCAAAAGCAACTTTTATAAGATGTTTTCGCAACTCAATTGGAATGCATCTGCAGCTCTGTTACAAAGAAGTGCAAAATTAAGCTCAACTCTTAGGCAGTACATTTTTCAAGTGCTTGTACTGGATCTTTAAACATGTATGCAGCACTCTAAGAGATGCTACAGCAACTCATTGGTTGGACAGAAATTCCCCCAAAGTGACTCCCTCTTCGCGTGGACCCTCTGACACACGGACTTTGATTCATCCTTCCTGTGCTCCCTTCATCTCCATGCCGGGCTCCTGAGGAGATGAAAGTGGGCAAGTTTTAGGTTTCCAGACAATTGTAGAAATCTTCTTAGCCATACATAGACCTTCCACCGGGGGACTTGCGCGGCTGAGTGGTTACACTTCATCATCCGGTGTGCAGAGTTCCATCTGGACCCTTTTGGTTGCCCACCAAGTAAAATTTTGGGGTGCCTCATGGACCTGTTGAACGCAGGTCTGCATTTCTCGACAGAGAAAGTTCACCTGTGCGCATTTTCAGACTATCTTGAGCCAGCAGACAACATGTCACTGGCTCAGTTACCGTTAGTCAAGTTTTGCTTCTCCCTGCTTACTTCGTTAACTCCAGAGTGAAGGAGAGTGACCCCTTATCTCTCTGAATGCTAAGAGGGTTCTGCAATTCTACATCGACAGAACGAAGAGATACACACCTGAGCAACTATTGTATCTTTCTGAATGTCCTGGCTGGGTGAGCCTGTTGCCATGAGATGTATTTCTGCTTGGTTAATATCATGTCTTCGACACTACTAGTCCATGGCACAGCTCAAGTTGGAAGGCTGGGTTCTCACTATTCTACCGGAGCAGTTGCGGCTTTCCTGGCAGAGACTCGTAATGTACCTGTTGCAGACATCTGCAAGGCGGCGAGTTGGAGCTCAGTGCATACCTTTGTAAAGCACTATGTTCTGGATGTCCATGCCTATAGACTTCTGTCCTGAGTCAGCTCTGTCTCCTACCACCCTACTGGGGGAGGTTGATTTTAGCTCGCTACTCTCCTATTAGTGTGAATGAGTGGTGGAGGCTTTTAGTCCAGGAAGATATGGAAATTACATACTTACCATAATTCTTGATCTTCTTGGACGAAGTCTCCACCACTCATTCACACGCTCACCCACCATCCCTCGAGCTCACTCACTCCATTTTGGTCTTCACTTCCTTGTTGTTCAGGCTGTGAAGACATTGTTGAATTGACCCTTCTAACATGGGTCATCTGGGCCTTCACATGCCGTTAGGGTTAGGTTTTCTTTCATTAATATATGCTGCACCTCCTCGGTTGAAAAGGTACTGAGGCGCTTGGAGGGTCAACGCCGAGATAGCCTATACGGCATGAGCTAGTCTCGTGGAGCCGCACATGCATGGTCCTATCCATGTGCCGGCCCTCCTGAAGATTTTTTGCTTCCATGGTGTCCTAGCACCTCCAGTGTAGTCCCATTAGTGTGAATGAGTGGTGGAGACTTCATCCAAGAAGATCAAGAATTACGGTAAGTACGTAATTTCCATTTCTAGGGACGTGGATATGTTGTTCAATTCATACTTACTGGCAGGTTCCTTGTTGCTTTAAATCTTGCTGGAAGGTCTTCAAGCTGGCTCCTCCCACCCACCCGGCTGGTAAAACTCTCGCTCCGCCCCATGGCGCCAGATCTTCCTTACCGCTTGGAAGCTCAGGTTCTCTCCGGGTGGGTGGGAGGAGTCAGCTTGAAGACCTTCCGGCCAGATTTAAAGCGGCAAGGAACCTGCCAGTAAGTGTGGATGAACAACATATACCACTCCTAGAACTCCTGTTACAGGTGATTAACCTGTATTTTTCTGCCATGAGGTGAATAGAAGCTATTTACACCTCTTTCTTTAGTTTCTGGCATGGCAGTGGCTTGCATCACGGAAAACAAATGTGTGGCTACTTTAAGAAAAGTTTGTGAATGACAAGCGTATAAATATATAAATTGGGGTGAATTGTTTTTGAAGCGGAAAGTGCTGGAAAACAATTTATAATGAAAAGCGTGGATATTCTAGAAAACGGATAACACTGAAAACAGTGCATTCAAATCCATGGAAAATGTGTATTTCCTAACTTTTGGATTTCTGGTGCTGGTCACACAAGCTCAATATTACAAGTTCCACCCGAAACAGATAGAGTTTTCTGGGAGTAACAGTTCCTAAGAGGCCTTTGGCTTACAGCTTACAGCAGCACTTCATATGGAAGCCCACAGTCCAGAGCTAAGCAGGGCTTACAACTTAGTTTGAAGAATGTTTGGCACATATCTGAACTGATATCAATGTATGTAGCTATGCTGGAACTCGTAGTTCAGCATGTTAATGTTGGACTTAGACTGGAGGATCTTTGATAGAAAACTATAGTGCCCAGCATGCAGCAAAAACCTGTACTTGCCTTTATTACTAATATCAGTACACCAGACAAAGAAACTTCTACACAGTGCAAACACATTCACCTGAAATAAAACCAATATGAAACCACACGCAAACATTACGTAAACAGTAACACACAAGCAGGTGTGGGTTAAACTTAATCAACCCATGCCCCAGGCAGAGCTTAAATTTCTTATGAAAAATTATTTGGAATCACAACCTGCAGATAAACGTTTCTCTATTGTACATACAACACAGGAAGAAGGATACAAAAGTTGATAACATTAAGTCTTACAGAAAAGACCTATTTGTCCAAAACAGCAGCAGTATTTCTATAATTCATACACTTACACTTCATCATACCTGGCTACAAAATACAAGCAACGCTATAACTGCTGTCAAATTATAAACACTTACACTGTGAAACAGAAAGGTCATAGTAAAACACAGTGACAGTGCGAGCAGTAGTAGTGAAGCATCCAGGTTTCATTTTTGTCCAGATAACCTTTGGTAGCAATATAACTTGTTCAGCTTCATTGGGCAAGCAACACTTGCATTGGTTTCCCAAGATTTTTATCTTGTTTGGGTCTGATTGTAATGGTTTGAACTCTGGGTAGTTATACCAGGAATTGCATTTTTTTTACGTTACTTATGTGGGAGAAACATACTTTAACAGAAATTAATTTGTTTCAGAATCGAACAGAGAAGCAATCACCTCAGCAGAAGGAATCAAGGCACTACTGGTTCTTGCTAAGTCCTATGATCCTAGGGTCCAGCAGAATGCTATCGGGGCCATTTTGAACCTCACTCGATCTGGTAATTTGAAATAAGATAATATATAAAGCTGGCATTTTATAAGAAAAATGAAAATTTTGGGACAAGGAAAATGCCATTTGGTCCAAGCAGGCTGCCACTTCTACTGTAGGCTTTGTATTTTTTTCCCCAATTGTTTAACCAAGAGTAGAACACTAAGCTGAAAACTTATTTACAGGTGCGACCTGGGAGCACAGGGAAGTTAAGTGACTTGCTCAGAGTCACACAGTATGCAAGGAGTGGCTGTGGGAATCAAACCCAGGTCTCCAGATTTGCAGCTTAGAGCCTTAAACCACTGTGCTATACTGCTTCCTAATCTTAGTCCCACCCCCCCCCCTGCTTTTTCACCTCATTCCTATGTAGAAACATACATAATTGCTGGTAGAAGAAGGCCTGTCAGTCTACCCAATTTACCTGATGAAGTTGTACATGCTCTGTAGGGGATCGTGATTGACGTCCCCCCCCCCACCCGCCTAAAGTAGTAGTAAAGTTTATTTAGGCATGTGAAACAAGGTGTATGCCATCAAATAAAGTCTCACATATACAATTATAAACAATCATAAAAACACACTTGAAGTAAAAAAATAGATACAGTCAGTCATGCTCAAATTATTGCATTCATTTTCCATGCCTACTGTGCAAAATGCAGAAGACTACATTTTAAAACCCCTCTAAGTAAGGACAGTAATTTTAAAACTACTGTACCTCTTATGGAACATTTCCCCAGACAAACATAAGGGGTCAAATCCTTCTGTCTCTCTCTCTCTCTCTCTCTCTCTCTCTCTCAGAATTTTGCTATGTCACAGTGCAACAACTAATTATTTAAAAGGTCAAAATAAACCATTTTCCCCCAGCATTTACAATTCACTTCTGGGAGGAGATATAAATTATTAAATGACATGGGGATTATTTTAGTCTCAACCTATAGACAATAATTTTGCATTCTTAAGACCCTTTTGTAATATGAGGCAGAGCTCAACTGGCATAGACATTGAGGGCCCCAAAACCTGGCTTCTGCCCTTAAATGGGCCCCCTGGGATAAAGTTTGGAAGTCTCAGTAGCCTTCTTATGAAGTGATTTTGAATAGGTTCAAGTGTTACACACTTCATCAACACCTCAAACATCTGCTGCATAGATTACACTGGTTTTAATTTTTGCATTATAAATCCTGGCCACGGCCTCAAAGGAATTCTTTGCAAATGCATATCCATATTTTACAATCCCATTAATATCTTTTATTTGAGGATTTTTAAAGTTCTCCCAATGGAGACACAAAAGCCAGCCTCATTCATGGTAACCCATCGATAATTACAGTATATTGTTTTGCAGTTTCTAGATTTGTGGATCTGATATGCCAGTGTTGATTTTTTCCACCCCTTTTACCAAATGTCATAATTTTTGACTAATAGTATAAATATCAAATTATTTTACTGGTGTTCTAATATATTTAGTGCATTCTGTAAGCCGATACTTGTTAACGACATGAATACTTTACCATCTACACAGGTCAGAAGAAGAACATCACAGGTATCAATTATTGATGGAGCATAATTCTTATACAAAAGTCTTTTTATTATAACATTTGTATACATGTTAAGCAAAGGAGCTACCAAGCATCCTTACTTAACTCCATTATTCACAGGGGATAGGTCTAAAACTTTCACATCTTTCCCTAATCTTATTTTTACTATTGTATTTTGATATAGTAATTTAATTATTGCCAAAAAGTCTGTCATTCAATTTGTTACATGGCAAAATGTCCCACAGTATTTCTCCTGTCTGTCATATTGAATGCATTGCTTATGTCTATGAAAGCACCAAACATTATTTTATTAAATTTCAGAACACAAATATGATCTGTAGATGCATGCTGTTCCCCTTAATCCAGCCTGTAGATTTGAAATTATTCTAGTTTCCTCTTCCCAAATATTTAACTGTGCTAAGATGTATCAGGTATACATTTTCATTGGTATATTCAATAGGGTCATGGGTCTGTAACAAGCGTGGTTAGTCCTATCACTTTTTAAAATATAGGTAGCACTATACCTGTATTCCAATTCACCTGCAGCATTAGAGTTCTGTTAATACCTGTAAATAAATTTACCGTATTTCTGCCCATTCCTTATTGAAACAATGTAGTCTGTCTGCCGGTACCAAATCAACACCTTGGGGCTCATTTTTCTTTCGTTGTTGTATATAAGAAATTATACTTTTTTGGGTGGGGGGGATACTTGGTTATTTATACTTGGTAGTTAGTCAGAAGTAGGCTGTAAGCTCATCTAGTCTGACCCCTGTACTAGTGGGTTCAGTTTATTCCATCCCCTTTGAATATGTAGCTACAGTATCTAGTTATGTTTTTAATTATAATGTTCTTAATTTTGTCCGCAATATCTGTAATGATAAGAACTAATATATTGTTTTCCCAGATTGGAAGCCTAATTAATTGGTGTAAACTGTTGTATAACATTGTGTTCCATAATAACTGGTCTTCTTTCATAGATATCTCCTCCATTAGTCCACACCCTTGGAACTATAGACGTCCGGCACTAGGACCACACATAAACTTTTGCTAGCCAGGGGCTGCCCATGACTACATCATGCGTCAGCATCTATAGAAATGTGGGTGGCCCCATCACCCTGAGTTCTTTTCCCGCCGTCGATCATCCTCGTTGGACCTGCTGATGAAAATCATCAACTAGCCACTGCCATTTATTCTTTTTACTATTATCATAAGTGTATTTCTCATCTCTGCATGTTGCTGAACTCAAAATACCCTTTTTTCGGTTTTGTAAGTGCAGAGAGATTTACAAGTAAGACACGCATACCATTTGTGTGTGCTGCTTGGGCCTTTCACACAGCGTGAGGATTTACAACATTTGCCAGAGCTTCAACCAGGCTACAAGGCGAATGCTGCAAGAAAGCTCTAAAAAATTACCTTCTACTTAAAACTTTAAGAACCATAGAGAAGGAACAGAGCACAAAACCTGTTGTAGCCTCACCATCTGCTGAGAAGCAGCTGCCAAAGTCGAAGGACTGGGACAGGGAACAGTCAGCATTGTGGCCCTCCTCGTCCTCTGGACACAAGCGTAACCATAGAGATAAAGAAAAATCTTCTTCATTGGTGAGGTACCGGTTGGCGGTGAGGCAAGGTAATTTTACTGTGTCATCGACCGCTCTGGGGGCATTGAGTATTGCCCTCTCGACCGTTGTTGAGACATCAAAGTTGGGTTTTAGCTTTGGTGCTGCAGTACCTACTATGAATGGTAGTATGCCATTTTCACTGGACCAAGGCCCGTAATTGACAAAAGTAGCCCTGGCCCTTGTCCAAGTAAGCAATAATACCCAACAGGGTGGGTGGTATTGTGCTATACCGGACCGCCCTTGGGTGTAATGAGGCCCGACGCCGCAGGCGGAGGGCATTATAGCCGATATAGCACAATACCGCCCACCCTGGAGGGCCACTGTATAAGATATGTATATGTTTCAAAATAAATAATTTTGATGTTAATTTATATGTCAAAATGATAAAATAGTTCCTCCGCCTGTATTAGAATGCTGTGTTGTTTTTTTGAGTTAGGGACTTTTGTCTTGCTTGAGTCTCTGTAGTTGTGCCTTTGGAGCTGGTTCTCATGTTTACTCCCCCCCCCCAACATACACACACACAGGGCTTAACAATATTTGCATATTACTAGGTTTTTTTTTGGTAGCTTTTGTAGTGTGGTCACAGTAACCAGTACTGGATGTGTAGATTGTACAGTAGAGGAAATTGGGATCAGTAAGAGTGAGGTACTGTGTTTTCCTTTTTTTATTTTCACACAACATAATCTATGCAGAAGAAGAAGCTTGCTTGCTAAAGAATTTTATTGAATGCATAACGGCTACATGAGTGGAGCAAGACACTGAGACCGCTTTCTAAGTCCTGTAATTATGCTTTTTCTCACTCCTGCCCGCTTTAGCACTGCCGCAGAAGCGGCTTTCTTCAGTAGCAGCTCCTGCTGCCTCTCAAGCACCTTACGGCATAAACAGTGAGCTTCTTTACTGCAGGAGCAGTGGTCCGGGTGGGGTGGCGCTCCACCATTGCCTCTTCCACCTCCCGCTGTCTCCCTTTTCTCAGTCTTCATGACATGGAGTAGGCCGCAGCCTGAGCTCCGTAGGAGGTGGGAGTTATAAGTGCCCACAGCCACTTTCCTTGGAGCACGATCGCGCTATGCGTCGACCTGCAGCCCCAGTGTATCCAACTCGCTGCTCGAACACCAGCACACGCACAACTAGCCCTGCTGCACTTTTGTTAAACTACATTGATTTTTATTTATTACAAACATACAGCAAAGTGAAGCAGCATGTCACATTAAGGGGGTGATGGCTGAGCCGCTAGTTTACGGCTCGCTAAACCTCAAAAGCAACATGGAGGCATTTGCCTTTTGCAAAATTCTACTGGCCCATTTTTTTCAGAATGAAATGAGGCGACAGAGACGGGGACTCGTTATTTCCCAGTCTCTGTTGCCTCATACCTGCCCAGCTAATTGAAGCTTTCACCCAATCAGGATACAGAATTCCATGTGCCCATTTTCTAAGGCATCATCAACTCGCAAGTTGTACTAGTGTTGTTTTCAGAGATGATACAATGCATTCTGCCTAGCTTACTTGTGGAGGCCGCTGTCCCATCAACAGGGCCTCAGAGCTCTCAAATACCATTGATGCATGCTAACAGCACATCACAGTATACTCCTTCTCAGCAGTGGCGTCACAGTGCATGCTGCAGCACCCATCATCGATAGGGATATCAACAACGAAATAGAATATAATTCTGACCTCATGGTATTAGAGGAGGATTTAGAAGGAGAGTATGAGGGAGAACAGTACATGTCACCTCAGTCTAGTTCTGCCCTCTCATCCCACATTGAGGACTTTGTGGTGTATGCCCTGAGGTCTCCTCCTGAGGATCCTACATTTCAAGCCATGATGCAGCAAATATAAACTGCCATGGACTTTGCTGTGGAGCAGGAAGACTCCACAAAAAGCAACCTCGCAGAATTTTTGGATGTAACTTGGTCCCCTCCAGTATAATTCCACCTATATATACTGCATTAGAGGATGCTATCTTCGTGCATGGTACAGACCAAACTCACTGCCTGCAGCACCCAGAAAGGCTGATAAGCAGTATCCAGCCCTATCTGCTAAACCGTATTATGCTAACCAGCCAAAAACTGACTCTATAGTCATAATGACTGCTCATGATAAGTCTAAAGCACCGAGATACATGAGTGCTTTGCCTTCTGATAAAGAATCTAGGAGGCTGGATGTGATGGGCATGTGCATGTATGCCTCTGCTTCACTAGACCGTATATTTGCAAATTACAAGGCCCATATGAACAAATATCAAAAGCGCCTGTGGAAAACTGTGAAAGCTGAAGCACAAGCTTTGCCTGAGGGTTCTGCCAAGAATCAGTTACTTAACACCTTAACATCTGGTGCTGAGGGTGGCAAATATTTGCTCTGCTCAGCCTATGATGTCTCTGTTGCCTTTGCTAGGGCTGCTGCTTCTGGCATTCGTATGAGGCAATATTCTTGGCTCAGGGTTGCTGGTTTTGCAACTGATATGCAATAAGTGGTTTTAATTGCCCCTTTTAGAGGGATAAATCTGTTTGTTTATGATACAAAAGAAGCCCTAAGAGGTCTTCAGACATCCAAAATTACTCTAAGGTCTGTTAAATCCCTGTAGCCCACTCCAGTTTGGGTCGTGGGAGGGGCTCCTATCAACAGCCTGTTGCCAGAGGTGGCTGTGCCTACCGTCAGTAAGGCAGAGGTTGGGGAGGTGGCACCTTGCCAGGTCCCCTTCCCCCAGGTGCCCATACAAAAGCACCCAAAACAGTAGGTACTGGTGGCACTGGTACCACTGGTTCTGTATGACTACAAGATATACTCCACCCCATTGGTTACATCAGGAAGTGGAGGTGGGGGCAGACTCTCCCTGTATTTGAAACAATAAAGGGAGATTATAACATTGCAAACTATCCTTCCTGTATCATAAACTGGGAGCTGACTTTATTTCCTGGACATGACGGTGGCATTCCATCTTGTAAAGATCAGGCAAGCTCACAAGCAATATCTCTGCTTTGTCCTGGGGGAGGGAGGAGTACTACCAATTCAAAGTCTGGCCATTTGGCTTGGCTTCTGCACCACGGGTCATTACCGATTGCATGGCAGTAATGTTAGAAGCCCTTCAAAGGGAAGGCCTGTATGTCTTTCCCTACCTAGATGACTGGCTGTTGGAAGCCAGTTCCAGGGAACATCTCCTGCATACATTGTCTTGGACAAGGCACTTGTGCGAAACTTTGGGAGTCACAGTACTTGTGCCAAAGACTGTAATAAATCCCTGGCAATACCTACAGTACTTAGAAGCTGTTTTGGACACAGAGGAAGGTTATGCTTTTCTGCCATAGGATGGGGCAGACAACCTGATTGCCTCAGCAAAGTTGGTATACAGGAGTCTCCTAAGTCTCCTGGCTGTGGCCATGAGGACGATGCCAGTGGCCAGTACATACTGTAGATCTGTTTCAGTTTTTCATCACCCCTTACTGGTGGAGTTCCCTCCACCTCTGGCATATCAGCATATTCTATGTTCTGGTGATTGTTGTATATATCTACTAGTGGCTGGTAAGTGTTTGAGACTGTTATTTAAAAACCCATGGCTCTCCTACCTTTCTTAATTAACTTACTATTTGAGACCATGCATCATTCTTCCCCCTCTTAGTTATTAGCTTCCTTCGGTCTTTTTTTTTTTTTTTTATTTTGCTATCAACATCATCAGCTTTTTCGTGTATTATCTCCTCTTGTTTTACCTAATGTCTAAATTACTTGTTTATCAGATACCTTAAGGGCAACTTCTCCCTGCTTTTCCATATTAATATTCAACGCTACTACATTTCCCCTTGTCCTAGCATCCTCTGTATCCATAAAATTCAGCTTCACAAAATGTCCCACCCAAACCTCATCTGGTAGTACAGTATCAGTATTAATCACTTATTCTTTATATTCTTTCTATCAATTCACTATGATACTCCAGAAAGCTGACCCACCTTCTCTAAAATAGCCTTTTCTAGGTCCTGACTGACACTTGCATAGAATTTTCCCCTCTTCTTACATAAAGATGTTGCTGCATTCCCTTCTAATATTTACATAGGGTTGTTGGATATCCCTACCTGGATTTCTTCAAGCCTTTACACCTAGATTAGATAATATGTTTTTTCTTTTGCTGGCATTCTTTATCAAACTGTTTCTTATGGACTTTTTTTGAGAATTTCTATTCCTAAGTAGCTTTGCCAGCTCTTCCCCCATTTGTTCTATTAATGCTACATGCTGGTTTATGGTCTTCCATATCCTTTCTTTTAAATCTCCTAGCCATCCTACTTGAAAGATTTAACTGTGCCACTATCTAAAAGGCCCATGAATAATTCTTCTACCACTGTGCACCAGATGATGTCCCTACTTCCTAAAGTTGTGAGAAATTGGTCTGCCTCATTCGTTTCCTCTTTGTTTTGCATAAAATATTGCTACTTGTCCATCTCCATTGTGCATGCCACTTGAATGTGGTCACCTTTGCCTTTCTGCATCACCTTGAGCTCCTTAATTTTTGTGAAATGAAAAAATGTCAACTAGGCCCACATTTAGGTAACTCCCCCCTTTCTTGGTTGGATAAGTGATATTCCTCTACCTATCCCCTCTTACTCAGCCATTTAAAAAGCTCTGATTTTGATCTTCTGCCAAACTTAATAGCCAACCCATCTTATAGGTCATACCATCCTTCGAGGATCTTATGAGGATATTGAACTGGTCATTGATTGTCCACCATGGTCCCTGACCTCATTTTATGTTCCAGTACTGCTATTACAGTCACCGAGTAAGAGGATACTAATTTCTGGGAGAAACATATTGTCATGATCTAGGAGATCTTTTCAGCGTTTTTCCAATCCCTAAACAAGTTTTCATACCAACAATGGAGGAATATATGCATTTGTAAGGCAGAGACACGGAGTGCCATTCTATAGGAGAACTATGATAAAAAACAATTTGTCTTTTCCCTCCAATTTTTTATAGTTAAAAATTCAGATGGACTACTACAAAAATACCCAAAGCCACCTTTTGCTCTCCCACATTTTACTATCTTCTGTTACTGGAATAATAAATTGTGTGTACCCCCTTAAGAAATCAAAATGTTGAGCAAACCATGTCTCTTGTACAACAATTACATTCGTATTGTTGTATAAAATTACACCATGAACCATCATCTTATTTTGTTAAAAATCCCATATATATATATATATATATATACACACACACAGTGTATATATATATATATATATATATATATATTCTATGACAGAATGCAAATTTATGAGCACAAGTCTTCTTTTGGCTTTAGCCAGTTAACCAACTCAGAATGATCCTAAAGTTTTCATGTGTTTGCTGTAGGCCATTGATTATAATTTAAGATTTATTATCTCTAGAGCTCTCACTGCACAAATGTTTTGAAGATTGTAACATTTCCTGGTTGTTTATTCTTTCCTTGAACACTCTTCTTCCATGTACCCATTGCTCTGGAGTACCATCCTCCCCAGTAGATGTTTCACATTTGGTTCTCTTTGCACATGTTCTGTTATTTGTGTCCATCTAGAGATTGTATTATTGGAACTTTTAATCATCCTTTTAGACAGCTGAAATTTTTCCCTTTCCACTTCTGCATAATACTGTCCTCTTACAATGGACATGTCTCTTACTGCCATAGCACTGATTTTTTTTTTCCACATTTCCTTTTCTCATGTAGGACTTTGCTCATGATATGTTGGTTTCTGAATACTACACAGATCCAGCTGCAGTTGGGTTTTATTCTATATCTATGGCACGACTGTATGTCTTCCAGCCTTAACTTGTCTTTCAGTGTATCTGATAAGTGATTGTGCACCATGATTCTCAGTGACATTCTGCTTTCATTATTCAGTTGTGGAATGCCCCATAGGTAAATTGGCAGTAGTCTTCCCTCTTGATTTCCTGCAGACTTAGCTTCTTTTTTCTTATGACTCTCCACTTTACCCTATTTAAATCCTTTTATTGACCATCTTCCCCTTACATATGTTGTCTCCAGATTTTTTTTGTTATTTTCTATTTTGTGTATCTTTCCATTTTCCAGAAATTGTGCCCCTTTAGTAGTAGTATTCTTCTTCCTTATACCAGTTTGGCTTTTTTTTTGTCTTAACAACCATAGCCTTTGTTTCCTTTTACTTCATTTCAGCTAGTTGCTCTCCTATGCTGCTACTTTCCCTATTTCTTATTTATTTCACTATGATTTTGATTTTCCCTAATCCGTCACTTTGCTTTTACTTGTATGGATGCATTTACTATTTCAGTCTCAGAAGTTTCACTAGCACAGTGGCATCTGATCTCCCTGTTAACAGGACCATGATTTCCCAGTAGAGACACTACATTTTGTTTCTAATATATTTGTTTGAATTAATAGAAACTCAGTGGGACTATTTTTCCTAGTTGTCTGATTACCTTCTTCTTCAAAGTTTGGTATGTTCTTACAGCCAGCTGCCTTGGTTAATCCAGTGCATTTAAGGGAGGATGTTTTGGGGTTTATATCTTTTGGCCACCGAAGGAGTATGTTGACTATCTCTTTGGTCCTCTCTGGCTCCACTTTCTTCAAAAATGGAGTCAGAAATGTCTCAAAGTCCTTTAAAATAATTTTCAAACATTTATTTTCTACCATGGTTCCTGAAAAAACTAAATTTCCCATTCCTATGTTAATATGACTGTTTCTATCAGTGTTGGATTCTGGCTGATTTTCAGCTGACTTATACTGTTTGTTTTCCTTGATCCAAGGATCACTTCTGCATGTATGTGCCGCTGTATATTAATTGGAGTTAAACTGATATTTCCAGAGTTTTCTAATTGCTTTATGGCCTCCAATAAATCAGAGGGCTCTTCCCTCTTATTCTTCCCCTTTAGTCTCTTTGCTGCTGCTTCATCTGGGCTCAAAGACCCTCTTAAAAGTAATTTATTTTTGTAGTGTTTTGGTTGGGGCTTCCTTTTTTTTTTTTGCACCCATAGATGCCTGGTTTGATTTTTTTCATGTTCCACATTTAGCTTTTCCTGGATCTTTCCTACATACCAGAGCAGAAAAAAAACAGTCAAATGACCCTTACAAAAGTATTGTTATGGTAAGTAGAATTTCAAATGGCATACAGAGGACAGCAGTGATGTTTGATTAATGTCCTTTAGATAAGCACCCAAAAGTTCTATGATCACAAAAACACAACAGTCAGGCTTGATATTAAATATTCCCCAGTTCTTAATCAGCGTATCTCCCTTAGAAGTGGCTTCAATTTAACTTTGCACTGTAAAATATGTAAAAATAGAGCTTAGTAATATTTCCCCTCTGTCTTAAAAGGTGTACATTAGAAATATGGCTTTTATAAATAGAATTATTATTTTCTTAAACAGCAAGAAGTAGAAAGAGTTCACTTACTAATGCTGATACAGCCACTTAATGTAGTACGGTCCAATACACAGATCTGCACCACATTCTCCTATTTAACATCAGATTTTGGCTTCACTATAAAATGTGTTAGAAAAAAGCAATGTACAGTAAGTCACTGATCCGTAAGAAAAAATACAAGCTCTGGTAAAAGTGCTCGCTTAAACTCCCTAGCAGGTCGCTTATTTTATCCATCATTTTGTCTTATGTACTATAGTTAGTGAAACTGCAAAAAACTATATAAATAATAGTCTTATAAGTTTAAAGGACACCAAACTCCAAACGCCAGGTTGGCTGCAATCCAGCTATATCCACACCAGTTGCAAAGCGTGTTGATGTTAGGCACTCTGATAACTAAGCCACTTATATTACAGAATGCTGAGGTCATGTTTTTCATCTGCAAAACTTCCAAAATAAAAAAATGTTAAAAGATGTAATTGGAATTTTCTCAGTATCTAAAAGGCCAAACCCCTAGAATAAATAAGTTGAATTCACATGGATATTGACTTAAATGGAGTCCTGAGATCTTCATCCTGTTAAGATCCGAGGCAGAACACTTATAGTTGATATATTTGTAGAGTGCATGCACTGTGAATTAGCACTTTAAAATAGCACCTGTCAAACTAAATTCATATTCTTTTCCAATACAAATATGAACTTTTAACTGTAGTACTTTATGTTCCAGTTTTTATTACTGGCCACTTTACTGTCCAGCTTTTTGACCTGAAAATGCAAAAGGAAGAAACTCACTTATGAGTCAGATTGTAACACACCATCTACACTTTTCTTTCCTCTCCTCTCCTTGCTTAGGCTCATTATCTCGTCCAATGGTCTTTCTCTCGCGCGCTTGCTCTCTCTCTCTCTCTCCATGATCCGCTGATTAGTCTGTCCTATCTTTGGGGAGGGGTGGGCTTCATTCCCTATTCTGATCTGCTATTTTAAGTGCCGGTGTCCATGCTGCAAAACTCCCCAAAAGGAGGAGATTTGAGCCATACAAACATTCTTATAATCCTCTGAGTCTCCCCTGAGTCTCCTCTGAAATCCTCTGTTCTCCTCACTAGTACTTGAACCTCCACACCTCCTGAGCTGTGGGCCTCTAGACCTCTGTTATCTCCAGGTGGTTTCACTAGATACAGTACTTGTGGATGCTAAAATGTAAAAAATTAAAGGACAGGAACCAAGATCCACAAGTACAGATATCAACTCTGCATACGTTCCTGCACGAAGCAGGCATGTAAACTCACCCTCGGGCAACTACGATTGTGCACTCTGAAGATCCTGCACCTCCTGTTGCTGCTTTTGGGCAGTGTTCACCCCAACCCCGGCCCTAAAACCCCAAGCTCAACCAACCAAGTGACTCACTCAGGGGCTCTCTCTCCCTTGTAACCATTAACATCTGCAGTCTACTTCCTAAACTTGATGCCCTTTAAATCTTTGCAAACCAACACAATCCTCACATCCTCTCGGTTGTTGAAACCTGGCTCACACCCAGAGTACCTGACATGGCAATTGCCCTGCCAGGCTACAACGTTTTCAAACTGGATAGGAAGTCTAAAAGAGGAGGGGGGTTGTGCAATATACCTCAGAGAGTCTCTCCTGGGTCACCCTATAACTACCTCCCACTCTGAAACAGCTGCGCAGTTTCTAGCCATCAGAATCCTACTAGGGGCCCACAACAAAGCCCTTACAGTTGTTTCAGTGTACATCCCACCCAAAGAGCTAGGGAAAGGTCTCAATGCTGTCCTGGACTTCATCCAAACCCAACTTCCTGGCTCCGAGTCAATCCTGCTGGGAGACTTTAACATTAACTGGCTTGCACCTGAAATGGGGGGCCTCAAGGATGCCATCTCTGCAGCAAACCTAGCCCAGCTGGTCAACTCCTTGACCAGGCACAACTACAGAATAGGCACTAGTACCCTCCTGGATTGGGTCCTAACCAGCCATCCAACTCGCATCTCTAACATCTCCATCCTCCCTGATACTTTTAGTGACCATTCCCCTGTTATCTACGAATGGTCGAACAAATTCTGCAAGCCACCACTGATAGTCATCACCAGCAGAGTCCTTCCACAAGGGCAGCTGAAACACCTCAAATCCTGCCTCAGTCAGCAAGACTGGACTCCCATTTACAAAGCGTCGGATGTAAACTCGGCCCTGGACTTCTTCATCAACACCTTTAATGCTGCCTGTGACTCCCATGCCCCTTTCAAAATGCGCAAAGTCAAAGGTCTTTGCAACCCATGGCTCTCCGCAGAACTTATAGCTCAACTGAAATCAAGGGACCACCTCTAGTTGCGGGCACGGGCCACCAGTACGCAAACAGACATGCAGAACTGTAAACGAGCTCGAAATGACTGCACAAAGTTTATCCATCTAAAGAAAAGTCTCTACTGTAAGGAAGATCTCACTAACACATGGGGAAATGGGAAAGCTTTCTGGAACAATATCAAAGAAGTAACTGCGAAGCCACATAAAACCTCCCCTACTATGCTGGACATTGATGGGATTACAACTCTTGACCCTACAACTATTGCTAATACATTCAATACCACTTTCACAGACCTCAGTAGTGTTCTTCCCACTGACTTTTTCGATGAAGAAGACTCTCTAACTCACCCTACATGCCTCCCCTCTCCCTCTATATACTTGCTGTTCTACTTTAAAGCAGTCAGGATGCACGAAACTTGCAAATACATTAGTAAAGCAGTTGCCAAGTCCAGAAGGAGTGGGGACTCACTCGACCTCAAACTGCTGTCCCTCACCCTGGATGAAGTGATAGCACCATTAACAAAGATCTTCAGCCTCAGCCTCAGCCAGTTCCCTGACAGATGGAAATCCGCTACTGTTACACCGGTTCATAAAAGTGGTGACAGGGTTCTCCATGTGAACTATTGACCGATCTCCATATTACCTCCCCTCTCCAAGGCCATTGAATGCATTGTAGCTGACCAACTCACTGAACACCTGGACAAACACAATATCTTGTGCACTCAACAACATGGGTTCTGAAAAGGGCACAGCACCACTTCTGCCCTCCTGGAATTCACCGGAGCCATCCACAGTTCTCTGGATAATGGTCATCTAGCTGGGTTGGTCTTTATTGACTTAACTTAGGCTTTCAACACTGTCCATCATTGTCTACTACTTCAGCAGCTTCTAAATGCCTGGCTGTCTCCTGACTCCATGGCCTGGTTTAAAAGCTATCTCAAAAACAGATCACAAAGGGTGAAAATAGCAGATGTCCTCTCCGACGCAAGACCAGTCCTATCAGGAGTCCCCCAGGGATCTATATTGGGTCCCCTTCTATTCAGTCTCTTCCTGAACAGCCTTCCACAATCCTGCCCACAACAAACCCTCCTCTATGCTGATGATACCGTAATTCTCACCACCCATAAGGATCCCCAACCACTACAAAACAATCTTCAGCTTGGCTTCGCCTCAGTAGAGAACTGGTTTAGTAAACATAAATTGGTCCTAAATTATAAAAAAAAAACAAGGCAATGTTTTTCAGCAGCTCACACAACAAGCACAGGCTACACCCCCTGAGTATCACTAACTGCCTTGGAGCTGCCCTTGAACAGGTGCAATCCTTTAAATATCTCAGAGTCTCAATTGACTGTAACCTGTCTTATGGGGCACACAGCGATAGCGTCGCCAAAGCTGCAGATACTCACATTGGGCTACTCTACAGGCACAGGCAATACCTCACCCCAGAAGCCTTAAGGGTCGCTGCTCAGAGCTCAGTTCTCTCCATAATTGACTATGGCTTGATAATTTATGGCTCTGCTACTGTACCTGCCCTCAGATGTATATCCACAGCTCTCAACAAAGCTTATCGGCTCACAACAGGAACTCATTGACTCATTCACACGTGTGACCTCTATGCTCAAACTGGCTGACTGCAACATTCAAACCACATAAAGTACCAAACTTGCATAATGGGAAAGAAAATAACTCTGGGCCAAGCACCCCCCAGAGTCCAAGCTCTCCTTTGCCCTACTCATAATCCTTGCCACACTAGGGGCTCTGAATCGCAACTCCTGCAGGTCCCTCATTGCTGTACCGCTCAGGGCCAAAGATCTTTTACTCATAGGGCCCCTAGCTGGTTGAATGGTCTCAGCAGGGACATCTCCTCCCTATCCAAGCTTGGCCCTTTCAAATCCAAGCTCTGTCTACTCCTCTCTGCCTCTAGCACCTGCAACTGTTTCCATTAATCATCCGTCCTACCATTACCATATCCTCTGTCACAGCTCTTCCAACATAGCACTTTTATCATCTCCCCTTATCCCACTACAACCCCCTTCCCCACCCTTTCTCCCTTCCTTTCTTTCTCCTAAGCACCCCCTCTACCACCTGCACTTCTCTGTGTGATTTGACAGTGCCTCTGGCTGCTCTTATCTGTTGCATCCTTGCCTTGTCTTGTAACACTGTATACCCTGAAAATGCCCCCTGACATCAGTTTAATCAAAATGTATGTATACACATTTCAAGTAACTGTTTGTTAACCTGTTATCCTGCTTTGTAACTGATTGTTATCCTGTTATCCTGCCTTGTTACTCAATTGTCCTGATTTTGAATTGTACTTATACTGACGTGGAACTTTTGTAAAAGAGCCTTGGCTCAAAGGTGCTTGTAATCCTAGACTTAAATAAATAAAATGAGGGATTTGAGGGAAAATGAGGGATAAAATAATGGGTGATCTGAATATGCCAGATGTTAACTGGAGTGCAGTTGCAGCAGCCACTTCTAAGAGTGGGGTTATTCTTGATGCCCTACAGGGGGCATGCCTTAGACAACTAGTATTGGAACCCACTCGAGAGGGAGCAATCTTAGACCTGGTCCTGACCCATGGACTTTTGTTTTCCCCCTGGGCAATGCAATTTTCTCTGATTATGTTTACTTGCTACATGCTCTCTGTCTCTGCCTTACTGTTACCCAACCTCCTGTACAAATTGTATATATATTTTTGAACCTGTATACTATACCTTATGTAAAGTTGGTGGTGTACTCACCCCGGGTCGCCCCTGAAAAAGGGACCTCCGGTCTCAGTGGGTTTACCTGGTAAACAAAATCTAAATAAATAAATGGTCCTCTCAAATGGAGATGGAGAGAGGATCACAGATGTAGAAGTGGGTAGCCATCTGGGAACTAGCGACCATCGAACAGTATGGTTCACAATAAACACAACAATAGAGTCAAACCATACAAAGGCAAAAATACTGGACTTCAGGAGGGCTGACTTTGCCAAAATGGGTGAGTGCCTAAGGAATGCACTAGCAAATGGGCAGGAAGGAGGGGTGGAAGAACAATGGGGAATAATAAAAACTGCCATCACAGAGGTAACAAGCCTTTGTGTGAAGCAAATAAACAAAACAAAACGATGCAAGAAACCACTATGGTTCTCAAAGGAGGTGGCAGTGAAGGTTCAAGAAAAAGAAAGCATTCAGAAAGTACAAGGAATCACAGAAGGAGCAGGACAGAGAACTGTATCAGTTAAAGCAAAGGAAGCTGGGAAGGCAGTCAGAACAGCAAAGGCCCGAACTAAGGAAAAGATAGCCAACTCAGTTAGAAGGGATAAAACCTTTTTAGGTACATCAGGGGCGAAGGAAGACTAAGGAGGATAGTGAGGCTTAATAAAGGGAGGTGGGCAGAGGTGACTGTGAAAAGGCAGAGATACTAAACAAATATTTTTGCTCAGTATTTACAAATGAAGAGGGGGAGGTACCTAAAACAAACAACAGAAACACTCTGAATACAGAAGTTGATACCAGCCCATTTACAGAAGAAAGGGTTCTAAAAGAACTCTTAAAACTGAAGGTGGACAAAGCAATGGGGCCTGATGGGATTCATCTCAGAATTCTAAAAGAACTAAGGGTGAACTAATGACACCACTGACTACCCTCTTTAACAAATCATGGGAGGATGGGGTGGTACCTGAGGACTGGAGGAGGGCGGTGTGATTCCCCTTCACAAAAGTGGGAGCAGGGCAGGGAGGAAACTACAGACCAGTTAGTTTTAACCTCAGTGATAGGGAAAATGATGGAATCACTTCTGAAGGAAAGAATTGTCAGTACCTAGAGGCCAGAGGGCACAGGACCCAAGGCAGCATGGTTTCACAGTAGGAAGGTCATCCAGACGAATCTAATAGATTTCTTTGACTGGGTGACCAAAGTAGTAGATCAGGGAGGGGCTGTGGACATGGCCTACCTAGACTTTAGCAAGGCATTTGACTCAGTCCCACACAAAAGATTAATATACAAGTTAGCCAGCCTGGGAGTGGGTCCCAAGATGATAGCCTGGGTAAAGAATTGGCTGGAGAATAGGACACAGAGGGTAATAGTAAATGGAGTCCACTCTGAAGAAAGGGGGGTTACTAGTGGGGTGCTGCAGGGTTCAGTATTAGGACCGGTCCTCTTCAGTGTCTTTGTAAGCAACATTGCAGAGGGACTGGAAGGAAAAGTATGTCTCTTTGCAGATGACACAAAGATCTGCAACAGAGTTGATGCACAAGGTGGGGTGGAAAGGATGAGAAGGGACTTGGCAAGGTTAGAGGAATGGTCAAATGTATGGCAGCTTAGATTTAATGCTAAGAAGTGCAAGGTAATGCACCTGGGAAACAAAACCCAGGGAAGAGTACACAATGGGGGTGAGATACTAACAACAACAAAAATGGAAAGGGACCTGGGGGTAGTCATATCAGATGACTTAAAGGTGGGCAAGCAATGTGAGGGGCAGTAAAGAGGGCTGGGGGGATACTGGGATGCATAGGGAGAGGCATCACCAGTAGAAAACAGGAAGTTGTTATCCCTCTGTACAGACAGCTGATGAGACCCCATCTGGAGTACTGTGTGCAGTTCTGGAGACCCAGTCTCCGCAAGGACATAGACAGGATGGAAGCTGTCCAGAGGAGGGCAACTAAAATGGTGCAGGGTCTGCACTGGAAGACATATGAAGAGAGACTAAAGGAGCTTAATATGTATAGCCTCGAGGAAAGGAGGGAGAGGGACATGATAGAAACGTTCAAGTACCTCAAGGAAATCAACAAAGTCCAAGAGGGTAGCATCTTTCAATAAAGAGGTGTGCAAGAACAAGGGGCACAATTTGAAGGCAGAGGCGGCTCAGAGGTAATGTGAGTATTTTTTTTCACAGGGAGGGTTGTGGATGCATGGAACGGCCTTCCGGAGGAGGTTGTGGAGTCAAAAACAGTGATTGAATTCAAGCATGCATGGGACAGCCATAAGGCAATTCTAGGGGGTGGGGGTAGAAAGAAGTAGGCTGCTGGTTAACTAGGATCTGCAGCTTATCCATTAGGTAGGGAAATGGGCAGACTGGGTGGGCCAAGCGGTCCTTATCTGCCATCAAATTCTATGTTTCTATGTTTCTGTGATTTACCACATATAACTAGGCAACAGTGGCGTACTGTTTATAAACACAGTCATGCAGGAAATTTTTATCGGCTACTACTCCTCAGCATCCCAGTAGCATGGTTGCTGCTTTCTCTAGTCCTTGCCCTCATGAATCTCTTGACCAACCCTTTGTGCCTGTCCCACCCCTTTTTAATGCTCAACACTCTTTCTGCATTGACTAGTGTTTAGGGTAGCTTAGTCCACCACCCCCTCACCACCACCCTCTCTGTGAAGCAGTATTTCCTCACATCCCTTCTAAATATCCCTCCCACCAGTTTCTCACTGTTCTCCCTGATATTTGTATTGTCTCCAGTCCTATGGAGTCCACTTTGTTAATATGCAGCATGATTTTAAATGTTGCAATCATGTGCCCCTTCTCCCTCCTGGCCTCCCAATGAGTACATGTTGAGGTCCTCTAATCTTTGATTTTTTTTTGTCCTCCTCTATTGCCCCTGAATTATTTTGGTTGCCTTCCTCTGCACTGTCTTCAGCTTGGTGATGTCCATTTTCAGGTAAAGGTTCCAGAATTGTACACAGTAGTCCAGATGCAGTTTTATCAAGGCACTGTACAGGGGCAATATGATCTCCTTTTTTCTGCTGCTGAACTCTCAACCAATGCATCCCAGCATCCAGTTCACCTTCCCTTTTGTCATATCACATTGTGCTGACAATTTGAGACTATTTGCCACTTTCGCCTGAAAGACATAAGGTTGTCTCAAACCTGTTTACATAGTTTGCTTCAGTGGCCTTCTCTGGCCACATATTATGTGTGTGTTTTAATTACTCTTTGTTGAAACACAGTGAGTCTAATTTGTACTTTTACTCCTAGTTTTTGAATTTCTAGAGTATTTCCCCTAGTTTTTCAACCCTTTATCAATCTCTTTCATAATTTTTTAAATATCTATATTCACCTTGGGCTGGATTTTCAAGGACTTGTGGCTTGTTTTTGCCACAGTTGTGCAACATGCGACATGACTGTTAGACCACAAAAGAGGTGGTCTAACTTTGTATCCCATATGCCTCAAACTGCGCAGAGAAAATGATGATGATGCATGAATCATTTTTTTGCTGTAAAGTGTCCCACATACATCACAATGTTTGAAAATAGCCCACAAGCATTTTGGCACATTTCATTTAATGCGGCTGTGGCAGCAAAGCTGCTGCAAGACCTGCATCCAAACCTTTGAAATCCCAGGCCTTGTTTTCCAGGGAGAAGAAGCTTAACTTCCCTACCCACTGCTGATAATTTAGATTCTTTGGGTCAGTTACGGCCTTGGTTGCCTTGCCTGGAGCCCTCTCCAAGGCAATACTATCATCCTGTGGAATGACAAGTACTGTATACAGTACCTTACAGTTAAGGTGCTGCTACATTTGAGAACAATGATATCACTTTCCTGGCATATACAGGGTTAGTTTGAGGGCTCAGTACATTCATCCAGTTATCATTGTCATCCTGAAGTACCCGCTGGTAGGGTTGGGTTGGAATTTGAACTCCTGTGAATGAAAGGAGCTTCTAGGGCTCAGTCACCCCAAACTACAGTAGATGATGGTGTTTCTTAGTGCTGGGGATGCCAGGGGCCCAGGTAGAAAGGGAAAATCTGGTAGCAGCTATATCGGGCATTGTTTAATTTGTGTATACTGTACAGTAGTACATCAGTACTGACAGTGAATGACTTTGGGGTCTTTCTGTGATTGTTCCAATCCTGTGTCTCCCAGTAGATAGTAAATAGAAGTTTTATGCCTAAAGAACATAAGTACAGTTAACAACAATGACAAACAACAAGCCCCATTGTAGTGAAAACTCATTTATTCAAAACAAAAGCTGAAAATTGGTGCTTCATGGAAAAGCATAGGTGGCTTGCATTGCTTTGTTTCTCGGGATGCCTAGGCCCACGTACTGGTGTTAGTACCCATCTCCTTGACTGAGGTAGGATTGCAAACATGTACAGCTCCCTCCTTTGAGCACGTTTCCAAATTGCTGATTCTAGATGATGACAAGCTATTGCTTCAGAGACTGGTATATGTGATCATCACATTTATCCAACTGGGCTTGCTAAGTGAGGCCTGAGGTGTAAATTGACTATGTGGCTATATGTGTACTTGGACTGCAACTGAGGCATGTAAGCTACTTACAAGTATCACATTATTAAGTAGAGGGTTAAGCGTACATTTTAGGTTTAGAACAGAGTCCCCTATCAGTGCAGCTGAAATTCCTTATTGTGAGGTTTCGGAGGGGGTGGTAGGAATGTGTGATGCCTGAAGCTGCCTGTCATGGCAGTTAGAGCTTGTGATGCTGGAACCGGAACTAGAGTGGACAGGACTTCTCTCCATATACCCTTGTAACCCCTAGATGGCGCTATCCCAGGGGCTACTACCCCTGCCTGATTTGCCACTAACAGGTTGAGGGGCCTGGATCCAATGGCGGGTGCCTCCACCCAGAGGTCAGGGTTTGCAATAGTTAAACTAACTTGGTCACAGCCCTCTGGGACACTGCAACCCCTTTCTTCCCACTAGTGGCCCACACAATATATCAGAATTACCTTCACAGTATACACTTACCCCCAGGACTGGTTCCGCACTGGGACCTCCTGTGAAATGAGATACAGTGCAACAATCACAGTACAGTACTTTAACATAGACAAATACCTCAGGCAGTATAACTTTGCTGAAACAAGCAGCTCTGATTTATTTAGGGGATATAACAAGGACAGGAAATCAAGTTAATTAGCTTATCACTCTAATAATCTACCTATGGCTCTGTGCACAGGCCTATCCCTATCAGTTACTGTCCCTGGGTACCTAAGCCCTAGCGGCTAGTCCAAACCGTGGCAGCTGGTAGGGCCCTTTCACAGAGAAAAGGAAAATTAAACAGTCAGCAGTACAGTAATTCCATTTGATTTAATGTGGCAATTCAACAGGAGCGACCCTGAATTAGTACTCACGACCTCCAAATAAGATAGGGTCCTTCAATGTCAGCAGGGCTCACTTGAGGTACACAAACCTCTTCACACATTTATATAAAAGAAAGCACTATACCAGGCAGGCTGCATCTGTATCCCGATCGCAATTACTGCACAATACCCGGAGAACACACAGCAGATTCAGTTCCTGACAGACCGAGTGCAATTTTCAGCAATTCTTCCAGTCTTCTACAGGGTGAGCCTGGTTTCTACTCTTCAGAGATCCTTTGATTCTTTCACAGGACGGATTCAGTCCTAACAAGCTGCAGACCGGAACTCTGGGCCTTTCACACGTTTTTGACTAAAACTGCACACTGAAAAAGCACAGGGCTCCTTCCTTCTTCACTGCAAAGCTCAACTGAAACTCCAACCGACAAAACCGGCTCTTCCTTTGAGTTCCTCCCAGTTCTTGACTGATTGGCTGTCACTCACAATAGACTGCTGCTGTTGGTCCAAAAAGGCACTGAAGTCTAAACTACATCTCCCAGAGTCACTGCCCATACAATCCTCTTGTGGCTGGCTCAGATTATGAGTCCAAGTTCTGATTCGTCCAAAGGCACCATTTTAGAGCCAGCTTACCCCACACTGATTGGTCCAGTTCAGCAGTTCAAAACTAGAATGGGGAACTAGCAGACACAGTTCTGACTGCAAAGAAAGCAGGTTAGACAAACTGTAATTTTATTATTACTCTAAATAATTTCTGGCAAACAGTTACATCTTTCAGATAGGTTCCTTTGCACTCCTAGTGACTGCAAAAATGAAGTGAATTGGCAGCAGCTCAGAGTGGTACTCAGAGAAGCACACAGTCCCCCCATACAAACTAATTATGTCTGCAAGCAGACAGCTCTTAAAGAGACAGTACCAGAGGCTCTAAAAACACTCACTGATAAATGGCTTAAATGCCAAACACCATTCAGGCTTGGAGCATTCAAGCAAGCTCCTGGAAGTCTTTTGGGAACCCCCATTTGCAGGGGGGTTACACCCTTCCTGGCCTGGGAAAGCTTGACGTCCGCGTCAAGCAAGTACCCCCATAAGTTTCAACTGCAACCATATACATTTGCATTAGGCTCGCACATGTAATCATCAGTCAATATATCATTTTACCAAGAACACATTTCTGAAACATTGCAGTACGTCACACTTTACACAGTATTACATACACATTGTACCATAACTCAAGTTATTACCTCTTGTACATGAAACCTGAAGAGGGGCCCTTCCTATCAGTTACCTTGGGGCTGGATGGGGCAAGGGCACCATACTTAGAGGGCAACACAAGTAACTTGGAGTTAGCACTGATGCCTCAGTTTGGGCAATGAGCTCGGGGACACATACACTCCTTTATGGACAACATTGAGAGGCAAGTCCACAGGCCTCCCAAGTGAATCATAACTGAGGTGCACCACAGGCTTTACAGCTCGACCAGTCTTTCTAGGGGAACTGTTATAGTCTCTGCACTCTGAGCCTCATTTTCAGCATTGTCCTCACTTGTCAGGGAGTCTCTATGGGGTAGAGAGCTAGAACTTGGGGCACTTTCAGCTCCAGGGTTACAGTTTCTGAGTCCACAACATTTGGCTCGCATGGAGAGCTTTCGGACACTGGCAGTGGACTGTCAGGGCACTCAAAATACTCTTCTTGTTCGGTGTATCACCAGTCTGCCCCAATCTATCATTTTCCTCCCTGAAAGCTCAAACAGTTCAACCATGCACAATGATTCCATTTCATCTGATCTGATGCTTTGCACTTCACTTTCTGGGAGCATTGGCTCCAGGGATGAAGCTGGGGCTTCTAGACAGTCCAGAAGGCCCAGCTTTGTCTCCAGTATTGACTAGGGGATTGCCCCGAAACAATTGACTCAGTTCGTAAGAAGGATAGTATTCAAAGTCACTCTCACTTTCTTCTGATATGGACTGACAGTCATGCTCAACTGGGACTTGTGGAGGGGAACACTTTAACTTTGCTTCTGTAGGTGCAGACTTTCTTGATCTTTTCTTAGCAGCAGCTCTAGTCACTGGTCCAGAGGGGGCATCTTCTGGGGGCTCAGACTCAATCAGGATTTGTCCAATGGGCAGTAAATGATTTCTATGCATTGTTTTACATCTTTGAATTATTCTCAGGCCTTACTTTGTACACTGGCAGATCATCTAGTTTGCCCACTACAATGTGAGGGAGATGGTGCCATCTGTCAGCAATCTTGTGCTTGCCATGCAGTCCCAGATTTCTTAGCAATACCCGATCTCCCTCCTGGAGTTCCTGTGCTTTCACCTTTTATCATACCTTTCTTTGTTGGCAGATTTCTTTTGGCAGCCATGGTTTGAGCCAGTTGGTACGCATGAGTTAGCTGGGCCTTTAACTTTTGCACATACTGTAAATAGTTGTCAGCTTGAACCCCATCAGGAGAGACCCCAAAACACACATCTACTGGTAGTCGAGCTTCTCTCCAAACATCAGGCGGTAGGGAGAATCCAGTGGCATCACTTTGGTGCAGTTATAAGCATGTACCAGGGTGCTAATTTGTTGGCTCCATCTAGGCTTGTCCTTTGGGTGCAGGGTGCCTAGCATATCTAGCAAAGTGCGGTTGAAACGTTCAGGCTGTGGGTCCCCTGGGGTGGTAAGGAGTGGTTCTGGACTTTCACACTCCCCACAGAGAAAGCATCTCTTTGATCAGACGACTCTCAAAGTCTCTCCCTTGATCAGAATGGATTCTTTGTGGAGCCCCATAGTGAACAAAGTTTTCTACAAGTACTTTGGCCACAGTGGATGCTTTCTGGTCTTTGGTGGGGAAAGCTTGGGCATATCTCGTGAAATGGTCAGTGACCACCAGCACATTACTGATATTTCTTTGATCTGACTCCAAACTCAGAAAATCAATACAGACCAGCTCCATGGGTGCACTGGTGGTGATGTTAATAAGGGGCAGCCCTCTGGGGCAAAGCTTCTCTGTAAGCAGCGACTACAAGTTCGAATGTGTTGCTCCACATCAGCCCCATCTTAGGCCAATAGAATCTGGATCTCACCAAGTCAAGTGTTCTGTCTATACCAAGGTGCCCATGTGGTTGTGCAAGGACCTCAGTACTGAGTCTCGAAGGCAGTGGGCAGCACTAGTTGTTGTTTGTCTACTTGTCCCCTCTGTCTACTGTTTCTCTGTATAACAGTTTATTGATCAGTTTCAACTTAGGACCTTCTTTGTATAACAGTGCAGTTCTCAAATCAGTGGAGCGTAATTTGGACACATCTTTTCCTGCACAGAGGGCTTCTAAAGCTGCTTTGATCATGGGATCGAGGGATTGAGCCCATGAATACTGTCATTGTCCAGCTGAGGCAGTGCACAATGTCTATTGCAGAAAAGTGGCAATAAGCAGCAGGTATGCAATTCTCAGAGGCTCCCAAGCAATCCACCATGCAGTCCACTGCGTCCGTGGACATTTGTTCCTCCTGTCAAACTTCCGCAGAGTGCCCGAATGTCAGGTTCTGCCAATCGGACCCAATCATTCTGGGGAACAGGCCTCCGGAGAGCATCAGCATCTATGTGGTTCAGACCTGCTCGGTATTCGAGGCATAGTCATATGTAGATAATGCAGAAAGCCACCTATGGCCAGTGGCATCCAACTTAGCTGAGGTCTGCACATAGGTCAAAGGATTATTGTCAGTTTTACTAGTATTTTAGCCCCATACAAGTACTCATGGAATTGGTCAACAATAGCCCACTTCAAAGCTAGGAACTCTAACTTATGTACAGGATAGTTCTTTCGGATGGGGTCAGGCTTCTACTGGCAAAGGCCACTGGTCTCAGGCCATTCTCGTGCTCTTGGTACAACACAGCCCCCAACCCTTGCAAGCTAGCATCAGTGTGCAGGACGTGAGTTTTCTTGGATCGGCATAGGCCAGCACTGGAGCATGGGTAAGTTGATATATGATCTCATGAAAGCAGTCTCACAATCAGAGTCCAGCGGCCCCAAATACTTCACTTGGATGAAAATACACTCTTTCAGTCTTGAGGACGCTGACTTTGGTATTTTTGTGGGTTGGGGATACCCTTGAGTAAGGTTAAGTAAAGGCGGATCTTGAATAGTCCTTGATGAAGCGATAATAACCACAGAATCCCAGGAATCTTTGCAGTTCTTTAGATTTTTGGCTGTGGCTAGGCTGGTCAAGGCCTCAACTTTACTTGGTCGGTCTCTATTCCTCGGTGGATACTATGTGTCCCACATACTTTACTGATGTTTGAAAGAATTGACACTTATCAATGGACAGTTTAAGGCAAAGTCCTCCAGTCGGTCCAATACCTTAAATAATCTGCTTTCATGTTCCTCCAGTGAGCTGCCAAACACAATAACATCATCTAGGTATACCAGGCACTCTAGTAAGTTCATGTCCCCCACTGCACGCTCCATCAATCGTTGAAAAGTGGCTGGGGCACCTGAAATCCCTTGAGGCATCCTCATGAATTCATAGAAGCCAAGCGGACAGATAAAGGCAGTCTTCTCACGGTCCTCTGGGGCCATCGGGATCTGGTAGTACCCACTCACGGAGATCCAGCACAGAGAACCACTGCTCCCGTTTAGGCAGTCCAAAGCATCCTGAATGCGGGCATTGTGTACTGATCAGGATAGTCCCCGGTTTAAGTGCGATAATCCACACACATCCTTACTGTTCCATTCTTTTCCTCACTACCACAATGGGGAAGCATAAGAGCTTCTGGATTCTTGTATTACACCAGCAGCTAACATCTCTGCAGATGCCGTCTCACATCATCTATGTCAGCAGGTGCCAGGCGTCGAGACCTCTCCATGAAATGGTCTTCGTCATGCAGCGCGATATTGTGCTCAGCTCCTTGCACGCATCCTACATCCCATTCCTTTAAAGAAAACACCTGGTCTCTCTGGGCAAGCTTCTCACTGATCCTCACTTTCCATTCAGCTGGCAGCGAGGTCGCGAAATCAAACAAGTCAGGCGTTACTCTGTCATTCTTCCTTGAACTCTTGCTGCTGGGTAGCACTGCAGTGTCTGCACAATGCACATTAGCCAGGATGCAACCTCTGTTTACTCGAATGTCTCTTTCAGACACATTATGAACTTGGACCATTACCCTTCTGGCATAAGCATGGGCTCAGGGCAAAATACTAAGCTTGACCAGCTCCTCTGGCAATTTTCCATCGCCTGGTGCATCCAACATTAATATTTTATTCTTAACATCCTTTCTGATACGGACTCTCCCTGTAAGGTACACTGGGCATTTGGCGCCAGGATCAGAGACTCAGGATCCTTCTTCCATACAATTCCGACCGGTTCCTCTGGTTCTGTTTTTCAGCATCTCTCTGTGCCTCATAGGCCTTCTTAATTAAAGCCGGAACTCTTAAAGCTCTACTAGTCTTTGACCCTGTTTTCATAACACAACTGTGCCAGCCTTCCGAACATATGAGCATTTGTTCCAATCAACAAAGGGACACCATCATACAGTCCAGTGGGGACACACTAAGGCTAGGGTCTCTACTTGTTCGGCCACTCCAGCCACGGAGGTGGGGAAAGACAGCCAAATTCGGATATACCGGAATAGGGTAGGCCTTCTCTTAACCCATACATGCAGTCCTTCTAATGGTTGTAAGGTACGTCTGACAAATGCTTCTGATACCAATCCTGGAACATAATTGTCACTTGGGAGCCACTGTCTAATACAGCTCTTGTAGACACTCCATTCACCTTTACAGTGGTCTCCATGGGAGGGACCCACTATTCTGGACCAGTCTGGAGGCGGTGTGGGGGCCTGGGCAACTGACCTTGCCACAAAAGGACGTGAATTAGCATTTTGGTGCCCTCACTGGGATCATGTCGGCACCTCTTAACCACTGATTTCTTTCTCCAAGCTCTCCTTGTAGCCTATATGCAACTTTGTCAGTGTCTTTTGGGACTGGCATTCCCTTTCATGTGCCCATCTTTCCCACAATTATAGCAAAACATACTTTCTGGAGTTTGAGCTGGCCGAGGCGCCACACTGGGAGCCAGGGCGGGGTATACTAACTGGAAACCTGGGTGCCATCTCTGTTCGCGCGATAAGCATTTGGAGACATCTCGTCAGTTTCTCCACTTCCATGGTCAAGGAATTGAGTTTGGAGCTGTTATCAGCAGGAGATACATGGTGGGTACCCCACCCCCATAGCAGATGCAGTCGGATATAGGTCAGGGCCCGTACTTGCAGGCGTGGCCTTCATAAAGGGACTGTTTTGAATTCTGGATCTCTCTCAACAGTTCGCCCATTGTGGCATATCTTTTCCTTGTCAGAGCACTCATTGACTGTCAACCTCTGCCCCTGAACTTCACTTGATGGGTCACCCTCAGTCACTCGGTCAGTAGCCACAGCTGTTGGTGCAGGTACCTCCCGAGGTCGCCTTTTCTCAACTCCTCGAATTTCTCATTAACTCATCATAGGAGGGTGGGGATTCCAGTCGATTTGCCAGGCGTAACTGAAGCAACAGCAGTTCTGAGAAGGGGCAGACTTAAGGATTCTGTCCAGTCTGGTTCGGTCCAGTTCAATCGCTGGCAAACTACCCTTTCTGAGGCATTCTTGCAACAATTTTCCAGCCGAGAGACATACACAGACAACTCCCTTGGTACTGTTGTGCATTTCTTACTCTCCACCATAGGTCCTCATCAGAATCTGGGCTCCCATACACATTCTCCAAGGCCTCAAGATAGGCCTGTGCAGTCGCTCAGGGTTACTGGCCCGTTTAGCACACGGATGGTAGCCAGGGCGGACCTCGGGCTCTCACTAACCCTCTTTAAACTCTAGCCTTCCGAGCATTGCCATTCTAGCACTGGGGCAACATAGTCTATCCAGGTCTCCCAGTCATCCTCCCTTGGGGGTGGGAGGTGCCAGAGAAGATCCTCAACCTCGGTAAGAGTCGTGACTAATGGCAGGTGCAGAAATAGAGTCTGCATTGGTTCAGCCACCATTACGGGCACTGGAGCAGAGAGGGTGTTGGGGAGGAACACCCCAGGTGGCAAGAATAGTTTCTTCAAGTCCTCCACAGTTTCCCTCTCCCAGCAACCATTCAGCAAATTTCTCCTCAAAGTTTCAGATAGTGGTGGGGCTGATTCCCCCGGTCTTTACTGTCCTTAGTTATCACTCTCCAAGCAGTGAGGGCTCCTCTGGGGTAATGGTCTGTGGCACTTTGGAGCTATCTATGGGATCCTTAAACTCTACTAGGGCCAGGAAAGTGTGGGTGAGCAGATTGGCATGCCGAGCCCACCACCACAGGGTTTTGTAAACCTTCCACCTTGGAAAGTACTCCCTGCACAGTGTCCGTATTGATACCCAGGGGGATGTCCAGGATAAGCATAGCATTTTGGAGGTCGATCTCCTCCCCAGTACACCACTCCACCAGCCGGTGCACAGCCACTTCTGTCGGGGTACCCATTTTTTTCTTAACAGTGGTTCGTAAATATGGCCACTAGAGGACACACAATCCCAGCGGTGAGCCTCAAGATGTAACCCTAGATGGCGCTATCCCAGGGGCTACTACCCCTGCCTGATTTGCCACTAACAGGTTGAGGGGCCTGGATCCAATGGGGTGCCTCCACCCAGAGGTCAGGGTTTGCAATAGTTAAACTAACTTGGTCACAGCCCTCTGGGACACTCTGCCCCTTTCTTCCCACTAGTGGCCCACACAATATATCAAATTACCTTCACAGTATACACTTACCCCCAGGACTGGTTCCGCACTGGGACCTCCTGTGAAATGAGATACAGTGCAACAATCACAGTACAGTACTTTAACATAGACAAATACCTCAGGCAGTATAACTTTGCTGAAACAAGCAGCTCTGATTTATTTAGGGGATATAACAAGGACAGGGGAAATCAGGTTAATTAGCTTATCACTCTAATAATCTACCTATGGCTCTGTGCACAGGCCTATCCCTATCAGTTACTGTCCCTGGTACCCAAGCCTTAGCGGCTAGTCCAAACCGTGGCAGCTGTGGGGGGCCCTTTCACACAGAGAAAAGGAAAATTAAACAGTCACAGTACAGTAATTCCATTTGGATTTAATGTGGCAATTCAACAGGGAGGCGACCCTGAATTAGTACTCACGACCTCCAAATAAGATAGGGTCCTTCAATGTCAGCAGGGCTCACTTAAGGTACACAAACCTCTTCACATTTATATAAAGAAAGCACTATACCAGGCAGGCTGCATCTGTATCCCGATCGCAATTACTGCACAACCGGGAGAACACACAGCAGATTCAGTTCCTGACAGACCAGTGCAATTTTCAGCAATTCTTCCAGTCTTCTACAGGGTGAGCCTGGTTTCTCTTCAGAGATCCTTTGATTCTTTTCACAGGACGGATTCAGTCCTAACAAGCTGCAGACCGAACTCTGGGCCTTTCACACGTTTTTTGACTAAACTGCACACTGAAAAAGCACAGGGCTCCTTCCTTCTTCACTGCCAAAGCTCAACTGGAAACTCCAACCGACAAAACCGGGCTCTTCCTTTGAGTTCCTCCCAGTTCTTGACTGGATTGGCTGTCACTCACAATAGACTGCTGCTGTTGGTCCAAAAAGGCACTGAAGTCTAAACTACATCTCCCAGAGTCACTGCCCATACAATCCTCTTGTGGCTGGCTCAGATTATGAGTCCAAGTTCTGATTCGTCCAAGGCACCATCTTAGAGCTAGCTTACCCCACACTGATTGGTCCAGTTCAGCAGTTCAAAACTAGAATGGGGAACTAGCAGACACAGTTCTGACTGCAAAGAAAGCAGGTTAGACAAACTGTAATTTTATTATTACTCTAAATAATTTCTGGCAAACAGTTACATCTTTCAGATAGGTTCCCTTTGCACTCCTAGTGACTGCAAAAATGAAGTGAATTGGCAGCAGCTCGAGTGGTACTCAGAGAAGCACACAGTCCCCCCATACAAACTAATTATGTCTGCAAGCAGACAGCTCTTAAAGAGACAGTACCAGAGGCTCTAAAAACACTCACTGATAAATGGCTTAAATGCCAAACACCATTCAGGCTTGGAGCATTCAAGCAAGCTCCTGGAAGTCTTTTGGGAACCCCCATTTGCAGGGGGGTTACACCCTGCTTGTTCTGCTGCCTTTTAAGGTCATCCCCTGCATCACCACTTCTAAATGATATACCACTAATTAGGAGCGTCAGACTGAATTCATAGTAGGTAGACTGAATAATAAATCCTAGCATGGACACCCAGTCTTCTAGTTGACTGCTGAGTATATCAGTCTGTGCCATTTTCCCAGCACATCAGCACGGATCAGGCCCACTTCTATTTTTTGACTTCCTCCCTGTGCTTAATTAACTTAATACTGATCAGACAGTTTGAAACCTTGAATTTATATTGACCTCCTCATTATTAATGAGAAAATACCCACAAGGCACTCAGGACCCTGTCTTCTTCCGATTCTTGGGGCCATCAATCCTCATTCAGTTTGAGCACCCCCACCATGTGCTACTAATATTCTGATGCTGCAGAACTGCAGCTGAAAAAAATGTGCTCTCACTGGTAGGCAGACAGTCTGTAGCAGAAAAACATTTCTGCTTTTCCCTTCTCCCCCCAATTCCCCATTGTTAGGGCCTTAAATAGCAGCAGCTCTGCATCCCCATGTGAACATCTATTTTACATACTGTGCCTCCACGGCCCCTAGTAGAGCCTCTGGCTCCCAATAAGGTTACAGTTTCCTGTTTTAACTTAAAATGCAGTTCTCCATGCTAACCCTGAAGATAACTATAGTAGTTGGCAGAGGCCCTTTGACACAGTCATTAACAGCTACTTGGAATGTTAATGCAAAGGGCTCCCTCACTCAGTAGCACTATCTGTTTGAAAAACGTTTTGAAAATCACTAACATAAAATTTATTAAAATAATTATAAAATTAAAGCTGAATACTAGTGTCCAGTTACATAAAATGGGCACAAACACGAGTCTTGAAGTTCAGTGCTCTTTCCAAGTTTAAAAATAACAACCATTAGTATAAAACCTGCATCCTCTGCACAGTCTGCTAATACGCCTGACAAATGGACCTGTGTGGCCCTAAATGCTTGTATACTGTAACATGAATGTATCATATCTTTGTTGATCCAATAAAAGGTGTCACAGCTTGCAACAAATGCAAGAAAAAGTAATCATTCATAAGAGAACAGACAGTTTGAATACGAACATACAAAATTACCAGCAGAAACAGGCCTCCCGGTCTGAGTCTGCTCGAGTGTGCAGCTAGCACTTCATCTTCCAGCTGCCTCCCCCCCTCTTCCCAGTATCCCTTCCCTTCCCTGTCCCAACCCCTCTTGAAACTGCCCACTGTCTTACGGGACACTATGTTGTATAAGGTGTTCCATTTGTCCACCACTCTTTCAGTGAAAAACTGTCTCCTCATCTCCCTCCTGAATCTTCCCCACTCCAGTCTCAGTCTATGCCCTCTCATGTCCCTCCCCCTTCCCACCTGGAAAATCCCTTCTGTGTTGGTCTTGTTTATCCCCTTCAGATACTTAAAGATCTCGATCATATCCCTCCATCCCTCCTCTCCTCCAGTGAATATATATTCAACTCTCCCAGCCTGTCCTTGTAGGGCTTGCTCTCTAATCTCTGGATCATCTGTGTGGCTCTTTGCTGCAGGTGCCAGTACTGCATGCAGTACTCCAGATGGGGCCTGACCAATGACCTATACAGGGGCAGGATAACCTCCCTCCTTCTGGAGGAGATTCCTCTTGCAGTACACCCCAGCATTTTGTTGGCTTTTGCTGCTGCCTTCCTGCAGTTAGCAGAATTGTTCATGCTCCCCGTAACGATCACTCCTAGGTCCTTCTCCTCTGTGGAGCTCCTCAGCTGTACCCCATTCAAGTGATAATCCCTCCCCTGGATCCTGGCTCCAAAGTGCATAACCTTGCACTTCTTGGCGTTGAACCCCAACTGCCATGTTTCTGCCCACTCCTGCAGCTTAGTCAGGTTCTCCTGCAACCCCTTCCACCCCTCCACATCTTCAACCACAGCTCCCATCTTTGTATCGTCTGCGAACAGACTGATCCTGCTCCGGATCCCGTGTGAGATATCTGCAATAAAATTCCCAAACAACGCTGGTCCCAGTACCGATTCCTGTGGTAGCCATTTCACCATTTTTGGTCCCCCCCCCCCAACCTCCCATGCGGCACTGAATCAAAGGCCTTGCTGAAGTCTAAATACAGGACATCCACTGCTTGACCCTTGTCCAGTTCCCGCTTCACCCAGTCGTAGTACTCTACAAGGTTTGTCTAGCAGGATCTGCCCGCTACAAACCCATGCTGTTGGAGATCCTGGAGACTGTTTTCTTCCAAGAAGCTCACTAGCCTCTCTTTTAGGATGGTCTCCATGAGCTTTCCCATGATCGATGTGAGACTCACTGGCCTATAGTTTCCTGGTTCATCCTTTGGGCTACTTTTGTGGATGGGCACCACATGGGCCATTCTCCAGTCCTGTAGTACACATCCCATGTCCAGGGAGGTATTGAACAGGTTGGCCAGTGGCCCCGCCAGGACCTCTGCCAAATTCCTTAGTACCCTAGGGTGAATGGCATCAGGTCCAGGTGCTTTGTCCACCCTTAATGCCCTCAACCCATCTAGTACCCTGCTCTCTGTAATCCCCACATCTGTCATCTCCTCCCCCTACCCATCCCTCCCCCCGGCCTGGGGTATCTGCCCCCCTTCTCCTGCGTGAATACAGAGCAGAAGTATTTGTTCAGTGCCTCTGCCTCTGCCTGCTCCACCCCTTTCTCCACCCACCCCCTGTCCTTCTTAATCCTCACCAGCTGATCCTTGCTGCTCCTTCTCTCTCTCCGATGTAGTGGAAGAAGTCTTTTTCTCCACTTTTGATTCCCTGCACCAGTCTCAGCTCCCTGGATGCCTTGGCTGCCCTGACCAGTCTGGGAACCTCCCTGGACTTCTCCATGTATGTATCCTTATCTTCATCTCTCCCCGATTTTCTGTACTTTCAAAATGCTGCCCTCTTGACCCTCACCCCTTCCATAACCTCCTGTGTCAGCCAGCTGGGTTTCTTTGCCCTTCCCTTCTTGCTTTTCTTCCTAGTGCAAGACTTCGTAGCCTCCACCAGCCCTTCCTTTATGATGTCCCATTCCTGGTCTGCATCCATGTGTGGTTGCATTCCTACCAGGTGTCTGCCCAAAATTTCCCCCATCTTCTTAAAGTCCGCCCCCTGAACTCAATCAGCCTTGTACCCGTGCCCCCTGTTTCCCTCGACATGTTGAGTGTGAACCACACCAAATAGTGGTCACTCCCAGGTAGTGGTTCCTCCACTTCCAGATTCTTTACAGCATCCCCATTATCCAGTACAAGGTCCAGAGTCCTTTCTAACCAAGTCAGCCCTTGGACTGGCTGTGTCAGGAAGCTTTCTTGAAATGCTTCTAACAGGACCCACTCCCTTGCACTCGTGGTGGATGGGGTGCCCCACTCCACCTCCGATGGGTTGAAGTCTCCCACCACCACTGTGCTCCCCTTCCTGCAGACCTTCCTAATTTGTTCAGCTAATTCCTTATCCAGGTCACTCCCCTGAGCTGGTGGCCTGTACACCACCCCCATCCTCAGTGTCCTATTCTTTGCATCTTGGAACTGCATCCATAGTGCTTCTGTCCTCCCCTCCTCCCCTTCCTCCCTTTCGCACTTTATCCTCTCCCTTACATATATCACCGCTCCCTCCCATTCCCCTTAGCCCTGTCCTTTCTGAATAACCTGAACCCCGGGATCATCATATCCCAGTCCTGGTACTGGGTGGCCCACGGTTCCATGATGGCCGCAATGTCCACCCCCTCCACCACCATGAGAGCCTGTAACTCTGCTGTTCTATTCCATAGGCTTCTTGCATTCAATAAGACCACCCTCCAGCCTGTCTCCTCCCTTTCCCTACCCCCGTGCCGTTTCCCCACTGCCTTTACCCATAACTGGGGGGGGTGAGGTCACTAGGCTCTCCTTTCCGGACTCTTATTTATTTATTTATTTATTGAGATATTCAGAAGGACCTTTGAGTCAAAGACTCATTTACAAAGGTTCCATGTCATACATAGAAGATACAGGGACAACATTTGTTAGAGTACAGTACATTACATTACATAACAGGCATTGGTTTACATAATTGTTCTGTAAGTGGCTATCAGTCAAGGATTTTCCCATCAGTGGTTCCCTCGCCACCCCCCTCCTAGTTTAAATCCACCTTTGTTGATAAATACCCCTCTATTCCCCATTTTAGTACTCCCTTCCCCTACCTGCTCAAATGTAACCTGTCCCCTGCGTATAGGTCACTATTGCCCCAGGTTCTGCCCCAGTCTGACACTAATCTGTACTCCCTGATATGGTACCAATCCCTCAGCCACTCAGTAAACTCCTCTATCCTCTTTCCTCACTGTACTCGCACATGGTACTGGGAGTACCTCAGAGAACGCCACCGACCCCGTCCCCACCTCCTCACACTGCCTACCCAAATCCTTGAACCTCCCCATTACCACCTCTATAGTCTTCCCCGCCCCATCAATAGCAAGTTTATACCTTGTAAATCAGTTTGTTTTCTCTCCTTTTGGGAGAAACTTTTTTGTGGAGCAGTATGTACTTTTAAAAAATATTTGTAATATTTGCTCCTTCCCAGCACTCCTTCTGGTTCCTCAGTGCCCCCAGTGCCTGCCAAACTTGCCTACTAATGTTGATCTTAACTTCCAGATGATTGTCCCTGAAGGTTCCAGCATATCTTTGCAGGATAGCCTCCCCTTCTGCCACCAGGGGAAGGGAATGAATGACTTGGACAGCAGTGGGTGGGGGTGCATGGACACAGAGCCACCATCCAGCATGCTGAATTTGGCACATCTTTTCCATTCAGTCCCTCCCCTTTACTCTTAGGCATGCATGCTATGGTGTCCTGGAGGGTTGTTAATATTTTAATAAACAAAAAACCCTGAGAGGGTTTTTGAAAGATACATAGTTGGTGAAAGACAGAAAAAGAGTCCACTGAATATGCCCCGATGTTCCTACGATATTTTGCTTTGTCCTTTTGGAGCATAAAGTCACTGCAAGTTATGCAGTTTACTGAGATGATAGCACTTCAAGTCGTTGTTGGAATGCTTTTCTTGTACCTTACAATTACAGTGTACTAGAGGTGTGCCATTATCCCAGCAAAGGCCCTGTTGCATCTTATTGCTTCAGTAATTTATAGTATTTTTGCTTGCTTCTGATTTAGGATTGACATGAATAATGTTTTTGTTTAATTGATATTTACTTCTATCTGTCCTTTTTTTTATACACGTGTACATACATGCCTGTTCTTGTCTGTGGTCCCAACCATTTTTTTATTTCTTTTGTGCATACAAAGGAACTGTGTGAAGTTCAGTGTATGAATCTGTAACAATTTCCACATCTCATTTGGTTATGGGCTTTTTTGTCTTTCAGAGAAGACCCAACTTGTACTTTGTAATGAAGGAGCACTTCCTGTTCTCATCTTGTTGTTGCAGTCAGCTGACTCAGAAGTTCAGGTAATAATTATATTGTATTCTGCCTCAGGGGCCATGTTGAGAACATAGGACTGTTATGTGTATTTCTCTTTTTATTATTTGTTTACCTACTGTAGGTTGGCCCAGCTGAGATGCAACATCTCATATTCAGTGGGGTCCTGCTTCTACCCATTTTTGCAGCAGAGTGGACTGAGTAGGTAGATGTTAAGTGACTTGCTCAAAGTCAGACAGTGAGTATGTGGCTCTGGTGGGGTTTGAACCTGTGATCTCCTAGTTCTCCAGCTGAAAATCTGACCACTGCACCACAAGGATTGCTAGTATTACTGTACCTCTTAAAACCGGATACCTATCCAAGCACCAAAAATCCCACTGATTCTGGGTCCCAGATCTGCAAATTTTGGCCTTGGACTGCTAAGACTGACCAGTGAAGAAAGGATAACTATCAGAATGGGTATATAACGCTTTATCAAGAAGAAAAAAGTCAGTTTACATTAAGACTGAGAGATTAATGTTTGTAGACAGCAAACTGCAAACTAGAAATTTATTAAATATTATTTGTCTAATTTCTATAATGCCAAGTCTTTTTTTTTTCAGTAACAGCTTTATTGAAATTTTCATGACAAACACAAAGACTGCAATATAGAGTATTCATAGTACAAATGCGGCATATATGTGGGATATGACATGGGTGGGAGTGAGATGGACCTGATGGTCAGAAGAGGTCAGTGAGGTCAGGAGGTCAAGTATGGCGCGTGAAGATTTTTCTGTCTCACTCTCACCCATGCCATATTTGATTTGCACGACAGGTGTTTAGGTGGTTTTGTGATGGAAAGGATAAAAGGTTACAAAAAGAAGAAAGTGCAAAATGTAAACTGTGCCCTTCTTATCACTGGCTCAGCACAAGAGAAGCAAATCAATACATTACAAATCAGTACCGTACAAATCAATACATTACAAATCAGTGCCGTACAAATCAATACATTACAAATCAGTACATTACAAATTAATACATTACAAATCAGTACAGTACAACACAATACATTACAAATCAGTACCGTACAAATCAATACAGTCAATACAGAACAAGTAATATAATCAATACAGGCGCAAACTAGAAAGCGACTAAATCTACAGAGCATCTCACATATGCTGGTTTTTGTGTATGTTAACACCACTGCGGAGACCACTTTTACGCTTGTAAGAGTGGTCTCACGTGCATTCTTAGGGTATGAGAACCGCTAACCGAAAGTAAGTTGATTTCAGAAAAGTTTTTTTAATTACTTATATGCGGTATTAAACTTACTTAAGCAGGGACTATGATCAGTTTTCAAACTTTCCCGGTTAGACCAAGATGTCCTACAGGGGCTATGTTAGACCTGTTAAATTGTCAAAAATAGACTGGCCATTCCATTCTGCCAGATATTTAATGAATGGCAACCAGTGATAGCGCTAGAGGTTTTAAAATGTGGGTCAAATTAGATTCATTGGTGTAAAAAATGTGGGTCAAAATGAGAAACCGCTGGGTCAAAAAATACAAATTTTTATCAGTGCAGAAGCAAAAACGTGTCAAGTAAAATTACTTTTCTTTTGTTCACTCTTACCTCTTTCATCTATTGTTACAGACCAGGTGAACCACTTTGGACCCACTGTCATGTGGAAAGTGGGTCATTTCTGAGCAGGCTGCAGCATTTCCCCTTTTTGCCCTATCAAGCTCTGTCCCTAATGGCAGCTATTTTGAATGGTTCTTTTCAGTAGTAAAGTGTAATTGCACCATTTTCTATTCCATAGTTTGCATGGCTTTGCAATCACATAGCCATGCTTCATTGTGGAGAGATTCTTCTGTAACCAAGACAGGATAATTGCCTTTGTGGCTGCAGCTAAGCAAATATTATATAATAGGTGCTTCTTTTGTTTATTTCCCAAGGTCTTACCCCCAGAATAAGGTGTTTAAATTACAGTGGGGACTAAAATGTTAAAAATGTGCATAATGACAGTGGAAATAGCTTGCCACAGTGTGGTCTGTTTGGGGCAATTCCAGAAGACATGCACATAGTGAGCTTGCTGCCTGCACTGTCTCCAGTGTGGGTCCACAAAATTATCTCAGTAATGTTTTGTGATAACTGGAGTTCTGAAGAACCTGGTCAGCAATTTCCATCTATGCTGTTTCCCGGTGAAAGATGTTGGGGTCTGAGATACCTTTTGCCATATGGCTTTCCAGTCCTCTCGTGAAGTAGAAATACCAGCTTCTGCCTACCATTTAGCACGAATTGCAATGGGCAATGTGTCTAGTGGCATGTTTGTTTTGGTATAATGTTGAGATTAAGTTGTCTGGTTTTGCTTGCCTTAATATTTCAGTTCAGAATTGTCTAGGTGAGTCTAACAGTGTCGACAGCTGCATTTTGTGTGGTTCTGTGGTCATATAATTCCTAATCTGCAATTATTTATACAGATCCCATTGAGGGATGGACTATTCCTCCTGTAACGTGACAGATGATTTAACACGTCCTTCTACTTGTTGATTCCCTAGTGTTGGTAGCTCTTGTTTCTCCCACCACTGGTAAGTGGGGTATAAGGTACTCCGTGGGAAATTGTGACACTGTCTTAAGTTCATCAGGCTACATACACCCTGGCTGCCCTAATCTGACAATTTGTGTCCAGGTTTGGAGGGTGAATGGTGTTCATGAATTCTGTCTGTGTAATCCTTACCATGTCTAAAGAGTTAAAGGTAATGGTACTTACTGGACTTTCTAATGGTTCTCACTCCTTCAGTGTGGACCCGCTTCATTCCAAGCCTCCATTTACTAGGGTTATTAAATGCTGTAGTTGGCATGCCTGAAAATTAGGCCCCGAAGTCCGGTATTCCCAGCCCACCCTTTTCTTTGCTCCCAGTAGTCTATTCCACTACAGTCTAGGATGCTTCCCTCCCAACACAATGTCAGTCTTGGTAAAACATTCATGCACAAGTCTTCAATCCTGCTAATTATCGATATTGGAAGGTCATTCCACTTGGTCATATCTTTTTGTAGGTTATTTAACAATTTCACATAGTAGTTTTATATAATCAAGTGATGTCAGCTGTTATTTTAGGTAAGGTAACATTTATTTATATGGTGCCCAATCCCAGAGGCTCTGGACACCTTACACAATGACATGCAGGGTAATACAGAATGAAAAAGCAGACTATAAAACATAAATGTATTAAAATACAACATATAGTGCGGTTATAAATAATAAATACAGCCTCTAAAAATATAAAACAATTCTAGTTAGTCCGGGAAGGCCAGCTTGAAGAGATGTTTTTTTAGATACCTCTTAAATGCCTTCACTGTCGGGGCTCCCCTAACAGAGGTAGGAAGCAAGTTCCAGAGGGTCGGGTCAGCGACCTCAAACGCTCGATCACCCGACATTTTTAACCTGGCCCTCAGAACCGCAAGGATGCCCCTGTGGAGGTGCGGAGGAAGCAGACTGAGGTGGTAGGTGTCAGGAGATTTGTCAGGTAGCCAGGGATCAGTCAGTTTAGGGCCTTGTTGGTGAGCAAGCCCACCTTGAAGATGATCCTCCACCTGACAGGTAGCTAGTGCAGAGCTTGCAGGTCCGGGGTCACATGACATGACCTAGACAGACCCGTCAGTAACCTGGCCACTGTGTTCTGCACCAGCTGCAGCCAGTGGAGAGTCCCTCCACTGACTCTGAAGTACAGAGCATTACAGTAATCAAGCCTGGATGTAACAAAGGCATGTATTAGTGATGGCAGGTCCTTGGGTAAAACTAGGGGTTTAATCCGGGCGACATTCCTTAAGTGGTAAAAACCACTTTGGACAACAGATGACACCTGAGCATCAAGTGTCAACCTGTCATCCAGGAAGACTCCCAGTTTTCTCACCCTAGAGGAATCCATCAACAGGGTGGTTCCCTGGAACAGTCCTGTTGCCAGCCAGAGGCACTCCTATCATGCCCGCGACCCGGCTGTATCACCAGGACCTCTGTCTTGTCAGGATTCAGTCTTAACCAGTTGGAGACCATCCAGTCCTGGATCTCAGCCAGGCAGTTGTTTGGCACTTCCATGGCGTCATATGTTCCAGGGGCAAAGGACATGTGCAGTTAGGTATCATTTACATAGCAGTGAAAACCGAAACTGTAATGCCTAATGAGCTCACCCAGGGGTAGGATGTACACCACGAATAACATTGGCGACAGGATTGAGCCTTGAGGAACTCCACATGGCAGGAGCTTCGGGGAGGAGGAGAAATTCCCCATCACCACCTGTTGCTTCCTGCCCAAGGGATACGACTCAAACCAGTTGATTACAGTACCGGTGTGTCCACAATACTCTCTAAGGCAATCCAGAAGCACAATGTGATCTATGGTGTCAAACACTGAGGAGAGATTGAGGAGAATAAGAATTGACCAATCTCTATCTCTTGCCCTGAGAGGTCATTTTGCACCCTGATCAATGCCGTTTCGGTGCTGTGCCTTGCCCTGAAACTGGACTGGAATGGCTCATAGATGTCAAAGGCCACCAGGTGTGCCTCGAGTTGCAGCGCCACTGGTTTCTCGACAACCTTCGATAAAAATGGGAGGTTGGAGATAGGTCGATAATTCGCCAAGACAACAGGGTCGAGTGATGGTTTTTCAGGAGAGGTCTCACTAGTGCCTCCTTCAAGGCATCAGGAAAGACTCCCTACGAATGTAAACACCAGGCTATCTTGCGAACACCTGACCAGCGGTCTCAACACATCTCACAAGGAAACTGGTTGTGCCGGGTCCAGTTCACAATAAGTTGGCTGCAGCTTCGAGATCACCTCAGTGACCTCAGCCACCTCCACTGGTCTAAACTTCTCCCAAGCAACAGGAGTGCCAGTGTTCCTACAAGGCTGACCACTGTGGGGCAGTACTTTCCTCAGTGGCAAAATCCCTAACTGGATGGAGGACACCCTGTCAGACAAGAACTAAGCAAACTCATCGCACAATGTGATTGAAAATGCATTTTTTGGCTGCAGACAGACCGGATGAAGTAGTCTGTCCACAGTCCAAAAAAGCTGAGCTGGTCTGTTCCTCCCTGCAGCAATCTCCCTGGACAGGAACTCTTCCTTCTTATGGTCGATTGCCCCTTGGTACTCACTGTAGTGAGCACGCAAGGCCAGTTTGTCCTCCTTGGAATGGGTCTTCTGCCAGCAATGCTCCAGCTTCCAACCCTTGATCTTCATCACCTTGAGAGCCCCATCAAACCATGGGGGTCTCAAGTGAGAGGATCTAGGTCATATATGGACCAGTGCGATGGCATCAGGAGCCTCAGAGACTGCCTTGCTATAGGCGGCCACCGCCTCGCCCCTGCCAAACGCACATGCAGCACTCACACCAGATAAATCAGCTACCGCCAGCAGTCCCTCTGGGGACATTCCCCTTAAAGGGCGATAGCTGTCCATCTCAACAGGGGAGGGACTATCCGGGGGGCGGGGGCCCAAATGAGAACTCCCACCATGCAATGATCAGACCAAGCGACCCAATCTGTCTTGAGGTTCATGACCTCAAGCCCCAGTGAGGAAACCAAGTCCAGTGTGTGGTCATGGTAATGGGTCGCAGAAGCAACTGCTTGTGTGAGGCCCAGTGATGTCATCAACTGGAGGAGGTCATGACCAAACTGCGAGGATTTGTTGTCGATCCAGGCGTTGAAGTCCCCCAGAATCAACCATCTGGGGACTCTAACACCATGTCAATGACAAAGTCCATGACCTCCTGCAGGACATCTCCCCCAGCCTGGAGGGCGGTAAATGAGGAGAATCCTGCAGCCCATGTGGACCCCCATGCACCGCCACACATTCAAAGGACAAGGCAGAACCCACTGGGTGCACTGTAAAGTTCAGGTTGGATCTAAAGCAGATGGCCACACCCCTGTCCCTGTGTTCTCTCCTTGGGCAATGCGCTACAGAGTACCCGGTTGGGATGACCACCTTCAGAACTGGCCCAGCATTGTCTCCCAGCCAGGTCTCCATGATGCAAGCCAGATCGACCAATGAAATGAAGTCCACCATAATTGTGGTCTTGTTTCTCATAGATCTGGCTTTACATAGCACAGCCCGAATGGGACTGGTGGAGGCAGCAGACCCACCGGCTACTTGCCCACTCGGTCCGGTGGGAACCCTGGGAACGGACACCAAACACGTCTGGCCTCTCTTCTGGTTCCATTTAGCCCCAGGCGTCTCCTGCTCCTAACCACCCCAGTGCTGCTCACCTCTGCTATGGCTGCTGAGCCCCACCACCAGCCTACACGCTCCCTAGTAATACTCACCTCCCTGCAGTGTAGCTGAAATAGGGAGGTTTGTGAAGGGGGGGAGGTCCTGCATGTGGGATGCAGTGTAAGCAGTACAGAGGGATCCCATGACTCCTACACATCCTCGGAACTAACCACTAATCCTATTGCACTAATACCTTAAAACAGTAAAACCTTGCTATAACCCAAAAACATTTAAACAAAAAACATCAAGCAGAATTTCAGAACCTGTCCCTAAACATACACCTGTCATCCACACCTAATACAAAACTTCCTAGTCACACACACACACACCACAATGTGACTCTAACTCAAAAACACTCCCACCCAACCCAAAATAAGTTTAAACAACAAATAATAAATAATTTATAATTAGCAGGAGAATCCTCAATGGCTGTCTGTCCAGAGGGCAAATAAGCCCAAAAGCAGTAACTGGAAACCAAGTCCAAAACAAACAGCATAGTTAGCACTGAGTCTTGGGCTTAAGAAGTGCTTGGCTGAAAGAAGAGTGCTCTCGCTATCTTCCCCCTTAATTCCTAAATATCTAAACCCTTTATGGGCCCAGTGAAATGGGTAAATTTGCCTCCATGTAGAGGATATAGAGCTATTTAGCATTAGTATCTCAGCTTTTTCAATGTTTAATTTTATGATATATTTGGAACGTCTATTATCCCTTGAAATCGATCAGTGTACAAACCTGTAAACCCACTGGCATGACATGTACACCTTATAAACCCATCTCATCTACGTCACGTCAGTGGGTTTACAAGAAAGAATGTCACTGTTAGCCAGCATTCTTCACAGAACATGATCGCTAATCTGCCCCCCTGCTTAGATACCTTGCTGTTTGATGCCACAGTCGTTTCTTCCATGGCGAAGATCCTCTTCCTACTCTGGATGTCTGGGCCAAATTCAGCGTAACTTCCCACAGTTCTCCTTCACGCGTGCCACCGTGACCTCAACGGGTCAACCGGATGTTTTCTCTTCTTCGTTTTTACTCGTTGTTCCTCACAAATGGACTTACTAGTTTAAAACTATTAATAATTTTCACAGTCGTTTTCTGTGTTGATGGTTATGAAATCAATAAATTTTCCTCAAAGTATATTTGGTCTGGTGTTGGTGATGATTCTTCTTATAGGTAAGATGAATAACCTTATTGGGGGGTGGGGCATTTTGAACGTGCAACGAATGGTTTTGGAGCCCAAATACACTATAAAAGAGTATGACTAGCACACAGGTGATAACCATGGTGAAATCACCTCTCATGGTTGCTAGGGCAATGGTAAATACTGCTCCCCTACCAACCACTTGAGGTGATTACACCGTGGTTATCAGCTGTGTGCTAGGTATTATCCTCTGTATAACCCAAAGTTCTGCCATATTCTTCCAGGAGTTTAATTAATATAGGGAGGAAATATAATGGGTCTGTGAAGAACAATAGAGTGTAATCTGCACAGAGTGACACCTTCCTCACTTTTTAACTTAATCCTGGTTATGTCTGGTCTAGCTCTGATGACTTCTGTCAGTGGCGCTATACTAAGATTCTTGCAGAGTAGGGGTGACAGAGGGCACCCATGACTAGTTGTCCTGTGGATTCAGAATGCTGGTGATAAGGTCCAATTAGCTTTTACCCTTGCAGAGGGTTCTGAGTACAAGGTGTCTGACCATACACAGGTTTCCAAATTTTTGCTGTCAGAAAGTTGTCTTAAGAAATTGCCAGTCCAGACAGTTGAATGCCTTTTTGGTGTCGAACATGATAACCACATTCTGCCTTGCTCTGTCTTTAGTCCCTGTTATAACATTTAGTAAACATCTACATTGTTTAGATGTGGCATCCTGGAATAAATCCCATCTGGTCTGTATGAATCAGACAGGTTATAACCTCCTGTAACCTGTTTGTAATAATTTTATAGAAAAATGCTATGCCTTGAGTCAGTAAAGAAATTGGGCTGTAGACCATAAATGTTATGTGAAGTCCTTTCCAGCTTTGTATAGCACTGTGATGGTTGCTTCGTGCCATGTATCTAGGGTAGTAGTAATAGTATTTGTATTTATTCAGTGCCCAATCTTGAAGACTCTGGGTGCCTTAGACTACTAGTGAGTAGTCGGTAATCAAGATAACCAAACAGCACAGAAATATAATCTTAGTAAATAACACAGAATGTAGAGTAATATAGCTATAGTAATAATAAATAACATACTGGACACATTGGTACAAAAAGGCCAGGATAAAAAGATGATATTTCAGCCCCCTTTTGAATGGCTCAACAGAAGTGGCCTCCCTGAGACTCTGAGGTAGCTGGTTCCACAGGTTCCGTGTCATAATAGCGTTAGCAAAATAGCGATCGCTATTATGGTGAGTGTATATTGCAGAAAGGCATCAGCGATATAGCCATCACAGTGACCCAACATCTGGCAACCTAAACAGTGTTTTTGTGTGTGGGGGGCTATGCCCCCGCACCCCCCGTCAATCTGGTTGTGGCATTCTGCACCAGCTGCAAGTGGCGCGACAAACCTCCAGATAGTCCAAGGTACAGAGCAGTGCAATAGTTCAAACTAGATATCATGAAGGCATGCACTAGGGTCTTTAGGTCCTCAGAACTTAGATAGGGCTTAATCCAAGCAGTATTTCTAAGATGACAAAATCCATCACGGACCACTGCCGACACCAGATATTCTAGTGTCAGTTTGTGGTCCATGTTGATGTTCAGATTCTTCACCCTATCCCTGACAGAAAGAAGAATGGCACCTAGTTGTAATCTGGACCCAACACCACCCCCATGTGCTATATTTAGAGCACCTGTGTCGATCAAAAGCACTTCTGTTTGGCTTAGGTGCAGCTTTAGCCAACTGGAGGCCATCCAGTCACTGTTAACAGCTAGACATCCATTCAGCACATTGACACCATTTTTCTCCCCAGGGTAAATGACAAATATAGCTGAGTATCATCCACATAGCAGTGAAACTGCAGACTATATCACCTAATGACTTCCCCCAGGTGGTAGAATATACACTGCAAACAACATTTATTTACTTGTCTTTGGTAACTGGGTAAGCCCTCTGGAACAAGAAGCCCTGTTTTCAGGGGTGACCCAGAATTGGTTACAGGCAGAAATACACATAGTGTACAGACATTAGGGTACAAAATGCATAAAAGAAATATACAGGGCACTTGCAAAAATTGTTGAAACAATGTACAAAACACCCAAGGTACACACATTGTCACATTGTTAATCATAAGACCTAATCTAAAATGTAAAGGGAGAGAGGAGCAGAATTCAAGTTAGGTGAGGACAGTTGGTTTCATAATATTACTTGGTCAGTTCAGTTAATTTTTTAGTTGTTTGACTAAAAACAGTCATTTCAAAAAGATGCCCCTTTAAAAATATCTGGAGTACATCAGGAATACATTATTAAGAAAAAACAAATGCCAAGAAAAAAGTTAGTGTAATTGCATAAATATGTTTCAATCCATTATAACGGAGTAGGTCAGGATAGAGCTTAAATGTAACTTTAGCAAACTCAGTTATCCTGAGTGTAAACAGAACCCTGTAGGATTTGGGTTTGGTTACCTACATTTCTTACAGCATAGCAAAGTCTGTAATCCCCAGTCCAAAATACGGAAAAATGTCCAGAGGACATAAAAAGTAATTTAAGATTCATCCTTACTCCTTTACATAAATTTGGCATAACGTACAGCAACCATAGTTCAAAACTTTTGTTAATTCATGTGGAAAATGCCATTTCAATTACTACAGACAGAGATCAAAAAACATTTTAAATACATTTACATCATCTCATAACTAACAATATTTCTTAAAAGAGGAAAGACGGTCTGTCTTTTAACGTCTTAAGGAAACTTGTTACTTTGTATAGTATTCACATTTCATGTGTATTAAATAACATTCTTAACTGCAAATCTGTTGAATCTAAATTTGGAGTAAGTCAATCACCCAGAAATTTCTGCCTATTAATAATGTATTTAGGGCATAGCAGAATAACATGTTTCAAGACATCACGAGTTTCATTCTTACAGTCACAATGTGCTGCATGGTGAGACTTATTCGGGGTAGTCTTTATTCTGTTGCTGTTATATAGTTCAATTCTGAACTTTGTAAATATTCTACAATCTTCTGGGTTTTGAATATTTTTTAGATAAAACTCCCATTTTACGTGTAGTTTTATTATTTTCTAACCATATTACTTTTGGTCAGATAAGATGATGAGCAGATAGAGGTAAAGATCCTGGGGTCTGATTATGAAGTGGAAAGGGGGTTCCAAAGCAAAGGAGCAAGGTATTAGAAAGATCTGTGCCCTGTGTTCATTTTCATGCATGGAACTAAGACAGGGTTCCAGGAGACTAGCTTCAGATTTTAGAAGAGGACCTGCCTTTTCAGAGTCAATGCCCTGCCTTTTCAAAGTCAGTGACAGACAAGGAGGGGAGCTTGTTTTTAGGAGTTTATAAGTGAGGCTTTATAGGGTATAGTGCATCTGTCGAGAGAGTGTTGTCAATTTTAGTTTTTTGAGTACATTACTGTGGTGATCCTTATTGTGAGTGTCTGTGGCAAAGTGACCAATTCTGTTTTACAGGATTTTGAGTCTAGTCATCTGTTTCTGTAGCAGATAGAAGTGTGGTCGCACTATAGGTAAGGGTGGGGAGGAGAATGCTAGTGGCAACAACCAGCCTAGATTCTTCGGTGAGGTAAGCTCTTAGCCTGTACAGAAGCCCCAGTTTCTGGTTTAGAGCTTTTGTGACACCATGTTTGTGTGTCTTGTATGTGACGTAATCAGTGACCATTCACCAGTGGTCTATGTTTGGAGAGCTAAATCTTCAAAGGCTACCTTGAGACGTCTCCACTTTCGAGATCTCTCTCACTTTAATTCAACACTGTTCAAACTAGATGTTGCAGGCACTGACTGGTCATATCTCTGGAACACCAATTACATTAAGCTGGCTGTCTCTCACGTTAATCAGATTTTCTCCAGACCACAGGAGAAACATGACCCCCCCCCTTACTAGGAGAGTCTAGGGCCCTGTTACCAAATGGCTAGACTGACCACTTGTCACTCCGATCAAGGCAAGGGATAAATCGTGGTCTGTGTTTAAGGCCTCTAAGCTTGTCTCTGACTGGGTAAAATATCGTACCCTCAGAAACGAATGCAAAAATAGCTATTTGTCTAAATAAGAGTCCTCAGTATAGGACGCTCCTAGATGACTCTGGTAACCTAAGACATTTCTGGAAATGTATAAAACAGGCCATGGGACAATCTGCTAATCTCCCCCTCCATGACATGTATATACAGTGTCAACTGTAAGAACCCCCAAATCATAGCTGACATGTTCAGTGATTTCTTCTCTAGCCAGTCTTCATACAAGGGGGCTTGCCACCTTCTCCATCAACAGCGCTGCTAAACAGTGGGCCTCTTACTCTCCAAAAGCCCCACTTTAAAGTGGTTAATGTTTTGGATGTGCATAAACACTTGCACTGTATCCCTACAGCCAAAACTGCGGGTTCTGATGATATCAATCCTAAACTCTTTAAGGTGGCTGCTGTTGAACTGTCTTCACCCATTACCATAATTATTAACCTGTCCCTTACATCTGGGGTCGTGCCATAGCTGTGGAAACTCCCATATCATCCTAGTATTCAAGAAAGGTAACAGTAAACTTGTCAATAACTATAGGCTGGTTGCTGTACTTTCAGTACTTAACAAAATACTGGAAAACATTGTTGCCTCTCAATTAAATGAGTTCCTAGCTAAGTATAACCTATTGTCTTTGGCGTATCATGGGTTTCATAAAAATCATAGTACCACCACTGTCCTCCTCTTTCATCTCACAGGTTGCAAATGCCACGGATGGGGTGAGGGGCTGTGTTCATTGACCTCACTAAGGCCTTCAATTTGGTTGACCACCAGCTGGAAAGTACCAAGTTAGGCAATCTGGGGGTATCACCCTCTGTCCTACCATGGTTCAGCAACTACCTTGACGGCAGGAGTTAGGGGGTGACATTTGGAAACTCTTTCTCAGATCCTTCCCCTACCCTGGTGGGTGTGCTGCAAGGATCTATACTTGGGCCCCTAATGTTCTCCTTTCACATAAATGACATATGCCTGGTCCATAGCTCCCCATCCTTTATGCAGATGATCTGGTTCTATACCTTAACTCACGTAGCATGTCTGAGGTCAGTACAAGGCTGTCCTCTGATCTCCAGGGAGTGCAGCATTGGCTTCTTTGCTAACAAACTTCTTTTAAACACAGGCTATGGTGTTTGGCTCAGCTCCCAAAACTGAAAGCTGTTCAACCCTCTAACCATTTTGTGTAGTGATGGAACCCCTCTTGTATCAGTGCCCACTTTCAATTACTTAGGGGTGACACTTGACTCATCCCATGGTTTTTTACTACATATATTGGGCAACTGTAAATCAGTGAACACCAAACTGGGGCTGTTGTCTAAGATCAAGCATAATCTTACCCCTGCTGCCTGCTTAGTCACAGTCCAGGGGGTTCTACAGTACTTCCCAAGCTCACCTTTGGGGTGTGTGTAATCTATACATCACGGTTCTATGTGATAATGGCAATCGCCATTAGGGTGAATGTACATTGCTGAAAATAAAAACATTTGCAGTGAGGAAACTCCTCTCTACTATTTATCTGGGGGGCCTTGCCCAACTCCTACTGAAAAATAACAAACCCGGGGAGGGAGAACCGGGAAAAAAAAACACCAGCTCAGCAAAGCACAAAATATTGTGCTGTTCCCGAGCCCTGAACCCTGCACCCTCCCCACCAGAGCCAGACACCCTAACCACTGTGCCACACTGCCAGCTCAGTGGCTTCTCCCCTTTGCCACCCCTCACATACTTTCCAGAAACCTTCCGTCCTCTTCTGGTATCCTGTAATTTTTCCCTTTGCCCTGCCCTGCCCTTCCCGATCGCTACCCTTTCAGGATCGCTGACCTTACAGGCGCTGAGATTGAGTCAATCTCAGTCGCCCTTTTAACGGTATACCACGCGTCATCCAAATCCCCTTCACAAAAGTGGGATGTTACATACAATAACATCTGTCACTTTGCCATGTCTTCGAACTGCCATACCCATCACTGCACTTTATACTGTAAACAGGGATGGCTTCCTCCTGCTGCCCTGCATGATTTAACCCTGGGAAGGGTAATCTTTATCATTTTGCACAACCAGTCCCCCCACTCACTCGCAAGTCTTCTCCAGTCCCCCACTGGTGCCTGTCCACTAAGATCCAGTAATCTAGACTTGCTGACCATACCCAGAACTAGAACATGATGGAGGGACATTTCATTCTCTGTTTTATTTATTTATTTAGTTTTTGTGGACTGGGTAAGTGCACTAGACAAATTCTGCCTATTTTTAGGCAAGACCCAGGGGAGGGGGATACAGATGAATGCCAACTGACCTTGAACCAGACTATGCTGTTGGTGATATTTTTAGTGAATGGGGGGGATTTGGCCAGGGCATCGGGGAAATTCCCCTACTCTGACAGTAGGGTGACCACTGGTCAGTTTGTTGCTCGAGCAAGATGGCCACCTCCCTGGCTGGTGAGGAGCAGCATATGGTTGTTGAGGAGAATGTCTCTGTCTTGATTTCACCACAGGCTGTGTCAGATTTGAGCATAGTGGATCCTGCTGTTGGAAATATCCTAATTACTACAGACTCCAATGTGGTGGAGATGGAGAACCTTGAGGTGCCTATGTCGAATGCTACTGCTGAAGAAAGTCCTTTAGATGAAGAGGAGGTAGAGGAGGAACGAGCTACTGAATTCAATGTACCTGCAGTGTCTTGTCCTCAGGTACAGGCTTTATCGGAGCAACTGCTGGCTGCGAAACGTCAATACTTTCTTACGAAGTCCCGCCGTCAGAAGCAGATTCGGGATTTTCGGCCTGATGTACCAAACTCTGCTGTCACCAGGGCCCATATAGACACTTCTGATGTAGCAACTTCAAAAGAGGCTGACATCAGCTGGGCGGACCGTGTGGAACTGAGCAAGACATGCTCTCCAGGTAACACCATTATTACTGCTGTGGCTGAGTCGGGGGACTTGTCTAAAAAACTTAGTTTGTCCTGAGGTAAATACCTCTAAACGTCGTGACTTGGAACCTATTTCACACTCTAAGGACTGGTCGGTTCATAATGTCTTGCAAGACACCGGGTGGGTGTATAACTCAGTGTCAAACCAGTGGGAATCGGGCCCTTCTCCTATATCGACTGTCCCTGATGTTTCAATTCAAAATCGGACTTCACCCCCCTAGTTCTGGCCTTACTCTTGATCTCCCTTCACAATTTGACCTGACGCAAAACCCAGTTCTGAATCTACCTAAAGACACTTTGCAGTCTCCTAGCACTACTACTCCTGCAGCTGTGAATGTTGTTAACAGGCCTTTGAATTTGATTAATCGGTCTACTGCCAGACTTTATGCTTCCCTCTTTAAGACTTCTATTCTATCTGCTAAGCGTCACAATGCTGTGCGCTTGTTATATACTGGGGGTTTACAGAAAGTCCCTGATAGGGTTTTTGTTGCACGACAACTTCTCAAGAACTCTGAAGTTTTTTTGCACATGAACTTCATGCACTAATTCACATTTCTGGCAAAACGACTTTTGACATCAGCTTTAAAACAGCTGGAGGTCTGCAGCGTTTTTGGGCTCAATATCATTGTCTGAAGAAAATGCCTTTATGGTCGCCCTTTATGGCTACACCCCTTTCCAAACCTGAACACAAAATTGTTACAGTTCTCTTTCATAACGAAGGTGTGAGTGTCCATGACTTGACTCACTGGTTAAAACAAAAATGTACTGTTTTGGAAGACCCTGAGGCTATCATTGACACTGAGAATATTTGGACTGGGAGTTGGAAGGTGAAGGTTTTGTTAACTAGGAATGAACAGGGAGTGTTGCATCTACCTAACCCTTTTTTTCTGGGCCAAGACAGGGGGGTCCTTTTTTTATCCTGGACAACCTAAAACATGCTATAAATGTGGCTCGGAAGGGCATTTGAGCAGCGTTTGTGACCAGATGAGGTGTACAGTTTGTGGGGAATTGGGGCATGTGGGTTCCCAGTGCTTAAATGAATGTTTGTGTAATTTATGTGGGGACAATGGTCACACTTTTCAAAATTGCAAATTAGCTGCCCATAATGTATCAGATCGGGCAGATGGAGAGGAACAATGACTTCTTATTACTCTAGCTCAAAAGAGTAGGATAAGTAGTTTTAACCTTCATACCTCTGTGAACCCTCCACCTCAAGATTGCCCCCAGACCACTGTCCCTTTGCAGGTGCCCCGCCCTCATCTCCAGTTTCTGAGCAGGCTATACCTTCTAGTGTAGATGGAATGATCAGTAGGGAAGATCTAAAGGCGGCACCCCCCAAGGTTGTGGAAGTACCTGTTCCATTGGCATCTGCTATGCCTCCCCCCCCCCCAGCGCAAGTGGTTCTGTAATACAACAGAGAGTGACTCGTCATAGACCACCTAGAACTTCCTTATAAGTTTCAATTGAACTGCAATCTGTTCCCCTGGTAGATAAGTGTGATGCCGCCCTTTCTGAGCATTCTGAGGAGGAGTCTGATACCTCTTCCTTGGAGTCTTCTGTCCCTGAGACTTCCTCTCACCAATGTGCTATGAATCAACCTTGCAAGCAGCAGAAAAGAAATGTCACACAAAAGTTTAAAGATAGGGGGTGCTCCTTGAGGAAGGGGAGGTTTAAATGATACCTCCTTTTACATAATTTCTGATGGATTTATCTTTTTACACTGTTAATACAAATAGTGTTGAGAGACCTGTGAAAAGGAATGCATTGTTTTGCTATTTGGCAGATTTTCCTCCAGGCGTTGTCTTTCTGCAGGATGTACATTTTCATACCACTCGCGAAATTACAGCTGCACAAAACTCCTGGATATATGGCCCTTCCTTCTGGTCCATTGGTCAGGATGTAGCATCTGGGGTGGGCATCTTTTTCAAGGTACCCACAATTCGGCTGCTTAAATTGATTGATCTTGTACTGGGCCAAGTCTTACTCCTTGATGTGACTATACAGCATACCACATATAGGTTAATTAATCTCTGTGCCCCACAAACTAAAGCGGATCGCATAGCTATTTTGAAAATTATCCAGCCCTTTTTGTATACTTCAGTTTGTGTTGTTTTTGCTGGTGATTTCAACTGCAGTATTACTTCCAAATTATTGAATAAGCCTTCCCAAAAAAAAGTATATTGTGATACAAATTTTTTATGGGATACTGTATCCAGAGCTAGACTCACGGATGCATATTTTGGTAAAACCAAGTTGCTCACTCTTACCTTTCATAAAGGCTGTTTGGTTACGTGCATTGATTATTTTTTTATTTCTAAGAATATTACTGTGGAACCGGCTGCCACTCACCAGTGGAATTTACGGATCATGATATGGTTTCTTTTTCTTTAAGTCACAATTTTCAAATCATTAAAGGCCCAGGCATATGGAAAATGAATGCTTCTTTGTTACAGAAAGAATTTATGGTAACGGCTATTCAGGATTTCATTGCAGCTAGAAAGACCATTTTCTTTCTTTTTGATGACCCTTCCCAGTGGTGGGAATCTACGAAATTTGATTTACAAAAGTTGTATAAACGTTTAAGCAAGGCTCTGTGTTATAATCAGTATTTCACTTACTTACACAATTGGTCTCACTTTCAGAAATTATTGACATTGGCTTATGAAACTAAACAAGATTTGACCTCACAAATTTCCAGACTTAAATCTGAATTATTAGCCTATCGTGACCATAAATTTAAAGCTTTATCTTATCAGCAAAAATATGGTGTCCACGGCTTTTCTGTGACAGTCTGCCCTTTTGATAGCTGTTCTCGACAACTAGCTAAAAATGAGATATCCTTTCTCCTTTCCCCAATGGTATTTTGTGCAAGTCTCACACAGAAATAATGAATTTAGTTACTACCTATACGGCCTCGATGCACGGGCCTTTAGTTGCCCGTGCAGACGTTGCACATGACTTCTTGTCCGGTTTAGATATTCCGGTGGTGGACCCTATGTTGTTGAGGGATATCTCTGGTCTAATTACTGTGCAGGAATTTTTAGAGGCATTATCTTCTCTTTCTACTGGGAAAACGCCAGGACCCGATGGGCTCTCTAATGAACTGTATAAGCTCATTGGTCCTGTTATTAAAGAAGAATTAACTGTGATGTTTAATAAGATCCTGAATGCAGCAAGGATTCTGCTCAGTATGAATATGGGAGTTTTAATTGATATCTTTAAAAAAGGGGATAAGGCGGACATACGTAATTGGAGACTGATTAGTCTCTCAAATTCTGATTTTAAAATTCTGACAAAAATTTTGACGAATCGTTTATCCCTATTTGCTGCAAAGATTATTTCTCCCTTTCAATATTGTTCCATACCAGGGAAGCGAATTGAGGACATATTGTTATTGATTAGAGAAATTGTTGAATATAGCAAGGTTGGGGCGGGAGATGGGTATTTAATCTCATTAGACCAAACAAAGGCCTTTAACCTTGTTTCCCACGATTTTTTTGTGGTCCATTCTGGCTTTCTATAGGGTGCCTCAGACTGTCACACAGTGGCTCGGTGCGATTTATAAAACGGCTACAGTTATTCCTTTGGTTCATGGCAGGAAAGGCCTGATGATTCATGTACAGTGGGGGGGGTGAGATAGGGCTGTCCTCTCAGCCCTATTCTCTCTGTCTTTTTTTTTTTTGGACCGCCTTCTTCGGAAAATTGCGGCTCATATGGATATTAGGTCCTTGCATGTTAACTCTTCTAGTATACAACACTCTATAGTTGCTTATGTGGACGATATGAATTTATTAGTGGTGAATGAAGAATCGGTCCTGCTTGCTGTTTCTGTCTGTAATGATTTTGGCCAATGTTCTGGTGCATCCCTGAATATTCAAAAATGCTCTGGATATAAGTTGGGTTTTACCCTCACACCCGTTACTTGTTTATCTGGTATCACTATTAATCTGGATTCTATTGTTATTTTGGGTATACGTTTTGGACTGGGGAATTTGGACGAGTTGAATTGGGAACCTAAATTGGAGCTGGGTAAACAGAAAGTTGCCCATTGGAATAAATGGAAACCAAACAAGACAAACGGGTTTATTTAATTAAAACCTTTCTGATCCCAGTTTTTCTATATATTAGTTATGTTTTTCCATTACCAAAAAATATGAAACTACTTTATGGAGTATTTTTTTTCCAGGCTCTTTGGGGTAGCCGCCTTAACCCAATTAAACGGAATGTTACTTATTTACCACTTAACCGTGGAGGTTTAAACATGGTTAATCCGATTTTGTTTTTTAATAGTATTTTTTTTTCACTGTAATGTTAAACCCATCTTACTTTTTAAAACTTCTAGTTGGGGAAACTTTATTATGTAAAAGATGCCAGGTCTGGTTTGATCAGTGGACTGAAGGACAACTGGGTGTGCTTCAGAAATCTAATGCCATATCGAGTTATCTTAGAGGATTATTTCTTAGGCTGAAGCAATGGCATGTTACGGTGGATCATGTCAAATCCTTCCTGAGAAAATAACTATACACCCATCTCTTACATTCTCTTTGTCCCGTAGATCAGGTTTTTGCTAAATGTCCAGCTGATAAATTGTCTGCATTACAAAAGTTACTGACTAATCATAGGATTCCAGTTGTCATGTGGGATGTGCATTGGTTGGCATGCCACGAGAGGATTAAAGTTGGTGCTAATCATAAACATAAGCAACAGACGGAACGACTGTGTCACAGATTACAGTGTATTAATCAGGAGGAAGCTATTGCACATTTATTTTTTGATTGTTCATTCATTTCGGAATTTTGGGATTTTGTGGCTCAGGAATGGGGAGTATCCATCCTTTCCACAATGTCATATGATGATATCATGTATGGTGCCTTCCCACCAGCATGGCGGATCTGGCATATCAGTATCTTACCAGTACTAATTATGAGTTTCAAATGGCAAATTTGGTTGGCTAGATGTGGTTTTACATTGCAACAAAAAGTGGGATCACATGCGGAGATTTTGAAAAAGGTAGAGCTGGATTTGAAACAGCTATATTTTAAGGAAAGAAACCTCTTTCCAAGAGATAAATTGTTCTCATTGTGGAAAGGCTCCCTTGGATTATGACCTCAGATGCGCTAATAACCTGAAGTATGTATTTTCTCCCCTGTTGGGGATGGCTTCTTGCACTTCTCCCATTCTAATTGTTTTATTTATTGATGTTTTCTGATTGACTTTTTATTATTTGAACTTCTTTTTCTGGGGGGAGGAATGGGGTATTTCTTTTCATTTTTATTATGGGTACTGTCTCACCTTTATTTTTTTGGTTTGCCGTATGACTTTCAATACTCTTTTATGTTTCCTCCTTTGATGTTTTCAGCTAGGACTATTTCTTTTTTTATTCTCCAGGTATGCTGTGATTTATGCTTATTGCTTGATTTTTTCCTTGGTTTATTGATTTAAATACATTTACATTGTTTCTTTGTGATTTACTTTTATGATTTCTCAATAAAAAATTCCCCTACTCTTTTAGTGGTGATGGGACGGGGTTATGTACAAATACGGATTATTTATGTTTGCAGTTCATGTATGATGTAATACTTATTTATGTTTTTGATTTCTTTCATTATGATTTTGTATGACTCAATACACTTTTGTATATTTTGTTTTACGTTTTGAATAAAAAATTCCCCTACTCTTTTCGAGAAGTGCCATGGGATCTGTAACATCCACCTGAACTACCACCAGAATAGGCAGATGGGACCTTGGTTTAACACCTCATCCGAAAGATGTTGCCCCCAAGCTATGGAACTCCACACTGGCTGATCTACGTTTGTGTCAGACTCTCGACTCCGTCAAAAAGGGATACCATAGCCATCTTCTTAAGTCTTCTGTATGATCCTGTGCCTGACTTACTAATTTGATTTGGTTGTGTTTTTTTGTCAAGTATTGCCATAAGTTCCTAAAGTTTGGTTTGCTATCTTTGCTACAGCGGTCTGCTTCACAGTTTCTTGATAGTCGAGCCATTTTTGACTGCTTGTGGCTCATGTGTTTTGCCAGCATCTCCAGTGTCATGAAGTCCTTTATATATTCTGTCTATCTACAGTATGCAAATGCCTTTGTTTTGTACAGTATGTGCCTGTTATTATTGTCTCTTGACTCCTTGTAACCACCTGGGTTGCTCCTGAAAATAGTCATTTAATTGTCTAGTGCACCTACCTGGTTAACAAAAACAAACTAAATAATAGCTTGGAATCCAAATTTAGTCCAAGGTATTTGAAGTTATTGACAACTTCCAAAGGAGATCCTGTGGAGGAGACAATCTTGAAGGAATTAAAATGTTGCCTTTCTTTTTCAGTTAGAGTCAAACAGCATAGTCTTTGTTTTTTTAATGTGAAGGACAAGCGTGTTGTGCAAAAACCTTATTGTTGGGGAAAAGTCACTTCGTAGGAGGATGTTGATGCTGTGGATGTTACTGGAACTGTGGTGAAGGACAGCATCATCAGTGTAGAGTGGTGATTTACCACCACCACCACAGTTGTCAGGATGTTTGTTGAACAAGGACAATAAAAGTGGTACAAGAATGAAGCACTGTGGGAAGCCTTCAGAGATGGTTCTAGGTGAGGAGTGTACACTTTTGATCTTCACACTTTGCCTACATGGATGACAAGATCAAACCTTGGAGGACCATACAAGCCTGGCAGCAAGGCACGAGATCAAAATTCCCCACACAAGCTGCCGCACCCTACCAGAAAGGAAGGACTTGAACTACCTCAGTATGGTGCCTCTGATTCCAGCCAAGTCCCTCAGTTGAGTTGTTAAAATATCATGGTCTACAGTGTCAAAAGCTGATGAGAGGATAAGGGAACAAGAATGGAACAAACCCCTTTCTCTTTAGCCAGGAGATTATTTTGCACCCTGATGAGGGCTGGCACTAGGTCAATACAGCTAAAACAAAGACATCGAAGACAACAAACGTGAAGAAAACACAGCGTCAGCAAACATAGCTACCAGGTAAGACATTGACATGTAAAAACCACGTAAACCCCATCAAAAAAACTCCATCAAAAAAACCCCACAGGAAACACAAACACAAAAAACTTGCCAGATCACACTTCATTATCTGAAGCCACATCTTCGAAATGTAACCAGATCAAACCTACAAAGACAAATTATAAGCGACCCCCTTCAAATATTCATATGTAGATCTGGAACCATACTCTGAAACAATACAATGAATTATTTTATTTACATCCTTATATTTCTTCCTCCTAGATGACAGTTCCTTTCCAACAGCCAGCTGTTCCAACTTAAGGTCTGTCAGTCTCTGTTAACATTTCAGACATTCTATGAAATGCCAAATATTTGGATGACAGGCACCAGTCTGACTAGAAAACTACGATGCCATCCCTCGACTGCGTTGTTACTGTAGTTATAGGCGTGCCCTCTTTCGCTGCTTGGTAACAGTTTCAAAACTACAAAGCATATATGGGTCATCTCCTACCAGACCTACTCAATGGATGTCCCACCCACACACTTATCCCTGAAATAATCCATCAAAGGCTGCAGTAATTCCACATGCAAACAAAAGAACTCCCAGTCCCGCAACTCCTCAAAAGCAGCCACATCACTAGCCACGAGTACAAATACCAGGCCATCAAAGTCGAACATGTAAGGCAAAATCAGCATCTGACATATATTGCTCAGCAACTCTCGCAATCTGCTGAACCTTCCTCCATACAGCTTGACAAAAATGAAAGTAGCATCCCCGTACCTCACAGTTAGGGAAAACAGCAGAAAATCCCTTCATGGCAGCCTGCTCAAAATCCATCAATACACTGCTTGGATCAAGTTTCGTGCTCAGACGTTTCACCTCTGAAAACACATTCACATATGCAGACGATGCCCTACTTGTCATCAAAACATAAACCGCAGGCAGCACTGCAGAATAACAAATGCCATGCATGGTATGTAACTGAAAATAAGGGAGGGGTACACTTGAATGTACCTTCCACAAACTAATGCTTACAACTCTCCATTTGAACTGTATTGCGACTTGTAGAAAAAATAAGAAACCAGTCCACTCCAGGACCACTGTCATACAACAGAAAAGGTTCTCCAGCATCAGTCACTCAACACTCCTCCGGCACAACCATTTCACTAGCAAGAAGCTGGCAATGCGAGGGCGGGGTGGGGTGTTGGGGTTGTTAAGCAAGCTGAGTAACAGATATGACAACAGTCCTCCTCAGGAATCCATGCACGGCAACCTTCTAGACACAGCATAAGAGATGCCCCTGGTACATTCTAACACTACCTGACTGGACGACTCCACTGTAGAAACATCATGCTATTTCATAGACGCCTCAACATTTCGAACGGCCACATCAGCTGCATCAGGTACATGATTATGGCACTCTTTACTGAAAACCACCTCCTCATCCACGGTATGTGCCTGGACCAAACACCATACTTTATCATAGTCTACACACTTCCAGTGGACTTTTTCTCACTGTGCCTTCTCTTCGATACAGAAATCCATTGTGCAGCAACAATGAACCTCCCATCTGACTACGTACAAAATGAAAAGGCATATCAAACAGCACACTTCTCTGAATCAAACGTGCACCTACAACTAGGCATACCCCTATAAATACCACACAAAGCACCTGCACCACACACCACAATCACAAAAACCACACACATCTGAACTTCACAAACCCATAATCAATGCTGTATAAAAGGTCACATAAAATGTCACATACCACAAATAACCCAACGAATAACACACAGCCCCAACCACATTTGCACACTACAGCCACAGCAAAACATGACATCCACGCACCGCAGATGGGTCTTGAACCACCAATGGCTACACTAACACACCTACACACCATACCCACAACACGCTGTACCCACTAAGCCAGATAGCCAGCATAGCTCCCCAGTGGAAAAACTCCACACTTAACACCAAGCACAAATACCATACCTGCATATGCTTATGCAGGGGGGCCTGGTTCCCCACACCCCCCGTAATATTATATGCCAACTTCAGATGAGCATGGCACAAATACCATATCACTGTACAATTAGCTACGGTATAAAGAACCGCAGCATAATTGACCGTGCACTGATTTTCTATATGTTATTATTAACACACTGTTATGCGGTCATGCACATTCCTTAGACCTTTTAACTGGGTACCACGAGGACCAGCTCTGTGCTGTGACCCCCACCCCCACTTCTGACTGGAATACCTCATAGACATAAAAAAGTCTCCAGATGAACCTCCAGCTATGTCATCACAACCTTCTTGATCACCTTTCCTAAAAAGGGAAGGCTCTTGACAGGCATGTATTTATTTGGATAAGATCCGGGTTCAGAGATGGTTTCTGAAGGAAAGGTTTTACAACAGCCCTTTTCTGAGCTGCAAGGAGAACACCCCCCCTTAGGAGACACTGGACGATCTCAGCAATCACTGGACCCAAGAACTCTTGCCAGTCCACCAACAGTTGGTACCGGTCCTGGGCCCAATGCACAGAAAGAGGGATGCAGCTCCGAGATCAGAGAACCTGTCCAGTTGATATTGGCCACAATTCTTTCCAAATCGGCAGAAGGCCATTGCTAGTTTTGACTGGGCCATGCTGGACCATGAAAGCCTACTTGAGGAGACTGAGGAGTGGATGGAGAATACCCTATCAAGGAAAAACTGACCAAACTCCTTACACCTTTAAAGTGTCAACACTCCTCTAGACTGAAGATGAATTTTGAATGTAATAGCATGTCCACAGTGCAGAAGAGTTGAGCAGGTCTGTTTCTCCCTGCAGCAGTCACCCATGGAAGGAACTTTGCCTTTCTCAGAGTGATTGCCCCGATACTCCTTATAGTAGACTTCACTATCCCAGTGTCCACCAAGAACAATCTAACATCTTCCCTGTGGCCTTCAATTATATAAGCTCCTCACTAAACCAGTGGGAACTCTGACAGGAGATTTTATTTATTTATTTATTTATTTATTAAAGCGTTTCACTAGGAAAAAACATACTGAATACAAATAGCTCGTTTCCAGATGTGTCCTTGGGGAAAGGGGAGAGGGACAAGCTTAAGAACATACTAAAGATATATACATTTTCACAAATATAAAATGCAGAGGATATAATGAGTACAGCAGTGGATACTATATACAAATTGCAACAGAGATAGGTATATACAATAAGTGCAATATACAGTTACAGCAGTTGGGTACCTGGGTACATACAATGTACTGAAAGGTATAAACAATATGTGCAATACAGTGGCAGTAGTTAGGTAACTGGAGAACAAAAGGGAGGGGCATAATCTATGACAGTGTCTATGACAATGGCTTCCTAGCCAGCTTAATCAGCCCTTAGTCTCAGAATTGGTCAACTGGCAAGTTTGATAAGTGTCCTTAGCTACCTCGATGTATAGGCCTGTAACCCCACCCGTATACAATTTGTAACAGTTCTTAAAATCCTGCTGTGTTCCTACTATATTTGTACCCTGTACCCCTGTATTGTTTATGTCTATAAGGAATGCTCATATGTAATTGACTGTACTTCTCTGTAACTCTGATGTGGAGCCTTTGGAATCGAGACCCTGACTCAAAGGGTTGTAATTCCAATGACTACAATAAATAAATAAATAATCAGCCTTAAGTATGGCGAGGGAGGCCTGCCCCGTGGCGCTGAGGCGCTGGAAGCCACACCTCACACCACGCCGGTGACCTGGGTTTGGGAACGAGCCCGGGATGCTGGGGGTCGGCAGGGGAGGGTAGGGATTGAGCGTCCGGAGGACAGCTCTTCCTCTCCCTCTCTGAGGCGGGGGGATTTCGTGCTCTTACATTCTGGTGTCCACTGGTGGTTCTGGGGGGTTACAGCAGTTGAGAGCCAGGAAGAATGGGGATTGGCTGGGGAGCACTCTTGTTGGCGGGCTTGGGAGCGAGCACGCATCGCACTGGAGTGCATTGCACTCCCAGCCAATAGGGGGAAAGAAAAAGAGAAAATTCCCTACCACCGGGTGAGGCGATGAGACCATCAGTTGCCCCGGCCACACGCCCAACATCGGCCGCATCTCTCAACTCTCCCCTTGGGGACTCGCAGGCCTCTCCTTAGGGCTGGGAGAGCCCAGGGTCCTGAACCCAATGTAGTGATGGGAGTGAGGTTCACACGGGCTGTGGAGCAGAGAATGGATCTCCGAGAGATGCCCTGGTTAGGTAGGTGCATAAAGAAAGTGTAAAAAAGTATGGCGAGGGGTGACTTATAAGCCGGTACAGGGTGCTTCAAAAAGGAATGGGAGCAGGAATAAAAGACAGTTTTACATGTGAGCAGGAAGACAGGAGACATGTCAGGTGCATAGAAGAAAAGGGGGGGCGAGAAAGAGAACAAGGCCATGCATGTTAAGGACAGTGGCAGGAGGGAGAGGTGTGGGAGTGGAGAAAAGAGATTAGTGAGGGTTTCAAGGAGGCAGAGTGGAAGTTTAAGGGGAGAAGAGTACCAGAGTTTAGGAAAGCAGAAAGAGAAGGCTGATTGACCAGCAAGAGTTTTATGGGAAGGGAGCTTGAGGGAGTGAAACCCAGAGGAGGGGGGTGGAGGGAGAGAGTAAGGAGTTGAGATGGGGGGGTAGGGAGTATAGCCAGAGTTTGGAAGTGAAAGAGGCACAGTGGGACAGTCGGCTATCCTCCAGGGAAGGGAGGGAGAGAGCGGAGTATAGAGTACAGTGGTGGGCACTGGTAGGGCAGTTAAAAGCAAAGTGGCAGGAGGAGTGGCAGAGGGGATCCAGTCTAGCAAGGGAGGATTTAGGGGCAGCACCATAGATTATATCACTGTAATCAAAGATAGGGAGAATCATCTTGGTAAGGATGTCTTGGCAGGCAGGGAGAGGGATGCAGCTTTTATGCCTGTAGAGGGCACCAAGTTTAGGGTGAAGCTGTTTATGAATGGCGTCTATGTGCTGGGAGAAATGGAGGTGACGGTCAAGCCAGATGCCTAGGTACTTGAAGGTAGGCACATCATCAGTTGGGTACCATTCAGGGTGTTGAAAGAAGGGAGGGACGAGAATTTAGAAAGCCTTGGTCTAGTGCCAAAGCACATAGAGACCATCTTTTTGGCATTTAGCGATAACTGATTTGACTGAAACCATTGCTGGACTGAGTCGAAATCAGGTTGGAGCTTGGACATCAGTTCAGCTGGCGATGATCCAGAGACAAATAGGGCTGTGTCATCTGCGTACATGTGTATGGACACAGATGAGCAGGCAGACGGAAGGTCATTTAGAAATATGGAGAATAAGAGTGGTCCAAGTACGGAGCCTTCAGAGACACTGGTGGTAATGGGGAGGGATGGGGATATGACTTCTCTAAGCCTCACAGATTGGGTTCTACCTGTGAGGTAGGAGCTGAACCAGTGAGTGGTGGAGACTGAAAGACCAGCTGAATTTAGTTTGTGTAGTAGGAGGGTGTGCGAGATGGTGTCGAATGCTTTTGCTAAATCGATGAAAATGGTGGCAGTGAGATGGCCCTGGTCCATAGCTGTGTGGATGGAATCTGTTAGTCAGAGGAGGGAGGAGGTGGTGGAGTGAAGTTTTCGAAAGCTAGACTGGAAAGGGGTGAAAAAGGAAGAGGAATCACGGAAAGGAGAGAGTTGGGATAGAACTATGTGTTCCTGCAGTTTGGAGAGGGTGGGAGGAGGGATGTAGGTCAGAAGTTACCAGGAGTGGAGGAGTCGCCACCTTTGAGGAGGGGGATGACAGTAGTGTGCTTCCAAGATGCTGGAACAGAGGCTAGAGAGAAGGAGAGGCTTAGTAAAGAGGCAGTAGGAGTGGCAGGGGCAGAGAGGTGCAGGAGTGTAGGGTCAAGCCCATCAGGGCTGCTGCTTTGTAAGGGGTTGAGGGCTAGTAGGGCTTTCAGAGAGGAGGATGGGGAAACAGGTGAAAAGAAGAACACAGGAGAAGAGGTGAGGAAGGAGGATGAAGGAGGGGGGTTGCAGGAGGACGGGAGGACAGGAGGGTAGAAGCACAAGTGGTGAAATAAGTGTTGAAGGCAGAGGCCACAGATGGTGGGGGTCAGAGGCTGTGGAGGCTCCCAAATTTAGTATTGGGGGGGAACTGTGTTTGGGGCAAGAACAGGGCTTGAATAACTTTCCAGAACTTAGAGGGGTGGCTTAAGTTCCTCTGGAAAGATGAAGAGAAAAAACTCAGCTTTGGCTAACCTAGTGGCCATGGTGCAAGAATTCCTTAGGGTGCAATACCTGTGTAGGTCTGCAGGGTAACTGGAGACCTTATAGGATTTCCATGCCAGGTCACGAGCATGATGGCAAGCCAGAAGTTCTGCTGAGATCCAGCGGAGGTGGGAGCCTCTGACCCTGGTTGTGTGTGTGTGTGTGTGTGTGTGTGTGGGGGGTGCTGATCCCATATCTGTGTAAATTTGGAATGGAAGTAATCAAGGGCTGTGTTAATGTCAGTGGCGTTGGAGATTGAGGACCAGTCAGTAGACTGTAGATCAGCATGGGGGAGGATGGGTCTAAAGACTGGAAAGAGTGGATGTGGATAACTTTAGGGGAAGCTTTAGGGCGGTGAATTTTACAAACACAGCTGACCGTGTGGTGGTCACTGAGTGCATCTGGTAGGGTACCGGCATCAATGATGCGATGTGGATGGTTGGTGAGGACCCAGTCCAGGAGAGAGTGGTTTTGTGATTTCAGGTTAAGTTGGATCAGGGTTGCAATGAGTTGGGTAAGATTTATTTATTTATTTAAATTTTGGTAACCAGGTAGGCCCACTGGAACCTTGCTGTCCCTTTTTCAGGGGCGACCCGGGTTTAGTTACATGTACCTAGAGGGAGGGAAAAACCAATGCAAACGAAATGTACAGTGCAGCAAGGCTTACATGGAGTGCGTGAACAAGCATTGCAGTACAGAAACTGATACAACCAATGCTCCAGACTTTTGTTAGGTACAGACCAAATTGACAGTTGTAAAACCTATATAAGTGCGAGGGACAGCTCTACCACCAGACTGATGGACCCATCCGTCCATGTCCCATAGTTCTTTAGTAGGGCTATCACCCTGCATTTGGTCCCTTGGCAGGACCCTAGGTGAGGCAGAGGCACTGAGGTCCCTTCCCTAGGTGTGCTTTTAGCCCTTTCTTGAAACCCTCAATGATGGGGCTGTCTTAGATGCACGGATTTTATATTTTGGCAGAATTTTGAGTTAGATGGTGAGAGCCAATTAATACTGAAGTTGCCCAGGATGAGAAGATCGCCAGAAGAGGCGTGAGCACTTATGGTAGTCAGGAGATCAGAGATCAGTGTGGCACATAAGCCTGGGCAGCAGTAGACACCCGCCACATAGATTTGGTGAGAGAAAGGGAGGGAGAGTTTGCATATAAGGGGTTCATAGGCAGCAGGAGTGGACACAGATAGTACTATGGAGAACTGAATAGAGGAGGAGCGGTAGATAGCTATACCACCACCCTTTTTGGGGCGGTCTTGGCGAGTGAGTGAACCCTGGGATTGTGATGGCCGAGTTGGGAATTTTGGGGGAGAGCCAGGTTTCAGAAACAATGAGGACATCTTGTAGGAGAGAGGTGATGAGAGGTTGAAGCAGGTCAGTTTTGGGAAGGAGACTGCGGATGATATGGGCCATGCGGAGCCCTTAGGGAAGATTGGTGGGAAGGGCATGGACAGGACAAGGGTTGGGCTCAATATTACTGGCTATAAGGAATAGGAGGGGAAGTAGGTGCTCGATTGAGAAAATGGGGCACTGAACGTGGCAAGGGCGTATGAAAGCAGGGATAAGAGGATGTGGATGAAGGGAGAGTCTGAAGTGCATAAAATGGAGCCAGAAGGAGACAGATGGGAGGAGAGAGGTGCCTGGATGCCAAGGGGAGTGGGAAAGAGGAGGGAGGCAGGAGGTGGAGAGGATAAAGGATGGAGACAGGGTAGGGGGGAGGGTTGGATGGAGGGAGTAGAGGTGGGTTAGGATGGAGGCAGGAGGGAGTGGGGTATTATGAAGCAGGCAGAAGGATAGTAGAAGGCCAAATGGAAGGAGGTTGGAGAGATACATAGTGGGGATAGAGAGGAAGGTAGGATGAGGTAGGAACAGATGAAGTGAGAGGAAGGTGAAGGGCAGATGACAGAGGAAAATAGGAGGCATGGGCTAGCGTTGGGGTTTGAGGGGGAGAAGGGATGTTGCATTGACAGAGAAGGAACAGGAAAGGGGGAGGAGCAGAAAGCAGGGTATGAGCATAAAACGCCAGGCTTGAAGATATTGGGGGGGGGTGCTTGGTAGTAAGAGAATATTGATTAAGGATGCAGGAGGTTACAGTGGGTATAGAAGAATGGAGCGTGGACCAGAGGGAACGTAGACAGAGTATACTAGATAGTGCCACCTAGTGGATTAGACTTAATAGAGGGGAGCCAAACCAGGAGCAGGGGGAAAGGAGCACACCAGAGCAATAGGAGGAACCAAGAGTTGCTGGGGGGAAGGGTGACTGAATTCTAGCAGAGCATAATAGCAGCCAATCACTAGTAGGATGGCCTAGTGGTGAGAGCAGCAGGCTCTGGAAGATCCAGTCAGCTGGGCCAGAGGTTCAAATCCCAGGGTGTGGGAAAGGTGGTGGAGTAGAAGGGAGGCTGGGGAAAAGCTGGTTTCAGGCAGAGTGGTTAGAGAGCAGGACGTGGGTTGAGATGAGAGGGAGCACAGCAATTTATATTAAAGAGTTAGGGGGAGGTAAATATGAAGCAGCAGGGGCCTCTAGTGGCACAACATCATAAGTAGCTAGTGGAGTTTTGGGGAGATAGAATAAACATGCCAGATTATGTGATTGCTCACGTGATAATAGTGCATCTATAAAGGAAATGACCATCCAGCCAGGGAGGGTGGGGCAGCCACTGCGAGAGCGGTGGCGGGCTAACTCAGTCCCTCCGACTTCAACAGAGCAGTGGTCTGTACATGCTGTGGGGGAAGTGGGTCCGTGCCGGTGGCTGAAGTGAGGAGAGAGTCTGCTGTTCAGGCTCACGAATGGCGACAGATTCTTGGGCATACACCAAAAGGTGTGAGAGAGTTGGGCGCTGCCATGATATGGCCATATTGGAAGCCCCCACTGCAGCCTTTACTCCATTAGCACACATCTGTAACTGGCTGAAGCAGCTCAATATGGACAAGAGCCCAGAGGACGTCAGATTATGTAACGGCTGTATTGAGACCAACTCCTCTGGGAGGTACTCTTCTCAGTGGATCCCTGATGAGAAAAAAATTCACAGTATGATGATCCAACCAGCCAGTCCAGTGAGCTCCAACGTTAAATACATCGAGCCCCAGTGGAAAGACCATGTCCAAGATGTGGGCGAACCAGTGAGTCTCAGAGATAACCACCTGTGTAAAGTTAACATGTCCAACAAGCCATTGCCTGGGTAGGTCTACTCACTGCTACTGTGTATTTCTATTGTGGTATGCATCATATTACTCTGAAGTTACTGCCCTGCAGATACTAGGTTACATATTTGCCTTTTAGTGTTGTGTAGTTATATCTCTCCTGTTACCAAGTTGCTTAGAGAGCTCTGTGGCCTGCTAGTCGCACTTTTGGGCTGTTGTTCTTACCTCAAACTTAACTTGCAGTGTATCCTCTTTACTTCCCACCTGGGTGGTCCGGAGATTTCCATTTGGCACTTCTACTGTGTACATTAATAGATCTGCTATATACCCCCGCAACACCCTACCTAGGTGGTTCTGCTTTTGGTGTTTTCTACTTAGTACTTTTGCTGCATCTCTACGTAACCCTACTTACCCCCCCACACCAGGGTGGCCATATAGCCCAGCTCCTAGGCAGGGGCTTATCCCACTCACAATGAGCCTTGCAGTGACAGTGCTGGTTATGAGCTCCCTATTAGGGATTTTCATCTATCGGACTTGTGCTTATGCTGTGGCACTCAACGAAGCTGCCCTATCTCTTTGTACTTTCTCCCCAGTTATACCCCAGCTCCCACCTGCCAGTCAGGAGCTTTCCACCCATTCCTCACTTCACCTGCTCTCCTGGAAAAGACAGAGGGTCACTGTCTAGGTGATTTCTTATTTTCCCTAAGTTTGCAGAGCTTCCCCCTCCCTACTGTAACCTTTCTAAGCTCCATTATCTCTCTGGATGGGAAATGGAGCCTGGACTTCAGGAGGGCACATTTTAAAAAAATGGGTGAATGCCTCAGGGACAACCTAGCAGGGTGGATGACCTAGGTGAGGTGGAGGAACAGTGGGCAAAGCGAAAGAGCATAGTGAAGGCAGCAGACCTCTGCACAAAGCAAGTGAGCAAAAGCAAGATGAAAAAAGAGACCGCTATGGTTCTCGAAAGAAGTGGCTGAAAAGGTAAAGGCTAAAAGGGTAGCATTCAGAAGGTGTAAGGAGACCCAAAGGAAGGAGGAATTGGTGGTACATCAGGGAAAACAGAGGGAAGCAGGGAAAGCAGTAAGGAGCGCAACGGCACAAACTGAAGAGAGAATAGCTCAGACAGTAATGAAAGGAGACAAGATATTTTTTTAGGTATGTAAGTGAAGAAAGGAAGACCAGGGGATGGATTGTAAGGCTAAAAATGGAAGGGAGGAATTGTGCAGAGGGGGCCAGGAAAAGGCAGCTGTCCTGAACAAAAACCTCTGTTCAGTGTTCACAGAGGAAGGAGAAGGGGGAGGAGCCACAACACAAAAGCAACAGGAGCGTTGGAGATAAGGAGGTAGACACTGGTCCTTTTTCACATGAGAGAGTCTTGACTCTTGAAGGGATTCAAGAATCTGAAAGTGGACAAAGTGATGGATCAGACTGGGTGCATCCAAGGGTATTGAGGGAACTCAGGGAGGTGCAAGATACACCTCTGACAGTCTCATTTAACAGCTCTCTGAAAACAGGAGTGGTTTCGGAAGACTGGAGGAGGGCAGATATACTCCCACTTCACAAACGTGGTAGCAGGGAGGAGGCTGGCAACTATAGACCAGTCAGCCTGACACTGGTGGTGGGGAAGTTAATGGAGACACTGCTGAAGAAAAGGATTGTGGAGTATCTTGAATCCAGTGGGTTAGAAGACCTGAGGCAGCATGGATTCATAACGGTGGGGGGAGGTCATATCAGACATATCTCATATATTTCTTTGACTGGGTGACCAGGGAAATAGATCAGGGTGAAGTAGTGGACGTGGCCTACCTAGATTTTGGTAAGGCTTTCAACACCATTCCACATAGGAGACTCGTAAAGAAGCTGGGCAGCTTAGGAGTGGGTCCAAATGTAGTAAACCGGGTAAGAAATTAGTTAATGTATAGGGCACAGAGGGTGGTGGTAAATGGAGTTCACTTTGGAGAAGGGAGGGTGACCAGTGGGGTGCATCAGGGCTCAGTCCTGGGATGAGTCCTCTTTAATGTCTCTATAAGTAATGTTGCAGGTGAGCTGGAAGGGAATGTCTGCCTCCACGGATGACACCAAAATCTGCAATAGGATGAACACTCCAGGGGGTTGGAAAGACTGCCCAGAGACTTGAGAAAACTCGAGGAGTGGTAAAGGATATGGCAGCTGGGTTTCAATATGAAAAACTGCAGAGTAATGCACTCAGGGCACAGAAACTCAAAACAAAAAAAAGAAAGTTACAACTTACACATAAAGAAAACCTAGAAAATCAAATAAGGTATAAAATCTTGAGAATTGTGGGACTTCCAAATAGACTGCACTCAAACTCTGAAAATGTAAGAGATCTGATTAAGGACATTTTTGCTGAGATTTTTGACTTACCCTCTGAAAATTTACCATTCATCACAAAAGCTTATGGATTGCATAGAAGACATCTAGATAGGGGGGAAAAATTGTTTGTTTGTTTTTATCTTTTTAAACGGGTAAGGACACAGGGACAATCCCTTTTTCAGGTCCGACCCAAACGTAGAACAAATATAACAATATACAAAACATATAAAAAAGACAACAAATATTAAAAACATTTACATACATTCAAAGCATGCGACCATTCTTTCATTTTTCTTTTAAAACATTCCAAGGGAATATGCAGAAAGTGAAATAGTAGCTTCAGAAGATACTCAGAAAACAAAAATGAAGGTTAAATCAACAATCCTAATTATCTTTGTTTTCGACTCAGACAGAGATTTGCTCATCAAATTTTCACCGATGAATGGCATACTTTCCCTACAAAACATTTGGCTTGTTCATTTATCCTGATTTATCATTTCAGAGTTAGCAAAGGAGAAGGACATTTTTCACTTACAGGCAAGAAGTTCTCAGGTTAGCGGGAACTTTCCATTTGTTAGCACCTGCAGAAGTACAACTCCCAGTTTAAAGAGCACTTTTCTTGATGCTAACAATTATTAACAGGAAGCTCCCTTACTTTAATGGGCGCTTCTCCATGACGTTTGCCACATTTTTTTAAAGAGCCCCCAAAGAAGGGAAGGGATCATAATTTGCCCCGAGGGCCTGACTGCTCTATCCATTTCCACTTCCTGACTCTCTGATCAGCCGCTGTGCTCCATGCTCTTATTCAGCTAGCAAGAGCCTTGTTAGTTGAACTCTGGCATCAGTCGGTATCAAATCCCTATTTAAATTATGAAAATCGCCATTGAAAAAGACGCTCCATTCACGTAAGCGGAGCACAACCCCATGCTCTCCCTATAAAGACATCACATAATATCATTGTGCGGGGGCAGATCAGCAAGTCAGGAAGTGGAAAAGGATCATGTGGCCAGCCCCTCAGGTGAAAATTACAATCCCTTCACTTCTTTTGGTGGCTTTTTAAAAAATTTGGCAACCACCATGGAAGGTTCCCCAATGATTTAAGGGAGCTCCCTGTTTCTGCTTTTTAGATATGAAAAATCCCAAGAAAGGTTCTCTTTAAGGGTAAAACTTGTATCTTTTTTGAAATAAACTAGGTCACATTTTGCTGGTCCAGTACATGACCATGACTCCTCCAGAAACCCACCCCCAACCTCAGTATCTGAAAAATAACTTTGGCCACGGCACAAGATATTGAAAATAAAATTAATTAATATCAAAAGTCAGTGATATTTTGGTCATAATACTACTTAATTAGATTTAAATAATGCAACTGAGGTGACTAACCTGGTATGACATATTCACTTTCTTACTTTTACAGTATTCTTTTTCTTTTATTCATTACCACTGGTTTTGGCCTGATGAGATTTGGAGGAAATGTAATATATAAGCATCCACTGCAGTGTATTTTAGTTTCTCTTCGCATCCGGTGTGAGGAAGCTTAATGTATGATACGTAATTGGTTTAATTTAAATACCAGGCCTGTTTCATAATAGAGTGCTTGCTGCTTAAAGTTAATAACAGTTTTATTTGTTTTTTATGTTGAAAAGCAAGGTGGCTCCTCTAATGCAATGGACTGGAGACCATCCAGTATTGCATTTGTCGTATGTTATGTTTCAAAACTATAATGAAATATAATTTTAAAAAGTCATTTGTACCCAGTGCCTTGTGTAAAATCATTTATTTTATGGGATATATTAAAATTGTATAACAATGGATCTTGGCGGAGCCTCTGCTGGGGGCCTTTGGCCCAGGCCTTATGTGCCCATTAAGTCTCCAGTGTCATCCCATCAGCCAGCTCTAGAATCTGTGAGAACAAGGAGAGGAGGAAAGAGTCTTAAGTCCAGCAGTCCTTTGCCTTCAGGGGTGCTGAACACTCATACAGTCTTATGCTGAGCTTTGGTCTCGGTGTCCTCGGCTCTGCTCTGCTGGTCTGTTTTCTGTCCCACTGACATAAATATAGTAGAGTCCACCCAAAGTACAGTAACTAGATTCTGTTAGACCCTACTCTTCTGTGATCTTTCTTTTTTGAAGTTTTTTAAAGTTCTATTTTATCTCCATGACATTGCCATCACAGAGGGGCAGCATTTCCATGATTTTGTCACTGCTGCTCTGGCTTGTGGGCTCTCCTCTCCCTACAGTAGTGTTATCACCCCCCCCCCGGAGTCCATTGTCCAGTCCGAGGCCTTCAAGGGAGAGTTACTTGGGTACAGTGTTGTGATATTGATGGTGTTTGGTTGCTCTGGCCCAATTTTCTGGGAGTTTTCTTCGGCAGGCCCGTAGTACAGAGTGTATGTTTCCCTGTCACTTTTGCTGCTCAAATATCTATTTTTCTTGTGGGGGATTTCTGGTTGCCATTCAGAGATGCAGAAGCTGTTGTCTATGCAGCCATTCTGGTAGGTGACATTACTGGAAGTCTGCCAAGTCTTAGTTTTTTATTTGTCAAGATGGACCAGTGAAATAACTTCTAGGTCTAGCAATTTCTGTTACATACCATTGACATAGTCTGTCTGGACTTCAGCAAGGCCTTTGACACTGGCACAGAATAAGCTTCTGGACAAAGTTAGAGTTGTTGACTGGCTTGGGGGCAGGAAGCAGAGGGTTTTGGTGTACAGGCACCACTTTGAGTGGAGAGGGGCAGTTTCCCTCAGGATCAGTGCTGAGGCCAGTGCTGTTAACCATTTTCATCAACGATGTTGTGCCTGGGAATCTCCTGCAGGCTGCTCATGATCCCTGATTACATTAAGCTAGCCAGGGTAGCGAACTCCCTTGAAGAGGGAACAGATGTCAGGAGGATGTGAACAAGTTGGGGAATTGGTAGGATTTCTAAATTCTTAGATTCAGTGAAAATGCAAAGTGATACAGTTGATTAGGAAGAGCAGAGGCTGAAACTACACAATAAGTTGTTCTCCTGCTGCAGCAGAGAAGGAAAAGCATCTGGGGATCATAATCAGCAAGGTGTCTGAAGCACGACAAGCAGTGTGTGATTGCTGTCAAGAAGGCTGGCAGAGCCAGCCCAGTAGCACGGCAATAGTATTACTGCCTGCCATGCCGGAGACCAGGGTTCAGGAGTGAACCCTAGTCACTGGGGATTGGCTGGGGGGATGGACAGGTGTCCAGAGGATTGCTCTCCTCTCCCTGGGAGGAGGCTCTGTCAGCCCCGCCACTGACTGCCACTAGGTGGAGGCCTGGTGGTAGTGCAGGCTGGGGTGGCACGTAGTAGGGAGGGGCTGCCGGTTTGGCATGATGTGTGTGTGTCTCCACATGCACACACCACTGCCTGTCTGGGGCAGGGTTTGTGGGGACACTAGAAAATGAAAAATGGCAGCAGTGCAGGCTAATGAAGCCCTGCCTGCCTTCCATTAGCCTACGTCACTAGCCGACCACCTGAAACTGGATTGTGAATACGGGGGGGGGGGGCAATAGCCTTCCCCTTCCTGGCCCTGCTGCAGGGGGAATCTAGGGGGGACTCTGATGGGTTTCATAGGATATCAGAGTGAAAAAGACCGAGGTCCATATACCTCGCCAAAATTTTTTACACATAGCCATTTACTGAATTTTCACATAGATAGCTGTTGAGCCTTGTCTTAAAAATATCCTTTGTATCACTAGTTACCACCGTTCAGGGCAGTTTATTCCAGACTTTAGCAACTCTTATTGTAAACCAGGAGCTTCTTTTTTTTGTTTTACAACATTCTCCCTTCAGTTGCAAAGGATGTGCCCGTGTTTCATAAATGTTATTTCTAATATTTAGTCCCAATTGGTCCCATAAAAGATCATCATGGAGTGCTCTGAAAACCATACAAAGATCACCTCTCATCCTACGATATTTCAAGGAAAAAAGTCCCAACTGGTTCAAATGGTCATCATAATTTAGAGCTTTTACCTCATGCATCCTCCTTGTAGCTTTCTTCTGTATTCTTTCCAGAGCATATTTTGAACCCTGGTCTTGTGGGGACCAAAACTGAGCCCAATATTCCAGATGTGGCCTTATCAAGGAAGTATACAAGGGGAGTAACACTTTGCTACTGTTACTTTGGATATGCTTATTTATACAATGAAGTATTCCTCCAGCCTTTTTAATAACTTGCTGACAGTGAAGTTTTGGACTTAAATAATTTTTTACCCTTACGCCCAGGTCCCTTTCATCCTCAACCTCATTCAATAATTTACCTCCTAACTTGTATTTGGCTAGTAGATTATTTTTCCCAAAGTGCATGACTGTGCACTTATTAACATTAAAATTTAGTTTATTTTTATCTGCCCAACTTTCAAATTCACCAAGTGCAAACTGTAAGGTATTTACATCCTCTAGGTTGTTTACAATATGACCAATATGGGTGTCGTCTGCAAATTTGGTTAACCATACTCCAGCTGAAGTACTTAATGAGGAAATATATGTGTTAAAGAGACATGGGCCGAGCACAGAGCCCTGTGGGACTCTGCTAGACACCTGTTCCCATCCTGAATAAGAGCCTTTTATGTAAACCTGTTTGGTTCTACAGGTCAACCATGATTCCACCCATTTGGTAATATTACCACTTAAACCCATGTCTATCAATGCATCTAACAGTTCGCCATGAGGGACCTTATCGAAGGCCTTTGAAAAATCCAAATAAAATGACATCCACTGCCTCATTTTTGTCCAAGGCCATACTAACTCTGCCATAGAATTCCAGCAGATTTGTCTGGCACGATCTGCCCTTAGCAAAACCATGCTGGGAATAATCAGATTGAGCTACTTCCCCTATATATTCCTTGATAATTCCCTCGAGGATTTTACCTAGGATAGGCATCAGGCTAATAGGCTGATAGTTTGATACTTCATGCTTAGAACCCTTTTTCAAGATGGGCACCACGTTAGCTTGCCTCCATACGTCAAAAACCTGTCCTTCTTCAATGGATTTCATGAATAATACTGCAATTGGTCCAGATAAGGGAATAGCTAATTCTTTAAGAATACGAGGATGGAGACTATCTGGGCCTGCTGATCTAATAGGATCCAACCCTTGTAGACGCTTTTGGACGTCTAGTGCTGTAATAAGGTGCACTCCTGGTGTTGTATATGAATAGTGATTTTTTTTGGCTAAAGATTTTATATTAAAAACTGAGGTAAAATACTAGTTACATAGTACTGCCATATGGGAATTTTCTAATATCAATTTACCAGTCTGGTCGTTTAATAGGCCTAGAGTGGGGAGTAGCCCCCCTTTTATTATTTACAAATTTATAAAAGGACTTATAATTATCCTTAACCCTTGTTGCTAAGTTAACCTCATAGTCCCTTTTTGCCTTTTTAACATTATTTTTAGTTTTCCTCAAGAGATTTTTATAGTGTTCCCAGTTTTTTGTGTACCACTAAGTTTTGCCATTTTGAAAGCCCTATTTTTCTGTTTAATGAGTTTTTTAACCTTAGCATTTATCCAGGGAGTTTTATGTTTCACTTGATCACTTTTCTTCATTTGTGGAATATGTTCCACTATTTCGGTTGATAATTTAATATTGAGTATATGCCACATTTCATTTAGGGATTTGTTCTTAAATTCCTTTTCCCAGTCCCAAGATGTCAACTCTTTATTAAATTTCTCAAAATCGGCTTTTTTATAAAATTATAAGTAACTGTACTACCTATATCTGAGCCAAAGACACCTTTATAAGTAAAATTTACCATAGAGTGGTCACTAGATCCAGAGGGGTGGGAAACATTACAATTTGTTACACTAGAACCCAAGTTATGCAAAACTAGATCTAGTATATTATTCCCCCTAGTATTTTGCTTCACTGATTGCTCCATGTTGTTTATCAGAAGAGACTCAAGATAAGCACTTTCAACTTGACTTACAGTACTGAGAGTATTCCAGTTTATCCCTGGGAGATTGAAATCACCCAAAAGTATAGCGTTTTTTGTGGGTGAAACACTATTTACATACTCCAATAACATGGAGTCTTCTTCTATAGTAATTGAGGGTGGCCTATGGACTACTCCTAAATTTATACAATTTGAAGTTTTTAAATATATCTTAACCCATGAGGCTTCTATAATAGGCCATTTTAATAACTCAATATTTTCGACTTTTATGCTATTAGAAATATAGAGCATGACTCCTCCACCTCTACTACTAGTTCTATCTTTATGAAATAGTGTATACCCAGAAATGTTTTTATCCCAAGGATCATCCTCCCTCCACCAGGTCTCCGTAATTGCACAAATATGAACCTCCTGCTGTTTTAGGGTGTATAATAGCTCATCATATTTATTATTTAAACTTCTAGCATTTATAAGAAGGACATTCCATTCAGTGTAATTCTGTGGAATGGTGGTATTATGTTTAACCATAGGTATAATAACATCCCCCCCAATCATTTAGTTTAAAGTTTGTTCAGTTTGCTGCCTGAGTCTATTTACAAAAATACGCTTTCCCTGTTTGTTTAAATGAAGCCCGTCTCTAGCATACAACCCCTGATTTATAAAACCTTCCCAATTTTCTAGGAAGGTAAGTTGCCATATGGGTGCCTGTCAGGGGAGGCAGGGACTGGGCTGATAGCCCTCCTACATGGCCTTTGTGGGAAAAATGCTTGATGAGGAAAAAAAGAAGGCTGTCTGACTGTTAGGGTGATTCAAAAGTGTTGTGACCAACAGAGCAGGGGAAGTAACCCTGCCTCTTTACAGGGCCCTCATCAAGTCTCGCCTACGGTAGTGAATGCAGTTATAGCCACCACTATACAAAAAGGACATGGTTAAATTAAAGAGCGCAACACAGAGCTGTCAAAGTGATTCAGAATCTAGAGGACAAATGTTGGGGCGAGAAGTTGGAGGCCCTAAACATGATGGGAACAGTAGTAGTTCAAAAAAATAACTCACTCAAGTGCCCCCTTCCGCAGCTCATCCACTTCATTGTAAAGAAAGTAAGGCATTCACTTCACCAAGCAGCTGCATGACTGGGAGAATCATTTTGCATCATTAATGATGTTAGGTAGACTGATTGTTCAATTTTTCTAGCATCGCCCATTATGCAGACTGCTCCGTGTCTCCCCCCCCCGCCCACTGTTTGTGCACGTGGTTCCTCCAGTGAGTGCTTTACCATATTTACTATGGAGTGGGCATGCTGTGGGAAGGGGGCAACTATATTAGCCAGTATTTGAACTACTATTAAGACTCCCCTCCCTAAAATTATGAATGATGTGTCAGGAGAAGGACATCTAAGAAATACAAGTATTTGGGGGACTAGAGGGTCAGATTAGGGTGCAGTGTGTAATACATAGTGACATAGTTTGAAGGGTGGGAAATAACTGAGGTGGGGTTGCTTGGGGACTAGTCCTGGCAACTTGCAGAAGACTAGAGTTTTTCTTTCCTTTTTTATACTGTTGATTGAATAAGTTACATATACTGTACCATGTATCTGTGGAGTTGAGTACGAAGACTAGGGGTGGTCATGGCCCGAATATTTATTCCCAAATACTATAAATAGTAGGGTTGCAAGTGCTCAGGATTGAATATTGTGCATTCTTCCCTTTTCATGGTGTTCAGGTGTAACACCCCCCCCAACGGTGCGGCTTACTGATTCTGCCTCCCTGTGCGCTGCTCTGCCCCTGACCACCTATCCTGCTGGACCTGGTCTGTGGGTGCCTCCCTTTATGCTCCTGCCAGCTCCCAGTGTTAGAAATCCTGTTGGGGGACTGGAGGGGTGTTGTTAAAATCAAAACTGCCAGTCTGGGGACTTCTGGTGACGTCAGTGACCGACATGGCAGTTTGATTCACCCGCTTCGCTACCCACCAACCAAAATCACTATTAATCTCCCGCAAGATGATGGCATCCCCAGCCAAGTAACGGAGAAATAAAGCAGGGAAGCTTCACCTAACCCCTGCCCAAAAACTTAAGGCCCTGCTGCAGGAGGATGAGTCTGAAATCAACAACGAGGTAAAGACCACCGGAGAAGCACAGCAGGCCGAGCAGCATGGAGGCCTCCGTGAGGACGACCTGATAGAGACTATCAAGCAAACAGCCTGCATGGTCACGAAAATTGATCAGACTCTGTCCGAACTCCATGCAGATCTCGGCAGAATTGGAACACAAAATGGACCAGATGGAGCTATGCCTCACAGCAGTGTCTGGGCAGACAGACAGGCAAGACAGACTGCTGCTGTACCTTCTGGCACGGGATCGGGAGCTAACACACAAGCTTAATGACCTGGAAGGCAGAAGCCGGAGGCAGAGCATTAGAATTCACGGTGTCCCCGAGGGTCTAGAGGGCGATGCCACAAACGCCATTGAGTCACACAAAAGCTTCTTAAGAAAGCCATTGATCTCCCTGGGGACCTGGATTTAAGCCTCGATCGTGCCCACCGCTCTCTGGCACCGAGGCCAAGCAATCCAGATGCCAGGCCCAGATCCCTTGTAGTCCACTTCAGTTGGTATAATAGCAAGGAGGAGGTGCTGCGGAGAGCCTGGCAACAGAGTCCGCTAGAATTTGAGGGGCACAAAATAGCTATTGACAACGATCACACATCGGAAGTACAGGAGGCCCAAAAGGCGATCTGGCCAATTGTAAAACAGTTGAGAGCCAGAAATATCAAAACGCAAGTCCTACACCCAGCAAGGCTTAAGATCTCAATGGAACAAGGCACCAAAACCTTTAAAGACCTCCTGTCTGCCGCTCCCTACCTTGAGGAACTGGGGATCAGCACACCCCGTTAAAGAAGAAGCTCGAGCGAGACCTCCTGGCTTCGGCATGGTCTGTGGCCCAGAAGGGGGTCACTAAGACGGGCTCCTCAGCACGGCAACCTCAGACCTCCCTCCGAGCGGATATTAGTGCGGTGCTTCAGAGACTTGGGGATCCTGCTCTGATTAATGAAAATGACACCCACTTGAAGCTGGCGATGACGGCCAACGAGGCAGGTGAACCAGGACCAACACGATCCCCGAACACATGAGGCAACCGCTTGGTGAAATGCGCGCTTCAACTTGCTGACATAGAAGGAGTCGCTCCATTCCTAACAGCTTTGGTCTGATGGGCCCTCACGGTCTTACTGAGTCCTCCACTATAAATCACCTGCGGTCTGGCTTCCTCCTTCCCCTGCTCTTCCAACTGCTCTGGGGTCGCAGTGAGTAATACAACCACCCTGCTGTAGCCTGCCCGCATATGAAGCCGATTGACTGTCTCCTTTCCGCAACAATAACTACGGCCCTGCTGTTTTGCTCCTCGCTTCCTTACTCCTCGCATTTTCACCCTCAGACATATTTCAGAACTGTTTGCTGTTTCACTGGGTAACGTTTCGGGAGGGGGGTACCTGGCGGAACTGAATCTATGGGTTTAATTATCCTAAAGGGCAACAATGCAAAGCACAGCTGTCTATTTAGCTGCCCTAATTGACATTAATAAATAAGAACTTTGAGGAAGAAGAAGGGGAAAAGAAGCAGCTGTACTGTATGTGAAGAGGAATGATGGTCCCTTTTCCCTCTGTAGCACATTGAGGTTCTGTTGTCTGGTCCCTTTCACCCTCTCCCTCAAGCTGGTCTCGGCCCAGCTCACTGTTCCACCTGGTAGCATTCGGGGCGAGCTGGATTTGAAATAAGGAACAGCTCCCGAACGGTGCTAACGCAGAATATGTTCGCTCACTTCATCATTTTAATTGGAATGAATCGCTGCAGCCTTTGAGGGTGGAGATTGGGGGGCCGGTGGCTTGGCTGCATATGAAGAGGGCCGACCGCCCATTTCTCTACTCAAATTGGCTGGGTCCTGCTGTCGGGCCTTCCGCACCCCTTATCCCAAATTCACCATGGCACTGTTCATTGTTACACTCGGTAGTCCTTTGGGGGTTGGAGGTGGGCGTGTTGGAGCTTATCCAACGGCACAGTTCTTCTCTTCTTAAAGGGTGACAGCCCAGAGCATGAGCACGCAGTTTCACTGCCCCAGGTGGAGCTAACATCTATGGATAACCCAAGGGAATTGGGGCTGCGCCGAGCTCACAGCTCGGGTCTTGATCTCGACTGTGGGCTTCGCTCCACGGCCGGGATGGCTGTACCCCCACAAGACAAGGGTGGGAACGGGTGGGATTGAGAGGCTGGGACACTCGGCTCACCACTTTATGGATTCACTTGAGGTTGGGGGCTGAGACAAGTAGCCCTTGACGCCTGAACCACTTTCCACCCCCGAGACACTGATCATGAATGGCTGGAATAAGACAGTTAGCCCAGGTGTCAGTGCTCGAGTCCTGGGGGGGGGGGTGACCAGAGATCATGGCCCTAAGGTACCCCTGGTCCCTGATCATTTCAGTCTGAGATATTTCCAGGGCTTACCTTCCTCTTTGGAGGACCCAAACATTTAGTAGGGTCTGAGAGCGGGTGGGATCTCCTCGCCGGGGTTTGACCCCCTCGTTTAGATAATACAGTGGCCCTAATTTTCAAGGAGAAAACAGGGAGGGGGAGGGGGGTTGGGTGGCCGTCTAGAGTAAAAGAGGCTGGGGTTGCTTAAAATGTAATGCTTTAAGCACAAACACTGGGGCGGGTCACTACGAGACCTTGAGTTCTTCTTGGTCTTTTTCCTTTTTCTGAGAGGTGGGTAATGGGAAAAGTGTCGGGAACTGTGCACTTATGCAGTTCTACACTGACAACTGGAGGGGGGGGGTGTTTCTCCTGGACATTCCAGGGCCCCGCAGAGAACACTCATTGCACTACTGAGTGCTCTGCCCTGGTCTGTATTTTCAGACACCCTTCTGCTGACAAGCATCGGTCAGCCTTCCCATGGAAGTTTAATCATAGAATTTTGGACAACCAGGCTGAGAGGAGTCCCGGCCGAGGTTATCCAATACCTAACTCAGCTCATGGCTCGAAATTGGAAGAGACCAGAGCAATTGTTCTAGGGACATGGTTATGTTGTTCATCCACACTGTCTGGCAGGTTCCTTGCCGCTTTAAATCTTGCCGGAAGGTCTTCAAGCTGGCTCCTCCCACCCACCCGGGTGGTAAAACTCTCGGCTCCGCCCCATGGCGTAAGATCTTCCTTACCGCTTGGAAGCAGGTTCCCTCCTTAGCTCGCGTGATAGACTGGATCTAATTCTTGATTCGCGAAACTCATTTAAAATTTTCAAGACTTCGGTCATCTTTCTCCCTTGCGGCTCACGATGGACAAATCGACTCCTGGTTTGGGTGCCCTTGTGGGCAGAAGATGTCAGGATGGACCCGTACTCACGTGCGTCTACTGCCTCGGCCTAGAACACGATCCATGAGCCTCACGAGTCATGCCGTTCGTTTTGGCCAGTGTCCTGGAGGACCGCTGCCTGGTTACAGCAGGCCGAGAGTGCTACCCGTCGGTGAAGTCGAAGGAGGCCCGTTGGGCTGTTACTGTGGCGGCTGGCTCAGCTGAGCAACTCAAGCAGATGATCGCCCTCGAGGAGGAGGTGGCCCAGGCCGCATCATCCTCTTCCTCGGTCGCGGCATTTATCCCACTCTCTCTGGGTACCTCGTATTCAGCCGTTCAAGGAGCTTTGCCAATCCCTCTCCACGAAGGGAGAGGGGCCATCGGGACATTCCTCTCAGTCCAAAAAGAAGGACTCAAAGGGTAAGTCCCGTCATCTGCGTTCGTGGGAGCGGGAGAGGTCTCCTTCCCCGGACAACCGACTGTCGACTCCGGTTGAGGTTGCGGCTAAGGCTGCTGGCTTCACGGCGTCCTCATCAGGCCAGCCGGCCGAGACACCCATCAACACGGTTGAGATTTTTCTCGACCCGTCGGACGGGCTGTCGACTGGTGAGGCCGACAACCCTTCTTCACCGGTTCCCCCGGTGGAGACCGAGGATCTGCCTGCCTCCCCGGTGTAGCAGTCCCCGGTTAAGGCTTCCGAGCCGAGGGAAGAGCGGGTGTCCCCCGCTCCTTCCCAGACCCGTCCTCGGAAACACCGAGGATCTCGGTCTCGGTCTCGGACTTCGTCTCGGTCCAGCCGATCCCGTCGACATCGGCAGTCTTGGTCTCGGCACCGAGGTAAGCGGTGTCGCCGCTCGTCCTCGTCTTCCTCCTCGGAAGAGGAGAGGCTTCGGCGCAACTTGCGTCGACGCTACGAGGACCTGATGTGGCAGCAGTTACTTCTGTCCGGGAACAAGTCGACGCCGTCGCCTTCCCCGGCCATCAAGTGCCTGTCACCCGAGCGGCCGAAACAACCCCTCGCTGTAGTCGAGGTGCCCAAGCCTGGGCCGGTTGTTCGGCCTAAACCAGCTGCCCCACCGATTGTGGTGGAACCTCCGCCTCCACCACTGAAATCGGGGGCGGCGTCCAAGGACTCTCGGTCGGGCCAAGGCCTGCCCCACAGGTTGTCGGTCACCCTCACTCCCGACCGTCCTCAGCAGGTGGAGGGTGGCTCAGGCCCCAGGCAGCTCTTTGCGGACTCCTCCGAGTCCGACGACGACTCCTCCCTGTTCTCCAGGCCCATCGACCTGGAGTCCTCCGTAGGCCAGTCGATGGAAAGCCCATCATCCTTCATGGGTTTGCCCGGCTCATCTTGGAGTCCACGGGATGCAGCGCGAGCCCGTGTCCAGCGGGCCAAGTATCCCTAGCGGAGATACTGGACCGAGGATTCACCCACGGAGGCCTTTCCGGTGGCTGAAGCCATTGTTGGCCCAGCCTTGGAGCTCTGGCAGTGGCCTGCTTCCTGTCCTGCGCCTTGGGCGGATGGCCAGGAAGTATGCGGTCCCTACCGGCTCTTTGCCCGGTTTTTCGGAACACCCCTCTGCCGAGGGGTTGGTCACCGACAGCGTTTTCCGGCGTTCTGGGAGCGCTAGGGATGTGGACAAGCCCCCCGACAAGAAGTCCAAAAAGCTGGACTACGCCAGGCACAAGGTGTACGCTGCGTCCTCCCTTGGCCTCCGCCAGGCCAGCTCGGCCGTGCTGATGGCACACTTCTCCCACGCCCTCATGGGCTCCCTGGATGAGGTGATCCCTCATCTCCTGGCTGACCTGCAGACCACGGTCCGGCAGGTGCGGGACCAGGGTAGGGCAGTGGCTAAGCAGCAGCTCCAAACGGCTCTGGACATCGGAGACTCCTGTGCTGGATCGGTTGCGGCCATGGTGGCCATGCGCCACAGAGCATGGCTGAGGATATCCACCTTCATGGCGGATACCCAGCACAAATTGGCGGATGTCCCCTTCCTGGGGACCGACCTCTTCGGCCCTGGAGTGGAAGGTCACCTCCAGCGGATCGAAAAGTCCAGTGCCACTCTGGACTTGGTCACCTCTGCCCAGAAGGACAAAGGCCGCCAACAGCAGTAGCACAATTCCTTTCGCCCTTCTGCGTCTGCCGCACGTCCGGCCCACCAGTACCAGGGCCAGCAGGCTCGCGCTTGGCATCCCAAACCCAAGCCCGCGGCTTCCTCCAATAGGAAGCAGGGAGGTAAAGGCCCAGGAGGTCCCTCGGCCGGTCCCTCCTCCAAGCCTGCCCAGTGACAGGTTGAGGGGTGTCGCCCCCAGCCTCGTCACTCCCCCCTGGGTTCCCCCCGTGGGGGGACGGCTCCACCACTTCCTTTCTGCCTGGTCCGCTATCACCACGGACCGCTGGGTGTTGGAGGTGGTAGGAAAGGACCTGCCTCTGGAGTTCGAGCAGGCCCCACCCTTCCGAGCCGTCACCCCTTTCGGGGGGCCACGGGGTCCGCAGCTTCTCTGTCGGCCCGCCAAGCCAATATTACCCTGCTCCTCGAAAAAGAGGTGATCAGGAAGGTGGCGGATCTTCCTCCAGACCCGGGGTTTGTGTCCAGGTACTTCCTGGTCCCAAAACGGACGGGAGGCTGGCGCCCCATTCTTGACCTGCACGACCTGAACAGGTTCCTAAGGTCTCGGACCTTCAGGATGGTCACTCTGGCTCAGATAATCCCATCCTTGGAATGAGGCATGTGGTTCTGTTCCCTGGACCTTCAGGACGCGTTCTTTCACGTCCCAATCCGTCCATCCACCAGAGATTCCTCCACTTCAGGCGGAGGATCCTTCTACAGTTCGGGCCATGCCCTTCAGCCTTTCCTAGCTCCCAGGGTCTTCACCAAATGCATGCAGTGGTGACAGCATTCCTCTTGCGCTGAAGGGTCAGGTGTACCCTACCTGGACGACTGGCTGATTGCAGCCCCTCCAGCCGGAGGTGGGCGGTCCAGAGATCTGGCCCTCCAGGTTTGCTCTCAGGTTGGCCTCCTCATCAGCGAGGCCAAGTCAGAACTCGTGCCAAAGCAGGTGATAGAATTCATCGGGGCAGAGCTCGACTCTCTACGAGCCAGAGCACGGCTCCTGGCGGACAGGGCCGAAGTTCTTTCCTCCTTTGCCCGATCATTTCAGGTTGGGCAATCGCGCCCTGCCCGGGACTTCCTGCGCCTCCTGGGCCTTATGGCGGCCTGCACCAGTGTGGTCCGTTGGGCCCGCTGGTACATGCGTCCCCTTCAGTGGGGACTGGCCAGCCAGTGGTCACAGCACTTCGATCTGCTGGATCAGCTAGTGACAGTGACCCAGGGGATGTGGAACGCTCTCCAGTGGTGGACCGTTCCAGCACATCTGCAGGAGGGCATCCCATTTGTCTGCCCCGAGCCGACGGTCTCTCTATCGACCGATGCCTCTCTGATGGGTTGGGGTGCCCATCTGGGGGAGCACAGCGCACAGCTTCTGGTCCCTCTGGAGTCCCGATGCCATATCAACCTGCTTGAGCTTCGAGTGGTCCGTCTAGCCCTCACCGCCTTCGCTCCGTTTCTGTGGGGTCAAGTGGTTCAGGTCCAGATGGACAATACCACGACCATGTACTACCTAAACCGTCCAGGGCAGGACGCGCTCCATGCCCCTGTGCAGGGAAGCTCTCCGCATTTGGTCACTCGTGCGCAGCCTGGAGGCGGATCTCCTCGCCATTCATGTGGCAGGAGCCTCCAACACCCTGGCCGATGCCCTAAGCCAGATAGGGGCTGCGTCTCACGAGTGGTCTCTCCTGCCGGAGGTAGTACAAGATCTCTTGTCCCACTGGGGCACGCCTCAGGCGGACCTGTTTGCCTCCAGGGAGAATGCGCACTTGAGACTGTTTCATGCCCACCCACCTCAGCAGGGCTCGCTGCAGGGGGATGCCTTCTCGAGGCCGTGAACCCTGGGCCTCTTCTACGCTTTTCCCCCATTTCCCTTGATCCACAAGGTGCTTCTCAAGGCGAGGAGGGACAAGGCGCAGGTGATTCTGGTAGCCCTAGACTGGCCCCGCCAGTTCTGGTATCCAGATCTCCTCATTCTCAGCTCCAGGCTTCCAAGGCGGCTTCCAGCTCACCCGGACCTGATCTCAGTCAATCAGGGGAAGGTATTCCATCCGGACCTTCAATCCCTGCACCTGACGGCCTGGTTCCTGAGCGGCTAGAGTTCCAGGCCTTGGGTCTTTCCGACGAGGTCCTCAATGTCGTTGAGGCATCCCGTAAGGAGTCGATCAGAAAATGCTATGCCTTCAAATGGAAGAGATTTTCCATTTGGTGTCAGGGCAAGGCCTGGACCCTTCCTCCTGTTCCTTGGCAAGCATTCTGGACTACCTGTGGTCCCTTTCTCAGCTAGAGCTTGGTCAGACCTTAAGGTGCACCTGGCAGCCATCTCTGTACCAGGCGCGGGCGGGAAGCAGTCGGTGGCGCAGGAGAAGGTGGTGGGCGCTTTTCAAGGCCTTGATCACATATCCTCCGGTGCGAGAACCTCCACCTCCGTGGGATCTACTGCTGGTGTGGCTAAGCCCTTGGGCAAGCCATTCGAACGATGCACAGGCGTGACATCTCTCACCTGTCGTGGAAGACCGCCTTCTTGGTGGCTATCCGTCAGCCAGAAGGATGGGAGAGCTCCAGGCGCTTTCCATGCAGTCTCATATCTGGTCTTCCACAGGGACAAGGTTGTCCTCGCCCCCACCGAAATTCCTTCCGAAGGTGGTGTCGGAGTTTCACCTTAACCAGGTGTTGACTCTGCCAGTGTTCTACCCCAATCACACCTCGGAGGCCGAATATAGGCTCCATACTTTGGACCCTAGAAGAGCGCTTGCTTATTATAAGGAGCGGATGGCTGAAGTTCGGGGAGAGGTTCGCCAGCTGTTTGTCACCTACGCTGAAGCCACACCTAGCAGACCTGCAGCCAAGTGGACGATAGGCAGGTGGGTCACCTCCTGCATAGATCTCTGCTATCAATTGGCGGGCATGGAGCCTCCCAGAGGGATAAGAGCTCCCGCCATACTGCTGCATCGGTGGCTGCTTCCAGGGCTGCCCCTATCCAGGAAATCTGCAGGGCTGCTACCTGGAAGTCAGCACACACCTTCACCACCCACTACCACATCGACCTTGAGTCACGCCGGGATGCTGGTTTTGGGGCCTCGGTTCTCCAGTCATTATTCCCTAAGTAGGGGGTGTGCCTTGCCTCCCTCCTCCAGGAGAACTGCTAGGAGTCTGCCAGACAGTGTGGATGAACAACATATCCATGTCCCTAGAAATACAAGTTACTCACCTGTAACAGGAGTTCTAGGAATGGTATTGTTGTTCATCCACGATCCTAACCTCGGCCCGGCACAACCTAGCTTCCAGCGGGCTAGATCTGGCATCATGGGGTGGGCCGAGAGTTTTACCACCTAGGTGGGTGGGAGGAACCAGCTTGAAGACCTTCCGGCAAGATTTAAAGCGGCAAGGAACCTGCTAGACAGTGTGGATGAACAACATATACCATTCCTAGAACTCCTGTTACAGGTGAGTAACCTGTATTTTTGTTGCACTACAGTTAAAAAAGTGTTTTTTTAAGTCTTATTGCTGTTTATATTAAAAAGTTAGATGCTTTGCAGACTCATTACAGATTTAAACTGTTAATGTTTAGAGTCTCTTTGCTTAAGAGAAGGACGGCTAACCTTAGTTGGATGGAACATGGCTAATTGTACTACTAAGTTTATGTCTCTAAATGTGAACGGATCGTCCAGCCCAGTCAAGAGGAAAAGGATCCAGCAATTTGTCGCATCCCAAGGATGTGGAGGTGTGTTCCTGCAGGAGACCCACCTCTCCCCCCAGGAGGCCCAAAAACTTAAATCAAAGTCTTTTCCTGTGGTATATCATTCATCCCTCCCTGTGGGTAGAAAGAGGGGGGTGGCGATCCTTTTATCGGTAAATCTACACTTCCAACAGCAGGAGGTGTTAGAAGACCCTGAAGCTAGGTATATTATAGTGGTTGGGTCTATATAGGACACTCAAATAACCCTGGCCAACATCTACATCCCCCCCCCCGGGTCCTCACTCAGAGTATATTCAAACATTCTACAACTGGTGGCAGAAAAGGCCAAAGGCATTTTAATAATGGGTGGAGACTGGAATATAGTTTTCAATAGGGCCCTTGACTCAACCTCCCAGATTCCAAAACTGGATGCAGCTAAGGCTCGATCTGTTAAAATTCAGCTGGAACAGCTGGGCCTGTCTGATATTTGGAGAGAAATACCCTAGAGCAAGTCAATATACTTGCTTCTCTCCCAGGTTTAGGGTCTTTTCCCGTCTTGACATGTTCTTTACATTCACGAGCGACCTAAACAAGTTCCCTTCTATATGGGTGGGTACGCCCATCCTCTCTGACCATAGCCCTGTCTACCTGGAGGTGGAGCTGGGACTGCCCAAGGGTACCACACACTGGAGTCTAAATACCTCTCTCCTTCAAGATAAAGGAGTTATAAAGGAAGATTACGTGAAAATAACCCTCGAGGAAAATACTAGACAAGAAACTATGCCACAAATATTATGGGATACGATTAAAGCCTCACTCAGAGGTAAACTTATATCAATAGCATCTCATAAAAATCGAGAAATGAGGCAAAAACAACAGAAACTAATGTCTCAGATTAAAGAACTGGAAGACGCTCAAAAAATCAAGTGGGAGGAGCCCCGGAATAGGGAATTGTTAAAGTGCAGGAATCTATTACAAAACATCCAAAAAGCGGAGGTAGAAAAAGCCCTGTTTTACTTAAAACAAAGATACTACGAAGGCGGGCCCCGAGGTACTAAACTCTTAGCCTTCAGACTGCGTCAATATGCGGCAAAAGCCACAATAACTAAAATAATATCTCCTCGAACAGGCCAAATGGTCAGACAAACCACACAGATAGCAGAATTGTTTGTGGAATACTATTCCAAATTATATAGCTCAGAAGACAAAACTTCCCAACAAGACAAACGAAACTATTTGGAATCCATCCCACTCCCTCCCCTCCCACCGGACACCGCCAGATTGCTGACCAGGTCCATCACCCAAGAAGAAATAATCTCCACAATTAAAAAACTTAAGCCAGCTAAATGCCCTGGCCTGGACGGGTTTGGGCAGAATTTTATAAAACATTGGCCACAGAAACAGCTCCCCTACTTCTTAAAGTCTTTTCAAACATCTGGACTGAGAGGGGCCCCCCTCCACCCTCCTGGCAATACACGACTATAACATTCTTGCATAAGGAAGGAAAGGACCCCTCAAAGTGTGAATCGTACTGCCCCATATCCTTACTCAACCAAGACTATAAGATCTTTACTTCTATAATAGCCTCAAGGCTGAACCCCATTTTACCAGATTTAATTCAGTCAGATCAATCTGGCTTTGTCATGGGCCGACAAGCCCCTGACGGAGTACGTTCCGCCTTAGATATGATAGATAAGATCCAACGCACCCGCACCCCGGCATGCCTGTTAAGCCTAGATGCCGAAAAGGCCTTTGACAAGGTCTCCTGGGACTTCCTGTTCTTGGTGCTTGAACACAGGGGATTCCCTGAATCCTTCATAGGCACCATGAGATCACTGTACACGGGTCCTCAGGCATATGTCAGGGTGAATGGGGGACTGTCAAATAGATTCCAACTGGGTAGGGGCACTCGACAGGGGTGCCCCCTCTCCCCTCTCTTATTCGCCCTGTATATCGAGCCTTTGGCAGAGGCCGTCAGGATGGCGAAGGACATAGCAGGGATTGAGGTGGGCGGTATAGAGAAAAATATCCTGCTATATGCAGATGATGTGTTGCTGACCCTCTCTCAATCGCATAAATCTATAGAGCAGGTGTGGCCCATTTTGGAAGACTTCGGGAAACATTCGGGATACTCCCTAAATAAAACAAAAACGGGAGCTCTAAGCTTCTTCATTAATCCCTCCGAGGGCATCCGCCAACTTCTCCCCTTAAACTGGTCTGCTGAGGGGATGAGATATTTAGGGATTAATATCACTAAACACCCATCTAAATTATTTAAAGCAAATTATTCGCCCCTGACGGCCTCTCTCAAGAATGACATGGAAAGATGGTCTCTGACCAGCATGCCCATGCACGTTAGAATCCAAGCCATAACAATGAATGTACTACCTAAATTCTTGTACTTGTTCCAATGTATACCATTACACATACACAGATCCAACTTCCAGCTGTGGCACAAAATGATCTCCAGGTTCATTTGGGCCAATAAGAGACCCAGAATAAGCCTCAAGATACTACAGGCTCATTGTGAGGATGGTGGAAGATCCCTCCCAGACTTGGAGGATTATTTCCTTGTGGTGCAATTGAAGTATGCACTCCAGTGGGCCGGTCCCAGCTCCACCTTCAGCTGGAGGGGACTGGAAAGGGGAGAGGAGGAAGAGGGGGGGTAGGTTACCCCTTGAGAACCGAATAGTGACTCCCCCTTTAACCCGAAATCACCTGGTGCCTAGGCTCAGTTCGAATGGAGAGACCCTCCGCTCAGTCCACAGACTGTGGCAAAAATATAAGTTGTTACCTTCGTTATGGCCTTTAAAAAGTCTGGCTTGGGCCAAGGACTTCTCCCCCAACTGACTAGACCTTACATGCAAACACTGGAGTAGGATGGGTCTGGTATATTTTGGGCAGTTTGCTCAGGGGGGCCTGATCCAGGACTTCAACTCACTTAAGAATAGGTTTAACCTCAAAAACTCAGATTATTTTAGGTTCCTTCAAGCAAGAACATATATTACATCTATCCAAAGGAGAGAGGTGAATCCTGACAGGGTTGTACCCTTTTTAGCAGCCATCCAACAGATAAAATCCTCCACGGACCAAAAGGGCCTGATATCCATCCTTTATAAGGTTCTCAGAACCATAAGAGCAGACCCCTTATCCAGGATCAAAAACAAGTGGCAGGAGGAGGCCGGCCCCAGCTCCACACCCCACAACTGGAAATCCATCTTTAACATTGCTAGAACAGCGACCAGATCACCCCTTTGGCATGAATTTGCCTGGAAGGTAAGGGTTCGTTTTTTCCTTACCCCCATAATATTAAATAAAAGAAACCCTCACTTTCTAGCTAGCTGATGGAGGGGATGTGGGGAGGAGGAGGCAGGATACCTTCATATTTTTTGGGCGTGCCCAAGGCTGTTTGGATTTTGGGCAGACATTATTTCAGCTATGCAGGAAATTTTTACAATAGCCCAACCTTTAAACTTTGAGGAAATGATTTTGGGGATGCCACCATCGGACATCAAGTGGTCTGACCCACTGTACCTTTGGGCAATCCTGACAACAGCAGCCCACAAGGCTATAACTAGGACTTGGTTTAGTTCCTCACCGCCTCAGAGACAGGACTAGATTTCAGTTGTCAAGGGCCTAGCTGAATTGGAGGAACTCGCCTTTAAAATAAACCATCAGACCACACTTCATGTCCGAAGATGGTCGAGGTGGGTAATCTGGCAACAGTCAGAAGGGGAAACTTGACCTAGGAAATGGGACAGGGCATCTTTCCTACTCCCAGGTGAGGACGATCCGTAGTAAACTAAAACCTCAATAATTTAACTACACTGGAAGAAATTTGTTGTAGACTAAAGGTTTTACTCTTGACTCTAACTCTAAGACTGTAGAAATGTTCTCCTCTGGGCACAGAGAGAATGTGTACTGTATTCCTTTATAATGTACTGAGTGTGTAATACTGACTCTCTAAGATGTAATCAATTACTCTGCAAAACTTAAATAAAAATCAAAGTGAAAAAAAAACCAAAAACCTGCCAGCCTGGTTGTTACGAATGCTGCACTGCCTATGCGAGCGTTCGCACAGTACACCTAAGTGAATGTGTGAGCTGGCGCAGCCAGCTCAAATACAGAAGCAGTGCTATGGTACTTACTGTAGATGCCATGTAGGCATCTGCTGTGTGTGCTTCATCCCTGAGGGACTCAGAGGCATTTATGTGGGCTCAGAGACATGCTGGAAGGGAAAAAATTAAAATATTATGAAAGCACTCTTAACGGCTGCTAGTTTGAGTGCACTGCTTCTTTAAGAACAGCCGAGGCTGCTTTATGAATGGAGCCCTGCCTGCCTGCTGCATTGGGGGAGGGCATTACGGCACAGGGCAGGGGGATTCCCTTGCAAGCCCCTCTCTGCCACTGAACATCAGGACAGAGGGGCATCTACATGACCATGGGGGCAATTAAATTTAAAACAGTGTTGTTTGCATGCAAGGTGGACTAAAAGTGTGGGACTCTGAATAAACTGTTTGTTGGCAGCCATATTGACGCCTTTGACCTGAAATGCTCCAATCAGGATTTGAGGAGCCCTGGAGGACTCAGTAATGGCTCCTTGGTAGGGGGTATGGACATTGCCCTTGGCAAACAAACAGCCAACCAATCAGGCATCAAATGGACCTAATTCATGTTACTTTTGTGGACAGACAGCTGTGCTTATCCAATGAGATGTTGCCATTCTCTCTTCGCCCCCCAGGGACATATTCAGCTCAGGGCAGTCTGGCTGAAGCTCTGTGAGACAGGTGGGCTTGGACTGTGTCCAAAAAAAAGTTTGGAAGTCAGCTTAAGGCTTCCGCGCCAAACTACAGGAGACTTGCCAAATAGCTTTCTACCAACTGGAAAGCCAGAGCGAATAGTTGAAGAGCCACTTGCAGCTAGTACTCTGCAGCATCTGATGGAAGCACTCAGCCTGTGAGGAGGGTGTACTGTATCCTGCCAAACACCTGAAAGATGATAAGGTTAAGCAAGCAGATCCCAGACACGTCTGCAGGAGATTCCCATAGTCGGGGAAAACCAGTTTGAAGCAAAGCAGTTGTGTTGTGGCTTGAACCTACAATGTTGGAACTGCCTGAGAGACTGTTTGCCACTCCTAGCTTTAGGGGGTGTGCTGGTTGTTTTCAGAGGCTAAAGGTCTACTGCCTGTAGAGAGAAAGGGAGAGAGAGAGAGCGACCACTGAACTCCTGAACAGAAGCCACTGCCAGCAAGGACGGTCTGGGGAGTCAGACAGGTAGTGCTACTGCTAGGCACTACCCATCATCTTCCCTGGAGGCATGTGGCCCTGGTTCCCAGTACCGGCCTGTTCCAGCGACTGATCCAGCCTGCACAGAAGGTGACAAGCTGCTAGAGCCTGCAACAGCCTGAAGATGACAAGCTGCTAGACTCCAGATCCAGCCAAGTTAATTGCAGACCTGCTTCACTGCTCGAGGCACCCAGCTCAACTGACTCAGCCTACTGTTGCTGCTCTGACCTTGAAAGTACGGTCTACTAAACTGCAAGTAACCACAGGGCCTTCCCTGTCTGGGGATTTGTTTAAAGTTTGCCAGCCAATTCCCTTTTTGTTTGAAAGTGCACCAACGTCAGCCAACCTGCAGCAACGTACAGACCCGTAACGTCTTTGTCTGGGTACCCAGTTAGACATTTGGGGACACAGTGGGGAGGTGGGTTTATGTAGTGCTGTTTGGGTGAGTTGTTATTGTTGTTGTTTATGGTGTTGCCAGTTATATCAAATGTTTCAGCTGTTATTTATTTCTGCATCCAACTCCCCTTTCCCTGGTTAATAAATCTTTTATTGTTGGTGTTCAGTACTGGCTGTGAGCATATTATTAGCTGTAGTCATTAATTGCATACAAAGTAAAGTATTGTAGCTGTTTGTGGTGTTCCATGTGTGGGGTGACTGGAAGGGGAGGTGGGTAGGTACAGCATCCTAGGGGGTTATACTACGCAAACATCTGGCTCACTATATTTTACTCTGACTGGAGGCACCATGCTGTTTAATTTCTGTTTGGGGAAGAACTCCCCATTATCATCAAAACAGAGCCCAGGCCCCTCAACCTGGTTGGAGTTCAACTTGCAGGTGTAGTAGCCTGTTGTTACACGGCATCTGGGTTACATAGGAAGTATATATTCAGGCTAAAACAAATATAACCCAAACTTCTATCCCTGTCTGGGTGACCAGGACTAGTCCCTTGGCCACCTCCTCCTCACAGCAGTTATTTGCCATCCTCCCCTCCCCTCCCCATTATCCCACAGTTGTTGTCTTGAAAGCAGTGGAGATCAGTGTGTCTCACTACCAGAAACCTAGGGAATAAAATGTGTGACCTCCAGGCATTTGTAGCTGAGGCCCAACTGGACCTAGCATCGGTGATATTAAACTAGGCAACACAGTACCATGACTGGGATCTTGTAGTTCCTGGCTGTACCCTCTTTAGTATGACAGGATAGAAGGTAGAGTGGGTGGAGTAGCCCTGAATGTGAGAGAAAACATTACCGCTACAGAGGATAGGGACACAAATGGGGGAACAGTAACATCGAGACCATATGCACTTGTTCACAGGTATGGAGAGGATCATCAAAGCAAGTGTAGCTTATGGACTGCTAAATCAGAAGGAGATGAAGGACATGGTCCTTGAAGAATAGATCAGAAAGATAGCAACACAGGGAGAGGTGGTTGTAATGGGGGACTTCAACATGCCAGACGTTGATTAGAGTATCATTGTAGCATGAAGTGCCATTAGCTAGGGATTAGTGGAGGCATTCCAGGACAGCTTTCTGGCACAGTGTATTGCAGGACTGAAGAGAGGAGTGAGCTTGACTTGGTCCTCACAAATAGGGGAAAATGTCAGAGAGGTTACTGTGAGGGAACCACTGGGGAGCAGTGACATCAGACAGTATGGTTCAGCACAGTGCTAGAAGCAGAGTATATCAGCTAAAAACCCAGAGTACTGGATTTCAGGAGGGTTGATTTTAAGAGAATGTGGGCACAGCCCCAGATTCAACTAGAGGGGGTGAAGCTGGTTGAAGGGGTAGTCAAAAAATGGAGTATTATCAGGGAAGAGTTAGAAGTAGTCACAGACCTTTGCATACAGAAGTTTGGTGAGAACTGGAAGCAAAAGAAGCCTATGTGGTATACCAAGTAGGTGAGGATGGTGGTGAGGGAAAAGAGGGTGTCCTTCAAAAGGAACAAAATCAACCTAACAGACAGAAAACAATAGGGAGGCTTACTTGGACAAACTAAATGAGGCCAGTAGGATGGTGAGAGGGCAGAAGGGGATAATGAACTTAAAATTCCAGAGGGCATGAAGAAGAGAGCCAAGGCATTCTTCTAATACATTAGGGAAAAGTGTAAAACTAAGGAAGGGATAGTGAGGCTAAAAAGGTGAATGCTAGGAGGATGATGACAAGGGTAAGACAATCATGCTAAATGATTATTTCTGCTCCATCTTCAGGTTGGAAGAACATTGACCACGCCTAAAGTGCTGGATAAAACCGAGGCAGGATGGGGAGCAAATACGGACATGGAGCCATAGTGTAGGAGAGGGTGCAGAAGATGCTGGAGACTCTATAGACAGACAAATCTCTGGACCTAGACTGCCTGCATCTGAGGGTGTTGAAAGAGATGAAACAGGCGCCTTTGGCACTGCTGAAGGACTTCATCAATTGCTCATTTGAGGCAGGAGTGGTGCCTCTACACAAAAAAGGTAGAAGGGACACCCGGGAAACTATGGGCTAGTAAGCTTGACCTCAATAATGGGTAAAAGGTGTCAGCATGGCTCAGTTGGTAGCACATCTGTCTCTGGGCAATGAGATTGTGAGTTCTTGTCTTACACCAGGATTGGGCACATACCATAAATCAGTGCTGGAACTACACTTTGTGAGGTTTAGGAGCTAGGGGGGCCCATAAGGGTCCTATCTTCAAATTGAGCCCCCCTTCCCTTAATAAGTCAATGGCAGTGATGTGTGCGCTACCGGGGCCCACTTCAGAGCTACCGGGGCCGAGCCCTGGCAAGCCCCCCTGTAATTGCAGCACTGCCATAATGCTGGCACCTGAGTGTAGCAGTAAGGGAATGCTGTACTGTCAAGGTGTGCTGTCCTTCAGATGAGAGTTTAAACCAGGGTCCCTTCTGCTCATCCTGGTGTTGTCCTGGTGGGTGTCCAGGTGGAAGTGAAAGAACCCAAGGCACTTTTTGCAGAGTAGGGGAATTTCCCCAGTGTCCTGGCCAGTATTCCCCTTCTAGCTGGTTTATGCAGTTGTCCCAGGCTGTGTGTGGGTGTTGATGTGTAAAATGGCTGCTGCGACATGTTCAGTCACTTCACTACCAGTCTAGCATTGCTTGTAAAGCGCTTTGGGGTACAATGTATAAGAAAAACGGTATATACATGCTGATTCTTCTTCCTCTTCCTCTGCTTCTTAAACCATGATCCCTTCTGCCCATCTCTGGTGCTGTCCTGGTGGGTGTCCATGTGGAAGTAAAAGAACCCAAGGCACTTTTCACGAGAGTAGAGGATTTTTCCTTGTGTCCTGGTAAACATTCCCCTTCCCATACACTGGTTCATGCACCTGTCTAAGTTTGTGAGTGGGTGCTGTGCAGAATGATTGCCACTAAATGTATACAGTCACTTTACTACCAGTTTCTCATGGTTTGTAAAGTGCTTATGGATACAGTGTGAATGAAAAGTGCTCTATACAGTAAATGCTAATTATTCTGCTAAAATGCTGAAAGCAGTTTTAAAGCAAAGGCTGGTGGAATGTCTGGAGGCTAATGGCAATCAGATATATTTTTTGATTCAGTGATGAAGGCTGTTAATAAGGGTCTGGCTGTACCCATGTTGTACCTGGGTTTAACCAAAACATTTTACTCCATTCCACATGAAGGCTTATTGAGAAACTGATTAATTTGAATATAGGGGAGAAAGTGACAGACTGGTTTTGTAACGTGCTGGGAACAGACGCAGAGAGAGAGGTTCTGAATGGGGAGCTCTCAGAGGTGAGTGGGGTCACCAGTGGGGTACTGCAGAGATTGGTCTTGAGCCCGGTACTATTTAACATCCGTATTTGTTACATAGGAGAGGGTACTCAGGGCAAAACCTGTCTCTTGGTGAGTGACACAAAATTCAGTGAGGGAGTAGACGGCAGGGGGTGAATAATGACAGTGGAGGATTTGGGAAGTCACAGTTACAGGACAGAGGAGGCAGCGCAATTGTAGTGCATGCAGGTCAGTGCCATTCCTAGGACAGCCAGCCCTGATCACAAACGAGGCAATCCAGAGGGCAGAATGTACTCAAAGGAGGAACTGACGCGTTCTCTATTTGGCTTTAAGTCTCTCTGTTTTGAAAAGCTGAATTGTTGTCGAGAATCACTTAGCCAAGTTTACACAATATATTGATGCCTGTGAATAATTTTGTCTAAAAACTCATTTGGATTTGGATTAGCCCAGTGTACTTTTCACACAATCCCAAGTTTAAATTTGCATAAGTGGGTGCCATGGTGGCACCAATTACAGTTCCACATACCAGTATGTAAAATTCCTGCTCAAATTCAAACATGTTAGAGTTAGCAAAAATTCAAAGCCCTTGATTAAGAACTTCACAGTAAGGAAACACTAGTATTAATCATTGTGATGCAGCGAATAGTATGATTCACATATGAGGTCAGTATCATCTATGAACATACATATGAACATATGAAATTGCCAGCAGATAAAGCCCTTATACTGCAGCTGTCCCTCCCTCCCCTTCCCTACTTCAGTGACCTTCCCCCTTACTCTGTCCCATCCCCTTTTTGGAGCAGCCCACTTTTCTACAGGATACCACTCCTCTGGCAATGCGTTCCACCCAGACATCACCCTCTCCGTAAAACAGTGTCTCCTCATTTCCCTCCTGAACCTTCCCCCTTCCAATCTCAGATCGTGCTCTCGAGTGTCCCTCCCTCTCCTTAATTTGAAAAGCCCCTCCGTGCCCATCTTATTTATTCCCTTCATGTAAATGAAGGTTTAATTCATGTCCCCTCATCCCTCCTCTCCTCCAGGGAGTACATGTTCAGCTCCCTCAGCCTGCTCTCGTAGGGCAAGTCCACTAGCCCCTGGATCGTTTTTGTTGCCCTGTGCTGCACCCCCTCCAGTAACCTAATGTCCTTCTTCAGGTAGTGCCGTCAGAGAACTGCACGCAATACTCCAGGTGTGGTCTAACCAATAACCTGTATAGCAGCAGGATCATCTCCCCCCTCCTGGAAGATATGCCTCTGGCAATACAACCCAGCATCCTGTTGGCCTTTGCAGCTGCCTTTCTACACTGTGCTGAGTTGTTCATTGCCCTGTTATGTTCACCCTCAGATCCTTCTTCTCTTCCGTCTTGGCTAGTTGAATCCACCCTAGCTGGTGGCTCCTCCTTGATTTTTTTGTGCCAAAATGTGCCAAGTGTCCAACCAGGCATCCAATTTTGCCAGATCATCTTGCAACCCCTGCCACCCTTCTAAGTCATCCACTACTGCTCCCATCTTTGCATCATCTGCAAACAGACTGATCTTGCTCTTGATGCCTATTTAGATGTCTGCTATGTAACTGGGTACTAAAATTACCTTTCTTAGGTTCTTGTTGGAATGGCACAAAGGAAGAGACAACAGACAAGTGGTGCAAATGTAATTTATTACAGGTAAATGACAATACAGGCTTACTACCAATAGTGAATACACTGGGAGAGCTTCCAGTTTTCCTTACCTATGTGGGTGCAGTCTCTTGTCTCAGAGAAGCTACGTGCTGCAAGGGGTCTTATACCCCGATAATTATTATGGTAACTACTAAAGAAGATACATAAAAAGTATATAATTGGACAGTAACAGGTGGCATGAGTAACTATCCTAACTAACATAAGAAGTTGCTTAGCTAGCAAAGATAGCAGGAACAATGGGATCTCTATAAGTCTCCAAGGTCAATTGCAGTTACAGTGATGCACAAGCACTAAAGATGGCACTGTTGCCTAATTTATGATTATACAGTTAAAAATATAATGGAACACATCTCCCAGGACTAAGACAGATTGGTAAAACATAATGGAGCATAATGTGTTTTAGTAACATACAGCAGAACACAGATCCTGACACTTATGCTTGTACGATAAGTGTCTCTGCCCTATGGTTAGTACATATACCTACATATGTGCTGCTGTCCATGAGGTGGGGGTACAATCAGAGGTGCTGAACCATGGATAACAACTATGACAATCCTAAATAACACCGGCCTCAGTACAGAGCCCTGCGGCACCCCGCTTGTCACTGCCCTGGGAGATGAGAGCTCCCCTCCCACCACCACTCTGTGCTGTCTCCCATACAGCCAGTTCACTACCCATCCCACCATCTTCATCCCCGGCCCTGTGCCTCCCATGCAGCACCAAATTGAATTCCTTACTGAAGTCCAGGTACAGGACATCCACTGCATTGCCCCTGTCTAATTGTATGGTTTCCCAGTCATAGTACTCTACCAGGTTGGTCTAACAGGATCTACCTGAAACAAACCCATGCTGTGTGCTGTCTTGCAGCCCATTAGCCTCTAGGAGGGAAACCAGCCTCTCCTTCAGGATTGTCTCCATCAGCTTTCCAGCGATGGATGCGCGGCTTACAGGTCTGTAGTTCCCTGGCTCATCCTTGCGGACACTCTTGTTGAGGAGTACCATGTGTGCCATCCTCCAGTCCTAAGGTACACTCCCTGAGTCCAGGGATGCATTGAACAGGTCTACCAAGGGTTCTGCCAGGACTTCTGCCAGCTCCTTCAGCATCCTGGGGTGTATGCCATCTGACCCTAGTGCCTTGTCCATCCTCAAGCCCTCCAGTACTCTGCCCACTGGGAGTTTCCCATCTGTCACCGCCGCCTCCCCATGCCCACTCTCTCTTTCCCCCTTGGGTACAGCTCCTTCTTTCTCTTTAGTAAATAATGAAGAGAAGTACTTGTTTAATGATTCTGCCTGTTCTGCCCTCTTTTCACCCGCCCCATCCCTCTTTATCCTTACTGTTTGGTCCTTACAGCTCCTTTTCTCCCTGATATACCTGAAGAAGCCCTTCTCCCCCTCTTTGGTACCCTGTGTTAGCCTAAGTTCCCTGGACACCTTGGCTGACCTGACTGCCCTTGTCACCTCCCTCGACTCCTTCAGGTATTCCTCTCTGTCCTCCCCTCTCCCTGTTTTTTTTGAACCTCTTAAAGGTGACTCTCTTCTTCCTTACTTTTTCCATGACCCCCCCTACTCACCCAGCTAGGCTTCTTGGCCTTAGCCCTCTTACTCTGGACCCTTGTACACGTTACGGTTGCCTCCTCAATTCCCAGTTTAATGACCTCCCACTTCTGGTTAGTGTCCATGTTTGGATGGATCCTGGCCAGATACTCCTATACTGTTTCCTTCATCCTGCCAAAGTCGGCCCTCCTGAAATAACACCTGTGTGCCCATTCCTGCTCCCCCTTTCCCCATGTTTATCTTGAACCACACTGAGTGGTGGTCTCTCCCCACCAGCAGTTCCTCCACCCCCAGCTCCTTCACAGACTCACCATTTACCAGCAAAAGGTCTAGGGTGTTCCCTAACCTGGTTGGTTCGTTGACCATCTACAATAGGAAGCTGTCCTGGAAGGCATCCAGAAATACCTGCTCCCTTCTATTCGTGGTGGCTGGGGTGGGTACCCCAGTCAACTCCTGGCAGGTTGAAGTCCCCCACAATCACCATGCTGCCCCTGCCACAGGTCCTTCTGATCTGTCCTGCTAGTTCCCTGTCTTACTCCTCTGTCTGAGAGGGTGGAATGTATACCAGTCCCATCCTGAGGGTCCTATTTTTGGAGTCCTGGAGCTGCACCCATAATGACTCCGTGCTGCCCTGCTCCCCTTCCTCCGTGACACACTTCAGTCCTTCCCTCACGTACAGCGCCACCCCTCCCTTTTTACTTTTACCCTGTCCCTCTGAAATATCCTGTACCCTGGTACTGCCAGGTCTCAGTCATGGTAATGGGTGGCCCATGTCTTGGTGATGGCCACCATGTCCACCTCCCCATCTGCCATGAGAGAGTGTAACTCTACTGTTTTGTTCCCTAGACTCCTAGCATTCAAGGTTACTACCCTCCACCCCACTTTCTGACCCCCTCTCCCTACTTTCTCTCCCTTTCTAGCATCCCCTCCTGATCTCCCCCTGAGTCTCTTGCTGCTGGTATAGGGGGTTAGCTCGTTCGACTTCCCTGCCTGTGGATCCTGCCTGACTCCTGCCCACCCACTCTTCTAGTTTAAATTCTCTTTGTTTGCTAAGTATTACTCCAGTTTCTGTTTCAATACCCTCCTTCCCTCCTCACTTAAGTGTAGGCTGTCCTTAGAGTAGAGATCACTGCCCTCCCAGGTCCCCCCCCCACACCAGCCCATACCCTTTGGACGGACACTATTCTGTTAGCCACATGTTAAATCGCTCTATCCTCAGCTTCCTTGCCGTGCTCGCCCTGGGTACTGGAAGCACCTCCGAGAAAGTTACTGATCTTCCTGCCTCTTCACAAATCAGCCCCAGCTCCTCAAACCTCCTCTGGACTACATCTACCATATTTCCTGCCAGGTCATTTGTTCCCAAATGCAGAACTATGTGAGGTTTCTCCCTACCCCTTCTAGCATACTTCAAAACAGATTGACCCACCCTTTCCACTGTCATGCCTGGCATGGCCTCCGCCCATATGTGACTATGCCTCTCCTCCTTGCTTCTCAGCTGATCTCTTTCAGAACTGTCTCCTAGCACTAGGATCCCACCCCTGTTTTCATGTTCTGCTCGCCTTGTCCTTCCTTTATCCCATCCCCTTCCTCTCCACTCCCCCAGCACAGTTGTTCCCTCTTCCACTCCTGTTGTAATGTCCCCTGTCTCTGCTCTGCCCTCCTCCTCCCCTTTCTGCTCTGATTTTACCTGCCCTCTCCACCAGGCTCCACCTGCCTCCTCCCCCGATGCATCCCTACCCCTTTCTTCTCATACCTCCCCTCCCCCCTTCCCCACAACCCCCCTTACTACTCGACCTATCCCCCATACCATATCCTTTCAACCTTGGCTCCCCTCCCATTCCCTTCTCGCCTGGTCTGTCATCAGCTCCTCCGCCTGGCACTCCCCCAACACATCCCCCAAACCTGCCAGTACTGCGAACTGATTTTTCGATGTCCCTTCACTACCACCTATTTCCTCCTTCCTTCTGCTCGCCACTCCACCGCTGCTGACTCTGCAACTGTTAGATTCCTCCTTCCCTCCCGTCTTCCATTCCTCCCCTTTCCCGCTCTCGTTTGTACTCTGAACTGGGATCCCCTGTCTCCTCCTCCCCCCATCTGCCACCTTCTTTCCACTCCTCTCTCTCTCTCTTTGATCTGTCCTCTCCCCTCAGTTACCCTCCTTCCCTCCACAGCCGCTGAGTTGTTTTCCATTGCAGCATGTATTCCCCTCTTAAGCTCCGTTTGTAAACAGCTGATCTCACTTCTAAGCTGCCTTATTTGCCTGCACACCAAACACCCTCCCACTCTCAACACAATTTTCAAAAAGATTGCTGTCTCCACAGCTGTTGCAGCCTACCATCCTTCCCGTCTCACTTTTCGCTCACCATTGTCCCCCCATATTTTCAGTAGAAGGATGCCCATACCACACTGTGACCCCTCCCATCCACCTTTTCCAGTTCTGCCCATGGTTCCCCCAGCTCTCCGATACCTTACCCTCATGTAAAAGTTAGCCAACCAACAAAGCTTGCCCCACCAATAAGTGCAGTCTGTCCCCTAAGCACGACCAAAAGCAATCTGCCCTTTATACCTTGGTTACACTTCAGTAGTACAGCAAATCCTAACCTATAATCACTGTGCCAAACATATCAATACTGGGGTTTCCAGAAATGCCCTGCTAACACAAACAGTACAGGATGTATTTGTAAGCAATAATCACTATGCCAAACATTTCAACATTTGCGCTAACTTCACCTAATAAGATACAATGCAATAACTGTATAGCATCTATTGCTGTTCTATAACATTATCTTCTACCTGGTGTATCAGTCTTGTCCTGTATATTCTTCCTAGTTACCAGATGCGCTATGACTCATATCCTGTGATGTAACAGGATATGAAGTGGGGATAAATGAGAATAAAGGGCGAGTGAGCCTTGGGGTGGGATTAGACACTTGCTTCCTCAAGAAACAATCAGGCCAACAGTGCTCAGAGCAATAGAGCTCTGTATGGTTCCCTGAGAAAGCAGCAGTATCTAGATATTTGTACCTCAGTTGTGCCTCAGTTGCTAACTGCTTCTGGGGGAGGGAAGCAAGTTTGGTCAACAACCTCCCCAAAATCCCCTGAGCTGCCCCGAAGTCAGACACAAATGCTGCTGTTTTTAACTAATATCTGACTCTACAGCTACGCCGTGTATCTGCAGTAAAAGAAAGCAAGGCAAGTGTAGCAAGAAATCCTAAACTCTGTTAACTTAGAGCAGCACGTTCTGTTCCTCTATGCATCCAAAAAAGTGTCCCAACACACCTTAAAGTACAATAACAGAATACCTAGGGGAAAAAAGCTAATAATCCCAACACCTGTAATAACAAAAATACAAAATATTTATCTGTATATATACTGGTGTGTGTGTTGTGTGTGTGTGTGTGTGTGTGTGTGTGTGTATATACAAATATATATATATAACAGCAGTAACAAGGCACTTTCCTTTTCTTTTTGGCCAAAGTCTCTGGCCGACCCAGGCTTCCTCCCTTCCCTGTAGCCCAAGTCTCTGCTGCTGTTATCAACTAATATACTGACTCTGTGTATCTATGTATTTAAAGACCAGTTGATTCTCGATAGCCCCACCCCCCTGACGAAGTTCTGTTTGAGCGAAGCATCGGGGCATTGCAGGGTCAACTCTCTTATTTATATTGACAGTGTTCTGCTTGTGATAGTCTCGACAGCATTTCAGCTGTTAAAAATAAAGGGACTCAATGCCACATACAGAACATGCCAGTGCCTCCTTTGAGCTCTCTCCCACCTTTAGGATTTACAGGATTTGAGGAGGTTGGAGAGGTGTTCCAGGATGTGGCAGCTGGAATTCAATGCCAAGAAGTGCAAGATCATACACATAAAAGCTAAGACCACAAGTATATAATACAGTATAGGGAGGATGAGGGTGGAGCAGACAGTGGAGGAGAGGGGCTAAGAGTCATGGTATCTGATAACCTAAAAACAACAGCCTAATGTAATAAGACAGTGGGTAAGGCCAGTAATATGTTGGGATGCATAGGTAGGGAGATCAGCAGCAGGATGTGATATTGTCCCTGTATAGATCCCTGGTGAGACCACATTTGGAGTACTGCATACAGGTTTGAAATCCACACCTGAGGAAAGATACTGATAAGATAGTTCAGAGGAGAGTCACCAGGATGATTCAAGGGCAGCAGAGTGAGTCATACACGAGAGACTAGTGGACCGTGGAACATACTCACTGGGGTCGGGGGGGTGGGGGGTGATAGAAACATGCAGGTTTCTATAGAGAATAAGCAAAGCAACCTAAAGCAAACTGTTCACCAAAAGCTCAAATATGATTACACAAGAAACTCCAAGAAGCTGGTAGGGGCAGATTATAAAAGGATATGGAGGCACCTGTAGTGGAGACCAAGCTGCTGTTTCTGACAGAAGAAACTTTGGTTTCAGAGCAAGACAGCAGTCTTGAGCTACAGATTTTTTGCTGATAAATCACTTTTATTGCAACAGGAGTTAGTACCTGTTTGGATTAAGCAAACAGATACTCTGTTTGAAGAAGGGGGTCTCATTTAAGTAAAAAAAAAAAAAAAAAAGAAAGTCACCGAGTGTTTCTCTGAGGAAGGGAGCTGTATCAGCCTAATTAAGATAGAGTAGAGGGTGAGTCTAATTGGGGGTGTGGCTTAGCAGCACAAAAGCAGCTGTCTTCCGTTACAGCTTCCTGCTGTTTCTGACAGAAGAAACTTTGGTTTCAGAGCAAGACAGCAATCTAGAACTACAGATTTTTTTTTTTTTTTTTACTTTACACTAATTGCCCTCCACCCTCCAACCCAAAGACAGTTCTAGTTTTATAGCCACTGAATTTGACTGACAACAGGAACTTCCTGTTTGGCAGTAGGAAGGGAAGGATCACTGAGAAACATTAGTTTCAGCAACCTTGAAGGAACCTAAAAAAAAATAACTCTTTATCCCCCCCTGGCTGCTGGAAGTCTGAATCCAAGCACGGAAGAAGGAGACTACTGAAGACTACAGGAAGTTCCTGTCCCAGAACAGGAAGAGTGAGAGTTGTAAAGCCACATAGGCAGTAGGAAAGTAAGTGTAAAAATACATAGAGGGAGGAGACAGTAAGCATACAAAGCAACAGGAGAGGGGACACAAAATAAGTCAAGATGGGAGTGGTGCAGTGCAATGGCTGTGGGGCAGCAGTGTTCCGGGAGACATTCTGGAGGCTGCGATGCTGCCCTGTTTGCAGGCACCTCTCTGGTCTGAGGGAGGAGGTTGCCCGTCTCCAGGCTGACCTGGCTAGGATTCATGAAACCACTTCCCCCACCCAGGGACCACCAAGGCCACCACCATTACCTCAGAGGTTGCCAAGAAAGAGGAGCAGTTGGACCAAGGTGGGCTCAGGGAGGGAGAGGGTGGTGGAACAGCGGTGCATCCCTCCAGTTGTACCTCTCCACAATTCATATGCTGTTCTGGCAAAGAGTGGTTCCTCTATGGAGGCACCTGCAGTGGAGACCATGGAGGATGCTGGGAACCTCCACAGAGGAGACCCACAGGAGGGTGGCACGAGACCCCAAAGGGGAAGGAAACAACTCCTGGTGGGGGACCCAGTCATTAAGGGGGTAGAAATGGGGGAGGAAGGGGATAGGGAGGTAAGGTGCCTGCCTGGCGCCACGGCTTGGAGGGACAGGAAGCGAAGCCTCAGGATCGCGGGAGCAGCTGCATGAGGGAGGGAGCTGGATGTCATTGTCCACCTAGGGACCAAAGACCTGGCTGTGAATGGGATCAGAGCAGTGCAAGAGGAGTTTGTGCAGTTGGGGAGGGGCCTTAGACAAGTAGCATGTACGGTAACCTTCTCGGAGGTGTTGCCTGTCTATGGCAAGGATGATGCTAGGGTATTCCACACCATGGGATTCAATGAGTGGTTGAAAAACTGGCGTGGAGCTCAGGGTTTTGGCTTCATTGGGGACTGGGGAGCCATCTGGAGGGATGCAGGTTTATACTGGCACGATGGTCTGCATCTGTCCGGGGGGGAACTAGGATCCTAGGTGACAGGTTTAAATGCTTCATTGGCAAGCATTTAAACTAGCCAAGGGGGGAGGCACTGAAAAGGAGCAGGGAAATCCCAGCCTCCCCCCACAAAGCGCAGTAGTTATAGAGGTAAACACCAAGGTAGAGAAGTCAGTAGGGAGCAGGACAGGGATAAATGCAGAAAAAGGTGTTAAGGACAGGGATGGGGCTAAAAGGGGTAAGGGCATAAAAAATAAATGGAAGGTGATGAGTACCAATGCCCACAGTCTGTGCAACAATCTCCCTGAACTAGTGGCCTTGATGGAAGAGGGATGCCTGGATATTGTGGCAGTCACTGAAACATGGTACACAGAGAACCATGAGTGGGATGTCAACATACCAGGATACACAGTCTACAGGAGGGACAGGGTGGGTAAAAGAGGAGGAGGAGGAGGAGCAGCTCTCTATATAAGGGAAGGGATTAAAGCAACAGAACTAAAGAGTAAACAGGAAGTTGATGAGTCACTATGGGTCACCCTGGAGACAGGAAATGGCACCACAATCCGCATGGGGGTTGTGTACAGACCCCCATCTCGGGGAGGAAATGGACAAGGAAATAACAGAAGGCATCCTTAAAATGGCAGAAAAAGGGGAGATATTGTTGATGGGGGACCTGAATATGCCAGATGTTAACTGGAGTACCTTTGCTGCAGGCACATCCAAGAGCAGCGTCATTCTTGATGCACTACAGGGGACATGCCTCAGACAGCTAGTGCTGGCACCCACTCGGGAAGGAGCAATCTTAGACCCGGTACTCTCAAATGGGGAAGGAGAAAGGATCTCAGATTTAGAAGTGGGTAGCCATCTGGGAACAAGTGACCACCAAACAGTGTGGTTCACAATAAACACAGCCATAGAGTCAAGCCATACAAAAACAAGAGTATTAGACTTTAGGAAGGCTGACTTTGGGAAAATGAGAGAGTGCCTCAGAAAAGCACTAGCAAATGGGCAAGAAGGAGGGGTGGAGGAACAATGGGGAATAATCAAAACAACCATCGTAGAGGCAACAAGCCTTTGTGTAAAGTAAATCAAAATGAAGGAAAAAACCACTATGGTTCTCAAAAGAGGTGGCAGGGACGGTTAAGGAGAAGAGGATAGCATTCAGGAAATATAAGGATACACAGGAGGAGCAGGACAGAGAAATTTATCAGTTAAAGCAGAAGGAGGCTGGGAAGGCATTCAGAATAGCAAAGGCACAAACTGAGGAAAAGATAGCCAACTCTGTTAAGAAGGGGGATAAAACCTTTTATAGGTACATTAGGGAGCGAAGAAAGACCAAGGGAGGGATACAGAGACTTAATAAAGGGGAGGGAATGTAGACAGAGGGCGACAGTGAAAAAGCAGGGATACTGAATGAATATTTCTGCTCAGTATTCACAACGGGTGAGGAGAGGGAGGTACCTAAACCAAACAAGGGAGAAACTCTGAATAGGGGGGTAGATACCAGTCTATTCACAGAAGAAAGGGTTTTGAAAGAACTCTTGAAACTGAGGGTGGACAAAGCAATGGGGCCTGATGGGATTTACCCAAGAATACTAAAAGAACTAAGGGTAGAACTAGTAACACCACTGACTACTCTCTTTAAGAAATCATGGGAGGATGGAGTAGTACCTGAGGACTGGAGGAGGGCAAATGTGATTTCACTTCACAAAAGTGGGAGCAGGGCAGAGGCAGGAAACTACAGACCAGTTAGTTTCACTTCAGTGGTAGGGAAAATGATGGAATCACTTCTGAAGGAAAGAATTGTTGAGTACCTAGAGGCCAGTGGGGCACAGGACCCAAGGCAGCATGATTTCACAGCAGGAAGGTCATGTCAGACGAACCTAATAGATTTCTTTGACTGGGTGACCAAAGTAGTAGACCAGGAAGGAGCTGTGGATATGGCCTACCTAGATTTTAGCAAGGCATTCGACACAGTCTCACACAAAAGATTAATATACAAGTTAGCCAGTCTTGGAGTGGGTCCCAAGGTGGTAGCCTGGATAAAAAACTGTCTGGACAACAGGTCGGTAAGGGTAATAGTAAACGGAGTCCACAGTGAAGAAAGGAGGGTAACTAGCGGGGTACCGCGGGGTTCGGTACTGGGACCGGTCCTCTTTAATATCTTTATATGTGACATTGGAGAGCACCTGGAAGGAAAGGTATGTCTCTTTGCAGATGACACAAAGATCTGCAACAGGGTTGATACACAAGGTGGGGTGGAAAGAATGAAAAGGGACTTGGCAAGGTTGGAGGAATGGTCAAATGTGTGGCAGCTCCGATTCAATGCAAAGAAGTCCAAGGTAATGCATCTGGGAAACAAAAACCCAGGGGAAGAGTACACAATGGGGGGTGAGTTAATAACAACAACAAAAATCGAAAGGGACCTAGGAGTAATTATATCAGATGACCTAAAGGTGGGCAAGCAATGTGAGAAGGCAGTAAGGAGGGCTGGGGGGATACTGGGATGCATAGGGAGAGGCATCAGCAGTGGAAAACAGGAAGTTGTTATCCCTCTCTACAGACAGTTAGTGAGACCCGTCTGAGTACTGCATGCAATTCTGGAGACCCCATCTCTGCAAAGACATAGACAGAGTGGAGGCTGTTCAGGGGAGGGCAACCAAAATGGTGCAAGGTCTGCACCAGAAGACATACGTGGAGAGACTAAAGCAGCTTAATATGTATACCCTTGAGGAAAGGGGGACATGATAGAAACTTTCAAATATCTCAAGGGAATTAAGGTACAAGAGGGCAGTATCTTTCAGAAGAAGAGATGTGCGAGAACAAGGGGGCACAATCTGAAGATGGGAGGGGCGGCTCAGAGGTAATGTTAGAAAGTATTTTTTCACAGAGAGAGTTGTGGATGCATGGAACAGCCTTCCTGAGGAGGTTGTGGAGTCAGGAACAGTGGGAGAATTCAAGAATGTATGGGACAGGCATAAGGCAATTCTAGTGGGGGGTAGGAGGAAGTAAGCTGTTGATTAACTAGAATCTGCAGCTTATCCATCAGGTAGGGAAATGGACAGACTGGGTGGGCCAAGCGGCCCTTATCTGCCGTCAAATTCTATGTTTCTATGTCAGGGTAGTGGGTTTCAAGCATAGGTGGGATAGGCTTATTTGTTTAATGGAGAACATGGGGTGGGGAGAGGGGGAGAGGCAAAAGTGGAGAGTGGAGACATGTGATCAACTTTCACTCATGGGTTAAGTAGGGATTAAGGTAGCCTAGATAGACCACTAGGCCTTCTTTTCTTTTTTTATGCATCTGTGTATTCTCTTGTCTTTCTGTTTGGGGTTATACCCCACATCGGACTACTGGGTGCCTGCAAGGATCCTGGACGTCATGCTGCTTGTCATCAAGTTTTTTTTTTAACTGTGTGTGGGTTCCCTGTGGCCCCCCTCCCGATGGAGGCGGACGTGCAGTGTCTTCAGTGCATGGCTGAGTGTGCTTCCACTCCCGATGTGCAGATGTCCACTGCCTCCTCCAACCTGGCCTCAAAATTGGTCCCTGGCTCATCTTCCCTAGCCATCACTAGGGATGGGGTGTGAGCGGTGCCACATCCTCCTCCCCTAGAAGGTGGGCAATGCGACGAATGCTCAGCCTTCTCTCACGGCTCGGCCCTGTGACAGCCCTAGTTCGTTCCCGAGTTGGAGTCATCGCATGACAAGTGGTAGCACTACCACTGCGCCGACGGGCCAGCCCAATAGTCCTTCCAACAATTTCTGTTTCTGTGTACAAATAATTGCTGGCTGATGGCACACTGTCAGGAGATGACATCATCTTGTTCATCATCTCTCTCTCCCCCCCCCTTCCCCTCCGGTCCAACCCACCCAAAGTGACTAAAACATACTTTTTGTTAGCTGCCCCCCTCCTGAGCCCCAGTTCTTGATTGGGGATCCACGTTTCTCCCAGCTAGCCCACTTGCCCCCCCAAATTATGCTAAAGACCTCTGCTAATACTGCCTCATCTGACTGTATTAGCGGGACTGGGAGGTGTGTTCGATTGGGAGGGAGAGGGGTGGAGTAGTCTGCATCATTTATGACGCCACGTAGGCTAATTGGTGGAATAACGAATAGCTGAGTATCTGGGGTCCCCAATATGAATACTCACCAGATATTCAAAAAGAGATATTCATAAGCCCCTCATAATTACAAACCAAGTATTCAAAAAGGTACTCACACACAGCTAATATCCCCATGCTAATTATAGCTGAGTTTTTTCCAGTGAGTTAGACCAGTAATGATGATAATCTTTAACCTTTTGTTCAGAACCTTCCTGTCTTCAGCTTTTTATAGAACTCTTTCAGGCAGAGGAATACATATTAACACAAGTGCAAACATTCCTGATACAGTATCTCTAAGGAACCTTTTGTTAGGAAAGTACAGGCAAAATAAAAAACAAACTAAAGAACATATGGTCTTTTTGTTTGATTTGTTTGCCTTTTATGAAACAGAAGGTATCAGTTACACTGTACAATATAACCATGCAAACAATGTTAAGATTGTTGTACATTTGGCTTACTTAGTGGTAAGACAGAGGTAATCTCTCTCCTGTTTGATAGAAGTAGGTGCAGGTGCAGCTGCTGCAACATGAATAACCTTCCTGTACGCCTGCCACCTGCTCTCTTTAAATGCAAGTCAGCAACTTTTAGGGATCCATAGTACATGGTTTTACCTCACTGGCTTTGATGAAACTGCTGGCTGACTCAGCCTATTTTTTTCAAGGCCTCTGTCGTACTCCTGGTGTATTGATTTATCCTATAAATATGGATCTTTCAGTGGTTTCTGTGCCAAGGCATGCGCATCAGTGCACACTAGAGCCAACAACTAAGGGTTTACTCATGGGATAAGGTAGAAGGAGACCATGCGGTCCAGCGGGCCTGCCCTCCACTGTCTCAGTAGTAATACCTGAAGGGAGTAGCCTGATACAGTTTATTGATCTGACCATTGAAAGTTTTAGTACTGCCGTCAACAACATGTTGTAGTGGGTTGTTCCAAAGTCCCACAATTCTCTGGGAAAAGAAAAATGTCACAGAACGTGTAAGGTTTTAGTTGTTTATTATGTCCTCTAATAGCTACTTCAGTGTTTTTGAATTCCATGCCTATTTCCTCTGGTAGCTTCTTATCCTTCACCATGTACATTAAACATAGGTCTCCTCTTGTTTCTTGTTTCATTAGTCCTTGATACTCAAGTGTACCCTCATAACTTACATCCCAATCCTGTATCGACCTATTCCTTAATAGTCATTTTCTTTCTTTCTAAATTATTATACCGGGTAAAAGTTGAAGCCTTCGGGGTCACTTCTCTGGCCATGTTGATGTAGGGATGACTGCTGCACTGACCAACTTACTGTTTGTTTTTCTTGTCTCTCACCCGGCCATAACATGGAGGCCTGCATCACCTGCTTCTTCCTCAACGTTTGGATGCTGAAGTACAGAGCCCTGAAAATTGGATGACCCATTCTAGATTTCAGGGGCAGGTCTCAACATAAAGTAGGTTGCCAGATTATTCCTCAGGTCCCCTTGCCACTGTCTGGAGATGGTCGAGGTTCTGAACTCTCCCTCAGCCACTGTATTGGGGTTGTGACGAAGTCTCAGTTGGTGGCATCAGAAGGACCTTCAGCCCATTCTAATTGGACACAGATGCACCAAACATGGTCCCATAGCCATCGATGTCAGACCACCCTGTTGCTGGGGATGATACCCACCTCACTACCGACTACTGTGTTGATGTCGGCACCAAGTGTTGGTGCAAATCTTGGCTCTGGCCCTGCTAGCAGAGCCACTGTCTGGATCAGTGTGGCTGTCAGTGCTGGTGACAGTGTGAGCCTCAGTGCTGACTCCTGTGGTGCCAGCGCTGCTTCCAGCACCAGTACCAGTGCTGTGGCTGCTGCTGATACTGGCTTCAAGATGGTTTCTGCAAAAGTCTCCTCCAGACAACGACCTGCAATCCTCTGGCCAAGGGCTGCTCCTTGGGACAACTGGACTGGGAGTCTTCACAGGATCCTCGACTGGGCACAGGTACAGTGGAGTCACAGGTCACCCAATGTGCCCTGTAGGCTTATGCCTCAAGTGCCACTGTTTGTGTTTGACAGGGTGGTACAGACCCTTATGCCACCTGGGTCTCCAACTCTGCAGCAGTTTCACAAGGTAGAGATTGTGAAGCGCTGGTTCAATGGGCCCAATCCCGCACTGTTACCAGCATCTCCCTCTTCGTCTTCTGCTCGTGATGTCCTAAGGGGGCAACATGTCATTCCTTTACCTTTCCTCCACCTCTAAAGACATTCTCTTTCAGCAACTTATGAGGGATATTTAGGAGGCACTAGAATGGTCCTGTTTGGTGGACATGAATCCTAATGCCATGTCTCTAGTCTTCCTAACATTGCCCAGTCAGGACACTGCTGTGATGTCTCCTTGACATATTGCATTATGCAAGGCTGCTATGGACATCTGGAGGCATCCCTACTCTTCTCCCCCCTGATACACAAGGCCTCCTGGTACACTGTGTGGCTCCTACTGAGTCCTCTAAAGACCTCAGTCACCCCACAACAAGGCCGACATCTCTCCAGACTTCTAGGACCAGTGCCTGTGCATCACTGCACACCAGAGTTTTATGGAATTTTTTTCTGATGGACAGGCTGCTAAGGATACTTTGGCTCACTCACCAGTTTTGCTTGTGATTTCTGTAAACATTTTTTTTCCCATACACATTTTCACTCCTACGGCTGGGACTCTCTTCAGCCCTGCCCCCGACGACCCCCACCATCCATCACCTCCCAGGACTTACCAGATGGTCTGAATACCCCACGGATTCCCAGTAGCAGGGTCAGGAAGGGAGGGCTGTCTCCCCAAGCACACATCCAGTCTCTTTGGCTGGATCCTGGTGGTGAGGCAGGTGAGGGACCGGGGGTAGGGTGTCATGGATGCCTTTCCCACCTCCATTTTCCACCAGTTTTCTCCCATTCCCCATGCTGAGGCACGCTCATCAGCATTCCAGTGTGAAAGCACACGCATGCTGCAGAGTCCCGAAGCACCATTCCTGACCTGCACTACAACCAGGCCTCCTCCTGGTGGCAATTATCTGGTGGAACCAGCAGTCCTCTCTCCCTGGGAGAGGAGAGCAGTCTCTTAGATGCTCAATTCTCTCTGCCCCCCAAGCCGACTCCCAGCAAACCATGTTGATTCCCTAACACAGGTCACCGGCATAGAGCGAGGTGTGGTCAGGAGCTCGTCTGCAGGTACCTGGTACCCTGAATCAAGTGAGCGCCCACTGGAGTGAGGTAGCTTTTTGGTCTAGGCACTTTAGAGCTTGCCATACTGTCACGTGCTCTCGTTGAGAGAGAGAGAGGGAGAGGTGAAAAGCAAGTGTCCAGGCCATCCTAGGCCTGCATCAAGCATCCTCCTGCTGCTGCAAGACCATCTGCTCAAACCCTTCTGTAGCTGGTGCTATACCAGTCCAGAACACATGAGTACTGGCCTAGCCAACCAGAAAACTGCTGCCACGTTTTCCCTGTTGGATTACAGTGTTCATTATTGGAGTTCCCTCTGGATAGCAAAGTGTTTTGATTTGCCCAACTGCAAAAATAATTCCATCTAACTTGGACATATTACTATGGATGCCTTCAATGAAGGCACTGTTTGGCAGTAGACTAGGATTAGAATGGGACAGGGCAGCCACATCACCACTAATAGATTTCATTATCCACATGGTGGAAACCACTAGCCCTACACACTTCATCTCAGCAGTGTATAAGGCTATACAGTTAAGCATGGGTAACACTGCAGATAGAATAAAACATAGATGGGAGGCGGAAACTGGCCTTAAGGTCACAAAGGATGAGTGGCAGATAATATGCTCATGGCAGCAAAAAACCACATCTAGCCCCTACTGGAAGGAATTTGGGTAGAAAAATATCACTAGATTTTTTGCACACCACAGATCATAGCAAAATATGACCAGCTCTCCAGGGATATTTGAGGGTGAGGAGTGTCACCTGCTATGCGCATACACACATATTCTGGACTTGCTCCATCATTTAGTCTTTCTGGGATGTGATGGAAACAACATTGAATGAACTAGTACCAGCATATGGTGAGTTAACAATATAGGCAGACTTACTCCTTTTATACTCTTCCCGCATCAAAGAACGATTATATATCAAACAATTAGGAATCTGGTTAATGGCAGCTAAAAAAGTCCTTACACGGAGATGGCTCAACTATGTAGACCAGAGAAGCAAGACTGGGAGGACACTGTTATGTCAATATATAGAATGGAAAAATTAACAGCAGGACTTAATATTAAACCCACTGCCCAAACCTCCTTCATGAATGAATGGAATAGTTATATAATCTGGGTTATGGCACACAGAACTGATGTGGTGCCATAGGGTGGGAACAATACTTAGGTGGCGAGGTGCTAAAATGAGGATCTGGGGTCGTTCACATTCTGAGACAGGACTTCAGACACATCTGTAGAGAGTTGATCAGTCAGATGTAATATTCATATAGACAAAAATGTTGATTCCAACAGGGACATAGGGCCAGATTTTTTTACAAGAGCCCCTAGATTGCCGCAATTCACGGTGATCTAGAGGCTTCGCCGCATCCCAGCTGTGTCAGGGACCAGGAGCTATATTAAGAAAGAGCAGGTTCCCTGCACCAGAAATCCAGGATTTGTCGTACCCATAAGCATCGTGCACCAAAGCAAGTGGCGCATCCGTGGGGGTCTGCAGCGAGGATCAGCTGCCCCAGCTGCGCAACGGAAGAAGTGCCGATGGCTGGGGTAGGGGCACACACATGGCTGGCAAGGGGCTTCAGGGTGGCATAAATACGGGATGGTACTGTGGCATTTGGGGAAGGGGTAGGTGAGTAGGTCATTGTGGTTGTACCCAGCGGGGGTTCCCCTTATGGCACAATCCTGGCATGGACTTTACATGGAGAATGGGGGTATAGTGACACACAGTGCCAGGGCCCCATGTGGGCATGGCCCTGGGGACTGCTGCCAGGGCAGTGCACACGTGGGGCCCTGGCACTGTGTGTCGCTATACCCCCATTCTCCATGTGGAGTCTGTGCCAGTATTGTGCCATAAGCGGAACCTCCGCCGGGTGCGATCACAATGACATGTTCACCCACCCCTTCCCCAAATGCCACAGTACCGTTCTGTGTCCATGCCGCCCCTGTAAATGCCCATTAGGGCCCCCTACCCACACATTGCCCCAGCGTCTGCAGTGCCGTAAGGGGCTTAGACCAGGTTTTCATTGGTCTATCTCCAACCCCTTGCTGCAGCCACGATGGGGCTTCTTGAATCCCGTACACGGGAATGTTGCAGCCCCACCGTGGTGCAAGCTCCCTTGCAATGTAGCACACCCTCAGATATGTCACGGGGGTGGGGGCGATGTGCCGGTTTTCCGCAGCGGGTGCCGATTTGGACGCAGGCCATGTTTCTGAATTGGGACCACCCTGTCCTTTGCCGCAAGTCGCGACCGATCCCTTTTCCACAAGCAGCTTGCGGCATTCGTTGGGCTTTGAAAATCCTGGCCAATAATGTCATACATTGTAAATATATCAGTGTTATATGCTAGCTCGCCTGATGTTTTCAAGCTTTAAAACTGTACTATGCTATTTGAATATTTGATTCAAAACCTTAGGAAATGTACTTTATAATGTTTCCTTGTACCTGTAACCTTGGATCTGAAACTATCTAATAAACAAGTAATTAGAAAAAAACAAACAAAAAACAAAATTGTTTTTGCTAAATGTGCTAGTCAAAAAGTTTGTCAGGTGTGGTAAATAGCAGGTTTGCATTCTTTAAGTGGACCAATCCAAGATCCCAGGCACCATGACAGCAGGTCTGCAGCAGTATTTTACCTGGGTACGCAGTAGTTTAAGTAGAACTGCAGTTTGAAAGCAACAGTGCTGAAAATATATTGAAACTGTGGGGATCTAATGCTGAGGGTAGTGGATGGCCTTATAGTACAGTAGGCCTTGCTTGGGACTATTGTCGGGGAGTGCTGGGAGGCCATTACATCTCTGGGAGAGGCCCAGACATCCAGAGATTGCTTCCTTGTGGTGGCGCACTGCTAATTATAGAAAGTGGTCATTTCGTGTTTATTGCCAAAAATCATTGCCAAATTGTTTGTTTGGTAATCCCATGTCCTTCACAGGATCTGTGTTCCAGAAAAATAAAGCCCGGCTGTTAGCTTCTTACTGTTTGGTGTGTGAGCATATTATTAGGGATCTGCAATAATTGGCATGAAAGTGTTTTTGTGAAAAGTAAAGTGTGGGTACTGGTGCTAGTTGGTATCAGGGTGGTGTTCATAAGTTATTGGGGAGGTGCTTTGGTACTGTGTCCCAGGGCGCAGTATCTTACTTGTTTACTGGCCCACGATTTCCTTCTCTGGGTGGAGGCACCATACTGTTCCCTTTGTTCCCTTCTGAACCAAGCCACCTATGTGAGGAGTTTAATGAGCCAAGGCCCCACAACCTTGCTTGACACCCACGGGTACAAGACAGGAGTAGTAACTGAAAAGTAACATCTATAGATCTTGTTGATGGGGGATCTGAATATGCCAGATGTTAACTGGAGTGCATTTGCTGCAGCCACATCAGAGCGGGGTCATTCTAGATGCCCTGCAGGGGGCATGCCTTAGACAACTAGTATTGGAACCCACTTGGGAGGGAGCAATCTTAGACCTGATACTCTCAAATGGAGATGGAGAGAGGATCACAGATTCAGAAGTGGGTAGCCATCTGGAAACTAGCGACCATTGAACAGTGTGGTTCACTATGAATATAGCAGTAGAGTCAAGCCATACAAAGGCAAATGTCCTGGACTTTAGGAGGGCTGACTTTGCCAAAATGGGTGAGTGCCCAAGGAATGCACTAGCAAATGGGCAGGAAGGAGGGGTGGAAGAACAATGGGGAATAATCAAAACTGCCATCACAGAGGCAACAAGCCTTTGTGTGAGGCAAATAAACAAAACAATGTAAAAAAACACTATGGTTCTCAAAGGAGGTGGCAGGTAAGGTTAGGGAGAAAAAGATAGCATTCAGGAAGTACAAGGAATCACAGAGGGAGTAGGACAGAGAACTGTATCAGTTGAAGCAGAAGGAAGCAGGGAAGGCAGTCAGAACAGCAAAGGCCCAAACCGAGGAAAAGATAGACAACTCAGTTAAGAAGGGGGATAAAACCTTTTATAGGTACATCAGGGAGTGAAACAGAGACTTTGACGGCAGATAAAGACCACTTGGCCCACCCAGTCTGCCCATTTCCCTACCTACTGGATAAGCTGCAGAGTCTCGTTAACCAACAGCCTGCTTCCTGCAACCCCCCACTATAATTGCTTTGTGTCTGTCCCATGCATGTTTGAATTCCCCCACTGTTTTAGACCCAACGACTTCCTCCGAAGGCTGTTCCATGTATCCACCACTCTCCTCCGTGAAAAAGAATTTCCTCACATTACCCCTGGCCATCCCCCTCTATCTTTAAACTGGCCTTTATGTTCTTACACATCTCTTTTTTCTGAAAGATGCTACCCTCCTGGACTTTGTTGATTCCCTTGAGGTACTTGAACGTTTCTATCATGTCCCCTGTCCCTCCTTTCATCAAGGGTATACATATTAAGCTCCTCAGTCTCTCTTCATATGGTTTCTGATGTAGACCCTGCACCATTTTAGTTGCCCTCCTCTGGACTGCTTCCATCCTGTCTATGTCCTTGCGTAGATGAGGTCTCAAAACTGCACACAGTACTCAGATGGGGTCTCACCAACTGTCTGTATAGAGGATAACCACTTCCTTTTCTACTGTGATGCCTTCCTATGCATCCCAGTATCCTAGCTCTCCTTACCGACTTTTCACATTGCTTACCCACCTTTAGGTCATCTGATATGACTACCCCCAGGTCCCTTTCCATTGTTGTTGTTGTTAGTACCTCCCCTGCTATTGTGTACTCTTCTCCTGGGTTTTTGTTTCCCAGGTGCATTACTTTGTACTTCTTTGAAGGAAGACCAAGGGAGGGCTAGTGAGGCTCAATAAAGGGGAGGGGGTGGGCAGAGGGTGACTGTGAAAAGGCAGAGATACTAAACAAATATTTTTGCTCAGTATTCACAAATTAAGAGGGGGAGGTACCTAAACCAAACAATAGAAACACTCTGGATAGGGAGGTTGATACCAGCCCATTCACAGAAGAAAGAGTTTTGAAAGAACTCTTAAAACTGAAGGTGGACAAAGCAATGGGGCCTGATGGGATTCATCCCAGAATTCTAAAAGAACTAAGGGTAGAACTAGTGACACCACTGACTACCCTCTTTAACAAATCATGGGAGGATGGGGTGGTACCCAGGGCTCCAGATAAGATTTTTTGGGATGAGTACTTGTACTCCTCATTTTGAAAGTGAGGTGAGTAAAACCAAATTCAGATGCGTACAAATGTCTGGATGGAGTGGAGCAAGGAGTACATTTTAAAAACAGCGGAGTGTTTTTCTAGATAAGAACTGATCAGGTGCCAACCATGCTCCAGATAATGTTGGCAGGTAGGAGTAGTTTACTTATCAGTTTTAAAATATAGTGAGTAAAACAAATTGGGATGGGTACAAGTGCTGTCAATCTGGGAAAAAAATGCTCCTTTTGAATCACCAAATATGTTATGAAGCATTATTCTTTGGAGTGTGGAGTATTTACGAATGTTGGGTGAGTATTGGTACTCATTAAAACAAATTTCTGAAGAGTATTTCCTAAAATGAGGTGAGTAAAATAGGTCTGTACTCCCCTTATCTGGAACCCTGGTGGTACCTGCGGACTGGAGGAGGGCAGATGTTATTCCACTTCACAGAAGTGGGAGCAGGGCAGAGGCAGGAAACTACAGACCTGTTAGTTTGACCTCAGTGATAGGGAAAATGATGGAATCACTTCTGAAGGAAAGAATTGTTGAGTATCTATTGGCCAGAGGGGCACAGGACCCAAGGCAGCATGGATTCACAGCAGGAAGGTCATGTCAGATGAATCTAATAGATTTCTTTGACTGGGTGACCAAAGTAGTAGATCAGGGAGGGGCTGTGGACATGGCCTGCCTAGACTTTAGCAAGGCGTTTGACACAGTCCCACGCTAAAGATTAATATACAAGTTAGCCAGCCTTGGAGTGTGTCCCAAGATGGTAGCCTATGTAAAAAATTGGCTGGAGATCAGGACACAGAGGGTAACAGTAAACGGAGTCCACTCTGAAGAAAGGAGGGTTACTAGTGGGGTACCGCAGGTTTCAGTACTAGGACCGGTATTCTTCAATGTCTTTATAAGTGACATTGCAGAGGGACTGGAAGGAAAAGTATGTTGTTTGAAGATGACACAAAGATCTGCAACAGGGTCAATATACAAGGTGGGGTGGAAAGGATGAGAAGGGACTTGGCAAGGTTGGAGGAATGGTCAAATGTATGGCAGCTTAGATTCAATGCTAAGAAGTGCAAAAACCCAAGGGAAGAGTACATAATGGGGTGGGGGGTACTAACAACAAAAAAAATGAAAAGGGGCCTGGGGTAGTCATATCAGATGACCTAAAGGTGGGCAAGCAATGTGAGAGGGTAATAAGGAGGGCTGGGGGATACTGGGATGCATTGGGAGAGGCATCACCAGTAGAAAATAGGAAGTTGTTATCCCTCTGTACAGACAGCTGGTGAGACATCATCTGGAGTACTGCATGCAGTTCTGGAGATCCAATCTCTGCAAGGACATAGACAGGATGGAGGCAGTCCAGAGGAGGTCAACTAAAATGGTGCAGGGTCTGCACCTGAAGACATATGAAGAGAGACTTAAGGAGCTTAATATATAGACCTTGAGAAAAGGAGTTAGAGGGGACATGATAGAAACTTTCAAGTACCTCAAGGGAATCAACAAAGTCCAAGACGGTATCATCTTTCAGAAAAAGAGGTGTGCAAGAACAAGGGGGCACAATTTGAAGATAGAGGGGGGACGGCTCAGAGGTAATGTGAGGAAGTATTTTTTTCACAGAGAGGGTTGTGGATGCATGGAATGGCCTTCCTGAGGAGGTTGTGGAGTCAAAAACAGTGGTGGAATTCAAGAATGCATGGGACAGACATAAGGCAATTCTAGTGGGTGGGAAGTCGGAGGAAGTAGGCTGTCAGTTAACTAGGACCTGCAGCTTATCCATTAGGTAGGGAACTGGGCAGACTGGGTGGGCCAAGCGGTTCTTAGCTGCCGACAAATTCTATGTTTCTATAGCATCTGCATAGCAACCCGGTTACATCAGTTTAGAGGCTTTGTTTTGTATTTTTTTGTGCTATCCTCCACCTGGTGCTGAAGTGGAGCTCTCTCTCCTAATGCTCGTGCACGAAAGCTCACTGTGCACCGGATAAGAGGTACAGTGACTCTACGTGCTGATTGGCTGAAATCACATTAGTGATTCATATTGCATCAAAGAACAGGGCTCTGTGGAGAAGACTGAGTCTTGAAAGATAGCAAACTTATTTACCATAACTCAGATCATCAAGAATATCTTCTCACACTTCTACTGCCCCTCTCTCTTCTATGTAGGGGTTGCTGGGAGCTGTGACTATACGACCACATCTGGTCTAGAAGCTCAGCAGCTGTGGGTGTCAGCAGCTGTTCCACCTGCACCTCACCTTTCAGCACTGTGCAGCAGTAGCGCCTTGTTTAGTGGGCAGAGTGTGTCAGCTGCCTTTTGCTGCTGCTATTGGGGGGACTGGAACACCAAATTGTTAGTTCTCCTGTAGCTTAGTGAATGCCTTTGTGAGCTATGTGCTACCTGACTCCAAGATATTAAGACAAACTTTGGTCAGAGCCGATATGGCTGTGGAGAGCTTTTGGGATGCTTTTACCCATTATTTCTAATGAATTTGCACAATGCAGATCTGCTGAGAGGCAGTTTCAATATGGTCTTCTTTTTACTCATTTTTACAATGTGTTCTCCTAGAATATGCCTGCTGATTGCTATATATTTAGCCTGGATAGTTCACAGAAGACATGGCACCTTATTTTCAGTGGGCTCTACATCGACACAATATTATGCTACGTTGTGTAAAATCAGAACACGCTGAAAACAATATTTTACATCTGGACTAAGCTACCCTGAATAAATACCTTATAAAAATGGTAAAATCATGACTCCACTGAAAACAAGATATTGCACCTAATCTGGGATATCCTGAGTAAATACAGTGCAAAAATGTGTAAATGAAGATCCCAGAATCCTCTGCAACTGACATCAGAGCAGTAGGCAGCAGTGGAAGACTCAACAGCCTGCAATGCATGTTGTGGTTCATATAAACTCTCTATCTTTTGTATACTGGTCCTCTTGTCCTCCATGGGCTAAGTACAGTCACAGAGGACTGTACTTAGCCCTTGGAAAAAGCAGTACCAGAAAAAATCTGATTGGAGATTATAAAAGCTCTAACATGCACTGCAGGCCATTAAATCTCCCACTTCTGCCGGCTGCTCTGATGTCAGCTGCTGGGAATTCTGAGATTTCTAGTAACAGATGATCGTACTTCGAGATTCGCTCTTGCAGCAGGTAATACCTTTAGGATGGAAGCCGTCAGGTGCCAGGACCCCACAGAAAACTTCTAGCTGGCAGTATCCAGCGTGGGACCGCCCCCTACATCGGCCTGCTCCCTACGTCACATATGGTATAAAAGGGGTGGTCCCCCAGCCCATCTCCAGTTCTTTTCCCGCCGTCGACTGCGCAAATCAGACTCCGCAGATGCATTCAGCTAGTTGACCACCATTTTCACCACGCTAACCCACGTTTTGTTATTTTACCCAAAACCAGTGATTTCCTCGATGATTTTCTTGCATGTCGTCTTCTTCTCCATCCTCCTCCATCGAGAGGCAGCAGTCTAAGTGAACGTGCAGCAAGTAGATTCCCCACAAGGATGGCCATTCTGCCTGTCTCTTCTGCCTAGGCCCAGACCACTACATTGAGGCCTGCTAGCATTGCCAAGACTTTAACCAATGCACATGGCTCCATTGCCAGAAGACACTCGAAGCCTTCCTACTTTCCAAGAAGCTATCTGAAATAGAGAAGGAGCTTCACTGGAAGAGTTCTTCATCCTCTTCGGCCTCTGGGGCTTTCATGTCTTCTTCTTCTTATCACAAAGAAAACAAACTGAGTGGCAAACACAAGCATCAGAAGAAACACAGGGAGAGATCCCAGGCAGAAGATCGCTCATGGTCCCCAACTAAGTCAGTGGCCACTTCAGGCTCGCCCCCCTGCGGACACCTGGGACTATTGCCCTCCACCTCCAGCAAAGAAGGGCATCCATCCCACTTGGGAGCTAGCGCCCCTATTCAGGCAACACTGCTCAGGCGGCCGCTGGCTGAGTCCCCGGCCCGGCCTCAGCCTAAACCGGTTTCCATGACACCGGGCTCCCAGACACCTCTTTGGGTGACTCCGTCGCCACCAAATTCTCCAGAGTCACTGTTGGGGCCTGACACCCCCTTCTCATCTGGCACCAGAGTGTCCGATACCCGATAATCAGACATCAGATCCAGTTTGTCCAACGCCAGAGGATCTTACCCCTCTGGGTCTGATGCCAGGTAACCCAGATCAGCCTTCACCGATGCCCGGGTTACCTAAACCTGATGACCAGACACCGAGGCCCTCTAAGCCTAACCCCTGACACTGGACACACCAGCTTTGCTGCAGAATCCTCCACAGGCTCTAAATGACCTCTTTGTGGTCTGGTGGGCTTATTTTATGGATAAAGAGGCTCCCAAGGCACCTCCTTAGCCAACCCCCACCCCCGGGAGCCGCCTCCGGACAAGCCTCCAGTCCGCCCACCCACCCACTCCTCCTCCTAGGAGGTCTATGCCGACTCTGGATAAAGGTGACATTTCTCCTCCTAAGGGTTGACCGCATAAGCACCCACGCTTGCCCTCCCCCTCCCCAGACTCTGAGGATTCAAATGGGTACTCCCCCTCTTCTTTCAGCCAAGGGGACTTGCACCTGCCGTTGGAGCTGGAGGGAGGCAAGGACACCCCTCACTCCCCGCCCGATGAGACTATATACATGGATGTGATGCATCACATCCAGCAACTGAACGGCTGGGACACAAAAGAGTTGGACCCAGATTGAAAACATTTGGCCACCTTTCTAAGGAAAAAGGACTCCTTACCTAAGGTAGTTCCTCCTATGGTTAAGTCCTACAAGGATGTCAACAAGATTGCTTGGAAGTGCCCCTTTTCTATGCCGTGGTCTCCAAGAAATCTGACCGGCTGTATACCGTATGCAGAGAAGACCCCTTCTATGGGGAGCAACTGGAGCTGGACTCAGTCGTGATCAATGTGGCCCATGACCGGTCCAGATGCCCTAGGCACCTCAGTATGCAACCACCAGATAAAGACTCTAAATAGATCAACTATCTGGCCAGGAAGGTATACTCCTCGGCCGCATATGCCATACGCTCCCAAAACTTCCTTACCCACATGGTTCAGTACCAGAGTACTTTGTGGGAGAAGGCAGTAGAGGTTGCCCAGACCATAGCCAGTTTGCCTAGGGAGGGTAGAGCTGATGGCTATTCTCAAGTCAAGCTCGGACGTTGGTAACCACGTCCTGAGTTCATCCTATGATATGGTGGACTCAGTGGGTAGGGCCGCTGCCTCTGCAGTCTGTATCCACTGGTATTCTTGGCTGAGAGTGTCTGGGTTCGCCCCGAACGTTCAGTCCAAGATTATGGATGCCCCCTTCAGAGGGCCGGTCCTATTAGGTGAACATCCAGAACATCATCACCTGTTTACAGGAGTCTGAGAAAACCATTAGATCTGTAGATACACTGTACAAATCTCAACCTAAGCAACATTCCAAGCAGTCCTTTCGTAGGAATGCTAGGCAACAACCTAGAGGGCAGCAGCAGAGAGCAGGTTTTAAGTGAAAGGCCTTCACTCCTGCCTCTGGAGGTTCAGCCCCTTGGACCCCCTGAACCTCCCAGCCTGCACTGCCTGTCCCCGGTTCCTCAGCCTGACTCATTGCCTGACCCCCCCCCCGGCCGAGGCCTTAGTGGAGGTGGTGGGGGGTCAGTTTTCCTTGCACACAGAAGGGTGGCATTAGATAACCGCAGATTGGTGGGTTCTGCAGCTTATCGAGAGAGGGCATACTCGCACTAGTTCACCGAGGCTCCTCCAGACAACCCTCCGATTCCATCACATTACTCTCAGACCCACAGCGCTCTCATTGCAGAGGAACTCCAGGCTGTCCAACAAAAGCGAGCTATAGAGCCTGTTCCCCCAGCACAACAGGGGAAAGGGTTTTACTCCCATTTTTTCTTGGTGCCGAAGAAAATGGGTGCTCTGAGCCAGATCCTAGATCTCAGCTTCCTGAATCAGTATATGAGTACAAAAAGTTCAGGATGGTCACTCTGATAGGTCTGCTTCCTCAACTTCATCAAGGGGCTTGGGTATGCTCCCTGGACATGTAGGATGCATACCTCCACATTCTGATTTTCCAACCACACCAGAGGTTCTTTCCTTCCGCTTCCAGAGACGCCACTGTCAGTTCAGGGCTCTGCCTTTCGGCCTGTCCTTGGCCCCCAGAGTGTTCACCAAATGCCTCACAGTAGTGGCTGCCACTCTTGGAAGGCAGGGGCATTATGTCTTTCCCTGCCTAGATGACTGGCTCCTAACTGCTCCCACCACGGACTGGCTGCTGAGCACCAATGCAGACAACCTTCCACCTGTTTCAGGACCTGGGGATCACCTTGAACCTTCCCAAGTCCTCCCTTTGGCCAAGTCAATGGCTGCAATACATAGGGCAATTTTGGACAAGGCCCAAGGAAATATCTTTCTTCCCCCAAGACTGAGCAGAGCGCCTCCAGATATATGCTCAACAGCTATCCTCTGCCCGTCAAGTCTCAGCCAGGGCTCTCCTCAGACTTCTGGGGCACATGGTAGCCGCCATTGCCATGGTCCCTCTGGCCAGAGTGTACATGAGAGTGATTCAGTGAAACCTGAGAGTTCAATGGGATCAACGGTCAGACGACTTGGACCAACCAGTCTTGGTGTCATACCCAGTCAAGCAAGCCCTGACATGGTGGTTGAATTCATCCAACCTTACCAGAAGAGTTTGTTTCCAGAAGGAACCCCCCCAGACAGATCCTGACCATGGATGCATCGGGCCATGTCTGGGGAGCTCACCTGGGAGATCGCCAGACCCAAGGATCTTGGAACCAGCAAGAGCTTTATCGCCATATCAACATTCTGGAGATGAGGGCAGTCCTGTATGCCCTTCAGGCCTTTCAGACAGTTCTGCTACCTGGACCCCTGTTGATACAAACCAGCAACATGTCCATGGTATTTTACATCAACAAGCGGGGGGGGGGGGGACTCATTCCTATCCCCTATGCAGGGAAGTCATGTGAGTGTGGACATGGGCTATGGACCATCACTTGGAGTTATCAGCATTACACGTTCTGGGCATCCAAAACACCCTGGCTGACAGCCTAAGTCAGTTTCGGTCCAGGGTCCATGAGTGAGAGCTTCACTCCTCAGCGGCAGAAGATCTTTTCAACAGATGGGGTCATCCAGAACTGGATCTGTTTGCCTCCCTATCACATGCAAAACTTCCCAGTTTCTGCTCGCTAGATCCAGGGCCTGGTGTTTTCTGGTGAGACGTGTTGTCCCTCTCCTGGACAGGGAGGTTCCCTTATGCGTTCCCTCTCTTCCATCTACTGCAGAAGGTCCTCCTCAAGCTGCAGTTGGAGGGGACAGAAATGATCCTAGTGGCACCCTTCTGGCCACGCCATATTTTTTTATTTACTATGCTTTTTCCTGCCACCGGCCGCCAAGTACCTCGGCCTGGTCATCGACCCTCTGCTTCCACTCTCATAATGGCTGCAACTCCCTGTTACCCCCTGGCTCACCCCCCATGGTGGGGTTGTGGCACCAGCCCATAGTGCTGCATCCGACGGGATAGGTCAGGGAGCCGTCCTGAGAGCTAATTGAAGTTGAGGGCGGGCTTCATCAAGGGCAGCCGGCAGTGTTTTCTAGGCTGCCCCAGGGGGCGGGGACATACAGTGACGTCCGCCCCGCCCCTCATACGTGCTGGCACAGGTTGCCTGTGGTTCCCCCGGCCTCCGCTAGGGGTCCATCAGGCACCAGATACTCTACCCCTCCTTCCCTCCCCCTGGAGAAGGAGAGCAGTCCATGGGATGCTCAATCCATCTCCCCCGGCCGGGCCTCCGACTCCCTGGGTCAGTTCCTGAACCCGGGTCACCGGCGTCGAAAGCGGAAATCTAACCGCTGCACCGGTGGGCTGGGCCATGCCAGATTCGGTTTCCACTACTTCAGCAGCTTGCTGTGGAGCCTCTGGTTTACATGCCCCTTCGATCAGACTTACTTTCCCAGGAACAGGGAACCCTGGTCCATCCTGATCTCAGATCTCTGCATCTCCATGTATGGCTCCTGCAGACCTAGCCATCTTCGGGTTTGGGGTATCACCCGAAGTAGTGGATGTCCTAGTGGCAGCCAGAAAACCCTCCACTAGGGCGACCTACGCTATGAAATGGAAGCGGTTCTGTGTCTGGGCCACAGCCCGGCATCTAGACCTGTTCTCCTGCCCGGTGAACTCGTATTGGAGTACCTCCTCTTGTTATCTGATGCAGAATTGAACTACTCTTTGCTCAAGGTGCACTTGTCTGCCATTTTGGCCTACCATGAGCCTATTGCGGGCAACGCTATTGCCCAGCTGGACTTTCCCCATACGTTCCTATGAGGCATTCTGCACTTGAATCCTCCCATCTGGGATCCTGTCCTGTCATGGGATCTTTTGTTTGTCCTAGAAAAGCTCACATTGCCTCCCTTTGAACCACCCATAAGTTGTGAGCTACGCTTTCTTTCATGAAAAGTGTTATTTTTAGTTGCCATTACTTCTGCTTGAAGGATTTCTGAGCTTCAGACCCTGATGTGTAAGGAGCCTTATTTGTTTTTTCACAAGGACAGGGTGTCCTTGAGAACTAATCCTAAGTTTCTTCCGAAGGTGGTGTCGGAATTTACTTTGAATCAGGACATCCACCTTCCGGTATATTACCCAGAGCACTCAAAATGTGGGGAGGCATTGCTACATACTCTGGATGTTCACTGGGTGCTTTGTTATTATTTGGAATGCACCTGACCTAGTCGAAAATCTGATCAGTTGTTTATCTCTTTCGCGCCCCCCCGGCGAATGGTAGGGGCTCCTGTTTCTAAACAGTGTTTATCCAAATGTTGGTTAATTACATTGTGTTTTACTACAATAAGTACGACAAACCCTTACCAGGATCGGTTAACGGTCACTCTACCAGGGGCATGGCTGCTTCTTTTGCCTCATTGAGAAATGTGTCTACTGCTAACATTTGAGCAGCTGCCACTTGGAGTTCTGTCCACACCTTTGTGAAACACTACAGTCTGGACATTGTTTCTTGCCGCCGAGCAGGTTTTGGACTTGCAGTCCTTCAGGGCCTCCTGTCCTAATTTCTTTGGGAGACTTCTACCTCTACCCTTCTGACTGGGGTCTCTCCTCTTCTGCTTGGGACTCCATCCTAAAGGTGTTACCTGCTGCAAGAGCGAATCCTGAAGTAAGATAGTACAGTTATGTATGAACTTACAGTAACAGTAGATCTTTGAGAGGAGTTCTTGCAGCAGGTACTATATTTCCCTCCCGCCTTTCCCCCTGGTAACTACTTCTTCATCACAGATACCTTCATTCCTTGGGTCTCCTTTTTTCATCTACTTGCCGGGTCTCATGCGGGAGAACTGGAGATGGGCTGGGGAACAGCCCCTTTTATACCATACGTGACATTGGGGGCGGGCTGATGTTGGGGGCAGTTCCCCACTGGATACTGCTAGCTAGAAGTTTTCCATGGGGTCCTGGCACCTGCTGGCTTCAGTCCTAAAGGTATTACCTGCTGCAAGAGCTCCTCTTGAAGACCTACTGTTACAGTAAGTTCTTACATAAGTGTACTGTGTCATCCTAGAAGTAAACAGTGAGTAAACCAAAATGTTTTTGCATACAGAGTGCACATTGGGACCAGCCCCACACTTGAGTGTGAGGCGCTTTGTGCTAACCGTTCCCTTTTAATCCCCTCCCCCTCCAATTAACCTCCACTCATGCCCCCCATGGCCTAGCTTCTCTGCTCCTGGTAAATGGTTCTTCACAGTTCACCCTGTTTATTCCTTTCATGAACTTGAAGGTCTCAGTCTTATCCCCCATCTCTCGTCTGGTTCCAAGTGAATACATGTTCAGTGCCTTTAGCTGAACCTCACTGGATCTGCCTTCTTGGCTCTGAGTCATCTTGGTCACTCTGCATTGTACTGTCTATAGTCTGTCTGTGTCTTTTTTTAGGTAGGAACTCCAAAACTGAGCACAGTATTCCAGGTGTGGCCTTACCAGTGACCTATACAGACGTATAGTGCCTCCTAGTGTTTCCCATTGTCAACCCCTCTCCTAATGCACCCTAACATCCTGTTGGCCTTGCTGAAAGCCTTGATACACTGGCTGATTTTTTAAGGGAGTTGCTGATGATGACTCCCAGGTCCCTTTCTTTTGATATTGTTTCCAGCTGAACCCCTTCCATCCAGTACTCTATTCTGATTTTTTTTCCTTACGTTCATCACTTTGAATTTCTTGGCATTGAATTTCAGTTGCCAAACTTTGGACCAGTTTTCCAGCCTTTGCAGATCTCTCTGCAATTCCCTTATCCCCTCCACATTGTCAACTCTACCACTGAGTTTAATGTCATCTGCGAATAGACACAACCTGCCCTGGATTCCCACTACTATGTCCCTGATGAATACATTGAAAAGAATTGGGCCCAGGACAGATCTTTGTGGTACTCTGCTGCTGACCTCTCTTTCTACTGATCTGACCCCATTCACCACCATACCTCTCAACCTCTTGCCTCATCAGTCGGGGACAAGGCTTAAAAAAATCAGGGACAAATACCCTAAATCAGGGACGCATATTAAAAATTGGTTGTATTGGTTGTATTCACTCAGAAAGCTGACAGAATAAAGGAGTTAGTGTAAGATGCATTTTTTTGAAGAAGAACAAGTTTGTTACATTAATGTTTGGCACTATTTTGTGTTTGAAATCCCCACTGTTCAGTCACAAAAACACTAATTTCTGAGGGACAAAGAAAAATTTGGAAGCAAAATCAGGGACATTCCTGAAAATCAGGGACAGTTGAGAGGCATGTTCTCCACAACTCTCTGCTGCCTTCCCTCCAACCAGCTCCCTACCCACTTTATTATTTGCTTAGCTGTACCCAGATCCTCCATCTTCTTCAGGAGCCTTCATTGGGCACCAAGCTGAATGCCTTGCTGAAGTCAAAGTATAGTAAGTCTACTGCATGCCCCTTGTCGACTACCCTGGTTACCCAAAGAATATTATCAGGTTGGTCTGACAAGACCTTCCTGCCACAAACCCATGCTGCTTACTACTATCCTGAAGCCCGTTGTTCTCCAGGTATTCTACTAGGTGGTCTTTGACTGGTGTGTCCATCAGTTTCCCTTACCCTGGAGGTAAAGCTGACAGGTCTGTAGTTTCCGTGCTGCTCCTTGTCCCCTCTTTTGTGTGGCAAAGCTAACGTGCAATTCTTGGGAACCACCCCTTGCTGCAAAGAGCTATTAAATAGCCCTGCCAGAGTTCAGCTAACCCCAATGCCAGTTCCCTTAGTACCTTCAGATGCATCCAATCTGGCCCCGTGCCTTGTTTATCTTCAGGACTGCTAACCCTTTTCTGACTGTTTCGCTAGTATAGTTCTATAGCCTCATTTCTGGAACCCCTCTATCAGTTGCCTTTATGCCTCACTGTGGCAAGGGCCCTCTGTTCTCCCTAGTGAATACCTAGCAGAAGTAGTCATTCTGCGTGGCTGCTACTCGTCTGTTACCCTGCCCCCCTCCTTTAGCCTGACAATCTCCCCCACACATCTTTCTTTTTTCCATTATATATCTAAAAACAGTTTTTCTCCTCCCTTGACCCCCTCCATAATACACAGTTCTGTGTCTGTCTTTACAATTTGGACTGTCCCCTTGGCCTCTCTAGTTTTTTCCTCGATACTCGTCCCATTCCTCATCCCCCTGTTCTTCTTTTTACCTTATGAAGGCCTTCTTTTGATAACTGTTCTTGTGCATGTTTGCCTCCAGACCACACCTTTTATTAACCCCTATCTTTTTTCCACTCCCCCAATGCTGTCTACTCCAGCTAATCTGCCCAGGACTAATTCCCTTATTTGGTTGAAATCCGCCCTTCTGAAGTCTAGCACTTCAACCCACACTTCACCTACTCTTTTCTTAGTTGGTGCGTACCGCATCAGAAATGGCAGACTGTCTAGTGGGATCCATGACGTGTTGTACCAGCATGCAGTCCAGCAAAGTATCAGTCAGGGCCTGGCTTCTGGCACTCCTGGCTGCAGGGGATGGCCCAGCTGATGTCTGGCAGGTTGAGATCCCCTACTGCTAAAAACTCCCAATTTGCCACCTCCTTTCTGCTTCTGCTCCTAGTTCCTTATCTCACTCCTGTCCTTGCCCTGGTGGCCTGTAAACCACCCCAAGCGAAGTTTCCTACCTGATGTCTCTGTGAGCTGTACCCACAGTGATTCTACCTCCCCTTTCCCTCCTATGGATGCATTCTCTACTGCCTCTATTCCATCCCTGATGTAAATGGCACCTCCCCCTCCTCTACCCATCCCTTTATCGCACCTATATAGGGTATATCCAAGGATCTCCAGGTCCCAGTCATAGTTCTCGCTAGTCCAGGTTTCTGTAATGGCCACCAGATCCAGCTCCGAGTCTGCCACCAGTGCCTGGAGTTCACTTACTTTATTAACCAGACTCCTGGCATTAAGGCATACGAATCTCCAACATATGCTCCCACCCCACTTTGGTTCTTGGATGACTTCTACCATAACAATTCCCTGATATCCTAGGTGTCTTCTGTTTTTTTTCCTTTTTCGCTGGTCTATTTGGTCCACACTCCCCGTTCACTTGAACTCGTTCCACTGTGCTACTACTTCACGTACATCATATTTCTTTATTTATTTAGTTTTGTTGATCAGGTAAGTGCGCTAGACAATAAAATGCCTATTTTCAGGCATGACCTGGGAGATTACAAGGAAATGTGGAAAAATACAAAATAGCAGGGTTTAACAAAAAAACACGATGAAATAGTTAAAGTAGCGTATAAGAGAAAAAGCCATACAAAGATCTACGAATCAGCTGCTCCCATTCCTGGGGGAGTCCTTGCTAGGTTCCCTACTTCACCAACCACAACTGTGGAATCCTAACCCCAGCATCCCCATACTTAGTTTAGCTGTCTGCCTATGTAGATGCCAAACATCTGCCCTAACACACTAGTCTCTTCTCTTGTCAGGTGAACAATGTCATCTTTGAAGAGCCTCTTGTCCCAGAATCCCCCCAGTTTCCTAAAAGTGGTACTCCTGTTCCTTACACCATCTTTTTAAGCACCCATTGAACTGCTCGACCTTCTCCTTCCTCACCCCCTTCTCCATACCCCAGACAGGGAGGACTTCAGAAAAGACCAAGGAAGCCAAATGCTTCTTCAGTCTGTCCCCGGCCTCTGGAAACTCCGCTTCACTGTCTCCACAGGCAGGTTCGCCAGATCATTGGTACCAAAATGCGCCGGCACTCCCTGCTCCCTCCCCTTCTCCATTATCCTTCCTATCCTCTCCCAATCCAGGATGGCTGATGCTCCAAGCAGGCATCTGACCACCCCCCCTTCCCCTTTGCCACGCGGCCAATCACATTATCTATGCCTGTAATCACAGAGTCCCCTATCATTAGAATCTGCCTTACTAACTTCTGTCTGGTTTTGCTCTGGGTGTCATCATGTCTTCTTTCCCCTCAACACTGACTGACTCGAGGTCCCCCTATTAGAGTCCAAGCATCTGTGCCTGTTCCAGGGGTGTAAAGAGATTTGCCATTGATATCTCTTGGTAATGGTTGACTGCTGTGTGACTGCCCCTGCCACCGTTCTCCTTCCCCACCACCCTCCATCCCCGGAGCCAGTGAGCCTTTGTGGTAATGGAGGTGCGTGAGAGAGAGGAGCACCAACAGATTAGTCACAGTTGGGATATGTCCTTCCTTGCTGCTACTAGCTGAGCAGGGAGCTCTCAGATGGCTTACATACTAGTTTTATGTGCTTGACTGCTACTGTTTTGTTTCATAGTGGGCCTATTAATTTAGTTATTGTTTTTCTCTGAATTATATATTTACCTACTGTTCACTTTGCATATATTGTAAAGCGCCCTGAGCCTCAGGGATAAGGTGCGCTATAAATAATTACTTACATACATATTGGGCCATGTCCCCTCCTCCAAAGTACAGTGCTGGAGATGAGCGCCCCAAAATCCTCAAAGCTGACTACCTCTTCACTCCCCCTTTGCTCCATTGTAGCCTGCTTAGTTCTTATAAAACTGCCTGAGATACTTGGTAGTATTTGGATGTTTGACTGCCTGTCTTATAACCTTATCCTATATAGGCAGAAGCTAAGATTAATAGTATTAGCAGTAATCAGTAACACCCCAACCGAGACACAGCCTAACTGCCTGTTTTAGAACCTTACCCAATAGAGGTAGAAGCTAGGATTTCACAGTTTTAGCAGCAGTCGGTAGCACTACACATTTGATAGTCTGCTGTACCTTAGCCAGGGACTTAGGCAAGGCCTTCAGACTCCTGCTAGCTGATCAGCTGCAGTTAGACAGCTGCCACTCGTTCACAATCTCCTGCAGAACTGCGGACTTACCTGCAGATTCCCTTTAGACTTTCAGGAACAGATGCCATCCTCCTGTGATCCTCATGCTCCGAAGGGTCACACACTCCTGGGGGCAAATAGACCAATGGGGTTTAAATAGAAGGCTAGAACAACTCCTTCACCCTTAACAGAGCTTCAGGTTCTGTTTCTGGGTTGAGGGGGAGCAAAAGCCTGCTCCACCAGCTCCAGAAGGTCCCCTGACTTGCCCTGAAATTAGACACAAATGGTGCTACTGTTTTGCTAATCTCTCAGCTCTCTTGAGCTAGAACAAACCTGTGTCCTTTTTGACAGAGCTTCAGGTGCTATCTGTTTCTAAAGGACAGGGAGTGAAAACCTGCTCCACCAGCTCCAGAGTTGTCCTGAGTCAGGGTACGGAGGGGGGTGATAGGTGTACTATTTTATTGGACTTTGCTGGTCAGAGGAGCCAGGGGGAAGCATGCTGCAGCAGTCTAACTTTACTGGAGAGGACAGAGGCTAGCTGTGGTGGTGTCTGTGCAGTTAGTAGGTCTTATGTATTACAAATGAGTGGACAAGATAAAAGTGGACTTTTTGGCACTGCAGCAGTTATCACCAGACTGCTGCCTCTCCAGTCTTTGCCACCTGAGCTTCCAGGGACCCCAGCCAGACAGCAGCCCAAAGATTAAGGTAAAGGGAAGGGTGGAGGAGCTGGGGTTGGCTTTGTTACGGTACTGGGTCGGGGGAGATTTTCTTTTACAGGTCTATTAGGATGCAGAATTGGAAAGTCCTATTTCTAGGGATGTCGATATGTTCTTATCTACACTTGTTGGCATGTCCTTTCCCTTTAAGAATCTTGCAGAAAGGTCTAAAAGCTGGTTCCTCCCACCCACCCGGGTGGTGTATGCCTCAGCTCCGCCCCTTGACACCTGATCTTCCTTTCCGCTGGATGATTCAGGTTACCTCCTTATCGCTCCCATGTTGAGTAGGCCCTGGTGCATAAATCTTTGGATTACTTACCTAAACTAGTTTGAATTTCACTGCATTGTTTTGTGATTGCGACCGTGATGGAGGACAAGTCCTCGCCCGGGTTCTGCCAGTGCCCTTGTGGGCAGAAAATGTCTCGTACCGACCCACACGCCTCGTGCGTCTACTGCCTGGGCCATGCTCACAATACCCAGGCCTGCGACTTCTGTTGTGCATTCCAGCCTAACGTGTTGGATGATCATCTCGCATGGCTGCAACTCAGCTGACCAGAGAAACTGAACCTGCCGGTCAAATCTAAAGAGGCCCATTGGGCGGACTCCGTGGCTGCGGGGTCCGCTGATCAACTCGAGCAAATGAAGGCTTTCGAGGAGGAGGTGGCTCAGGCCGCTGATCGGTCCTCTTCCGCTTCAGTCTTCGTACCACTCAAATTGGGCTCTACCTTTTCAGGCTCCTTTAAGGAGTTGTGCCAGTCTCTCCCGACAAAGGAGGAGGGCCCATCGGGTTCGCACATCTCCCACTCCTGTAAAAAGGATTCTAAGGAGTCGAGAGAGGAAACATCTCGTCTATGTTGTTCTTGGGATCAAGAGAGGTCTTGGTCCCAGGAATCTCCAGTTTTGACTTTGGTCTAAATTGCATCCTCAGCTGCTGGCTTCATGGTGCCCCGTCAGGCCAGCCGGCCAAGATGTGGGACGACAACCCGGTTGAAATTATTATTGACCCCGTCAATCCGTTGTTGCTTGATGAGGCCGACAATTCCTTGTTCAGGACTCCAGTCCTGACTGGACCTACTGAGGAGGAGACCAGCCTGCTGGGAACCTCTTCATGGTCTCTGTCCCAGACCTGGAGGAGCCGCGGTTCTCCTTGGCTCCTTCTGAGCACCCCCGTCGGTCCCCTCGGTGGTCGGGGTCTAGGTTCTGGACGTGTTCGACTGACAGGCTGAAGAAATCTCTTAAATGCCATTCCAGGCGTTCTAAAAAGCAGCGCCGCTGCCATTCTTCCTCATCCTCCTCGGGAGAGAAGAGGCTTCAGCGCAAGTTGCATTGATGTTATGAGGACCTGATGTGGCAATAATTGGTGCTGGGCGATCCGAAGTCGACCCCGGCTTCCACCTCAGCCATTACATGGCTGTCGCCCTCTAGGTCAATGGCGACTCCTCCTGAGCCAGTTGACACCGTCCCTCCACCTGCGGAACCAGTGAAGACCCTCCCGGCTTGGCTAAAACCGGGCTCTCCACCGATCATGGGGGAGCTGCCACCTAAACAGCCTCCCTCCAGGGCTCCTCCCAAGGAGTCTCAGCCCGTGAAGGGCCTTCTGCATATGCTGTCAGTCACTCTCACTCCCGACTGGCTGCGGCGGGTCGAAGGTGAATTGGGTGGTCAGCCAATTTATCCGGACTCCTTGGAGTCCAAGGACTCTGACTGTCCATTTGATAACGATTCGCTTGGGGGTCTCTCGATGGAGGAAGGTCCCACGTCTTTTATGAGCATTCTCAGTCTCTTCTCCGAATTCACGGGGATGCCTTTGGAGCCTGTTCAGAAACAGGCTCAATATCCCCTGACAGACATTCTGACCAAAAGGGATTCTCCAACAGAGGCCTTCCCCGAAGCCATTGTTGGCCCGTCCTTGGAGCTTTGGCAGCACCCTGCCTCCTGCCCTGTGCCATCAGCCCGGATGTCCCCCAAGTATGCGGTTCTCATCATTTCCCTTTCTGGGTTCACAGAACACCCCTTGGCTGAGGGATTGGTGACCGAATCTGTATTTTGGCACTTGGGCAATTCAGGAGACACAGATAGACCTCTGGACAAAGTGTCCAAAAAATTGGGCCACTTGTCCAGAAAGGTCTATGCTGCCTTCTCGCTTGGTCTCCATCAGGCGAGCTCGGCTGTCATCATGGCACATTTCTCCCATGCCCTCCTGGGCTCTCTAGATGAGGTCCTTCCTCATCTCCCCACGGATCTTCAGACTGTGGTCAAGCAGATCCCTGACCAGGGTCAGGCTGTTGCTAAGCAGCAACTCCAGACAGCTCTGGACATCGGGGATTCCTGTGCCTGTTCAGTAGCAGCTGCAGTTGCCATGCGCTGCAGGGCCTGGCTGAGGGTCTTGACCTTCACGGCAGACACCCAACACAAACTGGCGGATGTTCCCCTTCCTGGGCACCGATTTGTTCGGTTCCGGGGTTGATGGTCACCTTCAACGCAACAAGAAGTTCAGTGCCGCCTTGGACTCCATTACTTCCATCCAGAAGGAATCTCAGGGTTCCAAAAAGCAGAAGTGTAAGCCCTTTTGGCCTTCTGCCCCTGCAGCCAAGCAACCCAAGTACCAGGGGCAGCAGCAGCAGGCTCAGCCTTGGCGCTTTCGGCCCAAGTCAGGGGCTTCGGCGGCTCGTAAGCCCAGAGGGAAAGGTCCCGTCGGTCCCCAGACTGGATCCTCATCCTCCAGGCCTGCACAGTGATGGGATGGGGGTTGCTACCCCCATACCCATCATGCACAGTCTAGGTCCTCCCGCGGGGGCCGACTCTGCCATTTCCTTTCCGCCTGGTCCGCTGTCACAACAGACAAGTGGGTCTTGGAAGTGATCGGCCAAGGGCTGCCTCTGGAAATCGAGCAGTACCCCCATGCCAAGCCCGTGCCCAACGGAAGGAAAGGGTATCTGTGCACACTCAGTCGTCTCTCTGAGATGACATTGCCCCAACTCCTCCGCAAGGAGGTAGTGGTCAGAGTCGAATCCCCCAGTCAACCCAGGGTTATTTCCAGGCACTTCCTGGTCCCGAAATGGACGGGAGGCTGGTGCCCCATTCTAGATCTGCACAACCTGAACCAGTTTCTCAGGTCTCACACCTTCAGAATGGTAATTCTGTCTCAGATCATACCATCTCTTGAGCAGAACATATGGTTTTACTCTCTGGATCTGCAGGATGTGTTCTTCCACGTCCTGATCCATCCGTCACATGGAAGGTTCCTCCACTTCAGGGCAGAGGGAACCCTATACGAGTTCCAAGCCATGCCGGTCGGCCTGTCATTGGCCCCCAGGGTCTTCACCAAATGCATTGCAGTGGTGGTGGCCCATCTCAAGCGTTGAAGGGTCAGCATGTACCCCTATCTGGATGTTTGGCTTATAGTGGGTCCCTCCAGATTGGAGGTGGAGTGGTCCAGGGACCTGGCCCTCCAGACCTGCATCAACCTTGACCTCCTGGTCAGTGAGGCCAAGTCAGAACTCGTGCCTTCGTAGGTGATCTGCTTCATCGGGGCAGAGTTCGACTCTTGCTGAGCCAGAGCTAGACTTCTTGGCAGACAGGGTGGAGGTTCTCTCCTCCTTTGCCCAATCATTTCTGGTTGGGCACTTGCGCCCTGCCCGGGACTTCCTGTGACTTCTGGGTTATGTGGTGGCCTGCATCTTTGTGGTCCGATAGGCCCGGTGGCATATGCACCCCCCTTCAGTGGGAGCTGGCCAGCCAGTGGACTCAGGGACTAGGTCATTTCGACCAGCTGGTCATTGTGACCCAGTAGATGTGGGATGCTCTCCAATGGTGGACCGTTCTAGAGCATCTGCAGGAAGGGATCCCGTTTGTTTGCCCTGAGCCAACAGTCATCCTGACGACTGACACCTCTCTCACGGGCTGGGGTGCCATGGGCTCTGGACCCCGTGGAGTCCATATGCCATATCAGCTGCTGGAGCTCTGGGCAGTTCGGCTGGCGCTGACAGCCTTTACTCCACACATTCATGGTCAGGCCGTTCAGGTCTAGACAGACGCCATGACCATGTACTACCAGAACAAGCAGGGCAGAAAGCACTTCCTGTACTTGTGCAAGGAAGCTTTCCTCGTCTGGATCCTCATGCTCAGCCTGTATGCCAATCTCAAGGCCATCCATGTGGCCGGCACCTCCAACCAGCTGGCTGACACCCTCAGCCATGTGGGAGAGGTGTCTCACGAGTGGTCTCTACATCCAGAGGTAGTACACAGCTTGTTCTCCCAGTGGGGTACCCCTCTGGTGGATCTGTTTGCCTCCAGGGAGAACACAGAGTTAAGGCTCTATTGTGCCCACCCCCCCTCAGCAGGGAATGCTGCAGGGGGATGCCTTCTCGAGGCCCTGGACCCCGGGCCTCCTCTATACATTCCCTCCATTTCCCCTGATCCACAAAGTGCTAGTCAAGGTCAGGAGGGACAAGGCATGGATGGTCCTGGTGGCTCCAGACTGGCCCCACCAGTTCTGGTACCCGATCTCATCAGCTTCAGCTGCAGGCTCCCGAGGCATCTCCCCCTACGCCCGGACCCGCTCTCTTGTCATCAGGGGAAGGTATTCCATCCGGACCTTCAGTCTCTGCCCCTGACAGCCTGATTCCTGAGTGGCTAGAGTTCCAAGCTTTGGGTCTCTCCGAAGATGTCCTCACTGTGGTTGAGGCATCTTGGAAAGAGCTGACCCAAAAATGCTATGCCTTCAAATGGAAGAAGTTTTCCATTTGGTACTAGGGCAAGGGCCTTGGCTCTTCATCTTGTCTGGTGGCTAGCATTCTTGACTATCTCTGGTCCCTCTGTCTCTCGGGCCCTCAGTCGATGACCCTCAAGGTGTACCTGACTGCCATCTCTGCTTACTGGGCACGAGCTGGTATGCAGTCGGTGGCGCAGGAGAAGGTGGTCTGGCACTTTTTCCAAGGCCTTGACCTCATTTCCCCTCTGGTGCGTGAACCACCACCACCTTGGGACTTGTTGCTGGTTTTGATAAAGCTCATGGGCAAGCCATTTGAATCGATGCACAGGTGTGAGATGTCTTACCTTTCTTGGAAGACCGCCTTCCTGGTGGCTATCATGCCAGCCAAAAGAATCAATGAGCTCCAGATGCTTTCAGTGGAATCTCCTTACCTGATCTTCCACAGGGACAAGGTTGTCCTATGACCCAGCCCAAAGTTCCTTCCGAAGGTTGTGTCAGATTTTTACCTTAACCAGGTGATTAGTCTCCCTGTGTACTTCACCAGTCACAGCTTGGAGGCCAAGCACAGGCTCCATATGTTGGACCTGTGGCAAGCACTAGCCTATTATAAGGAGCGCACGGCTGGAGTTCGGGGAGAGGTTCGCCAGCTGTTTGTCACCTACACTGAAGCTGCACCTAGCAGACCAGCAGCTAAGCAGACGATTGGCAGGTGGATTGTATCCTGCATCGACCGCTGCTATAGGTTGGTGGGTAAGTAGCCTCCCATAGAGTGAAGGGCTCATTCCACCCACCATACCGCTGCCTTGGTGGGTGCTTCCAGGGATGTCCCTATCCAGGAAATCTGCAGGGCTTTCTACCTGGAAGTCAGCACACACCTTCATTTCCCACTACCACATTGACCTTGAGTCATGCTGGGATGCTGATTTCGGGGCCTCAGTTCTCCAGTCTCGTCTCTGTTCCCTAAATAGGGTGTATGTGCCTTGTCACCTCCTCCCAGAGAACTACTAGGTGTCTGCCAGAAGTGTGGCTCGTACACCATAACCACGTCCCTAGAAAAACGGGTTACTAACCTGTAACAGTAGTTCTAGGAGTGGTATATGAAGCACATCCACACTGACCCACCCGACCCCAGCAAGTAGCACACTGGTCTTGCTTCCAGCGACAGATCTGACATCACAGGGCGTTTTAGGTGATATTTATCACCGGTAAGTTAGCAGAGCTGCTTGAAGATAAATTCCAGCAGGATTTAGTGGGAAAGGAACACTGCCAGAAATGTGGATGTACACCATATACCACCATGGATATGTTGTTCATCCACACTGTCTGGCAGGTTCCTTGCCACTTTAAATCTTGCCGGAAGGTCTTCAAGCTGGCTCCTCCCACCCACCCGGGTGGTAAAACTCTCAGCTCTGCCCCATGACGCCAGAACTTCCTTACTGCTTGGAAGCTCAGGTTCCCTCCTTAACGCTCTGCGTGATAGACTGGATCCTAATTCTTCGGTTTGCCCGAAACTAATTTTAAAATTTTCAAGACTTCGGTCATCTTTCTCCCTCGCGGCTGCGATGGACAAATCGACTCCCGGATTTCGGCGGTGCCCTTGTGAGCAGAAGATGTCCAGGACGGACCCGCACTCCACGTGTGTCTACTGCCTCGGTCTAAAACCCGACCCGCAGACCTGTGAGTCATGCCATTTGTTTTCGGCCAACGTCCGGAGGACCGCGCTGCCAGTTACAGCTAGGGCACCCGAAAGCGCTACCCGCCCGGTTCGTCGAAGGAGGCCCGTTGGGCGGTTTCCGCGGCGGCTGGCTCGGCTGAGCAGTTCGAGCAGATGATTGCCCTCGAGGAGGAGGCGGCCCAGGCCGCATCATCCTCTTCCTCGGTCGCGGCATTTATCCTGCTCTCTCTGGGTACCTCGTATTCAGCTTCATTCAAGGAGCTTTGCCAATCCCTTTCCACGAAGGGAGAGGGGCCATCGGGACATTCCTCTCGGTCCAAAAAGAAGGACTCTAAGGGTAAGTCCCATCGTCGGCGTTCGTGGGAGCGGGAGAGGTCTCCTTCCCCGGACACCCGACTGTCGACTTCGGTCGAGGTTGCGGCTAAGGCCGCTGGCTTCACGGCATCCCCATCAGGCCAGCCGGCTGAGACACCCATCGACGCCGTCGAGATTTCCGACTCGCCGGATCTGGCTGCTCCACTGGTGAGGCCGACAACCCTTCTTCGCCGGTTCCCCTGCTGGAGACCGAGGATCTGCCTGCGCCCCCGGTGCAGCAGTCCCCGATTAAGGCATCCGAGCTGAGGGAAGAGCGGGTGTCCCCCTCTCCTTCCCAGACCCTTCCTCAGACATACCGAGGGTCTCGGTCTCGGACTTCTTCTCAGTCTAGTCGATCCTGCCGACATCGGCGGTCTTGGTCTTGGCACCGAGGTAGGCGGCGCCGCCGCTCGTCCTCGTCTTCCTCCTCGGAAGAGGAGAGGCTTCGGCGCAAATTGCGTCGACGCTACGAGGACCTGATGTGGCAGCAGTTACTTCTGTCCGGGAGCAAGTCGACCCCGACGCCTTCCCCGGCCATCAAGTGGCTGTCACCCGAGCGGCCGAAACAACCTCTCGCAGTAGTCGAGATGCCCAAGCCTGGGCCAGTTGTTCGGCCGAAACCTGCTGCCCCACGATTGTGATGGAACCTCCGCCTCCACAACCAAAATCGGGGGTACCGACCAAGGACTCTCGGTCAGGTCAAGGCCTGCCCCACAGGTTGTCGGTCACCCTCACTCCCAACCGTCCTCGGCAGGTGGAGGGTGGCTCAGGCCCCAGGCAGCTCTTTGCGGGCTCCTCCGAGTCCGACGACGACTCCTCCCTGTTCTCCAGGCCAGTTGACCTGGAGTCCTCTGAGAGCCAGTCGTTGAATGAAAGCCCATCGTCCTTCATGGGTTTGCTTCAGCTCATCTTGGAGTCCACCGGGATGCAGCTCGAGCCCGTATCCAAACGGGCCAAGTATCCCCTGATGGAGATACTGGACCGAGGGGCCTCCCCCATGGAGGCCTTTCCGGTGGCTGAGGCCATTGTTGGCCCAACCTTGGAGCTTTGGCAGCGCCCTGCTTCCTGCCCTGCGCCTTCGGCCAGAATAGCCAGGAAGTATGCGGTCCCTACCGGCTCTTTGCCTGGGTTTTCGGAACACCCCTCTGCCGAGGGGTTGGTCATCGACAGCGTTTTCTGGCGTTCCGGGAATGCTAGGGACGTGGACAAGCCCCCCGACAAGGAGTCCAAAAAGCTGGACTATGCCGGGCGCAAGGTGTACGCTGTGTCCTCCCTTGGCCTCCGCCAGGCCAGCTCGGCCGTGCTGATGGCACACTTCTCCCACGCCTTCATGGGCTCCCTGGATGAGGTGATCCCTCATCTCCCGGCCGACCGGCAGACCACGGTCCGGCAGGTTCGGGACCAGGGTAGGCCAGTGGCTAAACGGCAGCTCCAAACGGCTCCTGGACATAGGAGACTCCGTAGCCAGATCGGTTGCGCTGTGCTGGCGTTGCCGCAGAGCATGGTTGAGGATATCCACCTTCACGCGGATACCCAGCACACCATGGGACGCCCTCTTGGGGACCGACCTCTTCAGCCCTGGAGTGGAAGGTCACCTCCAGCGGATCGAGAAGTCCAGTGCCACTCTGACTCGGTCACCTCCCAGAGGGACAAAGGCCGCCGACAGCAGCAGCACAAGTCCTTTCGCTCTTCTGCGCCTGCGGCACGTCCGCCCAACAGCACCAGCACCAGGGCCAGCAGGCTCGAGCTTGGCATCCCAAACGAAGCTCGCCGGCTTCCTCCAATAGGAAGCAGGGAGGTAAAGGCCCAGGAGGTCCCTCGGCCGTCCCTCCTCCAAGCCTGCCCAGTGACGGGTTGAGGTGTCGCCTAGCCCGCCACTCCCCTGGGTTCCTCATGGGGGGGATCACCGCTACTTCCTTTCCGCTTGGTCCACTGTCACCACGGACTGCTGGGTGTTGGAGGTGGTAGGAAAGGGTCTGCCTCGGGAGTTCGAGCAGGCCCCACCCTTCCTAGCCGTCGCCCCTCAGGGGCCACGGGGTGCGCAGCCTCTCTGTCGGCCCGCCGAGCCAATATTGCCCTGCTCCTCGAAAAAGAGGTGATCAGGAAGGTGGCAGATCCTCCTTCAGACCAGGGGTTTGTGTCCAGGTACTTTCTGGTCCCAAAACGGACGGGGGGCTGGCGCCCCATTCTCGACCTGCACGACCTGAGCAGGTTCCTAAGGTCTCGGACCTTCAGGATGGTCACTCTGGCTCAGATAATCCCATCCTTGGAACGAGGCGTGTGGTTCTGTTCCCTGGACCTTCAGGACGCGTTCTTTCACGTCCCAATCCGTCCGTCCCACCAGAGATTCCTCCACTTCAGAGCAGAGGGATCCCTTTACGAGTTCCAGGCCATGCCCTTAGGCCTTTCCCTAGCTCCCAGGGTCTTCACCAAGTGCTTGGCAGTGGTGACAGCATTCCTGCGGCGCCGAAGGGTCCGGGTGTACCCCTACCTGGATGACTGGCTGATTGCGGCCCCCTCCAGAGCGGAGGTGGAGCGGTCCAGAGATCTCGCCCTCCTTGTTTGCTCTCAGGTTGGCCTCCTCATCAACGAGGCCAAGTCGGAACTCGTGCCAAAGCAGGTGATACAATTCATCGGGGCAGAGCTTGACTCTCTACGAGCCAGACAGAGCACGGCTCCCGGCGGACAGGGCCGAGGTTCTTTCCTCCTTTGCCCAATCATTTCAGGTTGGGCAATCGTGCCCTGCCCGGGACTTCCTGCGCCTCCTGGGTCTCATGGCAGCCTGCACCAGCGTGGTCCATTGGGCCCGCTGGTACATGCGTCCCCTTCAATGGGTACTGGCCGGTCAATGGTCACAGCACTTCGATCCACTGGATCAGCTAGTGACAGTGACCCAGGGGATGTGGAACGCTCTCCAGTGGTGGACCGTTCCAGCACATCTGCAGGAGGGCATCCCGTTTGTCCACCCCGAGCCGACAGTCTCTCTATCGACTGATGCCTCTCTGGGATGGGGTGCCCATCTTTGGGAGCACAGAACGCACGGCCTCTGGTCCCCTCGGGAGTCCTGATGCCACATAAACCTGCTGGAGCTTCAAGTGGTTCGTCTAGCCCTCACCACCTTTGCTCCGTTTCTACGGGGTCAAGTGGTTCAGGTCCAGACGGACAATACCACGACCATGTACTACCTAAACCGCTAGGCGGGGCGGCGCTCCATGCCTCTGTGCAGGGAAGCTCTCCGCGTTTGGTCTCGTGCGGCAGCCTGGAGGCGGATCTCTCGCCATTGATGTGGCAGAGCCTCAACACCCTGGCCGATGCCCTAGCCGGATAGGGGCTGGCCTCACGAGTGGTCTTCCCGCCGGAGGTAGTACAAGATCTCTTCTCCCACTGGGGCACGCCTCAGGCAGACCTGTTTGCCTCCAGGGAGAATGCAAGCTGAGACTGTTTCATGCCCGCCCCCCTCAGCAGGGCTCGCTGCAGGAGGATGCCTTCGCGAGGCCGTGGACCCCGGGCCTCTTCTACGCCTTTCCCCCATTTCCCTTGATCCACAAGGTGCTTCTCAAGGAGAGGAAGGACAAGGCGCAGGTGATTCTGGTAGCCCCAGACTGGCCCCGCCAGTTCTGGTATCCAGATCTCCTCAGTCTCAGCTCCAGGCTCCCGAGGCGGCTTCCAGCCCGCCCGGACCTGATCTCAGTCAATTGTGGAAGGTATTCCAACCGGACCTTCAATCCCTGCATCTGACGGCCTGGTTCCTGAGCGGCTAGAATTCCAGGCCTTGGGTCTTTCCGACGAGGTCCTCAACGTCGTTGAGGCGTCCCATAAGGAGTCGACCAGAAAATGCTACGCCTTCAAATGGAAGAGATTCTCCATTTGGTGTCAGGGCCAGGGCCTGGACCCTTCCTTCTGTTCCTTGGCAAGCATCCTGGACCTGTGGTCCCCTTCTCAGCAAGGGCTTGATCGTGACCTCCAAAAGTTTCATGCAGCCATCTCTGCTTACTGGCGCGCCGAAGCAGTCGATGGCACAGAGAAGGTGGTCGGGCACTTTTTCAAAAGGCCTTGATCACATATCCCCTCCGGTGTGAGAACCTCCACCTCCGTGGGATCTACTGCTGGTGTTGTCTAAGCTCATGGGCAGGCCATTCGAACTAATGCACAGGTGTGACATCTCTCACCTGTCGTGGAAGACCGCCTCCTTGGTGGCTATCACGTCAGCCAGAAGGATGGGAGAGCTCCAGGCGCTTTCCATTGAGTCTCCTTATCTGGTCTTCCACAGGGACAAGGTTGTCCTTCACCCCAACCCGAAATTCCTTCCGAAGGTGGTGTCGGAGTTTCACCTTAACCAGTTGTTGACTCTGCCGGTGTTCTACCCCAGTCACACCTCGGAGGCCGAATATAGGCTCCATACTTTGGACCCTAGAAGAGTGCTCGCTTATTATAAGGAGCGGATGGCTGAAGTTCGGGGAGAGGTTCGCCAGCTGTTTGTCACCTACACTGAAGCCGCACCTGGCAGACCTGCAGCCAAGCGGACGATAGGCAGGTGGGTCACCTCCTGCATAGATCTCTGCTATAGGTTGGCGGGCATGGAGCCTCCCAAAGGGATGAGAGCTCATTCTACCCACCATACCACTGCTTCACTAGCTGCTTCCAGGGATGTCCTTATCCAGGACATCTGCAGAGCTGCTACCTGGAAGTCAGCACACACCTTCATCACCCACTACCACATCGACCTTGAGTCATGCCGGGATGCTGGGTTTGGGGCCTCGATTCTCCAGTCCTTATTTTCCAAGTAAGTATCGGGGGTGTGCGCCTTGCCTCCCTCCTCCCGGAGAACTGCTAGGAGTCTGCCAGACAGTGGATGAACAACATATCCATGTCCCTAGAAATACAGGTTACTCACCTGTAACAGGAGTTCTAGGAATGGTATATGTTGTTCATCCACACGACCCAACCGACCTCCCCGGCTTCGATGCACAACCTGGCTTCCAGCGGGCTAGATCTGGTGTCATGAGAGTTTTACCACCCGGGTGGGTGGGAGGAGTCAGCTTGAAGACCTTCTGGCAAGATTTAAAGCGGCAAGGAACCTGCCAGACAGTGTGGATGAACAACATATACCATTCCTAGAACTCCTGTTACAGGTGAGTAACCTGTATTTACAGGTGAGTAACCTATTTTTGTCTCCAATTCTGCGCCTATGTCTTAATCCTAGGTGGAACAGAATCAGATTCTAAATTTCCAAAGAAAATAATTTTTAGAAATGTAACCGATTCCAGTGCTGAGCTCCCCTACTTGCCAGGTGTTTATGGTCTGGTATTGTCCAGTGTTTCCACACCCTATGACTAGTCATCTATGAAGTAACAAGAGAGTATTCCATGAGAATGTCCTGTATCTGCTGACATGTTGCTGAGCACTGGGCATTGACAGGGTAGAATTTTAACATTTTTTTCCTTTGGCCCTGGACCAGACGATGGCCAGTCCCTGGCTCTGGAATTTTCCCCTGAGTTTATCTGAGTCTGTCTCTCCTAGGCATAAGTTGTCTTGCCCGTGGGGAAGGAAGCTCTTCTCTCATCCCTCTTTTAGTTTTGATAGTAATTTTTTTATTTGGTTGTTTTTGGTTTCTGTCTATATCTTTTTACTTTTCCTTTTACCCAGTGCTTTTTTCACTCTCCTGGCTTACGGAACTGAGGCAGTTAATGATGTCAGTGATTGTTATTGGCTCCTGCACATGATGACATGCATGTGCTGTGCTATCAGCATTGCTGGCAGCCCTGACAAAGTGTTTATTCCTGCCACGTCCTGGCATCTCTGGCCCTCATATCAAATAGGGTAGCTCTATGGAGAAGATATTCTTGAAGGTATGGAGTTACGGTAAGTAACTTTCCTTTATGCGATCGGTTTACTTACAGTCAACCCAAATACAAAGTCCAAAAGTTGTTGAAGGGAATGGCACAGGAGTATGGAAACACAACTAAGATGGGAACTGATCCCAAGGATGAAGCTAAAGTATTATCAAATTTTTTGAGGGACGGGTCACTCTGTCATCCATAAAGGTAAACAAAACCAAAGTCTTGTTCTGTAATTTTCTTTTATTCAAATATCAGGAACACCCCAGCTGCTTGCCTTATTGTCATTTCTAGGGGATTATTATTTTACTAAAAAATTAACCATTTAATAAATATAATTAGTTATTTGTAGTTATTTTACTTGGATATCAACAGACTGAATCCAGAAAATTATGTTTTTTCCATACTACAGTTTACACTTTTGCACCATCCTATCTTTATTACAATTCTGTTAAACTCACATTACTGTATTTCTGTTGAGAAGGCTATAATTCCTTTAGTTCTGAAAGGCATAAAAATATGTCTGGTTTAGTGTTTCTTGCAGATTCATTCCATTATAAATATTGTAGACATTATTTATTTATTTTTGCTGTTGGGTTTTATCAGTCCGCCTTTCTCTCTGTCACTAACTCACCCCATTCTCCTTGGATTTGCCTCCGGGAGTGCACCCTGGATTACCCCCCCCCCCCAGGGTGGGGCCATCAAGGAGAACCCACCCCCAACTCCCTGAATGGTGCCTTGTGGTGATTCGGGAGCATTGTGCCTCGGCCTTACTGCGGGTGGATCGATGGTGGGGAGAGTGGACGTCCTTGTGCTTTAGCCTGGCTAATTTTTCCCCCTGTTTTTGTGGGAGATGTGGCTTACAGTGATCTACGGGCACATACTTGCCGACATCTGGCACACCTACCTGAAACCTATGAGCTTTGGTTGTAATGCACCTGGCCTCTACCAGGGGTTAGTCAAGCAGCAAAAGCTTCCTCCCCTCCCCCCTGAGGAGGGGAGCAGTCCGTTGGACACTCGATCCTCCTCTCCGCAACCAGCCCTCTGACTCCCCGGGCTCACATCCGAACCTGGGCTGTTGGTGTTGCAGATGGAAATCCTACTGTTGTGCCGCAGGGACAGTAATATTGCAGGCATTATTAAGTAACCGCCACCTATGTGAACTTATATATATGTTTTCTTTGATTCAGTCTATTGATATTTATGCAAAACAACTCTAAATAACTAATTTTATAACATGGCTATCTAAAATGCAATCATTTCATTGGTCAGAACACATCCCCTGACCATTGATTAATCCCCGATATACCCACAGTTGCCTTGCCGGTCCACAATATCCTGACTGACAGCAGTGTAAACTGACTTAGAGAAATCGCTCCACCATAGACACATTGAAAAAGAGAAGGCAGATTCTGCCTTGCAAAGGCCGTTTCTGCATCCTCATAACAAATCCACCTAGTGGGCATCTACAAAGACAACATCCTCTATACACGTTATTCATTAGGTGGAAGGACTATTTCAGTAGAAATCCATGTTCAAACACATATATTTAATATTCCTTTACATAAACCTCTAATATAATGTGGCTCATGTTATAAGAGGATTAACCCACTCCAGGGTATGGGATTACTGAACATTAATCCACACCTGGGTGGTTGAAATCACTTAGCCTGTGGCCTCGTGATTCCAACCCCCCCAGGAGGCGTGGATTAATGCTCAGTAAACCCATACCCTGTCGTGGGTTAATCCCTCCATAACTTTTGTTTTTGTTTGGGTGCTAGCACCTTCTCCCCCAAAATTTTTTATAAAACTAGCCCAAATACCCTAAAAATTATGTTTGTAGATATATGAACTAATTGGTCTAGGAATGTCATTATTTTCATTTATTTGTTTTTGGATAACTGGGTGGGTGCACTAAGCATAGAAATGCCTATTTTCATGCATGACCCGGGAGGGTACAAGTGAGACAGTCATAATACAGTATAGCACATGATGAGCAGTACACTCCTACATTAGTCAGACAGCCCGTGAAATAATACAAGTCAAACTAGGTAATAATACAATATAATACAGAAGAGAATGCACATATTTACACAAATTTACATTAGAACAAATTGCAAGTAAAAATAGATAACAAAACACAGATAGGTAAATCACTTCCTAGGCACCCAGTTAACGGTGAGAGGGATAACAGAAATTGTATGGAGCAGTTAGCGGTGTGCTCAGAAGAAGCAGGTACAGCCGTGAGCAGAGGAGAGAAACTAGAACAGCTATGCATAGGGAGGGTTCATGTAGCACTAGCAGAGTTATAAGTGCAAGGAGAGTGCTTGGAGCAAGCATAGGAGAGGTTGTGAGGAGGAGAGAATGGAGCAGAGGGGAGGTCATGGGGGATGGAAACAGTTACAAGGGTCTGATGTTAGAAGGTGAATACGTAGCATCTTTTTGAAGTAGGCATGAGTTGGAGAGAGCCGGAGGGCTAGTGATAGTGAGTTATAAAATTGAGGTGCAGCATTGGAAAAGGCCCTGCATCGGGGGACATGTAGAAGGGTTTGATCCCCAGACGAAAGGTTATAGCAAGGGTTAGCCTGAGTCAGCATCAGTGCAAGTGAGGAAGGAACACCAGATCGGATGATGCTGTCTATTAGAGAGCCAAGGGAGAGAAGTCAGTGGGCACTTGGGGAAGGCCAGTTTAGGTCACTGTAAAGCTAACAATGGTGGGTGAGGCGAGGAGACACTAATGCGAAACAGCAGGTAGTACTGTAATTGGAGTCCCATTTGTGGAGACTAGTTTTAACAGCTCCAACATAAGTTAAAGAACCATAGGCAAGGGCAAGGAGTAGAACGTCCTGGGCAATGGAAGTTCTGGTGGAGGGAGTTAAGGCATAGTTAGTTTTATAGGCAGTGCCAATTTTGAAGTTGACAACTTTGCACGTGATGGAAATGTGATGGTCAAAATCAAGAGAGGGGTCAACCGTAACTCCCAAGATATTTGAAGGAGCTGACATTTTCAAGGAGGGAACCAACAGCACAGGTAATGGACAGCTGTCCCCGACCATTTCTTAACCTAGGGGCAGATCCAAAGACCATGGATTGTGTTTTGCCAGTATTGAGGACTAGGTTGTTGCTAGAGAGCCATCATTGGATATGGAGGAAGTCAGATGAGAGGGTGGTATTTAGGTCAAATAAAAAGACAACTCTTTAATACAAAAAAAGAGAATATTTTTTCTCTCAGAGAATTATAGATCCATGGCATTCACTCCCTACAGATATTGTCATCAGCAAAACCAAGAATATTTTCAAAAAACACCTAGACAACTACTTATTACATGACCATTCCCTTGGGTATTAGGGGTGACTGAAAGGTGTCTTCATGGGCTTTGGCCTTATACGCCTTCCAACTTTCTTAGTTAAGGCTACCAACTTCCTGAAGCCTAAAACTGGGACATGTCATTAGTGGGGAAATAAATAAATTATTAATCCTTTTTTTTTTTTGGTTAAGAGGCGCTTGCTTACCGTAAAAACAGTAGCTGCCTTTTTTCTCTTAATGCTAGCCTAGCCAGTAACTTCAGTATTAGCTTAAGTGAACTTACACACATAGAGCTAGACATGTTTCTCACTGCCACCACCATCCATGGCACAGCTCCATTTGTTTACTGTGGTGTAGTCACCTCGGATGATTGGAAGCAAGCTCCTTTACCTAATCCAGCAACTACATTGGCGCAAACACAACACATGGCACATTCTGAAGCAGGGATTAGTTCCCTAGTAATGCTCACTTCAGAATGTAGCAGCGTTTGCAGCCATAATGGGAGTGAACAACAGGAACAATTGGAGCACTGTACGCGCTGTGGGCACGCCGCACAAATCTAGAGCATGCTCGGCGGCTGACCCGAACAAACCCATGGGCACCACAGTGGAGAGAGAGGTCTCGGGGCGATGAGGAGTGTTTTGTGATGTGCGAGGAACTGCGAGGCATATCACTCACCCGATAGACTCCTTGGTGTAGTGGGAGCTGAAGAAGCATGCTGTGAGTATTATTTGTCTCTGTTAATGTTGATTACTGCTAGCAGTTATGACTTCCTACTGAACAGAATATTGTGGGGATATTATGAAGATTTGTATACCTTGGTATCCACAATGAAGTAAAATGCCAGATATGCAAATATTCGTCATGTCCCCAGAATGCAGCAGTTAAGCACAAAGACAAAAGAAGGAAACGAGTGAAAACAGCCATCTAGATAGCAAAAAAGTGACTTTGTTCTGTCACGTCTCGTAAAGGTGTTGTTAAACATCAGTAGCAAACGTACATGAAACAGCCGGCACAATATAAATACTGAATTGTGAGTGTGCACGCGCCCGTTGGACATTGACATGTATTCAGAAGTACAGAGTAGAACAGCAGTTAATGTTGTAGTAAAGAATATTGTAAGTTGCTGTTCGTTTATATCCCACATGGCAGTCACTTGTAACATAACGTATTTTGCACTTGCCATGTTATAAGAGCATTAAGCCACTCCAAAGGAGGCATCTAATGGGGAATTAATGCATGGTTGGGTGGTTGTAGGCACTCAGCCTTCGGTCTTGTGCCACAACACCCCCCCACCACCATGCATCAGTTCCCCATTAGATACCTCCTCTGTCGTGGCTTAATGCTTATGTGTGCTGCCATCTGTTGGTCGGCCAAGGGAAATGCAGCAATAAATACCAGATCTCAAATCTCCTCTGCATTTAAATATTTGCATTTCCCATAATGCACAGCAGCCAAATCCCAAACATCATACATAGCAGAAAAACGGAGATGATTCCACAGTTTACAAAACTAAGTCAGTCAGAATAAGCTCATATTCTTAAATGTTGATCACATCTGCATGTAATCAGTAATTGTTCACCGTTGCAGTCACAATATAAATAAAATTCAGCATGTAGTTTCTCTAGTCAGGTGCAATCCCCTTTCTCTTCCCCATGGTAGGAACCTTAATATCCTCCCAGAACCTTTGTAGTTTTGTACTTTAAAATTACTTTTATGCAAATGTAACATGAGGAAGAGAAACATATAAAAAGAGCGCCATACCCTTTCTCTTCCCCATGTTACAAGAGGATTAACCCACTCCAGAGTGTGGGTCTCTCAGGGATTAATGTATGGCTGGTTGATTGGAACCACTCAGCCTTTGGCCTTGAGGTGTACCCCCCCAGCCATACATTAATCCCTGAGAGACCCACACTCAGTCGTAGGTTAAGCCTTACCTAGTTAAGTTAGCACAGGTTTCTTAGGTGTTTGCTTATTTCATATATAAGAGGATAATGAATTGGCTACTATCGGCAACAAGCATGTGTAGCCATCGGGAAGTAGCCATGGCGACTGTTTAAACCTTGAGACCAAGCTCGAGTTGTTTCAGTTGCCATGGCGATCTCGAGATGGCTACAAACGTTGTTGCGGATAGTGGACCATACATTGCCTTTTATAGTGTATGGTCCACTCAAAATGTGAAGCACATCTAAAACAGCAGAGTTCATCTGTACTTTTTGGTTTTTTCCTCACTGCCACTCTCTGCCTGGGTTTGCTGTCACTGCTGTGGCCGTTTCAGGAAGAGCGGAGGGTCACATACTGTGCATGTGGGAATACGTTCCAAGTTGTTGTGCTGCAGTAGCTACGTAGCTGGTGCAGCACATCAGCTATGATGATGATGTAGCTACTGCAGCACAACAACATTGGAGGGATAGATTTCTATCCTCAACAGTGTTCCACCATACACTATATATTTTTAGTAATAAGGCACAGTTTTGATATCGAATAACACTGGTTGTACTAAATGCATTATGTGTTTGTTATGCAGTGCCCTATCACTGTTGTGTACAATCTAGTACTCTCTGTGAAGATTGATGATCTGTGGAACCTATGGGAATTGGGAGGTGGGACTTTTCCTCCAAAGGGGTCCCTGCTGATTGGGACTTAAGTCAGTGGGTGACTGGTCTCTGCAGAGGAAAGATTGCTTGTTGAAGGCACTGAAGGATGGAACTGGGACTCTCAGGTTTTAAATCAAATCACTTTTATTTGTAAAAAAGCACCTTTCCAATGATCAAGGCGCCTGTACATAAAAATAAATAACCATCTCTACAAGTTAAAATACGATACATAAAATCACAAGCACATTTAAAATACAATACAAACAAACATATTAATAGATCAAGCGGCAGTGTACTCAAAATATTTCTAGTATCTAAAATTCATCTGGAAATGCCAGGCTAAACAAATGGGTCATTAATGCTGTTTTGAAGCTCTGGAAGGTCAGGCACTCTCTTACCCGATGAGGTAGAGAATTCCACAGGGTAGGGGCTGCAAATGCAAAGGAGCAGGCTCCTGATGTCTTCAGTCGCACCCTGGGAATCTTTAGCAATCCCTCATCAGTGGATCGGAGTGGTCGGGAGGGGCATTAGGGACAAAGGAGATCTTGCAGGTAGTGGGGTCCCTGATCCTGCAGGGCTTTATAGGTCAGCAAACTGACCTTGAAGGTGATACACCACCACACTGGCAGCCAGTGCAATCCGAAGAGCACAGGCGTAATGTGACTGGTCTTAGATGTACCAGTCACCAGCCTGGCGGCCGCATTCTGCACCAGCCGCAGGCGAATATCAACCCCCGGTAGCCCTAGGTAAAGGGCATTGCAGTAGTCAAGGCAAGAGGTCACGAAGGCGTGGACCAACAACGAAAGATCATCAGGAGGGACCAGGTGCTTCACCCGGGCGATACTCCTAAGATGGTAAAAAGAAGTCTTGACAACAGCTGACACCTGTGATTTTAGGGTCAAAGTGTCATCAAAAGTAACGCCAAGGTTACGCACCCGAGATGAAGTAGTCAGTTGTATAACCCCCAAGCCAAAGTCCAGAGGATTGTCCTGCCAACAAACCCACCTCACGACGATCTGGGTCCACCACCAACACCTCTGTTTTAGCTGGGTTCCACCAAAGCCAGCTAGGACTCATCCAGTCCTGAATCTTGGAGAGGCAGTTGCTAAACACCGAGAGGACATCTCCCCATTTGGGTACAAAAGACATGTACAGTTGAGTATCATCTGCATAGCAGTGAAAACTCAAACTGTACCACCTAATAATGTCCCCTAATGGCAGCATATACACTGCGAACAACATGGGTGACAAAATGGAGCCCTGCAATACCCTGCAGGATAGGGGGAGAGGGTCAGAGGAATAAATTCCAGAGACTACTCTCTGTGTTCTACCCTCAAGGAAAGATCGAAACCATCTTAGGATGGTACCTGACAGTCCACAGATGAACTCAGATGCTCCAACAGCACACCCTGGTCCACAGTGTCAAATGCTGCCGAGAGATGGAAGAGGACCAAGATGGAAAGAGTCCTCTGATCTCTTGCTATTAGGAGATCATTAAGCACCCGAACAAGGGCCATCTCAGTGCTATGCCTTTTCCTAAATCTGGACTGGAGAGAGTCATAGACATTGTGGGTGGATAAATGATCCTCCAGCTGCAGCGCAACCACCTTCTCAATAACTTTACCCACAAAGGGCAGGTTAGAGACTGGTGTGTAGTTGGTAAGACAGTCTGGGTTAAGGAAAGTTTTTTTCAGGATCAGTCGCACAACCGCCTCCTTCAGGGGATCAGGAAAGACTCCCCTCTCCAGTGACTTCCACACTATCTCGGCCAGGACCAGGCCGATCACTTCAGTGCACCCCACAAGGAGGCACATTGGGCCCGGATCCAGACTATAGCTGGCTGGCCAAAGTCTGGATGATCCTCACGACATCCAGCCGGAGCCGAACCAGGTAAACCGGGTGCTCACAGCCTCCTGCTGACCTCTGCAATACCCTGTAGAGGTGGCTGGGCAAATCTCAGACCTGATAGTGGCAACCTTATCCACAAAAAAAGAGCAAACTCGTCACATCTCTCTTGTGACAAGGCTCCCCCAGACTGCAGAGAGGTTGGATTGCACAATCTGTCGACAGTCCGGAAGAACCGAGCTGGTCAGTTTTGCACAGCAGCAATCTCCCTGGACAGAAATTCTACCTTCTTACAGGTGATTGTCAATTGATAGATTGTATACTGGTCCCTCAATCTAAGCCTGTCAACCTCCAGGCCAGACTTCTACCAAGTTCTCTCTCTAACCTTCGACCGACTCTCCTCAACTCCTTCAAGGTCCCATCAAACCATGGGGACCTTGGGTGAAGAGTGAGTGGTTGAACACAAACAGGAGCAATGGAATCCAGGGCATCCACCACCACCCTATTGTAGGCAAGTACCAGATCCCCTGGATCCTCGCATTCACTCGACAAGCCTGTTGGGTCCAGCTCCACCATTAGGCCCTCTGGGGTCACACCCCTCAGAGGGCGGTACCGGACCATCTCCATAGGGGAAGACTCATTTGGGGAGCTGCAAAACTGAACCCTATGGTGTGATGGTCAGACCAACTGACTGGTTTCACCACCAAGTCAGAGATCTCCATTCCCAGGAGGAACACCAAGTCCAATGAGTGACCGCAAATGTGAGTTGTGGAGTTCACAACATGTGTGAGGCCCAGTGAAGTCATAAGCTGGAGGAAGTCTCTATTAACATGCAAGAGTTCATTGTTGACCCAGGTATTGAAATCCCCAGAATTAACCATCTGGGGGATCCCAGTACCATGCCAACAATGAAGTCCATTACTTCCGGCAGGAATTCCTTCCCATCCCCAGATGAACAGTAGATGAGCATTAGCCTGCACCCCACGCCCACGATACACTCAAAGGATCTGGTGGACCCCACTGGCACATCCACAAGGCCCCTTTTCCACTTTAAAACAAATGGCTACACCCCCACCCCTACAATCCATTCTCGGGCGGTGTATCACAGAATACCCAGTTGGAACTGCTGAGGCCAATATTGGGCCTGCATTTTTGTCCAGCCAGGTCTTGGTGATGCACGCCAGGTCAGATGTACCAATAAGATCTGCAGTTTTAGCAGTCTTGTTTTTTAATAGACCTGGTGTTGCACAACACTGCCCAAGTAGGATGAACTGTCGAGGAAGACCATGCCACCTGCCTGCACATGGCAGAGCCTTTGGGTATGGGAACTAGGCAGGGAGGACCCCTATCCAGGTCCTTTTTCGCCCCAGGGCACCCCTTTCCATTCTCCCACCAGGCCTCGAACCCCCCCTTCTTCTGCCTCCTGACTATCCCCAAAGCCCTACATCTTATATATGTCGCAGATGGCAAGGGGGGAGGACAGTAGAAAGGGCAGAGGTCCCTGAGTCTGGAGGAGGAATATCGGATGACTGTCTTTAAACCCTCCCAGCACATCACAGTCAACAGCAGCAGTCAAACAACAAACAATAACCACAACACACCAGTCATACAAGAAGCACACCCTCACACACACCAAAACTCTCACTCCAACTAATCAAATCCAACATATACACACACACCCCAACTTTAATTATCCTAGCCCGCCCAACAGCCCTAAAACCAATTCCTCCACCAAACCCATGAATGATAATATGAAATTATAACTATATTTATGGTATCATGAAAGAAAGACACTGTCCAAAAAAGAGCAGTCACTTAAGTCTCTCAGTGATGGGTTGTGAGACTGAAGAGCTCCCACCTCTCCAGGAAACGAGTAAAAAGACTATCCCTTGGCTTTACCTCTCACGTAGACTGTGGAGAGAGTCAGCAGATATTAATAAAGCAAAGCAACAGTTTACAGGGCACTGTCACTGCTCACACCATTAGTAGTGGTCCCAGCAAAAAAGGAAAAGGAAGGTCTGACCATTTAGCAGACTTTAAAGGAGTCCATTCCCAACTGTCCACCTTCACTTCACATGGAAAACAGTAGATTTGGTGAAGAGACCTCCCCCAAGATGGCCATTCATTTAGCTGTCCCAGCAATTCACCGAGCACACCCGACTGGGTAATGCGAGAGGCACCCCAACCGTATTCCCTTAGGAGGCCGGCGCTCTAAGGCCGAATGACCACTGCTTCAGCTCCTGGTAAAGTTGGCCTTCCAGCCCACTCCACAGGAGTGCCTAGGAGCAATTTGGCACAGTACCACCTGTTCTTCAGTGGGCACCGTACCTAAACTCCTGCACGGCGAACAGCCCCAGCGGTCTCCGCCCAGTTCAACAGAACAGGAGCACCCCCCACCCTACTGTTGCAGCTACAGAGGGAGTACAGTGAGCCCCAAATCTCAGGGACACCGCAAACTCCTCAGTCCCTCAGTGAAAGAAGGCAGATGGATAATTCCAGTCCTGTTCCGCCATCTCACCACGTCCCTCAGCGTACAGACCTGCTTCTGTGATGGTTTTTGCAGGGCTCAGGACTCTTCAACTCTTCAGTGCCACCAACTGCACCGACTCCACCAAACAAACTGGATCTCCTCTTCTTTTCTCCTACACCAGACCACCAAGACGCTCCAGCTGGGTAGGGAAACAAATGAGCTCAGATGACAGAAAGCTCATTTAGGGCCACTATAGGTGAAAAAATGGACAAATAATACCCCAGTATAAAATAATGAAACACTGGAGAAAACAGATAAAACGGAGATAAAATGTGCAACTCCACATAAACTTATTGTCACCACTATTCTTTGACTCAACTCTAAAACTCCGGAAAATGCTCCTAAGCCTAACTAACTCACTATTTCAACCCTATCTAAACTGCCACAAAATTAACTAACCTGACTCAAAAACAATCAGCACAAAATTAAACAAAAACAAACTAAAATAAATACTGCTGTGCTGCTGCTCCCAATGGCTAGCCCGGCATGGCTGCCATCTTGCCAGCATAGTAACATTCTGTCTCAGGTTTCTTCTCATAGACTTCAGACCTGCCACCCACTATCCCAGAAAGATTCCACAGTCCCAAAATTTGATTGAGTGCCGTGATAGTCCAATCTTTTATTTATTTCATTTTGTTCTTCAAATAAATACACGCCCACTGAGTTTTCCTCAAGATTTGCTGTCCGTGTGCTCCATGCCATGACAGACTTCCTTCCACTGCTGTCAAGTGCCACATCCCATCTGCTGATTCAACAGTCCTAGGATCCAAAGGCACCTCCCCCTTCTGCCACAGTGGCCGTCTTACCCTGGATGCAAGGTTGGGCACCTCCTACTCCTCTCTGCAGAATCCAGATGCCCCTGTGGTGGATGACTCCCTCTGATGACCTCTCCCACACAGGCAGAGTCTTCAATTTCCCCTTGATCCAGTCTCTGAGGGTAGTACTTGAGACCTTCTCTGGAGGTAGCTGGTATAAGCCTGGTGAACACAGGGGGCAGGCAGAGTATCATCTGCTCATTCATAGCCAGTTTTTTTCCCCCCTGTTGATCCCTCCTCAAGAACAAGTTTGGGAATGTCAGATGTGGAAAGCCTGGTGCACCAATGACTGTGCCCTCTCGCCACTCATGTATTTGTTCTACCAGCTGCACTGCCACTTGTGGTCACCCGGGGGGCATCAGTGCAGCATGAGGCACAGCCTTCCTTCCGTAGTGGAGAACATCTGCTCAGACACATGATCCTCCTGCACCTGCTGGTACTGTGACCACTGGGGCTTGTTCCTGAACCTGTAGCACAGGACTCTCAATTGGCAATGCTACTGCTGTGCGAACAGGTCAGCTGATTACTTTTTGTGTACATCAGATCACATACCGCTGACTGGTGGCCATCCTTTGTAAACCTATAACAGCTAATAATTGTCTTCAAACATAGCTGAATGATTAATTGTTAAAAAGCAGCCAGCGTCTCTAGGTAAACGTTTGAAAACACAATAGTCAGACACAACTCAGTTTACATTTTATGTATTCTCTGTATCTCTCCGTCTCTTGTTTTTCCTTAGTAAAGATGTTTGCATACAAACAGGACTTTGGTCCCTTAGGTGTCATATGCTGTGGCTGGCTTTTTCCAGCCACTTTAGGCTGATTGTGATATCATATCTGCCTCCTTGGCAGCAGATTGTGATGTCACAAAGAGAGTATTATGATTTCAAGTTGGGAATGACTAGCAAGAGTAGATGATGAAGTGCAAGGATCCAGGTAGCATGCCAGTATCCTTAATGATAATGAACAAGGTGAAGTTCAATACTGAAAATATCTCAATTATAAATTATAGTTTGCCTCAATATTATGTTTCTCAGTGTTTTCCTAAAGGCATACAGTACATTGCTTTTTTTTTTTAAATCAAGCATTTTCTCATCCCTAGGCTCATCCGACAGCACCCCCAGACCCCTTCTCATGGACTTACTGGTCATCCACCAAGACCATGATAGTAGTGGGTGGCGTGTTACGTTGGTTGTACATGGGCCTGTGGGGGGTGCTGGCTCAAGAGTAGACCAGGACTTTTTCATCCAGCTCCTGGTATTCTCCCCTTGGTGCTGGCATGTGCCGCGGCTGCCCCTCTCCACATGTAGGTGCTCATACTGTGCTGGCACCTGGTTTCCAGCAGGTGGCAATGAAGTAGTGGGACACGGCATCCTCAGCCCCTGAGGGAGCAGAGCTGTCCATAGGATGCCCAATTCTCTTTCGCCCAGCTGGCCCCTGCATGACCCTAGTCAGTTCCTAATCTCGGTGGGTCACTGACGTAATGAGTGGTAGGCATCAGTTGCTCTTATAATATAAATATAAAGTAGATGCAGTTACTTTTTCATGCACGCTCAGTCCAGGATAGCCATTGTCTGACCATTTTCCACTGAAATTATTCCAAAATGTCTGAATCACTTTTCTTCTGATGTTGGTGATTTGTTTGCAATACCTTTGTATTGTACAGGTTACTGTGCATTAGGTTAAAGGTGAGCACCCATCTTTCCCATACAGTCATTCTCACGCGGCTTCTTCAAAAACAACAGAATTCATTCCTTCACATTTGATAATTTATTAACTTTCATATTGTGTAGTTGTGAGCTTATTACATTTTGATACATAGAAGAAAATTGAGCTTTCATGACGTCTTAGGGGTCTGAAAAGCCCAGTTTACGATTTACTAAGCAAGTCTTTTTTTGCGTAGATTTTGGGTGATCAGTAAGTACACATGAGCTGAACAGACATACCTCATGATCCCCGCCCCCCAAATACCCAACATCATTAGAGTTTCAAATTTCATGTAAGTGCAGTTAACTCCGTTATGAAACATAAGCTGAACAAAAGTTAAACTTTTTCTGTGTGTGTAGTTTTGACATTCGATGAGAAGATTAAGATATTGCAAGATGTTACTATGCCCTTTTCCCAGGACTCCCACCAAAGTTTATTTATTATTTATTTATTTAATCAGTATTTTATTTTTTTTTATCTCCCAGACTTCTGACCTGCCCCTATCTTGACTGGTCCCGAGCCCCATTGTGTGGCTTCACTGGTACTTACCTGTGCTCCACCATCCTTTGCCACAATACTGTGGTGGTGCCCTGTTGTTGGTGTGGGGTCTGTGGGGGTACAGGCTGTCACCCACTCCCCGTCAGGGAATTTACACCATTTTTCTCTCTGGGCTTACAGTGCATTTAGTGATGCATTGTGTGACCTTTGCCTCCATGGAGATCCCCCCTGGTGTTCTGCGGTGGGGTCCCTTCCCTTGCAGATTCCTGCCGCCTAGCAGGGCATGTTCACCCCTTACCTATGGGAGGAGAGCTAGTAGTAGTAGTAGTATAGTAGTATCTTTATTTCTTAGGCACCCAATCCCACAGGCTGTGGGCACCTTACATGTAACAATACATAACAACCACAGCAGCATAATAAATTAATATGAATAAATAGTACCATTGTATAATACACGTTAAGAATCAATAGGGAAAGCTCTTACAAAAAGATAATGCTGTAGCCCCTGCTTAAAACTATGAACTGAAGGGATCTCAGCAGCTTGATCCAGAAAACTGGAGCAGCCACTGCAAAGACACGATCCCCAGACAGCTTTAAATGAGGTCTAGGGACCTTCAAGAGGCCCGCCTCAGAAGAGCAGAGGGGGCAATCAGGAACATAAGGACACAGGAGCTCTTTTTTTGGTAGCCAGGACCCAGATCATGTAGGGCTTTATATGGTAGCGAACCTGTCTTGAAGGAGACGTGCCCTCTCACATGCAGCCAGTGCCATATCTGCAGATCCGGAGAGATAGGTTTGGAGCGATAAACCCCGGCAGTCAGTCTAGCCATGGTGTTCTGCACCAGCTGCAAAAGATGCATCAAACCTCAAGATAGCCCAAGATACAGAGCATGACAGTTTTCTAGTCTAGATGTCAATGAAGGTTTGCACCAGGGACTTCGAATCCTGAAGGCTGAGAAAGGTCTTGATCTGAGTGATGTTCCTAAGGTGAAAGGAACAGCTACAGACCACAGCAGACACCTCATATTCCATAGTCAGCTTGTGGTCGATAATGATGTCCAGATCTTTTAACCTATCTCTGGCTGTAAACTGAGTGGACCCAAGAAGTACACCAGTCACCCCTCCACTTAGTCCAGGCACCCTATGGACACCTGAGTCCACTAGTAGCACTTCAGTGTTGTCTGGGTTCATTCTGAACCAGCTGGAGGCTATCCAGTCATTGATCACAGACAGGCAGTCATTAAGCATGCCCACTGCATTTTTCTCACCAGGAGAAAATGATAGGTACAGGTGAGTATCATCTGCATAATGAAACTGCAAACTATACTTCTGTATCACTTCTCCCAGCAGCAGCACATACACAGCGAAAAGCATGGGAAACAAGATGAAACCCTGAGACACTCCACAGGTCAGGGTGGCTGGCTAAGAGAAAAAAGTTCCTCATGCTGCCTGCTGCACCCTACTACAAAGGAAGGAGTTGAATATCCTTAACACAACCCCACCAAGTCCCTCAGTCGAGCTGTCAAAATCCCATGATCCACAGTGTCCGATGCTGACAAGAGGTCAAGGAGAAACAAGATGGAACAATCACCTCTGTCTCTAGCCAGAAAAAAAGATCATTCTAACCCCAGGAAATCTTACTGTATTCTGACATATGCAGTATGGTCTCACCAAGGGACTGCCCTGGAGCTGAAATGGTTACTAGAACCTATGCAAATGATGGAATGCTAGGCTTGAGCTCGGTTGTCAAACCACTGTCCCTGGAAAACATCCTGCAACCATCAGAGTCTTTAATCCGCTTGCCTAAGTAAGATGCCTCGGAGAGCTGTCCATCTTTCTTAGAGATTTTATTTTCTCGTTTTTTTTTAAAGTACTGATTATTTCCTTTCATTTTTAAAGTGCTGTCCATGGTATTACAGGTAAACTAGTATAGATTTAGTGTTGTTCCGGTAAGTTTTTTCGTTTCCTTGACGGTTCCTTGTAACGGGGAAGAAACCGAGTCTTTGTTTACTTTTTGAGGTAAAACTTCTTTGAAATGTACTTCTCTGGTATCCGGTTTCTTATTTACATTTATTTTGTATTATTTAACCAGGGTAGCTCTCGGTTTTGCTTTGGTCGCTGAACCAACCGCGAAAAAAAGGAAAACCAGAGTTTTTATTTAAAAGTGTGTGTATTTGGCTCAGAGAAGCCCAGTTTTTTTTTTTTTTTTTTTTGGGGTTGGATTATGTCACAGACTCCCAAGAAAAGAACCGTCCCTATGGGGTTTCAGCATTGTACAGAGTGTGGTGAACTGTTTGCAAAAGCTGATCCACACTTAGTTTATGTTTTCCGCCTAGCGTTTGACCACCTGAACGCAGACTGTGAGATTTGTAAGAATTTTCCCCAGTCGACGCTTGATAGGCAATTGAACCGACTGACGGAAAAGATGTCTGATAAGGCCACTGACCTGGCCTCGGATAAGCCGACTCCTTCTCATTCAAAAGAAAAATCCAAGGAACCGGAAGAACAGCCTTCTGACAAGGGTGAAGGTTCCCTTGGAAGGAAGCGAGCCTCTGAAACTGCCACTGAACCAACAACTGCTTTGCAAAAGAAAAAGAAGGAAAAGCACTCAGAGAAGGAACTGCGACCGACAAACCCAGTGGTTCCTACCACTGAGGAAATTGCTAATGCTATTAGAATAATTCAGTCGCTGCAAACTGATACCAGTTCAGTTCCGCGACCTAGTTCACATTATCCATCGGTTTAAACTTTGGGTTCCTCTTCGGTTCCCAGTTCTCTTCAACACTACGCTGATGTTTAAGGGGATGGTGGTGGTGGTGATGATGAAGAGGATTATGATGAGGACTTTGGGGAGCCCCCTGAACCAGATGTTTCCCCTGATCCTCAATGCCCTGATTCCCCTGATAAGGGACCTGAGGATTTTACCTCACATTTTGCTTTCATGAAGCAAGTGGTGCAAACTCTGAACCTCTCCACCCAGGAATCTACAAGGCAGGAGCTGAATTCCTCTTTGGGCATCCCAGTCATGAAGGGGTGGTACAGGCTGCTGCGTGTTATAAGGCAGGCATTTCTCTAGCATTACATCCCCCTGATAAAGATTCTAGGAAAATGGACACTAAGGCCAAGAAATCTTTTTTGGGTTCTTCTTTGGCCATTAGGCAGGCCACTTACATAGCCTGTGTTTCCAGAAACCAGAAAAGTCTCTGGAACATGGTTTTGGAGAGTGCGAAGGCCAGGCCTGCTCCCATGTCATCTGACCTATCTGAGGCTGCAAAAAGGGGCATAAAAGCCTCCAAATACCAATTTAGAATGGCAGTGGATGCCAATGACATTGCAGCCAGATTTATGGCAACTTTGGTGTCCCTGCGAAGGTTTGCTTGGCTCAGGGCCACTAATCTCAAGAAGCCCTCCCCCGAACCGGAGGCTGCTCCCCCACCATCACGCAACAAGCAGCTCTCCTCAGCAGTGCAAGAGGTCGCGAGGGTCCCAAGAAGCCCTCCCGAACCGGAGAGCTGCCCCCACCACCGCCACGCAACAAGCAGTTCTCCTCAGCAGTGCAAGAGGTCGCGAGGTCCCAAGAAGCTCTCCCTGAACCGGAGAGCTGCCCCCACTGTCACGCAACAAGCAGCTTCCTCAGCAGTGCAGGAGGTCGGAGGGACCCAAGAAGCCCTTCCCGAACCGGAGAGCTGCCCCCACCGTCACGCAAGCAAGCAGCTCTCCTCAGCAGTGCAGGAGGTCGCGAGGTCCCAAGAAGTCCTCCCTGAACCGGAGAGCTGCCCCCCACCGTCATGCAACAAGCAGCTCTCTTCAGCAGTGCAGGAGGTCGCGAGGTCCCAAGAAGCCCTTCCCCGAACCGGAGAGCTGCCCCCACACCATCATGCAACAAGGAGGTACGGCTTTCACCCAGCCATCGGCAGCTCAGCTGAGAGCTAAGAGATTGGGCGCTAAACTTGAATTTGAACCTTTGTTCAGTTGGCAGACGAGTGGAGAGTTTTTTTCAATCTGCTCCTTGTACCACTTTGGAGTATTCTCAGCCCACAACTGGACACTTTAATATTTTGCTCCATTTGCCTTTAAACCTAAAAAAAGAAAAAAACTGTAAGGGAGGATTTTTCAACCTGCAGAAGGGCCCCTTAAATGTTAGCAGGGTTTTTAACTGTGCTGCACCTGATCTAAACTGTGTGTAAATGCTGTTTTACTGAATTTAAGTTTTGAGTCTAGACACAGTTGGTTAAGCATTTAATTAGTGCTGCAGTACAGCTTAGCCCCTCCCTTGCTTTTTGCCCTTTTAAAATCCTGTTCCCTCTTCCTTCCCAGCTCTCCTCAGCAGCACAGGAGGTTGCGAGGGTCCCAAGAAGCCCTCCCCCGAACTGGAGAGCTGCCCCCCTCCACCGTCATGCAGCAAGCAGGTACTGCTTTCACCCAGCCATCGGCGGCTCAGCTGAGAGCTAAACCCCACTGACGCTTTGCGTCAGCTACCCCACCACCCTTGGCAGACTATCTCTTATATAGCCGTGGTCACATGCTGCAAAAAAAGCAATCAGCCTACTTCCCCATCTTCAGGTTATACCTTTCAACCACTAGTGGCCACCACATTAACAACAATACAAAAAGCAAAAAAAAAAACTAGTTTCTGAATCTCACACAACTGCCTCTCCACTGTACCTAGCTACTATATTTACCCACATCCGCTGGGTGTCCCTCCCGCCGTCTACCTACCCTGATTTGGTGGACTGCCAGGCACCTTGTATCAGGCTGCCAATATACATTAATACTGCCGCTACCAAAGCTGACACCCACCCTGGATGCCACTTCCAGACACAATCACTCAGCCCAGCTGTGCTCCCTCCCAGCTTCCAAACTAGCTGCCTAGCCCTACTGCCCCACGCTTGCAGGGCAGCAACTGCCATCACCAAGCCTAATGCCACCACCAGAAAGCTACACTGGTTTGCACATAATACCAAATTCTTGTTCACACTACTGCTACTACTAGCAGGTGATATTGAGCCAAACCCCGGACCTAATCACTGTGCCCCAAACACCTCTGTACCACTCCAACTCCCCACAGGCTTAAAACTGATTCAGGTAAATGTATGTAGCCTTCTACGTAAAATAACCTTGCTTCAACCCCTCGCCCTGTCCCTCAGACCAGACATCTTGATTATTTCTGAAACCTGGCTGATGCCCCATAACCTGGACACCGAATTCTCTATACCCGGTTACACACTCATCCGACATGATCGGTTGGGTAAAAGAGGGGATGGCATAGCCATGTACATTGCCTCCACCTTCCAGTTTTCCCCAGTCACCCTATCCCCACCTTTGGAGTCCATCGACGCTATAATGGTAAAACTCTCCCTCCCCCACTCAATTCCGATTTTTATTGTTGGTACCTATTGCGCTCCTGACACCAACACACCTGTGATACTGGACCACCTGGACACACTTAACTCACTGGCCTCAGGAGGAGAGCTCCATATACTTGGTGACTTTAACAAAACCTAGCTCGCCGGGGTTGACTCCAAGCTTTGGGACAAGGTGACTGCCCTTAACCTAGCTCAACTAATCTCAGAACCCACCCGATTAAACCACGAATCATCGAACCGCACTCTTCTTGACTGGTCCCTCACCTCACATCCACATAGGATCCTAGCCTCAGGCCTCCTTCCAGACGCCCTTAACGACCACCATGGAATCTACTTGGTAAGAAAAATCTTCAGACCAAAAGCTCCCCCACCTAGAATTATTATGACCAGATCCTTCAAATCACTGGACCTCACCTGATTTGTCTAATTCTGACTGGTCATGCATCAGTCAATCCACCTCCATAGATGAGGTCCTGGTGTTCTTTAAGACCAAGTTCACAGCCATCTGGGATCATTACGCCCCCCTCAGGTACACTAGGGTCAGAGGCGCTCACCTCCCCTGGATCACAACGGAAATCCTAGCCCTTCTCTGAAGCAGGGACAAGGCCTGGAAATCTTCTAAGTCTTCCAGCTCACCAGCTGATCTCCAGGAATATCGTGTGTTATGCAATGCCTGTACTAGGAAACTCCGCCAAGCAAAAGCCAATTATTTCAAAGTCTCATTCAATTCCATCTCCCATCACCCAGCCAATTTCTGGAAAGTGGTAAAATCACTTCTCAGCCCTCCTTCGCAGCCACCCACTCCTACCCTCCAGGTAGCTGGTCTCACCATAGCTGACCCCCCCCCCCAGCAGTGGCCACGCTGTTTAACTCCCACTTCACAAACAGCTATGCCTCCCTTTTGTCCTCACTGCTCCTCCATCAGCACACCACCTCCTCCACCCCAGCCAGTCCCATACCATCAGTCCACTCCTTCTCCTTCCTGCAGGTCACCCCGGATGAGGTATACAAGGTGCTGGCAAATGTCCCACTGGGCTGGACTCCAAAATGCTCCACCTCTCGGCCCCTGCCATAGCCATACCACTGGCCTCCCTTTTCAACCTATCCTTCTCCCTTGCCGAAGTCCCCTCTGAATGGAAACATGTCACTGTAATCCCCCTTCCCGGGGGGGGGGGATGCTTCAAACCCAGGCAGCTATCGACCCATCTCCCTACTCCCAACCTGGGCAAAACTACAAGAGCATCTAGTTCTCAATCGACTATCACCCTTTCTGGATTTCTCCTCCTTTTTCACCCCCTTCCAGTCTGGCTTTAGGAAATCCCACTCCACCACAACCTCCGTCCTCAGGCTCACTGACTCCATTCTTACTGGGACGGATGCTGGCCACATCACGGCTGCCATCTTCATTGACCTGGCCAAGGCATTTGACACTGTCTCCCACTCACTCCTCCTGACCAAACTTGTCAAAGCTGGTCTATGCAGCTGGGCCACCAGCTGGTTCCACTTGTACCTAGCAGGCAGGTCCCAGTCCTTCAGAATCGGTTCTTCCACCTCGGCACCCCTTCCTATCACCACAGGGGTACCGCAAGGCTCAGTCCTAGGTACGCTCCTGTTCTCCATCTTTCTGAATGACCTGCCATCTGCCTGTTTGCACACTTCAGTCCACATGTATGCGGACGACACTGTACAGTATACTTCTGGCCCTTCAGCCTCAGTGGTTATGACCAGATTGCAGCTGGACTTTAATACGGTCCAGCACTGGCTTCGCTCCAGTCAACTCTTCCTCAATGCCAAGAAAATAGTCCCAGTAACCTTTGGCACAAGGCAGAGACTATCAAGGCTCCCCTTCCCACTCACTTTCCACACCCTGGAAGAAACGCCCTTGAGGCTTTACCTCCTTCAGATACCTCGGGGTCTGGCTTGATCAGCACCTCAACTTTTCTGCTCACGTTGACTCCATACTCAAGAAGCTTTACCCAAGGCTTGGAGCACTCAACCGTAATCAAGACAACATCCCAGAATCTGCCTGTAGGGCCATTGTGCAGAAAATGATCCTCCCGTCTTCAACTATGGTGATGTAGTCTACAGTGCCAGTCCCAAGTCCACCTTAGCCAGGCTGGTCCCCCTTTTCCACTCTTTCTGTTGTTTTGTACTAAATTGTCCTTACTCCACACACCACTGTGCCCTCTACCACTCAGTGAATCTCACACCTCTAGACAATCACAGGCAGCTCCACTGCGCCAAGATCCCAGCCAAGTACTGGTCCCAGTCGCTCCCCCCTACCTCACCGCTGGTCTAGCCAACCACAACACCCTAGCATATTCCCTCAGAAAACTTGACTCCCGGTCTTTAACTGTCCCACATAGGGCCACTGCTGTTGGATAGGGAGCATTCAGCCACTGCATTCCTAAGTTGTGGAATTCCCTCTCCGTACACATTCGGCACTTCTCTTCCCCCCTGAATCTTAACTTCTTGCTCCAAGCTCATTTCTCCACTACCTGCACATGTGCTTAGGCAGTTTTGTTAAACCATTTTGTGTAAAGATCATTGAATTGTTATACCTATCGAGCTATATGTATGCCAATGTATGTAAACTATGCCTGTATTTCTGCTTGTTCCCCAGATCCTTTATGTCCTTATATCTGGACCCACTGTGTAGTGATTACCCTTCATGAATCTCAATTGTACTGTTTGTCATTCACCTGTGTATTTGTTCCCCCTTCCCCCAGGACGCATCTGGAATCGAGCAGTAGCCTGCTTAGCATGCCTTCCTGGTTAAATGCTTAAATAAATAAATAAATAAAATCTATCCCAGGACACCAAGGTGAAAGCCCTGGATTTCCCTTGTGAGCCCACATCTCTCTTTGGTGAACAAAGAGGCCTACATGAAAAAGATGGATGAATACAAGGTGGCTTACAAGAATGCTGCTGCTAAGGAAAAAGCAGCAACAGCTCAGAAGTACCAGAGTAAAGGAGGTAGGGGTAGAACCCACTACAGACCTTTCTTCCAGATGCAGGCTCTTCCACCCTACCAGCCTCAGAGAGGGTACTTCAGAGGCAGAAGGGGCGGCAGTCATGCTGGCCCCAGTCCCCAGCCCAGTGCACAAGCAAAGCAGACCCCCTGAGGGGTCTGCCAGGGTCACCCCCCCACTTCCAGCAGGGGGCAGGCTGGCTCACTACCTCCAGGCTTGTAGAGCCATCACCACAGACAAGTGGGTCCTGGAGGTAGTGAGCCAGTGCCTTGCTCTCAGCTTCAAGGTCTTACCCAGGCTGAGGTCAAGTGTCTTCAGACCTGCTACCCCATCAGAAGCAGTTCTGTTGGAGGCGGAAGTAGCAAAACTCCTTCAGGAGAAGGCAGTGGGGCCCAAAAGGGAAAGGGACTCTACTCAAGATACTTAATTACTCTAAAGTAAACAGGGGAGTGGCGACCGATACTGGATCTCAGACATTTAAACAGGCATTTGACAAAGCTAAAGTTCAAAATGGTCACTCTGGCTACCATTCTCCCTACACTCAGGCAGGGAGATTGGCTGGCATCCCTGGACTTAAAGGATGCTAACTTCCAGATCCCTATCAGGCAATTCCATAGAGCGTACCTCAGGTTCAGATTGCCATCGGGCCATTATCGGTTCAGAGCCATTTCTTTCAGCCTGACTTTTGCTCCAAGACCGTTTACAAAGTACCTAGCAGTAGTGGTAGCACACTTAAGGAGGCAGTGAGTTACAGTCTTCCCATACTTGGACGACTGGCTAGTAGTAGGCCAGTCCCCCCCAGCAGGTCAAAGATGCACTAACCATCACTCAGGATACCTGCAATCCTTAGGCTTCCTGGTAAACCAGAAAAAGTCAATGCTGAGGCCAGTTCAGCTCCTGGAATTTATAGGAGTGGAATTGGACACACTAAGGGGAAAGGTATTCCTCCCTCAGTGGAGGGTGGACTGCCTGGTACAGTAGGCCAGCCCCTTTCAGCTGTATATTCCCAGACCAGCAAGGCACTTTCTCCAGCTGTTAGGACATATGGCTGCGTCAACAGCAACAGTGCCAGGTTTCAGGTCCCAGATGAGAGACATACCTTTCCATCTCAGATCTCATTGGTCTCAGAAAAGAGATTCCCTGTCAAAAATGGTGCCAGTCACAGGAACCCTTCTTCAAGCACTCCAGTGGTGGCAGGAAAAGGGCAACCTCAGAGAAGGTGTGCCTTTCCTTCAGCAGCCACCATCAGCAGTGCTAACAACGGATGCCTCCCTCCTAGGATAGGGTGCCCATCTGGGGGAGCACACTGCACACAGTACTTGGCTTTAGCAGAAGTCTCTGCTTCACATAAATCTGCTGGAACTCAGGGCAGTTTATATAGGCATTCAGTCTTTTGCCTCAGTGCTGCAGGGCAAGGTGGTTCAAGTCAGAACAGAGAATACAGCCACAATGTACTACACAATGTACTTGTAACCCCCCTGCAAATGGGGGTTCCCAAAAGACTTCCAGGAGCTTGCTTGAATGCTCCAAGCCTGAATGGTGTTTGGCGTTTAAGCCATTTATCAGTGAGTGTTTTTAGAACCTCTGGTACTGTCTCTTTAAGAGCTGTCTGCTTGCAGACATAATTAGTTGTATGGGGACTGTGTGTTTCTTTGATTGAGTACCACCAGCTGCTGCCAATTCACCCCATTTTTGCAGTCACTAGGAGTGCAAAGGGAACCTGTCTGAAAGATGTAACTGATTGCAGAAATCATTTACAGTAATAATAAAATTACAGTTTGTCTAACCTGCTTTCTTTGCAGTCAGAACTCGTCTGCCTAGTTCCCCATTCTGTTTTGAACTGCTGAACTGGACCAATCAGTGTGGGTAAACTAGCTCAAAATGATGCCTTGGACGAATCAGGAACTTGGGACTCATAATCTGAGCCAGCCACAAGAGGATTGTATGGGCAGTGACTCTTGAGAGATGTAGTTTAGACTTCGGTGCTCTTTGGACCAACAGCAGCAGTCTATTGTGAGTGACAGCCAATCCAGTCAAGAACTGGGAGGAACTCAAAGGAAGTGCCCGGTTTTTGTCTGTTGGGAGTTTCAGTTTGAGATCTGAAAGGAGGGAAAGAAACCTCTGTGTCCTTCAGTGCACAGTTTCAGTCAAAAATCGTGCAAGGCCCAGAGTTCGGGTCCACAACTTGTGTAACTGCTTGTTAGGACTGAATCCGTCCTGTGAAAAGAATCAAAGGATCTCTGAAGAGAAACCAGGCTCACCCTGTAGAAGACTGAAGAAATTGTTGAATTACACTCGGTCTGTCAGGAACTGAATCTGCTGTGTTCTCCTGGTTATTGTGCAGTAATTGCGATTGGGATACAGATGCAGCCTGCCTGGTATAGTGCTTCTTTTTTTACCATATAAATGTGAGGAGTCTCTTGGAGATCAAAAGTAGCCCTGCTGACATTGAAGGACCATATCTTCTTTGGAGGTCGTGAGTACTAATTCGGGTCAAGCCCTGTTGAATTGCCACATTAAATCCAAATGGAATTACTGTACTGCTGACTGTTTAATTTTCCTTTCTCTGTGTGAAAGGGCCCTACCAGCTGCCACGGTTTGGACTAGCTACTAGGGCCTGGGTACCCAGGGACAGTAACTGGTAGGGATAGGCCTGTGCACAGAGCCATAGGTAGATAGTAAAGTGATAAGCTAATTAACCTGATTTCCTGTCCTTGTTATATCCTCAAATAAATCAGAGCTGTTTGTTTCAACAAAGTTATACTGCCTGAGGTATTTGTCTATGTTAAAGTACTGTACTGTGATTGTTGCACTGTATCTTATTTTACAGGATGTCCCGTGCCTGAACCAGCCTTGGGGGTAAGTGTATACTGTGAAGGTAATTCTGCTATATTGTGTGGGCCACTAGTGGGAAGAAAGGGGTTGCAGTGTCCCAGAGGGCTGTGACCAAGTAAGTTTAACTATTGCAAACCCTGACCTCTGGGTGGAGGCACCCGCCATTGGATCCAGGCCCTCAACCCTGTTAGTGGCAAATCAGGCAGGGGTAGTAGCCCCTGGGATAGCGCCATCTAGGGGTTACATTTTGGAGGCTCACCGCTGGGATTGTGTGTCCTCTAGTGGCCATATTTACAAACCACTGTTAAGGGAAAAAATAAATAAATAAATAAATGGGTACCCGACAGAAGTGGCTGTGCACGGCTGGTGGAGTGGTGTACTGGGGAGAGATCGACCCCAAAATGCTATGCTTATCCTGGACATCCCCTGGGTATCAATAGGACACTGTGCAGGGAGTACTTTCCAAGGTGGAAGGTTTACAAAATCCTGTGGTGGTGGGTGGGCACGCTAATCTGCTCACCCACACTTTCCTGGCCCTAGTAGAGTTTAAGGATCCCATAGATAGCTCCAAAGTACCACAGACCATTACCCCAGAGGAGCCCTCACTGCTTGGAGAGTGATAACTAAGGACAGTAAAGACCGGGGATGAGCCTCACCACTATCTGAAACTTTGAGGAGAAATTTGCTAAATGGTTGCTGGGAGAAGGGAAACTGTGGAGGACTTGAAGAAACTATTCTTGCCACCTGGGTGTTCCTCCCCAACACCCTCTCCTGCTCCAGTACCCGTAATGGTGGCTGAACCAATGCAGACTCCTATTTCTGCACCTGCCATTAGTCACGACTCTTACGAGGTTGAGGATCTTCTCTAGCCTCCCACCCCAAGGGAGGATGACTGGGAGACCTGGATAACTATGTTGCCCCTCAAGTGCTAGAATGGCAATGCTCGTGTCAAAAGCCAAAGAGGGTTAGTGAGACCCAGGTCCTGCCTGGCTACCATCCGTGCCAACGGGCCAGTAACCCTGAAGCGACTGCACAAGCCTATCTTGAGGCCTTGGAGAATGTGTGTGGGAGCCCAGATTCTGATGAGGACCTATGGTGGAGAGTAAGAAATGCTGAACAGTACCAAGGGAGTTGTTGTTCTGTATGTCTCTCGGCTGGAAAATTGTTGCAAGAATGCCTCCAGAAAGGGTAGTTTGCCAGCGATTGAACTGGACCGAACCAGACTGGACAGAACTTAAAGTCTGCCCCTTCTCAGAACTGCTGTTGCTTCAGTTACGCCTGGCAAATCGACTGGAATCCCCACCCTCCTATGATGAGTTAATGAGAGAAATTCGAGGAGTTGAGAAAAGGCGACCTCGGAGGGACCTGCACCAATAGCTGTGGCTATGACCCAGTGACTGGGTGGCCATCAAGTGAAGTTCAGGGCAGAGGTTGGCAGTCAATGAGTGCTCTGATAAGGAAAAGATATGCCACAATGGGGCTAACTGTTGAGAGAGATCCGGAATTCAAAACAGTCCCTTTATGAAGGCCACGCCTGCAGCAATGGGCCCCGACCTATATCCGACTGCATCTGCTGTATGGGGTGGGATACTTACCCATGTATCTCCTGCTGATAACAGCTCCGAACTCGATTCCTTGACCATGGAAGTGGAGAAACTGACGAGATGTCTCCAAATGCTTATCACGCCAGAGACAGAGATGGCACCAAGGTTTCCAGTTAGTAATACCCTCCTGGCTCCCAGTGTAGCACCTCGGCCAGCTCAAACTCCAAAAGTATGTTTTGCTATAATTGTGGGAAGGATGGGCACATGAAAAGGGAATGCCAATCCCAAAAGACACTGACAAAGTTGCATATAGGCTACAAGGAGAGCTTGGAGAACAAATCAGTGGTTAAGAGGTGCAGAAATGATCCCAGTGAGGGCACCAAAAATGCTAATTCATCCTTTTTGTGGCAAGGTCAGTTGCCCAGGCCCCTACTGCCTCTCTCCAGACTGGTCCAGAATAGTGGGTCCTCCATGGAGACCACTGTAAAGGTAAATGGAGTGTCTACAAGAGCTGTATTAGACAGTGGCTCCCAAGTGACAATTATGTTTCAAGATTGGTATCAGAAGCATTTGTCAGGCGCACCCTTACAACCATTAGAAGGACTGCATGTATGGGGTTAAGGTGAAGGCCTACCCTATTCTGGGTATATCCATTTGGCTGTCTTTTCCCCACCTCCGTGGCTGGAGTGGCCGAACAAGTGAGACCCTAGCCTTGTGTGTCCCCCCACTGGACTGTAAGGATGGTGTCCTTTGTTGATTGGAACAAATGCTCATATGTTCAGAAGGCTGGCACATTTGTGTTATGAAAACAGGGGTCAAAGACTAGTAGAGCTTTAAGAGTTCCGGTTTAATTAAGAAGGCCTATGAGGCACAGAGATGCTGAAAATATAGAACCAGAGGAACCGGTCGGAATTGTATGGAAGAAGGATCCTGAGTCTCTGATCCTGGCACCAAATGCCCAGTGTACCTTACAGGAGAGGTCCGTATCAGAAAGGATGTTAGAATAAAATATTAATGTTGGATGCACCAGGCGATGGAAAATTGCCAGAGGACTGCTGGTCAAGCCTAGTATTTTGCCCGCTAGAGCCATGCTTATGCCAGAAGGGTAATGGTCAAGTTCATAATGTGTCTGAAAGAGACATTCGGGTAAATAGAGGTTGCATCCTGGCTAATGTGCATTGTGCAGACACTGCAGTGCTACCCAGCAGCAAGAGTTCAAGGAAGAATGACAGAGTAACGCCTGACTTGTTTGATTTCGCAACTCCCGCTGCCAGCTGAATGGAAAGTGAGGATCAGTGAGAAGCTTGCCCAGAGACCAGGTGCTTCTTTAAAGGAATGGGACGTAGGATGGTGCAAGGAGCTGAGCACAATATCCGCTGCATGACGAAAGACCATTTCCGTGAGAGGTCTCGACGCCTGGCACCTGCTGATATAGATGATGTGAGACGGCATCTGCAAGAGATGTTAGCGGCTGGTGTAATACAAGAATCCAGAAGCCCTTATGCTTCCCCATTGTGGTAGTGAGGAAAAGAATGGACAGTAAGGATGTGGATTATCGCATCTTAAACCGGCGGACTATCCCTGATCAGTACACAATGCCCGCATTCAGGATGCTTTGGACTGCCTAAGCGGGAGCAAGTGGTTCTCTGTGCTGGATCTCCGCAGTGGGTACTACCAGATCCCGGTGGCCCCAGAGGACCGTGAGAAGACAGCCTTTATCTGTCCGGCTGTTTCTATGAATTCAAGAGGATGCCTCAAGGATTTCAGGTGCCCCAGCCACTTTTCAACGATTGATGGAGCTGCAGTGGGGACATGAACTTACTAGAGTGCCTGGTATACCTAGATGATGTTATTGTGTTTGGCAGCTCACTGGAGGAACATGAGAGCAGATTATTTAAGGTATTGGATCGACTGGAGGACTTTGGCCTTAAACTGTCCATTGATAAGTGTCAATTCTTTCAAACATCAGTAAAGTATGTGGGACACATAGTATCCACCGAGGAATAGAGACCGACCCAAGTAAAGTTGAGGCCTTGACCACCTGGCCACAGCCCAAAAATCTAAAAGAACTGCAAAGATTCCTGGGATTCTGTGGTTATTATCATGCTTCATCAAGGACTATTCAAGAGTGATCCCCTTTACTTAACCTCTTCAAGGGTATCCCCAACCCACACAAAAATACCAAAAGTCAGCGTCCTCAAGACTGAAAGAGTGTATTTTCATCCGAGTGAAGTATTTGGGGCCCGCTGACTCTGATTGTGAGACTGCTTTTCATGAGATCATATATCAACTTACCCATGCTCCAGTGCTGGCCTATGCCGATCCAAGAAAACCCACGTCCTGCACACTGATGCTAGCTTGCAAGGTTGGGGGGCTGTGCACCAAGAGCACGAGAATGGCCTGAGACCAGTGGCCTTTGCCAGTAGAAGCCTGACCCCATCCGAAAAGAACTATCCTGTACATAAGTTAGAGTTCCTAGCTTTGAAGTGGGCTATTGTTGATCAATTCCATGAGTACTTGTATGGGGCTAAAATACTAGTAAAACTGACAATAATCCTTTGACCTATGCAGACCTCAGCTAAGTTGGATGCCACTGGCCACAGGTGGCTTTCTGCATTATCTACATATGACTATGCTCGAATACCGAGCAGGTCTGAACCACATAGATGTTGATGTTCTCCGGAGGCCTGTTCCCCAGAATGATTGGGTCCGTTACAGAACCTGACATTCGGGCACTCTGCCGGAAGTTTGACAGGGAGAACAAATGTCCACGGACGCAGTGGACTGCATGGTGGATTGCTTGGGGACCTCTGAGAATTGCATACCTGCTGCTTATTGCCACTTTTCTGCAATAGACATTGGTGCACTGCCTCAGCTGGACAATGACAGTATTCCGTGGGCTCAATCCCGCGATCCTATGATCAAATCAGCTTTAGAAGCCCTCTATGCAGGAAAAGATGTGTCAAATTAGCTCCACTGATTTGAGAACTGCACTGTTATACAAAGAAGGTCCTAAGTTGAAACTGATCAATAAACTGTTATATAGAGAAACAGTAGACAGAGGGGACAAGTAGACAACAACAACTGGTGCTGCCCACTGCCTTTCGAGACTCAGTATTGAGGTCCTTGCACAACCACATGGGGCACCTTGGTATAGACAGAACACTTGACTTGGTGAGATCCAGATTCTATTGCCTAAGATGGGGCTGATGTGGAGCAACACATACGAACTTGTAGTCGCTGCTTACAGAAAGCTTTCGCCAGAGGGCTGCCCCCTTGTTAACAACATAACCACCAGTGCACCCATGGAGCTGGTCTGTATTTTTCTGAGTTTGGAGTCAGATCAAAGAAATATCAGTAATGTGCTGGTGGTCACTGACCATTTCACGAGATATGCCCAAGCTCTCACCAAAGACCAGAAAGCATCCACTGTAGCCAAAGTACTGTGAGAAAACTTTTGTTCACTATGGGGCTCCACAAAGAATCCATTCCCTGATCAGGAGAGACTTTGAGAGTCGTCTGATCAAAGATGCTTTCTCTGTGGGGAGTGAGAAAGTCCAGAACCACTCCTTACCACTCCCCAGGGGACCCACAGCCTGAGCGTTTCAACCGTCTTTGCTAGATATGCTAGGCACCCTGCACCCAAAGGATAAGCTAGATGGAACTAACAAATTAGCACCCTGGTACATGCTTATAACTGCACCAAAAGTGATGCCACTGGGTTCTCCCCTACCGCCTGATGTTTGGAAGAGAAGCTCGACTACCGGTAGATGTGTTTTTGGGGTCTCTCCTGATGGGGTTCAAGCTGACAACTATTTACAGTATGTGCAAAAGTTAAAGGTCCAGCTAACTCATGCGTACAACTGGCTCAAACCATGGCTGCCAAAGAAATCTGGCCAACAAAGAAAGGTATGATAAAAGGTGAAAGCACAGGAACTCCAGGAGGAGATCGGTATTGCTAAGAAATCTGGGACTGCATGGCAAACACAAGATTGCTGACAGATGGCACCATCTCCTCACATTGTAGTGGGCAAACTAGATGATCTGCCAGTGTACAAAGTAAGGCCTGAGAACAATTCAAAAGATGTAAAAACAATGCATAGAAATCATTTACTACCCATTGGACAAATCCTGATTGAGTCTGAGCCCCAGAAGATGCCTCTGGACCAGTGACTAGAGCTGCTGCTAAGAAAAGATCAAGGAAGTCTGCACCTACAGAAGCAGAGTTAAGTGTTCCCCTGCACAAGTCCCAGTTGAGCATGACTGTCAGTCCATATCAGAAGAAAGTGAGAGTGACTTTGAATACTATCCTTCTTACGAACTGAGTCAATTGTTCGGGCAATCCCCTAGTCAATACTGGAGACAAAGCTGGGCCTTCTGGACTGTCTATGCCCCTAGCTTCATCCCCTGGAGCCAATGCTCCCAGAAGTGATGCAAGCATCAGATCAGATGAAATGGAATCATTGTGCTTAGTTGAACTGTTTACAGCAGGCTTTCAGGGAAAATGATAGATTAGGGGCAGATCGTTGATACACCCGAACAAGAAAGAGTATTTTGAGTGCCCTGACAGTCCACTGCCAGTGTCTGAAAGCTCTCCATACGAGCCAAATGTTGTGGACTCAGAAACTGTAACTCCTGGAGCTGAAAGTGCCCCAAGTTCTAGCCTTCTACCCCATGGAGACTCCCCTGACAAGTGAGAACAATGCTCGAAAATGAGGCTCAGAGTGCAGAGACTGTAACAGTCCCCCTAGAAAGACTGGTCGAGCTGTAAAGCCTGTGGTGCACCTCAGTTATGATTCCCTGGGCGTATATGGACCTGCCTCTCAATGTTGTCCATAAAAGTGTATGTGTCCCTGAGCTCATTGCCCAAACTGAGCGTTAGTGCTAACTCCAAGTTACTTGTGTTGCCCTCTAAGTATGGTGCCCTTGCCCGTCCAGCCCTAAGGTAACTGATAGGAAGGGTCCCTCTCTTCAGGTTTCACATACAAGAGGTAATAACTTGAGTTATGGTACAATGTGTGTTATACTGTGTAAAGAGTGACGTACTGCAATGTTTCAGAAATGGTTCTTGGTAAAATGATGTATTGACTGATTACATGTGAGCCTAATGCAAATGTATGTAGTTTGCAGTTGAGACTTATAGAATTGCCTTGCTTGGCCGGACGTCAAGCTTTTCCAAGACCAGGAAGGTGTAACCCCTGCAAATGGGGGTTCCCAAAAGACTTCCAGGAGCTTGCTTGAATGCTCCAAGCCTGAATGGTGTTTGCATGCTAAGCCATTTTATCAGTGAGTGTTTTTAGAACCTCTGGTACTGTCTTTTAAGAGCTGTCTGCTTGCAGACATAATTAGTTTGTATGGGGACTGTGTGTTTCTTTGATTGAGTACCACTCAGCTGCTTAATTCACCCCATTTTTGCAGTCACTAGGGTGCAAAGGAACCTGTCTGAAAGATGTAACTGATTGCCGAAATCATTTACAGTAATAATAAAATTACAGTTTGTCTAACCTGCTCTTTGCAGTCAGAACTGTCTGCTAGTTCCCCATTCTGGTTTTGAACTGCTGAACTGGACCAACTGTGTGTGGGGTAAACTAGCTCAAAATGATGCCTTGGACGAATCAGAACTTGGGACTCATAATCTGAGCCAGCCACAGAGGATTGTATGGGCAGTGACTCTGGGAGATGTAGTTTAGACTTGGTGCCTTTTTGGACCAACAGCAGCAGTCTGTTGTGAGTGACAGCCAATCCAGTCAAGAACTGGGAGGAACTCAAAAGTGCCCGGTTTTTGTCTGTTGGGGTTTCAGTTTGAGATCTGAAAGTGAGGGGAAAGAAACCCTGTGCTCCTTCAGTGCACAGTTTCAGTCAAAAAACGTGTGCAAGGCCCAGAGTTCGGTCTACAACTTGTGTAACTGCTTGTTAGGACTGAATCCGTCCTGTGAAAGAATCAAGGATCTCTGAAGAGTAGAAACCAGGCTCACCCTGTAGAAGACTGAAGAAATTGTTGAATTACACTCGGTCTGTCAGGAACTGAATCTGCTGTGTGTTCTCCTGGTTATTATTGCAGTAATTAGGATTGGGATACAGATGCAGCCTGCCTGGTATAGTGCTTTCTTTTTTACCATATAAATGTGTGAGGAGTCTCTTGAGATCAAAAGTAGCCCTGCTGACATTGAAGGACCATATCTTCTTTGGAGGTCGTGAGTACTAATTGGGGTCGCTCCTGTTGAATTGCCACATTAAATCCAAATGGAATTACTGTACTGCTGACTGTTTAATTTTCCTTTTCTCTGTGTGAAAGGGCCCCTACCAGCTGCCACGGTTTGGACTAGCCACTGGGGCCTGGGTACCCAGGGACAGTAACTGGTAGGGATAGGCCCGTGCACAGAGCCATAGTTAGATAGTAAAGTGATAAGCTAATTAACCTGATTTCCCCTGTCCTTGTTATATCCCTAAATAAATCAGAGCTGTTTGTTTCAACAAAGTTATACTGCCTGAGGTATTTGTCTATGTTAAAGTACTGTACTGTGATTGTTGCACTGTATCTTATTTTACAGGATGTCCCGGTGCCTGAACCAGCCTTGGGGGTAAGTGTATACTGTGAAGGTAATTCTGCTATATTGTGTGGGCCACTAGTGGGAAGAAAGGGGGTTGCAGTGTCCCAGAGGGCTGTGACCAAGTAAGTTTAACTATTGCAAACCCTGACCTCTGGGTGGAGGCACCCGCCATTGGATCCAGGCCCCTCAACCTGTTAGTGGCAAATCAGGCAGGGGTAGTAGCCCCTGGGATAGCGCCATCTAGGGGTTACATACTACATCAACAAGCAAGGGGGCACATGGTTATCCCCCCTGTACACAGAGACCATGAAAGTATGGAATTTGGCCTACTCTCTGGGGATCTCCCTCTCAGCAGTTCATCTCCTAGGGAAGGACAATGTCCTTGCAGATACTCTCGGCAGGATCAACCAGAATCACCACAAGTGGTCACTAAACCAGCAGATCCTGTACGTTGTGTTCAGAAGGTGGGGCACCCCAGAGGTGGACCTCTTCGCAGCCCCAGACAACCATCAGCTGCCACAATTCTCCTGCAGTGGGCATGGTGCCTCTGGATGCACTGCTGCTGAATTGGACAGGTAAGTTTCTCTATGTCTTCCCTCCATTTCCCGTGTTGTTTAGAGTACTGAACAAGCTCAGGGTTCAGCCAGCGACAATGATCCTCATTGCCCCAGACTGGGCCAGGCAGCCCTGGTATTCACTGCTCCTGACCCTGTCAGTATCCAGACCAATCTCCTACCCCAGGAGGCACAACCTACTGACCTCCTCACAGGGCAGGATCCTTTACCCCAATCTCCAGTCCCTCAGGCTCAAGGCACGGCTCTTGAGGACTTAGAGTATGCTGACCTATACCTCTGTGAAGGGGTTCTAGAGATCCTCAAAGTTTCTAGAAAATCCTCTACTAGGGAAACTTACGCCATTAAGTTGAAGAGGTTTTCTATTTGGTGCCAGCAAAAACATATAGACTGTTGCCAGGCTGACTTGCCAGTCATTTTGGATTATCTGGCATACCTTCATTCCCTCTCTCTTTGACCATCTACCCTTAAAGTGCATCTGGCAGCTGTCTCTGCTTACCTCTCAGCGGGTGTGGGTTCATCCCTGGCTGTGAACCAGATATTCAGAAAGTTTTTCAATGGTCTGTTGCACTTGCATCCCCCCACACAGGGAGCCAACTCCTGCATGGGACCTCAATATATGCATTGACCAGCTAATGCAGCCACCCTTCGAGCCCATGTCTTCAGCAGAGCTTAAATATGTGACATGGAAAACGGTGTTCCTGATAGCTATCACCTCAACCAGGAGAATCGGTGAGCTCCAGGCCTTGTCCACAGAGCCAAATTACATTTCAGTCCATAGGGACAAAGTAGTCCTCAGGACTAACAGGAAGTTTCTCCCCAAGGTGGTGTTGAACTTTTACCTGACTCAGTCCATCACTTTGCTAGTCTTTTTCACTGAACATTCCAGTTCAGGAGAACGTAGGCTGCATATCCTAGATGTCAAGAGGGTTATCAGCTAACTACTTGAATCACACTAAGAATCATAGGCAGGATAGTACTCGACTCTTCCTAACTTATGGAGAGGTGGGCAAGGACAAACCTGCCTCAGAGAGGACCATTGCATGCTGGTTTGTTGCCTGTATTAAATTCTGCTACAGCAAAGTAGGCAAAGAACCCCCTGTGGGCCTTAGGGCCCACACTACAAGGGGTACAGCTGCTTCTATAGCAGCTACAAGAGATATTCCTTTGTTGGAAATTTGTAAAGCAGCTACTGGAAAACTGTTCATACATTTACCAAACACTATAGCCTGGATACCTAGGCCAGAAGTGATGCCAGATTTGGCACAGCAGTACTGCAGAGCCTGTTTCCTAAATAGGTTCTCTTCCCTCTTCCAAAGGTACTGCTTAGGTAGTCTGCATATGTCAGAATACAGTAACATTTCCTGGGGTTAGAAGAAAAAAATGACTTACCATAGTAATCTTGTCTTTTCTAAAGGAATCATCTTACTGTATTCTGAGCTCCCACCCTACCTCCCCTACTAGAACCTATGTGCACTGCACTACAGCTGTCCTTGCTGTTTTGAAACTTCTGAGTTCTTTCTTGTTGGGGCATCTGTGACTTGAGTCTTAGTGATGCCCACACTCTTAAATGTAAGCAGATTGCTTGTTTGTTTGTTTTTAGGGGGTGCTAGTTATTTATTAGGATAGTTTAGATAGTCTGTTCTTATGCATGCTCCAGAAGAATCTGATGCTTGCAGGATGTAGTCCAGGGACACTGGTTTGAAAACCGAGCTCAAGCCTCGCATTCTATCATTTGCATAAGTTCTAGTAACCATTTCTGCTCTGGGACAGTCCTATGGTGAGACCATACTGCATATAGTATGTCAAAATACAGTAAGATTCCCTTGGAAGAAACAAGATTACTATGGTAATTTTTTCTTCTGCACCCTAGTAAGTACAGTCTTTGTGCTGTGACGCCCTCTGAATCCAGACTAAAATGGCTCATAAATAGAGAAAGCCTCCAGGTGCATCTCCAGCTGCTTTGCCACCACCCTGTCAACAACCTTTCCCAAAAAGGGAAGATGAGGAATGCACCTGTAATTTGCCAAGATATCCAGATCCAAAGAAGATTTCTTGAGAAGGGGTCTCAGGACAGTCCTTTTCAAAGCTGTCAGAAACACATCCTCCTCAAGTGAACACCTGATGATCTCAGCATTCACTGGACCAATGGACTTCCGACAGTCTAGCAAAATCTGGGTTGGTTCAGGATCCAGTGAACAGAAGGTGGGACACAGCCTCATGATCACCTGGAGAATCTTCTCACCTGGCACAGGGTGAAATTTCTCCTAGACCGGACAAAGGCCTTGGTTAATCACAGATTGTACCATACTGGGCCACGACAACCCACTTGAAGAGACCAAGGAGCAAACAGGTACCCTATCAAGGAAAAACTGGCCAAACTCCTTGCATCGCTCGCATGTCAGTGTTCCTCCAGATTGTAGACATGTTGGATGCAACTGCCTGTCCACAGTGCGGAAGAGCTAGGCCGGCCTGTTAACTCCTGCAGCAATCACTCGTGACAAGAACTCTGCCTTTCTTGGAGTGATTACCCCTGATACTCCTTATAGTGGGTTCTCAGTGTTAGTCTATCCTCCAACAAACCTGATCTCTGCCAAGAATGCTTGAATCTCCGCCCTTTAGCTTTCAATTGGGAGACTCTTGGGCATACACAAAAAGATACGAGTGAGTTGGGAACTGCAGTAATAGCTGCATTATAAGCTTCCACTGGATTCTCAACCCCATCAGCACACACCTGCAGCAGGCTCGAGCAGTCCAGTACTGACATGAACCCTCAAGGGTCCATATTTCTTAAAAGTCGTTACCAGACTAACTCCACTGGGGGTTAACATGTTTAGAGGGGGCCCTGATCTGAAAACTCACCACGTGATGATCTGAACAACTAACTAGGTCAATCGTGACATTAAAAAGATTGAGAAAAACCAAGTCCAAGGTGTGACCAAATTCACTGGTAGAAGAGGAGACAGCCTGTGTGAAGTCCAACAGTTCCATCTGTCAGAGGAATTGCTGACCAGAAAGATGGCTTCACCATCAGCTCAGACACTGAAGACACCCAACACCAACTACATAGGGTACTCCAATGTCAGGCCAGCGATGAATTCCCCAAATTTCTACAGGAATCCACTCTCGCAACCAGGGTGGACTGTAAACGAGAAGGAGCCTGTCCCCCACACCCGCATCACCCTTAATGGCCACACAGTCAGACAACTTGGTTTCACCCTCTGGGTAGGCTGCAAGTCTCAGGCCAGACTTAAATGGATGGCCACCCCCTTACACTGCCACCTGGGTTAGTGTACCACCATACAACCATGCAGAATGGCCACCTCCAGCATTGGGCCAGTCATCCCACAGCTAGGTCTCTGTGATGTACACCAGGTCCACCAAAGAATCTGCGACAAAATCATCAGTTATCCTAGGGACACTCAATCCTCCCTTCTCCAGCCAGCCACGAGTGACCCACATCCATTGCCAAACCCAAGTCATTGGCTTAGCAGGCAGTAGCTCTACCATTGTGCTATAGGACTGGTTACCAGAGGTATTTATTTCATGTAAAATTATTTAGTTGTGTGAAAGTTTTATCTGGTATCTGGAGTGATTTTGGTGGGTACCAGAGTAATTAAGCTGCATTTGATTATGACCATCTACAAATATTTTGATTTAGGTAATATCTGTTACACTGGGTCATATATGAATGCTGGGATGGGGGAGGGGTGGTGATGCAATGATGTAGCCCTGCAAATGTCTTCATTTGCAAACAGTCACCACAAATAGTTGAATGCTAAATGAAGTGTGGTGCAAAAAGAATTTGGAACTCCATGCTGGAGTTTTGAAATGGCTAGGGACTGTGGTACACGAAGCACTCTCTGCTATGTAAGAGGACTTCACTTGCAGCAGGCTCACCCATTCACTTCGGTGGAATAAAAAAAAGACATGATTTTATAATTTCAGATTTGATGGTCTGTTAGATTCCAAAAAGAGAATTGGTTCCATTTACATTTTACTGCATGATTAATTTTCAATAAGAGGTGAACTGATTACATTTTGAGGATGATCAAAAAATGCATTGTACACTGGTATCCATATGTTTACGTTTCAAGACCAAATGTGTAATTAGCCAGAAGAGTCCAGTGCCTTAGTTTATATTTTATGCGCCCATCAACAGGCGGCCCTCTTTGGTCTGTACTGCCCAGCCTAGTACCTAGGCTTGTCTGGCACTAACAGCTCCACCCCCCTTGAGAACTCCCCCAGTTTAACCCTGTCTTACCCCACTGAGATGGGCCCCCTCACTGGGGAAAGGTTGGGGAAGCAGTTTGTTCCTCTAGGGGCCTCCAGGGTGGGGGGTGGAAGACCAGTCACCAGCATTGAGGCCCAAGCATACCACATCATCCTGCTGGCCTGGGGTATTTTCCCCTGTTCATTTGGTCCCCTAAACATGGATGCCAGTGTTCGAGGATTGTTAAGTGCATGTACTGCTGAATGCTGCCGCACAACACACCACCAGCATCCGCCCCTCCCAAGAAGTACTGCCCGCTGCAGTGCTAACTGTGGCCACCCAGGTGGCAGTGTGGTATTGGGGATGGCTGCCCTTCCTCCCCAAGAAAGGAGAGTGTTCTGGGTGATGCTTGATCCTCCTTTCCCTGACGTCCTTCTGATGACTTGGGCTGATTCCTAAACTAAGGTTGCTGGTCTCACAAGTGGTAGTACTATTGCTGTGCCAACAGTCTGGCCCCACCAGTTACTTAGTTTGCTAAAGAGGGCAATAGGCCTGCTTGCCAAACCTTTTGAATTTTGCTATCACTTCTGTTTTCAGCATTTAAATTTTTTGCAGCACATTTATTGACCTGTGAATATACACGATTCCGAGCACTAAATACCAAAAGTTTCTGTTTACTGGAATGAGTTACAGCACAGAATGCCACAGTGCAGACTGTTCCATGCTGTTCCGCCCATGAGCCAGAACTCTGTTTTCATGGCTGCAAGGTTTGCGTGGGTTGACCACCTGTAGTGGGTGAGAGGCTAGTCCAGACTCCCTGTCCATTTAACCCATGGTGTCGCATCTGGGACCAGCAACAAGGGTGGCAGTTAGTGTCACTTCCATCTGTGATTGGGGTCATTTGATCTGGACACCTGTACTCTAGGTACTGGACTAAGTACAACCAGAACTCATTCCAGTGAGGCCATAGAACAGCCTTCAGATAGGGAATGGCTTTTGGCCACTACTGACGAGTCAAGTTCAGATCAGTGACAGAGAAATGAAAACTGGGGATGAAAGACTGCGTAAACTATTGCTAACAGCTGATCCATCTAGTCCCCATGCCATCTGAATATATACAAAAGGAGAACCAGACACTCACCACCTTATGAAAGACACTGGAGACATCAAGCAAGGTGCATCCGTTCATCTTTATTTCAGTGCAAAACTTGCAGGACAGACATCAGTTGCAGACCCATATTGGCGGTGCTTTGCCTGATGCATTTCACATCTACCAGATGTTTTTTCTACAGTTGGTGTCTGTCTTGCAAGTTTTGCACTGAAATAAAGATGAGCAGATGCACCTTATTTGATGTCTCCAGTGTCTTCCATAAGGTGGTGAGTGCCTGGCTTTCCTTTTGTATATATTTGGGCTCAACTTTAGCCAAAGTGCACCCATTTCTGAGTATGGCTCTGTCTTCCACATTTACCCATGCAGTTTGCTTTATGAGGTATCTGTACACAATGTAGACCTCTGTAATGCTAACAAACAGGGATAGAATTACAGATGTCAGAGTGGGTGACCATTGCACAGTGTGGCTCAGTATAAGTACAGCGACAGGGTCAAGCCACACAAAAGCGAGGGTCCTCGACTTCAGGAGGGCAGACTTCACTAGGGTGGGAGTATGTCTCAAGAAAGCCCTAGGGGGTGTTGAACAGTGGCCCATCTAAAAGGAGCCATAGTGGAGGTGAGGAAATTTTATGTTCAGAAAATAAAGGCAAGAGGAAAAGAAAACCACTGTGGTTCTCAAAGGAAGTGGCTGGGAAAGTATGGGCAAATAAAGTGGCTTTCAGGAAATACAAGGAAATGCAGAAGGAGGAGGTCAAGGCAGTGTACCTAGAGAAACAAAGGGAGGCAGGAAAAGCAGTCAAGAGTGCAAAGGCACAGACAGAGGAAGAAATAGCTAAAGAAGTGGAGAAAGGGGACAATACTTTCTATAGGTGCATTAGTGAAAGGAGAAAGACTGGAGAGGGGATTGTAAGGCTAAAAGAGGAGGAAGTATAGGGCATGGAAGAAGACCAGGAAAAAGCATCAGTACTGAACAAATATTTCTGTTCAGTATTCACAGAAGAAGGGGAAGAGGAGGGACCACAGGTAAGAAACAGGATTGGAAGGGAGGTGGACACCAATTTATTTAGAGGAGAGAGTCCTCAAGGAACTCACAAAACTGAACGTGGACAAGGCAATGAGACCAGGTGGGATACAGCCTAGCATATTAAAGGAGTTGAGGTGCTGGCAGCACCACTGGCTGACCTGTTCAACAAATCACTGGATATGGGAGTGGTTCCAGAGGACTGGAGAAGGGCAGATGTAGTCCCTCTCCACAGAAGTGGGAGTAGGGAGGAGGCTGGAATCTATAGGCCTGTCAGCCTGACCTTAGTGGTGGGGGAAATTATGGAATCACTGCTAAAAGAAAGGATAGTGGAGCACCTTGAATCCAGAGAAGCGCATGATTCACGTCAGGAAGATCATGTCAAACAAATCTGATAGATTTCTTTGACTGAGTGACCAGGGAAGTGGATCGCTGGGAGTGGTGGATGTGGCCTACCTGGATTTCAGCAAGGCATTCAACACTGTTCCACATAGGAGGCTGCTAAACAAGCTGGGCAGTCCGGGATTGGGCCACAAGGTGGTGACCTGGGTTAGGAATTGGTTGAGGAATAAAACACAGAGGGTAGTGGTAAACGGAGCTAAATCCAAGGAAGGGAGGATGTCCAGTGGGGTGCCACAGGGATCAGTTCTGGGCCCAGTACTGTTAAAAATCTTCATTAGTGACATTGAGGAGGGGTTCGAAAGGGAAGGTATGCCTCTTTGCGGATGACACCAAGGTCTCCAGGTGGGGTGAAAAAAATGAGGAAGGACCTAGCTAAACTGGAGGACTGGTCCAGAGTGTGGCAGCTAAGATTCAATTCGAAGAAGTGCAGAATCATGCACTTGGTACTAAGGAACCCAGGGGAGGATTACATAATGGGTGGGGAGTTGTTAACAGCCACCAAACAGGAAAGAGATCTGAGGGTGATCATATCTGATGATGTAAAGGTGTGCGAAGGCTGTGGTGAGAGCCAGTGGGATGTTGTGGTGCACAGGGAAAGGAATCACCAGCAGAAGAAAGGTTGTGATGCCACTGTACAAATCATTGATGAGACCTCATTTAGAGTACTGTGTCCAGTTCTGGAGGCAGCATCTCCAAATGGACATAGACAGGGTAGAGCAGTTCAAAGAAGGGCAGCAGAAATGATACAGAGCCTGCACCAAACGTCATACAAGGAGAGAATGGAGGCACTCAATATGTACACCCTGGAGGAGGTGAGATAGAGGGGAGATATGATAGAGACCCTTAAATACTTAAAGGGAATAAATAAGGTACAGGAGGGTAGCATTTTTCAGTAAAGGTAATGTTCTAGAACAAGAGGGCATGACATGAGACTGGAAGGGGTAGACTAAGGGGCAACATGAGAAAGTACTTCTTCACAGAAAGGGTGGTGAAGGCATGGAACAGCCTCCCAGCGGAGGTGGTGGAGGCAAAATTGGTGGGGGAATTCAAAACTGCATGGGATAGACATAGGGGAGCCCTAACGATTCAAAAAAGGAGATAAAGCTGGAGATCAAGTTGGATCGTTAGCTTTTGAGGTAGGAAGGGAAAAGGACAGACTGGATGCGCCTATTGGTCCTTATCTGCTGTTAGTTTCTATGTTTCTATGTAACACAGTATATTAGTTTTTCGGCACATTTGTTAATAATATTCTTTTTTATTCACAGTATTACAGTTGTGCTGCCCTCAGTAACATAGCTACCAAACCGTTACACCATCAAGACATGCTTCGGGTGGGTGATCGATTTTTTCTAAGGATGTTGCTGTCTCTATTGTCTTCATCTGTGGAAAAGGTAAATACACTAAAAAAATCTAGACTTGTGGAAATAGTCTTGTGGGAAGTGCTCTTAACTATGATATATATTCACACTGGGACAAGGCACAACTTAGATCTTGTGATCTGAGGCATGAGAGCAGTCCTGCGTCAAAAGCTGTAACGTTGATATATGACATCTGGTAAAGTAGTACATCTAATTTACTCATATATTATCAAAATTAGATCTTCATCGGGGGTATCTCAGTCATCAGGTCACACATATGGAACTTCACCGTTGGTGAAGCAGGATCCACATGGAAGATTTTCAGCAGTATCACTGGGGCCACCCACGCCAATGTAATCTGCTGTCGTCACCAACCCTATAAAGGCATGAGTGGCCCCACTCCCTCCTCAGTTCTTTGCCACCTTTGACTCTGTTCACATGGGTCCCCACAGAAACTCCGACGCAGTTTAGCACCATTTTCGCTTATGACTACGACTTTTATTTTATCTAGTTTTTAGAATCTCTTTTTTACAAGAGATTTCTTTACCTTGTTTATGTCGAGAGTTAGTCTTTCCACTTCTCTCTTTTCCATCGCTGCCACTGCAGAAAGAAGATTGCCTCTTCAGACGACCATATTCTTTGTGTCTGCTATCTTGGGCCTGACCACGACGTCTCTGACTGTGAGCTCTGCTGGAAATGTAATCAAACCACCCTCAGGGGACGAAAAAAGACTCTCAGAAAATTTGTGATGGAACAACAGGTGGCCTGTTCTGGGCAGGGGTCCGGGGGGCCCTCCTTCTCAGTCACCAGCGGGTTTGTCAAATTCCCAGGCTGCAAAGGCCTGAGACAAGACATCAGGGAAAAGTCACAAGAAAGACCAAGATTGGGATCCTCCCCAGTGGAGTTACCACTCTCGACAGCCTCTTCTTCTTCCCAGGGGTACTTCATTGACCAGCACTGTTGATGGTCCCATTGTCGTCGGCGCCACTTCAGCCTCCTCTTGCCATTCCCCATGGGCAGTCATTGGTCCCTCGTTCATCAGTCCTCGAGTTGGAGCAGGTCAGCGTCAAGGAGGAGTACCATCCTGACCTCATCCTGATGGAGGAAGAGGAGGAACCTCTTTCCTCTGACTGGTCCACTGCCTCTTCAGTGAGTGAGGATTCTGTGAAGCATACTCCCTGGTCTCCTCCAGAGGACCCTGCTTTCTTTAGTGTTATGAAGCAACTGTCCACAGCCATGGGCTTCCATACTGAGGAAGAGGGTGGGAGTTGGTGGGCTTTTTGGAAATCCCAGAACCTCCTCCTCAGGTCATTCTTCCTATCCTCCCAACCCTGATGAATGCCACTACGGCCGCCTGGCACAGACCTGACATGGTCCCTGCCATGCCCTGCAGGGCTGACAAGTTGTATCATGCACCCCAGGGCCTACCTTACTATACTGCCCAACCCGAGTCCAAATCAGTAGTCATTAAAGCAGCTCATGATAGGTCTAAGATGCCTAAGCACCTCAGCTCCCTTCTCCCTGACAGGGAATCTTGGTGGATTGACCTTTGAAGAAAGATGGTATATGCCGCTTCCACCTTAGAACTGAGGTTTGCTAATTAACTCTCACATATGGTCAAATACCAGAATACTGTCTGGACGAAGGGCAAGGTGGTTGCCCAGGCCCTCTCTGAGTGTACCCAGAAACAGGAGGTTCTCAAGTGCTTGCAGAGTGTGGAGGATATTAGCAAGCATCTCCTCAGGATCTTGTACAGTATCTCTGATACTGGTGTCAGGGCTGCTGCTACAGGCATTTTTTTTTCAAATTCTTTTTATTGCACTGCCATACCTGAACCCTCTCCAGATGGTCGCATGGCTTGTGCCATATCCCGTCCGCCTGAAGTCCTCAGCTTGTCTCCTCTTGGGGCCCAGTTCTCCATCCGCTTACCTAGCCACCCGACCCCCCGGCTTTGAGTCCCCCAAGGTGGGACTGCCATTACTCCTCCTGGTGCTCTATCTATAATCTAGATGAGCGACCAGGCGGGGAGGAGAGCAGAGGAGCAAACAGAGAGAGACCCAACGTTGGGCGTGGTTGGCCAGGCCCCAGATCATCCTTCACCTATCAGGAGGCAGTTTTTTTTTTTTAACTTGTACCTTCCCCTTGGCACAGCATGCAATGGATGTCGGCACAGAACTGCCCACAGACATCCTGCCATCACCAGACCCTTCTACTAAACCTTGCTACTGAGCGATGCCCCCAGCCTCCGCCAGGTGCCACTGCTGAGCGCGGTATTCCCCAGATCCCACCCCAGGAGAAGAGAGCAGTCCTCTGGACGCTCAATCTTCTACTCCCCCGATGGCCTTGGCTTGTTCCCATACCCGGGTCGCCGATATGGCACGAGATGTGTTGTCCAGCGCCTCAACTCTCAACACCACTGGGACAGCCTGCTACAGGCATTTGTCGCCGTAGGCACTCCTGGCTGAGGGTTTCAGGCGTATTATGGCAGATGTCCAGCAAAAGGTGCTTAATGCCCCTTTCAGTGGCTCCAAACTATTTGGGCCACATGTTCAAGACATCATCAGTGACCTACAGGCATCTATCTGGCAGAGCTGTTAAGTCTGTCCACTTGCTCTGTCATACGCAGCCTAGGAGCAGACAGCGCCCTCCCTGTCACAAGGTGTCCCACAAGTCTGGAGCAGCCTCCTGTCCTCAGGGCAAGAGAAAGGACTCCTCCACCTTTCCTACCCCCCTCCTCCTCTGACAATGCAGCAAAGCATCCTAGGGATGATGGATCAGACCCAGTGTCTGGATCCACCTCCGCTTGACTCCTTGACACACACAACCCCTTCCGGTCCCCAACCAAGAGGTCGTGGTTGGAGGTCAGTCCTCCCTCCATCTCAGTCAGTGGAGAACCATCACTTCAGATGCCTGGATTCTTCAGATTATAGAGAGGAGTCACACTTTGGAAGTCTTAGAGATGCCTTTAGAAACTCCTTCGGTACCCTCCACCCATACCCCGGCCCATCTGTCCATCCTCTGGGAGGAGGTACAGTCCCTCCTGTGGAAAAAGGACGTAGAGCCAGTGCCCAGGCACCAAAGGTACAGGGGATTTTATTCTAGGGTCTTCCTGGTCCCCAAAAGAATTGAAGATCTGAGGCCCATTCTAGATCTCAAGGACCTGTTTTTATATCCAGTACAGAAAATTCTGCATGGTCACCCTGCCAGGCCTGTTGACCCTACTTAAGCAGGGCAACTGGCTGTGCTCCCTGGACATGCAAGATGCTTACCTGCATATCTTGGTGTTTCCACCACACAGGAGATTCCTCCAGTTTCTTTTTCAGGGCTAGCATTACCAATTCAAAGTATTGCCCTTTGGCTTATCTTCTGCACTGCAGGTCTTTACAAAGTGCTTAGCAGCGGTAACTGCAGCTCTTTGAAGGGGGAGGGACTGTATGTTCCCCCCTACCTGGACAACTGGCTTCTAAAGGCCCTATCCAGAGAGCAGCTCCTCTGGACCCTGGAGAGCACCCTTCAGTTGTTTCTCTTCCTGGGCATCACTGTCAACCTGCCAAGGTCCATCCTGATCCCATCCCAGAGGCTGCAATATATAGGAGCAGTCCTGGACTCTGTGCAGGGCAAGGCCTTCCTGCCGCAAACCAGGGTGGAGTGCCCTATAGCCCAGGCTCAGGAGGTCACCCAGAGTCATTATATCCCTGCGAGGGTGTACCTGAGGCTATTGGATCTATGGCTGTGGCCATTCCCACGGTTCCCATGGCCAGGCTGCACATGCAAGTTCTCTAATGGATCCTCAAGGTCCAATGGAACCAACACATGGACGAATTTGATCAGTTAGTGCTGGTCTCCTCCCCAGTCCACAAGATGCTCCAGTGGTGGATGGACCCACAGAACCTCTCAAAGGGGGTTCCATTCCAGATTTCCTCCCCCCAGCAGATCCTCACCACAGATGCCTCCGGTTTGGGCTGAGGGGGGTGCACCTGGGTCCCTTTCATACTCAGGGATCTTGGTCCCAGATTGAAACTTCCCTGCATATCAACATCCTTCAGATGTGGGTGGTCCTATATGCCATGCAGGCCTTTCAGAACCATCTCCTCCCGGGTCAGCTGTTTATCCAGTCGGACAATCTTAGTGTTGTCTCCTACATCAACAAGAAAGGGGGGACGAATTCTTACCCCCTGTGCAGAGAGGCTATGAGAGTATGATACTGGGCACTAGACCACAGTCTGGTCCTCTCTGGTCCCCTCAGCAGTCCATGTCCCCGGCGTGCAAAACACCCTGGCAGACATCCCCATCAGGACACAGTCCAGCATATGCAAGTGGGAACATCTCACACCCGTTACAGAAGATCTGTTCACCAGATGGGGGTCATCCAGAGTTGGACCATTTTGTGTCCCCACTCAGTGCAAAACTGCCCAGTTTATGCTTGCTAGATCCAGGGCCTGGAGTTTTCTGGTGAGATGCGTCATTCCTTTCCTGGAGCAGGAGGTTCCTTTATGCCTTCCCTCCATTTCCTCTGATTCAGAGGGTGCTAATCAAACTGCAGATGGAGGGGACCAACATGATCCTGATAGCACCATTCTGACCATGGCACATATGATTTCTATTACTGCAGCAGTTAGCAGAGGAATCTAAGGTCCCTCTGCCCCTCTGCAGGGATCTGCTGATGCAGGCTTAGGGGACCCTGATCCATCCCAATCTCAAGTCCTTTCATCTGCAAGCCTGGCTGCTGAGGAGATTGCCATCACCTGGTTTGGAGTGTCCCAGAGTGTGGTGGGTGTCCTCGTGGCAGCTCGGAAGCCCTCCACTAGAGCCACATATGCCATGAAGTGGAACAGGTTTGCCATGTGGGCTGCAAAACATCATCTGGACTCTTTCACTTGTCCAGTGAGCCAGATTCCGGCCTACCTGATATTTCTGTTGGACTCAGGTCTCCAGTACTCCTCCTCCGTCAAGGTGCACATTTTGGCTACCTCTGCCTTTCATGAGCCTATGAGCGGTCACACCATGGCTCAATTGGATGTGTCCCGTACCTTTCTCAGGGGCACCCTGCGTCTGAAGCCTCCAATCTGTCCCCTGTTCCAGCTTGGGATTTAAATTTTGCTTTGGAGAAGCTGATCCTGTCTCAGTTTGAGCTAGTTGCGACTTGTGAGCTATGCTTTCTCTCTTGGAAAGCATTTTTTTTGGTTGCTATTACCTCTGCTTGAAGGATATGTGAGCTTCAGGCTCTCTGGTATAAGGAGCCTTATTTGATTTTTCACAAAGACAGGGTGTCTTTGTGCACAAATCCTAAGATCTTACTTTGAGAGTGAGCTCTTGCAGCAGGTATCAACGGTAGGATTGAAGCCGGCAGGCACCAGGACCCCACAGAAAACTTCTAGCTAGCAGTATACAGTGGGGGACCGCCCCTGATGTTGGCCCACCCCAGATGTCACATATCCTATAAAGAGGGTGGTCCCCCCGTGTCACCTCAGTTCTTTTCCTACCGTCGACCCATGCACATCGGCTCCACGGATGCCTTCTGCTGAGATCAACCGCCATTTCGATCGAATTTCCAGTGCTTCATTATTTTACCAAAAAAGTTCCTTTCCACTCTGCTTCATCTGTATGTTGACTTCCTCGTCGTCGTTCATCGACTGGCACCAAAGTGTGCCTGCAGCAAACAGATACTATCAAAAGAGGGACACTTGGCCTGCTTTCTGTGCTAGGCCCAAACCACAAAACCAAAGGCCTACCAACACTGCCAGAAGTTCAATAGCAGGATGAGAATTCACCGCCAAAAAGTCCTCCAGGCCTTCTTGCTTGAAGAACTTGCTGCCATGCAGAAGGACTCTTCATCTCAGGAGGGCTTCTCTCACAAAAAATTATCACGGAAGCACCACCACAAAGAAAAATGGAGAGAAAAGGGAAAAGACAAATCCTCATCAAAATCCAGGTCTTCCGACTCCCAGTCTGCCTGCAAGGGAATTCAGACTCTGCATCCCAGGCAGCACACACTCTCCTACCCAGCTCACGGTAGCAAGACCACATGCCCTCGTACGGGCGTCGGGAGGCAAGAATTCTGTGTCCAGATCCTCTGGCCCGGCCCTGCAACCATTGAAGGTCCGGCCACCCTCCCAGGCTACGGGCCGGCAATCAGGCAGCAACGCTAGTTCCACCTCGGGCGACGGATCCTCTGCCGAAGCTTCTTCCAAGTCGGCCAGTTCCACTGGCGCCGACTCCCTGGACAGACACGGGAGCTCAGATCACTCCTGCGGGAGGTCTGCTTCTAACCCCCCTACAGGCTGAATTTTGGACAAGCTGACCCCGGACAAGCAGACATTGGATAAGCGGTTGTTGGCAGAAGACACACACCGATGTCAGCCCACCCAGGCCACCTCCAAGCCGGCACACCTGGCTTCAGTGTCTGCCACCTCTACTCCAGCATCACCGGCCTCGTTCTCACCACTGGCCGAAGAATGCTCGGTTCACAGACCACTGTTAAATACCTCACTGTCAGCCTTAACCCACACTATGGCTGCCGACCCTGGGCTACCTCCTAAGGCACCGACGCCACCACCGGACCAGACGCTGGGCCTGTCGAACCTCTAACGCCGGACCAGGAACCACAGCTTCAGCTGTCGGAGATCAAAGATCTCTTTTCCTCTCGGTGGGATACAATCAAAGGGGATCTCCTTGCACCAGAGCCCACCTATGTGGAGGAACCTATCCTCAGGGGTCATACTCCCCTCCCAAGGGAACCTACCCCTCCACCCGAGGACAGGGGCCATTCGGGCCATCAACGCTGAACCCGGACACAGAGCTCTTCCCTCTCTACTGAATGGCACAGACGCTGGTGCAAGCATACGAGGTCTTGGTCCTCTTCCTCTAAGGAGTCAGACCATTCCTCCCCATCCTCATCGGAATCCTCCTCGGCAGGGGGCCTCCCTTCACCGGATCCAAGGGACACTCCCAGGTCCCCACCTGATGACCCCTCTTTTATGGAGGCTATGCAGCACATACAAGCAAGTATGAGCTGGGACACAGAGGACCTTGACCCAGAGATGCATTGTCTGGCCAAATACTTGCACCAGAAGGACCCCAAACCAGTTGTGCCACCATTGGTGGACACTTCCCAGGATGTGACTAAGGCAGTATGGAAGCACCCATCCACATCCTCAGCAATTCCCAAAAAGTCAGATCGCCTCCACAGGGCACCCAAAGAGGAACCCTTCCTAGGTGAACAACTGGCGGCTGACTCAGTGATCATTACAACTGCCCCATGACAGGTCCCAGAGACCACGGCACCGGAATACACAGCCACCCCACAGGTAGTCCAAGCAGCTGGGCTGCATGGGCAGGAAGGTATATTCCTCAGCCACCTGCACCATTAGATTGCTCAGTTCCTCACACACGGTGCAGTTCCAGAATGCCCTGTGGGAACAAGGGGTGGACATGATTCATGACATCCTTGATTGCCCCCAGAAGGCAGAGCTGTAATAACTCATGAAAATAGTCTCGGGCATAGGCACCCATGTCCTCAGATCGGCCTATGACTCAGCAGACATGGCAGCCAGGGCAGCCACCACTGGGAAGTGTCTCAGGTGACACTCCTGGCTTAGAGTCTCTGGCTTTCCCCAGGACGTCCAGGCCGACATCTTAAATGCCCCATTCAAGGGCTCAGTTCTCTTCGGTGAAGAGTCCGAAAAGATTATTATGAAAATACAGAACTCTGGCAAAGCAGTCCAGTCAGTCCAGACCATGTACAAGCCAAAACAGAAGCCTTTTCGCAGACAGCGTTTTTGAGGCAAATCAAGCCAGCAGCCCAGAAATCAACTACAACAGCAGCAGAGAGGGGGTTATAACCATAAGGGCCCCTCTCAAAACTCAGGAGGCTCTGGCCCTAGGGTCGCCAAGCCCTCCCAGGCCATCCTACCCACCCCTACCAATGCCTTGCTTCTTGCCGAACCCTCCTTTTCTTCAGTAGCTGGCAGGAGAGGCAGCTGGGGGCCCGTTTTTCCCTCTGTGTAGAGGGCTGGAGGAAGATCACCTCTGACCAGTGATTTCTGCAAATGATCCAAAGGGAGCACTCAGAGTTCCTGGAGGTGCTACCAGACAGGCCTCCACTACCCTACAGAAGATTCCTGAGATTTGAATTCCGGGGACAGCACTACCAGTTCAGGACTCTGCCCTTCGGCCTGTCATCGGCACCCCAGGTCTTTACCAAGTGCCTGGCAGTTGTTGCAGTGGACCTCCAAAGGATGGGCCACTATGTCTTCACCTATCTGGACAACTGTCTTCTCATGGCCCCGACCAAAGAAGATCTACTCCATACCGTGGAAGACACCTTTTCTCTCTTTAGAGAGTTAGGGATAACCCTTAACCTGCCGAAGTCATCCCCCTGGCCAGGTCTGGGACTTCAGTTCATAGGAGCCCTTCTGAACACCATCCAAGGAAGGGCCTTCCTTCCGGAGGACAGAGCAGACTGCCTTTGGGGTCTCGCTCGACACATTTTGTCCACCAGACAGGTCCCTGCCAGGACGATCCTCAGGCTCCTAGGCCACATGGCAGCAGCCATCGCTACAGTGCCCTTGGCCCGGCTGCATATGAGGACCATTCAGTGCACTCCTTGACTTTACACTGCATTAGGCAGGTGTTAAAATGCTGTTTGAGATTTTTATTTATTGTATTAGAAGTAAAACATCTAGGTCTTTTGGAGCCCTGCTTCTATTTTTTACCGGAAACAGGAAGAGAGTCTGATTGATGGACTAACGAACAATTGATTATACTCCATTTCCAACTGCATTATTTTTTTTGGTGTAATTTCTTTTCTTCCCGACACGCTACTATGTTAGCCACCCCGGGCATGCCAAGGATGCTTCTGACCCATCCTGTCCACCAAGTCTCCGCTGTCAGATAGCAGCCACCTCGGGGTGACCCGACGTATCCCTTCGCCGGGTGGGTGCCCCTCCTCTGAGGGGGTAGGCACCAGCCTGGGCAGGGCAAGCAGACCAGCGCCAACGTCTTAGCCCCGAAGTACTGCTGAGGCAGATGGCTGCAGGGGCATTGATGGCCTTGGAGATCTGGGCAGCCATCGTCTGGCGTAACACGGAGCCATTTTTCCATTTTTCTAGTACGCTTTCCTCCTTACGCCATCGTACAGTGCTCCTGGTCTCCACCAGAGGCCGCTACCAACCGACGTCTACCCCTAACCCACCCCAGGAGAGGAGAGCAGTTCTGCGGATGCTCAGTCGTCTCCTTCCCCTGCCAGTCCCCAGCATCCTGAGTCCGTTCCCGAACCCGGGTTGCCGGCATGGGTTGAGGTAAGGCACCAGTGCCTCAGCCCTCTACACCACCGGGCCGGCACTCCAGCTGCATTATTAACAGCTGCACAAACAAAACCCTAAAGTTGCTCCGAATAAGGAGTTATTTTAAGCTTGGCTAAAAGCATTGTATTTTAAATAAAAACCCTCTAATTTTTGGAGCGAGTGACCCCAGGACCACATCCGAGTCACCCATGGTTTAAAAAAGCACCCGCTGCGAGCAGGGCATTCATGATGCTGTGCGTGGAGATGCACGCTGAGACACACACATTTAGGCGCATGTCTAGCATGTCTGGCGTGACCGGAGTGTAGGAGTGTAAGTACCTTGACTCTCTTTTAAAACTCTAAAAACATTTATTCATTATGGAAGGCTACATAGACACCGATGCCCTATTACAGATCTTATGTGACAAAGACAACATATCTAAATGTAATGTCTGCAACATGTACTTCAGGGTTGAAGATCGTAGTACTATTGGATCAGATTGTATGAAATGCATTAGCTATGAAAACACTGTTTATAAGTTGAATGATGCACTTGTGGAATTAAAACACCTAAAAGACATTATCATCCTGGAAAATAAATGTGGCATTACTCGTGTTACACAAACATGTAGGGCAGATGAAAACACTCAAGCCACCTTAAATAATTGTCAAGTTCATAATGCCATTGATACTACGGGAAAAAGTAGGCTAATTAATAATCAAGTATCTAAAAAAAGAACAAGAGAAGAAGAACAGTCGACTTCAGTTAATGAACAAAGTCAAGACTCGGATATGAACCATACCAAAAAACAAACATATACTAGTAATAGTAAAAACCGGGGCAACGACTGGTGCACAGTCACCAAGGGACACTCTCAAAAAAAGGGACAGCGAGCCCGGGTCTCAAATGAAATTTCAATACAAAACAGATTCAGCATGTTAGAAACTGAAAATGAATCCGCTACACTTGAGCAAGAAATAACAAGTAATGTAAACACGATAGTTATGGGAAACTCAATCATCAGGAATTGTGACACCACCTTTTGTCCAGATAAAAAAGAGAACAAAATGCTCCTTTGTTACCCTGGTGCAAGAATAGCAGACATTCAAAACAAAGCAAATAAAGTAATTACAAAATCAAGTTAAAAACAGTCACATTACATGTTGGTAAAAATGACATTGGAAAAACACATGAAAAAGATGTATACTGGGAACTTTTAGAAACTGTTGAAAACATTAGACAGAAAGGTGTCCATGTTATCATATCTGCCATCCTCCCAGTACTAAGAGCAGTAATAGAAAAAATGATGCAATCATATGTATAAACACTAGATTACAAAACTGGTGTAAGAATAATTTAATTGATTATATTAATAGCTGGCAACACTTCTATGGTAGAAACAACCTCTGTGGTAAAGATGGACTGCATCTAAACTTCTCAGGCACTAAATTATTAGGTATGTTAATCAAAGAGAAAATGGAATCCATTAATTTATACTAATAAAGGAGGGGGTGGGACCACTAGTATCCCTTTAAAATCAACCCAACCTCAACAATATACTCATAACGATAACATAAAACTTATCCCAAGTAATGTAAGGAGTCTACATAATAAAGTCACAGAATTACAATCATTACTCTATATAAATCAAATCGATATCGCATTTTTAACAGAAACCTGGTTAGATGAAAAAGACAATTGAGGATACAATATTGATGGATACCATGTAGTAAAATTAAATAGAAAGGATAGAATTGGAGGTGGCATAACCACTTACCTATCCTCCAGTATATCATACACTGACATTTCAGACAAAATAACACCCAATACAGAGGAGATGGAATCCTTGTGGATCCAAATAAATATTCGTAACAGACACAAATATGTCCTAGGTCTGTGTTACAGGCCTCCAGACACAATCATAAGTACAAATACCAAATTAATTGATGAAATTAAGAGGGCACTGGACTATGGCAATCTACTATTGGTCGATGACTTTAATTACCCGGACATTGACTAGAACTTAGGAAAGGCAAACTTAAGCAAAGACTTTCTCACTTTTTGTAATGAAAACAATTTAATACAGCATGCTGTTTCTCCACCCAGATCAGGAAATATATTGGATTTCATTATCAGTGCTAAGGATATCACTGTATCCTCATGTAAAACCGTCACACTAATAGGAAATAGTGATCATTCGACTATATTCTTTACAATAAATCAAAATATTCCTAAAATAACTAGTTGTACAGAGTTTTATTTATATAAAACAGGTAACGTAGAAGAAATAAATAAAGATTTATAAGTATAAACTGGTATAACAAACTCGATGGAACGCCAATTGACGCATCTCAGGAATTAATTAAAAACAAAATACGCAGCATAACTAATAAACATGTTAAATGCATACAGAAATATAAAAAGAATGGAAAAAAACTGAAATGGCTCAAATCAAGCATTGTTAGACAAATTAAACTAAAAAAGAAATCGTATGTAAAATACATAGCAAATAAAACTGAGCAAAATTGGACTATATTCAAAGAAACACAACGTAAATGCAAAAATAAAAGATTAATAAAGCTAAAAAGAGATTTGAAATAAACCTTGCAAAAACAGCAACAAAATCCAACACCAAACCATTTTATAGTTATATTAATTCATTAAAAAACAATAAAGAAGAACTGACATCACTGTAAACAATGAAAACATCACTGATCCAGTTACGATTGCTAATATCTTTAATAATTATTTTTGTTCCATTTATACTAAACAGGATTCACCAACAAATAACAATATAAACATTATTGGTACAGGATCCCATCGGTTTAGTAAGGAAGACATCATATAGCACATAACCAAATTAAGAAAACAGTTCGGCACCAGATTTAGATAACATTACACCCATGATGCTAAAATGAATGCTAAATCATATCTGGTACCATTCAAAATCCTTTTAGAGAAATCATTAAATAATGGAGAAATTCCAAATGAATGGAGGAAATCAAAAATCACACCCATTTTCAAAAAAGGTAAAAAAATCAGAGGTAGGAAACTATAGGCCAATCAGCTTGACCTCAGTACCATGCAAAAATTAATAAAAAATAAAATATTGGACCATTTAAAGTCTATTCCCCTGTTTGACACCGGCCAACATGGCTTCACACAGGGCCGCTCCTGTATTACAAATTTAGTATCATATTACGAAACAGTTAGTTGTATGTTGAACACAGGCACTCCAGTTGATAATATTTTATTTGATTTTAGTAAAGCGTTTGATATGATACCACACTGGGCCATAAGTCAAAAACTACATAAATATAATATTGACTTTCACTTTATCAACTGGGTAGAAAATTGGTTAAAAAATAGACTTCAGTCAGCATATATTTAGAGGGCTACGGTACCCAATCAGGTTGCTGAAGCATGAACAGACTTGATAGACCAATAGGCCTACTCTGCTGGCGTCTAGTATGTTAGTATCCATTAGGGGTCACTTGTCAACTGAGGGACAAGTGACAAGTGGTGTACCTCAGGGTTCTATCATCGGACCAATTATTTTTCAAATATTCATTGCAGATCTAGATAACAACATCAATAATATCAAATATGCTGATGATGCTAAACTCTGTAAATGAGATTCTGAAATAGAACTATTACAACAAGATGTTAATAAAATCGCGTCTTGGATAGAAACATGGGGAATGAAGCTAAACACCGATAAGTGCTATGTTATTCATACCGGAAGAAATAATAAGCATCATACATATACTTTGAATGGAAATACACTTCCAAACAAAACATCAGAGAAAGACCTGGGAATCATTCTCGCTAAAAATGTTACATTTAATGAACAATACACATCGGTCATCTCTAAAACAAACTGCACCATTAGAGCAATAAAGAGAAATATAAAAAGTCGAAATCAAAAAGTTCTTCTACCACTTTTTCAGTCATATGTAAGACCAATTCTGGATTACAGTAGCCAGTTATGGTGCCCGTATGTAAAAACAAATATTAAAAAGAAAGTGTTCAACGCAGATGTACTAAATCCTTTTCAGCTATAAAAAATATGTCGTATGAAGAGAGATTAGCAACACTAGGACTACATAGCCTAGAACAGAGAAGACAACAAGGGGACATGTTGCTTTGTTTTGAAATCATGAATGATCCATTAATGATGAATTAACTAAACATCATATATAAAGATGGCACAGTAGTCACAAGAGGTCACCCACTGCAAATCAGTATACATAGATTTAAAACAAACGAAAACGTTTCTGAACATTACGTTCAGCAAACGTGTGGAATGGACTGCCAATAAATATAATATCAAGTAAGAACAAAGCTGAGTTTAAAATACAACTAGATAAGTATATTGTCAATGGCGGAAGCTCAAAATATTATACTATGTCCTAGAAGGAGCCATGGTATGGGCTATTCAGCCTTTTTTGTGCTACTACAAACTAAGTGACAATGAGGGTCCAATTGCACCAGCGCTGGGACGACCTGGATCAACCCATCTCAATCGCAGACCCAGTCCGTCAGACCCTCCAATGGTGGCTAATACCATCTCACCTCTTGGCGGGATTGCCCTTCCAGAGGACATCTCCCGCACAGATCCTGACCACAGATGACTCCGGCATGGGCTGGGGAGCCCATCTGGACAACCACAGGACTCGGGAGATGTGGTCTGCGCTAGAGGAGTCCCTACACATCAATGTGTTGGAGATGAGGGCCATCCTCTACACTCTGCAAGCCCTGCAGACCGATCTGGTACTGGGACACCTCCTTATCCAGATGGACAGCATGTCGTGGTGTTCTACATCAGCAAGCAGGGAGGAACCCACTCATACCAACTTTGTCGCGAGGCCATAAGGGTATGGAGCGGAGCCATAAATCATCACCTGTATATCTCAGCAGTCCATGTCCCAGGTATACAAAACACCTTGGCCAACGTGCTCAGCCGGTCAAGGACAAGAGCACATGAATGGGTACTCCAGCAATCTGTCGTAGATGACCTCTTTGACAGGTGGGGCCGACCAGAATTGGACCTCTTTGCGTCCCCACACAACGCAAAACTGCCCAGTTTTTGCTTGCTAGAGCCCGGATCTGGTGTTTTTTGGTGAGACGCGTTGGCCCTCTGCTGGACAGGGAAGTTCCTCTATACCTTCCCACCCTTTCCATTGATACAGAGGGTACTCCTCAAACTGCAGTCAGAAGGAGCGAAGATGATCCTAGTGGCTCCCTTCTGGCCTTAGCAGATATGGTTCCCTCTGCTTCAACAGCTTGTGACAGAACCGACTCTGCCCCTGCCCTCGAGCTCACGCTTGCTTTCGCAGGACAACGGGACATTAGTCCATCCAGATCTGAGATCATTGCACCAGCACGCGTGACTCCTACGGACCTAGCCGTTTCCCACTTTGGAGTGTTGGCTAGAGGGGCTGATGTATTGGTGGCCACTAGGAAACCCTGTACTAGGGCCACATATGCCATGAAGTGGAAGCGGTTCTGCCTCTGGGCCACCCCCCACCACCACCACTTAGATCCATTTGCCTGTCCGGTTAACTCGATCCTTGAGTACCTCCTTTCACTTTAAGACTCTGGCCTGGGCTACTCATCCATAAAGGTGCACCTATCTGCAGTGTCAGCCTATCATGCACCTATACAAGGCAAAACCCTGGCACAGCTGGACTTGTCACACACCTTCCTGCATAGCATCTTACACCTCAAACCTTCCATTCGTGACCCCATCCCTCCATGGGACATTCTTTTTGTTTTGGAGAAGCTTACTTTGCCTCCCTTCGAGCCAGCCGGAGATTGCGAGCTATACTTTCTCTCATGAAAAACGTTATTTTTGGTTGCAGTTACCTCTGCTCGGAGGATTTCTGAACTTCAGGTTCTGATGTGTAAAGAGCCTTATTTGGTTTTCCACAGGGACCAGATGTCTTTACGGACCAACCCTAAGTTCTTGCCAAAGGTGGTATCCAGATTTACCCTTGATCAGGACATTCACCTACCCGTTTATTACCCAGAGCACTCAAACCAAGGGGAAGCTCTCCTTCACACTTTGGATGTCCACCGGGCTCTCCATTATTATCCGACTTGAACCCGGGGCTCCAGACAATCTTACCAATTGTTTTTCTTTTGCTCCCAGGATGTTAGGGGCACCTGTTTCTAAACCAACCTTATCCAGATGGTTGGTTAATTGTATTGTCTACTGTTACCAGAAATACGATGAGCCTTTATCGGGCCTGGTAAAAGGCCACTCCACAAGGGGAATTGCTGCTTCCTTTTCCTCTTTGAGGAATGTGTCTGCTGCAGATATATGCACAGCTACCACCTGGAGTTCAGTCCACACGTTCATTAAGCATTACAGTCTGGACATTGCTTCCAGGTGCAAGACAGGCTTCAGTTTTGCTTTCCTGAAGAGACTCCTTTCATGAGGGATTCTGTTTTTCTCTCTCCATCTCCTCCGCCCTGAGCTGAGGGGACCTCTATACTGCTTGGGACTCAGTCCTACCAGTGATGACCTGCTGCAAGAGCTCACTCTCGAAGTAAGATAGTACAGTTATGTAAGAACTTGCTGTAACAGAAGCCGGCCTGGTGGCACTGAGGATCGAGGCGCTGGACGCCACACGTCACGCTACGCCGGCGCCCCAGGTTCGGAAACGACCTTGAGTCATCAGAGTACCAGCGCATGGGGGGAGGAGTAGGATTGAGTGAGCCGGTAGGCAGTTGTCCTCTCCCCGGGGGGTGGGGGTCAGTTGTGGCCCCCCCCATAGTTCCGCTCCCGGGTGGAGGTCCGGTGGGTAGCGTAGCCAGGAGAGGGTGTTATCATTACTGGTGGGCAGAAGGTCTGAGCTGGCACCATGGTGTGCGTGCCTGCCTCCACACGCAAGAACGACCAAGTGCCGGGGCCTTGGGATGGGAATGGGAAGAAAACAATACAAAAATAATAAAAATCTATATATATATATAAAAGAACTTGCTGTAACAGTAGATCTTCAAGAGGAGCTCTTGCAGCAGGTGCTGCTTCCCACGTGCCTTACCCCGTGGGGATTCCTTCCGCATTTGCAGCTTGACCTTCTGACCTCCTCTTTTAGAGGAGCATCCTCAGCTCTCCATCCAACTTTTCATCTGTGGTGGAGTCTTCGGCGGGAGAACTGAGATGACACTGGAAGACTGAGCCCTTTATAGGTTATGTGAAGTCGGGTCAGGCCGACATCAGGGGCGGTCTCCCTCTGTATACTGCTAGCTAGATGTTTTCTGTGGGGTCCTGGTGCCTGCCGGCTTCAGTTCTACATGTGATACCTGCTGCAAGAGCTCCTCTCAAAGATCTGCTGTTACAGTAAGTTCTTATGTAACTGTACCTTCTTTCTGTAGTGTTGTGTGAGTTTATCCTGAACCAGTCTATCCACCTACTGGTTTATTTTCCTGAATGTGCCAATCCAGGGGGGAAACACTGCTTCATACATTAGATGTGTGCAGAATTTTGAAATATTATCTGCTCTGAACTAAGGGCAGCAGAAAGTCTAAGCAGCTTTTTATTTCTTTTGCCCGAAGTAGAGATGGTGTTCAGGTTTCTAAACAATGTTTATCCAAGTGGTTGGCATGTTGTATTTTTTTTTTAAATACATTTTATTAAACATATCAAATATAGATACATGAGCATATGAAAAAAATAACAGAAAAATTCAAGGAGTTAATACGTCACCTCAAACTACACAAAGTTATTTTTAATCTACACAAAGTTATTTTTAATCCCCCCCCCAATCTAATACCATACAATGGGTTAATTCTCAAAAGACAAGAGTGGAGCTAGCAAATCACTGACCTCTTTCCATGATATGTCCCTATGTAAATCATCGTATTCATATTCATCCCATAATTGTTCAGGTTGGGCAGTCTCCTGTATCATAAATGTCCATTTGGATGAATCAGAATCCCCTAACTCTTCTGCATTCCAACTGGCCAGAATTAATCTTTTAGTGGCCATTTTTGCTAAACATATTTTCCTCTGATTTTCTGGTAATGCTACATCTTGAAAATCAAAGCTCAAGGGAAGGTCTATATTTAACACCAAGTATAACATCATCATTGTTTTCTTCTACCATTCTCGGATATGCTTTCATGTCCATATATAGTGATAAAAAACTTCCTAAGGAACCACATCCATGCCAACAAGTCGTTATCATATCCTTCCTTATATTTCCTAATATGTGAGGAGTAAAATATGTCCTATGCAATATTTTTTTTCTGGATAGTTTTATTGTTGGCATAGAGGTAGTCCGTATTAGCCCCTATTCTTAAGTTCTTCCACTGTTGTTCCATATAACCTAGGTTACTTTCTTTTTACCGTTTATCATGGTCCAAGGGTCTTTTAGATTTGTTACTAATACAGCGTAGATTTACTCTGCTAATTTTGTTCCCCCTTTTGTAATATTTTCCTGTGTTCATCAATCAAGAATGATAAATCTTGTCTGTTCCCTTGAAAAATCTGCTCTCGAAAAACTCATATAAGGACTGATGAAAGATAAAATTAGTTATTTTGGTATTAGGAAATAATACGTTAAATCCCTCTAATGAGATAAATTGACCCTCCTCCAATAATTGGGCCCATGTAAGCACCTCCAAGTTCCCTGAGAGTCTCAGCTTCTGCAATAATTTAATTTTACTTATAGTAGAGTTCCCCCAGATATTCAGCAATAGCCAGGGGAACTATCCTTGCTCTCTAATCCTTTGTATTGCTTGTAGCAAGTCTTTTTTTATTGTAAGGCATATTTTTTGAATTTTACTCCTTACCCCAAGTTCCTGAATGGCAGTATTGGTCCTCTGTAACGACAAACCTTCCCAAAAAAGAGCCTCATGAAAACTATCTTTTTCTGGCAAGAAAGCCCATTCCCATAACAACTTAGTCTGGAAGGCCACTACATAGGATAAGGGGTCAGGGCAGCTGTATTCCCCCTGTTTCCTAAGATAAATCATATTTTTCCATAGGATTCTGGGCTTCCCCCCTCTCCAAAGAAATTTAATAAATCTCCTTCGGATGTTAGTAAACCATTTTTCATTCGGTAACCCTATTACATTTTGTATGACAAAGATTATATGTGGGAGTGCCATCATTTTAAGTGTTTTGACTCTCCCCATAACAACAATGACATTTTTTCCCATCCTTCCAATAACCTTGTTACTTTTTCTTTAGCTTTATCATAGTTGATGTTAATAGTGTCAGATTGACTCTTGGATATAAAATTACCCTCGTATTTACATTGTTTGCTTATTGTGAAGTCATGTAGTATTTTATGATCCAATATATAGCCAGGGGCATACATTTCTAAGATGATAGACTTTGCTTTGTTCAGTGTACACCCTGATAATGCTCCATAAATATTAATTTCCTGCAAGATAAAAGGTAGAACTTTGTTGATATCCTGAATTATTAATAGTATGTCATCTGCAAATATGTTAAGTGTAGTTTCCTGGTCTTGTATTGTAATTCCTTTAATTAACTTGTGATTCCAGATTGTTCTCAATAAGGGTTATAAAGCCAGAATAAATAGTATATGGGATAAGGGGCAGCCCTGTCTTACTCCATTATTCATCTTCAGCAGGTCCCCCACATAAGAATTAACCACAAATCTGACCATGGTGTATTTGTATAGTAATGCTATTATTTTAATTATACTATCTGGTAACCCCCAAATCCTTAGGGCCTCTAATAAAAAATATCTATTAAATCAAAAGCCTTAGAGGCATCTATGGCCAGGGCATGGGTTAATATTTTATTTTCCTGGGCATAATGTATTAAAGATTGGACTCTTATTGTGGCGTTGAAAGTAGTACATTTGGTAATTCCTCTTTAATCCTATTCACTGGTAACTTAGCCAAAATTTTATAATCGCAATTAAGCAAGGCAATTGGTCTGTGACTGTCAATTTTCATCTGAATTTTCCCTTCTTTTAATATAAGAATTACTTAGGCTTCCTCCATGGAAGGGGGAATATAATTGCCTTGCTTAATTATTTCCTGAAACATTAAGAATAGCTAGTGTAATAAGGCCTCCGAAAAGGTTATATAAAACTCTATAGTTGGCCTGTCCGGTCCTGGACTTTAATTTTTAGTCATACTTAAGACCACTTCCTTGATCTCATTTTTAGTAAAGATCTCATGATTACATTTTAATGGTGGGATCTGGGCTCTATTTAAGTATCCTTAATTGCTTCATGCGAAGGTTGTAATTTTAGTTGATAAATATGTTTACAAGCCTCATTTAGAGCTTCTCCCATCTCTTTGTCATTCACCAAGTTATCTTTATCGTCTATCAAACTAAAAATTTTATTTTTTTCCTTTTGCTTTTTTAACAAATATGCCAACATTTTCCCAGATTTATTGCCTTGTAAATATTTTTTTTTTTTAACTTTTGCTAAGTTAGCTGCAGCGTCTTTATTATTACTCTCATTTTCTGCCGCTTTTAGTTTAAACCACTCTTGCGCATGTTTGTTATAATCTTGGGTCACTACTAGGTCCAGTTCTTTTAACCTTCTATCCACCTCCTGTAATTTCCTGTTCCTATTTTTATTAAAAAATAGCACCCCTAATTTCAGCTTTAGAAGCATCCCAAAGTTTTGTTATGGTTTCTGATCCATCATAATTAAAAAGCCAGAATTACTTTATTGCTCATTTGATTTTCTGGCAGAAACTATCATCCCCCAATCATGTGTTATCAAATCTTCATTGATAAGAACACAGACTATTTGGTTCTTGTATGTCCATCTCGGCCTGAATTAGGGCATGATCTATTATATAAATTGAATTAATTACTGCATTTTTTTAACATACTGTAGGTAACGAGCTTTATTTTTTTTCACTTCATCTTTTTATTGAAAGTCAAGTATATAAGAAAGCACACATCTACTACAGTAGAAGACTATCCTCCATATAAGGTATAAAATGTCACTTAACAAAACACAGTATTTAGGGTAAACATGGTAACAAGCTATTAGAAATAAGGATATAGTCACTTCTTGAGAACCCCAAATTATTTTTATTGTGGTGTGTATATTCTCTTGAACCTGGGTTCAACTCTCTCCAGCTATCTACTAAATCATGTTGAGACTCGAAATGGTTTATTAATTTAGATAAATATATATTTGCTGGACTTATTTTTAAGGGTTTATCCATCTCAATGTTCATTAATACATTATAGTCACCCATTAATATAATATTTTGTGCTGTTAATATAGTTAAAGCAGCAGTCACCTCTGCTAAAAATGCTGCATAATTAGTGAAATGAGCATATATCCACCCCACAGTCAGAATAACTCACCTTAGTTTAATCTTCATCAATAAAATCCTCCCGTTCTTATCAAAAACGGATTGCAATACATCAAAGGGGGTATTTTTCCTAAAATGTAAAGCCACTCCGGTGCTTTGTTTTGTACCTTCAGCTGAAAATATGTGCATTACCCAATTTTGCTTTAATTTCTTAATTTCATTTTGGTCAAGATGCGTTTCCTGCAGGGCTATACAAAAGGCATGAGTTTTTTTTTTTTTTTTTTCAAAGGAGAGCAATCTTGTCCTTTTAATGGGAGAATGGATCCCATTCACATTTAGGGACTCAAAAAACAGTTTACCCATAATCATGACACACCACCATCATTTTAGCTCTTTTACTAGCCCCCTCCATTAACATAAATTGAACAAGTAATAAGAAAAACATCAAAACTTGTAACCCATCGAAAAAAACACTCAATCCCCTATTTTTGAACTTCTCATATCTCCTAAAAAGAAGAAAAACAAATGTAAGATCCACCTGGATCTCCCCTGAAAACTTTTCTTGTAGCTCTGTTCTTTCTCCTACCCCCCCCCGGGGTCCGTTGGAAGAGCCATCATTAATTAAGTCCATCCCATGCACCTAGAAACAAAGACAGGTTAATTAGTACACTTAAGCTTAAACCAGAGTCTCATATTCATAGAACTTCTTCATGCCATCTCTTGAACTAGGTTGGCACATTGTATTGTGTTCAGCTACAACAAGCTTGGCAAACAGTTGCCAGGGGTGGTGAAAGCCCATTCCACAAGGGGCATGGCTACCTCTGTGGCCTGTTTTAAAGGGGTCTCAGCCACTGCCATTTGCGCTGCTGCCACTTGGAGTACCGTCCATACTTTCACCAAGCACTACGGTCTGGACAATGCTTCTAGAGCCCATGCAGGGTTTGGAAGGCTGTCCTGCAGGGCCTCTTGTCCTAAGCTTTTGCTGGCCTTCCTCCCAGACTATTCTGTTGCATCTGTAACTGCTTGGGATTTGTGTCATGTGTAACGTGATGACTGAGTTACCCCCCAATGAAGATAGAACAGTTATGCAAGAACTTACCATAACAGTAGATCTTCTTCGGGGGTATCTCAGTCATCAGGTTACACCGTAGGAACCTTCACTGTCAATGAAGGGGAATCCACATGGAAGATTTTTAGTAGTACAATTGGGGCCGCCCATGCCGTCGATGTCAGCCGACGTCAGCAGCCCTTTGTAGGCATAGGTGGCCCCACTCCCTCCTCAGTTCTTTCCCACCGTCGACTTGCTTGCATGAGTTTCCTCAGAAGCTCCATCGCAGTGTTCATGCCTTTTTCAGCCTACGGCCTTTTTCTCTACTACTTACCTAAATCTTTTTTTAAGAGATTTTTCTTTTTATGTTGAGAGTTAATCCTTTCTCTTCTTTTTTCCATCGCTGCCGCTGAGGAAAGTAGATTGCCTCTCCCAGACGAACACTCGGTTTGTGTCTGCTGTCTTGAGCCTGACCACGACGTCTCTGACTGTGAGCTGTGCCAGAAGTTTAACTAAACAGCCCTCAGGCAACGCAAGAAGGCTGTCAGAAAATTAATTGAACAACAGGTAGCCAGCTCTGGGCAGAGGTTCTCCTGGGCCCCGACCACCCAGTTGCTGACTGTCTCTTCGAGCTCCCAGGCCTCCAAGGCTTGAAACAAGTCCTCGAGGGGGAAGAAGTCATAGAAAAGACCGAGATTGCAACCGCTCTCCCCTGCAGCGATCCCATTTCCTATCAGCCTCTCCTTCGGGGTGGGGGGGGCTCTTCATCGACTGTGGCAGCTCCAATGAAGAGGCCAGCTCTTCTGGAGGTGCTGTCCCTACCACACCCATACCGACAGCACCTCCGCCTGACACACAGGATGCCTGGTCGTCGACCTCTGGGTCATTGGCCAGTAGTCGAAGACCATTCCATCATGACCTGACCCTTCTCCTTCCTGGGCTACAGGCTCGTCTGGGTCCCAGGACACAGCCAGAGGGTCACTGGCACCCGTGCCGTCGAACCTCCTCCATCAACATCTACTATTGACCTGAACAAAGTACTTGTAAAGTTCACAAATGTACTCATTCAGCAGCTAGGTGCCTTTAATAGGCCCACGTCACTGACGATGTTGATGGCAGCTTTGTCATCGATGCCTGTTGGTCAGCCTGGTGAGACTTCCCGTGGGCTGCTGCCGGCAGATCTGACGCCAAACCCAGATGAAGAGGTCAATGTCGAGGAGGAATACCACCCTGATCTCATTCTCCCTGATGATGTGGAGGATGAAGAGGAAGCAATCCTTATCTCAGATAAATCCACTGTCTCCTCGGTCAGTGAGGATTCTGTGAAGCGTACTCCAAAGTCTCCTCCTGAGGATGCCACATTTTTAATGTGATGAAGCGGTTGTCTTCCACCATGGGCTTTCAAACTGAGAAAGAGGATGTCACCAGGAAGGATCTGGTGGATTTCTTGGAGATCCCTGACTCTCTCCCTAATATCATTCCTCCAGTGCTTCCAGCATTGAAGAATGTAACCACAGCAGCCTGGCACAGACAGGACATGGGGCTAGCTATGCCACGCAAGGCGGACACACTTTACAACACCCTCAGGGTCTTTCTTACTTTGCTGCCCAGGCCGAAACTTACTCTGTGGTCATCAAGGCAGCTCATGACAGATCTAAGGTGCCTAAACACCTTGGCTTCCTTCCGCAGACAAGGAATCCAGTAGGATTGACCTCTGGGGAAAAAGAGTTTATGCCTCCTCCACCTTAGGCCTACGGATTGCAAACTATGTGTCTCACATGGTTAAATACCAACTGGAGAAAGGCAAAGCTGCTGCTCAGGCCCTTCCTGATGCTGTCAGAAGCAGGAATTGCTTCAGTGTTTGCAGGCTGCTGAGGATGTTAGCAAACACCTCCTCAGGGCCTTGTACAACATGGCTGATACAGTTGCCAGGGCAACTGCCACTGGCATATGTCTTCATAGGCACACCTGGCTTAGAATATCTGGATTTGCAGCCGATGTGCAGAATGAGTTGCTTAATACCCCTTCTAATGGCACTAAACTGTTCGGCCATGATGTTCAGGACCTCGTCAATGATCTGCAGGCCTTGGGCATGGCCATTAGGTTAGTCCACTCCCTCTACCACACTCAGTCGAGGGGTTAAGGGTGGCCTACTTTTCATAGACAGACCGGCAGGCCCGGATCAGCTCCCCATAGCCAAGGAAAGCCTAGAGCCCAAGCTCCCTTGCCCACATCCTCCAGTGCTGGAATGGTAGCCCAGCACCCCAGAAGTGACAGACCAACCGCTGTGGCTGGCTCCACCTCAGCTTGACTCCTTGCCAAACCCCCTCCTCTGGTTCAGACCCAGGAGGCAGTGGTTGGAGCATACATGTGATATATCCAACTTGCTTAAGAGGGAGATTTGGGTCAAATTAGGAGGGAGATTGGCCTGCCAACTTGCTTAAGAGGGAGATTTGGGTCAAATTAGGAGGGAGATTGGCCTGCTAGTAGGTAGATGCCGTAACATCGTGAGTTTGTCCTTAAAAAATAAGAAAAAAGTAATTACAAATGTAATGTATTTCATTTTGTCAAAATAAGCACTAAAAAGAATAAACAACTACTTATATAAAGTTATCAGATACATTGTTCATCACTGATTTAATTTTTATGTGTCTTTATCTGTCCAAAAAATATGGATAAAGTGGACAGAATTTTACTTAAGCAGGAGATTTTGTTTGCCAGGAGGGAGGGAGGGAGGGAGTTCAGTCAAAAAAACCAGGAGTCTCCTGCGTAAAGAGGGAGATATCACATGTATGTTGGAGGTCGGTTCTCCCAACATCTGAATCAATGGAGGACCATAACTTCTGACGCATGGATGCTGCAGATCATAGAAAAGGGTCATACCCTGGAGCTTATCCAGCATCCTCCAGATGCCTCTCCCCTGCCTTCCAACTACCCTCTGGCTCATCTTTCTGTTCTCCAGGAGGAAGTACAGTCTCTTTTGTGCAAGCTGGCCATCGAATTAGTGCCCAGGCACCAGAGAAACCAGGGGTTTTATTCCAGGTTTTTCCTGGTCCCCAAAAAGACCGGAGATCTGAGCCCCATATTAGATCTAAAGGAACCCAATCTCTTTGTCCATTACAAAAAGTTCTGGATGGTAACTTTGCCAGGCCTGATGCCCCTCCTCAAAACCGGGGACTGGCTCTGTTCACTGGACATACAGGATGCTTACCTGCACATCTTGGTCTTTCATCCTCACAGGATATTTCTTTATTTTGCCTTTCAGGGTGAGCATCATCGGTTCAAGGTGCTGCCCTTTGGCTTCTCTGCGTAGTGAGTCTTTACCAAGTGCTTAGCAGCGGTTGCAGCAGCTCTCAGAAGAGAGGGACTGTATGTCTTCCCTTACCTGCACAATTGGCTCCTCAAGGCCCCTTCCAAGGAACAGCTTTTGCTGACTCTAGAACGTACTCTCCAGCTTTTCCACTCCTTGGGCATTACTGTCAACCTGCCCAAGTCGGTTCGAGTATATTCCCAAAGACTGCAGTATATAGGGGAGGTTCTGGATTCCGAGCAGGGGAAGGCCTTCCTACCCCAAAACAGGGTGGAGTGCCTTATAACCCAAGCTCGGGAGGTTGCTCAGAGTCGGTACATCCCTGTCAGGCTGTACTTCAGATTGCTGGGTCTGATGGCAGCAGCCATTCCCATCATCCTGCTGGCCAGGCTTCACATGCGTACCCTTCAGTGGACCCTCTGGGTACAATGGGATCAACGCAAGGACGAGTTGGATCAGCCATTCCTGGTCTCTTCTCCAGTACACAAGGTACTGCAGTGGTGGATGGATTCCTTGAATCTGCTTCAAGGTGTTCCCTTCCAAATTTCCTACCCGCATCAGATCCTAACTATGGATGCCTCAGGTCTGGGCTGGGGAGCACACCCGGGTCCCTTCCAAACCCAGGGCTCCTGGTCCCGGTGGGAAGCCACCCTTCATATCAATGTCCTGGAGATGAGAGATGCTCTATGCCATGCAGGCTTTTCAGGAGCACCTCACTCCAAGCCAACTGTTGTTACAGTCAGACAATTTGAGTGTAGTCTACCACATCAACAAGCAGGGTGGGACTCACTCATACAACCTTTGCAGAAAGGCCATGAGAATGTGGTACTGGGCACTGCAACACAGTCTGATACTCTCTGCAGTCCACGTTCCAGGAGTGCTAAACACTGGCCGACAGCCTCAGCAGGACTCAGTCCAGCATTCACGAGTGGGAGCTTCTCTCATCCATCGTAGAAGACTTGTTTGACAGATGGGGTCATCCAGAGTTGGACCTTTTTGCATCCCCATTCAACACAGAACTGCCCAATTTCTGCTCGCTAGATCCAGGGCCTGGAGTTTTCTGGTGAGACACGTTGTCTCTCTCCTGTAGTGGGAGGTTTGTGTATGTATTCCCTCCATTTCCTCTGATCCAGAGGGTGCTGATCAAGATACAAATGGATGGGGCCAGCATGATTCTAGTGGCTCTATTCTGGCCTCATCAGATATGGTTCCCTCTACTTCAGTAACTAGCAAGGAAACCTCCGGTCCCTCTTCCTCTTTGCAGGAATCTGCTGTCCTAGGATCAGGGGACCCTGGTCCCTCCATCTGCATGCCTGGCTCCTGAGAATGTAGCCATTGCAGGGTATGGGGTTTCTAACAGGGTAGCGAATGTCCTAGTGGCCTCCCAGAAGCCGTCCACTTGAGCCACATATGCTATGAAGTGGAAGTGGTTTGTCATTTGGGCTGCCAAACAGGCCCTGGACCCGTTCACCTGTTCAGTGAATCACATCCTGGACTACCTGATATCTCTATCAGACTCAGGCCTCTAGTATTCTTCCCTGAAGGTCCACCTTTCAGCTATATCTACATTCCATGAACCCATGGGTGACCGTATGATTGCTCAACTAGATGTCTCCAATACCTTTCTTAGGGGCATACTACATCTGAAACCCCCAGTACATCCGTCTGTCCCAGCTTAGGACTTGAATTATTTTGGAAAAGTTGACCCTGTGTTCTTTTGAGCCAATCACAACTTGCGATTTGCACTTTCTTTCTTGGAAAGCATTGTTTTTGGTTGCAATTACTTCTGTTCGAAGAATTTCAAAGCTTCAGGCCCTCTGGTGCGAGGAGCCTTAGTTGATTTTTCACAAAGACAGGGTATCTTTGCACATAAATCCTAAGTTCTAGGGACGTGGATATGATGTTCTATCCACACTTCTTGGCAGTGTCCATTCCCCTTTAAGATCTGCCGGACAGTCTTCAAGCTGACTCCTCCCACCCTCCCGGGTGGTAACTCCCCTAGCACTGCCCCATGATGCCAGTTCTTCCTTTCCACTGGCAGAAGCACGGTCCCCCCTTATCGCTGTCATGTATACTGAGGCCCTTTGCTACTTTTTGCTATTAAAAACTAAAATTGCCTTAGTTTTCGTCTCACTGCCATTATGGATGACGCAAAGTCCGTTCCAGAAATGTGGTTGCAGGCAACTTATGTCGGGATGGGATCTGCACACCTCATGCATCTACTGCCTGGGCCACAAGCACGATGTCCAGGCCTGCATCCATTGCTGTTCTTTTCTACTGGCAACTCTGGAAGATCACCACGCACGCCTACTCATTGGCCGTCTGGATGACAGGGATCTGCTTGTTCATTTGAAGGACTCTTATCGGGTGGTCTCTGCTGCTGCAGGGTCCACTGAGAAACTTACAGCTTTTGAGGAAGCAGCAAACCAGGCTGCAGCGCAGTCCTCTTCTGCTTTGGCCTTTTTACCACTCTGTTTAGGCGCTTCCATCATGGGAGCATTACAGGACCTATGCCAGTCTCTGCCCACCTGTGGGCAGGGTTCTAAGGGCACCAAGTCCAAGAAGCAGAATAACAACAAGGAGAAAGAAACCAAGAAGTGGTCTCACCGATGTTTGTGGGATCGGGAACGCTCCCAGGCCTCCGATTCCCACGCTTCGCCGGAGTAGTTTGCTTTGGCCGGTGCTTCGGATTTGGCCGCCGTCTCCATGGTGTCCCCGGTGGGCCAGTTGGCTGAGACTCAGGTCAGTGTTCCAGCCAAGATTTTTCTTGATCCGGTTGACACTTTGTCTGCTGAGGAGGTTGACACCTCCTTGTCCAGGACCTGACCTTATCGGGAGGGATGGGGCAGTCTGTTGTTCCGCTACTTCCCACCCTGGAGCCACAGGGACCTGGAGATGACTCAGTCTTCACCTGCTCCCTCTGAGACCTACCGCCAGTCTCACCGGCAGTCTCGGTCTCAGTTACACTCCAGAAGCCTGGACTCTGGCAGCCCCATGTCATTCGTGATGCACATGCTTCAGGCAGCTGATCCTGGCTTCACCGGCCCTTCCTTTGGTGCCACTGCCGGAGCCACAGCAGACCCCCCAGCAGGAGCCTGTTCGTTCGGTCCCAGCTCAGCCCCCTCTGGGCTCAGGAGCCCCCGCCAAACAGCCAATGACCGGCACTCCGACTAAGGACGCCCGGCTGGGCAAGGTTTTGCCTGATTGGCTGTCGGTCACCATCACCCCAGACCGCCCTCGCCGGGTGAGTGGAGACTCTGGCAAGATTACCTCTTTTCCATGATTCTTCAGAATCAGAGGGGTCCTCCCTCCACTCCTGCCTGCTGGACGTGGAGTCGGTAAGGGTCTTGTCAATGGATCAGAGTCCCACTTCTATCATGGGCCTGCTCCACTTGATCTCTGAGTTGACGGGTCTCAAGCTGGAGCCCTTCCAAAAGTGGGAACGGTACCCACTTACTGAGATCCTTGACCAGGGGGACACCCCTATGGAGGCCTTCCCGGTCCAGGATGCCATTCTCGGTCCTGCCCTGGAGGTGTGGCAGCATCTGGTGTCTTGTCCTGTGCCATCGGCCCAGATGACCCGCAAATATGTGATCTCTACCGGATCCCTGTCGGGATTCACGGAGCATCCCTCAACCGAGGAGCTCATAGCCGACTCTGTTTTTGGCGCACTGTCATGATGTGGACAAACCTCCCGACAAAGACTCCAAGAAGTTAGACCATATGGCAAAAAAGTGTATGCTGCCTTTTCGCTCAGCCTTCAAGCAAGCGAGTTTGGCCCTTTTGATGGCCCACTTCTTGCACGCCCTCCTGGGGTCCCTGGATGAGGTGTTTCCCCACCTCCCTGCTGAGCTGCGAACCAGTGTCAAACAGGTTCAGGACCAGGTCTGTGCCATTGTGAAGCAACAGTTCCTAACAGCCATGGACCTCGGGGACTCTTGTTTCCGGTCCATGGCCGTGGTAGTTGCCATGCGCTACAGGGATTGGCTGTGCATCTCCACTTTCACAGCATATACACAGCACAAGTTGGTAGATGTGCCCTTCTTGGGGACTGAACTGTTCGGGCTCAGGGTGGGGGGCACCTCACCAGGATTGAAAAGTCCAACGCCACCTTGTACTTGGTGACTTCTGCCCAGAAGGATAATTAAGGGCTCCAAACCATCTAAGAAGAAGCCCTTTTGGCCCGCCTCTACCCCTGTGGCCAGCCTGCACAGCCCCAGGCTGGTCAACAGCAGGTCTGGTGCCACGGCCTAAGTCCATGGCCTCGGTTGTCAGGAAACCCCAAGGTCATGGTCCTGGTGGTCCCTCTGTCAGGCCCTCCTCTGCTTCCAAGCCTGCCCAATGATGGGATGGGGGTGCCCTCCCCATTCCTGTCCTGAACCCCCTGGGTCCTCCCGTTGGGGGCCGGCTCTGCCCCTTACCTTCCTTTCCACCTGGTCCGCTGTTACCATGGACAGGTGGGTTTGTGAGGTGGTCGGCCAGGTCTGCTTCTGGAATTCAAGGCTTACCCTCCCAGCCGAGCCGACGCCCCACGAGAGGACATGGTGTTGGTTGACGTCTGATTGGCCCTTCAGGATGTATCGCCCAGCTCCTGCGCAAGGAGATAGTGGCTCCTGTCCCGGACCCTCCACCTCAACTGGGATTCATCTCCAGGTACTTCCTGGTATTGAAATGGATGGGGGGCTGGTGCTCCATCTTAGATCTGCATGACCTGAACAACGTCCTCAGGTCCCACACCTTTAGGATGGTCACTCTGTCTAATATCATACCGTCGCTCAAGGAAAACATGGTTCTGCTCAATGGATCTCTAGGACGTGTTCTTCCATGTCCCAGTCTTTCTGTCTCACTGGCAGTTCCTCCACTTTCAAGCAGAAGGGACCCTTTATGAGTTCCAGGCCGCGCCATTTAGCCTATCCTTGTCCCCCAGGGTCTTCACCAAATGCGTAGCTGTGGTGGCTGCCCACCTGAGGCTAAGGGGAGTCTGGGTATACCCCTGCCTGGATGACTGGCTCATCGCGGGTCCCTCCAAGCAGGAATTGGAGCAGTCCAGGGATCTGGCTTTCCAGACCTGCATCTCTCTGGGCCTCCTGGTCAGTGAGGCCAAATTGGAACTCATGCTCTCACAGGTGAGTCACTTCACTGGGTTGGAGCTCGACTCTTGCAGAGCCATGGCTTGGCTCCCGGCAGACAGGGCGGAGGTTCATACCTCCTTTGCCCAATCATTTCCGGTTGGGCAGTTGCGCCCTGCATGGGACTTCCTGCGCCTATTGGATTACATGGTGGCCTGCACCAGTATGGTCCATTGGGCTCGCTGGAGAATGTGCTCCCTGCAGTGGGAGCTGGTCAGCCAGTGGCTTCAGCGCAGGGGTCACTTCAACCAGCTGGTCACTGAGTCCCAGTGGGTGTGGGACGCACTCCTGTGGTGGTTAGTCTCAGAACATCTGCAGAAAGGTATCCTGTTTGTCCGCCCAAAGCTGACAGTCATCCTGACGACTGATATCTCTCTCATGGGCAGGGGAGCCCATCTGAGGGAACACAAAGTCTACGGGCTCTGGACCCCCGAGGAGTCCTGATGCCACATCAACCTGCTTGTGCTCAGGGCGGTTCACCTGACGTTGACCGCTTTTGCTCCTCATCTCAGGAGTCAGGTGGTTCAGGTCCAAATGGACAACACCACGACCATGTACTTCCTCAACAAACAGGGCAGCACACACTTTGTTCTGCTGTGCAGGGACGCTCTCTGCATCTGGACCCTCGTGTGCAGTCTGGAGGCCGATCTCCTGGCCATTCACGTGGCCAGTGTCTCCAGCCAGCTGGCATACACTCTCAGCCGGGTGGGCGAGGTGTCTCATGAGTGGTCTTTCCATCCCGAGGTAGTGCACAGCCTGTTCTCCCAGTGGGGCACCCCTCTGGTGGACCTGTTTGCCTCCAGTGAGAACGCAAAGCTCAGGCTATATTGTGCCCAACCCACTCTACAGGGGGATGCCTTCTTGAGGCCCTGGACCCCAGGCGTCCTCTATGCCTTCCCTCCATTCCCCTTGATCCAGAAAATCCAGAAAGGCATGCGCTCCAATAGCATGAAGAAGAATGAAGTCCAAACAATTCAGTACAGTTTTAACTGTGTTAATTGAATCTTTTTTAAAGGCCCAAGCCAAGTTGTCAAAAACAGGCTATACCCCAGTGCTTCAACTCCCAAATGAAGCTTCCTTACGGGGCTAAGGAAGCCTCATTTGGGAAGCAGCAGCTGGGGTATGATGTTTTCTAGGCCTAAAAGGATTCAATTAAAACAGTTAAAACTGTACTGAATTGTTTGGCCTTCATTCTTCTCCATGCTATTGGAGTGCATGCCTTTCTGGACTTTGTTTAAGCTTTAGGGAGTAGCTTCCCTCTGCATACACCTAGCTTCTCACAAGTATTTGAACGCAGGAACAGTTATTTTTTATTCCCTTGTTCCACAAGGTGTTACTCTCTGCAGGGAGGGACAATGCACAGGCGATCCTGGTGGCTCTGGACTGGCTACACCATTTCTAGTACCCCGGTCTCCTCAGCCTCAGTAGCAGGCTACTGAGGCATCTTCCTCTCCACCCGGACCTGCTCTCAATCCATCAGGGGAAGGTACTCCACCTGGACCTTCAATCCCTGCACCTGACTGCTTGGTTCCTGGGCGGCTAGAGTTCTAGACCTTGGGTCTCTCCAAAGATGTCCTCAGCATGATAGAGGCTTCTCAGAAGGAGTTAGCTGGGAAATGCTACACCTTCAAATGGAAGAGGTTCTCCATTTGGTGCCAGGGCAAGGGGCTGGACCCATTGTCCTGCCCTGTGGCTAGCATCCTTGACTGTCTTTGGTCCCTCTTTCAGTCGGGCCTTAGGTTGACGACCCTTAAGGTGTACCTGGCAGCCATCTCTGCCTGCCAGGTGCAGGCCGGTCAGCAGTTGGTGATACACGCGAAGGTGGTCTGGCACTTTTTCAAGTGCTTGGATTACATTTCCTCTCCAGTGTGTGAACCACCACCATCTTGGGATCTGTTGCTTGTTTTGGCAAAGCTAATAGGCAAGCCATTCGAATCAATACACAGGTGTGAGATGTCACACCTGTCATGGGAAACTGCCGGTATGCCGACCGCATGGCAAAACTCACACAGCGTAATCCCCCACAGCGACAATCTCAACAGGTTTCGAGACTGTCGCTGTGGGGGACCCACGGGCAGAATTTCACACTTTCGCTGACTTTCACCCCCCCCCTTCGAGTTAACTCCAACTCAGAGTTAGGAATCTTAAAGAAGGGTGGGCGCGGGGGCTGCAACCCCCCAATAGAAATCAAACCAATGTCTGACAGGCGAAATTTCGCCTGTTGACATTGGGGATCTCGCTGTGCTGCACCTTGACAGCAGTGTTGTTGAGTCGGCATAGGTAAACCAAGACCGCCTTCCTGGTGGCTATCATGTCAGCCAGAAGGGTCAGTGAGCTCCAGGTGCTCTCTGTGGAGTCTCCTTATCTGGTCTTCCACAGGGAAAGGTTGTCCTACACCCCAATCCGAAGTTCCTCCTGAAGGTTGTGTCGGATTTTCACCTTGACCAGGTGATTAATCTTCTGGTGTACTTCACCAACCACACCTCAGAGGCCGAGCACAGGCTCCATACTTAGGACCTGTGGCAAGCGCTAGCCTATTACAAGGCGCGCATGGCTGGGGAGAGGTTCACCAGCTATTTGTCACCTACGCTGAAGGCGCGCCTGGCAGACTGGCAGCTAAGCGGACGATTGGCAGGTGGATTGTGTCCTGCATTGACCTCTGCTATAGGTTGGCGGGTAGGGATCCTCCTGTAGAGCTAAGCGCTCATTCCACCCGTCATACCTCTGCCTCGGTGGCTGTATCCAGGGACATCCCTTTCCAGGAAATCCATAGGCCTGCTACCTGGAAGTCAGCGCAGACCTTCGTTTCCCACTACCACATCAACCCTGAGTCATGCCCAGATGCTGGTTTTGTGGCCTCAGTTCTCCAATCTTTATTCCCTAAGTAGGGGGTGTGCACCTTGCCCCCTCTTCCTGGAGAACTGCTAGGAGTCTGCCAAGAAATGTGGATAGAACACCATATCCACATCCCTAGAAAAACAGGTTACTCATCTGTCCCTCATTGGCCCAGTTAAAATGGGCATTTGATGCTCTTGGTTCTTACCTGGTTAACAAATCAAATAAAAATAAAATAAAACAGTAGTTCTAGGAGTGGTATATGATGTGCATCTACACGGACCCACCCGATCTTCCCTGGCAGTGGCACACAATACTGCTTCCAGCAGGTAAGGGCTGGCATCACGTAGTGGTGCTAGGGGAGTTACCACTTGGGTGGGAGGAGCCAGCTTGAAGTTTGTCTGGCAGATCTTAAACGGGAAAGAACACTGCCAAGAAGTGTGGATGAACATCATATACCAGTCCTAGAACAAATGTTATAAGTGAGTAACCTGTTGTTTTTTGTTTTTTTTTACCCAAAGTGGTTTCTGAGTTCACACTTAATCAGTCTGTCCACCTTCCTGTTTATTTTCCTGAGCGTGCCAATCCAGGGGAAGCACTGCTCCATATGGTAGATGCCCACAGAACTTTGAAGTACTATCTGCTTAGGACTAAGGAATCCAGAAAGTCAAAGCAGTTGTTTGTTTTCTTCGCCCCAGGCTGAGAGGGTACTTCAGTTTCTAAGCAGTGTTTATCAAAATGGTTGGCAGATTGCATTGTGTTCTGCTACAACAAGTACTGCAAAGAATTGCCGGGTGCTGTCAAAGCTCCCTCCACCAGAGGCATGTCTACCTCAGTGGCTTGTATCAAAGGGGTCTCTGCCACTGACATTTGTGCGGCAGCCACCTGGAGTACACTTTCACCAAGCATTACAGTCTGGACATTGCCTCAGGAGCCCATGCAGGGTTTGGCAGGGCTGTGTTACAAGGACTTCTGTCTTAAATTTATGGAGATCCAGCCTCCCAGACTGTATGTTTACTCTTGTCACTGCTTGGTACTCGTCCCTACGGTGTAACCTGATAACTGAGATACCCTCAAAGAAGATAGAGCAGTTGCGTAAGAACTTACCATAACAGTAGATCTTCGAGGGGATCTCAGTCATCAGGTATGATTTCCCTTCCGCTATCCCCCTTCTTGTAGCTCCTGTCTTGGAACTGGCTGTCTGGTGTATCCAGTCTTTTTACTTGGAGCTCAGTACCTCTTTCTCTCTTCAGTTCCTCAGGGCAGAAGCCTTGCTCCCTTCATCTCCAGGGAGAAAGAACTGAGGAGGGACTGGGGCCGCCTGTGCCTATATAGGGTTGCTGATGTCAGCTGACGCCGACGGCGTGGGCGGCCCCAGTTGTACTGCTGAAAATCTTACATGTGGATTCCCCTTCACTGATGGTGAAGGTTCCTACAGTGTAACATCATGACTGAGATCCACTCGAAGATCTACTGTTACGGTAAGTTCTTACATAACTGCTGCATCCGAGGGGATCTCAGTCATCAGGTCTGCCTTCCCTCCCACCATCCCCCTCTTATGGAGTTCTCCTCTCAGAACTGTCTTACTAGTGTATCCAGCCTTTTATTTTGGCCTGAACACCTTGCTCTCTCCTCGGTCCCCCTTGGCATCAGTGTGCTCCCTTAGTCTCCGGGGGAAGGAACTGAGGAGGGAGCAGGGCCACTAGCGCCTTTATAGGGTTGGTAATGTTGGTGTGGGTGGTCCCAGTGGTACTGCTGAAAATCTGCCATGTGGATACTGCTTTACTGACGGTGAAGTTCCATATGTGTGACCTGATGACTGAGATCCCATTGAAGATCTCCTGTTACAGTAAGTTCTTATGTAACTTCTTTTCTGATACATTGTTTTCAGATCTCTGCTCTGTCGACATCTATTGGATAAACTGTTTTTTGTTCTTATCATGTTATGCCTACAACAATTACAAACTGATGATGTGGTGTTGGTCCTTTCAATTAAAATGCCATCTGGACTCTAGTCTAGTTCATGCATATCATTAACTTGAAGAATGTTTCTTACTGCCATAATGGATGACTTAGAAAATACAAGGGAGTATAAACCGTTTGGACTGAGAAAAATGTCCTTACTTAAAGACTGAAAAACGCACTTACAGTGATTTATGTGTTTGCTTTTATTCATGATATCTTGTCCTAATATTCCTGATGATTGAGCGGCATTCTTAAATAAAGAAAATGCATTCCCCCTTTATACATTTACTCAGTGGTGCAGCAAACTGTCAAAAGGGCTTGTTTTGGTTTTGGTTAGCTAGTTATACTCGGATCCAGTTTTGGAAAACAGTTTTCCAAACTGGTTGCAGTCAGTATAGCTGTTTCGACCAATTTTCTATAGTGAATAGTATTAACTGTTTACCACCACATATAGATCTTCCTGGACTAAGTCTCCATCACTTATTCACACTAGTGGGATAGAGGACCAAGCGGGAGCCTAAAATTTTCAGAAGGGTCGGCGCTGAGACAGGACCACGCATGCGAGGCATTGTGAGACTAGCTCGCGCCTTTGTAGGCTATCTTGGCGTCGACCCTCCAACCGCCTCAGTTCCTTTTCTCCTGCCGTCGAGTGCGCTTGGATGTCGACGTCGCTCGTCTGCCGGAGTCTAAGTTTTCGTCTATACGACAGCAGCTTTTAGCATTTAATATTTTAAGTAGTACTTTCTTATTTTACGAGCAAGAAAAGAAGATTATGAAGAAGAAGAAGAAGAAAAAGAAATTATTTCCTGCCATCAACGGAGTCGTCCTTAGACGGTATCGGTGACAGTAGGAGGACTTTGTTTGAAAGTTTTTATGGCAGAGGGGCTGTGTCTGGTCCACCTCCCTCAATTAACGAGGGGGGGTCCGACTACGGACAGTCCTGTGCTGGGGGGGGGGACAGTCCTCCGAAGCACAAATCTAACGGTTCTGGGGATCCGGCTCCACTTAACCTCGAGCTCTTCTTCCTTGTTGGGGGAAGAAGAATCGGTGCGCTCAAGGTTGCCCGTTGGTACGTCTGCACGAGGATTGGTCATCGGGAGGGGCGATGGGCCTGAACCGACTTTGGTGGGTTCCCCTTGGCCCCGCTCCTAACGGCTGCATTCTTGACTCTGAACTCCATCTCTGTCCTCGTTGGAGCTCCGGTGGGCAGTTTTACCTCTGGGCCACTCCTGTGGAGCAGGGGGTTTGACTTTTCCAGTTCTCCTGGCTCTGTTCCTGATTTCGGGGCCTCCGGGCCTCGGAGCCGTTGGACCGGAGCCGGGTCGATTGGATCACGATGGGCGAGGTGCCCTCTTGGTGCCTTTGCCATCGGGTCGACCTCTCGTGCCTACCCCCTCTCCCTTTTCCACGCAGGGGCCGGCACGGGCACCACCTTTTTCCTTCTCCCCTTCTTTTCAGGATTCATTGGCATTTTCCTTTGGCACCTTGGCGCCGTGCCTCAGAACCGTGGCTCAGTGCCTTATTCAGCGCCGAGTCTCGATGCCTTGGTCGATGCCATGCCTTGGTCGGCGCCAAGCCTTAGTCGGCGCCGTGGGTCAGCACCATCGTCAGTGCCGTGGGTCGGCGCCATCGCTCTGTGCGGCGCCGTGGGTGCTGTTGTTGCTGCCATTGGTTGTTGGCACCGCCAATGGTGCCACGGGTGTCTGGGTGACGCCGAGCACCTGCGGGTGGCACTGTGCACCTGCGGGTGGTGCCATGCACCCGCAGGCAGCACCGTGCACCCACGGGTGCTGCAGGTGGCGCTGTGCACCCGCAGGTGGTGCCATGGGCACCTGCGAGTGCTGTGGGTGGCACCTGCGGTTGCCATGGGTGGCGCCGGGAACACCCATGGGTGCCGTGAGTGGCACCGTGGATGCCCATGGGTGCCACAGGTGCCATGGGTGCCACTGATGCCCTTGGGTGCCACTGGTGCCCTCTGGTGCCTTTCTTGCCATGGGTGTCATTGGTGCCATGGTACCATGGGTGTCGGGGTGCCCTCGGGTGCCATTGCTGCATGGGTGCCAGGGGTGCCTGTGGGTACTGCTGCGGGTGCCCTCGGGTATTGCCTAGGTTGGCATAGGCACTGCTTGGTGCCCTCCTGTGCCACGAGTGATGCTGATGCCAAGGGGATGCTAGTGGGTTCTGTCTGGCAGAACTAGTGACACATTTTTCTTTTTCAGACTTCTTCTCCACAGAACTTGTGGCGGGATGTTTTCCGCAGAATGAAGTCCTGTTCTGCAGATTATTTTTCCACGCATCTTAGTGAGTGGCGGTCCATGTGGGATCTTGTGTCATCCAGCGGTTTTCTGCTGATGGAACTCTGTTGTACTGCTCTGCCTGCGGAATCTCTCATTCCGCTCAGCACTTTCTCAGCTCCCTACATGGTATCAAGCTCCTCGACATCCTTCCTGATGGCGGAGTCTATAGTGGCTCTGACCTAGACCTCTCTTAGAGGTCCTTCTGGGGTAGGAGTGCATCTAGATGGGTCTTTCCCTGTCCTTCTGGTCAGTAATACAGCGGACAACTCATTTTATATACTGAAGGGCACGTCCTCTCTATCATCGGAGTCCATGATGGAAGATCTTTTGTGTAGTTACTCAGTAATGGGATCCACTATAGTATTTCAGACTGTGTCCATGGACCATACGCTTCTGCGTCTAGACTTTTTCAGTCATCAGGACAATTACACTCTGTGGAACATTCTAATTTAATGGTTGGGAGCCGTTAAGGCTCTTCTGCCCCTTTGATAGGGGTATATGGCCCCCTTGTGATATTGCCCCTTCAGTGGCTTCTTTGGCACAGGTGGTTAACATCTCTCCAGCTGTGATTATTAGCCCGATCATGATTTCAGTATGGACGCTCAGGCTTCTTCTGCACTCAGATGGAGAACATCTTCGTCATTTTGTATCAAGACAATCCTTGCGAAATAGCAGCCTGAAAGCCTTGTTAGGCTCGGAATATAAAAAAAAAAAAAAAAACATTTTTATCACAGCACAGGGCCTAGCCGAAACTACCCAATACCCCCCTTTTTTGGATCTGGTCAGGTTGTGCCTCAGTCCCTGAGGCGCTCGTCTCCAGAGTACGGTAAAGAGTACCCGACTTCCTCTTCCCCTAGGGGGAGTCCGATCCAGCGGTGGTATGGGTCATCTCTTTCTCCAAGAGAGATTTCTCTCATTCAGAGACATTTCCTAGACCTAGGCGACTGCCCAGCCTGTTAATTACCCTTTCTTTTTATCAGGCTTTCTTCTCTTGAGCAGAGCCTCGCAGCAACAGAAGTGACTCGCCACCGAGTCGGAACTTGGGTTCCTACTTCCTTGCTTGCTTTAGCTTAACAGGTGATATTCTCCTTCTTGACTGAAGGTCAAGTACTGTAGGTCTTTTTTCTGAGGTAGCTTCTTAAATATTCACACCTTCGATTCTGGCACACTGGTTCCATGCCATTCGCTCACGAAGCTATCCTTTCCAAGTGTGTGACGGAGTTGTGATGTTTATTTTTCAGCAAACAAACTAGAATCCTTTCCTACTCCCTTCAGGGAGGCCAGAGTGAGTAGTGCCTCACCGCATTGAGTCACTGCTGCTTCCAGTCACTTTCAACGAATGGGTTAGCCCTAACTTGGTCCTGCTGTGCCCCTCCTCGACACACATCTGCTTCTGTTTGCCATAGAAATCCAGCCCCTGTTTTTTTCCTGTCGGAATGTTTTTTTCCACAGGGGACATGTCCTCCTGTACACTTTTCCTTTCTTCCCTGAGTTCAGAGACTGCTACTACAGTTGTACACACAGGGGCAGGATGGTTCCTTTTTGGAATATGTAGTGGGTAGGATCTGGTTCTACTAGACCACCTCAAGAGGCTTCTAAGTCATGCCTGGCCTTCCATCAGGAGGGTTCCAGTGACTAAGTAGACACTTCTCCTTGATGGGCTAACCCCACCTGGACCCCCTTTGCTCACCAAGTAAGGGGTTCAAGTGCTCCTGGACCTGTTGTTTACAGGTCAGCCATACTTGATAGTGGGGGTTTCCATCTGCACTTTCCGATCTATCCTGAACCAGTAGACTTTACCTCCGACTCTTTCAGTTCCTGAGGTCCCTTAACATTACATTGGTACATGTCTTTGACACTATTACTTTTGGTCCTAGATCAAATTGTGAGGCCAGGATCTTGCCACCCTTCTAATGTGGTTGCGGCTTCCTGGCAGACTTTCATTTTGTGCCCATTGCAGTCATCTACAAAGTGGTGAGTTACAACTCGAGAGCTTATCTTGTAAGCACTATGTTCTAGATGCTCTTTACAAGATAGCTCTTTTTAGTAGCAGGACAGTCCTTGGACGTCTTTTCTGAGTGAACCCTATCTCCTACCACCCTACTCAGGGGTGTTGGTTTTAGCTTAGTACTCTCCCACTAGTGTGAATGAGTGATGGAGACTTAGCCCAGGAAGATATGGAAATTACATACTTACCGTAATTATTGATCTTCTTGGACAGTCTCCATCACTCATTCACATGCCCACCCACCATCCCCTTGGTTCACTCGTTTTCTTTCCTGGTCTTCATGGTCCTATGGTTTAGTCTGTGAAGGCATTGTTCTTTGACCTTTCTTACAAAGGCCATCTGGGCCCTCTAAGGCCCAGAAACTCGGGATGAGTTATTCTCATTAGTTACGCTGCACCTCCTCAGTTGAAAAGGTACTGAGGCAGTTGGAGGGTCGACGCCGAGATAGTCTACACAGGCACAAGCTAGTCTCGCGGTGACACACATGCGTGGTCTTGTCTCGGCGCCAACCCTTCTGAAAATGTTAGGCTCCTGCTTGGTCCTAGCGCCTCCGGCGCTATCCCACTAGTGTGAATGAGTGATGGAGACTGTCCAAGACGATCAATATTTACGGTAAGTACGTAATTTCCATTCTGCTGTGTTAAACAGACTACAGGATTACTAAATGTGGTTCTTTATTAGAAGACACAGCACTTTAACTATCCTGTGGAAAAGTGAAGTGCAGCTCAGTCTCACAAGGTGTAAGGATAAAAGATAGCTGCATTGTGTTTTTTATCTTCAAATAATTCAAGCCACACCAAATGAATGTTTCTCTCTGGTTTATTTTCTTTTTGCGAATCTCATCAATTTAAATACAAGTATTCTGGTCAACTTTAATGCATGTATTCTGGCTTCAGGTTTGGTGCTAGCTATTCAAGTTTTGTACAAGGTTTATATAAAGAACTGTTAGCTCAAAAAACTACCAACTCCTGAGTATAGGCCAATCATATAACAAGATAATCTAGTAATCTTAGGGTGTGAGGAATAACAAGTCAAAATATAGATAAGCTGTATTTTCTTCATAACATCACAAGGTGTTTATCACGTTCTTATACAGTCTCATAAATGCTGACTGTACTGATAGAAGGTTCTTTGTGTGCACACCTTCCTTAAACAGGTAATACCATCCTAATAAGGGTACTACATCCTGTTAAAGGTAATTATAGGACATTTTAAAATGCTGACCACTGTACAATGCAAAATATTGTGAAAGCATTAGGCTATCACAAGACTGACACATCACAAGACAGTTGAGTCAGTCTAGTATAAGAAATTATACTGAAGTATTCTGTTAAAAGGCTATACTTTAACACTCAGTTAATTACTGTAAAAGGTTATACTAAAATAAATGTTATACTACAAAATGTTACACTACAATATCCCCCTTTGGGACTCTCTATACTTGGAGATCACACAAGACGATGTTGCCATTGTAACATTTGTATTTGTCGAACCATGTGTTTTATTTTATTTTATGACACAATAACAATTGTACAATAATAAGAACATATATCACTGCAATACCGCAACCCACCACCATGAGGGTTGGACTAGTACCCAAAACAGCCGATCCCCAGTCCCACCAGGATATAATAGGGATATATGCTGACTGTTTTTTTACCTTTTTAGCAGAGGCCTTCTGTGGAGAAAATAAGTCCTTCTATTTGCTGACGATACAACAAGGCACCAAGAGTCAGTTTATCAATTTAGGGTAATTCGAAATGAGGTGGAGTTGCCAAATCAGTGAGTAAATCCAAGGCCATACTGGAACCATCGATATGGGTAACATTTGTTCAGCTATAGGCCGGACGTTTTCTGAGGGTTCAGTTTGCAACCTGCCAGGTCTTGTCACTACACGCCCATACATTCCAAGGTTGACCTGTGATTACACACCATGATTGGTTCCATCTCATAGCTCGGAGGTATTTATTTGCAGACATTAGGGTAAATTTACACTGATCAGGAAACCATGGGGTGGTTGATGTCTCTTCCCCACATATTAAGGTTTCATGTTCTTGTACACACTGTTGCTTAGGTAAGACAACATATTCATTGTGTACTGGGATAATAGTGTCACCTGGTATTTGGAGTCTCATGATCTGGTCATGTATTAATACTCTCAAATTACTGATTTGCCACTATGTTTTTGGTGGTTCAAAACATACAGGTATTATCACTAGTATGGGAATCGCATGTCGCAGCACTTGTGCATATTGATTCGGTGAGTTCCATACTGTTATCATAGCTAAGGGTGGTAGGAGTACAGTGGAATGATCCAATAATCTAGTCACATTGGTCTCACCTGTTTCTAAAGGTAACCTATTTGTTTTAATTCTATTCAATTTATTGACTAGATAAGCATACGCTTCAGCAGCTAATTGTGAGCAAGCCAGTTTTATATAGCTTTCTCTAGACATATTAGAAAGTGAGTTATAAAAACGGGCTGCTATCTGAGCAATAATTTTAAAATTCTTTAAGGTTTCTTTAAATGCAAACCAATCAATTTTTTCATTATCAGCTGCTAATCTCACAGTAGTTGATAATGGTCCAGTAGCCATATCTTTTAAAGTCGTTTCTAAAGAACGAATATGACCCTTTAAAACCATAGAATCAATACCATTAGCAATTCCTAATCCTGAGTCTAACCAGCCCCATACGTCTCTTTTATGACGGGAGAAGCCTGGTGATGCTTCTACAGGAATTTGAAATGACCACAGTTTGTGTCTATTATGGTACTGATTTAAAGTATTATTATAATACTGTTGCCACAACAATACTGAGGCCTGATCCTTACACTGAAGCGGTAATCGTGGAAAAGGCAAATGTAGTAACACATTATAGTATTTCAGTTTACAGTTTAATAATATAGAGGATATACATTTTGTGTCAAAATAATACCATCTGATTGGGGCAAGAATTTTTGCCCTGATATACTTTGTTTCTGATACACTATACTCTATACAGCAAAATTGTGCCATGCTGTTTGATTAACATTACATGCCATACCAGGCCATCGTGCACTGCTAGTATAAGTTAAAGCCACAGATTACGTCTTGAACTAGTATAAGATACATTTAACAACGTAATATTACGTAGATAGTGAAACATGTCCTTTAGTTTCATTTAAAATAAATCTTGTTCTTCTTTTGTCAGATTTGTCGTATCTCCCGATGTAGAATGGATATAGATACCTTTTTGGGCTGTAGTGTTCACTACACACATCGCTGTGCCAGGCCAGGCTTTTGGCCAGCATCCTCAAGTCACATTTTGACATTGTCCATAGCAAATAAAGTACCATTTGACAAGAAGATATCCAGTGTGTTCATGTCGTTCTCTTAACAACACTGGGAGATCCCATGCAGAATGATTGGTATAGTTCTTGTTATATACAGTGTTCCATATGTGCCTTGGGCATCCATAGTATTGGTCGGAAGTTGCCAGGATCAGCAAGGTACTGCTTAGTATAAGTAGAGGAAACATCATTGTACGTCACCTATTGGGAGAAACAGATCAGTATCAGTTGTCATCGTTTAAAGGCTGATACAATTTACATTGGTCCACATGGACCCATTTGGTCTCTGTAGACCCTTGTCGAATTTCTCGGACCTGAATGACCCATGGTCCCAAAACATCAGTGACATCATAGGGTCGCATCCAATTAGCATCCCAGGGTCCCTTTTGACCAAAATTTTTTACCATGACGTGATGACCCTGTTTAATGGGCGGTATCACTTTTTTTTTATCATGTCTCTGTTGTTTTTCCAGTGAGTCTGTGCCATATTTCTGGCAGCATGGGGGAAATAAACAGCTAACTTTTTTTGCAGCTGTTGCAAAAATACATTAGTTTTGATGTGTTCAAACACTGGTGTTAAATCTGGATCTGAAGGATAATACAGCCACATATCTTGTCCAGTCATCAGTTGGTATGGGCTATAGCCAGTACTCCTGTTTTTAGTACCTCTAATACCCATTAGGATTTCTGGTAAGTGCATCACCCACCTTTTACCAGTATCCCATACTGCCTTTTTTAGTGCATTTTTTAGAGTGCGATTTAACCTTTCCACTATCCCTGATGATTGTGGATGATAGGGTAAATGCAAACGTTGGGTGATACCCACAATATCACACAAAGCTATCATTATTTTCACTGTAAAGTGAATTCCTCTATCACTTTCAAATATTCTGGGAAACCCCATCGTGAGAACACCTGTTCCCATAGCGCTTTTGCAGTAGCTGTAGCACTATCATTTTGTATGGACAATGCTTCTACCCATTTAGAAAATATGTCAACAATGACTAATAAATATCGGAAACCCCCTTTTGCAGTAGGCAAGGGCCCCACGTAATCAATTTGTAAGCTGGACCAAGGACTGTCCATCAGGGGGATCCACCCTAACGGAACCCTTTTACCAGGCACTGGAGGATTCATCTGTGCCCAGATGAGACAAGCCTCCAGGCATTGCTTGACATCTTTTCCCATTTTTGGCCACCAGTATTTTTGTGCCAACATTTTACAAGTTTTGTGGAGTCCATAATGACCTCCAATTCGATGATTATCCATGATAATATATTTTCCCAAATGAAGTGGGTGGTATCCACTTCCTAAACCCAGGCTGTCATTTCCATACTACTTTATCTTCCCATATGGTAACATGTTTGGTTGCACACTGTCTAGTGTCGTTCCATTGGTTCCAACAACCCACTATCCAAGCATCTGTATCTTGGCTATGCCCCAAACTTGGAACTTGTGAGATGGCAACTATCCATTTAATATGGTGTTTGTCAGATTCGTCCATCTCCCACAATTGTGTAGAATCACCTCCTAGAGGGTCTGCCCTTAAGTTTGTTTGTTTGGCTGCAACTTGAGCAAGATTATCCACTAAGTTATTGTTTAACTCATGGATATCCTTTGGATTCTTTTGGTGAGCTCTTATTTTACAAATTGCAATTTTCAAAGGTGTCTGAGCTCCTGTATCCCCTATATGTTGTAATATGGGAGCAAATGTGACAGGTTCTCCAGATGCTGTCCGCATTCCTGTTTTAGTCCAAATTGGCAAAAAGTCTAATAAGGAATTTACCACAAAAGCACAGTCTGAGAAGATATTAATTGCCTCCCGAGGGTAAGCCATAATAGCTCCACGGACTGCCTCTAATTCTGCTCTAGGGGCAGAGAATGATGATGGGCATCGTACTGATATTTTTTGATTAGTACTCAGTGTCCATATGGCATATCCTGTATGGAAATGTCCTTTCTCTCAAAAACGAGAGCCATCTACATAAACATCTTTTGCTCCAGTATTTGGTTCTGGAGCAAATATGGATTTAAAATCAATTCTCATTACAGTTTCACAATCATGTGCCTCAGGGGTGTAACCAGGGATTTCAGATCAGCACACCAAGTGGACTCACTGCTACCCCTCCCCCCCCCGTTAGGGTGAGCTACCCTCCCCAGTGGTGTAGTCAGACAATATACAAATGTACACCACGACCATGTTGGTTGCCTCATTTGGCACAATAAATGCAACTTTTGTATTTCATGACAGTGGTTGTTGCCATGCATGGGTAAATACAAATGCCGTGCATTGCTCTCTAAGACAACCACATACCAGTCCAGAACCTGTAAAGTTGTATGTCCTTGGGATGCAGAGACAATATTAGTGACCAGTCCTTCTAGTTTTGACACCTGTGAATAAAATTACAGAAAGGTTCAGCATTTTCTTTTAGTTTTCATGGAAAAAGGAAAAAGTTCAGAGCCTATTTGCTACCCCCCTTTAATAAAATTGCACACCATGGAGTACTTGGAGTATGCCTGCCTACACCCATGATGTGCCTCTCCCTCCCATGCCATTAATTCAACTAACATAGGTGAGGTACATTTTTCTACTGTGATATTTTTTCCTTGTAGAGCTAAAGCTCATTTAACTAATCACTGTGAAGACACACCTCTCACATCCCTTTCAAGTAGAAATTTCACTGGAGTGTGAGACGTTTGCAGGATAATTCTATTAAACCCCACAATATGTTCTGTGGCTTGTATAGCCCAGTATACAGCTAACAAATGTTTTACACATTCCTCATATGTCTCTTCCACAGGTGTTAATACATGAGAAAAATGTCCCACAGGATGTAACGTCCCTGCTCTTTTTTGTAACAGTACTGCATTAATCACTTGATCAGTAGCATGTACCTGTATCACAAAATCAGATGACTCAGAAGGGCTAATGAGAGCTAGAGCCATCATTAGTGCTTGTTTAAGAGCCATAGCAAGTGTTACAAGAAAAAAATCGTAGAAATAAAACTTTTTTTTAAGCTAGTTGAAATGTGACATTTAAATAAATCTTGATTACTTCTTTTCTATTTTTAGACAGTAAATCACACTTTTTATGTCAGAGTGAAAAAGTTCACTTGTACAGCTTAGAATACAGCAGGACCTGAAAAATCCTGACAAAATAATGTACTCAACTGTGTTGCAAAAGGTCGCTAATGTCAACAAGTTGAAAATTACCATATTTTTAGTTTTGGCAGCTTTTTGCTTAGTTGAACATTCAATTAGATAAAAGGAGGTAGTTATTCTACCTTTACTCTAAGGAAATTTGGCACTACAGCTGTGCCTCTGCTGGAAATGTATACAAGGACTGTTTTTTATATGAAAGGTCTTGGGCGTGTTCCTGATTGGCATGATCTAATCTCTTTATTTCCTATGTAATTGCCCAAGGGAGCCACCCCATCCACACGCCCCTTCCAATGCTGCAACACATCTGCAACAGCAGTTTGCGGACAATGAGCCAACATTTCAAAACTGGAACATATCATGGGATGAAACATAAAAATAAACTCGAGTAGCTTAAACTTCACTCCGGCATCATTTTAGTTAATGAAGCTGATAACATTCATTACCGAATACAGTAATGTTTTTGCAGTTCTCCAAGTAAGTACAGAGAACAGCGTGACCTTGGGCAGCAAGGAATAGCTGTACAGACATAAGTGTTTGCACTTAGCTTAATTTTTCCACAAACTTCCCTTTGTGCCACACGTAATTTATATTCTCTGTCTTTAGTCTCTGTGACATATTTGGCTATATTTAAGTAATGAGCTCATTCTTCTCTAACATTTCTTTCTTCAACTGACACATCCTAGCAGTTATTTCTAACTGATACTGTACGTACATTTAGCTAACTTGGTTTTATCTGATTTACTTCTCTCATTATGGTCTGTACATTGTTTAATTAAACATAAGTATGCATCTTCCTGCTGTTCAGGAGAGCTGTACGGACCTTCTTGAAGGTTCATCCCTAAACATTTACGTAATATGGCATCCATACTTACGTCAGTAGGTTCACTGGCAAATCACGTCCGACTTCGCCTCAGCTTCCTTGTTTGTCTCTCTGACCTCCCTCCGTACATGAGTAATTAGTTCAAGTATGGTAGGCATTCCTTGCAGTGGCTGGCTTCCTTCTCGGTTCGTTTGATGTCGTCAGCAACCATATAGACTGTCTTCAGACATCCGAGACATGGCACCAATTGTAAGGATAAAAGATAGCTGCGTTGTGTTTTTTATCTTCAGATAATTCAAGCCACACCAAATGAATGTTTCTCTCTGGTTTATTTACTTTTTGCGAGTCTCATCAACTTTAATACAAGTATTCTGGTCAACTTCAATACATGTATTCTGGCTTTAGGTTTGGGGCTAGCTATTCAAGTTTTATAAAAGATTTATATAAAGAATCGTTATCTCAAAAAACTTCCAACTCCTGAATATAGGCCAGTCATATAACAAGATAACCTGTTAATCTTAGGGTGTGGTGAATAACAGTCAAAACATTGATAAGCTGTATTTTCTTCATAACATCACAAGGTGTTTATCACTTTCTTACACAATCTCATAAATGCTGACTGTACTGATAGAAGGTTCTTTGGGTGCAAGTCTTCCTTAAACAGGTAATACCATCCTAATAAGGGTACTACATCCTGTTAAAAGTAATTATAGGACATTTTAAAATACTGACCACTGTACAATGCAAAATATTGTGAAAGCATTAGGCTATCACAAGACTAACACATCACAAGACAGTTGAGTCAGTCTAGTATAAGAAATTACACTGAAGTATCCTGTTAAAAGGTTATACTTTAACACTCAGTTAATTATTGTAAAAGGTTATACTGAAATAAATGTTATACTACAAAATGTTACACTACACTAGGTAGAGACAAATTGGAGGGGTATGTACTGGTCTCAGAATAGCTGTGGATTTAGGGCTGTGTAGTCAGAATGAAAAGTACTTGCACCTGTCGAACACTATAATGGCCACACTATGAGAGTAGCCACGAGGACAAAATTGTCTCTTACTGTGCAGAAAGGCCTTTATTGAATGCAGTTCACCACAGCAATTTCTCTCAATTACATACCAGCAGCCACGAATACCCCTGATGCATTTCACACTACATGAAGCTGTTTATTAAAGGATATGTCCCTTGATGATGTGCTGCCTCATACAGTCAAAGTCTTGGAGACGCAATACCTATAAAATACATATTAAAGAAGGGATACATCCTTCTAGGAAGTGGACCGCCATCTTTACTAGGGATTTAAATGCTACTTGGATGAGCATTTAAACTAGCAGGGGCTGTAAAACAAACGGAGGCAACAATTATCCCTCCTGATGATGAAGCAGCAAGGAGGGAGGGCCCAAAGGGAGGCCCCCCCCCCCGGCAGAGATACAAGAAGGCAGGGGTGGGGACAAGGCAGAGGACAAGGTATAAATCAGGAAAGCAAGAAGAGAGGAGTAAAGGAAGCAGGTAATGGAGATGATACTGTGGAAAAGAGGAGTTGTGGGGGCTTCAGGGAACAGCACAGGTGGGGAGGGGAACAAGGAAGCAGTCGAGGAAGGAGCAAGGTATGAAGAGCTATGTGCGCCAATACAAGGAGTCTGGGATATAAAATTCTGGACCTGGAGGCCATCCTTGAGGAGGCTAGCCTGGATTTGGTGGCCATAACAGAGTCATCATGCAGTGACAGCCATGACTGGGATATTGCCACACTGGGCTACTCTCCGTTTATGAGAGACAGGGAAGGGAGGAGGGACTGTACTATATGTGAAGGTTGAAATCAAGGCTATGGAAGTACAGGGGCACCCAGAGGAAAAGGAAGGACTGGATGGTGCTATAGGTCATCCTGGAGACAGACCCAGGGGCCACTGTCTGCACAGAGGTTGTATACAGACCTCCAGCACAGGGAGAGGAGTTGGATATGGCACTTGGGGAAGCCATCATCAGGATGCAAGTAAGGGGGAGGGGCAGCTAATTGGTTTCTTCAGTATGCCAGTTGTGGAAAGGGGCCCTCCAACTGCAGTTCTGGCAAAGAGCAGGACCATCCTTGACTCCCTACAAGGGGCTTTTCTCAGGCAGTCAGTGAACCCACTAGGGATGGAGCAGTGCTGAACCTGGTGCTTAAAAACAGAGATGGCATTGTGGACGTCACAGTGGGCAGTCCCCCCAGGTACCAGTGATCACTGTACAGGATGGTGTAACATGAGCAGAGGCAGACCATGTGAGGACAAGGGTCCTGAACTTTAGGAGGGCAAATTTTAAACAAATAGGGGATTACCTCTATGACTGCTTAGTTTGGTGGAGTGCGAGGGAGTGGCGGAGAAACAGTGGGGGAAAATAAGCGAGAGCATAGTGAAGGCAGCCAGTCTCTATATGAAGAAAGTGAGTAAAAGCAGAAGGAAAAAGAGTCAGTTATGGTGCTTTAGGGAAGAGGCTTCGGTGGTGAAGGAAAACAGAGTGGCATTTAGGAGGTATGAGAAACACAGAGGTGATAAAGATAGGGAGGTGTACCAAATAAAACCGAGGAAAGCAGGTAAGGCAATGAGGGGAGCAAAGGTGCAGACAAGGAAAGGCTAACCAAAGAGGTAGCTAGTGGGGATGAGACTTTCTTCAGGTATAGAAGTGACAGGAGGAGAGCAAGGAGAGGGATAGTGAGGATAAGGAGGGTGGCAGGGGGAGACCGCATGGAGAAAGACCAAGGAATAACAGACATCCTGAACAGATACTTCTGCTTAGTCTTCACAGCAGTGAGGACAGACCACAAGGGAGCAGCAGGAACTAAGCGGGGGTTGGGGTGGCAGACTTAAGTCAGTTTTCAGAGGAAAGAGTGCTGAAGTGACTTGCAGCTCTAAAAGTGGACAAGGCTATGGGGCTGTACTGGATAAATCCAAGGGTACTTAAGGAACTCAAGGAGGAGCTAGCTGCTCTGCTGATGGCCTTATTCAATGGCTCACCAGAATCAGACATAGTTCTGGAGGAATGGAGGAGAGCAGACATGGAGCCCGATTCTCAAAGCCCTTAGTTTGATGCAAGGTGCCTACGCCAGACACACACGGTGCAGGTGGCACCTTCCATCAAAATTTGCCCCATAAGCTATTCACAAAGGCAGCCTGCATCAACTGCAGGCTTCCTGCCCCAACTGGGACTTGCGCTGCCCTTGCACCCAAAACTGTGCCACAACTTGGTATTAGGGGGCATGTGGCAGACGCAAGCTGCCACATCCCTGAATGTGGTATTCTCGGAACTCTCCTAGAATGAGAATCTTCTAAGTATCCTTAGACCAGCCTGCACTTGTCTAAGGATACTTTGAAAATTCCCCTGTGGGAGAGTTGCCTGTGTGCAGCAATGTGACCCCCCTCAATCCAGGCTGTCCCTGACTATATGAAAGTAATTAAAATGCACACGTGTATATGTAGCTTCCCTCCCTGATCCACAATGTCTTCAACAACATGTTTGTAATATTAAGACACCCCTGTATATATAGCCTCCCCCGGCCCGATCCTCAGTGTCCCCGGCAACGGAATATTAAATAATAAGGACCCCTGGCAAGTTCGGCATTGTGCCAACATTCTATAATAATGCGGTTACCCTATTTTAACTATTGCAGTATGGTATAAATGTTGAAATTTTACTGTGAGTTCTGCAGTATAGCTGTGTAATACAAAATAAGATCCCCTCGTACGAATACTAAAGCATGTTTTCCTGGTAGTCTAGTGCCCCCCAGCTCCTCGATCCCTGTTGCCTGTAGTAAAAATATTACAGCTGGTTTCCCTGGTAGTGTAGTGGCCCCCCCCCAATTCCCATTGTAATTATAATTAAGATCGTTTCTTTTGTAGTCTAGTGCCCCCCAGTCCCTATCACCCATAATAAATATTACAGTATCCCTGGTGGTCCAGTGGACTGCTCCAGCCCTGATCCCCCTAAAACAAAATTCCTAACTACCTGATGGTCTAGTGGATCCCCAAACTCGCCCCCAAGTGCCCTACCACCCCACTCCCCCATCCCAGTAACTGAGCCTGCAACTGACTCAGCCCACTGCTCATCTCTGTGGTCAGCCACCAACTGAGCTCTGAATGAGCATGTACTACACCACCAAGTATTTAGGAATTGCATTTTAGGGGGCATCAGGGCTGGAGTGGTCCACTGGACCAGCAGGGATACTGTAATATTTATTATGGGTGATCGGGCTGGGGGGGCTAGACTACCAGGGACACAATCTTTGTAATTCTTACCAGGAAATCGGAGAGGGGCGGCTACATATACAGGGTGCTTATTTTGTCTTATACATCTTTATTGCAGAACTCACAGTGAAATCTATTGTCAGGGACAGCCTGGATCGGGGCCGGGAGGCCACTAGACTACCAGGGAAACTATTTTGATTGTTATTGGAACAGGGTTCGGGATCGGGGATGGGCAGCCACTACCATTTGCTGCAAGGTGCCTGCAGCAGACCCTTCCCGAACTTAGATGCTGGGACCCCTCCTGTACCAGAATCTGATGCAGGGTCCCTAGTGCATCGGGCTTTGTCGCAAGCTGCTGCTTGATGCAGCTTGCGCCGATCTATGTCCTCTTCGAGAATCGGGCCCATGGTGTCTCTACATAAGAGCAGCAGCAGGAAAGAGGCTAGTAACTATAGGCCAGTCATTCTCACCTCAGTGGTAGGGAAACTAATGTAAACACTGTTGAAAGAAAGGTTGGTAGACTATCTTAAATTCAGTGTTCTGCAAGACCAAAGGCAACATGGATTTACGGGGGAAGGTCATGCCAAAAGAATCTGATTGATTTCTTCGACTGGGTGGTCAGGGAAATAGATCAGAGGATAGCAGTGGATGTGGCCTATCTGGAATTTAGCAAGGCCTTCGACACTGTGCTACACAAAAATTGAGCAGCCAAGGGGCCCAATGAGGTGAATTGGGTTAGAAACTGGTTAACAGATAGGTGACAGAGGGTGATGGTTAACAGTGCTCACTCTATCGATGGGAGAGTGACCAGCAGGGTGCCGCAGGGCTCAGAATAGGGACCAGTCCTCTTCAGCGTCTTCATAAGTGACATTGCAGAAGAACTAGAAGGGAAGGTGTGTCTTTTTTGCAGGTGACCCACATTCTGTAATAGGGTGAACAATCAAGAGTGGGTGAAAATAATCTGTAGGTTTCTTGGGGAAACTCAAGGAGCGGTCAAGAGCTTGGCAGTTGGAGTTCAATGCCAAAAAGTGCAAAATCATGCCCCTAGGGCATAGGTGCCAAGGACTGAGTATAGGATTGAGGGGAGGTACTGATGGTCACTAATCAGGAAAAACACCTTAGGGTTATTATATCTGATGACCTCAATGTGGCAGAACAGTGTGACAAAGCAGTGGTTAGGGCCAGTGGGATGCTGGGATGTATAGGGAGAGGTTTCTACAGCAGGAGGAGGGAGGCAGTGTTGCCACCATATCGCTCACTTGTGAGACCCCACCTGCGGTACTGTGTCCAGTTCTGGAGGCTACACCTCAGAAAGGATGTAGGGTGAAGGCAATCCAGAGGAGGGCAACTAAAATGATGCAGGAGGTGAACCAAAAGCCCCACAGGGAGACACTTGGGGATCTCAACATGCACAGTGTGGAAAAGAGGAGAGCAAGAGGGGACATGGTAGAGATCGACAGGTACCTCACAGGGGAGAGAAGTGTGCAGGAGGGGAGTCTCTTTCAAATAAGGAAGAGCACAAGGATCAGAGGACATGAGATGAAGCTGGAGGGGGGAAGTTTAAGAGGGATGTGAGGACGTACTACTTCACTGAAAGAGTGGTAGACACATGGAACAGACTACCGGCAAAAGTGGTGGAGTTGAAAACAGAAGGGGGGCTTTAAGCATACATGAGATAGGCATAGGGGAATATTAGTAAATAGGCAGGGAGGTGGGAGATTTGTTAGAGTCTGCAGAGAAAGATTAGACAGGGACCATCTGGGCAGATTGGGTGGGCTAAACAGTACTTTTCTGCTGACAAATTCTGTTTCTGTTTCTGTGCTTGCTGAACAGAAACCCAGTATCCAGATATAAACAGTGATGCAATATAATCAGTAATTTTGTAAGGCTCACAGCACCCACTACTGCTCTTGTCGAATACACGGACTACATACATGGGGCGCTTGACAGTGGCCAAATAGTTGGGTCAGTATACGTCGATCAAACAAAAGCCTTTGACACCATCAACCACAACACCCTACTTAGTAAGCTACCTACACTTGGCTTATCCAATGAGACAATTAAATGGCTCAAGAGCTATTTAGCTGACAGAAGTCAACAAGTAAAAATAAACAATACCCTATCGGATAGCAGACGTGACCACTGGGGTCCCGAAAGGCTTCATCTTGGGGACCCTCTTATTTAGCCTTTTCCTAAGCACCCTCCTTAGTGCCTGCCCAAACAAAATACTGCTCTGTGCAGATGACGCAGCCATTTTCTCCAACAGTCCCCACCTCAACCCACTCAACAATGAGCTGCAGCATAGTTTCACTATCATAGAGGAGTGGTTTAGCCAAAATAAACTCCTCTTGAATTATAAAAAGACTAAAGTAATGTTATTCTCAAACCATTGCAACAAAAACAAATACAGTACAGTAACAGTGGTAAACATCAAAGTCGAACCCCTAGAACAGGTACCTACCTTCAAGTACCTTGGAATCACAATAGACAGCTCCCTCTCCTATTCCGAACACATAGATCACCTAGTAAAGCTGTTAACACAAGAACTGGCCTGCTGTACAGACACAGACACTGCTTAACACCTAATGCCCTGTCCCTAATAATAATAATAATAATAAAAATAAAAGCTCTGTACTATCCGTCATTGAGTACGGCCTAATCGTGTGCAGCACGGCCACCGTAACTGTGCTGTATAGGAAAAAAATTTACCTTAACAAAACCTGTAGGCAGGCTGTTGGTGCAGGAAGCCGTACACGCACATGCGACCTGTATGCGCGGACCAATTGGTTAAACCTCGAGGGAAGAATAAAATACCATGTCTGTCAATTTGGTAAAAAAACCCTCCTAGAATTAAACCCCAATTCCGTCCAATTGCTCCTCAGACCATCCCCAAACTCGTACCTGACTAGTACCCAGTAACTCGTACCTCATTGCTGACTAGAGGAAAGACTAAGCAGGTGCTTCACATCACCTTCCACCATACAGCACTTGCACAAGGCCCCTCTGTGATTGAATGAACTACCCCCTGAACTCACAAACACTCCTAAACTAGGCCCTTTCAAACAAGAACTAACACTATACCAGTCCGCTCAAAGTGAATGCTCGGACTAACCTCCTTTACCCCTACCCTCGCTACCACCACCACCCCTCTCTTTCCCACCCTCCTAATTCTCCCCTGTTCCCCCCCTCCTCCCCCAATTCCTTCCCTGTTTTCCTCTCCATCCAATTGCACTACCTGACAAGTGCCAATATCTGACTGCTCAATGTATCTTTGTAACCATGTTTATATTTGTAATATAAGGATCTTTAAGTTGTTGCCACTCAACCAATTTTTGTATATTGCGTTCCTGAACTCTGTAACTCCTGTCTCAGTGTACTTGTTCTAATTCATGTTACTGACGTGGAACCTTGTAAATGGGCTTCAAGCTCAAAGGTTGTATCCCCATCCCCCCCCCCCCGAGGCAATTAATTTCTCATAAATGTCAACGTACTGTACAGTTAAAATAACAAGTAGGTTGGGGAAAGTCTAAGAGACATATCTCTAGCACAACTTCACTCTAGCAGCTAGGCGCTAGGACTTAGGGGTGCATAATATCAGGAATCATACTGCTGCAGGAGACAAACGCTACGCAAAATCACCAGGGGACTCAGTTTCTGTCTTTCTTGATAAATGTTATTTTTCAATATTGAAAGCACACACATATTATAAAAAACAAAAATGGTACCAGACAGTTCATAGGTAATTCTTCTCCATGCTTCTTCTTGGCTCAGTTGCCTAAATTCATTGTCTTCCAAAACATGCTTTATTCAGTTACAGTCATTTTGCCCCAAAGCAACTTAATTGCTGCTCAAGTATAGTCTGCAGGATAAAACTCTGCACACACCCAACAGCATGCACACATGGTTGCTGACGTTTCAGAGTGATAGTCCATGTGTGCTTTCAATATTGAAAAATAAAATTTATCAGGCAGGACAGAAACTGGGTCCCCTTGTGATTTTGGGTAGTGCAGATAGCTGTTCATCTCCTGCAGCAGGTGCTGCAGATGGAGTGAATCGGTAAGATTCCAAAATACATATCTCAGTAATTATTGATCTTACTTCGAGAGGGCTCTTGCAGTAGGTACTAACCTTGAGGACTGTGCCCCCCCCCCCCGGTGTCAGGACCACACGGAAACTTTAGCTAGCAGTGTCTGACGGGGGACTGCCCACCCGATCTCACATTATCAATGTCAGCATGACACTATATAGTGGGCGGTCCCCACGACAGCCCTCCATTTCTTTCCCGCCATCGACCTGTGCATGTGGACCTCACGGAGATTGTCACTGCAGTTCAACCACCATTTTTTGGATGAGTATCTGTTTTTTTCTTCCTTTATTGTTCAAAACTTAAATTTGTGTATGTCTTCTCCGTCTTCCGTCGAGTCGCATAAGAATAAGCGGGGGGAGGTAAAATGGAGGTGGGGGGCTATATCGGGAAGACTAGATGGGCTGAATGGTCTTTTTCTGCCGGCAAAAGTCTATGATTCTATGAATATGTGCGATTCTTGCAGTACACAGCTCCCGCACATGGATTCTCACTCCCTTTGCCTTTTCTGCTTGGACCCAGAACACAAGACTGAGGATTGTGAGGCCTGCCTGAGCTTCAACCAGGCCACACGGAAGCGCCACCAGCATGCCCTCGAGGCCCACCTGCTTAAAAAGAAGATGGCCACAATGGAAAAAGAGCTGCAGAAGCTGAGGAGTGCTTCATCCTCTCCTGCTAACTCCCACAAGCATAAGAAGAACAGGGACAAGGAGAAACACCGGGACCAGGACAGGTTTCCCTCTCACCTGCGGCCCTCAGGTGACCAGCCTGTCTTCTGGGAAGACGCTGCTGCCTCAAGTCTGCCCCCCCTTCCCAGGAGCAGCCCTTGGTTCCCCCACCGCCACTGGTCATGCAGGCCTCAGCTGAGTCCGAGGCCTCCGCCACTCTTAGACTCATTTCTGCCATGGGGTCTAAGCTGTCAGGTGGGGCCAATAAGTCACTCATCAGACCACCCGGCCCAGGCTGATAAGTCAGGCACCAGGGACTCTGGTGTCCGCACAGCCAAGGTCGCTAAGCTGGTCTTCGGACCTTCTGACGACCACCCAACCAACACGCTCACGTCAGGTTCCAGCACAGGATCTGATGATGTCCAGCTGGACGAGAGCCAGCTACCAATCTTACCACAGTCTTCACTAGTTGGATCTCCCTACCGGGATACCCCCTGCTTTCCCTTCGTTGAGCTTTCTCCACCCTCTCCAGTTCAGCAGGAAGTGGGGGACAGGGGGTTGTCCGTCAGGTGACTTTGTTGCTGGGTCATCTCCGGATCTCACGTCGGACCTCCAAGGCAACCTTCCGGACCCCTCAGCACCGGTTTTTACTGCAAGGCCGTCGGTGCCGACGCTGGGTTTGCCACCCGTTGGCCGTGCACCTGACCCTATTCTTCTCGGTCCTTCTGGGCCAAGTTTCAGGCCTCCTCAAGGTCTCCCGTTGGGTCCCATGACACCACCATCGGGGCCTCCATTGGACTACCCTCCGCCCAGTTGCCTGGCGCCACATTATGCACCGGGTTACCGTCCGTCAGGCTACCCATCATCAGGCTTTACGACACCAGGGTATGTACCTGTCTACTCTTTGCCGGGTTGCCCGACGCATGGGTACCACACATCAGGGTACCCCATGCTGGGGTTCTCTTCAGGGTTTCAGCCTGTCTATCAGCCCCCTCTGCCCTCTCCACCTCCACCTCAGGCAGATTTCTGTGCCATCCACCAAGTCACAGCTCGTCTCGGAACTGGACAGTAGGCATCCTGTGAGAGCTTTCTACCCAGTCCACCCAGGTCAAGCTTCCAGGCCCACCTCTCCACTGGACCCACCCCAGTCTAAGTCGGGCCTCACGAGAGGCCCTTCGACTGGACCAACGATGGACAGTAGCCCTCCTAGGTTTCAGGAGGTTTCTCATCCCAACATCAGGTCTTCACAGTCCTTGGATTCCAAATCGAAGTCCAGGTCCTCCTCTTAAGTTTGGGGTTTTGAGATTCCTCCTCCAGAGGAGCCCAAGCCCAAGGAGTCCCCTAAATCACCTCTGGAGGACCCTTCATTTGCAGACCTCCTGAAAAAGATAGCAGAGGTCTACGAGTAGAAGACTGATGCACAGGATCTCAAGCGTCAGAGACTAGCTGAGCACCTGGATATACAGGAGATAGCACCTGTCCTTATGCCCCGTGGTTAGAGCCTCATGAAGATTTGGCTTCTACCATTTGGATGATGCCTTCCTCCATCCTGGCAGTAGCAAAACAGGACATACAGGACACTGTGACAGGATTGAATAGGACCCGGTCCCAGTTGTTCAGAAGAAAGAGTTTGAATGCAGGGATCTGTTCTGTTCTTTCCTTTCCTGTCTCTTGTCTGTCTGGTTGAGCAACCACATTTTCCTGTGAGACCTAGGATTTGATCACCCCAACAGTCTTGCAGTTCTCTGCCTCTCAGTTTTCCCTAGCTGTTTCTGTATTTTTCCTCCCTTGCATATCTACTGGTATAAAAATATATGCAAATCATTATGTGGAAATGTAACTGATATTGGGATCCCTTTGTTTAGAAATTATATGGTGTTACTGTTGAAATGTTTATAATTATAGTGTGAGATAATTGCAAAAAGCTATTGGGAACTCAAGGGGTTAACCCGAGGGCAGTTTTTAAGCCCTTTTTTAGAAGCTGTGGAGAAGGGACCTCAGTTCTGAGACATTGTGTTCTTGCTGCACCTGCCTGAAACTTACAAGGACATTTTAGAAAAGAACAGGATGCTTGTTAAGGAGGGTGGTTGCACAGACTTATAAGAAAGAGTTAAAATGTTTTGGGAGACACAGAGATTGAAGGAAAACGCAGATGGATCTTCTCTGTCTGTTCTGCTTTTGTAAATAGCCATTCTGAACAATTTTTTTTTAATGTTACTGCTAGTACTAACAAACATTTTTTTGTGAATTCTACAACTGCTCCTGGTTTTCCTATGCTTCCTGACCTGTGCCTCGATGACAGATGGTGTCAGTCTAAGTAGGATTTACGCTGTGCATACTCTAAGCCAGAAGTTTTGTGTGTGGGTACTGGACCTAGTACCAGAGAAGCATAGAGAAAGGTATGGATTATGCAGCAGCAAGTCCAGGAGTGGTTACCAGGAGAATGGCAGCCAGACTAGCAGAGACAGAAGTCCAGTCTGTGACTGTACAGCCACCACAAGTTATGGAAAAAGATCAGGCAGTGACAGAACCAGAAAGCCTGATGGACTTTTTCGAATGGTGGGTTATACAACAAAAAGAGATGGAGAAGCAGAGAGAGAAAAAGAGATTCAACGTTTAGAAGTACTGAGGAGAGAAGAGATGCAGTGACAGGAGCAGAAGAGAAGAGATGCAGCATGCCTTGCAAGCTATCAAAGGCAGATGATCTGGCACAGATCCAGACGAGCAACAAGGTACAAGCAACTTAAAAGACATTAAACTTGCAAAGTTGTGTCCCTCGGATGATATCGAGACATACCTGACAACTTTTGAAAGAGTTGCCACAGCCTGCCAATGTCTGAAGCAGCTATGAACAATCAGACTGGTACCCTACCTGACAGGTAAAACCCAACTTGCCTACAGCAATATGGACACTGCACAGTCAGAAAACTATGACCTTGTGAAAAAAGAAATCGTGAAAAGATACGACATCTCAGGAGAGACCTGTAGGCAAAGATTCCAGTCCGTGAAGTATAACGCATTCAACAATCCTCGAGAAGCCTTCACCCAACTCGGAGAGCTCCTTGTTAAATGGCTCCAACCAGAGGGCAAAATAGTCCCACGGATCATCAGTACATTTGCAATGGAGCAATTCTTCAACATCCTGCCTACAGATGTGCAACTTTGGGTGAAAGAACATCGATCAGAAAGTGGAGAAAAGCTTGTATCTTTGGCCAAGGACTATCAGATGGCCAGACAGACACCACAGCAGTGAGGTAACAGCCAAGCACTGGTAAGACATTCTTTTTCCCATTTTAAACTCAAAGTCTGATAAGAATTCTGGTGGGGGTAACAGAACTGCCCCCAAAGACTTTATTTATTATAATTGTAACAAGCCAGGCCATAGTGCAAGAAACTGCCATAGTAAGGAGAGTGGCACTGGAGCAGATTTGTCCTTAGCAAATTGGGGCAAGTACTTAACTGATGTGAAGGTGGGGGATAAGACTGTAAAGGGACTCATTGATTTGGGAAACAGACAGACCCCAGAGTGTGATGAAGCTTTTCAAGCCATTAAGGCTGCATTATGTTCTGCCCGGTTTAAGAAGCCCAGACTTTGAGAAACAATTTTTGCTACACACAGATGCATCAGAGGTAGGTCTAGGTGCAGTTCTGAGTCAAAATATAGATGGGACGAAACATCCTATTCTATACATAAGTAGGAAATTGCACGACAGAGAGAAAAGGTACTCCACCATTGAAAAGGAATGTTTAGCAGCAAAGTGGGCCATGAAGTCCCTTAAGTGTTATTTCTTAGTAGCTGACTTTGCACTTGGATCACAATCCTCTCTGTTGGCGTAACCAAATGAAAGATAACAATTCCAGAATCACAAGGTGGTACCTGGCACTACAGTCATTTAAATTCATGGTGATACACAAATCTGGCGAAGAGAATAGCAATGCTGATTTTATGTCAATATATGGATCTGGAATTGAGGGTTCTGAACGGTGAAAAACAAATGTATGAGTTTAAACTTTACTATTTGCTGTACTGTTATAGAAAAAAGGATACTGCACATGTGCTTAATTTCTGAAAATATTAGTAGAGAATTAATAGAAAGTTTTGGAAACCGGCTGAACAAAACAGGTTCCCTCTTAAAGGGGGGTGTATGTGACAGGGTTGAATAGGACCCTGTCCCAGTTTTTCTGAAGAAAGAATTTGAATGCAGGAATCTGTTCTGTTCTTTCCTTTCATGTCGCTTGTGTGTCTGGTTACGCTACCAAATTTTCCTGTGAGACCTAGGATTTGATCACCCCGACAGTCTTGCATTTCTCTGCCTCTCACTGTCTCTCAGTCTTCCCTTGCTGTTTCTGTATTTTTCGTCCCTTGCATATCTGCTGGTATAAAAATATATGCAGATCATTATGTGGAAATATAACTGATATTGGGATCCCTTTGTTTAGAAATTATATAGTGTTACTGTTGAAATGTATATAATTATAGTTTGAGATGATTGCAAAAAGCTATTGGAAACTCAAGGGGTTAACCTGACAGCAGTTTTTAAGCCCTTTTTCAGAAGCTGTGGAGAAGGAGCCTCAGTTCTGGGACATTGTGTTCTTGCTGCACCTGCCTGAAACTTACAAGGACATTTTAGAAAAAACAGGATGCTTGTTAAGGAGGAGGGTTGCACAGACTTACAAGAGAGAGCTGAAATGTTTTGGGAGACACAGAGATTGAAGGAAAACGCAGAAGGATCTTCTCTGTTTATTCTGCCTTTGTAAATAGTTATTCTGAACAATTTTTTTTTTTTTTATGTTACTGCTAGTACTAATAAACACTTTTTGCGAATTCTACAACTGCTCCTGGTTTTCCTATGCTTTCTGACCTGTGCCTCGACGACAGACACCAGAGTGTAAGGATCACCTCAGTGTCCACCCAAAGGCAGACTCAATGGTCATTATGGCGGCTCATGACAGGTCCACCAAGCCGAGACACATGAGCACCTTCCGTCCTGACAAGGAGTTGAGGCAGCTGGACCAATTTTGGAGGAAATTCTGTTCTTCCTCCACACTGGCCATTCGTGCCTTAAATTACGTGGTGCACATGCTAGTATACCAGAAGTCTCTGTTTCATCAACTGGAGCCCATCATTGACGCCATACCAGACTCTGAGTCCAAGACTGTCCTGGCAGACACTGTCAGGTCCACTAAGGTCACCTGTCGCCACTCACTAAGTGTGACGTATGATGCGGTGGACTGCCAGGGGCACCACTACGGCGGTTTGCCTCAGGAGATATTCCTGGCTAAGGGTGTCAGGCTTGGCACCTGACAACCAGGCAGCCATTCAGGATGCCTCCTTCCAAGGTTCTGTCCTTTTCGGGGGCAATGCCAGGATATAATCACCAGCCTTCAGGACAAGGGCATGGTCTTACGATCGGTCCATACTATGTGCCACCCCAGACATAAGGCCTAACAGCCATTTCGTCACCAGACCAAGCGGCAGATGAAATGACAGCAAACAGCCAGATGTCAGACCAAACGTTGAGCCCCTTCAGCTGCAGTCACCCCCCCCCGGCCAAAGCTCTGAGTGCCTCAGGGGCGGCTCTTCCCAACCCTCCCTCCGCCTCTTGACCCTTCCGTCGAGGGAGCCAGTGGGTGGAAGGTTCACCAGTCACTTACTGGGGTGGGAGGCAGTCACCACAGATTCGTGGGTCCTTCAGCTGGTGAGTCAAGGTCACAGAATGGAACTTCTGGAGAGACCCCCAAACAAGCCTTTGGAAGTATCTCACTATCCAAAGGCACACATCCACCTCATAAGGGAGGAAATCAAGGCTCTTCAGCAGAAAGAAGCCATAGAGCCTGTTCCAGCACACCAGGTAGGAAAGGAGTAATACTCTCACTTCTTCCTGGTTCCAAAGAAGATGGGAGATCTGCATCCAGTTCTGGACCTCAGCACTTTAAACCTGTAAATAGAGTACAAATGGTTTCTGATGCTGACGCTCCAAGGTCTACTGCCCCTCCTGCACAAGGGACAGTGGCTCTGTGCCGTGGACATGCAGGATGCCTACCTGCATATCCCAGTTTTTCCAGCCCACCACCGCTACCTCAGATTCTCCTTCCAGGGGGAGCATTATCAGTTCAAGGCCCTCCCCTTCGGCCTGTCATCAGCACCTCGGGTTTTTACCAAGTGCCTTGTGGTAGTGGCGGCAGCCCTGAGACACCAGGGCTACTATGTGTTCCCCTACCTCAATGACTGGCTTATGTTGGCTCCTTCGAGGGAGCAGCTGGAACATTCCCTTTCCGCTACCCTGGACCTATTTACGCAAGTGGGGATTACGGTCAACTACCCCAAGTCCCAACTTGCCCCCTCCCAGCGACTTCAGTTTATTGGGTAAGTGCTGGATACGGCCCTGGGCATGGCTTTCCTCCCTCAGGACAGGGCGGAAAACCTTGTAGAAGCAGGCTCGCCTGATAACCTCCAGCAGGTGGGTTTTTAGCCGTGTCAGTTCTCTGGCTCCTTGGCCTTATGGCAGTGGCCACCTGCACTGTTCCTCTGGCCAGGCTTCACATGCGTATTTCGCAGTGGACACTCAGGGTGCAGTGAGATCAGAGGTTGGACGACCTGGACCACATGGTCATGGTCTCCAATTCGATGCAATGGGATCTCCTGTCATGGCATGATCTCAGCAACCTTGTCAAGGGGGTCCCTTTCCAGTCCCCTCCCCTGTCCAGACCCTGCCTACAGACGCTTCAGGGATGGGCTGGGGGGGCTCATCTGGAGACTCATAGGACTCAAGGGCTGTAGTCCAAGTCGGAACTCTCCTTACACATAAATGTGTTGGAGATGAGGGCAGTGCTGTATGCTCTTCAAGCCTTCCGGCACTAGCTCTGCCAGGGCCCACTGTTAGTCCAGTCGGACAGTATGTGTGCAGTCTGGTACCTCAACAAGCAAGGGGACATTCGTTTGTATCCCCTCTGCAGGGAGGTGATGCGGGTGTGGAATTGGGCAGTTCTGCATCGAATACATCTCATAGCGGTTCATGTTCCAGGTGCGCGAAATGTCCTAATGGACAGTTTCAGCCGCACCAAAGTAGGAGCCAACGGATGGAGCTCAAGCAAGCAGTGATCGAAGACATATTTGACCGGTGCGTCATCCAGACCTGGATCTGTTTGCCTCTCCATTCAACACAAAACTACCCAGGTTTTGCTCGCTCACTCCCGGGCATCGTGCTTTCTGGTCAGATGTGCTATCTCTTTGCTGGACAGGAAGGTTTTTGTATGCCTTCCCTCCCTTTCCAGTTTTGCAGAGGGTGTTGCTCAAGCTGCAAGTGGAGAGGGCTCACATGATTCTGATTTCCCCATATTAGCCCTGCCAGATATGGTATCCGCTTCTTTAGCAGGTTGCAGTGGAGCCTCTGGTTTCCCTGCACCTCTGCCACTATCTCTTGACTCAGGAGAGGGGCACGCTGGTCCATCCAGTGCTGGAGTCCCGTCACCTTCACGCGTGGCACCTTCTGTCATAGCCACCTCATGCTATGGAGTCTCCCCCAGAGTGGCTCAAGTCCTTGTGGAGGCTAGAAAACCTTCCACGTGGATGACTTATGCTATGAAATGGAGGCGTTTCCTCATTTGGGCCACTTTTAAGGGTTGCGGCTCTTTCTCATGGCCTGTTCCTCAGGTCATGGAGTATTTGCTGTATCTGTCAGACCTGGGCCTGAGTTACTCATCGCAGAAGGTTCACCTGTTTGCTATCTCTGTCTACCACACCTTTGGTGGAGGGCAAAGCTGTAGCTCAGCTGGAGGTCTCCAAAGCTTTTCTGAAAGGGATCCTCCACCTGAAACCCCTGGTGTGCAATCCTACACCTCCTTGGAATCTGAATTTTATTTTAGAGAAATTTACCCTGCCTCCTTTTGAACCGGCTAATAGTTGCGATATGTGCTGTTTGTCTTAGTTGCAGTTACTTCTGCTTGAAGGATTTCTGAGCTTCAGGCCCTGATGTGTAAGGAGTCTTATTTGATTTTCCACAGAGACCAGGTGGCTCTTCGTACCAATCCTCAGTTTTTACCAAAAGTGGTTTCTGAGTTCACATTTATTTAGATTTTGTTGACCGGGTAGGTATACTAGACATAGGGATGCCTATTTTCAGGTGTGACCCAGGAGGATTACAAAATAAGATTGCATGACAAGCAACAAGTAGATACAAAATACAGTAGTGGTCAACAACAGGAGAAACAATAGTGACTAAACAAAATTGTTACCAATAAGAGAGATAAAATACATCAGTCACTCAGATAGTACAGGATACGGCTAAGTGCAGCTTGCTCCAGGGAGCCCTTAGATACATACTGGAAAAGGCAAATCCAGCAATTAGGGAAATACATAAGTGAAATGGAGTACATTTCCAACACCACACGTGTGGCAGTAGGGTACTCATCAGCACGGTGACACAAATTACAGGAGAGACAGGATGGTTAACTGCAGGAACCTGGCAGAAGATGCCAGAGGGCAAGCTTTTGGTGAGCAGAGAAAGTAGAAGGCATAAGAGGCGGGGAAGGGATGGGGAAGCAGTAGAAGGAATCAGAGAAAGGTCAAAAATGGGGCTATGTAAGAGGCAGGTGGGAACAGGGGAGAGCGGGTGAAGAGGGAAACATTGTGATAACTGGGTAGAGGCGAAGTAGGGCTAGGCAGTATGGGGTGAGGAGAGACAGGCTAGGGTGGAGTGGCACACTGGTAAGGGGCAGGTTAGAGTAGGGAGTAATAAGAGCGAGACCCAGGCATGTCTGAGACAAAAGGGAAGGGAGTTCCCGAAAAGTAAATTAATTATAATTTCTTATTTATATATTTAGTTTCTGTTTCTCAGGTAAGTACACAAGACAAGAGTATTTCCTATATGTTGGCATGAAAATTGTAGAGGGTACACAACAGGAGAACCAAGTACGAACAAGAGAGACATTGTTTGCGACAGTAGGAAAATTGGGAACAACACAGACAAAGACTACAGACTTAAGTGCGAGGAGATATGATAAAAACCAAGAAGACTGATAGCTTCCAATAGTTACTTGCTCTAGAGGTAGCGGGAGTCCTAGCTGAGATCTGGCAATCAATAAACATTATAACAACAGGATTAGTGAGGGAAAGAGGAAATTGGCCGGTGCTGAAATGCAGAGATCAGTAGGAGCCATAACGGGGCGGAAAACAAGCGAGGGGCAAGCCTCAAGATTCAGAACAGGAGCAGTCATTAGAGTATGTAAGGAAGGAGCGTAGACTAAGTTTGAAAGCCTGGTGGCTTGGAGAGTTTGACCTGTTGTGGAAGGGAGTTCCAAATGTATGGCGCAGATGTTGTGAAGGAGAGTGCACCCTTTTTAGAGAAACACCTTGGAATTTCTAGAGAAAGTTTTACCGACGATCTAAGGGGATAGGCTTGGGTAGAATGAGTTAGCAGGCTTGAGAGGTACTCAGGGATCCCCATTCTGGTTATATTATCAATTAGGCAGCTAGCAGTATAGAGTCTATATGACATGGGGGAGAGCCAGCCCAGTCTTGAGTAGAGTTGACAACGATGAGTTAGTCTGTGAGCAGAAAGGGCAAATCTGCATATGCTGTTATAGCAGGTGCTCCATTTCTGGAAGGCTCCTTTGCTAGTGTCAAGGTATGCCAGGGAGCAGTACGTAAGACTTGGAAGGAGGAAACCTTGTGCAATGGCAAGCCAAGCGGCATCATTTAGGGAGGACCTAACTTTGTATGCAAGTCCCACTTTGGTTTTTACCGCCTTACAGGTAGCAGCAATGTGCAGATTAAAATCTAGAGATGGGTCGAGTGTAACTCCTAGATACCTAAAAGTGTTAACAGATTCCAAGGGGGAGCCATCCAGACATGTGATAGAAAGGGTAGAGGTACAGGATTTGATCCTAAGAGGGGAGCCAAAAAGCATGGCCACGGTTTTATTGGAGTTTAATAAGAGCTTATTCTGTAGAAGCCAACCTTGTAGACAGTCAGAATCCTCCTGAAGATTTGCCTTTCTAGAGATGTGGATATGTTGTTCTTATCCACACTTGTTGGCATGTCCCTTTCCCTTTTAAATCTTGCCGGAAGGTCTACAAGCTGGTTCCCCCCACCCACCCGGGTGGTATAACCCTCGGCTCCACCCCATGACGCCAGATCTTCCTTTCTGCTGGACAAGTCAGGTTGCCATCTCTTTGCATTTGCTTTTTGTAGGCCCTGGCTTCTAAACCTTCGGTTATTCTGAAAATTAGGCTCGTTCGAGCTAGCGACTGTACTCTTTATTATTTGGTCATGGAAGATAAATTTTCCCCTGGATTTCGCCAGTGTCTGTGCAGCCAAAACATTTCGTGCACCGATCTGCATACCGCGTGCCAATACTGCCTGGGTGTCGGCCCTGACACCCAGACTTGCAAGATGTGTCTCGCATTCCACCCGAATGCCCTTGATCGTCTCGCGCGCCTTAAGTTGTGCAGGCCTGAAAAACTGAATCCTCCAGTGAAATCAAAAGAGGCCTGGTGGGCAGTCTCTGCGGTTGTGGGGTCCGCCGAGCAGCTGGAACAGATGCAGGCCTTCGAAGAAGAAGTGGCGTGGGCCGCGGAATCATCTTCTTGGTCGATTTTTGTTCCCCTCAACCTGGGCTCCACGTTTTCGGGTTCCTTCCGAGAGCTGTGTCAATCCCTCCCTACTAAAGGTGAGGGACCTGCAGGCTCGCATTCCTCTCGGTCCTGTAAAAGGGAAAAGGATCCCAAATCTTCTTTGTCTCGTTGAAGACGCTCTTGGGATAATGCGCGATCTCGGTCCCAGGAGCTGGCAGTATCGAGTTCAGTTGAAATTGCTTCCTCGGCCGCTAACTTCTCGGCCCTGCCATCTGGCCAGTTGACCGAGGTCTCGATCGACGAGGTTGAGATCATTCTCGATCCCGTCGACCCATTGTCACCCGATGAGGCCGACGACTCCCTGACAAGGACTCCGGTCCTACCTCTTCCTGATGAGGAGACCCAGCCTGCTGGGAATCCCATCGAGGAACCGGTTCCGGATCTGAGTAAATCAGTGGTTCCCTCGGTGTCTCCAGAGTGACCGAATCGACCAGTCCGATTGAGGTCGTCATCTATGACCCCCTCGACCAACAGGCCGAGGAAGGTGCATAAGTGCTGTAAAAAGAGGCGATACCATCAGTCATCTTCGTCCTCCTCGGATGAGGGGAGGTTTCGGTGGAAACTCCGTCGATGCTACGAGGATTTGATGTGGCAGCAGCTGATTCTGTCCAGACAGAAGCCGGCCACGGTTTCTACTCTGGCCATTACTTGAGTTTCGCCTCCTAGGCTGAAGCCGACTCCTTTGGAACTGGTCATTTCGTTTCCCCCACCCGCAGAGTTGGCCAAATCTGCTCTGGTTGGACAAAATCGGTCTCTCCACCAATTGTGGTGGAGCCGCTGCCTAAACAGCCTTCGGGAGGGGCTCCTACGAAGGATTCTCGGATGGTTCCAGGACTCCCACTTAGGTTGTCGGTCACCCTTACACTTGATCGTCCCAGGCATGTTGAAAGGGACCTTGGTGGCCGACCCATCTATCCGGATTCTTCGGATATGGAAGACACCGACTTACACTCTCACCCACGGGACGATGAGTCTATTGATAGTCTGTTGACGGAGGCGGGCCCTTTGTCTTTTAAAGGGATTCTCTGCCTCATCTCCAAATCCAAGGGGATGCCCCTGGAGCCTGCCCAGAAAAGTGCGGAGTACCCTCTTACAGATATTCTTAAAAGGGGATACACCCACAGAAGCCTTTCCTGTGGTCAAAGCCATTGTTGGCCCGGCGTTGGAGCTCAGGCAGCATCCTGCCTCCTGCTCAGCGCCGTCTGCCCAGATGGCCCACAAGTATGCGGTGCCCATTGGGTCCCTCTCGGGATTCACTGAACACCCCTCGGCCGAGGGGCTGGTGACTGCCTCAGTGTTCAGATGCACAGGCAGCTCTGCTGACACTGATAGACCTCATGACAAGGAGTCCAAAAAACTGGACCACACGGCCAGGAAGGTCTATGCAGCCTCCTCTTTAGGCCTCCGTCAGGTGAGCTTGGCTGTCATCATGGCGCACTTCTCTCATGCCCTGTTGGGCTCCGTAGATGAAGTTCTCCCGCACCTCCCTGCAAACCTTCAGACTACGGTCAAGCAGGTCCAGGACCAGGACCAAGCCATTGCCAAGCAGCAACTTCCGACGGCTTTGGACCTTGGGTACTCTTGTGCCCGTTCAGTGGCAGCCACGGTTGCCTCATGCTGCAGGGTTTGGCTGAGGCTTTCCACCTTTACTGCAGACACCCAACACAAACTCACTGATGTTCCTTTCCTGGGTACCGATCTCTTCAGCCCAGGTGTGGATGGTCACCTTCAGTGAATCGAGCAGTCCAGTAGCACCTTGGACTCAGCCACCTCTGCTCAAAGCGCCCCTGGCACCAAGAAGCAGCAGAAAAAGAAAAAACCTTTTTGGCACCCTGCTCCTGTGGCACAGCAGCCCTCCTTTCACAGTGGGCAACAACAGCAGGCACGGGCTTGGCACCCTCGGCACAAGTCCGGTCCTCCACCAGCCCGCAGACAGGGAGTTTGGGGTTCAGGCCCTGGACCCTCTTCCTCCAAGCCTTCCCAGTGACGGGATAGGAGTTGCCACCCCTGTCTCCATCACTTGAGCTCTGGGTCCTCCCGTGGGGGGTCAGCTGCACCACTTTCTTTCCACCTGGTCCGCTGTTATCACAGACAGGTGGGTCTTAGAAGTGGTCGGCCAGGGTTTGCCTCTGGAATTCGAGCAGTACCCTCCCAGCTGAGCCCGCGCCCCATGGGAGGAGAGAGAATCAGCCCACACTCGGTCGGCTCTGAGAGACGACATAGCCCAGCGCCTCCTCAAGGAGGCAGTGGTTCGAGTGACAGATCCTCTAGTCAACCCAGGGTTCGTTTCCAGGTACTTCCTGGTCCCGAAGCAGATGGGAGGCTGGTGCCCCATTCTAGATCTGCACAGCCTGAATCAGTATCTCAGACAACACACCTTCAGGATGGTAACTCTGTCCCAGATCATACCATCCCTGAAGCAAAACGTGGTTCTGCTCACTGGATCTTCAGGACACGTTCTTTCACATCCCGATCTGTCTGTCACACCAGCGGTTCCTCCGCTTCAAAGCAGAAGGAACCCTATACGAGTTCCAAGCCATGCCATTCGGCCTGTCATTGGCCCCAAGGGTCTTCACCAAATGCATTTTAGTGGTAGCAGCCCATCTCAGGCATCGAGGGGACAGAGTGTACCCCTACCTCGATGATTGGCTCTTGGCAGGTTCCACCCAGCAAGAGGTGGAGAGGTCCAGGGACCTGGCCCTCTAGACCTGCTCTCAACTTGGCCTCCTGATCAATGAGGTGCCTTCTCAGGTGATATGCTTCACTGGGGCAGAGCTCAACTCTTGCCGAGCCAGAGCTCAGCTTCCGGCGGACAGGGCGGAGGTTCTTCCTCCTTTGCCCAGTCATTTCTGGTTGGGCACTTGCGCCCTGCCTAGGACTTTCTGCGCCTTCTGGGCTACATGGTGGCCCGCACCACAATGGTCCATTGGGCCCGGTGGCATATGTGCCCCTTCAGTGGGAGCTGGCCGCCCAGTGGACTCAGCACCTAGGTCATTTCGACCAGCCGATCACTGTGACCCAGAAGATGTGGGACGCTCTCCAGTGGTGGACCGTCCTAGACCGGTTGCAGGAAGGGATCCCATTTGTCCGCCCCGAGCTGATGGTCGTCCTTACGACCGATGCCTCTCTCATGGTCTGGGGAGCCCACATGGGGAACAACAGGGCCCACGGGTTCTGGACCCCCGAGGAATCCCGATACCGTATCAACCTGTTGGAGCTCAGAGTAGTCAGACTGGAATTGTCAACTTTCACTCAGCAACTTCGGGGTCAAGTGGTTCAAGTCCAAACGAACAATACCACGACCATGTACTACCTCAACAAGCAGGGTGGCACGCACTCCCGGCTGTTGTGCAGGGAAGCGCTCCACATCTGGACACTCATGAGCCGACTGGAGGCGGATCTCCTAGCCATCCATGTGACAGGAGCCTCAAATCATCTGGCAAATGCTGTCAGCCACATAGGGGACACATCCCATAAGTGATCTCTACATCCAGAGGTAGCTCACAGCCTGTTCTCCCACTGGAGCAAACCAATAGTGGACCTGTTTGCCTCTAGGGAAAACACCAAGCTGAGGCTGTTTCATGCCCCCCCCCCCAATGGGAATCGCTGCAGGGGGATGCCTTTTCAAGGCAGTGGACCCCAGGCCTCTTCTACACCTTCCCTCCATTTCTCTTGATCCACAGGGTGTTCCTCAAGGTGAGGAGGGACAAGGTGCAGGTGATTCTGGTAGCCCCAGACTGGCCCTGCCAGTTCTGGTATCCAGATCTCCTCAGCCTCAGCAACAGGCTCCCGAGACGTCTTCCAGGATGCCCGGACCTGATATCAGTCAGTAAGGGGAAGGTGTTCCATCTGGACCTTCAATCCCTGCACCTGACAGCCTGGTACCTGAGTGGCTAGAGTTCCAGGCTTTGGGTCTCTCTGAGGATGTACTCACAGTAGTGGAAGCATCCAGAAAGGACTCAACCAGAAAGTGCTACGCCTTCAAATGGAAAAGGTTTTCCATTTGGTGCCAAGAGCAAGGGCCTGGACCCTCTGTCCTGTTCTGTGGCGAGCATTTTAGACTACCTTCGGTCTCTGTCCAAAGGGGTACTTCGGTCTTCAACCCTTAAGGTGCACCTGGCAGCCATCTCTGCTTACTGGGCGTGGGCCAGTCAGCAGACGGCACAGGAGAAGGTGGTCTGGCATTTTTTCCAAGGCCTCGATCACATATCCCCTCCGGTGTGGGAACCTCTACCTCTATGGGATTTACTGCTGGTTTTGGCAAAGCTCATGGGCAAGCCATTTGAACCAATGCATAAGTGTGAGATGTCACACTTGTCGTGGAAGACGGCCTTCCTAGTGGCTGTCACGTCTGCCAGAAAGACTGGGGAGCTCCAGGTGCTTTCGTTGGAGTCTCCTTATCTGGTCTTCCACAGGGACAAGGTTGTCCTGTGTCCCCACCCGAAATTCCTCCCGAAGGTGGTGTCAGAGTTTCACCTTAATCAGGTGTTGACTCTGTCTGTGTTCTACCTGGACTACACCTTGGATGCCAAGTACAGGCTCCATACTCTGGACCTGAGACGTGCTCTCTCCTACTATAAGGAGAGGATGGCGAAAGTTTGGGGAGAGGTTCAACAGCTGTTTGTCACCTACGTTGAAGCCGCACCTGGCAGGCCTGCAGCAAAGCAGACGATTGGCAGATGGATTACATCATGCATTGATCTCTGCTATAGGTAGGCAGGCAAGGAGCCTCCCAAAGAGAGAGCTCATTCCACCCGCCATACCGCTGCATCAGTGGCTGCTTCCAAGGACATCCCTGTCCAGGAAATCTGCCGGTCTGCTACCTGGGAGACAGCAAACACCTTTATCACCCATTACCATATCGACCTTAAGTCACGCCGTATACTGGTTTTTGGGCCTCAGTTCTCCAGTCTATGTTCTCAAAGTAGGGGGTGTGCACCTTGCTTCCCTCCTCCCGGAGAACTGCTAGGAGTCTGCCAACAAGTGTGGATAAGAACAACATATCCGCATCCCTAGAAAATAGGTTACTCACCTGTAACAGTATTTGTAGGAGTGGTATATGTTGTTCATCCACACTGACCCACTCAACCTCCCCGGCTGCGACGCACATCCTGGCTTCCAGTGGGCTAAGATCTGGCGTCATGGGGCAGAGCAGAGGGTTATACCACCCAGGTGGGTGGGAGGAGCCAGCTTGAGGACCTTCCAGCAAGATTTAAAGGGGAAAGGGACATGCCAACAAGTGTGGATGAACAACCACTCCTAGAACTACTGTTACAGGTGAGTAACCTGTTTTTATTGAGATGGGGTCTTTACCATTTGAGAGAAGCACCATATCATCAGGATATATGATCATGGAGGAGGAGGAATTCCAGCACTGGTGGGGGCAAGGTCAGAGACAGCAGTTTCAATTTGAACAAATTGCATCCTCCTGGTAAGGTAGCTATGAAACCAGGGGATGGCAGTCTGGGAGAACCCCAGGGTAGTCAGACTGGAAAGTAGAGGGCGGTCCACAAGATCAAAGGCCATTGTGGGGTTGATAAATATGGCCCCGGTGAGCAAGCCCGTATCCATAGCTGTTAGGATGCTGTTTGAAAGTTGAAGTAGCGCAGTTGTAGTACAGTGCCCTGCTCGGAAACCATGCTGAGCAGGAGATAGGAGATTATGAAGATGCCGATATTCTGTGACCTGGGTGGCAATAACCTTGTCGAGTAGTTTATTTAGAGTAGAGAGAATGGCAATCGAGCGATAGCTTGCCATGTTTTTAGGGTCCCCTTTTTTATGTACTGGGACAATAACGAGCAGTTTTCCATATAGTCGGCACTGTTTGGGTTAAGATGGATAGATTAAAAATTCTCGTGAGTGGGGCATCACGAGCAGGAGCTGCCAGTCTGATGAAGTTAGGCAGCAACCCATCAGATCCGGGGGGTTCTAAGAAGACTCAACATCTCAGCAGTGCAGACCATTTTAAGGTTAAAGGAAGATCCAGGGGGCAAATTACTATCAAGGGTAGGTGCTAGGGACTGATTAAAATTTCTTCGGTACTCAGAGAGATCAGAGAAATGAACATTCAGAGCATTTACAATTGTAGGTAGCTTGTTACAGTTTGCATCATTTAGCGTCATTTCAATTATGGACAGCTTGGGCCTTTGGCCCATGAAATTTTTGATATGGTTCCAAAGGCCACGAGTATCTCCAGCAGAGGCTTGGAGTAGTTTGTGACATTAGTCCCTTTTTGCCATCCGAATGTCCCTTTTGCAAGCCTTCCTCATCTTTCTGTAAGTAGCCTAGTCTTCTGTCCATTGGGAATTCTTTGCAGAGGCCAAAGCCTTGTCCCGTCTTCTCATGGAATGAAGGAGATCTTTGTGTAACCATCTATTTGCTGAGCCCCTAATTCGCCTCCTTTTCGGTGAAACATGCAGATCCTGGAGGCGGAGTAGCTTTGAAATCAGGTACTCAGGGGCATTATCTACATCCTCAGTGATATAGATAGGAGACCAGTTGATATTATTTACATTCTCATGAAGTGTTCTAGGATTTAGTTCAGCAAAATCACGAAACTGTAGTACTCTGGGTGGGGGATTTGGGCTGTGACCATTCCAAATACAGAACGTAGGACTGTGATCACTAATAGAATCGGAAAAGGTACCTGCCTCCACAGTCTTAGTCACTCTGTTTGCGGAAGTCCAGTCAAGAAGGGATTGATGTAAGCCATTTGCCGTGATTCATGTAGGGCTAGCAATCAATTGAGATAGGTGAAGTCATGCAAGAGCTTCGGTGTATGACTCGGAGTGGCTACCAGTGAAGTCAAGGTTAAAATCACCCATTAGAATGACTTCAGATTTACTCTTTAGGGTAGCAAGATAGTCCATGAGACCATTTAGGCCAGGGAGAGCTTTCTTTGGAGGATTGTATGCACATACCAAGTTTAGTATTTTTGCACCCCCCTTTAGCAAAACAGCATGCAGGGTTTCACAGAAACCAGACAACCCTGAGTGTTGAACAGAGATGTTAAGATGTTCTTTATAGTAGAAAGCAACCCTGCCACCCCTTTGTTTCAATGGGCAGTCAAATCTAATAAGGTTGTAGCCATTTATTTTATATATAGAGTGTCAGGTATGTCTGGCCTAAGCTATGTTTCCGTGAATGCTAGTATATCTGAACTGTAGAGGGCGATTCGGGCCTCCAGTTCAGGGAAATTTGCAAGCAGACTTCTGATATTCATGTGTGCAATTTTCATACCTTTTGAGGAGAACCAGGTGGAGCCATGGATAGGCCTAGTGTTAGTGGAGGGGCCAGGATTAGACTCAATGTCCCCAGATGATATTAAACACAGGAGGGGCACCCAGGTTTCTTTGGTGTGTTGAAGGAGTAGCTTGAAGCAGATCGGCAACACAAGAGGTTGATTGAGAAAAAAATATCCAAGTTTGGCTGTGCAAATGATATACAGGGATAGATTGTATATTTGATACGATTTTCCATTTATCAGGAGATTGGAGAAGACAAAAGATGCTTCATCCTGTGCATGATGCACATTGTTGCAAGCTATTATATTAAGAGAGAGGTAGAAGAGGGTAATAAGAGAAGGTAGCAGTCCAGCAGTGACCAGAAATATCCCTGTCCGAGTGCAAGGAAGCATCTTGAGTGGGAGAGAGAGAGAGAGAGAGAGAGAACTACGGGAAGGAGACCAGCAGATGGAAAAAATGAGATTTATATGTATGTAAATTACTTAAGTGAGTATTATATTGTCTTTTAAGGTTTACTGGCAGGATAGAGAGCTGGCTATAGTTTAATTAAACTTGCAGATGTACATGCGTGCGCTACCTGGAGACAGCCAGAAAGAAACAGAGGAAAAATGGAGGGGCAACCTCCTGAGTAAAGTGAGTAACACAGAAACCTAGAATTTGATGGCAGATAAGGACCGCTTGGCCCACCTAGTCTGCCCATTTTCCTACCTTATGGATAAGCTGCAGATTCTAGTTAACCAACAGCTTACTTCCTCCTCCTAACCCCCACTAGAATTGCTTTATGTCTGTCTCATGCATTCTTGAATTCTCCCACTGTTCTTGACTCCACAGCTTCCTCAGGGAGGCTGTTCCATGCATCCACAACCCTCTCTGTGAAAAAATACTTTGTAACATTACCTCTGAGCCATCCCCCCTCTATCTTCAAATTGTGCCCCCTTGTTCTTGCACATCTCTTTTTCTGAAAGATGCTACCCTCTTGGACTTTAATTCCCTTGAGGTACTTGAAAGTTTCTATCATGTCCCCCCTCTCCCTCCTTTCCTTGAGGGTATACATATTAAGTTGCTTTAGTCTCTCTTCATATGACTTCTGGTGCAGACCCTGCACAATTCTGGTTACCCTCCTGTGAACAGCCTCCACTCTATCTATGTCTTTGCGGAGATAGGGTCTCCAGAACTGCACGTAGTACTCCAGATGGGGTCTCACCAACTGTCTGTACAGAGGGATAACAGCTTCCTGTTTTCTACTGTTGATGCCTCTCCCTATGCATCCCAATATCCCCCCAGCTCTCCTTGCTGCCTTCTCACATTGCTTGCCCACCTTTAGGTCATCTGATATAATTACTGCCAGGTCCCTTTCGATTTTTGTTGTTGTTAGTATCTCACCCTCCATAGTGTACACTTCCCCTGGGTTTTTGTTTCCCAGGTGCATTACCTTGCACTTCTTTGCATTGAATCTGAGCTGCCATACATTTGACATTCCTCCAACCTTGCCAAGTCCCTTTTCATCTTTTCCACCCCATCTTGTGAATCAGCCCTGTTGCAGATCTTTGTGTCATCTGCAAAGAGACATACTTTTCCTTCCAGGTGCTCTCGAATGTCACTTATAAAGACATTAAAGAGGACAGGTCCCAGTACTGAACCCTGCTGTACCCCACTAGCTACCCTCCTTTCTTCACTGTGGACCCCGTTTGCTATTACCCTCTGCATCCTGTTGTCCAGCCAATTTTTTATCCAGGCTATCACCTTGGGACCCACTCCAAGGCTGGCTAACTTGTATATTAATCTTTTGTGTAGGACTGTGTCAAATGCCTCTAGGTAGGCCATATCCACAGCCCCTCCCTGGTCTACTACTTTGGCCACCCAGTCAAAGAAATCTATTAGGTTCGTCTGACACGACCTTCCCACTGTGAATCCATGCTGCCTTGGGTCCTGTGCCCCACCGGCCTCTAGGTACTCAACAGTTCTTTCCTTCAGAAGTGATTCCATCATTTTCCCTACCACTGAGGTCAAACTAACTGGTCTGTAGATTCCTACCTCTGCCCTGCTCCCACCTTTGTGAAGTGGAATCTCATCCACCCTGCTCCAGCCCTCAGGTACCACCCCATCCTCCCATGATTTGTTAAAGAGAGTAGTCAGTGGTGTCACTAGTTCTATCCTTAGATCTTTTAGAATTCTGGGGTGAATCCCATCAGGCCCCATTGCTTTGTCCACCTTAGGGTTCAAGAGTTCTTTCAAAACCCTTTCTTCTGTGAATGGACAGGTATCGACCCCCTTATCCAGAGTGTTTCTCTTATTTGTTTTAAGTACCTCCCCCTCCTCTTCTGTTGTGAAAACTGAGCAAAAATATTCGTTCAGTATCCCTGCTTTTTCACTATCACCTTCTGCCCACATTCCCTCCCCTTTATTAAGTCTCCGTATCCCTCCCTTGGTCTTTCTTCATTCCCTCCCTAATGTACAGTACCTGTAAAAGGTTTTATCCCCCTTCATAACAAAATTGGCTATCTTTTCCTCAGTTTGGGCCTTTGCTATTCTGACTGCCTTCCCTGCCTCCTTCTGCTTTAACTGGTACAGATCTCTGTCCTGCTCCTTCTGTGTTTTCTTATATTTCCTGAATGCTATCCTTTTCTCCTTAACCTTCCTTGCCACCTCTTTTGAGAACCATAGTGTTTTTTCCTTCATTTTGTTTTATTGATTCGCTTCACACAAAGGCTTGTTGCCTCTGTGATGGCTGTTTTGATTATTCCCCATTGTTCCTCCACCCCTCCTTCTTGCCTGTTTGCTAGTGCTTTTCTGGGGCACTCTCATTTTCCCAAAGTCAGCCCTCCTAAAGTCCAATACTCTTGCTTTTGCATGGCTTGACTCTATGGCTGTGTTTATTGTGAACTACACTGTTTGGTGGTGGCTTGTTCCCAGATAGCTACCCACTTCTAAATCCGAGATCTTTTCTCCGTCCTCATTTGAGAGTACCAGGTCTAAGATTGCTCCCTCCCAAGTGGATTCTAACACTAACTGTCTGAGGCATGCCCCCTGTAGAGCATCAAGAATGACCCTGCTCCTGGATATGCTGCAGCAAAGGTGCTCCAGTTAACATCTGGCATATTCAGATCCTCCATCAAAAATATTTTCCTTTTTTCTGCCATTTTAAGGATGCCTTCTATCATTTCCTTGTCCATTCCCTCCCCCTGAGATGGGGGTCTGTACACAACTCCCATGTGGATTGTGGTGCCATTTCCTGTCTCCAGGGTGACCCATAGTGATTCATCTACTGAAGATCACCCCTTTCTGTGCTGTTAAACCAACTTCCTCCAGCCTCAGTCATCTAGATCTAGTCTGTTCAACTGCCAGTGTATTACCCTGAGTATTCCAATCAAGGGGAGGCAATTCTGCATACTTCGGGTATTCACAGAATTTTGCGCTACTACACTAGCTGCACAAAGTCTATCCGGAATTCGGATCAGCTTTTTGTTTCTTTTGCACCCAAGAGAGAGAGGGTGCAGCAGTTTCCAAACAGTGTTTATCCAAGTGGTTGGCAGACTGCATTGTGTTTTGTTACAAGAAGTATGGTAAGACCCTCCCGGGGGATGTTAAGGGGCTTTCTTCTAGAAGCATGGCTGTTTCTACTGCTTGTTTCAGGAATGTGTCCGCCACTGACATCTGTGCAGTGGCCACTAGGAGTTCCATCCATACTGTTACCAAACATTACAGTCTGGACATTGCCTCTAGGTGCAGGGCTGGCTTTGGACTAGCTGTCCTTCAGGGCCTTTTGTCCTAATCTCTGCTTCTCTGCAGACCTTTTCTGCCACCCGTGTTTCAGTTCCTTCTGATTCACACTGCTTTGGACTCAGTCCTCAAGGTTATTACCTACTGCAAGAGCCCTCACGAAGTAATATAGTACAGTTGCGTAAGAATTTACCATAGCAGACCTTCGAGAGAGGCTCTTGCAGTAGATAACCTTTTTCCCCCTCCCTCCCCTAACTTCTGCTGCCCTTCGTCCATGAGCTTATTTTGGCTCCAGGAGCCTCTTTTTTCCCATTCTTCTGTCGCTCCTTTTCGGAGGTCTCCAGTGGGAGAACTGGAGGGCAGGCATGGGGACCACCCACTGTATAGTGTTACGCTGACGTCGGTCACGTGACATCAGGTGGGCGGTCCCCCATCAGACACTGCTAGCTAAAGTTTCTGTGTGATCCTGATGCCAGGGGGTGCAGTCCTCAAGGTTATTACTTACTGCACGAGCCTCTCTCGAAGATCTACTGTTACAGTAAGTTCTTACGTAATTGTACTGTTTCCCTGTTCCTCTTTGACAGCAGTCTACTATTATTGTCTACATGTGCTTAATGATCTTCTGATGGCGAGAGATCGAAAGAGCCATTCGATCTTGGTTCTTCTTGATCTCTCCACAGCATTTGACACCGTGGACCATGGGGTTTTGCTAGAGTGCTTGCAGTTGATCTGCAGACTGTCTGGTACAGTCCTCAGATGGTTCCACTCTTTCCTCACAGGCAGGTCGCAGAGAGTGGTGTTGGGATTTTTTCCTCAGCCCCTTTCCCCCTGATCTGTGGGTCCTGCAGGGCTCCGTGCGCTCTCCCATGTTCTTTGCGGTGTATATGCTCCCATTAGGGACATTATAAAGCAGTATGTGCTGAGTTTTCACTGCTGTGCAGATGACACTCCGCTATACGTGTCCTTTATACCCAATCAGGAGGATCCAGTCTCGGTCTTTAACAACTGTCTCGCCAAGATTCAGGACTGGATGAGTGCCAGCTGGTTAAGGTTAAATCCAGATAAGACTGAGGTGTTGGTTGTGGACCTGGGTCATCGGATAGAGAGTTCCTCTGCTGTTCAGCCCTCTGGGATTGTGCTGGGGGCAATCAGCTGAGGTCCTCTGAACGGGTGTGGCATCTGGACATTATTCCTGATGGTGAGCTGACACTTGAATCACAGGTGTCATCCGTTGTCAAGTCCTCATTTTACCATCTGAGGAATATCACCTGGCTAAAACACCTTGTTCCACCTGATGACCTACTGATTTTGGTCCATGCCTTTGTGACCTCATGCCTTGACTGCTGCAGTGCTCTCTACCTAGGGCTTCTGAGGGTGGACATTCGCCTCCTGCAGCATGTGCAGAATGCAGCAGTCAGGCTATTGACAGGCTTATCTAGATCTAGCCATATCCCCGCCTGTGCTCCACAGGCTGCACTGGCTTACAGTGCGGTGGAGGATCACCTTCACGATCAGTTTGCTGACCTACAAGGCCCTACACAGACAGGGACTACGCTATTTGCAAAACCTCCTGTGTCCTTATTCCCCACTCCGTCCACTCCGTTCCACTGATGAGGGATTGGTAGAGGTTCCCAGGGTAGTTTGAGAACCTCGGGGGTGAGATCTTTCGCATTCATGGCCCCGACCCTGTGGAACTCTCTGCCTCGTCAGATTAGAGTGTGCCCGTCCACTGAGACCTTTACAGCCCTAAAAACTTATTTATTCAGATTAGCATTTTTAGATGCTTTTTCATTTTTAATTTGGCATTGCTGTACATTTTATTTTATTTATTTATTTATTAATGGCATTGGAATTGCAAACCTTTGAGTCAGAGACTCTTTTACAAAGGCTCCACATCAGAGTAGGACACAAGTGAATGAGATACAGCTGAGGAACAGACATACAGCAAGAACTAAAAATTTCCTATACAAAATAGTAGCTAAGGTAGTCATGACAATTTTCTACACAAGGTAATAGCAATAGTAGAACATAACAGTACAAACAAGGAATAGTGCGACTATATGCAGGCCATGGTAGGAGGGCAAACATTGCAGGGCAATGTAGACAGGACAAGTGTCCCTTGTCAGTGGGTGGACAACAGCCACACCAGTAATCGAGTGACTGGAGAAGAGAGGGGTGGACAGCAGCTATGGGCAATTACAGCTGCGGGGGGTGAAGAGATGGCACTGGAGTGTTGACTTAAAAAGCCCAATCATGCTTTCGGGGGAGATAGAAGCAGGGAGGGAAGGAGTTAAACCAAGTTGGGGCTCTGTAGAGGAAGGACCTCTGGGCCAGGGTGGTCCTGACTCTGGGTACGTGGAGAGAGGGTTTGGCGGAGCTGTGGGTGGAGAGTGAGGGGAGTAGGACGGATAAGCGTGGACAGGCCCGGGGGGGGGGTCAGACCAGATATAATTTTTTTTAGCGAAGAGGCAGGTCTGGTACAGTAACCTCTCCTCGAAGTTGAGCAGGTTTGCCAAAGAATAGAGGATGCAGATGTGGGTAAGCCTGGAGCTACTTGTGAGAAGGCAACAGGCTTTGTTAAGAGACATTTTGATTCTATGGAGGGCAGTGTTGTCCGCCGCCCTGTAGACCAAGAGCCCATAGTCGGCGAGGGGTAGAACAGAGGCTGTAAAGGCAAGCCTAAGGGCTTCAGGGGGAAGACAGTCCCTGTGGTGGTAGAGTAGGATGATTCAGGAATTGACAGCGGAGCAAAGGGTATGGATATGGCTGTGGAAGGAAAGAGCTGGGTCGGAAGTTATACCAAGGTACTTGAAGGTATTTACCTGTTTGAGTGGAAGGAGACTATTAGTCAGGACAAGTAGAGGGGGTATCTTTGTATCTGCTATGGTTGTGGGAGAAGAGCGTGATCTTTGTCTTTTTGTGATTGAGCACAAGCCTGTGGTCGATAAACCAGGTTTCAGCCTGGCTAAAGGAGTTCTGGAGGGCGTTTTGAAAGGAGTTAGGGTAATGGTTGATGGAGAACAGGACTGCGTCATTGGCATAAAGGAGGACTTTCTCTGAGCAGACTTTTGGGAGGGTGTTAAGGTAAAGACTAAAGAGTATTGGCCCCAGGATAGAGCCCTGGGGGACCCCAGAGAGGACCGGGCGGCAACCAGAGAGGGTGCCATTAATTTTAACGCACTGAGAGCGGGATGAGAGGTAGTTGGCAAACCAGGCATTGACACCCTGGGAGAAGCCTAGTTGGGAGAGGACAGACAGGAGGAGGGGATGGTTGATGGTGTCGAAAGCTTTCGACAGATCTAAGTGTAACTCCCCTGCAAATGGGGGTTCCCAAAAGACTTCCAGGAGCTTGCTTGAATGCTCCAAGCCTGAATGGTGTTTGGCGTTTAAGCCATTTATCAGTGAGTGTTTTTAGAGCCTCTGGTACTGTTTCTTTAAGAGCAGTCTGCTTGCAGACATAATTAGTTGTATGGGGGACTGTGTGTTTCTCTGTTTGAGTACCACTGAACTGCTGCAATTCACTCCATTTTGCAGTCACTAGGAGTACAAAGAGAACCTATCTGAAAGATGTAACTGTTTGCCAGAAATAATTTAGAGTAATAATGAAAATACAGTTTGTCTAACCTGCTTTCTTTGCAGTCAGAACTGTGTTTGCCTAGTTCCCCATTCTAGTTTTGAACTGCTGAACTGGACCAATCAGTGTGTGGTAAGCTAGCTCTAAAATGGTGCCTTGGACGAATCAGAACTTGGACTCATAATCTGAGCCAGCCACAAGAGGATTGTATGGGCAGTGACTCTGGGAGATGTAGTTTAGGCTTCGCTCTTTGGACCAACAGCAGCAGTCTATTGTGAGTGACAGCCAATCCAGTCAAGAACTGGGAGGAACTCAAAGGAAGTGCCCGTTTTGTCTGTTGGAGTTTCAGTTTAGCTCTGGCAGTGAAGGAAAGAAACCCTGTGCTCCTTCAGTGCACAGTTTCAGTCAAAAACGTGTGAGGGCCCAGAGTTCGGTCTGCAGCTTGTGTAACTGCTTGTTAGGACTGAATCCGTCCTGTGAAGAGAATCAAAGGATCTCTGAAGAGTAGAAACCAGGCTCACCCTGTAGAAGACTGGAGAAATTGTTGAATTGCACTCGGTCTGTCAGGAACTGAATCTGCTGTGTGTTCTCCCGGGTATTGTGCAGTAATTGCGATCGGGATAGAGAAGCAGCCTGCCTGGTATAGTACTTTCTTTTTTTTTACCATATAAATGTGTGAGGAGGCTTGTGCAGCTCAAGTGAATCCTGCTGCCATTAAAGGACTTTTGCCTGTGACTGTTTACCATATAAATGTGTGAAGAGTCTCGTGGAGCTCAAGAGTAGCCCTGCTGACGTTGAAGGATCCTATCTTGTTTGGAGGTCGTGAGTACTAATTCAGGGTCGCTCCCTGTTGAATTGCCACATTAAATCCAAATGGAATCACTGTACTGCTGACTGTTTAAACTAATTTTTCTTTTCACTGTGTGAAAGGGCCCCTACCAGCTGCCACGGTTTGGACTAGCCACTAGGGCTTGGGTACCCAGGGACAGTAACTGGTAGGGATAGGCCTGTGCACAGAGCCATAGGTAGATAGTAAAGTGATAAGCTAATTAACCTGATTTCCCCCTGTCCTTGTTATATTCCCCCTAAATAAATCAGAGCTGCTTGTTTCAGCAAAGTTATACTGCCTGAGGTATTTGTCTATGTTAAAGTATTGTACTGTGATTGTTGCATTGTATCTTATTTTACAGGAGGTCCCAGTGCCTGAACCAGCCCTGGGGGTAAGTGTATACTGTGAAGGCAATTCTAATATATTGTGTGGGCCACTAGTGGGAAGAAAGGGGGGTTGCAGTGTCCCAGAGGGCTGTGACCAAGTTAGTTTAACTATTGCAAACCCTGACCTCTGGGTGGAGGCACCCGCCATTGGATCCAGGCCCCTCAACCTGTTCGTGGCAAATCAGGCAGGGGTAGTAGCCCCTGGGATAGCGCCATCTAGGGGTTACATAAGTATACCGCACCAGCCAGGTGCCTGTTGTCGAGAGCAGAGTGTATGAAGCTGGAGAGTTCAATTAGGGCAGTGGTGGTGCTGTGGCCTTGGTGGAACCCATGCTGCTCCTTGCAGAGGAGGTTGTAAGTGGTGAGGTAGTCAGAGATCTGGTCTGAGACTATCTTTTCTAAGGGGGGGGTGGAGATAGGTCTGTAGTTCCCAGGGGAGGTACGGTCGCCACTCTTGTGAATGGGGGTAATGACCGCAGTTTTCCAGATGGAGGGAAACTGGCCGAGGCAGAGGGAGTGGTTAAGAAGGTTAGTAAGAGGGGAGAGTATTACGTCCCCTGAACCAGTCGAAGCAGTTTGAGGTCCAACGAATTGTTACTGTGACTGGAGCCATTTAGGGCTTTGAGGAGGTAGGGCTTGGCTTCTTGCATTGAGAGGGTGTGGAAGTAGAAGGGCGGGTGAGGGAGGTAGAGAGGGGTGGGGGTAGGAACAGGGTCAAAAATTAGAGGGAGTACAGGCTGAGATCAGAAAAGGTGGAATTGAGGTGTCAGCAATACATTGCGGATCAATGAAAATGGAGCCATGGATGATGAGCTGGGAGCGGGGATAAGGGTTTTCCGTTGAGCTCCTTGATGTCCCAGAATTTGCAGGCAGAGCCCCAGGAGGAGGCAAGGGTAGACCTGTAGTAGTCCGCTTTAGCTTTACAGATGGCCCAGGTGCATCTATTTCGAGTAGCCCAGTAGGCCTGCCTATCAGAGGGCTTGCCTGAGTCAAGGGCTCTATGCAAGAGGTTGTCCCTGTGGTGAATTTGGTCGAGTAAGGTTTGGGTGACCCAGGGGGTATCAGGATCTTTGATAACATGTTTGGAAAGCGGAGTGAATATGTCACGGGCTGAATTTTTAAGTGGATTACTTTTGATTCTGGTCTTGTTTATTACTATGCCTGTTTTAAATATTTCCTTGTTCAGGCGCTTTAATAATTTTGAAAAGCGCCTTTTAGAAATACGTTTTTCTTTGACTTTGACAATTATCTAACTTATTATTGATAGATTCCACATCTGAAGACATTGCACTATAAATTTATACTAATAATTGTAAAGTACTATTATACTGTATGTGTAAAATGCAGGAGTAAAAAGGCAAGTATATGGAAACAGAAAATTTAAAGCAGGCAAATATTACATATCTCAAAATCAGTTCTCCTCTCAATTCCATACAATGTACTGCATAGTTCATATTTCAAAGGCTATGCCTGCAGTTCCGTGAACAGGAGATACTAGCTACACACCCTTTTCTGAGCTATTTAAACCAGCTTGCTCCAGCCTCAGTCAAGAACACTGTTTCTTTGCTGCCCCCTTCCCGTGTTTGTTTCCTGCTTTCTCATTGTGCTTTTGGACTTTCTGTTTGGTTTGTGCCCCAGTGGCTTTCAAGGTTCATAGGTTAGTATTTTGTTTTTCTACCTTCCTGGCTACAGTTTGTGCTTCCTTCCTCTCAGCTACTTCTGCTACACTCCTGTTCTCTTGTAACTCGTGATCTTACTTTGAGAGGAGGCTCTTGCAGCAGGCAATCACTGGTAAGACTGAGCCACCAGGTGGCAGGACCACACGGAAACCTGTCTAGCTAGCAGTGTATCATGGGGGACCACCCACCACTGACGTCATTCCGCTGACGTCGGCCTATCCTATAAAGGCGGATGGTCCCCCACACCCTCCCCAGTTCTTTCCTGCCGTTGACCTGCACACGTTGGACCACTGATACCACTGCAGTTACAGTCAACCTCCATTTCCTGCGCTTCACTCTTTTTTTATTTTCCTTTCTCTTTTAGTGTGAACATCGATTTTTCAGTGTTACTGGATTCAGGTTTATGTCTTCTCAGCCTGCCTTGTCTTCCAACCACTCTATGAAGTGTGCCTGCAGCAAACAGATTCCAGAAAAAGACGGACATTCTGCTTGCATCCTGTGCCTAAGCCCCAGCCACGACACTGAAGACTGCCAGTTTTGCCAGAAATTTAGCCAGGCCACACGGAGACATTGCCTGAAAATTCTGGAGAGCCATCTCCTTAAGCAGAAGCTTTTTGTGATGGAACAGGAGCTGCAGGCCAGGAGCTCTTTGACTTCATCTCAATCCTACGGGGCTTCCTCCTCTTCTTTTCCTGGTCAAAAACCTAGCAGGAAGCACAAACACTTAGATAAAGACCAGGACCAGGCCCGGTCAGCTTCCCGCTCGCGGTCTCTCCATAAGCCTTCAACCGCGTCTGGGTGTTCCTCCCACGGGAGGTCAGCCTCTTTGGCCCCGCCAGCCCTTACTTTCTCCGGGCTACTGGTGGCCCTGCCACCTGCTGTTATCTCGGTGGAGGGCGACAGCTCCTCAGTTCAGGGGATTTTGTCTTCTGCCCCAGCCCCTGATGCTCAGGCCCCTATCTTCCAGGGGCCAAGTGGCTTAGCCAGTGATGGTTCTTCGGGTGCCAGTCCCACAGCTGACGCCCACTAAGCCCAGATGCTGCCTGTGTCTGTCCACTATATGGGGGCCAGTGCCAGTCCTTTGAGCCAGTGCCCGCAGCAGGATACTGGCACTTCTCCACATTCGGTCTTGCCTCAGCCCTCACCTGGGAGGTCTCTGCCCCCCGGCACTGGTCTCTCCTCTCCCGGCACCCATAGACACCCGTCCCAGGCTCCAACAGCCTGTGTCTCCTGGGCCACTGCCAGTGCTGCTTCAGCCTACCCCAACGTCGGTCCCTCCTCTGGCACCCACGGGACCTACACCAGGGTACCCAATGCCAACTCCTGCTGTCCTAATGCTGGGTTCCCCTTACCTGGCACTGTCCTACCCTTATCCTCTAGTCTAGTTACCCTCCACCAGTGGATGTTAATGCCCTGTTCAGTTCTTGGTGGACTCTGGTGCGGAAGCAAAACCCTGCACCAGCAGACCCTCTGCCTGTGTCTCCCCGCCACCCTCCCAGGACTCAGCCTCCTCTGGATCCTGTTTGACCAGGTCTCAGTGACAATCACATGTCGGGCACCAGGTCAGATGCTAGTTTTGGTGTACACGTGCACTGACGCGTGCCCCTTGAAAGTGAGCCAGATGACAACAAAGAGGATCCTGATTATTCGGATTCTTCCTCTCTGGCAGGGGACTCATCTTAGGAGGAGGAGCATCCTAAGGCACTCCCCAAATCTCCTGCTGATGACACTTCTTTCTTGGACATCATGAGGCACATTCAGACCACCATGGGCAGGGAGACTGAGGAGCCGGACCCAGAGCATCCCCTGCTGGCTGTTTACCTATGCCAGCCTGATGCTCTCCCTTTGGTGGTCCCTCCCTTGATCGACTCTTATGATGATGTCACAAGGGCAGACTGGAATCACCCCTCTACTACCCTGGCGGTGCCCAAGAAGGTGGACTGCCTCTACCATGCCCCCGCTGGTAAACCCTTCTTTGTGAGGGGGCAGCCAAAGGCTGACTCAGTGGTTATCAATGCAGCCCATGACTGCACCAAGAAAGCTAAGCACCTAATGCTCTCCTTCAAAACAAAGAGTCCAGACTGTTGGATCACCTGGGTAAGAGGGTCTGCTCCTCTGCTACTCTGGCCATTAGGGCCATTAACTGTTTGGCCCACATGGTCCAGTATCAAAATGCTTTGTGGGACCAAGCCAGAGAATTGGTTCTGACTCTGCCTGATGATCCCGCTAAGAAGCAGTTAGCCCAGACTCTCAAGATGGGCTCAGATGTCGGCAGTCACGTCCTGCGGGCTGACGTTGATGCCTCGGGCAGGGGGGCAGCCTGGGGGCATTTGTCTCCGACTCCACTCTTGGCTCCAGGTGTTTGATTTTGCCTCAGATGTGCAGACCAGCATTTTGGACACCCTCTTTTGGGGTTCTGTCCTAGTTGGAGGCGACATGCAGAATTTGATCCCCTCCCTCCAGGAATCGGGCCGGGCCCTCAGATCCATCCATTCCTTGTACCATATGCAGCCTAAGTCTAGCCAGTGGCCACCTTTCCACTGCTCTTCTCGCCGACAGTCCCACCCTTCTGCCAAAGGCCAGGGTAAGTGTAAACAGGCATCGGCCCCTGCCGCTGCTAGGGCTCCCTGGGCAGCCTCACCTGCCCTCCCAGTGCCAACCCCTACTTCATGACTCCTTTCCAGACCCCTCCCCCAGCAGAGGCCCTGGGGGAGGCAGTAGGAGGTCGCTTCTCCCTCCACCTTGGCGGGTGGTGGGAGATCACCTCACACAGCTGGGTTCTACAGCTCATAGAACACGGTCACACTCTAGAGCTCTTTGAGTTGCCTCCCTACTATCCTCCGGGGCAACTCCTCCTACCCCCCTAGACCACCTGCCTCTCATCTGGGAGGAGATTCAAGCTCTGCTACAAAAAAGAGCCGTAGAGCCCATTCCTCAGGCTCATTGGGGTAGGGGGTACTCCTCACACTTCGTCCTGGTCCCCAAAAAGACTGGGGACCTCAGGCCTATTCTAGACCTGAGCGATCTGAATCTGTTCATAGAGTACAAATGCTTTCAGATGGTCATCCTTCAGGGGCTGTTGCCCCTCCTGTACCGGGGGGACTGGCTCTGTTCTCTGGCCATGCAGGGTGCCTATCTGCATACCAAAATGTTTCCTTCCAACAGACGCTTCCTCTACTTCCATTTCTGGGGTGCCCACTTTCAGTTTCGGGCTCTCCCCTTTGGCCTATCCTTGGCCCCCAGGGTTTTTACGAAGTGCCTGGCAGTGGCGGCAGCTGCCCTCAGGAGGCAGGGCTTGTATATCTTTTCCTACCTGGACGGCTGGCTCCTAGTGGCCCCATCCCGTGAACGCCTTCTTCAGACCCTGGAGCACATCTTCAGTCTCTTTCAGGCCCTGGGGATCACTATCAACATGCCAAAGTCCTGTCTAACACTCTGCCAATGGCTTCTGTACATAGGGGCCATTCTGGATACGTCCCAGGACATGTTTTTTTGCCCAGGGACAGGGCAGAATGTCTGACGAACCAGGCCTGTCTGGTCTCCTCCAGAAGTCAGATCCCAGCCAGGTTACTTCTGGGTCTTCTGGGTCACACGATAGCAGCCATTGCCACAGTGCTTATGGCACAACTACATATGAGGATTCCTCAGTGGATGTTGCAGGTCCACTGGAATCAACGCATGAATGACCTCGACCAGCTGGTCATGGTCTCTGACCCCGTCCATCGAGTTCTGTCCTGGTGGCTGGAGCCAGCCAACCTGTCTTGGGGGGTTCCCTTTGCTATCCCAACCCCTCGCCAAATTGTGACGATGGATACCTCAGGTCTTGGCTGGGAAACTCACCTGGGAGCTCACCAGACTCAGGGCATTTTGACAGACATGGAACAAGGTCTCCACATCAATGTTTTGGAGATGCAGGCCGTCTTGTACGCTCTACAGGCCTTCCAGACTCATCTCCTCCCAGGTTCACTCCTAGTTCAGATGGACTACATGAATGGTCTGGAGTGTGGCAGTTAAGATTTAATGCCAAAAAGTTCAAGGTCATGCACATAGGAAAGAAAAATCCAAGAAAGGAGTATTACCTAGGAGACAAAAGACTGGCAGCCTCAAACCAGGAACGAGATCTGAGAATCATAATCTCAGATGACTTGAAGATTAGTAAGCGGTGTGAGAATGCAACATTGAAGGCCAACAGAATGCTGGGCTGCATTGGGAGGGGAATCACGAGCAGGAGGAGAGAGGTGGTACTACCAATGTATAGATCACTGGTCAGGCCACACCTGGAATACGGAGTCCAGTTCTGGAGGCTTCACCTCAGGAAGGACATTGACTGGGTGGAAACAGTACAGAGAAAGGTGACAAAAATGATTCAGGGTCTGCAGAACATTTCCTTTGAGGAAAGACTTGGGGAACTGAATATGTACTCCCTGGAGCAGAGGAGAGAGAGGGGACATGATTGAAACATTCAAGTACATAAAAGGCATTGACAGGGTACAGGCACAGAAACTTTTTCACTTCAAGAAGAGCTCCAGGACCAGGGGACATGACCTCGGGCTGCAAGAAGGGAGGTTCTCTACCAACACCAGGACATTTTTCTTTACAGAAAGAGTGGTGAACACCTTGAACAGCCTGCCCCAGGAGGTTGTGGGGGTCAACACTGTGGGGGGATTCAAGAATGCATGGGATAGATAAAAGGGAGCCCGGACTACAAAGGGCAACTAGAGTGTCAAAACAGGTCTAAAATAAATGGGCAGACTAGATGGACCTAGCGGTCTCCTTCTGCCGTCAACTTCTATGTTTATATGTGGTTTATTACATCAACAAGCCGGGGGGGGACGCATTCTTACCCCCTGTGTAGGGAGGCGATGAGGGTTTGGTATTGGCCATTGAGCGTGGTCTGGAGCTCTCCACCATCCATGTTCCTGGCGGACAGCATAAACCACTCCTGCTCCAGGGCTCACAAGTGGGAACTTCTGACCCCAGTAGTAGAAGACCTCTTTGACAAGTGGGGGCATCCAGAGCTGGACCTTTTTGCATCCCCACTCAGCATAAAACTGCCACGTTTTTGCTCACTCGTTCCCATGCCTGGAGTTTTCTAGCAAGACGCAATGTCCCTCTCCTAGAAGGGGAGGTTTCTATACGCCTTCCAATCCTTCCCGCTTCTTCAGTGGGTGCTGCTGAAGCTTTAGATGGAGGAGGCCAAGATGATACTCATAGCTCCCTTCTGGCCTCATCAGATCTGGTTCCTCTTGCTGCAACAGCTGGCGGTGGAACCTCCAGTGCCCTTGCCCCAGTGCACCGGCTTTCTCTCCCAGGAGCGGGGGACCCTGGACCATCCAGACCTCATATCTCTGCATCTCCATGCGTGGCTCCTAAGGACATAGTCATCACCCTGTTTGGGGTCTCCCCTAGGGTCACAGATGTACTGGTGGCTTCCTGCATGCCATTCACCAGGGCGACCTACTGTATGTTATGAAATGGAAGTGTTTTTCCCTTTGGGACGCTTCCCACCAGTTGAATCCTTTCACCTGCCCAGTTGATCAGGTGTCAGATTATCTTATGTCTCTCTCTGATTCTGGATTGAGGTACTCCTCCATAAAGGTACATCTTTCTGCCATCTCTGCATACTATGTACCTGTCGAGGGCAGAGTCGTGGCCCAGCTTGATGTGCATTACGCCTTTCTGCAAGGCATTCTGCATCTCAAACCTCCCATTCGGGACACAGTCCCTCCTTGGGACCTCAATTTTGTGGTTAAGAAACTTGCATTACCTCCATTTGAACCAGACGCAAGTTGCGAGCTGCTCTATGTGTCGTGGAAAGCGTTCTTTTTAGTTGCTGTTACTTCTGCTCGAAGGATTTCCAAGCTCCAAGCCCTCATGTGTAAGGAGCTTTATTTGGTTTTTCACAAAGACAGGGTGCCTATGCGTACTAATCCTAAGTTTCTTCCTAAGGTGGTGTTGGAATTTACGTTGAATCAATCCATCCACCTTCCGGTTTATTTTCCAGAGTAATCTAATCGGGGGGCTTTGCTCCATACTTTGGATGTGCATCGAATCTTGCGTTACTGTACACACCGGACTTAAACTGAGGAAGTCTGATCAGTTCTTTGTTTCGTTCACCACGAAGGGAGAGGGCGCTCTGGTGTCCAAACAGTGCTTGTCTAATTGATGAGTCAATTGCATTGTTTTCTGTTACTAAAAATACAATAAGGAACTTCTGGGCGTTGTTAAGGGCCATTCCACCAGTGGTATGACTGCTTCCATGGCTTGTTTCAGGAATATGTCCACTGCAAACATTTGTGAAGCCACCACTTGGAGCTCTGTCCACACCTTCGACAAACACTATAGCCTCAACATTGCCTCTAGACGTAGGGCTAATGTCGGCCTGGCTGTTCTCCAGGGCCTTCTCTCCTGAGCCTCTGGCTGCTGTATCTCCTCTTCCCACTGCTGTTTCATTTGGTTACCGAAACTGCTTGGGACTCAGTCGTATGGTGATTGCCTGCTTCAAGAGCCTCTCTCAAAGTAAGGTAGTACAGTTATGTAAGAACTTAACCATAACAGTAGATCTTTGAGAGGAGCTGTTGCAGCAGACCTTATTTTTCCCTCCCTCCGTCCCCCTGCTTTGTGTCTGTCTTTCTCCTCTCCCATGTTAGTGAGTCTTCTGCTCTCTCTCTCTCTCTCTTTCTTTCTTGTGGCTCTCGGGGAAACCTCCTCAGTTTCTTCTTCTACTGCCCGTTCTGGGTCTCCAGTGGGAGAACTGAGGAGGGTGTGTGGGACTACCAGCCTTTATAGGATAGGCCGACATCAGTGGAGTGACGGTGGTGGGCAGTCCCCTGTGGTACACTGCTAGCTAAAAAAGTTCTATGTGGTCCTGGTGCCTGGTGGCTCATTCCTACCAGTCAGTGCCTGCTGCAAGAGCTCCTTTCAAATATCTACGGTACTGTACTTTTCTTTCTGTTTGGCTTTTGTGTGCTTACCAGTTTTCACAGTGTTCAGCCTTCGTCCTTCTCTGCTTTGCTTGCGCTATTTCAGGTTTCCCATTTTGCTGTTTGTTGCAGGCCATTTGCAATCTGCCAATTCGACTACAATCCTTAATTGTTTTCACCGGGCTTCCTAGCAAGGCAGCTGCTCCCATTTGTTTCCTTGTGGTTTAATTAGTTTACTCAGTCTAGCAGCTCACTGCTTCCTAGTTTTCAGTTCTCATGTGCTCCTGTTTCCCCAGCAGTTATCATTTGTTGTTCACTACTGCTGCAGCCTACCTGGCCTGCAGTGCAGGAGTAACTAACACTAACCTCGCTTATGGACGTGGTTGTCATGTGCTCATCATTCAGTCCGCGCACGTATCATTCAGTCTCATACCATGTCTAAGTTGTCATTTGATGTCTTAATCAGTCGTTCAGCCTTGACTACATTTTGTTTGTACCTTGTGCTCGTGGCTGTCAGACTTTGCCATTGTCCTCCACTACTTTTGCACTTGAACACATGCCAGCCACAACCATTGCATGGCTTCCAGGGCTCACCGCCCTCTATGCTGACAGTTTCCCTCTGCTTCCTTGAAGTCTACATTGTGAAGGTAGGGTTTTTCTCTTTCTGCCCTCTGGGTGAGAATGTCCTTTGCTCCGGGGAAAGCTTTAGCCATGCATATCAACTTGGCAGCACCTCTGGATGTAGCATTTAATACTTCGGCCACCAGACGGTGGGGTCTCAAAGTGTAGGGGGGCTTCTTTAGCTGTGCAGACTATGTTGGCAGCTCCTTCAAAAGCTGTTCCTCCCTACGTTCACCTAAGGTTCAACTGGTTTCCACCTACCTCTCTTCCTCTGCCCCTCAAGGGTAAAAATCATACAGTTATGCAAGTCGCAGCATCTCAAGGACCCAACTCTTTTATCTTACCCTTCAAGGGCTTGGCTTCCTTTCTAGGCCTCCCCTCTGTGGAGGCAAGGTGAGTGCCTGTCAGTAGTCATTGCTCTCCCCCTCCCACCTTGGGGGTGTAGGTCTTCTTCAGGGGGAATCTTCTTTAGCAGCAGAGATTGGCTTGCTGCACCCCCACGGTGTTCCCGCTAAAGCAGTAGAGCCAGAGCCCTTCCCCTCAATTATTTCCTTATGAATTAGGTCTCTAAATTGTGGTAGCCAAGCTACCACTGGCTTGCTCTCTAGCCTGGAGGGAAGGTGACTAAGGCCTTGGATCCCCAGAGGTTTCCTCCTAATGGGGGGGGTCCTGTTATCTGCACCAAAAGTCATAAAATATCTGCCGTCGGGGGCATCTCTTGCAGGAGGCCACACCTATAGAACTACTGCCGTCAGGCACTAGGACCAGCTGGAAACTTTTCTAGCTAGCAGTCTAACTGGGGGCCACCCACTCCGACATCACCATCTGACGTCAGCCAACCCTATAAAAGTGAGCAGCCCCCGCTCCCTCCTCAGTTCTTTTCCTGCCGTCGCCCAACACATGTTGGAACTCCAGAGATCACCGCAAGCTTCAATCGACCACCATTTTCCTCAAGTTTTTCTCTCAAATTTTCTTTTGTTTCTCACCCTAGTTTACCAACTTTTAGCTGATTCTTTCTATGCTTCAGACTGTCCTCTTCTTCCATTTGGACCTCCAGGATGTAGTGCACTTGTGGGAAGCAGATCTCAGAGAAAGACGGCCACTCTGCCTGCATCCGCTGCCTCAGGCCTACCTACGGCACAAAAGCCTTTGACATCTGCAAGGGCTTCAATCAGGCCACTCAGTGGTATCACCAGCGGGCCCTTGAATTTCTTTTGCAGCAAAAGATCACTAATATGGAACAGGAGCTTCAGGCCAGAAATTCCTCTTCTTCTCCGGCACTGTCTTCGGGGTTGCAACCTTCCTCCTCCAGGGAAAAATCTAGTGGCAAACACAAACACCAGGAGAAGGATCACGGAAAACACCAGTCCTTTTCCCGCTCATGGTCTCCACATAAGACTAAGGCTGCAACAGGGTCGGCTGCCTCCCCAAGGGTGGCCTCTTCTGCCTCACATGCCCTGTCTTCCAAAGGGCTACCGCTGGCAGTGCTGCCTGCAGTGCTCCCTCTGTCGGGCGGCAGTCCTTCGGGAGCTGGTTCTTCCCAGTCTCCACAGCCCCTGCTGTTCGGGCCCTTCTAGTGGCAGGGCCGAAGTCAAGAGTCTCTGCCTTTACTTCTCAGGTCGGCATGGGTTCGGTGAGCTCCGGGACATCCCATGCTACCTGTCCACCACCCTCTTCAGCGCAGGCGACCTCGTCCATGGCGTGGGACCCTACGCCCTCTCAGTGTCTTCCCGTCATCCCAGTCTCCTCCCTCTCCTGAGGTGCCCGTCACCTGACACCGCCCTCTGAGTGACACTGGTTTCTCCTCACCTGGCACCATTGCCAGCCAGGCCTCTCCTCCCTCTGACTCCTGCTTGTCCACAACCAGCACCTGTGCTGGAACCTCAACCGACTCTGGCCCCTCTGCCTATGCTGACACCAGATCCTCAACCCACACCTGCACCAGTCCTTCCTCTACCGATGCCATTGCCAGTTCCTTAACTGACACTGCCGGGTTACCCGACATTGGTGACAGTGGACTTTCAGTCAGTGCAACATTCCTAGGGACCCCCTCCTGTCCCACGACAGCCAACATCTTATATACCTCCCGTCCACCCAGTAGACGAGGGAGAGTATCACCCAGACCTTCAACCCCTGGTTGAGTCCAAGGAGTCTGGTGAGGACGAGGATGAGGGCCCCCCCCCGACTGTGTCCTCGAATGGAGAAGAGGCTCCCAAATACATTTCCCAGTCTCCCCAGGATGACCCTTCATTTTGTGAGGTCATGCGTCAGATCCAGTCAGCCATGGGGTTTGAAACCGAGGCGCTGGACTGCTCCCAACATCGATTGTCCACCTACTTCAAGCTGCCGGACTCTTCCCCTTTGGTGGTTTCCCTGTTGATAGACACTTTCGAGGATGCCACCATGGCCGCCTGGCATCGCTCTGACCTCATACCGGCCATGCCTAGGAATGTGGATAAACTATACAGGGCACCCTTGGGCAAGCCTTTTTTGGGGGAACAGCCGCAAGTGGACTCGGTCGACATTAATGCGGTGCACAACCATACTAAGAAACCAAAACAGCTGAGTTCCCTTGCTCCCTGCAGGGAATACTAGAGGCTGGATCTCTTTGGCAAACGGGCTTTTGCCTCTGCCACCTCACGAACATACAAAATTTGCCAGCAGATAAAGGCCTAGAGGTCTATCGGGTCTGCTCGAATGTGCAGCTAGCACCCCTTATTCTGCAGCTGCCCCTCCCTTCCACCCTTCCCCTTCATTAACCCCTCCCCGTGTCCTGTCCCATCCCCTTTGAAGCAGTCCACTGTTCTACTGCATACCACTTCTGCAGGTAACGATTCCACCCAGCCACCACCCTCTCTGTAAAAGTGTCTCCTCATCTCCCTCCTGAACCTTCCTCCTCCAGTCTCATATCATGGCCCCTGGTGGCTCTCCCCTTCCTTACTTTGAACAGCCCCTCTGTACCCGTCTTGTTTATTCCTTTCATGTATTTAAAGGTTTCAATCATGTCACCCCGTCCTTCCTCTCCTCCAGTGAGTACATGTTCAACTCCTTCAACCTCCTCTCACATGATAAGTTCCCCAGCCCCTTGATCATCTTTGTCGCCCTACGCCACACCCCCTCCAGTAACTTAATGTCCTCTTCAGACACGGGCGCCTGTATTGCACGCAGTACCCAGTGTGGTCTAACCAATGACCTATACAGTGGCAGAATCACCTCCTCCTCCCGAGGATATACCCTTGCAATACAACCCAGCATTTTGTTGGCTTTTGCAGCTGCCTTCCTACATTGTGCCGAGTTGTTCATTGACCCTGTAATGAGCACACCCAGATCCTTCTCCTCCTCTGTCTGGGCTAGCTGCACTCCCGCCAGCTGGTAACCTCCTTGGTTCTTCATCCCAAAATGCAGCACTTGCACTTTTGGCATTAAACCCCAGTTGCCAGGTGTCTGACCAGGTTTCAAGCTTTGCCAGATCATCCTGCAACCCCTGCCATCCCCCTAGGTCATCTACCACCGCACCTTACCTTGGTATCATCAGCAAACAGACTGATCTTGCTCTTGATGTCCCATGATATGTCTGCAATGAATATCACAAACAACACTGGTCCCAACACCGAGCCCTGTGGAACACCGCGTCACTGCCCCTTGGGTATGAGAGCTCCCACCCACCACCACCCTCTGTTGCCTTCCCTGAGCCAGTTCCCCTACCCAGCTCACCAGCTTTGCACCGCCTCTGTGCCTTCTAACTTACTTCCCAGCCTTCCATGTGGCACCCGAGTCGAATGCCTTACTGAAGTCCAGATACAGGACATCCACTGCATGGCCTCTGTCCAGTTGCCTAGTTACCCAGTCATAGAACTCCACCAGGTTGGTTTGGCAGGATCTGCCATATGAAGCCATGCTGTCTGCTGTCCTGTAGTCCTTTGGCCTGGGAGGCCACCAGCCTCTCCTTCAGGATAGTCTCCATTAGCTTACCCACGATGGATGTGAGACTCACTGGTCTGTAGTTTCGGTTCATCCTTGGGGCACTCTTGTGGAGGGGCACCACATGAGCCATCCTCCAGTCCTGAGGTACACACCCGAATGTAGTGAGGCATTAAATAGGTTGCCAAGGTCCTGCAAGGACCTCTGCCAGCTCCTTCAGTACCCTGGGTGGATGCCATCTGGGCCTGGTGCCTTGTCCACCTCAGTGCCTTCAAACCCTCTCTCGAACTCTGTCCTCCATGATTTCCATCTGTCACCACTTCCCCAAGGCCTGCCATTTCACACCATCTTGTGTCACCTCTTCTCTTTTAGTAAATACTGAGCAGAAGTACTCATTTAGTGCTTCCGCCATCATACCCTGCTTCCACCCAACCCCTTCCTTCCTAATCCTTACTATGTGGTCCTTACAGCTCCTTTCTCCCTAATGTACTTAAAGAAGTCCTTCTCACCCTTCTTAATGCCTTGTGCCAGCCTGAGTTCCTGTAGATGCTTTGACTCCCTTACTGCCCTTGTCACCTCCTTCAATTCTGTCAAGTACTCCCCTGTCCTCCCCCATCCCTGTTTTCTTGTACTTCCTAAAGGCAGCTCTTTTCCTCCTTACCTTTTCACGACCTTCTTGCTCAACCAGCTCGGTTTCTAGCCCTAGCCTCTTGCTCTGGTCTTGCAGCAGGTTTTGTGTTTCCCACTATCCCCAGCTTTATGAGCTCCCACCTCTGGTTAGTGTCCATACTAGATTGAATTCTGGCCAGGTACCCTTTTACCACTTCCCCCATCCTCCCAAAGTCAGCCCTCCTGAAGTCCAGCACTCTTGTGCCAGATTCAACTCCTTCCTTGCCCATATCCAATGTGAGCCATACTGAGTGGTGGTCACTCCCTGACAGCGGTTTGTCCACTGTAAAGTTCTCTCACAAAGTCCCCATTTGCCAGCACAAGGTCAAGGGTATTCCCTAACCTGGTTGGTTCACTGACCATTTGCAGCAGGAAGCCGTCCTGGAAGGCATCCAGCAGTACCTGCTCCTTCTGTTCCTGGTTGTTGGGGTGCTCCAGTCCACTCCTGGCATGTTGAAGTCCCCACAATCACCACACTACCCTTCTCGCAGGTCCTCCTGATCTGTCCCGCTAGTTCTCTGTCTGACTCCTCCGTCTGAGATGGTGGCCTGTACACCATCCCATTCTAAGAATCCTATTCTTGAATCCTGGATTTGCACCCAAAGTGACCTGCACTACCTCCTCCCTTCCTCCCTTACACACTTCGTCCTTCCTTCACATATAGTGCCCCTTCCTTTCCCAATCACCCTGTCCTTACGAAATATCCTGTACCTGGTACAGACAGGTCCCAGTCATTGTATTGGTGGCTCATGTTTCTGTGATGGCTGCAATGTCCACCTCTTCCTCTGCCATGAGAACCTGCAACTCTGCAGTTTTCCTCCCAAGGCTCCTAGCATTAAGGGTAACCACCTTCCACCCTTTTCCTCCTCCCATCCTGCCCTCCTTTCCTAGCATCACCAATAGTACTTGCCATTTGTCCTTTGTCACTGTTATGGGGGGTAAGCTCATATGGTTTCCCAACCTGTGGTCTCTGCATATCTCTTCCCAAACTGCCACCCCCCACTCCTAGTTTAAATTCCCAACTTCCTATGTACTCCTCCATCCTCTGTTTCAACACTTTCTTCCTCCTCACTCAAGTGTAGTCTGTCCTGGCATAGAGACTACTGTCCTCCCAGGTCCCTCCCACCCCCCCAACAGCCCATACCCTTTAGCACAACACCAGGTTCTTAGCCATCCGTTACATTCCTCTATTCTCAGTTTCTTGTTGTGCTTGCCTTTGGCACCGGAAGTATCTCTGAAAGTTACTGATCTTCCTGCCCTCACATAATTGTGCTAGTTCCTCAAACCTCCTTCTGACTATATATACTGTCTTGTCAGCCAGGTCGTTTGTCCCAAGATGTATAATTAAATGAGGCTTGTCCCTACCCCTTCTAGCATATTTCCAGAACAGATTGTCCCACCCTTTCCGCTGTCATTCCTGGCATGGCCTCCACCCAAATGCATTATGACTCTCCCCCTTCTGCCCACCTGACTCCTCTTAGTATTGGCCTTCTTTTTATAACTTGCTTATGGCCCCATTATCCAGTACCAAGATGTCTTGTGGGAACAGACCATGGAGATGGTCAAATTGTCGTCTGAATGTCCTGCTACACAACAGCTCCTCCAGGCTCTCAAACTCGGGTTGGACGTCAGCTGACACCTCGTGCATTTAGCTTACAATGCTGTAGATGCCTCAGCTTGGGCAGCGGCAGTGGGCATACGCCTTCATCGGCACTCCTGGCTGTGGGTGTTGGAGCTTGCTCAGGATGTTCAGATGTCCATCCTGAATGCTCCTTTCAGGGGGTATAAACTGTTTGGAACTGATGTTCAGGACATTCTGTCCAACTTACAAGCCTCCAGACATACACTAAAATCAGTTCACTTGCTGTACCATACTTAGCGAAAGAGTGCTCCACGAGTGCCCTTTCATCGCGAACCCACGGACCCCAGCCCTGCCTACCCCCTGATCCTTCTTCAGCAAGGGTCTCTGAGGAGGAAGGGCAGCACCAGCCCCTGCCCCTACCTCAGACTGACTCCTTGCCTGACCCCCGCCCCAATGGATGTGGCGGAAGCGGTAGGGGGTTGGTTCTCTCTGCACCAGGACAGGTGGGTAGAGATCACAAACAGCAGCTGGGTGCTACAGCTTATAAGCCATGGCCACACTCTGGAGCTCACAGAATGGCCCCCAGAAAGACCCCCCAGTCTCTCCGTCTTACCCCCTGGCTCACATCCCCATTCTTTGGGAGGAAATCCAGTGCCTGCTCTGAAAAAGGGCAATAGAACCTGTGCCAGTATCCCAAGAGGGCAGAGGGTTCTGCTCCCTCTTCTTTTTGGTTCCAAAATGCACTGGTGACCTCCGGCCTATTCTGGACCTCAAGAACTGAACCTGCTCACAAGTTTATAAGCTCAAATGGGCGGACTGGGTGGGCCGTAGACCCTTATCTGCCGACACTGTCTATGTATCTATGTATGCTCATCCAGTGCAAAAAGTTCTGGATGGTTACCTTTCAGGGGTTGCTGCCCCTCCTGAACAAAGGGGATTGGATATGCTCCCTAGACATGCAGGATGTATATCCACATATCAAGATTTGTGCCCCACACAGGCAGTACCTCAGACTTCAGTTTTAGTGGCACACTTGCAGTTCTGGTCCTTGCCCTTTGACTTGTCCTTGGCTCCTCAGCTGTTTACCAAGTGTGTGGCAGTAGTCACAGCCTCCCTCAGGAGACAGGGATTCAGCATCTTTCCCTACCTGGACAACTGGCTACTCAAAGCTTTGTCTGTGGACAGCCCAGTCTGCACTCTGGAACACACCATCTGTTTGTTCTAGGACCTGGGCATTACGGTCAACTTGCCCAAGTCCGTTTTAACACCCGGCCAATGACTCCAGTACCTTGGGGCAGTCGATACAGCAAAGAGCATGGCCTTCCTTCCCCAGGACAGGGCAGACTGTCTCATAGCCCAGGCCAGGCTGGTGTTCCACAGCTGCTGTGTCTCCACCAGGGGTTTTCCTCCGGCTCCTGGGCATGATGGCAGCGGCCATAGTCACGGTGCCTTCATATGAGGATCCCTCAGTGGACGTTGAGAGTCTAGTGGGACCAACATAAGGACAACCTAGATCAGGAAGTCCTGGTCTCCTCCCGAAAGAAGAAGGTTCTACGTTGGTACTACTTTGGTGGATGGAGCCCACCAGCCTTCACAGGGGGGGTCCCCTTCGCTATTCCCTTCCCTCAGCTGATTCTGACCACAGATGCCTCGGGGATGGGCTGGGGAATGCATCTGGGCCCACACCAAATACAAGGGACATGGTCCTATCTGGAATCCTCTCTATATATCAATGTCCCGGAAATGCAGACGGTGCTATATACCCTGCAGGCCTTTCAGACTCAGCTGTCCTTGGGTCTTCTGCTGGCGCAGACAGACAATATGACTGTCGTTCACTATACTGTATAAACTAGCAGGGAGGTACTCACTCGTTCCCCTTCTGCAGAGAAGTGATGAGAGTGTAGTACTGGGCTCTGGACCACGACCTAGAACTGTCATCCGTCCATGTTCTAGGTGTCCAAAACGTCCTGGTGGATGACCTAAGCCGGTCAAAGTCAAAGATGCATGAGTGGGAGCTTCTGACCTCAGTCGTCGAAGACCTCTTTGATAGATGGGGTTGTCTAGAGTTGGACCTTTTTAATCCCCACTCAACACAAAACTGCCACGTTTTTGCTCGCTAGATTCAGGGCCTTTAACATAGAAACATAGACTTTGACGGCAGATAAGGACCACTTGCCCACCCAGTCTGCCCATTTCCTACCTATTGGATAAGCTGCAGATCCTAGTTAACCAACAACCTACTTCTTCCTAACCCCCACCAAAATTGCCTTATGTCTGTCTCATGCATTCTTGAATTTCCCCACTGTTTTTGACCCCACAACCTCCTCAGGAAGGCCATTCCATGTGTCCACCACCCTCTCCATGAAAAAATATTTCCTCATGTTGTCTCTGAGCCATCCTCCCTCTATCTTCAAATTGTGTCCCCTTGTTCTTGCACATCTCTTTTTCTGAAAGATGCTACCCTCTTGAACTTTGTTGATTCCCTTGAGGTACTTGAAAGTTTCTATCAAGTTTCCCCCTCTCCCTTCTCTCCTCGAGGGTATACATATTATGCTCCTTTAGTCTCTCTTCATATGGCTTCTGGTGCAGACCCTGGACCATTTTAGTTGCCCTCCTCTGGACTGCCTCCATCCTGTCTATATTCTTGTGGAGATGTGGTCTTCAGAACTGCACGCAGTACTCCAGATATGGTCTCACCAACTGTCTGTACAGAGGGATAACAACTTCCTGTTTTCTACTTGTGATGCCTCTCCCTATAAATCCCAGTATCCCTCCAGCCCTCCTTTCTGCCTTCTCACATTGCTTGCTTATCTTTAGATCATATGATATGACTACCCCAGGTCTCTTTCCATTTTTGTTGTTGTTAGTACCCCCACAATTGTGTACTCTTCCCCTGGTTTTTGTTTCCAGGCACATTACTTTGCACTTCTTTGCATGGAATCCAAGCTGCCATACTTTTGACCATTCCTCCAACCTTGCCAAGTCCCTTCTCATCCTTTCCACCCCCTCTGTACATCAACCCTGTTGCAGATCTTTGTGTCGTCTGCAAAGAGGCATACTTTTCCTTCCATTCCCTCTGCAATGTCACTTATAAAGGACTGTTCCCAGTACTGAACCCTGCGGTACCCCACTAGTAACCCCCTTTCTTCAGAGTGGACTCTCTTTACTATTGCCCTCTGTGTCCTGTTTAGTCTTCTGGTGAGACGCGTTATCCCTCTATTGGAAAGGGAAGTTTCTGTATGCTTTCCTTCCCTTCTCTCTGCTTCAGACAGTGCTAATTAAGCTACAGATGGAAGGGGCCACAGTGATCCTTATCGCCCATTTTTGGCCTTGTCAGATCTGGTTCCCCTTACTCCAGCAATTGGCAGTGGAACCTCCAGTCCCCCTTCCTCTGTGCATTGGCTTGCTGTCCCAGAAACGGGGTACCCTGGTCTATCCAGACCTCAAGTCCCTGCACCTTCATGCCTGGCTCCTGAGGACGTAGACATGGCCCGATTTGGGGTGTCTCCTAAAGTGGCAGATGTCCTGGTGGTGGACAGAAAGCCTACCACCAGGCTCACTTGTTCCATGAAGTGGAAGTGTTTCTCGTTATGGGCTGCTTCACACCAGCTGGACCCCTTCACCTGTCCTGTGAATCAGATCTTGGAGTACCTGCTGTCTCTTTCAGATTCGGGCCTAGGGTACTCCTCTGTTAAAGTGCACATGTCTGCCATCTCTGCTTTCCATGTGCCCACTGATGGCCGTACAGTAGCACAATTGGAAGTGCCACGTACCTTTCTGAGAGGCATCCTTCACCTGAAGTCTCTTATTCCCAAACCCGTCCCTCCATGGGACTCGAATTTTGTGTTAGAAAAGCTGACTTTGAGCCTGCCATGACTTGCGAGCTATGCTGTCATGGAAAGCCTAATTTTTAGTTGCCATTACTTCTGCTCGAAGGAGTTCCGAGCTTCAGGCGCTCGTGTGAGCAACCTTATTTGGTTTTCCACAAAGACAGAGTGTTTTTGCGTACTAATCCTAAATTTCTTCCTAAGGTGGTGTCTGAGTTTACCGTGAATCAATCCATCCACCTGCCTGCTTATTTTCCAGAGCATGCCAGTCCGAGGGAAGCATTGCGCCACACTTTGGATGTGCATAGAATCTTGCATTACTATACACACCGCACCAAGGACTGCAGGAAATCCAAACAGTTATTCGTTTCTTTACACACTGCACCAAGGACTGCAGGAAGTCCAAACAGTTGTTTGTTTCTTTCGCCCTGGGAAGTGGCCCTGTGTCTAAGCAGTATCTGTCCACATGATTGGCCAACTGCATAATGTATTGTTACAGGAAGTACGGAAAGGAACTTCCTGGGGATGTTAAGTGCCATTCCACCAGATCTCTGGTGCTGAGACTTTCCTGAAACAGGCCACTTCAGTTGCATGTTTCAGGAAAGTCTCAGCTCCAGAGATCTGTGCAGTGGGTACTTGGAGTTCTGTCCACATCTTTACCAAGCACTACAGTCTGGACATTGCCTCTAGGCGCAGGGCTAACTTTGGCCTAGCTGTTCTTCAGGGCCTACTTTCTTAGGTTCTTGGTTCCTACCACCCAGACTGGCTGCCTATGTCCGAACTGCTTGGGATTCGTTCTGTAGGTGCTGCCTGCTGCAAGAGATACCCACAACGTCAGCTAGTACAGTTATGTAAGAACTTACCGTAACAGTAGATCTGCGAGGGGATCTCTTACAGCAGGCCATGCCATCCCTCTCTCCTTCCCTCTAACTCTACTGGAATCTTTCTGTAGTCTGTGGATTCTTCTCTCCTTCCATTTTGGCAGGAACCTTTGATCTTACTTCGAGGTTATCTCTTGAAGCAGGCCATCACTGGTAGGACTATAGCTGCCAGGCAGTAGGACCACATGGAAACTTTTTAGCTAGCAGTCTACCAGAGGGGGCCGCCTACCTCCAATGTCAGCCACTGACATCAGCCAATCCTATAAAGGCGGGCGGCCCCATACCCTCCTCCGTTCTTTTCTTGCCATCAACCAATACATGTTAGACTGCTGAAACCGCTGCAGCTACAGTCAATTGTCATTTCCCGTGTTTACCACGCTTTATTATTTTTCGATTCTAACACATTTTTAACATCAAATTTTTGGTGTTCTCACCAGTCGGTTTATGTCTTCTAAACCTTCTTCATCTTCTGACCGCTCCATGAAGTGTGCCTGCAGCAAACAGATCCCGGACAAGGACGTCCATTCTGCCTGTGTCTTGTGCCTAGGCCCAGACAATGACGTCCAAACCTGCAAAGTTTGCCAGGGATTCAACCCAGCCACCAGGCGACATCGCCAGAAGATCTTGGAGAGTTACCTTATTAAGCAGAAGATCGCCTCGGTGGAACAGGAGCTGCAGGCCAGGAGCTCCTCTGTTTCCCCGGCCCAGTCCTCATTCTTGAAACAAGGTCAGCAGGAAACACAAGCATAAGGATTAAGATTGGGCTTGACCCCAATCTGTCCCCTCACAAGAAGTCAAACATGACCGCAAAATGGTCTTCCTCCTTTGGGGGTTCGACCTCTTCAGCCCCGCACACCCTAAATTCTACAGAGCTACCGGTGGTCCAGCCACCTGCCCAGGTTACCCTCTCAGGCGATGGCTCCTCGGGTCAGGGTAGTTTGTATTCTGCTCCCCAGCCCCTGCTGTTCCGGCCCATATTCACAGCGGGCACACAGTCAGGCGGCTAGGCCAGAGTATCTTTGGCCAGCATGAGTGCGGCAGACACCAGGCTTCTCAGTGCCATTCCCCGACACCCGCCCCACCGATGCCGGTTCCATTCTCTGGGACCGCAGCCATCTCTGCTTCTCTCTCTCAGGGGCAGATGCTGCAGGACACCGGCATCTCTTCAAGCACAGTTTCTCCACAGTTCTTTATCTGGGGGTCGCCCTCCACCCCAGCGCCCGTTTCTCCACAGCTGGCGCCCATGGATCCCCTCTGATATCACCTCAGCCAGTGCCTGCCGGGCCTGCGCCTGTTCTCCCTATGCTACAGCCCATGGGACCCGCACCAGCCTTGCCCCTTCCGCCCACCGGCCCTTTGCCTGTCCTTCTCTAGTCCAGTGCCTGCCAGGCCTGCGCCGGCCCCTCATCAGCCAGTGCCCATTGGGTCTGCACCTGTCCTGCCACAACCTGCACCAGTGGGTCTGGTGCCAGTCCTGCCACAGCTTGTGCCCATAGGACCTCAGCTGGGGTATCCTTCACTGGCACCTACGGGTCCGGCGCCTGCCTACTCTTACCCCACGCCTGCTGGACCTGCGTCAGGGTACCCATGCCCAACGTCCCTGCGACCAGCGCCGGTCTACAATAACCCAATGCCAATGGAACCAGTACCTGTCCCCTTTGATTACCAAGATCTGCTCTTGACCTTATGGTCTCTTATGCAGATACAGGTCCCTGCCCCACGAGGACCAGCCTCAGGCACCCCTCAAGGGCCTTCTTTGGAGCCCCCTTTCCCCAGCCCCAGTTCGGCTGGGCTCCAGCGCTCCTCGCAACCCCAAGGATAGGCCTGACTTGGACTGTCGGCCTGATATTAGTGGGGATGACAGTACGGACAACACAGCCAAGAGTGAAAGCAGCGAGTCTTCCTCTCTAGATGTGGAATCCTTAGACGGGGAGGGGTCACTGAGTAACACCCCTAAATCCCCCCAGATGATCCCACTTTCATGCGACACATTCAAGCCACTATGGGGTGGGAGACCAAAAAGCAGGACCCCGAGTGGCTCCATTTGGCGCTTTACCTACGTAAGCCCAAAGCCCCTCCTTTGGTGGTCCCTCCATTCATTGAATCCTATGAGGATGTTACCCGGGCTGCTTGGAACTGCCCCCACACAGTCCTGGCAGTGTCCAAAAAGGCAGACAGGCTTTACCACACACCGGCTGGCAAACCATATTTTGGAGAACAGGCCAAGGCGGATTCAGTCATCATAAATGCGGCACACAACCGAACCAAGAGGCCTAATCACCTCAGCTCCCTCCCACCTGATAGGGAGTCTCAGCAGCTGGAACAGATGGGCAAGTGTTCTTTCTCCTCTGCCACCTTGGCCATTCGGGCCATTAATTACTTGGCCCACATGGTGCAGTATAGGCCAGGGTTGTGTTCCTAACCATGCCAGATGACCCTTCTAAGCAGCAGGTCCTCCAGGCCCTCAAGTCAGGCTTGGTCATCAGTACCCATGTTCTAAGGGCTGCCTATGATGTGGTAGATGCCTCTGGCCAAGCAACAGCTGTGTGCATTTGTATGAGACGCCACTCCTGGCTACGGGTCCCGGGCTTCATTCAGGATGTCCAGTCTAATATAATGGATGCCCCTTTCAGAGCTTTTAAACTTTTTGGGGAGATGTTCAGGATATCATCTCTGACCTCCAGGCCTCAGAATGGGCTTTCATATCCGTCCACACCATGCATCATACCTAGCCAAAGTTGGAGCAGCAAGCTCCTTGTCATTGCTCCTCCCACAGGCAGGCCCATGCCCCTCCCAAAGCCCAGGGCAAATGAAAGGTGGCCACTCATTCTCCCACTGCCACCTGTAGCACCAAAGGTGCAGCCACAGCCCAGTCAGTGGCTGCTCCCTCCTCCTGATTCTTTGCCAAACCCCCCTCACCCCTCCAGTTGTAGATCAGGAGGTGGTCATAGAAGGTTGCTTCTTCCTTCACCTGAACAGGTGGTGGGCGATAACAACAAATGACTGGATGCTGCAACTTATTGAGCATGGCCACGCGTTAGAATTTGTGGAGTGGCCTCCAAAAAATCCTGTGGGGTGGTCCTAGCACCCTCCCGACCACATCCCCCTCATCCAGGAGGTAATTCCAGCCCTACTTCAGAAAAAGGCCATAGAGTCAGTCCCACCATTTCAGCAGGGCAGGGGGTTCTACTCCCACTTCTGCCTGTTCCCCAAGCACATGGGAGACCTTCGCCCCATCGTGGACTTAAGCCAACTGAACCTGTTTATAGAGTACAAATGGTTCAGAATGAGCAGGGGACTGGATCTGCTCTCTGGATATGCAGGATACCTACCAGCATATTAGGGTTTTCGCTTCCCACCGGCGCTTCCTCCATTTCCACTTTCAGGGAGTGTACTACCAGTTCAGAGCTCTGCCTTTTGGTTTGTTCTCAGCCCCAGGGTCTTCACCAAATGCCTGGCAGTGGTGGCAACTGCCTTGAGAAGGCAGGGTTTCTATGTGTTCCCATACCTGGATGATTGGCTTCTGGCTGCCCCATCCAGGGAATGTCTTCTTCAAACTCTGGCTCACACCTGCAGTCTGTTCCAGGCTTTGGGCATCACTATAAACATGCCAAAATTCTTTCTGACCCCCTGCCAATGTCTCCAGTACACAGGGGCAGTGCTGGACGTGGCCCAGGGGATGGCCTTCTTGCCGTCAGAAAGAGCAGAGCATCTTATGGACCAGGACCGTCATCTTTACTCCAGCCGTTATGTCCCAGCAGGGGCTTTTCTACACCTTCTAGGCCTCATGGCCACAGGGATTGCCACAGTTCTCTTAGTCAGGTTGCACATGAGAGTCCCTCAAGGAACGCTGCAGGTCCAGTGGGACCAACACACAGACGCCCTGGATCAACCGGTTATGATCTGAGATCCAGTCAAGAGGATACTGTTGTTGCTGGAGCCCTGCAACCTGCTTCAGGTGGTTTCCTTCTGTATTCCTCCCCCTCAGCAGGTCCTTATGATGGATATCTCGAATCTCCATTGGAGTGCTCACCTGGGAGTTCACCAGACTCAGAGAACATGCACCGAGTTGTAGAGGGAACTCCTCATCAATGTCCTGGAGATGCTAACAGCCTGCAGGCCTTCCAGGCACAGTTCTCCCTGGGTCCACTCTTGATTCAGACAGACAACATTTGCGTTGTTTATTACATAAACAAGCAAGTGGGGACTCATTTCTACCCCCTGTAAAAGGAAGTGATGAGAGTCTGGCATTGGGTCATAGAGCATGGACTGGAGCTCTCGGCTGTCCATGTTCCTGGTGACAAAAACATACTGACAGACAGTCTAAACTGGTCTTGGTCCAGAGTCCACAAGTGGGAACTTCTGACGTCGCTGTTCGAAAGTCTGTTCAACAGATGGGGTCATCCCAAATGGAACCTTTTTGCATCCCCACACAACACAAAACTGATGCTTTTCTGCTGGCTCGATCCAGGGCCTGGAGTTTTCTGGCAAGGCACATTGTCCCTCTCTTGGAAAGGGAGATTCCTATATGCCTTCCCTCTCTTCCCATTCCTTCAGAGGATCCTGATCAAGCTTCAGCTGGAAGGGGTGACTGTGATCCTGCTTGCCCCCTTCTGACCTTGTCAGATCTGGTTTTCCTTGCTTCAGCAGCTGGCAGTGGAACCTCCAGTATCCCTGCCGCTATGCACAGGCTTGCTCTCCCAGGAGCAGGGCACACTGGTCCATCCGGATCTCAGATCTCTCCATCTCCATGCGTGGCTCTTGAGGACATAGCCATTGCTGGATTTGTGGTGTCTTCCAGAGTGGCAGGTGTCCTGGTGGCAGCCAGGTAGCCTTCTACCAGGGCCACTTACTCTTATGAAATGGAAGCACTTTGCCCTTCGGGCTGCATCGCACCATTTGGATCCCTTCACCTACCCAGTGGATCTGGTGTTGGAGTACCTTCTGTCCCTTTCAGACTCTGGTTTATAGTACACCTCAATTAAGGTACATCTTTCTGCCATCTCTGCATACCATGTACCTGTAGAGGGTCGTTCAGTGGCTTAACTTGATGTGTCTTTCACATTCTTGAGCGGCATTCTTCATTAAAAGCCTCCAATCCATGATCCTGTCCTGGCTTGGAACCTCAATTAGAAACATAGAAACATACAAGTTGATGGCAGATAAGGACCGCAAGGCCCATCCAGTCTGCCCATTTCTTTTTTCTACCTTATAAATGTGCCATCGGCCTTTGCTCTGTTAGTGGCCTATCTATTCATAGTCATTTGTATTGCTCCCTTATGCCTATCCCATGCCTGTTTGAAACCCTGCACTGTATTCATAGCCACCACTTCTTGTGGTAAGCCATTCCATGCATCCACCACCCTTTCTGTGAAAAAGAATTTCCTCACATTCCCCTTAATCGGCCCCTCCTAATCTCATGCTATGTCCTCTTGTCCTGCTATTTTTCTTATATTTAAACATGTTAGACTCTTTCACCTTGTTAATGCCCTTAAGGTGTTTGAATGCCTCGATCATATCACCTCTCTCCTCCTTTGCTCAAAGGTATACATATTGAGCTCTGTTAATCTGTCCTCATATGTCTTCTGATGCAGTCCTGCACCATTTTGGTTGCCCTCTCTGGACTGCCTCAATTTGGTTAATGTCCTTGTGAAGGTGTGGCCTCCACTGCCGCAGTACTCCAGATGGGGCCTAACCAGTGTCTTGTAAAGAGGATTACCTCCCTTATTAATTTGTGATACCCTACTACACACCCTAACACCCCCTAGCTCACCTACTGCTTTAGAGGTCTGCTTGAGATTTCAGGTCATCAGTGATGATGATGCCCAAGTCTCTTTTCTTCCTTGTGGCTGCTAGCAACTCCTCCCAGCCTATAGGTGGCTTCAGGGTTCTCTTTCCTATGTGCATGATCTTGCACTTCTTTGTATTAAATCCAGTTGCCACTCTTCTGACCATTTTGCTAGTTTATCCAGATCTTCTCATTCTGCCCACCCCATCTGGATCATCTACTCTGTTGCAGATCTTGGTGTTATCTGCAAACAGACAAGCCTTACCCTCTAGTCCATCTGCAAGGTCACTAATGAAGATGTTGAAGAGGACTGGCCCCAGGACTGATCCTGAGGTACCCCAATTTGTGACTTGCATCTTTTCTGACTGTATACCATTTACCACCACTCTGTTTTCTGCCCGTCAACCAGTTTGCCACCCAGTTGACCAACTTGACCCACCCCGAGCCTACCCAGCTTATTTATCAATCTTCTATGTGGAACAGTGTCAGAAGTTGCTGAAGTCAAGGTAGGCGACATCAACTGCTCCCCTTGGTCCACCACTCTGGTTACCCAGTCAAAGAAATCTATGAGATTAGTTTGACAGGACCTTCCTTTGTAAACCCATGTTGTCTTGGATCCTGTGCCCCTATGGATCCCAGGTGTTGCACTATCTTTTCCTTAAGGAGTGCCTCCATAATCTTTCCCACTACTGAGGTAAGACTGACTGGTCTGTGGTTCCCGCCTCCTCCCTGCTACCACTCTTGTGAAGCGGGATCACATGAGCCCTTCTCCAGTCTTCTGGGACCTCTCCTGTGCTCAGAGACTCACTAAACAGTTCTGCTAATGGCTCTGCTAGTTCCATCTTTAGCTCCTTAGTACCCTGGGATGTATGCCATCAGGTCCCATTGCCTTATCCACCTGATCTTAGCAAGCTCTTGTAGGACCCTTTCTTTTGTGAAGGAGTAGTGCCCACCTCCTCCCCTGTGTCCATGATGCTGAGCTGTGGGCCCTGCCCTACCTTCTCTTCAGTAAATACTGAGCAAAGTATCTATTTAGGATAGATGCCTTTACAGGGTCCTCCTCACATGCTCCTTTTTCTCCATTGCTTAGCAATAACCCTCTGGACTTTCTCCTTTCACTAATGTATCTATAGAAAGTCTTGTCACCTTCTTTTACTGTTCATGCTAGTTTTTCCTCAGTTTGGGACTTTGCCTGCCTTACTGCCTTCCCTGCTTCCCTTAGGGCAGTTTGGTATGCCTCCTATCTTCATCCCATTGTGTTCCTTATATTTCCTGAAGGCCAGCCTTTTGGCTCTGACCTTTCTGCTACTGTATTTGAGAACCAAAGTGGTTTCCTTCTTCTTTGCACTTCCTTTTCTAACACAATGGGATGTTGCTTCAAGTATTGCATCCTTAGTGCTTGCCCACTTGCCTGTACCCTCTCACCTGTGTTTCTTTTGCCAGGGCTAGCTTAACTCTGTTGGCCATCTTATCAAAGTCAGCTCCTCTGAAGTCCCATATTTTGCCTTGGAATGGGATGATTTAGATGTAGTAGCCAAATTGAACCATACCATGTGATGGTCACTGGCCCCAGGTGACCTTCTACCTGAGATCTGTGATCCTTCCTTGTTAGTCAGTACTAGATCTAGGATAGCCCTGTCTCTCGTGGGTTGCTGTACCAGTTGTTTGAGGCCCTCCCCCTACAGGGAATCCACTATGTGTCTAGTTCTGGCAGATGTTCCTGCTGGTATTGACCAATCTGTATCCGACATGTTGAAGTCTGCCATTATCAGAACCTCCCCCTTTAGCTACCATGTTTTGTATATCTTCTAACAGTAATGTGTCTATGTCCTCCCCCTGGTCTGGGGGCCTGTAGACAACCCCAGTTCTTATGGCTGTCCCATTTCCTGTTTCCAGGGTGACCCACAGTTCTTCTGGCTCCTTACATGTATTCTGAATTTCTGTAGCTTTGATATTTTCATTGACATACAGGGCCACTCCTCCCCCACTTTTTGCACCTCGGTCTCTTCTGAACAATACATAGCCAGGTACTGAAGTCTCCCAAGTGTGGTTACTGGTAAACCACGTCTCACTAATTGCTACTATGTCCAGTTTAACCTCTGACATTATTGCCTGCAGGTCTGGGATATGTGTTGGAAAGCTCACCGTGCCTCCCATTGAACCATCTGCCTCTTGCGAGTTGTGCTTTCTGTCGCGAAAAGCGTTATTTTTAGTTGACATTAACTTCTGCTAGAAGGATTTTTGAGCTTCAGGCCCTCATGTGTAAGGAGCCTTATTTGATTTTTCACAAAGACAGGGTGTCTTTGCAAACCAACCCTAAGTTTCTTCCTAAGGTGGTGTCAGAGTTTACTTTGAATCAATCCGTCCAATTACCTGTTTATTATTCAGAGCGTTTCAGGCAAGGGGAGGCATTGCTCCATACCGTAGATGTGCACAGAATTTTGTAGTGCTGTACACACTGGACTAAAGACTCTAGGAAGTTGAATCATTTGTTTGTTTCATTCACTCCTGGGAAAGAGGGCATCCCGGTGTCCAAACAGGGTTTGTCTAAGTGGTTAGCCAGTTGCATTGTCTTTTGTTACCAGAAGTGCAGTAAGGAACTTCTGGGAGCGGTTAAGGGCCATTCCACCAGGGGTATTGCCACATCGGTAGCTTGTTTCAAAAATGTATCAGCTGCTGACATTTGCACTGCTGCTATCAGGAGCACTGTGAGCACCTTCACTAAACATTACAGTCTGGACGTCACCTCTAGGTGTAGGGCTAACTTTGGCCCAGCTGTTCCTCAAGGTCTTCTTTCATAGGCCACTGTTTTTTGCCTACCACCTGGACAGTCTGTCTGTAGTTGTCAGAGCTGCTTGAGACTCAGTCCTACCGGTGATAGCCTGCTGCAAGAGACACCCTTGAAGTAAGAAAAGTACAGTTACGTAAGAACTTACTGTAACAGTAGATCTTTGAGAGGATCTCTTGCAGTAGGTATTGCTTTCTTGCCCTCCTTCTCCCTTTTTCTGATTCTCTCTCCTCAGCCATGGGGTGAGCCTTCTGCTTCTCACTGTCTATGCTATTGGGATACCTCGGAATCCTCGTTGGTTCCCCCGAACAGCATCCTGCTTTTGGTCTCCAGCGAGAGAACTGAGGAGGGTATGGGGGCCACCCTGCCTTTATAGGATTGGCAGATATCAGTGGCTGATGTCGGAGGTGGGAGGCCCCTTCTGGTAGACTGGTAGCTAGAAAGTTTCTGTGAGCCGGTCCGGTGGCACAGAAGGTTGAGACACTGGATGCCTTACCTCGCGCTATGCTGGCGACCTGGGTTCAGGAACGTCCTTGGGTCGTCGGGGTGCTGGCGTGGGGGGGGCAGGGTGGAGCAGGATTGAGCATGCTGGTGGGCAGCTCTCCTCTCCTGAGGGTGGTGAGGGTGAGTTGGCACCCCCCCCCCGTAGTTCTGCTTCCACTGGGTGGAGGTCCGGTGGGTAGCGTAGGTGGAGAGGGGGTGGCAAAGCATTGGGAGTGGAAGGGGCTGAGCTGGTGCCACGAGGTGCGAAGCATGCCTCCACACACTCGCACGGCCGTGTGCCAGGGCCTCGGGGGTAGGGAGAATACACACACAAAAATGCATATGTGTCCCTATCGCCGGTTGGTGGGAGGAGGTGACTGGGACCAAACAGCTAAATTAAAAAAAAAAAAAAGTTTCCATGTGGTCCTAGTGCCTGGAGGCTGTAGTCCTACCGGTGATGCCCACTGCAATAGATCCTCTCGAAGATCTACTGTAATGGTAAGTTCTTACGTAACTGTACTGTACCTCCTTAGTTCATCAGCAGGAGCCTTTTTGCTCTGGTCTTTGGCAGGAGAACTGAGGAGGGAGCGGGGGGCAGCCCACTTTTATGGGGTTGTCCGACGTCAGAGGGTGATGTCTGAGTGGGTGGCCCCTAGTTAGACTGTTAGCTAGAAAAGTTTCTGGCTGGTCCTAGTGCCTGATGGCAGTAGTTCTATAGGCGTGGTCTGCTGCAAGAGATCCCCTCTCTGTTATGGTAAGTTTTTACGTAACTGTACTTTACTTAGTCTGCACAGAAAGTTGTCTGTCATGTGGTATGTCTATGTTAGGATAGTGTTTACTCTAGTAGGTTTCTGCTGTGAGTTGGGGTTAGATTGCGGTCCTCTTATCCATTCTGCTATTCCCTCTCTCTTTATGGAAGTCATGCCTCTGTCTGCTATCAGGTACCAATTACTGCCAGTCATTGCTAATTTCAGACTCTATCTATTATCAGTCATTACTAGCTGCTGTTAGTCTGTCCTCAGACTTTGTGTTCACCACTTGTTGTGCTGTACTATTGGAACACTTCCTTACCTTTAGCCTAAAGGAATTTTGTTCCCATGGCATGTCTAGGGATGGAAGCCTCCTCAAGACAGTTCCTTTGCCCTCACGATACCCCAATAGGGTAGTAGTTTCCCATGGGACAGAGAGTGCGAACGGCCAAGTATCCATGTATGACAATCAACAACAAATTCATTCAAGTACCTTCAGACTATCCACAACATTGCACAAGCATAGCTTCTCCCCATTAAGTTGCATACTCTCACTGAATTCGAAGGCTGTGCCTGCAATTCAGTGGATGAGAGCTATCAGCCACACCCCCCCTTCCTGAGCTATTTAAGCCAGCTTCCTCCAGCCTCACTCGGAAGCAGGGTTTCTTTGCCACACCATCCTCCCCTCCTCTTCCTCCAGTAGCGTGCCTCTCTCTCTCCTTGGGTCTCCTTCCTAAGGTACCTTTAGCCTAAAGGAATTCTGTTCCTGCCACAAATCTAGGGGTGGCACCTACTCGGGGTTCTTCTGCCTTCATGGTACCCCAACAGGGTGGTTGTTCCCCATGGGACAGAGAGTGTGAATGGCTGAAGCAGCCACGTATGACTGTCAACTACAGTCATTCAAATACTTTCAGACTATCAACAACATTACACAAGCATAACTCCTCATGAAGTTGCATACACCCATTGACCCTCCCCACCCCACCAGTAGACTTCCTCCGCTTGGACCTGGCTCAGTTCTTTGGCATAAAAGAAATTCATATTGAGTGAATACAAGTGGCAATGTAAAAGCAAAGCCGTTGTATCTAGCTTTTTTTTAAATGGGGGTACAGATGAGTCACAAGACGAGTGCCAATTCTATCCTATTGTTTAAACCTGGCCATTTTGTGACATCCAAGGCATAGATCCAGTAATTTTCTGTCCTGAGCAATATATTGTCAAAGTCCCCTCCTCTCTTAGGTCTGGTGGGTTTTTCTGATCCAACAAGTAAGGCCCCAAGTTTTGCAACATCTGTATAAATACTAACATTCACTGCTATTGCCTTTTCCTCACTTTCGTATACAACCACTCTGACATGTTCACCCACCCTTATTTTCTGCTGTCTTAGGGGTTTTCCCTCAATAGAATCAATCACATGTACAGGTAGCCAGATATACCACCCTTTCACTTACAAAGTTAATGAAATGTCTGATAAGGACTAGCTGTCCAGATTTGGGGTTGGGTTTTGTTTGGCAGGTGACCCCACAGTATATACATTTACAACATTTGTGGCATCTGTCTGGTAGGGGTGGTAACCAGGTAGTTTGTATTTGTACTATAGGTTGCATAGAGTTGACCAACATGTCCTTCAAATTGCTTCTCTTTTTGTATACCATCCTGGGTGGATTTCGTAACAACTTCTCTGGATCTGCTCTAATGATCCCCAATTTTTCTCATAGCTTCAGCACCTTTTGATTAAACATTGAGGGCAGAATTCACAAAGAAGATGCGCCAGCGCAAATCAGAAGCACCAAGCACAGACAGAGCGATTCACAGAGGCATGCGCAATGGGATGCGCCGAGCACAGCCCCTCTGTGAATAACCCAGAATCAGTACAGCGCAATTGGAGATGCGCCAGTGCATCCCAGATGCCCTGAGCCACACAGGGGAGCAATTCAGAGCAAGTGGAGCAAGCCAGCAGGGCAGTAGGGAGCAACCAGGAAGCTGGAACAATGAAACCCATGGACACAGGTGCTGAGATCAACAAGTTTATAAAAGTAAAAATGCAGATCAGAAACTGTACAACAGAAAAGGAGAACAACAAACAACAACAACAACAGCCATCATAGAAAGGGACAGGGTGGGACTGGCAGGGATGAGAAGGAAGGCAGGAAGGGGATAGTAACAGGGGGCTATGTACAAAGGCAGTTTACAAAGTCAGGCACCTACAACAGGCAGGGGTCCACTACCGTGGCCGTGCACCGCCTCGCCACACCCTCACACGGCCACGGACCGGCAGGCGCTGCAGGATGCCCTGCAGGGCAGCCTACAGTCACTGCACAGTCCGTGCCATTGGATGGAGAGCGGCTTGTATAGCCACACGGATCCTCTGGTCCAGGTCCAGCGGAGCACCACCCCCGGCCACAGCATGGCAATCCTGGAGACCTACAGCAACGACAGAGAAAACACACACACTGAGGGCCTGAACGTGGACAGCACCCCCACCCCGCAGTAACCCAGAGCAACAGTAATGCAGCAACAGCAGAGTGCACCGCTCACCTGCTCCTGCATGGGCACCAGGCCTGGCACGCATGTCCTCCGCTCCACTCAACAGCGTCCGCGGCCCTCCGCCTGGCCCTGCAAAACACAACAGACAGACAGCGCCATGACTCAACACAGCAGTGCCAGAAGCACACCACAACACCCATATGCACAGGCGGTGTAGGGACAGCCAGATACTGCCACTGTGCTAGATGCACAGCCAAAGTGCCCACCCCCCAGACGCCGGCCAGTGTGCATGCAGCACACAGTGGTATCCAGCCGTGCACTCCCCAGTGGCCTGCATGCATACACAGCACTGCCTATTGACCACCCCAATGGCAGACATGGTATGGCTACACTGGGCAGGTGCAGCCACAGCCATGTGTGCAGGATGACTGTAACCCATGTGGGTGCTCCATGAGGGCAGTGACACACACACCCAATCCGCACCACAAAAGCATCCAGATGAGCAACACCTACCTGGCCATGGCAGTGCACCCATGCACGCACAGCGACGCAGCTGCTGCAGTCTCTCTGGGTCCTGCCTCTGGAGGTTGCCAAATTGATGCCTGCACTGCTCCCCAGTGCATGGCATCCCCGTGCACTGCACAAGCCTCTGGGCAATGGAGGCCCACACCTCAGCCCTGGGCACATGGAGGTCTTCCTGCCCAAACAGCTGCCCCTCCCCAGACCTGACCAGAGCCACCAGATGCAGCAGCTCCACCTGGGACCAGTTCATGGCCCTAGGTGTCTGTCTCCCAGCTCTAGGCATACTTAAACTGCAGTACACAGCTGTATGGAGCAACGCGGTAATGCGTGGTACAGTATGCGACATGCGCCACATGAGACACTGAGGCACGTGCAGTACACTGCGCACTGTGCATGAAGCATGATAGGTCCGAGGCAACATGGCTGTGCATGCGCAATGACAACTGCAAAGGCATGGCAAGGTCATGTCCGGGTCGCCCATGCACGTGTGGCTGCTATTTTGTGCACGGCATGCGCTATAGACACCTATCGCGCACAGCCCAGCAGTCCTGCAGCTGCGCATCGGGTAAGCATCATAGTGGCGCATATTGGGTGGATGCACGATTCAACATGGTGACTGCGCATGCGTGACAGATGCGCCGTGTACACTGCCCCCAATTCAGGAACATGCGCCCAATGTGATGCGCATGTGCCAGGGATGTGCCATAATGTAATAGACGCAAATTAGAGATGCTCCTTGTAAAGTGAGATAAGCTGGGGGCAATTATGCAATTCACAGACAATGCGCCTAAAACAGCCTCATTTCACATGCGTGGGCATCTCAGCTGATTAGCATCTCATTACCAGAGGCCCAGGCCTCATCTGCATGCCCTGAGCCATAAATGTTCCCAATTCAGCAGGCTGAGACTAGGAGACTGAGAGGAGACAGAGCCTTGAAGGTGAGTACATAGCTATATTTACAAGGTCTACAGCACTTACTAGGGGGATTTAACATGTGAATGCATTGCCTCCCAAAATGTGGGACAAATGGTACAAATGTGGAACACTTAACCAGACCTTTACCTAAGAAGCTCAGAACACTGTTAAAGTGTTCACCTTCATGTTCAGAAGGGCTGTTAGGAAGTCAGTAATATATTGTGGCAGCATTTACTATAGAGTCCAGCTATATAATGTCAGGATTGAATGTGGGAGAAGTCCTCGCAGTTTGGAACAGGGAGGTCCTACGAATTACATTGAGGGACTGTTACACGTAATGTGGGACAGTTGAAAGGTACTGTATGTGTGAATAGGTGTAACTGGCCATATGTGGTGGACTCAGCGTTGTGCTACAGGTTTGTCTGAGGCACACAGCAGTGCCTGTGCAGGCACAATGACAGTGTTGCTATGCCACACACTCTGCACCAAGGTCTGTAGCCGCCTGTCTGTGCCCCCCCAAGCCACACAGGTATACCAGGGGCGGTACCCGGGATGGAAGGAGTACCAAGGCGGGGACACATATGCCACTGAGGTACTAGTCCATGTCCATGGCAGACTGCACCACATGCCCCCTTGGGGGCAGCAGCAGTTTTGCCCCAGCCATGGACTGGTGGCCATACATGGCAAGTGCACCATCCTCAACGGACCATGGGGCACCACCCCCTGTGCCAGGACACCCACCCGCAGACCACCACCCAGCACACCAGCTGCCGGGAACCAGGTGGAGGTCAATACACAGAGCCAGGCGGGTGTGGGAACATCTGTACCCACAGGCATGACTAACAGCTGTATGCTTCCCCCCACAGTAGCCATCATGTCGAAAGACGCAGCTACCACCACCAGGCGGAGACCAAACTTTAATAAGGACAAGGAGAGGGCGCTGACTGAGATAGGTAACCTATGGCTGGATGTCCTCACCGGCAGGGGTGGCAGCCTGACTGTGCTGGCAGAGGGATGGGAGGAGGTGGCCCGGCGGGTGAATGCCGTGGCCCCATACAACCGCACAATCCAGGAGTGTCACAAACACTGGAATGACGGGCGCAGGAGGGTCAAGGAGAAGGTGGCCCACATCCAGGTATCCCTGCGGCGGACAAGGGGTGGCCTGAGCATGGAGGTACAGCTCAGCCTAATGAGGCCTTCCTGGCCACCAGCATATCCAGGAACGCTGTGCAGGGTGTCCCAGGTGGTGGGTTCCAGACTGGTGGTAGCCCGTTGCAGCATTGTGAGTAGCTGTGTGCCTTGGCATACCTGGGCCCACGTGTGCCATGGCTTCCACGCCTGTCCCTATGTGCTGTGCACTGTCACTGTGTTCCCAGGCACTGCACCATGTGGACGGTCACCCCTGGCCAGACGCAACATGCCTTATGGTGCCGCAGCAACCATGCCACTGCACCAGGGGGCACGTGTCTGCTGTGCAGATGTGTGGCATGTGCCACCTATGCCATGCAGTGCGCATCGTGGGACAGTGTCGAGCGCGCCAATACCATAACCTGTGTAGCATTGGCATGTCATGGCCCAGCTGTGGTCAGGCGTGCGCAGCCTTGGCAGCGTGTGGATGGCTGTGTACTGTTGTACAACACTGATGTGACGTATTTGTACTGTGCATTAACCATGTTCTCCCTTCTTCTTTCCACAGCACCATCACGCCTCTCGGGTGCAGCCATAGCCACCGCTGCAGGTGATGCCCTTGCGGGCGATGATGCGGGTCCATTGTACAGGGCCGATGACACCACTGTGGATGACTCCGCTCCTGGACCGTCCAGCTCCTGTGGCACTGCAGTCACGGCCCCAGCACAGGCGGGCCCCGCGGGCACCAGGGATACCTGGATGTGGGCCACCTTCTCCTTGACCCTCCTGCGCCTGTCATTCCAGTGTTTGTGACACTCCTGGACTGTGTGGTTGTATGGGGCCACGGCATTCACCCGCCGGGCCACCTCCTCCCATCCCTCTGCCAGCACAGTCAGCGGAAATAGCACATGGCTGGGGTGCCTGTCTGGGGTTGTCTGATGATGACCAGGATGATGCGGTGGACATTGACGATGCCCTCCTCATGCTCGCCAATGGCGTACGGTGGGGGGGGGCCTTGGCACCACCACTGATCATCACTGCCACCACCTCCAGCATGGACATGGCAGACTGTGGTGCACACAGCACGCGGGTGCCTGTGCAGGTGACCCCGGTTGACACTGACATTCCCACTGTGCATGGTGCGGCTGCAGACACGACACAGCTGCCCGCAGCTGTGGGTGCTGTGCCCCCTGCACCAGTGCCATGCGCAGTGTTGGCAACGTCGGTGGCAGCCGGCAGGGTGCCGTGTGCACACACCCGCTCCATTGGCCCGGGTGCAAACTGCCATGGGCAGTCAGTGGCAGTACCTAGCCATGGCTTGCCCATGTCGCAGCCCGCCAGTGTGCAACCACTGCCCGTGGATGCACCGGGGCAGGCTGATGCATCTCCTGCTTGTCGGCGATGCCACCATGAAGCATCACCCGCCGATGACATGGAGGCCTACCTCTCCCTCCTGCGGGTGACTGTGGAGGGGCAGGAGGCCCTGTGTGCGGGAGTTCTGTAACCACAGGACTGTGATGGTCCAAGAGCACGAGTCCGCGGCTGCTTGGCATGCACAGATGCTGGCAGAGGCATGCCTCATGCAGATGGGCATGACCGCAGCACTGGAGTGGATCGCAGCTGTTGCGGAGGCAGCGGCTGCCTCCATGTCACGCTGTGGACATCGAGCATCGAGTCTGACGCACAGGAACACGTCCCGCACACCCCGGCGGTGGCGCCAGGTGGACCCCCTGCTGCTGACACCATCGCCGCTGGCCTCCATGCCCAGCGTCCATGGCTTGGATGTTGGCCGTGGGTTGGCTACACCACTGAGCACCCGTTCACGGTCTTGGTGCAGCAGCCCCGCTGGGTCGCTGGCTACCTTCCCTGTGGCCGGTGGTGGCACACACCACCACCACCACCAGTCATGGCAGAGGCTGCCCCTGCGTCCGTGGTGGCCGGGATGCCACCCTGTGGTGCCCATGTCCCCGGACCTGTGGTGGAGGGATGTGGCACCTGTATGTACTGGACGCCCTGCTGGTGGTGCCCGGGGGGGGTGTGGCAGGCACCTGCCCCACTGCAGCCCTGGCACCACCCTGTGCAGGTTCACCTGCGTGTCTGTGTGTGCCACTGTTGTGCCATGGGAATGATGAGTGCATTCTAGTGTCTGCTGTGCCCGTGCGCAGGCTGCAGTGCACACAGACCCATGTCATCCGCACCATGGCCTGGGTGATGCATGGTGGTTGCATGCCTGGTGTGTGTGTCTGTGTGTCTCTCACCGTGTGTGTGTGCCTGTGTGCGCCTCTGTGTAGTGTCCAGTGTCCATTGTGCCCATGACATTCCATATCCACACCTTGGTGCACACCCTGCAAGCATACATACCTGCATACTCACCTACAAGCCCCAAAGTGTTCCTCCACCACACACCTGCGGTGGTCCCTCACCCGGGCCACCAGCCTCGGGTCCCTCCTGTCCTGCCTGGCATCACTGCCCTGGCCCTGTGGCGATGCACCACCCCCCCAACCCCTCCTCCTCCCCGGAACTATCACCCTCACCAGCCTCAACGAGTATTCCACAGTCTAGGGCCATGTTGTGTAGCATGCAACAGGCCAGGAATATGCCACAGGCCTTCTCAGGGCTATACTGTAGGGCACCACCTGACCGACACAGGCACCGGAAGTGCATCTTCAGCATGCCAAAGACATGCTCAATGATGACACATGTCGCAATGTGTGCCTCATTGTAGCGCTCCTCTGCCTCTGTTCTGGGTTGTCGGAAGGGGGTGAGGAGCCAGGGCCTCAGCGGGTATGCGGCGTCTCCTGTGGGGGAAGGCGTGAGTCCGTTAGTACATTGGGTACCACTTTGGCATGCACCCTGTCCTCAACCCTGGCCTCAGTGGTGTGTACACCTGTCCTGCTCTACCACCTGTGCATCCCCTTTTCAGACAGTCCTGCATCCCTACCCCTGCTGCACCTGCATGCTCCTGTGTGTCGTGTGGTGCACAGTGCTCGTGTGCCACCCTGTGTCTGCCTGTGTACCCTTGCACACATCTGCTGTCCCAGGGCCCATTTGCCTGAATCACACTACACGGGTTGCCCACACCATGTGTCCTGGCCTTGGTGACCTCTTGTGCTGTTAGGGCCATGTCACACGTACCTAACAGATGGCCACTTGGTATGTCCCCTGCCTTACCAAGCATGTATCAACAGTGAATGCCTGTAACACTGGTTGCTTTTTTAATCTAAGCATTATATACTGTACCGTTTTGTTTGCTGTGATGTATTGCTCTCTGACGAGCTGCCTTTGTAAATGAGTCTTTGACTCAAAGGTCTGTAAACCGATGATCTAAATAAATAAACAAAACACCTGCAGAGTGCCTACTGGTGCCATATAAATGAATCATGTGCGCTCCCAGGGTGTGTGGCACAGACATTGGTGATGCACTCTGTGGCATTGCGCACCATCTGGCAGTTCATGGAATGGTAGCCCTTCCGGTTGATGTACGTGATAGAGTCCTCACCAGGTGGTGTACAGATTGCCACGTGGGTGCAGTCAGTGGCCCCTATGACACCTGGCATGCATGCCACTCCGTAGAACTCCTGCATGGCTTCTGTCCGCTCCGCCTACGTGCTGGGGAAATGAATGTATTCCAAAGCATGCGGTAGCAGTGCGGTAAGGAACTGTGTGAGGAGGCGGGTTGTAGAGGCCTGTGAAATGCCAATGGTGTCCCCAGTGGGCCTCTGGAAGGTTCCCGTGGCAAGCAGGCACATGACTGTTTTCACCTTAGTCTCCACCGAGATGGCATGGCCTCGTGCAGTGAGTGCCTGCATCACATCATGGCACAGCTCACAGAGCTGCCTCAGCATGGCCCTGTTCAGGCGGTATCGGCCTACTGTCTCCACTTCCATGAGCTGCTCATAGGACAGCCTGGCACGATACCGCATGGGGCCGGCCGCCTACGGTGCCTTCCATCACCCTGCCTCCTCTTCCTCATTAGTGCACCAGCGATGGCAACTGCTGCTGGGTCCATCCTGCTGCTGTGTTGGCTCTTTAGCTCTGTCTCTCTGGCTGGCTGTCTCTCTCTGTCTCCCTCACTCTTCCTCTGTCTCCGGCAGTGTGCAGCTGCGGCAGTTCAGTCAGTGACCTGCAGGTGGCTTAGACTCAAGTCTCCTTCTTTTATGCTCATCTTTCTCTGGCGTATCTTGCCTTTGTGCTGGAGTTGCCCCATAGTTGCGCCGTGGTTTTGCACTGTGGATCACGTTGCGCTGTGTATGCATGGGTACACCCCCTGTATTTGCGCCACATATCATTATGATGTGCCTATGGTGTATCTCATTTAGTGCAGGGCATTTCAGTTGCACTGGCGCATTCACCATGTTTGTGAATCGTTCTACGGCGCATTTTGGCATTGCACCGGTGCATCTCAGATGCGCTCAGCGCATCTCTTTTGTGAATCTTGCCCTGAGTGTTGATAAAAGCAGCCTTCAAGGGACCTTCCCATATTCTAAGTGTTTCTGAGATGATTTCACTCCTTTCCATACCCTTCACTGCTTCTGTGACCTGATTTACGGTTGCCCAACCATAGCCCCTGATTTTTCATCTAAATGTCTAAGTAATTTACTCTTTGTTCACTGGTTTCAGATGTACCACAATTTCCCTTAAACCTGCTATATTACTATATCATCCCTTTGGTTTCCCATAATTGTGTGTGTGTGGGGGGGGGGGCAGCTGCTGGCAAGGAGGAGAATGTTAGGTCAGCAGAGTTACTGTAAAGAAAGATCTATACACACTCCCCTGGTCCATCTTTCCTAATCATTAAATGCAGACAGCAGAGTGCCAACTTATTCATAGAGTCCCTGAAATTAAGATTTGAATTACTGTATAAAATCAACCAGTTCAAGTAAGTCACCCTTGTCGCCCTGCAGCACAATGAGTGTGTTGTCAATAAAACAAACATTTTTGAATAAACTTGTTGATTCCAGCATCACAGAGGAATTCACACGTAAAGTGCCACTGATGCCTTTCGGAAAACTTTGAGAAACATAATATTTAGACAACACATGAATGATAATTTAATATTTTGAGCATTAATCGTTCTCCTGGAGTTTATTATTAAGGACAAATACTTGCATGAAGATTGGGCCCTTGCACCACTGAGTCTGTCTACTTTTGCTGTTTGTTCCCCACATGAAGTCAGAATTCTCTTCTGGTGACATCGCAATTTACTGTCAGAGAAGTAAGTGTGATGTCACAGTCAAAGCAGTAAGACTCCAGGTGGGGAATAAGCAGCCAGAACAGAGAAAGTCCAAATGGAAAAAAAGCACTGTTTACAAGTAAATCTCCATAGAAAGAACAAGGGGCAGAGACACACAGACAGCATAGGACATACAAACTTGAGTTTTTTTCTGAATACAAATATATGTATTATGTTTTCAAATGTTTTCCCAGTGGCATCAGTGGCTCTTTAAAATTTCTAGCGAATCTAAAATAAAGTTCAATGTTCACAAATTGAAATCACGGTCAAAGCAGTGCAGCAAATGTATTTACAGCTTCAATACAGCTCTGGAAGACTGTCAGCAGCATATAATCAGCACATTTCAATGTGTATAATGTATCACTTATACTAGTTATTTGATGTAATATAAACTCTATTACTAGATTTTACTACACAGCCACGTACGGATCCTTCGGCAGGGGTCCCTATAATAACTTTTTCTTTCTGCTGGTAAACTGTACATCCTCTTAAGATGGAATAATACACACATACTGGCAGCATCTCCCACTTGGCCCCTCTTACACTACCTTGTGAACACGTATGAGGGTCCCACCCTCCACTCCTCATCACATTCTGTCCTCCACAGGGCTACTCATTCTATATGGACAACAGGGACTTGGAGACCTGGACTAGGAGCCAGACAGATAGGCATCACTTTCGGGCCTGCGTAGTAGTCCCCAGACAGTCAAACCTTTCCCCAGAATGTTGCCTTTATGAGAACAGCACCTCAGTGAACCTTTTGGCTTCAGACAAATGCAAGACAAATGCAATACCATACCTCCATCCATCCTTTCACATAGGGTTCTTCTACCAAACCACAGTTGGGATCGTTACAGCGCAGAACACTTGATGTTCCTTTAGCTTGACTCCAGATTTCTTCAGAAGATTGAGATTCACCTACTCCTTTCTCTTCACCTTCCCTCTTCACCATGAGTGAGCACAGGTCCACAAGGGCTTATTGGAGATCTTCTTGAGAAAGCATTTCTGTTCTGCACTCCCCTACATTCTCTTCGAATGGTACAGAGCCCCTCCTTTTAAACAAAGGCAGTATTCACATGGAATGAGCTGGTTCTGCCAGGAGGGTAACCCCAGGAAGCCCAAAAAACTAAGGGGAGTAACAGATGGGGCAGTATCACCTGATGGTAGGGGGCCTACAGAAGAAATACTGAAGGCTCAGTATAAAAAATATATTTGTACCCATTGTGGCACACATGCACTATGTTAAGAAGGGTGTATGCCTGCCTGGATGGACTGGAGGAATATTCTTTCATGGAGAGGGTGGTGGACAAATGGAACAGTCTGACCAAGGAATTGTTTAACATACAGAATTAGTATACAAGTTTCAAGAGATGGTGAAATAGGCATAAGGGCCTTGCTAAAATGTCGGATGGGGAGGGGAATGGGTTGAGATAGGGAACAATGCTAGGTAAAATTTCTCTGTTTCTTTGCCACCCCACCCCTTCCCTCCAGTTAGCAACATTGAGAGTGCTGAACTGTGATGGTATTCAGTAGATCATCACTGTTCAAACTAGTTTCTTTAGCCTCATCATCACCCATCCTGTCATAATTACATATCAGCGTGCTTATTAAAAAATGCAAAAAAAAAAAAGATATTAACCTCAATCCTGTAGTGGTTAGGCTACCACCACCAGCAACACCCCCGCACAAACATGCATATCTACCAGATTGTCTGTACTTCAGTACAATCCCATTTAAAATCCAGTTGTAAAAACCTCACATGTACTGTAAACAGCTGCCACCGCCATTAGAGACTTCCTATTCCTGTAAATACCACAGTGTTTTGGTTTGACAAAAAAAATATCCTTTAGAATTTTTTTTACTGCTGTTTCTCCTGACAGTCAGGTGTCATGTCATCAGGCTGCTTGACAATCTCCCAGCCCCAACACCACAGGCACATAGCGCCTTCCAAGCAGCATACTTCTAAAGCGTATTAGCAGCCATTGTAATCACAGGCCCAACAGTTTAACCCCCTCCCACCTTCCCACCTCTGCCACGGCACCATGCATAGTATTGTTTCTGGTCATACAAAGTCATAACCTGCCCCTGTGAAGGAAGCTGAGCCCTCTGATGCCTGCCACATGAGTCACTGTGGCAGTGGAATGTGGAACCACCCTCCTCAGTAGGAGAAGCTCTCCTACTGGCAGCTCTCTCTCTCACTCTCTGGCTCTGACTCTCTCTGACCCCGACTGCCCAATCACAACTGACTGAGGCTTGCTTCCTAAGCCAGGTCACCTGAAAGATATTGCTATGCGCTAGTGCTGGGTCATTGGGCAGCCTATCCTTAGTTTTATCCTTTCTGTATACATCATATCCCGATATGCTCCTTTGCACCATGAACTACATGGACCTTCTGCTGCATCCCATGCCTAATCTCTGCCCTTAGTGGGGCCTTTTACTGAGTTCCCTATTGTGGGGAGGGGACAGAGGAGACAGGGATGGCCCACAGTTACTCATGGCCTTTTCGAACTATGAGAGTGCTTTTAGAATGGTGAACTCCACTAGAACTGGGAAACGATGTGAGGTTGAATGGCATTCCCAATAGCAAACTCTACCAGAGTGGGGGGAGATGAGGTTTGGGGTGCTACATGTCCACTTAGTAGCTAATAAATTTTTAGTGAATAATAAACAATTCTGTGAGAAAGGGAAGTAAAGGGACAGAAGTAGTGCATTATTCTACTATGTGGGTGACGCTGGGTACAGGAGCCAGCCTGGGTAATCTGCAATTGGGTGGCCATGGTTGAAGAGTTCTGTCTGGGGCAGTGTGTCCCTAACCAGGAAGGGAAGTGGCACTCTTTTGTAGTCACTGCAACCCCTGCCGGGAGGGCCATGAATGGCTTACCTCACCACTGCAGAGCTGTGTGCCTGTGAGACCATTGTGGCTAGTTGCATCACTGTTGTGGGAAGTGAGCAGTGGGACGGACAGTTCGAAAATCATGGGGTAAAACCATCTGGGCCGATCAGGATGATGGCCTGTACTCCTGGGTCTCGCACTCCTCAGCAAGGTCCTACAAAAACCCACGGTGTGAGGCTAAAAGGCCACTGGGCCAGAGAGCAACATAATTGTGCCTGTGGTTGAGGAGAGAAACTACTACAGATAAAAAAGAGAACGGGAAGGAAAGAATGACATTGTGAGTGTGCTACAGCCACAGAGCAGCACTTAAACCCAGAGGAAACCTCCAACACACCTGATGATTGATATCGGTGCCTTATTACCTACATACAGGATCAAACTGTAGAACAGGTTGCTGTACCATTCAATATTATGTGATATAGCTGTAGCCATTGTTCAGTTGAAAGTGGTAGGAAATGGTATGGTCTTTAGCACTATGGAGAAGAAAACTGGCTATGATGGAAACCTTCAGGATCTTGGGACCAAAAGGATCCGCCTTTTCCTTCCAGGTATAATATTTCTACTATGAGATATGCTTCTTGTAACCTCCCCTCCCCAGCAAATATAACTGCTGCAAATGTTATGGTTTTGATTTTTTTGTATGGCGTACCTTGTTTTTAAGTTTTAAAGATACACAAACATCAATATTATGTGATATGCAGTTTTTCAGAGGTACATGTCTCAGAAAAAAGTCTTTGTGTAACGGATACTGGACATAGGCTGAAACCTCAGACATCACCGTGTTCATTAGGGAAGATGGATTTACTGATTTCTAACATTTGTTTTAACAGGTATCTTGCCAGGCATGTGTTTGCCTTAGGAACTTGGCTGTGAATGGTAAGACTTCTTTTTTTTGTTACTGTTAATTTTGAAGCAGGATTTTGCCCTTCGGGTAAGGCTTCTTAAAGCAGCAGTGCAACGAAATTGGTCAAAAAATGTGACCCTTCCTTTTTTCCACTACAAAACATTCCAGGCATCTTCCAGTTTTATTTGGTGGCAGAATTTTTCAGTGCCACCAAAATTTGAGTATTTCATAAATGTTTTAATTTAGTTTTTTTTTCTCAAGAAAAAAGATGGCTGCCACATTTGGCTTAGAAATACCATTGTAGACCTGGTAAGGGTTAGGATCAAGAAAAGTAAATTTGACAGGTTTATCGTAATATTTTTATTAATAGTAGCTGAAACTAGCTTTTTCAGAAATTTTTTTTTCATTACACTTTAAGGTTTACCAAAAGGGGAAAGGATACGCAACAAGACAGTACGAGATGGCCTTTCACTCTGCTGAGGCATACCTTTATCATAAAAACAGTTAGTAGAGTACAAGCAGTTTAACACTGATTAATTTGTTACATCAAGTAAATCAATGAATAGAACCTGACCTTTTACCAACTAGAAGTGCTTTAAAGGGGATGTGAAGCATTTTTTCATTCATATCTGCTTACACACCATGTTCTCGTTCTGTATATGTCTCTCATTTCTGATTTTCCATCTCCCCGGTTTTTGCAATCAAGTCTGTATGTAGCCTGCGTGCCATTGAACCGTTATAGATCTCCCAAGCAGCGTCATCATTGGTTGTTATTGGTCAGTGGCTCCTGACACTAATACCACTACTTATATAAGATGATACTCCAGTGCAGATTGTGCATATATTGAGAAAGTGCCCCAGTGTCATCATTGGTTGTTACTGGTCAGTGGCTCCTGACACTAATACTACTACTTATATAAGTTGATACTCCAATGCAGATTGTGCATATATTGAGAAAGTGCCCCAGTTTCATCATTGGTTGTTATTGGTCAGTGCTCCTGACACTAATACCACTACTTATATAAGTTGATACTCCAATGCAGATTGTGCATATATTGAGAAAGTGCCCCAGTGTCATCATTGGTTGTTATTGGTCAGTGGCTCCTGACACTAATACTACTACTTATATAAGTTGATACTCCAATGCAGATTGTGCATATATTGAGAAAGTGCCCCAGTGTCATCATTGGTTGTTATTGGTCAGTGGCTCCTGACACTAATACCTCTACTTATATAAGTTGATACTCCAATGCAGATTGTGCATATATTGAGAAAGTGCCCTAGTTTCATCAGTGCAGCTGCCCTTGCACGGCAAGTGGAGGGGCATCAGGGTCAGAAGCCACTGACAGAATGAAACCAATATGCCACTGACTGGAACACCCACAGTATAATGGTGGGGGCGGAGAAGGAGCGCTGCAGACAGGGCCTATTTTAAAGACCAGACACCAAGTGAACAGAAACCAGAAAGGAAGGACACATACAGAAAGAGAACAGTAAGTAAGAAACATGCATTAGGAATGCTAGTGTGATTTCAGACTCCTTAAATACATTCCATTTGAAAATGAAGAGACCTGAAAAGAGCTTCGGAGATAAAAAGAATGGAATAGTATGTTATATGTGAACATGTTATGTTTTGTGAATGGCAGGTTCATGTGCAATGGTATTTACACACCTGGTAAAGGTGATGATACTTGCACTCTTTATAGTACTTAGAGATTGCTCACCAGTGGGTATTTTCCATCCATCCTGTAGATTATTCTCCATCCATCCCTATAAGTTAATGCATTATCCAATCAACTTAGAGCTGGCCAGAGGTCATCCCCACCCCAGTCTTGACTCTCCAGTGAGATATTTCCCTAGCAGAAAAACAAAAAGAGAAAAAAACACAAGACCCAGGGAGTCCAGTATATAAATCAGTAACACACTAGGAATGCGGAAATGTTGTAGCAAAAAAGTAGTTCACTTTTCACTCTAATGTAACTACATATTACTAAATAAGAAAAATAGGGCAGTTGACCAATCAAGTGGAAATAACTTAGTCATATATACATTAGCTTTGGTGCAAGTTTTCAAATCTCTGTTCTGACTCTGCACGCAAGCCACAGTCACTGTTTTTTCTCTCATCACCACAATGGAACTAAAAGGGGTCTGTTAGGCTGGGCCCCCCACGCACACACACACACGATCTTCACTGGAGCCTCTCTCTACAGTCACAGCCACCCCTTGAATCTCCCTCATCCCCCCAGCCAATCAGATAAAGCGGGGCAGGTCTTAGGTTCAGTGCCAGTTTTTGAATCTCCCTTATGACTGCCTGTAAGTCACAGATGGTGTTTTTAATCTCAGCATCACAGGATGAACTGGAAGGTGCTTAGAGGTCAGGTCTTCTATCCTCGTCCACCTCCCCTACTATGATTTTTACCGGAACCTCTCTACAGTCATGACCAGACCTTGAAACTTCCCTCATCCCCCCAGCCAATTAGACAAGGTGGGGCAAGGCTTAGCTTTGGCGCCAGTTTTTGAATCTTCATTCTGACTCTGCCTGCAAGCCACATTTAGTGTTTTTCATTTCACCGCCACAAGAGGAACTAACAGGGGCTGCAATTTTGGGTCTTTCATCCTGCTCTGCCTCTGCGCGATCTTCACCAGAGCGCCTCTACAGCTGTGGCCAGATGCTGAAGCTTCCCTTGTCCAGTGAGACAGAGTGGTGGCTGGGTTTAGCTTTGCTCTTATCTGTGAGCCTTTCTGTCAAGCAGGCCTCCGTGCAGCAGGCCACAGGAATAAGGGCATCAAAGGAGTCTGCTTGGAGTCAGCCATTCGGCCAGCCATGCTGCTCCTTCAGGCTACCTCCTTTATCCTCTATTGCTTAACTCTGCCCAACTGTTAGTACTGCCACATTTCTAGAGGTTTGATGGACTGCACTTCACTTTGATAGCCTTACTAAAAGTGAAAGTATTGTCCCCAGGTTATTTATTTGCTTTTGGTAACCGGGTGAGCTAGGCATAAGGATGCCTATTTTCAGGCACAACCCGGGAGGATACAAGTTGAATACAGTTAACAACAACAGTGTGACACAGCACATAACATAGGTGAATACAAAGTGAAGGAGTCAGAAATACAATCAACTTCGTGAATCACTGAAGTACATAGTTGGAACAGGTCAAAATATAAACAATACATTGGGATATTCAGAGCAAATGAGTGCTAGAAATACAGGGTTGTAAAGTACTGCATACTGTAAGTGCTGTTGCAAGGACCATGCACCTAGAAAGAGTAGAGAGGAGGAAGGGGAGAAGGAGGGTGAGAGGGTACAAGTGGGGGAGAGGATGAAAGCAAGAGGAGGAAGGGTGGAAAGTGGAGTGTAGTATAGCGAGGATAAGAACTGGGGGAGATAAAGAACTTAAGGTGGCTGGAAGCATGCGCAGGGATTTGATGCTTGTAAATATTCATGGTGGAGGTTCTTGAAACCAACAAGGGTAGGTGCTGAATGTATGGCTTGAGGGATAGAATTCCAGTACTTGGGGGCAGCGTAAGAGAAAGCTTGTGCACCCATAGCAGTTTTACGTTGAGGGATATAGAGAGGAGCTTGGTCATTTGATCGGAGCCCATACGAGGGGGTTTGAGAGTGTAACAAGGAGGCGAGGGATTGGGGAGGCCTTGTGTTGTTATACCGTCGATGAGAGAGCCGTAGGACCGGAGTGGGTGAGAAGCAGGGCTAGGCCATTTTAGGTCGGCATAGAGCTGACAGTGGTGTTTATACCTTGGTGAGGCCGAGGTGTAGCAGCAAATGTTGTTATAGGTAGTGTCCCACTTATGGAGAGAGGTCTTAGTGGCGCCTAGGTAGATAGCCGAGCAATAGGCCAGGGACAGGAGCAGGAGGCCTTGTGCCAAAGCAAGCCAGCTGCTGGGGTGGAGGGCATAACTAGTGCGGTATGCCCCCCCAATTTTTGCATTGACAGATTTGCAGGTAGCGGTAATATGAAAATCACATTCCAGGGATTCGTCGAGAAAAACGTCCAGGTATTTGAAGGAGCTGGTGTTAGCTACCGGGGAGCCATCAGCACAGGATATTAAGAGGGAGTTGCTATTCCCTTTTAGTCTAACAGGACAGCCAAAGCGCATTGAATGCGTTTTGCTTATATTGAGCACAAGGTTATTTTCAGTGAGCCAGGTTTGAATATTTAGGAAATCAGAGGCTAGAGAGTTGATAAGTCTGAGACATTTCTCGCACTGTGGTCGATGACAAGGTCATCTGCATAAAGCAGGGAAGAACAGGTAGATGCTTGTGATGGGAGGTCATTTCTAAAAATAGTGAAGAGTAAAGGGCCTAGTATGGATCCCTGAGGAACACCTATATGTATGAATGTAAGATCAGACATGGCTGAGTTAAAAACTACGGCCTGCTTTCTATCAGTAAGATAACAGCTGAACCAGGCCACCGTCTCAGCAGAGAAACCAAGGGAGCTGAGTTTTGTAAGGAGAAGGGAATGGTTAACCAGGTCAGAGGCCTTGGTTTGATCAATAAAGATAGCAACTGTCAAGAGACCTGAATCCATGGCAGTACTGATGTCATTTGTTAGTTTTAGGGGGGCAGTAGAAGTACTATGGCCTTTGCGGAAGCCATGCTGGGAATCGGAGAGGAGGTTATGTTTCAGTAGGTATGCTATGGCCTGGGTCGCCACTAGTTTTTCCAGGATTTTACTTAGCACAGATAGGATGACTACGGGTCGATAGTTAGACATGTCCTTGGGATCACCTTTTTTAAGAATAGAGGTAATTCTGGCTATCTTCCAGATGTCAGGAACAGCGCTGTGGCAGAGCGACAGATTAAAGATTTTGGTTAAGGGGGAGGCTATAAGAGGAGCAGCGACTTTGAGAAGACGGGGCTTCAAGCCATCATCACCAGTGCTGGTAGAGTCAGAGATGGCAAGTAACGACTTTAGGACTTCAGCTCTTGAGATGGACCAAAACCGGAAGGATGGGTGGTAGAGCAGGGATTCAGTATCCACTGAAGGGATGGTAGAGTAGCTAGATAAGTCTGAGAAGTGGCTATTGAAGGAGTTGGCGATGGTCACTGGGTTATTACAGTGCATGCCATTTAGTAGCATGCCATTATTATTGGTCGTATGGTTCGCTCCAAGAAGAGTTTTAATAGCAGACCAGAATTTCTTGGAGTCACCTGCAGCTTTCGTTAATAAGCCTTTACAGAAGGAGCTTTTCGCTAATCGAGTGTACCTTTTACAGGCATTTCTCTTGGCCCTATAGTCATTGTAATCTGCCGGAAGACCAGAGGCCTTAAAACACCGCCAGCTTTTGTCCCTTGCTTGGACTTGTGTACGGAGATCTTTGGTGAGCCACTTAATTTGTGTTCTGCCTATGCGGCGGGTGACAGAAGGAGCGTGGAGGTCCTGTAGACTCCCGAACCTCATAAAGAAGTAGTCAAGGGCAGACTGAGCATTAGAGGTGGTAAAGATAGGAGACCAGTCAATCAATGAGATTGTGCATAAACTGAACCTGATTAAAGTTGGCCAGATAACGGAAGATGACAAGTTTTGGAGGCGGAGTTGGTTGTCTAGCGGTACTCCAGATACAGAAAATTGGGGAGTGATCACTTATAGCGTCAGCAAGGGTACCCGCGGTGACTATGCAATCAAGATGGTTCGTGAGGGCCCAGTCAATTAGAGTGCTGGATCGGGGAGGAGGCATGGCCCTAGTTGGATCTAAGATCAGTTGGTGTAAGTCATGACCTTGTACCAAGGTGTGAAAGGACTGACTTGCTTTACCAGTCCAGTTGAGGTTCAGATCCCCCAATATAAGGACCTCTTTGCATCCAATAACTAGGTCAACCTGTGAGAGGAGTTCCTCGAGACCAGTAATGCCACCTGCTGGAGGGTTATAGGCACATACTGTGTGCAGCCTCTTGGCACCCAGTTGTAGGGTGGCATGAATTGATTCACAGTGGGAGAGGGTTAAAGAGAGATTGTGGTGTAATAACAGGTGAGATTTATAGAGGATTGCAATGCCACCTCCACGCTTGGATGTTGACCTGTCTTGCCTTAGTATTTTATAGTTTGGTAACTGACATAGGTAGTCAGGGGTGGAGGGTTTAAGCCAGGTTTCAGACAAGCAGAGAATGGCGGGAGAATATTGAGTAACCCACACCTCAAGTTCAGTTAGGTTATGGGGAAGGCTCCTGATATTTAGGTGAACAATGCGCAGACCATTAACATCCTTCCAGGTAGTGTCAGTATGGGAGACATTACCTCCAGATCCTGGACTGAGTTCAATATCCCCAGCTAATTTTAGTGCTAGTAAGAGTAGGTACCACAGTTTCCGAAGTATAAAACTTAGCAGGAAAGAGATACGAGTAGGTGAGTTATGCAGTATATAGGCAACATGGTAGATGATTCTTCCAGAGATAAGAAGTGGTGAAGTGGCGGGGGACACATGAGGTAGAGAAATCGTGTTGGAAAACATGAAATCATCAGGGTGTTTATAGTGGTCATTCCAGGAGGGTGGGCAGCTAGCCTCAGGTATGCCTAAGACAGGATTAAGAATAGAGACTATTAGGAATATTGCGCAAGGAGTAAGGGCCTTGCTGGTGGACAACGAGATAGCCATGAGTGTGGTGCACTACGAGCACAGTTACGGCTATTAGAACAGAGTGGGATAAGAGTAGTGAAAAATATAGCCAGGGTACACTGGGTATGATGGTGATAAGCAAACTAGGGATGCTGTATATAGACAGGTAGAGAGAAGTAATACAGACTCCCTCTTGTGGTGAACTATGAGTTGCAAATGAGAAAGTGAGCAGATAGTTACTGTAAATGAGCGTGGCTAGGCACTGTATAAAACAAATGCTAGCCAAGGGTGGGTGAGGTGGGGGGTGGGTTGAGCGTGTTGACTGTGGTGCACTGAATCCCCGAGAGGAAGGGCTGCATTTGAATTCACTCTTTGGGTGTTTAGATTCACTCTATCACTCAGCACAGCGTGCGGATTAATTGTGGAGCAGCTGCCATGCTGGTTATGCCACGAGCAAGACACAGGTAATATAAGCTTAAGTTTAAGTAATTAAAACGCAAGGGGCTAAATATTACCTTACAGTTTAGTATTTAACTGCAACGGGCTAATATCAGGAACCGAGCCCAGGAATCGTCCGATTAAAACCCCACCGATTACTTAGGGAACTGTGTACAGGGCTTCAGTGAACACTGTAAACTCAGAAAAAGCCCTGTGAGATCAAATCAAATTGCCCCAGTTACTAAAATGAGCTCCTAGGATAAATGTTGGCTCTTGCAAGCTAAGGTTTCAGAAATTCGAGCAACAATCTGTTTAGGGAAGCAGCAGCGCCATGTCCTAACGGCTTAGTCCTGAAAGAGTTATGGACACAAAAGGCGCCAAAATTCAAATGGCGAGGAGACAAAGGCAGAGTTTGTCTGCCTCATTAATGGCGTCTTGGATTCATACCTTGTCTTGCTGTCTTAGGTCAGGTGGAGGTCTGCTCAAATGCCAGTGGTGCCCTCCTCTGGCCGAGGCTACGTAGAGAGAGAGAGAAAGTTAGGACAAGGGATTAAACAGGTTTCAAGGGACAAGGCAGGAGTAACTATTGGAGGGTAGAGAGAGGGAGTGATAGATGGAAGGGGAAAGGAGTGTGCAGATTTCAGCCCGCAAAACTTACAGTTTTACTATTACAAGCAAAACAACATTTACCACAGCCTTATGCACAGTGGTTCTGGATTCACAATGTTAGAACACTCAAGAAGCACAGATGCAGATGTAACTTCTAGGTGGCGCTATCCCAAGGGCTACTACCCCTGCCTGCTTGGCTAGTAGCAGGTTAAGGGGCCTGAGTTCTGAAACGGGTGCCTCCACCCGGAGGTCAAGGTTGGTAGTGGTCAAGCTAACCTGGGCACAGCCCTCCGGGACACTGTAACCCCCCTCTTCCCCTCCAGTGGTCTGAACACTGTGCAGTAATCACTTTTACAATACTCCTTGTACACCACACAAGTACCCACACTGTTTGCAGTTACCACTAGGGCTGGTTCCTCTGGCTCGATCCTGGGGACCCCCTGTAAAACAAGGTTATGCACAGCAAATAGCAGCAGTACAGTACTTTGAGCACAAACTGGAACCACAATCAGATTACATGCAGAAAAAGTTAGATCTGATTTATTCAGGGGACTTGAACAAGGGAGGGGCAAAATCAGGTTAATTAGCTTAAAGGTTATATCAGTCAAGCAGTTATGCATGCGCTTTGAGTCCCCCCACACAGTCCACCTCTGGGTACCCAGGTGGAAAGGAGTTGGGCTAGCCAGGACCGTTGCCCGGGGTTGCAGCTGGTTGGGGCCCTGTGATGGAAAACGCAACATGCACAGTACACAGTATTTGTAATCCGGAGTCAGAGGGCTCAGTTCGAAAAGGAAACAGAACAACAAGACAATCAGATGACACACTCAGATTAAGCTGTTGTTGCAGGCAGCTACCCTGGTATTTACTCACGATACCCAAGACTGGACACAGGCTGGACGAAAATCGAGACTGCAGGTTGTTGATCTGGAATGCCAGGAGAAGCAGGGCCCACACGAGTTGCAGAAGCGTCATTCCTGTTCAAGCGTGGAGCAGGGGGCTGATCCCCAGGCAGGTCTCTCGTCGAAGGCTTCTCTGTGCAGCGGGTAGTCTAGCTGGGCCAGTCTGGCAAGGCCCAGACCACATGGAGACAAATTTGGATGCAGTCCGTTTTGGGCTGGATTCAGCTTCAAGCAAGCAGAACACAGTTCACACAGTGGGGAACTAACTCACAACCCACTAGCAGCTCATAGCACATTTACATGTACAGGAATTCTACTATACCAGGCAAAGTGCTCCCCGGTCACAATCGCAAAGTCTCTGCACACACCGGGAGCTTATGGGTAGCTGTAACTCCTGACAGAATGATCGCATTCAGCAAAATCTTCGGTCTTCTTCAGGCTGAGCCTGGCCCGCTTCAGTAGTTTACTTTAGTCACACAAACTTGGATTTAGTCCAAAATAATTCTCTTCTTTCCCTCTCAAGATCAGCAGACAGACATGCAGGCCAAAACTTAGCCCTTTCACAGTTTTCCCATGCGAATCCACTCAGGATTGCTGCCCGGAATACACTTGAGCTCTTCTCATTTCACTCCCAGCTCAGAAAGAACTGAAAAACTGCATGCAGCCTGGTACTTCCCCAAGATCCAAAAGATTTGGTTGGCTGATTTGGCTGTCAGTCAAAGCAAGAGCTCCCTCTTCAGTTGCAGAAAAGGCGCCAAAAGCTCAAACTACAGTTCCTACAGATTTTGAATTCAGACAGCTCCTGTAGTCCGGCTACATTTTAGGTCCCACCAGAACTAATTGGCTCAGTTTGCAGTCCAGGACCAAGATAGTGCAGACAAACAAAACAGTCCTTGCTACAAAGAAAGCAGGTTAGACAAACTACATTATCATTATCACTCTAAATGATTTTCAGCAAATAGTTAAATCTTTCAACAGAGCTCCATCTCAGGTTACTTATGCTGCAATCAAGCAGCACTTAAAGAGACAGTACACAGAGGCTATACAGACTCTGGTAATCACATTTAAACTGCTAAAACGCAGGACACCAGCCTGGCAGTGAGCATTTAGGCATGCTCAAGGAAGACTTTTTGGGAACCCCCAATTGTAGGGGAGTTACACAGACAATGTAACTAAAGGCATATAAGACCTTATACTAAATGTAAAATGAAAGCTAGCAACAAATGCAGTACAGTTAACCAAGATTAGTTCTAACTGTGATAATTTCAGGCTAAACAGGCAATTTGGTTACATAGGAGTAAAGAACAGTACAGGCAGTTAAGTAACTTAAATTACTGATAGCACAACATTTTGATTCTTAATCCAGACGCACAAGTACAATCTTACAAACGAGCCCCTTAAATCCCAGCATGGGTTGAGCGTGTTGACTGTGGTGCACTGAATCCCCAAAAGGAAGGACTGCGTTTGAATTTACTCTTTGGGTGTTTAGATGAACTCTGTCACTCAGCACAGCGTGTGGATTAATTGTGGAGCAGCTGCCGAGTTGGTTAAGCCACGAGCAAGGCACAGGTAATATAAGCTTAAGTAATTAAAGTGCAAGGGGCTGTATATTAGCTTACAGTTTAGTATTTAACCACAATGGGCTAATATCAGGAAACGAGCCCTGGAATCGTCCGATTAAAACCCCACCGATTACTTAGGGGAGCTGTGTACAGGGCTTCAGTCAACACTATAAACTCAGAAAAAGCCCTGTGTGAGATCAAATCAAATCGCCCCAGTGACTAAAATGATCTTCTGGGATAAATGTTGGCTCTTGCAAGCAAAGGTTTCAGAAATTCAAGCAACAATCTGTTTAGGGAAGCAGCTGCGCCGTGTCCTAATGGCTTAGCCCGGAAGAGTCATGGACACAAAAGGTGCCAAAATTCAAATGGCGAGGGGACAAAGGCAGAGTTCGTCTGCCTAGTTAGTGGCGTCCTGGATTCATACCTTGTCTTGCTGTCTTAGGTCAGGTGGAGGTCTGCTCCAAGGGCAGCGGTGCCCTCCTCTGGCCGAGGCTTGTCATGCTGTCTTAGGTCAGGTGGAGGTCTGCTCTGAGGTCAGCGGTGCCCTCCTCTGTCCGATGCTTGTCTTAGGTCAGGTGGAGGTCTGCTCCAAGGGCAGCGGTGCCCTCCTCTAGTCGAGGCTTGTCTTGCTGTCTTATGTCAGGTGGAGGTCTGCTCCAAGGGCAGCGGTGCCCTCCTCTGGCCCATGCTACTATATACATCTCCTGTATACATCCTTTTAGGGTATGTCAGTTGTGCACTTTGCACCTCAGTTATTCTTATGCAAAGCCATTCACAGCTAACTGTATCTGTGCTCTGAGAGTCCTAGCCCTTTTTGGTGTTGTTAACTCATTTTACACTTACTTTATCCCCTCTGGCTTTTATATTACCTCTGTTTGTTTGACTCCTAGATATACCGCCTCTGGGTATACCAGTTATATGCACACCAGATCCTGTTTTACACATAAACTGGGCCTTACTCTGCTACTGACTGGGTTCTGATAGTGCTGGCCATTTTGCTGGTACATACATAATTACCTAGACTCCAGGTTCTCCTTCCCCTGTACATTTCTACCTCATTGTTTTGCTCACTCCCACAGCTCACTGCCTAGGTCCATTAGTGTTCCACAACTAAACCAGCTTATACACAGTTTTGTTTTTCATTGTTGTGCTTTTGTGTTGCTGCTGTCTGTTGCATACTACTACCTCACTACCATATTCCTTACACTCCTCTGCCGTCTCCATTTCCTCCTCCTTCTCCCCTCCTCTCCACCCCCTCCCTCGCCCCAGTTAGTCAGTGTCAGTGGCTCAGTAGGTAGCACACTTGCCTCTGAGGCCGGGAGAACAGAGTGCTGTGGGTTCAGTTCCCACATCTGGCACTTGGGTTAATATCCCAGTACTGACACTGTAGTGCAGCATGAGGGGGATGCTACACTTCTGAGGTGCCGTCTTTCAGATGAGACATTAAACCGAGGTCCCATCTGCTTGGATTAGTGGTAGTTCACATGGATGCTAAAGATCCCATGGCACTTATCGAAAAAGAGTAGGGGAATTTTTTTTTCAAAACTTAAAAGAACATATAAATAGAACAATATTCACATCATACAAAATCAAAAGAAAGAAACATAAATAATGTGAAATCTTACAGTAGTATTACATCATACATGCTATCCTGTACAAAAAGAATAATATAGGAAACAGGTCCCCTCCCCTCACCCTACTAAAAGAGTAGGGGAATTTTAAAACTCAGAACAAAATACACAAAAATGTATCACTTCATACACAATCATAAAAAGAAAATCAAAAACATAATAAGTATTACATCACACATTAACCTTAAACCTAAATCAGTCTAATTGATATAACCCCACTAAAAGAGATGGGAAACTTTTATTCATAACGCAAAGAAACATTCATAACAAACAAAATATTGTCTTACAAAAGCATGAAAGGGAGGATCCACGAATATATAAGGAAGTGTTGCATCATACTGTAAACTCAACATAATTATAAAAAACAATAAGGTTACCCCTCCCCCTCTCCACCAAATGAGTATGGGAAATTGGTTGTTCAAAGCTTAAACCAAAATATGCAAATTGTATTACTTCACACAGATGCAGAGAGAAAGAAATCAGAAACAAAAAGAGAGAAAAGTATTACAGCAGCCATGATACTCAATCAGAAAAAAATCCATGATCATGCATAACCCTCATTCCCTCCCCACTAAAAGAGCAGGGGAAAATTCTATGGCAAACCTCAAAATCAGCATAGCATAAAACAGTGTTCGTTCATACTACTATAATGTACAGAACACAAAGGAAATCAGATACGTATTACAGTCATACTGTACCAATAGTAATTAGTAAACCTCAAATGGTATCCTACTACTAGAAGGATCCCCTCCCTCCCACCAAAAAGGTGGGGAAAATTGTTCACGTCCTGACTTCTTCCCCGGGAAAAGAGTAGGGGAAAACTTTACAGTCCGTCCCATAAAGCAGGCGCACACCTTAGCTGCAGAAAACATCATGCCAGTGCTAAAAAATAAAATCAACAACAAAAAAAATTCCGGGGGGGGGGTGGTGGCCCTTAACCTGTGTCTAACCAGGACATATGTCTCCACCATAAGCTGTAAAGATCTGGAGAGGCTGAATTATGCTCAAAGGTGCACCATCTGAGGACTCCCCGATGAACCTTAGAAAAAACATGGTCGCCAGATAAGAAACTCTGCCCCAGGGTCAATGCACAACGAGCTTGCCATAACTGGAATTTTACATATCCAATAAATAGCAGCATCGTAGCAGCACTGAATCTAGATAAATGCTTCATCATGCACTTGGGAAATAGAAATCCTAAACTACCTTATAAATTGGGAAATATACCACTCAAAATAACATATGAGGAAACAGATTTGGGTATAACAGTTTCTGGCAATGTGACATTCTCATCTCATTGCCAAAATATAGCCCAAAAAGGAAACAGAATCCTGAATTGCATATTGAGGCACATATCTAGAAGCAGGGAGGTTGTCTTGCCCCGTATGTATCTCTGGTGAGGCCCATTATGGAATACGGAGCACAGGTGTGGTCACTCTTTAAAAAACAGGACATTGTCCTGTTGGAGAGGGTGCAGAAGAGAGCAACAAGAGTTGTATGTGGTATGACAGGTAAAGACTATGGGACTAGGTTGAGGGAGCTGAATGTGTACTCCTTGGAGGAACAAAGAAAGCGAGGGGACATGTGCTTGGTATATAGCACTTGGCAAAATGATGACTTGTGGGATGTTACGGGGCTAAAATTCAATAGTTGTATGTATAAAACTAGGTCCCACCCAATGCAGCTAACAGCATCAAAATGTAATAAAGTGAGAACTACATGGTGGTTTAACCATAGGGTAGTGCATGCTTGGCATGCACTGCCGTTGGAGGTTGTAGCCAGCAAATCTATTGCTGAGTTTAAAGCTAAGTGGGATAGGAATATGTACCAGACTAGAAATTAGATGATCATGGCGAGCATATAGGACGTAAGTCCATTCAGCTCAGTATCTTTCTATGAATCGTACAGAAGTCAAACTTTGCCCAGGAACCAGGGAGAATGCCCTTAACCCAAACTTCTGGATCTACTACCCTAAATGGGCTGAAAGGCCAAGATGTGTGAAAAATATCCCAAAAATCAACTGCATAGGGGCAATCCACAAACAAATGTTGCATGGTTTCAATAACCCCCGGGGCAAGTAGAGACTCTTGGATAAGTGTGGTCTACCAGACCTTTATGCTTCATAGTCCCTTTAACCCCCAACTTCTGATTTGTACAAAGCCAGAGGAAATCCCACATATAAGCAGGGATCCGAAGGCTGTGGAGAAACCGGGCAAAGGAATCCCTGACTAAAGGCAGGAGTTCCGAAAACCAAGGATGCACAGTAAAATGTGTTATCAGCCAATTATAAACCGCTTTCCGAGTCCCTGCAGTAAGATGTCTACAAGACAGTTTCCAAACCTTAAGCTTTCCAGCCACATCATTCCAATAAATAGCCAACATAGAAACTCTAACTTGTTTAAAGAGAAAATCTGAGGAGCCCCATGCCAACAGCAAAGGGCCAAACTCATCCATTACCCATGGACTCCACAAGTTTGAAATTTTGTGAAGGAGAGGGACAATGTTATGAAAGGAAAAAAGTAACATAAAAGAAAACCACTGGGTTAATCATTCCCAACCCTCCCTGTGCTAGGGGTAGATAGGTAATACCCCTTTTAATTGGGGTCAGTCTACTTCCCCCCCAAGCACTGAAAAAGTACACTATAAACAGTGGTCTCCAGAGCTCTTGGAGGAGGAAAAACCGCTGAAAGAAATAAAAAAATCGTCAACAAGTGGGATTTAATCATATAAATTCTCTTGCGTTTTGACATACGCCATTTATTCCACTTAGCAACCAGCAGTTAAGCAGATCGAAATTTTAAGTCCCAATTGTAAAATTGCAGGTCAGGACCACCAAGATAAATGCCCAGGAGTTTAGCGTAACCAAGCACCACCAGAAACTGCCAGATAGAGGACCACACTGAACCATCACAACCTAACGGCAATATACAGCACTTGCCTTGATTCACAACAGAGCCGGTAACTGCTGAAAAAAATCCGTAACTCATCCTGAGCCAAACGTGCTGAGGCTTTATCGGCCAAAACCAAACAGAGATCATCAGCATAGGCAATTGTTTTGATCTGCGTGTCGGAATTACCTACTGAAAGACCTATAGTGTCATCAGACCTATAGAATTTATGGAGTAGGGGGTCCAGGGATAACAAATACAAGAAGGGACTGAGAGGACAGCCCTGCCTTACTCCTCTACCAACCGGGATCTTAGTCCCCACCCACCCATTCATGGTAGGCAGTAAACTAATATTTTTATAACAAGTCTTTAAACAAAAAATAAACATGTCAGGAAACCCATAACCCTGCAAAACTTCCCACATATGAACATATTCCACCCAATCAAAGGCCTTGGACTGGCCCAGGCTCACAAGATGCCCCAGCAACTCCTGGGTACTGCCTTTATAAAGGTATTCCCAGAGAAGAATCAGGGCATCTTGTATCTTCCTAGGAGGTACCCCACTAAATTGTGTGGGATGAACAATGGAGTCTAACACACCCACCATTCTGTTCCCCAGGACCTTCATCAGTATTTTACTATCAGTATTGAGGAGAGTTATGGGTCGCCAATTCTTCAAATCCCCTCTATCCCCATCCTTGAATAAAAGTACCAGTACTCCTTCATACATGCTAACTGGTAAAGTACCAGAGCTCAATGCTGCATTCAAGACGGCCACCAATTCATCCCCTAACCCATACCAAATAGTTTATAAATGGCATGAGGGAGCCCATCAGAACCAGGGGGAGGTACCAGTAGGAAGAGACCAGATGACCTGTCTCACCTCAGCTGGTGAAATAGGATCAATCAAAATCTCACCTAAATCCTCAGCAAGGCTAGAAAGAGAGCACTCGCGTAACCATCGTCTCATTACGTCCGGTGGCAGAGATTCACTGGTAAATGCAGCCATGAAAAACCGCCAGATCTCAGCCAGAATGGCAGAATTCTCAGTCACAGTGATACCACCCACATCATGTAAAGATAGCATAGTACGTTGCTCTCGAATCTGGGCACGGGTTAAAAGGGGACGGTATCATGCTTTTTACCAAATAACTGAAAACGTTGTTGCCTCACTACCCCCCGCATCATCTCCTGCTGTAGGCTAGCCACCCTATCTTTGAGAGCCTTAAGGGCACTTTGACACACCACACCCCCTTCATAATGCCGGGTGGTTAAGGAATGCAATTGAGACCATAAACACTGTAGTGTGTCACGTTTAAATGTCCCATTAAGCCTTCCCACAGACTGAAAGTGAGAGCAGAAATCCTTCTTTGAGTCCTCCCACCAGTCATTTGTATCCTCATATAGGAAAAAAAACGACTTCCTAGCAGCCAAAACATGTTTGAAACCTTCCTGAATAAGTGGAAAATCTAGCAGTGAGATATTTCATTTCCAAATTCCTGGGCCACGTCTTTGCTTCAGGAGGCTACCAACCAAGAGAACCAACATGCGATGGTCAGAAGTGGCCACATCTCCTACCTTTGCTTCCTGTACTTGAAGGGAGGCAGAAACAAAAAAATAATTCTGGATGTATGAGGACCACAAAAATAAGTATGTGGGGCCACCTGAAAATATGAAGTCAAATCCACATCAGCAACGACCTCCCTTAAACAGGACACATCACAATATTGTCTCTTGGCCGTAAGGCCGAAACCTGGCTGGGAGAGGGCATAGTTAAAATCACCCCCTAAAATCAAATTCATGGTAGTAAATAAAAAAGGCAGTAGAGCTCGAAAAAGCCTGTCATGCTTTAGTTGAGGAGCATACACATTCACCAGTCGGAAAGGCAGGCCTTTCCACAAAATATCCAACAACAAGGCCCATCCCTCCACGAGCTCCAGTTGTCTAAGTATTTTAGTTTGTGAGAAAAAACAAATCCCCACACCAGAACAAGGAGCTATACCTTGAGACCAGTAGCTAGTACCCCATATCCAGCCAGCAGAGGCTGCCTCCAGAAGTACCGGAGAGTGAAGGCGAACATCTTGCAGAAATAGACAGTCTAAATCAGATTTTTAAAAAAGACCATAGGTTGCTAATCTTTTAAATTCAGACTGAATGCTGTTAACATTCAAGGATGCCAGGCGAAAGTGATAACGAGGGGAAGCCATAAAACAGACAGGGAGAAATCATCACTTTACCTTACTCGAGGCTCGGGTAACCCTGCAACTGGCCATAGGTGCTGGACTACAATCTGACAACCCCCCTGAGTCAGAAGAAGGGCCTGCCTGGTGGTGGCTGTCTGCAGAGGCAGAAGTATCTCCTTCCATATCAGCGGGGACATCCTTGAGGGCATCATATGGATTTGTATCCTCCAAAGGAGCCACCTGTGGCTTTGGGAACTTGGGTTTAGAGCCCCGTCCTCTCCTACTACGTACCACAGAAAACTCTTGGGCGGGGGGGTGGTTGAGCAAGCCGGAGGGAGGACCTCCATAGCTGCCTGGGAGGCGGCTGAAACTGTCTCAGAAACAGGGGCCAAATCCATCAAAATGGGGGCGCCTTATCTGGCATCTCCGTGCTCTCCTGGTGGATGAAGGTTTAGGGCCAGAAAACACTGAGGGGACAGTAGCTTCCCTGATATAAAAATCTTGAACCCCAAAATCAGCATTCTCAGTGTTTTTAGCAGCCCAAGGGCAATCAGTGAAAATATGTCCCAGATCATCACAGAGATTACACTTGAGTTTCTGAAAACAGTGAGTGCTGACATGACCTAAGTCCCCACAGTGAGTACATTTAAGCACTTCACAAGCTGTACTGATGTGTCTGTGAAAGCCACACTTAAAACACATCCTGGGCTGGCCAGGGTAGAACAAAAACCCCTTATCCCGACCTACAGTATGAAAAAGCAATTAGGCAAGTGCACAATATCCTGATCAGACTGCTGCAATTTAACCTTGCATTTCCATCCCCCATTCCAAAATCCCTCATCGTCCAATATCGGAGCTAGATTGCCCTGAATAGTACATCGCTTCTCTAGCCAATAAACAATGTCAGTGATATTCACCCCTTCATTACGAAAAAGGATAGTGATAACTCTGAAGGGCTGCTTAGTCAAGGGGATTACAACAAAGTCTGCCCAAAGAGGGTTTGTTTTCAGGGTAGAATATCTGCACCAAAACCTTTCCAATAATGCTGGGGTCCTGAAGCTAACATCGAAGGTACATTCCCCCTGAGCATGAATTAGGGCATACACTTCTGATGGGGGAAAAACCTTGGGATTGTTTCAGTAAAATTTTGCCCACATGAAAACGATCAGGGACTACATCCCATTGTCCAATATACCGTAAACGAACGGCATTCCGTCTCTTTGCTAGTTCCACAGTCTAGTGGAAGTGACTCGCATAGGTCGGGGGATCAGGGCCAGCAGAAATTCCAGCACTGTGAGAAAGTACTTCCGCAGGCACCGCGGGCTGCGGCCCAGTCTCTTCTGTATCCGCAATCGACTGCCCGGAATCCCTAGAAAGAAGTACCTTACCTGGATGGTCAGGTTCCCCACCGGAATCTACCACATGGGTCCCTGTATGAGGTGCAGGAACTGCCGGCAAAACCGAGCTCGAGCCGAGAATCGGAAACTGTGGATCTGGTTGCCAAACTCTATGGGGTGAAGAAATCCAACTGCAAAGGATAGTGCGTGCTCCAACCTTAACTCCTCAGCCAAATTCTGGAAGGTAGTCCACTACCTTTTTGACTTCCCTGCTCTGGCAGCCCCCCCCCCCCAATCCTCTTGGTTAATGGCTACCTGTGTCTGACTTGCTCACTTCAGTGAGTACTTCACCACATGTGCCATCCCCTCTCCCCCTGCCCCAGACTCCTCTCTTATCCCTCCTGCTCCCCTTTCCTCTCCTGTCCACCCCAGGGGCCCACTACCATCACTACTCAGGAAGCCCTGATGCCATTCCCTCCCTCAACCAGTCAAAGTCAAGCCCAGATGGGCCTGGTCCTAAACACTTCCACCTCTCAGTTTCAGTAGTTGCATCTCTGCTTACTCATGTGGTCAACCTCTCATTCTCCTTCTGCTCCATTCCTCAGTTCTGGAAGACTGCCAAAATTCTTTCACTTTACAAAAAAAGGGTGAGCCCCCCTCCCCCCCCCCGGCAGCTTCCGTCCAGTCTCCCTCTTCCCTTCCCTTGCTAACCGGCAAAAGAAGTTAGTCTGCTCTAGACTTCTTGACTGCCTCAAATTTTCCAGTTTTCTGTCCCCCTTCCAGTCTGGCTTCTGGAAACACCCCCTCCACAGTCTCCTCCCTGCTGCAAGTCATTGACTTCATCTTCTCAGGGATGGATTGGGGTACATCATTACTGCTATTTTCATCGATCTGGCCAAAACTTTCGAATTGGTGTCCCACCCACTTCTCCTGGACAAGCTGAGCTCTGCTGGCCTCTCAGCTCCCACTGTTGATTGGTTCTGAACTTACCTAATGGGCTGTAAACAATCGGTACAGGTTGGAGGCATCTTATCACCACCCATTCCCATCCAGGCTTGGGTCCCTCAGGTATCCATCCCAGGTCCCATCCTTTTCTCCATCTTCCTGACTGACCTCCCCTCTGCCTGTGCCAACCCACATATACACATGTATGCAGATGACATAGTCATCTTCATCTCTGGTCCCACTACTACATCCGTGGAAGACCTGCTCTAGCAGGATTTCCACAATGTCCTGTGCTGGTTCCATTCCAACCATTTGTGGGTCAACACCAGGAAAAATGTACCTATGACCTTTTTTTACCAGCCAGAAAATGGCCAGGCTCTTGAGACTTCCAGTCTTCACCATGCTGGATGGCTCTCCTCTTGAAATTGTGCAGTCCTTCAACTGCCTTGGCATGTGGCTTGACAGCAAGATTAATATTTTGATGTAATCTATTCAAAACTAAGCCCTAAGCTGGGTGCTCTGTACCATAATAAAGACTGCTTAGCCCCACTGGTCTGCTGGGAGCTGGTTATCAGAATGGTGCTCCCCGGTTTTCAACTATGCGGATGCTGTCTGTGGTACCACCCCCTCCACTGCCCTAGCCAGACTGGACACCACGTTCAATGCCTTTTGTCGCGCTGCTACAAGCTCCCCTCCTCGTACACACCACTGCTCCCTCTACGCCTCCTAATCCATCCTCCCCCTACCTTCACGTCATCAGTCACACTGTACCTCTTTCATTTCCAAATACTGGTTTGACTCCCTTCCCTCTTACCGCACCAGACTCCTTTCTCCAATCCCCCTGCTCCATGCTCCCTCTGCTACAAGAACCTGTGAACATTCTCCACTTCTCATCCCCTTTCCTCTGCTGGGCAGTCTGCCTTTTTCTATTGACTTCCAACACTCTGGAACCAGCTCCCATCTTCCTTCTGCATTCTGCCTCCCCAGGCTCTTTCAGGCACCAGCTGAAACTCCTCTCACCTCCCGTCTGCACCTGTTTCCCATAAGGAGGCCCTCCCAGGTAACAATGGTAGCACAGGGGTTTGGTTGTTCCCAACCTAACAGGACACTAGTGCAATACAGTACTTGCCATAGGACTTAGTCTGTGGTATATTTCGCAGTATTATTTTGCACTTGTATAGGCATCACATTATGTCTGAAAATGTGCACTTTATTCTGGTCCAGGTTATGTGCTAATTATATAGTGTTCTCTGTCTGCACTTTATTCTGTGCCATTGTAACGTACTGTATTATGTTCTCTGTATCTTCTGTGACCCTTTCCACTGCACCACACCTGGAAATGAGCTTCTGCTCAGTGTGCCTTTCCCAGTCACCAATTTTTCAAATAAATAAATAAATGCAGATAATGTTTCTGCAGAGAGAGTAATTTCAGTGGCAGATGCAGGTAAAAATGGTGGTTCTAGTTACCTTGGACTCTAGGTTCACACTGGATTGGGAGGGCCTCTGAGTACTATAAAGGGTGCAAGTATAATCCCCTTTACCAGGTGATATATCATATCCTCTGCACCCTTTATAGTACTCAGAGATTGCTCACCAGTGGAACCTTAGTAGCAATGTATCAAAGGCAGAGGAGGTATCTGCCCAGGACATTTTCTTGGTGGCTACCTGGTCCTTTGTCCATAGTTTGTTAAATACTACCAACTGGATGTAGCTCTGGCTGAGAGAGACTCTGGCTGAGAGAGACTCATTTGGAAGAGTGGAAGATCCCTCACTGGAGAACCTCCTTGGGTCAACTCTCTTTCGCCTACCGGGCTCCTTATTGGTGGAATAACCTTAACACCGACATCTCCTCCACACCAAAGCTAGGACCTTTTAAATCAAATCTCCGACTCCAACTCGCTGCCTCTAGCACCTGCGACTGTCGTACCTAGCAGGATCTCCCATCTCAGCTAAGCAGTTCACGTCTTCTTGCCTCACATTGTTCCACTCCCTTCCTGCCACTCCCTTTTCACTACCATCCTCCCCTCTATTCACCCCTCCCTGCTACTCTTCCTATCCTATATCCTGATTGACAACTGCCCTTGGCAAGCTCTACCTATAATTTAGTTTTGCAACTGTGTGTTAAATCTGATGCTTTGTTTTGCTTTATCACCTGTCTTGTAGACTATTGCATTATGCCCGATTATGTGTCATTGTATTGTACTGTTTCACATGGAACCTTTGTAAAAGAGCCTTGGTTCAAAGGTATTTGTAATCCTAGGGGAAATAAATAAATAAAATAAAATAAAAAAGGTTGCAAGGGAAAATGCAGAAAACAGGATCAAATAGAGTCTGAAGCTGCCTGAACCACTCTTCCAAATGAGTCTCTCTCAGCCAGAGCTACATCCAGTTGGTAGTGTTTAACAAACTATGGACGAAGGATCAGGTAGCCACCAAGAAAATGTCCTGAGCAGATACTTCCTCTGCCTTCTGCCTAAGATGTGGCCATTGCTCTGGTGAAATGGGCTCTAATGCCCAGGGGTGTTTGGATACCCACTCCCTGGTAGGCGGCTGTGATGGTGGCTCTGAGCCATCTGGTTTTGGTGTCTTTAGATGCAGCTTGACCTGCTTTCTTTCCAGAGATGAGAATGAAAAGTATGTCAGTTTTGTGGATTTGCACTGTCATACAAAAGTATTTTCTTAGTTGGGTAGCCACATCTTAGGGGATGGAAGCTGCCTCCGGAAGTTCTTGTTCTGGGTGTAGAGAGGGGAAGTGAATCTCCTGCTCTACATGGAACTGGGACAGAACCTTTGGTAAAATGGAAGGTATAGGACATATGGTAAGATGACTCTGTCATTGTGAAATACCGGGACAACTTAGAGTTCACTCACCCTTCTAGCTGAGCACATGGCCACCAGGAGGATCGTCCTGAGCATTGTCTAGTAATGGGAGTCTGGGAGGAATCAGGGGCTTATGTAGGGTGTCCAAAACTAGTTTCAGCTGCCGGGGAAGCAAGAGGATTTCATGCGAGGAAAGGCAGTTTGAACGGCCCATAATAGCCTGACAGCGTCAAGGTGGGCTCCCAGTTGGCCAGTCACTGGTAATGGACCCTCATGGCAGAAATGGCAGAAGTTTGAACTCCAAGAGATGAGTGGCTAAGTCCCTTCTCTGCTCCATCATTTAGAAAATCTAAAATTTGTAGAAGTTCAGTGACAGAGGGCAAAGTACCTTTTACAATGCGTTACCTAAGGATATCTGCCAGTGTCTGTGATACGTTTTGTTGGTTGTCTTCTAGATTAGAACTGATGATCCACAACTTTAGGATGGTAGCCAGTTATCTGTCAGTCTTTCCCTACTGGCATCTGTGCTGTCAATCTGAGTGTCTTGGGGTTGTGGTGTGAGATCAGACCTTGGCTCAACATATCTGGGCAAGTGGGCAGGTGCAATGGGGTGTCAATCAGCATTGTTCTGTTTAGGGAAGACCAAGATCTCCTTGGTCAGTCTGTACTGTCATTATGATGGTTGCTCTGGTGGACCTGATTTTGTGAAGGACTGTTGCAGTTATTGGCATCAGTGGAAAAAAGTAGGCTTTGCTGAAGTTCCGTGGGGCTTATGATATGTTGTTTTCCTCCTCTTTGGGGTTGTGAAATCGAGCATAGTAACCAAATAGGTTGCTGAGATCACCAACAGTTGCCTTTCCACCCACTGTAGGACCTTTAGAGCTTCCCTGATCATGGCACAGCTACTAGTGCCCCCTTACTTGTTCAGACAGGCCATAGATACTTGGGTGTCCATTCTCATCACAACTGCTTGTCCTGAAATGGAGGGGGCAAAGGATTTGGGTGTATGATAGACCCCCCTGATTTCCAGCACATTGATTAGCAGATGTGATTCAGACAGTGACCACCTTCACTGAGTGACAAGATGCCTCAGATTTGCTCCCCAACCCTGTAGACTTGCGTCCATGGTGATTTCAGCATGGTGTGTTGGGAAAACTGCATAACCCTGGTCAGGTTGGCTCTGTTCATCCCCCAGGCCAGGCTGTCCAATATTGTTGAGTTGGAACCGATCTTTGTGCTGAAATTTTGTGTCATCTCGTCCCGTGTGTCCAGAATGTATTTTTGGAGAGGGTGCATGTGTAGCCTGGCCCAAGATACCATGTCTGTTAATTCTGCCATTAGGCCCAGAATCTTTAGGTAGTACCACACCACTTTGTTGGGTTGATATCAGATCTTGTTTATGTTCTGAATGATGTTCTGCACCTTGTCTTCCAAGGGGGTCACTGTATTGTACTGTGTCAACTGATGCCCCCAAATGCGCAGTTTGTTGAGATAGAATGAGTTGTCTCGTTCTCCAGTCAATTATCCATCAATGTTGCTGGATTCACTGCACTGCTAAGTCCGTGTCCATCTTGGCCTGGACTTGAGATCTCAGCCAGATGAGCCATTCATCCAAGTATAATATGATGTGGACTCCTTTCTTGCTTAGAGATGCCTCCAGGACTACTACTGTCTTCATAAAGATTCTTGGAGCTAAAGTGAGGCCAAATGGGAGACAGGTATACTAGTAATGCTGCCCATTTATGTTGAACCTAAGGTACTTTGTGCCCTAAAAGTGTTTCTACTAGCAGTCGGATGGATGGTTTATCAGCCCTGTGCCTGTTTCCTGTAGCCAGCTTCCACCACTGCTGGTATCTCGTTATGTTCCCCTTCAGATTTCCCCCCCTGCAGAGGGGCTGAGAGAGGGAGAGCCTTCCTCCCCCCCAGACAACAAATCCAGAAATCTCCGGTCATGGTCTGATGGCTACAGAGAGAGATGGGCAGGGCTTCATTTAGCCTGTCCTCCACCCATTTTCCATTTACTTTCCCCTCTCCGATGCTGTGGCATACAGCGTACGTGTGGAGACATTACATGTTTTGCAGATGTCTTGCAGCATCCATCAGAATGTGTCACTGTTGGCCATCCTACCACCAGGCCTCCACTTGGTGGCAGTCACATGGTGGAGTTGGCAGCCACCCACCTCCGGGAAAGGAGAACAATCCCTCGGACACTCAGTCCTCTCCTGTACCGATAACCACTGGCAATCTGAGTCTGTTCCCAGACCCAAGTCACCAGTGTGGGGAGAAGGTAAGGCGTGCATGGCACTGCAGCCCTCTTTGCCACTGGGTCGGCCTTGGACCTGAGGTACTTGTAAAGGCTCTGTCTCCTTGGTATGTGATGATGCACATTTTTTCAAATTGATGGAAGTCATAAAGTTGCCTGGTTGAATGGTTAATATGGTGGATCTCAGACTCACCATTTTTAATTTTTTGTATACTAAGTACTGGTTCAGGAACTTGAGGTCTACTACTTGGCACATCCCACACATCTTTTTGGGGACCGTGAGGAACATAGGGTATAAGTATGCCCCCCATGTTGTGGTCTTGATTTGGCATTGCTGAAATAACCTTGTTGTTTGTCAGACTGAGCAGCGTCTATTGAATTGCGGCCATCTTTTTCTAACAATACGAACATGCTGTACATACGAAGAAGCCAGCAGAAGAAGGCTATTTGGTCTATCTAGTCTGCACATATTGCAGGGTTCACAGCTTGAGCTACTGACCCAGCTCCTCTTCCCCACTCCTCCCAACCTTTCCATCCTCTCCATCCTCTCTACCCATGATCCTTACCTTCCCCCATGTTTCTCCCAGCCTCTCTTGAAGCTGTCCACCATCTTCAACAAGACCACCTCTTAAAGCAGTGGTGTTGGGGAAGTCCTCAATGTGTATGGAATTGTCCATTTGTCTGTTGTTGTTTGGGCCCACTGGCTAGCAGACAGTTGGAGACATCACTCAACTGGTAGAGTGTCCACCTGGCACTGCCTCACATTATTGCTTATTGTTGTTGTGCCAGAAGTTGGGCTTGCTGCCAGAGAGGTGGAATTTATGGTTTGAATTGTACTTTGTTCTGTTTTGTGAGTATAGCCCACACAAGGAGCCTGCTGCTTATTTAGGTCTGCTGTGCCTGTTTAAAACCATGTAGGTCTGTGTGACCTGTTTAAAATTCCCTAAAGGGTAATTCCCTGGAGTCTCAGCAGGCTGGTCTAGTTGGCCAGTGGTCAGTTTGCTGAGGTGAGGGCCAGATGCCTATGGTGAAATGAGCTGCAGGAAGTTGGATCAGTGTGTTTGGGAGGAGTACGGCAGGCATGTAATGCCTGCTCCTTGGTGCTGAACTTCTCTTCCATTGTGAAGGGCCCAAACAGAACTTGCTGAATCGTGGCAGCTGCTGTTAGCAAGGATCCCATGGAAGGGGAATCATCTATTATTTCCATCAAATCAGAGGCTGAGAGATGAGTAGAATCTATGAACTGTGGTATACTGCAAATTAAAGGAGGAAGGTGATGTAACAAACTGTTTAGCCCTAGCACTGCACGTGGCATCCAGCAGTTATCTCCCTTCCTGCATTAGGCAGGAAGTTTAGAGATATGCCCCTGTAGCTCTAATTAGGTCTGAGATCCTCTGCCCATGGGTGTCAGCTCTTGGGAGAGGGTGAGAGGTGGCACCTGTGGCAACTTTGGACCCCAAGGGGGTGTCCACCTCTCCTTGTCCCTAAATTGCAATCCCCTTGGGTGGGGACAAAGCCTGTAAAGCTCTCATTTGGATTTGGACTCTGCCCATGGAGGTCAGTTCTTGAGAGACAGTGGGAAGTATCACTATGGCAACCTCGGACCCCCAGATAGTGATGGCTTTTCCTTGTCATGTAAATTGTGTGTGGAACCAGTCCCCATGGGTATCATTGCCTAATCTGCGTTGAAAACTTTTGCAGTACATGTGAATCTAAGGGCTAGGGTCCCACTGCAGAGGGTCAGATAGGGTGTGTCTGGTACTGGATTCAGAGGACGTTTCAGACCCTATTCCTAGGGTTGCTCTACAGAGACAAATACCCCTAGCTGTATAAAGAAGGGCTGTGCAGTGTGAAGTCTGAAGCTCCGTAAATGTGAATATGAATCCTTATGCTCCTGATAGTGTAAATATGGAGCTTATTCTGTCCATGTAAATATGGAGCCTGTTCTTATGTAGCCTTAAGGGTTTATGCTACAGCAGACCTTGTAAAGAGTGTAGATCTGGGAGGTGGTTGCTGTGTTAATACTTTAAATGGGAATTCAGCTGTGAGAAGAACTGCCTAAAAAATTACCTGTGTGCCTTGTGGGTTGTTGGTATAACCCCATCTACTTATCTAATGAACTCTTCTACCTCATAAATTCTTTGTGAAGATGGGCATCGCATCCAGAACCACACCTACCCCACCTGGCAACTCCTGCCCCCCCAACAAGAAAAGAATCCAATTCCACCCACAACACTTCATCTCCAAGAAATCCCCCAACAAGTTCTGTAAGAACTACTACAATTAAATAGCCACAAAGCCATAGAGCTCGACAACATCCCCGCCAGGCTACTAAAATATGCGGCCCCAGTCATTGTGTACCCCATATCTGCCATGTTCAGCTGATCTCTATCAACCCACAAACTTTCCCCTGGAATGAAAGGCCGCAAAACTTATCCCTGTATTCAAAAACATCTCATGAACCACTATTTTAAACTACTGACCCATCTCCCCTCCTCCCAGTCATTGCAAAAACCTTTGAAAGACTAATTGCCAAGCAGCTAAATGTAAACTTGCAGGATAATAACCAGTTGGGTTTCAGAGAGAAGCACAGCATGCAAACGGCACTAATCAAAGTAACTAATGACATTCAGCTTGCACTAGAAAACAAGGAAGTACTGGGGCAGTCTTCATCGACTTATCTGAAGCATTTGACACCCTGGACCACAACCTGTTACTGCCCAAACTCTCTCACACGGGTCTCTCCACAATGCAGTCAAGTGATTCCACAGTTACCTTATAGTGTGTGGTAGAATGCTGCTCCGTGTGGAAATCCATGCCTGGAAGAGTGGTGTTGTGCTGCCCTCACTACGTAATGATATTGTTGTGCTGCGCTGAGTATGTCACTAGTGCAGCACAACAAGATCAAACATCGTTGCGCATGCTCGATGAATCAAATGCAGAAGCAAGTGGCGCTTGATCAAAACAGACTCAAAGGTGTCTGTTAGCATTGAGGAAGATTTTTTTTTACAAACAGGCAAAGTATGATTGACCATACACTATAAAAAAATTGTGTATGAGCAATCAAACACAGACAAGTAACGGACCTCTCGAGCTGCACTCTCGAGGTCACTTGTTACTACAGAAACCTCTCAATCAAAAACAGCCTTGTTGTGTATGACTGCTCATACACAGTTCTCTATATTGTACGCAGGCAGACTGTCTACCTGGGGCACTACCACTCCGACTTCAAATAAATTATCTCCAGAGTTCCCCAGGGGTCAATTCTGTGCCCTCTTCTGTTTAACTTCTATATGACTCACCTCAGCCTCACTAATCCAGATATAAAACTTCACCTTTACATGGGCAACACAGTGATTTACACCAAGGCCACCAAACTACAACACATACAATGCACTCTACAAGGGTCATTCAGCTCGCTCCAGCTATTCTTCCATAACAACAAACTAATCCTGAACACCAGTAAATCAAAAGCTATGCTGTTCCTACAGAACAGTAAAAAGTACAAGGCCAGCCACTGTCTAATAATCACCTCAGAAAATGGCATGCCCCTACAACAGGTGGAAGCTTATAAATACCTGGGAGTCTGGCTTGACAGTCATTGTATCTGGAACACCCACATAAACAACCTGGTAAAGAAACTAGGCCAAAAGCTGAGTATGCTGCACAGAATCAGAAGGGAACTGCCCCAAGGATCAAAACTCCAAGTAGTTAACACAGTGATCATCCCTATCATAGATTACGGGGACGTGTTATACAGCGGGGCTTCTGGCATGGACCTTGCCAGATGGGATGTGCTATACAACAGGCTGGCGAGGTTCATCCTTGTGCACCAAGATGCTCCCATCACTGTACACTTTACCCTGTACCAAAACCTAAAATGGCTTCCACCAGACCACAGGCAACAACTCCACAACTCAAGCCTAATATCAAAGTGCCTCAAGGGTAGGCTTCCAGACTACATAAGGAGAACATCAAAGTGAAGTCACCGGGGGTGGGGGCACTGTGGAGCATGCCTACTGGCTAGATGTGTTCATTTGGTGCGCTATACTTATCTGTAATTAAAAAGCAATAAAACAGTTTTTTTTCAGTAGGGAGAATGAAGTTAAAAGTTCAGTCTTGTATTCTCCTTGTCAAGCTGAATATTTCCATACCTTTTTCGAGGATAGGACATACTAATAAAGGTCCTGCAAGTGGATTGAAACCTCAGTCTGTGGAGGTAGCTCACAATGAAGCGGTGGCAACATCTTCCTTGAGGACAAATCCACCGTGGAGGACCCTGCAGCAATCTGTACAGGCCATCGACCCTAAGGTGGAGTCTGTCCTTACCAGATTTGTGGAACAAGATGCAAAAATAGATATTGCAACCAAGACCGCTTCAGTGGCAGAATCGGCGGCGACCAAAGCACTAGCAACATCCGGCAAATTAACACAAGAAAATGCCCAGCTGAGGTATCGTCTGGAGGCCCTCAAAAACTCACAGAGGGCCTCTAATGCTCACATTGTTGGACTGCCCGAAAAATGCGAAAGAGACAATCTTTTGTACTTTATACCGGGATGGTTGCTGGGAGCCTTGAACCTAGGTTCGATCTTAACAGCAGACAATATGGTAAAGGCTTACCAAATTTCTCCCAGGGCTGCTCTTGCCCAAAATGAACTGCCTCGGACTGCTCTTTTGGTAACCTCCGGACCTGCCATACGGGACCAAATTCTACAAGCTGCAAGGGATGTGGAGCAACTGAACTTCCAAGGCTCCACTGTACATCTCTTCCTGGACCTCTCCTACGCTAGAAGAATGAGAAAGAAGACGTCCAACTGGGTCTGAGTGAAATTGCTAGCCTAGGGGTGGCCCACTCCCTTCTAATGCCAGCTAGGCTGCAAATTTATTACAGAGGCCACACATTTCAATATACCGACCCAGCAGAAGCCAGCAAAAAAGTGGAAGCCATTTCTAAAGAATTCGACTGCACAAGAGCCTAGAAGTCGTCCGACTCGGAAAGAGTACCTGAATTTTACTGTACTTGAACTTTACTCTGCCTACTCAGCAATCGTTATATGTGGGTGAAGTTTCTGGGTTAAAACTTTGATAAGTCAGCCGGCCTGGTGTCGCTGAGGGTTGAGGCGCTGGACGCCACACCTCACGCTATGCTGGCGACCCAGGTTCGGGAACGGACTCAGGTTGCTGGGGGTCAGTGGGCAGAGAGAGGGAGGATTGAGCATCCCAACGGATGCTCTCCTCCCTCTGGGGTGGGTTACCAGGGGTGCATCTAGCACCCAACTCCCCTGAAGCCAGTGGATGCACGGGCTTTCGGGGCACCGGCGGCTCTACTTGAGTCGGGGAGGGGGGAACGCTGTTACACGTGTGGCTGTCAGCGTGCATCAGCATGTCGGCAAGCCTGGATGTAATTCCTAAGTGCAGGCGTCCCAGGGGAATGGGAGAAAAAAACGGGAAAAAATGTAAAACCCCTGGCCCTACGAGCGGATGAAACTGGGGATGAGATGCTGTGGGGATTGCCCTGGCGGACGGAGTAGGACGAGGTATGAGGCCTCCTCTGAAAGCCGTGGGAGCTAGGCAAATAAAAAAAAAAAACTTTGATAAGTCAATGTCACCCAATACATTTTTACTTTCTGAGTTGCTTGATTTACATAGATTAAAATGAGCCAAATGGAAATGAGCAAAATGGAAGGTTATATTCTCATTTACTGTAATTTACAATTATTTTATATACATGTAGAGTTACTGTTATTACCTATATTTAAAACCAGACTTAAGTTTGTGTGCTGTAACTGTTATGGTAAATGCGTGGAGAAAACTATGCAGCTATTCTACAGGGTAGGACTCGAACCTTTATGTACAAGGGTCGTTTGTATTTCCATTTTATTGCAGGTAATGTGAGGGCTGCATAATTGTGAACACTGAGAATTGTTGGATAGAATGTTTGGTTAGGGGGTCATAGCAACACTGGATGTTGTGTAACTATGTTTGGATTTTCATTTTCTGTGGAGCCGACCACTCAAAGTCCTTTAGGGTGCAGCATTTTGTGGACTATATTGTGGACTATAACTTTATGGAATATCCCCATATTCGAAATCCAGGTTTCCTAGATTAACCATGATTGATGTTTTGGATGCATTTAGGGGCTGTCTCATACAATATCTGACATGAGTATGTTATATGCAGTTGTTTTCCCTGTAAAACAATAAAATACTGTATAATAAAAAAAAAAGTTAAGTCGCCAAACAGTGGCCTAAGATCAACCTGTACCCTAGAACTTGAGATCCCCACATTAAACATCAAAAAAGGTCACTCCTCTTTCTACTACAAAGGACCGCAAATTTGGAACAGTCTGCCAGAACACCTGAGACCACACAGCAAATCTGTCTCATGGAATAACATCAAAGCCTGGTTCCAGTCAATAGCATCCTCACCTAGATCATGCTGTCCAGGCTCTGCCCCTGGGTAATCCAAACCCCATCCCTACCTCTCTCCACTCTACAGAGACATGCCAAGTCCCATCCCTACCTCTCTGCACTCTACAGAGACACGCCAAACCCCATCCTTACCTCTCTCCACTCTGTAGAGAAATGCCAAACCCCATCACTACCTCTCTCCACTCTACAGAGACATGCCAAACCCCTTCCCCATTGCTATCTCCCCACTCCCACCGTGGGATATCTGACCAGCTCCCGCTGCCTGATTGCAGCCTATATCATTTTTGACTCGGCTAAATTCTCCATCTTTCTACCTTTATTCATTACAAATCGGGCTTACAACCTTTGAGTCAGAGACTCATTTACAAAGGCTGCTCATCCCAGGGAGGGCAGACATCAAGACCGTTATTACAGTGCAGATTAAAGCAGAGGATAAAATTACAGGTGCAGTAAGGAACATTTAACATAGATACACTTAGGTTATATAATATAGTAGTTTGTATGTTACTTGGGTTACATAATGTTACAAAATTGTGAGTTACAATCATGGATATAGTAGGTCCTCAGAGAAGACAGCGGGTTACATCCCTATTTGGACCTAGTAGGGAAGGAGTGGATCTGGGGAGGGAGAGAGGCGACGGGTTCCACAGGTTACAACAGGGGGTTAGTTGTACCTACAACAACGGGTATTAAAGATATGGTTCTGAAGGGCTGTTTTGAAGGAGCCAATTTTTGGCAAGTTGGAGATAGATGCAGCTAGGGAGCGAGTTGAACCTGGTGGGGGCTCAGTAGAGGAAGGATCTCTGGGCAAGAGAGGTCTTGGTTCTGGGCACCTGGAAGGTGGCCTTAACAGAGCTATGGGTGATGACGGACGATGATGACTGCTGTAGGAAGGTGGAGACCCGGGTTGGGGGGGAGATTCCTAGCAGTGATTTTTTAGCGAGAAGGCAGGTCTGGCAGAACAGTCGCTCCTCAAAGTTGAGCAGATTGGTGATAGTATAGAGAAGGCAGGTGTGAGTGCGGCTGGGGGCACCGGTCAGGAGCCTACAGGCCTTATTGATGGAGAGTTGGATTTTGGAGAGGGCAGTGTTGTCAGCTGCGGTTTAGATGGGCAAGCCATAGTCCACGAGGGACAAGACGGAGGAGGTGATGGCCAGCCTGAGGGCAACCTGAGGCAGGCAGTCCCTGTGCCAGTATAGCAGGCCAATACAAGAATTTATGGTGGTTGACAGGGCATTAATGTGGGTGTGGAAAGAGGGTAGTATCAAACGTGATGCCTAGGTACTTGTATGTGGTCACTTGTTCTAGCGGGTGCAGAGTGCTGGGGATAATCAAGGGGGGGGGTATTTTTAACTTTATTTTGGTGGTGGGAGAAGAGCATTGATTTGATTTTCTTTAGGTTAATGACCAGTCTGCAGTCGGCGAACCACCTTTCGGCTTGGTTGTAAGCTTGCTGGAGGGATAATTGGAAGGAGGTGGGATTGGGATGTGAGGCAATGAGGATTGCGTCATCGGCATGGAAGAGCATTTTACCGGTACATGAGCTGGGGAGGGTGTTGAGGTAGAGACTAAAAAGTACTGGATCCAGGATGGAGCCCGAGGGACCCCAGAGCGAATGGGAAGAGTGCTGGAGAGGGAGCCGCTGATCTTGACACGCTGGGATCTAGCAGAGAGGTAGCTAGAGAACCAGGAAATGGGACCACCAGAGAAGCCAAGTTGGTGGAGAGAGTCGAGTAGAAGGGGATGACAGATCATGTCAAAGGCCTTGGAGAGGTCAATGAACACTTCTCCTGCAAGGCTGCCAGAGTCGAGAGCAGCATGCAGGTGTTGGGAGAATTCCAGGACAGCTGTGGTTGTACTGTGCCCTGGGCAGAAACCGTGCTGCTCTGGACACATAATGTTGTACTTGGTTAGGTATTCAGAGAGCTGGATCGACACCACTTTTTCAAGGGCTTTAGAGAGTTGGGGGAGGATGGAGATCGGCCGGTAATTGTTGGGGGTGAACCGGTCCCCACTCTTATGTATGGGTGTGATTTCAGCAGTTTTCCAAGCACTTGGGAACTGACCCAGGCATAGAGACTGGTTTAGAAGGTCAATCAGGGGGACTAGGACTTTGTCTAAGACCCTACAGAGGATCCTGGAGTCAAGGGGGTCACTGCTGGGGTTATTGCTGCCTAAGGCTTTTAACAGGTGCGGCCTGGCTTCTTGGGGGGGGATAGGGTGTGCAGGTAGAATGGTGGGCGATGCAGGACCGGAGGGAGGGAGAGAGGCAGGGATTGGGTCAAAGAAGCTGCTGGAGAGGACCGAACTTAGGTCAGAGAAGGCGGAGTTAAGGCAATCGGCTATAAGGAGCCGATCTGTGGTGGGGGTGTCATTGATGGAGAGCTGGGATGATGGGGTGGCAGGACTTCCCATTTAGCTCTTTCGTATTATCCCAGAAGGTCCGGGCTGAACCCCAAGTGGAAACGAGGGTGGTCTGATAGTGCTCTGCCTTGGCCCGGCTAATGGCCCAAGTGCACTTATTGCATTCTGCCTTGTAGGCCTGTCCGTCAGATGCGTTTCCAGATTCTACAGCAATGTGCCAGAGATTATCTCTGTTTTTGAGTCTTTGGAGGAGGGGTTGGGTGATCCATGGGGCATTGCATTTTTTGGAGTGGATCCTGGTGAGGGGGCGAGAAGGTCACAAGCCTTACAGAAGGCATTTGTGAAGTGGTCAAGAGCTGAGTGAATGTCAGGGGCGCACTGGATAGGGGACCAGTCTAGCTGGGCTAGTTATTGTTTTCATTTTCTGAGGCTGCTGGGGCGTAAACGGCGGCATAGGGTGGCCTGGGACACTGGCTTTAGAGTGGAGGATGACCAGAGACAGCAGACTGGGGAGTGATCGCTAAGAGAGTTGGAGAGGACAGTGACATCCCGGATTTTGTAGGGGTGGTTAGATATAACAACATCTAGGAGAGTGCTGGTGCCAGTAGAGTGGTTGAATCTGGTAGGCTGGGTGACTAACTGGGACATATCCAGGGCAGCAAAGGAGTTCCTTATAAGGAGGCAGTGGAGGCAAGCCAGTTAACATTGAGATCACCTAGGATGACTTGCCCCACTTTGTGAGGGAGAGATGTGAGGTTGTCAATGAGGGACTGGACCACTTGATTTTGATTCCTCGAGGGTACGTAGGAGACCGTGAGGAAGAGAGGGCTTCAGGCGGGGTCAGGTGTGATTTTTAAGGTGAGGGCTTGGGCTCCATAATCAAGTTTGGGAGCTGGGAGTGCCTGACCTATAAGGGAGTCCCATATGAGTAGTGCGCAACCACCACCGCGTTTGCCTACTCAATCTTCCCTGTAGATGGTATATCCAGGGAGGGTGATAGCAGAGTCAGGGGTGGATCTGGAGAGCCAAGTCTCTACCAGTGCAGTTATGTCAGGTTGATGTTGAACGGCCCAGCACTGGAGGGCAGTGGATTTCTTTAGGAGACTGCAAATGTTTAAGGATCCAAAGCGGAGGCCAGTTGCAGTACAGGGTTTGGAAGGGCTGGAAGCCATAGATCCTGGGTTTGGGTGTACATTACCAGATAATAATAATAATAGCAGTGTGATTATTCTGGTTAGTGGCCGGTGGCGATGGAGACCCTTGGGTCGACACCCAGCTGAGGACTTTACAATCAAGGTGCATGGGATAGATAAAGTGCGATGGGTGGGAATGGCAGGGGAGAGCTGGGTCCAGGTCGGGCCTTGGAGGGCAGAGGGAGTGGGAGTGTTAGGGGGTCATGGGTGTGTCGAGGGTGGGGGAAGGCAGAGTCACTGTGGGGTAGTCTGGGGATGAGGTGCCTAGTGTGGAGGACAGGTGCTCTGGTCGGTTTGAGGTCTGTACCAAGAGGGTGAAGGAGAGCAGACTTAGTAATGGAGTGTAGGTACTCATAGTTTTATTCCTATAGTAGACAATAAGGGTGCAGGCTGACTTTCAGTGAGGATGACTGCCACTGTGGAGAAGCGGTAGTGCTGCCGACTTTGGTGCAGAAGGTACCAGGTTTGAATATCCTGGGGGGGGGGGTCTTGGAGCCTAGGTTGTCTGGGGCTGCCGAAGGCTGGGGAGTGCTAGGTTAGCAGTGAAAAAAGGAGTGGAAATAGCAACCCTAGTAGTGGTCACGGGCGAGCAGGTTAGGGGTAGGTATGGGGGTGTGGTCATCTGGGGATTGGGTAGGGAGGTTAAGTATTGAGCAGAGTAGGATGGGGGAAGGTGCAGTGAGGTTTTCCAGGCAGGGGACAGAGCAGCTGAGTAGTAGAGGAAGAGTGTCCAGGAAGTAGTAGAGAGTAAGAAGATGTAGAGCTGCTTTGACACAGTTGGGGACCCTCTAGTGGGAGAAGATGCAAATGGTAAAAATCAGTAGAAGAGGGAGGGGGCAAAGACTGATGAATAGTGATAGACTGACCACACAATAAGAGAAATGAGACAGGAACTATATTGTATTGGATTGGGTAAGTATGCTTATAACTGGGCCCTCTAGTGGCTAAAAGATATAATCTGCTAATGGAAAAGTCATAAATGAACTATGAAACCATGAAAACTATACAATCTACACAACCAAAACTATGTAATTCATGTAAACATGTAACTATGTAACCCTGTAACTAAGAAACTATGTAATATCCTCTGCTGCCAGGGTGTCCCTTGAAAATGAGCACTAGCTCAAGGGATATGTACCTGTTCATGTCTCATGAATAAAATACTACTACTGCTAAGTGCTTTTAAGTGCCCTTGACCTTTGGCACCAGCCAGAAACTGGACAGACTCCTAACCCTGCAGATCTTCTGCACCGTTGATGGCAACCCTCTTGAAGTGGTTCAGTCCTTCAGGAACCTCAGTGTTTGGCTAGATAGCGAGCTTGACTTCTCAGTCCACATTGACACTATCCATGCCAAGCTCCGCCCTAAACATGGTGCCTTATACCATAATGAAGATTGTCTTATCTCTGCAGGTCCGCTGTGAGCTTGTCACCAAAATGGTACTCCCAGTCTTTGACTCTGCGAATGTGGTCTGTGGCACCACCCCCTCCACCTCCCTGACCAGACTGCATACCCTCTGCAACCCCTGCTGCTGCTTTGTTACCAGCTCCCCATCTCATACTCATCATTGTTCATTTTACTCCTCATCCATTCTCCCTCAGCGTTCACATCACCACTGCCATCACTGAGCCTCATTTCAAATACCGGTTTGGGTCCCTTCCCTCCTACCGTTTCTCATTCCTCTCCATCATCCTGTCTGCCTCCTGCTTCCTTTGCTCCAGGGATCCACGCACCTTCATCATTCCTTATCCCCACTCCTCTAATGATCACTCTGCCTTTTGATAGAATTTACCATTACTTTGGAACCATCTTCCTTCTTACCTCCTTTCACAGGGATTTCAGTGGGACCCTGACTGCCTTTCAACTGCTAATTGCTGGCTGAATTTTCTCCCGCCCCTCCACCCCCTCCCAGGCATCCTTTAAATACAGCTTTGCTCCGCCCAAACAAGCTCCAAATTCCCTGGCTGACTCCTATTGGCCGTCATCTGGCAGTGCTAAACCAATCTAGCCAATACCACATGTAGCAGAACTACAGCACCTAGACTGATTTTAAGTACTTCCTACCTACTTATCTACCAAAATTTTAGTTTTAATTACACTTCTACACTAATCTCCCTGAAACTGAGGGCTACTGCTTGTGACCCTGGTATCCACTTAGCAGTACTCTCCAACCCGCTCTAATTACTGGTCGCAATTATCCTGGCAAGATGGGTTGTCTCTTTTTCCTTCTGCTAATACTTGGGAACATTATGCCACATGCCCTGCTGCATCTCAAAGTGTTAGGCGCTAACCCGGTTGCTGAGTCCCTCACTACACCCTACACTACCCCCGCACACTGTACCTCCACCCTCTCGCCAATCCTCTTGTCACACGTATATACCCTACATCCTTCTGCCCACCTTCTCCTGTACCATTCAGCCATGTATATCTGAGCTCTGTCCCTCATTTGCTCTAAACCTCAATTCCTCCATACACTCTCACACCCGAAACGTACACCCCTTACAAGCTATCAAAGGCGACTACTAAGGGAAAAAGACCTCTCTTTTTTTATTATATTCCCTACAGAAAATGCTGCTGTTACTCCTTCTTTGCTCAAGCAACGTGGAGCTAAATCCTGGCCCTCCACTCCAGTTTTCATCTCCATTGGACTTTGCAGCTGTCCCTGGGCTGAAGATGATGTTAGTAAACGTCCTAAGCCTGACTAAAAAATTTGACCAACTTCAAGCCTGGGCAGCACATACTAACCCTGATCTCATCATTATCACCGAATCATGGCTTAAAAAGACTACTCCTGACCAACAAGTTACTCTTACAGGCTACAAACTGTTTAGGGCAGACAGGAACACGGGGGGGGGGGGGTCATATGCCAGAAATAGGTTTGTAGTAACTGATATCCTTTGCAACTCCAAACCTAAAGAATATGAGGTTGTTTCACTAAAGCTTCACCTCCCCTCGACGGAATGCATTACCGTCATAGGTGGCTATAGGCCCCCGTCTGGTGGCTCCGAAATCATCGACATTATAAAATCCCTAACCTTAGCCGCCAACTCAGAAACAATTATCCTGGGGGATTTCAACACGGATTGGCTCGCTACAAAATCTCACTGCCTTAAACCCCTCTGTGATGAGCTTGGTCTTATACAACTAGTTACTGAACCCACGAGGAACAATACCTCAAACTCGGCTAAAAGCTCCATCCTAGATGTTATTCTAACCACCCATTCCCATAAAATCTACCATTCAGCAGTATTCCATAATGATATGAGCGCCCACTGCATGGTGGTTTGCACAAGATCACAAACTAAAACGTACCAACAGTCCAAATTTAGAACTAAGAGGTCTTTTCGCAAATTTAAAGTGTCAAACTTTCTGTATGACCTGAGCAGGATCAGAAGGCAAGATTTATATCTTGCAAAAACTGCAGACAAAGCTGTCTCCATCCTTAATAACAATCTTACTACCCCGGCAAACAAGCACGCACCCATTATCAAAGTCAGGGTGCGCAACGTTTCCCATTCCTGGTTTACCCCAGAACTAAAGGCTGTGCTTACCAACAGAGACAAACTCTGGGCTAAGGCTAGGTACACTAAGAGCCCTGCAGACTGGCAGGCCTTCAGAACTGCTAGGAATGCTTGTGTCAAAAGCATTTGTGCTACAAAAGCTAACTTCTATATCTCCACCCTGGAACAAGCCAAAGGGAACCCCCCAAAAATCTAGAGAACAATTAAATCTATTGAAGGCCATCCTTCAGCTCCATCTATCCCAACTAAGATATTTACCAATGGCAGGTTGGTGGAAAACAGCACCCAAATCCTTGAAGAACTAAATTCACATTTTGTTACCGCTGGACTTGCTTTTGTCTCCTCACCCTATGCTAACCAGGTGAATACTAGTGAAAGCTCTACCTGCAGGCCATCCCACCCCCTCCAGATCCGCACTATTACATATAAAGAAGTTGAAGATTCTCTCCTTAATCTAGATCTCCACAAGAGTGCCGGGGATGATGGACTTGAACCATTTTTCCTGAGAATAGGCTATGCCTGTCTCACTGCACCTATCCTACATATCTTCAACCTATCCATTACCTCTACAACAGTTCCATCTAGCTGGAAGTCTGCCCACATCCTTCCTCTTTTCAAATCAGGAGACCCCTTCGATTTAAACAATTACAGGCCCATCTCCATTTTGCCTGTTCTCTCTAAAGTTCTCGAAAAGCTGATCTATAGTCAATTGAAACAACACATTGAATCCTACTCTCTCCTTAACCCTGCACAATCTGGTTTCCAGTCCAAACACAGCACAGTCACTGCTTTGGCTAAGATCACTAATGACTGGATTTCCACCGTGGACTCCAAGAAGGTCACCGGTGCAGTCTTCCTGGACCTTAGTAAAGCCTTTGATACTGTTGACCACCCCCTCCTAATCAACTGCCTTTCTAACCTAGGTGCCTCTCCTCCTACCATACAGTGGTTCACCAGTTATCTCTCTGGTAGGATGCAGAAAGTCAAAGCAGATGGTTGTCTCTCAGCCCCCCTTCCGATTGCCAGGGGAGTCCCCCAAGGCTCCATATTAGGCCCAATCCTATTCTCTCTATACATCAGTGTTCTAGATTCCTACATAACGAACTCCAGTATTCACTTCTTTGCAGACGACTCTGTAGTATATACTCTGGCACAACTCTAACGGAAGTCAAGGATGTCTTGCAAGCTGACTTTGCTCCGCTCGAAAGTAACCTTATTAAAGCAAAGCTCCTTCTGAACGCTAAGAAAACTAAGGCAATGTTCATCTCGCGTAATCCCACCTTTGGATCCCCCCCTTTGCTGCCAACGAACCTTATCATCACTTCACTGGGTGAAACCCTGAAAGTCGTTCCTAAATTTAAATACCTTGGATTCTGGATAGACAACAAGTTCACCTTCATTGACCACATTGAGGACCTATCCAAGAGGCTCAAAGCACGGCTAGGCTTCTTCTTTCGAAACAGGTCTCTCTTCCCTGTTGCGACCCGAACCAAGCTTGTACTGGCCACATTTCTTCCCCTACTTGACTATGGAGATTTCATCTATGCCACCTCTGCAATCTCAGGCCTAAGTAAACTGGACGTTCTCTACCACTGTGCTATACAGTTCATCACCAGTGCCCCTCACAGAACCCATCACTGTGACCTGTACACAGCTGTTGGTTGGATCTCACTTGCCATCGGCCGCCTACTCCATGCTGGGATCTGGAACCTCCAGATACTCCTTCACAAACTTCCAAGCTACATAACGTCCCTCATCTGTATCTCCCACAGTGGTTACTCACTCAGGAAATCAAACTGCATCCTGCTTGACATCCCAAGAACTCGTACTGCCTTTGGACAACGTGCCATTTCATTCGAACTTCCTACATTCTGGAACCAACTCCAATCCATACTAAAACTAACCAGCATTGTCCCAATAAATCTCTACAAAGCCTTATCCTCATCTAAAATAAAAGATACCTGTCACTGCCACTAAACCCCCCATACCACCCTTACGTTAGTTACTCATACACCGACTGCCACTGCTAGGACCATAACAGGTCAGCAACCGCACAGGAAGTATTAGACTAAATTTAACAGCTGTAGATTTGATCCCCATGACCTGCTTTCACTGCCCTTCACCTCTAGATCTCCTTATCACACCTTTCTCCACTATACTTTGCTAGTCCCTAGCCTCATCTTTTACCTCACTTCCTTTCCCTACCTTCCTTCTTAAACGCTCCCTGCTGTCTCTGCACATTAACTTTCTCCTATAATGCACTTATCCTTTATGTATACAACTCTACCCAAACATCTGCTGATACAGCATCAGACTTTACTGCCAGAACCCTGCCTTACCTGGCTGTATCACGTCATGAATTGTCATTTATGAACTTTGTATGTGCCGTTTGCTCAATTGACAATGATACCTTGTATGCTACATCCATATGTCTCGATTGACAATGTTACCTTGTATGTTATGTCCATATGTCTATGTAAATGACCCAGGACCTCCTTGTGAATGAGCATGCTCAATGGAGTTTTTCCTGCAATAAACTTGAACTGCATCAGGTATCAGCTGAAACTCCTTCCCTTCCCCCCAATCCTGGTTTCCCACTCCTTGACTGTTCACCTTGCATTTGCGTCATACCCTGGTGAAAGTGTGGCTGAAGGACCCACTTTGTTGCTCCTGCCTTGTTTTCTCATTTTGCACTTACCCCTGTAATAATCATGCTCTCTGATTGCACTTTGCAATGTATTTTTTATCCCCCATTCCTTTGCCCCAGGTCACACCTGCAAAGGAGCCTCGGCTCAGTGTGCCTTTTCTGGTCACCAATTTTCAAATAAATAAATAAATAAATTTTCTGTCACCATTGATGATGTGGGATTCAGAGGCTGCTATTTGTGGGGGACTGAGATTCTGCAGTCTACGCCACTGGGGAAATAGTGTCTGCTCACGAGCATCAATTTAATAAAGGTATCATGTTTTGAAGTTGTATTCCAAGTTTGGACATTGCCCTTTGTTTGAAAAGCGTTCTGTGTTCTAACCTCCCCTGCCTTGCCTGTAGTAGTAGGAGGTCACCATCTGCCTGGAAGTCAAGTAAGTGAGCAAATACTGTGTATGTGTTACTTAAGCAATAAGCCACGAGGGGGTGTGAGTTATCGGGGGATTTACCACGGCTGGGGTGGTTTGCCCACGAGGGGCAGCCGAGTGGGTAAATCCGCGTCAGCCGTAGTAAATCCCCTGATTAACCCACATCCCCCGAGTGGCTTATTGCAATTATACCAGGTAAGTAGGTTTCTTTTAAGAGAAAAACAGGGGAAAACTGTTTTTTTTTTTACTTATTTTACATTTATTGTTAGGCAGGGCACAAAATGTAGTTCATTCCCCTTCATGCCGCTAGCAGCGAACATTAATACAGAGAGAGAGAGAGAGAGAGAGAGCGCGCGAGACAGAGCGAGGGTGAAGCAGTGTTTCTGAGATGGAGACTCGGCTATTATGGGAAAATACATGATGAAGCGTGTTGAATTTTTTTTTTTTTTTTTCTAAGTGCGGATCCACTTTCTTGGGGGGGTTCCTGTTACGCAGTGTACCTTGCTGAATAGGATGTAATGGGAGTCGGAGACCGGTGGTTGCCGAGTGTTTCAGTATGGCGGATCTGCAGTTTGAATCTCCCGGGTCGGATGATTTTTACGAGAGGAGGCTGGCTGGCACCTTTTGCAGTGATTATTGGTAGATAATCAATGCAGGTAAGTTGCCAGCCTGCCTATCTGATTGGTCAGTGTCCGAGGTCCATGGTATAATCACTGTTTTACCATCAGGAACATCACTAGATGCCAGGGAGTAAGGGGGGTTTACAAGAATTTTTGTTCTGAAAACGTGACTTTGACACTCAGTCATGTGAGAACTGGTTAATCTTCTTTGAGGATATCTTCCATTAGGCCACACTTTTAGAACTACACCCACGTGAGCACTAGGACAACATGGAAAATGTTGCTAGCTGGAGACCGCCCATGACGATGTCATGCGTCAGCGTCTATATAAGTGTGGATGACCCCATCTCTCATCAGTTTATTTATTTATTGAAATTGTTTCACCAAGAAAAGCACACTGAGCAAGAACTGCTCGTCTCCTGGTGCGACCTGGGGGGAGGGGTACAGTGGGGAAGAGGACAAAGGTAGTCCAGGTCCTGACATATATGCATACAATTACAATACAGTTGAAAACATTTGACAGAAATAGTTGGGCATAGATGACAATTTACCCTTACTTATAGTATAGTAGCAATTACATGGGGAAGTCATGCTTTATACCTTGAAAACATATAATTAGATAATACAGCTGCATATGTTTGACAGGAATAGGTGAGTGTGGATTAATACATATACCCTAATAGTCAAGAGTAACAGTTACAATGAGGAAATCCTGCTAAGGTATTGGGTTGTGGTATATAATGAGATAGGGGTAAGTGCAAGCTAGCTAGCTCAAAAATTGGGATCAAGTGCAGTAGTTGGGTGTGGTTAGCAAAGTAGCACCATTGGGCCTACTGGGAGAAGAAAAAATGGAGTGTCTGAGGTAGAATAGATTGGAGAGTTAGCTGCAGGAGCAGTTTACTGAGCAGTGGTTGGCAAGGGCATAGGATAGTGAGTGGACAGAGGAAGAGTGGCGAATTTCAGAGGGGAAAGAATTCCAGAGTTGAGGGAAGTGGTGAGAGAAGGCGGCCTGGCCGACTTGGGTCCGACGTCTGGGGACTAACAGGAGCCGGGAGTCTAGGGACCTCAGAGCATAGGTGGGTGCCAGAGGGGGCAATAGTACAGAGGTCAGGTACACTGGGAGGGTACCAAACCAGTTCTTCGAGATAAACTTGGCACAGTGTATTTGGCGGCGGTTCTCAAGGGAAGGGAGAGCAAGGGAGCAGTATAGCTTGCAGAGGTGGGTGCGAGGAGGAGCGTCAAAAGCGAACCAGCAGAAAGCATTAAAAAGGATATCCAGTTTGGATAAAACTGGCTTGTGGGCGGCACTGTAAACAATATCACAATAATCGAAGGAGGGAAGTATCATCTTCTGGATAAGCTCACGACGGACCGGATAGGGGAGGCTAGAACGGTTCCGATATAAAGCTCCGAGCTTGGAGCGGAGTTTTGTTAGTATAGAGTCAGCATGGACTGCGAAGGTGAGGTGGCGGTCAAGCCAAACTCCAAGATACCGGAAGGAGGTGACATCCTCCAGCTCTGACCTATCAAGGGTGTGGAAAAGTGGGAGGGAGGGAAGCCTGGCTAGTCATTGGGATGTACCAAAAGTCATAGTTACAGTTTTTTTTAGCATTTAGAGAGAGTTGGTGAGAGTTGAACCAGAGCTGGACTTTGTTAAAATTCGCCTGGAGGGTAGAGGCAACTGAGGCTAGGGAGAAGCCAGAAGAAAATAGGACAACATCGTCAGCATACATGTGGATCGAGGAGGCAGAACAAGTTTGCGGCAGGTTGTTTAGAAAAATAGAGAATAGCATAGGCCCAAGCACCGATCCTTGGGGACACCGGTGGACATGGGGAGGGGAAGGGATATGGCATCCGCAGTCCTGACAGATTGAGTGCGGTCTGTAAGATAGGCACTGAACCAGGCAGCAGCAGATGTGGAGAGGCCAGAGTCAGAGAGGCTAGATAGTAACAGAGTGTGGGAGACTGTATCGAAGGCCTTGGCCAGATCGATGAAAATGGCAGAGGTGATGAGACCTCTGTCCGTTCCAGATTGTATGGTGTCAGTGAGCCTTAGTAAAGAGGAGGCAGAGGAGTGATCTTTCCTGAATCCGAACTGGTAGTGTATGAAGGAATTTGAGTCGGCAAGATAGGAGCTTAGCTGGCTAAGCATTAAGTGTTCTTGCAGCTTCACCAGAGCATGGAGGAGGGAGACTGGCCGATAGTTTGAGGTGGAGGAGGAGGCACCCCCTTTGTGGAGAGGGATGACAATGGCGTGCTTCCAGGACAGAGGGACAGATGCAGTGGCGTAGGATAGATTTAGGAGGTAGGCAATAGGGGTGGCTATGGCAGAGGCTGAGAGGAACAGAAGTTTGGGGTCTAGTCCATCTGGGGAATTCCCATTTGAGGGGCTTAATGTTAGCAGGGCTTCTAGAGCTTCATCTGAGAGATATCCTGAAGGAGAAAATACCTGTATTTTGAGGTAGTTTTGCCTCATGGGTGGTGGGTGATGGTGACATGGGGGGTAAGGAGGAAAGGAGCGAAGAAGCGCAGGTGGAGAAATATAAGTTAAACTCATCAGCGACTGAGATAGGGTCCGAGAGTGTGGAGTTGTTTACACTAAGGAGAGGTGAGGGCTTGGCCGCTGGGGGTGAGAAGAGGGAGTATATGACCTTCTAGAATTTGGAGGGGCTACTGAGGTTAGATTGGAGGGAGGATCTAAAGTACTCTGCTTTAGCTAGCCGAGTTGCTCTAGTGCACATATTGTGCAGATACCGGTAGTGGGAGAGGTCCTGAGGTAGGGCTGAGGCTTTGAAGGCTCACCATGCTGAGTCATGGGCGTTCATACAAGCTGTGAGCTCTTGGGAGATCCAGGCAGGTGGGTACCACTACTCTAGTACATCGAAGGGCATGGGAATCCCATATCTTAAGGAACGTGTTTTGAAGTGAAGTAGGTGTCATCTATCAGGTTGGGGAGCCAGTTAGCTAGGACAAGGTCCTTTAGGAGGGAGCGAGGTTTAGGGATTTGAATCGACCGCTGACTAAGAACTTGGGGGAATTTGAGATGGTGAATTTTGTGAACAAGGTAGATGACATGGTGATCACTCATAGAGTCAGGGAGTAGGCCTGTTTGGATGACTCTGTGAGGGTGGGAGGTCAGAGCTCAATCGATAAGGGAGTGGTTACCTGATTTAAGGTTTAGGCAGGTGGGCTCAGCGATGAGTTGGGTTAAATTGAGGGCAGCGACATCTGTCCGGATTTGGTTGAGGGCCGGGGCTAACCAGTTTAGGTTAAGGTCACCCATAGCATATAATTCCCCGGTGGGTGCTCGTGAACTGATTTGTGTAAGAAGGTCAGTAACAGTTGTGGCAGGGGTGCCTGGTCGCGTAGATTCCGGCAACGAATATGGGCAGCGAGAAAGGTAGTGTGAGCTGGAGCAGCAAGAGTTTGTACTCTTTAGGTTCAGTTTTAGATAAGATTATTTCGTAGCATATGTCCGAAATTATGAAGATGGGTACGCCGCCACCTCTCGTGGCCCTGTCCTGGCGGGCTATCGTGTAACCAGGGATTGCGACTGAGGAGTTGGGAATGTTTCTGTTAAGCCAAGTTTCAGAGAGGATGAGGACATCAGGGGCATGTAGGGCAGCGAGAACTTGTAGCTGGTCGATTTTAAGTGGTAGGCTACTAATATTTAGGAGACGGAGGCCTTTATGGAGGGGGTAACCTGGCAGTTGGGAGGGGATGGGATGCGGGGTTGGGGTGCCGGCTGAGGTTGGTGAGGATGTGGTGGTCGAGGGTCCCAGATTTGGGTATATGTCTCCCGCTACGAGAAGGAGGAGGGTGAAGGATAGGTGTTGAGCTCGTGTACGGAGGTAGCTTGGAACGGAAGAGCCCTGCCATGAGTGGGGGCAAGGATGGACATTTGTGTGGGTAACAGGGGTGGGGTGAGAAGCAAGTAGGTGCAGGAGAGTCCAGGAGGGGGAGGGCCTGATTAGGAAAGGGGGGCAATATATAGTGGAGTGTGCCCAGGTAGGAGTGGGTAGGAGAGAGAGCGCAGGGTTTGAGAGGCAAGGAGGAGTTAGAATATGAGCCAAGTGGGGGGGGGCATGGGAAAGGTAGGCGGCATGGTGGAGAGGAGGGGTGGGAGGCAGGAGAACAGACAACTGAGTAGAGGTAAAACGCTAGCCACGGTGGACATGGTGCTGGGATTTTGTAGCAGCTTCGTAGACAAGGAGGTAATTACGAGAAGAAAGGAGCCTGAGATTGGCTGTGACGAATGTGTTGGTTGGCCCCTGGGAGAGCGAATGGCCAATAGGCCTAAGAGATGAAACAGAGAGAATGGGAATTCTAGAGTAGAGGGAGCCAATGGAAGGCTGCAGGAGGCTGGTGGGGGGGGTCGAGGAATAGTGCAGGCAGAGAGAGTATTTTATCAGTGGATGGGGTGGGGGGGCCAAAAGCTGCAAACACTTAGTACTCTAACTTCGAACACAGATTTATATTTTTTTCCTTACTTTACACAGGCAGGTTTCAGTTTAAACAGTAAAAATCTATGTAATTTCACAGTCGGAGCCCTGTCGGCAGAGAGAGATAGGGGAGCCAGTCGGCTGCGACTGCCAGGCGGTGCCTGCAGTCCGATAGGGTGCGCTTTCACCCTACCTTGAGCCTGATTTTGTCCAGAGAGGAGCCTGCCGACCGCTGGGAGCTGTAGTAGCCCTGGTCAGAGGACAGACAGCTGGGGGGAGAGAAGAGAAATGAGGTTAAATAGGGGAAGGAGACAAAGGTGAAAATTTAGAAGACAGTAAGAGGCGTGGGGTTTGGGGAGATTTAGCAGAACAGTAGCTCTGGAGAAATTGGGCACCAAAGAGAGCTGGCTCAGTGGGGGGGAGGCGTGGGGTTTCTTTTCCCATCAGTCATCCTTGTTGGACCTGCTGAAGGAAATGTCAACTAGCCATTGCCGTTCATCATTTATATATAAGCAGGGCCCCAAGTGCTCTACGGCAGTGTTTTCTGATTTCTGAGGCAGGGCTCCTAGGCTTCTGTGCCAGCATTTTCTGATTTCTGCGGCTTGATTTATTCATTTCTGTGGAAGAATGGAGTCCTGCCATTGGCAAAACTATGACGTGATGTTATCAATGACATCACATGCCAAGCATAGAGGAGGGGTTTCAGGATAAATTAGATGGGTACTGGAGCCTGGCACTATGGAGAATGTATTTGAATGAAAATTCACCAAAAACAATGAATTCTGCAGCATGATGCAAATTCTGCGGAAAATTACAGAATCTGAGAATTCCAGGGGCTTTGTATATAAGGTAATTTGTCATCTCTGCATGCCACCAGAAGCTTTATTTTGGTATTGTAAGTGCAGAGATAAAATTTGTAAGGAAGACATCCATGAGGTCTGCGTGTGTTGTTTGGGCCTGTTTCACAACGTGAGGACTTATGAGATTTGCCAGAGCTTCAACCAGGCTACAAGGCAAGCTCTAGAAAATTTCCTTCACCTCAAAACATTAACAGCCATGGAGAATGACCAGGGCCCAACACTGGCATCTCCCTCCACGTCAGCCAAGAGATGGCTGCCAAAATCAAAGGGCCAGGACAAAGAAAGGTCAAAGTCATGGCCATTCTCATCATTGGGCCAGAAGCACTTACATCAGGACAAAGAAAGGTCTACTTTGCCGGTGAGGTCCTGGTCACTGCTGAGACAAGGCAAATCAAGGTGAATCTATTGCATTATTGCCAGTTCTGGCAGTGTTCACGATAGCCCCCACCCACCACCTTTGATGAGCCACCAAGGTTTGGTCTTGGATTAGGTGCACCCATACCTACTAAGGATGGTACAACGCCATTGTCGTCGTGCAAAGGCCTGTCATTGACACAAGTAGTCACGTCCCCGTCCAGAGCATCATCAACTCTCAAGCTGTACTGGCATCATTTTCAGAAATGATACAATGCATTTGCCTGGCTTACCTAGGCAGGCAGCTATACCATCGATGGGACCTGTGGGCACTCTACCCCCTGTCAACCCCTGCAACCAGCACATTGCAAATTCCTGCCTCTCATTCTCCACCAGTGTCACCGGCGCACTCTGGGACGTCCCTCATCGACAGAGATATCAACAAGGAAACAGAATATAATTCTGACCTCTTGGTTTTAGAAGAGGAATATGAAGGAGAACACTAAATGGTACCTCACTGTAGCGCTACCCTCTCATCCTACAGTGAGGACTCGATATATACCCTGAGACCTTCTCCTGAGGATCCCTTTTTTCAAGCCATGATGCAACAAATGCAAGCTGCCTTAGGCTTTGCTGTGGAAGATTTTTTTTTAACTCAGTTTTATTGGTCAATGGTAAGCAATACAGAAAATATTGGAGACATCATACAATTGAACAGCATTCAGCTTAATAGATAATCCAAGTGACATCACATAGAGCGTAAAAACAAGCAATAGTTACCAAAAAAACATAAAAATGACCAGAATAGGTTATGAGAAACTTGTCAAACTGTAACAAGTAGACAGTGCTTCGAGTCGACAAGGGGTGAGATCCCATAGAGTAGCAATAAGCAATTAATTTAACCTGTTCCAAGGGGCAGCATTGTGCCCCTGAAGAAGGAGAAGGACAAAGGCTGAGCCCATAAATAGAGGGTGAGCCGCTAGGGTGGGGAGCTTACTGTAGCGTGAAGATCCCAGGGTCACCAAAATTCCAGAAAGTGCTCCTAGCGAAACTGCAGTTTTGTAGTAAGATATTCCATGTCTCTAATCTCTGTCACCTTTTTTAGCCATGTAGACACTTGAGGGGTAACGTCCAATAACCAAAGGAGAGTAATACATTTCCAGGCTGCAGTCAATAGAATACAGAACAATTTTCTGAGATTATTACATTTAATAGGGGGTAGGGAGAGTACTTAGGCTAGACTATTAAAAGTGCGGGGAATCACAGTCTGTGTGATTTGCTGCATGCAGTCCCTGACCGCTGTCCAAAAAGGAATCAGACTGGGGCAGGTCCAAAAAATGTGGACATGTGTCCAATACTCGCCACACATTCTCCAACACAAATCAGTGTTGGTGGCCTGAAAATGTTTGGTGACTGTAGGTGTACGAAAGTATTGTACCAAGACTTTCCAATGAAATTCTCTCCAGATAGGCGAAGAGGTAACTTTCCAACTGGAAGAAAAAGATTCCACAAAGAAGAACCTGATGGAATTTCTGGAGGTACCATGCTCCCTCTCCATAATAATTCCACCTGTATATCTTGCATTAGAGGGTGCTACCTTTGCTGCATGGTACAGACCTAACTCACTGCCTGCAGTTTCTAGAAAGGCTGATAAGCATCGCTAGGGATGCATCACTAGAGGGATCACCTCCAGAAGGAGGAAAGTGATACTTCCTCTGTATAACTGCTTGGTGAGGCCGCACCTTGAGTACTGCGTGCAGTTTTGGAGGCCACACTTAAAGAGGGACATTGAACTCCTGGAGAGGGTCCAGAGGAGGGCAAACTAAATGATCTGGGGCCTGGGGGACAGGCCCTATGGGGAGAGGCTCGAAGAGCCAAATATGTACACATTGGAAGAGAGAAGGGATCGAGGGGACATGATAGAGGTCTTCAGGTACATGAAGGAGTTAAATAGGGGAGGAGCAGTCAGGGTGCTCCGAACGGAAGGGGTGGGCAACTAGAGGGCATGGGTGGAAGCTGGAGGGGGGGATATTCAGGGGAGAAATGAGGTGCTACTTCACTGAGAGGGTGGTGGAGCCATGGAATGTGCTGCCCAGGAGGCTGGTGGAGGCAGAGACGGTGGAGGGGTTCAAGAGGGGGTTGGACAGGTACAGGGGATGGGTTCTGGAAGCAAAGTCCTGTGCAGTAGGAATATCCGGGACTGGGAAGGGAGAAGCCAGAGAGGGCGAGGGGGGCAGTAAGGTCAGCTCCCAGGGTGGGTGCTGACCAAACGAGCAGACACAAAAGACCGTTAGGCCTATTCTGCTGGCATTTTAGTATGTTAGTAAGCAGTATCTTGCTCCATCTGCTAAGCCAATGCTAATGCATTCCAGAAATGTGTAGCTGTAGACTTCTAACCACTATTTCTCATTAAACCTATGGCACACAGGAGACTACATGTATAAAACTACATTTTATTTTTAATTTTGCTAATTAAACTATGGCAAGTGCTGTGTATTTTCACAGTTTATTAGCACTTTAGTGCATAAAACTGCTAATCAATTTTTATGAGTTCATTTAATACCCTACATGTTGGTAAGATAGTAAGAAAGAGCTGGTCCATTGGCGCAGCAGTAGCACTACCACTCACAACGCAGGTGACCCGAGTTCAGGAACATGCCTGGGTCTTTGATGACCGGCCAGGGGGTGTGGTGGGGATTGAGAATCAGCTGGGGAAGGGGGGATTGAGCATTCCACAGAATACTCTCCTCCGGTGAAGGATGATCCTCATTTCTGCTGCAGTGGTGCCACTGGCATGTCCACAGGTAGAAGCACAGTGGAGGCATGTTGGGAGGTAGAAAATCTGCTGGGATCGCAATCAACACCGATATGCTTGCTTCTGCAGTTAGCCCATAGCAAGCAGATGTCCTAGTGACTGAGTGTAAAAGGAAACATGCTCCCAGGAGTGGCAGATGATGGTCCCCAGTATATCCAGACGCTGCACCACAAATTTCAGGTTTTGACCCCCCATCCCCACTTTGGGGGGGGGGAGAGCCATAGCTCCTTGGAGATGAGACAGTTGCAGTCAGCAGTCCGATAGCCATGGGATGCCTCGAAGGGAAGCTGAACTGGTGAGCATTAACAGAAATTAAATAAGCTAGAAGGCCACTGTGGGTAATCACAAGGCCTGTTTACATTATTTTTATTTATTTATTTGAAAGTTTGTGATTAGGAGAGGCACACTGAGCCACGACTGGTTTCCAGGTGCTACCCTGGGGCATTGGAAGGGGAATGTTTGTGCAGATGTAAACTGACTTATACAGCCAGATTAAGCTGTTGGTGGTATTTTAGTGAATGGGGGGAATTTGGTCAGGACACCAGGGAAAGTCCCCTACTCTTGCAGTAGGGGGCCTGTTGCATGGCGAGATGTCTCATTCTACTGCTGGACCTAGTGAGGAACGGATGGCTGAGGCGGTGAACGATCTGGAAATTGCACCTGAAGGAATGAGTATTCCAGGCAAAGAAACCGCTGAGGGGACGGCTGGAATGCACCTGCGAGGTGGCCAGCAGAACGTCCAGAGCAGCGGTTCAGTAACGGACCATTTGGGAGTACCTTTGAGCCTCAAACAGAAGCAGCAGTGTTTAGCTGCTGAATTATTACGTGTCAGCGAGAAATTGACCTCAGAATGTATGCGGCAGGCAGAGGATCGGAATCGGAAATTTTCGGATGTGTCACCAGGTACTGCAGGGTCAGGAGGAGTTACGAAGCTGCTCTCAGTTGACGACGCTTCTGCAGTCTCCCCTGACTCAGTTCCGTTATCTCCACGACGGGATTGGAGTGCAGAAGAACCGGGGTCGTGGTCTCCGGATAAGGCCCTGCTTGCAGCAGGATGGATCCCTCTCTCTGACGGGCATTGGAAGCCCAGTACTGGACATGACAACCCTTTAATGGAGTAGATAAGTGATGATTCCGAATTTCAACCTGAAGTTATTTCTACTGTACAGTCACATATTGAAGCAGTAGGCCCTGATGACACCCCAGGTGCATCCACTACCACTGACCCCACATCGGGCCTCCACCCTGGGGAGCCTACCAAGCCATCTTATGCTAGTCACTTCCACAAACCAGTGGAACTAGCAAAAAGAAGAAATGCGATTCGCCTACGCTACGTAGGTCCTCATGAAAACCCCCCAGACAGTTTTTTTGTGGGTAAAATCCTACTTAAACAGAGTATGGGGTTTTCTCCTTTAGAAGTTTATGCCCTCATTCATGTGCAAGGGGAGTTTACATTTGATGTTAGTTTCCATACCCCTGCATTATTGGAGACATTTTGGTGCAGATATATAAATCTGAAAACTAACCCTTTATGGGCGGACTTTATAGTATTCCCCCTTACTAAACAGCCCTTCCAAGTCATCACTATTCTGTTTCAAAATGAGGGAGTGAATATTGTGGACATTGTGCACTGGTTAGAAAAAAGATGTGATATCCAGGGTAATCCTGTGCCCATTTTGGATGCGGAAGGGTTCTGGAATGGGGGGTGGAAATTTCGCATAAAATTACATCATAATGAACAAGATTTGATTCATTTGCCTAACTGCTTTTTTATTGGTTGGGATAAAGGTTTTTTATTTTACCCTGGACAACCAAGAGTGTGCTTTAAATGTGGCTCATCTAGGCATATTAGCACATCTTGTGATATTTTGAAGTGCTCTTATTGTGGGGAAATGGGTCACCCTAGTGCCCATTGTTTCAAGCAACCCAGGTGTAATTTTTGTGATACCCCTGGACATATTTTTGATGATTGTCCCTCTGCTGCACAAAACACAGAGGATGCTGACTTTGGGGTGCAGGATCACTATATCCGTCTGGCAGTGAAACAAAGTCCAAGTCTTGTAGTAACCCCAAAATCTCCGACTCTAGGGGTACCTACTATTGGAAAGAGCCCTGCTCCTACCCCTTTGATTGAGGATGAAAATCAAGAAACCCACAGTTTGGAGATTAGGCCTTTTTTACATGTGGAGTGTCCTCATGCTATTCTCAACACCTCGGCTTCAGATAATGACCCCCCCCCCCCCCGAGTCCACTGCTAAGGGCATGGATTTTACTTTGGTACATGGGAAAAGGAAAATCTACCAAACTAAAGGGTAAAAGAAAACCAGAAATAGTGGTCCCGGTAGCAGATGCAAATAAATTTTCTGTATTGGCTGAAGCCCCCCAGGATTTAGATCCTGTCGACGCTCCTATTGACGGAACACTAGTGATAGGCTCCCAGGGAGACTGCTTAGATTCTACTGAACATTCGGCACAAGGGCCTAAAAGTGGAAGAGTAACAAGAGCCTCGAGCAAAGTGAAATGAAGATCTTTTTTTTTGCTTGAATATGAATCCTTTTTCTTTTAAAGTAGCATCCTTGAATGTTAATAGCATTCAATCATTATATAAACGACGTAATACCTTCTCGTCTTTTTTGCATGCTAACTTAGATTGTATTTTTTTTCAAGATGTACACCTACATTCCACGGCTGAGAGGTCTGCAGCCTCTGATGCATGGCGTTGGGGAGATAGTATTTGGTCCCAAGGGGAGGACCAGTGTTCAGGGGTTGGGATTTGTTTTTTTTTCTTCTAAAGTTAAGGTTGTGCGACAGTTAGAGGTACTGCCAGGCAGAGCTTTGCTGTTGGACATCATTTGGGCTCACCACTTAATTCGCCTCATAAATATTTATGCTCCTCAAACAAAGTACGAAAGGGTACTTCTTTTTCGGTCCCTCTTTCCCTTATTACAGACATCTCATTTGGTGGTTTTGGGAGGGGATTTTAACGTTACTTTGGCCCAGTGCACTGCCCCTACCTGTAATAAGAAAGTATATTGTGATGCTCAGTGTCTGGCTCACCTGGTTAGTGACGTGGGCTTGATTGATGCCTTTAGTTGTCTCCCGATAAAAGAGAGGCATACCTATTTTTGTGGCCCTCGGGCCTCTGCAATTGATTATTTTTTTGTTTTAATATTAAGTTAGCACTTCTCCAAGCTGTAGCAACTTCGGACCATAAGTTGTTAACGGTAGTTATTAGTGATTTTCCTGAGGTTAGAAGGGGGCCAGGGACCTGGAAATTAAATACCTCATTACTCTATATTCCAGTAGTGTGTGAAGGCTTTCTAGCTGTACTACAGGCTAGAAAATCAGTATTTTTTTTATATGATGACATTTCTACTTGGTGGGAAGATACAAAAACAGAAATACATTCCTTTTTTCGTGCAATTGGACAGATTAATGGAAAATTCAAAAATGATGAAATTGCTTTTTTAAGAAATAGTATTTCCTTCTGGACGTCTTTCAGACCCAGTTCAGGGCCGGCAGACCTACAGAAAGTTAAAAGTCTTAAGAGTGAATTGGCGAAGAAACAATTGGAAGCCCTAAAATTGTTAGAATATAAACAAAAGTACAGTACTAGTGGTAAAAGAAAAAATACGCTGCCATTTGGTTCTATTCAACTTCTCTGAGACCGTCACAATATGGAATATTTGATTACCTCTACTGGTAGTACTGTGTATAACAAGGGGGATATTTTAAGGGAAATTACTTCCCATTTCTCTCAGATTTTTGATAGTCAACATTTAGCAGTAGATAAAATGCGACAGTGGTTAAGAACTCTAAATCTACCCCAACTACCACAGGACATTAGCACTATTTTGACTAGCCCATTTTACAGACAGAGCTAAAAAATGCAATTTGGTCACTTAAACCTGGTATTACGCCCGGGTCTGATGGTCTTTCGCATGAAGTCTATAAATATATTTGGGAAGTTTTAGGATCAGAATTTTGTATGTGTCTAAATGAAGGCTTATTCCAGCAAAAACTCCCTAAGAGCATGTTGGAGGGCCTTTTGATTTTGATTTTTAAGGGAGGATGTCGGGGAGATTTAACACAATGGAAACCGATTTCGCTGCTGAATACCGACTATAAAATTTTAATGAAAGTTCTCAGTCAAAGATTAGCTACTATTATAGATCTGGTAGTGCATCCTTTTCAATATAGTACTATACCGGGAAGGCGGGTTCAGGATGCCCTAATTTTGGTCCGGGAAATCTTACATAAAGGAGACAATCAGGAATTATTTGGACATTTAGTTTGTTTGGATCAATCACAGGCCTTTGGTAGAGTAGAATATAACTAATTGTGGGAGTCATTACGGTCCTTTGGATTTCCATCATTGTTTGTCACTTGGTTACAGACTTGCTATTCTGATATAAGCCTGATCCCAAGTGTTAATGGATGGGTGGGTGATGCAATTTTTGTTTATGGGGGGGGGTACGACAAGGGTGTCCTCTTAGTCCCTTACTATATGTCTTATCTCTTGACCCTCTCTTACATGCACTATATCAGACGGAAGCAATAACAGGACTGTCAGTGGGATCAGAAGATAAACAGGTGGTTGCTTTGGCTTTTGCAGATGATCTAGAACTTTTTTTTGGCAGACCAAACTTCTGCAATAGCCGCTCATGATCTTTTACGCAACTTTAATAATATTTCTGGATCCAAAATTAATGTACAAAAGAGTGGGATTTTGCCCCTAGGATATGATGCTGGTGATGTATCCCTTGTTTGGGGAATTCCTATAGATGGAACTTACAGGAAGATATTGGGTGTTTTTTTTGGTGGGGATGATCCCCAAAGGTATAATTGGGAACAACTTCTAACATCAGCTAAAGAAAAAGTCATACGTTGGAATAAATGGCAGATGACCAAAGGAAAGCGGATTTATTTAATTAAAACTCTTTTATTGTCCCATTTTTTGTATCTTGCTGCTGTATTTCCTCCCCCGGTGGATTTGGAAGCCACAGTTTATAGTGTATTCTTTCAATGTTTATGGTGTAGCAGTTGAACCCTGTCAAAAGAGGGGTTACTTATTTACCTATACAAGAAGGAGGGTTGGGTATGGTAAACCCAGTAGTTTTTTTCTATGTGGCTTTTATATTTTTTAATTTTGTACCAGTATTGACTAACATTGATAAGGTTTGGATCCCCTGGATAAAGGATGAGATTGGAACCCTTTTTAAGGATTGGGACCCAACTCTTCCTCTCCCGCGGCAAATGCAGGTGGCCTGCCTACCTGGACATCTTTCAGGTGTGATAAGTAAATTAAAAACTTGGAGAGTGCAGAAAAATTCCCTTTGTACACTATCACGGAAATCGCTATATACTTGGATACTAGGTAACTTTTATATTTCCCCTTGGTATACTGAATTATCTACTACCCAATCTTCAATAAATTCCTTTTTATCTAGCAAAAGACTTCCACCTTATATGAGAGATTTTATTTGGTTATGTGCACATCGAAAATTGAGTGTTCGAGGGAATTTAAAGCATAAAGGTATTATGGAACGTACATGTCCCAGAGGGCGTGTTTGTACAGATACTATAGAGACTTTTTCCCATTTTTTTATTGGAGTGCCCATTTGCCATAGCTTTTTGGGAAGTTTTTCACAGGAAATGGTCTCTGAATCCTTTTCGAAGTCAACCCTCAAAGATCTGGCTTGATGGGGTATTACCTGGAGTATGGGTAAAATTTGATGTTATTACTATTCCCTTGCTGATGAGTTTTATTAGTTATCAACTTTGGTTAGCTAGGTGTGGCTGGTCTCTTCGACAACAAGTGTTAGCAGGAGACCAGATAGCTTCATTGTTACAAAAGGCTATACTGAAGTGGCAGGCTACGGAACAGAATAGAGTTCTACCTGCGTTGTATAAATTATGGTGGCGAAACATGTCCTGGTTAGATACAGGATGAGAGGCTTTGTTTTGTTTTTTACGTTATTTTCATACACACGCTTGGAGAGAACCATAGGTAATGAAATCATAGTTTTTCTATTGTTGGAATATTTAGAGTCATAAGAATTTTTTCCTTTGATAAAAATTTTTCTACTTTATCTGTGTCATAGTCTGCTTCCTAATGTTTACAGTTTGTATTATGGTTCTGGTACACGGGACCTCTCCGAAGTAAAGTCGAGGAGTTCGGCTTATATGGTATGCATATTTTTACTTAAAATTTTGTTTATTATTTCTTATTGGGCAACATATGAATTGAGGGGTTGTGTTTTCTCCCTCTATCCTGATCAGTAGTATGAGGTAGGAGTAAGGGGCTGTTCTTTGAGACCCCGGCTATTCAGAATGGGGGGATGGGGCATTATGTCTAATTTTGGAATTTTTTGGTGTTCAATTTTGTGTGTGGAGACTCTTATTTTATTTTGGATATCTTTCTTATATATTAATATGATGTACTACAATTTTGTCTTTTTTGCTGAAGTTCTCAATTAAATATTTCCCTACTCTTTTGGTGGGGAGGGGGTTCGGTTTTCCATTCAGTTGGGGTTTCTGGTATGTTATCCTGATCGTGTATGTTTTTCTCATTATGATTCGTATGATGTAATACGATTTTGTTTGACTGTCTTTTTTAGAAGTTTTGAATACAACATTCCCCTACTTTTTTAATAGTGGTGGGGGATATCTTTTTATGGGTTAGGATATGCTTTAGGTTATTAATTTATTTTCAGACAATGTATGACTTTAATATTTATCTGATTTTCTTATGATTTGTATCTTCCTTTTGTATGAGTTCACGCTGTTTGTATTTGTTTGATTTTTGAAGTTTATAATAAAAAATTCCCCTACTCTTGCCAGTAGGGTGAACTCTTGGCCATCTGTTCCAAGATGGCAACTGCTGAGGTGGAGGAGAGGATGGATGCTGAGGAGACAGGGGCGCAGGCCTCCCCACTCGTCTCACATCTCAAGAGGCCATTGAAATCGCTATAGCAAATAATGGACTGTCTGAGGATGAAGTTAATATGGATATATTTTTGTCAACAGAAGAGCTGCTGGATGACTTTGTGCCTACCGAATGTACAGAACAATTCTTCTGACAATTCAGTTGTTGTTGGTGTGTTTATATCTGACGCTAATGAGGAGAGTCGGCTATTGCCAACAGTTAAGTGCTGAAAAACAAAAGTACTTGCACAGAAAAATGGTATCCAGTGTATCCTAGAGGTTAGAGGAACGAGGTGTGAACAAGCTTGGTACATCCAGCAGACCAGACCTGAGTTTGATTCTCACAACCTCCACTTGCATACTGTGTGACTCTGAGCAAGTCACTTAACCACCCAGTGCTCCCAGGTTGCCTCTGAAAACAGGCACTTGTGCCTAGTGGGCCTTAACCGGTTACCAAAGACTAAAATAAAAAAAAAAATGGCAACGATTAAAAATGAGCGACTGCAAAAACAGCGTCTCATTTTTAGAGCTATCATCATGCGCTACCCTGCAAGTGTACAGTTGAACAGTGAGGAGAACAACAAGAAGGGGAGGGATGGGGGGAGAAGGAGGAGGGAAGGGATAGGAAGGAGGGTTTAGGTAGGGAAGAGAGCCTGCTGCACCTGAGCCAGCCCTGTGGTGTGGTGGTGAGGGTGGCTGGATTCGATGCAGTAGGCACTGGGTTTGGGCCAGACCGGGGGAGAAATTGTTACCGCTGCTTGCGGCTGCTGTTTTGTTTTTTCACCCAGCACTGAGTTTTGCCTCATCTCGATATGCACCCCCGAGTTGGTAATCTGAAATCAGAGGGTGGGGGGTAAACTTCTGTTCCCCGAAGTGGGATCGCTGGAGAATTGTATATCATTGATATGCTTTTCAGCGATTTACACACACCATAATAGCGATCGCTGTTATGACATGGAACTCAGAAGAATGGAGTCACAGGCAGAGCTAAACAAGATTCTGGAGAAATCCCCTGCTGTCATGCCTGATTCACAGTCTGTCAAAGTGAGTCAGCCCTTCCCTCACGTAGGCTCTTCAAGGAATACCGCTGTTGAAATTGAACTGCTGCAGGAGAACTGTCAGAGTAATGAGCAGGGAAAAGATAAGAGTGGCTGGCAGTGAAGATGACCATTTGGTCCTGTGCCTAGGGCTGCACACTGCTCCTCTCGGTGGATTGGGAGACCAGGATAAAACGAATCGCCACAGAATCAGTGCACAGAGGTCTTCAGTCTCGGCTGTGCATCGTCAGGAAGATCGTAGTTTTATGGGCGATGTGGACAGTTAAATCTTCAAGGCAAAATCCATGTCAACATAAGCCAGAAGGTTATATAGTTTGCGCACGGAGGTTCTTTGTCTTTTGAATGGTTTTTTATTTTAATGGGTTCACCACAATATATCCCAGGCACACTGCCTTAGGGGTAGCTGGTCCAGTGCACTGGGGTGTTAAACAGACGAGGCATACTGATGAGTCCTGGTGGGATGAAGCACGTGTCTATGTCTTCTGTTAGCACCCTTTGCAAACTGTGTGAGAGGCCTTTCGGCACCATGCAATTTTGTTTAAAGTTGGACCAGCATAACATTCTGTGGTGATTTGCATATGCAGCCCATGATGCTTTGCATTGTGGGGGCATGTGTGACTTTGTGTTTTATATAGCTTGGAGTGCATCTAGAAAAGAGGTAGGTGAAAAAAGCTCAATTAACAAAAATTCTCCGCCTAGAAATACTGAAATTGGTGCAGTGAACTGGTCAACGATCTGGGCCCTGGAGGAGGCAGGCTGGGTACAATGCCCAGACAGACAATGGTTACCTGATCCTACAGACAAAACCGTTCATTGTTATAATGCTGAATCCCAAGGAGTAAATGCTGTGCAAAATGTGGCCACTGCAGATGATATGAGCTCCCAACTTACCCCAGGGTGAAAAGTCTGTTGAAAATACAGCAATTGTTTCTGACTCTCATCATAGGACTGGCACTGCAGGATCTACAGTTCTGCACCCCAAGATTACCAGAATGAGGCACAGGGTGAAGAAGAACCTCTAAGACTGGGCCTTTCTACAGAAATTTTGGGGGATTCTGACTGTCGAGCCAGGTTAAATCCCATGTTTGAACTATCAGATTTGTTTCAAAATAAGGAAGAACCCACTCCGAGAAGGAGCGTGGTTCGGCTAATTTACAAAGGGGGACTGGAGGAAGACAATCCTCTTTTGGTTATGGCAGAGGTGCGAGGTGTTGAGTAGACCCTCTCCCATACTGGACAGCAAGCAAATATGGGACGGCTGGTGGAGGATCAGGATCAAAGTGGAGGATCAGGATCAAATTGTTTTCCTCAAACAATGGCCCAGTGCATCTATACATTAGTTTTTTTTCTTGGTAAAGACAGAAGGTTCTTATTCTATGCAGGACAGCCTAGGTCATGTTTTAAATATGTCTCTCATACTCATTTGAGTTCTGCCTGCGATACATCCAGATGTAATCATTGTTTGGAATATGCACGTCTCTGCAAATTGTCTAAACCTATTCAAATGTAATTTATGCAAGCAGATTGATCATACATATGGACGTTGTCCCTGGGCTTCCCATAATAGAGAAGACTGCCCCTCTCATGAGGGCCTCATTAATAATGCTGAGTAGTTACAAGCTAGAAGGGTTGCAGAGCAGAGTCTGAGGGCAGCCAGGGAAACCCTGGGATGGAAGAAGCGGTCCCGAACCAAACTGGACCAGAACTCCAGCCAACTCCTACTTTTGAGATTGAAGACTGTGTGGTGATAAGACACCCCAGTAGCAGAGGTTAGTGTCACTGAAGCGGTAAACACTCCACTGGATACTTCCTCTACATCAGAGGTTACTGCTATGCCTCCCCCGGCCCCCACACACCTGAACTGGATAAACCTTTTAAGAAGGTGGTGCAGAAAAAGAGATCCAGACTCAGGACACCTTCAGGGCACACTGAGTCCACCACAGAGGGAATTGTGCAAGTGGTGGAGCACTATGTAGAATCTCTACTAGGCACAAGGCCCCAACTTTCAAGAGTCCTGGATACTTTTGAACTACTTGACCTTCCTCAGGTATCAAAATCAGATGCTCAAGAGCTGGTTAAAGATATTTCCTTAGGTGAAGTGGTGGCTGCCATTGGCAAGTTTAAAAACGATACAGCCCCAGGATCTGATGGTATGGGGACAGGCCTCTATAAGACATTTAGTAAGGAACTAGCCCCAGCCTTAGTGATATTATTCAATCACATACTTGCAACTTAAAAGTTTGCGGCTTCAGTGACCGAGGCTGTATTGGTCCTTTTATATAAAAAAGGGGATAAAAGTGACATTAAGAATGGGAGGCCATTGCGCCTCTTAAATACAGATTTCAAGATCCTAAGTAAAATTCTTTTAGCAAGGTTGACAAACGTTGCCAGATTTTATCTGTGTCAGTCTTCACCATTCATCACATTTGGGTTCTGGTCGAGGTCGACCTTCGAGGGAGCTGTTTTGGATGGTGGAGTCGACACATCGACAGTGCTCCTCGAGGCTGACGACTGCGTGGCGCCACGGGTTGGCCATTGGGTATATCAACCCGCGTCTCCGCCAGTTCTTCATCTCCGCCATAGAGGTTGCACCTCTGTGGAACTGCTATCAATGGCCTTCTCATGCCTTCGACTTTGAGTCTTCGAAACCGAAAAAGTTACCTGCCGGTTCCGTTTCGCCCTACTCGACGCCACTGTGGTAAGGCTGTTCCATTTATTAATTTTCAGCAACGTCGGGTCTTTCTTTGAATTGTTTTTCCGTCGATCATGGCTTAGTTGGAGGGCAGAAAATCGCTGAAAGCGGGGCGGCTCTCTATGCATCGGTGCCCATGCAGTCGCAAGTACTCCGTTACCAACCAGCATGATCGTTGTCTTGCGTGTCTTGGCCCACTTCACTACATGGATTCGTGCGACGTTTGCTTCTCCATGGACCATCGTGTCATCGAGCAACGCGCGTGGAAAGTTGGATGAGCTCCACCAACTTTCGAGGGATGGGCGCGCACTCGTCGGGCCAAGCCGCGGTCTCTCGGCCTTTCCTCCGGGTCCCCTCCTGGTTCTACACAGACTGCGGAGGAGGGGGCTTCTGCTTCTAGTAGCCTCACCATGGCAGAAGCCCCTCCTGTGGTGCAAGAGGCCCAGTCTGTTCCCCCTGCGGAGCGGGCACGAGGCACCGCTCTGGCAGTCACCCCTTAGGGGGCGACGGCTCCCCCGGTGTCGTTTCCTCGGGCTGGGAAGCCTGGGTCAGCACCGTCCTTGACGCCATCTGCTGGTGCCGTCTTGGGCCTCGGCACCATTCACGGCGCCATGGGCCCTGATGGCGCCATTGTCGGCACCAGTCCACCGCTCAGTGCCGTCTTCACTGTCGACGCCATTTGCGGCACAGATGGTGCTGATGGCGCCGTGGGAGGTTCTACGGCACCATCTTTGACCGATTCTAACAGTGCCGAGGCTGGGGATGGCGCCGTGTCTAGCTCTGGTGCCACTTGTGGCACTGAGCGAGGACACGGCGCCTTGGGAGGTGTCACCCTCAACGCCACAAGTGGTGCTGAGGGAGCTGTCAGTGCTGCCTCTGACTCCGGTGCTGCTTGCGGCGCCATGGGATGGGACGGCGCCGTGGCAGGCATGGACTCCAACTCTGCTGCCACTCTCGGCATCGTCTCTTCCTCGGGCACTGTTCATGGTGCCATGGGGGAGTTCGGTGCCAGCTTTGGTGCAGACACCTGGACTGGCACCTCCTTCAGTCCGGACAGGAGTGGGCATCTGCATACGGTCTGGCACCAGACTTTGGTCTCTATCTCTTCGGAGACGGACTCCGAGTCTGGTTTGGACTGGCTGTCTGACTTTTTGGAGTTGGCGGCCCATGTGGACACCCTGGTAGTTTCCTCGGCTGACCGGAGCCAGCCTTCCTCTGAGGTGCGGGCGGTAGCCCCCGAGTCTAGGGTCAGGGGTGCTGACCAGCAGGCGGTAGTGCAGGCCACTATTGCCCTGCAGCTTGGGCTCAGAGGGTTTTCTGCCCCCTCAGCTGGGTTACCCCCTAAGGTGGTGTGCCTGGATCGCCCAACTTTAGGGCCGACTGGAGCACCCGTGGGAGGGGAAGGTGCTACTCCCTGGGTGGTCCCCTCGGGGACTGACCAGGGTTGTCAGCTGCCTAGGCTGGCATTTGCGAGGAGGAGGGCTCTTTCGGATTCCGAAGGGTCGAGGGGTCTGGGTTTGTCGTGGCGAGCCTTTTCCGGGACCCACCCAGGTTTGGGTAGGAGTCATAGCGCGGACCCCCATCCTTCCTTCTCAGTCTCCTCGAGAGGGCCCTGGTCTTTGGAGGGAAGGGACTGTCCTTTTGGATTTCCACAGTCCCAGTCATCTGACAGGGAGGATTCTTCAGGGCATAGCCTGGGCAGTTCCAGTGTGGTTGATCAGCTGTCGGCTGTTGGGCTTTCCAGAGCTCCTCCTTCCCTTGGGGCTCCTAGTGTGCTTTCTTGCCCGGACAGAGGACGGTCACCTTCTGTTGTTGATCTAGCCCCCACTCCTCTGTCACCATCTCCTGCTGTCCCAGGCATTCTTGGTCCTAGGGGACCTCTCTCTTGGGAGGAATTCAGGGGTGCGGCTGCTCACTTCCGTACTTACGTCAGGACCATGGACGAGCGGGTGTTCCACCCTCCCCCTGAGCAACCAACCTCTGGATCTCTGAGGTCTTCTGCTTCCTCATCCTCCTCTTCTGGAGGAGAGGAACCTTCTGTCCACATCTCCCCTGCTGCTGATCTTGCGGAGTATCAGCGTTTCCTCGTGAGGATGATGGAAGACCTGCATGTCACCCCACCCACTCAGCACAATCCAGAGCATTCGATTCGTGCCTTCTTAGGTGACTTCAGTGCGGCCACCCTTATGGTGCCCACATGGCCTTCTCCTTTCCAGGAGGTGTCATTGGGGTTCTTGGAAAGACTCCTTTTCCGGAGTCCCAGCCCCTAGGGATCTGAGCCAGAGGTATTGTGTCTCCCAGGAGTCTCCAGGTCGTATGCCTCATCCTCAGTCAGGACTGACGCAGCTGGAGTACCTCAGGGCTCAGTACTGGGTCCAGTCCTCTTTAACATCTTTATAGGTGACATTGCAGAGGGTCTGGAAGGAAAGGTATGCCTCTTTTCAGATGACACAAAGATCTGTAACAGAGTTGATACACAAGGAGGGGTATAAAGGATGAGAAGGGACTTGGCAAAGTTGGAGGAATGGTCAGACGTATGGCAACTTAGATTCAATGCAAAGAAGTGCAAAGTAATGCACCTGGGAAACGAAAACCCAGGAGAAGAGTACACAATGGCAGGAGGTACTAACAACAACAATAATGGAAGCGGACCTGGGGTAGTCATATCAGATGACCTGAAGGTGGGTAAGCAATGTGAAAAGTCAGTAAGGAGAGCCAGGGGATACTGGGATGCATAGGAGGGCATCACAAGTAGAAAAAGGGAAGTGGTTATCCCTCTGTACAGACAGTTGGTGAGACCCCATCTAGTACTGCGTGCAGTTTGGAGACCCCATCTATGCAAGGACATAGACAGGATGGAAGCAGTCCAGAGGAGGGCAACTAAAATGGTGCAGGGTCTGCATCAAAACCATATGAAGAGAGACTGAGAGAGCTTAATATACCCTGATGAGGAGGGAGGGACGGGGGGCATGATGCAAGCTTTCAAGTACCTCAAGGGAATCAACAAAGTCCAGGAGGGTAGCATCTTTCAGAAAAAGAGATGTGCAAGAACAAGGGGGCACAATTTAAAGATAGAGGGGGGACGACTCGGGTAATGTGAGGAAATTGTTTTTCATGGAGAGAGTGGTGGATGCATGGAACCGCCTTCCTGGGGAGGTTGTGGGGTCTAAAACAGTGGGGGAATTCAAACATGCATGGGACAGACATAAGGCAATTATAGTGGGGGGTTGCAGGAAGTAGGCTGTTGGTTAACTAGAATCTGCAGCTTATCCAGTAGGTAGGGAAATGGGCAGACTGGGTGGGCCAAGTGGTCCTTATCTGTCGTCAAAGTCTATGTTTCTATGGACACTCCCAATGGGCTTTGCGCCCTCCAACGTGACCGGCCCCCAGATCAAGATTCCGTGGATTTTGACTCCTGGGGGAGAAGGACCTTCTACTCGGCATGGTTGCTTCTTTCAGTTTCTGCTCATCAGGCCCACTATGCTACCTATGATAGGTTTCTGTGGTCCAGGCTAGGTCAACTCCTAGCCTCTATGCCTGTTTCGGAGGTAACCAGACAAGCCATTGCACTCTCTGCACATGGTCTGGAGCTAGCAAGGCACCAAGCAAGGGCATCTTATGACGCCAACGAGGTAGCTTCCAGGGTCATAGGGACAGCGATCTGCACTAGGCAGATGGCATGACTGCGTCTTTCCTGGTTGTCACCCTTGGCCCGGCGTAGGGTGATTTCTTCTGCATACCGGAGAACCCACCTTTTCTCCCGTAGGGTGAGGCAGCGTCTGTCGGGGCAACCTCCTGCCCCCTCCGGGAGATCTCCGTCTCACTCTACCCAGTCTTGGGCCTCATCAGGCCCATTAAGGTTCTTTCTCTCAGTGCTTTTCCCCCCACTGGGAGGTAAGGGACTTAGTCCTTTAGGGTCTAGGGCCCCATTTGGGGTGGCTCGATACTCACCCAAATGTGATGAATAGTGAAGATTGACACAGATAAGATATGAAAATTACGTACCTACCATAATTCCTGATCTTTCTGTGTATCTTCACCATTCATCACAAATCCCACCCTCCACCCCACTGGGGCCTCAGTCTCTGGGTCCCCCTCCCTCTATGTGCCCCCCCTTCCTTGCCGCTGGTCAGAAGCGGGGTAACCTGGGGCACACAGGTTTTTTTTACCTTCTAACAGGAGGAGAGGGGGATCGGGGGAGAGGGCGCTTCTCTCCTCAATGCCGTGGCTCCACCCCTTTGGGGTGAGGGTTGGTGGTTGCCCTCTCTTCTTTTCTCTCTCTCTCTCTCTTCTTTTTCTCTATTCCCTTCTGTCCCTGTCTCTAGGGACTCATCCCTCAAATTTATTTAAAAAGAAACCTTTGTTTCTTCCCTTCCAATATATGCTTTCGGGGGGGGGAACAACCCTGGATCCTGTCCCTTTCCTCCAGAAATAGCCGCTTCTGCTCATGCTGGAGTTCTTGCCAGTGATTCTGTGCCTTGAATTCTGGCAAATCAGCCTTCTGGCTACTCCTTCCCAGTTACTTTACAGTCTGGAGACAGTCAACAGTCCAGAGTATGTCCTCCCCCTCCCCATCTCTAGTTTTTCCCACCCTCCTTTCCTCTCCTTTTCTGCTTCCAGAGATTGGGGCCCCTTCCCAATCCCCTTCGTCTTTCTCGATCTCCTTCTGTCCTCTCTGTCATTTATTTCTCCTTTTAGTTCATATATCTTTTCCTTTGTCTGTCCCTTGGACTTCCTTGTCCCTCCCTCCCAACCCTTTCTTACTCTACGGCAACTCAGAACTGGCGGGAGTGCTGGGTCAACGACACCTAACGGCCAACCCACGAGCGCCACACAGTGTGTCAGCCTCGAGGGCGGTGCTGTTGGTGCGTCAACTGTGCCCATCCAAAAAAAAAGCTCCCACAGGGTCATGACCTCCAGCCAGAACCCAAATGTGGTGAATGGTGAAGATACACAGAAGGATCAGGAAATAAGGTAGGTATGTAATTTTCATTTTTTTGACTAGTACCTCTCAGACTTGTGTCATTCCTGATAGAAGGCAGCATGACAACTTAATTGTCCCACAGGAACTCTTTCATGGGGGGGAGTGGAGAAATGCTGGGGTATGCACTTTACCTGGAACAAGAAAAGGCCTTTGACAGACTGGCACATGACTTCTAGGGACATGGATATGTTGTTCATCCACACTTATTGGCAGGTTCCTTGCCGCTTTAAATCTTGCCGGAAGGTCTTCAAGCTAGCTCCTCCCACCCACTCGGGTGGTAAAACCCTCGGCTCCGCCCCATGACGCCAGATCTTCCTTACCGCTTGGAAGCTCAGGTTCCCTCCTTAACGCTCTGCGATTAAGTTTTGGGCCTAAAATCCTTCGGTTTAAAAAGAGAAAAACTTTTATAACTTTCTCGTCTTCTTCCTTCAGGCTCGATGGACAAATCGACTCCCAGATTTGGAGATGTCCCTGTGGGCAGAAGATGTCTCGGACGGACCCGCACTCCACGTGCGTTTATTACCCTTGGCCGGAGCACGACCCGCAGGCTGCGACCTGTAGCTTTCTCCTTCTCGGTCGTCCACCGAGGACCGCGCTGCCCGCTTACATCTGGGCGTCGAAGAAGATTTCCTCGGTCAAATCCAAAGAGGCCGGTGGCGGTTTCCGCGGCTGCGGGATCCGCGAACAACTAGAGAGGTTGGTCGCCTTGAAGAAGGCGGCTCAGGCAGCGCTTCCTCTTCTGCGACCTTTGTCCCTCTATCGCTCGGGACCTCATATTCAAGCTTCCTTTAAGGAGCTTTGCTTGACCCTCTCAACTAAAGGCGAGGTCTACTTCTTCAGTCGTTTCATCGTCCGAGAAGAAGTCTAAGAAGTAAACCTCATCGTCGACGCTCTTTGGGAGGCGGAAAGATCCCCCTCCCTCGCCGACAATTGACTTGATTGAATTCGGCTTGACCACTGGCTTCACGGTGCCCCGTCAGGCCAGGTGACTGAGACTCCCGCCCGTGGTCGAGATTTTTCGACCCGTTAGGCAGGTTATGTCGGCTGGAAGGCTGATTCCCTCCTCCCGGTTCCCCGGTGAGGGCTGAGATATCGTCGGCTCTCCGTGCCGGTGAATCAGAGCCGTCGGTTTTGCCCGACCGAACCCGAGGATCGCCGATCCTCGGCTCCCGCCTCACCGACCTCGGCCCTAGCGAGATTCTCGGTCTCCGGACATCTTAGCGGTCCAGCCGTTCCGTCGATACAGACAGTCTCGGTCACCGGCACCCGGCGGCAAGCCCGTCGCCGCTCTTCCTCCTCGGCCGAGGAGGGAAGGCTTCAGCGTAAGCTACACCGAAAATACGAGGACCTCATGTGGCAACAATTTTTTCTGGCCAATAAGCCAGCTCAGGCCTCTTCTCCTGCCATTAAGTGGTTGCCACGGACCAGGTAGTGAGTCGAGGGGCTGTTTCAGGCCAGTTGTCCGACCTATTCCGGCTGCCCAGCAATTGTGGTGGAACGCCTCCACCTCAGCCGACAGCTGGGGCTCCGGCGAAAGAATCGCGGTTGGCCAAGGCCTTCCCGTAGGCTGTCGGTCACTCTCACGCCTGACAAGCCTCGGCAAGTGGAGGGTGGCTCGGGCTCCAGGCAGCTATTCGACAACTCGTCGGAGTCGGATGACTCTCCTGTTCTCCAAGCGTTTTGACTTGGAGTCCTCTGAGGGCAGTCAGTGGACGAGTAGCCCTTCGTCCTTCCTAGGACTTCTTAGGCTCATCTCAGAATCCACTGGGATGAAGCTTGAACCCGTATCCAAGCGGGCCAGATATCCTCTCACGAGATTCTGGACCAAGGGATTCTCCACGAGCCTTTCCAGTGGCGAAGCCATTGTCGGGCTGGCCCTGGAACTTTGGCAGCGTCTGCTTCCTGTCCCTGCGCCTCGGCCAGGATGGCCAGGAATATGCGGTCCCTACTGGCTCTCTGTCCGGTTTTCTGAACACCCCTCGGCTGAAGGGCTGGTCACGGACAGTGTTTTCCGGCGTGCAGTAATGCCAGGGGCGTGGACAAACCGCCCGACAAAGAGTCCAAGAAATTGGACTACTCGGCGGAAAGTGTGCTGCCTCTTCTCTCGGCCTTGCCAGGCCAGTTCGGCCGCCTCATGGCACATTTCTCCCATGCCCTGTTGGGTTCCCTGGATGAGGCGGTCCCTCATCTTCCGCTGACCTGCAGACTACGGTCAAGCAGGTGCGGGATCAGGAGCAGGGCAGTAGCCAAACAACAGCTCCAGACTGCTCTGGATATAGGAGACTCATGTGCCCGGTCAGTGGCGGCCGCTGGCCACTGTGATCGGGGCGTATGCGAATATCCACCTTTACCCGCGGATACCCAGCACAAGCTTGCGGACGTTCCTTTCCTGGGAACAGACCTGTTCGGCCCCTGGGTGGAAGGCCACCTCCAGAGGATCGAAAAATCCAATGCCACCTTGGATTCGGTCTCGTCTGACAGAGGGACAAGGTCCTAAGCTGATCTAAGCCCTTTATCGCCTCTACCTCCGCACGCCGCCCAACAACAGCGCAGGGCCAGCAGGCTAGACCTTGGTATTCCAAGCCCAAGCCATCGGCTTCCTCTAATAAGGAAGCAAAGAGGAAAAGGCCTGGTGGTCCCCAGTGATCCTTCCTCAACCTGCTTATAGTGTGGGCTGAGGTGTCACCCCCATCCCGATCACCTCGCCCCAAGTTTCCCCGTGGAGCGGCTCTGACTTCCTTTCCGCCTGGTCCGCTGTTACCACGGACAGGTGGGTTTTGGAGGTGGTGGGAAGAGGCCTGCCTCTGGAATGAGCAGGCTCCACTCTTCAGGCAAGTACCATTGCAGAGAAACTTTATCCCAAGTCTCTACAGGCTGAAGTGAGGCCGACATGCGCCCTCCTCCTTCAGAAAGGGTGATAAAGAGAGATGAGGACCCTTCACCAGAACCAGGGTTCGTGTCCAGGTACTTCCTGGTCCCGAAGCGGATGGGGCTGGCGGCCCATCTTAGACCTACGACCTGAACAAGTTCCTAAGGTCTCGAACCTTCAGAATGGTCACTCTGGCCAGATAATACCATCTCTGGTACACGGCGTGTGGTTCTGTTCTCTGGACTTCCAGGGCAGCGTTCTTTCACGTCCTATCCGTCCGTCTCATCAGAGATTCCTCCGCTTCAGAGCGGAGGGATCCCTCTTCGAGTTCAGGCCATGCCCTTGGCCTTTCTTCAGCTCCCAGGGTCTTCACCAAATGCATTGCAGCGTGACAGCCTCTTGCGGCGCCGAGGGGTCCGGGTGTACCCTTACCTGGACGATTGGCTGATAGCAGCCCCCTCCAGGTTGGAGGTGGAGCGGTCCAGAAATCTGGCCCTCCGGGTTTGCTCTCAACTGGGCCTCCTGGTCAACGAGGCCAAGTCGGAACTCGAGCCGAAGCAGGTGATATCCTTCATCGGGGCAGAGCTCGACTCTCTTCGAGCCAGAGCACGGCTCCCGGCGGACAGGGCCGAGGTTCTTACCTCCTTTGCCCAATCATTTCTGGTTGGGCAATCGCGCCCTGCCCGGGACTTCCTGCGACTCCTGGGTCTTATGGCGGCCTGTACCAGCATAGTCCGTTGGGCACGCTGGCACATGCGCCCCCTCCAGTGGGGCCTGGCCAGCCAGTGGTCACAGCGTTGCGACCCTCTGGACCAGCGCGTGTGGACGACCCAGGAGATGTGGAACGCTCTCCAATGGTGGACCGTTCCGTCCCATCTGCAGGAGGGTATCCCATTTGTCCGCCCCGAGCCGACGGTCTCTCTATCGACCGACGCCTCTTTGATGGGTTGGGGTGCCCATCTGGGGGAACACCGAGCGCACGGTCTCTGGTCCCCGCGGGAGTCCCGATGCCATATCAACCTGCTGGAGCTCCGTGCGGTCCGCCTAGCTCTCACCGCCTTTGCTCCGTTTCTCGGGGTCAAGTGGTCCGAGTCCAGGCGGACAATACCACGACCATGTACTATCTAACCGCCAGGGCGGGCACGCTCCTTGCCTCTATGCAAGGAAGCTCTCCGCATCTGGTCACTAGTGCGCAGCCTGGAGGCGGATCTCCTGGCCATTCATGTGGCAGGAGCCTCCAACACCCTGGCCGATGCCCTGAGCCGGATAGGGGCTGCATCGCACGAGTGGTCTCTCCTGCCGGAGATAGTACAAGACCTGTTCTCCCGCTGGGGCACACCTCTGGTGGATCTGTTTGCCTCCAGGGAGAACGCGAAGCTGAGGCTGTTTCATGCCCGCCCCCCTCAGCAGGGCTCGCTGCAGGGGGATGCCTTTTCGAGGCCGTGGACCCCGGGCCTCTTTTACGCCTTTCCCCCCATTCCCCTGATTCACAGGGTCCTGCTGAAAGCGAGGAGGGACAAGGCGCAGGTGATTCTGATAGCCCCAGACTGGCCTCGCCAGTTCTGGTACCCAGATCTCCTCAGTCTCAGCTCCAGGACTCCGTGGCAGCTTCCAGCTCGCCCGGACCTGCTCTCGGTCAATCAGGGGAAGGTGTTCCATCCGGACCTTCAATCCCTGCACCTGACGGCCTGGTTCCTGAGCGGCTAGAGTTCCAGGCCTTGGGTCTTTCCGACGAGGTCCTCAACGTCGTTGAGGCGTCCAGTAAGGAGTCGACCAGAAAATGCTATGCCTTCAAATGGAAGAGGTTCTCCATTTGGTGTCGGGGAAAAGGGTTGGACCCTTTCTCGTGTCCTGTGGCAGGCATTTTGGACTATCTATGGTCCCTATCTAGTCAAGGGCTTAGGTCGACTGACCCTTAAGGTGCACCTGGCAGCCATTTCTGCTTGCAGGCGCGGTCAGCAGTCAGTGGCGCAGGAAAAGTGGTCGGGCGCCAAAGGCCTTGATCACATTTCCTCCAGTGCGGGAACCCCCACCTCCGTGGATTTACTGCTGGTACTGGCAAAGCCTATGGGCAAGCTTATTCGAATCAATGCACAGGTGTGGTCTCCACCTGTCGTGGAAAACCGCCTTCTTGGTGGCTATCATGTCCACCAGAAGGATGGGAGAACCCAGGCACTGAGCATCGAGTCTCCTTACCTGGTCTTCCACAGGGACAAGGTTGTCCCTCGCCCCCACCGAAATTCCTTCCGAAGGTGGTGTTGGAGTTCACCTTAATCAGGTATTGACTCTGCGGTGTTCTACCCCAATCACACCTCGGAGGCCGAATATGGCTCCATACTCTGGACCCTAGAGGCTCGCTTATTATAAAGGCGCTCGGCTGAAATTCGGGAGAGGTTCGCCAGCTGTTTGTCACCTACGCTGAAGCCGCACCTGGCAGACCTGCAGCCAAGCGGACGATAGGCAGATGGGTCACCTCCTGCATAAATCTCTGTATGAGTTAGCAGGCATGGAGCCTCCAGAGGATAAAGAGCTCATTCTACCCGCCATACTGCTGCATCGGTGGCTGCTTCCAGGGATGTCCCTATCCAGGAGATCTGCAGGGGCTGCTACCTGGAAGTCAGCACACACCTTTATTTCCCACTACCACATCGACCTTGAGTCACGCCGGGATGCTGGTTTTGGGGCCTCGTTCTCCAATCTTTGTTCCCCAAGTAAGTATTAGGGTGTCGCCTCCCTCCTCCCGGAGAACTGCTAGGAGTCTGTTAATAAGTGTGGATGAACAACATATCCATGTCCCTAGAAATACAGGTTACTCACCTGTAACAGGAGTTCTAGGAATGGTATATGTTGTTCATCCTCACAATCCACCGACCTCCCGGCTTGACGCACAACCTGAGCTTCCAGCGGGCCAGATCTGGCGTCATGGGGCAGAGCCGAGAGTTTTACCACCCGGGTGGGTGGGAGGAGCTAGCTTGAAGACCTTCCGGCAAGATTTAAAGCGGCAAGGAACCTGCCAATAAGTGTGGATGAACAACATATACCATTCCTAGAACTCCTGTTACAGGTGAGTAACCTGTATTTTCTGTTCGCCACTTTAGGGGCCTATGGGATTCCTCAATCCTTTGTAGGTTGGATAAAACATATGTACCAAGATGCAGTACTTATCCCAACTATAAACGGATGGAAGGGTAAACGTGTAAGTATTCATAGGGGGATTCAACAGGGATGTCCCCTCAGCCCGCTCCTTTGTGTTTTTGGGATTGATACTCACATCCGGAGAATTATTGTCTGATGTCAATATAAAAGGGCTTTCCCCCACCCACAGTACTCTCCCAATAAAAATTCTGGTATATGCAGATAACATTGTCCTGACATTAGCTCCTGACACCTATGAAGCCTCCCTCACTAATATTTTGCAAGATTACTCTAAAATGTCTGTTTCTAGCACCAACATTAACAAAAGTAAAGGAGTGACGTTGGATAATACTCCCCTTCCTGAGACACTCTGCTTTTCAGGTATCTCTATCGCTCGGGATTCAGTCTGTATTTTGGGGGTAGATTTTGGCACTGGAGACATAGCTTTAGCAAAATGGGAGAAATGTTTAGCACGAGCCAACAGCTTAGTCACTGGTTGGAAACGACAACAGATTTCAAAAAAGAAGAGGGTGATTCTGATTCAGGCACTATTGATTCCCATTTTTTTGTACATATGTTAAGTTTTTTTTCCTCCTCCTCATGCGTTAGTTACAGACCTATTTAGTGTTTTCTTTCAGGCCGTTTGGGGGAGTAGGCTGAACCCAATAAAAAGGGAATTTACGTATCGAAGTATTCAGGAGGAGGGAGTTAATATGGTACACCCAGTAGCATTTTTTTATAGCTTGTTTGCCTGCTATAATCTTGGGATCGCTTTGAAACCTGGTAATAAATTGTGGAAGCCTTTAGTGAAATTATGGTTAAAACCTTGCACGACATCATGGGCACAAGGGAAACCAAAGCTTCTGAATAAAGTTATTTCTGTACCGCGGTATGGGCTAGAATGTATGAAAAATGTCATGAAATGGGGGGCATTCTGTCACACACTTTCATACTTCAGATAGTAAGATCATTTATAAGTCTATTTTATGTGTAGAGTGTCATGAGGAAATTCACTTTCCCCAAGGTCTGGATAATAAAATGGATGAGGTTCTTAGACAACTGTCAAACCTAAAATTACCACCTTATGTATTGGATCGCGTTGGGATACTTCTGATCGGCCGAAATGCATCAGCCCGACCATCATTATCCCAACCCTAAGCGCCCGAAACACGGTTGCCTGACATCGGGATTTGCCCCCCGCCCCCCCAAAGAATCCTTAAGTACAGGGGGTGTGTGGGGCAGAGCAACCATGTTTCGGGCGCCCGGGGTCGGGTTAATGACAGTTGTGCCAATGCATTTCAGCCAACCATAGTATATCCATAGCGTCTGGTTAGGGAATTATGGTAGGCTCCGTGTATGTAACAATAATAAGCACAAGCAAATTTCAGATAGGTACTGCCCCAGAGAAACTTGTACTCAATTATTAGAAACACAAGAACACCTATTTTTAGATTGTAATTTTGTAAAAAGAATTCTGGGCCCTGATTGCCAAGGAGTGGGATGATTTCTGAGCTTTACTTATACTGTTTTATTCTATGGTCCCCTTACAGGAGCTTGGGGCAGATATAAGACGGATACCATGTATATCTTATTTGCAATTCTCTGGTACTACATTTGGCAAGCAAGATGATGTGTGTGGGTTCTCCAGCAGAGGTGTCTATAACCACTATGGAAATACTAGCAAATGTAAAGAGGGAACTTCAGGTAGTCCTGCAAAAGAACATGGAGCATTTTCCTATGGAGAAAATGTCATATTTATGGGTAAATTGTGATCAGTGGATTAATTAGAGGATGTGAGGTCTGGATTAGATATAAATATTAAAGTGATTGATCTGTGTTTTGATTGTAAATACCTCAATGACTATAACAAATATGTCTTATTCACCTGTTTGTACAACTGTATTTGAATTATTGTGTTGTTTTGTATTTGATGTTGTTTTGAAACCCATTTTTTTCAATAACAATTCCCCTACTTATCGAGAAGTGCCATGGGATCTTTACCATCCACCTGAACAACCACCAGAACAGGCAGACGGGACCTCAGTTTAACGTCTCATCCGAAAGACAGCATCTCAGGAGTGTAGCACCCCACTCTTGATTCACTACAGTGTCAGTATTGGGATTTATGCCACATTCCTGGTGTGGGGCAAGAACCCACCACCTTCTGATCTTCCAGCCTCAGAGGTGAGTGTGCTACCTGCTGAGCCACTGACACTGCCTTACGGAGTCGCTGATGTGCCCCCAGTGGATCACTATGATTGGACCAGGAGCAGTGCAGAGCCCATCCGCTCTGCAGGTTTGCGATCTGGAAACACTGCAAGGATTTTCTGTCCTGTGTCTGAACACTCTCCACCACTTGTAGTGGTGCAGCTGTCTGAGGTCATGTCAGATGTTGGAAGGGAGGGAGGGAGCACATTCATGGCAGGATCACATCAGATGTTGGGAGGGAGGGAGCACACAGAGGGAACGAGGAGAAGGGACAGTTATTTTTTTTTAAAGCAAACTTTTTCTTAACTTTCCCAGCCATCACTTCATACACGTAAGGTGTCATTTTTTTTTTCTCCCTATAATGGGACACTTAAAACACATATGTGGGTCTGTTGAAAATCTTAATTTTTGTTCTGGGGGATGGGGGCACGATTATTCATGAAAAATAGTCTACCTAAAGATGTGATGCAGTGAGATTTGCTTAGTTTGCCTGCAGGCCAAGTCACATCTGCAGTGTATCCTTACCTTCTGCCAGCCCAAGGTGAAGATCCTCAGGTCCACATCCAGGCTGGGATCTGCAGCACAGCAGCACTGCTGTTGTATCACAGGAGCAGCTTAGGACGTAAAAAACACCTGAATCCTATAACTTGCATACATGGTATTTTTTAATAACTGCAGCCCTCACCACCACCTTCACTACCACCAGATATAGTCCACTTGAACCCCTGCAAATTCCAAAAGTGGTCTGCAGTCACTATATAAAATATGCCTTATAAAATCTATGGAAGTTAAAAACTGAGTTGAAGAGAATGTTTTCCATTACACACACATACACACACTCAAAGGAGCCTTACCACCTGGTGAGGCATTTGCTACCTAAAGACAAATTTGGCCCTGGATTTTCAGGAGGGTGAGGGATTATATTTAGGCAGATAGCCCAGTCCCTTTCGCTTCCCTATTGTGAGCCTCAGCCCCACGCTACGCCATTTAATAGTCTGGCGAGACAAGAGTGTGCTCTATAGGCCCTTGTTAGTCGAATAGGGACTTTGATTCATTCAAATTGGTCCTCTTAAATACAAAAAAGTAAATGGAAAAGAGTCCCCATTAAAGCTTATACAAAGTTCCTTTGTGGTTTTTTTTTGTTGTTTTTTTTTGGGGGGGGGGTGTTCTAATAGTAAGCACGACTTGCGCTCTTCAAACTCCATAGATTACCTATGGTGGTAAAGTGGGTCAGGAACTGGCTAAGGGACAGGACTCAGAGAGTGGTGGTAAATGGCATGAAATCTGAGGAGAGGGAGGTGACTAGTGGGGTGCCACAGGGGGTCAGTGCTGGGGCCAGTCCTATTCAATGTCTTCATTAGCGGCATTGCAGAGCATCTGGAAGGAAAGGTGTGCCTCTTCGCAGATGACACCAAGATCTGCAACAGAGTGGACACACCGGAGGGGGTGGAAAAAATGAGAATGGACCTAAGCCTATTAGAGGGGTGGTTGAGTGTCTGGCAGTTGAGTTTCAATGCTAAAAAATGTAAGATCATGCACCTGGGTCACAGGAGTCCAAAGGAGGAGTACAGGATGGGTGGGGAAATTCTGGCCACCACAAGTCAGGAGAAAGACCTGGGGACTATCATATCTAACAACCTGAAGGTAACCAAAAAGTGTGAAAAGGCGGTGGGGAGAGCAAACAGAATTGTGGGGTGCATAGGGAGGTGCATAACAAGCAGGAGAAAAGAGGTGGTGATGCCACTGTACAGATCACTAGTGAGGCTGCAGATGGAGTACTGTGTCCAGTTCTGGAGACCACATCTCCGGAAGGACATTCTCAAAACAGAGGCAGTCCAGAGAAGGGCATCGAAGATGGTACATGAACTGCAGCAGAAGCCCTACAAGGAAAGATGTAAGGACCTTAACACAGCCCCAGAACTCAAATGTGAGTCAAAATATTCTGTGCTTAACCTTATTCAATTGGCCGCCTGGGGCTGAGTGATAATATCTGTTTACTGGAGGAAAGAAGGGAGAGGGGAGATATGATAGAGACTTTCAAGTACCTTATGAGAATAAACAGGTAGAAAGCATATTTCAGAGAAAACTCTGTACAGGAACAAGGGGGCATGATATGAGGCTGAAGGCTCAGGGGTAATGTTAGGAAATACTTTTTCACTGAAAAGGTGGTGGAGCTGTGGAACAGTCTTCCCACTGAAGTGGTGAGTGCAAAAACAATATGGGGTTCAAGAGTGCATGGGACAGACATAAGGGTACCCTGGAGATGTGCAGAGCAGGAGAGCTACAGATCAAATAGGATCTGGGGCTGCAGCAGTGAGTAAGAAAATGGGCAGACTAGGTGGGCTGTATGGTCCTTATCTGCCGACAGATTCTATGTTTCTGTGTATCCAGCCAGAAGCTGATTCTATAGTCATCATGGCTGCTCACAATTGATCTAGGACACCTAAACATATGAGTACCTTGCCTCCAGTAATGAATCTCAGAGGCTGGACATGATGGGCAAGCGTACTTATGCCTCTGCATCACTAGGCCTTAGGATTGCAAACTGTCAGGCCCGTATGATTAAATACCAGAACATCCTGTCAAAGGTTGCCAATACTGTAGCTCAGGCTTTTCCTCAAGAGTGAGTCGCTTAAAATTTTAACTCTAGGCCGGCCCGGTGGTGCTGAGGCTTGAGGCACTGGATGCCACACCTTGCACCACGGCCGTGAACTGAGTTTTGGAGGCGAGCTCGGGTGCGGGGTCAGCAGGAGGGAATGGATTGAGCGTCCCCAGGACAGCTCTCCTTTCCCGGGGAGGGCTTTGGGGATAACCGGCATCCCAGTGACCCCCGATGGAGACCGGGGGCACTGCAGGATAGCGGTCCAGAAAGCAGTGTGGGATGAGCATGGCAGATGCCAGCAGGGTTGCCATGCGCCATGGCGTCATTGCACACCATGCTCGGGAGGGACATGGAAGCACTAGAAACCCCGCACTGGTCTGGATAGGCGATGGCTCCACAGTGCCTGACCACCACACTCCCATAACTGGGCCTCCACCCCTTGAACTCCTCGCGGACCTAGGTCCGGGGGGGGGGGTCCCACGAGGAGAGCTAATGCCTTTGAGGAGGTAGGGGGTCTCAGTGGGCGGTAGAGTGGCAGACGAGTTGGTGCCTGAAAGAGTTCCAGGTCCAGTGGGCTCCATAAAGAGAGTTAAAAAAAAAAAAATTTTAACTCTGGTGCTGAGGTAGGCAAACATTTGCTCCACTCAGCATATGATGTCACGGTATCTTTGCTACAGCCCGACACACTGTTGCCCGAGCCCAGAATTCCAAACCACAAAATCCCAAGGGACACAAACAAAATCCCACTGCTGGGATTTTGCATTCGGGATTCCTGGCTCGGGCAACAGTGTGTCGGGGAAGCGTGTGTCGGGTCCTAGTAGTAAATACAATGTCACTGATGCCTCTGCCAGGGCTGCAGCGTCTGGCATTTGTATGAGAAGATATTCTTGGCTCATAGTTGCTAGGTTTGCCACAGATGTGTGCAGCAGGCCATTTTGAATGCCCCGTTCAGAGAGAAAAAAGTTTTTGGATATGATGTGGAAGAGGCCCTAAGAGTCCTTCAGACTTCTTAAGATGTCTGTAACATCTGTTAAATCCCTGTATACCACTTTTGCTAGGGGTGAGACTGAATGCCCTCGAAAGAGGATCTTTTCACCAGCCTCCTGCCAGAGGTGGCCATGGTTTCCGTTCGCAAGGCAGAGGTAAGGGAACTGGCTTCCTGCTGGGTTCCCTTCCCCCAGGTGCCCATACAAAACATCTAAAGCAGGGCTGTACTATGCCACTTCGACAACTGTGTCATTGGCCAACATCACAGCAACGGATTTATGTTGACCGCAAGTTACAGCTGACATAAATCTGGCAGGAGACTCTGGTTGTTTTTCCATCGGGGGGGCTTTGCCCCCCGCACCCTCTGAACCTAAGGATTATCAACTCCATCGGAGTTGATTCGGGTAGGGGGTGCAGGACCGAGGGACAGAGTGCCGGGGTCTCGGGTGGACCATTACAGCAAACTGTCGAATTTGTTGGCATAGACGTGTTCGCTGTAATGGTGTCACCGTACAGGGGGGCATACACTAAAGGGGAGGTGCTGGTGACAGTGCCCCTATTGGCTCATCCTGACTTGTACCTGGACCCACCCCTTCTTCCATGGACACCTCCAGAGGTGGTTGTGGGGGGGCAGACTCTGCCTGCATCTGACACAGTGGAGGGAGATTACAACAGAAGAGTGAGTCCTAGAGATAACTTCAAGGGGGCATGCTCTTGAGGTAACAGACACCCCTCCAGATCATCCTCTGGGACATCTGTCCCTTATGAGGGAAGAAGTGCAATCTTTACTCTAAAAAATGTGTTAGAGAACTAGTTCTTCCATGACAGAGGAACAAAGGATTCTACTCCAGATACTTCCTAGTCCCAAAATGATCAGGGGATCTGTGTTCTATGCTAGATCTCAATGATCTCAACTTCTACGCAGAATACAAGAAGTTGTGAATGGTATCCCTGCAAGCCCTAATTCCCCATCTGCAATCAGGGGACTGGCTTTGTTCTCTGAACATGAAGGATGCTTACCTTTATGTAAAAATCTAGAAAGCTCACAGGAAATACCTCTACTTTGTACTGGAAGGGAAACACTACCAGTTTAGAGTATTGTCATTTGGCTTGTCCTCTGCACCACAGGTCTTTACCAAATGCTTGGTAGCAGTGGCAGCAGTCCTTCACAGGGAAGGCCTGTATGTGTTACTCTGTCTGGACAACTGGCTATAGAAGCCATTTCAAGGCAAGTTCTACAACATACTCTGTCTCTGACATGTCATTTGTTCGATGACTTGGGATCACAGAGAATATGCTAAAGTGTGTGCTGACGTCTTGCCAAAGACTGCAATACATAGGGGCAGTGTTGGACACCTAGAAGGGATGTGGTTTTCTGCCTCAGTACAGAGCAGAAACCCTGATTGCTCATTTGTAGTTGAAATAGCGGAGCTGCTACGTTTTTGTGAGAACAATGCCACATCTCCTGGGTCTTATGGCTGCAGTCTCAGTGCCACTGGCCCGTTTACATATGAGAATTCCCCAGTGGACACTCAGGGTCCAGTGGGATCAGCTGATGGACAAGCTGCACCAAATAATTCTCATCATGTCTCCATTTCACAGAGCATTGCTATGGTGGATGGTTCATGAAAACCTGTTAAAGGGCATTCCATTCCTTATATAAGCTCCTGTACAGTCTCACTATGGATATCTCGGGGTCCAGCTGGGGAACTCACCTTGGCCCTTATCAGACACAGGGGTTATGGACCAAGGTGGAGGCCAAGTTACATATAAATGTTCTGGAGCCAAGAGCTGTTTCGTACAGCCTCTAGTCATTTGAGGAGCATTTGTGCCCCGGTCCTCTGTTAATCCAGATGGACAGTGCCAGTGTGATGCATTACATCAACAATTAAGGGGGCATTCAGTCTTGCCCACTATGCAGGGAAGCAGAGAGAGTATAGTACTGTATGGTACTGGGCTCTGTCTCACGGCCTACAGCTGTCAGCTGTGCATCTCCCATGTCTGCAAAATGTCTTGGCAGACAGGCTAAGCAGGTTACAGTCCTGAATGCATGAGTGGGAGCTGCTGACCTCGGTGGTGGATGACCTCTTCACAAGATGGGGGTCATCCAGAGTTGGACCTTTTCTCGTCCCCACAAAGTGTAAAACTGCAGTGTTTTCTGCTCACTCAGTCCACAGCCTGGAGTTTTCTGGTGACATGCATTGTCCATCTCTTGGAAAGGGAAATTCGTATGTGCATTTCCTGAAATTTCTCTAATACAGAGGGCACTGATCAAGCTGCAGATGGAGAGTACCACTCTCATCATCATTGCTCCATTCTGGACTCACCAGATATAGCTTCCACTTATGTAATAGATGGCAGTGGAGCAAAAAACTATCATTTGTTGTCAAATTGCATGTCTTCTCCAACTCCTTACTAATCGCATAAGAAAAAGTGCGCCTGCAGCAAGCAGATTCCAGAGAAGGAGGGGCCATACCTTGTGTCTCCTGTGCCTGGGGCCTGACCACGACACAGAGAACTGTGAGGCCTGCCAGAAGTTCAACCAGGCCACATGGAAATGCCATCAGCAAGCCTTGGAAGCCCATCTTCTCAAGCAAAACTGGCTTCCATGGAGAAGGAGCCGCAGCATGTGTGGAGCTCTTCCTAACCCCCAGGAGGACCTTCTGGCTCCCACAAGCAGAAGAAGAAGAAGAAGGACAAGGAGAAGCACCAGGATCGGTCTCCCTCTAGGCTGTAGCTTCCTCTGGGGACCGCGGCTGATGAGCAGCCTTCCTCCAGCAAGGATACTGCTCCTCTGACCAAGCCTGTTCCCCCCTCCTCTTCAGGACAGCCCTTGGTCCACCCACCTATGCTGGTGACGGTGTAGGCAGGGACCTCTGGGGATTCAGAGGCTTCCATCACTCTTAGGCCTTCACATCCTCCAGGTCTAAGCCGAGTGGTTTGGCTGGTAAGTTAGATGCTGGTTCTACCGACGATTGCACAGCCCCAGCGCTCATGTCGGACTCCACCTTGGGGTCCAGTGTCAGTCCTCTGGACCAGCACCCGCTGCCGCTTCAGCCATCCTGGGAGGAATCCCCCTCTTCGGACACTCCTTCATTGCCTCCGGTGGGTCTTTCTACCTCTCCCTCCCACCCAAAGCCGGAGGAGCTGCCACCCACTGACCAGATTGGCCAGAGCCAGCAGGCCTTACATCGGATACCCCCCGGGAACATTCCGATCAATCCATCTCTGTCTGGGCTGCCTCCCTAGCTGCAGAAGCTGGATGCACCCATCTGCCAGGGAGGGCAGATGCGCAACCCCCTGCAGGTTCATCGCTGCCTCCCACTATGGGACCACAGCCGGCTCCCCCACAGCCAAATCCTTCGCAGCCTGGCCCTCACGGGTTCCTTTTGGGGCCTCTGCCAGATCCCTCAGTCCCACCATCAGGTCCTTTGCCGGGATACCTGATGCTGGGCTAGCCAACACCAGGTTTCCCGATGCCAGGATATCCGTTAGCGGGGTACTCCACACTGGGGTACCCAACACTGGGGTATCCAACACCAAGTTATCACACACCAGGGTTCCCAACACTCGGGTACCCAACACCGGGTTACCCGCCAACAGGTTACCTGCCGGCCTTCCAGTTTCCTCCTCCTGCTCCTCCTCAGCCGCAGATGGATTATGACGCCATACTTCAGTCTTGGTGGAACTGGGCCAAGGTTCAACTTGTCAGAGTTAAACCAACGTCAGCCAGTCACGGCCTCTACACCATCTTGTCCGACTCCTACTCCTCGCTTGCTCTCTCTCTCTCCTGTTGAGACTAGTCACTTCACTTCTGCCCACACGTTAGGTGTTTCGGCAGTGGGGGACAGGAGGAGTGGGGCAGCCAAACCCCAGAAGGAGGTTCACCACTGTAGGTCTCTGTCTCCAGACAGGAGCTGTTTGTCGGACTCTGAGTCTGATTCTTCCTCCTCAGCCTCGAGCTTTGACTCTCCTCCATCGGAGGACCCTAAACCCTAGGAGGCCCCCCAAGTCTCCCCAGGGGAACCTTTCCTTTATGGAAATCCTCTGAAAAATCCAAGAGTCCAACGGATGGAAGACTGAGGACCAAGATCCTCAACATAGGAGATTGGCAGAGCACCTTGACTTACCAGAGCTGGCTCTGCTCCTCATTCTCCCGCGATGGGGCCACATGATGATTTAGCCACTACTATTTGGCAGCAACCATCATCTGTTGGAGCCATCGCTAAGAAAGCAGACAGATTATACCATGCCCCGAGGAAAAAGACCACCTCAGTACCCACCCTAAAGCTGATTCGCTGGCTATTAATGTGGCTCACGACCACTCTGCTAAGCCTAAGCATATGAGTACCTCCCCTCCAGATAAGGAGTCGAGGCAACTGGACCAGTTTGGACGTAAGGTCTACTCATCCTCCACTTAGGCACTCAGGGCTCCGAATTACGTCGCCAACATGGTATGCTACTAGAAGGCTTCCCTGGGCCAGCTCAGATCTGAATTTGAGGCCTTACCAGATTCTGAGACCAAGACCAAGATTGAGCAGATGGTTAGGATGGCGAAGACTACCTGCCGTCATACCTTACGAGCTACTTACTACGCCATCAGTGCTTCTGCTCAGAGCACTGTGATGGCTGTCTGTTTACACAGACACTCCTGGCTGTGGGTGTCTGGATTCGCCCAGGATGTTCAAGCCTCCATCCTGGACTCTCCCTTTCAAGGCTCGGCTCTCTTTGGAGGGGATGTCAAGGATATAACAACTGAATTGCAAGAGAGTGGGAAAGCCCTCTGCTCTGTGAAGCTACTGTACCGTACCAATACCAAGCCCTGGCAGTCTTTTTATCACCAGCAAAGGCATCAGGCAAGACAACAGCCTACCAAGCATCAGGGTGAACGTCGGAGTCGCTCAGCTGCCCCCACCCCCCCAGCCAAGTCTCAGAGGGCTTCTGGGTAGCACTTCCCCACCTTCCCTCTGCCTTTTGACTCACGGATCGCCCCCATCCCCAGCTCCAGAGGAGCCAGCAAGGGCAGATTCTCCAGTCACCTACCTCAATGGGAGGCGTTCACGGCAGACTCGTGCATCCTTCAGCTGATAGCTCAAGGCCACACATTGGAATTTGTAGAGAGACCTCCAGAAAATCCTCCAGGTCACTCTTATTACCTGAAAGGTAATTTTCCACTCATCAGAAAGGAAATCAAGACTCTACTGGAAAAGTTAGCCATAGAACCTTTTCCTCAGGGCCAAGCTCGAAGTGGGTATTACTCTTACTTCTTCCTGGTGCCCAAAATGACAGGAGACCTTCAGCCAATAATGGACCTCAGCATACTCAATCTGTACATAGAGTACAAGAGATTCTACCTGCTGACTCTCCCAGGTCTACTGCCACTGCTTCAACAGGGACACTGGCTCTGCGCTCTGGATATGCAGGATGCATATCTGCATATACCCGTCTTCCCAGCCCACTGACACTTCCTCAGGTTTTCCTTCCAGGGGGAGCATTTTCAGTTCAAAGCCCTCCCCTTTGGCCTTTCCTCGGCACCCAGGGTGTTTACCAAGTGCCTAGCGGTGGTGGCAGTGGCAGTGGCTTTGTAATGCCAGGGTCATTATGTGTTCCCATACCTTGACGACTGGCTTCTGTTGGCTCTGTCGAGGGACAGCCTGGAAGCCTCTCTGTCAGCTACCCTGGCTCTGTTTCACCAAGTGGGAGTTATGGTGAACTACCCCCAAGTCTGATCTATCACCCTCTCAGTGCCTCCAGTTCATTGGAGCGGTGCTTGACACAGCCCAGGGTCAAGCCTTTCTCCCCTTGGACAAGGCGTACACGCTGCAGATGCAGGCCAGGCAGATGGCTTCCAGCACCTGGTCTACAGCCAGGTCTGTCTTTTGCCTTCTGGGCCTTATGGCGGTGGCAATTGCCACTGTTCCTCTAGCCAGACTCCACATGCATGTTACGCAGTGGATGCTTGGAGTGCAATGGGACCAGAGGTCGGACAACCTGGACCACAGAGTCCTGGTTTACAACCCCGTGCGACGGAATCTCCTCTGGTGGCACGATCTAAACAATCTCTGCCGGGGGGGTCCCCTTTCAGCTTCGTCCTCCAGTCCAGACCATGACAACAGATGCATCTGGTCAGGGCTGGGGTGCTCACCTGGGGAATTGCAGAACCCGGGGATCCTGTTCTTAGCAGGAGCTCTCCTTGCACATCAAAGTGCTGGAGATGCGAGCGGTGTTGTATGCCCTTCAGGCTTTCCAGCTCCTTCTCCTTCCAGGTTCAGTGCTGGTCAGTCGGATAACATGTGTGTGGTCTGGTACCTGAATAAGCAAGGAGGCACATGGTCATCCCTCCCTATGCAGGGAGGTGATGTGTGTTTGGAAATGGGCAGTTCAGCACCGCCTTCAGCTCACAGCAGTGCATGTCCCGGGCATCCAAAACATCCTAACGGACACACTCTGCTGCACTCAGGCAAGGGCACACGAGTGAGAACTGAGGCAGTCAGTAGCTGAAGACATCTTTGACCTTTGGGATCGTCCACATCTTGATCTGATTCACCTCCCCATACAATGCAAAACTACCAGTTTTTGCTCGCTGATTCCTGGGCCTGGTGCTTTCTGGTGAGATGCGCTGCCTCTTTGCTGGACAGGGAGGTTCTTGTATGTCTTTCCTCTCTTCCTGCTACTGCAGAGGGTGCTGCTCAAACTGCAGGCGGAGGGGGCTCACATGAGTCTGATAGCCCCATAATGGCCTTGCCAGATTTGGTTCCTTCTGCTCCAGCAGTTGGCAGTTGAGCCTCCAGGTCCTCTACTCCTCTGCCACAACCTCCTGACCCAGGAGCAGGGCACCCTGGTTCACCCAGGTCTTAGGGCCCTTCACCTTCACATGTGATGCCTTCTGACATAGTAGCCTCGCACTTTGGTGTCTCTTCTAGAATCACTCAGGTTCTTGTGGAGGCCGGAAAGCCATCGAAGAGGACCACATACGCTATGAACTGGAAGAGATTCTCTGTCTGGGCCATCCTCTAAGGGTTGGGACTCCTTCTCGTGCCCTGTCCCTCGGGTCATGGAGTACCTCTTGCATCTCTCTGACCAGGGACACGGCTATTCTTCACTGAAGGTGCACATGTCTGCCATTTCTGTCTACCATCCTCCAGTAGACGGCAAGACCTTGGCTCAGTTGGAGGTCTCCCGCACTTTCCTGAAGGAAATCCTCCACATGAAACCCCCGGTCAGGAACCCCGTTCCTCCATAGGATCTGAACTTCATACTTGAGAAACTTTCTTTGCCTCCCTTTGAACTGGCCGTGAATTGCAACCTGTGCTACCTATCCTGGAAAATGCTGGTTTTAGTTGCTATTATTTCTGCTCTAAGGGTTTCCAAGCGTCGTCAGGCCCTTATGTGTAAGGAGCCCTATTTCATTTTTCACAGAGACTGGGTGGCTCTGCCTACCAAATGTGGTTTCTGAGTTTACCTTGAATCAGACCATACACTTGCCAGTGTATTACCCTGAGCATTCTAATCAAGGGGGGCTATTCTGCACACATTGGATGTACACAGAATTTTATGCTATTACACGAATCGAAGTCAGTCCGCAAAATGGATCAGCTTTTCATTTCCTTTGCACCCAAAAGAGAGGGAGCGGTAGTTTCAAAATGATGTTTATCCAAATGGTTGGCAAGCTGCATTCTGTTTTATCATCAGAAGTATAACAAACCACTTCCAGGGGAAGTTAAAGGGCATTCCACCAGAAGCATGGCGGCATCTACCGCTTGTTTCAGAAATGTCTCTGCCGCAGATATCTATGAGGCAGCCAGTTGGAGCTCTGTCCACACCTTCACTAAGGTTTGGACCACAGTTTGGACATTGCCTCTAGGCACAGGGCTGACTTTTGACTAGCCGTTCCTCAAGGCCTTCTGTCTTAGACCCTGCCTACTGCAGATCTTTTCCTGCCTCCCGTGTTCAGTCTTTGCCTGACGTACACACTGCTGGGACTCAGTCCTAATAGTTTTATTGCCTACTGCAAGGCCTCTCAGTAAAACAGTACAGTTACGTAGAACACCATAACAGTAGATCTTCAAGAGAGCTCTTGCAGTAGGCAAGTTTTCCTCCTTCTTCCTCCTGCTGCTACTTCTTTCAGCCTTTTTTCTTGGCTCCAGGAGCCCATTCCTTTCTCCTGTCACACCTTCTTAGGTCTCCAGCGGGAGAGCAGTAGGGCGGGCATGGGGAATATCCACTATATAGTGTCGGACCGATGTTGGTAACATGACGCCTGGTGGGCGGTCCCCCGCCAGACATCACTAGCTAAGTTTTCCGTGTGGTCATAATGCCCGACGGCTCAGTCCTAATGGCTATTGTCTACTGCAAGAGCCTCTCTCGAAGATCTACTGTTACGTAGGTTCTTATGTAACTGTACTATCTATACTATGTGAATCACACCAAGAACTGTAGGAAGTCCTCCCAGCTTTTTGTTTCATTCATCCCTGGGAAAGGTGCACCTGTGTCTAAACAGTGCCTGTCCAAATGGCTGACACATTGTATTACATTATGTTATAAGAAGTATGTTAAGAAACTTCCGGTGCAGTTTGTTGTCACTCCACAAGGGGAGTGGCCACATCTGTTGCTTGTTTCAGAAATGTTTCTGCCCAATTTTTCACTAAATATTATAATCTGGACATAGTCTCTCATAGATGTGCTGGATTGGCCTTGCTGTGCTGCTAAGCCTGCTTTCTTGAGTATATCAGACTGTACTGGCCTCCCTGTAATGTTCTGGGACTGCTTGGGAATTGTTCCAAAGGTGTGACCTAGTGGAAGAGATATTCTTGAAGAAGATAGAACAGTTATGTACTGAACACAACAGTAGAGCTTTGAGAGAATCTCTTCCATTATGCCATACCATCCCGCCCTCCATCCCCTTTTGCTTCAGTGAGGGTTGCATTAGATATTGTGCCTGAACCTTATCCATGCATTATATATCCAGCCCTATGCCTTGCCTTGTGTGCCTGGGATGGTCTTTTCCAGTGGGGAACTGAAGAGAGATGGGGCTGCCCAGTGTGCCCACATTTATACAGACGCTGACGCATTACATCATCATGGGCAGCCCCCAGCTAGCAAAAGTTTCCATGTGGTCCTAGTGCTGACATGGGTATAGTTCCAGAGGTGTAGCATAATGGAAGAGATTTTCTCAAAGATCTACTGTTACAGTAAGTATGTATCTGTTCTTTTTGAGGTTAGGACTGGCTGGGAAACCCCTTTAACTTGTGGTGAAAGGAGTATCCTGAGGGTAGGTACAGGTGTTTTTCCACTAAGCCCTGCTTTCCACTGGTCCTGTCTTATAGGAATAATGTGAGGGCCTCCCTGAAAAGGTGTCTATCCATGAATGGAAGCTTCATCAGAGTATTCTTAGATTCAGATTCTACCTGCCACAGCTTCAGCCAGAGAGCCCTCCTGGTTCGATTACCAAGCATTGTCTCCCTAGACCCAAGCTTAAAGATGTCTGATGATGCGTTGGTTATGTATTGTGCTGCTTACATACAAACATACAAAAAAGCCAGCAGAAGAAGGCCATTTGGTCTATCAAGTCTGCTCGTATTGCAGGGTCCACAGCTTGAGCTAATGTCCCTGCCCTCGCTCCCTACTCCTCCCATCCTCCCTACCCATGATTCTTACCTTCCCCCTATGCCTATCCCAGCCTCTCTTAAAGCTGCCCACCGTCTTCAACGAGATGACCTCTTCTGGCAGCGCTTGGATAAGGCAGTTGATGTTATCAGACTGAGTGGAAGAGTCAGGGATGGTTTCTGTGACCACTTTAACCCACATGAGCAGTGCTCTGATTGCAAACCAAATTGTTGTGTCAGCAGAAAGGAGCATGCCTGACATCACATGGACCTTCTTCAGATGCTCTTAAGTTTTTTTATCCATGGAGTCCTTCCAGGCTGCTGTACTCCCTACTGGGTCAATATGTCGTGCACTTAATAGCGCACAACAAAACTGCTCTGAACCATGCTGGATTTCCGGGTTCACTGAATAGATCATATTTGTCTATCATATGTTTCTCTGGAACTCTGGTGAGTTTCCCCACATCATGTTCCTTCTGAAGAATTATGTCTAGGGCTTAGCAGTTAGGGAAGTGAAGTCTGGATGAAGTCTGACTTGCTAGGAGTAGTGGGTCTGCTGAAGTTGATAGCTTTTCTGGCTTGTGCATGATTCTGAGGACTTCTCGTATCATCCTGATTAGCTGTCTATGTCTTCACTGGAGTATAATCTGCTAGAGTTCCTTTCTGGTTCATCCTCAAAGTCACAGCCCTGTGGTGGTTCATCATCATCTTGTGAGGGCCAGAGCTTCTTTGCCAGCGGCTGCAACAAAGGTGTCTGCATCTCTTTTCTTTGGCTGCTGTGGATTTGGGTTTTTGGTGGCTAGGTCTGCGGTTTTTCCAACAGTTGAAAAAGAGGCTGTGCCTAGCTAGAACTTAATGCCAGTGAAGCTGTAGTTGGTAGATGCTTCTTGCCTGGAGAGGAGCTCATAGAATGATGATCTTGCAAGGGGTTCATCTCTGTGACTGTGCATACTGCACATAAGGCCTGCCCAATGCTGTCGTCTGTGAGGTTGGCACTGCAGTCTCTGCAAACTTGCACTGGTCGGTAGCAGTTTGTTCTCCTTAGAAATTCGCAGGAGACAGGGAGAAAATAATTGAACAGAGAGTGCCTTTATTATGGGAGTCCATCGTAGTGTTTCTATTCCTGTAAAGATACAGTGTTCCTCTCTCCCTCATAGGCAAAATAGCCAGGCAGAAGACATCTTCAAAGATGAGTGCTGAAATTGGGTGGCAGGGCATAGCCTAGGACTCCCAGCATGTATTCCTATGAACCATCCTGAGCTGCTGGTAAAATGCAGACCTGGCCACCGTAAGGTGGCTCCTGTGAGATTTAGTTGGCAAGATGGCTGCCAATCTCGCAAGAAGACAGATAAGGAGCAGTATTCTCCTCTTAATATGGCTGCTGAGAACCAAGATGGCCACTGCTGTAGGAAGCCAGATGGAGGAAAAGCAGTATAGGCCACAAAACGGTGGCTTAGATCGCGCGGCACAAGATGGCCATCCGGAAGTCCCATGAGAGCTGGGGCGATCACACGGGGGACTGCGTGCTTTTGTGGGACTATCACTGTACTGTGAAGAGATGTGGGGATGGTCATGCTCAAGATAAGCAGAGAAGTAAAAAGGCTAATGGCCAAGCAAACAAGGCGCGTCCATACAAGGTCAGTGCAGTAGGGTAGGAGGTATCCCAGAACCAGAGCACAGGAAATGAAACACATGGGATAAGCAACAGGGAGGCATGAGGTTTAAAAACCTGTGTTGCTGAAGAGGAAAAAATGCAAAGCTAGGCTGTAATCACAAAAAGGTTTCGGGCACATACAAAACTCATAAGAGAAACGCGTGAATTGTAACATTTATTTTAAAAAACACATAAAGCGACAAGGTTCCTAACATGTTTCGGACTGATTCCCCCAGTCCTTTATCAAAGGTATTAAATGAATGCCCAGAGAACACAGTATTTATCTAGTAGTTAATTGCCTAAACAGATGTAATTCATCGCATCAGTTACTATAAATTAAATCCAAATTGAGCTCTCTTTGTTTAAGCCCTTTAACATTCACACAATTTCTATCATTAACTAAAAACATATTATATTACAAAATATACTCTATTTCTAATAAATAAAACATTCACATATATAGGTTAATAAAGCTTAAAACTAAAATACTTCACTCAACAGTGAACAGAAAGAGACTATAATGCATTGAAAGGAAGGCGGGGGGGGGGAAACAAAATTGAATTCTCTCTGGGCATTCATTTAATACCTTTGATAAAGGACTGGGGGATCAGTCCGAAACATGTTGAGAACTTTGTCTTGTTCTGTTTTTTAAAATAAATGTTACAGTTCACGCGTTTCTCGTATGAGTTTTGTATGTGACCGAAACCTTTTTGTGATTTAAGCATTCTGTTTGGTTTTGGTGTACTACCTCCCAGTGCGCATTCATTTGGAACAGTAGTACTTGCTGTTTGACTGATACGCATGGGTTAGGGGGAAGGAATGATTTACAGGTAAAAGGTTATATATTTTTGTGGTCAGAAGCTTTACCTTGCCTGTATCCTTACCCTGTAAAACTTGAGAACATACGCGTTATTTATATGTAAATTTTGATCATTACAAAGACAAGTGAAGATGTCCATTGAGAACACTCCAGATTTGGTGTTTAGTTCAACGAGCAATGAAACTCATTCAAATCCTTTGGCTTATGTGGAACAATTACTGAAGACTTCAGATGTTTCATGTTTGCAATCCATTTTTAAACCCTGAACTTGGACTTGTGGTGGATTCACAAGGTATGCTGTCGCCTTTAGAAGCTTTTAGAACTTTATTTTAGTTAGTGGTTCCCGTTTTATAGTGGGAACCATATTTTTCTTTACTTTTAAACAACTTTTCACTTCTTTAGTTCACGGTTCTTCACTGTAAGGGAACCGACCACAAATCTTTATTTTCCCTAATTGGGAACATAATTTTACAGGTTTGTCTGCCAAATTGGCTTGTCAGAAAAACTAAAGAAAAGGACTGAACCTACAGGTTTTAAATATTGTTTAAAGTGCTTCAAAATAGTGGCTAAAGCAGACGGCCACGATTTGTGTCTCGAAGTGTTTAGGTCCAGATCATTATTGTGAACTTTGCTCTAAATTTTGTTGAAAGACTATTAAAAAGAGAGCCAAAAGATTGGAAACTGTGGCTTCTCAGTCTTCTCCCCCCTTCTACAAAAACTACTGAAGAGGTGTCCTCTTCTCAGTCTAAGTCTAAAGATAAGTCCCCTAGGGACTCCGCTGAAAATAAGTCTGATAAGAACAACAACAGTAATGGTGACCAGCCAAAAAAGAGACATGGCGAGGAGGGTACTGATATAGTGCCTACCAAAAAGAAATTCAAAGAAAAACATATCACTGCCCCTTCCATGCTGGGGCAAAGGGAGACACCAGTGACTCATAAAGAAAAAGAAAAACAAAAAGACTTGGAAAAAGATTTACCCTCTGCTGAGGAAATGGCTAAGGCTTGGCACCTTTACCAGACTATTCAAGGCATGGCGCCATTTTCAATGCCCCTTCTACCCCAGTTAACCCTCTCAGTCCTGCGTCTCCTTACAGGTGAGACTATTATTATGGTGATAAGGATGAAGACAATGAAAAGGAGACAGAGGAGCAGCCATTAGAACTTGATGCATCACCTAACCAGGAATTTGATACTTCTCCTAATGGCCAGGAGGATTTTTCCTCACTTTTTACTTTTCTGCAGCACATGGTGGACACCCTGGATATTCCTGCCTAGGAGATCACTGAGGAAGAGGAGGATGACGACTGTAGAGAAATGATGGGTCTTCCCCCTCCAAGAAAGATTGTTTTGCCTATTTATAAATATTTGAGAAGGGCCAAAATGAAGCCGCTTCAGACTCCTGCTTCTGCCCTGGAGTGGATAAAAAGATTGACAGTAAATATCAGCTCGCCAGAACTGATGCTGAATTTCTGTTTCTAGGGACATGGATATGTTGTTCAATCCACACTTCTTGGCAGGTTTCTTGCCACTTTAAATCTTGCCGGAAGGTCTTCGAGCTGGCTCCTCCCACCCACCCCGGTGGAAAACTCTCTGCTCTGCCCCATGACGCCAGATCTTCCTTACCGCTTGGAAGCTCAGGTTCCCTCCTTAGCGCTCTGCGTTTTAGGCCTGGATCCAAACTCGTCGGTTAAACCGAAACTTATTCTTAAATTTTCTAGACTTCGGTCTGTTTCTTCCTTCGCGGCTGTGATGGACAAATCGACTCCCGGATTTTGGCGGTGCCGTTGCGGGCAGAAGATGTCTCGGAGCGATCCGCACTCCATGTGCATTTACTGCCTTGGGCTTGAGCATGATCCGCAAGCCTGCGAATTGTGCAAGTCTTTTTCGGTCAACGTCCTCGAAGACCATGCTGCCAGACTTCAACTTGGGCACCTCGAGAGACGTATTCCTCCGGTGAAGTTGAAGGAGACCCGTTGGGTGGTGTCCGCAGCGGCGGGCTCGGCTGAGCAACTTGAGCAGATGATCGCCCTCGAGGAAGAGGCGGCTCAGGCCACGTCTTCGTCTTCCTTGGTCACGGCATTTATCCCGCTCTCCTTGGGCTCCTCCTACACAGCTTCTTTCAAGGAGCTTTGTCAGTCCCTCTCTACATAAGGTGAGGGTCCATCGGGACATTCCTCTCGGTCCAAGAAGAAGGACTCAAAGGGTAAGTCCCACCGTCGACGTTCTTGGGAGCGGGAGAGGTCCCCTTCCCCGGATAGTCGACCTCAACCGGTCGAGGTTGCGGCTAAGGCCGCTGGCTTCACGGTGTCCCTGTCAGGTCAGCCGACCGAAACACCCGTCGATGCAGTCGAGATTTTTTTCGACCCGTCGGACGGGCTGTCGACTGGAAAAGCCGACAGCCCTTCTTCACCGGTTCCCCCGGTGGAAACCGAGGACTTGCCTGTGCCTTCTGTGCCGGAGTTCCCGGTCAAGGTTCCCGAGCCGATGGAGGAATGGATTTCCCTCGCTCCCTCCCAGACCCACCCTCGGAAACACCGAAGGTCTCGGTCTCGGACCTTCTCTCGGTCCAACCAATCCCGCCGACATCGGCGGTCTCGGCACCAAGGGAAGCGGCGGTGCCTCTCGTCTTCGTCCTCCTCAGAGGATAGGCTCCGGTGCAAGTTGCGTCGGCGCTACGAGGACTTGATGTGGCAGCAACTCCTTCTGACCGAGAACAAGCCGATCCTGTCGCCTTCCCCGGCCATTAAATGGCTGTCACCTGAGCGGCCGAAACAACCCCTCGTGGTCATCGAGGAGCCGAAGCCGTCGCCGGTTGTTCAGCCGAAACCAGCTGCACCACCCGTTGTGGTGGAACCCCCACCTTCACAACCTAAAACTGGGGCTCCGACCAAGGATTCTCGGTCGGGTCAGGGGCTGCCCCATTGGTTGTCGGTCACCCTCACTCCCGATCAGCCTCTGCAGGTGGAGGGTGGCTTAGGCCCTTGGCAGCTGTTTGCAGACTCCTCTGAGTCTGATGATGACTCTTCCCTGTTCTCCAGGCCCCTCAACCTGGAGTCCACTGGGGGACAGTCAGTGGACGAGAGCCCATCCTCATTCATGGGAATGCTTCGGCTCATCTCAGAGTCTACTGGGATGAAGCTCAAACCCGTGTCAAAGCGGGCCAAGTATCCCCTCACGGAGATACTGGACCGAGGGGATTCTCCCACGGAGGCCTTTCCGGTGGCTGAAGCCATTGTTGGCCTAGCTCTGGAGTTATGGCAGCGGCCGGCTTCTTGTCCTGCTCCTTCGGCCAGGATGGCCAGGAAGTATGCAGTCCCCACCGGCTCACTCTTCGGTTTTTCGGAGCACCCTTCTGCGGAGGGGCTTGTGACCGACAGTGTGTTCCGGCGTTCTGGAAACACTAGGGATGTGGACAAGCCTCCCGACAAAGAGTTCAAGAAACTGGACTACGCCGGGTGAAAAGTCTACACTGCGTCCTCCTTAGGCCTTCGTCAGGCCTGTTCGGCCGTACTGATGGCACATTTTTCCCACACCCTTTTGGGCTCCCTGGATGAGGTGATTCCTCACCTCCCGGCTGACCTCCAGACTACGGTCAAGCAGGTGCGGGATCAGGGAAAGGCGGTGGCAAAGCAGCAGCTCCAAACTGCTCTTGACATTGGAGACTCTTGTGCCCAGTGAGTAGCGGCCGCAGTGGCCATGTGCCGCAGAGCTTGGCTGCGGATCTCCACCTTCACGGCGGATACCCAGCACAAGCTGGCAGACGTAGACTTCTTGGGTACCGACTTGTTCGGTCCCGGGGTGGAGGGTCATTTGCAGAGGATCGAGAAGTCCAATGCCACCTTGGACTCCATCACGTCTGCCCTGAAGGACAAAGGCCACCAGCAGCAGCGTAAGCCCTTTCAGCCTTCTGCCCCTGCGGCACATCCGGCCCAGCAACACCAGCATCAGGGCCAGCAGGCTCGCACTTGGCACTCCAAAGCCAAGCCTGCGGAAGCTGGGAGGAAAAGGCCCAAGAGGCCCCTCAGCCGGTCCTTCCTCCAAGCCTGCCCAGTGACGGGTTGAGGGGTGTCGCCCCCAGCCTCGTCACTTCCCCCTGTGGGGGGATGGCTCCGCCACTTCCTTTCCGCCTGGTCTGCTTTCACCATGGTCCGCTGGGTGCTGGAAGTGGTAGGAAAGGGTCTGCCTCTGGAATTCGAGCAGACCCCACCTTATTGAGCCGTCGCCCCACAGGGGGCTACGGGGTCTGCAGCCTCTCTGTCGGCTCATCGAGCCGACATTGCCTTGCTCCTCCAAAAGGAGGTGATCAGGGAGGTGGCGGATCCTCCACCAGACCCAGGGTTTGTGTCCAGGTACTTCCTGGTCCCAAAACGGATGGGGGGCTGGTGCCCCATTCTAGACCTACACGACCTAAACAAGTTCCTAAGGTCTCGAACCTTCAGGATGGTCACTCTGGCTCAGATTATTCCATCCTTGGAACAAGGTGTGTGGTTCTGTTCTCTGGACCTGCAGGACGTGTTCTTTCACGTCCCAATCCATCCGTCCCACCAGCAATTCCTTCGCTTCAGGGTAGAGGGGTCCCTTTATGAGTTCCGGGCCATGTCCTTCGGCCTCTCTCCAGCTCCCAGGGTCTTCACCAAATGCATGGAAGTGGTGACAGCATTCCTGCGGTGCCGAAGAGTCTGGGTGTACCCTTACCTGGACGACTGGCTGATTGCAGCCCCCTCCAGGCTGGAGGTGGAGCGGTCCAGGGATCTGGCCCTCCAGGTCTGCTCTCAGATTGGCCTTCTCATCAACGAGGCCAAATCGGAACTCGTGCCAATGCAGGTGATTCAATTCATCGGGGCAGAGCTCGACTCACTTCGAGCCAGAGCATGGCTCCTGGCGGACAGGGCCGAGGTTCTTCCTCCTTTGCCCAATCATTTCTGGTTGGGCAATTGCGCCCTGCCCAGGACTTCCTGCGCCTCCTGGGCCTCATGGCGGCCTGCACCAGCGTGGTCCGTTGGGCCCATTGGCACATGGATCCCCTTCAATGAGGACTGGCCGACCAATGGTCACAGTGCTCTGGTCCTCTGGACCAGCCAGTAGCAGTGACCCAGGAGATGTGGAACGCTCTCCAGTGGTGGATCATTCCTGCTCATCTGCAGGAGGGCATCCCGTTTGTCTGCCCCAAGCCGATGGTCACTCTAACGACCGACTCCTCTCTGATGGGTTGGGGTGCCCATCTGGGGAGCACAGAGCGCACGGCCTCTGGTCCCCTCAGGAGTCCCGATGCCACATCAACTTGCTGGAGCTTCGAGCGGTCCGACTAGCCATCACCACCTTCGCTGTGTTTGTACGGGGTCAAGTGGTCCAGGTCCAGACAAACAATACCATGACCATGTACTACCTAAACTGCCAGGGCAGGATGCGCTCCTTGCCCCTGTGCAAGGAAGCTCTCCACACTTGGTCCCTCGTGAGCAGTCTGGAGGCGGATCTCCTAGCCATCCATGTGGCAGGAGCCTCCAAAACTCTGGCCGATGCCCTAAGCCGGATAGGGGCTGCATCTCATGAGTGGTCACTCCTGCCGGAGGTAGTACATGATCTCTTCTCCCTCTGGGGCACACCTCAGGTGGACCTGTTTGCCTCCAGGGAGAATGCGAAGCTGAGGCTGTTTCATGCCCACCCCCCTCAGCGGGGCCTGCTGCAGGGGGATGCCTTCTCGAGGCCGTGGACCCCGGGCCTTTTCAACACCTTCCCCCATTTCCCTTGATCCACAAGGTGCTTCTCAAGGTGAGGAGGACAAGGCGCAGGTGATTCTGGTAGCCCCAGACTGGCCCCGCCAGTTCTGGTATCCAGATCTCCTCAGCCTCAGCTCCAGGCTCCCGAGGCGGCTTCCAGCCTGCCCGGACCTGATCTCACTCAACCAGGGGAAGGTACTCCACCTGGACCTTCAATCCCTGCACCTGACAGCCTGGTTCCTGAGCGGCTAGAGTTCCAGGCCTTGGGTCTTTCCGACGAGGTCCTCAACATTGTCGAGGCATCCCGTAAGGAGTCGACCAGAAAATGCTATGCCTTCAAATGGAAGAGATTCTCCATTTGGTGTCAGGATAAGGGGTTGGACCCTCCCTCCTGTTCCTTGGCTAGCATTCTGGACTACCTGTGGCCTGTTTCTCAGCTAGGGCTTCGGTCAGTGACCCTTAAGGTGCACCTGGCAGCCATCTCTGCTTACCGGGCGCGAGCCGGGAAGCAGTCGGTGGTGCAGGAGAAGGTGGTCGGGTGGTTTTTCAAAGGCCTTGATCACATATCCCTGCCGGTGCAAGAACCTCCACCTCCGTGGGATCTACTGCTGGTACTGGCTAAGCTCATGGGCAAGCCATTCGAACCGATGCACAGGTGTGACATCTCTCACCTGTCGTGGAAGACCACCTTCTTGGTGGCTATCACATCAGCCAGAAGGATGGGAGAGCTCCAGGCGCTTTCCATCGAGTCTCCCTATCTGGTCTTCCACAGGGACAAGGTTGTCCTGCGCCCCCACCCGAAATTCCTTCCGAAGGTGGTGTCGGAGTTTCACCTTAACCAGGTGTTGACTCTGCTGGTGTTCTATCTCAGTCACACCTCGGAGGCCGAATATAGGCTCCATACTTTGGACCCTAGAAGAGTGCTCTCTTATTATAAGGAGCAGACGGCTGAAGTTCGGGGAAAGGTTCGCCAGCTGTTTGGCACCTACGCTGAAGCCGCACCTGGCAGACTTGCAGCCAAGGACGATAGGCAGGTGGGTCCTCCTGCATAGATCTCTGCTACAGGTTGGCAGGCATGGAGCCTCCCAAAGGGATAAGAGCTCATTCTACCCGCCATACCGGTGCATCGGTGGCTGCTTCCAGGGACGTCCCTATCCAGAAAATCTGCAGGGCTGCTACCTGGAAGTCAGCACACACCTTCATTACCCACTACCACATCGACCTTGAGTCACGCCGGGATACTGGTTTTGGGACCTCGGTTCTCCAGTCCTTGTTTCCTACATAGAGGGTGTGCGCCTTGCCTTCCTCCTCCCCGAGAACTGCTAGGAGTCTGCCAAGAAGTGTGGATGAACAACATATCCATGTCCCTAGAAATACAGGTTACTCGCCTGTAACAGGAGCTCTAGGAATGGTGTATGTTGTTCATCCACACAACCGACCCGACCTCCCCAGCTATCAAAGACAACCCAGTTTCCCAGCAGGCTGGGATCTGGCGGCCATGGGCTGAGCCAGAGTTTTATCACCCGGGTGGGTGGGTGGGAGGATCCAGCTGAAGACCTTCGCAAGATTTAAAGCAGCGAGGAACCTGCCAAGAAGTGTGGATGAACAACATATACCATTCCTAGAACTCCTGTTACAGATGAGTAACCTGTATTTGTGCACCCTAGTCATGAAGAGGTGGTGCAGGCTATGACTTGTGACAAAGCCAATGTCCCACTTTCTTCACAGCCACCTGAAAAAGAGTTCAGTTCAAAAAGTTCCGCCCCTTTGGGGTCCCAAAGTGTCAAAACACCTAACTCCAATAGAAAAGCTGCTGCTGGAGTTGGAAATCAAAGCATTACTGTCTGCAAAGGTAGTGGAGAGAGTGCCCTTTTCACAGTGGAGAAAAGGCCTCTATTCCAGATAAATGGGGAGTGGCGACCTGTTCCCGACCTCAGATACTTAAACAGGCACGTGCTGAAACCAGAATTCAAAATGGTCACTCTACCAACTGTGATTTGCTCTCTTCAGCAGGGAGACTGGCTAGCCTCCTTGGATCTCATAGAAACATAGAAATTGACAGCAGATAAGGACCGCAAGGCCCATCCAGTCTGCCCATTTCTTTTTCTACCTTATGAATGTGCCATAGGCCTTTGCTCTGTCAATGGCCTATCTATTCATACTCATCTGTATTGCTCCCTTATGCCCATCCCATTCCTGTTTGAAGCCCTGCACTGTATTCATATCCACCACTTCCTGAGGTAGGCCGGTCCATGCATCCACCACCCTTGATGTGAAAAAGAACTTCCTCACATTACCCCTTAATCGGCCTCCCTCTAATCTCATGCTGTGTCCTCTTGTCCTGCTATTTTTTTTATATTGAAACATGTTAGACTCTTTCACCTTGTTAATGCCCTTAAGGTGTTTGAATGTTTCAGTCATATCACCTCTCTCCCTCCTTTGCTCTAGAGTATACATATTGAGTTCAGTTAATCTGTCCTCATATATTTTCTGATGCAGTCCCTGCACCATTTTGGTTGCCCTTCTCTGGACTGCCTCAGTTTGGTTAATGTCCTTGTGAAGGTGTGGCCTCCAGTACTGCATGCACTTCTCCAGATGGGGCATAACCAGTGTCTTGTAAAGAGGGATTATTACCTCCCTCTTCCGACTTGTGATACCCCTACTAATACACCCTAACATCCCTGTAGCCTTACCTGCTGCTTTAGAAGTCTGCTTGGATGATTTCAGGTCATTGGTGATGACGACACCCAAGTCTCTTTCTTCCCGTGTGACTGCCAGCAGCTCCCCTTCCAGCCTATAGGTAGCTTCAGGGTTTCTCTTCCCTATGTGCATGATCTTGCACTTCTTTGCATTAAACCCCAGTTGCCACTCTTCCGACCATTTTGCTAGTTTATCCAGCTCTCTTCTCATTCTGCCCACACCATCTGGATCATCTACTCTGTTGCAGATCTTGGTGTCATCTGCAAACAGACAAACCTTACCCTCTAATACATATGCAATGTCACTGATGAAGATATTGAAGAGGACTGGCCCCAGGACTGATCTCTGAGGTACCCCACTTGTGACTTGCGTCTCTTCTGACTGTGTACCGTTTACCACTGCTCTCTGTTTTCTGCCTGTCAACCAGTTTGCCACCTAGTTGACCAATGTCTGACCCACCCCGAGCCTACCCAGCTTATTAATTAATCTTCTGTGTGGAACAGTATCGAAAGCTTTGCTGAAGTCAAGGTAGGCAACATCAACTGCTCCCCCTTGGTCCACCACTCTGGTTACCCAGTCAAAGAAATCTATGAGATTAGTTTGACAGGACCTTCCTTTTGTAAACCCATGCTGTCTTGGATCCTGTGCTCCTATGGATTCAAGGATGCTTACTTTCATATACCAATAAGGCAGTCCCACAGAAAGTTCCTGATACTCAGATTGCCCTCAAGACACTACCAGTTTGCAGCCATGCCATTTCAGCCCCCAGAGTATTTACCAAGTGCCTAGCAGTGGTGGCAACTCATCTAAGGAAACAGGGCATCTCAGTGTACCCATACTTGGACGACGGGCTCCTGGTGGGCAATACCCCTCATCAAGTCAGAGAGGCTCTCAACTCCATAAGACAAACCCTGCACACCCTGGGGTTTCTCATCAATAAAAAGAAGTCCCAGTTGGAACCAACTAGGTTCCTAAATTTTTTTTTTCCATAAAGGTGGTTATTCTTCTTGGCTGGCTGCAGCTGTTGTCCACCAACCTACCAGACTCCAGGGATTGTTCGGGAGCTTGTAATGCTGTACGTGTCCAGGTGGACCCCCTGAGCCAACCTGGAGGCATCACCCTGCCACAGCCCCCGACCTTTTTCCTGATTTTCTTTCCCCAGTTACCCGGGGCCCCAGACAGAGGTGCATGTGCATGGAGGCGCGCGTGCGCCCTCTTGCTCTGGTAATGGACCCTTCCTCCCACCCCATTGGCCTGGCACCCCTGGCTCCCTCAGCTGCACTGCCCCCTGGCCTCCACCGCAAGGCAGCCAAGTGATGAGGGAAGCTCAGATCCCCTCCCCAGAGAGGAGATTTGCCTGTCGGCAGCTCATCCTGCACCACACCCCCCCCCCGTGTCGACCTCTGATGCCCGTGCTCACTCCCGAACACGGGTCACCGGCATGGCGAGAGGTAAGGTATCCAGTGTCTCAGCCCTCTGCACCACTGGGCCAGTCTCTTGGCTCTTAAGTTTCATAGGAGCAGAGCTCAACAAACTGCAGAGCAAGGCTCTTCTACCAGCAGACAGGATCCAGAGTTTCCTGTCGGTGGTGAACTCATTTGCCCAAGGCCAGCCAGATACTTTCTGAGGATCTTAGGATACATGGCCTCTATGACCGCTGTAGTGCCAGGTGTGAGGTTTCAAATGAGGGACATTCAGTACCACGTGCAAGCACACTGGTCCCAGAAAATGCATTCCCTGTCAAAACATGCACCAGTTACCAGAACACTGCTTCAAGTTCTGAATTGGTGGAAGAAAGCAGACAATCTCTCAGTAGGGGTTCCCTTCCAGATTTCATGTCCCACAAAAATTCTCACTACAGATGCCTCCCTCTAAGCTGGGGAGCTCATCTGGACAACTACTCCGTAAGTGGTACTTGGACTCCCAAGGAATCACAAAGGCACATCAACCTTCTAGAACTCAGAGCTGTGTATCTGACCATAAAGGCCTTTGCCTCACAAGTCAAGGGCCACACAGTACAGATCAGAACAGACAACACCACTGCCATGTTTTACATAAACAAACAGGGTGGCACAAGATCAACTGTTCTCTGCACAGAGGCCATGAGAATTTGGTCCCTGGCCTACTCACTGGACATAAACCTCTCAGCCATACATCTTCCAGGCAAGGACAACACCCTGGCAGATGCTTTGAGCCGCATCAGCCAAGGCCAGAACAAATGGACTCTGAACAAGCAGGTCCTTTCCACAGTGTTCAGGAGGTGGGGCTTCCCAGAAATAGATCTGTTTGAATCTGACCTCAACCATCAACTTCCTTTATACTGCTGCAGCCCCCCCCCGGCATTGGGCACCCTTCCAGCAGATGCCTTCACCTTGGACTGGACAGGGAAGTTTCTCTATGCCTTCCCTCTCTATCCTCAGATCCACAGGGTACTGTTGAAGCTGAGAGACCAGTCAGCAGCTATGATTCTGGTAGCTCCAGACTGGCCAAGACAACCTTGTTATCCTCTTTTGCTAGCTCTGTTACACGAGCAGCCTATTTGGCTTCCTCTGACTTACTTTCTCCTAATTCTACCACAGACGGGGTAGCCTATCCCAATCTGGAATCTCTTCACCTCAAAGCCTGGTTCTTGAGGACTTACGCGTTCCCAGACACCCAATACTCAGAACAGGTCCTGAAAATCCTTCATATGGCCAAAAAGCCAAGTACCAAGAAAACCTGTGCAGCTAAGTGGAAGAGGTTTTCTCTCTGGTGTGAAGGAAAATGAATAAATCCTCTTAAGGCTCCAGCTCCCAGCCTGTTGGACTACCTGGTACACCTACAGGCCTTAGGCCTTAAGGCTTCTTCCTTAAAGGTGCAATTGGCTGCTATTTCAGCATACCTTTCCACTGGAAAGGATTAAGTCAGTTATATCACAGCCAATTTTCAAAAAGGTTTTTTTAAAGGCCTCCTCCATCTCCAACCCCTTGTACGGGAACCAGTTCCCCCTTGGGACCTGAATCTCCTCATTGCTAAGCTCATGGAGCCTCCATTTGAGCCCATGGCCACTGCCCATTTGAAGTATGTCACCTAGAAGACAATTTTCCTGGTAGCTATCACTTCTGCAAGAAGGATTTCAGAACTTCAGACACTGTGTACTGAGCCAAACTGCTTCATCCCTCATAAGGATAAAGCAGAGCTCCGAACAAACAGAAAATTTCTCTCTAAGGTGGTCTCTGAGTTCCACCTTAACCAGTCCATTACCCTTCCTGTATTTTTCACTGACAAATGCACTCCAGGGGGATGCAAGCTTCATACTACCTGGAACACACTAAGCAGTTCAGGGGCTCCACCACACAGCTTTTCCTCACCTATGGTGAGGTAGGCAGAAGAAAACCAGCCACTAAGAGAACTATCTCTCGCTGGATAGTTGCCTGCATTCAGTTTTGCTGTGACAAGGCTGGTAAACAGCCTCCCCAAGGCCTTAGGGCCCATTCTACTAGGGGCACTGCTGCCACAGTGGCAGCTGCAAGGAATATTCCCTTACTTGATGTCTGCAAAGCAGCCACCTGGAAGACTGTGAACACATTCACAAAGCATTACTGCCTGGATGTACAGTCTAGATCGGATGCCAGATTGGTCCTGCAGAGTCTCTTCCCTAAGTAGGTTCTGTACTTGCCTCCCAACTGCACTGCTTTGTAGTCTGCTAATGTTACTGATGCTAAAGGACCCCTGGGGTGAGAAGAAAAAATGACCATAGTAATCTTGTTTTTTTCCAAGGTGTCCTTTAGCATCAGTATCCTCCCACCCTTCCTCCCCTGGTAACGTAACTGAAGAGGACTCTGTTTCTTGTGGTTTTGTGCCAGATTTGTTCTACTTTTGTATTGCATTTAAAGCAAAGTTATGTTTTCTTATTACTTGTATAGTTTTTGTCATATTTTTACATAGTTTTTAAAGCCCGTTAGGACAGGCTTCATATGGGCATGTTCCCATCACAGCTTCAAAAAATTCTGGTGCCCTCTGGGCAAGCTCCACTCAGCACACCCTCTAACTCTCTTCTGATTGGGCAATTCATCTATCTCATTACTATAATCTCCACCTCCAAGGCAACTCAACCTAGCCATCTTACTGCTAATGTTACTGATGCTAACAGACACCTTCGGAAGAAACAAGATTGCTACGGTGAGTAATTGTTTCATTTTGCACTTTAATAACTTTGCAGCCGATCGGTGAATTTATACAAAATTTGACATGCGCTGTCCCATGGGGTAGGTCTGTTGACATGGTAAGTTTAATTCCAGTTGGATGTACAGATTCTGAGATCCGGACGGTGCAAAAAGTCATAAAGTTGCCACTTTTTGCAGTTTGTTCCTCATCGTCTTGCGTCCAGACGCTGTGGAATTTTGTTGTGATTTCTTTATGGTAGAAACAGCTTGGGTAACAGAACAGAAGTGCATTTGTTTTGTGAAAAAATATGAATCTGTTGCAAAGTTATTCAATTTTTCATTTCCTATTGTTTTCAATGGGAAGATCACGTTTCAGGATAGAGGGAGAAAGTTCAACAAAGGATTTGATCTTTGGGGGGGGGGGGGGATTCTGTCTCACGAGACCCATTTCTTTTTTGTGAAAATAAAATCCTCTTTCGTGAGAGAAAAATCCTTTTTCGCAAGCCGTCAGCTTGTTTTCAGTTTTTTCTTACATTTTTTTTTCAAAAGTCACAAAAATGACATCTTGAAGTAGTGACACCACCACACCTAACTGGCTGATCAAGACCCTGTTAGGTACAATCTGCACTTCACAGTTAGGAATATGCCCTTGAAATGTGTTGGTTTTTTAAATATAATGAATCCTTTTTCGCGACTGCGTGATATAATAAAAGAATCCTTTTTCATGTCACGAGTCACGAAAAAGGATCCTTTTCGGCCACTTGAGAATCCTTGCTTGTCCCTTCCATTGCACTCCCCAGTACTCTCTCTTTCCGTGCTGTCAAGTGGCCCCCACCCTCCAATACCCCTGCCTCTACAATTCCCTGGTGTCTAGTGGCACCCCCTACCCTCTGATCGCTGTCCCTGTAATAAAAATAATTTCCCTGGTATCTAGTGGCACCCCCCACCCTCCAATCGCTGTCACCGATCTTTTTCTAGTATCTAGTGGCACCCTCACCCTCCAGTCTCCATCCCCTACTTTCTGTGTTTCCAACACCGGGATGCCCACCCTGGTGTTGGGCCTTCCCAACAGCCTGTTGTTTTATTCATTCGCTGACATCAGGGTGCCCAACCCCATGTTGACATTAAGCCCTCCCTCCCCCAGTAGTGTGGGACACTGGGAAGCCCACCCCAGTGTCCCAGAATATTTATTAAACCCTGTAAAAGAAACTGTCCCTGGCGCTCTTTTTTAGACCTGAAAAAGAAAATGGTCCTTGTTGTCCCCTCCCCATTTCAACCCTCCCACTGACCACCCACCACCCCACACCCCCACTTTCCCTATATTTACCACCAGAGGTCGTGGCTGTCATCTTCTGTGGACCGAGACACATCTGCACCCTTCAAAGCCAAACCACGAACTGAGGAATCAAAGTAAGTGCCGAATAATATACTGTATTTCAATGGCGTTTTGAACCTATGTTCATAACTTTACCATTTTTGGGAATATTTTCACCAAATGTTCAACATGGCCTTTTTGGGATCCCACCTCATGAACACTGCAACTGTCATGTTGTTAATCGGACCCAAAAGGTAATTTTGCAGTCACTGTACAAAATTACATTTTGGGACCGAATGATGAAATTTCACTGCCAGTGTTCATAAGGTGGGGTCCCAAAAAGGCTATGTTGAAAATTTGGTGAAAGAATTCCGTAAAATGACCGAGTTACATGCATTCATTGAAATTTTTCTACACATGCACATAACTTTGGTAATTTTGACTCCTTTGACTCCAAATTTTCAACATAGCCATTTTTTCACACCACTTCATGAACAGTACAGCTGTCATTTTTCACATCCTAACTGAAACTTGTTTTCGCATCAGTGGTGTGGAATGGCATTTTGACACGGATATGAAAATGTTCACCTATGGAGGTTATGAGGTGGGGTCATAAGAAGACTATGTTGAAAATTTTGGGTCAAAATATGAAAAAATACCAAAGTTATGACCATTTGTTGCAATTTTGCTACGCCTGCTCATAACTTCTGAAATGTTAAATATTTTTACCCCAGATTTTCAACATAGCCTTCTATTACACCACCTCATGAATGTCACAGCTGTCATTTTTCCAATCCTGGCCAAAATTTATTTTCGCACCTGTGGTGCAGAATGGCGTTGCAGTTGCGTAGAATTACGTTTTGGTGGGGATTCGAAAATTATCTGTACCAGGTACATGAGATGGGGTAAAAAGATGGCTATGCTGACAATTTGGTCACTGTTGTCCTATAAATGGGGCCATGCGCTTCCACAGCTACATACATATACGCATCTATGGAGGCATGGGACGGCAGGGTCCACAGTAAAATAATGACACTTGAATAAGGAATACTATCTCAAAAAGTAAGGAAATAAGTTGCAAAAAACTTTGTTAATGCTCAAGTTAGGGTCAGAACAACAAAAGTTGGGAAATGAGGTGTTTGGATTTCCCTAACATCCCACACTCCCAAACAAGCAGAAGAGCAGGTGTAGGGTGTGCCTTGGGCTTCTCAAGCCTAATGCTCACCCATTCTCATAAAGTCTACACATCTGAACATATTTACAGATAGAATGGGGTGAGCGTTAGACTTGAGAAGCCCAATACCGCCACACCAACTGCTGCCTGGTTTGGGGGGTTAGGAAAACCCTAACGCCTCATTTCCCAACTTTTGTCACTTTGACCCAAACTGGAGCATTGACAACATTTTTTGCAATATATATATATATATATAATAACAAAAAACTGCATTAATGCTGTAGTTAGGGTCAAAGCCACAAAAGTAGAGATATGTGACGTTAGGGTTTTTAAAGCGAATAGCCCACACCCACCCCTGCACACACCAACAGGTGTTGGGAAGGTGCCTTGGGGTCATTGGCCCCAATGCTCACCCCATTCCTTATGTAAATAATCTGAAATGGGTACAATTATAGGAGAATGGGGTGAGTGTTAGGGCCGACGACCTCAAGGCACCCCCCCCCGACACCTGTTGGTGTGTGCAGGGTGGGTGTTTGGTATTAGCTTTGAAAACCCTAACACCACATTTCCCTACTTTTGTGGCTTTGACCCTAACTAGAGCATTAACACAGTTTTTGCGATTTATTTCCTTACTTTTTGAGATAGTATAATAGTATCTGTATTTTACTGTGTGCTCCCATAAGCCCATAATGGTATTCATATGTGCTGCCATGCATGCGTATTGTAATTGTCCCTCATTTGTGTGTGAGAACACAGGGCCCTCTAGGCCCTACACTCCCATCTATCCATAAGTTTAGAGAGAGAGATTACAATAAACCCTCATTTTCCTGTGAGACCACAAGTCCCTTGGGGTCCTGCAGTGCCATCAGTCCATAATGTTATATGTCCACATGCATGCATACTGTAAGTGGCCCTCACTTTCATGTAGGCAAACCAGTACAGAGGTCATGTGTTATGAGATACATGCTCACAAAATGTAACAGGTAGGTGACCCACCACTTGGCTCACCCTCCTCCATCCAACCTGAGCTAGCAATTGACAACAACCCTTCTCACACCGCCATGGCCAGCTGCCAACCTAACTGTAACTGAGCACGTACAGTAGACAGTACATGCTCATTGGTTGGCCAATCGCCCAGTGAGTACACACTGTCTACAGTATGCGCTCAGTGACAGTTCAGTCTGCAGCTGGCCATGATGGTGTAAAGAGGGTTGTGCCGGTTGCTGGCATGGGTTGGGTGGCAGGGGAGCGGGATGGTGGGTCACTGCCTGCTGGGGGGGGGGGCCACTAGACTACCAGGGCACTGGATTTTGTAGTCGGGACAGCGATCAGAAAACAGGGAGGGAGGAGGGACCACTAGACCACCAGGTCTTATGTTATTTGTATTATACCAGAGGATCGTAAAGATGGTGAGGGTCCACTGGACCACCAGTGGGTTATTTTGTTATACCTGTTCGGAGATCAGAGCAGAGATGGGTCCACTGGACCAGCAACAATTTATTTTATTATACCTGGATGGGGATCGGGGCTGGGGAGGGTCCACTGGACCACCAGCGAAGTATTTTATTTTACTTGGATGGGGATCGGGGCTGGAGAGGGTCCACTGCACCACCAATGTGTTATTTTATTATATTTGGATGGGGATTGGGGCTGGGCAGGGACCACTAAATCACCAGAGATTCCTTTATTTTTACATGGACGGGGATTTGGGCTTGTGGGGGGGGGACTGGCCTGGTGCTTATGTCCGGGCACCATCATGCAGATGATCCCATAATGGGCATGCAAATGGCCCCTTAGTGCCCTGCATGCCCAGTTGGCTCATCTGCATGTTTGGGGCTGAATATCACCCATGGGGGCCACAGTGCTAACCAGTGTGCGCCGTGCTTTACCCCTATGGGCGGTATTTGGCCCAGTGCTGTGGTAGTGCAGCACAAAACATGGTGACCATTTGTCATGCGCCGCACTACCATGGCCCCATATTCATATAGATAGCATGGCCAGTTTGGATCGCGCTGTTTGAATATGGCGTCAGAGGCGGACGGCCATATTTTTTAATGTGGTGCACCTGTTTGTGCACTCAGCTGGCCGGCTCTGAAAATTGGGCACTAAGCCTATTATTCTGCCATTTGTAATATCACAGATCCCCACTAATTTGATCCATATAGACTCTGTAAAACAGTTTGGAGCTCTTATCTTATTTGATATATCCATTACTTTAATACTGCTCTTTAGATACAGAGCTATTCCACCTCCTTGTTTACCCATTCTGTCCCAATGAAACAGATTAAAGCCCTCAATATTTTTTACCCCATGTGTCAGTATCCTTTCACAAATGTTTCTGTTACAAATAACAGTGATGTTGCTTTCCGTGGATTTGAATGCTCGTAGCTCATCAATTTTGTTATTTAGGCTCCTCGCATTGCATAGAAAATTATGCAGATTATGTTTTAACACAGACCCTCCAGATATTACCTTTGAATCTGCAAAGTGCTGTAAGTTATCACTGCTTTGCTTGATACCCTTGTCCCTCTTCCTTATCAGTTTAAATTTTCAGTTTGTATTTTCAAATGATTATTGAGGATCTTAGCACTATTTTTGTTTAAATGCAGGCCATCCTGATTGTATAAACCAGGTTTGTTACAAAATAGTTCCCAATTATCTAGAAAGTAAATTCCTTCATTTCGGCAGCAATTACTGAGCCTAGAATTTATTCTCTTAGTAGTTTTTTTTTTCCCCCCTGTTGGCTCTAATTATAGGAAGTATGCCGGAGATTAAAACAGCCCTCCCTTTCCTTGTACTTCTTTTCCCATTTCTATCAGTTCTGCTCATATGTCTTTTTCGTGATTGTACCCAACATTGTTGGTGCCTACATGAATAGCTACAAGAGGCCTCCTTCCCTTCTGTTTCATATTGCCAGCATGCGTTGTTTTACATCCATTATCCTCACCCCTGGAAGACAAGTAACAGTTCTGTTTTCCTTGTCGGGGTCGTAGATGTGTATGTCACAAAATCTTATTATGGCCTCACCCACCACAGCCAGTTGTCTCTTTTCACACACCTCCCTGTTATTACTTTCTAATGCCTCATCATCTGGGGCTAAACGTTCAAACCTGTTTGTTAGCTGGATGGATTTATTGGTCACTAGGCCTGCTCTTCTCCTTTTGACTGTCCCCTTCTGGCGTCTCACTGTGCACCATTCACTTTCATTGTCAATACTAAATTCCTCCCTTCCTCTTTTACTCTTTGAGCCTGAAAGGGTATCTGGACTGTCTACACTAGATTCCTCTCTCTTTTCTTATTACATTTCGCATTAAGAGTAAAGTTTGCTTTTTCTTCATGCAGATTTTTAACAAAAGTCTCTAGTTTATTGATCTCTAGTGCCTTGTTAAATTTATTGTATGCCTTTGTCAATTCATTTCTAAGATCATTGTAGGCTTTACATTTACTACAGACATACAGTACGTGGCACCAACTACACAGCTCAGTTTTTCACAGTACATCTTACATTTACTGCATTGAATAACTGACCCCTCTTGACATAGAAGATTAAGAATGTCTCCTGTTAGATCCATGGCAAATACTATATACAATAATTAAGAGCTGAAGAATGCCAGTACCTTTGATACCCATTAAATAAAGGCAGAATCCCTGGCCCCTTCGTGCCTTCTGCGGCTGACACAGGCAGACGCTGCTTGCCTGTGCTGCACAGAGCCTCTGCCCGCATGGACCCTCCACTCATGCTCGACTCCACTTGCTAGGGGCTGAGCTTTAAGGGTGGACCTAGAAGCAAGGCACTCTGGGAGGGGTCCCTGAACTTGCCCAGTAAAATATGTTAAAACACAAATAGAATCCAGATGAAATATATCAGCTAACCTGAGCCAAGTTGCTGCTAGAAATAAAGTACTTCAAATTAACTAGACATTTTGGCTCCGAAAGTGCACTGTAGTCCCTCAAGATGCTGGGAACTGCAGCCCTCAACACTCCCTTGAGCTGTTACCATAGCAACAGTTCACTTTTCACCCCAGGGGTCCTTTAGTATCAGTAACAATATGCAGCTAGCTGACAGGGTAGGACTGCCCCGGAAGTCTGGTTTATGCTAATAAATTAGCATAGCCAGTCAAGAGAGAGCTTGAGGTGTGCTGAAGAGAGCATGCTTGAGAAGGCACCAGAATTTTTTCTCCACTGACTGAGCAACACTGCCTCTGAGGTGTTCCCACTCATTTAGCCAAGAAAAGGTTTTTCTTGAACTTTGGTGGTAAATTTCTTGTTTTCTCTCTTTATTTTAGTGTGCTGAGTAGTCTCTTAGTGTTTTTTAGCAGTTCCCTCGGTTCTTGGGAACCACTGTTTTCTGAGTTTTTCCGCGGTTTCCCTGTGGTTCCTTTTGCTTTATTTTATTATTATTTTAACCATGTTTGGTTATATTCAACAGTTCCTTGTTTCTTTTTATTCATGGTTCCCTTTCTCAAGTGGGAACCGTGTTTTTGACTAACTTTTCTTTTAAATTTACCTCAGAATTCGAGGTTTCTTACAGTGAGGGTACCGACCAAACGTTATATTCAGACTTCACTAAAACAACGTATTTCCAGGTTTTCTGAGTATTGGCATGTCAGAAAACCCCAAAAAGAAGACTGAACCCACAGGTTTTAAAAATTATTTAATTTGCCACAGGACTGCAGCCAAAGCAGATACCCACAACCTGTGTTTAAAGTGTTTGGGTCCAGATCATTATTGTACACTTTGCTCTAGATTTTGTCCTAAAACTTTAAAAAACAGAGCAAAAAGGCTTAGAGAGATGGCTGAGGAGGGGTCTTATTCTGATCCAAAACAAAGACCCAGGCTTACTGATGAGGGGCCTTCTAAAAATACTAATAAGGGTGCTGATGAAGCATCCTCTTCATCTAAGCCAAAGAGAGGGGCTGATGAAGTTCCTCACAAGGATAAAAATAATAAAACAGGCACCGATGAGGCGCCCTCGAAACCAAAGGCTTCCAAGGGGGCCGATGAAGCTCCTTTAAAACCAAAAAATATAGAGGTACTGATGAAGTGCCTGCATCTAAGAGGAAGCCAGATACAGCCACTGATGAGGTGGCACCCAAAAAAACAAGCAAAAAGAAGCAACCTCCTGTCACTCCCAGTAATGGCAAGGGTGATCAGGCAGGAGGCAAAAAGCACAAAGACAAAACAAAGCATACACGCCAGACAGCCCCCGACTTTCCCAGGGATTGCCCTCAACTGAGGAAATGGCTAAAGCTTGGCATGTGTTCCGGACCTTACAAGATATAGGGTCCTTTTTCTCCTCTCTGCCAAACAGACATCCCTCTGCAGCTCCATCTGAAGCAGGGACTTTTGAGGGAGAGGAAGATGAAGATTATTTTGATGCTCCAGACAATGCCTCTGACATTAACCGCTTGGAACCTGACATTTCCCCTGATCCTAACTTTGGTGCTTCCCCCTCGAATCAGGAGGATACTTCTTCTGTGTTCATTTTCCTTTAGCATATGGTGGACACCCTGGATATTCCCTGCCAGGAGTCCAACCAAGAAGATGAGGAGGATGATGACTACAGGGAAATGAAGGGTCTCCCTCCTCCTAAAAAAGTGCTTCTCCCCATTTACAAAGCTTTCAGGAGAAACGCTATGAAGCTTCTTCAAATCACAATCTCTCTGCCCAGAGCTGATAAACGCATAGATAAGAAGTACCAGCTGGCCAGGGCGGACACTGAATTCTTGTCAGTCCACCCTGGACATGAGGGAGTAGTACAGCAAGCTTCTTGTGACAAAGCTGGGGTCCCTTTGTCTTCCCTACCCCCTGACAAGGACTCCAGAAAAACTGACCATATGGCAAAGAAAATCTACACTTCAGCTTCTTTGCTTTTACAACTCTCCTCTTACTTGGCTTATATAGTCAAGTACCAAAAAGCACTCTGGAACTCTGTCCTAGCCATTGCCCACCAGGGATCAGATTCCATGGTCCAGGATCTCACTGAGACTGCGAAAACTGCCCTGGAAGGTACAAAAGATCGGTTTCATGTGGCAGATGACAATAATGATGCTGTGTCCAGACGGCCCAGGCTGTCTCTCTCAGAAGATTTGCCTGGCTTAGGGCAACTAACTTAATGCAGGACACACAGTCCAAAGCCATGGATTTTCCCTGTGACAAATACCTTCTGTTCAACTCCAGAAAAGGGGAATACAAGAAAAAAGTAGATGAGTACAAATCTACCTGCCAGAGCAATACTGCTAAGCAGAAGATGTCCTCTCAAAAGTCCCAGCCAAAAGCAAGCAGAGGAAGGGGTTACTTCCCTAAGGCATTTTAACCCTATCCTCTTTCTCAATATGACTACTCCCAGATGATAGGCTATTATAGAGGAAGGGGCAGGAGAGGCCAGAGAAAGTTGGCCACTACCCAAGCCCCTGCAGCCCAGGCTAAGCCCTGACTCCAATGTCCAGGTCACCTCCCCTCCATCTGTAGGGGGCAGGCTTTCCCACTTCCTCCATGTTTGGACCCTCATAACATCAGACAAGTGGGTCCTAGAGGTAGTGGAAAAGAGCCTGCCTCTTCACTTCAAAAAAATACCAACCCTAAGGGGCACCCTGATCTCAAAACTCCTAACTCCAACACAGAGGCTCCTTCTGGAGTCGGAGGTCGGAAATCTGGCATCAGAGGCGGTGGAAAAAGTACCACTCCGCAGAGAGGCAAAGGCCTCTACTCCAGGTACTTTCTCACCCAAAAGAAAAATGGGGGGTGCGACCTATTTTGGATCTCGGATAGCTAAACAAACATCTACTGAAACCAAAATTCAAGATGGTTACCTTAAGCACAGTCATACAGTGCCTATAGCAGGGAGACTGGCCAGTCTTCCTGGATTTAAAGGATGCCTATTTTCACATTCCCATAAGGCAGTCCCACAGAAAGTTTCTGAGGTTCAAACTCCCTTCAGGGCATTACCAGTTTGCAGCCATACCCTTTGGTCTAACTTCTGCACCAAGGGTTTTTACCAAGTGCCTGGCAGTCGTGGCTGCACATCTCAGAAAACAATGGGTTTTAGTCTACCCATATTTGGATGACTGGCTCATTGTGGGAAAGTCTCCAGAACAGGTCCAGGTATTTCTGTCCCTCACACAAAGCACCCTTCTATCTCTGGGATTCCTAATTAAATCCAAAGAAATCTCACATGCAGCCAACCCAGCTCCTGACATTCACAGGAGCGAAGCTGGACACCAGATAAAGCAGGGCGTTCCTGCCACCAGGAAGAATTCAAAACTTCTTGTCAGTGGCAAATTATTTTGTTCTGGGTCAGCCTAGACCAACAAGGCATTTTCTGAGACTCCTGGGGCACATGGCTTCCATGACAGCGGTGGTCCCAGGAGTATGATACAGAATGAGGGACATTCAGTGTCACCTGCGCTCTCACTGGTCCCAAAGAAACAATTCTCTGTCCAAGCTGGTGCCAGTCACAAGGTCATTTCTGCAGGCCCTACTCTGGTGGAAGGACATTTCAAATTTATTGGTAGGTGTTCCCTTCCAGATCTCCCCTTCTACAAAGATCATCACCATAGATGCTTCTGTTCTAGGTTGGGGGCCCACTTTGACAGTGCTTCTGTCAGTGGGACCTGGTCTCCAAAGGAATCTTGGTTGCACAGCAATCTTATAGAACTCAAGGCTATCTACCTGGCACTAAGGACCTTTGCTCCTCACATCAAAGGTCAAACAGTGCAGATCAGGACAGACAACACCACTGCTATGTTTTATCTAAACAAGCAAGGTGGCAGAAGGTCAGGAGTCCCTCTGCACAGAGGCCTTGAAAATTTGTACTCTGGCCTACTCCCTGGATGTGACTCTTTTGGCCATTCACCTTCCAGGAAAGGGCAACACCCTGGCAGATGCCCTCAGTCGAATCAGCCAGGGGCACAGTGAATGGGGTCTCAACAAGCAGGTGTTGGTCGCAGTTTTCAGGAGGTGGGGCATCCCAGAAATAGATCTGTTTGTTTCCCCCCCTCAATCACCAGTTTCCTCTACTGTTGCAGGCCTCCACTTCGGGGAACCCTCTCAGTCAATGCGCTGGTACTGGTCTGGTCAGGGAAGCTCCTTTACACCTTTCCTCCATTTCCTCTCATATTCAAGGTCCTTTTGAAACTCAGGCTTCAACCAGTAGTAATGATACTGGTGGCACCAGATTGGCAGAGGCAGGCTTGGTATCCCCTCCTGCACACACTATCAAGCAGCAGGCCCACTCGCCTCCCTCTCAGTCGCTCACTCCTGACTCTTTCCCACTCAGGAGTGACCTATCCAGACCTGAAGTCTCTCCACCTCAGAGCTTGGCTCTTGAGGAGTTAGAGTACCCTGCCTCTCAGTACTCTGAGCAAGTCCTTAAGATCATGAGAATGTCAAAAAAGCCCAACAGAAAAAAGTCCTATGCAGCCAAATGGAAAAGATTTTCCATCTGGTGTAAAGACAAGAAAATTGATCCATTTTCAGCCTCTGAGACCATCCTTTTGGATTACTTGGTTCTTCTCCAGGCCTCAGGCCTTCTTCCAAGGGTGCCGGAGAATTAATAAAAGCTGAGGGGGTGGAGGATCAGAAGGGCACTTATGAGGGTACAAAGGGCACTTTTTCTAAACTAGTTAGTGCCATACAAAAAATTAAAAGTGTGGGGGGGGGCTTTGGCCCCCCCCCGGTTCCTACGCCTATGCCTTGTTCCCTAAGATTACATCTAGCTGCAGTTTCGGCCTGTCTTTCTGTTGGGAAGGCAAAATCTGTTTATTACCATCTGGTGTTTAAACAGTTCTTCAAAGACCTCTTGCACCTTCAGCCTCCTGTCAGAGAACCTGCTCCTCCTTGGAGCCTGAATCTGTGCATTGCCAAGCTCATGGAACCTCCCTTTGAACTCATGGCTATGGTTCATCTCAAGTATGTTACTTGGAAAACCATGTTTCTGGTAGCCATTACATCTGCAAGGAGAATTGCAGAGCTACAGGCCCTCTGTACTGAGCCCAATTACATAATCCCTCATAGGGATGAGACTGAGCTCAGGACAAACAGGAGATTCCTGCCTAAAATGGTCTCAGAGTTTCACCTTAATCAGTCTATAACCTTGCCGGTGTTTTTCACTGACAAATCCACTCCTGCGGAGCAGAAACTCCACAGACTGGATGTCAAGAGAGCCCTCCTCCATTACTTGGAGCATACCAAGCAGTTCAGGGGCTCTACCACTCAACTCTTCCTCACTTATGGTGAGGTGGGTAGGGGAAAACCAGCTACTAAGAGAACCATCTCTCATTGGATAGTCTCTTGTATCAGTTTTTGCTGTGACAAGGCTGGCAAACAGCTTCCTGAGGGCCTCAGGGCCCACTCTACTAGGAGCACTGCTGCCTCTGTGGCAGATGACAGGGACATTCCCCTCCTGGATGTCTGCAAAGCAGCTACTTGGAAGACTGTACACACATTCAATCAGTCAATCATTCTTTATTTATATAGCACCTTTCAATATCAAGGCACTGCACACATTGTTAAAACAAATATAAAAACGAATATAAAAGCAGATAAAAACCAAGAGCAGTATAATTATTCAAAAATCATCTAGTCGGCCTGATGGCACTGAGGGTTGAGGCACTGGACACCACACCTCACGCCACGCTGGTGACCCAGGTTCGGACACGAGCCCGGGCTGGCAGGGGAGGGATAAGATTGAGCGTCCGTAGGACTGCTCTCCTATCCCTGGGGAGGGATCCAGGGAACCACCGCTCTGTAGTGGCCCCAGGTGATGACCGGGGGCACTACCAGAGCGGTGGCAGCAAAGGGGGGCGGAGTGCAGCAGATGTCGGCACGTAGTACCCAGACGTCATTGCATGCCCGCACTCCGCAAAGGGGCGAAAAGTAGGCGGAAAATGGTGGAGTGACGATCTGGCAGCTGATGGCCACAACCGGCGCCCCCTGGTTCCCGAGAGGATCCTGCCACAGCACGCATGAGCGATAATGGCTGGCTCTGTGAGGGGTGCCAGACCGGACCCGGGGTGTGTGGGTGCTGGCGGCCGGAGATCGCGGAGAACCGCTCCACGAGGAGGACAAATAGAGACATGATTAAAAAAAAAAAAAAATCATTTAGTCTGGGAAGGTCAGTGAAAATAAATAAGTTTTAAGCATAGATTTAAAACTACTGATGGTCAGGCATTCTCTCAACCGATGAGGTAGAAAATTCCACAGGGTTGGTGCTGCAATTGAGAACGCACGTGCTCCAGATGTTTTAAGACGAACCCTGGGAACCTCTAGCAATCCCTCACTGGCGGATCGGAGAGGACGATTTGGGGTGTAGGGAGTCAGGAGACCTTTCAGGTAGTCTGGTCCCTGTTCATATAGGGCTTTAAAGGTAAGCAAGCCTACCTTATAGGTGATTTGCCACTGAACTGGCAGCCAGTGCAGTCCACACAGCACAGGCATTATGTGACTGGACCTAGAGGTACCTGTCAGCAGCCTGACTGCATCGTTCTGCACCAGCTGCAAACGGTGGATATCAACCCCAGACAGCCCTAGGTAGAGGGCATTATAGTAGTCAAGACGGGTGGTGATGAAGGCATGAATCAATATTTGAAGGTCATCCGGCGGAACCAGGTGTTTCACCTGAGTGATATTCCTCAGATGGTAAAATGTGGCTTTGACTACAGGTGAGACCTGTGATTTTAGGGTCAAAGCGTCATCAAAAATAATGCCCAGGTTTCGCACCCGATCTGAGGTCCTGAGCTGGACACCGTCAAGCCATAGGCCAGGCGCTTGCCCAACCCCCAGACCCGCCCCTGGGTGACCCGGGTTCAAAACTAACACCTCAGTCTTATCTGGGTTTAATCTCAGCCAACTAGAGCCCATCCAGTCGTTGATCTCGGAAAGGCAATTATTTAGCACAGAGATAGCATCAATCTGTCTGGGCACCGAGGACATATACAGCTGAGTATCATCTGCATAGCAATGAAAACTCAAGTTGTATCACCTGATGATATCGCCTAGTGGTAGCATGTACACTGCGAACAACATGGGTGCCAATATGGAGCCCTGCAGCACCCTGCAGGACAGAGGGAGGGCATAAGAGGAATAAATTCCAGTGACCACCCTCTGAAATCTGCCTGCGAGGAAAGATCGAAACCAATTGAGGACTGTACCCGACAATCCACAAAGAAGCCGCAGAGTCTCCAAAAGCACTCCATGGTCCACAGTTTCGAGATCAAAAAGGACCAAGATGGTACGAGCCTTTCGATCCCTCGCCATTAGGAGGTCATTTAGTACTCGGACAAGGGCAGTCTCCATGCTATGCCGTTTCCTAAAACCAGACTGAAGGGCTTCATAGACATTGAGAGTTACGAGGTGATCATCCAGCTGCAGCGGAACCACCTTCTCAATAACCTTCCCCACAAAGGGAAGGTTAGAGACAGTTGGTAGTTATCTGGATCATTGGGATCCAAGGAAGGCTTTTTAAGGAATGGTCGAATGATCGCCTCCTTCAAGGGATCCGGAAAGATCCCCTCTTCCAAGGCTCTTCATACAATTTCAGCTAGGACTGGGCAGATAACATCTACACACCCCACTAAAAGGGGTAGGGCCCGGATCCAAACTACAACAGGTTGGGTGTAAAGTCTGGACAATCTTCACAATGTCCATGAATTCCAGTCGGCTGAAATCCGTCCAGACAGATTGGGTGCTCACCACCTCTGGCCGACCTCCGCAACCCCTCATAGAGAGAGAGCCGGGCCGATTCAGGACCTGATGCTGGCAACCTTATCTGCGAAGACCCGAGCTAGCTCATCACACTTATTCTGTGAAAAAGCTCTTCCGGTCTGGAGACAGATTGGATTGCACAAGCTGCCAACGGTTCACAAGAGTTGAGCCGGTCGATTCTGCACAGCAGAAATCTCCCTGGACAGGAACTCTGTCTTCTTATGGGTGATTTCTGATTGCCAGCCGTTATAATATTCTACCAATCTAAGCCTGCCAGTATCCAGGCCGGACTTCCGCCAAGCTCTCTCCAGCCTTCGACCGACTCACCTCAACTCCTTCAAGGACCCATCATACCAGGGGGACCTTGGGGGAAGAGTGAGTGGTCGAACACAAACAGGAGCAATCAAGACCAGAGCATCTCCCACTGCCTTATTATAGGCTAGTACAAGATCCCCTGGACTTGTGCTTTCACCCAGCAATCCTGATAGGTCCAGAACTGCCGATGGACCATCTGGGGTAACTCCCCTTAAAGAGCAGTACCAGACCATCTCCAAAGGGGTAGGTCCAATCAGGGGCTTACCCCAAAGCGGAATCCTATGATGTGATGGTCAGACCAACTGACTGGTTCCACCCCCAAATCGGAGATATCCATCCCCAGGAGGAACAGCAGATCCAATGAATGACCTCCTATATGGGTAGGGGAGGTAACCACCTGTGTGAGGCCCAGCATTGTCATAAGTTGGAGGAGATTTTGACCAAATTGCAAGAGTTCATTGACCCAGGCATTGCAGTCTCCCAGAATTATCCATCTGGGAGACTCAATACCATATCGACGAAGAAGTCCACAGTCTCCTGCAGGAATAAAGCCCCATCACCTGATGGACAGTAAAATAGGAGTATCCTGCAACCTACACCCTCTCCCATGATACACTCAAAGGATCTGGTGGTCCCCACTGGAACATCCACAAGGCCCAGCTTAGTCTTAAAAAAGAGGGCTACACCCCCACCCCTTCGATCCAGCCTCGGGCGGTGAATCACCAAGAACCCAGCCAGCACTGCAGAAGCCAATGCTGGGCCTGCATTTTCGTCCAGCCAGGTCTTGGTGATACAAGTCAGATCCACCGTATCAACAAGATCAGCTATAATAACCGTCTTGTTTTTTGATGGACCTGACATTGCATAACACACATTCACTAAGCATTATTGCCCGGATGCACAGTCTAGATCTGATGCCAAGTTTGGCAGGGCAGTTCTGCAGAACCTCTTTCCTAAGTAGGTTCTCTACCAGCCTCCCAACTGCACTGCTTTGTAATCTGCATATTGTTACTGATGCTAAAGGACCCCTGGTGTGAGAAGAAAAAATTACTCACCATAGTAATCTTTCTTCCAAGGTGTCCTTTAGCATCAGTAAGCTCCCACCTTTCCTCCCCTGATAACCTTCAAAGAGGACTCTGCCTTTTGCCTTCTCCCAAATTTGTTGTGTTCTCTGTTTTGTTCTTTGTCTAAAGCAAAGCCTTGTTAATGTTAATATTGTTCATGCTTTTGCATGTTTTTTAATTCCTGTTGGTTAATACCTTTGGGCTTGTGCCCATCTGTCTTCGAAAAAATTCTGGTGCCTTCTCAGGCATGCTCTCTTTAGCACACCCCAAGCTCTCGCTTGATTGGCTATGCTAATTTATTAGCATAACCCACACATCCAGGGCAGTCCTACCCTGTCAGCTAGCTGCATATTGTTTGTTACTGGTGCTAAAGGACACCTTGGAAGAAAGAAGATTACTATGGTAATTTTTTCTTCTAGTAGTCCCAAGCCCACAGGATCCCCTTTTTCGTACTTTATTGGATCTTTTTTCTGTTACAGACAGGTATGGTACACACAGAAGATAGGGGTTTACAGATTATGCAGTCAAACAGCTATACCGCACACTGCTATACCCAGCTAACTCCACTGGGGAGGTGTCCTGTCTGTGCTTCATGGCTCTTCGCAGGGTCAAGGTCAAAATAGCATGCCAAACTTCCACTGGCATTACCGGTGTCTCCTCCATGTTAGCACTATCTTCCTTGTCACTGTTGCTGACCCCTTTGTTCCTTCCCATGGCAGAAATGGTGTCCGCAGTATTGTCAGTCTCTGGCTGTGGGTCATTGTTGTCAAGGCAGCAAAGTGCTTCATACTCTTCCACACTTAGCCCTGGTGGTGGATCAGCAACCTTAGACTCATTGCCTCATCAACAGGCAGATCAGCTGTGGTGTTAATTCCTTCTTTCATAAAGCAGCGGATTATCATATCCTAGGAAGATGCATTCCCAGGCACTGTGCATTACCTGACAGCATCAAGCAAGCTGATTTTTTTTCACACAGTCACGCTGTCAGGTCACTCTCATCATCCAGGACTTCAAGTAGTTTAGCCCACATCTGCCTGACATAGTGCCTTTTAAAGCTATAGATTATGAATTGGTCCAAAGACTGTACTATGCAGGTGGTGTTGGGTGTTAAAAACACCAGTCTGATGTGTCCAAATCCTGGAACAGGAGGGTGGCCGGTGAAGTCATCACGCACCAGTGTGATCTTACAGCCCTGTAACTGATGCTCCCAGGTTCGGATCCAGTCTGTGAAAATGTCTGCCTTCATCCAGGCAGTATGATTGCTGTGGTAGATTTATTTATTTTATTTTTATTTAGTTTTTGTTAACCGGGTAGGTGCAATAGCCATAAAATGACTATTTTCAGGCACGACCCAGACGATGACAGGCAGATTGCTAATGCCGGTAAAGCAATGGGGTTGAGCAGACTTGCCAACAACCCTGAGGTTTTTCCGGTTCCTGACGGATTGCAGGTGCACAGGACGGCAGCATGCTCCTTAGCCTCTTCTTTAACCCCGTGGGTGTTTCTGACTTAGATGTGAGGGTGCCAAGTCCACATATTCAACACATTAAAAACATATATCATCTGTGTTGAGTATGTTCTCCAGAGCATAACCCTCCCATAGACCTGGCTGGACATCACGGACCCAAGCCTCAGCACATTCTGCATCTGTATTAGCATGTGCATTACAAAGCACATCTTCTTGACCTGGAAGGACACCACTACTTTATCCAGCTATGAGCTGTGTGGGAAATTCTATATTGCACTTGATATCTGCAACAACGTACACTTTTGCTCAATTCTGTGGGAGGTAAAACTAACTACCCTTGGTAATTGCTTTTTATTTACATATTTATTTAGTGTTTAACCAAGAAGGGGCTTGCAAACTCTGTTTATCTTGTGAGTGACATCAGAAGGATTTAAATACTGCATTTGGGTAGACCCTTGGAAGTAACTAGATTGTCTTCTAGGATTTTCTGACAGTTAAACTATTTTTAAATAATTTACAGGTGGCTGAGGAGTTGAAAAAGGAGCTTGCAAACTCTGCTTATCTTGGAAGTAACTTCACAAGGGTTTGAATATTGCATTTTGGTTGTCCCTTGGGGGTAGCTGGATTGACTACTAGGATTTTGGGACAGAGACTATTTTTAAATAATTTATTGGCGCGTAGGATTTTGTGATAGTTAAACTATTTTTAAATAAGTTACTGGAGGTTAGTTGAATTACTATAAAGGGCAGTACTCACCAGGGTGGTGGAGCAGTGGTGTATTTGATTGTTTCTAACAGTCACCTGTGGTTGTGGACTACCCACCTCCCCCCCCCACCCCAAGGCATGGCATTTCCTTTATAGCCAAAGTTCTGACATCACTCCTCAACAGGTCTTGGGGCAGAACTGTCATATTCTTAATTACCCAGCACAGTGCATAAAGGGTAAGTACACACCACCAAAAAAAAAAAATTATATATATTACATATTGAATATTATAAGGGAGAGGGACATGTGGGGAGTTGTGCAATGCATTGGCTGTGGGGCAGCAGTTTTCTGGGAGACATTCTGGAAACTGCGTTGCTGTCCTATTTGCAGACAACTGTCAGCTCTGAGGGAGGAGATTGCCCACCTCCAGGCTGAACTGGCATGGATTAAGGAGGCCTCCCCCACCCAAAGAGCACCACTGCCACAACCACTGCCTCAGAGGTTGCCAAGTATGAAGAGCAGTTGGACCACAGTGGGTTCTGGGAGGGTGCGGGTGGTGGAACAGAGGTGAAGCTCCCTAGTTGTACCTCTACACAAATCATACACCAGTCTGGCAGAGCAAGGTTCCTCTATGATGGCACCCTCAGTGGAGACCAAGAAGAATGCTGAGGACATCCACAAGGGAGACCCACGAAAGGGTGGCAAAGGACACCACAGGGGAAGGAAACAGCTTCTGATAGGGTACTCAATTGTTAGGGGGGTAGAACTGAGGAAGGGAGAGGAGAGGGAAGTAAGCTGCCTGCCTGGTGCCATGGCTTGGAGGGACAAGAAGCGAATCCTCACAATTGCAGAAGCAGCATCACAGGAGAGGGAACTAGATATCATTGTCCACCTTGGAACAAATGACCTAGCTAGGCATGGAATCAGGGCAGTGCACGATGAATTTGTGGAGTTAGGGAGGGACCTCAGACAGGTAGCAATCACGGTTACCTTCTCAGAGGTGCTGCCAGTCCATGGCAGGGGTGAGGCTAGGGTACTGCACACCATGCAGTTTAATGAATGGTTGCAAAACTGGTGCAGAGCACTGGGCTTTGGCTTCATTGGGGACTGGGGGTACACCTGGAGAGATAAAGGTCTATACTGGCACGATGGTCTGCATCTGTCCACGAAGGGAACCAAGCTCCTAAGTGACAGGTTTAAATGCTTCCTTGGCAAGCTTTTAAACTAGTCAAGGGGGGAGGTAATGATAAGAAGCAGGAAATTTCAAGCCTCCCCCCATAAAACATGGCAGGTAGTAAGATAAACACTGAGGTACAGAGCTCAACAGAGGGCAGGACAGGGGTAAATGGAAAAATAGACAAGGGCAATAAGAGCAGGGATGGGGGGAAAAAAGGATAAAGCCAACATTAAATTGAGGGCAATGAGTACCAATGCCCATAGTCTGGGAAACAAGCTTCCTGAGCTAATAGCCCTTATGGAAGATGAAAAATTGGATATTGTGGCAGTCACGGAAACATGGTACACAGAGAACCATGACTGGGATGTCAACCTACCGGGGTACACAGTCTACAGAAGGGACAGGGAGGGTAAAAGAGGAGGTGGAGTAGCTCTATACATAATGGAAGGGATCAAAGCTACAGAACTAAAAAGTAAAGGTGGAGGACGAGGCACTCTGGATCACCTTGGAGACAGGGAATGGCATCACAATCCGCACAGGGATTATATACAGACTGCCGTCTCAAGGGGAAGAAACGGACAAGAAAATGATAGAGGACATTCTCAAAATGGCTGAAAAGGGGGAGATACTGTTGATGGGGAACCTGAATATGCCAGATGTTAACTGAATGACATGTACTGCAGCCACATCCAAGAGCAGGGTTATTCTCGATGCCCTGCAGGGGGCAGGCCTTAGACAGCTAGTGTTGGAACCCACTCAGGAGGGAGCAATACTAGACCTGGTACTCTCAAATGGAGAGAGGATCACAAATTTAGAAGTCAGTAGACATCTGGGAATAAGTGACCACTGCACAGTGTGCTTCACAATAAGCACAACCATGGAGACAAGCCATACAAAAACAAGGATACTGGACTTTAGAAGGGCCGACTTTGGCAAAATGTGTGAATACCTGAGGAATACACTAGCAAATGGCCAAAAAGGAGGGGTGGAAGAACAATGGAGAAAAATCAAAACTGCTATCATAGAGGCAACAAGCCTTTGCGTGAAACAAATAAAGAAAACAAAGCGGAGTAAAAAACCACTATGGTTCTCAAAAGAGGTGTCAGGGAAGGTTAAGGAGAAAAAGGCTGCATTCAAAAAGTATAAGGAATCACAGAAGGAGCATGACAGGGAACTGTATCAATGAAAGCAGAAAGAAGTGGGGAAGGCAGTCAGAATAGCAAAGGCCCAAACCGAGGAAAAAATAGCCAACTCGGTTAAGAAGGGGGATAAAACCTTTTATAGGTACATTAGGGAGCATAGAAAGGTTAAGGGAGGAATAGTGAAGATTAAGAAAGGAGAGGAAGGGAAGAGGAGACAGTGAAAAGGCAGAAATATTGAATGAATGCTTTTGCTCAGTATTCACAAAAGAAGATGAGGAGGAGTTACCTAAACCAGACAATAGAAGCACTCTGGGTAGGGGGGTTGACACCAGTCCATTTACAGAAGAAAGAGTCCTGAAAGAACTCCTAGAACTCAAGGTGGACAAAGCAATGGGGCCTGACGGGATTCACCCCAGAATCCTAAAAGAACTAAGGGAGGACCTAGTGACACCACTGACCACACTTTTTAACAAATCATGGGAGGATGGGGTGGTACCTGAGGACTGGAGGAGAGCAGATGCGATTCCCCTTCACAAAAGTGGGAGCAAGGCAGAAGTAGGAAACTACAGACCTGTAAGTTTGACCTCAGTGGTAGGGAAAATGATGGAATCACTTCTGAAAGAAAGAATTGTTGAGTACCAGAGGCCACAGCACAGGACCCAAAGCAGCATGGATTTACAGCAGGAAGGTCATGTCAGACGAATCTAATTGATTTCTTTGACTGGGTGACCAAAGTAATGGACCAGGGAGGGGCTGTGGATATGGCCTACCTAGACTTTAGCAAGGCATTTGACACAGTCCCGCACAAAAGACTTAATAATCAAGTTAGCCAGCCTGGTAGTGGGTTCCAGGGTGGTAGCCTGGGTAGCAAACTGGCTGCACAACGGGACACAGAAGGTAATAGTGAATGGAACACATTCCGAAGAAAGGGGGGTTACTAGTGGAGTACCACGAGGTTCAGTACTGGGTCCAGTCCTCTGTAACATCTTTATAGGTGACATTGCAGAGGGTCTGGAGGGAAAGGTATGCCTCTTTGCAGATGACACAAAGATCTGTAACAGAGTTGATACACATGGGGGGGGTAGAAAGGATGAGAAGGGGCTTGGCATGGTTGGAGGAATGGTCAGACATATGGCAACTTAGATTCAATGCAAAGAAGTGCAAAGTAATGCACCTGGGAAACAAAAACCCCAGGAGAAGAGTACACAATAGCAGGGGAGGTACTAACAACAACAAAAATGGAAAGGGACTTGGGGGTAGTCATATCAGATGACCTAAAGGTGGGTAAGCAATGTGAGAAGTCATTAAGGAGAGCCAGGGGGATACTGGGATGCATAGCAAGGGGCATCACAAGTAGAAAATGGAAATGGTTATCCCTCTGTACAGACAGTTGGTGAGACCCCATCTGGAATACTATGTGGAGTTTTGGAGACCCCATCTACGCAAGGACATAGACAGGATGGAAGCAGTCCAGAGGAGGGCAACTAAAATGGTGCAGGGTCTGCATCAGAAACCATATGAAGAGAGTCTGAGAGAGCTTAATATGTATACCCTTGATGAAAGGAGGGACAGGGGGGACATGATAGAAACTTTTAAGTACCTCAAGGGAATCAACAAAGTCCAGGAGGATAGCATCTTTCAGAAAAAGAGATGTGTAAGAACAAGGGGGCACAATTTAAAAATAGAGGAGGGACGGCTCAGGGGTAATGTGAGGAAATTGTTTTTCACAGAGAGAGTGGTGGATGCATGGAACTGCCTTCCTGGGGAGGTTCTTGGGTCTAAAACAGTGGGGGAATTCAAACATGCATGGGACAGACATAAGGCAGTTGTAGTGGGGGGTTGTAGGAAGTAGGCTGTTGGTTAACTAGAATCTGCAGCTTATCCAATAGGAAGGGAAATGGGCAGACTGGGTGGGCCAAGTGGTCCTTATCTGCCGTCAAAGTCTATGTTTCTATGTTTCCATCTGGTCAGCCAGAAGGTTTAAAATCAGGTTTCCCCAGTGCAGAAGCTAATTGTTGAGTGTTTTTTTTTTTTTTTCACAAGAGGGCTGCTGATTAAATCGTCTCTCCCTCTGGCATTTGTAAACTACCTGAGCAGTGCATCCTCGATCTCCCAATCCTTACCATCTCTTTTACCTTTTTGCTCAGGATCGCAATTAGAATGCCATTCTCTCGTTGCTTTTGGAGGTCAAGGGGAAGGGGCAGCTGCAGTTTAATAAACTGGGTGATACACACTCGCGCAGACTCGATAGATGGAAAGGCCTGTATCTGCTGACAATTTCGTATGTTCGTAAGTGTGGACTTGGGGACTGAGGAATGTATGGAGATATCCCTAAGACTCAGCTTCGGTAACTTGTCTATTTCACTTAGAATCTCTATCTTGCGAGATAGTCATTCTACTTTGTTTAGCCATGCCAAAGCTGGGATTGCTGAGAAATGCTGCTCCGATGCAAACCAAGTGAGGACTGCTCTGTGATGTGAAATGAGGCTATTTATTGTAAAACTGCTGAGTCTGCTGAAACCCTCCACTTACTTATCACCTAATTAATGGGTGATCAGCAGTCTTGGTGGCTGCTTTATGTGGTGGCTCTAATATGGCTTAAATATGTACTGTATAATGTAGTTCAATAGAAAATGGCATTTGACAAATGAAAATTGTACATTACAGCCGGCTGTCCGGTAAAAAGGTGTCCATTATATTTGTCACATACTGTACCTCCATTTGGCCTGCACATTGTACTCCCCCACCCCCTTCCCCCCTCCCTGCCAACTCCCACCTCACTTGTCCTTTGTCCAGTACCCCCTCACTACCTCCCCCTTGCCTGCCCTCTGTCCAGTTCACCCACACTACCTCCTGCCCGGTCCCCTGTCCACTTCCTCTATCACCTATTCCTCCCCTCCACCTGCCCTCTGTCCAGTACATCCACACTACCTCTAGCCCATTTTCCTGACCTCTTCCTCCCCACTCTCCCTCCACCCACCTACCTGCACTTGCCAAACCCCAACTTGTCTCTCTGCACTTAACTTCCTCTCAGATGGCTGCACATTACGTACCTCCACTGGGAAATTGACAATGCTACCAGCTGCTTCATTCATGTCTTGACTTGTGTAAACTGTAAATGTATTTGCTACCCCTTCCTATGTAAACTCTGTGTTAGTAGTACAACCCTAGTGTCAATTTGTCTGCCGTAATTATGCCGTTGCAACAAAATGTATGTCCTTTAATGTTCACGAGGATCCTTTGTAAATGAGTCTTCGCTCAAAGGTTTGCAATTCCGAGATCTTACTTCGAGAGGGCTCTTGCAGTAGGTAATTACATATAGGACTGACGCCGGCCGGCGGCAGGACCCCACAGAAAAATTTCTAGCTAGCAGTCCCTGGCGAGGGACCGCCCCCACATCAGGTGACCAGCGTCATACGACGTCGGTATAAAGGGGCGGTCCTGGACGCTAGCCTTCCAGTTCTTTCCCGCTGTCAGCTCGTGCAGCACCTCGCGGTTAAGTTCCTATCGCTCAGTCCTGTTACTTCGTCGGTTTTTTCGAAAAGTTTCAGTATTTTGTATTTTATATTTTCTATCGTCAGGTGAACGTCGGTATATGTCGTCCCCTTCAAAAAATAAGTGTGACTCGTGCGGCGCCCAACTGCCTCACAAAGACGGTCACTCCCTCTGCCTTTTCTGTTTAGGCCCCGACCACGCGGTCGAGAAGTGTCCGCACTGCCTTCATTTCAACGCGGCCACCCGCAGACGACGCCAGCAGTCTCTCGAAGCCCATCTCCTCAAGAAGAAGATGTCCGCGATGGAGAAGGAGTTGAAGAAACTTCGGCAGGCGTCGACCTCCCCTGAAGGGCACAAGAAGCGGGACAAGGAAAGGCATCGAGAGAAGGCCTTCTCCGCGACTCCGGCCGGAGTGGCTGGTGTAATATCCTCCGGGATCGCCTGACGGCCGCCCAAGGGCTTTGAGGAGGCATCGGCCCGCCCGCCGGGTTCCGCGCTCGAGCCCGCCAGGTGCCTCCGGGCAAAGAAGGCTCCAGCCCCTCAGTACCGCCGCAGGCTTGCGCCTACTGCGCGGGCGCCCCATAAGCCGGACGCTGCTCCTCCGACGCCCGCGGAGAAGGTCGCTAAGACGCCTGCACCTTCGCAGCGCGACGGCAGTGTCCCCTTCGGACCGGGCCTTTCATCTCGGCCGCCTCCGGCGAGGACCCCGGTCGGACGCTGCTCCTCGGCGTCCCGCTGGTATTGCCCCTAGTCACACGTCGGCTCCTCGCGTCGCTCGGCCTCGGAGCTCACGGCAGACCCTGCTTCGCCTGTCATCACCAGGTTCCCGCAGCCTTCGCTGTCATCAGGAGCCCGAGTCCCCCCTGCCTGACCCCGGGATTTTCTCCTCCATCCCCGGACGAGGCTCGGGATCCTGGGCTACTGTCCGATCCCCTTCCTACAGACCCGGATCTGACGTCGGCTCCCCTGACGCCGGTTCCCCCAACGCCGGCTTCGACACCGGCTCCGCCGATGCCGGTTCCGACACCAGCCCCTCCAACGCCGGTGGGGGATATTCCTCTTCCATCGGGCCCTCCACCCCACGAGCCTATCACGGTGATCCGCCCGTGGAGTACCCGGCTGGGCCGCCTGCTCCGGCAGCTCCTCCAGTGCCTGGGGATCCGCTGTCCTATCCGACGCCAGTTTTCCCAGGTCCACAGTATCCTGCGCCGCACTACCCGGCGCCGACTCCACCAACGCCGCAGTACCCGACGCCACAGTACCTGGCTCCGGTATTCCCACAGCCGGGTTACGGATACTCTCCCTACGGATTTCATCCGTACAGCTATCACCCTCCTCCTCCTCCACCGCCCCCTAGGCTGCCGGTGGATCTCCAGGAGACTCTGGCCTCCTGGTGGGCTGAGGCTAAGGCTCAGCTCACCAAGGAAGTCGAGAGCCATCTTATGGCGATGGCACACTCCCTCTCCGCCTCTGGATTCCCGGGCTTTGCCCTCGGGATCCAGAGAGGGGCAGGACACGCGTCCAGGGATCCCCCACTAAGGAACCCGTTCCTCCCCCTAGACGAGCTAGGGAGTCTTACTCTGCTTCAAATTCCTCTTCTTCTTCTCCTTCTCTCTCGTACTCCTCGGAGGCCTCCGATGGGTGTTCCGAGAAAGACGACGAGCCGCGCTCTCCGTCCAAATCCCAGCCGAGGACTCCTCCGAAGTCTCCTCCGGAGGACCCTTCCTTCACGGAGTTGCTCAGGAAGACCCAGGAAGTCCATCAGTGGCGTTCCTTAGAGCCAGATCCTCAACGGGTTAAACTCGCCAAACATCTGGACTTGCCCCTTACGGCTCCTACTCTAGTGCCACCCTGGATCGAGCCTCACGCCCACCTTGTTTCCACTATTTGGAAACAACCGTCGGCTTTAGCCCCACTTCCTCGGAAGTCTAACAGGCTATACCAGGCTCCGGAGGGTGTAGACTTTTTAGATTCTCACCCCCGTGCAGACTCGGTTGTGATTAGCGCCACTCACAGCCGGTCAGCACACCCGAAACATTTGAGCTCGTCTCCCCCGGATAAGGAATCTTGCCTTCTGGATCAGTATGGAAGGAAGATCTATGCTTCTTCCACACTGGGAATCAGGGCCCTAAATTATGTAGCACATATGGGGGATTACCAGAAGGCCGTCCTTACCCAGGCGGAATCCAAGATTGACTCCTTGCCTGACTCTCAAGTCAAGCTGGAGTTAGCCGACTTGGTCCGTTCTGCTCATTCGGCCAGTCGTCATATTCTGAGGATGACCTACGATGTAGTGGACACCGCAGGACGGAGCTCTACGTTCGCCATAAGTCTTCGGCGTCATGCATGGCTCCGTGTGTCAGGTCTGGTCCCGGAGGTGCAGTCCGCAATTCAAGAAGCACCTTTCAGGGGTTCTGTGCTTTTCGGTGGTGATATCAAGGACATCATCACTGACTTGCAGGAGAAGGGGACGGCACTTAAATCTGTTGATTCAATGTACCGTCCCCATCCTCCCACAGCGCCGTCCCTTTCGCAGAGCCGCGGCCGGCCTCAAGCGAAACTTCCAGGAAGGCGGCCACTAACCGGGCCCCCACAGCTGCCAGGCCCCGCCGCCCAAAAAGCAACGGGTGCCCCAGCTGCGCGCTGCCTCACACCACCTGATCCTTCCCTCTCCCACCGCCTCGGACGCCCGGAGGAACCGTGAGGAGGAGATTCTCCCTCCACCTTCCGGGTTGGGAGAGAATAACATCAGATTCATGGGTGCTTCAGATCATAGCAGAGGGGCACTCCGTAGAGTTTCTGCAGAAACCTCCACGTCACCCCCCTCTGAACTCCTCTTACTCATGGGACCATCTTCCTTTGGTCAGGGAAGAAATCTCTGCTCTCCTTGCGAAGCAGGCTATAGAGCCCGTCCCCCCTCACCTCCACGGGATGGGTTACTATTCCCATTTCTTCCTTGTACCAAAGAAGACGGGAGATCTCGGACCCATTCTCCATCTCAGCTCCCTGAACCTATACGTGGAATACAAGAGGTTCAGGATGCTCTCCCTTCAATCCCTCTTGCCCCTGCTTTGGCCGGGCCAATGGCTTTGTGCACTGGATATGCAGGATGCGTACCTGCACATCCCCATTCACCCTTCGCACTGAAAGTACCTCAGGTTTGCGTTCCAGGGGGACCACTACCAATTCCAGGCGCTCCCTTTTGGTCTTTCCTCAGCTCCCCGAGTTTTTACCAAATGCCTGGCGGTGGTAGCGGCCCACCTGCTTACTTTGGGAGTTCCGGTTTTTCCCTACCTGGACGACTGGCTCCTGGTTGACCCATCCAGGGAGGAACTCCTGCATTTTCTCTCCCTCACCCAGCAGGTTTTCACTGGCCTGGGTATCACCATCAACCATTCCATGTCTCACCTGGATCCTTCACAGAGGCTCCAGTTCATCAGGGCAATCCTCGACACGACAGTGTGCAAGGCCTTCCTACCTCCGGACAGAGGGGCCTCCCTCCAGTCCCAGATTTCCCTCCTATCGGAACACAGGAGGGTTTCGGGGAGGTCAGTGCTCCGTCTACTGGGGCTTATGGCGGCGGCCATCCCGACAGTTCCGCACGCGCGCCTCCACATGAGAATCTCTCAGTGGACTCTCCGATCTCAGTGGGATCAACGGGTAGACGACTTAGATCATCTGGTTCTGATCTTCTCGCCGATGATAAGAGACTTGCAGTGGTGGATGGTTCGAGAGAACCTTTTCCCGGGGTGCCCTTTTTTCATCCTCCCCCCGATCAGACTTTGACCATGGACACTTCAGGCGAAGGTTGGGGAGCCCATCTGGGTCCTCACCGAACCCAGGACCTATGGTCAAAGTTGGAGTTGGTTCTCCACATCAGGGTGCTCGAGCTTCAAGCAGTGCTGTATGCTCTCCAGGCCCTTCACCAATACATCCTTCCCGGTCACCTAGCTGTCCAAACGGACAACATTTGCGTGGTGTGGTACATCAACAAACAGGGAGGGACTCGGTCCTACCCGCTGTGCCAGGAAGCGATGAGGGTTTAGGAATGGGCAACGCTTCACAACCTTCACCTCACGGCGATCCATGTTCCGGGAGTCGACAATGTCCTGGCAGACAGACAATGTCGTCGTCGGCTCTTCCACACAAGTGGAAATTGGACGAAAAGTTCTAGAAAGCATCTTCCAGATTTGGGGACTCCTCAGATAGACCTGTTCACCTCCTCCCAAAATGCAAAGCTTCCAAGCTTTTGCTCGCTCGCTCCAGAGCGAGGCGCTTTCTGGAGCGACGCTCTATCTCTAAGTTGGAAGGACAGATTCGTCTATGCTTTCCCCAATTCCTCTGGTCCCTCGTGTGCTGCAGAAGCTCGCTTTGGAAGGAGCGAGAATGATTCTGATCGCTCCTTTCTGGCCCAGGCAAATTTGGTTCTCTCTTCTACAACAATACTCAGAGGTTCCTCCTCTTCCTCTTCCTTTATCTCCAGGATTGCTGACCCAGGATCAGGGGACCCTGGTCCATCCGGGACTCAAGTCCCTTCAACTTCATGCATGGCTCCTGCAGACCTAGCTCAATCTCGTTTTGGCGTTTCCTCTAAGGTGGCCGAGATTCGTGGAGGCTAGAAAACTCTCCACTAGATCCACCTATGCAAGAAATGGAAAAGATTTTCCATCTGGGCTCGTCCAGGAAACGTGGAGCCCTTTTCCTGTCCTGTGACCATTCTTTTTGAGTACATGCGTCATCTTTTCGACCTGGGTCTCAGTCACTCCTCTTTGAAAGTCCATATGGTGGCTATTTCAGCTTACCATGTCCCTTTCACTGATAAGGCTTTTGCCCAGCTGGAGGTATCCAAAACTTTCCTCAGAGGGGTCCTTCATCTCAGGCCCCCTATCCGGACTCCAGCTGCCCCTTGGGACTTAAACTTTGTCCTCGAGAAACTTACCCTTCCTCCCTTTGAGCCTGCGACTTCTGCAGACCTGAAGTTTTTATCATGGAAGACGCTCTTCTTGGTGGCCATTACTTCTGCTCGCAGAATTTCCGAGCTCCAGGCCCTGATGTGCAAAATCCCTTATCTGATTTTTCACAAAGAACGAGTAGCTCTTCGCACAAATCATAAGTTTCTCCTGAAGGAATCAGTCTATTGAATTACCTGCCTTCTTCACACAGTACTCCAATCAAGGAGAATACCTGCTCCATACCATGGATGTTCCCAGGATCCTGAGATACTACACCGATAGGACGAAGGATCTCAGAAAGACTGATCAGTTGTTCGTCTCTTTTGCTCACAAAAGAGAAGGCAATGCTGTCTCTAAGCAATGCCTATCGAAATGGTTGGCCCATTACATCACTTTCTGTTATGACAAGTACAACAAGACCCTACCGGGTCAGTCAGGAGTCACTCACTCGTGGAGTAGCAGCCTCTCTTGACATTTCAAGAACTGTGTCTGCGGCAGACATCTGTGCTGCCGCCACTTGGACTCTCGTCCATACCTTTACTAAACATTACAGTTTGGACATTGCCTCTGCATACCGTGAGGCAGGCTTCGGGTTAGCTGTCTTGCAAGGCCTCCTTTCTTGAGGCTTGTAAGGTTTTCTTCTACTTCTTGGGAGTACCTCCTCCGTGCCTTTTCCTTTGTTCCAGACTGCTTGGGATTCTGTCCTATATGTAATCACCTACTGCAAGAGCCCTCTCGAGTAAGATAGTACAATTCGTGAGAACTTACCGTAACAGTGATCTTCGAGAGGAGGCTCTTGCAATGAGCCTTCTCCATATCCATCCCCTAGGCTTTTTCAGCTCCTTTTCCATCGAGGAAATATCTGCTTCTCTCTCGTCCGGGGCTTCGGACCTGTGGCGGAAAGAACTGGAAGGCGGCATCTGGGACCGCCTTTATACCGGCGTCATATGGCGCTGGTCACCTGGCGTGGGGGCAGTCCTCGCCAGGGACTGTTAGCTAGAAATTTTTTCTGTGTCTCAGCCCGTCGCGCAGTCCTATATGTAATTACTTACTGCAAGAGCCTCTCTTGAAGATCTACTGTTATGGTAAGTTCTTACGTAACTGTACTTTCCCGATAAATAAATAAAATAAACAAACATTTCTAGTGGCTGAAGATGCAATTCAGAATGCACTGATCGGCGCCGACTTGCTGTGTCATTATAGGGCCACACTGAATTTTGCACAGGGTACCTGTACAATATTGGAAGGAAAGTTCCCCATTATATCCAGTAGCGAAGGCACAGGTGTATGTGAGATAGCTGTTAGCTCCATGCCTCCTTCACATCCCAGTTCTGGCTTGGTTCCCTTCCCCCTACAATACCTCTTTCCTCTCATTCTCCACTACCTCCTCCTACTTACTCAGTTACTCTTACCCTCATTCCCTTCCCACAAGAAAATCTATTACTGACCAAGCTCCTATCATTTATCTAAGCTGTGGTCCTATTTTCCCCTGTCCATCTGCTCTGCCTCTTCCACGCTCCCTTAAGTCTCTCCTTTGTGACTTCACAGCTCACTCCTGCACCTGTCCCTGACCTTTAGCTCTTAATGGGCCAGCCTTTCGCCACGGTCCATGTTAGCTCTGCTTTTGCACTTTTATTCCCCCACCTTTCTCCCCAGTTTACAGCATTGTTGTCTTTGACGATTTTACCTTGCCATGGGAACCTTATTGTGCTCAGTTGCTCTCCACTGATTACTTTGTTGCACAACTGAGACTTGTTATACTGATAGCATCTTATTTTATTGTCTGCTCTCCCGTACCTCCTCCCGCAGGACACATCTGGAAATTAGCTTTTACCAGCTCAATATGTCTTTCCTGGTGGAACTTTTGCAATAAATAAATAAATACATGCATAAATAAATTCATGTATAAGAAGTGAGGTGCTTATCTGTGGTTAGATCCACAGAGGTGAAACTAAGGGTAGAGAAGGGCTTGTTTAGCTGCAGCTATGAGGACATCATGACCTCTTTATAGTCCAGTCCATGAGAAGAGATGGGGGACAAATTCTAGAGAGGATTGCAAATGTGATCACAGAACCTCAAGCTGTGGACTGTGGTATAGTGATCATTACCTTTCACCCTGCGGTGTTGTGTCACCTCATTGGAGTTGGGGATGCATAGAGATTTGAGAGGTGTAAGATCTGGCAGCACCGCTTCCATTACTGCAGTTTATTTATTTCCCACAGTGTCCTGTTTGTAAACAGGAAGTTGTGGTGAAACGTGCTTGTAAGAAAGAGCTGTTAGTGAGGGAGGTCCTGAAGGGAGAAAAGATTTTCAGGCAGTTAAAGTAGAGATAAAGGATACATAACCCCCTAAAATTCAGTTTAAAAAAAATGGTATAAAATAATAGCGTGTTATTAAAGAGCATGAGTTAACTATTGCAACCTTTACTCACACCTGATATGTACAGTTATAATATTGGTTAGTCAGGTCCCAAAAGAGTAAGTAAACCAGCTTGTTTTGTCAGACTTCACACTCCTGAGGACCCTAAAATGGCCATAATGTCAGAGTGCGACTACATCAATGAAGAGGAAGCACTTCAGATTCATTACTGTACTCTGATGGTATAGTACAAGTATTTATAACCCATTGACTTTTCCATGGAATCAGTCATGGAAAAGCTATACTTAATGTAGATTTTACAAAATGTGTAAGGAAATCACTGTTTCCTGATTGGTCAGCAGCTATGCACTGTGAGACTACTATCATTGGTTAAAAATATGCTTACAATTAGCACGTGGCACACTAACATATCAATGCCTTTTTTATGGCTGCATGGGTGGAGCCCTACAGGCATTTTGGGATTACTAGGAGTGAGGGGGTTGGGGAGGACTGACAAGAAATGACTGTGTTCTTCCCTTGAGTGCTCCAGAGTGAACATATGTCAGTGCTTCGGTCCAGGTTATCTCATTTAAAGCTGTGGTCTGTTTTGTCTGCCTTCTGCTTCATTTCCTTTCAGCCTGCCTGCACTACATCTAGAAGCTTATTTCATTGCTATCTATCTCATTTTATCTGTTACAAGAGCTGCTTTTTAAGAATCTAGGCAATATTAGACATACATAAATAAATCTTTTACACGTCAGTGTGATAGATTAGAGGAGCAATTCGTTAAAAATACAACAGCTGCCTTTTAAGAACCTAGAGCAATATTAGACTGACAAAAAAAACCCTTTACACGTCAGTGTAATAGATTAGAGGAGCAATTAGTTAAAAATATGACTAAAGAGATAAAGAAACATCCCTGAAATCCATAGTAGGGAATGGGTCAAATGTCACAGAATGGAATTTTCCTGCAGTAAATTATCTGATAGCAAGTGTTGAATAAGGATGCATATCTTAAACTATGAAGGTTTTGGGTCCTTTGCTACAGTCATTCAGTTTGCTAATAAAGGGCAACGTTTGTTACTGAAAGAAGTCTCTATTTATTTTGAAAAAGACAGAAAAATATATTTAGTTTCTCGTTTGAAATACACTGGGCTCCTAACTAGCTGGCAGTTTCTGACATAACGGTACCAGAATTCTGTTGAATTATTTTTTAGTAGCAGTGTGAAAAGTAAAGACAAAAACCTTCTTGCTTCACTGTGCCAACATATATTTTATTACAAAAATAGAAAGTAATTGCTAACATCTCATAATATAGTAGATGGAATAATAATTTATCTGTTTCTTAGGAGTAAACACCTGCTCTTTACATATCTTTCTGAAAGTAAGTTAGGGTGTGTGTGTGTGTGTGTGTGTGTGTGTGTGTGTACTAGAAACAGCAGGTCTGCTGTATGAAATTACAGTCAGTGAACTCATCACCCACCAGTTAAAATCAAACCTCTAACACTCATAGTTCAATAAATTAGACAGATCCTATATGTAAGCGTATTCAAAATTCGTAAGACCATTACAGAGTAATGGCTCCACATTAAATGGTATCAGGCTTCCCCTTAAGTTTCTTTCCTTAGTGCAAATTAGCATAGTTCACTAAATTTGCTATACTCTGACATGTTTGGAGCAAAGTGGGACTGTCCCAAGCATGTTTGAATACAGTCCCCCAAAGCAACAAACTCTGGCCAGAGCCTGTACGGCTGCAGTTGGGCTGATGGAGAAACACGGGGGACCGGAGAAACCTGGCACTGTCCATGTTGAAGACAGCCACCGGAGCTTTTTGCGCATGTGCGACAACTCGCACATGCGCACTGAACTCCAGTGGCCATCTTGGACATGGGGAACTGTGCCATCAAGAGACATCGACCGGACAGTTTGGGACCAGTTTTGTCAATTTCTGACACAATTCGCAAATTATTGGTGAGCTCCTCTAATTACAAGAATTTGCCAGAATGGTCATGAAACTGCTCAGTATGGTCCATTGTAACTCCCAAGTAGTCAAGAGACAGGAACCAGACAGTCTGGGATCACTTTTCGACAGATTTTGTCAATGTTCGTGAATTATTCATTAGCTCATCTAATTGCATGAATGTGCCGAAATTCCCACGAAACTGCTTAGTATGGCCCGTTCTTGCTCCCAACCAGTTAAGATACTGCAGCCGGACGGTTTGGGACCATTTTTGTCAATTTCTGTCATAATTCGAGAATTATTGGAGAGCTCCTCTAATTACAAGAATTTACTGGAATGGTCATGAAACTGCATAGTATGGCCTGTTCTTGCTCCCAAATAGTCAAGAGACAGCAACTGGACAGTGTGGGACTATTTTTGGACAGATTCTGTCAATGTTCGTGAATTATTCGTGAGCTTATCTAATTGCATGAATGTGCTATAATTCCCATGAAACTGCTCTGTATGGCCTGTTCGTGTTCCCATCCAGTCAAGAGACTGCAACCAGATAGTTTGGGACCATTTTTGTCAATTTCAGACAATTTGTGAATTATTGGTGAGCTCCTCTAATTACTAGAATTTGCCAGAATGGTCATGTAACTGCTCAGTATGGCCCATTCGTGCTCCCACCCAGTCAAGAGACAGCAGCCAGACAGTTTGGGACCAGTTTTGTCAATTTCTGACTCAATTTGTGAATTATTGGTGTGCTCCTCTAATTACACAGATTTGCCAAAAAGGCCACAAAACTGCTCAGTATGGCCTGATCTAGCTCCCAAGTAGTCAAGAGACAGCAACTGGACAGTTTGGGACCATTTTTAGACAGATTCTGTCAATGTTCGTGAATTATTTGTGAGCTCATCTAATTGTATGAATTTGCCGAAATGTTCAAGAAACTGCTCGGTATGGCCCGTTCTTGATCTCAGCCAGTCAAGAGACTGCAACCGGACAGTTTGTGACCATTTTTGGGGCAGATTCTGACAATATTCATGAATTATTTGTGATGTCCTTTAATTGCAGGAATTTGCCAAAGCGGTCAAGAAACTACTCAGAATGGCCGGAGCCATTGTCTTCACCACAGCAGGCTCTGATGCAGCAAGAGTGAGTAAAACCATACTCTGAGCTCTTGCCGCGTAAAAGCACCACAGTTGGTCTGGGCAGCCGTATCAGCTCTGACCAGTTTGTTTAAATTCCAGATTGCCATTACAAACATGGCTGCTGCCTTTTACTCACTAAAAAAAGCCAGCAAGGCCCTAAAAGTAAAACTGCCTCAAATTGAAAAAAATATTAAATGTTCTTTACCTATATAATCCCTTACTCACAGACGTACATAAATTTAAAAAAATAAATAAATAAATAAGGTACTACTCACAGTTCCATTTTCTGGAACTTATTTTCTGACCATGAAAAATCCCCTTCCTATACCATTCAGTACTTCAAGTCTTTGCTGCTTACAGTGCCTTGGATAAAATTAAATCCCTGACTTTCACTTCCTTTACATAAATGGAAAAATGTTTGGGGAAATGTAAACAAATTGTATTTAAATGCAAAAAAATAAGACCATATAAGTTCATACTAAGGGCTTATTATACACCAAATAGACTTTATACGATGGGGATAAGACCAACACCAATATGCTGGCATGTATGTGATCTAGTAAGAAATATGTACCATCAGATATGGGAATGTGCAGTTGTTCAAAACTGGTGGGCATACGTACCTGTAGGGAAATGGCAAAGATTATGGTACACTCTATACCCCTGAAATTTGAAACAATAACACTAAATGACTTCTCTCAATTTATTTATTTATTTATTTGATATATTGGTTTACAACCTTTGAGCCAGAGGCTCATTTGCAAAGGTACCTCGTCACATGTAAGACAGATGGAAGCATAAAGTAGGTATAAAGACAATTACATTAAACGTGAGATACATGGTATAACATGGTATTAACAGCAATGGATGAACAAAAAAACATAATGGCTCTTATTACCATTCCCACAAAGAGAATGTTTCTAGCTCAGGGGAATTCGCCAAAATTAGGGAATTTTCAGTATAACAAATGGACAGAATCTTCATGAATATTCTCAGACTGGAGAAATTTCATACTAACTTTCATGATGTTTATGATCAAGAAGTTCCCACTTGGAATAAAATGGTGATGTTGTTGCCACCACCCTTGAGAATTTGAGTAAAACATATTATATTGTTTTATGGGACCAGTATGAAAATCCACCCCATATATAAACATATGCATGTTGCAGTGTGTACAATGTTTGCTTTTCTTATTTTCTGAGTATAAACACATTACATTTTTGTTTATAGAAATGAATTGCTTCACACAAAAAAAATAAAACTATCCATAAAAAAAAAAAAAATGTTAATCCCTGACTTTATTAAAGCCTTCAGTTGTGTGTGTTTGTGTGGGGGAGAGCTGAAATTCTGCCAGTAGAATTCTACAGAAGTTTGAATTCCTTCCTATATTTTATAATAAACAAATATCCTGTCTCTTGGTTGTGTGGAAAGACAGGGTGATTGACAGGTGGGGAGGGACTACTTTTTACTAGTTACTTTTAGCAAAAGAATATGTATTTTTTTATTTTAAAACGTGCCATTTTTTGGCCCAGTGGTGCTGAGGGCTGAGGCGCTGGACGCCTTACCTTGTGGCACACCGACGACCCGGGTTCGGGAACGAGCCCGGGCCATCAGAGTTCAGCGGGGGGGGGTGGAGCTGGATGGAGCTGCCGACAGGCAAGCTCTCCTCTCTGGGGAGGTGCAAGGGGCTTCCTCCAGCTGATGGCTGCCACCTGGTGGAGGCTGGGGGCAGCACAGGCCAGGAGGAGCCAGGCACTAGGCCTGGGGTGGGAGGAAAGGGGCCATTACCGGGGCCGTGGGACTAATGCGCGCCTCCACACGCCTGCGTACCCACTCCTGGGGCAAAAACGGAGGAAAAAGCCAGCGGCAGGACAATGACCGACTCCCCACAGGCTCTGCTCCCGGGCCAAGTGCAAGGTAAGCCCCAGTAATTCCGGGTGATGGGGCTGTCCGGAGGGAGGGAGGGGAGACAAAAAATGTTAAATGATAAAAAAAAAAAAAAAAAAGTGCCATTTTTCCCCCCTCAGTATACCCATTTTATAAATGCAATAAGACACTTCAGAATGTGGGTTGTTATGTGACAACCACACTTCCAGGTGCTAAAGAGACTCTGTGTAAATTCCTTGTGCTATATAACACACCTTGGTATTTGTTTATCAGTTCACCCACACCCTGTCATGTCTTACTGCATACGCGTTTTACAGCCTGAGGTATGCACAGGCTGCTTTTTCTTATATACAATAGGTGATGTCATGGATATGTTATAGAGCACTGTGTTAATAGACTTCCTACTATATGCAATGTATGTGACCTTTAAACTATATATCAAGTATACAATACACATTCTAAACATATTGTGGTTCTTTTTTTTTCCTCCTTCTGTGACTAATACCAGAGAACACTCAAGTAGAATTAGTAGCCATGAACATCCTTCCTCAGCTGAAGGCTCTGCTTGTGTCTCCCAGTGAAGCTGTAACTGAGGCAGCTGTTGCTCTTGTTTGCACCTTGTCGGTACATCCTTCTAACAGGGTAAGGGTTCGTTACTTAGCTATACCTACTAACCTGGAAGCTATTTTATTGTTTTTCAGATGTTAATGTTAGGCATATTTGATGAAATGCTATGTGCACTTCTGCTTGCTGCACAGCTGATCATGGTACTCTGGAGTGAATTATAAAAAAAAATATGGGATCCTATAATCTTACCCATGTATTATGTTGTCTACAGAAAGGTTTGTAAAATTTTGTGGATGAATGAAGTAATTTGATTGGCTGAAACAAGTCATGTGCCCCTGTAAATACTAAGTAAGACTGGTAAACTTAAAATATATATATATTTTGAAAAAAGATTTTATAAGCACAATAAGACAATTTAGGGATGCATAATTATGGCCAATAATCATTCCTCTTGAGCATGTTTAAAGGCACTCCGCTGAGCCTTGTGCTTACCAACACACTCAAGGCATGTAATTATTGACCTATAATACACACCCTGTCATGGCCTGTTACTTATTTAATTAAACATGTAATAATTTGTGAAGGCACCACCTCATTAGTTTACTGATTAAAGGCCTGATTCTTATACTCCAGCCATTGTTGTGAAATTATGCACATCAGTCATCATATGGTGCCTGCATACAACAGTAGTGTGTAGCTGCATGCATTAACCTATTTAACATGTACACTAAATGTGGCCCTCCCCTCCCAGTTTTGTGTGTGCATATTGGTCCCACTACAAATGGGCATATCCATCGTGCTACACGACACCACCGCAACACACTTTCTGTAAGCCAACTAGAATAACCCTATAAATTGAATTCTTATTTATGTATTTATTGATTTGTGTGTTAAACAGATAAAATTGTTGGGCATGGATACCTGCTTAGCAATTATTTACACTCACCTACCCACCCCATTGCTGCAGGAAAATTCATCAGAGAATCAGCTAAGATTGGGTTGCTCATCACAGAAACTGAGAATCCTAATCAGGATCATGCTAATGAGATTCAGCCCTGTATCTGTGATAAAACATGGTATGGAGAGCATGAGTATCTGATAGAACAAGCCAAGCTACACCAGCTCAAAGACTAAAGCCCTCATTCAGGTCATTGTATGCCATTATCACATTCTGTTTAGTGTCGGTGCACTCTAGGGCAAAATCTTATTCTGGAAAGAGAACCAGAACTTACTACATGCAGTAGACAGTAGTGTCTGTGAGACTGGTAGGCTAAAGCTCAAGTGGTGTGACCTGTGGACTGCAGTGAAGATCACCTAAAGGTGGGCAGCCCTGAAGGCACCAGAAGATGAGCATGTGAGGTGCTGGAAGGGAACACCAGTGAAAAACCCTGTGGTAGCCACACGATGATAGGTGTCCAGTGAGAGCGAAGCTGACAGTGTTGACACGCTTGACTAGAACAAGGGCAAGGTGACCTTGTTTCCATTGAAAAAGGCTGGTATCACAAAATGGTTTGCTGCCTGCTAATAGAAACATGTCCCTCTACCTTCCAAAAAACAGATGGCACAACAGAGGCCCAGCAGGCGCCACAAGTAGGGAGGTGAATCATACATCTGTGTCCTAGTCCAGACCACTGTTGGGACCCTACACTGCAGCACAAGACCACCACACAGTGATAATGGGACAGGCCTGTGAGCCCATAAAATACTCACAGCCAACATGACCTACAGTACACTGAGGGGAAGAGGTGAGATTTGGGAATAACATTTTAAAGGAGAGTGAAGGCCAAGCTCTGCTAGGGGTGGATAATACACTGGTAAATGTCACACATGAAGTCCCTTATGCCAAAGAATGATCAGTAATGAGATCCATGGGGAACCCACCAGTTCCTGGGAAGTGAACACTGATCCTGTGGTTGTGTGAAGTAACACAACACACAGCATTGTGGATCTGTCTTACCATTTATGTGTTTTTGTTGCACCATGCACAGTAATAAATATGTTTTGCATACCTATCTGATTTGTCCTTCTCTCATGTGGGTGGGTTAGCTCTAAGATTCCATGTGGTCTTCAGGATATTCTTTTGCACCGCCCCATTCAGGAGGTGATGGGTGGAGATCCCTGTGCAAGGACTTGCATGCGCCATAGTCATCTCTGTCCTAGTCAATGATGTCATAATACATGATGCCAACCATACTGGGGTGTAGTGAGAGCACAGACACCTATTGTGCACGTGCCCATGGCTCAGGGGAAGGGTAGACACATAATGCAAGGTCTTATGACCCTCAGCAGTGTGTCTTTAGCCACATGGCTACTTTCCTGCAACATGTGGATCACTTGCTTGGAAGGATAGGTACATTGCCTGCATGTAGACTGTAGTGTGTGGAATTCATGAACTGTTGCATATATTCTTGGCCATATAAACATGGATACTGCATCTTGCTTTTGGGGATCTTACACATCCCAGCACAGACATACGTGTGACCAGTTGTCCTTGCTTATATGTGGTAGCTGCATGGCCCTCTAGCCATGTCACTTATGGTCTTTATGTTGCTGCATGAGGTTGAAATATGGGGGGAGGGGTTCTCACATTTAAACCTGATGCACATGTGCTGTCAGGGTCCTTATTTCTTAAAAAAATGCAGTAGTATGCTTTCTGCTTCAACTTCTACAAAGTATTTGCACTAGAAAGCAAATACAGATGATGAATATGGATTACATTTTTGACAGACTCATTCTGCACTGCCAGTTCAAAATTCAGGATTTTCTCTTGTTCATTTTAAACATTTGGCATTGCAGTTAGTTCCACATTATATTTTCTCTTTTCTTTATTTGTCATTTAAGAAGTACCTCTTTAGAAGAGTCTTGCATATCTAGCTATCATTTACAAAGCCTTATATACTTGCTGAGAAAAATGCCTGCCTTTTCCAATATACATTGTAATTGTTAGAAGGAACAAAAATCACAGTATAAATGTCAAAACAAGGCAACAGTTCTCTCCCTATATGAATTTTAAGCTTGAGCTGAAGCTTAATTTTTGGTACGAGATGAAATATTCATTGGTGATACAGAGAGTGCCTGTTAAGACAAACCCTGTGGCATGTTTTATTTTCATTAAATGCCCCTGGTTGCGTAAGACCTGATGAATCCCAATAAACTGGGAGACAGTGGCACAGTATACACATTTCGTTCCCAGATTATGAAGTGGGGGAAGGGGCATGATGGCTCTACATTCCCTTCTATTCTTAGATTACTACAGTATGTTACCTAGTACAGGAATAACAGATAAAAGTGCAAGTTTGATACTGTCATGCCATCTCCCATTCAGTACTCATTTTGCACAAATTTGTCTAAACATAGGAATTGATATGCATTGGTTCCCTTTGTGAAGTTACATTCTGTGTGAAAACAGCAGGTGATGGCCTATGCAAATCAAGCCTGTGGTGTAAAACGACCCTTCAGAAATAGTAGATACACATGACTTACCACACCTTTTGTAAACAGAACATAAACCTTTTTTTTTGTATATATTTTTTATACATTTGGAATGTAGTGTACATCAGTGAGTTCCAGAATCCAGTGACATCAGCTGTGAGGAAGCTTTAAGTGAACCTTTCCATGTAGGGCACCCATTCAACTGATGTCATTGGGTTCTGGAACTCAAAAGTTGTTAAAAAAAATAAATACTGGGAATGAAAGAAGACTGCGTTGACAAGGGAATCCCAAATAAGGGAAAAATAGAACTATTTCAAAATAAACTCATCAGACAATATGCTAGTGGCTCCTAAACAGATGTCACACATGCCCAAATTTCAAAATACATTACAAAATGTACAAAACCAGGTTTATGTTCCTGTTATAAAGAGAAATACCCTCATACAAATATGTAAAGCCCTAGCTTCAAGAATTGTTACAGTGTGTGCAAGTTTTTAAAAAAATCTGCCACAGACCTTTTTTTGCATAGCACTGCAGATGGCTTGTTTAATCATTACCAGTGTGATATTTTCAACCAGAGGACTAGATATTTTGAGAATATTTAATAAGGATAAACTGCATGGGGCTTATGGAAGTGTGTTTGCAAAGAGGCCCTGAGGCTGCAGTAAATAAGGGATATGCAACACGGAGCTGTGGAATACATGATTTATTTTCACGAGTGCTGTTTGACCTTGGGTTATCTCACGAGTGGCGTAAGCCACTGTTTTATTTTTTTAATTTTGTAAGTTTTTGGGTTTAGTTTAAGAAAAAGTGGTATTGCGCCTTTAGTCTGCCCGGTTGCTAGAGTGGTTGCTAGCTACTTGGGTTTAGGATGTCACGTCATTGCTGAGACATCTTTTCTGATTGGCTGTTTTGTTTATGTGGGTGGGCATTTAAAAAAAAAAAAAAAAACATGGCGGGTCCGTTCACTTAGTGGGAGACTGGTATTGTTTGGCATGTGATTTATTTTAATTTTAACATGTAGAAGGCGTTTTGTATCTGGTTGATCCTGCATCTAGGAGTATGTATGAGTGCTATGCTTCATTTCGCTGTTTTAGTTGTAATCAGTGCAGGGGAAGAAGCGGAATCTGGTGGAGAGACAGAGAGCAGGAAACCTGAAAGGGAACGGAAACAAGCAGAAGAAGTGGTAAGATGAAAAACTTTTTAAATTAAAAAAATAAATGACCAGTTCTTGTGAGGAGAGACTTGCTATTGAGAGAGGGTTCTGTAACCGTACCTGCAGAGCGAGGTGTGCGTGCAGGGTGGGGAGCCTAGGAGACGCTGTATTAGGAAGTAAGGAGATGCTGCATTACATTGGAGTGGCTTGAAGGAGAAGGTAAAAGAAAGTCCTGATCAGCTGCACTGCTTTTTGGTTGTTAAAATGCTATTGTCGGTGGATGGGCTGTGTTTTGTGGGTGGCAGCAGTTTTTTTTATTTTGGTGGGTGCACAGGGGGCATGCAGCAGAACTAAAAGGAGGCATGCAACATAAATAAAAGGTGGTGAACTACAGGTTAGATTGCAGCTGTGGAGGTAGAAGAAAAGAAAAAAGGTTTAAATTTTAAAGAGGCAAAAGGTTTTTTTGAATTAAGTGGACTTGTTCTGGAGTTGTAGTAATGAATTTATCTAACTGTCTATTCAGCCACACTTATTGATGTGCTGATTGTCTTCTCGGGCTACTGTCTGTGAAGCAGGGAAAGTGAAAGTATGATGAAGTAGGAAGTAGTCCGGCACTGTGTGTATAAATTATAATTGTGTGGATAAATGAAATTTATCCACACAGTTTCTCAGATAAACAGATTTATCACACTCCATTTATGTCCACCCTTATTGCATAAACAGAATTATGCATACAAACAATAACACTTGTTTGATTTATTGCACATTAATATTTAAGGAACTGCAGAGCCCACCTGTAAAAAAAATCCCATACCCTGATCTAAATTGTTCTAATGTTTCAGTGATGATTGACTGAATCCTGGTACAAATTTTGGGTTTTATGTTGAAACCAAAATAAAATTGTCAAGTTGGGTGGAAAGTGGCTAAGAGGAAGGACACATAAGGTAGTAGCAAATAAGGAGTTCTCAGAGGTAAAGGAGGTTACTCATGGAGTACCACGGGTATCAGTGGTGGGCCCCGACCTTTTCAATGTGTTTATTTGTGACATAAGGGAATACATAAAGGGCAAGGTCTGTATCTTTGTGGGTGACACAAAGATCTGCGCACAGGTTGACCTGGAGGAAGGGATAAGGAATTCAGAGAGGATCTGGGCAGGCTGGACAGCTGGCCAAAGATCTGGCAGCTATGCTTCAGTGCAAAAAAAGAAGGGGATGCACATTGGAAAACAGGACCCAACGGTCCAATACGAAATGGGGGGGGTGGGGGATGGAAAGCACCAAGGAGGAAAAGGACCTTGGGTTTCAATATAAGGAAGACTAAAATCCCCAGCATACTGTAACAGAGCTGTGGGAAAGGCAAACATAGGGAAGGGGATAACCAGCAGAAGTAGGGAGGTAATCTTCCTACCGTACAGACCACTGGTGAGCCCACATCTGGAATACTGCTCAAGGTATGGCATTCCACACCAGAGGGAGACTGTGACAAAGTAGAAGCAGTATAGCTTAGGACAACCAGGATGGTCTAGGGGCTAGGAGGCAAGTCAGATGAAGAGAGGCTGGAGGACTTTGACATGTACATCCTCGAGAGGAGAAAAGGAAGGAATGACAAATAGAAATGAACAAGTACCTGCACTGGATAAACAAGCTGGATGCCAAGGAACTTTCCTCCCTTCAGCTCGTTACAATGATGAGTGGGAACTCACTTAAACTAGCAATGGGGAGATTCAGGAAAGATGTACATAAGACTCTTTTTCATGGAGAAATTGGCAGACAAGTAGAACAAGCTACCTGAAGTGACAAGGGCCAAATTGGTCTACAGTGATGGGGCAGTAATTTGGACTTAGTCTGAAGGGGGAGCAGAAACTAAGGAGCAAGATGGCCACTAGGTTCAGGGCAGAGTACTTGGATAGGGTGGGCAGACTGGATTGGCTGGCAGGTGTTTTTCTGCCAACAGTGTCTATGAATCTATGTGCAAGGTGTCACTGTATTTAAGTTGAGTTGTCTGAGATATGAGCTGAGAGGACCCTAAATGTTATTGTAAATATGTATCGACTGTCTAACAGTTCCGTGTAAGAACAGATATTGTCAAGTGCTGTGAAAAGTTTTACCCCAGTGTATGTATTCCCCCACCCAAACTGACATACTGTACCTGACAACAAGATATATTCCCTCTCACTGTACCTTCTTGGACAAATATTTGAAACAAATAAACAGCAGCAGCCCTCCACTAGGAGAGGGTTCATTTCCTGGAGCTACTTAATACTGTAAGTGATGTGTCCGTATACGGAGACTGCCTTTGCTACCAAATCTGAATGAGCAGAATTGAGCGTTGGAGGCTTTGTGTTGAATTGGTTGATCAAGGGGTGATTTTAAACCATAACTTAAAGCATAAAAGTGGCTAGATTAAATGGGATAGGGCGTCATTTTAATTCTTCCTGTTTCTACTCAACTGACTTCTCTTCCGGCCTAGGATACTTCAATATTTTCCTCTGTCAAATCAGGTATTTCTGTTACTTTTTAATATTATTGCTGCTAAGTCTGCATTGTATTCTCCCTTTTCATTCTTCACCTTGATCTATTCTAGTGCAGAGATGAGAATCTGTTCTGTATTTCTAGTTACACTGCACTCTTTTGTCCCAAAAAGTCATGTACATCAGAAACAGAAGAGCTGAGCAAAAGTTTGTGGTATCATGGTTCAGATCAGAACTGTTCTGGGGTGCAGCAGCTGTGTTGGCTCATTTGAGAAGGTGATAGCTCAATCCACTGGTGACTGTGCACCTCACAGGAGAAAATTTATATTAAATGCTGTAGCTTATACTGTACTTGGACTGTGTGATAGGTGATGTAATATAGGGGATGAAGCTGGACAATCATATTGGAATCACCTACAACCTAAGTTACAGTTCTCAGTTGGGAGTCAGCGGGTTGCTACAGTAGTTCAGATTCAGAGTTTCCTGGTTTGGTAATGCAGGGCTGCAGTATGAGGAAGTACTCAAATTAGGTTCTAAAAGTGCCTTGTCTAGTACTTGACGCAAGCAGTGCTGAGTTTTATAAAACCTGCAACATACTGTAGCTGTTGCCAGTTTTTCAGCCACAGTTGTGTGCAGTTCAGTTTACCGTAGTTTAGTTTAGTCTAATGTATTCAGAAGACCTTTGCGTTCAAGAGCCCTTTTTCAAAGGTGTCCATGTCAGACATATATACACAATAATACATACAAATGATAAAAGAGAGACCAAGGCTTAATAAAAATTCATACAAATACAGGCATTATATACATTTACAGTCAAGCTTTTTTTTAGGAAAAAGATTGATGCTTGAACTTAAAAGGATCAAAGAGGTAAGCTCAAGCAAATTTAATGGTAAGGAGTTCCACATCTTGACAGCCCTGGCTACAAAATGTCATTGTCATTGTCAGAATTGAATGGAGTTCTTAAAGGGCATTTGCAATCTGTTGTTACCCTTAGAACAAGTAGTGTATTTATTGTCCAAAGGCCCCAAAGTGACCTTTTGGAAAAAAGTGCTAGTTGGAGGGATATTCTAAGGTGGATAGAAAGCCAGTTAGAGAGAGTGTAAATGTTGTACCAGTGGGCATCATATTTTAGGTTAAGTTCAAATCTGCATGCTGGATTAAAGGCAGGCCAGATTTTCTCCAGTTATTATCAGCTGAGTAAATCACCAATCCATAGTATATGATCGAAATGATAAGGCTAGAGACCAAGAGTTTCTTGACCTCACTGGTAAAATTAAGTCTATTTCTATAGAGCAGGCCAAGGCATTGGTTGATACACTTAAACATGGAATCCACACGTGGGGAAAAGAATAGTCCAGCTAAATACCCAGACATTTGAAGACCTGGACTTTGATCAAATCTTCAATGGGCATAGTGATGCACCGCTCAGGACTATCTTTCAGGCTGTGGTTACTCCCAGACAACACCATTTTAGTTTTTTGGGGGAACTGATGACCAAGTTTTTAACTGTAAACTAGCTACACACCTTACTAAAATCATGTTGTAGATTTTTCTCAGGTGTTGTTAAATCACAATGTTTAGTAAAAATTACTGTGTCATCTTTGTTATGTATAATTTAGTAGTAGTCACAGACCTCTGGAACATTGTTAACAAACAGACTAAACAGTAGAGGTCCTGCAGTAGAGCCAGTCAGCATGGTGGATCAACATATGGTTGACTGAACCTTCCTAAGAGTCTTTGCCGTTTTCTTAAGGTTGACCTCTGCAAGTGATTTCTGGTGGCAACTGTGAGATGAAGTATAGGCCTGTGGTTTACACCTCCTAAGAATCTGAGAAGGGAGTGAAGAATACAAACAGGCACACAAATAAAGGTACCTGCAGACTGCCAGAAAAATGGCAGATGAAGAAACTGATACCAGTGCTGCTTCCCTGTTGGCAACTTTCTCTGGAGATGAAAGGAATGAGTGGAGTGATTCTGAAGGACCAAAGTGATGATGAGCCACTGCCTGTAATATTGTACCTGAAGCCTGCCATGCTGGCAGGCCCACTCTTGACCTATTAGGACAGTTTACCAGATGTGGAAAATAATTACACAGGCCAATTAAAGACTCCAAACTGCGTTTAGCCAAAATCAGTATTTGGAAACTTTTAAAGCATATCGGAATGCTTGCCCATTAAAATGGGAGCAATTTATGCAGCAGAGCTGAGTCAGCTGGTGTGGCAGGCCTTCTTAGGACAGGGCCAGAATACAATACAGAGAGAAACGTCCCAGCGTTTTGTGAAGGGCTTTGAGCCTCAGTCACCCTACAGATAAGGGTGCAACATCTATTCATAAAGATAACAGAGGCTGTCAAGAGGGATTCAGTCAAAAATGTATTTTACGCACTAGGTTGACTGAGCTATACAAGTTCAAAGGTGGCTACATGTAAACAGGTATATTGCTGGTTTTCTATAACTCACATGCATACATCAAGTACCTTTTGTACTAATATAAAGCATAGAACTGAATAGGGTTTCCTTACTCCTACTTCTCTGTGAGGTGTAATGACTGCTGGACCAAAATGTTCCCTTCCCACATAAGCATAAATGTTGCTTTATCCCCAGACTGTTCTAGGCCACTATTATGATCCCATGGGCTTTCAATCTGCTTCTCTGTTAATCACACACATGCCCACATGCACATGTACACACACACACACACACACACACACACACACACACACACCAGGATAAAACAGTGCAGTACATCTAAAAACTACATAACAGATACAAATTACAGACCAGATCCAGATTCCTGCAGTATGTTTTCATGGAAATTCTGTTGGTTTCAGTTCCACTGTTCAGAGCTGCATGTACTGATTATTCTGCAGTGCAGAATGGAGAAACTGGTACCGTAGAACATACAGAAAACAAAAACAGTGATCAGTAAACAGTGAATGAGACTATAAAACAGACTCAGTAGCAGTAAATACTAAAATAAGCCAACAGAACAGTGGATACCACTGGAAGGGAGAAACAAGGAGGTGATGCAGGGTATTTAAATTGGTTTCCCATCTCTCTAATGTTCTTGTGTAACTCAGTTTAAGAAGTTAAACATTCGAGTTATTGAATTGCAACAAACCAGTTAAAAGAATGGTCCTGACCATTTTGTTCTGTAAAAAAAGTGAGCTCCTTGTATGTGACCTGTGGTTCCTAATTATAGTATTGTTTCTCATACAGCATCCCATAATATGTGATGGTCTACTGGAGAGCTTGGCAATGCTGCTGTCATCTCACAGAGCAAAGCCTGCAGTTATTGGTCATACTGCCAGCACAATTAAGAATCTGAGTGCTTCTGAAAATGCACAGGTAACTAAACAGTTTCCCTCCTGGGATTTCAACAGTGCTAAACCATGTGTTTTGTAATATGTTTTTTTTTTATATTTTGTTCTTTCGTATGTTTCCATTTCCTTTCCTGTTGCTGTGTCTTGAGGCTCCCCCACATTGCTTTCGCCATTACTGATGACTGTATGTTTATGACTTATGACGTTCTGTGCATATTAATTTGGTAATCAAAAGTCCCCCTAGTTACACAGATCCCCCTTGATGCTGATGAGGATTTCCTTACCAATATATATTGGGTGGAAGATATAAAGTGGTATATCCTGCCCCTAGAAGAGGTAAGTGCCAACCCTCCTCACAGGCATATCAGTATTCACAGATTAATTCCTTTCTTCCTTCCTTCCTTCGAACCATACCCCTCTCCTTCGTTTCTCTCTTTCCCTTCATCCCTGGATATAACCAAGCTGAGTTCTCAGTGGATTTTGCTTCTACATAATATACTGCTGGGTGGACTGTAGCACCTGGAGATTATATGACTTGCTCATGGTCACACAGTGAATATATGATTTTGCTGGAACTGGAACTTGGTCTGCTGGTTTACAGTATCATACTGTAACCACTGAAATGCATTCCTAGTGAGTCATCTTGGATATGATTTATTCCAAAATAGTTAAAAGCACACCTTGATATGAAGGTCAGACATTCAATGACAGTTTAAGAAAACTGATTCAGTTCAGGTCAGTCATCTATGATCCACTGTGCAAAATGTAATGAGCATACCTACAGCATTATAGGATTTATATATTGTTGTACTCAGTACATTTTAAGAAAATTGATTTTGCCATTGTCCTCAGTCAAATGTCTTTCATCAGCTATGTACCAAAATGCAGCCAGCAAGGGCTCATGTACAAGGTCATGTCTGAAAATAGGCATCTTTATGCCCAGTGCAGTTATCTGGGGAACAAAAACAAATAAATAAGTTCATCACATTTTGAATACGTTCATCACATTTTGAAGGAAAGTAGCTGTACTTTTCTGGAACTGTTTATGTAATGATAGTTTACTAAGATGCCAACTAATCACCTATTGTTGATCTGCTACAGAAAATATAATGATCACATATATAGGATTAATATATATTTACATTCAGAACATTTTAAAGAATGCAGATGAAGTCGTACTAGAATTATAGCTGTAATGAGAGTTTAACTAATGTATTTATTTTATTTACATTTTGATGACTAGTGGGCCCTCTGAGACAGTCAAGTCCCTTTTTTCAGGGGTGACCCGGGGAATCAAAATGTTCCAAGCATAAGAAAACAGTACAGATACAGATAATTATGTACAAATATCATTGGACAGTTACATACATTCATGGACTAAACTAGCCATCCCATTCATTGGTAGACAGTACAAATTACAGATGTCAGTTGCAACAAAGGTGAACAAACGGTAAGGTTGATATGAGCATACAATATAATCGTTGTAGTTAGTACATAAGTGCAGAATACACAGACAATTGGCTGTGTACACACTCATAGCCCTAGACATTGATCATACACACCAGGAGAGTACAGGCAAGCAGGTGAAGAAGTTTAGAGAGATTAGGTACAGTTCCCATTACAGACAGGAGGCTTGTAAAATATTTCCCTATATTGTTTTTTGAAGAGAGTAATGGTCTTGCATGAGAGTAGTGAGTGTGGGAGGTCATTCCACTTTTGTGGTGCTGTGAAGGAGAAGGATCTTCTTCCAATGGCTAGGCGAGTCTTGGGCAGACCCAGCATTGGGAGGTGTGAGGACCTGAGTGTTCGTGGGAAAGGTTTCAGGGTTAGTAGGTTAGATATACTCGGAGGAGGTGGGAGGTATATTAGCTTGGAGGTGGCACAATATACTGGGAGGCTGAGTCTGGCCATGTAAGACGGCTAACACAAATTGTTCAGCACGTCACAGTGATGGGCGCGAGCTGGGGCCTTAATATCAAATCGGACAATTCTGTGATAGGCCATTTTGAGTTTGTTCAGGAGTGTAGTCTTATAGGAGTGATTATAGAGGCCATACCTCTCAACTGTCCTGGATTTAGCGGGAAATCCCGTTTTCCTGCCGTTTGTCCCACCGTCCCGAACTGACTGGCCATCTGCACGATTTTTCTTTGTGTCTAGCGAGCCCCTGTAGCCCATGCGGCCCACGCCACCTTCGCCACGCTCGCCGAGTCGCCTCGCCATTGTCTCGCTGAAAAAATCCCCATGTCCCCATATTCAAGCTGCAGCAGTGACGTAGCGGCTCGTTGCCTGCCCTTGTAGCCAATCGCATGACTCCCATGCTGTCTGTTGCTGTTTTTAGCACACCCGCCCGCACAGACCTGATTTTTGTGTCCCCCCTCAGGTCCGAATGAGGAGCATATAACAGGACCACTCTGGCACTCTGAACTCACACCAACTGAGCCCAAGAAGAGTTCCAGAGTGCCGGGGAAGTATTAGCATGATCGTCGCTGGAGATAGAGAGAGAGACACAGAGCAGCCTAGGACTCGGAGCGCCAATGAGACAGGGGACAAGTGAAGAAGTGTGCCGCGCCACCCGCCGATTGAATCGCCGCCAGCCAGCCTGGTTTTTTAGTTCTGCTAGCCTAGCTGCTGCCTACTGCTAAATCACTATTTAGAAGTTGTATTTCACATTCACTACTACTAGATAAAAGAACTAAGCAGCAGCAGCAGTGCCGGCAGCAGGTACTGTCCAATTGCGATTAGGGCGCTATAGTAACAATACCGACTGCTAGCACCAGCACAGCAGGAGCACAGAGCAGCTCAGCAGCACAGAGGGAGCAGAGCAGCCAAGCACAGCAGGACGAGGATGACCTGAGACTGACCCAGTGTGCCAGCCAGTGCCTGAAACTCTGCCAGAAGAGAGACTACCAGGTCCACCACACCAGTGCCTGCCTTAAGGTAAGTATTATCTCATGATTGCCACCATATCATTGGTTGCCAAACTTGCCACAAAAATGAATGCCAGCTTGCCAAATGCCAACTAGTACTCTGACAGTATCAGACACAGACCAGTGCAGTGCCAGTCACTGTGTGTGTAAACAGGGGGAATGGGGGATAGGAGAAGGAGAAGGACTAATAATTATGTATATGGCTATGCTAAGGAGATGAACTGTTAATAAATAACTGTAAATGCCCCCTTTTTTTTTTTTGTAGCAACACATGTGGGGGTATCAAAGTGCTAATACCTGTGATATTTCCTTCCCTGAGAGCTAGACTGCCATCACTTAGTCATTTATATGTAGGTTCTGTCCTGCTCCACTCTGGGGAAAGCTAATATTTGTATTGTGAAATGTAAAATATAGTTCAAACTTCAGTTTCTTAAAATTGTTGGAGGGGGGGAGGTCAGAACCTCCATGTAACTGAGTAAGAGAACCTAAAAAGAGATGGCATGGCAAGACAAATTGAGGTGGTGATTTGATGAATGACCTGCCTATGTTGTAAAAATATTAATACAGTATACAGAAAGGTTTTCTTTAAGTTTTTGTATGTAGTTGGTTATGTGTTCTCTTCTGTCCACACTCTGGGTGGGACAGTCAGAACTCAGAACAGAAGTGTCTTAGTCATTTATATGAAGGTTCGGTCCTGCTCCGCTCTGGGGAAAGCTAATTTTTGTATTGTGAAATTTAAAATTACAGTTCAGTCACTTAAAATTTGTGGGTTGGGGGGGGGGAGGTCAGAACCTACATATAACTGAGTAAGAGACCTAAAAAGAGATGGCATGGCAAGACAAATTGAGGTGGTGATTTGATGAATGCCTATGTTGTAAAAATATTAATACAGTATACAGAAAGGTTTTCCTTAAGTTTTTGTATGTATTTCGTTCTGTGTTCTCTTCTGTCCACACTCTGGGTGGGACAGTCAGAACTCAGAACAGTCTTAGTCATTTATATGGAGGTTCTGTCCTGCTCCGCTCCGGGGAAAGCTAATTTTTGTTTTGTGAAATTTAAAATATAGTTCAAACTTCAGTTACTTAAAATTGGGGGGGGGGGTCAGAACCTCCATATAACTGAAGAGAACCAAAAAAGAGAGGTGGTACTACTGTCCTATTTTTCTTCTACTGCCGTGCCTATAAATCGGAATTTGTTTGTTGACCCGGTAAGCCCACTGGGCCTAGAAGTCCCTTTTCGGGAGAGATACAGACGATAAGCAACTGACCTTGAACCAGATTAAGCTGTTGGTGGTATTTTTAGTGAATGAGGAAAATTTGGCCAGGGCATCGGGGAAATTCCCCTACTTCCTGCTTCCTGTGAGCAGGGGGGACCCATTTTCTGGTGGGACCAAGATGGCGGAGGAGGAGGACAGTGGAGGAGGACATGCTGTGGCTGAGTTAGCAAGGCTCAGTGGGGAACATGGTACGGCTTTCCGGATGGCTGCAGAGAGCAGTGGAAGTAGGACGGATGTTGCTCAACTCCTAAATCATCCGGCGGGGACAGTGGTACGGCTGGGATGCACCTTGATGGTGGCCAGCATAGTGTACCGGAATCCCTGCAGCCTGAAGTATTAGTGCACGATGCGGAAGTCATTGGGAGTGTGGAATTGGAGCAAAACCGTGAGTTTCTGATGGAGCCTGAATCTCGGAGAAATGATGGGCGAAAACGCTGCAGTTTTGTGGAGCTCCAGCTCTTTCGCAAGGGTCTGAGGAAGCTTAATGTATTGTTGGAAAAAACCGCAGCTGATAAAAGAAGCTTTGGCTGAGTTCAATGAATTAAAACAACAAGCTGAGGAGGATCGAAAAGAAAAAGGCCTGTTTTGGACTCTCCTTCGGGCCTACCAGGTACTGAACTAAGGTTCTAAAAGGCCCCAGTTTTTAGATCAATCGACGGATGAAACCCCACCTCAGGATGCTAATCTGGTGGTTAATGAATCCTGGTCCCCTCAACAAGCTCTCCAGGAGGCAGGTTGGATACAATCAGATGAGGGAGGCTGGATAGCCGACCCAATAATCCCTCTGCCGGGAACAAGCGTAGCAGATGGGGAAAAGGCCAAATCTGCATCAAGGGATGCTGTATCTAGCTATGGGCCAGACTGTTTTGAAACTTCCCCTGTAATAACTGTACACTCTTCTTTATGTGTGTCTCCTCAAACCAGTATTTCTAATTTACTATCAAATGGTTCTTTGCTATCAGAGCCCACGTTAGGGCAAACTGTCACTCCTGAAGCTTTAAGTTATGCAAATGTTTTGGGTTCTGAGTTAAATCCAGTACAGGATCAGCCTGTTATCTCACAACCCCTGTTACATTTGCTAGTTTATTTAAAAAACAGTTACTTTGGCAAACGAAGGAATGCAGTGCGTTTAAGGTTCCTAGGTCCTATGGATGGTATGCCAGATCGTTTTATGTAGGAAGAAGGTTTTGATTAAGCAAATGCTGGTTTTTCTCCAGGGAGGTGTATGCCTTATACACACCCAGGGGATAACAATTATGACATTAGTTTTCGTACACCAGATTTGCTAAATAAATTTTGGATGAGATATGCTCTTTTAAAACTAACCCAGCGTGGTTACATTTTTCAGGCTATACCTCTCACCAAACAATCCTTTAAAGTAATAAATGTACTTTTTGAATGAGGGAGTAAATGTAGAAGATATAACGTACTGGGTGGAAAAATGTACTGTTCAGGGAATCCTGAACCTATATTGATGATGAAGGTTTCTGGAATGGAGGGTGGAGATATAAGGTTAATCTATTTCAAAGCGATGAAGGTCTACAGCATTTACCTAGTTGTTTCTATTTGGTCGGGATAAGGGTTTTATTTTTATCCAGGCCAACCAAGACATTGTTATAAGTGTGGCTCTCCTAGGCACCTGAGTAGGATGTGTGAAGTGGTAAATGTGCTCAATGTGGAGAACAAGGACATGTCCTTACTGACTGTCATCACCCCAGTAAGTGTTCACTGTGAAGATGCACATTCTTTGTTGATTGCTCCTTACGCTGCATAAAATAAATCTGGAGACTATAGTATTCAAGATTTTTACATCAATCGTGATTAAAGCTGCCCTTAGGAATAAAACCCTACCACACCCTCTGGGAGACCTCAACCACATATTTCTGGTAATCATGGTTGTGCATTGATTCAAAAGAACCTCAGTTGCAGATACACCCTGATGTTTCTGAGCCTCTGTCAGCGACACAAAATCCTGTCTCTCAAGTGGCGGTTTCTAGCGGCAGTTTGATTTCAATGCCTCCACCGCTCCGCCCCAAGAGGCCTTTACTCTGGTATCTTCCAGAAGACGTAGTCTTCGATCTGGCAATATTAGCATGGTGATTCCTGACCCCCTATGACGGCTACACATAATCCTTTTATTGTATTACAAGATGACACAGGACGAGTCTGACTCAGTTTCTGTAAATTCCTCACAACATGATGGTACGTCTGATATAGACCAAAATTTGGCAAAAACTGATTTAGGCAAAAGAAAAAAATAGATTGGGAATGAGGAAAGGGAACAGAAAAATAATATGCTAAAATGCGTTCAAAATATGGCTGGTCGTTTCCCTCTCTTGATGGTAGCAGTTTATAATCTTTCGGTAGCTTCTTTAAATGTGAATAGTATGTTATCCGAGAGGAAACGGTGTTGATTTTATCACTTTTGAGAAAAGGATTATGATGTGGTTTTTGCAGGATACTAGGTTACATACCAAACTCGATATTGAATTAGCAACTGCTGGCTGGAGATGGGGGTTACCTATTGGTCTATGGGTGAAGACCCCTGTAGTGGTGTAGGTATAGCCCTAAATAGTCCCACTGCAAAGGTGATACAACTAGTTGATCTTGTCCCTGGTCGGTATTGTTGTTGGATGTAGTGATTAACAGTTTACAGTGTCAGGTTAATCAATGTTTATGCACCTCAAACAAAATTTGCACATATTGAAATATTTCGCTTATTTCAACCTTATTTATTTACTTCAAAGTATGTTTTTTTGGGGGGTGACTTCAATTGTAGTAGATACAATACAGATAGGGGATGCCGAACCACCAAAATGTTTTGTGATGCTACTTGTCTTAATAATTTACTTGTTCAAACAGGCCTTAGTGATGTTATGGCCCTTTCAGGGAATCTGGCAAAAACATTTTTTCAAGGCAATAAGGCCACAAGGATAGATTTTTGGTTTCTTTCCGATTCCCTACAGGTGACTGATACTAGAACATTGGCTGTTACTTCCTCTGACCATGTAATTATAGTAGCTACGGTGGCAAGTCATATGCCTATGCATCGGGGTCCAGGGTACTGGAGAATGAACTTTGCTCTATTACTTCTTCCTACAATTGAAGATGGCTTTCTAGCTATTTTAAAGGCCAGGAAATCTGTGTTATGTCTCTGTGATACTTATCGGGAATGGTGGATGGATACAAAAACTGAAATTAAACGTTTTTTTCAATCAATAGGGAGATTATATGGTAAATACAAAACTGATACTTACTTAAATTATAGAAAGGAATTTTTGGTTTACACTTTAGAATGGCCAATGGTGAGGTTTCAGTCCTCCCCAGTTATACTGAAATAAGAAAAAGATGAATAATTTTCAATATGATCGGGCAAAATCTTTAGAAAATGAGCATGCTTTTGGTACCCAAGGCACAAAGGCCTTTCTGAATTCATTTCAATTTAGTGCTTCCCAAAGACATCAGAAACATATGACAGGTCTTAATGATCAGGCAGGGATTTGGTGCACACACACCAGAGAGGTTATCATGGATTGTTGATTTACATGTACAGAAACTTTTGGTATTACTGAAACATTGAGTCACACACATGAGAACTGGTTGGAGGATGTAATTTACCCCAAATTTCAGATTCAGGGTCAGTTAACTTAGTAGCACATATTACAACACAAGAGGTTGCTGCAGTGTTGGCACAAGTAAAAGCTGGTACAGCCCCAGGAATGATGGTATTCATTATGAAATTTATAAAATAATTTTTCAACAATTGTTGGAAGAATTTACAGGTGTTTTGAATGAAATACTATCCTCGGGATATTACCAAAAAGTATGAACGAGGGGCTTGTAGTTTTTATGTATAAAAAGGAGATAGAGGGATTTGTTAAACTGGAGACCTATAACCCTATTAAATACAGATTTTAAACTATTTACAAAATATTAAACAACAGATTGTTACTTAATGCACATTCCTTTACATCCGGCACAAACATGTTCCATTCCAAATAGGAACATTACCGATAGTCTAATACTTTTATGGGAACTTTTCAAAGGGATCTACAGGGAACTTACAGGTTTGATTTTGAGTTTAGACCAGGCAAAAGCCTTTGATAATGTAAGACATGGTTATTTATGGGACTGTTTAGTTGGTATGGTGTACCCGATACCTTTATAGAATGGATAAAAACCTGTTATGCCAATGCTACTGCTCAAGCTTTTGTAATGGGTGGTGGGACTATATATCCCCTAATACGGGGTGTGCCAAGGATGTCCTCTTAGTGCCCTTTTGTATTTATTTACTATAGATCCCTTAATTAGGCGGGTGTATGGTCATGACAGTATACAGGACTCTCCTTTCAAGTACTGATCCTGAAGTTAAATGTATTGCCTATCGGATGATTTATGTTTTCGATTGGGGATCTTCCCTCTGCAAGGGTTTTCAAAAACGTTTTACAGGGTTTTTTGTTATATACCGGTGCACAAATTAACTATGAGAAATGTAATTGTATAACACTGGGGATAGAATATTTTCATCCTACACAGGTTATAGGCATTCCGGTAATTAAGGATACTTGTAAAATTTTGGGTCTTTTATTCGGAGCAGGAGATTTAGCATATCTAAATTGGAAATTTAAACTAAAGGAAGCGCAAACTAAGGTAGATGTCTGGAATACATGGAGACTGCCTAAACTGAAACGGATTCAACTGGTTAAAACATTCTTATTACCCATATTTTATATTTAAGTGCGGTTTTAGTCTTCCTTTAGCTTTGGAGACACAGTTATATGGATGCTTTTTGCTTGTATATGGGGCAGTAGATTGAACCCCATAAAGAGAGCCTTGTTGTTTAGGGAGAAAAAACATAGGGGCCTAAAAATGTTACATCCTGTAGTTTTTTTCTTTACTATGTTTCTCTATACAAATTTAAAACCTCTGTTTATAGATAGAGACACACAATGGAAACCATGGCTTCAGGATACTCTGGGAGATTTATGTCTTTTCTGGCCTGAATATGAGGTATTCCGAGACAACGTTCCATAAACCATCTCCCACAATCTCTTAAAATATGTTTTGGAAAATTAAATTATAGGGTATTTCAAGGCATACCTTTTTGCATTTTACTAGAAAGGAATTATCGCATATATTTTACAAAAGTATTTTCAAGATTCAGCTCCATTTGATTATTTTCCATCTCCTATAAAACTTGCAATTGGCAATATGTTAACCTCCCCAGATTCCACCTCATATGTGGGATGTGTTATGAGTTATCCCTATATGGTAAATTAAATGTCCGAGCAAATCTAAAACATAAGCAAATTACAGATCGGTATTGCCCTAGAAGTACGATGTTTTGAATTAGTGGAGACAATGGAACACTTATTTTTGGAATGTCCTTTTATAAAAGGATTTTGGAGTCTTGTTTTACGAAATGGCCTACCTTTCCTTTATACCCCATGACGTTAGATATATTTGTGTATAGGATTCTGCCAGTAACCACTGTGCAATATGATAAAGTGACTTTATGTTTGATTTTGCTTTGTTTTAAATACTATATATGGCATGTGAGATGCCGTTTCACCATTCAACAACAATATTTTCACAAGAAGCATTATTTGGTATGGTTGCTAATGCAATATTGAGATTAAAAAGGCAGGACTATGGGAAATTTCTTCATTTATATGTCACTCTAGATGGGATTCTGTAGATTGGCTATAACTTCATTTAGTTAATTTAGAATAATTATTTTGGATGTATTGAATTAATGTTTTCTATTTGCTTTTCTTCTCTTCTTTTTTCCTTTCGTTTCATGTATAATCTTTGTTTTCTATTATGAAAACAATATGCTGTATCATTTTCTTTAATGTGACTTAACATTGATTGAATTTAGTGTTTGGTTTGCTGTCTATGATAACAAAAGTTCCCTACTCATTTTGTAAGTGGGGGTGGGGGTGGGACTGTTTTGCAGTTTTCGTTTTACATTGTTTGGATGATATATCTTTGTAATAGATTATCTTCTATATGATTTATATATTTTGTGTGATTTAACACTGTATGTTTTCAATTTTGGTTTACTGAAATAATAACAATTCCCCATCTCTTTTATTAGGGTGGGGGGGGGGTTATTTTTTCAGTATGTCTAGTAAGTTTTGAGTCTATTGCAATGTTAGTTTTGTATTTTATGTATGATGGCATATGTATTTTGTTTCAAGTAATTTGCTTTTGTGTATTATTTGACTGTATTTTACTTTCCAACTTTAATAAAAAATTCCCCTACTCTTTTTGATAAGTGCCATGGGATCTTTAACATCCACCTGAACTACCACCAATCCAGGCAGTTGGGACCTTGGTTTAATGTCTCATCTGAAAGATGGCACCTCAGGAGTGCAGCACCCCACCCTCATGCTGTAGATGTGGGAACTGAACCCACAGCCCTCTAATCTCCTGGCCTCAGAGGCCAGTGTGCTACCTGAGTCACTGAAACTTGGAAAATGCCTGTATTTCTGTCTATTGCTATTTGCTACTGTCTGGAACTCTCACTCAGGCCCTGTGATTGTGAACTGGGTAGGGGAGCGTTGGTTAAAAGCAGTGCCGCTACGACAGAGCCCTCCCCTGTGGGCACTGGTTAAAATACAAATGTATATTGCTTGTTTTGTCTGCCTTATGATGTGGTTGACAAGGTCTAGAGGTTTCAGACCTGGTGGGAGGACTTTTAAAATAGCATGCTTAAACTGTTTCAGACTTGGCAGGAGGACTTTTACAAAAGTGTGGTTCATGACCCAAACCATTTAAGTTAGATCTGGCAGGAAGATTTTTGCAGAAGTGTGATTCAGCTAAGTAATGACTCATTAGCAGCTCTTTATGTGTGCCTGAGAGAATGTGTTGGAGCCAGGCAAGATGGAAAACTTGCATATTAATGAGGATACATTAGCAGCTCATTATGTGCACCTGGTAGAATTTGTAGGACATATGTAAAAATAAAAATAAATAAAATGAATAATAGGGACAACTTAAGCTTGATTTGGACTCATTAACTACTGCTTAGGTATACTTGGTATTGCATCTCAAAGGTGGACATTGAAGGTGTTATCCAGCGATCTGGAACTGATGCTGCTCTACCTCTCTGCCTCTGCCAAAGAAATGTCATGGACCACCCATCCATCTAGCCTGAAGTCAGTGTTACATTTTTTTCTTGATTGCCGTCCTCAATAGGAGATGGATTGAGAACAGATGCTTCAAATGCGAGAAGACTGCGGTGCCAGTGGTAACTCCATACCAACCAAGAAGAAGAGGAATTCAGTGTTCCAAAGTTCCTGGAAGACTTCCTTTGAGTGGATCGCACAAAGCAAGAAAGGGCCACTGTATGCATTCTGCAAGTCCTGTGGATGTGACATCAGCATCAGCCATGGAGGACGAAACGACATACAGAGACACGAATCTTCATGAAGCATCTCAGAGTAGGAAGCATGCAGAAGGGAAGAAGCTGACCAATTCTTCAAGCACAGAGTACCTCAGAAGTTTTGGAGGCAGAGGTGGCATTTGTGAACATGTTGGCGGAGCACAACTTGTCATTTTCTTGTGCAGACCACCTCCTGAAATTTATGAAGAAGTACTGCACAGATCCAGAGGTAGTCAAGAAGATGAGCTGTGGAGCAACCAAATCCACCTGTATTGCCAGAGATGTGCTTGGTCCCAGCTACCAGGAGACTGCAGCTTCCGTTTGCCGTTGAGTGCCATTTTGCCTGTATGTTGACCAAAGCACGGACATGGGGGATGAGAAACTTCTGGTCATCCTTGCAGGTTGCTATGACATTCGACAGGGAAAAAATGTCATACAGTTTCTTGACATGCCAGCATGCACTTCAGGGACTGAACAAGCAGTATTTGACTGCATGATGAAAACTCTGGAGCAGCTGGACATCCCTGTAAAAAAACCTTGTGGCATTTTCATCTGACAGTGCTGCAGCAATGATTGGAAAGCACAACTCTGTGTTTTCCAGATTAAAGCAGGTGAACCCAAACCTCATAAATATGGGATGCTTGTGCCATCTGCTAGACCTGTGCTCCAAATCAGGGGTCAAGGCCTTGTCCTCGCCTGTTGAGGAACTCATTTCTGACATTTATTGCCATTTCTCTTCCAGCTCATTACGGCAACAGCAGCTGAAAGTGTTTGCTCTCTTTGTTGATATTGACCCATTAAAAATCATTAAGCATGCACCCACAAGATGGCTCAGTTTGAGTAAAGTTGTTAAACGAATAACTGATATGTGGCCCGCTCTGCTGTCTTATTTTAGGTCTGTGGAACCCAGAGGTGCCAAAGTCAAACTAATATGTGACCGCCTGGGCACCCAAGAAATTCAAATGACCTTTCTTTTTCTCAAATATGCCCTTGAGCCACTGTGCAATTTTAATAAGAAACTGCAGAGCAGGGAGAGCCAGCTGATGACTCTGCAGGGTGACATCAGCAAAGTCATACAGTTGTATGCCAGCAGGGTTTTGCAACCTCAGGCTGCAGTTGCCTTGTACAAAGAAGGTGTTTTGGATCTAAAGAGTGAGGCAAACTTTCTTCCACTAAAAGATGTACGTGTTGGCCCTGAAGTGCAAGAATTCATTGCAAGCAATGATAATATGGTAGGGACGTCAGTGGAACTAAGTATTTATAAAAAGGCTAAATCATTTTACTGTGCTGTGCTGCAAAAAATGTTAACAAAGCTCCCACTGAAATGCAGTGTCCTGAAGCAGGTTTCCACGTTGCTGAACCCAGCACTAAAATTACACGTAAGTGGAAGCTCTGTGGTGAACCTTGCCAAGGAACTTGGTGTATGCAATACACACTCTGAGTATGACCAGCTTTTGGATGAGTTTGGGACATACCACTTTGCAGAAACTGGATCTGCCCAGGCCTTTGAAACGAACAGTTCTGCTCTAAAGTATCGGGGCATGATGCTCTCCCAGCTATGCACCAGTGGTGACGATCTTCCCCTATTCAGGCGTCTGATGGAGACAATCTTATGCCTCCCTCACTCCAATGCGGAGCCAGAGCGGGCCTTCAGTATGGTGCGAAAAATGAAGACTGAACTAAGACAATCATTGAATGTAAAGACTTTGAACTCCATTATCGCTATAAAAATGAATGAAGAAAGACACTGCTATGAGGTAACTCACATTTAAGGAGTCTTAGAGGCTGCAGGGAAAGCAACTGTGCTTTACAACCGAGAGCACCTTGCAGCAAAAGACAAATGAGACTCTTTTCCAAACCAGCTTTTTGTGTATAGGTACATAGGTTTTAACTTGCAGTGTACAGTAGATAGCATGATTTTCATTTTTAGTATACAACAGCATGTATATGATATAGAGTAGATATCATGTAAAATATTGTGTGTGGATGTTTGTTTTTTAGTATAGATGAGAAAATATTGCGTGTTTGCTTTTAGTATAAACTATTGTGGCATGGTTTTCATTTTTAGTGTAGGGTACAGATGATAAGTAAAATGTGTGTAGGTAGGTTTTCAATTTTAGTTAAGTGCATAGACTAGATAGCATGTACAATACTGTATATAGGTATGTAGTTTTCATTTAGTCTGTTTGTTGTAATATGTAATTAAATGTATGTAATATTACCCTATAAATAGCCCAAAATAAAGTTTTTAAAAGTAAAACTATCATGCTCTATGTTGTATTCTTAATGAAGTATTCAATAACTTTTAGTTTCACGCATTTGAAAGATGTGAACACTGTGACGCAGCACTTTACGTGGCGCGAAAAACGTTGTCCCTGATTTTGAGCATTTGTCCCTGAAAGGGTAGTGTCCCTGATTTGCAGCCTTGGAGGTTGAGAGGTATGATAGAGGCACCATAGAAGAGGCCTGGGAGAAGGGTGGCAGAGGCAACAGTGCTTCTTGCACTACTTTAGAGGTAGGGAGCAGTGCAATCTAGAAGGCCTAGTTTCTGATTAGTAGCCATAGTGACACAGGTTATGTGCTCATCAAAGGATAGATGCTTGTCAAGTACTACACCCAGATATTTAAAGAAGGTAACATTTTTGAGTTGACTGTTAGTGGATGTTTTGATAACGGGGGGTCTGTGAGGTTGTGTCAAAGCAGGTATGGTGGAACAACATGGATTTCATTTTTTGTGTTCAGAACTAGTAGGTTATTTTTAAACCATGTTTCTAGAGTCTGAAAGTAATTTGTTAGGTCAGAGTTAATACTTGAGACATCACAGGAGGATCTATATAAGATGGCATCATCCGCATATAGCTGAACCGATGCCCCTCCACAATTCAGAGGAAGGTTATTAATGAATACTGAGAATAGGAGAGACCCTAGGATTGATTCCTGGGGAACCCCGTCAGTGATAGGAGATAAGGTTGAGATGGTACCGGCCCATTTGACACATTGAAACCTATTCTCTAAGTAGTTAGAGACCCAAGAGAGAGAGTTTTTGACAAGACCAAGGTGGTGAAGCTTACAGATGAGAAGTGAGTAGTTGACTAGGTTGATTGCCCTTGTTAGGTTGACAAAGACTACACCAGTGGCTTTGCCCAGGTTTATAGCCTGGAATATATCAGTGGTGACCCTCTGGAGAGCAGTTTCTGCCCCATGTGTTTTCCGAAAGCCATGCTGGTTACTAGTGAGAGCAGTGGTCTGTTCAAGGTAGGATGACAGTTGATTATAAAGTATTCTTTCTTGGATTGTAGCAATTGGACACAAGATAGATATGGGTCTATAGTTTTCGATAAGGTTGGTTGGACCACTTTTATGTACTGGGACAACAAATGCGGTTTTCCATTTGTCTGGGATGATTAGCGAGAGGAAGGATCTATTGATTAGGCAGAAGATCGGGTAGGCAAGTGCAGGTGCAGCTATTTTAAGAAATGTGGGTGGTAGGGAGTCAAACTGTGGTGAGCTGTCAGGGTTAAGTCCCCTTAGCAATTTAAAGACCTCTTTTTGGGAGGTAGTTTTAAGTGGAAGAGTGGGTGTGGAAATTCCGAGCGGCTAGCTGGTGGTACAAGACAATTAACAGGAAGGTCGGTTTTGTAGGCATCAAGGTCCGAAAAGAAGTGGTTCAGCCCTGCCACTATCTCCATGGGTGAGGATAGTGTGGAGCATTTTGCTGTCATTGATTCAGGAAGATCCTTTCATTACCCTTTAGGAGCATGTTGATTTCCTTCCAGAAACATTTGGGGTTGAGAAGTGTTCCTGTTGTGATAGAAGATGCTCAATTTTGGCTTTGCCTATCTTAGATTTACAAATATTGCGTAGCTGGCGGTAGGTGTTACAGTCAGAGTGGAGACTGTAACCCTCAGTCAAACGTCTGATCTGCTTCCTACCCCGATGCAGCCGGCAGTTGCTGACCCATTGAGGATGTGGTAGCATTGCTATCCTTGACACCAGAATCCTGGGTTAGGGAATGAGCATGGGACATCAGAGGCCATCTGGGGAAGGAGGGGTTGGATTGCACTAAGTAAGTGACAGAGAATGGTAGGATGGGGCTGGAAAGTTTTTTTTTTTTTAATGTTAATACTTTTTCTGTCCCTGGTGTAGGCAGTTGGCCAGACCTGCCCCCCATCTCTGTCACCTGACTCCTCAGGGGCTTACCTTTGATCCTGTGCATGTTCCTCCATGGGCATATCACCCCTGTAGTGAGAGTTAGGGTACTCCATCATCCCATTGGCAAAATGGGTCTGTTTTCACCCAAGAGAGTGCCTTGCCACCGGCGTAGAGCATGCAAGGGTCGGGTCATCATTCAGTACTGTCAGCTGTTTTTTCTTGTTGCACTGGGGACCCTGACTAGTGATGTCACAAGCTCGTGCATGCATGCATGTGGAGTGCAGTGCCATTAGGCAACCCATCTCTAATGCTTTGTGCTCTCCCAGTGGCACTAGCACCTGTGGTCACCCAGGTGTCAGTCTGGCACTGTAAGGTAAGGTAAAATGTATTTATATAAGGCGCCCTTCCTGAGCTCAGGGCGCCTTAACAAAGTTTCAACATAACAGTAAATTTTAAATCCATAATAATTAACACATTTAAACATCACTTAGCATTAAGTTCCCAAAAATGCTTTTTCAAACAAGAAAGTTTTCAGTTTTTTTAAAACCGTCTACAGTCAGGCTATCACGTATCTGATGAGGTAGAGAATTCCACAGGGTAGGTGCCATAAAGGTAAAGTTCTTCCACCAAGTGTTTTCAGGGTTACCCTGGGAATCTCTAGCAATCCCTCATCAGAGGATCGGAGGGAGCAGGAGGGGCAGTAAGAAAACAGGAGTTCTTTCAGGTAGTGGGATCCCAAGCCATGTAGGGCCTTTATAGGTCAGCAACACGACCTTGAAGGTGATCCGCCACTGTACAGGCAGCCATTGCAGTTCACACAGCACAGGTGTTATATGGTTAGATCTAGGGCTTTCAGTCAACAACCTAGCCGACACGTTCTGCATCAGCTGCAAGCGGCGGATATCCACTCCCAACAGCCCTAGATAGAGGGCATTGCAGTAATCAAGATGACTGGTAACTAAGGTGTGGACCAGGGTAGGAAGATCTTCAAGTGGGACCAGGTGTTTCGCCCATGCTGTATTCCTTAGATGAAAAAAGGAAGATTTGACTACAACCGACACCTGTGCCCTCAGGATCAGGCCATCATCAAACATAACACCAAGGTTACGCACCTGGCCAGAGGCCATAAGCGGGGTCCCTCCCAGAAATAAACCTGAGGGTTTCCCCTCCCATGAACCTAACATCCTCACCCCTGGATCCACCACCAATACCTCTGTTTTACTTGAGTTCAACCTAAGCCAGCTGGTACTCATCCAGTTCTGTATCTCCAGCAGGCAGTTGTTAAACACTGTGATTGAATCAGACTCCTGCCCAGGCACAGAAGACAAGTAGAGCTGAGAATCATTAGCATAGCAATGAAAACTCAGCCCATACCATCTTATAATGTCCCCCAGTGGAAGCATATACACCGCAGATAATATGGGGGACAACATCGAACCCTGTGGCACCCCACAGGGCAGGCAGTGAGAGGTTGAGGAATAAATCCCCGACACCACTTTCTGAGTCGTGCCCTCAAGGAAAGATCGAAACCAACTGTGGACCACCCCTCTTAGTCCATAGAAAAAACTACAGGCGTTCGAGCAACACTCCATGATCTACGGTGTCAAATGCCACTGAGAGATCAAGGAGAACCAAGATGGAATGAACTCGCCGATCTCTCACCATCAGGAGATCATATAGTACCCGTACAAGAGCTGTCTCAGTGCTATGCCATTTCCTGAAGCCAGACTGGAGAGGGTCATGGATACTGTAGCTGGTTAAATGATCCTCCAGCTGCAAAGAGACCACCTTCTCGATAACCTTCCCAAAAAAGGGAAGGTTCGAGACCGGTCTGTAGTTTGCTGGGCAGTCGGGATCAAGGGAGGTTTTTTCCAAAAGGGGCAAACTACTGCCTCCTTTAAGGGATCTGGAAAGATCCCTCTCTTCAATGAAGCCACCACTATCCCAGTCAGGATCGGGCCAATGACTTCTACACACCCAACTAGTAGGCGAGTAGGGCCCGGATCCAGACTACAGTAGGTTGGACGCAAAGTCTGGATGATCCTTACTATATCCATGACTGCTGGTTGGCTAAAGGAACCAAGTCAGCAGGGCATTAGTACCACTCGGATGACCAATGCAAGACCCAATGGGGAGGCACTGGCTGATCTCATCCCTGATGGTGGACATCTTATCAGCGAAGAAAAGCGTAAACTCCTCACACTGTAGCTGTGATAATGCTCGACCGGCATGAAGACAGGCTGGATTGCACAGTCTGTCCACAGTCCGGAAGGGCTGGGCTGGTCTATTCCTCATTGCAGCAAATTTCATGGACAGGAACTCTGCCTTCTTATGGGAAACTGCTGATTGGTAGATCTTATAATGATCCAACAATCTAAGCCTGTCCACCTCCAGGCGAGTTTTCCACCAGTGTCTCTCCCATCTTTGACCCTGTCTCTTCAACCCACAGATCTCCCCAGTAAACCATGGAGCCCCCGGGTGAAGAGTACAGGGGTGAACATGAGTTGGAGCAATGACATCCAGAGCCCCCACAACTGCCTTATTATAGGCCAGCACTAGGGGCCCTGGGTCAATGCTATCCATTGACAATCCCGAGAATTCCAGCTCCATCATTAGGCCCTCTGAGGTAACTCCTCCCAAAGGACAGAACTGTACTATCTCCTTAGGGGCAGGCCTCTTTCGGGGAGCTGCGAAACCGAACCTCAGGGCATGATGGTCAGACCACATAGGAGATTTCCATCCCCAGATGGAATATCAAGTCCAATGAGTGTCTCCCCTCATGAGTTGTAGAGGTAACAACCCGTGCCAGGCCCAATGAATCCATCAATTGGAGGAGGTTTTGTCCAAAAAGCTAGAGTTCATCATCAACCCAGACATTGAAGTCCCCCAAAATTAACCATCAGGGGAGACTCCAATACCCTCTCGGCAACGAAGTCTGCAACCTCCCTCAGGAATTCCCTCCCATCACCTAGTGGACGATAAATGAGAAGGATTCTGTAGCCTGCACCTGCACCCACAATACACTCAGAGGAATTGGTACATCCAGCTGGCACCTCCCTGAGATCCAGTTCCTGTCTAAAACAGACTGCAACCCCTCCCCCGCACCTCCAGCCAGGTCTCTGTGATGCAAGCCAGGTCAGCAGACATAACAAGATCCGCCACCACTGCGGTTTTATTCCTGATAGACCTGGCATTGCTTAACACCGCCCAAAAGGGACAGAGTCCTAGGATGACTCCACTTCCTGCCTGACCAAGTCAGTGCCCTTGGGTATGGGTACAAGGCAAGGTAAGCCTCGCTCCTGTATCCATTTCGCTCGAGGGCATCTCCTGATTCTAACTGTCTCTATCCACCCACTCCATTCCCATCTTCCCAAGAGTTCCAGGATCTCCTATTCCTTACACTCCTCATCTCAAAATGCCGAAAACGCTGCAGTTTTTATAGACTTCCGGAGGAAGTGCAGGATATTCAAACAGACAGAGATTCTTTAGTCTTGAGAGGGAGTACTGCCTTACTGTATCCTTAATACCCCAACACATATTTCAGATAATATAAATAACACTATATCTGATTTACAATCCCACATAATCAACACTTCACCCCTTTATATTAAAAACATATAATTATCAAAGAAACCCTGTCACACCAACCTCTTAAATAATAAAAAAACACCCTTTCATAATTTTAATAATAACCCCCTCCCCTCTCTCTCTCTCACACAGAGAGGGCAGGAGTTAAAACAATAAACAATTAAATAACACTAAATAAAATTAACAATAAACTAACCCAACCTTCCCCTCCCAAAAAAACGCACCACAAATAATAATTAAATAACTAAAGGAGCAGTCATCAGCAAGTCTCTTCACAGATAGACTGTTCAATTCGGCAGTGTTTAAAATTCTGTTGAAGAGAAGAAGGTCATGTAAATTCAAATACAACCACCTCCTCTATAGCAAAAGGAAAAGTCTGTGCATGACCCAAATGCAGCACCTCTCACGTGCATGTATTAATTCCAACAAATTTATTGAGTGGAGTATTGAGGTATTATGCAGGCACTCTCACTGCCTGAAATTTACCAGTTATTCACCAGGCACTCTCACTGCCTGGGAAATACATCGAAGCACTATCAGATGAGAAAAGAATGAAAGTCTGACCTTATCTTGAAGAATTAAAATCCTACTAGGAATCAATGTACAGGATCAAGTCCAACACCAATCTTTGAAGCCCACAGGCCCAAAAGCTCCACTTATGGAGACCATCACCACAGATCCTCTGTCACTGCAATTTCAGCCCACGGATATGTCCGTCCACCGACCAACCCCCCCCCCCCGGGGGCCTAGAACAACCGGGAATTCGCCAGTCGGTTCCCCGACTGCTCTGAACCCGGACCTCCGTGCAGCGACAGATCCGGTGATCGGTCACCAGTTCAGTCTTCTTAAACCTCTTGCATTTCACCAAGGGCTTCACAATCTCATCGGCTTTCAGTTACAAAAAAACAACACTTCCTAGGTCCCACATAAAATTAGGCTAGCTTCTGGCAATAATCCCAATAAATTTCCTTCTTCTTCATGCCACTCCAAAATTTCACCACAGTGCTCTTCCAAGTAAATTCCAATATCCAGTCCCTTCACTGCTCTCAAACCATTCGTAAGACGATCCAGACGAATAAATCCACTCACATCAAATATAATGCTGAGAGTACAAAAAAATCCCCAAAACAAGGGCCGTTCTTCTGCACACCCATGGGACTAATTCAATGCCTTTACTAATAAGGTCCCGATAATGCTCGGACAGCTAGCTAACTCACTACAATGCTCCCTAACTAACTAATTTCTAAACTAACATAGGAAAAAATGTTTAACTGTGCAAAAATGCAAAAACGCTATACGAAAATGTATAAACAAATGCTCAAACAGTCTCCAGCGAAGTTACAGCATGCCCAGGTCGGCGGCCATCAGAGTGTTAACTAGGTAACAAATAAAACACATCAGTAGAAAAACACCTTCATCAGGAAGGAAGGCACCTGCTTCTGCAATGGCAATGCTGATAATGCCAGCCATACCCCTCACTGGAGGAGGAGGAGAGTGTCTCTTGGACGCTCGATCCTCCTTACCTCTGGCTGGTCCCCCGATATCCAAGGCTCAGTCCTGAACCCAGATCACCAGTGCACAAGCAGCAGCACTACTGCTGTGTGGACAGACCGGATCACAGGGCTGTAAAATTGACCTAATTATTATAGGGACACAGTAGTGCCACTTCATATGTGTTGCATTGGTGTTTTCTCTATAGACCCCAGTTTTCAGATGCTTATAACCTGGCCATTTAGAATCTAGCACTGTGCAATTTGGCATGCATTGTCTCAGTCCTAGGATCTACCTGCATAGAAAGGTGTACAGGAATCTGTTTTTCCATTTCTGCATTATAGAGGGTTGAATGTCTGTATTTTGCCTGTTTTTTTTTAAACCAACATGTTTGCTAATGGATAGAGAAAAAAACTACAAAGAGTTAAGTTATGAAAAACTTACATATCTGTTCGATGTTATGGAGGATTAGGTTCTTTCAGTGGTTTGCTGAAAAAATGAATACATTTTGAAGTTATAAATAATTGTTCACACTTGCTCAGTTTGCTGAAAATAACCACCTGAAAATACACTATTTTTTTAATGTTAAAGTTCTACACAAACAAAAACTTAAAGGTAATATAACTCATTAAGTGCTTAAAAGTTAAGGGTGCCACTTGAGTGTTTATGAAGGATGGGGTAGAATGAGGCACACAGTGTTTTTGAGTTAATTGGGGATTAGATATATTTTATTAAAAAACAGAACGTTTGTACAGGACTCCATTAATTTTCTGAAAATCTATGTGCTGCATGAATATTTTGAACATGTACACAAGGGTTTTCAAAATCTGTGCGTTGCACAGTGGTTTTCAAAATGTGCAACAGTTTTCAACATCTGTGTTTGTGTCATCGTTTTCACAAAACATTTACCCACATATCCTTCATGAAAGTTTTGATAATCTACGTGTTGTGCAGTGGTTTTTAAAATCAGTGTGCTGCATGCACATTGGTTTTCAAACTGTATGTGCTGTGCAAAGGTTTTTACTTAGTGTTCAAGTTCCACACAAACAAAAATTTTATATTAAGGGGGAACACTGCAGTGTTTGTAAAATGGAGAGTAGGATGACACACAATTTTTTTATTAATAATTAGATATATTTAATTAAAACCCAAAGTGCTTGCACAGCAACCCTTCACAATTTTTTTTTGAAAATCCACATGCTGCGCAAACATTTTGAACATCTATTTGGTGGTTTTCAAAATCTTCGTACTGCATGACAGTTTTCAAAAAATGTATGTGCCGCATGACCATTTTCAAGAATCTGCATGCTGCACCATGGATTTCAAAATCTGCATGCTGACAATAGTTTTCACAAAATGTTTGTACACAAGTCCTTCACAATGGTTTTGAAAATCTACACACTGTGCAACATTTTTTTAAATCTGCCAAATGATGGTGTTCAAAATGTATGTGCTATGCAAAGGTTTTTGGTTAGTATTTAAGTTCCACACAAACAAAAACTTTAATACAATATAACTTACTAAATACATAAATGTTTAAGGTTGATAAGGGGTATTTGTGAGGGAGAGATATAATGATACAACTTTTTTTTTATTTAATTAGGAATTTCATATTTTTAGTTAAAAATAAAAAGTTTGTATATAAATCTTTTATAACAGTTTGGGAAAATGTACATGCTTCATGAAGATTTTGAAGATAACTATCTTGAAAAAGATTCTAAGTCTTACATGGACAAAAAGCTGAGAAACGAAAACAATCGAGAATATGAGGAACCCAAAAAATTGTATGCATTTTGTACTACAAATTCAATTAAAGTCATACATAAACCAAATACTAAGAAAGTTAGTTTCAGCTCTACTTTGTGCAGAGCCTTTAAAGCCCTGTGTAAAGAAAATAAGATTCATGTGCAGGAAACAAAAGGCTCTGCATCTCCTGCTTCTCGAAGGACCCAGAGGACTCTACACAAAGTGTTTTGGGAGTCACTTCCTGCATCCAGGGTGCACAGAACACATGTCCCCCCTCTGGGAGGGTGCACTCAGCTTCTTGCCTAGCCCATGACCCAGACACCCTAGCAGGTCAGGGGTACATGTCCAGGTACTTCCTGATGCCAAAACGGATGGGGAAGCTGGTGCTCCACACTCGATCTACGTGACCTGAACCAGTTTATGTAGAAGTGCAAGTTCCAGATGGTCAGTCTAAGATAGATTATACCATCCCTGGAGCAGGGCATGTGGTTCTGCTCCTTGGATGTTCAGGATGCATTCTTCCACATCCCAGTCCATCGGTCCAACTGGTGGTACCTGCAATTCCACACGAAGAGGTTCTGTGTCAGTTCCAGGTCATGCTCTTCAGCTTCTTGTCCATGCCAAGGATCTTCACCATGTGCTTGGTAGTGGTGGCAGCCTTCCTGAAGCACAGGGGTGTCTGGGTGTTTCCCTGCCTGGATGACGGGGTGATAACCGGGCTGTCCAAGGAGGTCATTGAGGGGTCCAGAGATCTGGCCCTCCAGACCTGCAGAGACTTGGGCCTGGTGGTCAACCTGGACATGTCCAAATGGATCCCCTCGAAGGTAATCAGGTTTATCAGGTCAGAATTAGAGTTCCTGTGGGCCAAGGTCCATCTCCCAGCAGACTGGGCTCAGGACCTCAACTCCTTTGCGCAGTCATTTCAGGTTGGTCTCTTGCACCCTGCCCAGGATTTCCTGCAGCTGCTGGGGTAGATGTCGTTCACCACTAGTGTGGTCCATTGGGCAAGTTGACAGATAAGCCACCTGCAGTGGGAACTGGGCTGCCAGTTGTCTCAGCACCTAGGTTATCTGGACCAGCCATTCCTTGTGACTCAGTCGATGTGGGACACCATCCAGTAGTGGCTGGTCCCGCAGCATCTGGATGAAGGAATTGGTCCAGAGCTGTCTGTCATGTTCACAATGGATGCATCTCTGATAGGATGGGAAGCACACCTGGAAGACCACAGAGCCCATGGATTCTGGTCACCCTGGAAGTCCTGTCACTACATCAATCTGCTGGAGTTGTGTGCAGTGCGGGTGGCTCTCATGGAATTCTCTCCACCGATCAAGGGTTAGGTTGTGCAGGTCCAGATGAACAATACCATGACCATGTTCTACTGAACAAGCAGGGCGGAGCATACTCCCTTCCCTTGTGTCAGGAGGCTCTCTGCACCTGGGCACTCATGCACAGCCTGGGTGCAGATCTCCTGGCAATCCATACCATGGGAGTTCACAGTCAGTTGATAGATGTTGTCAGCTAGGTGGGAGAGACATTGCATAAATGGTCCCTGTATCACCAGATTGTAAGCCATCTGTTCTCCCAGTGGGGCACTCCTGTGGTGGACCCGTTTACCTCCTGGGAGAACAGAAAGCTGAGGCTATTTTGTGCCTACCTCCCCCCCCACACACACACACAATCTAGGACACTGTTGGGGTATGCCTTCATGAGGCACTGGACCCCAGGCCTCATATATACTTGATCCACAAGGTGGTGGGCAAGGCCCAGAAGGACAAGGTGATGATCCTGCTAGCTCCAGACTGACCCAGACAATTCTGGTTCTGGATCTCCTCAACCTCAGTATTAGGCCTCTGTGGCAGTTACTTCTTCATCTGGACCTGCTGACCAGACAACAGAGGAAGGTGCTGCACCCTGACTTCAGTCCCTGCACCACTCGGCCTGGTTCTCAAGTGGCTTGAGTTTCAGGCCTTGGGTCTTTCAGAAGATGTGCCTCACATTGTGGAGGCCTCTTGAAAAGAGTCAACTTGCGAATTCTATGCATTTAAATAGAAGAGGTTCTCAGTATGGTGCCAGGGCAAGCAGCTTGATCCCCCCTGCCTGCCCCTTGGTGGGCATCCTTGAGTACCTCTAGTTCCCCTCAGTCAGTCAGGACTTTGAGCAATGACCCTGAAGGTGCACCTAGTAGTCATCTCAGCATACTGGACATGTACTGGTAAGCCCACAGTGGTCCAGTAGAAGATGGTTGGCACTATTTTAAAGGCCTAGACCACTTGACCCCTCCACTATGCAAGCCACTGCCACCTTGCTGGTGCTGGCTGTGCTTATGGGCAAGCCAAATGAGCCCACTGACAGGAGAGAGAGATGCCACGCCTGTTGTGGAAGATGGTCTCTTTGATGTCTGTCACGTCAGCCAGAAGGATTACTGTGTTCCAGGCACTTTCAGTGGAGTTTCCTTATCTGGTTTTCCACAAGGACAAGATTGTTTTTCACCCCACCTAAACTTCCTCTTGAATGTGATATCAGAGTTTCTCCATAGCCAGGTGATTAACCTTACAGTATATTTCAATAACCCATCTTCATAGCTGGCCTTGTGGTGCAGAGAGCTGAGGCACCACTCCTCACCTGCCGCCACACCGCGACCCGGGGTTGAGAGCGACCTTGGGGCACTGGGGGTTGGCTGGGGAGAGAAGGATTGAGCATCTGAAGGACTGCTTTCTTTCTCTGGGGGGAGAGTTGGGTAGTGCCCGCTGCTTGCCTGTCTCTTAGTGGAAGCTGAGGGAAAGGCAGATCGGGACATGGGCAGACGCCTGTGCACGTCGCACAGGAGCACATAGCATGTACCTGGATATCTTTGCATGCCATACCTCCGGGGACCAGAACACGGAAAAGCCAGGGTTAGATGATCATGGGCACCACAGGTCCCGCCTCCCGGCTAGTTGGTTTACCAGCCCGAACTGGATTCGGTCATCGGTGGGGACCTGGGACCCCCTGCCGACCCCACTGGGGGAAGATGGCTGGCAGCAGTCCCAGTGGACATTGGGGGTATGGAACTGGCCCCCCCCACCCAGAATGAGGGACGACCAGGGGGAGAAAAAGGCAAGGGAAAAGAAAATAACCCATCTTCGGAGGCCGACCATGGGCTCCATTCTCTGGAAGTGCAGAGAGTGCTCACTTACTGCAAGGAGTGCACAGCTGGAGTTCGGGGTGAGGCTTGCCAGCTGTTCATAATATATGCTGAAGCTGCGCCTGTTACACTGGCAGCAAAGCAGATTTTCATTTTCATTTTATTAAATGGGTTAGACCATGAGTGAAACTCATTTAAAATGGTGACCCTTGGTTAGACAAAAATAAAGTTACAACAATTACAATAAATACAAACATACAATATATAACACACCAAATACATACAATTACATACAATAATTATTTTGCTATAACCAGTTAGCCACAGCAAGCCTTAGTTTGAGCAAAAAAATGAATCCAAGAACCAGGTTTTAACAACTTTTCGTGACGGGGTTTTGCTATTATACAAACAAAATTTCAAGGGCATCATATTCCAAAATTTAGGGACTAGCTGGCTGAAAAAGAAGTCAGAACGTTTAGTTTTTGATCTGGGTATTACCAGCTCTCGATAGGCCGCATTCCTTAAAGAGAGATTAACATCCCTAAATTCTAACCTTTCGGCCAGATAGTCCGGAATCACTGCTGTGATACTTTTAAATGCCAGGAGATATTTATGTAACTGTCTTCTATCTGGCAAAGAAATCCATCCTAATTTGTGATGCATCAGGCAATGGTGGGTATCCCTAGAACATTGTAAAATCAGTCTTGCCGGACGATTATAAAGTACATCTAATCTATATAACTTTCCAGAGTTAGAATAATCACAAAATACGTCTCCATAATCAAAAAGAGGAAAAATCTGTGATTCAGCAATTTTCTTTATCATATATCCACCCAAACAATTTTTGTTTCGATATAGTAGACCCACCCTTTTCCCCACTAATCTAACTAACTCATCAACATGCGACTTGCCAGTAGCTGAGGGGTCCAACCAAAAACCCAAGTACTTATAAGTCATCACTTGATCTAATTTTGTTCCCTCAGGATCAAACAATGATAGTTTAGTGCAAGTTCTAAGTTTCATAGTAGAACCAAATATCATACATTTTGTGTTACTTACATTCATTTTAAGTTTCCGTTGTGTCAAATATCCATGTAGTCTCTCAAAACTTAACTGTAATTTTACTTGGATCTCGTCCACAGAAGGAGCAGAAGTATAAACTATAATACCATCCGCATACAATTGGTAGGCCATATTATTCACATGGCATCTAAGCTCTTTCAGATAAATCAAAAAAAGTAAGTGTCCAAGTACCAATCCTTGAAGGACCACTCGAACTACTGGCAAAGGCGTTGAAACAATCTTAACAATAGTTGACTGCATCCTACCCTCTAAATAAGAAGTGAACCACTTAATGGCACTACCTGATAATCCAATGTCCCTCAAACTGGGGAGAAGAGTTTGATGGTCCACCGTGTCGAAGGCCTTGGAGAGGTCAGCAAAGATGGCACCAGTCAAAAGGCCCTTATCCATAGCTTTGTTGACATCATCCAAGACCCTCGACATGGTAGGTGAATAACATCCTGCATAGAAACATAGAAGTTGACGGCAGATAAGGACCGCAAGGCCCATCCAGTCTGCCCACTTCTTTTTCTACCTTATAAATGTGCCATCAGCCTTTGCTCTGTCAGTGACCTATCTATTCATACTCATCTGTATTGCTCCCTTATGCCTATCCCATACCTGTTTGAAGCCCTGCACTGTATTCATATCTACCACTTCCTGAGGTAGGCTGTTCGATGCATCCACCACCCTTTCTGTGAAAAAGAACTTCCTCACATTACCCCTTAATCAGCTTCCCTCTAATCTCATGCTGTGTCCTCTTGTCCTGCAATTTTTCTTATATTGAAACATGTTAGACTCTTTCACCTTGTTAATGCCCTTAAGGGGTTTGAATGTTTCAATCATATCACCTCTCTCCCTCCTTTGCTCTAGGGTATACATATTGAGCTCCGTTAATCTGTCCTTATATGTTTTCTGATGCAGTCCCTGCACCATTTTGGTTCCTTCTCTGACTGCCTCAGTTTGGTTAATGTCCTTTGAAGGTGTGGCCTCCACAGTACTCCAGATGGGCCTAACCAGTGTCTTGTAAAGAGGGATTATTACCTCCCTCTTCCGACTTGTGATACCCCTACTAATACACCCCAACATCCCCCTAGCCTTACCTACTGCTTTAGTGGTCTGCTTGGATGATTTCAGGTCATCTGTGATGATGCCCAAGTCTCTTTCTTCCCTTGTGACTGCCAGCAACTCCCCTCCCAGCCTATAGGTGGCTTCAGGTTTTCTCTTCCCTATGTGCATGATCTTGCACTTCTTTGGGTTAAACCCCAGTTGCCACTCTTCTGACCATTTTGCTAGTTTATCCAGATATCTTCTCATTCTGCCCACCCTATCTGGATCATCTACTCTGTTGCAGATCTTGGTGTCATCTGCAAACAGACAAACCTTACCCTCCAGTCCATCTGCAATGTCACTGATGAAGATATTGAAGAGGACTGGCCCCAGGACTGATCCCTGAGGTAGCCCACTTGTGACTTGCATCTCTTCTGACTGTATACCATTTACCACCACTCTCTGTTTTCTGCCTGTCAACCAGTTTGCCACCCAGTTGACCAACTTCTGACCCACCCCGAGCCTACCCAGCTCATTACTCAATCTTCTATGTGGAACAGTATTGAAAGCTTTGCTGAAGTCAAGGTAGGCAACATCAACTGCTCCCCTTTGGTCCACCACTCTGGTTACCCAGTTAAAGAAATTTGAGATTAGTTTACAAAAGGACCTTCCTTTTGTAAACCCATGCTGTCTTGGATCCTGTGCTCCTATGGATTCCAGGTGTTGCACTATCCTTTCCTTAAGGAGTGCCTCCATAATCTTGCCCACTACTGAGGTAAGACTGACTGGTCTGTAGTTCCTTGCCTCCTCCCTGCTACCACTCTTGTGGAGTGGGATCACATGAGCCCTTCTCCAGTCTTCTGGGACCTCTCCTGTGCTCAGAGACTCACTAAACAGTTCTGATAATGGCTCTGCTAGTTCCACCCTTAGCTCCTTTAGTACCCTAGGATGTATGCCATCAGGTCCCATTGCCTTGTCCACCCTGAGCTTATCAAGCTCTTGTAGGACCCTTTCTTTTGTGAAAAGACTAGTGCACACCTCCCTCCCCCCTTGTGTCCATGGTGCTGAGCTGTGGGCCCTGCCCTACCTTCTCTTCAGTAAATACTGAGCAGAAGTATCTATTTAGGATAGGTGCTTTTACATGGTTCTCCTCCTTACATACCCCCTCATCCCCTTTAATCTTAGCATACCCCCTCTGGACTTTCTCCTTTCACTAATGTATCTATAGAAAGTCTTAGTTGCCTTCTTTTACTGTTTGTGCTAGTGTTTCCTCGGTTTGGGCCTTTGCCTGCCTTACTGCCTTCCCTGCTTCCCTTAGGGAAGTTTGGTATGACTCCCTATCTTCATCCTGCTGCATTCCCTTATATTTCATGAAGGCCAGCCTTTTAGCTCTGACCTACCTTTTCTGCTACTGTTTTCAGAACCAAGTGGTTTCCTTCTTCTTTGCACTTCCTTTTCTCTAACACAATGGGATGTTGCTTCAAGTATTGCATCCTTAATGCTTGCCCACTTTGCCTGTACCCCCTCACCTATATTTCTTTTTGCCAGGGCTAGCTTAACTCTGTTGGCCATCTTATCAAAGTCCGCTCCTCTGAAGTCCCATATATTTGCCTTGGAATGGGATGATTTAGTTCTAGTTGCCAAATTGAACCATACCATGTAATGGTCACTGGCCCCCAGGTGATCTTCTACCTGGAGATCCATGATCCTTTCCCTGTTAGTACTAGATCTAGGATAGCCCTGTCTCTTGTGGGTTGTTGTACCAGTTGTTTGAGGTCCTCCCCCTGCAGGGAATCCACCATGCGTCTATTTCTGGCAGATGTTCCTGCTGGTATTGACCAATCTGTATCTGGCATGTTGAAGTCTCCCATTATCAGAACCTCCCCATTAGCTGTCATGTTTTGTATAACTTCTAACAGTAATGTGTCTATGTCCTCCCCCTTGTCTGAAGGCCTGTACACAACCCCAGTTCATATGGCTGTCCCATTTCCTGTTAACAGGGTGACCCACAGTTCTTCTGGCTCCTTGTGTGTATTCTGAATTTCTGTAGCTTTGATATTTTCGTTGACATAAAGAGTCACTCCACCCACCCCCCCCCTTTTTTGCACCTCGGTCTCTTCTGAACAGTACATAGCCAGGTATTGAAGTCTCCCAAGTGTGGTTACTGGTAAACCATGTCTCGCTAATGGCTACTATGTCCAGTTTAGCCTCTGTCATTATTGCCTGCAGGTCTGGGATTTTGTTTCCCAGACTGCGAGCATTTGTGTACATGATTTTCCATTGGCCAGATTTCGGTGTGTTTGTTGTTGAGCGAGGTCTGGCGCTTCCTCTGTGCATCGTATGGGGAGCTGGACCTTTTTCCTTACCTGGTGCTGCAAATGAACTACAAACATGCTGAACTATTGTTTGACCACTAGCTGAGGAAGGGGAGAGGTGTTCTTCCCATTCGACGTATGGGGTGCTGCACCACTCTCCCAATTTGCTAGTTTAAATATTCTGCAAAGATGTCAAACGTCTGCCCCAGTGCACTGACTCCCTCCTTAGTCAGATGCAGTCCATCAAATTTAAAGAACTTTTGCTCCCAAAACTGTTGCCAGTTCTCTACAAATTTGTGTCATTTTTCCTGACACCAGCCCTTGAGCCTTCTCTGACCTTCGTCCATCTGTCCCCCTCTCCCAGACTGGCAGGATCTAAGAGAAGGAGATGCCGGACGAAATGGATGATAGTTTGTCACCCAGCCTGGTCAGGTGTTCCTTGGTCTCCACAACTGACCGGCTGGTGAGTTTGTTAGTCCCTATGTGTACCAGAACGTCAGTGTTTTCTCCTGCTTCCTGAACAATTTTAGCAATGCGGTCAGTGTCTCTCTCTATGCTGATGAACCTGAGAGACATCTGACCATTACCCCTGGCTGGAGATAGATAATCAACTCCCCGAATCATGGAGTCTCCTATGATCAGAAGTTTTTTGGATTTCCGTTTTGCTTTTTTTGTTTTGGTTCCTGTTTTGGGTGAGTTTTGTTGTGCTAGCTCCTGTGCTACAGTGTCCTGCTCTGCAGTGTCCTCTGCCCCTTTGTTTGATTTCTGAGATAGAGGCAGATACCTGTTTGTAGTTGTTATATGGTTTGTGGAGGTGATATGTTGGAGAGCACCGAGTGATGGGGCACCCGATTTGCCCCTTCTAACCACCTGCCAACCTCTCGGACCAACTACCCTCTGTAGTCGAAGTGCTTCTGTTGGATGTTGGGGAAATGGCAGGCGGTATTTATAATATATTTCCTCTTGAATATGCAATTTGAGGCGTGCAATCTCTGCCCATGCTGTCTGGAGCTGTGCCCTTAGATCTCCAATGGCCCAGCATGTAGGACAGTCTCCTAAATCCTATAAAACTGACATTCTGACAAGTGTTCCACAGTACCTGCAGTTAAGGATATCCATTCCAGATAAGTTGCTGGGTTTATAACCTGGTCAGAGTAATTAGAAGGAAGAAAATGAAAGCAAAAGATGGATTTTGTGTTTTGATTGTTTGTTTTTGTATAACTTGTTATAACAAGTTAAATTACTAGTGCCCCTGTAAATGTGGTCACTGTGTGGATACCCCTCTAATCCGCCCCTTCCTGCTTTGCTACAGGAAATGTCACGACTGTGCTACCCTATAAAAGGAGTGTAGTGTGGGGTGGTTGGTGATGGGGGTGGGTGGTTGGTCCCTTCTCCTGCTGAAAAAGAACAACCACGGATGAAAGAAACAAGGAGGTAAGAGCAGAAACAATCAGCCAGCAACAAATGCAGTAGACCTGAAAGCTTATCCTAATGATAGATAAAATTGTAAAACCTGTAAAGCACCATCTGTAATAATTTCACAGAAGATATACCCTGTAAGAAACACTTTGCTACAGAGAAAAATAAAGCAGTAACAGAAGATATACCTTGCAAAAGACAATTTGAATCAGAAGATTACAGCAGTAATCTGTAAGCACGTACCTGTAGGCACACCCTGTAATAATGCAGCAGAAGGTATACCCAGCAACAACAATTTGAATCCGAGAAAAATAAAGCAATAAAATGTTAGCAACAAACAGTAACAATCCCTGTGAGTACAAAATAACAATAACAACACACAGTAAATCTGCCTAGCCAAAAGAAGCCTTAATCCTTTTCCTTGCTGTGGTACGGTTCTTTGCTCTGTCCTTTCAAGCAACCTAGAAGAAAAGAACTCAGATGAAGCTTGGTGCCTTGACCAGCAAACCTAGCATTTACCTTTGCTATAGGTTGGCTGCTGAGAGGGAGTCTCCCAGTGGGCTTAGGGCTCATTCCACCAGAAATACCACTGCTACAGTGGCTTCTTCCAGGGAGATCCCTATACAGGAGATCTGTAGGGCTGCTTCCTAAAGAAGAGCACACACCTTTATTGCTGCTTTTGGGGCATCGGTTCTCCATTGTCTGTTCGCCATATAGTGATGTGCATCTTGCCCCCTCCTTCTGGAGAACTGCTAGGAGTCTGCCAAAGTGTGGATAGTGAACTGCATCTACACCCATAGAAGTATAGGTTACTGGCCTTTAGTTGTAGTTCTAGAAGTGGTATACAGTTAATGTCCACACAACCCACCCGGCAATTAGAGGTGGGTGAAGTTGGTAAACCGTTCCATGGATTAATCTGCAAATTAGGTAGGAATTTCACAAATCTCACATGGCAAGTTCTGCTGCAAAGTGTGGAATTCTACCAACGAAGACCGGACTTTCACCCACAAATGGCAGAAATTTGCCCAAATTCCGCACTTCACAGGCAAAATTCCACACTTCGCGGCAGAACTTTGCTATTCATAGTTTCCAAAGGTGGGGAAGACTGCACAGAGCTCCAAGGAGGTGAGTGTCGTCTGCTTCGTGGCAAATTCACCCTCAAATTTAAACTTCCCCTCACCTCTACCGGCAGTGCAGTACCCAGATCCCTGCTTCCAGCTTGCGAAGAACTGACGTCAAGGGGCAGAGCCAGAGGATATGCCACCTAGTGGTGGGAGGAGTTTAGCTTAATGACATCTGATAAATCAGCCTGTTCTAGCGAACTGCCAGAGTGTGGATGTGAACCGTATACCACTCCTAAAACTACAGCTGCAGGTGAGTAGCCTTTATTTTTGGTGGAATGCAATAGCTGCAGCAGTTGTACAAGTACTGTATGCAAATTTGTTAGTTTCCCAATTCTTCTGTTGGCTACAGATTAAAAAACTTTAGTGTTGGGTCTATTCATGAAAAGGGGTTACCAATGCCCACCATACAGTGCATACCACATTGTTAAAAATCAAGAATGTCAGGCACATTTTTTTGACTAAATCTGAATGCTGGCTATATGGGCAGATAAATCACATAGCTATAGAATTCTAGAGTATCCTTATTTTCTTTTGATGGGGTATCCTGCTCCATTTTGCTGCTTTTTTTACCTGAAAAAGTGTGACATGCAAAAACACATGTTTTACTAATTGTTTTTGCAAGCTTTATTTACTGTTTTCCATTGTTAAAGTAAGTTCACTTACTAATCTGGAGTTGTGTTTTTTATTATCTGTACTCTTTAGCCTATTGTAATGCTCCATTTTTAATTTATGCAGCTTTGTATTTAGTGTGGTGAATGTAACAGTTGGTGTCACAGCACGTTACATTCACCCACATGGCCCCCAAATCTGTAATTGTACTATTAGCACTTTAAAAGATTTTCTGGCTTCTCTCCTAGTTTGCCTCCTTGTGATAACTGACTGTGTTACTGCCTGATCTATCTTTCCCACAGAAGGGACAGCAACCTTTGATCCTCACTCTACTTGGAGTCACATCAGGCCCAATGTTTACCCGTCAGTCTGTGACAGTTGCAAAGTCATAACCTGCCCATCAGAACCAAGGAGCAACCATAGAGGGAGGAGCTGAGTTGTGGTTTAAAACCCATTGTTTGCACATGGCTCCTCCATTTTTAGGGCTACATTCCATGAAGATAAGCACTGCATGCAATAACGAGGGTTGCAGTTACATTCACCACAGGTAGACTTAGGTTACCATCATTCACTGATTGTTGGGCAAATTTTCAGAGAGCATATTTCAGTGACAACTGCATGTCTAAGGAAAGTGCTGGGCATAAATTGTAATAGGGATTATTCAGTGTATATGGGGGGAGAGTTAAAATGGATTTTCTTTGTGGTGTCACTCGTTACATTCACCACGATATGTGGTGTCAACCATCATACCTGCCAGTACTGTTACTATTGTCAAATTTCCCCAGGTTTTGTAACACTATGTCAGGTATTAGTAGTGGTGTGATAGCCATGAGGCATGTTCAGTAAATTTTTTAAAACTTGAAACAAATGTGTAGTGTCACTTTTTACATTCACCACGTTATATGGTGTTAAGCATCACACTTGCCAGTAATGTAATTGTTGATTTTTTTCATGTTTTATAGCAGTATGTCAGTCAGTAATAGTAGTATGTTAGTTGTTATGCAAGTTTAGTACAGTTTTAGTAAGTCAAACATAAGTGTGGTGTCACTTGTTACATTCACCACGGTATGTGGTATCAAACATCACACCTGTCACTACTGTTATTATTGTCAAATTTCTCCAGGTTTTGTAGCACTGTGTCAGTTATTATTAGTAGCATGTTAGCCATTAGGCATGTTCACTAAACTTTGTAAAACTGAAACAAATGTGTGGTGTCACTCGTTACATTCACCATGGTATGTGGTGTTAAGCATCACACTTGCTAGTAATGTAATTGTCAAATTTTTTCATGTTCTATAGTAGTATGTCAGTCAGTAGCAGTAGTATGTTAGTTGTTAGGCATGTTTAGTATAGTTTTAGTAAGTGAAACGCAAGTGTGGTGTCACTTGTTACATTCACCACGGTATGTGGTGCAAAACATCACATTTGCAATTAATGTAATATAATTCTTATAAACATTTGTTTCTCATGTTTTAATACAACTCATTACATGTTTATTAAAGTTTTTACTACTAAAACAAATGTTTTGTGTCAGGTGCTACATTCACAACAGTGTGTGGTGTCACTTGTTACACTCACCACAATACAGTTCTTTTATCTCGGGAACCTGTGGGGCTTTTATCTCCCAATATGTTTATTTTTTCATACTTGGGTCATAATATCTTGAAATGCATCACAAATGTAATCTAGAAATAATTTGAGCCTCATGTCACACTTTGGTAACCCCTTTTCATGAACAGACCCTGTTATAAGTAAAATTCAGTTTTGTTTATATTAGCATTTTTTTCTTACAGACAAAAACCCTTCTCACAATGTTGTTTTTAGAGTTATCAGAAAAAAAATATTTAGCACCCATTACTAAAGTGATAGTCTGCTGTGGGGACCAGGCTCAATTCTAAGAATGGTTCTGGAATGTTTATATGTAATAAAAAAAATGTTTAGCATCCATGATTAAAGTAATAGTCTGCTATGGGGACCAGGCTGAATTCTAAGAATGAATCTGGAATGTTAATATGTAATAAAAACAAACTGGTGTTATAGCATGATACAACATATAATGGAATCAACCACTTATTCCTTCTCCAGTAGTATTGTTGAGAAAAAGGAAAATGTTTATTCCTTCCCAGGTTGAACATTAGATCTTACTTCAAGTGGGAGCTCTTGCAGCAGGCTATAACCATTAGGACTAAGGCCGCAGGCCTTAGGACCCACCAGAAAAATCTTTGCTAGCAGTACCCAGCAGGGACCACCCCCTGACGTCGGCTCCACCCCGACGGTCACGCTACATAAGGGGGCAGGCCCTGGCTCCACCCCAGTTCTTTTCCCACCATGACCTGCTCACGTTGGGGAAGTTTTTGCTATCCAGCAATTCCAGCTCAAAATTTGGACTTTTCTTCGAAAATCGACCATTTTTCTCTCTTTTTCGACTTCAGTACAGAGTATGTCATCTCCGTCATCGGTCTCCTCTTCCGGGCTGAAGAGGAACAAGTGCGATTGTGGCCGCCCGATACCATCGAAAGACGGCCACTCCAAGTGCGTCTTCTGCCTGGGTCCAGACCACGACAGCGCTGCCTGCAAAACCTGTAGAGGCTTTACCAGCAGGACAAGAATTCGACGCCTGAAGGCCCTTAAAGCCCATCTATTAGAACAGCAGATGGATGTCCTGTACACCTCAGGGACAAGAGCAAACACCGGAACAAGTCCCATAAGCGCCCCAGGGACGAGGATCGTAGCGGTCCCATCATCGGTCCCTTCCCCCCCCACAGGAAAGCCTCTTCTTCCTCGGGCTCGGGGAACACCACAAAAAGACTCCAAGAAAGAGCCCTCCCAAAAAAAGCAGCGCGGTCAAGGCGGGAACTGTCAGAAGAGAAAAGCTGGTGAAACGTAACGTGGCACCGCTGGGTGTGACTCCCAAGGGCTCTACGGCACAAGCCTTGGCCCTGCCGAAGAAGGCCTCAGTTTCGTCCGGTTCGGGCAAGCCACGGGGTGATAAGGACACCCCGGCACCGCCTCCTGTGAAACCAGCGCTGGCTGAGGTACCGACGCCGGTGGAGGTTCCTCCGGTGGAAGACACCCCCGCGGAAGGGGCACCCACTGAGGTTCCGGCGACCGCCAGGTCTTCCACCCCACAGAGCTCTTCTGGGGACTCCCCCACTCAGGCCCTACCAGACCCTCCAGCTTCTCCGGGTTCCTTTCTGGGAACAGCGACTGCTGTTTTTAACAAAGAGGAGCTGGAAGAACTCTTCTCTTTTTGATGGAGTCAGGTGAAAAAGGAGGAAACTCCACCGAACCCGGAACCGACACCGGTTCCCAACCGGCTGGACAACCGTGAGCCCAAGGGCCTTCCTGTTCCTTCTCCGAAGAAGACCTCTGAGCAGCCACTGCCTTGACCACCCTTGAAGGCTCGTTCCTGGTCCTGGTCTGAGGACCATCATCGGTGCCCTTCTCAATTGGGCAGCCGTCATCGGTCCCGGTCTCAGCCCAGGAGTTGATCCCGCTCTACCAGGCGGTCCTGCTCCCAACACCGGTCCCCAGGCCGGCGTTGGTCATTGCTCCATCATCGGTCCCATAGCTGGCGTCTATTCTCGGACCGACATCAGTCAGGTAGCCACCAACTCTCAAGCAGAGGGAGTCCTAGACGCAGCTCAGGCTATTCTAGGCCCAGTAGCAAGTCATCTTCTCCTGCTTCCTCCTCATCCCTCTTGGGGGTTCCCTGGGAGAGAAGGACCAAACCCGCTCGCCTCCTGACAATCCGGCCTTTGTGGATGTCATGAGGCACATCCAGGCCTCCAATGAATAGGAGACGGAGGACCTGGATCAGGAACGCCATCGACTGGCCCGTTACCTGAGGCAGAAGGAGCCCAAGCCTCTGGTGGTGCCTCCTTTAGTGGACACCTTCCAAGACCTTACCAGGGTAACTTGGAAGCATCGAGTGTCAGTCCTGGCTGTTCCAAAGAAGTCAGACAGGCTATATAGAGCCCCGAGGGATGAGCCTTTCCTGGCGAAACACCCTCGGTCATTACAGCTGCTCACGACAAGTCTCAGCAGCCTAAGCACGTCAGCTCCTAGCCTCCTGCCCCAGAATTCCGCTATTTGGACCAGGTGGGCAAGAAAGTCTACTCTGCCTCCACCTGCTCCATTAGATCCCTCAGCTTCTGTATGCATATGGTCCAGTACCAGAATGCACTGTAGGAGAGAGAACAGGAGCTAGCCAGTGCCTTGCCAGACACCATGCAAAAAATGGAGCTTCTGGACATATTGAAATCGGGCTTGGATGCCTCTGTGCCTCATACGACACGGCAGATATAGCGGCCAGAGCGTCAGCATCAGGTGTCTGCCTCCAGCACCATGCCTGGTTGAGAGTCTCAGATTTTCACCAGGATTTGCAGTCTGGAATCTGGGACCTCCCATTCCAGGCTTCCATCCTGTTTGAGCGGGAGACGGAGTCTCTTATCTCTCGTCTCCAGGAGTCGGGCAAATCTATCTGGTCCATCAGGCAGATGTACAGAGGGGACAAGAAACGCACGAGACATTGGCCTTTTCATAAGCCCTCAGGTACTCAAGCCCATGGAAACCAACCGGGCCAGAGAGGTGGCTTCAAAAGGAAAGCCGACAACCAGCAACCTGGAGGCGCTCCTTTTCGAGGCCCCAAGTCCTCCCAATCCTCTCTGCCTACACCCGGCCCGCCTAATAACCTCGATGATCCTCCGGAGGTACCTGAGGCAGTAAGAGGTCGCTTCTTCCTTCACCTGAAGGGTTGGAGCTCCATTACAGTGGACCAGTGGGTCCTGGACATTATAAGGAGGGGACATACACTAGAGTTCACCGAAATCCCCCTAGACACTCAACCAAGGTCCTCAAGATATCCTCCTCCTCCTTCTCACATACCTTTTATAGAAGGAGAGATTCAGGCCATCTTGTGAAAAGGGCGATAGAACCAGTTCCTCTGCAGCAGCGGGGAAAGGGATATTACTCCCACTTTTTCCTGGTTCCAAAAAAGACGCAAGATCTTCAGGCCCATCCTGGACCTCAGCTCCTTAAACAACTATATAGAGTACCGAAGGTTCAGGATAGTGACCCTTCCAGGTCTTATTCCTCTGCTGCACCAGGGAGACTGGCTGTGCTCCCTAGACATGCAAGATGCATACATGCACATTGGGGTCTTTCCCCCTCACAGGAAATACCTGAGGTTCCACTTCCAGGGGGAGCATTATCAGTTTCAGTTTCTTCCGTTCGGCTTCTCCTCCGCTCCTTGAGTCTTCACCAAATGTTTGGCAGTGGTAGCTGTGGCTCTAATGTGCCAGGGACATTACATCTTCCCTTATCTTGATGATTGGTTGCTTGCAGTCCCGTCAAGGATGCGCCTCTTTCTGGCTCTCGGAGACACCTATACTCTGTTCCGAGAGGAGGGGATCACCCTGAACCTTCCAAAGTTTTCCCCAAAGCCCAGCCAAAGACTCGTCTTCATAGGGGCGGTCCTGGATTCAGTCCAGGGCACGGCTTTTCTACCTCCGGAGAGGGGCGATCGCCTGTGGGAGATAGCCGGATCGGTCCTAGTAAACCCCTCAGGTCCAGGCCAGGACCTTCCTCAGACTTCTGGGGCACATGGCGGCGGACGTCCGTGTCACTCCTTTGGCCCACCTCCACATGAGAATCCCACAATGAATGCTCAGGGTGCAGTGGGATCAGTGCTCCGACGAACTAGACCACATGGTCAGAGTCGTAGAGCCGATCAAGAGGACCCTGCTTTGGTGGATGGACCCTCTCAATCTAGAGAAAGGGGTCCTTTTCCATCGGGGCCCCCAAATCAGACCCTAACAACAGATGCATCAGATTTGGGATGGGGGCGCACCTAGGGACCTGCCAAACACAAGGGGTCTGGACCCCAGAGGAGCGCGACCTCCACATCAATGTCCTGGAGATACGAGCGGTCCTCAGCGCACTGAATACCTTCCAAGAGGTCCTTGTTCCAGGCCCTCTCCTAGTTCAGATGGACAACATGGCGGTCGTCTTTTACATAAACAAGCAAGGGGGAACGCACTCCTACCCCCTATGCAGGGAGGCGATGGGAGTCTGGTACTGGGCACTGAAGCGTCACGTCTCACTGTCCACAGTGCACGTTCCAGGTATCCAAAATGACTTGGCAGACAGCCTAAGCAGGTCTCAGTCCAAGGCACATGAGTGGGAGTTGCTACAATCAGTAGCGGACCAGCTTTTCAGCACATGGGGTCATCCAGAGCTGGACCTCTTTGCATCCCCATGCAAAGTCAAACTGCCAACTTTCTGTTCACGAGAGCTCATGCCTGGTGCTTTCTGGACAGATGTGTTGTACCTTTGTTGGGCAGGGAGGTTTCTTTATGCCTTCCCTCCCTTCCTTCTCATTCAGAGAGTACTGTTGAAGATACAGGCCGAGGGGGCTCGGATGATTCTAATCACCCCATTGTGGCCTGGGCAGATTTGGTTCTCCCACTACTTCAGCGGTTGTCCTCGGAACCTCCAATTCCGCTGCCAATATGCTCGCAGTTGCTATCCCAGGATTGGGGTACGCTGGTCCATCCAGATCTCAGGTCTTTGCACCTTCATGCTTGGCTCCTGCAGACATAGCAAAATCCAGGTATGGGGTCTCCCAAGATGTTGAGGACGTCCTCGTCTCGGCAAGAAAGCCCTCTACACGCTCCACTTATTCTATGAAGTGGAAGCTTGCTTTTGGCTGGCGCCATCTCACCTGCCTGACCCCTTACCTGCCCAGTGAACTCAGCATTACTGTATCTTCTCTTCTTATACCAACAAGGCTTGAGCTACTCTTCGATAAAGGTGCATATGGGGCATTTCTACATATCATGTCCTCTTGTGGATAGAACCTTGGCCTAACTGGACCTGGCCTGCACCTTCTTACGGGGTATTCTGCATATGAGACCTCCCATTAGGGATCCTATCCCTCCCTGGGACCTCCTGTTTGTGTCGGAGAAGCTCACTCTCCCCCCCACCCTTTGAAACAGCGGCTGATTGTGAGCTGCGTTACTTGTCCTGGAAAGTTTGTTTCTTAATTGCTGTTACCTCAGCTCGAAGAGTTTCTGAGCTCCAGGCTCTGATGTGTAAAGAGCCTTATTTGGTTTTCACAGGGAAAGTTCATTCCTAAAATGGTATCGGAGTTGACCCTCAACCAATCGGTTGACCTTCCAGTTTATTTCCCTTCTTCTTGTAATAGGGGAGAAGCTCTCCTACACACATTGGACGTTAACAGGGCGCTGAGGTACTACCTCAAGCACACGGCTACACATCATAAATCGGAACAACTGTTTGTGGCCTTTGCGCAACAACACTTGGGCAAACCAGTGTCCAAACAGACTATTTCTAAGTGGCTTGTCCACTGTATTGTGTTTTGTTATGAAAAGCACAACAGACCCCTTCCGGGCCCGGTTAGGGGTCATTCTACCAAGGGAGCTACGGCTTCCTTTGCCGCCTTAAAGAATGTATCCATAACAGGCATCTGTGCAGCAGCCACCTGGAATTCTGTGCACACTTTCGTGAAGCAGTACAGCCTGGACATTGCATCCAGACACTGTGCTGGTTTCGGCTTGGCAGTCCTTCAGGGACTCCTGTCCTGATTTGCTGTGTTGCCAGCATTATTCCATCCATCCTCCTCCCGGGGTTAGGCACCTCCTTTGCATGGGACTGCTTGGGATTCAATCCTAATGGTTATTGCCTGCTGCAAGAGCTCCCACTCGAAGTAAGATAGTACAGTTATGTAAGAACTCACCGTAACAGTAGATCTTCGAGAGGAGCTCTTGCAGCAGGCGCCGCTTTCCCAGCCTCCATCCCCCAGCTGAGGTGTTCAGCACATCTTCGTCAGGCTTCGCTTCTTTCATTGGGGTCCGTTCGTGGGTCTTGGCAGGGGAACTGGGGTGGAGCCGGGGTCTGCCCGCTTATGTAGCCTGACCAACTTCGGGGTGGAGCCGACGTCAGGGGGCGGTCCCTGCTGGGTACTGCTAGCTAAGATTTTTCCGATGAGTCCTAAGGCCTGCGGCATTAGTCCTAATGGTTATAGCCTGCTGCAAGAGCTCCTCTCGAAGATCTACTGTTACAGTAAGTTCTTACGTAACTGTACTTTCACAGATACCAGTAGATATCCTCTCTCCTGCCTGATCTGCAGAAAGGCAGCAAGAAACTTTTGGAACTGGAAGGTTACAACGGTATTTGACAATTGGATTGCTCCCATTTCCCTCTATGGTTGTTCCCCCAGTCCCCCATTACAGTGATCAGGGTCTCCACAGCTGCGCCATTTCTCCAGCTGGGAGGGTGAGTGGGTGAGCTGCTGTCTTGAGTTGATGACAGTACGGCTTGAGGTACCCACTGGGACTGTATAAATTACCAGATAGCCTGTACCCACCCTCCGGTGAGTAGACAAATTTAGGAATAATTTCCTACATCTTTCCATTTTACAAGATTTAATTTGCACAGCTGGGAGTCTCCCACCTAGGATGGGAAACTCATCCCTTTTTTCTGGGTTTCAGTTAGAAATGTTTTGATGCCAGCACTTATTATGTTAACAAGAAGACAAAATGGGGTGTACATTGAACAGCTCTAAACACATGCTTTGTTGCTAACATAAATAAATGCCAGTGTCCAAAATGTTTGTAACAGTGGGTGAAACATTGTCACTGGTGGACCCTCTGTGACTCAGCCACAGGGGATGCTGCGGCTGCGGACATGCAGTGCTTCCCTGACTGTGGATGCATGGCCTCTGACAGCACTCCGAGACCATAGCTTCCCAAATGCAAATGTGCCAGATTAGCTCCGGGAGCCAGGCTGTCCGTGTGGTAACGTAGAGCACCTACTGCTTAAACATTAGGCGGTCCCTAACAGTTTATATTCAAATGGAAGCTGCCATAGTGGCGTAATATCTTAGTTATTGATAGAACATGTTTTTCATTCAGTTTTACTCACATTTTTTGTTTACAGTACTTTAAATCCCCCCTTTAACAGCTTTATGCAGACATTTCAAAATATCTCTCGTCTGCATTTTAACATTCGATTCCCAGATGCCAGCAGCAGCAGTGTGCTCTCCTCTACCCAGTCCCAAATAAAAAAGAGACAAGAAACATTTTGTGTTAAACGGTCATGTTTAATAAGTATTTTTTCACAGAAAGGGCGGTGGATGCATGGAACAGCCTCCCAGTGGAGGTCGTACAGGCTAAAACGATTGGTGAGTTCAAGAATGCATGGAACAGACGGAAAGCAACCCTAGTGGTAGGAAAGAGAGGGTAAGCTGCTGATCATTTAGAATCAGGAGTTAATTAGGCAGGGGAAATGGGCAGACTAGGTGGACCAGGTGATCCTTATCTGCTGTTAAAATCTGTGTTTTTATGTAACAGTTGTTCTATGCCTTTTCTTGTCTTTCATGCCTTATTCTGACTAGAATTGGGGAGGGCAGCCCTTTTTATCCTGGTTTTGGGTCTCAGTTCTCATGCACTAAAGCTTTAATTTCCACCACCATTACGAAGGGCCTGAGACCCAAGCCAGACACAGTTTAATAGTGGTGTTGCTCTGTATTTGTTGAATATGGGGTTGTGACCACTCATTCTTACAGGAGTCAATCTTTACTAGGCAAAGGCACCCCTTTTTTGAGTTTCTGTAATCCTGCCTATTGTACAACTACTCTATAACTATGAAGTTGAAGTTGGTTGAAAATGTCATGAATGAATACCCTGTGATATCAATCAGATAACAAGAGTGTGGGAAACAGATTCCGGTTACCCTAGCTTACTCGGTTTATTTCAGACATACTGTAAGCAGGCATAAGCCCATCTAGGATGTCGCCCACTCCTTGGTGGGTAGATTAGTACATACTATTAGTCCAGTTAAAGAACTTAAGTCTAGATTTAAATGTGTTGAAGTCTGCAGCCTCGACTACTTGTCATGGCAGTTTGTTCCAGGCCTTTGCCACCCTAATGGTAAAAAGTTGTCTCTCTTGCATGTGTTAACAGACGGTACTAGCAGTTGTTTATTATGGCTTCTTAGGTTGAGAAGTCGATTGTTAAATTTAAAGCCACATTGAGCTGATAATTCTGGACTATGTAAAATTTTATTTTATTGTATAATTTTATAATTGCTGCAAGTCTCCCCGTTTTCTCCTGTTTTCAAGACCCACTAGCCAGTAGAACAAAGTCTTTCGAGATAACTGAGGCGTTTTAGATCGGGAATCTGTTTTGTTGTTCTACGCTGCACCTTTTCAACTAGATATATGTTTTGCTTTGAGTAGGGACTCCAAAACGGAGAACAGGAATATAAATGAGGGCGATTGTAAGTCCTGTATATGGGTATAATGCTTTGCTCATTTCTACTGACAAACATACATTTGACACAGTTCAGGATACAGTTAGCAGTTTGAGTAACCTTAGTACAATTATCTTCAGCCGTAAGTCTGGTGTTCACTTACCCGTATATCTCGTTTGTTTTGAACTGATTTAAAAACATTATTATTGATTCTATGAGCAAATGGATTATTTTTACCAAAACATAGAACACTACATTTATCCTGATTCAATTTCATTTTGTTTGCTGTAATCCATAATTCTGTAGTGTCTAAATCATTAACTGTTGTTAGGTTCTTCTGGAGAGTGTCCACTTCTCCCCCCAGTTTTGTATCATCTGCGAACTGTCAAATGCTTTGGCAAAGTTCAACATAATTACGTCTGCTGGTGTATTGTTATCCAGACTGTTGCTAACATTATCGTGAAAAGAGACTAAATTGTTTGTGCACAACTGTCCTGTACTAAACCCATGTTGGCATTGGTCACACATTCCTTTAGATTTTACTTTAGACCCTATTCTATCCTTAACAGGTCTTTCCATGGTTTACAGCATATGGAAGTTAGACTGATGGGCCTGTAGTTGTTAATGGACCCTTTGTTCCCCTTTTTATGTACCGGAACAACAATAGCAGTTCTACAGTCAGATGGTACCTCCCCGATGACAAAGACCTATTAAAAAGCATGGGCAGCTCTTTAATGTTATTTCCCTTCAAAATCCCCTTTTTATAAAAATATACCAATTAAAAAAAATGAAGTACTACTCCTAGCTTTATTTTTCTGAGCTTATTTCCCAGACTATCAAAGCACCCCTTCCTGTCCGTACTTGTTTATCAGTGAGATCTTTGCTGCTTAACCCTGTCCAGATAAAATAGAATTTCTGGTTAATTGAGATCTTCTGTTGTGTGTTTATGTGAGGAGAGGTGAACATTCTACCAGTAGACTTCTGCAGAAGTTTGAATTCTTGCATTCTGTGATAAACAAACATTTTGTCTACTGAATGTAATGGATGGAAAGACAGATGATAGACAGGTGGGGGTGGACTACTTTTTACTAGTTGTATTTAATAAAAGAAAATATCTGTGCTTTTTCAAGGATATCTCTTTTCTTAGGCAACACCTTTGGAACTATACCCACATCAGTGCTAGGACCACGTGGAAGTTTTTGCTAGTCGTGTCGTACTAATGGCGACATCATGCGTCTAGCGTCTACATAAACTTCGGCCCAGTCTCTCCTCAGTTCTTTTCCCACCACTGACCATACTTGTCGGCCCTCCTTTGGAAACAAATACGCCTAGCCATTGCCATTGATTATTTTCTTATATTCACTAGTAATTTTGTGATACTGCTGACTATGTATGCTGCTGAAACCAACAACGTTGTTCCAGTACTGTGAGTGTGGAGAAAAAAATCTACAAGGATGACACACACAAAGTGTATGTCTGCTGTTTAGGCCTCTCTCACAAAGTCAGAACTTGTGAGATTTGCTAGGGCATCAATCAAGCAACAAGGTGATGCAGAAAAAAGGCACTCAAGAAGTCATTGTCAGAAAAAACGTTAGCAGCCATGCAAAAAGCCCAGGGTCAGAAGGACACGTCGCCAGCCTCATCAGCTTGAGTCTTCCTTGGGATGAAGATTAGCCGTGAAAAGTGGTAAAAAAAGATCTATTTTGACCACCAGTTCTAGCTCTTTGATCTAGGAATGATAATCAGAGTTTTGTACGGAAACTGATGCAAATGAACCATGTTTGTTTATTTTTTAGTTTTTCACACTGTCTCGGACATTAAAAAAAACTAAAAACTGAGGTTTAAGTCAGGCTTTTGTCTTGCTTCAAAACTGATTATCCAAAATAAGCTTCTCTTAAAAGGAAGAAAATAGCTGTCTGTGTTTGGTTTCATGGTCAAGGTGAATGCTTTGACCAACAGCTTTAAAACTGTGATGTTGAATTGGATGTAAACATGAAGATTTTAGTAGTTTTAAGTATTTGGGGATATATTTAGATCCTATAAAGACCATTTAGACTAATTAAGTAGAGGAATCAAAATATTGGGCTCCTTTATAGGGTTAAGGGGTGCCTAGCCAGTGAATCCTGACTAGCCATAGCCCGCGTAATTTAATTTATTTGCTGGACTGTGGTGCCATAATACTGTACTGGTTTTATTAGCAGTCTAGGAGATGACTTGTCTGAGGGTTCTGTACAGTAGGATTGAATGTGTTGCTCTAAATGTTGACAGAAGAGTCCAGTATTGTCATCCTCATAGTGGCTGGAGCTGGCTGCCATTTGAAGCCAATCAAAGGTTTCTTTTTAGAAACTTAAAAAAGCTTGGCTTCCAGCTTACCTATCTACTTGGCTGACTTGTTGAAGTCCCAAAACAAACCATTGCTTCTTAAGTCTTCTGCCTCTGATTTGTTATGTTTTGCAAGGCATCTGTGGGACAGCATCCTTGTGAATATTCTGCAACAAAACTGTAGAACTTTTTACCTGTGTCCCTGAGACAAGCAAGACCTTTCTGGACCTTTAAAATCAGATACAAACAATACAGTGTCTTTTTGGTTAGCAGTTTAAATGTGGCATTTTTTAACAACGTCATTATTTTTATGCTTTTCTTGAGTTACTGTGACATACAATATGTAAATTCTTTAATGTGCAGAATATGATGTCTTGTATTTGTCCAGGTTGCCCTTGTTAAAGGGCTTAGTTCCAAGTGTTCCAGTGACAGCTGCTGTCATTCACTGAGCACGTACTATTTACAGTATGCGCTCGTAGAAGAGCGCAGTCGGCAGCTGGCCGCGATGGTGAGAGGTGGGCTGTGCCAGTTGCTGGCTGGGTACGGGTCGGGAGGAGATGGTGGTCTGGCACTGCCTGGTGGTGGGGGGGGGCTACTAGACCACCCGGGCTATGGTGATTTCGGAATATTTATTTTCAAACACTTGACAATATTTCAGGGTTTGGGGATCTGGGATCGGGGTTGGGGGAGATACGTTAGCCCACAAGGGCTTCAGTGTTCACAATATTATGGGTCGGGACATGGGGGCAGTAGCCCATATGGGCATGTTTATTGTTTATTTTTTGTATTATCTATTTTTCCCACCCCCGCACCCTGGCCGAACACTCCTTCGGGCCCCCACATGGACTACCCCATCCTGGAGACTTCCCGACCCCACCGCCCCACATTGCAGCCTACCCAGGTATCCCCGATGTATCCTGTCATTGGGTGGGTCCCTTACCTGTGTGAGGGATGAGCCTACTGGCCGTACTTCACCCTGGATGCTGCTGAGGCAGCAGATGGAGGTCCAGGAGCCCAAAGATGAGGATCCGGGGAGGCCATCATCCAGTCGACCACGATGCCATTTTTGCCCCATTTTCTCCCCAGAGGAGCAATGTGCCACTGACATTGATGTAAGCGCCGACGTCCGTCACTCCCCAGACATCTAGGGTTGGACGTCATGCTGTGCCCCTGTCCTCTGCCAGGGGTCAGCAGACGCCAAGCCGCATCCCCCCCCCCCCGGGAGAAGGCAAGCTGTCAGTGGATGCTCCATCCTTCTCCACCCCGGCCAGTCCTCCAGTGCCCTGAGTCTGTTCCTGATTCCGGGTCGCCAGCATTGCAGATGGAAATCCAACCACTGTGCCAACGGGCCAACCATGGGCATGTTTATTAATACTATCAGGGCATGTGTGTGGGGGACGGACGATAGTCCGCATGGGCCTCTTTATTAATACTATCAGGGCATGTGTGTGTTTGGAGCCAATAGCCCACATGGGCTTATTTATTGATACTAATGGGAGTCAGGGTTGGGGTGGCTTATGTGTGCTCATGGAGGGGGGCTGTAGGGTTCACATGTACACATTGGCACAACACCCGGTGGTTGGCAAAGTACACTTATACCAGCTCATAGCTGGTGTAAATGTACTTTGATGGATGTCCTCCGGGGGTTGTTTGAGAATCCCAAATTAGGGGATGTGGCTGCTGCTCTTTGTGAATAGGGTGCAGCTGCTGCCGTAAACCCCCTTGCACCATGTCGCAGTCAAGGTTTTGGTGCAACCATGGTGCAAGGCCATTTTAGCACAAGCAACCTGCATCATGTCACAGGTTGCTTTTGTGAATTCCACATGGCGCAAGGTGCTGCTTGCATCATTCCTGTTGGTGCAAGTCACTTTGCACCATTTGCAACCTTTTTGAGAATCCAGCCCCGGGACCGGATGCACACTTGAGTGTGGGGCCTTTGGTGCTGTTTCCCTTTAACAGCAGCAAATATTCACCAACACTGAAACTCACAATAGGAGTGGTAATCTTGCCTGTATGTCTCCTTAAGAAGGCTTCTACTCCAAATCAAACAAATTCTGGTCAAAGCCAAAATGGCTGCTAGTGCTTTAACCTGATAAAGGATATCTTGACACAGTGCATGGGCCCATCAGGCCTTGGCATGTACGTCAACCACATGTGAAGAAAGGCTTCCCAGCCCACCACAAGGTGTCTTCTGTGTGCCAGAACACTGCTCTGTCCCTTCCCAGGCTGGAGCCAGTGCTGCATGCCAGAGCACCTTCCCCCTAGCCTTTGCTCACTCAGCCGGCTCATTAAGCTCGCACCCAAACTCAGGTCAGTGGCACGGGAAGGCAACTTGGTCCCCACTGGGACAATGGCTGTCTTTGCAAACTACGTCACATCATAATTTTTTTGGGGGGAGGGCACATTTTGTCCTCAAATTTTCAGCATAGGCTTTTTATGACCCCACCTGCTTCTGAACGTGACAGGTGTCATTTATAAAATACTGGACAGAATGTCATTTCACATCACAAATGCAAAAACACGTTTTGGCCAGGATTTTAAAAACAACACCCATCAGTGTTCATGAGACGGTGTGAAAAATGTCTGTGTTGAAAAGTTATAAACGAGCATTGAAAAATAACAACTTATCTTTTTAACTTTGTTATTTTTTAATATTTTGACCTCAGATTTTCAACATGATCTTTTTATGACCCCACCTCATGAACCCGGTAGGTGAAAAATTTCAAATCCCAGCCAAAACATAATTTCACGCCACAACTGCGAAAACACATTTTGGTTAGGATTTGAAAAACTACACCTGTCACGAGGTTGTGTGAAAAAATGGCTGTGTTGAAAATCTGGTGTCAGAATATTGAAAATATGAATCAGCATTGAAAAATTTCAATGTACCTTCATAACTGCTGCTTTTGTAATATTTTGACCCCAAATTTTCAAAATAGTATTCTTATGACCACACCTCATGAACCTGATAGGTGAAATGTTTCAAATCCCAGCCAAAATGTCATTTCGTGCTACAAGTATGAAAACACATTTTGGCCAGAATTTGAAAAACGACAACTGTCACATTCATGAAGTGATGTGAAAATTTGGCATCACAATATTGAAAATGACCAAAGTTATGAGTAAGCATTGAAAAATTTAAATGTACTTTCATACCTTTGTTGTTTTTTAATATTTTGACCCCAAATTTTCAGCATAGTCATATGAACCCAGTAGATGAAAAGTTCCAAATCTCTCCCAAAAGGTAATTTCGTGGAGTGACTACGTAATCACCTTTTGGGTTGGATTTGAAAAATGTATCTGCTCTTGTTCATGAGATGGAGTCCCAAAAAGACCATGCTGAAATTTGGGGGTAGAAATATTAACATATGGCAAAAATTATGAGAAAAAGTTCAAAACATATTGAAATATACTGACTGTACTTACTTAATTTCCTCAATTCCTGGTCTGGCTTTGAAGATCAAAGAGTGAAAAGGTGTCTCTAGTCCAGAGTAGATTACGACATTGGACTCCCAATAGGTAAGTATAGGGTAGGGGGTGAGGGGTGGAGGGTGGTGAGTGGGGGGTTAGGGTGGGGGTCAGGACAGGGACGCAAGACAAAGAGGGACCGTTTTCATTATTTTGTTTTTAAAAAAATTACATCGAGGGACACTTTTCCTTATTGCAGGTACCGTGAATGTCATACCAAACAGCTGTCAGGACTTCATAAGTGAATCTCAGCAGTATCAGCATCAGCTGCGGTGCTTTAGGGAAGTCATCAATGCAGTTGGTTTGGCACAGGGCTTTCTGAGGTTGTTTTGTTTTTTTGCTTGTGTTGCCAGGCATTTTCTAAAAAAATATACCAAGAGTCTGATAACCCTTATCCTGTGGGAACAAGACCACACTGATACTGCCACAGTGGGAACAGAGAGAGAGAGAGACTCAGAGGAAGCACCTGATCGGAGAGTTGCAAGGGGGGGGGCAGGGAACAGGCACACTGATTCACGCTGCTATATTTCAACTCCTGTCACTGGGCAGAGTGTGGAGCAAACTTTGTGATGCATTAGGTATCTTGTCATGCCCCTAGAGCCCCTTTTTCCAATCCTCCTCTTCCTGTTCACTGTACGTCAGCATAGTTCTGGCTATGCAGTCGTAAAAATGCACCTTTTTCAAACTTGCTTGGTGCTTTGCAGGAACGCTCTATATGTCCACCAGTCGGCCGTGGTTGTTACGCCCAAACTAAAATCTGCTTATCATGCCTTGATACAAAGGGATGTTATTTTATAATTGAATTCAGTTCAAATGGATAATTCTGATGGTATCACAGTAACAAGGGTTGGGGATCTGTAAGCACGAGGAAGTACTTGGAACATCAGTGTTACCCAACAAATTCCCCATAAATGGTACCCACAGCTTAAAAGTTTAAAAATCTTTATCTTGATACCACAAGCTGTCTAAAAGATATTTATCTATTTATATATGTATTTACTGTTTGGGTTCAGAAAACCAAACTTTTAGCCGAAGAGCTCTTTTTCAAAGGTGTCCAAGTCAGAGAGAGTAACAACAGCAAGACGTAACAAAAAGTCGTTGTGCAGCATCCACCTCAGAAGAGCAGACTGCTCAACCCAGAGCCATTTGATAGAATTTAATTAAGCATTATTGCATGACCAGGGGCAGGGTTAGTGTCAGTAAATTTATCTGGGGTGGGGTGTTATGAGGCATGAGGTGCAGCTAAGGGCCTTATGCCCATAGGGTCAGATTACTGAAGGTAACCCAACCCCTGGAGTTTAAAGTTAGAAATTTTTAATTGTTGAATTGTACAGTGCATGAGGGTCCCCAGCCATTAATCTAACCATTTGAGAAGGTTGTCAGTCAGTCAGTCAGAATACTGTAGTTAAAGCCAGTGCTAGAAATGGGCAAAATTCACTGGGGGAACTCACCAACTTTTATATAGGATCAAACATACCTGACAGGTGTCTGGGGCCCATTTCCTCATAATATGTTGCATTTTAACACATTTATGTATTCAGTGGTATGTCTTTTGGTGAGTAAACATTACAGAGAAGTAGTCTTTCCACATTTTACTCCTAGATTTGAGTCTTGCTATTATTTGTACTCGTGAAACTGAGCCTCCCATTTCCACCACTGGTTCCAACAATTGTTTTGAAATTATGCTTGCTGTATCATGTGATCCATACTAAGCCTTGGCAGTGGAACGAGATCAGCGACCAGTAAATTGGAGCTTTTTAAAGTTCTAAGCTACTCCTATTATATTGCATACCCTGTGGTAACTCCACTGTCATGGCGTGAGCTGTAGGGGGTTGGGGAGTACTGCAGAGCAGCTCTCTTTACATGCCGAAGGTTGCTAGGTTCAACCAGATAGTTCCAAAAACCCTGTAGGTAAAAAATGTGATTACACTAAAAGTGCAGATCATGGCTAGCCTCACAACAGGTGTGGGGCTGGCTAGGTGGATGTTGAAATATCACATTTGTAAATCAACATTGACTGAGACAGTCAAAAGGCATAATAATGCAAAAAAAAACCAAAACACTGGCTTTTGGCCTGTGAGCATAGGTGCATTAGTAGATTTTCACTGGTTCCCTACATGCTCTCCAAATTGAGACCCTTTACTAAGCTTGCATGTGGAGAACCTTCATGCTGCCACGCTCAGGTCATGTTGCACATGCTCAGGTCATGCTGCCACGCTCGGGTCATGTTGCACATGCTCGGGTCATGCTGCCACGCTTGGGTCATGCTGCCACGCTCGGGTCATGCTGCCACGCTCGGGTCATCCTGCACATGCTCGGGTCATGTTGCACATGCTCGGGTCATGCTGCCACGCTCGGGTCATGCTGCCACGCTCAGGTCATGTTGCACATGCTCGGGTCATGCTGCCACGCTCAGGTCATGCTGCACATGCATGTCACAGACTGCGCTCTGCAGCTGCTAAAAATTAATCCCCAACTATGTGCGGTGCTTGGCAGTGCAGTGGCTGAACAAGCTAGTGATCTCAGAATCTTACCTAACTCTTACTTGGTATGGAGTTCAGCTACCCCAAAGCCTACTACAACCAAAGCTCAGAACCTTGTTGCAGCTCCAGTGACAAGTCTCATTTACTGGCGACTGGAGACAACACATGGTTTCTTTGTGCAGAAAGCACTGAAGCTGGAGGCCTCTCTTGATGAGTCACCATGCTAGCCTAGCCTTTTGCTTTGCACATTAAGGCGTGCCGCCATAGCAGATTATACCCTCTGGGTGAGAACCGAAAGTATTCTGCTTATGACATCTTACTGCTCTGGCTGCATTTGTTCTCATAAGTTCTCAGAAAGTACTCAGAAGGAGATTCTAAGAAAACTAAATTACCAAGTCACAGGTTGCAACACGAGAAAGAATTCCTGGTTATAAACAGGGAAGGGCAAGAGTGTTTCTGGTTAAACTGATTAATATAAATAATGAAAGTAATTTTAGTATTTAGGGCCAGTTGCTGGAACGCTTTAACTTTAAATCTTTGTCTGAAAATAGTTATGTTCCTTCACTGTTTACTGTTTCAGACTGATTTAAATGTGATAGGAAATAGCTTTATACACCTCTAGATGCCCTTCTCTTGTCTCGTTAGTGTATATACTATATTCTGATATGTTTTTGACCTTCTTTGTTAAATTATCTAATTTTGTTGTCTTTTAAGTACCCTAAATGAATCCCTCTCTCCTGAGCAGTTGCTGCTGTCTCTTTCCATGCTGCCTGAACATTCTTTGATATCAGTGACACCACTCCAGGCCATTCAGATGAATAGCATGGAATGGTGTTATTGATGTTATAGAATGCCTTAGAAATATGAAAAGAAAGGGCAGTAGCTGGTTAGGGGAGTGGAACTATGCAGCTCAAATGGCACCCCAAAGCTTAATTATTTAGTTCTTAATTATCCAGCACAGTGCATAGAGAGTAAGTACACAAAAAAAAAAAAAAAGGATTTTATATATTAGTCATTGTATATTATAAGGATGAGGGCCATGTGGGGAGTGGTGCAATGCACTGGCTGTGGGGCAGCAATTTTCCAGGAGACATGCTGGAACCTGCGTTGCTGCCCTATTTGCAGGCAACTGTCAGCTTTGAGGGAGGAGGCTGCCCACCTCCAGGCTGAAATGGCAAGGACTAAGGAGGCCTCCCCCACCCAAAGAGCACCAGTTCCACAACCACTGCCTGAGAGGTTGCCATGTGTGAAGAGCAGATGGACCACAGTAGGTTCTGGGAGGGTGAGGGTGGTGGAACAGAGGCGTAGCCCCCGAGTTGTAGCTGTACACAAATCATATGTCACTCTGGCAAATCAAGGTTCCTCTATGATGACATCCTCAGTGGAGACCAAGAAGAATGCTAGGGACTTCCACAAGGGAGACCCACAAAAGAGTGGCAAGGGACACCAGGGGTGTAGACCTGGGGAAGGGAGAGGAGAGGGAAGTAAGGTGTCTGCCTGGTGCCATGGCTTGGAGGGACAGGAAGCAAATCCTCAGGATTGCAGAAGCAGCATCACAGGAGAGGAAACTAGATATCATTGTCCACCTCGGGACAAATGACCTAGCTAGGCATGAGATCAGGGCAGTACAGGATGAATTTGTGGAGTTGGGGAGGGGCCTCAGATAGGTAGCAAGCACAGGAACCTTCTCAGAGGTGCTGCCAGTCTATGGCAGGGGTGAGGCTAGGGTACTGCACACCATGCAGTTTAATGAATGGTTGCAAAACTGGTGCAGAGCACAGGGCTTTGCTTCATTGGGGACTGGGGTCCACCTGGAGAGATGAAGGTCTATACTGGCATGATGGTCTGCATCTGTCCAGGAAGGGAAACACGCTCCTAGGTGACAGGTTTAAAGGCTTCCTTGGCAAGCTTTTAAACTAGTCAAGGGGGGAGGTGCTGATAGGAAACAGGAAAGTTCAAGACTCCCCCCACAAAACATGGCAGGTAGTAGGGTAAACACTGAGGTACAGAGCTTGACAGAGGGCAGGACGGGATAAATGGAAAAATGGACAAGGGCAATAAGAGCAGGGATGGGGTAAAAAAGGATAAAGCCAACATTAAATGGAGGGCAATGAGTACCAGTGCCTGTAGTCTGGGAAACAAGCTTCCTGAGCTAGTAGCCCTGATGGAAGAGGAACACTTGGATATTGTGGCAGTCACAGAAACATGGTACATGGAGAATCATGACTGGGATGTCAACATACCAGGGTACACAATCTACAGAAGGGACAGGGAGGGTAAAAGAAGAGGTGGAGTAGCTCTCTACATAAGGGAAGGGATCAAAGCTACAGAACTAAAAAGTAAAGGAGGAGGACAAGAGGCACTCTGGGTCACCTTGGAGACAGGGAATGACATCACAGTCCGCACAGGGGTTGTATACAGACCCCCATCTCAAGGGGAGGAAATGGACAAGAAAATGATAGAGGGCATTCTCAAAATGGCTGAAAAAGGGGATATACTGTTGATGGGGGACCTGAATATGCCAGATGTTAACTGGACGACATGGACTGCAGCCACATCCAAGAGCAGGGTCTTTCTTGATGCCCTACAGGGGGCATGCCTTAGACAGCTAGTGGTGGAACCCATTCGGGAGGGAGCAATATTAGACCTGGTACTCTCAAATGGAGAAGGATCACAAATTTAGAAGTCAGTAGACATCTGGGAACAAGCGACCACTGCACAGTATGCTTCACAATAAACACAACCATGGAGACAAGCCATACAAAGACAAGGATAATGGACTTTAGAAGGGCAGACTTCGGCATAATGGGTGAATACCTGAGGAATGCATTAGCAAATGGCCAGAAAGGAAGGGAGGAAGAACAATGGAGAACAATCAAAACTGCCATCATGGAGGCAACAAGCCTTTGTGTGAAACAAAGAAAACGAAGCAGAATAAAAAAACCCTATGGTTCTCAAAAGAGGTGTCAGAGAAGGTTAAGGAGGAAAAAGGCTGCATTCAAAAAGTATAAGGAATCACAGAAGGAGCACGACGGGGAACTGTATCAATTAAAGCAGAAAGAAGTAGGGAAGGCAGTCAGAAAAGCAAAGGCCCAAACTGAGGAAAAGATAGCCAACTCGGTTAAGAAGGGGGATAAAACCTTTTATAGGTACATTAGGGAGCATAGAAAGGTTAAGGGAGGATAGTGAAGATTAATAAAGGAGAGGGAGGTGGGCAGAGGAGACAGTAGAAAGGCAGAGATACAGAATGAATACTTTTGCTCAGTATTCACAAAAGAAGGAGGAGTTACCTAAACCAAACAGTAGAAGCACTCTGGGTAGTGGGGTTGATGCCAGTCCATTTACAGAAGAAAGAGTCCTGAAAGAACTCCTAAAACTCAAGGTGGACAAAGCAGGGGCCTGGACAGGATTCACCTAGAATCCTAAAAGAGCTAAGGGAGGACCTAGTGACACCACTAACCACACTTTTAACAAATCATGGGAAGATGGGGTGGTACCTGAGGACTGGAGGAGGGCAGATGTGATTCCCTTCACAAAAGTGGGGCAAGGCAGAAGCAGGAAACTACAGACTTGTTAGTTTGACCTCAGTGGTGGGGAAAATGATGGAATCACTTCTGAAAGAAAGAATTGTTCAGTACCTGGAGGCTAGCGGGGCACAGGACCCAAAGCAGCATGGATTCACAGCAGGAAGGTCATGTCAGACAAATCTAATCAATTTCTTTGACTGGGTGACCAAAGTAATAGACCAGGAGGGCTGTGGATATGGCCTACCTAGACTTTAGCAAGGCATTTGACACAGTCCCGCACAAAGATTAATAATCAAGTTAGCTAGCCTGGGAATGGGTCCCAGGGTGGTAGCCCTGGTAGCAAACTGGCTGCACAACAGGACACAGAAGGTCATAGTGAATGGAACATTCTGAAGAAAGGGGTTACTAGTGGAGTACCTCAGGACTCAGTATTTGTCCAGTCCTCTTCAACGTCTTTATAGGTGACATTGCAGAGGGTCTGGAAGGAAAGGTATGCCTCTTTGCAGATGACACAGAGATCTGTAACAGAGCTGATACACGGGGGTAGAAAGGATGATAAGGGTCTTGGCAAGGTTGGAGGAATGGTCAGACATATGACGACTTAGATTCAATGCAAGGAAGTGCAAAGTAATGCACCTGGGAAATAAAAATCCAGGAGAAGAGTACACAATAGCAGGGGAGGTACTAACAACAACAATAATGGAAAGGGACCTGGGGGTAGTCATATCGGATGACCGAAAGGTGGGTAAGCAATGTGAGAAGTCAGTAAGCAGAGCGAGGGGGATACTGGGATGCATAGGGAGGGGTATCACAAGTAGAAAAGGAAGTGGTTATCCCTCTGTACAGACAGTTGGTGAGACCCCATCTGAGTACTACGTGCAGTTTTGGAGACCTCATCTACGCAGAGGACATAGACAGGATGGAAGCAGTCCAGAGGAGGGCAACTAAAATGGTGCAGGATCTACATCAGAAACCATATGAAGAGAGACTGAGAGAGCTTAATATGTATACCCTTGATGAAAGGAGGGACAGGGGACATGATAGAAACTTTTAAGTACCTCAAGGAATCAACAAAGTCCAGGAGGGTAGCATCTTTCAGAAAAGAGATGTGTAAGAACAAGGGGCACAATTTAAAGTTAGAGGGGGGGACGGCTCAGGGGTAATGTGAGGAAATTCTTTTTCACGGAGAGAGTGGTGGACGCATGGAACTGGCTTCCTGGAGAGGTTGTAGGGTCTAAAACAGTGGGGGAATTCAAACATGCATGGGACAGATATAAGGCAATTATAGTGGGGAGTTACAGGAAGTAGGCTAATGGTTAACTAGAATCTGCAGCTTATCCAATAGGTAGGGAAACGGGCAGACTGGATGGGCCAAGTGGTCCTTATCTGCCGTCAAAGTCTATGTTTCTATGTTTTAGTTCTCAAAAATTGTTTAAAGCGTATCAGGATACATAACTGGCATGGAAAAGAAGATGAAAGGGCAGGTAGCTACTGTATGTAAAAATCATTTCCTATCTCCTTTAAACAAACAAAAGTATTTACCTTGCAGTTGCAGTAGTTATCTGTAGTTTAATGTCTGTTGCTGTTGTATTTACTGTATACCTGAAAGATAAGTAAGTAGAGCAAATGTATATTTTTTTATTGTATGTAATTGTTGATTGTGAATGGATGCCATTTAAAGCAGCAGTACAGCTAAATCGGGTAAATAATTTGACCTTACCTTTTTGTTTTCTTTTTTAACTGTAACATATTCCAGGCATCTTCCAGCAGTATTACCTGGGTAAAATCATCAAGTTCTGCCAGAATTTAGGTATTTCTTAATGTTAAAAATTACTTTTTTCTCAGGAGAAAAGTTTGCTGCTTCATCTGGCTTGGCAATGTAAAACTGATAAAGGATTTGGATAAAAAATGAAAAATAAATGTATAGAGAACAGACTATGAATCACTAGAAAAGCAGATTTACTATATATGCAAATATTTTTATCAACTGTAGCTGAAAAAGCATTTAAAATAATTTGTAAAAAAAAAAAAAAGTATTTCCTGTTGCAAAAAATAATCAGTCTAAAAATATTTCTGGATAATTGCAAGCATAGCTGTATTATATCTAAACGTTTGCTGCTTGTAGTACAGCTAAACTTTCTGGATTCATAATGATTCCCATTGTGTTAATGCACTATTAAACATCACAGGATTAGGTTAAGATACCAGAATATACAATAGTTGCTTTAAATTTCTTGCATAATTTTAAAGGTAGTTGCTTTAAATTTCTTGCTTAATTTTATAGGTGAAGTAATGTTTAGAACATTTTTCTTGTTATAGGGAATAATTGAGAGCCACTATGTTGAAGGGCTGTTTCGTGTACTCCCAAGTAAAGGCATGCCGGAGGAATCCTTGCTGTATATGACCGCCTGTGTTGCAGAATTAATGAGACATGGTATGATTGGATGAACTATGAATCGTCTTCTGTCAGTTAACATTTAGTATCTATGTACAGTATGGCTCTGTGAGAGTCAAATGGATTTCTCTGTATTTCTCTCTCTCTGTCTCTCTCCCCCCCCCCTTCCTTCTAACTCTCTCTCTCCCCCCCTCTAACACTCTCTCTCTCTCTCCCTCTCCCTCCCCTTCTAACTCTCTCTCTCTCTCTGTCTCAAGCACCCTGGTTTCCCCCTTCAACCTGTGTTGTATGGCCTAAGTAGAGCAAAATCCATTGCCTGGTCACTTAGGAGTATGCTTTGGGTACTCCTCATCTCACTTAAGACCTCATGGACAAACAGTTGGATCGTTTTATCTTTCAGCAGATGCTGTTTTTCAAATGACAAATAATACCTGTTTTCTAATCGATCACAAGCCCATAACTGATATGTAAGCAGATTTATTTAAGAGTTTAGACCTCCATTTTTTATTTTTCAAGGCCTCATCCTTTTTTTCTGTTGGAAATTGTTATGGCAAGGCAGTTTCAGAAACACAGAATTTGTTGGTAGAAGAGGACCACTTGGCCCTCCCAGTCTCTTCATAGACCCTAAGTGGTCTACAGTGACCCTCCTTCTTTCCAGTCTATTTACTAATATTCCCCTATGTATATCCCATGCATTCTTAAAGCCCCTACTGTTTTTGCCTCCACCACTTCCACTGGCAGTTTGGCATAGGGGGCCACCACTTTTTCAGTGAAGTAGTGCTTCATCACGTTCATCTTATCCTCCCCCCAGCTTCATCACATGCCCCCTGATCCTGATGCTCTTCATTTGAAAGAGACTCCCCTCATGCACCCTGTTCACCCCATAAGTTACTTGTAGGTCTCTGTCATGTCCCCTCTCACTCTTTGCTCTTCAAGGATGTACAGTACATGTTGAGAGATCCCTTAGTCTTTCTTCATAGGGCTTTTGATGAAATCCCTGCACCATTTTAGTTGCCTTCCTCTGTACTGTTTCCACTGTATGTCCTTTCTGAGGTGTGGCTTCCAGAACTGGACACAATACTCCAGGTTGAGTCTTACAAGCGAGCGATACAGTGGCAAGACTACCTCCCTCCTCCTGCTGGATATACCTCTCCCAGTATATCCCAGCATCCCACTGGACCTGCCCACTGCTTGTCACACTACCCTGCCATTTTGAAGTAATCAGATATGATAACGTCAGGGTCCCTTTCCTGCTTAATAACTGTCAGTACCTTCCCCCCATCCACTACTCAGCTTCTGGGTTCTTATGCCCTAGGCTCAGAGTCATGATGTCATACTTTTTGGCATTGAACCCCAACTACTATGCTGCTGACCACTCCTTGAGTTTCCCAGGGTCTTTACACATTCTTTCCACCCACTCCTGATTGGCCACCCCATTGTAGATTTTGGTGTCATCTGCAAAAAGACATACTTTCCCTTACATTTCTTCCACAATGTCACTTATGAAGACATAGAAGAAAACCAGTCCCAGTATTGAGCCCTGCAGCACCCTTAACCACCACCCTCTGTCACCTGCCCATTAACCAATTCCTTACCCAGTTCACCACTTTGGGTCCCACCCATAGGCTGCTCAATTTCTTTATCAGTCTTCTGTGTGGCACAGTGTCTGTTTTTCCCTTCCATTGGCCCCTTCTGCAATACGCAGTTCTGTTTCTGCCTTTGCAGTCTTTTTTTGTTTTGTTTTTTAATTAATTCTTTGGTAACTGGGCAAGTCCCACTAAGCTTAAGGCCTGTTTTCAGGGTGACCCGGGAGCATTGGGGAGGTTAAGTGGCTTACTAAGCGTCATACAGTATGCATGTGGAGGTTGTAGGAATCAAGCCCAGGCCTGTTGGATGTACCAGACTCATTCACAGCTCATTACTCTAACCTCTTTACTGCCCTCTTGGCCTCTCTAGTTTCTTCCTCATCCCATTCTTCAGTCCCCTGGGGTTTTTTTTTTTGTACCTTATGAAGGTCTTCAGTTTGGCCCTTGCTGTCTCCATGGCCTTTTCAGAGAACCGAATGGTCTCTTATACTTGTTTCTGTTGGTAACTGTTCTTGTGCATATTTTCGTTGCCTGGAGAATAGTCTCTTTTATGACCCCCACCTTTCTTCAATTCCCCCGATGCTGTCTGTCCCAGATAATCTGCCCAGGACTAGTTCCCTCATTTGATTGAAATCTGCCCTTCTGAAGACTAGCACCTCATCCTTAGACGAGGGCTTATTGGTGCTCGAGGCCAACTCGAACCATATAATATCCCTGGACCCCAGTGGTTCCCCAGCTCGCACTCTGTCTACTCTTTCTGAGTTGGTGAGTACCACATCAAAAATGGTGGATTGTCTTGTGGGTTCCCTGATCTGCGTAACAATATGCAGTCCTGCAAAGTATCAAGCAGGGCCTGGTTTCTGGCACTCCTAGCTGCTGGGGTGGTCCAGTCAATGTCTGACAGGTTGAGATCTCCTACTACTACTACAGCCTCCTCTTTTACCGCCCCTTTCCTACTTCTGCCCCTAGTTCCTTATCTCTCTCCTCTCCCTGCCCTGGTGGCCTGTAAACCACCCCCAAGCAGTTTGCTGCCTGATGACTCTGTCCCAGCACAACCCAGCATTGGCACGCCAGGGTTTTATTTAACTCTAAAAATTGATTAGTGTTTTGCTCATAAAAGTTCTAAAACATTGTGAAAATGCATAGCACTTGCCTCACTGTGTTTAACAAACATAACACTTCTAGAAAACCTATATAAATGCTTTCTGTAAAGTTAGTATTGTCCCAAGAAAAAAACTGCTAATCAGTTATTTAAAACCCTGCACGCCATCTCTGTTTCAAATATTATACACTACAGAGTACCTAGGGGGACATATTCAGAGCCAGAGATTTGTGCTGCACAATGAGATGCGCAATAGGAAAACAGTGCAGTATTTAGCAGAAGCACAGTGAAATGCGATCACACAAAATCAGCTGCATGTGGCAATGAAGCACCATCACGCAATTGGCACAGCGCGGAGCAGCAGCCCAGGACTGAATATGGTGAGCCCAGGACTGAAAATGGTGAGACAAGCACAGAGATGCATACAGAGGACACTCACACAAAACACCATCGGAACAGCCAAAGCATGAATGTGTGACAGCAACATCACCCACACAGCCACAACCGAATGAACAGATGTTGCGGGGGTTAAGGGGAAATACAGACAGGGCATGCATGCAGCACACATAGCCAGAGGTCCCAGTGCCCACACACGACAAACATGCACACAAGGACTGGAACAAGCAGTGCCCAACACCCATGAACAGGACCAAGTAAGTGATCCTGACCCAACACATGCACAGCACAGCAATGAATGAACAGGCAGCAGGCAGAAAACATTGTATCAAAGGTATTTATGGAAATGTAAAAGAAACAGAACAACAATCAAAAACATACAATGGCAGTAACAACAGGAACTTCACAACAGCATAAATAAAAAAGGAACAGGTACTAGGGCAAAAACATCACAAGGATCAGGGACCAGGTGTAACTGAGAACAGGGGAATGAAGGGTCCAAAGGGGAGTGGGGCAGACGGGCAGTGACAGATGTCCAAAACTATATACAGTACAAAGTCCAAGGACCACATACAGCCATGACGTCCATGGCAGGCCCAAGTCCACACTTTTGGGCCACCCTGTGGTCCCTCACGGTTCATGCCTCCGCCTTCCGCACTGCTACGGTCTGAACCACATCGGCAGCACCCTGCCGTATTGCCGCCATGTTGTCCCTCTCTGCCCGCAGGAGGGCCACAAGCTGCATGGATGGGTACCACTCGCCTCCTAGGTCCCAGGACAGGACTCCGTCCTGAAGTCCTCCCACGGGGAGCAGGTTGAGTCCGACGTGAGCCTGCAAAGCAAAACACACACTCAGGAGGTCAGCACAGGGAGGAGCACAACACCACCCCCTCCCCAGCAAAAGGAAGGGCACACCTGTGCATGCACAGCATGGCAACAGTTATTTGCATCGCCAAGCACCACTGGCAAGGCAGTGGTGTGCACAGCGTGCACATGGTGCACACCCAGGGCAGCAGCACAGCACAGATAGTGCCACAGTGTCTCCCCCAGTGACACGGACATCCACTGAACACCACAACATGTGACGGCAGCATAAGCTATGTGTGGCACATGCACAGCACACCACTGTCACAGAGTGTTCCCAGCCCAGCATGATAGGTGCGTGGCATGCAGGCCAAGAGTGGACAGGCATGCATGACGCTGCATGGGCACAATGACACATAACCCAATAGCCTGTGCAGTATGCAGGACAGTGGGTCCTGGCTATGCACACCAGCACAGCTATTGCAAGCACACCAGCTGGGTAATGCCACCACACACATGGGTGTGTTAGCAGCCCATGCACCCGGAACACATACCACAGCTGGCAACACTTCAGTGTGGACACGAGTGCATGGCACACAGGCCATGGCGAGGGCAATGCAGCACAACATGAAGACGCAGCAACAGGAAGCAAATGATGTGAGGACAACGTGCACCATGCCACGTTCCCCTACCCACACCACTGTGTATGACATGGAAACCTGTATCTGGCTGGACATGTAACACAGCATGCCACACCCCATAGGCCTGAATAGGAAACCCCCACCCACCACCCACGGCCGACACAAGCAAACACAAGGCTCTTAACAGACACCATGGACATGTAGTGTCTATCGCCAGTACAGAACCCAATTGTGCAGCAGTGTGCAGCAAGCTGCAGCACAGCCACTGTGGAAAACGGTGTACTGCCAATGGCAATTAGTCCCGTGTGACATGCAGGACACTGTGACATTCACATCATCCTGGCATGACAAAAGGGAATAAATCACATTGAGAGTACATTGTTCACTGCAGTAACCCAGCTGCAGTGGACCGCAGAATGCTATACAAGTGGATCTCATCCTGGCAAGACTCACTGTACAATGCCCAGTGATGGCATACAGGCCAGACCCAGCACAGGAACAGTGCAGACAACATGCAGTACAGCAATGCAAGAGACAGTATACAGTGCAATCTGGGCACGGTGTAAGTAAACATCACAAGGTAGGTACATGTTGCAGGAGGTGGCACGGGCAATGGACCAGCGTGGAGTGACAACATGTGCAACAGTGGCTACTCTAGGGATAGGCACAGTAACTGACCCAGCATGTGCCCGGCTGTGCACAAGGGAGGGATGGGAACATGTCCCAGACAACATGTCAGTGTGCACGTATGCGTGGATGGCATGGCAAACAGAGGGATGCTATATGTGAGTGACACCCAGCAGTGGATGCGCAATGCTGAACCGCAGGATGGTGGGACCTGCATGCAGAATGGAGACGTGCTGCATGACCATGGATTACACAACTCTGTGGCATGCCTGCAGTGTGTGATGCAAGGGGATGACCAAGAATGCCACATTCGCATGGGACCCCAGTGGCCGCCACAGAAGTGGGGCTGGTACATACATGTCACCAATGTGTGTATAAGTGTGGTGTGGGTGAACCTCAGGCATCAAGGGATGCTAAGGCATACAATGACAGCCCGCATGCCACAACGGTATGCAGTAGGAGCAATAATGGCACACTCAGATGGCAACACCATGGCCAACATGGGGGTCCGTGAACACCTGTGTATCCTGTGGATGCACTGGGATTCCATCTGTTGGATGGATGCACCCAGTAGTGGGTTTTGTGCCCGACTGTGTGCCTAGCCCGTGCTTGCACTATGCATGATGCATTCGACAGTGCATGCCCATGGAGGGCATGTGTGGATGTCCACCATGCGACCGTGCACAATGGCATGTGCACTGTCAGACACAGTGAGTGTATGCCGAGGTACAGCAGCGTCTGTGCATACCACAGCAGTGGATGTGTGGTGCTGTGGATGTGCAAAATGGCCACACCACAGCGACAGGGCCTGTGCCACCGCCTAACTGTACTGTGTGGGGTGCATGCCAGGGCACCGAGTGCAGCATGCTGCAACAACACGCAATGCATATGCACAGCATGCCGCCATTGTGCCACGTATATAAGCCACGCTTGGCATGGTGCATGGTCCAGCCGGACTATGATACCACCAGGTGGACCCGTGTGCAGCACCAGAGGGCATACATGGACGTGGGCAGGCCAGACATGTGAATGTCTGTGTGCCCGCACTTCAGCAGTAACCCGTGGATGTGTACCCTGTTTGTGTGTCCTGCCACGTACAGCAGTATATGACATGCATGCACGCACACTTATGTATCCTTCTGGTGTTGGTGCCTCCAGCAGTGCTCCGTCCTTTATGGTCCCGCAGGCCACACTGCCTGGTTCCCTAGGCACCTGTTGCCTGGTCTGCAGGGGAGACAAAGCATATGCATGCGATTAGTAATGGGTATCACACACAAACCCCCCCCCGGTGCTGGTATGTGCTGTGGCCCTACCTGTGAACCAACCTGTGTGGCACACACTGCACAGCATATCCAGCTGTGTGCTGGTGGCAGGCATTACATGGATCCAAGTACTGCAGTATGCATGGAGCCATGGCAACCACAGCATGCATGCCCACCGTGCGGTGGCAATGGGTTCACCACAGATATGGTCCTCCAACACAGCGTGCCCCCTGCACCCATCTGTGGCACTGCATGGTGCAGTAGTATCTTGGTTGTGCACCCTACAGGGTACAGCTGTCCGAACAGGTGCCATGTTGCAGTGTCGCAGGTACACATGCTGCAGCATTAAGCAGCAGTGCCAGTATGACATGGTGCTGTACAGCCATGCAGGGCAGTGACCATATGTGTACAGTCGCACGTGTGCACATGCCATGTCACCTGCATGCAGTGCCGGTGGAGGCTGCATGTGTCTGTCTGTAATGCGGCTCACTGTCCATGCCATCCACCCACCAGTGTTGCCATGTCCGGCCACACCACAGTAACCAAGTGGTATGCGTACATATAGTCCCAACACATGGCACTAAGAAAACCATGCTGATACACAACACAGGCATCACTACATACCTGGGCATGGCACTGTACCATCCCAGACTATGTCCTTATACCTCACCAGTCGCTGGGGGTCTCGCCGACACTGCTTCCCACTGCACACAGTGCCCATCTTACAGGACAGGTCATGTGCCACCCAGGCCCACACCTCTGATCTTGGGTGTCAGGGTCTTCAGTGCCAAAAAGGTCGCCCTCCAGTGGCACCATGAGGTCCACAAGGTTGACTACCTCCACATCTAACCAACTCTGGTCCCTCCTGGCCCCTGCAGCAGCTTCTCCTGCCCTCGCCATTCTGCCAGTGCAACCACCTGTGCTGCAGCTAGATTAGGACAGGATATGGTGTGTTCCATGCCATTTGCATGATTCATAGGTATAGGCTTAGTGCAAACCACATGGGTTAGCACCATGTGTTAGTGCGATAGCCATACAGGGAAGCCACTGCACATGCTCGATTACGTACACGCAGGCGGCAATACAAGGTTATGACCCATGCAGATGTGCATGCGCGACCAGCCATGTTGTGTAGGACAGCTGTGGTAGTGTAGTTTGCTTCAACAGTGATGTCACACTTGTGCAGTACGGCTGTACACGTCACATCCTTGCCAGTACAACGTAGCGCGATTGACTGATGTGTCACTGCCTTTGTGTGGTATACCGGCGGAATGCACGATGGGACCAACTGGTCAAATGCAATAGCGTGATCGCAAACGGTATGCGCTGCACAATGGACCACAGTATTCAACCTGAATATGCAAATAGCCTGATTAAAGTGCCCCAGCACATCCACGGAATTAGCTTATCATTACAGTGAGCAGATCCGCCCAGTCCCCTGTGGATTTGCATAAGATGGGCCGTGCACTACTCTGCAGTGTGGTATGCACAAGGAACTGCACTCTGTAAGGTAGACTTTTCACTCCATTTGTTTGTGTGTAGCAGCCTGTATTCCAAGAGGCTTTTGTACTACACATGGGCACAGATTCCATGGCTTATGCAGTGTTTTGTATAGCTACAGCACCACTGATGCCATCTGGTAGGCGTCACAAACTAAATTTCACACCTGATGAGCCGAAGGCCCTGACTGAGGCCTGTATCCTTTATGAGGCAGTCCTGTGTAGGAAGGAGGGGACATTCGAGGACTATGATCAGGCATGGGTGGAGGTTGCAGAGGTGGCGAATGCCCAGGGCCCATACAGATGTATGCCACAGGAATGTAGGAAGGGTACCAGTGGACTATGCCTCAGGACAAAGGAGCATCTGGCACAGGCATGCAGTGACTGGCAGGCCACAGGGGAGCCACCAACAGCACCAGAGCTGACGATGCATGAGGCACTAATGGCCACCCACTTCCAGCCGGAGTCCCTGCATGGTGTCCAGGGCGGAAGAGGGAAGGTTGGACTGCCACAGAGACGTGAGTATGGTTTTATACTGTGGGGATGTCACATGTATGGTTCACCATCCATATTGTGTGTATGCTGCCACTCCACGTCTTGTGTCCTTGCACCCCCCATGACCACACTCAGCCGCTGCATGTGTCATACGCACACACACGGCCACGTCACACCTCCAACACCATATTGCGCACGGCACACATAGGGGTATGGCTGTCCGGCACAGACTGTGACATCACATGTCCAGCATTGTATGTCTGTGGGATGTGGCCTTGTTGTGGTCGCACTCACACATTTGTTCTTTCACTTTCCACAGCTGCGGAAAAGGCCAGGGATGAGTGGCATTACTACAGGACATGATGCCATTATACACGCGCCCGCAACAATCCACAGCGGTACAACCCACGCCCGGCCGTGTGCAGCAGTGACAGAGGCACAGGCATGGACCTCCAGCACTGCGCACACCTCTGCTTCAGTGTTACTGAAGGTGGGCAGTGCGGCTGGAGGTGGTGGTGGTGCCATTGCAGAGGCAGCAGACTCCAGCGATGCCGATGATGATGGCGCCGAAGATTTCCAATGTTTGTGCAGTTGATGATGGTGTGGATGTGGCCTCTGGCTTAGTGGATGATGATGACACCATATCGCTGCAGGATGCGCAACAGCTGGAGTGGGATGTCCTGGATGACACTGACCCTGGTGAGGGGCTTGCCAGTGATACATGGGATGTGGACACCTTCATTGGATCAGTCATCCAGGATACAGTGCTGCATGTGTGCCTGTGTGTCCACCGCTGCATGGCACACACACATGACCCTGTACAGGACACTGTGCAGACTTGCACGGTGGACTGCTATGGTCGTGGAAGACATGCCATTGCACATGGATACGGCCGTGCAGCAGTGCTCGGCCAACACCATTCCATATGCACCTTCTGAGTGGGTGCTGGGCCAGCAGCAGTCACTGACCTCATGTACATCCAACACCACTGCTGAGCAGCCACCCCCTGTGCAACTTGTCAGCCCTGCACCAGTACCACCACCCGTACGGCACAAGGTGCCCAGCCCACCCCATTATCGACCAGCAGAGCAGGTCTAGGGTCAACTTCCCCAGGACCCAGTGCTTGCCGCCCATAACATCCTGCTCAGATCAGCGTTGGATGCCCAGGTGCATCTGCATGGGGACCTTGTGGCAGTGCAGGCAACCTTGCACCACCACGAGGAGCATTGCTCTGTGAGGCATGCGGAGCACATGGGTGCAGTCGCTACTAACACAGAGGCACTACAGGATAGTGCTGCGGTAGTCCATGAGCACGTGGCGGCAGGGCCTGGGCACAGTACGTAACATACCCCAGTGCATGCCTTCGATGTTACAATTGGTACCCCCTTGCGCCCAGTGCTGCAGCTATGAATTTTGGGACCCCAGACAAGTCACTTGAAATGGGCCCCTGTTTCCCAACCCAGCTAATGCCAGGGTAGCCACCATCTCCTCAGGTGGGCCCTCACAGGCTCGGGCTCGGACAGCATCCCACTTCCCCCCCATTACTGTGCCCTGCTTTGCCCACCATCAGGCTTTGCAGATACAACACCCTCCCCTCTCACACTGCCATTCCACACTACGACACACGGTGACAGTTTAGCATTCACGGTGACTACGCCTACCCGTGACCAGACGTGCTCCTGCGGTGAGTCTGCTGCATGGGCCCAGGTCACAGCACGTGGGCTGGGCTGCACATGCGGTGGCACAGCTGCACATGCCTCACCCCAGTCACAGGTGTCACCTGCGGCCAAAGCATGTGGCATGGCCCTGGGGCGTGTCCAGTCCCAGCGGGGATCTGTGCATGGCAGGTGCACTAAGTGGACATTAGGCATCATTCCACAATACAGTGTATCCATGATGTGGCCTGTCAGCGGTTGTTGTGCACCTGCACACCCAGCCCCCCTGTGCCTGTCACATCCTCCCCCCAAATGCTGCAGTGTCACTGGACATGACTGCCTTGTGACTGCTGACTACAGTGCATGTTGCTGTTGGCCTGTCATGGGGATGATGGGAGCATTTGGTCACACTGCCAGGTGTGTCTGATATTTCAGCTGTACTGACCCATGCAACCATTGGTGCCCTGCCCATGCCACTCAGTGTGTCGCATTCACCTGTCATGTCCAGTGTGCAGGCCACCCTTCGCTTGCTGTGTGTGCCGTGGTGGGCAGTGAAGAGCCCATGATGTAGGTACACATGTCTACTGCCTATGTGTGTCATTCATGCCACATGCTTACCTGGATATTGTCACACATCCAACTGTCATACTCACTGCCTGGCTCCGAAGTATTCCCTGATGATGGTGTCCTGTGCCGCTGCCCTTCTGCAGCCATCCGTGCATTGCCCCTCTCTTGCCATAGCTGTATCTCCCCTCCTGCTGGCTCCACTTCCTCCACCATGTTGCCCTCCTGATCCTGTAACACTATTCCATGGTCAAGGGCCATTTTGTGGAGCATGCAACAGTCCGGGAATATGTCACAGACCTTCTGTGGGCTGTACTGTAGTGCACCACCCTACCGGTCCAGGCATCTGAATCGCATCTTTAGAATGCCGAACACTCAGTGATGTTCCTTGTTCTGGTATGTGGTTGTACCATTCCTCTGCCTCGGTCGTGGGCTGCAGGATGGGCGTTAACAGCCACGGTCGCAGGAGGCATGCACTGTCACCTGCGGATGGATGAGAGATGTGTTGTTACTCAGTGCCATGTTGCCCTGCCGTGCGCAGTCCTGCCCTCCCCATGATGCCTGTCTGCCTGTTCAGCACTTGTCTGCACCCTCTGAGGTGTCAGCCTGTACCCATTTCCTGCGTTGTCTTCCTAGTCACATTGGCAGTACTGTCACACTGTTTGCACTTGTGCCTCCCCATCATTGCACCACTATGCATTCCATGTGTGTGGCCTCACCCTTTTTATCACAGTGTGTCAGCATGCCCACTCTACCCGTTTGCCTGTTGCTGTGTTGGCTGCGCATGTGCTGCCACCTGCTGTCACCTGCCCTACTGTCCATTCATCTCACACGGTTGGACCGTGTGTATGCCCTGCAGCCTGGCTACCTACTACACACACTCTGTACATTCTGCATGTCTGTAGAACCTGTGATCCATGATGCACTGTTGTGCTGCGAAATGGCCACTGGACCACTCCCCGGTCTTGAAGCGGCAGCACAGGTCCGACTGGTGCCAGATGTAGGCATCATGTGCACTCCCAGGGTAGTTGGCATACACATACGTGATGCGCCCTGTGGCATTGCACACCATCTGGCAGTTGATGGAGTGGTAGCCCTTACGATTCCTGTACTGTTCATTGTCGATGCTGGGTGGTGCACGTAGGGCCACATGGGTGCAGTCTGTTGCACCAAGTACACCGGGTAGGTGTGCGACCCTGTAAAAGTCCTACTTTGCTTCTGTCCACTCCACTGCCATGCATGTTGCAGCAGAGCGTTGACGAACTGAGTGAGGAGCCTGGATGTGGCCGACTGTTTATGCCGGTGGTGTCCCCCACCAGTGTCTGGAAGGTGCCCGTGGCGAGCTGGCACATGGCTGCTGTGACCTTTCTCTCCACCACCATGGCATGGCTTCTGTGTGTGGGTGCCTGCAGCTCACCATTGACCAGCTGACAGAGCTGTCTCAGCGTTGCCGTGTCTAGTTGGTACCAGCCCAGGATCTTTGTGTCAGTTAGTTGTTCGAATGTGTTGTGTGGCCGGTACCATCTATGCTGGGCATACCACCTACAGGCCCTCCATCGGCAACCCTGTTGTTCCCTCAGTCTCCTCACATCAGCCATAACAGCAGCCATACCAAACACTAGGCCTGCCATATCTCTCCTGCCTGCTGCTTTTTGTGCTCTGTGTTTGCCTCTCTCAGCATTTCCCTGTGTCTCACTGTCAGGGTGTAGTTCCTGTGTGTGGCACTGGGTGGATTGCTGACTTAGGTCTGCCTTTTGTAGTCCTATCTTTGCATGACCATGCACCCACTATGTGCATTGGCTCGCTAGTGTAATTCGATTTAATATGTGGTTGCACGGCGTATTCATTTACACACCCCCCATTTATTGTGTGGTACGGCCTCTTGCTACGCTACTGCATAGTCACGTTTGTGCAGTGAACGGCTGTCTGCTGAATATACCTCTGTTGCACATTTCTGTGTTTGCACTATGTATTTCTGTCCTGCGCCGTGCAGATGCTCTCAATGTGGGGGCCATATTGTTTTTTTAAATTAGCCGTTAAACCCTCTATTTTTCCCAAATCATCCCAATTTACCTGTTTCCTAACCTTTCCTCCTTCTTTATACTATTTCCTCCATTTTTCCACACAGTTTCTTTTCTATCTTTGCTACTATATATTCAACAGATAGAATGTTTACTATGGGTTGAATACAAGAATTCAAATCTCTGCTCAGAGTGACAGAATATTCACCCCCCCCACACACAACAGAAGGCCTTGAATGGAGCTTCTGCTTTATTTGTAGTAGGTTAAACAGCAGAGCAAAGAAACACCAGAAACTAAAACTGAAAGTACTGTAGTACTTCATTATGGCTGTGAGCGGAACCTACAGCCATATCGCTTTAGCTTGAAAAGGGGTTTCCGTGGAACACATTTTTTAGTAGTTTTCAGTGTATACTTCCATAAAACTGCAAATCCCTATGGCAGTTAAAAAATACTCCCTTCTTTCTTTTTAGAATGATGGACACATAACCCCAACCTGCTTTTCTCTGAGAGCAAATGTACACACCTTCCAAATACATCTAAATATCTTTAAAGCTATTCAATGTGCACAAAAACAACCAATATCAAAGTTGTTCAGGACGAAAAGATCTTGCACATGAGTCGTCACTAATCTGAATTCTTTATATTTTTTTAAAATATGGTCTTCCAGACAACCTCATTTTTTTCTCTCTGAGTGAACACAATACGAGTCATGCCAAACAAATGTAAATATCTTGGAAAGTATAAAAGCTACCAATATACAGCCAACATGAAAGTTGTTCAGGACAAAATTATCTTTCAAATGAGGGTAGTCTCTAATCTAAATTCATTACATTTTTTTTAAATATAGCCATCCAAAAGGTAACAATTGTGAAGAAAAATGAAAATTCAGGTAATCAGATGGCCATAGTTTAAAAAATATAATTAGTGCAGCTTAATGAATAGGCTAATTTGAAAGGCCGGTTTGTACTGAACAACTTTCATACTGATGGTTTATGTGTAATTCATATACGTTTAGAAATATTGACATTTGTTTGCCATAACTCCTACTGCACTTACAACAGTCTAATTTCTGTAAAGCACTATGCCACTTTAAGTGAAATTAGACCAGACCATCTTGCCATGCCTGATTTAACAGGAGATCCTGACTTGTAAGTACTTCAATGGAATTCTTTAGTGCTTACCAGCTTGAAACAAAATGACCTGCTTATTGGGGTCACATTGGATCGTTTCAGGATGGGATGATGTTAAATCTTTTCAGAAATAAAGCAGCAGATTCATTTTAGTAATTAGCCAGCAATATCCTATGAGATCTATATGTGAAGCTGACACTGACCAGGTAGGAGGAAGAAGGAAGACAGAGAAGAAAAACAATGGCTGTCTGTGAAACTTTTAGGCATCTATGCTGCAACACTGATTTTTTTCATTCATTACAGTATGTCCTCGTTGGCAACTTCTATTATTAAAATGCTTTAAATGTATAGTTTACTAAATCTTGACCTTGGGATAACTCTTGAATGACTCATAAATACGTTTTAAGCCATTCCCTTTACAGGAGGTCAAGACCTGTGCAAATGGTCAAGTGTTATTTTTTCATATTTTTTTTACAAATGTGCCCAGTGAAAGAGTGAAGAAATAGAAACGTATGTACAACTAATCTCCTATGCATTTTCAACACGGAGAGAAGTTAATATTTGCGCAAAATCAAACCCAAAATTTATACAGTTTTTGTTCTAAAGTAATTTTATTCTAAATCTTATTGGACTATTGATGAACTGAGCAAAGAAATGTTTAGATAAAACAAATTGAAGACTCCAGGATTGGGAGGTCATTAAAATTGCAAAAGGTCAAATTATGAAACCGTAAATAAACTCAACTCATTATTACCTGGGCAGCCATTTTGTGTCAGATAAACAATGGATAGTTCGGACTTCATGTGAAGCTATTGTAAGTAACGAGTTAAGACCATTCTTCTTAGTGTGTAATTATTTATTTTATTTATTTAGTTTTTGTTGACCGGGTAAGTGCACTAGACAAATCCTGCCTATTTTCAGGCATGACCTGGGGGAAGGGGATACAGATGAATGCCAACTGACCTTGAACCAGATTAAGCTGTTGGTGGTATTTTTAGTGAATGAGAGAAATTTGCCTGGACACCGGGAAATTCCCTACTCTTTCAATAAGTGCCATGGGATCTTTAACATCCACTTGAACTACCACCAATCCAGGCAGATGGGACCTCGGTTTAACGTCTCATCCGAAAGACGGCACCTCAGAAGTGCAGCACCCCTCTCATGCTGGACTACAGTGTCAGTACTGGGATATTAACCCAAGTGCCAGATGTGGGAACTGAACCCACAGCCCTCTGATCTCCCGGCCTCAGAGGTGAGTGTGCTACCTACTGAGCCACTGACACTGAATTATAATGAATTAAAGCCATTTGAATATAGACCTACAATTATACAACCATTGTGATACATATTTTTAGGATCAGAGGAATGGCGCAAGGCCGCCACAATCGTTCAGTGTGCGTGGATCAAATCAAAAAGAGCCATAATAAAAGCTTCTATCTTCTCAAAAAAAAAATTATAGTTATTATATTTGATTTAACATGAAAATACAAAATAGCAATAAGGAAGTAAAACGATCAAGATGAGATTTCAGCGTTCTCCAACCAAACATTGAAGCCGAGCCATAATAAAGGCTTTTATCTTCTTCAAAGCAATTACATTTTATTTTGATATATTTAATATTCTGTATCTAAGTAGACACTAGAAAAATAGAATAATGGATAGGTCACTATTCATTACCAGTGAGTAATACCATCAAGATGTTCCTGTGTCCAGAACCTCGAGATGGTTTCACTCACCAGTAATGAAAAGTAACCTATCCGTTATTTTTTATATATGGATCCGAGAAAATAATTTTGTGCCATTTTGTAACGGGCAGTCAGCGACTGCAGTGAAAAGACCTTCCTGGTCTTAGCCGACCGCTGCAGTGTCTGGCAAGAGGTGTGGCCCTCCCCGGAGGTTTCAGCTCGAAAGTTTTTGTTTTATGTATATTGAGTGTCTTTACCTTGTTTGTTTTGGTAATGCAGGGCAGTTAAGCATAATTCCATTTTGTGAACGGAACAAAATGTGGAGGACGCGATCAGGACACGATGCACTCTCGCTGAGCGAGGGACCGCCGCCATATTTTTCAGACTGTTCTGCCCACCCACTGACAGATAGCGGCAAATCACTTGTCACATAGAGGACACATTGTTTTCATTGACTGTTTGGTACCAGTGGTAATACTATAGCTCAGCTGTGGAACGATAGTATTAACATTGATTAACAGTACTATTAACATTGATTGACAGTAGTATTGACACTGGAGCTGCGATGGTATTACCGAATTTTTTTTTGTATGCTTTATGAGTATATTAAATAAAGTATCCATATATTAAAAAAAGTTTATTGAGTGCTTGAAAACAGGCAAATGCAACCAGACACAGGAGGAAGTCAAAAGAGAGTATCGGTTGCGGGGGCTAGTAACAAGTCGAGGAACTCGCTTGACCACTCCAACAGGGGCCACCCACCAACTCTACTGACCATTGGTGGGCACTGGTAGCAGAGGAGGAGCTGGGCAAGTGCTGTAAGCAGTCAGTGTAGTAGCAGGAGGAGGCGGATGGCAGGCTGCCTGCCACAGTTCAGCTCTTGTTTTAAATCCCCTGGTGGTGCCTGAGTGACTGTAGCAATCATTTGTGCAGCAGCCCTCCATCTGTAGGGATTAAGGGGACTCAGTTTAGCTGTCTTGTTATATTCAAGCAGGCTCAAGCTCCATTACAGCATCAGGTCCACACTGGAGCCCCGGACCCCAAATTCTGCCACTTGTACAGGACTGACCACTTGAGAGTGAGGGATCCTCGCTGCTTGCGAAGGAAGTGGGAGGGGTCGCAGTTGGTGTTCATGTTGTGTGCTGAGAGTCTGGCTGGGCTGGGAGGACTGCCTTTAAGTGTAAGCACTGCATGTGTCTGAACTGTTGTGGATTGCATGGGCATAGGCGGGGGGGGGGATGTTCAGGGTGTTCCACCCCCCCCCCAAAAAAAATTACCTCAGAAAATTTCAAATTCCTGTATTTTATTTTTGGGGTTGGCTCAGGCTCAGCTGCTAAAAACTCAGTGTCTCAGCAGTCTCCATAGTGGTTGGAGCTAGCTGCAACACAATGTGCATGCATGGGACCATTGATGGCTAGAGGTATCCAGTGATGACAGCGACTACAAAAATAGCGACTCATTTTGGGCGCTATCATTCTGAGCTACCCCGCTAACTAGCGACTGTGCAGGAAAGCGACGGTGGAGAAGGGTGACCGGAAGGGGGGAATAGTGAGGGGAAGGGACAGGGAAAGGGTTTTAGGGGACTGGTGTACCTGCTGCTGCCGAGCTAGCCATGTGGTGGTGTGATTGGCTAGCTCTGACACAGCAGGTACTGGGTTTGGGACTGGGAGCATGTACATTTTGCCACTGCCTTGCAGCTGTGGGGCTTCATTTTTTTCAAAATCTGGATTTGCCCCTCCCGACACTGTACCCACCTGGAGTTGAGAATTTTAATTTGGGGGATAGCTCCCCCAAAAACAACACTTTTAACATTCCAGATGTCGGTCGCTTTGAAGTGTATATTGCCAATTTGCTTTTCGGCAGTATACACTTGCCATAATAGTGATCGCTGTTATGACATGGAACCAGCTAGGGGAGATGGAGACATCACCAACAGAGAGCAGGAGAAGCCTGGTGAGACAGACTAGTGAGCGTGCTGCTGTGCTGCATCATCTGTACAGCGCCAAACAAGTTGTGTTTTGTCGACTGTCGTGGTAGAGTGGGACTGTGTGGTGCTCTTCTCTATCTTCAGTTGAACTGTGAGAGAACTTGAAGTATGGTGTACTAGAGAAAGAACTAACCCATCCAGTGTCGAGCTACGAGTAACACACAGCGTGTCTTCTTGACTGTGCTGGACGCTGGGCGGACTAGTGGTGTGGTCCGAACAGAAGACAGGAGAGGTCGAGGAAAAATCTTCTCTGGCCTAGTGGCCTGTAGTCCTGTCTTGGGAGGGGAGTGACTGGTAAGGCAAGCAAACAGGAGGCTAAGCAGCATAAAAATGGTTGCGTGGAGAACAGAATAAAGACTGATTTGGGGGGGAGGACTTCTTTCATTTAAAGAGGTGGTGAGGGGAGTTGGCACCACCTCCCAGGACAACCCACTCATTACATCTCAACCCCACCGATGTCGGCCCAACTTGGTGTCAGTGTGGCTCAGTTGGTAGCACATCTGCCTCTGGACCAGAAGGTCGTGGGTTCTCATCCCACACTGGGATTGGACTCATACCTAAAACACTGGCATCCGAGTGCAGTATTAGGGGCATGCTGTACTGCTGGGATGTGCTGTCCTTCGGATGAGACATTAAACCAAGGTCCCTTCTACCCATCCTGGTGCTGTCATGGTGGAAGTAAAAGAACCCAGGGCACTCTTCACAAAGAGTACGAGACATTCCCGGTGTCCTGGCCAACATTCCCCTTCCCATAAACCAGCTCATGCTATTGTCCAGGCTGTGTGTGGGTGTTGATATGCAATATGGCCACTACTACACATTCAGTCACTTCACTACCGTCTTGCATTGCGTGTAAATCACTTTGGAATACACTGTGTATGAAAAGTGCTATACAAATGCTGATTCTTCTTCTTATCATGTGGAGTGGGAATAGGTATGGAAACGCAAATGCCTGACTGACATCTTTGTCTCTGGCTGTGGCAGAGTGCTCCCATGTGCAAAGGTGGAATGGAGTTAGGAATACTCTCTATATGCAGAGGTGGAATGATGGTGGTAGAGGAGGAGTAATGCAAATGTGTGGAGGAATCCCCATGTGTAGGAGTGGGATGGATGGGGAGCAATGCTCCTCGGGTAGGGGCAGTGGGATGAAGGGGTGGAGTGCTCCCCATGTACAGAGCTGATATGAAGTGGGAGGAAAGCTCCCCGTGTGTGGAGGTTGAATGGAAGGGAGGAGTGCTCCCTATGTGCAAGAGGTGGGATGCAGTGGGAGAAGCACTGGAGGAGTCAGGGGATGAGTGCTCACAATGTATGGAGGTGGAGCAGTGATACCCATGTGTGGAGATGGAATGGAGGGAAGAGTGCTTTCCATGTTCAAGTTCAGGTTTATTGTGAAGGGATAAAATCCATTGAGTTATCTCATTTGCAAGGAGGTCCCATGTACAAGCAATGATAAATACATATATAGTGAGATACAAAAAGTAAGGACACATAATATAAATTAAAATAAAGCACTTTTCTTTACATTAGTGTATACAATATGTACAATGTTGCATTCAACAAGGATTGAGACCAAATATGATTACATAATACACTATGTCCACCATGTGGAAGAGGGATGGAGAAGAAGGATTGCTCCCCATATTCAAAAGAGGCATGGAGGGGGAGGAGTGCTCTCTATGTGCAAATGTGTAATGGAGGGGAGGAGTGCTCCCCATGTGTGGAGGTGGGATGGGGGGGGGGGCAGTCACTTAATGGCCACCATCCTAGACCCCACTCCAGCCTGTGTGTGAAAATCTTTGGAATGGGCACAGTTTATGATGGGGCAAATGTGCAATCCAAATCTCTTCCCTGGCTGCTGTAAAGAATTGGGTTGATAGGTGGGGGTGCAAGAGGGGGCACCAGTCACTCAGGAGCACCCACTGTATCCTACTCACCCCACCCACCCAGCAGAGTGGGAACAGTTGTGGAGGGGCAGATACAAGATCCACATTTGTATATCTCAGTACCTCAGAGTGCTCTTCATGGGTAGAGCATGTTAGGGAGGAGAGCCTCTTGCTGAAGCAGAGTGTTCTGCAGGTGTAGAGGTGTGGCATAGAGTGAGGAAGTGCCAGTCACCCAGAGCCCACTCCAACCTTCATGCTAGTTCTGGTGAAGCAGGGACAGGTATAAAGGGGCAGGTGTGCAACTTGCATTTCTATCCTTGGCTGCTGCATGGTGCTACCCTTGTGTGGAGGTGGGATGGGGGGATGCGGCATCATTCTCCCAGAGCCACCTGCCTGGAGCCCACCCAGTGCCAGTGCCAGCTTTCATGGAACTCAAATGGGTGAAGATGGACAGATGTATAAACCACATCTGTCATTGGCTCCTGCAGAGTGCTCCTAACATGCAGGAGGTGGAATGGAAGGAGAAAATGCTTCACATGTGCAGAAATGCGGAATGATGAGTTGGGTGCCAGTGGCCTCAGGCCACCCAGTGGATCTGGACCACAACCCCATTTCCACCCACCTGACACCCACAAGGCTAGATAGAAACAGGTGTGGCATGGCAAATGTGCAACTCACATTTCTGTCTCTGGCTGGGGCAGCCAGTGTGCAGTGGTGGGACAGTTGTGTAGGGGGCACCAATCACCAACTTCTGCCAGGCCACAGTCCACTATTTACCTTGGTCTGCCCACCTGGAGGTCACCTTGTCACTGTGCCAATCTGTGTGGAGTGGGATGGCTATGGAGAGAAAGATGAGTAACCTGCATCAGTCTGTGATTACTGCAGATTGTTCCATATGTGCTGAAGTGAGCTGGAGGTGTAGGGGGCAGCCACTACCCAAGGGTGCCCATCCAGTGCCCACCCTACACTGTGCTAGTCAGTGTGAAGGGGCAGATATGTGACCCACATATTTGTCTCTGGCTCTGTCTGGGTGCTCCTTTTGTGCAATGGTGGAACAGTCGTTCTCTCTCTCAACCCCCACCCATGGTAAAAGGAAAACTCTGCAGCAAAGCTCCCTGTCCCGATCATGGCACTCTTGCTGCCATTTTCTCTGCCTCTCTATATGTGCTGTCTGCTTCCACTGAGCTTCAGAAAGACAAACAGTCAGTCCGACAGCAAGGTGCCGGAAGAGTGAGCAGAAATAAAATGGATGGCAACCGAGCTTGGGCGCACACTGTACTCCACTTCTCTGTTTGGGGTGGGGGGTTGACACCATCTCTGACTGGAACAGATTGAACCTGCACATATGTGCCGCACTGGAAGCAGCTCTCACTGTTGATGTGTCTATCTTGGGGGGTTTGGGGGGGGGAGTAGACACTGCTAGGGGACCGGCCACACATTTAAATGAATGTTCAGGTGCAGGTCTGGGAGCCACCAGTCATTGTGGTTATGGTCAGTACATTGCCCTCAATTTCACACTGCCAAGGTGGTGCTGCAATAATGACAGCCTGTCACTTGGTGATCACTCTTATTCCACTTACTTGCCACACCTCAGCATGTTGCTGTCACTGTTTGTGTGCTCTCTCTCTGCTCTGTCCCTGACACTGGTGCCATTCACCACCTCTTTCGATCCTGGTCACTCTTTCGGGGTGGGTGCACTGCTGCCTCTCCTTCTTGGTGTCTGTCCCTGCAGCCCATGTCTCTCTGTCCCCGCCGTAAAGGGTTAACCTACAGCTCTGCAGGCAGTGCTGCCTCACTTCTCAGCACTCTTGCTCCTTGTATTGTGTAGCGAGGTGGGGGGCACACTATGGCAACATGGACACTAGGAGATCCATGGGGTGGGTCAGTGGGTACCATCACAGACAGCAATACTCAGGCTGGGCATTGTGGCACAGATGAAACCCTGGAGAGAGTGAGGAGCTCAGGGACAAGAACATGCACTGTCTTTCACACAGAGATACAAACAAGTTCGACGCAGATTTCTGTCTGGGTAAGGATAAATAATATTTATTTGTTCTTTACTGCTAGGACTGTTTACTGCTTATGGCACAGAGAGTGGGGGATGCAGTGTATGTTTGGGTACCCGGACATCTTCAGGATGGGTGGGGAGACAAGCAGTAAGATCAGTATGGGCATGAATGAAAGGAATGAAATGCTCTCATTCGAGCACTTTATTTCTTTCAACTAGAGAACAACTTCCAGCTGTGAAACTGTGACTAGCGTCACAGTCTGGTTGCATGCTCATTGGTCTGCCAGGGACAGGCCCACTGTAGATTGCTGTGCATTGGACCCGTCCCTGACACACCTCTGAAATGTTGTTCTACCACAAGATGTTTCTTGCACATGCACAAGGAAACATAAAAAACTATAAAGAATTTAGATTAGTGACTGCCCTCATTTAAAAGGCAGTTTTGTCGTGAACACAAAAACGTAAAATATTGCCCTTGGGGTACAGAAATCCAGGGGCAGAGTACACATGGGTGGAGTGCTATTGACAACATTCAGAAAGCACACATTCTCTCCCCCCCCCCAAAAAAAAAAGCGCTTTTACATACAGTTGATTACTGTTTAACAGTATTTTGCAACTATGGCTGCCACTGTACATCTGATGCAAACCAATAATCACATTCCTTACCTGAAGCAAAAAGGGGGGGGGAGGTGGAGGCCATAACTGACTCCTTGTTTTTGTGTTAAAGGGGTCAGTTTCTTTACAGCAAAAACAAGGAAAGGCATAATTTCTAAAGTGTGCAGACGCACATGGGGACCACTTTTTTCAGAGCATGCCACCACCGACGGCTACCACGTCAACACTGCTACTCCCCCCTCCTAATACAATCAGGGGAAAACCAGAAGTAGTCTACCAGAAGAGATCAATATGGTTAAGGCACATTTACCAAAAATTACTGCTTAGAAAAGACTGAGAAAGTGACTGTGGTGACGAGCAAGTCCCAGACCAGACTTTTAGTTTGTTAATAAACTCCTCCTGAGTCTGATTTGTACGGCTGCATGGGTCAAGCTGCACGGATGTTATGCCATCATCAGATTTGTATAACAGCACTGTGGAAGCACGTAACCGGACCACTGTCTGATGTGCTGCCACAATGCTCCGTCATAGTTCTCAGAGATTCTGTTTACACAGCCCTTCCCCTCCACAGGCCACATAAACATACCCACTTCTTGGCGCACTACTTTTCTTTTCTGCAGGTGCAGTACTGATGGCCACCGTGTGCAATATGGTGACATTGACGTAAGCTGCGCATGCATGGCGAACGTGCATACATAGTTATGTCAGCATCACCATGTTGTGCAGGCCTGACTACAGGGCAAACTTCACATGTGCAAGTATCACGCATGCACAGTACTGTAATTGCTGCAGTATTACGTACGGTTGACTCTATTGCAGCGAAAGCACTGCATATTCTTTTCCACGCTCTTGCCACTCCTAAAAGCTTTCCACAGCCATATTGGTGTATGTATGTGAAGAGGCTTATATGGGCAAATAACATTAATTTTTTTTTTTTATTTAAAGCAGTTTTATTATTAGGGCATTGTTAAAGGTTTCTAGTGAATAAAGATGGTGGCAATGTTTGTGATGCCAATTAGGGATGTATGGTTAGCACTGATTTTATTTTAAAGAGGATGCTAGATCTTTATCCAGTGCAGTTGTACTGAGATGACAGCATGGGTAAAGATAGCCCTCAGCCAATCAGGTTTCACAATTTTTGAAACTCATTTTATAAGTAAGCAATAACCCATGATAGGTATGGAGTTATTGGGGATGAATCCACACCTCGGGTGCATTGCGAGGCATGAGGCCGCTGGCCGAGTGTCCTCACAGCACCTGAGATGTGGATTAATCCCCAGTAACCCCATACCCTGGAGTGGGTTGTTGCACTTCTAACATGGGTTATGTTTAAAAACAAGAAAAAACTACACAAACATGTTTTTTTAATGTTTAAATATGGAAAATGTTACTGTATCCTGACAACTTCAAACGTAGTTCCCACAACTCATGCATATGCTATTGAGTGTATAAACATACAAATATCAGAACTGAGGGCTAAAATAAATATGTTCATAAAACAACATAACATATGTGTGAGACAACTTCCCTGCATATCTCTGACCCACAGTCAACCAGGTTGTCGCCTTCGCTGAAGCTGTCTCCCGGGTGCTCACCTGCAGCCAATCAGGGAAGCACCCGAGCTGTTCTCTCTCTCTCTCTCTCTCTCTCTCTCACACACATGGGTCAGAGGGGAACAGCACAGTGTGTGTCAGCGACAAAGGAGGGACACTGTGTATAGTGTGGGGGCTGGGGGGACCAGAGAATCTGGGTGCTGGAATGCCAGCTGTCTCCCGCTCACTGTCTGTCTCGCTAAGAGCAATAATTTACACTGCCTCCCTCTCTCTGTGTCTTTCTGACTGTCTCTCAAGCAGCAAAGTGGAGCCGGCCCAGTTGCACAGGGGGTTGAGGTGCTGGATGCCACACGTCACACCACGCCGGCGACCCGGGCTCGTGAGCAAGCTTGGGTTGGTGGGGTCGGCGGGGGAGGACAGGATCGAGTGTCCAGAGGACTGCTGTCTTGTCCTGGGAGGGAAGGGGGATCTACAAACCCAGGCTTGGCAACCTCTGGTGGAGACTTGGGGATAAGGCAGCCTGTGGATCTAATGCTGTGGGGATGGCTGTGGCGACGATCATACATGCGTAGGCGGGAGTGCACACGCACGTGCTGGACACATTGCACAACTGAGCCGGGGTGGGGGGGGCAGGCAGAACAGAACAAAAAAAAACACCCTGGCCTCAGTAGGCGAAGGTGGGTCTAGTGGCCAGCCCCCATGCCCAATGTCGGGTCCTCCAGCCTGCCTGTCTCTGGTGCTCCCTACATGGCCTGGTCGACCCACTAAATTACAGAAAGGTCGCCAAGAGGAGTCAACAGTCCACACCTCGGGGGGCTTAGATCCGGGGGATCGGTGGACCAAGGTGTGCTGAGTGGAGTTCCCCTCCACCTGTTGCAGGTAAGGCTGGGGACTTCAGGCAGGCGGGAATAGGCTGAGTGCCAGAGAGGAGGAGGATAAAAAGTAAAAAAAAAAAAAAGCAGCAGCAAAGTGCAAAGCATATCAGCAACAAAGGAGGAGACACTGTGTATCGTGGGGAGGGGGCCTGGGGGCGCTGGAGAATGGAAAATATGGGTGCCAGAGAGCCAGCTGTCAGCTTCTTGAGCTCGCCGAATCCTGCTCACTGTCTCTTTCGCTAGGAGCGCTAACTTACACTGCCTCTCTTGTAGCACGTTGTTGAAAATGAAGTTGGGGGCATTATCTAAATAAAAAACAGCAGTTACCTGTCTTCCTAAAATATACCCAGTTTAGCTGATGACTGCAGTGCACCTGTTGCTCACTTCACTATTTTCTAATGGCCACCTGTCCCATTCCCTTTTCCCAACAGATGACAAGTGCCACCCTGCTCAGGGATACTGCTTCAGGGAGATTTAGACCAACTGTTGATTAATCCTGCACTTCTCTGATAAGGGGCATCTCGTATGCTTCCAACTACTGTCACCTTCTAAATAAGATAAAGCTATGACTGCATAACCCTGTACTGTTACCCTAACACTGTTTGTATATGTTTTTTTTCTGTAAATGTATTCCCTCCATTCTTTGTAACTGACGTGGAGCCTTTGCAAAAGAGTCTATGACTCAAAGGATTGTAATTCCGATTATATTCAATAAATAAATAAAAAAGTACACACTTAATCAACGGTGAGGTGATGCTGTTTCACCAATTGGGTTTCGTGCTTGTCACAACCCATGTTATAATAATGAAGAACACACAACAGAGTATGGGTTATGCTGGATTACCCCACCTCATTGGTAGGTGTGTTGAGGGCTTTCAGCTGACAGGGGGGTGAGGTAACCTACTTTAGCTTAATCCACAAACTATAGTTAGAGTTATTTCACTTCAACCAATCCTTTATTGCTGTTTGCATTAAAATGCCATAGCATGCAAATGATAGAAAACATAGAGATAAAAACATCATATCATGAAAACAAATCCAAACGCGAGATCAAACAACATAAAGCAGTATTCATTCATTCCATTTACCTTTGATAAAATATTTCATACCTAGCAGACTGACTATTTCATGGTATCATAGACAACAGTAATTTTATGGAGCAGCAATAAATCATCAGCATTAATTCAGCCAACCCTACCAACGACAGAACAGGAACCATATGTTCGCTTCTTAAACTTGCTATTTCATTCCTCACCGTTGTCGCAAAGATTGAAACAGCAAATTGAACCACAAGTGACTTTGATGGTACCAGCCATATTAAAATGTTATCTTCAAGAACATGTTGCTTTTGTTTGTAATAGATGAGTTGTCTGCTTTATATAGATGTGTTATCTAAGTCACAGAGAACAACATAATGCACAACCATTTCAGTTTCTCAGGAACTGCAGGGCAGCTTCTTGGAAGGCTTTCTGAATTAGCTGGAGCCTACGCTGCACAAATAAGCTGCTCTGCTTGGCATTATTATTATGTACAAAGTAATTTTCTTTCTCATGCACTTGTTAAAATATTTGATACAACTGTGCAAGTTTTACTGAGCCTACTCTTGTCATATTTGTTTATCTGAAGACATCCAATATTCTTGGCTAAAGAGGAGAGTTTTATGATTGCCACTGTTGTACAGTACCAGATTTGCATTGGATACACTGGTGGTTACTAGTTTCTTATTCATTTGTGCACCCATTCCGCCAGGATATTCAGTTCGATCTTTTCTTCCCAGCAGAGCCTTGGAAGTCTTTTAGTTGGCATATGCTGAATTTAAGTCAAGTATACAGTTGATCTTTATAAAGCCAAAAATTCAACAGAGATAGAGCCTGTTTCTGCCTGTTTCACATCATGAAAGCAGCTTAGAAGACCCAAGATACGTTTAAAGAATAGGTTTTGTTTTTTGCTTATAAAGTGGTTTATACATATAAATAATTTGAGGTTTTTTGTTAGGTTGTTCATTACGGTATATTATTTCTTATAGCTCAAAGGGATTATGGCAGTTTTTGTCTTTAGATGTGATTTGTATAGTGACCTTTTAACTCTGCATGTTAATAGTATTACCCTATCACGGAGGCAGAGTACTTAGTTAATTTTTTTTTTTTTTTAATTTTTATTCTTTGGAGACCAAGTAACACCCTTTGGGCACAAGGCCTGTGTAACCCCCCTGCAAATGGGGGTTCCCAAAAGACTTCCAGGAGCTTGCTTGAATGCTCCAAGCCTGAATGGTGTTTGGCATTTAAGCCATTTATCAGTGAGTGTTTTTAGAGCCTCTGGTACTGTCTCTTTAAGAGCTGTCTGCTTGCAGACATAATTAGTTTGTATGGGGGGACTGTGTGCTTCTCTGAGTACCACTCGAGCTGCTGCCAATTCACTTCATTTTGCAGTCACTAGGAGTGCAAAGGAACCTATCTGAAAGATGTAACTGTTTGCCAGAAATTATTTAGAGTAATAATGAAATTACAGTTTGTCTAACCTGCTTTTTGCAGTCAGAACTGTGTCTGCTAGTTCCCCATTCTAGTTTTGAACTGCTGAACTGGACCAATCAGTGTGGGGTAAGCTAGCTCTAAAATGATGCCTTGGACGAATCAGAACTTGGACTCATAATCTGAGCCAGCCACAAGAGGATTGTATGGGCAGTGACTCTGGGAGATGTAGTTTAGACTTCAGTGCCTTTGGACCAACAGCAGCAGTCTATTGTGAGTGACAGCCAATCCAGTCAAGAACTGGGAGGAACTCAAAGGAAGTGCCGGTTTCGTCAGTTGGAGTTCAGTTGAGCTTTGGCAGTGAAGAAGGAAGGAGCCCTGTGCTTTTTCAGTGTGCAGTTTAGTCCAAAACGCGTGTAAGGCCCAGAGTTCCGGTCTGCAGCTTGTGTAACAGCTTGTTAGGACTGAATCCGTCCTGTGAAAAGAATCAAAGGACCTCTGAAGAGTAGAAACCAGGCTCACCCTGTAGAAGACTGGAAGAATTGCTGAAAATTGCACTCGGTCTGTCAGGAACTGAATCTGCTGTGTGTTCTCCGGTATTGTGCAGTAATTGCGATCGGGATACAGATGCAGCCTGCCTGGTATAGTACTTTCTTTTATATGGATGTGTGAAGAGGTTTGTGTACCTCAAGTGAGCCCTGCTGACATTGAAGGACCCTATCTTATTTGGAGGTCGTGAGTACTAATTCAGGGTTGCTCCCTGTTGAATTGCCACATTAAATCCAAATGGAATTACTGTACTGCTGACTGTTTAATTCTCCTTTTCTCTGTGTGAAAGGGCCCCTACCAGCTGCCACGGTTTGGACTAGCCACTAGGGCTTGGGTACCCAGGGACAGTAACTGATAGGGATAGGCCTGTGCACAGAGCCATAGGTAGATTATTAGAGTGATAAGCTAATTAACCTGATTTCCCCCTGTCCTTGTTATATCCCCTAAATAAATCAGAGCTGCTTGTTTCAGCAAAGTTATACTGCCTGAGGTATTTGTCTATGTTAAAGTACTGTACTGTGATTGTTGCACTGTATCTCATTTCACAGGAGGTCCCAGTGCGGAACCAGACCTGGGGGTAAGTGTATACTGTGAAGGTAATTCTGATATATGTGTGGGCCACTAGTGGGAAGTAGCACAGTTGCAGTGTCCCAGAGGGCTGTGACCAAGTTAGTTTAACTATTGCAAACCCTGACCTCTGGGTGGAGGCACCCTGCCATTGGATCCAGGCCCCTCAACCTGTTAGTGGCAAATCAGGCAGGGTAGTAGCCCCTGGGATAGCGCCATCTGAGGGTTTACATCTTGGAGGCACCGCTGGGATTGTGTGTCCTCTAGTGGCCATATTCTGAACCACTGTTAAGAAAAAATGGGTACCCGACAGAAGTGGCTGTGCACCGCTGGTGGAGGGTGTACTGGGGAGGAGATCGACCCCAAATGCTATGCTTATCCTGGACATCCCCTGGGTATCAAACGGACACTGTGCAGGGAGTACTTTCCAAGGTGGAAGGTTTACAAAACCCTGTGGTGGTGGGTCGGCATGCTAATCTGCTCACCCACACTTTCCTGGCCCTAGTAGAGTTTAAGGATCCCATAGATAGCTCCAAAGTGCCACAGACCATTACCCAGAGGGAGCCTCACTGCTTGGAGAGTGATAACTAAGGACAGTAAAGACCTGGGAATCAGCCCCCACCACTATCTGAAACTTTTGAGGAGAAATTTGCTGAATGGTTGCTGGAGAGGGAAAACTGTGGAGACTTGAAGAAACTATTCTTTCCACCTGGGGGTGTTCCTCCCCAACACCCTCTCCTGCTCCAGTGCCCGTAATGGTGGCTGAACCAATGCAGACTCCTATTTCTGCACCTGCCATTAGTCACGACTCTCACCAAGGTTGAGGATCTTCTCTGGCACCTCCCACCCCAAGGGGAGGATGACTGGGAGACCTGGATAGACTATGTTGCCCCCAAGTGCTAGAATGGCAATGCTCGGAAGGTGAAAAGCTAAAGAGGGTTAGTGAGAGCCTCCGAGGTCCTGCCCTGGCTACCATCCGTCTAAACGGGCCAGTAACCCTGAAGCTACTCGCACAGGCCCTATCTTGAGGCCTTGGAGAATGTGTATGGGAGCCCAGATTCTGATGAGGACCTATGGTGGAGAGTAAGAGATGCACAACAGTACCAAGGGGAGTTGTTGTCTGTGTATGTATCTCGGCTGGAAAAATTGTTGCAAGAATGCCTCAGAAAAGGTAGTTTGCCAGCGATTGAACTGGACCAACCAGGCTGGACAGGATCCTTAAGTCTGCCCCTTCTCAGAACTGCTGTTGCTTCAGTTACACCTGGCAGATCGACTGGAATCCCCACCCTCCTATGATGAGTTAATGAGAGAAATTCGAGGAGTTGAGAAAAGACGACTCGAGGGACCTGCACCAATAGCTGCGGCTCACCCGAGTGACTGAGGGTGACCCATCAAGTGAAGTTCAGGGCAGAGGTTGGCAGTCAATGAGTGCTCTGACAAGGAAAAGATATGTCACAAATGGGAATAACTGTTGAGAGAGACGGCCGAATTCAAAACAGTCCTTTATGAAGGCCATGCCAGTGCACGGGCCCTGACCTATATCCGATTGTATTCAAGCAGTGGGGGTGGGGGTACCCACTCATGTATCTCCTGCTGATAACAGCTCTTAACTGATTCCTTGACCATGGAAGTGGAGAAACTGACGAGATGTCTCCAAATGCTTATCACGTCAGAGACATAGAGATGGCATTAAGGTTTCCAGTTAGTACTACCCTCCTGGCTCCCAGTGTCGCTTCGGCCAGCTCAAACTCCAGAAAGTATGTTTTGCTATAATTCGTGGAAAAGATGGGCACATGAAAAGGAAAATGCCAGTCCCCAAAAGACACTGACAAAGTTGCATATAGGCTACAAGGAGAGCTTGGAGAAGAAATCAGTGGTTAAGAGGTGCAACATGATCCAGTGAGGCACCAAAATGCTAATTCACGCCCTTTGTGGCAAGGTCAGTTGCCCAGGCCCCTCACTCTCTCTCTCTCCAGACTGGTCCAGAATAGTGGGTCCTCCATGGAGACCACTGTAAAGGTGAACGGAGTGTCTACAAGAGCTATATTAGACAGTGGCTCCTATGACAATTATGTTCCAAGATTGGTATCAGAAGCATTTGTCAGACATACCCTTACAACCATTAGAAGGACTGCATGGTGGGGGGTTAAGTGGAGAAGGCCCATCCCCTATTCCGGTATATCCGGATTCTATTGCCTTTCCCACCTCCTCGGTGGCTGGAGTGGCTTAACAAGGAGATCTAGCCTTAGTGTGTCCCCCCATGGACTGTATGATGGTGTCCTTTGTTGATTGGAACAAATGTCATATGTTCGGAAGGCTGGCACAGTTGTGTTATGAAAAACAGGGTCAAAGACTAGTAGAGCTTAAGAGTTCCGGCTTAATTAAGAAGGCCTATGAGGCACAGAGATGCTGAAAAACAGAACCAGAGGAACCGGTCGGAATTGTATGGAAGAGGGATCCTGAGTCTCTGATCCTGGCGCCAAATGCCCAGTGTACCTTACAGGGAGAGGTCCGTATCAGAAAGGATGTTAAGAATAAAATATTAATGTTGGATGCACCAGGCGATGGAAAATTCACAGAGGGACTGCTGCTGAATGTTTGGCATTTGCCCGCTAGAGCCCATGCTTACAGAAGGGTAATGGTCCAAGTTCATAATGTGTCTGAAAGAGACATTCGAGTAAACAGAGGTTGCATCCTGGCCACGTGCATTGTGCAGACACTGCAGTGCTACCCAGCAGCAAGAGTTCAAGGAATGACAGAGTAACGCCTGACTTGTTTGATTTTCTCGCGACTTCCGCTGCCAGCTGAATGGAAAGTGAAGATCAGTGAGAAGCTTGTACCAGAGAGACCAGGTGTTTTCTTTAAAGGAATGGGATGTAGATGCGTGGTAAGGAGCTGAGCACAATATCCGCTGCATGACGAAAAGACCACTTCGTGAGAGGTCTCACGCTTGGCACCTGCTGACATAGATGATGGAGACGCATCTGCAAGAGATGTTAGCTGCTGGTGTAATACAAGAATCCAGAAGCCCTTATGCTTCCATTGTGGTAGTGAGGAAAAGAATGGAACAGTAAGTGATGTGTGTGGATTATCGCACCTTAAACCGGGCGGACTATCCTTGATCAGTACACAATGCCCCGCATTCAGGATGCTTTGGACTGCCTAACGAGCAAGTGGTTTCTCTGTGCTGGATCTCCGCAGTGGGTACTATCAGATCCCGATGGCCCCAGAGGACCGTGAGAGACAGCTTTATCTGTCCGCTGGCTTCTATGAATTCATGAGGATGCCTCAAGGGATTTCAGGTGCCCCAGCCACTTTTCAACGATTGATGGAGCGTGGCAGTGGGGGACATGAACTTACTAGAGTGCCTGGTATACCTAGATGATGTTATTGTGTTTGGCAGCTCACTGAGGAACATGAGAGCAGATTATTTAAGGTATTGGACCGACTGGAGGACTTTTGGCCTTAAACTGTTCATTGATAAGTGTCAATTTTTCAAACATCAGTAAAGTATGACAGTATCCACCGAGGAATAGAGACCGACCTAGGCAGTTGAGGCCTTCGACCACCTGGCCACAGCCCAAAAATCTAAAAGAACTGCAAAGATTCTGGATTCTGTGGTTATTATCGGCGCTCATCAAGGACTATTCAAGAGTGATCCGCCTTATTTAACTCTACTCAATGGTATCCCCAACCCACAAAAATACCAAAAGTCAGCATCCTCAAGACTGAAAGAGTGTATTTTCATCCGTAGGAAGTATTTGGGGCCTGCTGACTCCTGATTGTGAGACTTGTTCATGAGATCATATATCAACTTACCCATGCTCCAGTGCTGGTGCCTATGCCGATCCAAGAAAACCTTACGTCCCTGCACACTGATGCTAGCTTGCAAGGGTTAGGCTATGTTGATTCCAAGAGCACGAATGGCCTAGACCAGTGGCCTTTGCCAGTAGAAGCCTGACCCATCCGAAAAGAACTATCCTGTACATAAGTTAGGAGTTCCTAGCTTTGAAGTGGGCTATGTTGACCAATTCCATTAGTACTTGTATGGGGCTAAAATACTAGTAAAACTGACAATAATCCTTTGACCTATGTGCAGACCTCAGCTAAGTTGATGCCACTGGCCTAGGTGGCTTTCTGCATTATCTACATATGACTATGCTCGAATACCGAGCAGGTCTGAACCACATAGATGCTGATGCTCTCCCGGAGGCCTGTTCCTCAGAATGATTGGGTCCGACTGGCAGAACCTGACATTCGGGCACTCTGCCGTGAAGTTTGACAGGAGGAACAAATGTCCACGGACGCAGTGGACTGCATGGTGATTGCTTGGGAGCCTCTGAGAATTGCATACTGTTGCTTTTATTGCCACTTTTCTGCAATAGACATTGGTGCACTGCCTCAGCTGGACAATGATAATATTCGTGGGCTCAATTCACGCATCCCATGATCAAAGCAGCTTTAGAAGCCCTCTATGCAGGAAAAGATGTGTCCAAATTACGCCCACTGATTTGAGAACTGCACTGTTATACAAAGAAGGTCCTAAGTTGAAACTGATCAATAAACTGTTATACAGAGAAACAGTAGACAGAGGGGGACAAGTAGACAAACAACAACTAGTGCTGCCCACTGCCTTTCGAGACTCAGTATTGAGGTCCTTGCACAACCACATGGGGCACCTTGGTATAGACAGAACACTTGACTTGGTGAGATCCAGATTCTATTGGCCTAAGATGGGGGCTGATGTGGAGCAACACATTCGGATCTTGTAGTCGCTGCTACAGAGGAAGCTTTGTCTCCAGAGGGCTGCCCCTTGTTAACATAACCACCAGTGCACCCATGGAGCTGGTCTGTATTGATTTTCTAAGTTTGGAGTCAGATCAAAGAAATATCAGTAATGTGCTGGTGGTCACTGACCATTTCACGAGATATGCCCAAGCTTTCCCCACCAAAGACCAGAAAGCATCCACTGTAGCCAAAGTACTTGTAGAAAACTTTTTTGTTCACTATGGGGCTCCAAAAGAATCCATTCTGATCAAGGGAGAGACTTTGAGAGTCGCCTGATCAAAGAGATGCTTTCTCTGTGGGGGTGCAAAGTCCAGAACTACTTCTTTACCACCCCCAGGGGACCCACAGCCTGAAGCGCTTCAACCGTTCTTTGCTAGATATGCAGGCATCTCTGCACCCAAAGGACAAGCCTAGATGGAGCCAACAAATTAGCACCCTGGTACATGCTTATAACTGCACCAAAAGTGATGCCACTGGATTCTCCCCAATGTCTGATGTTTGGAAGAGGCTCGATCACTCATAGATGTGTGTTTTGGGGGTCTCTCCTGATGGGGGTTCAAGCTGTGACAACTCATTTGCAGTATGTGCAAAGTTAAAGGCCCAGCTAACTCATGCTACTAACTGGCTCAAACCATGGCTGCTAAAAGAAATCTGGCCAACAAAGAAAGGTATGATAAAAAGGTGAAAGCACAGGAACTCCAGGAGGAGATCGGTATTGCTAAGAAATCTGGGACTGTATGGCAAGCACAAGATTGCTGACAGATGGCACCATCTCCTCACATTGTAGTGGGCAAACTAGATGATCTGCCAGTGTACAAAAGTAAGGCCTGAGAATAATTAAAAAGATGTAAAAAACAATGACTGAAAATCATTTACTGCCCATTGACAAATCTTAATTGAGTCTGAGCCCCTAGAAGATGCCCCTCCTGACCAGTGACTAGAGCTGCTGCTAAGAAAAGATCAAGAAAGTCTGCACCTACAGAAGCAAAGTTAAAGTGTCCCTCCACAAGTCCCAGTTGAGCATGACTGTCAGTCCATATCGGAAGAAAGTGAGAGTGACTTTGAATACTATCTTCTTACTAACTGAGTCAATTGTTTCGGGCAATCCCTAGTCAATACTGGAGACAAAGCTGGGCCTTCTGGACTGTCTAAGCCCCAGCTTCATCCCTGGAGCCAATGCTCCCAGAAAGTGAAGTGCAAAAGCATCAGATCAGATGAAATGGAATCATTGTGCATGGTTGAACTGTTTGAGCTTTGAGGAAATGATAGATTGGGGCAGACTGGTGATACACCAACAAGAAGAGTATTTTGAGTGCCCTGACAGTCCACTGCCAGTGTCCGAAAGCTCCATGCGAGCTAAATGTTGTGGACTCAGAAACTGTAACTCCTGAGCTGAAAGTGCCCTGGGTTCTAGCCTCTCTCCCATGGAGACTCCTGACAAGTGAGGGACAATGCTGAAATGAGGCTCAGAGTGCAGAGACTATAACAGTTCCCTAGAAAGACTGGTCGAGCTGTAAGCCTGTGTGCACCTCAGTTATGATTCACTTGGAGGCCTGTGGACTTGCTCTCAATGTTGTCCATAAAGGAGTGTATGTGTCCTCGAGCTCATTGCCCAAACTGAGCATCAGTGCTAACTCCAAGTTACTTGTGTTGCTCTTTCAGTATGGTGCCCTTGCCCATCCCAGCCCCAAGGTAACTGATAGAAGGCGCCTCTTCAGGTTTCATGTACAAGAGGTAATAACTTTGAGTTATGGTACAATGTGTATGTATACTGTGTAAAGAGTGACATACTGCAATGTTTCAGAAATGTTCTTTGTAAAATGATATATTGACTGGATGATTGCATGTGCGAGCCTAATGCAAATGTATATGGTTGCAGTTGAAACTTATGGGTACTTGCTGCTTGACGCTGGAAGCTTTCCCAGGCTAGGAAGGGTGTAACCTCTGCAAATGGGGGTTCCTAAAAGACTTCAGGAGCTTGCTTGAATGCTCCAAGCCTGAATGGTGTTTGGCATTTAAGCCATTTATCAGTGAGTGTTTTAGAGCCTCTGGTACTGTCTTTAAGAGCTGTCTGCTTGCAGACATAATTAGTTTGTATGGGGGGACTGTGTGCTTCTCTGAGTACCACTGAGCTGCTGCCAATTCACTTCATTTTTGCAGTCACTAGGAGTGCAAAGGAACCTATCTGAAAGATGTAACTGTTTGCCAGAAATTATTTAGAGTAATAATGAAATTACAGTTTGTCTAACCTGCTTTTTTGCAGTCAGAACTGTGTCTGCTAGTTCCCATTCTAGTTTTGAACTGCTGAACTGGACCAATCAGTGTGGGGTAAGCTAGCTCTAAAATGATGCCTTGGACGAATCAGAACTTGGACTCATAATCTGAGCCAGCCACAAGAGGATTGTATGGGCAGTGACTCTGGGAGATGTAGTTTAGACTTCAGTGCCTTTTGGACCAACAGCAGCAGTCTATTGTGAGTGACAGCCAATCCAGTCAAGAACTGGGAGGAACTCAAAGGAAGTGCCCGTTTCGGCAGTTGGAGTTCAGTTGAGCTTTGGCAGTGAAGAAGGAAGGAGCCCTGTGCTTTTTCAGTGTGCAGTTTTAGTCAAAACGTGTGTAAGGCCCAGAGTTCCGTCTGCAGCTTGTGTAACAGCTTGTTAGGACTGAATCCGTCCTGTGAAAAGAATCAAAGGACCTCTGAAGAGTAGAAACCAGGCTCACCCTGTAGAAGACTGGAAGAATTGCTGAAAATTGCACTCGGTCTGTCAGGAACTGAATCTGCTGTGTGTTCTCCCCGGTATTGTGCAGTAATTGCGATCGGGATACAGATGCAGCCTGCCTGGTATAGTACTTTCTTTTATATGGATGTGTGAAGAGGTTTGTGTACCTCAAGTGAGCCCTGCTGACATTGAAGGACCCTATCTTATTTGGAGGTCGTGAGTACTAATTCAGGGTTGCTCCTGTTGAATTGCCACATTAAATCCAAATGGAATTACTGTACTGCTGACTGTTTAATTCTCCTTTTCTCTGTGTGAAAGGGCCCCTACCAGCTGCCACGGTTTGGACTAGCCACTAGGGCTTGGGTACCCAGGGACAGTAACTGATAGGGATAGGCCTGTGCACAGAGCCATAGGTAGATTATTAGAGTGATAAGCTAATTAACCTGATTTCCCCTGTCCTTGTTATATCCCCTAAATAAATCAGAGCTGCTTGTTTCAGCAAAGTTATACTGCCTGAGGTATTTGTCTATGTTAAAGTACTGTACTGTGATTGTTGCACTGTATCTCATTTCACAGGAGGTCCCAGTGCGGAACCAGACCTGGGGGTAAGTGTATACTGTGAAGGTAATTCTGATATATTGTGTGGGCCACTAGTGGGAAGAAAGGGGGGTTGCAGTGTCCCAGAGGGCTGTGACCAAGTTAGTTTAACTATTGCAAACCCTGACCTCTGGGTGGAGGCACCCGCCATTGGATCCAGGCCCCTCAACCTGTTAGTGGCAAATCAGGCAGGGGGTAGTAGCCCCTGGGATAGCGCCATCTAGGGGTTACACCTGTTTACAGGTGGACCTGGGAAGGCTAAGTAATTTGCTCAGGATACACAGTATGCAAGTGGAGGCTGGGGGAATCAAACCCATGTGTGCTGGATGTACCAAACTTGTACACACAGCTAATTGCTGTAACTTCTAGGCTATACTGCTAGCCCAATGAAGTATAAAGTAACCATATTAATTTCTCAGACTTACCATAGGCAGTGTTCTTTTTTTATTACTTCTGCTCCTTTTCTGATCACTCAGGTCCAACATATTCTGATTGTCATTTTAATCTGTAGTCTCTTTACCCCAGCTCTATATGAAAGGTTTTCTTTAAAAATATGGTATACATTTATAGTGACAAGATTAATAGATTCAGTATACCCATTCTTGGCAGGAGGAAAACTGCGTTGAGACAAAAAATGACTTCTCACTGTTTTCAACTGAATGTTGTGGTTCTGCAATCTCATAGCAAAGACAGCAGTGCCCAAAACACTATTCCTTCTATATTGTAATTCTTTAAAATAAAGAGTAATTATAAATGAACTAGGCCTGCATGTGGCAGAGCTGGATAATGCCCTACCCCATTTGTTTTGCAGAGAGAGTTAAAAGTAAGGATCTATTCTGCCACTTGTCTGTATCTTGCTTGTCTGAGTGTGCAGTCAAATTTTCCTTATTACCTCTAGGAACTGGCCACTCTGACAGTCCCCCAGTTTCCCCCTTTCCTTCATTTGCTGTTTCTACTCTTTCTTCCCTTGCTTCTCTGTGGTTAAAAATATTTGTGAATCTATGTGAAGCTGAGATTCCTTGATCTGCAAATGTATATCGTTATACTGTTGAAATGAACGCAGAAAGCTATTTGGGGTTGTCTGGAACATAGGGGGTCAACTTTGAGCTGTATTTTGACCTCCACAAGCTTGTTTACAGGATTATTAACAGGAAACTAGCAGACAGGATGTTGTAATTAGATACATAGAAACAGAATTTGACAGCAGATAAAGACCGCTTGGCCCACCTAGTCTGCCCATGTTTCCTGCCTACTGTCACACCATAGACCCTACTTGATCTCCAGCTTTACCCCCTCCCTTTCTTGCTTCTGAGGTTCTCGTATACCTACCCCATACCTTCTTAAATCCCATTACACTTTTTGCTCCCACCCCCTCCTCAGGGAGGCTGTTCCAGGCATCCACCACCCTTTCTGTGAAGAAGTGTTTCCTTACATTTCTCATGATTCTACCCCCCCAACTTCATCACATGACCCCCTGTTCTTGTGCATCCTTTTTTCTGAAAAAAGTTTCCCTCTTGAACCTTATTTATACCTTTAAGGTATTTGAAAGTCTCTATCATATCCCCCCTCTCTTTTGTTTCCTTCAGTCTGTACATATTGAGGTCCTTCAGTCTCTCCTCATAGGGCTTTTGATACAGATCCCACAACATTTTAGTTGCCCCGAACTCCCTCAACTCTATGTTCTATTGGAGATGAGGACTCTAGGACTGGACACAGTACTCTAGGTGGGGTCTCACCAGAGACTGATACAGAGGTATCACCACCTCCCTCTTTCTGCTGGTGGTAGTGCTCCCTATGCACCCTAGCATCCCACTGGCTCTCCCCGCTGCCTTGTCATACTGTTTGCCCACCTTTAGATCATCAGATATGATAACACCCAGGTCTCTTTCCTGTTTGGTGGTCACCAGTACCACTCCCCGCATTTTGTACACTGACCTTAGGTTTTTATTCCCCAAGTGCATGATTTAGCATTTTTTTGCATTGAAACTTCATTGCCACTTTCTAGACCACTTCTCAAGCTTGCCTAAATCTATGTTCATCCCCTTCCCTCCCCACAGTGTCCACTCCATTGCAGATTTTTGTGTCATCTGCAAAAAGACATACTGTACCTTCCCTTCTAGTCCCTCTGCAATGTCGCTTATAAAGACATTAAAGAGGACTGGTCCCAGTACTGATCCTTGTGGCACCCCGCTAGTCACCCTCCCTCCCTCAGCATGAACTCCATTCACCACTATCCTCTGTCGCCTATCCGACTAATTTCTTACCCAGTTTACCACTTTTAGTACGACTGCTAGGCTGCCAGCTTGTTTATGAGTCTCCTATGTGGAACAGTCAAAGGCCTTACTGAAATCTAGGTAGGCTACATCCACTGTTTCACCCTGATCTACTTCCCTGGTTATGCAGTCAAAGAAATCTGTAAGATTGACATGACCTCCCCCAGTGAATCTGTGCTGCCTCAGATCTTGTAAGCAACTGGTTTGGTTGGAAGACTAATTTACTGCTCAGACTGATCACAAGAAAGAATTTGACAAAGTCTTAATACATTTTGTAGAAGACAGGTGGTGTAATTTACAAGAACAGGATGCAGAATTTAATTGCCAGGGAAAAAAAAACTCTTACAAAAAAAGAGCAATGTTTTGTTTAGAGATAGAGATAGCTGGAGATTTTAAAGAGCAGCTTCCTACTATGTGAGTAGCTACCGGCCCCCCAGCCTGTATGATGACTGACCTGCTTGTGAGTCATCCGATGAAGTTTGGCCAAAAAATTCTGCTTAAAATGAAAGATATAGCCCTTGTAAACTTTTATTTCAGCATGCTGGCAAAAAACAGCCCGACTTCCCAGTCGTGAAATCACGCCTCCATGTCAGCCCGTTTTGTGGTGTCACAAAACGAAGGCTGCGTGATCTCGCCCCATTGAGTTCTATGGGGCTGATATTTACACATAGCTTTATACCCTTTCCTGTTGGGATTTTAGTAAATCAAAGCGATCGATCGACAATTTTACTTTATTATTTTATTGTTATTGATAATTAAGTTCTTTTTTTGGTTTTTAACAGTCTGTTTCTGGCTCCGGTTGGACCCCGGAGAACTCTGTCAGGCAACTGCACACCCTTCGGCTCTACCTCCGAGCCTGAACCCCCCCCCCCAAGCTTCCTGGCACCAGCTCGGCTATCCCCTCAGCTCTGAGCCCTCCCGAGATGGGGCCGGCCTATCCTCCCAGGGCACTCTATCTTGCAATTCAGGCCGGGCTGTGCTTGGCCCAGGAGCTGGGTGGGTCCGGCTAGTGGAGTGTGGTCGAGGGGGCAGTGCCGTTGCCTATCTCCGGGAGCAGGGATTTTCTTGCCTGCGTTGCTCCCTTTCCCCTGCATCCCTTCCCTGGTGGAGCTTGGTCATGCAATGGTGCCAGGCATGCCTGCCGCAGCTCCGCCCCCCCCCAAGCAAGCCCTGCGTGTTGCAGTGCCTCCGGTTGCCACCGGGGGCTGCTGCGGTGCCGGGCATATGCCTGGATCCCCCCCGAGAGAGGAGGGCAGTCCTCCGCATGCTCGATCCTCTCTCTCTCTCTCTCTCTCTCTCCCCGACCCCAGGCAGCCCCGGCTCATTCCCCGGCCCAGGTCTCGGCATGGTGCGAGGTGTGGCATCCAGTGCCTTAACCCTCAGCGCCACCGGGCCGGCCTATAATGAGGTTCTACTTGCACATTTTGTAACTTCTCCTGGTTTGCCTATGCTTCCTGACCTATGCCTTGACGATATTGTACAAGCAAAGAATAGTTACATACTGTAACAAATGTTTGAGGGAATCTCCTCCACTGAGCTACATCATGGAGCAGTAAGCCCTTGGTGTCAGGACCACCTGGAAACTTTTGCTAGCTGAGGCTATTCATGTTACCATGCATTGTTGCCACCTATATAATGTGGGCAGCCCCATCGTGCTTCATTTCTCTGCCAGAGACAAGCTCAGAGGATCATCAGACAGGGAGGGACCAAAGCAACCAGGACCAAAAGCAGGCACACAAGAGAGGATATGGAACCTGAGAAGTAATATGTCCTAATCAGGCAGAGGAAGGAGAACCAGAATTCAGCAGCAGGCAGGACATCCACTAAAAATCACCTGAGATAAAAAAGGGGGACGGTGGGAGGGTGAGCTGTGGCTCAATGGAGGAGACACACCAGTGGTGAATAAATTGGGTAAATAAATCATGTTATTTTGGGATAAATATTTATTTTCACTTAGAACACAATTTATTTAACTTAGAACATGTTATTTCCACTTATAATCTGGAAATAGAACACAGAGAACAATGGGCCAGATAGAGAACTTGCAATGGAAAGAAAGGCAGTTTCAAACTGAATCAAGGTAAAACACCAATAAAAACATTGCAAATGGTGTGGTATATATCATATACATAATGGGTTGCAGTGGAATACACATTTATCTCAACTAGTGAGTGGTAAGACCCATAACTCATGAGTTATGTATTCCCTATATAGCAAACAGAGATTTATGAAATGCAGGTCATGAGCTTAGTTAAAACTTTCTTTTCTGACAGGATATGCAATACAATAAAGGGTTTTGAAAGTGGACAACTGAGAGGTTGAGGGGAGGGCTGTGTTTATCACTGTTGTGTGTGGGTGGGTTGGGGGTTAACACTGGTTACCAAAGACATTTGGAATGGGATGGAGTAGTGGTCAACAAGATACCAGAGACATGTTTGCATGGGATGGGGCATTACTGGAAGCCAGAAATGTAGTGGCATGGAATGGGATTAGGGTGGAGCTAGCACTGGATGCATGGACATACTGGCTTGGCATGAGGTGAGGGAGGAAGGCACCACTGGATGCCAGGGACTTACTGACCTGGGATGGGGTGGGTGAGTGAGGGAGTTACCACTGGATGCCATGGACTTACTGACATAAGATGGGGTGAGAGAAGGAGGTAGCACCAGATGCCAGGGACGTATTGGCACAGAATGGCATTAGGGAATAGTGCAGCTGAATGCCAGGGATTTATTTGATATGAGAAGGCATGACGAAGGGGTATCACTGGATTCCAGGGACTATTGGCATGGAATGGAGTGCATGAGGAGGAGCACTGAATTCCAGGGATTTTTTGGCGTGGGATGTGGTAAGGAAGGGGCAGCAAGACACCAGGCAATTATTTTCATGGTTGGAATGGAATGAGGGGGTGCCAGTAGACACTAGAAATAACTGACATGGGACGGGGGGGGGTGCCTAGGTTTAAGTAAAAGATACTTCAGATAGTTGGTTTTATTATGACTGAGGAATTGTACTTACCATAAAATTGTATTAAAAACACTTAAGATGCACCATATAACTGCTAAAATGCAAGACCCCTGGCTTACCTATACATTTTTATGTAGGGCACCATCAGTACTCTGAGCCACCTTACATCCCTGTGTGAAATGTTTCCATACCTGTGAGTAGGTCTAGCGAGTAGATGACTTCTGAGCTGCCAAAAGAACAGCTGCAACCGCAGGAGACACCCCAAAGTGGGAGAGTTCTACATCCTTAGGAGCCAGACACAGAGGTGCAACGATTTAAGATCCAGGTACAGCAGAGAGCCCTGCTCCTGTAAAAAGAATCTCATTCATTGAGGGAGTGGGACTGGCAGTTTCAGTGCTAGTTGCTAAAGAAGGAGGAGCCAAATTTGTTTGGACCTGAACTGGACCAGAAGAATCAGGGTGGCCAGCTCCACCCTCAGCTTGACCAGAACCCTCTGGATCTGAGGGAACAGGGGAAGTGCATGCATGAACCTCCCTTTCCAGGAGAGGGACAGCACATCTCACAAAACAACTACAGACCCTAGAGTGAGCAGAAATGCACCAGTTTTGCTTTGTTTGTAGCTGCATAAAGTTCTATATCTGGGTGACCCTATTTGTCGAAGAAGTCATCCATGATGGAGTCCAAGAGTTCCCACTCATGGAGCAGCACCTGGGACCTGCTGAGATGAGACAGCAAGACTGTTAGGACCACAGCAGCCATCAGGCCAATCAGATGTAGTAAGCACCTGGCTGATATGTAATCATTGGATGAGATTAACTGAGCTGAGCCTGGGCAACCAGTACCATATCACAGTCTGAGGGAAGAAATGCCTTGCCCACACATACATCCAGAGCAGCTCCTATATATAGGAGCCACTTGCATAGAGGTAATACTGACTGTGGCTTATTCACCAGAATGCCAAACTGCCTGAAGAGCTGTCGGTAACAGTGTGTATACGGTCTCCTCCTGTGACAGGGCCTTCCCTGCAGAGATCCGTAGTAACCATTGCAAAGTATTTGGTAAAGACACACAGTGCAGACCATAAGCTAAATGGCAATACGCAAAACTGATAGTGAGAGCTCTGAAGCATAAATCGGGTATCGTCTGTAACACATCTGGACTTTGATATGAAGGTAAGCGTCCTTCATGTCCAAGGCATGTAGCCAGGAATGGATGGAGACCATCCACAACCTCTTGTATTCTATAAACAGATTGAAGCCCTGAAGGTCTAGGACGGGGCGTATATCTCTTGTACATTTTGGTACTAGAAAGTATCAGGAATAATATCCCTGATTTAGATCCGCAGGCAGGACTGGTTCTATGGCCATTTTCTGAAGGAGGGTTTCAGCCTCCTCCAGCAAAAGGGCAAGATGTCCTGGAGGATATCGGTTCAGTAAGGGAGGATGCACCGGAGAGATGGAGAGGAGTTCTACAGCATGTTCTCGCTGAAACAACTCTAGTACCCATGCATCTTTGGTACTCTCCCTCCAGTTTGTAAGGAAGAGGGAGATGCAACCTTCCACAAGAATCCCTTGGTCTGTGGGAGGTGGGGGAGCCAGAAGGGAGTCTAAAAGCTCCAGGGACAGCTAGTGCCCTGCCAACGTCTGCCCCTTTGGTGATGCTGGCATGGGCACTAGGAAAGAAAGGGGCCTGAGGGGTGGCAGTGGCCTGCTGGGACCCACAGCTAGGACCTCTGGAGCAGCCTCTAGGGGGCAGGCATAGGGCCTATGAAGGAACCCCTGCCACAACCTCAAGGCTTCGGATTCAAAGTGTGCAGGGAATGGAGAATCATTTTCGAGGCCTTCAATTCCTGCAGAGCAGATTCCACATCAGTACCAAAAAGCTACTTACCTCTAAACGCAGCATTAAGTATGGATTGCTGTACATCAGCTGCAAAGCCCGGAACAGGTGGCCACAAGTACCAGGGAAGGCAAATGCCAGAGGCTGCCACATAAGCTGAAGTATTGGACACAATGTAAGCAGATGGTAGCAGGTGCTTACCCACTTCTAGGCCATGGGCAAGTCTGCCGGACTTCGGTTTTGGCTGTTCCCTCAGGCAGCTTGTCAGCCATAGACTTCCACAGGCTATTGTGATGCTTAAAGAGACTCACCATGATGAGCCCCTGCACCATATATATAGGTGCCTTGCTGCCAAAGGTTCCCGACATGAAGACTATCCCCGAGAAGTGTTTTGTTAATAAAAAGTTATTTCGCTCACAACATTCAGTATACCGGGTCCCAAGGACTTCCTGTTTTTTTTCTGCCACCCCTGCATTCATGGACATGATGATGAGAAGCCAGTGAGAGTGCGGGGGCGCACTCCATTATATTCAATGGGCAGTGATTTTTTAATCTGTTTTTTGTAATATAATGGCCACTTGGCAGTGAAACGTGAGCACCAGTCGACTAACAAGGGCCTTGTTAGTCAACCGCTGCCCACGTTTCATTGCCAAGTGGCCATTATATTACAAAAAACAAATTGAAAAGTCACCGCTCATTGAATATAATGGAGCACGCCCCCGGGCTCTCACTGGCGTCTCATCATCACGTCCGTGAGCGTGGGGGCAGAGCATGGGCAGCAGAAAAAAACAGGAAGTCCTTGGGACCCGGTATACTGAATTTTGCAAGCGAAAAAACTTTTTATTAACAGAACACTTCTCTGGCATAGTCTTCATGTCGGGAACCTATATATATGGTGCAGGGGCTTGTAGTTTTATTTTGGTGGGTCTCTTTAATTATATAAGCATGATAGCTGGCAATTCTGAGGCAAAGGACTCTGAAACGTAAGTCTTCTTACCCATTTAGCTGGATTCCTTCTCTGGTGGAAGAGAGCTCATACGACGAGGTGCTTTAGACTGGTCATGAGCAGCCATAATAACTACTGAGTCTGTCTTAGGCTGCAGAGCAAAATCAGGCTTAACAGAAGGAACAGGACATTGTTTATCCAGTAGGTGCAACCTCGATACTTAGAATTTGTCAGAAATGGAGGCGCTTACTACGCCCAAGCTTAAGATTGCCCCCCACAAGCTGGTTGTGCATCGCATGATGGGGTGGAGTGAGGCTGACGGGGTAGATCCCCAACGTGCCATATTATTGCTGGATATCCCTTTAGGGACCTCTAATGCTACTATTGTAGAGACTGTAGAACAGGTAAAGTGCTTGGGGAAGGTTGAAGTGAGGGGAAGGGACTCAGACCTGTTTGACCAGACCACCGTGGCCCTCCTCTCCTGCAGCCTGCCCATAAACTCTGAGGGAGTGCCCCCTATTATCTTGCCTGAACAATCCCAGAAGGGGTGGCGAGTTATTCATTTATACAGTGACCCGTCCTCTCCTGGGGGATCCCCGAAAGCAGAGGGGTTCAAGTACAAAATGCTTAGACTACTAGCTGCTGAAGGGTGAACTGCCAAAGAACTAGTGAAAATGCTAGATATTTTTGAAGAGACCACTCCTTTACAGTCCCCCCTAGCTTCTCCAGCTACCCCTAGATTTTCCCCTGTGGTAGCATCCCCCACTGTGATACCATCTGTGCATCTGGACTCTTATCGTAGGCTTAGGCTATTTTCTGGTGCAGTCCCAGTGCCTGTGGGGGAACATGATTTGGAAACCTGGATGGACTATGCCACCCCCCCTAGTCCAGGAGTGGCAATGCTCCAAGGGAGAAAAAGAGACTTATAGAGAGCTTAAGGGGCCCTGCACTGGAGGCTATCCGTTTCTTCGATCCACTAGCCCCGAAGCCACTGCAGCCGAGTACCTCTCTGCCCTGGAAGGGGTGTTTGGCAGCACAGAATCTGGGGAGGACCTGATGTGGAAGTTTAAATACGCCAAACAATGGAAAAATGAAAAACTGTCCGCTTTTGTCATCAGAATTGAGAGGGCCTTGCAGAATAGGAAAGGAGGGGTACCTGCCAGTGACCTGAATTGAGTAGGATTAGAACATATCTTGAAATCTGCCTGATGTTCCAGTGTGTTTATGCTGAAGCTAAAATTGCAAGATCAGAAAGTGAATCCTCCTGAATATTGCTGGCTCATGAAGGAAATTCAGGAAGCCGAGAATGACGAAAAGGATGCAAACCGTATGCCAGGGTTGCCCATACCAGCCAAGCCCCTGTCTGGCCTGAGGAGCAGAATGACGAGTGCAAGCTTCAGCAAATGAGAGAGTTGCATAAGGAGGTGAAAAAGATAAGAGCAAGTCAACAAGCCGCCAAGGTGGTTAAAGGTTCATCCTCCTGTCAGACATCCACGGAGCTCAGAGGTGAAGCTTTGCCCCTGGGGGGGTGGGGGTCACTTCATTGCCCCCAAACCCCGGGTTGAAACCAAGTTGATGGAGGAAGTGAGAGAGCTGAGAGCCCTGGGAGACCTCATTCGAGCCACTCATGTAACTGATCCCCGGAGAGGTGAGGAGGAGAGGGAAAGTGAGCCCTGGCCGAAAGAGGATCCTCGGAATTTTCCTAACAATCTAAAGTGAGGGATGACCCCCTTCCTCCCAGGGACTCAAAGGAACCAGTATTTTGTTATCGCTGTGGGGAGGACGGATGCACTAGGCCAAGCTGCACTTTCACTGAGAATTTGAGGAAAGTCACCCCCAGATTGTTGGCTTTGGTCCGGCGGAGCAACATAAGGCCTGTAAAGAAGTCCTATTCTCCAAAGACTGCAATATGGTGGACTGCTAAACCAACTTCACCTGATTGGTCCGAAGTGGTGGGCCCTTCAATGGAGACCACTGTGACTGTGAATGGTGTCTCTACTCGGGCTGTACTAGACAGTGGATCACAAGTAACCATTGTGTTTCAAAATTGATAAAACAAACACTTATCTGATGTGCCCCTACAACCCCTAGAAGGCCTGCATATGTGGGGACTGAGTGAGAAGTCTTACCCCTACCTGGGATATGTCTGGCTCTGGCTGTCTTTTCCCATGGCTGTAGCCAGTGTAGATGAGCAAGTAGAGACCCTGGCCCTGGTATGTCCACCTACGGGACTGTATGATGGTGTTTCCCTACTCATTGGTACCAACGCTCACACGTTCGGGAGGTTGGCTCAGTTGTGTCACGAGAAACAGGGACAGCGAACTGGAAGGGCATTGTGGATTCCTCCCTTGGTGAAACGAGCTTATGAACTAAGAAGACAGAATACAGAGATGGAGAAAGATGAGTTTGTGGGGATAATGTAGAAGAAAGATCCTGACTCCTTGGTGCTGCCACCCAATGCTCAATATACCATCCATGGTAAAGTGTGCCTCAAGAAAGATGTAAAAAACAAGATCCTCATGCTGGATGTCCCAGAGAAGGGGAAGTTGCCAGAAGGATTATTGGTCAAGCCCAGTATTCTACCTGCTCGAGCCCATGCCTGTGCTCGATGGGTGGTGGTGCAAATCCAGAATGTGTCTGATCGAGAGGTTCGAGTAAACCGGGGATGTACCTTAGCCACGGTGCACTGCGCGGGCACTGCGGTCCTGTCCAGCAAAAAATGCTCTGGTGAGAGAGAGAGGAGGTGACCCCAGACCTATTTGATTTTGGAGAGTCCCCATTGCCTGCTGAATGGAAGACCAGGATCAGTCGGGAGCAATCCCAGAGGAACCAAGTGTTTTCTTTAAAGGAGTGGTATGTGGGATGTGTCACTGGGGCTGAGCATCATATTCGACTCCATGATGATAGGCCATTCTGAGAGAGGTCACGCCGCCTTGCCCTGGCTGATATAGATGACATACGGAGGCTCCTACAGGAGTTGTTAGCGGCTGGGATTATCCAGGAGTTGAGAAACCCCCTATGCCTCCCCGATTGTAGTGGTACGCAAGAAAAATGGATCAGGGAGAATGTGCGTAGACTATCGGACTTGAACTGGAGAACTGTACTGGACCAGTATACTATGCCGCACATCCGGGATGCCCTTGACTGCCTGAACGGAAGCCAGTGGTTTTCAGTCCTTGACCTGAGGAGCAGGTATTATCAGATCCTGATGGCCCCAGAGGACCATGAGAAGAAAGCATTTATTAGTCCTCTGGGGTTCTACGAGTTTCTACGGATGCCTCAAGGTAGTTCGGGTGCACCCACCACTTTCCAGTGGCTGACGGAACATGACGTGGGAGATATGAAATTATTGGAGTGCCTCGTGTACCTGGACGACATCATCGTATTTAGGTGAACCTTAGAAGAGCATGAGGCCCAGTTGTTCAAAATTCTTGACCGTTTGGAGGATTTCCTTTTGTAACTGTCTATAGACAAGTACCAGTTCTTTCAAACATCTGTGAAGTACATTGGGCATATAGTGTCAGCAGATGGAATTCAGACAGACCCCAGCAAAGTGGAGTCCCCGATCACCTGGCCTCAGCCGACCAATTTGAAAGAATTACAGTGATTCTTGGAGTTCTGCGGTTATTACTGCCGATTCATCAAGGACTACTCAAAAGTCATCCGCCCTTTACTCAACCTTACCTAAGGGTATCACCCTACTAACCGAAAGTACAAGAAAAGCTCCATCAAGGAAGAAGAGAAAGTATATTTTAGGATGAATGAGCCATGTGGGACTTGGTAGACCTCTGAGTGTGAGTCTGCATTTTTCGAGATTATTCATAAACTCACCCATGCACCGGTGCTCACTTATGCTGACCCCACCAAACCCTATGTCCTGCATACAGATGCCAGCTTGAAGGGGCTAGGGGCTGTGCTATATCAAGAATATGAGGAGGGCCTGCGACCCATGGCCTTCGCCAGCAGAAGTTTAACACCATCTGAGCGCAACTACCCAGTCCATAAACTTGAATTCCTCACCCTCAAGTGGGCTGTGTTGGACTAGTTCCATGAATATCTCTATGGGGCTAAGATCCTAGTGAAAACTGATAACAACTCATTGACTTGTACAAACCTCAGCAAAACTAGATGCCACCGGGCACAGGTGGCTTTCTTCCATGTCTACATATGACTGTGCAGTGGAGTACTGACCTGACTTGAACCATATAGATGCAGATGCTCTCTCGAGATGACTGAACCCCACCGACAACTGGGTGAGGTTGTCTGAACCATCCATCAAAGCCTTGTACCAAAAATTCGACAAGGATGACCACCCATCTGGAGACACTATTGATTGCTTGGTGGACTGCTTGGTCCCCCCTGAAACCTGTGTCCCTGCAGCCTACTACAATTTTACAGTGTTAGACCCCAGTGCATTACCTCAGTTTGACAATGACAGTATCCAGTGGGCTCAGTACCGAGATCCAATGATCAAGCCTGTGCTTAACACCCTGCATGCTGGAAAGGATATATCCAAACTCCGTTCCTTTGATTCACGAACTGCTTTATTGTTCAGGGAGGGCCCCAGGCTTAAGTTAAGTGACCAACTATTATATCAAGAGCAATGAATCGCCATGGCCAATTGGACAAGCAGCAGTTGGTGTTGCCCACAGCTTTCAAACAGTTAGTACTTCAATCCCTCCATAATCACATGGGACATCTAGGTTATGACCGGACACTTGACCTGGTTCACTCCCGGTTCTACTGGCCGAAGATGGGGGCTGATGTTGAGACCCATATTTGAACATGCACTCGTTGCCTTCAAAGAAAAGCCTTGCCTCAAAAAGCCGCCCCACTAGTCAATATCTCCATCAGTGCCCCCATGGAGTTGGTGTGCGTCGACTTTCTGTGCCTTGAGCCTGACCAGAAAAACATTTGTAATGTGTTAGTTGTGACAGATCATTTTACACGTTATGCCCAGGCCTATCCCACAAAAGATCAAAAAGCCTCCACAGTGGCCAAGGTTCTGGTAGAAAAATTCTTTGTCCATTATGGTGCACCCCAAAGAATTCACTCTGATCAAGGAAGAGACTTTGAAAGCCGGTTGATAAAAGACATATTCTCCCTCTGGGGAGTGCAAAAGTCTAGAACCACTCCCTACCACCCTCAGGGGGATCCCCAGCCTGAACATTTTAACAAGACCCTCCTGGATATGTTGGGCAAGCTTCACCTTAAAGATAAACATAAGTGGAGCCAACAGATCAGCACTTTGGTACACGCTCACAACTGCACCAAAAGAGATGCTACTGGATTTTCCTCCTACCGTGTAATGTTTGGCCAGGAAGCTCGGTTGCCTGTAGACGTCTGTTTCGGAGTGTCCCCAGATGGGGTTCATGCTGAAAACTACTTGCAGTATGTCCAGAAACTAAAGGCTCAGCTAAACCATGCATATCAACTGGTACAGACCATGGCCGAAAAAAGAAATCTTGCCAACAGGGAGAGGCATGACAAATGGATAAAAGCGCAGAAGTTGTTACCTGGAAACCGTGTGTTGTTGCGCAATTTGGGACTGCATGGGAAACATAAAATTGCCGATAGGTGGAACTACTTTCTGCACATAGTATAAAGCTACCAATTGTCCCTGTTTTCCCAGGACAGTCCCTATTTTAGGCAGCATGTCCCAGTGTCTCCACAAGTTTTGCAAAATTTCACTTTTGTCCCAGTTTTTGCTTACTTTTCCCCGTTTTGTCCCCTTTTTTTCTCTGACTGCTAATCCGTGAGTGACAGTTATTTCAGCACTTCTGTGGCGCTGCTCGGGCTGGACAGCAGTTTGCAACTTCAACCCCTGCACCTGTATTGCACTGCAAGCATGTCAGTGGGAGCACAGTAAAGCATGTTCCTTCCTGTTAGCTTAGAATGGGTAGTAGTGCAAACAAGCACATGTAGACGTCTGCCTGCCAGCAGCTTAGAGGGACTCAAGACAGAGAAGAGACCGGCAGCAGGGAAAGTACAGTTACGTAAGAACTTACCGTAACAGTAGATCTTCGAGAACAACTCTTGCAGCAGGTTACACCATTAGGACTGAAGCCGTCAGGTGTCAGGACCCCACGGAAATTTTCTAGGTAGCAGTCTTCAGCGGGGACCGCCTCCAACGTTGGTCCCGCCCCCGACGCCAGGCGTAGTACATAAGGAGGCGGTCCTGCCAGAATCCCCAGTTCTCCTGCCGGAGACTCCCGGCCGCTTGATGACATCAGAAGAGGAGACCGAGGATCCGCCATCAGATGGCCAAGACTAAAAACAAATCGTTCCATCCCGGAAGATGGATGTTAGGCTATAACCTACCTTCTCCAAGGGGGAAAAGGTGGGCGGGAAGGTACCTGCTGCAAGAGCTGTTCTCGAAGATCTACTGTTACGGTAAGTTCTTACGTAACTGTACTATCATCTTCGAGATACAGCTCTTGCAGTAGGTTACACCATTAGGACTGATTCCCAAGCAATAGCGACAATCTAACGCCATCGGAAGGAGGGAGAACAGAGATTATCACCCTGCTCAAGCCTAGGATAGAAGTCCCTGAAGGACGGCTAGGCCGAAACCTGCCCTTCACCTTGAAGCGATGTCCAGGCTGTAGTGCCTAATAAAGGTATGCACCGAGCTCCAGGTAGCTGCAGCACAAATAGCTGAAGTGGAAACATTCTTCAGCGCTGCAAAGGAGGTGGCCATTCCTCTAGTAGAATGGCCCTTGACCACGCCAGGCAAGGGTTTGCTGCGCTTGTCATAATAGAAAGAGATACACTGAATGAGCCAACGTGAAAGGGTCTGCTTCGGAAACAGGGGCCCCTTTCATCCTCTCAGCAAAGGATACAAACAGCTGATCCGCTTTCCGGTACTGTTTGGTTCTGGTCAGGTAATATCTGAGACACCTGTGAACATCCAGGGTGTGAAGCAGTGCTTCTCCTCGATTGGTGTACTTGGGAAAGTACACTGGTAAGTCGATATCCTGATTAAGGGTAAGGGCTGAAACCACCATAGGCAGAAGCTTAGGATTTGTCCTCAGGGACACCCTATCCTGGTGAAAAACTAAATAGGGCTCTTTGCACATAAGCGCATGTAATTCGGAGATTCTTCTCGCCAAAGTAACTGCAACTAAAAACAGCGTTTTCCACGACAGAAAACGTAGCTCGCAATCCATGGCTGGCTCAAAAGGTGGCAGCGTAAGCTGCTCCAGGACAAAGGGCAAGTCCCACAGAGGAACCGGGTCCTTGATAGGTGGCCTAAGGTGGAGGACCCCCCTTAAAAAGGCACAAGTAGTGTCCAATTGAGCCACCATACGATGGCCGATGGGGGCATGATGAGCCGAAATTGCACACAAGTGCACCTTAATCGAGGAGTAAGCTAGTCCGGACTGAAAAAGTGAAAGCAGGTATTCCAGGACCAGCTTCTCAGGACATTCTACGGGCGAGAAACCGCGCATTTGAGCCCATAAGCAAAACCTGCACCACTTTATGGCGTATGTTGCGTGGGTTGCCGGCTTTCTAGCAGCGGAAAGTACTTCCGCCACTTCCTGCGAGACCCCGTGTCGCATCATGGCTATGTCTCTAGGAGCCAAGCATGTAGGTTCAATGAACGTAAGTCCAGGTGGACTAGTGAACCCTTCTCCTGAGACAACAGATGGGAGCTGATTGACAAAGGAAGCGGAGGTTCCCGGGATAGCTGATGTAGAAGCAGGAACCATATTTGTCTGGGCCAGAAAGGTGCTACCAAGATAAGCTTCGCGTGCTCCCTGTGAAGTTTGAGAAGAACTCTCTGGATCAACAGGAAAGGCATAGAGGAATCTGCCCACCCAGGAGAGGGACAACGCGTCTTGCCAGAAAACACCAGGCCCTGGATCTAGCGAGCAAAAATTGGGCAGTTTTGCGTTGGATGGGGATGCAAATAGATCTAATTCTGGAGTGCCCCATCTGTGGAACAGATCCTCTGCCACCTCTTGTAGAAGTTCCCACTTGTGGACTCTGGCCTGGGAACGACTCAGGCTGTCTGCAACGGTATTGTCCACCCTGGGGACGTGAACTGCAATTAGGTTTGCACCGTGTCGTATTACCCATTCCCACACTCTCATGGGCTCCCTGCAAAGGGGGTAGGAATGTGTGCCTCCTTGTTTGTTGAGGTAATACATCACCGCAGTATTGTCTGTTTGCAACAGGAGGGTACTCGGTGGAATCTCCAACTGGAAGGCTTGCAGGGCATAAAGGACCACCCTCATCTCCAAAATGTTGATGTGGAGATGATATTCCTGGGTTGTCCATGTTCCCTGAGACCTCACCCCATCCAAATGCGCTCCCCACCCCAGCCCTGAGGTGTCTGTGGAGAGAGTTATCGTTGGGGACGGCGCTGTGAAGGGAACCCCCACGGAGAGGGTTCCCGGATCTAGCCACCATTGCCAGTCCCAAACCACGGCCTTCGTGATTTGGACTGGCTGCTGCAGATGGTCTTGCCTTTGGTCCCACTGCACCCTTAACATCCACTGGGTTACCCGCATGTGGAGTCTTGCCCTCAGGACTGTAGGAATGGCCGCAGCCATGTGTCCGAGCAGGCGAAGGACCAGTCTGGCTGGGACGGTCTTCTTCGCTGACAGGTCCCTTATGAGGGATCGAATGCATTCCGCTCTGTCTTCGGGAAGGAAGGCTTTCCCCTTGACGGTGTCCAGAACTGCCCCTATGAATTGCAGTTTCTGGGGCGGTACCAGGAGAGACTTCTCGTAGTTGATGAGTATGCCCAGAGACTGAAAAAGGGCCTGGGTACATTGGATGGCTATCAGAAGTGCCTCCTTGGAAGGGGCCATGAGAAGCCAATCGTCCAGGTACGGGAACACATAGTGGCCCCGTCTCCTCAGAGATGCTGCCACAACTGCCATGCACTTCGTAAAAACCCGAGGTGCTGATGACAGTCCGAAGGGATGTGCCCGGAACTGATAGCGGCAGCCGAGAAACTCGAGGCGCAGGAACCTTCTGTGCACCTGAGCGATAGGAATATGCAGGTAAGCGTCCTGCATGTCCAGGGACGCCAAGAAAGCGTCTTTCTTCAGCATGAGGATTAGTCCCAGAAGGGTCACCATGCAGAAGCGCTTGTAGACGACCGACAGATTGAGGTCGCTGAGGTCCAAGATTGGACGGAGGTCCCCTGTTTCCTTGGGAACCAGGAAGAAGTGCGAATAGTATCCTGCTCCTCTCTGGTTCCCTGGAACGTGCTCCAAAGCTTCCTTCTCTAGAAGCGTGAGCACCTCCTGCTGAATAAGCAGGGCGTGCTGACCCGAATAGCAGGAAAGCAGAGGAAGCCTTGTGGGCGGGTTGTCTACAAACTCTTTATAATGGCCTTTTTCGACCAACTGTAGCACCCACCTGTCGGTGGTGATCGACCGCCACCCTGGCAGGTGGTTCATGATGCGACCCCCGACCTTCATTTCCCGTTGATCCTGAGGGGGAGGCGGGGGCCAGGAAGGAGTCATGCTATGGCAGCATTGGATCCTGCAGGTTGGGCCGACTTTGTGGCTCATTGGCATCTGCCTGAGGATGTCTTGGCCTGGGCTTTTCCGGTGAAGGAGCCCCTCTGTTGCTGGCCGGAGCGAGGTTGTTGCCTTTGGATCTGGCTGCGAAAGCGACTTTGGTTCCTGCGAAAGGAACTAAGCCGAGACCTGTACATGGCGTGGACAGATCTAATCGCCTTCCCGGCTTCCTGCAATTTGGTGATCACCTTCTCCGAGGCTTCACCAAACAAAACTTCGCCATGATAAGGGGCGTCCATGATGTTCTTCTGGACGTCGGGTAAACCCGAGACACGGAGCCATGAGTGTCTCCGGAGACACATGCCTGAGGCTGCAGTTTCAGTAAGAGTCCGCAGAATCGGTATGCCTCTAAGCACCTGGGTCCCCACGTCTGAACCCGTACGGAGGAGTTGCAACAGCTCCTCCTTCTCGCCACCGTCTGGCAATTTTTCTGCTAGGTCCTGTCTCTGCTCCCACAACGCATTCTGGAACTGAACCATGTGGGTGAGGTAGTTCAACGACCTAATGGCGCAAGTCACGGCTGCGTACATGAGCCTGCCCAGGACGTCCAACTGCTTGGACTCCGGGTCCGGTGGCTGCGTGCTCAAGTACTGCGGTTTCTGAGACCGGTCATGTGAGGCAGTAATGACCAGGGAGTCGGCCAGAGGATGGTTCGCCAGGTACTGGTCCTCCCTTGGGGCCTTGTACAGGTGGTCAGCCTTCGGCATTGCCAGAGTCGAATGTGGACGTCTCCACGCTGCCTTGGTGACGTCCACAAAGGTGTCCACCAAGGGTGGCACTACCACAGGCTTGGGGTCTTTTTGCTGAAGGTAGCGGGCAAGGCGTAGTCTTTCGGGGTCAAGCTCTTCAGCGTCCCACCCCATGTTCTCCTGAATATGCTTTATTATCTCGGAGAACGAGGGGTCATCCGGAGGGGACCTGGGAAGGTCGCGTGGGTCCGGAGAGGGGACGTTGATTGGAGAAGGAGATCTGGAGCACTCAGAGATGTCAGATCTGGAATCCTCCGCGGACGGGGTATACCGACGCCTTCTGGGTCTCTTGGGGCTGGGTGGCCCTGAAGTGGATCTTGACGGAGGCCTTCTCCTCTCCAAAGATCTGCCCCAGGAGGTGATGCTGGCTCCTTGGGGGACATCCTGCTGACCCCCTGGGTGGAGGAGGGGGTGCAGGCGTCAGGGGGGCAGCGAGCGCAGGAGGAGGTTGCGTGGTGACCACATCCTTCTGGATGATGTCCCACCAGAAGGTGAAGAGCTTCTTCACCTCTGCCAGATTTAGGCCTGACGACGGACCGGGCGCCGGTGGCCTGTCATCGTGGCCTGGCGTCGGGTCCCTGGGGGTCTCTGGTTCCGGGGAGGGAGCCCGTGGGAGCCCGACGGGACCGGGTCGCCCGCCTTGTCTTCGGGCTGGGTAGCCCTCCTCCGACGCCTTCCGACCGACGTCGGTAGGCGGTGGTGTGGTCCTCCTTTCTGTGATATCCGACGCCGGTCCCCCCGCCGGCGTCCTCGGGGGCGAATGCCTGACCAGCGACGGGTTACGAACAGTTGCCGGTTCCTTGGAGTGCCTATGTATCTTGGCCGACGTTGGTTGGGCCGACGTCTGGTCCGACGTCCGCTTCAGAGAGGTCAGCTGCTTAGTCTTGCGCTGGGGTGGTGGTGGTTGGGAGACAGGCCTGACGTCGGAGGTCGGATGATGGGAGGAAGACTTGTGCCACTCCCCAGAGCTGGACAAGGCCTTAGCCGGAGTGGACGAAGATGCAGGCCTGGAGGTCTTGACAGGCTGCAGAGAGGAGGAACCACTAGCTGATCTGACAAGAACCAGGGGAGGCTGAGAGCAGGCCCTCGATGGAGAGTGGTCCGACCTGGAGTCGGAGCTGCGGGAGTCCGAGGCCCTGGAAGGGGATCTGGGTCTCTCCTTCTCCCGGTGCTTTTCGGGGTGCCTATGGGACTTCCTGAAGACTCCCCTTTGGAGGAAGGGTCTCAATCCATTGCTTTGAGTCTCTCCTCGAGGAGGAAAGCTTGGAGGGCCTTCTGGCGGCGGATCCTTGTACGGCTGTTAAAGCCCTGGCAGAAGGAGCAGGCCTGGGTGTCGTGATCTGGGCCCAGGCAGCGAACGCAGGCCGAGTGAGGATCCTTCAAAGGAATCTGTTTGCCGCAGGCACACTTCGATGAATGGCCCTCCAGAGAAGTTGGAGAGGACATGAGACAAAATCCGTTGAAAAAGAAGTGTTGAAATTCTCCTAGTCGCGCGCTAGAAACCGACCGAGAGGCCGATGCTGCAAAGTCGATGGCGGGAAAAGAACTGGGGATTCTGGCAGGACCGCCTCCTTATGTACTACGCCTGACGTCGGGGGCCGGACCGACGTCGGAGGCGGTCCCCGCTGAAGACGGCTAGCTAGAAAATTTCCGTGGGGTCCTGACGCCTGACGGCTTCAGTCCTAACGGTGTAACCTGCTGCAAGAGCTGTATCTCAAAGAAGATCTAAGGTACCCGAACCTGGTCAGCTGTAAGGAAGTGTGTGAAAACAATCTGGCGTAGTGGTGGGAGTCACTGAAGTGAAGTTTGCTCAGCAAATGAGGTGAGTGTAAGCGGGTTGGATGGGACTATCAGAAGGAGCAATACATGCAGCTTGAATGTCTGATCACAATTTAACACAGGTTTGCTTCTAATGAACTTTCTGTACATCATGGTTTGGAACTTGCTGCAGCAGAATGATGTATTGTTTTAATCTAAATGTTTGCTACTGGTGTTACTGTGGGGCGGCATGGCCAGAGCAAGCAGCAAAATGTAACTGATTGTGCGCAGCGTTGACTGCGGCGGTGTCCGTGGGAGTGACACGGTGGGGGGGGGGGTCATGATCTGGATGAACTGTCCCAGTTTTAGACCTCAGAAAGTTGGTAGCTTTAACATAGTAGTCAGCAGGTTGGATGATCTACCTGTGTATAAAGTATGTCCTGAAAATGACTCTCGAGCTGTCAAAACCATGCGCAGGAACCACCTGCTGCCTATTAGCCAAGTAATTATCAATGCTGAACCCGCGGATACTGTCCCTCCTGGGCCAGTGACCTGTGCTGCTGCTAAAAAGAGAGAGTCAGCCTCCTCCAGTTGTTCAAGAGCCAAGACCTCTCCTCCGGCAGGCCCAAAATGACAGAGACTGTCAGTCTGAATCTGACAACAGTGAGTGTGAGACTTCTTATTACCCTTCCTATGAACTGAGTCAATTGTTTCAAGGTAACCCTATGCGTAATTATGGGGATGAAGCTGGGCCTTCAGGACTGCCTAACCCTCCAGCTTCCTCCTTAGAACCAATGCCCCCTGAGAGTGAGGTGCAAAGTCTAACATCTGAAGTAGCTGACTCACTCTGCTTAGTGAAACTGTTTGAACTGCCTGAGGAGGAATCGGGTGGTATGAACCTTCCTGGTGACACCAGAATCTGATGAGCAGTGTGAAAGTGATGGTCCCAACCCTGCTGTGCTGGATGACCACAGTGCATCCTCTAGTGTTGAAAGTATCAGTCAAGTGTCGCAAAGTCCAAATGTTTCAAAGTTTCCCTGGATGATAAATCTGGGCCTTCTGCAGAGTTCAAGTGATGACTCTGTGTGACCAGGTTGTGTGGGTAGGGTAAATGAGTGAGACAAGACCTCCAAATTATGATTTAACACACCCTTGCTAGGTGTGATGTTTATTTGTCCAAAAGACTATTTTTTGTAAAAAGATATGTATACAAAAAATAAATATAAACCATAAACAAAATAAGTCTTAAATTCAGACAAAAGACAAAGTAAAAAAATAACAAAAGAAAATGGCTTTTCTTGAGCTCCAGAACTGCCCCTCCTCGGTAGTTCTGCCACAGAGTAGTTAGATTTATAATAACAATTCATTACAATCTTTTGTGCTTGAGAGATAAGTACTCTCTCTCAGGTTGATCTGCCATATCTGAGCACTAGGGCAGCTTTTCTGCCCCTTCCTGTAGCGTCATCAGGTCAGCTGATCCGCCCCTAATCTTAAAAACAGTTATTCCTCCCCTAATACATACTTTTGGGAGGATCAGCTTGACTGGGAAAGTAGTTTATAAATCACCGGTAAAAATAAAACACTTCTTGTTTCCTTTTCTTTCATGTCAGAACAAGATATACAAATATAGAGGTTAATTGCCTGTGCTTTGAAACTCTGCCCCTTATCTCATTCTTTTATTTATTTTATTTTTATTTATTTAGTTTTTGTTGGCCGGGTAAGTGCACTAGACAAATCCTGCCTATTTTCAGGCACGACCCGGGGGAAGGGGATACAGATGAATGCCAACTGACCTTGAACCAGATTAAGCTGTAAACTAAGATTATTCTGACTGACAGCTGTCTTTCACTATAAAACAGGGCACGGGGTCATGACATTATGCCTCATGGCAAGATCGCGCTGCCAATACAGCGATTTCTGCCATGAGGCATAAGTCTTTTCTCTGAGGAGGCCCCGCCCCGACCCCCCACCCCACCCCACTAAAGATTCTCAACCCAGGAGTGGGGTTCAACTTGGGAGCGCACAAGACGTGAAAAATAGAATATTCTGGGACCAGGAATCAAACCTGGTCCCAGACACAGCCCCTGGGTTCCTACTGCTGTGGCTTAGTCCTGTGACCCACAGCAGCTGCTCGACAGAACCCGCTCCCAGCAGAGGTCTTATCCTCTGCCTGGGGAAAGCGCTACTGGTGCAGTACTGCGTACAGCAGTATACATGGTATTGTACCAGTAGCACTTACAGACTACACTGTACCAGGTCAGCCATAAAGTCGTATGCTATTAAGCATGCGTCATAATGACCCGGTAGGATAAAACAGTCTCTTTATGGGGCTGCTGGCTCCTAAGAGCCATTTTAAATGACCGCAGTGCTCAGGTAAGGGCAAATATCTGTTTCAAAGACAATGGAAAAAATAAGTCTGTTTATATAACTTTGGCACAGTATTCTTTCCTTTACATATCCTCTTTTATTTATAAACTGCTCACACAAATCACTCGCATGCTGCCAATACACCCCGACGGCTGAAATTTCAAGACATCAGGAAAGATTTCATTTCTGGTCTTTTATTCATGTATATACTCTTGCAGTTATGCCTTGCAGTTGTTTAATTCTCCTAACTTCATGTGGGGGTCCCATTCTTCACAAGGGAGAGTTCCTCCCCTTCTGTCAGTTAATTACAGGAGGTGCGAGTCGGGGAAAGTGATAACTTTCACTTTCCTGACTGGAATGCGCCGTGAGCTCAGCTGACTGCGAGAACAGTCCTGTAACAGTATTCTGGTGCTCCTGTGTACAAAGCAACTATGGGAGAAATATTTATTGAATTCTTTGCTTCTCTCCTGTAGTAGCAAATCGCCCGAATTATTCTCGGACTGTTTACCAGTTCATGCAGAGTCACAGGGCACTTTGAGGACCTATTCTAGGTACCGGGAAACAGTGTGTAGAGGAGAAGTCTTTTACTTACTCCTCACGTTCTGTGTCTGGGGAGCACGTGCACAGCACTCACTGCTTGCAGCATTATCAGCCCTAAAAATCACCAAATACGCGGCTGCGTTTTAAAACTTTTCTTACAGCTGAAAACAGGGGACACATGCCTGACTCATTTCATTACCCCACAGGGCATTTTTCAATAGCGCAAACATGCATTACTGGGCATATTGCAGTATATAATTGTTGTCTTTATTTAGGGCTAAAATACATTACGCTCTGCCCCTTAAAGACACGCAGAACTTGTATTATGTAGGCATAAATACGGTTATCTGACCGAAGCTTTGATAATAGGCATATGGCAGGGGATGAAAAGGGAATATAAAGAGGGATAGTCAAGGGAGCATAAAGATACCATTGGGGTGGCCTACCCAAAACAGTAGAACAGATACAATTAGTTGAGAGAAAAGATAAGATCGCTACTGCAGTAGACTTTAGGGAATAAGAAAGAGATGCCATAGCCTGTTTCGGGAGGAATCTACCACAGTCTGATATTGTGGAACAGGATCAGCAGAGCAAGGAACTGACAATGTTCTCAATCTGGAATCTTCAACCAGTGCAGAGGTACCCCTCCCTACCGGAGAAGAAGCTAACACTACTGTTGATACCCCAGAGCCTGTGTCTGTTCCCCCAAGGAAGTCTGGAAGAGCTACTAAACCAGTCATACAACTCAGTTACGACTCCCCTTGAATGTTGTCCATAAAGGTGTTTATATTTCTGAGAGCTCACTACCCAAACTGAGCTTGTCTGCTACTTCCCAAGTTAATTGTTCACCCATCAGAACATGGTGCCTCTGCCCCATCCAGCCCCAAGTTAGCTGATAGGGATGGTCCCCCATCTATGTTATTTAGAGTACAGGAAACAATACTTACTTGAATAAGTACAGTATGCGCCAAATGTAATGGACATGCTTGTAGCGGACATCCGCTTCTAATGGACAATTCCCCCATGCCAAAAGCCATTTACTATATGGCTCTATAATAAAATCACCCGATTAAGCGGACCTGAAAATCTGCATTTAGCAGCCGCCGAGTGGCTAAATTACAGCTACTTTGACACCTCAGTTGAGTGTGAAACATGCCATTTATCAATAAATCGGTGTATTCAGATGGAGAGCGCAAGGAGTAAGGGTGTGAATGGAGGTGGCATCATAACAACTCTTAGTGAAAAGAGTTTGAGAAGATGGTACCTCCTGCCCATTGCACAGTGATTATAGCAGTCCTGAATTAAGGAACATCAGCAGGTTAGCTAAAACACTTCCCTGTCTCACCTGTGGGCTTCTGATCAGCAGCTGTGGCACAGATTATTTGAAACCTAATCCCTGTGGCATTTCAGGTTGGGGGAGCATGCTTGCTATCAGAATGGAACTCTTGGAAATCGATCTCTTCTTTCCTCCCACTCAGGAGATTGGCTCGTAGTTCCCTGATGCTCTCTACTGGCTGTAATGCATTCTTGTACCATGCTGTTTTTTAAAAGGTGCCTGGCTCTGATAAGTTTAAACCTAATTCCTGTCATGTTTCGGGTGAGGGGAATGTGCCTGCTATGAGAGTGGAACGGATTTAAGTCTGGAGCTCTTGGGGAACGGTCTCTTCTGCATTCTTGTACCACGCTGTTTTTAAAAGGTACTGTACCTAGCACAGATAAGCTTTATTGATGTAACGGACGGAATGCCTTATGTCAAACTAGTCCGTTACAAGCGGCGCATACTGTATAGTAATGTTGTTGTCTGTTGAATCATAGTGAAATATTATGTATGGTAAATGCATAACTGTTGTCATAAGAGAAGATAGAGTATAGCATGAACAAGTAGAGTAATGTTATAAGTTTATGTTTACTGATGCATCAGTCTTTATTTTTGTTATATTAATGCAACATATATGTCTCGTATAGCTAAAATGTTTTTAAAATTATTGTGAGTATAGACTTGACGCGGATGCCAAGTTCTTTCCAGGCAGGGAAGGTTGTAACCCCCACAATTGGGGGTTCTTAAAATATCTTCCTGGGCTTGCCTAGTGTCCACTGCCAGGCTGGTGTTCTGTGTTAAACAGGTTTAAAGTGCTTGCATGTGAGTGCCCTGTTAGCCTCTGTGCCTGTTTCTTTAAGAGGCATCTATTTCGTAGGTTATAATTAATCTGTGTAGAGGCTGAGTAGTTTCAGGCTCGAGTCCCGCCCGGGCTGTGTTACAGCTGCTTCATTCTGCCATCGCTAAGTGCGCAGAGGAAGCCCTAATAGGATCTGTGATTGTTTGCTGATTATCTGTTTTAGCAGTAATGATATAGTAGTTTTCTAACCTGCTTTCCTTTGCAGCATGGACTGTTTTGATAAAAGCCACCATTTTGGTCCTGGACAGCCAGTTTGGGCTAATCGGAACCTCAGGGGACTTTAAAATGGAGACTGTCCCCAGAGGTCTCGTGTGAGTGAATTTCTGTAGGAATTGTAGTTTTTACTGTTTGGTGCCTAAATGGACCTGGAGGGGGAGCCCTTTCTGTGACTGACAGATTGATCAACCAACCAAACCTTTTGGATCACTGGGAGGTCTCAGAGCTGCCTGCAGCAGTGAGTCAATGTGTAGCTGGAGTTGAGAGAGTGAACAGCTCGAGCAATTCGAGCAGCTGCTCCTGCATGGTAGCGCAGGGAATCAGCTGGAAGGCTGCATCTGGCCTGCCTGCTGCCATCTTCCTGCATGAAGAAGTCTGCAATCTAATATCGGACTCTTTCCAAAATTGCTGATGTGACCAGAATCCTGAATTGTGAAAGTGAATTTCGCCTAGTGTGGACCGAAGACTTGCTTCTTGAGCGATCGGCCTGTCAGGACTTGAAGACAACCGCAGAGCTTACGGTTTGCGCAGAGACACTGTCTAATTGAAACTGGACTGTCATCTGAACTGTGGTATTTGGCTATTTTTACTATAAGTGTGCCGAATGTGTAGTGTGGGTCGCGATTTGGTTCCCCATACCCTTGAATGTGTCACACGAGCTGGATGCTGCATCCAGCAACTAACCGGACTGACATCCAAACCTTTCACCTAGTCTGGGCCTCTCCGTCTCGGCCTAGATTGCCACTTACGTCACAGAGATTCATCCGACAAAAGACCAGCTTGGGGATTCAGCTCCCTGCTCAACACTATTGAACAGGATCGACCATCACGGTGCATTGTGCTTCCCCTGGCAAACCAGCTTTCCATCCTGCAGTCTTCATCTCGTCAGTCCTGGTCTGGGTAGCGTGAGTAAACATCAGGGTAGCTCCCTGCAACAAAAGCTCAAAATTGTTGGTGTGTCATGTGATTTAATTGTTGTGGTTAATCATTTCAGACTGAGCCATCCTGCTCCAGATTGCAAATTGTAGGTTAAAGTGCATGTTGTTTTCTTTCCTAAGGACCCCAACAACAACTATAGTGCCGGCCTACCCCAGGTAACGCTTCACGCTAGCCTGCATAACAACTGGGTACCCAGAGTGTGTGTGACTGTGCTAGAGGGACTCTTAGTGCCTGCACGTTTAACCTGACTAAATCAGATCTAGAATCAAATACCAGATTGCTGCCCCACCCTTGTTCACGTCCCTTGAATAAATCAGATTCTGTTCTTTCTGCATGTAATCTGGCTATTGCGTACCTTTGTGGAGGGGATACTGTATTGCCCTTACACTGTTCTAGTCCAGGTCTTGTTTTACAGGGGGTCTCCAGGGCTTATGCAGCTGATCCAGCCCTGGTGGTAAGTGTGCCAAGTGTGGGTTCAGTATTGTGTCTTGATGCTAACTGTGATTACTTATATACTGACAAGTGTAAGCCACTAGAGGGGTCAGGGGGGATATCAGTGTCCCGGAGGGCTGTACCCAGAGCAGCTATGCTACCCTTAAACCTACCCTCCGGCTGGAGGCACCCATTCAACGAGCTCAGGCCCCTCAACCTGCGATTAGTCACACGGGCAGGGGTAGTATCCCTTGGGATAGCACCACCTGGGGGTGATAGATAGATAGATAACATTTTATTCATGTTAATTCAAGGAACATAACGTGAACATGGTAAAAAAGAATCCCAGTTGAGCAACAATAGGTTCATTTACAGTGGGTACCATAAATAGCATGATCTCAATTACAGTACAACAAAGTTAAATATTTATGCATATCTATAACACAGTACAATGATGTGACACACAGTTATATTTCAGAGAACAGTAAGAAATAAGAACAACACTATAAAAGGAACAATATTATTCACATTGACCATCACATCACTTCTTTATTTTCTGCAGTGGGCTCCACCCCGGACCCCCCATTATGAGGGGCTATGCCTCAACCCCCCCCCCCCATTTATATAATTAACTCTGGTGGGGGTACAACACTGGGATGGGGAGAAACACCAGCGGGGGGAGGATAATAAAATCACACATACTGTAAACAAAACTGTTAAAATCAGTGGTCTGGGTCCGGGATTCAAGCCTCAGTCCACAGACGCATAGCTTACCTCCAGTGTCGCGGTTCATCCCTCTGAGCCACAGCAGCTGCTCAATGGATCACCTCCCCAGCAGAGGTCTTATCCTCTGTGTCACTCCCTACCAGCCATATGCGACAGGGTACAAAACCGCACTTGCAACATTTCTTCCTTGCAGAGTTTTGTACCCTGTCGCTCTGTTTCCCCATGCTGTGTGTGGTGCACGGTTTTGACTAAGCCATATTCTATATGGCAGATTGACCCGGTACCAACTTTAGGTGTGGGACGTGGCCCCAGGATTACCCTCCATGTCTAGGGGTATGCTGTTGCTTGATTGCTGGAGGTCTCCCCCTGTACAGTCACTCCATAAGTTCCACTATATACAATATTTGACACCTTTTGCCATTCACTTTAAAGTGTACTTTACTCAAGTCCAGTCTTTGGGGGGCACTGCCACTTTTGTTGGTGTTGGCAAATTTCCTAAAATACATTTACAGTTACACACATGGGAACACAGTCCCTGAAATGTTCTTCTTGTCAGCACAGCTAAGACAGACTAGATTCTGACTCCAGACGTAAGTCAGAAATTCGTCCTTTACATAAAGGCTGTACTCTTTTCTCACAGATTCTGACTCCAAGCACAAGTCAGAATCTCAGGGTACCTTATGTGAAGGATGTGCCCTTTTCTCACAGATTCTGACTCCAAGCACAGGTCAGAATCTCAGGGTACCTGATGTGAAGGATGTGCCCTTTTCTCACAGATTCTGACTCCAAGCACAGGTCAGAATCTCAGGGTACCTTATGTGAAGGATGTGCCCTTTTCTCACAGATTCTGACTCCAAGCACAGGTCAGAACCTCAGGGTACCTTATGTGAAGGATGTGCCTTTTCAACATATACAGAGCCCACGACTCTCAATATTCCTTACAGTTCTAAAGTAGGTGAGGTTATACCTCAGGTTAGAGCCTGTCTACTTCGCAGTTTTTTCACACATACTGTTTGCCACCTTGGCATCAGGTCAGCTTGTGTGCAGGAGGCACAGCACCACTGTTGGGACTTTCACTCAGACAGAACTGGTTAATGGACTGGAAAGTATCCTGGGCAGAAGTGTGAATGCACGTACCTCAGCTTGCCCTCTGGCAGTGGTGGGCAATCTTCCCAGGCCCTCTGCCAAAGATAAAATCTCCAATTCACAAACCAGCTTGGGGAGTCCCCGGAATAATAGTAAATGTATCTCGTACCAGCATTGCCTGCAGCTTCTCTCTTAGGAGCAGGACCAGTATCGCACCAAAAGGGTAACAGCCAGTTCAGTGAGATCCTCTCTGTGCCATAAGGCCACCAAGAACTTCCCTTGAGGGGCAGTTGGTGATGATACTCCTTCCCTCCCGGTGATTGCTTACACTCCCACCAGAATTAACGGTGAGCTACACTAAATGGGCGCACCCGTGTGTATGAAAAAGTAATTATCGGTGCAGAACCAGGTCATGCATTAGAGAAAGGGTATGGTGCTTATGGGAGTCCCAAGTTCCCAGTTGCCTTATTGGCATAGCTGGTATAGCACAACCAGAATGATATTCTGGGCAACTTGGGTTTAAATCTCAGCTAAGGCAGTTATTCCTTTCTCTCTTCAGTTTGTTTGAGTTCCACATATGTGCACACCAGGCCCTTGTGTATGAAAATTAAATGATCTGTACAGCACCAGGCTGTGCATTAGAGAAAGAGTAAGGTGTTTCTAGGAGTCCAAGGTTTCCAGTTGCCTTGGTAGCATATCTGGTAGCGCAACCAGATCTGTGTGGCCTGGGTTCAGAGCCCAGCTAAGACACTTACTTCTTTCACTCTTCTGTTTGTTTGGGTTCCACATTTGTACACATTGCACCATTGTGTGTGAAAAACTAAATGGCCTCAGACTCCAAATCCTCAAAGTCTTCACCGCTGTCCTGGTTCCTGTCCCTGGAGGCTACCAGATAACCAGACTGTGAGTTCTGCAATTCTCACATACAGTGGATCCACAGAGAAAAACTACTAGTAAGGGGACTCTGCCTCCTCAGGCTGCCTGGCAAGCAACTTGAGGCAGGGCAGGGCAGGGGGTGCCCTGGAGGCATACCTGTACCCTTCTATCACTATACCATCTTTTTATTTGTTATTTGTACTTTGTATCCTCCTTAAGGTGCTGACAGGCGGATCCAGACCCTCCCTCGAAGGAGACTCATTTCTCCAGCCAGGCGTCCAGCCCCGTTTCTTTTTCCTCTGGTTTTCTCCCTTGACCCACACACATGTAATGGGCAGGGCCACTGTCTTTGCCTGTGTGTAGGCAGTCTGACGCTCTGTGCATGGGTCCACCCCATTCTGAGGCAGTGCACCTGTGCTGACCCCTCAGTCTCCACTGGGTGTCAGTCTACAGCACACTGCATTGTCCCCCCTCCCCGAGGAAGGAGAGCTGTCGTCGGATGCTCGATCCTTCCTCACCCCGGCTGACCCCCGAATGACCTGAGTCCATCCCCGAACCCAGGTCGTCGGCATGGCACAAGGTGTGGCATCCAGCACCTCAACCCTCAGCGCCACCGAGCCAGCCCACTATACCATCTTGACATACATCTGCCAGCACCCAACTGAAAGTCTAGCTCAACCCAGTGGCTGTCAGAAACTATCAATCAGTAGGCAACATAGTCTGACATTCTAGTAACCACATCATCCCCCGTGCTAACAGGAGAAGGCTGCTGCATTTATAAGTCACAGCCAGAGGTCAGACTTTACACATGGTATTCAAGTAAGCGATTAAACATGACAGGGTGTGCATTTGTTGGGATATATAGGCACTGTTGTGGTGTGTGCTGGGCATGAGGCCACATGCCAAGTGATCCTCAGTGTACACCAGAGGGGTGCCTATATATCCCACTGAATGCACACCCTGCCATGTGTTATTGTTTACCTGAAAACAAGGCTCAACATTGTTGTTTTTTTAAACAAGTTATTTACCCAGAAAAGATGTCTTATAATATTTTTAACCATCACGTAATTTTATATATTGATACAAAAAAATTGTATTGATACAGTCTATCAATACAATAACAATAGTTAAAAAAGTTGACCCGGTATTGCCGTGTAACACAGTTGCAGTAAAAAGTTACCGCAGTATAATGCAGTTGCAGTAAAAAACTGCATGTTCTTCAATGTGTTGTTTTTTAACACAGTTGCATTACATAGAGAATAATATATGGGGTGACCTGTGTAACGAGATTTTACACACACCCGAGTTGTGGGATGCGCCTCGGGTTTGTGAAAAGCATCCCACAATGAGGGTGTGTAAAATCGTTTTACACAGTTAGCCCATATTTTATTTTTTATAATTGCTGGTGTACGCTTTTTTGCCTCAGCAATTATAGAAAATAAATAAAGAATGCGGAAAGCAAATTCAGGCAGCCATGGAGCCGTCCGGTTTCTGTGCAGTCCCTAAGTTACAGTACCCCATTTATTCGAGGGATAAAGAAATGGGCTTTTCGTTTAAAACATTGATTAGATGTGTTTTTTATTTTTATTTTGAAACTGACTGCCCAGCGGCAGTTGTGGTGAGCTGGCGCATGATTGCTGAGAGGGTTCTCCAGCACGTGCCAAGTTTTCGGGGTTTTTTTGGTTTGTTTTATTGCAGGGTCAGAGGGAGAGTTATTTGTTCATGAAAAGCAACTTACCGCCAAGATCGAGGGGTGGTGAAGTCTGTGGCCAAGAGGTAAGGTACCCTTCAGAAGGACATTCTGCGACTGCTGCATGTGTGCTCCGAGGGAAATCCAGCGTGTTTGCTGTTATAACCAGGCCAGCTGGTTATAACGGCAAATTATAACCGGGTTTCCCTATGGGAAAAAGTGCGCGTCAGTAATTATACCACAATAAATAAAAAATAGCAATGTACCATTATCACTTTCACATATATACTGGCCATTAAGTGGCTCAGCCCTATCATAATTTAGTCCAAACTGTTAATAGAGCGACAATAGAAACATAGACTTTGATGGCAGATGAGGACCGCTTGGCCCATCTAGTCTGCCCATTTCCCTACCTACAGGATAGGCTGCAGATCCTAGTTAACCAACAGCCTATTTCTTCCTACCCCCCACAAGAATTGCCTTATGTCTGTCCCATGCATTCTTGAATTCTCCCACAGTTTTAGACCCCGCAACCTCCTCAGGAAGGCTGTTCCATGCATCCACTACCCTCTCTGTGAAATAATACTTCCTCACATTGCCCCTGAACCGCCCCCCTCTATCTTTAAATTGTGTCCCCTTGTTCTTGCACGTCTCTATCTGAAAGATGCTACCCTCTTGGACTTTGTTAATTCCACTGAGGTACTTAAAAGTTTCTATCGTGTTCCCCCTCTCCCTTCTTTCCTCAAGGGTATACATATTAAGCTCCTTTAGTCTCTCCTCATACGGCTTCTCTTGCAGACCCTGCACGATTTTAGTTGCCCTCCTCTGGACTGCCTCTATCCTGTCTATGTCTTTGCGGAGATGGGGGTCTCCAGAACTGGACTCAGTACTCTAGATGGGGTCTGTACAGAGGGATAACAACTTCCTGTTTTCTGCTGCTGATGCTTCTCCCTATGCATCCCAGTATACCTCCAGCCCTCCCTACTGCCTTCTCACATTGCTTGCTAACCTTAAGGTCATCTGATATGATTACCCCCAGGTCCCTTTCCTTTTTTGTTGTTGTTACTACCTCCGCCCCCATTGTGTATTCTTCCCCTGGCTTCTTGTTTCCCAGGTGCATTATTTTGCACTTCTTTGCATTGAATCCTAGCTGCCATACTTGACCATTCCTCCAACCTTGCCAAGTCCCTTCTCATCCTTTCCACGCCTCCTTGTGTATCAACCCTGTTGCAGATCTTTGTGTCATCTGCAAAGAGGCATACTTTTCCTTCCAGTCCTCTGCAATGTCACTTATGAAGACATTAAAAGGACTGGACCCAATACTGAACCTCATGGTACCCCACTAGTAACCCCTCTTTCTTCAGAGTAGACTCCATTTACACTACCTTCTGTGTCCTGTTGTCCAGCCAATGTTTTACTTTAGGCTACCACCCTGGGACCCACTTCCCAGGCTGGTTAATTTGACTATTAATTTTTGTGTGGGACTGTGTCAAATGCCTTGCTAAAGTCTAGGTAGGCCATGTCCACAGCCCCTCCCTGGTCTACTACTTCAGTCACCCAGTCAAAGAAGTCTATTAGATTCTGTCTGACATGACCTTCCTGCTGTGAACCCATGCTGCCTTGGGTCCCAGCCCCACTGGCCTCTAGGTACTCAACTATTCTTTCCTTCAGAAGTGACCCATCACTTTCCCTACCACAGAGGTCAGACTGACGGGTCTTTAGTTTCTGCCTCTGTCTTGGTCCCACTTTTGTGAAGGGGATCACATCCGCCTTCCTCCAGTCCTCAGGTACCACACCATCCTCCCATGATTTATTAAAAAGAGTAGCCAGTGGTTTCACTAGTTCCTTCCTTAATTCTTTAGAATTCTGGGGTGAATTCCATCAGGCCCCATTGCTTTGTCCACCTTCAGTTTTAGGAGTTCTGCAGAACCCTTTCTTCTGTGAAAGGACTGGGATCGACCCCCTATCAAGAGTGCTTCTGTTAATTGGATTAGGCACTTCCCCCTCCTCTTTTGTGAATACTGAGCAGAAATATTCGTTCAGTATTCCTGCTTTTTCACTGTCCCCCTCTACCCACCCACCATTCATTCTATTCAGCCTCACTATCCCTCCCTTTGTCTTTCTACGCTCGCTGATGTACCTATAAAAGGTTTTATCCCCCTTCTTAACCGAGTTGGCTATCTTTTCCAGTTAAGTAAAAAGACTACCTCCATGATTTGGTATGATAATTTAATGTCACCCAAATGAAGTTATTGCTCATGGTTTTTTTTTTACTTTTATTAACTTCATTATCCATGTACATCTTTTATATGGTTATATCTACAGTTCCTGTGTCACTTATGAGTACATTCTTGAGTTCTTTGGGTGAGAGAACTGTGAAGCTGAGTAGTTCTGGCACGCAAAGGACTCAGGAAGAAACTTATAACCGTAAGAGATGTAGTAACTGTACAGATAAACATATTATAAATCGGTATGAAGATTTCATATTTTTAAATATGAAACTCAAATTTAAAGCAGCAGTGCAACAAAACTAGGCAAAAAATGTAACCCTACCTTTTTTCAGTTTTTTTTTTTTTTTTTTACACTTTATCCTCCTTCTGCCCCCGGCTGTCCACTTCTTGACTGACTCCGCCCCCAGCCCCTGCCACACCCTGGTGGTATCACTGGGACTTACCCCTGCCTGGTCGCCAGGTGTGGAGCCTGTGGGAGGTTGGGCATCGTCTTGCAACTGGAGGTGTTTTTCCACTTTTTCTCCCTTCCCCATTGCTGGGACGCACACGCAGGACATGCGCACATAGAGGTGCACGCACGTCCGCAGAAGTCCCACAGCACCCTCCCTTTCATCTGCTCCTCTAACCCGCACTACCCTCTGGCCTCCACCTGGGGGTAGTCATTCAGCGGGAGTGCCAGTCCTCCCTTCCCGGGAGAGGAGAGCTATCCTCTAGATGCTTGATCCTCTCCCTCCCCTACTGACCCCCGATGACCCATGCTCGTTCCCGAACATGGGTCACCGGTGTGGCGCAAGATGTGGCGTCCAGCACCTCAAGCGTCAGCACCACTGGGCCAAGCTCTTTTTTTCATTGTTAAAGATTCCAGGCATCTTCCAGTTTTATTTGATGGTAAAATGTTCTAATGCCACCAAAATATGACTCGGTTATAAATGTTCTAATTGAGTTTTTCCTGCAGAAAAAAAAAGATGTCCACCACACTTTGCATAGAAATAGCATTGTAGCCCTGGCAAGGGTTAGGATCGAAAAAATAAAAAAAGACTCATAGTTCACATTATAGGAGGTACCTAGACAAGCACATTTGACAGGTGTGCTAATGTTTCTTTTTGCAGCTGAAATTAACTTTTTGGAAAAAAAAAATTTGTTGCACTGCTGCTTTAAAATGAGAATGTTTTCCTTTGCAGAAAATACGGGAAACCCCTGTGCAGAAAAAGAACTATGCCAACTGAACTTAGAACTTGAGAATTTTTGCACTAGTTGCCTGAGACACCCTGTTACGGTTAATTGAGTGCCTAGAATGTTTAGAAATAAACAATCTTGATTGGCTTAGAACAGTTTCATGATTTAAAATCCTTAATAACATTGTAGATTCTGGCTTTTAAAACCACAGGTGATTCAGTCTATGATCCGGGGTTCTGAATCTCTACTAATAATCAGTTTACATGTACTATGGTAGAGCAACCTTTTTACAATGTCTCCAGTCCTCTTATCCTCATCTCTCTACCAATATCTGCCTCAGAAACAAAACATATTTTCATGGCTCTTTTTTTGAACACACTCGGGTTTTGTACTTTCTTGTTTTGTAATTGATGAACGGCAAACAGTGCATCTGTATTCCAAAATAGCACGTTTTTTTATTCACTATCGGGGTCTCCTTTCCCTCCCCTGATCTTTTGAATGCTAGAAGATTCACTTACATATCAGAGCAACCAACTCTTTGACATGGGTGTTCTATTTTAAATCTCGGGGAAATAAATCAAATATGCAGCGGTCTGACTTGAAATATGCAGTGGGGATGAAGCAGCACATGGGAGAACCAATACCTGTATGCACTGGATAGGCTGCACCAGAGTAGGGAGGACTCCGGGATCCTAAAGAAAAAACTGGGAGTGTTAATTACAGAAAAGTATAATTTAAACTAGGTGGGGGGTGGGGGCAGCAAACAGAGCCACCAGACCCCCCATAGACAGGCAGGATGAGGGGAAGCAAAAGGCAAAAAAGGGAAGAATAAGGGAAGACTTTTTTTTATTATTTTTATTTATTTATGTATTAGATCATCGGTTTACAGACCTTTGAGTCATAGACTCATTTACAAAGGCACCTCATCAAGAGAGCAATACATCACAGCAACAAAACAGTACAGTACATAATGCTTACATTAAAAAAGCAACCAGTGTTACAGGCATTCATTGGTGGTATACGATTGGTAATAGGTAGATCACAGTAGTCATAAAAAGCAACCAGTGTTACAGGCATTCACTGGTGGTACACGCTTGGTAATAGGTAGATCATAGTAGTCATAATATAGGTACTCGAGTACCACGTCAGGTAGCAATCAGAGATATTTTATTACATTAGTCAGCAGATGTTGCCTGAGACCCCAGGTATATACAACAAAAGTAGACAGGGCAGACCCAGCCTAGGGGTGAGGGTAAGGGGGGCAGGTGGGGGATTATGTGCAGTTACAGCAGCGAGTGCTTGTCAGATGACTTCTGAGGGAGACTTTGAAAGGACCAAGCTTAGTGGAGTCAGCTGTGTTGGCTGGGAGGGATTTGAACCAGGCGGGAGCCCTATAGCAAAAGGATCTCTGGGCCATAGAGGTCCTTACCCTGGAGACAATAAGGGAGGTTTTGACAGTGCTGCAGGTGGAGACTGAGGGTGAGGCACGCTACAGGGAGGTGGCGACCCCATGGAGGGAGAGCCCTAGCAGGGTCTTTTTTACAAGAAGGCTGGTTTGGAAGCGGAGTCTTTCTTCAAGGTTGAGCAAGTTGGTGGTGGAGTACAGCAGGCACTTATGTGTGCACCTAGGGGCTCCCAGCATTAGCCTGCAGGCTTTGTTTATAGAGAGCTAGATTCTTGCAAGTGCAGTGTTGTTGGCTGTAGCATAGATGGTCAGCCCATAGTCGATTAGCGACAGGACAGAGGAGGTGATTGCCAATCTAAGGGCCTCTTGTGGTAGGCAGTCCCTATGGTGGTATAACAGTCCAGTCCTTATATTGGTGGCAGCAGAAAGGGCATTGATATGGGAATGGAAGGAGAGTGCTGAATCAAAGGTAATGTCCAGATACTTGTAGGAGGAAACCTGCTCAATGGGGTGTAGTGTGCTAGGCAGTATCACAAGAGGGGCACCACTGGCTTTGCTTTGGTGATGCGAGAAGAGCATAGCTTTGGTTTTTTTTAGGTTCAGGACTAGCCTTTGTGATGTGAACCAATGCTCAGCTCTATCAAAAGCTTGCTGGAGGGTGGCCTGGAGTGTGTTGGGGTTGGGGTCAGCAGCAAAGAGCACAGTATCATCCGCGTAGAGGAGGATCTTACTTGGGCAGGCCAAGGGGAGGGAGTTGAGGTAGAGACTGAAGAGGAGCGGGCCTGAAATGGAGCCCTGGGGAACCCCAGAGTGGACAGGTCATATGTCAGATAGGGTGCTATTGATTTTTACACACTGAGTTCTGGCAGAGAGGTAGCTGGTGAACCATGCAAGGGGGCCGGGGGAGAAACCAAGGCACCTGAGGGAGTCAAGCAGGATAGGATGGCAAACTGTGTCAAAGGCCTTGGAGAGGTCAATGAACACGGCACCGGCAGGACTTCTGGCATCAAGAGCAGAGTGCAAGAAGTTGGAGAATTCAAGTAGCGCGGTTGTGGTGCTGTGACCTGTACGAAAGCCATGCTGTTCAGGGCACAGGATATTGTGCATGGCCAGATATTCTGCAAGCTGGTTGGCAGCTACTTTTTCAAGGGCCTTAGAGAGTGGGGGGAGGATGGAGATAGGTCGATAGTTACCTGGCGTCGCTCGATCGCCACTCTTTAGGATGAGAGTGATGGTGGTTTTCCATGTGCTGGGGAACTGCCCCAGGCACAGAGAGTGGTTGAGCAGCTTGGTAAGTGGAACCAGGATAGCATCCAACGTCAGACAAAGTAGCCTAGCGTCCAGTAGGTCGGTGCCGGGGGTTGTTACTACTAATGGCTTTTTGCAGAAGGGGTCTAGCCTCTAACAGGGAGATGGTACATAGGTAGAAAGGAGGTCTCTGGAGAGTGGGCAGGGGTGCTACTGAGATGGAGTCAAAGAAGTTACTGGGCAGGACTGAACTCAGGTCTGAGAAAGTGTGGTTTAGGCAGTCTGCAATGCCAAGGGGGGCAGAGCAGACAGTTCCATTAAAGGAGAGTTGAGAGGGGTCTGGGGAGCGGGATTTCCCATTCAGCTCCTTTACGTTATCCTAAGAGTTTCTAGCCAACCCCCCAGAAGGAGACAAGAACGGATTGGTAGTACTGGGCTTTGGCCTGTCGAATGGCCCAAGTACACTTATTGCGCTCGGCGTTGTACGCTTGCCTATCAGCTGGCTTGCCAGATTCCACGGCAATATGCTATAGGTTGTCTCTCATTTTAAGTTTGTGAAGGAGGGAGGGGGTAACCCAGAGCATGTTTTGCTTTTTGGTGCGATTTCTAGCAAAGGGGGCGTAGAGGTCACAGGCAGTGTTAAAAGTGCAAGTGAAAAAATCCAATGCCTCATCTGTGGATGGTGCAAGCCTGATTGGGGACCAATCCAGTTGTGAGAGGCACAGTTTAAGGGCCGCCTGAGAGTAGGCGACGTCGCTGGGTGGTTTGTGGTGCAGGTTTGCTGTTGGCAACGGACCAAGAGAATACAACTGGGGAGTGGTCTCTAAGTGAGTTGGGAAGTACACTGATATCGAGCACCCTCTGGGGGCGGTTAGTAATGGTGATATCCAGGAGGGTGCTGGAGCCAGTAGAAGGGTTGAATCTAGCTGGGGTGGTGACAAGCTGAGACATGTCAAGGGCGGCAAAGATATCTCTTGTTAGGGAGGCCATGGCAGAGAGCCAGTTGATATTCAGGTCACCAACAATTATCTGGGCCATTTTGGGCAATAGGCCAGAGAGGTAGTCAGCATGCGCCTGAATGGCGAGGTCTTGCTTTCTAGGGGGAATATAGGCAACGGTGAGAAAGAGTGGGCCCTTGCCAGGGTTGGGGGAGATTTTTAGCGTGATGGCTTGCGCCCTGTTATCAAGCTTGGGTGGTGGAAGTGCATGTCAAATGATGGAGTCACACATGTAGACAGCACAACCATGTCCACGCTTACCCACACTATCTTCCCTGAAAAGGGTGTAATCAGGGAAGGAGACGAAGGAGTCAGGGGTGGATTTGGATAACCATGTTTCGACGAGTGTGGCAATGTCCGGTTGGTGCTGAGTAACCCAACATTGGAATACAGCAGCCTTCTTAAGGAGGCTGCAAATATTCATAGAAGCTATGCAAAGTCCTTGAGCCTGGGCAGGCTTGTTCTTAAGGTTGGGCATGGGGCCAGGGTTTGGATGAATGTTACCAGATAGAAGCAACAGGAGGGTGATAAGGCGCACCAAAGTGATTGTGGCATCTCCCCTTGCGACTGGACACGGGGCCGGGTGCAAGGGGTGGGTAGAGTACAAAGGGTGGGAAAGGCACTGAGGAGAAGAGACCAAAGTATGAGTGGGAGGTAAGAGGTAGCAGGGTGGAAGTGGGGGTACTGAGGGGAGGTGATCGAGCGTCTGGGAGGGTCTGGTAGACGTGTTGCAGATATGAGGGGGGGTACTATGTGTAGAAGGTGATGATCCTAAGTGAAGTGGGGCTAGTGTAGGAAGTAGGAGGAGGACCATAGTCAGTGTCAGTGCACTTGGTCCTGGATGCATTGTGGATGATAAGTTATTTGAGCATGAGAGAGGATCACCCCTTTAAGAAGTTACAGAAAGGAGAGCCCCTTTAAGGAGTTGCTGTAATTGACTAGTGTGAGGCCTCAGGGGCCGGGGATCACAGGGGAAGTGTACTTAATAAAGAGGGAACAGGAGAGGGGCTGGGGGGGTCGGCTAAAGAGAGAGTAGTACAGCAAGGCAGTGGCTGAGCTGTGTTTTGAAAAAGGTGCCTTGTGTGCTTTCTTTCTCAATGGGGATCTGCAGCATCCAATCGGGAAGCAGCCACAGTCCCCAGGAGCCAGTCCAATTACGGGGATTGAAGCCTGACAGCTCCAAGCTAGGAGCTGACCAAATATACCTGCTTTCTTTGGTCAGAGGGTGGCGGGCTGGATGTAGAGGTCCGGCCGGCAGCAGGTAGCAGCGCCAGGGCCACTCGACTGAAGTGGAGAGCCTGGTTTGGGCTTGTGGCTAAAACAGAGCAGAAAAAAAGGCGGGCTGTTAGTTAAAAAGTCAAAGACAGAGGTCAAGTAAATTGGTAGGAGGGCCCTGGGCAATTTAGTGCCCAGGGCAGAAGTAGGTGCAAATAGTGGGAGAAAAGGTTCCTGCAGAGAGGTCTGGTAAAGGTGCCAGGTGGGAATTTAGCAAAACAAAAGGCTGATTCAGGAGGCTGGTGGGGGTGGGGGGCCTTGAGTGAGACCAGGAGAGCTGGGAAGGAGGCGTAGTGGAGGGACTCAGGCTAGTCTGGAATGGGTAGAGAAGATGGCCCAAAATGCCAGGCAATATATACAGAATGTGCTGGTTCAGGTGGGTGTCAGGAGAGGGAATCGGGTCCAGTAGATGGCAGAGAAACATTGTGAGGAATAGAGAGAAAGAAATACAAAAGGGAAAAAAGCAAGAGAAAGAGGGAAGCAAAGGAGGCAGTCTGAGGATGAATGAGAGGAACTGTGATGGGAAAAGAGTGTGGCAGAACAAACAGCAGGCAGTAGTCACTTCTAGTTATTCTACAATATTGGACAATTAGCAGAAAAATTAAGTAGTGCAAGCAGTAAGCTATATAGACGTCAGGCAGTCAGTCAACGTTCGCTCCAACTCTGCTATACTCTGCTAGGCTATTCCTACATATCCAGTGCAATAGTTTAAAGGTAAAATGTTTAAGCAGTGCAAGACATAAGCAATATAGAAGTCAGGCCTAGCTAATACAGCAGGCTAAACAGCAGAAAATTCCAAGAGGAGAGAAACAAAATAAATATATATATATTTCCACATGAGCAGTAAATTCAGCAGAAAAAAACTATCCGGAGAGCAGTACAGCAAGGCAGTTGCCGAGCTGTGTTTTAAAAAGGTGTCTTGTGTGCTTTCTTTCTCAATGGAGATCAGCAACATCCAATCAGGAAGCAGCCACAGTCCCCAGGAGCCAGTCCAATTACGGGGTTTGAAGCCTGACAGCTCCGAGCTAGGAGCTGACCAAACGTACCTGCTTTCCTTGGTCAGGGGGTGGCGGGCTGGATGCAGAGGTCCGGCCGCCAGCAGGTAGCAATGCCGGGGCCACTCGGCTGAAGTAGAGAGCCTGGTTTGGGCTTGTGGCTGCTTTCCTTGGTCAGGGGGTGGTGGGCTGGATGCAGAGGTCCGACCGCCAGCAGGTAGCAGCATCAGGGCCACTCGGCTGAAGTAGAGAGCTTGGTTTGGGCTTGTGGTTGCTTTCCTTGGTCAGGGGGTGGCGGGCTGGATGCAGAGGTCTGGACGCCAGCAGGTAGCAGCACCAGGGCCACTTGGCTGAAGTGGAGAGCCTGGTTTGGGCTTGTGGCTGCTTTCCTTGGTCAGGGGGTGGCGGGCTGGATGCAGAGGTCCGGCCGCCAGCAGGTAGCAGCATCAGGGCCACTCGGCTGAAGTGGAGAGCTTGGTTTGGGCTTGTGGCTGCTTTCCTAGGTCAGGGGGTGATGGGCTGGATGCAGAGGTCCAGCCGCCAGCAGGTAGCAGCGCTAGGGCCACTCGGCAAGCAGGGGAAGAACTCACGGTGGAGGGTGGTCTCACTGAATGCAAGAAGTCTTTACAATAAGATAGTAGAACTGCAGGCTTTAATGGCGGAAGGGGAGGTGGATATAGCCATCATAACCAAAACATGGGCCACCCAGTACCAAGACTGGGATCTAGCTATCCCTGGGTACAAACTATACCGTGGAGACAGGGACAAAGGGGAAGGGGGAAGGGTAGCTATATACGTTAAGGAAGGGATAGTGTGCAGCAGGGAGGAAGTCAAGGAGGGCAAGGCCGAAGCCTTATGGATTCACCTGCAGCATTCAAAGGCTAGGAAGGCGAGATTGGGGGTGGTGTATAGGCCTTCCTCCCAAAGTGTGGAAATGGACAGGGAACTGGGAGAACAAATTAAGGGGCTTAGCAGTAAGAGCAACACAGTGGTGGTAGGGAACTTCAGTCTGCCGGGGGTGGAGTGGAACAACCCAGCCACCTCAGGTGCCAGAGAACAGGTCCTCCTGGAGGCCTTCCAGAATAGCTTCCTCACACAGAAAGTGTTGGAGCCCACCAGGGAAGGGAACAATCTGTGCCTGGTACATAAGGACGGAGAACTTGTCAAAGACATCAAGGTGGAAGACCCACTAGAAGGGAGTGACCACCACACAGTGTGGTTCTCCCTCAACCTGGGGCAGGAAGTAGCTATTACCAAAAAATAGTGGTGGATTTTAAGAGGGCAGACTTTGGCAGAATGGGAAACATCTTGAAAGGGCACCTAGACAGCATCAGCCCAGATATGGATGCAGAGCAGAAATGGAACATCGTAAAGAGGGATCTGGCGGAAGCCACTAGATCTTGCACCAAGAGCCAAAGCAAGAAGTCCAGGAATAAGAGACCAGCTGGGTGAATGGAGAGGTGGTGGATAGGGTGAGGGAAAAGAGAGCAGCCTTTCAGAAATCTAAGAGATTCTGCCGGGATGAGGATAGGTAGGAGTATGTTAAAAAAATCCAGAGAGGTGAGCAAAGTTGTGAGGGCAGCCAAGGCTTCAGAAGAACTAAGGCTGACACAAGGGATCAGGGAAGGGGAGAAGGATTTCTTTAGGTACATACGAGAGAGGAGGAAATGCAAAGATCAGATTGTGAGGATTAGGAAGGGGGAGGTAGAGCAGGCGGCAGAGCAGGCAGAAGTACTAAATAAGTACTTATGCTCTGTGTTTACTAGGGAGAGGAATGGCCCTAAACCTCAAGGGAAAGGTGGAGAGGGGGCAGGAGGTGACAGATGTAGAAATCCCAGTAGGGTGTAAGGTCCCTAAGGGTGGATAGGGTGCCTGGCCCAGACGGAGTGCATCTTAGGGTACTCAGGGAGTTGGTGGGGGTCACGGCAGGACCACTGACAGATTTGTTCAACACTTCCCTGAGGGCAGGATGCGTGCCCAGGGATTGGAAGATGGCACATGTGGTGCTAATCCACAAGAGTGGGCCCAGAGATGATCCTGGGAACTACAGACCTATGAGCCTTAAAGCCATTGTGGGGAAGGTAATGGAGACTATACTTACAGAAAGGCTGGTGAGTTTCCTGGAAGAGAATGGCTTGCATGATGACAGGCAGCATGGGTTTGTGTCTGGGAGATCATGTCAGACCAACCTTGTTGACTTTTTTGACATGGGTGACAAGGTCACTTGGTAGGGGCCATGCAGAGGATGTCCTTTTCCTGGATTTCAGTAAGGCGTTTGACTCCATGCCCCATGGAAGGCTTACCAGTAAATTAAACAGCCTGGTAGCAGGGAGGAAGCTGGTTGGGTGGATCAAGAACTGGTTGCAGGGCAGGCAGCAGAGGGTAATAGTTGGAGGAGAACTCTCAGCACCCAGGGCAGTAACCAGCGGGATCCCGAAGGGGTTGGTGCTAGGATCGGTTCTATTCAACATATTCATAGCAGACATATCAATCGGGATAAGGAGCAAGATCATCCTCTTTGCAGACGACACTAAGATTTTTTTTATTTTATTTTAGTCTTTGGTAACCAGGTAAGGCCCGCTAGGCACAAGTGCCTGTTTTCAGGGGTGACCTGGGAGCACTGGGTAGTTAAGTGACTTGCTCAGAGTCACACAGTATGCAAGTGGAGGTTGTGAGAATCAAACCCAGGTCTGGTCTTCTAGATGTACCAAGCTTGTTCACAGCTCATTGCTCTAACCTCTAGGCTATACTGCAAGCCCGATTGGTGCAGAGGTAGATAGTGAGGAAGGGGGTTAAATTCTGCAAGAGGATTTGGTGATCCTTGAGTTCTGGTCAGCCACATGGCAGCCTGGGTTCAGTATCAAAAAATGCAAGGTCTTGCACTTGGGGGTATAAAACCCAAGGAATAGCTACTGGTTGTGGGGAGTGCAGTTATCCACTTCGGTAGAGGAGAAAGATCTGGGAGTGCTGGGGACAGGGGACATGAAACATTTGGCACAGTGCAGGAAGGCAGCTGCAAAGGCAAACAGAATGCTGTGATGCATAGCGAGGAGAATCACCTCTAGGAGGGAGAAAGTAATTTTGCCCCGTTCAGGTCCCTGGTGAGGCCGCACTTGGAGTACTGTGTGCAGTATTGGTGCCCCTATTTGAAAAAGGACATCAGGCTACTGTAGGGGGTCGAAAATGATCCTGGGGATGGGGACAGGCCATATGAGGAGAGATTGAGGGAGCTCAACATGTACACCCTAGAAAATAGAAGGGAGAGGGGGGACATGAGCAGAGCGAGAAAGGAAAGGATAGTGGAGTTCAGCTCTTAGCTGGGAGGGTGTGGTGTAGCTCTCATGGGTATGGGCTGCTAGGAGGATGGGGAGGGTACATGGAACAACAGTGAACTGTACGCAAGGAACAGATTACACTTGAGTAGGGCGGGGCAGGGGGTGTTGTAACGTAAGTTAGAGGAATATATAGTTTTAAGTGGGTTTTTAAACTAGATGGGGGGGCGAGTGTGCAGCTAGTATGCAGGGTCACCAGAAAGGGAAGCCAAACGAGCTGACCCCTCATGGCAACAGTGACTTCAACGGGAGTGGGCCGCAGAAGGGAGGGGGGCAGGTCAAGGGGCCATGGGGTGGAGGGATGGATGGGAATGGGTGGATGGTGGTCTCCCCGAATGCGAGAAGTCTGGGTAACAAAACAACTGAGCTCCAGGCGCTCTTAGCTGAAGAGATGGTGGATGTCACAGCCATCACGGAGACTTGGGCTACCCAACACCAGGATTGGGATCTGGCAATCCTGGGGTACAAAATTTACAGACAGATCAGAGGGGTGGGGGGAGGGGTGGCAGTCTATGTAAGGGATGGGATTAGATGCACAAGAGACAAGGGGGAGGACAGAGGCGCTATGGAGGCAACACCAGGACTCAAAGGGTAGAAAGCTGAGGCTGGGGGTGGTGTATAGACTACCAGCCCACTCCGAGGAGCTGGACAAGGAGTTAGCGGAACAGATTAGGTGGGTATGAAGGAAGGGGAGTGTGGTGATCGTGGGGGACTTCAGTCTACCTGGGGTGGGTTGTAGTACCCCAGCCACTTCCAGTGCCAGGGAGCAGGTACTCCTGGACGCATTGCAGGACAGTCTTCTGACACAGGTGGTCAACATGTCAACTCGGCTAGGTAACACACTGGACCTGATACTATCGAATGGGGAGGTAGTGAGGGAACTAAGGGTGGAAGACCCACTAGCTGGGAGTGACCATCAATCAGTATGGTTCGCACTCTGGTTCAGTAGGGAGACTGTAGGCTCAGAAACAAGGGTGGTGGACTTCAGGCAGGTGGACTTCGGGAGGATGCGGGAAATACTGCAAGGATGACTAGAGGGGATTAGGCTGGAGATGGATGCACAACAAAAGTGGGATATCATTAAACTTGGTCTAACAGAGACTTGCACCAGGACTCTGAGCAAGAAGAGCAGAGCCAGAAAGCCATGCTGGCTAAACAGTAAGTGCTGGAGGGGATGAGGGAAGAGAGAGCCGTGTATCAGAATTTCAAGAGGACGGGGGGGATTACAGGGAGGTGTATGCGACTTGGTCCAAGGAGGTAACCAAGCTGGTTAGGGAAGCCAAGGCCTCCAGGGAGTTAAGGCTGGCTCAGGGCATTAAGGGAAGGGAGAAGGACTTTTTTTTAGATACGTGAGGGAAAAGAAGTGCAGGGACCAAATAGTGCAGATCAAGAAGGGTGGGGTGGGTGGAAAAGGGAGCGGAACAAGCAGAAGCACTGAATGAATACTTCTGCTCTGTGTTCGCGCAGGAGAAGGGTAGTCCACTACCTCCATGGACTGGGACAGTGGTGTTGGGAGGGGGAGGGATGAGGAGAGTAGAGTACTAGAGGCTCTGAAGACACTAAGGGTGGACAAGGCACCAGAACCTGATGGCATTCACCCAAGGGTGCTGAGGGAGATGTCTGAGGTGTTGGCCAGGCCACTGACAGACTTGTTCAGCACCTCCCTGGACATGAGATCATGAGATGCATGCCACAGGAGTGGAGGATGGCCCACGAGGTGCCTATACACAAGAGCGGCCCATGGGACAAGCTAGGCAACTACAGACCTGTCAGGCTCACTTCCACAGTGGTTAAACTTATGAAAGTGATACTTGTGACGTAGATAGCCAGCTCTCAGTGCTGTATCAATTTTTTTTATTACATATAAAATATGTGATGGGAAGGTCAGTTTGAGGAAACTACTGTCTTACTGGAACTGACACATCAAGACTCCCCAGGGATAAGTTCAAAGGACAGGACATAGCTAAATTGCAGATATTAGGGGTGCAATTACCTTGTCAATTTGCTTTCATCCCAGGAAATAAGATTAGCCATTCATAATTCCCTCAGGGAAAATCCTTTGATTTGCAATAGTTGTCAGGAAGAACTTGAGAGAGAGGGGTGTCAGAGAGAAGCTAGAATGGACACTGAAGGGAGGTTGATGTCTGGGCCAGGGAGGACCCAGACAAATTTGGAAGGTCCAATATACATTCCCGGGGAACCCTTGAATTACATCAGAGAGACCTTTGAGGTGTAAATTCCAAGGCCCAGAAGGGATTAAAGAGGCAAATACACTTTTGCTTTAAATACCGTGACTTAGAACAAAGAAACTTTTTAGATGTATGTGTAGCAGAGCAAAAACCGGTTTGGTCTGGTTAACCTGAGGGAGGAAAGGCAGTGAGGTCACCTAGTATGTTTTTTTAAATATTTTATTTGGACATCCTATGAGATAAAATATAGATGTTGTTACACCAAGGTGGAGTTATGTGACCTCAGAGAAGGCTAGCTCAGAACTGTGTTTAATTGCTGAACGAACCTTGACAGAGACACACAAGACAGTATTTCTGACTGAGAGAAGAGAGACCATCAAAGCACTGAAAGAAAGTAAGCATATATTAGATTAGACCAGTCTGAATGTATGTATTGTAGGAACTGCACTTTTACCTGCTTGTTTTAAGGCTGTATGTGTTGGGATATATTTGTTCTGTAATTATTGTTCTGTTTTGATATTTTAAAGTAAAGATATATTTTACAGCGGAAACTGCCTGGAGTGCCTTGACATTTATTTTTATTTTAAGTGGAGCTTTTAAAGGTTATAAGTATCACTGTATATAAGCTTATTGTATACCAAACTGGGAAATGGATAGAGTTCTCTAAAGTCTTGCATAGAGTTCTAAGGGTTCATTTGAAAGACCTGGTTGGGTACCAGAGGCAAAGATTTCTGCCCCCAAAGACAGAATTATCTGAGCCTGATAATTGGGTACGCTTAACAAGAGGTTATCAGTTTGAATCCCTCCAGAGCTTGAGACTAAGGTAACTTGAACCCACAAAACAGGCAAGAGGGTTACCTTGTTCTGTTCACTGTACACAAATCATACACTCAGAGGTTGGCACTTTGGGAGTAGAGGACTGACCGGCTGAGCGAGTTTGTGACAATACTGAAGGAAAGACTGGTGTCATTTGTCGAGGTGAATGGCCTCCATGATGGGCAACAGCATTGGTTAGTCTCAGGGAAATCTTGTCAGACCAATCTAACAGAGTATTATAACTGGGTAACAAGAGAGCTGGATAAGGGCCACACAGTGGACATCCTATATTTGGACTTCAGCAAGGCCTTCGATTCAGTGTCTCACAGGCGGCTAGGGGAGAGCTGAAATCCGTGGTGGTGAAGGTGAAGCTGGTTAACTGAAATGTGAACTGGCTGAAGGGGAGGCAGCAACGGGTGGTGGTGGTGGTGGGAACTCTCAGCACCTAGGCCAGTGATGAGTGGAGTGCTGTAAGGCTCTGTGCTGGGTCCGGTGTTGTTTGGGCTATTCATATTAGATATCTTACATGGAGTTGAGAGCAGGATCAGTCTGTTCGCAGACAATATGAAAATAGGGGTGGTAGTGGATGAAGTAGATGGGTGGAAACAACTACAGGGGGACCTAACCAAACTGGAGGAGTGGTCGGTGAAGTGGCAGCTGGACTTCATTGCAAAGAAGTGCAAGGTTATGCACTTCAGAGCCAAGAACCCAAGGAGGGAATATTGGTGGGGGGAGTGAGGCTGGGGGCCACCAAGGAAGAGAAGACTTAGGGGTGATGGTAATGGAGAGCAAGAACAACTCTGCTCAATGCAGGAAAGCTGCGGCTGAGGCTAACAGGATGCTGGCGTGTACTGCAAGGGGATTGTCGTCCAGGCATAGGGAAGTGAACCTGCCCCTCTACAGGTCATTGGTCAGGCCGCACTTTGAGTACTGTGTACAGTACTGGCATCAGTATCTGAACAAGGATATTAGATTGCTAGAAGGGGTGTAGCATAGGGTGACAAAAATGATATGGGGGATAGAAGGCAAAACCTACAAGGACAGGCTAAGGAATCTGAGTTTGTACACCCTGGAGGAGAGGAGGGATAGGAGAGATATGATTGAAATGTTCAAGTACTTGAAGGGGATCAACAAATCTAGTGCTGATGGGTTATTTAAGCTGAAGAAGGGAAGGGAAGGGACATGAGAGGGCATGGGCTAATACAGGGGGCAGATTTAGGAGAGAGATGAGGAGACATTACTTCATGGAAAGGGTGGTGTTGAAATGGAATGCCCTACCAGAGGGGGTGATTTCATGTAAGACGGTGGGTAGTTTTAAAAGGGCACAGGCGAGGGTCTGGGTAAGTAGTGCTGAGAACTTCCTGAAGGTAAAGGGGTGGGGCAGCTGCAATCTAGGGGTGCTAGCTACGCACTTGAGCAGACTTGATAGACCACAAGGCCTGTTTCTGCTGGAAGATTCATATGTTCGTATGAAGGTTTGTATGATTGAGACCTTCAGCTACCTAAAGGGCATAAACAAAGTTGATTCTGAGGGCTTGTTTAAGTTAAAGGGAAGGAGGGACATCAGGGAACACAGTCTGAAGTTAGAGGGAGGTAGGTTCAGGAGAGAGAGATGAAGAGGCACTATTTCATGGAGAGGGTGGTGGCTGGTTGGAATGCGCTGCCAGAGGAAGTGGTAGCGTTGAAGACGGTGGGCAGCTTCAAGAGAAGGTGGGATATGGTCAAAGGGTGGGTCAAAACCGGAGAGTGGGAGGTGAAGTCGGAAGGGGAGCACTAAGATGGAAAGGGGAGTGGGGGGGCAGCTGCAGTCTAATAGACGGTGTGCTGCACACTCTAGCAAACTAGATAGACCAAATGGCCAGTATGTGCTGGCAGTTTCGTATGTTCGTATGCTTAGCAATATTTGTGCATTGGCAGGACTTTCATAACACACTTGTGGCTCTGTCATTCATTAGTTATGGTCCTACTCCCTCATAATTGGAGAGCCATTGCATGTCCCCTTGTTATCCTAGACCTGGGAACATTCTTGAGGCCCTGCTATAGGACTGGGATTTGCAATGAAAACTGATTAAAAATTGTCTATTAATTTTTTCTACCAAGGAACTCATATAAGCGGCTTGAGTTTTAGCTCTTAAATTTAGAAAAGGAGCAATAACATTCTTTTTTTTTAAAACGTTTTATTTATTATAGTTTTTTCCTTTTTTAACTTAGGACACACAGAGCAGATTTACATAAAACATTTTCGTTACACATCTTGTTGAAGTAGAATTTATCATCATAGTTGTTGTCAACTAAAATATCACATAAATTAAAATTTATATGCAGAAGGAAAATCCATGTATTTGTGTCGACTGCCGCATTTATATAAAGAAAGATTAGCAGGATTACTCTATTATAATACATACACTGTGGCAGTGGACTGTTGGAGGATTCAAATGCAGGGGTGAAAAATTAAGGGAAAGTCGGAGGACTGCAACCCTCACATGCACTAGTTTACCAATTCAGATCCCATCCATAAAGGACTCCAGAGATTACTCTCCGGGGGGGGAGAGGTCTCTTGGCTGGCTGGCCCTCCACTGAACCGCATGAAAGAACTGGCTATTTGGGGGAAGAAAGCTTAAGGGGGCTGGTCTGGGTGAGTTTGTGCAATGCACATGAACCACTTATTCCAGCAGTTCATCAGCTCTGGTACTCTGTTTTGAAGTCTAGCTGTCATGTGTTCCAGCTTGTATATATGATATACAGTATCTTCCCAAACGGGTATAGTGGGGGGGGGGTCCAGGCGTAACCATAGTCGCGTAATACATTTTTTTGCGGCACTTAGGAGAATACTGAGGAGGTATATTTGATGTGAATCTTTAAAATGACGTGGGTAATGTAAGAGAATCCCTACTTCCCGGGAAAGTGCACCTAGGCCTGGAAGGAGGTCCAGGATCCTATTTTCTATCCTTAACCAGTAGACTGTTAACACCGGACACAACCAGAATATATGTGCATGTGTACACATCACATCCACAATATCTCCAACAACTGGAATCCTTCGCCCATGTACTTGGCGGTGTTCTGGGGTGTGCGAAAAAATCTGGAGACCACCTTCCAGGAAAACTCCCTCCAGATGTAAGAGTTGGATATCGTGTGTTGTCTTCGCCAGATTCGGACCCAGTCTTCCTGAGATAGACTGATCTGGAGTTCGGTTTCCCAGTGAAATTGTACCCGGTCCATGATATGGGAAGGGGTTTCCTGTATGGCCTTATAAAAGCGAGATAGTAGGTGGCTTCGTTTCCCCCCCCCCCAACTGAGTTAATAAGGAGCACAATGGAGGAATGGGGTGATCGGTGGCATCTAACCCAGTTCTGGATTCCAGAAGGTGGCGGATCTGTAGGAATCAAAAGAATCCCTCTGATTCAGGGAGAACTCCTGCCTAAGTTGTTCGAATGATTTAAAAACATCCCCATCATAAAATTGACAGGGGTGTTTCAGTCCCTGACGTGTCCAGTTATGGAATGTTATATCTAGTTGTGCCGGAGGCCAATGCAGACCCTCTGCAGGAATATTTATCCAGGTTGAAAGAAACTTATTAGCTGGTCGAGTCAAAAACCTAGTCCAGCATTGGAGAAGTCCCTTAGTGAAATTGGATCCACTACCCAGCGGCGTGTTATTATGAGGTTGAAACACTAGAGAGTAATTTAATGGGCGATCTGCCATCCTCTTCTCTACCGCAAGCCAAGGCGGGGATTGTGTCTGGGGGAGAAACCAGGACGTTATATGTGTGAGTAGGGCCACTAACCAATAATCATAGATACAAGGAAGAGCAAGGCCTCCACTATCTTTGGAGCATTGGAGTTTGCCCAGTGCTGTTCTAGGTCGCTTATTCATCCATAGAAATCTATTAACCGAACAATCCCATTCTCGTGTTTCTTTACTTTGCAAGAGTATTGGAATATTTTGCAGTAGATATAACATTTTTGGAAGGGCGTTCATCTGGACAGACTGTACCCTAGCCAATAGGGAGAGAGGTAGAGGGGTCCAGCGCTCCAGGTCGGATTTGATTTTTGCGAGAGTTGGGGTGTAGTTGACGGAGTAGAGGTTCGAGAACTCTCGGGAAATCTTAATTCCTAAGTAAGTTATATAGGGTTTGTCCCATTTGTAGGGATATCTCTGGGTAAGCTCAGAAGGTAATGGGGATCGTATAAGTAGAGCTTCAGATTTGTTCGGATTTATTGTGTAACCTTTAAGGCGTTCTATTTTTTGTAAAAGAGAAATGAGAGTCTGTAAAGATTCTTCTGGATGAGTAATATAGAGGAGAAGATCGTCCGCGTAATAGGCCACTTTAAGAGAGGAAAATTCTGAAACTTTGTAACCGTGTAAGTTAGGGGTTTGGCAGAAGAGCTGGGCGATGGGTTCCACGAAAATAGCAAACAAATCAGGGGATAAGGGACAGCCCTGACGTGTACCTCAAAAAAGTGGGAAACGGTCAGAATATGATCAATTCAGTCTCACCACTGCCTCTGGTTTAGTATATACACCTTTGATGGTAGCTAAAAATAGCCCGGGGAAATTAAACTTTTGTAGGATGGCTTGTAAGAACTTCCAAGAGACCATATCAAAGGCCTTTTGAGCGTCTAGGCTAAGGATCATTAGGGGGGATTTCGTTGAAATAGCATGCTGTATTAAATAGAGTACGTTTTATATTGTCTGTGGTCTGTCTACCTTTGATAAACCCTGATTGATCTGGGTGTATCAGAGTAGGGCGAATTTTGGCTAGTCTGTGGGCCATTATGCTGGTATAAATTTTATAATCTTGGTTGAGTACAGCTATAGGATGATATAAATCACAGAGGTGTGGGGGTTTCTGTGGTTTCAGGATCACCGAAATTATAGCCTGTCTCCAAAAAACCAGGAAGGAGGATGTAGTATGGCCCGCACGCAAAGCTTGTAGGAGGGGGCTTGTATCGACTCCAGGGCATTTTTATAGAATTTGGGGCCGAACCCATCGGGTCCTGGGGACTTCCCATTTTTGAGGCCTTTAGTGGTAGTCTGAAGTTCCAGAAGCGTGGGAGGGGCTGCTATCTGTGCCCGCTGAGACTCTGAAAGAGCAGGTAAATGAAGTTGGGCCAAAAAGGAAGATATTTCATGGGGATCTGATATTTTCTGAGGTGAACAGAGGGATTGATAATATGATTTAAATGAGTCCAGACTCTGTCTGGTAGAGTAGCGAATCTGTCCAGAGACAGGGTCCTTAATTTTGGAGATGGTACATTGCTGTATCTGATTCCTCAGACGGTACGCCAGGATCTTGGAGGCCTGAGCTCCACCCTCATAATACCGTTGCCTAATCCAGGCCAATGCCTGTTCTGTTTTAGCCATCAAGAGGCATTGTATCTTGGCCTGAGTCCGAGAGATTAAGGGAAGCAAATCTAAATCTCCTCGCATGTGTGCCTCCTGGAGAAATCTGAGCTTCTCCTGTAGTGCTCTTAGCTTTGCCTCTGCCTACTTTTTCTTTTGCGAGGCATATGCGATAATGTGACCTCTGAGCACTACTTAATAGTGTCCCAGAGAGTCTAGGAGGAACCTGAGGGGGGGGGGGTGTTGTCCTGCAGTATCTCAGAGATTCGTATCTCTAAATGTTCTCTAAACTCCCTGTCTCGGAGCAAAGAAGGGTTAAATCTCCACTGAGAATTTTTCTCCTCCTCGTTAAGATTAAGTTCAACTGTAATGGGCGCGTGATCTGATAAGCAGATGTTAAGAATATCAGCCGATCTTATCAGATCTGTATATTCTTTTGGAATACATATGTAATCTAGTCTAGAGTAATGTTTAAAGGCATTGGAGAAGCAGGTAAATTTTCATTGTGACAGGTGGAGCTGTCTCCAGGTGTCTATAAGGCCCACGTCTCTGATCAGGTGTCTAAGATGTTTCTGACCAGAGGATTGTGAAGGAGGGGGTGAGACTGAAGAGTCCAGCGCAGGATTAAGAAGACAATTGAGATCTCCTCCTAGTATCAAGATCCCTTGTTGCCGTGTCAAGACAGCATCAATGAGTCGCTGAATGGTGGAGGCATCAGTGCCCGGGGGAATATATACACTACAAAGCGTTAGTATCTGTTGATTAAATTGAACCACTGCGAGTGCCAACCTACCGTCCCTATCAGAGTACTGATCTAAGATCTGTAGCGGCGAATGTCTCGGGATCAGAACAACAGCTCCCCTTCTTCGTCCTCTCTGATAAGAGGACTCTACCATCGCCGCAAATCCAAACTTTATAAGTTTCTGGTGCTCCGAAGAGGAAAGGCGAGTCTCCTGTAAAAGAAGCACGTCAGGGTTTAGTTTCTTGAGAGCTCGGATCGTGCGGTCTCTCTTAATGGGGCCGGCCAGCCCATTGACATTATGGGAAACAATCTTAAAGGGAAACTGCATATCTAAATCTATGTGTAAAATCTGTACGGTCTCCCGAATTCCATCCTCCTTCCAAGTTCCATATGTCTTTAGCATGGATTTCCTGTACATTATGGTATTTCCGAGTTATATCAAAGTTTGCATATTTATGCTCTAGGTCCAGTTGGGTAGGGTAAAAAAAATTAACTGCCTGTGGAGTACAATAAGGCCAGTTAGGCCCAACTATATTACAATAAATTATGTCGGGGTAACATACAGTATTTGCCAACTGGGCATAACTATAGTGCCACATAATGGCACCAGTTCATTAAGCAAATAAAAAAATATGTACAGACCCTCATAAAAAGGGTTTTCTATGGCTTCCAATAATGCATGGTCAAATATGACCTGCATTAGGGACAAGTCTATTGACTGTCCGTAGTTAAGAACCCACTCCAAAATATGGAGTGGGACCGAGGGGAATTTCTTGCCCCTAAAGTTAAGGAGGGGGAGGAAAGTAATAAGGGTAACACATATTGTGGGTAACTGTAGAAAAAGGAATGGGAAAATGGGAAAGTGAGGTGGGGAAAAAAAAGTGCTGTTCCATCAGGACTCTGCTCACAGATTGGTTAAGAGCTTGAGGCCCGCCCCTCAGCATATGGTACAGAGGGGGATAAATAATGTCACCTAGTGTGTCACAGAAGTATTCACATCCAGAAATCAAGGTGTGACAGCTGAAGAAAACCAAAAGAAAAGGGGAGCGTAAGGACCTATGGGGACACATCCATTCTTTCCCATCAACATTAGTCAAACAAATCAGAAGAACTCAGTTGTAGTCCTGAATCAGTTCAAGATGTAATCTATGAAGGTTTAGGTACAAGAAGCTGGCCTGGTATAGATTCGGCAAAAGACTGTGGTCTTCAGGTTCCAAGGTAAGTGGGGAGGCAAAGGAGGCATGGGCTAAAGACAAGTGGAATCCAGTAGAGGGGCCGGGGGCCACCACGGGCTCTGACTGCCTCCCAACTCCAGAGAAGCAAGGGGAGGACACCACAAATGAGAGGGGCAGCTTGGGGGGGATACCAGAGCATCCAGAAACATCAGTAATCCAAACCACTCCTCGCCCCGTAGAGTAATAATAATCTCAGAGTGGGCAGCTTTATGGAAGAATGGTTCATAAGGGGGGGCACCAAAGGAGTCAACCCAACGAGTATAATATTCATTCCCCCCATCCACCACAAGGTCCAGGACTAGCAAGGGCAAAACCTCCCGAGAGCCCCGAAATCCAGTCTCAGGCTATGCAATTTATTTTCCTTTAATGCTATGCGAATCATAGGTGTGGTCAGTTATCGCCAGACCGCCCAGGGCCGAGGAGACCAAGGAGCCTGCCCCTATTTAGCGGGTCCATATTGTGTATCCGGCCCCTGTTTATATCGCTGCCCTATCCCCAAGACCAAGGAGAGGTCCGGAGGCCCAGCCGGGCGGGAGACGTCTGGCCCTAGCCTACCCACCCCATCCCGAGCTGGAGAACAACTGAGGGCCCCTGTTTAGTGGGGACTTAACAGTGTAGGCATTGCCAAAGTTATGCTGGACCATGTCTGCCCCAGGCCAATATCCTCCTGCCCCAGGTCACCCTGCGATGACTCACACAGTTGCATTGCCAACTCCCAACAATTATGCTCTCAGGTTGTTGGAAGTACCCTCCCGGCCAAATCTCAATGTCTAGTTGGGAGACCAGCCTGCGGGTGACTCCTCTCCACCCTGCCCAACCCCTCAACCTACTTTGACTGGACGTGGGTCTCCCCCCATTTTGCCTGCCCATCCCCAAGCATTCCCCCCCAACCCCCATAGGGCAGGGATACCATCCGGCAATCCCCGCCCCTCAGCCAACCTCCCTGCCATAATACGCACTGTAAAGCCATGCCATAGCAATAGTTCGGCAGGATTGCCCGGAAGGCTGGGCCAGCATTTATATAATTGATTGTGTGGTTACTTATTGATTTAATGGTGGTCAAGGAGCGGCAGTCCCCACCAGGCCATGGCTGTCTGGAGTTCTCTGAGGGAGGTGTATCGGGTTAATAAGGTGTGTCCGTGCTTATTTTAGGTCCATCAAGTCTCTGTAGGATGTCCATTTCCAACACCACACGCTCCCGGAGAGCAATGATACAAAAATGCAGCTGTAGACCGTCAGGGGGTCGGGTGGGCCTAGATGTCCCCCCGCAAGCCCGCGTCCCATTAAGCTTGGGGAGAGATAATTTCAGAGAGAGGGGGAGCCCACCGGAGAGCCCGGACCATACTCCAACCCAGCCAGCCATTTAAACCTGTATTGGACCGCCAAGGGGCAGGTGCATGAGAGACGGCCATCCATCCCAAATTTTAGGATATCAGCTAAGTCTCCTCATGTATGGGAATTCGGGGGAGACAAGCCGAAAAAGAAGACCCCTCCCAGCCAAAAAGTATCTAATCCTCCCTCCGTTTGAGTCTCATTTTTCAGTTCTCCCACTAATCTCCCCCAATGGGGTGTCTTCTTGCTGTCATAAGGTCGCCACAGACTGACAAGGCCCCCTGACTGCACCCTATTTAGTGGACTATAGCAGCAAAGGCGCCTACAAATCAAATAAAATGTAGCCCCTTATTAGGCATCAGGATCTCAGTGGCCTGTACTGAACACTCAACAGCTCATCAGCCCCTGCCCCATCTGGGGTCTCAATTGGCCCCTATCTAACGGGGACTGGGTGAAAGGAAAGTCCAAACATGCCATCCTCAAGCCCATTCAAAAAGGCGAGAGACAAGCGAGAAGGAAGGGAGAGAGAAAAAACAACATGAGGGAAGGGGGGCAAGGGCAGCCTTCTCCCACCCGGTGCAACCCAACAGAGGTCCATCTATAACTGGGATTCAGCTCCGGAATCAGTCCACGAGGCCTGGTAGAGCTGAATCTGCCTCCCCCCCGCCTCTCACCCAAACGAGCAGCCCAGGATAGTCTTCTCATTCGCCTCCCAACTCCCCCATACATCTGCTGTGTCTAGGCTAAGCATCGCCGGCCCAGCTCTCTGATCGCCCCCCACCCCCGGAAAGGGAACACTGTCGGGATTACATGCGTGTGGCCCGCCTTCCGAATAGAGGTTTAAAATCCACTCCCCTGTGTACCTCTTCAGACGCAAGCTCTGCAGGCATGACTCCCCCCGACAGTCACTCACTCACTGTGCCTCAGTTCGTTCCAACTTGAGAGAGTTTCATCTGTTCTGCCTGGAGAACTCTGCCAGCATTTTCTTGATGGATTCAGTGGTAGCTTGTTGATCTGGAAGTTGCCTAGGGGATGATCCTCTCGGAGAGCCCTTACCCTCAGATTCTCTCTGGGGTAAGCGGATCAAAGCTGGTAGAGTAAAACCCCTTTGTTTTAGATCTAGACATGTGGCCTCCATGGTGTCATAAGTTTGTTGTGCTGATGGAAATTGAACCACTAGTTTACTGGGATATGGGGTTCTGAATTTAAGCTTTTTGTTGCCTTAGGAAGGGAAAGAGTGCAATATAGGCTCGTTTTCTCTGCATCGTGGTAGGTGCATAGTCGTTGTCAACGAAGATGCGCGAGTTCCCATAGAAAATACTTGATTTCGCCCAGGCTTGTTTTAAAATGAGTTCTTTGGTTTGATATCTAAGGAACCAGATTATTATAGACCTGGGACGAGCTGTGGCTAATGTCGGTTTCGGTACCAAGGCTCTGTGCAATCTCTCTATTTCGAAGTTAAAATCTGCATCAAGATTTAGAGCTTCCTGTAGGAGGGACTCTGTGAAGCTGAGAAGATTCGTGCCTTCACTATTTTCAGGAACCCCGTACACACGGATATTTTTACAGCGGCTGTGGTTTTCAGCGTCCTCCTGTTTCGCAACTGTGAGCTGGCAGAGGTGAACTACTTGCTTCAGGGTGTCTTGCATCTGCAAGACAGTATAAGCCTGCTCTGATGTGCGTTGGTCTAGGGAGGACACAGTGGTGCAATATCATTCTTACTCTCCTGCAGGAATGTTTAAATCTTCTGATACCAAGACCTAGGGTCTGATCTCTTTAAATTTGAAACTGTACCTATGAAATATTTTTTCTTTTATTTAGCTGTTTCTTTATTAACTTCATTCTGATGAACCCAAAACATTACCAAGTTACACATTGCAGGTTTTTTTTTTTATCTTAATGAAATCAGATCCTGTGTGATTCACGGATTTATCAGTCACTTAGTATCATTTGGCAACCTTTGGCGCAAATGTATGTAAAGCCACCACATAACAGATCTCAACCAGTCCCAAAGATCCGGACAGGTTAATTGACATGAGTTCTTTATAACTTATTTCTGGTGATTTGAAAAATTTATTTACTAGAGGTAGAAAGAAAAACAAGCAATGCATGTGAGTACACTGAGTAAAAAAGTTTTAAAAAGAAAATAGTGAAAGGGGAAACTGAACTAAGAACTTTATCAATAAAGTACAGTAATAAGACGCTTAAGATCTAATGGAAAGTGAAACCATTCAAAATACCTTTGATAAAGTTGTGCGGAACATCTAGGAGTACCTATACTGACAGGAGACGGAATAAACTACTGAGAATACAATGAGACAGAAAGGAAGAGACACTTGGGGACAAAAGCCCTGAATTATGCTAAAAGAACAGTTATTAAAACAGCAGCATTTTGTAGCGGAAAGGCTAATATAAAGACTGTTACAACTGTAACAGAAAAAAACTACATTCACAGCTGATCAGAATTTGGATTAATAAAGCTATTCAGGTAAAAATAGCAATGTGTCTTCCTTGAATATGTTACTCCAACTGACTGGCCACTCTGCCTAGTGTCCTCAGTAGTGTGGGCCCGCTCCTTCCCTCTCCATTCTGGGTCAATTGCTGCTGTATGATGATAATATGACTTATCTAAGAATAGCGCACTGCAGGTTAATGGGGAAGGCTAACCATATCGAGTTAGCCTGAAAGTCAACTATAATTTTGCTGCCAAAAGCATGGGCTGGGGTCAGTATTGAGGGGCTGGTTACTTCCAAAAAATGGCTCTTTGGGGCTGGGGGAGGGCAGGGGGGTTGGGAGGGATAGTGAATTAAAGGACAGTCATGAGTCTTGGAACTGTGCCAGCATCTGCCAACAGTTTTTTAGGAACATTGTATGGGAAGATGGGGCAGGGGTGGAGGGTGGGAGATAACTGGTGTAGGAGGGAGTTTGAGGTCACATGACTAACCCTGGCACCAAGGAGGACTAGGCTTGTTTCCTTCCTTTCATTTTTGTGCTGAATAAGAAATAAATATCTTATGTACCGAATATTAATGTGTGTCAAATATTTGAGAGAATGTACTCACACACCCCTTAAATACATCTCAGCACTGAAAATAACACAGGTTACATTTTATATTTCCAAGTATCCTGAAATGCAGCAAGGTTGGCTGTTCTGATCGTATGGTTTGGGGATCTGGACTCCTGTTTTACAACCATTCGGTGTTGCTACTCCCTTGGGGCAGATTTTCTGTTTGCCCTTCTTCTGTTTTTCGGATTATAGTACTGGTCACACTTCATTTTGAAGGGAAAATTGCTTCTGTGAAGATAATTAAAGTGGTGATCTTTTTAGGAGAGAAGGCTTATATTTAAAGAGATTCACCAAGATATGCCACTGCACCATAGCATTCAGTGCCTTGCCTCCAGAGGATCAAAATAAAGTGAAGATGTCCTAAAAGTTTTAAGTAATTAAATAGAGCCATCGCTCTTAAAATGTAAAAAACGGGTCCCAAGGACTGCCCGGTTGTTTGCTGCCGCGCTAGCTCTGCTCCCACACTCACTAGCATGCTGATGAGATGCCAGTGAGAGCGCAGAGGCGCGCTCCATTATATGCAATGGGCAGCAGCTTTTCTATCATTTTTAAATGATATAGTGGCCACTTGGCAGTGAAATGTGGGCACCAGTCAGCTAACAAGGCCCTTGTTAGTTGACCGCTGCCGACGTTTCATTGCCAAGTGGCCACTGTATCATTTAAAAAAGATAGAAAAGCTGCTTTCCATTGCATATAATGGAGCACACCCCCCACGCTCTCACTGGCATCTTGTCAGCATGCTAGTGAGGACGGGGGCAGAGCGTGGGCGGCAGAAAACAAATGGGAAGTCCTTGAGACCCGGATTTCACCTTTTTTACGAGCGATGGATCTATCTAATTACTTTAAACTTTTAGGACATCTTCACCTTATTTTGATCCTCTGGCGGCAAGGCACCAATGGCTATGGTGTAGGGGCTCACCGAGTTATCCTGGTGAGTCTCTTTAAGGGAATTGCAGAGCTTTGTTTTCATTGTGTAGTGGAGACCTATGAGATGCATAACCATGGAGCAGAGTAAGTAAGCAATGACCCATGACAGGGTATGGTATTATTGGGGATTAATCAACATCCTAGGTGCGTTGAGAGGTACAAGGCCACAGGCCGGGTGTCCTCACAGCACCCAGGGTGTTGATTAATCCCCAATATTATTTATTTATTTAAATTTGGGTGACTGGGTAGGCCCACTGAGACCGAAACAGTCCCTTTTTCAGGGGCAACCAGCATGTGGTATAACACCATACCCTGGAGTGGGTTATGCATTTATAACATGGGTTCTTTCAAAACACAAAAATAATTAACAGAAACTCTTTTATAACTTTTTAAATACAAGAAATGTTACTGTATCCTGCTGACTGCTAAAATAGTCCGCAACAACTAATGCATATTTCAGTTGTGTTATGAACATAGAAATGCAAAACAATCATAATACTACATAATACCCCGATTATCCAAATCTCCTGATTATCCGAAACAGCCCTATGTCCCCCGTAGCAAGTGATATTTTACTCGGGTCGGAATAATCATGGTTGTTGGAATAATCGTGGTTATACAGTACCACACTAATTCCCTGTTAGCGAACATGTCACAGCGTGAGGGAATAAATTTCAGATGAGGTAAATTTACAGGTTTAAAACACACCTTGGTGTGATATTTATTTTTCAAAAGTTTGAAAAATAATAAATGAAAACAAAAAATTGCAAATAAGATCACTACTTAACATCAGTAGTTTCTCACACAATATAATTCTGGATTCTAGAGCTCCTAAGACCCTTCTCATCTGCATTCAACAGCTTGTCTGCAGTAGCACCTCTCTCCTTCACTCTCAAGACTGAACTCTACTAGACTGAACTGAAGTGAACTCAGTGCAAAGGCTTTTATATCGTTTGGTGGAGTCACCTGACTGAGCTCTTACATGTCTGGACATGTTTCAAAACCAAAGGTTTTTTTGTGTCAGGGGACTTCCTGGTTCAGTTAAAGGTACAGTGTATAGTTCCACAGATATTGACTCTATGTCTCAGATCCACAGTGACTAAGCACTTTTATACATGGAATCTTATACAGTAACAGGTTTATAGTGTGAATTTATGCAAATACCTTAAGGATTTCTTATAACTTTACTAATCATGACATTATTATTGTTTCATATGGCTTCCGAATCCTTTTATTTAAAAAGGCTTTATTAACTGTATTCATTCTTGTATCTAAAATAGCTTTCATGCTTTTTGTACACAAAAATGCACTTCACACAACACCTCTCCGGGTGCTTGGCATCATTCCAGGGACTGGATTTATGGAAATGGAAAAAGAATGAAGAGAGAGAACTAGTAGGGATAGTAAGGAGCTATGATAGGTGGCCAACCTAGGGTTGGGGGGGAGAAGAAAATCAAAGAGAAAAGCATTAACTGTTGCACACAGATGTTTTGGTAGCTAGGAAATAAGGAGATAGAAGAGTGGTTAAGGAGATAGAAGAGTGGTCCATTAGTCACAGCCGAGGGTGTAGCCTAACTCTGCCACACACCTCCCTCCTTAAGAAAGAAACAGTTCTCAAAACTATACTGTTTTTTCAAGAACCACCTCTCAGTCATAAATATTCTACCAAAACAGTAGAATGGGGGTTGGTTGAAACTTTCTCTCATCCACTATCAGAGCTTCACCCCAGGGTCCCTTGATTCAGCTATTTTTAGTATTGCCCACCATACCCAGTTACTGCCATACAACAATACTTTCACAATGCCCTGAGGCTGTCATACAGTTCAGCACATTACCCATCTGGGCTCTCAGAGGATTTCTGTCTGTAGTGACTGTCTCCCCCTATTTCACTCTGGTTACTACAACTCAGACATTTCATATGTAATATCAGGCACCCATCAATAGGCATTGTTTCAGCACCCATCACTTGGCATCTTTTCAGAACCCATTACTTGGCATTGTTGCAAAACCCTGTGCACCAAATATTGTACATTTATCAGTACATTAAAAAAGAGGAAGCAATACACTGCAGTTTTATGCTGACTTCCAGCTTCCTCCATACCCATCACTTGGTATCGTTTCAGACATGTGCACCCACTATCGTACCTTCATCATTACATTAAAAATGAGAAAGTAATACATAGAAGTTTTATACTGACTATTGGCTTCCTCCATTCCCATCACTTGGCATCGTTTCAGTCCTGTGCACCCACTGTCATACCTTCATCAGTACATTAAAAAAGAGGAAGTAATACACAGCAGTTTTATGCTGACTTCTGGCTTCCTCCATCTAGCTATCAGGGCAGCTGTACAGGCCTATACCACAACTTTCTCTGGGGTGAGTTGTACCCAGCTCTAACCCCATTCTAACACATTGTTTCCACTCAGGGGCCCAATCATAGGTTCCGCCCCAAACCTAGATCCTCCATGACCCTAGGTTCCTCATTTTATATCATATAGTATAGACGTGTCTTTTATGTTATACATTTCCTGTAATCATTTCATACATCATTTCATTTATCCATTTCCCTTTCATATATTTTCTGGTAGACAAGGAACCTTCTCATGCTGAACATCAACCAGCCAGTTCCTAAGTCCAAAACCTTTGGGGTTTCCCTTCAACCCTTATTTTTTAACATACCAGGGGTTTCCTTTCCACCGTTCTGGTACCCTCAACTGAATGTACTCAGCACCAGCCTTAATGCTATATTCATTTCAAACATTACATGTTTCATACATTTCATACCATATCACTGGGAGTTGAAAACATGGGAAAGTCCATTCAACCACCATGGTGTCTTCCCTGTTGCTTGTAGTCTTCACCTCAGTATGCAAATGTCCTGAAACAGTCTTACCTGGGGCCTTCATCTCGTCATCCTCCAAGCAGCCGCAGCCCGGAAAAATGGGTAACAACGGGATCTCAAAAGTGGCTGGCAACAAAGGTTCTATCAGGGGGTCCTCCTTCTCTAGAACCCATGGATCCTGGTCCTATGCCACAAAATCCTCCAGTTGGGAACCCTCCATCAGCACCTGGCAGCAGTGCTCCACCTCTCTCCGGCGCTGGTCCGCCTCCATGTTCCATCGATTTCCAATCCAGGCAATAACTCCTCTCCAGTTCTCCTCACCTGGGCTCTGGTATACACTAGTATACAACAGATCCTTAGCATCCACGAGATCCTGGAGGTTCGCCATCCTGCTTTTTGGCCCCTATGTCTGGATACCAGGGCTGGTATCTGGGTACTGGTCTCCCCCTTGTTTCTCTGGACAACCAGTACTATCCCACTTCTCACACCAAGTTTGTCGCAGCGTGAGGGAAAAAACTTCAGACGAGGCAAATTTACAGGTTTAAAACACACCTTGGTGTGATATTTATTTTTCAAAAGTTTGAAAAATAATAAATAAATTGCAAAGAAAATCACTACTTAACATCAGTAGTTTCTCACACAATACAGTCCTGGATTCTAGAGCTCCTAAGACCCTTCTCATCTGCATTCAACAGCTTGTCTGCAGTAGCACCTCTCTCCTTCACTCTCAAGACTGAACTCTACTAGACTGAACTGAAGTGAACTCAGTGCAAAGGCTTTTATATCTTTTGGTGGGGTCACCTGACTGAGCTCTTACATGTCTGGACATGTTGTTTCAAAACCAAAGGGGGTTTTATGTGGGGGACTTCCTGGTTCAGTTAAAGTTACAGTGTATACCTCCACAGATATTGACTTTATATCTCAGATCCACAGTGACTAAGCATTTTTATACATGGAATCTTATACAGTAACAGATTTATAGTGTGAACTTATGCAAATACCTTAAGGATTTCCTATAACTTTACTAATCATGACATTATTATTGTTTCATATGGCGTCTGAATCCTTTTATTTAAAAAGGCTTTATTAACTGTATTCATTCATGCTATCTAAAATAGCTTTCATGCTTTTGTACAAAAAAATGCACTTATGCACTTTACACAACACCTCCCCAGGTGCTTGGCATCATTCCAGGGACTGGATGTATGGAAATGGAAAAAGAATGAAGAGAGAGAACTAGTAGAAAGTTTAGTAGGGATAGTAAAGAGCTACGATAGGTGGCCAACCTAGGGTAGGGGGAAAAAGAAGAAAAGCAAAGAGAAAAGCGTTAACTGTTGCACACAGACATTTTGGTAGCTAGGAAATAAGGAGATAGAAAAGTGGTCCATCAGTCACAGCCGAAGGTGTAGCCTAACTCTGCCACAGAACACCTTGATGCTTCAGTGCCCTATAAACTAATCCACAGCATGCTTGTTTGCTTAATTAACATCTGTTAAATGAACTCTGTTGTGAGTGTGTGTTTCATTCTGTCATGGTCATAGCTGGAAAATGCAAGTGTTGTGTCTTAAACATAGAGGCTACAAGTGCTGCAGTGCTTGGACAGCAGAGGGAAGTGTGTAGCAATTGCCAAAAACTTCAGCATTGGCAGTGCAACAGTTTGCGATATCTGGATGGCCAGAGATAAATAAGGGAATATGCAGCCACTATGGATTGTCCGAACGGACCTAGCAAGAGAAAAAGCATGAAAGGTTGTAAAGATGAGCATTTGGACAGAGCGCTTTATTTGTGGTTTATACAGAATAGAGCAAAAGGTGTCCCCGTACCTGGCCCCATTTTAAAACAGAAAGCCATATCTTTTCACAACATGAATGGCCATAACAAACTGTTCACAGTAAGTTAAGGCTGGCTAAATCATTTTAAAAAGAGACACGGGATAAGACAACTGTCTGTGGCGGGTGAATTGTTATCAGCAGCTAATGTCAGCATTGTCCTGTTTTGTCAGAAACTTGCTGAGGTGATGCCAACTGAACTGCTTACTGCCACACAAATTTACAATGTGGACGAGACTGGGGCTTATTGGAAGATGTTGCCTGAGAAAACACTTGTTGCCTGGTCAGAGAAAATGTGCCCCAGGATTTAAGAAAAATAAGGAAAGATTAACAGTGCTGGGATGTACAAATGCCACTGGGTCCCACAGTTTAAAACTACTTGTTATTGGTAAATCTATGCGTCCACAGTTCTTTAAGCATACTAACATGCCTACTTTGCCTGTGACCTACACGGCATAGAGCAATGCATGGATGAATTCCAACATTTCTAAAACTTGGTTCCACAATGACTTTGTTCCTGCTGCTCGATCGCATTTGTGGTCGTTAAACTTGCCACCCAAAGCAATTCTCTTAATTGATGATGCTGGTGCACACCCAGATCTAGAACAACTAACATCTGCAGACAGGGGTGTGCGATGTGTTTTTGCAAGCTAACTCAACTTCTAAGCTCCAGCCCATGGATCAGGGCATCCTAGCAACACTAAAGAAACTAAGAGGCAAACTTCTGTCTGTTGTCCTTGCTGATGAAAATGACAAACTGAAGCCATAAAAAAATAAACTGTGAAAGATGCCTGTTACCTTCTGGGGGAGGCGTGGCCTGAGGTGAGACCAGAGACTATTGTCCGCTGCTGGGAGAAATCAAAGGTGCTAACAGAGCCCGCAGGTAATCCTGTGTTGGTGACGCAGAGCAGGAGGCAAACAAGGAGTTACAATGCATAGCAGAGCAGATAGAGTGCTCGACCGAGGCTGTGCAGGAATGGGTCAAATGCAATGCAGATGACGATGCATACGGTGAGCTGACCGACAGAGATATCCTTGCCATTGCCCAGAACACTCATAAGGAGCACGGAGCGACAAGGGAGGACGAGGACACAGGAGACCAAGGTACCGGGACACTGCAGGTACCAACGGCATCTGAAGCCGTGGAAGCATTTGAGAAATGTTTGTTTTGGCTAGAAGCACAAGAAAACACATTACCTGCACACTCTGCTTCTTAGAAAACTTAGGCTACAGGCGGTAGAGAAAATGAACAAAGCTAAGAAGCAGAGTGAAATTACAAAGTTTTTCAGAGTTCTGTAGCCCGAGACTGAACTTTTAAGTGATTTAACATACAGTGATTTTACCATGGTTTTTTATGTTAATAAAAGTAATGCTCTGTACTGTATACATTTTAAAATTGCTCAGTAAGCAGTTGAAAATTAATATGAACACTGTAGTGTACTGGTTTTTGTTGTATTCAGGAATGACGGAATGGAGTGGTCTTAAGCTGTCTGATTTTCACGGCTCTTCCGATTAACCGAAACCCCGATTATCTGAATGTTTTTTATGTCCCCCGTGCATTTCAGATAATCGGGGTTATACTGTACTATGATTTCTGACATTTCTTGTTCATAACATACATGGGAACACATCAAAGACTGCTTTTCTTGTACTGCCCCCCACACACACACACACACACACGCGCGCGCTCCTCGGAACACATCCCAGTCTGCTTACACGACATCTACTCATCCTTTGCCCTCCCCAATCACAGAACTGAGTGCTGTGTACCTGTCTTTCTTGTACTGGATCTTGCTCCCACTGTGTGTGTCTCTCTATTTCTCTCTCTCCCCCAACCCAAACCGCACCACTGCATGACTAAACATGAGAGAGACAAAGAGAAAACATGCCCATCCTTTGCCCTCCCCGATCACGTAATCACTGCTGTGTACCTGTAACTGCACTGAACACTGCATGCCTGAAGATGACAGAGAGACACAGGGCAATGACAGTGACAGTTATTGTGAATGCAGACTTCAACTGTCTCTGTATGTCTCCTTCTGTCTGTCCTCTCGGCGACACTGTTGAGTGGGGGGCAGGAACTATCCGAGGAGACAGACAGCGAGCAACTTTACCGTGCCTCTCACTCTCATAGTCGCGATTGTAGCAGCACAGCAGGGAACAAACAATCTGTCTTCAAGGGTGGAGCTCTTGCAGCAGGTAATGCCATTAGGACTGAAGCCGGCAGGTGTCTGGACCCCACGGAAAACTTGTAGCTAGCAGTCTGAGGCAGAGAACCGTCCCAGATGTCAGCTACGCCTGACGTGAGACGTGGTATAAAGGGGGTGGTCCCCTGGCGCCATCTCAGTTCTTTTCCCGCCGTCGACCCACGTAGTTCGGCCCCTCGGATGCCTTCTTTAGCAGTCGACAGCCATCGAACATCAGAAGTGTGTTAATTCTTCAAAATCCTTTTTTCAATGCCTCGTTTATGTCGTCATCCTCCCCACCGCAGCGAAAGTCAAAGTGTGTGTGCGGGAAACAGATCCCGGCCAAAGAAGGCAGCGTGGCCTGCCTCCTCTTCCTAGGCCCAGAACACCAGCCCGATGCCTGCACACACATTGTCAAAAGTTTAACCAGAAGATGCGCGCCAGGAGGGCCCATGCACTCAAGACCTTCCTGCTAGAAAAGAAGCTTGCGGCCATGCAACGAGGATCAGGAGCCAGCTCATCCTCTCCCACTAGGGATTCCCCACCCGAAGATAGGTCATCTGGGGAGAGGCATCACCACAAGGATAAGAATTGGGCCAGGTCTGAATCCCACCCTAAGTCACCAGCCAAGCAGGCCTCGTCTTCCTCGTCCTCCTCCCGGATGTCCGGTTCGGTTCCGGCCCAGCCGTCCGAACTTTTCTGCACGTCTAAGTCCGCTCCCACCTCCTTTCAGGGCAGACATCAGGAGTCGGCCTTGTCAGGACACCATCACTCTTCCCTGGCTCACCAACCCCTGAAACCCTCAGGGTTGACCCAGGAAAGCCTGTCCAGGGCTCAGGACAGGCCCAGTTCTTCCGATAAGTGCAAGCGCTCAGAAGAACCCTCAGGTAGACAGGAGGCCACCCGGGCTCAGACGCCTCCCCCTCCGACTTAGGTGCACCCTCCTCCAGATCAGCGCAAGCCTAGCCGGTCGCCTACTCCATCGACCCGCTCCCCGACACCTGACACGGGGCAGTCGCCGGATGAAGACCAGCTGTCCACCCCTCCTCCGAGGGACCAGACACCTGACAAAGCCACACCAGACGCCAGACCTACAGATGAAGGCACTGCCAGTCGTCGGCCTACTGATGCCAGGATCCCGGACCCGATGCCTGCTGAGCCAGAGCCCCAGACACCCGCACCTAAAGACTTGACACCCAGCCCCTCAGACCCAGTGCCGGCCCCTGCACTCATCCCAGTAGCAGACATTGGGAGTCTGTTCACTATATGGTGGAATACAGTTAAAGGGGATCTTCTGTATAGACCCCCAGACACTGTCCCTCCTCCGCCACCCATGGGTCCCTCGCCCAGCCCGGGGCCTCGGGGGGGTGAGGGTGAGCACCCATGTCTGGACCCTAAGGGGAAGAGAAGGAAATGACCCTCATCTCCATCTCCTTCCCCTCCTGTCACGTCCTCCTCGGATGAAGGTGACATAGATTCAGAGCCTTATTCAGACGGGGAATTCTGTCCTCCCTCACCAGGACCTAAAGATTCCCCGTGGTCCCCCACAGATGACCCCTCATTTTTGGACATTATGAGGCACATCCAGACTATATATGAGTGGGACAGGAAGGATCTGGACCAAGAGCGCAAGCACCTGGCCAAGTTCCTCGGAGAGAAGGAACCCAAACCTTTGGTGATTCCACCGTTCGTGGAACCATTTCAGGATGTAACACGCCTCACCTGGCGTACACCGTCCTCCATTCTAGCAGTCCCTTGGAAGGCGGACAGACTTTATAAGCCTCCAAAGTCCGAACCTTTTCTGGCCGAACAACCAAAGGCCAATTCGCTGTTCCTCACGGCTGCCCGCAGCAGAGGGTCTCAGCCAAAGCATTTGAGTTCCCAACCTCCTGATCCCGTCTCTAAAAAGTTAGATGGTTGGGGCTCAAAAGTCTTCTCCTCAGCCACTGGGGCCATCAGGTCTTTGAACTTCATGGCCCACATGATTACCTACCAGCAGTCGCTGTGGAGGAAGACAATGGACCTCGTTGAAGCTATGCCAGACTCCGACTCAAAACAGGAAATTCTAGCATGTGCTCAGTTGGGTTTAGATGTAGACAAACATGCCCTCAGATGTTCTTACAACACCGTGGATATGGCCTCCAGAGCAGCCACCTCAGAGGTCTGTATGAGACGGCAGTCTTGGCTGTCATGGGCTTTCAGCCAGACCTACAAGAGTCCATTCTGGATTCCCCTTTTCAGGGTCCCGTTCTGTTCGGCCCGGAAGTTGAACAAATGATTAAGAAACTTCAGGAGTCAGGCAAAGCGGTGGCCTACGTGCACTGCATGTATAAATCCCAGCCTCAGGAACCCCGCCGGCACTTTTTTCGCAAAGAACAAGGGCAAGGACAGGGGAGTAAGCAGTCCCACGGTAAAGGGTTCAAGAGGCGGAGTCACCCTGCCCCTCAAGGTTCCCAAGGCCCCAAGCAGCCCAAAACACCCAGAGCCCCACCACCCCCTCAGCCTGACTCCCTCTGCCCCCCCTTCTCCCTTCAGGAACAGGTAGAGCGAGAATGTAGGAGGGCGGTTTGCGCTTTACCCAGTTGAATGGTCCAGTATCACTGCAGACCAATGGGTACTGGACACCATTCAAAAAGGTCACGCAATAGAGTTCATTTCTATCCGCCAGACAAATCCCCCCCGCCCCTTGTCCACCGGAACACAGTCTTCTTCTAGAAGCGGAGATTCAACAGCTCCTAAAAAAAAAAAAAAAGAGCCATCTAAAAGGTTCCATAGACCCAGAATGGAAAGGGTTACTACTCCCTTTTCTTCCTGGTCCCGAAGAAAACGGGAGACCTTCATCCAGTTCTGGATCTGAGCCAGCTCAGTCTCTCTGTAAAATACCAGAGGTTTCGGATGGTCACTCTGGCAGGTCTCTTCCCCTTACTCCAGCAAGGGGACTGGCTGTGCTCCCTAGATATGCAGGACGCCTACATGCATATCAAGGTCCTGAAGTCTCACAGAAAGTTTCTGCGCTTCAGCTTCCAGGACAAGTACTACCAATTCTGGGAACATCCTTTTGGCCTTTCTTCTGCCTCCAGGGTTTTCACCAAGTGTCTAGCGGTGGTAGCGGCGGCCCTCCACAGGAGAGGCCTCTTCGTCTACCCTTTCCTGGATGATTGGCTCCTCTTCGCTCAGTCAGAGAAGGAGCTTCTAATCACCTTATGAGAGACACGGGTCCTATTTTCCTCCCTGGGGATCACAGTAAACTGGCCAAAATCACACCCTTCGCCGACACAGAGGCTGCAGTTCATAGGGGCTGTTCTGGACATTGGACAGGGAATAGCCTTTCTGCCTCCAGACAGGGCAGACCGCCTTCAGGATTTGGCCAGCAGGCTCCAGAAGGCCCCCCTCTTCCCTTGCCCGGGCTGTTCTACAGCTTCTAGCCATATGGTGGCTGCCATAGCCACAGTACCCTTAGCCAGACTACATATGAGGACCCTCCAGTTGCATCTCAGGGTCCAGTGGGACCAATCGGTGGACAGTCTGGCTCTTCGAATCTGGATGTCTCAGGCAGTACATTGTTCCCTCGAATGGAGGCTCTGTCACAACAGTCTAGTGGGAGGAGTTCCATTTCGGAGACTCACCCCTCTCCAGACTTTAACCACAGATGCCTCTCTGTCCAGTTGGGGGGGCTCATTTAGGGGATCACAGGACCCAGGGGTCTTGGTCTGCCATAGAGAGAGCTCTCTACATATAAATGTTCTGAAAATGAGAGCATGCTGAATGCACTTATCGTATTCAGAGATCAGCTCTCACTGGGCCCTCTCCTGGTGCAGACAGACAACACACCAGTGGTCTTCTACATCAACAAACAAGGGGGGACTCATTTGTACCCTCTTTGCAGGGAGGCCATGAGAGTGTGGGATTGGGCAGTAGAACATCGGCTGGATCTCATTGCAGTTTATCTTCCTGGGGTTCAGAATGTTATCGCCGACAGTCTCAGCTGCTCTACCTCTCAGAATCACGAGTGGGAACTGCTCCAAAATGTCACAGATGACGTGTTCGGTCACTAGGGCCATCCAGAGTTGGACCTCTTTGCATCCCTGTGCAATGCCAAACTGCAAAATATTTGCTCGCTTGTTCCAGGGCCTGGTGTTTTTTTGGTGAGGTGCACTGTCCCTCTCTTGGACAGGGAAGTTCCTGTTCGCCTTCCCTCATTTTCCCCTCATTCAGAGAGTACTACTCAAGTTGCAGTCAGAGGGAGCCAGAATATTCTGGTGGCTCCTCTATGGCCTCATCAGATCTGGTATCTGTCGTTCCAGCAACTGTCACTGGAGCCTCCAGTTCAGTTGCCACTCTCCATCCACTTGCTCTCACAAGAGCAGGGGACACTCGTCCATCCTGCTGTTCACTGTCTTCATCTGCATGCATGGTTCCTGCAGTCTTAGCGGAAGAGAGACTAGGAGTGTCAAGCAGGGTGGCTGAGATCTTGGTTGCAGCGAGGAAGCCTTCTACCAGGGCCACCTATGCTCTGAAATGGAAACGCTTCTGTCTGTGGGCTACGGCCGTGCCCTAAATTCCCTGGGTTTCCCGGCTAGGCACGTGCTAGAATATCTCCATCACCTTCTGGATTTAGGACTGAGCTATTCATCCATTTAGGTACACACGTGTGTGGTTTCCGCATATCATTATCCTATCGGAGATAAAACACTGGTACAGCTCAACATCTGTAAGGCATTTCTACGAGGGGTCTTACATATTAGACCTCCCAGGAGAGACATCGTTCCTCCTTGGGACTTACTTTTCGTCCTGGACAAACTCACCCTTCCTCCCTTCAAGTCAGCAATCTCCTGCCAGCTGCGCTTCCTCTCATGGAAGACACTCCTTTTGGTAGCCATTACCTCTGCTTGTATGGTTTCCGAGCTCCAGGCCCTGATGTGTAAGGAACCTTACATAGTTTTCCACAGGGACAGGGTGACCCTGTGCACGAATCCTAATTTCATGACGAAAGTGATGTCCGTGCTGACTCTTAACAGGACATCAGTCTTCGGTTTATTATCCGGAATTTGTTAACCAAGGTGAAGCACTGTTGCACACCTTGGATGTTCACAGAATTTTGAGGTATTACCACCACAGGTCTTGCTCCTCCAGACAGTTGGACCAGTTGTTTGTTTCATTCACCAAGCGATTGTTACGGGCCCCTGTTTCCAAACAGTTTCTAGCCTGTTGGCTGATGCAGTGCATTACTTTTTGCTACTAGCATCATAACAAACCACTTCCGGGAACAGTCAGGGGCCACTCTACCAGAGCAGTGGCCTCCTCCTTCGCAGCACTAAAAAATGTCTCCTCAACAGATATTGCACTGCAGCTACTTGGAATTCAGTACACACTTTCATTAGACATTACAGCCTGGACATTGCATCCAGAAGGAGAGCAAGTTTTGGACTAGCAGTCCTGCAAGGCCTACTCTCTTAGACACTTTTCTAACATTTTCAGCTGTTTTTCAGCTTTTCAGCATCTCCCCCTGCCGCCCTCAGAGCTGTGCTTATCCTTGGATTCTGCTTGGGACTCAGTCCTAATGGTATTACATGCTGTAAGAGCTCCACCCTTGAAGACAGATAGTACTGGAGACCCAATCTCCGCAAAGACATAGACAGGATGGAAGCTGTCCAGAGGAGGGCAACTAAAATGGTGCAGGGTCTGCACTGGAAGACATATGAAGAGAGACTTAAGGAGCTTAATATGTATAGCCTCGAGGAAAGGAGGGAGAGGGGGAACATGATAGAAACTTTCAAGTACCTCAAGGGAATCAACAAAGTCCAAGAGGATAGCATCTTTCAAAAAAAGAGGTGTGCAAGAACAAGGGGGCACAATTTGAAGATTGAAGGGGCGGCTCAGAGGTAATTTAAGGAAGTATTTTTTCACAGAGAGGGTTGTAGATGTATGGAACGGCCTTCCAGAGGAGGTTGTGGAGTCAAAAACAGTGGTGGAATTCAAGCATGCATGGGACAGTCATAAGGCAATTCTAGGGGGTTGGGTTAGGAAGAAGTAGGCTGCTGGTTAACTAGGATCTGCAGCTTATCCATCAGGTAGGGAAATGGGCAAACTGGGTGGGCCAAGCGGTCTTTATCTGCCGTCAAATTCTATGATTCTATGTTTCTATGTACAGTTACGTAAGAACTTACCGTAACAGTAGATCTTCAAGAGGAGCTCTTGCAGCAGGTAGCTTTCCCAACCTCCATCCCCCAGGATAGTGTTTTGGTTATTATGTTACCTGAACATGATGGGGACTTCCTGCTCAGTTCTCCAGTTTTGTTTCTAGCCGGGTCTCCGGCCGGAGAACTGAGATGGTGCCAGGGGACCGCCCCCTTTATACCATGTCTGACATCAGGCATAGCCGATGCTAGGGGTGGTCCCCTGCCTCAGACTGCTAGCTACAAGTTTTCCATGGGGTCCTGACACCTGCTGGCTTCAGTCCTAATGGTATTACATGCTGCAAGAGCTCCTCTCGAAGATGCACTGTTACAGTAAGTTCTTACAAAACTGTACTTTGCTAACCGTGGCTCCAGTAGCAGGACATGTCCCGATTTCTGATTCTGTCTCTCTAGCCGCATGGCTCAATGTGGTCAGCTGCAAGGCTGCACAGTACCAGGGACAGTGTATGGGTGGGTGGGGGATGCTGCAGGGGTGTAAAGCACCAGCATGACACCGCCGCACATGTGCAACTGACTGTCTTGATATTTGCATTTCATGTGTGGGTTGCTTACTTAAAACCATGGTTTCGCAAATGAGGACAAATGGCTGCCATTCTCTGTTCCTTTCTGCCAGAGGGAATGAGTCCCAACAGCACTTCACTGCGTCAGTCCATGAAATCAAGCATTAAATGGGGGATTTAACGCACTGCCACGTAGAGCGACTCCACCAATAGGGTTGTGCGTTTCTGCTAACCCATGTTATAAATCACTTTAACAGAATTATTCATGTATCAATTATTTTATTTCAGCGCACTAAACATCATGAATGGAACATGGTAAATGATCTGTCTGCTCCATATTTTTCCTGCATAATTTGTTTTATATGATGACTTGTCTAAATATTTTGTTTTCCTTCTCAGAGCTAATAAAGTCACATGCAGTGGAACAAGTGGATTCTCACGTGATTGGATGTCTAGTGAATCTGGCCAGGCAGCAGGAGAACACAGAACTGTCATTTCAGGCAGCTTACATAATCAGCCAGCTGGGACCAGATGGTAAGATTACAGAATATAGGTTGAGACCATAGCATTCTTAAAATGGTTTCAGAAGATTCCACACATTTTTCAAAGGCAGTGTTAAAAGTAGGTAAACAGTGTGAAGGGTGTGTATCGTAGATATTAGAACTCCAAGCTGTGAACCTGCCGAACCAGGTTTGAATACTGCCCTTTTCACTTACTGTGTAATTATGTGCAGGTCTCTTCACCTCCCAGAGTTTAGCCGCATCGTTGGCTCAGTATGTTGTGCATTCACCTCTGAGGCGAGAAGATTAGAAGGCTGTGGGTTCTAGTTCCATACCAGGAATTTGTCTGATACCCAGTACAGACCCGGTTGTGCAGCAGCACTAGGGGATGCTGCACTACTGAGGTGTCTTCCTTCCATTGAGACATTAAACCAAGGTCCCTTCTGCCCATCTCTGGGGGCTGTCTAGGTGGAAGTTAAAAAATCCTGTGGAACTTATCATAAGAGTTACTGACAGTGTCCAGACTAGTATCCGCTCTCTCAGTACAACAGGTACATGTAATGCACCTCAACCACAGGGCACACCTGGAAATGGACTGTCACGGCTCACTGTGCCTTTCCTGGTCAGAAATGACAAATAACATAAACTCCCATCCCTCTTTCTCAATTGTGAGATTTCCTTAACCTACAGTATCTTAATGCCTGTGCTGGCCTAGTGGCTGCTGGTAACTCCATGGATTACGTTATGAATTGGGATTTTGTGTTGTGTATAAAAGGGTCTATAAAAACAATTCAGACGTCTTCCTTTCCTTTTCTTTCCTTGCTGCGCCTCGCCTCACCTCGCATCTCCATTCCTTTCAGGTCTGAGTGCTTCTGTATGGCAGTGAGTTATTAGTTATCCCTCAGCTTCATACTTATGTGGCTGGGACCAGGGTTTGTCAGTTTTTTTGTAAGACCGGCATAATTAAATCCATTGAGTCAAGTTGTACTATTTGGGATGTGCTGTAATAGCTTGGGTAGATTAACAAAGCAAAAAACTGACAACCCATACTATGATAGAAATGTGGGCGTTGTGGAGAAAATGACACTTTAAAAAGGTCACATTTTGTAGCATTTACTGTATTTGACAGCAAGGAATGCAAGTTGTAAGTTGAAACTATTTATTATTGGCAACGTCATGATGTGACCCAAGGACTTAAAAATAAATTGCAGTTCACAGAGTTTAGATGTTAATCAGAACCTCATCTGTCTACAACACCCCTCTAAATACTGTGTCGATGTGCTGTAGTTTCAGGTATTATGTTGTTTTGTTTGTTTGTTTTTTATATATTTTTCAGACCATCAGTAAGCTTCTTTTCATTAGTACAGTAGTGCAACTTGATTTTTTAAAAGAAATTCAGTCTCTACCTAAAATTATTTTAATCATGTCTTTTTCTTATTACACGGCTTGCCTGACAGTACCCTCCATCCCCGTTACTGACCTTTTCATGGACTTATTGGTTATCCATCACTCACCCACCATTGCAGTAGTGGTGGCTGGCTTGCCATGTCATTCATGCATGGGCCTGTAATGGCAGACAAGGTGTTTTTCTTTAGCTCTTAGTTCTGTCCCTCAGGATGCTGATATGAAATGATGAGCATGTAGGCATGGGTGGATGCTAGTGTGAAGTGACGAGCATGTAGGCATGCCAGGATGCTGGTGTGAAGTGACGAGCATGTAGGCATGCCAGGATGCTGGTGTGAAATGATGAGCATGTAGGCATGTCAGGATGCTGGTGTGAAATGATGAGCATGTAGGCATGCCAGGATGCTGGTATGAAGTGACGAGCATGTAGGCATGCCAGGATGCTGGTGTGAAATGATGAGCATGTAGGCATGCCAGGATGCTGGAGTGAAGTGACGAGCACGTAGGCATGCCAGGATGCTGGTGTGAAATGAGCATGTAGGCATGCCAGGATGCTGGTGTGAAGTGACGAGCATGTAGGCATGCCAGGATGCTGGTGTGAAATGATGAGCATGTAGGCATGCCAGGATGCTGGTGTGACATGATGAGCATGTAGGCATGCCAGGATGCTGGTGTGAAGTGACGAGCATGTAGGCATGCCAGGATGCTGGTGTGAAATGATGAGCATGTAGGCATGCCAGGATGTTGGTGTGAAATGATGAGCATGTAGGCATGCCAGGATGCTGGTGTGACGTGACGAGCATGTAGGCATGCCAGGATGCTGGTGTGAAGTGATGAGCATGTAGGCATGCCAGGATGCTGGTGTGAAATGATGAGCATGTAGGCATGCCAGGATGCTGGTGTGAAGTGACGAGCATGTAGGCATGCCAGGATGCTGGTGTGAAGTGACGAGCATGTAGGCATGCCAGGATGCTGTGTGAAGTGACGAGCATTTAGGCATGCCAGGATACTGGTGTGAAATGATGAGCATGTAGGCATGCCAGGATGCTGCTGTGACGTGACGAGCATGTAGGCATGCCAGGATGCTGGTGTGAAGTGATGAGCATGTAGGCATGCCAGGATGCTGGTGTGAAGTAACGAGCATGTAGGCGTGCCGAGATGCTAGTTTGAAGTGGCAATCATGTAGGCATGCCAGGATGCTGGTGTGAAGTGACGAGCATGTAGGCATGCCAGGATGCTGCTGTGATGTGACGAGCATGTAGGCATGCCAGGATGCTGGTGTGAAGTGACGAGCATTTAGGTATGCCAGGATGCTGGTGTGAAATGATGAGCATGTAGGCATGCCAGGATGCTGGTGTGAAATGATGAGCATATAGGCATGGCAGGATGCTGCTGTGACGTGACGAGCATGTAGACATGCCAGGATGCTGCTGTGAAGTGACGAGCATTTAGGCATGCCTGGATGCTGGTGTGAAATGATGAGCATGTAGGCATGCCGAGATGCTAGTTTAAAGTGGCAATCATGTAGGCATGCCAGGATGCTGGTGTGAAGTGACGAGCATGTAGGCATGCCAGGATGCTGCTGTGACGTGACGAGCATGTAGGCATGCCAGGATGCTAGTGTGAAGTGACAAGCATTTAGGCATGCCAGGATGCTGGTGTGAAATGATGAGCATATAGGCATGCCAGGATGCTGCTGTGACGTGACGGGCATGTAGGCATGCCAGGATGCTGCTGTGAAGTGACGAGCATTTAGGCATGCCTGGATGCTGGTGTGAAATGATGAGCATGTAGGTATGCCAAGATACTGGTGTGAAGTGATGAGCATGTAGGCATGCCAGGATGCTGGTGTGAAATGATGAGCACGTAGGCATGCCAGGATGCTGCTGTGACATGACGAGCATGTAGGCATGCCAGGATGCTAGTGTGAAATGGTGAGCATGTAGGCATGCCAGGATGCTGGTTTGACATGATGAGCATGTAAGCATGCCAGCATGCTGGTGTGAAATGACGGGCATGTAGGCATGCCGGGATGCTGGTGTGAAATGATGAGCATGTAGGCATGTCAGGATGCTGGTTTGACATGATGAGCATGTAGCTATGCCAGGATGCGGGTGTGAAATGATGAGCATGTAGGCATGCCAGGATGCTGGTGTGAAATGATGAGCATGTAGGCATACCAGGATGCTGGTGTGAAGTGACAAGCATGTAGGCATGCCAGGATGCTGGTGTGAAATGATGAGCATGTAGGCATGCCAGGATGCTGGTTTGACATGATGAGCATGTAGGCATGCCAGCATGCTGGTGTGAAATGACGGGCATGTAGGCATGCCAAGATGCTGGTGTGAAATGATGAGCATGTAGGCATGCCAGGATGCTGGTTTGACATTATGAGCATGTAGGCATGCCAGGATGCTGGTTTGACATGATGAGCATGTAGCTATGCCAGGATGCGGGTGTGAAATGATGAGCATGTGGGCATGCCAGGATGCTGGTGTGAAATGATGAGCATGTAGGCATGGCAGGGTGCTGGTGTGAAGTGACGAGCATGTAGGCATGCCAGGGTGCTGGTGTGAAATGATGAGCATGTAGGCATGCCAGGATGCTGGTGTGAAATGATGAGCATATGGGCATGCCTGGATGCTTGTGTGAAATGACGAGCATGTAGGCATGCCAGGATGGTGGTGTGAAATAACGAGCATGTGGGCGTGCCTGGCATCCATCAGCCCTTTTCCATTCTGTGTGCTCCCACTGAGCTGCCACCTAGCCTTCGCCAGGTGGCAGTCATGCATCAAGGTGCAAAGTCCCCCTTCCCCCCCCCCAGAGAGGGGAGCTGTCCCTGGGAAGTTGAATCCTCCATCCCCTGACTCACCCCAGGTGCCCTGAAAATGTTCCCAAACCCAGGTCACCAGTGTAGCGAGAACAGTAGCCCTCCCACTGCACTACCAGGCCAACTACACCTAAAATTATTACTAGTAACAGCATACCTTTGTAGTCAGCTTATGTACTTCCTGCACTGCACTGCATAACTGATATTTTTTTTAAATGTCTTAAGTCTGCTTCTTTTTCCCAACTGCTACCCCATTTCTAAACCTGTTAGGAGGTGCATATCTGCTGGGACATCTGAAAAGTACTGCCCTGACTAGTGGATGGACAATGGATAGACTCTGTGGAAGCTGAAGCTATCCAACTGATTGATAAGTGGGCTACATAAAAGTATACAAGGCAGGGAACAGTCATTTAGGTCTTGTGGAAAACAAATAATTTAAAACATTAAAAATGGTGGAATTGGACGAGACTACTTACAAGTTAAATTCGTAGATTAAAATTGTTTCATTACAGTCGCACTATAGCATTAAGAATGGATATCAGACGGTTTCCTTCCTTCCTTCCTTCCTTCAGAAAAGACATACTGAACTGATAACGGCTCTTTTCAAGATGCATCCTGGGAGGGAAGGGATGTGGGGTGGAGAACAAGGAAAATAAATTATTGGTAGTACATTTACAGAATACGTAAACAATAAGAGATGAAGGCACTAAGGTTAGCAATGCCTACATGCATATGATTAGATTAAATACACTTTTTAATTTTTAGCAGGAGAGACACTAAACTGAAAGCTTGTTTACAGGTGTGACCTGGGAGCACAAGGAAGTTAAGTGACTTGCTCTGGGTCACGCAGTATGCAGGTGGGGGCTGTGAGATTCAAACCCAGGTCTTCAGGTTTGCAGCTCAGAGCCTTAAACCACTGCGCTATACTGCCTCTGATACAGAACTATCACTCCTTGTTGTTATGAAGAATAGTAGTTTATCAGGCTTTTGGACAGGCCTTTTGCATGGTCATTATAACAGAGCAGTGACCTCCTGTCAAAGCCTCATTGTGGAGGTGAAACATTGAGGTGATGCTCCAGCTGTTTGCTTTGCTGTTCGGCATTGCTGTACTGTGCTTAGTAATTAAAGCCTTTGCACTTGAAATAGATGTTTCGAGCACTTTATTTTGTTGTATTGTGGGTGCTAAGTGGAGCAGTTAATTTTGATTTTGTGCGTTAATCATCTGTCACACAAATCTCTGACAACTAATATTTATTGTAAACATTATACATTAGCTTAACCTGTAAACTCATTTTCAAGGTGTTAGTTCATGTACAGTTCCACACTGTGTCAGTATCTCTTCTACATTTGCCTCAGAAACTTCTGTTTACAGTGACATGCCATATTTACATAACCTAGTTACACATACCCGACCCTCACCTTCATTTTCTCAACTTATTTCCACTGAAAGATTGTACTTCTAAGTTTTTCCTTCACTTCTAATTTTATTTTCTTACGTATTCTCTGAATACCCAATCTGTGATTAAAGTCTGTTTGATATGTTTCCTGTTTTTTTGACTTTTTGGGTCATGCTTGTAGTGGCCTGTGCCTCCTTGACCTGCAGTCATCAGTGAATGGACAGTCAAGCATAAACACCTGTTCAGTCAGCTATGGAAGATTTCCCTTACCAAGGGACAGCCATCCTGTATGCAGTGCCTGAGACCAAACCACAGCCTAGGGGATTCAGTGTTCTAGATGTAAGGGATTACTCTGAAGACAGGGCCCCACCTTACACCACCAGTGGGCTCCTTAAGATGGTACGGCGATTCCTGGGTTCTTTATGTGACTACCAGTGCCGGGTACGGTGGTTCCTGGGTTCTTTTTTTTTGTAAATATTTTTTTATTAGATTTTCCAACATATATACACATACATCATCAGGTCATACAAATTCCATTTATTTTATACATTGTTTCATTAAAAAAGGAAGGAAAATCCTGAGTTATCTAAAATTACATACAAATTCTTCAGTTTACATTTACATTGCAGAGAAACTTGTCCATTAATGATTTCAAGAACTGGTTCTTAAAAGACTGGTCCTTTCAGGTTTGGGTGTCTTTGTTCATGGAGTGACCCTAATTATTTTCCCCCGTATGTTGGGTGGGTTTGTGTTCCCATGTAGTCCCTCCCATTTCGGGTTACAGTCTATAGGTAGTGGGACCATATCTATTCATGAAACCCCTACGTTCTCCTTCCTGCCCCCTTGACTGCCCTTGTCCCTCCATGGAGAGGGCCCAGTTATCTGTGTTTGCACTGGGTTAAGAGTGCTATAGTTTAATAGAGGTGTTTTAATTACTCGAGTCTGGGGAATGATTTCAGCGGCTAGAGGGCATCCTCTTCTCTTAGGGTACAAAGGCAGCTTCTTTTAGCATGTAATACATCTGCCGTCAAATCCATCTGGTGGTGAATTTTTCTTTTTGTTCATTCAGGTTATGGGCTATTCTCTCCATATTATAGATTTGTTTTGTAATATCCCACCAGTTTTGTACTGTAGGGATATTGAGCCATAGTTTAGTGACTGCCTTTTTTGCTGCAGTAATAAGTAGGGTAAGTAAGTATCTAATACTGGGGCTTCTAATTGTTTTGGGAAGAATAAAAAAACATGAACATTTCCACTGTTAATTGGAGCTGAGGGTCGAATATTTCCTGTAGGTGAATCTGGAGGTGTGAAAGGAATGGTTTAAGATTTGGAGAGGACCACATTATATGTAAACGATCTGCCCTGTTTTCACCACATAGGCACCAGCAACGTGTTGTATTGGCCTGAGAATAGTGGCTTGTGACCACTGGGGTCCTGAAAAATCTAATTAGATGTTTCCATGCGTATTCACGCCAGTGGTGTGAGCTTGTCACTTGGGCAGCATAGCCGCATGCCCATTGCCAGTCCTCCAGAGTAATCCCATATCCCGTTTCTTGTCTCCACTGCCTACGGATATTCTCAGTAAGGGAGTTTCTCTGTGACTTCAGTACCTGGTAATAAAATGAGACCAGATGATCCTGTTGTAGAGTGGTGTTAAGTTGCATTTGTCCATGAATTAAGGTTGGGTATTGTTCCAGGTCCCAAAGAGTCTCCGGTATATTTTCTATGTAGTGACGGAGTTGTAGATAGTGGTAGAAGTCGCAGTGGGGTAGGGAGAATTTCCTCTGGATTTCTGCATGTGTCCATATGTTTCCCCGTGTCATGGTTCCTGGGTTCTTTACTTGACTGTCAGTGCCGGGGGGGGGGGGTACAATAACCACAAAAAAATTAGTTGCACAGTGACTGCACCCAGAGGACGTTTGTATTGGGCTTGCTGACAGTCTAGCATGACCCTCTGGGAAGCCGCACCAACCAACCTCCCCACAGCAGCAAGTGTCTTCTGCCAATCGCTCTCGTTACAAAACAGTGACCCTTCCCACAATAGCATACACAGTTGACGAATAGACAATAACAACAACAGTACAGCATGAAACATGTTTATTGCACATTGACCCCTGCAGTGGAAGTAACAGATGAGCACATATACTCTTAGAGTGTCAAGCCTGATTATTTGCCCATGTAAGTGAGACCCAAACTATACCCACGCCTCTAATTAGTCAAGCCCTACCAGGCACGCATTGGGATGGCCAGTATTTTGGCTGCCAAAAAAAGGCCCAACTCAGTGACTCCCCTCTTTATCTTATAGCAAACTCACAAACACTCCCATCTGCAGTTCTATCTTCCTGTACTAGAGGTTGCTACTCTCTCCCCTGGTACCAGATCCTTGAAATAAGTTGGGAGCTCCTACATGGCTGCCCCTGGGTACCCAGTGTTGAAACGTTGCAGGCCTGTAGATGTTGCCGTGGGCTGGCCAAGGCTGGTGCACTTCGGTGGTAAAAGATGTATCAAACAGGCTTCTTAATAGTTCCAACCAGAGGCCATGCAGTTGCAAAAATGACTCCCCACCTCTTCAAGCAAGGTATTTGCAATCCAGACCAGCGGCCAACTTGCAAAAAAATAGGTACTCACACACAGTTCCATTGGGCAAGATAAACCCGGTAGAAACACTCACTGTTACCAGGAACAACTCCACGGGGTGCTGCATCCTCGCTTTTTGTACTTGGTCTGTACAGTCTATGTTTCTCAGCTGTCAGGATTTGGATCTGACCCAGTCCTCTACCACCTTCAAAACCTGCAGGCTCCCTTTGTGGCTGTCGTTCAGACCCAGTAAAGTCCAAGTTGGTACTTCTCCAAATATTTGATCTTCAGCTGTCATCTATTGTACAAGCTAGCATATAAATGCTGCACAAACTGTTGATACGTCCAGATGCAAGGCCTGGGATGATGCACTTTCATTCGTGGATGCACATATGATTCGCTCACTTCAGGATCCCCCACAGAGCTCACTCTTCTCACTTGTTCACCTTATATTCAAGCCTCCAGAGTGCAGTTCTAATTGGGCCCTTCACTTTTCAGGACTGCCTACAACATCTGATAGGTTTCCTAAAGGCACCAGTCCTTCATCCCTCCTTTTTCCAGAGACAGTGTGGTGGTACTTGGACTTGGGAATCCTGTTGATTGACTATTCTAAGGTCAAGACGTCACATAAATAGCAGTCGCCATGAAGTCCACACAGTTCTGTTTCACTAACCACTGTTCCAACAAATATTCTTCGACAGCTGATCCCCACAGGAGTCCTGGGGTTCGGTTAGATTGGACAGTATACCGACTCTGGAAGGGGGGGTTACACTTATAGTGGAGTTGTGTCACAGTGTGGCTTGGAATGAGCACTGGTGGGTAGAAGACAGAGGGATAAGGGGAAATTAAACCCAGCTTGGCCTTCTTGCAGACCCATACCAAGGACTCTGGCTTAGCCTCAGTAGGGTCCCTTTACCCAGGTCCGTCTTGCAAATGAGCTTCTGCTCAACGATGAACGCCTGGTTAAATAAAGACTTGACTGAGGGTGTTGGCTTCTGTTTGATTCTGTAAGGCCATTGGCTTTGAGGGCTCCCTTCTTCAATAGGAGACTCCCTTAGGACTCGTATCAGGTCTCAGCAGCTTATGTCTCTGTGTCTGGACCTATTGTTATGGATCGGTGTTCAGAGGGTACAGGGCTTTGAGATTCAGCTCCCAAGCCTAAAGATTCCCATAGCCATGCTGAGCTCAGGTTTGTAAAGTCGTGGGGTGGGGTTATGGAGTAGTCTACCCACCCTACTGCTATGTCAGCATGATGGGTCAGTCCTAGCAGGGATAAGAGGTGGCCAAAAAGAGCACTGGCAGAGGTTGGTAGGAGGTGTAGTCAGTCATAGTAAGTGGTACCTTGGATAGAGAGAGCACATGACAATGTCAAAGGCCACTGATACTGTGCTCCTGATAAGGGCACTTCAGCCCAAGAGCCTGTCAGGAGACGTCCAGCTCATGATGCCATCATGGACCATTATATGCCACCAGGAGTGTGAGTTGTTCACCCCACTGCCTCCCAACTTACGGTGTGTATGGGCCAGGTCTCCTGATATGGGATGCAGCACCCATGTTCGAGAAGAGAAACTGCGTTGTTTGCATCCAGGTCTGAGAGTCAGTGCCTAGCCCATGTTTCTTCCCGCCACCACCTCCATTAACCACAAAAGGGGAAGGAGAGACTGTTGATGTCTGCAATTTCTCTTTCTGGGGGCCCCGATTTATGGGTGTCTCTACTGAAGGTTAGATGATACTGAGCTGTCTGCTTGTGCCTGTACTATCAATTCCAATTCATTTATTGATTGATTGATTGACTTCAAATGTGTCACCAGGAAAGACATAATGAGCTGATAGCAGCTTGTTTCCAGATGCGTCCTGAGGGAAGAGGAAGGTAATAATACAATCAGAAACAATAGTTGCATAACAGGTGAAAACGAAACATCATAAACTGACACTACAATTAACAGGCAAATTTGCAGTTGTGCAGTTTATGCAAGGTTAAAGAAGGGATAGCAGTCCAGTTGGTAGCAAGGAGGTGCGGATAAAGTGCAAAGTGCAATAAATACAAAGAAGGGTTCCAAGGAAGTTACAAGGCAGTACAACTCAGGGACAGCAGGAGGAGATACAGGTTGATTGGTATTGACAAAGAAAAAAAGGGGGAGGTCGTCAGGTGAGGATCGGGGGGACACGGGTAGTGAGAAGTGTAACTGGGATAGGTATCAGGTGCAGTTGCAGGTGTGAGAAGTGAAGTCATGCAGAAGAGAGGCGAGCGAGCATTGGGAAGAGGCAGAGCGGATGTTTAGGGGGAGAGAATTCTATAGTTTGGGGAAGTGGTAGGGGAAAGCAGCTTGGCCAACTAGAGATTTCCTTGGGGGTAGTGCAAGGGAACGATAGCCAGAACTGAGAAGGGTGTAGGTGGAAGGTGAGTGAGGGGAGAGAAGAGAGTTAAGGTAGGAGGGGAGAGAGTCTAGCCAGTATTTAAAGAAAAAGGAGGTGCAGTGAACGAGACATCTGGCTTCGAGGGAGGGAAGGGAGAGGGAGGAATATAGGGAGCAATGGTGGGTGTGAGGTGGACAGACAAGAGCAAAGGGACAGAAGGAGTGAAAGAAGGGGTCCAGTCTGGCAAAGGTGGACTTAGGAGAAACACTGTAGACAATGTCTCCAAAGTCATTTTCAGGACAATAGCTCTGTGAGTAGGAAGAGGAATGCAACCTCTATTCCTTTATAACACATCAAGTTTAGAGTGAAGTTTTTTATGGATAGCATCCACATGCCCTGAAAAATCGAGATACCAGTCAAGCCAGACCCTAAGATACTTAAATGAGGGACCATCATCAATTGTGGCCCGATCTAAGGTGTGGTAGGAGGGGAAGACGGTAAGCTTAGTGAGCTTCTGCCTAGTGCCAAAGGTCATGGAGACAGTTTACTTGGCATTGAGGAATAGCTGATTTGACTGGAACCAGTGATGAACGTTGTTGAAGTCCAGCTGAAGCTTGGCCGTCAGATCAGAGGGGGAAGAACCAGAGGCAAAGAGTACTGTGTCATCTGCATACATGTGGATGGATGCAGAGGAGCAGGCAGTGGGGAGGTCATTCAGGAAGACAGAGAAGAGTAAAGGGCCAAGGACGGATCCTTGGGGGACACCAGATCTTTATCGAGGGTATCTCAGTCATCAGGTCACACATATGGAATTTCACCATTGGTGAAGCAGGATCCACGCAGAAAATTTTCAGCAGTACACTTGGGGCTGCCCACGATGATGTCATCTACCAACATCACCAACCCTATAAAAGTGTGAGTGGTCCTGCTCCCTTCTCAGTTCTTTCCCGCCATTGACTCTGTTCGCATCGGTCTCTGTGGAAGCTCCAATGCAGTTTCGTACCAGTTTTGCCTACGACTTTATTTTACTTAGCTTTTCAGAGTCTGTTTTTTACAAGAGATTCCCCTACCTTGTTTATGTCGAGAGTTATTCCTTCCATGTCTCTTTTCTATCGCTGCCACTACAGAAAGAAGATTGCCTCTACAGACGAACATATTCTCTGTGTCTGCTGTCTTGGACCAGACTATAACGGCTTGGACTGTGAGCTCTGCCATAAATTCAACCAAACCACCCTCAGACGACAAAAAAAGGCTCTCAGAAATATTCTGATTGAACTACAGGTAGCCAGTTCTGGGCAGGGGTCCTTGGGGGTCCCTCCTTCCCAGTTGCTGGTGGGTTCGTCGAGCTCTCAGGCTGCCAAGACCCAAGACAGGTCCTCAGGGAAAAGTCATAAAAAGACTGAGATCAGGATCGCTCCCCTCGGAAGTAGTCCCGCTGCCTAACAACTTCTTCCACCAGAGTACTCCAATGGCTGCAGCTGTGCCAACGCCTGTCACTGTACAGGTCTCTGTTCCCACCAGACCCATAATGACAATGACGCCGCCTGCGTCTCAGAGCAGCCAGTCGTCAACCCTCAGGTCGTTGGCCCCCAGTTCATCAATGCCCGGCTCATTGACAACAGTCCTCCCGTCGCAGCTTGATGCTTCTCAAGGCCCTTGGGCATCAGGCTCCCAAGGCCCGGCAGACAGGTCATTGCACCCGGTGCCGTTGACCCCTCCTCCATTGGCGCAGTAGTGTAGTGTCATCAATGATATCCTGACCACATTTACTATGGTCTTGGTCCATTAGCTGGGCGCGTTGAGACCTGGGTCCCCGTTACCGTTGACGGCACCATTGTCATCGATGCCACTTCAGCCTCCTTGGGCGGTTCCCTGCAGGCCATCGTCGGTCAGTCGTTCATTTGACCTCAGTGTGGAGTAGGTCGATGTCGAGGAGGAGTACCATCCTGACTTCATCTTGCCTGAGGAAGAGGAATAACCTCTTTCCTCTGACAGGGTCCACTGCCTCCTCAGTGAGAACTCTGTCAAGCATACTCCCAGGTCTCCTCCAGAGGACTCTACTTTCTTCAATGTTATGAAGCAGCTGTCCTCAGCCATGGGCTTCCATACTGAGGAAGAGGATGCCACCAGGAGGGATCTGGTGGAATTTCTGGAAATCCTGGAATCCCCTCCTAAGATCATTCCTCCTATCCTCCCAGCCCCAAGGAATGCCACTGCTGCCACTTGGCACAGACCTGATATGGTTCCAGCCATGCCCCACAAGGGGAATAAGTTACATCATGCCCCCTAGGGCTTTCCTTACTATGCTGCCCAACCCAAGACTGACTCCATGGTCATCAAGGCAGCCCATGACAGGTCAAAGGTGCCTAAGCACCCAAGTTCCCTCCCCCCAGACAGGGAATCCCGCAGGACTGACCTTTGGGGTAAAAGGGTATATACCTTCTCTACATTGAGGCTGAGGATTGCCAGTTATCTATCTCACATGGTCAAATACCAGAATACCATCTGGAAGAAGGGCAAGGCTGCTGCCCAGGCCCTCCCAAATTGTACCCAGAAACAGGAGTTTCTCAAATGCTTGCAGTGCTCAGGGGATATCAGCAAGCACCTCCTTAGGGCCCTCTGCAATATCTCAGATATTGGTGCCAGGACTGCTGCCACAGGCATTTTCCATCGTAGGCATTCCTAGCTGAGGGTCTCAGGCTTTGCGGCCGATGTCCAGCAAAAGGTGCACAACACCCCTTTCAGTGGCTGTAAACTATTTGGGCCAGATGTTCAGGACATCATCAATGACCTACAGGCATCTGGCAGGGTATTAAGTCTGTCCACTCACTCTATCATACACAGCCTAGAAGCAGACAGTGCACTGCCTTTCGCAAAGTGTACCACAAGTCCGGAGCAGCCCACCATACACAAGGCAAGAGAAAGGCCTCCTCTGTCTTGCCTACCCACACCTCCTCTGGCGCCGCAGCGAAGCACCCCAGGGGTGACAGTTCAGCCCCAATGGATGGATCCACCTCAGCTTGACTCCTTGCTAGACCTCCCTCTTCTGGTCCTTGACCAAGAGGAGGTAGTCGGAGGTCGGATCTACCTCCATCTCAATCAATGGAGAAACATTACTTCAGATGTCTGGATTCTTCAGATTATAGAGAGGGGTCACACTCTGAAACTCATAGAAATACCCCAGAGACCCCTCCAGTACTCTCCACCTATACCCTGGCCCAGCTGTCCATCCTCCGGGAGGAGGCACAGTCCCTACTGCAGAAAAAGGCCATTAAGCCAGTGCCCAGGCACCAATGGGACAGGGGATTTTATTCCAGGTTATTCCTGATCCCCAAAAGAACTGGAGATCTGAGACTCATTCTAGATCTTGAGGACCTCAGTATGTATGTCCAGTAATAAAAGGTCCACGTGGTCACCCTACCATGCCTGATGCCTCTGCTCAAACGGGGCACCTGGCTGTGCTCCGTGGACATGCAGGATGCTTACCTGAATATCTCAGTGTTTCCACCGCACAGGAGGTTCCTCTGGTTTCTCTTTCAGGGCAAGCACTACCAATTCAAGGTATTGCCCTTTGGCTTATCCTCTATGCCACAGGCCTTTACAAAGTGCTTAGCAGCAGTAGCTGCAGCTCTCAGAAGGGAGGGACTGTATGTTTTGCCCTGTCTGAACGACTGGCTCCTAAAGGCCCTGTCCAGGGAGCAGCTCCTTCAGACTCCGAAAATAGCCTTTCAGCTGTTTTCTTCTTTGGGCATCACTGTCAACCTGCCCAAGTTTGTCCTGACCCCGTCCCAGAGGTTGCAATGTATAGGGGTGGCTCTGGACTCCACACAGGGCAAGGCCTTCCTACCTTAAAACGGGGTGGATTGCCTCATTGCCGAAGCTCAGGAGGTAGCACAGAGCCAGGGTATATCTGAGGCTACTGGGTGTGTTGGCCATAGCAGGTCCTTTAATGGACCCTCAGAGTGCAATGGGACCAATGCACGGATGAATTAGATCAGTTAGTGCTGGTCTCTTCCTCAGTCTGCAAGGTGCTCCAGTGGTGGATGGACCCACAGAATCTGTTATGAGGGGCCCCATTCCAGATCTCCTCCCCTCAGCAGATCCTCACCATGGATGCCTCCGGTTTGGGCTGGGGAGTACACCTGGGTACCTTTTAGACTCTAGAAACATGGTCCCAGTTCAAAACCTCCCTGGAGAAGAGGGTGGTCCTGTATGCCATGCAGGCTTTTCAGAACCATCTCCTTCTGGGTCAACTGTTGATCCAGTCCGACAACCTCAGCATTGTCTACTACATCAACAAGCAGGAGGGAACGCATTCATACTCCCTGTTCAGGGAGGCCATGGGAGTATGCTACTGGGCACTAGACCGCAGTCTAGTTCTCCCAGCAGTCCACATCCCAGGCATGCTAAACATCCTGGCAGGCAGCCTCAGCAGGACACAGTCCAGCATGCATGAGTGGCAACTTCTGTCATCCATAGAAGAAGATCTGTTCACCAGATGGGGTCATCCAGATTTGGATCTTTTACATCCCCACGCTGCGTAAAACTGCCCAGTTTTTGCTCGCTAGATCCAGGGCCTGGAGTTTTCTTCTGAGACACGTTGTCCCTCTCCTGGAGTGGGAGGTTTCTTTATGCCTTCCCTCCCTTTCCTTTGATTCAGAGGGTGCTAATCAAGCTGCAAATGGAGGGGGCCAGCATGATCTTGGTAGCTCCATTCTGGCCACGGCAGATATGGTTTCCATTACTGCAACAGTTAGTGGAGGACCCTCTGGTCCTTCTGCACCTCTGCAAGGATCTGTTGACACAGGCTTAGGGGATCCTGGTCCATCAAAATCTCAGGTCCCTTCATCTACATGCCGGGCTGCTGAAGACATAGCCATCACCCTGTTCAGAGTGTCCCAGAGAGTGCGGGCATCCTCATGGCAGCTCAGAGGCCCTCCACTAGGGCCAAATATGCCATGAAGTGAAAGAGATTTGCCATCTGGGCTGCCAAGCATCACCTGGACCCTTTTACTTGTCTGGTAAGGCAGATCCTGGACTACCTGATATCTCTGTCAGACTCAGGCCTCCAGTACTCCTCCTCCAGCAAGGTGTACCATTCAGCTGTCTCTGCCTTTCATGAGCCCGTGGGTGGCTGCACTGTGGCTCAGTTGGTTGTATCCTGTACTTTTCTCAGGGGCATCCTGCATCTGAAACCTCCAATCCATTCCACTGTCCCGGACTGGGATTTCAATTTTGATTTGGAGAAGTTGACCCCGTTTCCATTTGAGCCAGCCGCAACTTGCATACTATGCTTTCTCTCTTGGAAAGCATTATTTTTAGTTGCTGTTACCTCTGCTCAAAGGATTTCCAAGCTTCAGGCTCTCTGGTGTGAAGAGCCTTATTTAATTTTTCACAAGGATAGGGTGTCTTTGTGCATGAACCCTATGTTTCTCACTAAGGTGATGTCTGAGTTTACCCTGAATCAGTCTATCCACCTACCAGTTTATTTTCCGAAGCATGCTAATCCAGGGGAAGCACTGCTCCATACATTAGAGGTGTCCAGAATTTTTGAAGTATTATCTGCTCCAAACCTAGGAATGCAGAAAGTCGAAGCAGCTTTTTGTTTCTTTCACCCCAGGTAGAGAAGGAGTTCAGGTTTCTAAACAATGTTTGTTCAAATGGTTGGCACATTGTATTGTGTTCTGCTACAACAAGCATGGCAAAGAGTTGCCAAGGGCGGTAAAAGTCCATTCCACAAGGGGCATGGTTACCTCTGTGGCTTGTTTTAAAGGGATTTTAGCTGCTGACATTTGTGCTGCTGCCACTTGGAGTACCATCCATACTTTCACCAAGCACTACAGTCTGGACATTGCTTCTAGAGCCTGTGCAGGTTTTGGCTGGGCTGTCCTGCAGTGCCTCATGTCTTAAGCTTTGACAAAACCTTCCTCCCAGACTGATGTGTTGCATTTGTAACTGCTTGGGGCTCATTCCATTTGAGTGATCTGATGACTGAGATACCCCTTCCCCCATGAAGATGGAACAGTTACGTACTGTAATAACTTACGTAACAGTAGATCTTCGAGGGGATCTCAGTCATCAGGTCTGCCTTCCCACCCACCATTCCCCTTTTTTGGGGTTCTGTTCTCAGAACTGGCTCACTGATGTATCCAGCCTTTTATTTTGGCCAGGGCACCTCTCTCTCTCTCCTCGGTTCCCCATGGCACAGGTGTGCTCTCTTAGTCTCCAGGGGAAAGAACTGAGGAGGGAGCGGGGCCTTATAGGGTTGGTGATGTTGGCAGATGACATCAGCGTGGGTGGCCCCTGTGATACTGCTGAAAATCTTCCGTGTGGATCCTGCTTCACCGACGGTGAAGTTCCATATGTGTGAACTGATGACTGAGATCCCCTTGAAGATCTACCATTACGATAAGTTCTTACAGAACTGTTCTTTCTGATTGGGAGGTGGGGGGATAGGGAATTGCCTGTTCTTACAGATTGAGTCCTACCCTCAGGGTAGAAGTGAAACCAATTAGTTGAGCGGTCGGAGAGCCCTGCTGGCTTAAGCTTGTTAAGGAGAAGGGGGTTGGCTACAGAGTCAAAGGCTTTGGCCAGGTTGACAAAGATGGCAGAGGTGATAAGGCCCTGATCCATGCCTGAGAGAATGGAGTCAGTAAGCTGGAGAAGGGAGGAGGAGAATTTACAGAAACTAGACTGGAAGGGGCCGGGGGTGAAGAAAGAGGGGAGGAGTCAAGGAAGGGTGAGAGCTGAGCCAGCGCAATGTGTTCTTGTAGCTTAACCAAGGTGGGTAGCAAGGAGATAGAGCACTAGTTGCCAGGACAGGTGGAGTTCAACTCAAAGGCAACAAAGAGAAGGTCAGAAATGAGGGTGTCACCCACCTTGAGGACCAGAGAGGAGGACTGGGTTGTGGCAAAATAAAGGGCATGAATGACCTTCCAGAATTTGTAGTGGCCTGGGCTGTTATTTTACTGATATGCCTGCCACCTTGGAATCAACAGCTTAAGGACTATGCTGCTAGTTTTGATTTGCCTTGTGATCAGGAGAGGGGTGCAGGATGCTACCAGCACCTGTGCAAGAGTAAGACGAAAATGCGGTAGGGCCCGAAAACCCTGCTGGTGGACCAGGGAGGTCCAGGAGGTGGTGCGGGGAAAGAAGGCAGCCTATAGGCAATTGAAGTGCTCAAGGAGTGAAAGGGATCGAGGGGAGTACGAGCTGATGGCTAGAAGGGCCACTAGGGTGGTGAGGGCGGCTAAGGCAAGGAAGGAGCAGAACCTGGCCAGGAAATTAGGGAGAGGAACAAGGGTTCTTTAGATACATTGGGAAAAACGAAGGTGAAGGGGCAGATTAGCAGGATTAAAACAGGGGAGAGATGGGCACAAGACCCGGGGGCAGGCTAAGGTACTAAATGAGTACTTCACCTCAGTTTTCACCAAGGAAAGTGGGGGTGCTGCATCATACATGGGAGGAGACAGAGATACTGAGGAAGGGGGGACCCTTACCGATCGGCGGGTTTGGGGGAGAGGGGGAGGCATCACTGGCAGGATGAGGGAAGGCTAAGCAAGAAGAAGAGGTAGCGGAAGTGGAAATCACAGCAGAGAGAGTGAAGGAAGCCCTCAGGTCCCTTAAGACGGAGAAAGCACCAGGGCCGGATAAATTACATCCCAGAGTGCTGAAGGAACTTGCGGATGTCCTGGCGAAACCCCTGGCGGAGCTTTTCACCATCTCTCTGATGACAGGGTGGGTGCCACAGGACTGGAAGGTGGTGCATATAGTGCCTATCCACAAGGGGGGATCAAGGGAAGTGGCAGGGAACTACAGGCCTGTCAGCCTGACATCAGTGGTGGGCAAGGTGATGGAGGGCATTGTCAAGGAGAGGCTGGGGGGGGGCCTGGAAAAGTCAGGGTGCCTGGACGATAGACAGCATGGCTTCGTCCTGGGGAAATCGTGTCAGACAAACCTTGTGGAGTTCTATGACTGGGTGACGAGTGCCTTGGACCTGGGTAGACCAGTGGACGTCCTCTTTCTAGACTTCAGCAAGGCATTTGACTCTGTTCCTCACGTGGGCCTGTTGGATAAGCTGGGAGAAATGGGGGTAGGGAACCAGATGATCAGGTAGATAGGCAATTGGCTCCAGGACCGGACCCAGAGGGTCGTAGTTGGCGGGATAGTCTCATCCCCAAGGAGGGTCATTAGTGGGGTCCCACAGGGATCAGTCCTTGGGCCCCTCCTGTTCAACGCCTACGTCTCTGACATAAGGACAGGTATCAGGAGTGAGATGAGTGTCTTTGCAGATGACTCAAAACTGGGGCGGTGGTGGATGGGGAGGAGGGAGGGTGGCCACACAGGGGACCTGGAGGCTCTGGAAAGATGGTCTAGAAAGTGGAAGCTGAGGTTCAATGCAGGGAATGCAAGTACTGCACCTGGGGCCAGAAACCCGGCCAAGTGTACACCGGGGGCAAATGCTACAAGTCTCGATGGCTGAGAGGGACCTGGGGTGGTGGTGGATGTCAAATGAACAACCCAGAGGCAGCAGCCAAGGCCAACAGGATGCTGGGATGCATCGCTAGGGGGATCACCTCCAGAAGGAGGGAAGTGATACTCCCTCTGTATAACTGCTTGGTGAGGCCGCACCTCGAGTACTGCGTGCAGTTTTGGAGGCCACACTTAAAGAGGGACATTAAACTCCTGGAAAGGGTCCAGAGGAGGGCAACCAAAATGATTTGGGGCTTGGGGGACAGGACCTATGAGGAGAGGCTCGAAGAGCTAAATATGTACACATTGGAAGAGAGAAGGGACCGGGGGGACATGATAGAGGTCTTCAGGTACATGAAGGGGGTAAATAGGGGAGGAACAGTCAGGGTGCTTTGAAGGAAGGAGGACGGGGCCACTAGAGGGCATGGGTGGAAGCTGGAGGGGGGAAGATTCAGGGGAGAAAGGAGGAGGTGCTACTTCACTGAGAGGGTGGTGGAGCCATGGAATGTGCTGCCTAGGGGGCTGGTGGAGGCAGAGACGGTGGAGGGGTTCAAGAGGGGTGGACAGGTACAGGGGAAGGGTTCTGGAAGCAAAATTCAATGCAGCGAGAATATACGGAACTGGGAAGGGAGAAGCCAGAGAAGGCGAGGGGGGCAGCAATGTCAGCTCCCAGGGTGGGGGCTGACCAAACGAGCAGACACGAAAGCCCGTTAGGCCTATTCTGCTGGCATTTTAGTATGTTAGTAAATAAAGTGTGTCCTGCTTGACAGTGGATTTCTTGGTATGGATAATACCTGTGTTTGTTTGTGAGAAGTCTGGTGCCCTGAGCATTGTCTCCTGAGTCCAGGAGATGTCCGCCCTAAACCTGACTTCCATCCAGGTAAGAGGAGACCCAGTTGGGGTGGGTTAGTTACAGGTCTTGATCCTTGTGTCCTCTGTTTCAAATGCACTGGCCTGCAGTCCCTGTATTCTAAGCCCAAATCAGCCACAGGCATTAATTTCCCTTATAGTGTATGGTGGACCGTTGTTCTCCACCAAAATCAGTTAACTGTAAAATGTTGTTCTGCTGCAGTAGTGACGGCCATAGTGCAGCAGAACGACTTTTCATTCTGCTGCACTACGGTCGTAACACAACACCGATTGCAGCAGAAACGGCAGGCTCAACCAGATAACTGTGAGCCGGCCTGGTGGCGCTGAGGGTTGAGGCGCTGGACACCACACCGTATGCCACACTGGTGACCCAGGTTCGGGAACGAACCCGGGTCGTCGGGGGTTGGCAGAGAGGGGATAGGATTGAGCATCCTTAGGACTGCTCTCCTTCCCCGGGGGGGGGGGGGATACAACTGCCGCTGCACTGGTGACCACCAGCGGAGGCTGGAGGCTCTACAGTGCATGGCCACAAGATGCTGGGTATTGGAGCTGCAGCAGACATCATTTCGGGGTGCGCGGGAGCGTGCACCAGCCGAGCTGGACGTCATTGCACGTCCGAGCTCCAGGGGCACACAAGAACAGGGAAAATAACGTCGCCATGGATAGGCGACGGCACCAGTCCCCAATGCCCATCGCTGGGCCAACCCTGACTGACCTTCCAGGTCCTCCACAGCCGACCCTACCATGCAGCCGGAGTCTGTCTGTAAGAGCACCCAAGAGGAGTAGGGCCACCCACCCTGGGAGGGTTAGACCAGGGGTACCAGCTGCAGGAAGGAGGGGGAGAGAGGAGGTACAGCTTGGGGGGGGGGTCTCTGGCGAGCAGGACATGGACTCAGATGCCTGAGAGAGGTCCATGGGGCCGCAACCGGAGGGAAATAAAGTAAAAAAAAAACAAAAAAAAACAGATAACTGTGGTGGCGGCGGCAACACGATCGCCCAGCACTCACAAACTGTAGGATCAACCAGATGGTTCCACATTTAATTAAAAGGCAGGATCAACCAGATATATAAATGGTACTTGCAAACAGGAGAGTCTCCTCATGGACACTGCTTCTCGCTAAACGAGGAATTTGGCTGCCATGTTTTTTTGTTTTTTTTTTTAAAGCTCGCCCACACCTGTTCAGCAACCATTCGAATATTGCCCTATCAAAATGACTGACACCTGCTCCATAGCAACCTCAAATCCCCACCCTGACAGCTAATTGAAAAGTTTGTGACCTATACCAAAACAAATGTAAACACTGCAGTGATGTTGAAATTATCATTACCACTGTTTTCTTGTCCTCAAAGTGCAGGTTTTCCCCAGACACTATATAGAAAAGTGTATGGCTCCCGATGCACAACAAGGCTATTCTTCAACTTCGTGGTTACTATGCTGACTGTGTGACCTCTCCAGCTGCGCTCTCGAGATCAACCGTTGGCATAGTAACCACTCAGGAGAACAGCCTTGTTGTGCATTGGGAGCCATACACTATCCTATATAGGCTGTACTCTTGAGTGTCCTTCTTTGGCAGCGGGGCCAAAAAATGACTTTCTGTTTCTGAATCTAGAATGTTTGTTGTCAAGATGATTACTGCATTCATTTGCTTTCAGCTGTCACTCCTCTATTCTAATTTTAATTTCAATAGCAACAATTTTAATTTTTGTGTAAAAATTTGTGAACTGATTAGTTTTATTCTCTCATATATTGACATTTGTTTAGAATGATTGTTTTTTGAAAACATACTGTCTTGCTGATTACTTCCAAAATGTTTTACTTTTTTAAAAAGTAGAGAAACCTGCCAACAGAACACAGAACTTCAACATTTCTGAAATATTTCCATGAGAACAACCTCTTGTGGTTATGAAAGTACTTGGTATGTTTAGAAATAAACAGTCCTGACTGGCTGAGAACAATGTCATGACTTAGTTATAATGGGCTGTCTGGATCCACCTGATCACTGGTTTTCCTGGATAATTTTGATCTGTTGCCAACTGCTGAGCACCTATACTACCAAGGGATTGGGGTTAGACCTCCATATGCCCTCCTGCTGCCTTTAGCTAGATAAGCAGTTAGTCTGCCCTTCGCGCCAATTGCCTCCAAGTCTAGCCAACTGACTTCTGGGGGCTGGGCTAACCAGTCCTTAATTAAATGTGTCTGTGCCACCAGGAAATAATCCCTCAGGTCAGGGAAGTTCAGGCCCCCGCCTTTGTGTTTGTTTAAAGTCTTTTTAAGCTAGTCCTGGCTGTCTTCCCCTGCCAGATAAACCCTGAGAAAGCCTTCTCAACCTTTATAATATCTCTCTTAACAATCTTCATTGGGAGCATTTGCAATAGGTACAGGAGCCTAGGCAGCATGTTCATTTTGAGTAGATTAATACATCCCATCCAGGATATAGGCAGTTCTTGCCATCTCCTAAGTTCCTCTGTAAGCTTCTTGATTCCAGGGGTGTAGTTCAAGTGGTATAGGTCTGTGATAGTTTTCCCAATGTATATCCCAAGGTATTTAAATGAAACATGCACTTCCCTAAACCCCCATCCACCCAGCAGTATAGAGCTTCCTTGGCCTAGATATAAAATCTCTGATTTATCTATGTTTATTTTATATCCCGAGAATCCCGTAAATCTCAGGATAAGGGACAGAAGTGGGGTTATCGAATGCTCTGGTTCTCTCAAGTACGGTATCATGTCGTCCAAATATAAAGACAATTTGTGATGCTTTCCACTTTCCCCTTTCACCCCATGAATTTCAGGGCAATCCCTTATAGCGATGGCCAAGGGTTCAGTTGCCAAGGCAAAAAGAAGTGGGGGATACAGGGTATCCCTGCCATGTTCCGCGGTGCAGTGGGAAGTTTTCAGAGAGGGAGCCATTCGCCAGCACCGAAGCTGGGGAGAATACAACACCCTTACCATTCCAACGAACTCCTCTTCCAGGCCAAATTTGGCAAGGACCTCGAATAGATATTCCCATTCTATTCGGTCGAATGCCTTCTCAGCGTCTAATGACAATACTGCTGTTAAACCGGGGGTGCCGAGAAGAGCAGTGGACCACATAAAGGGCTTTCCTGACATTATGGTAAGAGTGCCTCCCTTGTATAAAACCGGTCTGATCCAGGTGTATTAGGGTCGGGAGTATTCCATTCAATCTAGATACCAAGATTTTTACATAAATCTTAGCATCCGAGTTGAGGAGAGATATCGGGCGGTATAAGGCACAGTCTTTAGGGTCCCTCCCGGGCTTTGGTGTCACACACACAACTGCCTCCCCCATAGACAGCGGAAGTATGTTTCCTTCCTTAGCCTCTTTAAAGACCTCCCAGAGAGTGTTCACTGCCTTCTCCCCTGCGGTTCTGTAAAACTCCACGGGAAGTCCATCTGGGCCACTCACCTTGCCAGTCTTCATCTGCTGAATGGCGGATTTAATTCCCCCTGGGAATCTCCTTGGCCAGCACTTCCCTTTGCTGAGGGGATAGCTCAGGAATTTTAATCGTGTTTAAGAATTCCCCTTTGCTTTCTCCAGGGAGCCACCACACTCTGATTGGTATAGCGCCTGGTATAATTGTCTAAATCTGTTTTTTATAGCCCCCTGGTCTTTAACTGAGCCTCCCCCACTGTCCCTCACCTCTAGGATCTTAGATGTCCCTCGCCTCCCTTTAATTAACTTTGCCAGTAATGGTCCCGGCTTGTTGCCCCATTCGTAAAACTTGTGTCTAAGGTTAAAGTAGTGTCTTTGGGCCTCTTCAGAAAGGGTATTGTTTAGAGCCTCCCTAGATGCAGCCAGTAATTGTAGGACCTCCTGTCCCTCTCCCCTTGCAGCCCTCTGTTCCAATTCTTGACTTTTTAATTGGAGTTCCTCTTGTCATTTCCGTTTGTCCTTCTTGTACTTAGCCACAAAGTTTATGATGGCTCCCCTAAGGTATGCCGTCACTGCATCTCACAGTATCTGTTTGGAGGGCGCATAGTCCTTGTTTAAATCAATGTATAATGCAAATTGGTTCTTGAGGTATGATATGAATTCCTCTGACCCGAATAAATAAGTGGGAAAGCACCAAGAGGAGCCCTCCTCTCTTTCCATATCCATTTCCAACATAGCCAAAACCATAGCGTGGTCCGAGACATGAATAGGTCCATATTTAACATTAATTAGCTTAGGGTACTATCCCTCCTCTATGTAAATATGATCAATCCTGGACCATGTTTTATGTGGATTGGAAAAGAATGTGTATTCTTGAAGTGTAGGGTTGGCCAGCCTCCAGGCATCCAGCATGTTCAAATCTATCAGTCCCTCTCTCCGTATCCTTATGTAGTTCCTGCCCTTTCCCTTGCCCTCAGAGTGATCCAGAAGCAGGTCCGGGGTGCAGTTGAAATCTCCCCCTAGGATAAGTCCCCAAAATTGTTCTTTTACTAAAATATCCAATATATTTTGGTAGAAGGTCGGATCAAAAACTGCTGGCACATACACACTACCAAAAGTTATCGGTGCATCATACAATGTTCCTTCCACAAAAATATGTGTACCTTCCTTTGTGTCTTGTACTACCGTAGACAGTTTGAAGGGCAGGTGTTTATGCATCAGTATAGCTACTCCCCTCTTATGCAAGGAATATGAGGCAACGTAGTATGCACCCACCCAGTCCCGGACCAGCTTCTGGTGCTCAGAGGGAGTTAGGTGCGTTTCCTGAAGTAGGGCCATCTGAGTTTGTACCTTACACAGTGCAGTCAGGACGCAGGTCCTCTTAACAGGAGAGGAAAATCCCCTGACATTCTATGAGATGACATTTAATTTTTCTTTAATACTTATATGTATGACCATGTCTGTCTCTTCCCCTCTGCCCAGTACAGTGATACCAAACATTAAGAACCCCACAAAAATGACTTTTCCTTTCTGCACAAAGATGGACTGTATATCAAAGATTAAAAAACATTTAACTTGTGTAACTTTTAAACAGCTGTGTACACCAAACTGTTTACATCACCCCCCCCCCATATCCCCTACAGTAACATACAGCAGTCCCATTGGGATGAGTACATACTATCCCCTTAAAAGAAAAAGCAGATATGTTTTGGCATTTGTCGTGCTCGTCTATGCTCCACCTCCATCCCCGGTTCCTCCCTTAAGTTGCATAACTAACCTGTTAGTCTTTCGCCCATGAATATTTATCCAGAGCGTAAAAGCCTCCAAATCCCGTTTTAAACTGATGTGCCCAATTTTCTCCTGCCTGGACAAGTCACGAGGAGGAGAGCAAAACCACTCCCCATAGGCCAACACCACGTTTACCACTCTTTCAGGCCTTAAACCTCCCTCTTCGGTTCATTCCCCAAGTCGTCATGTTTTATTCCACTACTGGGGGGGGGAGTGCGCAAGCTCTGAAGTGAAACTTACAGCATAAGAGCACATGGCTGGCCACACAAATTAGTTACCATGCGCAGGCCCACCATGCGCCCAAGCTTCTCTACACCAGCAGCAAATCCCAACCCCGGTTCCATCCAGTCGATCAGAAACATAGGGTGGGAAAGACTTCCCAGCCAAACTCACCACCTCCCCCAACCCCCGCAAGCCCCTAAAAACCCACATTCTTCTGTCCTTCTGTTGAAAACCATTAAGTGAGAGGGGAGATACCTTATGTGTGCAGTGTAGACCACGCCGTTCAAATGCCACGCAGAGGCCCACCATACGCACACTTCTATTCCCTCCCGCTCTGTTGGACCAAGTCTCCAGGGGAGCTGCACAGCAAAGACAGTCTCGCAGTTCCTCTTTCCATTTAATAAAGTCCCAGTAGATGCTGTCCAGCAAAACATAAACAGGGGAGGGAGGGGGGAGAAGTGCTGGATTGGAAACAGACATGAGTTTGGAGGTGTCACAACCCCAGCATCCCCTAGGGCGTCTAGAGACCCGGCTTTGCTCGAAACTTTATGTTTGTAGTTTACAAATAATGGTAAGAATACTAGATCACATAACTTAAAACTTCTAACCAATATTAATCATACAACAAAAAGAAATAATTTCATAACTCAGAGAATACCACAATTTTGTAACACTTTGCCTATTGCTATTTTTGCCAGTTTAGATATAGACCGGTTTAAGTATAAATTGGACCAATATATGGGAAATAGAAAATTTCAGTTTCTGCCGTTGGGTTAATGGCAGTGAGTTCATCAGTGGGTCTCCGCCCTTGAACTCATATAATCCTATGAACCTGTTCCGATCTCTCTGATTATCTGGCGCATCCAAGACATCGCAGGCTGGGCAGTTGGGCGACTACAGCAGGAATCCATTAAACAAAATCTGCAGCAAGTAAATTGTGGTGCTGTTATCACATAGTTTCAAGTTAGGCTTCGAAGCTCAAGCCCCTCTCTCACTTTCACGACCCTCCTGCAGCAAGTTCCACATAATGATTAAGTAAAGAATAAGGACTTGGAGCGAGTGTTCCCTCCCCTATTGGGAGATATGGAGGTGCACGTTCATGTTGTTCATCCCACTCTCTTCCTAAGCTCTGGCATAAACGATGCAGCTTTGTCCACTTCCCAGAAGCTGTAGGAGGCCCCTTCATGTTGAATCTTTAAAATAGCTGGAAACACCATGTACCACTCCACCTTTAGCTTTTGACATTTGGCAATCGCATCATTAAATGCCCTTCTTTTCTTTCCAATTCAGGGGGAGTGATCCTGGGAGATAAAAAGCTTTGATCCCTCAAATTGGAGGCTCGGGATGTTTTTATAGGCATTCCATACTTCCTGCCTGTCCTGGAAATTATGAAATCTAAATATCACTTGGTGAGGGGGCTGTCCCTCCGGTGGCGTAGGCTGGACCGCCCAGTGCGCACTGTCTAATTTAAATTGGCTCCCTTTCGGATTCAGACCTAGTAGGCCTGGGAGTATCTTGGCACAGAAGTCTAACACACTTGGACCCTCTTTTCCCTCAGGGAGGCTCCGCAGCCGCAAGTTGTATCTGCGGTGATAATTTTCTTGGTAATCTAGGGCCTCCCTGAGCTCAGTGACTTCCTTCTTGAGGGCTGCTATTCTCCCAGGCAGTGGCACCAACATATCCTCCGCACTTGAGATTCAGCTCTCTGCCTCCTTGATTCTCTCCTGCTGTTGGGTTATCTGAGCGTCGAGGGATGAAAGCCGGTGATCAGTCTTCTTGTCCAGGCTCTCGAGCTTAGCGACGAGCGCCTCCAGCAATTGGTCCTTTAATTCACACCCAATCACGGCTATTTCAGCAGCTGAAATAGATATAGGCCCCATCGCCACTACCTAAGAAGCCTGGGGCTGTTTCTTAGTCTGCTTAGACCCTGTACGCTGCAATTTCCCACCGAAACACCACAAATTCGTCCATCTCAGCAAGCGGCTCACTATTATGGGGTTTTCAAGCGAAAGTTAGTCACTATAATGAGGTTTTTTAATCAAATTTGGAACTGGGGATTGGAGCTTGACTCAAACATGTCTTCATGCCATGCGTTGGTCATGTGATCTCTCGGTAGGGACCTCTTTAAAATCAACCTGAAAGGTAATTTAGCAATTGTTTCATGAACTCACCTTTTGGGTTGGATTTGAACATTTTCACTTACTGGTTTAATGAGGTGGGGTCATAAGAAAACTATGTTGAAAATGTGGTGTTAAATGTTAAAAAACAACAAAGTTATGAAGGTACATTGAAATTTTGCAGTGCTGGCTCATAACTTTGGTAATTTTCAATATATATTTTTTTGCTCCTTCCCTAACTCCGCAGCCCCACTCCTTCGGGCTCTTCACGCTGGCGCTCCTCTTTTTTGGTGGCCCCGACTCCTGCTGCCATGCCTGTCTCCGCTTTCCCCGAGGCTCTGCCGATACTCGCCATGGTGGTCTGGCTTATCCCTACTGGGGGGCTCCCCACAGGTGGAGACGAGTGGGGGATAAAGTGGGGAGAAAGCATCTGTATACCGGGGATGTTGGTCGAGGGCCAGGCACACTGCACTAAGCTATCAGCGTTAAGAGGAATCCTATTGGAAGGCCATCATCCAATGCTGCAGGTGGACATTTTCCACTTTTCAGGGCCCCACCCACCTTCCACGGGTGTAGCCGTGATAGTGTCCTAAGGGCAGGGACACTCTGCTGTGTACGGTTATTCACATAGCCTAGAGCATCTCCACAGGCCACCACCAGGGGCCACTCCAAGAGGGATCCACACCAACCCACCCCCCAGGAGGGAAGGCGTCCAAAGGATGCTGGTAAATCCCTCCCTGCTGGCCTCCGCTCTTGACACCTGCACTCGGGACATGAACCCGGGTCACCAGCATGCCAGAATGATGCCCTATTTTTCGGTGCCAAGGAGCCAGCAATTTTCAGTATTTTAATTACAGATTTTCAACGTAGCCATTTTTCACACTACCTCATAACCTTGACAGGTGTCATTTTTCAAATCCTGGCCAAAAACACTTGTGGCATGTAATGACATTTCTAGCAGTATTTTATAAATGACACCTGTCATGTTTAGAAAGAAGGGTCATAAAAACACTGTTTAAAATTTTAAGTCATGAAGAAATGTTGAATTGTTTCAAGGTTTACTTATAACTTTATTTTAGGCTGCTAGGGTGGGATATTCAGGCTGCACCAGGCTGTGGTGCAAGCCTGGGTGCAGCGGAACTGGGATGTGCCAGGGCGCTGACAGGGTGATATTCAACGGTGCTGCACCATGGCTCAGCACCGTTGAATATCGCTCTGTGGCCACCCGCATTGTGCATGGCGCAGTGGCACTGCACCAGCGCAAGTGGCCAGAGAGGGGCAGGGGGATGCGCTAGCGCAAGTGCCATTGCACTAGGCGCATCAACCGCGATATTCAAAGGTGCACATGCAAATGGAGCCATAATGCATGCAAGGCACAAATGGGGCCATTTGCATGTCATTATGGCCCCATTTGCATGCAGGTGCGCCCATCCCCGGCGACTTGCGCCTGGCACCCTGCCAGGCTGCAGCCATCTGGGACTGACGCCCCCTGCACAAGCGGCAAAGTGCCCCACTGCCCAATCATGGGCAAATGTATAACAATAAAACGTCCCATATCCCTGGTGGTCCAGTGGACCGCTCCCAGCCCGATCGCGGGCATATGTATGAAAATGAAACGTCCTGTATCCCTGGTGGTCCAGTGGACCGCTGGCAGCCCGATCGCGGGCATATGTATGAAAACCCACCCTCCCACTGAGTCCCGCCACCCCACCCCCCGGTCAACGGCGGGCGGCAGCTCCCCACCCGCAAGCCGCCCACCACCTGACTGCGTGCAGTACAGCTGTATACCACTGGTCCACAGCGTGAGCCAGTGGGCGTCTGGGCACCGTGCCGTGCTACACAGTCCAGATATGTGTTCACATATCTGGACTGTACTCTAATATATATTAATGAATGCCGCCCAACGGCAATGCTGTGGACCCGGCGGCTACAGCTGGCTTGTCACGCAATCGTGAAACTGCTGGTGGCTACCGCGTCGAGCGAGATGGCGGGCGCTCTAATACCATGGACCACCAGAGATGGATTTAATCTTTCTTTAGACTTCTGCCCACGATCGGGCTGCGAGCGGTCCACTGGACCACCAGGGATATAGGACGTTTTATTATTATACATATGCCCATGATCGGGCATGGGGGGGGCGCTACCTGACGCAGGGTGCTGTCGGAGCTCGGGTGGCCACTCACAGCTGGCAGCTGTCGTGTTGCACCCTGCAATACGGCAGCTCACCTGTGGGTGGCCGGCTGTTGCTCCTTTATTTTTTTGGAACAACTGTAGGCGGCGCATGTAGGGGTTGTGCCTGCGTGGGCCCGCGCATCCCGGGCTGAATATCGGGATGTGTGGGGGTATGCATGGGCACCCACCCCTATGCGCCACATACATACTAATCTTGCCCGGCGCCAGGTTGTCCCACTCACTTTCCCCTTTGAATATCCGCTGGGCACATCAGTGGGTTGAACATGGCACAACTGTGTTGCGCCGTACGCAACCCTTCTGAATATCCCACCCATAGTGTGCAACATATCCTTTATGTTATCCCACCTCGTGAACATAACAGGTGTCATTTTCAAATCCCTTCCGAAACGTGTTTAATAGGGACGTGGATATGTTCTGTCCACACTTCTGGCAGTTGCCTTTCCCTTTAAGACTTGTAGGAAAAGTCTTCAAGCTGGCCCCTTCCACCCACCTGGGTGGTAACTCCCTCAACTCTGCCCCATGACACCAGATCTTCCTTTCCGCTGGAAGAAGCAGGTTCCCTCCTTACTGCTGTCACACTAAGTAGGTCCTTTGCTAGTAAATCTCTGGATTTACTTCCAAAACGTTTCAAAAAACCTTTTCTTCAGGCTCGATCATTGAAAGTGACCATAATGGACAACAAGTCCACTCCCGGGTTCCATAGGTGCCCTTGTGGGCAAACGGATGTGCACACCACGTGCATCTATTGCCTGAGGCACAAGCATGATCCCCAGGCCTGTGACATTTGTCATACCTTCCACCCTACCATTCTTGAGGACCGCCTTGCCCGACTCAGGTTAGGTCAGCAAAGCGAACATAACCCGCCGGTAAAGTCTAAGGATGCCCATTGGGTGGTCTCCATGGCTGCAGGGTCCGTTGAACAGCTTGCAATGTTTAAGGAAGCTGCGGCACTGGCCGCTTCCCACTCCTGTTCGATGGCTGCCTTCATACTGCTCCAGCTAGGATTGACTTTCATGGGATCCTTCAAAGAATTGTGCCAGTCTGTGCCGGCCCAGTGGCGCTGGAGGTTGAGGCGCTGGCTGCTGCACCTCGCAGCACACCGGCAACCTGAGTTCAGGAACAAGCCCGGGTCGCCGGGGCTTGGCAGGGGGAGAGAGGATCGAGCGTCTGGAGGACTGCTCTCCTCTCTCTCGGGGGGGGGGGATGGGTACCACGTCGTCCCACTCATTGATTGCCCTCTGGTGGTGACTAGAGGGCATTATTGGTCGGGAGGTGTACTCCAACATAATCACGTTGGTAGGGAGAGGGGAACCGGAGAAACAGGAGGAAAAGGTTCCTGGCAGGGCTCCATGATGGTCTGCTGTACCGAGGGCCAACCCCAGCTTCTGGATTGGGTCTCTAGGGAGGGAGCGCCACCTTCCTGGCCCCACCACAGAGGGCAAGTCATGGGGGAATCACCAAGGTCGGCGAGTGCGGGATGGCAAGACCAGAGAGAGAGAGTCCCTCCTTCGGAAGGCCAAAGCCCCTGCCAGTGCTTGGGAAGATAAACATCTGAATTAAAAAAAAAAAAAAAAAATTTTGCCAGTTCTTGCCAACGCTTGGTCAGGGACCCTCCAAGCACAAATCCAAGCCAAAGAAAGAGTCCAAAAAACTGTTTCGGTGACGTTCATGTGATAGGGAGTGCTCTAGGTCAAGAGCTTCCGATTCCTATGCTTCTCCGGATCCGACTTCGGTCGAATACTCGGCCTATGCCGCTGGATCCTCGGTCACCCCATCGGGCCAGTTGACCAAGATGCTGGTTGATTTTCCAGCTGAGATTTTTCTCGAATCAGTTGACCAGTTGTTGACTGAAGAGGCCGACACTTCCTTGTCTGGGACTCCAGTCCTGACTCAGACCGTTGGGACGGATCAGTCCACTGACCCGCCGCCTCTTGTCGACAACCAAGACCTAGAGGAGCCTCTGCATTTGCTGACTCCCTCCGAGCCCTGCTGGTCCTCCCAGTGGTCAAGGCTGAGGTCTCGGTCTTCTTCCCATGGTTCGAGCAGTTTTTGCCATTAGTGCTCCTGCTGTCAACACCACAACAAGCGGCGCCTCTGCTACTCTTCGTCCTCGTCCTGTTCAGGTGAGGAGAGGCTTTAGCGCAAGTTACGTCGATGCTACGAGGATCTCGTGGCAACAGCTGGTGCTCACCAGCATGAAGCTGGCTCCAGCTACTACGCTGGCCATCACCTGGCTTTTGCCCAACAGGCTGATGCCTTCTCTGCCTAAGGAGCCGACCAAGTCAGTCCCGGCTCGGCTGACCCTGGCATCTCCACCGATTCTGGTGGAACCACCACCTAAACAGCCGCCGACCACTGCTGCGACCAAAGGACTTTCCCATTGGCTGTCGGTCACCGTCAACCCTGACGGTCCACAGAGGGTCAGTGGGGACTCGGACAATCGACATCTTTTTAGTGACTCCTCGGAGTCAGAGGGTTCCTCCCTGCACTCTCGTCTGGTCGATGAATCAGTGGGGGATCTCTCAATGGACAAAGGCCCTTCCTCCTTTAGGGGCCTTCTCCACTTGATCTCCTAGTCCATGGGTATGAATAAGTAGTCCATCCAGAAACAGGCTCGTTACCCACTGACAGAGATCCTCGACTGGGGGGATACTCCTGCGGAGGCCTTCCCAGTGGCAGAAGCCATGCTTGGCCCTGCCCTGGAGCTTTGGCAGTGCCCCGCTTCCTGCCCCTCGCCTTCTTCCCAGATGGCTTGCAAGTATGCAGTACCTACCAGTTTCCTCTCGGGATTTACAGAACACCCCTTGACTGAGGGGCTGGAGGCCGATTCTGTGTTTAGTCACTCCCGAAATACTGGGGATGTCGACAAGCCACCTGACAAGGAGTCCAAGAAATTGGACCATGCGGCTTAAAAAGTCTACGCTGCCTCCTCGCTTGATCTTTGCTGGGCGAGCTCAGCCCTCCTTATGGCCCACTTCTTCCATGCCCTGCTGGGCACCCTGGATGAGGTGCTTCCTCATCTGCTGGCAGACCTCCAGACCATGGTCAAACAGGTATGGGACCAGGGCCAGATTGTATCTAAGCAGCGGCTTCAGACAGCCATGGACATTGGGGACTCCTGTGTCCACTCCGTGGCAGCCGCAGTGGCCATGCACCGCAGGGTTTGGCTGAGGATCTCGACCATCATGGTAGACACTCAGCACAAGCCGGCAGATGTTCCTTTCCTGGGCACGGACTTGTTTGGACCCATGGTCAAGGGCCACCTCACCCGCATTGAGAAGTCCATTGCCACCTTGGACTCCTTGGCGTCTGCCCAAAAGGACCCAAGGGCTCCAAGCAGCAGCAGAAAAGAAAGCCCTTTCAGTCTACCTCTACTCTTGTGGCCAAACCAGCCAAACCCCAGGCTGGTCAGCAGGCCCAGGCCTGGCAACCTCGGCCAAAGTCAGTGGCCTCGGTTGTCCATAAGCGTGGAGGAGAGGCTCCAGTGGCTCCTCAGCTGGACCCTCCTCCAAGCCTGCCCAGTGATGGGATATGGGTGCCTCCCTCATGCCCATCTCACCTCCCATGGGGGGCCAACTCCACCACTTCCTTTCCACCTGGTCCGCTGTCTCCACAGTCAGGTGGGTCCTTGAGGTGGTGGGTCAGGGTCTGCCTCTGGAATTCAAGCAGTACCCTCCTTGCCAAGCCCGTGCTCCATGGGAGGACTTGGTATCCACAGACATTCTGTCAGCTGTCAGAGCCAACATAGTCCAGCTTCTCCACAAGGAGTTTGTGGTTCCTGTCGCGGATGGCAAGGCAAGGCAAATTTTATTTTTCAGGCGCCCAATCCCAGAGGCTCTGGGTGCCATACAATAAATGCATCAGAAACAATTAAAACACAATGAATAAAATATCAGGAACACCCAGGGTTTCTCTCCAGTTACTTCCTGGTGCAAAAACGGACAGGGAGCTGGTGCCTCATTCTAGATCTGCACGACCTGAACAAGTTTCTCAAGTTGTGCACCTTCAAGTTGGTAATTCTGTCGATCATACCATCTCTAGAGCAGGGCATGTGGTTTTTCTCCCTGGATCTTCAGGATGCGTTCTTTCACGTCCCACTCCATCCATCACACCGAAGGTTCCTCCACTTTCAAGCAAAGGGAACCCTCTATGAGTTCAAAACAACAGGAAAACTCACACTCCAGAGCCATGGAAGTGAGTCCCCAGTGAAGGTGGCAACAGTTTGCCAAAAAGATGCAAGCAGTACAGTTCTTGAGTTGAAAAAACTTTTGGTTTATTTTCCAAATCACTCAATACACCAAAGAGTGCTGCTGCAAAGTACCCTCTACGAGTTCCAGACTATGCCATTTGGCCTGTCCTCAGCCCCCAGGGTCTTCACCAAGTGCATCGCAGTGTGGTGGCAGCTTACCTGAGGTGCTGAGGGGTCCGAGTTTACCCCTACATGGACGACTGGCTGACAGCAGGTCCCTTCAGGCAGGAGGTGGAGCGGTCCAGGTACCTGTCCCACCAGACCTGTGTCAGTCTTGGCCTCCTGGTCAACGAGGCCAAGTCGGAACCCGTACCTTTGCAGGTGATCCATTTCATCAGGGCGAAGCTCGACTCTCGCAGAGCCAGAGCCGGCTCCCAGCGGACAGGGTGGAGGCTCTCTCCTCCTTTGCCTGGTCATTTCAGGTTGGGCAGTTGCGCCCTGCCCAGGACTTCCTGCACCTGCTGGGTTACGTGGTGGCCTGCACCAGTGTGGTCCAATGGGCTCGCTGGAGAATGTGCTCCCTGCAATGGGAGCTGGCCAGCTAGTGATCTCAGTGCAGGGGTTACTTCCATCAGTTTATCACTGTGACCCAGCGGATGTGGGATGCCCTCAGGTATTGGTTAGTCCCAGAGCATCTACAGGAAGGGATTCCATTTGTCTGCCCAGAGCCAACTATCATCCTGATGACCGATGCCTCTCTCTCATGGGCTGAGGTGCCCACCTGGAGGAACACAGAGTCCATAGGCTTTGGACCCCCAAGGAGTCCCGATGTGACATCAACCTGCTGGAGCTCCTAGCAGTTCGGCTGGTGCTGACTGTATTCGCTCCGCACATCCAGGGTCAGGAGGTCCAGGTCCAAACGGACAACACCATGACCAAGTACTATCTCAAGAAACAAGGCAGGACGTACTCGCTGCCACTGTGCAGGGAAGCTGTCCGTGTGTGGACCCATGTGCACAGCCTGGAGGCTGATGATCTAGCCATTCATGTGGCAGGGGCCTCCAACCAGCTGGCGGATGCCCTCAGCCGAGTGGGCAAGATGTATCATGAGTGGTCTCTCCACCCAGAGGTAATACACAGTCCGTTCTCCCAGTGGGGCGCCCCACAGGTGGACCTGTTCACCTCCAGGGAAAACGGAAAGTTGAGGCTGTTTTGTGCCTGCCCCCTCAGCAGGGAATGCTGCAGGGGGATGCCTACTCGAGACCCTGGACCCCAGGCCTCTTTTATGCCTTCCCTCCTCTCCCCTTGATCCACAAGGTGCTGCTCAATGCCAAGAGGGACAAGGCACAAGTGAGCCTGGTGGCTCTGATCTGGCCACACCAGTTCTGGTACCCCGATCTCCTCAGCCTCAGCAGCAGGCTCCCGAGGAGTCTTCCTCTCCGCCTGGACCTGCTCTCTTATCAAGCAGGGGAAGGTACTCCATCCTGACCTTCAATCCCTGCACCTGACAGCCTGGTTCCAGAGCAGCTAAAGTTCCAGGCTTTGGATCTCTCTGTAGATGTCCTCACCGTTGTGGAGGCATCTTGGAAGGAGTCAACCAGGAAATGCTCTGCCTTCAAGTGGAAGAGGTTTTCTATTTGGTGCCAGGGCAAGGAGCTGAACCTCTTGTCCTGTCCGGTGGCTAGCATCCTTGACTAACTGTGTTCCCTCTCTAAGTCAGGCCTTCAGTTGACAACCCTTAAGGTGCACCTGGCAGCCATCTCTGCTTACCGGGTACAAGCCGGTCAGCAGTCAGTGGTGCAGGAGAAGGTGGTCTGGCACTTCTTTAAAGGCCCTGACCACATTTCCCCTCCAGTGTGTGAACCACCACCTTAGGATCTGTTGCTGGTTTTGACAAAGCTCATGGGCAAGCCATTCGAACTTATGCACAGGTGTGACATGTCTCATCTGTTGTGGAAGACTGCCTTCTTGGTGGCTATCACATCAGTCAAAAGGATCAGTGAGCTCCAGGCGCTTTCAGTAGAGACTCCTTACCTGGTCTTCCACAGGGGCAAGGTTGTCCTGCATCCCAACCTGATGTTCCTCCCGAAGGTTGTGTCAGATTTCCACCCTAATCAGGTGATTAATCTCCCAGTGTGCTTCTCCAGCCACACCTCAGAGGCCGAGCACAGGCTCCATACTTTGGACTTGCGGCGAGTGTTTGCCTACTGTAAGGAACACATGGCTGGAGTTTGGAATGAGGTTCTCCAGCTGTTTGTCATCTACATTGAAGCTGCACCTGGTAGACTGGTAGCTAAGTGGATGATTGGCAGGTGGATTGTATCCTGCATCGACCTCTGCTATAGGTTGGCGGGTAGGGAGCCTCCCAGAGGGCTAAGGGCTCATTCCACCCGCCATATCGCTGCCTCGGTGGCTGCTTCCAGGGACGTCCCTGTTCAGGAAATCTGCAGGGCTGCTACCTGGAGGTCAGCACACACCTTCATTTTCCATTACCACATTGACATCGAGTCATGCCAGGATGCTGGTTTTGGGGCCTCAGTTTTCTAATCTCTGTTCCATAAGTTGGGGGTCTCTGCTCTGCCTCCCTCCTCCCAGAGAACCGCTAGAAGTCTGCCAGAAGTGTGGCTAGAACATCATATCCACATCCCTAGAAAAACAGGTTACTCACCTGTAATAGTAGTTGTAGGAGTGGTATATGATGTTCATCCACACGGACCCACCCAACCTCTCCTGGCTTTGGCACACAACACTGCTTTCAGCACAAAATCTGGCATCATGGGGCGGAGCCAAAAGCGTTACCACCCGGGAGAGTGGGAGGAGCCAGCTTGAAGACATTTCCAGCAAGTCTTAAAGGGAAAGGCAACTGCCAGAAGTGTGGATCAACATTTTATTTATTTGTTTGAGATATTCAGAAAGACCTTTGAGTCAAAGACTCATTTACAAAGGTTCCACGTCATACGTAAAGTATAGAGAACAAAACATGTTTTACAGGTTGTTAGCACATAACAAAGATCATACACAGTAATGATGATTTTTTTTTTGTTACACATGGTGACACATTTGTTTCAGGGGGTGAGCTACCCTTCCAGGGTAGGTATGACTTAACACGAGAGTCGCACAGCCATAGAGGAGCAGAGAGGTTCCGAAGTGGCTGCTTGTCAGAAGTAAGTTATCTCGAGGGGGCCATTATGCAATCGGGAGTCAGAGAAGTTAGGGGTCTCCGGGGGTGAGGGGGTGGGGGGGGTCAGTTGCAGTCACACAGGTTTGAGGCTTGTAGGTGATTCCTTAGTCTGGTTTTGTAAGGGCCAAGCCTAGTTTCTTCCGTGATTAGACTGGGGAGGGCATTCGTCCAGGATGGGGCTTTGTAGCAGAAAGTTCGCTGGAATTGGGCGGTCCGGCCACATGGTACCCATAGCAACGGTTTGTTCGAGCTGCGGATTGTTCTGCCTGGTGGTGTTGTGAGGATAAATTGGTTTAGCACGGGGGTGAGGCCTAGGATAATTTTTTTGGTACTTAGGCAGGTGTGATACCTAATTCTGTTGTCAAGGTTTAGCCAGTTTGCGGTGCTATAGAGGGTGCATGTGTGTGTGAGGCGGTCACATCCTAGGATGAGCCAGCAGGCTTTGTTAAGCACAAGCCGGAGACGTTTTAGGGCTGTGGAGGCTGCCACACTGTAGACAAGGATGCCGGAGTCCAGCAGGGAGAGGATGGAGGAGTTTATGGTGAGTTGTAATGCTTCAGGGGTGAGGCAGTGTTTGTATCGGTAGAGAACTCCTAGTCTGGAGCTAAGGGCAGTTGATAGGTGTTGGATATGGAGGTTAAAGTTGAGGGCAGGGTCTAGTGTGATCCCTAGGTATTTAAAGTTACTTACTTGTTCTAGGGGTGTCAGTTTAGCAGTGAGAAATTGGGGGCAGAGGTTTTTGAAGGGGTTCTGGGGATGAGAGAAAATCATGACTTCTGTTTTATTGTAATTTATTGTAAGACGTTGGGTGGCAAGCCATTTTTCGATTTCTCAGAAAGAATGTTGGAGAGTTTCGTGGAGTTTGGAGGGTGCCAGGTCAGAGGCGTACGGGACGGCATCGTCCGCGCACAGTAGCAGGTTGCCGGGGCAGGCAGACGGGAGGGAGTTAAGGTATAGACTGAAGAGTAGGGGGCCCAGTATGGAGCCTTGTGGGACACCGGAGTGGATAGGGAGACAGGGGGACAGGACAGTGCCAACCTTGACCATCTGCGTTCTGTCAGAGAGGCAGCTGGTAAACCAGTTCATGGCGTCCTTAGAGAAGCCAGTGTAAGCCAGAGTGTTTAGTAAGAGGGCGTGGTTGACGGTATCAAATACCTTAGATAGGTCCGTGAAGATGGCGCCAGTGAGGTGCCCACGGTCCAAGGTAGAGTGAACATGGGAGGTAAATTCAAGGAGGGCAGTGGTGGTACTATGACCCTTTCGGAAGCCATGTTGCTGGTTGGTTAGCAGGTGATATTTATTAAGGTGGTCAGTATGTTGGTCGGCAACTATGCCTCGAAGCGCTTTTAGATGGGGTAGAATGGAGATGTTGCAGTAGTTGTCAGTGGATGTGCAGTCCCAATTTTTGTGGATGGGTGTGATGTAGGCCGATTTCCAGGGGGCCGGGAATTTCCCTTGACAGAGGGAGCAGTTCAGAATGTGGGTGAGTGGTGCTAGGACTTCCAGGAGGGTGAGGCGGAGATGTCTCAGGTCCAGGAAGTCGTGGCTATAGTGATGGTGGCTAATGGCCTTGGTTAGGTAGGGCTTTGCTGTCTCAGGGGTGAGGACTCGTAGATAGAAAGGTGGAGCGAGGGGGCTGGGGGGAGATTTTGGCCAGAGGGGGTCAAATAAGTTTGGGGGAGCACATGGGAGAGATCAGTGAAGGCCGAGTTTAGGGCTGAGGCGATACTGAGGGGGTCGGTAGAGAGGCTACCCTCAATTTGCATTTGGTCAGGTGGCAGATTAGGGGTTTTGCCACAGAGCTCCTTAATGTTTTCCCAGAACTTGCGCCCAGTGCCCCAGGTGGAGGTTAAGGTAACTTTGTAATAGTCCGCTTTGGCAGTGCGTATGGCCCAGGTGCATTTGTTTCAGGCTTCCCTATACCGTTGCCTGTCAAAAGGTCGTTGGGTCTCATTAGCTAGGTGTCATAGGTCATCACGCTGTCGCAGTAGGCCTAGGAGGTGGTCTGAGAACCAAGGGGCATGGTTTCCCTTGGACATTGTTTTGGTAAGGGGGGCGAACTTGTCGCAGGCCGTATTGAAAGTGGTGATGAATAGGTCAAGGGCTTGGTCTGGGTCGAGGGTGTTTGCTAGGGGAGTCCAGTCCCAGTCTCTGAGGTGGGCCTTGAGTTGAGCTAGTTTGCCAGGCCTAAGTTTGGCTGAGAAATAATTTTAGGAGGGGCTATGCGGGAAGTGCCAGACCAGCTGCAGATGACCAGTGAGTGGTCACTTAGAGCGTCAGAGAGGACCAGGGTACTGGTAATTTTGTGGGGGCGGTTTGTGAAGACTAGGTCTAGTAGACAGGCTGTCCCCGTACGCATGTTTACCCGGGTAGGGGTTTTGATGACTTGTGTGAGATTGAGGGCAGCAGCCTCATTAATGAACGGGGCGGCTGTCTTGGCCAGCCAGTTAATGTTGAAGTCTCCAGGGAGAATTTTTTCATGCTTTGGGGGTAGGGTAGCGAGATAGGACATAATGGCTTGGAAGGCTGGTTTCTGGTCTCTGGGAGGGACATAGGCAGCGGTGAGGAGGAGGGGGGCGGTAGACTTTCCTAGTGTTAATTTTATGGTGAGGGCCTGAGCCTTGGAAGTTAGCTGGGGCAGAGGAAGTAGATGGCCTGAGAGAGATTTCTCGAGGTAGAAGGCGCAGCCTTCCCCTCTCTTTCCCACTCGGTCTGAGCGGAAGAGGAGGTATCCAGGGTGGTATACTGCTGAGTCAGGGACAGTGGGGGAGAGCCAGGTTTCACTCACTGCAATGACATCAGGTTGATGCTGTTGTACCCACCCCTGGAAAGAGTCCCATTTTCTTTGAAGGCTGCAGACGTTTAGTGAGGCAATGCATAGCCCATTTACTGGGGATGGGTGGGCCGGTGTGGGATTCTGTGGTCCAGGGTTGGGGTGGACATTGTCCGACAGGAGCAGAAGAAGACAGAATGATCGGAGGCGATATCTAGTTGCTCGAGTAGTTAGCCATTGGTAGATTTGCTGCGGGGGTCCCATGGTGGGTATTGGCAGTTTCAGGGTGTGTGGGGCTGCTAGGAGGAGTAGGTGGGGTTGGGGGGTGGTGCAGAATGGTGTGGCAGCAGTGGGAGGTTGGCAGGAGAAGGAGGAGTTCCAGAGAGTCACCCGCTGTGGGGGGGGGTAGGTAGGGATGGGAAGTTTAAGTACCTGTTTGTGTGTGAGGTGTGGTAAGGGTGGCATGCTGCTTCCTGGTTATCAGCCCTGGCTGGTAGTTCGTATGTGGATTGGGGGGGGGGGTGTTGTGAGTGACTGGTTGCATGAGGATAGGGAGGGGCAGATTTGGTGCCCTTTGCTGCGTTGGATGGGGCGTGTGGTGTTTGCGGAAGCAAAACAAGGAGAGTGATGATGGGGAGTGGGAACATGGTGGGCTCTAGGGCTAGCTGGAAGAGTCAGGTCAGAAGGAAGAAAAAAGGGGGTGGCCCTCTAGAGGTAGTAGAGTATAAGCTGCAGATGGGAAAGCTGGCTGATAGGTTATTTCGAGATCATGTGATCAGAAATATACCTATGTAAGGAGATGCCGACCAAGGGTGATGGTGGGGGTGGCGGGGCAAAGTCTGCTGTAGTGGGAGTGAGCGGTCGCGATCAGGCAAGCTGCTGCAGTTCCGTGCAAGTACCTTGTGCGCTTTAAGATTCGGGTCCATTTGCGGTGGTGGGCTGGGGGAGAGCCATTCGCTGCCCTCGCGACCTCCTGGTCACAGCTGTGGAGGAGAGGGAGAGAAAGAGAGAGAGGTTATAAAGGCGGGGGGGAGCTACAAACACGGGGGGACTAGTATGTATCGGGATTCAGGTTCAGCAGATTGTTAAAATAACAAATAAGTAACTTTAAGAAAAACAATTTAAGTCAACAGCTTAATGGTAGAGGTCCCATACAATGGTAACAGCTTTCTTTAGCATCCAAAAATCTGTCTCCACTGCTGCGCTGAGATTAATTAAAAGACAAAGAAAAAGGCGCCAAGAGCTGAAATTCAGAGTCTGCTGTAGTGGGAGTGAGCGGTCGTGATCAGGCGAGCTGCTGCAGTTCCGTGCAAGTACCTTGTGCGCTTTAAGATTCGAGTCCGTTTGCGGTGGTGGACTGGGGGAGAGCCGTTCGCTGCCCTCGCGACCTCCTGGTCACAGCTTGTGCGCTTTAAGATTCGGGTCCGTTTGCGGTGGTGGGCTGGGGGAGAGCCATTCGCTGCCCTCGCGACCTCCTGGTCACAGCTTGTGCGCTTTAAGATTCTGGTCTGTTTGTGGTGGTGGGCTGGGGGAAAGCCGTTTGCTGCCCTCGCGACCTCCTGGTCACAGCTTGTGCACTTTAAGATTTGGGTCCGTTTGCGGTGGTGGGCTGGGGGAGAGCCGTTCGCTGCCCTCGTGACCTCCTGGTCACAGCTGCTAGAACTACTGTTACAGGTGAGTAACCTGTTTTTCCTCAGTCACACTGCAAAGTCCCCTTTCAGATGGGATTTACAAAATCCTACATATCTTGATCATGTTAGGTCATAAAAAGACTGTGTTGGAAATTTGGGGTCAAAATGTGGGAGCCCACTGAAAATTAGATATTGCCTCTCAGCTGTCCTATCCTAGGTAAGCGCAATTTAAAAATGTTTAAAAGCAGGACCCCACTGAAAATGAGATATTGCATCTCATCTGGTCTACCCTGGATAAATATACAGTAAAAATGTGAAAGCAGGACCCCCCACTGAACTGTTCATCTATGCTGCTCTATCCTGGGAAAATACATTGTAAAAGCTGGACCCCACTGAAAATGCAACGTGCCTTTCAGCTGGGCTGACCTGGGTAAATACATTATAAAACTGGGTAAAAGCAGGGCCCCATCAAAAATGAGATATTGCATCTCAAGAAAAGTTTAATTTTTTTCAATGTTTACTCATAACATTGCAATGTGGGCAGATTTTGGCCCCCAGTTTTCAACATAGCCCTCTTGTTACCTCACCTCATGTACATGACAGGTGTTATTTTTCAAATCTCCTCTAAAACATGCTTTTACATTTGCTCCGCAAAGTCACCTTTTGAACAGGATTTAAAAAATTCCACCTGCAGTGGTTACAATGTGGGATCATAAAATTACAGTGTTGAAAATTAGGGGTCAAAAAACTACAAACTTATGAGGAAACATTTAATTTTTTTTTATGTTTACTCATAACATTTTGATTTTTGCAGGTGTTGGCCACAAATGTACATGTAGGCCTTTTGTTACCCCACCTGATGAACAAGACAATTGAAAGGCTATGCCTATAGTTCAATGGGGTGAGAAACCAGTCATGCCCCCTTCCTGAGCTATATAAGCAGTTTCTTCCAGACTCCTCCTTAAGTAATTTTTTCATTGCCAGCCGGAGGCTCTGTCCATGTCTGCCTTCTCTCCTGGGGCCTGCTGGGGCTTGGCCCCCTCCCCCGTCTGCCTCCCTCCTTTCTTTGTGCTTTGGGCTCTGCTTGATTTGTGCGGTACTTCCGCTTGTTGTGTTTCTCCTGCTTTTTGGTTAGTATTGCTCGCTTCCGGCTGCTGCATGCTTCTTTGTGTTGCTTGTTTCCTGTCCTCCTGTGTTTGTGTGTTTCATTTTGCATTTTCTTTGGGGGGGTTTCTAGTTTTTTCTAGCATCCTGTTGCACTTTGTTTGTATTGTGCTAATCCTGTGCTTCTGCTATTTAGGCTCCCATTTACTCACTAGATTTCAGCAAACCCTCAGTATAACTGCAATTGTTATCTGTATGTTTCAGCTCAGCTGCTGCTTCCCTGCTTCTGCTGTCTCTGTACTTTTCCACCTTAATTGTTTGCACCTGGTCCAGGCTCGTCCTGCTCCAGCTAGCTGCCACTCTCTACTCTCCTCTGTTTGTCTCGGCAGTTCTGCTCAATTCATTCAATGTTAGCTGAGTCAGGCAGTTACTACCCCCAGCTTTTAATTCCCCTGCTTATTCTTCTGCAGTGTAGTGTGCCTCTGCTGCAGTTTATTGTTGCTCAACAGCCTCAGCAGCTTGCTATCATTTGACTGTGTCCTTAACTAGGACCTTGCCAGTAAAAGCACCTCTATTTTGTTTGTTTTTTTACCCTATCAACATTACGGTGCTGTTTAGTCTCATGGTGCTCAGATTGTGGTTTCCTGTTATTCCCGTGGCGGGGGACTGTGATGTCATGGTGGGGCATTGAGGCTCCAAGTAGCAGTAACACGCCTTATGTAAGCTATATGATTTTGCCCTGCTTTCTTGCCTACATGGCTTTCAGTTATCCATGCATAAATCATTAACATTGCAGTATGCTTGGCCTTCAGATATTCATTGCATTCCATTACTGCACTGCATGCTCCCTACAGGAATAACCTATCTCTGCTTAACGGGGTTCCACTACTCAAAGTGGATGATAGGGAAAATCCAGGTGACTGTATGTCGGTGAGCCTGACATCAATGGTGGAAGAACTCGTGGAGACACTTATCAAGGAGGAGAAAGTTGCTTTTTTTTGGAGGAAATTACTTAATTGATACAAACCAGTATGGATTCTCCAACGGCTAATCATTTCAGACCAAATTAATAATTTTCTTAATGTAGTGAGTGACACAAATGGCAGACAGAGGTCAGGCAGTGGATGTGCTGTATCTAGATTTTAGTAAAGCATTTGACTCAGTACCACACATAAAGCTAATTAGACAGATGAGCCAGCTAGGGCTAAGGAATGGGATAACTGACTCGTTCAAAAACTGGCTGATTATCAGAACCTAGAGGATGTTCCTGAACAGTAAATTCTTTGAAGGCACTATAGTGACTAGTGAAGCACTGCAGGGTTCAGTCTAGTGACCACTACTGTTTAGTATGTGTATCTGTGACATATGCAAGGGTATTCAGGTCTATTCACAGATAATCCTAAACTCAGCAGGAGGATCAACAGTAAAGAAGGATTAACGTTCTGAGGCAGGAATCGGATGGGAAAAGACTGGAGAAATGGTCCAGTTTTGGCAGTTGAAATTCAATGCCGTAAGTGCAGGGTGATGCATATAGAGGTTACAAATCCTGGAATGGTTTACTATATTGCTGGGATGCCAGTAGAGCATGGAGGAGGAGAGAGACCTGGGGATGATAATTAAGTGATAACATTCGGTATGCCGGGGTATATGAAGGAATGACTGGCTGATGAGGTCAGTCTCAGCATGTAATCAACCACAGAAGCCGATTATTTCAAGTATACTCCGGCTAACTGAATGTTATTACTGTTGTACAACTAGGAATTTTGAACCCAGGATTTTGAAAGTTCTGTGACAGTTAAAGTGGAACGTGGCCTTTTGTGCCCCTTTTTTCTGTGAACTAAATTAATAAACTACTGTGAGCATGTCCGAAATGTGGATAACCTACTGTGGGTATGTGTAAAATGTGGATGACCTAATAACATTCTGTGGGCATGTGTAAAATGTGGATAACGTACTGTGGGCATGTCTAAAATGTGTTTGTAATAGTTTGTGGTGTATTAAATAACAGTTTTCCTGTGTTCTGATTGGCTTACAATGGTTTTATGTGATAACAGCGATTCTTTAACAGCGCTGATCACATAGAGCGACAAAAGAGCCCGAAGTCAAAAGGGCGAACCGCATAGCAGTGACTGTTGCAAACAGCGATGGCACTTACTGTAACAAACATGGCGAATGAACCAAGCCCCCCCACAGCCCCCAAAATTATGATTACTAACTCCCAGGGGAGCAGACAGAGAAAAAAAAAATAAAAACCCCACAAAGCAAAATATTTCCCTGCACCAGGACCCGAACCTGGCACCACAGGCTTCAGGGGCAGTGACTCAAGCCTCTACATTAAACAGCCAGCTCGGCAGGGCTTGGCCAACCTATTCCCAATATGCGCTTTATACAGCGAGTGTAGCTCAGTGCTACACTAATTATAACTACTTCTCAGTCATTTTTGATAGTTGTTCTAAATTACGAGTGGTATTTATTGAGTCGCTCATTTTGAGCCGCTCAATAGTACTCGCTCATATCACTGTACACCGCTTACAATAGATACCTTTCATATAATAAGAAATAATTTAAAACCATCTTCTCAGTGCAATAAGGCATACTGGAGGGTTAACGTGATGCTGGGGTGCATAGGGAACAAGATTGCTTGCAGAAGGAGGGAAGGGATACTGCCCCTGTATAGATCACTAGTCAGGCCACACCTGTAGTATTCTGTACACTTCTGAGGTCTGTATCTAAGGAAGGACAAGGCTAGATTAGAGATATGCATAGAAAGGCAACAAAATTATATGTTGTCAACAAAGCAAAGCGTATGAGGAAAGATTAAAAAGTCACAACCTGTTAGGCTGACCCTTCAGCGTAGCAGTAGTGCTACCGCTCATGACGCTGGTGTCCCAAGTTCAGGAACAAGCTTGGGTCATCAGGAGCCAACCAGGGGAGGAGTATCGAGCATCCCAGGGGATGCTGTTCTCCTATGGGGGTGGGGGCTGCCGTCTTTGCTGCCATACTGCCACCTGGGTGACCACAGGTGGCAGTGCATTAAGGAGCAGCTAGTAGAGAGGGTGGATGTTGGCTGGTGCTGCATCAGGCATGCTTGTATGCATGCACTTGTGCATCTTCATTGCCACCATCCTAGGTAAGAGACAGAAAGTGGAAAAATACCCCAGTCAGCAGGATGACGCTGGCTGCCAACAAGCCCCATGCCTGGCTACTCAGGTGCCACCTCCACACACCGGATCCATTCTGCGGTGGAGCTTGGGAGCATCTCTGCCACCCCCGCTAGAGGTAGTTCAAGCTCTGGAGATACTATGAAGGTGAAGGTAAGTCCTGGGAGATGCAAGGGTAATGGGGCTGGGGCAGCTGAGCAGATGGTGGCTGACCGAAGATGAAGGGGCCAAAACAGCAGTAGCTGCAACAAAAAAGAAAATGTGCAATATGTACTTACCTTGAAGCTATAAGGGAGAGTAGGAGCATGATAGAGTCTTTCATGTTCATGAAAGTGTTGCATGGACACAGCAAATCTATTTATTCTGAGAAACCCCACAAGGGAGTCATGTACTTAAGCTGGAAGGTGGGGGGGACCTAAGAAGATATTAGCATTAGTACTATTTCACTGAAAAGGTGGTGGATGCGTGGAATAAACTTCCAGGCAATGTTATGGAGGCAGAGACAGTATCAAGGTTCAAGAGAAACTGGGATGTAGTTAAAGGAATTTTAAGATGGGATAATGTAGGAAAGAGGGGGACATAAGAGGGAAATAACTGTGGTTAGAAGGATTCTAACTAAGGACTCTTGAGACAGACTACGCTGACTGTTCCGGTCTTTTTCTGTCCTTCTCTTTTTCTATATTTCTTAGCACTATTCCAAGTCTGGTGGAGGGGAAACCCTTTAGCTTCATTTGGACTCTGGATCTGTAGTGCCTGGTGAGAGGCACAAGTCAATTAACTGCATCACCAGTCTTCCACATCCCCAACACCTGGGGCAGGAGCTTCAGAGCAGGGACTAGAGTCATTATCTTTCTATTTTTGGCACCATTCCTCTGGTGGTTGAGGACTGGTTCTTTCACACTCCCCTAAAGCCACTTCTTGTTGTAAGACTAGTGTAACTTTGGTTAGGCAGATTTTGGGCAGCTCTGTGGAACCCACAGCACTTGGGCTATATTGCTGGAGATCCCAAGTCAAGGTGATCTTGCTGTAGCTGCTGTCTTGGCTCCAGGTCCTCTAAGGGTTTCTCGGGTTTTCTTGGATCCTTGAACCCCAAATTTAAATCCTGGAATTCTTAGCTCAATGTCGCAGGAATCTTGGGGTGATTTTGCTGGTGTTGTGGTCCTCTTTGGTGCAGCCAGTTAGAATACGATTTCCCCTTTCCGCTTTCCCTGTAGGGCAGGCATTTCTGTTTCTAAGTCTCTGTTGCTTCATTATTATCTTTCTTTTGAGCCCTTGGGTTTATCAGAAACTGAGTTCTTCACTGGTGGCGATATTGTTTCATAGTCCAGGTTTTGTTCTCCAGAGGACCTGTTGCAGGCTTCGTCTACTATGCCATCCAGAATGCCTTCAGCTTTTAAATTTTCAGTTTCCTAGACTGGCAAAGCCACTGCTTGTGAAGAACTAGACATTCTCTGCAGTATGTAATTGGTGATTCCTATCAGTGAGTCTGTTGTCTGCAGCATTCCCCCTAACAACTTAGGCTGCAAGTATGCAGTACCCAACAAGGCAGTCAAGCTGTTTGTGAGCACCCTTCTCTGGATAGCCTTGTGGCCTTGCAGGTTCTGGTATTACTGTCTTTATCTCTCCTCTTGGGGTGTTTGGACTCCACAGGGAAATACTTATATGCTTTGCCCTTCACTGGGGATTTCACGAGCTACTTATACCGCCTCCATGGTAACATGTGATCAGACACACTAATCCTAATCTTGGACCTCGGTGATAAGTTGCTTGAGGCTCAGTAGACTAGAATCTTGTGCATGTTGTCTAGAGTTGCCACATCGGCTTCCGGAAGTACCCTTTAAAGAGCAACTTCAAGTAGTTGCTCGCCCTTAGCCCATTCGATTCCTCATTTTACCAGAACTAGGTTTGGCATAAAGCTTCAGCGAGATCCGGAATTAGAAATTGCTCGGCAAATTACTTTCAGTCGAAAAACACGCCACGCCGCCCACGCAGTTTCGTTTTTGTGATGTCACAGCAGTCGGCACAGAAGGTGCTTCATTGCTTCTATGGGTCTGGTATTTTCAAATATATTTATGTTTCTTTTTTGTTGTTGGGATTTTGTTTATCAGTGAATCGACGTACTAATTGGGGACCCAATTAGTCGTATCCATCGCTTTGATAGAATAAAATCCCAGCACTAAAGGGTATAAATATATTTGAAAGTACTGGCCCTATAGAAGCAATGGGCGACTACACATGCTTCATTTTGTGACATCACAAATGGCTCCGCTTGTCGACATGGGGCAGGTTTTTCATACCGGGAAGTCCGTCTTTTTTTGACAGCAGAGCGATCTGCAAGTTCACGAGGGATATAACTTCTTGTAAAAAAGGGCTTTTTACGCCAAACTTCATCACTTTAGTTCTGGTAAGGTAAGGAATCAAACAGGCTGAGAGAGAGCAGAAATGCTGACTGTCAGAAGCTGCTCTTTAATATTTTGAACTGTTCATGTTGCTGTGTGACTTCTTCAGTACTTTTCTCAGTTTCAGGATTCTCAGTTTCCCGCAATGCTCTAGTAATGCCTTACTGTCCTCCCATTTGAGGGTTCTTTGCTCTTTGGGGTTTGGGGATGACAGTTCTTGCTTTCCCTAGACAATAGTAACTTACTGGATTTCCTGCTATGACTCTGGTTCTTTCTGTTTTGTTTTAGTAAGGCTAAGAATCAGTTCTCTGTGCCTCTTCACATTTTCCATTGATGGCTCACATCCCCTCCTTACTGTATTTCCCTGACTGGAAGGTATTAGCCAGTCCTATTCCTGTCTGTTTTCTTTTTCTACTTCAGTCCCTGTTGAAATGCTTGATCATGTAGAGATGTTTCCTCTTGCTTTCTCTTAGAGCATTTGTGTCGAGGCTTGTTGTGTATTAGATATTCCACACTCCTTGGCCCTAAGCGGTAGGTCTAGTGTTTTCCTTCTGTAGTTATATGGGATTGGGCGGCTGAATGATCAGGTGGTGTTGCCCTTTCTGTGTTGTGTGCCATGTTTCCTACTTCTTGGAGCAGATATGAGCTTCCCTATTGTGTTTTCACCCTGCTGTTTATTGATTTAATGCCTGGTTCTAGGGTTGATTCTGGGAGAGCTCTAGCAGCATATGATTGTTACTTACCCTTTAGAGCCTTTGTTCCTGTGCATTGTACAGCATGCATGTTCTGTAACTGTAGAAGCATGTTTCTCCCTAAGCTTTCCTCCTTTGACTTCAGAGTGTTGGCAGGTCCTGCTTTCTGGACACTCCCTTGGTTCTGCAGGTTGCCTTACTCACGGCAGCCTTTTTTTCTCTAGTTCATGTGGACAGGGGAGTGTAGACCGTAAGCTTTCCTCCCCAGATTGTACATGTAGTTCAAGCTACTGCATTGCACAGCAGGGGTAGGATGGAGATAATCTTTTCCCAAGTTGTTATCTACCAGTCCATATATCATCTACTTATCTGAAAGCAAGGGTATGGGTTCTTCAGTTTCTGCAGACTTTGCAGGGCTAAACCTTCTCCTATATGTGTATCTTGGATATTCTGTTGAGGTTGCAAGGTTTAGTGTCTTAACCTGGCCTGTGGTGAAATAGTGTATTGGTAAGCTACAGGCTGTGTGCCTTTTAGGGGGTCCTGGGTTTAACTGTTCTTCAGTTGTTTTTTTTTTGTTTATTTATATTCTTTATTTTTCAGGTCAGTATTACAGCAGGAATACATATGTACAGCAATTTCATTGTTCATGATATACACATACAGTGGAAGTTCATTTATTACAAGACACTTTATCCAGTTTAAGCCATTTGTACAAATCACTTCAGGCATATTATGTCCATCGGTATCATTGAATTGATAATGAACTACATGTGGGAAGAGAGAAGCAGGTACCAAGGGGTTTATCTCATTAGGGGATAAATGAGTCATCTAATGGGGAAATATAGAGGACCCATGACCTCCAATAGATTTCAAACTGGGGACTACGATCAGCTCTTTTAGCAAAGAGTCGTTCCAGGTAATAGATTTCTGACACTATAGAGTGCCAGTGGGTCAAAGTTGGGGCTGTGGACTTCCACCATAAGCGGGTGATTACCTTCTTAGCTGCCGCCAAATATAAATAAAGCTTGCTTTTTGGGGTGTATCGAACCTTCTTCACCAATGTATAACAGAATCATTTGATTTGTTAAAACCAAATCCATATTGATTAATATTTGAAGACTCCTGGCAATATCTTTCCAGTATTGGGAAATTTTCGGACATGTACAGAAAATGTGGGAGGTATTAGCCTCCACCTGCCCACATTCTCTCCAACACTTCCCCAAGTTTCCAGGTAGGAATTTAGCTATTTTATCTGGAAACATAAAAAAATGCATGCGGCACTTCCAGATATATTCAAGTCAATAGGGAGCTGAAGAAGCCTTCATGGACGGGATAATTGGCTCTAGCTATTTATCATATGTAATCTGGGTATTTAATTCTTTATTCCATTTAGTCAAAACATTCTCTGTGGTCTGCTTCCAATTTTCCCTCAATGCTCTGTAAAGCTGACCAATTAATTGCGTTGGGAGTTTACCCTCAATTGCCTCAATTATCAGATTCATGAAGTTAGGCGTCGGAGAGGGAAAGGCCAATCGAGTGGAACCCAGATCCATCAGATTTGAGCGTATCTGCAAAAACTCTAAAGTGATGTGTGAAATGGAGTCCAAATTTAGACTATAGGGAGGCAAAGGGCATCACCCCGTGTATGTCTAGAAATTGGTAAAACATTGAAAGGCCCAATTTATGCCACTTCTCAAATATATGGTCTTGTCTGGCTGCTGTGAACTGTCTTTCCCTAGTCACCAGTCGAAAATAAAAAAAAAAGCTCTGCAAGTTCCTGAGCTGACCTAATTTCATACCATATTTTTAGTATGTTACGGGTCCCGCACATGAAGTCCCTCAAGGATGGAATGGAGTCTAATGGAGAAAATAAAACCGGCAATATATCATGAAGGTCATTCAGGGTAAGTTCAGTTAATTTCCACGTTGGCGTAGTATGTCTATTAAGCCATGTAAATATAACTTTAGATGTCGTGGCCCTGTGATATTCTTTTAGATTACGGAAGTTTAAGCCTCCTTTGGCAATAGGTAGCTGTATGGATGACCATTTTATCCTAGGATGTTTCCCGGCCCAGACAAACCTGGAGAATATTCTGTCCCAGGAAAAAAAATAAAACCTGGATGGAATTAAAGGTAAAGTTTGAAAAAAGTATAAGATCTTTGGAAATACCGTCATTCGGATAGTCTGTATACGCTGACGGAATGATAAGTGCAAATGTGCCCACCTTCCCATTAGTTGTTCTGTGGAAACAGTTGCAGGCTTCAGGTTCAGGAGCTCTAAAAGATCCAAATCTCTGGGAATTACGACTCCCAGATATAGAATTCTGTTATTTTGCCATCTAGCTGGTAATAGAGCACTCAGACCCTGGGTTGGGACAAAGTTAAGCGGGAGAATCTCCGTCTTTTGAATATTAATCTTATATCCAGCAACCTCCGAGAACCTCTCTATCACCTCCAGAATGGCCGGCATCAAGCTTTCAGGGTCTAATAGGGTCAGCAATATATCATCCGCATATAATGAGAGAGTAAATTCTCTCCCCCCCATAGGTATCCCATGAATGTCAGGATTTCTCCTAATGGCCCCCTGCCAATGGTTCAATATATAAAGCAAACAAAAGTGGGCAACCCTGCCTAGTCCCTCTGCCTAGATGTATCCTATCTGATAGCTGACCATTCACCTTGATATGTGCTTTTGGAGAGGCATATACCCTTTTTAGCAGGGAAATAAATTCCCCTAGGAACCCAAACTCAGAGAGTGTCCTCCATAAGAAAATCCAGCTAACCCGGTCGAAAGCCTTGTCAGCATCCAGGCTGACAAAGGTTGCCAGGATTTTTCTCTTATTCACATAATCAAGAAGATGTACTGTTCTTCGGATATTGTCCGAAGCTTGTCAGTTCTGGACAAACCCTGATTGATCTGGATTCACTAACTCAGGGAATCAATTCTTCTATTCTATGAGTCCATATAGACATAAACAACTTATAATCCATATTGAGTATGGATATCGGTCTATATGAAGTAACTAAATCTGGGGTTTACCTTGTTTCAACACCGGAGAGATATTGGTATAATCCCGGGGACCTCCTCCTGTATCTCCTGAAATGACTTTACTAATACAGGGCAATCTGTTTGTAAAAGTTTTATACCATTCCATAGGTATTCCATCTGGGCCTGGAGTTTTTAAGGTTTTACTATCTGTCACCACCCTTTTAAGTTCTTCCATCCTTATCAGGAGCTTCAGTCTCTTACCACATCTTCTGGTAATTCGAAGTGTGAGGGAGTGAAAAGTTCTCTGAACTTACTCTGCACAGCTAGCTCATAGGAAGTGTATATAGCTGGGAGTAATAATTTGAAAGCCAACTGCTGTTTGTTTTGAGTGAGTTACCTGGTATTAAATGCAGAATCAGTTAACTGAGAAATATATGTAGCAGTCCTCTGCCCTCTTAATCTTCTAGCCAGATTCCGAGCCCCTTTTGGCCCTTCCTCAAACCTATATGATTTCAGATAAAATAAAGCCTGTTGAGTTTTCTCATCTAAAAGCTTCTGTAAACTAGCTTTTGTTTGCTTCATGTGTGTCCTAATCTCTTCAGTTATAGGGACATGGGTCTGTAGGTCTCTCAATACACCATAAAGTTTAATATATTGCTTCTCCCAGTTTTTTTTCCTAGCCGCTGCATAAGCTATGATCTCCCCACGGATCACCACCTTAATTGTATCCCACAAAATGGATGTGGAGACCTCATCTCCTGAGTTTTCTGCAATAATCTGGGACATTTTAGCTTTGAAGCTATCTCTAAAGGGTTTATCCCTTAAAAAAAGAGGTATTCAGACTCCATCCAGTGGTTTTCGAAGGAATTTTAAAATCTAGTTTCAAAAATAGAGGTGAATGATCAGAAAGGAATCTGGGACCAATTGTTAGGTCTTGTAAGTAGTCTGTATGTTCCCGAGTAATAAAAACATAATCCAATCTGGAATGGGAATCATAACGAGGGGAATAAAAAGTATATCCCCTTGTTGATGGATAGAAAAACCTCCAAACATCCTGAAGTATTTCAGGGCCAGGGAAGATCTATGTTTATGAGGGGCTGATGAATCTAAATGGGGGTTCAAAGTGAGATTAAGATCTCCGCCCATAATCAAACATCCCTGGAGATTATCTGTTAATTTGCCGAAGAATCATTTTAGTACCATTACTGGCATCATTGGAGGAAAATACACGTTCACCAGTGTTACCTGTTTCCCATAGAGTGTCCCCTTAAGGATCACATACCTTCCCAGAGAATCAGTGAGCTGTAAGGATAGGTAGAAAGGGGAGATCCGGGGAGTCATAATTGCTACTCCACGTCGTTTTCCATTAGGGCAAGATGAAGCATACACCTGATACCTCCCCCCTTCCGATAATTTAGAGTGTTCGACGTCTGTCATATGGGTCTCCTATAAAAATATGACATCAGATAAATGTTTCTTTAAATATTGTAAGAGTCTTGCTCTTTTAATCTGCTTGTTCAACCCATTTATATTAAGGGACAACACCCTGATACATTGAGTCGCCATTATAGAAGTTTATGTTGAATTTGGACCTCACCCCTACACCTCATCCCCTTCCTTTCCACCAGCAAAATAGGAGGATATAATTTGGATCCACTGTAAAGGTACATTAAAATATTTTTCCTTACATTCAATTCATAGCCCTTAACCCCTCGCGATACCCCCTTCCCCAAAAACGATTCCACCCATGTGTATCTTTGACTTGACTATTACTGTCAACTCTGCTGTCCTGCTGTAGCTGTAAATAAAACTGGGAAAATGAAGCAACTGTTTTTTAACTTATTTTAACTATGTTAGTCTATACGCACTGTACAGCCAATTGTGTGGACCAAGAGTCGAGGAGAAATTCCACCTCAGCACTCAAACTATGTACATCTACTGCGACTTCCAAGGTAGGGGAGATTCTTGCCTTCTCCCTATATGTTCCTCCAAACTAACAGAAGGAACCGGAGGTAATCCAGGTGTGTGTTGCTCTCGGGCCTGCAGAAGGTGTAAATACCCTCTAAAGTAAAAACAAAAGGTGGACAGAATGTTAAAATAAATTCCAAATATAAAACCAAGTGTAATATTTTGCTGCCCTTCTAAATTAAACATGAGCCTAATGGCCAGACGGTAATCGCAGGCTCCCCCCTCAGCTTCTGATTGTAATTTTCTTTTGCAGACATTAGGCTATCATACATATCTCTAATTATTTGTACAGTAAACCCTCCTCTTTTCAGCTTCGTTTACTCCCCCTTATAATTATAAAGCCATATGTATTTGTTTAACACAGAAATAACTGAACTCCGTTGTAGGCCTATATATACCGGCCTGAGATTGACTCTGCGCAACGTCCTGGATTCGGGCCTCAACCCCAGTTACGTTAGTCTCTGTGGTTAAAATCTCCAAAAGTCTATCTGTAGACTAAATTCACCAAACACTTCTCTGTGTTTTTCTAAGTTTGAATCAGGTTCTGCCACGGGTTGGTCTACGAAATGTAGCGAGTCGGCTCTTCAGACTGTTCAGTCTCTGTTCTCTCACTTGTCTACGTTCTTCATGTGGAGTCACTGTCTGCCATCTAGGTACCCTCAAGGAAACCATAGGTCTTGACTCGGCCCTCTTTTTAATCTGGATCCCCATTTTGAGAAGCTCTTCCCTGGCCTCCTCTGCTGAGCGAAACTCTTTCCTGCCTGTCAGGTGCTGCACGACAAGGCGAGCAGGGTAAGGGGTGGAAAACTTGATAATTGCCTCCTTTAAAACTGTGAGAATGTCTGCATATGCCCTCCGATTTCTCATGGTTTGAGGAGCATAATCATTATCTATATAGATTCGAGTCTCTCCATAGAAAAGCTTCCCTTTACGCCATGCTGCTGACAGAATCTTTTCTTTTACTGCATAACTGAGGAAGCGGAGTATTATAGACCAAGGTCTTGCATTTGGATCGTTAGGTCGCGGGCCCAGCGCCCTGTGGGTTCGCTCTAATTCCAACTACATATCCGAGGGCAGTTCTAAAGCTGTTTTCAGAAGAGTTGTGATAAAATCAGGGAGATCCTGGCCCTCTGAGCCCTCAGGGATACAATAAATTCAAATGTTCTTACGTCGAGCCTTATTCTCTGCATCTTCTTGTCTGGAATGGAGGAGAGCATATTGATCTTGTAACTCATGTAAAGATTCCTCTATGTCATCCACTCTGTTTTCTACTACCTATCTGTCTCTCAGTGGAATCAGTTTGTTGTTCTAAATTCGCCACATCTCTTCGCAGCTCCCCATACATTTCTTTTATTTCAGCCTGAAATGCCAGCAGCTCTTTGTAAATTGTATCAAGCTTCACTCGTTTGTTCTTTATTTTACCACGGGCTGTAGTAATCTGTTCAGTGATTTCAGATGGAGCCACAGATATCTCAGAGTCGGAGGCCTCCTGGGCCGACATCGCTGCTGCTGGATCTATTCTTTTCCGCTTTCTTCCATGTACAAATAAGCTACTTTTGTATCATTTTAGCCATAGCCCCTGCAATTATACTTCTTTCTGGATCTCAAAGGTAGTAAAACTTGCTGATTGCTAGGGATTTAGTGAGGGGGGATCGCGGAGCTCAGGACTATACCGCCATCTTGGTTCTCGGCTCAACCGGAAGTCCATCAGTTGTTTTAATAGTCGTCCAGGGACTCCACCAGCGGAAACCATCCCATCCCCCTTTAATGACTTTCAGTCTTAAAGGTGATAGGAAATTATTTTTACATATTTACCTGCCCCCCCATCTTCCATTCCATACCGGTTATGTATTCTGATTTGCTTTGACCAGCTTTTGATAAATATGTAACTTTGGGGGGCTCTCACATCTACATAGAGATCCACTCTCCTCGGTAGCTACTGCTGTTTCTTTTCATATTTCAAATATATTGTATGACGTAATAACACCATTCCATGCTGTTCATCTGAAATGACCTGGAATGGCGTTACTGATGTCATAGAATGTCAGGCAGTATGAAAAGAGAGGGCAGCAACTACTGAGAAGAGAGGAATGCAGGCTAGTGGAAAAAGGCACCAAAATCAGATTATCCATTTAACAAAAAAGGCCAAAAACATATCCGAATATTGGATGGAACCGTAGAAGGACAATAGGAGGGCATCTAGAGTGTAAAAAAACAGTTTCCTATCACCTTTAGGGCACTGTTGGGGGCTTATTTACATGTGCTCCATCCTTTTCGCTCATAGTTCCTCCTCTGAACAATCTTTGTGCTTAGATTTTCTCTTGTCTTTTGGATCTTGGCACAGTGTTGAACTCTTTCGCGTGGGATATTGAAGAAGACCTAGAAATCCATGGCTATGAGCATAGGTCTTTGAGAGTAAACCATTGTGCTTCCTTCTTGTTGAGACAGAGCACATTCACCTTCCTTTTCATAACCTGCTCTTTGGTTGTGTCTATTTGGCTCTGTTGCCATTTATCTACTCACTTCATTCTCTGGTGGGTTGTGATTATTGTACTGGGTTGTTGCTGTTCTCTGCTGCAGTTAAGAGCTGCACACTTATTTTACCATAGAGCTTGCTTCAGTTGGTGTCCTTTTCTCCTGGGGCTGCTTACCCACTGTATTGCAAGGTTGCTCTTAGAACCTCATTCTTGACGAGTCTCTTTGAACGTAAGCTTCCTATTTCCAGTTACTGCTATTAATCTGCCACACTTTGGATCTGTGAAGGAGTCCATAACATTGTGGGAGTTGCTTACTCATGATGATAGTGTCATTCCGTGAGATAGCCACAAGATCCATCTCTTGCTAGAGCACCATTGTTGGTTAGCTTCTTAGCACCTATATTTTGGTGGCTTGGCTGTGACAGTGAGGGTGCGAACTCACAATTAAATAGAGTAGGAGTCACAACAGGATCATTGTCTATATGTATTTGAGACACACACATGGTTGGTGGATACCAACAGTGTGGATGAATGCCACTAGTGGAACATTATGAGTACATTGCTTCTTTTTGCATTTTTGACTTATTTTTGCATCTTAGGTATTGTGTGCTGATTGTTCCTTCTAACAAACAGCTGCTTCATATTAAGTTTGCCATTCATGAGTGTGTGAGATGCATGTTTTGGAGGAGGCCTCATCACAGGGCCTTCTCAAACAACATGCCCCTGTATGCCCTAGGAGTTAAGACTCTCTAATTATCATAAATACATTCACATATCCCATCTTGAGAATAAGGAAAAATGGGTTAAGTCATACATTATTCTGTATAAACAATATACTGTCCTCTGTGTGGCCCCTGTCTGAAGTACAGGCCCAGATCCTGGCAACATCTGATAATGCATATACTTGGAATGGCACCAGTGACCCATTTTCACACCTGGAGTGGAGGGCCAGGAGGAAGACTGAGCATGCCAGAGGATGCACTCCTCTGGGGATAGACAGCTGTTAAGCTCTGTTGCCCTGTCACCACCTGGGTGGCTGTAAACCTAGAGCAGCCAGCAGAAAGGAGCATGCCAACGTGCTCTGCAGTGGCGCACTGTCTGTGTGTGCACACCCTTAACTAACCTAATACATACTTTTTCATTCTTTTGCACAGAGAAAGTACTCCAGTTGTTGAAATTGCACATGGAGGAAGTCCTGGAATACATTCTACAATTTCTGAAGCACCATGAAATCAGATTCCAACAGCTGGGCATTTTCACTCTGTGTGCATGCAGTGAAGGTAAGTCAGACCACTGTTTGCCGCTTGAGATACATGGCAAGACAAGTGCATAAGTCCCACATTGGCAGTCTCTTGTGACAGTAATCCTTACTCCGCTGTTTTGTGCTGTAATCCCAATCTTGTCATGAAACAAGTGTTACATGAGCTATAACATATGATAGAGCATGGGTTAAGGTACGTTATTTTTATTTTTTTTTTTTAAGGTACGTTAACCACCAGTTAGGGGAGATTGTTAATCTGATTGCACTGGGTCCAACTCTGGTACAAGGCTGCAATATAGCACTAACAGTAGGCTGCAGTACCCTTTATAGGAGACAGCTAAAATCAGTACCTTGCTTCTGATGTTATTCTATTCTATTATATAGGCCTGTTTAACAGGTATACTGAGCAGAGTGTGTGTGCGTGTGTGTGTGTCTACTCATGAACTAACGAAAACTATATAACATATAGCATTTTTTTCTGTGTTCTGAGAAAGTTGTTCTCGGGGTACTTTGAGAATAACTTTCTCAGAATGTTTAAAACAGCTTTCCACAGCTGCTGTAATCAGCCATGTTCTCTAACCACAGAACGCTAACAGGCATGGCTAAAAATGGGTCTTTGATCCAGACCACTTTTCTGGTAAATAAATGAAACGGAGCATGAGCTGAGCTGCAGCCTCAGCTTCTCAGCTGTTTCAGTTCAAACTAGGTGGAGTGGAGCTAGTTATTTGACATCCTCGGGACCTGTGGACTAGGCAGTGGATTTATAAACTGGTTCAAGGTCTTATATGTGAGGGCCTCGGCCACTGTAGTGGTTAATGAAATGTTGCCTGAGATCTTCTTCAATGATATCTCCCTCCATTGAGCCACATCATGGAACTGTAAGCCATCGGTGTCAGGACCACCTGGAACAATTTTGCTAGCTGGGGCCGCATGTATAATGTGGGCAGTCTAATCATGCCTTATTTCTTTCTCCCACCATCAGCCACTCCTTAGTCCACCGCTGCTGAAGAATGCCTTTGAACTTTGCAAGTACTCACTACAGCTTCTTCTACTTTGTTTTTTGTTTTAAATTTGATTTACATTTGCGTCGTTGACAAAGGAAAAGGAATCACTTTTGCACTACTGTTGCGGTAAAAGTAAAGATTTATAAGGACAATGCTCACAACATGTGCATCCGCTGCCTAGTCCTCTCTTTTGATGTGAAGGCCTGCATCATTTGCCAGGGTATTAACTAGGCTACACAGAGATGTCATAAAAAGTCATTAAAAGTTTATCTGAAACTTAAGGCAATGGAGGACAAACAGCACGTGTCGCAGACTGCATTGCCGTCATCCTTTCCTTCTCCACAGAGATCGCCATTGACCCACCGCTCCGCATGGTTGCTGGTGCCTCCTGCAGATTTATCGAGAAAAGACAAGAAGGAGGAGAGAGCTGCTAATTCAGTGGAAAAACACTGCTGTGCTAATAAAGAACAGCAGTGGCATTGTGAAAAGGATGCCTCTCCAGCCAGGTCTTGCTCGCCTCTTAAAAGAGGTAAGTCATCTGAAAAAGACATCTCAGGCTGGTCCTCAGGTTCTACTGCCCCCCAACCATCTCTCAAAGACCAAGGCTGGGGTCTGGTACAAGCTCTAATCTCCCTCTAGTGGATTCACAGTCAGTTAGCCATCAGGCAGTGTCCTATCAAAGAATCAGTTGTCAATTAACCCGTTGGACCCCAACGGTGCACAGGTGCAGTTTCAGACTGTGTCAGAAATTTTTCAAAGGCATCTGCCCATTGCTCCACCATCAACACTAAACCCACTGAGGCTGCCAGGTCTCCCTATGCAGATTACTATACGTAGCCTAGAGATTCCTTCGTAAATGCCTAATCCATTGTCAGTTCCTCCAGTGCAGCCTCCTCTTGCCATTGTCCTGCTGCCTATTCCTGTCAACAAAGAGAAAGAGGAACTGCAATATAATCCATACTTAATGGAGGAGGAATATGGGGAATGTATTACCCCCCCCCCCATGTGGTGGGCTCCAGTAACACTTTATCCTCCTGTAGTGAGAACAGTGTACATTACACACCTAGGTCCCACCCTAGAGGATACCTCTTTTCAGGCTTTTCTGTGGCAGATCCAGTCCAAACTGGGCTTCACTACTGAGGAGGAAGATTCCTCAAAGAATACCCTCTATGAATTCTTAAAGGTTTCTGCACTACTTCCGGTTATTGTTCTTCCAATCCCTTCAGCTTTGGAGAATGCCATTATGCTGGGCAGAGGCCCAGTGCTTTGTCTGCTGTGCCACATAAGGTTGATAAACTATATGCTGCACCCCCAGATAAGCTTTATTATTTCGCACAACCTGAAATTGATTCTGTTATTATTATGGCTGCACATGACCATTCTAAAGTTCCAAAACACTTGAGGTCTCTTCCTCCTGATAAAGAAACGAGGAAGTTAGATGCCTTGGGTAAGAGGACATATGCTTCTGTGTCCCTTGGCCTCAGGATAGGATTGCCAGTAACCAAGATTATATTGATTAAATATTAAAATAGTCTGTGGAAGTCCATGTGTACCATGGCTGACAAGATGCCTGATGGACCAGTCAAAACTGAAGTCCAGCAGACTGTTGCCCAGGGCCTGGAGGCTGCTAAACATCTCTTCAGGTCAGCTTATAATGCTACAGATGCTGTAACTCAAGCAACTGCTTCTGGCATTTGTATCCAATTCCTCTTATGGCTCTGTGTGTCTGGCTTTGATATGGATGTTCAGCATTTGGTTCTTAATGCTGTCTTTAGAGGAAAGCAACTATTTGGTTCCATTGCAGAGTCTGTTTTGTGGGACCTACAGACATTTAAAATAACCTTGAGATTCCTTCATATCCTCGATACAAAGTTTTGGGGTTGTGGCAGGAGTAGCTTTTGTAGGCCATATGTCTGCACTGGTAGAGGCTATTACAGAGGGCCCAGCCATGACTCACAGTGACCCCAGTCCTCCACGTGGCCCCTTTGCCTCCTGATGACCATGCCAGGGTCCCCAAAGGTGCAGGTGCTGGTGGTGCGCCAGCTACCCTCGAAGCCTTCTGACTCCCTTCCAACTTCCCCAGTCCCTGCAGATCAGTGGATGCTTGTGGGAGGCCACATCTCCCTGTTCCAATTTAAATAGAGGGAGCGCATGACAGATGCTTGGGTACCGGAGGTGGTTCAGCGAGGACACACCCTAGAATTCCTCTCTGTCCCTCCTGTACATCTTGCCTTACCAAAACGTTACCTTCAAGGACTCTTGCTCTTTTTCTGAAGGTTCAATCCCTCCTCCGCAGGAGGGTCATAGAGCCCATCCTGATTGCATAAATGAATCAGGGCTACTATTCCCAGTACTTCCTTTTACCGAAGTAGATGGAAGATTTACATCACATCCTGGACCTTCAGGGCCTCAACCTGTTTATAGAATATTAAAGATTTCACCTTGTTTCTCTACAGTCCCTGCTCCCGCTACTGTTGCAAGAGAATTGGCTGTATGGCCTAGATGTGAAGGACGGTTACCTCCATATCATGATCTGCAAGTCCCACAGAAATGACCTGCGATTTATGCTCCACGGCCTTCACTTACAGTTTTGTGTGTTGCCCTTTGGCTTATCCTCTGCACTGTGTTTCTTTAGCAAATGCTTTGCAACAGTTGCAGCCACCCTCTAATGGGAGGGCCTGCATGTTTTCCCATACCTCGACAGTTGGCTTCTGGAGGCCCCATTTCAGGAGGTGATCATTTACACACTATTCTGTTCCAGACAGCTCTTTGAGCAGTTCAGCAGTTTGGTGAATTAGCCAAAGTCAGTGCTTACTCTGAGCCAGCATCTCCAATACATAGGATTGGTTCCGGACACAGAGGTGGGCTAAGCGTCTCTTCCCTCGGACCATGCAACAGTCTTGGTTGCCCAGGCTCTGCAGGTCTCTTCCTGCGACCATGTCTCAGCCAGTTGTCTTCTACATTTGATATGCCTCATGGCTGCTGCTATTCTCACTGTATCTGCATATGAGGATTCCATAGTGGTTCCTCCATGCCCAGTGGGCTCAGTTTTCAGCCGAACTGGAGTTTCTCTTATAGGTGACTCCTCCACTTTGCCACTCCTTTCTGTGGTGGGTGAAAAATCTGGGCATCATCCTTGATGATGGATTGACCATTGAGGCTCAGGTGTCATCCGTCGTCCAGAATGGTTTTTACCACCTGAAGAATGTCGCCCGGATCAAAGCCCTGGTCTGGCCAGATGACCTGTCCTCACTGGTACATGATTTTGTGATGTTGCAACTCATCTACTGCAGTGCTGTGCACCTCTATGTCAATGGAGGGATTCTCTGATGCCTTCAGCTGGCGCAGAACGCAGTGGCCAGGTTGACAGGCCTTCCAAGGTCCTGCCATGTGACTCTGGTTCTGCATGATCTGCACTGGCTGCCAGTTAGGTGGAGAATCACTTTCAAGATGGGCTTGCTCACCTGTAAGGCCCTATATGGATCTGACCCTGGCTACCTGAGTGGCCTTCTGACTCCTGCTCACCCTTTGCGCTCGCTCTGCTCCTCCACCGAGGGCCTCCTAGTGTTTCCCAGGCTCCGCCTGCAGACCTCTGGAGACCGTTCATTCGAGGTGGCAGGCCCAGTTTTGTGGAATTCACTACCAAAATCTTTGAGGGAGGCTCTATCAGTGGAGGTTTTTTAAGCGGGATCTGAAGGCCCATCTTTTTAGGGAGGCATTTGCAGACAGTTTATGAGCCATAGATTAGCTGACTGCGAAACTGTATTTTAATTAGGATTTGTAGGTTTTATTATTGTACGTTGTCATTTATCGATCTATATTTTTTATTTGTTTGTTGTTTATTCTAATTCCTGCCTTCCTGTACAGCGCCCAGAGCCTCTGGAATGGGGCACTTAACAAGTAAATGTTCGCTTACTTATTTACTTCAACCTGTAGACAGGGTACCCCTTTCTTCGTCCGTCCCTTCTTCAAGGGATGATAATGGATGGCTCTGTTTCTGGTGGGCTGCCAATCTGGGCCCCTTCCAGACTCAGGATCAGTGTTCCCCCTTAGACACGGTCCTCCACAACAGCACTCTGGGCTGTTCTGCTTGGCCTACAGGCCTTTGCTACCCTCGTTCAGTGTCACCTAACTGTTGATCCATAAGTACACTATATCAGCAATGTACTACCCCAACCACCAAGGCAGAGTCCACGTGTATCCTCTCTGCAGATAGGTGATGAGAATCTGGCACTGGGCTGTAGAACATGATGTTCTGTTTGGCAGTTCTTCTGCCTGGTACTTTTCAGTGCCCTTGCGGATCATCTAAGCAGGTCCCATGCACTCTGCATGAATGGGAGTTGTTGGACTTCATCATGGGCAACCTCTTTGTAAAGTGGGGTCACACAGACATGGACCTCTTTGCGTCTCCATACAATGCAAAATTGTCCCTTTTCTGCTTGCTTGCTCCAGGGCCTGTAGTTTTTTAGTGAGATGCAATCACCCTCTCTTGAAAAGAGAGGTTCATACATGCATTTCCTCCATTTCCTCTGATGCAGAAGGTTCTGGTCAAGTTGCAGGCTGAGTCAGCCACCCTGATTCTGGTGGCTTTATATTGGCCCAGACAAATTTGATTCTTCTCTGCTGCAGCAATTAGCAGTGGAACTCCCTGCCCCACCCCCTCTACGTGCAGGACTTCTGTCATAGGAGCAGGGCTCTTTGATATATCCAGATCTTTGATCCCTGCACCTGCATGCCTTGCTGCTGAGAATATAGACCTCTCTCACTTTGGGGTATTCCCAGTGGTCGCAGCTGTTCTATCAGTGACTCATAAGCTGTCTGTTAGCTATACCTACTGGTAAAAATGGAAACGTTTTACGATTTTGTGTACTGCCTGTCTGCTGGACTACTTTATGTGTCCATTCAGTTATGGACTACCTCCTATCCCTTATGGATGTTGGCCTTGGGTATTCTTCAGCAAAGGTTCACTTGGCTGTGGTGTCGGCTTTTCATGCCCTCATCAGTGACAAAACTGTGGCCCAGCTTGAGGTTTCCAACAGGTTCATAGAAACATAGGATTTGAGGGCAGATAAGGACCGCTTGGCCCACCTAGTCTGCCCACTTTCCCTACCTACTGTAGTACCGCAGACTCTACTTGCTCTCTGGGCTAACCCTTCCTCCCTTCCCAAACCACTAAGGTCCTCTTATGCTTATCCCATACATTTTTGAATCCGGTTACAGTTTTTGCCTCCACCACCTTCACTGGGAGGCTGTTCTATGCATCCACAACTCTTCATGTGAAGAAGTGCTCCCTGACATTTCCCCTGAGTCTGGCCCCTTCCAGCTTCATAGCATGCACCTTGCTCTTGAGCATCTTATGAAAAATGCTTTCCTTTTGTACCTTATTTATACCTGTGAGGTATTTGAAAGTCTCTATCATATCCCCCTCTCCCTTCTATCCTCCAGGGTGTACATATTGCAATCCTTTAGTCTCTCCTCATAGGGTTTGTGGTGCAGTCCCTGCATCATTTTGGTTGCCCTCCTCTGGACCACCTCTACTCTGACTATGATCCTTTCCGAGATACATAGATACATAGACAGTGTCGGCAGATAAGGGCCTATGGCCCACCCAGTCTGCCCATTTGAGCTTATAAGTTCAGTTTGTTTTCCTAGAAGTCTGTTTCCCCTTACCCCTGACCTCTAGAATTCCTTTATGTCTGTCCCATGCATTCTTAAATCCCCTGATTGTTTCAGCCCCCAACACTTCCTCTGGCAGGGTGTTCCACTTGTCCACCACCGTTCTGTGAAGAAATTCTTTCTCATGTTTCCTCTGAATCGTCCTCCCTCCAACTTCATCCCATGCCCTCTAGTCCTGGAACATCTTTTTCGCTTAAAAATAGTGTTTTCCTGCACCTGTTTCTCCCTGTAAGATACTTGTATGTCTCTATCATATCCCCTCTCTCCCTCCTCTCCTCCAGGGAGTACATGTTCAGTTCCTTCAACCTGTCTTCATAGGACTTGTGATGCAATCCATGCACCATCTTTGTTGCCCTCCTCTGAACCTTCTCTACCCTGTCTATGTCCTTACGTAGGTATGGTCTCCAGAACTGTACACTGTACTCCAGGTGGGGCCTCACTAGTGTCTTGTATAGCGGAATTATGACCTCCCTTTTCCTGCTGGTGATGCCCCTGCCTATACATCCCAGCATCCTATTTGATGTGGTCTCCAGAACTGAACACAGTACTCCAGATGAGGTCTCACCAAAGATCTATGCATCAGCATCATCATCTCCCTTTTTCTGCTGCCCCTCCCTATGCCCCTCCCTATGCATCCTAGCATCCCATTGGCTCTCCCCACTGCCTTGTCACACTGTTTCGCCACCTATAGGTCATCACGTCTCTTTACTGTTTGTTGGTCATCAGTATCACTCCCCCCATCTTGTACTCTGTCCCTGGGGTTTTGTGTCCTAAGTGCAAGATTTTGCACTTCTTCGCAATGAAACTTAGTTGCCACACTCTTGACCACTCAAGATTTCTTATATCCCTATTCATTGTCCACACACCCTCCCTGGAGTGTCTACCCCAATGCAGATCTTTTTGTTATCTGCAAAAAGGCATACCTTCCCTTCTAGCCCCTCTGTAATGTAGCTTATAAAGACATTAAAGAGGATTGGTCCCAGTACTGATCCTTGTGGCACCCCGCTGGTCACCCTCTCTTCCTCTCACCATCACCCTCTGTCGCCTATCCACCAACCAATTTCTTATCCAGTTTACCATCTTTGGACCCACTCCCAGGATGCCCAGCTTGTTTATAAATCTCTTATGTGGAACGGTGTCAAAGGCCTTACTGAAACCTAGGTAGGCCACATCCACTGTTCCACCCTGATCTAATTCCCTGGTCACCGAGTCAAAGAAGTCTATCAGATTTGTTTGACATGACTTCCCTGCTATGAATCCATGCTGCCTCGGATCTCGTAGGCAGCTGGATGCAAGATATTCTACAAACCAGCCTCCTCCCTATTTGGGTAGGTTCCTCAGAGGTACTCTGCTTCTGCACTCCGGTCTGCAATCTGGTTCCAGTGTGGGACTTTTATATGATTCTGGAGACCCTTACTGCACCTTCTTTTGAACCTGCTGCAACTTGTGAGCTGTGCTTCCTCTCTGGAAGACATTGTTCCTCGTGACCATGACATTTGCTAGACAGATTTCTGAGTTGCTTGCTCAGGTTGCGGAGCCTCCTTATCTTGTTATCCACAAGGATCAGGTTACTTTGTGTATCAGTTCTCATTTTCTGCCAAAGATAATTTCTGATCATATACTAAATCAGACTGTTGGCCTTCTTGTTTACTTCTCAACTTCCACTGATGGTGGGAAAGGCCGTCTGCACATGCTTGATGTCCATTGGACATTGGGTTGGTACCTTGATCATACTAAGGATTATAGGAAATCCTCTTAGCTGTTTATGGCTTTTGCCCCCAGGATGATGGTCTCCCTGTTTCTAAGAAGGGCCTTTCCAAATGTGTGGCATGGCACATTAATTTCTGTTATAAAATGGGCAGAAAATTTCCTGCAGTCTGACTGGCTGAGAGCCTCTATGAGCCATGTTCTTATTAGCCCATAACTTGCCAACCGGCACTACACAGAACAGAGAAAACCCTATAACCTTAGGTATCACTGCATACCCCAGTCACCAGTATCACACTGGAAAGCCGATTGCAATGATTAATGCCAACCACGATGTGTAAAACCTGACCGCAAAACTGGAAGTCAAAGATAAGCAGTACATTAAATAAAAAGGCAACTGAATGATATGTTCCACATACTATTTACAAAACTTTCTGGCAGGCCACCAATCTGCAGCTCTCCCGCTAATTTCTCAGCAGTGCAGCAGCTTGTCTGCAGTCCCCGCTCTGTTGCCCAGTTCTTGAGCTCCTCTGCTGATCACTGCATTCGGTGGCACAGCAGCCCCCCCCAGTCACCAGAACTGTAAGTCACTTGACAGAGAACCGGATTCTAGTCACATGAAAAGCACTGCGTGTTCCGTTCAGTTTGAAAGATGCGCTTCCTTGCCAGATGCGATGAAGAGGAAACACGCTGTACACTGTGGCAGATAAAGAGGGACATGCTCACTTCCTATAATACCACCGTTGTCACTTCAAAAACACAGACTTTCACACTCTGCACAAATGAAAAGCACCTGGAAGTAAGTGTGTGTGTGTGTGTGTGTGTGTGTGTGTGTGTGTGTCAAGGAGTGGGGAACTTAAACTAAATGGGGGATCTACTGCTGTCCAAGCTAAAGGAACTATTTTAACTCCTGTAACTGGAAAACCTCTTTTTCCTAATTTTTTCCATTTTGCAGCTTGTTTCTTTTTTTTTTTTTCTTTAATTTCTACTTGGGGGGCATTTATAAGCACAATAAGACACTCCGAGGTGTGGGTTATAGCCTGATAACAGTACTTCCCAGGTGTTAAGGGCACTTGGCACAAGCATCTCATGCCTCATAATGCACCTGGGACGTGCTCTTATCAGGCCATAACCTACACCTCGTCATGTCTTATTGCTTGCTTACCAGAAGTGTGGTAATCAGCTTCCTGATCCTATCCTGACACCTGTGCTGCTGCCACTTAGAGTATTGTGCACACATTTACTAAACATTATAGTCTGGACATCATCTCAGAATGCCGGATTTGGACTTACTGTCTTACAAGACTTCCTTACCCGGGGTACTGAGACCCTTTCTTCCTCCCTCAATGCTTTGGTACTGCTTGGGAATCGTTCCTTGATGTGGCTCAGTAGAGGAAGAGATCCTCGAAGAAGATGGAATAGTTACTTACCATAGCAGTAGATCATTAATGCAATCTCCTCCATTGAGCCACAGCTCTCCCTCCCTCACCCTTGTTGGGTGGTTGGTGATTATCCTGCCTTCTCTTGCTTACTGGTTCTCCTGTTATGCCTGATTTCAGCATTATATTATTCAGCTTTCCATATCCTCACCTGTGTGCCTGCTTTGGTCCCTGCCAGTCCAATTTCCTCTGAGCTTGTCTCCGGTAGGAAACGGGTATGATGGGGCCACTCACATTATATAGGTGGCAACAATGCACATCAGCGTGGGTGGCCCCAGCTAGCAACAGTTTCCAGGTAGTCTTGACACCAACGGCTTTACAGTTCCATAATGTGGCTCAATGGAAGATATTTTCTTGAAGATCTAGTAATTAACCATTATTTCTTCTGCCCTGGCAGGGGAACCAGACAGGGCTTCCCCTTGTCCCTGTTTCTGTTTGTTTTGATTTTGGAGCTGCTAGCATGCTTGCTGTGCAATGTAGCATGGGTTGAAATGGAACAGTAAGCACTAACAGCCCCATACCCAGGTGTGGGACTGGTCCTAATTTGCACATTGTGTGCAAAAACATTTTTTTCTTACTATTTACAGCAGTATAGTAGATTTATCAGGCTGATTCTATTGACTTCCAAGCTGCATTTTCTATAACCAGAAATCCGAAGATCCCCTGCAGCTGACTTCAGAGCAGGACTGCAGCAATGGAAGATTCAATAGCTTGCAGTGCATGGTAGATATTTTATAAGCTCTGATCTGGCCAGCTAGGCAGCATGGTAGAGGCCCAGTGTTTGTCTAACAGAGGATGTATGGAAATAGAGAGAGATGTTATTCCCTTCAAATGGCTGCAGCAAAAACATTAGATTAGGTAATGGCATGCAGTGGCAGGGACTGCTGATGTGGTTCCTGCGCATATATAAGTGAGGCATTGCTTGCACATACTCCGCTAGACAAAACCACGAATCATCGATTCTTCCTCATTAATGAGGCTAATGCAGCTGGTCCCAGGCCTGAGGCATCCCTGGGCTAGGTGCTACAAATTAATCAGAATAGGACTGCTGCCATCTACACACATATGGCAGTCATAGTGGGAAAGGGAGCTGGCCGAGGACAGCCAGAACATAGACTGGGAAATGGTGTGGGACTGAAGAACGGGCCTTTGGTATCCAGAGAGGTCAGGGCAAAAACTCCTGCACCATTGGTATCTGATCCCAAGGAGACTATATGTTATGGGGCCCCAAGAGACCGCTGCATGCTGGCGCTGTAAGAGGGAGGCAAGTACAATGTGTAGCCAACCCCCAGATGTCAGGTAGTACAGGGCTCTCCACCTTTGGAAGGGCCCAGCTAAGGTTCCTGCAGGTTTTGTGGTGCCATCAGTGTGAGGAAAAATAAAGGGACTCCATAAACACTTTAAATACAGAAACAGTGGTGGAAATGGGGGGTTGGGGGTAAACATGGTTGAGTTCTGTTCCAAGAATAACACTGAAAGTCTGGCTCTGTTCCAGGAACAAAATGAGAAAGGATTGCTCCTGTGTAAAATGTAGCCTCCCTAAAGGCATAACAGTAGGGGTATCCTGACTACAGGGTTGCGGAAGTTACTTTTAACATCATTAAGTTACAGTTACTAGCTACTTTCGGGTATTTGTAATAATTTACCGTTACTTATGTTTGTATGCTCCTACTTGTTTGTTTTGTATAAAAAGTAATAAGTAACTATAACAGTAATCCTCATTACTTTTTAAATTACTTAATATTACTTTGTTGTGTTTGCTGCAGATATAAATAGGAGTGTTTTGCTTATAAAAACAAATTTTATGGGAGTGATATTGGAATAACAGATGAAGTTAGAGGGAATCCGTACGTTTCCTTATGAAATTATTGTGAAGGTTACTATGAGGACCCAGTAGGTACATTGCTAGGTTATTTTTAAAAAATGTTTTCAGTAAGACAGAAAAATACATTTAAAATTGTGATGTGGAGGCATCCGTTTTGTGGACAGGAAGGGTGCTGTGATGATGTCACTGCCTCACCAGCTCTATGGTATACAATTAAGCAGATTAAAATTAACTGCTTCTACAGACATGGATCCTGTTCTATCATGAAGAGAAGCACTGGATTATTTTCTTGCACTCTGCCAAACATGAAATCCTTGGTGTTCCTCAGAATATAATAGAATCCCCAACAGCGCTGTTGAACTGTTCTCATCTGCTGCACTGCACACTGTTAACACTGGTGAGGCAGTGACAGCATCACAACTCCCTTCCTGTCCACAAAATGGATGCCTCCACATCCATATTTAAAAAGCATTTTTCTGTCTTACTGAAAACATTTTCTAAATATAACCCAGCAATTTACATACTGGATCCTCATAGTAACCTTTACAATAATTCCGTAAGGAAACATATGGAGTCCCTTTAACTCCTGTGTTTGTCACTTTTTTACCTGCTGCTGATAAAGCATGCAGGAATGTGGCTGTGGAGGGACAATTGATCCTACTTAATAGTAACTAAAAACTTACAGTATCTAGTTACGGTACTTTTTAATAAATGTAATATTGTTACTGCTATGTCTTACTTTTCTTGAAAGTAATCTATTCCTATTACTAGTTACTCAAAAATGCAATAATACTACTACAGTAACTAGTTGCTGCCAAATGCTGCCCATCTGTGGGCCAACTCTAGCCCTCTATATACTGTTTTCCTAAAGGTCTGCCAGCAATTCCCTTGCAGTTCTCGATGCATGGATCTGGTGTCCACCCTTCTCACCTCTGGTACACCTGATGGGGAGACACACATCTAAGCCGTGGAGGTACCCTTGGATGAGGGCTACAGCACTGTAGCAACTACCCTGCTGGAGCTTCACCTCTAACCCTGCTAAAGCAAGCAGGCCCTTGGACTCCCAGAGGCCTGTGGAACAAGCAGACAGCCTGTTCTCTTCAGCTGCTCCTTACAACAGAAACTCTTGAACTTTCTTGCTGGCTAGAACTAGCTCCCTCCTGTTGTTATCACCTCTGGCAGTTGGCTTCTGGTGGGCTGCTAGAAATGGTGGATCTGACTATTAACCCTTTATTAGCACATGGGGGCTGCATTTCTCCCCCACCTACACATTTTGCTATGCTCTGCAAAAATAAGTCTATGCTATACCCTTTGGGTACTCCATAGAGGGGGCTTTGTGAATGCCGCACTAATACTGGTGACCAGCATAGGCAGAGGAACGCCATAGTGAGCATGCTATGACAAAGAAATAAGCCACCTTTCCTTGCTGGAGGGGGGTGGACAATTTACTTGAACTGTAGATGCTCTTAAAAGCACCCAGACTTTACATGTAATGTACTTTTCCAGTGCCAAGCCACCCTGTCTTCAGTTTGAGCGGGGGGGGGGGGTAAAAAGGGAAGAGGACGGAGCTCTGTCAGTCATAGCTGTTTCACAAATGAAAGAGTGCTGGAAGGGCTGAGGGGGGTTGCAAGAAGGTAAATCCAGTCCCACAAGAGGAGAGCAGTCCAGTGGATGTTCAGTCTTCTCCCCATCCAAGCCGACCACCAGCAACCCAAGACAGCTCCCAGTCCTGAGTCACAGCGTGGTGAGCAGTAGCTTTACTGTCGTGCCACATTTCTCTCTTTTCTTTGCTTTGAAAGCTGCCATGCAACAGTGTTTTAAAATTATATTTTTGGTTCCTTAATTGAATCACTGTGTATGTTAATTGCAGATATAAGGGTCACAGGAGTGAACTCAGTATTAAATGTTTTGAATTCTGGTTAAATGTTCTATGGATATGTTTTACCTCCTTTACAGATGATAGCAATATAGGTTTCTGAATCTTGCTACAAACAGACACTGTTCTTCATCAAAACCTTTGGGTTTAAAAGAAATTTTTGGGGTTTGTGTCCGTAGATTTGGCTAAATCTGGTAACGTCATATTTTGGTCAGCCTAATTATTAATTATGGTACTTCCTCCACTATGATGTCCCAATCAGGATAGATGTTGCAGAATGCCAATGATCAGAATGTCAGCTTTTCTTTTTATTAATTTTAGGTATAATCTGTCCATTGTGCTTGCACTGAAATTGCATTTATCATGAAATGCAGTAAACTATATGTTAAAAAAAGAATGTACTGCTGTATTGCGCTCTATGGGGACTTACTTTGTGGGGGATACACCACCAGCAGCAGGTCCAGAATGTAGTAACAAGGCTTCTGACCTCCACCTGGAGACCTGGTCGCATAAAACCTTTGTTACACACACTCTAGCTGGCTGAGAGGAGGCATGCTGCCTGACAGCTGGCATGCTGACATCAAGGTGCTTTTGTTGACCTATAAAGCCCTCAATAAAGAGACCCTGGCACCTCCATGAGCTTTATACCTCCTGTCGCCATCTCTAAAGAACAGCAAGGTCCACGAGGCAGGCACTGTTCAGGGTCTGTTCTTCCTGCAGCAGATTTGTAGGTGATCAGGCATTTGCTGTTGCAGCTCCTGTCCTATGGATTTTGCTCTCAAAGGAAATCCACTCCACCACCTCGCTGACATTCTTTAAGACAAAACTTCGAAAACACCAGTTGATTCAAGCCTACGGTGATACTGGTTGAATACCGCAAATTTTTTTTTTTTTTTGCATTTGCACTTTATTTCGTGATTGGGATGTCCTTCTGTGTTATTTGATGTATGTGTCTGTTAGTATTTTTTCTGTATTTTGCACAGTTTGAGTGCTCTGCACACAAGGAAGAGTGCATTAGAATTACAGAGCACTACTGCAACTGAACGGTGGGAGCTGAAACTACAAGTGTGCTTTCCAAACATGATTGAACAGAAAGATGGGGATAATGTGCTTGGTGATGAGGGGCAGGGAGGTTGTTTAAAAAACAGTTCTGTCTGGCCAGTGGCACTAGCTGGTAGTCAGTATCACTGAGAAAAATGCTGTGCTAAGGTGGCAGTAGGAACAGTACTGGAGCCACGACAAGTATAAAAACACATTTGGTGTCGGACTAACAGAACTGCTGTAAAAAAGTCCAAAGACAAACTTGGACAACTTCAAATTTCTTTATTCTCAGAGTTAAAAAGCAAAGCATGATAGCAACATTCACCCACAAACAGCCGACAGTTTTGCACATCTACATGCGTTTTTTTAAAGATGTGGCTTCAGCTGAAGAAAGAGGCTATTAAACAGATTGATATTAAAGGGACCTGCGTAAAAGCACCCTCATTGTCTCACCAGATAATACTATAAGCAGTAGCCAGATGTAAACACAGTCACTCACACGTCTTAAGTCCAGGCATACATACTATTAACAGACATAATATATATAGCTGAACTAGATAGTCACTAAGATTGACAAAAAGTAAATTTTTCACAGAAGCACATCAACAACATAATTCTCACAATCTAACAATAAATTACTGTCTCACTCGTTGTCGATATGAAGCAGCATACAGTAGTACAATAAAATTCACTGCAAGTGAAAATTATGTAAAAAAATCAAAACCTACAAGCCAGTAAAATGCATAAAATATAAAGCCTTCTGTTTTAAGGATGGCACAAGAAAAGAGTCAGCCTTGGGAAGCAATTGGCATACAAATGATACTGCGAAAAACTTTCCCTCTTTAGCAGCAAATTGTCAACCCCCACCACCCCTCAGTTCCATGGGTAATTTTTTCAATTCCCTTGAAAGTGGAACAATGTCCACGTCCCTTTTTGACTATATCCATAGCCAATGCATTTGTTGTGTCCCTCTTTTCAAATATTCAGAAATACAGTCTTTAAAATGGCATTTAATTTTCCCAGTATAAAAAGCTGAACAGGTACAAGTATCCATGGCTGGCCTTAGGGCATGTAGTGCCCCTAGGTGAACTTGAAAATGATGCCCCCACCACAAAAAAAAAAAAAATACATTTTTTAATCATCCCTTGGTTTTGTTTTTTTACAGCAATATATTTTCGGTGCCCCCTATTGCTGGGCACCCAAGGTAACCGCCTAGTTTGCCTATCCTTAAGGTCATCCTCCAAGTATCATTTTACACCAAGTTCTCATTGTTACAGTTAAAGGAAAACTACACCCTCCTATCTTGAAAATGTTATTTCCATGTCAACAGACAACTCTTGTCCTATAGCTGTTAGAGATATATGGGATTGCTTTGGTTTATTTTTCACTGTTCGTGATAGTCCCTGTAACTATCCTTGGGGTCTCCACTTTCTGATTTTTGAAATCTCATTGTTCCTGAGAGCCGCATTAGCATATGAGAACATGATGCGTCAGAAGCCTTTAGACTCCACAGCATGCCTGGTTGCTTAATTAGAACTCAACAGAACATGTTGCAGCAAGGTGTGAAATACCACATTTACCTTCAGTTGACTTTGCAAAATGAGTTGTACTGCAGGGTTTTTCACTTTAAATTGCATTTAATTTTCAGGATTTTTGTACTTTTAGTATAAAGATACATGTTATAAATGAGTGATGTGACATCTTGTTCTCATATGCTAATGTGGCTGTCATACACAATGAGATTTCAACAGCCATAAAATGGAGATCCCCAGGATAATTACAGGAGTCTAGCATGAACAGTGATGGTTTCTGTGAAATAACTCTTCCTGCAGCTTTATTGCTCATACGAGCCATTGCTTTGACCACCACTGCTTGGATTTTCATTGTCTAGGAATTCAGATTTTGTATTTTTTATAATTTTAATGTTTATTAAGAATGTACACTGTAGGGAGTTGATGTATTCAGTTTCTCATTTCCTATATTGGGTTGGTTGCAATGATTGTCTAATAAATCAGATAAATTTACTGCTTATACCCATGCTAATCTGCTGTTTAATTTTCCTTTCAGATCCAGAGTTTTCATTAGCTGTCAGTCAAAGTCCACTAGTGGAAGAGCTCCATAATGTTCGCCGACAGACAGAAGAAACACAGGAACTTCTCCGGATAGCCATAACCCATGCAGCACGTATGGGCCAGTGCCAGTCTCCACCCTAACGTTCACAGAAAACCTTAGAATTGATCAGAGCTTGTTCAAGAATAAAATCTATTCTACTTGTCTTCTAATGTAATCAAAGTATTTCCAATGTATGTACATATGTAGACAAGTGAGGTTACATCATATTGAATTGTCCAGGCATGCAAGTGTGTGTGTGTTTTGAAAGAGCAAGTAGAACCAAAAGTAGCAGATAGGAAAATGTTACAAATGTTAAGCAGTAGTAAGTTGTAACTTTATTTCTAAAGTATTTTCTTTTTCCTTTTCCTTGTTAGAAAGTTTTCTATGTGATACTCATGCTGAATGTGTGGAACAGCACTCTGCCCAGCAGCTGACGTATCTAGTTATTTTCCTTCCACTACATCATCAGCATTGTGACCGTACTGACAGTGATATCACAAGTGGCTGACCTGGGAGCTACTGAGTGGCTCTTACTGAGCAGCTGTGATGTCAGTCAGTAAGGTAACAATGCTGATGATGTAATGGGAGGAACACAGCTAGATATGCCAGCTGCCAGGCAGAGTGATGTCTCCCATATCACATCTACTGTTCATAGGTTCATAGGTTGTAAGAGTTCAAAGGCACACCCATAATGAACTTGCCACCATTTAGCCTAACAACGGAGAAGAAATCTCTTGTCACCCATATACAGATCGAGTCTACTTTTAAATAGCTCAATATTTTTGCCTGTCATGACTTCCACTGGTAATGTATTCCATAACTGCAGAACTTTTTGTGTAACAAAGTTTTTCCTACGTGCAGTCTTACTTGTTTCAGCGCGTAACCTCAGTTTGTGTGATCTTGTACAATCGAGGGGAGTTTGCCTTATTATACAGTTTGACTCAAAGAGTACTTGGTCCCTGAAAGCTTTATAGGCCCAACAAAGTTCTCCCCTTATTATTATGTATTCTGAGGTATATAAACCTAGATTTTTCAACCTTTCCTCATATTCCAATGAACATTGATTCATAACATTTTTTGTTAGTTTGCGTTAGACTCATGGGTTGTTTTGTCCCTGATAGATGTAGGGGGAACAGAAAGGGGCACAATACTCCAGATTTGTCCTAACTAAACTAGTATATAAAGGAATTATGACTTCGGGGTCACCACTTTTGATATGTTTGAAAATACATCGGAGGATCCCATCATATTTTTTGGTTTTGTTTATATGTGTTCTAAATTTCAAATTGTTTGTGATGGTGACTCCAAGATCTCGTTCTGATGTTGTGACTTGTAATAAAGTATTATTAATGGTATAACATGCCTGTTTATTATTTTTCCAGAAATGCATTACCTTACATTTGTTATGTTGAACACCGTTTTATTGTCAGATGCCCAGGTGTAGAATTGATCTAGATTCTTCTGTATGGATTTTACAGCCAAATCCTTGTTGACAATGCAGCCTAAGTTGCTGTCTTCAGCATATTTTTGGATCCATGCTCCATCATCTGTATGCATGCATGCTTGAGATCATGATATTAAATAAAGTAGGTCCCAGCACAGATCCCTGTGGCACACTACTAGTCACACTACCCCATTCAGACTCTTACCCTTTCAGGACAACTTTTTGTTTTCTAATCTCTAGCCAAGAATATATCCACTTAAAGATCATGTACAACGGTTTTCACATATTTTTAAGAAAAGCTGACATTCAAGTCCCTGTGTCATGATTAGTGTTTCCTGAAAATGTCATGCTGTTTGGTTTTGTGGTTTTCTTTAAATCAGCATTTGTTAACTTGCTCTACGGTGGGTAAAACAGTGGAGTTATTTCTGTCCTCTCAGTCAAGCTTCGAGAGTGATGACATCATTTTGGAGTAGCTTGCTATTTCAGATTCCCAATCGGAGCAGCACGCTGTAAAGTTAATTGTTTGCTGAGCTCCCCAGGTTTCTTACAAACCCAGTCTCTGGTTTGTGTTTAGATAGATCAGCTTAAAATATGTCCTTATCTTCCTTTTAAAAAAGCTAATCATTCGAGTTTCAATGCTGAATTGAAGTAGTGGAAATGTCTCTCTGTGAGAAATCAGCTTGTACGTATCACAGCTCTCAGTTCTTTCTAATTAAAACTCAGATTTTTTTTTCTTCTAAGTATATAACACAGGGCTGTTTAATGAATATAAAATAAATCAACATTTTGCTTATTCACAGAAACAGCTTGTCTTTGATGTAGCCTTCATAAATACATTCATGTAAGAACATTTCTTTTTTTTCATGTCAGATTGGCAAATAGGTGCCTGTCACAATCTGCAACAGTATTTCAAGCACATGTACTGTCTGAACTCACAAACTTCAGTTCTTTGGTGTTTTCTGTGTGAAAATACATCATGTATGTGTATAACTAGAAACACTGTATGGCATCCCGATGCACTAAGTCTCTGCCCCAACAGTTTAGGCAACAGCAGTCTACTGCCACCTGTCCCCTGGCCCACATGCCCCCTGCCTTCTGTAGTACATGTGTTAGAAATACTATAGCAGTGTGTGTCAGGCCCATTTGTCAATCTGACATGAAAAAAAAATGTTCATACATGAATGTATTTATGAAGGCTACATCAAAGACAAATTGTTTCTGTGAAGGGACAACATTTAGATTTGTTTTATATTCATAAAACAGCCCTAGTGTGTTATATAATGTAGTTAGAAAAAAAAAATCAGTTTTGATTAGAAAGAACTAAGAGCTGTGATATATGCAAGTTGATTTCTAACAGAGAAAGATTTCTACTACAGTTCAGCATTGAAACTCAAATGATTAGCTTTTTAAAAGGAAGAGGATGTTAGATTTGAACCTGATCTAGCTAAACACAAACCAGAGACTGGGTTTGTAAAAAACCTGGAGAGCCCAGCAAACAATTAGCTCTACAGAGTGCTGCTCCGATTGGGAATCAAACAGCAAGCTACTCAAAAATGATGTCATCGCTGTCTATGTTTGACTGAGAGGACATAAATAACTCCACTGTTCTTAGCCACTGTAGAGCAAGTTAACACATGCTGATTTAAAGAAAATCACAAAACCAAACAGCATGAAATTTTCAGGAAACACTAATCATGACACAAGGACTTGAATTTCAGCTTTTCAAGCTTTTATTAAATATATGTAAAAACCATAGCACATGATCTTTAATAATCAGTGGATGGAGTTGGAGTTTTATAAGTTGCTCAGTTAGAATCCTATGAGACACAGCATCAAAAGCTTTCTCATAGCCTAGGAATATCACGTCAACAGGAAGTCCGTTTTCCAGAGCTTTAGTAACAGGCTCAAAGAATCCAATTAGGTTACTCATACATGACTTGCCCTGAGTAAACCCATGTTGTGATAAGTCATAGTTTCCTGTGCCGTATAGATAGGTGATGATTTTATTTTGCAGTATGCTCTCCATTCTCTTTCCAGTACAGGACGCTAGACTTATAGGCCTGTAATTACAAACATTCTGTTGACCTGCTCCCCAGCCCGATCGCGGGCTATGTCATAGTAATAGTATCCCTGGTGGTCCAGTGGACCGAATCCTTCCCAATCGCAGGCTCATAATGAAGACATATATCCCTGGTGGTCCAGTAGACCTGCTCCCAAGCCCGATCGCAGGCTTAGTACATGAAAACACCCTGGTGGTCCAGTGGTACCTCACCCGCCCACTGATCCCCACCACCCCGCTCCCGCCCCCCCGGCCAGGCAGCAGATCCCCACCCGCAACCGCCCAGCCACCCGCCGACTGACAGCGCATAGTACAGCTGTACGTTTTACTGGATCCATTCACATATCGGGACTGTGTAGTACAGTGCGGTCTGCACGCCCATTGGCCCATGCTGTGGACCAATGGGGCACAGCTGTACTGTACACTGTCATTTGTTGGATTGTGGATGGAGCTGCTGCCCATCACTGATGGGGGGGCGGTATGGGAATCAGTGGGCGGGTAGGGGACGTGACACCACCAGGGTGTTTTCATGTACTAAGCCTGCGATCGGGCTTGGGAGAGGGTCCACTGGTCCACCAGGGATATATTTCTTTATTATATGCCTGCGATTGGGCAGAATTTGGTCCACTGGACCACCAGGGATACTATTACTATGACATAGCCCGCGATCGGGCTGGGGAGCACGTCCACTGGACCACCAGGGATGATACTATTATTACAAAGCCCGTCATCGGGCTGGAGACGGTCCACTCTACCACCAGGGATGACAGTATATTTACAATGTCCGTGAACGGGTGTTGAGGCACCTTCCTGCCGAGGGGCAGGAGGTATCGGTCCCTGACGGCTGCAGCCTGGCAAGGTGCCAGGCGCTAGTCACCGGGGGTCGGCACACCTGCATGTAAATGGCTCCATTTGTGCCTTGCATGCATAATGGCCCCATTTGCATACTCACCACTGAATATCGCAGTTCCTGCGCCTAGCACAACCGTACTTGCGCTGGTGCATCCACCTGATCCTCACTTGCCACTTGTGCTGGTGCAGTGCCACTGTGCCATGTGCAATGCGCGTGGCCACTGTGCCATATTCAACGTGAATATCACCCAGGTCACGCCTCATGTATCCTAGTTGGCAGCCATGCCAACAGGCTTGCACCACAGCCTGGCACAGTCTGAATATCCGGCCCCATAAGTTTACATTATATTACATGGCAAAAACCACCAGTTAGGTAGTGAAATCACAAGAGGAAATAAAGTGCTCTTAATTTTCAATTGAGATGTGTGGAGAGAAGGGGAGCAAGTTACGCCAGGGCTTTGGCTTGCAGATTGGCATGTACAGCAGCCCAGAGTAGGCCATCTTTCTGCTGACAAGTAAACACATTAAGTAGCATATTTAATATAATGCTGGCTTCATGAACTTGGCACAAATATTTTTGGAAGTACTGGCAGCACTCCTAGTGCTGGTAGTGGTGATTGGAAGTGAGTTGAGGGTGGAAGGAGAGCATCATTTTGCTGTCAAGGTGATTAAGAGATGGAGCAGGCCAAAGAGGTAGTCCAGCACAGTTTAAATAAAAAAAGATGCCTGACTGATATGTAAAAGCAGCATATTTTTGCTGGCAGGCTGGTGGATACTGCAGCCCATGAGGGAATGCCACCTTTCTGCTGACATATAAAAGCATTGCATCGCATACTTAATGATGGTTTCATGAGCTGTACAGAAGACTTAATAGCCCATGGTGTAGGTAGCCAGTGTTTCTAAAAATGATTCCTGTCTGACATGTCCATTTTTGCTGAGAGAAAGTGTAGTTAATTACCAGTCACAGCAGGGAGAATCTCATCCACAGAGCCACACCTTTGTAACTGTAAGCCGGCAGCATCAGTGCCACTCAGAAACTTTTTCCTAGATGGGACCAGCTACGCTGACACCACCTGTATAACGTGGCAGCCCCATACTTCCTGAGTTTCCCAGCTTCCCAACAGAGGCAATTACTTGTACCATACCGGCAGAAATAGGAGACCAGAACTCCAACCAGGCTGATAGGAGCAGTGACAGTTCTAGAAAGAAGATAGCACATTTGAAAGGGCACAGAAAAGGAGAAGACCAAATATACAGTAGCAGCTGTATCTGCCAGAGTATACAAAACACAGAAGGGGAGGGAATGATCTGTGGCTCTATGGGACTTCCTGCAGTCCCTTTATTCTTTTAATTTAATTTATTCTTTTAGCAACCAGGCAAGGCACTCTAGGCACACATGCCTGTTTCAGGGCGACCTGAGAGCACTCTGGTGGTTAAGTGACTTGCTCAGAGTCACACAGTATGCAAGTAGAGGCTGGGGGATTCAAATCCAGGCCTGTTAGATGTACCAAGCTCATTCACAGCTTGTTACTCTAACCTCTAAGCTATACTGCCAGTCCCTTTATATTTGTGTGTTGACTCCTGTGGTCTAGGAGTAAATAGGCGAGGCCTGCATATTTTTTTATTTCAATTTTTTTATTCGGTCAAGAACCCAAGAGCATAAATGCACATTTTGTAGGGGGACACGAAACAAGTAGCATGAATACAAAATAAGTACAAACAAGAATAATACATTACATATACATTAAATACAATTAATCAAATAGCTTGCAAGCAGAGGCATTCATATAGTAAGGTGCTGAACTTGCTAAATGTCGCCTAGGAGATAGGCTAAAATACTGAAGTGTTTGAAGGGACTGCCCCTTACCTGGTTTCCTCACTTTTCAGTCCATTTTGAACCGAGGAGAGACGTAATGGAGTTGCAGTGACTGTTAACTTGTTTTACACAGTTTTCTTCAGATTGTAAAATGATTTAGATGGATTTCATATTTGTGGCTATCTTGCTCAACTGTTAAGGTAAGATCGTGGAATTTGCAGCTGGGTCTTGTACGTTTTGTAGTTGGGTCAACTATGTGATTAGCTGCACATTTCTTTTATGGGGAAAAGCTCTCACTGGAAGGAGGGTAGCCATATGCCGAATAGTGCCAAAGTACAAGCGCTGCCCTCTGAGACTCTGCTCAACCCTGGTGGAATTTTTTGCCCTAACTGTGAAGCAAGATCCACTGCAGGACTCTAGGACTGGATCATGAACTAAAAACTATGCAGGTCACAGTAGCAGGGACAGTGGCTCAACATCTCACTTCACCAATGGAGGGTCAGTTTCCCAAGCCACAGGTAGCTCACACTTGTTGCATTTAAAGGAAAAGAGCAGGAGTACTAGAGAGTCTCCAAGCAGGGAGCCTCCCCGTCACAGCCAGGAGCACAGATCAGCATCGCAGGAATGTAACGATTGCACAAACCTGACTGTGTCCCTACAGCACATCATAGACAGGATTGTTCAGGCCATGGGTTCCCTCACAGAAAGTACACCAGTGGGGGACTGCTGGATCTTCTAAATGGAAACTTAAGTTTTCAGGATCTGCACTTCTCACATACAAGGTGCCCTCCTCAAAAGGCAATGTTGGGTCTTTTCAGCATCTTCAGGATAGGGTTTCCAAGCCCTTCGAGGAACACTCAAATGCATTCATCCGGATGATATCGGAGATACAGGCATCAGCCTGAGGAACTGCATGTGACTCCCTCACTCAAAGGACCAGGATTTCAAAACTTACTGTCTTCAAAGAGGGTGAATGCTCCTACTTGGAGGCCAAGAACAACCAGAAGAGTCCAGGATATATCTTTCTGCTACAAAACCTCCTCTACCTCTTGAAGCAAAGTAGCATGATGCACAAGCTTGAAGATCTCCAACAAAGAGGGAAAAAGAAGCCAGATTATCTCTGGGTCTATAATCAGATAGAGAGATTCTTCCCTTTCTGTGAGTCTTTGCAAAAGCTTAGTTACGGGGGGAATGGAATACTCCTGAAAGAAAGTTGTAAGGAATTCACTATGCTGCATGAACTGGGCAAAAAGAAAGTGAGGAACTGGGAGAACTGTCTGGGAGTGGATGTATGAATAGGAACCATTCCCAAGAAAACTACCTAGCTGCTACTGGGCACAGTGACCCTCAAAGACTCATTTGACTGGAAACTCAAAGGAGTCCTCAAGAAGACTCAAGTGGCAGCAGGAGTTGCAATGATGACTGTGCAGTCCACAGCATATGTTTCCACAGTGCCGTTTAGATGGCTTCATAAGGTGAACTTGGAGATCCCCATTAAATATATGGCAGTTCAAGGTGTGCCTCTTTTGACTATGGCTGCTTGGTTCATTGGAGATTTTTCCTGCGGTCTTCACCATCTCTCTTCAAAATCCCACTCCAGGGCATCAAAGCAAGGCAAGGGTCAAGGCAACCGCTTAGGAGGGCATAGAAAAATGGGAGGAGGAGGGTAGGGGTTAGCGATCCTTAAGGTGGACAGTGTGCTGGGCCCAGATGGCCTGCACCCGAAGGTATATAGGGAACTTGTTTCAGAGCTGGAAGGGCCCTTGTCCCAGTTAGTTAATGACTCACTGGAGTCTGGGATAGTGCCAGGGGACAGGAGATCTGTGGCCATAGTCACAATACACAAGGAGGGGACAAGAAGGACTCTGGCAACTACAGACCAATAAGCCTTAGCTCTGCCATGGGTAAACTAATGGAGACATTAATGAAGGAAAGACTAGTTGCCTACTTAGAGGATAATGGGCTAAAGGACAGAAAGCAATACTGGTTTGTGTTGGGAGGATTGTGTCAGACCAATCTGATAATGTTTTTTGTCTGGGTCACTAGGGTGGTAGACAGAGGCATTGCATTTGATTTGCTCTACTTTAGCAAAGCCTTTGGTTTCGCTTCCTGCAAGACACTGCCAAAAAATCGTAAGGATTTAAGACTAGAAAAAAAGATTAATCAAGTGGGTTGGAAACTGGTTGGGGGAAGGAAGCAGAGTGTGGGGGGTGAACAAAGTCAAATATGGGGACAGGGAGGTCACAAGTGGGGTGCTGCAGGGATCAGTCTCGTGACCTATCCTACATCGTGGCCATTACAGAGACCTGGGCAACAGTACACCGCAAGTGGGACCTATGAATTCCAGGTTACAGGCTATATAGAAAGGACAGGGAGACAGGCAAGGGAGGGGTGTGGCGGCATACGTAAGGGAAGGTATTGTTTGCGCAAGGGAGGAAGAGTTTGAAAAAGGGAGCATGGAGGCACTATGGCTCCAGCTCCAGACAAAGGAAGGAAGAGAAGGATGAGGGTCGTACAACAGACTGCCCAGTCAGGGTGAGGATAAGAACAGGGAGTGATGCACACAGTTAACTAATGCAGTGGGGGGGAGATAGTAGTGATGGGTGACTTCAACCTGCTCAAAATGGACTGGGTCAGTCCCACCATATCCTGCACCAGAAGCCAGGTAATTTTGGATGCGATCCATGATGGATTCATGATGCAGTATGTGACCAGTCCCACCAGGGGGCAAGCAATTCTTGACCTGGTGCTCTCTAATGGTGAGCATGTGCAGGACATAGACATTGGAGATCCCTTGGGTTGCGGAATTGACCACAACACAGTGTGGTTCAACCTGGACATCGGTAGGGAAGACATCCTCACAAAGACAAGAGTGCTAGACTTCAGAAGAGCAAACTTTCAGTGAATGAGGGAAATGATTAGAGAGGACCTAGGGAACCCAGAGGAAGGCTTGGGTGTTGAGGAAATTTGGGACACAGAGGGGCCATACAGAATGTAACAAACAGTTCCATAAAATTGAGGGGAAATAAGGCAGGAACTAGACAGCCAAGCTGGTTTAATAGGGAGGTGGCTATGGTAGTGAATGATAATAGGGCTGCATTCAAGAAATGCAGAAGGACAGCTATGGTAGAGAATGAAGAGGAGTACCAAAGGCTGGCTAAACTAGCAAGAAGGGAGATAATAAAGGCAAAAGCAAAGAAGGAACTCCAGATAGCGGAAGGGATAAAAGAGGGGGATAAGGCCTTCTTTCGATACATTAAAGAAAAGAGGGATAAGAAGGATGGCATAGTCAGGCTAAAGAAAGGGGAAAACATAGTGGTGGAAGATGGGACAAAAGCAGAGGCATTAAATGAATACTTCTGCTCTGTCTTTACCAAAGAAAAAGGGGGTCCAATACCACACAGTGGGAAGGGTAGGGAGGGGGCTGTTGAGGATCCAGTAGGGGCCATCGGGATTGAACGAGTGAGGGAGGGGCTCATGGCATTGAAGGTGGAAAATCCCCAGGGCCTGATGGAATACATCCCAGGATACTAAAAGAGATGACAGAAGATCTGGCAGACCCACTGACAATACTATTCAATAGATCTCTTGATATGGGGGTGGTGCCAAGGGACTGGAGAACAGCACATGTCATGCCACTCAACAAGAGTGGCCCCATGGAGGACCCTGACCTTGATTCTGTGTAAACTAATGGAGGCAATATTGAAGGAGGGTCTGATCAAGTTCTTAGAGGAAAATGGCCTGCAGGACAGTAAACAGCACGGGTTCGTGGCAGGCAGATCATGTCAAATGAACTTGACTGAGTTCTTTGACTGGGTCACTAGGACAGTAGACAAACACCAGGCAGTGGGTATCATATATCTGAACTTTAGCAAGGCCTTTGACTCTGTGCCACACAAAAGGTTGATAATGAAGCTGAAGGACTCAGGAGTTGGGGGGGAAAGGTTGATTAGATGAGTTGATAACTGGCTGAGCGGCAGGACACAGAGGGTGGTTGTGGGGAGGAGTTCTCCAGTACCTGGGAGGTTACCAGTGGAGTTCCACAGGGGTCAATGTTGTTTAACGTCTTTATTAGCGACATTGGGGAAGGCATTCAGGGAAAGACGTGCATGTTCGCAGATGACACCAAGCAGAGGGTGGACACCCAGGAGGTGATAAAGGAGTTAAGGGAGGACCTAGCCAGGCTAGAGAGATGGTCAGGGATATGGTAGCTCGGGTTCAATGCCAAAAAGTGCAAGGTGATGCACATGGGGTGAAGAACCCAAGAACAGAGTACTACATTGGAAAGGTTCAGGTTACGCCATCGGAGGATGAAAAGGATCTGGGGGTGATAATCTCTAGTGACCAGAAACACGTGACTCAATGCAAAAAAGGCAGTGGTGAAGGCAAATAGGATGCTGGGATGTATCGCAAGGGGATTTAGCAATAGGAAGACTGAGGTTATACTGCCACTCTACAGGTCATTGGTGAGGTCACATTTGGAATACGGAGTAAGATACTGGCATCCACACCTGAAGAAGGACATAAACATGCTGGAAAGGTTCCAGAGAAGAGCAACTAAAATGATAGAGGGGCAACAGAATAGATCATATTTAGAAAGTTTGGGGGACCTGGGGATGTACACTCTGGAGGAGAGGAGGCAGAATGATGAGTCATTAAAGTACTTGAAAGGAATAAACAGAGTGAAATACAAGGGCCTATTCAATAAAAGGGCCAACAGCACCACCAGAGGGCACAATCTAAAACTGATGGGAAGGTTCAAAAGGAACACAAGGAAGCACTTCTTTGCAGAAAGAGTGATGATGGTATGGAATGAGCTGTCACAGGAGATGGTGGACACAAAGTCAGTAGAAGCCTTCAAAAGAGCCTGGGACAAACAAAGGCATGTCAAATGGCCTCACCAGGGAAAAGACAAGAACATTTAGGGGAGGAGAGGGGGAGTCAGAGTCACAGAGGTAAACTTAAGGCTGGAACAAAACCATATTATTTCAAGGAGACACAACAGACCAAGAGGTCTCCTTTTGCTGGCTATTTTTCTTATGTTTTTACTTAATAATTAAAAGAGGAAAGTACCCAGGGTATGATTTGTCTCTTTGCTGATGACACATAGCTGTTTGGCAGAGTTGACAGTGAGAAAAAGGGGGATCTAGAAAGGCGTGAGCAGTGATCAGAGGTCTGTCTGTTGAGATTCAATGCAGAGAAGTACAAAGTGATGCACTTGGGGAATAAAAACCTGCATACAAAGAAGTGCATTGGAGGGGTCAAGTTTGCCACTTCAGCAGAGAAGATGCATCTAGGAGTCGTCATCAGTGACTCACTCAAACAAACCAGCCAGTGCAATAAAGTCTATAGCAAGGCATCTAGAATGCTGGGGTGTGTAGGGTTGGGTTTTGACAGTAGGAGGGGGTGGTGATACTGCCCCTATACAGTTTGTTGGTGAGGCTTCACCTGGAGTACTCTAGCCAATTTTGGAGATCTCTCCCGAAAAAGAATATTAATATGCTGGAGTCAGTGCAATAGGACACATAATAAAACTTGGGGGAACCAGGAAAGCAGAGAAAGTGGAAAGGGGGCAGGGTGGATAACACACTTTGGCACTAGGCCAGGGGGTGAGTAGTAACAGTTATGGGCATTTTGAGGTGAAGGACAAAATGCAGGAAGATGCGTGATCTGGGTCAATGTAAGCTCAGGAACAGCCTAAGGTAGGAACTGAGTATGGGTATACAATTAAAGCCCAGTCCTGATGGAAATCAAGGTGGGGGGATCCACAACCAAAGCTTGCAGTTCTGAAACTGCAAGCCAAAGTAATAACCATCAGAAAATACATTTTCCAGGAAAGGAAACACTACAAGTGATAGCAGGTTTTAAAGGAGCCCGTATAAGAAGCTCCAGACCAAGTTTGGGCCCTGCATCAGAACCAGCCTGTGGACCGAGGAACACATGCAGGAGCCAATTGAGGAACTGCATGACACCTCTAACTAGGCCATAGTCTTGCCACCTGAGAAGGCATGAAAAGTCCATAAGGCTGAAAGTTATGCCTTCAGTAGCACAAGAGTACTGGAGGGCTGAGTCTGATAGGGACAGGAGGCAGTCCAAGACATGTTGCACCGGACATAAAAAAGGGTCCAGAGAGAAAGAAGCATACCAAATACTGAAACGTTTCCAGTTCAGGGAGTAAGTGTGTCACATAAGAGTCTTACAAACTGCTAGTACATTCCAAACTGCCTGGGAGACCACAAAGTGAGATGCTGTAGTTCTACATCCTCAGGAGCCAGGCATGATGTTGCAGGGATTGGAGGTCTGGGTGTAACAGACTGCCATAGTCCTGTGACTGTAGTCCTACCCATAGAGAGAGTGGGACAGGAAGTTCCACCGTAATCTGGCAGAACAAGGAAATCAAAATTGCCTGGGCCAGAAGGGGGCTATCAGTATCACCGTAGCCCCATCTGCCCGAAGCTTGACTAATGCCCACTGAATCTGAAGAATTGGAGGAAAGAGGCATAGAAACTTAGCCTTCTGAGAGAGTTACAACACACCTCGCCAAAAATCTCAAGGCCCTGGAGTGAGAATGCAGATATGTAAAAGTTTTGTGCTGTGTGGAAATGCAAAAACATCCAACTCTGGCTGATTCCAATGGGCGAATAGAACTGTGACCACATTATCTAGGAGTTTCTACTTGCTGGACTAAGCAAACAACCTCCTGAGAGAATCCACCAGGACAGTCAGAGTACTGGGAAGATACGTGGTGATGATGTGTATCTCTTGAGCAAGGTCCCATTCCCACACCCTTGTGGCTTCTCTCCAGAGTGAGGTAGGGAAAGACACAATAGTTGTCAGACTTCACTATCAGAGGATGGCCCTGAATGCAAGAGGCAAAGGCAGGTGGCCCAAGAAGTACTGCTCTCATCTCCTGAATGTTGTTGTGAAGGGAGTGGTCCAAGGATGACTGCACCTCCCTGAGTTTTGAGTGAACCCAGATAGGTCCCCCCAACCCATTCCAGAGGCATCCATGGTGAGGACCTCCTCTGAGAATGGATGGAGAAATGGGAATCTCTAAAGTGGCTGGGAGGGGCCTTGCCACCAGCAAAGAACTGCATGTAAAGGGCTTGTGACCAGAAGAGGGTGACACAGATATTGGGAAGGCTGAGTCCACTGGACATGAAGCAACCACTAGGGAATGTGCATGTGGAAACAGGCCATGGGAACAGTCACAGTGGCAGCCTCCATGAGGCCCAGGAGCTGAAGCATAGATCTTGCAGGGACCTAGCAATGGAGGTGATCAGTACTGCCTGGGCTATCCGAGTGTCAGCATAGGATTTCAGAAGAAATGCTAGTGTCAGAGTAAAGTCCAAGACAGTGCTAATAAACTAAAGGTGGTGGCTAAAATTCAGTCGGAACTGATTTGGGTTCGTTGACCAGGATACCCAGTTGGTCTAAAAACTGGTGAGCCTGGTACAAAGTTTGTATAGCTGCTTCCCTGGAACACACCTTGAGGCAGTCATCAGGTAAGAGAATATGTACAGGGTCTTCTGGTGTACAGTTGGGGTCACCACAGTGAAGCACTTTATGAAGATCCACAGTGAGACAATTGAAATTGTCGACCCTTCAAAAGGAAGTGCCAGTACTGTTGATGGATGTGCTGAAATTAGACAAACAGATATGCATCCTGCATGTCCAGAGCACAAGAGTCCCTGTGAGAAGATGGACTGAAGAGATACCATGCAAAACTTTTTGCATGCAGTGTATTCGTTCAGTCCTCTCAGGTCAAAGACGGGGTGTAGATCGCCAGTCTTCTTTGGGACTAGGAAATATCTTGAAGAGAAACCCTATTCATTTTAGTCAGGGATATAGGCTGGATTGCCCTCTCATCCAAGAAAGTATGGATTTTGGTCAACAAAAGCGATAAATGCTCTTAGGGTAGTGACAAGGGAGTGGAGGATGCACAGGAGGGGACACTGTTTATTCCAACACATGACCACCTAAATAATGACAACCCACCTGTTTGAAGTGATCACCTGCCATTTTGTCAGAAACTGTGAGATCCTGCCCCCTAGGAGGGGTGTGGGGCCAGAAGGGATTCAGAAGGAAGAGAAGGGCCAGTGGGGGCACCAGGATCTTTAGGGTTCTTCAGATCGGGACCCGAGAAGTGTGGCTTGCAGGCAGAAGTTCCAGTGACAAACTGCTGACGAGAGGAGCAGGCACGTTTGCAAAAAGGTTTTAAGCAGGACAAAAAGCTGGTGTTCACTGAGAGAAAGCAGTCAAAAGACTTATATCACAAGTAGGCTTAATCAACCATACAGTGAAAATTTATTGATAAGCAAGTTACTCTAAGTCGCTGACATCTCCAGTGCTTTAACCACAGGGAGTCTTTGTCAGGGGGCATGACTGACCAGGAAAGAGAACTTTCTTAAATAGTCAGCTCTTAAAGGTGCACTGTCCTTCTCAAAAGTCAAATGTAAAGGGGAACTGTCATTAACAGGATTTATTAATGTCTGAAAGTCCATAGAAAGCTAATTTGAGTGAGCAATTGTGTTTGTCTGTGAGTATGTGCAGTTCAGAGTCATTCATATGTAAATCAGCCTGGAATTAAGGGCTGGTGGCAGTCATCTGTTTTAGGCTCCTGACAGGAAATTATGTCACCGAGGGTCTTGGCTCTCCTTTGACTGTAGGTTTAATAGGAAATTGTTTTATTAAGTGTGTTTAAAGATGTAATTACAACACTTTCTACATTCATAATAATTGCTTTGTGTGTGCATTGGAACTAGTGAGTTATCACCTTTACATTTCAGACTGTTAGTAAAAATAATCCATCTTCAGGATTGCTTTGACCTCTAGGCTATACTGCCAGCTGATCATCAAAAACTACACATCTCAGGGCTGGCTCTGTGTTGCCAACAGGTATTGGGGTCCCATATCAGGATATCTAACCCTGGCTGTGTTCATGTCAGTACAGATTTCTGGGGCTGACACAGCACCAACTTCTGTCTTTTTCCATTCCCTAACAGCCTTTTCTCTTACAATTTAGTGTGTGAGCTCAGGTCTTCAAGATGCAAACGTGGCTCCATACCTACAGCATGTGTTGCATGGAGTGAGCTTGGCACAGATTTGTGCTCCATGATGAAGCATGCCATCTGCAACATTGCTTATACTCTGCTGTCTGGAAAGAAGTCCTAAGCCTGGGTTGTATCCTGAACAGCTCCTTTGAAGGATAGGGCTCTGCACTGGTAATATAGCCACTACACACAGAAGAGGAGGTACTTGTGGTGGTTGGAGTCCAGCAGTGTGTTCTGATATGCATCTTGCATATCCAGAGATGGTAGCCAAACCTGCTGTATCAGGTAGGACAGCAAGGATCCCATCTTGATTTTTTCTCAATCTATGTACTGGTTCAGTTTTCTGAGATTGAGAATGGGGTGCATGCCCCCTGATTTCTTTGGTTCCAAGTAGTGAGAGTAGAACGCTTTGTTCCATTCTGACTCTTGCTCTATTTCCACTGCCCTTTTTCTCAGAAGGCCCACAGTCTCCTGTGCCAGTAGCTCTGATGTACAAGCTGACAAGGGGAACTGCTTTCTGGGTGGATTGTCTGGGGGGTTGTAACAACTCTAGGGAGTACCCCCTTGGATGACCTCAAAATCTGTTTGTCTGTTAAGATGGATTCCTACTGATGGTAAAACTGAGTGAGGCACCCCCCTCCACTGGGGAGGAGTGGTCCTCCTTGGGTATCTGAAGAGGCCCTGGGGCCGAAGTTTCAGATGGTGGCAGTAAGCACTTTTGGTACCTATGCCTTTGGTTGTGCCTTCTTTTGGGCTTCAGGAGGCTGGGATGTGTCGTGGGGGCCTCTTCTGCCCTTACCACATAAGGACTAATTGCTATGGAAAGAACTACATCCTCTACCCCTCTGTGGGTTGTAGGGTGCTGGCCTGGAGGTTTTAAGAGTCATTACATAGAAACATAGAATTTGATGGTAGACAAGGACCACTTAACCCACCTAGTCTGCCCATTTTCTCTACGTACAGTGTCACCACAGACCGTGCTTGATCTCTGGCTCTTCCTACCCTTCCTTTCCTCTAATTTATTTATTTCATTGTTCAGAAAAAAACTTTGAGCGAAAGCTCTTTTGCAAAGGTTCCACATCAAGTACATGGCATATACAGTAGAACAGAAGGGAATTGCCCCCACACCTAATCACACTTCATGGGAAGGAGTGCACACAATAAGAACAACTCGGGAACATTTAAACAAACAGTGCAATGGTAATGCAACCAGAGAGACACTAAGATTTCTTTATGCCTATCCCATGCATTCATGAACCCCACCTTGATGTTTACCCCCACCACCACCTCCTCTGGAAGACTGTTCCAGGTATCTACCACTCTTTCTGTGAAGAAGTACTTCCTCACATCTCTCTTGAATCTACCCCCTCCTCCAGCTTTTATTACATGTCCCCCTGTTCATGAGCATCTTTTTTCTGAAAAATACCCCCCTCCTGTCTCTATTATATCCTCCTCTCTTCCAGGGTGTACATACTGAGGTCTTTTAGTCTCTCCTCACAGGGCTTTTGATGCAGACCCTGCACCATTTCAGTTGCACTCCTCTAGATAGCTCCACTATGTCTATGTCCTTCCAGAGATGTGTTCTCCAGAACTGGACGCAGTCCTCTAAGTGGGGTCTTGCCAGCAATCTATGTAGAGGTAAACTGCCCACTGGAGTCCCCCCCCTCCTCCACAGGCTCAGGAGACCCCTTTGTGATCCAAGATGATGGCAGGGTACCCAGGGTCCATGGGAGTCATGTGTTTCACAGCAGAACAACTAGGGGATGACCTTGACTGGGCCTTTTCTTCACTTTATGTTTTCTATGGGAAGAGGTTGAGGCCAAATGGTGCAAAGACCCCAACATTAACTGTGTGTGTGTGGGACCAGGACCATTTCTTTTTGCCACTCTGGGAGGACATACCCAGAGAGAGGGGATGGGCAGACACAGCCCCTTTGTAGGAGCAACTTGACATTTCAGACTCCCTACTTTTCGTGGTGGTTAACAGTTGCACAAGGTAAGGCTGAGAGAAAACTGTAAACTTTGTGTAAATTTAAACTAAACTGACACAAAAATAACAAATACAATGATATTTTAATCTAAAACTGAAGAACTGAACACTGTTGTTGTATAGACAGTGAAGTCCTGGCCCTGATGAGGGGAGCAAAAATGCTGCTGTGCGCTCGACCGCAGGAATAAAGGACATTAAAACTCAACTTAAAAAGATAGTAGCCAAAACCTGATCCCAGTAGCTGCTTGACATAATCAGACAAAATAAATCTACATATCTCACCCTAAACTACTGTAAGTCATTTGTAATATGAATGAAGAGGGCCAGATCTATCATACTTCAGTGAAAAAATCAATATATGCAGTAGCATGGATATTGGACTAGATATCAGAGGTGACGCAACCCCTCAGAAAAAGTGAGGGGACAAGTGGGGGCATGGGGCAGAAAAAGTAACACCCCCATCCCTTGTGAGGGCTAGGGAGCAAGGCACTACAAGTCATTTTTGAAGACTATAATTCCTTTAAATTGAGCTCCACATTTGTCGCCAAATAATTTCTGGTTATGAAAAGGCGAGTTAAAGACTGACTGTGGAACATCAGTAGCAAAACCAGCAACATGCAGCCATGAATATTGGCAAAGGCAGATACCAGCTGCAGCTGCAGGATCAGAAGCATTGGAGGCATCGTATGTGGAATGCAATAAATGCTTGTCAGCCTCTAATCCGTTGTTCTGGGAATGCCAACGGAATCCATGAGGAATAGATAAGTGTGTGCAGCAAGCACAATTCTCTTGCATTATTTATTGCTTGGATAGTGCTACCATTCCTTGCGTGTTGTACAGGAATGCTGTGCTAATTCACTGTGGGAACGGAGAGGGGAGGAAGGGGACAGAGGTTGGACTGAGGGAGGGACAAGAGATGCTGAGAGAGGAGCCATTGGAAGAGCGAGAGCCTTGTGACTGTAGCTGATTTTATATATGTATATGTAATAGATATACCACTCTGAGGTGTGCGGTCGCGCTCTGATATATGCACGCCTTGGTGTGCATTGTACGCGCGAGGCTGCAGGCCGAAGTGCGCCAACCGCCTAAGGCGCGGGGAATCAGAGCACACCGCTACACCTCAGAGTGGTTTATCTATCTTATAAAATGTCAGAATTGTTTTGGAAGGGGGGTAAAAAGGTGTGCGGTTGCGCTCTGATATACGCACGGTCATGTGGTGGTGCTCATCCAATAAAAGAAAAACAATTTCTGTACCCATTTTATAAATATAAATATTACCCAGAGGTCCAAGCAACCCCAAAACAGGAGTGTGGCACCTTAGTAATGTCTAGAGACATCAGCAGGGTATCCACAGGGAGGACCCCAGGACACAGGCCACGCTGGTCAGGGGAGAAAATGTAAGTGTAAAAGAGAGATAAGGAGGTACACTGTGGGGGGGGGGTGTGGAAGGAGACTGCAGCTGATCCCTATCTAGGATCAGCTTACATTTCCACTGAGCATCGAGGAAGCAGGAGTGGGTAGGTAAATTGAAGGATTTGGGGGATAGCTGTAAACATCCCTGACAGGGTTACATACACGGATACATACCTGGGGGCTAGGAGAAGCTGGGGCCAGGAGGACTTGAGGAAATAGGAGCATATACAGACATCAGATTAGGAGGAGGAGAGTGGTATGCTGTAATAGTTGTGGGGCAGCAATCTTCCTGGAGATGAAGTGGGATGTAGGGGGCTGTCCAGTGTGCAGGAGCCTGGAGCAGCTAAGGGTGGAAGTAAGACAGCTCAGATGGGAGGTGGGAAGGATCAAGTGGAGAGTCAGAGGAACAAAACAGTATACAGAAAGGCAGATTGGGTGCCCTCAGGAGTGAGTGTAACAGGCAGGGGATGGGAGCAGGAGGATCATCCAGTATTCGGGGTACCTCTTCCTCAGAGGACCAGGGAGCCCAAGGTGGAGGAATGGCAAGTGGTGGGGAGAAGGGGTGGGACTGTGAGGATTGCAACAGGAGTGAAAACTCTTAAGGGGTGCCTTTAATGAATAGAATTAACCCATTGACTGGTAAGGGGGAAGGGGTAACAGGAGGTGAGGTAGGAGGTCAGGTTAAGCCAAGGTCGGGGGTAGTAGGACAGGGAAGGGAGGTGGGACTAGTCAAGATGAGCAGGGTGGGGGAGCAACTTGTATGGCAGTTGAGGAAGAAGAAAGGGAAGGGAAGGAAAACATAGATTGGGGGAACAGAAGTATGGTAATTCTAGGGGTTTCCATAATTAAGGGTATCCATTGAGGAAGGAGGACCCAAAAGCAAGAAGGTTTGCATGCCAGGGATGACAGTGGGGAAGGTGTGTCTAAGAATTGGGGAACTGGTAAGGAGGAGGTTGGAGGGAAACCAAACACAGTTATATACATGGGTACCAATGACCTAGGTGGGGAGGAGGTAGAGATAGTGCAAGGTAGATTCAGAGTATTAGAAATTACCTGCAGGGACGAAGCAAGATCACTGGCTTTCTCAGAGGTGTTACCAGTGCTAAGGACCAGCACAGTCAGGAAGAAAAGGATAGAAGAATTCAGTGACTGGCTGAGGAAATGGTGCAGGGAAGAAGGGTTTGTCTGTACTGGGGACTGGGGGGGGGTGACCTGGTAAATAAAACACTTTTGCACCAGATAGACTACACCTTAGTAGGGAGGGCTCAAGGGTACTCAGGGACAAACTGGGTGGGCATAGTTTGAACTACTGGGGGCAGAGACCAAAAATCTCTGGGAGGAGGTCATTACTGGCCTCCCCCCCCATACAGTAGAAGGGGTCCTGAGGGTGGAGGGGCAGTGGAGCAGTTAGCAACAGGGTGGGGGGAGCACACAGAGGGAAGAAATGAGAAAGAAGGGAGGGAAGGAAGCTCAAATTCTAGCTGGAAGGTGGTGTCTAAATGCACATAGTCTTGGAAACAAGACGGACAATTTGCAGGCGCTATTAGCAGAAGGAGGTGGACAATGCATCAGTCACCAAGACTTGGGCCACACTAAACCATTGGAAGCAGAAAAAACATACTGCAGCACCAAACCCCTATAAGCCACACATCAAATCAAGATAAAAACACTTACCTCCTTCTACTGGAGTCTATATTTTTACTGTACAAACAAATATAGTGCAGCCAAGTCCAAAATAATGTTAAAGTGCATAGTGCTAATAGTTGGCAGCAGCAGTACTGGCAGATAAAATCAAATTCATTCTGACACTTCACTTACAGCAAGCAGACCAGGCGGCCGGTTAAACAGCATGCATGCATGCATGTGTAACCCCTAGGTGGCGCTATCCCAAGGGCTACTACCCCTGCCTGCTTGGCTAGTAGCAGGTTAAGGGGCCTGAGTTCTGAAATGGGTGCCGCCACCCAGAGGTCAGGGTTGGTAGTGGTCAAGCTAACCTGGGCACAGCCCTCCGGGACACTGTAACTCCGCTCTTTCCTTACTGGTGGCGGCACAATACACAGTAATCACTTTAATGCCCTGATACACCACACAAGTACCCACACTGTTTGCATCTTACCACCAGGGCTTCCTCTGGCTCGACCTTGGGACCCCTGTAAAACAAGGTTATACACAGAAAATAACAGTAGTACAGTACTCTTGCACAAACTGGAACCACAGACAGGGTAAATGCAAAAAGAGTTAGATCTGATTTATTTAAGGGACTTGAACAAGGGAGGGGCGTAATCAGGTTAATTTGCTTAAAGGCTGTATCAATCAAACAGTTATGCATGTACTTCAGGGTCCATAAACAGTCACACACTCTGGGTACCCAGATGGAGAATGGTGGGCTAGCCAAGAACATTGCAGCTGGTTGGGGCCCTGTGATGGAAGAAAACAGCATGCACCACACACACTAATTGTAATCTGGAGCCGGAGGGCTCAGTTCATGAAAAGAAAACAACAAGACAATCAGATGACACACTTTTAGATTAGGCTGTTGTTGCAGGGAGCTACCCTGATGATTACTCACAATACCCAAGACTGGACACAGGCTGGACGAAAATTGAGACTGCAGGTGGTTGATCTGGAGTACCAGGAGAAGCAAGGCCTACATGATTTGCCGAGGCATTGTTTCTGTTCAAGCGTGGAGCAGGGGGCTGATCCCCAGACAGGTGTCTCATCGATGTCTTTCTCTGTGCAGCGGGTAGTCTATCTGGGCCAGTGTGGCAAGGCCCCGGCCAAATGGAGACAAATTCGGATACAGTCCGCTTTGGGCTGGATACAGCTTCCAGCAAGCAGAACACAGTTCACACGGTGGGGAACCAAATCACGACCCACTAACAACTCACAGCACATTTACATGTAAGGAAATTCTATTGTACCAGGCAAACCGCTCTCCGGTCACGATCACAGAGTCTCTGCACAAACCGGGGATTCAAAAGCAGCTGGAAATCCTGACAGGCCAATCGCATTCAGGAAAATCTTCGGTCTTCTTCAGGTATGAGCCTGGTAGAAAATCAGTGGTTATCTTTGTTCTCACAAACTCGGATTTAGTCCAAAATCATTCTCTTTTCTCCCTCTCAGGGGCAGCAGGCAGACATGCAGGTCACAACTCAGAACTTTCCACAGTTCTCCCATGCGAAACTACTCAGATGGCTGCTTGACTGTCTCAAGCTGTTGCTTCTTCAGCTCCCAACTTAGATCTGACTCAACTGCCAGCAAGCCTGGGACTTTCCCCAGAATCCAAAACGTTTGGTTGGCTGATCTGTCTGTCAGTCACAACAAAGGCTCCCCCTTCAGGTGCAAAAAGGGGCCAAAAGCCCAAAACTACAATTCCTACAGATTTTGACTCTAGACAGATCCTGTAGTCCGGCTCCATTTTAGTTCCCACCAATATTGATTGGTCCAGTTTGGCAGCCCAGGACCAAGATAGTTGCGATAAACAAAACAGTCCTTGCTGAAAGGAAGGCAGGTTAGACAAACTACATTATCATTATCACGCTAAATGATTTTCAGCAAATAGTTACATCTCTCAACAGAGCTCTGCCTCAGATTACTTATGACTGCAATCCAGGCAGCTCTTAAAGAGACAGTGCACAGAGGCTATACAGGCACTCTCTGGCAACCACATTTAAACTGCTAAAATGCAGGACACCAGCCTGGCAGTGAACATTTAGGCAAGCTCAAGGAAGACTTTTCTGGAACCCCCATTTGTAGGGGGGGTTACACATGTAGGTGCATGCACGGGAGTAGATATTTCGGCATACCCTTCTTCAGAGCAGAAGGAAGGGGGGAGTGGCAGTTTATATCAGGGAGGGTATAGCATGCTGAGGGAAGAGTCAGGGGAGGGTTGAAGCAGTGTGGGTTCAGTTACTGTCCAACAGAGGGAGAAAGATGAGGTTGGAGGTAGTTTTATAGACCACCCAACCAGAAAGGGGAAAGGGACAGGGAATTGAACTTGCAAATGTTGAAAGCTGCAGGAAAAGGGGAAGTGGCAATAGTGGGAGACTTCAACCTGCCGATGACAGACTGGAACGTGCCATCTGCAACATGTGCCAGGAGTCAGATGATCTTAGAAGTGTTGCAGAGTGGGTTCCTGACTCAGGATGTCACAAAACCCACCAGAGAGGGAGCAAGCCTTGATCTAGTGCTCATGAATGGGGAGCACATACAAGAAATAGCAGTCGACTAGACCCTGGGTGGAAGTGACCATCGCACAGTGTGGTTCAAGTTGGATGTGGGCAGGGAAAACATCCCCACTAAGACAAAAATCCTGGATTTTAGGAGGGTAGACTTCAGGAAGATGGGCAATGTGCTAAGGAGACATCTGGTGGTCATCAGAGCAGATATGGGGTTGGACCAAAGGTGGCCCATCATTAAGGAGGGAATAATGGTTGCCACAGAGGAGTGCATTTAGCTTAAGGGGAAGAACTTGAGGACCAAAGCACCCAGCTGGTTCAGTACTGAGGTCACCCAGGCAATAAGAGACAAGAGGTTAGCCTATGGGAAATTTAGAAAGACCAAGGGAGAGGAGGATAGGGAGAATTACCTGAAGATGGCTAGTGAGACAAGTGAGGTAGTGCGGCAGGCTAAGGTTCAGAAGGAACTGCAGATAGCTGAGAGAATTATGAAGGGTTTTACTATATAACCGAGAAAAAGGGACAAGAAGGACGGGATTGTTAGGCTTTGGAAAGGGGACAAGTGAGTGAAGGAGAACGGGAAAAGCAGAGGTACTGAATGAATGCTTCTGTTCCAGTTTCACCAGGGAGAAAGACAGACTGGTGTCTACAATTGGGAGGAGAGGAGTGAGAGAGGGGTGGGGAGCACATATGTGATAGTTGAGGAGCACAGAGTGAGGGAAGGGCTGCTAGCACTCAAATCACCAGGCCTAGACAGCATACACTCAAAGGTGCTGAAGGAACTGGTGGGCCTGTTCAATAGTTCACTGGAATCAGACATGGTTCTGCAGGAGTGGTCATAGAATCTTGATGGCAGAAAAAGACCCTTAGGCCATCTAGGCTGCCCTTTCCACCCCTTTATTTATTCTGCCCTCTTTCCTGTGGGCCCCTTCCCATTCCCCTTGGTCCCAAGGATAATCCAGGGAATTACAGACTGGTCAGTCTGACCTCAATCATGTGCAAGCTCATGGAGACCTTACTTAAGGAAAAGTTGGTAGAGTACCTATAGGAGCATGGTCTGATGTAAGCATAATGCGAGGCAGCATGGGTTTATGGGAGGGAAGTCATGTCAAACAAATCTGATTGGGTGACTAAAACAGTAGACAGGATCCATGCTATGGACATCCTTTACGTGGCCCTCAGCAAGGCCTTTGACTCTGTACCCCACAGGAGGGTTGATCAGGAAGTTGGTAGATCTTGGGCCGGGGAAAAGATGAACAGATAAGTACAAAATTGCCTAAGAAACAGGACTCAGAGGGTGGTGGTGGGGGGAGAATTATCTAGCACCAATGAGGCCACTATGTGTGTTCCCGCAAGGCTTGGTACTGGATCCAGTGTTGTTCAGTGTCTTCATAAATGATATTGGTGATGACATTGTAGGCAAAATGTGCCTGTTTGCAGACAACGCCAAGCTCTCTGGAGTGGTGGACACAGCAAAAGGGATACAGGGCTTACAGGACAATCTGGAAAAGCTGGAGAAGTGGTCTGGGGTTTGGCAGCATGGTTTCAATGCAAAGAAATGCAAAAATGTGCACATTGGAGCCAAGAATCCCAGAATGGAGTACAACCTGGGAAGGGTCTGGGTATCTGCAACAGGGGAGGAGAATGATCTAGGAGTGATGATCACTAGTGAACTGAAGCATTCCACACAGTGCAAGAAAGCAGCAGCAATGGCAAACAAAATGTTGGCCTGCCTTGCCAGGGGGCGCAGCAGTAGGAGAGAGGAGGTTATACTGCCCTTGTACAGGTCACTGGTGAGATCACATCTGGAGTATGGAGTACAGTACTGGTGCCCACATCTTAAAAAAGACATTAACCTAGCTGGCCTGGTGGCACTGGAGGTTGAGGCACTGGTTGCTACACCTTGCGCCATGCTAGTGACCCAGGTTTGGGAACAAGCCTGAATAGTCGGGAGTCGACAGGGGCCAGAGAGGATTGAGCATCCAGAGGACTGCTCTACTGTCTGGGGGGAGGGAGGTATGAACATATGAACATATGAAATTGCCAGCAGATAAAGGCCTAGAGGTCTATCAAGTCTGTACGAATGTGCACTTAGCACCCCTTATTCTGCACCTGCCCCTTCCTCCTACCCTTCCCCTCCTCTGCCCCTCCCCTGTCATGTCAAATCATGTCATCCTGCTCATTGACTACTCTCTGGTGGTGGCTGGGGGGGGGGGCGTATGGGTCAGGAGGTACGTAACCAGCATCCTTACGTCGGTGGGGAGGGGGAATGAGAGAAAATGTGAAAAGAGAGCTGGCAGGCTCCATGATGGCCTGACATGTCCCCGTGGCCGCTCCAACTTCTGGATTATGCTCGGGGAGAAAGTCAATGCTCCCCTTCCTGGTCCTATCACGGGGGGGGGGGCAAGCCACAGAGGAATTATGGGGTCAGTCAGGGCAGGGATGCTCGGGCACAGAGGATGAGTCCCGCCAAGGGGGGCCATAGCCACCTGCCAGGCTCCAGGGAATAAAAATCTATATGGGGGAAAAAAAGGATATTAACCTGCTGGAGGCTGTCCAGAGAAGGGCAGCTAAGATGATCATGGGTCAGCAGGCTAGATCCTATGAGGAGAGGTTGGAGGCCCTGAACATGTACTTTCTGGAGGAGAGAGAGAGAGAGAGAGAGGGAGAGAGAAAGAGAGAGGAACATGACTGAGAACTTTAAGTACTTGAAGGGGATAAATAGGGTGGATAAGGAGGGTCTCTTTAAAATAAGTGGCAACCGAAACATGAGGGGACACAGTCTTAAGTTGGGGGGGTTAGGAGAGAGGATAGGAAGCATTTCTTCATGAAGAAGGTGGTGGCCAGTTGGAATTCACTGATGGAAGAGGTGGTTTCTTTGAAGATGGGCAACTTCAAGACAGGCTGGGATAGACTTCAGGGAAAAGTAAGGGTCATGGGAGGGGCAGGGGTAAAAGATGGGAGAAATGGGGATGGGGATAGGGTCAGTTGTTTAAGCTGTGGATCCTGCAATACGAGCAGACTAGATAGACCAAATGGCCTTATTTTGCTGGCTTCTTTGTATGTCCGTATCTGTAACACATTGCTTGACTTCAGTCTTAGTAGTGCCTTCAGGCAATTTATCCACCACAGTAGATGAAGTCTTCCACAGGCTATTCTAATATTGAAACCTGTAAGCCTGGCAATAGGCAAAATGAAGGCCCAGTGAGGTGGAGACATAAATCCATGTGTCCTTAATGTCAAATGTTCTGGATTCTTTGCTGGGGCAAAGAACTCATATGAGAGGGGGTCCTGGATCAATCAGGAGCAGAAATAATGACCACCAAGTCAGTTTCATGCTGGGTGGTATAAAAGGCCTTGGTTGAGGAGGCAGAATATTGTCTGTCTGCTTTGTGAGGGACAACAAGCAATGTACTATGTTTGTGCCAGGCTGCCAAAGCAGGGTAAATGGGAGAAATGATCATGGAAGGATATGTGGGGAGCTCCAAGAATTCATAATGAATTCTAATGGAGACAGCTGCCTCGGCAGCAGAGCCTAGCTTGTCCTGCATGAGGTGTAGCAAAGCCTGAAATGACACATCCTCTCTATTAACCAATGTCCTCTCTACAGGAGGAGATAATGGAACTAGAGTCAAACCCATAAACGGGTTGCTCTTCCTCTGCATCCCCTTCCTCCGCATTCAGGAGATCTGGATTATATTCCTTCTCCTCCTGTGGAAGAGGTGAGGAGGAGTAGTAGAGGCCACAGAATCTGCAGGCTGCTGAGGCAGTGGTGGTGGTGGCAGCAGAGTGGCAGTGACCACTGTCCTAGAGGCATTCCCAGTTGACCTTGATTGGAGCAACTAGAACAGCTGAGCCATTGACAAAGTAATTTTCGATGGCAGCAATGGAAAAACTTGCTGAAAAAATTCAGAGGCAGTAGGCAAAACAACAGCGCTAGTGTCGAGGGTAGATGATACCGTCTGCTTGGCATTCTTCTGTTTTTGCAGGAATTGTTCTAAAGCCTTTCAGCAGCATCTCTTTGTGGCCTGATCAAAGACTTGTCTGAAATTATTATTGCTGCTGGCAATACAGCAGGGGTAGGCCACCAGTGTTTCCAAACAGTAGGCCTATCTGACATGTTTGTTATAGCTAGCAGAACAGCAAGTGTGGTTGATTTTTTTTCTATAATAAAGTTACTTGTGAAAAAAAAGAATGGGCACAGGACTGTTATATGCAAATGGATGAGATTTATGTTACTAGAATAGTCATTTGCAAAGAAATGTGGCATGGCTTCACTGCACAACAGGACTGTTGTTGTCGCAATTCTACACAAATGGAAAAGGTGTATTTTTCTGTAATAAAGTTACTTGTCACATCCATATACATATGCCAATTGTTCTCTTGCACATAAAAGAGGAGCCCCAATCTCCATCAACTCACTTCCAAAATCACTGATAAGGCAATCAGAATCAGTGGTAATTAGTTAGCATAGAGACCATAAAATACAAGCAGCACTGGTAAAAGCAACTAAAATTCTTATACTGAAACTGGGAGCTTCCCCTCCCCAGTCTTAGCTCACAGATACACTTAGAATAAGGACTATAAAACATGTCTGCTAAAATGTTTTCTGTAAATGAAAGCTTTTGAAACCACACCTACGCATATCAGCACTCAAACAGAAAAAAGATTTCTGCACTATCTACAGTTTTCCTAACTACAGTATGACTGATTTTCATCAGAGCATAAAGAGAACTGTTCTGTTTAACACCGTAGAACTGCACAATGTGTGTGGATTCATGTGATGAACTTCCCACTGCAGAGTGACCATTTTTTTGCACAATAAATCAACTAGTGACCTGCTGTCTAGTACACACTGTGCAAAACCATAGGGGACTGTGCCAAATAAACTTTCACCACTGCAGGACCCCATGAAGCCCCACCCTCTCCGCTTCATGGCAAAGTCTATGTGAAATCTACATAGGATTCTTAATTCCCACAGAGGCTATGTGAAGCATACTGAACAGACTTTATTCATCCCTTACTACAATCTAAATGTTGAGTTTTATAAGGCAGCAGCAGGGGTAAATAGGATGTTGGGCTGCATAGGGAGTTCACCAGCAGAACAATTGAGGTCATACTGCTAACTTACAGATCTGTGGTGTAACTGCACCTGGAGTACTGTGTACAGACTGGAGACACTACCACAAGAAGGACATTAACCAGCTGGGGGTGATGCAGAGAAGAGCCACAAAGATGATACAGGCTCAACAGAGACTCTTCTGTGTGCAGAGGCTGGAGAACCTTAACATGTACTCACTCAAGCAAAGAAGGGAGTGAAGGGATATGATACAGATCTTCAAGTACAGTACCTCAAAGGTATACACAAGATCATTCTTGGTGACCTTTTTTAGGTTCAGCAAAAACAGGAATGTGACGGAGCACAGTTACAAATTTGTGTCAGAAAGATTCCAGAAGGAGGCAGTTCTTCACAGAGAGAGTGGTGGCAGGATGGAAAGGGCTACCAGAGGAGGTTGTAAACCAGAATAGTGTTACCATTAGTTCTCGGACTTTGACATAGTGAGCCTCCTCCCCAATACCGTGGAAAAGATATTGAGCCTCCCCCAGATATTAAAAATAATCATGGGCCTCCCCACAGAAAGACAGCATACTTTACACAGTACACCAGGAATAAAGTGAAACTCCATTTAATTGGCTCATTATATTCAGCTTATTGTAACCCCCCACCCCAAGCCACCACGTGTAACCCCTTCCCCAGGACAACCTGCTTGCTCTGCTATTTTGATTTTCAAGCTATATTGCTTGCTGCAATACCTTGATGGGTCAGACTGCTTTCTTGGTTTCCACTCTATCAGAAATAATCTTCCTACCCCACCTCTGCCGCACCCCCTCTATCTCTGCTCTTAAGCAACTTCTCAGGGTTCCTTTTGCTTCCTCCTGCTCTTGCTCCTGGTACTTCCCTGCTTAACCCTTGTATTTCAGCTGTTCTGCTACCAGTCTAATTCATCAGTTGTTACCACTCACTATTTGTTCATTTTTCTTATTTGGTTGCAATATTACTCATTCTGTACTGCTTGACTCTTTTGCAGCTACTTTTTGAATTGCATTCACTCCCTACATTTTCCTTGGTACACCTGAAATGAGCCTTGGCTCAGTGTCCCTTTTCTAGTGACCAATTTGTAAATAAATACATTCATTTACTGTACCTGCTTTTATCTTTTTCCAGTTTGCTGTATCCCTTCACATAAAATAACTAAAACTCAAAATTTAAATACAGTAATTTTTTCAGACTTTCTTGAGCCTCCCCTTGAACAGGCTGGGGCCTCCCCAAGGAGGCTGGCCTCACCATTTGAGAAACCCTGTGTTAGGCATTTAAGAGGGGGTAGAATAAAGTTAAGGGAAGGGTAAGAGTGTCAGGGCAGTGGGAGGAGCACTATATGGCATCAGATGCAAGAGCTCAGCATCGAGCATCCTCAATAGACCCTAATTTCCAATGTTCATATGTATGTTCTGTTTTTTTTTGGGCTGTTAAACCTCATGGGCTAGGGGTATAGAAAACATCAGCAGCTTGGTTTTACATTTATTCAAACTGAAGGATTGAATAGTTGTGTCTAGGATTCCAGTCTCAAACAATGGGGATCATAATGTGCAATTTGTAACATCAACATTTTTTCCACTAAACAATGTTGCATCCATTTAATACAATACTATTTTTTTTTTTTTATCATTTTTCGTAAAAATTGTAACATTTATGTTGAGGCGGTGCCCAAGTAATAAACTGTGTTTGAGTGCCAGATGATTGAAAGGTGAACCATCAAACTCACTACACGTTACCAGGGATGCTTTTTTTAAATTTCCCGACTAGGGTGGTTTAAAACTTGAACATGTAAGTTATTTTTTAATTCTGCTGGATAGTTTGTTTTTTAGTTATTAACTGGGTGAATACACTGGAGCTGCGGCTCTTTTCACAGGCATGACCTGCAACTGTTGATCAAAAATACATAAAATAATGCACACATGCAGAGATATAGAAATATTCTGATCTAGTTCCGCACTACAAAGGGACAATGTTATTTATTTATCATGTCATGAATTAACTTCTGGACCACAGATAGGAGACACAGGGAAAAATGTCCAAACCAAAATTAGAATGAAAGAAGCATTTTTTTACATAACTGAATTCACGTATTTACAGCTTCATGACCAGACAATGTCGTGGCCAGGCACCTGTACTTGCAGCGGTACCATGATAAATGTTACGAATAAATGACAACATTTAGTTCAGACAATTAACAAAAATACATAAACCTCCCTTCAGATTAGAAATGATTTAACACAGACCTTAGAGTTCTTTGCTACCATGCAACAGGTACACACAGGAACCGGGTAAACACTGAGGGTCTGCTCACATTAAAGGAGGGAGGGACCATGAGGGGCCATTGCCTAAAACTAGTAAGGGGGAGGTATAGAGGAGAAGTGAGGTGTCACTATTTCACGGAGAGGGTGGTGACACCTTGGAATGCATTGCCAGAGAAGCTGGTGACAGTGGAATCAGTGGAAAGATTCGAGAAGGGCTGGGACAGATACATGGGAAAGGTGCGGGAGGGGAGGGGAGTGAACAGTAGAGAAGCTCTGGGGGTGGAACCTGGGAACATGGGAAACAAAGGGGGAGTGGGGCAGCTACAGGGACAAAACTGTGAGCTGCATCTGAAGCAGACAAGATAGACCATTAGGCCTAATTTGATGGCAACTTCAGTATGCCGGTATGACCCCCTTTCCCCTCAAGCTTGTGTTGTCATAGCTATTCAAAGTGCACAGGAGTACAGATTATTTCCAGTAGGAATAATTGAGGTCATTTCAGGGTTATTGGCTTAGAACAATCTGCTGGTGCCATGCTTCCAGTTATTAAGTAGGTATTTTCCAGAAGGCAGAAGGAAATATAGTGTAACGCTCTCTGAAGAATCTGCACACTCTCCTCAAAGCATCACCCAAGATACTAGTCCACATTTCCACCTCTTTTGGCTGGTAAGACTGCAATGCAGTTAGCCTTCTTGCTACTACGGGTCACACTTTCTGTCAGGTGTGGCTGTGTTCTGCTGGGTCTCTAGCACACTTTCACCTCAGGAAACAATGAAAACATGCAGTTCTTTACTTGGTTGGAATTAACCAGTAAAATGCATATAATAGGACTGGCTGGTCAGCCTGTGGCCAGACTGCATTGCTGGTACTGGGCACATGCTGTTAAAGTGAGTCTCTTACAGCAGGCTTTATGGATGAACTGCTTCTGCCTCACAGAATGGAATTGGATTGCAGCATTACAAGTTCCCTGATAAAGTTTGCAACATCTCTTTTTAGCTCTGTGTGCATTCTTTGCTATCATCTTCTGAAATCTTTTTTTCTTTCATCTCTGCAGCACAGCTTCTGCCCTGGATACTGCATCCTTCTGAATGCTGTTCTATTCTCCAGTTTATTTCAATCCAGGTTGCCAGACTTTCTTTCCATTTAGAGCATAGCTGAGCAGCTCAGAATAGCCTGAATCTCCCCGCCTCCTTCTGTTTCCTTATCCTGTCTTCTAACTCAAGAAGGTTACTTAAAAACATGTCTCTGGTCCCCTACACCAGCAGGACCACTCTTACAAGCTTTGGTACACTGTCTCTAGAGAGATATGTGAGACTGGCCAATAGAATAAATCCGTCTCTAGCCTACAAATTGTAGTGAGAAGGAAATAATGTGACCTAGTGGGAACTGAACCCAGGCCTTGGCATACTGTCCTGGTGCTCTACCACTGAGCTACAGATGCAAATGATTGGACCTGCAGTTCCTGGACACACTTCCTTTCTCTGGTATTGCATATCCTGCAACTAGAAAGGCTCTGTCTCTAACCCAGGAAGATAGGAATTTATGTTCTAGCTTGTTGGTATAGTAGCAGAGCTTCAAAAGAAATCTCTAAGTGACTTTCTCAGGCTGAAAGCTGTGAGTTTAAAAAGAAACCTTAACAGGTTTTTTTTTTCCTCTCAGGTTGAAGACTATTCCATACAGTATTTGAAAATGAATAACTATATAAACAATAGAAATGAAACTGCTAAGAAAAACCATATAGGAGAAATACTTTTTTAACAACTCATTATTAAAGTAAATTCAGCATCATGAATTATTTGGATGATTAAATGACATGATGGTTAAAATTCTGAGGAGAGAGTGAGAGTTAGGGATAGGTGAGTAGGGAGAAAAATAGTGTAATTAATGTTCATTTTGTTCACAGAAGTTTTTCTAGTTTAACACAAATGAGTGTGATAATACTTTTGTGCACAGAATTGTAGTGCTCCTTTTTATTGACAGAACTTGTGAAAAATTACATTCTTTTGGTAAAAATGTGATAAACTATATTTTGAAAACTAAATAAAGGACTTGTTAAATCCATTTTGTTGGTTTCTGTATTTCAGTTTAAATCATCCAATCACAGCAGGTCTTACTGTGATGATCAAGTCCCGCAAATATTTCATACGCCCAAAAACTACAAAAAGGGGTCCAATTCTCAGTCACAAAAGACTGGTACAAAAGGTTGAAACAACAGTTTTGCACCAGTCTTTGCACCTTTGTTCGCTACCCACTGAGCTATGCTAAAAGGCGAATGGGGGTTGTACACTCTCTCCTGTGCCAGTGCACATTAACATGCAATTGTACTCTCTGTGGGGGGGGGGGTACATGCTAATAGCATGCAGTGTCATTCTCAAATGCATGTTGACCCCCTTCACAGTAATACTCTGAGTCTGCTTGTTTTCCCTGGTTTCCCCTACCATACACTTAAGTAACATGTTATTAAGCTTCTCTGAGAACATAGATACATAGATACATAGACAGTGTCGGCAGATAAGGGCCTATGGCCCACCTAGTCTGCCCATTTGAGCTTGTAAGTTCAGTTTGTTTTCCTAGAAGTCTATTTCCCCTTACCCCTGACCTCTAGAATTCCTTTATGTCTATCCCATGCATTCTTAAATCCCGTGATTGTTTCAGCCCCCACCACTTCCTCTGGCAGGGTGTTCCACTTGTCCACCACCCGCTCTGTGAAGAAATTCTTTCTCATGTTTCCTCTGAATCGTCCTCCCTCCAACTTCATCCCATGCCCTCTAGTCCTGAAACATCTTTTCGCTTAAAATAGTGTTTTCCTGCACCCTGTTCCTCCCTGTAAGATACTTGTATGTCTCTATCATATCCTCTCTCTCCTCCTCTCCTCCAGGGAGTACATGTTCAGTTCCTTCAACCTGTCTTCATAGGATTTGTGATGCAACCCATGCACCATCTTTGTTGCCCTCCTCTGCACCTTCTCTACCCTGTCTATGTCCTCCAGTAGGGTATGGTCTCCAGAACTGTGCCACTGTACTCCAGGTGGGGCCTCATTAGTGTCGTAGTAGGAATAATGACCTCCCTTTTCCTGCTGGTGATGCCCTGCCTATACATCCCAGCATCCTATTTTTTTACCTGATGCCTTGTCACACTGTTTCCCTACCTTGAGATCATCAGAGATGACAACCCTAAGATCCCTTTCCTGCTTGGTGCATGTTATATCCTCACCCCCAACTGATATATTGTGCCAGGGTTTTGTGCCCCATATGCATTATCTTGCACTTCTTTGCATTGAATTTCAACTGCCAAACCCTTGACCATTCTTCAAGTTTCTGCAGGTCTCTTTCTCATTCTGTCTACACTCTCTGGTGTGTCTACTCTGTTACAGAGCTTTGTGTCATCAGCTAACAGTGAAATTCTGCCTTCTATATCCTGTGCAATGTCACTGATGAAGATGTTGAATAGGACCGGTCCCAGCACTGATCCCTGTGGTACCCCACTGGTCACTCTTCCCCTGTGGAGTGACAGCCATTTACCACCACCCTCTGTGTCCTGCCACCCAGCCAGTTACCTACCCACCACACTACTGTCCTGCCCACACCCATATTCCCACAGTTTGTGTAATAGTCTTCTTGTGGCACAGTGTCAAAGGCCTTGCTGAAGTCCAGATAGGCCATGTCCACTGCCCTCCCCTGATCCACCTCCCTAGTCACCCAGTCAAAAAATTCAATGAGGTTGGTCTGACATGACCTCCCTGGTGAAACCATGCTGCCTTGGTCCTGTAGTCCATTGACAACCAGATGTTCCACCAATCTCTCCTTCAGTAGTGCTTCCATGATCTTTCCCACTACCGAGGTGAGGCTGACTGGTCTGTAGTTCCCTGCTTCCTCTTTGTTCCCACTTTTGTATAAGGGGACTACATCTGCTGTCCTCCAGTCTTTGGGTACCTCCCCTGTTTCCAGTGATTGGCTGAACAGGATAGCCAGAGGTGCTGCACTCCTATCAAGCTGCTCCTATTGTCAATTATGTACTCTCTATACATTGTATTATTGTTGATTGTGTATCTTCTTTTCCACACATGTTTTATTATTTCATGTAATATGCTGTTCCACCCCATGTTACCTTGTATGTATTCCACATGTTGTGCTCTCCCGGGTCGTTCCTGAAAATAGGCATAATACTTGTCTAGTGTACTTACCCGGTAAACAAAAGCTAAATAAATAAATAAATCCCAGAGTTCTATGATGCCTGCTGCCCTAAGAACCTTTTAGGGCAGGCAGTAGGGGTGTTGGAACTCTGTGGCTTCTGGGCTAGCAAGGGAACTTTTTGATAACAAGACATGCACAAGGAACTGGGACTAGGGAGGGAGAGGATCCACTTGACTACCAGGACATGTCTGTGTCTGGGGTTTGTCTGGGGGACCCAATGGGCTACCAGGGAAGACAATGAGGGACAAAAGAGTGGAAAAGGATTTTGGCCCATAAGCAGGCCTCAGATTCAGGTTATGTAGGTGTGTGGGGTATGTATGGGCATATTGAGCACATATATGTATGTTTGCTCATGGCAGTGGATCAGTTCTTAATGTGAGCTCATACTGTGTACAGTAACACCTAGAATGCTTAATTTGCATGTCATCGTTTGTACTGCGGATCTCTGCCCCTGTGCATAATGTCTATTTTGGGCTGGTGCAATGGAGTGCCTCTTTGCACCCACTCCATTTTGCAGTCTATAAAAGTGTGACAAAGAATCAAGCACTGGTGTGTTCACTTTGCTCTACAGCGTTCTATCTTTTCTAGCAACTATTTTTCTAGGCAACGTGGTTATCAACAAGCAGCCTACAAAACAGAGCTGTAACTTTGTTTCCCTCTTACTCTGCTATCATTTTCAGGAAGTTGCTTTTACTAAAAAACATTGAATATTACCATGAGGATGCAATTGACTTATCAGTTATGAGCTTTGTTAACAGAAGTTTTGCAGTCACATAGCAGAATAATGTACTTCTACTGGTCAGATAAGTCACTTTGTGACATTAAATGAGAAAACATGAAAGAGACAAATATATGAAAAGTAAAGCAAAAGTTACAGGAAAATGTTGGTGTAGGCAGATTGCATTTCATCAAACTTTAAGATGTGAAATATAAATACAGCAGCAAACTGAAATTCTATATACAATAAAATATTATGTTAATTTTACAGTGGACAACTAAAATATTCACCTTAAAATAATGTGCATGCCAAAGCCTGTAAAATAATCTTTACCTGTGAAAGAGAGGAACTACTTGGAATATGTTACTAATGTTGCAATCCTAAAAGGTTAGCAGCTCCCTAAATTAATGTGTGTAACAGTATTCTGAAGCACTGACCTATCCATTGCTTAAAGTAAACCTATTCAGCTGTAATGTTTGCAGACAGGAATACTTCAGGTTAGAAACTAATTAAACACTGTATGGATGGTTACTTTATAGTCACCTGTCAGCTCTGTCACATCTACAGCAGGAAAATTCTATATTATTCCTTTAGGCCTAACTGCCCTTGTAGATGAGAAGGAAGGCACCTGTGTATGGAGCTGATCTGAATATGGGGGAGTTTGCTTAGAACGGTGAGGCCAACCAGGCTTTGTGAAGGCAAATCATGGAACAGAGGAAAAAAAAAAAGTTTAGGTTTACCCATGCTGCTGCTGCTTCGACCCCAATTAACCTCTGTAGGTGGTACAGACCTCTAAGAAACCTCTGCCCCACAGCTTGGAGCCAATATCAGACAATGCCACGAAGGGCTAATTACTTTGCACCATTCCTTATGTGTTTGTCTTGTCGTTTACCCCATATTCAGGCACCAATATGGGCCTCTCACTCTTTACAACCCTTTAGAAGACTAGGTTTACTGGCAAAGGCACCTAGCATCATCTGAACTCTTTTCTTCTAGGTTGCTTGTAAAGCAGAGCAAGGAATCTTACCAGAGCAAGGAAAAAGATTAAGGCTCCTTTTGGCTAGGCAGATTTACTGTGTGTTATTATTTTCTTTTGTACTCACAGGGGTTGTTACTGTTTGTTACTAACATTTTACTGCTTTATTTTTCTCTGATTCAAATTGTTGTTGCTGGGCATACTTTCTACTGCATTATTACAGGGTGTGCCTACAGGTTTGTGTTTACAGATTACTGCTATAATTTCTGATTCAAATTGTCTTTTGCAAGATATACTGTATCTTCTGTTACTGCTTTATATTTCTCTGTAGCAAAGTGTTTTTTACAGGGTATGTCTTCTGTGAAATTATTACAGGTGGTGCTTTTACAGGTTTTACAGTTTTATCTATCATTAGGCTAAGCTTTCAGGGCTGCTGCATTTGTTGTTGGTTGATTGTTTCTGCTCTTACCTCCTTGTTTCTTTCATCCATGGTTCTTCTTTTTCAGCAGGAGAAGAGCCCAGCCTCCCACCCCCATCCCAACCACCCCATGCTACACTCCTTTTATAGGGTAGCACAGTCATGACATTTCCTGTAGCAAAGCAGGAAGGGGAGGATTAGAGGGGTATCCACACAGTGACCTCATTTACAGGGCCACAAGTAATTGAACTTGTTATAACAAATTACACAAAAACAAACAAACAAAGCACAAAATCAAACTTTTGCTTTAATTTTCTTCCTAATTACTCTGACCAGATTATAAACCCAGCAACCCATCTGGAATGGATATTATTAACTGCAGGTACTGCGGGACACTTTCAAAAGGGAAGTTTGTTTTATTTTATTTTATTTTGCAATCAGTTTACAACCTTTGAGCCAGAGGCTCATTTCCAAAGGTACCTCGTCAAGTCTGGTAGAAAGAGAACATAATACATAAAGGTGCAGGCATACATGGATCCAGGGTCAAGATTACACAGTTTGCATTACAAGGTGCAGATTCAGGTATTGTAGACAAAAAGGAAGGTTACAGAGTTTAGCAGCATAAGTGAATGATACTTGCAATAGAAAACATGCGTAACAAGTTCCATGGTACAGGTTACAGAGTTAGCAGAGCATGCGACCAGGCCAACACAGCAGATAGTTTGATTTGGATACAGTAGTGCATTCTAGCAGGACAATTTAGCAAGCAGTATATTAGGATTCTAGCATACATGGTACATTCATGATAACTGAGAGAAGGTAGGCAGTCGGATATGGTAGTAATGTCGAGGAGGTAGGATTAAGGCGGTACGACGTGGGTGCAGCCCAGTGGGCCTTGTCACGGCAAGGGTGTTGTACACCCGTTATGCACAGGTGCAGCAGCGCATGTTGATTAGCTCACTTTTGAGTGCAGTTTTGAACTTGGAGATAGTGGGGATTTCCGAGATGGAGAGAGGGAGCGTGTTGTAGCAAGAAGGGTCTCTATGGCGGAAAGACCTCTGTCCATGCGAGGTCCTAGATAGAGGAACCAGGAAGGTGGCCTTGCAGGAGGTCCGGGTACTGACTAGGGGTTGGGCTAGAAGGAGGGAGGCTGTCAGCCCGGGTGGTGACAGTCCTAGCAGGGTATTTTTAGCTATAAGGCAAGTTTGATAATGCAGCCGTTCGTCAAGGTTTAGTACTGTTGCCATGTCATAAAGCTGACACGTATGTGTGAGCCTAGGGATCCCTGTGATAAGCCTGCATGCCTTATTTAGGACAAGGTGGATTTTGTTTAGGGCAGTCGTGTTGGCAGCACCATAGACAGGTAGCCCATAGTCAACTAGGGATAATATGGAGGATGTAACTGCAAGCCGGAGGGCATCGGGGGGAGACAGTTTTTGTAGTGGTATAAGATACCAAGCCGTATATTGGTAGCAGAGACAAGTGCATCGATGTGGGTGTGATAGGTGAGGGCTGAGTCAAAGGAGATCCTAGGTACTTATAGGTGGGACTTGCTCCAGTTGCTGTTTGGAGTAGGAGAGGATACGAGAGGGATTTGAATGCTTTGTTTTGGGGTGGGCAAAGAGCATGGTTTTAGTTTTTAAAGATTTACGACCAGTCTATGCTCTTTAAACCAGGTTTCAGCGTCATTATAGGAACGCTGGTAGGAATCCTGGAGGGAGGAGGGTTCGTCGGTGGCGAAGATGATGCATGTCATCTGCATACAGCAGAATTTTCCCTCATGCACTGGGCAGGGTATTAAGGTATAGCGAAGAGTAGGGGTCCCAGGATGGAGCCTTGTGGAACCCCAGAGAGGACAGGACATGGATTGGAAAGTGTCCCACCAATATTGACACGTTGGGAGCGTGTGGATAGGTAGCTGGAGCACCATGCAAGTGGCCCAGTGGCGAAGCCTGAGTGACAGAGGGCTTCCAGAAGGAGGGGGTGTGAGACCGTGTCGAAGGCCTTTGATAGGTCGAAGTTATACAAGATTTAGGATACTGTCCTACATACGGGACCATTGGAGATCTAAGGGCTCAGCTACAGGCAGCATGGGCAGAGATTGCTTGCCTCAAATCACATATTCAGGAGGAAATATATTATAAGAACCGCCCGCCATTTCCTCAACATCCAACAGGAGCACCTCGACTGCAGAGGGTAGTTGGTCTGGGAGGTTGGCAGGTGGTTAGGAAGGGCAAATCAGGTGCCCTATCACTCGATGCTCTCCAATGTATCACCTCCACAAAGCATATAAAAACTGCAAACAGGTATCTGCTCTATCTCCGAAACCAAACAAAGTGGCAGAGGACACTGCAGAGCAGGACACTGCAGCACAGGATCTAGCACAACAAAACACACGCAAAACAGGAACCAAAATTAAAAAAGCAAAAAGGAAATCCAAAATACTTCTGATCATAGGGCACTCCATGATTCGGGGAGCTGATACCTACCTACAGCCAGGGGTAATGGTCAGATGTCTCCCAGGTACATCAGTGAGGAGTGACACTGTCTGCATTGCTAAAATCATGCAGGAAGCAGGAGAAAACACCGACTTCCTGGTACACATAGGGGCTAACGATCTTGCCAGCTGGTCAGTTGTGGAGACCAAGGAACACTTGACCAGGCTGGGTGACAAACTATCATCCATTTTGTTCAGCATTTCCTTCTCTGAGATCCTGCCAGTCTGGGAGAGAGAAGCAGATGGACAGAAGGTCAGAGAAGGGGAAGGGAGATAGGGGAGTTAAACATGTGGCTCAAGGGCTGGTACCAGGAAAAAGGGCACACATTTGTAGGTAACTGGCAACAGTTTTGGGAGCGAAAGTTCTTTAAATTCGATGGACTGCATCTGACTAAGAAGAGAATCAGTGCATTGGGGCAGAAGTTTGATGTCTTTGCAGAATATTTAAACTAGTAAATGGGGAGAGGGGTGCAACACCCAATACATCGAATGAGAAGAACACCCCCCCTCAGCTGGTGATCAAATAGGAGTTCAGCATGTTTGTAGTTCATTTGCATCACCAGGTAAGAAAAAAGGTCCGGCTCCTCATAGGATGCACAGGGGAAACGCCAGGCCTCGCCCAACAACTAACACACCGAAATATGGCCAATGGAAAATCATGTACACAAATCCTCACAGTCTGGGAAACAAGATCCCAGACCTGCAAGCAACAATGACAGAGGCTAAGCTGGACATAGTAGCCATTAGTGAGACATGGTTCACCAGTAACCACACTTGGCAGACTTCAGTACCTGGCTATGTACTGTTCAGAAGAGGTGCAAAAAGGGGTGGGGGAGTGGCCCTTTATGTAAATGAAAATATCAAAGCTACAGACATTCAGAATACACATAAGGACCCAGAAGAACTGTGGGTCACCCTGGAAACAGGAAATGGGACGGCCATATGAACTGGTGTTGTCTACAGGCCTCCAGACCAGGGGGTGGACATAGACACATTACTGTTAGAAGATATACAAAACATGACAACTAAAGGAGAGGTTCTGATAATGGGAGATTTCAACACACCAGATACAGATTGGTGAATACCAGCAGGAACATCTGCCAGAACTAGACACAAAGACCCAGATATTCAAAAGGGTTGCCCATGGCGCAACAAGCACAACCCACTGATGCACCCCGGTGCGATATTCAAAAGAAAAAAGTGCACCTGCACAAATCCCGATGCGCCGGGGTGCATCAGTAATGTATGCAGGCACAGTGGGGGGGGTGCCCATGCATAAACTGCACAGCCCGATATTCAGCCCGGGCCATGCAGAGTTATGCAGGCGCAACCCCTACCTGCGCCTGCACAAAGTTGAGCTGAAAAAAAGGAACAAGTCAAGGGCCACCCACAGGTGAGCTGCCATTCAAGGCGCAACACAGCAGCTGCCACCTGTGGGTGGCCCTCGACTATTCCCCGCACTGGCGGCCTATGCCGGATCGTGGGCATCAGTATCTCCCCAAGTCCAATCAACCCTGGTGGTCTAGTGGACCGAGATTAGCCCGAAGCGCCGGTATAACTGTACCTCCCCTGAATAGCCAGATGTCGGGCATAACTGTACCCCCGAGTAGCCCGATCACGGGCATAACTGTACCTCTGGCAGCCCGACCACGGGCATAAGTGTAATGTCCCCCAGTAGCCGACGAGGCATAAGTGTAACCTCCCCTCAGTAGCCCGATCAAGGGCATAAGTGTAACGCCTCCATTAGCCCAATTGCAGGCATCAGTATTCCCCCAATGTCCAATATCCCTGGTGGTCCAGTGGACCAACAGAGCCTGATCGCAGGCGGCATTCCTCTCCTCCCCAAGTATGAAATCCCTGGTGATCTAGTGGACCCCCACCTCACCCGCCCACGGAGCCCCACCACCCCTCCCTCTTCGTAGCCGTGGCGGCAGCACCCCACCCACCTACCACCTGCCCACCGACTGACAGCTTGGTACGGCTGCACACCCATTGGTTCAGAGCATGAGCCAATGGGCATGCAGCCCATACCGTACTAGTCAGTCCAGATATGTGAATGAATAAAAGAAAAAGTAAAAGTAAAAGAAGAAGGAAACCACACTGGTTCTCAAAAACAGTAGCAGAAGAGGTCAGAGACAAAAGGCTGGCCTTCAGGAAATATAAAGGAAAGCAGCGGGACAAAGATAGGGAGGAATACCAAACTTCCCTAAGGGAAGCAGGGAAGGCAGTAAGGCAGGCAAAGTCCCAAACTGAGGAAACACTAGCATGAACAGTAAAAGAAGATGACAAGACTTTCTATAGATACATTAGTGAAAGGAGAAAGTCTGGAGAAGGTATTGCTAAGATCAAAGGGGATAAGAGGGAATGTGAGGAGGAGGACCAAGGAAAAGCATCTATCCTAAATAGATACTTCTGCTCAGTATTTACTGAGGAGAAGGTAAGGCAGGGCCCACAGCTCAGCACCATGGACACAGGTGAGAGGGAGGTGTGCACTAGTCCCTTCACAAAAGAAAGGGTCCTACAAGAGCTCGCTAAGCTCAGGGTGGACAAGGCAATGGGACCTGATGGCATACATCCTAGGGTACTAATGGAGCTAAGGGTGGAACTAGTAGAGCCATTATCAGAACTGTTTAGTGAGTCTCTGAGCACAGGAGAGGTCTCACAAGACTGGAGAAGGGCTCATGTGATCCTGCTCCACAAGAGTGGTAGCAGGGAGGAGGCAGGGAACTACAGACCAGTCAGTCTTACCTCAGTAGTGGGCAAGATTATGGAGGCTTTCCTTAAGGAAAGAATAGTGCAGCACCTGGAATCCATAGGAGCACAGGATCCAAGACAGCATGGGTTTACAACAGGAAGGTCCTGTCAAACTAATCTCATAAATTTATTTGACTGGGTAACCAGAGTGGTGGACCAAGGGGGAGCAGTTGATGTCACCTACCTTGACTTCAGCAAAGCTTTCGATACTGTTCCACATAGAAGATTGATTAATAAGCTGGGTAGGCTCAGGGTGGGTCAGAAGTTGGTCAACTGGGTGGCCAACTGGTTGATGGGCAGAAAACAGAGCGTGGTGGTAAATGGTATACAGTCAGAAGAGATGCAAGTCACAAGTGGGGTACCTCAGGGATCAGTCCTCTTCAATATCTTCATCAGTGACATTACAGATGGAGTGGAGGGTAAGGTTTGTCTGTTTGCAGATGACACCATGATCTGCAACAGAGTAGATGATCCAGATGGGGTGGGAAGAACGAGAAGAGAGCTGGATAAACTGGCAAAATGGTCAGAAGAGTGGCAACTGGGGTTTAATGGGGACCTAAACAAACATTTTTTTTAAAACTACAAACTACAAAATCTGGCTTCATTGCGAAGTAAAGTAAAGGCTGCTGTTTACATGTATGCTAAAACTGCATTTATGTAAATAACATAAATGCAGTTTCATAGCTTTTGAAAAATGTAAACATCAGCCTTACACTTTCAAAAAACAGCATTGGCTTCTCACTAAGATGTCTGCCAAGTGTGTTAAGTGATGAGTTTTGATGACATAAACGGAGTCAGAGCCAGAGATCCACATATATTTCTATAGCGCTAACTAGTTCTTCTTTCCCTCTTTATTTTGAATTGTTGTACCAGAATGATCAACACCATGTATTACCTCATGAATTATTTTGATCAGTACACATTTAGGCTCTGATTTTGTTTATTTTGTTTACTTTAACTTGTAGAAAATGTTTTGCACTCCAGCTGACATTTTCTTTGGCAAACTGCATTACAGTACAACACTTCAAATACCTAATGATCTAGTGGTTATATGATGCACTGAATTTTGTTTTTTTGTTAACCAGGAGAGAGACACACTAAGCTGAATGCGTGTTTACAGGTGTGGTCTGGGAGAACAAGGAAGTTTAATGACTTGCTCAGGGTCACACAGCAAAGTGCCGGTCTTGTTCAGTTCCAAAGCTCATGCTCTCTTGTTAATCCACAAATAAGGCTTTCTTTTTCCATGTGAACTCCCTGCACCTAGCCTGCCTTCTGTTGAACACCCCACCATCCATACCCTGTCCTTAGTACTGCCTGGAGCCGCATATGAGCTTGCGGTCTCATTAAGAGAAATATCACACCTCAGATTGTAATCTTGTATCAGAGGGTTGTGCACACCTATACTGATATGCATCATCAGCTGGCACTGTTAAAAAATGCCTCCCAAATCACTCTCCAGTCCACATTCTCAATGTTTGACTTCTGCTCCCACAGTAAACATTGAGATAGTGGGGAAAGGGGTAAGGGAGCGTAGAGGAGGCAGTGATGGGTAAGGGGAGAGGAGGCAGTGGCAAAGTGGCAGAAGGAGTTGATGAGAGTGTCTAGTTTGGAAAGGGAAGGGATGGGGGCAGTGCCATAGACTACATCAGCATAATCTATCACAGACAATATTGTTTTAAGTACTAGTTCACAATAAGTGGGAGAGGATGGCTGGCTTTGTGGCGGTAGAGGACCACGAGTTTGGGATGGAGATTATTGCAGGTGGCATCAATGTGTGCAGAAAAATCGAGGTGGCTGTCCAGCCAGACTCCCTGGTATTTGAAGGTAGAAACCCTCTCGAGGGGAGAACCATCAAGAGTGGTGATTCCGGTGGGCGGGGCTGGAACAGAGGCCAGCTTCTGCCTGGAACCAAACAAGATGGTGACAGTCTTTTTGGTGTTTAATTTAAGCTGATTTGATTGGAACTAAGACTGTACGCTGTCGAAATCATTTTGAAGATTGGGGAGGACGCTGTTGTGGGATGGACCACAGGCAAAAATGATGGTGTCATCTGCGTACGTGTGCATGTTAGAAGAGTGACAGAAGGGAAGATCATTTATAAAAACAGAGAAAAGGATGGGCCAAGAATGGAGCCTTGGGGACCCCGGACAGGATAGGGAGAGGAGTAGACAGAGCATCACCGATTTGTACTGACAGATGTCTATTTTGGAGGTAAGAGTGGAACCAGTCAACTGTGGGTGTTGCGAGGCTGAAAGAAGAAAGTTTATGAAGAAGGAGTGAGTGGGACATGGAGTCAAAAGCTTTAGCCGAATCAATAATGACAGCAGCAGTGATTTGGCTTTGGTCCATTGTGGTTAGGATGGAGTCGGTGACCTTCAACAGGGAGGTGATTGTGGAGTGTTGTTTCTGAAAACCTGATTGCACAGGTGAAAGACAGTTATCTGAGGAGAGAAAGTCGGAGAGTTTTGCAAGCATGAGAGATTCTTGGACTTTGGTGAGGAAGGGGAGGAGAGAAATTGGTCTGTAATTTCTGGGTGAAGAGGGATCACCACTCTTGTGTAGGGGTAGGACTTTGGCTGCTTTCCAGTCTTCAGGAACAGTAGCGGAGGTGAGGGAGAGATTTAGTATGTGTGTTTAAGGGGCAACTATAGTGGGTGCGGACATGTGGAGCAGTCTAGGATGGAGACCATCAGGGCTAGATTTGGAGGGGTTGAGTGACATGAGTGCTATATAAGCTTCATGAGGAGTGAAAGGAGGAAAGAGGTAGCCAGTGTGGGGGAAGGGATTTAGGAGGGTCGGGAGAGGTGTCCGACACAGGGGGAAGGGAGTCAGGTAGGGCACAAGAGATAAAGAACTTGTTAAATGCTTCGGCAATGGCGGTAGGGTTGGAGACCAGGCAGCCATCAATTTTGAGGACTGGTCAGGCTTGCTGGGAAGGGAGATCCAAGAGGGAGTGAATCACCTTCCTGAAGGAGAGGCAGGAGCATTTTGGCTTAGATCTAGCTGGGATTTGAAGTAGAAGGCCTTAGACAGGAGAATAGCCTTGGTGCACCTATTTCTGAATTGTTTATAAGATAGAAGGTCATTTGAGGTGCTGGATGCTTTGTAGAATCACCAGGCTTTGTCCCTGGAGCGGCACTAGTCAATGAGATCAGGGGTAATCCAGAGGTGGTGATATCGTTTCACCCTGACTTTTCTAAGGGGAGCTTGATGGTCCCAGGTAAGGTTAAAGCAGTGTAGGAAGTGGGATAGGGCAAGATCAATATCCAGTGCACTAAAGACTGGAAGCCAGTCTGCATTTAGAAGATCATGCTGCAGTGCAGTGATGTTGAGTGAGTGGAAGGAGCGGGTCCATTTGAATTTTGGAGAGGAGCGGGGAGTGTGGATTTTTCAAATACAATAGGTGATACAGTGATCACTGAGGGCATCGGAAAGGATGCCCAAGACAGAGATACGGTGGGGGTGGGAGGATAAAATCCAGTCGAGCAGCGAGTGGTTTTGGGACCAAGGGTTCAGTCAGGAGGATTCCCAGATGAATTGAGAGAGGCTGAGGGTGTCAATTGCTAGAGTGATAGGCTTGGTAGTGTGGGAGAGCCAGTCAAGACTGAAATCACCTAGGAGCAGGAGTACTCTATTAGCAGTGAGAGCAGAGATTGAGGAGGTGACCTTGATGATGGCGTTGGGTGGAGTTCTGGGTGGAGCATATAGGGCACCAACATAGAGGGGATCAGAGGATGGGGGGGATATTTGGGTGAAAATGAGTTCATGGGAGGAGGGGATGGATTCTTTAAGGGTTATAGTGCTGAGATGGATTGCCTAATGTACAGGACACTCCACCTCCATTTCACTCCTATCCTGATTGAAGAGGTTAAAGTCAGGAATGGCAAGGAGGAGTTAAGGGTTTTGGTAGATAGCCAGGTTTGGAGATACAGAGTATGTCGGGACGATATTGGGTGATCCATACATTTAGGGCATCAATTTTGAGGAGGAGACTCCTGGCATTGAGGTGAAAAATACAGAGACCTTTAGGTAGAGAGGATGAGGCCTGTGAAGGGGATTATCCCAGAAGGGGAGTGGTCGAGGTGGTGGAGTACTGGGGCATGGAGGGCCGGGTTGGGTTGGATGTCACCTGTGAGTAGGAGGAGGAGGCGAGAGAGACTGAGGAATGGTGGGTATTTTGATCTGCCTGGATTACGTGTACAAGGTGGGCTGGAGCGGTTTAGGCACTGGTAGAGGGCCTCTATGTTTAGGAGATGGGAAGGGAGCAGGAAGGGAGCAGGAAGGGGAGAATGATGGTGAAAAAAGGTAAAGAAGGGGGGATGGATAGGACTCCAGGAGCGGCGTGGGAAAAGGGTGGGGATGGGGAAAGGGGGGCTGTTTGGGGGTGACTGGGAGGGAGTGAGCAGGTGAGGTGAGGCTGGACAAGGGCAGCTGTGGAGAGAGGGGGCAGGAGAGAGGGGTTGTAGGGGGTGTGGAGAGGTGTATTAGTAGGAGAAGCAGGAGGGTGATAGGTAAGATAGAACAAACATTAGTATATCTTAAACATTATCATTGGGGGGGGGCTAGGGGGGCCCGTAATCTGGCAAAGAAATTTTGTGCCACAAAACCAAAACTTGCAACTCACAGATCTATGACACAGACACGGGCATACTTGCTACCCACTCTTCCGCTATCTAGAACATCTTAGCCAAATATTACAGGAGATTATACACTGCAGATCCAAAGGTGTCCCCGGAGCAAATCCAAACTTATCTACATTCCCTTCCCCTTCCAAAACCAGATGAGGATGCTGCATAATGGTTGATGACACCCGCACAGTGGTGAACCACTGGACAATCCAAGATTTGCACCTTAGAAAAGCCTCGGGTTTAGACAGTTACCCTGCTGAATTCTTTAAGAAATTTCAGGCTGCTCTCATATCTCTTCTCCTCCCTGTCTTCCATGCAGTCCAACAGAGCCAGGAGGCCTACACCACTATTCTGTCTGGTGTCTGAGGATTTTGGCATTGACTGCTGATAACTGATGAGAGACAGACGTGTTGCTATGCACTCTCTGTCCCTGAGGAGTAGGGCTGAGAGCAGGGGGATAACGCTTAACTTGTTTTTTTAAAAGGTATGCCATCGTTGCCTCTAATTGTTTATCCCCTTGCCAGAATATCTAATTGCACACCTTTTGTCCAGCGGTAGTCTCTGGTGTATTTTCTCTCTTCCCCCCACTGTAGAAGGAAGGTCTCCCGAAGGTGGTGCAAGGCAGTCCCGTTGGGCTGCTTTGACGGGAGAAACCAGACCGCAGTGTGTGGAGAAGGCCCTTTGAAATGGCCAGAGAACCTGTGAGACCCCTCTGAATTAGAAAAACCATTTCCAGTCCTGCTGGCTGTTTTTTCATTCAAGGCAAAAAAGAAAAAGCCTGGGTCTCTTTAAAGATACTGAAGACACTACACTACAAACAAACAAAAACTGAAAAGGGATGTAATTTCTTTTTTGGTGGAGATCTGCTCTTTAGAATCAAACTTTTAAGTTACTGATAAGGTTTTTAAAAGATATTGCTTACTTGTTTTGCATTTTTTTTGGGTGTAAATTAACATCTATAATATGTTAATTTACTTTAAATTTAAGTTTTAAGTTTTAAATTTTCACGTCATATGGTAATTAGCCCACGTGACTACTAGGTATATATAGAAACTCACTCAGTGAGCTCACAGATTCACTCAGTTGTACCTGCTGAGTTGCACCTGTCAGCTTGCATGAGCGTTCTGTGTTACTGAACCAGGGCAAGAGTTGGGCGTGCTAATTTTAAGGAACTGCAACCTTGCTGCAAACTATTCTTTTACAGTTGGTTTCCTTGGTCCATCGATCTGCTCCATTCTGTTCTGATTCACTGAACACCTCTTTGGATATTCTACCTGAGCACTCACTTGAAATTTTTTGACCTACGAATTAGTGACGAAGTGCTATGAGGTGCTAAAGGGTGAATTTCATATTTAGTTCTTCCTTTCCGCTTATCAGTGAGTACTTTAAACTACCATATGTTTGCTATATGTAGTTTATATTGATCTCTAAATTACTGTTTTTTACTTTACGTTGCCTAACCTTTTTGATATAAATAATTAAGGAGCTGGTCATAGTGTTGTGTACCAATTTTTAGCATATTAGTCTCTGTTACATTTTAAACAGTAAACGTTTCAAGTGGTGATTTTTATTTTGTTTCTCATGAAAATAGTGACTTTGGCCAAACCATTTAAAGTGTGTGGATTTATCCACGAATGGATGGAAGACTTCTATAACAAGAACATTGTAAGTGCGTCTGCTGTGAATTTTTAAGTAACTTGGGAATTTTCTGCTGCCCTGGCTTCATCTGTGAATGGGTGGAAGATTATTACAATGAGAACATTCTAAAGTGTGCTTGCTATGAATTTCTAAGCAAGCGGGGAACTTTTTGCTGCCATTTATCATTGGGACACCAGATGCTCATTTGAATGACCTCTAAATGGATGAATATAACAAGAATTGGTAACAATTTTCTTTTTTAGCCTTGCCTTTGATGGTTTTGATTCTACTGAATACCCTATCAACCTGTTCATAGTGCTTTTCTGTACTCATCAAAAAGAGTTATTTTCTCTAAACAGAAAGCGTTTGTTTTTTGTGAAAGAACTTGTCCTAAAGAAACATTTCAATTTGCGTTATTCCTGCTGGTTATCTTGCGGAATCGAATGTGTTAATTTGTGACTTCACAATATTTATAATATCGTTAATGGTTTTTTGGTGTATGTTGTTTACTGATAAGTCCTTTCAGTGTATGCTTTGAATATAGATATCTTTAAGCCAGATCCATTTTCAAAGTAGTCTTATTTTTAGGGTTCATATTGAGATGGTGAATACCAGAAGTAAAATGGCTATATATGCCAATTTAGAAGGTTTAGAAGGTTGCTCTCAAATAAATCTAGTAACCCAGGAAATGACACTGAATTCAAATAAGATGAAAGTAAAAGGAAGATCAAAATCTAAACAAATTAAAAAGACAAAAAAAAAAACAAGCTGGTAAAAAAAAAACGGTTGGAGAAATTACATTACAAACTGGTTTAAAGCAATCTAAAATGAATGCTCATTTTGTGAAAGTAAAAGATGTGAAAATAGACAAATTGGTAAATGATGGAGTTAGTCTCTGTAGTTTATATGGCCTAAATAGTCCTGTTTCCTCGTTAACTCTGTTATCGCTGGTAACATCATTAGATCAAGATGGTAGAACTGAGTTAGTTAATGATGGAACTGAATTATGGCATGATTATTCTAGATTATGATCAACTCCCAAAAAATTGTCGGAAGTTAAGACCTTTTCCTTGGAAAAAGATAATTTGTATTTGTCATCCCGCTCTGAAGGGTCTTTTAATACAGTTAAGAATGTAAGAGTTAAAGATGAAGAAAGTAATGATCAAAACAAATTAAGTAATTTGAAAAGGAATTAGTAATCAACATATTGAATTAGGAGATGGAGTCTCCATTGAGTTATTCTGCGAGACCTCTGTGGATAGTTTAGAGTTCTCCCCTGAGCCAGAAAATATTAACCTGGTTCAGGAGTTGAAATCTATTACTATGGATCTCCAGGACACCTTGCTCAATGCTAATAAAGAAGCCCTCTTGAGTGCTAAGAGCAAAATTAATGACCCTGTTTCTTCATACCCTTTTGGGTTAGATGATGGTTTAAAAAACTTTATGAAAGATCCATATGCGGCATATCTAATATTAATGGATCAAGTAGTAGCTGTGGATGGAGAAATTGAAATTTTAAAAGGAATGGTTGCTTCCAATGGGGCATGTCTTGATAATATTCTAGCTAGAATAACAAGATTAAACCCTGAAATGAATTCACCTTCTATAATTCTGGATGAAAACCTTTCCCATGAAAGTGATGTCCCTCTTATAAGACCTGATTTCTCTTCTATTCTTATCCCCAAGGGTAATAACTGTATTCATCAAAAAAAGAAACAACAGAAGAATAAGAGAAATAGAAAAAGTAGTAAAATCAGGAAAAATAAAGGTAAAAAGACGGGAAATATAAAAAAAAAATTGCTGAAGTGGAAATGGAACTATGTCATCAATCATAAGTGATCTTAATTCAGAGGTTTCTTCTCCTAATACTTCTAGTACAATCAATGGAACAAATAGCAAGGAGAAGAACTTATCTAACTGTGATCAGACTAAGGGCAATGAATTACATGAAGGGACTAATTTTAACAATATGCCCATCATGCAGTTACTCTCCTCCCAATTGTCTGATTTTAAGCTTGAGTTGGAAATTTTTAAGAATGCTTGGCAAAACTGGTTTAAAAACAATAATGGCATTATGTTAGGAGATGAAAAGGGTGTAAAAGACCCTTTAAAAGAGTCACACAATATGGGCAACGAACCCTTAACTAAGATGCTTTATGATATTTCAGAATGTGCAATATTGGTGTTTTATGGACTTGACGGGATCAATCAAGATTTAATTGGGTGTAAATTTGATAAATTAGTGTATTTTTTAAGAGATACTACAGGCGCTGATCTGCTTGAATCTGATATTATAAATTTATGGAAAGATAAAGATGAGAATGGATGGGACTGCACTTATGTTTTCTGCTCTGCTATTACGGTTGCAAATCAAATGTGGCTTAATAATAATTTACTAAAATTAAGAGGATGCTCTGTAGATTTTGTTAATAGGAAATAATTGAATTTAACAACGAGTGATAGTTTAAGATGCTTAAGCATATTTGGCTTAAGCAGAATTCCTTATGACAACAACTGGAAACTATGTAATGCCTTCCTCAACCTTTGCACACATGTTTTAAAATTTTCAGCTGATGAAATAAAAATAAAAACTATTTTTAGGCATAAGCACCCATCTGAATTTGCTCAGGTGGATGTTTTACTACACGGTACTGATATTGTAAATGAAATTTTGGCAAAGGTCCCTCTTTTAGATCGGGTTGGTGTGCACTTAATTGATAGTGACATACTTGTTCATTCTATGAAAAGTACCCCTGAAATAAGGTCTATGGTTGATTGTCTTGAAAAAGGTAACATTTTATATTTGTTTGGATTGAATCAAATTAGAAATGAAAATCCAAAACTGCTTAAATGGACTGTTCTTAATCTGTTTGAACAATGTTTACACATTTCAATGGATGCATTGGATGTTATTGAGGTTCCTAGACTTGGAAATGGTCCTGATTGTGACCAAATAGAACTAATAATAAAGTACAGTAGCCTCTATAATAAACTAATTGAAAATACATCCACTTTAGACTCAGTAGGGCTATTTATTGTGGAACAGGACCTTATTAAGGGATTGGAAGTTGTGGATAATGCCTCTGATATTTCTCAAGGACATATTTCCACTACTCCTATTGCTAATTTCCAGAATGACTATAATGTATCTGTGTCAAATAGATCTGAAGTCTTGTCTATTCATAGTGATTGACTGAATATGAAATGGCGGATAATAAAATTTCATCTCCTCTAAATGATGAAAATTTGTAACTGTGTGCAAATTTTGACTCCTGGAATATTGCGGGTCTTTTTCCCCAACTTGGCAGATCCCAATTGGGTAGAATTTATACCTGGGAAGGATAAAATATTTTTTCAGGAAACTTGGGCGTGTGCAGAATTAAACTTAAATGGTTACCATCTTCTTCATTCCCCCACTATTAGAGATATGAAGTATGGTAGAATGAGGGTAGGCTTAGCAATTTATATTAAAATTAAAAAATAAATTATTATTTTGGACACTTTAAAAATTGACCAGTATTTCATTGCACAAAATATTACTTGGTATTCTACCCCTAGTACCTTGATTAATGTTTATATTCCCCCTTGAATGGGTAGAAGTAGTAATATACATCTATGGGAACAGTTAAGAGTAATGATGGAGGAGATTCTTGTCAGATTTCCTTTAAATCATGTTCTGGTTGCAGGAGATTTTAATGCTAGGATTGCTTTATGTGGACAAAGAAATTATATACCTGATAGAATATCATCAGAAGTAATTATTACTAGAAAGAGTCAAGATAGGAGAAGTAATTCCCAGGGCAATGATTTCAGTGAATTTATAAAAGAAAATGAGCTTGTAATATTAAATGGCAGAATACATGAAGATTTGGTGGGAAATAACACTTATTTCTTTGCTTGTGGCCAGAGTACAATTGATTATGTTTTGAGTGATCATGATTTAATAAAATCAATTGTACACATGAATATTATGATGAGGCCAGAAAGTGATCATGCCGCTATTTGTTTGACAATTCGTTTAACTGATGAATCTATAGAAGAGACTGGTTATACAAAAGATTTATGCCAAGTTGGTAAAAAGGTCATTAGGAGAAGCAAAATAATTAACACCCAATTGGGAGATGTTATTCAGAAGGCCATTACCGAATTTGAATTACTTTTTATGGAGTTTGAATCTCCTGATAAAATTCATAATTTTCTAGATCATTTAAATCAAAATATTAAATCAATCATTTATAGTGATGCCACATGTGATAATTATTTAAACCATAATTGGTTTGATAAAGAATGTAGGAAAGCTAAATCTAAGCTTAATAAACTTATTAGATGGACCAAATTAAGACCTTCTAAAATACATTTTCAGCATTTAAATAAAATGAGGAAATACTATAATAAATGGTTAAAGGAAAAAAAAATAGTGTTTCAACAAAAATTATGGATGGATATGTTTAATGTAATACAAAAAAATTATATAAATTTGTTCTGGAAATTGGTGGCCCAAGGGGTTAAGGAATATAAACCTACTCTTTTTTATATCCCAAAGGATGTTTGGATTGTATATTTTAAGCAAATTTTTTCTGGACCAGAAAATTTGGATTGGCAACCTATTAGGGATCTATGTGTATCTATAGGTGACCCTATTATCTTTAATGAGCTGGAAGTTGAACAAGCAATTCTAAAATTGAAAAACAATAAAGTGCCATGTGAGGACGGTATTCCAGCAGAAGTTTTTAAAGAATATAAAATGTTCTGGATACCCTTATTGACTTATTACTTTTATTTATGTCTGAAATATAAATATATACCGAGTACATGGCTTAGAACTATTATTATACCTTTGCATAAAAAGAGCTCAGTATATGATCCTTTTAATTACCGGCCTCCTTAATATAATTTCTAAAATATTTTCTAGACTACTATTGGATAGATTGATTGGATGGGCTGAGATTAATTGCATTATTTCTCCATCTCAGGTGGGTTTTCAAAAGGGTTTCTCCACAACAGATAATCTATTTGTGTTTTCACATTTAATTGAGAAATATGTTAAGTGGAGAAAAATGAATCTATATGCAGTTTTTATTGACTTCACCTCTGCTTTTGATTCCTTAAATAGATGTAAACTTTGGTCAACTCTTTACTCTTTAAAAATGAATAACACATTATTAATAATGATTTATTGACTTCATTGTGACACAGTTTCTTCAGTTAGATATGACAATAAAGATAATTTAACAGATTATTTTTAACCCAGAAGGGGGGTTAAACAAGGATGCCTACTTGCCCCATTACTGTTTAATATATATGTTAATGAGTTACTTATATTTAAAAATGAAAACATACTTGACTCCCCAAATATCAGTGGTTCTCCCTTACATGCTCTAGCTTATGCTGATAACATGGTATTATTTGCTTTGTCAATAAAGGGTCTTCAAAAAAAAAGATATATTCTAACAAAAATGTGTGAATTTAGAATTATCTATAAATCTGAATAAAACTAAAGTAATGATTTTTAACCACCATGGAAGGAGAAATAATAAGTTTAATTTTTTTCTTAATAAAAAAATAGAAATTGTGAATAATTACCAGCATCTAGGGGTTAATTTGACAAATACATGTAATTGGTCAGTTCATCAAAAAGAATGATATTTAAAAGCAAATGTAATAGCCAAAGGTCTATTAAAATTCAATTTGACCTATGGAGGTAATATCGTTCTTCCTGCCCTTAAAGCAGGTGATGCGAAGATTAACTCAGTAACAACATATGGTGCTGAAATTTGAGGCTTGAATATTACTAAAGATACTGATAAAGCTTTATCATATTACTATAAAGGTCTCCTAGGTGTGCCAACTTCTACTCCCAATGTGTTAATCAGGTCAGAGCTAGGGAAAATTCCAACTAGTTTTTTTCCAACTAGTACCTTAGCCATTTTGAAATTACTGGTTTATTGGTTACAATTAATAAATAATAAACTTAATATGCTTCCACATAAATGTCTGAAAGAAAAAATTAAGTGGTCAAAGGTTGGTTATACCTCTTGTTGGTTAAAAACTTTAGAGAATCAGTTGATACAATTGAATATGATGCATCTCTTGTGATTATAAAAAGAATATAAATATTTCCATATGCTTTAAAAAAAACTGATAAAAAGTAAAGTATTTGACTAGGTGAAACAACAAGAAATGTTAAAAGTGAGAGGGCCTCAGCTTAATGTGTGGTTTAGAGTCAATAAAATTGACTATTGCCTAGAAGATTATTTAATCCTTCCTATACCATTTTCAGATAGGAAACTGATTACGTGGGCATGAGCTGGATTAATCAATTCTACCTATACCTATTTTAATAAGGGTCTACCTACCAAAAAGGGTTCAGTTAGTACATCTAATCTTTGCAGATGTACTTTAGCTCAGAATGAATCTTTAAGTCATATAATTAGGTTCTGTCCTCTTTATTCTGGTCCTAGAAACAGCTTGCTTGGAATTTTTTTGAGATGTTATGATAAAACTGATTATGACCCAGTATTTATTTTTTTACGTCCTAGAAATGTTGCTGATGCTTTAATGATATCAAAATTCTTTGCATCCATAATTAGGATGAAGAAAAAAATATGCCAGAGCTAATGTTGCTTGGGTTCTTAGGCCACAGAATTAGGTTTTGTACCTCTTGTCCTAGAAACAGATTGATTGGAAATCTTGAGCTGTAATGACAAAACTGATCATGGATCGGTATTTATTTTGTCACATTTTATAAATGTTGTTGAAGTTTTAATGATATCTAAATCTATGGCATATGTAACTAGGATAGAGAAAAAACATACCAGAATTATGGTGGTTTAAGAATAAATTATGTAAGAATTAGGAATAATGCACTTTATGGAAATTTCATTTCCTACATATGGTTGTTCTTAGCCATACGACAAAATGAATTCGAAAGAGCATTTTAAAAATATATATATATGTAACTCATAAGATTTTTTGTTATATTGTAAGTTGTGTGTGATGTTATATTGAGATTCTATTTACGTCATGTCTATTTTATGTATATTTTTATTTGCAAAAACTTTGATTGTTAACAACAACAAAGATGAACATTGAGTTTTAAACCTGAAACTTGAAACAGTCCAACAGGGTAAACTTCTCCAACCAACCTGGCAATATACAGTCATATCTGCTCTTCTCAAGCCCAATAAGGACCCCTGTTATGCCCCCTTCTTATAGGCCGATTTCAATTTTTAATTATGACGATAAAATCTACAGTATATGTCCATCTTAACTCATAAGCTAAATAATTTACTGCCTATTTTAATAGATGCCAATCAAGAGGGCTTTGTCCATAACCGCCAGGCCCATGATAGTGTTAGGAGGACCCTTTTGTTGCTCAATTATGCCATAACCCACAAAATTCCACTGGCTCTTTTGAGCCTTGATGCCGAAAAGGCTTTTGACTGGGTGGCCTGGCCTTTTTTGTGGGCCACCTTGTTAACATTTGGCCTTCAAACTGACTTCATTATCTCTCTACAAAATATTTATTGAGGCTTCCCTGAGAGAGCCTGGTACAATTTGTCCACCTTTCTGGGCATCGCAGGGATCATATCTGGCCTGTACCAGGTGCCCATGATGGCATCCTTAAATGCAGCCAGCAGAGGAGGAATAATCAGAGTGGGAGAAATCTGGCAATTCTAGATATTCTATCAGAATTCTCCTGGTAACTTCCTGTTCCTCATCATCAAACCCCATAGCTGCTTGCAGCTGCCTCATCACAGAGATGAAGGAGGGGTCATCGGGGGGACCTCGGGGTATACTTGGAGGAATCCTCACTCCCTGAGGAAATGTTGGAGACTGAGTTGGAGGGGCTCCTAGCCCCCTCTTCCTTCTCCTCCTCCTCATCAGGTGGGAGGAGGTCAAGATGGTACTTATCCTCGACCCAGGCTCTGAAAGGGGCACAGAAGACATCGATTACTGCATGAGTGCAGTGCGTGTCAACATCAGAGGTTGTGGCAAGGAAGAAGGCCAAGCAGACCCCGGCCTCGACAGGCCCAGACAAGGGGCAAGGTGGTGCATGAAATTCCAAAAGGAGGAGAGCATAGACTGGACATCGATGGTCAGCGGCCTCACTACAGTGCCTTGCAGTGCTGATGGGGGGACTGGTTCCCCGGCATTGGTGGTACAGCCTGAGACATCAACGAAAGGGGCTGAGGCCCCAGCATTGGTGGGAGAGCCAGAGACACTGATGGGGAGGCTGGGTCCCCAATGTTAATGAAGTGGCCGAAGTAGGCAACCGGGGCCACAGAAAGCCCAACGTCGAAGGACCAGTGCTGGCTGAAGTAGGTCTGGGGGAACTCCCCATTTAACGCTCCTGAATCAGAATGAGTCTGAACTGCAGGGGTTCTTGAGGCATCAATGGGGGAGGTTGGAGTCCTGGCATTGCTGAAATGGCCAAAGGCATCGATGGGAGAGGCAAAACTCCCGATGGCAACGGGCCAGCGCTGTCTGAAACAGGTCCAGTGAAGAGTCCTGTTGGTTGCCCCTAAGCCAGAAGGGGTGTCAATGACAGGGATTGCAGCATTAGTGGGGGCATCAGTAAGCTCAATGCTGTTGAGCAATCGCCGGCTAATGAAAAAATGTCAGGAAGCACTGCCAAGGCTGACCCTGTGGAAGATAAGCTGTGTGCTGAACGCGGCAAATGAGATCATACCAGGGAGGATTTTTCCTTGTTCCACTCCCTCTCCCAGTGCTTGTGTTTGCCAGATGATTTGTCCCGGGCCTTGAAGGAGTGAGAGCCCATGGATGGAGCTGGTGATACAGAAGAGCTTCTTGCCTGTAGCTCTTTCTCCATCTGGGCTACTTTCTGTTCCAGGAGGAAGTTTTCTATGGCCTTCTGAGGGTGCCACTGGATAGGCTGGATGAATCTGTGGCAAACCTTGCAGGCCTTAATATCATGGTCCATTCTGAGACAGCGGACGCAGGTGTCATGGTCATCCTTGTCAAAAATCTTCTTACCGCACCCGCAATAATGGAAGGTTTCTTGGGTCAGTCGGCATAAATGAAGATGAAAATCACTTTAATAAAGTGATTAACAAACTTGGATGAGAAAATAAAATAAAGAAAGAATTCAAAGATTTGGTGGTCGACTGAAGCTGCAGCATCTCCATGGAATCCGATGCATGATGGTTGACGGCAGGAAAAGAACTGAGGAAGGCGCGGGGCCACCCATGTTTATATAGGGAGTAGGGTGGCATCTAACGTCATTGTGAGTGGCCCTAACTAGACTGCTAGCTAAAAACTTTCTGTGTGTCGTAGTGCCTGGTGGCTATAGTTCCATAGGTGTAGATGTGGTCTGATGTAAGAGATACCCTTGATGAAGATTATGTCCTTTCTCCCACTGTCAAAACCCTTGCCTATACACCCAAACATTCTACTTGCCTTTCCATACGTTTGGCTGCCCTGATTTGAGGATTTGGGACTATCACTAATGATGATGATTCCTCTCTTCTAGTCATATCTATTCTTATTCCCCCCTTCCACTATTCAGTTTGGGGGTTCTTCCCAAAGTGTATCACTTTGCACATATTTTGGACCACCTTTTAAAACGTTCAGGGTCTTTTTTTAATTTCCCCTTACACCCTCCTCATTGTCTACTCTGCCAAAGATTTTAGTATCATCTGCAAAGAGACACATTTTGCCTGGCATAACCTCCCCTATGCCACTGATGAATATATTGACTAGATCAGGTCCCAGGTCTAACCTGTGTAGTACCCCATTCGTGACTGCCCTAGCCAATGACCGAAACCCATTTACTACCACCTTTTGTTTAGTCAGGATTCAAAGTAAAATATGTCTGTCTGCCAATCCTCTGGTTATTGAAACAAAGAATGAGATCACTCTCCAAAAGGTCACCAGCTACAAATACTGTGGTATCTGTCTAGATTCCCAAATGAAATGGGATGGTCATGTCCAGAGCTTGTTAAAAAAGGTAGGCCCACATCTTGGTTTGCTGTGGTGGTATTATGCAACCTCATCCCAGGAGGGAAGACTAAAAGTTGTCAACACTGAACTCTGCAGGATCAAGTAAACTTGTGAAAAAGCTGTTACCGGAAACTGTTGGGAATAGTATGCACCAATGCTAGGAGTCTAGGTAACAAAATGCCAGAACTCCAGGCTCTGGCCACAAAGGGTGGACATGACCTGGTGGGGGCAACAGAGACATCGGTAACCATAAAACCATGAGTTGGACATGGCCATACCAGGCTACATTCTATTCAGAGAGGACAGAACAAATAGCAGGGTAGCGCTTGTGGTGGAATTTTTATATATCCTAAAGTATAATAACTTTATGTCCTAAAGCTTATTGTACCAGAGCTTATAACTGTTATATGCGATTATAGCCATATAAATATGTTGCTTCTCATATGCTCTAAAACTATCTGCTTTGTTATAGCCATATAGCCATGTTGCCTTTCATATGCTTTAAAACTATCTGCTTTGTAAAACAGCCATAATGAATGTACAGTTCTGTGCTGACTAAAACAAAGGAGGTTGTTTGACAGAGATAAGAAAACCTTGAAAATTAAATAAAGCTAAATATAGCTGGTTGTAACTAAGATAAAGGGAGACAAGCAAGTAAGTATGGAAAACAACTCCTTATACGGAAAGTGCTGAATCTAAGGTTTTTGCTAAAGATAAGGAGAAGCTGTTGTTAAGCATGAGACCACTGTTAGACTGTGAAACTAAAAAAGGTATATAAGCTTCTGTGAACAATGATCGAGGAGTTCTCTCCTTTAGCTGAGGCTCCCACGTATATGTGTGCAGACAATAAACTGAGTTTATTGGAATAACCATTGGGTGTGGTTATTGAGTACATAGAAATTAAGGTAAAGTATAGACAGTAAAGAGAATCTGCGACCACAGTTTTGGCGTAGTCGCAGGATGACTTCCGCCTCCGTGTCGCTAGCTGTGATCGGACTACTGTCCGTCTCCGGGAAGGTGGCTCCCCGGGATTTTAGTCCCACCATAGAGACGCCGATGCCTAGGGAGTGGTGACAGTCATCATTTACTGTTTTGGTGCTAGGTGGGCACCTGAAAGTGCTAGGTGGGCACTTGACGCCAGGGGACGCCCAAATAAGAGAAGTGTTAGGTGGGCATCTGTATAAGAGATAGGCGCCAGTAAACGGGACCAAAATGGAAATACGAGGACCCTACCAGATGGATCTCAACCTAGTACTGTTAAGAGATTTTTTGTTTTGTTTTAAACTGCAACCCAGAGCTCTGGAAAAGACTTGGTTTGGCAGGTTACTAAAATGGCTAAAAGAAAACCTTTGAAAGGGTTAAAACCTTTGAAAGGGTTAATAGCTGCAGTGTTTGGAAATTATCATGAAGGTCCCAGTTTTTTACTCAGACTTGTGTATCGGAAAAAGAAGACAATACCTTGGCAATGGGTAAGTCTGAATTTTTTATTCAAAGTTGTTTTATGTCTGTCTGTTTTATTTCTGTAATACGATACTAAACAAGGTAATGCTCTGCCTTTCTTGTGCATATTTTCTAGCTTATATCTGTGTTCTGTAATTATGTTCTGTTGTCAAGGTTGTGGATAGGATTGACTGCCTTAGGTGCACAACATGTTACAGTAAAAAAAAAAAAAGCTTCTTTGCCTCATAGCTGACTGTTTTAATTGGTTTCATTTTTAATGAAACATTTGTGCTGCCTAGACAGGGTCATTGAAGAACTTTTGTATGTAGTTGCTGGTTGAAGCAGGTAGTGTTGAAGGTGAAGAGATATGACGTCATAGATTGCAATGTGCAGAAAAAGTTGTAGTTTGCAAGCAACGTGCCAAGCCACTGATAGGTGAAAATGTAATGTGTTAACAGCTATAAATGGCTTTATCATACTTCTATACTAGATGTGTTCACTTACAAATGGTGTGTTGTACTGCATTTTAAAGAAATTAAAATGTGTTTAAAAAGGTTTTGTTCTGGAAAGATTTGGCATGGCAATATGTATAAATGTGTTGGTTTAAAAATTGTCAGTGTTACAAGACAGGCAGGAGGCAGCACATATATCTAAAACATTTTCAGTTTTCTAATAAAACTATGAGCATTACGTCAGCATATTAGTGTCAAATAATGTCAGTCTTATTTTGTGTTAAGTATTTCTTTTTGTGTATGTGTATGTGTGTGTACTGTCTTGGCCAGCAGTTTTGTGTGCTCTATTATTATTTAAAGATATTTAATATCAGTAGTGTTCAAGGACACTACAAAAATAACTGGGTTTAAACGACCCTTGCATGCACACTGTGACCTTTTGCACGTTATTTGACCTTCTTGTGTTTCAACATTTTATGTTACTACCAGTTCAAACTTGATGTGTATTCCATACCTAAAGCACAACTTTTCACACAAAATGTATGTTTTCATGAAAGCACACCAACAGTGAACCATGTAATTTGACTTTTTATTGCAAAACTAGTATTCTAAGTAAAGAGAAACACCTTTTTTTTCCTTCTCATTTCTTCTGACTTACAGCTGTTTTTGAGAGTTTACCATCTACAGTTAAAAGCAATGACTTTTGTTTTTATGTGTGACCATGGTGTAATCATTTTTTTTGTCTTTTTAAAATGCATTCTAAGAGGTACGTACGTATGGTATTACCATCAATCCGGATTTTTTATAAACTCAGCTGACATTTTGTCATGCTTAGGATAAGGGAACCCAGGGACGCTTGGCTTCTTTTATCCTATGAAAATAATCTTGTTTTATTTTTAAACTTGTGTAGGTTTAGTATTGTGTTGTTTGTCTGTGTTTCTTCTCTTTCTTCTAGAGAAAAAGAAGTTCCCCATCTTTATAGTAAGGTATGAAACTTATTAAACTAATTGTAATATTATCTTGTTATAATTTAAAGTGTAGTAGGTGGGAATCATGTCACCATCCACAGCTAACCTTTTTATTGCTACAGTATTCGAGCTGTCTCTTTCACTTCGAGCTGTCTCTTCCACCATTAGGAGCTTGGGGGGAAGGGGTAAGCTACCCTTCCTCCATCCCTTCTAGTGTAGTACCCACAAAGGTTGCAAGGTACATCACTGTTCCCCCAAAGGGGTAAATAAAGAAAATGTATATTTGCCAATAATTGTTTCTTATTTACAGGTTTTAAAAAAGACCCACGGTATTTTAACAGCATAACCCAGCCCAAGCCCTTCTGTTTTTTCTAGTGCAAACAGTTAAATCTCACACCTATTATTAGTACAAGGATTTCTACCTCAGCCGTAATCAGTTGCGCTGGAGGGTGAAGTTGTGTATGTATGTCCACACATATTCATTCTTTTGATTGTCTTTTCAGCTTTCTTATCCTGTTAAAACAAATGCAAACAACATTTGTCATTGCCTTACAGCAATGAATGCAACATTTTTCAACCAGTAAATTCACAGTACTCTAACATTTCTGGATTCTAAGCTAAGTTTACAGTCTATATGTGTTGTTTAAAATGTATTTTATGCATTATGCTCAATACTAAAATTGTTCTATTACAAGCATGCTTATGTTTCATGTTTATGTTATAATGTTTGATATACATCTTGCTACACTGTATCATGTGTGTATTCAGAAAAGTGTTCCACATGTATAACGTTTTTAATGCTCATAACCAAACCTAAATACTGGGGCCAGCATTGCTGACCCACCTCTACAATATGTTCCACAGCAAAACCAAAAGTAAAATTAATGCTCCGTTTGTCTTATTACTCACAGGTACCCCTAAAGAATGAGTGTACTCTATGCAGGTTTTTGTCATTTTAAATTTTAACAATTATAATATGCAAAATTTAGATTGTACTCCAAACCTATGCTTCAAGCCTTACCGCACTCAGTACTTTGGAGTATTTCACTATACAGGGTAAAAAAAAAAAAAAAAAAGTAGACCTTTTCACTTGTCACAGGTGCAATAGGCACCGTAATTAAATTGGCATAGGCCAACAACATATGTATTTGTCCCACTAATTGCATTGTGTAAAAGGCATATTGTTATGAACAATATGTTTAAAGCGTGTAATTGTAACATTACAAGATTTTATAACTCAGGTCTCAGTCAGGCCTGCTTGCAACAGACAGGGAAATAATGTTCATCACTGTCATAACTGCTTCTGTGATTTAAAAGCAGGAGGTAACCATAACACTGTCATGATTTACAGATGGTCAAATGGTATAATTGAACCTTGGCCTGCACCCCAGGTGTGAGTTAATGTCCCATTTTATTTTTCTCTTTCTAATTGCCAGAATTTAGGCTCTGTCACACCACTCTTTACAAAACAAAAAGTTAATGGTTTAAAGATTGTTATTTATGTGTTTTAACTCAGTGTCTAACACACTTTGCAAGTTTGCAGGTTTCCATGGTGTGGCACATAAGATCTCACGTTCAACAGCAGTAATACTTTCATCTAAGTTGCCAAGACCTTCATCTTTTTCCTTAAAAAAAACAAACAACTGCCACAGTTTTGATGTTATCACCATCTTTGTGCCTGACTGGTTCCTTATAAGGACTACCTCTGCAAGTGTAATGTTTTCAGCAAAATTACACCTATTTGTAAAACTTTAAATCAACTAAAGAAGGTCCAGTCAGTTCAGACTCTGCAATCAAGCTTATGGTTTCTGCTTACTATAAAGTTAGTCTGGGAAGGGGCACTCTCAACTCCAGCAAGAAGATTCTGCTCAATTGACCTTCAAGCAATACATCCATTTTCTTCACTGCCTTGTTCCAAACATGGCTGGTACTTTACAACCCTATTGCTCTGTTATGGACTGTGTTCTTAATGGTTTATTGTCAATTGTTACCTTTTATGGACTGTTAATCTTTATGCCGGGGTGTGATCAACTACGACAAAACAAATGCCATGCCAGTGTGTGTGTGGCTATTCCATTAAAAGGACTTAATGCACCCTTGGCCAGTGTGCCTACCGTCCCAGCAGCTAGCCAGCAAAATAAACACTGACTTTTCTACTATGCTGGTGTTTTGTTTTTAAATTACTGTCTGCATTGCCCCATATGCCTTGTGGGGTTACCACCATTCTGCAAATGACATTTCATCTGTACTGTAACTACATCAACCTGTAGATACTTATATGAACTTATGAACTGTTAATTTCATGGACTGTTATGTTTTATAAGGACTTATCTGTCAAGAGACATTATCAACAGATTCTTCAATCAAGCTCCAAGGGTGTGCCACACTCAACACAAGGTAGCATCTACCTTATTCACTCTCAAAGTGGATTCCATGAACTCTTTTCATCAACAAAATTGTTATGTTATATTGTGTTATATGGTGTCACATGTTAGCATTTTTTTTCACATATTTCAATTGTGGTGTTGACATCCCTCAATTCTGTATTATGTTTACAAACTCACCATTGTGTTCCATCTGTAACTCCTCTATCAACTCCAAAACAAAATGTTTTTGTTTTATAAATGCCTTAGCTATCTGTATGCTGGCAACCAGTTTTAAATCATATAAATAAAAAAAAAGGTGGTTAGTTGATACAAAGTATCAAAAGGGGGGAGTGTGGTGGAATTTTTATATATCCTAAAGTATAATAACTTTATGTCCTAAAGCTTATTGTACCAGAGCTTATAACTGTTATATGCGATTATAGCCATATAAATATGTTGCTTCTCATATGCTCTAAAACTATCTGCTTTGTTATAGCCATATAGCCATGTTGCCTTTCATATGCTTTAAAACTATCTGCTTTGTAAAACAGCCATAATGAATGTACAGTTCTGTGCTGACTAAAACAAAGGAGGTTGTTTGACAGAGATAAGAAACCTTGAAAATTAAATAAAGCTAAATACAGCTGGTTGTAACTAAGATAAAGGGGAGACACATAGTAAGTATGGAAAAACAACTCCTTATACGGAAAGTGCTGAATCTAAGGTTTTTGCTAAAGGTAAGGAGAAGCTGTTGTTAAGCATGAGATCACTGTTAGACTGTGAAACTAAAAAAGGTATATAAGCTTCTGTGAACAATGATCGAGGAGCTCTCTCCTTTAGCTGAGGCTCCCACATATATGTGTGCAGACAATAAACTGAGTTTATTGGAATAACCATTGGGTGTGGTTATTGAGTACATAGAAATTAAGGTAAAGTATAGACAGTAAAGAGAATCTGCGACCACACGCTGTATGTTAAGGAGGGGATTGAAGCAATAGAAATAGGTAATCTAGGGGGTCAGGGGAATTGGAAACTCTGTGGGTACTAGCAGGAATAGGGAAAGGTAAACTACTTTTTTTGCTAATTCTTTTTTCCCCTGCCAGAGTAGGCTGCTCCTTCCACCAACCTTCCCGACCCCCCAGCCCCGTCAACCAGCATCCTAAGGACTTATCTCGATCTTGGGCTTCCCCATGGCTTGCCACCCCCTGCGGCATGGGTCAGTAGCTCCAGCCTGCTGACAGAATGGATCTGGTTTCTGGGAGAGGGCCCTGTAGCATGGGTGCAGAACCTGCCAGGTGGTTGATATCATCTTGCCCTGCCACCTCCATTTTCTGCCTGTTTTTTCCTCCCATCAGAGGAGAGGACATGCAATAGCATCCAGACATGCCTATGCACTCTCCCATGCATAGGACATTGATGGCTGCTGCTCCTCTATCCCCCATGTTGTGGTCCCGACTACCTGTACCCTCAGCCACTGCTAGTGGTCAGGCAAATGCCAGGGCCATATCCCCCTCCACAGAGAAGGAGATCTGTCCTCTGGACATTCGATCCTCCTCTCCCCAGCTGACACCTGATGCCCCAAGATCACTCTCAACCCTGGGTCACCAGTGGGGCTGCATGTAAGACTTGGTGCCTCAGTCCTCCGTGCCACTGGGCTGGCCAGAGAAGGGGAAACTAATCCAGATCAGGGTGGCCTACAGGCCACTTGGCTAGGAACCAAAGATACACAGGGCACTGGGAGAGACACTTAAGATGGCAGAATGTCTAGGGGAAGTGATGATAGTTGAGTATTTCAGCATGCCAAACGTGGACTGGAAAGTTCCAATTATGGCTACTACTAGGAATCAGTTTCTGGTAGATGCCTGTCAGGACGCATTTATAGAGCAATTAGTTCAGGTTCCAGCAAGAGAAGAGGCCCTGTTGGATCTGGTGCTCATCAACAAAGAGAGGATTCAGAAAGATAGTAGTCCTGGAACCACTTGGTTCCAGTGACCACAGGACAACAACATTAAGGTCCAGGTGGAGACAGGAAAAGGGCAAAAGAAATAAAGGTATGGGACTTCAAAAAGGGGACTTTGGCAAAATGAGGGAAAAGCTGGAGAACAGCATGAAGGACACAGTGAAGGAAGGGGACTCAGAAGAAAAGTAGGCAGCATTTAAAAAGGCAATGATAGAAGTGTCAGATAGCTCATTTCCAAAGATATCCAAGGGTAAAAGGGTTAAGGGGTCAATGTGGTTCACAGCCCATGTAATGACAGCGGTAAGAACCAAAAGAAGGGAATGTTCCAAGTAGAGATGGGCAAACCTCAAAATGTTTGGGTTCTAAAAGGTTATGATCAGGATCAAAAGGTTTGGATGGGCCCAGCCCAGTGGTGCTGAGGGCTGAGGTGACGGATGCCACATCTCGCACCATGTCAGCAACCAGTGTTTGGGAATGAGCACAGGTCACTGGGGTTTGGCAGGGGAAAAGAAAGATTGAGCATCCGAAGGACTGCTCTCTTTCTCCGGTGAGGGGAGTTCATGGCAGTCGGTGCTTGGGTACCTTCTGGCAGAGGCTGGGGGTCAACACGCTCTGCTGCATATAATGGAGTGGAGCTGGGGGAAGATGTCTGGAAGGAGCATGTGCAGACGCATGTGCACTCCCCTCTGGTGATGTCATTGCATGTTCTCAGCTTCGGGGTGAAAAGGGGGTTGGCGCCTGTGTTGATCGGCTTGATGGCCATCCGCGAGTTTTGCCATGGTTGCTTGGCACATAGCTGGATCTGTGTTCTGTAGGGAGTTGTGGGCTCCCTACAGCCCAGCTGTGGAGGGTGAAACCGCAGGGGTAAGGTGCCAGGCAGACCAGGGTAGAGGTGGATGGCAGCTGGATTCTCCATAGGATGCGAGGTTAGGGGAGCAGACCAAGCAGCCAAGAAAAAGGAGGCAAAAAGAAAGCTAAAAAAAAAAAAATGTTCAAATGATTATCAGATCCTCATTTGAGTCTTATAAAACCTTTTATGCTGCAGTACCAGGGAAACTTTGTAGTTGTCCCCGAGCACCTTTGTTATTTAAAAATAAAATATAAACTTTTCCCTGGTGTCTAATGGAACCCCCTTCCTAACCCCAATCCCCTGTCATAAAAGAACAGTGTCTCCAGTATTCCCTGGTGTCTAGCATACCCCCCCTTGCTATCCCCGATTGCTCCCCTGTATTAAAAAAAAAAAAAAGCATATCCTTCAATAAATTTCCCTGGTGTCTAGTGGACCCCCCTCCCTATCATAAAAAAACTGTTCCCATATTCCCTAGTGTCTAGCAGACCCCCCCATCCCGTTGCAGAGTGGGCAACCAGCACAGCCTTCCTCTCTCCACCATGGCCAGCTGCCCATCTGACTGAGCAATGAATGAGCATGTACTAGTATAAGTACACGCTCATTCATTGCCAGCTCCCATTCATTTCCTGAGGTCTTTGGGTGCAAAAGTAAGTGGAGGTCTGTTTAATGCCATTCCTCCCATCCCACCCCCTACGCCAGTGATTGAAACAGGCCTCTGCTCATCTCTGCTCCACCAAAAGACTTCAGGGAATGAACGAGAGCTGGCAAAGAATGAGCGCATGCTTGTACTAGTACGTGCTCATTCACTGCTCAGTCAGATGGACAGCCGGCCATGGTGGAGAGAGGAGAGCTGTGCTGGTTGCCCACTCTGCATCAGGGTGGGGGTGGGGGCAGTACCTGCCATGGTGGGGGGCATCTGTTAGACACCAGGGAATATGGGGACACTTTTTTTATGACAGGGGATCAGAGGGGATAGGGTGGTGGTCCACTTGACACCAGGAAAATTTTTTGAAGGATATGCTTTTTTAATTATTCTTATAGGGGATCGATCTGGGATAGGGAGGAGGTCTGCTAGACATGAAGGAAAAGGAAAACTGGTTGTGGGAGGCCCACTAGACACTGGTGTAAATGAAAACCAGGGGTTTCCGAACTGATCTGAACTGCAGAAAACGTTTGGATATGGTTTGACTTATTAAAATATTGCCAGGTCAGGGAGGTTTGTGTTTTTCTTGAAGCAGTTCACCCATCCCTAGTTCCAAGTATAAAGGTATTTAAAAGTGAGAAAGACAGGGTGAAGTGTCTGGAAGCAACACAAGAAACCACCAGGAATGTGGGGGTGGTTGAAACACAGATGAAGCTCCAGTTGGCAACAGGGGTGAAGAAAGGAGATAGGACATTCTTCTGGTATATCAGGGAGAAACACAAGGCCAAAGGGGGTACAGTGAGACTTAAGAGCAACAAGGAGTGGGAGGAGGGGGATGAGAGGAAGGCAGAGATACTGAACAATTATTTTTGTTCAGTATTTACTAAGGAGAAGGATGGACCACTTCTAGTTTGAAGGGCTAGGAAGGCCAGGAGCAAGAACACTGAGACAAAGGTCCCAGTAACAAAGAAAAAGGTGTTGGGAAAGATTTAGCAAGGTTGAAAGTAAATAAATCTATGGGACTTGATGGCTTACACCTGAGGATGCTAAGGGAGATAGTAGGTGTTATAGTAGGGCCACTAGCAGACATTTTCAATAGCTTGCTAGCCACAGTGGTGGTCCCAAGGGACTGGAGGACAGTGGATGTGGTTACGTTACTTGAGTGGGAAGAGAAATGAGTTAGGGAATCATAGGCCCAGTCAGCTTGACATCCACAGCAGGGAAAATCATGGAGTCTCTACTGAGGGAGGACCTGGTGGACTTCCAAGAAGAGAATGAGCTGCAGGACCCCAGACAGCATGGGCTCACAAGGGGAAGGTCTTGCCAGATGAATCTGGGCAAGTTTTTCAACTGGATAACCATAGCAGTAAACAAGGGGCAGGCAACTGCTACAGAATACCTCAATTTCAGTAAGGCCTTTGACTCAGTCCCCCACAAGGGGACGGTCAAAAAGATTAGTGATTTGGCCTGCCCACCATCCCAGTGGTTGTGCAACTGCTTGTGACACCAGCAACCCGGGTTCGGAAGTAAACCCGGGTTGCTGGATGGCCCCGGCTGGGGGGGGAGAGGAGGATGAGCGACCAAGGGATTGCTCTCCTCCTCCTCCAGGGGGGAGTTCCAGTGCTCAGTGCATGCCTGCCCCTAGCAATGAGCTGGAGGAGGGATCACCAGAGCCTGTCATGGTCTGGGTGGATGGGCAGGCAGATGCTGACATCTCCCTGTGGGCACCCGGGGTGGTGTCATGGTGTCACTGCCTGCCGCATCCCTCTGGGGGAACCAAACTACAAGGAAATCCCCCCGTGCCTCAGGACCTCCGGGCTCAGCCACCAGCCCTGGGTATAGCCACTGTGGGGTTACCTTGGGCACTACTGTCCCCCGAGATGACTCTGCCATTAGGGGGTAAGCTCATGGGGTTGAGATCCCATGGTGGAGTGTGTTCCAGTGTTGGAGGCAAAGTAACAGCTGGGGAGCATAAACAATAAATTAAAACAAAAAGATTAGGAACCTTGGGGTAGAGGAAAAGACAATGAACTGGGTAGACAGCTGACTGAGGGGTAGAACACTGAGGGAGGTAGTCAATGGAGAGTTTCCAAAAGTGAAGGACGTGACCAGTAGGGTACATCAGGGGTTGATACTAGGACCTGTCCTCTTCAATATTTTCATTTGTGACATAGGTAAAGGTATCTGGGATAATATCTGACTCTTTGCATATGACAGAAAGATCTGTGCAAGGGTAGACATGGAGGAAGGGAGAAGGGTACTAAGGGAGAATCTGGGCAGGTTGGGCAGCTGGCCCAAGATCTGGCAGGAGAACTTTAATGCTAAAAAATGTAAAGCAGTGCACATTGGGAAACGGAACCCAAGAGCGCAATACGAAATGGGAGGGGTGGTGCTGGATAGCACTCTGGAGAAAAAGGAGTTAGGGGTGATGATATCGGAGACCCTAAACATGTCTGTACACTACAGCAGGACAGTGAGCAAAGCAAACAGAATGCTGGCATGCATAGGGAAGGGGATAAGCAGTAGAAGACAGTAAATGATCCTTCCTCTATACAGGTCACTGGTACAGCTGCAACCAGAATACTAAGCAAGGTGCCGGAGCCCAAACCTGAGGAAAGACAGCAGCAAGGTGGAGGCACTACAGTGTAGGGCAGCTAAGATGGTACATGACCTTGGGGATTTGACATACAAGAAGAGGTTGCAAAACCTAAACATGTACACCCTGGAGTGAAGAAGGGAAAGGGGCGACATGATTGAGACATACAAGTACCTTCAAGGCATAGACATAGTAGATGCCAAGGAAATATTCTCCTTGAGTTCAAACACAGGGACAAGTGGAAATTCACAAAAGTGGGCAGGGGAGATTCAGAAAGGATGTCTGGAAGCACTTATCACAGAAAGGGTGGTGGATAGGTGGAATAAGCTACCAGAAGAATCTGCATAGACCAAGTCAATCAGCAGCTTCAAGCAGAGATAAGACAGGCAGGTGGGTTTAGTTAGAAAAGGGGGAACAGAAAAATTAAAAAAAAGACAAGGATTGCCACTAGGCCAATAGTTAGCTAGGGAGGGCAGACTGGATGGGCTAAGAGGTTGTCAGTGTCTATGTAGCTACAATGTTCTGCTCCTTCTGGAGTATGGGAATATAGCTTGTGGAAGTGCAGCGGCTATACATTTGGACAGGATTGAGGTCCAGTACAACCGTAGGGTGATATTAATACTGAAAGTGACACGCCTTACCCAGCACTGCAGTTTGTAAAAAGAACTAAACTGACACCCAATTCATATATTTATTTATTTGTTTATTTATTCATTACTAGGATTACAAGTAACTTTGAACCAGGGGTTGTTTTACAAAGGTTCCACGTCAAGAAAATGTGGCAATAGAAACACTTCAAGGAACAAAAGATAATGCAATCAGAAATAAGTTACATTGCAGAGGAATCAATGGTCAGGAGATTACAGATGTGGTCTAACCACGGTGTACTAAGATTTATCAGAGAAGGACAATAACAGCAGCAGCACGTGTATGCAGTCAAAATAAAGCAAACTTTGTCAAATAAATAAGCTGTCAAATAAATTGCAGACATTGTCAATCTAGGAGTTAAAATGGAGAGGCAGTAGGGATAAAATGCTTAGGAAGGTAGAGGGGAGGGTAGGAGGGAGTGGGCAGCAAGGTGAGGAGGGAGCAGTGGGCTGCTAGGGAAGGTGAGTAGGAAGAACAAGTGGAAGGGATAGATCTATGGGTCACAGTCACACTTACTTAGGGGTGCAAGGTGACCCCTTAGTTTGGTTTTGAACACGCTGAGTTTTGGTGTTGAGAGAACTTCAGGGGGAAGGTCATTCAACCAGGATGGAGCGCTACTGCTGAAGGTCTGTTGAGCTTGTGAGGTCCGGCAGCATGGGACGTGGAAAGCAACCCTTGCTGAACTATGAGTATTATGTTGGTTTGTTGAAAAGGGTAGTAGTGCTGGCCCAGTGGGGCTGAGGCACTGGACGCCTTACCTCGTACCACGCCGGTGACCTGTGTTCAGGAACGAGCACGGGCCACTGGGGGTCGGCCGGGAAGGAGAAGGATGGAGCACCCAGTGAGTGCTCTCCTTCTCCGGAGGGGTCATCTGTACGCTCCAGCCGCAATACCACCATCTGGGGGAGCCCAGGTGGAAGGCACAGTAGTTGGGGGAAGCAGTAAGGGCATTGGGCAGATGTCAGCAGAAGGGCAGAGCAGACGTGCCTCCTAGCTCATTGGCCCTCATTGCATGCCGACATCTGGGTACGAACAAGGAGAAATCACCTTGGTCTCTCCTAGGCGATGACACTTCCCTGCACCGCTTTGGCTTGTCGGGGCAGACTCCGCTGTACCGTCTCCACATCACAATATGCATGGCTCTGAGGAGGTAAGAATGAGGGGTTCCTTCTCACCCTACCCGGGGGGTTATCCGGGCACCTAGGTTAAGTGGAACCGTGTGCTCTAGGGGCAGACCATGATGAGAAGTGGATTATGTAGATGAGGATGTCTGAGATAGTGGAAAGAGGAAGCAGTAGGGGGCATAAATACAAGGTTAGAAAAAAAAAGAAAGAGGAAGTAGTGACCAGGTAACTGGGGGAGTAAGCCAAGGTCTATCTTTTTACAAAGAGACATGTTTGGTATCTTATTCTACCAAGAAGGGGAAGCCACTCAGTTTGACGGTAGAGGTTATAGGTGTGTGTCCATTTGTCTGCACCAGTGATTAATCTACAGGCCTTATTAAGCAAGATCACCAGCCACTTAAGTGTGGTATCGGATGCAGCACTGTAGATTATCAGACTGTAATCTATGATGGACAATATGGAGCTGGTGACAGCTGATCTTAGTGCCACAGGTGTGAAACAGTGCCTACGTCTGTAGAGGACACCAATCCTGCTGTTAACAATCTTGGACATGTGGTTAACATGAAGGGAAAAAGAAAAAGAGCTATCCAGTGTAACACCTAGGTATTTGAAGTCATACACCATTTCTAGGCATTGGTTTATGTTATTACAAATGTCAAGGTGTGCAGATTTGTATTTGTTATGGGTTATTGCAAAGAGCATTGTTTTTTTGTAGTTCATTAGCAGTTTGTGGTTTATAAACCAGTCAATCTTTGAGAAGTTGAGTTGCAGATTGCTAGTGAGTGGGAGTAGGTCTGAGTGGCTGGAGAAAAGTACTGCATCGTCTGCATAAAGGACAAGGTTGCAGTCACAGGCACTGGGTGGAGTATTCGGGTACAGGCTGAACAGTAGGGGCCCAAGGATGGATCCTTGAGGGACCCCAGAATGGACTGGCAGACAGCTCGATAGCGAATCAATGAGTTTAACCTGTTGTGTTGTGGAACCGAGGTAGCTCTTGAACCAGTCTGTTACAGAAGGGGAGAGGCCCAGGGAAGGGAGAAAGTTGATGAGGAAGGAGTGATTCACAGTGTCAAAAGCCTTGGTCAGGACAATGTAAATAGACCCAACAATGTGAACTCAGTCCAAGGCTTTGTGAATGTAATCAGTAAATTCCAACAAGGTTATGGTGGTACTATGTGCCGGTCGGAAACCATGCTGCTGTGGGCATTGGATGTTATATTTGGTGAGAAATTCAGTAAGTTGGTCAGCCACCACTCTTTCTAGGACTTTGGATGGGGTGGGAGAATTGAGATAGGGCAGTAGTTAGAAATGAGTGATCTGTTGCCACATTTGTGCACAGGTGTGACAGTCGTAGCCTTCAATTTTGTGGGGAATTGCCTAAGGGACAGGAAAAGGTTCAAAATGGTATTGAGGGGTTTCAGCATGACATCTAGTGATAGTTGAAGCAATTTCATGTCAAGGGCATCACTACTGTACCTGGATTTACCTAGTACCCTGAAGAGATATTTTCTGGCCTCGGCTAGTGAGATTCTTTTGAAGTAGAAGGGGGATGTGGGCAGGAGGGATAGCATCAACCAGGGTGGCACTAGTGTTAGACGTGTCAAAAAAGTTAGATGGGCGAACATGGCTGAGATCTGTGAAGGTCATGTTGAAGGCTTCAGCTATGGAGATTGGGTCCTGCACTGGGGGTGTCAATAATAACTACCATTGATGGTGCAGCCTCATTTGTCTTACCAGTGAGGTCTTTGATTTTTCTGCCAAAGATTCCAGCCATTTCTCCATGAGGTTTGTAAGCTCATTTCGACAGTAGGTCTTCTTGGCCTTGCAGATTTCTTGAGTGCAAGCATTTCTGGCTGGTCTATAATGCTACCTGTTGGCAGGATTGCCTATGGCCTGTGCCAGGTGACAAAGGTTATCTCTGGCTTTCATCTTGCGCAGTAGGTCCGCAGTAATCCAAAGGCTGGTAACTCCCCTGGTCTTGGCTTTATGAGCAGGGGCAAATATATCACAAGCTTTGTTAAAGTGTGTGATGAGGAAGCTAAGTGCAAGGTCGATATTGGAGAAGAAGCCCAAAGGAGACCAGTCGCACCGAGCAAGGTATGCCCGAAATTGTTAAGGTTTACCTTTCTTCAGCATCCACTGGTATGTGATTTTGGGAGGGGGGTTGGTGCCTTTATTTGACCAGAGACTGATGACAGGTGAATGGTCACTCATAGCGTCAGGTAGAACCATGGTACTTACATGTCTCTGTGGGTGCATGGTGAAAACTAGGTTGAGAAGGGGAGCTGTTGCCTTTTTTTAGGTTAGCTCTTTTGGGGGTGTGGTTACCAATTGGGAGATGTTATGCATGGCAATGGTATCTTTGAATGGGGTGGCTTCGGGGGCCAACCAGTTTATGTTAAAGTCGCACATGACAACAATCTCAGATTGATTTGGTAGGCTTTCAGTTAGCTCAATTACCAGATTTATGCCAGATTTGTTTTCCCTGGGGGGAATATAAGCAGAGAAAACAGAGGGCTTTCCCATGCTGACTGAGAAGATTTTTTTTTAAATTTACTCTGCTTTTTCTCCCCCTCTGTCGTCCAGTCAGACCTCTGCCCTGGTCATGGTGCCCCCGAGATTCACTACCTAATTAGACCCTCGCTCCCCTGGTTACTCCTGGCATACCCCCCAGGAGGTGGGGCAAGGCACCGTAGGAGGGACCGGCGCCGTGGGACTGTATCTGGTTGGGGGAGCCCTCGGCCAGGCAGCTGATCGACTCTTGGGGGCAGGGCATCATAGAAACATCTGACAGAGAGGGATTTTAATCCCTATAGGCTGGGGCAGAGAAGTGCAATGACGCCAGCATCTGTTCCGCCCCAGTGCCCCTTGACAATGCATCGGTGCTCAGGGTGATACACCCAGCTGCCGCTAGGTGTCACTCCTGCATCGAGCGCAGGAACCCCCTGGAGAAGGAGAGCAGTCCAAGGGACGCTCAATCCTTCTCCACCCGGCCGGCCCTCTGACGACCCGGGCTCGTTTCCGAACCTGGTTCGCTGGCGTCGCAAGCAGAAATCCAACTGCTGCTCCGGCGGGCCGGCTGACCGAGAAGAATTTTGATACCGAGCAGTTGGGACTGTGTAACTAGAGAAGCATGGGGAAGAACTTGAGCCTTATAGAAGTCCTTCAGGTAGATGGCACACCCACCACTCCTTTTGCCCACCCTATCTTGCCAGAAAAGTGCATAACCAGGGAGAGTTATTGCGGAGTCCGGTATTTTGTTAGAGAGCCAGGTTTCTGTCAGCATGAGCACATCAGGGTTGTGCTGGGACACCCAGACTTGGAGGTCTTCGAGCTTTGGTAAAAGGCTTCGAAAATTAAGGGAGGCTACTTTAAGGGGGCCATTTTTTGCTGGACCAGACTGGGAGCATGCAGAGGACCAGGGTTAGGGTGCGCACATTACCAGAGATAAGTAGTAGTAGCAGTGTGACCCTGTAGAGGTTGGGTTTGATGTGATTAAGTCTAGCATACCCAGCCTGAGGGTTCTGTTTTTTTGCTTTTGCATGAGGTGGGTGAGGAACAGAGGGAGACAGAGGGACAAGAGAGCACAGTAGTAATCAGAGCGGAGGCAGAGGCCCAAGGTAGGGTTAACAAACCCAGCCAGGCTCGAAGTTACGAGAGCTGTGCCTGTGGTCGGCAGGGTGAGGGTGAATTGGACAGTGTTTACTAAGAGAGAGGGTGTTTTGAGATTAACGAGCATCAGGTATAGGAATAGGGTGGTAAGAGAGGTGGTGGAGTGTAAGGACACCATCATGGTAGCACACAGGAGGAGTCTTCCAGGACTTCAGATAAGGGTGCTTGAAAGGCAGGAGGTCAGGTGACAGGTGGTGAGGGAGGGTGGAGTGATGGGGGTAGGCTATTAAGTATAGGGCCAACAAAAAGTCCTTGAGAAGTAGGGCTGCTGCAATAGCGAAGTGGTTAGGGTGTCAGCCCTTGGTGTTGAAGGTCACAGGTTCAAAGCTGGCACGGGGCAGAGGGGCAGAAAGCAGGGGTATGGCTGGGGTGCAGCCAGACAGGACGTGGAAGAAGGAGAACAGAAGCAGAGAGGGAGCAACAGTAAGATGTAGAGCCAATAGAGGGTTCAGCAGTGACTCCTACTGGCAGTTCAATATAACAAGCTAATGAGAAAGAGGGCTGTTAGATTTCAGCTAGTGCAGTCATGTGATCAGGTCATGTGACCATTGTGACCTATTAAAGCTAGGGATGGCCTGGGGTGGGCAGGGCAGTTGACACATAGCGTTGATGGGCTAATACAGTCCAGTGTAGCTCTTGCACTCTGAAGGTAACCAGGAATTTTAGTTACTTCACTGGAGGGAAGGGGGGCTTCAGTTTGATCAGCTGGCGGTGACTCCATGGGGAGTTCTTGCAGGTAGTGAAGCCTTGCTGGAGGGAGGGGGCGGGCTTCAGTCCAGGCCTGTAGATCAGCTGGTGGTGACTCTGTGGGGAGTTCTTGCAGGTACTGAAGCCTTACTGGAGGGGGAGGGCTTCAGTCCAGGCCTGTAGATCAGCTGACAGTGACCCCGTGGGGAATTCTTGCAGGTAGTGAAGCCTCACTGAAGGGAGGGGGCTTCAGTCCAGGCCTGTAGATCAGCTGGCTGAGACTCATGGGGAGTTCTTGCAGGTAGTGAAGCCTTGCTGGAGTGAGGGGGCTTCAGTCTCGGCCTGTAGATCAGCTGGCGGTGATTCCATGGGAGGTCTTGCAGGTAGTGAAGCCTTGCTGGAGATAGGGGGCTTCAGTCCAGGCCTGTAGCTCAGCTGGTGGTATAAGACAAGAACATCTATGAAGTCTGTGGACTGTTGTGTTAGATCAAAACCCCCTGGATATAGTTTATATTTCTTGAAACCTTAGTAAATAATAGCTGCTCTAAGGGTCTCAGAAGGCCTTGAGCTTGAAAGTTCATAGCCTGAAGGGAAAACAGGCTATTGCTTTTATTGGTTCTACTTTGAGAAATTTCTTCCTCACAAACTTACTGTATGTCCCTGTTCTGGTTCATATGCCCATGTAACCCATCTTTTGAGCTGGTTAAAAGCCCAAAGTGTTATCAACAGGACTTGTTGCAAAACTGAGTATTATGCTTAGTTTTAATTCTTATTTTTTATCTAACCAGTTGTAACTAAGGAATGTGCTTATCTGCCTTGTATGTCAACAACATACCACTGTAAATCAGCCTCAGCGCAAATGGTGTGACATCATCTTGGTTTACTGAAACAAAAAACATTTTTTTATTGATTGATTTACTGAAGTTGATCAGTCTTACAGTCTAGGGAGTCTGACAGATAAAATCAGAGACAGTCTCCACCATAAATGGTGGCCTCAGGGTTCTAAAATAGAGACTTGGGTTCAATGTGGACCACAACCTCTGAGTCACAGTGAACTGTAGATGTTGATAACCAATGTTTTGGTGATGTTGAAGTCTGGGACATTGAGGAGTGCCTGGTTCACTAATTCAACCACCCTGGGTCAAGGGTTTAACCAAATGGACTTCTAGGAGCCTTCCAAAAGCTTTTACCTGTGGTAGGCATGGGTGTCCAAACACACTGATCAACAAAGCTTACAAATCTTCAAGTCGTAACTGGGGTCAAGGCAATCCAGGCATTAGCCATTGGAATCTTCTTGTTACAGTGCTTAAAAGCCAGGTTTGGGCATGATTGCCATCCCAGGTCAACAGCAAGTGAAATGCTGAAAATGTTGAAAACTCACCTAAGACGGAATCTGAAAAGAAAGGAAAGGTCTAGACTCTAGAACAGATCAGTAGCAAAAATGCTGTTGAAAAATACAACAAAATTGGTATAACAGAGGGAAAACAACCCGATAGGCAATACCAAAGGAGCAACCTCACAATTCCAGTGGAAGTAAAGAGCTAAGCACAGAGAATCAAAGACTTGAGAAACAGACAGGGCCGGATTAAGGTGGGGACAAATGGGCAAATGTCCCAGGCCCCCCATGATCGTCTGGCCCCCCGCCCCCAAAGCCGACAGAATTAGACAGACATTTTTCCCCGGCCATTCATGCCAAGGTCAGATGCAACCTCCCACCCACACCACAGCGCACTCGATTCAAACTTCTTTGTTCCCTCTCCCGATATAGGTCCCCCGGCCAGGCAGCAGCTCGCCGACGCCATATTTCAAACAGTTTGCCGCAAATGGTTTGCGACTGTCTTGTGTGCTACTGGCTGCCAACTGCTGGAGAGTAGCCGGGAGAGCCTGAGCCGGTATGTGTTTCAAGAAAATACTAACAGTACCGTGGTGTGAGGTACTGGTAGGCACGCCCGTCGGACTCCTTCCCGCGGCCCGCCCGCCCTACCACAGCCACAGCACAACAACTGAGTCCAAAAAAAAAACACACACCACTGTAAACTTCTTTCCACTCCAGACCCCGACTCACAATACAGGCCCCCTGACCAGGCAGCAGCTTGCCTCACCATGAATTAAACTTAAGCACCACCGAGTGCAGTGCGAGTCTGCTGAGAAGCCTGCTGCTTGTGACCGTCTACTCAGACTGTGTCTGACGGAGCCTGAGAATGGGACGAGCCAGCCAGCCCTTGAGCCCAGCATTTTTTAACCCCAGCCCCTGTGGCACCACAGTTTAGCACTTAGGCCCCCACCCCCGAGTAGCCCAGCCTGGTTGAATTTCACCTACCTACTACTGGGGTACAAGTGGTACGGCAGGGCGACTCAGTCTCCACTCCTAGTATGACCCAGTGTTCCATGTAGAGTGCTGCTGAGTGCTGGCAGGCAGTGGGACAGTCTGGACAGACTTCTGCTGGTTGGGTGGCAGCAGGCGAAGAGAGACTCCAGGATCTAATGTGCCGACTGACAGTACAAGCATGAGCGCCTTTAAAAAAACCAGCTACAACAGGTTACTGGCTACAATGAAACTGATTCTGAAAGGAAGCCTGTTGGTTTGGGACTGGGGGACACTGGGACAGCCTGGGTCGTCGGTTGATTCGGGGATGGTCGGGAAGCTGCCGTTGGCGCTGGCGCTGCTCACTAAACTGTCTGCCTGTTGCACATGCTGCTGGCTGTGCTTACTAAAGGTTTGTAGTTCAGAATGATTCAATTGCCATTAAGCACAGCCAGCTTCACTGCAGAAAGTGGCTTAGAAAGCCACCAATCAGAGCCCCAAAAGTGTAAATGGGCCAATCGGAGTAGGGAGAGGCAGATCAGGGTTGTGATTGGTTCGGTTAGGAGAACCAATCACAAGTCTGTATTTGGGGAAATATGCAGCGGGAAAAATAAACAAAAGAAAAACTTGGCTACTTTGCCTTATAAATAGGAGCTTTAAAGCCCACTTAGTCAGGTATCAGAGCTGTAATCACCTGATCTGATCACCTGATTTGAAGCTTGAAGGGGAAGAAATTTACCAAAGAACACGGAAGAACAACATCTGGAAGCCAAGGACATCATCCTGATCTCCATACCGACCAGCCCTACTCCACCAGCTGACAGAAAGAACCAGGACATCGGACACTTCTTCTGTGCCAGAGTCAGAGACCTCCAGTGGCCAACTCTGTTCCTGAACTTGGACTATTTGTGTTGGCTTATTTGAGGTAAGCTCATAACAACATGCTGGTGGTGTTTGTTTATGTATTTTTTTATTGACTGGGGGCCTGGGGGGGTATAGTATACTGCTGTCTGTAAATACCTTCATGTAAACTGACACTGACTGTGTAGTACTGGGGGGAGGACTGAAGCACATGTAAAACAGGATCATTCAATTATTGCATGTTTTTTATATACATGTGCATATATACTGTATGTATATACTGTGTGTATATATATATATATATATATATATATATATATATATATATTCTGTTACCATGTGCCCCCACTACACACAGTGTTAGTCTCCATAAAGGTATTTTCTCCATGTAACTTACTAATCAGACCACAGGACATATCCTAATGAGATGATATTATTCAACAACATGGTGAGAATGGATAGAAATTAGTTCTGCAACCTCATTGCAACTTACTAATGGCTGCTTCTATAGAAGTTTGAGGTTATACGTTTTGTGCTTTGGTTTGTTTTGACACTATGTAGTTGTTTTTCCAAACATTCTCGGATGGTTAGTTTTTACCCTCTTTAAATTGATTTATCTGGAAGTACGGTTTTGACTCCTGCACTTCAAACAAAAGTTGCAAAGAGCATTTTCCTGCTCTCCCGTAAATGAAGCCCGAAGAACAGTCTCTGTATGAATATGCAGCATGGCTAAAGGCATGTTTAGTGGGTTTGCCCTTTGCTTTGTAGCTTTATACATTGCTTATGAGTTGTGTACTTTCCTCTGCCTTTTCTGTTCTGTTAGCGGTCTCTAAAAGATAGTGGTAAAATGAATCTCTTGTCTGCCCCTATCCCCAATACTTGCAGTAAAAAAACAAAAACCCTGAATGTTGGTGGAACTGGAAAATCTATTGTTTTCTTTTTGTTTTCAAAGCTGTGATTGTTCATTGAGGGTGTCAGCCCTGCTGTGGATCTTGGACTTAGAACTGTCCAGCATCCATGGGTGACATTTACGGAAAGTTGGTTATGTGGAGAAGGGGTGGGGTTGGGATACTCCTTGGTATCTGCTGACTGAGGTAGTGCAATGCTATTGCTATTTATTTTATCAGCATCTGTTTGCGGTACATAAAAGGGTGTTGTAATATCACTGAATACCTGTGAGGGTTCTAGCAAAAAATAAACCATAGGTTCTAGAATATTTGCTATTTTAACTCACTCCCTTTGAGTGTCTACCCTCTGGGGTCTGCTTCATTTTGATGATAGTTTGGGTGACATAGAAAAATAGAAAGAGGAGAGAGAGAGAGAAGGAAGAAAGAAAGAAAGAAAGAAAGAAAGAAAGAAAGAAAGAAAGAAAGAAAGAAAGAAAGAAAGAAAGAGAGAGACATTTGTGCTTTGCAATCCTTGACAACCAAAAGTTTTGAGTGCTAATCTGACTGCAAAGAAAACAGAAAGTGAAGGCAGCTTTATGCTATTTTGGAATCTGTTATCACACAAACTAAACGATCGCATTAGTTGTGTAGGGGGTGCTCAGATAGAAAGGGGACATAGATGCTGAATGAAGACTTCTCTCCTCGTGGGTACTAGACGGTGGAGACTGGAGCTCACTTCCCTCCATTTGTCGCTGACCAGAATATCGGATGTTGAGAAAGTCAAGTAGAGCTCCCAACACAAGAGGGTCCTGTGGAACAACTTCTTACTGCAGGCAGAGGTGTGTGTGTGTGTGTGTGTGTGTGTGTGTGTGTGTGACTGCATATTGTTGATAACCCTGCTGCTCACCCCTGCACTCAGCTGCCACCTCTCATCAATACTGAACACCACCCCTCCTCTAGAGATGCTCCACCTATTCTGAGCTTGTGTGGTCTTAGAGCTTATATGTCAGAGGGAGCAAAACCTAAATTCATGGCTGTCGATGTGCACGTTTACTTCTGTGCTTATTATTCTAGCACTGTCTGTTGAATATATGGTACACTGGAACTGATAGGTACTGTCAAAGCTATATACCCCCAACCCCATCATGCTTATAGTTCCAATGTACCATGATTCAGTTGAATTGGCTTCTCTTTTCAAGAACATTTCACTGATGTCTGGTTTGCTTTCAGGTTGTGTCAACTAATTACATTATTGTATTTTATTTTAAACTGAAATGATTGGTCCTAGCAATCTGCTTATTGTAAGAAGTTAACGTGCACTATACATGTTGATGGCAGAATCGTGTGTACAACCATCTGTTTATTTGTAGTTATGGCTTTGGTTTGGGTATATTGGAACTGCACATCTCTGTACATACACACATTAAGTAGTTACTTCATTACTGTCCTTTGGAGTAGGATGCATATGCATACATCATAGTAAAGTACTGTTTGTTTTATTTTTGTATTTTGCATGGTACAGAGCCAGAGGTGTGCAGTTTTAATATTGCTTGATAAAGTAACGACACAGTTGTGCTGGAAAAATTTGTTAAGCAGCAGTTTCCAGTTTTTTTTTTTCTAGTTATTTCAGAACTGCTATACAACCAGTTAATATTACCATGGAATATAATTACCACTAGGCAATAGCTGCTAAAACAACTAGGCAGCAAGCCTGACAGTCAAGTAGATGTGTGCCTAGGTAAACCAATAGATCAGGCATGCTGCATGAACAAATGCAGCCAGCAGCACAAAATGTGTCCTCATTAACAGGCCAAACACAGAACAGTTGGATGAGGAAATACATGTCATCCTGGCTCATTAATGAGGATAGATTTTGTGCTGCTGGCTGCATTTGCATTTCTTCATGCCTGATTTATTGGTTTATCAACCTAGGCACACATCTACTTGGATGAAAGCTGATTGCCTAGTTTGTTGGCAACTACTCATAATTATATTCCTGGTAAGTGGCAACATTAACTGATTTCTATAGCAGGCTGGCTGTGTTTTTTTGGCAACTACTGGCAGTGGTTGGTGGTCATTATGTTCCCTGGCACACAGTACAGTAACTGAGTATTATGTTATGAGCTTTTTTTTTCAAAAGAAGAAAAAACAACACTGGCTACCGCTGCGATACTGAGGGCTTAGCAAATTTTACAGCAGTACCTAACTGTATTATAGGTTATTTTCATGACACAGACACATCATATATTTTTGTCTGTGAACAAATTCCCTAATTCCTGTAGGAGGCTGGAGCCATCCAGCTTATAGTCAAAGGTACAACTTATATTTATTGTGTTAGGCCAGAAACCTATATTAGCACGGCTTTTAACAAGACTGGCCACAACAAATATTGGTTTGGCTACCACATTTTGAAAGCTAGTGACCAAACTGACCACCTGCTCACAAACTGATTTTTGTCCCACCCTGTGGAGTACCCCTCTCCACAGGACATACTTGTTACTGCTGCTGTCTGGTGGATCCATCTGTCTGATGCATGGAGGCTGCTGGCGCTGCCGGACTGATACATGCTGCAAGGAGGGGGATACTGCTGTTGTTGGAGCTGGGTAGAAAAGGAGGGCTCCCTCAGGCTCTGGCTGTCCTTGTGCAAGTCCTCTAGTCTGCGTTCTAACTCATCGATTCATTGCCTCTGGCTCTGTATTAGGCTTTACTAGTTCTGCACAATGGTCTTCCGCTCCGTAGGGTACAACACCCATTTCATGGGGTTCTCCAAGAGGCTGTCACTGGTGGCAGCAGGCAAGCGGTGGTGGAGGTGGAATGCCAGCCTTGGCTTAGGAATGGAGATGCAATGCATGGAGTGCTGTCACTGCGCAGCCGGAGGTCATGTTTAACTGGGGCTCCCAGCCCTGGACTACTGATCCATCTCACAGCAGGGAGAGTGACCGCAGAACTTGTGGTAGAAGACACAGTTACTGACTTTGATATTTGTAATGGTTTTATTTAGTTTATACTATTTTAAGATGTAATCTAGATTTTTAGATGGTAATCAGGAAGTGTAGAATTTGTGTACAAGAGGAGTATCCTATAATTATTACTTTTGTCCTAAAAGCCTTAAATGTTTTAAAGTCCCACAGATGGATTGGGCAGATGGTAACAATAGATGCGTAGTATGTGGCCTGGAGATGGATTGGGCAGATGATAATGATGGGTGCATAGTATGTGGCCCGGAGATGGATTGGGCAGATGGTAATGATAGGTGCATAGTATGTGGCCCGGAGATGGATTGGGCAGATGGTAATGATAGGTGCATAGTATGTGGCCCAGAGATGGATTGGGCAGCTGATAATGATGGGTGCATAGTATGTGGCCCGGAGATGGATTGGGCAGGTGGTAATGATAGGTGCATAGTATGTGGCCCGGAGATGGATTGGGCAGATGGTAATGATGGGTGCATAGTATGTGGCCCGGAGATGGATTGGGCAGATGGTAACGATAGGTGCATAGTATGTGGCCCGGAGATGGATTGGGCAGATGGTAACGATAGGTGCATAGTATGTGGCTGGGAGGGGGATTGGGCAGATGGTAATGATAGGTGCGTAGTATATAATTTACTTACTAAAAAATTATAACTGTGCCTCATTCCAGAAACCAGCATTGCTATTGCTCTTCTTTTATGTCATTCTGCTTCTTAAATATTTATTCTGTCACTCTCCCCCAATAAGCAGACAAGGTAAAATATCAATTCACTTTATTGAGGTTAGTTGTCATCATAATCATATTATATTCATATATCTTTAAAAAAAAGGCCACAATACAATAAATATAACATTACAAATTATGAATCTAACAGAGCGTATTATCTTGGCATATATATTTATTGCAATTAAATATTTCCATGTTCAAGTGTGACAGATCCGGTACTCTGCTCTGGCGTAATCTTCTGTCCTGCAAGTAAAATGAAAAACCATGAAACAGTTGTTTCCATAATTCTAGATAATAGTAAACAAACATTACCCAAAATAATAACTCCAAATTTGATTACAATACAGGCATCTTAAGATGGAGTGTTATAGTATCAATTTTCTATAAGTGACAAGCAGACCCTTCTCCTTAGGTATTTATTAGACAAGTGCTACAAACATTGTGTAATAAATAGCATAGTCTTTGGGGACACACACACACACACACACACACACACACACACACACACACACACACACACACAGAGTCTTCAGAATGTTTCCAGTGTCCGTTATTACTGTGACATGTTAAGTGGCTTTTGCGCCTGCTTTTTCAAACTATGGCATTAAGTCCCACTGCTCACTAGATAGATGTAAATATTAAAAAAAAAAAAAGGTACTCATAACCACCTGGGTGGCCATTTTGTGTCAGGTTAACAATGGATAGTTTGGACATTATATAGAGCTATTGGAGAAAATGAGTAGAGGATGGGAGGGGCCAGGGATACACTGCTGTGTCTTGCTCTTGGTGTCTCTCCCCGCAGTGGGTTTTCTCTGTTCATGTCGTGTTCTCTCTGTCTCGGTCTCTTGGGAAGCTTCAAGCTGCTGTGTAGCATACAGGATGCTGCCTTCAAGAACTGTGCCACAGAGGTTGGTAAGCTAAGCAAGGGAGTAAAGTCTGCCATGAGCCGGATTACAAACTCGCTCTGTCTGAAAGAAGCACATGACTCTGACGATGCACTGCTTGCCGCCTTGCCTGAAATACTGTAGACTCCAGGGGCACTACAAGTATCTTCCCTCTCAACTCTTCTGCAGAACGAGATGTTGCCAGCAGACATTGAGTCCGTGCTCCAACAGTTCTTGCATAGTGACTGCCTTGTGTGCACAGCTGTGTTATCAATGGTTGCTGATGGGAAGTCTAATTGTTGGTGTAATGGCAAGAGAAGTGCAACTAAAACCACAGAAATGGTGAGAGCCAATGCCATCCTACATGGTCTAATGCCCTGTGTTAGTCATAAAATCCAACCTCTCATTTGTTTCCCCAGGTCTGAAACACAGGGAGTGAACATTCTGGAAAATGCCACAAACCATTTTACATTCAGGTCCTCAGAAACGCTGTGCTGCAAAGGAAAAGCAAGAAAAACTGGATGCCGTCCTCGCAAAGACTCCTAGACTCAACCAATTTTTCATGAGCAACTCTTCTGCACCATCTGTTACCTCATCTGTTTCTCTCCTGACAAGTGCACATGGCTGCAACTCTGAAACAACACATGAGCGGCCTGACACCGGATCCGATATTGAAAAGGTTGATCAAGGTACTATGGTTGAGACTGCTGCTTAAACAGATGAAACTGATGATGCATTGACTTTGTCTCCAGAGTCTACCAGCAACTCAACTCATTCAAGAAGTGATCCTGAATGTCACTTGACAGATCCTGCGGAGTGGTTCCCAATAAGTTCTGCTACTGTAAATTTCTGGGTTGAGAAAGGACCAGACACTTGTCAGAATAAGTGCGACTCTGACAGTTACTTAAAGTCAAAGAGGTACTACAACCCTACACAGAGCCAACCAAAGGGCATTTCCGGTTCCTAAAAATCCCATGTTCTATGCCGGCAGCCAAATGGTGAGATGCATCTATGAAATGGTTGCTGTATAGTCCTTCAAAGGGTCCATCTATTGTTTCTTCTGCACGCTGATGGCGAGTCGAAAGGACCAGTTTTCACAAGTTGAGGGTTTAAGTGACTGGAAAAAGGCAGATGAGAGAATCCGCATCCATGAAGAAAGTGCAGCACACAGAGAATGCAGTTTGAAGGTATGCAGCCATCACAAAGAATACTGCCGTGTGGACTACAGCTTGGAGAAGCAGTATCAGGAGAGGAAGCAATACTGGCGTGAAGTACTACATTGGGTAGTTGTTGTGACACTGTTAGCGGAGAGAGGACTGGCCTCCGAGGAGATGATGAATTACTTGTATCAAAACAATGGCAACTTCCTCGGCTGCATGGAATTAATAGCATGGTTCAACCCTTTCTGGCCACACATATGAGAAATTTGGTAGCGCTGGTTGGGGAAAGCCAGCCATTTGTCCTCCACTATTTTTGAAGAATTCGTGCAAATCATGGTGAAGTGGTCCGAGGCACAATGAGAAAGAAATTGCAACAGCTAAGTACTTTTCAGTGTCTGTTGATTCAACACCAGATTTGCCCATGTTGACCAGCTGACTGTGATTGCCCGGTATGTGCTAAATGGCATACCAATTGAGCTGTTCTTGACTTTCCTGCAAATCGGCAGTCATATGGCTGAAGAACTTGCACATACTCTGCTACAGTACTTGCAGGCTGAATCAATTGATTTTATGGATTGCCGTGGCCAGTCTTATGACAATGCAAATAACATGGCTGGCTGGTACACTGGCATGCAAGCTGCCTCAAACGGTGAACCCTCTTGTCAGATTTGTGCCTTTTGCGCTGTACATTCTCTCAACCTAGTTGGTTCTAATGCTGTGTATTGCTGCGTTGAGGCAGTCAGCTTTTTGGCTTTCTCCAGAAACTCTACACATTCTTCTCAGCATCTACCCACCGCTGGTCAGTTTTCAGAAAACACTTGAAAGAGAAAGGTGGAGGACTGACAGTGAAGTCACTGTCTGACACATGGTGGTCTGCAGGTGCTGATGCAACAAAGGCACTCTTTGAAGGCTACACAGACATCAAAGCTGCCCTGGAGGAAATGTCTGATGACCAACAGCAGAATGGCACTACAAGATACGAGGCAGATTGCTTGTCTGACAGTATGGAGCTACTGGAAACAGCATTTCTGTGTGACCTGTGGAATACAATTCTTGCCAGATTTAATGCAACAAGCAAATCTTTGCAGAGTACAAAAATTGATTTGAAATTAGCAGTTGAACTACTGACCTCTCTGGGGAACTTTGTGAATGCATTACATGATCGTTTCGATACATTTGAAACACAAGCGCAAGAGTTATCTGGCACATTACACTACAGAAGTGATCACTCGAGGAAGAGAAAGAGAAACACAGTACGATGACTTGCAGTCTGAGGGAGCTGTTTTAAGTGGCAGAGAAAAATTCAGGACTGGGACTTATTTGATTATAATTGATTGCCTCACCATGGCCTTAAACAAAAGGATTTCAGCCTACCAAAGTGTCTATGACCACTTTAAAGTCATAGTGAACTTCAAAACACTAACAGATGAAGAAATTAATGCTGAGGCTCAGAAACTAGCTCAAGCATACCCATCAGACTTATCTGCAGAGGTCTTCCCTGGTGAAATGGCACAATTCATCAGCTTTGCAAAGGCAAGAGGCTGTGATTTGCCACTCTCTCAGGCAGCACTACTACATAATGAAGAACTGCAGGAGACCTTTCCAAATGTTTATGTAGCTCTTAAGTATCTACCTGTCGCTGATGGTGACTAACTGTTCAGGTGAATGCTCCTTCAGCAAGATGGCACTCATCAAAACAAACTTAGATCTACAATGCGAGATGATCGTTTGAATGCACTCACACTCTTAAGTATCGAAAGTGATCTATCATGACAAATTGACTTTAATGAACTTATTGATAAGTTTCATACTGCTAAGTCACGGAAATGTCATGTGAACCTGGTATAAATTGCTGTTCCTTTTCTTTGGGCTGTAGTTCTCACAGAAAGGAGTACTCTGTAAAAATGGGGAACAGGCCAAGGTTCAGAATGTCTATGGATGTCCTTAGCATGAGATATCCTGATCTATGGGATTCTCTCCAATACTGAACCAGTTAGAGTTTTCTTTAAATTGACCTCACATGAAGCCTGTACACTCTACCACTTCTGGCAGAAATTGTTTCCCCTGGAGTCAGGGGAATGTGGGAAACCATCTGGCCTTAAGTCTACAGCTGGGTAAGCATCCTGGGGATTGTGGCCTCTGGAAGGCAATGCCCTGTATCTGGGATCTGTGGGGTGCCTTTTTTTGTTTTGGTTTTGTTTTATCTGCCTGTGAGACCGCCTCTGCTTCATGTCCCTTGGATGCACCCCACACCTTTGACATGGATGGTACAGTGCACCTAACTCTCCTCCAGGAGCCCTAGAACTTGCCAAAAATATGCAAACCCTGATACTGCCACAGTATAGTGATGCTCATGTGGTGACTAGTGGTATTGTTCACACCAGCTGCAGCTGTAGACTTAAAGCCAGATGGTTTCCCACACCCCCTGACTCCAGGGGGAATCAATTTTCTGCCTAATTTTTGCACCTGGTCTGTTTAGGTCATTTTTCTTGGGTAAGATAATTGTAGTCTGCCTAAGCAGTAGAGGAGGTACCAACGCAAGTGAAGTTATAAGATTGAAAGACACAGCTGTCTTTATTTTCAGTCCACCTTTTTAAGGTTATAATGCAGGGTGAGCAGGTCAGGAAATGTAATTTGGGGAAAGTGTGGCGCCCCATACAACATGCTCCCTTTACCACCTGTAAATGTTCCTGGGTGGAAGTACCTTATTTAAGGAGCCAATTAGGCAATGTATTGTAGGCCAATTCTGGCAGCACTCTATATTTGTGAGTAGCCACTGTGGCCATTTCAGAGCTAATAAGCTAGTGTAGGGACTATACCGAAAGGGTCCCACCGTGGCGTGGTGGTATAGCTTGCTCACTTTGGAATTCCAATCTGAAAACAAAGAGGACCCCCTTTTTTACATGAAGTTTAAAGTAAGTAGAGCCAGTGGCCATGTAATTGTTTAAATATTAAAATGTAACATGTTGGGGGGGGGGTTGTGCACTCCTATTCTGTTTTTAACTGCTGTTTACCACAACCCAGTAGCTCCCCCTAGCAGAAATGTGAATTACATTTGTGGGCAATGCAGAGCTGAGCATGTGCACTGGTATTCTGTTGTGAACTGCAGGAAATGTAAACAAACACGTTTTGCTGTTGTAACACCAGTATGGTAGGCAGTCAAGTTCTCACTCTTTAAAAACAAAAACGGGATGTGAATAAAACTACCAGCTGCATCAACAGTCCCTATAGAATGTTGGCAATTAATTAGTTTTTTTTTTTACACATGGAGGCCTAAGGGATTTTGATGTCCCTTTAAGCAGCTGGTGGGGCAACTGTTTGGAAGATCTAACAAGCATTTTATCGTCAATAAAAGGCCCCAAACTCATCACAGAACATGTAGACCCCCAGAGCTTCTGGGGCCTGGTGGCCCCCAGACCAGACCCCAGCCTTCATATGTCACATGATGGGGTGAGTGCAATAGAGTTGTACCTGTGGGGGTTGTCTCCCCATATGGTGGTTGTTAAGGTTAATGAACTAAAACTATAATGAACAATATGCTCGGAAAATGTTGCACACAAAAATAGGTATGAAAAATTGGGCGTTTTTACCTGGCCACCCGAGCTGTGAGTGTCCCAGGCCCCCACCTAAGGCTTGATCTGGCCCTGGAAACAGAGGGAGAGGCAAAGTTCTAGCCAAAGAATTTCCAAATGCTTAGTGAAACTGTACTAGTGTGATTACATGGAAGGAATCCAGGTAGATGTAGTCCTGACAAGTTACAGCACAACCTAGGACCTACTTTTCAGTTCGGTGGGACATATAACCAAGCATCTGATGTAAACCCACAGCCCTGACAAAAACTTCAGTTGAAGACCATTTGGCAACATAAGCACAGCTTGGTAAAAAGAACTCCCACTTGACTAGTTAATTCAAAACCAATATGAATATAACCCGTGATTTGTCTTATTTTAACTGGTGAGGTGTATTTATAAAAAAAATGGCCTAAAAAACTATGCTGATGTGTGACGCTATTTTTTTTCAGTCATTGGAACACGAGCAGGGGAAATGGAACTATAGGGAAAGGGTGGAAGGTAGTCCTGCTAAATGCCAGGAGCTTGGGCAATAAAATGCCTGAGCTCCAGGCGATGTTAACTGAGGGAGCAGTGGATGTGGCAGCGGTCACTGAGACTTGGGCCACTGCAAGACATGACTGGGACCTGAACCTGGAGGGTTACACTATGTTCAGGAAGGACAGGGGGGAGGGAAGGGGAGGAGGGGTAGCAATGATAGTCAAAAACTGCATTGGCATAGGGGGAGTAGAGGAGGCGGAGGGAACCGTGGAGGTGATTTGGGTCACCTTGATAACAAGGGGGGGCAAGAGAGTAAAAATAGGAGTGGTGTATAGACCCCCTGCCCTGGCGGAGGAGCTGGAGGACAGTCTGGTGGCAGATGTTAGGAGACACTGCAGACTGGGCAGAGGAAAGGTGGTGGTGTTAGGGGACTTAAACATGCCAGGAACAGACTGGGAGACTATGACATCCTCTGTGACCAGGGAACAGAGGTGTGGATGTCTTTCAAGGCGCTTCCTAACTCAGCAGGTGAGGAACCGACCAGGGAGGCACGGTACTGGATGTGGTCCTGGCAGACAGTGACCAGATTGGGGGCCTGGAGGTAAGGGACCCATTGGCGGGAGTGACCATGCCACGGTCTGGTTCTGCCTGGACCTAGGAGGGTAGAGAGGCTGCACAAAGACAGAGTAACCGACTTCAGGGGGTGGATTTTTAAGGAAATGGGAAGGATCCTTAAGGAGCATTTGGATGGGATTGGGTCAGACATGGACGCTGATAGTAGGTGGGAAATCATCAGGAGAGGGGTGCAGGATGCTACCAGCACCTGTGCAAGAGTAAGACGAAAATGCGGTAGGGCCCAAAAACCCTGTTGGTGGACCAGGGAGGTCCAGGAGGTGGTGTGGGGAAAGAAAGCAGCCTATAAAATTCAAGTGCTCAAGGAGTGACAGGGATCGAGGGGAGTATGAGCTGATGGCTAGAAGGGCCACTAGAGTGGTGAGGGTGGCTAAGGCAAGGAAGGAGCAGAACCTGGCCAGGGAAATTAGGAGAGGGAAAAAGGGGTTCTTTAGATACATTGGGGAAAGACGAAGGGTGAAGGGCAGATTAGCAGGATTAAATCAGGGAAGAGATGGGCACAAGACCCAGAGGAGCAGGCTGAGGTACTAAATGAGTACTTCACCTCAGTTTTCACCAGGAAAATGGGGATGCTGCATCATACATGGAGGAGACAGAGATAATGAGGAGGGGGCCTACAAATCGCAGGTCTGGGGAGGGGGCATCACTGGCAGGTGGGGAGGGCTAAGCAGGAGAAGAGGTACTGGAGTGGAAATCACAGCAGAGAGAGTGAGAAGCCCTCAGCTCCCTTAAGACGGAGAAAGCACCGGGCCGGATAAATTACATCCTAGAGTGCTGAAGGAACTTGCAGATGTCCTGGCGAAACCCTGGCAGAGCTTTTCACCATCTCTCTGAGGACAGGGTGGGTGCCCCAAGAATGGAAGGTGGCGCATGTAGTGCCTATCCACAAGGGGGGATCAAAGAGGTGGCAGGGAACTACAGGCCTGTCAGCCTGACATCAGTGGTGGGCAAGGTGATGGAGGGCATTGTCAAGGAGAGGCTAGGGGGGACCTGGATAAGTCAGGGTGCCTGGATGATAGACAGCATGGATTCATCCTGGGGAAATCGTGTCAGACAAACCTGGTGGAGTTCTATGACTGGGTGACAAGTGCCTTGGACCTGGGTAGACCAGTGGATGTCCTCTTTCTAGACTTCAGCAAGGCATTTGACTCTGTTCCTCACGTGGGCCTGTTGGATAAACTAGGAGAAATGGGATGGAAACCAGATGATCCGATGGATAGGCAATTGGTTCCAGGACCGGACCCAGAGGGTCGTAGTTGGTGGGATAGTCTCTTTCGAGGAGGGTCATTAGTGGGTCCCACAGGATCAGTCCTTGGGCCCCTTCTGTTCAACGCCTATGTATCTGACATAAGGACAGGAATCAGGAGTGAGATGAGTCTCTTTGCAGATGACTCAAACTGGGGGCGGTGGTGGATGGGAGGAGGGGAGGTGGCCCTGCAGGGGACCTGGAGGCTTTGGAAAGATGGTCTAGAAAGTGGAAGCTGAGGTTTAATGCAGGGAAATGCAAGGTACTCCACCTGGTAGAAACCCAGGCCAAGTGTACACCTGGGGAATACTACAAGTCTCAATGGCTGAGAGGGACCTGGGGGTGGTGGTGGATGTCAAGATGAACAACTCTGAGACTTGTAGGAGGGCAGCAGCCAAGGCCAACAGGATGCTGGGATGCATCGCTAGGGGGATCACCTCCAGAAGGAGGGAAGTGATACTCCCTCTGTATAACTGCTTGGTGAGGCCGCACCTGGAGTACTGCGTGCAGTTTTGGAGGCAGCACTTAAAGAGGGATATTAACCTCCTGGAGAGGGTCCAGAGGAGGGCAACCAAAATGATTTGGGGCTTGGGGAACAGGACCTATGAGGAGAGGCTCGAAGAGCTAAATATGTACACTTTGGAAGAGAGAAGGGACCGGGGGGACATGATAGAGGTCTTCAGGTACATGAAGAGGGTAAATGGGAGGAACAGTGAGGGTGCTTGAAGGAAGGAGGAGGGGCAGCTAGAGGGCATGGGTGGAAGCTGGAGGGAAGATTCAGGGAGAAAGGAGGAGGTGCTACTTCACTGAGAGGGTGGTAGAGCCATGGAATGCACTACCTAGGGGCTGGTGGAGGCAGAGACAGTGGAGGGTTCAAGAGGGGTGGGACAGGTACAGGGGAAGGGTTCAAGAAGCAAAATCCAATGCAGCAAGAATGTCCGGAACTGGGAAGGGAGAAGCCAGAGAAGGCGAGGGGGACAGCAAGGTCAGCACCCAGGGTGGGGGCTGACCAAACGAGCAGACACGAAAGACCATTAGGCCTATTCTGCTGGCATTTTAGTATGTTAGTATTGCTGCTGTCTCTGCCCTGAGTTCTCAGAGCCACAACAGTCCATGGGTCACAGTATGAAGTCACTGTAATTTCAGCAGTTTTCCTCCTGCTAAAAAAACAGGTAAACTGAACACCTATAAAAAATGAATCATGTCTCTGGAAGTTTATATCTTACTTTTTTCAAAGAAAAGCTTTTAAGGGCTGGGGTCAAAATAATTACCAACTAAAGACTACAACGGCATCAACAAAGTACTGTGGGCCTGAGAGTTCCTGAAAGCAGCAGTAATGAAAAATGCACATTGTTACAACCTCATGGTATGACTGAGGAGTGTTAGTTTTTACTTATACAGTTTCTGTTACTAGTACTCACTACCAGTGATCTTTACCAACCCAGAATATTCTGCTCCTGTTAGTACAACCTATTCAGTCCATATTAGGCTAGGACTTAAAAGACTAGTTGAGCAACAGAGATGGGAGAATCACGGAAGTTTCTAAAATATTCTGATTAGCCAAGAAAAGTTCTGATCGTTAACACTTTATCAGAATTTTCAGAACCTGTGTGTTTGAAGTACAAAAACTTTCATTGTCCTCCATATGCTGTTGTCAGTGAAGGGAAGTTAATCTCGAAACAAATTGGAAAGCAATTTAAAAGCAAATTGTAGTGGTACAACAGCAAATATAACTAGCATCATTAAGCTAGTCCATATCCCTCCTGTAACACCACTGAGAGCAATACCACTTCATGCAGCTCTGACTCACTGGGTCCTTTCTGCACATCCAGACTTCTTTCTGGGTCTTTCCACCAACACCATTCTTTTTAGATCCAGACCTGCTGTAAAAGTATATTAAAGATCATGTACAATGGTTTTCAAAACTAAAACGGGCAGTGTCACTCAATAAACATTGTTATAAAAACTATGCGTGTTTCAGGTTTTGCAACAAAGTCGACAAATTTGTACTTTTCAGCGCCTTTTTGGTGTGGTCCAGTTCTCCAAGGTTGCTGGATGCTGAGTGAGCATACCTCCAAGCTGCTGACATCATGTGGGGTGCTACTCTACTGTACCTGCTAATGATCATTTGCAGTGGTTTTCAAAACTTAAACAGGCAGCAGAACTCAATAAACATTGCCATCAAACAATGTGTGTTCCAGGTTTTGTAGCAAAAATCAATGGTTTGATACTTTTTAGTACCTTTTTGGTATAGTCTATTTCACCAAGCTTGCCGAATGCCGAGTCAGAAGTTGCATTGTTAATAGTAATGTAATGTTACTAACTACATTACTGTTGGTCAGTGGCTGCTTTGGAAAACTTTTAATAGGGGCCTTATCTGTGTTAACTCCTACTAGGGGACAGATGTGACAGCCCTGGTAAAGTGATCATTTTAATGTGAAGTAAAAAATAGCTCAGCCTAAATCTAAATCAAATAGAACCCCGTCCAGGAGTAAACAGTGGTCTGGCCAGTGTATAAGAACTCTCTTAGTAAGGTTTCAAAACAGCAGTACCTCTCCCACCCTATTTACAAGCAGACTGGATAACTGTTTTTCTGCTATCCTGAGCAATTACCTCTACTACTGAATATCAGGTGTAAATGAGCACGACAGCCTCTGACATGCACAAGAAAGATGCAGGAGTGGCTGTACTGGCAGTATTAGTTTCTTTTGGATCCAGATGGGTGGCAGGTAGGGAGCCACTGTTTTGGATCGCGCTGGGTGGGTGGGTGAGAGGGACGGAGCAAGCTGTGGCAGTGTGGGCTCTTGTGGTTTAACTTAAAAATGGGCTAATCAGGAGCTGTTGTTTGCATAGCTCAAAGGTCTGCAACGTGAGGCTCGGGAGCCACATGCGGCTCTTTGCCTATGTTCATGTGGCTCTGCAGCTCCTTAATTGTCAAAAGTCCAATTTTAAGCTTTTCAGTATCTCTGCAACTTTGCTCTCAATAACATATTTTTGGAATTGTCTGTGGAGGTCACGCACTGAATATGTAACATCACATACACACTGATATTCTTGATAGAAACAGAGAAATGTGTCGGTAGAAAAGGACCGCAAGACCCACCCAGTCTGCCTAACAAGCTGCTAAGACTTTGCAATTTCCTGCCATCTCTCCTCCCCAATCCAAGAGACCCTTGTGTCTCTCCCACGCTCCCTTGAACCCCCCCACAATCCCTGCTCCCACCACCTCCTCTAGGAGTTTATTTCAGTTATCCATCACCCTCTCCATGAAGTAGAATTTTCTTGATGCTGGGACAATATGAGGAAGTTAAGCATAATTACTTATGAGAGGTTGTCAGCACTGCAGTGTCCGCCATATTATAGGCCAGCATCAATACTACCATTTGCATTACTGACAACAGCCAGTGGGATGTGAGGGAGAAAACTTTCAAAGGTTCATGGCAGGGCTGCCTGATGACATCATAGTTAGCATTACTGATTACCAAGGTGCTGAACAGGGTTGGTGCCAAAGCCCAGAGTATTGCGCATCAAGTGGCAAACACAGTGACAATCGGCTCTGGATGCCTCACAACTGCATGAATGCTCTCTTGTAACCAAAGGGGAGGGATCATGTTGGCAAAGATTTGCAGTTCAGGAAATGTTGCCAGATGTTAGCAGGGCTTGCAGTACTTGACACTGAATGCAGAGGCAGCAGACATGCCATGTGTTTTTATATATAGTAGACCGGGCCTGGTAGATGTCCATGCCCAGCCACCCATACCTGACTAAGACATCAGTGCCCCAAGTGGGAGGGACATATGGACTCCTATCCTCAGATACACAGAATGGTCCAGCCAGTTATTTTGTCATCTTTCTCCATCACTTAACAGGTGCTGAACACTTTATGTACTGTATTGTGATAGCCTCACATCATTTGGGATCTAGGTGGGGTGAGAGGTACAACCACAGGTACATCAGGATGTTATGTAGCATTCAGATAATTAGAAAGGCAGTTGTTCCTCAGGTAGGATAGAAGGTTGTGGAGATGGAAGGAGGACTGAGTCAAGGCATGCAAGGTCAAACAACTGCAAGAAATATTAAAGGGACATTGTCAACCTTCTTTGTATTATTTTAGGTAAAAATCCACATTTATGATTACTTTCTCTAAAATGCATTTATGTTGCTGGTTGTTTCATTTACCTCATTGCTTGTTAGAAATTAAATGCATGATAATGTACCGCTATGCCTAGCTCTGTTTTGCTTCAAATAACTGAACTACTCTTAGTGCACATTTCCTGAACATAAGACACACCATCAAGCAGTGTAGCCCCTCATGATACAATAGTCTCCTCTACTCCCACTGCATAATGAGTGGCTAGCTTGTGTTGGGGGTGTTTCCGAGTCCAGGAAAGATGCAGAGTGATGTGGTCAAGAAATGTAAACAAACATGTTTTGGAGCGGTAACACCAGTATGGTGAGAAGTTAGTTTTTTTCACTTTTTAAAAGGAAAAAAGGGATGTGAATCAAACTACCAGCTGCATAAACAGTCTGTACATAATGTGAACAATAATAAAATGTGCATTTTAAACTAGGGACACTTTGAGGCTTAAGGAAATTGACAGTGTTCCTTTAAGCATATTAAACATAGCTTTGCCAGTGTTAAGGTGGCACTGATGCTGTGAATCAGCCATACATTTTATGATAAACTGGCACACCCAAGAAAGAAAACAAAAATAGAAGAAAACACAACCTTTCTAGAAGACTGGGGTGCTTCTGGTTTCATCAGCAGGAGTGGATGAATGTTTCAAGTGACTTGCAGCAAAAGTTTCCAAAAAATACCACTAATTCCAAGGCATGTCCCAACCAAACATTCAATATATGCCAATAATATGTGTGGTAGGGGTGGCCAGGCTCACCCCTAACTATGCTGAGACACAGGGAGGTTGCACCAGAGAACAGAGGCCAATAGAGCGGGACTCTCAGTTTCTCCAAGAGATTTACCCAAAGCATGTATTAGGAATTCATTTTGAGTTACTAACCATTTGTCTTTTTGGCTACAAAATCATGGCTAAAACTCCTCCGATTCTCTTAGGGGGGATCTAGAGAGGAAGCTATCCAGTGTGGTTTCTTTGTGCAGTGTTCCAACTGATTCACATATGCTTTATTCAGATAGCATTGTGGGATGAATTTAAGCTAAATTATGCATTACAAAAGACCTCGGCTATGTATACGCTCATATGGCTCTCTGGTGATCAGACTGGTCATGCCAGGAGGACATGCAGCTCCCAATCCTGAAAAGGTTGCAGACCCCTGGCATAGCTAATAGGGATGCTGCAATGCAGCACTCAATGCAGGCATGCTGTGTTTGCCTTGATTCCGCCAATAGGCGCTAGCTAGAGAAGGAGCTGGATGTGCTGCCTTGTAGGCAGCATTCCCTCAGAGGCATGGCTGAGGGCAATGATCTTCCTTGTGCATTTAACATTACACTAGGACTCATGTATAGTGGTGAGCCAAGGCGGCTTTACAGTTAGTGTGTTTAGATAGGCCCCTAGCAGAAAGAGGTCTCGCTTTGAGAGGAGAGCCAAGAGAAGAGGGCAGTGTGGAGAGTCACTCCAGTGGTCGACTAATTGTGGAGCAGCAACAAGGTTGATGGAGTGGTGGAAACCGGCTAGTACTGCCTGGTCAATAGCCAGGACTTGTGCACTGAAGTCAGTTTACCGCAACAGCCCTGCGAGTAGTGTAGATTACTGCAATCTACAATACACAACAGCCCTCAGTAGTAGTGTAGATTGCAGAAGTCAAGCTCAGCTTCATTTGGGGCGGAATACAGAAAGCTGGGGAAAATAATGGCCTGAAAGTTGCATGTTGTGAGCAGAAGCTGAACAGTGTGACCTGCAGTAAATTTCACCAGGAATACTAACCAATTAAGGAGGGTTGAGACAGTCAAAGGAAGGGGTGTGTGAGTTACAGGTGGGTTGGTTTGTAAGCTGGGAGTTAGCGGGATAGTGGGATTTTCCACAGATGTTGAAATGGAGGGGGGGGCAGGGAGAGACTGAGATGCAGAGAGGATGGGGGTGAAGAAATGGACTGATCGTTTCTACCTACGTATTAAATGTCACACCACCTTAGGGTGGGAGGGTGGCTAGAACTAAACGGTACCGTGTGAAGCACGGTGCCATACACCAAGGAGCAGGTAGGGCTTGTTACCTGAGGCAGCAGTAGTGGTAGCTGGCGGGGGAGGCCTCCGGGAACACTGTCTTGTTCTCAGATACCCTCGGGGGTTGAGCAGCACCTGAGCGGCGTCCTAGAGTGAGGGAGCTGGGAAGAAAGAGGAAGACAGTTAAAATAGGTAGGTTAGGGGCAGGCTAGTTGGTAACCTGAGCTCAGGGAGGGGGAGAAGAGCAGGTCGGAAAGCTGCCAGCATACTACTCAGGTTTCAGGAGCTCACAGACTGCTGGAGGGAGGGCTCCGAGGGAAAAAAACACACAGAAAGGGCACAGAATCAAATGCAGCTAGCCTGCCCAGTTGTAACAGTGGCTGTTTCCCAAAATATCTAAAACACACAGCTGTATAATTCATTGCCTGGGAAATAGACAGAGATTACTTAAAACAGTAAGTGAAACACCTGGACAGTGTAAACCCTATAGATGGATATCTGTTTAGTAAAGCTACCTAAATTACAGCACAATGGTCACATAACAAGCTTTACAGGAGTACAGCCAGTAAGACAGAATAATAATGTCTGAAACAGCCGAAAATGCCCTAAAATGGAGGTCGGCTCACTTAAAGTATCCTGTAATTCAGTACCAAATCACCTATTTGCATTACAGGCACAAGACCCCAGAAAAATCAGTGGAGTTTGTCAGCCCCACTAGGGGGACCACGAGGTCTGGCGCAGTTCAAGTCCCAGCAAAGATGGCGCCGCACACCAAGGAGCAGGTAGGGCTTATTACCTAAGGCAGCAGTAGTGGTAGCAGGTGGGGGAGGTCTCCAGGAATGCTATCCTGTCCTGAGATACCCTCGGGAGGTTGAGGAGCACTAGAGCGGCGTCCTGGAGTAAAGGAGCTGGGGAGAAAGAGGTAAAGAGTTAAAATAGGTAGGTTAGGAGGTTAGGGGCAGGCTAGCTGGTAACCTGAGCTCGGGGGGAGAAGGAGCAGGTTGGAAAGCTGCCAGCATGCTACTCAGGTTGCGGGAGCTTGCAGACTGCTGGATGGAGAGCTCTGAGGGGAAAAAACACACAGAAAGGGCACAGAAACAAATGCAGCTAGCCTGCCAAGTGATAACAGTGGCTGTTTCCAAAATATCTAAAACATATGGCTGTATAATTAATTTCCTGGGAAATAGACAGAGATTACTTAAAAAAGTAAGGGAAACACCTGGACAGTGTAAACCCTATGGATGGAGGTCCGTTTAGTAAAGTTACCGAAATTACAGCACAATGGTCACATAATAAGCTTAACAGGAGTACAGCCAGTAAGACAGAGTAATAATACCTGAAACAACTGAAAACGCCCTAAAATGGAGGTCGGCTCACATAAATTAACCTGTAATTCAGTAACACATCACCTATTTGCATTACAGGCATCAGGCCCCATAAAAACAATCAATGAAGTCTGTCGACTCCACTAGAGGGAGGTTCCACCAAGCTGCTTCGACAATGAAGTTGTTGAAATGCAGCTCAGCAAAAGTCACAATGTAGACTGGCAAAATTCGCCTGTCAGACATTGACTGTTTTACAGGGCTATGCTCCCCACCTCCATATGGGGGCTTCACCCCCTGCACCTCGATCGCTAAAGATCCAACTTTGAGTCAGACTTCATTCAGGGGGGGCGTATCATGGGGAAACAGTGAAATTTCGCCAGCGGGACCATTACAGTGACAGTTTCAAATTTCATCGAAATTGTTGCTATAACGACTTTCACTATCGGAATGTTGCTGTTTTGATGTGATACGCTAGGGGGACCATGAGGTCTAGCGCAGTTCAAGTCCCAGCAAAGATAGCGCCGCATGGCAAGAAGCAGGCAGGGCTTGTTACCTGAGGCAGTAGTAGTGGTAGCAAGCCGGGGGAGGGCTCCAGGAATGTTGTCCTGCCCTCAGATACCCTTGAGAGTTGAGCAGCATTGGAGTGGCATCCTGGAGTGAGGGAACTGAGGCAGCAGTAGTGGTAGTGGGTGGGGGAGGGCTCTGGGAATGCTGTCCTGTGCTCAGGTACCCTTAGGGGTTGAGCAGCACTGGAGCAGCATCCTAGAGTGAGGGAACTGAGGCAGCAGTAGTGGGCGGGGGAGGGCTCCAGGAATGCTGTCCTGTCCTCAGATACTCTCGGGGGTTGAGCAGAACTGGAGCGGCATCCTAGAGTGAGGGAGCTGAGGCAGCAGTAGTGGTAGTGGGTGGGGGAGGGCTCCAGGAATGCTGTCCTGTCCTCAGATACCCTCCGGGGTTGAGCAGAACTGGAGCAGCATCCTAGAGTGAGGGAGCTGAGGCAGCAGTAGTGGTAGTGGGCGGGGGAGGGCTCCAGGAATGCTGTCCTGTCCTCAGATACCCTCCGGAGTTGAGCAGCACTGGAGTGAGGGTGTTGAATGAAACATGGCTTACAGGACCCCCACCCACCCTGATGTACTCAGCTGAAAATCAGAGTCAATAAAGAATGCAGCTATGCAAGCAAATTAAGGAATTATTTAAAGAACCTAGTGGGCATGAAGCTGTGGACACTGGGTGCTTCTCTGCTTTCCTTTCTGTTAGGCTGAATGTTTAGCTGACAGTGAGTTAAAGCTGGCATTGGAGTTTCTTTCTGCCAGCACTGGAAATGTTTCATTCTACTCTCTACATTTCAGCTAGAGGCTGATCCCCCGCCACCACCGCACACACTTTTTTATTTTTTTTTAACACATGAGACTAGCAGTCCCTCTTCTTAGTCATCATTTAACAGACCACATGGTTTCTATTTTTGTTTTCCATTTTTATTATAATTGTTTTGTCCCATCTAGCATTACATCCACCAGTAGGATAACCCCTCACATAGACACAATAGCCAATTAATCCATACATGTTCGCTCAATATCATCAATATCAAAATGACTTTGTAGAGAACCAGTGGAGCCAGCAAAGAAGAAACCAAGGTTTGCTTATATTTTCAGGCAACAAATGGCTGTGCAGATCTGAAGCAACAGTACTGCTAAAGATACTGTTAGAGCAGACACTGCTTGGAGAGCAATTTAAGTATAAAATGGCATTTCTGCACAATACAGGCCAGATTTTTCTCTTACTTTGCCAATATTTCAGTGGATTATTTCATATGATGAGTTTGCTGGGGTCTTATGCTGCCTGGCCATCGATAGATTTAAAATAGAGCTGAAAACATATTTGTTTAATCTAGCCTTCCCAGACAAAATTAAATTTATTGATATATTTATGGTTTTAGTGTCAATTTCATGTTGTATTTTGTATTCCCTTAGGCTGCCGGAAGATTTAGAATGCATAGGTTTTTAGGACAAGATATCTTGTCGGCGGCAGCCTAAGGGTTAACTGTGCAGCACCTTGGTTCTGGAAAGGCACTGTATAAATAAAGATTTGATTGATTGATTTTAGGGAGTCTTCAATCATAGTGGTTGCAGTATGATCTTGATCAACATAAGAACAATTGTCTTTATCAGTATCATGCAGCCCTGACCAAATTTCACCATCTTCATCTTTTCCATTGGATGTTTCCCCTGCTGGAAGTAAGCTTTGGGAGAGTGTATGCTCAACTGGTTAGGCAACTGAAATAGCATCCATCATCACTGATGTCTTTTGAGTGCTGACCCATCTGAATATGCCTCTTAACTCTCGGTGGTTGATTATATATGGGACAAAAATATGTGTTTTGATTTTTTAGCCATAGGTCAATACATTTTTTGTTGATTTGATCTGAAAGTTGCTATGCTTATAGTCCAAGACGAGATACACCTTTGATGCATTTTTGATGATGATGATCAGACTTTAAGCTGTGAATTTGACACCATGGTGAAGTTTAGAGGTAATTTTTGGGTGCAGTGTGTACCCCATGAATTTTTTGGTGGTATTATGTGTTGTCTTTTAGTAATCGAGATCTTTTTTTGTTGTTGTTTTTGGTATCACATTGTCCCTTTACTCCAAATATTGATGCACTCATGGCTTGTTAAAGTTGCAATGTTATTCTATGGGAATTTTTAATTTTTCATTTTTATGTTTTCATATAGGTCTATTTTCAGTTGCCATTTCTTAGGGATTTAGTCTTATAGTACTCACTGGGGCTTTTCTTTTTACATGTAGATTGTCCTTTGACTCTAAAGACTGATGGAGTTACAGCTTGTTGAAGTTGCAATGTTATCCTATGAAAATGTTTCTTTTTTTAATTTTATGTTTTTATATGGCCCCTGAATTTTTGAGGGTTATTATGCACTAGTTTTGTAGTACCCACTGTGATCTATGTTTTGATATATACTGTAGATTGTCCCTTAACTCCAACTACTGACGGAGTTATATAGCTTGTTAAATGTGCGATGTTATCTTACGGACATTATATGTCTATTTTCAGTTAGTATTTCTTACAGACTTAGCCTTGTAGTACTCATTGAGGCCTTTTATTTGATATATAGCTTGTCCCTTAACTCAAAAGACTGATGGAGTTACACCTTGTTAAATTTGCAATGTTATCCTCTGGGAATTTAAATTTTTAAATTTTTATGTTTTTATGTGGCCCATGATTTTTTTGGAGGGTATACTGTCTTAGCCTTGTTGTACTTGTTGAGACCTTTCTTTTGATATATAGACTGTCCATTAACTCCAAATATTGACGGACTTATGGCTTGTTAAAAGTCAAATGTGTAAAAAAAAAAAAAAACTAAATCAAATTTCTTCTTTCGTATGAACCAATTCTCTTTCATGAGATTTTCATGAGCTCATGAAAGAAGACTGGTTCATATGAAAGAAAAATGTGAAAAAACTCAGTCCAACTTTTTTCTTTCATATGAATCAATCCTCTTTCATGAGCTCATGAAAGAGAATTGGTTTATACAAAACAAGAATTTGAAAAAAAAGTCCAACTTCTTCTTTCATATGAACCTATTCTTCTTTCATTTGGCCCTATTTCTCTTTCATGAGCCATATGAAAAGTACAATTATGAAAGAACTTACCAGAACAGTAGATCTTCAAGAGGAAATCTTGCAGCAGGCCAACACTGGTAGGACTTAGCTGCCAGACACCAGAACCACACGGAAACTTTATAGCTAGCAGTCTACCATGGGGAACAGCCCAATGCTGACATCACATTCTGATGTTTGCCTATCCTATAAAGACAGATGGTTCCCCACACCCTCCTCAGTTCTTCAGCTGGAGACCCAAAGTGGGTAGCGGAAGTAGAAACTGAAGAGATTCCAGAGAGTCAAGAAAGGAAAAGTGAAAGCAGAAGACTCAGTCATATGGAAGAAGATGCAGCCAAGAGAAGGCAAACAGAAAGAAGAGGGAAGGAGGGAGGGAAAATCATGGCTTGCTGGAAGAGTTCCTCTCGAAGATCTACTGTTACAGTAAGTTCTTACGCAACTGTATTATCTTACTTTGAGGAAGCTCTTGCAGCAGGCCAACACAGATAGGACAGAGTCCCAAGCAGTTCCAGCAGCATAGAAGCAGCAGCACCGGAAGGAGGACAGACCACAGCCAGTGGCCTAAGAAAGAAGGCCCTACAGAACGGCGAGGCCAAAGTTGGCTCTACGCCTAGAAGCAATGTCCAGACTGTAATGCTTGGTGAAGCTGTGGACAGAACTCCAAGTGGCAGCTGTACGGATGTCCACAGTGGACACATTTCAGAAACCAGCTATGAAGGTAGCCATACCCCTGGTGGAATGTCCCTTAACCACTCCCAGAAAGTTCTTGTTGTACTTACGGTAACAAAAAACAATGCAATTGGCTAACCACTTAGACAAACACTGTTCAGACAATGGAGTGCCCTCTCTCCTAGGTGCAAACAAAACAAATAACTGCTCAGACTTTCTTAAAGTCCTAGTCCGGTGCGTGTAGTATTATAAGATTCTATGTACATTTAAAGTATGGAGCAAAGCCTCCCCCTGATTAGAATACTCTGAAAAGCAAACAGGTAGGTTGATAGATTGATTCAAAGTAAACTCCTACACCACCTTGGTAAGAAACTCAGGATTAGTACGCAAAGACACCCAGTCTTTATGAAAAATCAGATAAGGTTCTTTACACATGACAGCATGACACTCAGAATTCAGTTGAGCAGAAGTAATAGGAAACTAAAAAGAGCGCTTTCCATGACAGAAAGCACAGCTTGCAACTCGCAGCTGGTTCAAAGGGAGATAATATAAGTTTGGCCAAAACCAAAATTAAGGTCCTCCAGAGGGACCGGGTCACGGATAGGAGATTTCAGATGCAAAATGCCCCACAGGAATGTGTGAGACACCTCAAGCTGTGCCATGGCACACTTAATGAAGCAGTCAGAAGACAAAGCAGGTAGAAAAGACATAAACCTGAAGTTGGTGACACTGAAAACTCGATGGTAAAACTAAAGAAAACAGAAAAAATTAAAAAGTAAGCAAAGTGTGGAAAATGGCAGTTGACTGTAGCTGTGGTGGCTTCAGTGGTCTGACATGCATAGGTCATCGGCAGGAAAGAACTGAGAAGAGTGTGGGGGACCACCCACCTCAATAGGATAGGCCAACATCAGAAGGTGACGTCAGTGATAGGTGGTCTCCCGTAGTAGACTGCTAGCTAGAAAGTTTCTGTGTGGTCTTGGCACCTGGCAGCTAAGTCTTACCGGTGTTGGCCTTCTGCAAGAGCTTCCTTGAAGTAAGATGAAGAAAATCGTTCATGAAACAGGATTTTTAATATGTTTTAAAACAATATTTCTGGGTCTTTTTCAAAAAACTAACTCCAGAATCCAGCTAATGTGGTCCCCTTTAACAAGATACATGTGTTGGTATCTCTGCAGGATATAGCTTTAATTGGTTTTTAGAACATTTTTTTTTTAACGGAAATAAGATGGCTACCATACGAAAGAAGAATTTTTCTCCCGAAAGAGGACTACCCCATCACGAAAGACAAATCTTCTGTGTGGCCAAATTCTTCTTTCATATGAAACAGCTGTCCAAAAGACCCTACTAAGTATACTCAGTGCTGCAGTTTCAAATTCTTATGACTCTGTAACGGATTAATATTTTTTTCACCAAGACACCATTCTGGGGCAAGCCCTTTCTACCCTGAAAAATTCAGACCAAAATTCCAAAACATCTAATTCAGTGGTTTCTAGAATACCAGGAATACAATTTTAGAACAGAAGTGTTCTGAAAGTCTTAAAAAACGTAAATATTGATTTGGATAAGATATGATACAAGTGAAATAGATAGTTATGTATTTTTTATATATTATATTTATGTAAGGTTAATGGAGTAAGGGAGGTGCAGGAAGTACTCCATATATTTTGTTCCTAGTGGTGAGGAATTAATTCCAATGACTGTTATTCTCTTAGTTCTCAAGGTTGTTTTTGCTCACATCTATATCTGTGGTATGGTCTGATTGCCTGACATCATCAGGGTTGTATTTGTGGTACTCGAATCATACACTGTTGCCGTATCTCATACGGTAAGCCTGTACAATCTAAACTAAGTGATATTAAGTAAGGTTCTCTTTAGCCAATACAGTTCCTTATAGGATGTAGTTCAGGGGTGAGGCACTCAGTTGTGGGGACTGTGGAGCACTCTTCTCCAGGGATGCACTCTGCAGGAGGGGGCACTGCCCCTTCTGCAGGACCATAGCAGAGCTCCATGCTCAGCTAGTAGCAGCAAAGATAGAGATGTCTCAGCTGTGCACTGAGCTCAGCACAAGCTCACCCCCTACACCCCCACTCCCCCAGAGACCCATTGGTCCAACAGGGAGGAGGGTGGCAGGGTGCGGGGGGGCAGCCATAAGGAGGTTGTCTGGCCTGGTGTCCAGTCAGTTTCATGTGGCATAATCGCACCGTAAAAAACGTGCAGTGAAAATGGCATGGGGGGGGACAGCAACTGGGATAAAATAGCATCAGAATGTTGCTGCACCCCCCCAACTGTCACCCTCCCAGAGTTTCTAATAGTAAATCCCCCCCATCAAGTCCCCCCCCCGGAGTTCCGCCGCCTGAGGTTGTCATAGTAAATCTCCTCTCACTGAGTTTCTCCCTCCCAAGGTTGTAATATTAAATCCCCTTTCACCGAGTTTCTCTCCCCAAGTTCCACCCCCAAGGTAATAATACTAAATCGCCACCCTCCACTGAGTCCCCCCCTCCACCCAAGTTCCTCCCCTCCCCTCCCCGGATGCGCGGTCATGCCTTCATGCTGTGTTTCCCACACACGGTTTCTCATGTTGCAATTCTGTCTGTGCAGTACTTGACAGTGCGATTACTGCTGTGCTAAACTAACCTAGACCCATCTGGCCCAGTACCATCCAGACAGCGAATTACTTTGCACCTCTAGAGGAGGTTCAGGTTCCTGACTCCATTGGGGGGGCTCGGGGTCAGGCGAGGGGAAAGGGCAGGACATCATGCTGGCACCCAAGGGGAGCAAGGCTAACAGAAGGGTTCTAGTGGTCATGGTCTTAATGATCAGGGGATAGATCGGGTGATGGGGAGGGGTCAGATGGGAAGGAATTGGTCTGATGCCTACCTGGAGCATCAGCCAACTGGGATTCAAGCAGAATAGGGAGGATAGTGGAGAGGTGAGGTTAGCTGGGAGTGCTGGCACACCTGAAGAAGAATCAGCATTTATATAGCACTTTTCATACACAGTGTATCCCAAAGCTCTTTACAAGCAATGCTAAACTGGGTACCAGTGATCTAGCCAACCAGTCGGTAGAAACAATGAAGCAGAACTTCCAGAGACTGGGGCACAGACTGAGGCATACTCAGCCTTCCTGGCCTTTTCTGAGGTCCTCCACTGTATGGGGTAAGGAAAGGAGGTAGGACAGAATTAGGAGTAATGAAACAGAGGAGTTTAACAGTTGGCTTAAGGTGTGGTGTTGGGACATGGGGTACCACTTTGTTTGGGACTGGGGGGATTTCTGGGACTAGAGACTCTTCAAGGGATGATGGACTTCACCTGACAAGAGAGGGGGCTAGCACACTAGGGCAGAAGTCTGACATCTACATTAGACATTTAAACTGACTGTGGGGGAGTCCAGGTCTAGGGGATCCATGGTGGATGTTGAGCAGAAAAGGATCCTAGATAGAACTCTCCCACATCCAGGGGACAGTAGCTGCAAAGAGGGAACACAATAGGGTTTACAGGACAAAGGGGAGGAATACCAGTGAGGATGAAAGTAAAAGACATGAGAAGAGACAAAGAGGGAAGAAAACGTGAAAAGCAAAAGGACAGTAGCAGACTTAGAGCAGGGGTCAAATGCAGGGGTGTATGCCTTAATGCCAGAAGCCTAGGCAACAAACTCAGTGAGCTCCAGACACTGATGGCAGACACTGAAGTGGACCTAGTGGCTATGATGGAAACATGGGCCACAGATAAAAATGACTGGAGGGGAGTCCCGACACTTACTTTGCTGACATACAATAGCCCAACACTCACTTGCCCGACAGTAAACATTTGCCCACAGTGGAGGTGATTATATTAAGTATGGGGGGTGTATGGGGCAAAGCCCCTCGAAACATAAAATGACTTCTGTGGCGGACAAATTTCTATTGTTGGGCAAGTGAGTGTTGGGCAAATGGTGTTGGGCTATTGTACGTCAGAAAACTGAGTTTCGGGATTTCATAGTAGATCCATCATGACTGGGAGATGACAGTCCCTGGGTATTCACTGTTCAGGAGGGTTAGCAGAACTGGTAGGGGGGAGGAGTTGTCCTTTTTGTCAAGGAGGGCAATGAAGTGGCAAAAGGTGGAAGTATTAGGAGTAGCAGTGTGGGGAGTCTGAGTCAGTATAGGTGCAACTCACAGCAGCCTTAGGCAGGAAAGTGCGCTTAGGGGTGATCTATAGGGCTCCAGATCAAGGGTATGAAAGGGCAGAGAACTCAAGGAGGAACTTGAAAGGGGGGGGGCAGCAAAGGGGGAAGTGGTGGTGTTGGGTGACCTGAATCTGCCTGATGTCTATTGGGGGGTCTCTGTGGCCAAGAGTGCCAGGAGTCAGACATTACTGGATGCATTGCAAGACTGACTACTGGTGCAGCTTGTTAAGAAACCTACCAGGCAGAATGCAATCCTTTATGTGGTGCACACCAACTCAGAGATGGAGGGTGCTGTGGGAGTAGGGGAGCAGCTAGGCAACAGTGACCACAACTCCGTGTAGTTTGAATTGGTCCTTGGGGCTAGCAACCTACAATCAAGAACCAAACACCTTGACTTTAGAAGGGCAAATTTTGATAAGCTAAGGGAACTGGTCAGGGATAAGTTAGTAGGGATCGAGGACATGGGGGGGTGGAGGAGACATGGGGGGCAATAAAGAGAGCCATACTTGAGGCAACAAAAGTAAGGATTAAGAACAGTATCTAAAATAAGGTTTAAAAGACCACTATGGTTCTTAGCTAGGGTCAGGGAAGCAGTTAAGGCCAAAAAGAAGGCCTTCTATAAATACTAGGAAAAGCAGGGGGAGACAGAATGGAAGGATTATCTACAGAAAAATTGGGAGGCAATGAGGGCCATCAGGGAGAATGCAGACATGGAGCTGTGTATCGCGGAGGAGGTCAAGAACGGAGCAAAACTGTTTTGTTAGGTATATCAGTGAAAAATGGAAAAAAGGGGGCATCGTATGGCTAGCTGAGGGGGATAAGGTGATAGAGGAGGATGAATAAAAGGGCGCCATCCTGAATGACTACTTCTGCTCCATATTCACTATGGAGGACTATGGGACCATGCCAGCAAGTGGCAGCAAAGCGGCTACTAAGGGAGTCCGGGAAATTAGGCAGCCAATACTTACAAGCAAGAAGGGCTGGCAGCCCTTACGATAGATAAGGACCCAGGACCTCAGTAAGGCCTTTGACTTAGTTGACCACCAGATATTGTTACAAAGGCTATACGGGATTGGGGTGCACATGGAGCTTTTACAGTGGTTCAAATCTTATTTATCAGAGAGAAAGAAATGTGTGATAAATGGAACTTATGTATCGCAAATGAAATAAGTAAAAAGAGGAATGCCACAGGGCTCCATTTTGGGCCCTTTGCTCTTCAATGTATACATGAATGATTTGACCAAAAATATAGTTAACAGTGAGGTTGGACTGTATGCGAATGACACCATACTGGTGGCATTCACTGACAGTCGTATCTCATGGGAGCAAAAATTGCAGGAAGACTTGACATTGATGGCATCTTGGTTTGACAGATCATGACTCTTGATAAACACCCAATGCATCCACTTTCTATCTGGAAGAATGAAAAATCAAAGTGAAGAACTGGATATTAAATTTAGCAATGGGTCTGTAATACATAATGTAAAGTATTACAAACACCTAGGGGTCCTAATAGATGAGAGAATGACCTATAAAGATCATGTAAATCAAACTATAACAAATCTGAACCAGAAACTGGGTGCCTTGAGAAGAGTATCCAACAGTTTGACAAAAGAAACTAGGTTAAAAACAGTGAAGCAATTACTCATTCCAGTTTTAGAATATGGATCTCTGAGCTGTAGGAACTCTACAAAATCAGTGTTATCTAAGATAGACCAAATGTGTTATAAATTTGTCAGATTTGTAACTAAAAGTGCACTTGGGATCCATCATTATATGAATTATGTTTCTCCATCTAACTCTGCATCTATTGTATGTACAATGACTTGTTTCCTCAAAATGTAAGGCTTGTTTTTCTATGCTGAAATGTTCTGTTACTTATTTTCATGATGTTATGTACTCTCCCGGGTCGTGCCTGAAAATAGTTACTTTGTTGGCTAGTGCACCTACCCGGTAAACAAAACTAAATAAATTATAAAGTTTATTAGGTGTTGGACTGGCTCAGGCTAGAGGAAAAAAGATTATACCTGTGGCTTTCCTGGTGTCATAAATTTAATAACTCAAAAGAGTCACATCCGCTACGACATTTGGTGAAAAATGGAACATCAAGAGATAACAGGTATAATTTGAGAGCTAATGGTTCTAAATTGCCAGTATGTAGGATATATAATAGTTTTGGAGATGCTACAATACAAATAACTACTGGTGAGGTCTGGAATGCTTTACCAAATGATATAAAAACTACAAAATCCCTCCATAAATTTCAGAAGGATATTAGAAAATACTGAAGTTGTAAATGTGAATGCTATACATGACCCATATGCCCATCTAAACACGAATCCAGATGTCTAAGTGATGACACCCAAGTGCTAATGAAATATTATATTTTATATTGAATGCATATATGTGTGTTGATTCTAATATGTAACAGTATGTCTATGTGTCGAAACTTAAGTGTTATGTAATTATGTGCATTTTATAACAATTGTACGGGTAGTTGTTCAAATTAGAGTTTCACTCTAACAAACTGTATCCAGTATAAAAGTAAACATTTTATCATCATCATCACCATCACATTTGAGGATACTTAGGGAATTAGCAGCAGAACTAACGAACCAATGGCTGGGCTGTTCAACAGCTCACTTAGGTCCAGGGAAGTGACAAGGGATTGGAGAATGGCAGACATCGTACCATTGCATGGGGGGGGGGGTAGGGAGCAACCAGGGAACTATAGGCTTGTCAGTCTGACCTCCATCATGGGGAAGCTGATGGAATCACTAATCAAAGAGGACCTTTTTTGGACTACTACAGAAAAGAAAATATAGCCCAGAAGGCAAACTCATGCCGGTGCTCTGTCCCAGGAGGGATCAGAAAAGGCAACAAAGGCAAAGCATTTATCCCTCTTGGTAGGAAGGAGACAAGAGGAGGGTCCAGCAGAGCCTGGAGAGAAGGGGGTGACTGATTCTTCTCTCTCTCTCTATACGGGAAAAAGAAACTTTCCCTCCTCTTTATTTTTACTTTTTTAAAGAGGACCAAGCTCACTTAAATAGTCACATACATATGCCTGTAGGTAACCTGTACATACAGCACTCTGCCTTCCTTTTACTTTTTTGTTGTTGTTGAAAGCAATGAGTGTTGTTGAAAAAGACAGGGCAAGACAGCTGAATAAACAGTTTGCCTTCTCCCTTATGAAATCAGAGCACCAAGCCAGGAGTCCTGAAAGTGAAGTGTTGTGTTTGGTGGTCGAAAATAAATACCTTAAACACATAAGGGTCTTGGTAGTAAGAAAACACGCCACACTGAAATCTAGGCTTTCTCTTTTTACTTCCATTCAGCAGCACATACAAGAGGAGACTGGCTCAAACACAGGCACACTTACTGGAAGTGCACGTTCTCTTAAAGCTGTACTGTCTCTAACATTTCTTAAAGCTATACTACACATAACAATCCCTCTTGACTTAGCTAGGAAATACTTAAATCAATAATTCAGAAGCAATATGAAATTATTAAAGTTACTACTGCAATGTTCCTTTTAGTTAATGTCATTAGGCTATATCTCTACAAGTCCATTCTCTTTGGTGGACGTCTTATACATCCTGACCGACGTAGCAGGACTCGAGGCTGTTGCACTGGAATCTGATTAGACTCTGCCACACCTTGTCTCAAATGCTGTGGTTCCACTATCTCTTCCTGTTCTTGTTCTGGAACAAATAATGCTGGATAACTATCCCGCTCTGGGTATCCCTTTTTTGTTCTGTCTCAATTCTAGTACATAATTGGTCCACATGTTTTTTCACTCTCCTCTGGTTAGTCAGTCGAACACTATAGACAGCATTTCCTAACTTTTTTTTCCACCACGCCTTCTATCCATCTCTTCGGGCCTGCATACATCCTGACCTACACAAGATCATTGGGTTTGAAGGATCTGGTCTTAGGAAGCATTTCAGTTACTGACTTATAGCCTAGAGGGCGAAGAAGATCCAACTGAGTTAGAATCTGATGTGCAAACAACAATTCTGCAGGAGATATTCCCATGGTGTTGTTCGATACATTGCAAGAAAGTCCAAAAGGGCTATTTGTATTGCCGTTGGTGTAGTAGGATTAGCTTTGTCCATACTCTTTTTAAAAGTCTGAACCAGGCGTTCCGCTTCGCCATTTGAACTTGGATGGTAGGGAGGTGAGAAAATATGGCGGATACCACGTTGCTGGCAAAATGCTTGAAATTCAACAGACGTGAACTATGGTCCATTATCCGAGACAATCACTTGCAGGAAACCATGGGTAGCAAAGATAGATTTCAACACTTTGATGGTACTCTCAGTAGTTGTCGAAGACATTTGATGAATTTCTGGCCATTTACTATAAGCATCAGTCAAGAGTAACCACATGGAATTTAAATAGGATCTCGCAAAATCAATATGCAACCTTTGCCAGGGTTATTCAGGTCATTCCCAATGGTGAACTGGAGCTTTTGCCGGATTTCCCATCGATACAGCAAAACCTTCGCATCTTTGCACAACCCGGTATATGTGTCTGTCAATGGAAGGCCACCATACATGAAGTCTGGACAGGGATTTCATTTTAGCAATGCCTGGATGGCCCACATGCAAAAGAGTCAACACATTTGAGTGACAACATTGGGGTACTATGACACGCAATTCCCACAGAAGACACCCCTCAGCAATGGACAACTGCTGTCTCTTTGTATAGTAGGGTTGTAGTGCAGCCGAACAAGCAGTGCCTTGCGGCCAGCCCTCAAGCGTATACTGATGCACTTGTTTCAAAATTACATCTTGACTAGTTGCTTTTGCAATATGCTTGGCTAGAATACTGGAAGATGATCTGTTACAGCTCCATTGCACACACAACAGTAGAGTCCTCTATATCTTTTTTTTTATTTTGTTTTTATTAAAAAGAGAAAAGTTATGACAAGAGTCCTCTATATCTTTGAATTGCACTGGAAAACTATCTGGCCCCACCTGACATACTAATAACTTCTCTTTAAGTCCCACATCAAACTCCATTTCTCTAGATATTGGTAACCTCAACAAGGCATCCGCATTTCCATGCTGGTCCGTTGGTTGGTATGTAACCTCGAAATTATAGGCAGACAAAATTAATGCGCATTGTTGAAGTCTGTTAGCAGCTGTCTCTGGAACTCCTTTTCCTGGACTGAAAATTGTCACTAGTGGCTTGTGATCTGTGTTCATGTGAACTTGTGACCTAGCAAGTATTAGTGAAATTTCTGGACTCCGAACACAATTGCGAACGCCTATCTCTGAATCTGGGCATAATTAATTTCAGCTGCAGTGAGTTTGCGTGAAGCACAGGCTATTGGCTTCTCCACTCCTTCTGGATCTGTATGGAAAAGGACAGCTCCTATACCCACAGGACTAGCATCACAGGGCCAATGTGAAAGGCGAGTTAGGGTCATAATGAGTTAAATTATTCACATTGGTTAGAGAGAGCTTGATGGCTTGAACTGCCTTACTGTGGCCCTTGGTCCACTTACATGGAGTACCCTTATGTAACAGTTCATTTAGGATAGCACAGTTAGTGGCTAAGCCAGGTATGAAACAGTCATAGTAGCACACCATACCCAAGAATGAGCGCAACTGTGAAACATTCTGTGGTTCAAGCATGTGCACAATGGCTTCCACCTTTTCATCATTCGGACAAATTCTGTCTTTGTCAATAGTGTGACCTAAGTACGTGACACTTGGTTGACAAAACTGGCATTTTTCTCCCCAGAGTCTGAATCCACTCTGTTGCAATCTCTCTAAAGTTTTTTGTAAGTTAAGTGAATGTTCTGCTTCTGTCTTGCCGTGACAATGATGTCATCCAAATAACAAGCAACACCTGGTATATTACCCACCGTTTGCTCAATCACTTTTTGAAAAATAGCTGGTGCGGAATTAAGGCCAAAACATAACAGTTTGTACTTGTACAGTCCTTGGTGTGTATTAATCACTATCAATTTCTGAGAGTCTGTATCCAACTCCACTTGAAGGTATGCATCAGTGAGGTCCAGTTTAGAAAACCCCACACCACCACCATTAAGTCTATGAAAGTTCCTCTGGTGAGTGTAAAGGAAATACATCTGTGCTAAGTACTGGATTAAGTGTCACCTTAAAATCTGCACATATTCGAACCTTACCACCTGGTTTAGATACCACTACAATTGGAGTGGCCCAATCTGAACTTGAAACCTTTTCCAGCACACTCGCTTTTTCCAGTCTGTCCAATTCTGTCCCAACGACTGGTTTAAAGGCAAAAGGGAGTTTCCGTGGTTTACAAAACTTAGAGACTGCATTAGGCTTTGTAACTAGCTTGGCTTTAGCTGTTGTGCAACATCCCAGGCCTTTCCACAACTCTAGATACATGTCTAAAATCTCCCCAAGCTTGGGTGGGTGACTGCTTTGTGGTACCTGGACAGCAGCAAGTAGGCCAAAATCTGCTGGATCAATATGAATGTTTAGAAGAACCTGAGATTCTCTGCCCAAAATGTTGACACCCTTTTTTAAAACCAGAAAAGTTAAAGGTGTACCAGTCTTGGGAGAATCAATCCTGCATACCAATGTGGTAAACGAGCCCAGTGGCTGAATTAGTTGCCCTTCAAATGCATGCAGCAACTTATTACAATGAGACAATGGTGACTTGTCCAGATCAGACCATGTCTGATGGTTAATAAAAGTAACTGGAGAAGCAGTCTACCATTAAATGCAACTGACGCCTCAATTGTGGCAATTGAAGTAACATAAAAAGGAGGAACATCTTTAGTCTGCATTTGTGGTGCAATAGAAACCGCTACACTGTCTGGGCTCTCTGAACTGACTACTGCAGTTCTCCTGCTCCTGCAAAACTTAACAATATGCCCTTGATGTTTACATGCATGACACTGAACTTCTCTGAATTTGCACTGGTCCCTGCTATGCTGAGATGACCCACATGATGCACATTTGTACTGGCCATGCAGTTTGGGTGAAGTGGTTGAATCTTTCTTTCAAAACAGTGGCTTAGACTTAGGTTTGAACTGTTTCGATTTGGGGTTTACTGCAGCTACTTCTACCTCATTTTTAGTGTCCATCTTAGCATGTGCTTCATTTTCTGCAACCTCATACATTTGTGCCAAATGTAAAAGTTCCTCAGTAGACTTTTTGACACTTACAAAAAATAAAAAAACTTTATCAGCTAGATTAGATTCAGGATGATCCCTGCTCCACTCACACGCGAGAGCTAAGTGTTTGATCTCAGCCAAATAAGATTGCAATGACTGATCTGGTTTCTGGCAGTAACTGTAGAATTTATAATGTTCAGCCCTTAGGAAAGTTGTTAAACTGTATTGTGCATTCAATTTAGCCTTTAGCTCTTGATATGACAAATCCTCCAGCTGGTCCGGTGCACACAGACTGCATAAAAGTTTAAAGGTTTCACTCCCCAATAAAGTACAAAAAGCAGCTCAAATAAGCTTATCCTTTTGCTCATCATTAGCAGCTTGTATGGCAGGATTAAGTAATAACCACTGATCAAACCGTCAGGACCATGTATCCCAGTCCAGTCCTGTAAAAATTTCAAAGCTGGCTGAAGTTGCCATGATACTGCGCAGTTCCAAATTGTTTGCTTGCCTCCAATGCAGAAAGTCACAAAATGGCATAATTCAGTAAGCTGGAGCTAAGAAAATGTCTACTATCCGTCATCACCAGTTTGTTGTATTTGGTGGTCGAAAATAAGTACCCTAAACACACAAGGGTCTTGGTAGTAAGAAAAACACGCCACACTGAAATCTAGGCCTTCTCTTTTTACTTCCATTCAGCAGCACATACAAGAGGAGACTGACTCAAACACTGGCACACTTACAGGAAGAGTGCATTCTCTTAAAGCTGCACTGTCTCTAACATTTCTTAAAGCTATACTACACATAACACAAAGGATTTTTTTTTTTTTTTGTTCAGGGCACAAGGCAAACATGGGGAACAACCCCTTTCAGGAGTTTGCCTGGTGAGACTGCCCCCCTTTTTTTTAAAGGGGGAAGGCAGTAAAGGGAGGAGACAGTGTCCTGACCACTGTGAGGGAAGGTGGGTGGGTAGCAGTGATGAACGGTGAAGATATTCTGGAAGATCAAAAATTATAGTGAGTACATAATTTTCATATCTTCCATGGATCAATCCTCATCATTCATCACTGGTGGGTTTGAGTACCAAGCCACCACCACCAGAGGTGGTGTTGGCAAACCCTGAGGCAAATGATTGTTCCTTCAGCCTCTCATGGGGGGGGGAACACGAGGAGATGGGGCCTCTTATGCTTCTGGTGAGGCCTGAGTCTGATCAGGGCAGGTGGAAGCTCCCATGGCCTGGAATAAGGAAGGTGCCCCACTAACTCCTGCCTAACCCTGCAGGAAAAGAAATGGGTCCTCTGGAAATGTGAGGCAATCACCCTACACCATGCCAAGGGTGACTACCTTGAAAGGTGAAGCCACACCATCTGCCAGGTGCAGATTGCAGTTTCCACATGTCTAGAAGCTACTTTGCTGGCATCACAGGATGCCCTCTCCTGGTGTCTTGCCAGCTCCAGACCCTGTGTGGAAAGGCAAATGGCCTGCCTGGTTGCCTCACAGTCAGGCATTAATGCCAGGAGCAGTCCCAGCATTGCCCACCAGTGCCTAGCACAGGTAGCCTCATGTCATGTGCACCAATGCACAACATAAGGTGCATTGCCAAGAAAATGTTTCTACCCCAGCGGTCAAACTCAGCAGAGTCAGAATCAGGGAGGTGGTCGTGCCTTGGGCGATGATATTCAGAAGGGGTATCCAGGAGTTCCACCCCAGAAGATGGGTTGGGGAAATCACACCAGGAGACCCCTGGGGTGCCCAGTACCTGTGCTGGCAGTCCCTTTGGACTGGAGATGGGGCATAGGGATGGAGCCAGACATTCTGCGACACCTCTGAGAATGGCCAAGGCCATGGAGATATGACAATAGTGTCAGAGCTGTATTCCCCAAGGAAGGACAGCATCACTTGAGCAGGATTCCATCTGCCAAAGTGGGAGATGTGCAGCTCCTTCATCATCCCCGAAAGGAAGCACTGATAATTGATGTGATGAGTATTGAAGGTGTAGTGTACAGGGGTATCCACTTCCTCAATAGAGGAAGATGTGGATGAACAGGAGCTGGACTCAGGTGGAGGTAATGCAGGGGGTTCAGGCTGGAAGATGGCCTCATCCATAGCCCTCAAATAGGTGGGGAAAGCACTCACTGTGGTCCTGAACTGTCCCCTAGGAGAGGGGGTGGAGGAGGCAGAGGAGGAAGTTCATGGCGGACAAGGTCAGATCCTCTGCCAGACCTACAAGGGTGGACAGGGGACCTCTCACATGAAGAGGGGCTGTGCCACTTGCCCACCTGGGAAAGTCCAACCACTGAGGGGTGATCGGGGTGGTGCTCTCAAGGGGAAACCCCCAGGTGGGTTGGAGCCGTACAGACCCACAAAGCAGCCCCTTTCCCCACCAACCACAGTGTCTGATGGTTCTGGAGGAGACAGAAGGCCAGAATCAACACTACAACTCCTTCCAGAGCCTCCAGCCACTCTGAACATGGAGTGTTGCACAGACCTAGACATCCCAACCCTCACCTCACCTGACAAGGCTCAGCCCATTGGAGAAAAAACAGCAGCAGTCACAGAGCCAGAAACAGGGAAAGAGGAGAGTCAGTGCTAAGAACAGCACCAGCATCCCTTTTGGCACCACCAACGGCACTGGAGCCAGGGTTGGCACCGCTGGTGGTACCAGGACCTGACTCGGCACTGAAGATGGTACCAAACTCCAACCCGGTGCCAGGCCCTGCACTATCCCCACTAGTGCCAGAATTGGGACTGGAAACATCCCTGGTGCTGCATTTGGCACCAAGGGATGTAGGGGAAGTGACACTGTGGCTGGCACTGGGAGGGGACTCCACAGCTCCATCAATGTGGATGGTCTAGAACTGGGCTCAGATTGGTCCACTGACTGATTGAAGTCAGGCAGCTAGTCAGGATTATCCCAATCCTCATCCTCTGAGTTGGAGATCACAGAGATCTCCAACTGAGCAACACCCAGGACCCTCCCTGTCTTGATACCGCAAATGGTAGCAGGGAGGGATCCAGCCACATGATCAGCACCACCCCACTCACTGGCACCAACCTCAATGACAGGAGCTGAGGTGGCACTGGACTGTGCTGCTGAGGGATCTGCCGGTGCAGGACCAGCATATAGCTGCGACACCGCTACCAAGGGTGTTCGAGTCCGGGCCTCCCAATCCTTGTCCTCTGAGTCAGAGAAGATCACAGAGATCTCCAACTGAGCAACCCTCAGGACCCTCCCTGTCCCAGTATCATGAATGGTAGCAGGAAGGGACCCAGCTGCACTGTCGGCACCACCCCACTCACTGGCACCAACCTCAGTGCCAGGAGCTGAGGTGGCACTGGACCACGCTGCCGAGGGACCTGCCGGTGCAGGCCCAGCACATAGCTGTGACACTGCCACTGGGGGTGTTCGAGTCCGAGCCTCTGATAGGGTTGCCAACTGTCAGGTTTTTTTACCTGGTGATCAGGTTTTCAGGGTCCCTATCAGGTAATCCGGTTTTGCTCTGTGCTGGTCAGGTTTTTGAGCCATTTTGAGTGCTTACATACTTTTGAAACAAATTTTGTCACATCACTCATTGTTTCAGCTACATGTCCAGGTTACAAACAAGTTCTGTTGTCAGTGTAGCCTTTTGTTTGTGAATGCAGTCACCCTGGGAGATGTAAAGTATGGCCATTAACACCATTAGCACTTACTTAACCTAATCTTTCCACTGCATCTCAAAGTGGCATAGCAGCAAAGCTGCCCCCACCTTTTGTAACAGTAACAGAGCCAGTTGCCCTCCACTTTCATTTGCTGGTAAACAGTTGCATCTCTAACAGAATTTAGGCATTTTTAGATGTTGTAAATTATTTTTCCCCACAAGAAAAAGGTATGGTCACTTCTTTGGCTTTGAAATAGTACTGTGGACAAGAACAGGAAATGGAGGCAGAAAAAGATATAAAGTATGTATACTGCTATGTGTTATTTACAGTATTTCCCTTGTCTCCCCTAGATCATATCTGTAAATGAGATTTCTTTTATCTCTGTATGTTTATCTGGTTAACCAATGTTAATTAATAAATAATTAGGAAGAACCTGGGAAAGTAACTTTAACAGGCACAGTACAGTATCTTAACATTTTTATTTAACTGCTGCTTTAAGTGTTGTTTTTTATTGGAGGAACAGTGCATGATGAGTCATGAAAAGGGGTGGAGCTACGGGCGGAGCTTAGGATCCGGGTTTTGCCTCATCCAAAGGTGGCAACCCTAGGATGGTGCAAAGTACTGGGACAGGTATGCAACCAGACCCACAGAGGAGACCAGCTGTCCCACAGACCCTTCCCATAGGCCTCCTGTCTCAGTAAGATGAGGACCAGCCGAGGCCTGCGCTCCCTCAGGTATGTATAGTCAATCAATCAATCAAAATCTTCATTTAACCAGGCGAACACCATTGAGCAAAGCTCATTTGCGAGATGGACCTGGACAAGTTACAATACATATACAACACAATGAATACAATAATATCAAAAAGAAAAGTAAAGAAACAACCACTTACGCCAGAAGCAATAAACAGTGTACAAGGTAACAACAAAGACAAGGCCTTGATAACTATACTTACACATGAGTAGGTAATTTCATGATATAATCAATGGTTAGATAAAATGAGGTCTAAAGAAAACCGGTGTAAATCAGGAAGCATGGATAGTGCAAGGTTAGGGTTAGGGAGCTGTAGGGCAAATGGAGGGTGGGGGCAAGGTAAGAAAAAGAGGGAGCAGAAAAGGGAGGGAAACCCGAGAAGGTCCCAGAATATGGTATCGATGTTGGGGGGGGGGGACAGGCTCCAAATGGAGATGGTAAGAGGGGACATTCCGTAAGGTGCAGACACCAAGGAGCAATCCGAATCAGGGGTAGTTAAACTAATTAATGCCACTGTCACCTAAGCAGGGGAACCGACTAAGTGAGGAAAGATTGGATGACTATGAAGAGGTTGAGGGGGAGGGGGTCGAAGGACATGGGGGCATATATGAAGGACTCTGCAACAGGTGCCCGGCAAGCCACTGAGGAGGTAGGCGGTGATCAGGAGTAACAGTTGCATGGTTCCTTGAAAGAACGAGCATAGTGTGTTTTAAATGCTGTTAAGTTGATGGGGTGAGCCAATTTCAAGTTTTTTTGCAGCTTATTCCAGCACATGGGTAAGACATGACTTATGGAAGCCCTACCAAAGCGTGATTTAACCACGGGCACGGTCATGTAGATATAAGAGGCACTTCTCAGCGTATACTTTCCTAGCATGCTTAGGGGTAAGCAGTCCAAGATATATTGTGGCAGCTCCTTAATGATAGCTCTGAAGGTCCAGAGGGTGGCATTTCTCTGTCTTCTCTAAAGGAGAGATGTCCATCCCATGGCCTTGTATAGGGAGCAGTGATGCATATTGTAGGGAAGATCAGTGATAAACCTTAGAGCTCTATGGTAGAGTGTATCAAGCTTAGAAAGCACAGCAGCGGGGCCCTGGCAATAAAGAAAGTCCGTGTAATCAAGAAGGAAAAGGAAGGTGGTTTGAACCAGTCTTTTCTTGGCGTCTCTTGTAAGAAGATGCTTGATCCTAAAGAAGAGACCCAGCCTTTGTCTAATTTTTTTTGACAGATCTTTGATATGGTCAAGAAAGGAGAGCCTGTGGTCTATCCATACCCCCAGGTACTTGAACTTGGATACATACTCCAGTGACTTGCCAAGAAGGGTGGTGATCAGTGGTAGTGTTCCCAGTGGGGCTGGATTTCTTACATGCACAAGGGGAGAAAAGAACATTGCCTTAGTTTTTTGTGGCATTCAGTAGTAGTTTCTGGTTTAGAAGCTGTTGTTGCAGTTGACTGAATTCCTGTTGAATGTGACTACAAGCTGCCTCAGGAATAGGTCTACTGGTGTAGAGTACCGTATCATCTGCGAAAAGATGTATGTTGGCAGTTTTAATGCAGGCATCTACTGTATACTGTTAATGTATATTGCAAAAAGCAAAGGGTCTAGAATAGAGCCCTGCAGTACGCCTCTCAGAAGGGGTTTTCGTGGAGAGAGTTCCCCTTCCGCTTTGAGCTGCTGAAACCAATCTACAAGATAATTGGAAAACCATCTCAAGTAGAGGTGGTCCAGGCCAATGTTTCTTAGGGAAGAAAGGAGCAGGTTGTGGTCAATGGTATCAAATGCCTTGTTTAGGTCTAAAAATACTGTGCAGACATAATTTTTGGCATCTAGTTCATGTTGCCAGTCATTAGTAACCTTGGCAAGTGCCGAAGTGGTGCTATGACGTGGTCTGAAGCAGGACTGCAATGGGTTAAGAAGATTAGAGGACTCCAGGTAATTCCTTAGTTGAGTGCTCACAATTTTTTCCAACAACTTGGACAGGATGGGGGGGGTAAGGAGATAGGCCTATAATTGCTTAGGTCACTGGGGTCTCTGGATTTGAAAAGTGGAATCATGTGAGCAGTTTTCCATAAGGATGGGAGGACACCCTGAGAGATAGATAAATTAAATAGGTGGGCAATTGGCATGGCCAGGACTTGATATCCAATTTTCAGAAAAAAGGTGTCAAGAAGATCAGCTCCTGTGCTTTTCCTAGCATCCAGCTGTTGCAGTAGATCTTCGACCTTTTTTAAGGATGCAGGCTGCAGGGAGAATGAAGAACTTGTGACAGAGACTTCTTGGTCATATATACCAAGTTGGGAGCGGAGAGTGTTGGCAGTGGAGGAGTCAAAGGCTAAGCCTGCACTAGCAAAGAGATTGTTGAGAGACTGAAGGATAGTCGGCTTGTCAGAGACTGTAATGTCTCCAGGGCTGATTTTTGCTGGCAAGGAAATTCCAGATGTGTGACCTTCCACTTCCTTTATGGTTCTCCAAAATTTGGCAGGGCACTTCGAGGCAGCGTCAAGCTCTGTACAGTAGAAGTTTGCCTTGGTCTCTCTGGCCAGTTTGGTGCAATAGTTCCTAGCCCTCCTAAATGATATCCAGTCAGCTGGGAGCATAGTTTTTCTGGCATTTTTCCAGAGGGAGTCTATCGAGCAAGGTGGACTTTGGGTGAGCTGAAAACCATTGGCATGTTTTTTTGGACCTGAACTATGGGGGCATGCTTGTCTAGTGCCCGTAACACAATTTCTTGGAAGATGTCGTAAGCCTTATCCACCGACTTTGCCAGGTAGAAGTCCTGCCAGCACAGTGGTCGCTGACATCAGAGAAAAATACTCCTGTGTAAGAAAATAGGTGTGGTTTGGTAAAAATGATAAGATCAAGTAAGGTGCTATTATTTGGGCTCTTCTTGTTGGGATGCGTGACTTCAGTAATAAGTTGAGTCAAACCAAGGGAATCACAGATAGTTTTTAGTGGCAATGAGGCACTGGAAGACCAGTCCAAGTTAAGATCTCCTAGGATGATAAACTACAAGGATGAAGATCCCAGGGAGTTACATAGGTGGTTCAGGAGCTGTAATCCTGCCGACGGGGCCTATAGCACCCTACAACACAAATTGAGACGGTGGATATTTCAATTTTGATAGACAGACCTTCAAATTCTTTTTGGATTGATGTAGAGTCAATGACTGAGGCAGAGAATTTATCCTTAACATAAATTGCAATTCCTCCCCCTCTAGTCTACCTGTCTGTTCTAAAAAGGGAACAAAAGGGGATATTTGCCTTCCTGTCAGCAGTTCCAGGTTTGAGCCATGACTCAGTCACCACTAAGACATCAGGCATGGTATGACAGACCCAGGCCTGGATAGATGCAAATTTTTTTAATAGACTACATGCACTGACATGAATAAAGCTCACCCCTTCAAGGCTGGATAGTTCAGCTGGAGATGTAATAGTTGCAGGGGGACCACGATTAAGTTCAACGTTGCCAGAACACAGCAATAGGAGAAGGAGAAACTTCTTGATGGCTCCTCTTAGTAGCCTATATGTTCTGGTCCATTCCCATTTGTGGTTATTAATCAGAGGAATGGAGGGGTCCCCAGGGCTAATACCTAATGAACCTAGTGCCACATATATTAATATCCTAATCATGTATGGCAGGGTGTGTTGAAGTATGACAGTCAAGGAAGATGAGACGGTAACCTCTTTTACTGAAGCAGTAGAGGTTCCTGCCCACCAGTGAAAATGGATAGTCAGTTCCAGCTCAGGGAACTTGAAGGTACTTAAGCACCAAACAGGGAGGACAAAGAGATCATGGCAATGAAGTGAGGTGCTCTGTTTGAACACGCTATTGGGATGGGGCTGTGGGATCATAATAGGATCTATGAGACACAATAATAGCAAAGACAGAATGGAAAACAAAACAATTACCCTCATTCTAAGGGGTCAGGTCCCAGCGATTTCCCCTTAGCTTAAGTGGCCCTGAATCAGAGTCTGATTATACAGCCAATTTGCAGTAACCTAGACAACACTTAGTCCATGTAAATCACACCTAGGGTAGAAAACAGATATCTAGCCCCACCCTTGCACGATCCAATGCACAAGACAGTAAGGAGATATAGCTTAAGAGGAATGTCCCCTTAAATCACCGGTTGTACTGACGACCAATAAAAGTTTTTGTACATGGACAAGGGCAGAGTTAGTGAGCATTTAAGGTGGCCTGAAGAGGGGGTGGGCTGAAAAAGCAGCAAGCTGCAAGTAGCTCAATTCTAGCCCCAAGACTTGGTGCCAGGGCCAAGAAAAGCTGTGGAAAGCAGCCCAGAAATGCCAGCAACCACCCAACCACTCGTGTCCTGGCCGAGTCCGGAATCAGCCAATTGGCTTTGTTTCCACAGGGCTCTGAGCCAATTGATACCTCGGGTTTGAAACCGTGGCCAAAAATGCCTTACCTGGAGCGCTTCTTGGAGGGGGATTCTTCAGGAGGCAGCCTGGCCGGCGGCAACCTTCCGCCAGTCGTGGTTTCAGCAGTGGCACAGTGAGGCAGCACTTGGAGCCCTTCTTAGAGGGGGATTCTTCGGGAGGCGGCCCGGCCGGCAGCTACCTTCCACCAGTCATGATTTCAGTAGTGGCCCAGTGGGGCAGTGCCTGGAGTGCTTCTTGGAGGTGGATTTTTCGGGAGGTAGCCCAGCCGGTGGCGACCTTCCACCGGTCGTAGTTTCAGCAGTGGCCTGGTGGGGCAGTGCCTGGAGTGTTTCTGGGAAGGGGATTCTTCAGGAGGTGGCCCAGCCAGTGGTGACCTTCCACCGGTCGTGGTTTCAGCAGTGGCCCAGTGGAGCAGTGCCTGGAGTGCTTCTTGGAGGGGGATTCTTGGGGAGGCAGCCCAGCCGGCGGTGACCTTCCGCCAGTTGTGGTTTCAGCAGTGGCCCGGTGGGGCAGCACCTGGAGCGCTTCTTGTATAGTATGTATAGTACCGGGGAAGGTCTCAGGGGGAAGAGCTCAGAGACCTGAACCTGGAGCCCTGGGTGTGATTCCAGCCTCCAAAGGTTGGGGGGACCAGCACCAACCTTCTAGCCTGAAGCTCAACTGTGAGGAGGTCCATCGAGAAGCAAGTGTTGCAGACATCCATATCGTGGTCTCGACCCAGGCAGGTGAAACACCGGTCATGGCAGTTGGTGATGGTCATGGTCTTCCTGCAGGGGCACTGATGCATAGGTAAAGCTACCAACACTCCCTATTTTCCCAGGACAGTCCCTATTTTAGGTAGCTTGTCCCAGTGTCCCCACAAGTTTTGCAAAATGTCACTTTTGTCCTTGTTTTTGCTTACTTGTCCCAGTTTTGTCCCTTTTTTTTTTGCTGACTGCTAATCCGTGAGTGACAGTTATTTCAGAACCACTGTGGTGCTGCTTGGACTGGACAGCAGTTTGCAACTTCATCCCCTGTGCCTGTGTTGCACTGCAAGCATGTCAGTGGAAGCACAGTAAAGCATGTTCCTTCCTGTTAGATTAGACTGAGAAGTAGTGCAAACAGGCACATGTGGACGTCTACCTGCCAGTGGCTGAGAGGGACTCCAGACAGAAAAGAGACCGGTAGCAGTGAACTAAGGTACCCAAACCTGATCAGCTATAGGGAAGTGTGTGAAAACAATCTGGTGTGGTGGTGGGAGTCACTGAAGTGAAGTTTGCTCAGCAAATGAGGTAAGTGTAAGCAGGTTGGGATGGAACTGTCAGGAGGAGCAATACATGCAGCTCGAATGTCTGAACTCAATTTAACGCAGGTTTGCTTCTAATGAACTTTCTGTACATCATGATTTGGAACTTGCTGCAGCAGAATGATGTATTGTTTTAATCTGGATGCTTGCTACTGGTGTTACTGTGGGGCGGCATGGCCAGAGCAAGCAACAAAATGTAATTGATTGTGTGCAGCGTTGTCTGCGGCGGTGCCCGTGAGAGTGACACAGTGAGGGTGGGTCCTGGTCATGATGGACTGTCCCAGTTTTAGGCCTCAGAAAGTTGGTAGCTTTACGCATAGGAGCAAGACCTGCCTTAGATTTTCTGGACTTTTTAGGCCCCAGGATGGACATGACTGAACTGTGCTTGGAAAACAAGAAAAATGGCAAAAATAGCACTTGCCACTGTACTAGAAAAACAGAAAATAGTAAAGAAGATCAGTAACCCCTCGCTATAGCAAACCCCACAATAGCGAAAACTCGGCTATAACAAATGGGCACTGTGGCTCCTGATAGTAAATTTTCCAGCACAGTTGATTCAAGCACATCAGTGAAGAGCGGTAGAAAAGCAACATTTGCGAGTACCCGATACCAGTGAGCGCTACTGCTTTAGATACATTAGACAGTAGGATAGGGAAACTTCATAGAAACTGAAACAGAAACACCACACCATCCATCCATCCTTGTCACCTCATTTCAGTCTCGATCGTGATCTAATCTGTGACCAGAGAAACAACTGCATCCTGATTCAAAGCAGTGAGGTTCCCTTAGACGTGACTGACACTTTGAATTTGCAAGTACTTGAATCCCTACTGCAAGAGACCCCAATCATAATCATTTCTCTTTGAATCAGGTCAGCAGAGTTCACTTCAGGCAACAATGCTCTGGAATTTGTTATAGCACAGTAGTTGAATGTGAGGTGGGGAGTGGCGAGCAGGTTGTAGGCTTGGTGAAAAACAAATAGCAAGATGTCGAGTATCATAACTACACTGCCTCATACTTGCTGGAACACTCTTAGTTTTAGCACAGACCACGGCCTCACATAACTGTCTCCCTTGCTCTAAAATTTGTTTTGTTTTGTTCTGTGAGGGAAGGAAGCAAGCAGGCGGGAGGCACGGTGGTGAGCACAGTGGTAAAGGCAGCATCTGTCAGTGATTACAGGATAATTTAACTTTAAAAGAAACAACCACTGTGTAAGTTTACAGTTTGACAGCTGGTTTACTTTCTGCTGGTGTGCATATCAAAAAACAAAGAAAAACACTGTTCAAAGGGAAGTCCACATTTGTCTGAATACTAAAGCAAGTGCTGTGTTTTTTAGCGTCTCCTCGATATAATGAATTGGAAGCTATAACGAACGTATGTTATGGCCCCCAATCTGTTCGTTATAGCAAGGGGTTACTGTATGCGATGTTGAATTCAAAGAAATGGTATTAAACGGGTACAGAATTGCGTGGAAGTCAGTGGCAGAACTGTGACACAGAAACAGTTGCAGAACGTTCCCATGGAGATGCAGCCTTGACAACAGGGAAAAACAGAACTGAGGAGAAGAGGGAGCTGGCAACGGTTACTGACCAGTCCATGAGCACCATATCATATGTCTGCCTCATGGGTGGTGCTGTCCCCGATGTCGGCTCTGCATTGCAAAAATCTTAAAGCTGTACACTCCCGCAGGGTCCTCCACCTCTGGCTAGAACCCACCAGTAATGAATGGAGAAGACGAATTCTTGGAAGATCAGTGCATGCAGAGTAACAAAAGTGATTCAGGCACAGCAGGGTAGATTGAATGAGGAGCGCCTCAAGGCAAAGGAAATAGTGGTCGCCCGGGGAAACAAAACCAGTAAGGAGAATTTTATTTTTATTTATTTATTAATTTAGTTTTTGTTGACTGGGTAAATGCACTAGACAAATCCTGCCTATTTTCAGGCACGACCCGGGGGAGGGGATACAGATGAATGCCAACTGACCTTGAACCAGATTAAGCTGTTGGTGGTATTTTTAGTGAATGAGGGAAATTTGGCCAGGACACCAGGGAAATTCCTCTACTCTTTTCGATAAGTGCCATGGGATCTTTAACATCCACCTGAACTACCACCAATCTAGGCAGATGGGACCTCGGTTTAACGTCTCATCCAAAATACGGCACCTCAGAAGTGCAGCACCCCTCTCATGCTGCACTACAGTGTCAGTACTGGGATATTAACCCAAGTGCCAGATGTGGGAACTGAACCCACAGCCCTCTGATCTCCCGGCCTCAGAGGCGAGTGTGCTACCTACTGAGCCACTGACACCCAATGGGGATAGGACAGTGAGTGTTAGAATCCTGGAGGAACAACAGGTTCCAAAGAAGGTTCCAGGGTATGGGCAGACTACATGGACCTCTGGGGCTTAATTTTCAAAGCTCCATGAATGACACAAGCCGCTGGTGCACCGATCATTTGGTGCACAGGGCTTGCGGCATTCTCCCAGTCGGTGAGCTGGATTTTCATTTTTTTTTTTTTTTCATTTTTTTTGTTCCAGTGCCCCCAATTCCCTCTGAGGAGAGAGCTCAGCCCCTGCCCTGAATGCCATCCCACCATGCCCAGGCTTATTACCCCTCTGGGCGGGTATCCCATTCCCAGAGGGCACTAGTGGCATGCCCTGGCTTACCCTCCAGGGTGGGGCCATGGAAACAAAACCCCTCCTGATGGGCACTGGTGGCAGCGGTAACGGTGTTGGGGCAGGGCGTTACAACCAGGGGACTGGAGGTTTTTCAAATGCAGTAATCCCCTGGGAGGTGGGGCATGCAATAATGCCAGCATCTGTCCTGCCTCCTACTCAACCAGATGCTGGCCTTCCCGAAATTCCCCTGGCCTCTGCCAGAGGTTGCCAACCAGCCAGACTTTTCTCACCCCCCCCCCCACTGAGAAGGAGAGCACTCCCTCAGATGCTCCATCCTTCTCTGCTCAGCCAGCCCATCGACTCCTGGGTCCATTCCAAAACCTGGGACATTGGCGTTGCAAGTGGTTGCTTTGTCGCTGTGCTAGCGGGATGGCCCAGTGAGCGGGATTTTCAATCCTGAGCACCAAATGCTCCAAATTAGACCAGCTTTTCCTTGGTCTAACGTGCACCATTTGGAGGTCTCATTTTACAGGGCCTGTGCCAAATCTTTGGTGCAAGCTGCCGTAAACTGGGGAAACTATCGCAATTGTGCCCGATGATAGAAAATCGATTGCAGCTGAAGAAAAGGAGTTTGGCATAGCTGCGCTAAAAAATTAGCTTTGATGCCAGGCTTGATGCAAGCCTTGCGTCAACCTTTGAAAATCGACCGCCTGGTCTTTTTGTGCCGTCATGGTCTATGTTTCTATGTCTGGGCACTAAGTGATGACAACAACAATAAAAAAACAGCAGAAAAAAAAGATTTTTCCTATAAGCACACTATCCAGTTCTCAAAATCCTTACACCTGACCGGAATGATACTTTGATACTTGGTACATCAGAAGACCTTTCCCCCAGACCACGCATACAAAATTTTGTGCAATTCCACTGAATGGGGGTTTAGCAATTAAAGCGCAAATTTAGGGGTTTAACATTAAACAACCTACTTACTCAACCCTAACTACTGTATAGCGGCACTACTGCAAACATCATAATAATGTGCCAATTGTTCTGAAAAGCACTGTTCAGCCCTCTACAGCATGCATCTGTGCTGTGTGCTATGCACAAGATGGTTTCCACAGTGAACTGCGCATGCACAGCCATCTAAAATGGTCAATCACAACTGCGTATGCACTGCCACATCCAAGAAGACAGCCTAGAAATGCAAGATGGCAACTGCTGTAAACTGTACATGCACATCCATGGCCCCATTCACTATGTACCACTTGGACTGCTGCAGAAGATGGCACTAGTACTAGTTGTGCGAATGTGCCTGGCTGAACAAACAATGGCCAAGGAGAAGCCACGCTGCTGGCTTGCGAAATGGCGCATAGCCTTGCACAGCCTTGTTGGTGGTGAATACTGTCAAACTGGCCTGAATTAGAGATCTGGAACAACCACAAAGAAGCTACCATGGCACATAGTAGGTTTCATTACTATTTTAGTTTTAGAATCATTAGGAATCGAATGAATGAGCCACAGTTGGTGGGGAGTTGTTGCTCAGTGGCCCAAATGGTTCACAGTAGGTTTCATTATTATTACAGTTTTGGAATCATTAGGAATCAAATGAATGAGCCACAATGGGGGTAAATAGTTGCTCAGCGGCCAAACCTGGATGTTAAAGGGTGTACCGTACAGTCGGAGTCATTCTGTGAATGTGGCTAGTATGCTTTTAGATGTTTACAGGTATTTGAGCTACTGGTGATTTAGTGGCTCCAGACAGCCATTTCTCTAAGGCCACTCGTGAGGGACCACAGAGCACATAGCTGCTTTGTGCTGAATATCCCACTATGTCAGGGGGATAACAGGCAGTAGAATTGGATTAATTACACCCTGCTTTGTATTTTGGCCTCCATTGACCCTTTGCCTCTGCGGAAGGATCAGCTGGGATGCATATGCTCTGGTGGCCCACTCATGAGTGGGGACGCAGTGCATGCTCAATGTTTATGTGCCGCACCAATTTCAAATTTATACACATGCAATGCAGTGATATGTACCATGTTGGACTCATAATTAATGCTAACTTAATATTCCACACCACAGATTCCTGCTGAGCAATGAGCTGTGCTCATGGGGGGTGACACACAGCCATATTAGTAGAAAATGCTCCCATTTACTTAGGTTAGAAAAACAACAGTTACATAAGAACTTACCATAACAGTAGACCTTCAAGGGAATCTCTGTCATTGGGTCACACCTATGGAACTTAGCCATCAAATGTCAGGATTACATGGAAGCTTTTTCCGCAGCAGTCTATTAGGGGGCCGCCCACGCTAATGTCAGGCTCCGACATCACACGTCCTATATAAGCACAGGTGGCCCCACTCCCTCCTCAGTTCTTTCTCTAGCCAGAGGCCATAGGAGATAGCAGTCCCACCAGGGAACCAAGGAGAAAAAGTGCCCGGCTAGCAGAAAGGCTGGAGCAACAGGACAGCCAAGTTGTAGAGAAGGAGAGAGAAAGGGGAATAGAGGGAGGGACGCCATGACCCGATGACGGAGATTCCCTCGAAGAGCTACTGTTACGATAAGTTCTTACATACAGAATTAGTTTAGTTGCCGTATATTGGCCCTTGTAAGAACAGATCCAGAAGCAAATGGTTTGATACCTTTTATTGGACCAACATAGATGTTACAAAAAGAAAACAATGTCTAAGGTTTCAGACCAACCAAGTCCTTCCTTGGAGACTTATGCCAGTTGCTTGGAGAATCACATTCTGTTAACACCCAGATCATACATAAAAAAAACCAGAAAGAATTCTCATTGGTTTAAAACACCTATTTAAAAAATCACAGATTTAAATGGAAGGGACCAGATTCTACTAGTTTGCTAAAGCTTGAGAAACTTTCCAAGGTCAAATGTCAACAGAATAGACAAGAAGAACACTCAAGCAGACAGTCCCTCTAACTGAAATGATGAATGAATGAGTGTCTGGCGTGGCTTGGCTGAGCTAAAGATGGCTGCTTAATTCTGTTGCTCCTGGGTTCACCAATTATCATCACCCATCCACCTCTACCCAGACAATCATTCTTTGCCAATAACTTGGTCTTTACTCTACCTACATCAAAGTTCAGCTCTGGTATAGTACTTTTGCTATCTCGCAGTTATAGAACTTTATATCTGCAATCAGACAGCTTCTCTACTTTCGGCCTGCAACAATGGCCGACCAACCTTTGCATAGCAGCTCTCTCAACAGAATTGAATCAATGTTTCAGCAACTAATCAATGAGTTAAATGACTTAAAAATAACCTCACAGCAAAATGTTACTAATGTACAATTGCTTGACCAAAAAATCACTGCTACAGAAGCTAAAACAATTCAAAATGAAGGCTCTATTATGGATCTGAAAGCTACAATCAGGGAGCAGGATAGAATTATTAAAAATCTTCAGGATAAAATTGATGACATCGAAAACAGAAACAGACGTAACAACCTTAGATTTCTGGGATTTCCTGAAGGTGCAGAGCTCGGAGATACCAGCACACTTCTGAAACATGCACTTCCAATGTTGCTTAAACTCCCACCCGACCAAGACCTCATTATTGAGAGATCTCATTGTACTCTAAGCCCAAGGCCTGGTCCAACTCAAAAACCAGGGCCCATCATCGCTAGATTTCTGAACTATGCACACACAGAATTAAACATTCAAAAAGCAAGGCAAGTGGGTATGCTTACTTGGCAGGATCATAAAATATCAATTTTTAGAGATTTCTCAAGAGAACTATCTAATAAGCGCAGACTCTACAATCCCATCAAAACTGTTTTGCACCAGCGGGGTATTAAGTTTGCTCTACGCTATCCAGCCACAATGCATCTATTTCTGGACGATTCATTCAAGGACTTTCACACACCTAAAGCTTTATCGGCGTTTCCCAATATACCTCAAACTACGCTTACCATACCCGTTGATTGTGCTGCAGTCGATCTAAACATTGACCCAAATTCCTCTCAAGAGGTCCAACAGTCTCCAGCGAACGTCTTCGAAACTAATCAAAAAACTATAGAGAAGCCTGCACAGACCACAACTAATACTTCAGCTCCTGCCCGAGTTTCAGCGCACATACAAGAAAAAAAGTTTAACTCTCTGCATTCTAAACACTTGTGCTACTCGAATGATACTCCTTCAACATCAGACTCGCAAACTGAAAGGCATGTTGGTTTCTCTACCCCTCTTGCATTGTCTAACAAATACACTCCACTCTGTGAAGATTCACTTTCATCTCGTGAAGAACTTCGGGAAGATGACTTGGATCCACCTGCTGATACCCATGCGAATGCCCTGCCTAATATTAATTCCCCTGACTCTTCCTGGACAGAGCTGGTATCTAGCTCCCCATCTAAATCAGCAGAACCTCCCAAAAAGAAAAGAAAGGGGAAACTGAAGAACAGAATCCATAATACTGCTTCCCAAATGCAAAACCATAACAAGCATTGACTGATACGTGGTTCTGATCTTATGTGCGAATATCTACATTAAGCCCCCGAAACCTCATACTGATATGTGTAATACTACTACACCCAGCCGGTTTGGACTTAGTAAGGCTGTAAACCACGCTGGAATCTTAGGGGCTATATTCAAAGTTTTTTTTTTGCTTACTTGAAGCGCTATCTGCATCTCTTAATATGCCTCGAACTGCACCAGTCACACTCGTTAATTGTGCTGCAGTAGATCTAGTTATTGCCCCGAATCCCTCTTAGGAGGACCGGCGGTCCCCAGCTATCGCCAACGAAATTGAACAGAAACTGCAGAGAAACCTGCACGGTCTGCAACTAATGCATCTGCTCTTGCCCAAGTCTCTGCGTGTATGAGAAAGAAAGAAATCTGCCGGCTTTCCACATACCAGACATTTACGATGCTGGAATAACAACCCCGAAACGTCCTACTCGTAGTCTGAAAGCATGTCAGCTTCTCCACTCTTCTTGCGCTGTCTAGCAGGTGTGCTCCACTTCATAAAGTATCATTTCCATCTTCATGAAGCGCTTCGGGAGGATGACTAGGAACCATTTGCTGATGCCCACGCAAATGTACTGCCTATAGTTAATTCCCCTGTCTCCTCCTGGGCAGAGCTGGTGGCTGATTCCCCATACCCCCTGAAAAAGAAAACTAAGGGGAGGCTGAAGAACAACGTAATTAACACTGCTTTCCGGGTGCAGAACTGTAAGGTGCATTGATTGCCATACGTTTCTGATTTTGTGTGTGAACATTTATGTGGAGCTCTTTGTTTCAATATCACATTTGGTTACTCCTGTTTCCTTTTTTCCCTTCTTTTTGTTCAAACGCGATGCCTATCCTAATATGTTAGTGCTATCACATCCAGTCGGTTTGGACGTAACAAGGCTGTAAATCGTGTTTGAAACTTAAGGGCTGTATTCTTTCAATGAATCGAATCTATAAGTATATTTTTGCTGAACTTATCTAAATGTGTAAATCTATTTACACGGAAATATACAACTTTTTTTTTTAGGTCTTTCCCAGGTCCATAGATGTTCTACTAGCTATTAGCTTATTAATAAAATATAAAAGAGAAAAATAAAATATAGCATAACGACATGCATGTTCAGCACATTTAAAGATTCACTTTCACTTTATGGCAAGTGCTATATACATATATTTGCATAGTGGTTATCTATATCATTTTTAGTGTACCTACTATTTTAAGTTAATAGTACACATATATCACATATCCATTCTTTAATAAGGTCATGTGGATGTCTATATAACTTGTAAGCCTTTATCTTCTCGCTTATGCTGTTTAATGATATGTGATGTTATATTGGCATACTATCCCTTTTATTGAACTAATACGATATAGTTCAACCTGATTAACATGTCTGGTTTTATTACCACTTTAAAAATGTTTTTTATATTGTTTGGTATGATGTTTATTGGTCTTTCCCAGGGTTCTAGCTTAACTACTTGAGTTCTAGTCATAATAATTACTTATAAGATATTGTTATACATAGTTAATATCTTAGGAATATAGCGTGTTGCTTTTTCTTAAGTGTTATCTACATTTTTACACGCCTAGTAATGTGGCGAGAGAGTCTCTGGTATGTACGCCAACTCTTATCTCTCTACATTTCACAAATGTTCTCACTGTAATATACAAGTTTTTGTTGTTTCTATGTATATTCTCTCTACTATTTTATCCCTGTATCTTTCTTTAGTGAGGCTCAATAGATATATTTATCATATTATTTTGAATCCATACATCTTAATGATCCTGCTCACATTTGTACAACCTACTCACCTGCCTTTTGAACCTTTGACATTCTCTGACTTAGTTTTTTATGAGTCCCTCATTCCGATTTGTAACTTCCTATTTTACTGTTTACCATTATGAGTGATCTGATATTATATTCATGGAATGTTAAGGGACTCAATTCACCTTGTAAGCACAAACAAATACTTACCTACCTTAAGAAGCATAAAACACATATTGCTTTCTTACAAGAAACTAAACTTATGTCAGAGGATGTTGACAGTTTAAAAAAGGATTGGGTCGGTCAAGTATTTGCATCCTCTTTCTCCTCTAAAAAATGGGGTGTCGCTATTCTATTACATAAGTCCCTTAATTGGACCCCAAAGAAAACTATCATGGATTCGGATGGTAGATGGATTATAACTCGATTAACTTCCACTGCAGGTACTTTTATGTTAGTTAACGTTTATGCCCCTAACTCTGACTCCCCTGAATTTTTTCATAACTTGGCTCAACAAATTATGATTAATAACAACAATAACTCACCTATTCTTATGGGTGGAGATTTTAATTTAACCTTAGAAGCACACCTAGATAGAAGTAATAAGTCATACGATGCTCATCCACGAAGCATTAATGCCTTGACATTGCTAATGAAAGATCTGGGCCTTTCTGACATTTGGAGACTTTCCCACCCTAGACAGCGTGACTATACATTTTACTCCTCATTACATAAATCTTACAGCCGTATTGATTATTGGCTTTCATCCCCTCTTATTATAGAAAAAACTATTAGTACAGATATCCTCCCAATTACCATATCAGACCACTCTCCTATAAGTTTACATTTACTTTGGGGTCCACCCCCTTCTAAATCTCCTTCTTGGCGTTTAGATCCACTCTTACTGAGGGACCCAGAATTTATACCTTGGATTACAGCCCAGATTCAAGACTTTCTCTCATTTAATGATACCCCTGAGGTATCTCAAGGCACAGTTTGGGAAGCATTAAAAGCAACAATTAGAGGCAAAATTATTAGTTTCGCAGCTCACAGGAAAAAGCTAAGAGAGCAACAACTAGCAAATTTAGAGAAATCCCTTAAAGAGAAAGAAACTCAGTACTATAAAACAAAAAAACCCAATCATGACTCACAACTACATCTTGAAATTCTTCAGTTAAGAATTAAAATAAACAAATTAATATCCAGGAAAGCTGAACTTGCCCTTTTAAGGCTTAAACACTGCTATTGGGAACAAGGAGATAGATGTGGGAAGTTGCTTTCATATCAGCTTAAAACTCAACAGATGGAGAGATATATTGCTGGTTTGAAAGACCCATCAGGCCAAATTTATACAGATAACCCTACAATAAACCATATTATGCGTTCTTTCTACCAGCAACTATATTCCCATTCAAATTACAGCTCTTCCAATCAAATACATGAATTTCTTGATAAACTGCAGCTTCCTCACCTCTCTCATCAAGATGTGGCCATACTGGATGACCCTTTACCCTACAAGAGATCCAAACAGCACTATCATCTTTAAAAAATGGTAAATCCCCTGGGAGTGATGGTTTCCCTGTTGATTTCTATAAATCCTTATCCGGTACTCTTTGCCCCTTACTTCTTAAGGTCTATCTGGAAGCATTCTGTAATGGTAAGCTACCCCACACTATGACCGAGGCTATTATTACTGTTTTACCAAAAAAAAAGATAAAGACCCCTCTCTTCCCTCAAGTTACAGACCGATATCGTTGCTCAATACAGATGGAAAAATCTTTGCTAAATTATTAATCCTTCGCTTAGATTCATTAATTTCAAAACTCATCCATACTTCTCAAGCCAGATTTATCAAACACAGAACCGGTTCTGATGATCTTCGTTCCTTGTTTAACTTAATTTACAAAGCAAAAACTCTTAAATCACCAACGACGGCCATCATCATTGATTTTGAGAAAGCATTTGATTCCCTTAATTGGAACTATTTATACCAAGTTTTATCTCATTTTGGTTTCACTAATAATTTCTGCGCTTGTATCAAATTATTGTATACTCTCCCTTCTGCTCGAATTCTTACTAACACAACTCTATCCCACTCCTTTCATCTTGCAAGAGGCACTAGACAGGGCTGCCCCTTATCACCATATTTGTTTATACTTGCTATGGAGCCTCTCTCTGCAGCTCTTCATCAAGCCTGCATAATTAAAGGCATCCCTATCGGTAACTCTTGCTATACTTCACTCTCTTATGCAGATGATCTTCTTATTCTCCTAGAAAATCTCTAATCTTCAGGGCAACCTTTAGTTAAACTTCTTAACGAATTCACCTTTATCTCGGGACTTGCTCTAAATCTCAATAAATCTGAAACGCTACCATTAAACAACCTCTGTAAATGTTATATGAATGATCCTTTGGGCTTCCGCTGGGCTCCCCAAGGTATCTCATATTTAGGTATCCGGATCATCCCATCATTGGATAAAGTATGGGATGCTAATTTCTCTCCTCTACTAACATTAAAAATATACTTGACAGATGGAAATTGCTTAATCTTACCTTTAATGGGAACATTTCTGCTATTAAAATGACAATAACTCCTAAAATATTGTATCTTTTAATATCCCTTTAAAACTTCCCTCTTGTTTCCTCATCAAAATTGACAAATTAATAGGTAATTTTATTTGGGATGGCAAAATCCCCCGATTTAGCCATAACAAACTTAGATCCCATTGGTCAAGAGGTGGATTTGACCTCCCTTGGTTTCAGGCCTACTTTTGGGCTTTTCGTGCAGCCCAGACTATCAAACGGTTTATTCAACCTGACACCAATTCACCATTATGGGTTAATATGGAAGCCTCCCTTTGTGCAAACAACATTGCTACCTCCTTTATTTATAATCCCATCCCCCCTAAATTAAAATCTCACCCCACTATAGTACCATCCATGTTTTACTGGAAAATAATTCATCAACACCTCAAATCAAACCCTACCCCTCTTGCTTATGCACCTATGTGGGGTAATTGCCAAATATCTCTCAAAAATCATCCAATCTACTGTCGAACCTGGAAAAACAGAGGCATACTTTTTTTAAGAGACATACTTGAACCCCATATGTTAAGAATAAAATCATATTCTGATCTATGTACTCAATGGAATCTTCCCCACCAGGATTTTGGAAATATCTACAGCTTCGTACAGCATGCACTTATTATTTCCCACTTATTGCGAATCAATCTTTATATGATCAGCGCGTCTCCAAATGGATAAAAACAATATGTAAACTGAATAGCGTCATCTACAAAGATATCAGAGAATCACTACCGGACCAGTCCATTAGTGCAAAAAATAAATGGAGCAATTTGTTACACTATAACATTACAAATGAACAATCACATAGGTGTTGGCTTTCTTGCCACAAATCTTTTCAGGATAAATGTAGCTCGCTCATTCAGACTAAAATTCATTTGTGGTATAGGACCCCAACTGTACTGCATAAAATGGGATTAATGGACAATGATAACTGCTGGCGATGTAACTCTCCCAATGGCGACTTACTTCATATTTTATGGGATTGTCCCCCCATACAAAAGCTTTGGCATCGTATTCATATACTTGCAATGAAAGTGACTGGTCAATCCTTTGTATTAGATCCCAAACACTGCATACTTGATATTTTTGACCCTCATCCCTATAATATTCCCCAATCCTTGAACAGATGGTTAACCATACTTTTTCTTCTAGCTAAACGTAGTATACTTATGTATTGGAGATCTAATATAATCCCCACTCTCCCTGATATTCTTAATCATTTATCTCAGTATGCCTCCCTGGATCGTATGACACACATTTCTCTCGACCGACTCAACATATATAATAAATGTTGGCAGGAATATTTTAAATATTTGGATTCATCTAGCCCTTCTGGCACTTAATGTATGGATTGAAATACTTTACATAATACCTCTCTCCCTATCTCCTCCTATTGATATCCTTTTTTTCCCTAGCCTCAGGTTGTGGTCTCGCATTTTCTCTACTCACTTTATACTTTCTCCCTCTTCACTATTTCTTTTTTTTTTTTGATTTTTCCTTCAGATGACTTTTTTTTCCTTCTCTTCTTCTCTTGTTATTCTATAATCCTTTCTATATAGGTTTTAGCAGCACTCTAATGATATATATATATATCACAGTAATGTACAACTATGACTATTCATACCTCCTCTCTCACCTTCTACTTCTTCTATTTTCACTCTGTATTATGTAGTGCTAAGCCTTTTTTTCATTATAATATTGTAACTGTCTAGCTTAGGTCTGTAATCCAAAAATTATTATACTACCATTGAATAGTCTTTTTTCCCTCCTTTATTAGATGTTATGCTACTTAGTTTATTTATATAATCTTATATAGTATAGTTATAGAGTATACTTGTTGTTTATTTATCTTATAAATACTTCAATAAAAAGATTAACTGCAAAAAAAAAAAGAATGAATGAGTGTGATACGTGAATACATTCTTAATTAAAAGCAATACCTGTAGATTTAAAACCCACATTAGGGCATGTTGAAATTTGATAGTACTGTATGATAGAAACTATACAACATAAATTTTCTATATATAGAAATATGGGGGTATAAAGAAAATGTCCCTAGTATGAACAACTGTTTCACACATTCATAGAGTACTAAACCTACAGTATCTGGAGACATTCAGGCCCTGTACACACTAGGGAGCTTAAAACAGTTTAAGTGCCTTAAACTGTTTTACGCTCCTGGAACACGGGTAATGTTCACACTGTAACACGGGTATAACCCTGTTACAATCATGTTTTAAAACCATGCTAAAACCCTGCTAGAAAGGTAGACTTTAGCACGGTTTTAGATAAACACGGTTGTCTTAATCCATGTTTACAGCAGAGTGTACGCAAATCGTGCTGTAATATGGGTTAAGGCAACCTGTCCCATATGAAAAGTCTTTTTATTCTTTTCGACAGGATTTAAAAAAAAATAATGGTACTGCTGAGTCGGCAAGGGATCGTGGATTCCAGCAATGTATTGTTTTCCGTGATTCCTTTCAGATTCCGATCACGGGTATTCCGCCATGCACTATGACACTGCAGCACCTATAATGCTTTGAGGTGGGTGCCACAGTCATGCCTGGGAACCTGTTCGGGATAGCACAGTTGTCGGAATGCAGTGTGGATGCTCTGACAACTGTGCTATGGATCGATTTATAAAACATTCTTTAAAACATTTTAAAATTGGTCCCTAGTGTGTAAAGGGTCTTACCAAACTAAGCTCTCAACCAGTTAACAAACTCCATAAACCTACAGTGCTGTAACAATATTTTTTTACAAGATAATATCAATTGTCAGTATTAGTGCAAAATAAAAAAACAAATCTCTCAAGGACCCCCTAGAAAATGAGTTCATGCATCCAAAAATGCTCAGAGTTCAATAATGTGTCATATAATGTGTATGTAATTAAGTTACTGTATGTACAGTATCAGTCTTAAGAATCTGAATAAAAACCCAATGGAATCAACCTCCCCCCCAGGAAAAGATAACTAGAAGAAAGACATATATATATATATTCACTATGTATGTGAACCATAAGTCCTAATGCACTGAAGCATCATTTTGACATGGACCTGAATATAACCATAACCCCAAATCCCCCACTTTATTACCCCACCCCTCCCCCATACACCCCTCCCCACAAAAAACAACGCACACTCTCCTACCCTCAACACACACAAAAAATTACCCTAACTCCAAACACACCCACACAACCCCCCTACAGAGACACACACACACACACACACAACAACCACCCAACATCCCCCTACCCACCCACCGACACATGCACGTTTATTGGCGAGAAACCAACATGTTAATAACCAGTTAAAAAGGACTCTATGAAAATAAAAACCAAAAACACCACACTAAAGTCCTGTTAAATGTCTATCCTATGAAGTAAAGTCTGTGTAAGTTGTTTTTTTACTGTGCTTTTTTGTTTCCCTGCAACCGGCCACCCAGTACCTTGGCCCGGTCATGGACCCTCCACTTCCACTCTCATATTGGCCGCGATTCCCTGATACCCCCTGGCTTATCCCCCAGGGCAGGGTTGTGGCAAGGGCCCATAGTACCGTATCCAACAGGATAGGTCAGGGAGCCATCTGAGAGCTAATTGAAGCCAAGGGCAGGCTTCATCAAGGGCAGCTGGCAGTGTTTTCTAGGTTGCCCTGGGGCGGGGACGTGCAATGACGTCCAGCATCCGCCCCGACCCCTTACATGTTGCCACCGGTCGCCTGTGGTTCCTCCAGCCTCTGCCAGGGGTCCATCAGGCGCCAGATACTCTACCCCTCCCTACCTCCCCCCGGAGAAGAAGAGCAGTCCATGGGATGCTCAGTCCTTCTCCCCTGGCTGGCCCTCCGACATCCCAGGTCCGTTTCCGAACCCAGGTAGCCGGTGTCACAAGCGGAAATCCAACCACTGCAATAAGTTTAAGTAAGATAATGCATCATAAAACCCAAATCAGTGTTCATGCCATCTACTGCCATATTAAGAAGTAAAAAAAGCCTGATCTCAAAAGTCCGTCTCTGTTGTGTATTTCTGAAATGTCCTTTTAAGACCATTATTGACATATATGAGATGGAGTGATCAGACTGAAGTGAAGTGTTGCTGAAGGGCTGCTGCTATAGTTGCTAAGCACATGATAAATACCTGTGGTAGAATAAGCCAAAAGGCAAGACCCTGAACTGGTAATGCTCCCCCCGGAACAAGAACCACAGGTATTGCTTGTGAAGGGGCAAAACATGATATACAGATAAGCATCCTGCATATCCAGGGAGCATAGCCAGTCACCCTGCTTGAGCAGCAGAAGATGGCCGTGCAGAGTGATCATCTGAAATTTTTTGTACAGGATAAAAAGGTTCAGCTCCTTAAGGTCTAGAATGGGCATCAAGTCCCCTGTTCTTTTGGGAAACAATAAAAACCTGGAATAGAACCCTTTGTTCCTTTGATGCTTGGGCACTGGTTCTATGACCTTTTTGCACAGCAAGGTGAGCATCTCCTCCCTGGGCACCTCTGTGTGGTCCGGAGGATAAAAGGTGGGAACTGGGGGAACATCTGGGGGCTGTTCTTGAAGTTCTAGAGCATGGCTCTTCTCAGTTATCTGCAGGATCCAAGCATCTGTAGTAATGGTTCTGCACTGAACAGATGGAGGGAGAACCAATTTCCAGCTACCACCTCCTGGCTTGGAACAGGACAATGGTGGTCTGGCAAGGAGCTAGGCTGAGGCTGAGCCAGTGGTCAGAGCCACATCTCCTCCTCTGGATTGCTTAGCAGAAGAACCAGAGATGGAGGAGGGGCAGTCAAGGCAGATATGGCCCTGCACTTAGCCTGGAGCGTGGGTCTGGAACCAGACTTGTGAGAGACCTTACGAAAAGGAGGGCCTCGGTCTACTCCTGGGCTGGGTATAATTAAGGGAGTGGACAGATTGAATAGCCCTGCCTGAGGCCTGCAGGTCATTGATAATATCATGCACATTAGAAAAAAAGAGTTTGTGACCCACAAAAAGGGCATTCAACACCTTTTGCTGGACATCAGCTGCAAAGCCCTTGACTCAGAGCCAGAAGTGCTTTCTAAGGCAAATGCTGGAGGCAGCTGCCCTGGCATTGAATCAGCAGTATTATAGGTGGCTTTGAGAAGATGTTTACTAACATCTTCCAAGGCCTGGAGAACCTTGAGAAGCTCTCATTTCTGAGAACCTTCGGGGAGGGCCTGAGCATCAGCTTTGTTCTTCATCCAGAGGGTATTCTAGCACTTAATCAAATGAGCCAAGTAATTGGCAATTCTAAGGCCAAGAGTGACAGAGGCAAAAGTCCTATGTTCCCAGAGGTCTAGCCTCCTAGATTCCCAGGCAGGGGGTGGGAATTAAGGTGCTTGGGCACCTTAGTCCTGCCATGAGCAGCCTTAATTACCACTGAGTTGGTCTCCAGCTGGGCTGCATAAAAGTTTAACCCCTGAGGTGCCTGGCAAGGCTTGTCATCCTTTCTAGGCATGGAAAGTACCAGGTTGGGCCTGTGTCAGGCAGCAGTGGCAGCATCATCCAGGGCTGGCAGCAGGGGAGGAATAACCTTGGGTGGACATTCTGGAATCTCCAAGAAATCCACCAGATTCCTCTTTGTGACATCCTCCATAGTGGAGGAGAACTGCTTCATGATGTTGAAGAAAGAAGGGTCCTCCGGGGTGCATCTGGCAGTGTATTTGACTGAGTCCTCGCTTCGGGAGGAAACAATAGACCTATCAGAGGAGTCTACTTCAGTGTCTTCCTCCTCATCCTCTTCCTTGGGGGGGGATGAGTTCAGGATGGTATTCCTATTCAATGTCGGCCTGTTCTGAAGCAGGGACTGATGGTCGGAGTACTGATGACTCTCTAGAAGGCATGGGGCAGACGGGTCGAACTGGCATCATAGCTGAGGCAGCTCAGGCTGTGGAACAAACTGTTGTATGAGAGACATGGTAATGGAGGAAAGAATAGTATTTAGGTTGACAGCGGGAAAAGGAATCATCGTTGACACAGGCATCGACGGAGGGGGTGCAGAGCCCAGCTCCGACGAACCACCACTAACAATAGTAAAAGCGGTGGGCCCAGTGCCTGAGGGCCTTGAAATTCAAGAGGTCTCAACAGTGGGGCATGAGTTGACAACCCAGAGGCCGATGGCCCCTCCACAGCCCCGTGAAGGCTGGGAAAACTCACTTCCATGGGGGACCTGATAGGAGCAGAGGACTACATGGGGTGAGGCGCCGATGCCGAAGTGGTCAATGGAGCGATCCCAGGAGAAGAGGAGACAGAATCCACCAGGGACCAGGATCACTGTCAGGGGGGGGAACGGTCCTAAGGTTGATCCTTATCCCGATGAGAGTGTTTCCCCAAGGACTTGTCCTGGGCCTTGGTGGCCTGAGAGCCTGAAGAAGATGCTGGTGATTGGGGGGGGAGGTGTCCCAGGAAAACCCCTGCTCTCTGCTGGCTGCCTGTTGCTCCATGAGGAACTTCTGCAGGGCTTTCTTGCATCGGCGCCGGCTGGCGAGGTTAAACTTCAGGCAGAACTCACAGACGAGAACGTTGTGGCTAGGCCCAAGACAGCAGACACAGAGTTCGTGGTCATCAGTTAAAGAAATCTTCTTTCTGCAGCGGCAGTGATGGAACAGAGCCAATGGAATAGTTCTCAACATACAAATACAAAGGAAATCACTTTAAAATAAAGGGATTCAAAAGGCAGATACCAAAGAAAAAAAAAGGTAAGTAGTTTTGGTGGTTGAACTGAGCAATGAAGCTTCTGCGGAGTCCGTGCTCGAATGGTTGACGGTGGGAAAGAACTGAGGATGGAGTGGGGCCACCTGCACTTTTATAAGGCATGTGACGTTTGAGCCTGAATTCCATGTGGGTGTCCCCTAACAGACTGCTGCAGAAAAAGCTTCCATATGATAGTGACGCCTGATGGCTAAGTTCCTTTGGTGTGACCTGACAACAGAGATATCCCTGAAGATCTATCTGAGAGGTCAAATTTCTTAATACTTCTCATTAAGTCTGCTAGCGTGGGTCATGTTAAAAAGGGTTAAGTCTTACCTTTTGATTGTAATTCAGCTAGACCACGTGGATGGGAGCTCCTGAAGTGTGCTGCAGCCTTGTTAGAAGCATAAGCTAAACTGCGGACAATGGGAGCTTCTGGGACATAGGTAGGCTAGAGAAATTTGATCCTAGGTCACATGTGCCTCAAGCAATCTATCAAGTATACCTAGAGCCCAAGCAATAAGGAATGGAGTGCCATGGATATAAACGCAACACAATCATCTGTTACAGGGTAAGCAGCAGAGAGTTCTCTGGCAAACTGGTACAGACAGAAGGGGACTTTTATGTGGTAATCAAACAACACCAGAAATGGAAACTCTGAATAGTGCTTGACTTTTAAAATTTATGTGTTGAAGGAGGAGCTCATGATTGGAAAGAACATTCAAGTATTTATGTATTTTGTTTAATGCAAGGGAGTTTTAAGAGCCTAGCTGAAGGTTTTTACACGAGTAAAGGTGGCAGCCATGTTTGTGATGGCAGTAAGGAATGAGTAAAGTGGTTCATAAATAATGTATGTGAGCTGCTCAAATTCCAAATCACACTGCCAAACTTTTGCAACCTGTGTGTTTGCAGAGAATTAAGATGTAAATCTCAGAATCTGTTTAGCCAATCAGGAAGCAGGAAATTTCCAACTCAGTTTAGAAGGTATTGGTAATAAGACAAACACACTTAGGATGGAATGCTAAACTATTCATAGTAATTCATGCCATCAGGCTAAGACTGATAAAGCAGAACGGTCCTAGTCATCTATAATGTAGAGGAGTATCAAGGGGTACAATTTCTGCACTGTTTGTACTGAGACTACTGTATGGCCAAAAAAACAGACGAGACATTGGCAAACTTATAGCGTATAACAAATGCAATCAGGACAGAAGAGACACATCTGTTAAACAGAATATTTATTTTCTTTACATGCTATACAGTTTAAAAGAAATGAAAACTACCAGAAATTGGACATATTTCTCCTAACATCTGTGTACACGGACATGACTTGAGTGGACCTTAAGGAAAACACAAAAGAACCCAATCAAAATAGCTGCATCACAAATTACTGAAACGTACCAACTAAAATGGCTTTTTTGTCTGTTATACTGGTCAGAGATAACACATTATTTCTGATAAACTTTTGAAACTTTCAGCTCCTCCTCTTCTGCTGCACAGTACATGGCATGAACTTGGGGTTTAAAAACTTACACCACTCATGTACAGCATTCTTAAATAATGGTGATTTTCTTCTTGCCAAGTAGACAGACTGCTTGCATTCTCAGTGCCTTCCTACTAGTTATTAGTGTTAAGAGCACTGTCGGAATAAAACGTAGAAGGTTTTCATTTTACAGTCATGCTTGGTAGTAGCAACACTGAAACAAGGTGAGATGAATGTGAAATAATTCAGTGTTGCAGAGTCAAGTGGACATAGTTCAAAGTCAACATCTTTAAAACCATGTGAAAAAAAATCACATTTCAGGAATGCAGTTTAAGAAACATAACACACTATTTTCTTTTCTCCCTGCTCTGGAACGAGCAAACATTCACAAATCATCTGACTTTCACTCATTCGCATGATCTGATAAGGCAAAGGATATATCTCCAGTGTTAATTATAGCAGCAATTTTAAAGAAACTAAATATACATCTAATTGATTTGGTTTGCAGTTTATCAGACCATGGGTATGAATGCAACTCACAAATAAAGTTATTAGTAGCACACAGGTTTTCTAATTTAATAGGTAAATCGATTAGTTATGTGCCCCCCCCCCAAAAAAAAAAAACATTTTCAGGACAACAGGTTTTCATTCTTATTGACAATTCATTATTTTTTATTCACATTTAGTACCTGTTTTTAAAAAAATTCTTACAAAGAAACCAGCGATGCATGAAATCTATAAAATGTCCATGTAGGATTTCCACATACGGAACATTATACAGAAGCTCCTGGTGCTTGCTCTTATAAGAGTTCCCAGTCAATATACAGTATTTTAAACCCAACAGGTTTAAAATCAGCACCTCATTAGCTGCAACTTGTAAAGCAATCAATGAGGCCTATTCAAGTATTAGATAAGCAGTGTGAGATTTTTTCACGCCAATTTTCAATTGCAACTTTTCAAACTGAACACCCGTGCCAGTCATCCCCCCCCCCATTGCTGCTGCACGTTGTCACCTCTCTCACATCTTGGAGAACACAGGGAATGCCAACTGCCTGAAGGAGCATGTTGGAAAAGCTATTTAACACAAAGCACACAAAAGCGTGATTAATCAAGTGGTGAGACTTATTAGCTAGAAACATACTCCAGTCTACGTCTGTCACTTCCTTTTGATGCAGTTTGTTGTAACTACTGTCCTTTAAAAAGTTCTGATCAGGAAATAAATTAAAAAAAAAATCTGCAAATCACTCCTTCATGCTATGGAAAGAACTCAGTCTGCTGTAAAGGCGACTAGTTGTTCCACTCTTGGTTCTCCGAGTGGTACTTCAAATGACTTCTGTAATGAAACACAACAAAATGACATATTAACTACAGTTTAAATTACCACAGTGTACTTACTAAATGCTTACCTACTATAACCCCTTAGACCTCCCCTCACCCTAAGTTGGTATCTACACAAATCCTCCTGTACAGTATCACACAGCTCACAGAGCTGAGAAAGTGGAGCAAGCTGTCCCCCAGGGCATTACAGGAATGTCAGACAGGGGCATGCCACTGGAGGAAAGCAGCATCCACTGCCACACTGGGCACTGTATCACTTTTTTTTCTTGCTGGTATACATTCCAGTTTTAGAGAGTGACCCTTTTCATATTAAAACTGAGCAGAATTATTTACTGCATATGATGAGGCAGAGGAAGGCAGATAGAGAGGTTACTACACAATATGGGACAGAGAAAGGAATAAGTACTGTCAGGCACAAGTATAGTTGTAGGTCTGTTCAAATCAGCAAGTTAGATAGATATGTCTGTGTTTATTATGTTTTTATACTTAATCATTTATTTCTGTGACTAACCTCCAAGACCCTCTCCATCAGACCCAGGGATATAACAGGAGGACAAACACTCACTCACATCTCAGCTAATCCAATTTGGAAACAAGTTAAAATAATTAAACTTTTTCTGAGGTATGAGGGATCCGCCGAGGGTCCAGGTCACGAGGGCACCATTGGAGAAGCTCTCCCCCCCCGAAATGAATCCAGTACAGTGAGGGATCTGCCGAGGGTCCAGGTTGCGAGGGCATCGTTGGAGAAGCTCTCCCCCCACTCTCCAAAATGAATCCAGTACAGTGGGGGATCTGCTGAGGGTCCAGCTCACGAGGGTACCATTGAAGAAAACCCTCCCCCCGAAATGAATCCAGCACAGTGAGGGATCCACTGAGGGTCCAGGTCACGTGGGCACCATTGGAAAAGCCCTCCCCCACCCCAAAGCGAATTCAGTACAGTGAGGGATCTGCCGGTCCAGGCCACAATGGCACCATTGGAGAAGCCCTCCCCACCCCACAAGCGAGTCCAGTACAGTGAGGGATCTGCCGAGGGTCCAGGTTGTGGAGGCACCATTGGAGAAGCCCTCTCCCACCCCCCAAAATGAATCCAGTACAGTGAGGGATCCACTGAGGGTCCAGGTCGCGAGGGCACCGTTGCAGAAGCCCTTCCCTCACCCCTTGAAACTTATCCAGGTACGGAGAAACTGCGCACCACGTATGAAGAGAGCTGGTCCCTGCACTAGTTTTTGGTGCCTTTTCAGAATTTGAATTTGTGCTTGTTTGCTTTTCTGTTGACCCAACAGTGGAGACAGTTTTTCTACGCTACTTTTTCTCTGATCTTTAAGGGGTTTTAGCCTTAGTAGACTTTGCACTTTAAGGAGACTTGGGATTTTATCAACTTTTGACTGTTTGAATGTGTACCTTAAGTGTGTTGCAATTAAATTATAGCGCTGCCAGGTCTCTGTGCTAGGTACTTTAATTTTGCTAATCCCCCTAAACTTGTTTAGCCGTTTATTTTTAATTTTAATTCTGAAATGCTTACCAGCACTTTGCAAGTAAACCTGGCTGTTACCTAAGCTTGTGAAATCTGTAACTGCGCCAACTTGTTTCACTCGGGTGGATACTTCTTACAAATATTTGAGACTCTCACTCTCTGTGGCTGTGCTTAACCTGCACCTGAGTTAGGAACCTCCTTTAAACAGGACCTTAGTCTGTACGCCTCCCTCAGTGAATTAAAGAATTAAAACTAAGAGAAAAAATAAGATCTCAAGCTACAATTTAAATTAGGAATTTCAGTCAGGTCCTGGGCTGCAGTCTAAATCTAGCTCCTCAGTTAGGATGAGAATTCTCTTCTGCTGCCTAATAAAAAAAAAAAAAAGTTCAACAGTTTAACCCATGCAAATTACTTTTGGGGCTTGGTATAAATTCCTACCTCTTCTTTCTCCACAGTACAGTGAGGGATCAGCCGAGGGCACTGTTGGAGAAGCCCTCCCCTCACCCCCTGAAATGAATCCAGGTACAGAGTAACTTTGCACCACGTATGAAGAGAGCTGGTCCTGCACTAGCTAGCCCTGGAGTGGCTCTCCCCACCCCGCCCCGATACCCTCCACCCCTTAGCCAGTGTTACTTTAATTTAGGACTCCCTCGTGATATTTTGTGTATCCCGCGTGGCAGTGGTGTGTTTTTTTTCTAACTCCCTTGATTCCCATCCTCACTTTATATTCTCTGGCCACCAGAGGTTGCCTTTACTCTTTGAATCTTGCTTATTCCTTCTCTGCTCTAAGTTCTGATAGTGACATCCTTCTTACCTTCACCCCAGCTCCTCTCCACCTTTATGCCCACTCTCTCACCCCTCTTTTTTAGTCCCCTTGTCATACTCCAATCTTATTTATAATGGCTTCCTTGCCTATACACACCCTTCTCTCTTTAGCACTTATGTTATGGGTACTCTCACTTCTCTCTAGTCTTGCAAAGACTACTTCACCCACTTCTGTATACTCACAGGATAATTTCTGCTTCTCCAACCTCCTAACTGACCCCATCCCTAATCCACCTCCTTCATCCGGGCTTATCTTCAAACAACTGGGGTTATTAATTAGATATATCCAATTTAGGTTCTCTATCTCCCCTGGATGTGCAGCTCGGGCTTACATTATAGCGTCAATCTGGATATTTGCCCTATCCCTTACTCTTGTGGGGGATGCCGAGACAAATCCTGGTCCTGCTCTGGCCACTAATCCCACCCAGTCTCTCCCACTGCACTGTCTGCCCCAATCATCTGGCCTCACCTTTGCTCACATTAATACTAGGAGCCTCTTGGCCAACCTTCCTGACCTTGAGACATGGATTAGCGATAACAACCCTGATATCCTAGCCTTATCTGAAACGTGGCTTAAGCCTTCCATTACTGATTCCCAGTGCTCCCTCCAGGGATATAACTTACTTCGGGTGGATCACCCTAGTGCTAAAAGAGGTGGAGGCCTGGCACTTTACTACAAAGCTCAACTGAACATCACTATATTGCATGTTCCCCCTCTCACCAACTGTGAGGTTCTCCATACCCTCCTACTGCTTGGGAGCGTCAAAAAACGCCATATCTTCTGTATATATATATATATATATATATACACACACACACACCTCCCAGAAACTCTAGGCTAGGGCTCAAGGAGTTCATGGAATATTTGCTATCTGTGGTAGAGAAAAATTATATAATCTGCCTTGGGGATTTTAACCTTGATTGGGCAGGACCTAGTTCCTCACTCCTATCCTGCTTGACAATCAAGGCCAATCTCTCTCAGCTTATTCAGGAACCCACTAGGATCTCCCACGATGGATCCTGCGCCACTCTCTTAGACTGGATCCTGACAAATAGGAAGGAATTTTTTTACCTCGGCCTGGTGTTCTCCCAGATACCATAAGTGATGACTACCCGGTTTACTGTATATGGGATACCTCCTCCCCCTCCTTCCCATCAAAGTTTTAACTTTTTCCAACCTCTCCAACCTTAATACAGAAGCTTTCATTCATGATCTTAACCTAGTTGACTGGTCTCCCCTCTACTTTACTGATGATATAAACATCGCTACAGGCTATTTCAACTCTTCCCTAATCTCGCTGCAAAATAAACACATCCCGGTCACCACGAGAAGGGTAAAAGGGAAAGTCACCAAATGGTTCAAGTGTCCCCTGCTCCATCTTCTGTAACTCAGGGACAAACTGTGGTCTGCTTGGAAGGTCTCCCATCTACTTACTGACTTTGATGCCTACAGAGCCCTATGGAACACCTGCAAAAAGGAGATTCACCAGGCTAAAAGTTCTTATTACAGGAATCTCCTAAATTCTTTCGCCTCCAACCCTAAATGGTATTGGTCTCAAATCAAGGAAATTCTTGGGAACAACAAGCCTCTGACACCAACAGATATGTACATAAAAGATGTCCACTGTAACCACCCACTCACCATTGCAAATGCATTCAACTCCCTCTTTTCCACTCTACCTGCTCCAACCTCCTCCTCGCTCCCCAAAGCCTGGCCTGCCTCACCTCCCAGAGCCCCGACTCCCCCTACTTGGAGCTGGCTCCGGTCACATACCATGAAGTTCTAAACCTACTCAAAACTGTACCGGTTAGTGGTAGCTCAGCGCTGATGGTATTCCTCCTGGGATCCTTAGGCAGTTTGCTGCCTGGCTTGCAGAGCCCATAACCAGGCTTTTCAACCTCTCTATCAGCACTGCCTCCATCCCTTTGGTCTAGAAAATGGATAGAACTATACCTGTTTTTAAGAAGGGAGATGCTAAACTTCTGTCCAACTACCACCCCATCTCACTTCTCCCCACGCTCAGCAAGCTACTTGAGAAACTAGTCCATCGTCAGGACTCTGAGTACCTTCTTAAGTTTAATCTTCAATTCCCTTTTCAACATAGCTTTAGGGCTGGGCACAGCATTACCACTGCCCTGACCCAGCTTACCAGTGATGTCAAAGGTAACATGGATAAGGGCTTACTCACTGGTGCCATGTTTATTGACCTCTCTAAAGCATTCGATATGGTCCACCACCCGCTACTACTGACTAGGCTACAAGCCCCAGGAGCCTCTGACTCTACCTTATCCTGGTTCGGTAGTTACCTGGATAACCACTCTCAGGCTGTTTCCTTCTGTAAGGTTCTCTCCTCCCCCATCCCTATCACCTGCGGTGTACCACAGGGTTCTATACTTGGTCCTCTACTCTTTTCTCTCTTCCTCAATGATATCCCCAGTCCTTCGCTTCACAGTAGCCTGCTCATGTACGCTGATGATCTTGTGCTCTATTATCCTTCCAAATCTATTGCCGACATAAACCTAAATCTTTCACATGACTTTCAATCCCTTCAATCCTGGCTCTCAGCTAACTATCAAATCCTAAACATAGGTAAGACTCAGGCCATGCTTTCTGGGTCCTCTAAAAAAGTGCCCTCTGAGTCCCCTAAGCTCCTTGTCCACTGCCGGGACGGTACTACTGTCACTAACACCTCTACTTTCAAATACCTCGGGGTTACACTTGACCCGGCTCTTTATTTTTCAGTGCATATCAATGAGGTTTGTCGGTCTGTCAATACTAAAATTGGCACAGCCTATCGAGTGTGCCACTCACTCACCCTGACAGCCAGGATATCAGTAGCTAGAGGTGTACTACTTCCTCAACTTCTTTATGCCCTCCCAGTTCTCTACCATGCCAATGCTAGTGTGTTCTGCAAGTGGGGCACTTCCTATAATAATATCTGTAGGCTCGCCTTATCAGTTCCTCGCCTAACTCATTATTGCCTACTCTACTCTGGCTTAAACTGGTTGTCTACCAAAGACCTCCGGTCATACCCTCCAGGGTGTCTTGTTGACTCCTTACTAGACCACCTCGTCCAGCCTCTCTGGGTGACATGCTTACCCCAGTCTCTCACTCCCACTCCCTTAGGTCCTCTTCTGTCCCAATGCTCTCTGTATAGCCCTGTGCTACCAAAATGGGAGAACAAGCTTTCTCCTATTTTGCTCCTATGTTCTGGAACTCGCTCCCCCCTCAGGTTAAAAACTCTACCTCCCACCTTTCTTTTAAGCGTTCTCTGTTCTCTCATCTCTATGCCCTAGGTAACTGTAACAGCACATAACTGGGAGTTGCCACCTAAGTCTCCATGCTATGTAGCTGTTAATGTATAACTTACTTTGCTGTATCTTATTTATGTGTTTTCCTTTTCCACCAAGTTTGGCTAAATGACTGTTAAGAGTGTGCTACTCCTCTAGCCAATCCCACTTCCTATTGGTCTACTGTCATCAGTGCTTGTATAATTGTCTGTGTGCCCAATCCTCTGATGTATCACAACCTGGACTGTAATGATTGTACCTATGTTATTGTTTTTGAGCTGCACTGTTGCCATCTCTGTATTCTCAGTTTTGTACTCTTCTGGGTCATGCCTGAAAATAGGCAGAATTGTTGCCTAGCGCAGTTACCCAGTTACCAAAAGCTAATAAATAAATAAACAGAATAGAGCCTGGAGAGCTGATGATTGTGTGGCACTTTATGTGAATGAACTGGACCACTCTTCACCCGGGATTGCCGCAAATGACTTAGTACTTACTGAGTGGTCTGTCTAACAAAGTTTTCATTTGAAGTTAAGTGCAGTACTTAACTTCAAATGAAAAACGTTGTTAAACAGATCACTCAGTAAGTACTAAGTCATTTGTGGCAATCATGGGTGATGAGCGGTCCGATTCACGTGGATTCTTTCAGCAGTCAGTTCCTTTTGTTGGTGCAAGAAAAAAAAAAGTTGCTCCGAGTGCCAGATGGAGCAGGAGCACTTATCTTGAACTGTGTTCTTAATCGATTCTGTAATCCTTTAATCGGTCTCGGTTTTCTTTGCAGCTCACTCATCATCTGATATCATCAGGGAGCCAGGCAGCCAGGTCAGCATTTCAAAGCACACACAGTTAGTGACTGAATGATTAATGTAATGAAGAATGTAGCATAAGATTCACGGGGGCTTGTTGGAAGCAGGAGCCAAGCAAGGACTGTTGGAATATGTTGCCAGGCAGCAGGCGACATGCAGCTTATTTAAACAAATAAAATAATTAATAAAATGTTGCAGCAGCTTGCTTACCGTGGTGGCGGTCGGGGCGGGCCCCCAACGTGCTGGGGTATGGCTGGCATGATGCTAAGACCGGCCCTGCTGTTCCCCCAGCAGTGCCTTGCTAATAATGGCTTCCTGCATAAATTCAGTGACATTAGGACACACCTGTAAGCCAACTACTAGGTACTTGAGGGAATGTGTTGAGAACTGACACAGGCAGGATTGCAGGCCTTATAACTCATGTTCTGTTTTGCACTGTACTCGCTCAATTTTGTATCCCACATTGTGATGTGAACACAGTCATTTTGTACCTTGGTGATCTATTGTAATGCACAATAAACAATTTTGTACCCTGCTGTACCATGTGACCCCCCTGCAAATGAGATACTGTATCTCAAGGTGCCATATTGCCTCCTATTTTATGTAAATTGCAACTAAATAGACTAGAAGGCTGATAAATCCACTCTGAGCTGAGTTCTTGCAACAGCTAGAACAGTACCCAGGAACAGCAAAAATGGCCCATATTTCAAGGATGCCAAAGTAAAGAAAGACATTTTAGCGCTACCGCTCCTGACACTGGTGATCCGGGTTCAGGAACAAGCCTGAGTTGTTGCGGGCCAGCCAGGGGGAGGAGGACTGAGTGTCCTACAGGATGCTCTGCTCCTGCAGGGAGGGGGGATACCGGACTGCTCTCGCACCCATACCAGTGCTACCACGGGTGGAAGCATGGGCAGTGGTCTCAGGCTCACTGAGCTGGGGAGGGAAGGATGCTGTCGGCGCTTGGCTGAAGCATGTGTCAGCATGTTGCCAGCCTGGACATATGTCCTTTGCACTGGCATCCTTTTGGGTTGAGGATTACTGGGGAAAAAACAGCAAAAATCCTGAGCATCATGCAGTGTGACACACTGGGACCCAGCCAACAATCGGAGGTTATCCTGAGCCGCCAACCGGGGACAGTAAAACAACAACAACAAAAAAAAAGAGAAATTTAACAGAAACTGTGTGGCATCTCCAGAGAAGTATTTTTCAGAAGAAAAGTTGTTCAAGAACAAGGGGAGATGCTATGAAGCTGGAGAGGGGTAGATTCAGGAGAGATGTGAGGAAGCACTTCTTCACAAAATGAGTGGTGGATTCCTGGAACAGCCTTCCAGTGGAGATGGTGGGAGCAAAAACAGTGGTAGGGTTCAAGAATGGATGGGATAGGCACAAGGGAATCACAATGGAAAGGAAGGGGGGCAGAAACAGCTGTATGTCAAGTACAGTCTGCGGTAATAATGCAGGTAGGGAAAAATGGGAAGACTGGCTGAGCAAACTGGTTCTTATCTGCCAATTAACTGTTCTATTTGTTTACACGTAATGCTGACTTTTAAATAAAGTTTACAAAAAAAAATGATATGTTTCTGTGTTTCCAGATCTGGAGCCTACTCTGAGAAAGCAGTGAAGCTTCACTGTGAGATATCAAGAAAAACAGCGCTCCGTTGCAGAAGCTGGTAATGAATAAGCAGGAAAATTATCTGTAGTAGCAGCCACCAGGACAAACATTATACCGGAGCTAATCACATAATTTGCCTACTCCCCTGTAGAAGCGGATGGGTGTCCTGTAGAAACACCAGGGTTTGTGTGACAGTGGCCGTTTGGATATATTGTGAAAATAAACTGAACTTTTGTTACAGTCAGTGTACCAGCTGCCTGGCATTTCTCTGTTTCTCACTGACTGTGTCACACAGCACTAGCTCCATCACTCCCTGCTACTTTGATGCTATTTTTCAGGAGTATCCAGATTTTGCTGGACTACTGCCTTATTCAAATCTGTTGTATGAAGTTACTGGCAGGATAAGCTGCTCCCATTATATTATTAACAGAAAATGTGCCGGCCCTAGGTATGATTAGTTGCTCCCAACACATACACTTTGTTTCAAGCTCCTCCATTCTTTGTTTTACATATGGAGATCACTTTCACAAACTACTGTACTTTTATTTACACAGATTTTGAAAAAGGAGTCACAGAAACTTTCTACCAAAATGTTTTGCCAACATTCAGTAGGAAACAAAACTAGTCATTAAATGAGGTTTCCATCATGTAATATTTTCTTTCTCCATGACAAACAAGGTTTTGAGCGACCCCCTTTGTAATCATACATGCCTGGACCTCAGTGAATCCTGCCCCTAGAATACAATGGTGGAGGTACAAAAATACAGGTTACTCACCTGTAACAGAAGTTCTAGGAGTGGTATACGTTGTTCATCCACACTTGTTGGCAGGTACCTTGCCGCTTTAAGATGGGTCGGAAGGTCTTCAAGCTAGCTCCTCCCACCCACTCGGGTGGTAAAACCCTTGACTCCACTCCATGATGCCAGATCTAGCCCGCTGGAAGCCAGGTTGTGTGCCAAAGCCGTGGAAGTCGGGTGGGTTTGTGTGGATGAACAACATACACCACTCCTAGAACTCCTGTTACAGGTGAGTAACCTGTTCTTCTAGGGACGTGGATATGTTGTTCAATCCACACTTGATGGCAGACTCCTAGCAGTTCTCTGGGAGGATGGAGGCAAGACACACACCCCCTACTTAGGAAAGGGGAACTGGAGAACTGAGGCCCCAAAACCAGCATCCTGGCGTGACTCGAGGTCAATGTGGTAATGGGAAATGAAGGTGTGTGCTGACTTCCAGGTAGCAGCCCTGCAGATTTCCTGGATAGGGACATCCCTATAAGCAGCCACTGATGCAGCGGTATGGCAGGTAGAATGAGCTCTTAACCCTCTGGGAGGCTCCTTGCCTGCCAACCTACAGCAGAGATCAATGCAGGAAGTGATCCACCTGCCAATCGTCCACTTGGCTGCAGGTCTGCCAGGTGAGGCTTCAGCGTAGGTGACAAACAGCTGGCGAACCTCTCCCCAAATCTCCACCATACGCTCTTTCTAGTAAGTGAGCGCTCTTCTCAGGTTCAAAGTATGGAGCCTGTACTCGGCCTCCGAGGTGTGATTCAAGTAGAACACCGGCAAAGTCAGCACCTGATTCAGGTGAAACTCCGACACCACCTTCGGAAGAAATTTCTGGTGGGGGCGCAGGACAACCTTGTCCCTGTGGAAGACCAGGTAAGGAGATTCGATGGAAAGCACCTGGAGCTCCCCAATCCTGCTGGCTGACGTGATAGCCACCAAGAAGGCGTTCTTCCACGACAAGTGGGAGATGTCACACCTGTGCATCAGTTCGAATGGCTTGCCCATGAGCTAGACCAATACCAGCAGTACATCCCACAGAGGCAGAGGTTCATGCACCGGAGGGGATATGTTATCAAGGCCTTTGAAAAAGTGCCAGACCACCTCCTCCTGCACTACCGACTGCTTGCCGGCCCACGGCCGGTAAGCAGAGATGGCTGCCAGGTGCACCGTAAGGGTCATCAACTGAAGCCCTTGCTGAAAAAGGGACCACAGGTAGTCCAAAATGCTAGCCAATGGGCAGGACCTGGGGTCCAACCCCTTGCCCTGACACCAAATGGAGAATCTCTTCCATTTAAAGGCATAACATTTTCTGGTCGACTCCTTACGGGACGCCTCAACGATGTTGAGGACCTCGTCGGAAAGACCCAAGGCCTGGAACTCAAGCTGCTCAGGAACCAGGCCATCAGGTGCAGGGATTGAAGGTCCGGACGGAGTACCTTCCCCTTGTTGACAGAGAGCAGGTCCAGGCAGGCTGGAAGCTGCCTCGGGAGCCTGGAGCTGAGGCAGAGGAGATCCGGATACCAGAACTGGTGAGTCCAGTCTGGGGCTACCAGGATCACCTGCGCCTTGTCCCTCCTTGCCTTAAGAAGCACCTTATGGATCAAGGAAAATGGTGGGAAGATATAAAAGAGGGCTGGGGTCCATGGCCTCGAGAAGGCATCCCCCTGCAGCGAGCCCCGCTGAGGGGGGAAGGCGTGGAACAGCCTCAGCTTTGCATTCTCTGTGGAGGCAAACAGATCCATCTGAGGAGTGCCCCAGTGGGAGAACAGATCTTGCACTACCTCCGGCAGGAGAGACCACTCGTGAGCTGCATCGCCTATCCAGCTGAGGGCATCGGCCAGACTATTCGAGGCTCCTGCCACATGGATGGCTAGGAGATCCACCTCCAGGCTGAGCATGAGAGACCATATGTGAAGAGCCTCCTTGCACAGAGCCAAGGAGTGCGTCCTGCCCTGTCAGTTGAGATAGTACATGGTCGTGGTGTTGTCTATCTGGACCTGGACCACTTGACCCTGGACAAACGGAGCAAAGGCAGTCAGAGCTAGCTGGACTGCTTGGAGCTCCAGCAGGTTGATGTGGCATCAGAACTGCTGAGGGGACCAGAGACCGTGGGCCCTGTGCTCCCCGAGATGGGCACCCCAACCCATCAGAGAGGCTTTGGTCATCAAGATGACTGTCAGCTCAGGGCGGACATATGGGATACCCTCCTGCAGATGAGCTGGGATGAGCCACCACTACAGGCTGTCCCACATCTCCTGGGTCACGGAGACTGGCTGGTCTAGAAGACCTGAGCACTGAGACCACTGGCGGGCCAGCCCCCACTGCAGGGGGTGCATATGCCAGCGGGCCCAATGGATCATGCTGGTGCAGGCTGCCATGAGACCCAGAATGTGCAGAAAGTTCCGGGCAGGGTGTAGTTGCCCAACCCAAAATGATTGGGCAAAGGAGGAATGGACCTCGGCCCTGTCCGCCAGGGGCCGGGCTCTGGCTCAAAGACAGTCGAGCTCCGCCCTGATGAACTGGATCACCTGCGAAGGCATGCATTCCGACTTGGCCTCGTTGATAAAGAGGCCTAGTTGAGAGCAAACCCAGAGGGCCAGATCCCTGGACCGTTCCGCCTCCAACCTGGAGGGGGCTGCTATCAGCCAAACATCCAGGTAAGGGTACACCCGGACGCCCTCAGCACCGGAGGAATGCTGCCACCACTGCCATGCATTTGGTGAAGACCCTGGGAGTTGAAGAAAGGCAAAAGAGCATGGCCCGGAACTCTTAGAGGGATCCCTCTGCTCGAAAGCCGAGGAACCGCTGATGTGACGGACAGATAGAGACGTGAAAGAACGCGCCCTGAAGATCCAGGAAGCAGAACCACACAGCCAGTTCCAGGGATGGTATGATCTGAGCCAGAGTGACCATCTGGAAGGTGCACGGCCTTAGGAACTTGTTCAGGTTGTGCAGATCAAGAATGGGGTGCCAGCCCTCCGTCTGCTTTGGGACCAGGAAGTACCTGGACACAAACCCTGGGCAAGGAGGAGGATCTGCCACCTTGCTAACTACCCCGTTTTGGAGTAGCAGGACTATATCACCTCTGCGAGCTGACAGAGATGCTGCAGATCCGGTGGCCCCCCGCGGGGCACGGGCTCAAAAGGGAGGGGTCTGCTTGAATTCCAGAGGCAGGCCTCTGCCACCCATCTCCAGCACCCAGAGGTCCATGGTGATAGCGGACCAGGCAGAAAGGAAGTGGCTGAGCCGGCCCCCCATGGGGGGACCCAGGGGAGGTGTGATGGGATTGGGGCGGCACCCCGCAACCCGTCACTGGGCAGGCTTGGAGAAGGAACCGGCCAAGGGGCCACCCGGACCTTTCCCCTGGGATTCCTGACCGAGGAAGCAATGGACTTGGCCTTGGGGTGCCAAGCATGAGCCTTCTGGCCCTGCTGCTGGGCAGGACGTGCCCCAGGAGCGGAAGGACGAAAGGGCTTACGCTGCTGATAATGGCCTTTGTGCTTCTGGGCAGATGCGACCGAGTCCAAGGCGGTGTTGGAATTCTCAATGTGCTGGAGGTGACCTTCCACCCTGGGCCCGAACAAGTCAGTGCCCAAAAAGGGGACATCTGCTAGCTTGTGCTGAGTATCCGCCGTGAAGGTCGAGATCTGCAACCAAGCCCTGCAGCGCATGGCTACTGTGGCCACTACTGACCAGGCAAAAAAGTCTCCAATATCCAGAGCTGTTGTTTAGCCACCACCCTTCCCTAGTCCCAGACCTGCTTGACCATGGTATGGAGGTTGGTCAGGAGATGAGGAAGCACCTCAATCAGGGAGCCCAACAGGGCGTGGGAGAAATGTGCCATCAGAACAGCCAAGCTAGCCTGGCGAAGGCCCAAGGAAGTGGCAGCGTAGACTTTCCTCCCAGAATAGTCCAGTTTTTTGGACTCTTTATCTGGGGACCTGTCCACATCCCTAGTGTTTCCAGAGCGCCTGAGCACACTATTGGCCACCAACCCCTCAGCCAAGGGGTGATCCGAGAAGCCGGAGAGGGAGCCGGTAGGGACCACGTATTTGTGAGCCATACTGGCTGAAGGAGCAGGACAGGAGGTTGGGCACTGCCAAAGCTCCAAAACCGGACCCACGATGGCCTCGGCCACAAGGAAGGCCTCTGAGGGGGAGTCCCCTTTGTCCAGAATCTCAGTAAGATGGTATTTGGCCCATTTTTGCGCGGGTTCGAGCTGCATCTTGGTGGATTCTGAGATGAGTCAAAGAATACCCAGGAATGAGGAAGGGCTCTCATCCACAGACAGACCCCTCCTCGAGGATTCCAGGTTGGCTGGATGGGAATACAGCGAGGAGTCCTCAGACTCCGAGGAGTCTGCAAACAGCTGCCGACCACCTGAGCCACTCTCCACATGCCGAGGATGATCAGGGGTGAGAGTGACTGACAACCTATGGGGCAAGCTTTGAGCCAACCAAGAATCTTTGGTTAGTGCCCCAGTCTTCGGCTGAGGAGGCAGGGGTTCCACCACCACGGGCGGAGCAGCAGGTTTTGGCTGAGCAGTCGGCACCAAGACCGAGTCCTCGACTGAGGAACCGGGGGCAGGAGACGGCTTCAGCCAATTGGGCAACAGCCACTTAATTGCCAGTGTGGGGGCTGACCACCGGACAAAAGAAGTTACTGCTACATGAGGTCCTCATAGCGTCAACACAATTTGCGCCGAAGCCGGATGAACAGGACGAGTGGCAATGCCACTTTCCGCGATGTTGGGACCAGGACCACCGACGTCGATGGGACTGACCAGAGGTGGAGGAGGACCGAGACCTCGACCATCGACGATGTCAGCGGTGGGCTGAGAAGGAGCGGGGGAAACCCCCTGCTCCTCTGGATCAGGGTCCTTGGCCGGGGACTTCGGCTCAATAATCAAGTCCCCAGAGGACACCAGTGTCTGAGGAAGAGAGATGTCAGCCTCTTCAGTTAACAAGCTATTGGTAGGCTCGAGAAAGATCTCAGCCTCAACAACAGGAGTCTCATCCAGCTGGTCTGACAGGGAATCCATGAAACCAGAGACCCGGGCCGCAACCTCGGCCGAAGTCGAGAGGCGACAATCCGGGGAGCGAGACCTCTCCCACTCCCAAGAATGTCGACGCTGGAACTTACCTTTGTGATCCAGTTTTTTGGATCAGGTGGGAATAGCCCCAGAAGGACCCTCTCCTTTATTCGAGAGGGACTGACAAAGCTCCCGGAAGGAAGCTGTATGGCAGGAACCCAAGGGAAGCGGAATAAAATCTGAAGCCGAGGAGGAGCTCGCCGCAGGCCTAGGCTGCCTCCTCCTTGAGGGCCGTAGGCCGTTCCAGTTGTTCCGTGGAGCCTGCAGCTGCAGACACCACCCAACGGGCCTCCTTCTACTTGGCCGGCGGCAACCTTTTCTCCGGTGGCCTCAACTGAAGTTGGGCAGCACGGTCCTTCAGCACCGACAGAAAGAAAGAAAGACACATGTCGCAAGCCTGCGGATCGTGGTCATGCCCAAGGCAGTAAATGCACGTCGCGTGAGGGTCAGTGCGGGACATCTTCTGCCTGTAAGGGCACCGGCGGAACCCGGGGACTGACTTGTCTTCCATTGCAGCCGTGAGAGGGGAAGACCAAACTCAAGAGAGTTTAAGTATGATTTTAGGAAAAAAATCCGAAGATTCAGAATCCAGGCCTACAAAATGCGTGAGCGGTAAGGAGGGAACCTGAACTTCCAAGCCGTAAGGAAGATCTGGCGTCATGGGGCAGAGCCGAGGGTTTTATCACCTGGGTGGGTGGGAGGAGCTAGCTTGAAGACCTTCCAGCCCATCTTAAAGCGGCAAGGTACCTGCTAACAAGTGTGGATTGAACAACAAATCCACATCCCTAGAACTCACATACTACTTGAAACAGATGATGCGCACATATGTTGGCCCGATGTATTTTAGCAGTTAAGATTCAGGTGGAATAAAATACTGGAAACATGAATATGACAGAATAAAATATTACAGGAATAAAACTTCAAAGTTTCTATTTATGTTACTCTTCCAGTGGGTCACCTCAGACCTCTTGCAGTCCATTCCCAAATCTCTCTCCAATCTATTCTGGATGGTCTGGCCTAAGACCCTGACACCCCTGCAACTGTCAAACCCTTCCACTGAATCTCCTTAGAGCTTGCCACGTCCCACATGGTAGGCCCCCTTTCCCAAGTGCTCAGAAGGAAACAATATCGGATGGTCACTAATCTGCCACCTCTGACTGAACACACCATAAAAATCTTACCACAACTAAAGATACTTGAAAGTATAAAATGCACTTTGGAGTGGGGGTCTGTTAATTTTTTTCCAAACTTTAGTTTATTGATATACAGGGTACGATATGATACAACTATTATCACATCAGATTACAAGCGATGATCAATTCTTCCCCATACACCTATATTGCACCTTAACATACAACACCCATCTCTCACCTAGCGGACCCCTAATGGAACTGGAGTCCATTCCAGAAGCAATTTCTTTGGTGTACCATGTGGAATTTTTTTCCCAGGGAATGACCGGAACCTGGGGGAATTTTATTATGACCTCAGAATCTGACAAGTTCTTCATGGGTACGAGGAAGCAATCTCTGATGGCCCAGACTCCCTAATCTACCTGATCAGAATGGGAATCCAAGGTAGAACATGCACTATGACCATAAAGCAGGAAGGCACCCAAGTACTTCCCCAACTGAGACCAGGACAGTGGGGACTAGGTGACAGTCTGAAGAGTGACTGTCACAGATTGGACCTTCTGGCCAACGCCCTTAGAGTCACTCAAGGAACAATCAGTGTGTCCCTCAGTGAGTCTTATCACTTAGAACTGGATAACTGTTGTGGATCTGATGTTTATTAGGCTCAAGACCAGTGGTCATGGCTCAAGGGACATACTGGATTTCAGTGCAGCGCAATGGAGCCCACGACCCCAAGTAGCTCACAGCAGGGGCTAACCTGGAAGATGGTATTGACTCAGAAAGTGCATTTTAGGATCTGCTTCTCCCCTCTGATAAAAGAAGACAGGTAGCCAAAGTTGACGATGGCCATAGCATCGCCACCGAGACCTTTGAGAAAGTGGTGGAACTCAAAGCCTGGCCTTCAGCAAGACCCTTGCCACTTGGAATTACCCAAAGGGGTTGAAGCCACATTTGAATTACCTGACAGGCAGGTACGCAGGTAGCCAAGGGATTTTAGTCTTACAGCCCGCCAGTGCTCAAAGTGCTTGATGTCCTGGGCCAGATCCAGGCAAATCAAGTATAAATAGTGTCCATTTGTGATGGACAGCTTTTGTTTGCTTTGTGTACAAAACTCAAACCCAGTCTTCAGTACCATTTTGAAAACGCTACCTGACTGAAACAGAGCCTATCATAAAAGACTTTAATGAAACCCAACAAAAATCCATGAAAGGCAGATTACAACCTGCAAGAGCAGGGTGGGAAATGTGCATAGATTCAATTGAAGTGCAACATAATTGCAGAAATAACAACCAAAGATAAATCTTTTAAAAGAAGGACCTAACTTTTCAGTAGGGTTATCTGCAGCCTTGAGGGGTTGGGAACTTGAGAAAGGGGCAGTGTAGAGGTGCTCACCAATAGGTTTCCAGGGACTTTGTACATGTTCAATGAAAAAGAACAGTTACATATTTACCATAGCAGTAGATCTTCAAGAGAATATCCTCCATTAGTCCTCACCTTTGGAATGATAGCTGCCAGGCACCAGGACTACACAGAAACATTTGTTAGCTGGGGGCCGCCCACAACAACATCATGCACCAACATCTATTTAAATGTGGGCAGCCCCATCACTCCTCAGTTCCCTACCAGAGATTAGACTCTGAGGACCTCCAACTGTGGGGAACCAGGACATAAGACCAGCCCAGGCATACAAGGCGAAGCTGACAGGGCTGAATATATAATGCATACTGTATATTAGGTCAGGCATAAGATTTGATACAACCCTCACTGAAGCAGAAGGGGGATGGAGGGAGGGATGGCATGGATTAATAAAAGAGATTCTATTGAAGTTCTACTGTTGCGATAAGTAACTGTTCTATCTTCTTTGAGGATATCTCCTCCATTAGTCCACACCTTCGAAATGATTCCCAAGCAGTCCCAAACACCAAGTGGGAGGTGGCCACAGTCTGAGATATATATTCAGGATAGCAGGCCTTGCAGTACACCAAGCCTGAAACCAGTACGTCTGTGAGAGACTATGTCCAGACTGTAATGTTTAGTGAAGGTGTGGACAGTGCTCCACATGACTAGAGCACAAATGTGAGGCACAGAAACGTTCCTGAAACAAGCAACCAAAGTGGTCATTCCCGTGATGGATTGACCAAGAACCGCACCAGGAAGTTCCTTGTTGTACTTCCTGTAGTATATTATGTGCCTGTGCAGGGAGACTCCGTTATATCTTGTATGTTCAGTGGCCATCTTTATTCTTCTCAGAGACTGTGGACACACATTAGTGCACATACACAAAGAAAATCCCACTGGGCATGACAGAAACTTAGATAGGATTACAAATAGCCATATGCATAAATTACAACCCTAATGGTGTTCTTCAGACTTTCTTCTATATACATATATATATATATATATATATATATATATATCCATGTATATACTACCATACATATCCATGTATATACTACACTTCCTATAACAGAGTGTAATATGATGTGCTTGCCATCTGGACAGGCACTGTTTAGACACAGGCATGCCCCCTTTCCCAGAAGTGAATGGAAAAAAGCTGAGAGAACTTTCTACAGTCCTTGGTGCGATTCACATAGTATCTGAACATTCTATGTACATCTGAAGTATGGAGCAGTGCCTCACCCTGATTGGCATACAAAAGGTAATAAACAGGAAAGTGCATTATTTGATTCAGTGTAAATTGAAATACCATCTTCAGTAAACACTTAGGATTTGCACACACAGAGAGACTCTTTTCGTGGAAAATCAACCAGCACACCAACTTTACTAAACATTTCAATCTGAACATAGTCTCTCGTTGATGTGCTGGTTTCAGTGACCCCAGAGCATGAATGCCACGAAGCAGGAGTGTAGTGTCTGTCCTAGTGGCATCTGGGGGCATCGGCAGGAGGTCTACAGGGAGGACTGCAGGCCACGCTGGTCACAGTATTCAAGGTAAGGAAGTAGGAGTGGTAGAAACTTGCACTGCAGAAGGGAGGGGTGGCTACAGCAGAACCAAGGTCCACCTACACTGAACAAGGTGACAAGGACAGAGGCTTGGGGGTACATAGCAAGGTGGAAAGGGGAAAGCAGCTGATCCCTGTCTCGGGTCAGGTGTTGTCTGGAATAAAGAGACAGAGCAGAAGGAGTTAGCAGATACAAAGGGACTGGGGGGGGACTGTAAACTGTAAACAGCACTGACTGGGCCACAGTAGAGATACAGAGTTGAGGGTGGGATAGGCTGAGAAGGGAGGACGTCCGGGAGTAACAGCTGGTACAGAAAGGGAGGCAGAATAGCTAGAAAGGGTGGAGGTGGGAGAACATGAGCATGTACAGGTGCCAGGATAGTGAAAAGAGAGTGGTAAGTTATAATGGAGGGGGGCTGCAGTCTTCCTGGGAATTGTGTGTGGAGGAGGTTGTCCAGTGTGTAGGAGCCTGGAACAGCTCAGGGCAGAGGTAAGAATGCTCAGATGGGAGATGGAAATGGTGGTGTGGGGAGATGGGGAAACACAGTAGCGGAGGAAGGGGCAGGTAAGGGCAGCCCCGGGGAAGGGGGACAGCAGGCATGGGGTGGGAGCAGGGAGGATACCACAATGTCCAGGGAGCTCTCCTTCTCAAAGACCCTGGGGGACCGGTGTGGAGGAATAGCAGGTGGTAAGGGGAACTGGTGGGAGTGTAAGAGGAATAGCAGAAGAGGGAAGAAGAGAGACTGGGAGAGGAGGTATAGGGGTAGGAACTGATGCTGGGGTGCCCTTATCGAACAGGTATACAACACTGACCAGTTTAAGGGAGGGGGATTCAGGTGGTGGGTGGAAGGTTGAGGTGACCCAGAGTCAAAGGCTGGAGGTAAGGAGGGGAGAGAGGTGAGTAGGTTGGGGAGGCAGGGAGAGGGAGGTGGTTAGGGTAGAGTACAGGATGGGGGAGGGGGGAATCAGGGCAAAGGCAAGAGAGGGAAAAGGGGCAACAAGCATGGTTAGCAAGGGAAAAAGTGGATTAAGGGGAGTTGGTGAATTGGATGAGGGGAATAATGGTGAAGGCAGCAGGAAGTTAACCAGAGCAGATGATTGGGGAGGTGGATGGTGTTATAGGGGAATATAGGAGAGTGGGAAATACACTAGCTCAGGATGGCAGGGTGGTAATCATTGGTGACTCCATAATTAAGGGTATCCACTGGAGTAGGAAGGGTAACCTAGTCCTAAAGGGAAGAAGGATGGTGGTCTGTATGCTGGGGATGACAATGGGGAAAGCGGGACCCAAAATCAGGGAAGTTGTAAGGGAGACTGGTGGGAAACCTGACTTATTCATCCACCTGTGACTTGGCAGGGGAAGAGGTGTAGGTGGTGTAGGATAGGTTCAGGGAGTTAGCAAGGACCTGCTAGATGGTAGTGAGCTCTTTGGCCTTTTTGGACGTGTTACCAGTCCCCAGAGCCAGCATAATTAGAAAAAGGAGGATAGAAGAATTTAATGAATGACTGAGAAGCTGGTGCAGGAAGGAAGGGTTCAAATGTATCGGGGGATGGGGGGTACATGATCAGACAAGACGCTGTACTTAGCAGATAGACTACACCTTAGTAGAGAGGGCTCTAAAGTACTGAAAGACAAACTGTGGGAATACGTAGCCAACAAGCGGAGTTTAAACTGCTGGGGGGGGAGGTGGTTCAGCAGGTCCAGAGACTTTGGAACAAGGAAGCTGATTGACCCCCCCCTCCAAAACCGGCAGTAGTAATCAGGAGGGTGGGTGTTGAGGGAAAGGGGAGCAAGTAGGTACAAGGGTTGAGGTGGAGGTGGAACTACAGAAGGAGAGCAGGTAAGGAAAAGTACAGAAGGAAAGCAAGGTAGCACCGAGTCAAGATGGAAAGTGGTGCACACACTGTTTGCAGTCTCAGTAATAAGATGGCAGACATGCAGACACTCCTAGCAGAGGGGAAGGTAGACACTGCAGCAATTACTGAGACCTGGATCACACCAAACAATGACTGGGACCTCTCAATTCCGGGTTACAAGTTAAATAGAAGAGACAGGGGGATAGGTAAAGGGGGGTGGAGGCGGCTTGTATCAGGGAAAGGATAACATGCACAAGGGAGGAGGCAGAAAAGGGGTATGTGGAAACACTATAGATTCAGCTCTAGACCAATAGAGGAAGAAAAGTGAGGTTGGGGGTGGTCTACAGACCACCCAACCAGGAGGAGGAAACAGACAGGGAGCAGAGTTCACAACTGCAGGAAGCTGCAAGAAAGGGGAAGTGGTAGTGGTGGGGACATTAATCTACCCAGTGTGGACTGGGGTATACTGGCCACATCCTGTACCAGGAGTCAGGTGATCCTGGATGCGATACAGCGTGAGTTTCTGACTCAGGGTGTCACTGAGCCCACCAGGGAAGGGGCAATCCTTGACTTGGTGTTCACTAATGGGGAATATGTCGGAGGCAGTATAGCGCAGTGGTTTAAGGCTCTGAGCTGCAAATCTGGTGACATCCAGCAGACCAGACCTGGGTTTGAATCCCACAGCTTCCACTTGCATACTGTGTGACCCTGAGCAAGTCACTTAACTTCCCTGAGCTCCCAGCTCGTACCTGTAAAAAAGCTTTCAGCTTAGTGTGCTACTCCTGGTTAAACAACTAAAAAAAAAATGTACAAGAGATAGTGGTCAAGGAACCCGAGATGTAACAACCACAACACAGTGTGATTCAGACTGGATCCAGGCAGAGAAACATCCCCAGTAAGACCAAATTCCTGGATTTCAGGAGGGCAGACTTCAGGAAGCGCTAAGGAAGCACCTGGGAGTGGATCAAAAATGGACCATCTTCAAAGAAGCAATACTGGCTGCTACAGCAGAGTGTGTTAGACTCAGGGGGAAGAAATCATGGGCAAGATCACCCATCTGGTTCAACCCTGATGTTACCTGGGTGGTGAGGGACAAGAGGTCGGCCAACAGGAGATACAGGAGGACTGCGAGTGAGGTGGATAAAGAGAACTACCTGAAGTTGGCCAAAGTGGCATGCGAGGTAGTGCAGCAGGCCAAAGCACAAAAAGAATTCTAAATAGCTGAAGGTGTTAAGAGGAGGGAGAAGGCCTTTTTTTGTTACATAAGTGAGAAACGGGACAGGAAGGAAAGGATAGTTAGGCTTAGGAAAGGGGAAGACTGGGTAGAGGAAGATGGGTGCAAGACGGAAGTATTAAACTATTATTTCTGCTCAGTCTTCACTAGGAAAAAAGAAGGACCAGTGCCATCAGGGGAAGGGGCATAGACATGGTGATAGAAAAGAACAGAGTGAGGGAGGGGCTGCTAGCACTAAAGGCAGACAATCCCCAGGGCCGACAGCATACATCCAAAGGTGCTAAGGGAGCTGGCAGAGTAGCTTACGGGCTGCTGGCAGGCCTCTTCAATAGCTCCCCGGAGTAGGGTGTGGTGCCGCAGGACTGGAGAATGGCACAATTTGATGCCTCTCCACAAGAGTGGTCCCAGGTATGACCCAAGGAACTACAGGCCAGTCAGACCGACCTCAATCATGCGTAAGCTCATGGAGGCCATACTTAAGTGAAGGTTGGCAAGGTACATGGAAGAGTGTGGTCTTCAGGATGAGATGCAGCATGGATTTGTGGGAGGAAGATCAAGTCAAATGAACCTCACTAACTTCTTTGACTGGGTCACCAGGGCAGTCGACAGGGGCCACATGGTAGACATCCTGTACCTGGTTTCAGCAAAGCCTTCGACTCAGTGTCCCACAATAGGCTGATGAGGAAACTGGCTGATCTTGGGGTTGGGGAGAAAATGATCAGGTGGGTAGAAAGCTGGCTGAGGGGCAGGACCCAGAGGGCGATGACAGGGGGAGAGTTATCCAGCACCAGAGAATCCACCAGCAGGGTCCCGCAGGGCTCGGTGCTGGGGATGGTGTTGTTCAATGTCTTCATCAATGACACTGGGATGGCATTAAGGGTAAAATGTGCCTGTTTGTGGATGACGCCAAACTCTGTGGGAGGGTGGAGACAATGGAAGGGGTACAATACCCATGGGAAGACCTCAGAAAACTAGAGAGATGGTCAGGGATCTGGCAACTTGGCTTCAATGCCAAGAAATGCAAATTGATGCCCGTTGGAGCCAAGAACCCAAGGACTGAGTACTACCTGGGGGTCCAGGTACCAGCAACAGAGGAGGAAAAGACCTGGGAGTGATGATAACTAGTGACCTGAAGCAATCGTCGTAGTGCAAAAAGGCAGCAGCAAACACAAACGGGGTGCTGGGGTGTAAAGCTAGGGGGATCAGCAGTAGGTGAAAGGAGGTTATACTGCTCCTTTACAGGTCACTGGTTAGACTGCACCTAGAGTACGGAGTAAGATACTGGTGTCCACACCTTAAGAAGTACCTCAGCCTGCTGGAGAAAGTCCAGAGGAGGGTTACTAAGATGATCACAGGTCAATAGAGTATGTCTGATGAGGAGAAGCTGGGAGCCCTGAAAATGTACCCCCTGAAGGAGAGGAGGGAGAAGGAGGACATAACAAGAGACCTGCAAATATTTGAAGGGGATAAATAGGACAGATGGGAAGAGTCTTTTCAAGCTAAGGGACAACCAAACCGGGGGACACAGTTTGATGTTGGAGTGAGGAAGGTTTAGGAGAGATGTTAGAAAGCTTATCTTCATGGAGAGGGTGGTGGCCAAATGAAACACTCTGCTGGAGGAAGTGGTCTCAGTGAAGACAGTTGGCAGCTTTAAGTGGGCCTGAGATAGGCATATGGGGACACCAAAGGACGTGGGGAGGGACAGATGGGGTGGAAGGAAAGACCGAGGGGGGGGGGTCAGGGTCACTGGCGTAAGGACTCTACAATACAAGCAGACTCAATAGACCTGATGACTTTCTTCTGCTGGCTTGTTCGTATGTTCATATCAAACAAGTTGGCTCACACATTAGAACCTGAAGCTCTGAAATCCTTTGAGCAGAAGTGACTGCAAATAAAAATAATGTTTTCCATGACAGGAAACACAGGCCACAACCTGTAGCCAGCTCAGAAGGAGCAAATGTCAGTTTCTCAAGCACATAATTCAAGTCCCAAGATGAGACTGGATTGCAGATAGGAATTAGTTTCATATGAAGAATATCTCTCAGAAAAGAATGAGACACTTCTAATTGGGCCACTGTACGACCATGAATAGGGACATGGAAAGCTGATATAGCAGCCAAATGCACCTTAGGTGAGGAATACTGTAGACCAGAGTCTGGCAGTGACAGCAAGTATTCTAGCACAGCATTTACAGGACATGCAAATGGATCCAGATTCCTGGAAGGCCGCCAAGTGAACTGCTTCTCTTTCAAAGAATAACTACAGACAAATATACAAAATTGCCAGCAGAAACAGGCCATAATGGTCTATCTAGTCTGCTCGAGTGTGCAGATCAGTTTAGATCCCTGGAGCTGCCCCTCCCCCACTCCTCCTGGAGTCATCCACCTTCCCCCGCCATACGCTCTCTATTCCCAGAACTGATTCCTCCCGTTCTGATTTTCTTTTTCACCTGTTCCAACCCCCTTGAAGCTGTCCACTGTATTCGCTGCTACCACCTCCTCCGGCAACTCATTCTACCCCTTTACCACCCTTTCCGTGAAAAGGTGTCTCCTCATTTTCTTCTTAAATCTACACCCCCCACCAGCTTCAGGCTATGCTCCCTTGTAGTACCCTCCTTTTTTAGACTGACTATTCCCTCCAGTTGAACCCTGTTTATGCCTTTAAGGTACTTGAAGGTTTCTATCATGCCCCCCCCTTCTGTCCTCCAGGGAGTACATGTGAACTTCCTCAGCCTCTTCTCATATGTTTTGTCCCCCATGCCCTGGATCATCTTGGTTGCCCTTCGCTGGACCCCCTCCAGTAGACCGACATCCTTTTTTAGATAAGGGCACCAGAAGTGTACACAGTACTCCAGGTGGGGTCTCACCGGAGACCCGTATAGTGGCAGAATAACTTCTTCCCTCCTAGAGGTGATTCCTCTGGTGATGCAGCCCGAGCCCATCATTTTATTAGCTTTGGCTGCTGCCTTGCGGCACTGTGCAGAGTGCTTTATGTCACTCCTGACCAACCTTCCAGGTCTTTTTCCTCCTCTGAGATAGTCACCTGTACCCACCCCCACCCAGCCAGCAGCTATCCCCTGGATTCCTGGCTCCCAGGTGCATGACCTTGCACTTCTTGGTGCTGAATCCTAACTGCCAGATGCCCGACCATTTCTCCAGCCTAGCCAGATCTTCCTTCAATTCCTGTCTCCTCTCCACTGTGTCCACCCTCCCACTGAGCTTGGTATCATCTGCAAAAAGGCATATTTTACTTCTGACGCCCTCTGCTATGTCCTCAATAAATATGTTAAATAGTACAGGTCTGAGTACTGAGCCCTGTGGGACCCCACTGGTTACAGGCCTAGGTTTGGATATCCCTCCCCCCACCACTCTCTGGTTCCTGTTCTGCAACCAGCTGTCGACCCACCCTAGCAGTCTGTCTCCCATATCCAGGTCCCTCAGCTTGCTGATCAGTCTGCCATGAGGCACTGAATCGAACGCCTCGCTGAAGTCCAGGTACAGGACGTTCACCGCCTGCCCACTGTCTAGTGACCTTGTAACCCAGTTGAAGAAGCCTATTATGTTTGTTTGACAGGCTCTCCCCCCGACAAACCCATGCTGCCTGTCATCTTGTAGACCATTCACCTCATGGAAAGACACCAGCCTTTGCTTAAGAAGAATGGTCTCCATCAACTTGCCCACTATAGAGGTTAGGCTGACTGGCCCATAGTTACCCAACTCATCCCTGGGACCACTCTTGTGGAGTGATACCACATATGCTGTCCTCCAGTCCTGCGGTACACTCCCCCTTTCCCAGCGAGGTGTTAAACAGTTTCATCAGGGGTACTGCTAGTACCTCCATCATCTCTCTTAGGACCCTCAGGTGTACTCCATCTGGGCCAGGAGCCTTGTCCACCCTTAGTTCCCTCAGTCCCCTTAAGACCCTCTCAACCCCAATCTCTCCATAAAATTCCACCCCGCTTCTTAGTGCAAACCACAACCATCCCATGCGGCATGGACCCATCCTGTTCCCTAGTGAAGACAGAGCAGAAGTGCCCATTTAGTGCCTCCACCTGATCCTCGCCCTTTTCTGCCCATCCTCCCTCTCTCTTTATCCTTACAATCCCATCCCTTCTGGATCTTTCTTCTTAATGTAATGGAAGGAGTCCTTTTCCCCGTTCTTAATCCCCTGTGCCAGTCTTTGTTCTTTCGCAGCCTTGGCTGCCTGGACCTCTTTTCCTGACTCCCTAGCTTTCACTGCATATAACTCTCTGTCTTCCTTACTCAAGGTATGCTTGTACCTCAGGAAGACTGCCCTATTTTCCTTCACTTTACCTGCCACCCTCCTGCTAAACCAGCTAGTTCTCTTGGTCCTAGAGTTCTTTTTATGAGCTTTTGCGCACGTGTCCGTGGCCTCAATTAATCCCTTAATGATGGACCATTTGTGATCTGCATCCATCTCTGGTCTGAGCATAGCCAGGTGCCCCTCTAGTATGTTTCCCATTTTACTGAAGTCCACTACTCTAGTTTTGGACTTGACTACATCCTTCCCCATGCTGATGTAAAACCACACTGTGCAGTGTTCACTGCCTGCAAAGGGATCTACCTATTGGACCTGCTCCCCATCCGATAGCACTAGGTCTAGTATGGCCCCTTCCCCTAGTTGGCTCTGTGACTCCCTGTGTCAGGAAACACTCCTGGATCGCATCCAGGAGAAGCTGCTTCCTGTGACAGGGGGTAGCTGGAGTGCTCTATTCTACTCCAGGTAGATTGAAGTCTCTAACTATTACAGTGTTCCCCTTCCCTCCTACCTTCCTGATTTGGTCTGCTAGCTCCCTGTACAATTCTATGCCCTGTGAGGGTGGTCTGTACACCACCCCCAAATGAATCCTTCCCCCACTGGAGTTTTGTAGCATTACACATAGGGCATCTGCCAAGCACTCCATTCCCCCTCCTTGGTGCACAGTATCCCTTCCCTTATGTACAGTGAAACTCCACCTCCTTTCCCTTTTCCTCTGTCCTCCCTGTGCAATTGGTACCCCAGGATCTTGAGGTCCCAGTCATGGAACTGGGTTGCCCATGTCTCCGTGATGGCAGCTACATCCACCTGCCCTTCTGCCATCATTGCCCACAGGTCTGCTGCCTTGTTGGCCAGACTCCTTGCATTTAACAACACTACCTTTCAGCGTGCCCCATTTCCTCTTTGCTTCTCACCATCCCTTGGTGTTTCTCTTCCTCCCCTGCCCTTACTGACCCCTCTCCGTGCTCCCTCCCTTCCGTTTGAATTACTACTAGGGGAGGAGGCCCTGAGGCCCCCCCTCTCTTGGTACCAAGTGCCTTGCCCTTCGGTTTAAATCCAGCTCTTCTGTAAAGTATCTCTCCAGTTTGTCTTTCACGAATACCCATGTGCCTTCCTTACTTAGATGTAGCCTGTCTGGTACATATAGGTCCTTGTGCTCCCAGGTTCTGCCCCAACCTCCCACCAGACCACACCCGTTTGCCTTGCACCATCCTCCCAGCCATGAGTTAAATTCCTCTATCCTCAACTAACGGTACTGGCCCTCAGGACTGGAAGTACCTCCAAGGAAATGAATCATTTTACAACCCCCTTGCAGATCTCACCCAGCTCCTTGAACCTTTCCTGCACCACCTTCACCTCATGTCCTGCCAGATTATTGGTGCCCAAATGGATCACAATGTGAGGCTTCCCCTGTTCCCGCCCCACACACTTTGGTATAATAGCACCCACTCTCCCTGCCATCATGCCTGGCATATACTCCACCTTCCTGTAGCTTTTCCTCATGTGTTTGCTTCCCCATCTTATTCCCTTCAGTACTGAGTCTCCCACAGTTACAACCCTCTCATCCCCTTCCTGCCTCTCCCTCTTGTAATGCCCACCCTTTTGCCCCATCCTCTCATAAATCCCTCCTTTTTGATCAACTCCTGCTGCCTCACTTCTTCCCTTACCCTCACTTTTCCCCTTCCCCCTGCTTATCCCCTGCTTTGCCTCTCCCCTTGGCCCAGTCTTCCCGCTGGCCTCCCCTCCTGAAGGTGGCTTTGCCTTGCCCATGCCACCCACCTCTGTATCGCCCCTACCCTTGCTTATCCTGCCCCCCCTTGGATCACCTGCCCTCCTGTCACTGGTTCCCATCCTGACCCTTGTCCCGGCCCTTCTTTCCTGTCCCCCGTTACTATACTTGGTGTCTGGTAGAAGGCTTTCTAGCTGCAATCAGTACATCAGCAACTGTAGGGTATACACAAAATGTGCAATGGCTATGTCTTCATGAGTCATACATACAGATGTAAGAACTTCAGGTCTGGATGGACAAGGGATCCTTTGTCCTGTGGCAAGTGACCCTGACACAGTGGTACTGGGCAGAAGGTTCTACTGTCATCTGTTGCAGAAGTAGAAACCATATCTGGCAAGGCCATAATGGAGCAATGAAGATGAGACTGGCACTCTCCATCCGCAGCTTGAGTAGCACCCTCTGTATTAGTGGAATTTGGGGAAATGCTACAGGAATTTTCCTTTCCAAAATGGGGACAAAGCATCTTGTCAGAAAACTCCAGGTTCTGGAGTGAGCAAGCAGAAACAAGGCAGTTCCGCATTGTGTGGGGATGCAAAAATGTCCAACTCTAGATGACCCATTCTTGAGAAGATGTCATTTACCAGGGAGGACAGCAGTTCCCCTTTGTGAATCTTGGACTGTGATCTGCTTAACAGGTCTGCTAAGATGTTCTGGAAACCTGGGAGATGCACGGCTGACAGTTGTAGGCCGTGGGACAGAGCCCAGTACCATACTCTCATTGCCCACTGGACTTCTATCATCCACTGAGAGATTCTCATGAAGGCTGGCCAGTGGCATAGTCACAATGGCCACAGCCAAGAGACTCAGGAGATGTAACACTGTTGCCGCAGAGACATAATGACTCCTGTATACCAACTGTGCTTGAGCAATCAGGTTTCTTGCTCTGTCCTATGGCAGAAAAGCATAACCCTTCTCCGTGACCAAAACTGCTCCTATGTACTGTTGTAGCTGGTAGGGAGTCATCACAGATTTTTGGCACATTTACTGTGACTCCCAAGTCCTCGCACAACTGCCTTGTCCGACACAAGGTATGTAGAAGAGCTTTCCTGGAGATGGCTTTCAGCAGCCAGTCATCCAGGTAGAGAAAGACATATAAGCCTTTCCTCTGAAGGGCTTCTGCCACTACAGCCAAGCATTTGGTAAAGACCTGTGGACAGCAGCCAGGCCAAAGGGCAAGACTCTGAACTGGTAGTGCTCCTCTCCAGGACAAAGTGGACGTACTGTCTGTGAGTTTTTCTGATCTTCATATGAAGGTATGCATCCTTCATGCCTAGGGAACAAAGCCAGTGTTTGCGGCATTCAAAACTTTTCGTGATCAATGCAGGGTTTTAAATAAGCTGCGAAAATTGATTAGCAGTTTTGCACGTAAAGCACTAATCTACTGCGAATATGCATAGCACTTGCCTTAATTTGATTAGCAAAATTAAAAACAGTACAAAATGTATATGCATACAATTTTTAAAAAATATTTTAACCTGAATAAAATCCTTATTAAAATTAGCTCTATCTTTACTTCATCTGTTTCAATACCTCCAGCACACATACACACAGATGACAGCCCCCATTCCATCTATGGCAAAACCCTCCAATCACCCACCAACCTCACCACTCATGTTCCCTGCCCTCCCAAACTTTTGTTACTGAAAAGAGGGGGCATGGACACACAAAATGAGGGACACTGGCCATCAGAATAAGGGACACATCATCAAACATGAACATACAGGCTCAAAACAGTGTGGTCCCTTATTTTACTTCACAAAACTGCTCTGTCCCTGACCGTGCCTCATGAAAAATATGCCGCCCTCTCAGAGCATGTGCTGCAAATTCAGACTAAGAGCCAATTACTAATATTTTAAGATGCTAAGTCAAATATAAACTTTACAGAAGTACACACAGTGGTTTCCACAGTGTTCTTAGCTTGTATCTCCATGTTTGAGGATATGCCCTCATTATGTGGCTCAGCATGCCTCATTTTGACTGGAGTGTGCCCCTCATTTCAGTGCACAATGGGGCCTATGCTCCAACAGGAGGGAATTACACGCAGCTACGCATCTGCAGACAGGTGCATGCCGCTGGTATTCACCAATGGCTGCCACCTGTCCATGGGCCTGCCCCCCCCCCGATGCGCTGGACTCCACAAAGCGGCCAGGGGAGGAGTCAGGGACCCAGCCAGGCATTGAATGGGATGCCTGTCCTGGGTTCAAAGTGGATCCCTTGCGCTGCAGGGTGCGGGTCCGGGTGCGTGAATAGCACCAGCAGACATCCAGAGCTGTGCCTATGCCCCGTCTGGTGGTGACTCACACAGCTGAGCCCCCCACCTGCTGCACTGCCACACCACGCCACTAACACATGGCAGGCAACCCTGGCCCCATGCAGCAAGCCCCCCCTACATAGACATGTCCCGGACTTGCACACTCAGGCCCCGGTCAGACCCCACCCACATTAGTTGTCAGTGGCACCCCCACCCCCATGGACACCGACAACCCCACCTGCAGGTCGATGCCATGGGACAGAATAGCCAAGCGGCACCAACCTGCAGGTATGGGTGGGGTTCTCTGTGCCCACAGGGGTGGAGGGGTGCCTCTGATTGTTGTTGTGGGGGGCTGGACGGGGGTTGGTTGTTTGGGAATGGGTGCAACTGAACACAACATAATGTATTATGTGAACAGAGGTGAGAGGGCACTGGCCATCACTGTGGGTCCTGGTGTCCCAGGAGGGGCTGGGTTTAGATGCCTGTAGGGGTGGTACTGGGTGGTAGGGGGGGGGAATGCCTGGCACAACCAGATCGGCCTACCATGACCTTGGGGGGGGGTTGTCCTGCGCCAGCAGTGGTGGTCATAGCAGCACAAAAGTATATGGGCATTCACCCATCCAGCTTCCCCAGCTCTCGCCCTCATCATCCTAGTGGGCTGGGGCAGCACAGTGGATGTCTTCTGTGTCTGCCACGACTGGTGGGGCATGTGCCTGGGGGCGCGTAGTGAGTTATGGCAGGGTCTCCACTGCTGTAAGCTGTGCCCTCCTCCACATCCCTGCGGCCAGCACTATGTGCCTTGGTGCATGGCGCGTAGTGCTGGCACGCCCTCAGCTCGCCCCGGTGCACTGCGGTCCGCGGGGCTGGGAATCGCGTGCGTGGTGGTTGCACCCCCCCTTTGTGCATCCCACGCGGGGTGTCTCCGCGCCGCACATACGAGGCGTGGAGACACTCCGCACCATTGTGCATAGGCCCCAAAGGTTGTAAGTACTGAACTATTTCAATTTTGTAGTATCAATATCTGCTGCTTTAAATGTACTAAAAATGACCTTCTGCACATTTTAAAGGAGAACTACTGGCAGCTTTGAAGCCCTGACTGCGGCACAGATCGGGGCTTTACTCCACAAATCCCCTCTACAGGCACCATATAAAATGAAGGATTTAGTTACCTGAACGCTCATAAAAAGTAGTTAAGCCCCTGGTGCAGCCAGCATTTTTAAACATGGTGCTCCTCATCCGCTCGTGGTGGTAACGCAAGAGGATGACGCTCCACTGCCCCTTCCTTACTGGTGCCCTTATGTACAGAAATATAACAATCTCCAAATTTCGGATGCCCATCGCTATTTTTACAGACTTTGCCTAAATGCCATGTGTACGCCTGGTAAGTAAACCCTTCATTTTATATGGTGCCTGCAAGGGGGGGATCTGTGGAGTGAAGCCCTGATCTGTGCAGCAGTTGGGGCATCAAAGCTGCCAATAGATATCCTTTAAGATCATTCAAATGTGGGTGTGAGAAGTTGGCCCGGTGGCACTGAGGTGCTGGATGCCACACCTCGCACCATGCCAGCAACCCGGGTTCAGAAAGGAGCAGTGGGGGGAGGCCAGAGGATGGATTGAGCAGCCATAAGGCAGGTCTCCCCTCCCGGGTGGGAATCCAGCTGTGCCCACTGCAGGGCTGCCACCGGGTGGAGGCCCGGAGGTAGTGCAGTCGGGAGCGACTAGAGTAGGGAGGGTGCCATAGGTCACTTTGTGCATGTGCCTTCACACGTGTGCGAGCAACAGCGGCAAGAGGCGGGGAGAAAAATATGAAAAAATGTGGAGCTGGTAGGCTCCATGACGGCCCTGTAGGGCCTGCACCAGCACCCCGGAGTCTAGATGTTGGTCTCTGGGGGGGGGGTGGGAAAGTCGATGCCCTTCACCCTCTGCCTGCCACGGAGAGGGGGGCAACCTGTGGAGGATTGCTGGGAGGGTCAGGCGCGGAAACAGCGGAAGTTCTGAGACTGAGCCCCTTCAAGGGAGGGGCCAGAGCCGCCTGCTAGCTCCACCCTATATCCCCATTGCCAAGTAGGTGGGAGGTGATTATGGGGGTCAAATAGCTGGATAAAAAAAAATTAAGGGTGTGAGAAAAGTCATTGTTTGAATATGGGGCACTTGATTTTGTCACAGAATTTCTGGACTACTTATGTTTGCAAATGAGGGCTGAACTGAGAGTTTCATGTAATGATAAGATCCACACGAAAAGAAGAGCTGCACCACTGATCTTTATCTGGTACTCATTGTGCTTGCAGTCTGTTTCATTCCATTTGCAGTGCTGGAGAACTCTTTCCATTTTTCAGACTGCAGCAAGTGATCACTCTCTGGCTGAGACCTAAGGCTGCTGAGGTCAATGAACATAGTGTGAATGTGCCCCTTCATGAGACAGATTTCATCTTCTTTCTCTGCATGGCCAAAGGCAGCCCCGATCCTACGTATGCCAGAATCCTCCCCCCACCCATCTAGCTTCTCCACCCTGCCCAACCATGTCCCCTCAGACACTCAGCCAAATGAAATTCACTTTCTTGTGCACAGTCAAGTGCCGCCTATAGTATCCTCAGTCTCACTGCTATGGTCCCGAATGCCAGCGATCGTTCCCAGTAGTGCTTTGCAATATCGCGAAGCGCTACTGGGAGCAACTGCTGGCATTCGGGGTCATGGTGGTGAGACTGTTAGGATACTATCGGCGACACTTGGCTCTGCACTACAAATGGATGCGTATCTGTGGGGACATGGGTGGGAAGGGTGGTGGGGCTGAAATGGGAGGGACACAGAATGCATCGCATTTTTTTTGCGATGCAAAAGTAAAATGAGATTGCATGAGCAGCTGGTTCGCATTGCAAATTGCGATGTGATACTATTTAAAACCCTGCAATGTAGAAGTGCAGGCCTCATTGATCCCAACCAGGGCACATATCTCCTCTCCATTTTGGGACCAGGAAGTATCTGGAGTAGAACCATTTGTTTCTCTGTCAAAGAGGGACTGGTTCTATGGCATGGTTATGGAATAATGACTTTACCTCTTCTGTCTGAAGGGATAAATAGCCTAGAGAATAAGAAGAAGGCAGTGGAGGATGATCTGTGGGGGTTGCTATAAGCTCTAGAGCATGCCCCCTCGCAATTATGTCTAGGACACACTCGTCCCTTGTAATCTCACTCCATTGTTTCAGATGCAGGGAGGGTCCGCCCCCCCAACCACTCCTGTATGTAACAGTGGGAGTGGGGGTATATTCTACAGAGAGTCATGTGGAACCAGTGGTGCCGGCGCCACTGGTGCTGACTGCTTTGGGTGCTTTTGTATGGGCACCTCGTGGAAGGGGGCCCAGCATGGGGCCACCCCCTCTCTCTGCCTTGCTGATGGGTAGGCACAGCCACCTCTGACATCAGGCTGGCAAAAAAGCGCCTCCCACATCCCCTAGCTGGCGTGGGATACTGGGATTTGACAGACCTGAGAGTCATTTTTGATGTCTGAAGATCTCTTAGGGCTTTTTCAACATCATAGCCAAACAGTTTTGTCCCTCTAAAAGGGGCATTTAAAACTGCTTGTTGGACATCATTTGCAAAGCAGCAACCCTGAACAAAGAATACCTCCTCATACAAATGCTAAAAACAGCAGCCCTAGCACTGGCACCAGAGAAATCATAGGCTGAGCAGAGCAAATGTTTGCCAACCTCTGCACCAGATGTTAAAGTTTTAAGTAACTCATTCTTGGTAAACTCCTTGGGCAAAGTCTGGGCTGCAGCTTCTGTAGCTTTCCATAGGCTTTTTTGATATTTGATCATATGAGACTGATAGTTTCAGTTCTAAAGCATACTATACGTATACTTGCCCATCACATTCAGCCTCCTAGATTCTTTATCAAGAGGCAAAATACTCATGTGTCTAGGTGCTTTAGACCTATCATGAGCTGCCATTATGACTACTGAGTCAGTTTCTGACTGGTTAGCATAATATGGCTTAGCAGATGGGACTGGATACCGTTCATCAGCCTTTCTGGGTACTGCAGGCAGTGAGTTTGGTCTGTGCCATGGAGCAAAGGTTGCATCCTCTAATGCTGGATATATAGGTGGATGTATAATGGAGGGGGAGCAGGGCATCTCCAAAAATTCCATGACGTTCCTGTCTGTGGAGTCTTCCTCCTCCTCTACAGCAAAACCCATGGCAGTCTGCATTTGCAGCATCATATCTTGAAAAGTAGGATCCTCAGGAGAGGACCTCTGCGTATGCACCACCGAGTCCTCACTGCAGGATGAGAAGGTAGAACTAGATCATGGTGCAACAACTTCTTCTAAGTAAACCTTCTCAGCCACATAACTACTTCCCTCTTAATTAACATCCACAGCCTCCTGCTTGCCAAGCAAGTCCCAGATTTTAAACACTCAACACAACACCAGGAATAACCCCTTAATCCACCAACATTAAATTACCTACCCACTTTTTGTGCACTCTAACTACATTTGTAAACTACTCACTTTCACAATCTACTGCATCAACAATACCCCACTGGGCATAGGCGGACTGTTACCATGGCTCTAAAAGGGCTCTGTGCTGCCCTTATCTCCACTATATCATTTGTTTTCTTCAAACACAGTCTTATCCAAACAACTACCCCCTCCGCAACTATACCTACTTCTGCCGCTCACTTCCTGATATCCCAATAACAACTTAACATCCCTGTTTTCGGTCTCCTCTCTAAGAGAGAGACCTGTGCCCAAAGACACCATGTCATTTTCCTATGCTCCTCTTGCCCCTCCTTTCTAGCCTCCCTGCAGACACACTTATTAGTTATCCTCCTCCAACTACTTGCTGGGGTCACAGAAACCAACCCTGGCCCCGCAGACACCATCCTCATTACTCCCCCCGATTTGGACTAGTTCCAATGGCACTCGCATTATGCACCTAAATGCTAGAAGCATTTAATCCAAAATGCAAGACTTCAAGGCCTTCTCCGCCCTTTTTTATAAACCCCACATTCTCGCAATCTCAGAATCCTGGCTCTCACACCCCTCTAAAAGACTCGGAAATCTCCCTTCCTAATTTTAATATCTTCTGCAAGGACAGACACCCAAAAAAATGAGATGGCATCCTGATCTATATTGACGTCAACCTCAAAGCAGAAATCTATGTCCCTCCCTACACCCCCAGCACTTTATGTGAATGGCTCTCCATCAACATCACTCTAGGTCCTAAAATCCTATGTATCACCTGTGTTTATAACCCACCCAAAGCAGGATTAAAAGGCCTGTATGACCTCACCCACATGCTCAATACACTCCCAGCTTCCAAACATGTCATACTCAATGATTTAAGCCTGAATTGGCTAGATAATGCACATGGTTACATGGACGCACTAAATTCAGGTCAGTTTCTGCAAATCATACAATCCCCTACCAGGTCAAAACACAGGACCGGTAAACACACCCTGCTGGACTGGATCCTGGTTAACAATATCGAAAGAATTCTAACTTCAGGTGTCTTAAATGACTCAATCAGTGATCACCATGTCATTTACTGCCTATGGCACAATAGCGCCCCAAACACTGCCCCCTGAGGATCATTTCATACAGAAAAGTTTCTGACCTTAACATAGACTCCTTTCTGCATGACCTGCACCACATCAACTGGTCCCACCTCAACACAGTCCCTGACATCAATACAGCCCTCGTTTCTTTATTGACGCCTTCTTGTCAGTACTTGATAAGCATGCTCCCCTGTGCACCCACAGAATTAAAGCCAAAAAATGAATGGAAAATAATACAAACAAGAAACAGCACCGTAAGAAAGAAAAGCACAGTGATGCAGCAAAATTTCAGTAACAATGAGGTGACCTGAGATAATGCTCCCAAGGTGAGCACTTGGTGGGAGGAATAGATCTGAGGTTGGTGAGATAGCTGGCAACAGTTAATTGGCTAGCATGTGGCACCACATGGAGTGTGTGCAGGTGCCATGCTAGTAGCCATGGTCATCCCCAGCCAAAGATTTGCTCTCTTGGGGTCCTAGAGTCTCCATCCCAGACTGGTAGGTGGGAAGCTATGGGAGAAGATTGGTTCAGGGAACATCAACAGAACTCACTTTTGTTATCTGGTAGCCTCCAGGGACAGAAACCATGACAGAGGTGATGACTTTGGATTTGGAATCTGAAAGCCACTTAGTGTAGATCTCCATTATTTCTGTTGGGAGTGTAAGGGAGACAAGAGAGGGTGTGGGTACCCTAATGGGCTGCCCCACAAGGGAAGCTCCTGGCAGCCTTTTGGTTCACAGATGGTTCCACTTAAAGGGACACTGTCAACTCCCTTAGGCCTCAGATTGCCCCTAGATTAAGAAACACGTTATGATTATTTTACATTTTGTAGAGACTGCTGATGTAGCTGGTAGTTTGATTCTGATTCCTTTTTTCTTTTTACAAGTAAAAAACAGACTGACCACCATACTGGGGTTACCACACAAAAACATGCTTGTTTACATTGTTTGACCACCTTTCACTGTATCTTTCCAGGACTTTGGAATGCCTCTAACACAATTTAGCCACTTGTGATGCTATAGGAGGAGAAAAGAATATGTCATCACAAGTGGCTGCACTGTTTAGGGTTTTTCTTAAGGTTCAGGGTGTATGCAATAAGGGTAGGTTAAGAACTTGAAACAAAACAAGGTTGGTTATAATTGCTCCATTCCCATGCATTTCAGTTCTAGGAAGAAAGGAAGCAGATCAAACAACCAACAACTAAAATTAGTTTTAGAGAAGGTAAGCAATCAGGTTTTCAGCTAGAAATAATACAATACAAAAATGGTTGGCAGTGTCCCATTAGATGGTTATTTACCTTTTGGGAGGCAATTACTGTCCTGTTCCTGTGACCAGGAAATTGCCAACCAATGCCAGAGGGCATGCCGAGGTGCATGCTGCAGCGTCACTGCCCAGTACACCGTCTGGTGTGAGAAAGGAGCTGGTTGATGTGAAGTGCCCAGAGCCAGGGTGGCAATCAGCTAGGAGTGCCCAAGTGAAAGTCCCAGCAGTGGTGCTGCTTCCTGCACACCTGCTGAACAGACACTGTGGTGTCATGTAGTACTGCATGTGTAAAGTAAAAGGAACTAGAAAAGTGGAAGATCACGTCAACTCAGAACAGAGTAGGAAAAGCACTGTCCCAAGGTATAACCTCACACACTGTTGATTTGCAAGGAATAGGAGGGATCATGTTTCTCCTGAGGATGTGTGGAGGGTACAACCTACACAAAGAGGCTCTAAGGTTCTGACTCATGTCTGGGATTAGGACTGAACCTGTCTTATAGTGCTAACCAGGAGAGTGATCAGGGACTGGTGTTCCTCTGTGTATAAACTGTAAATACTTCAGTGAAGGTGGCAACAACTTAGCACTTTGCAGTGTGGCTTTAGTTACTGTTCTGACAAAGTGTAAATGCAGAGTGGGAGTGAGACTGTGGAATGTACTGGTTTTCAATGTTGCAGCGGACCCTCTGGCGAGCAATGCCACCTTACCCCCAGGTATGGAGGGTATCCCTGAGTTATGCTCAGCCCTACTGATGCTAAGAGAGGGTTATTATATGGTGCCTGTCATTAGATGAGAACGTAAAACTGTATAGCAGCAGCTGAGTTGGGTGCAGGACTACCCATCTGGTCCAGGGGTTGCAATAATGTGGTGGCGTGGTCACAGATGCTGGATGATGTGAACAAAACTCTCACAAGGGAATATGCAGCACTGCAGACTACAGAACACAGTTGAGTTAAGCTGCAAAGAGGGTCATCGAGTTTAAAATTGTTCAGTCAGCACTGTGAGGCTAATGGTAAGTGTGAGAGCGAAATGCACAAATGTTCTAAGGCGCTCAAGCAAAACTGATTCTGAGTGACAGTTATGTGAATTCACTGCATTTGCAAACAGCAAATCAGAACTAATGTTTCTCAGGGAGAAGCATTCAGAAAGCATGGACTGCAGCCTTTCGCTGCGACGAAGTGAGGCCCACATGTAGAGCTGTAAGTGTACAACATTTGTAAATAAAGGGAGACAAACACGAGTTCTGCACCACACTGAGACGGCAACCAAACTGATTTGGACCTCTCATTTTAGCAGTAATGACTCGTGAAAACTGTTGCAGAAAATGTCTGGTCCTGGACACCAGCAATGTCTGGACAGACAGGTGATTTCAAGGTCTCGCAGCACTGCATTCAGATGGATGCCAATGTGTGAGAGATGCCATCATCAAGGGTTAGATGTTCAGACTTGGTGTGTAGTGTGCCATGATGAGCTGCAGAGTGGTCACCCGAGACGGGTTATCACCTGGGGATATTACAATGAGGCTGATGCTCAGAGAGGTCTTTAAGTCCGTTTGTGACACTGCAACAGGCACCAAATCTGCAGGTGCAGTTCGAGGATGTAATAATAGAGGAGATCAAGTGCCAGCCAAGGTGGGGACTGAGCCCAAGAAGGAGTTCAGAGTGACTGTCCACACTGGAGGAAGATCTTGTCAGCAAGGCAGGAAGAACTGCTAATTAGCACCACTGATGAGCACACCAATCCAGTGAGTGAGGCATCTGTATGGCAGACGCAGACTGCATCCACCGAGAAGGAATTACCCTGAATGCCAGCACAATAAAGGTGGAGGCCAGCCACCACGTACTGAAGTATCAGATCAACAGAGGCTGAAGAGGAGCCTGTAATCACATCAGAGAGCGGAGACGAGTGGGAGCCTGACAGAATCACAAAGCCTGGCTGGGGGTGCTGCAACTATCCTCTGGTTGCACTGTTTGAACACGAGGTCCTGAGCTGCAGACTGTGCAAGGCAAAGAAAGGCCCTTGAAGAGTGTTTGCATACATTACCTTCGTTACCTTTACTGGCGTTTGTGTTACCCACCGAAGCAGTGACTTACAGTTCTGGTTACTGCTGGGAAAAGGACCCATGAATTTGGTGAAGCGCAGCCAGACAGATCACCGGGTAGGGTATCTGGTTCGTTATCGCTTGGGCTAGGATTTCCCTCATGTGTTCTAGTGGGACTGGAGCACTGTGGAACTGCACTGTGATGAATGGCTTCACAGGGACGCAGAGGACAGACTCCGAAAAATATATCTGCAGATGTGACAGACTGGAGATTTAGATTGAAATCTGTTAGCAGCAAGGCAGATAGGCCGAAACATCCAGATACGTGCAGTTACGTATACCAGTGCTTTGGATGAATCAAGTGAATTATCAGAGATGGGAAACTTAGAGAAGAAACCCCATCCCGCACATTACCGACCACCACAGTTTGAGTGGGAGTGATCGACTGATCAGACTTATCAGAGCTAATGATCAGAGACAATGAGAAGTAAAATATTTGCATGTGAATGAACAGTGTTGCAAGCAGACTCTGGGACTACAGACTTTTGCCCAGGGGTTATCAAAACTGACACTGATAAATATCACAAGAAGTGAATATGAAGCATCGTTGGCTCGGTGCCAGAACAAAATTGTTTAAAGTTCATGAAATACTTTGCAGGGGACTCTCTATATAGGATGGTTTTACTCGAAGTGACAAAACTGCAGGAGGAGGTTGTGGAGTCAAAAACAGTGGTGGAATTCAAACATGCATGGGACAGTCACAAGGCAATTTTAGGGGGTGGGGGTAGGAAGAAGTAGGCTGCTGGTTAACTAGGATCTGCAGCTTATCCACTAGGTAAGGAAATGGGCAGACTGGGTGTGCCAAGCGGTCCTTATCTGCCGTCAAATTCTCTGTTTCTATGTAACAGAAATTCATGGCTCATTCAGGCAATGCAATAAAGCGTACACAGGCATATGTGCTTCTTTTGTGCTTTGCAGATTCAGTCCAGGTGGATGCTGAGAGAGGATGTCAAGAAGAAGGCTCCAGATTATCATGTGATATGGGTCTGGTCCTTTTTAATGTCTTTATAATTGACATTGCAGAGGGACTGGAAGGAAAAGTATGCCTCTTTGCAGATGACACAAAGATCTGCAACAGGGTTGACACACGAGGTGGAGGGTGGAAAGGATGAGAAGGGACTTGGCAAGGTTGGAGGAATGGTCAAAAATATGGCAGCTTAGATTCAATGCAAAGAAGTGCAAAGTAATGCACCTGGGAAATAAAAACCCAGGGAATGAGTACACAATGGGGAGGCATTAACATCAAAATGGAAAGGGACCTGGTGGTAATCATATCAGATGACCTGAAGGTTAGCAAGCAATGTGAAAGGCAGTAAGGATGGCTGGGGGATACTGGGATGTATAGGGAGAGGCATCACCAGTAGAAAACAAGAATTTGTTATCCCTCTGTACAGACAGTTGATGAGACCCCATCTGGAGTACTGCATGCAGTTCTGGAGACCTCATCTCCGCAAGGACATAAACAGGATGGAGGCAGTCCAGAGGAGAGCAGCTAAAATGGTGCAGGGTCTGCAACAGAAGCCATACAAAGAAAGACTAAAGTAGCTTAATATGTATACCCTTGAGGAAAGGAGGGAGAAGGGGGTACATGATAGAAACGTTCACGTACCTCAAGGGAATTAACAAAGTCCAAGTGGGTAGCATCTTTCAGAAAAAGAGATGTGCAAGAACAAGGGAACACAATCTGAAGATAGAAGGGGGGCAGCTCAGGGGCAATGTGAGGAAGTATTTTTTCACAGAGAGGGTGGTGGACACATGGAACTGCCTTCCTGAGGAGGTTGTGGGGTCAAAAACAGTGGGGGAATTCAAGAATGCATGAAACAGACATAAGGCAATTCTGGTGGGGGGGGGGTTAGGAAGAAGTAGGCTGTTGGTTAACTAGGATCTGAAGCTTAGCCAATAGGTAGCGAAATGGGCAGACCAGGTGGGCCAGGTGGTCCTTATTTGCTGTCAAAGTCTCTGTTTCCCAATGGAGGGCTGAAGCCAAGAGAACACAAAAAATATGTTTATGTTTCACACAGAAAAAAAAGAGTTTAGCCCATGCTAGGGGTGGGGGTTCTCTTAGAGAGCACACCGTAAAGTGGTATGTCCTTTATTTCAGCCAATGACTCTTGAAACATGAAGTACTACTTCTCATTAGAGTATTAGGCATACAAATTGTTTAAAAATACATCTGTAGTAGTAGTGAGCAATGAAAATGCTGTAAAATGTGTATACCTGCATATAGATAATTTATTCCAGAAAAGCCATTTTATTTTCGTAATGCCCTTGTAATAACTCTAGTCTCTTCCTTCTCCCATGGGAGAGGGGAAGAAAGTGGATAGTTGGGCTCTGAAGGGGGTAGCAGCTGGACCTCTGGGCAGGTGGATTGCACTGGACCAGTAAGGGACCTGGATGGAACACTCATGAGACATTCCCCAGGGGAGGTGGGATGACTCAGAGCCATGTGGACCCTGTCAGTGGTCAGCAGGAGAGAGACAGTTCACCCTGTAGGGAGATGTGGGTTGACTGCACCTATCCACTTTAGGGCTTGTGGAGTAGGCCATGAGGGTGTCCATGGCAACCATGTGACGTGTCATTGCTGAGGAACTCATGAGCCGTTGGCTTGGCTTCCCATGTAGCATGTGTATTGGAAGAGCAAGTTCCTAATGTATGGTGTATATGGATGAGAGTGCTGCAGAACTCTTGGGAGAGACAGTGGAGTTCAGATGTGACCCTCTGTGGCAGGCCCAAATTCCTGGGCTGGGGTTTTACAGGCCCAAAGGACAGCCTGGTAGGACTGTTTTGTCCTGTTTACATTTTGTGTGTGGGGAGGGGGGTGGACCTGTCACAGGAGGAGAAGCATGCCAGGCACCCAGGCTGGTCTTTTTTTTTTGTTTGCTTGTGCTCCCTGTTCCGGATGGCCCTCCTTCTCGCTGGTCCTCCCAGCCCTGTCACCCTGGCTTCTCCCAGGGATTACTTTTCCCAGAGTTCCCCATGGCTTGCCCTCCATGGCATGATGGTAACCTGCTATGACCGGATCCAGATTTCCAGGGATGCCAAAGTCACCAGGTGTGGGGCCTGCGGAGGCTGACAGTCAACCTGCACAACCAGGATTCTTCCACTTTTCTCCCCATGAGATGTGGCATGCGCTGACATCAACATGCATGCACTGACATTTACTGCATCTCCCCAAGTCTTCAGCTTGTGCTGCCTGCCCCCTACTTCTACTAGGGGCCGGTCGAGCACTGGGCTCTTCGCCCAGAGAAGGAGAGCGGTCCCATGGATGCTCGACCCTCCTCCCCCTGGTCATCACTCTGACACCTCAGGCTTGATTCCAAAACTGGGTCATTGTCATCGCAAGCGGTAGTACTACCGCTGTGCCAGCGAGCCGGTCCACCCATGTTGGTCTTTGGGTAAAGGGTGGTGTAACTAACCCCCTTGTGTAATGTGATGGGAAGTGCATCAGACTGCATCAGGATTTCCAGGGACAGAAAGATTTCTTGAGAAGTACAGTGTAACAACCCTCTTCCTGCCAGCAGGGGGAGAGGATTTGTTTGCTAGAATGCCAGACCACATAGCCTACTGACTGGTAGAGCACCTGACAGCCAGTGGGTGGACCTTAGAATGCCAGCTGGGTGTTAGAAAGAGAAGTATCAAGACGGCAGAGTGACAGGAGGGTACAGATGTGCACCCTTGCCTCAGTTAGCATACCAGGCAGGCTGAGGAGGCACAGGCCCCTAACTTGCAGCAGCTATGAATTCAACATGTGAGAAAAACAGAACTCGTTTGTCTAGTCATCCGATAGCCCCCAGGGACAAAAACCATGACAGTGGTGATGGTTCTTAGAATTTGGAGATTATAGGCTATTAAGTGTATCCTGACTTTAATTCTGATGGGGGTGTAAGGAAGACATCAGGAAGATGTGGGTACTCTAAGGGGCTGAGGCATCTAATGGCATATTAATTGTTTCCGATCACCTTTAATGCGACTTGCAGCCCTTTTGTGTAAATGGATTTTTTGATCTCTCTCTCTCTCACTCACTGTTCAGTACTTACAAATATGTTTACGTAGGGGTAAGGGTGGACACAGAGTATACCGTACTAACCAGAATGACTGTGAGTGGCATTCATACTGCATTTATACGTCATGCAGGTCTCATATGAATTGTAGAAGTGCACAAGTGGACCATTATAATTAGGGTCCTTTTGCATAGTCTATATAAATATCCTCTTTTTTTGATTGAGGTCATTTGTGGTGTCCCCTATCCACTGAACTTTCACAGGGGCTCACACATTCAATCAGACAACATCCTGGTTTTGATCTGAATATGTAGTTCATCTGTGAAAAGTACTGCATTTGTCAGTAACTTCAAATTTCTCCCCCACTTTACTCACAGATTTATGGTCATTACCTCCCAAATGTCACAGCCCGATGAGTGACAAAATGCACTATAGGAGTCCATGAGTTTTTATAATAATAATAATAATCAACCTTTAAATATCACACACAGACTTGGCCAGCCAGACACATTTATTAATGAAAACCCCGGACATTACAGATGATGAAGGACTGGATGGTAACCCACCTGTTGCCTGCTGTGGCTGAACACCATCAACTTGAGATAATGACCCCAGGGATCCCTGTTCCTCAAAAGCAATAATTGGATTCCCAGGAATCTCTTGGCTACTACTTCCATCCATATGGACACCGTCCAGCTTGGATGCTTTGGTTCCTATCGGGAGATTGACAATTTCTTCAAAGTTGTCTGTCTGCATAGACACTCCATTCTCCTTTGGTTGTTCTGTGCTGGCAGTACTGAAAGACACAACACACACATACACTACAACATGAGGTACAAACAACATATCAGTACATACTATATAACAGGGTTTTTAAACCTGCTGGGCCTGCATCCCAGGGAAGGCTCAGAAATAAGTAAACTACAAACAACAGTCGCTCCACTACTGATGTGCCCGGTAACGTCAGTCTCGAAAGCAACACAGGAAATAGTCAACATCCACTATATTATAAAGCGCATTTATAAAATGTGCAAAACACAAAATGCAGAAACTTACATTGCAAACAGACTGCCCAGTTTTCAAAAAGACAACAATAGGAACTCAAAAAAACTATGACCAGTTTTGCGCTTGAGTTAATCATCAAGGAGGGTGGTTACACACAGACCCAATTTTTAAGTGAAATCAAGTGCAGTTTTAAAGCCAGGTATCAATAACAATTAAGAAGAGAATTTTAGCAGAAACCAGACAGAATTGTTTGAAGTCCCTTTTGGCAATGGTTTGAAATTGAACACTTTGTTGCAATGCAAGTTCCTGAATTTCGTATTTTACACATTAAACAGAAGTTCAGAGAAGCCTGATAATATAGTTACTGCACATCTGAGTTTTGTTGTTCTGTTGCAAGAGATGGGACAAACTTTGCTCAGTCACTGTTGCACACATTGCCCACTGTCTGTCCAGTAGAAAGAAGATCAGCCCCATCTCTAGGAACTGCAAGAGCAAGTCTGCATTTTTATTACAGGAATCCAGTGTAATTACCACACAGCCAAGGTGGGTTGTGTGCTGAGTGCATTCAGCTACCTGGGAACAGATGTTATAACAGCATAACCACACGCCTTGGAGTATGTTATTGTGCTTATAAAATGGTGGAAAATGGCCCAAAATCTCAAAAGGAAAGATGTGTTAAAAGATTCTTGAGGCTATGCTGTAATGACATACAGTCATGTGACTACATTCCACCAATCACTGCCATATACTGTATTCAAAGCCATTTCATTTTATACTGTACCTGGTATTTAAATTGTGATCATGGTATTATAATTACTGGTGACCCCCTTTAATGATCAGATAATGAGCTCTGATCCTCATACCCGGTTATCATGGTGTTTTCTCACAGACGTGCTTCAGAGTGGGAAAGACTGCTCTCACGCCAGATGCTCAGCACTGCCTTTTACTCGCACTATCACCTTTTCAATACTATTCTCGGACTTGCTCTCTTCACTGCAAGTAAAACACTCTCTCCAACCACTTCAGAAGTGTCGGCAGTGGCAGGTGAGAGTGTTTTACTTTTGTTTTCTGCCCATCTCCTAAAGCTAATTTGTGTAGGTGGGACTCCCTGCTCTACTGCTCCTGTGCCGACTCATTGCACCAGTAATTAGAAAAAATAAAACATAGACAACTGTGGGTCTGTGGATTTTTTTTAAGAAACCCTCAGTGTACTGTATGATGACATGACATAAACCTTGGGTGTGTTAAAAGAAAAAAAAATCCACACCCACACAGTAGCCTATGTATTATTCTCTATTTGTTGCAAGTTGGGGATCCAGCTTTGTTTTCCATAGCTGAAGGGAGTCTCCTCATGACAGTGTTTGAGAACAAATGCAGTATACGAATATCCACAAAGCTGTAAAAGCACTGACAATCGTTTTTCTTCAGTCAAGTACTTCACATTTTCTCTGTAACTCCCTGAAAAAGAACTACTTCATATGCATTTTATGTTACGTGGTTGTCTATAGTTCATATTTTTGTCCATGATGAAATATGTACAGCTAAAATGGTTCCGAAGGAGGAGCATGTTTGAACCAGGCCCAGGCATATCCCAAATTAGAGTGCAAAACTGCACCTTGCAACCAAGGAGTACACAGGACCAACTCAGCAGTGCAGCAAAACTGCACCTTGCAACCAAGGAGTACACAGGACCAACTCAGCAGTGCACTGAGTCACCATCAGTTTATTTCATCACAACAAATACAAATGTAACCCCCCTACAAATGGGGTTTCCCAAAAAGTCTTCCTTGGGCTTGCCTAAATGCCTATTGCCTGGCTGGCGTTATGTGTCCTGGCAAGTTATAAGTGTTTCCATGTAAGTGCCCTGTTAGCCTCCATGCCTGTCTCTTCAAGAGCTGCCTATTTTGTGGTATATAATTGATCTGGGTAGGGGCCAAGTAGTTTCAGGCTCGAGTCCCACCTAGGCTGCAGTGTTATTGCTCCATTCTGCCATCGCTAATTGCGCAGAGGGAGCCCTACAGGGATCTGCAATTGTTAGCTGATTATCTGCCTTAATAGTAAAGATATTGTAGTTTGTCTAACCTGCCTTCCTTTACAGCATGGACATTCCTGTTAATCACCACCATCTTGGTTCTGGACTGCCTATTGGGACCAATCAGTGCCTTTGGAGACTCTAAAATGGAGTCTGTCCCCGGTGGTCTTATGGGACTGAAATGCTGTAGGAATTGTAGTTTTCACACTTTGGCGCCTAAATAGACCTGGAGGAGGAGCCCTTGCTTTGACAGACAGATGGTTCAACCAACCGAACCCTTCTGGATCAGAAGGAAGTCCCGGTGCTGCCTGCAGCAGAGTGTCAGTCTGAAGTTAGAGTTAAAAGCGTGAACAGCTTGAGTATTTGAGCAGCTGCTCCTGCATAGTGTGTACAGGAAATCAGCGGGAAGGCTGTGTTTGGCCTGCCTGCTACCATCTTCATAAGTAAAGAGACATTGAGCCTGATAATGGACTTCTTCCGAATTTGCAGCTTTTACAATCGGATCCTGATTTGTGACAAACTGAATCCTTGTGAAGTGGATCGAAGATTTGCCTTGGTGCGATCGGCCTGTCAGGACTTGAGACTGCTGCAGAGTGTACGGTTTGCGCAGAGACACTGAGAATTGCAACCGGACTGTCATCCGAACTGTGGTATTTACCTTGCTGTTACTATAATTGTGCTGATTGCTGATAGTGAGTGGTGATTTGGTTCTCCACTGCTTGAATGTGTCACACTTGCTGGAAGCTGTATCCAGCACTTACCGGACTGTTTCCGAACTGATTACCTGGTCTGGGCCTTGCCATCTTGGCCCAGACAGCCACTCACACCACAGAGAAACAACCAATGAGAGAGCCGCCTGGGGATTCAGCTCCCTGCTCAACACCAGCGAACAGGATCGACACCACGGTGCTTCATGTGGGCCCTGCTTCTCCTGGTCATCCAGCTCTTCATCTAGAGGTCTCCATTTCATCCAACCTGCATCCTGTACTGGGCAGTGTGAGTAAACACCAGGGTAGCTCCCTGCAACAAGGCTCAAATCAGTGTGTGTCAGCTGATTTAATTGTTATTGCTAATCATTTTGGACTGAGCCATCCAGCTCCGGATTACAAACTGTGGGTTAAGGTGCATGCATGTTTCCTTTCCATTACAGAGCCCCAACCTGCTGCAATGTCGGCCTACCCCGGGCAATGCTTCAGGCTAGCCGTAGTTCCAACTGGGACCCAGTGTGTGTGTGACTGTGTTACAGGGATCTTTGAGTGCATGCCTTATAACTGGACTTATTCAGATCTTGAATCAGCCACTAGATTTTGCCCCCTTCCTTGTTACTGCCCCTTGAATAAATCAGATCTAAATCTTTTTGCATTTAAACTGGTTGTGGTGTACCTCTGTAAGAACAGCATTGAAATACTGCTGGTTGTTTTGTCAAATCTTATTTTACAAGGGGTCTCCAGGGTCAAGCCAGCTGAACCAGCCCTGGTGGTAAGTGCAACAAGTTAAAACTGCTGTCAGGTGCTAATTGCAATTGTGTATTTTGTGAACCAGTTGGGCCACTAGAAGGAAAAGAGGGGGGTAACAGTGTCCTGGAGGGCTGTACCCAGGTCAGCGACGCTACCACTAACCCTGTCCTCCGGGTGGAGGCACCCGTTTTCAGTACCAAGGCCCCTCAATCTGCACTTGGTCACGCAGGCAGAGGTAGTATCCCTTGGGATAGGACACCTAGGGGTTACAAAAATCCTAAAGACAGCATTCTGGGAACTGAGACCAAAACCTGTTCCAAACGAAGTCTTTACCTTTCACTCCTACCTGTAAAAGAGATGTCCATACTGTATAATCACCTGTGTGCTGCTTTTGGGGTATTTGTTCAGATTTCACAGCCAGCTAATTTTATTTTTCTTTTTTTAACTTTTGCCCTTCTCTCTCAGGGGCTATCAAATGACCAGTTGGGCAAGCAGCTTCCTCTCCAAATAAACTTCAATGCCACTCACCCAAAAATCCAGCTTTATACGAACATACATACGAACATACTAAACTTCCAGGAGATTATGGCCTATCTAGTCTGCTTGAGAGTGCAGCTCAGACGTGAGATTTCAGTAAAGCTGCCCCCCCTTCACCCCTGCCTCAAAATTCCCTCTCTCCCTCCCTCCACTTCCACCATCCCCCATCTTCACTGCGATTTTCCTGATAAGACTACCCCAACTGCTTTTAAAGCTTCCCACAGTCTTGGCAGAAACCAACTCCTCAGGAAGCTTATTCCATCCTGAGACCACCCTTTCAGTGAATAAATGCCTCCTTGCATCTTTTTTAAATCCCCCCAATCAACTTTACTTGATGTCCCCTTGTTATCCCTACACCCTTTATGTTAAACAAGCCCTCAATGCCGACTCTGTTTATGCCCTGAAAGTACTTAAGGGTTTCTATCATGCCCCCCCCCCCTCCTCCAGTGTGTACATGCCGAGTTCATCTAGTCTCTCCTGATAGGATTTGTGCTGTAGGCCCTGAACCATCTTGGTTGTCCTACACTGCACTCCCTCCAGCAAGTTTATGTCCTTTTTTTAGATGAGGATGCCAGAACTGGACCCCGTACTCCATTAGCGGTCTCACCAGTGATCTGTGCAGGGGCTTTATGACCTCCCTCCTCCTACATGTGAAACCCCTGGCTATGAAACCCAGTATTCTCATAGCTTTATCCACTGCTTTGCTGCACTGTGTAGATTGTTTCAAGTCATTGGTGATGATAATCCCTAGGTCTCTCTCTTCCTCAGTCTCTACTACTTTCACCCCCCCAACCAGTACTCCTCCCCCAGGATTTGTGTGCCAAGGTGCACTTTTTGGTGTTGAAAGCCAATTGCCACGTATATGACCATCTCTTCAATTTAGCCAGGTCCTTCTGTAGCCCCCTTCTCCCATCCTCTGTATCTACCCATCCACAGAGTTTAGTATCATCCGCAAAGAGGCAGATTTTACCCTTAATCCCTTCCGCTATGTCCCTAATGAAGACTTTGAATAACATAGGGCCAAGAACAGAGCCCTGTGGTACCCTGCTGGTGACCGGCCTAGGTTCCGAGATTGTCCCACCTACCACCACACACTGACTTCTGTCCTGTAACCAGTTCTTAATCCATCCCGTTAGCTTCCCCCCTCAAGTCTGCTGATCAGCCTTCTGTGTGGGACCGAGTTGAATGCTTTGCAGAAGTCTAAATAAAGCACATCCACCACCTGTCCCCAATTCACTGCCCCCATTACCCAGTTAAAGAAGTCGACCAACCTATACTCTGTAACAGTGATTTTAAAAGTGGAGGTCATGTTATGACTGCTGATTGGCTTCCCCAACCGGTTAATGTTGGGTCTGTGATTTGATGAGTGGAGGGTCTTTGTTACCATTACTGGACATTGTGGACTATCTTCACATGGGGAGTACACAGATTTTCAAAATATTTCGGCTCAGACATGTCTTGCTGCACTGGTCTGGACCAGGCAGTTGGACCACAGATTTTCCAGAACTTTTATCCACTGTTAAAGATTTGGTTTTAAAACCACATGTGGTGTCTAATTTGTTCTCTCCTTTTCTCCACGATTTTTCCAGAATTGGATGATCTCCCACTTCATGGGGCACTATGTTCCCTTTATCCTCCCCTCAATGGCAAGCCACCTGGATTGATTTGTATCGTTATGTCTCTCGGGATAGACTGAGACTCACACAGTTCAATATTCTGAATAACCTATAGTTCCCTGCTAAGAAATTGGCTAAGATGGGGAGATTGCCCTCTCCTGTCTGCACTAGATGTGGGCAGGATGAGTCTCCACTTTGCATATATTTTTGGAGCTCTAAGATAGCTCCCTTATGGAGCCTTATTGAGGTTAGGACGGGTCCTCTTCTGGGGCTTCAAGGCTTATTTAGGCCCGAGATCTGCATTTTGGGAGACTATAGTTCTGTCTCTGTCAAAGAACGTAATTTTATATGACTTTAATTTCTCTTTCTTTGAAAAAAGTGGTCCTGCGGCACTGGCTTGACCAGACCTTAATCTCTTACCAGGAGTGGTTACAGGAATTGTTGTTTAACCTTAGAGTGGAATGCATGATAGCAAGTCTCTGTCATAGACTTCACCTTTTGCCAAAAGATGGGGCAAACTTCACTCTCTTTAAACCATCTAGCTTCCTGCTGCCTTGCTGTTATGCTATACTGTATGCGTTACCTGGCTCTCTGAATGTCTAATTCATGGGGGCTGTCCCCTACTCAATATGTGATTACATTTGAGTCTTTGCTTTAAGTTAGCTCCACCTGGGTGGGGTCTGGGATGGGAAGGGGGTTGGGGGTTGGGATTGGGATGTTTAACTGTTGTATTTTTATTGTAATTGTTATGTACTCAGGTCTTTGTTGTAATAAAGTGTATGCAATTAAAAAAAAAAAGTCAACCAGATTTGTCTGGCACTATCTTCCTGACTCGAAACCGTGTTGTCTAGGGTCTTGGAGTCCGCATGACCCCAAATAATCCATAGTCTTTCTTTAAGGATGGACTCCATCATCTTTCTCACAGTAAAGGTCAGGGTGATAGTTCCCTGGGTAATCCCTAGGCCCATTCTTGTGGAGCGGCACCACGTGTGCCAGCCTCCAGTCCCTTGGCACCTTCCCAGTCTCTATTGAGGTAGTAAACATTATGCCTTTGTGATGTCCTTTGGGCTCATTAACTCAGGACCTTCAAGGCCAAGACTGCTCCTGGATTCCAGTCCCCAGATGGCAGCACACAACAAATTACTCAATGCCACAGGGCCAGTCCATTTCACGTTTTGTTATGAATATACTGATTCTGTCATTCCACAATAGACTAATGCTCCTGCATAACAGTAGGTGTATTTCACCTAGGTCCCTATGACTGGATTATACTGAACTTTGTGCTGCCTGGATTCCAGTGGCAACTGGAAAAGAGCCTTCCAGGGCTCTGCTTGCCACCCTGATAAAATATATTTAAATAAATAAAATATGCCCCTGCTGTTGGCCAATGAATGAGTCGGTGAGCCACAGACCTTTTATACTCCGGCAGCAATTTCAGATTACTAATAAGGTGCTCTCTGATTTCATGGCCTAAAATACTCTACTTACATCAAACAGGGTCAAACTTGTGCTTTTATTTTCCTAACAAGGAGAGAAATTACCTGGAACTGTAAATCATTTCACTGCTCAGAAGCACTGCTGGTCAGCTCTAATTTCTTTCCATAAACCACTTAGCAGAATAACAACTGTTAATCATCAGTGCAGGATACCTTCACCACTGCTTGTATGATAGTGGCTTCTGGGCATACTGCATATTTTACTAATGCAAACAAAATGGCTCCATGGTAAGTTCACCCCTTGAAAGGGGGTTCAAGTGGACAGCCAGATAATGAACAGCACATTCTGTATGTAGATTTTGACCCATGTGTACTGAATTAACAAAACAATGTCATCAAGGCAAATAACCAACAAGGTAAAAATCAACTGCAGGAAAACAGAATGGAAAAACATAACATTCTCTGCATGATGTAATCAGCCATTCTTTTATCAGTATTCCAAATAATTCACTTTTCTACTTTGCTACTTTGCTAAAAGGAGTATGCCTCCAGTTAAATTAAAGAAAATGGTTTAAAAACTTGCTGTAGATGCATTTATGAGCTAGTTTTGAAAGCAGGGGGCCATAATCAGCTGTTTTACATTGTAACTGCCTTAAAGCGATTTTTCAGGTTTCTCAAAATTATTACGTTTGGCATCAGCCAGACTAAAATCCAATGACCATCCCCCAAATATTAGAGTTTTTGGACTTTCTGTTTGTTACTAGTGAAGATTTTTGCAAGAGAACATCTGCTCTACGCCCCTCTGATTTCATCTGTCCCCACTACTTTTCCTGCTTTGAAGTCACAGTTGTTTATTTCTGCCACCCGAATCATGTCCACAACAACAGGATGTGATGTCATAGCATAAGACTATGACTTCACAGCAGGCATAAGCACCCACTGGGAACAGATGAAGTCTACAGGAAAAAGATGAGGTTTTAATAAAAATGTCTTCAGTAATACAGAAAGGAGGGTCCTACGACGAAACTGTGGGGGAATTTTGTGTAACTGAGTTCTGCAGATGCCAGATATGACTTAACTTCTGGAAACTGGAACATCTCTTTAAAGAATGAATAATCAAAATTACCCAGCTGGCCCAGTGCTGCTGTGCCAGTAACTGAGTTCATGAGTGGATTTAGAGCATCGTATCCGGAGAAGGCCAAGCCAGAGCAATCTACTGCATGGCCAATGCATCTCAGCCAGGGAAAGCTGGTGATGGATTTCTCCACCACAGTGATTCTTGTGGCAAGGTCTGAGAGATTGCTCCTGCTGCAGGAGGCATGCTGCGCAAATGCGAGGCTGCCATAGGCTGAACCCATAGTCTGGGAGCTTGCTCCTGCTGCAGGAGGCATGCTGTGCATGTGCGAGGCTGCCATAGGCTGAACCCATAGTCTGGGAGCTTGCTCCTGCTGCAGGAGGCATGCTGTGCATGTGCGAGGCTGCCATAGGCTGAACCCATAGTCTGGGAGCTTGCTCCTGCTGCAGGAGGCATGCTGTGCATGTGCGAGGCTGCCATAGGCTGAACCCAGGGCCGTTTTTGTGCATAGGCTAACTAGGCTGCAGCCTAGGGGCACCTGCAGAATGAGGCAGCAAAAAAATGTTTTTTTTCTGGGCTGGCTGCTTGCTTTGTTTGTGGTGCTGGGCTTGACAAGCCAGTAAGTAAGTCGTTTTGCAAAAAAAGACGTTCCAGACTCCTGCCTTATTTAAACAATGGTTCCTGCCCCACCCTCCCTCTACTCTTTGTCTTTGCAGACATAAATGTTTATTGCTCGTTGCCTCACTCTGGAGTCCTGCTGCTGACGAGTTCTTTGCTGCCTCGGCCCCAGCCCCCCGCTTGCTTAGTTGCTTAGGAAACAATGGCTGATAATGTGATGACACGTTGCTGACATGTACTCCAACTGTTGGCCCCCCCCCCCATCCTCCTCAGCAGCGCTCCTCCCCTTATCCTCCTCAGCAGCCCCCGAGGACCTTGTAAGTTAGGATTTCAATCAGGTCTATGGTGGGCGTAGTGCACTTACTGTGCTGCGCCTGAGTGCATCCTCTGATTGGCTGCTGTTTAAAGAAGGAGGTGTGGCTAGTGAGGGGTGGCAAATTTAAATAGCCCCAGACATACAGGTACAGCAGTATTTTGAGTTGCAGTAGTTTGAGCCATCCACGCATGAACACAACTGGTATTTCGAAAGCAGGACAGGACTTTATTTGTCACCAAGCGCCAGCCGGATTTAGGAGAGAGAGACAACTATCACAAGACTGCAACCACAACCATCCAAGCCGCTGTTGACTGAGCCGCTGAGCGACTAGCGAGTGAGCGTGGAGTCAGACAGAGAGAGCATATGGGGCGAGGGCGCTTGAGTTGCCAGCCAGGCAGTGAGTGCAGTGACTGTCCCAGACTCCCAGTGTGCTGCCAGCCCAGTGGTCTTGGCTGTTCTGGTTTGCCGTCGGCCCTTGGGAGAAGTACATTTGGAGGCAAGCCGAGAGACGGAGAGAGACAGACTCGCAGACGCACAGTCAGGCAGTCAGCACCCGACCCACACTTTTGGTTGTTCGCTAATATATTTCATAAAATGAGCTGTTCGCTTTTTTGAGTGAGCAGTGTCACAGTGTGTGTGAAGTCAGTCGGTGTTCCAAATCGATTGTCGTTTCGCCAGGACTGGGACTCGGTCCTCCTCCTCCTACAACTGTCCTGCTGCCAGTCAGCTTCTCTGGATAAGGACACCTGCTGCCTGCAACTTCTTCTGGACTATACAGTATTTACCTGTGTCCCTTCCCACAGAATCCTTCAAGGCATATCAGGTACCATTTTGCTTTATTATTACACACAACAGTTGTCTGAGACAGTGTCAGTTTGACTGATGAAGCTTATTTGACTTTATTAGTAGTAGCAAAAATAAATGCTGCCCCTGTCTGATGTGCAGTGTACCCATTTTTTAGAAAGTTTACGACCCATGCTACCCCCCCCCAGCCCCATGACCTGCAGTGAATTTGAACTGTTTTTTAATTTTTTACCAGTAAGTTAAATTAATAACTGCAGCAGCTTCAGAGTTCAGACTATTTTATCCACAGGTACTCTTTCTGTGTTATCAGACACTGACTGGCACAGTGACACTACAGTAGCTTTCATTAAATAATGTTACCACCACCCTTAGTAACAAAAACGCTGCCCCCTGACCTTCAGACCACTTGGATAAAAACATTTTTAACCACTAGCCTTTGTTTAGAATTCCTCTAACTCTTAAAGAAGTTAAAACAGGGAGTTTTGGGCAGTGCATTTATTCTTGCTGCTTGTCTAGACTGTTATTACACTAACTATAGCTTTGAAATGCTACCCATGGGCCTGAATGACTTGCAGTGAACACTGAGGTAAAAGTGACTGCTGTTGTCCTGTTCAGTGCATTATGTTTTTCTAACTAGGGAGACTCTGAATAAGAATGCACGCATGTTCTGAGGAATGTGTCAGTCGTGACGCAGAAATTTAAACGTGTGGCTACTCGACTGCTTGGCTGGCCAAAGTTTTATATGTTAAACCGCTACAGGACTAAATCTAAATGAAGTGCCTATTGCCAGCATTCTTGAATGGCTGCTGCTGCTGTTGTAAGATTTTAAACATTAGAAGAACTTGAATACTTATGGAGTGCTGACCAATTCCTTCTAGAGTGTGGTGTGCTAACCTTTACATTGGGTACATGTATGGTAGGATTTCTCAAATGGTAAGGCCTGCATCCCTGGGGAGGCCTAAACCAGCTCCAGGGAAGGGCAGCTCAAGCAAGTCTGAAAGTATTGCACAGTGCACCCTCTATCCGCCAACCTTGCTGCACAAACTTTTTGGCATATAATAGTGATGTTGTTTTGCAGTGGTAAAATATGTGAAGATGTACACAGTATGGCTATGAAAAATGGACAAATGGGAGGTAAGGTAATAATTGACCAATTTGATGGATAGCAGAACTAACTGCCAATTAGAAAGGATCTGCAGGAAAGCACTGTACTAAGAGCAAGAATAGCAGGGAGCAAAAGGAACCATGAGTAGTTGCTTATATGAGCAGGGTATGGGAGGAGACTGGGGCAGAGATGGGTTGGAGGTTTATTCCAGAGGGAGGAGAAACAGAGCAGTGTGACCCATCAAGGTACTGCAGCAAGGGGTAACAGTAGTTCAAGAATCAGAACAGCAAGTGGGCTGTGTTAGAAAAAAAATGCTATTTTTCCAAGTGGAGGCACACTGACGGTCTAATGATATATGGACAGGACAACAGTATTTTGGTGCATAGTTGTATTAATCTTGGTATGCTTTCTTAGTCTGTAATCCAAGAAGCAGATATCTGTGCCAGCCAGGGATATAGAGTATGTAATATAAAGTATATGGACATGCATCACATTGTTTTTGTGCACTACTGTATTAATTTTGGTGTGCTTTCATAGTCTATAATCCAAGGAGCAGATAGCTGTGCCGGCCAGGCTCAGGGATGGCATGTAGAATATGTAATACAGTATTTTGTAAAACCTCAATAAACTGAGTTAAGTCTGTATTCTACTCTTTTCTTTTGTAACATGAATATATGTTGCCATCCCCCCGAATTGAGGTGTGTGTGTGTGTGTGAATGTGTGACGCACACCTGGTTCACACACTGGGTGCACCACAGGCCAGTGGTGGGGGAAATGAAGTTTCAAGTCTATGGGCACTATCTATGTAAACACAGCCCTGGCTGAACCCATAGTCTGGGAGACTGCTCCTGCTGCAGGAGGCATGCTGTGCATGTACGAGGCTGCCATAGGCTGAACCCATAGTCTGGGAGCTTGCTCCTGCTACAGGAGGCATGCTGCACATGTGCGAGGCTGCCATAGACTGAACCCATAGTCTGGGAGCTTGCTCCTGCTGCAGGAGGCATGCTGCACATGTGCGAGGCTGCCATAGACTGAACCCATAGTCTGGGAGCTTGCTACTGCTGCAGAAGGCATGCTGCGGATGTGCGAGGCTGCCATAGACTGAACCCATAGTCTGGGAGCTTGCTACTGCTGCAGAAGGCATGCTGTGCATGTGCGAGGCTGCCATAGACTGAAACCATAGTCTGGGAGCTTGCTCCTGCTGCACGAGGCATGCTGCACATGTGCGAGGCTGCCATAGGCTGAACCCATAGTCTGGAAGGTTGGAGTGGCTACAGAAGGGAGAAACTGGAGGAGGAAAAACAGCTTGGCCAAGGCAGAATGAACCCCATACTGATGACCATGACTCCCGCCTCTGCCATCATCCTTACCCTAACGAAGGAGGATAACAGTCCCCGCCTGGGGGGAGTCACAATGACATCCAAACAGAGTAAATCATGGATATGATGGGTGTCAGGGTTGGGAGGTCTGAAGGGGGCGAGCCAGCTGAGGACAAAAATCTCTAAGAGGACAAAAATCTCTGTGGGGGGGGGGGAGAGAATAATTGAAAGATTCTGTTGGAAGGGTCATAAATGATTTTATGTATTTGTCTGTTGAACAGGTTGGCTCTCTGGAGCTTGGTTCCTTTCTTCAGCAGCAACCCGGACATAATGCAATACATAATCACAGTATATTAAGTAAACAGGACTGCATCATAATAAGCAACACAGCTCACACAGTGCAGTTGACAGACAAATATTAGCTAAAAGAGGTGCAGTTAGAGATACAGTACATAGAACACGATCCTTGAGGGCTGCAGTGAAAGATTTATCAGACGGAGCAGATAGCGGTAATGATGAGGGTAGTTTATTCCAAACTGTGGTCACACTATGCCCAACAGACCATCTGCAAGTGTTAGTTTAGACAAAAGGAGTTTGAATGATGAAAGTGTAATGAAATATATTCACATACATATATACACACACACACACAAAACAGGAGTGGGGGTAAAAATGACAAGATAAAAAAGATAACTTAGTGACATCAGTAACAGCAACTTAGCAAAAAAAAAAAAAACAGTCAAGGCGGCGCTGTATACAGTACATGCTCCAGAGGGCTCAGTTGGCGGCCAGCCACGGTGGTGAGAGGAGGGCTGTGCTGGTCGCCGACCGAAGACTGGGATGGGAGGGAGCGGGGTGGTAGGTCACACTTGATGGGGTGGGGAGATGGACCCTAGACTACCACAGAATAGGTTATGCTCATTTGGGGACAGCAGTCAGTGATGAGGGGGACCACTACACTATGGAAAAAGGGGGCTGCACATTACAGAAGAGAGATCAGGGAACAGGGAGGGACCATATACTACGGAAAATATTTTTTAGCATTATGGGAGGGAGATCGGGGAACGGGAGGGATCCTACACTATGGAAAATATGTTTTTACATTACGGGAGGGAGATTGGGGAATGGGGAGGGGTCCTACACTATGGAAAATATTTTTTAACATTAGGGGAGGGAGATCGGAGCATGAGGAGGGACCCTACACTATGGCAAATATTTCTGTACATCACGGGTAGGAGATCAGGAACAAGGGTGGGACCCTACACTATGGAAAATTATTGTAATATCTCAGGAGGGAGATCAAGGATCGGGGACGGGGGAAGGACAACTACACTATGGCAACAGGGTTACTCTATGGAGATCGATGATCAGGGAGGGGCGTGGGACACTACACTATGGAAAATGTAATACTGTATCTGGGTCGGCGATCGGGGCTGGAGGAGGACACATTAGACTACCAGGGAATATGGCAGTTTGGGGCTTGGGCTGGGGGGCACGCACATTGCCACAGTAATGCCATGCAAATGAGCCCATAATAGGCATGCTACTGGCCACTAGCACCTTGCATGCCCAATGGACCCATCTGCATGGCTACTTTAGTGAACAGCCATTTAGCGCCTGTGTGCTGTTGCTGCCGGCCCATTCTCCTGGCTGGCTGTAGGGGCACTACTATTGTGCATCTTGGTGGTTTTCCTGGGTTAGCACTGCCCCCGCCTGCCCCCACTCACAGTCAGATAGCGCACTGCGTTATCGAACTGTGAACAGCAGGACTGCCCACCAGCGCAACCGTGAGGTACAGCGCAAACCTTTGCGCTGCACTTTGTGTTTTTTAGTGAATTCTAGCCCAAGTCTCAACTGCATAAGTGGGAGTTGGGGCTTTTGGAATGATGCCCCCTAATAATGTGGGAGGGAACTGGTCCTTCGCGGGGACAGGGATCCAACGTAGATTTCTGACTGTTTGAGAGGGATGATAACTTCTCCCAAAAATAAGCGAGGAGTACGAACTGTGTACAGAGTGGCTTCTGAGTGAGGGACAGGGTCGAATACCCACCCTGTGAAGGAACTGCCTGATGGTGGAAGCGTATCCTTCAAGCTGGAGGTAAAGCTGAAGATACAGATGTCCCAGGCCTCCGAAGGGACCTGGATGTCTTGTGGGGTGTGGAGGACAAAGGAGATGAGGGGCAGTAACCTTACTAGGAAGTAGGGAAAGGGTCTGAACATCACTTACAATACAGCCTCATCTCCTCCAAGTCTCATGCATTTTGCGGGAGTCTGCCACACTCCAACGTCACTCTCAGACCTCCCGCAAGCTTAAAATCGAGGCACCCTTCTGTGCTGGAGTTCAGGACCTCTTGTCAGTTTTTTACCTATCTACATAAGTTTTATGGCTATTGCAAGGCAAGCTGCATTGCATAGCCACTGAATAAACTGGCCATGCTCCCATTTAACTCAGTCCTAGCGCGTGAGGCATTGAAGGGGCTGACTCATTGATTGGGTGTAACTTAGAGCCGCCGATTACTTATGGCCAATCAGATTGGCACCTATGCGGTCGGCACGAGCTACTGTCAGGCAATTGCATGTGGTGACGTCACAGTTCCTTTCAGCTGTTTACAGACGGCAATTCGCCGAGTTAGTCCCGCTGTCTTCTCAGAGAAGCCTTTGACAGAATAATTGCCAAGAAAACTTCTTCACGGTTCAAGTTGCAGTGTTGTTGTGGCAGTCAAAAATTTGGCTTTGGCTCCTTGTCAGCCCAAGCGGCTGCTTTACAGGATAAAGTCTGTTGTGATCATTGTGTCTAATTGCTATCTGGCGCGTAAGTAACCTGATCAGGCGTCCGATGTAATTTTCTCAAGTTAGTGGTACAGTGAGTGAGTTGCTTGACTGAAAAAGGAATTTTGTGCGATGTTTATCCACTTGTCCTGAGGCAGATTTGTTCTTCTTGCCAAAATGTTCAGTTTTGCTTGTTTTGTTTAGCGTGGGTTTCACTTGATGACAGCAGTCATTCAATGAGAGTCGGAAGCATACCTCTCAACTGTCCCTGAATTTCAGGGACGTCCCTGATTCTGCTTCAAAATTTTACTGTGTCCCTCCTAAAAATTGTGTTTCCATGACCAAACAGTAGGGGTTGTAAGCACAAAATAATGTCAAACATTAAAGCTACTAACTTGTTATTCCTTAGAAAATGCATTTTACACTAAGCCTTTATTCTACCAGCTTCCTGAGTGAATAGCACCAATTTTGAAAATGTGTCCTGATTTTGGTCCTTTGTCCCGGATTTGTTTTTTAAACCTTGTCCCTGATTTATGAGGCAGAAGGTTGAGAGGTGTGGTCGGAAGAATCAACTAAGAGCAGTCACTTTCTTTCTCATATTTTCCAGCTATTCCATTGTCTGCTACTTGCTTTGCATTATTTAATTTCTAGTTGTCCTAAAGGAGGGATTTTGCAGGGTTCTAAATAATTTTATCCCCCCCCCCAAACTCCTCCCTTGACGTCATCCTCTGGAGACAGTCCTGTGACTTCAACTTCTCAAATTTTCAGAATGTGTTCTCTCATCCTATGGTCTACTGAAGTATACTTATTGGGTTGCCCAATCCCCTTCGGCTCCGTTCCCCCCAGACACCCAGGTGGCATGCTAGGAGCCCACCCTAGTGCACCAAAAGCGTCCCATAGTCTTAAAAAAAAAGTTTTAATCATCTAAAAAAGAAAAGGTTCTCTTTGAGTAGTCCTTGCCCCTCCCCACCCTGCACCCACCCTCTGCACACCCACCTCCCGAACCCCTCTCACCATATACTTATCTTCAGAGCTCGGCACAATGATCTTCGGTGGACCGGGAAAACGTCTGCACTCTTCAAAGCTGACCGTGAACTGAAGAAATGCCGGTAAGCTGTATAATGGCATAAATAAGTTTTTTTTTCAACTTTGGTTCATATCTTGGTAATTTTTCCGAATTTTTACACCACATTTTCAGTGTGGGGTTCTTGGGATCCCATCTTATGAATTCAGTCACTGTCATCTGGTTATTCAGTCCCGAAAGGTTATTTCACGGTCTATGCATGGAACCACCTTTCAGGACTAAGTAAGGAAAAGACAGTGTCGCAGTTCATGAAATGGGCTCACAAAAAGCCTATGTTGCTAATTTGGTGAAAACATTCCAAAAATGACTGTGTTACGAGGTGCATTGCACAGTTTCTCACATGCTTGTAACTTTGCAAATGTTTAATATTTTCACTACAGATTTTCAACATTGACATTTTTTCACACAGCTGTCACTTTTCATATCCTGGCCAAAATGTGTTTTTGCACTACTGGTGCAGAATAGCACGGTTGCTGTGGGAAATCAGCGTTCGGGACAGATTAAGAAAATGACAGTGATACTGTTCATGAGCAGAGCTCACAAAATGCTGATGTTGACAGTTTGGTGAACTTATTCCACTAAATGACTGTTATGAGTGTACATTGTACAGTTTCCATGTATGCTCGTACGTTCGAACATTTTTAATATTTTCACTTCAGATGTTCTATACTGCCTTCCCTTCACACCTCCTTATGAATGGTACAGCTTTCATTTTTCACATCCTGCCCAATCTGTGTTTTCGCACATCTGGCGCAGAATGACACAGTCGCTATTGGAACTCATACCCTTCTGTCCACAATCTGAGTCTGTTTTAGTGCAGTACTTTTATTCACAAATGCTCCTTTTAATATGGCTTAGACGAGGTTATCATCAGTATGTGCAGCTGTACTGATCACCTATTGTTCCTTAAGGTCAGAGAGCAGTGTCTGCTGCAAGATGATTCATTTTAGTTACAACAGAAGTGATATTTAAACAACTAATGGACAAAAACTACTGAGAATATTGATGAAGACCTGGTCCGAACAACATTAAAATGAACGCTCAGTTTAATAATTCTGAAAGCCATGGGAGCCAGGCAAAGTACAAAAAAAAATGTTTCATACAAGACAGGAAATAAGTAGCAATGTAAAATACCATGAAAAAGCGTAGGTTCAAAATTTTCATCAGATTCTTGCACTGCTGCTTTAATCTAATTTTTGTGAGTGCCTATTTGATGTTATAAAAAAATTATTCCAAAATAATAGTACAATTTTTGAATGTTTCCATTATTTAGAGGGAGCTTTTAGTGACACCATATTAGAAGATGGCATCAAGTGACAGTGATCAAGAGAGTGGACCTTCTACACCTAAGAAGGCAAAATTTCAAGTAGTGAGATATAACACAAAGTTCAGACCTGAAATTAGTCACAAGTATCCATGCATCATAAAAGGGAGTTCAGACTATGAAGCTAAGTGTACAGTTTGTGACAAATGTTTTGGTGTTGGGCACCAAGGAAAGAGAGATGTAGAAAGGCACATGAGTAGTGCAAGTCATATTAAAAAAGTGAAGGAAAAAGAAGAAAATACCTGAGTCACTCAGTTCTTCAGGCCAGTTAATGATGCAACAGACAGACAGGTAAGCATCTAGAAGCTAGATTGCTCTATATAGCAAAGTTCAGTAGCTATATTAAATTTTGAATGAGAAATTTCCTAATGATCCCCTTGTACTGTTCCCCAACAATGTGCAACCCATGCCCCCTAGTCCTCTGATTTCCTTTCAGCTGGAAGATGCTCTCCAATGACATTTGGGTTATACTTTTTAGGTACTTGGATGTCCCAGTCATGTCCCTCTCTTTCCCTCATGCTCCAGGGAGTACATGTTCAGTTCCCTTAACCTTTCCTCATAGGAACCCCTTTGCCATCTTTATTGCCCTCCTCTGAACTCACTCCAGCATCTAAGCAGCTCAGAAACAGTCACTCAACAGATGCAAGGCTGGTTACTTGTATATTGGCAAAGTAAGGGACATAATAATGTTGAGGGAATATGAAGATGCATAGATGTAGATGTGGTACCTGCCAGATAAATCAGCGCTCACCACATCATACATACAGTAATACTGACTTGTCAACATTTTACTGTCGGATAATCTTGTGGCTACCTGCACTTTAACGACTTGCATATTAACTTAGCTAATCTGTAGATTTGTGATAGGATCACAGTTAATTATATTTATTCTGGTTTCAGGTAATGAAAGCTGAAGTAATGTTCAGAGATTTCTTCTGGAGCACAACCTCCATTTCAAATTTCTGACCATACAGGAAAATTATTTAGAAATATGTTCTCAGACAGTAAGATAGCCAAGGTGTTTAGCTGTGGACATACTAGTCATCTGTATTGATTAACGATGTAATAGGTCCAAGCACTGTAGAACCTGTTTGAATTTTACACGTGACAACCCTTTTTCTATTGCCATTGATGGTGGAAATGATAATGATATAAAGAAGAAGTATCCTGTGTCAGTTCGTATTTATGATGTGAACAGAGGAAAAGTTTTTCCTCATCTTTTGAAAGTTGCCATGGCAGCTGGTGCTACAGCACAAGATATTTTTGATGCTGTTGATGGTGTGATGGAAGAGCTCAGTATACCTTGGAACAACTGTGGTGTTTTGGCATTTGACAACACTAGTGTCAACACAGGAAAAATAATCACTGATGACAAGGGTAGCAAGAAGGCATCACATGTGCATGTCAATGGCTGTGCATGTCATATGGCACATAACTGTTGCAGACATGCATATTCACAGTTCATGTCGAGGACTGATTTTGACTTGGATGATTTCCTCACTGATCTCTTTTTTTGGTTTCACCATTCATCAAAAAGGAAGGCCTGCTTGAATGAATTTTATGAATTTTGTGACATTGAGAGTCGAAAACTATTATAGCACACAAACACAAGATGGATGAGTATGGAGTCATGTGTTCAGTGTGTTTTAAGTGTTTTCCCCACTCTGAAGTCATACTTTAAGTCTGAATCTTTCAGAGAAGCAAGGTTTAAACGTCTTCAGGCTTCTTTTAATGATGATATGACAGAAATGTATCTTCTATTTATGCAGTCTGTTTTTCCTGCATTTTCTAGTTTTTTTGTGGCTCTTGAACATGAACTACTATGCATTTTTATGCTGAAAGACCTTTCTACTGAACTGGTCCGAAAAATCTTAGGAATGTTTGTTAAACTGTCAGAGTTTCAGACATGTAATCCAATTGAGATTAACTATGAAGAACACATGAATCAAGTTTCTGATTCTCAGTTGTTCATTGGAATGACCACAAAACAGTTACTTAGAAAGCTGACAGTAAGTGGTGATGTTGACATACGAAAAGTAGACCAGTTTTATGATGCAGTAAGAGCATTCTATGTTGATGCTGTTAACTATTTTAAAAGAGTATTTCCATTTGATGATCCTGTATTAGATAATGCAGTATTTGTTGACTACAGAAGAAAACACTGTATTTCTTTTGAGAATGTTGAGTACTTTGTAAACCGGTTTTCACAAAACCTACATGTTGACTTAGATGCCTTACATGAAGAATTTGTGGAGTATAGCTTGTTCTCCTTGCCACCTCACATTACAAACCAGGTAACAAACGAGGGGGTAATTGATCCATTTTCCATGGATCTATTATGGTATTTATTAGGAAACCTGAAAAAATGTTCAGGAGCGCTAACCTTTCCTAACCTTGCTCAAGTGGCCAAGCTGGTACTTACGCTACCACATTCAAATGCTGAAAGTGAAAGGGTATTTAGCATGGCTAAGAAAAATAAGACCACTATGCGCAACAGTCTGAAAGATGAGACACTATCTAATATTCTTTGTGCAAAAATCAATTTGTTTTCAAAAACTGCTTGCCACGACTACCAACCAACAACTGATTTATTGGCTAAGGCCAAGAAAGCTACTTGGTGTTACAATAAGTTACACATGCAGGGGCCAAAATAACAAGTTTGATACCAGAAACCCCAAAGGAACTTTCACATTTTGCTGCCCCTTTTTGTCCTTCTATGTGTGACAGTTCAATGCACAACAAATGCATCAAATCCCTCAGTTCTCGTATCATCTTGGTAGCACTCCTCTGTACCCTCTCCAGGAGCTGTATGTCCCTCTACAAGTGTGGTCTCCAGTACTGTACACACTACTCAATGTGTAGTCTAACCACTCCATTGTACAGCGCCAGTATCACTTCCCTGCTCCTAGAGGTGATCCCCATTATGATGCATTTACAAGAAACACCTTTTGCTGGAAATAACTGGAAACAGTGCGTACAAATATGGTTGGCATACAAAAAAAATGGGGAGAGAGAGTGTGTGCGTGTTTGTGTGTGAAGGAAAGCATAATTGAAAAACAACGCAGCAAAACAGTATAGCAAAGTGAAATAAATATGTATTGTGAAAAAGAAACAAACTTGCAGAAAACACAAACTGAAACATAAAAACAAGTCACTGCCAGTAACCTGAATGTAACTGTACTGCCAATGCACTTGATCATAGGCAACTGACTCTGTTTAATGATAATGCCAGTGCATGCACCTATGTGTTCGAAGCATCTCCAGTTTGTACAAACAAAACAAAAAACTTCAGTTTACAAAAAAAGTCTGTCATTAGAAACGTTCCATTGTATATATTTCCTCTAAGAATGTTTATTCTAGACCTTTATGTGACTGTTTTGTACATCAATGAGTTTAGAGCAGAGCTCCTGTATTGTTAGCTTGCACTTGTGTTGGATGAATATATCTCTTGAATGAACTTTTCAACTTCATCCATTTTTTAAATTTGTTTTTATTGTGACTAATACAATACCAAACAGTGTACAGTTCATGTCTTAGTGTCTTCAAAAACTTCATACCTTTCTAATAATAGTTCAAGCCATTTTAACACATTGTACTTTTCAATCTTTAATACTGTTTAAACTATTTAGAAACAGAGCAATAAAATTGTTTTACGGCATTACTCTGAATTCAAGTTATTGTAAATTCCTTTAAAAATTGAGTGCATTTAAATATATGTGTTCCATTACTAATCAGGCCCTGGCTACAAAATGACTACATATACTTTTACTTACTCTTGTTGGATTCTCTGCTCCCCCAGCCCCCAAAATACTATGCTAAACATAAGAAGAAATGCTTATAAATATGTTATTGTTAGGATTTCACAACTGCACATAGAGGTTTACTCATGCTTAGTAGTTCATTATAAATATCTTCAGTGTACTGTTTAAAATTACTAATTTGTATATTTATTTTATGATCCTAATTCCAGTGTATAGATATATATGTTCCTTGATTATGTATTTTCAGTCTTATTATTTTTATTGAAAAGCTATGCTTTTCAGGTATATAAATATGTATATATACACTGTCTAAGTCAACAAACATAAATGAAGGAAAGTTTTGAAAGAAGCGACAGCTGTCATAATGTGTGTCTGTATGTAATAGTAAAATATGGAATAACTGACTGTTCAGTAAAACTGACATTTAGAAAACATCACCACAATGTAGGGTTTGTTATATAGAGGATAATGTATGGTCATCAATGGTTAACTGGTTTGTTAACTATCATTAGGTTGCCAGGGCCACCATGTAAACCCCCAGGAGCAAAGCTCGGTAAAGGTTTAGATCGCCATGGCAGCCTCGAGACAAGTTAAAAAAAGGTTACCCATCGATGTACTATACATTACATTTTATAGTGTATGGTGTAATTTAGTTTTTTACAAAGAAAGCAGTTCCTGACTGTATTTTTATGTTGAGTGAGGGGACTCAGCAGGCTCAACAGACCTGTGTTGGGACTGCTGCAGATTTCTTTGTGGGCTGAAAAAGACACCAACAGAGGCAGAAGCCCAGTACAAAAGGGCAGTCTGCAGCGCCAGGAGAAACAGAATGAGTGAGTGAGAGGGGGGGGAGTAAGCCACCTCAATGTAGCTCTGTTGGGACAGCAGTGGATTTCTTAGTGGGTAGAACAAGGTGCCAGTGCAGGCAGGAGCCCAGTACAAAACAGCAGCCTGCAGCACCAGGAGAAACAGACTGAGCGAGTGACAGAGGGGCAGTGAGCGAGCTCAACACACCAGCGCAGTCAACATTTGGCATTGACAAATGCTTGTTTTTTATGTTGCCACTGCACTGCCATCACTGCCACGGCCGTTTCAAGCCCATCCAATGCATTTGCATGCATGCCCAGACTGTTTCTGGTTGTTAACCCATAGATGTGACGTACCATCGATGGGTTAACAACATCATGACATCACATTGATGATAAAACGTTGTTATAAAAAGGTAGAATTCTACCTATAACAACGTTCTACCATACCTTATAAAAAAATAAATACTACCATGTGTGAACTGGGTAATACAATAGATCTGCAGTACTACCAATAGAATAACATAAAGAACAGACAAATAATTTACATGGAGCAAGGTGTGGTGGCAGTAGTGCAGTTTACATTCAAAATAAGCACTTAAATGCACCACAGAGCATCTAAAACCCCAGAGCTTCTGGGGACCTAGCGGCCCCCAGACCCCCGGCATTAATAAGTATTTTCTCCATCATTATATGTAAATCTCCAGCAAAATTACTCAAATTGTCCAGCAAAGCTGCAGAACTACCTTGGAAGGTATGCAGCCTCCACCCACCAAAAGGTAGGTAAGGCAGAACTGAGTGGTAGGCCATTAATACAAAATCAGGTGTTGCGCCCAGTGGGGGTCAGCATAACTCTCCACCCCACAGTATTAATAGATGAGGGGAGAAACCTATCACAGTGGGTCCCCAATTATATCTCGTAATGCAAAAATATTATGGTATAGGCTTAAGCAAACAGTTCACATATGAATCAAGCAGGGAAGGCCCCTCTTTCTGTCTGCCACCACTGTGGAGGTGAGAATGCAGTTCAGATCACTGATGTAGCCCACTAAAAGGTCACAGCTCTAGGATGTAAGCAGATCATGAATAGAGCAGTAGTCTGACACTAATGTGATGTGCATGGCTATAGTCACTAATTCAGGGGAGGCAGTGCCAGAGTAGTCCAACTGCTCTCTGACCACTCTTCCCATCCAAAGCAGACCTGAGCAGTTGCCTCACAAGAAATGAAAATTACTTGCTCATCATAACTGTTGATCCTTCAGAATATCTTCACCATTTATTCCCTCTTCTGGGTCTCTGTCTGAGGCACTAGGATCCTATGGAAGCAAAATCTTTTGAAGCTTATAGACAGAGGTGGGTGATGTCAGTGATGGTGCCACTGATGACCCACGAGACATGCACATGACGTGATGTTCATGGACTGGCCAGTAACTGATGCGGACCCCCTGTCTTCCTCAGTTCTGTTGGCCAGGAGAGAAACAAAGTGGAAGAGAAAAGAAAGAGGGGCTAAAAATCACCCAAAGGGATAGAAAAAAGGATACAGGTTATAAAACCATAAAAGAAATAAAATCTGACTAGCAAAAGAAAGGGAGGAGGGGACAGTCTAGGGTAGTGGGTTTAGAGAAGCAGCCTCAGGCTATCTGGGCAGACAGATGAAGGCAGAAGAATACAAGGAAAAAGAGGTACTGGAGAGACAGGGATCAGGGATCCCTTGTCCCTTTCCTTTTTTTTAATGTGATGGAAAAGCCAAGAAAAAGAAAAAATAGGGCTCCCCCTTGCCACTTGAAAGAGGAAAATGGTAAATATTAAGAGCAAAACACCCAGATATATACAACCTGGAATAACTGAGAGAGGCTAGCAGAGCCTCTCAGAGGTCAAAGAAACCCTCGTATGGGGGAGGGGAAGCCACTGCACATATTAAAGTAGAAACAAGGAGGGCTGGGGGGATACTGGGATGCATAGGGAGAGGCATCACCAGTAGAAAACAGGAAGTTATTATCCCTCTGTACAGACAGCTGGTCAGACCCCATCTGGAGTACTGCGTGCAGTTCTGGAGACCCAATCTCCACAAAGACATAGACAGGATGGAAGCTGTCCAGAGGAGGGCAACTAAAATGGTGCAGGGTCTGCACTGGAAGACATATGAAGAGAGACTTACGGAGCTTAATATGTATAGCCTCGAGGAAAGGAGGGAGAGGGGGGACATGATAGAAACTTTCAAGTACCTCAAGGGAATCAACAAAGTCCAAGAGGGTAGCATCTTTCAAAAAAAGAGGTGTGAAAGAACAAGAGGGCACAATTTGAAGATGGGGAGGCAGCTCAGAGGTAATTTAAGGAAGTATTTTTTCACAGAGAGGGTTGTGGATGCATGGAACGGCCTTCCGGAGGAGGTTGTGGAGTCAAAAACAGTGGTGGAATTCAAGCATGCATAGGACAGCCATAAGGCAATTCTAGGGGGTTGGGGTAGGAAGAAGTAGGCTGCTGGTTAACTAGGATCTGCATCTTATCCATTAGGTAGGGAAATGGGCAGACTGGGTGGGCCAAGCAGTCCTTATCTGCCGTCAAATTCTATGTTTCTATGTTTCTAAACAACCAAAGGAGGGAGGGGGGTAAAGAGAAAAAATAGAGGAGAAGAGACCCTCTTTTTTTTCATGTTTGAATGTCTCTTTCTTGAGGTCAGAGGCCCAAAAACATGAGCACCCCCCCTTTTTTTTTTATAAACATGGTTCTATACAGCTAGTGAAAAAGAGGGAAAGGGAAGCCGACAGGAAAGAAGAAAAAAGACAGAGAGGAAAAGAGGGTGACATGCCCAGATACCTGGCTCATGCTGAGTGGAGGATGGTGGATGGGTGTGTGAATAAGTGGTAAAGATATTCTGGAAGATCAACAATTATGGTGGGTACTTCATTTTCATATCTCCCAGGAATCAATCTTTACCATTTATTCCCACTTCTGGGTCTGAGTACCAAACTTGCCAGCCAAGAGGGGGTGGTGCTGGCTCACCCTGAAGGAAATGGTTATTCCCTCAGTCTCCTTTGGAAGATAACCACAAAGAAGCAGGGACCCTCGTGGGTCTGGAAAGACCTGAGACTGGTCAGGGCCAGGTGACAGCTCATGTTGACTGGGAGCAGGAATGAGCCCTGCCAACTCGAGCCTGACTCTGCAGGAAAAGAGATTAACCCCTCCCCCCGGTATCACCGGGTTATTACTCTACACTGGGCCAAGGCTGACAACCTTGAAAGACGAAGCCTTGCCATCTGCCTAATGCAGACTGCAGTTCCCACCAGCCTGGAAGCCACCTCATTGGTGTCATAAGATGCCCTCGCTCGGTGCCTTGCCAGCTCCAGGCCTTGGGTGGAAAGGTGAATGGCTTGCCTGGTTGCAAGGGTGCTAGGAGCTGAACCAGCGTCGTCCACAGGTGACTTCCATAGGTCACCTGATGGGCCTGGTGTGCAGAAATGCACAGTATAGTGCATGCCACCATAAAAATCCTCCTGCTCCAGACATCAAACTCCACAGAGTCTTAGTTTGGGGGGGGCACAGTCATGCACCAGCATCTATGCGCAGTGGGTATGTTCAGGAGCTGGAGCTCAGAAGAGGGATGTGGCATGGCCCCTGAAGTCCCCATGGGTACATAATACCTGTGCTATGTCCCTTGGGGCTGGAGAAGGGGCACAGAGATGGAGCTAAACATTCCTAGATGCCTCTGTGAAAGACCTAGCCATGGAGGAAAGAATGCTGAGTCTCTGCTGAAGTCCCCCAGGAATATCAGCACCAGGTTAACAGGGTTGCAGCTTGCAAAATGGGAAAGGCTAAGCTCCGCCATCATCTCCCCTGGAACTGCTGGTACTGAGAGTACTCAGTATCAGAAGAGATGTGAATGGAGCTGTCCTCTTCCTCAGATGAGAAAGTGGGAGATGACTAGGAGTTGGAGTCAGGGAGTGGAGGTGCAGGAGCCTCAGGCTAAAAAATGGAATGATCTAGGGACCTGAAAATACTGAGAGAATGCAATAGCTGCTGCCCTGAACTGTTCCCAAGACAGGGGACCCAAGGGACCCAGGATGCAAGACCACACCAAGTTCTCTGCAAGGGCTACGAGAATGTTCAGGGGACCTCACCTGGGGGAAGGACACTGCAAACTCATACATCAAAGAGCAATCAACCAGCAAGACTGATTGGGGTGGTGCCCTTGGTGTGGAAGCCCCCAAGTGGGGAGAATGGAGCCATGAAGGTCCCACCAGGTAGCCCCAGTCTGAACCAGTGACAAGGTCAGATGGTTCCAGAGAAACCTGTGGTTCCAAGCCAGTGCTGCAACTCCTACCACCCAATGCCACCTACTCTGGATAGGGAGTGAGCTGCCAGCCTAGCTCTCACTGTTCTATCCTTTCCTGAACTGTCCCTGTCCCTCGGGCTAGGCCTCTGCTCAGAGCCAGAAGTCCTCTGTGAAACTGTGGAGGAACGGGCACCATGGATGGCAAAATCCCCCTCCTCAGCACTGGACCCTTCCTTCATGCCACAAGTGGCACTGGGAGTTCACCCAGCACTGGAACCTGAAGTGGCACCATGAATGGTGCCGGCCAGGATCCCAACAGTCCTGATGGACAGCAACAGCAGACAATGCCAACCTAGATGTTGGCTTAGAACCATGCCCAGGAAGCTCCCCTTCATTGCATGAGTCCAGCCTTATGCTGGAGTCCACCAGACACCCTCCTACGGGTCAGGAAACCACACAGGGGAAGATATCCAGAAGACCTCAACAAGGCACTTATAGGAACCGGTTCAGGAGAGCTTCTCTCTCCCCTGGCATTGTGAGTGGTGTCAGGAAGTGACCTGGTCTTGCTGTCAGCAATGCCCCGCTCATTGGCACCAGCCTCTGTGCCAGGAGTTGAGGTGTCACCAGGTTGCAACACCAAGGAGGCACCAGTGTAGGCTCAGTATATAGCTTTGGCCTCACCATCAGGGGCATCTACTGTCTTGAACAGATGACGGACTGGGAGGGGTGCTCAGCTGGTCTCCCAGTGGGAATCATCTGTCCACTAGACCCCTCTCCCAGGCTATCCAACATCTCGGTGGGGCAAGGGTGAGGAGAAGCCTGGTCTCCCTCAGTAAGCATAGTATTGGAGAGAGGCTCAGGGGAAGAGCCAAGGGACCTTACATTGGCATCCCTGGCGCAACATCTGCCTCTGAAGGTAGGGCACTTGTGACCTCATTTCATCGCATGGCTCTCAAGTGTGCAGAAGTCCATGAGAAGCAGGCACCACACCAATTCATGTCGTAACCTGATCCAAGGCAGGTCCAGCACCTGTAATACCCTCCTAGGTGGAGATGTGTCCCCTACAGGGGCACCGACAGATGTTTTGAGGATTTCTTCTTTTTCAGCTCCTGGAAATCAGACATGACAAAAACGGACCTGGCTATGGATGAGGTGGGGTTAGAAAGGGAGCAGAAGGAGCTTAGGGAGCTGGAATGGGGCCTCGGGCAGGTAGCAAGCTCCATGACCTTTTCAGAGGTGCTGCCTGTCCACGCCAAGGGGGAGGCTAGGGATCTCTGCACTAGGGAATTCAACGCATGGCTGAGGAACTGGTGCAGAGAGGAGCGTTTCAGCTTCACTGGGGACTAGGGACCCACCTGGAGGGATGAGGGCCTGTACAAAGGTGACGGCCTACATCCATCCAGAAGGTGGACTGCAGTCCTCAGTGAACAGTTTAAATGCTATGTTGGCAAGCATTTAAGCTAGCCAAGGGGGAAGGTGGTAGGAGGCAGGAAGACTATAACTGCCCCCCCCACACTTGTTTAAGAGGCCAACAACTGTAAAGCTGGAGTAGCAAAGCCAATAAAGGAAGCAAATAAAACTGGTAGCCAGAGGGTAGAAAAAGGGATTGGGACTGAAAAATGTAAAGGGCAAATAAGGAATGGGCAAAAGGAAAAAGGGAGGGGGGGTGTAAACAACCTGGAAAGCCATTTGTGCAAATGCTCAAAGTCTTGGCAACAAGATTACTGACCTAGAGGCCACCATGGTGGAGGCAGACCTAGACATAGTCATCATCATGGACACCTGGTGCAACGAAAACCAGGACTGGGAAATGGCCATTCCAGGATACTCTATTTAGGAGGGACAGGGTAGGTGGGGGGGTGGGCTCTATGTAAGGGACATTGTAAAGGCTATAGAAATGCAGGGAAAGCAGGGGGGGGGGAGTAGAGGCACAGTGGGTCAGTTTGGAGAAAAGGAACGGGGCCACTATTCCCATAGGAGTGATCTACAGACCTCCACAACAGGAGGTAGATGTGGATGGGGAAATAATGGAAGTAATCCAAAGGATGGCTCAAAAGGAGGAGTTGTTACTAGTAGGATATTTCAATCTACCAGCTATGGATTGCAGCCACACTGCCATGGCAACTACCAGGAGCACGGACATCCTGAACACATGCAGGGTTCATTCCTCAGGCAGCTTGTACAAGAGCCCACACACGAGGAGGCACTACTGGACCTAATACTGACAAATGGAGACAATATTGCTGACTTCAAGGTGGGAGACCACCTGGGGATCAGCAACCATTGTACAATGTGGTTTAATATAAGGAGTGAACTAGAATCGAACCACACAAGGATAAGGGTCCTGGACTTCAGAAGGGCCAACTTCAAGGTCATAGATTGCCTCAGGGATACCCTGGCAGGGATAGGGAAACTAGAGGGAATCGAGGATCAGAGGGCAAAAATTAAGGAAGGTACAGAAAAGGCTACAAATATTTGCGTCAGGCAAGTTGGCAAGGGCAAAAGGAAAAAGAGACCACTATGGTTCTCTAGAGAGGGAGCGGGAAAAGTAGGATCACAAAACAGGCTTTTAGGAGATACAAGAAAACACAGAAGGAGGAGGACAGGGGGATTTATCAGGAGATACAAAAAGAGGCAGGGAAGGCAGTTAGAAGAGCTAAAGTACAAACAGGAAAACACTGCCAGATCACTGAAAAAAGGGGATAAGACATTTTTCAAATACATAAGTGACAAGAGGAAGACAAAGGAAGGGGTAGTTAGGCTGAAAGGGAAAGGAGGGGTTTGTGTGGAGGAGGATCACCAAAAAGCAGACATACTGAATACAAACTTCTGCTCGTTTTTTTACACTGGAGGGACCAGACAGTGAACCAGAGATGCAGGGCAAGGGCAGTAAGGGTAGGGAGATGGACACAAGCCCTTTTACAGTGGAAAGGGTCCTAATGGAACTATCATGGTTGAAAGTGGATGAGGCATTGGACCAGACGGGGTGCATCCCGTGGTTTTGAAGAAGCTCAGGTAGGAGGTAGCTGCACCTCTGACAGCCCTGTTTAACCCATCACTGGGAACAAGGGTGGTACCGGGAGACTGGGGGAGGGCTGATGTAGCCCCACTCCACAAAAGTGGAAGCAGGGAGGAGGCAGGTAATTACAGAGTAGTCAACCTGACCTCAGTAGTGGGCAAAGTTATGGAATCACTGCTGAAGGAAAAAATTGTGGAATACCTTGTGGCCAATGGACTACAGGATCTGCGGTAACACGGTTTCACAGGGGGAAGGTCTTGCCAGACAAACCTGATTGAGTTCTTTGATTGGGTTACCAAGGTAGTGGATCAGGGAGGAGCAGTTGACGTGGCCTACCAGGATTTCAGTAAGGCCTTCAACACCGTTCCACACAGAAGGTTAGTGGGCAAGCAGAGTAGCCATGATATGAGTCCTATAGTAATAAAATGAGTAGAGAGCTGGCTGGAGAATAGGAGTCAGAGGGTGGTGGTAAATGGTGTCCATTCTGTGGAAGGCAAAGTGACCAACTGGGTGCCACAAGGGTCAGTACTAGGCCCAGTCCTCTTCAATGTCTTTATTAGTCACACTGTAGAAGGACTAGAAGGGAAGGGAAGGTATTCCTGTTTCCAGATGACACAAAAATCTGCAACACAGTGGACACTCTGGAGAGGTGGAAAGAATGAGAGAAGACTTAAATAAGTTGGAAGAATGGTCATGAGTTTGGCTGTTGGACTTCAACGCGAAAAGTGCAAAATTGTGCACTTGGGGCACAGAAACCAAGTGACTCTATATAAACTAGGAGGAGAGGAGCTAGCAATCATGAACCAGGAAAGGGACCTGGGGTAATCATTTGTGATAACCTGAAGGTGGCTAAATAGTGTAACAAGGCAGTGAGTAAAGCTAGCAGAATGCTCGGGTGCACAGGCAGGGGTATCACCAACAGAAAGAGGGAGGTAATAATACCCCTGTATACATCCTCTGGTGAGACCCCACCTTCATAAGGACATAGGGTGGAGGGGGTACAAAGGAGGGCAACCAAAATAGTGCAGGAGCCTACATCAGAAGCCCTATGAAGAAAGACTCAAGGAACTGAATATGTACTCCCCAGAGGAAAGAAGAGAAAGGGGAGATATGACAGAAACATTCAAATATCTCACAGGTAAAAACAAGGTACAGGAAGGGTGCATTTTTAATAGAAAGAGATGCTCAAGGACAAGGGGTCATTCTATAAAGCTTGGGGGGCTTAGGGGAAATGTGAGGAAGTTCTTCTTCACTGAAAGGGTGGTGGGTGTTTAGAACAGTCTACCAGCAGAAGTAGTAGAGGCTAAAACAGTCATGAGTTTCAAGAATGCATGGGATAGACACACGGGGATCTAAGAAGTTAAGCAAGTGAGGGAGGGAGGGAATCAAGGACCGAGTAGGGTCAGAGGTGGTTCAGTAGGAAGGAAAAATAGGGCAGACTAGGTGGGCCAGGAGATCCTTATCTGCTGACAGCTTCTATATAAACTGCGAAAAATAACACAAAGAGAAGAATAAGGGCTTGGTGCCGTACTAAGTGGTGGAGAAAAAAAGTGGCACAGAAAACGGAACCAGGGTATGGCACTGAGCCACAGCTGACAACAAACTGAGACATGACCCAGTTGGAAATTCTAAAGTGTTTCCACAGGGTTGGCTCAACAGCAGAAAAAAACAGAACTGAGGCAGGCAGGGGCCAGAGTGGGTTACTAGACAGTTCATGAGTGCCATGTCATACGTGTGTCTCATGGATAGTTTGCTTCCACAGGGTCCTAGTGCCTCTGGCATAGACCCAGTAATAGGAATAAGTGATGAAGATTGATTCTAGGAAGATCTAACGCATTACTGTTAGAGGTAGGAGAATAAATCTATTGGAAACATCTATAACATATCCTGCTGGTTTGGTTAAGATGACCATTGGGAGGCAAGAAGAACACTATCAAATTAAAATATGCAGTACTTTGCAGGTGATACCTGAGCAGTATGTAAAAGCTGTTACAAATGTCAACTAAGATGTCCTATAAATCAGTGCACTTGGAAAGCTGTAACGGGTAATAATCCAAAGAAAAAGGAAAATTATAGTCTCTCAGTTTCACATTTATATTTGCAGGAGGCAGGAAAATCTGCAGAGCTTAATGCAAACCAGAGATCAGGGTATCTGGTCCCCCTATGGCTTGGAGTGTGAGGTCAGTATGTTAAACTGCCAGGGAGGGTCACAGGTATGAGTAGGGTGAAGGCATTGGCATATTCACAAACTTAAAGGAAGGTACTACAAAGATGTACCTAAAGTGAAGTTGCGAGGGGTCCAGTACAATCCTGCTTCTCCCTGCCCAATGGCTGTAGGATGTACCTCATCTTGGGTATACTGAGTCAAGGGGTCACTTTAGTCCTGAAATAAAGTAGTGACTTTCACAGTTCCCGGGAGAAGGGGCCCACCCAACTGCTTGTGACGTTCCACCTTAGGGAAAAGAGCCACAATGTTATGCAGCAAAGTTGTAAGTATTGCTTCTATTGTTCTGTCATGCTTTATTTTATGTTGGCCCTGAAGTAAAGATTTGCTAAACTCGGCATCAGGAGAGTGGGAAAGACCAGCCACTGGCTGCCCTGTGCCTATGGATCCTCCACACCCCCAACGCACACCCCAGCTACTCACCCTGGCCTAAGAGGAGCAATGTACTGTGTCCTACTGAAAGTGCTCAGGTGGGGCAATGTTCTCTCCGGGAAGTTTTCAGGTGGCCAGTATCACCACCACTGTAGACTCCTTGCTGGCTCCTTTGTTTCAATGCTAGAGGAGCCTAACACTGAGATGGAAGAGGAGATGGGGTGCCTCCCCTGGGTGTGTGGTCTGGGAGAGGGATGCCTCGTGCCTGCAGATCAGGCTCCAGCTGCTGACTGGTACAAGTTTAGTATGGGGTTTTCAATTTTAATTGATTCTTGTGCAGAGTTTTGCAGAATGGGGACATATTCCCTTCTTTGCCACATGGTAATGGAGGCATAATCATTGTCAAAAAAAAGATTTCTGTTTGGCCATAAAAGACAGTTTTTTTTGCCAAGCTAGTTGAAGAATCTTTTCCTTCACCATATAACCGAGGAAGTGGTTATTATTGATCTCGGATGAGCATCTGGGGGAGGTAGGTTTAGGGCCTAAAGCCTGATGTGTCTGCTCGATACAGTTAGCAATCTGCCTCCAGATCCAGTGTGGTATGAAGCATGCTATTAACCAAGTCAGGTAGATTTGAGCCCTCCGAGATTTCTGGCAGGTCATTCAGGCATATATTCTTGTGCCTGGCCCAGTTCTTGGCATCTTCTCAGCAGGCCGTGATCGGAGTTCGGGTGTCAATTATGTCCTTCTGTGTGGTTTCCAGCTGCTCTACTCAGGCGTAGCTGTGTCATGCTTCTCCACTTCATGTGACCATTGCTCTAAAACCATCACATCTTTTTTAATATCCCACAGGGTCTCCTTTATACCAGCTCAAAAGGCTTGAATCTCCTTGTAGATGGTTTCCAGCTTAATCTATTTTTTAAAAGTTTGTTTCAATTTCACCAGTGAGTCTCTATACCCCTGCGAAAGTTCTGAATCTGCAAGCTACAGTTGGGATTTAGTGGCACCCTCCATCTAGGCTGACAGTTTCAGTTTGTTTGGCTTCTCCATATGCTGTTTGTAGCTACTGGAGTTTAAAAAAAGAACTAGTTTGAAGGGGTTATTCTGGCAGTGTGAATGGAGACGAAATTTCAAGCGGCCATATTGTCCGAGACATTACCAGAAGGCCCCAGTATGGTCACTTATAATGTCAAATTATTTGGGTGTATCCCCCCTACAAATGGGGGTTCCCAAAAAGTCTTCCTTGAGCTTGCCTAAATGCTCACTGCCAGGCTGGTGTCCTGCATTTTAGCAGTTTAAATGTGATTACCAGAGCCTATATAGCCTCTGTGTACTGTCTCTTTAAGAGCTGCCTAATTGCAGCTTAAGTAATCTGAGAGGGAGCTCTGTTGAAAGATGTAACTATTTGCTGAAAATCATTCAGAGTGATAATGATAATGTAGTTTGTCTAACCTGCTTTCTTTGCAGCAAGGACTGTTTTGTTTTGTCTCCACTATCTTGGTCCTGGATTGCAAATTGGACCAATCATTTCTGGTGGGACCTAAAATGTAGCCGGACTACAGGAGCTGTCTGAAGTCAAAATCTGTAGGAATTGTAGTTTTGAACTTTTTGCGCCTTTTTTGCAATTGAAGGGGGAGCTCTTGCTTTGACTGACAGCCAAATCAGCCAACCAAATATTTTGGATCTTGGGGAAGTCCCGGGCTGCTTGCAGTTTTCAGTTAGATCTAAGCTGAAAGCTGAACAAGAAGGAGCTGAAGTGATTCTGAGCAGCAATCCTGAGTGGATTCGCATGGGAGAAATGTGAAAAGGCTAAGTTTTTGGCCTGCATGTCAGTGTGCTGCTCCTGAGAGGGAGAGAAGAGAATTATTTTGGACTAAATCCAAGTTTGTGTGACTAAAATAAGCTACTGAAGTGGGCCAGGCTCAACCTGAAGAAGACCGAAGATTTTGCTGAATACGATCGGCCTGTCAGGAGTTCCAGTTACCCCTAAGCCCCCAGTGTTTGCAGAGACTTTGTGATTGTGACCGGGGAGTGCTTTGCCTTGTACAGTAGAATTCCCTTACATATTAATGTGCTATGAGCTGCTAGTGGGTCGTGAGTTAGTCCCACACTGTGTGAACTGTGTTCTGCTTGCTGGAAGCTGTATCCAGCCCAAAACGGACTGCAACCGAATTTGTCTCCATGCGGTCTGGACCTTGCCAGACTGGCCCAGCCAGACTACCCACTGCACAGAGAAGCCATTGATGAGAGACCTGCCTGGGGAACAGCCCCCTGCTCCACGCTTGAACAGAACGACGCCTCTGCGACTCATGTGGACCTGCTTCTCCTGGCATTCCAGATCAACCACCTGCAGTCTCGATTTTCGTCCAGCCCGTGTCCAGTCTTAGGTATCGTGAGTAAATACCAGGGTGGCTCCCTGCAACAACAGCTTAATCTGAGTGTGTCATCTGATTGTCCTGTTGTTTCATTTCCTTTACGAACTGAGCCCTCTGGCTCTAGATTACAAATATTGTGTACTGTGCATGTTGTGTTTTCCATCACAGGGCCCCAACCAGCTACGACGCCGGCCAACCCCGGGCAACAGTCCTGGCTAGCCCATCTCTTCTCCACCTGGGTACCCAGAGGTGTGACTGTGTGGGGGGACTCAAAGCGCATACACAACTGCTTGATTGATATAACCTTTAAGCTAATTAACCTGATTTTGCCCCTCCCTTGTTCAAGTCCCCTGAATAAATCAGATCTAACTTTTTCTGCATGTAATCTGACTGTAGTTCCAGTTTGTGCTCAAAGTACTGTACTGTTGCTATTTGCTGTGCATAACCTTGTTTTACAGGGGGTCCCCAGGGTCGAGACAGAGGAACCAGCCCTGGTGGTAGGTGCAAACAGTGTGGGTACTTGTATGGTGTACCAGGGGTATTGTGAAAGTGATTATTATACAGTGTTCAGGCCACTAGAGAGGAAAGAGGGGGTTACAGTGTCCTGGAGGGCTTTGCCCAGGTTAGTTTGACCACTGCCAACCCTGATCTCTGGGTGGAGGCACCCGTTTCAGAACTCAGGCCCCTTAACCTGGGGGTTATTGGGTCATGGGGCTTTGCTCGAACGCCTGAGGTCCATTTGTGGACTATCGAGTATGATCCTCAGACGGTTTTCATCTTTCCTCGAACGGAGAATGCAGAGAGTGGTCTCGGGTTTGTATTCATCCGGGGCCTTCTCTCTGCCTTGTGGGGTACCTCAGGGCTCGGTGCTTTCCCCCATGTTATTCGCAGTATATATGCTACCCCTCGGAGACATTGTAAGATGGTATGAGCTTAGGTTTCACTGCTATGCTGATGATACCCAGCTCTGTCTTTTGCACCCGACCAGGTTAGTGCTATCTCAGTACTGAACAACTGCCTCGCTGATATCCAAGACTGGATGAACACCAGCGGTCTAAAGCTGAACCCGGGAAAGACTGAGGTTATGGTGGTGGACCCGGGTCGCAGGGTTGAGGGTGTGAGAACTGGGCTCCCCTCTGGATTAACCCTGGGGGTGGACCAGATCCTCACCTCTGAACGGGTGCGTAACCTGGGAGTGGAGCTTGACACTGGTCTGACCCTCCGTTATCAGGTGTCTGTAGTTGTCAAGACTGCATTTTTCATCTTAGGAACATTGCCAGGATTAGGCACCTGGTTCCACCTAGCGACCTGCCGGTTTTGGTCCATGCCTTTGTGACATCTCGCCTTGATTACTGTAACTCCCTTTACCTAGGATTTCCTGGGGCTGATATCTGCCGCTTGCAGCTAGTGCAGAATGCGGCAGCACGTTTGTTGACTGGGACATCCAGAAGTTCTCATATTACCCCTGTGCTGCGCACTCTGCACTGGCTGCCAATACAGTGGCAGATCACCTTCAAAGTGGGTCTCATGACCTACAAAGCCCTACATGGTCTTGGTCCTGACTATTTGAAAGAGCTCCTAATGCCCTACACCCCTCTGAGACAGCTTGGCTGACGAGGGGTTGCTGGAGATTCCGAGGGTAAATTTGAAGTTTTCTGGAGCTCGTGCTTTTGGATTTGCTGCTCCTACCCTCTGGAATTCTCTGCCCCGTCAGCTCCGGGAGAACACGACGGTGGGGAGTTTCAATCTGGCACTAAAGACTTTTTTATGGGAGAAGGCATTTTCTGCTTTGCTGTAATTGAATATCTTAGTTTTGTAATATGCGTTTAGAGTTGTTTTATTGTATGTATTGAATATGTTTGTGTTTTTGATGTACAGCGCTTTGAAAACCTTGAAAGGTGCTTAATCAAATACATTTTATTATTATTATTACAGTATTATTATTATTAACCTGCTACTAGCCAAGCAGGTAGGGGTAGTAGCCCTTGGGATAGCGCCACCTAGAGGTTACATGTGTACCTGTTCTTGCAGAAAGAGTAAAAATAGAATTTTTTTTAATTTTTATTAGCTTTTAACATGTTACATACATATGAACTTTTCTGAGAACCAAGCATAGACTAGATGTCACAGGCATGTATACACAAGATATGAACATAGCTCTTTGACTTACAACATATGACAGTAATGAACCATGAGGCTGCATGACCATATAGTCCAAAATGTAGTATTATCAGAAAAGTCCAAAATGGTGCATTGTACACCAGGCACATCATGTTAATGTGATGAGGCCCATGAAAAGTTCTTTAATTTGTACAAGTAGACACTTGTGGCAATCCAGAAGGAACCAAGCTTCCCATCAAACTTCTTTTCTATAACTGATAGAGTACCACACATGAACTGATCTACTGCATTACTAAAAAAAAAGGAACATTTATTAATCAGTAACAGCAACACTTGTGCTGCACTTAGTACCACCCCATGAGCTTCCAGTACATTGGAAGCTCTAAAATGCAATCTAGTAAATTAACATGTGGTTACATTTTCATTATCAGAGTTTCAACTCTCTTCTCCTGATTTGGGTGCAGTTTGTGTCTGGGCAAAATCTTTTTTTAATGCTCTCAAGATGTTTCCTCATTTCTAGCAGATTTGTAAACAAAAAGACCTTGCCAGCATACTGGATCCAAAGTTTGGTAGGAAACTCCAATGTGTGTGTAACCCTGAAAGGCGAAGGCGCTGAGCTCTGCTCCAACTGATTCAAAGCCTGTGCGACGTTGCTGTGTAGCAAAGCTTACAACAGGAAAGCAATAAAATTGGGTCCCATCAGCCAAGTAACTCTGGTCTTCTCACTTTGCTGCCATTAAGAGGTTATATTTTATATGGGTTCCTGCTGTAACTACCAACAAAGTCCATAACTGGTTGGGTGTTGAAGGCGGTTTCCTCAGTGCCGCTATGTATACTTTCAGAATAGTTCTGGTTGAGTCAATGTTCAGTGGTTGCTGCAATACATTTTGTACATAACCAAACTGGACTTCTGGATTCAGACCCTCAAGCAACCCTAGAATACAACGATTGGCACTCTGGGCTCTGTCTTCAAGATATTCCAGTTTTATTCTGAGGAGGCGATTTTCAGCCAGACTGCCTGACACTGCAACCACTGATTTGTTTGCTGAGTCAGTGGTCAAGCGAGTCTCTGTAGAAGTCAACACTGCACCCACCAATCTGTTTGCAGAGTCAGTGGCCGAGCAGGTCTCAGCAGAAACTAGGTTCATTTAATTTCCAGCAATATGAATTTACAGTTCAGAGCATCCACTTCCTGTCCATGTCTCTAATTGCCTGTAGGAGTACACTGTTAGAGGGCTCCAGCCCCTGCTTACCTCGTGTTCTGTTCCGCTCAGTCCTTGCTGCTCCTGAGGGCTCTGCTTCTTCCCCTTCACAGCATCTTGCCCTGTGGGCTGGCACAACTATCCCATACTTAATCTGCACAACTTTTATATTTACAGTACTTCTCTAGCTCCGCTCGATCTCTTCAGCAATGTAAGTTTTACCTAATAAAAAATTCCACTAACGGTTTATTCTCCCAATTTGTTTAATGGAATCCAGAGCTACACTCTGAAGCATCTGATTATATCAGCAGCTGGCTCTACCCCCCCCCCCAAAAAAAAAGAACTGCTGTACCTGACCTGAACTTGTACATGTTACTAGCAATTACATTAAAATCTGAATAAACTCAGTTTTTAAAGAAAGAATCTATGATTATACAGTATGGTTTATGATATGTGGTTTAAGAGCGAGTTTCTGGTTTAGGGAATTTAGGGTCTTACAGCAAAGGTAAGTATTTGATATTTTTATTTATTTATTTGTTTATTTATTTACTTACTTTTATTTGTTACCAACAGAATATATGTGGCCAACCACAAGAGTGCATCTCAAGCAGTTTGCAAATATCAGTCAGTCCCTGGTAGTGTACTACACATTAAACCGTCTTATAGAAATAGGACATTACTCGCCCTTAAAAAAGTACTGGAACCTGAGAAGCCTTACAGCTCTACTCATAATGGAGTTTTAACAATGATGACTCTAGAGAATTAGAAAGATGCGTCACACTCCTCCTTAAAATTCAGAATGCCCATGACAAGATCTTTCAAAGTAGTGGGGCTTACCTGCAGACATGAGCAGTCTGGAGATATAACTATCTACCCATAATCATCCACAAAAATAAACCACGGCCGCAGCCATTTCATGAAATCTGTGATGAAGTGATGTCACTGAGCAGCAATTTGTATTGAACAACATACAGCTTGCCCCACACTGACATCACCGTCTGTCTCACAAGTCCAAGAAATAGCCGCTGCCTTGATTTAACTTACAGGTGATTTCGATATTTACACCTCAGAAAAGCTGACACCTACTGGTAAGCCCAGTAACTAATTTGAAAGATAATTTCATGGGATTTCAGAATCCGATGGACCTGGCACATGTACCTTCTCCTTTAATAGGTGAATGATCCTTCCCATTCTGAGCTTTGCAAATGGTACAAGAAAGAAAGGACATTTTTGCTGGGTCAGAATAAGTCTGTTTTGTTGGAGGGAAGCATGATGTGTGATACCCTCTATTCCTAATTTACACAATACGCTGAGCTGCAGAAGCACACTGGTTTCAGCAGAAACCTGCCATGTGTTACTTCATGTCTCTACGTGACTCTGCACAAACCAGGCGACTGTCAGCACTGTACTGTATGTCCTCTAAAATCAAATGTCAATTTAGTGAGTTCCTAAAGAAGAAAAGTCAAATGATGACAAACCACTATTAATAAACCAGAAATGGCCAAGCACTGACAACAAATTCAGCAGGGCCTTCCTGATTCAAGGCATGCCTCCCTCTTTGGAAACCAGGCACAAAACTACATGAAAACATAGAGCGACGGGAGCAGCGAAGCCCCCACACACCCCAAAAATAAAACCTTTATGGAGACCTTTATGGGCATGTCTGAGATTGTGGGATGCTGGAACTGCTTACCAACCAAAGTCATAATGGCAGGTAGTTTGACGTTATTTACAAAAGGACTGAATACCTATCTTCAGTAAAAAGGTCAGTTGGTATGCTCTCTGAGTCAATGCCGCAGGGGACACGATAGGTTCACATTTATGGGAGGAGGCGGGAGATGGGGAGGGCATATGGGGGGGCAGCTGCAGTCTAATGGACTGAAGTGCTGCACACTCGAGCAGACTAGATAGACCGAATGGCCTGTATCTGCTGGCAATTTCATATGTTCGTATCCTTTGTCCTGATTGTATTGCATTGCACTGTATGTCTGAACTGTGGAATTCAACTGCCCTTTTAGTGTTGCCACCGTTACATGTACCTGTCTTATGTCCCCGTTTTTGACTCAAAATCCTCCTCATAAGACTGACACTGGTCACTGAAGAGTAGGGATTTGAAGTATGCAACAGCGTCACACAGTGTTGGGAGTGCAGTTCTTTAACAGCAGGTTTTCACTCTAAATCACAATCACTTTTGGAGTGGACATTACAATTTTTTTTTTACAATGTGCTTCATTTTGTTCCTTTGTCTCCGATTCTCTTTCAACTTTGTTTCAGATTTATGAGACAGTGACTTGAGAGGGGCACCTATACTCATCTGCAGTGATGCGAACTCTGAAACCTGAACACCACAGTCCTCATTTCACTCAGAGCCTTAACACACGGTAGCAGTCATATTCTAAGTCTCACCTTTCCTCCATTTGTGGAGGTTGATGCAAAGTAATGTCCCCATTGCTTCCTGTTTGTCGGGGTGCTCGTTCCTCATCAGGTGAGGATACTTCTTCCGTTTCAGTAGGATATTGCTGTTTCGGTACTGAAGAGGAATCTTCTATAGCTGATGGATTTAAGCAAATAAACAAGCAAACACACACACACACACACGTTAGTCTCTGAGTTAAGGTTAGGGCACTAACAACAAAGAAAGTGCAATCTTTAAGATTTATGCCATTTCTTTCGTTACCAAGAAAGCTGCACTGATGCATTAGGAGCTATAATAAGGTTTCTCTTGCAATACAAATTCTCACAAGGAAAATTATCAGAATTAGCTATGGGCAGTCAAGGTAGCGAGATCACAGCGATTTCATTTTGATGCAATAAAGCTGGTTTACATCAGAGTAATCTGCCCTTCAAAGAGTACAGTTCCCACTGTACTAAGGCAATTAGCCTCCTGCTGAGCTACACTTACAAACTTGCTCTCAGTAGCTTTTTTCTTGAGGGTGGAGGTAAAAATCATCATAATTATCATTTATTTAGGCCAGGTGGTGCTGAGGGTTGAGGTGCTGGATGCCATACCTTGCGCCACGCTGGCGACCTGGGTTCAAGAACAAGCCCGGGCCGTCGGGGGTCGGCAGGGGAGGAGAGGATTGAGTGTTCAACGACAGCTCTCCTCTCCTGGGGAGGGTGGGTTAATGATTCCCCGGTGCTAGCAACTCCCAGCAGAGGCTGGGGGTGTAACAGCCAGGGATCACATCAGAGATGGGAAGGAGCATCGGCAGACATCTGCAGGAGGGGCGCGGGAGCGTGCTCAGCCCGCTCTGAACGTCATTGCACGTCCGTGCTCCTGGGTGGGGGGGGAGATCCCGTACAAGGAAGCCACCCGTTGGCTGGGAGGAAGATGTCACCTGCCCCCACCTCCAGTGCCGGACCCTGCCCACCTGATCTTGTCTCGCCCATCACCTCCGCCCGAGGAGCATTAGAAGTGGGAGCGCCGAGGAGCAGAAGGCAGCCCCGCTCCAGGGGGCGTGGACCAGGGGATTCTCCAGAAGTGTGTCATGGGTGAGGGGAGACAGAGAGCTCAGATTGGGAGGATCTTGGCAGGAAGGGAACAGGCAGGACAACCGATGGGTCCCTAGCCAGCGGTGACAGTAGGGAAAATAGTTGTGAAAAAAAATATCATTTATTTATTTTCCTATGGAAGACCAATCAGAGTGCATTCCTGTAGCAAGCCACTTAGCACAAAACCCACACAACATACTGCAAACAGAATAGCAGTAGATACATCTGAAGCTAAAGATAACAAATACAGAATAGCCAAGCAAGTCAGCAGTCATCAATAATAATATTCCCAAAGGCTTCCCTAAACAGGTTGCATTTTAACAGTCATTCAAATGCCCCTTAATAGAGCTGCAGAGATTATCAGCAGTCACTCCAGACCAGTAGGTCACTGAGATTTTCTTATTCCAGCAAAATTCTAGTCTCAGTATTAAAAATAACAACTCCCTCTGCTTAACATAGTAACAAACCTTAACAAGCACCACCGTATCTCCAAAACAAAGCAAATGTCATTGCTTTTCATCACAATAAACATATCACCTGCAGTGACCCTCTGAAATGGTTCTCTTTTTGTTATTCTAACACCCCCACCCAAAAAAATTTGATAATTTACATTACTTCACTTACGAGAAGGATAAACAAACAGACGGACACTTATTAGGACAGACAGTGCGGTTATGTGGTTATAGTATTTGTTTATTTATTTCACCAGGAAGAGACTCCATTGAGCAATGCTCATTCACAAGGAGGTCCTAGGTAGGACAGCATACAATAGTGAAAATACAGTGGTAGTATTGCAGTGTTTGGAATACTGAGTATGTTGAATACATATTCAAAATACTATGTTTGCATGACACTGGAATACAGACTCCACTTGCATTCTCAGGTAACATGTACAGTAAGTTGTAGCGTTCAGAAAAAAGTACCATTTTGGCCAGCTTGACGACACAGCAGTACCACAACTGCTTGCACTGCCGGTGACCTGGGTTCAAGAACAATCCTGGGTTGTTGTGAGTCAGCTGAGTGGGAGAAGGATCACGCGTCCCAGAGGATGCCCTTCTCCTTCCAGGGGGAGGGAGCCACTTCTTGCTGCAGCACTGCTACCCGTGGACATGTGGGTGGTAAGGCGCATGGGACACAGTGAGGGAGGGAAGCTGCATAACATGTTAGTGTGCCGTCCCAATGCCGGTGTCTCTACGGGGAAAGTGAGGTGGAAGAAAGATGGAAAATGCCCTGACCAGCAGGATGATAACTGCCCCTCTGCATGCCCCGCAACGGTGACCTGGGCACCTCCCGGACATCTGGATCTGCTGATCGGTTGGTCGAGGGATTCCCCACCATCCTGCCATGATGGACAAGCCATGGGGAACCCAGGAGAGGTAAGTCCAGGGAGAAGCCAGGTGATGGGGCTGGGAGGGTCAGTGGGAAAGTGGGAGTTTAGATGGAGGAGCAAGATGGTGACCACGTTGAGTCAGCCACTGAGGGCTACTAAGAGTTATGGATTTTAATTAGTTTTAAACTTTAAGATTTACTAAGTTAAAGTTTATTAGTTTTATTATTTGATTTGTTTGTTAACTGCGCCTACTATGCTACCTGGATACATTTGATATCATTACCCGCCGGAACCAAGGGCTGACTACACAAACTGTATGTGCTAGTTTTAGCATCGTATAAATACAGCTGAAGACCAAGAGTTTGATCTAGGTTTGCTTGACTGACCTGTTTTGGGATTTTTATTGACTCTCACCATCTCGCCAGGACATTTGGAACTGTGGATCTGTTTGTTGAGTTTTGGAAGAAGTCGTAATAAGGGAAGGAGTTCAGTTTAATCAGTGGGCTCAAGCAGGGCTCACTGTGGCAAATACTGTTGGGCGAAGATCTATTTGTGTTTCCGGGAGCTAAAAAAAAAATAAACGGCTGCTGTTTCGGTCTTCGACTGGGCAGGAGTCGCCTCGTTTATTCCCTAGGGAGCTGGGGGTAAACTGAGGCTTCTCCTAAGCTGCCTTAGGGGTCAGCCACTGAGCTGATTGCTGAGGTGTCTGTAGCCGCTGGTCGTCGACCGGCTGGGGGGCGTTCGGCTTCTGTTAGCGAAGGGGTTTGTTTGCCTGCCTGTGACTGTTCCCTTGGAGTTGCTTGTTTGTCCAGAGTCTTTTTGGTTTTTGGGATTGAGTTGCGAGGATCTATTGCTGGGGGTCTGTGCTGAGTGTTGTCTGGCCTTCCCTGCTTGGATTCGACCTGGATTCCTGTTCTGTGACTGGATCTGGTTTGGTACTGTTGGAGAACAGTATGGTTCATAATAAACACAGCAATAGAGTCAAGCCATACAAAGACAAAAGTACTGGACTTTAGGAGGGCTGACTTTGCCAAAATGGGTGAGTGCCTAAGGAATGCACTAGCAAATGGGCGGGAAGGAGGGGTGGAAGAACAATGGGGAATAATAAAAACTGCCATCACAGAGGTAACGAGCCTTTGTGTGAAGCAAATAAACAAAACAAGACGATGTAAGAAACCACTATGGTTCTCAAAGAAAGTGGCAGTGAAGGTTCAAGAGAAAAGAAAGCATTCAGGAAGTACAAGGAATCCGTGCAGGAGCAGGACAGAGAACTGTATCAGTTAAAGCAAAAGGAGGCTGGGAAGGCAGTCAGAACAGCAAAGGCCCAAACCGAGGAAAAGATAGCCAACTCAGTTAAGAAGGGGATAAAACCTTTATAGGTACATCAGGAGCAAAGGAAGACCAAGGGAGGGATAGTGAGGCTTAATAAAGGGAGGAGGGTGGGCAGAGGAGACTGTAAAAGGCAGAGATACTAAACAAATATTTTTGCTCAGTATTTACAAGGAAGAGGGGAGGTACATAAACAAACAGTAGTAACACTCTGGATACAGAAGTTGATACCAGCCCATTTACAGAAGAAAGGGTTCTGAAAGAACTCTTAAAACTGAAGGTGGACAAAGCAATGGGGCCTGATGGGATTCATCCCAGAATTCTAAAAGAACTAAGGGTAGAATTAGTGACACCACTGACTACCCTCTTTAACAAATCATGGGAAGATGGGGTGGTACCCGAGGACTGGAGGAGGGCAGATGTGATTCCCCTTCACAAAAGTGGGAGCAAGGCAGAAGCAGGAAACTATAGACCTGTTAGTTTAACCTCAGTGATAGGGAAAATGATGGAATCACTTCTAAAGGAAAGAATTGTCGAGTATCTAGAGGCCAGAGGGGCACAGGACCCTAGGCAGCATGGATTCATGCGGGAAGGTCATGCCAGACGAATCTGATAGATTTCTTTGACTGGGTGACCAAAGTAGTAGATCAGGAGGGCTGTGGACATGGCCTACCTAGACTTTAGCAAGGCATTTGACACAGTCCCACACAAAGATTAATATACAAGTTAGCCAGCCTGGGAGTGGGTCCCAAGATGACAGCCTGGGTAAAGAATTGGCTGGAGAATAGGACACAGAGAGTAATAGTAAATGGAGTCCACTCAGAAGAAAGGAGGGTTACTAGCGGGTACCGTGAGGGTTCAGTATTAGGACCAGTCCTCTTCAATGTTTTATGTATACATTGCAGAAGGACTGGAAGGAAAAGTATGTCTCTTTGCAGATGACACTAAGATCTGCAACACAGTTGATTCACAGGGTGGGGTGGAAAGATGAGAAGGGACTTGGCAAGGTTAGAGGAATGGTCAAATGTATGGCAGCTTAGATTCAATGCTAAGAAGTGCAAGGTAATGCACCTGGGAAACAAAAACCCAGGGAAGAGTACACAATGGGGGTGAGATACTAACAACAACAAAATGGAAAGGGACCTGGGGTAGTCATATCAGATGACCTAAAGGTGGGCAAGCAATGTGAGAAGGCAGCAAGGAGGGTGGGGATACTGGGATGCATAGGGAGAGGCATCACCAGTAGAAAACAGGAAGTTATTATCCTCTGTACAGACAGCTGGTGAGACCCCATCTGGAGTACTGTGTGCAGTTCTGGAGACCCAATCTCCGAAAGACATAGACAGGATGGAAGCTGTCCAGAGGAGGGCACTAAAATGGTGCAGGGTCTGCACGGAGGACATATGAAGAGAGACTTAAGGAGCTTAATATGTATAGCCTCGAGGAAAGGAGGGAGAGGGGGACATGATAGAAACTTTCAAGTACCTCAAGGGAATCAACAAAGTCCAAGAGGGTAGCATCTTTCAAAAAGAGGTGTGCAAGAACAAGAGGGACAATTTGAAGATAGAGGGGGCGGCCCAGGTAATTTAGGAATTTTTTCACAGAGAGGGTTGTGGATGCATGGAATGGCCTCGGAGGAGGTTGTGGAGTCAAAATCAGTGGTGGAATTCAAGCATGCATGGGATAGTCATAAGGCAATTCTGGGGTGGGGTAGGAAGAAGTAGGCTGCTGGTTAACTAGGATCTGCAGCTTTATCCAGTAGGTAGGAAATGGGCAGACTGGGTGGGCCAAGCGGTCCTTATCTGCCGTCAAATTCTATGTTTCTATGTTTCTATGTTTCTATGAGAAACTGACTTGCCTTTCCCCTGCCCTGCTCCTGGATATAGGGGTGGTGAGAGTGCTTTGCACATCTATTTTTCTTTAAACAGTTATGGATTAATGTTTGGATTAATTTATAAATGGTACCCCACCATGTGAGAGGTGGTATTGGGGGAGTACACAATATTTGCTTAAATTTTTGACATACTGGTGACTTGTTGGATTGCTTGCCCGTGAGAGGTGCTGCATTGAACTTCATAATGCAAACTCTGTTTATTTTCTGTCAGTTATTTTAGTTTCAGCCCAGGCTTAGTATCCAGCAGCATTTGATGACATTGGACATCGTGTCCTTTTGGACAATTTGATGCCTAATTTGTTACTATATTTTTTGTTATTTGGGGTTATTTTTGGGTTGGGGTTTAATTTGTATATTTTGGGTGGGGTTTTATTTTATATTTTTGTAATATTGCTTGTTTTATTCTGCTCCCCTTTTTTAGAGAGAGTGGAGAGTGTTTTTATTCATAGGTTTGATATTTATAGGTTTAATTCTTGTTTTATTTTTTTTGTTTTCTTTATAGTTGATCTGATTAATTAAAATGTGTTGGACAGGTGCAGTGATGGTTGGGCATTATTCGCCCACCAGGCTCAGGGAATTGCATCCTTTTGAATGCCCACCATTGTCATCCGACACCTATTTTAGGTGTCGTGAGTTGGCATCCTGAGGAAGCGTGGACGAAGGTGGAGAGCTGGGCCTGGTGGGGGACAGGAAAGGGGAGGGCGGATTGGGGTTTTGGGGTCCAGGAGATGCCCTGGGGTGAAATGGGGGTCAGGATAGAGGTTACTTTTGTCTTGTCCCCATACCCAAGGGTTCTGAAGTAACTGGACAGGTGCTGAGGTCTTCCCCGACAGCTCATCCTGCCCTGGCAGTGTTATGCAATGGCAGATCAATTAAGAACGAGACAGCTATTATTGCAGATCTTGTTGGATCAACTGATCTGGCTTGCATCACCGAGACCTGGCTGGATGAAAATCCAGGCCCTATATTGGCCTCGGCAACTCCAGCCGGGTTCTCGGTGATGCACAAGGCTGGATCGTAGGGGCGGGGGTGTGGCCATTATGTTTAAGTCTGAGCTGGGCCTTGTGGATGTGCCATTGGGAAACACCAGATCCTTTAAATATATCCTGGGAGAGGGTGTAGGCTGTGGGATTCTCCTCGTCTACCGTCCAGCAGGTGATGGTGGAGAATTCCTGCAGGAGATAGCAGACTTCATCGTTGACCTGGTGTTGAGGTTTCCCAGACTGATAGTTCTGGGGGACTTCAATGCCTGGGTCGATGATGAACTCTCTCACTTTGGTCAAAATCTCTTCCAGCTGATGAATATGCTGGGCCTGACACAGGTAGTTACCTCCTCGACCTATATAGGGGGTCATTCATTGGATCTGGTCTTTCTTTTGGGTATGGAGATCGCTGATTTGGGGGTGGAACCTGTCAGTTGGTCTGACCATTACACCATAAGGTTCAGTTTCAGGGCTCCTCCAATAGGTCTGCTCCTACGGAGATGGTTCAGTACCGCCCTTTAAGGAGTGTTAACCCCAATAACCTAATGGCGGTACTGGATCTATCGAGCTTGTCGGGTGAATGCATGAGTCCAGATGATCTTGTATTAGCCTATAATAAGACTGTAGGAGATGCTCTGGACAAAATTGCTCCCGTTTGTCTTCGGCCTCTCACCCTTCATCCAAGGAGCCCATGGTTTGATGGCTCTTTGAAGGAGTTAAGGCGAGTTGGCCGAAGGCTGGAGAGAGCCCGGCGGAAGTCGGGCCTTGATACCGACAGGCCTAGGTTGATGGCACATTATGATAGCTATCAATCAGAAATCACTCGTAAGAAGGCAGAATTCCTGTTCAGAGAGATTTCTGCTGCACAAAATCAACTGGCTCAGCTTTTCTGGACCGTGGACAGATTGTGCAATCCAGTCTGTCTTCAGCCCAGAGAAGCTCTTACTCAGCTAAGATGCGAGGAGTTTGCTCAGTTTTTTGCAGATAAGGTTGCCAGCATCAGGTCCGGCATCGGTCCGACCCCTCCTATGGGGGATTGCGGTGGTCGACTAGAAGTGGTTTGTCCTCGGTCTGTCTGGTTAGATTTTCACCGGCCGGAATTCGGGGACATTGTGAAGATCATCCAAACAATGCGACCAACTAGTTGTAGTTTGGATCCGGGCCCTACACCTCTTTTAGTAGGATGTGTAGAAGTTATCTACCCAATCCTTGCTGACATTGTCTGGAAGTCTTTGGAGAGGGGGTCTTTCCTAATCCTCTTAAGGAGGCAGTAGTTCGACCACTCTTTAAAAAATCCTCCTTGGATCCAGATTGTCTAGCTAACTAATGGCCTATCTCTAACCTGCCATTTGTTGGTAAGGTTATTGAAAAGGCAGTTGCGTTGCAATTGGATGATCATCTTATAACTCACAATGTCTATGATACTCTCCAGTTTGGCTTCAGGAAAAGGCATAGTACAAAGACTGCCCTTGTCCAGGTATTGAGCAACCTCCTTATGGCTAGAGATCGAAAGGCATGTACCATTTTGGTTCTTCTCGATCTCTCTGCTGCATTTGACACTGTAGACCGTGGAGTGCTATTGGAGTGCCTGTGGGTCTTTTGTGGGCTGTCTGGTACAGTCCTCAAATGGTTTCGTTCTTACCTCACGGACAGGTCTCAGAGAGTTGGCACGGGAACTTATTCCTCTGGCGCTTACTCCCTGCCTTGTGGGGTACCACAGGGCTCCATTTTAGCTCCCATGTTGTTTGCAGTGTGTATATGCTGCCATTGGGAGAAATCATCAGGCGATACAGTCTGGGTTTTCACTGCTATGCAGATGATACTCAGCTGTATCTGTCCTTTCTTCCTGGTCAGGGTGATGCACTCTCTGTACTTAATAACTGCCTTGCAGAGATCAGACTTTGGATGAGTTCGAGCAGGCTGAGACTCAATCCGGATAAGACTGAGGTATTGGTTGTGGATCCAGGTCGTTCGGGGGTGGGTGTGGGAGCTGGACAACCATCAGGTTTATTTCTTGGTGGTGTACCACTCTCTACCTCTGAACAGGTGTGAAATCAGGGCGTTATTTTTGATGATGGTCTGACCCTGAAATCTCAGGTGTCAGCTGCTGTCAAATCCTCTTTTTACCATCTGAGGAATATCGCCCGGGTGAAACATCTGGTTCCTCCGGGGGATCTTCCAACATTGGTCCACACCTTTGTCACTACTCGTCTGGACTACTGCAATTCTCTCTACCCAGGGCTACCAGGGGTTGATATCCGCTGCCTCCAGCGGGTGCAGAACGCGGCAGCCAGGCTTCTGACTGGGACTTCTAGAACCAGTCATATTACGTCTGTGCTCCGCGAACTGCACTGGCTGCCTGTTTGGTGGTGGATCACCTTTAAGGTTGGTTTACTAACCTTTAAAGCCCTACATGATCAGGGACCTGGTTACCTGAAAGATCTCCTGATTCCCTATTGCCCCCTCCGTCCTCTCCTTTCCGCCAACGAGGGATTGCTGGAGATTCCCATGGTTCGATTAAAGTCATCAGGATCCTGTGCCTTTACTTTTTCAGCACCAATCCTGTGGAATTCTCTACCTCGTTGGTTGAGAGAATGTCCAACTGTCGATAGTTTTAAGGTCGCCTTGAAAACATATTTATTTGAGTTAGCATACTCTAGTTAGTCGTGGCTGACTTTTAAATGTTTGGATTTTACTATTTCTTAATGTTTCTGTACAGCGCCTTGGATTTGAAAGGTGCTATATAAATAAAGTTGAATTGAATTGAATGAGGACCGGCCAGGGGGTAGGATGAAAAAGTGTCAATAATAACCGCCCCCCCAAAAGTGCCACTTTAAACATGCTCAGTATACAGCTGTGTCTTACAGTGGCACCTTGAAGAGAATGTTTCAGAGTTCATGCACATGCTTAGTGCACTCAGGCTGAGGCATATTCCAAACACCGAGCATTTGGCATTTACATGGCACAGTATTCTTTTTTTTTATATTCTTTCTATTTTTTGCGCCCTACAGTGGCACACCGGCAGGGGCATCCAGCTGCTGCTCCCCCCGACCCCAGAGGACCACAGGCTTACTCAATACAAGGGGGGCAGTTACAGCCATTCAAACCCACTGGAGAGTCTCTCCTTACCTCTCCATCGTGCGTTGGTCCTGACCCCCATGACGCAATTCCATGAATGGACCTCCTAGGCTGGCGGGGGCACGGCCATCAAGCTGTACGGTCACACCCAGCAAGTTTTCCTCCAATTAGTGCCCCTGGAGCTTGCAGTGCAATGACGCCCACCGCATGCACAAGGCATCTTGCCGTACTCCACCCCTTGCCGACGTCGCAGCTCATGCTGCCCCCAGTCAGCACCAGGGGCCACTCAAGCACGTTCTCCCCGTGATACCCAGCAAAGCTACCTCAGTTGTCCCCCACCCCATGCCCATACCCAAACATCGGACCTCCTCTCCTAAGCCCCCATGACTTACCTTTCATGGCAGGGGTGGTGGGGAGTGACTCTACCCACTGCAAACGGATCCAGCTGGGCTGTCACTGCGGGGAGACCATTGTCATGCTCCACGGCCGGGGACCTTTTTTCCATTTTCTTTCTGGAGTTGGGAGCATGCAATGCTGCTAATGATGTGCAGCACATGCATCTGCATGCTGCACGTTGGGCAGCTGCTCCTCCTCTGCCCCATCATCTGGGACATGGCATGCCGACCCCCAGCCGCCGCCACATGTCAGGCACATGCTGGTCCATGGTCCCCACCCTCCCCGGGAGAGGAGAGCTGTCCCTTGGATGCTCAATCCTTCCCTCCCCGCCAACCCCCAGGGACCTGCTCACACTGCAAACACAGGTCACCGGCGTGGCAGGATGTAAGGCATGATGCCTCAGCCCTCCACGCCACTGGGACAGCTATGATCATCTGTTTTCATTTGTTTAATAACAGTCTCTTATGGCCTCCAGATGGCTCAACGGAAGCATGTCCCGCTTCCATGCTGGCAACCCAGGTTAGGGAGTGAAATCACAAGCGGTGTTTGGGTGACCAGGCTGGGGGAAGCATATGGACCAGTTGGGGAAAGGCAGGTGGCACGTTCTGGCACCACAGTGACTCCTACTGGCAGGACAAGGAGTTTGCTCTCCCAGCAGGAACATGATGTGTGCGTCTGAGGTGCACCCCCCACACACATACACTGTGCATGCCACATGGGGATGCACCAGGAAACATGACAGAAAACTCCAAACTCATGCAGGATGGGGGTCAGCTCTCCCCCAAAGGTCCTACACCACTGACCACAGCACCCGCATCCAACTGCTAGATTTCCTGAAGGATTACCAGAGGCATTAAGGGAAAACTGGGAGCAAGCCATGGATGGGGGTGGGGCGGGAACAGGCTGAGTACCTGGAGAACGTGGGTGACAGGGCTGGGGGAAAAGACCAGATGGGGGCTGGTTGCCAAAAAGAGCAAAATTACTTAAAGCAGCAGTGCATTATAGCGGTGAGATTTTTTTTACCTGCACTTTTTTATTCTATTTTAGAGTACCCCGATCTCCTGACTTGTACAATACCCTTCTTTCCCCATACTGAGTCTGCTTTTGTACTCCTCTTAATATAGCTCAGCCTAGGTTTTCATCAGTATTCTCAGGTCTTTTTGTACACCTGTTCTCTCATACGATCCTGGAGTAGTGTCTACTACATGCTTGTTCATTACAGTCACATGAAAAATTATTTAAAACTATTTGTTCAAAAAACTTTGAAAAAAACCCATGTCTTCGACCAGGGAGGGGGAATACTGTATTTCTACAGCCACAGCAAGATCATGGAAAGTTTATCCTCCACCACAGAGGCATTTTCCCTTTACCCATTAATGTCAAACGAAGAAAGTTTCTTGCCTGTCCTCTGACTTTAAGGCAGCCTTTGACAGCATCAGGCAGGATGCATATTTACACTGGAAGTACCTGGATCACTGCCATCTGCATCAGCTCACTCCTACCACACCGTCATCAACTAGTGTTCAAATGCTGCTGCTCTGCTGCATTCCAGGGTCCTTTCCAGCATTTCAGCAGTCTTTCTAGCTGGAGCAGGAGAGGTGTGCAATGGAGAGGGGTGGGACATTGAGGGGTGTGGCAGGCTGGCAATGATGTGAGTGGTACAGAGCGTTTAGATGGCAAGGTACAATGGGCACACCACTACGCAACTCCAGGAGGAGAAGGATCATCTCGGGATGCAACTACACTATTATTTACACCTCATTATACAATGGCAAGAAAGAATCATGGCTTCTGATTGGTCAGTTTGCCATCACAGCAGGGATGTTTTCCTGGCATAACATCCCTGCTGACATTTCATCTGATTTGTCTTTCCATCGTCTCTTAAGAAACAAAAACATTTTTACACAGTAACAAAAACATTCTTTAAAATTATTTTTTTTTATTCTGTATAAAACAACACCATTGTATATTAGGAATAATGCCCTGCAGGGTGGGTGGGTGTTATGCTGGGATAACATTCCTTCTCTGGTATTGGATGCCCTCAGCCGGTGGCCTCGGACCAACCACCCAAGGCGGGATGTTATCCTAGCATAACACCCACCCTGTCAGGCATTATTCCTTTATTAGATGCCACAACCATTCCTAATGTTATACTACAAATGGCCTTGAGTGCAATAGAGCCCTGTATGGAAGGCAGCCTGTTACTGCTAAACAACTCAAAAACCATAACAATGCTTTTCAGCTGCAAGACCACTGTCCCCCTTTCATTTCAAGGAGTACCTCATTTAGGGGCATCTCTGAAGAATGGGCAGAGTTTCAAATACCAGGGTTTGTGGCTTAATCCAAAACTATCCTATGAGGAAGACATGTCACAGGCTGTCAGAAGCTCAAAAGTATTAGTCAGTCTTCTTTATGGAAATCTGACCTGCCTTAGTGCAAGCACCAGGAAAAAAACTGCTACTAAAACAATCACTGTTCCCTGCTCAAGAGTACGGGAGTAAAATCTATAGAAAAGCCAGTGATACTGTGCTTCACAAGGTGACCGCAGATTTCAGCAGTATACAGTATGTAGATTTGCTCTTGGCTGCAAAAGAAATTCCTGTCATTGTAGCATGTATAACAGTCTTGGACTCCTCTCTCCTTCCACTAGTAGAGCATTCATAGCCGGAAGCTACCACCGCTCAGTGTGGTTCATCCTCAACATAAGGAGGGAATTGGCTAAGACCAGGACAAGAGTGTTAGACTTCAGGAAGGCAGATTTTGCCAGACTGGGCAGCATCCTAGAGGGGTATTTAGCTGGTATTAGCCGAGGGATGGTTGCTGAACAGAAGTGGGCAATCACTAAGAAGGGACTAAATGGCTGGCCCAGTGGCGCTGAGGGTTGAGGTGCTGGATGCCACACCTTGCGCCACACCGGCAACCCATGTTCTGGAATGAGCACGAGCTGCTGAGGGTCGGCAGGGGAGGGAGAGGATTGAGCATTCAATGACTGCTCTCCTCTCCTGGGGAAGGGCTGGCATGTCATCCCGCTCCTTGGCTACCTCCCAGTGGAGGATGGGGGTTGGTGCCAGAGTCAGGGAGACAAGTAACGTGGCTTCGTGACACATGTGCGCCTCCATGCACACGCATTCACAGCCATGATAGGAGCGACCAAGAAAACGAGAAAACGTGGCTGCCGAATCCATGAAGCCCCTCCAGTACCCTGGCACTGTCACCTCAAGGAACTCTTGGGCCCACTCTGGATGTGTACTTGGGAGGGAGGGGAGGACGGCCCTTCTGCCCCACCATAGGAGGTAATCCATTGGGGATACAGGGCTTGAGAGATGCCAAGGGGCGAGGTGGTAACCGGGGGCTGGAGGAGGACAGAAGTATGCCAGCAGGCTGAGAAGGAAAAATACTTGAATAAAAAAAAAAGAAGAAGGGACTGAATGAGTCCACAAACATGTGTGCCAAGCCTCAAAGTAAGCTGTCCAGTTTAAAAAAAAACCTAGCTGGCTCAAAAAGGAAGTAGAGGGGAAGGTGAGGGGAAAAAAGATTGGCTTTCATTAAGTTCAAAAAATCTGGGTGTGAGGAGGACAGGGAGGTCTTCACAAAGGCATCTCGGGAGGTGAGCAGGGCAGCCAAGGCAGCAAAGGAGCTGAAATTGGCTCAGATGATCAAAGAGGGGGAAAAGGGGTTCTTTAAATACACAAAGGAGAAGAAGTTGTAGGAATGACATTGTGAGAATCAAAAGGGAGGGGGATGGGCAGAAAAAGGGGAAGATCACGCAGAGGCACTCAACGAGTATGTCTGCTCGGCGTTCATGAAAGAAAGGGATGACCCAATATCACAGGGGAAAGGGGGCAAGGGTGGGGGCAGAGATAATAGATGGGGTCATCCAAGAGGACAGAGTTCTGAAGGGCCTTAAAGCCTTGCAGGTGGACAAGGCACAGGGACCGGACGGTGTACACCCAAAGGTCCTGAAGGAACTAGCAGAGATATTGGCAGGCCCTCTGGCAAACCTGTTCAACACCCCCTTGGAGACGGGAATGTACCCAGAGACAGAAGAATGGCTCATGTGGTGCCCCTCCACAAGAGTGGACCCAAGGACGAACCGAGCAATTACAGACTTCTATAGTGAGGAAGTTGATGGAGACCATTCTGAAGGAAAGACTAATAGAAATATAGAAACATAGAAGTTGATGGCAGATAAGGACCGCAAGGCCCATCCAGTCTGCCCATTTCTTCTTCTGCCTTATAAATGTGCCATCGGCCTTTGCTCTGTTAGTGGCCTATCTATTCATACTCATCTGTATTGCTCCCTTATGCCTATCCCATGCCTGTTTGAAGCCCTGCACTGTATTCATATCCACCACTTCCTGGGGTAGGCCGTTCCATGCATCCACCACACTTTCTGTGAAAAAGAACTTCCTCACATTACCCCTTAATCAGCTTCCCTCTAATCTCATGCTGTGTCCTCTTGGCCTGCTATTTTTCTTATATTGAAACATGCTAGACTCTTTCACCTTGTTAGTGCCCTTAAGGTGTTTGAATGTTTTGATCATATCATCTCTCTCCCTCCTTTGCTCTAGAGTATACATGTTGAGCTCCATTGATCTGTCCTCATATGTTTTCTGATGCAGTCCCTGCACCATTTTGGTTGCCCTTCTCTGGACTGCCTCAATTTGGTTAATGTCCTTGTGAAGGTGTGGCCTCCAGTACTGCATGCAGTACTCCAGATGGGGCTTAACCAGTGTCTTGTAAAGAGGGATTATTACCTCCCTCTTCCGAGCTGGAACTCATAGACACTGTGAGAATCATCCAGACTTTGCACCCAACCAGCTATAGTTTGGATCCGGGACCTACACCCCTGTTAGTGGATTGTGTAGATGTCATCTGCCTGATCCTAGCAGAAATTGTCTGGGATTCCTTGGGGGGGGGTTCCAGATCTCCTTAAAGAGGTGATCATATGACCACTCCTCCAAAAACCCTCCTTGGACCCAAACCACCCAGCTAACTATAGGCCTGTCTCTAACCTGCCTTTTGTAGGCAATGTTATTGAGAAGGCGGTTGCGTCACAACTGGATGATCAACTTGGGACCCACGGTATCTATGAGGCTCTCCAGTCTGGATTTAGGAAGAGATATAGCACCGAGACTGCACTTGTCCTGGTACTGAATGACCTCCTAATAGTGAGAGATCGAAAGGCCCATACTATCTTGGTCCTTCTTGATCTCTTGGCGGCATTTGACACTGTGGACCATGGTGTGCTTTTGGAGCACCAGCGATTGCTCTGTGGACTGTCGGGGACAGTTCTCAAATGGTTTCAATCCTTCCTCATGGGCAAGTCTCAGAGGGTTGTCACTGGAATTTATTCCTCTGACGTCCTCCTCCTGCCCTGTGGGGTGCCGCAGGGCTCCATATTGTCACCCATGCTGTTCGCAGTGTATATGCTGTCATTAGAAGATATGATCAAGTAATACGGTTTGAGTTTTCACTGCTATGCAGATGACACTCAACTGTATATGTCCTTTCTACCTAGACAGGATGATGTGGTCTCTGTCTTTAACAACTGTCTCGCCGAGATCAAGGACTGGATGAGCGTCAGGTGGCTGAAACTGAACCCGGATAAGACCGAAGTGTTGGTGGTGGACCCAGGTTGGCCAGTGGTAGGTTTGGAGACTGGGCAGGCATCAGGTTGATGGCTTGATGATGTCCAGCTCACTATCTTGGACTGGGTGAGGAATCTGGGCATTATTTTTGATGATGGCCTGACTTTGAAATCTCAGGTGTCGTCCGTGGTCAAATCCTCTTTTTACCACCTGAGGACTATCACCCGGGTGAAACGCCTGGTTCCTCCGGATGACTTACCAACTTTGGTCCATGCTTTCGATACCACTCGCCTAGACTACTGCAATGCCCTCTACCTAGGGCTTCCAGGGGTTGATATCCACTACTTGCAGCTAGTGCAGATCATGGCGGCCAGGCTTTTGACTGGCACATCTAGGGCTAGTCATATTACACCTGTGCTATGCAAACTGCACTGGCTGTCTGTTCAGTGATGGATCACCTTTAAGGTTGGCTTGCTGACTTTCAAGGTCCTACATGAGCAGGGACCCAGCTACCTGAAAGATCTTCTGATTCCCTACCGCCCCCTCCTTCCTCTCCTCTCTGCTGATAAGGGATTGCTAGAGATTCCCAGGGCGCTTTTAAAAACCTCTGGTGCCCGAGCTTTTTGTTTTGTGGCGCCCACCCTGTGGAATTGTCTACCTCATCGGTTAGCAGAATGTCTGACCGTTGAAAGTTTTAAAGCTGAATTTAAAATGTATCTTTTTAACCAGGCATTTCCTGATGATTTTTAATCTGAGTTGCTATATCTGTAATATTATAATTTATTTATGCCCATGTGTTGTTTTTAAACATATATGTTGCATTGTTGTGTATCGTAAAGTGCCTTGGTTTTAGAAAGGCGCTATGTAAATAAACACTTACTTTACTTACTTACTTACATGGAAGGAGCCATTGCGCCTCATTCCATAGTCCAGAGATAGACCCTAGAGACAGCAAGTCTTCCAGAGGTGCAAGGGACCGACACCGAGTTCCAGTCTCTAACTCTAGAGACAGCTCTATGCCTACCATGTCCTGGACTCAGTTTTGTGAGGTAATAATGGGCCACTGTGGGAGAGTCAGCCTCTGACTGGAAGCTACAGCACAGTCCGTGGCAGGGATGAGGCCACTCATCCTATGAAGAGTTTGGGCTCTGGAGATGGATCTGGAGGACAGGCCACCAGCGGTACTAACTTCACCACCCTTTCACTGGCCCTGTTGGGAGTTTTTACTGAAGGACCTGGCCAGGTAAAACCAGGCCACCTCCTACCCAGATCACCCAGGTAAGACCAGCAGTTGTGTGGGTATTTAGCAATGTGATGAGAAAGAAGACGGATAGGTCTCAGCTGCTTAGTACATTAGTAGAATATTAACAAGGCTGCAGCAGTGTGGATCGAGGTCCCACTCCTCAGGACAGGAATGTTGGGGGGCTTATGTTCTATGGATTTGGGAGGGTAGGGATTAGGGCAGGGGACCGAGTTAATGGGGGGGGGGGAGTCTTTGGCGGCTTGCTGCAGGGAAGGGATCATTGTTGTGGACCGGGGAAGTTAAAATAAATGGAATAACTGCTATGAAGCTGGATCTTCACTTCTTCCTCCATCTCTAGCCCTCAGAAAACTGACAGCACCACACTCAGGGACTCCAGCAGCAGTGGTACATTAAGGTAAGGGGGCATGGATGGGAGTTAGGTGTTGGGGAGGGCTTTTTTTCAGGCTCCTTCATGTTTGAATCAGATGGGGGGAGGTTTTAAAAAGATTACAGCACCTGGATTTAGAATTGTAATCTGATTCTGATTTCACATCACATATGGGTTTTTCAGAATTCTGATTTGCGGCATTGAATATCAAAATTTTGAATTCTGGAAAAAAGTCTGAAATCCAATCTAATTTGATTATGTTCAATGGATTATGAGCAACCCTCCAACCCTATAGTTCCAATAAAATAAAAAAGGAATTCTCTAATATGCACTCCCCACATTTGTGCCCTATTTAATTACTCCCCTCAACCCAGAAAAGGCAATGTAGTCCAGTTGCAACAGCACAGGCAAGAGACTTGCATTCAAACCCCACCACGGTCATTTACTCATAGTGTGACCTAGACCAAGTCACAATCTCACAGTGCTTTAGTCTGCCACTACCCAGCAGTAACAAAAATGGGCAAAAAGCAGGAGTCCGCTGAAAATGAGATATACTGCATCTCAACTGGGCTATCCTGGGTTAAATAAAAAAAACAACTAAAAGGAAATGTGCAAAAGTAATCACAATTATTTTCTCTACCAGTGGATCACAGTACTAATTGTTATTTGTAGTACCAAAATGCTTTTTTGGGTATACCATTTAAAAGAAAATGTGTACACCACATTCTTCGTGATCTCTATGGGCTAAATCAACAAAGCATCTTTGAGCAGGATCATGGACAAGACATCTAGAGATAACACAGTACACCAGATACTACACTTAAAACAAATGCCATCTTTGAAAGATACAAATACCTGCTTCTTCACTTTTGGTGGGACTGGATACTTCACCATTCCTCTGTGCAACAGGCTTCTGCAAGGAAATGTGGAATCTCAGCTGTTTTGTGTCAATATTCAGAGAGAGATAAAACAAATACTCTAACAAGCATTTTAATTCCCTTGTACCTTATCAGAAGCATCTGTCCGTCTGGTTCTTTTCATAATTTCCTCAAGTCTCTAAAAACAAACACGCAGAAGCAGATCAATATACAGTAAGTGTGTTTATGACCCAGTCACTTGACCTTAAAGGGAAACTCCAATACTGCCCCTAAGTGCAGCAGCTGCTGCAGAAATGCCCAATTAGGGCTTTTAGCATAAAAAGATTTTTTCCCTTTACCTGCTGCCTGGCGATTTTAATTAGAAGACCCACTCCGTCTATAATGGCTGCAGAGCCCTGGGCAGACATCTCATGCATCATGGGCGGCTTCCGTCGTGAAGGCTATGCTAATGAGGGCTACCAACTGTGCCATTTGTTGGTAGCCCTCATTAGCATAACATTCATGGTGGAAGATGCCCAGGGTGCACGAGATGTCCGCCTGGGGCTACGCAGCCATTATAGACAGAGTGGGTCTTTCTAATTAAAATGGTCAGGCAGCAGGTAAAGAAAAAAATTTATGCTAAAAACCCTAATCGGACATTTCTACAGCAGTTGCTGCACTAGGGGCGGTACTGGAGTTTCCCTTTAAAGCAAGACCTGTGCAACCAGTGAGAGACTAAGTACCACAGAAAAATTCACAGCACGTTACAGCAAAGTTCTTTAACTCTCCCCTCCTCCGAGCTTAACCTTAATGCAAATTGGCTGCATAAGAACAAATGAGTTAAATAACAGAATCTGGTCAGAGGCAACATGGCTGCTTCAGAGCAGTGAGTCTGAGTGAAAACTACTTGAAGCTTCTGCCACACCTTACGCTGTACTTGTGCCAGTTTAACAAATCAGGAGGAGCAACAGGCACGAGACTGCAGTCCAGGAGTAACACCAATTTGTAGAGGTAAGAAAACCCAGACTGGATCAGTACCTCCAACAGCAGGAACATTTTATTAAGCTATAGCCACACAGACAGTGCTGTATTTACCTAGCGCTTCAGACATAAACTCAGTTATGTTCTTTGTCAGGGGGCCTCCTGCTGAAGAATCAAGTTTGAGTCTGAAGCACCAGTAAGTGCAGTTCTCTCTGTGTGGCTATAACATAAAATGTTCCTACAACTGAAAGTACTCATCCAATCTGTTTTTGTTACTGCTACAAATTGGTGCTACTCCTGGAGTGTGGTCCCCTGCCTGCTTTAACAATAAGAACGCCCTAGGAGTGAAGTAGCTTTCAATACACTACGCCACTCAGGTGGTGGGGCCCCAAAATACTGCAATTATTTTCAGGTTTAGTTTAGGATAATAGAATAGAATAGGATTTGGTAAATGCTTGCATGTACAGTTACTGTGTCTCTTATGGTTATAAGAGTGCATTCTTGAGTTCTTCAGGTGACATTACTGCAAAGGGAAGCTGAGATGTTCTGGGACACAAAGGACTTGAGCAGAAACTCTTGTCACCACAAGACACATGGGAACTGTACACATAAATGTATTATAAATCATGTTGAAGATTTCTGTTAAGAAATGCAACTTGAATTAAAATAGAACTATTAGGTTTTGTAGAAAATTAGAGAAATCCCTGTGTGATGAAATGGACCACGCTAACTAAACTTAGAAGTGTAGCATTAAAACTGTTTGCATGAGATGTTTTGTGGGAAAAACAGTACTTGAAATGTTTAGAAATAAACAATCCTGATTAGCCAAGAATGATGTCAGAATTTATAATTTTGTGTATAGAGGATAGTGGATGGCCAACCATGCAAACCAAGTCTGTGTTGTCACGAGCCTCGACAGCAGTCAGAACCCTGCTGGCAATGCAGGCTTGTTGTGCATGTGACTAGACAGCCACTGTTTTATACAGTATATTTTTTATCTTAAAAAAATACATTATTGCCCCCACCCCAACACATACACACACAAATACACAAAAGGCACATAATTTTGGGAAATTTTAAAACTAATAAACCCACCTTACAGCCAACTGCTAATACCTCTTGCCATGCAACTGACAGTTTATGTGCTTTTAAAATAATTTGAAAAAAACATACTTCATAAAAAAGGAAGACCTGGGTGGTGAGCAAGAGCAAGATCTGCACTTATGTTCTTCCATTTAAATCAACACAGATTCATACAAGTACATCATAGTGCAAATTGTGCACATGTATGTTTCCCAGTTCCTTTCATTTTTGTAAGTAAGATTCTTGTTAAAGGAGATCTACTGGGAAGGGAGCTCGAGCCACTGTTGCATTGATTGTGACTTGAGCTCCCCTCTCCCACAGCCTCGAGTCCCAATATTTATTAATTTAAAAAATACCTAGCCGGCCCGGTTGCACTGAGGGTTGAGGCACTGGACGCCACACCTTGCAGGCGACCCGGGTTCAGGAAAGAGCATGGGTGGTCAGGGGTCGGCAGGGACGGGAAAGGATTGAGTGTCCGATGGACTGCTCTCCTTTCCCGGGGGAGGAGGGTGTGAACAGCCGCTGTACTAGTGGCCTCTAGTGGTGGCTGGGGGTCACATAACAGGCGGCTGCAGTACAGGGGAAAGCTGCAGCGGACAACCTACGAGTGTGTGCAGAAGTGTACCCACTACATGCAGGACATCACTGCACATCTGAGCTCTGGGAGAAACAACTAAGGGAAAAATCCCTTGGTCCTGGTAGGGCCAAGGACCACCCCCCACGCCCAACGTCAAGTGCATCAGCTGCCTCCGGTGCTTCCTCCACCCCCAGATTGCCTGCCCAGATTTCAGAAAGGCTGCTGAGGGAGAATGGCAGTCTCACCCTGGGGGGGCTTAAAACCAGGAGACCAGGCACCAGCCAAGTGGAAGAGGAGCTGGCGAAACCAGATGGCAGGACTGAGCCTGCTGACAGGGCAGGATGGAGGTGAGTCGAGTGCCTTCACTGGAGGGAGTCTGGGGCTAGGTGTAAAATAGAATTAACAACAAAAAAAAAAATACCTGAATACTCATAAAAATATTTTTCCCAGGGGCTGCAGCCAACATACTGACAACCAGAGCGCAGCCCCCAGTGATTACTCTTCACAAAAGTGGGAGCAAGACAGAGGCAGGAAACTACAGACCTGTCAGTTTGACCTCTGTGTAAGGAAAGTGATGGAATCACTTCTAAAGGAAAGAATTATTCAGTACCTAGAGGCCAGCGGGGCACAGGACCCAAGGCAGCCTGGGTTCATGGCAGAAAGGTCATGTCAGACAAATCTAATTGATTTCTTTGACTGGATGACCAAAGTAGTAGACCAGGGAGGGGCTGTAGACATGGCCTACCTAGACTTTAGCAAGGCATTTGACACAGTCCGACACAAAAGATTAATAAACAAATTAGTCAGCCTGGAAGTGGGTCCCAGGGTGGTAGCCAGGGTAAAACTTTGGCTGGACAACAGGGCACAGAAGGTAATAGTAAATGAAGTCCACACTGAAGAAAGGGGGGTGACTAGTGGGGTACCGCAGGGTTCAGTACTGGGTCCAGTCCTTTTTAATGTCTTTATAAGTGACACTGCAGAGGGACTGGAAGGAAAAGTATGCCTCTTTGCAGATGACACAAAGATCTGCAACAGGGTTGATACACAAGGAGGTGTGGAAAGGATGAGAAGGGACTTGGCAAGGTTGGAGGAATGGTCAGAAGTATGGTGGCCTGGATTCAATGCAAAGAAGTGCAAAATAATGCACCTGGGACACAAAAACCCAGGGGAAGAGTACACAATGAGGGGTTAGCAACAATAACAAAAATGGAAAGAGACCTGGAGGTAATCATATCAGATGACCTTAAGGTTGGCAAGCAATGTGAGAAGGCAGTAGGGAGGGCTGGAGGGATACTGGGATGTATAGGGAGAGGCATCACCAGCAGAAAACAGGAAGTTTTTATCCCTCTGTACAGATAGTTGGTGAGACCCCATCTGGAGTACTACGTCCAGTTCTGGAGACCCCACCTCTGCAAGGACATAGACAGGATGGAGGCAGTCCAGAGGAGGACAACTAAAATGGTGCAGGGTCTGCAAGAGAAGCCATACGAGGAGAGACGAAAGGTGCTTAACATGTATACCCTTGGGGAAAGGGGGGGGGGACAAGATAGAAACTTTTAAGTACCTCAGTGGAATCAAAAAAGTTCAAGGGGGTAGCATCTTTCAGAAAAAGAGATGTGCAAGAACAAGGGGACACAATTTGAAGATAGAGGGGAAGACGGCTCAAGGGTAATGTGAGGAAGTATTTTTTCACAGAGAGGGTGGTGGGTGCATGGAACAGCCTTCCTGAGGAGGTTGTGGTGTCTAAAACTGTGGGAGAATTCAAGAATGTATGGGACAGACATAAGGCAATTCTTGTTGGGGGGTAGGAAGAAATAGGCTGTTGGTTAACTAGGATCTACAGCTTATCCTGTAGGTAGGGAAATGGGCAGACTAGGTGGGCCAAGCAGTCCTTATCTGCTGTCAAAGTCTATGTTTCTAGCATGCTGGCAAACACCGCAAGATGATGACATGGTGCTGCCTCTTCCTCCCCATTGCTCATATGTATGGAGATATTAAAATCTCTGTTTATACTATGCCAGGTGTTATTTTTACAAAAGGTGCACATATGCCATGTGGGTGCAGCACCCACATGGAATATATGCACTTGTCGTCGAGGCACAAGTCAGGAAGCATAGGAATACTAGGAGCAGTTGTAGAATTCACCAAAAATATTTATTTATACTTGCAATAACATAAAAAAAATAAACTTGTTCAGTATAACTATTTACTAAGGCAAAATAAAATAGAAAACATCCATCAGAGTTTTCCTTCAATTTCTGTGTCCTTTTTTTCTTTTTAGCAATTGCAGCTCAGCTCTCTTATAAGTCCTTCCAACCCCCATTCTTAACAAGCATAAGGCAGATACAACTAGAACAGAGTGTCTCTGAGCTGAGGCCCCTTTTCCACAGCTGTTCTGCAAAAGGTTTAAAACTTGCACTCAGGTAACCTCTCGAGTTTACAATAGCTTTTTGCAATCATCTCAAACTATAATTATATACATTTCAACAGTAATAATATATAATTTCTAAACAAAGGGATCCCAATATTAATTACAGTTCCACATAATGATCTGCATATATTTTTATATCAGCAGATATGCAAGGCAAGAAAAAAGACAGTCAGAAAGGGAGGGCTGAGAGACAGTGAGAGGTAAAGAACTGCAAGAATGTTGGGGTGATCAAATCCTAGGTCTCGCAGGAAAATTTGGTTGCGCAACCAGACAGAGAAGAGACAGGAAAGGAGGGAATAGAACAGACTAGATCCCTGCATTTAAACACTTTCTCCATAACAACTGGGACAGAGCCCTATTCCACCCTGTCACAGCAACTTTTGTAAAAATAACATCTGGCATAGTATAAATGGAGATTTTAATATCTCTGTACATAAGAGCAATGGGGAGGAAAAGGCAACACCATGTCATTATCTCACAGTGGTTCCCAGCACGATCTCCCAAGGGGCTGCTCTCTGGTTGTCAATATGCCGGCTGCGGCCCCTGGGGAAAGTATTTTTATGAGCATTCAGGTATTTTTTAAATTAATAAATATTGGGACTCGGGGGGGGGGGGAGCTTGAGCCATAATCTATGTAACAGTGGCTCGAGCTCCCTTCTCAGTAGATCTCCTTTAAATGATTTTGAAAGCAAAACACTATCAGAAGCACTGGATGGGGCAATAGCAGCTAGGTGCAGGGTGGGTTTATTAGATAAAATTAATAAAAACAAGTTTCTGCGTTTGGGTCTATGTGTGCATGTGTGGTAAGGGAAAACAACTGTGAGAAGAATAGAGTACAGGTGGCACTGAATTTCCATTGTTATTAAAAAGTTATTACACCACAGACAAGTGCAACAGCATTCTATGACCTTTGACCTGTCATACCAAAGCTTTTCAGTTTGGATGGAAAACCATGCAGAACAGACCCTAACTATATAATATAGTGTCTTTCATACACACTGTAACCCTAAGTACTTTACAAAGCAGCAGGTTACATACAGGTAGCAAGGGGTTGTGTGCAGCACACATACAGAGGCCACTAAGCACGCTCATATGATACACAGGCATACCACAATAAACCAATGGTTTTCAAGCCACATATCTGGAGGGCCACACAGCGCAGCCACCAAAACTTGCTGGTGGCCTTGCTCTTTACATTTTTTTCATCCCATTCCCTTAATAAAAACAGTTATTTTTTTCCCACACAGCACAGTATACAGCAAATAAAGTTCTTATGGTCTTCTCTCTTTTGCAGGTAGGAAATGGCCAAAGGCTGGCATCAGCACAGTAGTAGAGCTACCAGAGTTCTGGAAGAGGCCAGAGTCATTCGAGGCTGAACAGGGGGTGGAAGACTAAGTGTTCCCTTCTCCACAGTGGGAGGTTCTTTGTCTCCGCCACAGTGCTGCTACCTGGGTGACCACAGGTGGAAGCAGAGCACAGGCATGGTGGGGGGGGGACATCTGCTGGGATTACAGCAGGCATGCAGATGCACATACTGCTGCTCTGCACCCCATGCATGTGTATGTCTCAGGGATAGGGAGAAAACAGCAACAAACTGCCCCAGCAGCAGTCAGAGATGATTCCCCAGTATATCTGAACTCTGCACCACTCCAGTCATTCCACCTGATGCAACATTAGAGATTAGGGGAGGTTGCTGCCCACTCCTGTCCCTGGCTGTGGTACAGTGCTATGGCTTGACAGAAGTGGTATACTGCAGTCAGAGGTGATAGAGGCCTGGTACTTTGGGGTAGCCAAAAGAACAGCTGCACTTGAGATTGGAGGGAGCATAATTATGAAGTTAAACAAGCAATGGGGTGCTCACCATTTGCACATTGTTTAAATAACATTTCATTGGTGGGGAGGATAAGGAGGGTGCAGTCTTCCTGGACTACCATAGCCCCACAGAAAATGAAAAGAATTTTGTTGAACACCGCCTGATGCCAATGATGACCCTCAGCACACTGCAGGGGCTGCGAGGACTGGGTGGCTGGAGAAGATAGGGCCAACAGGGTAGGATATGTGGTTTGTGGACAGGCAGAGGGGGCCAAATAGATGCTGCTGCTGTCCTTAGGCAGGCATAACTAATGCCCCCTCCACTGGCCCTATGCCCTGAGGAATTTGTGTCCAAGATCAGTCGAATACTGGCCTATGCCCCCCTGGCAAGCCACTGTTCCACCTGCCGGCATAGAGGTGCACTAGTCAGGCACAGGGTACATAGGGGGCACACACCAATACAATGGATACTGTGTAGTACTTGGATGATGTGCACGTGGTGCATAGAGGACACTCCATAACTTTTCCAGGACCTCTGCGCATGAGAAGGAGCAGCAAACCATTTGAGGATTGGGCCCTGAATATACAGGCTGCTGCAGATACTCAAAACAATAATGGAATGAGATATATACTGTACATTGCACTATAAAGATACAGCTGTTAGCCGACCTGGTGATGCTGAGGGTTGAGGCACTGTACTTCACATCTCGCGCCATGCCAGCAACCCAGGTTTGGGAGCAAGCTCAAGTTGCCAAGGGTCAGCTGGGGGGGAGCAGGAATGAGCTGCTGTCAGGCAAGCTCTCTTCTTCCGGGGATGGGATCTTGTGGTTCCTGGCACTGTAGTGACACTTGGTGATGACTAGGTGCCTCTCAGCTGGGACCAATCGGGATGGGTTCAGGAGGAGGCAGAGGCCTACACAGGTCACATGGTAATGTGTGACTTGATGTGCTGGAATCATTGCACTTCCTCCTCCTTATGAGCACCATAACAGAAAAAAATCCTTTCAGCGTGCAGCATGATGCCCCTGATTGACCAATGCTCTCCCAGTCTGAAAAAAGCCCGGCAGTGGGTGGGGGCCCAATGGTGATCTCAGTCTCTCCCCTCCCCCATTTCCTGTAAGTCACGGTCCTCCATTTTCCTTCACCGAGGTGGAGGCTGGGTCTGGGGAGGTTGAGGGCTCAGAGAGACAGAGCAGAAAGGGGTCAAGTGTTCCCTGCAGCTCCAAGGAGCAAAAATATAATAAACAAAAGATACAGCTGTTAAGCTTGATAAATTAGAAATAAGTATATGTGGAGGTGCACATTGAACAGCATTATAAAATAAGAGAGGTGAGGAATACTCTATAAAAATACAATGCCTTTATGGGTCTGATCTGAAAAGGGAAATGCAGCAAAATACTGGCCATTGCAAGCTGCAAGAAGGCTGAAAATAAACTACCAGGATAAGCAAGGGTTAAAACTAAGTTCTCTCTCTATGTTAATTGAGGAGAGGGTGCTAGGCTACACGGCAAAAGCACATGAAACAGCTGGGAATTTCGCACTAAAAAAGAAAGTATGAGGAACTTAGCTTCATTAACTAAAATAATTAATATAAATATCTTGTTTAAAAGACACAGTTGCCTATAAATCAACACTGTAGCAGCTAGAAGTGGCAGGTTGCAGCCAGTGGGACAGAAGAAGGGTGTGTGTGTGTGTGTGTGTGTGTGTGTGTGTGTGAGAACTGAGCTCTGTGTAAGAACGTAAGCTACTGTAATTTGAGTTTACAGTGACTAATCTGTTTCAATGCTACTGGGCAAAGGCATTACTTTAAAAGAAGGCAGAGTATTTTAATGTTGGTAATGTTCACACTCTTGTAGGCTAAAACAGAATAGGTGTGTGTGTGTGTGTGAGAGAGAGAGAGAGAGAGAGAGAGAGATGAGTGAGCAATGAAATAGTGTGATGTAGTGCAGGCAGCAGGAGTTGCAGGGTGCCAGACACAAACACACCACTGTCATAAATGGAGAGAACGGGAAGATATGTGACTCATTTCCAGTCAAAGCACTACCATGGAAGAAGACACTCTATGTATTCAGTCACATGTTTCCACAGTCCCTTCTTTCTTCTACATCATAGCAACATGTCAGCATGGCTCCGCCCATGCAGCCATAAAAAGGCTCCAAACTCGTGAACCTGAGCTAAGAAAATTGGAAAACTGTGTCATTCAACAGCACTGAAAACAGTGAATGAAGGTCACTGTATTTTCTGCAAACTGGGTACAGCGCTGCTCTTACTGTGAGTCTGTCATTTTAGGAACATTTCAAAGACATACTATTGAATCACAATTCAGTTCATACAGTATTTTATGGATTTTCTGTGTGTTTCTTTTTCACTGTTAGGTTAATTTACATGGGAGCCGGACTCTTGCCCCTACAGTTGATCTACTTCTGCAGATTAACAAACTGTGATGTTACAAACAGGGGATTATGACTTCAGCAAAGTATTAAGCACCAGAAGGGAATACAACTAAAGGACAAGAATCCTGTTTCCAGGCAATGAACCTGGTAATAAAGAACACAGGGACAAGAAATGCAGACAATATATAAGATACCAAATTAGTTCTCAAATTAGGCTTTTCTAAAATCTCTGACCCCCTTGAAGTTGCCTCTGCTATTCATAATTTTTTCTACTTGTGCGCTCTCTAATTCCTATCCCGCTCCCCTCCACTCTTCCTCCCAACTCATTTCCTGTCACCATCATGCACCATTCTCCTTTCAAACCATCTTTTCACCTGGCTCTGCTTTTTTTGCCCTTTTGGCTCTGGACCTAAATAAATGTAACAATCCTACAAGGCGTGGCCCTAAACTTCTCCACATCTTTGCACCTGCCTTTTCTTCCCCCAGTTCTGGTTACTCAACCTCTCCCTTCTCACCTGGAAACAGGGTCAATGTGGTAACTACTAGACTATTACTCTCCGCTTGCACTGGCCAAGCTGCAGGGAAAAACTGGTGCTCTTCCAGCTGTCCCCTTTCCTTGACTCCTCCACTTTCTTTGGCCCGTACCAGTCCAGTTTTAGGAAGATCCACTCAACCATCTCCTCTCCTCTTGGGTTTCACCAATACTATCCAGAAAGGGAGAGATCAAGGCATGCATACGTCCCCCATCTTTATCAACCTTGCAAAAGCATTCAACACTGTGGCCATTTCTGCCTCTTTGACAAGCTTGCTATGCTTCAGCTGTGTTCTCAGATCTTGCAGCCAAGAGTTTGGACTCTTTTCTGGCAGACTGGTCCCAAGCTGTCTTTGTTAGTGACAGTCTCTCCCTGCCCCTCCATATTCAGTCAGATATCCCCAAGGGCTTTGCCCTGGGTTCAAACTGTTTATTGATCTTTCTTAATTACCTCCCTAATGCTTGTCTCAGTGAACATTCAATGCGGACATCATGCTTCTTGACTGTAGGCCCGCTGCCCCTAAAACTGGTACAGCATGACTTCGACAACATTCAATACTAGTTTCACACAAATCACCTCACCTTAAGTGCCAAGAAAACATTTTTCATGACTCTCTCACTGTACCTCCCTCATAGCCAAATTCTGGGTTGGCTCCCTGCCGTGCTATTTTAGCTCTCTCCTTGCTCACCCCCTCCCCACTTTGTTCTGTGTTAGAAGCTCTGACTCTTGCGCATTCTCTGTTCCCTTCCCCATGACCTCTGCTAGGCAGCCAGTGGTCTCTTACAGACTTCCACGTCTCTGGTCTAGCCTCCCCCTTTCAATCTGCTCTGCCCATTCCCTTTCTGCACTAAAGCGCCATTTCTATGATCACTTTACTCTGTATCTAAATTTCCTCCTACCACACAACCCCTCCATGCCGCCCTCACATTTGGTCTATGCTGTGGACATTTCCAAGTTAAGATTTCTCATCTGCGATGCTTTCAGTTTGGAGTTCATTTTATGTGGCTAGTTCCATTTTGTACTGTGGAAAAGTCATATTTATCCTTTCCAGTTTTGCAAAGCTTACTGTCAGTTATTTCAGTTTTGTTTATCTTTAGTGCCTGTTATTTACTGAACTTGCGAACTTTTCCTTCAGTTCCAGGTTACTCCTATAAACGGGCCTTGTGCCAGAGGGACTTACCCAGACACCAAAAAAATTAAAATACATAAAAATAAATAATAGTCTATGCCATTTAGAGCTGTATAATGTTGTATTTAATATTTTCGAGCTGTACTGACTTGTATATACTATTTGTATTCTGCTATATGTTGTAGCACATTTCCTCTCTACCAGGACATGTACGGAAATGAGCCATTTCACTCCGAGTACATTCCTGATCACATCTTTAAATAAATACAAATTAATACTTGTAATATTATGTAAGAGCCTCTAGATGGCACTGTCACCAAATACTGAGGTTTACTAGGTTAGGCTAGGCTAGGTTTACACTATAATGGTATGTAGTTAGTTGTTGTGGAATGCTTTCTTCTTGTTAGATTCTAGAGAGTTCTGAGGAATACACTGTTGAATTGAGACCTGTCTGAATTTCTCTTTTGACCAGAGCAGTTTACTTAATAAAGAACTTCTGCTTACAGTTTTTCTAAGAAATTACTAAACAAAAACTAAAACAGTACATGGTGTCAGAAGTCCCTGTAGTGTAGAAGCAGCCAAGCAAACAGAAGATCAGAAACAGTCATAGAATTTGCCAGGATTCAGTTGCCCAGAATGAACTGGGAAAGCATGAATCTTCCAGAGGAGTGGAAGAAATTTAAGCAGCATGCCAAGCTCATTTTCAAGGGCCCTCTGAAGGCAAAAGAGGAAGAAAAGTGCTGTTACCTGCTCATACGGGTCAGAGAGAAAGGTAGGGATATTTATAATACTTGGATGGACATGTTAGCAGAGGACAAAAAGAAACTAAGTGCCTATTATGGTAGGTTTGAAAAATATGTCACCTCAAGGACCAACCCAGTGTTTGCACGCTACAAATTTTACAATAAGGTGCAAGGAGCAGGTGAACCAGTGGGACAGTTTGTGACGGAATTAAAATTGCTAGCCAGAGACTCTGGATTCACTGACATGGATGAAATGATCTGGGACAGAACAGTGTTTGGAACAAATTCCCCAAAAGTCTGGGAGAAACTGATGAGTCAAGGGGCTGATCTCGATCTGAGCAATGCACTGAACATTGCTAGGACACATGAATTGGAATAGGCTCAATTGAAAAACCATGGCTAAAGAGGAAGTGGTTCACGGAGTAGCCAAGCTGCACCATACTCCCAGGAAGTCACAGAAATATAAAGCAGCAGATAACTCCATGCAGGCAGGCCGCAAGGCAGCCAGCTAACAGAAGGCATGTGGCAGATGTGGGAGATCACATGAGCCGGGCGAGTGTCCAGTCAAAGGGCAAGTTTGTCACGAATGTAAAAGGGGCAACCATTTTGCAAAGGTGTGTAACTCAAAACAAGTGCATGGAGTAGATGACAACCCACACTACAGTGCTGAAGCTGTGTTTGTGGAAACAGTCACCGAAGTAAATTCAGGGGAATCAACACTTCCTGCGATGGAGGCCCACACAGACCAAGTGTTTACAGAAATAACAGTTGGAGAGAATAATCAGCGGGTAAAGTTCGAACTGGATACAGGTGCGCAATGTGATACATGTATTTGAGCAATTAGGACTTTCAAAGCCATCTGAGTCCGCCACCCAGAAACTATTAGGATATGGAGGTGAGCCACTGGATGTGAAAAGCATGTGTAACATAGACTGTAAGTATAAGAATGATGCAAAGTGTCTAAAATTTTATACTGTAAACCCAAAAGCACCTCCCGTGCTGGGGCTTAGGGCATGCCTGGATCTCAAATTGATTGAACTGGTGATGTCTGTGGAGAATTGCCTAAAGCCAATGCAACCAGCAACTAATAACCCTGATGACGTACTAAAAGAATATAAAGATGTTTTCCGTGGATTGGGGCAGTTTCCTGGTGAATACAAAATTAAAGTGCATACCACTAAAGACCCAGTAGTGCATGCTCCGCGCAAGGTCCCAGTTGCACTCAGAGAACGACTGGCAAAAGAAATTCTGAGAATGGAAATCTTAGGGGTTACTGTCAAGGTAAGTGAACCCATGGAGTGAGTGAACTCTATGGTCATAGTGAAGTAACCTCGTTCAGGAGAGCCACGACTGTGCCTGGACCCACCTGACTTGAACCAGGCAATCCAGCATGAGCATTAACAAATGCTGACACTTGATGATATTACAAGCCAGTTGGCTGCAGCCCAGTATTTCAGTGTACTGGATGCTACATCTGGCTACTGGCAAATAAAACTAGACCAGGAAAGCTCAATGCTCACAACATTCAACACCCTACAGGGAAGATGCTAATTCACCCATTTACCTTTTGGCATACACTCAGCCCAAGAAGTGTTTCAAAAGAAAGTGGATGAAACCTATGCAGGACTCAAGGGTGTTTATGTGGATGATATTCTAGTATATGGAGCTATCATGGAAGAGCATGATGCAAATTTGCGAGCCATGCTTCAGAGAGCTCAAGAGAAAGGGCTCAAACTGAACTCAGAAAAGTGCAACATTACGACGACGGACATCAGGCATTTTGGCCATACACTCTCATCTGAAGGGCTCAAGCCAGACCCAACTAAAGTTGCAGCAATTTCTGAAATGATGCCACTGGAGAGCTGTGCAGAACTGGAAACTGTATTAGGGATGGCAAATTATCTGGCAAATTATCACCACACCTTGTGGAGATCTTAGCACCATTGAGAGACCTTTTGAAGAAAGGCTCTGCATTTCAATGGGACACGCAACAGAATGCTGCCCTCATGAATATGAAACAGCTAATTGCCAGTATAGGCACTTTAGCACTCTATGACGTAAGAAAGAGGTAACAGTCTAAGTGGATGCTTTCAAGCAAGGACTGGAGGCTGTATTACTACAAGAGGGAAACCCAGTGGCTTATGTATCCAAGTCTCTCACAGCTACAGAAGTGAACTACGCTCAAATCGAGAAAGAAATGTATGCCATTGTGTTTGGTTGTGAGAGTTTCCATCAGTATGTTTATGAGAGAAAGGTTACCATAGAGTCAGACCATAAACCGTTGGAGATTATCATGAAAAAAACCCTTGCAGCAGCACCAGCCAGACTGCAGAGAATGATGTTGCATCTACAGAAATACAACATTTTAGTGAAATACAGGTCACGGAAAGATATCCCAGTTGCTGACACGTTTAGCAGACTGTCACTGGCTGGGCAGGACAATATGGAAGGGTCATTTTATTTATTTATTTAGCTTTTGTTGACCGGGTAAGTGCACTAGACAAATTCTGCCTATTTTCAGGCACGACCCGGGTGAGGGGGATACAGATGAATGCCAACTGACCTTGAACCAGATTAAGCTGTTGGTGGTATTTTTTTTTTTAGTGAATGAGGGAAATTTGGCCAGGACACCGGGGAAATTCCCCTACTCTTTTCGATAAGTGCCATGGGATTTTTAACATCCACCTGAACTACCACCAATCCAGGCAGATGGGACCTCGGTTTAACGTCTCATCCGAAAGACGGAAAATTTGTCCCACCCCCAGCCCTGAACCCAGGACCTGCTCTGTTGGAGCCAGCCTCCCTACCCACCACACCACATGGCTGGCATTTGAAGCACAAGTTCATTTAGTCATGTCCAGTTTACCTGTATCGGACCAGAAGTTAATAGAATTAAAAATGGAAACTGAGAGACTTCCAGTTATCCTCACTGTTTGAAAAGATCAACAGTGGTTGGCCGAGGGCAAAACATTTGTGTCATTCAGAAGCGGCAGAATTCTGGAATTCTGGAATTTCTGAGAGGACTTAGCAGTCACAGGAAATTTGATTTTCAAAGGGGACAGACTTGTAATACCAAGATCAATGAGGTCTGAATTAACACGGCTTATTCATTCCAGACACATGGGAGTAGAAAAATGGAAGTGCAGGGTCACAGATCTGCTGTACTGGCCGGGCATGAATACTCAGATCGAGGAAGCTGTACTGAAGTGTCCAATCTGCCTACAGTGTCGCATGTCAAACCCAAAGGAACCCATGATTCCACATGATGTACTCTCTCGTCCATGGCAAAAGGCAGCATCAGACCTATTTATGCCGGACAATGAAAGTTACCGGTATGTGTTAGTAGTGGACTACTAAAGCCGCTATTTTGAGCTGGAAAGGTTGAGAAACACTTTGACCTCCACTGTAATTGGTAAACTCAAAGGAATATTTGCCCGACATGGCATACCTGAGAAGGTGGGGTCAGACAATGGTCCTCAGTACGACTCAGAGTTCAAACATTTTGCACGTAATTATGATTTTCATCATATGACATCTAGTCCCAGTTACCCACAGTCAAATGGGCAAATAGAGAAAATGGTACAAACTGTGAAATGTTTAATGGTAAAAGCCAGACAAAGCAGAGGGGATCCATACCTTGCAATGCTGGAATACACCTATTGATGGTATGGGCTCACCTGCTCAACTACGGATGAGTCATTGCCTGCATTCAGTTTTACCATCTACAAGCAACCAGCCAAAGGTCATTAGCCCCGCTTTGGCCCAGAAAAAGTTCAGCGACAAGCAGGGTCGTCAGTCAAAATACAACAACAGGAATATCAAAGCCTTATGTCTCTTTCAGGAAGGAGACAGAGTCTGCATGCAGAGACCTGATGGGAAATGGCACCCCGCTACTGTTGCAGCAAAACTGCACACTCCAATGTCATACCTCATACGAGCAGACAATGTAGGAGAATACAGGCCTAACCGTCGCCATTTGCTCAAGTCACAGGATGTTCGACCAACTTCAGTCAATGATGATTTAGACTTTAAGAACATTGTTGCCACACCACAAAATGGTTTGGTCTCTCAGAATGACTCTAAACCAGCAATACCACCATTAGAGACTCTGCCACCAGATCCCAGCAAACAAGCAAAAGACATGGGGAAATCTTTTTGTCATCCCGTGGTGGTCGTATGGTAAAGCCACCTCAGAGAATGAACGTATGAACTGAAGTGAAAGAGTTTGTTTTGTATTACTTGTAGGATGCAATTGACATTCTGCCAATTCCAAATTCATATTGCATAGTCTGAAAAATGTCATTTTTTTATCAGAAGGGAGATGTAATATTATGTAAGAGCCTCTAGATGGCACTGTCACCAAATACTGAGTGCTAGGTTTACATTAGAATGGTATGTAGTTAGTTCTTGCGGAAAGCTTTCTTCTTGTTAAGGTCCTAGAGAGTTCTGAGGAATACACTGTTGAATTGAGACCTGTCTGAGTTTCTCTTTTGACCAGAGCAGTTTACTTAATAAAGAACTTCTGCTTACAGTTTTTCTAAGAAATTACTGAACAAAAAGTAAAACAGTACAATACTGTGAACTAAGTCTCAACAGATCATTTCTAGTGTGTTCTCAAAAGTGACAAGTTCATTTTATACTGTGGTCACACGAAGGTCTCAGTAAGGCCACAGACATCCTCCAGGCATGAACTACTGCAGTTAATAAGCCTACTATATACTTTTTTTTATTACATTTCATCACACCTTGCCAGTTCAACTCCAGGTTTCCAATGTGATGACTGGCAGCTCAGTTTCTGCTCTAGCAGCACTGTACAGGAGACGCCTGCCTGTAGACCATATGTGGCCATTTGAGAGGAAAAGAACACAAGAGCGCAGTGTGACACCTAAAGTACTGACACCAAACACAGAGGGGGAATGAAAATACCGAAAGGTAAAAAAATATTTTTTGAATAGCATAGCTCTCTCTCTCTTTATTCATCAGGGCACTTCATTACCTTTTTCCTTTCAAGACGCTCCTGCTCCTCCCTCTGAAAATGTTTTTCCCTTTCCAGTCTTAACCGCTCTGCCTCTTCTCGAAGGCGTGCTTCCTCCTCTTCTTTCTGTGTAAGGAGACAGTGTTACAGAAATGCAGCAGGCTTGAAAACCTTCCCGTGACAGCCTAAATTCAAATTAACAGTAGCCGAACAATTTCTCATCTTAACAGCCAAACCTGTATTTATATATTAAACAGCTAGTGTACTGCCTAAAATTAATATTGGTTTTTAAAAGCAGCCAGCCATTACCTTTTATATCTGAGGTACTTTTTCGTTTCCCTTTGGATAATTAAAAGATTGTTTATCTGATGTTAGTATGTGATGTGTGGAACAGCACTCTACCTGGCAGCTGACATGCCTAACTCTGTTCCCCATTACATCATCAGCATTGTGACCTCACTGACTGTGACATCACTGCTGCTTAGAACAGCCACCCACTAACTGCCAGGTCCATTGCCTGTAATGTCACAGTTAGTGAGATCACAGTGCTGACGATGTAGTCGGTGGATAGAGAGAGAGATGTGTCAGTTGCCAGGCTGAGAGCTGTTCCACACATCCAGAACAATATTGTCACATAGAATACTTTCTAATGAGCAGAAGGACAATGAGGATTAGTCACCTGTAACCATAGTCCTAGAAGTAGTATATGGTACACATCCAGACTTCTGGCAGTACTTCCTTTCCCTTTAAGACTTGCTGGAAGGTATTCAAGCTAGCTCTTCCCAACCACCCGGGTGGTATCCTCCTCAGCACTGTCTCGTAACATCAGATCTTGCACGCTGGAAGCAAGGATCGGTGTGCCACTTGCCAGGGGAAGTCAGGTGGGTCAGTGTGGATGTACACCATATGACACTTCTAGAACTATTGTTACAGGTGAGTAACCCTCATTTCTAGGGACATGAATATGGTGCAATATCCACACTTCTGGCAGACTCCTAGAAGTTCTCTGGGAGAAGGGGGCAAGGTGCACACCCCTACTTAGGAAAGAGACTGGAGAACCAAAGCTCCAAAACAAGCATCTCGGCGTGACTCGAGGTTGATGTGGTAATAGGAGATGAAGGTGTGTGCTGACTTCCAGGTAGCAGCCCTGCAGATTTCCTGGATAGGGACACCCCTGGAAGCAGCCACCAAGGCAGTGGTATGTCTGGTGGAATAAGCCCTAAGCCCAATGGGAAGTTCCCTACCAGCCAACCTATAGCAGGGGTAGATAAATCATCTGCTTAGCTGCCGGTCTGCCAGGTGCAGCTTCAGTGTAGATGACAAAGAGTTGGTGAACCTCTTCCTGAACTCCAGCTGTGTGCTCCTTACAGTAAGTGAGGACTCACCTCAGGTCCAATGTATGGAGCCTGTACTCGGCCTCCAAGGTTGGGTTGGTGAAATACACTGGGAGGTTAATCACCTGGTTAAGGTGAAACTCTGAAACAACCTTCGGGAGGAACTTCAGGTTGGGGCAGTGGACAACCCTGTCCTTGTGGAAAATCAAATAAGGAGACTCCACTGAGAGTGCCTACAGCACTCTGATCCTTTTGGCGGAGGTGGCAGCCACCAAGAAGGTTGTCTTCCACGACACGTGGGACACTTGTGCATGGGTTAAAACGACTTGTCCATAAGCATTGCCAGAACCAGCAACAAGTCCCAAGGAGGTGGTGGTTCATGCAACAGCAGGGACAAGTGGTCAAAGCCCTTGAAAAAGCTCCAAATCACCTTTTCCTGTGCCACTGTTGACATACCAGCCCACGCCTGGTATATAGAAATGGCTGCCAGGTACACTTTGAGGGTTGTCAACCTCAGGCCCGACTGAGAGTGGGACCACAAGTAATCCATAATGTGAACCACTGGGCAGGACAGAGGGTCTAGCTCCTTGCCCCGACACCAAATAGAAAATCTCTTCCACTTGAAGGCATAGCACTGGCAAGTTGACTCCCTCCGAGAGACCTCAACGACATGGAGGAACTCACCGGGGAGACTCAAAGCCTGGAACTCTAGCCGATTAGGAACCAGGCTGTCAGGTGCAGGGACTGAAGGTCCAGGTGGAGGACCCTCCCCTGAGAGCAAGAGAGCAGGTCTGGGCAGAGAGGCAATCACCATGGAGGCCTGCTGCTGAGGCTGAAGAGATCAGGGTACCAGAACTAGTATGGCTAGTCCGGAGCCACTAGGATCATATGTGCCTTGTCCCTCTGAACCTTGAGCAACACATTGTGGATCAGCAGAAAGGGAGGGAAGGTGTACATGGGGCCCAGGGTCCAGGGCCTCATAAAAGCATCCCCTAGCAGTGTCCTACACAGAGGAGGGTGGGCACAAAAAAGCCTTAGCTTCGCATTCTCCCAGAAGACAAACAGTTTGACCACGGGAATGCTCCACTGGGAGAACAGGCAATCAACTCTCTCCTGGTGAAGAGACCACTCGTCCCTCCCTGCTTGTTGAGGCAGTACATGGTCGTCATATTGTCCTTCTGAACCTGAACAACCTGACCTCGCACAACTGGAGCAAAGGCCGTCAGTAGGAACACGCAACGCATGCTTTCGTAAACAGTCAGTTTTAGAATTTTTCACCAAATTCCAGCATAGGTTTTGGGGCCCACTCCGAATGTACACTGTCATTTCAGAAATCAGTCCCAAAGGTGGTTCCACACAGTGACCGCCGGGAAATCACCTCGGGCCAATTAACAAAATGACAGTGACAGAATTCATGAGGTGGGTCCCAAAACCTCATGTTGAACATTTGGTGAAAAAATTCAAAATGTCTGAGATATGCATCAAAGTTGAAAAAACCCTATTTATTCCATTATACAGCTTACGGCATTTCCTCAGTTCATGGTCGGCTTTGAAGGGTGCAGAGCGTGTTCCCGTCCACCAAGATCATCGCGCCGGACTCGCAGGTAAGCATGGGGTGAGGGGTGTGTGGGGAGGCAGGGCATGTAGAGGGTGGGTGCGGTGGGGGAAGGAGGGTCAAGACAGTCAGCGAGGGAAGGTTTTTTTTCGTGTTTTTTTTTAGACGATGCGGGATTGTGGCCACACTGGGGTGGTCTCCCAGTGTGGCAGCTGGAAGGCTTTTGGGGGGGGCAGTGGAGCCGACAGGGATTGGGTAGCCCCATTACCATACAGACTGCTGCCACACTGGGGTGGGCTCTCAGCGTGGCACCCGTAGTCTGTTGGGGGGGGGGGAACAGTGGAGTTGACAGGGGACTGGGCACCCCCGTCAGCCATATGGATTGTTGCCGTACTGGGGTGGCCTCCCAGCGTGGCACCTGGAACTCTGTTGGGAGGGACAGCAGCAGAGCCGACAGGGGATTGGGCACCCCTGTCGGCCATACAGTGTGTGTGTGGGGGAGAAGTGCATGAGCACGCAATATGCGTGCATGTGTGTGGGGGGGACGCATGCGCATGCACTATCTTATCGCTGCTCACTGAAGCGGAGCTGTGCCTTTCAACTGTACGCCACTGCATTTTCAACTGCCGTCATAGACAGCTGCAGCATTCATTGGCGATCTGTGGCCACACCTGCAAACACAGTAACTGCATTGGAAGACGGGGTGCCACAGCTCTAGAAACTCGGATGATGGCACTATGTTTCTTGCACATGTGTGTAAGCAAACATAATAATGAGGCAGGGCATCCTCTGCAAATGAAACAGAATACGCTTCTACTTCGCTGCTTTCTTTAATCATGGTCAGAAAATGCTATTCAACACCTAATTAAGAACAGAAAATCTCAGAAAGTGGGGGACAAAGAACTCATTACTGTATTTAAACAATGTTATGATTTCAGAAAGAAACAAAAATGTTTTGTTCATGTTCTGCTAGGAGAAGCCCTATTTGCATGCCTCAGTTTTCCTTCATGCCTGTCCTTTCAACACAAATCTTTTGCAGACTGTAACACTTCTTGTTCCACAAAGGAAAAACAAGTAATGGAAAGTCAAAAGGAAAAATGGTCACTAATGCGCTAATCGTCACTTTCCAAGGACTTCTTTCTCTTAAGCTGCATTACAAAAAGGTCACTACTATGGTTTAATGAAGTCCTGTGGCTGGAAATATACGCAATCAAGTACACCTGCTCAAGGTCCCACATCATTACTGTTCATGTTTGTGGAAAACAAAACAAAACAAAAACATCTGTACCATGCACATACCTGTATTCCATTAAAGCGAACAGGTGCTACTTGCTAAGTCACAGCATGACAGACTATATGTTAAAAAAAATCCAAGCAACTTGAAATGCATTTCATTATTTTTAGTGTTAACAACAAATCAGTGCTGTTATGAAAGGTTGTTTTAAATGTACCAGTGTTTTAAAACATGCCCTGATTATTTACTTATTTATTTGAACATTACATCAAACATATGTCAAGATAGACCCTCTGAGATAATAGAGTATCTGGTTTTCATGGAGGGTCATCTTAGAACAGCAAGGTGCAGAAAGTGCTTACTTTATAGTGCCGAGCACTAGTATACACATGTGCTAGTTCCAGAAGAATACACTAACGCAGTGGAGTAAAACAGGAAGCAATGCCCTTTTCACAGTTTTTGCCAGTGATATGGTGCAGAATACTGCAGGAAAACAACTCGACCAATGACAATTACTCCACTTTGTCACAAAGAGCACTGCATCATGGCTGACTCTACTGTACAAATGATGTTCACAGCACAAGACCGCTCATAGCAAAGGTAGCATGATTGCTGTTTATGCTTTGCTCCTCCATGTTCCTTTCCTCCAGGACGACTCTAGAATAAGCTGTTCTCAACTCACTATGCCCTTGCTGATAAAACTTTTTAATATGTAAATAAAAATATTATACAGTGGGCAGGGCTCTAGATAAGATTTTTGGGGATGAGTACCTGTACTCATTCTGAAAGTGAGGTGAGTAAAACCAGATTCAGATGTGTACAGATGTCTTGCTAGAGTGGACTGAGGAGTATATTTAGTAAGAAAAGTAGTTTTTTTCCCTAGATAAGAATTTCAAGTGCCAACAATGATCCAAATAATGTTGGCAGGTAGGAATTTACTCACTAGTTTTAACATAGTGAGTAAAACAAAAGTGGGATGCATACAAGTGCTGTAAATCTGGCAAAAAAACATTCCTTTTGAATCACCAGTTATGTTATGAAGCACTATTCTTTGGCGTGTGGAGTATTTACAAATGTTGGGGGAGTACTGGTACTCATTAAAAACATTTCTGAAGAGTATTTTTTAAAATGAGGTGCGTAAAATAGACCGGTACGCTCCTTATCTGGAGCCCTGGCAGTGGGAATGAGGATGATACTTACAGGTGTTTGTACATAAAGTGTGTTTGTATTACATAAAAATCATTAAATATACGGGGGGGTGTAAGTGAGGTGTCATGAGGAAGTTCAACTACATGGGGCAGGTGTAAAATAGGAAAGATTAGGGGTTTGTAAAGTGCGGTATCTGGTAGGCTGTTCCATTCTGCTGAGCCTGAGAAGGAAGAGACCCTTTGGAATTTGCGTACTATCCAGTCAGCTGTCTCAGTTAACCTTAGAGAAGAAGGGGATAGAGACAGGGTTGAAGGATGCAGGGCACCACATGTTGAAAGGTTTAAAGGTTTTTTTGGTGGTTGTTGTTCTTTGTTCTGTTGGTTTTAGCAGTTACGTTAGTCCTTTCCTGGTTTTCAGGCATTTGTGAATAGCAGTTATTTTTTACGGTAAGGAGATACAGATTTACAGTTACAGCCATAAGTTCTTTTATACCGCCTCTGTCTAGCAGGAGGAAATAGAAAAATGGACCAACATGACATATTACTGTCTCCCGGAAATGCTGTGGTCCTGAGAAGTCACAAAAGGGCCAACATGGACAAAAACACAAAAATGTGGTTGATTTCAATACTGGTTTACTTTCAATGGATCACAGACCTAATACAACTGGAATGTTAGGCATGTGTGAAATTTGTTGGATACCCCTAGGCCGGGGTATTCAGACTGCGCCAGGCTGTGGCGCAAGCCTGGGCGCAGCACAACCGGGATGCGCCAGGGCATTGACAGGGTGATAGTCAACGGTGCTGCGCCATGGCTCAGCACCGTTGAATATGGCACCGTGGCCACCCACACTGTGCATGGCACAGTGGCACTGTGCCAGTGCAAGGGCCAGAGGAGCAGGGGGATGCGCCAGTGCAAGTGCCATTGCGCTAGGTGCAACAACCACAATATTCAGCGGTGGATATGCAAATGGGGCCATAATGCATGCAAGGTGCAAATGGGGCCATTTGCATGCCATTATGACCCCATTAGCATGCAAGTGCACCGATCCCCAGCAACTTGCGCCTGGCGCCCTGCCAGGCAGCAACCGTCAGGGACCAACACCCCCTGCCCCTCGGCGGCAATGCGCCCCAATACCTGATTGCAGGCATTCCACATTAACAGTATCCCTGGTGGTCCAGTGGATCTTACCCCCTCGCCCGATCGCAGGTGGCACAACATATGTATCCTCCCTGGTGGTCCAGTGAACCGTCCCCCAGCCCGATCGTGGGCTCTATGACAGAAATACCATCCCTGGTGGCCCAGTGGCCGCATCCAGCCCAATCATGGGCGATACAATGAAAGCGGTACCCTGGTGGTCTAGCGGTAGCCCTCCCCACCCACCCACTCAGTCCCGCCACCCACCTCAAAAGTCAGCAGTTGGCAACAGCTCCCCACTGGGCAAGCCGCCCGCTGACTGACAGCGACAGTATATTGCATGCCCATTGGTCCACAGCATGGGCCAATGGGCACACTGATCGCACTGTACTACACAGTCCTGATAGGTGAATGAATGGATTCATTCACATATTGGGACTGCATAGTATGGTATGGTCTGCGCACCCATTGGCCCACGCTATGGACCAATGGGCATACAGCCATACTGTATGCTGTCAGTTTGCGGGCAGCCGGGTGGCTTGCAGGTGGGAAGCTGCTGCCAGCCGCTGACTGGGGGGGGGGAGCGGGGTGGCGGGATTGAGTGGGTGGGGAGGGGGTACTGCTAGACCACCAGGGTACTGTTTTCACTGTATTGTCCATGATCGGGCTGGATGAGGCCACTGGGCCACCAGGGATGGTATCTGTGTCATTGAGCCCGTGATCAGGCTGGGGGCAGGTCCACTGGACCACCAAGGATTTTGAACCTATACATAGCCCGTGATTGGGCATGGGGGGGCACAACACCGACAGATGGTGGCGCCGGAGCTCGGGTGGCCACCCACAGCTGGTGGCTGCCATGTTGCGCCCTGCGATACGGCATCTCACCTGTGGGTGAACAGCACTTGCTCCTTCATTTTTTGGCTCAACAGTATGCGGCACAAGTAGGGGTTGCACCTGCATATGCTCAGCACATCCTGGACTGAATATTGGGATGTGCAGGGTATGCATGGGCACACCCCCCCCTTTCTTGCACCGCATACATTACTGATGCACCCCAGTGCATCGGGATTTATGCAGCCCATAATCCCCTATTGAATATCGCGCTTGGGCTCATCAGTGGGTTGCGCATGCTGTAACTCTGTTGCGCCATGCGCAACCCTTCTGAATATCCCGGCCCTAGTGTACAGTTTCATGTGTTTGTTTTGAAACAGTCATATTTATTCAGGCTCCTTTCTAATACTGTCTTTTATGCACCCAGTATGTATTATTTAATTACATATGCATTGTGGAACCCAGTAACATCAGCTAACCTGATGTACTGAATGGAATGCTTCACTCTAGAGTTCTGGAACTCATACATCATTAAAAATGATTACTGGGTAAGAAAAAGGCAACTAGAAATGTTAACAACAAACAAAAAAAATACACTAGAAGTATTAAAAAGGCAAGGCAAGGCAAATTTTATTTCTAGGGTGCCCAATCCCTGAGGCTTTGGGTGCCTAACAAAAACACAAAAAAAATTAAAACAGCAATTAAGTTCAAAAACTTGCAGAATAAATAACATTTCAAATTTCAAAGACCTTACATGCCCAAATTTGTAATTATATTAAAAACATGTACAAAAAAGACAAGATTTATGTTCCACTGTTTCAAAACAAACCCACAAAATAGTGCAGCAGATGTTTTAAACAGACCACACACACACACATATATTTCTAATTATATTAATAAATGTAACAAACAAAAAAAAACAAAGTTTATGTTCCCTTTAAAAAGGCATTTTGTTACAAATTCACATTCACTGACAATTAAAGGGTATATTACTACTGATATTTAAAGATCTCAGGCTTCCCCACAGCCTGCAAATACAGAGCAGTGGTGATTTGTTTATGAAACCTAAAATGAGTTTTCTGCTGCCAATTTCACTGTGCAGTTTAGCAACATAATATTGACAATAACGAGATGCTTGTAGGTATAAGACAATCAGAATGCAAGGATTAACATACAGCCTCATTACTGAGACTACAGTTGGGTTATGGCAGAATAACGGGGGGGGGCACTGCTCTGTGACTGACTGAAGGGGAACATTTTCAGTATAATTAAGCAATAATGGTATAGTGAGTGGAGTTCACGGAGGACTATCTATACTGGAATGCCAATAAACACCCAGTTTGGTTATTTCCCCTTTAACCCAGCTCACTATGCCACTATTGTTTTTATACTGCAGAAAATAAAATGTGAGAAACAATGTACTGTACTATCAAAGCATTACTTCTTATGCACACCGACACAGACTAAAAAAAAAGTTTTACCATGTAAAATAGAGAATAAAGTATGGGGTGGTGTGTGTAACGAGATTTTACACACACCCGAGAGGTTGGATGGAATATAAACCCTGACAGCGAAGCTCGAGGGGTTTATCCAGGCATCCAACCCCAAGGGTGTGTGTAAAATTTGAGTTTACACACACCACCACATATTTTATTTTATATAATTGTTGGGTTAGGCTTTTTCGCCACAGCCAATTATATAAAATAAATGGTCTGGTGCGGCTGCGATCTGGATGATGTTTAGCCGAGTCCTTGGTCACTTAGCAGCAGTTTACTTTTTCTTGTTTTGTTGTCCCCTTTATGGTGTGATTTTTGTAAGGAAGTTTTTTTTTTTAGATACTTACCACCTAGAGATAGTGGCGGCAGTGCGGTTTCGACCGACGAAGAAATCTGGTGGCGAACGGTGAAAACCTGGAAGAGCTGTAGGTTGGGCATGCGCATAGCGAGGGAAACCATGCGCATGTTTGCTGTTATAAACACTCCTTTATAACAGTAAATTACGCCACGGTTTCCCTATGGGAAAAAGCCTAACCCAGTTATTATTATCATTTAATGAATGACGTTACTATGTACATTGATCTAGTAAAGTGCATGTATCTTCTCTGAGGCTCTGGGAATGAAGGGTTTTGCCTTCCATTTTTTCCTCGGTGAAGGCAAGTGATGGAATGTTGACAGTTACCAGCAGTTTTATGAGTGGCGATGAATCACATTGCTGACATTAGTATACAGTTTGATTGTTCAGTCCACTGTCAGGTTATGGCTGAATGGGACACCAGCTGTGCATTCTGATTGGCTACATGGTGTATTCTGCTGTATAATAGACCATAATGAAGGGGGACCTCCCAATAAGATCACTTGCATGTTATGGTGCCAATGACATTTCTTCTATTTTACATTGTCCTTTTTCCTCTGATCCAAGGAGATGTCCTTTTTCCCCGTAATGAGCCTACTTCTGAACTTTTTTTCATCTGATATAATTAAAGGTGTGCTTCTTGTAGCATGGGCATCCCTATGTTTTCTCATTATTGTGAACTGTTCTTGAGCATTCATTGGCCCATGAGGTCAGGAAGCAGTGTCTATTGCATGCTAGTTCATCTTGGTCATAAAAAAGGTGATGCTAAACAGTAAGTGCTCACCTGCAGCTAAGAATAATAATAATCCACATGGTAAAATAACACACATGACTGTACTGTAGAACAAGAGTAGTATTCTTCAAAGATAACATCTAGCAGTGTCCTTACCACATAGAAACACAGAATTTGTCTGCAGAACAGGGCCACTTAGGCCACCCAGATGTTTCCTGCCTAATCTATCTTCGCAGACCCTAACTGATCACTTCCACTGCGATCCTCCTCCCTGCCTGTTTTCTAATACACCCTTTGGTCTGTCCCAGGCACGCTTGAAGCCCCCACTGTTTTCACCTCCACCACTTCAGGGATCTGCCACCCTTTTGGTTAAGAAATATTTCCTCAAATCCCTCTGCGCCCCCCCCCTTTCTCGCATGCCCCCCTGGCCCTGGTGCTCTTGCTCATTCGAGACTCCCCTGCTGCACACGGTTCACTCATGTAAAATGCCTGCAGATCTCTGGCATGTCACTTCTGACACTGACAAGGCTTTTCTAACTTACCAGTAATAGTCTATTTTCCAGTTCCATAATCACTTAGACACCTAAAAAAAAACCTCCTGTTCTAATAATCACTGAAAAAAAACGATTAAAATAATACAACAAACTAGAAACACTGCTGGCATTTCAACAAACCAATGACCTGTAATGAAGAAAGTCGTTTGTACATCTCTGTAATTGTCAACTCACCCAAAGTTGCTCAGGGCTTGTTCAAGCAGTTCATTCTGTACTAGGTTCCGCGCGAGAGCGAAAACCTTGTTCAAGTGGGAGATCACAGAGTCGCAGAACTGGCAAAATGTGTCAAACTGCATTTTGCTTCCTGCTGTGTTCTCCTCTTCCTCTTTTCCTGCTGTTCCCCCCCTTCCCCACTCCCCTCCTCACTAGCCACCTGTCTTTAACGCCGTTTATCGGGCAGCCAAATGCGGAGGACAGCTCTGCTGCCACCGTCACAACTGGCCCCCAACTTATGGCGCCGGTCGATAAGAGGCAGTTGTTCATTCATTATTCTCTCACTACAGCCGGGAGAGGGGGAAGGGGCAGTGGTTTACTACCCCACACTGCTGCTTGTATGTATTGTGTCCATTTCTCTTCACAGTGGCACTGAAGAATTGGAGCACTGAACGAGCCAGCAGCGTGTCTCAGGTCCCCTGCACAGCTCTAGCGGTGTGTTTCTTGTAATTGCTCAGGAGCCAAAAGGTAGCGAGCTTCCTCTGCTTGTGCCACTGCTGCCTCCCACTGGACTTCTCGCCACCTCCCTTGCAGGACAGCCACCCTCACTGGTTCCTCCGAACCCACCATGGACTGTGGTGGCGATGGGGGAATGCTGAGGCAGAGGGAGAATTGCTGCTGTGCCAGCAGGGGTTTCAGTGTCTGCACATCTGACCACTGGCATCTGGTCAAATCCCAGAGGTACTAATAAAATCCAAGGAGGACACACATGGCGACGGCATCCCTCGTCCAGTCCACACACACCGTTAGTATTAGCCCTCACACAAGCTGGCAGGGATGACCAAATGCATTCAGCTCTCTCTTCACAGAGCTGCAACAGTGTAGGACAGCAAGACATTCTCCTTATACAAGCAGCTGCATGATGTTGAGAGTGTGTGTTTTGGGGCGGGGGGACAGCAGATCTTTTCTGTTTTCATGACGGTTATGTACTTTTTTTTTTAAATGGCAGGACAATGCTGGATTCTACCAGATAATTTCCCCGTGTTTTCTCCTCTAAATTGTCTCCACTGAGTATTATAAAACCAGCCAAGGTCCCATTATATTCTCTTGTGTCCCCATATGACATTCTGTAAAGGAGATGGGAAAGGGACGTGGTCCAACAACTACTGTAGAACTGAAGCACTGCCACCCACAGTCTCACCACTGCATTCTCCCCAACCTGCCCATGGATGGCTTTCCCGTATTATGGTATATACTGGTACACAGACTTCAAAGACAAGAGAGCTGAGAAAGCCGCTGCACCAATAGAAGGTCGTTATCTGGTATAGCTTTCAGCATATCGTGAAAACCTAACTCAACTTGCATGCATGTGTGTGTGGGGGGGACGCCAATAGAAGGTCGTCATCTGCACTGCTAAAAATAATAAATTACTGGTATAGCTTTCAGCATGCTGTGAAAACCTAGCTCAACTTGCATGCATATATGTGTGTGTGTGTGTGTGTGTGTGTGTGTGTGGAGGGGGGACACATGCGCATGCATGATCTTAGCTGCTCACTGAAGCAGAGCTCTGCCTTTCAACTGTACGCCACTGCATTTTCAACTGCTGTCATAGACAGCTGCAGCATTCATTGGCGATCTGTGGCCGTGCCTGCAAACACCGTAACTGCATTGGAAGAGGGGGTGCCACACCTCCAGAAACTCGGATGATGGCACTATGTTTCTTGCACATGCGTGTGCAAGCAAACATAATGACAGACGGAGTCTGAGACAAAGGGGGAACCTAAAGAAAACATGGAAAAGACAGAAGAAAGAAGATGGTAGGTGAGGAAAAGTGAAAGAAAAAGTGGTAAAAATGTCAGTAGACTTACATAAGAAGTAAGACACAATGGGGTGTTGATTGTGCTTGTTTTACTGCTTGCCCGGAGGCACAGTCAGGCACAAGGCCACAGGCTGAGTGTCTTCAGTTCCAGGAAGTGTGATAAAAAGAACACAATCAATGCCTCGAGGCGTCTTATTACACTTATAAAATGGATCCATTGGCAGTGTTTTAAAAATAAACATTCTAGAAGTTTTAAAAGCCACGAGAATATAATAAAAGCACAGCTTATCACTAACACACTTTTCCTCTCCCTCCCACAGTGATCACCGAGGTCCCCTGACTGGGAGCTCCTCCCTGGCAGTGCAGCATTTGCTCCTCACTGCTGCCCGAATCCACCCTCCAACAAGCCAGCCTATTCAGTGATCACCGAGGCCCCCTGACAGGGAGCTCCTCCCTGGTGGTGCGGCACTTGCTTCTCGCTGCTGCCTACATCTATCCTCCAGCAAGCCAGCCTATTCAGTGATTACTAAGGGTCCCTGACCGGGAGCTCCTCCCTGGTGGCATGGCACTTGCTCCTTGCTGCCACCCACATCCACCCTCCAGCAAGCCATGCTATTCGGTGATTGCCGAGGCCCCCTGACCGGCAGCTTCTCCCTGGCAGCATGGCACTTGCTCCTTGCTGCTGCCCACATCCACCCTCCAGCAAGCCGGCCTATTCAGTGATCACCAAGGCCCCCTGACTGGGAGCTTCTCCCTGGCAGCACGGCACTTGCTCCTTGCTGCTGCCCACATCCACTCTCCAGCAAGCCGGCCTATTCAGTGATCACCAAGATTCCCTGACCGGGAGCTCCTCTCTGGAGGCAGGGCACTTGCTCCTCGTTGCCACCCGCATCCACCCTCCAGCAAGCCAGCCTTATCAGATACGGTCCCCTCTTGGAATGCCACAGCATGAACTTTTGGCATGTTCTCTCTGCTTATCTGTGACTGGCCAATTTACAGGACAAACGCATGCTGATTGGTGCACTCCTCCAACCAAGGACACTGAGCCGTGACTGATGCTCCTGCCTGTTTTTGGCTTCTGTACTATTGGGGGGGTTTGCCTACTCCAGTTCTTTCACTCCTCTCCAAACTACTGTGGGCTTACCCCACTTTATTGCGTGAAACTGCTAAATATTTATACAGCGTAGCACTGTTTTACTTTAGTAACTATTTAGCTTGAACCTAATTGTACTAGGCAGTGTATTTTAGTGTGTCTCAATGCAAAGCCACAGTTAATTGCTTAACCACAGTTAATTGCTTAGCAACAGTTATCACTGTTATTTTGTACTATCTGCTGTATTTTTATTTCTGTGCTCCTTTTCTTTCTCTTGCCCTGACTCACTGCCTCTCGCTCTCTGCTTCCGTTTTCACCCACCATGAGCTTGGTGCTGACCCACCCTGCCCGCTGTCCCTCTCCTCTCTTTACTGTGCAACCCACCCCTCAATTTATTCTAATTGTTCCTGGCACCTCCTGCCCCCATGCTGCTTCTCCATCTACTGTTTCTGGACTACCCATGCCCCCTGATCCAGCACAGCTTATCACTAACCCACTTTTTTCCTCCCTCCCACAGTAATCACTGAGGCCCCATGACCAGGGGTTCTCCCCTAGCAAAGGCGGCACTTGCTCCCCTTATTGTCACTGCATCCACCCCTCCAGCAAGCCAGTCTATTCAGGTACTGTCCTCTTGAACGCTTCATAGCTTAAACCTTTGGAGCTTTTCTCTGCTTATCTTTGACTGGCCACTTTACAGGACAAACGTGGTGCCGACTGGTGCACCCTCCAACCAAGACAGCCCCATGACTGAAGCTCCAGCCTGTTTTTTGCTTTTGTATTGTCGGGGTTCACCCTGCCCACCCTCCCCGCACTCTTAAATCCACTTTTGTCCTGGAACTTCACCCTCCCCTCACCTGATAGGGCTAATGCAGTAATCAGGCGGTACTCTCTCGTAAGGGTATACTACCTGCCTTCTTTTTATACCCTGCCATTCCTTTCTCCAACCTCTGTCATTCTTAATATCTCTAGGACAGCCCATCACACCCTCCACCCTCTATTTCCTCAACAATCTAGAAACTCTACAGTCCCCTGCATTTCATTTCTATCTATTTTGCCCCCTAATTAACCCTGTATCTTAGCAGTGCACCAACATGCTGCTACTCTTCCTCACCTGCTTCTCGGACTGTTCACATCTACATCCCTTTCCCACACCACACACACCCACCAACTCCCCACACCCACCTGCCCCCCCTCGATCTCCCCTATGCTCACCTCCTCCTATCAGCCCCCCCACCTCAGTTCCCCTGGTTCCTTGCTGCTGGTATCCTCTTTAGCACTGGGCTACACCTCTCTTCCATATGAACCTTTACAATGTACTGCAAATGGACATTTGATCCCCTCCAGCCAGCTGCCATCCTCACCCCCTTATCAAGAAATGACCTAGCCTCTTATTTTTTTTTTTGGCTCAGAGCATGGGTGCCGAATCGTCTCATGAAGTCTTACAGGCTCTCATCATAGCCAGGCTGAATTAAAAATATATATATATCACTTCTATATAATAATTCATTTACTGAGTTTTAGAATTAACTATTCCTTTATTGAATTCAAAGTTATACCATCCTCTCTACTTAAATTAAATTGTTCAAAAAGGGGAGCCAAATTTCCAGGTATTTATGGTCTTGGTCTTCCATCAAATATAGAGCTTTGTCTATCTTACTACAGTCTAACATCTTAACTATCCACTCTAAGTAGTCTGGGGAATTTGGATCTTTCCAGTGTTGGAGGATTATCTTTTTGCAACTAGTAAACCTTGGTTAACAAACGTTTCCTGACCAGTACATACATCTTGTGATCCTGCCTGTATTCTAAATACAATAATGCCAGGGTCAAAGGGAAAATCATGTCCAATTACCTTGGAAAGGTTGGTCAAAATTTTCCCCCAGAAATTCTTTTGTTCCTGGCAAGTAGCCAGCATATGAAGTAAGGACCCCTTAGAGATCATGCCTCTCTGGCACAGCTCATGCAGAGTGTCAAGTTTATCTAGTCTAAGCGGGTGAAATAAGTTCTGTGGATAGTGTTATAGTAAATTTGTAGGCGTTTATTATTTTTTACTGGTAAATTACATACATTAATGTGGTTCTCCCAGTCTGTTTCAGTAATAGTTTTCCCCAGGTCTTTTTCCCAAGCATCTTTTGTAATTTTTAACTGGGGAAGGGGACAATTCTCTATAAGTGTCTTGTAAAGGTTTGAAATCAATTTTCTATTAGAATCTAGGTTATAAAAAACTGATTCCAATGGTAAGTCTGGTAAAGTAAATATATTTTTATTCTTTTTAAAAATAAAGTTTTTGAGTTGGAGGAATTGCCAGTACTGATTCCCTGGAATTTGAAAAGCTTGCTGGAATTGCGTAAAGGACATTAGTTGGTCCTTTATATACAGGTCTCCCACTGAACAGATCACCTTATCAAAGTACCATTTTGTAAAAGTGGTGTCTGTCATCCAGGATGGAAACAGTGAGTTGCTATGGGTGGGGGATAATTCTGAGACCTTGTTTTTAATATTTGTAAAGCCTGTACCCAGGCATTAGTAATGGATTTTGTTGTATTAAGGGCTGCACCTTTATTTAGGTGCACAGGATCTAATGCAAGAGTATTAATAAGGGCTACGCCCCCTAGTTTATTTTGCTCCAAACAGAAACCAGCAGTATAGTTATCCTTTTTATGATGGATCCAAAAGAAAACAACCTCTAATTGTGTGGCCAGGTAATAAAACCCAAAAATGTGGACATCCTAGGCTGCCTTTATCCTTATTCTGCTATAATTTATACAAAGCAATCCTGGGAGATTTGCCCTTCCAAATGAATCTTCTATTAAGTTTATCAAGTTCTATAAAAAAATTTTCTTTTTAGGATTAGAGGGATTGATTCAAATAGTTAGAGAAATTTTGGAAGAACATTCATCTTAAGAATGTTAATTCTGCCCATTAGAGTCAATGGGAGATGTTGCCATTTTTCTAGATTTTTCTTAACTTTGGTAAGAAGAGGGTCATAATTCAGTTACAATGCAATGTAAGGGTCTGAGGTTAACATAATACCTAAATATTTCACATGAGTTTTACTAATGTTTTTTAGATCAGAGGTCAGGAGGTTTTTTGGGCTGCCCAATATACCAATTCGCTTTTCTCTCAGTTAATCTTATAGCCAGAAATGGCTCTATATTTTTCTATCAAGTTATTTAAGGTTAAGTATGTTTGGTCTGGGTTGGCAAGTGTTATTAGCATATCGTCTGTGTATAGCATGGTTATTAAATGTTTATCCCCCCACCTTAACACCCAAAGTCTCACTGAATGACCTGATGTTAACTGCTAACGATTCGAAGAAAAGAGCAAATAACAAAGGGGAGAGTGGGCAGCCCTGTCTGGTCCCTCTCTGAAGTGAAAAAAAGGGGAAAAAAGCTGGTTTGTTTCGACTCTAGCCCTTGGTGCTGTGTATATTAGTTGGACCCAAAGGATGGACATACTTAGCTTACTAGTTGGCATCCACCTCTTTCCTAAGAACCTGACAATGATCTGAAAATGGAAGGAGGAGAGGAAATAAAGGAAGAGACAAGGAATAGACTAATATTTATAAAGGAAAAGAGAAGAGGGGTAGGGACGGGGAAGGACAATGGGGGAAAAAAGAGGAAAAGGAAACAAGAGGAAGAAAGGGACGGAAAAAGAAGGAAGGAAGAGGGGAAAGGAAGGAGGGAAAGGGAAGGGAAGGGAAGGAAAAGAAGGGAATGAGAGGAGAGAAGGGAACAAGAAGGGGAGGGAAGGGAAAAAAGAAAAAAAGGGAGAAAGGAAAAAGGGAAGAAAATATCCAGAAATGGGTAAGGGGGAAAATGTTTCTGTGTATGTGCATCCATATGTGTATACAGATATACATATATGTGTGTGTGTATATATTTGCATTAAAAAAGGTGATTATTGCTTCTCCCTTTGGAGGGGAAGGGGACTTATATGCACACACATCAAAAGGGTAAATATGTTTTTTCTTCCCCCTCACACAGATCCAGGGATATTGTCATAATGATTAGAGAATTTTGGGGGGTGGCTGTCCCTACTGCACACAAAATCTTTCCACACAGTAGCAGTATAGACATCATTAAAGGGAAGGGTCAGTGTCCATTTGCTTTTAGGACGCCAAATTCTAAACCTATAATAAACTGTGCATTATTTAAACAAGTCAGGTAGGGGAGCTTTTTAGACAGGACCGGGGGGGGGGTATGTGAGTACCTATTAGCATCTCAAACCAAAATATTCATTCCATGAATAAGGCGCGGGTGCTATATTAAGCACAAAGGAAAGATTTACCTTTCATGTAAGTTGAAGAGCCAAGTTAAAATTGTCTATAGAAAGTTGCAATATCACCTTTTACAACATTTAAAGGGAAATATAATAAAAAGAAATCCAGCAATAGTAATAAAAGGAGTATCTGCAACTCTGGCACAGCTCAACAGCAGAATTAGAGAAGGAGACTACTGGCTTGTTCCCATTATATCTTAGATGACTAGCCTCAAAATGATGCCCTGGAACCTTAATGGATGTAAAGACAGAATCAAGATAAGAAAAATTGTTAAAATAGCTAACAATAGAAAAATAGACTGTCTACTCTTACAGGACTCATTTCAATAAAAACAATATAACCTCTAGACTATTGATTATACTTCTACTCCTTACATCTGGTGACGTCAAAACCAGCCCTGGTCTCCCCCCCCACTTCGCCATTCCAGTCTTTCCCAAGGGACTAAGCATAGCCCACCTAAACATTAGAAGTCTCCTCCCAAAATTGATCTCCTGCAGCCACTAACAGCACAACTTAAACCCTCTGTCCTCATAATCTCCGAGTCGTGGCTAAGCTCAAAAATACCAGACACAGCCATTGCCCTCCCTGGTTACTCTGTCATCCGCTAAGACTGCAACTCCAGGGTGGGGGCGTAGCTACGTATATCTCATCCTTTATCAAATACTCTATCTGCTTATCCACCACCTCCCCCTCTGCTTTCGAAATGCTACTAATAAAAATTTCCCTTCCCTTCTCCCTTCCTCTCTTCATTGGTGGGATCTACTGCTGTCCTAACCTTTCCGTATCTGCCCTCTCCACAGTCTCTGATCTCCTCTCCTCCACCTCGTCCCTCTTCGCCCCAGGTAAACTGTATCTCCTTGGTGATTTCAACATTAATTGGCTCTCTAGCAAACAGTCCAAAGTCTGCAACCATGCTTCATCCCTGAATCTAATGCAATTAATAACTGACCCAATACGCCTAAACCACAAATCCGGTAAACATACCCTCATAGACTGGGTCCTATCTTCACCCCCCACCGGGTCATAAAATCCAGTATACTCCCTGATGCACTTAGTGACCATCATATGGTCTACTGCGTGCACAAAGTCCACCGTACCAAATCCCCTATCATTCTTAACATCCATTCGTTCCATTCCCTTGGTTTGTCCTGCATCCATAGTGAGCTGACCAATATCAACTGGTCTCCTATCCCTTCTGCTCCCTCCACGGATGCAGCCCTGTCCTTCTTCAGCATGCAATTCCTATCTGTCTGGAACCACCATGCTCCATTAAGAAATGTAAGGGTCCGAGATAGCCACCTTCCATGGGTCTCTGCTGAACTCATTGCATGTCAACGTGCATGTGACCAAGTGTGGGCTGTTTTTAAAACCTCTGGCACCCCCCCCAAGATCTTCAGCATTACCGCTCACTCAGGAATGCCTGCACCCATGCCATCCATCTCGCAAAGGCAGACTATTCCAATGCCTCCTTCCAAGAAAACAAACAACCCTTCTAAATTCTGGAAGGTTATTCACACCTTGTTTTCCCCACCCTCTCACCCCCCTCCCCAGTCCTAAAAATTGGCTCCCGTATAATAGATGACCACCCCTCTGTGGCTGAAGAGTTCAATAACTTCTTTACTACAGCTACTTGTGCATCCTCCCTCCTTGCCTCTCTTCCACCTATCACCACTCCTCCCCCAAATGCTCCCTCCCTCACTCAATCCCCAACCACCCCGCTTTTCTCCTTCAAGCCCATCCTCCCTGATGATACCTTATGAGTATTACTCGCCCTTAATCCCTACAAAGGTAAAAGTCCTGACGGTCTTGACCCTAAACTCCTTCACCTCTCTGCCTATGCTACTGCTCTTCCACTCACCTGGCTTTTGAATCTCTCCTTCTCACAAGCGACGGTACCTAAGGCCTGGAAGTTTGCTACCATGGTCCCTTTACAGAAAGGTGTGGACCCCTCTGATCCTAGCAATTTCCACCCTATGTCCTTGCTCCCCATCCTAGCTAAGATCCAAGAGCACCTGACTGTGGAGCAACTCTCCCGTTTCCTTTACTCCTCCACCTTCTTCACCCCTTTCCAGTCTGGATTCCGTAAAGCCCACTCCACCATCACCTCCCTCGTATGGCTCACTAACTCCATTCTCACTGGGATGGTTCAGGGATGCATCACCTCTGCAATTTTTGTCAATTTGGCCAAAGCCTTCGACACTGTCACCCACTCCCTTCTCCTCCTCCTCCTCAAGCTGACCACGGCTGGTCTTTCTGACACTGCTACCAATTGGTTCCGGTCTTACCTCATGGGCCGGTCCCAATCTGTCAAAGTCGGCAACTCCACCCCCCCATCAAAACAGATGTCCCCCAAGGCTCTGTACTTGGCCCAGTTCTGTTCTCCATTTTCCTGAACGATCTCCCCAAAGTCTGCACATCTGCTAGTATCCACATGTATGCAGATGACACCGTGCTATTCTTCACCAGAAGTTCCCCTGCAGAAGTGACTACCAGCCTCCAACTGGACTTTAACAATGTCCAGCGTTGGTTTAGCGCTAACCAACTCTCTCTGAATGTCAAAAATGGTCTCTATGACCACTGGCTCCAGACAAAAGCTGTCCAGATTAGACCTCACCCCTGCCTTTCATACCCTGTCAGATTCTATTCTGGATGACGTCCCCTCATTTAAATACCTTAGGCTATGGCTAGATAAAACTCTAGACTACGAGGTACATGTTGATGCCATACACAAAAAAACTACTCCCTAAGCTCGGTGCCTTAGCTGCCTGCCCATGCTAGCAAGGCATGAAATTGTCCAAAAGATGATTCTCCCTGTCTTTGACTTTGGGGACTTTGTCTAAAATTCTGCCCCTAAGACCACCCTATCCAGACTGGACACACTCTTCAATTCCTTCTGCTGCTATGTACTTGACTGCCCCACTCTCACTCAGCACTGCAATCTCTATACCTTGCTCTCCTTTCCTTCCCTCTCCTCCAAACGCCTGTCACACACTGCAAATCTAGTAGGGAAATACTAGGCTCGGCTCCCTGCCATCTTACTTGTCCGCCCCTTTATCGGTCCCTCCTCCCTCATGTTATTCCCTATGATCCTCCACACACAGAACGCTTACCTTCCCTCCTTGATGTACATCAGCTGGTTGAGACACCTTTTCACACAAATTTCCTAGCAGCTGGAACTCTCTCCCACTCAAAATTCGCTCTGCCCAATCTCATCATTTCCTCATGCTCCTCCTTCACAGTCACACTATTCACAGCTGCAATTGCACTTAAAGAACCCTCTATTTTTCTTTCTTCCTCTTCCTGCCAATTCCACACCCCTTGCAGGGTTCTCAGCATCCTGAAGGGGAGTAGGTTTCTGGCCTCTTGTCTTCACCTCCTCCTCCTCCTCCTCCCCTCCTCCCTACTTCATCTTGCCAGTTCCCTGTCCACTTGCAGGGTTCTCAGCATCCTGAAAGAGAACAGGTTTCTGGCCTCCTGTCTTCTCCTCCTCCTCCCTTCCTACTTCTTTTGTCAGTTTCCCACCCCCTTGCAGGGTTCTCTGCATCCTAGTGGGGAAAGATTCTCTGGCTTCTCTTCTGTCTACATGGCTAATCCTCGTGCACTTTCATTCTTCACCTATACTGATCGCCACCAATGTGCTTATGTCTGCATTTATGCTGGTACTATCATAAGAATGTTTCCTTTATAACATCTAGGTCATGTTCTAAAGTTATGTCCTACAGCGAGCCTACCCACTCACTATTGCCTTTTTTCACATGACTGTATATGCTTTTTGCTTGTAATAACTGACTTGTATGAGATGTATTTGTCACTTACTTTTTACTTATTGCTAGATCTTGGTGGTGTTGTTCTCCTCTATGTAACTCCTCCCCCCCAGGACGCTTCTGGAAATGAGCTGTTCACAGCTCATGTTGTCTTTCCTGGTGAAACTTTTCTAAATAAATCAATCAATAATAAAATATTACTAGAAAATGGAAAGGATCAAGGACAGCGAAGTGGGATGCCATATGGGCAACAGCGACCATAACATGGTACGCTTTAAGGTAAACATAACACTGGACACCAGCCACTCAAAGATAAAGGTGCTAGATTTCAGAAAGGCTGACTTCCAAAAATTGAGGAACAACATAAGTAGCCAGTTAATGGAAATGAAGGTTGAGGAGGTGGAGGTCATGTGGGGGAGACTCAAGACAGCAATAAAGACTGCCACAGATCAATGTGCCAGATGGGTCAGCAAAGCAAAACTAATAAGAAATCCTCTATGGTTTTCCAAGGAAGTGGCTACCACAGTCAAAGTAGAAAAGAAGGCATACGGCATATATCTGGAAACCAAAACTGAGAAAGACTGGGAGTCGTACTAGGAAAAAATGAGAGTCTAAAAAACAAATTAGAAAGGCAAAAGCCCAGACAGAGGAAAAGATAGCAGAAGGAGCAAAGGGAGGAGACAAATCATTTTTTAGATACATTAGAGAATGTAGGAAGGAAAAAGGGGGATAGTAAAGATTGCTACTGAAGATGGGAAATGCAACAAACATGACCCAGAGAAAGTCGAAATCCTCAACAAATACTTCTGCTCGGTGTTTACCAAAGAGGTCCCAAGGGATGGCCCAGCCCTGAAAAAAACATAGCACCCCAGGACCAGGGGTAGACACAAATCCCATTATAGAAGTCGAAGTACGGGAGGTGCTAAATAAACTAAAAGCAGACAAAGCCATGGGACCAGACGAGATGTACCTCAGAATCCTTAAGGACCTGGAGGCAGAATTAGCAGCCCCTCTGGCACTTTTATTGACAAAATCCTTGAAGAGCAATGTGGTACCCGAAGACTTGAAAAAGGCAATAGTGGTTCCACTTCACAAATCAGACAGTTGCGAAGAGGCTAGTAATTACAGACAGGTGAGCCTCACATCTATAGTAGGGAAACTAATGGAGATACTATTCAAACAGAGGATCGTAGCATTCCTCAAAACTAGCGGGCCAACAAGACCCTAAACAGCATGGTTTCACAGCAGATAGGTCATGCCAGACAAATCTGCTCGAGTTTTTTGACTACGCTACAAAAATAGTGGACGACGGTGGGGCAGTAGTTGTGGTCTACCTAGACTTTAGTAAGGCCTTCGACTCAGTTCCACATAGAAGGCTGTTAAAGAAGCTTGACCACACAGGGGTTGGTCCAGAAGTAGTCAGATGGGTACAAAACTGGTTACAAAGCAGAACTCAGAGGGTACAGATTAATGGAATACAATCGATGGAAGGTAGGGTGACCAGCAGGGTGCCCCAGGACTCAGTGCCGGAGCCTCTGCTCTTCAATGCTTTTATAGCAGACATCGCTAACGGACTGGAAAGGAAGGTGTGTCTGTTCGGCACATGACACCGAGATATGTAACAGAGTGGACACCGCAGAAGAAGTGAGCAAGATGGAAGCTGACCTCAAGAAACTAGAAGAATGGTCTGGAGTGTGGCAGCTGAGATTTAATGCCAAAAAGTGCAAGGTCATGCACATAGGAAAGAAAAATCCAAGAAAGGAGTATTACCTAGGAGGCAAAAGACTGGCGGCCTCAAACCAGGAACGAGATCTGGGAATCATAATCTCAGATGACTTGAAGGTTAGTAAGCAGTGTGAGAAGGCAACATTGAAGGCCAACAGAATGCGGGGCTGCATTGGGAGGGGAATCACGAGCAGGAGGAGAAATGTGGTACTACCATTGTATAGCTCGCTGGTCAGGCCTCACCTTGAATATGGAGTCCAATTCTGGAGGTCTCACCTCAGGAAGGACATTGACTGGGTGGAAACAGTACAGAGAAAGGCAACAAAAATGATTCAGGGTCTGCAATACATGCCCTATGAAGAAAGACTTGGGGAACTGAATTATACTCCCTGGAGCAGAGAAAAGAGAGAGAGCGGGGACATGACTGAAACATTCAAGTACATAAAAGGCATTAACAAGGCACAGGCATAGGAACTTTCTCACTTCAAGAAGAGCTCCAGGACCAGGGGACATGACCTTAGGTTGCAAGGAGGGAGGTTCTCTACTGACACCAGGAAGTTTTTCTTCACAGAAAGAGTGGTGGATTCCTGGAACAGCCTGCCCCAAGAGGTTGTGGGGGTCAGCAGTGTGGGGGGATTCAAGAACGCATGGGATAGACAAAAGGGAGCCCTGACTACAAAGGGCAACTAGAGTGTCAAAACAAGTCTAAAACAAATGGGCAGACTAGATGGACCTAGCTGTCTCCTTCTGCCGACAACTTCTATGTTTCTGTGTTAAACTAGTCCTCTCCCAGATGGGTTTCACAGTGGCCTCATTTCCCCAGAATCATAGGGGATGTAAACTCTTATTTCCAAAGAATCATCAGGGTTGCAAAGCTCCCCAACTTCCCAAATTTTCTATGAACAAACCCTAAAGAAACCTTGATTTAGAGGTTCATAGGGGTTGCAACTGACATTGAAGGGGTTGTGGAAAAAACAGGAGTCTCAATTGTAACCCCTGGCTACCCCTAAATAATGCCCCTGGGATTTCTCCAGTTAGTCATCTGTCTTTCTACATTTTCAATATATGCAGTGATTGTTTGCCATGGGATATACGAATTCAAAACTCTGCAGTATTCCAGTAGTAGAATGCCCCCCGCACCACAGAATGGTAACTAGCTAGGCAGCTAGGCAGGCTGCAGACCTTGTACAAGATAGTCCGCTTTGCCACTCTGTCACACCTGAGGATTCACCACTGTGAGGCCCAAACAAGGCTCAGGTGACCGTCTCTGGAAGCTCGCCTCATCTACCCAACCCTCTGCCTTACTTTTAAGTTATTGGGTCCTACACCTCCCCCTAGCCTTAATGGTCTCGTTAGCGTTAAAATTAACCCATGGAATCTACGCACCTCAGGCCAAACCCTCCTTGTGGTTCCCAAGACTAGGACTAAAGCCAGGTCCATGTCCTTCGTGTACACCGCCCCTTCCATCCAGAACATCCTCCCCCGGAGGTACGGGAGGCAGAGTCCATCACCAGCTTCCGGACAAAGCTTAAGGCACACTTGCTCGATAGGAGCATATGCCTATGTTACAGGACCTGACCATTTAAAGCCACCCCGGTAGGTCAACGCACTTCCTTCAAAGGATGGGGAGCACTTATGTTCCAACATATCCCCCTTCCTCTATGCCTTTAAGGAAGGTACCATATGTCCTTATCAACTGCTTGCCTTTACCTAGAGCACACTCAATCGCAACATGTACTAGATATGTAAAATGTTTTCATTATGTGTAACTCCTATGTCCTTACTGCCTGTATGTCCTCCACTACTTACCGCTTGTAATCCTATGAAGTCTTTTTGTCAAATAACATTATAATAACCTGAGTGTACTGATCTGTTACCTGTATGTAATTGTTACTCCCGGGTTGCCCCTGAAAAAGGGACCTCCAGGGCCCAGTGGGCCTACCCGGTCATCAAAATTCAATAAATAAATAAACATGGAAGAGTGAATTCAAAATTCTGCATAATTCCACTGGCATACATACACAGACATGCACACAGGCCTAAAGTGGGCTAGAATCTCAGTTTCATCTGTAACCCCCCCCCCGTGGGGGCCTACCTTAATGACCCCTTGTTTCCCAGTGTCTCTCCCAGTTACCTCCATTTTCCAGGTATTTTTCTTGAGCTTCCTGGTGCCACAAAGGAGTCCTCACAGCAGCTTTGTCCCATTTAGCCCAGTTAGGGCTTAGTAGAATTAACTGCAATTGCTGCATGCTCTTTTGCACCTCGGTGCATGATGGCAATTGCGCATGAGTGAATGGACACTTTGGTATGCCAACTGCTGGTTTTGCAGTCAAGCAGAAAGGTCTCTAGTGGTCCTGACACCCCTCCTCAGCTAATAGGGACCCAGGGACCAGAACACTGTGGCCAAGAAGCCACTTGGGGGGCTGGAAGTTTAAGTTTATGTCTGGGCATAAAGCAGGGGCTCATGAAAAATTCATGAGCCCTTGTGCATAATAATGAGGATGCTGCCTGCTGCCTAGGGGGATCGGCAGCAGTAACAGAAAAAGTATTGGGCATGACTGGCCAAGAGTGGGGTCTCTTAGGAGGGCACAAAATGGGCTACAACACAGTGGACTTTTCGGTTAAATAACATATTTGACTTGGCTGCACCAGGGCTGAATAGATGGGGGACTGTATGGGACTGCATAGAACTGAGTGGGAGCAGCCATGATGTTAACACTACACAAAAGCAGCCAATTAGAGAGTCAAGCACCTAGAACTGGGACAGAGAGACTCCTGGAAAAAGGAGGGAACTAATTCAGGCACCTAAACCATGCCCCAATAAGCCAGAGGGAAATACTGATCGCTATGGTTATGGACAATTAATGGGCTCAATCAGCCAATCAGAACCCTGGATTTTTGAGTGAAACTCTGTGGACTTTTTGGGATTGATTCAGTCTGTTCCCGAGCTCTGTATGAGTCAGAAGACTCCTGTGAGAGTGGATCTGGACTGGGGAGGCCTTTCTCACGCTTCCAGAGGTGATGGCTGTGTTCAGGAAAGGTTCAGCAGGGAAAGGAGAGTGAGAGACTGAACTGATACCTTGATTCCCCAGGTTCTGTGAGCTGTATGATTATTTTGGAGAAGCTAAGAGCTGCAGAAACCCTGCACTGGTGGACTGAACTGAGCTGAGAGGACTGAGCTGTCCTACCTGTGTGCCACAGTTGCTGCTGAGAATTCATTTTACCTGTGTGGGACTGTAATTGTGTTTCTGAAGAGGCAAAGCATCTCTGGAAGGCTGGGTGCTATACATTTTCTGTGTGAAACAGTTGAAGTGGCTGAGAGACGTGTCTAAGCTGCAGCTGAAGAAAATTTTGTGAACATTTTCTAACTGGAAAGTGCGGACTGGTGCGCAGGGGCCTGTTGTGTTTGGGTCCCCCTGTGGATTGCACCAGTGCTTCATTGATCTTGGGCTAGCACCCAATCCAATTGACACTGGACTTTGCTTGAGTAACTGCCTGTGATTTCTGCTGGTTTCAAACTCATTGCAGGGACTGCAGGAGGACCTCCACCATTCAGGAGTCCTCACTCAGAGTCAGGGAAGGAATCAGCTAGCCCCTTCCAAGTGGGAGTCACTGTTTCAGGAGGTCACCAGCGTGTGCTGGGGTGCTAGGGCACCTGGGATCCATTGTGGGGGCTCAGGCTGTGGAGCCACTCCCGGGTCTCGGCCTTTTGGGGCTGGTGTGGTCCAACCACAGAGCTCTGCAACCGGCCAGAAGTGGCTGACAGTGACAAGCAGCCAGAACTACAATCAAGATGACCAGCTACAAGATCCCTGAGCAAGTTCCATCCTGCCAGGGGAACCAAGGCCAGCCTTCTCCTGCCCTGTGCTGCACTAACCAAGGAGCTCCATACTCCAGGCATCTGAGATCTACAAACACTGAGTACCCAGGACCTGGCTCCTGGAAAGGGTAAAGGGAAATTTCATTTTTATGATCAAAGCACTTTTACAGAGTTTCAGGGCCTCAACAGCTAGTCAACCCGTGGTACTGACCAGGCCTGCACCTAGTGGGTACCCCAAGAACATTCTGGGAACACTGGTACGAGTGGGAGTGGGCTTGGACTTGGGCCCAAATGTTTGTTGTTATTACTTGTTCCCTCCAACCATTTCTTTTTATTCACAGCCATCTTATGTCCCGGTGTCCCTTCCCTAGCCCTTACCTCCGATAAAGCTGTGATTTATCATTTGAAATTGTGTGTGCAGGAATTCTCCGAGTCTGCCAGATCATTACTGTTCATGGTTTATGGTGTTATTAATCAGTTGGCTATTCAGAGCATGGGGTGGTTGGTAGCGGAGGTGGGTAGGTGCAGCATCCCAGGGGGCTGTGCCAGCCAGTCACCTGACCCACTTCTACTTTTCTCTGGGTGGAGGCACCATGCTATTTGTATTATCGTTGAGACAGAACCCCCGAACACCACTGTAACAGGACCCAGGCTTGTTAACCTGATAAGACAGCCAACAGGCAGGGTAGTAGCCCACTGGCACATGGCACATGGGCTACACATCTGTTTCAGAGTAAGGAGCAGGGAGCAAAACTGGCAAACAAGTAAGGATAGGAGGGGAGTTTTCATGGTCTTCAAGGGAACATTAGCAATTGATACTCTAATACTTGATTTTGAAAATCAGTGTGCATGGGGGGGGGGGGCGCATGAGTATAAAGAACATTCAATTTACTTATTTTGTTTCATTTAATGGACTTTAATTTCTAGGGCCCAGCTGAAGGTTTTTAAATATGAATAAAGGTGGCAGCCATGCTTGTGATGGAAATCAGGTATGAATGAAGTGGCTCATGAATTCTGTAAGTCAGCTGCCCAAATTCTAAATCCCACTGCCTGAACTTGTTCAAACCTGTGCAGTGGTGGAGAATTAAGATATGGGTCTTAGTACCTGTTTAGCCTGTCAGAAAGCAGGAAATGTTTTAACTAATTTTATAATGGCCTGTCACTCACCAACTGTCTAGTTACTCAGTCACTGTGCTAGAACAGTCAGTCATTAAGTACAGTTAGACCACAGAAAAGGGTACATGGCACAAACAGCGTTGTATTCAAAACACAATACAAATTATATATTTTATCAGATGGCTTCAGAATGGTCAACAGATTTGGAAAAACTGATTTGACAGCAGCTTTACTTCATTCCTAAATGGAAAATTTACCGAAGTCTTTTGCATGCCATATCTGCTCTAGAATTTCTTGTTTGTATCAAAATTGTCGATTCCCTTCCTAAGCAGTAAGAAGTAATACCTTGCAGCTTCAGATTAACTTGTTTGACAAGGCTATGTCTTCCCCTCAGTTTCTTAGGCAGTCTTCGCCTTCTTCTCAGTGTTCAATGTATCAAGGGACAGAGCCCCCCCACCTCCTGCAGCCTTCTGTGACTTTTTATTGATATCTGAACTGTCCTCCCCGACTGTTTATTCTCAGAACACCACTTTCTAGTAGCTGCCCTTTGAGTGTCCTGAGATACAGCAATACGTAGAAGTCAACAGCAGATAAGGACATCTTGGCCCACCCAGTCTGCCCTATTAATTCTTACATAGTATGAGGCCTGATGCCCAAATTGAAATCCAGAGCACCCCTTCCCTTACCTCCAGGATACCATTGCGTCTGTCCCACTCCTCCTCGAATCCTGTGAATGTTGTAGCCACTACCACCTCCTCTGGGAGGCCATTCCACGCGTCCACTACCCTCTCCATGAAAAAATATTTTCTCATGTTACTTATGAGCCATCCCCCCTCCGACTTCATACTGTGCCCCTTTGTCTTGGAGTATCTCTTACTTTGGAATATACTCCCTTCCTGTACTCTGCTTATACCAGAGAAGTATTATGTCTCTATCATGTCCCCCTCTCCTTCCTTGCCTCCAGGGAGTACATATTTACCTCTTTTAGTCTCTCCTCGTAGGTCTTCTCCTGCCGACCCTGCACCATTTTAGTTGCCCTCCTCTGCACTGCCTCCACCCTGTCCATGTCCTTTCTTAAATGGGGCCTCCAGAACAGGACACAGTACTCCAGGTACAGTCTCACCAGTGTCTTATGCAGGGCAAAGTGACCTCCCTCCTTCTACTTGTGATACCTATCCCTATGCATCCAAGCATCCAGCAAGCCTTCTCTGCCACTTGTCACACTGCCTAGTCTCTTTTAGGCCATCCGAGATGATAACTCCCAGGTCTCTTTCCTGCTTTGTGACTGTTAGTACCTCCCCTCCTAGTCTGTAGATTGTCCTTGGGTTCTTGTGCCCTATGTGCATGATCCTGCACTTTTTTTGCATTGAATCCCAGCTTCCATGCTCCAGACCTTTCCTCCAGTTTTTACAGTCCTCATCATCTCTTCAACCCCCCGATGTATCCACCCTATTACATGCCTTCCTGTCATCTCTGAAGAGGCATACCTTCCCCTCCAGCCCCTCTGCAATTTCTCCAATATAGACATTGAAGAGAACCAGCCCCAACACTGACCTCTGCAGCCATTGAAGAGGACCAGCCCCAACACTGACCCCTGCAACACTCCACTCAATACTTCTCCCTCCCCAGAGTGTTCCCTATTTACCATCACCTTTTGACTCCTGCCACTAAGCCAGTTCTCTACCCATAGTACTATTTTAGGATCCACCTCTAGGTTGCATAGTTTATCAGTCTTCTATAAGGTATGGTGTCGAAGGCCTTTCTGAAGCCCAGATAGGCCACATTCACCGCTACAACCTGGTCTACTACCCTAGTCACCCAGTCGAAAAACTCTATTAGGTTTGTCTGGCAGGACCTCCCCTTGGTGAATCCATGTTGTCTCGGGTCTAGTAGTCCATTCGTATCAAGGTATTCAATTAACCTTTCCTTCAGCAGGGTTTCCATTATCTTGCCTACTACTGAAGTCAGGCTGACCGGCCTGTAATTTCCATCATCCCTATCACCACCTTTGTGAAGTGGGACCACATCCGTTCTCTTCCAGTCACCTAGTACTTCCCCTGTGTCTAGTGATAGGCTGAACAATTCCGTGAGGGGTGCAGCCAGCACTTTCCGGACTTCCTTTAGCACCCTGGGGTGCATTGCGTCTGGGTCCAGTGCCTTGTCCACCCTTAGCTTCTTTAACTCATTTAGTACTCTTTACTCCACAAAGGGGCTGGTGTCCATATTTCTGACAGTTATGCCCCTGTCCTGCATCTCTGTCCCTGCCCCCTCCTCTGTGAATACTGAGCAGAAGTACTTGTTCAATATGTCCGCTTTTTGTAGGTCCCCCTCTATGTGACCCCCCTCTTCAGCCTAATTATCCCTTCCTTTGTTTTCCTCCATTCTTCAATGCACCTACAGAATGTTTTGTCCCCTTTCTTAACCCTTAGGCTGCCAGAAGATTTAGAACATATAGATTTTTAGGATGTATATACACGCTGGTGGTACAGCAAGCGTTAATGGTTTTGGCTAAAGTCTCTTCTGTTAATGCCTTTGCACTCCTAAATGCCCTCCCTACCTCCCTTTGCCTCTCATGGTAACATTCCCTATCCTCCTCCCTTTATGCTCTTTTGTAGTTAATGAAGGCTAGTCTTTTTGCCCTTACTACTTCTACCACCTCCCCAGTGAACCAGATAGACTTCCTCCTCCTCCTCCTGTTCTTGCTGGCCTTACTAACACATACTGTAGCTTGGTTGCTCTATCAATTCCTTGTCTTATTACAGCCCACTGTTCCTCCACCCCTTCATACCCCCCCCATTTCTGCCACTGCTCCCTTCAGGTATACCCTCGTTTTCTTGAAATGCACCCTCCTGAAGTACAGGACCCTTGTTTTGCAGTGGTTTGGTTCCAGCTCAGTTCTTAGATTAAATCTCACCAACCGATGATTGCAGGTCCGACACCTCTATGTTATTGACACAGTCCCCGTTTGTTAGTATCAGGTCCAGCACTGCACCATCCCTAGTGGGCTCCATTACAAGTTGCCTGAGGCTCGCCCCAGGAGGAGAGCCTAGGATGCCCCTGCTTCTTGAAGTTGTCACTGCTGGGGGACTCCACTCCACACCCGGAAGGCCGAAGTCCCCCACCAGCAACAACTGTCCCTCGTTAGCCCTTTGTTATCGAGGCACAGGTCAGGACGTATAGAAAAACCAGGAGCAGTTGTAGAATTTGCAAAAAGTGTTCACTAGTACTAGCAGTAACATAAAAAAAAATAAAACTGTTCAGGATAGCTATTTACAAAGGCAGAATAAACAGAGAAGATCCATCTGAGTTTTCCTTCAATCATGGCGTCTCTCAAAACATTGCAGCTCTCTCTCTCTTATAAGTCTTTGCAACCCCTCCTCCTTAACAAGCATCCTGTTTTTTTCTAAAATGTCCTTGTATGTTTCAGGCAGGTGCAGCAAGAACACAATGTCCTAGAACTGAGGCCCCTTCTCCACAGCTTCTGAAAAACATAGACTTTGACGGCAGATAAGGACCGCTTGGCCCACCTAATCTGTCCATTTCCCTACCTACAGGATAAGCTGCAGATCCTAGTTAACCAACAGCCTATTTTTCCCTATCCCCCACAAGAATTGCCTTATGTCTGTCCCATGCATTCTTGAATTCTCCCACAGTTTTAGACCCCACAACCTCCTCAGTAAGGCTGTCCCATGCGTCCACTACCTTCTCTGTGAAAAAAAGATTCCTCACATTGCCCCTTAGCCGTCTCCCCTCTATCTTCAAGTTGTGTCCCCTTGTTCTTGCACATCTCTTTTTCTGAAATATGCTACCCTCTTGGACTTTGTTGATTCCACTGAGGTATTTAAATGTTTCTATCATGTCCCCCCTCTCCCTCCTTTCCTCAAGGGTATACATATTAAGCTCCTTTAGTCTCTCCTCATATGGCTTCTCTTGCAGACCTTGCACCATTTTAGTTGCCCTCCTCTAGACTGCCTCCATCCTGTCTATGTCCTTGCGGAGGTGGGGTCTCCAGAACTGGACGCAGTACTCCAGATGGGATCTCACCAACTGTCTGTACAGAGGGATAACAACTTCCTGTTTTCTGCTGGTGATGCCTCTCCCTATACATCCCAGTATCTCCCCTGCCCTCCCTACTGCCTTCTCACATTGCTTGCTAACCTTAAGGTCATCTGATATGATTACCCCCAGGTCCCTTTCCATTGCTGTTACTACCTCCCCCCCCCCATTGTGTAATCTTCCCCTGGGTTTCTGTTTCCCAGATGCATTATTTTGTACTTCTTTGCATTGAATCCAAGCTGCCATACTTCTGACCATTCCTCCAACCTTGCCAAGTCCCATCTCATCCTTTCCACGCCTCCTTGAGGATCAACCCTGTTGCAAATCTTTGTGTCATTTGCAAAGAGGCATACTTTTCCTTCCAGTCCCTCTGCAATGTCACTTATAAAGACATAAAAAAGGACTGGACCCAGTACTGAACCCTGCGGTACCCCACTAGTAACCCCTCTTTCTTCAGAGTGGACTCCATTTACAATTACCTTCTGTGTCCTGTTGTGCAGCCAATGTTTTATCCAGGCTACCACCCTGGGACCCACTCCCAGGCTGGTTAATTTGATTATTAATCTTTTTTGTGGGACTGTGTCAAATGCCTTGTTAAAGTCTAGGTAGGCCATGTCCACAGGTCCTCCTTAGTCTACTACTTTGGTCACCCAGTCAAAGAAATCAACTAGATTCGTCTGGCATGACCTTCCCGCTGTGAACCCATGCTGCCTTGGGTCCTGTGCCCCACTGGCCTCTAGATACTCAACAATTCTAGGCTTAAAAACTGCTCTCGGGTTAACCCCTTGAGTTCCCAATAACTTTCTGCAATCATTTCAAACTATAATTATATACATTTCAACAGTAACACTATATAATTTCTAAACAAAGGGATCTCAATATCAGTTAAATTTTCACATAATGATTTGCATATATTTTTATATCAGCAGATATGTAAGGGAGGAAAAGACAGAAACAGCAAGGGAAGACTGAGAGGCAGGAAAGGAAATAACAGAACAGATCCCTTCATTCAAACTCTCCATAACAAATGGGATAGGGTCCTATTCAACCCTGTCACATCACTGTTTGCATTGCTTGCAACAGCTCTCTATCCCCTTCTTCTCCCTGCGCTGGAGGCCTGTATACCACCCCATGCATGTAACTGACCCTCTTCTCTGTTTTTTTTTTATTTGCCCTGGCTCCCACGGCTTCAGAGGAGACCTCGTACCTCCTACTACTCCATCCGCCAGGGCAATCCCCCAAGGCATCCCATGCCCAGTTTCATCTGCTCATAGGGCCAGGTTTTTTGCATTTTTCCCATTTTTCTCCCATCCCCCTGGAACACAGGTGTGAAGGACGTATGTCCGGGCTGACAACATGCTGACGCATGCCAACTGCCAAGCGCCTAACAGCGTCCCCCCTCCCCAACTCCGCGGAGCAGAGCCGCCAGTGCTTCCACTGGTTTCAGGGGCTTCGGGTGCTAGAAGCACCCCTGGTATCCCACGCCGGAAGGAGGAGAGATGCTCAATCCTCCTTTGCCCCACCGACCCTCGGCAATCCGAGTCCGTTCCCGAACCCGGGTCACCGGCGTAGTGCGAGGTGTGGTGTCCAGTGCCTCGACCCTCAGCACCACCTGGCCAGCTCCCTCTTCTCTTCTCCAATGTGACCCACAGTATCTCTGCTCCTCCTTGTCCCACTTCTATTTCTGTAACCTTTATGCAGTCCCTCTCATAAAGAGGTACCCCTCCCCTCCATCTCCCTTCCCTGTCCTTCCTAAATAAAGTAAAACCAGGAGTGACCAAGTCCCAGTCCTGGTGTTCCTTGCACCAGGCTTCCATGATTGCCACTAGTTCCAGTTCCTCCCCCGCTATGACAGCCTCAAAGTTGGGATTTTGTTGCCTGAGCTACAGGCATTCACACACACATGGCCCACCATGTGTTTTTCATTCTGCTGGTACCATCCCCATTCTAGTCTCTTTCCCCATTATTGGGGGAGTGCCAGCTAGGTTCCCACCTTCCTTGATGAACCTTTCTTTCATTCTAGCCTCATACTCCCCCCCCTTAACAGTTTAACTTTATGACCTCATCCATATACCCTTTTAGATTCCCCCTGAGGGACTCTCGACCCCTCCTTGCTTATGTGCAGTCTATCCTCAGAAAAAGTTCCTCATCCAACCATCTATTTCCCTATCCTCCAAGACAAACAAACCCCTCTGCCCTGCACCAGTCACTCAGCCATTTGTTAAAGTCATCTGTCCTCCTTCTCCTACCTGTACTGGTACTGGGGACTGGAATAAGGTCAGAGAATGCCGCAGAGCTTGCTACCATCCTACAACACTCTGCCAACTCCCTGAACTGCTGCTGGACAACCCTTACCTCACTTCCTGCTAAATTGTTTATTCCCAGGTGCATAATCAATAAACAAAGAGGTAAGAAAAATGACTGTAGTTAAGACTAGAAAACATTAACCCCTTCCTACCTTCAGTGTTGATGTATTCTTTAACAAACTCCAAGTTTTTTTTCAGAAATTGTTTTTTTCCCATATTAAAAAAATGACAGGGTTCTGACCCTGTCATTCACCAGTAAGTTAACTAGCTAGGTGCCAGTCACAAGCCAGATAACTGACTTAACATATTGCCTTAAAGACAGAGACAGGCAGCCTGCCAGCAAACCAACCAAAAGGCAGTCACCATCCACAGCGTGCTGGCCACCTGCCAGTCAACAGTAAAATAGAAGAAGAAGAATCAGTATTTATATAGTGCTTTTCATACGCAGTATATCCCAAAGTGCTTTTACAAGCAATGCTAGACTGGAAGTGAAGTGACTGAATGTGTAGTGATGGCCATATGGCACATCAACACTCACACACAGCCTGGACAATTGCATGAACCAGTTTTATGGGAAGGGGAATGTTGGCCAGGACACAGGGAATGTCCCCTACTCTTTGCGAAGAATGCCCTGGGTTCTTTTACTTCCCCTGAACACCCACCAGGATGGGTAAAAGGGACTTCGGTTTAATGTCTCATCCGAAGGATGACACACCCCAGCAGTGCAGCACCCCCCTAATACTGCACTTGGTGTCAGCGTTCTAGGTATGAGTCCAATCCTGGTGTGGGATGAGAACCCACGACCTTTTGGTCCAGAGGCGGGTGTGCTACCTACTGATCACGTGACAATAAATAGCCCTAACTGGTCACCTGCAGTCTTTCACCAGCTAACATGCCATCTGCAAGTCATCAGCCCACAAACAAGCTACCTGCCAATCATGTCATCTAAATGGCCATCTGCCAGTCACTAGCCGGCTAAACAGCAACTTACCAGTCATCAGTGAGCTATCACACAAACAAGCTACCTGCCCATCAACAGCCAGATAACCAGCCTTATGCCAGTCACCAGTCAGTTAATAAATCACCAGTTAGCTACCTGGGCACCTGCCAGTCCCCTGTCAACCAAGCAGTAACCTGCTAATCACCAGCAGGCTAACCTGCCAGTCACCTGTCCACTAAACGACGACAGCTAAATGGCCAGTCACTAGTCATAAGCCAGCTAACGGGCCACCTGCCAGTCATCAGCCTACCAACAGGTAACTTGCTCTTCATAAATTTGCTAACTTGACACCTGTCAGTCACCAGCAGATGTGTCTCCACCTTCGGATTTCCTCATCATCTAACTGAAATACAATGATACCAACATGCTAACATATTAAAAAGCCAGCAGATTACACCTAATGGTCTAGTGAGCCTGCTTGTAGATCAGTGCCCACCCAGGGCACTATTATGGCCCCCTTTCCCCACAAGGTCCCTCCTACAACCCCCGGTGAGGTTCTGGGATGCACCCTCCCTCTGTACCTATCTCAGCCTCTTTTGAACCCTCTACAGTTGCAACAGCCACCAGTTCTGCAGATAGTGCATTCCAGGGCTCCACAACCCTCTCTGTGAAATAGTGCCTCCTTGCCTCCCCCCTTAGTGTCCCACTGACCAGCCTCATTGAGTGCCCCCTGGTGGCTCCACCTCCCTTAGCTGCAACACCCCCTCAAGGTTGACCCTGTTTATTCCCTTGAGGTACCTGAAGACCTCTATCATATCCCTTCTGTTCCTCCTCTCCTCCAGCGAGTACAGGTTGAGCTCCTCTAGCTGCTCCTCATAGGGCTTTTCCCCCAGACCCTGTATCATCCTGGTCACCCTCCTCTGGACCCTCTCCAGAAATGCAATATCCCTTTTTAAGTAAGGATGCCAAAACTGCATGCAGTATTCAAGGTGCGGCCTAACCAGGCAATTATACAGAAGAAGGAGCACCTCTCGGCTCCTTGAGGTTATCCCCCTGGCAATTTACATGATGCAAATGTTATTCACATACTTCAGTTCATCAGCTCCTTCAAAAAACAAAAAAAGGCCACTTTGTTATCCACCAGTATTTCATATTTTCTCTGGAGTCGCAAAACACCAGTAATGCGTACATAATTAGCAGTACACTCTCTGTGCCACAAACAGCAACGGAAGTCCATTTCATTGGTACTAGAAACAAACTTCTTGGAGGGTTGGAGTATGAACCTGTGTTCATTCTTTTTGGTTTTCTTTGGTTCACGTTTCATATTTGGAAACTGAAATTTTTATATATTTATAGCAGGTACCATATGCTTTCCATTTCAGATTTTAACCTTTCTGCCCACATTGCAGCAACCCCTTCCCAGTGTCTTCTTTGCACTCTCAGCCTTTTAAATTCACTCCAAGGATTGCATCCCTGTGTGTCCCTGCCCGTATCAAACCCTGCATCCTAAAGTTCCTTTCACATTTTCTTTGTCCAAGTGTGGACTGGTATTGCCACACATAGAAAAGTTCTCCTTTTTAATCTCACTGTGAACTCTTTAACCACCATACTAAACCTTCCATTATGGGATTCCAAAAGCCAAGATATATTTTTGATTTCACTTTTTGATTCCCTAAGCCAGGTGACTATCTCCTTTCATTTCCTGGTTGGTTCTCATCCTACGAACACCACTTTTGCAGCACTCCATAATAAATGTGGAGGGGGGGGGGATAAATATTGAAAAGGCTTCCGCTTTAAAGAGTACCTTTGCTTGTATGAGTGCTCACAGCCATAACAGACCCTTATAGGCTCAGGAGTTCAATGCTACAAAAAGAAAGGAAAAAATGTTATGTGGTGGCATTTTTGGGAGGGAAGGGATCATATTTTGGCTCTGAGGAGCCGATCCACTGATCCCTTCCACTTCCCGGTTTGCAGGCACGCCCCAGCACTCTCCCATACTCTTACATCACAACGTGCTAGCATGGGGAGCGTGCTCTATAAACATGTTTGAAGCATGTCCTTCGTTCAAGCATGTTGTGATGTAAGAGTATGGGAGAGCATGGGGCCGTGTCTCCAAACCAGGAAGTGGAAGGGATAGCGGCTCGGCTCCTCAGAGCCAAAATACAATCCCTTCCCTCTTGAAAATGCCACCACATAAAAATGTTTTTTCTATAGTGTCAAACTTGGAGCCAGGTAAGGGTTCTTTATGGCCTTCAGGAGGTATTTTGTAACAGAGCACGAAAGGTGCTCTTTAAAACCTGCTGACACACCTCACTGTTCACAACTGACTAGAAGTGTTTGATGGCACACATGAGGTGCCAGGTGCTGTTGTAGTGCCCCAAGGATGTTGGGGAGGCACCACAGAAAATAGAGATCATTGGTGCACCATGGAAAATAGGGGATCCCTAGGGACATTAGAAGTCAGATAGCCATAGGGACCCTGACAGCTTAATGGGGACCCTAGGGCACATAGGACAGGCCCCCTTCCCAGCAGATGGACCCAGCAGTTTTTAAACCACAGTTTTAAAACCTAGCCAACATTTTTTTCCTCCCTTTGTTCTCCCTTCCCTCTGCCCAAAGCCGACTACTAGTCAGGGTAGAGGCCAAAAAACAGTTTGGCTACATTCCCGTCCCAGCAGATGAGTATGAGGCTAGACTGAACTCTCTCAGCCAATCCCCTAGCACAGTGTGGATGGGATGTGGGATAACAGATTGACCAGACACAGAATTTCAGGTTCAACACACGATCTCTGTGTGATGATTATTTAAAACACAGGCGATAACCTTAAGCAATGGCATATCCCTTCTTCAATACATCAGTTTGCAGCAACAGAATATGCAAGTCCTTCCTCTCCACTTAAACAGCACCTACTGATCTACTGATCTATCTCATTAGTGAAAATTATTTAATTCCCTATGTTGGTCTTGTGTGTTTGGGTGATGGGGAACTCAAAAAGAAAAACCTAAAACCAAGTTAAAGACAAAGAACCTCAGTGCAGAAGCACTGAAGCAAGGGTTACCCCAAAGGGCATTGGCAATAAAGCCAAGTTTCAAAGAAACTCAGCATCACACATACCCCCATTATGCAAAGCATCATGGGATGTATATGCAAATCACCATGAAATTTTAGGCTGGTTTAGCTTAAAGCAGGAATGCATGGTGCCAAAGGGTGTCTCAAACAATCTGTAATTTACATGCATTTAAATAACACAACAGGAGTTTTCTGATATCTCTACCCTGGTAACTTAATTTTTATAATACAGTCCCCTAGTAACTTTTAACCTTTATCAAAAATACCTAGTGCCTGGCCAACCCGTTGGTGCTGGGGGCTGAGGTGCTGGACACCTTACCTCACTCCATGTTGGCGACCTGAGTTCAGGAATGGGCATGGTTTGGCAGGGGGTGGAGAAGGATGGAGCACCTGAAGGCTCCCGCCGCAATACCACCACCTGGGGGAGCTTGGGTGGTTGGTGCAGTATCGGAGGAAGCAGCAGCAGCAAGGGTCAGACGCTGGCAGAGGGCTGGAGCAGGAGGCACGTCTCAGCATGTCTCTTGGTTCATTGGCCCTCATTGCACGTCGGCATCCAGGAGGGTGGAGAAAGCAGGAAAAGTGGCTCCGTCACTCCTAGGTGATGACCCCTCTAGAGCCGAGAGTAAATCCTACAGCTGACAAGGGGCAGACTCTGCTGTGCACCGCATGCTAAGGTTGAGGAAGGTAAGTGTCCACCTTTCCTCAGCCCACCCCGGGGGTAATCCGGGTATCAAGGGTCCAGCTGTTGGCATACTAGGAGCAGACCCCCAAGGCACTAAGGGTGTGTGATAGGCTTGAGGGGATCTGATTGAGTGGGAAGACAGGGATGGAAGGTGGAGAAAAAGAAGAAAGTTAAAAAAAAAACACCTAGTGCTGTGGTATTTTCAGCATTTACAGGTTTCATACATATAAGGCATATACAGTACATCAAGGTATTTTATGACATAGTGCTATTGTATACTAAATCCAACAACGAGGAACACAGCCTGTTTTACATCTGCTCGGAGGTCACCACAATAACCTCCCCGTACAAGGACCTGAGAGGGAAAAGGAAAATTAAAGAGGACACTACAGCATAGTCAAGAAAGGGGAGGGGGGCCCACAGGTGACCAACCTTATGGACTAGAAATTGTAAAGAACAGATTAGGCTAAGAAACAGAAGAACTGTTGCAACAGATTTAAGAACAGGTTGGTCCTCAAGAGTAACAGGATCTTCCAGTCACATATCCCCCACCTTAGGAGGGAGGCCGTTATTTCAGACTGCTTACCACCTTCCTGTCCCAGGAAGAGATGAAGCTTCCACCCACCCATCTTCAGAAGCTCTGTCTGAGGGTCCCTATTAATTATAAACATTCCATCATAAACACAGTGGATATCATCATTCTTTACCCTGTGGCATTAACACATTTCTCAATAGAGACTAACAGTACCTTCCCTGCACTATCTCCTTTTAGGGAAAGTCCATCATATTTCATTGACATTGATTCCTGCACCATAGCTGGACATGAAATCAGCATTTAGTTGTTTTGTCCCTGCCCTGTGTGACACAGTAAATCAACAGGGCTTAAGAGTGAAGTACCACCGCATTATACAGGGATTTTTTTTCTCTCATTTGGTGCAACCAGCGAAGGGGGTTGTGATCAGTTACAACCTTAAATTCAGCCTCCTACAAGTAATATTTGAAAGACTCAATAGCCCACTTCAGAGCTAAGCGTTCTTTCTATATGGTAGCACATCTTCTCTCCCTCTCATGTAGCTTCCTGCTAATATACATGATCGGATGTTTTTCCCCATCTATTTTCTGAGATAAGACTGCCCCAATACCATTCTCTGATGCATTGGTTTGAACCTCAAACACTTGGTTGAAGTCAGGGCTTTTCAATACAGGAGCTGTACACAGAATGGCCTTGATATTCCTAAAAACCTCATCACAAATAGGGGTCCGAGGAACCTTATTCAGGCACCTCTTTTTAGTGAGATCAGTCAAAGGACTGGCAATGGCTGAGAAATTAGGAATAAATCTCCGGTAATAACCAGCCAGGCCTAGAAAAGATCTCACATGCTTTTTTGTGGTAAGTATTGGGCTGTCTGCTATTGCTATAACCTTTTCTACCTCTGGCTTCACTTGTCCTTTGCATAAAATAAACCCTAGGTATCTTGTCTTGGTCTTTGCTAGGGCACACTTAGCAAGGTTAATGGTCACTCCTGGGTCCTTTATTGCTTGCAATACCTTGGCAAGTGTCTAACATGGATTTCTCAGTCAGGGCTGAATATGACCATATCATCCAACTAAGCCACACAGTTCTCAGCATATGGTCTTAGTATGTGGTCCATAAAATGTTGAAAAGTAGCTGGGGCCCCATGTAGTCCGAATGGCATTGTGACAAACTGGTATAAACTGATTGGGGTGCTAAATGTGGTTTTATCTTGTGAACCAGGTGACAAGAGGATTTGCCAATATCCCTTAGTAAGATCAAGGGTGGAGATATACTGTGCATTGCCTAGCCTGTCAATCATGTCATCTATTCAGGGCATTGGATAGCCATCAAATAGTGACACGTTGTTAAGCTTTCTAAAATCTAGGCATAGGCGTATCCCACCCTCTTTCTTGTCGACTATGACCATGGGTGAAGACCATGCACTCTATGAGGGCACAATTATGCCTAACTGCTCCATTTTTTTGACTTCCTGAATCATCTCATCCCTCACCTTCATGAGCAATCTGTAGGGTTTTTGGTGTATGGGCTTGTCTTGCGTTGCAATTATGGTGTGCACAATTCCTCTGGCCCTCCATGTGATGTTTTGTGAATATGAGCTCAAATTCTTGTAATACCCCCTGCAAATCTTTCTGTTGCTGAGGCTCCAATTCAGGGTTTATCTGGATTTCCCCTAACTGTCCTGACTGCTCTAGACTTTTATAGACAACCTCCAGCTCTGACTCCCTAACTTCAGGATGGATATAAAGGGAGTGGTTAGGCTTCTCATGCCATTTTGTAAGGAGGGTCACATGGTAAATTTTCTGGTGGGGTCTCTTTCCGGGCATGCTAAGTTCATAATTTTCTGCTCCTGTTTGCCTCAAAATGGTGAAGGGGCCCTGCCATTTCATGAGTAGTTTGTTCTTTGTGGAGGGAAGAAGTAATAATAGTTTGTCCCCTGACTGAAATGTTTTAGTCTTCAAACGCTGGTCAGAGCTTTCTTTCTGCAAGTCTTGCTTCTGTTCTAAGTTCTGGTATGCCAAGCTGATGTACCTCACCAGGCATTTGCATAACTAAGTCATGTACTCTATGACATTAAAATGCCCCATCTCCTTCCCTTCTTCCCAGTGTTCTTTATTCACATCCAGTGGTCCCCTTGGGTTCCTCCCATACAGTAATAAAAAAGGAGAGAAACCAGTGGATGCTTGAAGGATTTCTCCGTAAGCAAAGAATAAATAGGGAAGGTACTTATCCAAATCTCTACCCTCTTCTTTTGCATACTTCCTCAACATTCTCTTTAATGTCTGATTAAACCTCTCTATGAAGCCGACAGTCCGTGGGTGGTATGGGGAAGTATGCACTGCTACCACGCCCAGCAGATGGTATATTCTTTTAGCAGGTGTGCATTAAAATTACTCCCCTGATCAGTATGTATTTCCTGGAGGATTCCCATGCAGCTAAACACCTTTGTTATCTCCTCAGCTATCCTTGGGGTGGTGACAGTTCTCATGAGGATAGCTTCTGAGTACCGGGTAGCATAATCACATATGACCAGTACAAATCTGTTACACTTGGAGCACTTTTCCAGGGGCCCCACTACATCCATGGCTATCCTCTCAAGGGGTTAGTCACAATGTGGATGGGTTGTAGTGGTACTCTATCCCTTTTTCCTGCCTGAGCTACCTTCTGACACTCCTCACATGCTTTACAATACTCAGCTATGTTCTCATGGATAGAGGGCCAATAAAACAAGGGTAATATCCTATTCAGGGTACTATCTCGGCCTGCATGGCCTGCTCCATCCCTGTGGAACTCTCTACCTCATCGGGTACAAGATTGCCTAACCATCCAGAATTTTAAAACTGCATTAAAAACCTATCTTTTTGACCTGGCTTTTGGTAATTGAAGGGTTTATTCTGCTATGTGGTTTTATATTGTTTTGTAGGAATTTATATAATGTATGTAATTTTATTCTATTTTCTGTATTTTATTGTACAGGTGCCTTGGTTTTGGAAAGGCACCTTTTTATAAATAAAAAATTGATCGATTGAAATTGATTGATAGAGGGATGTCATGCGCCAGGTACATGATTTGGGAGCGGAATTTTTCTAGAACCATTAGTTGGTCTACTACCTCTCCAGTTCTGGGGTTAGTGTATTGTCTGTACAGTATTACCTGTTTTACAACAAACTGAGGGGCACCTTTTTCCACTCCCTTCCCCACCCGTGGGAAAAAGAAAAATAGGTTAAGTGAATGGTCTGCTTTTTGCTCATACTGCATATCACATTTAAAAGTGTGTCCCAAGTCTGGCTGTACACCAGCATGAGTATCAATCCAGTCCTTCTTTAGCTTCCCCTTCTCCGCCTTAGTTTTATGGTGCTTGCCAGGATCCTCAAAAACATCACCATCAAATTGGAACACAGATGGTAATGTCCCTGCTTCACTTGAGCTCTGGTGGTTATGGCAACCACAGCAGAGTCCTGGCAGGCATGACAATGTATAAATGAAGCAAAGTCTGGGTGGTCATGCCCGACAACAACTGGTGCGGGCAGGCAAGGTACCAACCCCACTTCTATCTCATGTGTATTTTCTTGAATGTTTATTTGTATGGTGGCTGTAGGGTAGCAATGGGTATCACTGTGCACACAGATGACTGCTGTATCTGGCCCTTTATTATTCCCAGTCACCATATCTGCTTGTGCAAGAGTTTGGCGGCTCCCCGAATCAATCAGTCCCATCATCTGCTGTGATCCAATCTGCACAGGAGCCATAAAGTGCCCCCAGTTTGCTAAGGCTATGTGAGCAGTCTCTTTATATTAGGACAGTTCCTTACATAATGTCCCTTCTTTTGGCACCCATGACATACATTCTCTGCTACAGGAATTCACCCGCCTTTCTCTGCTCTCCAGTCTTGTTTCACTGGGGCTGGATTTGACAGTTTATAAGTAAAAGTAAAAGGGTTCCTTATCGGATTGCTCATGGTTGCAGCTGCTGATGTCCCTTGGAACCCTCTGGGTCTGGATGGTCAGACTGTCAGGAAGTCTTTTGCCAACGTGATGGTTTTATCCACAGAATCAGGCTTCTGCTCCCAAACCCAAAGTTTTACATCCTGGGGTAAAACCTTAATAGACTATTCAATAATTATCACCTTCAGAAGTTGGTCCTTGCTATTGTTATTGCAACCATTTGTAGCAAAGTTCCCTGAGATGAGCATAAGTTTCTCAGGGGGTATCCAGTGACTGTATTTTAAGAAACCTAAACCTCTGGTGATGGGTTTCAGTGTTTATGTCATAGCGCCTGAGGATCTCCTGCTTTACACAGTCATAGTCCTCTGCCTCACAGGAGTCCATGTGGCTATAAACCAACTAGGCACCGCCTGTCAGGTGAGGTGCCAGTTGAACAACACATTGTTTACACGGTCATGTGCATGTTTGAGCAATCCTCTCAAACATTGCGAGGTAGGCTTTAATGTCATCACTTTCCAAATGTTTAGACAATTTTTTTTTTGTCAACTTTATTTCCCTCCTTAGCACTGGCACCGAAGCATCTCTCTGGCAGACCTGCTCAGTCCAATGCCTCCACCGCCCACCTGAACCCCTTCTACGACCAAGGAATTGAGTAAGCTGGGTTCCCCTCCTCTCCTGTTGGGCCCTCACGAGAGGACACAGGGAACAACAGAGAGCCAGGTTGGGGTCAGGGCTGGCACTGGGCATGTGGGCATGGCCACTGGGTGTCCACCATTGATTTTCCGCTTTTCAGTGCCTCCCCGATGCAGGACATGCAATGCCATGAAGCACATGATATGTGTGTGTTCCTGCCCATGTCCACAGGATGGCCACCTGACGTTGCCCTTCTACAAGATCCCCAACTTGTAGTGCACCCAGTCACCACTGGGTACCACTAGCATTGCAGGACGTGGACCCCCCCTCCCAGGAGAGGAAAGCAGTCCATCAGATGCTCAATCCTCTCCAGCCCCTGGCTCCCCAGGCTCTTTCCCAAACCCGGGTTGTCGGTGTGGCGCGAGGTAAGGTGGATGCCTCAGTGCCACCAGGCAGGCTAGTTTAGATAGTTTAATATCTTTTGGGCTACTGTCTCTTTCTGTTTGTCCTGCATCAACGGCATGCAAGACCCTCATTTATTTTGGTGACTCTGTTTTGTACTCTTCTGACGCTGATACCAGGGCAACTCTCCAGTGGACCCACTCGGCCTTGCCTCTGCCGCCCACCTGAACCCGTACCCCAACCAAGGAATTGGGTAAGCTGGGTCCCCCCCTTTCCATACAGGAGGAGGCAGAGGACCACGGAGAGTCAAGTTGGGGATCAGGGCCGGCACTGGGCATGTGGGCTCGGCCACTGGGCATCCACTTTCACCTCCCTGGCACCGCGGATTTTCTTTGTGTTCCTCCCACTGCAGGATGTGCAGTGCCATCCAGCATGTGATGTGAGCACTCCCGCTCCATGTCCGCAGGTCGGCTGCCTACTGTCACCCCCGTTATGGTCCCCAACTGCAGTGCACCCAGTCTCCACTGGGCACCACTAGTGTTGAGGTACATGGACCCCCTTTCCTCCCAGGAGAGGAGAGAAGAGGAGAGCAGTCCTTCGGATGCTAAACCCTCTCCTCCCCGACCGACCCAGGCTCATTCCCAAACCTGGGTCACCAGCATGGCATGAGGTAAGGTGGATGCCTCAGCCCTTAGCACCACCAGGCCAGTTAAAGACCCTCATGGTATCCGCCCATTTGGCATCTTGCCTTCTCCGCTCAGTGTCACTATCTCTCCGCTCAGTATCTCTCTTTCCATCTGCACCTGTTTTATGTAGAACCATTTCAACAACTCCCTTACATCCTCAGGTAGAGCGTCTTCAAGAGGAGATAGTTTCCTCGATTCTTCCTCGTCCCATTGCATCTCTTTGTTATCTTCAGGCTTGACCTTCCTCCGAGCTCCCAGATCCAGTCCAGGCAGCAGCTTCTCTCCCAGTCTGACAGTTCTGGTCAGAATTCCACAGACTTTCTTCTCCAGGTTCTCCTCTGGTAACTCCTGGTGCATTAGTCCACCTGGGATAATTGGGTGACATTGGAAAATGTCCCCTTAGCCCAGTCCAGATGTTTCCAGCAAGTTATCCCACTTCTAACACCAAGTCTGTGGAGGGGTTGTGGGATAACAGATGGACCAGACACAGAACTTCAGGTTCAACACACAATCTCTGTGTGATATTTATTTAAAACACAGGAGATAAGGCTGGCCCGGTGGTGCTGAGGGCTGAGGCACTGGATGCCCTACCTCATGATATGCCAGTGACCTGGGTTCAGGAATGACCTCGAGTCATTGGGGTGTTGGTGTGTGGGAGGGGAGGATTGAGCATGCTGCTAGGCTGCTCTCCTCTCCCGGGGGTGGTGGGCTGTTGCTCCCCCCGTAGTTCCATGGGTAGCATTCGTGGGAGGGGCGGCATTGTTACAGGTGGGCGGAAAGGGCTGAGCTGGTACCATGGTGTGCGTGCATGCCTCCACATGCATGCACGGGCATGTGCCGGGGCCTCGGTTGGGGAAGCAGGAGGAAATACCTACAAAACTAGTATAAAAATCTATATAGAAAAAACACAAAAGATAACCTTAAGCAATGGCATATCCCTTCTTCAGTAGATCAGTTTGCAGCAATAGACTATGCATGCCCTGCCTCTGCACTTAGTCCACACTGACTGATCTACTGATCTATCTCTTCAGTGAAAACTACTTCATTCCCTATGTTGGTCTTGTGTGTTTGGGTGATGGAGAGCTCAAAAAGGAAAATCCTAAAACAAGCTAAAGACAAAGAACCTCAGTGCAGAAGCACTGAAGCAAGGGTTACCCAAAAGGGCATTGGCAATAATGGCAAATTTCAAAGAAACACAACATCACACATATGCCCATAATGCAAAGCATCATGGGACATGTATGCAAATCACCATTACATTTTAGGCTGGTTCAACTTAAAGCAGGAATGCATAGTTCCAAAGGGCCTCTCAATCTGTAATTTACGTGCATTTAAATAACACAATGGGCGGTTTCTGACATTTCTACCCCTTAATTTTTATAATACAGTCCCCTAGTAACTATTTACCTTTATCAAAAACACCCAGTGCTGTGGTATTTTCAACATTTATGGGTTTCATACACGTAAGGCATATACATCAAGGTATTTTATGACATAGTGCTATTGCATACTAAATCCAACAACAAAGAACACAGCCTGATGTTTTACATCAGCGCGGTGGTCACCACAATAACCTCCCCATACGAGGACCTGAGAGGGAAAAGGAAAATTAAAGAGGACACTATAGCATAGTCAAGAAAGGGGAAGGGGTGCCCAGAGGTGGCCAACTTTATGGACTAGAAGTTGTAAAGAATTGATTAGGCTAAGAAACAGAAGAACTGTTGCAACAGATTAAAAAAAGGTCAGTCCTCAAGAGTGGCAGGCTCTCCCTTTCACACCCAGTTCAAATTCAAACTTGGAAACTTTTTTTTTTTTAGGCCACTGATCCAGCCTCAAGAGGCTGACCCCTGACAAAGGGCCCAATCCTCTGACAAGTAGCCAGGACTGCCCCCAGCCTAGAAAAGGTCCTGCAAGCAGCCAGAGGAGAGAGTATTGCTAGTGAGGGTGAAAGACAAAGAGCAAGGGGCACGTCAGCTTCTATGGTAGAAGGATGAAGCGAGTCCCACAGCCCATCAGTGTAATTCTCCTTCAGAATATCTCTGGCAGTAGCCTCAGTCAGTCTCCAGCAGTAATCTGCCATATAGTTGGGTCCTCCAGTGTGGCGAGTAAGTCCCTGTGGCTGAGTAACAGCCCCAGCAACCATCAGTGCAGCGGTCTCTTGTAGAAGAGGTCTTATCTCTCTTTGGTGGTTTGGCAGTCCCCAGTATGCAGAAATCCCGGGTGGACTCAGTACTGGCACAGGGGTGAGTAGAGTTGGTGTGTCCAACATTCCCTTTATAGCTGGCCAGCCCTGCTCCAGCCAGGGGGAAAGCTGACAGAGTTGCTTGCTCTGTCTAGTTGCATCAGGAGAAATAGAAGAGTGTTGGGGGGGCGGGATCGATGAGGTAACAGCTAAGAGGGGTGAAGCCAAATAATTTTTGAAAGAAAAATAAAAGTGCTTGTGAACTCAGCTGATGGCGATATCCTTGTTAGCTTAACCAAGCAAGAGGGAGAAGTTGGAGGAGGAGAGGCAGCATTACTGATTCATTGCAGGCAGTTTGTGCTCAAACAGAGAGACTTGTGCATTCACTCTCACAGCACAGAGCAAGGGGACTGCTAGTTTAAGTCTTGTTTACACTGCAGACTTTGCAGCACATCAACCCATGCGCATGGGTTGATGCGCCGCAAAGGTGGCAGTGTAGACACATTTCGGAGTGCCTTAAGTGCCCTTTGGATCCTTTTTTTGATCCAATGAATTTGTGAGGCTAAGTATCACAGCAAGCATGTTAAGGGTCAGTGTAGATGCTTTGCTGTGCTCGCTCTGCTTCAAATGCTTTATCCCACAAATTTAATAGCCCCTCCTCGGACTGACCTGCAATGCTGCAAGGGCCGGCTGTCTGAACAGTCAATTGGTGAGGAAGCAGCAAGCACAGCAAGAAGGGAGTGGTGTTGATGCCAGAGCACTGCCACTGTGTAAACAGGGCTAAAGTCAATTCAGGGCATTGTCTGTGGGAAGGGGAAGGATTCTTCACTCTGAGCCCTTGGGGCTGATTCCTGAAGCAGAGAGTAAGTATCTAACTGCATTCTTTTCATGGTATCCCACTGTAATCTGATCCATGGTGTTTCTGCATCTCCTCTGCTGAGGATGAAGGTGGAACTTGGCCCCTTATCAGTAGTGAGTAGATGGGCTGGGCAGCTCACTGCTGGAACAGAGACTGGGCCATCAGCCCTCATTAATATCCAATGAAAGTGCGCCTCAGGGGAGCACAGGCACTAAGGCTGATCAATATTAAGAAAGGGTGGGTCTTCCCCTGGCTAGAGTAAAGATATCTAAGCCTAAAGAGATATTTAAAGGGAATATAAATAGGTGTTTTAGACTCTGGTATACAAACACACAGCACTGTTGGTTAGAGGCTTACCTACTGTACATAATGATGTGCTCTGTCTGTCTCGAAATGTGTGTTAATCCATCATCGCTATGCTTTAAACATTTCTGTGAGATATAAACAAAGCAGTGCTTCTTCTTCAAACATCGTGCTTCAGTAACTGCCAAAAATGGCCGCTATGTGATGACGTCGGTTGAGCGAGAGTGCTCTGTAGCAATAATACAGTCTGCAATGGGGACCTTAGTAATAAACTATTGGAAAAAGATTAACAAAGCACTTCTCCTCCAAATCCTGTACTGTGCAGGTGTTTGCAATTGATGAGTCACCCTAACGATCCACTTTCATCCATAGCCAGGCTAAAACACCTGTCCTTGACCAGGTGCTTCCCCTTCAACATCACATTGATGACACTAGGAGTCATCCTCTTTCTGCGGCCAGGAGACCTACCACGTTTTCCCCATTTTTGGTTTATTGGGGGACACCCCATTTTAAGACCTGTACTGGAAGCACTTTCTTGGGCTCATGCCTAGTCGACGGCCGACCAAACAAAAACAAGCTTGGTGCACTGGACTGCAACACCCCACTTGTGCTTCAGCAAGAATTATCCAGGACTTGGGGGTCTCAGTTGTATTGTTTCTGTCTTTCCCTTGTGTAATAGTGGTTGGAAAAACGGAGTCCTTTTGCTGTGTGCTCCAATTAGTTGTAATCTCTTGATTTCACCCTTCACATTGCAGCCACGTGTAAGGCAGTTAACATAAAACTGGGTCTGGCCTATAAAATCAGGTCCTCCCTCAATTCTGCTGCCAGGCTTGCTATAGCTCAAGGTATACTCCGTTCTTATCTAACATATGGGTCTATGGCCTATCTTGATGTGAGTAAAGGTGCTTTCAAAAATGGAGCACATGCTACAATAGCATATGCCAATTTGCACTCTCTGCACCCAGACTAACTCATCGCTGCCAACTCTGCTCTCATCTAGGCTGGCTCTCCCTGTCTTCTCATCAGCTGTATACTGCTGGCTGTGTGATTGATAACATAGTCAGGACTGGAGCTCCGGAGTCCCTTTCCAATATGTTAAACCATCCCACTCTAGCATACCCCCTGAGATCTTCTGAACAACCTCCTCTTGTAACTCCTAGAAGTTCCACAAAAAAGGGGGAACTTTCTTATGCAATATCTGCGCTCAAAACTTGGAATGCCCTTCCTCTAAACGTCAAACTCTCCAAATCCCAGCAAACTTTTAAAAAGGGTATTCGATCCTTCCTTAGGGACTCTGATATTTGCTCCTGTTCTGACATTCTTGTGCTTCCCAACTAGTTGTTATACCTGCTCCGCTAAATGGCACTTACTCTCATATCTGCATTTGTATCACCTGCCTGAGTACTGCCTCCTCAATATTATATCAAAATGTTATTTGACCCACTGAACAGACTGTCTTGTGGACCCACTGTTGCATAAATCTGTCTGTGACTTGGATAGTGTACTCCCGCCAGTACTGCCACAATCCACTCTCCTTGGATACAGATTGGTCAATACCAGCAGGAACATCTGCCAGAACTAGACACATAGTGGATTCCCTGCAGGGGGAGGGCCTCAAACAACTGGTACAGCAACCCACAAGAAACAGGGATATCCTAGATCTAGTACTGACTAACAAGGAAGGGATCACAGATCGCCAGGTAGAAGGTCACCTGGGGGCCAGTGACCATCACATGGTATGGTTCAATTTGGCTACTACATCTAAATCATCCCATTCCAAGGCAAAAATATGGGAATTCAGAGGAGCTGACTTTGATAAGATGGCCAACAGAGTTAAGCTAGCCCTGGCAAAAAGAAACACAGGTGAGGGGGTACAGGCAAAGTGGGCAAGCATTAAGGATGCAATACTTGAAGCAACATCCCATTGTGTTAGATAGAAAAGGAAGTGCAAAAGAAGAAGGAAACCACTTTGGTTCTCAAATACAGTAGCAGAAAAGGTCAGAGCCAAAAGGCTGGCCTTCAGGAAATATAAGGGAACACAGCGGGATGAAGATAGGGAGGCATACCAAACTGCCCTAAGGGAAGCAGGGAAGGCAGTAAGGCAGGCAAAGTCCCAAACTGAGGAAACATTAGCACGAACAGTAAAAGAAGGTGACAAGACTTTCTATAGATACATTAGTGAAAGGAGAAAGTCCAGAGGGGGTATTGCTAAGCTTAATGGAGAAAAGGGAGCATGTGAGGAGGAGGACCCTGTAAAGGCATCTATCCTAAATAGATACTTTTGCTCAGTATTTACTGAAGAGAAGGTAGGGCATTGCCCACAGCTCAGCATCATGGACACAGGGGGGGAGGGAGGTGAGCACTACTCCCTTCACAAAAGAAAGGGTCCTACAAGAGCTTGCTAAGCTCAGGGTGAATAAGACAATGGGACCTGATGGCATACATCCTAGGGTACTTAAGGAGCTAAAGGTGAAACTAGCAGAGCCATTAGCAGAACTGTTTAGTGAGTCTCTGAGCACAGGAGAGGTCCCAGAAGACTGGAGAAGGGCTCATGTGATCCTGCTCCACAAGAGTGGTAGCAGGGAGGAGGCGGGAAACTACAGACCAGTCAGTCTTACCTCAGTAGTGGGCAAGATTATGGAGGCACTCCTTAAGGAAAGGATAGTGCAACACCTGGAATCCATAGGGGCACAGGATCCAAGACAGCATGGGTTTACAAAAGGAAGGTCCTGTCAAACTAATCTCATAGATTTCTTTGACTGGGTAGCCAGAGTGGTGGACCAAGGGGGAGCAGTTGATGTCACCTACCTTGACTTCAGCAAAGCTTTTGACACTGTTCCACATAGAAGATTGATAAATTAGCTGGGTAGGTTCGGGGTGGGTCAGAAGTTGGTCAACTGGGTGGCAAACTGGTTGATGGGCAGAAAACAGAGAGTGGTGGTAAATGGTATACAGTCAGAAGAGATGCAAGTCACAAGTGGGGTACCTCAGGGATCAGTCCTGAGGCCAGTCCTCTTCTACATCTTCATTAGTGACCTTGCAGATGGACTAGAGGGTAAGGCTTGTCTGTTTGCAGATGACACCAAGATCTGCAACAGAGTAGATGATCCAGATGGGGTGGGCAGAATGAGAAGAGATCTGGATAAACTAGCAAAATGGTCAGAAGAGTGGCAACTGGGATTTAATGCAAAGAAGTGCAAAATCATGCACATAGGGAAGAGAAACCCAGAAGCCACCTATAGGCTGGGAGGGGAGCTGGTAGCAGTCACAAAGGAAGAAAGAGACTTGGGCATCATCATCACTGATGACCTGAAATCATCCAAGCAGACCTCCAAAGCAGTAGGTAAGGCTAGGGGGGTGTTAGGGTGTATTAGTAGGGGTATCACAAGTCGTAAGAGGGAGGTAATAATCCCTCTTTACAAGACACTGGCTAGGCCTCATCTGGAGTACTGCGTGCAGTATTGGAGGCCACACCTTCTAAGGACATTAACCAAATTGAGGCAGTCCAGAGAGGCAACTAAAATGGTGCAGGGACTGCATCAGAAGACATATGAGGACAGATTAACAGAGCTCAATATGTATACCCTTGAGCAAAGGAGGAGAGAGGTGATGATCGAGGCATTCAAACACCTTAAGGGCATTAACAAGGTGAAAGAGTCTAACATGTTTAAATATAAGAAAAATAGCAGGACAAGAGGACACAGCATGAGATTAGAGGGGCTGATTAAGGGGAATGTGAGGAAATTCTTTTCACAGAAAGAGTGGTGGATGCATGGAATGGCTTACCACAAGAAGTGGTGGCTATGAATACAGTGCAGGGCTTCAAACAGGCATGGGATAGGCATAAGGGAGCAATACAAATGACTATGAATAGATAGGCCATTGACAGAGCAAAGGCCGATGGCACATTTATAAGGTAGAAAAAGAAATGGGCAGACTGGATGGGCCTTGCGGTCCTTATCTGCCGTCAACTTCTGTGTTTCTATGGTTGTTGCCTAAAAATAGTTAGCATTCTTATGTAGTACACTTAATGTATTTTTCTGTTCTTCTTGCCATTTTAAACTGTCTTTGTTCCAGTTGTAAACACTGCTTTGTTGTTCAAAATTTGTTTAATTCCTGTTGTGATATGCCCATTGTATTTCCTGTCTGTACAATGTTCCGTTGTTTGTAACTCTCCCAGGTCATGCCTGAAAATAGGCAATATTCTTGTCTAGTGCACTTACCCGGTAAACAAAAACTAAATAAATAAAATAAATAAATAAATCTTGCATCTTGGCTCTAGAGTACGTCTCCTGCCTCTCCTTCCAGGTTCATCTGGCATCACCCTAAACCACAGTGTGATAGGGTTAAATAAGGCCCTGTCCCATTTGTTATTCAGAAAGAGTTAAACGTAAGGGACTGTTCTATCCTCTCCTTTTCTGTCTCTTCTCTGTCTGGTTGCACAATCAAATTTTTGTGTGAGACCTAGGAACTGATCACTCTGATGGTTTCGCAATTTCTGCCTCTCGCTATCTCTCTGCCTTCCCATGCTATTTCTGTATTTTCTTCCTTCTTACATATCCGCAGTTATAAAAAATGTGTGTGAATCTTTGTGTAAAACTGTATGCGATACTGGGATCCCTTTGTTTAAAACTGTATACAGTTATGTTGTTGAAATGATTGCAAGAAAGTTATTTGGAATGTAAGGGGTTAACCTGAGATGCAGTTTTTAAGCCTTTCGCAGAGCTGTAAACAAGAGGTCAGTTCTGGGTCACTATGCTCTTTTTGCTGCACCTGCATTGAAACTGACAAGAACATTCTGTAAACTTACAAGAACATTCCGTGAGAAGCAGGCTCTCTTAACAAGTTCCCAGATAAAGACATAAAAAGAGCAGCAGTGCTTATGCTAGAGAGACAAGGAGAGTGACAGACTGAAAGACAAACTTGGAATTAAGAGATACCCTCAGAAGAAGGACTTAGTTTTCTCTGTTTAAACTGTCTTTGTAAACAGTTATACTGAATAAATATTATTTAGCTGTTATTGTGAAAAATAAAATGCTATTTGAGAATATTGAAACTGCTCCTGGTTTTCCTGACCTGTGCCTCGATGACACACAAGAGTGCAAACCACTACTGCTCATCCACCACAATCATTCTTGGCATAGTCGACTGAATAAAAGTCAAAAAGGAACCCAATGCCACAACAACTCCAAACCAAGATGCTGACAGAGCCACAGCACCATCTTCATCTTCACCATCTTCACCTCCAATAATGATACTGTATTACTCTGGGGCACCATGACTACCAAGGTATACGGGGGACCTGAGTTCAGACAGCTGCAGCCTCGCCAAACTCCGGGTGAAGCCGCAGGCTATGTTCTGTCTCTGCCAAGTGCCAGAGCAGCAGTGGGTGGAGATCCTGATTGGGCAGCTGGTAGGAGCTGCTAAACAGGAAGTAGAAAACCGTCCGGATGGAGAAAAGGACACAGCTGAATAGATCCTGGTCCAGTTGAGCCACATCTTTGACAAAAGGAGTGTCACGGACCTTAAAATGAAATTCTTCTCTTGGACCCAGGGTCTCCAGGAGACACTGTGAGACTTCACACTGAGTCTGCAAGAGGCGCACAGGACCCTGCAAAGGAGAGACCCTGGAGAGGGTAACGACCCAGACCAAGTATTAATAGACTGGTTCATTGAGGGGGCCCAGGCAGAACCTCTACGTCAGAAGCTGTGTCCCCCGTTTTGTGACGGTCTGCCACCCTTTAGTTTCATTTTAATATTTCCTTAAAGTAGTCATCCTTGGAGATGTCATACATCAGAAGTAGATCTCCACTAATTCTCCTCTGTTCCAGACTATAAGAGGTCCCTGAGATTCTGCAATTCCACAGCTGTGGAATTTTCTGTAGAATCTGCATTATGCCACAGAATTCATTCCACTCCCAGGCACATCTGTAAATGAGATTGTTATGTATCTCTATATATGTTTTCTTCTTGGATTAAATAATAACAATAACAACAATAAATAAACCAATAATTAAATAAACAAAAAATATCTGCAAGGCTAAAATCCCCTACTATAACCACTTCCCATCCCATAACTGGCCTTTCAATTCCTAGCATTAGTTTTAAGTCTGGTCACTGTTGGCAGATTTCAGTATTCATGGTTTTTGACTAATATTCTCAGCTGTAATCCATATCGATTCTACTTTGGGTCAGCAATCTTTAATGCAGCCTAGTTCAGAGCTGGATATTCTCTTTTTCACATAAAAACCATGCCTCCACCCCTTCCATTGCTCACATTTATTCTATACAGCCTGTATTCCCAACCTCCTTACCCTACTCATCCCCCTCATCCCACCAAGTCCACAGCTGGCGTTAGGCACCAGCAATTGCTGCTGTTGCAGAGACCCCTCCTCCTCATGAAGGGGCACAGCTACAGCCTGTATACCTTATTATTAGTTTTCTTTTTAACTTGTAGCTTTTAGTTATATCTCAGATCGACAGTGCATGTCAATGTCACTTGTACATTAAATATGTGATGAAAAAGAACATGGTAAAGGAAAATAGCGACGTATTTAAAGGAGTGCGTATCAGTCCATTGTGGCACTGATCCAACAAAATGTTTGGGAAAATTAAGTCTATGGAGGAGATGTCCATGGTTCTTGTTGCTTGTGTTCTTTCCTGGGAACCAGTCTTTAGAGTAAAATTCAAGGAAAGAAGAACATCAGGCAGACATTTACAGCAGTACAGGATGTGCACCAACATCCCCGTGTACTGTCTTCAGTCACAATTCAAGACACAAATACAGGGGGTGTAAAAAAATGGTTAGCATTGCCTTAGATACTGTCAGTACAAATAATTATACCCTCACAATGCAGAACTAGAATAAAACTGAATAAACAGTGTTAACACAACAACAAAACTTGTCGTTGTTGTGTTTGTTCTTTTCTATTATCAGACATGGATGCATTTGTTCTGAAAAAGAAATAGTATCTCCCACTAAAATCATTATCGAAAGCATCTGCCAGCCCGGTGGCGCTGAGGGCTAAGGTGTTGGACATCTTACCTCATGCCACGCTGACGACCCAGGTTCAGGAACGAGCACGGGCTGTTGGAGGTCGGTGAGGGAAGGAAGGCAGAGCTGGATGGAGCTGCCGGATGGCAGCTCTCCTCTCTGGGGAGGGAAGGTTACATCCCTTGGCTATTACCTGCCTCCGTAGGCACCGCTTCTGGGCTGGGCATAAGGCAAGCCCCGGTAATTCTGAGTGTCGGGGCTTGGGGGGGGGTCGGTCAGGCTGAGGGGGGGGCACCAGATCAGGCAGTAAATAGAGCAGTGATGAAAAAAAAAGTATCTTCCTACTAGAGTGCCCCCCACACACACACACACACACACACACACTGTCGATCTATTCTATGGGTTCAAGAAACCATGGAAGTATTTTCAAATGGTTTAACACAAAAATTGATCCAGTAGTGGAGTGTTTGCCCTACTTTCAATAAAATGAAAAAACAGTAGCCATCTCAAGTTGAATTTATCTATTTGTAATCTCAGTTTTGCAGTAATAGCTTCCATATGCTTGATCTGGTATACACGTTGAAACCATAGACATACGTCTATTGTGTTCGCTGCTCACCAGTTCTGTGCAATCACCTTATTGGCTGCAGCTGTTAATATATAAAATAGACATCTTTGGTCCGAATAACGTATTTCACTGGGAGGTAATCCTAGTACTACATTTTCAAATTTCGAGGTCACTTGTACAGAAAAAATTGATACTACTGCTTCCCCAATCTCTGATCAATATGATCTTAGTGCCCCACAGGACCAAAGAATGTGGAGATGGGAACCCATCTCCCCACATTGCCCCCAGCAGAGATCGAAGAAATGTACACCATAATGCTTGGAAATATTTGGTGTTATAAAGAACCTGGTCCATATTTTCCAATGAAACTCACGCCAGGATTGGGAGTTCGTTGTTTTATGAATACCTGGCCACATTTTGTCCCAGTTGTTGGGTATCAGATTATAGTTAATTTCAGTTTCCCATTTCTCTTGTATGTTGTCCCTTGCCACCTGTCCATCCTCTTCTATCAGCAGCAAGTACACCTGTGCAATCAGATGTTTGCTATCGGCATTAGTGCTCTTGAGTTTCATGAAATGGATCCCTGGTGGAGGTGGGCATGTGACATTATTGTTAGTTTGTTAAATCACTGTCTTATTAAAACATTAGTTAAGGGCATCATTGGGCTGGTAGAGCCTTCTAATGTGACATGCTAATGTCATGTAATTACTCCCTGAGCTATGGCCCAGCCAAGCAGAAACAGAAGAACAGACAGACTGGATGGGTAGTGGGGGCCCCAAGGACCAACACTGCTTCCTCCCCCTTAAAAAAATAAACCTAAAGATGTGTGTCACAGGTTTATTGAAAAATAAAAACGTGCATATGGTACAGGGTAAAAGATACGGTAAAAGTGAGTTGGGTTGGGTGGGGTAGGAGGCTCATGATGTATAGTATCTGCTGTGGGTCCCTAAAGCCAGCCCTGACCAAGTCTCTGTGATTCCTGAAATCTCAGGTTTTTCCCTATATAGGAACTCATCCAGTTTCTCCTTTTTATTGTTTAAACTGCATGCACTGATTAACAAGAACTTCTAATTTCTACAGCCTTTTATTTTTATATTATTATTAATTCTACCCCCATGCCATGTGCTTTGTGTCTTCTGAGATCTTATTTTCTTCAGGGCATGAGGTTTCCCCCCAGTTTTGGTTTTCTCAATAAAGCTTTTTACCTTTCTGGGCTTGTGGTGCTTGTGACTCTCAACCCTGCCCCTGCAGTCCCTGACCGACCATCCACCTCCGCCACAATCAACCATTGAATGCTCCCCTATGGTGAGGACAGGAGGGGGAGTGCTGTTTTCCCCTCAGGAGACTCACATCCAGACAGTAGGGTCCAGGTGACACTGCAGGCCAGAGACAGGCAGTAGGGGCTTCATCAAGCCTGCAGCCACTACTATTTTCTGTTTTCTCTCTTCCACCTCCCTGACCTTGGGCACAGTCCTTGCAGGCCTCCACAGGTCACTGGTGTCCTCTGTGGAGGAGCAAGCTCTCGGGCCCACCAGAGGGGTCGCCAGTGGGGCAGAACCTGACATCACCCCTCCCACTGCATTCCTCCCCAACCCCCAGGTCGTCCATACAGCTGGCCAAGCTCATGTTGCCTGCACATTCCCTAGTTTTATTGCCATCATTTTATCAATATTTAGCATTAAAGGGTGTTACATATTTACAAGCTATTTTCTTCTAGAACACATTTTTCTCAAAACCATCCCTGAGGTGAATTAATCTCATCTACAGTAATATCTCTAAAAATTTGCGCTTTGTTCGACTTTTAAATCTAATAACTTATTAATAATTAATATAACATATGGGGGGGTCATACACAATGAGCTGTGTTTCCCATCGAGGGAATGAGACAATATCCTGTGAACCCTTAAGAGAGAGGCTCAAGAGATCCATGCTGAAATCCCAGTCCTGCACTGGAAAGACATGGTGAGTTGTGTATGGTCACCCATGGTTTTAGAAAAATGGGATTTCCCTCATAGTGTGCTCGAACGACAACTGCTCTGCATAAGCACTTCTGCTATTTAAACGGATGATCAAACAAAAAAATCAGCACTCAGGCAGCAGTGACTTTTTTTAAGTAAATGCTATTTTTTTTTTAAATCTGTTGTAAACTGATTTAAACAGAGGATGGAGGAGTACATAGAGGAAGTAGGAAATTTAAACTAGGAGCAGGGGGTGGCAATTGGGCAAGAGACATGCAGAGACCACAGGTTGGGAAATCATATGAGCTTACCCCCTATAACAGTGACAAAGGACAAATGGTAAGTACTATTGGTGATGCTAGTAAAGGAGGGCAGGATGGGGGAGGGTGGAAGGTGGTTACCCTTAATGCTAAGAGCCTTGGGAGGAAAACTGCAGAGTTACAGGTGCTCATGACAGAGGGAGAGGTGGACATTGCAGCCATCACAGAAACATGGGCCACCCAATACAATGACTGGGACCTGTCTGTACCAGGGTACAGGTTATTTCATAGGGACAGGGTGATTGGGAAAGGAGGGGGTGTGGCACTATATGTGAAGGAAGGACTGAAGTGTGTAAGGGAGGCAGGAGAGGAGGGTAGTACGGAGTCAATTTGGATGCAAATCCAAGATTCCAAGAATAGGATTCTTAGAATGGGAGTGGTGTACAGGCCGCCATCTCAGATGGAGGAGTCAGACAGGGAACTAGCAGGATAGATCAGGAGGACCTGCGAGAAGGGTAGTGTGGTGATTGTGGGTGACTTCAACATGCCAGAAGTGGACTGGAGTACCCCTACAACCAGGAAGCAGGTACTGCTGGATGCCTTCCAGGACAGATTCCTGCTGCAAATGGTCAGTGAACCAACCAGGTTAGGGAATACCCTTGACCTTGTGCTGGCAAATGGGGACTTTGTGAGAGAACTTAAGGTGGAGGAACCGCTTTCAGGGAGTGACAACCACTCAGTATGGCTCACACTGGATATGGGCAAGGAAGGTGGAATCTGGCACAAAGTGCTGGACTTCAGGAGGGCTGCCTTTGGGAGGATGGGGAGTGGTAAGGGTACCTGGCCAGAATTCAATCTAGTATGGACACTAACCAGAGGTGGGAGCTCATAAATCTGGGGATAGTGGAGGCAACCAAAACCTGCTGCAAGGCCCAGAGCAAGAAGGCTAGGGCTAAGAAACCGAGCTGGCTGAGCAAGGAGGTCATGGAAAAGGTAAGGAGGAAAAGAGCTGCCTTTAGGAAGTACAAGAAAACAGGAAGAGGGGAGGACAGGGAGGAGTACTTGATGGAATCAAAGGAGGTGACAAGGGCAGTAAGGGGAGCTAAGGCATCTACGGAACTCAGGCTGGCACAAGGTATTAAGAAGTGGGATAAGGACTTCTTTAGGTACATCAGGGAGAAAAGGAGCTGTAAGGACCATATAGTAAGGATTAGGAAGGAGGGGGGTTGGGTGGAAGCAGGGTGCGATCAGGGCTGGATTAACAAGTTGTGGTGCCCTGGGCAATTTAGAATTGTGGGGCCCTCTGTGACTTAACCAATAGGCCGGGGGTTCGGCCCCTGAAAGCTGAACAATTTTTGATGCTTTAAAATGAATCTGGAGAGGTTTCCATCTACTCTGAATGCCATTATTGGGGTGGAAGGTGACTCCCACATGATCACATAGCACTCCTTCAAGTGATAGGCTCCATGGTCAGAGTCAGACACACTATTAACGCTGTAGTCTCACCCTAGTAAAGAAGGGAAATATATAATTTTAGAGGGCGAGACTAGAGCCTTAACAGTGTGTCTGACCATGGAGCCAGCCAGGCAGGAGCCTATCACATGTTTAGAATTCATTTGTTCCAACCCTCTGGGACTGCATTTGAAACCATCTCAGTCTGCTGCTGTGCAGCCTGCTACAACCTCTAAACAGCATATTACTCAGGTGACCGAAAACAAGATTAAAGGTACCACTGGATCTTCTTCAGCTTGCATGGACTCTCCTTCCATCTTTTCAAGTAAAGCAGTTACATGCTGCCAATGTGGCTGATTCCGCTCCTAACCATTCTACCTGACCACCTCCCACCCAGGACTCCAGTTTGATGCTCCAATACATCTGATTCAGCTTCCACCAGTTTTTCACTACTCCTTTCAGTCTACCAAGGACTGCAGTTTGCTGTTGAAATGTTGCTGAATAAGCCCCTACTGCTCTCCCTCTTGCCCACCCTGGACAGCCTGCCATTTAAATGTGTTAGCCATCCTTAGATCAGTGGGTTGGTGTACCTGGTGTTGTGCTGGACAGTACATAGTGGTGGGTGCTGCTGCGAGGGACAAGGAAGGTAACCCAGATACAAACCCGCTGCAGCTACTGTGAATGTTTGCTGAGGTCACAGTACTGACCACAGTCAGACCTGAGTAACTGTGGCTGCCTTACAAAACTTCACTGACTAGTGACATGATGACAAACAAAGCACTGGGGGAAGAAGTGAGAGAAGCTGGCTGGTGCAATGAGATACCAAATTTCTCAAACTCCCTTTTCCTATAGTATGATCCTCTTCTCATATCATTTTATTTAAAACTTTTTTAAATAACAAACATAGAAACATCAATCAATCAATCAATCAAAATCTTTATTTCTCCAGGTGGCACGATTGAACAGGGCTCATTTGCAAGATGGACCTGGCCATACAAAAATCATAGTACAGTAACATGGTAAAACATAATGCAATATTATACAAAGAAGAAAAATATACATACGTACATCAACATTTGAGTGAGAGGGCCTGTACAACAGATAAGCTCATAACTGGGTACAGCCGGAATGTTCACTTAAAAGGAGAGAGAAAGGCAAGAAGAGGGATACCAGCTTAGGAAGAAATGATGAGGCTGGAATAGTTAACTGGTATACTTCAGGGAAGGGGGTGGAACTTGGCCATGGCTAAAGAGAGGCAGAGAAGCTGGTATTTTGGTAGGGAGAGACAGGCAGGGGCAGAGGCAGGATGGGCAGGAGGGAAACTGGAAAACAGGTGAGCTAGCGATGTGGGAAACATTTGCAGGGTTCCTTCATGGAGAGGTCATAGAGCAACTTGAAAATATTCAGGCTAACAAGACAGCTCAGCTTCAAGTTTTTTTGTGTATTGTTCCACAAGGAAGGCAATGAGAAACTTATGGCAGCTCTGCCGGAACGAGATTTGACCTTAGGTAATAGCAAGGCAATTAGGGAATAGCTTCTTAGAGCATAGGCACCTATCACACTCAGGGGAATACAATCAGAGAAGTATAGGGGGAGCTTGTTGGTAACCGCTCTGAAAGCCCATAGAGCGGCATTTCTATTTCTCCTATAATGAAGGGAAGTCCAGTCCACTGCAGTGTACAAGGAGCAATGGTGTATGGAAAGTGAAAAGCCCATTATGAACCCGATTGCTCTGTGATATAGGGTGTCCAACTTAGCCAGGGCAGAGGCAGTACAATGGCTATAGAGAAAGGTCCGCGTAATCTATCAATGAAAGGAACATGGCTTGAACCAACCGCTGCTTGGCATCCCTAGTAAGGAAGTGGTTAATTCTCTAGAATAGTCCTAGTCTTTGTCTTAGTTTCTTCTGTAGTTCTTCAAGATGTTCTGAGAAGGAGAGTTTGTGATTGAGCCATACACCCAGATATTTGAATTTTGGCACATTCTCTAGATTTTCTTCAAGTACTGTGGTAATCTGAGGGATAGCCCCAACGCAAGCGGGGTTTGCCGCATAGGAGGAAAGGGAAAAGAGCATCACTTTTGTTTTTTTCGTATTAAGCAGAAGCTTTTTGCTTATGAGCTGGTAATGCAATAGGTTAAATTCAGCTTGGAGGTCTTTACAGGCTGCTGCCGGCGTAGGACGACTCAAATAAAGTACTGCGTCATCAGCGAACAAGTGGATATTGGCCTTATTGATGTTGTCATCGATGTTGTTAATGTAAACCGCAAACAACAGGGGACCAAAGATAGACCCCTGAGGCAGAGCTCTCTGTAGGGGTTTAAGTGGCGAAAGATCACCTTCAGCCTTAACCTGCTGTTTCCGTTCCGCAAGGTAATCAGCAAACAGGCACACAGAGTTAGGGTCCAGCCCTAGGTTACATAGGGAGGAAAGAAACAGGCTATGGTCAACTGTGTTGAAGGCCTTACTTAGATCAAAAAAAAATGGCACAGACAAAATTCCTATTGTCAAGGTCAAGGAGCCAATCATTAGTCACTTTTGCTAGGGCAGTTATGATGCTGTGCTTTGCTCTGAATCCAGACTGCACTGGATTTAACAGACTCCTGGATTAAAGGTATGCCCTTAGCTGACCACTCACTATCTTTCCCAACAATTTAGATAGAATGGGGAGGAGGGAGATTGATCTATAATTATTAAGGTCGCAAGGGTCACCCAATTTGAGCAGAGGGATGACATAGGCCACTTTTCATTGCGAGGGGAGGCTCCCCTGGGATAGTGACAAGTTGAAGAGGTGTGTGATTGGTACTGCCAACACATGGTATGCACATTTCAGAAAGTAAGGCTCTATAGAGTCCGAACTTGCACCCTTCTTGATATCCAACTGCAGTAATAGATCTTCAACCTCTTTCAGAGAGGCAGGCAGGAAGGAGAAGGCCTCTTTGGTAGCAGGAGACTTGTGAAATAATAATCCCTGCTGAGTGTGGATGGTATTAGCAGGGGATGTGTCAGATGCTAGCCCAGTAGTTGCAAAATGATTATTGAGGGCTTCCAGTATCTCCGATCGGTCTGAAATGGTGTTACTACTGGATATAATTTTTGATGGGAGGGAGTTTCCAGGTGAATGACCAGACATGTCCTTTATTATTTTCCAAAATTTTGAAGGATTCCTTGAGGCAGAGTCTAGCTCAGTGTGACATAAAGCAGCCTTGGCTGCTCAGACCAATCTGGTGCACTTGTTGCATGCCCTCCTAAACTGACACCAATCCAAGTCATTCTTGCTTCTGCATGCTTGTTTCCAAAGCATTTCCCTATCTAGCATGGAAGCTTTGAGTTCTGGTGAAAACCAGCAGCAAGTGTTGCTCCTTACACGTACCTTTACCATGGGGGCATGCCTGTTTAAGGCCGCAGTTAGTATTTTGTGAAAGACAGTATATGCCTCATTGACTGTTTTGGCTAAGTTGAAATCCTGCCATCACAGGGAATGTTTCAATTTGTCGAGGTAGGCAAACAAATCAAAGTTGCGTTTACACCTCTTGATTGAGAACTTTGCTACAAACTGTGGATTATGCACAGATCTGATGCTGTCGATGAAACAGTGATTGCTGATGTCAGAGAAAAATGTTCCAACATGGGAGAACAGGTGTGGTTTATTAACCAAAATAACATCTAAAAGGGTGCTGTTACTAGGGTTCTTTTTGTTTGGGTGAGTGGGTTCACGAATGAGTTGCACCAGCCCCAAGGTGTCACAAAAGGATTTCAAGGGAGCCGAGGCTTTTGATAACCAGTCGTAGTTCAGACCACCAAGAATAATAGTTTCCAGCGTACTAAGCCCCAGGGCAGAGCTTAAATGTGACAAGAGATGTGACCCTGCAGACAGGGGCCTATAACAGCCTATTACACAGAGTGCACAAGAAGGTGATAGTTCAACTTTTCGGGACAAGCATTCAAATTCATCAGGGGAGGAGGGCGATTCTAGACATGATACAGATAATTTGTCCCCAACATACTGTAGATTGCCACCCCTCCGCCTCTCAATTGGCTATCAGCTCGAAAGACCAAATAACCTGGGATGTTGATTTCCTTGTCAGGAGTGACTGGTCTATGCCAGGTCTCAGTGATCACCAGAACATCAGGTAGGGTGTGGCTAACCCAAGCCTGGATCATGGTGATCTTTTTCAAAAGGCTACAGACACTGACATGCAGGAATGATATTCCTTTAATTCCAGCAAGGTCAGAGGGAGAAGCAAGGGAATCTGGAGGCCCTGGGTTGAGCTCGACATTGCCTGAGCACAACAGCAACAAAATCCTTTTTAAGGCAGCAAAAGTTAATTTCAGTTGCAGCTGTTCATCAGGTGCATTATAATTATTTTTTTTTTAACCTGATAAAGTCAAGAAGAAGGTAAATAGGGCAGGCCCTGGCATACCTCTTAACCTCCTGCCTCATAAATCAGGGACAAGGCTTAAAAAAATCAGGGACAAAGGACCAAAACCAGGGACACAACTTCAAACTTGATGATATCCACTCAGGAAGCTGGTAGAATATGGTGCTTAGTGCAAAATGCATTTTCTAAGGAAGAACAACTCTTTAACTTTAATGTTTGACATTATTTTGTGCTTCCAACTCCCACTGTTTGGTCACGGAAACAATTTTTAGGAGGAACAGAGTAAAATTTTGAGGCAAAATCAGGGACATCCCTGAAAATCAGGGAAAGTTGAGAGGTATGGGCCCTGGTGGTGGTCTGGGCAGGCTAAATTTGATGTGGGTCCACTCTGCTGACTGATTGTGCTCCTTGCCAGTGGCTCCTACTACTCGATCACCTCTCTGTCTCTCTGACATGAGGTGGCGGCAGACATATTCAGCACTGTCTTGGCTGATAATTCAGCATCTGCTGGCAGGGGTACTGCTGCTGACTCACTGTGTTTATCTTTTTTTTTTTGTTTAAACTAAAGATTCTCCAGACCACGAGACTCAACTAGACTGAGTCGATGGCCAGGCCAAACAGTGGGCCTAGTGACCAGCCACAAGTGCTTAGGCACAAGTGATGCAGAGTGTGGACGGTCAGTCTCTCTCTCTCTATTGATGATGATGACAGGAGGCTTTCGGAGAGGAAATTAATTTGGTGGTGTATGGCACCATTTCCTATCATCCAGGTGGGACTTATTTCATGTATGGCGGGACCACCATGCACGGTACGTGATGCACGGACCTGAGGCTGGGAGGACAGAAAAGTTATGGTCTGGGAGGGTGGGTGGGGGCAAACAATCAACAGACCACATTGTAACTATTTAATTGGCTAGCATGTTGTGCTTCACCTGCAGAAGAATGTCCGTGGGAAACAAAAATGCTGCAAGCGGCGAGCTGTTTGAACAGTAGGGCAGTGGAGCAAATGGTCGGCGGCAGCCACAGATGATCGACCCCCAGGGTTTAGTCACTCAGTGGGAAAGTACAGGGGCAGGAAGAAAAGAAGAAAAAAAAAAAAAAAAAAAAAAAACCAAAAAAAAAAAAAATCAGTGGCCTCTCAAACTATGAAGCCCTGGGCAGTGCCTTCTGCCCTATGGTTAATCCAGCCCTGGGTGTGATAAGGCAGAAGCACTAAATGAGTACTTCTGCTCAGTATTTACTAAAGAGAGGGGGTGACACCCAAGGGGAAAATGGCAGAAAGCAGGGGGTGACAGATGGGGAAATCATGGAGGGCAGAGTTCAGGAGGGTTTGAAGGCACTGAGGGTAAATAAGGTGCCAGGCCCAGATGGCATCCACCCCAGGGTACTGAAGGAGCTGGCAGAGGTCCTTGCAGGACCTTTGGCAGATGTATTTAATGCCTCACTACATTCGGGGTGTGTACCTCAGGACTGGAGGATGGCTCATGTGGTGCCCCTCCACAAGAGTGGCCCCAAGGATGAACCAGGAAACTACAGACCAGTGAGCCTCACATCCATCGTGGGTTAGCTAATGGAGACTATCCAGAAGGAATGGCTGGTGGCCCTCCTAGAGGCCAAAGGACTACAGGACAGCAGACAGCATGGCTTCATACGGGGCAGATCCTGCCAAACCAACCTGGTGGAGTTCTATGACTGGATAACTAGGCAACTGGACAGGGGCTATGCAGTGGATGTCCTGTATCTGGACTTCAGTAAGGCATTCGACTCGGTGCCGCATGGAAGGCTGGGAAGTAAATTAGTAGGCACAGGGACAGGTGCAAAGCTGGTGAGATGGGTAGGGAACTAGCTTCAGGGAAGGCAACAGAGGGTGTTGGTGGGTGGGGAGCTCTCACACTCAAGGGTAGTGACGAGCGGTGTTCCACAGGGCTCGGTGTTGGGACCAGTGTTGTTTGGGATATTCATTGCAGACATATCATTGGATATCAAGAGCAAGATCAGTCTGTTTGCTGATGATACCAAGGTAGGAGCAGAGGTGGATGACCTAGGGGGGTGGCAGGGGTTGCAGGATGATCTGGCAAGGCTTGAAACCTGGTCAGACACCTGGCAACTGGGGTTTAATGCCAAAAAGTGCAAGGTGCTGCATTTTGGGATGAAGAACCCAAGGAGGAGTTACCAGCTGGGGGTAGTGCAGTTAGCCCAGACAGAGGAGGAGGAGAAGGATCTGGTGGGTGCTTATTACAGGGCCAATGAACAACTTGGCACAATGTTTGAAGGCATCTGCAAAGGCCAACAAAATGCTGGGTTGTACTGCAAGGGGTATATCCTCGAGGAGGGAGGAGGTGATTCTGCCACTGTATAGGTCATTAGTTAGACCGCACCTGGAGTACTGCATGCAGTACTGGCGCCCGTATCTGAAGAGGGACATTAAGTTACTGGAGGGGGTGCAGCTCAGGGCGACAAAGATAATCAAGAGGCTGGGGGACTTATCATACGAGAGGAGGCTGAGGGAGTTGAACATGTACTCACAGGAGGAGAGGAGGGACAGTGGGGCATGATTGAAACCTCTAAGTACATGAAAGGAATAAACAAGACAGGTACAGAGGGGCTGTTCAAAGTAAGGGAGGGGAGGGACACCAGGGGCCATGATATGAGACTGGAGGAAGGAAGGTTCAGGAGGGAGATGAGGAGACACTTTTTTATAGAGAGGGTGGTGGCTGGGTGGAATGCATTACCTGCAGAAGTGGTATCCAGTAGAACAGTGGACTGCTTCAAAAGGGGATAAGACAGTATAAGGAGGAGGGTCAGTGAAGGGGAAGGGTGGAAGGAGGTGCAGCTGCAGAGATAAGGGTGCTAGCTGCATCAAGCTGAACGATAGACCTCTGAGGCCTTTATGTGCCGGCAAATTTCATATGTTCGTATGTTCAAAATGGCTTTTCCAACTTTGCAAACCACTGGAAATGTGTGCCTGGACAGGTGGTTGAGGGGGGCAGCATGCAAGAAACATTAGGGACAGCCGCAAGTAAAGACAGGTGCATTGGTCAATGGTACAAGGAAAGGGCCACCTGAAAATGCTGTTGTGTATGACTATGACATCATAACCATACACAATAAAAAGGTACTGTGTACGGGTGTGACGTCAAAATCATGAACAAAGGGTTTTTTAACCTCTGACCCCATACTCAAGGACTTCTGAGTCATAACCACCATATTTTTTTTGAGGTGCTGATTCTTTGTACGTGATTAAGGCAAACCATATACCACTGTAAAGTGATGGTTTCTATTTTAAACTGTTTAATAAAATGATTTTTTCAAATAAAAAAATTGTTGGCACTTAACATCGTATCATTAACATCTAGCTCATTCTGACAACCAGCCAATGCTAATAGCTCTAATCCGACAACCGAGCACTAACAGATGCAGCTCCGCTACTCAGCATGCCTGACTCTGTGGTAAACTTGAAACAAAAATTAAGCTGGCACCTGCTATGCATGTTAATGGACATGTACATGTTTTATCTCACTCTTATTTATTTATTCGTTTATTTATTTACTTCAAAAGTTTTACATGGAAAGACATACTAAGCTGATAAGAGCTTGTTTCCAGATGCCTCCTGGGGGACCAGGGATATGGAAGACATTACAAGAGGAGAAGGAATAAATAGTGATTCTGATCATTACAGAAAGAAAAACCTTATACAAGCAATACAGTACAGTCAAAGGAGCAAAATCATAAACACTGCAAGGCAAAACTGTACAGCAAGGTACATGCGGCAGAGTAAAACTGAGATTTGGATAGGAAAGAAGAAATTACCCCAACAGGCATAGTTGGGGGGAGAAACAGCCTGGGGAAAAACAGTAGAGGGGAAGGAAAACTGATAAAGTAAGGGGCCATGGATAGTTGTGGGTGGGAGTAGAAAAGTCATGAAGAAGGAGAAGAGGCAGGGTGGATTGACAGGGATGGGTAGACCAGAGTTTAGGAAAGCTATATGAAAAGGTAACTTGACCACAAACAGATTTTCTGGATGGAATAGAAAGGGACTGGGAAACATAGTTCTGGAGAGGGTAGGAGGAAAGAGGGTGAGAAGATCGGAGGGAGGTAAAGTAAGGGGTAAGGGAACAAAACCAGAATTTGGGTATAAAGTAGGATCAGTAAGAAAGGCCCCTGGCATCCAGAGAAGGGGGGAGGGAGGGAGAGGACAGAGTAGAGTGAAAAGTGATGCATACGAGTGGCACCATCAAAGGCAAAACAACAGAAGGAGTGAAGGAGGGGGTTCAGTCTGGCCATGGAAGATTCGAGAGCTCCACTGTGAAGTATATTGCCATAGTCATGAATAAGGAGAATCATCTTTATAGCAATCTTACAGTGGCAGGAAACGGGATACTCACTTTCTTCCTGCACAGCGCACCAAGCTAGGAGTGAAGCATCTGGCGTATGGCATCATTATTGTACTGAGAAATCAAGTTGACAATCCAGCCAGACCCCGAGGAACTTAAAGGAGGGTACAACATCAGTCATAGCACCATCAAGGGTGTGGAACGGTGGAATGGAAATGAGTCTGATAAATCTCTGCTGGTTGCCAAATGTCATGAAAACTTTTTGGAGGGACAGTTGGTTTTACCGGAACCATTGCTGAATATTGTCAAAATCCAGCTGTAGCTGTATTCATTAAATCCTGCTGTAACTCTGTATGTGAATAATTTTGATTTAGTTGACTGGTAGTGATTTGTGTCTAATCAGGTAACACCCATTTCAGTGTCAATCTATCCACCCTATAATCTTCCTTGTTTTCATATGCATAGCCTGCAAAAGCTTCAGAAGAAAATAACCATCCCTTCTCAGCCTCCCAACAAAGCCCCCCATCTGATTGACTGAATGTCATGCTCATTCTGGTCACGTCCACGAATGACCTGCACCTAAATATGGAGAGGGGCCTATACAGAGGTGCGGTGTTCATGGATCTGACCAGGGCACTTGATCTGGTCGATCATTCCTGCTAGGGCCAAGATTGGCCCAACTAGGTTTTGGCCCACCTGTAGTGGATTGGATTACAAGTTATTAAACAAACCGAAAACAAATGGCAATAATAAATGGGGTCTTATCAACCTCACACCCAGTATCCTTTGGGGTTCATCAGGGATCCATAGTAGGACCCCTGTTATTTTCATTATTCATAAATATTGTGCCAATTGTCTGTGATCATTCAAAACTCATTCTTTACGCAGATGATGCAGTCCTCTGTTTGGTAAAAACAGACATTAGGGAGTTAAATAAAACATCAGAACTTGAATATGGTAGGATGCCGACTTGGTTTAAAGACAGCAGACTTATAGTTAACAAAAAGAAGACAAAAGCTCAAAGGTAATGAAACAATTTCAGATTCTGACAGATGAAAACAACAGGTCAAAGGTTGTGAGTGAGTTCACGTATCTGGGCGATTACCTGGACTCCCACCTGTTATATGATTACCATATGTAGTATGTTACTACTAAACTGCACAAAAAACTCGGGGCTTTGTATGCAGTCAAAGATCTACTTATGGACGACATGAGAAGGGTAACTGCCAAAAGCTATCTACTCCCCTATGTGAATTATGAAAGTGTCATGGGGTGGGGGGAGTGTCAAAATATTATCCATGTCAGTAACACTGTATAACGGAGGTTCGTCATTACAGCAAAAACACAAGAGCATCACCGACATGTATAAAAAACTGAAGTGACTGCCACTCAAAGTTACACATAAACCATCTGTGGGTAGCATGGTCTGTAACTGGCTTAAAATTGGAAAAGATGGGATAGTTGTTTTTTTTTTTGTGCTGTTGAGTTATAAGTTTCATAAAAAACTTACAATAAAAGTCATGCACAGAACAATACATAAATTGAGCACAATATGGTCAACTTTAGCAGCTGTGACGGTCACATGTAACCGTTATGACCCACAGCACATAACTCTACAGCCCTCCACTGACAAGGCCCCCGGGGCTGCTACTTTGTGTAACTACCAAGCCTCTGGTCACCTTCATCTTTCCTTATTATTCTGGTAATTACTACCACCTTTTTCTTTATTTAGGGAGCCCCCACTCCTGCTCTACAACCCTCTCTTCTCCCTCCCTCTATTGCCTACTAACCTCCTCTCTTTCTACTACTAATATCCTATTATCAGGCCTCCTCTGCCTCTAGACCCGCCTACTAACTTCTGAATTCTCTTTTATGTATAGCATTTAATACAATTTGTTAAAGCTAGTACAATAGTTTGTTGTTCAATTTATCCTAAGTTTGTTGTTCAATTTATCCTTCTTGTTGTATCTCACCATGCCTGTTTATCTGTACCTATTGTACCTGTGTCTGTTAATCCATCCTCTGTATTATTCCTTTTTGGACGTGAAGCTTTTGTAAATGAGCCTATGGCTCAAAGGTCTTAATTCTGAGATTCAAAAAATAAATAAAATAAATACAACAATATCATTTCTCTTACAAAGGACTATTACACCACCCTTCCTTAAGATATATCATAGGGAGAAGTACCCAAAAAGTTTCAACATTTGTACAACCCAGTGCTTATCAGAGCTCAGAGCTTTACAGGGATAACATTGAAGGATAATGAAAAAATTATTCCTAGTTTACCAATATGGCGCTACGCCTAAGATTATCCCATATAAAATATTCTAGAGTAGGACTCTATAGAGAAAGTACATTTATGTAAAAGAACTTGAAGTAACAGTAGATCTTCAAGATTATCTCTTGAGGCAGGCCACACCTATAGAAATACAGCTGCCAGGCACTAGGATCACATAGAAACTTTTCTAGCTGGCAATCTACCAGGGGGGCTGCCCATGTCAAAGTCACACGTTGATGACATCCTTACCACATAAACGTGGGAAGCCCCACGCCCTCCTCAGTTCTCCCACCGGAGACCATAAGCAGAAAATCCCCAGCTGGTGAACCGAGGAGAAGTCAAAGGGTCCCGCCAAAAAAGGAAAATAGTAGGTTCACAAACAAGGAAAAAGGAGGACAAACACAAAGAGCTCTCCTCCAGGTCAAGGGGGAGGGAGGGAGGACAGCATGGCCTTCTGCAAGAGATCCTCTTGAAGATCTACTGTTATAGTAAGGTTTTATGTAACTGTACTGTCTTCATCAAGGATATCTCTTGCAGCAGGCCACACCTATAGAACAAGTCCCAAGTAGGTCTGACAGAAAAAGAACCAGTCTGGACAGTTGGAGACCACAAGCCTAAGAAAGAAGGCCCGGAAGCAGCGTTAGGCCAAAACCAGCCTGACGTCCTGAGGCAATGTCCAGACTGTAATGCTTGGCGAACGTGTGGACAGAACTCTAAGTAGCAGCAGCACAGATCTCAGTGGCTGACACATTCCTGAAACAGGCAACAGAGGTAGCAATAACCCTAGTGGAATGACCATAAACAGGTCCAGGAAGTTTCTCACTGTACTTCCTCTAACAGAAAACAATACAGTCAAGCAACCACTTTGACAGGCACTGTTTAGAAACAGGTATGCCCTCTTTCCCAGGAGTGAAAGATACAAACAGCTGTGAGGACTTCCTGCAGTTCTTTATGCAATTAACATAACATCTGAGTATTCTATGTACATCCAAAGTATGGAGCAATGCTTCCCCTGGACTGGTATGCTGTGGGTAATAAACAGGCAGGCAGATAGTTTGATTTAATGTGAGCTCAGACACCGCTCTAGGAAAAAACTCAGAAGTCCTATGCAAGGACATGCTGTCTTTGTGGAAAATCAAATAAGACGGCCCTCACGAGGGACTGAAGTTATGAATGCCTTTGGGCAGAAGTGATAGCAACTGAAAATAATGCATTCCAAGACAGAAAGCGTAGCTCACTAGTCACGGCAGGCTCAAAAGGAGCCAAAGTATGTTATTCTAACACAAAATTCAGGTCCCAAGGTGGGATAGGATTTTGAATGAGGGGCTTCAGATGGACAATGCCCTTCAAGAAGGTACAGGACACCTGTAGTTTTGCCACCATATGACCATCAACAGACACATGGAAAGCTGAAACAGTGGACAAGTGCACCTTAATGGAGGGAGTACACCAGACCAGAGTCTGACAGGGACAGCAAGTACTCCAGAATCTAATTCACTGGACAAGTGAAAGGGCCCAGCAAATGGGCAGTCGCCCACAGAGCAAAGTGCTTCTGCTTCATGGAATAAGTAGCCCTGGTGGAGGGGCTTCCTAGCAGCCACCAGAACATTAGCCACCCTTGGGGACATCCCGAATTTAGCCATGGCTATATCATCAGGAGCCAAGCATGAAGATACAGAGACTTGAAGTCCAGATGGACCAGGGTGCCCTGTTCCTGGGGCAGCAAACCTGTGCACAGGGATAGGGACACTGGAGCTTCCACTGTCAGCTGTTGCAGTACAGGAAACCAGATCTGGTGAGGCCAGAAGAGGGCAATGAAGATCACAATGGCCAATTCCATCTGAAGTTTGATCAACACCCTCTGAATTAGCAGGAAGGGAGGACAGGTGCAGAGAAACCCTCCTTCCAAGAGAGGGACAATATGTCTTGCCAGAAGACTCCAGGCCCTGAAGTGAGTGAGCAGAAATGTGGCAATTTTGCATTCAGTGAGGACGTGAAAAGGTCTAACTCTGGATGACCCCACCTGTCGAACAGGTCTTCTACGATCGAGGTCAGCAGCTCCCACTTGTGTACCCTGGACTGTGACTGGCTTAGCTTGTCTGCCAGGACATTTTGGATGCCTGGAAGACTGCTGGCCAAGAATTCTAGTCCATGCTCTATAGCCCAGTACCAGACCATCATGGCTTCCCAACAGAGAGGGTTAGAGTGGGTCCCCCTTGCTTGTTGATGTACTGGACTACACTGATGTTGTCCATCTGTACCAACAGGTGGCCCGGGGACAGCTAGATCTGGAAGGCTTGCAAGACATACGGAACAGCCCTCATCTCCAGGATGTTGATGTGAAGGGCAGTCTCCACTTCAGACCATGTTGTCCCCTTAGTCTGATGAGGATCCAAATGAGTCCACCAGCCCAAGTCCAAAGCATTTGTGGTAAGAATTTGCTGAGGATAGGTAATGAGGAAAGAAACCCCTTTTGACATGTTGCTGGGTTCCATCAACCATAGTAGCAGCTTTTTGACCAGTGAAGAGACCAGGACCGGTTGCTCTAGGTTGTCTGTGTGCTGATGCCATTGGACCCTCAGTGTCCACCGGGGAATCCTCATGTATAGCCTGGCTAGAGGAATCATGACAATGGCCACAGCCATGAGGCCCAAGAGCCTGAGGAAGGATCTGACTGAAACATATCTGCCATTGTACAGCAGACGAACTTGAGCCATGAGGCAAACCACCCTGTTCTGAGGCAGGAAAGCCATACCCTGAGCCGTATCTGAATATGCCAGATGTTAACTGGAGTGCAGTTGCAGCTGCCACTTCGAAGAGTGCAGTTATTCTAGATGCCCTACAGGAGGCATGCCTTAGACAACTAGTACTGGAGCCCACTCGAGAGGGAGCAATATTAGACTTGATACTCTCAAATGGAGATGGAGAGAGGATCACAGATGTAGAAGTGGGTAGCCATCTGGGAACTAGCGACCATCGAACAGTATGGTTCACAATAAACACAGCAATAGAGTCAAGCCATACAAAGACAAAAGTACTATGGACTTTAGGAGGGCTGACTTTGCCAAAAATGGGTGAGTGCCTAAGGAATGCACTAGCAAATGGGCGGGAAGGAGGGTGGAAGAACAATGGGGAATAATAAAACTGCCATCACAGAGGTAACGAGCCTTGTGTGAAGCAAATAAACAAAACAAGACGATGTAAGAAACCACTATGGTTCTCAAAGGAGGTGGCAGTGAAGGTTCAAGAGAAAAGAAAGCATTCAGGAAGTACAAGGAATTCCAGCAGGAGCAGGACGAGAGAACTGCATCAGTTAAAGCAAAAGGAGGCTGGGAAGGCAGTCAGAACAGCAAAGGCCCAAACCGAGGACAAGATAGCCAACTCAGTTAAGAAGGGGGATAAAACCTTTATAGGTACATCAGGAGCAAAGGAAGACCAAGGGAGGGATAGTGAGGCTTAATAAAGGGAGGGAGGGTGGGCAGAGGAGACTGTGAAAGGCAGAGATACTAAACAAATATTTTTGCTCAGTATTTACAAAGGAAGAGGGAGGTACATAAAACAAACAGTAGTAACACTCTGGATACAGAAGTTGATACCAGCCCATTTACAGAAGAAAGGGTTCTGAAAGAACTCTTAAAACTGAAGGTGGACAAAGCAATGGGGCCTGATGGGATTCATCCCAGAATTCTAAAGAACTAAGGGTAGAACTAGTGACACCACTGACTACCCTCTTTAACAAATCATGGGAGGATGGGGTGGTACCCGAGGACTGGAGGAGGCAGATGTGATTCCTTCACAAAAGTGGGAGCAAGGCAGAAGCAGGAAACTATAGACCTGTTAGTTTAACCTCAGTGATAGGGAAAATGATGGAATCACTTCTAAAGGAAAGAACTGTCGAGTATCTAGAGGCCAGAGGGGCACAGGACCCTAGGCAGCATGGATTCACAGCGGGAAGGTCATGCCAGACGAATCTGATAGATTTCTTTGACTGGGTGACCAAAGTAGTAGATCAGGGAGGGGCTGTGGACATGGCCTACCTAGACTTTAGCAAGGCATTTGACACAGTCCACACAAAAGATTAATATATAAGTTAGCCAGCCTGGGAGTGGGTCCCAAGATGACAGCCTGGGTAAAGAATTGGCTGGAGAATAGGACACAGAGAGTAATAGTAAATGGAGTCCACTCAGAAGAAAGGAGGGTTACTAGCGGGGTACCGCAGGGTTCAAGAGAGACCAGTCCTCTTCAATGTCTTTATAACGACATTGCAGAAGGACTGGAAGGAAAAATATGTCTCTTTGCAGATGACACTAAGATCTGCAACAGAATTGATGTACAGGGTGGGGTGGAAAGGATGAGAAGGGACTTGGCAAGGTTAGAGGAATGGTCAAATGTATGGCAGCTTAGATTCAATGCTAAGAAGTGTAAGGTAATGCACCTGGGAAACAAAACCCAGGGAAGAGTACACAATGGGGGTGAGATACTAACAACAACAAAATGGAAGGGACCTGGGGGTAGTCATATCAGATGACCTAAAGGTGGGCAAGCAATGTGAGAAGGCAGCAAGGAGGGCTGGGGGATACTGGGATGCATAGGAGGCATCACCAGTAGAAAACAGAAGTTATTATCCTCTGTACAGACAGCTGGTGAGACCCCATCTGAGTACTGTGTGCAGTTCTGGAGACCCAATCTCCGCAAAGACATAGACAGGATGGAAGCTGTCAGAGGAGGGCACTAAAATGGTGCAGGGTCTGCACCGGAGGACATAGAAGAGAGACTTACAGAGCTTAATTGTATAGCCTCGAGGAAAGGAGGGAGAGGGGACATGATAGAAACGTCTCAAGTACTTCAAGGAATCAACAAAGTCCAAGAGGGTAGCATCTTTCAAAAAGAGGTGTGCAAGCAAGAACAAGAGGGCACAATTTGAAGATAGAGGGGCGGCTCAGAGGTAATTTAAGGAAGTATTTTTCACAGAGAGGGTTGTGGATGCATGGAATGGCCTCCGGAGGAAGAGTTGTGGAGTCAAAATCAGTGGTGGAATTCAAGCATGCATGGGATAGTCATAAGGCAATTCTGGGGGGTGGGGTAGGAAGAAGTAGGCTGCTGGTTAACTAGGATCTGCAGCTTATCCAGTAGGTAGGGAAATGGGCAGACTGGGTGGGCCAAGCGGTCCTTATCTGCCGTCAAATTCTATGTTTCTATGTTTCTATGTATCCAGTACCACTCCTATATACTATAGGTACTGACATGAGGATAAGACTGATTTGAGCAGATTTACACTTATCCCCAGGTCAATGAATAGTTGTGCTGTATGTGCCAGGGTCTGGAGCAGTTGTTCCCTGGACTGCACTTTCAGAAGCCAGTCATCCAGGTAGAGAGGGACATAAAGTCCCTCCCTTTCTGAGAGCTACTGCCACCACTGTGAAGTATTTGGTAAACACCCAAGGAGCCAAGGGCAAGCCAAATGGCAAGGCACGGAACTAGAAGTGCACTCCCTGAAACTGAAACCTGAGACACACACCTTGATATGCAGGTATGCACCATGCATGTCAAGACAGCATATCCAGTCTCCCTAATGCAGAAGAGGTGGCCGCCCTTGAAAGGTCACCATCCAGAACGTCTTCTACTGGATGTAGAAATTTAGACTGCAGAAGTCCAGGATGGGCTGGAGATCCCCTGTGCATCTGAGAACCGGGAAGAAATGGGAGTAGAACCCCCTGTCTCTCTGATCTTCGGGAAAGGGTTCTATGACTTTCTTTCTCAGCAATGTACGAGTCTCATCCCAGAACACCGGGATGTGGTCAGGTGGGGTAACTGGACTGAACTGGAGGTTGTTCCGGAGGCCACGTCAGGTGTTCTAGAGTGTGGCCGTGCTCTATGAGCTGAAGAACCCAAGCATCTGTAGTGAGCTCCCGCCACCTGTCGAGGTGCAGGGAGAAATGGCCCTCTACTGCAGCCTCCTGCAGTATTGGGGGTGGGGGGGGGCAATCAAGGAATCGGGCTGAAATAACCCCTGCAGCCAGAGCCTCCCCTTTCTCCTCTGGGGGTCTTCCCATAGGTGGAGGAAGGGGTTGGTAGAGCGGAGGCTGTTCTTTGTTTTCCCTGAGGTTTATGGCCAGGCTTTGGTCTCTGGGTGGCACGATGAAAGGACGCTCTCTGCCACTTTTCAGTTGGGTGTGATACTAAGAGTGTACCAACCACAGAGTCTGGCTGGAAGTCTACAGGTCCAAAAGTATGCCCTGCGCATCTGCCCCAAAGAGTCTGTAGCCTCTAACTGGGGCATTAAGGATGGACAGTTTCATGTCTTGGACAAAGCCTGACACTCTGAGCCATGAATGCCTCCTGAGGCAAATGCCAGCTGTGGCTGCCTGAGCTGAGGCACCCGCAACGTCGTAAGCTGATCTCAGCAGGTGCTTACTGATGTCAACCCCGGACTGAAGCACATGAAGCAACTCCTCTGTCTTTAGGTCCTCTGGAAGAGCCTTGGCCGCCTCTTTGGCCTGTCTCTAGAGCTGGTTTTGAAACTTGACCATATGGGCAATGTAGTTTAAGACCTTAATGGCCAGAGTTGCTGAGGCAAAGGTCCTTCTGCCAATCAGGTAGAGCTTTCTGGACTCCTTGTCCAGAGGGAGAGAGCTGAGATGCTTAGGCTTCTTAGTCCGATCGTGGGCAGTGCTGATGATCATCGAGTTGGACCAGGGTTACTCAACCAAAAAACAGTTTCCCCGCAGGGGCCTGATACAACTTGTCTGCCTTTCTGGGTATGGCGGGTAACAGGTTGGGTCTATATCAGGCAGCCATGGTGGCACCCTCAAAAGGCTTCATCACAGGGAGTATGATGAGAGGAGGAGAGTCTGGCAACTCCAGGTAGTGGGACAAATGGCATCATTTAGGGTCCTGCTCCTCTGCCTCTAACCCCATAGTGGCCTGCAATTGGTGTATATCCGAGACAAAAGAAGGGTCATCGGGGGAGACCGAGGGATACACCTTGGGTACTCTTAACCCCCGGAAGACACTGTTGAACAGGAGGGGCTAGCACACCCATCATTCTCATTGACACCTTCCTCATTGTCATCAGGAGAAAAAAAGGGCCGGGTGATACTAATCATCGTCCCCCTGTCCAGGATGAGACATAGTGGGTAGCAGAGTATGAGGGCCAGGGCACTGCCCCAAGGGGCGAGGAGGCATGGGGGCAGACGTTGAAGGCCCCTGCGGTTCTGGCTATTGTGGAAGGGCAAGGTGAGCTTGCATAAAGTCCCACAGGGAATACAGCATAAATTGGAAATCCACCAAAATCAGCATCAGGATGCCAAATGGCACCAGCTGTGGAGGCAGAGGGGCCGGCATCAGTAGTGGAGTCAGGAAAGGCGATGGAGTAGGCGGAGGCACTGGCATTGGCCCTACGGCCTGTGTCATCATTGAGTTCCAAGGAGGAGGGGATGATGGAAAAATGACCTGGGGTGACGCTGGCAGTGACTGGGACCCCCAAGCCAAAATCTGGGCTACCGAAGCAGCAGACGATGGTTTCAGGGGAGTAGTCTGAACCCCTAAGGGCGTTGAGCTGGCGCTGGCTACAGCTGAACCAGCAGACCTGCTTGACTTAAGGCCCATGGAGAATAAGGGCCTGGCCAGCAGGGTCTGAAAGGTTGGCAAGGCCGAGGAAGCACCCATCACCAATTAACCCACACCGGTCAGAGTAAGACAGGTTGTGGGCTCACCAGGGCAAGCAATATTTTGTAGTAAGTTTTTCTGCATTTAAATTCAGCTTGGAGTGCAGTCTGTGCAGTGTTTCTCGCTGCCACAGTGAACCCTGTAGAGGAGAGGGCATTGGTGGAAAGGGGGATTGCCCCCAAAGTGGAAGATGGCCCCACCGCGGTCGTCGCTTGATGTGGTGACCGGGAACGATCCATGGAAGACCGCTCCTTGGCCTGGTCTTATTCCAGTGCTTATGCTTTCTAGCTGACTTGTCTCAGGTCTTAGGCAACTAGGAACCTGGGGACAAGGCTGGCGAAGCAGAGCAACTCCTGACTTAAAGCTTCCTCTCCATGCAGACAACCTTCTGTTGGTGCATAAAGGTCTCTAGGGTCTTCTGGTGGCACCTCCTGGTAGCCTCATTGAAGTGGTGACAGAATTCACTGGCCTGCACATCATGGTCCGGACCTAGGCAGTGGACGCAGGTGTCATGGCCATCCTTCTTGAGGTTCTTCTACCCGCAGGCACAGATGCAAAAGAGCTTCTCAGAGGTGGAGTTCAGCATAAAATGGAAGAAAAATCACTTTGGGAACAAAGTGATTTAAGGAGCTAGGGAGAGTAAAATGAAACTAAGAAAACAACGGAAAAGGTGGTTGACTGAAGCTAGCGGTATCTTCTGTGAAGTTCCATGTGCGATGGCTGACACTGGAAAAAGAACTATGGAAGGCGCAGGCTGCCCACATTTATATGGTAAGGACATCGTCAGCGTGTGATGTCAATGTGGGAGGCCCCCCTAGTAGACTGCTAACTAGAAGTGTTTTTGTGTGGTCCTAGTGCCTGGTGGCTGTAGTTCTGTAGGTGTGCCAGCTGCAAGAGGTACTCTCTATGAAGATGTATAACCACATGTGTGAACCTGGTATTAGAACGATATACCATTTTAACCATTATCTGTGATTTCATTATAACTATCGCCCTAATATTTAGGCTGTAATATTATCAATACTGGCAGCTGTGGCACATTACACCAGCACCCTGCGAAGACAGTCAAGGTAGATCCCCGAATTTGCAAGAGAAGCATAGACAACAATCAATGCCAGAATAAACTGATACCTAGCTGCCTCATAGGAATTCGTAATTTGTCATACCAATGGAAAACACTAATGTAGAGGGTATACACTGCGCGGGAAAACAGGTGATTTGATTAAGCTAGATACGCACCGTTACTCCACCATGCAGTGTTCTCCCTGCACAACCCATGCCACCCAGTTACAGTATATTAGTTTCTACTCTGGCCCTCAAAGGTACCCGCTAGGAATACTGAATATATAACATATGACAAAAGCTAAACAGTGAGATTCCCAACTGCATGAACTACATAGGACATGGGTTCCCAGGCAGCATGTGTTAACAGTTCACATCGATGGGAGTAACGGAAGGAACAACTCAGATATAGCAGTGGAACTCAGTAAATGTCCAAATAAAAACAGTTTAAGAAGACATAAGTCTAGTCAGTACCAAAATAACAGGGCAGTTGTGAACGTACTCAGAGGAGTCAAATTCTACTGGATCTGGGCAGTAATCAGTCTGCTCCCACTCCTTCCTCATCCAATGAAGTTCCCTCTGCCCCAGCCATTTCTACTTCAATGTGGCTCTGTAACTTAGCAGCTTCAAAGGGGCCATTAAACAAGAAGATGTGCCCATTCCAGAATACTTTAAGTTTGGCTAGGATAAGGAGCTGGTGTTAAATTTTCAAACTTCTAAGAGAGGAGTGCACCCGGTCGAATGCTGTCCTTCTCTGTCTCATAGAGAAGGAAAGATCAGAAAACACTGAGGTATCTGCCTCCCTGTAAGCGGAGTTGCCTCTTCCTATTAGCCAGGCTCAAAAAATGTTCAGACATTCCTACACCATTGCAGACCACCAAAAAGGTCCCAGAGTCCCATACCACTCTCAACAACTCTGCAAGGGTAATTCTGCATTCTTTCTCAGGGCAAGGATAGGATCCTCCTCTGACATTCCAATGATTTGTGGTAAGAAAGTTTGTACAAAGCTCATGGGATCATCGCCCGCCGCTTGTTCTGGGAGCCCAATAATTTGAATATTATGCTCCCTGGTCTCGTTTTTCCATGGTTTCTAGTCTTTGCCTCAGTAAGGAGTTTTCCTTAATAAGTTTAGCCATTGTTGCCATGAATTTGCTAGCTGAGCCTTCTGCATGTTGCATATTCTAACGTGGAAAGTACAGTTACGTAAGAACTTACTGTAACAGTAGATCTTCGTGAGAAGCTCTTGCAGCAGGTAACACATATGTAGGACTGATGCCACCTGGCGGCAGATCTTGGCATTTCTTTTTCTCTAGCAGTACCGACGTGGGTCTGCCTACCTGGCGTCGGCTCCGCCACCGATGTCACATAGTATAAAGGGCATTGGCGGTCCCCACATGCTCCAGTTCTTGCACGCCAAAGCCAGGCCAACGAACAACAAACACTGTGGCAGAAAAATTTCCACAGAACCACAAATTTGTGAGGCCCGCAAGGGGAGCTGAACTTATCCAGGGCAGAAAGGCTTGTTCCCAGGGGAAAGAGGGAAATCATACCTGGTGCAAGAGCTTCTCTTGAAGATCTATTGTTACGGCAAGTTGTTACATAACTGTACTATCTTACTTCGAGAGGAAGCTCTTGCAGCAGGTAACGCCATATGTAGAACTGATTCCCAAGCAGTATAAACTAAAGACAACCGCTAGGAAAGGGTGGGGGAAAGGAAAAATAGAAACATCTCCCAGAGGTATAAGCTTAAGACAACCCCTGGGAAGAGGAGTCAACAAACACATACCCATTCAAGGTTTAAACTTAAGACAACCATGAATGAGAAGGAAAGGAAGAGGCAGGAAACCCTCAGGAGACAAGACCTCTCAGGAAAGAAGGCCCTGGAGGACTGCCAGGCCAAAACCTGCGCAACATCTGGAAACACTGTCCAGACTGTAATGTCTGATGAAGGTGTGAACAGAGCGCCAGGTGACAGCAGCACAAATGTCTGCTGCCGATACTCTCTTAAGGGCTGTGAAAGAGGTAGCCATCACTCTTGTAGAATGAGCTTGAACTGAGCCTGGCAGGGTCTTGTTAGCCTGCTGATAACAGAAGGAGATGCAATTGACAGGCCAGCACGAAAGTGTTTGCTTTGTAACCAGGCACCCCAAGGATCTATCCACAAAGGATACAAACAATTGGTCCGATTTCCAGAAACCCTTTGTTCTGGACAAAAAACACCGAAGAGTACAGTGCACATCAAGGGTGTGCAAGAGAGCTTCTCCCCTGTTAGAATGCTCTGGAAAATAAACCGGAAGATGAACCGATTGATTAAGCGTGAGCTCTGAGACTACCTTAGGAAAAAATTTAGGATTACTGCAGAGGTCTACCCTGTCCTTATGTAAAATAAGGTAGGGGTCCTGACACATAAGAGCATGAAGCTCCAAAATGCGTTGAGCAGAAGTGACCACTACCAGAAGCAAAGTCTTCCACGAGAGATTGCGGAGCTCACAAGAATGGCCAGTTTGAAAGGGGGAAGTGTAAGCTTCTCCAGCACAAACAACAAGTCCCAAGGTGGAACAGGGTCCTGGACCTGAGGATGGGGATGTAAAATCCCCTTCAGAAAAGTTTTCACCACCTCCAATTGAGCCACTGTCCTGTCTTGGATACAGTGATGATAGGCAGAAACAGCAGCCAGGTGTACTTTGATGGAGGAGCAACCGAGACCTGACTCAGACAGGGATAGCAGGTACTGTAAAACTGCATTAGCCAGACAGACCAGAGGGTCAAGCCTCTTGGCTATGGACCATATGCAAAAGCGTTTCCACTTCATGGCGTAAGTGGCCCTGGTAGTGGGCTTCCGAACCTCCACCAAAATCCAGGCAATGTCATCAGAAACTCCAAAACACAGCTTTGCTAGGTCCTGAGGAACCAAGCATGCAGGTGCAGGGATTGCAGGTTGGGATGAACCAAGATCCCCTGTTGCTGGGAGAGTAAGTGACTCGAAATGGGAAGAGGCAACAGAGCTTGCACTGACAGACGCCTGAGAAGCGGGAACCAGATCTGTCTGGGCCACAGAGGGGCTATCAGGATCATGGAGACCCTCTCCGATTGTGCTTTAAGGAGAACCCGCTGCAAAAAGGGAAAAGGGAGGGAAGGCGTAAAGAAACCTCCTGTTCCAAGATAGGGACAGCACGTCTTGCTAGAAAGCTCCAGGCTTAGGATCAAGCGAGCAAAAACTGGGCTGTTTTGTGTTGTAGCGAGACACAAAGAGGTCCATATCCGGTGTTCCCCATCTTGCGAATAGCTCGTCTGCCACAGACTGACTCAGGGACCACTTGTGACAGAGCAGTTTTGCCCTGCTGAGGGCATCTGCAACTACGTTCAAGGAGCCTGGAATGTGGACTGCTGAAAGATGGAGATGATGCTACACTGCCCAGTCCCACACCCTCATAGCTTCCCGACAGAGGGGGTAAGAGTGTGTGCTTCCTTGCTTGTTGATGTAAAATACCACCGACGCGTTGTCCATCTGAATAAGGAGGTGGCTGGGTTCCAGAAAAAGAGCCAGGGCCTGTAGGGCATACAGGACAGCTCTGCGTTCGACCACATTGATATTCAGATTCTCCTCTAATGGAGACCACAGCCCTTGAGTCCTGTGGGTCCCCAGGTAAGCCCCCCCATCCCATCCCAGACATGTCTGTGGTGAGCGTCTGGACAGGATTTTCCAGCTGGAAGGAGAGTCCTCGGCAAAGATGCTGGGGAGATGCCCACCAGTGGAGTTCGCGAGGAACTGGCTCAGAGATTCTGACTGGCAAGTCTAAGCCGTCCCTGGTCTGGTCCCATTGGATCTGAGGTGCCCACTGAATGGTGCTCATGCATAGTCTGGCAAAGGGGACTGAGACTATGGCACCAGCCATGTGCCCCAGAAGCGGAGAATGGACCTGGCTGGAACCACGGAGGCTGAAAAGCCTTGGGACGCCAGAGCCTGGATGCACTCTGCCTTGTCTGCAGGGAGAAAGGCTTTCCCCAAAGTGGTATCCAACAGAGTGCCTATAAATTGAAGATGCTGAGAGGGAAAAAGATGAGATTTTTCTGGATTTACCGTGATCCCCAGATGCAGACAAATGGAGAGCGTGACCAGCATGGTCTCCCAAAGGTGAGACCTGGATGGGGCCAAGAGGAGCCAATCATCGAGATAAGGGAACTAAAAATGACAGTCTCAGCGCAGGGCCACTGCAATGACAGTGAGGCACTTCATGAAGACTCTGGGAGTGGAGGAAAGGCCGTAGGGAAGAATCTTGAACTAATAGACCCGACTCTCGAACTTGAACCTCAGGAACCTCCGATGACTGTGGCAAATAGGAATGTGAAGGTAGGCATCCTGCATGTCCAGAGATGCCAACCAATCCCCAACTGATAGGAAGGGGAGGAGATTCGGGAGTGACACCATATGGAATCTGTGGTGAGCGACACATTGGTTGAGGTCGCTTGAGGTCCAAGATCGGCTGCAAGTCCCCGGACTTCTTGGGAACCAAGAAGATGTGGGAGTAAAACCCAGAGTCCCCTTCTGCCTCCGGGACGCAATCTATGGTGTCCATGTCTAGGAGAGACTGGATCTCCCATCTGATGGGAGGCCTGTAGTCTCTCGGGTAGTAAGCAGGGGGTGGAGGTCTGTCTGGTGGCAGGGACTTGAACTCTATAGAGTACCCGAACTCCACGAGGTTGAGGACCCATCTGTTGGAGGTCACTTCTCTCCAAGCAGGATGGTGTAGACAGAAACAACCTCCCACCTGCTCTCCCAATGATAGATTTGGGAGGGGTGGGTCGTTTGTATAGTCAGGTGGAAGGAGGAGGCGGGAGAGCGGCTGCTGGAGGTCTAGCCTGTCTAGAAGGGGCGAGGCAGCACCTCGCTGACCCCCTCATCGACCAAAGCCACCCCGCTGTGCATGATGCTGAGCACGGGGTTGCTGAGGCTGGAGTCTCCCTCTGCCATGAAAATGGAGCCAGCGAAAATGCTCCCATTTCAGGCAATACATAGACTGCTTTGCCAGAGTCCTGCAGTTTAACAATAACCTTCTCTGTGTCTTCACTGAAGAGCACAGAGCCCTTGAAAGGGGCATCCAGAAGTGTAGTCTGCACCTCTGGGTTGAACCCAGAGACCCGGAGCCAGAAGTGGTGCCTAAGGCAAATTCCAGTAGCGGCCGCCCTTGTCAAAGTGTCCACAGAGTCGTACGCAGCTCGAAGAACGTGGGTACCCAGATCTGAACCCGTCTGTAACAGTTTCACAAGCTCTGTCCTTTGAGGACAGTCAGGAAAACCTTACAGAATGTCCAATCCTTGGTCCCAAAGGGTGTTCTGGAATTGGACCATATGAGTCCAAAAATTTAGACTTCAAATACTGCAGGTGGCAGATGAGTAAACCCTGCGACCTAAAGAGTCCAGCTGCTTAGACTCCATCTGGCTGCTGGGTACTTAGGTGCTTCAGCCTCTGCGAATGATCATGCATGGCCAAAATTACCATGGAATTAGCCATGGGGTGTTCAGCCAGGTAAGAATGATGCTTGGGGTGGTGCCCAAGGAGGCTAACAAGTGGTTAGCCTTCTTGGGCACCACCGAGGATGCGTGTGGATGTCTCCAGGTAGCTAGGGTAACATGCTGGAAAGTGTCCACTAGGGGCGGGATGACCACTGGCTTGGAATCCTTCTGGTGTAGGAATTTTGCCAGGTGCAAGCGTTCGGGGTCCAGGGCCTCCATAACGCAGCCCATGTTCTCCTGAATGTGCCGCATAACCTCCAGAAAACTGGGGTCATCGGGAGGAGACTTAGGTTGGTCCTCAGTGTCACCAGACAGCGAGCCTGGGTCCGAATCAGGGTATGAGTCCAATTCACCATAGGCGGAGAAAGAGGAGGAGGATGAAACCTGCCGATGTCTCCTCTTGTGCCTGGGCCATGAAGGAGAGCAAGAGGAGGAAGGAGACCTAGTCCTCTTGAGCTTGTCCTTGCGCTTCCTGGGGCTGGTTGGTGATTTGTCACCCTCATTTCCTGAAGGGACAAGTGTGGTCTTCCCATCAGGCTGTGGCACAGGGAGAGCAGGGCCAACTACGTCCTGTTTTATTGTCTCCCACCAATGAGCAAAACACTCCTTGACCTGGGACATCCCCAGTTTAGGGGATTCTGACCTCAGAGGCGACATTGGTCTGGCAGGGGGACCAGCATCAGTAAGGACCAGTGTCAGTATGACAGGTGACGCCAGTGTAACCTCATCAGTGACGTCGGGCAGGTCCGGCGTCGGGTGGACCGGCGAATGGTCCCGGGGCGACGTCGGAGAGACCGATGATGGCTGCGGGGCAGCCTTATCCAGTGCTGGTGTAGGCAGGGGAGTGATCGGTGTCAGTACTGAAATCACCTCTGATGGACACCCTTTAGCCGGAGGCAGTTGAGGGCGGTCAGAGGAAGAGGGCTTAGAAGGCCAGTCAGCCTTGTGCTTCTCGAAGTGGTGTCAGTTCGACTCCATGGATGGATGCCGATCATATGGCAAAGAAGAGAACCGAGAAGCAGAGTGGCCCAAGGACAACTTGGCCTCCCGGGGGTCGACCGAAGCCGAGCGGGAGGACTGCATACCTGAGGGAGGCACGGAACTGGAGTCGGAGTGCCTCTTGTGGCCAGAGGAGCCCGAACTTGACGGCTTCTTGGAAGAAGAACCAGCATGCATGGGCTTAGATGCCACCTCGGAACCGAAATCAGACGTCCAGATCCAGATAGGCTGCAAGGCAGGCACCTTGGAAAAAGAGGAGGGAGGCTTAAGGGATGTAAGCCAGGCCTCATGTCCGGAGGAGCCGGAATGACCAGCAGAGCTGGAAGACCTAGGTCTGGATGGCGAGCAGTCAACTCTCCCCACGGTGGTGCTTCTCTTTTCCTTTTTGGGGAGTCGTGGAGCAAGACTTCTTCCCAGAGGATGAATCCTGCTGCATCTGGACCAGTTGCTGCTGTGCTAGATGGGCCTGGAGCGATTTCTGTCTGCGAATCCTAGTCCGACTGTTGAAGGCCTGGCAATGGGTACAGGCATCGGTGTCGCGGTCTGGGCCCAGGCAAAAGAGGCAGAAAGAATGACCATCCTTGGCAGAGATCTGCCATCCACAAGACCACTTGTTATGGTGCCCGGTCGAGATGGAGGACATACGTCATTGAAAACGGAGAAAAACTATGAAAGGAACTGTTCTAGAGGCTGAGGAACCCATAGGCGAGCCGAGAGCTGACTAGTGAATTGCCGCAGCAGGAAAGAACTGGAGCACATGGGGACCACCTACGCCCTTTATACTATGTGACGTTGGGGGTGGGCCGATGCAAGGTAAGCGGTCCCACATCGGTACTGCTAGAGAAAAAGAAATGCCAAGATCTGCCGCCAGGTGGTGTCAGTCCTACATATGTGTTACCTACTGCAAGAGCTTCCTCTCGAAGTCAGATCCTTTGTTCTAACGTGGAACCTTTGTGAAAGAACCTTTGGTTGAAAGGTATTTGTAATTCCTAGTACTCAATAAATAAAATAAGTAATTCTGTTCATGGGCATCAACCCGTGTGTCAAGAGTGCTCAACCTAGGAGTCAGGGCACCAAATTTTTTATCCATGCCCTGAACAGTTTTGATTAGTTTAATTAAGGTCGAGTTAACAGTGGCTAGCAACACATCATCATTGCTAGGACTACCGGCACCCGAAGCTCCATCATGCTGTGCAGGCCTGTCATCCTTTGGCTGAAACGGCTTAGGCTTAAAAAAGTCGGTAGAAGCCACTGCATTTCTTGATTTGCCCATCGTCGCCCTCACTGCACTGAGATGTTCTAGTTTTTGTGAGAATGCGCCGAAATTACAGCCCAAAAGCTAATTTTTATTTAGATTTAGGTTCAACCCACAGGAGCTCTGTAAAGGAACGTGTGCTCCAGCCAGCTGCTAAGTCCCCCCCCCATGGGATAACTTTTTATATGACATTTCAAAATAGTGATGACAGACTAGTCATCAACGGCCCCAAAAGCAACTCATCCACTTTTTAAAACTTCCATACAGCAAAAATTGTTCACCTTTATTGCAACTAAGGTGTTTAACAACATACCACTTGGGATTAGACAGTCCAGAGCCATGCGTCAGTTAAACCACTCTGTAAACAACACTTGCACAACGGGACAACATGTCATTGTTTTAAAACTCCTCAATTTCACACTCTGTATAATACCCATGTTGGCTTAACCTAATCTGTGAACAACAATTGCATGCTATTGCAGGACGCTTTTGCATGATGCCTAACTTATGCTCAAAATAAATCCACATAGTCTACGACTCTATTTTATATTAGTGTATGTTTGTTTACAATGTAATGCTGTTGTTAACCATGTCTACTGTGTATTTCTGTATACTATGTTTTTCTGTTTCAGGTCATGACTGCATGACAGGGCCATGTGGCCAAGTACATTTCACCCGGTTACTAAATTTCAAATGAAATAAATAAATAAATTAATTCATTAATTAATTAATAAAAATAATAAAATCTCACTCTTGCCTAGCATTACTAACTAACAGTATTTGTTTTGTTTGTTTGTTCGTTTACAGAAAATGCAATAATAGGCTGGCAGTGGGATAATCAATAATCTGATAGCTTGGTTAGACAGTCATTATTTAAATACCCTCCATTACCTCCTTCTCCTTTTGGACTTTTTCTTCGGCCAGCTTGCGCTGCAGTTCTTCTTCTTCCCGTCTTTGCTCCTCCTCCTTTCGCTTTCTTTCTTCCTCCAGCTGGCGAGCCTCTTCTTCTCGGCGAGCTTTTTCCTCGGCCTTCCTCTTTGCCATCTCTTCTTTCTTTTGCCTGCAATTAACATACAGCTGAAGTAGACCCTCAGTAATGACCGGTGCAAAATAAATAAATGAAAAATGCAATAAAGACTGCCGGAATGATGAAAATGCCAGCATCCTCACTGATCTGTGTGGATTTTCTTCAGGTGGTAAACGTTTGTTAAATCAAAATGTCACGTGCCAGACTGCCCTTCAGATTAAATTATGCACTAATGACTAATGTTTCATTCCTAAATACAGTGTGCCATACCATTAATCATTATAGTGGACAATCGGCAATTATGGACAGTTTTACTTTTCCTAAACCATTTCCTATACAGATGCAGTCTTGAATGGCCAGTTAAACTGTACTCTGAACGCCACCAATAGCGGATGCTGTCTTGCCATTCAGTGAGTGTTTTACCGCTAATTTGGCGCTACGGTGTTGTAACTGAGCTGCTAATTTGCTCGTTCAGCTGGTTCATGCATCAGCTGTTTCAGCTGTACTGTATAAATTCTCTGTTTCTCTCCTGGCACACCGCGTGCTGCTGCAGCTGACATCATACCGGACTGAGGGTATGATCACCGCACACAAGAACAAGCATTTGTCAATGCCGAATGTTTGCTTGCTGGCATTGGCAGTGGTAGTGTAGAAGTTACAGAGCTGCGTAATAGGAATGGCAGTGAAGTATTGAACTGAAGCCAACCCCAACACAACCCTGCAGAGAGTGACAGGCATTGGGGTGTGCCTTTGGGTTGTCAGGCATAGCGGTCATGCCATTTCACACACCCCACCCTGCAGACACTGACAAGTGTCACGGTGTTCCTTGGGGTCTTTGGCTCTTGCGCACCCCATTTCATTAAGAAATATGGTGAGATGGGTGCAATATAGGAGAATGGAGAAGTTTGGGGTCAAGAGTCCAAGGCAACCCTATGCCTCTCACTGACTGCAGGAGTGGAATGGTATGAGCATCACAGGCAAGAATCCCAAGTCACACCCCTGATGCCTGTCATTCTCTACAGGGTTGGGCATTATGGTTGGAAACCCTAATACCTCAGACATTCGTTGGTATTTTCACTCCAAATTTTCAACATGTTTTTTTTGTGACCCCACCTCATGAACAGGGGGAATATCAGTTTGTTAGCCGAAAGCTGCTTATGCACAGTGACTACGGCATTCAGCACCACAGGTGCAAAAACATTCGAACAGGATGTAAAATGACAGATGTACTGTTCATGGGGAGGTGTAAAATGGCAATGTTGCAAATCTGTAGCAAAATATTTAAAAATGGTGAAGTCACAGGCTACATAGAAACTGTGCAACTACACCCGTAATATAATTAGGTTGGGGATTTTTTACAGCAGATTGTCAACTCAGGCATTCTGGTGCCTCCGATCATGAACAGTGTCACTGTGATTTTCTTTATCTGTGCCGAACAATGATTTCCCACAGCGACCACGCATCTCTGCGCTGAAAGTGTGGAAACACACTTCAGCCATGTTGTGAAAAATGACAGCTGTACTGTTCATAAGGAAGTGTGGAAAAATGGCACTGGTGAAAATCTGACTGAAAATATTACAAAGTCATGAACTAGCAAGGGTGCGGAAACTGGGCAGTGCTCACTTGTAACACAGTCATTTTACGGACTTTTGTCACCAAATTTTCAACATAGCCATTTTAAGACCTCTGCTCATGAACAGTGTAACTGTGATTTTCTTAATCTGTCCTAAACATTGCTTTCAGACACCAACAGCACCATTGTGCGCTACATGTGCGAAACACATTTTGGGCGCATATATGAAAACTGCAGCTGTACTGTTCATAAGGAAGTGTAATAAAATGGCAATGTTGAAAATCTGGAGTGAAAATATTAAATTTGCAAACTTACGAGCATGCATAGGAACTGTGCAATACACGCGTAACACAGTCATTTACAATTTTTACAAATTTTCAACATAGCCATTTTTAAACCTCTGCTCATGAACAGTGTCACTGTGATTTTCTTAATTTGTCCCAGACATTGATTTCAAGACACCATCGCGCCACTGTGCGCCATATATGGAAACACGCTTTTGGGTGAGATGTGAAAATTACAGCTGTACTACTCATAAGAAGGTGTGGTAAAATGGCAATGTTGAAAATCTGGAGTGAAAATATTGAAAATTTGCGAACTTACGAGCGCGTAGGAACTGTACAACGCACGCTCATAAAACAGTCATGTTTTGAAATTTTTCATCAAATTTTCAACATAGCCATTTTAAGACCTTTGCTCATGAACAGTGTCACTGTGACTTTCTTAATTTATCCCGTAGATTGATTTCGAGATACTGACTGGCCATTGTGCGCTACATGGGCGGAAACACGCTTTGGGTGAGATGTAAAAATGGCAGCTGTACTACTCATAAGAAGGTGTGATAAAATGGCAATGTTGAAAATCTGGAGTGAAAATATTGAAAATTTGGCGACCTACGAGTATGCGAGGAACCGCGAACGCACGCCGTAAAACAGTCATTTTAGGATGCCATTAAATTTCAACATAGCCATTTTAAGACCTCTGCTCATGAACAGTGTCACTGTGATTTTTTTAATTTATCCGTACATTGATTTCACACACCGACTGCGCCATTGTGCGCTACATGGGCGGAAACACATTTTGGGTCAGATGTGAAAAATGACAGCTGTACTACTCATAAGAAGGTGTGGTAAAATGGCAATGTTGAAAATTTGGAGTGAAAATATTGAAAATTCGCGAACTTACGAGCTCATGAGGAACCGCGCAACACACGCCAGAAACAAGTCATTTTTTGATTTTATATCACTATCATGGTTTTGGGATTTTCATGATGATAAACATGCAGATATTCAGGCCCGGCGATGATTTTGGCGCAGTGATTGCGAAATCACCTTCGGGCCTGAATAACGCCATGACAGTGACATCATCCATGAGAAGGGTCCCAAACCCCTGTTGAAAATTTGGGCAAAATTCCCAAAATGCCTGAGATATGCAACAAAGTTGAAACCCCTATCTAACCCATTATACAGCTTACCGGCATTTCCTCAGTTACGGGTCAGCTTTGAAGAGTGCAGACGTGTTCCCGGTCCACGAGATCGTCGCCGAGGTCGGAGATAAGTATGGGGTGGGGGTGTGGGGAGGAACTGGGTCGCAGTGGGTGGAGTGCGGGTTGTGGGGCTGGGAGACAGCGCCGTGGGACGCTTTTCTTTACAGGTAAAAAGAAGAATGACTAGATATTTTGCACACTGGGGTGGGCTCCCAGCGTGGCAATAGGATGGTTGGGGGCAGTTCAGCCGACGGGATTGGGCACCCCGCCGCCAAAGTAGGGATTGTCACGCTGGGTGGGCTCCCAGCGTGGCACTTAGTTCTCGGGAGGTTAGAAGTGGAGCCGATGGGGGATTGAGCACCCACGCCGGCTATATTATTACTTGCTACGCTGTGTGGCACCCAGCGTGGTATTTCCAAAGGCTTTGTGGGGTGGCGGTGGGGGAATGCAGCACAGCCGGCGAGGATTGGGCACCCGTCAGCTATTCAGTGTGTGCATGCGGGCGCACACGCCTGCGTGTGTGTGGAGAGCTGCGCATGAGCAGGCGATATCTTATCGCTGCTCACTGCAATAGCTCCCCTTTGAACTGTATGCCACTGCATTCTGGAGCTTGTCATGACAGCTCCAGAATGCATTGCTTACAGGCCCGACCTGCCAACACACTGACTGAATTGGAGGAGGAGGTGACACACCTCCGAAATCTCCGATGATGGTACTATGTTTCTTGCACATGCGTGCAAGCAAACATAAAAAGTGACAACCTTACACTGCGAAGACGAGACAAGTCACACTGTTAGACTATTCTAAGCACAAGCCTTCACAAGTGAATGTAGAATAAACTGATGTACTCTGTTTTCAAAAGTGAAGTAGCATGAGTAACTGATATTGATCAACAGGGTTTTTCTATCATATTATTTTTTGTTTAAAAGTGGAGTACTCTTTTTTTTTGGGGGGGGGGGTGTTAAGCATCACTTCTGAATGTCTTTTGACTAAGTGCCTTTTCCACTACAATGGACGCCTTTTATATTGGACAAACAGTGATTATACCAAGGTGTCCTGTATAAGCAGTTTGCATTGTAATAGCTAATAGATGACTAGAAGGGCTAAAGAGCAGGGAAAATGGAGGACCCTTGTCCCATCCAATCATTAACCGATTTTTTTTTATTTAGTTCATTCTGTACATTGGGATAGTGGCATTTAGGTGGAACATCTCATTTTTATGTCGGTCTCAGGGGGACTTTATAGTGACAGAGGTACTGTAGGTTTAAAAATAACAAACTGGTTACAGTACATCTACAATATTTACACAACCAGCAAAACCAAATTCAAAGTTCAGATATTTTTGTTTACTCTTGCACCTTATTATACTGTCTACTGCCTCACCCCCTTCCCTCCAGGATGCATCTGGAAACAAGTTGCTACCAGCTAAATATGTCTTTCCTGGTAAAACTTTTGAAATAAATACATTATATATAGAATAATACATGGGGTGGTGTGTTTAATGAGAATTTTACACACCCACACACTGAGTCGTTGGATGCAACATAAATGCTTGAGGGGTTTATTTAAGCATCCAATACTGAGGTTGTGTGTAAAATTCAGGTTTTACACCCCCCATGTTTTATTCTATATAACTGCTGCAGAGCATTTTTTTTGTCACAGCGATGATATAAAATAAATACACATCAGTGTGCAGCAGCGTTTGAGTTCAAGTGCGGTCCACGGTCGGGTTCAAGCGGCTGTTTAAATGTTTTATTTTTTTTAATAAAGCAGTTACTCCCAAAAGTGTAAGAAGTTTTTTTTTCTGTATTTTTTATTTATATTTTACATTTACTTACTACAAGTCCCAGAGGTTGTGAAGTGTGGCACAACAAAGGAAAGACTCCGGCTGCTACCTGCCTGGAGTAAGGGAAACCCTGCATTTACTTAAGAGTCCCGGAGGTTGTGAAGTGCGGTCTGACAAAGGAGTGACTGTTGCTGGTGCATGCGTGGAACGAGGGAAGCCTGGTGCATGTTCACCATTATAACCAGCTGGTTATAACTGCAAATTATAACCGTGTTTCCTTATGGGAAAAAACACTCCCTGGTTATTATACAATAAATAATTGGTTTAGCTTTCTCTATTAGGGAAACCCATGACGTTACTTGCTGTTATAAAGGAGTGTTTATAACTTCAAACACGCGCCAGGTTTCTCTTGCTCTGCACATCTGCAAGCCACAACTCTTCCAAGTTTTTACCACTTGCCAGCTGCTTGCCTCCTTGACCAAAACTGCACTGCCACTGTGTCTGAACAGTAAGTTACTTTATTTTTTTTTTGCTTACTCTTTCTGCTACTGGCTCCTGGTTGGCACCTTTCGTCTGTGCTTCTCTCTCGTCTCCAGCCACTATCCGGTCTGCCCCAGCCTCTTCTAGGGTCCTTGCCTTCTTCCCCCATGGCTTACCCCCTGCGGCAGGGAGCCCCCATTTCTCCCACCAAGTCCGGATCCAGTTCCGGCAATGCCCCCGAAGCCGGGGCACCAGTTGGATGGCCATCAAGCCGCCACGACGAAGGACACCATTTTTCCATTTACACCCCCTTTGTGGGGCACGACATGCAATGACACCTGTGACATGGTCGCGCACGCTCCCGCACATGCCACATCAAGCATCTGCCATGCTTCTACCCCTTGTAATTGTGGCACCATGTTGCCAACCCCATGCCTCCGCTAGGGGTCAGGTGTGCACTGGCCACAGGTTCCCTCCCCTTCCCTCCTCAGAGATGGAGTCTGTTGGACACGCAATCCACCTCCTCCCTTCTGACCCATGGTGGCCCATGCTCGCTCCCGAACATGGGTCGCTGGCGTGGCATGAGGTGTGGCATCCGGTGCCTCAACCCTCAGCACGATCGGGCTGGTATAAGTTACTTTTATAAAACTTTTAAAAAGCTGTCCTGGTGATATGAGGGTTGAGGCACTGGACGCCACACCTCATGCTACTCCAGTGACCCAGGTTAGGGAACAACCTCAAGTTGTCGGGGTGCCAGTGCGTGGTTGGGAGGGAGGAGCAAGACTGAGGCAAGCTGGTAGGCAGCTCTCCTCTCCCAGGGATGGTGAGGGTGGGTTGTTGCCCCCCCCCACTGGTCCGCTTCCACCGGGTGGAGGTCTGGTGGGTAGCATAGTTGGCAAGGGGCAGCCTCATTATGAGTGGGCAGAAGGGGCTGAGCTGGTGCCATGATGTGCATGCGTGCCTCTCCATGCACGCACGGCCACGTGCCGGGGCCTTGGGATGGGAACGGGAGAAAAACATACAAAAATAACACAAATCTATATAGAAAAAAAAAACTATTTACAAAAGCACCTACTAGACTGGAAAAAAAAAAAAGGAAAAACTTAACTGCCACAAAGCAACTGTGGACTGAGCTAAAAGTCAACCGGACCGCAGCCCCACCAGACCATTACTTATTTTACATGACTGCTGTGGTGAGAACGGGAAACCCAGCAATTATATAAAAAAAAATATATAGCGCGGTATGTAAACTTGAATTTTATACACACCCTCGGTGTTGGATGCCTAGTTAAACCCCTTGAGCTTCGTCCTTGGGGTTTATGTGGTGGCATCCAACATCTCGGGTGTGTGTAAAATTCTCATTATAAACACCACCTCATATTTTATCCTACATTTATACCTAGAGACCTGTGTTTTTCTTAAATAAGAAACAACAAGAAATTCAAGGTATAAAAAGAAATAACAAGAAATTCCAGAAAAATAAAAAGAAAAATTATAAAAAAATAAAAAGAATTTCACGGGTCTCTATAATTATACCCTTAGCCACTTGCACTAACCTAGTTCATCCCCTATTCTTGTAGGCAAATGTTGCTTACTGCTGTTGCTGCATTTTCTGTAAATAATTCCCATGTATATGCTCTTGTACATTCAATGTCTATTACTCAATGTTTAATTTATTATATATTGCATAAAAGTGTGCCTTAATATAACTGTACATTCTCTGTAAATATTTTCACACTGTATGGATTTGTATTTCTCCCTCTCCCCCTGCCCCAGGACACTTCCGGAAATGAGTTGTTTATGGCTCAACGTGTCTCTCCTGGTGAAACGTTTGAAATAAATAAACATTTTTATATTGCATAGAATTATGATGGCAGTGGGAAAAGGACTGGAAACAGGTCAAGTATGCTAATAGCAAAAAACAAAACATGGGTCGTTACTGCTATTATGACCAGAAAATGAGACAACTTCAGACACACATATCTGGAGGTGATACTGATTTTTAGTTTACATCACTGCTCAGTTCTTGGCAAATCATGACTTGATAACTACAACAGTAGATTTTGACATTGCAGCTATCAATATTCCATTTGTTTTGTAACAATAAAGAAAGAAAAACGATTCAGCTGTTCAAAAGTTATGTACAGATATATTAAGCTAGCCTGCCCTTGGTTTACCCTTTGCGACCTGTTACCTAGCAAGGGCTTAAAGGACCAGGGCTCCATTATTCAGAAGCGTCCATTTGTGCCATGCACAAAGAAGCCAGCAACTGTCAGGGAGGCACAGTTATACAGGCAGACCGCCTTGCCCAGCTAAGGCTGCCTGTGGTAGCAACATGCAAAGTGCATATGTGGGGTGCACCACAACTCCCTGCTGGCAACAGACATGGAGAAGCAAAGGGGGGGGAAGTGCGTTCAAAACAGGATAGCGCCTTTGCTCCATGTTGCCATATTTAAACCCCAGTATGCTTATGACCACACAAGGCACACAAGGCACTGTGAGGCCATCTGCATGCCATTATGTGGCCATCAGCAGCTCGGCGCAGTGCCTCTGTTCATCTGTGTGCGTAGAGGCTTTGTGCAGCACTTCGGTCACTGCCCCCACCCTAACCTGATCCTTGTTGTAGACAGAAATACATCCTTGGTAGTATAGTGGTTCCCCCCTACTGTTCTGATCCCTGTTGTAAAAGGAAACATACCCTGGTAGTATGGTGGTTCCCCCCTACTGTTCTGATCCCTGTTGTAAAAGGAAACATACCCTGGTAGTATAGTGGTTCCCCCCTACTGTTCTGATCCCTGTTGTAAATGGAAACATACCCTGGTAGTATAGTGGCTCCCCCCTACTGTTCTGATCCCTGTTGTAAAAGAAAACATACCCTGGCAGTATAGTGGTTCCCCCCTACTGTTCTGATCCCTGTTGTAAAAGAAAACATACCCTGGTAGTATAGTGGCTCCCTCCTACTGTTCTGATCCCTGTTGTAAAAGGAAACATACCCTGGTAGTATAGTGGTTCCCCCCTACTGTTCTGATCCCTGTTGTAAAGGAAAACGTACCCTGGTAGTATAGTGGTTCCCCCCTACTGTTCTGATCCCTGTTGTAAAAGAAAGCATACCCTGGTAGTATAGTGGCTCCCGCCTACTGTTCTGATCCCTGTTGTAAAAGGAAACATACCCTGGTAGTATAGTGGTTCCCCCCTCCTGCCCCAATCCCCCACTGTAAAAGTAAACACACCCCAGTAGTCCAGTGGTATCCCCTCCCACCCTGATTGACAGTGTAAAAGTAAACACACCCCAGTAGTCCAGTGGTATCCCCACCCACCCAGTTTGACAGTGTAAAAGGAAACATTCCCCCAGAAGTCCAGTGGTACCCCCTCCCACTCTGATTGACAGTGTAAAAGGAAACATTCCCCCAGAAGTCCAGTGGTACCCTCTCCCACCCTGATTGACAGTGTAAAAGGAAACATTCCCCCAGTAGTCCAGTGGTATCCCCACCCACCCTGATTGACAGTGTAAAGGGAAACATTCCCCCAGAAGTCCAGTGGTACCCCCTCGCACCCTGAGTGACAGTGTAAAAGTAAACACACCCCAGTAGTCCAGTGGTATCCCCACCCACCCAGTTTGACAGTGTAAAAGGAAACATTCCCCCAGAAGTCCAGTGGTACCCCTTCCCACCCTGATTGACAGTGTAAAAAGGAAAATCCCCCCAGAAGTCCAGTGGTACCCCCTCCCACCCTGATTGACAGTGTAAAAGAAAACATACTGTCTAATTACTTTTAGTAGTAAGTGTAAAATTCTTTTACTATTTTAATTATTGAACTGCACACTTTTACAGAGGTAGCTTGTGTAAACCTAACTCAATTATTAAAATACCACGGTAGTTCAGTGATATCCACCCCCACCCCAATCTTTGCTGTACAAGGAAACACACCCTGGTAGTACAGTGGTATCCCTTACTACCACGGTCCCCACTGTAAAACGAAACATACCCTGGTAGTCCAGGGGTACCCCCCCTTCCTGCCCTGACCCCCACTGTAGAAAAGCACACATACCCTGGTAGTTCAGTGATACCCCACCATGATCCCTGTTGTAAAAAGAAACATACCCTTGTAGTCCAGTGTGCAGGAACTGAATATAGATAGTCCTTTGTCTAGTCAATAGGACAATGTGCATTTTTTTTAGAGGAAAAGTACATGTTGGTTTTTTGGTTGTAACAGTACATTTACCTTTCGGTTTCCTCCTGTTCCTTCTTTTCCTGTTCCTCCCTCTCCCTCTGTTCCCGAGCCAGTCGCCTCTTTTCAGCGAGCAGTCTTGTTGCTTCCTCTGGGTCCCTTGTGCCCGGGGTACTTTTGGTCTGAGTAGGTGACGTGGCAACTACCGTCGCAGATGGAGGTGTTGAAGGAACAGCTTCTAAAATAGCCAAATATCAAAGAGATTTAATGGTTTTCACTGACCTTTTGCCATTAAGTACCTGAGGAAACTTGCTATTAATTCAGAATTCAGTACAAAATGTGAACTAAATTGGTTGCTTGGTAGAAACCTCCTGTTTGTTTTCAAATGGCAGTACTGTAAATAGAAAGGACAGAACACATGGCTTGGAATGTTTCATATGTCATACCAATCCAGCAAACATAAATTCTATGCAAATACCTGTGGGTTGGACTCTAGTCTATGCTGACATAATTGAGGCTGCAGGTGTTGGTGCTATGATTTTATTAACCTCAGTTACCTAGTATGTTCTAAACGCTTTGGAAAAGGGATTAATTACACGGGCTGTCTTTCTCACTCTGAGCAAAAGCCTTCAACACTGTGGACATAGAAACATAGAAACAGAGAAGTTGACGGCAGATAAGAACCGCAAGGCCCATCCAGTCTGCCCATTTCTTGTTCTACCTTATAAATGTGCCATCGGCCTTTGCTCTGTCAGTGGCCTATCTATTCATAGTCATTTGTATTGCTCCCTTATGCCTATCCCATGCCTGTTTGAAGTCCTGCACCGTATTCATAGCCACCACTTCTTGTGGTAAGCCATTCCATGCATCCACCACCCTTTCTGTGAAAAATAATTTCCTCACATTCCCCCTTAATCGGCCCCCTCTAATCTCATGCTGTGTCCTCTTGTCCTGCAATTTTTCTTATATTTAAACATGTTAGACTCTTTCACCGTGTTAATGCCCTTAAGGTGTTTGAATGCCTCGATCATATCACCTCTCTCCCTCCTTTGTTCAAGGGTATACATATTGAGCTCTGTTAATCTGTCCTCATATGTCTTCTGATGCAGTCCCTGCACCATTTTGGTTGCCCTTCTCTGGACTGCCTCAATTTGGTTAATGTCCTTGTGAAGGTGTGGCCTTCAATACTGCACCCAGTACTCCAGATGGGGCCTAACCTGTGTCTTGTAAAGAGGGATTATTACCTCCCTCATACAACTTGTGATACCTCTACTAATACACCCTAACACCCCCCTAGCCTTACCTACTGCTTTAGAGGTCTGCTTGGATGATTTCAGGTCATCAGTGATGATGATGCCCAAGTCTCTTTCTTCCTTTGTGACTGCTAGCAACTCCCCTCCCAGACTATAGGTGACTTCAGGGTTTCTCTTCCCTATGTGCATGATTTTGCACTTCTTTGCATTAAATCCCAGTTGCCACTCTTCTGACCATTTTGCTAGTTTATCCAGATCTCTTCTCATTCTGCCCACCCCATCTGGATCATCTACTCTGTTGCAGATCTTGGTGTCATCTGCAAACAGACAAGCCTTACCCTCTAGTCCATCTGCAAGGTCACTAATGAAGATGTGGAAGAGGACTGGCCCCAGGACTGATCCCTGAGGTACCCTAATTTCATGTACTTGCATCTCTTCTGACTGTATACCATTTACCACCACTCTCTGTTTTCTGCCCACAACCAGTTTGCCACCCAGTTGACCAACTTGACCCACCCTGACCCTACCCAGCTTATTTATCAATCTTCTATGTGGAACAGTGTCGAAAGCTTTGCTGAAGTCAAGGTAGGCGACATCAACTGCTCCCCCTTGGTCCACCACTCTGGTTACCCAGTCAAAGAAATCTATGAGATTAGTTTGACAGGACCTTCCTTTTGTAAACCCATGCTGTCTTGGATCCTGTGCCCCTATGGATTCCAGGTGTTGCACTATCCTTTCCTTAAGGAGTGCCTCTATTATCTTGCCCACTACTGAGGTAAGACTGACTGGTCTGTAGTTCCCCACCTCCTCCCTGCTACCACTTCTGTGGAGCGGGATCACATGAGCCCTTCTCCAGTCTTCTGGGACCTCTCCTGTGCTCAGAGACTCACTAAACAGTTCTGCTAATGGCTCTGCTAGTTCCACCTTTAGCTCCTTAAGTACCCTGGGATGTATGTCATCAGGTCCCATTGCCTTATCCACCCTGAGCTTAGCAAGCTCTTGTAGGACCCTTTCTTTTGTGAAGGGAGTAGTGCTCACCTCCCGCCCCCTGTGTCCATGATGCTGAGCTGTGGGCCCTGCCCTACCTTCTCTTCAGTAAATACTGAGCAAAAGTATCTATTTAGGATAGATGCCTTTACAAGGTCCTCCTCCTCACATGCTCCCTTTTCTCCATTAAGCTTAGCAATACCCTCTGGACTTTCTCCTTTCACTAATGTATCTATAGAAAGTCTTGTCACCTTCTTTTACTGTTCGTGCTAGTGTTTCTTGGTTTGGGACTTTGCCTGCCTTACTGCCTTCCCTGCTTCCCTTAGGGCAGTTTGGTATGCCTCCCTATCTTCATCCCACTGTGTTCCCTTATATTTCCTGAAGGCCAGCCTTTGGCTCTGACCTTTCTGCTACTGTATTTGAGAACCAAAGTGGTTTCCTTCTTTTGCACTTTCTTTTCTGTCTAACACAATGGGATGTTGCTTCAAGTATTGCATCCTTAATGCTTGCCCATTTTGCCTGTACCCCTCAACTGTGTTTCTTTTGCCAGGGCTAGCTTAACTCTGTTGGCCATCTTATCAAAGTCACCTCCTCTGAAGTCCCATATTTTTGCCTTGGAATGGGATAATTTAGTTCTAGTGGCCAAATTGAACCATACCATGTGATGGTCACTGGCACCCAGGTGACCTTCTACCTGGAGATCTGTGATTCCTTCCCTGTTAGTCAGTACTAGAGCTAGGATAGCCCTGTCTCTTGTGGGTTGCTGTACCAGTTGTTTGAGGCCCTCCCCCTGCAGGGAATCCACTATGTGTCTAGTTCTGGCAGATGTTCCTGCTGGTATTGACCAATCTGTATCTGGCATGTTGAAGTCTCCCATTATCAGAACCTCCCCTTTAGCTGTCATGTTTTGTATATCTTCTAACAGTAGTGTGTCTATATCCTCCCCCTGGTCTGGGGGCCTGTAGACAACCCCAGTTCTTATGGCTGTCCCATTTCCTGCTTCCAGGGTGACCCACAGTTCTTCTGGCTCCTTATGTGTATTCTGAATTTCTGTAGCTTTGATATTTTCATTGACATACAGGGCCACTCTCCCCTTTTGCATCTTGGTCTCTTCTGAACAATACATAGCCAGGGTACTGAAGTTTCTGTGGTTACTGGTAAACCATGTCTCACTAATTGCTACTATGTCCAGTTTAGCCTCTGACATTACTGCCTGCAGGTCTGGGATCTAATTTCCCAGGCTGTGAGCATTTGTGTACATGATTTTCCATTGGCCAGATTTTGTGTGTTAGTTGTTGGGTGAGGTTTGGCATTACCCCTGTGCGTCGTATGGGGAGACAAACCTTTTTTCTTACCTGGTGATGCAAATGAACTGCAAACATGCTGAATCCCTGTTTGACCACTAGCTGAGGGGGGAGGGGTGTTCTTCCCATTCGACGTATGGGGTGCTGCACCCCTCTCCCCATTTGCTAGTTTAAATTTTCTGCAAAGACATCAAACTTCTGCCCCAAATGCACTGACTCCCTCCTTAGTCAGATGCAGTCCATCAAATTTAAAGAACTTTCGCTCCCAGAACTGTTGCCAGTTCCCTACAAATCTGTGTCCTTTTTCCTGGCACCAGCCCTTGAGCCACGTGTTTAGCTCCCCTATCTCCCCTTCTCTGACCTCCAATGCTACCACGGCATCCTTGTAAGAACACTAACTTATTGTGGATTTACCCCTTCACCATGCAATGGCTTCAAAACTACTTATATGAACATCATCAATCTGTTTTTATCAGGGACTCCAAGCCCAGTCTCTCTTGTGCCCTTATCTGCCAACAGTGTCTATGTATCTATGCATTGGAGTCCCACAGGGCTCAGCCCCCCCCCCCCACACACACACTGTTTTCGATATATATATATCACTGATCTAGAGAACCTGTACAGTCAAAAGCTCATTTATGTGCAGCTGACACTGCTGTGCACTTCCACTCTAAAGACATGAACATTATCCAAACCAGCCAACAGAATGACTTTGTCAGGATTCGGCACTTCCTACAGCAAGAAAGGCTGATCCTTAATGCTAAGAAACACAGCTTATGGTCTGCGGTTCTACAGCTATCCTCACAAAAGAGCCTCGTCATCTAATTCTGATAATTCGGGATGGTACCCAGTTGTCAGTAGCCCTATGCTACAAATATCTAGGTGGCTAGCTGTATCCCTGCTTAATGAGGGAGACCCATATTAACAAAATAATAAGTCAGAGACAGAATTGGTTATCTGAATAAAAATAGGCAAGGCAAGTTTTATTTAAAAGATGCCCAATCCCGGAGGCTCTGGGTGCCGTACAAAAATAAAAATGCAACATCAGTAGCAATACAGTAATACAACTGTAACCCCTAGGTGGTGCTATCCCTAGTATTACACACTTGCCTACTACTCTGAACAATAGGCTAAGGGGTTTGGGTTCATTAACTTATAACAAATCTAAACATTTGTGCAGTGCCTTCACTCAGAGTTATCTTTAACATAATTACCATTTACCTTCCCCAGAAATTACCCAATAGATATTTCCCCACATTTCAACATTTCACATTTAATGACTCTCTCTAATAATAAGCTCACACAAGATGATGATTTTCAAAACAGTAATAACAGATTTATTTTAGGGGACATGGGAGTTAGGAATGGGGAAATGGAGTAGAGGTTATGCCGATTTCTATTTACACATGTGCAAAGATTTGATTAGTTTTGCTGGTGAATCCTCCAGCTGGGTTGCTACTATACTAATAGAAAAACACATTCTCCAACTGGTACTGATACCCAGAGCCCTGGCTATCCAAGCTGCTGACAAAAATCAGATGTTACATAATTATTTTCCCCACACTGGTACCAATCCCAGATAAGTATGAAATTCTGCAATCTCATACTATACATTGGGTACCCAGACACCAAAGTCCTGGATGTTGCAGGCCTGGTGGACGTTGCAGCTGGTCAAGTTGGCTGGCTTTTATTATGAGGGAGTGGGCAAACTTGGAAAGCATTACACAATGATTGACGAATATCCTAAAGAAGGCAGGGATTGCCCTGCATTTGCCAGAAGTAGCAGGACTGGCCCTGCTGGTCACAGAAAGGCAGGGATTGCCCTGCGGTATCACATCAACTGAACATTTCAGAACAGGCAACTTGGCTAGATCTTGGATTTCACATCCTGAACATTCAGCACAATGCACTTTTGGAGTCACACCCAGTACATTTAAATACTAGTACTTTTATCAAGCATTGTTACTATCAGACAAAGTCACATCCAATACATGTAGATACCAGTAAAGCATCTTTTCTATCAGGCAGAGTCACATCCCATACATTTAGATACCGATACTTATATCAAGCATCCCTTATTCTTAGACGTAGTCAGGCAAAGTGGAAATAGGTCACTCCCAGGTATAAGTCAGACATACCAAGCTCTAGGGCTTCCTGTCCTATGAAGCGACAATGCGACTATGGCTGGCAACTCTAACAAGGCAGAAAATGACCCAGAGGGCACAAATGAACATCAGCACATTTATATGATTAACTACACAGAACTCAATACACCTGCACGGGGCCATATGGGCAGCAGGCAAGGTGCATCAGAACAATTTACAGACAACACAGCCTCTTGAGGGCAAGGCGGCCCAGACTGATTACTTCTAATGTCTCTCATACAATTCAGCACATAAAGGGCATGTCGGCCCCAAGGTTAATTAGTTAGCATATCTAGTAGAATGGTTTTAAGGCTTGTAGGCCCATAGATTATTTGTAGAGCTTCTACCTTGTACCGGGGGATACAAAGGTACTCACGCAGGTCCTCCATAGTTGGTATCCTCTACAGAAGGCATCCTGGTGTCTTCAGTCCTCGCACAACTGAGGCTTGGGTCAGCTCTCTTACTGCTGCTTGATGTTATATGGTCTTCGGTCCATATCTTTTCCCGATGTGGGAGGGAGGCTAGCACTTGGAGGACATCTCTGGCAACCTCCAGACTAGCAGGTGAAACAAAACTAAATTACTGCACTTTAACTTTACTTTAAATAAAATAACAACCACCCCCTCCAGGATGGAGGGGCTTAAATGAAATGTCCAGGCCTAGAAGCATGGCAGGGGCCTGAGCCCCCACCTCTGTGGGGGCTCTCAGCAGGCTGCAATCTGGCTCTCCTCTGTCTCAATCTGGTAAAAAAAGACTGGAGAAGGGCTCATGTGATCCCGCTCCACAAGAGTGGTAGCAGGGAGGAGGCGGGGAACTACAGACCGGTCAGTCTTACCTCAGTAGTGGGCAAGATTATGGAGGCACTCCTTAAGGAAAGGATAGTGCAACACCTGGAATCCATAGGGGCACAGGATCCAAGACAGCATGGGTTTACAAAAGGAAGGTCCTGTCAAACTAATCTCATAGATTTCTTTGACTGGGTAACCAGAGTGGTGGACCAAGGGGGAGCAGTTGATGTCGCCTACCTTGACTTCAGCAAAGCTTTTGACACTGTTCCACATAGAAGATTGATAAATAAGCTAGGTAGGCTCGGGGTGGGTCAGAAGTTGGTCAACTGGGTGGCAAACTGGTTGACTGGCAGAAAACAGAGAGTGGTGGTAAATGGTATACAGTCAGAAGAGATGCAAGTCACAAGTGTGGTACTTCAGGGATCAGTCCTTGGGCCAGTCCTATTCAACATCTTCATTAGTGGCCTCGCAGATGGACTAGAGGGTATTGTTTGCAGATGACACCAAGATCTGCAACAGAGAAGATGATCCAGATGGGGTGGGCAGAATGAGAAGAGATCTGGATAAACTAGCAGAATGGTCAGAAGAGTGGCAACTGGATTTAATGCAAAGAAGTGCAAAATCATGCACATAGGGAAGAGAAACCCAGCCACTTATAGGCTGGGAGGGAGTTGCTAGCAGTCACAAAGGAAGAAAGAGACTTGGGCATCATCATCACTGATGACCTAAAATCATCCAAGCAGACCTCTAAAGCAGTAGGTAAGGCTAGGGGGTGTTAGGGTGTATTAGTAGGGGTATCACAAGTCGGAAGAGGGAGGTAATAATCCCTCTGTACAAGACATTGGTTAGGCCCCATCTGAGTATCAGCAGTATTGAGGCCACACCTACACAAGGACATTAATCAAATTGAGGCAGTCCAGAGAAGGGCAACCAAAATGGTGCAGGGACTGCATCAGAAGACATATGAGGACAGATTAACGGAGCTCAATATGTATACCCTGAGCAAAGGAGGGAGAGAGTGATATGATCGAGGCATTCAAACACCTTAAGGGCATAAACAAGGTGAAAGAGTCTACATGTTTAAATATAAGAAAAATAGCAGGACAAGAGGACACAGCATGAGATTAGAGGAGGCCGATTAAGGGGAATGTGAGGAAATTCTTTTTCACAGAAAGGGTGGTAGATGCATGGAATGGCTTACCACAAGAAGTGGTGGCTATGAATACAGTGCAGGGCTTCAAACAGGCATGGGATAGGCATAAGGGAGCAATACAAATGACTATGAATAGATAGGTCACTGACAGAGCAAAGGCCAATGGCACATTTATAAGGTAGAACAAGAAATGGGCAGACTGGATGGGCCTTGCGGTCCTTATCTGCCGTCAACTTCTATGTTTCTATGTTTCTATGTAAATGCTGGCAGACACCGTCTCTTATAGGGCATTTTTAAGGTTCCCGATTGGCTGCAGAGATGGGGTGATTGGTCTCTGATTGGCTGGAAGATCTGTCACTCACATATTTCAAGGTACTGTTGGTCTGGTGTTTTGGCACCCAAAATTATGTCCCTGTAAGTCCCCATGGGCACTTGGCATTTGCCCATGAGCTTTAGTGAATGTCTCACAAGTCCTGGCTTTGTATTCCTGGCTTTCCAATTGGCTGTGGCTGCTTGCAATGGCTGCTTAACCCACTGTCCTTTTAGTAGAATACATACAGTCTCAAACAATGTCCTGGTGCAGCCAGAGATACATTAATATTTGCCCCAATGCCCCACAGTTCTGTAGCCCAGAAGGTGTACTGGCTGTCACTGCACAGAGGAAGGGTATTGCTCTGCTCATTTTCCTGTCACTGCTGCAAATACTTAAGCTCCCCTGCAGCAGCAGACAGGCTGACACACTGAGTCCCAAAGAGTTCTGGTACAGCCAGGAAGAAGCACTTATTTTAATTTAAATACTGTCCCCCCTTTTGCACAGTACATCCCCGCATGCAGCAGAAGTATACAACTTTAAAAAACATCTTCTTTTCCCTTTTCTCGGCCTCGGACGAGAACAGCTGCCCTGAAGGCAGACAGGCACACATGAATATTTAAATTGACCGGGTCTCAGCTCACGCATATGTAAATGAGCCCCGGTCAAGCTCCCTCGCAAAACTTCCTTAATTTTAATAGGAGAGGCCCCTCAGTAGCCTGTCCATGGTCACTGGGTCCCAGTTAGGTGAGAGGGATCCCAGGACCGATGGAACACGTCTCGAGGTGACCGCAAAACAGCACGGTTTAAGATCAAAGGCGCTTTTCATGCCTATGCGATTCCCACTGCACTGGGGACAGCACAAATACAGTGGAAGATCGTGGTGGCGATTCTTAAGCCCCAAGGGGTTGGATTTTGTACTTGGTCTGCGAACAGGGCACAACGGGCAGAAACAAGACCTGGGGATACAAAAAGAAATTGCTGGCAGAATTGGGAGAAGCCTGGGAAAAACAGGAAGGAGCCCAAGCAGGCTTTTTAGGAACCCCCATTTGCCGGGGGGCCGGGGTTACACAGCAATAAATAAATATCAAAAAATAACTAACTTAGAAGAACAACTAACTAAAAGAAACAAAAATTCAGGATCAATTCTATATGACGGTCAGGTAAAAGATGTTATACAGCGTAATCAGGGAATGCCTGAGCAAACAGGAAGGCCTTGAGGCGGGCCTAATATCTCAACTGAAGGGGCCTCCCTTACAGATGGTGGAAGCGAATTCCACAAGATGGGGCCAGAGACACTAAAAGCTCTGTCAGTCAGCCAGGTAGCAATGTGGTAGGGCTACTGCCAGCCATGCTCGTGACTTGGGTTCAGAAATGGACTTAGGTCATTCCAGGGCTGATTGGTGAGGAACAACTGAGCATTCCGAGGACAGTTCTCCTTTGGTGGAGGGGGGGAGCATGTCCCGCTGGCCAACTGCCACCTGAAGGAATATGGGTATCAGTGCTGCAGGACTGCAGGAGAAGGGGACCCCATGCCAGGACACTGGGGGCATCTCCGCAGAGGAGGAGTATGCACATTACATCACTACACACGCATGGGCCCCAGGGGAGAAAACAGAGGAAAAACCTCCGATGACAACACAGTAGTGGCCTGGTCCCTAGCAGGCCCTCCACCAAAAACTGGGCCCTTCATTTCAAATCCTATGCCAAAAGACACTACAGAGTCGTGTGTCAGGTAAGCCCCAGAGAAGTCAGGTGATAGGAATGGGGAGGCTGGTGTGCTGGTTGGGAGACAGAAGATAAACAAACGATTGAAAGAAAATAAATACATACATAAATACATACATACATAAATAAATAAATACATATATAAATAAATAAATACATACATACATACATACATACATACATAAATAAATTAATTAATAAAGACAGACTGCCTCTCTGTGGTCACTAGGCTGAACATAGTCCACGCCATGATTCCCATCTTTGACCACAGGGATACTTTCTCTGTGAATAGACCAATGCCCTTCTGCACAAACCTGATGTCCCATATAACAGACTGGTTTGATTTATACTGACTACCCCAAGGGACTCTCATCGCTGCCCTATATAAAGATACCTACATTGAGCTGGAGATGCCGACACCTACTGCTGCTTGCATACAGGTGTGTAAAGGGCACTGTATCTCCTTACCTGTGCAACCTACTTGTAGCAAACAACCCTACTCTGGGCTAAGGTCTGTTGCTGGCCATGAGCGTGCACTCCCAGCAGTAAAAAGTAATTCTTTTTTTGAAACAGCTTTATTGTATATACTGATACAGCTGCACAGTACACAGACACCAGCACACAAAACAAGTAGGCATCTAGTTGTATAAAAGGTAAGAAAGACAGCAATGTCTGCTGACAACTGTACATCTCCCACCAAATATTGGGTTTCCTAGTGAAAGTAAATTCACACATTTTCATTAATGCTGCTGTAAAGGAAGGTTCAACAAATATTAGAACTTCCCCCAAACTACAGGGAGTCCAATTTAACAACATATAACCATTATATCTACTGTTAAGAAAAAGAAAGGCCCAAAACACATTTACTCCCCCACCCCCCCCCCAATCAATACACCTATCTTCCACTGTGAGAGGTGGCTAGCTTACTACATATATGGCCACCACACTGCTTGAGTATTATCCCTGAGCAGCTTAACTAGGACCTGGGGGACTGTGAGTCCAAGCATGGAGGACGTATTCCAGTAGAGCTCCATACATCAGAGAGTAATTTTGACTTTTAAATTACGTTATTTGGGGACAAAAAGATTAAAAATTCCCTAAAAGGGTGACTAAATACTCCCTCTCTGCAATGGGCAATCCTAAGACAGATAAGTTGGCCGTAAAGGGATCTAAGTCCAAAAATATCCCCGGTACTTCAGCAATGCAGTCGACACAAGGCCATGACCATGAGGAAGCTGAGTCGGGTGAGGAGCCACTGCAGCTGCTGGGACACAAAAAATATCGATTAATTACTTCAGTTGCTGGACTGGCTGACAAATTTGACAACCTAACAAACAGGGTAACCGGTATTGAGACAAACCTGGAGTTGGTTACCCTGGTGTCCTCAGAAGCTACAAAAAGAGCCGACTCAGCTATGGGAGCTGTATCAACAATAATCAGAGAAAATGCACACCTTAAGACAAGATTGGAGAGCCTTGAAAACCAAGCCTGAGCTTCTAACCTCCATCTTCTTGGGGTACCGGAGCGAGCAGAGGGAGACCATTTGCTCCTTTTTATGCAGGAATGGATAACACAGCAGCTGGGTCCTCCTTGGTCCAATGATTTCAGAAGGCATACAGTATGACAGCGCGGGGCCATCCAGACAATCCAGAGGTCCCACGCGCTGTGGTAATTGTGACCGATGGAGTCGGATCTCAGGACTCGCTGCTTGCACAGGCCAGACATAAGTGAGTACTGCTGTGTGAGAGCCAAAAGGTGATGAAGTTGCCAGACATCGGGTATGTCACCCGACAAAAAAGAAAGAAGTTTGATGGAGCCAGGGCGATGCTCCGTAAAGTTGAGATACCCGCATGGAATGATATTCCCTGCATGACTGAGGATCGCATATAGTGGAAAAAGTTTTCTCTTTTCGGATCGTGACGACGCTCTCAAATGGTGCCAGAAGCACGCAATCCGGCCAAAAAAGGGGAGAGACGAGGACTCCTCGGAGGAGGGAGATATTTGAATTTCTTATTCCAGGACTTGAAATCAGGTTCTTTTTCATAGAGATTGAGGAAGGGGAGTAGTTTAAAATAACCTAAAAAGTGGGTCTTTAGGCCTAATTAACCTCTTAAGGGCTTAAGAATGTGAAGTTTTAAAAGTTACATATACCTTTGTGCCCTCATTAAAACAATAATATCTAACATGTGCCTAATTGGTTATATTACCATATTAGTTGAACTTAATATTAGGGAGGTTGAATATTACTTAAATGGGTAGTTATTTTGATTGTTCTTTACGTTCCTCAGATTATCTATCGGATGTTATGGACTCTACTAATCAGTTTAGCACGTTTATGTGCCAAGACTCATCGGTTAAGCATGGTGGTGAATTTCAGTTTCTAAGGAAACAAAGTTCGAATGACTGGAATGTTGTTTTTGACTTTTATATTTTTATACCATGCAGCTCATGGGCTCAAGATGCAGCCAAATGGAATATTTTACTTAGTAATTTATCATTACTGTAACCCCCCAGGATGTATCTTTTAATTTTGGATGGATAAATTGCAGATATTAAGAGGAGTGGTGCCCTCATGGTCATATGACAAATGTACGTTAAATCTGAAATTAGTGAATGTGACTGTATGTCTATTATATTAATAAACATAAAGTTTAAAAAAAAATTACTAGACCAGGCCCTTCTGTCCAACTAAGTAATTTATTCCCCATTATGTGGGACCTAGTCAACGTACCCTCAGATGATTACCCCGTACTTTGAGAAGTTGAATTCCATCCTCCCTCGCTCAACAACCAAGCCTCCCAGCCCCTCCATTGTTCTTCATGTTTATTTGAGACAGAGCTTGGCTGTCAGGGCTTCCACTGTAAGCACCTCTGTGACTCTCTGCACCCACTCATTCAAACTGGGAGGTTCCGATTGAAGCCACCTTCCCATGATACACTTTAGGGCTACTACAATTAGAGTTAGGAAAACTGCGGGTCTCCCCTCTCTGGTGTGTCACTGTAGGGATCCCCAGGATCCAGTTCTCAAAAGTCAAAGGGATAAGGACACTAGTAATGGCATTAACTGCACCCTGCAGGTCCCTCCAAAAATTTACCAACTTTGGGCTACCCCAAAAAATATGCCAGTGGCTCCCCGTCTGACCACATGCCCTCCAACAGGCCGCAGATTTAGTAGTACTATAATGCTGTGTGATGGTTTGGGTATGAAAGTACTGAATTAACACTTCTCTTTCCTGAAAAATTCCTGCCACACTGGGGCTAAAGTAACCTTCCAACCCCACTTCAACCTGTGAGTCCAGTCAGCCTCACTGATGGAGATGTTCGCCTCCTTCTCCCAGGCCTGCCTATGAGTGAGCAGGGAGTCACCAGCCATTCCCAGTAACAATGTGTACACTCCAGAAATATGTCTTCCAGGAGCTGCAATCATGACTGTTCCATACAGGTAATTTTCCCACACTGTGTAAGGCCTAGTCAACCGTTCCATATTATCCACAGAACTGATGAAGTGCCGCACTTGCATTTATTTTAGAAATTCAGTATTAGACCATTTAAATTTTTCTTTTGCTCTTTGAAATGTAATGCACCTGTTGTTCTCTATAAATTGGGCAAACCTGGTGATCCCCTGAGACTCCCACCTAGCATAACCTGGGTCTAAAACAGGAGGGAAAAAGTCAGAGTCATACCATATAAGGGACAGACTTATTTACAAAGGTTCCACATCAAACATATACTGTAGAGGAACAGGGATAACATTGACAAAGTTTCAGGATATTACATAACATCATAGCGCAGGATACATGCATGGTACATAGAGTGACTTGAAGACAAGGATGACATGCAATACAGTATTATAGCACAGCCACAAAAAAGTCAGTGAGACCGTTTGTCAAAGTAGGAAGTTTGGTGGAGATCGGTCAGGCGACTGGTGAGAAACTGGTCTTAACAGGTTAGGGGCAGTCACATCGGTTTGTGGTCTGGAGGTGATTACTTAGTGCGGATTTGAAAGGGCATATTCTTGTTTTGTTGGTGATTAGACTAGGGAGCGCATTTGTCCAGGAGGGGGCTTTGTAGCTAAACGTTCTTTGATATTGGGAAGTCCGGTAGCGGGGTACCCATAGTAGTGGTCTGGTTGAGTTACGGGTGGTTCTGGCAGGAGCAGCAGGGAAAATAATTTTGTTTAGGGCGGGGGGGGTGAGGCCAAGAGTAATCTTTTTGGTCATAAGGCAGGTGTGGTACTTGATTCTATTGTCTAAGTTTAGCCAGTTTGTGGTACTGCAGAGGTCGCAGGTGTGGGTGAGGCGGTCACATCCAAAGATGAGATGGGAGGCCTTGTTTAGAACAAGCCGGAGTCTGTCAAGGGTCGAGGTGGGAGCTGCACTGTAGATGAGAATGCCGTAGTCCAGGAGGGAGAGCACAGAGGAGTTAATCGTAAGACACAGTGCCTCAGGGGTGAGGCAGTGCTTGTACCTATAGAGTATGCCTAGTCTAGAGTTACGAGCAGTGGATAGGAGGTTGATATGTTGAGAGAAATTGAGCGCTGGGTCTAGTGTGACACCTAGGTATTTAAAGGTGTCCACTTGTTCAAGGGGGGTTTGATTTATGGTTAGAAATTGGGGGCAGAAGCTCTTAAGGAGGGTTTTGCGGGTGGGAGAAAATCATGACTTTAGTCTTCTTATAATTAATGATTAGGCACTGGGTGGTGAGCCAGTGTTCAGATTCATGGAGAGCGTGTTGGAGTGTTTGGTGTAATTTGAGGGGTCCGGATCAGAAGTGAACAGGACTGCATCACTGCCATAGAATAGCAGTCTGCTGGGGCAGGCTGCTGGGAGGGTGTTAAGGTAGAGGCAAAAAAGGAGAGGGCCAAGAATGGATCCCTGTGGGACACCGGAGCGGACTGGGAGGCTGGGGGACAGGATGGTGCCTATCTTAACTAGTTGAGTTCTGTTGGATAGATAACCGGTGAACCAGTTTAAGGCATCTTGAGAGAGGCCACTGTAGGAAAGATTGTTCAGTAAGTGGGCATGGTTGACGGTATCAAATGCCTTCGACAGGTCCACGAAGAAGGCTCTTGAGATGTGTCCGTGGTCCAAGGCAGAGTGGACATGAGAGATAAGTTAAAGAAGGGCCGTGGTGGTACTATGACGCTTGCAGAAGCCGTGTTGCTGGCTGCATAGGAGGTTATATTTAGTGAGGTGGTCAGTGAGTTGATCGGAGCGGACTATGCACTCTAATGCTTTGGATAGGGGATGGTAGGATGGAGATGGGGCGGTAGTTGTTTGTGGAGGTGCGGGTCCCCACTCTTATGTATGGGGGTGATATAGGCCTCTTTCCCATGTGCAGGAAATTTCGCCTGGCACAGGGAGCGGTTGAGAATACGGGTGAGCGGGAAGAGGACTACCCAGAGGGTGAGGCAGAGAAGTCTGAGGTCTAGGGAATCATTACTGAGGGGAGAGTGGTTAAGGGCTTTGGAAAGGTAGGGTTTGGCTGTCTTGGGTGTAAGAATGTGTATATAGAAGGGTGGGGCGTGGGGTGGTGGTAGGGGTTCCTGGGCAGGAGGTGGGCCGAAGAAGTTGGGGGGGAGGACATGGTTGAGATCCGTGAAGGCGGAGTTTAGGGGCCGAGGCTATGCTGAGGGGATCCAAGTTGAGGTGACCGTCAATTAATATTTGGTCTGAAGGCAGATTAGTAGGCTTGCCACATAGTTCCTTAATAGTATTCCAAAATTTTCGGCTGGTGCCCCAGGTGGAGGTTAAAGCAGCTTTGTAGTAGTCTGCTTTGGCAGAGCGAGTGGCCTATGTGCACTTGTTTCGGGCCTCCCTGTATCGTAGCCTGTCCTTATCTGATCTTTAAGGGCTCACTGAAAAGGAGGAAAGAACTCCTTAAACTGTTGGGGTCATGTTCCACTGATCACTAAGGCTTCAGATTTAGAGAAATTAATCTTGTACCCTGAAATTGAGCCAAATGGATTGCAACGTGTGTATGAGAGGGGGCAGAGAGGTCTCTGGGGAGGACAAGAAAAAGATAGTCATCTGCATATAATTACAGTTTCTGTTCTACCCTCCCCCACCCCAGCCATTATTCCTGTTAATTCCATATCTTGTCATATCCTGGCTGCCATAGGCTCCGAGCTCAGGTCGAAAAGAAGAGGGGACAGGGGGCAGCCTTGCCGGGTCCCAAGAGATAGGGGGAAAAATTCAGAACTGATGCCATTTACCCTCACCAGTGCCCTGGGATGTCTATATAACTAAGAAATAGCTTGCATGAATTTGGGTCCAAATTGCATTTTTTAAAAACTGCCAATTAACCCTATCAAATTCATTTTTCCGCATCCATGGGAATGGCTGTCTTAAACTGTTTCTGAGATTTTTGTGATGAAATTGTATTTAACAATTGCCTAATACTGTCAGAGATATACTTTCCCAAGATGAACCCCATTTGATCCTCATGTACCAGTAAGGATATCTGGGCTTGGATTTTCCTCACCAGTAGGTCTGTGAAAAGTTTCAAATCAACATTTAATAAGGAGATGGGGCGATACGACCAGCACTCTGGGGGATCTTTTCCTGCTTTACGCAACACTGTTATTTGAGCTAATTGCCTGGAGTCTGGTGTCTCCCCAACCTCCATAACCTCCTGGCAAACTGGCAGCAGCACCAGGAGGAGCAGGTCCGCAAATGCTTTGTAAAATTCAGGTGGAATGCTGTCGAGTCCTGGACACTTGCCGTTTTTTAAGTGCGCCAGTTGACTCTGCAACTCCTTTAGGGCAACTGCCTCATGAAGCTGTTCCGCTGCTTGCTGGGAAAGGGACAGAAGATCAAGACCCTCAAAAAAATTGATTGTACAGAGATGCATAGTACCCAGCAAACATCCTAGTTATTTTGTCCGGGTGACTAGTTATAGTTCCTCCTCTCGCTGGATCCCTAAGTTGCAAAACTAACCTGCTAGTTTGCTGAGTATGCAACGTAGCTTCCAACAGTTTCCCTGCCCTGTTGCCATTCTCAAAATAGTTTTGATGAACCCTCCTATAACTGCCTTCTAATTCAGCTGCTAATCGTGCCCCCAGAGACACCCTTTTCTCTTCTAGATCTTTGCTGACCATGGGATTCAGGGTAATCTTATGCTGAAATTCAAGGTCTGCAATATCCAGTTCTAACTTTTTCCTCTGCTGCTCTTTCTGCTTCTTTTTTTATTGAGTTTTTTGGTCCCCATCGCCTCCTCCTGCCAACTGGCGATGGGGACACATGTCTTTTTATGGATTTTTCCCCTAATCCCCAAGGCCCTGGCGCATGGCTGTGCGAGCATGTGGAGGCATGCTTCACACCCCATGGTGCCAGCTCAGCCCTTCCACCTCCCAGTACTTTGCTGCCCCCTCTCCGCCTACGCTACACACCAGACCTCCACCCAGTGGGAGTGGAACTGCAGAGGGTGCCAACCCTCTCTAACCACCCTCGGGAGAGGAGAGCTACCTGCTGGCATGCTCAATCCTGCTTTGCCTCCCCCCCCCCAACGTCGGCACCTCAATGACCCAAAGTCATTCCTGAACCTTGATTGCTGGTGTAGCGCGAGGTAACGCGTCCAACGCCTCAACCCTCTGTGCCACTGGGACAGCACTCTTTCTGTTTCTTGGAGTTGGAGGCAAACTTGATAATTACCCCTTGGAGGACCACCTTCAACACATCCCACCAGACAGCGTTTGAAGTGGTGCCTACCAGGTTGTCCAAAAATAATCTCTAATGGTGAAATCAATAAGGGTCCTGAAATCAGGGTTGTTCAGGAAACCCATATCGAAATGTCAGTAAGAGTTCCTTGTTGAGGGGGCTAAATCTAAGGTTAGTTTCACTGGAGCATAATCAGATAACATGTGTGGTAATATTTGATAGGAGGAGGCTGTATGCATCCATTCCTCAAACAAAAACAGCATGTCCAGCCTAGTTTAACAGTTATGCCCTTCTGAGTAATGTGAGTAGTCCCTCTGTTGGCCACTGACCCATCTCCATGTGTCTAGCAATCCTAAAGTCTAGTTTAATTTGTTTGGTGTAGACCCTGCAGCCCCAAGCTTATTCCATGTGGCCTCCCCTTGCTAATCGAGGATAGGAGACAGAATGGTATTGAAGTCCACCCCGCCTCCCCCATATGCAAAGGTGGCTAGGGACATTAACCACTTCTAAAAAGGTTTTTAAAACAGTGTGAAGCTTCCCTGTCCTCACTGGGGGCATAAATACCCGAGTATGGTATAGGGGATATGTTTAGAGAGGGCCAGTAATTTTACATAGCATCCCTCAGGGTCTGACTCCACCACCGCTATTTTCAAGGGACAGACCTTACGGACTAAGATGGCAGTGCCTCTCCAGTGAGGGTGTGCTTGATAAGAAGGGGGATTCACAGAGCCCATCCACCAGTGACACAATTTTTTATGTTCCCTCTCTGCAGGTGGGTTTTCTGCAGAACAGCTATGCGGGTTTCCATCCTGCCCAGCTCCTGTAGAAGCCTAGCTCGTTTAATGGGGCTATTAAGTCCCCAGATATTATAAGTGGTTATATTTAAGTACAAGAATAGTGCACTCCCACACTTAATATTAGTCAACAAGCTGCACAAATTCACATTTTATTTATTTATTATTTATTGAATTTTGTTGACCCGGTAGGCCCACTGAGACTAGAAGTCCCTTTTTCAGGGGCGACCAGGGGGGTTGGGGATACATATGGTAACCAACTGAAATTGAACCAGATTAAGCTGTTGGTGGTATTTTTAGTGAATGGGGGAAATTTGGCCAGGACACTGGGGAAATTCTCCTACTCTGAGGTAGACGGTGCTGTGACTGGTGCTGCTATGGCCAGTTTGCCTGTGACTTCTTGGAGGATGAATGTGCAAGGGGCGGGGGAACAGGCCTATTCCCCAGTCTCTGACCCTTGTCAGGCCGATTCTGCTGCTGATTTAATGGTTGCATCTTCCCTACCTGGCTTGGATTTTTCTCATGAAGCTGTCAGTGGTGAATGGGTAGCGGCATCGGAGGAGAATATCCGTCAGCTAATTGCTATAGAAGAACGTAGGTTTGCTGCCGAGAGATGGGAACTGGAGGCTCTGCTGTGTATGCATGTCGAGCCAGTTTTGGTGTGGGATGTTTGTAACCGTGCTGCTTTGGAGGCGGCACCTAAGGACAAGGATTCAGTCCTGACAACTGCTGTGGATAACAAATTACCTCCTGTTGCGGTATCGAACTCTGTGGCAGTTTTTTTGAAGAATCAGGTACCAGACTGCGCGACTGGTACGGATGGTGTAACTGGGGCTGGTGGGTGGCAATTGCAAAGTGAGCCAGTTCTCCTTGCCGGTGGTCAGCTTTTAGACTCCCAACACTGTTGCTCTCTCCCTATGTCCGACATTACTGCTGAGATCAGAGAGTCCCTCCCTCTGCCAGATCCTAATCCTTTGCAGGCGAGTACTTTCACGGGGGGTCCCCTAACACCTGTTTCTGCTCCGGATCTGCTGTTGCAAACTGAACACAGTCAGATAGTAGGAGCTGAGGTTGCTTGTGCACCACAGTCTGTTGCTGGGAAGGGGCTCCATCCTTCCACGCCACCGGCAGCCTGGGTTGTGCAATCTTTGGAAGCAGCGGGGTGGGTAAGAAGGTCGGATGGTTCTGGCTTGGATGCCAATGGCCCTGGTTTTGATATAGTTAATGCTTCTCCTGAGCCCCCAAATTTATCTACTAGTGTAGGTGTTGGAGCATCTGCTTCCCAGCTAACCCCAGGTCAGAAACAGTTTGCACAAAGGACACCTTTCCACAGCTGGGCAAAGGGACCTTTTGTCTGATATTATAAGACTGGAAGGGAAGGATGACTTATATGTTTCAAATCCTGATCTCCCCCACCACCACCCCTAATCCCTTGCCTCCTCGAGTACAGACCCCTGTTCAGCAGCCGGTACCGTTAGTTTCCTCTGTGTCTAAAGATTAGGGATTTCCTCGGGATTTCACTGACACGCCATCTGTTGTCCCTAATGTTTGGCATGCTGGGGTATGGGATAAACTTTTTCCCTCTGTGTGAAATTTCTCTGAGCCAGCAATGAGATGAAATGCGGTTCGTTTGAAATTCAAGGGTAATGCTTCGGATGCACCTGATAGGTTGTTTGTGGGTAGGGCTTTGCTCAAAAACAGCACGAAGTTTTATGCCTATGAGATTTATGCTCTCATTCATATGCCTGGAGACACCATCTATGATATCAGTTTCAAGCATCCTAATGGACTTGAGCGGTTTTGGAAACAGTATAATTTGCTTAAATCTGGGTCCGTGTGGTGGCCATTTCTAGCTATACCCCTGTCTAAACCTCTGTCCAGAACTATCACTGTACTCTTTCAGAACGGGGTAGTAAATGTAGCTGATATCACATATTGGTTGAAATAACACTGTTCGGTGACTGGCTATCCGGACCCTATATTGGATGAAGAACATTTATGGACTGGGGGTTGGAAGTATAAGGTTATGCTTAAACAAGACCAGGGTAATATTCAGCATTTACCCAATTGTTTCTTTTTGGGGAGGGGACCGGGGTGTAATATTTTACCTGGGTCAGCCTAGGGCCGGCTATACATGTGGGGAACTTGGTCATCTAAGTAATGTTTGTGAGAAACAGAAATGTGGCCTTTGTGGTGATCTTGGACACACAGGTGCACACTGCAGGCAACTCCTGAAATATAATCTCTGTGACGAAAAAGGTCAAAATTTTCAAAACTGTTCCTGGGCCTCTCATAATCATGTAGATCATCCCATTAGGGCTGAACATGATGTTTATGTTGCCACGGCGCAAAAAGCAAAAATGAAGGCAATAATTTAATGACCCAAATGGATGGTGCAGCTCCGGTCCCTGCAGCAGCCCCTATTTAGGATCCACAGTTTGATTCTGTTGTGGTAACTGAGGGAGTTCAGGATACCGTTCAAGAACTTTCGATGCCAGTGCAAAATGGTTTTCAGGCAGCAGTAGAAGATGAAGTCCTCCAGGATTTGGGACATTCCTCTTCTGGATATGATTTGGACAAAATAGCCTTACAGGAAGACACTCTTGATCCTGACTCAGTTTTGGTTAAGGACAAACTAGCAATGAAGCTGCCCCCGCCTCTCCGTGGGGAAGACTTGCCCTTTCAGAGGGTAACTCGGTCTAAGGCAACACATAAAGGGACTCCTATTGTAGAGGACCTCGTAGTACAGAATCCTTTTCATGTTCTAATGGATGTACCTGAAGGGGAGGGGGGGTGGTGAGTCTGATAACTCCTCAGTGGCATCTTCACTACTAGAGGCCCCTGTTGGGCCAGGGTTGGTTGACAAGGCTAAGCCCAAAAAAAGGAAATGATCTGGGGATATTTGGTTTTGTTTTCTGCCACTTTTATTTCCCTTTTCATGCTGTCTTCTATGCTTATCTCTACTGTGAATGTCAATAGTATTCATAATTTCCAGAAGCGTGCTATGACTTTTTGCAAGTATACATCATACTTTGAGTCATGTTACTTTTGTGCAGGATACCAGATTGCATACTATAACTGACATGGATCACGCAAAGAAAGACTGGAGGTGGGGGCCTTTTTTATGGTCAGTGGGAGATGTCCCATGCTCTGGCGTGGGTATTTTGTTTTTTGATTTGCATATAAGATTTCTGAAAGTATTGGACCTTTCACGGGGTAGGGTTCCGCTTGTGGATGTGGTTATTAGTGGTTTGGCGTAATGCTTGATCAATATTTATGCACCTTAAACTAATGCAGACAGGGTGGCCTTGTTTCGTCTCATAGAGCCTTTTCTCTTCACTACTAAGCTGATATTGTGGGGAGGTGATTTTAATTGTGGTTTGTCACCTCGAGATTGGGGACGTCAGACACATAAAATTTATAGTGATAGCAATGCATTGCGTACAATTTTAACTACTACAGGCTTACGTGATATTTATGATCTTGTAGACCAAACACCTGCTCACACCTTTTTTTAAAGGTAAGGTCTCTACTCGCATTGATTTTTGGTTTGTTTCTGATCGGTTGCCTGTACTGCTGGTACCATTATTCCTTTGGAGACCTCTGATCATGTGCAGGTACAGGCTACAATCGGTTATAGCTTAAAGTTTCTTTTGGTAGAAGTTATTGGAAATTGAATGCTTCCATACCATAGCACGTAGAGGTACAACAAGGGGTAAGGAATATTTTGATGGTTCGGCAGGATGTTTTTTTATATGATACTTGGGGAGCATGGTGGGAGGATATGAAGAGGGATTTAAGAGACTTCTTGAAGAAGACATCAGGTTTTTTTGCTAACTCACGATATTTGCATTATTTACATTTAAGGGCGAAATACTTACAACTTTTATCGCAGGCTTGGGATGCAGGTGATGATAACCTGGTTCAACTGCAGCTGCTTAAAGACCAAATGTGTGATTTTCATAAACAGAGGGAGGGAGAGGCCGCAAAGTGCCAACAATTTGTTACACAGAGATGGAAGGAGTTGGTTATCTCTTATGAAGTAGAATTACAGGGTGTTCAGAAATTAACCATGAGGTGTTTGGTTGGGCATGATGGGATAGTGTGAGATACCCAGTCTGGTATGCACAGGTAATGTCAGAACATTTATATAGTACATATCAGAACCCTAGGAGTACAAAGAGGTCTGTCCCTTTGAATGTTGGCTCATTACCTAAAATCCCTGTTGCTGAAGTTGATGCTTTAATGAGACCAATTACAGACGAGGAAGTTCAGGTGGTGATAGCTCGTCTATCAGCCCATACTGCCCCTGGATTGGATGAGATTTCTAATGAATTTTATAAATTTTTCAAAGTGAATTAGTTGCTGTCTTAAGGTTAGTGTTTCAGGAGATACTGGATGGAGAGAGTTTACCCTCCAGTTTGCAAGATGGTGTTATGACTTTTTTATACAAAAAGGGTGACCCACAAATCCCTCGGAACTGAAGACCTTTAAGTCTATTAAATTCAGATTATAAGATTTTTACTAAAATTCTGACTTCTTGATTGGCACAAGTAGCACATTTTGTTATTATACCACATCAGACTTGAGCAGTACCAAAGCAGAAAATTCAACAGAATTTGATTTTCATTAGAGAACTTGTTGAACAAGGTTAAAATATGCAATTGGAAGGATTTGTGTTGTCCTTGGATCAAGAAACTGCTTTTGATGCAGTGCACCATGGTCATTTATGGGACACTCTTTTATTGTATGGGGTGTCACGTGATTTTGTCAATGTCCTCCAGCATTTATATGAACAGGCTTTAATGATTCCACTGCTGAATGGTCATTTGGGATTTCCTGTTCAGCTACAAAATGGTGTGAGGCAGGGTTGTCCATTAAGCCCTCTCTTGTATGTCTTTGCTATTGATCCACTGTTACGGATTATAGAAACTTCTACTGAGATACGACCTGTTTGTGATAGGCTTGGAAGAACATATCCCAAAGAATCTGCTTATGCTGATGATTGCACGGTTATTACTCAGGATCTTGAATCAGGGCAAAAAGTGTCTGGGTTTTTGGCAGATATGCATGTTAGTACGGGACTTGCACTCGATCTGTCTAAAAGTAGATTATTGCCACTGGGGAGATTTCTGGTCCAGACCATTTTCCTATTCAGATTGAACATCAGGAACTTAAGTTGTTGGGCTTATGGTTTGGCACTGGGCAGGCTGAACAGATGAATTGGGATGTGGCATATGATGAGGCTCATAGGAAAGTTGTTTCTTGGAAATCCTGGAAAATGACAAGGAAAAAAAAACTGATCTATTTGTTGAAAGCGTATATATTACCTATTTTTTTATGTGTCTCGCATATTTATCCTGTTGCTTTTCATATGCATGCTAAAATAATGGGACTTTTCTTTTTGTTTTTATGGGGTAGTCGTTTAAATCCTGTAAAGCGTGTTCCCACTTACAGGGCAAGGAAAGAGGGTGGACTGGACATGATACAGCCATTAGTTTATCTCTTTTGTAATTTTTTTTACAGTAATATCCATCCACTGTTTGACTTTGATAGTATGAAATATTGGGAGACCCCTTTTTTGGCAACATGGGGGAGGGGCAAGTGTCACATTTCGGATAAATGTTTGTCCACTTATGTACAGACCACTTTAAAATATGTGAGACTGTGGAAAATAGTGCTCCATTGGTTTGTGGACACTGACAGAAAACAGTTTTATAAAACAATTATTGCACACAGTTATCTGGAAGACCCAGTATTTCATATTTCAGCCCAATCTGATTGTCGGCTGTTATTGGATAGCTTTGTTGAACAGAAAATTCCTTTAAAAATGCAGGATATGGTTTGGTTATATGGTCATCAATGCTTAAATGTTAAAGGAAATCAAAAGCATGAAACATTGACGGACCGTATCTGTTTAGTAGGGGCATGTATGGGTCATGTAGAAACTATGCAGCATTTATTTTTTGAATGTGCCTGTATACAAGGCTTTTGGTTCTCTTTGGCTGCATTATGGAGTGAGCCTCTATTTGTGCAGATGACATATGAGGTTTTGGTATTGGGGCAATTGGGGGTGGAATGGCAGAAGTGGCAGAGGAGTACAGTTTGGGTAATTTTTGCATGTCTGAAGTGGGTGATCTGGCATGCTCGTTGTCTTAGAGTGTTGCAACAGAAAGAAGTGACTGTTTGAGATATGTTATGTCAAGTACAACTGGAACTGAATAAAATCTACCAATATAAATTACGTACACTGGGGGAGACAAACAGTCTGCATTTATGGCGGGGAGTGGATTGGGTTGGGTAATGTCTCGTCATTATGGGACTCCTGGCTATATGAAGAGCCAAATTTTTGTGGGAATTCTTTTTTTTTTTTTGATAAATGTGCTGGGTGGTTGTTTTTTCTGTTTACTACTATGGTACCTTATTGATTGTTTCACCGTTTTATTTTTCCTTTGCTTTGGGTTATACAGTATGTATCTATTACTGTATGCTACAGATGCTTTTGGTTACTTAAGCTGTATCTTTTTTTGTGTCTTAATAAAAATTTCCCCTACTCTTGTCTGTAGGGGGCCCTGTGGCTGCATGGTGTGTCATTCGATGGCTGACGGTGGAGGAGAGAGGTTGGTGGACGGCCCGCTAGTGGCTATGGAGATGAATATGCTGAAGTCTGGGGAATCGGGAACCACTGAAACGGTGGCTGGGATGCACCCTCTGGGTGGCCAGCATATCGCCCGCGATAACGGTTCCACTCCTGATTCAGGGGATGCTCTCAGTTTGGCTCAGAAAAAGTTGTGTCTTGAAGCAGAACTTAGGAAAACTAATACTCAACTGGTCGTTCCAGCTTCATGGAAGGAGGAAGACCGTAAACGAAAATGATCCGCTGCTACCCCAGTGACAGAGGGTTCCTTGGGGCCTGCGAAACTACTGGCAACTACAGACAGCCCAGACTTATTTCCCGGACAGGAAGATAGGACCCCACGTTGAGACTGGAGCGAAGGGAATTATGTAGAGTGGTCGCCGGAGCATGCACTATCCTCTGCAGGCTGGATTTCTTCACCCCTTGGAGTATGGCAACCAGATCCGCAGTTTCCGATCCCCGTCTCGAGCTCAGTTTTGCTGGAGTTCCTGCACCTCTTACAGGATCCCATGTGGTGGATTCCAGTGGGGAACCTGACCATCCAGGTAACGTACTTCTTTCTGAGGATTCCGGGCAGTCAATTACAGATAGAGAAGAGACTGGGCTGCAGCCTGTGGTGCCTGCGGAAGCACTTTCCCATGGTGCTGGAACTTCTGCTGGTCCTGATCCCTCAACCTATGCGAGTCACTACCACAAGACTGTGGAACTAGCAAAGAGACTGAATGTCATTCATTTACGGTATACTGGACAATGGGATGCAGTCCCTGATCGTTTTCATGTGGGCAAAATTTTACTGACACAATCCCTAGGTTTTTCCCCATTAGAAGTGTACACCCTAATTCATGCTCAGGGGGAATGTACCTTTGATGTTAGCTTCAGGACCTCAGCATTATTGGAAAGGTTTTGGTGCAGATATTCTATCCTGAAAACAAACCCTCTTTGGGTAGACTTTGTTGTAATCCCCTTTGTCTAAGCAGCCCTTCAGAGTTATCACTATCCTTTTTCGTAATGAAGGGGTGAATATCACTGACATTGTTTATTGGCTAGAGAAGCGATGTACTATTCAGGGCAATCCAGCTCCGATATTGGACGATGAGGGATTTTGGAGTGGGGGATGGAAATTTAAGGTTAAATTGCAGCAGTCTGATCAGGATATTGTGCACTTGCCTAATTGCTTTTTCATAGGTTGGGATAAGGGGTTTTTGTTCTACCCTGGCCAGCCCAGGATGTGCTTTAAATGTGGTTCTCACAGACACATCAGTACAGCTTGTGAAGTGCTTAAATGTACTCACTGTGGGGACTTGGATCATGTCAGTGCTCACTGTTTTCAGGAACCCAAGTGTAATCTCTGTGATGATCTGGGACATATTTTCACTGATTGCCCTTGGGCTGCTAAAAACACTGAGAACGCTGATTTTTTTAGGTTCAAGATTTTTATATCAGGGAAGCTACTGCCCCCTCAGTGTTTTCTGGCCCTAAACCTTCATCCACCAGGAGAGCACCGGAGGTGCCACATAAAGGGCCCCCCACCCCGTTTTGATGGATTTTGCCCCTGTTCCTGAGATGGTTTTGGCTGCCTCCCAGGCAGCTATGGAGTCCCAGTTGTTCAACTACCCTCGCCCAAGAGTTTTCTGTGGTATGCGTAGGAGAGGATGGGGCTCTAAACCCAAGTTCCCGGCCACAGGTGGCTCCTTTGGAGGATACAAATCCATATGATGTCCTCAAGGATGTCCCCGCTGATATGGAAGGAGATACTTCTCTCTCTCTCTGCAGACAGCCAGCACCAGGCAGATCCTTCTTCTGACTCAGGGAAGTTGGCAGATTGTAGTCCAACACCTACAGCCAGTTGCAGGGTTACCCAAGTATCGTGTAAAGTAAAGTGATGATTTCTCCCTGTCTGTTTTATGGCTTCCCCTCGGTATCACTTTCGCCTGGCATCCTTGAATGTTAACAGCATTCAGCCTGAATTTAAAAGATTAGCAACCTATGGTCTTTTTTGAAATCTGATTTAGACTGTCTATTTCTGCAGGGCGTTCGCCTTCACTCTCCGGTACTTCTGGAGGCAGCCTCTGCTGGCTGGATATGGGGTACTAGCTACTGGTCTCAAGGTATAGCTCCTTATTCTGGTGTGGGGTTTTGTTTTTTTCTCACAAATTAAAATACTTAGACAACTGGAGCTCATGGAGGGATGGGCCTTGTTGTTGGATATCTTGTGGAAAGGCCTGCCTTTCCGACTGGTGAATGTGTATGCTCAACTAAAGCATGACAGGGTTCGGCTTTTTCAAACTCTACAGCCCTTTATGTTTACTACTATGAATGTGATTTTAGGGGGTAATTTCAACTGTGCCCTCTCCCAGCCGGGTTTTGGCCTTACGGCCAAGAAACAATATTGTGATGTCTCCTGTTTAAGGAAAGTCATTGCTGATGTGGGTTTGACTGACGTTTTCGGTTCATATTTTCAAGTGGACCCACATACTTATTCTTGTGATCCTCGTACATCCAGGATTGATTATTTTTTTGTTTCTGCCTCCCTTCAAGTACAGGAAGCAAAGGTAGTAGATGTGGCCACTTCTGATCATCGTATGTTGGTACTTTTGGTTGGTAACCACCCGGAGCAAAGACATGGCCCAGGAATTTGGAAATTAAATATCTTACTGCTAGATTTTCCACTTATTCAGGACCATACTTCTCAACCTTTTGTCCCCCAAATGTGGAACATTGCCTCTCAAAATGTGGAACAAATGAGCAAAATGTGGAACACTTAATCAAATCTTTACCTAAGAAGCTCTAAACACTGTTAAAATGTTTGCATTTGTGTTCAGAAAGTCTGTTTTTAATTGAATAATATATTTTTTGCATCATTTACTAGAGTTTTTTCTTTTAAAATGTTAACACTGAATGTGGGACAAGTCCTCACAATGTGGAACAACGAGATTTTGTGAAGTAAAATGAGGAACGTTCCTCGTAATGTGGTACAGTTGAGAGGTATGTTCAGGACAGTTTCAAACATGTTTTGGCTGCTAGGAAGTCATTTTTTTTTTTAATATGAGGATACAAATGACTGGTGGGAGGACTCGAAGAAGGATTTCCGCTCTTACTTTCAGTCTGTGGGAAGGCTTAATGGGACATTTAAACGTGACACTCTACAGTGTTTACGGTCTCAATTGCATTCCTTAGCCACCCGGCATTATGAAGGAGATGTGGTGTGTCAAAGTGCCCTTAAGGCTCTCAAAGATAGGGTGGCTAGCCTACAGTAGGAGATGATGCTGGGAGTAGTGAGGCAACAACGTTTACAGTTATTTGGTAAAAAGCATGATACCGTCCCCTTTGATACCCGTGCCCAGACTCGAGAGCAACGTACTATGCTATCTTTACACGATGTGGGTGGTATCACTGTGACTGAGAATTCTGCCATTTTGGTGGAGATACGGCGGTTTTTCATGGCTGCATTTACCAGTGAATCTCTGCCACCGGACGTAATAAGACGATGGTTACACGAGTGCTCTCTTCCTAGCCTTGTGAGGATCTAGGTGAGATTCTGATTGATCCTATTTCACCAGCTGAGGTGAGACAGATCATCTTGTCTCTTCTTACTGGTACCTCCCCCAGTTCTGATGGGCTCCCTCATGCCATTTATAAAACTATTGGGGATGAATTGGTGGCTGTCCTGAATGGAGCATTGAGCTCTGGTACTTTGCCAGTTAGCATGTATGAAGGGGTACTGGTACTTTTATTCAAGGACGGGGCTAGAGGGGTTTTGAGAAATTGGCAACCCATAACTCTTCTCAATACTGATAGTAAAATACTGATGAAGGTCCTGGGGAATAGAATAGTGCGTGTGTTGGACTCCATTGTTCATCCCACACAATTTAGTGGAGTACCTCCTAGGAAGATACAAGATGCCCTGATTCTTCTCTGGGAAATCCTTTATAAAGGCAGTACCCAGGAGTTGCTGGGGCATCTTGTGAGCCTGGACCAGTCCAAGGCCTTTGATCGGGTGGAATATGATTATATGTGGGAAGTTTTGCAGGGTTATGGGTTTCCTGACATGTTTATTTTTTGCTTTAAGACTTGCTTTAAAAATATTAGTTTACTGCCCACCATGAATGGGTGGGTGGGGGCTAAGATCCCGGTTGGTAGAGGAGTAAGGCAGGGCTGTCCTCTCAGTCCCTTCTTGTATTTGTTATCCCTGGACCTCCTACTTCATAGATTCTATAGGTCTGATGACATTATAGGCCTTTCAGTAGGTAGTTCCGACACACAGATCAAAACGATTGCCTATGCTGATGATCTCTGGTTTTGGCCGATAAGGCCTCAGCACGGTTGGCTCAGGATGAGTTATGGATTTTTTCAGCAGTTACCGGCTCTGTTGTGAATCAAGGCAAGTGCTGTATATTGCCGTTAGGTTGTGATGGTTCAGTGTGGTCCTCTATCTGGCAGTTTCCGGTGGTGCTTGGTTATGCTAAACTCCTGGGCATTTATTTTGGTGGTCCTGACCCGCAATTTTATAACTGGGACTTAAAACTTCGATCTGCTCAACTGCTGGTTGCTAAGTGGAATAAATGGCATATGTCAAAACGCAACAGAATTTATATGATTAAATCCCACTTGTTGCCGATTTTTTTTATTTCTTTCCATGGTTTTTCCTCCTTCAAGAGCTCTGGAAACCATCGTTTATAGTGTGTTTTTTCAGTGCTTATAGGGAAGTATATTGAACCCAATTAAAAGGGGTATTACCTATCTACCCCCAGCACAGGGAGGGTTGGGAATGATTAACCCGGTGGTTTTCTTTTATGTTACTTTTTTCTTTCATAACATTGTCCCTCTCCTTCACAAAATTTCAAACTTGTGGAGTCCATGAGTGATGGATGAGTTTGGCCCTTTGCTGTTGGCGTGGGGCTCCTCAGATTTTCTCTTTAAACAAGTTAGAGTTTCTGTGTTGGTTGTTTATTGGAATGATGTGGCTGGAAAGCTTAAAGTCTGGAAACTGTCTTGTAGACATCTTAATGCAGGAACTCAGAAAGCGGTTTATAATTGGCCGATAACTACACATTTTACTGAGGATCCTTGGTTTGTGGAGTTCCCGCCTTTAGTCAGGGATTCCTTTGCCCAGGTTCTCCGCAGCCCTTGGATCCCTGCTTATATGTGGGATTTCCTCTGGCTTTGTACTCATCAGAAGTTGGGGGTTAAAGGGAATATGAAGCATAAAGGTCTGGTAGACTGCACTTGTCCAAGAGTCTCTATTTACCCCGGGGTTATTGAAACCATGCAACATTTGTTTGTGGATTGCCCCTATGCAGTTGAATTTTGGGATATTTTTTACACATCTTGGTCTTTCAGCCCATTTCGGGTGGTAAATTGAGAAGTTTGGGTCAGGGGCGTTCTCCCCGGTTCCTGGGCAAAGTTTGACTCCTGTACGACGCTATTTATTGGATATGTAAAATTCCAGTTATGGCAAGCTCGTTGTGCAGTGACCCTGAGGCAGAGTTTCTTGTCTGGCGACCATGTTTTTTCTACGGTTCATCGGGAAGTCCTCAGATGGTGCACCTTTGAGCATAATTCAGCCTCCCCAGATATCTTTACAGCTTATGGTGGAGACATATGTGCTGGTTAGACATGGGTTAAGGGCCACCCCCCGGGTTTTTTTTTTTGTTGTTGCTGATTTTTATTTTTTAGCGTTGGCAGGATGTTTTCTACAGCTAAGGTGTGCGCCTGCTTTATGAGATGGATTGTAAAGTTTTCCCCTACTCTCCTACCGGGGAAGAAGTTAGGACATGTTTAAATCAAACAATTTTTCCCCTCCTTTTTGGAGGGAGGGAGGGGATCCTTCTAGTAGTAGGATACCATTTGAGGTTTACTAATTACTATTGGTACAGTATGACTGTAATACGTATCTGATTTCCTTTGTGTTCTGTACATTATAGTAGTATGAACGAACACTGTTTTATGCTATGCTGATTTTGAGGTTTGCCATAGAATTTTCCCCTGCTCTTTTAGTGGGGAGGGAATGAGGGTTATGCATGATCATGGATTTTTTTCTGATTGAGTATCATGTCTGCTGTAATACTTATCTCTCTTTCTGTTTTTGATTTCTTTCTGTCTGCATCTGTATGAAGTAACACAATTTGCATATTTTGGTTTAAGCTTTGAACAACCAATATCCCCCACTCATTTGGTGGAGAGGGAGAGGGGGTAACCTTATTGTTTTTTATAATTATGTTGAGTTTACAGTATGATACAACACTTCTTTGTATTTTCATGGATCCTCTCTTTCATGCTTTAGTAAGAAAATATTTTGTTTGTTATGAATGTTTCTTTGTGTTATGAATAAAAGATTCTTGGTTACTCGGTTGAAGGACAAAAGAAGGCCGAAGCCCATCGAGGATGTCCTCCACACATTGTGGATCATTGTTAAGTTATGTTCTTATTTAAAAGCCATTTGTCAAGTTTAGCTTTAAAAATATTCATGGTCTGACTATCAATGATATCCTGGGGCAGGGAATTCCAAATTCTAGGAGATTCCCCATCTCTGTTAGTGTGTGGGGGGTTATATCAATTGGAATGATTTAGGTTTCAGGTTAATGTATGATGTAATATTTATGTTTTTGATTTTATTTCTTTATGATTGTGTATGAAGTGATACATTTTTGTATATTTTGTTCTGAGTTTTGAATAAAAAATTCCCCTACTCTTTTCGAGAAGTGACATGGGATCTTTAACGCCCACCTGAACAACCACCAGAACAGGCAGATGACAGCACCTCAGTTTAATGTCTCATCCAAAAGATGGTACCTCAGGAGTGCAGCACCCCCCTCATGCTGCACTACAGTGTCAGTATTTGGATTTAACCCAAGTGCCCAGTGTGGGGATAGAACCCACAGCCTTCTGATCTCCCAGCCTCAGAGGCAAGTGTGCAACCAGCTGAGCCACTGACATACACTGGAGTTTTCCACAGTGACTTCAGCTACCATCAGGCGATTGCAAGTGTACAGACCAGCATCAAGCCCAACACCCCTTCCTTTTTCTGTTATAAAAGAAACTTCCGTAATCTTAATCACTCAGCATTTTTGTCTGACCTAGCTTTAATCAGATGGCAGGACTTTTATCTTGCCTCTTCCATCTCAGAGGCTTACAACAATATATTCTTGGATTTGGTTTTGGAGGTAATCAATAGGCATGCCCCCCTAGTTAAACTGAGAACCAGAAAGCACTCCTGCCCCTAGTTCACCCCTTCACTAAAGGCAGAGCTACGCAGAAGAGATGCCCTCTGGATGAAGGCATGCAAGACCAAATTGCCTGCTGACTGGGTTTTGTTCAGAGAGGCAAGGAACCACTGCATTAAGCTTATTAAGGCCATAAAAGCTACTTATTTTCAAACGGCACTGGACTCCTCGAAACACAATGCAACCAAATTCTGACAAACCCTGAAAGATATCAAGGGGCACAGCCATGCTTCATCCCTACCCTCCAAGACTGTTAATGGCCATACTGCCTTCACTGACAAGGACATTTTAGCCCAATTAAACAACCATTTCACAACTGATGGGTTAGCATTTGATGCCTCCCCTGTGAAACCAGTTATTTGATCCAGACACCACTACCCTGCCCTCCTCCCTCGCCAGTCCTGCACCCAAATTCTCCTTTAGCTCTGTCACCTACAAGCAGGTTGAAGACCTCCTACTGGCCCTTGATACCAGAAAAAGCGCAGGTACAGATCTCTTTGAACCCTTCTTTTTAAAGTTGGGGTACCACTGGTTAGTTGCTCCCATCACCATTTGTTCAATTTATCCCTCTCCCAAGGACTCTTACCCTGCCAATGGAAAGTAGTCCACATCACCCCGCTGTTTAAATCTGGTGACCCCAGCAACCTAAACAATTATCACCCTATCTCACTAAATCCCATGCTGCCAAAACTCCTTGCGAAACTAGTGAACACCCAATTAAGAAACTTTCTAAAATCATGTAATTTGCTCAACCCCCTCCAGTCAGGCTTTAGGCCCAATCACAGCACCATGTCCGCATTGTTAAAAGTAACCAATGACTGGCAAGTTGCCCTGGACACCAAAAATCATGTCAGTGCACTATTCCTGGACCTGAGTAAGGCATCTGATATGGGTGACCACGATTTACTTTTATCTATGCTATTCAACATTGAATTTGACAACACTGCTTTAAAATGGTTCAGCAGCTGTCTGGTGGGCAGGAGGCATCAAGTAAAATCACAAGGGGAGACTTCCCCCCTTAAAATATTACAAAGAGGTGTTCCACAAGGGTCCATCCTTGGGACCTTACTGTTTGCTATTTATATTAATAACATAAACGCCAATATTAACACAGCTAGTATCCACCTCTTTGCAGATGATACTGTGCTGTATGTTGCCAGACCCTCACTGGAGCTCGCCTGCACAGAACTGCAGCACGGCTTCGACATCCTCCAGCACAACCTCCTGCATCATAAATTGCTATGAAATGTGAAAAAAACAAAACAATGTTCCTCTCCCCACATGCCCCACCAGTCGTCTGTCCTATCACTGTTTATATTCCTCAGATCCTGACCCTTCTAGGGGAAATGCTTGAATTGGTAGACAAGTTCAAATATCTAGGCTTTTGGCTGGACAGCAAGCTTTCTTTTTCTGTACACCTTATTGAACTGGCTAAAAATTAAAACAAAGAATAGGACTTTTCTACCGCATTAAGCATCTGCTTACACACAAAGCCAAAATAAGATTGGTTCAGTCCACCTTCCTTGCCCTGCTGGATTATGCAGACTTCATTTACAGTCAATACCCCCTGGCTTGTCTCTCAAAGCTGGACACCCTATGGCCCTGTCTACACTTGTGTTAGCGGCAGCATAACGGTATCGGTAATGATTTAAGCCATACCGTTACAGTTCATCCACACTCTGCCGCAACCGTGCTCCCCATTCTGTGCTCTCACCCACCTCGCGTCCACACTGCTGCATTTCTCGCATGTTTCCCTACAGCTGCCATCACCCGATAATATTGAAGTGACATACACAATTCTAGAGTGCTGTGCGTCACTTCACAATGTATCCCAGCATGTCGCTACTCGTTTCCATGGCCACAGTAAATGGAAATTAGCGTGGTGGCATGGCTTGGGATTCCCAACAGGTGGTCTCTCTTATTGGCCCCTGTGTTGCTACACCAAGCTTCCCTCAGGACCCAGCAAGCGCTCACTGCAAGGAATATGCCTGTGTTCCTCTCGGCTAGAGGCAGTTTGAGTTGGCAGATGAAGAAATGGTGGAATGAGCGGTCACAGCATAAAAACATTATGCTGGGATAAGTCAAGATTCCACCATTTCTTCCTCTGCCAATGCAAACTGCCTTTAGCCCTCCCAGAGGGAAACAGCAAAGTGTGCCGCAATCCCTCATGGGATGCCAAGAGTGGCCATGGAGGATCGGGAGGACCGAGATCAAACACCTCACCCATGCGCACTGGTGAGTATTCAGATTCATGAGCGTTTTCAAGTGGCAAACATTCCTGCTACCGATATTGAGACTGCCTTCCAACAGGTCTTGAGATCGGTAGCAAAAAGGCATCAGATACCGTTACCAATGTGGATGCGAACCGTTTTTGCAAACTTCTGTAATGGTTGCGACCTGCGGTAACAGTACAAAGTGGCGAGTGTGGACAGGGCCTATATCACAGGGCTATCAGATTTATTACATTCGCCCCTTACAACACACACACCATTGTGCTCTCGATGCCCAAATTGGTTGGCAGTCCCTGAAAGCAAGGAGAGTAAAAAAAACAATCCTTTGGACATTTAGGACCCTCACAAATGGGCTCCCTAAACATATCTCTGACCTCTTCTCCATCTCCGCAGGCATTTATTCCCCTAGAAAATATGCCTATATTCTGCTCAATATGCCTAGAGTCAGAACCCAATTTGGTGCCATGTTCTCGCTACCCTCTAGAATGCTACCCAAAAATCCTTAAAACTCTCTAACCCAGCTGTATTATACTCCTTCAAGTGTCGTCTGAGACATTCTTTAAAGGCGTCATGTAGTTGCTACCCTTAACCTTTCATCGGCCCACTCAACCCATGCCCCGTTTACTTGTTGCACTTCTTCCCGACACCTTAGCACTTCTTCTACTTTATGCAAGTTTCTCCCTTTGACTGTCTTTTCACCTTAACCCCACTCCCTATCCTCCCTCCCTCCCTACCCTTACAATTACCTCTACATCCCTGTGCTATTGCCCCAACATCCCATGTCTACCTGAATTGTGACCCCTTATTCTATGTGGCATATAGTCTCTATGTCTGACCTGTTATGTATTATTTACTACTGTACTGCAATTGTCATGCTTAATGTTTGTAATTACTTCTTTTTACAACTGTATTTTTTCACTGTACTGCTGTATTCTGCTGTATTCAGTTGTGTGACTTTCCAGGGCCTCCTTGTAAATGAGCTTGCTCAATGGTGTTTCCCTTGGTTAAATAAAGACTGATTAATTTAAACTATCCATTAGTTTTAATTGTGCTACCCTGCATCCTGAGAGCCCTGCCACTGCCCAGGCATGTAGTCCACACCATACCTGTCCTGGACATGTAACCAGAGGAAAAAAAAGTGAGGGGGAGATGCGCGACCAAACCAAACACCCAAATAAACACAACCAGAGATAGTAACAGTAAAGTGAAATAACAAAAACTAGTAGCTGGGGCAAAGTGCATGTAAACCATTTGAACAACCTGTCATTCCACAACACTTCAAAGGTGCCACAAACATCTGACCACACTCATGTTGCCTGATGGTGGTGGGAAGTGGAGGATTAAATCGAGCACTATGCTGCAAGACCCAGAAAAATCAGGTCATGTGCAATGATTGTGGTATCACCAGTGCCATAGAGTTACCTCACCCCCCACATACACACACACACACACCAAAAGTCCTCATATGAACATATCAAAATGACAGCAGAAACAGGCCTCACGGTCTATTGAATCTGCTCGATGTGTATTAGCACCTTGTAATGCTGCTGCCTCCCTTCCCCCGATCCTATTACCCTTCCCCTATCCTAACCCCTCTTGAAGCTAACATCTTGAAGGCCACTACCTCACCCAGCAAGGAGTTCCACTTGTCCACCACTCTTTCTGTGAAAAAATGTATCCTCATCTCTCTCCTGAATCTACCCCCCCCCCTTCAATCTCAGTTGGTGTCCTCTCGTGTCTCTCCCCTTTCTCCTCTGGAAAATCTTCTCTGTATTAGTCTTGTTTATTCCCTTTAGGTACTTAAAGGTCTCAATCATATCTCCTCATCCCTCCTCTCTTCCAGAGAGTATGCATTCAACTGCTCTAGTCTTTCCTCATATGACTTGCCCTCCAATCCCTGGATCATCTTTGTAGCTCTACGCTGTACCCCTTCCAACAATTTGATGTCCTTCTTAAGGAATGAACATCAGTACTGTACACAGTACTCCAGGTGGGGCCTGACCAGCAACCTACACAGGGGTAGAATAACCTCCCTACTTCTGGAGGAGAACCCTCTAGTTATACACCCCAGCATTTTGTCGGCTTTTGCCGCCGCCCTTCTGCATTGAACAGAGTTGTTTATGCTCCCTGTTATGATCACCCCCTAGGTCCTTCTCTTCTGTGGAGCAACCCAACTGAAACCTATTTAAGTGATAATCCCTCCCCTATTCCGGGCTCCAAAGTGCAGAATCTTGCACTTCTTGGCGTTGAACCCCAGCTGCCATTTATCTGCCCACTCCTGCAGCTTATTCAGGTCCTCCTGCAACCCCTTCTCCCCTCTGTGTCATCTATCACAGATCCCATCTTGGTATCATCTGCAGACAGACTTATTTTGCTTCGGATCCCATTCAAGATATCTGCAATGAAAATCCCAAACAGTACTGGTCCCAGCATGGATCCCTGTGGAACCCTGCTCATCACCGCTCTCAGTGATGAGAGTGCCCCCCACCACTACCACCCTTTGCTGTCTCCCCTTCAGCCAGTTCCTGATCCAGGTCACTATTTTTGATCCTGCCCCCACATACTCCAGCTTTCCCCCCACTCTCCCATGCGGCACTGAATCAAAGACCTTACTGAAGTCCAAGTACAAGACATCCACAGCTTGACCCTTGTCCAGTTCCCATGTCACTCAACCACTCAACCATAGAACTCTATCAGGTTTGTCTGGCATGATCTGGCTGTGGCAAACCTGTGTTGCTGCTCATCCTGGATACCGTTTGCCTCCAAGAAGCTCACAAGCCTCTCCTTAAGGATGGTCTCCATGAGTTTGCCCTTGATCGAGGTGAGGCTCACTGGTCAGTAGTTCTCTGGTTCATCCTTTGGACCACTTTTATGGACAGGCACCACGTGGGCCATCCTCCAGTTCTGTGGCACACATCCTGTGTCCAGGGAGGTATTGAACAGGTCTGCCAGCAGCCCCGCAAGGACCTCTGCCAGTTCCCTCAGTACTCTAGGGTGAATGCCATCTGGCCTAGGGGCTTTGTCCATTCTTAACACCCGCAACTCCTCCAGCACCCTGTACTCTATGATCCCTACATCTGTTGTCCTCCCTCCTTACCCACCCACCCCATTTGCCTGAGGTATTTGCCCCACCTTCTCCTGCATGAACACAGAGCAGAAGTACTTGATCAGTGCCTCTGGCTACTCCAACCCCTTCTCCACCCACCCCCATCTTTTTTGATCCTTACAAGCTGGTCTTTGCTTCTCCTTTTCTCGCCTATGTAATGGAAGAAGTCCTTCTCCTCTTTTGATGTCCTGCACCAGTCTTAGCTCTCTGGACGCTTTGGCACCCCTGACCAATCTGGTGACCTCCCTAGACTTTACCCTGAATATATCTTTATCTTCTCCCCCCCCACCCATTTTTCTATACTTCCGAAATGCCACCCTCTTGGCTCTTACCCCTTCCCTGACCTCTGGTGACAGCCAACTGGGTTTCTTTGTCCTGCCCTTCTTGTTTTTTCCCTACTGCAGGTCTCTGTTGCCTCCGCCAGCCCTCCCCTTATTATATTCCACTTCTGATCTGCATCCATGTGTTGTTGGATGTCTGACAGGTGCCTGCTCAGAATTTTCCCCATCATCATAAAGTCCGCCCCCCCTAAACTCAACCACCCTTGTACCCGTACCCCTTGTGTCCCTCCCTATGTTTAGCATGAACCACACCAAGTACTGGTCACTCCCAGCAAGCGGTTCCCCCACTTCTAGGTTCCTTACAGCTTCCCCATTATCTAGTACAAGGTCCAAAGTCCTTTCCAGCCATGTCAGCCCCTGTACCAGCTGTGTCAAGAAGCTGTCCTGCAAACCTTCCAACAGGACCCCCCTCCCTTGCACTCAAGGTGGCATATGTGCTCCAGTCCACCCCTGGTAGGTTGAAATCTCCCACCACCACTGTGCTTCCCTTCCTGCTTACCCTTTGAATTTGATCTGCCAGTTCCCAGTCCAGGTCACAACCCTGTGATGGTGCCTGTACACTACCCCCATCGTCAGTGTCCTATTCCTCGTATCCTGGAACCGCATCCACAGAGCTTCTGTCTTCCCCTCCTTTCCTTCCTCCCTTATGCACTTAATCCCCTCCCTCACATAGATCAGCACCCCACCCCCATTCCCCTTGGCCCTATCCTTTCTGAATAGCCTGTACCCTGGGATCACCATATCCCAGTCCTGATACTGGGTAGTCCATGTTTCCGTGATGGTCGCTATGTCCACCAATTCCACAGCCAAGAGAGCCTGTAACTCCGCAGTTCTGTACCTTAGGTTTCTTGCGTTCAGTGAGGTGACCTTACAGCCTATTGCCTCCCCAACCTTACCATTCCTCTAACCCCCTCTGGTCCTCTCTGTGCCCCCTCCTCACTGCCATCACTTCTAACTAGGGGGTGAGCACCCTATGCTCCCCTTTACGGACATTGTTTCTAACAACAGTCCCCTCACCACCACCCCTTCCTAGTTTAAATCCACCCTTGTTGAAATATACCCCTTCTTTCCCTGTTTGTGTATGCTCTTCCACTCCTTGCTCAAATGTAACCTGTCCCCTGCATATAGGTCACTGTTGTCCCAGGTCCTGCCCCAGTCTGACACCAGTCTGTATTTCCTGGTTCAGCACCAGTCCCTCAGCCACCCAATGAACTCCTCTATCCTTTTTATTCTCTCTGTATTTGCACATGGTACTGCACCTCAAAGAATGCCACTGATACCCCCACCTCCTCACACTGCCTACCCAATTCCTCGAACCTCCCCTTTACCACCTCCACTGTTTCCCCGGCCAAGTCACTTGTTTCCACGTGCACCACTACATGTGGTTTCATCCCCCTTCTGCTTTCGCACTTGAGAAGTGCCTGCTCTGCCTGCGGTCAACCCTGGAATTGCCTCGACCCAGCTATGACTGTGCCTTTCCCCACTTCCTCCTCATCTGATCCCCTTTAGTATGGAGTCCCCCAGCACCAACACCCCCCCATCATTCTGATCCTGACCCCCTTCCACTGTGATCCCTGTCCACTCCCCCGGAACTCTGCTGCCTCCTCCTTACATCCCTCATCTGCATCTTTTGTGCTCCTTGCATCCTTCCCCCCCGCTGCATCCCCTCCTGTTACCACCTCTCCCTCCTCTACCCTACCCTTTCTCTCCTATCTCTGTTTCTCATTGTAATTCCTGCCTCCTGGACCTTCCCTATCCCTCTCTTGCAGCTCTGATACCTCCCCTTCCTCTGCCAACACTGCAAACATACTGCATGATAATCCAGCAAGGGTGCCCATCACCGCCTCCTTCTTTCCATGAACCCTCCCCTCCTCCTACTGCACCTCCGCTCACCTCCCCTATATCCTCTTTATATCACCATGTTTAGCTCTGCAGTTACTTCTCTGCATCTCCCCGCCCCTCCTTAGTGGGGTCACTCCTGCCTCAGCTCCCCCTCCCTCACTCTCCTTAGTTCCCTCCATAACCCCAATACTTCATCCTCCAATTTCCTTAGCCTGCAGCAAATTGAACAGCCTGCTAGTTTCCATAATAAATTCATCCAAATATCTGCTCTAAATCCATTGCAACTCACTATCCTCTCTGTGCCTGCTGCCCTCTCTCCCTCCACAGCGCCCATCATTCCACCCTCTATTCTGCAGCCTCCATCCACCAGTATCCATATCTGTCCACTTTCACCAACCCTCGCGTTTCCTCCCCTTGCAGCCCTTCACACCACTCCCCATTATTTGCGTTTGGCTAAAGAGTATCCCCACCTCTGTTCCCCGTGATTGGCTTACATGTATCCCCACACCTGTCCCCCACTCCTTACTCTTGTACTTAACTTATATGCTCTATTACTAGTCCAATATCAGTCCTTCTTTAACCCCCTGGTCCTCATTTGAAGGCCTTTACTCAGTAACACATTAATACAATCCCCTCAGTGTACTACATTAACACAACAACACATTAGTACAGTTCCCTTCATGAGTCACGAATGTAATAAGGTGACCAAGCCTGGCATGGTGGCCTGGTAGCTTAAAGGCCACTCATGACCCCCCCCTTCAGACTGGGCGCACCCCATTTTAACATGCTACACACTCTGCAGTAGATACAGAGCTCTCTTGCCTATGTCCCCAACAGAGGAGGCAAGGCAGGAGAGCGGGAGTAACTAAGAAGATGCTGCAGACCCTAACAGTAATGATATGGATCTTCCAAGAAACCCCCCAGCACATGGTGGGCTCATGTGCAGTGTAATACCTCCCACCTGTCTTCCTTAAGCGGTACGGTATTTACTATGAAAAATTTTAGACCAACTTAAAATATCGCAACGGTGACCATATATTAGCCTGAAAATGAGAAAACACAGATGACAGAGATACACAGTCAGACCCTAAGTCCTCCAAAACGTCCAAGGGTTTTTCCTGATAACTGGGAGACAGCAAGGATGTGTTCCAGAGTCTAGCTTTTGCTTAACACAGTAACCATTTCTAACCATTTTTACTTCCACAGTTGTTCCCTCTCCAGGTACCCCTTCCCCATAATAAAGCTGTTGTAAACACCCTGCAAATGGGGATTCCTGTAAAAGTCTGCCTGGGTTTACCTTAGCCAGGCCACTCTGTTCTTCTTCTGCTATTTTCTGGCTTCTTCCAATTCCAGCAAGCAAGTTTTTCAGCCCCTCAGGTCTTGCCCTGCCCCTCTGGTGCCCCATTCTGCAGCCCGGGTGAAAATCCAGACCCTCGGGGCTCAAGATCTCCCACTGTGTTGTTCTACCCTCAGGGCAACGGGAATCGTGTGGACGCGAGCGGCACCTTTCATCTTCAGCCGCTCAAAATTGTGGTTGTTTTGGGGAGTGTTCCATTGGTCCCGGGATCCCCTCCACCTAATTGGGACCCAGGAACCACAGACAGGCCGCTCCTCTAAATGTTAAAGGAATTTAGTGAGTTGTTGGATCCGGGGCTCATCCGAATATTTATGAGCTGAAGCCCCAGTCCTGTTGAACATTTATTAGTGCCTGTCTGCCTCAGGGCAGCTGTTCTTGGCTATGGCTGAGAAAAGGAAAAGAAATGTTTTATTATAATTTAACTGCTGCATGTGTGTTGGGGAAAGTGTGTTACCTGGGGTAATTGAAATTAAATGAATGCTTTACACTGACTGTACCAGATAAATATTGGGACTCAAAATGCCAGCCTGTCTGCTGCTGCAAGGGAGCTTAAACATTTGCAGTAGTGACAGGAAAATGAGCACAGCAACACCCTTCATCTGTGCAGTGACAGCAAGTATCCCACCTGGGCTACAGAATTGTGGGGCATTGGGGAAAATACCTTTTATTCCCTGGCTGCACCAGAACTTTATTTCAGGACTGTGCTAATTCTGCTACAGGGACAGTGGGTTAAGCAGCCATTGCAAGCAGCCACAGCCAATTGGAAAGCCAGGAAAATAAAGTCAGGCCTTGTGGGACTTTCACAACAGCTCATGGGTAAATGCCAAGTGCTCATGGGGACTTACAGGGGCCTAATTCTAGGCGCCAAAACACCAGACCAACAGTGCATCAAATAAGCTTCATGCATTGTTCATTTCTGTGACTGACAGGTCCTCCAGCCAATCGGAGGCCAATCACCCCATCTCTACCACCAATCAGAAGCCTTGGGAAAGCCCTATAAGAGACAGTGCAAGCCAGCATTTTGCCAGCTTGAAGGAGAGCGAGAGCAGATTCCAGCCTGCTGAGAGCCCCCACAGTGGTGGGGGCTCAGGCCCCTGCCATGCTTCTGGGCCTGGGTTGTCCATCTAAGTCCCTCCATCCTGGGGGGGTGTTATTTTATCTGAATTAAAATTAAAATAATTTAGTTAAGTTCGCAACTGCTAGCCTGGAGGTTGCCAGCAGGGGTCGATCTCAACATTGTTTTACTAGCCCAAACCCTAGTGCAAATTGACCAGGGCTAGTGCAGCTAACTCTCTACTTGTCCGTCTTCACTAGTGCAGGTTTTCATGGCTGTTAATGAAGTTAAAAAGTCTCTACTTTAGCAGGCTCTAGTCCTCATGCTAATCTCTCTCAATGTTCCAGATGGCCTGGTGTGATTAACACTACTGTTATACTTATGTGTTGTACTGCTATACTGTGTATTTTCGTTTGTCTTACTGTGACAAAGTACCTTTGTAAATGAGCCTATGGCTCAAAGGTTTTCCAAACTGCTGTTTAAATAAAATAAAATAAAAAAATAACAGCTCATTGAGACCTGCAATTATCTGGCAGTTCAAGAGGGGGGTCCCACAAAAGACTCAAAGTCAGTCATTATCACTCCACTGTTAGGACTTTCAGCTAGTGTCCAGGGTGTGATCAAGGCTAGAGTGCTGTTAAGTCACTAGCTTCCAGTTTTCTGAATGTGTCTCTAACAATTTGTCCCTTATTTTCCCTTTTTTTGAGTGTCTGTATTCAACATTTCAGTGACAAAATGCAAGGAGGCATACAGGGTTGACCCCTACAGGCGGTGGGTTTTATCCCAGCCTCACCATATCTTCCCTCTCCCCTCCACATCTCTTAACTCTTTTATTTTATTTATTTACTACTAGGATTACAAAGGTTCCGTGTCAGCAATGGGTGCAAGCAAAACAATGGTAAGATACAAGTTCAGGAGGTTAACACAGAAGCAAGCAGAGATAAGATACAATACAGAGGTAAGATACAATACAGGTGTTCTTTTACTGGACACCACTGCAGACCAGACTCTGAAATGACTATCCACAGATTCATAGCTGCCATTACTAGCAAGTGTAGGGTGTCCCCAGCTCTTCTAAATGGACCATGCCAGCTATCACCATCCATACAGTCCCACCCTTATCCCACCCAGCATGCCCTTGCATCCTAAAAACAAAACTTTGGATCACGTACTGTATGATATGAAAAAAAACCTTAATACAAACATAATTTGAAAGCTTAAAATAGGCATTCCTGAGGTACATAGATCATCCTATACAGCAATAGAGATAGTATACCATTATGCATGTGTACTGTTTCCCCTTGGCTGATGAAACGGTGTTAAAGAAAATATGTTATTGTTGGGGCACAGTATATCAAAATCATTGCTTTTAAGAATAAAAATGTCATAGTTTTCTATTTCCCAAGCCCCTTAGGTTTGTGTAGCCCCCACCCAAAATAAATCTTAGATATGCTCCTGGCTCACTTGAGACAGTACAAAAACTTCCAGAGGTGCAGGTCTCCAGTTGACTATAGGGTGGGGGCTGATCGTGTCTTTCTCTGCCTGACTCTGTTTATTGCCCTGTGGGTGGTAGTGACAGTGTGGTGAAGTGCATGATGATGTCAGCTACTGTGTGTGCAGAGCTAGGATTGCTTGACTGAATATTTGCTGTTGTGATGTCCTCTGGTTTGGTGGTGGTAGTAAGGCAGAAAGAGGAAGAGAGGAGGCCATGATACGAAACTCTGGGGGGGGGGGGCGCTCAGTGTGTGTGATGACATTGCAGTCTTTTTTCCTGCTGGGGAGCTGGAAGCAATGTGGGAACAGGATAAATGTGCAATAATCAGAGTATTTCTTGGCTTCCACTGTTTACTGTATAAGTGATCAAAATCTACCATTATAATTGAGGGCTAGTGTAACCATCTGCAGGCTAGTGCAATTTTGAATCAACATGCCCTGCTGGCTAGTGCAAAAAAAGTTTTAAGGTTGACCCTTGGTTGCCAGAGATGTCCTCCAGGCACTAACCCTCCCTCCCACATCAGGGAATGATGTGGACTGAAGACCAGATTACATCATGCAGCGATGAGAGCGCTGACCAAAACCTCAGTTGTGAGAGGACTGAAGATGCCAGGATGCCTTCTATTGTGGATGACCACCCGTGGAGGACCTGCGTGAGTACCCCTGTACCCCCTAGTGCACAGACAAAGTATCTTGCAAGTTCGCTTATGGGCCGCTCAGCCCTTGTTGTTGTTCTGAGCTAAGAAAGAAGAAATAAGTAATCTTAGGGCCAACATGTCCCCTTATCTTCCAAGTTGAGATACAGTAAAAGCAATCAGTCTGTGCCACTTTGCCCTCAAGAGATTGTCGGCTGAAAGTTGTTCTATTGCACCTTGCCTGCTGCCAAGCTGTCCCAGTGCAGGTGTATTGAATTATATGTGGTTAAATCATATAAATATGTTGATGAGTATCTGTACTATCTATTGGTCAATATTGCCCTGCTGAAGCTGCCAGCCAAGGTCACGTTGTCACTTCAATGAGGACATGAGGCCCTGGAGCATTCTATACCTGGATTATACCTGGAAATGACATATTTCTATCTTGCCTGCTTATGTCTAAGAATAGAGATGCTTGGCAAAAGTACTGGTATATAAATGTGCTGGATGTGGCAGTATGATAGTAGAGATGCTTGACAGAAGTATTGGCATATGAGTGTACTGGATGTGACTACCATTTTCATTGTGCTGAATGTTCGGGATTTGTGAATCCAAGATCTTGCCAAGTTGCCTGTTCTGAAATGTTCAGTTTCTGTGATGTGCAGGGCAGAAACTAGATGTTCTCTACCACCGCTCCCTACGATTCATAACAAACTCCCTCCCTCTAACTCATTATTGTGATCTATATGCCTTAGTTGGCTGGCCCTCGCTCTCTGTTAGACGGACAGTCCATGCAGGTACATGGACTTTAAAACTCCTTCAGAACAAACTACTGCATTACCTATCCTCCTTAATACATATAGCGCACAGTGTCTACTCACTTAGGAAGTCCGAGTTAGCCCTATTTGACGATTTAGGACCCGCACTCCTTTGGGAAACTTGTTATTTCATGCTCACTGCCAACTATTTGGAATCGACTACAATCATTTTTGAAATTAGCCAGTATTGTCCCTGTTAACTTTTTCAAAAGGATAGTTATGGCAAAACTAAAAGACACCTGCAACTGTCTTTAATGAATTGCCTTCACTAAGACATAAACTAGTGATTCTGCGATATCCCAGGTTCCATTTCGCACCACTGTCAGTGCCTTAGGTGGAATCTTTGTTGAATTGTTATGGAATTATTGTTATTTTCCAATGTATGTAATGTATTGCCTTTACAAACAGTACAAATTTCTCTTCGTGAACCGAGAGCTTCCTGGGAGCTCTTTATCATTTTGCCCACTGCGTATTATGATGCAAGCTCTTATCATGATGAATTCTGTTTTTTATGATGTAAGCATTTAACTATTTGTCTGTAAGTCAGTCACAGGACTTCATTGTGAATGTATGTATGTCTCAGGACCTCCTTGTGAATGAGCTTGCTCAATGGAGCTTTCCTGCAATAAACTTGAATTTGAACTTGAATCCCTGCCTTTCTGTGACCAGCAGGGCCACCCCGTTACTCTGCCAAATGCAGGGCAATCCCTGCCTTCTTGATAAAGATTAACAGTCATTGTTGAAAGTTCTTTCCAAGTCTGCCCCTCCCTTCTAATCAAAGCCGGCCAACTCGACCAGCTGCAGCATCCACCAGGCCTGCAACATCCAGAACTTTGGTATCTGGGTACCCAGTATATAGTATGAGATTGCAGGGTTTCAGCTGTATTTGGGACTAGTACCAGTAGTGGAATAATTATTGTGTAACATCTGATTTAGTCAGCAGTTTAGATAGCCAGGGCTCTGGATATCATGTTGGTCAATTAAATTGTGATTGCCTTTTCTGTAATCTAGAAGCCATCCAGATGGAGGGTTCACCAGCACAAAACCAACTCTTGCACATTTATAAATAGCAATCAGCACAACCTCTATTCCTCCTGTTTCCCCATCCTAACTCCTATGTCCCCCAAATAAATCTTGTTGTTACTGTTTTTGAAGATTTTCATGTGTCAGCATATTATTAGAGAGCGTCATTAATTACGGAATTGTTGAAATATGGGGAAATGTCTATTGGGTCATGTCTGGGGGTGATAAATGGTATTTGTGGGTGGTATAACCTCTCAGGGGGTTATACCGTGTAACAGCTAGCCCATGTAAAAGTATACTCTGAGTGGAGGTACTGCGCACTGTTAGCCACTTGCCAACGGAGGGGAAAGAGGGAGACCTGACCTGACCTGGAGGCCCCCCCCCTCGCCTTTTCCTCAAGGACTCGCGCCTTCAAGGCTGAACTCCCTAGTGGAGGTGCCGGCTTGACTGGCAAGCTCCGGCAGGCCTCCTCGGGAATATCGCTTTCAGGACTCACGGGCTGCTTCCCTCACCTCTGGAAAACGAATCGCCCCTGCTGTTGCAGGTGTACTTTTAAAACCTACCCTGCTGCAGAATCATCAGTCCAGCGGCGAGCCCTGCTCTACCGACGGCATCAGATGTCTTTTTTTCAAACTTTGGCGCCAAAACTGCCTTTGTCCTTTGTGCCCTGTGATTGGCCGCTGCTGCCGCACACCTCTCAAGCCCTCCTGACTTAAGGAGAGCTCCCCAAGGAAACCTTTCACCACTTGCCAATGGAGGGGAGAGAGGGAGACCTGACCTGGAGGGTCCTCCCCCCTCGCCCTTTCCTCAAGGACTCGCGCCTTCAAGGCTGAACTCCCGAGTGAAGGTACCAGCTTGACTAGCAAGCTCCGGTGGGCCTCCTCAGGAATATCGCTTTTGGGACTCACAGGCTGCTTTTTTATTGCCCTCCCAACTGCCCTGTTTGTGTGGTGAGATTAAATCCTTGCTTGCTCCGCCCACTGGCTGCTAACTGCCTATGGGGTTGGAAGGGGCAGCGCTGTTTCTGATTCTGCCTATCCCTGGTCAATGTGCTCGGAACTGTGTTCTACTTGGAGTTTCTCTCCCTGTGCATCCTGACACTCTCTCACAGCCTAGGACCTGCTGACCTCATACCTACCTGCTTAGCATCACTCCTCTATCCCCTGGACCCTGCCCCGGTGCTCTGTGCACTCAGGAACTGTTACTTGTCCTCTCTGGCCTCTCGGTGCACCTGACTGTTGTTTATGCCAGCCAGATCCTGCTCCCTCTGTGATAATTTCTTACTGACAGGCCACTGTGGTTACTTATGCTTAGCCCATTCTATTCTGTGTTTATTGCATTCTTGCCAACCCAGCTTATTCGATTAATTCTGCTACAGTTTGATTTACCTAAGTGTTACTGATATTACTAATGTGACAACTTGACCTACAGTTAAGTCGCTCAGATCACAACACCTAGCAAGCCCTCCTCTGGGATTCTGTATCCTGCCTGACTTCTGTCCTCAGTCATCACTCTGCCCCCTGGTCCTCCAGCTCCTTATACTCCACTACCCTTGAGTCACCACCACTACTAGTGGAGTATTCTGGGCGGGCATCCCTCATACCTCTCCCAGGTCCCTACACAGGCCCCTGCTCCCACTCTCCCCAAAAGGTGCTTTCACACACATGTATCCGCCTGAAGTGGATCACCTGCAATAACTGTGCCCCAGTTCTTAAATGGAATCTCTCAAGGTAATCTGCTCTTCTCCCCCCCCCCACAATGCTCCCCTGGCTATCCTCATCCTGGGACTTATGTCCCTCCACCTTGCCACTGCTTCTGGCTTGGGCAGAGACCATGATTGGTCCTCCCCCCCCAGCACAGTGACCGACTTTACCTTCTCAAACCTCATGGCCAACGCCGTGGGTCCCTGCTATCCCCCTAGCGGATTGTTACCAAGACTCATCCTGTCTCAAACCAGAACAGTGCGACGTCAGGTCTGGAGGCTAGTGATCAAAAGGTCTCTCCTTAGAGGACTCCTCCTGTGGCTATTCTTACTGACCCTTGCCCTATCTGGAGACATTGAATCAAATCCTGGCCCTCCCCGGCCCCACCTCTGACTCTCCCCAGAAATGGTGGCTGGGCAAGGGTTTGAAAGTAGCTCACCTCAACATTCGGAGTCTACTTCCCAACCTCGATGAGCTCGCCGTGTGGGCCACTCTATAAGCCTGACATCTTGGGGATAACTGAGACCTGGCTCAAACCCCAGATTCCTGACTCTGCCTGTGGGCTCCCTGCCTACGAGTTCAAACAGTTGGACAGAACCGGAAGCAAAAGGGGTGGAGGCATCCTGATTTACTATAGGAGCCACCTCAACATATCCCTAATTAATCACAGCTCCTCGCCGCCATCATCCTGTGAGCTGCTCCACTCCATGCTTCTACTTGGCAACGCCAAAAAACTGCACGTGGTGTGTACCTACAACCCCCCTAAGGGAGGGCTCCAGGGCCTCACCCACCTCCTGGACACTGTCTGTCCCAGAACCAGGGACAATGAACTCCTAATCCTGGGGGATGTGAACCTAAATTGGGCAGGGGATAATGTCAAGCAGTTTGAGGCCTTGCTTGCCACCCAAACCCTGACGCAACTTGTACAGGAGGCCATCTGACAGAAGGCAAACGGTACCTCCTGCTCCCTTCTGGACTGGATCATGTCAAACCGTCCCAAGAGGATCTCCTCTGCAGGGACCCTACCCAACTCAATCTCTGACCACTCTCCTGTTCTCTGTATCTGTAAAATCCCCTTCCCTAAGGTCCCCCATAAAATCATCCAGGTCCGAAACTTTGCCAGGTTCAACCCGGACCTGTTCATGGAGGAACTAAGGCTCACTGACTGGACAGAAGTCTACAGAGCCCAGGACCCCTCCTCCGCTGTTGCTGCATTCCACAACATCTTTGTGGACCTACAAGATAGGTATGCCCCTATCACTAGGCGTAGGGTCCGTGGGACAGCCACCCAGTGGTTGCATGGGGGCCTCCTCTCCCTCATGTGAGCGAGAGACAAGTGCTGGGCACGGTTCAAATGTTCACATGATACTACCCTGTTTCAGCAATATAGAAAACTCAGAAATGAGTGTAAGAAAACTATCAGGGGGGCCAAAAGTGATTTCTGCAAGGCCGCCCTTCTCAGCTCTGCTAAGGACCCCAGACAGTTCTGGAGAACCATTCAAACACTGGTCAGTGGTCGCTCCAGCTCTGGGGTCACTGACATGCTCATCGGAGGAGCCTCCTGCAACAATCCTCACACGATTGCCAACGCTCTTAACTCCCATTTCACTGACCTCCCTACTGTCCTCCCACATGGGTCTACGGCCTGCAATACAAACAGCCCTGCTCCCACGACCCAGCGGGAGTCTGGCCTGCCCTGTCCTCCATTCCACCTAAGGGTGGTATCGGTAAACAAGGTATGGTCTTTTCTCCAAGGTCTCTCCCAATATGCAAGCCCAGGCCTAGATAACCTGGAGCCCAAGCTCCTCAGACTTGGCGCCCCCCACATTGCCACCCCAGTGGCCCACATCTTCAACCTATCCCTTACCCAGAGACAGATCCCAGATATCTGGAAGGTTGCCAAGGTCGTCCCTGTCCTAAAGCAGGGCAACCCCAAAATCCTGGATAACTACCGTCCTATAGCCATCCTCTCGGCTGTCAGTAAGCTCCTGAAAAAGGTTGCGGCCAAACAACTCTTGGAGTATATCCACACCCACGGACTGCTGTCCCCTGCCCAACACGGCTTTCATAAAGGACACAGCACTACCATGGCACTCATCTCTGTCTCTTCCAGCATCAGAGCAGCAATGGATCTGGGGCAACTCTCAGGTGCTGTGTTCATTGATTTATCCAAGGCCTTCGACCTCGTGGATCATGACCTGCTCGTCTCGCAGATGAGGTCCCTTGGCCTGTCCCCCCCTGCTCTAAACTGGGTCTCTGACTACCTGCATGGCAGAGAACAACTAACTAAATTCAATAAAGTCCTCTCTGCCCCCCTGCCTGTAACCTCTGGTGTTCCACAGGGCTCAGTGTTGGGACCCCTACTCTTTTCCCTGTTTATTAATAATCTCCCTGCTGCGGCCTCCAGATGCCAGGTTACCATGTACACGGATGATCTGGTCCTCCTGGCCCACTCCACAGACACAGCCACCCTAAACCGCCACCTATCAGAGGACTTCAGGAACATCCAGGTATGGCTCTCCAACCAGAAGCTGGTCCTCAACCAGAAAAAAACACAGGCCATGTTATTCGGCTCATCAGCCAAAATTCGGGCCTCCTCAGTTCCTCTGCAAATCAACTGTGAAGATGGTACCCCTCTTCTTACTGTGACCTCCCTCAAATATCTTGGTGTGACGCTTGACCCCCAACTGGACCTGGGAAGTCACATCCACAACGTTTGTAGTGGGGTCAACTGCAAGCTGGGCTGGCCTGCAGGGCTAGGTATAACCTTACCCCGCGGCCTGCCTGGCTTTTGCCAGGGGAGTATTACTCCCTTCCCTCAGCTATGGTTCCCACCATTTGCTCATACTTCTAAGTTCCTCCTTAACAAGTGGAGCACGACGTACAACATCTGTCAGTTTGCTCTGGCCACCCCCCCCCCCGTCTTACCCATCACTGTGAACTCTATGATAAGCTAGGATGGCTATCCCCGACCAATCACCTTAACTTTGGCACTGGGTGCCTAATGAGCAAAGTAATCAGCTCCGGCACCCCTCCGGAACTGGCTCGGCTTCTCGACCCTGCTGACCTCTCACCCTACCCTCTGAGATCTCAGGGCCCTGGCCTACTAAATGTACCCGCCACCCGCACCCTCATGGGTGATCGGAGCTTCGCAGCTCATGCACCTAGGCTCTGGAACTCCCTCCCTCCCTGAAAGGGTCCGCACTGCCCCTTCCCACAAGCTTTTCTGGACCTCCCTGTGGGAACACCTCAAGCTGGCCTCTCGTTGTGTATGCCTAAAGCCACCCTAGCACATAGTTCCCGGTTGTCACTAGCCAGATGGCTTCACCTCTCCCGTGCTGCTACCTGATCTCACTCACTACCCTAATGCCTGTCACTGTGGTGATCCTACACACCTTATTCTTTGCTTGCCCTGTTGGATATTGTATCTAATTTCTCAATTGTATCTTTCCCCCAGTCTTGTTAACTGGGTATACCTTCCAATCAAATGTAAAACTGTTTTTCTCTCCTGCTTTGTTGTATTGATGCACCTGTTATACCCTGTTGTACTCTCCCGGGTCGTTCCTGAAAATAGGCATGAAACTTGTCTAGTGTACCTACCCGGTTAACAAAAACTAAATAAATAAAGAACCAAATGTAAGTTAACGAACCCAAACCCCTCAGCCTAGCTCCTAGGTAGTAGGCAGAGGTGTAACACTAGGGATAGCGCCACCTAGGGGTTACACTGTGTTTTGTTGTTTGAAATTGCTGTGTGAAGGGTGCTTTGTGTAAACTAACTGTAAAGTGTATATGGTATTGGGAAATGGTTTGGCATCCAGGGTGTAGGTTGGTTCAAAGGCGAGGTGGGTAGGTACAGCATCCCAGGGGGTCGTACCAATCACGCACCTGCCCCACTGCAATTCACTCTGGGTGGAGGCACCATGCTATTTTATTCTTTTCTTTGGGATAGAATCCCTGAACACCACAGTAGCAGGACCCAGGCCCCTTAACCTGTGTGAAGGTCAACAGGCAGGGGTAGCAGCCCACGTGCATATGGCACCTGGGCTAAAACAGTGAAATGAAACGATCCAGACCAGATGAATCCTGATCCAACATAGTGAAAGGAAGCCATCCAGACCAGATGAATCCTGATCTGGCATAGTAAAAGAAAGTGATCCAGACCTCTGAAAGATAGCTCAGCAAAGAGGAGCGCCCGACACTGCTGAAGCAGGGAGACCAGCCCTCAGAGGTAATCAGAACTGTGAGTAATCTAGGGTTCCAGCCCTGCACCTAAAAGGTATAGCTAGTTGGGTGGGATCTTGAAGTAAGAAGATCCAGGCAGGACTGTAGCAGGAAACTGATAGGCCCAGGCAGAAGACCTGAAGAGACCATCGGGCACATTCCTGTTGGATTACAAATGGGGGCCCCTTTCTTTGGTTCAATTTGTTTGACTTTTGCTTGTGCAACATTTACTTCTAAGCATTCCGTTGGGCCTGAACTCTGCTACCCATCAGCTCAACTTGGTGTGGTACCCACTGCAACTGTGTGGAGAGCTCTCATGTAAGGCCTTCGTTGGGAAAAGTAGGGTGCACCTCCCCTGGGAAAAGTGGATTGATGAGGGAGGACCCTGTGGGTTTGTTTGTGAAATGAAATGTCTGAGTCACAATCATTGTCACTTCTGTAGGAGGTGATACTTACCTTACGCTGTGCTTGCCCACCTTGTCCTAATCATTTGCATTCTGTTTGCTGATGTTGTATTTTGCTGTACGCTGCAACTGTTCTAGTGCTGCATCACCTTTGTTGTAACTCTCCTGGCTCGTACCTGAAAATAGGCAGTTGCTGCCTAGTGTACTTACCTGGTTAACAAAAATTAAATAAATAAATTGTCTGGGGAGTTGTTACTGTGTAGGAGGGGAAACTATTACTTCCTTGCGGGTAATATGTACAGTGCCCAGTTATCATTTGTTCTATCCCAGGTGGAGGCACCACATCATCTTATAAGCACCTAGGTTGTCCGCAATTGGCAGAAACCATGCCAGCCCTCTCAGAGAGGCAAAAGAGAGGTGGGACCCCCTGAGGGCCCTGGGCATACATAAATATCTACTGGAGCATCATCTACATAGAAACATAGAATTTGATGGCAGATAAGGACTGCTTGGCCCACCTAGTCTGCCCATTTCCCTACCTACAGGATAAGCTGCAGATCCTAGTTAACCAACAGCCTATTTCTTCCTACCCCTTCCCCACAAGAATTGCCTTATGTCTGTCCCATGCATTCTTGAATTCTCCCACAGTTTTACACCCCACAACCTCCTCAGGAAGGCAGTTCCATGCATCCACCACCCTCTCTGTGAAAAAAAATTTCTTCACATTGCCCCTGAGCCATCCCCCCTCTATCTTCAAATTGTGTCCCCTTGTTCTTGCACATCTCTTTTTCTGAAAGATGCTACCCTCTTGGACTTTGTTGATTCCACAGAGGTACCTAAAAGTTTCTATCATGCCCCCCCCCTTTCCTCAAGCATATACATATTAAGCTGCTTTAGTCTCTCCTCGTATGGCTTCTCTTGCAGACCCTGCATCATTTTAGTTGCCCTCCTCTGAACTGCCTCCATTCTACGTCCTTGCAGAGATGGGGTCTCTAGAACTGGATGCAGTACTCCAGATAGTGTCTCACCAACTGTCTGTACAGAGGGATAACAAGTTCCTGTTTTCTGCTGGTGATGCCTCTCCCTATACATCCCAGTATCCCCCCCAGCCCTTCCTACTGCCTTCTCACATTTCTTGCTAACCTTAAGGTTATCTGATATGATTACCCCCAGGTCCCTTTCCATTTTTCTTGTTGTTACTACCTCCACCCTCATTGTGTACTCTTCCCCTGTGTTTTTGTTTCCCAGGTGCGTTATTTTGCACTTCTTTGCATTGAATCCAAGCTGCCATACTTCTGACCATTCCTCCAACCTTGCCAAGTCCCTTCTTATCATTTCCACTCCTTGTGTATCAACCCCTTGAAGATCTTTGTGTCATCTGCAAAGAGGCATATTTTTCCTTCCAGTCCTTCTGCAATGTCACTTATAAAACATTAAAAGGACTGGACCCAGTACTGAACCCTGTGGTACCCACTAGCAACCCCTTTCTTCTGAGTGGACTCTCTTACTTTACCTTCTGTGTCCTGTTGTCTAGCTAATGTTTTACCCAGGTTACTACCCTGGGACCCACTCCCAGGCTGGCTAATTTGTTTATTAATCTTTTGTGTGGGACTGTGTCAAATGCCTTGTTAAAGTCTAGGTAGGCCATGTCCACAGCCCCTCCCTGGTCTACTACTTTGGTCACCCAGACAAAGAAATTGATTACATTCGTCTGACATTACCTTCCTGCTGTGAATCCATGCTGCCTTGGGTCCTGTGCCCCACTGGACTCTAGGTACTCAACAGTTCTTTCCTTCAGAAGTGATTCCATCATTTTCCCTACCACAGAAGTCAAACTGACAGGTCTGTAGTTTCCTGCCTCTGTCTTGCTCTCACTTTTGTGAAGGGGAATCACATCCGTCCTCCTCCAGTCCTCAGGTACCACACCATCTTCCCATGAATTATTAAAAAGCATAGTCAGTGGTATCACGAGTTCTTCCCTTAATTCTTTTAGAATTCTGGGGTGAATATTGTCAGGCCCCATTGCTTTGTCCACCTTCAGTTTTAGGAGTTCTTTCAGGACCCTTTCTTCTGTGAATGGACTGGTATCGACCCCCCTATCCAGTGTGTATCTATTATTTAGTTTAGGTATGTCCCCCTCCTCTTCTTTTGTGAATACTGAGCAGAAGTATTCATTCAGTATACCTGCTTTTTCAATGTCCCTCTCTGGCCACCCACCGTCCATTCTATTCAGCTTCACTATCCCTCCCTTTGTCTTTCTACGCTCCCTAATGTACCTATAAAAAGCTTTATCCCCCTTCTTCACCAAGTTGGCTATCTTTTCCTCAGTTTGCGCCTTTGCTATTCTAACTGCCTTCCCTGCTTCCTTTTGCCTTAACAAGTACAGTTCTCTGTCCTGCTCCTTCTGTGTTTCCTTATACTTCCTAAATGCTATCTTTTTCTCCCTAACCTTCCCCGCCACCTCTTTTGAGAATCATAGTGGCTTTTTCTTTCATTTTGATTTGTTTATTTGCTTCACACAAAGGCTTGTTGCCTCTGTGATGGCAGTTCAGATGTTTCCCCATTGTTGCTGCACCCCTCCTTCTTGTCTGTTTAGTAGTGCTTTTCTAAGACACTCTCCTATTTTGACAAAGTCAGCCCTCCTGAAGTCCAGTACCCTCACTTTTGTATGGCTTGACTCTGCAGCCGAGTTTATCATGAACCACACTGTTTGGTGGTCACTTGTTCCCAGATGGCTACCCACTTCTAGATCTGAGATCCTCTCACTGTCCCAACTTGAGAGTACGAGGTCTAAGACTGCTCCCTTCCAAGTGGATTCCAACACTAGCTGTCTGAGGCATGCCCCCCTGTAGGGCATCGAGAATGGACCTGCTCTTGGATGTGGCTGCAGCAAAGGTGCTCCAGTTAACATCTGGCGTATTCAGGTCCCCCATCAACAGTATCTCCCCTTTCTCTGCCATCCTAAGGATGCCTTCTATCATATCCTTGTCCATTCCCTCCTCCTGAGATGGGGGTCTGTATACAACTGCTGTATGGATTGTGGTGCCATTTCCAGTCTCTAGGGTGACCCACAGTACCTCCTCTCCTCCCTGTTTACTCTTTTGTTCCATTACTTTTATCCCTTCCCTTACATAGAGCGCTACTCCTCCCCCTCTTCTACCTTCCCTGTCTCTCATGTAGGTTGTGTACCCTGGTATATTAACATCTCAGTCATGGTTCTCTGTGTACCATGTTTTTGTGACTGCCACAATATCCAGGCATCCCTCTTCCATTGAGGCCACCAATTCAGAGAGCTTGTTGCCCAGACTATGGGTATTGGTACTTATTACCCTCCATTTCTTGATGGCCTTACCCCTTTTGCCCCATCCCTGTCCTTACTGCCTTTGTCTTTTTCTCCATTTAAATCTTGCTTGTTGAGAGCTCAGTGCAGGGACTGCAGAAGGACACCCACCATTTGGGAGTCCTCACCCAGAGCCAGGGAGAGAACTTGCTAACCATTCCCAAGTGGGACTCACTGTCTCAGGAGGTCACAGGTCTTGCACCTGAGTGCTAGGGTGCTCCGATCGTGGGAGCTGGGCTGTGGGGCCACTCCCAGGTCTGACCACCCTCCTCCCCTACTTGAAATTTCCCTGTAATGTACTGCTGTACTATCTGTTGCATAGGAAATTGATCTGTAACCAAGTTCCCTGCTGCATCAATCAGGGACGTCATGACTCTCTGGTTAACCTTATCTGCTGGAGTGTCACAGGGGCTAACCTGTGCCTTCGTCCCATGAATATTAAACTTTTGGCCCAGGGCACAAGCATGCACCACCTCATATTGATAGTGGAACATTTTGCCCTTTACCACAGCCAGTTCCTCCGCAAGATCCAACCCTGTTTCCCTCATCAGAGTTAGGATCTTTAAATACCATACTCAAAATCCCAAATAACTAATATATTGTTTCTGCACTGCTTTACTGGAAAGTCTAATTAACAATTCTTTAATATTCCTTTTGGTGTCCTCCCACCAGTCTATAGGGGAGTTGCACATAAACCGAACCTCATGCCTAACTTCTAATAAACTCAAAATCTCTTGTCCGAAATAGTCCTCTTCTAACAAGGACAGTACCCCTTCCCATACTTAAAGGCTGTCTGTCTCCTAAGCTGACTTTAACTGCCATATGTTCAGAGGTTGCTAAGGGCACCACTGCAACACTACTGACTACAATTCTTTGTAATAAAAACCAAAAGTCTATCCTAGAGGACAGAGAACCCTTGTGAAAGGTATGTGCCGGTATAATGTCCAACATATCATACACATCAGAAAGACCTGATGTACTCAATAGCTTGTTCAGCAGGTTAGTATCACAGTTAACCTTTGCCATCTTCCTCCCAAATACCCTTTTGGAGAGGTCACAATTAAAGATCCCACCCCACAAAATCCTTTTTGATGTATAAAGAAAAGGCTCTATCTGTTGTAATGAATGGGTTCTGTTTACCTTTGATTGAGGGGCATAAATATTAATCTAAACGCAGTGCCATTCAGTACTATATCCACAATTAACACCCTCCCTGGACACACATCAATAACTTTCAAAACAGTCACATCATGTTCAGCAAACATTATATCTAAGCCAGAGCATAAATCCTCCCCTGTAGACCAAAATCGAGGGGCCCCAGCTCCACTCCTTTTGGGCTTGCACTACGTCAGGGACTGTGTACAGCCACGTGTCCTGCAGGAATATTATATGACCTCCCTCCCTATGAAGACTGGCAAAAGTAACCTGATATTTTGAAAAAGGCTTAATGCTATTCACATTAGATGTGATTAATGTCTAACTTCACAAGGAAGGAAAAGGGTCAGAACAGATAAACATAAACCAAATCCAACGAGTCACTTTTTCTTCTTCCTTTTTTTCAGTTTTGGTTCATCCACAGATGGCAGTTCCCCTGCAGTTTCAGGCTGGGATGAAGCAACTGAGGAGACATCCAACTCCCTGTCATTCTTCCCCCTCATCCACTTCCTTTAATACAGAGTAAGAATTCTGGGTTGGGACTGTGACTGCTTCCCCAGGTTTAGGTAACAGAACTGGGGGCTTCAATAAGGCCTTGGATCTTGTTATCCTTTGCATAGAGGGGCTAGCCACGGAGACCGGGGAGCATGCCCACACTGGGAGATGGAACAGACATGTCCTCTTTCACCATGTCTGAAGAGGCAAGAGGTACTACTGCCTTTACCGCAAGATCTGGCATCTCTTGCACTGTAGGCGGTGGCTCCACAACTGATTTATCAGAGGAGATTCCAAGGCTGGCTGCAGAGTAGTAACTACGGGGGGTGGAGGGTGGGAGGGCATAGGAGGCTCGTGGGCAATACAAATTGCAAGGGGTATGTCCTGTGGCTGTGCATCTATGACCTTTAATGGACTGGGGTCCACAGTCCTTGCTGGTCATTCCTCAAATCTTAAACATTCTTTTTGTACCTGAGCAACATAAACATCTTGTTCTGTGCGAAAGGGATGCCTCTGCTCCTTGCAGAGGTTGCATTGCATTGGATGTTTACAGTGGGCACTGATATGCCCCAGTTCACTGCATAATCCATACTTTAGCTTATCTCAGACATTGCTTAAATGCCTCACATCCCAACAATGATAATATGCCCAGGGTTGACCTGGGTAAAAGATCACCCCTCTGGCCCGACCCAAAAAGAAGCAGTTAGGGAGGTGTTGCACCACCCCATTCTCTTGTTTTAAAGTAACTTTGTACCTCCAACTACCAGTCCAGAGGTGCTCATCGTCCAAGATGGGCTCAGGGTAGCCATTCACAGAGCACTGTTGTTCCAGTTAATATGTAATATCGGTCACATTGACTGCCTCCTTTCCAAACAAGACAGTCATTTTTTTTTAAGGTGGGCTGGGTAAGGGGAATAGCTACAGTGGGCTTCCATTATGCAGTGTTTTTCAGTAACTGGTATTGCTTCCAAAAATGTTCAAGGCATGCCAGATGTTTAAAACTGACATCAAAGATCACGTCACCTGGCATATATCTTATATCCATAATATTTCATGCTATTCTTCAGCAATGCAGGTCCAACAAATCTGTCAGGGAGATCTGTAGTGCCCCCTCTATACTTCAAACACACATAATTTCTTCTAGTGGACAGTTCTGAGGCCAGTCTCACTGTTTCAGGGAATAAATGTCCTTTCACATCAGTGTTCCACATACAGGGGCTATGGTCCTCATTGGGAATACTGGTTGTAGGCTCTTGATTGGCTGCTGCAGGTGAAGCCTGGTCCATATGAGCCCCAGGGGGCTGGTCCGGACCTGTATACTGTAAAACAGCGGAAATGGCAGTTTTCAGTTCTGGCGCATCACCCTTAACCCCACCCCCCTCTAATTCCATGACGTCAGTCAAAATGCCCCGGTGCCCATCTACTGAGTCAGGCAGAGTCATCGTTGGAGCAAGAAATTGCTGCTGCCCAGGAGGGAGTTGCGAAGGAGAACTCTCACTCATAGCCATGGGTTTAGATTGTTCTATGAGGTCTGTTAAAAGTTTAGCAGCTGTTCCCCCAAAGATATGAGGCAAATTAGCATCCCCGCCTTTCCCATCCAAGGTTTTTATCCACCCTGCACTCTCAAGAGCATACTCACCAATCCAGGTGTGTCAGAAGAAAGGGCTGCAGTGTGGCCTGAAAAATCAGCCAGAGCCTGGGGTTCTCGCATTGCCAGTGCTTCTTTAGAAAGGTTTCTCCTCTTCCTGGACCCTTTAGTTGTTTGTTGCTTTGCGGAAGCCAGGACTCCCTGATGACACCCCAAAGGTAAAAGTAATATTCGGCAGCTGTACATCCACCTCTGTAGCTTTGGGCTCAGCTGCAGATGCCAACCCACCACTGTCTTGCTCTTTTCTTCCCGGTTCCATTTGAGAATGCACCCCATCAGCATCAAGCTCTCTGCAAACAGCAGAAGCAGTTACATTTCCCCCTTTATCATCAGCCCAAAAAACAGTACCTGAAGTGTGGGAGACTTCAGCAGCACTTGATATGTCTCCTAGAAACTCTGTCTCCATTGGAGAGAGTGCCTCCAGTCCATTCACAGTGTCTTCGGCCGCGCATCCAGTTGGCCCAGTCCTTTGATGTGCACCGTCATAAGGGGGCACAATTTAAAGATAGAGGGGGGATGGCTCAGAGGTAATGTTAGAAAGTATTTTTTCACAGAGAGGGTTGTAGATGCATGGAACAGCCTTCCTAAGGAGGCTGTGGAGTCAGGAACAATGGCAGAATTCAAGAATGCATAGGACAGACATAAGGCAATTCTAGTGGGGGGTAGGAGGAAGTAAGCTGTTGATTAACTAGAATCTCCAGCTTATCAATCAGGTAGGGAAATGGACAGACTAGGTGGGCCAAGCGGTCCTTATCTGCCGTCAGATTCTGTGTTTCTATGTCCATCCCTGGGTGTGTTCCCCTCTACACAAGCTCCCTCTGAAGTTGCATCCATCAAAGAGGAAAACGGCGTTCCTCTTCTGCCAGTAAATGCTGAAACTCTGTCACCGAGAGGGCACTGACTGCCCCTACCACTGCTCCAACAGCCGCTGCTCTATTTACAACAGGTAATTCTGTAACAGAATCAACCAGAACCTCACTGGCCAACAGAAAACTTTCATCGGAAACTATTTCTAAGGTGGTCTCTAGCAAAGCTGAATCCGGGGAGGAGACCTGCTCCCCAGTCTCACCCACATCCGTGCGAGTCGACAAACACTTCACTGCTGTGATGCCAGTGACCTGGGTTCGGGAACGGACTCGGGCATCGGAGGGCTGGCCAGGGAAGAGAAGGCTTGAGTGTCTGCTGACTGCTCGCCTTCTCTCAGGGGAAGGTGGGATAGAGGACCAGTGCCTACTGACCCCTGATGGAGGCTGGGGGTACAGCAGCACATTGGGTCCTACTATCTAAGGAACATGACAGATGCTGATATTTGCCCTGCATCCTGCACGTCATGCTTCTACGGAAGAAAAGTGGAAAATGGTGCACTGGTAGATCGGGTGACAGCCTCCTGGATCCTCACCACTGGAGCTCCTAAACCTCCATCAGCTACCTCAGCAGCACCCAGGACCATTGGAATGGCCAGTAAGGCTCATTCCCTATGTAGGCAGGGGACCCACCCAATGAAGGGATACATCGGGGTACCCTGGGTGGTTGCGATGTGGGGCAGTGGGGTCGGGAGCAGCCGGGGTGAGAAGGTCCCCGAGAGGTCCGAAAGAGGAATTGGCCAGTGTGCTGGGTGGGAGCGTAAATAAATAAAAAAATGTCAACTGTGGGGGGGGGGGGTACATTGTGAAACCCAAGCTCAGAGGCAGCAGATCAGAGCAGCTCCAGTTGTTTTGTACAGGACTCCTTTAAAACTATTATTTTACAATTATTTGTTTATTTAGTTTTTGTTGACCGGGTAAGTGCACTAGACAAATCTTGGCTATTTTCAGGCACGACCTGGGGGAGGGGGATACAGATGAATGCCAACTGACCTTGAACCAGATTAAGCTGTTGGTGGTATATTTTTAGTGAATGAGGGAAATTTGGCAAGGACACTGGGGAAATTCCCCTACTCTTTTCGATAAGTGCCATGGGATCTTTAACATCCACCTGAACTACCACCAATCCAGGCAGATGGGACCTCGGTTTAACATCTCATCCAAAAGACGGCACCTCAGAAGTGCAGCACCCCTCTCATGCTGCACTACAGTGTCAGTACTGGGATAGTAACCCAAGTGCCAGATGTGGGAATTGAACCCACAGCCCTCTGATCTCCCGGCCTCAGAGGCGAGTGTGCTACCTACTGAGCCACTGACACTTTAACACATGAACTGAGATATTTGAAAAGTACAGTTACATAAGAACTTATCGCAATAGTAGATCTTCAAGAGAATCTCTTGCATCACTCCACACCTGTGGAACTACAGCTGTCAGGCACTAGGACCACACGGAAACTTTTTCACTAACAGTCTACTCGGGGCCGCCCACAACAACATCAGCCAATATCACCCTTCCTGTATAAACATGGGCGGCCCCGCCCCCTCCTCAGTTCCTCACCAGAGACCATATGCAGAGGACCTCTTTCCGGGGAACCGAAGGAGAGCTAGAGGTTCCTGTCACTAAGTAATGTGAAACAGAGAGAAACTGTTCTGGAAACAGAGAGACAGGAACAAAGAACTCCAGAGGAGGATGGAGGGTGGGACAGCATGGCCAGATGCATGAGATTCTCTCAAAGATCTACTGTTATGGTAAGTTCATAACTGTGCTATCTTCATTGAGGATATCTCTTGCATCAGGCCACACCTATGGAATGAGTCCCAAGCAGTTCTGCCAGAGATTCAGCCTGGGTGGCTGGAGGCTACAGGCTTAAGAAAAGAGGCCTTGAAGCACAGCCAGGCCAAGGCCTACCCTTCTTCTAGAGGCAGTGTCCAGACTGAAGTGCTTGGAGAAAGTGTGGACAGCACTCCAAGCTGCAGTCACTCAGATTTCTGCAGTTGAAACAGGAATGACTCTGATGAAATGGCCACTGATACTCCCAAGAAATTCCTTACCGTACTTCCTGTAGCAAAAAGTAATGCAGCTGACCAACCATTTGGATAGACACTGCTTAAAAACTGCTACACCCTCTTTCCCAGGGGCAAAAGAAACAAAAGGCTGCAAGGACTACTTGCAGTCCTTCGCACAGTGTGTATAGTACCTGAGTATTCTATGCATATCTAAAGTATGGTGCAGTGCTTCCCCTGGATTAGCATGCTCGGGATAGTAAACAGGCAGGTGGATAATTTCATTTATGGTAAACTCAGACACCACCTTAGGGAGAGACTTAGGATTGGTACACAAAGACACCCTGTCTTTGTGGAAAATCAAATAAGAAGGCTCACACATTAGAGCCTGAATCTTGGAAATCCTTCGAGCAGAAATAATAGCAACTAAAAATAGTGCTTTCCACAATGGAAAGCATAGTTCTCATGTCGAGGCTGGCTCAAAGGGAGTCAAAGTAAGTTTCTGTAACACAAAATTCAAGTTCCAAGGTGGGACTGAATTGTGGATGGGAGGCTTTAGATAAATAATGTCTTTCAAAAGGGTACTGGACACCTCCAGTTGTGCCACCGTACGGCGATCAAGGGGCATATAGGAGGCTGAAATGGCAGCCAGGCGCACTGTAATGGAGGAGTATTGCAGACCAGAATCAGAGGAACAGCAAGTACTCCAGAATCTGATTCACTGGACACATGAAAGGATCCAGATCATGACAAGCCACCCACAGTGCAAAGCGCTTCCGCTTCATGGAATAAGTGGCCCTCGCGGAGGGCTTCCTAGCAGCCACCAGGCATCAGCCACTTTTTGGGACACCCCAAATCTAGCCCCAACTACATCTTTAGCAGCCAGGCATGAAGGTGTAGAGACTTGAGGTCCAGATGAACCAGGGTGCCCTGCTCCTGTGAGAGCAAGTCTTCACACCAGGGCAGGGGAACTGGAGGTTCCACCGCAAGCTGCTACAGTAATAGGAATCAGATCTGACAAGACTAGAAGGAGGCAACGAGGATCAGAGTGGCCCCTTCCATCTGGAGCTTGATCAGCACCTTCTGAAGTAGAGGAAAGGGAGGAAAGGCATAGAGGGACCTCCCTTTCCAAGAGAGGAACAATGTGGCTTACCAGGAAGCTCTAAGCCCTGGAGCAAGCATGCAGAAAAGCAGCAGTTTTGTGCTTAGTTGGGACACAAAAATGGTCAAACTCTGGACGATCCCATCTGTCATACAGGTCTACTATAACCGAGGTCAGCAGGTCCCACTCATGTATCTGAGACTGCAGCTAGCTGAGCCTGTCCGCCAGGACATTTTGGATGCCTGGAACATGGATGGCCAACAGTTCTAGATTGTGTTCTAGAGCCCAGTGCCAGACCCTCGTCGCCTCCTGACACAGAGATTATGAAAGGATCCTCACTTGTTTGTTGATGCAGAGTACTACACTGATGATATCGGTCTGCACTAGCAGATGGACCAGGAACAGATGGGTCTGGAACACTTGAAAAGTAGACAGAATGTCCCTCATCTCTAGGAATTTTATGTTGAGGGAAGTCTTCACTCTGGGCCATGTTCCTTGTGTCTGATGAGGTCCCGGACATGCCCCCCAGCCCATCCCCGGCATCTGTGGTGAGAATCCACTGAGGGGAGGGAAGGAGGAAGGGAACCACTTTCAGCACTTTGGTCAACTGATCCCATTTGGCCAACTGATTAGGATAAGAAGGAACTTAACAGATGAAACGGAGTTTCAGCATCAAGCAAGAGAACTGCAGGACAGGTTTCTGGAAGGGGGATATAAGAGATCAGTGCTCAAGGAAGCTTTGGACAGAGTCCAGGGTATAACACAGAATTAATTATTGGATCAAAATGGGAAAAAGACTGAGAATCAGAAGAGCAAATAACATTTTCTTTAGAGTTTAGTTACATGGCAGGGCAGGTGGGGAATGCGGTGTGGAGTAGCTGGGATATTCTGAAAGTGGACCCTATGCTTAGAGAGCTTATAGCAGAAACCCCTAGAATAACATTCAGAAGGGCATCTAATCTACAGGACAAGCTTGTGACAGCCAGTTCTACAGTACAAGAAACCTGAAAGTACTACTATGTGGTTACCCAAGAAACCTATGGGTAACTTTCAATGCAAAAAATGTACTGTTTGCCAACATATGAATACAGGGAACGAAATATTGCTGCAGGACAGTAACAAAATCGAGATTAAGGGTTTTGTTACACGCACCACAGCAATTTTAGTTTATATTCTTTGGTGCAGTTGTGGGTTATACAACATTGGCAAGACAGTGAGACCAGAATACAAGAGCATTTGCGTTCAATTATCAATCAAAGAACTGATAAACCAGTAGGCAGACTTTTCTTTAATATGCATGGTTCAGACACAAGTAGCTTTAGGTTCATGGGAATTGAAACTGTACAGTGCCCACAAAGGGGTGGAGATAGGCCTAATCTGTTACGGAGGGAAAGCCATTGGATATTCAAAGCGAACACTGTGAAGCCATATGGGCTTAATGACAGATGGGATCCCAAACCCTTCCTAAAATATAGAAGGAAATAACTTCCCAGATCTTTGGATGTGGTTCTTGAATATTGAAGTTAATCATACAGAAACTGCAGCTCTTCCTTCCCCTCCCCCCCCCCTTCTGATCATTCTTTGTTTTTAGATATGTTCTCCCCCTTCCCATTATTAATTAAGGAAACTAATGTTGGTATAAGCTTGAAGATGAATTATTAAGTTGTATTGTCTAATAGTTTGTTATTGAAATGATTTTGTTTTAATTTTTTCACTCTTCAGGTATTCGTTCTCCTTTTCTCCAGCATGGATGGCCTGGTTACCTATTTCTGGCAAGCAGGGCATGAAATACATTCTTCTACTGCTCTTTTACTGTATTGTGCTATTTCTTTATCATGAGTAATATGAACTGCAAGTAACAATGAGATTTATATATGTGTTAAGGCATCAGTGTACACACAGGGTAAGCTGTAATATTTGGAGCATCCCAATCAAGGAGATCCCAGCAAGCTGTAAATTTGTTCCTGTAGACGATTATAAGCTCTTCACTGTTGTTACTGTACCAGTTCATTGGCTTTACGTTCACTGTTCTCTTTTTTTGTAAAGGTATACGTCATAACAATGAAATAGTGACAGAAAGAGAAAGAATAAAATTTTTGTATTTAAGTATGTGTGGTAATTGGTTGACTGCTCTTAATCACTTAATTTTGATGATGTCACTGATGAATTGATGTATTTAAATGTTTGATTGCATCCTGTATGTCAGCTAACGCCCCTTGAAGGCACTGAGCTGAGGCGCTAGGGGCATGAACACAGTGGTGAATTAATAAACAACCATTCAGTTGTTAACAGTTTTGGTCATTTATTTTTATTTTGTGCCCTGCAACTTTCTTATCTTTCAGATATTTGACAGCTAGCCACCCTTGCATGCACACAAACCCTCATTCCAGAGCGCAGACATATTCTATTGGAACCACTTTCAGCAAATGGCTGGGTTCCATCCACCACTGGAGTATCATTCAGACAGGAGAAGAGACAAGGATCTGATGTTCTAGGTCATCGATGCGCTGATCCCAGTAGATTCTCAGCAATTTTTTTTAAGCAATTGAGTCAGTGCAACAAGGCATATAGCAAGGCTAACAGGATGCTGGGATGTATCGGGAGAGGTATTGATAGCAGAAGAAAGGAGGCAATACTTTCCCTCTACAGATCCCTGGTGAGGCCTCACCTAGAGTACTGCACCCAGTTCTGGAGTCTTCACCTCAGAAAGGATAAGGATAGGTTGGAGATAATTCGGGGCTAGCAGGGCAAATCCTATGAAGTGCGCCTCAAAGCACTAAATACGTACTCACTGGAGACCAGAAGGGAGAGGGGAGATATGACAGAGACCTTCAAGTTCCTTAAAGGAACTAACAAAGTGAACTGCAGGGAACTATTTAGCCTGAATACCAATTCACAGAGGCAGTATAGCTCAGTGGTGTAAGGCTCTGAGCTGCAAATCTGGTGACATCAAGCAGATCAGACCTGGGTTTGAATCCCACAGCTTCCACTTGCATACTGTGTGACCCTGAGCAAGTCACTTAACTTCCCTGTGCTCCCAGGTCGCTCCTGTAAAAAAAGCTTTCAGCTTAGTGTACTACTCCTGGATAAACAACTAAAAAAAAAACGGTCATGTGCACATGAATGGAAATTAAGAGGAGGTAGGTTCAGGAGAGATGTGAGGAAGTACTACTTTATGGAAAGGATGGTGGAACCTTAAAACAGTCTGTTAGCTGAAGTGGTGGGTATGAAACCAGTCAGGGGATTAAAGCAGGGCTGGGACATAATGAAGGGAACAGTGGTTACAGGGGGCAACAGGACCAAGGAGAAGAATAGAGAGAGGACGGGGAGTGTTAGTACCCTGAAGGAACAGTGGGTTCCAGGGATTATAGGGAAATTGGGCAGACTGGATGGACCTCTGGTCTATTTCTGTCATCACTGTCTATGACTCTTAATGTTCACTGAGGGATCCTCACATGCAGCCTGGCAAAGGGTACCATGACAACAGCTGCTGCCATCAGGCCCAACAGTCTCAGGAATGTCCTGGCAGTGACATACCCACTGTTATAAAGCAGCTGGGCCTGCGGCCCTGATGTAGCTCACCCTGTCCTGGGGCACAAAGGTTAAGCTCTGAACTATGTCCCATACTGCCCTCATGTACTGGAGACGCTGACAAGGGGTCAAGGCTGAATTGGGCAGATTGATTGTAATCCCTAGGGCATCGAACAGCCGCATGGTATGCACCAGGATGTGAGACAGTGGCTCCTTTGACTGAGCTTTGAGCAACCAGTCCTCCAGATAAGGGAAGATGTACAATCCCTCTCTTCTTAGAGTTGCTGCCACAACTGCCATGCATTTGGTAAATACCTTTAGCGCAAATGACAAGCCAAAGGGCAATACCCAGAACTGGTAGAGTTCCCTCTGAAACAGGAACCTGAGGTACATCCTGTGTGGATAAGTCTCAATATGCAGGCATCCTGCATGTCCAGAGAGCATATCCAGTCTCCTTTTTGCAGGAAGGGCAGCCGGCCTTACAAAATGACCATCCTGAACTTTTTGTACTGAATATAGAAGGTCAGATTTAACATATCCGGAATGGGCTGCTGGTCCCCTGTGGACTTGGGACTAGAAAGAAAGGAGACTAGAAGAAAAAATTACTCACCTTAGTAATGTTGTTTCTTCTAATGGAGTCTTACTGTATTCTGATCATATGCAGTTAGCCCCAGCACTTGAACTGCCCTGGAGAGTTAAGAGTTAATCTATGCAGAAGCATAGAATGTTGAGCTCGAGCTCGGTTTTCAAACCTCTGTCTTTAGCACTCTGAAGTGTAACCGTCAGATTCTTACGAGCACTAACTAATCAAATTAACAGGTGGAAATTGTTTCAAACTTTTTGTAAGCCAAATGGACACCACAAATTGTTTTTAGGGTCAAAAGACTCAAGTTGAGAACCCCAAAAAGAAAGCTACACATAAGATAAAGACAAAGTAGGTAGTGAAATTAAAACATTAACAATACTAACAAACCCTTAAGATAGGGCATGCCAAGTATACCTCTGGGGTGCAGCACTATGCCTGCCACCCACATCCCAAAACTACTAGGTTCCAGGAAGGGAGGCAGGGAAGGAGTTTAGAATACAGCAAGACTCCATTAGAAGAAACAACATTACTAAGGCGAGTCATTTTTTCTTCAAACAACATGAAGTCTTGCTGTATTCTGACTATATGCAGACTACCAGGCAGTACTCCCCAGGAGGAGGGAGTCACGGAACCTATTTTCGGAACAAACTCTGCAGCACAGCTGTGCCAAACCTAGCATCACTTCTAGACTGAATGTCCAGAGAGTAATGTTTGGTGAATGTATGGACAGTTTTCCAGGTGGCTGCTTTACAGAGTTCCACTAAAGGTATATCTCTAGCTGCTGCGAGCGAAGCAGCTGTACCTCTGGTAGAATGAGTCCTCAGGTCTGAGGGCGATTCCTTCCCAAGCTTTGAATAGCAGAACTGGATACAGGAGACAATCCACCTGGCAATAGTTCTCTTGGTGGCTGGTTTGTCTTTTCCCACCTCTCCATAAGTGAGAAAGAACTGAGAGCAGCCATTCCTATAGGCCTTAGTATGTTCCATATAATAACTAAGGGCCCTTTTTACATCAAGACTGTGTAATCTTCTCTCCCCAGAGGAAGAATGGTCAGTGAAAAATACAGGCAAAGACATAGATTGGTTCAGATGAAAGTCTGACACTACCTTGGGAAGAAACTTTCTGTTAGTTCGAAGGACCACCTTATCCCTGTGAAATGAAATGAAAACAGGTTCCACTGATAAAGCCTGTAACTCACTGATTCTCCTGGCAGAGGTAATAACTACCAGGAATACAGTTTTCCATGTCAAGTATTTCAGCTCTGCTGAAGATAGAGGCTCAAAAGGGGGCTGCATAAGCTGTGCTATACAGATATTCAGATCCCAAGAAGGTGTAGGCTCCCTAAAGGGAGGATTACATGTACTGTAGTAAGCCTTTGGAAAACTTCTTGAAGACTGGATGAGAGGCTAGGGAAGAGCCCTTACCAGCAGAAAAGAAGGCAGACACAGCTGCCAAGTGTACCTTGAGAGTAGTAGGCTGGAGGCCTAAGCTATTAAGATGCGCCAGATAGTCCAGTACAGCAGCAATGTCGGCCAACTCTGGCTGCACACGTGTCTCGGAACACCAAAACCCAAATCTTTTCCATTTGGAGTTTTAAGTCTTTCTGGTAGCAGGTTTCCTGCTAACCTTTAGAATATCCAAGACTGATTGAGAAAGGTTTAGATTTGCATATTCTTACTCTTCAAGAGCCAGGCCTTGAGCCTGACAGCCTGAAGATAGGGGTAGAGAATCCTCCCCGGGGAGGATGTCAGAAGATTGAACTGTCTGGGAAGACACGGAGGCATTGACATTGACAGTGACAGTAGTAGAGGATATCAAGACTGTCTGGCCCAGTCTGGGGCCACTAGAATCACCCTGCAAGGCTAAGATCTGATTTTGATCAGGACCCTGAATATCAATGGAAAAGGAGGAAATGCATACAGAAACCTGCTTGTCCAATCCAATAGTAGAGACTCCTGGTGTACAGAGCCTAGGAGAGGAGGTCTGCAACAGAAGAGAGGAAGTTGATGATTGTCTGAGGCTGCAAAGGATCTATCTCTGGAGTACCCCACCTCTTGAAGATGACCTGAAGGATCAGAGGATTCAGAGTTAATTCGTGATGACCCTGAGAAATTCTGCTGAGAGCATCTGTTAAAATGTTGTCCTTCCCTGGGAGATGCACAGCCACCAGGGAAGCCTGAAGGGAATAAGCCAGAGACCATATCTTCATGGCCTCTGTGCACAAGGCTGAGGACCGAGTGCCTCCCTGCTTGTTGATGTACCATATGGTTGTGGTATTGTCTCTCCTGATTTGTACTACTTTCCCCCGAACTACAGTTGAGAATGTCTGCAGTGCTAGACAGACAGCTCTCAATTCGAGAAGATTTATGTGAAGAAGAGACTCCTGGTGAGACCAGGTACCCTGAACTGTAAGCTGATCTAGGTGAGCCCCCCAGCTTAGGAGAGAGGCATCTGTGGTGAGAATCACTGAAGGAGCCTGACTGATGAATGGAACACCTTGCTGAAGACTGTCCTCCTCCAGCCACCACTGGAGTGCCTGAACTAGAGTTTGAGACACTGGAACCAATTTGGAGACAGGGTCCTTTTTCTGAGACTAGTAAGATCTGAGATGAAACTGAATATCTCTCATCTGAAACCTTGCTCCCTGGACCACAGCTGTGGATGCTGCCATGTGGCCCAGTAACTGTAGAAAGTGTCTGGCTGGACGAGAAACTACAGCATGAAAAGAGGAAGCCAGAGTGACTAGAGACTGAACTCTTGAAAGAGGAAGGAATGCTCTTGCTTGGGTAGTGTCTATGTCCACCCCTATGAAAGTGAGTAACTGAGTCGGTTCTGGAACCAACTTTTCTAGGTTTAGAAGGAAGTCCAAGGACTCCAGGAGCCTTTGGGTGACCCCTAAGGCTGACTTGACATGGTCTGAGGACTGACCTACTAGGAGCCAGTCATCCAGCTATGTGAACAGAAGGGTACCTTGTCTCCTGAGGAATGCCACCACTACTGCCAGGCACTTGGTGAACACCCTTGGAGCAGATGTTAGGCCGAAAGGCATGGCTCTAAACTGATAATGGCCTGAGGGCAACTCAAACCTGAGGTACTTTCTGTGAGAATGTCTGATGGGTATGTGGAAATAGGCATCTTTGAGATCCAGGGAGGCTAGCCAGTCTCCTGGTGTCAGAGAGGGAAGAATTATTCCAGAGCCACCATTTTGAACTTTGGTTTTGTTAGGTGTTTGTTGAGGTACGTTAAATCTAGGATGGGTTGCCAATCCCCCCATCTTTTTTTTGGGGTAAGGAAGTATCTGGAATAAAGTCCTTTTCCCCGTGACAAACAGGTACCTTCTCTACTGCTCGCAGGAGCAGAAGAGAGGAGATTTCTGCTCCTAAAGTCTTTGTCTCCAAGGGGGAGAGAGGGCTGAAAGATCTTGCTCTCATTTTTGGGAACCTTTTGAAACTGAGAGCAAGTCCCTGGCTCACTACTTCCAGGACCCATTTGTCTGAAGTAATAGACTCCCGTGCCTGGGAGTAGTGAGCCAGCCTGCCCCCTACTGGGATTAGGGAGGTGACCCTGACTGACACCTCAGGGTGTCTGTTTGGCAGGGGGCTTGGACTGAGTGGATGCTGTAGTCCCGGTCATCCCTTGTCTGCCTCTTCCCCTGAAGAACCCCCTATACTGGAACAAAGAGGAAGCCTGGGCTTGGTAAAAAGGTCTGTCCCTGCCAGCCCTAAACTGCTGTTTTTGAGGAGTGGCCTGCTTCTCTTTTGCTGCAGCACTCCTGTAGGTGGTCCTGTACTCATCCATCTTCTTCATGTAAGCCTCTGTCTGTTCTCCAAACAGAGAGTTACCAGCAACAGGAAAATCCATAGCTTTAGTCTGGGTATCCTGTGACAAACTGGTACATCTGAGCCAAGCTAATCTCCTCATGGAGACAGATGTAGCCATGACCCTGGAATGTACATCATTCGAGTCAACAGCAGCATGAAATTGGACTTTGGATGCCTCAATACCATCTGCAGCCACCTTCAACTCCTTGGCTATCTGGGATGGGGCACCCTTAGCCAGTTCCAGAACTGTATCCCACCTCGATTTCTGGTACCTGGCTGTATATGCCATGTAATTAGCTTGTCTGAGTCCCAAAGAATGCCAAGTACTGCTTCTTGGCCATGGCATCCACTTTCCTAGACTCCTTATCTTGGGGGGGTGGGATGCCAGGGGAATATTAGCCTTGTCACAGGCTGCAGCCTGCACTACCCCAACATGGCTGCAATGAGTCGTAAGGAATTCTGTTCCAGGACCTGACAACGTACATCTCCTGTCCATCTTTTTATCTACAGGAGGTACAGAAGTTGGAAACTGCAAGATTTTTTTGAGTGTGTTTCCCCAGGGATTTATGTAGAGGAACAGACACTCTCTTAGACTCTGGGACATAGAAAATCATTTCTATGAAGTCAGGTTCCTCCTGATCCTGTTTAGCTTCCTCAATAGGGAGCTGAAGAGTATCAGCCACTTTCTTGTAAAACAAGAAATGGGAAGGGGGACTCAGAAAGTCTGGGAGGAGACACACTGGAAGGCCTTTCTGGGGAGATGTCAGGCTCTACTGGCTCATCTAGGCCTTCATCTTCCTCTTCATCATACTCTTCTTCTGCATCCCAATTGCCCTCATAGAAAGCTTCTGGATCAATGTCAGAAGCATTTATGTTTGACCGAACCGAACCTCTGTGAACTGCTGCCGGTTCAGTCGGAACCAGGCAAAGCGACTGTACAATAGTGATAGCTTTTGCAATCTCCTCAGCGGTCGGACCATGGGAACCCGGATCTGAACCGGCTGATTTACATTTTCATTTACTAGGAACCGATTCTGCAGAACCGGCTCTCCTTTTGCCTGAAGAGGTATTGCCCAGGTCAGTGGGCACCTCCCCAGGTTCGGTCGCAACCGAACCGGGCTGGCCATCCGGTTCAGCAGAATTCTTGGCCTCCCTCTCCCTCAGCCTACCCAAACGTTTTTCCAGAGTGGCCTTGGGAAAGTTTTTACAAATCTGGCAGTCTTCTTTGAGGTGGTCAAACCCCAGACAGAATAACACAAACGAGGTGAGGGTCGGCCTTAGCAAAGGCCTCCTTACACTCGGTACAGTGCTGAAACCCAGTGGGACCGGTTTTCTTTTTGGGTTTGTCAGACATGCCGAAAACTTAAACAGTTACCCTTACCAGCTTTTACACCAGGCAACTAAAAGCTGATCGGTTCCAACTGTGTCATGGGTCAATTAAAAAAATCCACAAAATTGGATATTTTTAGGAACCGATGAGTACCGGAAACCACAGTAAAATTTTTGAAAGAATTCAAATATAATGGGTTTCGGTTCTAAACCAGACCGACTGGAGAAGAACCGAAGGCAAAACAATTTCCACAAGAAACACCAGAATTACAACAAAACTACCTACTACTACCACTTACTGTTACCAAGACAGAGGTAAGAAGACCGAAAATAAGGAAATGGTTAGACAAAACCGACCGATTCAAACTATACCAAACCGAAGTGCAGGAGGGATATTCGGAGCAACTTCACAGTTAGGCAGAGTAAAAAAATCTGACGGTTATACTTCAGAGTACTAGAGACAGAGGTTTGAAAACCAAGCTCAAGCTCAATATTCTATGCTTCTGCATAGTGTTAACTCTTTACTCTCTGGGGCAGTTCAAGTGCTGGGGCTAACTGCATATGGTCAGAATACAGCAAGACTTCATGTTGTTTGAACCCCCTGTTCCTTTGTTCCCAGGGAACTGGTTCTATGGCCCTCTCCTGCAACAGTGCACACACGTCCTCTAGTAGCATTGGCAGGTGGTATAGAAGGGAAGGGGAAGGAGAGGGAATTGGAGGAAGGTCTGGAGACAACTCCAGAAATTCTAGAGCATGACCGTGTTCTATCAACTGCAGGACCTAAGCAACTGTTGCAGCCCCCCTCCACTGCCCCCAGTGGGATGAAGGGCAACCCCCTACCACTGCCACCAGATTTGGTGCTGGAGGGTGAGGGGGGCCAGTAAGGAGTTGGGCTGAAGGCGATCTGGCAGTTGCAGACGCCACTCCTCCTCTAAAGACCTTGAAGTGGGCACCTGTGGAGGAGGTTGGGTCCGACAAAGTTGACCCTGCTCTGGCTTTGCTCAGTAGTCTGGCCTTTGATCTGGGCCTGTTGGTGGCCCCACAAAAGATGCCCTCTGCCCACTTCTGGGCAGTATGTCATGAGGCAACAGACTGACCTTATAGTCCCGCCTGAGGCTTGCAGGTCCGAAGGGATATCCTGCACATCAGCCCCCAAAGAGCTTGAACCCTCCAAAAGGGGCAGTCAGAATGGACTGCCTGACATCACTAGCAAATTCTGACACTCTAAGCCAGGAATGGCTTCCTAGGCAGATGCCAGCCACAGCTGCCCATCTGAGGCATCTGAAATATCATAGGTAGACCTGAAGAGGTGCTTACTCAGGTCATCCCCAGTCTGGAGGGCCTTGAGCATCTCCTGCACCAGGGTACCCTCTGGAAGGGACTGGCTTATTGCTTTAGCCCTTTTCCAGGGTGTTTGACTGGTATGTGACCAGATGGGTTCCTGATAGTTTGCCATATTGAGGTCCTGAGTGGCAGAGGCAAAGATTCTCTTCCTGATGAGGTCCAGTTTACTTGACTGTCAATCTTGGGTGTGAGAAGAGAGGTCGGGTTTCCGATTCCCAATCTGGGGGGGGGGGGCGAACTGAAATGCTTAGGCCTTTTAGACAAATCATGTGCCTTAAATCATCACAGAATCAGTTCCAGGTTGGCCCACAAAAAAAGTGTTTCCTGTTGTACCTGGAACAGCTTGTCTGCCTTTCTAGTGGGCATGGCAGGGAATATACTGCATCTGTGCCAGGCAGACAGGATGTCATCCTCCAGCCAGGGAGGAGGCGAGGACATCAACACCCTGAAATGGTAGGACTCGTCAGTGGAGCAGGTGTCAACCAGGTAGTTGGTCTGAAAGATCCCTGCCCTGTTCACGTCTGGAGTAAGAGACTTAAGGCACTGTATTATCCCCAAAAGAAGAGAGCACTGGCTGTATGGTGACGGTGGCTAGATGGGAGGCATGCCATGCGATGTAGATGGTGGGGACTGGGGTTCCAATGTTGACGCTCCTTCGGCAGCCACCATAGACCTGGCAGAACTCACTGCCAGCCAATCCTGAGGGTTCTGAGGTTGCAGTAGTAGGGCTTGCGACATCGACGGGGGTGACAACAGCTCCAACATCAGTGGTCCCCCACCTGCCAAGGGAGGGCAAGTTGGGCTCCCCGCCAGCCGACCATCAGAGAACCAAGGCCTGGGCAGCAGGATCTACAACACTGAGGGGGGGAAACAGCCACCTCAACATCGGTTGGCCATCACAGGCCCTGGGGTCTGATGAAACTCACTGCTAGCCGCCCGAAAGGGGAAGGAGGTCAGAAAGGCAGGAGAGGCAAAGGTGATGGGGGAAGCATGACCCCAATGACAGGCCAGTACCAGTCGATAGAAAGTGCAGCATGAAGCACTGCTAGCAGCTTAATGTTGATGGGGGTGCCCGCAGCCCTTGGCATTTACAGGCCCATGCTGGCCATAGGGGGCCGGTGAAAAGCACTGCCAAAGCCATACCTTATGGGGATGAAGACGTTGAATGACAGCAAGAGTCATCATCTAAGTGGACGATGACACAGCCATGGCTGGTGCCAAGGGAGCAGTGACCAGGAGGATAAGCAGCCAGAGCTGTACCTCCTGGAGATGGAAATGTTGGATGGCAGGGAGCATTGTCACTGAAGCAGACAATGACGCAGCTAACATGCTATTAACATATTTGCACTCTGCATGTTGTTATTCCCAACTCTATTTAGTGCTCTCAGATAGTCCCTTCCTGTCTGTAACTAGGGGGGAAAACACACACACACAGTGTGAAGCTTAATGTTTATCTTCATAGCATGATGATGTGTGCTAGCTGCCTAATGGGCAGAAATCATAGAATCTGACCGCAGATTAAGGGCCCCCTGCCCCACCCAGACTGCCCTAATTGCTCGCCTGCTTATCTCTCTTGCTCTCTCTTCAGATATATATTTGCAAAAATTGTCAGTGCAACATTTAGTATTCAGAGCTAAAGAGCAAGAAAAGTAGGAAATGTAGTTTTAAGGAACTCTAAATCCCTACCCTCACCCTTACACACAAAACAGAAACAGTCTTCCTTAGAGTTATCCAACCTAAAAGCTCACCCCATTAGGAACGTATTTTTGCAGTGTATAGAATGGCTGAGCTTTAGGGGTGACAACCCCAAGGAAGACTGAACCCCTGATTTGTTTTAGGGGTTGGGGGTGGGGTTGTAGGGTTGGAAACTCTAAAACCACATTTCCCTACTTTTTGTACTTTAGCCTAAACCCTAAATGTTGCATTAACACAGAAATTTTTTTGCAAAGAATTTCCTTACTTTTCGTACCCTTATTTGCCTGTTGGAGCACAGGGCCCTCCCATCCATCCATAGTTTTTGAGATAGTGTAATTCTACTTGTCACTGTTACATTTTTTGATCCCAAATTTTCAACATAGCCTTTTTATGACCCCACTTCATGAATAAGGGTGGTGAAAATATTTAAATCCCACCAAAAAGGTAATTTTGCCAAGCGAGTATAAAATCACCTTTCATGCCAGATTCATGTAATTCTGGAGCCAATTTTCATGAGAAGGTGTCTCAATAAGGCCATGTTGAAAATTTGGTGTAAAAATAAGCAAAAAAGGCAAAGTTATGCATCAAAGTTGAAAACCCCATTGAAATACATTGAACAGCACATACTGTACCTTACTTTCTCACAAGAGTGCGCCTCTGAAGTGCAAGCGCGGGATTTCGGTAACACCATGAAATTCAAAATTGTACACCACACAGCGCTTGGTTTTTCCTGGGAGATACCAGCAACATTACATTTTAAGATGAAGAGCAGGCTTATTACCCTATCTCAGTTTCTTTCAGAAAAAATCAATCTTCGGGACAGCGCTCGTGCCAGAGGCGCATTCCCGAACTCGATGTGCTTCCTGGACGCGGATGAGTTTTTGTCGGACTGAGTGTCCGAATATTTTTGCAAAAAGATAGAAAACTGGCCAAAAGGCTATAAATTCACATATGTAGGGCATTGTGGAGTGCATGCAGGATAGATGTGTGCCAAGAGGCACACTGCTCACTTTACTTACAAAACGAAGGGGCAAAGCTGACAGTGCCCCTGTAATAGATTTTTTGTATAAAAAAAATTTAAGTAAAACTGCTAAAGAGCCGGCCCGGTGGCGCTGAGGGTTGGGGCGCTGGACGCCACACCTCGCACCATGCTGGCGACCCAGGTTCGTGAACGAGCCCAGGTTGCTGGGAATCGGCAGAGGAGGGAGAGGATCGAGCATCTGGAGGACAGCTCTCCTCTTCCAGGAGGGACGGGGTCCCTATTCGGCGATCGACTGACCTCTGGCGGAAGCTGTAGATACAGCAAGTGCCAGAGAAGCGTAGTGAAGGGGTGGGGATTGCCAGACGTCGGTGAGGCCTTGACGTCAGGGCACTGGCCACTCCCAGGGAAAAAGGGGAAAAAAACCTTCAGCTCCGGCAGAGATGGAGAACCGGAGCTTGCCCACGATTTATGGCCGTCCTCATGGCATCTTCCCGACCGCCGCCACCAGGGAATTCCAGGGAGTTGGATCCCACCTGGTGGGGAGAAACTGAGGCTACATGGGCAACGGAGGATTGACCAGGTAGAAGCGAACCATAGTGGGATGACTCCTAGGTACTCCTGAGGAGACTGGAGTTGAGGGGAGAGAGGAGGAAAAAATAGAAAGTACAAAAAAAAAACAACAAAAAAAAAAACAACTGCTAAATAAAAAGCAGTCAGTCACTACTAGCCCCTTCATGGCTGACCTGTAATGGTGGCATACCCTGCTTGGGTCTGTGACATGAATGTGCTGGGAGAGATGGAGAGCGAGAGAGGGACAGACAGACAGATGCAAATAGATAGCACAAGTCAAAGATTTCTTTTGCCATGCTGCTGCCCTTGCCCTGTACACACAGCCACACTGAAGCCAGGAAAATAAATTTTAATTGGGATTTCTGGGACTGTTACCTTTATCGTCAGCCCCCCTGCAGTCTTTCTCTCTCCCCTCTCTGGATGTCACACAAGTTGAAGATTTATTTTTCCACCCTGCTGCCCTTTCCCTGTACACACAACCACACTAAAGCCAGGAAAAAAAATTATTTGGGATTTCTAGGACTGTTACATTTATTGTAGGCCACCCTGCAGTCTCTCCCCGGACATTACAAGTCAACTATTTATTTTGCCACCCTGCTACCCTTGCCTGTACATACAGCTACACTGAAGCCAGGAAAAAATATTTGGGATTTCTAGGACTATTACATTTATTATGGGCCAACTTGTAGTCAGTCTCAGTCTCTCTCTCAGTCTCTGTCTCCTCCCCGGACATTACAAGTCAAAGATTTATTTTCCACCCTGCTGCCCTTGCCCTGTACATACAGCCGCACTGAAGTCAGGAAAAACATTGGGGATTTTATGTAACTGTAAAATTTCTCTGGGACCCACAGTAGTCTCTCCCTCTCTCCTAAGGATCAGGAATGGCACAAGTCAAAGATGTTTCCAGCCTGCCCTTTCTCAGTATACACAGCTACACTGTCTGAGGCTAAGAAAAAAAAAAACTTTCATTTGTGATTTTCTGTAGTTGTAATCCCTGCCCCCCCCCCCAATACTCTGGATCTGGAATGGCACAAGCCAGATTTTGCCAGCCTTCCCTTTTTGTACACACAGCTACTGCCTGAGGCCAAGAAAAAACACTTTAATTTGGTATTTTCTGTAACTGTAATGGGCTCCAGTACTCTAGTCTCACTCTCCACTCTCCTCTGGAATGGCACAAGTCAGATTTTGCCAGCCTGCCCTTGTCGTACAGTCACCAGCCCAGCACTGCCATTTTGCATCCCCCCACCCCGCACCACTATTCCCTAGTCCCTTCCCAATCTGACTCCCGACGTTCCCTCCCAAGTCCCAACTGTCTTCACCCACCCCCACGATTGGTTTTCTCTCCCCCTCCCTAACTTTTTCTTTGTCTCTTCCCTTCCTTCACTCCAGCTGTAGAAACTTTTTTTTAAGGGTGCTTTTGGTGTGCCTCCTCAGCTCCTCTCTCTCTCTTCCGAGTCCTCCTCGTTCTGAGCCGCATGGCGCATGCGGCATGGTTATATACTGTGAGTGCATCATGTGACCTTCTGTTGCCTGACTGGATGCCGCCGGATGCTTGTACGTGCCATCAGCATCCCCATGGCAACACAAAACAAAATTGGGGAAACAGCATCTCCATGGACCCAGAACCGGACTTCTACCATGAAGTCCGTATTTATCCAGGTCCATGGATTGTGGGTTTGATCCAGGGGGTCTGGATCTCCTGTGGAATAGTCCACCCAGCCCTAATAAGGAACTTCTTGCAATGTGAACAGATGAAACCAAAAATAAATTGTTGTAGAGTGATTTTGAGCAGACCAAGCTTCCCAAAGAGGCAGCTTGTAGTTTTCAACTGATTTTTCTAATTCCCTCAATTTAAAAAAATGAGTATGCAAATAAGTTCATGAATATTCATGAGCTATGAGGTGACTCTAGGCCTCCAAGCTATGCCCCTTCATACAGCTATTTTTTTAAATGCTTACTGACCATGCTCAAAGACAAATTTTTAAAATTTAACAACTTTGGAACAAGTTAATATTTTTTCACCAAGCCAGCAAAGAAAATCCTTCTGAGGCAAGCCTTTTCTACCCTGAAATTTTGAGACCAAAATTCCAAATCACCTGGGTGCTACAGGATGGCAAAAAAAAAAAACAAAAAAAAAACATCAATTTTTTTTTAACATTTTTTCACTATCCACATCTTGGAGTGCACATACCCAACCGGAACGAAACTTGGCATGCTAAGAGATCTTCCCCACAAGACCATGCATGCAAAATTTCATGCAAATCCCTTGAACAGTGGTGAAGATATTAAAGTGTAAACACTGGGGTTTAACATTAAAGTGCCTACTTCAACCCTAACTATAGTGGTGCTACCACACCACTATGATGCATTTCTTTTTTCTATCTTCATTTTTGCTGTAGACCCACTTGATCTACAGTGCTCTCTCTCTCTCTCTCTCCCTCCTCGTCTTTAACCCTACAATTCCCTTGTGCCTATCTCAGACATTTTTTTGAATTCCACCACAGTTTTCAGCCCCACTACCTCAGCTGGAAGCCTGTTCCAAGAATCCACCACTCTTTCTGGAAGAAATATTTCCTCACGTTTCTCCTGAACCTTCACCCCTCCAACTTCATAGCAGCTCCCTTATTCTCAAGCATCCTTTTTTTTCCTTTTTGACACTGCACTTTAGTCGGGATGGTTCTCCCTATTGGCTCTTTCATTGTGCACGCATCCACCGTCCACGTCACTGAGGCCATCCTACTCAGTGTTCCTCTCTGGTGGGGCTTCCAGGGCTCCCCCATACCCTTTTCGGATGCCACTCAGGTGTCTGGGCAGGGGATCCGGGTCAGCTATGTGGTAGCAGCGGTGTGATGGGGGCGTCACCATCAAGCACGTCTGGTGGGTTTTTCCCATAACTGCGGGAGGCGTGGCATGTAATGACGCTGTGGCGTAAGCATGCCATGTATCTGGCACATCTCTTGATATCAGCTGTAGCTGGGTTGCCAAGGACAGGACATTCTGTGGTCACCCAGGAGCCCTGCACTGGGGACGCACCCCCCCCCGAGGTGGGGAGCATGCTTAGTTTGCTCAATCCCCCCTCAAGCCGGCCTCTAGAAACCCCAGTCCATTCCCGAACCCAGGTCACCAGCATCACAAGCGGTAGCTCTACTGCCTCTCCTGTACCTTAATAACCCCCATGAGTTATTTAAAAGTCTTTAACATATCCCCTCTTTCCCTCCTCTCCTCTAGGCTGTACATACTGAGCTCCTTTAGCCTCTCCTAATAGGGCTTTTGATGCTGACCCTGCACTATTTTGGTTGTCCTCCTCTGGAGTGACTCCACTCTATATCCTTCCTCAGATGCGGACTCCAGAACTGGATACAGTACTCAAAGTGGGGTCCTATTAGCTATCTATACAGGGGCAACACCACCTCTCTTTGTCTGCCGATGATGCCCCTTACTATTCACCCCCACATCCCAATAGCCCTCCTGACTGCCTTGTCACACTGCCTGCCACATTTAAGTAATCCGATATGATTACCCCAGGTCTCCTTCCTGCTTGGTCAATGTGAATATCACTCCATCCATTTTGTACTCCGCTGTCAGGTTTCTATGGCCTAAGTGCATTGTTCTGCACTTTTTTGCATTAAACCTTAGCTGCCAAACATTTGACCACTCCTCTTGTCATTTCAAGTCTCTTTCCATCCTTTGCACCCCCTTCAGAATGTCCAACCTGTTGCAGAGCTTGGTGTCATCTGGAAAGAGGCAGACCTTCCTTTCCAGCTCCTCTGCTATGTCACTAACAAAGACCGGACAAAGAGGACCAGACTCAGCACTGAACCCTGAGGTACCTTGCTGGTCACCCTCCCTTTTTTTTTTATATACTTTATTAGGAATTATCAGTCATTCTTTTACATTACATACTAGTACCTGAAATACAATCTTACATAAGTACCTACATTTGTATAATTCTATATTAGCAGTTTCTGAGTTTTCCAGATACATCTTTTCAGTTTTATATCTTTTTTTATGTTAACTAAGAACAAGTAAAGAACATGTAGAACATTACTAAGACAAACAAATTACAGGTGTAACCCCCCCCCCTACAAATGGGAGTTCCCAAAAAGTCCTCCTTGAGCTTGCCTAAATGCTCACTGCCAGGCCGGTGTCCTGCATTTTAGCAGTTTAAATGTGATTACCAGAGCCTGTATAGCCTCTGTGTACTGTCTCTTTAAGAGCTGCTGCCTAATTGCAGTTTAAGTAATCTGAGAGGGAGCTCTGTTGAAAGATGTAACTATTTACTGAAAATCATTTAGAGTGATAATGACAATGTAGTTTGTCTAACCTGCTTTCTTTGTAGCATGGACTGTTTTGTTTGTCTCCACTACCTTGGTCCTGGACTGCAAATTGGACCAATCAGTTCTGGTGTAACCTAAAATGTAGCTGGACTACAGGAGCTGTCTGAATTCTAAATCGGTAGGAACTGTGGTTAGAGCTTTTTGTGCCTTTTTTGCAACTGAAGGGTGAGCTCTTGCTTTGACTGACAGCCAAATCAGCCCACCAAATCTTTTGTATCTTCGGGAAGTCCCGGGCTACTTGCAGTTTTCAGTTAGTTCTGAGCTGGGAAGGGACATGAGAGGAGCTGAAGTGATTCTGAGCAACAATCCTGAGTGGATTCACATGGGAGAACTGTAAAAAGGCTGAGTTTTTGGCTTACATGTCTGTCTGCTGCTCCTGAGAGGGAGAGAAGAGAATTATTGTGGACTAAATCTAAGTTTGTGTGACTGAAGTAAGTTACTTAAGTGGGCCAGGCTCAACCTGAAGAAGTCCAAAGATTTTGCTGAATGCGATCAGTCTGTCAGGAGTTCCAGCTACCCCTAAGCTCCCGGTGTGTGCAGAGACTTTGCGATTGCAACCAGGGAGCGCTTTGCCTGGTGCAGTAGAATTCCCATACATGTAAATGTGCTATGAGCTGCTAGTGGGTTGTGAGTTAGATCCCCACTGTGTGAACTGTGTTCTGCTTGCTGGAAGCTGTGTCCAGCCCAAAACAGACTGCATCCGAATTTGTCTCCATGCGGTCTGGGCCTTGCCAGACTGGCCCAGCCAGACTACCCACTGCACAGAGAAGCCATCGACGAGAGACCTGCCTGGGGATCAGCTTCCTGCTCCACGCTTGAACAGGAATGATGCCTCTGCAACTCGTGTGGGCCCTGCTTCTACTGGCATTCCAGATCAACCACCTGCAGTCTCGATTTTCATCCAGCCTGTGTCCAGTCTTGGGTATCGTGAGTAAATACCAGGGTCGCTCCCTGCAACAACAGTTTAATCTGAGTGTGTCATCTGATTGTCTTGTTGTTTCGTTTCCTTTACGAACTGAGCCCTCTGGCTCTGGATTAGAAATATTGTGTACTGTGCATGTTGTGTTTTCCATCACAAGGCCCCAACCAGCTGCAACCCTGGACAACTGTCTTGGCTGGCCCATCTCTTTTCCACCTGGGTACCCAGAGGTGGAGTGTGTGGGGGGACTCAAAGTGCATGCATAGCTGCTTGATTGATATAACCTTTAAGCTAATTAACCTGATTTTGCCCCTCCCTTGTTCAAGTCTCCTGAATAAATCAGATATAACTTTTTCTGCATGTAATCTGACTGTGGTTCCAGTTTGTGCTCAAAGTACTGTACTGTTGCTATTTGCTGTGCATAACCTTGTTTTACAGGGGTTCCCCAGGGTCGAGCCAGAGGAACAAGCCCTGGTGGTAAGTGCAAACAGTGTGGGTACTTGTGTGTAATACCAGGGGTATTGTGAAAGTGATTACTGTACAGTGTTCAGGCCACTAGAGGGGAAAGAGGGGGGGTTACAGTGTCCCGGAGGGCTGTGCCCAGGTTAGCTTGACCACTATCAACCCTGAGCTCCGGGTGGAGGCACCCGTTTCAGAACTCAGGCCCCTTTACCTGCTACTAGCCAAGCAGGCAGAGGTAGTGGGCCTTGGGATAGCGCCACCTAGGGGTTACACAACCATAACCGGGGAGGGGGGGTTGCCTGGTATAACATTATTATTCAGCTAGGTGTTTTATAGTTTGAATGCAGCCTAATATTAGATTATTTCTGTCCTTACGTGGACGAGTGGAATAGGCAGAGCAGAACACCATAGTCTTTCACAAAGTAAACTCAAGCCCTCTCTCATCTTAAACAGCCACCAAGCTTTCTTAGTATCATCAATCAGAGCCTCTATATATGGGCCAAAGTTTGTATTCTAGGGTATTTCTCAACATTTCACATCTGTTTCATCGATTCAGACATGCTTCCTCCCTATCCCGAATCTGGAAAGTTAACCTTTCCTATTCAGCAATTTCATCCCAATCCTATAGTGTTTGGGGTGGGGGGGAGGTATTTTTGAACCATTTTCGAGTGATTGCTTTGAGGGTGGCCACCAGGATATTCCAAAGATAAAGTAATTCTTTACCTTTTAACGATTCTGGCTTAACTCATTCACACCACAAGAGCTCTTTGAGACTTCCACCACTTGTGCCCTGTATACTCTTAGCACTGCATCCTGGGTCTTTCTAAGCAAAATCAAGCCATAATCAGCATGCCACAAACAAATGTGACTACCTCTTGAACCGTAAATGCTACACACAAAGTATGAGTGGCAAAGTTATTCAGCACAATGTTAGCTTTCCAGTGGTGCTATGCAATCAGTTGTAAGCAATTTAGTTTTTATTTTATACTAGCTGAAATACCAAACTGATTTTTTTCTGATTTTTTTTCAAGGTGCTTAGGTGACGCATGAGAGACAAATGTCAGCCATGCACACCATACCTTAAACAAATGCAAATAACACCAAAAGTATATGTGGTAGACACAAAGTATCAGTGGCAAAATTGTTCAGCACAAAATAACCTTTCTAATGGTGCTATGCAATCAATTGTAATCCATTTAGTTTTGGTTTTATAGTAGCTGAAATATCAAATTTTTTTTTTTTCAGATTTATTCAAGGTGCTTAGGTGAGGCTTGAGAGACAAATGTTAGCTATACACCATGCCTTAAACAAATATGAATAACTCCTAAAGTATACATGATAGACACAAAGTATCTGCAGCAAAAATTGTTCAGAGCAAAATTACCTTTCTAAAGGTGCTATGCATTCAATTCTGAGTAATTTGGTTTGTTTAATAGTTAGATAAAAACTGCTGACTTCCTCAGGCGTTTCTAGGCCTGAGTGAAAGTCAGTTGAGTACGTCTACAGGCGTTATTGTCCTGAGTGGCTATGCTTTCAGACACCACCTACAGACGTCTCTAGGCCTGAATGAATTAAGACCTAATATCACATGTGACGCAAAGATATCTTCTACTAAATAGAACATTCCTTCTAGTCTCTGTTTTATCTCATGCCAAAAAGGTCTTCATTTTTCACAAGTCTAAAATATATGCGTGTGAATCCCCATCCCGTCCTCACGCTCGCCAGCATGCCGCCGTAGTTGTTGTTTTCCATTTAACTGTAACTGCAAGGACTGCAAAACATCTAACCTTAACTTTCCACCGGAATTCTTGCCACCTACGAGCTAATGTCTTAAAAGAATTTTTCCATGTGCCCTCCCAATACCTCTGTGTAAAGTGCATATCTAGTTCCCTCTCCCATTTGTTTTCTATTAAATTTATTATATAACAAGGGCGTGGACAGGCATACTCACTGTACACATTTGTGTACAGTTTTGTTTAGTGCCTGTCACAAACCATATGCCATTCTGGTAACATTTTCATTCTAATCTGTAGTATTTGGGTTAGTGTAGGCCACTGAGGAGTGTATCTGTTTAAACTTCTGTTGTTTAGGAGACAGATACATGTGTAATCTCTTTAAATATTAGAACAATCATCTGACAACAACCTGACTTGTTTGGAAGGGGTACCATTTGGAAAGCTTGTGTACATTTTTTAATGGGGGTGTGTAACTGCTGGAGGTTGTATACAAAACAAAAATTTCTGGCTACACCCCTGTTAGATAATGGGTATCTTGTAACAAGAACTGATAAAACAATGAGATTGGCCCTTTTTATTGAAGATTTGTCAACACTGTGTCTAATGTGATCATTTCCTGGAGGGCCCCCTTGGTATCATCCCTTTTCTGTTTAAGGGTCCTGGTGACGTAGTCCCTTACTTGAAAATATCTAAATCTGTCTCTATTTTGTCGCTGAAATCCTCCTTTAGCTCTTCAAATGTTTTAAAAATGTCACCCCTTAAACACTGGTTTGGGAACTGTAACCCTGTTCTGCTTTGGCGTTTATACCAAAGATCCATTCCGTTACAGACATAGAGGATAATGTATGGTCCTCTATGGGTAACCGGTCTGTTAACCATCGAGAGGTTGCCAGGGCAACCGTGTAAACCTCAAGAGTGACGCTCGAGGGGTTTACGTCGTCATGGCAACCTTGAGACATTAACAGTGACCGGTTGCCATAGAGGACCATACATTATTTTTATAGTGTATGGTCCCATAACTCGTAAACAACTTCTTACTTTCTAAGAAAAAGTCACACTTGCGGCCGTTCAGTCATACGCTAACCACTGTTCACCATTCGGTTCCCGTCTAAAAAAAAAAAAGCACGCACATTCGACACTGATCGCTGTTGTTAACCTATCGATGTGACGTAGCATCGATAGGTTAACGACATTTCTACGTCACATCGATAGGTTAACAGCCTTCTAACATACATTATAAATCCGTTATCCCAAGCCAACCATCTATATTTCCAAGCATGTGTCTTTATTCTGTCATGTATAGCTATCTTGCCCCAAGCCTGAATAGTGGTCTCCATGGCCATGAGGCAGGATTTACTATCCTATTATGGCGGAGGGTATCATCATAAAGAAGGGCTAACAGTGGAACCTCATCTGGCAGAAAAAATTAGATGGTTTTCCAGTGGGATTCATAATATGAAATTCCCCACAGCAATGCCGTTTTCATTTGTGTTGCGGTCCAGTAATATTCCAGGGAGGGTAATGCCCATCCACCTCTCTCCCTCCTAGCGAGTAGCATATAACTTTTAATCCTGGGGTGGCAGGCCACTCAAATGAATCTGTATAACTTTCTCTGCTCCTCCACAAACCACTGTTTTGTAGAAGTACAAGAACACATTGAAATAAATACAAATATCTCAGGAGAAGATTAATTTGTATTGCCTGTATTCTGGAATACAAAGGGAGGAGTATGAGGGACCATTTTCGATAGTCCTTCTGTAGTGTTTTAATCAAAGGGGCATAATTATCCTGGTAGAGAAATGAGGTAGTGGGTCTCAGAAATAATCACAAATATTTCAATTTCTGTAGACCCCATCTCATTGGGTATTTATCCCAGAGCTGTTTTGAGGGTGAGTAATTAAGGGTGAGGATATCTGTTTTCAATTCATTTGGGGCATATCCAGGTAAAGCTGAAAATTCCTGGATGAGTGCCATTACTCTGTCTAAAGACTCCTCCAGCTCCCAAAGAAACAGAAGTACATCATCTGCATAAAGTGCTATTTTGTGTTCTGTTGGACTGATAATGATGCCTTTAATCTCTGCATCCTGTCTTATTCTCTGAACCAGAGGTTCGATATATAGGGCAAAAAGAATGGGAGACAAGGGGAAACCTTGTCTTGCCCCCCAACCTAATTTGATACTGGTAGAAAGATGACCATTGATTTTAACATAGGCTTGTGGTGCTCTACAGAGTTTGGATAAAGTTAACACAAGTGGGAGAAAAACCAAAACAAGCAAGGACCCTATAAAGAAGGTTCCAATCAACTTAATCAAGTGCTTTTTCCGCATCCAAACTCAAGGAATTGTTGGAATGTTCTGGGAATTTAGATAATCAGTTAAGGGTATAGTTCTCACATTATCTGCTGCCTGGCGCTCTGCTACAAAGCCTATTTGGTCTTGCTTTATAAGGCAGGGGATTATTTTCTCTAATCTCTTAGAAAGGATGGCCGTAAGGATTTTATAGTCTACATTTAGAACTGATATAGGATGATATGATGGCCATTGTGTAGGGTCCTTGCCTGGCTTGGGGATCACTGATATGATTGCATAATTCCAGGAAGGGGAGAGCTTGCCCTACTCTACCAATGCTTTCTGATATGCCACCCTCAATAAGAGGACCGTTTCCTCTGAAAATCTTTTATAAAATTCAATTGGAAGGGAATCTGATTTGGGGAAATTCCCTGTGTTACCCTCTCTTATCGTTTAAACTACTTTTCCTTCAAATATTGAGGCACATAATACAGTATTCTGCTCCTCAGACACACAGGGCAGATCACCCTCCCTTCCTGAGAAAAACTGTTTACCACTACGCTCTGCCTCCTATCCCCTAACCAGTTTATCACCTGTTGCCCACCCCTAAGCTACCCAGCTTGCTCGCCAGTGTCCTATTTATTTATTTAGTTTTTGATTACCGGGTAGGTGCCATAGCCAAAAAAATTACTATTTTCAGGCACGACCCTGGAGGTTACAAGGATTACGAGGATACAGAATACAGAAGTAAACAAAAAAAAAAGGTAACAACATGTACAGAGTAAATATCAAGTGAATATGGGTGTACAAGTCCAAACAAGAAAAAGGCAGTATTCAAACAGCTCGATATACAATTTGTCTAGTAAAACATAGGTGTAATAAAGTGCCAGGGTAGAATAATCATAAGCAAAGTGCAAAAATTGAAGTAAATAAAGGGGAAGAGAAAATGAATGGGCAGCCCAGCAAGTCAAGAAGGGTTAAAACATGAGCAGGAAGCCTGGCTGCAGAGGAAGGAGCGTTACTTGTTTTTAAACTGGAATGACTGCGCCCTTGACGAATTTCCAAAGGTAGGGAGTTCCAAAGATTGGACGCAGCAATGGAGAAAGCTGCACTTCCCTTAAGAGTTTTACATCTGGGAACATGCAGCAGAGATCTATCAGCTGATCGACGGGCATGGGAGGAGGGCTGAGGAAATAACAGGAAAGGCTAGAGAAACAGGGATGCCAGTTCTAATGGTACAGTCTATCAAGGAGACAAAAGCAAGGAGCTGAAGGGAAGAGGGGAATGGCCAATTAAGGTCCGTGTAGAGCTGACAGTGATATTTCAAACGAGGGGAGGCAGAAGCATATCTACAGATACTATTATAGCTGATGTCCCGCTTCCTAAGTAGGGTCTTAGATGCATTAAGATAGGTGGTGGCTCCATAGGAGAGTGCCAGAAGCAGTATACCACGGGCGATGGCAAGCCTAGCAGAGGGCGTGAGGACATCGCTGGTTTTATAGGCCACACCAATTTTGATATCGACAGATTTACAAGTGGACATGATGTGCTGATCGAACTTAAGGTTTTCTTCAAGTAGGACTCCAAGGTATTTGAAGGAGCACAACTGAAACAGTGCAGAAAGTCTTGCTGAAATCCAGGTAGGCCACATCCACCGCTCTACCCTGATCTAACTCCTTGGTCACCCAGTCAAAGAAATCTATCAGATTTGTTTGGCATAAATTCCCTCTTGTGGAGCCATGCTGCCTCAGATCCTGTAATCCACTGGATTCCAGATATTCTGCAATCCTTTCCTTTAGTAGTGTTTCCATTAATTTACACACCACCGATGTCAGGCTGACAGGCCAATATTTGCCCGCCTCTTCTCTGCTACCACTTTTGTGAAGTGAGACTACATCTGCCCTTCTCCCATCCTCCGAGACCACTATGGTCTCCAGTGATCTGTTAAACAGGCCTGTCAGAAGTGCAGCTAGTACCTCTCTAAGTTCCCTCAGCACCTTTGGATGCCCCCCTCTGGCCCCATAGCTTTGTCCACCATCAGGTTAGTCAGTACCTTCCGGACTCATTCCTCAGAGAAGAGACTAGTGTGCACTTCCCTCCCATCAAAGCTCCTGATGTTTTCCATGGTCCCTCACCTTCCCATTCCACTGTGAACACTGGGCAGAAGTATTTGTTCAAAATGTCTGCCTCTTATTGGTCCCCCTCCGTACAGCCCCCCTTCCCTCTTAAACCTTACAATCACTCCCTCAGTCTTCCTTTTTTCATGTTTTGTCCCCTTTTGATGCTGCCTGCGCTACTCTTTCTTCAGTTTGTACCTTTGCACTCCTTATTGTTTTCCCTGACTCCCTCTTTTTCCTGATACACTTTCTTCTTCTCCTCTCTCTGGGTTTCCTCATACCTTCTTAATGCTACTTTTTGCCTTTACCGTTCCTTTTTTTTTGTCCAAAGTTTATTGGCATAATTATAAAGATACACAGATGTAGTTGGCAGATTAGGGCCTTCAGCCTACCCAATCTGCCCATAAATGCTAGAGTCTTTGCTTCTTTAAGCTTTCCTGGAACCAGGTTGAACCACCTCTCCCAACTAACAACATCCTCTTTGCCTATCCCATGCATTCTTAAATCTTGTAATTGTTTCTGCCCTCACCACTTCTTCTGGTAGGCTGTTCCATTTGTCCACCATCCTCTTCATGAAGAAGTACCTCCTCATGTTCCCCCTGAACCTCCCTTCCTCCCTCCAGTTTCATCCTATGTCCCCTCATCCTTGAGCATCTCTCTCTTTTAAAAATTCCATTTTCCTGCCCTTATTCTTCTCCGTGAGGTACTTAAATTTCTCAATCATATCCCCCCTCTCCCTCCTCACTTCCAGGGAGTACACATTTAAGTCCTTCAGCCTGTCCTCATAGGGTTTATGATGTATTCCCTGCACCATCCTGGTTGCCCTCCTCTAAACTGCCTCCACCCTATCTATGTCCTTGCATAGGTAACGCTTCCAGAACTGGACACTGTCCTCAAAGTGTGACCTCACTAATGTCCTGTAAAGTGATATTAGGAACCCCCTTTTCCTGCTGGTGATTCCCCTGCCTATGCAACCCAGCAGCCTGTTTGCTTTTCCTGCTGCCTCGTCGCACTGTCTACAGACCTTGAGGTCATCAGAGATGATAACCCCTAGGTCCCTTTCCTGCTTGGAGCATTCTATTTCCACCCCCCCCCCCGATTATATGTTGTTCCTGGGCTTTTGTGCAACATGTGTATTATCTTGCACTTTTTGTGTTAAATCCCAACTGCCAATCCTTTGACCAGTCCTCAAGCTTCTGCAGATCGTTCCTCATTCTATCCACACCCTCTGGTTTGCCCACCATATTGCAGAGCTTTGTATCATCAAAGAACAGGCACATTTTCCCTTCTAGGCCTTCTGCAATGTCACTGATAAAGATGCTACAGAGGACTGGACCCAGCACTGATCCCTGCGGTACCACACTTGTCACTCTTCCTCCCAGAGTGACGCTGCCACCACACCCTCTGTGTCCTGTTATCCAGCCAATTTTCTACCCACTTAACCACCATCTTGCCCACTCCCATGTTCTCCAGCTTGTTTAACAGCCTTCTATGTGGCACAGTATCAAAGGCCTTGCTGAAGTCCAGGTAGGCCACATCCACTGCCCCCTCCTGATCCACCTCCCTGGTCACCCAGTAAAAGAACTCAATGAGGTTGGTCTGGCACAATCTCCCTGCAGTAAAACCATGTTGCCTTGGATCCTGGAGACTGTTGGCAACTAGGTATTCCACTATTCTTTCCTTCAGAAGTGTTTCCATGATCTTTTCCACATCTAAGGTCAGGCTGACTGGTCTGTAGTTCCCTGCTTCCTCCTTGTTTCCACTTTTGTACAGAGGGACTACATCAGCTTTCCTCCAGTCTTTTGGTGCCTCCCCCATTTCCAATGACAGGTTGAACAGGGTTGCCAGAGGTTCTGCCACCACTTCTCTTAGCTCTCTCAGCACCCTGGGATTCACCCCATCTGGTCCCATAGCCTTATTGACTCTTCTTGCTTCCAGTTCCCTTAGGACCCTTTCCTTCGGAAAAGGACTTGTATCCATTACTGTGCCCTTCCTACCATTACTACTCATTTCTGACCCATATCCTGCCCCCTCCTCTGTAAAAACTGAATAGGAGTATCTGTTCAGTATGTCTGCTTTCTGGTTGTCATCCTCTATGCTACACCCATCCTCCCCTTTCAGCCTCATTATCCCTCCCTTTACCTTCCTTTTTTCCCTGATGTACCTGTAAAAGGTTTTGTCCCCCCTCGACACTGATTTCGCAATGCATTCCTCCATTTATCCCGTGGCTTTCCTAACAGCTCTCCCTGCCTCCCTTTGTTTCTACTGGTACCTGTCCCTGTCCCCTTCCTCCTGTGTCTTTTTGTATGACTTGAATGCCATTTTTTTTGCCTTAACTTTCTCGGCCACTACCTTTGAAAACCATAATTGTCTCCTCTTTCTCTTCCCCTTGCTAACCTGTCCAACACAGAGTTGTGTTGCCATTGTTATCCCTCATTTTATTGTCACCCACTGTTCCTCAACTTCCTTCTTCTCCCTTATCCCAACCAATACCTCTTCTAGGCATTTCCCCATTTTTCTAAAATCTGGCTTCTTAAAGTCAAGGATTCTCGTCCTTGTGTGACTGGATTCCTCCCCCTCTGTTATCTCAAACCCCACTGACAGTGATCATTGTTCCCCAGGTGTTCCCTTGCTGTAACCCCTGTTACACTGTTCCCATTTGTGAGCACCAGGTCCAGTATTGCCATCTCCCACGTGGGTTCTATGACCAGTTGTTTAAGGAAAGCTCCCTGGAGGGAGTCCAAGATAAACCTGCTCCTAACTGTTGCTGCAGGGAGGCTCCAATCTACGTCCGGTATATTCAAATCACTGAATTGCAATACCTCCCTCCCCATTGTGCACCATCCTCTGTATAGCTAGCATCATCTCCCTATCCAATTCCACCCATTGAGCTGGTGGTCTGTATATTACCCCTGTGCAGATGGCTGACCCCTTTATCCTTTCAAGCCTAACCCACAGTACCTCCCCCCTCCCTGCTCCCCTTGTATCTTAGTGGCCTTAATATTATCCTTTACATAAAGTGCCACTCCTCCCACCCTTCCTGCCTGCCCTGTCCCTCCTGAGCAGACTGTAACCTGATACGGCCATTTCCCAGCTGTCATTGTCATTATACCAGGTCTGTGATGGCTACAATGTCCAGGTCAGATTCTGCCATGGCCGCCTCGAGGCCTGCCATATAATTACATACACCTTGCAAACAAAAAATCAGGTAAAAAAAAAAAAAATAGTAGAATGATAACTTTTAGCAGCAGGGTATAAGAAAAGAAAAACAGTTATTGCACCACCAATACAGCTTCCAAATACAAAATGGTAAGTCTTGAACATTTCACAGTTTAACCCTCTACTAATGTCATATATTGACAGGCATAGGTTTAATGAGTCAGTAAGTTACTACTCCCTGAAGGATACTCTGAAATAGGAAATATTGGGATAGCCCAATACCATTTCATGGTATAAAGTCTGGATTAGTATCTATCTGGTAAAGCACCCATCTCCACCAGAACTCGCCAGCTTTAACCGATTTATCATGTAGAGAAGCCATAAAAGTTTCAGTTCTATAGCTAGTATTAACTAATGCTACCCAGTTAAGAATTCTGCGGAGGGGGTTCTCCATAGCCACAGTTTAGCGATAAGTGACTTCGCCGCCAGAAGTAGAATTAATAGCAGTTTCAAACTGGGCCCCTTTATTGTCCCTGGTGGATAGAGAGAAGGACCAGCTGAAGAGCAAGGAAGTCCTGCTCTACAAACAAAGCATTAAGGGATTCGTTAACCTCTTACCAAAACATATGCACAATGGGGCATATCCAAAAAATATGGGTATGAATGGCCGGTGCCTCTCCACAACCTCTCCAACATTTCCCCATGTGAGACCCACATACTTTGCCTCAGCCTTCACTTTTTGTTTTCACTAACCTACTAACATCTTTTGTTCTCATCTGGTCCAACTCTCTGTCCTCATCCTTTTTTTTAACATTCTAAATGCCTTTCCCTTCTTATCCACAACCTTCCTTACCTCATTCGTAAAACCACACTGGTTTTATCTTCTTTTTGATCTTACTTACCTCCCTCATGCAAAGGACTGTTGCTTTTGCCATCCACTTTTTAACGAAATCCCTTTATCACCCACCCCCTCAATTTGTGATATATTTTTTAGGCTCCCTCTTAGAATCTCACTCATCCTATTAAAACAGCCACCAACACCTCAAGAAGAACTTTGAAAAACATAACATTTGGATATAAAGCAGCTTATATTTCTCAACCACTCTGTATTTCATTATTTGTTACTGGGGTCATATGCTTTGAGACAGGACTGTTATTCCTTGAGGCTTCATCAGCTTCTATTGCTTCTTCCCAAACTGATGTCATAATACTCTGTTTTTGACATCAATTATTCCCATGGCAACAGACTGATGTCACAACACAACATTATGATTTCAAATAGGGAATAAGCTATAGAAGCAAATGAACCCCAACGGATAAAGATCTAATTTTTCACGTGAATTTCTTCGATAATAAATCATGACGAGGCAAAATCTATACAATATATATGAAATACAAGCTGAACTCTGTCCGACCATTATGTTTTCCAAAGTTTTCCTAAATGCATCACTTGCTCCTTAATGTCTGCTCTTCTGAAGTTCCATACCTTTGTTAAACTAAGAACATACATACATCAGAATAAGCACCAAAAAGAGAGATTTAAATGCAGAATGGAAATGAAAATATAGACGGTTCACATACTCCATCATTTTCAATCCCAGTTCGGAGAATGGGTAAAGCTATTACCTTTAACAGGCTCTGGTTTAACTGGAGTCTTTTCACCAACTGCTGGCTCATCAACCCCTGCAGGAGGAAAGGGCCGAAGTAGTTTGTCCTCTGTAGCTTCTTCACTTTCCGGTTGCACTTGCTTCTCTTGGTCTTTTTTCTCAGAATCCTGCTTTGTCTCCCTTTTGATTGGTCGGACATTGCCAGGAGATGGCGGGCGGTTGTGGCCAAGTGAGACTTTTATTCCAGTGGGAGGGGAAAGGCTCTGTCTAGGTGTGCTGGGCAAAGGAGGAGGTGTTCTAGGTGGGGGCCTACCATTTAAACAGAAAGGATAACACAGTAAGTACAAGTTAAATAATCATGACGTGACAATATATCAACAGTTTTGGATTTCTTAAAGTATTTTATACATAAAAAAATCTCCAAGCAAGTTTTCCTTAGAGACAATGTGGTGAGTCTGTGGACAGGGACGATACTCTAAATCAGAAAGGCACGTGGAAGGATCAGTTACCATGAGATGATCGCTCTCTGTCTTGTTGTGAAACCAGTTGACAGCAGTTTAGCATCTGAGCTGTGAACAGGAAATCTCAATCACTGATATATGTGTGTTAGCTGGTTTCTGCTGAGCTCTGATTGAGCTGCCTAAATATGAAAGCCAAATTCTACAGTGAGAGAAAGAAAACAAACCACTGGCAACTCACCTGCAAACATGTAAAGAGAATGTGTAGAAAACTGGCTGCACAAGAAGTTTTATGTGAACTGTCCTGTACTTTGCACATAAACTCTGTACTCTGCACATGCAGCAGAGCATGCAAACAACCCTTATACTATATATAAAGTTAGGTATCCACACAGGTACTTGCCTGTTTGGGGCCCCATATTCAGAGCCAGCCGGATGCATGCACAAATTGATGCGCCACACAAAACAATTGGGCTAGCCAGCTCTGACGTGATATTCAAACAGAATGCGTGATCGGAGCAGACTGCGCATTCTGTTTGAATATCGGACCCTAGATGTGCGGCACATAGTAGACGGCCACCATGTCTGGCGCAGAGCATCCAGGGTTTGGGGTCTTCAGCCCGCCAATAGGGGAATGTGTGGCACATAACTGGATATGCTGTTTCCCCCAGAGCGATATTCAGCCAAAATATGCTAATGAGCTCATTGGGCATGCATGGCACAAAGTGGCCTCATGCATGCCAATTATGGACTCATTAGCATGGCTGTGTCGGGCTACATGTGCCAGGCCAACCCTCCCCCCCTCGCTAGCCCTGATCCCTGAGAGGAATACAGATATATAAGTACCCTGTTTCCATAGTGTTGGGACCCCCCTTCCCAGGGTCTGAGTGCTTGCTGGCTTTAGCTCTCCCCAGCCCCACTGAGGACAGTTGCCACTGAAATTTCCCTGCAGGGTCTGAGGGCTTGCTGACTTTAACCCTTCCCAACCCCACAAAGGACAGTCGCCACCGAAATTGCCCCATAGTGTCTGAGGGCTTGCTGACTTTAGCCCTCCCCAGTCTCGCCTGACTGAGGATAGTCACCACCGAAACTGCCCCACAGGGTCTGAGGGCTTGCTGACTTTAGCCCTCCCCAGTCCCGCCGAGGACAATCACCACCAGAATTGCCCTGCAGGGTCTGAGGGCTTGCTTACTTTAGCCCTCCTCAGCCCTGCCGAGGACAGTCACCGCCAAAATTGCCCTGCACGTATGGACTTGGAGAAGCCTCAGTGTGCACAGAAACTTTTAAACTTGGCACCATTTTGTGGCGCAGTAGCCTAATTTTCTTACTGCTTAATTAAAGATCCAAAATAGAGAGAGTATCAAAGATTGTAACTTGTGTGAGCAGCGCTGCTTCCTCGCTCCTTCCCTGGACTGATTTTTCTCCAACCTACCCTCCCACATTCCCACCCACACCACCTCCGTTTATTAAATTCACCTTTACTCTGCCCATAGCCCTCTCTGACTGGCCGCTGGTGTTAATGGGGCGGGATATGCCACTGTGAACAAACTGAACTCCCGCTGTCTACTGTGCTTGCTGCCTCTGTCCTTCTCCCTTATTTATTTTATTTATATATTGAATTTTGTTGATCCGGTAGGCCCACTGAGACTAGAAGTCCCTTTTTCAGGGGTGACTGAGGGGAAGGGGATACAGATGGTAACCAACTGAAATTGAACCAGATTAAGCTGTCGGTGGTGTTTTTAGTGAATGGGGGAAATTTGGCCAGGACACCAGGGAAATTCCCCTACTCATCTGTAGGAGAACCCTTGGCCGTCTCTTTCAGGATGGCCACATCGGTGGAACATGCCGAGAAGATGGACATCAAGACAGCAAGGGAGAAGGCCTCCCTCCTGCTATGTCTACACAAGAGACCATGGACATAGTGTTTGTTGCTACAAATTTTTCTGATAACGAAGACTTAATTGTGGACTCCAAAATTACTGTCCCGTTCACAACTTCTGCAGATGAAGATAACAGTTCGATCTTGCACACGACTGTCTGTGAGTAATACTACAACCCAACGGCAGCAGGAGGCTATACTGCAAAAACTGAGACAACAAAAAAAATGAATACTTGCTAAAGCACAATAATTAGATGAGGAAATGAAAAAGCTATCAGAGCCAGCGAGTGACAGCTGCCTGACTAACACTGACAAAGTGGCGCTGAGTCATCTTACCACTTGCCTGCAGCCTGACAAAACTCTGATGCAATCACTAGTTCAGATCCAGGAGATGTTGTGAAAGTGGTTGGCAGTGAAAAAAGGTCTCTGCCGTGTGCCTACAGCCAACTCCTTTGGATTTCAACACATCTTCCTCAGCTACCAATAAAATAAAAAAGCAATGACTGGGCCCCAGGAAACAGGCCCGCGCCCAGAAAACATGACCTGCAACCGCTATGGACACGGAAGCCACCTATTCATTCAAGGACAGGCAGAGCACTAGAAATTGAGATTCTTGTTCCCCTTCGAATTTCCCAATCACTGCCCCCACAAGTAAAGCGCCTTCTGAACCTTGGTCCCCGAATCAGGAACTTGCTAGTGCAGGTTGTCATCTGGGCGTTGGATTCCAGATCCAGAAGACTCCTCATTTCACAAAATATCAAACATTTCACCAGCTGTGGCCACCAACCCAGAATCAGAACAGAGTTCCACTGAACCCCAGGGTAATGACTCTAATTATCCTTATTCTTTTACTGATAATAGTTTGTCTAGTCACAATGTTATAACTGTACCTACTGTTGTTGTTCCTCCTCCTGCTCCCCTTCCTAAGGCTGACCCACAAATGGAGGGGGAACCTTTGTGTTTGGGCCCAAAGTTCAGAAATGCTTCAGGACAACTCATCTTTAGAACCCATGTTCAAGTTGTTTGACCTATTTGCAAATAAGGGCGAACCTGCCCCTAGACACAGTGACACAGTGCCGTCATACTTCTTTACAAAGGGGAGTTGGAACCCCACCCCAGACAGGCTCCATGTGGCCAGAAGTTTGTTGAAATCATCCATGAATTTTTTTCCCTCTGAAATTTCTGCCCTCATCTTGTTAGGTAATGGGAACAAGGACATTAGTTTTAAAAATGTTTCCAGCCTCAATTGATTCTGGTCCCAGTATCAAACACTGAAAAACAAAGCTATCTGGATTCCCTTCCATGCTGTCCCAATAACCAAACCTCTAGTCAAATTTATCAACGTAATGTTCAAGAATGAAGGGATCAATATAGAGGACATTTTGTCCTGGTTGTGTCATAGATGTGAGATTTTGGGGAAGCCAACACCAAATTTAGACAGCGAACAGATATGGGATGGGAGTTGGAGAGTCAAGGTGAAACTTTTTTCCACTAACACAGGCGCAGTTCACCTCCCTAGCTCCTTTTACTTGGGGAAAGATCAGGGATCCATTTTCTACAATAGTCAACCTAGGTCTTGTTTTAAATGCGGGTCGAGGGCACATCTTAGTTCAGCCTGTGACACCTCTCGATGTACCCACTGCTTAGAATTCGGTCATGCTGCTCCATCTTGTTAGAACCTGTTCAAATGTAATCTTTGGGAACGGACAGAGCATGCCTACGGGCGGTGCCCCTGGGCATCCCATAATAGGGAAGACTGTACTTCACATGAGGGTTTAATCAACATGGCGCAGCATCAGCAAGCCAAGCGCATTGCAGAACTTGCTAGCAGCAACGTGGAAAACAATGACCTCTCTGAAAAAATTAGACCCTCCAATGCAGGAACCTACTGTCACTGTCCCTGACCCTGTGCTTATTGATAACCTGACCCCCACACAGCAAGATAATACAGCAGAAGGCGGGTGGTCAGAATTGTCCGCCCCCCCCAGTAAGATACAGCTACCTTTCAGAGTGGTCCCTCAAAAGAAAAGGACTAAGAAAGGGAAAGTTGTACCGCAGACAGACAAGCACACAGGGCCTAGTCACGATTCATCGTCTGGTTCTGTGCAAGTATGCAACAAGTTTGCTCTCTTTGCCTCAGAAGGAACTGATGGGGACTCAGATGGAGAGGGCACTGATTCCTCTTCTGTGGCATCTGTTACTGATTCAGACACCTGTGGTAGGGATTCAATTGCCAAAAGGACTAGGCAGCGTAGACTCTCTAAGCCCACATGACCTTAAACTTCATAGTCTGAGAAATTGATCACGTGTCACAACACTCCAGATTGCACCTATGCACTCCCTTACAGTAACTACCTTAAACATCAATAGCATCAAGAACCAGAGGAAGCAATTAGGAGCCTTACTCTCTCTGCATGAATCCGATAATGATATTTTTTGTCTTCTTGACACCAGACTAAAATCCAGCCTGGAGCTGCAGCAGGCATCAAAGGCCTGGTCATGGGGTTCAACCTTCTGGTCCACAGGCACTGACACTTGTGATGGTATTGGCATCCTTTTAGCTAATCTAACCATCAAGGTCTCCAGATTAATAGATGTCCACCCTGGGCAGACTGGATGGGCCTTGTGGTCCTATCTGTTGTCAACTTCTATGTTTCTATGTAGGGTTCTACTGTTGGCTGTAACATATAATCTTGAAAGGTTTTGATTAATTGCTATCTATGCCCCGCAAACAAAGGCCAGAGGATAGCCTTCTTTAAGGAAGTTCAGTCGTACTTCCATTCATCTAGGCTGATCATATGGCTGAGTGAGTTGAATTGTGGCCTGGATGTATCTGATAGAGGACTGCAGACCTCTAAACTATTCTGTGACTCAGTAGCATTACAACAGATACTTAATACCTCTGGATTAGTAGATGCTTACAGGAAACAGCATCCTATTGGGGAGTTCACTTACCACAGAGAACCCCTCAAAACCCATATAGATTATATTTTCATTTCTCCTACATTAAAGGTAGCAAACAACTCCACTATCCCAAGTGAATTCTCAGATCATATGGCCATTAGAATACAGATTTCATGGAATAACGCCTCCCATTGCAAAAACAATAAATGGAGGCTTAATGAAGCTGTATTAGAAGATCCCATGATGAGGAAAATGTGATCCAAAGATTGGGCTGCCAGACTTTCAGTGGCGGAACTCTATAACTCCATTTCAGAATGGTGGGAGGACACTAAAAATTCCTGGCAGTCTTTATTCCAGAAGAGAGCGAACTATACTTCCAATAAAGAATATATTCAGTATCTTCAATTAACACACCAGTTGCAACACCTCATCTCACAGGCAGCGTTATCTACACAAGATTATGGCCCAATAATCAGTCACGTCAAGACGCAGATGGCAGACTGTCAATATAGTAAGGCTAAATCCCTGAATCAAGAGTTACAATTTGGTACCAGAGTTCATAAAAACTTTCTAGATCCATATGAAGAGTGCAAAAAAAAGGGTGGAGACTAGATTTATTACAGAACTTGTTTCTCCATCAGGACAACTGGTATATTCCTCTCAAGACTTATTAAAAGAAGTAGAAGCCTATGTTGAAAGCTTATTTGGTAGTTCTCCGCAAGTGATAGATTCTCAGAAGATTCCTGACTCATTAAAATTACCACAGGTTTCAGCACAGGATGCTAAGTCTTTAACGCTTGAAATTTCCTTGGATGAAGTGAAAACAGCCACCTCTCAGTTATCTGTGCATTCAGCCCTTGGGTCAGACGGGTTAGGATCAGGATTCTACAAGGCCTTTTGTGAGGACCTAGCCCCTGTTTTAGTTGTCTTGTTAAATCATATTTTGCAGTGTTCCGAGTATGCTCCTTCGATGCAAGAAGCAATATTAGTTCTGCTGCACAAAAAAGGGCCTAGAAATAATACTAGTAATTGGCGTGCATCCCCTTAGTCTGCTCAACACAGATCTGAAAATTTTAAGCAAAATATTACTAGCTAGATTATCAAAGGTAGCTGACTGTTTTATAGGCTCCCCTCAGATTCATGCTATCCCCGGTAGGAAGCAACAGGCCAACTTGGTCATTCTGATGGAGTTTTTTTTTTTTAAAGGAGAACAAAAACAGCTTCAAGGGATAGTTGTTGACCTAGATCAAGAAAAGGCCTTCGATAGGCTTTCCCAACAAATCCTATTCGCTGCCCTTACAGCTTTTGGGGTGCCGGATTCCTTTGTATCCTGGATCACGGAGATGTATAGTGGAGCCTCCATCATTCCCAATGTTAACAGGTGGTTTGGCAGGAAAATTTCAATACAGAGAGGGGTAAGGCAAGGTTGCCCACTTAGCCCCCTACTTTATATGTTTGGTATAGAAATCTTAATACGGATGATGATAATAAGTAATAGGCATACAGAAGGTATTTTGGTCTCCCCTAACACACCTCCAGTCAAAGTATTAGCCTATGCAGATGATTTGGTTTTAGCAGTGGCGCCCAATGTTTCTTCTCTAGCCCTTACAGAAGTACTAGATAATTACACTGGAATCTCAAGTTCTAAAATAAACATAGACAAATGTAAAGGGGTCACCATTGGGTTCACTCCCCCTTCCCCTTCAGGGTACATTACTGGGATACAAGTTTCAAATCTCCCCATCTCAGTTCTGAGTATCGAATTTGGGCCAGGTGATATATTAACCTTGAATTGGGAAAATAGGATGGTACAAGCAAACAGATTAGCTAATAGCTGGAAAGGCCAGCAGATTCCACCCCCCCCCCAAAAAAAAAGAGGGTTGCCTTAATTAAATTTGGGCAGGCAGTATAGCGCAGTGGTTTAAGGCTCTGAGCTGCAAATCTGGTGACATCCAGCAGACCAGACATGGGTTTGAATCCCACAGCTTCCACTTGCATACTGTGTGACCCTGAGTAAGTCACTTAACTTCCCTGTGCTCCCAGGTTGCACCTGTAAAAAAGCTTTCAGCTTAGTGTGCTACTCCTGGTTAAACAACTAAAATATAAAAATAAATCATTATTGATCCCTGTTTTTCTCTACCTAAGTTTATCCCCCAGGAATGTTTACTAATCTCTATATCATTTTTTTTCCAAGCTTTTTGGGGGTCTCGCTTGAACTCTATTAAAAGAAAGTTTACGTACCGCCCCATAAGTGATGGTGGTATAAATATGATACATCCTATTGCTTTTTATTATAGCTTATTTTTATCTTATAACTTTGACTGTGTTTTGAAACCAGGCGGGTTTGCCTGGAAAAATATAATAGCATCCTGGCTTCAACCTTACCTCCCCTGTGGGAAGTAAAAAAGGCCAGACTGTTGTCCAAGCTAACTGTGATTGACTGTATTAAGTTATCATTAAAATGGGGTCTTACCTCCACGCATTTAGTAACATTAGACAGGAAGCTGGTATATAAACATATTTTACAATCTGAATGTTCATCAGAAGTAGAATTTCCAGGTTGTCCTGCCCCCTTGATTGAGACAGTGCTACTCCATTTAAACAACACAAGAACTCCCCCTTTGTGTGGGACTGCATGTGGTTAAGCATGTATGGGAAATTAAGTGTAAAAGCCAATAACGAGCACAAGTAGCTGACTGACAGATGCTGTCCTAGGGAGGGATGTGGTCGACCACTAGAAATGCAACATCACCTCATTTTGACGTGTAAATATATTTTGTATATGTATATATAATATGTATATGTAATATATAATGTATATATCCTTTTTGGAGCCTACTGGCAGACACATGGCAGGAACCTCTTTTCACTAAACTGGATTATCAAACCTTAATTTTTGGCCCCCCAGATGGTCCTTTTTCTAGTTATCATGCGGATACAATAGTTGTTATTTTGATTCTTATCAGATATTTTATATGGCAGGGACGATGTATGTTTGTCCTGCAACAGAGACTAGTATCACATTCTGAACTCTTGTACAATATCAGACAAGCCATGAGTAGGACTATGCAGTTGGATATGGCCCGTTTCTCAGCTGAGAAATGTAAACATCTATGTCTACACTGTGATACATGGTGTACAGTAGTTAATAACTCTACTACTGGATTTTGTAAATAATGTACTTGTCCTGTAACTATCACAAGACTGTATCATTTGAATGTCTATAATGTATTTGATTGTAATGAACTCCAAATTTCAATAAAATTCCCCTACTCTTTTCGAGAAGTGCCATGGGATCTTTAACGTCCACATGAACCACCACCAGAACAGGTAGACGGGACCTCAGTTTAACGTCTCATCTGAAAGACGGCACCTCAAGAGTGCAGCACCCCCCTCATGTTGCACTACAGTGTCAGTATTAGAATTTAACCCAAGTGTCTGGCGTACGGATAGAACCCCCAGCCTTCTGACCTTCCGGCCTCAGAGGCGAGTGTGCAACCTACTGAGCCACTGACACTGACTTGTGAAAAAGTATATCTCTCACATCACCATGCAGCCTCCCATTTATTTACTAGTCCTACTAACTCTGGTCTGCCTCAATATTGCCCTGGAATATGTTACCACTCCCACTGTTGCTCCTCCTGGCTCCGATACCGACCTGAGGGACTTCACTTTCTCCAATCTGCTACCTCTCCCCAGCGACTCACTGGCCCTGTTGTGTATCCTAGCCCAAAACTGGTTCTATGTCTTATTAGGTACGTCATCAGATCTAAACGCATCTCTCAAGCTAGGACAATCTTTGCATTTTTGATTGCAACTACCTGGATTATGGTCCTCGCTTTATCCCCATCAGGTGATGTGGAGACCAACCCTGGCCAGTTATGCCTTGGCTTCCTCGCTATCAGGGCGGTTCTTCAGCAGCGCCCCATTATAGAGGACTAAAGATTGGCCACCTTAATATAAGAAGCCTGGTGGCAAATCATGCTGAATTGGTGACCTGGTCCACCACACGTGGGCCTGATCTCCTCAGAATAATCGAATCCTGGCTCAAGCCTGCTCACCCTGACTCTCTAGATGCCCTTCCTGGACACAACATGATCCGGGTTGATCAGCCCTCATCAAAAAGGGGTGGTGGCCTGGCACTATTCTATAAGTGTCACCTAAACCTAACCTTTCTACCGTGCCCCTCATTCGTATCCTGTGAGGTACTTCATGCACTGCTTCTGTTGGGCGATTCCAAGAACCTGCACACTGTTTGCGTCTACATACCCCCTGCTTCCTGCAAACAAGGTCTTGAGGAATTCCTGGTATTTCTACTCCAGGCCACCAATAACAACAAAGTGATTTGCCTAGGTGACTTCAATCAGGATTAGCTCAGTCCTAGCTCCCCTATCCTTGGCTCTAATATAAGTAAGGCCAATCTAACTCAGCTTGTCATTGAGCCTACAAGGCATTCTAGCAATGGTAATAGCCACACCCTCCTCAACTGGATCCTCACCAAAAGACCGGACAGAATCTCTTCAGTTACCATGTTACCAGACTCCATTAGTGACCACTCGCCTATAACCTGTGTCTGGGACGCATGCCCCCCTTCATACCCACCCAGAATCATCACCATGTCTGACTTCTCTGCCCTCGACACCACAGCTTTTCGAAGAGATCTCCAACGTGTCAAGTGGGCTCCCATATTCACTACGGACAACACTGACTTGGCCGTGGAATACTTCACCAACTCTCTGCACTCCAAGCACATTCCTTCCATTAGGTGTAGGGTTCGTAGTTTGCCCACCAAATGGCTAGGCAGCCCTCTTCTCCATATGCTCAAGTCAAGGGACAAGCTCTGGGCCAGATGGAAAGCCTCCTCCCTTCATTCCGACTTTGTTGCCTATCACTCCCCATGGAACTCTTGTAAGCAAGACACATACTGTCAAAAGCAACTATTATAGAGGCCTTCTCCATGCCTCCTCTAGCAACCCGAGAAGGTATTGGGCACAAATCTACCATACAATGGGTCGCAACACTTCCCAACCCCCCCCCAAGATATACTAATAGATAACATCTCCTGTCACAACCCTACTACTATTGCCAACGCTTTCAGCTCACTCTTCACTGCCATCCCTAGCTTTGCTTCTCGCTTCACCATCCCATGCCACCCCCAACTTCCACCGTCCCACCTTCCCCTGGTTCTTTGCCTGGTCAACAAGTCGGATGTCCTATGCATCCTCAACATGATGTTTCCTCATGACAGCGTAGGCCCTGATGGACTGGAAACCAGACTTCTCAAGTTAGGTGCTTCCCTTCTTGCTACCCCCATTATGCGCTTGTTCAACCTATCCATTAGTTCGGGTCCATGCCCCTCTCGTGGAAAAATGCCAGGGTTATTCCGGTCTTCAAAAAAGGTGACCCAAAAAATCTAATGAACTACCACCCCGTTGCACTCCTGCCAGCCCTCAGCATACTCCTGGAGAAGCTTATCCATCGCCAGGTGTCTGACTTCTTAGCCAACTTTAACCTGCAATCCCCTACTCAGCATGGCTTTAGGCTAGGCCACAGCACCACCACGGCCCTAGTGCAATTCACTAGCGACATCAAAACCAACATGGACAGAGGCCAGCTTACTGGGGCCGTTTTTATTGACATGTCAAAGGCATTTGACTCTGTCAACCACCCCCTGCTCTTACATCAACTAGGCTCTCTTGGCGCCTCCCATACCACCATTACCTGGTTCTCCAGCTATCTGCTTAACCGCTCCCAATCTGTCTCCTATCATAAAGTTCTCGCCGCCCCAGCACAGCTACAATCTGGAGTCCCACAAGGTTCCATACTTGGGCCCCTGCTCTTTTCAATGTTCATAAATAACCTGCCTGCTGTGCACACCCACTGTCGCTCCTTACTCTATGCTGATGACTTGGTTCTCTACGTTTCCTCCAACTCTATCTAAGAAATTAACTCTCACCTCTCCTCTGATCTGCATCATATCCACACTTGGTTCTCATCCCACCGCATGGTACTAAATGTTGCCAAGACCCAGACAATGCTCTTTGGGTCACAAAGGAAATCCGGTGCCTTAACCCCATCTCTTCAGGTTTCATGCCTTGACGGCTTCCCTGTAGATGTAACCGACTCTTTCAAATACCTAGCAGTCACACTGGATCCATCTCTTAATTTCTCTCTTCATGTCAATGCTGCCTGCAAGTCCATCAATGCCAAAACTGGACTGGCTTACTGAGTCCGACAGTTCCAGACCCCCGCCGCCAGAATCTCTGTCGCCCAAGGCCTTCTGCTCCCTGGACTCTGCTACGCTCTGCCTGTCTTTGCAATGGCACAGGCAAACGTTCTTCAAACATGGGATGTTGCTTACAACAATGTCTGTAGATTTGCTTTATCGGCTCCTTGTCTTAAACACCACTGTACACTTTACTCTGACCTCCGCTGGTTATCCCCTTCTTCCCGCCGATCTTATTCTTTAGGTTGCCTGACTGACAACATAATTCATTTTTCTCTTCCCTCCGCCCTAGCAGTTATGCTCATCCCCATAGACGGCCCTCGTTCCCTCCAGTCCAAGTCTTTAGTTCTGCTCTCTGTCCCCAAATGCTCCATCAGGATGGATGAACTTGCCTTCACCTTCTACGCCCCTAAATTTTGGAACTCTCTACCACTTGACCTCTGATATTCCAAATCCCACCCTGCCTTCAAGAAAGCCCTTTCCAATTACCTTGCCTCCCTTGACACATGTAATGTCCTTAGCCTCATGATTTGTGTTAATCAATCCTGCCTTGCACTTACATCACCGTGTCTACTCCGACCCTTTTCCTCTCTTCCTGAGCTACTGATATGCACTTAGGTTTCTCTGTTTTGGTCAGAATACTGCCTCCTAGCTAGAATTAGCTTATTGTTCCTTCATGTTTGTACCTTTTTATCCCTTACTGTACCACTATTGCCTGTTTTTGTTACTTCTTATATCGTGGGATGTATTCCCTCCACTTATGTGCTGTGTAACTTGTACCTCTGTAAAGCTGTTGAAACCCTTATTGTACAGCAATGAATTTGTTATTCCCTGTATTTTGACTTGTACTCTCCTGGGTTGTGCCTGAAGATAGGACGTTTTGTCTAGTGCGCTTACCCGGTTTAAGAGCTAATAAATAAATAAAATAAACAAATAAATAAATAAGGCTGAAAGGCAACAAAGAAGGGAAAGCCAGGCTGGAAGATGGCCAGGCTGAGCAGGGTAGCTCCGGTGAAGGGGTGTAAAGGAAAAAAAAACACAACTCCCTGATCTAAAGTGATGTGAATACCCTTAGCCAACCATTTGTTCATAGCTTGGTCTGTTGGGGATTAGGACTGGGACTAGACATAGGAAATCCCCCCCATGCCCAGACCACCCTTGCAAATGTCTGCAGAGGCTGTGCTTAGGCAGCAGTAGGCAACAATACAATTACAATTAATCATTGTTTTGGGTGGAGGGGGACTGATGCCACAAGGAAAAACACAGAAAACTGTAACTAAGTAATTGTCTAAGAAATGTCTCCTTTTAAAACTGAAATATGCCCATCAGTCCCTTTAAACTAAAAATGCTTTGAATCAGGTTTTCCAGTTGCCCTTTTCTACACAGTTTTTTGAAGAACTAAACACTGTTTTTGTTACACCATGTTACATTTCTTGTTGGACCTTCTGAAAAAACATAACCCACACAAAACTACTACATTCTGGTTAAGTAGGAACAAAAAGTGTGGGGACTCTACACCTGGCTGAATCAAAGGTTGGATTCCAGATTCTATTCAGTTATGTGCACAGTACCAGAAAATGATTGCTATGGAAATACTGTGGAAAATACAGGTCTCTAGTAGCTTTTAATTCTTCCTACAACGTTTACGGAATCCTGCAATTTGGCTCTCTGCTAACCACCATGATGTGGGCAGTCCTGTACAAATACTGCAAACAGACTCTCTCCATAAAATGACACAAGGCTACTGAGAGAGAAAACCAAAGGATTAGACTGGTCTTGCTCCCTCAACTTTATATCTGTTCTATTATTGCAAAGATTTCAGCTGTCGCCCCTCCCCCTTTTACATAACCTTTACATAAAAAAAGGGGTGTTGTGTATATATATAAAGCCCTGTTTGTGGGTTTTCTTAACTGAAACAATACTACCATGCAGCCCAACTCATGCCTCTGGTGTAGATGCTCCTGGGTGGAGACGGTAATGGCTAGACCCCAAAGGAAAGAGGTGCACACAGCTCCATCTCACTTTAGGTGCTCCCTTGGGGTGGGTCAGATGACCATAGTCAAATGTGCAATCCCAGGACAGCAGTCACACTTAAACCCTGGACATTTCTGAAGCATATGTAACCCCCACAAATGGGGGTTCCTAAAAGCCTTCCCGGAGCTTGCTTAAATGCTCCATGCCTGGCTGGTGTTTGACGTAAGGCTGCTAAATGTGGGGGTTGTGAGTGCTTTTAAAGCCTCCAGTACGGTCTCTTTAAGAGCTGCCTGTTCGCAGGCTTTAGTGGTTCAAATAGAGGACTGGGAGTTTCTCTGCTTGAATCCCACCCTGGACTGCTGTCTGATCACTCCATTTCTGCAGTCGCTAGGAGCGCTAAGGGAGCCCATCTGAAAGATGTAGTTGTTCCCTTTAGAAACATGTATAGCATTGGTTAAACTGCAGTTTGTCTAACCTCTCTTTATTGCAGCTGGGACTTTGTATTGTGCCCCTCCATATTGGACCCGGACTGTGTGGAAGGGGGTCCAATAGTAGCTAAGGGGCACTGGAAATGGAGTGGAGGTGACCAACCCAGAATCAGGACTCTGGCTGGAGCCAGATGACCAATGGAGACACTGCTTGTAGTTTTTGGAAATGGCATTATGGGCCGTGGCGCCTTTTTGCACCACTGAGGGCCAGACTAAGTGACTGGCATGTGTAACCAGCCAATGGAATCGGGTAGCACCTGAGCTGTAAGGATTGCCCCATGCTGCTAGGGGCAGATGCGTTGTGACTTTGAAGGAGAAGGGAGCTCTGAGCTCCTGCGCCTTGAGTGTTCGCGCGGGAAGCGCATGAAAGGCCTGAGGCGGCCGTTTGTATTGCCAGCGCTCCACAGATTAAATCCACAGGCTTGCGGTCAGAGGAGGCTGTGTACAAGCACAGCTACCTACCAGGCTTCACCTGAAGAGGACTGGAGAATCTGCTGAATCACGCTCGGTCTGTCAGGACATTGAAGCTGCAGTGAAACGCCCACATAGCTGTGAGTTTGTTCGGGTCCTGGAAGCAGCTACGTGGTATGGTACCCCTCTGTTGTTTCCATATAAATGTGTGAGGAGGCCGCTGAAGCTCAGGCTCAGCCCTGCAAGTGGTGAAAGAGTGGTTCTCTGCTGGAGCTGTGAGTACTGGATCAGGGTAGCTCCCTGTTAACGCTTATAAACAAATGCAAAAATCGTTTTGTTGTATTGCTGACTGCACTAATTGAGCTTTCTGGCTCCATCAGATCTGCTCAGGAATTAAATGCTCGCTTGTGTCAGGGCCCCAACCAGCTGCATCGAGGAACTAGCCATTAGGGCTTGGGTACCCATAGACAGTAATCAATAGGTTAGGCCTGTGCACAGAGCCACAGGTAGATTTTCATGTACTGTAGTGGTAAGCTAATCAACCTGATTTCCCCCAGTCCTTGTTATCTCACCTCAAATAAATCAGATTTCTTGTTTTGCAAAAGTACACTGGCTAGTCTTTGTATTAATGGTGAAATATTGCCCAGTGAATGTGGTGTAACTGTACCTTACTTTCCAGGAGGTCCCCAGAGTGAGCTGACTGGTTCGAGCCGGGGGTAAGCGTATAGGGTAAGGACCACTGAAATTGAACTGCGTGGGCCACTAGTGGGAAGAAAGTGGGGTTGCAGCAAACTAGAGGGCTGTGACCGAGTCAACCTCAACTGTTCTAACCTCGATCTCTGGGTGGAGGCACCCGCCAATGGATCTGGGCCCCTCACCCTGTTACAGTTAGGGCAGGCAGGGGTAGTAGCCCTTAGGATAGCACCCTCTGGGGGTTACACATAAATGACAGATCCCAGAAACAGTTTGGCTCTTTATCCCTGTATGGTCCAGGATTCCTACCTGTCACCTTGGGCCACATCTATAAGAAATGGAGGTGAACTGGTCTGATTTGGGTGTCACAACTGTGGGATCAAAACACCTCTAAAGATTTTGAATCTCTTAAGAAAGACTTTACTTTAGGCAACTTGGACCATTTCTGTTACCTACAGTTAAAGACTTTCCAGGTTAGGGACAAGATCCAAAATACTATGCAGATGAAGCATGTCCCCTTAGTTAATTACTTATGGCATGCAGGCTGTTCAGGCTCAAAATCTCACTAGAATTCCATAGTATATAAATTCTTAATGGATGAATCTAGGAGAGAAGCAGTGGAGAGCATACAGAGAAAGTGGAAAGTCAAAGGGCGCATTATCCCAACACCGGAAGAGTGGAGATCTGTTTGGAAAGTGATCCACAAAAGGGTAAATCCCAGCATAAGATTCTGGAAGGCGGGAGGAACCAGGAGGGCCAGTATGTTTTGAATGGTAGATATAACAGCATTCCAGAAAGGAACAATGGTAGGACAATTCCAGAAAAGATGGTGTGGGGTCCCTTCTCCCCCACATTGTCACCAACATAAGTCAGAACATATGTTAGAGAAGTGTTTTGACCTTTCCAGGGTGAGGAGAAGCCTCAAAACTTGTTTCCACCAAAACTTCCTTCATGAGGCAGAAGCAGCCATTTTGTGGATCACCTTCCAAACAGACCCCCACTGTTCATTAGTATTATCTTCAGTTCAAAAAGAGGATAATAATATTATTATAACGTCACCAGGGATCAGGATCAAGCAGTGGTGGGAGCAACCAAATTGTCGGCCAGGGCTCAGCATGGCCCCCTCCCAAAATTGACTTGTAAACCATGGTATACTTGGCACATGTGTTCCTACACTTATGCACAAAACCCCAAATCTGCACCTATAAAACTAGGTTGGACTTGAAAACTTTTTATTATAAAAAGGGAAGAGAAAATCCTGCAACCTGATTTGTCATTAACCATGCACTCGCAGTGTCTAACGCAAAGGCAAGTTCTGCCAGCTTGGATGCAGTACCTTTTTGAAATCCTTGTGCCAACCTGTAGAACTTTCAGTTATAATCAGTCACCATCTTGTTTTATGAAACCCAGGAAATGGAAGGGTTTTAAAAACACTGGTTCCAAATAAACTTCTTGACAACCTCTATTGTTTCTGGTCTATAGTGTAATTTTTACTTTCACTTGCATATCTCATTTTTTCTGTTTTGGCATTGTAGTGCTACACCGTGATCTGTTTCACTCACCACCCTTCCCGACTCGCTTGCTACTTTGCTAGTCATTGTTGAAAACTGCTCCTGCTCCGTAACAGCTCTGAACAATCTGGACTATGTTAGTTATTTAAAAGCATATTATTAAGGAGCTAGTGTCCTCTCTCTTTTCACAACAGTAGAACGATTTCATCGTGTAGCCGCTGAAACTCAAAAACTGTTTGTAGAGCTTGCGCTCATACTGGAGCGCCTGATTCTCACTCTCTGATGATCCTGAGCAAGAAAGGCTGCCCTTAGCCCATCTGTTTCTGTCCTTCTCACTCAGTCAAGTTAAGGTAATAAAACAACTTCAATCAACCTGTCAGCTCTTGCAGAAACATTCAGGTAGAGGTGTATATTTGGGGGATGGGGCGGTGGAGGCAGGGTGCTAAAATCAGAACCACAGATCATTAAAAAAAAAAACTATAGCTACAGAGGTCTGCGGGGGGGGGGATATTAAGTTCATGTAGGCAGAGGGACTATTTTTATCAAAAACTAAGCTACACTTTTACTATTTACAACATAAAACATATATTTTTTAATTCTTGATGATTCAGGAAAACAGACATTCTAATGTATGCATTAGACAGTTCTAATGCAAGCCCAAGGGCTTACTACACCCCTGGGCATGTGTTAGAACTGTCTAATGTACACCCCGTCGTATCTTATTACATGACTCCTGTCCTCTCCACCCACCCATTAAACCAGATCTTTGCAAAACTTGGAGCCCCATTTTTGTGTCAGCTTAGTCTATATCTGACCCCTTTCTGCAGTTTACAATGACTCCTGAACCTTGACCTGGGTACTGGATCACGTTAGTCCATACTTAACCCAATGTTTTTCTTCTTATTTAATGTATTTATGTTCCTCCCTATCGTGTCCTACCTCGGGCTGTGCTGGACTACCTCCCAGCCCTCTGACTCAGGTCACTCACCTCTATTTCCTCCTGGTTTACCCCTGCTGTAGGTAGCACCAATGCCATGGCTTCTCACACACATAGTGGGAGGTGGTGCGTAGGCAGGACCTAAGGGAACCACACTCTGCCCATCATCCTGACAGCAGGAAAGAGTGACTTTTTTTCTCCTTATAATCTTGTTGCAGGCACATTCTGGTGAGTGCTGTGATCCCTGATCCTCCTACCTCCCCAGCACCATTCAGTGCCTCTGTCAGCAATGAGCACAGCAGAGTCTCAGCACCAAGCACCCCACTTTGCATGGCAGCAAGCACCCCCAGTCCTCTGCAAAGGTCTGCTGTGCCCAGGGGGGTGGGGTGACAGAATCTCGTCAATAAGGCATGCTGCCTATAGCAACACTTCATCCAGCCTGGCCACCCAGCTTCAGCACCTGGAGTCCACTCCTGAACTCAGGTCACTGTCAGGAAAGCATGACGCACGTCCTCTCAGCCACTCGGCAGCCCATATCTGACCCACTTAATTTTGAATCCATAATCTGTAAGATTGGTTTTCTACCAACTGGGTTTAGAATTACATACAGTGTAAGACCTACAACTTTTTACCATTCCCTACTGTCATTTCTTGTTTAAGTGATAATGTGCTGGTTGGATCACTATACAAATAAAATAATAGGGAAGGGAACATTGTTTAACCAGGAGTAGCACATTAAGCCAGAGCTTGTTTCCAGATGCGACCTGGGAGCACAAGGAAGCTAAGTGACTTGCTCAGGATCACACAGTATGCACCTATTTTTTATTTATTTAATTGTTTAACCAGGAGTAGCACACTAAGCTGAAGCTTGTTTACAGGTGTGACCTGGGAGCACAGGGAAGTTAAGTGACTTGCTCAGGGTCACACAGTATGCAAGTGGAACTGTGGGATTCAAACCCAGGTCTGTTCTGCTGGATGTCACCAGATTTGCAGCTCAGAGCCTTAAACCACTGCGCTATACTGCCTCCTCACTACATGGAGTAGTGTGTATAACAAGAATTTTACACACACCCAAGGTGTTGGATACTACATAAACCCCACAAGTGAAGTACTTTTTGTGCAACTGCCCCGTAACCTAACATAAATGAACTGAACAGCAACTATATTTTTGAAGGAACAAAAACACTTACTGTGAGTCTGTTTACTGTGAGCCGATGGAAATGTGTGCTTGAGGGAGGTGGTGTGCGCATGCGAGGAGCAAGGGGAATCTGGCACGAGTTCGCTGTTATAACTAGCTGGTTATACCAGCAAATTATTATCTGGTTTCCCTATGGGAGACAATGCTCCCGTCATTATAAGGAAATAATGTTATTGTCAAAATGATTAAAGTATGAGGCTGAAAGCTGAACACTTTTTTCCTCAAAAGACCATCACATCATTGCTGAGGACAGTGAGCCAACTAGCAAATTATCACTATTACACTTCACATGTTTGAACAAAGTTAGTGGCACTGCCCTTTTCCAATAGTTCTTATTTTTACAGTTGATGGTAACTTTGCTGCTCCCTGCAGTGTTCTTGTTTACAGTTGCTGCTGCGGGTGCAGACTAAGCAGAATGTAAAGCAGGATGATGATGTCACTGTTATCACTGTATTGCAAAAGAAAGAACTGTTCTGAGCTCTCAGGAGTCATTCTATTGAGAACAGAATGGAAGCTGTGAGTTTGCTGTGGAATAATCTATATCTAGCCCTATCTCGTAATTGGATGACAGGGTTCACATGCAATTTATGACTTTCCCTAGTTTCTTACTGAAATCATCCCCTTTAAGGGATTTGTTGTGAAACTGCTGTGATGTTAGGATGTTGTTGTGCCATCGTCCGAATAGCACATCACTGGTAGGATGCAGTATAGCGTAGTGGTTAAAAGCACTGAGCTGCAAACCTGGAGACCTGGGTTTGAATCCCATCAGCTCCCACTTGCATACTGTGTGACCCTGAGCAAGACACAACTTCCTTGTGCTCCCAGGTTGCACCTGGAAAAAATCTCTGGCTTAGTGTTCCTTTCCTGGTTAAACAATTTCCCCATTTCCCTTTTCCTTACAACAGCAACCACGAGAGAAATCCTGCTCCACCAAACTAATCAATACAGTCATAAAAAAAAAAGTTTGTACCCAGCTGCTCAGTTATCCATCCACCCAGTGTCACAAATAACACACTTTGTGCAACATTTCTGAAAGGTAATTCGACATGCACTGCAAAACAACTACTCTCTCTTTCACTGCTAAAGTCCAACTAAACATTAGTGGCAAATCTGTCTGAATTGTAAACCTGCAATGCTCAGTCGGGCTTCAGCTGAGGGAGAGGAGGAGGCAGTTGTTAACTCACAGTGTTGGACAAAGCATCTCACAATCCACGCTGCTCGTGTTTGCACAGTATATTGCAGAGCTTTACATTTGGCATGTGCAATTCACCTACCGTACTGGTGAGGGCACTGGTGCTCTAATCTTCAGGTTGGAAGGAGAATGAGCTCTCTTTATGGGGGTTGTTGTACTTGCTGCAGGGTTTAAAAGTGCATGCTTCTCCCGCTCATTCTCTCTGTCTTTTTCTTTTTTATCAATCTAGATGAAAGCAGCAACATGTTTTAGTACTGCATGGCTTTTTAAGTACTTACATAACAAAAAAATAAAGATACAAGCTATAGCACAATAGCAAAGCAATTCAGTTTTTGTTATGTTTAAATTGATTTTGGTGACAGTCAGATTCCAGGGCAAGCTTTCTATTTCACTGACCTTGGTCATTACTGTAGAATATATGTCTCCGAACTGGGGTATGAGGCCCATCTGAGGCAATGACTTTAAATATACTGTGGCTGCATCCCCCAATAAGACCCCACAAGCAATGGCACCTGCCACATGCACCATAAGATATCCTTACCAAAACACTAGAGACACATGGTGCCCACTAATAAGACCCCGCCAAACACGGACACAAGGCACCGACACCAAACTCTCCCCTCTCTCTGACCTCACACGTACCAGCTACCCTACTGACTATGTACCATAAAAGCACACAGCTCTATCCTCAGACTATGCCCTGTGGGGTTGCTACCTAAGCTTCAGCACTTTCTTTAATGTGAGCTACAGACCCACTCAAGTGTTACTTGATTACAGAAACATAGACTTTGACGGCAGATAAGGACCGCTTGGCCCACCTAGTCTGCCCATTTTCCTACCTATTGGATAAGCTGCAGAACCTTGTTAATCAGCAGTCTGCTTCCTCCTACCCCCCCCCCACTATAATTGCCTTATGTCGGTCCCATGCATTCTTGAATTCCACCACTGTTTTTGACCCCGCAACCTCCTCAGGGATGCTGTTACATGCATCCACCACCCTTTCCATGAAAAAATACTTCCTCATATTGCCCTGAGCCATCCCCCTCTATCTTCAGATTGTGCCCCCTTGTTCTTGCACATCTCTTTTTCTGAAATATGCTACCCTCTTAGACTTTGTTGATTCCCTTGAGGTACTTGAAAGTTGTACCATGATGTTATGTAACCTAATTTATGTTGTTGCGAAATGTGACGAGGTATTGCAGCTTTACCGTTTGCCGAGAAAACTTTGCAAATGTGCATCTTGTTCAAAGGTGTATAGCCAAACAATAAAATAAATAAATAAATGTGGGGTCACTGACATAAAGAAATTGGGTATTTTTTCTCTCCTCCCATCCTCTGCAACGTATCTTCTCCCCTTTCCATTTCCTCATTATCCTCTCCAGTATGAACTGGCACTAATTCTTTACCATGACCAGGGCCCCTTGAATTCTGCGGTTCTGTGGTTGCGGAATTTGCTGCAGAAGTTGCATCACGCTGCAGAATATATACAGTGCCGCAGAATTCATTGTTTTTAGTGAATTTTCATATAAATATACTGTTTTTCCATAGTGTCAGGCTTTCTTTCCCACCTTGTTTATCCTGAAGCCCCTTCCCTATGCTCAGCATATGATGTCATCGATGACATCACATCATATTTAACCAATGACAGGACTGTATTCTGCCAGAGAAATGAATAAATCATGCTGCAGAAATCAGAAAATGCTGCCGAAGAAGTCAAGGAGCCCTGCCGCAGAAATCAGAAAATTCTGCCGCAGAACACCAGGGGCCCTGACCATCACCTTATCCCAGGCAGTGCAGACTGACATTCCATTATCTGTTTACTGGCACAGTTACTGTGTCTCTTAGGGGTACCAGTGCTTCCTGCAGTTCTTTGAGTGAGAGTACCGAACAGTGAAGTTGAGCAGTCCTTGTGCAACAAGAACTTGAGAGGACACTTATATAACCATACAAGCCACAGTAACTGTACATGACTATATAAACAAACTATAACTCATGTTAAAGACTTACTTTAAAAAAAAATGGAACTTACATTTCAACATAAATGTTTTAGTAGAAAATTAAAGAAACCCCAGTTATAGAAATGGACTATATAAACTGAACACTGTATTTGAAAACTGTCTGCAGGAGAGACCCTCTTATGGTTATAAAGAGCGCCTGGAATGTTTAGAAATACACAATCTTGATTGGTGGGGGGCAACAGCTGACATGAATAGATGCTCCTTGTGCGGCTCCTGATACCTACAACTTTGGGATTAAAAACTTTAACTTTTGCTTTTTCAACGCTTAGTTTCCTGCATTGAGTGACAGAGGGTGGTTCTGAGATTTTGTTGGAGAAGTTTGAAATTGATCTTACAATGGGGAGACCCAAACATGATCCCTTGAAGGATCTGGGGAAAGGAAAAGGATCTGCACCATCAACAAGCGGAGTTTCGGGCGGCATTCTACCTGGTGGGCAGCCTGGGGATTTGGAGACCACAGTATGAGCTATACTTGAGGCGGTACAACAACTCAACAAAAAGGTGGAGACCTACAACACTCGCTTGGCTCAAGTAGAAACGAAAGTTACCACCTTGGAGTTGGATCGTAAAACAATAACAGATACAGTCACGAAAGTCACTGTCGACGTGGATGGCGTGCTGAAGAAAAACAAGTTGCTCCGGAGTGACCTAGAACATCTGGAGAATGGGGCTCATGCATCTAACCTTTGATTCCTCAGCATACCTGTGGTTCTTAAAGGTACCGATTCCCTCAGCTTAATGCATGAGCTTATCCTGGACTTATTTCAAATATCAGCCGAGTAACTCATCTTTTGGGCATGTAGAATAATGCCCCAATGTCAACCTAGCAACCCTGACCTTCCCCGCACTTTCCTGGTTTCCACTGCTGGGGTACATGTCCGGGATTTAATCTTACAAAAAGCCAAAACTACTGGCTCTCTAACTTTGGCTGATTGGTCCATTCTGCACCATCTCTCCGATCTCAGCTATGCCACTCATATGCAGCATCAGGGTTTTGAAGCAGTGCATGCTGGATTGCGGGAACTCATCATCATCATCATCAAATCTTTATTTATTCAGGCGAGCATCACTGAGCAAGGCTCATTTACAAGATGGACCTGATAAGGTCAAGGTTCAACAGTTGATACACAACAGATACATCAATACACTTATATAAAACAGTTATACATGCAGGGGAAAAAAAACATTAATAAACACAGTGATGTACAGTAAAATTCACATGATAAAGTGGGTTATAGGAAAGTTGAGCTAATATTTACAGTATATACAGTGTATACATATCCCAGTGGAGGGGCCATGGCAAACACACAGCATAATGTAATACTAGGATGGTGGAAGGTATTACTGGGTGCCATAAGATGGGGTGTCTGCCTGGGAGGGAGAACTGAAGAACAAAGATTATGCCATATATGGTGAATTTTTGGGAGGAAGATTGTGAGATGACAAAGCTAGCTCTAGCGGTAGCAACTGCATTTCTCTGTGAAGAAAACTGTAGCAGCTGTTTAAAGGATGCAATTGGAATAATATTGGACAGTTTAGGGATTTTTGCAGGGTGTTCCATGCTATAGCTAGAGAATAGCTGATTGCTGCCCCCCCTAGCCAGGTGTTGAATTTGGGCAATTTGAACAGGATGATGATGTTGTTGCTTCTTAGGGCATAGGAGCTAGGAATGGTCTGAGTGAAGCAGTCCAGAATATAGTTTGGAAGTTTTTTTGATAACGCTCTGTAAATCCATAGAGCTGCATTTCTGTTCCTTCTGAGGTGTAGGGAAACCCATCCAACTGCAGCATAAAGAGAGCAATGATGGGTATTAGATGGCAGATCTGTTATGAATCTTATTGCTCTATGGTACAAAGTATCCAACTTGTGTAGGTAGGAGATGGGGCAGTGACTATAAAGGAAGTCTGCATAGTCAACAACTGAGAGAAAAATGGCCTGGACTAACCTCATCTTTGAATCTCTGTTTAGGAAGGGTTTTAATCTATAGAAAAGGCCAAGCCTTTGGCGAAGCTTTTTTAGCAGTTCTTCTAAATGATAAGTGAAGTAGAGTCTGCTGTCAATCCACACACCTAAATATTTGAATTTTTCTACATACTCCAGATTTTCTCCAAGTATAGTGCATAGCTGGGGGAGAATGACTGAAGAGGAGGTGATGGTGGAGCTTTGATTTGTGAACATCATTGCTTTAGTTTTCTTTGCATTTAACATAAGCTTTTTCTCAAGTAGCTGATATTGTAACGAGAATTCTGTTTGTAGGATTTCATGGGCAGCTGCAGAAGAAGGGTTGCTGACATACAAAACAGTGTCATCAGCAAAGAGGTGTACAGAGGATTTGGTGAGGGTTGAATCAATATTATTTATATAGATGGCAAAAAGGATAGGACCCAGGATAGAACCTTGGGGACTCCTCTTAACAATGGTTTTAATGGGGATAGGTCACCTTCAGCTTTACCTGCTGTGACCTACGGTGAATAACACCTGAACCACTTAAGGGAGGGTGGATCTGAGCCAATGGAGTGCAGGGCGATAGTAGAAGCCCGTGGTCCACAGTGTCGAATGCTTTGCTCAGGTCAGAAATACTGCACAGACATTATTCTTTTTATCTAATTCGGTTTTGCCAGTCATTTGTGACCTTGGCTAGTGCAGTGATAGTGCTATGCTTGGCCCTGAATCCAGATTGAGCTGGATTCAGGAGGTTAGCATCGTCAAGATATTCCCTTAACTGGGTACTCACTAATTTCTCCAGCATCTTGGATAGCACTGGTATAATGGAAATGGGCCTATAATTACTAAGGTCCATAGGGTCCCCTGATTTTAGAAGGGGAACCACTTGGGCTGTCTTCCACAGTGTGGGAATAGAACCAGAGTTTAGAGATAGGTTAAAGAAATGTGTTAGGGGGACTGCAAGTACATGGGATGCAATCTTTAGAAAGTAGGGGTTCAGAGAGTCTGCCCCTGCGCTTTTTTTGGTATCCAGCTGCCATAGTAGGTCCTCTACTTGCTTCAACAGTACAGATTTGAAGCTGAAGGAGGAGTCAGCTCTCTGAGCACCAGTGTACTGGGAGCTTAATTGTTCCCACAGCAGGTTAGCTGGAGAGGTGTCAAAGGCAAGGCCAGCCGTTGTGAAGTGGTTATTGAAGGCGTCCAGAATTTCCATTTTGCCAGTGATAGGACCATAACTGTGGTGTAATTGAGTTGGTAGGGAGGTGCTAGAATCCTGCCCAACCACACCTTTGATGGTACCCCAAAACCTAGCAGGATTATGATAGGAGGAGTCGAGCTCAGCCAAGTAGAAGGCAGCCTTTGCATCCCTAACTTTCTTGGTGCATCTATTCCTGGCTTTCCTAAAGATCATCCAGTCATTTGCATTCTTGGTTTTTCTTGCCATTTTCCAGAGTTTGTCTCTCTCCAGCAGTGCAGCTTTGAGGTCAGCTGAAAACCAATGACAGGATTTGTTTTTTATTCGGATACTAGAGATTGGGGCATGGATGTTAAGGGCACTTATTATAATGCTGTTTAGCACCTGCTGTGCTTTTTCCACAGAATGGGCAAGATAAAACTCTTGCCAGCTTGGAGAGTGAGCTAGATCATGCAAATATGTTGATGTTTTTCTTGGCTTTCTGGGCATCAATCACGCACTCCAACTACCGGCCCATCTTTAAGACTGTGTATGTAGGGTAAAACCTTTCTTCATAATGATCCTGGTGACGCTGGCCAAAAACTGTAGTTAATTCGCAAGGATTTTACTACTTCTTCCCAATCAGAAGACCCCAAGAAGACGCTGATGAGATTTGACTGTTTGAAGTGTAAAACTCTCTAACTCTACCATCTCCTTTGTTTAGGAGTTACCTCATATTGGGCTGATACAGTTATTTTACATTGGTGACATCACCATTTAATTGGCTTTGCAAATTACAAGTTATATTGTCACTATGACATGTTTATGTAGTTGCCTATTTTATTAGCTCAGGTTTGGGGTATCTCACTGATAAATGTTACTGCCATACGTGTTTATTTTAGTGTTAAGTTCCAAAAATACTCTCATCAGTAAGCGGATGTGGCCGCTTGCCAGGTACCTCAATCGGAAATTGAAGCTCTCCATTAGAATTAAAGGCAGGTTCTGCTGTACCATTTCGATCTGTATCTTTCTCCTGTCACTCATGCTAGCCGGGGACATAGAGGTCAGTCCAGGTCTGCCTCATGTTCCCTTCCAATCTCTGTCACCCCCGGGTACCTCTCTTCCTAAATCTTGCGGTCTGACTTTTGCTACATTAACACCAGGAGCCTTCTAGCCAACCTCCCTGACCTTCAGGTCTGGGTGAGTACGAACAGCCCTGACACCCTTGCCTGCGCCGAAACCTGGCTAAAGCCTGCTGTCATCGACTCTCAGTGTTCCTTTCCGGGATACAACATGCTACGTACTGACCGACCTGGGGCAAAAAGGGGTGGTGGCCTTGCCCTCTACTATAAGAAGCACCTTAACATCACCCTCCTTAGGGACCCCACCCCATCTAATTGTGAAATCCTTCACTCCCTCCTTCTTCTGGGGGGAGTCAAAAAACAACATTTTTTGTATCTATGTCCCGCCTCAAAATGCCAGACTAGGTCTGTCTGAACTCTTGGAAAACCTAATTACAACAACAGGCAAAAATGACATTATCTGCCTTGGGGACGTTAACCTTGACTGGTCCGAGAACAGCTCAGCCAGCCTATCCTCCATGATTAGTAAGGCAAACCTATCCCAGATCATACAGGTACCCACCAGAGTCTCACAGGGTGGCACCTGTGCCACCCTGCTTGACTGGATACTCACAAACAGAAAGGAATACGTTACTTCGGCTGGAGTGCTTCCTGACACCATTAGTGATCATTATCCTGTTTACTGTGTCTGGAACACCGTCACCCCCTCCTTCCCTCCTAAAATAGTCACATTTCCTAGCCTCTCCCACCTAAATGCTGATGCTTTCATAAATGACCTCAGTCTGATTGACTGGTCTCCTCTCTACCAATCTGAGGACATTAACTACGCAACTGACTATTTCAACTCCGTCCTCATAGCATTACAAAACTTACATATCCTAGTCACCACACGCCGGGTGGCAGGGATAGTAACCAAGTGGCTATCGCGCGCCTTGCTTCAACTCCTAAAAAGTAGGGACAAACTCTGGGCAGTGTGGAAGGTATCCCATCTTCGCACTGACTATGAAGCCTATCGAGCCTCGAGGAATAAATGCAAAAGGGAAATTCACCTTGCCAAAAGTACCTACTACAAAAACCTCCTTAAATCCTCTTCCAAGCACCCGCATAAGTACTGGGCCCAAATAAAGGAAATTCTTGGCAATGAAAAGCATCAGTCCCAACAGACATGAACATTCAAGGCGTACACTGCAATAACCAAGTACTATTGCAGCCTTCAATTCCCTCTTCTCAACGCTTCCAGGTGCATCCCAGACTAATCTGCCTCAGGTTACCTTCATCATGACCCTTCCTCATCTCACACTCCATCTACCCTTGTGCTGGCTCCAACATCTTACGAGAAGTACGCAAGCTACTTAACTCACTCCCGGCAACTGGGGGCAAGGGACCAGATGGTGTCCTTCCTGGTATCCTCAAGCAGTTTGCACCATGGCTGACCATGCCTGTCACGTAGCTTTTCAACCTCTCGATCTGTATGTCCACTGTTCCATCTATCTGGAAAACAGCCAGAACCATCCCAATTTACAAAAAGGGTGATGTCAAACTTATGACAAACTACCGACCAATCTCCCTTCTACCTATTCTCAGTAAGCTCCTCGAGAAAATAGTCCATCGCCAACTTGCTGAACACATTGCCAACTTACTGAACACATTGCCAAGTTTAATCTCCAAACCCCCTCCCAACATGGGTTTAGACCAGGCCACAGCACCACTTCGGCTCTGATTCAATTTACCAGTGACATAAAATGCAATATGGACCATGGACTTCTCACCGGAGCTGTCTTCATTGACCTGTCCAAAGCGTTTGACATGGTTCATCACCCACACATGCTAAAGAAGCTCCAAACTATTGGTGCATCAGACCCGACTCTTTCCTGGTTCCGCAGCTACCTGGGTAATCGCACTCAGGCGGTAGCTTTCCACAAGACTCTCTCCTCCCACATAAACATCTCATGTAGGTCCCACAGAGTCCAAACTTGGTCCTCTCCTCTTTTCCCTCTTCCTAAATGATATCCCTGTTCTCTCCCAACACAGCTGCACCCTTATGTACGCTGACGACCTAGTACTCTACTCCAGATCCAAATCAATAGATGTCATCAACTCCACGCTCTCGAATGACTTTCAAGTTCTTCAACGCTGGCTCTCGAACAACCATCAAAACCTTAACCAGGATAAAACTCATGCTATGCTGTTCAGATCTACAAAAAAAACTGCCTTCAACCGCCCCCAGACTCTCGGTTCTCTGTCTTGATGGCTCCCCCATCACCAACACGGCGTCCATCAAATACCTGGGGGTCACACTTGATCCCTCCCTCGACCTGTCTTTACACATCACCACACGGTCTGCCGAGCTATCAATGCAAAAATTGGTGGCGCCTATCGTGTATGCCACTCCCTCACTCCCTTGGCCAGACTTGCAGTGGCTAGGGGAATTCTCTTACCCCAGCTTCAATATGCCCTTCCCATTATCTATTCTGCCAACTCCTCTGTACTCAGTAAATGGGATACAGTATATAACAACATCTGCAGATTCGCCTTAACTGCCCCCTCGCCTCACTCATCACTGCCTCCTCTACTCTGGTTTAAACTGGCTATCACCCAAGGATCTAAGGGCCTACTCATTGGGATGCTTTATTGACTCACTGACTAGACCTCCTAGCACTGACAAACTGGCGAACCTGCTGACTCCTGCCTCCCATACCCGTTCCCTCAGATCCTCCACTGTCCCTATTCTCTCAGCCAGACTTTGCACTACAAAAATGGGTGAGCAGGCATTCTCACACTTTGCTTCTAAGTTCTGGAACTCTCTCCTCCCCCTACACATTAAAAACTCTGCCTCCCACCGGGAATTTAAAAGCTCTCTTTTCTCCCACCTGCATGACAGTGGTCACTGCAAGTGCTTGTAACCTATTTCACCCTATTGCTGGCCTGTGGCATGGATACAAGCCTAGTCTTGTTCTGCATGTAACCTATTATGTTTGTATTTGATGGAGATTATTGCTTACTGCTCTAATAACCTACGTTTGCTGTTACTTCTCCTGCTGTCCTATGTGTACCTTATTGTCATGATGTGCTACTGTAAAATGTATACATTGTCCTGTACTCTCCCGGGTCGTGCCTGAAAATAGGCAGGTTTGTTGCCTAGCGCACTTACCTGGTTACCAAAAGCTAATAAATAAAAATAAAAACGTTTCTTCTACTATCACCTTGTGGTGAAGAATGGTTCTAGTATAGTTATTGGTTTTATAACTTCCTTATCAATGCTTAGTTTTTTGATCATGTTTGCACATAGCTACTACGCTAATCAGTTTACTTGAATTGTTGTGGGATAAATGGTGCTTCTATACATTTCTGAAAGAGATAAGTTCTCTGCCTATTATATATTCCTGGACTCCAGTACTGTATCTTTTGATGCTAGCCCATTTTTATAGAAGGGATTCTATTTTGCTCTTTCCCATTTCAACCTCCTGACTAGTCGTCCATGGTCTTGCTGTACAGGCTCTTTCTGACTACTGTACATCATACGGACACTTAATTGGACACTGCATTCCCCTCACAGTGCTGTGACACTGAATGAAGGGCTCTGTATTATTTACTATAATAGTTCCTATTTTACATGCTATATCTGAAATCAAACAATGTATAGGTATGTTCATTATGAAAATGAATAAACATAAAGTTTAAAATAATAAAAAAAAATAATAATCCTGATTAGCTAATACAGTGGTAGCTAGAAATAAGCCCCAATATATCTAGACACATCCAAATATATTACAAGAAATTATTTTTCTATTCAACAAGATTTCGTGTGATATAGCCAGATATATCTTGATATTTTCTGGGACATAATGTCTGCCTACAACTGCAGTGATGCTGTAATTTATGATGCATGTCCATGCCTCTCAGGAATCAGCCACGGGGTGGGCAGTGTTCTAGTGGTAGGAGATCTCCTCCTCCTCCTCCACCCTTGCACCCTAATGAGTATGGACACATCACTGGTGATTCTTCTTAAAGCAGCTGTGTAGGTTAGTGGGGATAACTATGGCCTAGATGTTTTCATTCTATTTTAGATTACCCCATCTCTCCTGTCTTGGATCATGCCCTTGTTTCCCCATAAAGTGTCGGCTTTATCAATTTTTGACAGTAGTAATATTCAATGGAGATTGTATTTTCATAAGCCTCAGTCCAAGTTTTCATCAGTATTCTTTGTTGTTTCTGAACACCATTTATTTAGAACAACCCTTCTTATGACTAAAATAAAGTAGCATGCAGCAGGCAGTGATCACTGTCCTTATGGGACAGTAGGTGTCCATAAATCTGAGAATACTGACAATAAATCTGGTATGAGTCATATTAAAAGGACTGCTTCATTTATTATTTCAACTGTAAAACAGAAGTGCTAAAGCAGACTCAAAATAGGACAAGCAGGGTATAAGATACAATCAAAAATGAAAAAAAGTATGTGGCACTTCTGGTGACATCATCATGTGAACACGCATCTCAGTGACTCTCTCCCTTATTGAGCAGAAATTCAATTAAAACATCTTCTAAAGTGGGATATAGTTGACAAAAATATATTCCCCTTATGGCTATTACTGAAGATTGGTAAGCAGAAAGCCAACAGAGATGCTGCAGATTCCTTAGGATTATCTACGTCACAGCTCCCAACCATGCTGCAACCTCAGCCTCCCGAAAGTAGGTTACATAAGGACTTACTATAACAGCAGATCTTCAAGAAAATCTCTTTCTTCAGGCCACACCTATGGAGCTATAGACACCAGGCGCTAGGACCACATGGAAACTTTTCTGCTTGCAGTCTTCTAGGGGCTGCCCACGACAATGTCATACATCGGCATCCTCACCATATAAACATGGGTGGCCCCACGCCCTCCTCAGTCTCCCTGCCGGAGAACTCAGACAGAGCTAGAGGTTCTTACCACTAAGCAAGGTGAAACAGAAGGAGACCATCCTGGAGAGAGAGAGAGAGAGAGATGAGAGAGAGAGAGAGAGAGAGAGACAGAAACTGAGAAGTCCTGAGGCCAAGGGGGACGGAGGTTGGGATGGCAAAAGAGATTCTCTTGAAAATCTACTGAGATGGTAAGTTCTTACGTAACTGTACAACCTTGTTCGAGGACATCTCTTTCATCAGGCCACTTCTATGGAATGAGTCCCAAGCAGTTCTGACAGAGAGACAGTCTGGGTGGCTGGAAGCTATATACCTAAGAAAGGCTCTTAAGCACAGCCAGGTCAAAGCCTGCCCTTCTCCGAGAGGCAATGTCCAGACTGTAGTGTTTAGTGAAAGTGTGGACAGTACTTCAAGTGGCAGTAGCACAGATTTCTGTAGCTGATACATTCCTAAAACAGGCAACAGAAGTGGCCATACCTCTGGTTGAATAGCCATGGACAACCCCAGGAAGTTCCTTAATGTATTTCCTGTAACAAAAGGTAATACAGTTAGCCAACCATTTGGACAGGCACTGTTTACAAATCAGTATACCCTCTTTTCTAGGGGCAAAGGAAACAAAAAGCTGTGAGGACTTCCTGCAGTCCTTTGTGCAATGAACATAATATCTGAGTATTCTGTGTACATCTAAGGTATGGAGCAATGCTTCCCCTGGATTAGCATGCTCTGGATAATAAACTGGCAGGTGGATGGTTTGATTTGAAGTAAACTCAGACACCACCTTTGGAAGAAACTTAGGGTTGGTATGTAAAGACACCCTGTGTCTTTGTGGAAAATCAAATAAGGAGGCTCACACATGAGAGCCTGAAGCTCAGAAATCCCTCGAGCAGAAGTGATGTCAACTAAACATAATGCTTTCCACAACAGAAACCGTAGCTCCCATGTCACGGCAGGCTCAAAAGGAGCCAAAGTAAGTTTCTCTAGCACAAGCTTTAAGTCCCAAGGCAGAACTGGATTGCAGATGGGAGGCTTCAAATGAAGAATACCTCTCAAGAACATACAGGAAATCTCCAGTTGTGCCACTGTATGGCCATCAGTCAGTACATGGAAGGCTGATATGGCAGCCAGGTGCACTTTCATGGAAGAGTAGTGCAGTCCAGTGTCTGACAGGGACAGCAAGTACTCCAGAATCTGATTCACGGGACAAGTGAAAGGATCCAGGTGATGGGAAGAAGCACACAGAGCAAAGCGATTCCACATCATGGAATATGTGACCCTGGCGGAAGACTTCCTAGCAGCCACCAGGATATCAGCCACCTTTTGGGATACCCCAAATCTAACCATGGCTATGTCTTCAGGAGCCAAGCATGAAGATGGAGTGACTTGAGGTCCAAATGGACCAGGGTGCCCTGTTCCTGTGATAGCAAGCCGTTGCACAGGTGTAGGGGTACTACTGAATTTCCACAAAATTTATATTTGCAAATTTATTGATGAGTTATGGGATTTACTATCTGTATGTAAGAATATACAGAATTAATCTAATTGTATGTTTTTATGTCTGCATAAGACAACTTTGTAAATAGGTCTCCTGGGTCTAAAGTTTATAGCCTGTCAAAAAAATAAAATTTTAACTCACTAACCAACTAACTAACTGGAGGTTCCACCACCAAATGCTGCAGGAAGGGGAACCAGATCTGATGAGGCCAGAAGGGAGCAACGGGTTTCAGTCACTCCTTACATCTGAAGCTTGAAGCGCACCCTCTGAGTTAGAGGGAAGGGAAGAAATTCACAGAGGAACCTCTCTTGCCAAGAGAGGGACAATGTATCTCACCAAAAAACTCCAGGCCCTGGAGTGAGCAAGCAGAAACATGGCGGTTTTGCATTGAGTGGGGATACAAAAAGGTCCAACTCTAGTTGACCCTACCTGGTGAACAGATCTTCCACTACCGAGGTTAGCAACTCCCACTCCTGCGTTCTGGACTGCAACCGGCTTAGTCTGCCAAGACGTTTTGGGAGCCTGGAACATGGACTGAAGACAGTTCTAGACCATGTTGCAGAGCCCGGTACCAAACCCTCTTTACTTCTCTGCACAGGGGGTATGAATTAGTCCCCCTTGGTTGTTTATGTAGTGCACTTCACTGATGTTGTCTGTCTGCACCAGCAGATGCCCTAGGGAGAGGTAATCCTGGAAGGCTTGCAGGCCATGCAGAATGGCCCTCCTCTCTATGACACTGATGTGGAGGAACTCTCCACTGCGGTCCATGTACCTTGGGTCTGGTGAGGCCCAAGATGTGCCCCCCAGCTCATTTCCAAAGCATCGGTGGCGAGGATCTGATGAGAGAAAGGGATTAAGAAGGGAATCACTGAAGTACCTTCTTTACTGGTGAGGTTACTAGAACCCTCTGTTCTAGATCATCGTTGCACTGATGCCATTGGACTCTCAACGTCCATTGGGGGATCTGCATGTGCTTTCTTGCCAAGGGAACCATGACAATAGCTGCTGCCATCACGCCCAGCAGCCACAGAAATGTTCTGGCTGTGACTTGCCGATTGCTATAAAGTAGCTGGGCCTGCACAATCAGGCATTCAGCCCTGTTCTGGGGTAGAAAGGCCACTCACTGGGCAGTGTCCAGTATAGCTCTGATGTACTGGAGGTGCTGGCAAGCAGTTAAGACTAACTTGGACAGATTGACCATGATCCCTAGGGTATTGAACAGCTGTCTGGTATGCGCTAGGGTGTCAGACAGTTGCTCCTTGGACTGAGCTTTCAGCATCCAGTCATCCAGATAAGGGAAGACATACAGTCCCTCCTTCCTGAGGGCTGCTGCCAGCACCGCTAAGCATTTGGTAAAGACCTGTGGTGTAGATGACAAGACAAAGGGCAATACCCTGAACTGGTAGTGCTCACCCTAAAACAGGAACCTGAGGTACTTCCTGGGGAGTGCAAACCTTGATGTGCAGGTATGCATCCTGCATGTCCAAGGAACATATCCAGTCTCCCTTTTGCAGTAGGGGCAGCAGGCCCTGCAGGATAACCATCCTGAACTTTCTGTACTGAATGCAGAAGTTCAGATTTCTCAAGTTCAGGATGGGCCTAAAATCCCCTGTGGACTTGGGAACTAGAAAGAAGTGGGAATAGAACCCTTTGTTCCTCTGATCCCTGGGAACTGGCTCTATAGCCCTCTTCCGCAGCAGTATGCGAACTTCCTCCAGTAGCACTGGTACATGGTCTGGAGGGTAGCTTGAATGAACTGGAGGGAGGTCTGGAGGCCACTCCAGAAGTTCTAAAGTGTGGCCTTGCTCTATAAGCTGCAGGAACCCAAGCATCTGTGGTGATCTCCCTCCACCTGTCCAGGTGGATGGAAAAGTGACCACTACCACCCCCTCCTGCAGTACTGGAGGGTGGAGGCCTAGGAAGGAGTCATGCTGAGGCAGAATCGGCAGCCAGGGCCACACCTCCACTACTGGAGGCTTTCTCTGTGGTAGAGGTAGGGGCAGGCAAGGCTGCTGCTGTTCTGCGCTTGCCCTGATGTTGGGCTCCCAACTTGGGTCTGTGGGTGGCATAACAAAAGGGCACCCTCTACCTACTTTTTGGCTGGATGTGGTAAAGTCCAGCATTCTTTGTCAGAGGGGATCTTTCCAGATGCCTTAAAAGAGGCACTGGTTCATCCCCTCCTGAAAATCTCTAGACCTTGACGTAATGGCGAAGTACCGTCCGATCTCTAACCTCCCATTTTTAGGGAAGGTTGTGGCGCAGCAACTTGAGGAACACCTCATAGCCTTCGATCTCTATGAGCCATTCCAGTCTGTGAGGCAAGGCAAATTTTATTTTTCTTACACCCAATCCCAGAGTCTCTGGGCACTGTACAATAACAGAGAAATTTAATTTAAAAAGACATATATAAAGATAGCCCACCATACCAAAAAAAAAAAATCACTATATATAAATAATCTCTTCTTTAGTTTAAAAAGGATTGATAACCTGTATTATCATAAAGTACCTAAGAAGGCCTGTCTAAACAAATAATACTTAAGGTGGGCTTTAAATTCCTCCACTAATGGGGTCTCCCTCACCAATGGCGGAAGCGAATTCCACAGGGTGGGGCCGGCGATACTAAAAGCTCTGTCGCCAGCCGTTCTCAATCTTGTCCTGGGAATCGCCAGGAGGCCCCTCAAGGAGGATCGCAGGGGGTGAACCGAGGCAGCGGGTGTAAGAAGGTCCGCCAGGTAGCAAGGGCCCAGTCCATGTAGGGCCTTATAAGTGAGCAAGCCCACCTTAAAAAGCACCCTCCATCGAACTGGCAGCCAGTGCAATTCCTGCAGCACCAGAGAGCCGTGACAGTATTTCGACTGTCCAGTCAACAGCCTGGCAGCTGTATTCTGTACCAGCTGCAGTCGACGGAGGGTGCCTCCAGAAACTCCGAGGTAGAGCGCATTACAGTAGTCAAGCCTAGATGTTACAAATGCATGTACCAAAGTGGGGAGGTCCAGGGGTGGAATCAGGTGCTTAATCCTGGCAATGTTTCTCAGATGAAAAAACTAACCTTGACAACGGATGACACCCGATATTCCATCGTCAAACTGTTGTCAAACAAAACGCCAAGACTGCGCACCTTAGAGAAGGCCATCAATGGGACAGATCCTAGAACTAGTCCAGTATCTGCCCCAGAGGCCAACCTCTCATGCCGCCTGTTTGACTCCACCACCATTACCTCCATCTTATCAGGATTCAGTCACAACCAGCTAGAGGCCATCCAGTCGTTGATCTCTGCCAGACAGTGTTTTAATGCTTCCACTGCATTGGATGCCCCGGGGCAAGGGGTAAGTACAGCTGGGTATCATCAGCATAACAATGAAACCCCAAGTACTTCCTAATGACCTCTCCCAGGGGCAGTATATACACGGCGAACAACATCGGTGACAAGACCAAACCCTGAGGTACCCCACAAGACAGAAGGCTCAGGGATGAGGAAAAATTCCCCATCACCACCCTCTGTCTTCTGTTTGTCAAAAAGGACTCAAACCAGCAGATGACAGTGCTGGTGAGTCCACAGACATCCCTCAGGCGGTCGAGTAACACAAGATAGTCCACCGGGTCAAAAGCTGAGGAGAGATCGAGTAGAATGAGAATTGTCCCTTCACCTTGAGCCCTCAACCTGAGGAGATCATTTTGCACCCGAACTAATGCAGTTTCTGTTGAATGCCCTGCACAAAAACCCAACTGGAGCGGCTCATAGATATCAAATGCAACAAGGTGATCTCCCAACTGTCGCACCACAATCTTCTCCACAACCTTTCCTAAAAATGGAAGGTTGGAGACCGGTCGATAATTAGCCTTGATGTCAGGGTCCAATGATGACTTCTTCAGAAGGGAGTCTTACCAGTGCCTCCTTCAAGGCATCTGGGAAGACCCCCTCTGACAAGGAACACTGGACAATCAAGGAGAACACTGGGCCAACAGCGTTGACACATACCATTAAGAAACGCATCGGCACCGGGTCCAGCTCACAGTATGTGTGCTTCAGTTTTGAGACCACTTCAATGACATCAGCCACCTCCACTGGTTTAAACTCCCCCCAACCGGGCGGAGTGCTTTGTCGACAATCCAGGTGACCACTGTTGGCCATAACACGGCTCACTGGCGGAACTTCCTGCCTGATGGCAGACATCCTGTCTGAGTAAAACCAAGCAGACTCATTGCACGAGGCTTCAGAAACTGCTGTTTTCGGCTGTAGACAGGCTGGATGTAATAGCCTGTCCACTGTCCGAAAAAGCATAGCTGGTCAGTTTCTCCCAGCAGCAATCACTCTGGACAGGAACACTGCCTTCTTACAGTTGATTGCCCACTGGTACATACTATAGTGTGTGCGCAGGGCCAGTTTGTCCATCTCCAACCCAGAACTCCGCCAGCAGTGCTCCAACCGCCAACTCTTGACCTTCAATGCCTTGTGCTCCCCATCAAACCATGGGGACCTCAAGTGAGAAGATCTGGATCATACACGGACTGGTGCAAGGGAGTCGAGTGCCTCAGTCATTGCCCTATTATAGGCAGCAACTGCCTCACCCACACCTCTCCTGCATGCACTGTCAACATTAGACAGATTTACCACCACCAAAAAAACCCTCTGGGGTCAAACCCCTCAATGGGCGGGGTCTCAGAGGGGGCCCTGAGCAAGAACTCCACCGTGCAATGATCAGACCAAATGACCCGATCAGTCCTGAGATTCTCAATCTCAAGCCTCAATGAGAAGACCAGGTCCAACATGTGGCCACCCTGGTGGGTCATGTTAGTAACTGCTTGCAACAGGCCCAGAGATGTCATCAACTGGAGGAAGTGATAACCCAACCTAGATGACTCATCGTTGGCCCATACATTGAAGTCCCCCAAAACCAAACATCTGGAGGACTCCAATGTTTCACCGGCCACAAAGTCACCCACTTCCTCCAGGAACTCTCCAGCTGTCCCAGGAGGGTGGTACATCAGGAGAATCCTGCAACCTGCACCCGGACCCCCATGAATGGCCACACATTCAAATGAACCCGGTGTTCTAACTGGGTGCACGGTGAAGTCTAGCTCAGCTCTGAAACAGATAGCCACTCCTCCGCCCCTTCGTTCCACTCTGGGGCAGTGCACAATGGAATAACCCAGGGGGACAGCAGCCTCTAACACTGGCTCAGCATCGTCCCTCAACCAGGTTTCCATAATGCAAGCCAGGTCGACCGATGAAATCAGATCTACAATAATTGCAGTCTTATTATTGATCGACCTAGCATTGCATAGCACCACCCTCAGGGGATTGGTGGACAATGCAGCCCCTTTTTCTACCTGCTCACTCAGTCTCATGGGAACCCTGGGGACAGGTATTAAACATGTCTGGCATCTCTCCAAGCCCTGTCGCATCCCAGGGCACCTTCTGCACCCAACCACCTCTATTCTGTTCCCCTCGACTGTGCACGGGGTGCCCTGCCAGCTTCTGCCCACGTGTCTTCTTCCAGTTCCTACCTCCCGGCAATGATGAGCTGTAGTTCCCAATACCAGGAGGGTGGTAAAGGGCCACAGGTAATGAAGCTGGAACACCCCGTACATGATTCTAGCCCACCCCAATTTGCCAGACACCCCCGACACATATTTGTCAGTCCTAAACACAAAAATATTCCCCCCTTACTCAACCACTCATACACTACCTGATTCTTCCCTTAAGCATATACTCCCCTACTAACATCCAACCTCCCACCTCTACAACCCAATTAAACACAAATAGAACCCCCTCAAAAAACAAAATCTAAACTAATAAAGGAAAACTTAATAGAATGTAAAAGACTATCTAAATCAGTCCAATCCACCAAGGATTTTAGCCCAAAGAGCAAACGTATAGATCTGCAGCAACCAGTCCTAGCAGAAAAACTGTTGATAGTCTTTTCATACCAGCTATTTCCAGCTATTATCCACAACTCTAATAAGAAAGTTCCACTCTCACCAGTTCTTCCTGGGAGCAGGTATTCGCCACAAAAACAGGAAAATCATGATAACAATTTCAAGTCCTCACATTCCCGACTTAGCTCCTCCATACAGTTTATTCCATAATGTTGATTTAACAAAAAGGACTCAGCCCAGCGGCATAGAGGACCACCTTCTGCAGCCCAGGATCTGCACCAAGATTTCTTATGCTTTTGGCAGCGGGAGACTGGCAAGGTTCTCCCGACAGGCAGCGGAGCTCCCACCTCCTGCCACACCGGTTACCCCCACCGCTCAACCACTGCCCCAGCACTGCTGATTCCCGTGCCCACACGGCGGCCTCCATAACAATTAGTCAGGATTTCTTCCTGCTCGTCTCACACACTCTCTTCTCGGGGCCTCCTTCCAGCTGGTCCCTTCCCAAACAGCGACTGACAACTTCCTGTAGACCGGTCCGACTGGGCTCTCACCCCAGCCGGAACCCGCCACTCCGTCTGTCATTCCTCCACATTATTCTCCACATCTTCTCGGAACTCCCAAATCACAACGCTGGTACCCTGGATCTCCTCGGGCCAAAATTAATAGTAAGCAGCTCCTTTTCCATGATTTTTCAATGGCCTAATTCGCTGCTTTCATCACTTTTATTGTATTTACAGGGCCTTCGCAAAAGGATTCCCCTAACTCCCCAAAACGACCTGGGTGTCCGGCGGGCAGGGAATACAACTCCAGCCCTGATCTACAAAATAAGAAAGCTGCCTCCTTACTCTAACTCACTAAGTCCCTTTCTAAAACTAGTAACCCCTACACCTAATACCTAGCCATATTACAGTTCAATCTAGTTCACACTCCTATAAAAATTACAGTAAAAGAGCAGCTCTAGGAGAAAAAACGCTAAGCTCAGTTAGAGCATCTGCAAGCAGCAGCACAGCGTGGCCATCATCTTGCCTCACATATATGTATTTCGTGTGAGGCATAGTACAGAAACCACACTAGTTTAGGTGCATAATGACCTCCTCAGGGCTAGAGATCGGGTGCGGGGGGGGGGCAATTCTCGTTTTCCCCAATCTCTCTTCAGCTTTTGACATGGTAGACCATTGTATGTTGCCTGCTCAACTGAGGGACTTTTGTGGACTCACCAGCTCTGTCATCTGCTGGTTAGAGTCCTACCTCACGAATAAGAGGCAATGGGGAGTGATGGGGAATTTCTCCTCCTCGTCTAGCCTCCTGTCGTGTGGAGTACCTCAGGGTTTGGTCCCGTCACCAATGTTGTTTGCCATGTACATGCTGCCCCTGGGTGAGCTCATTAGGAAATATGGCCTGGGTTTTCACTGCTATGCTGATGATATCCAGCTGTATTTTTCCTTTGCCCCTGGGACAGCCAGTGTGGTGTAAGTGCTGAACAACTGCCTTGTGGAGATCAATGACTGGAAGGCCTCCAGCTGGTTGTGACCGAAGCCTAACAGGATGGAGGTCCTGGTGGTGGAGATGAACAGAGGACGGAACAGGATGGCCTCTGGCGCAAAACTCGGTGGGATCGGTGCCATTGAAGGCCTCCCCTAGGGTGTGAAATCTTGGCGTGACTTTTGACAGCAGACTGACATTTGAATCTCAGGTGTTGTCTATTGTCCGGACCAGCTTTTACCATCTAAGGAATATCACCAGGGTTAATCCCCTAGTTCCGTCACTGGACCTCCCCACTTTCATGCATGCCTTCGTGGCATCCAGACTCGATCACTGTAATGTGCTCTACCTCTGGGTCTCAGGAGGTAACCTCTGCTGGCTGCAGCTGGTGCAGAACACAGCTACCAGGTTGCAGGGCAGTAAAGATTCTGCCACATCACCTCGGTGCTGCGTGAACTGCACTGGCTGCCGGTGAGGTGGAGGATCCTCTGTAAGGTGGGCTTGCTCACCTTTAAGGCCCTACGTGGGTTGGGCCCTCGCTGTCTGCTAGACTTTCTCACATCTGCTGTCTCGGTCCGTTCCCTCTGTTCCTCCTCTAGGGGCCTCCTGACGATTCAAAGGACGAGGCTTAAAACCGCAGACGACAGAACCTTTAGCATCACCGGCCCCGTCCTGTGGAATTCGCTGTCTCCATCTGTGCGGGAGGCCCTTTGTTGAGGTCTTTAAGGCCCGCCTCAAGGCCTACCTGTTTAGTCAGGCCTTCCCAGACCTTGTTTATTAGTCCACCTTGGGAGCTTCCTCTCCCTCTTCCTTTGAGTATCTGTTTTAACTGGGTTCTATGCTGTCACAGACCATATTTATTTTATGCTGCTATTATTGTGATATTTATTTGATGTTTATTTATTATATTGATAGTGTGTTTTTATTGTACAGCGCCCAGAACCTCCGAGATTGTGCACCTAGAAAAATAAACCTTGCCTTGCCTAAAGTGAGTGGACTGACCGCAAAGTCCTTCCTGAGACCTGTAGTTCAGAAAGGATATCCTACACATCTGCCCCAAAGAGTTTATAACCTCTAAAGGGGGTATTCAGGATGGATTTTTGGACATCAATAGCAAATCCTGATACCCTGAGCCAATAATGCCTTCTGAGGCAGATGCCAGCCGCAGCTGCCCTGGCTCAGGCATCTGAGATGTCATAGGTAGACCTCAAGAGGTGCTTACTCACCTCTGCCCCAGACTGGAAGGCCTTAAGCATCTCCTGCTTCTGGGGACCCTCCAGAAGGGCCTGAGCTACTTCTTTGGCCTTTTTCCAGAGAGTGTTCTGAGATTTGACCATATGGGCCTGGTAACTGGCAATTCTGAGGCCCAGAGTGGCAGAGGTAAAGGTCCTCTTGCCCACGAGATTCAGTTTTCTCGATTCCTTATCTGGGGGGGAATAGAACTGAGGTGTTGCATTTATCACCACTGAATCAGCCTGTGGTTGCCCTGTGAAAAAGCCTTTCCTGAGGGGGCCTGGTACAGTCTGTCTGCCTTTCTGGGCATGGCAGGGATCAAACTGGGTCTGAACCAGGCAGAAATGGTGGCATTCTCTAGTGCAGCCAGCAGAGGAGGAATAATAAGAGGAGGAGAATCTGGCAATTCCAGGAACTCAATCAGGTTTCTCCTGGTAATGTCTCCTCAGCATCAAACCCCATTGCTGTTTGGAGCTGCTTCATCATTGAGATAAAGGAGGGATGTTAAGGGAGGGGACCTCGGGGTATATCTGGTGGACTGCACACTCCTAAAGGGGATCGTGGAATTGGATCTAGATGGACTCCCTTCCATATCTTCCTCCTCTTCGTCCTCCTCCTCCTGTGGGATGAGGTCAGGAATGTATTCCTGATTCTTGTCAGTGGGCTCCAAGTGGGGTAAGGAAGGCAGAGAGGATGTAGTTGCCCTACAGTGAGCAGGGCATGCTGACGTGGCAGGTGTCGACATGGGGGCTGGTCTGGTAGGCCCCAGTGTTGTCGGGCCCAGAGGAGGAGCAAGGCACTGAATGATCTCCATTAAGAAGGAGATCACAGACTGGACGTCAACAGTGGTTGGCATTGCTGGGACACTTTGCGGCATTGACGGGGGAGACTGGATTCCTGGCATTGACAGAACAGTCTGGGGCACTGATGGAGAGGCAGGAACCCTGATGTTAAGGGGCCATCACCAGCCAAAGCAGGTCTGGTGGAACTCACTGCCAGTCACTCGAGGAAGCTGGGGTCTGAGCGGCTGGGGTTGCAGCATCGGTGAGGGCATCAAAAGGCCCAGCGTCGATGAGCCATCGCCGGCTATGGAAGGTCAAGCTGAACTCACTGCCAAAGCCGACCCTATGGTAAAGAGGGTTTGGGTGGCAGGAGGTGTCGCGGCCGAAGCAGAAGGCACCCAGAGCACAACTGAGAGCATACTGGAAGGGACTTATCCTTGCTCCTCTCTCAGTGCTTGTGTTTCCCAGATGATTTGTTCCAGGTTTTGGAAGAATGGGAGCCCATGGATGGTGCCAATGATGTGGAGGAGCTCCTCACCTGGTGTTCCCTCTCTATTCTGGCTACCTTCTGTTCAAAGAGGAAGGACTGCAGTGCTTTCTGATGGCACCGCAGGGTAGCCTGGTTGAAGCCACAGCAAATCTCTCACAGGCCTTAATGTCATAGGCCTCACCGAGACAGCAGATGCACGTGTCATGGTCATCGCTGTAGATTTTTCCACTACACTCGCAATATCAGGAGAGTTTCGCAGAGTTGGTCTACATACACAATGACGTGAATCACTTTAAAAATTAAAGTGATAACTAACTAGGGTGATAAAAATAATAAAGTGGAGAAATCCTGAAATTCGAAGATTTGGCAGTCGACTGAAGTGGCGGTGTCTCTGTGGAGTCCAATATGTAATGGTCGACAGTGGGAAAATAACTGAGGAGGGTGCGGGGCTGCCCACATTTATATGGTGAGGACGTCGACATATGACGATGTCACAGGTAGCCCCTAGAAGACTGCTAGCAAAAAAGTTTCCATGTGGTCCTAGTGCCTGGTGGCTATAGTTCCATATGTGTGGCCTAATCCTAATGAAAGCGATATCTTGAAGAAGATCTACTGCCCGTGGCCGCGGCCTTACCTCCTAGACATGGCAAAATTGAATTGAACACAATCCTGGAGGAACTGCTGGCCTTTAGAGCCAAGATGAGCACCCTGATGCAGGATATTAGAGGATCAATTTCAGCCCTAAACATGCAGGCAGACACAGTGGATGCCCAGCTGAACTCCAAGGATGAATGCCTGGGCAAACTCAGGCACCAAGTGACCCAGCTAGCTGAGACCCAGAAGAGTGTTGTGGCCTATCGGGAGGACGCAGAAACCCACACCCGATGGAAAAATATCCTTCTATATGGGTTACTGGAAAACGCAGAGGACCGAAATTTACCAGAGTTTTTTTTTTTTTTAATCTATTTATGCTCCCACACGGCTCCAGCCCATCTCTCCTTCGGGTTCACTAATTCCCTTGTGCCTGCTGGTCTCACCCATGCTCGCTCTCTCTCTCTCTCTCTCCATTGGTCATGACCCCATGCACCCTATGTCCAGGGGGTCCTGCACTAACCCTAATGGAAGTGCCCCTTCCCCTGGAGGGGGACGGAGAGGAGATTAATTGTATAGTGCCCCCAGGGCAGACGCAGGAGATGGAGGAGGTGCACTCTGGGGACCTCATCATGGAGGGAGGAGTGACTGTCATCTGGTGGGGCTGGACAGCCTATTTTCCCATTTTCTGTCCCCACCCACCCCACCTTGGTGCTGCCACAGGATGTGTCCTGTGCGGGGGATGCCAGGCAGTGCGGGCACATCCACACTGCCTAGGACGCCACTTCAGCCCGCCATCAGGAGCCACTATAGAATTGGTACAGCACCACCCACTCCCCAGGAGGGAAGCGTCCAAGGGACGCTCTGAATCCCTCCCTGCCAGCATCCGCTCCTGTTGTCCTGGGCTCGAGGCATTACCCTGGGTTGCCAGTGTGCGGAGTGAAACTCCATCTCTCTGCACCATGCAGCCGACAGTTTTTATTAGCTTTTTTCCATACTGCTGCACAGCTTGATGATGATTACCACACTGAGATCGAACAAGCTCATAGAGCTCTTGGCCCCAAGCCCTCATCGCCCACTGCTAGGCCATGATCCATAAATGTTTGCTTCACTTACTGGGCCATCAAGGAACACATTCTCCAGACAGCGTGGAGAAAAAAGAAGATGTTCTATGGGCAGCAGAGAATTTTATTTGGCAAAGACTTCTCTCAGGCAGTAATGCAGAGCTGGCGTGAATATATTCTCATCCTGCAAGCCCACTGTAAGCAAAATCAAAAATTCAAAACTCTGTACACTGCACTGTTGACAGTTCAGTTACCTACCAGACAGATGATCTACCACACGGTGCGGAATCCCAAAAGGATTTACAACAAAAAGGCTTTCTACAAGACCAGACCCTGCAACCATGACCCTTGAGCGAAACTTCCTTATCACCCTGACAGAAGGTTGTCGACTGCTGTATCCACCATCGCAAACATTGTGCAACAGCTACAATCTTTTTGAGCAGCCACTTCTGCACCAGACACTTGAATTCTCCCGAGGATTTACTCCCGATACCTAGACCTACCAGGTGGGTCAGGGGAACGGGGCGGATCAGCAGCAGAGATATTGGTTGGGGTGATGCTTTGTGCAGTGTGGTTGACCTCTCTGTAGTGGATCTATCCCCATGTTGTTACACTTCTATCTTAATCACACATTTGGCAAAGATATAGTCCAAACAGCCAGACAGAGAGTTTTTCTATTGTCCTGGTTGCCAAGGAGGTAGCACGGCATTTCGGATGGCCACACTTAAGGTCACCTAGCAAGTTTAGGATTGTGGTCAATGGCAGGGATATGGGCAGGTCTTCTCTTTCAGCCCTCTCCCTGTACAATTTTCAGTGCTCTTCTCATGCACCGACACTGTCAGTGATTATCTGTTTGGGAGGTGGCTCCACCTGGAGGGGTCACAGGCAGCGATGTTGCACCCATCTACCTCTGTTAACTGATAAAATATATGCCTCTGGCTGCGTGCCTCTGGGCCCTGTCCTTCGGGAACACCTGACCTGCTCACCAGATTCAGTGGTTTTGCACTCCAGCAGAACAGGAGTTTTTTTCCAGTGGTGTGGTTATTGACTCAGAACTGCCTTGGGAACTTGCCAATTATTGGAGTCGACATCGCCACCTTGCCCACAGGCTTTACATTTCCACTGCCTTCTGCAGTGGCCAATTCCATTTGTCTGTACGTTTATGTAGAGCCCTGTTGGCTCTGACAGTTAACTCCCCTTGGAGCATGATAAGGCACTACATTCAGTAAGCTGCCAGAGCCACACAAACACCTAAAAGCTACCTGGGGCACAAGGGAAGAAGACCCCATACAAATATGTTGCATTCACAACAGACAGTTATTAGTGTGCTGATCATTGTGTGTATTCTATTTGACTATCGCAAGACATAAGAGAGGGGACACTGTTAAATGTGGGCCCCAGACCATCCCTAGGAGCCTTGGGATCATACATAATGTTATGTGACACTAACTAGGGGTTGCTTGTTTTTTATTATTCTCTGTTGGTTCTCATTTTTGTATGCCATTCTTAGCATCAGCTTACTGTAAGAGACTGAGATTGGAGGCTTTACTGTGTTGGGTAATGAGTGGGTTGAGGATGGACTAGGTGGTCAGATCTATTCCTCACAATTTTCTTAAACTATACTTCTGCCGGGGGCGGGGGTTGGGGGGTTGCATCCGGGACATAACGGATGATGCCAGCTCCACATCCCCTCGATCCCACCACTAGGAGTCACGGCACTATGGGGCTTCTTACAGTGCTCATTCTGCTTTTCACACAGGAGGGAGCCCAGATGAACCATACATCTGACTTTTCCTTCATATCCGGAGACAGACTTACCAACTCGCATACGCCTCTGAATAACACACAGCATGGACCTACACACACACACACACACACACACCTTCCTTGGAAGTCACCAACCACTGTTTTATAGTTAGCATTAAGCCCTTAGTTTTACAGGGGCAAAGGTTGGCACTACGACGAAGGAGACCCATTGGTCCCACTCCCGTAGACTGTTTAGTACCCTGTTCCCTGTTGTTCTTTACTATATTATTATGGAGCGTGTAATACCTGAAGGTCTTATATGCAGCATCATCTGGCTAAACGGAGCACTAACATAAAGTGGATGGAGTCTCGACTCTGGACCCCCATACAAGCTTTGTGGTTTGGTGGGGGTTGGGGACTCCTTATTGTGACATTTTTAAAAATGGCAGCATCATCTTCTTTTAAGGTAGTGTTCCAAAATGTCACTGGCTTGGGCAATCCTGTATAAAGATCCAAGATAATAATGCAACTTAAGAAAACTCATTCACACCTTATTCTTTTACAGGAAACCCATATGTCTGAACAGGAGAATCATTAGCTGGCAAAGTTTGGTATGGGGCAGGTTATTGCAAGCACATGTCAATGAGCCGTGAAAGAGGGGTGGCTATATTGGTCCCCAAAACTTCCATTTTTGGGGTACAAGCCAGATATCAGGACAGGAAGGGCAGATTGGCCATAGTCACTGGCACTACCCAAGATGAGCAATATACGGTGGGGAGTTTGTACCTCCCACCAGGATCAGACCCCTCTACCCACCTAAGATTGTTCAACCAAATAATGGAATTTCACCAAGGGGTTTTACTTATAAGTAGAGATTTAAATCTCTTTATGGATGTAGGAAAGGATAGTACCGATCAACATCCCCCCCCCAAGCAACCACAGGACAGCGGCAAGGTAAGAGACTTAATAAAGGATTTACGACTCATTGACATTTGGTGCCACTACAACGCCACTTTGCAACAATACACGTTCTACTCGGGTGTGTACACTGGACTCATTCCTGCTTGGACTACTTTTTAATGAGTGTGGAACATGTTGATTTGGTACAGCAAATGACCATCTCCCCTATTCTTCTATCAGACCATGTCCCTATTTCCACTGACATCTCCATCGATACAGATCCCACCCCCAGACAATGGCATTTCAACAAAACCCTTCTTAATGACCCACAATTTAAGGAACTTATCAAGCAGAGGCTCTCACAACTGTTGCAGGAAAATTCCACCCCAGATATAACACCGGAACTCCACCCCAGATATAACACCAGCTATATTATGGGACACAGTAAAGGTAGTGTTATGAACGGAGATAGTTCGCTATGCAGCGGCTAAAAAGAAACGGAGAGGACACCAACAGCAAGACTTGCAGGAAGAGCTATCGTTCCTGCAATCTGCCCACATGCAGGGTGATTGCTCAGTACTTCCCAAGATAACCAAAGTCAAAAATAAACTTCAAGATTTATTGACTTATAAAACTGAACAAGCTCTCCTATATTTGAAACAGCACTGTTACGAAAGGGGGGGGGGGAGTTGTCAAGGGCCTCTAAGGTCCTGGCATACTGATTCTGAGAACACCAAAAATTAGTCATGATAACAAAGATTATCCACCGTAATACCAGTGTTACACTTAATAGAACACAGTAGATTCTAAAAGGATTCCGGGATTAATATTCTGCACTATACACACAAGGCCCAGAACCAGATGACACTCAATACCAAAACATTCTCACAAATGTAACCCCGCTGTCCTTGACAGAAACTCAATAGGAGGCATTACTCCACCCCATCTCCTCCCCGGAAGTCATGAATGTCATAAAAATATCAAATTAGGTAAAAGCCCTGGACCAGATGGGTTCCCATCTGAGCTTTATATAAAGCTTTCCAGGTAGAACTGCTCCCCCTTCTTAGCAATCTCTTTAGGGCAATCCAAGGTGACGATGTAAACTCCCCAAAGTTGGCAATATGCCAACATCTCTGCTATATTAAAACTTAATAAAGATCCCCTTCTATGTGATTCATACAGGCCCGTATCAGTCCTAAACCAGGATTATACATTATATGCTAGCATTGTTGCCAAACGCCTACAAAATGTTCTACTAACACTCATTTACAAGGATCAAACGGGCTTTCTCCCCAAACGACAGACCTCAGACAACATCAAACAGACTTTATATTTGCTGGAGAGATTCTGGCAGACAGCTACTCCTCCCTTAGTTTTAAGTATGGATGCACAAAAAAACATTTGACACAGTGTCATGGGGATTTCTCCAGTATATTTTGAAACATTTTCCTTTTCCAGAACCCTTCTGTCAAATGATAATGACTCAGCATGCTATCCCCCAAGCGATGGTTAAAGTTAATGGTACTTTCTCGGACCACTTACCACTATCAAGAGAAACTCGACAGGGCTGCCCACTGTTCCCCTTACTGTCTGCATTTGTAACCCCTAGGTGGCGCTATCCCAAAGGCAACTAACCCTGCCTGCTTGGCTAGTAGCAGGCTAAGGGGCCAGAGTTCTGAAACGGGTGCCTCCACCCAGAGGTCAGGATTGGTTGTGGTCAAGCTAACCTGGGCAAGCCCTCCGGGACACTGTAACCCCCTCCTTTCCTTACTAGTGCCTGGAACAATACACAATAATCACTTTCACAATACCCCTGATACACCACACAAGTACCCACACTGTTTGCACTTACCACCAGGGCTTTCCTCTGGCCCGGCCCTGGGGATCCCCTGTAAAACAAGGTTATACACAGCAAATAACAGCAGTACAGTACTTTTGCACAAACCGGAACCACAGTCAGAGTAAATGCAAAAAAGGAGTTAGATCTGATTTATTTAAGGGACTTGAACAAGGGAGGGGCGTTAATCAGGTTAATTTGCTTAAAGGCTGTATCAATCAAATAGTTATGCATGGACTTCAGGGTCCATAAACAGTCACACACTCTGGGTACCCAGATGGAGAATGGTGGGCTAGCCAGGAACGTTGCAGCTGGTTGGGCACTGTGATGGAAGAAAACAACATGCACAACACACACTATTTGTAATCCGGAGCCGGAGAGCTCAGTTCGTGAAAAGAAAACAATGAGACAATCAGATGGACACACTTTTAGATTAGGCTGTTGTTGCAGGGAGCTACCCTGATGATTACTCACGATACCCAAGACTGGACACAGGCTGGACGAAAATCGAGATAGCAGGTGGTTAATCTGGAATGCCAGGAGAAGCAGGGGCCACATGAACCACCGAGGCGTCATTCCTGTTCAAGCTTGGAGCAGGGGGCTGATCCCCAGCAGGTCTCTCGTCGATGGCTTTCTCTGTGCAGCGGGTAGTCTGGCTGGGCCAGTTTGGCAAGGTCCAGGCCAAATGGAGACAAATTCGGATGCAGTCCGTTTTGGGCTGGATACAGCTTCCAGCAAGCAGAACACAGTTCACACAGTGGGGGACCAAATCACGACCCACTTTCAATGCACAGCACATTTACATGTAAGGAAATTCTATTGTACCAGGCAAACCACTCTCTGGGCATGATCGCAAAGCCTCTGCACAAACCGGGGATTCAAAAGCAGCTGGAAATCCTGACAGGCCGATCGCATTCAGCAAAATCTTCGGTCTTCTTCAGGTATGAACCTGGTAAAAAAATCAGTGGCTTACTTCATTCTCACAAACTTGGATTTAGTCCAAAATAATTCTCTTCTCTCCCTCTCAGGGGCAGCAGGCAGACATGCAGACCAAAACACAGCCCTTTCACAGTTCTCCCATGCAAAACTACACAGAACTACTGCCCCAAATCACTTGAGCTGTCCTCATTTCACTTTCCAGCTCAGAACTGACTGAAACAGCAGGCAGCTTCAGGATTTCCTTAAGACACAAAAGATTTGGTTGGCTGATCTGTCTGTCAGTCACAACAAAGGCTCCCCCTTCAGGTGCAAAAAGGCACCAAAAGCCCCAAACTACAATTCCTACAGATTTTGACTCCAGACAGCACCTGTAGTCCGGCTCCATTTTAAGTCCCACCAGACTGATTGGTCCAATTTGGCAGTTCTGGGCCAAAATGGGGATAAACAAAACAGTCCTTGCTGCAAAGAAGGCAGGTTAGACAAACTACATTATTATTACTACTGTAATGAATGATCAGCAAACAGTTACATCTATTAACAGGGCTCCCTCTGCGCAATTAGCGATGGCAGAACCGGAACGATCACCTGGCAGCCCGGGCGGGACTCGAGCATGACAGCACTCAGCTCCCTCCCAGATTAATCAGCAAACCAGGCAGCTCTTAAAGAGACAGTACATAGAGGCTTCACAGGCAATCTTTGGCAATCACGATTAACCGCTAAATGCAGGACACCAGGATGGCAGTGAGCATTTAGGCAAACTCATGGAAAACTTTTCAGGAACCCCCATTTGTAGGGGGTTTACACCCTTCCCTGCCTGGGAAAACTTGCCGTCCGTGTAAAGTCTGTACCATCATAACACTGAAAATGCAACGTATACAAGACATTTATACCATTAGCATGCTATACAAGTACTATCTGATTCATCAATTGGCATAACTTGTCACTTTACTATACATTTCAATGTACTCCACTATATCATTTCCATTCTGACAATACATTATGCATATTTCACACAGGTAAATTGACCATTACTATACAGAATCATGTAATAACTTCTTGTACTCTAAACAATGCAAGAGGGGGCCCCTTCCCTGTCAGCTAACTTGGGGCTGGATGGGGCAGGGGCACCATGGTGAGAGGGCAGAACAAGTAACCTGGAATGATCCATCAAGCTCAATTTGGGCAGTGAGCTCTGAAAGACATAAACACCTTTGAGGACTACATTGAGAGGCAAATCCACTGGCCTCCTGGGGGAATTGTAACTGAAGTGCACCACTGGCATGACAGCTCGGCCAGTCTTTCTGGGGTGAACAACCACAGTCTCTGTACTTTCAGCAATGGTCTTAGAGCTTTTATCACTTGTGAGGGGTGCCTCAGCATGAAGGGGCATGTCCAAGCTGGGAGCACTGTCAGCTCCTTGTTCTGTAGGCTCTGGTTCCACAACACTTGGCTCATTTTGTGAAGGTTCAGGCACAATCAAACTTTGAGGCGCTGAAAGGGGTCTGTCAATGCTCTCATACTGTTCCTCAGGTTCTGGTGTGTCACCAGAGAGACTCAAACCATCGGCCCCTTCTTCGGGCAATTCACACAGTTCCATAAAACACAGTGAGTCCGCGTCCTCAGACGTAAGGCTTGGCACTTCACTTTCAAGGAGCATTGGCTCCAAGGACGAAGCTGGGAGCTTAGACAATCCAAAAGGCCCAGCTTCATCCCCGCAATTAGTCATAGGATTTCCTCGAAACAGCGGACTTAGTTCATAAGAGGGGTAATAGGCACAGCCACACTCACTTTCGTCAGAAGTGGACTGACAGTCACTATCATTCTGGGCCTGCTGTGGAGGAAACCTTAAATCTGTGACCACTGGGGTAGGTTGACTCTGTCTCTTTTTTGCAGCAGCACGAGTCACCGGCTCAGGGGGCTCACTTTCTAGGGGTTCAGCCTCAATCATGACTTGGCCGATACGAAGCAAGTGGTTATGGTGCATGGTCTTGACAGCTTTTGAGTTGTTCTCTGGGAGCACCTTGTACACAGGTAAATCATCCAACTTTCCAGCTACTACATGGGGAAGATGGTGCCACCAATCAGCAATTTTGTGCTTACCATGCAGTGCCAAATTGCGCAACAACACACGGTCTCCAGGTTGAAGCTCTTGAGCCTTTACTTTTTTATCATGCCTCTCTTTGTTGGCTAGATTTCTCTTGGCAGCCATTGTCTGGGCCAGTTGGTAGGCATGATTCAATTGAGCTTTCAGTTTTTGTACATATTGCAAGTAGTTTTCTGCTTGGACCCCATCTGGAGAGACCCCAAAACAGACATTAACTGGCAGCCAGGCCTCTCTCCCAAACATGAGGCAGCACGGGGAGAACCCAGTAGCATAATTTTTCATGCAATTGTGTGCATATATGTACCAAGGTGCTAATCTGCTGGCTCCATTTATGCTTGTCTTTTGGGTGGAGGGTGCCCAGCATGTCTAGAAGGGTGCAGTTAAAATGTTATGGTTGAGGGTCTCCCTGCGGGTGATAGGGGGGTGGCTCTTGACTTTCGCACCCCCCCCATAGAGAGAGAGAGAGAGCATTTCTTTGATTAGTCGACTCTCAGAGTCTCTGCCCTAGTCAGAGTGGATCCACTGGGTGGCACCATAGCGGACGAAGAAATTTTCCGCTAGCACCTTGGCCACGGTAGATGCCTTTTGATCTTTGGTGGGAAAAGCTTATGCATATCGTGTGAAATGATCCGTAACCACTAACACATTGCCAGTGTTCTGCTGATCCAGTTCTAAACACAAGAAGTCTATGCAGACTAGTTCCATGGGGGTGCTGGTAGTAATATTAACAAGTGAGGACAGCCTTCTGAGGCAGGGCTTTTCTTTGCAGGCAGCGACTACAAGTCTTTACATGGTGCTCAACATTGGCCCCCCATTTTGGGCCAGTAGAAGCAAGATCGTACCAGGTCAACGGTTCTGTCAATACCGAGGTGCCCCATGTGATTGTGGAGGGACCTCAGCATCAAATCTTTAAAGTCTGTGGGCAGGCCCAATTGTTGCTTGTCTACTTTGCTACTACAATCTACTGTCTCTCTATACAACAACTGATTGAGCAACTTCAATCTGGGGCTTCTTTAAACAATAAAGCAGTTCGCAAGTCAGTGGAACGTAACTTGGACACATCTTTTCCCACATGCAGGGCATCAAGTGCCGGCTGAATCATAGGATCTTGGGACTGAGCCCACTGAATGCTGTCATTGTCAAATTGAGGCAGTGCACTAATATCTAGAGCAGAGAAATGGCAATAAGCAGCTGGTATGCAGGTGTCAGAAGGGCCCAAGCAATCTACTAAACAGTCCCCTGTGTCCGCAGACATCTGTTCATCTCTATCAAACTTTTGGCACAATGCTCGAGTGCCCAGTTCAGACAGCCTGACCCAATCACTCTTGGAAGTGGGCCTTCATGATAGGGCATCAGCATCAATATGGTTCAGGCCCGGTCTGTATTCGACAGTATAATCATAGGTTGATAATGCAGAAAGCCACCGGTGCCCAGTAGCGTCTAACCTAGCTAAAGTCTGTATGTAGGTCAATGGGTTATTGTCAGTCTTCACCAATATCTTTGCCCTATAGAGGTATTCATGAAACTGGTCAATGATGGCCTATTTTAGCGCAAGGAACTCCAACTTATGCACAGGGTAGTTTTGTTCAGACGGGGTAAAGCTCCTACTGGCGAAAGCTACTGGTCTCAGGCCCTCTTCATGGTCTTGATACAGCACCGCTCCTGTACCCTGCAGACTAGCGTCCATATGCAGCACGTAGGGTTTGGTGGGGTTAGCACAGGCGAGGATGGGGGTGTGAGTGAGCTGGTACATGATCTCATGGAAGGCTGCTTCACAGTCGGGTGTCCAGCGGTGCCTGAAGAGTTCACCTGGGCAGAAGTATACTTTTTCTGGTTCTTTAACGGCCCCTTTTTTGTATTTACAATTGGTAGGAGGATAACCCTGGGCAAGGTTCAAGAGTGGGTGAATCACCTTGGAATAGTCTTTTATGAACCTGCGGTAGTAGCCACAGAACCCCAGGAAACATTGTAGTTCTTTCAGATTATGGGGCTGGGGCCAAGTAGTCAGTGCTTCAATTTACTGGAATCAATCTCTATCCCTTTTATAGATACTATGTCCCCACATACTTCACAGAGGTTTGGAAAAACTGGCACTTGTCAATGGAAAGCTTGAGGCCAAAGTCTTCCAGTTGGTCTAGGACTTTAAACAGTCGGTTCTCAAGCTCCTCTAAGGTGCTCCCAAACACAATGATATTGTTCAAGTACACCAGGCATTCCAGCAAATTCATATCTCCCACCGCACGTTCCATCAGTCGCTGAAAGGTGGCCGGGGTGCCCGATATCCCCTGTGGCATCCTCAGAAACTCAAAGAACCCCAATGGACAGATGAAGGCTGTTTTTTCATGGTCTTCCAGGGCCATCGGGATCTGGTAGTATCCGCTGTGAAGATCCAACACCCGAGAACCATTTGCTCCCATTCAAGCAGTCCGGGGCATCTTGTATACAAGGCATAGTGTATTGGTCTGGGATGGTCCACCAGTTCAGGGTTCAATAATCAACACACATCCTCACAGACCCATTCTTCTTACACACAACCACAATGGGAGAGGCGTGTGGGCTCCTGGATTCTTGTGTCACGCCAGCAGCGAGCATTTCCTGCAGGTGTCTTCTCACGTCATCTATGTCTGCTGGGGCTAGGCGTTGGGACTTCTCTCAAAATGGCCATTCATCATGCAGGTGTATGTGATGCTCCGCACCCTGGGACACATCCCACATCCCATTCCTTCAGTGAAAACACTTGGTCTCTCTCTGCAAGTTTCTTGCTAATTCTGGGCTTCCATTCAGCTGGCAATGGGGAGTCACCAAAGTCAAACAAATCTGGGGTCACTCTCTCCTTCTCACCAGGGTGCTTGTTGCTGGGCAATACTGCAGTGTCTGCGCAGTGTACCGTAGCTAGGGTGCACCCTCTGTTCACCCGGATCTCCTGATCTGACACACTGTGAATATGGACCATCACTCATCATGCATAGGCATGAGCAGGCAAGATATTGGGCTTGACCAAGAATCCTGGCAATTTTCCATCGCCTGGTGCATCTACCATCAGGATTTTGTTCTTGACATCTTTCTGGAGGTGGACCTCTCCTTGACTAGTACACTGGGCGTTAGAAGCCGGTTCATCTTGGTCTACTTCCTCGGGTTTCTGTTGCAAATCACCGCCCTTGTTTCTCGTGACAGAGTTGCACCAGTCTCCCAAACATATGTGCATTAGTCCCAAATAACAGGGGGGCCCCATCATACAGTCCGGTGGGGGGACACACTAGGGTCAATGTCTCTACTCGCTCCTCTACACCAGTTACAGTTGCAGGAAAGGACAACCAGAGGTGGACATACCCTAGGTAGGGATAAGACTTGTCGCTCAGGCCCCACACATGTAGGCCTTCCAGGGATTGTAAAGGCACATCAGATAAGTGTTTGTCATACCAGTCATGGAATACAATGGTCACTTGCAACCCACTGTCAAGCACATCCCAAGTATGAATACCATTCACAGTCACCGTAGTCTCCATTGAAGGGCCCACTATTTTTGACCAGTCTGGAGAGGCAGTAGCAGAGGCCTGGACAGACGATTTAGCCACAAAGAAATCTGACTTAGGGTTTCTTGAACTCTCATTGCAGTCATTTTGGGCACCCCTTGGCCACTGATTTGCTTTTTGGAGCACCCCATGGAGTCTGTTTACTACTCTTTCTAAGTCCTTCTGAGACCAGCATTCTCTTCATATGGCCATCCTTTCCACAGTTGTGATAAATGATAGAATTCTGGGTCATCCTGGGAAAAAACATCGTATGAGGAACTGAAGCAGTAGTAAGAGATTGGGGTCTAGTATCTGCTTGCAGTGGTGAGAGTGGTGCAACGTGCCTTAACAGTTCCTTTAGAGTGGCAGTCAATCCAGTGATCTCAGCCTTGGAGCCACCCTTGGTAGCGGATGCCTGAGGGTGCACCCCTACCCCCATGGCAATCATGTCCTGAAAGGGACCAGAATATTGTTCTATGGGGGAAACCCTTGCAGAGGCACCCATCTTCAATTCTCGGTCTTCCTTTAGTAGCTCGTCTTTCCAATGCTGGGCCCAGGGTGGGAAGTCCTTTGCATTCTCAGAGTGCTTGTTAAGTACTGACTTTTGCCTCTGAGCCTCACTTGAATGATCACTCTCGGTCACTTGCGTAGCAGCAGCAGATATGGGTGAAATTCCCCTACAGGATCGCTTTTGCTCAACCCCCCAAATTTATTTCATTAGCTCGTCATAGGAGGGGGGCAATTCCAGTCAGGTGGCAAGCCGCAACTGAAGCAGTAACAATTCTGAAAATGGAGCAGACTTAAGGATCCAGTCCAGCCTAGTTTGATCTAATTTGTTTGATGGCAAACTACCCTTTCTGAGGCACTCTTGTAGCAGTTTTTCAAGCCAAGGTACATACACAGACAATGGCTTCCCTGGGTACTGCTGAGCATTTCTTACTCTCCACCACAGATCCTCATCTGAATCTGGGCTCCCATACACATTCTCCAATGCATCAAGATAGTCCTGTGCAGTTGCTTCGGAGTTACTGGCCCGCTTGGCACAGATGGTAGCCAGAGCAGGACCTCCGGGGGCTCTCACTCAACCTCCTTTGTTTTTCTGCTTCTGAGCTTTGCCATTCAAGTACTAGAGTGGCAACATAGTCTATCCAGGTCTCCCAGTCATCCTCCCCCTGGGGGTGGGGAGGGTGTCCGAGAAGATTGTCAGCCTTCGGTAGGAGTCGTAACTAATGGCAGGTACAGTTATAGGGGCCAGCATTGGTGTGGGCACAGAAGGCGGGGCAGTAACAGGTGCTGGAGTGGGAAGGGGTGTTGGGGAAGGAACACCCCCAGGTGGCAGGAATAGTTTCTTAAAGTCCTCTACGGTTTTCCTTTCCTCCAGCAACAACTTAGCAAATTTCTCCTCAAAAGTCTCAGAAAATGGTGGGAGCTCTTTCTCCCCGGGGTCTTTACTGGGGATACCAGTGGGCTGGATCTCCTCATAGGGGAACACGAGGACCGGAGTCCTCTCCAAGGAGTCATCGGCCACAGCCGGCGACAGAGGGTCAATTGGGTTGAGAACAATCTCGACCTCATTGGCCACGTCCTCGGTCACCTGGCCAGATGGAAGGCCCGTGAAGCCTGCGGCTGAGGAAGTGATCTCAACCGAGGTTGAGACCGCATGCTCCTAGAACTGAGACCTCTCTCAGTCCCAAGAGCACCTTCATCGAGATGAAGACAAGCTGGGTTCTTTGTCCCTCTTTTGAGAGCGGGAGGAGTGCGAGCCCATGGGCGCCTCACCCCAGGTGGGGAGAGACTGGTACAACTCCTTAAAAGAACCTGTGAAGGTAGAGCCCAGGTTGAGTGGAATGAAAAAGCTTTGATTCGCCAAAGCTCAGGCAGCTTCTTCTTCGAACGCCTTCATGCGTTCCAGCTGCTCGCCGGAACCTGCGGCCATGGAAACCACCCACCTAGCCTCCTCAGACTTCACCGGAGGATTCCTTTTCTTCGGTCTCCCCAACTTCAAATGTGCACGGCGGTCGTCCAGGACATTGGGATAGAAGGCCAAGCAAAAATTGCAGGACAAGGTGTCATGGCCGACACCTAGGCAGTAGACGTACATGAGATGAGGATCGGTGCGTGACATCTTCTGGCCGCAAGGATACCGGTGAAATCCTGGAGAAGATTTCTCTTCCATGATCGAGGATGCAAAAGTGCAATCGCTAACTAGAACGAGTTTTAATCTCGGTAAAACCGAAGTTTTGAAAGCCAGGCCCTACAAAATGCATGAGCACGAGGGAGGCAACCTGTATCTTCCAGCAGAAAGAGCTGGCGTCATGGGGCGCAGCCGAGGTATATACCACCCGGGTGGGTGGGAGGAGCCAGCTTGAAGACTTCCGGCAAGATTTAAAGGGGAAAGGGACATGCCAATAAGTGTGGATGAACAACATATCCACGATCCTAGAATCGTGTATAAAATACTACAACTGTCCAAACAGCAGGGTGTCTTGGTCCTATCCAAGAGAGTAGTGCCAAGCAGTTCTGTTCTCACATGCTCTTCATTGGTTAGATAATACATCTATACTACACTGGAAAGAACTCGAGTTGGGAGATCAAACTGACCAAATGTACACCCTGTTGTTTCAATACCTTCCACACACTAGAGAACCAATACAGGATATTGATTCTCATTATACTACTCTCATTCTAACTAACTGGCAGAATCATCTCCATTCTCTGGGCATCAAACTTACCACTTGTTACCTAGAAACACTGGTTTCTAACCCGCATTTTTGCACAGCTAGAAAGATTAGATCCCACCTTTAAAAGATGACAGTGCTTAGGACTTATCCACAACTACCAATATTATGACAAAGGCATACTTCAGACATTTCAGGCCCTATAGCAAAAATTCCACCTCAGAACCTCTGAATATTTTTTTTTGCTATTTACATTTTTTCCTCCTTCCTCCGGGGAGACACCCCGGTGACTTCGGCCCTTCTACCGGAGGGACACTCTCTCTGGACCCACCCGTATCCATCAACCCTGGAGGTCTTCCGCAGATTGCCCCCTGCTGTGGGGCCAGGAAGTAGGTGGCATGCTACACCTCCCCCTGGAGACCCAATCCAGATTCTGGGGTTGGCCCTTGGGTACAGCGGCCATCACTGAGCGCTGGCCAGGGCTCTTCTTCTTTTTCTGTTTTCTGCCTCCCCCACTCCCCACCGATGCTGGCATGTCGGAAACGTGCCCCCGACCCATACTGCCCTCTGGTCATTGCCTGGTGTAGTCAGCAAGTGAGAAGACACGCTACCCTCCCCCTGAGAGAGGAGAGTCTCTCCCCCTCACGAACCCCTGGTGGCCCGAGCTCATTCCCGAACCTGGGTCGCCGGCGTGGCATCCAGTGCCTCCACCCTCAGTGCCACCGGACTGGCCCTCCTCTGATTATTTTAGACATTTACAAGTCTGGCACTACTTAGGGGAGAGGCTTGGTTTGCAGTGGGCAAGAGAAGATGCACACCCACTTGTTCAGATAATCTTAGAAGTACAGGAACGTAGGATCCTTGAGCATATTGTTTCAACTACTTACAGAAGCGTATGTTCCACTGAGAGAATTACAATAGAAAAATTCCAAGCTCGGTGGCATACAGGATTAGGGATCACACGACAGATATGGAAGGGAGCACAATACTGTACATACTAAACAGCACAAGAATACCTCCTCCTATATGAGGCAGGAGTACGGCTGGAAGTGTTTTCTCTCCTTCCTCCGCGCCCCAAAAATAACAAGGAAAAGAGATGTGATTGAGGACACAGTGTGTTAGAAACTGTCTGGAGAGACCTGCGCCACCCACACCCACATTTTTTGGAGAGTTCAGTGTTGTTCGTATACTGGCAGGCCATACAAGAGTTATTCCCAGAAGTGGGCACCCTCACACCCCCACACAGCTATTTTGCTACATTTCCCTGACCATATTAGAAATAAACACACACGGTCCTTCTTGGCTATATTGTTAACGGTGGCAAAAAAGGTGATGTCACGTAAATGGTTGCAAACAACTGCTCTCACCGAGAAAGAGTGGGAAGATACCATCCAACTCCTCGATCAACTGGAAAAACTGACAGCGGGAATTAAACTTAGAGTGATCGGCTTTGCCAGCTTCTGGAACAAATGGTTGTTATGGCTGACGGAACATTGTACAGATATTGTCCCGTATGTGGGAAGATTATCAGATAATAATTTCCTATATTCAGAATTGTCTGAGTCCCCCACCCTCCCAAAATTAAAAAAAAATTAAGGAGAACACCTTGTATTTATACTCTGGCTCCTTTATTAACAGTATTATGTGATATTTTTATTTGTTTTATATAAAGTCCTTAGCCTAAATGCTGTACAAGGTAGTTACATTTGTATTGCTCCATAAAACGTTAATAAACTTTAAAAGAAAAAAAAAAAGTACATGTTAAAATAGTCAACATAACATGCACTGCAGCTGGGTCATCCCACAGTGTGAATCTCGATGCTGGGACCAAACACGCCAGCACTGCAGAGCAACATCAGGTCTGTTTTGTTATTTGAATGATGAATCTGATTTTCACAAAACAGTAAACGGCTCAGGCCACTAGAAACAAAAGCTGTCTTATACAGAGGCTGGGCACTGTGTGCAGCTTTTGTACAACATGCTGCCAGTGCATGTGAGTTCAGTACTGCTCTGGGAGGCACCGTGTCCTTATCAGCGGTGGGGGGGCGGGAAATTACAGTCTTCATGCTCTTCTAATCTGGCTGTTTCAATAATGCAATATCAATCAAAAAACTATGCAATGGTTGTTTTTATTTCTGACTCTTGTACATAAAAGGACTGAGCGCAGACCTGTCTCCGTAGCCGCAAGCCCCATAGACACAGGACCTGCTGCAGTCGGTGTCCCTTGGGTCGTGAGGGAGCCTGAATTTTGGAACTGCCCTTCCCGAACTGCTGCAGCGGCTGAAATCTCCTCCGGCCACAAGCCCCGCGGACACAGGACCTGCTGTAGTTGCCGTCTGTGACAGGGTGACCCGTCAATGATGGGTGCCCTAGTGGAAAGATTTAGGTCCTTAACCCCCTTAAAATGAAGCAGCAGGTATGTACTGTAGGTCCAGCCTGCCAGCTGGCCAAGGTAATTAAGGTGCTGGTTGCTTAAATGGAGTCTATAAAGTGCCCATTAATTGTAATAAGTGCCTATAAGAAAAATAAGGTGCTTATGGTTTAAATAAAGTACTTTGAAAGTTGAAATACAGTGCATGAGAGGCATTTACAAATGTTCACTGGATTTAAACTGAAGTGCGTTTGTGCCTTTAAATAATAAGGTGCTTTTTTCTTGAAAGAAAGTAAAATGCTGCAGTGCTTGCCATGTAACATTTTGTACTGGATGTTAGTTATAAAATAAATAAGAATTAAATGTAACCCCTAGATGGCGCTATCCCAGGGGCTACTACCCCTGCCTGATTTGCCACTAACAGGTTGAGGGGCCTGGATCCAATGGCGGGTGCCTCCACCCAGAGGTCAGGGTTTGCAATAGTTAAACTAACTTGGTCACAGCCCTCTGGGACACTGCAACCCCCCTTTCTTCCCACTAGTGGCCCACACAATATATCAGAATTACCTTCACAGTATACACTTACCCCCAGGTCTGGTTCCGCACTGGGACCTCCTGTGAAATGAGATACAGTGCAACAATCACAGTACAGTACTTTAACATAGACAAAACCTCAGGCAGTATAACTTTGCTGAAACAAGCAGCTCTGATTTATTTAGGGGATATAACAAGGACAGGGGAAATCAGGTTAATTAGCTTATCACTCTAATAATCTATCTATGGCTCTGTGCACAGGCCTATCCCTATCAGTTACTGTCCCTGGGTACCCAAGCCCTAGTGGCTAGTCCAAACCGTGGCAGCTGGTAGGGGCCCTTTCACACAGAGAAAAGGAGAATTAAACAGTCAGCAGTACAGTAATTCCATTTGGATTTAATGTGGCAATTCAACAGGGAGCGACCCTGAATTAGTACTTACGACCTCCAAATAAGACAGGGTCCTTCAATGTCAGCAGGGCTCACTTGAGGTACACAAACCTCTTCACACATCCATATAAAAGAAAGCACTATACCAGGCAGGCTGCATCTGTATCCCGATCGCAATTACTGCACAATACCCGAGAACACACAGCAGATTCAGTTCCTGACAGACCGAGTGCAATTTTCAGCAATTCCTCCAGTCTTCTACAGGGTGAGCCTGGTTTCTACTCTTCAGAGATCCTTTGATTCTTTTCACAGGACGGATTCAGTCCTAACAAGCTGCAGACCGAACTCTGGGCCTTACACGTTTTGACTAAAACTGCACACTGAGAAAGCACAGGCTCCTCTGCTCTTCACTGCCAAAGCTCAACTGAAACTCCAACCGACAAAACTGGCACTTCCTTTGAGTTCCTCCCAGTTCTTGACTGGATTGGCTGTCACTCAATAGACTGCTGCTGTTGGTCCAAAAGGCACTGAAGTCTAAACTACATCCCCAGAGTCACTGCCCATACAATCCTCTTGTGGCTGGCTCAGATTATGAGTCCAAGTTCTGATTCGTCCAAGGCACCATTTTAGAGCTAGCTTACCCCACACTGATTGGTCCAGTTCAGCAGTTCAAAACTAGAATGGGAACTAGCAGACACAGTTCTGACTGCAAAGAAAGCAGGTTAGACAAACTGTAATTTCATTATTACTCTAAATAATTTCTGGCAGACAGTTACATCTTTCAGATAGGTTCCTTTGCACTCCTAGTGACTGCAAAATGAAGTGAATTGGCAGCAGCTTGAGTGGTACTCAATCAAAGAAACACACAGTCCCCCATACAAACTAATTATGTCTGCAAGCAGACAGCTCTTAAAGAGACAGTACCAGAGGTTCTAAAAACACTCACTGATAAATGGCTTAAATGCCAAACACCATTCAGGCTTGGAGCATTCAAGCAAGCTCCTGGAAGTCTTTTGGGAACCCCCATTTGCAGGGGGGTTACATAAATAAGAATTAACACAAGTGGAATTACTTATGCTACATAAATTGGTAAAAACTGTCAAGACAAAGGATTCCATAGGAAAGGGGGAGTTGATAAAGAACCCCAGGTCTTTTCTGAAATACATAAATATAAAACGGGCGTACCAATGGTTGCAGTTCTCCACGGCAGAGCAGCAAGTTACATTTCTTTTTAGAGGGACTGCTGCTTTGCTGCAAACCTGGAGGAGCTAAGGATTTAAAGGGACAGGAATATCCGTGTGAAACCACACAGTGTAAAATGGTGGCAGCCTTCAGTATAAGAGTGGGCTGCAAGCCTAAAGAGTGAAAATGCACAAATGAAAAAAAAGAAATGAGCTAACATATAAAAAAGATGCCCCACATCTCTATAAAATCCCCCACACAGTTTCTATAAGCACTGCCCTGCTGCATGAGTGTACACAAATAAAGAGGGTTGATAAAAAAAATCTATCTGGAAGAAAACTGTGCAACTCTGCCTGTGGGTTCTCTTAAAACAGACAGTCCTCATGTCTTCCAGGCAAGGCTGAAGAGGTTTAAGAGCAATATGGTAAGAATAGCCATTGGAAAAAAAGAAACTTACCATATACTGCATTACTAAATATCAGGCCTTTAGGCCTGTAGGTCTGCCTGCTCCAAGAATGGTATGCTAAATGAGGTGCACTATAGGGCGACAGCGGCCCCTAGTGTCCTTTTTTTACACTAATGATGCTGTCAATCACAGCTCAGTGGAAAGTTTTCCACTTCCTCTTACTGTTATATTCTTTTCTTGCAGAACATTTTGTTGTCTGAAGGTTTCTATAGTTAATTATTATGTTTAGAAAGTCCTCTGGCATTATATGATTTAATATGAGGGCCTAAACAAAAAAATGTTATAAATTGATGACGCTGTGGTCACATGACTTCAGTAGGTGGGTATAAAAAGCCTACCTTAGCAAGCTGTATTGAGATAGGGGAGTCAGTTGAGCTGACTGCTAGAGGTGGTGGACCTCTGGAGCTCACACGGCCGTGTGAAACAGGCGAGGAGATAGCCTGGTGGCACTGCTGGGCGGAGAAGTGGCCCTTTCTGAGCATATTTCATCTGCTTATTTTTTTGCTTGATTTTGATACTTTTGAAAGTGAATGAACTAATCTTATTTTCCTGATTTCTGTGAAACCTGATTTCAACTTTATTTCTATGAAAAATAAAATAAGTGCCTTGCCGGTGCTTTTTATGCATTGAACTTATTGGTCTGCTTGGTTTGTTATCCTGTCTATCCCAACCCCGCTACACTGTCATGAGGGAGCCTGAATTTTGAACTGCCCTCCCTGAACTGCTGCAGTGGCTGAAATCTCGTCCAGCCGCAAGCCCCTTAGACAGAGGACCTGCTGTAGTCACCGTCCCTTGGGTCGTGAGGGAGCACGAATTCTAAACTGCCCTCCCCAAACTGCTGCAGCAGCCAAAATCTCCTCCAGCTGCAAGACCCGTGGACACAGGACCTGCTGCAGTCGCCGTTGTGAGAGAGCCTGAATTTTAAACTGCCCTCCCTGAACTGCTGCAATGGCCGAAATCTCCTCCAGGCACGACACCACCATCTTGTGTCACCATAGAGCGGGTGAAAGCCCCGTACTGCAAGCCCTAATTGAGACTGCTTGACTCAGACCTGCTGATGCCTCAGGCTGTATTTGAATTTGACGCCATTGCAAGCCAGCAACAACTAGGCTACTGCTTTAAATTACTCTATTGTCTGTTGTATTTTTAAACTTTTATTGCTTGCTGCGGTATTGATTTAATTTTTAACAGCAGGCTCTGCTTCTCTGTATTCTTTAGCACTGAGTTAAGTCTGCTGTTTTTAATGTAAATTTAAGAACTGTGGCCTAAATTTTTGGCGCCAATTACAGGCCTGCTGCATCTAAGCCCTCTTATTTGAAATTGCCAGCTACTGTAAGCAGTAGCCTACTGCTTATTTTATATTTCTCAGCATTTATCCTTGTCAGAGTAACTAATTAATTGTAACCGCTGTTGCCGCTTACTGTGACCATATAATTTAATCTTATCTGCTGTTGCTGCTCATCCTCCTTACTCCATACTCTTTAAGTTCTTCAGACTGCTGATTTTACTTTAATTTTGGACTGCTGCTTTTCTCTTCTCTTTGTTTTTAATGCATTGCTGAACAGCTGCTCTTTCTCTCTTTACTCTGTTCTACATGACTCAAACTGCTAATTCTAACTGAACTGCTGTTACTGCCTCTTTACTTCACTCTATTAAGCTTTAGTCTGCTAATTCCCTTTTTCTTTACCTCCGCACCACCTTAACCTTCACCATCTCCTGTACCCTAACCTTAATTCCTCCTTTCTCTCCTGTACTCTTGATCCTCTGTGTAATCCTACCTGCCCACCATTCCTTCACTGCTTACCCTTCCCCTTTGTAATACCCCCCCATCTACCTTCAGTATATCTCACCGTGTCTCTCCCTTCGATCCTTTCCACAGCTGCAAGCCCCGTGGACACAGTACCTGTTGCAGTCACCATCCCTTGGGGCGTGAGGGAGCCTGAATTTTGAACTGCCCTGCCCCAACTGTTGCAGCAGTCGAAATCTCCTCCAGGTACGACACCACCGTCTTGAGTCACCGTGAAGTGGGTGAAAGCCCCATACTGCAAGTTCTAATCCAGACTGCTTGTCTGGGAGCTGCTGGTGCTAGCCCTGTTGCTGGCACAGCGGCTCCCCACCACACCCACCCTTGGGTTTACCTATATAGTGTCCGGTGGTCACATGACCTAGTTTTTTTTCTATCTCCCAACTTTTCCCTCTGCAGTTTGTCATAGTCTGCCACTAGCGGCTACCTTCTCGGTGTTCCTCTGACTGGTGCCACATTTTTCCTCTCCTGCACCTTAGCCCGTAGCTCAATGCCAACTGTTCTACGAGTAACCCGTTGCACACCACCAACTTCCGCTCGTGGCACTGCTTGGCTTCTCTCTCATGGACAAACCAGCTTAACAGCTGCACCCACCCCCACCATCACTCTAATTATCTTCTGCTGAAGGGTTCTCAGGCTCACTTTCTCCCTTTCACCCAAACTGCTGATTCCTGTCTTCCCATTTACTGACTTCTTTTATTCATCTTCCTTGCACCCACTCCCCTTCAATTTTCTCTCAAATCCCCCTTCCCAGGCAGTTGATTAACACTTACTGTTTGGCCCCATGATTCTCATGGCCTCTCTCTCCTAGCATATCTCTGTCTGCTGCAACCTATGCCCACTATGCTTATTGTCTCATTTTTTTTCTCATCCTCCCATTTCTCCCAGCGACCCCTTATCCCCCCTCTTCTTGCACTAACACGCATGTTACTCTTTGTCACAAACCCACTCAGTAGGTCAGGCCCTCTGCTCCCACAGTGCCAACCTCCGAGCGCAGTCTTGTGAACAGGAAACAGAAACAGGGTAACCCTCCTGTCTGTTTTGTGGGTTTGAATCAACCTTTGGTCTCAAGTCTTGGAGGGTTTCAAACTGTGAACCACTTGTTAGCATACCCAATATACAGGCTCAGATAATTCTGCTCTTTGGGGAGCCAGATATATTTTACCTACGGGCGCCTAGCCAGGTGTACAAAATGAACCCTTAAAACTCTATCAAAGACCTCAGAATAAATTCTTAACTTCTCCCAGTTTGGTAAAACCAGTAAGCTTTGTATAGTGTCGGCTTTAACCATATATGCTTCCCTTGTCAAAGAAAAAAAGAATCTCAAAGGCACACCAAGTAGTCTCTAAAGTAGAGGTTCACTTCAAAATAGATAAAAAAATTTAAAATATAAATACAGAACCATATATCACAAAAACATACAATCACTTAAAAAAAACAAGATTTTAAAAGTGCAATTTCCTACCACCAGACAATTAGATTTGATCTATCTAATGTATCTCTTACAGTGCTGCTAACATGTTGTAGCTTTCAGAGTCCAAACATTTGTGTTCTAAATGGAAAACAGAATACTCTTTAAAAACTGGCTTTGCCAACCTCTTTGCGTGAGGTCACCTAACTCCTTCCTGTCAGAATATATAAAAATATATCTATGCAAAACAGGATGTCTTATCAAAGTACTAAATTCTGTGACCTCAGCACAACTCATTTTCTCATATGACTTTCTTTGATCTTATGAGCAGCTTCCCCTTTCCAGGCTATCAAAGGACTTGTTATGTCTCTCTGCCAGATCTCACGGAGGTGCAACATGCTTTGTATCACCATGTGAATAATAACTGTGTTTCCTCTGAACGTCATAAAAGTTTATGATCTATCTTGGCAGTTGGCAAACTGCAATTTGTCACATAAACAGAAGATCCTAAATTCTAAGTCTCTCCTGCCCTGTAATTATCTCCTGGCCTTCCAGGTAACACGTTGTAGCTAAAACCTGGGGGGGGGTGTCATTCCACAGACTGTCAGCATCTCTCATGAGAGACATTCAATAACACATTTTTATATTACAAAAATCATAGATTAATCAGAACCAGCTGTCTGTCACACTCTTCTCCACCCACCCTGGACGAGATCACCATCATGCTATCCCCCCCCCAGTTACTTCCTCCCAACTGCAACCAGTTTGCTCCCCCAATACCCAGGGAAATACCTGGACTACTGGCCATGCAATACTGCCCCCAGACTTTAACTTTGGCCTGACTGCTTTAAATTCATTAGCTTGTGTGCCCTCTCCCGCTCACCATTCTCCTCCCATCTGCACACCATAAATGCATGGCATTCCTATCAAAGCTTTTCATAATCCTATTGCTCTTACTAAGTGGAGACATTGAGCCCCACCCAAGTCCCGCCGCCTCCCCCCACCTCCCCAGTGGCATGAAATCAGCCCACCTGAATGTTAGAATTCTCCATAAATTTACGCTGCTCCAACCCCTAGTTTTAGCCATTGCCCTAGATGTTCCAATCTTATCTGAGACTTGGCTAAAAATGCATACCAAAGACTGCAGCTTATCCATCCCAGGCTACTCCCTTACAGACAGGATTGGCCTGGAAATGGCAAAGGTGGAGGGACAGCGATGTACATATTCTCAACCCTGCAATTCTCAGTTATTCTGACCTCCTTCTTACCAAACACTAACGAGACCCTGCTTGTGAAAATCTCCCTTCCCTGCACCGTCCCCACCTTCAAGACTGGCACCTACTGCTCCCTAGTGCCTCCAGATCCTCGGTCATGGACCTTCTAGTAACCCTTCAGTCGCACACTGCAGGGGGAAGAGTTCTTTGTGCTGGATGACTTCAACAAGAACTGGCTCTCCCCTCACTCACTAAACTGAGGCATGATATAGCCACTCTTAACTTGATACAGTTGATAAGGGAACCCACCCGCTTAAACACCAAAACCCAGAACCACTCCCTAATAGACTGGGCCCTCACTACCCACCCTCACCATGTAAGGACAGCTGGCATTCTACTGGACTCCTTAAGTGATCACCACCTGATATACGTGGTCTGGAAATCCCACTGCCCAAAACTCCCTTCTCGTACCTTGCTGACTCACTCATTTAGGTCCCTGGACCTTCCCTCCATACTGAATGACCTGGGCAATACTGACTGGTCTTTCATCCCTTGAGCCCCCTCTGTAGATGCTGCCCTAACCTCTTTCAAAACAAAGTTCCTGTCTTTCTGGGATTACTATGCCCCTCTCAGACAGGTCAGGGAGCGCAGCTCACACCTTCCATAAGTCACTGCTGAGCTCACTGCCTACTATCGGGCCAGGGATCAGGCCTGGCACGCCCGTAAGTCCTCTGACTCACCCTCTGATTATCAAAAATATCATGCCCTATGGAATACCTGCACCAGGGCCACTCGCCAGGCTAAAGCTGCTTATTTCCAAGCCTCCTTTCACAATAACATAAATCACCATCCACATTTTGGAAGGTGGTCCACTCCCTTCTCCACCCCCCCAGCTCAGCCTCCCACCCCTGTCATCAATTCCAGCACTACTGCTCTCACTGACCCACTCTCTGTGGCATCTGAATTCAATTCCTTCTTCACATCCTGTGCTACTTCCCTGATTTCCTCGCTTCCTGCTCCTCCCCGGTCCCTCTCCCCCCGAACCCTTGCCAACCTTACTCCTTCCGTCCTGTTACTCCAGCTGATGTCTACAAAGCCCTCCTCGCACTTAACCCTACTAAAGATAAATGCCCCTCTGGGCTGGACACCAAACTGCTGTTCCTATCTGCCCCACTTTCTCTTCCCCCCTAGCATCTCTACTAAATCTTTCCTTCTCCTCGCCACTGTGCCTGCTGGATGGAAACATACAATTGTTATCCCACTTCCAAAAGGGGGCGACCCCACCACACCCAGTAACTACTGCCCCATCTCCCTGCTCCCTATCCTTGCGAAACTTCAGGAACGGCTTGTTCTATCCCAGCTTTCCTCCTTCCGTAACTCCTCCCCCTTCTTCACACCTTACCTGTCTGGATTTAGGAAATCCCACTCCTCCACCACCTCCTTACTCAGGCTCACTGACACTATCCTTACAGGCATGGACCATGACTACATCACCACAGCCATTTTTTTTTTTTATTTATTTATTCTTTTTGTGCCTCACTTCTCTCTCTGCTGGCCATCTGCCCTGGTCACAGACTCCTCGGCTGCAGCATCCCCACATGAGATGTTCTCCCAGGACCCCCTGGATTACCCCCAAGGCGGAGATGTGGCACCCTTCCCTTAAGGTGCTACAAGCAACTGGATAGGGCGGGAGTCGGCCTGGGAAGCCGATTGCAGCTGAGGAGAGGGTGCCTTATAGGCAGAGAGGAGGCAGGCTTGGTTTTTCTCCCTCTGGGGGGGGCGGGATCGTGCAATGATGCCAGCATCCGTCCCACCCCCTAGTTACCTTGCTGTCACCATATGCTTGCAGTACTTCTGGCTTCCACCAGGAGTCCCTCTTGCACCGGCGGCATCCCGCACCCTTCCCCTGGAGAAGGAGAGCAGTCGTGGGACGCTCGATCCTTCTCCCCCCAGCTGGCCCTCCAATGACCTGAGTCCATTCCCGAACCTGGGTCGCCGGCATTGCAAGCGGAAATCCAACCGCTGCACCAGCGGGCTGACCATACCACAGCCATTTTTGTAAACTTAGCCAAGGCATTCGACATGGTTTTGCACCCCCTTCCCCTTGGCAAGCTATCATTCGCAGGGCTCTCTGCTGAGTCCATCAGTTGGTTCCGTTCCTGCCTCTTGGGTAGGCTGCCATCCGTGAGGATTGGCTTCTCTATCTCCCCCCACTTCCCATCTTTCCTGTTGTCCCCCAAGGTTCCGTCCTTGTCCCCCTGATGTTCTCCATTTTCCTAAATGACCTGCCCTCCACCTGTCCCCACGCATCCATCCATATGTATGCGGACGACACCGCCCCATTTACTCCCGACTCTCACCCTCAGAAGTGGAAAATAGACTGCAACAGGACTTTGAGAAAGTTCAGATCTGGTTTCGCTCAAACCAGCTCTTCCTCAATGCCAAGAAAATGGTCTCAATGACCTTTGGCTCCAGAGAGACTCGACTGGCTCCTCTCCCTCCTTGTTTTCTGCACCCTTGATGGGACCTTGCTGGAAAACTGCCCCTCCTTTAGATACCTTGGGGTTTGGCTCAACCAGCATGACTTCACTGTGCATATTGAGGCTAGCCACAAGACGCTGCATCCTAAACTGGGTTTGCTTTACCAGAACTGTGGTTGCCTTCCTCTTCTGGCTCACCGGGCCATCGTGCAGTAAGTGATCCTCCTTATATTGGACTATGGTGACGTAGTACACAGCGCTGCTCCCAAGTCTTCTTTATCTGGACTGGACACACTTTTTCACTCCTTCTGTCATTTTGCTCTCGATTCCCCCTACCCATGGACACACCACTGCAACCTTTACCATTCCCTATCCTTTTCCTCCCTCGTTGATAGACATCAGTTGCACTGTGCCAGTATTACTGCCAAATTCTGGTTCAATTACCTGCCCTTGTACCTCTCCTCCTCCCTCTCCACCCCTCTTCCTTCTACACATTCCCTCAGAAGCCTTGACTTACGCACACTGGCATCTCTCACAGGTCTACCTCCGTAGGTCAGGCTGCCATCTCCTATAGATTCCTGAAACTTTGGAATGCCCTCCCCTCTTCCCTCCACCACGCCTGCTTCCGTGACTCCTTCCATACCCTCCTATAGGACCACTTTTGTTCTGTTTGCTCCTGTCATCAGCTGTAATCCTGGCCCAGCTCCCACTCTCCTGTACATTCTCTGTTCCTGCTGTTCTCTCCTGGCTCCCACTCCCCTGTACAGTCTCTGTTCCTGCTGTTCTCTCCTGGCTCTCACTCCCCTGTACATTCTCTGTTCCTGCTGTTCTCTCCTGGCTCCCACTCCCCTGTACATTCTCTGCTCCTGCTGTTCACCTGGATGTCTCTCTCCAACTGCCTACTAGGTTTCCCTAGTATTCTGTAAATCTGTTGGTTCCACTGTCGCTTACTCCTTCTGACCCACGTTTGTTCCATTTTAAGTCTGTACCTGGGTTTCTGCTACTCACGTCTGCAAACTGGTTGCACTGTTTTATTCAAATTGTACCTACATCTAATTCATGTCTGTATTCTACAAACCATTTATTGTGCCTATGTGCTGTAACTTTGCTACCCCCAACTCCTCTCGATGTTGTTCATCACTGCTGCTTGTATTTATTACCCTTGCTATTACCTGTTTACTGCTCACCTGCCTCCACTGCTATTTACTCTGTATATTGTGTACTTACGACAAATTGTGTTTATAATTGTATAATCTATGTGTCTATATGTTGTATATGTTGTACATACCTCTCTACCCCATCCCCCAGGACGCACCTGGAAACGAGCTCTGTTCAGCTCAGTATGCCCTCCTGGTGAAACTTTTAAATAAATAAAAATCAAACTGCTTTCACTGATAAAGCAGCACTATTTATTAGTACCCCCCCAAAAAATATTTATTATAGATTTGTTTTTAAATAATAATGTATTTCTGAGATCTTTATATTCCTAATCAGTGTATTGTTAATTCCTTCAGATATTTTTACAAGAACTTTCCTATTGCTAGTTTTGTAATTAATGACTTGGGTTAATAAATATGGCCGACACTCCCAATGTTTAACAACCTCAGAGAATATTTGACTGTTCATACTACTTTCAGTCTGTGGATGTGTTAGGATAATGCTAGCACAAGTTTCTGATGGTTAAAATGCACAGCCTCACATCATGATGTTTAGTTTTATCATGGTGGGTGTAAACGGAGGGCAGAACTTGTTTAAAAAAAACAACTTCAAAACCACATACCTCAGCTCAGGACTGAAATAAAATGAAAATGGGAACATTGATATTTTTGCAACAATATTCATTTAACAAAACTATTTGGTATTTTTTTGCCAGTGAATGCCTACTGCTGCATTAAAAGACCGAAGGCTTGAACCCAGGCATCCAATGGTAAATGATCAGTATCCTGACCACTAGGCTACCAGGCTTCCTCTTTGTATTAATCTAATCTGTTGCAATTTTAAGGCGACTTCCCAGTTTCCATATACTATATTACAGTTGCCTTTGGCAGGGCTACTGACTCGACATTTGTTTAAAAACTGAATTTCACTTGAAGTATAAAAAAACAACAACAAACAAACAATTTCAGGACATTCTGTTCTTTATTGTAAGCAAAAACACATGAAACCATGCTGTTTTCACACACACTTCATCTGTTCCTGCTGCTGTGCCTTCTCTGAAACCACAGTCCTCTGCTTGTGACATCAGACTGATTTCCACGACAGCAAGTTGTGAGGTAACAGTAACATCCATGAATTACGACATTATGAGTACTGTAGCCAGTTTTGGGCTCCTCACTGTGCAAGAAACATCAGACTAGTGGAGGGGTGCAGGAAAGAGCGACAAGAATGGTAAACAGAATGAGTGGTAAGAACCGTGAGGAGAGCTGAGAGAGCTGGACATGTACAGTTTAAAATGAGACGATTAAGAGGTGACGTGTTTAGTGTTCTAAACCTTCCATAATAAAGATCTGTGGGACTGTTTAGGCCTTGAAATGAGGGACTGTATGTATGAGGGTAGGTGACATGCAAGGCAGCTAAAAGGTGATCACTACAAAACAATGCCAAACACGGAACTTGGTTTACCCAAATGGTAGTTACAATGTGGCATTCCCTACCAGAATCTGCAGGGACATATCAGGCAACAGACAGCTTTAAAACACACCTGGACATGCCCTTGAAGGCAGTCTACATTGCAGGTTATAGCCACTGAGAAATGATGAGCATATTGAAGGCTTTAGTAGTCTACTTCACTCATTTGGAGGGGGGACGGATCAGGGGCAACATGAGGAAGTATTTTTCTCACAGAGAGGGTGGTGGACACATGGAATGGCCTCCCTGAGGAGATCGTAGGGTCAGAAAGAGTGGGGGAATTCAAGAATGCATGGGACAGACATAAGGCAATTCTAGTGGGGGTAGGAGGAAGTAGGCTGCTAGTTAACTAGAATCTGCAGCTTATTCAATAAGTAGGGAAATGGGCAGACTGGGTGGGCCAAGCTGTCCTTATCTGCCATCAAAGTCTACGTTTCTGTATGCCTTCCTATGAGGACTTCACAGTAGAAACACGCACCACGAACAAATGAAGTCAGGAAAAAGGATACTGTTGTAAGGGAGAAAGTATTTTGTTATAAAAATAATGGCAGGTCCAGAAATTCAAATGTTGTGAAACAGAGTACTGCTGACGTCAGCAGTGAATTTATTAGCTGGTAACTGAAATATATTTTAAAGTATAATTGCATCTTTCCGACTAAAATCTTGTGGGATGGGAAATTTTTGATGCAGTAAAATGCCTAAAGTTCAGATTCATGCTCCTTTTGCTGGTGCTCTATAAGCTGTTTTTAAATACACAGCCTGAGCATTCTGAAGTTTTATGCAGTCCTGTAACAGGATAATGTTAAACTGTGATCAGGTTACGTAAAGATTTATACCCCATGGATGGGCTCGCTCTGGCTTTTTATTTCTGTATTTTTGATCGATTTGTTTTTGCATTGCATTAATATCTTTGCCACAGTATACATTTACTCGCACCATACAGTAAGCAGGATACATTTTCAGCTCTTTTACTTGCACCAAACAGTTCTAAAAACTGTCACTGAAAAACAAAGACGAGGGGCAGAGCAAGCCCCACAATGGTAAACCTAACTACTAAGGAATTATCTGCTGGTTTTTGAAATTCAGACATGTAAATAAAGTTAAAGATACCCACGGCAAACTCAATCACGGACTCTGAAATAATCCACCAGTGCACTTTTCTTCTTTACCAGCTGTTAAAACTAATTTCCTATGTAACCCCCTTGCAAATGGGGGGTTCCTTATGTGCCTTATGCCTGGTTGGTAATCGGCCTAAAGCCGACGAAAGGAGGGTCCGTGGAGTGCTTTTTAATGCCTCCGTATACTGTCCCTTTAAGGGCTGCCTTTTGCAGTTGGAATGGGTTAAAATGGGAAGGGGTTTGAGTGTTGGCATGCTCGACTCCCGCCCGGGCTGCCAAGTGAGTGCTCCATTCTGCCATTGCTAATAGTGCAGGGGGAGCCCTAATAAAGGATGTAGGTGGTTGCTTAAAATAAGCTGTAAAAATAATGATAATGTAGTTGTTCTAACCTGCTTTGCTTTGCAGCACAGAGAGTTTCAATTGCCTCCTCCATTTTGGTCCCGAACTGTGCAATTGGACCAATCAGTACCTTGGGATTTTGCAGAGTTGACTGACCAATGGAAGAGCTGTTTGTTTTGAGAAAGGTATTATGGGCTATGGCATTTTTCTGCACCACTGAAAGCTGGGAGAAGTGACTGGCAGGCTCAACCAACCAATTGGATCGGGTCGCGCCCGAGTGGAAAGGAGTGCCCCGAACTGTGGAGAGACAGATTCGTTGTGGCTAGTGAGGAGTGAGGAGCTACTGTGCTTCTGCGCTGGGGAGCGTTCGCGCGGGAAGCGCGTGAAGGCCTAAGTCAGCCGTTTTCCTGCGAAGAGTTCGTTTTGAAATCCGTCGGCGGGCAGTCAGAGGAGGCTGTGCTCTGTACAGCTACCCACCAGGCTCAACCTGGAGAAAATTGCTGAATCATTCTCGGTCCGCGGGAGAAGTAAAAAGCTGCCATTGCAGAGCTGGAGTGACTGTGAAAGCTGAAGAGCCTGGGAGCAGCTGCCTGGTGTGGTACCCCTCTGCTATTGCTGTTTACCATATAAATGTGTGAGTAGCTCAAGTAAATCCTGCTGCAATTAAAGGACTTTTGCCTGTTGCTGTTTACCATATAAATGTACTATGAGGCTTGTGAGTTCAAGTTAATCCTGCTGCCAGTGAGGGATTCTGTCTTGACTGAGACAACCATATAAATGTGTAAAGAGACTTGTGAGTTCAAGTTAATCCTGCTGCCAGTGAGGGATTCTGCCTGGATCGAGATAACCATATAAATGTGTAAAGAGACTTGTGAAGTTCAGGCTCAGCCCTGCTAGTGTTGGAAGAACCGGGATTGGCTGGAGGTTGTGAGTACTGAATCAGGGTAGCTCCCTGTTAAGTGTGCAAACAGTGGTTTTCCAATCGTATTGCTATACTTTTGACTGCCTAATCGAACTTTCTTTCCATGCTGACTTGCTCAGGATTGCAGCGTTTATCTGTGTTAAGGGCCCCAACCAGCTGCCACGTTTGGACTAGCCATTAGGGCTTGGGTACCCAGGGACAGTGACTTGTAGGGATAGACCTGTGCACAGAGCCCTAGGTAGTTAAGTATAGTGATAAACCAATTAGCCTGATTTCCCCCTCCTTGTTATCTCCCCTTAATAAATCAGATTTGTGTGTTGCAACTACACCCTGGCTGGTTTGTGCATCCCTGTTGAACCGCTGTATAGTGACTGTGATATAACTGTATCTTATTCTACAAGGGGTCCCTGGAGTGAGCTGAGAGATACTACCCGGGGGGTAAGTGTATTGGTGAAAAGCATTGTTGGTACCCAGTGTGAGCCACTAGTGGGGAAAAAGGGGGGTTGCAGTAACCCAGAAGGCTGTAACCGAGGCAATCTCGACAGTATTAACCCCGACCTCTGGGTGGAGGCACCCACCAACGGATCTGGGCCCCTCACCCGGTCCCTGTGGAGGCAGGCAGGGGTAGTAGCCCTAAGGGTAGCGCCCCCTTGGGGTTACAAATTGAGGCACTGGCTGGGATAAGCGCCTTAGTGGCTCAGTGAGGAGATACCCAAAGATGAAAAATGGAAGGGGATATGTTGAAAAATTAAGCTGGGACCCATCAAAACCATGGTACACAAACTAATGGGTTGGGGTGAAGCAGAAGAGCTAGATTCTCAGAAGATTGTGTTATTGTTAGATGTGCCATTGGGTACTTCAGCTGCTGATATTGTCTCTGTTGCAGAACGAGTAAAGTGTTTGGGTAAGGTTGAAGTGAAAGGGCGTATGGCTGATTTGCTTGATCAGACATTGCAGGTGTTACTCCTATGCAGTGTGGCCATCGACCCTGAGAAGGTACCTCCTGTACTTTACCCGGAGGGTGCGTCCCAAGGGTGGAGGCTAATTCATATCCGAAGTGGGTCAGTCACTCCTGGGGGGTCTCCTCAAATGAACAGTTTTAAAGATAAACTGCTTAAATTGTTAGCTGTGGAGGGGAGGACTACCCAGGAGTTGCTACAAGCTTTGGATCTGTCCAGTGACACTACCCCTCGGGGTTCCCCGGGCACCTCCCCTTGCCCACCCAAGAGTTCAGTGTTGGCTTCTTTGCCCTTGGCAGTCCCCTCCATACAGCTAGACTCCTACTGTAAGCTAAAACTTTTCTCTGGCATGGTATCAGTGCCTTCCGGGGAAGATGACCTGCAGGCCTGGATGGACTATGCCACCCCTTTGGTCCAGGAGTGGCAATGCTCCGAGGGGGAGAAACGGAAGAGGCTGATGGAGAGTCTGCGGGGTCCTGTCTTAGAAGCCATTAGATTCTTCCGGGCCACCTGTCCGGAAGCCACCGCTGCAGAGTATCTCTCTGCTTTGGAAGGGGTTTTTGGGAGTACAGAGACTGGTGAAGATTTATTATGGAAATTCAGGTCTGCTAAGCAGTGGAGAAATGAAAAACTGTCTGCTTTTGTTACTAGAGTGGAGAGGGCTTTGCAGAAAGCCTATAGAAAAGGGGGAATCACTGCTACAGCCCTAAATCAGGTTCGGTTAGAACATGTTTTAAAGTCTGCCAGATTCTCTAGTGTAACACTATTGAAACTCAAGTTGCATGATCGGCGGGCCACCCCTCCTGAACATTGTCAATTGCTGAGGGAAATTCGAGAAGTGGAGACTGATGAAGAGGGGTGGGAACCCTGTGTGGGGGCAGTGAACCCTAGTGGGACCCCTGAGTCTAATACCCCTGAGGAGACTGGCTCACCCGGAGGGTCCGAGGGGTCCCCAGATTTCCCAGGTACTGTGGGGATGCGGGTTGTTTCCTCTGACCCCTACGTGGAGGGTGAGTTGAAGGCTGAGATTGGGAATTTACGGGAATTGGTGAGGGACTTAAAGCAGTCTACTGTGTACCCTACTCAGCCCGGGGCCACTGAGATATGTAGAACCCCCCACCCTAGTCCCAGAGAGCTTTCTCACTCCCCTCAAGGCCCTCCTCTGAACAGTGATCCCCGGGACCCCAAGTTCTGTTACCGGTGTGGGGAAGATGGGCATTTCCAGCCTGACTGCCAGAGGCTGGAGAATTTAAGAAAAGCTAACAGCAGACTGATCGCCCAACTCCGCCAGGCCTAGTTTCGGGCCCCCAAGAAAAGTTGTGTGACTCAGGCCCATGCCCGCCGGGCTAACAATGCTGCTACCCCCAACTGGTCTGATGTGGTCGGGCCGTTATGGAGACCCGGGTGCAGGTGAATGGAATTCCCACTAGAGCTGTATTGGACAGTGGCTCCCAGGTGGCCATCTTGTTTCAGGACTGGTACCAAGCACACTTATCTGAAGTGCCCCTGCAGCCTCTAACTGGCCTACATGTATGGGGGTTGAGCGACAAGGCTTATCTGTATTTGGGGTACATCCGTGTATGGTTATCTTTCCCTGCAACGGTGAATGGAATAGATGAGCAAGTGGAAACCTTGGTCTTGGTCTGCCCACCCACTGGACTGTATGATGGGGTGCCCTTGTTGATTGGAACCAATGCGCACATGTTTGGACGACTGGCCCAGTTGTGCTCAGAGATGCGAGCATTTCAGACTGGGCGAGCTTTGGGTGTACCTGCTGTAATTCAAACGGTCAGGGCCACTCAGAAGAAGGGTAGGCCGGAGGAACCTGAAGGCCCTGTGGGAGTGGTATGGAAGAAGGATCTGGCCCCTGTAGTGCTTGCACCAAATGCACAGTGTGTTCTGCATGGAGAGGTACGATTAAAGACAGATGTCAAGAATAAGTTGTTGATGTTGGATGCGCCTATGGAGGGAGAACTACCTGAGGGGTTGTTGCTCAAACCCAGCATTCTGCCGGCCAGGGCCCATGCCTATGTTAAATGGGTGATGGTTCAAGTGCACAATGTGTCTGATAAAGAGATTCGAATAAAAAGAGGGTGTACCCTGGCTAGCGTCCATTGTGCAGACACTGCTGTACTACCAAACAGAAAGAGTTCCTGGACGGGGGATAAAGTTACTCCTGATTTGTTTGACTTTGGTGAATCCCCGCTGCCCACTGAATGGAAACGAAAGGTCAGTGAAAGGCTTGCTAAGAGGAACCAGTTTTTTTCTCTGAAGGAGTGGGATGTAGGATGTGTACAGGGGGCTGAGCATCACATTTGATTGCACGACGAGAGACCTTTTAGAGAGAGATCCCGACGTCTGGCTCCCGCTGACATAGATGATGTATGGCGGCATCTACAAGAAATGTTGGCTGCCGGTGTAATTCAAGAGTCTAGGAGTCCCTATGCATCCCCCATTGTAGTAGTAAGGAAAAAGAATGGGGCAGTTCGGATGTGTGTAGACTATCGTACTTTGAATAGGCGGACCATTCCGGATCAATATACCATGCCACACATACAAGACGCCTTGGATTGTCTGAATGGTAGTAAGTGGTTCTCTGTATTGGATCTTTGGAGCGGATACTACCAGATCCCGATGGCCCCAGACGACTGGGAGAAGACTGCTTTCATTTGCCCCTTAGGCTTCTATGAGTTTATTCGGATGCCTCAAGGAATTTCGGGTGCCCCAGCCACTTTTCAGCGTTTGATGGAACGAGCTGTGGGGGACATGAATCTACTCGAGTGTCTGGTCTATTTAGATGATGTCATAGTGTTTGGCCAATCGCTGGAAGAACATGAGCAACGATTATTCAAAGTCCTGGACAGATTGGAGGATTTTGGCCTTAAGCTATCTATCGACAAGTGTCAATTCTTTCAGACTTCTGTGAAATATGTTGGCCATATAGTGTCCACGGAGGGCATAGAGACTGACCCTGGCAATGTAGAAGCGTTGACCACTTGGTCTCAACCCAGGAATTTAAAGGAGCTGCAACAATTCTCTTGGGGTTTCGTGGATACTATAGGCGGTTTGTCAGAGACTATTCACGAGTGATTCGCCCCCTCCTTAATCTCACTCAGGGATACCCGCCCACTCACACAAAATATAAGAAGGGAGTGCACACTGACATAGAAAAGAAGTATTTTCGGCCAAATGATATGTTTGGGGATCGATGGACTGCTGAGTGTGAAGAAGCTTTTTATGACATCATATATCAACTCACCCACGCACCCCCGTGTTGGCCTATGCTGACCCAACCAAGCCTTACACTCTTCATACCGATGCCAGTCTGCAAGGATCGGAGGCTGTGTTATATCAGGAGCACTCGAATGGGCTGAGACCTGTAGCGTTTGCCAGTAGGAGTCTGGCGCCGTCAGAGAAGAATTACCCAGTGCACAAATTAGAGTTTTTGGCTTTGAAGTGGGCCATTGTTGATCAGTTCCATGACTATCTGTATGGTGCTAAGATATTAGTAAAGACAGATAACAACCCTCTGACCGATGTACAAACCTCTGCCAAATTGGATGCTACTGGGCATAGGTGACTCTCTGCCTTGGCCACCTACGATTACGCTGTAGAATACATGGCGGACCTAAACCATATAGATGCGGATGCTCTCTCTCTCGGAGGCCAGTGTCCCAGACTGAATGGGTCCGGTTGTTTGAACCTGACATAAGAGCCCTGTGCCAGAAATTTGATAAAGAAGAACAAGAGTTTCCTGACACGGTGGACTGTGTGGTAGATTGTTTGGGGCCGCCAGAAAACTGTATACCTGCCGCCTACTGCCACTTCTCTGCATTGGACACCAGCTTCCTGCCGCAACTCAACAATAATGATCTCCAACAGGCTCAATCTTGTGATCCTATGATAAGAACGGCAGTAGAGGTTTTGCGGGTTGAGAGGGCTGGAAGAGATGTATCCAAACTACGTTCCACTGACTTGCGGACTACCTTGCTGTACAAAGAAGGGCCCAAATTAAAGCTGATCAATCAACTACTATATAGGAGACTGTGGATAAGGAGGGCCGGGTACAAGCGACAACAACTGGTGCTGCCCTCAGCTTTCAGAGAACTAGTTCTAAGGTCATTGCATAATCAGATGGGGCACCTGGGCATAGATCGAACACTTGACTTGGTACGGGGCTCAATTCTATTGCCGAGTTGAGTGTGGACGGAACAAGTATGTCAAAACCTGTGGTCGTTGTTTGCAAAGAAAGGCTACCCCAGCGAGCTGCTCCACTGGTCAACATTACTACTAGTGCTCCTATGGAACTGGTCTGTATTGATTTCCTGAGTCTAGAGCCTGATCTGAGAAGTGTTAGCAACATATTGGTGGTCACTGATCATTTTACCCGGTACGCACAGGCTTTCCCGACCAAGGATCAGAAAGCAACTACAGTGGCTAAGATACTTGTTGAGAATTTTTTCGTCCACTATGGGGCTCTACAGTGGATTCATTCCGATCAAGGAAGGGACTTTGAAAGTCGCTTGATTAAAGAGATGCTATCTTTGTGGGGGGTACGCAAATCACGAACCACCCCCTACCACCCGCAGGGAGACCCTCAGCCTGAAAGGTTCAATTGTACATTGCTTGACATGCTGGGCACTTTACAATCAAAAGATAAATCGAGATGGAGTCAACAGATTAGCACTCTAGTTCACGCCTACAATTGTACAAAAAGTGATGACACAGGGTTCTCCCCCTATCGACTGATGTTTGGAAGAGAGGCTAGATTGCCAGTGGATGTGTGTTTTGGGATTTCCCCTGATGGGATGCGAGCAGAAAACCATCTACAGTACGTACAGAAACTAAAGGCCCAATTAAATCATGCCTATCAACTGGCCCAGACCATGGCTGCTAAACGAAATCTGGCTAATAAGGAGAGATATGACAAAAAAGCGAAAACCGTAGAGTTGAAAAAAGGGGATAGAGTGTTGTTGAGAAATCTGGGACTGCATGGCAAACATAAAATTGCCGACTGATGGCATCACCTCCTTCATATTGCTGTGGGACAGCTGGCAGACCTACCTGTGTATAAAGTGTGGCCTGAAAACAACTCGAAAGATGTGAAAACCATACACAGAAATCATCTGCTGCCAATTGGGCCGATTTTGATTGAAGTTGAACCTTCCTCTACCCCCCCCTTCCAGGCCCGTGACTAGATCTGTTACTAAGAGAGGAACCAAGCCTGTGGAGCCTTCAACAAGTCCACCAAGGGAGCCTTGTCCAACCCCCACTGCAGAAGGAGATGGTCAATACTCAGTGTCAGAAGACAGCGAAGATGATATTGAATACTATCCCTCTTATGAACTAAGTCAATTGTTTCGGGGCAATCCCCTTGTTAACTCAGGAACTGAAGCTGGCCCATCTGTGTTAGTTGAGCCCTATACTTTATCCCCAGAGGAAATGCCTCCAGAAGATGAATGGGGTAGCAGACAAACTCAAGGGGCTGAGTCCTTAGGCTTGGCTGAACTGTCTGGCCTGGCTGAGTTATCTGACTTTTCAGAAGAGAGTGAGGTGGGGGAACAAGTCCGTGATATACCAGAACCGGAAGAGTATTTTGAATGCCCTGATGGTTCCCCTTTAGTAACTGGACAGCCCCTAGATGAGCCCAGGGGGGTGGGTTCAGGGGTAGAAGGTCAAGCCCCTAATAGTACTATGAGTATCGAGCCTGATCCCCTTGAAGGGAGTCCCATTGCTAACTTCTCTGACATGGAAATAGAGTCAGGGTCTGGTTCAGAATCCCCCGAGACCCCTAGACGATCCGGCCGACAGATACGGCCAGTAATCAAGTTGAGTTATGAATCCCTGGGTCAGCCAGTGGACCTGCCCTTAAATGTGGTTCACAAGGGGGTATATGTGTCCCCAAGTTCTTTGCCTAAGTTAGCCTTGGGATAACTCCAGACTATTAGTAAAGCCTTTCAAGTGTGGCGCCCTTGTCCCGGGGGACCAGTTAGTAGCTAACCGAAGAGGAAGCCCCTCAGTCCCGGGGTCACGGGTAGGGCCCTATGACCTGATTTAAGAGAGTGTAAGATTTTATATGTATGATGTGTATACACTATAGTGCATTGTAGATCTAATATTTATGTATGTAAGGTAAAATGTGATATGGTGTTACTTGCGATGTTCACCTATGTTGCTTCAAGAGTGAGTGCTTGGCGCGGACGCCAAGTTTTTCCAGGCCAGGGAGGGTGTAACCCCCTTGCAAATGGGGGTTCCTAATGTGCCTTATGCCTGCTGGTGGACCATAAAGCCGAAAGGAGGGTCCGTGGAGTGCTTTTAATGCCTCCAGATACTGTCCCTTTAAGGGCTGCCTTTGCAGTCGGAATGGGTTAAAATGGGAAGGGGTTTGAGTGTTGGCATGCTCGACTCCCGCCCGGGCTGCCAAGTGAGTGCTCCATTCTGCCATCGCTAATAGTGCAGGGGGAGCCCTAATAAAGGATGTAGGTGGTTGCTTAAAATAAGCTGTAAAAATAATGATAATGTAGTTGTTCTAACCTGCTTTGCTTTGCAGCACAGAGAGTTTGATTGCCTCCTCCATTTTGGTCCCGAACTGTGCAATTGGACCAATCAGTACCTTGGGATTTTGCAGAGTTGACTGACCAATGGAAGAGCTGTTTGTTTTGAGAAAGGTATTATGGGCTATGGCGCTTTTTCTGCACCACTGAAAGCTGGGAGAAGTGACTGGCAGGCTCAACCAGCCAATTGGATCGGGTCGCGCCCAAGTGGAAAGGAGTGCCCCGAACTGTGGAGAGACAGATTCGTTGTGGCTAGTGAGGAGTGAGGAGCTACTGTGCTTCTGCGCTGGGGAGCGTTCGCGAGGGAAGCGCGGGAAGGCCCAAGTCAGCCAATCTCTGTGAAGAGCCTGCTTTGAACTGGCCGCGGGCAGTCAGAGGAGGTTGTGCTCTTGTACAGCTACCCACCAGGCTCGACCTGGAGAAAATTGCTGAATCACGCTCGGTCCGAGGGAGAAGTAAAAAGCTGCCATTGCAGAGCTGGAGTGACTGTGAAAGCTGAAGAGCCTGGGAGCAGCTGCCTGGTGTGGTACTCCTCTACTATTGCTGTTTACCATATAAATGTGTGAGTAGCTCAAGTAAATCCTGCTGCAATTAAAGGACTTTTGCCTGTTGCTGTTTACCATATAAATGTACTATGAGGCTTGTGAGTTCAAGTTAATCCTGCTGCCAGTGAGGGATTCTGTCTTGATTGAGACAACCATATAAATGTGTAAAGAGACTTGTGAGTTCAAGTTAATCCTGCTGCCAGTGAGGGATTCTGCCTGGATTGAGATGACCATATAAATGTGTAAAGAGACTTGTGAAGTTCAGGCTCAGCCCTGCTAGTGTTGGAAGAACCGGGATTGGCTGGAGGTTGTGAGTACTGAATCAGGGTAGCTCCCTGTTAAGTGTGCAAACAGTGGTTTTCCAGTTGTATTGCTATACTTTTGACTGCCTAATCGAACTTTCTTTCCATGCTGACTTGCTCAGGATTGCAGCGTTTATCTGTGTTAAGGGCCCCAACCAGCTGCCACGTTTGGACTAGCCATTAGGGCTTGGGTACCCAGGGACAGTGACTTGTAGAGATAGGCCTGTGCACAGAGTCCTAGGTAGTTAAGTGTAGTGATAAACCAATTAGCCTGATTTCCCCCTCCTTGTTATCTCCCCTTAATAAATCAGATTTGTGTGTTGCAACTACACCCTGACTGGTTTGTGCATCCCTGTTGAACCGCTGTATAGTGACTGTGATATAACTGTATCTTATTCTACAGGGGGTCCCTGGAGTGAGCTAAGAGATACTACCTGGGGGGTAAGTGTATTGGTGAAAAGCATTGTTGGTACCCAGTGTGAGCCACTAGCTGGGAAAAAGGGGGGTTGCAGTAACCCAGAGGGCTGTGACCGAGGCAATCTCGACAGTATTAACCCCGACCTCTGGGTGGAGGCACCCGCCAACGGATCTGGGCCCCTCACCCGGTCTCTGTGGAGGCAGGCAGGGGTGGTAGCCCTAAGGGTAGCGCCCCCTTGGGGTTACACCTATGCCATCATACAAAAGGGCAATGTACACAGCCCCATTGCACCAGAGCAACCCAAGTGCTCGAGCTGCTCTGGTGCAAAAACGACTATGTGGACATTTACTGAATCATGGTCAGTCATTTGCTGCACCTATTCTGGAGCCACAGCTATCCTGGGAATGTAGAGCAGAGCGAACAGTATAAGCAGCTGTGTGGACTGGCTGCACCACTCGTTCCAACACAGAATGGACCCTCACAGCAGTGCCTCTCAGCATTCCTTAGCAGCTCTCCCCAACTCATGGCCGCTCTCCAGCGCATTCTGCATCGGCACAGAGAGGGGCTGTGTAACACACAAGGCAAGTGCCTGAGGTCAACGGGGGTAGCATTGAGACACTCTGCAGCAGGAGAAAAAGCAGCTGTGTAAACACAGCTAGTCTTCACCCGGATCTTGATCAGTTATAAACTGCCCAGCTAATTAAGTCTAACACCCAGTGACTCAGCTAGTCTTTGGGCAAGGCTGATTATCTTTTCAAACTGGTGGCTATGAATCTTTAAACACATAAAGGACACTTTTGGAAATATAATACTTGTGTTCTAAAGGCTTCATTGCTCTTTAGAAAGGTAGTATGGTCTAGTAGTTACTAAATCTTTCTAACATGCTTAGATATCAAAGGTGTCCACTGCTGTCTCCAAAGCCAACACTGCAGTGCCAGTGACTAGATCAAGAGTCATCCACTCCACTTATCAACTGCAACACACTAAGTGTACATCCTTGTGGGCCAGGTTTGGGGAGCAGTTCGGTGCTGCGATTAAGAGATTTGTTTGTGTATATCTGGACTTCTGTGGAGACTGCCTTTGGAATACAGAACAGCAGCCATATTGACACACTTTGAACTGCTTTTGTGATCAGGTTGAGGGCACTAAACCAGACAACTGGGACTGCTTGCCGGCTCCAGATACCATATGGACTATAGGTGGACCTACTTAATTCGGGGGAATTTTCACCTTCCAATCATCTGTTGAGAACTACACCTCCTGTACCATCTATCCTGACTGACAGTCCAATTTGACCGATCTGGTTTTACTACTGCCCCAGGAAGTGCATGAGCTATGCTGCCCTCAAGGCAGATCTGTTCGAAATCTTGAAGTGCGACCACTGACTGTGGGTGTTCGATATGTGCTGCAACAGACTGTGTCTATCTTTGGCAAATTTTGTAATAGAAGCAGGTTTCTCTGCCAGAGAAAGAGATGAACTCTCATGCTAGCCAGCATGCTGTTTAATGCTGAGCATCACCAGCACTGAGAAGGGGTGAGAAAGCAAAGAAGTGAATCACTACCCAAGACTGCCCTGAGATCTGCCAGTGGGCACCACAACCCACATCCTGAGGGTTTAGAGACCAGGATATGTGGGTCAGTGTGGCATTGCAGTGGCCTGATGTATCGGAGGACTGCTGAACCTCCACCTTCGTCACCAACTTAGGTGACAGGAGAAAGAGTAAAAGCCTGAGAACAGGGAGACCATTTAACTGATCAAGCAAGACTACTGAGAGCCGTGACACCAAGTCTTGCACTGTCAGGAAGATCCTGTGTACATGTAAGCAGTAATACCCCACAAGGTGGGTGGTATTGGGCAATACTGGACTACCCAGGGATGTAATGAGGCCTGACGCTGCAGGCGGAGGGCCTTATAACCCCTGGAAGGTCAGGTATTGCCCAATACCACCCATCCTGCAGGGGATTATTGTGCTTAGAAAATGGGCAACTGTATTTTATATATTTGAAAAAAAAATGATTTTCTTTAAATGTTTAAACTCTTACTTTTTGATTAATTTTGTAAACAAAAATATAGTTCCGCCTGCATTTAGTGTTGAGTTTTTTTGTTTTAAACTGGGGACATTTGTCCTAGTGGAGCCTCCATAATTGAAACTTGTGAGATGGTTGTCATGGTTCCCCCCAACTGAGAGACCAGCTCTTTACATGCTTTGAGGTAGCAGCTGGCTGTTTATATCTAAACAGTTAAGGATGTTCATAGCAGGGAGGAGAAAAGAAATTAAAAAAGAAAAAGGACTGCAGACCCCAGCAGTACGCATGCTTAACAGAGTGGGACGGTGTCTTGAGAAGGCGGCGCAAGAGTAGGGTCAGGAGATATCTGCCATTTGAAATTCATGTGGCTGGCAGAAATGCTCATTTTGGCTGACATAATGATCAGAAAATAAAACCTAGAGAGAGTGTGTGTGTGTGTTTCTTTTTTCTTATGAAGATTCCCCCTATACATTTGTTTGGGATTCAGTCAACAGAGGAGCATGTGGGGCAGAGGAATTCTACTTGAGAGCAAGCAGCAATGCAGTGTAAGGTTGGGTGGGGTGGAGGGCATAGCCCCCCTCAATCGCTGGTGCTCCAACTGCCAGACAACAGACTGTTGGAGTGGTCTGCCAGACGTCGACCAAGTGCTGGCAATATAATTTATGCCGAGAACTTGGTTGTCGCTGCAGCATGGGTGAACCGTTTTAAGCAAGCAGTAAACTAAGGAAATAGTGACAGGAGTTGGTGAAGGCTACTAGTGAAATTTTAGAAATAATTTATCAGATAATCTTTCCCTGCAAGTCTTACCACAAGTGAAACTCTAAAGCACAGAAATATCTGTTTTCTGTTCTGGTCACTGAAGCCAAACAATGCATCACAAGAAAGTGGTTCACATAGATGCCTCCGACAAGGGAGGAACCATAACGACAGATGAATAAAATGTATCAGCTGGAGAAGCTGAGACACTTTGTGAGACTGCAGGAAGAAGACTTTGACAATAAAGAGGTGTTATTTATCATCCCAAGTACTAGATATATATTTTATTTATTTAGCTGTTTCCACACCAGGATAGTCTTATTTAGGCGTTGGAGTTAATTTACAGGAGGAACCCACAGGGCAGAGGAGGAGCAGCAACAAGTACACAGTAAGTTGCATAAATAAACAGAAACCTTTTCTGATAGGTCAAGTAGCATATTTACAAAAGTTGGCAAGGCATGCATTCATACAAATAAACTATTTTACCAATTAGGGCCTCCCTGTTAGATCTGAACTCAAATATCAACCCCAAGAATCCACAACAGAATACCAGTTCCCCCTGCACACTCTGACTTGCGTTGTTCACCCCCCCACCAAATATTTATGGCTTTATGGCTCCAAGTTGCAGGAGCTTGTTTGGCACGCTGGCAACCTGGGTTTCTATCCTAGCCCCAGGATGCCAGTACTGGACACCAATGGAGGATGACTGAGCGTCCACTTAGGTGCTCTCTTCTCAGGTCCGGGGAGGCTGGAGAATCACAGCGCTTGGCTGACATCTAGTGATAGGCAGAGGCAGCGGTAAGGATGTTCAGGTATGGGGGGCACTGAGAACATCTGCTTCATAGATGAGTAAATGATATCACTTACACTGTGTCCCTGGGGGCGGATTGTGACAGGGTTGAATAAGGCCCTACCCTACGTGTTATGCAGAAAGAGTTTAAAGGCAAGGGTTTGTTCTATCCTGTCCTTTTCTGTCTCTTCTCTGTCTGGTTGCACAACCAAATTTTCTTGTGAGACCTAGGAACTGATCACTCCAACAGTCTCGCGATTCTCTGCCTCTCGCTGTCTCTCTGCCTTCCCTTGCTATTTCTGTCTTTTCTTCCCCCTTGCATATCTGTGGGTATAAAAATGTATGTGAATCTTTATGTGGCAATGTCACTGATACTGGGATCCCTTTGTTTAAAACTGTATATAGTTTTACTTCTGAAATGATTGCAAAAAGCTATTTGGAACTCAAGGGGTTAACATTAGATGCTGATTTGCAAAATCTCTCCAGAGCTGTCAATAAGAGGTCAGTTCTGGGTCACTAAGTTCCTTCTGCAGCACCTGCAAGAAACTGGCAAGAATATTTTAGGAAAACAGGATGTCTGCTAACGAGTGGAAGTTGCAAAGACTTATAAAAAGAGCAGCAATGCTTTTGCTAAAAACAGAGTGAGAGACTGAGATTTGAAATGGAGAAGAAACACTAAGAAGGACTTTGTTTTCTCTGTTTGCACTGCCTTTGTAAATAGTAATTCTGAATAATTTTAATTTTTTTATTTTACCGTTATTAATAATAATAAACGCTCATTTGCTAATTTTTAAACTGCTCCTGGTTTTCCTGTTGTTCCTGACCTGTGCCTCGATGATGTGGATGAAACAGGAAAATTCTGCCTGGGGTTTACATGGTGGTTGCTCATTCGCCCGCACCTACATGCTCCCTTGGCCCTTAAAGGGATTTCCTTGCCCTGTCTGTAGTAAGGGACCCTGCCTGGGACAAAGGCAGATCCTGGAACAAAGTGAATGCTTATCAGGGAGCCAGAGGGAAGGATGATCTCAAAAAGCAATGTCCCAAGCAGGAAAAAGGGGCTTGGCAGTGCCCGAAAGATAGTCCCTGGATGGTATGGTGAATGGGTAATAAAAAAAACACACAAGCATCATAGTCACTGTAGCATTTGAATCCCAAATTCTCACCTGATCTTGTTTACAGATAAGGCAAATTAAACTAAACAAAATTCAGCTGGTATACATCAGTATGCAATCTTCTTGTTATCCTAACACCACAACCTGATATCTGTTTGTCTCATAAGAATTGATCTAGCCTGGGCTTAAAGCAACACAGGTTATCTACAAAGAGAATATCCCGTGGTAGCCTGTTTCAAACATATCACCCTCTATGTGAAACATCATCATTCTGGCTTAAATGTGTTGGAGTGGGTTGCCAAATTAGATTTAAAGGAAGAAGTCACCCCCCTCAAGTGACCAAGACTACATTTTTAACCAAAACATTACAGAAGCCCAATTATATGGTGTTAGGATCAACAGTGAAGAAAACCATGAACATTTTAACAGAAAAAAAAAAAATCCTAAAAAGAAAAATTGTCAGCAACGGTATCTTCTCCTTCACATACTGTATCAATCACTAGTAGTTAGCCAGTTTTACATGCTTACCGATAGGGAGTGTGTAGATTTCCTGTGCCCGACGTCTGCTGTTGTAACAAGGACCTTTGGCCGCTCTACACTCCTACAGCGGAGAGTCTTGTGAGATGGAGGGGTGATGGGACTGCAAGATGCTGAACGAGGACAAATGGGGATAACTAGGATGTTAAAGCATTGGGGAAGAAATGGATAAACAAGAATGGCAGCAGAAGAAAAAGGAGAGAAAAAGAAAGCAGCTGTTATACTACTAGAATGCAACAGACACACAGTCCAGAACCACCACTTGTAGCATTTCATTTTGATGTTGCCCTTTACAGTGCCACATACCCTCTTTATTTAACAGTATCTAGGTGTAAAGGCTATACATATGTAGATATAGATGATGGTGTGCAATTAGATTGAATGCTATGAGATTCATGTTACAGAACTAACTGATGCTTTGTAGAAAGTGATTTGTCCTAAGTAGAAACATTTTCTTAATTAATTTGTATGTATTTAGAAGTCTAAGCTTTCCATTGTTTAACCTTCATACAAAATGGCCGTCCAGGCAAAACTGAGATGCAGACCTATTTATTGGGACAAAACCATAAGCGTCCCACAGCACAGATTGCTTGGGGTAAGTTTCTGATTTACCCTTAAATGTAATCAGCATCCCCTGACTGAAACATAATCACTCAGTAAAAGGATTAAAGAGATTTAATTAATTTATTTTTGTTTTAAAATTTCTTTTTCTCCCCCCTCAGCCAGCACTGTCACCTGACCTACCCCACCGTGCCCTGCGAGCCCCAGAGGAGGACCCCCATGGAGCCTTGGCTTACCCTCCAGGCAGGGACGAAGTGGGAAGGGGGTCCTCGGGCTTAGGCCTCTGTGAATCCGTACCTCTAGTCTTCTTCAGGGTCCATCCTCAGGTTGCTGAGCTGACGGGCAGATGCCAATGTATCAACCTCCTTGTCAGTGTCATGCTGAGTGTTTTGGACCGTACATCGCCCCCTGGAGACATGATGTGCGGTGACGCAACGGCAAAGCTGGCATCCATCGTGCTCCACCCCCTATGTGCAGCTCGAGCATGCTGATCCATCAGCCACTGCTAGAGGCCAGTCATGCACGCGCCATGGCTCCCCGAGGAGACGAAGACAGCCCATGGAATGCTCAAGCCTCCGCCCCCAGCTGGCCCTGCGACAACCCGAGCCCGTTCCCAAACTTGGGTTGCCGGCGTCATGAATGGTAGCACTACCACTGTGCCAGGGATTAAAGAGATTTCATTCTGTCATTTTGGAACAAGCAAGAGACTGACACTTTTACTATGAATGGTCACCAGTCTCTCACCTTTGATATGCTATGTGTGTGTTGGCACACACATGGCATATGGGCACCTTTTGTAATTACCCTTCATATAAAGGTGTGCTGGCTAGATTGTTGTGCACATTGAATCAAGGATTGTCATTGGACAGTCATTATGTTTAAACTGTCGGCGACCCGGGATCAAGAACAAACCTAAGTCATCAGAAGGCTGGCGGCGAGGGATGATGGAGCATCCCACAGGATGTTCTCCTTCCTCGGGGAAGGAGAGTTGTGGTTCTCGCTAACACACTGCCTTATGGGTGACCACAGGTGTTAGTGCAGTGGGGAATGTTGGGGGCGGTTGGTGGTTGCCGGCTGAGTATCATGCGATGGCACACAGCTCAGTGCACACACATGCATGATGCTCCTAGAGTGCTGGCTTCCCTGTGGGAGGGGATCAGAACCTGCTAGAAAAAGAAACAGGAAATCCCCAGATGACAGGATGATGGACATACCCAGACATGGGCTCTGGTGACTAGCTATCCCCTTCCCTTACTGTGGAGCTCCTAAGACAGTCCTGCAATGTATCCAACAGATCCAGACTTCTGGTGCACTGTACTGCTGGAATGTTACAGTCGATATCCAGCAGGTTTAGATCACCCATTACAACCACTTCCCCCTTCTTCTCTCCCCTTGCCAGCTTTCCTAAGACCTCCCTACCTCTCTCTTCCCCTTGTCCTAGCAGTCTGTAGATCATCCCCACCCATATTTAATTGCCAGAGGGTGCCATGAGGTGAACCCACAGCCAGTTTCCCCTGATGTGTCATCCTTCACTGCCTCTATACCCTCCCTGACATATAGTGCTTGCCCCCCCCCCCCCGCTTTTCCCTCCATCCAGTCTAAACATTGTGTAACCTAGGAATGAAAAGTCCCAGTCATTATTCTCTGTGACTAAAGTTTCCGTGATGGCTAAGAGGTCTACCTCAACGTCTGCTATCAATGCCTGGAGCTCACAGATTTTATTACCCAGACTCCTGCCATTAAGGTAGACCTCCTTCCAACCAGCTCCAGATCCTCTTTTGCTGTTCTGTACTCCTACACCTGCATTCCTTTCCATTCTCCATACCTTTTCATTTTTATGTTTGTTTGCACACGTGCACAAGAAACATTATGCGGCAGCTTAGGAGAGAAGCAGGTTGTGGAGGTGTGGCACTGTGGCAGCCAACGGGGTCACTGCATTTGGGGGCTTGGCACTGGTGGACCAATGCAGGCCCAGTGTCCTGATGACACTGGTTCTACAGAAGTGCCACCAAGTTGAAACGTTTTCGCCGCTGCAATCAGGGGCCGCCTCGTCATTGCAGCATCAGCCATTTCGCTGCAATGAGGGAGCGACCCGTCACTGCAGGGTGGTACCTTGCCGTCCGCATGCCCCCGACATAGTACATTTGCTGATGGTGGAGCCTACTCCCCGTTGGCATACTGTAACCGTTCCCCATTTGTTGTGTTCCGAGGGGGTGCCCAATCCCCCTCAGCATCATGTGCCTCTCCAACAGTCTTTCTTTGTCAACAGGAGCCCCAATCCCCATTGGCTTCAGTCCCCACCCTTCCCAGTAAATCTGCAGATGTGGGAGCCCTCCCTGTCGGCATAATCCCCCCAAAATCTGTTGTGTGTCGACAGGTGCACAATCCCCGTCGACAGCCACCCCAAAAATGATGGTGGCATGCTGGGGCCCACCCCAGCATGCCAAATGTTCCTGTTAAAACAAACTGTCCCGTAATGTTTTCCATTTTCCCCTTTAAACCTGTAAAACAGAAAACAGTCCCTTGTTGAGTCCGATGGCCCCAACCCCAACCTGTACCCACCCTATGCACACCCTGCCTTCCCACACACCCCTCACCCCATACTTACCTCCAGAGTCCAGCGCAATGATCTTCGGTGGACCGGGAACACATCTACACTCTTCAAAGTCGATTGCGAACTGAAGAAATGCCAGTAAGCTGTATAATGGCATAAATAGGTTTTTTTCAACTTTGGTGCACATCTCGGGCATTTCTGGGAATTTTGGCACCAAATTTTCAACATGGGGTTATTAGGACCCCTTCTCATGAGTTCAGCCACTGTCATGGCGTTTTTCGGTCCCAAAAGGTGATTTTGCAGTCTCTGTGCGGAATCACCTTTTGGGACCGATTAACAAAATGACAGTGCCACTGTTCATGAGGTGGGCTCTCAAAACCCTATGTTGCAAATTTGGTGAAAAAAATCCAAAAAAAGACTATTTTATGAGCGTGCATTGCACAGTTTCCACACACGCTCGTAACTTCACAAATCTGTAACATTTTCAGTCCAGATTTTCAACATTGCCATTTTTCCACACCTCCTTATGAACAGTACAGCTTTCATTTTGCACATCCTGGTCAAAATGTGTTTTTGCACTTCCGGCACAGAATAACACAGTCGCTGTGGGAAATCAATTTTCGGGACAGATTGAGAAAATGACAGTGATACTGTTCATGAGCAGAGGTCCTAAAATGCCTATGTTGAAAATTTGGTGATGAAAGTCTATAAAATGACTGTGTTACAAGTGTGCATTGCGCAGTTTCCATGCACCCTTGTTACTTCGCAAATCTGTAATATTTTCATGCCAGATTTTCAACACTGGCATTTTTTCATACCTCCTTATGAACAGTACAGCTGCCATTTTTCATATCTTGGCCGAAATGTTTTTTTTTGCACTTCTGGTGCAGAATAGCGTGGTCGCTGTGGGAAGTCAGTGTTTGGGACAGATTTAAGATCAAGTGAGAGAGAGGGGGGGGGAGTGAACGAGCTCATCTGAGCTCTATCGAGACTGCTGCAGATTTCTTTGTGGGCAGAAAAAGGCGCCAACGCAGGCAGGAGCCCAGTACAAAAGGGCAGCCTGCAGCACCGGGAGAAACAGAATGACGAGTGAGAGAGGGAGCTCAATGGAGCTCTGTCGGGACTGCTGTGGATTTCGCTGTGGGCAGCAAAAGGAGTCAATGCAGGCAGGGGCCCAGTACAAAAGGGCAGCCTGCAGCGCCGGGAAAAACAGAAAGAGCGAGTGAGAGGGGGGAGTGAGCAAGCTCAACGGAGCTCTGCCAGGACTGCTGCAGATTTCTTTGTGGGCAGAAAAGGGTGCCAATGCAGGCAGGAGCCCAGTACAAAAGGACAGCCTGTAGCACCGGGAGAAGTGGAATGAGCGAATGAGAGAGGAGGAGGAGTGAGCGAGCTCAGCAGAGCTCTGTTGGGACTGCTGCGGATTTCTTTGTGAGCAGAAAAAGGCACCAATGCAGGCAGGAGCCCAGTACAAAATGGCAGCCTGCAGTGCCGGGAGAAACAGAAGGAGCGAGTGAGAGAGGGGGTGTAAGCGAGCTCAACGGAGCTCTGCCGGGACTTTAGAGTTGCCCACCCTCCTGCCCAGGTTCCTCTGTGGTCCTATATTACAGCAGGATCTCTGGGGTGGAGACAAAGCAATGACTGGATACTTTGAGGAGTGCTGTAATAATACAGATTTAGTTGTTCTGTTTATTTCTCTAACTGAGCTACTTAAGTACTGAACTATACTGTTATGATTGCTGTAATAATACATATTTATTTGTTCTATTTATTTCTCTAACTGAGCTGAATAATACTTGGAGGGCAATAAGATTTCTAACTGGGCTAAGTGAAACTGTATGAGAGCTGAGAACAAAAAGTATGGTAGCTGAGGGGTGAAAAACGGACAAGGAGGCTTTAGGATTGCTACAGTAATACAGTATCTAACGGATGAGATTTGAGACTGAATTACCCCAGTCGGCAAGGGGCCAGTAGGGGGACTAGTGGGGGGTTCAGGAATTTGAGTAAATAGGGGCCTAACAGTTGTAGTAGGGTACAGAACCTGGGAGTAAGAGCCTGTAACTTAAGATGGGGGCCAAAATGAGGCAGGTGTCACATGTCAATAGGGTGGGCATCTTTGGAAGGGTGGTGGGGTGTACAGGGTGTGGGTCCACCATGATCCTGGACTGGGCTTGGAGGATGGGGAAGGTGTATGGTCTATAGATGACTGGCTAGTTTGAGGGAGGAACTGTGGAGGTTAGGGAGGAGTCTAAGTGGCACGGCAGATGAGTATGGTAGGCATCCTGGCTGAGGGGAATAGGGGATGGCAAGGGGGGATAGAGGAAGAACAACCAGGGACTGAAACTGACCCCAGTATCAGAGGCACTAGCAGAAAAGAGAGGAGAAGGGAGGGGGTGCCCGAGGCAAGGGAGGCCTCCTGTTAGGGGAAGAAGAGACCACGAGGAGTACCAGGGGAGAGACAGATGGCTGCGGGTAGGGAGGGACCAGGGGTGGCACGGAGGGGAACTAGTAGGAGGAGGGAACCGATAGGGGGAAGCGATGTAGGAGGGGTATCAACTAGGAATAGATTCGAGCCTGTACTATGAGAGAGAGAGAGAGAGAGAGAGAGCGAGAGAGAGAGGGAGCAGGAGCATACTGAAGGGGGGAGGACAAGTGGGGCATGAGAAGGATGGCAACAGCTAGGGGAAGGGATAGCGAGGACGAAAGGGTAGAAGGGGGTTAGTAAGGAAGGAGGGAGGGGTGGTGACTGGAGCAGAGAAGGCTACAGGAAGGGGGAAGGATGGGAGGGGCATCGCTATCAGGGTAGAAGGGAATGGGGTCTCTAAATCGACAACAGCGGGGATAGGAGAAGGGCTCAAAATCAGCAGGAGAGGAGGAGAGGTCAACATTGGAAGCCCAGTAGGAAGTAGTCAGGCTGGGAAGGGGTTCAAGCGGGATGGGAGGAATAAGGCAGAGAAAAGGGGTGAGGTGGAAGTAGGGGGTACAAATACAGAAGTCACGGAGAGTGCAGCTGGCAGGGGTAAGGGGCAGGGAAGATCAAATACTGGGGTGGTATAAGGGGCATTAGAAGGGAAAGAGGCTAAGGGACGGGGGGTACTCATCCTAGGGGATTCTGTACTGAAAGGGGTGAGAGGGGGCGGAAGGGGGGAAAGGCACAGCCATATTTGGGTTGAAGCTATCCTCAGGTTGACTGCAGGAGGGGCAGGGCAGGCACTGCTCAAGTGTGCAACGAGGGGGGAGGAAGAAACCTCATTTACTGTTGCATGTGGGTACAAATGACTTGGCGGGGGAGACTGTGGAAGTAGTGAGGGGGAGGTTCGGGTAGTTGGACAGGCAGTGTGAGGGTGTGGGGGAGTCGGTGGCATTCTCAGAGGTACTCTTGGTACCCTATGCAAGCATGGGGAGGAAGGGTAGGATTGAAGAGTTCAACGAGGGGCTGAGGGATTGGTGCCACACCAAAAATTATGGGTTAGTGACTAACTGGGGTAGGGTCTGGGGAAATAGTGACTTTTACGCAGGGGACAGGGTACACTTGAGCAGGAAGGGGAGGGGAGTATTAAAAGCAGGATTAGGGGGTTATATCTCTACTAAGGTGGATTTAAGCTAGTGGGGGGGGGGGTGGCCAAAAGACTGACTTTAGTAGAAAGGTCCGGACAGGGGAGCCTAATGAGCTCACCCCCTAGATACAGGTAAAGGCGGAGGCATAGTAACCCTGGGAAGGGGCGGGCAGAGTGGTCTGAGTGTAATACAGAAGGCACCACCACCCGGTAAGAATAAGGAGGAGAAATTTTGAGGATTACCAGGAGGAGGGACACAGGCCAAGGAGGAGAAGAGTAAAGAGAAGGAGGGGTACGGGTGGAAGGTGGTGTCTCTCAACACAAGAAACATGAGGAACAAAACTGCAGAGCTTCAGGTGCTCCTTTCAGAGGGGAAGGTGGACATTGCTGCAGTGAGAGAGACTTGGGCCACAGAGTACCATGATTGGGGCTTGGCAATCCCAGAATACAGGTTATACAGCAGGGACTGGGGGGTTGAAGGGGGGGTTCCACTGTATGTGAGGGAAGGGATTAAATGCATAAGGGATGAGGGACAGAGGCACTTTGGGTGCAGCTCCTGGACTCCAAGGGCAGAAAGCTGAGGCTGGGAGTGGTGTACAGACCACCAGCCCAATCCGGGGAACTGGATGGGGAGGTGGCAGAGCAGATAAGGAGGGTGTGTAGAAGGGGGAGTGTGGTGATAGTGGAGGATTTTAACCTACCACGGGCTGACTGGAGCACCCCGGCCACTAGTAGTACCAGGGAGCAGGTGCTCCTTGATGTATTCCAGGATGGCCTTCTGACACAATTGGTAAGTGGGCCTACAAGGCTTGGTAGCACTCCAGACCTAGTACTGGCAAATGGGGAGGTGGTGAGGGAGGTAAGGGTGGAGGACCCAATAGTAGGTAATGACCACCAAACAGCATGGCTCGTTGTCGCTCTGGTCAGGGAGACAGGAGGCACAGGCACTAAGGTGGTGGACTTTATTAGGGTGGACTCTGGGGGGATGGGAGCAATACTGCAAGGGAGACTCCAGGATATAAGGACGGGGATGGATACAGAACAAAAGTGGGGAGTCATAAAGACTGGGCTAACAGAGGCCACAGTAGCCTGCACCAGGGCCAGGGGTAAGGAGAGCAGAGGCAAGACACCATGTTGGCTGAACAAGGAAGTGCTGCAAGGGGTGAGGGCAAAGACAGCCGCATACCGGAAGTACAGGAGAACAGGGAAGGGAGAGGATAAGGAGACTTCCGGGAGTTGGTCAAAGGAGGTTGCCAGGAAGGTGAAAAAAGCTAAGGCCTCCAGGCAATTAAGTTCCACACAGGGCATAAAGGGAGGGGGAAAGGACTTTTTTAGGTATGTCAGGGAAAATAGGAAGTGCAAGGAACATATTGTGAGGATAAAGCGGGGAAGGGATTGAATGGAAAAGGCGGAAGAGTAAGCAGAAATTCTAAATGAGTACTTCTGCTCTGTTTTCACTAAGGAGGAGGATGGCCCACTGCCAGAATGGGCTGGGGGATGTGGGGAAAGGGGGGGAGGAGGTGACAGACAAAGTGATCACAGGAAGTAGGGGTGCTACTGGGGGCTGAGGCAGTAAGGTGGACAAGGCACCAAGTCCCGATGCCATCCACCCCAGGGTGCTGAGAGAGATGGCAGAGCTGTTGGCTGAGCCGCTGGCAGATCTGTTCAACGCCTCCCTGGAAACATAGTGCGTGCCCCAGGACTGGAGAGTGGCCCATGTGGTGCCCATACACAAGAGTGGGCCTAGGGAGGAGCCAGGAAATTATCGACTGGTAACTCTCACGTCCATAGTAGGTAAGTTTATGGGGGCGATACTAAAGGAGAGGCTGGTGACATTCCTAGACAGTAATGGCCTCCAAGATGGGCGGCAACACGGGTTCATCTCAGGGAAGTCTTGTCAAACCAACCTAACAGAGTGTTGTGACTGGGTGACAAGGGAGTTGGACAGGGGCCATGTGGCACATGTCCTGTACTTGGACTTTTATAAGGCCTTTGATACAGTGCCTCATGGGAGACGGTGGGGGGGGGAGCTGACGGCAGTGGGGGTGGGAAAAAAGCTGACTAAATGGATAGAGAACTGGTTACAGGGGAGGGTGCAGAGGGTAGTGGTGGTGGTGGGTGAGCTCTTAGCACCCAGAGCAGTGACAAGCGGGGTGCTGCAGGGGTCAGTGTTGGGCATGGTGCTATTTGGGCTCTTTATCTCTGATATAGCACACCGAGTGGGGAGCAGGGTTAGTCTGTTCGCACATGATACTAAATTGGGGGCAGTGCTGGATGAAGAGGACGGATGGGAAAAACTGCAGGGGGACCTAACGAAACTAGAGACATGGTCGGTGCAGTGGCAGCTAGGATTCAATGCAAAAAAGTGTAAGGTGATGCACTTCAGGACTAAAAACCAGAAGAGGGACTATTGGTTGGGGATCAGAGAGGAGGAGAGGACCTAGGGGTGTTGGTAAATGGGAGCATGAACAACTCAGCCCACTGCACGAGAGCAGCAGCGAAGGCAAACAGGATGCTGGAGTGCATCACAAGGGGGTTCTCATCCAGACACAGGGATGTGATCCTACCTCTCTACAGATCACTGGTCAAACCATACCTAGAGTACTATGTGCAATACTGGAGGCCATACCTGAGGAGAGATACAAAGTTACTGGAGGGGGTGCAAAGGAGGGCAACAAAAATGTTAAAGGGGATGGAAGGAAAGGAATATGAAGTTAGGCTGAAGGAGCTGAACATGTACACAGTGGAGGAGAGGAGGGATAGGGGGATATGATTGAAGCATTCAAATACCTGAGGGGGTAAATAAACTTAGCACAGAGGGGGTGTTTAAACTGAGGAGTGGAAGAGAGACGAGGGGGCACGGACAATGGTTGAAAGGGGGACGTTTCAAGAGGGAAATGAGGAGGCACTACTTCTCTGAGAGGGTGGTGTCTAGTTGGAATGCACTGCCAGAGGGGGTGGTAACATGTAGGACAGTCAATAGCTTTAAGGAGGAGTGGGATATAGCAAGAGGAAGAGTCAGGGGGCAGGGACAAGCGGGGGAGGAGGCTGGGGCAGCTACAATCTAGGGTGCTAGCTACACACTCGGGCAGACTTACATAGACCGAGTGGTGTGTTCTGCTGGCAGATTCATATGTTCATATGTTTGTATGTAAAATCACAGTGACTCTGCTCATGAGCAGAGGTCCTAAAATTCTTAAGTTGAAAGTTTGGTGACAAATGTCCATAAAATGACTGTGTTACAAGCATGCGTGATGCAGTTTCATTGCACCCTCGTAACTTCACAAATTTGTAGTATTTTCACTCCAGATTTTCAACAATGGCATTTTTTCAGACCTCCTTATGAACAGTACAGCTGTCATTTTTCACATCCTACCTAAAATATGCATTTATACATCAGGCGCAGAATGCCGCGGTTGCTGTGGGAAATCAATGTTCGGGGCAGATTAAGAAAATCATAGTGACAGTGTTCAGGAGCAGGGGTCACAAAATGCCTATGTTGAAAATTTGGTGAAATAATTCCACTAAATGACTGTGTTAAGCGTATGCATTGTGCAGTTTCCACGTACGCTCAGTTTGAGCATTTTTAATACTTTCACTACAGAATTTTAACATTGCCATTTCTTCACACCTCCCTATGAATGGTACAGCTGTCATTCTTCACATCCTGCCCGATCTGTGTTTTTGTATATCTGGCACACAATGGCACGGTCACTGTGGAAACTCAAATTTTGGGACACATTGACAAAATCACAGTGCCACTGTTCATGAGAAGAGGTCCCAAATGCTTTCATGAGGTGGGGGCCACAAAATGGCCATGTTGAAAATCTGTACTGCAAATAACAACACATGCCCTGGGCGTTACGGTTTCTAACCATAACGTCCCACCCTGTACAGACTGACAGGCATCAGGGGTGTGCCTTTGGATTGCCGACTATAATGCTTATGCCATTCCAACCCCATCCCCCACCCTGCACCCATTGACAGGCATCGATCTGTGCCTTGGACTCTTCGCCCCCACAGTTTACCCCATTCTATATTGCATTTATTTCAGTGTATCTCCTTATGGAGTGGGGTGACTATAAAGCCGAACACCCTAAGGCACACCTGAACACTTGTCAGTGTCTGCAGGATAGGGTGAGGTGAAATGGCATGAACGTTAAGGGTGACAACCCAAACGCATACCCCAATGCCTGTCCGTCTCTGCAGGGTGGAGGTGGGGTTGGCGTGAAGTTCAATACTTCACTGCCATTACTACTCTGCATCTGTCTAACTCCTGCATTTCCAATGCTAATACCAGCAAGCAAACATTCAGCATTGATAAATGCTTGTTCCTACTGCTTACAGACCCTGAGAGCCTCCTGCTACTTCCACTCCTCTTTTTTGAACCTCAACTTTATTTTTTACCCACCTTACTGCTACCAGCCCTAGTACAGGAGGAGTACTAGCTAGGTTCCCCTTCCTCACTCCCTTTACCATGGTTCCCCTAGCCTCAGTGTCCTCTGCAGTCAGTTTAACTGTCTAATGCAGATGTCAAATTTCTGCCCGAGAGCGGTACTTGAAGGTTTCAATCATGTCCCCCCTCTCCCTTCTTTCCTCCAGGGAGTACATGTTTAGCTCCCTCAGCCTTTCCTCATATGCTCTGTCCCTCATACCCTTGATCATTTTGATTGCCCTCCGCTGGACCCCCTCCAGTAGTCTGATATCCTTCTTCAGGTAAGGGCACCAGAACTGAACACAGTATTCCAGGTGTGGTCTCACCAGTGACCTGTACAGTGGCAGAATAACTTCTGCCCTCCTAGAGGTGATACCCCAGGTGATACAGCCTAGCATTTGATTTGCCTTGGCAGCTGCCTTTCGGCACTGTGCTGTGTGTTTCATATCACCCTAGACCATTACTCCCAGGTCCTTTTCCTCCTCTGTCACTGGCATGGAAATTCCTCCGCTTTCACATAGACTTCCTTAGGGAGACGGCAAAAATGTATTCTAAACCCTGGGAAAGACAATGTTAAAAATTACATTCATTAGTAAACTGAAATAACTGAATAAATTATGTGTGCAAAATTACAGAGGAAATACAGACCGACACTTTAATAATTTAGTAAAATTTCAGAAAATTGATTCTGTCACTGCAGGTGACCGCCAGTCTCCACCCTTGACTGGATGTACGCCATTTTATAATAAACACCATTTTATATGAGGTTAATCAAGCACTATAATCTGAGGAAAATTAATTCAAAAGTTCTGCAACAGTCAATGCACTGACAGTTTAAACATAATGACGGTCCAATGGCAATCCTTGATTTAATGTGCACAACAATCTAACCAACACACCTTTATATGAAGGGCAATTACGCCATCAGATCTTAAGGAAATTCCCTCAGGGATTTTAGCGGTATGATTGATACAAGCATTGCTGTCCCAACCCTGAGGCAAGCGCTAGTCAATCATGTTTGATATATGTGAGGGCTGCTACTGTCTTCACATGCAAACAATATCAAGTTAGCTGCAATTACAGTTAAAACGATTCATCAGACATGGCTGACTATCAACAATATTATATTTGCTTGCACTAAAATCCAGATCAGCACTCCTTCATGTGAGGTGAGATTCTTCTGAAAAAAAGTTAATGAAATAGGTTTAGCTTTTTGGGAGGTATCAGGGTAACAAGTGACTTTGAAATGGTAGGACCAGATGATCTGCATTTAATCTAAAGTCAAATATTCAGTATAACTTGAAAATGAATGTTACCCATCTATTTCTTTCTACAAAGTCTTAACTTAAAAAGTCTTGAAGTCAAAATAGTTTGGAATTGCACACAAAACTTGTTAATCAATTCAAGCACTCCCTATCGGGGGATTTTGTAGCTATATCGTGGATCTGGGCTTTTGAACTGCGTACTAGTGATGGTTTTGGATGCACACAACACAGCACTGTATGAAAGCACTACTGATCTGAGATGCACTGATTACCAAATTACTGACAGAGAAGATTGGCCGGAAGGTTTTCTAAAGATTAAAGTTTCTAAAATGCAATCATATAAAGAGTATGATTTTCACATAAAAGATCTAAGATAGAGGCACACAGAAAACAAGGAGAACTGCTCCGGACAAAAAGCAAGCAAAATCAACCACATCAGGAAATGCAGAATTTGAAAGAACAGTAATAGAAGCGTTTCTCCTTCACCCATGTACATATATCAAGGCAAGCATGTATTCATACCGCACATGTTATTCTTTTATGAAACGTGACATCAGTGTTGTATCACAAATGGAACACATATGTTTGCACACTCCAGAACATATTCACCGGTCATGCATTTTGACTGCAGGCAACTGCACGACGAATAAATAACAAACACTGTAGACACACTGGTGAAGTTGCTGGAACCAGGCCAGCAGCTCCACATGTTAATAAAAAAAATCCCCACTAAAAATAATTTAATACCATTAAGTTTTACAGTGCATTGGCCTTACCAGAAATTACCAGGCTAATAACATGCAATCCTTATTTGTTATCAAGTGTGACTGCCAAGTATTCCACTCTGAACTGTAAGCACACTGGCAATTAATGGCCAAGTGATATTTAGTAGGACATTGGTCTCCCACTCCCTTTACAATCCAGAGTATTTCCTGTTACTACAGTACTCCCTTGCCACAGTCAGCCTCAAGCTGTTTGTTTTTTAGGCCTCTCACTAACCCCCCCCATACTCTCAAGCCTCATTCTCAGAGTAAGGCATCATGGGTATGCAAATCCTTGTGCACATCAGGCTGACAAGGTATTGCCAGAACAGACATCACCGTTTAAATAGGTCTGTACATCTGATCCAGTATAGGCGGAGTATCACAAAGTACAAACACACATTTTATAACTTTGAGATTCCTCAGTGTACTGCAGTCACTGTCTCAATCAGATATTAAAGGGGAGCAGTCACAGCCAATGGCCCCACAATCAGATGAGAGCTGGTCCCAATGTGCCCTTTCTGTGCAGAAACATTTTGATTTACTTGGTATTTATTTATTTAAAATTTGGTAACCAGGAAGGGCACACTTAGCTGAGGCTTGTTTCCAGGTACAACTCAGGGAAGGGGGAGAAGGAGCAAAACAGCATTAGACAATAGCAAAACAACATCAATCAATCAAAATCTTTATTTATCCAGGCAGGCACCATTGAGCAAGGCTCATTTGCAAGGTGGACCTGGTCATGAATATGTCAAAGTAGAGTACAGAAGCTGGTATACAAAAAACAACAATATACAAGGAAGAAAAAGTATATACAGTGTATACAGTACAGTACAAGGTTGAAATAAATAAAAATAATAAAAAAAAAAAAACAGCATTATTTTGCAATTGAAGAAGTCAGCAAGTCAGCAGATGTACAATCAACCATAGGCATACAGGGGTTATAAGAAGAGATCTTTTGAGTGAGGCAGCCGGCAACTACACATATATGGGAAAGAGGCCGTGTATGGGGTGGCAGGTTAGAGAGGCAAAGAGGAGGAGGGGTATATTACCGACGACTGGGGAAAAATTGGGCTAAAACCACAGAAAGTGATTAACATTAAGTATTATAAATTATCTTTAGTTATTCTATTACAGTAACACATTTCACATCTGAACAGACAGACGAGAAATGAGTTACAGTAACAGAATAAAGAGAATTCATAATACTTAATGTTACTTAATATTTGCTGTAGTATAGTAGTTTGTATCAGACTCATTTTGGTTAGTTCTAGGCCAACATCTTCTTTTACTACAAATTCCAGAATCCCCTGCAGCCCGACATCAGAGTAGTAGTCAGCAGTTGGAGATTAAATTGCCTGCAGTGCATGTTACAGTTTTCATAATCTCCAATCAGATGTTTCCTAAGTCTGCTTTTCTTCAGGGGCTAAATACAGTCCCCTGTGACTGTACATAGCCCAGGGAGGACAGCAGGCCTTGCAAACGAAAGATCAGAGCTTATATGAACTCCAACATGCACTGCAGGCTGTTGAATCTCCCACAACTGCCTTCATCTCTGATGTCAGCTGCAGGGGATTCTGGGATTTGTAGTAAAAGAAGATGTCAACCTAGAACTAAGAAAAATTAGTCTGATACAAACTAGTATACTACAGTAAATAAACCAAAATGTTTTTGCACACAAAGCGCACATTGGGACCAGCCGCACATTTGAGTGTGGGTCCCCTGGTGGTGATTTCTCCCCTTTAACTCATAACATCACGACAGTGGACATTTAGAGCATTTGGAATTAGCATACTGAAAAGGCACTTGTTGGAAGAGTAGTACATGGGATCCGTAAAAGGATGCTAGGAGAGAAGAAATAGCCAAATGGCTTGGTTTTGGGGCATCACTCCAAACCACTCTGCATTGCACTGGGATAGAATGCTTTACAGTATGTGTGTGGTTTAGATAAATACACAAAAAATTAACAATTTGGCAAATTTTTCTCTCCTAGCATTCTTTTAATAGTTGACTTTTAAAAGATAATAGTGATTGCAGGCAGTATACTAACTCTTTAAGAGTCCCCTGGTATTCATTTCTTTGACAGGAAATGCAGCAACAGTTTTTGTTATGTTTGTGCATAAACAACAAGACAAGATGCATTAAGTGGGGCTGAATAAATGGCATAAATTGCCAATGACTCATGCAGGTAGATATCCCTTTTTAACTCATTGAGTCCTGGTGGCCATTTTGGGTCAGGTTTTGTAATGGATGGTTCCGACGCCATATGGCGTCTACTGGACCCAATTAGTTAATGTAACACACAAAGGTTAATTATATGTGCCTCTGTACTAACAGCTGTTGTGTGGTGATTTAAAATAAAGGAATAATGCACTCCAGGGTGTGTGTTGTGCTGGAATAACGTCACGCTTGGGGTGATTAGGCACAAGGCCGCAGGTTGAGTGCGACTAATCGCCCCAGAAGTGATGTTATCCCAGCACAACACACACCCTGGAGTGCATTATTCCTATTATACAATGGCTGTCTTGTAAAAAAAAAAAAAAAAGTAGAACAAAATTAATTAAAATATATTTTTAGATATTTTAAGCCATTTTTTACTGGGCAGGTATACAAAGATGAAAAATAGTCCTGATATGGTGTGGCCTTCCACATGTTTTTTTTTTTCCTCACAGTGGGCTGGTTTTGTGTTCCCCTGACCCCTCCTCAAGTCTACTGCCCCCCACCCACACACACACACACAGAGGTGATTAACAGATACGCTCCTGCTGCTGTCTAGGGGAACCGGTGAAAACTGCTGAGGAGTGAGTCTTTAGCAGCACTGAAGCCGACGGTCCCACTGAGAAGACCCGCTCCTTCAGCTGTTTCTAGGGTTACCACCTTTTAAGAAGCCCAAAGTGGGACATGTGTTACTGAAACATGATTTTTCGCAGGACTGTACGTAACCTTGACCCACGCAACAGACTTGTTTTCTCTAATAATCAGAATTGACGCTAAGTATTGTAGTTTCTTGGTCGCTTCTATAATTTCAGATCATTTTAATGTATTTTAGTTAAGGTACTGCAGTTTCCGACAAGATTTAGTGGCAAGTTAGAAAATATTTTTTCTACTGAAAAGTCAGGACATCTAGTATTTTTCATGTTTTTTTTGCAGGACACAGCTGCTCAAATCAGGACTGTCCTGCGAAACTCAGGACAGGTGGTAACCCTAACTGTTTCACTTTTTGTTTTCTGGATCTGATTCAGGTTCTTCGGTACAGTTAAGGTTTCTCTGTACTGGGAGAAGAAAGGTATGCCAAACATCTGTTTTTTTATTTGAGGAGAAGAGCGTTATGTGAGCTGTAAAGAGCGAGCGCATGCAGGTGACAGTGAAGACGTTGGTAGATCGCTTGCTTCCGCTCTTTCTTCCTGCAGGTTTGAATTAGCAGAGGTTCTGATTTGCAGTTATCCCTAAAGAAAATGGGATACCACAACAGTGTGGTCTGCGATCTGTATTTTTATATTCTGATGCGCTGGGGGGCAGGTGTGAGGGATCGGGAGCAGAGTGACAAAAGCTGCTCGTAGGTAGCATAGCGATTTTTTTTTTTACACTTTACATGTGGTCAGTACTGTGGTGGGACTAGAGCCGTGATGTTATGCCAGGATAACATTACGGCTCTAATGCCAGAGTGACCAATGAGAACACTAGATTCTTTCTTGCCATTGTATAATGTTTCTCAAAGTACCTTTCCACACTTCCACAAGAATTAAACATTTTGAAAGGTGGTAAAGGAAACGAAACAGAGGACTTTTTATTTGTAGTACAATAACAAAAGGTCATTTATACATAATGGAATACAGTGATCTGCCCAGCTTAATGTAGCATTCAACGAAACCAAAAACTAGGGGATGCATGGAGATCCAAACTGATCAATTGACCAGTCGGATTTCTCAGTTTCTGACTATATCTGGCCTGATTGGGTACTGCCCTATAAAAGGTAGTTGCTGATTTTTAATGCTGAGTGGTAAATGTGGTGAAACGCAGCAGATCCTACAGCAATATTTGCTGAGAGTGCTTCCAAATTTTTGTGAGTGTAATAATTACTGCAGACAGCCAGCAGAACATAGCTAAAATGGCACAAAAAAAGTTTGATGTGGAAATACTTCACACTGGAAACTGAGAACGACTCCAAGTGTAGTATGTGCCAATCAACTACATTCATAAGTCATAAGTCGTGGTTCCTCTATTAAATGTTATGGGACATCTAGCCTCCTGAACCATTTGCGGAACAAGCACAAAGCCGAATATGATGAAATGCAATCAGAAAAAGAACAAAAACAGCTGAACAGACAGCATCTAATTATGAGCCTCCTGCTAAAATGATTAAAAAGGAGCACCAGACAATTGAGGCTTGTACTACTCGCTTGGTGCCATTTACAAATGACCACCCACAAGCACTTACTATAACGCAGACAACTGCAGAAATGTTTGCCGTAGGTGAGTAGCCTTTCTCTCTATGGTGGATGACCAGGATTTAAAAGGCTTCTTTCTCTACTGGAGCCTAGGTACATAACACCTTCATGGAAGTACTCCTCTGACCAAATTGTACCTGAAATGCATTCCCGAATTAGGAGCAAAATGAAAGCTGAACTTTCAGAAGTAAATGCTTTAAGTTTTACTACAGACACCTGGACAAATGAGTTTTCCTACTTTGGCCAAAATCGCAAAGTGATTTCTATCAGCACCACCTACCAGTGTCCCGAGCGAACATGTGTTCAGTGTGGCTGGAGACATCATGATGGATCGAAAGACTCGACTGTTACCAGAGAACACTGACATGCTTTTATTTTTAAAAGAAAATATAAGTCAATTTGAAACATGAGTGTTTTTTTTTTTCCAAGTAAAGCTGACGCCTCAAGTTTTATTACCTGCTAATTTGAATAGGCAACTGTTGTTTGAAGCCCCCGCCCCCCCCCCAAAGCTCCGATCTGTCTTTCACTGGATGTGCCACTATACCGATGTACTGCCAGACCTATTTTACACTGTTCTAAGTTGTTATATGATTGTCATGAGGTTGTTTAACAGTCACAGTTTACAATATAAGTACTGGCTGTACAGCTGATTATGAGTCTTTTTTTTTTTACAAACCACTGCCAGCTGTGAATCAGATCACAGCCCCAGCCCGATCTGTTTGCCTCCAAGACGATTTCTTCCTGAAGCTTATTTTATTAGGAGCTTATGCCATAAGCATGTAAATATTGCTAGTTACTGCTCCATTAAATTACATTTTATTTTACAATACAGATCCACTGATCCACTGGCTTTCACTGGATGTGCCACTGTACTGATGTTCTGCCAGACCTATTTTATACTGCTTTCAGTTGTTATATTATTGTCCTGAAGTTGATTCACAGCCACAGTTTACAATATAAGCAGGACTGGAAGCAGAGTTAATGCTCTGTCACACTATGTTTTACACTGCTGAATCAAATTACAACCCTCCACTCAAACTCCTATTTTATATTATTGCCCTGAAGTTGATTAACAGCCACATTTTACAATATAAACACTGGCTGTACAGCTGATAATGAGTATTTTTTTTTTTTTTTTTTTTTACAAACCACATGCCAGATGTGAATCAAATTTGATCAACACAGTGCTCCATTAAATTATATGTAATATACTGCTGCACTGAACTTCATAAATCAATTATTCTGCCTTGTTCTGCCATTGACTGCTGTAACTCAGAGCAAGCACATTTTTTTTAAAGTGCCACTGACGCCCCAAGAAGAACTTTGAAAAATATAATATTTAGACACAAAGCAGCTTATATTTCTTATTAGCTCTGTATTTCTTATCCATATTATTTATTACTGAGGTCATATGCATGAAAACAGGAGAGTTGTTCCTTGAGGGTTCATCAGCTCTTATTGCAGCTTCCCAACCTGATGTCATAATACTCTGCTTGTGATATCATAGTTATTCCCATGACAACAGACTACGATGTCACAAGACAGCATCATAATTTCAAGTAGGGAATAAGCTACAGAGGCAGATAAGCTCTGAGGGATAAAAACTTGTTTTTCTGGAAATGTATTCAGTAATAAGTAATGGAGGGAAGAAATCTGTAAAATATATACACATGTATATGAAATACAAACTGAATTGTGTCTAAATATTATGTTTTCCAAAGTTTTTCCAACGGTGTTGGATACTCTTTAAATACGAGTTGTTATAGTTGTTTACTATAGTCATAAATAAAATATAACACAGTGTTTACAGTTTGGTTGTTATTTTATCATATCTCACCCGATGAATAACCGGACCCGATCAGGGCAATACAAAATGAATATCCAGAGCCGATATCTGGCCAAATTTAGATATCCGTGCATCCCTACCAAAAAGTATTTTCTCCACTGCACATTTCTTTCTGCGTTAAAAAAAAAATGTAATTCAGCAAGGCAGTGCTGGATATATATTGCACCCATATAAGTTGTGGTGACCTTGGATGGCCTCACAAGTGGCAGAGCGAGGCACAGTCATGAGTGAAGTGTCTCTGAGGCCACCACAATGAGTATGGATACAAAATCTATACAGACACTGCCCTTTCTGAATAGCTGAATTATGCAATGCAGTTTATTTTTTTATTCCATTGACTGATTTACATATACATGTACACTTGATGATTTTAAACATATCCATGGAATTACTTTGTTAGTGTTGCACTTCTGTTTTTACAAGTTACAGAATGGGAAGAGTGCAGAGCTATCTGACTGGTTCATGTAATGTTGAAACCTGACTGTGATCTGACAGCTGCTTTAGGGAATGGAGAATAGTACATGTGACGTGGGGGGATAAATTTTTACTGTGAGAATAAACTGTATTGAGTTCGACGTTTGTATCTTTAACTGTATTGTATCTATCTTTCATACCTTATCATTCACGTACTTTTTTATTTACCCTGGTCTGTGCCATCTTTATGGCTCAAGTCATGTCTAAAACAGTCCCTGGGATCATTGTACCCACCCGGTTCACAAACAAATAAATACAACACATTTATTCTCATTTATATTGTAGCACCTGACAAAATAAATTATTAGTTTGTAATTTGTCTCTCAAAATACATTGCATAAATCTTATTAGCCTCAGAGCCATACCAAGACACTCATTTTGATGGAAAATTTTGGAGGGGGAGTCAACCCCCACCCCACCCTGCCCGGTACATCCCTGATTAGCCTGGTAATTCCTGGTAAGAATAATGCACTGCAAAAAATGAATGGTATTCAGTGATTTTCATTCTTATACATTTTTGCACAAACATATTTGTAAATAGAGTACTGTTAAAACACATATTACACACACATGCATTATGATGTGTGCTACTATGCCTCACAAAAGGCCTAGCTGGTCTTGCACTGTGAAATGAGTTCCCGCCACTCAAAGTATGATAAATAATCAAATAAACTCTGCTGCTTTTTCCCAGTTGATCTGAATGGTTTGAATTTATCTGTATTTAGGCATGGCAAGAAGAGTAAACAGCAGGACCTCACTGAAAACAAAGATACACCATTTCAGGTGGGCTATCCTGCATAAAAATGTGCCATCTGTACACTGCCAGGGCAGTTAGATCAGTTGTTGATAATCACTTCAAGTTTAACTGAAGAGCAAAATGTTGGGAAACAGAATGGAATTACCCATCACAAATGGTGGAGTCCACCTGGTTTCTGCTATGGAAACTGAACAGGATCTGAATTCTGATCATGGAATCCACATGCCACCTGGACTCCACTTTTGGGGGATGGGTTGGGGGAGACTGGCAAACTCAATTTGGCTATTCCGCGGGCAGAAAGTGCAGTTCCACACAACTCTGTTTTGCCCAGCACTAGTATACCCTGTTGGTTCTCTTTTCAGTGATTGGAAAGCTGACCCATAACAAATATTATTGATTCAAAATTGTTAAGTGAACACCAACAGAACCCCTCCCTTCAAAAATACAATTAAAGTGGACAAGTAATTCAAACACGGTGACGTTGACAGCAGCATGCTCGTTCTGCGCCCTCTTAAGCTAATTAAAGCTGCTACACGGCACAACTGCTGTCAAATACCCTTGGTCTCCATTGTATACTCAGGGTATATTTCTCAAATTGAAGACTCATGGTGTAAAATATACAGCCCATTTTAAACTGTGCTCTGGTGCTCAAGCTAGAAAATGGGGACAATCACCCTATTATTCCAGGCAATTCTTTTAGTACACTCTACATTTTAGTCATGTGTACCAGTACGTTCTTTTGTCAGCTTGTTTGTTCACTGATCAGTGTGAACTGCTTGAAAGCATCAAAGGGTTTGAAAACACCCTAACCATGATACTGGAGTGCAACAGATGGGACCATTTTTGCATGATAGCATGAGATCAGTTTATTAACTGCATGCTTCAATTTATAAATGAATACAGGCGTATTTAGTATTCCTTTAGTAACACAATAGGAAGACAGCAGATGTTTTCAAACAGCTGCTATATTGGAGTTCTACATTAAAATCAGATGGGTTACCTGAATCTCCAGACAAGGCGGCTGTACTTCTACTTCTAGCTAGGAATGAGTGGGTGGGGGTCAACAGTCTACTGACAATGTTGCTCTCCCAGGGACTGAGCTGTAGACGACGAGCTAAATGGTAGCACACAGGAAATGTTAGAGAAGGCTCTGTTACTGACACATAAACATTCAGGGTTTGAAATATTCCATCTCCTGGAGATCCATTCCCTACAAGCTCATTATAAGGCCACCCAGACTCCTGCTACACAGCTAGCTACTGAAATTACAAATGATGGATGCCCCCCCAAGTGGTGCGGCAGCACAGCACCACAGTGCCTCCTGAGAGACTGTGGTACACTACACTGGTGCAAAGTGGGAAGGGGTGAACTCATCACGGGTGTGTGGCACTTGGCTCTCAGTAAGGGGAGGGCATGGGATGCTGTGTATTATACAATGGGTTGAGAAAATCCTGTGCTGTTATTGGGGGAATCTGATCAAATGACTACTTTATTCCAGCACAACAGCACAGACCAGAAATGCTTAACTTTCTGTACCTCATTACAGGGTCCTAATACTGAAAATCCAGAAAGCAACTATATAATCATAATAAGGCACTTCAGAGTGTGTAAAACACTCGGCTTTGCCTCATGCCTCATTTCCCAAGGTGTGCCGTTATCCCACAGTGCACACATCTGGTTATGCTTGATTGTTTTCCTTGCACCCCCTTTCTGACTGACCATGGAATTGCACTGGCATTGGCTGTAAAGGCAAATGTAACATTTACAAATTCAGAAACTTTCCCATAGGATACATACGATAAATATGCATATTTACTATTTAAACTAATATTGGGAAAATGTTTTTATGTTTTCTCCAAATTGGATAGCCCTAGCTGAATTTGAAATAATAGATTTGGAGCTTGTACCAGTCTGCATACTGTACCTCAAGGAAAAAAGACCCCAAACCGAAGAACAGAGCTTCAGAAGATGTAATCTTTTAAACCCCATACCAATTAATATGTGGCATCAGGCAAATCATTTATATAAAGTTTTTTTTTTGTTAGTAGCTAAGGTGAACGCGCACTCCTTTTGCTGGCACACGCCTTACTCTGTAAGCTGTGAAACAAAAAGCACATAACATTTAGTATTACCTGGAGGTTACAAACATCACACCGAAATACAGCCATAAATCACCCCTTTAAAGCTTTTTGGGGTTGGGATATGAATCTTTATTGTAAAAGACTGAGCTGTGAAAGCTTCCATGCTTCAGCACAATATCTGGTCAGGATTAGGGCTGATAGATGTTAGAAGGTTAAAGTGTTTGGTATTAGCAACTAGGATCAGTACTACAAACAAATGACTGCCAACTGTAAAAATCAAAATCCTAGCACCTGAAAATGTTTATAACCAAAAACACATGCCATGTAAGTTCAGCTTGGTGCATTAGGAAACATATTCCACAGTTTTAGCAAGCACATAATAGCAATGTCTAAACAGAAGCCATGTTATAGTTGACAAGCTTGCTGTAGTGAAACTGGTCTGGAAACCAAATCACTGACGACCCTTCTTAGCAGTACATGAAGCCAGTGACATATTTTGAGACATGCAGCTGATACTGTGCTCAATTATAGGCACTGCTTCACAACTGTTGGCCAGTGCATCTATCTATTCCTCCTAATACATGGATGTGGTCAATGTATTACCAAAACAGTACTGTTGAAATGTATATATGTAATCTGCTACTACCATGTTTATACTACATTGCTTGTTACCATGGTTGTACTGTTTATACCTGCACAATTATTCTTTCCCTATTATTGAATGTGACAAACTCCATGTCACTTCTAAAAAGGGAGGCTAGTCTAAGTGAGCCAACCTAGTTAACAAATTCAATAAATAAATAAATAAATAAATAAATGAGCAGTGCCAGATGATAGGACTTGCCCTATGCCAAATCAGAACTCTCTGACTTTCAACATCTCAGTGCCTGTATACAATGGATGTTTGTCTATCTGAGCACATGGTAGATGTCTGTATACATAGATGTGTATGTATGTACATTTAAGCATGCAGTACATCTACATATATGTGACATGTATGTGTGCATGACTCACGTTTGGGCATTCAGTATGTAGGAAAGCCACGGCAGCATAGCAGGAAATGAATATGGGGTTATTACAGATTACTCACTGAAGACGCTCAGGTTGTAAAATGGCTAAATGAACATTTTATCTCAAAATTTACTATGGAGACTTTGGGAAACTTGTCACCACAAGAAGAGACATTTACAGGGCAGGCAGATGATGTCTGGTAGAGGTTATAACCACTAGTTTGGCTGCTGAACAACTAGGAATGTTAACAAGCATTTGTCAATGCCAGAGTTCATCGTTGGGATGGTTGTTGGCACGCACTGACTGGCAAGATTACAGTTCCCAACAGGAAGAACAAGTTCACATTCCCATTGAAATACAGTGACGTGCATACCTGTTTCCTCAATTTTTGATCTGGCTTTGAAGAGTGACGATGTGTCTGCGGTTCAGAGAAGACGAGGGCACTGGAGCCCCATCGTTGGGGGGGGGGACGTTATGGTTAGAAACCCTAACACCCCAGGTGTTTATTGGTATTTGCACTACAAATTTACAACATGGCCTTTTGTGACCCCCACCTCATGAAAGCATTTGGGACTTCTGCTCATGAATAGTGGCACTGTGATTTTGTTAATCTGTCCCGAGTGTTGATTTCTCACAGCAACTGCACCATTCTGCACCAGATGTGCGAAAACACAGTTCGGGCAGCATGTGAAAAATTACAGATGTACCATTCATAAGGAGGTGTGAAGAGATGGCAGTGTTGAACATCTGGAGTGAAAATATTAAAAATGCTCGAATGCCTATGTGGAAACTGCACAGCGCACGCTCCTAACAGTCATTCAGTGGAATAATTTCACCTAAATTTCAACATAGGCATTTTGTGACCTCTGCTCATGAACACTGTCACTATGATTTTCTTACTCTGTCCCAAACGTTGATTTCCCACAGTGACTGTGCCATTGTGCACCAGATGTGCGAAAACACATTTCAGGATGCATGTGAACAATGACAGTTGTACTGTTCATAAGGAGGTATACAAACTGACAATGTTGAAACTCTTGAGTGAAAATATTACACATCCTTGACGTTACAAGTGTGCATGGAAACTGCGCAATGCACACTCGTAAAATAGTCATTTTAAGGACTTTTGTCACCAACTTTTCAACATAGGCATTTTGGGACCTCCGCTCACGAACGGTGTCACTGTGATTTTCTTAATCTGTCCCGAACACTGATTTCCCACAGAGACCACGCTATTCAGTGCTGGAAGTGTGAAAACACATTTCGGCCAGGATGTGAAAAATGACAGCTGTAGCGTTCATGAGGAGGTGTAAAAAAATACCAATGTTGAAAATCTGGAGTGAAAATATTACATATTCGTGATGTTACAAATGTGCATTGAAACTATGCTCGTAGCACAGTCAGTATACAGACTTTTGTCACCAAATTGTCAACATAGATATTTTGAGACCTCTGCTCATGAACAGTGTCACTGTGATTTTCGTAATCTGTCCTGAACACTGATTTCCCACAGCGACCGAGCTATTCTGCGCCGGAAGTGTGAAAACACATTTTGGCCAGGATGTGAAAAATGACAGCTATACTGTTCATGAGGAGGTGTAAAAAAAATACCAATGTTGAAAATCTGGAGTGAAAATATTACATATTCGTGACGTTACAAGTGTGCGTTGAAACTGCGCAATGCACGCTCATAACACAGTCATTTTTTGGAATTTTCTCACCAAATTTTCAACATAGGCTTTTTGGGAGCCCACCTCATGAACAGTGACACTGTCATTTTGTTAATTGGTCCAAAAGGTGACTCCGCACAGTGAACGCAAAATCACCTTTTGGGACCGAATAACCATATGACAGTGACTGAATTCATGAGGTGGGGTCCCAAGAACCCCATGTTGAACATTTGGTGCCAAAATTTACAAATATGGCCGAGATAAGCACCAAAGTTGAAAAAAAAACATTTATGCTATTATACAGCTTACCAGCATTTCTTCAGTTCACGGTCAGCTTTGAAGAGTGCAGTCATGTTCCCGGTCCACCGAAGATCGTCGCGCCGGGCTCTGGAGGTAGGTATGGGGGAGGTGTGTGTGGGGGGAGGTGGGGTATGCAGAGGGTGGGCGTGGGTTGGGGGAGGGGCCACCGCACTCAACGAGGGACTGTTTTCTTGTTTACAGGTTTTTAAAAAATTTAAAACATTGCGGGAAGGTTTTCTTTCTTCTAGAGACATTTGGCATGCTGGGGTGGGCTCCCAGCAAGCCACCTGAGTGTTTGTTGGGAGGGCTGTAGCTGATGGGGATTGGGCACCCACGTCGGCACATACCGAGTGTTGGGGGAGGATAAGAGCCGAGAGGATTGGGCACCCCTGGCACCTAACAAATTGAGGAGATTATGTCGACGGGGAGGGCTTCCCGTCGGTAAATGAACTGAGGGGGCATGCAGACAGCGGGGATTGGGCACCCTGTCAGTTTGTTTTTTAACAGCGGGCGAGGGGACATGCCGACAGCCTGGGCTCAGCGCAGTGTGAATGCGCAACCAGGAATGCAATGCAGCAATGCAACATCAAAGGACTGAGCTGCGCCACTATTGATGCAGCTCTGTCCTTTGAAAAGTTGTCCAACTCTGCCCCAACAGCTGGAAGGGAGTCATCGCTAGCCTATTCACCTTCCGCTGACCTGCCCCTAGAAACGGAGCTCTCCATTGGGCACACCCCTGTATAGCACCTCTTACAGCAATGAGTTCATCTGCACCTGTGCACCTCGATGAACTCAAAAATCAGCCTATCACAAGGACAAAATGGTATGCATCCAAGGATGCTCAATGAGCTAAAGTATGCAATAACGGGTACTCTGGTAGTGATTTTAAAGAAAACAGTGGAGACCAGTGAGGCAAGCAAGGCGAAGAGGATGGTAAATGTGACCCCTTTGTTTACAAAAATGAACCAGAAGTGACCCAGGTAACTATGGGCCAGTGAGTCTGACCCAGATTGTTGGTAAGATGCAGGAGATGATTATAAAGGACCATATTATGGAACTTCTAGGCTGAGTCTGGTTGTTAAAGGAAAATCAGCATATGGTAGGTTCACCAAAGGGAGATAATGCCAGTCTAACTTACAGCTCACTTTACAGGAAGTAACAAAGGTACTAGGCAGGCACAGGACAGATGACGTAAAATACTCAAGACTTCAGTAAAGCATTCAACACAGTTCTGCATGAGAAGCTGGTTCTGAAGACAAGGAAATTTGGAACTGCAAAAAATAAGGTATGACAAATAGACAGCTGGTTAAGCAACAGGACTCAGCGGGTAATGGCACATTTGACTACAGAGTGGAAGGCAGTCATTGGCATTCGTCCTATGAAGTTGGTATTGGGATCCCTACTGTTTAATATACTGTATTTATTGATGACCTGGAGTCAAGGGTCTCATTTAAGGTAATCGAATTAGGGCCAGTATTAATATAAAATGCATATTAATTGGTCCAACATCTACCAAGGTCAAAGTGTATCGAATGCAGATGACGTGTTGATGTTATTAGAGGATCCTGTAGACAGTTTAAAACATTCAAAGGAGGGAATTTATCTTTTTTTTTTGTTAGTTTCTGGATATAAAATAAACAAAACAAAATCTGAAATGCTAATTTTCAATTCCCCTCATTATGGGAATATACTCGACGGCCTGCTGGTGCAGTGACAAGGCGTTCACTTGTGACACCGACATCCCGGGTTCGGGAATGGACATGGGAGACAGAGGGCCAGTCGGGTGGAGAAGGACTGAGTGTCCATTGGGCAGCTCTCTTTCTCCGAGGGGGTGTGTGAGTGTCCAGACTATTAGAGACCCCCGGCAAAGGCCGGGGGGTTTATGAAAAAAAGGCCGGTACCTAGTTACGTGGGAGGCAGGACAGACATCAATGTCACTGCATGTCCTGCCTCCAAGGGGATCACAGCATCAATAAAAAATCCGGTCCCCAGGCATGACACCCTGTTCTGCTGCCATTTCCGCTGCCACTGTTGTCTGCTGAGGGAGGTCCCACTCCCCTGGTCCCACCCTGGTGGGTAAGCCAGGGCTTGCTACCAGTGTCTTTTGGGGGATGCCTGCCAGGCAGCCCTGCCCAGGGGGGTAAGCCTGGGCATGGTGGGACAGTGTGCAGAGCAGGGGCTGAGCTCCAGTTTGGAACTGGGGGCCAGGTCAAAAAAATTATGGGGATATTCAAAATATCTTTAAAGTATCCATAAAAAAACAAGAAATGAAGTATTTAGTGGTGCACATTGCCAACAGTTTAGATAAAATGTATGAGTTAAACTTTATTCTTCTCCTAAGAAGTTTGAAAGACACGTTGCAAGCATGGGGGAAAATATCTATGTCTCTTTGGGGGAAAAAATAATTTATCTTCCGCTCCGACTGACTTGAACTGTATAAATGTCAATACATGGATACGTGTGTGTATGTACATTTAAGCATGTGGTATGGGTCTAATCTATATACATGGATGTGTATGTGTGTACGTACATCTGACCATACAGTGGATTTCTGTATATATGTTAGTGTGCATGTACATTTTAATATATGGTAGGTGTGACTGTATGCAGTACACGGTTTGCATGTACATTTCAACAAATGGTATCTGTACATGAATGTATGTACAGTAAATTTATTTGCATTTGGACAAGAGTACCTGGGTGGGATATTCAAAGCAGTTGAGCATGCACAACTGCAGAAATGTGTCAGAAAATGATATTCAGTGGCAGCAACTACACAGCGCAAGTAGCATGCGCAAGGGCAGGGGGCGTACCCATGAATATGAGGCACAGTGCGATATTTAACCCCCGACCAATGGCGCAAGCGAGGAGCAAATGGCAGTTGCGCGGAGCAGACTTGAGCCTATAAAAACAGGGAGCAAGTAGGAGGAGGGCACTTGCGCCAGAGGGGAGCAGAACAGAGGGAGACAGACAGGCCGTCTGCCCACAAAGAAGGGGACAGGGAGAGAGAAAGACAGAGACAGGGAGAGACAGTGTGACACAGAGTGTGTGAGTGACAGTGTGACAGACAGGGAGGCGACGGTGGGTGTGAGAGTGTGTGGGCACGACACAGTGCCACCAGGCCCAAGTGAAGTGACATAGGCACCCACAGGGGCGGGAGACAGAGCCCACAGGCAACAGCCAGCCAACTGGGGGCAGGGTACACAGGAGTGGACCCTGCAGAGCAGCACGCACAGCCACACACAGCTGAGTGGTCCACTGGAGCCAGACGCCTGGGGGGACAGGACAAAAGGGGCCATGGCCAGTGCGATATTCCAGATGGAGGCCATAATGAGGGGTGTGGGGAGGCAGGAGGCAGGGCACCGCAGCCATGGAAGGGCTCATTGGCAGTACTCTGGGAACAGGCGGTACCGACCCCACATCAGCTATGAGACCTATGCTGACACTGAGATCGTGGGCCAGTACTGACTGAACCAGGCAATTCTGAGGCAGCTCTGCGAGCTGTGCAGTGAGGAGATGCAGGCACCCACTAGACAGAGCCACGCCCTGACAGTGGAGACAAAGGTAACAGCTGTCATGTGCCTGCTCACCACGGGAACCTTCCAGAGACCAACAGGGGACACCACAGGCATAACCCAGTCAGCCGCGTCATGGCTCCTCACGCAATTCCCCAACACCCTGCTGCCACATGCTGCAGAATACATCCACTTCCCCAGCACACAGGCAGAGCGTACAGCAAACATGCAGGAGTTCCACATGGTAGCACGTATGCCTTGGGTGCTAGGGGCCATCGACTGCACCCATTTGGGCATCTGCATGCCACCTGGCCTGGAGGGGGTAGCCTACATCAACAGAAAGGGCTACCCCAGTGTCAACTGCCAGGTGGTATGTGATGCCAGGGGGTGCATAACCAATGTCTGTGCCACATGGCCTCCCCTTGGGGAGCACATGACTCCTTCATCTGGCACAGTTCAGCACTGTGCCACAGGTTCGAGAGTGGAGACATCCCCACCGGTCATCTAGTGGGTGAGTATGCTGAGACCATGGGCAGCTGGGTACACCAGGGCATGGGAGGGGGGCGGCCAGGGCAGGGGCGCCACAGAGTGTGGCTGGGAAGGACAAGGGGCACAGCAACAGAGGACACCAGGCTAACCATATCTCCATCCACACAGGTGACAGTGGCTACCCACTCCGACCCTGGCTGCTCACCGCCTACCAGTGCCCGTCGTCCCCTGCAGAGGAGCGGTACAGTGAGGCACATGCCAGCACAGGGGGGGTGTCACTGTCGCTGCATGCCCTGTGGCCTGACATTGCAGGTCACTGGGTGTGCTGCGCCACTGCCCTGCGGCCATGCCAGGCAGGGGTGCACTCTGTGCTTGGGGGATGAGTGCAGTGGGCTCATGGTGTTGCTGTGTACTGATATGTGCTTGTTTGTGTTCCTGTTCTAGGCCCTGAAGACCGGAGGAGAGCCAGGGCGGTGGGGGTGCCTGGAGGGCCTCAGCAGGTGCTGTGGGACCGAGGGAAGGAGCTGCTGGACCAATGCACGCAGTGCCACGGTGGGCAGGTAGGCACTCTGCATTCATACATTGTTGTGCAGGGTGTTCGGCAGGGGTGGGGGTATGGCCTTGACCCCCTGTGCACTGAGCCGTGGCAGCTGTGTTCAGCCCGTGGTGTGTGTGGCACCATGGGGCAGCCATTACACATGTGTGGCAGCTGTTGGTAGGTGTGTCCAGCTGCCACCAGTGCTGCTGTGGTTCCACCGCTGCACCATGCCACCTGCTTGCCACTGTGCTGGCAGTTGGCCCTTGGGCGGCAGTGTCCAGCACTTTGCACAGCCGTGGCATGCCAGGTCAGCAGCAGTCATAGGCCCACCCACTGCGGGTGGCCAGGGTACCACCCCAGGGGCATGTGTCCCTACTGTCCGCTGCACACATTGGGAGGGATAGAGTGCCCTGGACACGCACTGATCACCTGTTCCTTCCTTTGCCATAGGTGTCCAACGGGGAGGTTGACAGCCACTGTATGGCCGCCTCCTGCGGCACATCATCTCAATCACCACCGCCACCCTGGAGATTGCATGGCTGACGAGACAGCTCCTGCTGCAGGGGCAGCGCAGAGGTCAGCGCCAGGTGGCAGCGGGACATGGCCACCCATAGTGGCCGATGTATCCATTCCTGCACCTGACCACCCTTCCCCTGCCTTCCCCTGTCCCCATCCCTCCCTCACCTACCCAGTTCCTGCTTTGTATATAGTTTCCCCTGCCTTGTTCCCTGTTTTGTATTGTAAATAGTTATTTTATACAGTTTGCTTTGCGAACCCACCTGTGTCCGTGTCTGCTTTGCGGCTGGCGACTGGAGCCATGCTGCAGTAGTGTGGCAGGTGGCTGTGTGGAGCACCTGTGTTGTTCTGTGGGCCGTGCATGGTGGTGTTTGCCCATCGGTCAGTGGCTGTGCCCTGGGGGGGCCATGGGCTGGCTGTTCGGGCGGTGTGGCGTGTGTGTTGGGTGCCATGTGCCAGGGTGTGGCTGACTGTGGACCAGGTGGGTTGGGGCATGCCGTCCAGTGGGGGGTGGCCAGTGGCAGCTCACCCTTGGCCATTGGTGCTGCCTTTTCATATGTCCACTGCTCTGGTGCTCATGGACGGGGGCTGGCTACATGCCCGCGCTCCCTGAGCGGTGTTCCTTTGTGGGCCGGCTATGCCTCTCAGCCTGGCTCCACCACCTCCCCAGCGGTCACCACCCCCTTCCCCAGTGCCTTTCTCCCTGCTGTGCCCTTGGCTGGTCCATTTGTGCCTTGGCGCATCTTCCTCAGCCCCTTGTGCATCCATGGTTGCACTATTGCGCATGTTGGGTTGCTCCCTGGTGCACTTCTGACTGCGCTCTGGCGCATCCATGCGATATTCAGTCATGCTGCACTGGTGCATGTCGCCATGTGCAACCTTTGAATAACGTACTCTTTGTGCCATGGCACATTGGATTTGCATTGTGCCGGCCTTGCGCTGGTGTCTGGCGCATTTCTGAATATCCCACCCCGGTCTATTCATTAACATGCATGTGTGGACCACTATGAAAATTTTTGACAACTAGCTTTTGGTAAAAGGATTGGTTCTCCCTGGTATTTACAATGAAACATTGGGCTGCACTGTCAAATTGATCCTAATTATTTCACCTTCCAGTCTGCCATTGGCATTTGGCAAACCTCATCGCTCACTCCAATTTAATTCGACCCAAGTTTGCCTGTATATTAGCTATAAAAAAAATTGATAAGAAAGAAAACAACTAACGTTTAGATGGTTTCCAACCAGTTTCACATTAAAATAAACAGGTTAACAAAAAACTACAGCTTTCTTTTTTTAATACTGTACTTTTCCTTTCCACAGAAACACCTGGACTGGGATCCTTAGTGCACTTTTGTCGAGAGAAAGAAGAGCGAGCCTTAGAGTGAGGTTTAATAAAGCATGAAATCCTTTTCTTAAGGGCTGCGCAAATAGATCAAACAGGATGTCAATTTTATTGTCATTGTCTGCAGTTTGGTACACCCTAAATACTGCAAACTCTTACTTCATGCAAATCCTATCTCAATGAATGAAGCAACACATGGAAGGAAAATAGCTCTGTGCATGAACCAAAAAAAGGAATACTTCATCTAAAAAGTTCTTATTACAAAGACCACCTAGACCTTTTACACAGGGGGTAGCAATGTACTAGCTGTATACCCGCTTGGAGTATAATACTGTACTCATCTCGATTATTCCTAGTTGCAGGATATGCAATACAAGAGAAAGGAAGTGTGTCTGAGAACCTCAGGTCCAAGCATGTGAACCTGTAACTCAGTGGTTGCAGCACCAGGACAGTATTCCACGGGCCTGGGTTCAATTCCCAGTAGGTCACATTATTTCTTTCTCACTACAGTGTATGATTTATGTTGCTTAGCAGTGTCTAATAATGCACTAGAAACATCTGTCTTCTTGATTATTCCTGATTGCAGGATACGCAATACCAGAGAAAGTAAGTGTGTCCAGGAACTTCAGGGCTAACCATGTAAGTTTGTAACTCAGTGGTCAGAGCACCGGGATGGTATTCTGGGAGCCTGAGTTCAATTCCTATCAGGTCTCATTATTTCTTTCTCACTACAGTTTGTGATTTAAATCGCTTTTGCAGTGGCTGATATTGCACCAGAAACATGTAATTGTCATCTTGATTATAGCTAGCTGCTGGATATGAAATACCAGAGAAAGGAAGTGTGTCCAGGAACCTCAGGTCCAACCATGTGAGCCTGTAGCTCAGTGGTTACAGCACTGGGATGGTATTCCGCGGGGAACCTGGCTTCAATTCCCAAAAGGTTACATTATTACTTTCTCACTACAATTTGTAATATTGAACTTATTACTAGGCATATGCAAATCTTCTCTGGATCTAGAATACAGGTTTGCTACTTACTAGAAACACTATCTCTTTAAGAGACTCTCTTCCACAGAGCCATACAAGCCGGTGGCATCAGGACCTCGCAGGAGACATCGCAGAGCTGGAGCTGCTATCAATAAACAGAGCTCAAACATTTACTTACCAATAGGAACAAAAGAATCACTGCCTGGTCAGTCATACATGAAACGCAGTGAAAAGCAGATCGCTAGAGTCTGCCCAAAAAAAACAATTGGGCAACTGAAAGGCAGACCGTGCAGTGACATGTAATATACACAGTAGTCCTTCTTGCTTGGGGATCATGGGAGGGAAGCTGTGTGACTGGATGCAGGAGATTCTCTTGAAGAGCTACTGTTACTGGTTACAATACTATCTTCTTCAAGGGTACCACACACAGACGAAGTACAAAGCTGATCAGCAGCACTGCCACATGGGAAATCTGGAACAGAGGTGGATGTGCCCCCAAGTCAGCAGGTCTTGCAGCACAGCCATGCCAAAGTCTGCTCTCCTACATGGTACTAGATCCAGACTGTAACATATAGTAAATATACAGATCATACTCCAGGAAGCAGCAGAATAAATTTGGATGCAGAGTTTGATGTGGAATAAGCCACAGAGGTAGCCATGTCCCTTGTGGTGTGCCCCACAACAGTACCAGTGTCTGAGGATTTTAAGAGCATTCCCCAACTGTGAGTTTATGCACGTCATGGGCTCCAAAGGGGATTCTGTGAGGCTGAGCAGTGTGGGAGAGTGCCTCATTCACAGAACCTTTAGTTTTGTGGCACTGGACTTGGAAGCTTTTGCCTGGGTCAGTGTGAAAGACTGAATGTTCTGCACAGAAGATAGCATGTAGAGTGAGGGGGCAGCCTTGTACTTCCTCAGCTTGTCTGCTAACTTTGGAACTTACTCTGTACATTCACTGAACCAGCTGTATTACACTGTTGAAATTTGTGTGGTGGGATCAAAAGAGAATATGGGATCTCAAATAACAGAAGGTCTCTGGATTGTTGCTATAAGTGGGATTAAGAGTGGTGAGGGGGCCCAATGGTTTCAGTTGTCAGGGGGTGGGTGGCTGGCATAGTGTGACTTAGGCCATCAATCGGGCCCCTCGGATAAGAGTTATAGACCCCTGTCACCAGCCCGGTCTCTAGTTGAGATAAGATGGCTCTCCTGAGAAGAGACCTGGAAAGAATAACCCCCTCTGGTCGACCCTGCTAGGTGGACCAGACTCTGATCTAGTTGGGCCTGATGGATCTGACTGGTGGTTCCGAAACCAAGCCCAGCCTCTCTGAAGATCAGCTGCTGGATGGTGAGATCTGCTGATTCCTTTTTTTTCACCACAAGGAGGAAATGTCTACAAGCTCTATGAGGGATGTGAAAGGAGAGAATTGTGTACTCCCCACACCTCCTGAGATGTCTGCATCTTATCAAGAAGTGTTCATCAGTGATGGACTCCAGGACTGGATAGAAGTTTTATGCATTTGAGAACTAGGCATGGTACTACCCACAACTAGAGCACTGGGATTAGAGCTGGGAGGCATGTGCCACAGTGGAAGAGGTGGGGCAGAGAATTCTCTTGCATTCATCCTATCCCTTGCCATTAATATATGTATGAACTGAGGGATGTTAGAGGTAACCAGTTTCTTCCAACTCAGGTACTGCTTTGCTGTGTCAGATCAGTTGTAATGAAAGCCGCTGTCATCTGCTGTGCATGACTGAGAACTGGCCCAATAGTTCTGCAGGCCCTGCACTTGTCGAGTTGGTCCCAACAGGTGTTTCAGTGGTGCACGACCCAAGACTGGAACACAGGGGTGGTAGTGTGACTAATGTATTTCAGTCCAGCCTTAACTGAGTGATGTCACCAGTCGATGGGGTCCTCGGAGTTGGTGGCTCTTAAGAGTTGGTCCGGCCTGATTTGTAAGGTCTTTCTTGTTTACTGTCCTCCAAGCAACAAGAGATTTTCCTGCAGAAGTTTACTGTGGAATTGTCTGCTGCTGCATTGGATTCACCAAGACTGTGGGTTCTTGGTGACTTCAATGTGTGGGTGGATGATCCTTCATATGATTTTACCATCCAGCTAATCCAGGTCACAGTGGGACTGGGATTCAGGCAACTGATTGCTTCAGCTATACACTCAAGGGGACACACACTAGACCTCATTTTCTCATCAGTGCTGGAAATCAGATATTTCAGTGGATTCTGTCATTTGATCAGAACACGGCACATTCTATTTCTGTGTCAGGGCCGCTTTTATATCACTTTCAACTGCGGAGATGATCCACTACCACTCTAAGCTAAACCTTGATCCAAACAGATTTCTAGGTTTCGTGGACATCTCGGAATTCATGGCTGCTTCTCACCGGGGGTCTGGGGAGGCAGTTGAGGCATGTAACAATGCCATGGCTGTTACTCTGGATTCCCTGGCACTGGTTTGTTCCTCTCTGGCTACCTTCAATGGAAGTCGTCTTTGGCTCACTAGTGAGTTTTGGTGCATAAAGGTGCTAGGCAGTAAGTTAGCGTGCAGTTGGAGGAGGACTTGGCCAGATGACAACAGACTTGTTCTGGAGTCCCGATATCAGGAGGAAATTGTGCTGAGAGGAACATATTTTTCTCTGCCCTGATTCCTAAAGGGAGGAACAAACCTGCCACCAGCCACATTTTTCTACAGTGGACAGTATTTTACATGCAGTGTGTCTGCAGAGCAAGGAGACCATCCCCAGTGAAAGGTGTCACCAGTTAAATAGTTTCTTCTCAGACTAGGTTGCCAGAATCTGTGCCCAAGTCACCTTTACTACTGTAAACAGAAGCAACAGGAACATGGTATGGACACCAAGGGAGGGGGGGTCTTGCTGTGGGTGGAGTTCCACCTGCCAGGTAAGGGTGGGGTTATTAAGCTTGTCTTTGAGCATGTCTTCTCTGCCCTGATTCCTAAAGGAGGGAACAAACCCGCCACCAGCAATATTTTTCCACAGTGGACAGTATTTTACATGCAGTGTGTCTGCAGAGCAAGGAGACCATCTCCAGTGAAAGGTGTCACCAGTTAAATAGTTTCTTCTCAAACAAGGTTGCCAGAATCTGTGCCCAAGTCACCTTTACTACTGTAAACAGAAGCAACAGGAACATGGTATGGACACCAAGGGGGGTCTTGCTGTGGGTGGAGTTCCACCTGCCAGGTAAGGGTTGGGTTATCAAGCTTGTCTTTGAGTTGAGTGTCACCACACAGATTGAAGATGAGGCCCCTACTCATCCATCTGCTGAAGGTAAAGTTGGGGTCTGGGTTGCCAGTTTTTGTAGGAATCACTAGGTCTTCTCTGAGTGAGGGTCTTTCCCTTTCTCTCTTAAAGAGGTGGTGGTGAAGACCCTCCTCAAAAAGCTATCATTAGATCCAGGCAGTTTTGCTAATTATAGACCAGTCTCCAACTTGCCATTTTGGTAGTGGTAAATCATCTGATGCAGCAACTTGAAGTCCAGAACATCTCTGAGCTGCTGCAGTCTGGCTTCCATAGGTGCCATGGCACAGAGACAGCCCTGGTCAGGATCAGTAATGATCTCCATCTGGCGAGGGAGATAGGAGAGATTTCTATCTTTATTCTCCTTAATTTGATATTAATATATTAATATATTTGATAGCTGCATTTGATATGGATGATCACAGGGAGTTAGCCAACAGGACTGAGGTACAGGGGGGTGGACTGGAGCTGTCTTATGATCGCTCCTGTTCTGCCTGTCACAAAGGGTGAAGTCAGTTTTAATCTGTTCCTGCTGGTCAAGCCAGATTGCTCTGGAATGTGGTGCACCTTAGGAGTCTGCTTTGCCTCCTGCATTGTTCACCATATATTTGTTTCCACTGAGGGTAGATCATTAGACAGTACAGCATGGGTTTTCACTGTTAGATGACATCCTCTTGTACCTCTCCTGACTGATGCTGTCCTCCTGAAGCTATGATACAACAGTGTCTAGAGGAGATCAGGCTGAGGCAAGCCTCCATCTGGCTGGTGTTTAATCCTGGCAAGACAGAAGTGTTATGTATTGCTCAGGGAAGCGGCTATCATCCATCAAAGGTAGACTCATGCTACCCTTTTTGAAGGGGATTCAGCTGAAGGCAGAAAAGTGTGTGCTGTTTGTGGGTGGTTCTTTTTTGAACAGCTGTCAGTGGAATTGCAGGTGTTGACTGCCATCTATAGCTGTTTTACAACCTTAGGAATATTGCCAGACTGCACCACTTATTTGATCCTGTGGCTAAAGACATTAGTGCAGACTTTTGTGGCATCCAAAACTGACTACCATAGCGTGCTCCATAAGGACCTGCCTTATAGCCAACTTTGCCATCAGCAGCCGATCCAGAACACGGCAGCGAGGCTTTTGACCTCCACTCAGAGGTCAGATCATTTCACCTCCTTGTGGTGGGTTCTGGGCATGTGATGGCAAGTTAATAGATAGATAATTAGATATCTGAGAAATTGATTTCCTGCTCTCTGAGTTTATAATTTTGGAGACAATATAAAATAAACTGCTAATAAAATAAACAGAATTGAATTGATTACAAGTAGAGAGCATGGCGTTCACTCTTGCAACTGCCAGTCATTGCTAACTAAAACAGAGGACAAGAATAAGAAGTTGAATATTTGTGTTCACATTAAGGTGAATAATAAAATGTTTTTATTAACTGTATTAGCTGAATTTCAAGGGTTCTATATATATGTACTCAAATGTAATGGTTAAAAAGTTATATTATTTTTTCAGAACATAAATGATTTTGCTTTTTCTACATATATAACATATATTATAGGTAATAGCCCAATTAATTAACATTTATTTCCTAACAATGATCATATAAGGACTAAAATATGTTTTTTATTTTATATTTTCTAGCAAAAGTCATATTCCTGAGGAAGCTGCGTTATTACAGCAGCAAAACATTGAGATTTTATGGCTTTTTCTTGAGCTGAAAAAAAGAAAAATGAATGAATAACTATCTTCTTGGTGAACAGTGTCATTTTACTGAGTTCTCAGAACTGTTCACTGTGTGAACCATCAGTTCTGCAGAGGACCCCGCCAGAAGCCAACTGTCCAGACAGGTGAATACATGCAGCTTCTCCCCATAAAGGGCTGCCGCTGCCGCTACCACTACAAAGCATTTGATCAATACACGCGGTGTCGAGGATAAGCCAAAGGGCAACACTGAGAACTGAAAATGATGTCCCTCTACCAAAAACCCAGGTATTATCTGCTGCAGTTCTGGATCGTCATGTGTGGATTAGCATTCTGCATATTGAGCTTTCTTGAGGCAGCATTGGAAGTAGTGACCCCAGAAAGAGCATGTGAACCTTTTGTAAGCAATATTCTTGTTCAGTGCTCAAAGACACAGGATGGAACAAAACCCTCCTGTCTTTTCTGGTACCAGAAAGAACCTGAACTAGAAACCCAAAATTCTGTTCTGGCAGGGGCACCAGCTGTATTGGCCTTTTTCCAGAAAAGCCCTGACATCCTCCCAGTTGATGGAAAAGTTCTCCTGCAGATAGTGACAAGCACCAGAGGGCACCTTTGAGGGTGGAGAATCAAACTCAAGTGCATGACTTGATTAGATTATTTCCAGGACCCATTTGTCTGAAGTGATGTTCTGTCAGCTGGGTAGGAACATCAATAGTTGGTCCCCAACCTGAAGCCCTGATTGTTGAGGGTTCACCCTTGCACTGCTGCTGCTGGTAACCCTGGCAACCACCACAAGATGAACAGAAGGGATGGGAACCCCTGGAAAGGAGCCTCTCCCTCGGACTCTTGGCTGCTGGACACCAAAGGACTTGATATATGAGGCAACAGTCTCTGTATCAACTCCAAGAGCTGGATCCAAATGGCAACACGCATGGGATGAGGCTGATGGGCACAGCTAGAGAGGTCAACACCAGAGTCAACATTACTGGATCTATGTCACCACTAATCTTTTGGGCTGCTGTGGCATCACTGATGGTGGCAAATGGCCTTGTACCCTGGGTTCCAACAATTCAGTGAGTGAACCAGAAGTCAGCAATGGGTACCCAGCAGTGGTCTGGTTTTCATGTTGTGGCAGCAAGGACTGCACTCAGAGTCTAGATGAATGTCAGTGCCATTCTGCTGATATTGACAGCAGCCTAGGGCCACACTGTTACCTATTCTGGTGGTATGATGCCACCATTCTGTCACTGGCATAGTTATGACTTCAGTAATTTCATGTGGTGGCAACTTTCTATCTGGAGGAGCAGGTGCCGAGACTGGATGGTTCTTCTCCATATTCTTCCAGAGAAACAGTTCTAGTGACTTAAACCCGCATTTTATGTGTAGCCTGATTAAACCCTTGGCAAATGGAGCACCCCTAAACCCCACATCATGGCCTTTACTGAGGCAGTTAACACAGCCGTCATGACTGTCATTGCAAAAAATGTTGTTACTGAAACGACACTAACGGAATGGTGGTACCTACTTCAGAGATGGCAGACTCGACAACATACAATGTTGAGATAAATGATTTATAACAATCCTAAAGGACAGCATCACTGTGTGGGTAGAAAAACAATAAACAGAGCTGATAAAAAAAGATTCTCAATGGCGTAGCAATGATGATGAAAATTAGTCTCCACTGGTCTGATTTGCACTTGATAGTGAGTTAAAAAAAAGGAAATTAAGTGAATGGCGCTCTGAAGAGTCTCCTGCAAGGTCCCAACAATGGCTTACAATCCAGTGTTTGTGGCTCCGTAGAGGAGATATCCTCAAAGAAGATATACTATTACAATAGTGTACATGAGCTTACTAGTTCTGCTTTACAATTGTGTTTATATAATACTGCCCAGTTCTTATAGCTTTAACACAAGCACCATATAAATAAAAGATCATTCATTCATTCATTCATTCATTCATTCATTCATTCATTCATAATTCAACCCCAAAAAGTTCTAAATGGTTGTGGTGTTTAAATCTAGTGGGATTACTGTACCTACCCATATGCAAACTATTATTTTGCATTTCAGACCGTCCAACCCCTTTTTTTAAAGGAGAGGTGCTTCTTGAGAGTCTTGTTTGACCTACATTTTAGAACCAGCCAGGTACTCAGAGTCTCTCATTTTTTTAGAACTGGTTAGATTTATCCCAATCAAACAATGGGGAAGCACCATGTATCACGTGCAAAATGGGACTGTTGTGCTTTGTGCATATTAGTTCCCAGTGTTTCACACACCAGAACCAACAGTATCAAATAAGGAAAAGCAGTGAAAGCAAAGCCAGATGCAACCAACTCTACAGCAATGGTGATGAGGCAATGGAGAGATGTGTAGACTTCACCAAATCACCCCAAAAGTATGGCAGCCTGGTACAATGTGAAAGCAGTTACATAACCTAAACCTCTATTATTGCTTTTTGTAAACAAAAAGACAACTGTATCTTTTCTGCAACACTACATATCTGCATAATTTCTTTTACGGTTTTATTTTCAGGTTAATTTATTTTGCAGTCATGCAGTGTTCATCGTTTCTAATAAAAGATTACATTTAAAGACTGTGTGAGGGTCTAATACAGTGCTACATGATAAATCACAAAATGTTACTTTAACTGTACCTCTGTCAGGAGAATTTAATAATGTTGCAGATGAGGAGGAAAGCCGCTTGCTAATGACAGGATCAGCATATTTCGTAAGGTTCATTGTTGAAACTGACCGCCTGTCTGCATCTAAAACAAATGGAAATATTGCCATATAACAGCCGGCATGCAGCATTCCAACCTTTCTTCTCATCTGTGCACTAACAAAGCTAAACAAAGACTAGAACATTCTACCCCACCACATTATTAGATGTTACACGAAGTTACCTCCTGCATGCAGTGTCTGTAGGTCACTTGAAAGACTAGGCGTTGCATTCTTTGTTGAAGATGTGTAACCACAGAATCCATCTGGAGGTCATAGATGACTCAATGAATAATGTACTTTCCTGGCACTCCTGGAGACCATGGTTTACAGCTGGGCTTAGGTCAAAATTAAAATCAATTTAATGGGCTTCTGCTCAGTCTCCAGTGGACAGCAGTTCATAATTAATAAAATGCACCACTTAGCAGTGCCTAAAAATGTGCTCTCCTTGCTATAACAAGGCCCAAGATTTACTAAGCTGGAAGTCTGAACTACTGGAAGAGGTGCCGCATCATGTCACTGTTGACATATATTGTCAAGAGTTGGGAAAACAAACACCTGCTATATTTAAAACAATACAAACGGATTTCAGCTCCAGGGTATTCCCCTTCCATGTGGAGATTTGTTTGAAGGTACACAATATCAATCTGTGGGTTTCTCATTCTTCAACAGCAACTTGTCTGCACGGCAACAGACTCTCATGCAACACTCTCAAACTTAAAAATTACTGCAGCCACTTACTTTTGATGTTTCAAATGTATTTAATGAGGGAAATGCTGGGTTTACACAGTGACTACAGTGGCAAAGAAGGTCTCAGAGTGATCTGACTGCAGAGACATTGCTCTGAGACCTTCTGCCACTGTAGTTATTGTGTGATCACAACATTTTCCTCAATTAAAACTTTGGAAGGTCCAACTGGGTAAGTGGATGTGACATTTGGTTTTCAGTTTGGAAGTGCTGCTCATGCATCTGCATCTGTGCAAAAACAGTTGCTATTCGAAACTCCTATCTAAATTTTGAGGTATCTGAATGAATCCGCAGCATGCCTAAATTAGAGCTGTGTGCAATTCATAATTACTGTTTCCATCAGAATTCCATAAAGAATCAGACATTTCTGTGGAAACCACAGTATTCCACAGATGTTGCCATCTGCACAATTGCAGAATGTGTAATTCCAACCATCATGGCCACAGCAATTAAAATTCCACATCAGTAGAAAAGTCGGGGTGGAAACCAGCAGTTCCACTAAATTCCACTAATGCGAACAAAAACAATTCCTCATGAATTTCACAAGTGGAACTCAAATAGCACAGCGCCCTAATCCAAATTTCTCACTACATGGCTCAGACAAGGTTTGTTTGCACTTTGACAGCACCATCAGTGGGAGGGAGGAGGGTACTGCATTTATTTTTGTCCCTGTTTTTCTCCTCCTCTAGCGTATGCTAGGACTTCCTTCAGTGGACCATCATATCTGCTGTTTGTCTCTGTAACTGTCCCATTCAGTTAGTTGTCCTTTGCATGTCCACTGTAGATTCTAGATCAAATTTCCTCCCCTCCTCAGGGGCCCATCTAGAATGTCTGCATGCTGCCCCCGCTGCAAGCTGAGCAAGTTCTACAGCCAGCCATGTCATCTGAAGTCTAACACCCTCTGCCAGTCCCTCTAGGTAAGCAAGCTCCTCCCCATCCAACTCTGGGCCAATGAGGCAAGCTGCTCTTTGCTACAGGGTGAGGCTAGCAGATCAAACGGCCTCATGTATAGTACAGTGTGGGTGGCTACTTCATCTGCCCAGCACAATTTTTCACCTCATCTCCTGCTCACCCTTCCTGGCATCTGTGCATTCCCAAAAGGGATACAACATCACCTACACTTCTGGGCATGGTTTCTGAGGCCCCCCCACTCTGATGCTTACCCATCTAGGCCACCAGGATGTGGAGCAGGAAAGTATCTCTTAGGACAATCACCCCACCTTTACCAACTCATAGCGATGACCCAACAGAACTTGTACCTAACCTGCAGACATAGTGAACAATCAACTGTTCAACATCACTACATAAGACATGGGAAGGCATGAATAATGCACAGTGGCACTAGGCCGAAATTAAGGTAGTAACAATTATGGCCAGACTTCATGGGTCACAAGTCTCCTTCTGCTATCAGATTCTATGTTTCTATGACATTTTGCATCTCAAAATAATGATGATGCAGTGCTAGAGCCCAAAACTTCATACATGAACTTAGTCAGTCCAGTGGTATGGAGGGCTACGGCATTGAATGCCTTACCTCCTGCCATGCAAGTGACTCATGTTCGGGAAAAGCATCAGTTGCCGGGGGTCGGCAGAGAGGGAGAGAACTGAGCATCTCAGGGACTGCTCTCCTTTCCAGGGAAGGGTGGCCAAGCCATCTCAGCCCTTGACTGCCAGCAGATAAAGGCTTAGCGGTAGTGCAGGAGTGAGCAACTCAAACTAGTGGGAACGTGGATCTGCAGCATGTGCGTGCTTCCAAAAATGTGTACTGTCATCATGCCACAGCAGGGGCTGAGGGTGGAGGAAAATAGGATCCAAGGGCTGGATGACATCCTGCACATCTCCCCTGGGTCCACACCACTACCCAGATGTCTGGAGTATTCTGGATATGTGTTTTGGGGGGTATGGCCTTTCCCCATCTGGACCCGCCATGGGGGGTGGGGAATCAATGGGAGACACACCCCAGATAAGTCCAGAGGAGGTGGGGAAGGAGTCAAAGAGCTGCCTGAGGAGCAAAAAACTTTGTGGAAAAAAATTATTTCATGTATGCTGAACAACCAATAACAATGAAATAATCACTTATTTGAACTATAAATAGAAAAGTGTGGGTGGTGGTGGGGGGCGGAGAACAATGAAAGACTAGCCAACCTTAATACTGGAATATTTCCCGATGGCCCACTGCTATGTGGGCTCCTCCCCACCCTGCAATTACCGAATATTCTTTTATACAACTAGTTGACTAGGTGTCTTAAGGGGAGCGTGCTGTTTCATTTCACTGACAATATACTGCCATGTACTCAATAAATGGAACATTGCACGTGAAATGGTGACTGCATCTTAATTTTTATGGGAGGAAGTGAAGAGCACTCATATTCTCCACACTGATATCTATTATAGAACGTTCATTTTTTATTTAAACTGGAGTTGTCGGTGCTCTGCAAGTTAATACAAAATTCAAACATAAAGCCAGTGCATCAAACTGAAGTAGTATGTTAATGTGAGTGTGTAACCTATGGTATCCAGTACCAACTCTCCAGGTGCCTCCCCCCCATATCTCAATCTGACCTAGGAGTAGGGGAAAGTGGCAGGAATCTAATCTGAATTCCTCCACCTTTCAGGTTTGTCCTCCTTCAGCACTGGCAGAGCAACATGGGGAAACATGGCCTGCACGTCCCTTGTAAGGTACCAGGTGTGACTAAAGAGAAAGCACAAGCTTCCAGTGCTACCAAGCATTCGTCTACCATGAGAGCTAAACAAAAATCATGAACAGTCAATAGTAGTTCTGACTAGAAAATATTTGACTTTATTGTGAAATGTTTTTTTCTTTGCACAGTATACTTCAATCTTTGGTTGATAGACTCAGTAATGAAATGCTAATTTGCTCTAGTGCCAAAGTACATTGCCAGAGCCTTCAAGTGAGCCTACAGAGCATAACTACGAGCCATTCGGTTAACTGTCATCTCTAGTCTACAAGCTGGAATTACAAGCATGCAGGTTGTGTTTAAGTGTCGTATTAACTATTAGAAGGGTAGCTCTATTTTGAGAGTGGGGGGGGTTACTATTGGTGTGAAGCAAATGACAATTATAACTGTGTTATATACCATCTTTGCAAGCACCACCCACATCTCTGAAGTGGTGCTCCAGGCTTGCAAAATCGAGAAAGGTGACTGATGAGTCAACAAAAAGACCTATGAACAGACAAGGCAAGACAATGATTTTCAAAGCAAAGGCAAACAAAAGGCAAACAAAAGAGAAAATTAAGCAAACAAAAAAGCACTTTAGGGATCAGGTGCATGGATTAAAATAGACTTTATGAATCAAACTGCATAAGTTAATTGTCAAAATTATTACAGTATTCATTAAAAACATCTGTAGCATTAGTTACAATACACATCAGCAGTCATTAGATGAAAAGATCTAAGAACACGGTATAATTTTATCTCTTTAGAAGCAAGGCATTCATGTCATCCTCAGATTCTTTACTAGGGTGTTTTAAATTAATTGAACCATTTTTAAAAGAGTATTCATGGTCTGCAATTAGTAGCGCACTGCAACACAGATGGGCCTGGCTGACCCAGACATTTCTAACTATCTCCTTCCGTGAAGTCACACTCATGCTATTTGTAACGCAGATATACTGGGGATGCTGCTGACCCATGTTTGTGGCGACCAGCTGTACAACACTGCACGGAACCTGCTTGGGCCCACTGTGGAGGGTCCACTAAGCGAGTAGGAAGTTGACAAAAGTTTAGTTGCAGTGATCTTACCTCAAGTATGAAATGAAGCAAAGAGAAAAATGGGTATGTTTATTATCTTCCAACTGGTGACTGGATTTAGACTTTTTTGTCAACTTCACAGTCTTTAAGTAACTCAAACATTTGCAACTGATAGATATATTTCAATACTCTAAGCTTTTAATTACTTGTGTTTCTCTCCTTGCAGTAAAAATGTCTGTGATCCACGCTAAGGCTCTAACCCTGAGTATGCAGTACAGAGACTGGGTTTTGAAACAGGGGCAGACAATATGAAGACATGATAAAGCAAAATTCTCAATTTACCACATCAGAATATAAAACAGCTGATGGAGGAACTGCCAATCAGTGACTGCATATCCTGAAGAAGAGGCTCCACCGCGAAACATCTGTGTGCCTAGCAGTTCTACTACAAATTCTTGCGGTACAGCTAAATAAAATAAGTTTACTATTTTAATATCTGGTGAGTCACTCTTCCCGGTTCTTCCTTTGTGTTCCTTTTGCTCCCATGTCAGACTAGATGACTTGTCTGATCACGCACAAGACTTGTTAGCAATAAAGCCTATATCTCAAAATCCCCCCATACATTACATGCCATCCATCCATCATTCACAACAAACACTAAAATGCATGCAGCCTTTTTTTTTGGGGGGGTGGGGGGCTTGTTTCTGTAGTAAGCAATTTTCATCAAGTGGAATACTAATTAATGGAATCAAACTGGTTCTAAGCAGAAAGTAACATATGAATTTGATGCAATTCTTGCACTGCAAAGCTCAACTATAAAGTAACAATGAATTAGCTGGCAAATATGTATAAAGTAATTAGCCAGTAAATACATGCTGAACACATATACAAGCAGGTGGCTCTGGGTATGGCCGTTAGTCTGTCATGAACGTGATGTAGTTCTACCACTTATGAATCTGAACTTCTACTTCTTTAAAACAGCCTATGCAACGGCCTTGAAAGTTTTCTTTGTGCAGTTGAAACACTTGAATAGAGTGTGACACTTAAGGCCTATAACCGTTATCATAAGCCTTTGAGATAGTTAAGATAATAAATTCTGTCCTCCGATTGTTTAACCTGCCAATCAATTTTTAGGGCTGATCATTAGGTGAAACACGTTCTCTGTGGACAGTACAGTACAAGGGAAGCAGGCAGCAAAGCCACTCATGGCAGGAAAACTCCTTGTTTGTTAAATAACTTTTGAAACTTTTTTTTTTTTTAAACTCCTTACTTGTAACAGCAATAACTACCTATTTTTGGACATTTCTGGGTAAATAAAGAACCAACTGGGTTGGGATCCTGACGAAAACTCTTCCAGAAAGTTGAGAACCATCAAGCAATCCTTAGCGCATCCTTTATTTTTTTTGTTACTTACATTAACAGAAACAGAAATGTTATTCCACAATTACCTGTGTTGCTTGTACTAATGTTGCTATGGAGAGTTCCTCCCCAGGACCACCGATTTTGTTTCGGTCTTGGCTTGTGGCTTCTCTCAACTGTGCGGCGTATAACAGCTTCATGGCGTTCCTAAAAGAAACAGAACACAATGCACAATTTTTTTTTTTTTTTTTTTTTTTTAACTGCAGCCTCAGGCCACACTGGGGTGGCACTGCTGTACTACATCAACTTCTGGAGATTATACAAGTTGAAACTTTATGAGCTGAAATCAGTGTCATTAAAATGGACTGCTAAGCATCCTGATTTCATTAATGACTGGAAGCCTGGATTCAAATCCATGCTCAGATAACAAGAGGAATGGGTGTGAGGTGTCTGCGCAATACTAACCCCTCCCTCCTCACAAACACGCACACAAAACTACTACTGTACACATAAGTAGGCCAATACAGCACTTCTTTAATAGGTGCAAGGGTTAAATCGGACAGGAACCCCACTTTACAAAATAGTATGAGAGTTCCCGCACTTCTGTCATTTTTCAGCACTGAATACTATTGGAGAGCTGGACAGCCCCCCCACACAAACACTTACAAATCTAGAGGTGAGAGTTCTCCACCTCAACATTCCCAATTTCCATACCTTCTACCACTAGGAGGAGTCATTACTGTACCTTAACACGCGCACATATATATATATACACACACACACACACACACACATGCACAAGTGCATTATGCCACTTAGAAAAAATTTTACGGCTGGGGCACCTATCATTAAGGACTGGATTATCCTGGTTAATGCCACCTGCACTATAGAAACCCTAACATATGCTGTGTGACAGCAGGAAAAATGGCTGAAATCAATGGAATCGGTGACTCCTGTCTGTCATGGCCAGGAATCCAACTGTTGTACCCTGAGGGCGAGACACAGACTGGTAACACCGGGCGTGGGGGGGTCTCCTCATATTCTACTCGTTCAGGGGCCTGCACAAGGCAACATGACACTCTCTGTTCCTTCTTTTTTTCTCACTTTATGTGTTGTACAGTGTGAATATAGACAAGGTTACGCAGATGACAGTTTCTGTAACCATTGTCTGTCTCAGAATACTGTTGTGGTGGTGTTCTCATATTCTGTTTTGTCCCACATCTATCACAGAAAATCTAATAAACTTTGATTATAAAAAGAAAACCGTTTTAGTTCTCCTAAAGACATTTAGAATTAATAGTTTACTTTCTTTGCAAGGCAGGGAATGTTACATTTTCTTATACCACGTGACCAGATTTAGACCACTCAGGAACTAGGATTTTGTCGGGCCCAATCTTAAAAATGTGATAATCACAGTGCAACACATTAGATACGTGTTAAACAGATAGGAAGGAGAGAAAGAGAGATGGCTATGCACTGATTATGACCTATACATTCCTAGAAACTAGTATGTGTTTGCAAAACACACTTACTTTTTCTCGGCTTATGAAGCAGGGGGCAGATCTGAAGGAGCCAGAGTCCCCTCTGACTAAATTACAGTTTTACTATGTATGACCCCTCTGACTGTCAAACACAACAACAACTCCATGCAGTGTTCACACAATAATTAGATAAGATCTAGGGTTGGCCCGAAACAGTCTCTAGATAGCCACATGACTAATACTGGTGAGGGTCCCCAATCATTTTATGACCGCTTCTCTGCCATGATAAAGTTAAACATTAAACCACACCTAAAAAAGCTGCACAGAGGCACCTCCAAAATGAGTGTACGCTGCACTTCACCCCTTGCCAGACACATTAGTACTCGAATACTGACTGCACTGACATTCAGAATATAATTTTTGTCACTTACATTACATCTCAAAGTGCTTTACAAAGCAATGCACTAGAGACTGGTAGTGGAGGGACTATGTATAGATAAACACAACAGTCACTAAAGCATCAACAACATCCACAAACTGCAACTGTCAATCACAGAACCTATCTTCTCGGGAGGGGGGAGGGATTAACTCCCCAGGGAAGTCACCAAGCTGTAGCCTTAAGACCTGGGCCTTCATTTTTCATTTGTAAAGTTTGACTCCTATACCTAACCTAAGCAGGCTATGAACCCAGTCCAGCTCCGTAAACAATGCCTGGGCCTGAACTTTCCATTATAAATCACTGATGTGATTTTAGCCAATCAGCGCACTGAGCCACTGTGCCGCTTACCTTGTGTATGGTGGTCTCTCATGCAGGAATGTTAGAAGTGAACCATTCCACTTCAGAGATGGAGGGGAGAATGGGCTTTAACTTTTGACATTAACAAAGAAAAAAACGACTTGAAACTTATTATAAACCACTCTAGCTAACTTGAGTGATTTATAATAAGTTTAATAGAACCTCCCCTGGGTGTCTGTTATAGTATGAACGATTCTTCTTGTGAGATTTGGGCAGCCAAAATCACTCAGCTTCGTAGTCCTCTGATCCAAATCTTGCACCTGGAGTCTCTTATACCATAAGAGATAGCCAGCGAAGGCCCTATTATGAAATCCTGCTGGCTCTTCTGCTTACTCTTTCCGAAAAGTGCCACGGGCTCTTTGTAACTTTCACTTGGAAAACTGCAAATGGGCAGCAGGGATCTTAGTTTAACATCTCTTCCAAAGGACAGCTTCTCCAGCCCAGCTCACCCTCGCCATCTCACCTTAAGATGCAGGATGGACCAGTGGTTACAGCACCAGCTTGGGAACCAGGGGATCACAGGATCAAACCCCTCCAGAGCCAAATATGTAAGGTGCAACTCTGAGCAAGTCACTTAACTTCCCAGTTCTTTAGTCCACTCAGCTGTGGAAATGAGTGGAAGTAAGACTCCAAAGAACATGAAATATTTAATCTCAGCAGAGCTATCCTGGGAACATAAACTGAAAAAAATTAATTACTTTTGCTATCTCTGCCTAGTACACATGGATGGCAAAAGCCATCAAGGAGCTTTCTTTCAACCATGAATGCAGTAGTGATAACCAAAGGGAGACAGCTCCCTGAACTTCTCCTACATTCAAATCTCATAGGATGGGCAAGAGTAGTCACTAACCATAGAACATACGCGGACCACAACTGCAGAAATGGATACAAGCAGGACCCCACTGAAAATGAGATATTGCATCTCAGCTGGACTATCCTGGGTACAAAACTATAAAACATTAATAAAGTGAAAGATATATTTGGTGGTCACCTTCAGACAGGAACAACAGGTGCCTAGCAGTTTAGCTGACACAGAATGATCATGTTACCCAATCACTGAGTACATGTACCAAACTTATCCTTATCTACTGAACTTTTGCTATATATGCTACAAGACTAACATGTATTTTGGTCAACATTTGGCCTGTAGTGACCCTGAGCTATGAAGGCTATCTAACTCATTACTTCCAATAGCTTCATATGAAGTCCAAACTATCCATTGTCTACCTGACACAAAAAGGCCGCTCAGGTAATAATGAGTAACAGAGGAACAAGCAGCCAAGACAAGGTTGACTAGGCATTTTCATACAAAATCCTGTTTTTTTGTAACAGTCCACATCATAACAGCTGCAACTGGCTTGAAATGTGCTTTAAGAGCTTGAAAGACTACAGGAACTCTTTTAAGTTTGATGAGAAGATCTAAAATCCAGGATGGCTGGTTTGCCTTTGCACAAAGTTTGTGGGAGCAGTTAAGTACAGTAATAACATCGTCTACAGTTGGCCAGAGTATACACAATGTGTGTATAAGGTTTTATGTAATAGGTTTACCCTATATCTTGTACCACTGGATGACTCCTATTTCTTGGATTTCATATTTGATGTACTCTTTGTGTGTAATGTCTTTATCTGCGAAATGGATGTAATGTCAATCAATCAATCAAAATCTTTATTTAACCAGGTGAACACCGTTGAGCAAAGCTCATTTTCGAGGTGGACCTGGGCATAGATAAATAGTCAGGCATAGAAGGGTTACATACACAACAGAATCATAATACAAGTCCTAATACAATATAAACTGAACATAGAATAATGTACAGAATTCAGATGGATAACAGTACTGTTTCTTGGTAAAAAATATATATATAAATATACATGAGATTCTCTGGACTGTATGAAGGGAATAATAAATGCAAGTTGTATCACATGTGTCACATTAAATCTTATAAATAAAAAGTTTATTAAGAAAAGCTGCAAATTTAAACACCACATTCAACATGAGTTTCATACCTGACCCAGTGTTGTCACCTCTGGCAATTTCAAAAAGATTTTTAATTTAGGGCTTGAGATATTGAATGTTACAAGTCATGCAATGTTCACACATGTGAAAAGAGACAAAGAATGAGACTCCACTTTGCGTTGTAATGCCTTTATATGTTTCTAGTTTCCATGTCCACAGTGGTTCAGGTGCTCCCTGAGTCTCCGTTTCTGTTTGGTTCTCTCCCAAGTCTTCACGGGAAACTCAAAGGAATCTAGTAACATTTTATTGTAATGATGTAGCAGTGTTTCCCACCACCTGTTAAAGAGCAGTGACCATGTTCCATTTGTGTATGGACAGTTCCAAGCTTAACAGCAGGAATGTTACCCCTGCTCATGCTGTGTAACCCTCAATGCCATTCTCCCTCAGAAATCTGTCTAGTCCTGCATTGAAAGCTGGAACAGTGCTAGTTTCCAAAACCTCTCTGGAGTGGCTACTCTGCATGTTAACCACCCTGTGTGAATGTAACCGGCTCCCCGCAGTTGGTCACCCTGAAGCCCTACACCATAGGATGGGGCCAACCAGAGTCCATGGAGGTAGATAAAAAGTGAGATAATGGACTTTGATGTTTGAGCGGGCATCGAAAGCACACTGACTCCAAAAATGTAATGTTCTCCCAGTGTTAGGGTCAAGCAACGTAGCATATTTGTTAGGCCCTAAGATTTCATCCTCCTTGAAGCAAGTCAGCCAGGTGCTGAGCCCCTTAGGGGAACGACACAGATATAAAATGCATTCAGTCCTTTTCTTCCACCCACACATATGCTTATGGCAGGACATTTTCACGCAGGAACTCGGTAAGCAGTAAGACATGACATGGCATTAGCTGGCTGGGGTTAATATGCACCCAGGTGGGTAGTGAGGCATGAGGCATATATGCCTTAATCTGAGGTGTGATCTTTTTTTCTCTGCCTAGGGCTTTGCTGTTTCATGCAAACAGAAGATGTGAGAGAAGGCACCCCTGCCTGCTGTCCCTGTTTACTGGGAATTTGTCTGACAAAATTTTATTCACTCACACCACAGCTGAAAGTTCTGCACATGTAGCTTTAATCCAAGTTATAAACGTTTCTCCAAAACTGAATTTGTCCAAGTAGCATCTAAGAAGGACAGTCCTGATTGACAAATGCCATCTCTGTGTCTATCGCGATAAGCAGGGACCGCTCTTTATGGTCTTTGGTGCTGACAATTATGTTAAATAATTTTCCAATATTAGTCTATATAAGTCTATCCAATATCAAGTATGTTGGGTTGCTCACTATCAAAGTCACTACTGTGTGCTGCAGTCTTGTTGCTGTCACTTAAGCAAATCACTTAGCATCCTAATTTAGTAATGAGATTGGTCTAAAACCTGATTGCACTTGGTGGAATCTTTGCCCAGTTTCAGAAGTACTGAGATTAGTGCCTCTCCATGGTGGAAGAGTAAGGTTTGCTGACAAAAAGCACCTAGCTTTACCTGAGCTTTTTCTTCTAGGTTTGCCTGAAAGGACAGAGCAAGGAGCAACATTAACAGGGCAAGGAGAAACAGTAAGGCTTCTTTTGGCTAAGCAGAGTTACTGTCTTGTTACTATTTTGTTTTGTGCTTACAGGTTGTGCTTACAGCTCTTGTTACTGTTTTGTGCTTACAGGTTTTACAGTTTGATCTCTCTTTAGGCTAAGCAAAGTTACTGTTTTGTTACTATTTGGTTTTGTGTAGGGGCACCAGATTTTGGGATGCCAAAAAGAGGACACTTAGTCCCTCCCCTGGTGAGCTCTTGTGCCAGACCCCAAAAGTAACTAGGTTTAAAGTATCCACCGCCTTCATAGCTCATTTACAAGGAGGTCCTGGGTAGAAGAGAGTAAAAAAATTATAAAAATAATAATAGTGCAACAGGATAGAGAAGGTACATGAAGAAAATTTGGCTGCTGGAAAAGAGGTCATCTGGTAACCCTAGTTTTGTGCTTACAGGTTTTGCAGTCTCTTTCTCACATTGAAGGAGCTAATTTATTTTCTTACATGGCTCTTCCAGGGGATTAGGAGTGTAACTGGGAGGTGGAGCTGACAAAGGCTTAGTACCTTCCATCAGAAGGAAGATTTAATAGGTCAGGTTACCGTAACTTTCATCTGGGGGAGCGGAGCTGTGGTTGGTGGTGTTTGTTGGAGCCACTGCCAAAGACTGATTGTTTTTCTCTACAGGTACCTCTAATGATTTTCTGCAGGGAAACCTGTTCCAACCTTTGTGTTCATATTTTCCTTAAAACAGCTGCTCTAAAATCATGACAGGAGAATACACAGTCTTTTTACTTTCTAGAAGTCACCCAAGTGGATCTGCTCCAGCCTCTCCAACCTAAAATATTCTAGTAGCAATGGAGATTGTCACTTGTGGACAATGTGGGGCCCTATTCGGCAGGGCGCCCTTCCATGGCCTGGGTCAATGTCCGGCTTGCTGGGTTACAGCCGACCTTAGGGCCCTGCTGAGGGAATCATGAGCCACAATACATAAGCTCCAGGTCGAATTGCAAAGCTACAGGCACCCGCTCATCCCACCTCTGTCCCAGTGGCACACAAATGTCAGCACTGGTCCTAAGCAGGATCCAGAATCGGAGGGCTGGCATGTGGTCAGGAGGGGGAGGCAAGGCCGTGTGGCAAGAACTAAAACATGAACATCCAAAAACAACACGCTTATATATATAACAGATCTGCACCACTGGTAATGAAACCAGTCACTGGGCATTGTGGTGCTTCTAGGGAATGGCTTGCAGAGTGAAGCATGATCAAAAAGGATAAAGCAAACAACAGCAACAGGGACAAAAGGAAACTTATCATAGTGGGAGATTCCATAAGCCACGGAGTGGAATCGCACATAAATTCAAACGGCGGTACCAAGGTCATTGTCAAGTGTCTCCCAGGCACATCTGCAAAAAGGGACACAAAACGCATTGAGCAGATTGTGCGAAGGGAGGATAGAATAAAACACGTAGCTGTTCATCTAAGGACAAATAACTTGTCCAATCAATCAGTTGCAGGGACAAAGGAACACACTATACAACTAGCTAACAGAATATCCTCTCTTTTGTCCCCACTGGAGTGGGTGGAAGCAGCAAGAGGGTCAGAGAGGATGACATACACAAGTTTAACTTATGGCTGAGGGAATGGTGCCAGGAAAACGGCTACCATCTCATCGGCAACTGGCAGTCCTTCTGGGAGAGGGGCTTCTTTTAGTACTATGGCCTCCACCTGACAAAGGAAGGGGTGAGGGCACTTGGTCAAAAATTTGATGTGTACACAGTCCATTTCAACTGAAGGCTGGAGAGGTGGTGACGACACCTACCAAGGCAAAGGGTACGAAGGTGACTACCCCCCTGACAGTTGCAAATGATAGGGTAACTACTCCAAAGCACGATAATACCATATAAATTAGGGAAAACTATCTTGTCAATACCTGCAGCAAAACTCTTTGACAACATTTTTCATCCAAAACCACAGGTACAGATCCTAGGAGTTCTGGCAGGGGTACAAACGAGGTGCAGAAACTTTTCCAACAAAACCACAGGTGCAGACCGAAAGAGCACCATAAATCTTTCACCCGAAACCACAGATGCAGACCAAAGGAGATCCATTAAGGGTACTAAAGAGGTGTGGCAAAACAAAAGGAAACCCACCTGTGCTAAGAGTGGGGGTAGAACATGCGGGGCAATGGCAATAAATGCCAGAAGTCTGGCGAACAAAATCCCTGACCTCACAGCCATCATGGCAGAAGCCAAACTCGACTTACAGTAGTTGCCATGGTGGAAACGTGCTTTACAGAGAACCATGGTTGGTACATGGCTATCCCGGGCTACCACCTGTATAGAAGGGACAGGAAGGGTAGATAAGGGGTTGGGTAGCACTATATGTCCAGCAGGGAATCAAGACTACAGGGATTCAGGGGATCCCGGATGAGTCAGAAGCACTATGGGTAACAGCTGAGACAGGATTGGGGCAGCCATTAGGATAGGAGTCATCTACAGGCCCTCGTCGCAAGGGGATATTGGGGACAAGGAAATGATGGAGACATTCCACAAAATGACAGACAAGGGTGAGACAATAATAGTAGGGGATTTTAACTTGCCAGACAAACTGGAAATCTTGTACAGAATCTTCATCAAGAGGAAGGGACTTTGTAATGGTCCTGCAGGGTGCAGGGCTGAGGCAGCTTGTGGAAATTCCTACCAGAGGTGAAGCTGTCCTGGACTTGGTTTTAACTAACAGCGACAGGGTAAAGGAGATAGAGGTGGGGTGCCATTTAGGAAATAGCAACCACTACATGGTGGGATTTAAAGTAAACACTAGTGAAGACATTAGTCATTCCACAATCAGGGTTCTAGATTTCAGAAAAGCAGACTTTCGGAAGATGAGAGATCGCCTGTCAGTGAGTCTTAGATACAGGGAAGAGAAAGGAGTAGACGAAATGTGGGAGTATCTCAAAGGAGCTATCACAGAGGTAACTGAACAGTATGTCAGAAAGGTGAGCAAGGCAAATAAGAAAAGGAAACCCCTCTGGTTCTCCAGGGAGGTGGCTGCAATAGTAAGAGAGAAAAAGAAGGCATACACAAAGTTTAGTGTGTCAATAAAAGATGAGGATAAGGAAACCTATAAGGTAGCACAGAGGGAAGCTGGTAAGGCAAAAAGGAAAGCTAAAGGCCTGACTGGACTGAGGATTGCACAGAGGGTAAAGGAAGGAGATAAAGCCTTCTTTAAGTACATAAGGGAAAAGAGGAAAACCAAGGGAGGGATAGTTAAACTAGTAGATACTGGAGGGAAACTGGTAGAAGAAGATTGAGAGAAAGCAGAAGTCTTAAACCAGTACTTCTTTTCTGTGTTCACCAAAGAGAATGCAGGGGATGGGCCAAGCCTGCATAGCAGCAACACCCAGGGACTGGGGGCTGACACAAGCCCCTTCACAGGGGCTCATATCTTAGAAGCTTTAAATAAACTAGAGGTGGACAAGGCCTTGGAACCGGATGGGATTCACCCTAGAGTTCTCAAGAAGCTGGGGAGTGTACTAGCAGCACCCCTAGCAGAACTATTCACCAATCACTAGAGAGTGGTACCATACCAGAGGACAAGCAGGGAGCAGGGAGGAGGCTGGCAATTACTGTCCAGTAAGCCTCATGTCTGTGGTAGGGAAGTTGATGGAGACACTACTCAAATAGAGAATCATAACGTGTCTAGAATCCAGTGGGCATCAAGACCCAAAATAGCATGGGTTCATGGCAGGTAGGTCTTGCTTAACTAACCTGGTCGACTTCCTCGACTGGGTTACAAGGATAGTAGATCAGGGAGCGGCAGTAGATATCGTCTATCTGGACTTTAGCAAAGCCTTCGACTCTATTCCACACAGAAGGCTGGTAAGGAAGCTAGACCACATGGGGGTGGGCAGGGAGGTGATTGAGTGGGTGAGTAGTTAACTGACAGGGAGAGCACAGAGAGTTCAGATAAATGGGTCATTTTTAGCTGAGAGGGAGGTCACCAGCGGGGTACCATAGGGTTTGGTACTGGGCCCCCTACTCTTCAGTGTGTTCATAGCATACATTGCAAATGGGCTGGAAGGTAAAGTGTGTCTATTTGCTGATGACACCAAGATTTGCAACAGAGTGGACTCCCCTGAAGGTGCGAGGAGTATGACTTCAGACTTAAGAAACTGGAGGAGTGGTTGGAAACATGGCAGCTGAAATTCAATGCCAAAAAGTGCAAAGTCATGCACTTAGGCAGAAACAGTCCTAAAGAGGATTACCACCTGAGAGGAGAGATGCAAGCCTCCACCAGCCAGGAGTGGGACCCAGGGGTCATTATATCAGAAGACTTGAAAGTGAGTAAACAGTGCGAAAAGGCGGCACTAAAGGCAAGTGGCATGCTGGGCTGCATTGGGAGGGGAATCACAAGTCGCAGGAGGGAGGTGGTGTTACTACTCTACAGGGTGCTGGTGCACCCCCATTTGGAGTACTGCATACAGTACTGGAGACAGCACGTCAAAAGGGACGTAGATAGCATCAAGATGGTGAAGAGGAGGGCCACGAAAGTGATTCAGGAACTGCACCATATGGCATACCAGGACAGGCTGAGGGAACTCAGCATGTACTCCCTGGAACAGAGAAGGGAGAAGGGCTGAGACTTTTACAAATATGAGGGGTATAAATAAGGTTAACATTCAGGAGCTTTTCCAATTGAAAGAGTGGGAGAATGAGAGGGCATGACATGAGGCTGAAGGGAGGGAGGTTAAGGAGTAATACAAGGAAGTTCTTCTTTACAGAGAGGGTGGTGGACCCATGGAATAGCTTACCCAAGGAGGTAGTGGGGGCCAAAATGGTAAGCGAGTTCAAGAACGCATGGGATAGACATAAAGAAAGCATATGGAAAGGCATAGGAGGGGAGGAGGAATGCACCAGGTAGGTTCTTGGGCAGACTAGATGGACCTTGCAGTCCCCTTCTGCCATCACTTTCTATGTGTCTATGTTTCCACATGAAGCCACCACTTCTTTCTGCTTATGGTACTTGTTAACAAATTAAGTTGGAAGAAAAGCTACCAATTTAGACCAGAAAACTTTGTAGACTCCTATGCTAAATCCAACAGGGGCTATTGTCTTGCCTGAATGTATAGCTTTTGTAGTTTGGGTGGTTTCCTCTCTATTTAGCATGTTTCAATTCAGTCAGTAAATCATCATATTTACTGGTATCTTCTTTGATTACTAGTTGTAAAACTTTATTGAACATCCACAAGCTGTGGTTAGCCACTCGTCCTTATATTTGAAAGTTTCTAGCTTGCTAGTGGGAATTCTGTCACTCTTAAACCTCTGGGCACTTGATTTTTGCTGATGTACTTTTCTAGTGTAGTGATATCGTAAGTTAACAGAGAGCTTCTGGAAGCCATCCACAAGATGGCAACAAAAGAGGAGATGTTGCTGGTAGATGACTTCAGAAACAGGCTGGCCCAGTGGTGCTGAGGGTTGAGAAGCTGGATGCCACACCTCGCGCCACACTGGCGACCCATGTTCAGGACTGGACTTGGGTTGTCAGGAGTCAGCAGGGGAGGGAGGTGATTGAGTATCTGGAGGACTGCTCTCCCCTTCCGGGGTGGGCACCGGAGCTCACATCGCTCTCTAGTGGCCCCCGTTGGAGGTCGTGGACCCAGCAAGAGTAGTGCCGATGTAAGTGAGGCAGAGTGGCAGCGGACATCAGCATGTTGGTGCTCAGACATCATGGCATGTCCACACTCCGAGAGGAGAAACCAAGGAAATACCTTGAAGATCCAGTGGAGAGGAAGGAGACTCTGTGGACCTGCCCACATCCTGCTGCTGATCTTGCCCTCATCAGATCTCCCATGCCCGACCTGATCTCATGAACGTCACTCTAATCTCAGAAAGGTTGCCAAGGGAGGGCCCTCTCCTGGGGGGGGTGATCTGGGGGACTGGACGTACCATGGGGTCAGGAGGAAGACTGATGGAGGGGGTTTCAGGCTGGGAGTAGTGGCAGCCAGTTGAGTGGGTGTCTGGAAGGATGCCCTGAACCTCCGGAGCAAAAACAGAGATCACAAAAAAAAAAAAAAATGTTACCAGAAATTGAATGGAGCATCCCAGTGGTGGCAACAGCCAGGGGCAGAGACATTCTTGACTCCCTACTATGGGCAGGCCTCAAGCAGCTTGTGCTTGAGCCAATCCAGGAGAGAGTGATTTTAGACCTGATTCTAACCAACAGAGACAGAATTATGGATATCAGGGTGGGTGACCACTTGGGGTCCAGTGACCATTGCACAGTGTGCTTCAATATGAGTACTGAAACAGGGTCATGCCACACAAAAGCAAGGGTTCTGGATTTTAAGAGGGCAGACTTCACAAAGATGGGGTCGTGTCTCAGGGAAGCCCAAGTAGGGGGAGAGAAAAAGTGGGGGTAGAGGAACTATGGGCCCATCTAAAAGGAGCCATAGGGAAGGCAACTAACCTATGCATTCGGAAAATAGGCACAGGCAAGAGGAAGAGGAAACCACTATGCTTCTCGTAGGATGTGGCTGGGAAAGTAAAGGCAAAAACATTGACGTTCAGGAAATATAAGGAGTCACAGAAGGAAACGGACAGGGCAATGTATCTAGAAATGCAAAGGGAGGCAGGGAAAGCAGTTAGGAGTGCCAAGGCGAAGATGAAGGAGAAAAAAGTAAAAGAGGTTAAAAAAGGAGATAAGACTTTTTATCGGTACATTAGCGAACAAAGGAAGACTGGGGGGTACTGTTAGGCTAAAAGGGGAGGGAGGAAGGAATGGGAGCAGAAGGAGACCAGGATAAAGCATCAGTCCTGAACAAATATTTCTGTTCAGTTTTCACAGAGGAAGGGGGAAGGGGAGAGGGTCACAGCTAAGATCCAGGACTGGCGGGGAGGTGGACAACAGTTGATTTACAGAGGAGAGAGTCCTAAAAGAACTCACTAAAATAAAGGTGGACAAGGCAATAGGACCAGTCAGGATATACCCTAGGGTATTAAAGGAGTTAAGGGAGATACTGGCTGCACCAACATCCCTGTTCAACAGGTCACTGGATACGGGAGAGGTTCCAGAGAACTGGAGAAGGGCCAATGTAGTCCCTCTCCACAAAAGTGGGAGCAGAGAAGAGGCAGGTAACTACAGACCAGTCAGTCTGACCTCAGTGGTAGGGAAAATTATGGAATTGCTACTAAAAGAAAGGATAGTGGAGCACCATGAAGCTAGTGGAGCACAGGATCTGAAGCAGCTCAGATTCACAACAGGAAAATCGTATCAAAAAAATATGATAGATTTCTTTGACTGGGTAACCAGGGAGGTGGATCAGGGGAAGCGGTGGATGCAGCCTACCATGACTTCAGCAAGTCGTTTGACACTGTTCCACATAAGAGGCTGATGAACAAGCTGGGTAGCCTGGGATTGGGTCACAAGGTGGTAAACTGGGTTGGGAATTGGTTGAGGGACAGAACACAGAGGGTGGTGGTAAATGGAACTAAATCTGAGGTAGGGAGGGTGACTAGCGGGGTGCCACAGGGATCAGTTCTGGAGCTAGTACTCTATAATGTCTACATCAGTGACACTGCAGAGGGGCTGGAGGGATAGGTATGTCTCTTTGCGGATGACACCAAAATCTGCAATAGGGTGGGCAGTCTGGGAGGGGTGGAGAAAATGAGATGGGACCTAGCTAAGCTGGAAGAATGGCCTAGCTAAGCTGGAAGAATGGCCCAGAGTGTGACAGATAAGACTCAATGCAAAAAAGTGCAAAATCATGCACTTGGGGCGCAGGAACTCAGGGGAGGATTACATGATGGGAAAGAATTGTTAGAAGCCACACAACAGGAAAGAGATCTAGGAGTGATCGTATCAGACAACCTAAAGGTAGCCAAACAATGTGCCAACGCTGTGGGGAGAGCCAGTGGGATGCTGGGGTGCATAGGGAGAGGTATCACCAGCAGAAGAAAGGAGGTAGTGATGCCACTATACAGGTCATTGGTGGGGCCTCATTTGGAGTACCATGTCTAGTTCTGGAGGTCACATATCTGAAAGGACATAGATAAGGTAGAGTCTGTTCAAAGAAGGGCAACAAAATGGTACAGGGCCAACACCAGAGGTAATATGAGGAGAGACTGGAGGAATTCAATATGTATACCATGGAGGAGAGGAGAGGAGAGGAGAGAGAGAGGGGTGACATGATAAAGACCTTCAAGTACCTAAAGGGAATAAATAAGGTATAGGAGGGAAGCATCTTTTAGATGAAAAGATGCTCTAGAACAAGGGGACATGACAGGAAACTGGAAGGGGGTAGATTAAGGGGTAACTTGAGAAAGTACTTCTTCATGAAAAGGGTAGTGGGGGAATGGAACAGCCTCCCAGCAGATTTGGTTGGGGCAAAGTCAGTGGGGGAATTCAAGACTGCATGGGATAGACATAGGGGAACCCAAGTGGTTCAATACAGGAGGCCATGCCATGGATCAAGTAGGAACTGAGGCATTTTATTTGTAAGTAGGGAAAAAAGGGCAGACTGGATGGGCCTGGTGGTCCTTATCTGCTGTAAATAATTATGTTTCCTCACCAGTAATAGGTTCTTTTAATTTTGCTATGTCTGCCTGGGAAAGCAGTGGCAGTTGGACTTTCCTCAAAGATTCTAGTCTATCCCTTTGAGCCCCAAGCCCTTTCTTCCTTTCTATATATACAGCCACCATTAAGAGTAGGCCTGGTGCCTAATAGCAAATTAGAAACGGAAATACTGAAAGTTACACATTGTGTAGTTTCTGATAAATTTAATGTTTGCGAGGTGGCACACGTTGGGCAAGATGGCGCTGGTGACTAAAAATTTTCAGCCACGTGATCAGGACAACATGGTGGGTCTGTTACCACGGTGGAACCCCAGCATTAGAGGGGGCTGATACAATATAGCTACACTATGAGTGGCTGATCTGTATCTTGCTAATATTCCCACGTCTCTGCCCAAGTATACCTGGATTATATAGACAGGGTTTATTCCTCTCCTACTTGCATTTTATTTATGTAGGGAGGTCTCTCGTGCTTAGTCTCATTGGGCTCATATGTTTTGCTGGATTTAGGCTAGGCAACTAAAGGTTTCAGATATTTGAAATGCATGCTATAATTACATAGTTTCCATATAGAGTTCTGTAAGAATGTACTGACTGCTAGCAGTAGAGCAAGTGATCTAATTATTGTGCATTTTATTCTTTGTGTATACTCCTAGTAGTGCACTAACTACAGTTATGACAACCATATAGTGTTCAGGTTGGGTAAACACACCAGTGTGATTCCACCCAGTGTTGAATAATCAGAAATGGAGTTCAAACATTCTGTATTGAGTAACAGTGAACTGCACTGATTATTGATATGCCATTTCTTGAAAGCATATATGGTATATGTATGCTATTAAATGCAATGAGACTAAATAAAAAAAAGAAATGGAAATACATTATTGAATAAAAATAGTAGTAATGCAGTGGTTTAAGTTATATCACCAGTGTAATGAAAAATGTTTTCCAAAAAGCTAGCTTTAGCTAAAAAATGTAAAATCATGCACCTAGAGCATAAGAACCCAGGAGTGGAATACAGGATGGGGGAGGTACTGACAGTCACTAAGCAGGAAAGGGACCTTGTGGTTATCATATCCTAGCCCCTGCTTCAGGCGGGCACCCTGCCCTGGAGTACGCAGAGCCATCTCTACAAGGATCCAAAGGTGACTCCTCACTTTCCTGCTCGTGGAACCCTCGCTCGCATTTAGTTTCTGAAGGCTTTGTCCTTGGTTTAAATCTTGGCGCCTTTTTGCGGAGACTGCTGCACTTCATTTTAGCCATCCCCAATGGACTTTCCCCATCTGTTAATTTTGGCCAACAGTACCTCATTTGTTTTAATCGCTGACTTGCCCAATTTTAAGGAAAGGCTGTGTGCTTAAATTCCTGCTCAGCATTATTGATTATAATTTCTGGTTGAGCAAAAGGGAACCTGGCGCCAGTTTCTAAACTGAAAGCAGCACTGCTGGCTGTGCGCAACCTACAGGCTGCTCTCCTGGGCTAGCGCTGCTGTTCTTTCTCTGGCAAACATTTCAAGAAGGCTCCACTGCCTAGTCACTGTTTTTAAAAGATTTTATCTAAGCCAGTAGAGCACTAAAGCTCTAAAACCCAAATTAGCCATTTTGATTTAAGCAGGCAGTGCTAGAAAAGGAACCTGGCACTCATTTTAAATTGTTTCCCTAATTGGTTTTGCAGTGGAATCGGTCAATTGGTTCCATAGCTACCTGTCTAATCAGCAGCAAGCCATAGCATTCAACGCAGCGTTGTCAGACATTTCGTCCATACATATCGGTGTCCCGCAGGGATCCATACTTGGCCCCCTGCTTTTCACATTTTCATAAATGACCTTCCATCCCTGGCACCTACATGTTCCTCCTTGCTTCTGGCGGACAACCTTGTCATCTACCATAGTGCCAGTAATGTATTAGACAAACAACTCCTTAGCTTTGGACTTCATGAACATACAGTCCTAGCTAACTGCCAATCACCTTGTTCTCAAGGTAGGCAAAACTCACTCTATGCCTTTTGGCTCTCCAGCTAGACTAAAAATGAACCAAAACTCCTTCAAACTATCCTGTGCTGATGGTTCCTAGCTGGCTAGCACTAGTTCCTTCAAATACCTGGGCATTCTGCTAGATGACTCCTTGAATTCGATCTCCACATCACTACCACTTGCAAATCCATTAATGCTAAAACAGGGGGAGCCTATCGTACTAGCTATGCCGTCACTCCTTTGGCTAGACTTGCTGTGGTGCAGGGCCTTCTGCTCCTGTCTTTAGCTTATGACTCTGTCACCTACCTAGGCGCGACAAAGACCTCCCTCCATAAATGGGACACCACTTATAATAATATTTGCCATTTTGCTTCTGCCTCTCCATGGTACAAACATCATTGTCAGCTCTATGCTGACCTACAATGGTCTAGTCATGCTGCTTACCGGCTCTTATCCTATGGGGCTCTTAAAGATCTTACAACAAGACCTGACCTCCCTCAATCCCTTGCCTCCTTACTACACTCCCAAACCCCCTCCTACGGTCTCCGCTCCAATGACCTAACCCTGCTCTATATTCCCAGATGCAAAACCTCTATAGGTGCTCGTGCCTTCTCCCTCGCTGTCCCTAAATATTGGAACTCTATCCCTCATAACATTCGCCTAGCCCCTACACATTCTGGCTTTAAGAAACTCCACCGTGAATATCTTCTTGCATCAAGTCCTTGCACCTGCCTCCATCCACCTTAAGCTCACCCTTCCATCCACCTTAAGTTCACCCTTTCCCGCTTTTTTCTTATTCTATTTCCTCCCCCTCCATGCTCTTTTTACCAACCTCTCCTTCCCCCCCACCCCTACTCCTTTATGTGCATTGGCCTTGTTAATGGCACTTACTGTATACTGTCTCATAATCACATGACTAGGGCCAATTTTTCTGTACTTGTATTGCACTTGTTTATTTCTGAATATCCCAGTACCTGTTCATATTACTTACTTGTACAACCCTGTAATTTCACTGTTCTTGTAAAATGTTTGGGTTTTTTTTCTACCGCTTAGCATTGTATGTATGTATGTCCTATTCTATGTGCTGCTTCACATTGTTGTTGTTCATGTATTTGACTTGTATCCTCCCAGGTCATGCCTGAAAATAGGCATCTCTATGCCTAGTGTACTCATCCGGTTATCAAAAGCAAATAAATAAATAAATCATAACTAATGAGGGTGTGAGGGAGGGCAGGGAGGGGGACACTGAAGCAGGGAGTTCCCTGTTCACCTGTCTGTTTTAATGGAGGCAGTATAGGGCTGTAGTTAAGGGCACTGAGCTGCAAACCTGGAGACTTGGGTTTGAATCCCATCAGCCCCCATTTGCACACTGTGTGACCCTGAGCAAGTCACCTAACTTCCTTGTGCTCCCAGGTCACAACTGAAAACAAGCTTCAGCTTAGTGTGCCTTTCCTGGTTAAACAAATTCCCTTTTCTTCCCTTCTTTAATTGTATTCTGTTTTTGGTGCTCAAATAGATCTACATTTTTGTTGTGCCTCCTGCACCCTCAGCCAGCCACTCCTTCTGGTTGCCAGTGGATCCACATCCCGCCATATTGGCCCCCAATGCCATCCGCCCCTCCCTTCACGCCCTGGTCAACGCCACATATCCCTTCACCAGGGGCCCCTTTCCTGGGCCCACGGGTGGGGAGATAGGGTCCAAATCAATACCGGGCACGTGACAGGGGATTGGCTCTTGGAGGCTACTCCACGGTTTTATGGTATGAGGAGATCACAGTGACCGTCATTTGGTCAGCCGAATGGCGATTTTCCATTTTCTCCCTAGCCCACCTACCTCTCACACATATTGGTCCAGTCACAGCGGCATCCTGGGGGTTGGGGTGTTCAACGACATGTCGAGATTCACACTGCCAAGAACCCCATACCACAAGCTATCACCAGGAGCCACCTAGCAAGCGGTCCAGTATCGTCCCCCCCCCCCGAGGGAAGCGTCTGAAGGACACTCTGCATTCCCTCCCCACCAGTCTCCGCTCCTGACATCTGGGTTCAGGGTGCGAACCTGGGTCACCAGCGTGCCAAGCAAACTCCCATCGCTTGGTGCCACAGAGCCAGATCTGATATACATTTTTTTTAACCTTGTATTTATCCTCCTACCTGCACCATCACTCCACTCTTTCAGACCCCCTCAAGTAGCCTTCCACAACAGCGCTCGGTGCCCCCAGGAGTCTGCTCTTAGAGTGTTCATTCGTTCAAGGACCCTCAGGTAACCCAGTATATCCCCCCAGCGGGGCGAGAGAAGGACACCCCAAACCTTCCCCCCTCACAACGGTGCAGTGAACGGGACACAGTGGAGTCTGCCCCCAGTGAGCGCCCATAACACGGTCCAGCTTGCAGGGGAGTTGTCACCTAGGAGTGACGGGCTCCATTTTCACTTGTTTTGGTGAACCCCCCCATCCCCGTCAGCATGCAATGAGGGCCAATGAGCATGGAGGCACGCTGAGATGTGCCTCCTGCTCCGCCCCTCTGCCAATGTCTACCCTGTCCCCTGTGCTGCTACTCCCTCCTACTGCACCATCCACCCAGGCTTCCCTAGGTGGTGGTACTGCAGCGGGAGCATGCAGGTAACCCCCCCCCGGAGAAGGAGAGCAACCGTTGGGTGCTCAATCCTTCTCCACCCCGGCCAACCCCCAGTGGCCCGTGCTCGTTCCCAAACTGGGTCGCCGGTGTGGTGCGGGGTAAGGCATCCAGCGCCTCAGCCCTCAGTGCCACTGGGCTGGCCTGATCTACATTTTTGATCATTTTGCAGACATACTTCTCAACCTCTCAGTATTAAAATGCATAGCACTGGCCTAAAAAATGCAGAGCAAATGCGCAGAACTTTTTTCTTTTAAAGAACAATGTGTCTAAGAACAGTGGACACTATGGGCTCCATTTTCAAAGCCCCAAAAATGCCGCAAGCACCTGGTGTGCTGATCGTTTGGCACACAAGGCTTGTGGCATTCTTCCAGACAGCGATCAGGATTTTCAATCCTGAGCACCAAATGCTGCAAGGTAGACCAGTTTTTCACTGGTCTAATGTGGGCCATTTGGGGAACCCTTTCTACGTGGCTTGCACCAAATCTTTGGTCCAAGCTGCCATAAACTGAGGAAACTGTCACAACTGCGCTCGATGTACTAAAATCGGGTGTGTCATGAACCCACTCCTGGGGGTCAGGTCCACTGAGCTCACAGTACCCACCCTTAAGTGCAATCCATGATGTGGGGGTGCCAGGGATACCCTCCTTGTGCTTTTAGAATGCTCGCTTAGGTCACAACTGCACCTCTGCCAGGAGGACCCAGGGCGCCCCTCTAACACTTGATAAGGGTGTAACACCAGTCTCGAGTCTTGTGGCCAAATATGAACCTTTCCTTGGCTATTACATGAAGGAAGACCCAGGTGTCACACTCTCTTTGGGGGGTAGCAGCGTAAAAACCTGATTTGACCTTCTCCCTACAGGACATGCAACAGCCTGGTTCTAAATCTCTACAGACTCTGGTATTCTTCCTATCTTTATCCAGATGTCTCTTGCAGACCCTTTTACTCAATTTGGTTGCTATTGGTGAGATCCCTTTTGGCAATAACATTTTTCACAGATTATTAATAAACCTTGTACAGTCACACACAAATGTAGAAATCTCACTCAGGCAGAATTTCTTTAAAAAAACAAATGTTTTTACTAAAATAAACAAATACAGTTACAACTAAAAAGAGAATATACCAATTTGAGTTACAATATGCAGAATCAAAATGGGAAAACTATATATAGAGAAACACACTAAAATTGTTAGCTGAAAGTCTACCTTATATTTGCAGGAAAATGAAGTCCAGAAAAAGGAGATGAAGGTTTTTAGTTTCCTTTAGTTCTTGGCAGCCAAACTGGATCTCAACAGTTTGGCTTCTGGTGTGTGTGTGTCAAGCAGAGTGTCCAGATGAAAATGTGTGTGTAAATGCCCTGATCTGGGCTATTTATATACCTGTCTGTGGATAGAGGCTGGCCCTTCCATTTTAGGCCACCGGGTGTCACTCTTGCACTTCCCCAACGCAATGTTCACCACCCAGCCTACATTTATGACACCTGACATTACAATCTCATACAGGTCTGTTAGAAGGAAGTTTTCAGTTTTTTTCTTTCATCTCATCAAAGGCAATACCTTGGATCACAGATCCTGCTTTTCTGAAGTGAAAAGGGCTATCCCTTGAACATTTTATTCACCTCTGTTTCCCTTGGTCAGTTAACTATGGGAAATACCCCTTTGATCAGTTATCCCCAAAGCCTTTGACAATAACTTGTCAGATTCCTGTCAAGCAAGTTAGCCTTCCAGGTCAAAGGAAGGTCAAAATCATTTTTTTTAAAAATCCAGTATTTTCTCTATGTGCCTTTGTATTAACACTGGCATTTTGTGGCTTATATATATACACAGAATTATATAAAAAAACATATATACAACAGAATTATGCCTACAAATAAGGACTAGCAGTGGGGTTGCTCGCCACAGGGTGCAGTTGCTTCAAAGGTGTTTGGTGCAGCTACACCAAAAAACGGGTGTGACATAGGGCTTGATGCAAGTCCTGCATCACCCTTTGAAAATTAAGCTCTATAGGTATAGTGTTAACGAATGTTTCTATCTAGTTAGTGCAATGTTTTAATTCTTTGTGTGTCCAGAACTAACGCTAACATTATGAGGAACATCAGCAACATTTGTGGAGCAAGGATAGATTTGAGTGTAAAAATCATAGCGCTATGCGAAATTCACAGCAGTTGAGAGGCATGTTTGCAGATAATCACCTGCATCTGCACATCATTCTCTGGGACTGGGAGCTCTTTAAGAAATTAAGTGTAGCCCTGGTGCCCTGTACCAAGAAGGCTACTACCCCTGCCTGGGTGACCACTAATCAGATTGAGAGGCCTGGGTTCCCATTTAGTTGTTACAGGGGTGCTTTCCCAAGATAACAAAATCAATAGTGCAGTGCCTCCACCCAGAGTACATTTTAAGTGGGTATAATTTTCAGCAGTATAACCCCCTGGGATGCTGTACCAACCCACCTCCCCATACAGTAACCCCAACACATGGACTAAAATACACTTAAAAAAAAACAGATTCAACGCTTCACATTTTTGGCTTAAGCTGATAATATGCTCACGAGACAGAATTCTTCCAAAAACAAGTAACACCATTTTATTTACAGGGAAGGGGTAGAAATGGGAAAGATGGATTAGAGTTTAGGCATTTATCACATTTTCTATTGGCATTTATTAACTAGCATTTTAGGATAGTCATTTCCCTTTAAATTCAAAACACATATTTTAATTCTTGTAGCACCAGCCCTCTAACTATCTAACTGCTGCAGATTGTTACCACTAACAAGCCCCAACTGGTACCAGTTTTTGACCCTTAAAAGTCCTAGCTGGGTACCCACTGATGACACACTGCAGGCCGGTGGTGCAGCTGGTCAGCCGGCATTGATGCGCTTATTTTAAATCAAAGAAAAATTTTCTTAACACTTACCAGCTGCTTTTGGATTTCATTATGCACTGGGCACAACTTGAAACAAACTATTTACATTCCCCAGGTGCAGGACAATCCCTGCCTTTACTCATGGTTCCGCTGACAGTCTCTGGTGGCATGGTGACTGCGCCTCTGGGGAAGATGGAACAGCAGAACTCGGGAGACTTGGATTTCAAGGGACTGGCGTTATTATTTTGTGTCTTTAATTATCTCTGTATTTATTAATTGATTTCTGAAGATGTGTTTATTTTGTCTGTGTGGTGCCCAGAGCCTCCGGGATTGGGCATCTTTAAATACATTTTGCCTTGCCTTGGAGATGTGGAGCAGGCACTCTGCCATTGGGTCTTCTGACTTGCTTGGCAGTCTTGCAGCTTGTCCCCTTCAGCCTGTTTCCAGGCCCAATGCAGAGCACGATGCAAGGCTTTCCAGGCTGCATGAAACCCAGACCCAGGAGTGACCCCATGCTCCGGCTCCCCTATGGATCAGAGTGCCCTAGCATGCAGGCACTTGCCCGCGGTCATGTTGGCCCCACTCAGTAAGGGTTGGCGGTTTCCACTACCTGGCTCCAGGTTGAAAATGAGCAGATTCTCAGTCTCAGCTCAGGCTGGCAGTTTTCAATTGTTGGTAATTTAGCCACTTCCAGATAAGAAAACTTCCTACAACCACACTACTGTCATGGCAGCCATGACTCTTTGCAGACAGAATTCAGTCCCTGGACTCCCACTGAGCACACAGTCCCAGTGAGATTTTGTTTCATTCACCTCGGGTTGCTCCGAGGGCCCTGAACTTGGCACTGACTGAACACATTCTTTCACTCAGTCAGTCCCCTGATACTCAAAATCTCTTTTTCTCACCATGCAGGTGCCAATGACCCAGAAGAAGCTCTCTTCTCCAATGCAGACTACTTGGTTTGTCTGGCCAAGCCTGCGTGTGTCAGGGAAACTCCCATACCAAGCGTACCTGGTTTTACTGGCAAAGCCTCTGCGTCTCAGGGAGACTCCCATACCAAGGTTTCCAAAGACATTTTTCCATAAACCTTTGACCAAAATGTCCTTCCCCTTTCCCTGAGACATTAAGTCCAAATGGGTACAGACAGAACCTTGTGCCTTGCATGAACCTTTATTCTTGTTTCTCACCGCTGTGGTGTAGACAAAATTCAACCTTTCCTTGCACTAAGGGCTCCGCAGGCCCCACAAGAAGATCTCCATCTCCCTGAAATTCCAGATCACCTTTTCTCTCCGGAGCCTCTGAACAAAACATTCACCACTGTGGTGTAGCTTCTTCCCACAGCAGCCTGTTGCAGCATCTTGCAGCTCGCTCTCTCTTTCACAGCAGAACTGAGAAAACAAACTCCTTCATCACAATCCTCCACCATAGGTAAAGGCATAACCCAGGTCCTGGGGGGCAGGTGACTGGCAATCCCCAGGCAGGACCTTTCCCAGCCTTGCAGCCCCATCTTCTACATAGGGGCTGGAGCCCCCCTTCCTCTGGAGGGGCTCCCACCGAACTGACTCAAAACCAGACAGTCTCTGGGATTTTGGGAGCTCTCTGGCAGCTCCCCATTGGCTGAAATCACTGTCCTTGACAAAATTAATATGCATGAACCTCCTTCAACGCCTGTTTGGCTGAGTAAAAGGGTGCCAAGTTTTTCCCCAGCTTTTCCCCCCATATGTCCAGCAAACAGTCCCAGAAACCCTCTGAAGAATCCTGGCCCTTCAATTGGCTGAGCAGACGTCACCTGGTTGCAGTCATGGCTGCCATAGTAAACAGTTTAACTGCAGTCCTCACTCTGTCACAGTTTCAAATCCTAGTGCAGCCTCAATAAACATTTTTATTTTACATTTGCCCCTGTGCTATGTGGCAGCTCCTTTGCCCTGTAAGCCAAGTGCAGCACTTAACATTTTCATTAATCCCCACACCTGTCACTGCTGCCATTTCAGTGTGTCCCCAGGCAGCCAATACCGAGTCCCATTGCGGTCCATGTACCGCCCCCTTCAATGTCCTGTTGCAGCCAGTATAAACATTTTTATTAATTCACACCCCCCCCCCACAGATTAATAGCCCTCTTTCTCCTCTACTACCCGACTACAGAATTTACACTTTTTATTTGACCCTACCCCTAACGCTAGCACCATTTTGCTCTGCCCTCAGGCACTAGACAGGCTCCTCACTATTATTCCCCCGCCTCATTAATATTCATGAGGCTCCCCCAATCCGGCAGCGTTCATTGATACTTTTTAACAAACATATCTGGCCACTTCTCTTGTGCCTCCTCCAGGTCTTCAGTCCCTGATTAGCCAAATTTAGAGACGGGGACCAGATGGGGAACAGTCAAAAAACGGGGCAGCCCTGAGGAGCAATAGGTAAACCTCCGACAGGAGGGTTACATATGGAATAACTGTAAAAATCAAATTAAAAAAGCCAAAAAAACAGTACTACAAGGATCAAATAAATATCACAGTGCACCCTTCATCTTATTGGAATCTAATCTAGAGCCTGGAAGGATCAGGTGCCCAAAAATCTGATGCAAGTTTTGCTGACAACAGTGGAAGAAAAGTGCCCCCACAAAACACTGCAGATAGCCTAAATACATATTTCTGCACACTGCTGGACATCCAACTCCCAGTTCCTTATATAGACATAGGAACAGTGCAACCCACTCCTGTGATCAAAGACCCAAACTCACCAACAACCCGAAAATTTCATTTCAGAATCCTCAAGAGCAAGACTTCCATAAAGACATTAAACTAAATACAAAAATGACATTTGGGCTGATCAAATAGAAATAAAATTCCTAAGGACATCTACAGTTACTGTATATCTCCCCAGTCTGAGCAAAACTGTACAACAGGAGCCTGACTGAATCAAGCTTCCCCAGACTTTTGGAAGTGTGCCAGAACTGTACCTATCTTTAAGGGTGGTGAAGTAAACAACTCGATAAACTATTGACCAATAGCTCTACTATCTGTGATTTAAAGAGCAGCTGACACGATCATGGCAGGCAACCCACACAATGAAGTTGCCTGCCCTAGGAGCTATCCTATCGCTAAATTTTGAATTTGTTGGTGCAGTATTAAAAAACGTTATTACCTCTGTAACACCCACCTCATAACTTCCATGTATGTGCCAAGCGGCTGCCAAGCACTGCATCCCCACCCCTGAAAAACAGCATAATTATGACGTGAAACAGGAAACAGGGCTGCAGGTGCTCTATGGATGGTGTGATGGAATCAGGGGAAGGGGGCTGCCTAAATGTACCTAGATTATCTCTGCTAGCAGGTGTGCACAATCTAGGTACAATTAGGCAGGCCCCCCTTCCCTAATTTCATTACACTGTCCACAGAGCACCTGCAGCCCTGTTCCCTACATAATTATGCTGTTTTAGGGTGGGGGTGCAGTGTTCAGCAGCCACTTAGCTTACATACAGAAGTTACAAGTCGGGTGTTACGGAGGTAATAACTTTCTTAATACTGCACCGAAAAAGTCAAAATATGACTAGGATAGCTCCTAGGGCAGGCAACTCCATGTTATGGGTTGTCTGCCGAGAGCAAAAACCGGCTCCTCATCAGGGCAGGAAAGTCAAGAGGCACTGTACTTATGGAGTCTGTGGACCTGGTAGCTGGTGGTCTAGACGTGAAAGACTATGCAGGTGCAGTGTTTATTGATCTCTCAAAGACATTTAACCTTGTAGATCACAAAATCCTAATGGAAAGAATGGCCCAAGAAGGGATCTCACAGGAAGTACTAAGCTGGTTCAACTCATATGTAACTGTAAGGCCTCAGCACAAGGCTGTTCAGGGCATTCTGTCTGAGGTGGGCATCCTCCACAGAAGGGTCCCACAAGGATCCATCCTAGACCCTATGCTATTCTTCATGTATGCAAACAACCTTAGCAATCACAGTGCTTTCTTAGACATAAAACCTTACGCAGACGACGCTGCACCAAACTAGAGAAAAACCAAAAAACATATACAGAAATGGAATCAAAACTCCACAAGGACGTCAATTCACTGCAGGAATGGTTCGAACTGTCCAGCATGGTGCTCATATAGAAACATAGACTTTGATGGCAGATAAGGACCGCTTGGCCCACCTAGTCTGCCTATTTCCCTACCTACTGGATAAGCTGCAGGTCCTAGTTAACCAACAGCCTATTTCTTCCTACCCCCCACAAGAATTGCCTTATGTCTGTCCCATGCATTCTTAAATTCTCCCAACTTTGACTCAATATGTTTCAGAAATAAAAGTAAAAAAAGGTGGACATAATTTATTGTACATTAAACTCACAAACGCTTCTAAACTCGCAAACACTAATGAATACAAATACCTAGGGGTGGTGATTGACAGTTCTCTTCAGTTAGACATCCACATACACAACATAGTTAAACAAGCATCTGTCAATGCCAAGTGTTTACTTGCTTGTATTTGATGTTGGTGTTTGGCACCGATAGTGCAGAAGCAATAATTAACAAATTAATAACATGAGTTATAATGGTGAAATTGTCATGACTGGGAAATGAAGAGGTTCACACATAACATTGTCATTTTCTTAGATTATGATCTTGAATTTTCAAAATACTATTTTTCTCTCCAGCACATGAACATGACAGGTGTCATTAACAAAATATGATCCGAAACATTATTTTGTGGAAGCGCCATGAAAACGGGTTTTGGAGGGGGATTTGATAATGACACCTGCCATGTTCATTCGATGGGGGTAGAAACATGAGCATGTTGAAAATGTGGGTTCAAAAGTAAAAAGATTGCAACGTTGAGTCAACGTTGAGAAATGTCAATGTTTGTTCATCATTTTTTTTTCAGTTTTGATCTCAGATGTTGAACACAGTCTTTTTATTACACCACCTTATGAACAAGACAGGTTTTACTTATGAAATCCTGCCCAAAATGTCATTTTGCGGCACAACTGTGAAAAGACGTGTTGCGCAGGATTCAAAATATGACACGTTATGTTCATGGCATGGGGTACAAAAATGGCTATGCTGAAAATGTGGGGTCACAATCTGGTAAAATAGCAAAGCTAGGAGTAAACATTGAAGAATTTCAAAGTTTTTTCATAACTTTGAAGTTTTTTGACATTTTGTCTCAAATATTCAGCATAGACTTATTATGACCCCATCTTATAATCAAGACAAGTGGAATTTTTTAAATCCCATCCAAAAGGGGATTTGACACAGAGACTATGAAAACATGTTTTGGAGGGATTTGAAAAACTACATCTGCCATATTCATGAGATGGTGTAAAAAAAAAGCCTTTGTTGAACATTTGGGGACAAAATCTAGAAAAATAGTACAGTTATGAGTAAATGTTAAAGAATTTCAATGTTTCTTCATAACTTTGTGTGTTTTTTGAGACTTTGACCCCACATTTTCAAAACAGTCTCTTTATTACCCCACCTTATGATTAAGACAGGTGAAGTTTGTTAAAATCCTGTTCAACGCATGGTTTTGCAGCATGACTGCAAAAACACACTTTGAGGGGCTTTGAAAAATGTCACCTACCTCGTTCATGAGGTGGGGTTAAAAAAAGGCCATGTTGAAAATTTGGGGTGAAATATTACAAAATGACAAAGTTCTGAGTAGAAGTTCAAAATGCAAGAAAAGCCATTAACTGAACTTACCCTGTTTTCAGTCATTTCTTGGCAGAGCTCAGAAGAAGCAGGACATCCCAGAACCAGCAGTGCTGGACCGGATAGGTAAGCAGGGTGTTGGGGTTGGGAGCAGAGTCATCACTGGACCATTTTCTTGATTTACAGATAGGGCATGGGGGAAGGGTCGAAAGGTGGGTGGGATACTTGGCAGTGGGAGAGCGTTTTTTTCTTTGGAGGGGACACAGAGAAGGACCAGGAGGTGGGCAGGATACTTGGCAGTGGGAGGGTGTTTTATTTTTATGAATGGGGCACAGGGAAGGATCAGGAGGTGGGCGGGATACTTGGCAGTGGGAGGAGTTTATTTTTTATGGACAAGGCATGGGGGAAGGATCTGGAGGTGGACGGGATATTTGGCATTGGGAGGGTGTTTTATTTTTAAGAAAGGGACACAAGGGAAAGGATTGGGAGGTGGGCAGGAGACTTGACAATGGGAGGTTTTTATTTTTGCAGATGGGGCAGCAGGGGAAGGTTCAGGAGGTGGGCGGGATAGTTTGCAATGGGAGAGAGTTTTTTTTTATGGACAAGGCATGAGGGAAGGATCTGGAGGTGGGCAGGATACTTGGCATTGGGAGGGTGTTTTATTTTTATGGACAGGGCATGGGAAAGGATCGGGAGATGGGTGGGATACTTGGCAGTGGGAGGGCATTTTATTTTTACAGACGGAGGACAGGGAAGGATCTGGAGGTGGGTGGCATACTTGGTATTGGGAGGGTGTTTTATTTTTATGGAAGGGACACAAAGGAAAGGATCGGGAGGTGTATGGGATACTTGGCAATGAGAGGGTGTTTTATTTTTACAGACAGTGGACGGGGAAGGATCGGAAGGTGGGTGGGATACTTGGTAGTGGGAGGTGAACACACCTGCACAGTTTAGGATTTGGAGAAGAAGTGCTTCATTAAGATTATTTCAATAGTTTATTCTAATGTCCCCATTTGGACTGCATTATTGCTCTGGAGCACTGTCGCTCCACTGATTTCATCGTGTAAGCACATAGCAGCCATTTAAGCAGCTACTGAAGCACAGTGTTTAAACAGCAACCATGGCTTCATTTACAATTCACATAAACATTCGCAGCATAGCGACTATAGATTTACCCACATTGTGAGGCAAACGGACAACAGCATTATGCGGGTAAGCCTCTAACCTACAGTGCTGTGTTTTTGGAGGGCAGATTCTAAAAGCCCTGTTTATGAGTCCTTTAAACCTTGATCGACCCAGTGGCATGGAGGGCTGAGGCGCTGTAAGCACCTTACCTCCTGCCACACTGGCGACCCGTGTTTGGGAACAGATAGGGGTCGGCTGGGGGAGAGAAGACTGAGCATCCAGAGGATAGCGCTCTCCCCTCGGGGGGGGGGGTGTCTGTAACCCCAAGCTTGACTGCCACCAGGAGAAATCCTTGTGGAGGTTAATGCATGGCACATTGTGTGGGGAGGCTCCACATCAAGAGTGCCAGGGAAATCTCCACAGAAATGGAATTCGCACAATGTGCTCACTGCATGTTCATGGAGGATGGGCCTCATAAAGCCCTGTCTGGTGTGCCGCAACTTGTTCCGCTACTCTGATCCAAGGGGCCTATCTGGATGTGTAACTTTGGGGAGGGATGGTCCTCCCCCTGGTCCTGCTGCACGGTGGGGGGGGGGGACCCATGGGGGATACAAGCCCTGGAAGTCTGAGGCAGCCGGAGGTGGTGGTGGTGGCGGCCAACAGATCGGGGCTGATGTCAGCCATTCTGCCACAGAAGGAATAAAAACTTCTATGGCAAAAGAAAAAGAACTATTTTAAACTAGACTTACCTTATTTTCTCATATCACAGTTGCTGGTTCCAGCAGCAAGACATCTCATCAGTCGAAGAGTGGATCTAGGTCATGGGACATATTCAAGTGAGTGAAGGTGTGTGTGTGTGTATGTGGGGGGTGCTGAGTGGGAGGTCAGGGTGGGGTGGTTGGGGGGGTGTGGGGTGGTCAGATCTGCGAGGGTCCATTTTCTTTTTTACAGGTTAAAAACAAACAGAAAATAATGAGAGATCTTTTTCATTATTTCAGAGGACTTGACACTGGGGACTGAGCATCCCAATGTTGGGCTAATGCTCAGAGGCACTGTGGTGGGCACCCCGGTGCTGCCATGTACATTACAGGAATGGGGGTGGCCGACCTGGAGTGGAAGAAGGTCAAAAGAAGTGATACTGGGGGGGGGGGCACCCCAGTCTGCTTGCATATTAAAATATATAAACTATGGGAAGGGGGTCAGGTGACCTGGAGGGGAGGGGGGGGGAGAAAGAAGCGGTACCAGGGGTGGGCACCTTGATCTGCTTAAAAAAAAGCTTAATGAGATAGAGAGATAGATAGACAGACAGACAAATAGATAGACAGATGGACAGACAGACAGATACAGAGAGACAGAGACAGAGAGAACAGGGGATCGCCAGCTCACTGCTTCAGTTGAAGCCAGCAGAACAACTCCATCTGCAGCTTCAGACTTTATGAAAGCCCTGCTGTTCTCCTACAGAAAGCGTGGGTGAATGGTTCCTCTCGCTAAGCTGGGCATCCTAGATTTTGTGGTACCCAGAAAAGGCATTTCTGGCCATTTCTTAAAAAAAAACAGCAGAATTTAGATAAACAGGTCCTATTTAGCTAGGTTCAGGCACTTGTCTTTTAAAATGACAAATTCTTTTAAGTATTCTTCCTTTTTTTTTTTTTTCAGTTTAGAGGAGGAAACAAGATGGTGGCTGTCACAATACAAAACGTTTTTTTCATGCTGTGAGACGCAAGTGCTGAGAAAACAAGTGTAACCCCTAGGTGGCGCTATCCCAAGGGCTACTACCCCTGCCTGCTTGGCTAGTAGCAGGTTAAGGGGCCTTAGTTATGAAACGGGTGCCTCCACCCGGAGATCAGGGTTGGTAGTGGTCAAGCTAACCTGGACACAGCCCTCTGGGACACTGTGACCCCCCTCTTTCCTCCCTAGTGGCCTGAACACTGTACAATAATCATTTTCACAATACCCCCAGTACACCACACAAGTACCCACACTGTTTGCACTTACCACCAAGGCTGGTTCCTCTGGCTCAACCCTGGGGACCCCCTGTAGAACAAAGTTATGCACAGCAAATAGCAACAGTACAGTACTTTGAGTACAAACTGGAACCACAGTCAGATTACATGCAGAAAAAATGAGATCTGATTTATTCAGGGGACTTGAACAAGGAAGGGGCAAAATCAGGTTAATTAGCTTAAAGGCTATATCAATTAAGCAGTTATGCATGCACTTTGAGTCCTCCCACACAATCACACCTTTGGGTACCCAGGTGGAGAAGAGATGGGCTAGCCAGGACTGTTGCCCGGAGTTGCATCTGGTTGGGGCCCTGTGATGGAAAACACAACATGCACAGTGCACAATATTTGTAATCCGGAACCAGAGGGCTCAGTTCATAAAGGAAACGAAACAACAAGACAATCAGATGACACACTCAGATTAAGCTGTTGTTGCAGGGGAGCTACCCTGGTATTTACTCATGATACCCAAGATTGGACACAGGCTGGACAAAAATTGAGACTGCAGGTGGTTGATCTGGAATGCCAGGTGAAGCATGGCCCACAGGAGTCGCAGAGGCATCGTTCCTGTTCAGGCATGGAGCAGTGGGGGCTGATCCCCAGGCAGGTCTCTCGTCGATGGCTTCTCTGTGCAATGGGTAGTCTGGCTGGGTCAGTCTGGCAAGGCCCAGACCGCATGGAGACAAATTCGGATGCAGTCCGTTTTGAGCTGGATACAGCTTCCAGCAAGCAGAACACAGTTCACACAGTGGGAACTAACTCACAACCCACTAGCAGCTCATAGCACATTTACATGTATGGGAATTCTACTGTACCAGGCAAAAGTGTTCCCCGGTCACAATCGCAAAGTCTCTGCACACACCGGGAGCTTAGCGGTAGCTGGAACTCCTGACAGGCCGATCGCATTCAGCAAAATCTTCGGTCTTCTTCAGACTGAGCCTGGCCCACTTCAGTAGCTTACTTTAGTCACACAAACTTGGATTTAGTCCAAAATAATTATCTTCTCTCCCTCTCAGAAGCAGCAGCAGACATGCAAGCCAAAAACTCAGCCCTTTCACAGTTTTGCCATGCGAATCCACTCAGGATTGCTGCCCAAAATACACTTGAGCTCTTCTCATTTCGCTTCCCAGCTCAGAACTAACTGAAAATTGTAAGCAGCCTGGGACTTCACCAAGATCCAAAAGGTTTGGCTGGCTGATTTGGCTGTCAGTCAAAGCAAGAGCTCCCCCTTCAGTTGCAAAAAAGGCGCAAAAAGTTCAAAACTACAGTTCCTACAGATTTTGATATCAGACAGCTCCTGTAGTCCGGCTACATTTTAGGTCCGTTCCACCAGAACTGATTGGTCCAATTTGCAATCCAGGACAAAGATAGTGGAGACAAAACAAAACAGTGCTTGCTACAAAGAAAGCATAGATACATAGATACATAGACAGTGTCGGCAGATAAGGGCCTATGGCCCACCTAGTCTGCCCATTTGAGCTTGTAAGTTCAGTTTGTTTTCCTAGAAGTCTATTTCCCCTTACCCCTGACCTCTAGAATTCCTTTATGTCTATCCCATGCATTCTTAAATCCCGTGATTGTTTCAGCCCCCACCACTTCCTCTGGCAGGGTGTTCCACTTGTCCACCACCTGTTCTGTGAAGAAATTCTTTCTCATGTTTCCTCTGAATCGTCCTCCCTCCAACTTCATCCCATGCCCTCTAGTCCTGAAACATCTTTTCGCTTAAAAATAGTGTTTTCTGCACCCTGTTCCTCCCTGTAAGATACTTGTATGTCTCTATCATATCCCCTCCCTCCTCTCCTCCAGGGAGTACATGTTCAGTTCCTTCAACCTGTCTTCATAGGACTTGTGATGCAACCCATGCACCATCTTTGTTGCCCTCCTCTGAACCTTCTCTACCCTGTCTATGTCCTTATGTAGGTATGGTCTCCAGAACTGTACACTGTACTCAGGTGGGGCCTCACTAGTGTCTTGTATAGCGGAATTATGACCTCCTTTTCCTGCTGGTGATGCCCTGCCTATACATCCCAGCATCCTATTTGCTTTACCTGATGCCTTGTCACACTGTTTCCCTACCTTGAGGTCATCAGAGATGACAACCCCAAGATCCCTTTCCTGCTTGGTGCATGCTATATCCTCACCCCCAACTGATATATTGTGCCAGGGTTTTGTGCCCCATATGCATTATCTTGCACTTCTTTGCATTGAATTTCAACTGCCAAACCCTTGACCATTCTTCAAGTTTCTGCAGGTCCTCTCATTCTGTCTACACCCTCTGGTGTGTCTACTCTGTTACAGAGCTTTGTGTCATCAGCGAACAGTGAAATTCTGCCTTCTATATCCTGTGCAATGTCACTGATGAAGATGTTGAATAGGACCGGTCCCAGCACTGATCCCTGTGGTACCCCACTGGTCACTCTTCCCTCTGTGGAGTGACAGCCATTTACCACCACCCTCTGTGTCCTGCCACCCAGCCAGTTACCTACCCACCACACTACTGTCCTGCCCACACCCATATTCCCAGTTTGTGTAATAGTCTTCTATGTGGCACAGTGTCAAAGGCCTTGCTGAAGTCCAGATAGGCCATGTCCACTGCCCTCCCTGATCCACCTCCCTAGTCACCCAGTCAAAAATTCAATGAGGTTGGTCTGACATGACCTCCCCGTGAAACCATGCTGCCTTGGGTCCTGTAGTCCATTGACAACCAGATGTTCCACCAATCTCTCCTTCAGTAGTGCTTCCATGATCTTTCCCACTACCGAGGTGAGGCTGACTGGTCTGTAGTTCCTGCTTCCTCTTTGTTCCACTTTTGTATAAGGGACTACATCTGCTGTCCTCCAGTCTTTGGGTACCTCCTGTTTCCAGTGATTGGCTGAACAGGATAGTCAGAGGTTCAGCCACCACCTCTCTTAGTTCTTTAAGGACCCTGGGGTGCACCCATCTGGCCCCATTGCTTTATCAGCTCTTATTACTTCCAGTTCCTTCAGGACCCTTTCTCGTAAAGGGACTTGTGTCCATTTCTGCACCATTCTCACCCCTTGTACTCCCTTCAGACCCATTACCCCTCTTCCTTAGTAAAGACTGAGCAGAAATACCTGTTCAATATGTCAGCTTTACTGTTGTCATCCTCCACGCGCTCCCATCCTCCCCTTCAGTCTCACTATCCTCCCTTTGTCCTTCTTTTTCACTTATGTACCTGTAAAGGTTTTGTCCCCTTAACCACTGATTTTGCAATGTGTTCTTCTGTCTGAGCTTTGGCTTCCCTTACTGACTTCCTGCCTCCCTTTGTTTCTCCTGGTACTTCTCCTACCCCTTCTGCCTGTGTCTTTTTGTATTGTCTGATCGCATCTTTTGGCTTTCACTTTCTTTTGCTACCTCTTTGAAAACTATAATGGTCTCCTCTTTCTTTTCCTCTTGCTAACCTGCTTAATGCATAATTCTGTTGTTCTTATAATCCCCATTTTAAATACTGCCCACTGTTCCTCAATCCCTGATTCCTGTCCCATTCCCCTTAATGCCTCTTTCAAGCATCTCCCCATTTTCCCAAAGTCTGCCCCCCTAAAATCCAGGATACGTGTTTTTGTGTGGTTTGGTTCTGCTCTTTCTGTGATTTCAAACCACAATGTCTGGTGGTCACTGTTACCCAGGTGCTCCCCCACTGTTACCCCCATCACACTGTCCCTGTTTGTGAGCACAAGGTCCAGTATTGCCTTCTGTCGAGTTGGTTCCATGACCAGTTGCTTGAGGAAGGCACCCTGAAGGGAGTCCAGGATAGACAGGTTAGACAAATTACATTATCATTATCACTCTAAATGATTTTCAGCAAATAGTTACACCTTTCAACAGAGCTCCCTCTCAGATTACTTAGGCTGCAATCAGGCAGCTCTTAAAGAGACAGTACACAGAGGCTATACAGGCTCTAGTAATCGCATTTAAACTGCTAAAATGCAGGACACCAGCCTGGCAGTGAGCACTTAGGCAAGCTCAAGGAAGACTTTTTGGGAACCCCCTTTTGTAGGGGGGGGGGGTTACATCAATGTGGTACTCACCAACTCGGAAATGGTGGGAGGCTTAAGGGAAGGGGGGCCACTGGGGTCCAGTGACGATGTGGTTATGAACTGAACCTAGGTAAAGCTAAACCCTCGACAACAGCTGTGGTTCTGGATTTCAAATAGGCCGACGTTAATCATAAAAGAGACATTATCAGGGGAAACTGATAGAAGTGGATCAGGTCAAGGAAACGGAGGAGAAATTAAAGGGGCCATTCTTGAAGCAATTAAATCATGCTAGAGAACTGTCACCAAAATCAACAAACACAAGAGTCAGTGTGATAGAGGATTCAACAGAGAAGGGGATTAGATGGGCTGGGGTTGGGGGGAAGCAAGTCAGAAGAGAGGTATTACTCCTGGAAATGACAGCAAAGTGCATAGAGACGAAGGTAGTTCTACTCATATAGGGGATAGGGGGAAAGCCACATGCGGTCATTCACCTAGGTACCAATGTCATAGCTAGAAGTGAAACTGTTAAGGCTAGTTCAAGCAAGGTTTACAGGGGTGGGTCAGGTCTGTAGGAAGGTGGCTAGATCGGTAACCTTATCAGAAGTGCTGCTGGTACCTAGAACCAGCACTGCTAGGAAACAAAGGATAGACAAATTTAATGGCTGGCTAAAGGAATGGTGTTGGGCAGAGAGATTTAGATATGTAGGGAAGTGGGGAAACCTGGGATGACAAAACCTTCTACGTACCTGCTAGGCTGCACCTAAGCAGGTGGGGAACCAGGCTGCTAGGGCAATGGTTTGGGGGATACATAAACAGAAGCTTAACTGTAAACTGAATGGGGGACAGCATGAGTCACAGCACCCAGGGTTTCTAGGAGGAGGGGGCAGACAGGCCCCAACCCAGGTAGAGTACACAGAGCAATCAGATAGGAGAGAGCTTGGGGAGAGATTTTCAGGAGGAAGGGGCAATCCACTCACTCTCAGGTAAACAGCACAAGGGATCAGCAAAGGGGGGGAGTGGTGGGAGTGGAGGGGCTAGGGTGACCAAATCAAGGAGGAGAAATGGGGAACGGCAGACCATCAAGTAGAGGGCAAGGGAGGCATCTGGTCAGAAAGGATGGGAGAGAATCAGGAATGGTGGAGGGTAGTGTCCCTTAATGCTAGAAGTCTCAGGAACAAAATGGATAACCTGCAGGACATGATGGTGGAGAGGAGGTGGATCTGGCAGTGGTCGCTCAGGCCTGGGTTACCCTGAATCATGACCAGGATCACTCCATTCCAGGGTATGTTCTATATAGGAAGCATAGTGAGAAAGGGAAGGAGCGGCACTATATATCAGGGACAGCATTACTTCTACAAGGGAGGAAATCTGGGAATGGGAAAATAGAGGTGCTATCGGTACAAATCCAAATGGCAGCAGGAAAGAAATTAGGGATGGGTGCAGTATATAGGCCATTTAATCAAGATGAGGACAAAGACAGGGAGTTCGGTACCATGATCTGGATGGCAGCTGAAAGGGGCACAGAGGTGGTTATGCCTAAGCTGAAATGGAGTGTCCCGTCCAGCACCTGTGCTAGAAGACAACTGATAACGGATACAGTCACTTCACTAATTGTTTGATTCTAATGCCTATACTGCCTATACCGATTTAAAGTTAACGTTGACTGCACCTCTAAAGGCACTTCCTCAATTTCCCCTTGGACCTGTATACAAGAATACATCCACTCACTTTGCTGACTGTGTGCTGCTACTGGCTTTACTTATTTAAAGTTAACCACTGCTCAAGATGCTTTGCCCATAGTCCTGCCTGTCTGGCCTAACACTGCATATCTGTTTCAGCTGTTAAATCACCAGGTGAATAGAACAGTCCTGCAACTAGTTTGCTACTGTAATGTAATTTTTATCTGCTAATTTCCTACTGATTCACAGGAAGCACTCTAAGGAGTTTGTCTAAAATTCTGCCTATTTCAAGGCAGGAACCAGCAAGTTAATCGTTCCTTCAGCAATAACAATTGCCTGCCTCCCACGTTGTGTACCTCAGAGTCATTTTGCATATTAGTCAAGGTTGCATATGGCTAAAGCTTATAGCCATTGTTCAGCCTACATTGCTAATGCCAGTCAGTTGTGCTTTCTTGTCCATAGCCTAGTCAAACCTCTCCTTGGCTCACCTTTTTTTGCCTTGCTAATTTAGTTACTTTCTCTCTGCATGATCACCACCTTTCCCCCTCTATCTTACCCTTTCTCTCCCTCCTATCCTCTGGCCTGCTCACCTACCTCTCTTCCTCTCCCTCACTTCTCCCCCTACTTCCCAACCTCACCCTTCTCCCCACTCCCTTCCTCACTCTCCAACCTCCTTTCCCCACCTCCCCCTCTTCTACCCCTTCAATCCACCCTGGGTTTCTATATACTCCCTCTCTTATTCTACAATTTCTCCATTGAGTCTGCCTCCCCTCTCCACTCTCATACCTCTTCCACCCTTCCCTCCACTCAAAAGGCCGGAAGTCTCACTCCAATCTCCCTCTCATTTTCCTGCTTCTTCTTCTAGCTGGCAACGTTAAACCCAACCCCAGCCCCAACTCCACCCCCCCCAACTCCACCCAAAGCCTTCTGTTTTATCCACCTCAAAGCAAGGAGTCTCCTTCCCAGATTCAACTCCCTTAAACTTTGGGTCTCACAGTATTCTGCTGACCTCTTGTGCATCACTGAAATCTGGCCATCCTCCAAGGGTACCTGACTCCAGCTTAGCGCTCCCTGACTTCCACCTTTACTGTCAGGACCGAGGCAAGCGTGGAGGCGGGGTCGTCCTCTATGTCAAACAAACCCTTTCATGCTCCATCTCCCTCAGTGAGACTCTTACCTCCTCTCAAGAACCCCTGCTAGCAGAGCTATCCCTCCCCCTCCTCCCACCCTATTTTTGTCAGCGTTGTCTATGGCTCTCCTAAGATGTCTCCCTCTTCCCTGGTGCACTCCCACTCAGCTCTTGTCTCTGATGCCTCCTCTGGTGAGCATATCCTCCTCAAGGACTTCAACTTAAATTGGCTCTCCCCTGCCTCTAAGCCCACTCTACACAAGATTGAGTCTTTGAACCTCACACAACTAATCACTGAACCCACTTGAGTCAATACGCACTCCCATAACCACTCCCTTCTGGACTGGGTGCTCTCCTCCCACCCCCTCTGCATCACTGATGCAGGCATTCTCCCAGATGTCTTCAGCAGCCACTGCCTAACCTACTGTGTTAGGAAAGTGTGCCCCCCTCAGTCCATCCCAAATACCTTTGGCATAGGCCTCTCAGATCTACAGACAGATACCCTTCTAAATGACCTTGGTACATCTGACTGGTCTCCTGTCTACTCAGCCACAGACATTAACGTAGCCCTCTCCCTCTTCACTGCCATTTTTAACAGAGCCTGGAATACTCATGCCCCCCTTAAGAAAGGCCAGGGTAAAACGTTCGCATCATCTCTGGATTACAGCTGACCTTACTGAGTTGTACAAGTCCCAGGACCTTGCGTGGCCACACTTCAAGTCCTCCCAATCACTGTCTGACCGCCAACACTATAGGTCTCTCAGGAACACTTGTACAAAGGCTGTCCACTCCGCTAAGGCTCACTATTTCAAGGCTAACCTCCAATCCAATCTAAATTCGCCCTTAATAATTTTGGAAGGTTATCCACTCCCTATTTGACCCCCCAGCCAAGTCCACTCCCCCCCCCCCCACACATCCTCCTGGTGGCTCACTGGTTTTCGATCCAATATTCTGTTGCTACTCACTTTAGCAAATTCTTCACGACCTATGCTCCACCCTACCACTCATCCCCAGCATCCACTGCTTCTTCTCCATCCCAGCTGTTAGAAGGCTTTCACTTCCCTCTTGTCTACCTCCAGGAAGTCCTTCTTGCCTTATTGTTACTTAACCCTTCCAAGTCTAGCCCTGATGACTGGAACCTCAAACTCCTTCAGATCTCTGCTCCAGCCACTGTCCTTCCTCTGTCTTTCTCTCTCTCTCTCTCTCTCACCTCCTGAACTTCTCCTTTCCCCTCAATGCTATCCTTCAGGCCTGGAAAGCTGCCAAGGTTCTTCCCCTGCACAAAGGGGGTGATCCCTCAAGCTTCAAGAATCCATTGTCTGCTCTAGGCTTGCTGACTTTCTTTCCTCCTCAAAGTTTCTCTCACTGTTACAATCTGGTTTTGGGAAGAACCATGCCACCATCTCATCCCTCCTACACGTAACCAATTCTATCCTCACTGGGATGGATCATGGACACATCACTGCAGCCATTTTCATCAATCTAGCAAGCGCTTTTGATTCAGTGTCCCACCCTGGCAAAATCTTGTACAAAAATCTGTCTCAACTTCATCTGATGCCCACAGAGTTGCAGTTTATACATTAAGTAGAGCTGGGTTGAAGCAGGAGAGGAAGAACGTCCTGTACTACGCGCTCCTGAGCCTGTGGAGAAGTCTCAGGAAGCAGGGTTACACTGCTCGTTTTATTTTATAACAGGTATGACACCACTGCCTAACAGAGTGTAACTTTTCCAGTAAATCTTTCTGCATGTACATCCTGGCTGGTTTGTTTGTACTCTTGTCTTTGTTTGCCCCCAGGAGGAAAGTCGCAGTCAGCGGTCTCCGAACTGGAGCTCGGGGCTCAACAAAGAACCCGGTTAGACGGTGAAGGAGGACTGTGGAGGCTGTCTTTTAAAAAGAGAAGAAGATCCTCCACGAATGCACTGTGAATATACGAACTGCCCAAACAAGGAATGTATTCCGATCCATGTATTTAGAAACTAGTTTTTTACTTTTTGCTCTGGTCTAGAAACACTTGGCATGGCTAGCTTGTGCAATTGTTATTTTTTAATATCCTACATATTTTATTCTGATCTGGTTTTTTAGCTGCTGTTTATCTATATTAGCTTTTTTTTTGTGGCTCTGTTTCATTTTTGCTCATTTTGTTCATTTTTTTTGACTTTTCACTTTAAATTTGTCTGTGTTTGATCGGCCTACCACGTGATCTCTCTGTTAAATGCGCATGCCTAAGGTTGGCATTCTGATCTTCTCGGTTGCCATCTCTGAGTAGCTGCCCCACAACCGAGTTGCCTATTTTCAAGTTTTTGTTTTGGCCTGCATAGCTTGTATAACCAATTTAGCCGGGAGGTTAACATAAAAGTGAATTTAATTTAACCGTTTTTTTTTTTTTTTCAGTCGAACTCTGCTACCTTTTAGTAGCTTTTGGATTCGAGTGAACGAGTGATCTCCATGGTGCGACACTCGTGTGAGTGATATTAGCATGGAGACTCGTTTGGCATTCTGAGTAACAGTCTTTGGAACACTCCCATTATCGACAGAGAATAAGTCTGATATTATTCTTTTTTTAAGTCTGAAGATATACAGCAAACAGCATATGTTTTGCATTTTAGGACGTCAGTGGGTTTTTTTTTTGGTTTTTTTTACTAAAAACCTGATTGTTGTGCCTTGACAGATCTTTTATAGACATTCAATAGTCTGGATAAACTGTAGTTTGGGCCTACATTAATTTTAGCGTCACTACTGACCTAGTCCTTTATTTATATGCTACAATTCATGCTGCAACACAGCCTAACATTGTGAATAGAACTGAGGAAACATTTATTTTTATTTCTGCAAACTTTTTTTCCCTCTGTTTCACCACAGTGTATTTCACCGAGGGAAAGCCACGGACCATTACAATTGATTCAGTTCAGCACTTTCAGCACTTTCTGGCCGAGACTGTTGCTAAAGCCATTACAGTGGATACTGCAATGACTATTTTACTACTCTTTCGAGGAGGCTTATTGGAGCAGCTGTGTACCTGCCAACAGTTATTTGAACTGGGCATGCCTGCATGACTGTGGCAACAATTACATACATTTTTCTGGTCTAAGGAACAGGTCTATGGAACTGCTGACATACATGCTACTGGATTTTTACATTTTTTAAACTATATATTTGACCACATCACACACTTCTCTAGGGCCTGCAGCATACGCCCTGCTTCACGTCCAGACTACAAGAAGTTCCTCGCTTTTTTTCTATTTTTCTTATTTAGAATTGAATTGTGAACCTGGTTACACTTTCCTGGACAAGAAATTTGTACCAAGAGTTTCCACAGGACTTTTAAACTGAGTGCTAATTTAGAGAAACCTTGTACATTTTTTATATTTAGAACTGTTTACTAATATTAGCACTTTATTATTTACATTGTACAAGCTGTTTGCATTATTAGATTATGGCTCCTACAGGTTTATTATAAAAAAACTTTTAAATTTTTCAACATGGTTTATACTAGAAGGCAAGCACAGGAAATGGGTGAGGAGGTAATTAATCTCTCTAATGAAGGTTTTAGCACTTTAACTTTGCATAGCAAGGCTTAAAACCACCGGCGACAGAGCATTTAGTGTCGCTGGACCTGTCCTGTGCAATTCGCTGCCTCCAGCTGTAAGGGAGGCCCCTTTAGCCAAAGTATTCAAGGCCCGCCTCAAGACCTTCTTGTTTAGTCAGGCCTTCTGACACTGGTTAATGTATTTCAGCTGGTCAATCTTTTACTGCTTGCTGCTATTTTTAAATTGTATTTAGATGGTTTGTTATTTATTAGTGTTTCATTTATGTATCCATTTTATTTAATTGAATAGTTGTATTTTGTGTACGGCACCCAGAGTCTCCGGGATTGGGTGCCCAAAAAATAAAACTTGCCTTGCCTTGATACTACTTTTAACAATATTAATGGAATTGCCCTGTCTCAGCAGGCTGATTGTGGCCAAAATAAATTGGAATTTGAGGTATCTGGGTAACATTTGATGCCTATCCCCCTCTATTTAGATAAAAGGGAAGGTGGCAAAAATAGCACTAAAAATGCCAGGAGAAGGAAATCCCAGCTGAAAGCCGATAAAATTAAGACCCCAAAAAAAAAAAAACTAAACAATCCAAAACTGTGACTACAAGCAAGGGTAAACAGGTGAGCTAAACTAAACAATCTACGATCAAGGACCATTTCAATCCACTTATAGCTGTCCCTACTTTGCAATTATCTTGAGGAGATACTCCAAATAATATAGGATCTGAGAATAGTACATCAAATACATTATGGAAAAAAACTACACTATCAACAGAACTAGCTGATCAAGTTGATCAACACATTTAGAGCAGTAAAAACTTCTGTTAGCATAAAGGATGATATTATATATAGTAAGCAAAATAGGGATACTGAGCCTAACCATAACTATTATGGTGAGGTGACTGGAACCCCTACTACAATAGAAGCTTTAGGAAGTCTAATACATGACGCTTCTGCTGATGTTTCAGATTCTCTTGAATTCTCTCCAGACTATTTTTATGAATCAGACATAAAACCAACTTGGCAACATGATCTAAGAAATATAGCCAGCGTACTACAAGAAACTAGTAATGGTCTCAAGCAGTTTACCACTCCGGGAAAAGCTCAAGCTGAGACATCAGCTAGGCAGTTATTAAGTGATTCAGCTGCAACGTATCCATTTGCTTTAAGTGAGGATTTACAAAAGTTTGTCCGCAACCCTCATGCTGCACATTTGATGATCCTTGATCATCTGATCAATTTAAAATATGAGCTAGATACAATTAAGGAGAACATAGCAGTTAATGGTTCCAGACTGGATGATGTAGTACAAAAACTTAATAGGTTAGTTCCTTAGGAAGGTTCTCCTTCAATTATTATGGAGAATTCCCCCTCAAATTCGATCAGACTTCCCTTCTATAGTTATTCCTGATACTCCCATTCAGAAGGATGTCAAAAAATGCCAAAGGAAAAAAGCAGGAAAGAATAAGAACAAGAAAACAAAAAAAATCAAATCGTAGCTAGTAGCACAGCTGATCCCGCTAATATTCAGCAGTCTGATTTTGAGCATGTTGCTTCCGAACATCCTAACAGTAAACAGTAAGACTGGAACATGATATACCTTCTACTGAGCACAGTAGTGGCCATCCAATTGTCTCTCATGCAGGTAAGGCTGCATCTTATAAAACTGAAGAAACTGCAGATCTTTTTCTTCAAATAGGGGTTCCACTATAGAAAACATAGCAGCAGCCCAACTGAATAAGTTTGAACATAATCTAAACTGGCTCAGAAATGATTGGAATGTTTGGAGTAAAATGACTGAAGTAGATAAATGTACTGTAGCTAGGGAGGGTTTGCTCCAGCCAAATGCAACAAAGATGATACAAAGTCCACTGAAAACTGCTGAAATGAGAAACTTAGCAGATATTTCAGAGTGCTATATTATGCTTATATGGTTACACTTTTGCTCAGGATTTGACATTTAATATGCTAAGGGATAGGACTGTGCACCTTCTGAGGGCAGCCACTGGGGCTGATATTGTAAACTCTGATGTGGTTCAAATCTGGATGGATAAGGATGTTGATGGAATAGATTGTCCGCTTATTTTTTGTACTGCCCCCGTATTGCCAATTAGGTATGGCTTAATAGTGAGGCTTTAAAAAAATTCGGATGCACATTAGACTACATTAACAGAAGGATTGTGAATACTCACAGTATAGTAGCCAGAGAACAACCAACACAATTAAGTATTTGTGGTCTGAAAGCTTCTTCTAATGAGACCCCGCGGGAACACTGAAATTCTGACTAATCTTTTTACCTGTGCCTAAGGATACCAGATAGAGACTTTGGCATTATTAAGGTGTACAGATGGAAGAATGATACAAACACGGGGCATGTAGATGTTTTAATATGGAATCAGGAAGTGGCAGACATCGTTTTGAGCAAGGCCTCGCAATTGGACAAGGCTGGAGTTCACATACTAGATAGTTCTATTCTGACTGGGACAGGGCAAAGGAAATAATCAAATAGACCGCTGCTGCAGTAGATAGGGTTTCAAATACTTTACTTCTGTTTGGATTGGGCAGAACTAAAAGTGAGAATAGTTTCAAATTGAAAACTACAGTTCTTGACCTCTTGGAACAACTACTTAATATTTCTATTGAAAACAAGGATGCTATCTCTGTTAACAGACAAGGGCTTGACCCTGACTGTGACTTAGTCTATATCAAGGTGGGCTTTCTGAGTCTTTATAAAAAGATCTTAGATAATGTTGGTTAATTGGATGCAATGGGACTACACGTAGTCCCAGCTGATTTAAGTCATTATCATACTACTGTGCCCACCAATGGTTCTGGGAGTTAAGGCCCACAGATTGCAGATAGTCAACAGGAAGGGAATACTAGCCAGTTATTATTTAATGTTCCAACTTTTAATAAATTTGATGTACTAGCTACCCAAGAGGACTGACTGGCAGAATCTGATATACTTGACTGAGATAATGATCTTCTGAAAATTATTCTTGTTTCTTGGAATATCTCAGGTTTAGTTAATAAATTTGCAGATAGGGAATGGATGGAATTCTTTACCAGATTTGGTATAACATGTTTACAAGAAACCTGGCATACTAAAGAAACAGATGTAACACTTAATGGATATGTTACCTTTCATGTACCAGGGGTTAAAGTAGCTAAGAAAGGAAGAATGACTGGGGCTTAGTCATTTGGGTTAAGACTGAGAAAGGTATTATAGCTGACCTATTATATAGGAATAACAATATACAAATTCTCCTTATTCAAGTTAAGGGAAAGAACATTTGCTTAATTAATGCATATGTTCCCCAATATAATTCCAGATTTTTTGACTCCACTATATGGGATCAACTAGATGAGGCTGTACCTAAGAGTTGGGCTGTCACATCTTGTGAAGAAATACTTTTATGCAGAGACTTCAATGTGAGAACTGGTCTTTTTGATGGATATACAGATAATGATTTCCATAATTAGTGTTATACAGAAGCTTTCAATTTCCCCAGAATCTCAAAGGACACTAGAGTAAACAAAATGGGCTTTAGGTTAACAGATATACTCTCAATACTCTATCTGGCTCCTATTAACAGTATACTACAAGGGGACATGCAGGGAAGTTTTACTCATTATTCTTCAAGAGGACCATCTATAATAGACTACATATTTTGGAATGGGGATATAATTTTCTGGGAAACCTTTGTAGTACCCACAAAGGCAGAAAGTGATCATTTCCCCCTAATATTGAAATCCATAGTTTTACATAATCATATACTTGATCCCCCACTGCTGCCGAAATTGGAGATGCAGAACAGTAAGGTTAGGTGGCATGTAACTTCAGCAGGGTCGGTTGGAGACATATTACAGGACACCATTCCTATAATCCTTGAAAATAGCATTGATTTTGTTTTGATCCACAATGGTTTTCAGATCTGCCTTGAGAAATTAAGACCTCTTTTGACAACTATGAATTTTCAAAGAAACAGTATAAATAATAAACAAACTTGGTTTGATGCTGAGTGTCACAAGGCCAAAAAAGAATTTAAATATAAAATCAGGATGGTTAAATCCCAGAAACACTGTATTACATTTAGAGATTTAAATAAAACTAGGGAAGAATATAAATGGTTCTTATTAAAGAAGCAGAAAGAATATCAACAAAAGCAATGGAATGATATGTTATATAGTATTAATAATAAGGACTATCAATCCTATTGGCTACTTGTGGCTAAGGGTACAAATAATTTAAAATATGAAATTGATTCTTACATCACCCTAGACACATGGACAGCTTATTATTATAAAATGTTCTTCTGTCCTGAACCAGCTGTGCCTTGTGATACTTCAGATATTAATATGGCGCACTTTATTCCATTTACAAACACTGAAGCATATCTTACAATTGCCTCTTTAAAACTGATAAAGGCACCAGGTCCTGATGTAATATCTGCTGAGGTACACCTAACATTTCCATCATTATGGGCCACTCTACTTACATTATATTTCAATTATTGTTGGAACAGGTTAGACTTCCCTTCCTCATGGAAGGGTTCTACAGTAATATCAATATATAAGAAGGGGATAAAGCTGACCCAAACCATGTACAGCCCGTTTCACTTCTCGACAATTTGGGTAAAATTTTTGCAAAACCAGTTCTTAACAGACTCATTGAACAACTTACCACACTTGGCGGTTTATCAGAAATCCGGGCAGGATTTCGACCTGGATATTGTACCACTGATAACTGTTTCATAATTAGGGATCTTTATGAAAAATATGTAGCTATACGGAAACAAAAATTGTATGTTGCCTTCATTGATTTCAGCTCAGCTTTTGATACTATTTCTCAAAATATGTTATGGAATCTTATAAAGGAGAAGGGATTCATGCATGAAATTATAGCTATTATAAGAGAATTATATACAAACACCTGGGTGCGAGTAAGGTTGGGTGCTACTGGTCAGCTTTCCAGCTTCATTCTCTCTGTCATGTGGGGTTCCTCAGGGCTCTGTGCTGTCCCCTTTTGTTGTTCGCAGTATATTTGCTGCCATTGGGAGACACTGTAAGATGGTATGGGCTGCGGTTTCACTGTTATGCAGATGATACCCAGCTCCACCTGTCGTTTGCCCTCGACCAGGATAGTGCGGCCTCTGTCTTTAATAGCTGCCTCGTGGAGCTCCAGGACTGGATGTGGGCTAGCTGGTTAAGGCTGAACCCTGGAAAGACTGAGGTGCTGATGGTGGAACCAGGTCACGGGACAGAGAGGACAGGAAGGCGGTCTTCCTCTGGGCTTTGGCTCGCGGGTAGCCATCTCCTGCCCTCTGTTCAGGTGCAGAATCTGGGCGTAATATTTGGCAAAGGGTTGACACTTCATTCGCTGGTGTCAGCTGCAGTCAAATCCTCTTTTTACCATCTGAGGAATATCACCCGGATTAAGCACCTTGTTCCGTACCGTGATCTTCCAACGTTGATCCACGCCTTTGCGACCTCTCACTTTGACTACTGTAACTCCCTATAGCGAGGGCTTCCAGGGGTTGATATCCACCACCTGCAGCTGGTGCAGAACGCTGCAGCCAGGTTACTGGTTGGGGTTTCCCGGACCAGTCATATTACTCCTGTGCTGCGCGAACTGCACTTTAAGGCCCTTCACGGTCAGTGTCCTGGCTACCTGCAAGAGCTCCTGGTCCCTTACTGCCCCCTCTGCCCCCTCCACTCAGCCGACGAGGGATTGCTAGAGGTTCCCAGGGTTCGATTAAGGACATCTGGTGCGAGAGCTTTTAGTTACGCAGCTCCGACCCTGTGGAATTGTCTACCTCATCAGATTAGAGAGTGCCTGACCCTTGAGAGCTTCAAGATGACATTACAAACTTATTTATTTAACCTTGCTTTCGGTGATTAGTATTTTATGATTCACTGTTGTATTTTATTATTTTATCTATGTTTTAATTCTGTACAGCACTTTGATACATGTTGAATTGTGCTTTATAAACACATTTTAATTTTATTATTATTATTTCCGCTACCTTTCCAACTAAAACTGGTGTTAGGCAGGGCTGTGTCCTCGCACCTTTGCTCTTTTGTATCTATATTGATAAATTACTGCTTGAACTGGAATATTCCCAGATTGAGTCTCCCAAAATTATGGGTAGGCATTGTGCTGTTCTAGCCTATGCTGATGAACTGGTTTTGCTGTCTCTAACTCAGTTTGGATTACAGTCCAAGTTAAACATTCTCAATTGTTATGCAACTAAATACAATTTAACAGTAAATGAGCATAAGAGCCAGGTCCTAATTGCTGGTACAAAGGTTACAAAGAAAACCTGGAAGCTTGGGAAAAACAGATTAAATTCTGTGAAATATTACACTTATCTGGGTCTACAACTCTCGAATGATAGTAGGTGGACTAGACATATGCAATCCTTATTAATAAAGCTTAGACTGCTACTTCACTTAATATTTTTAATAAAAAATTTGGAGATAACTATCAGACTGCTTTTAACAGTGGTTAAGGCAAAATACAATGCTCAGGCACTTTATAACGGGGAAATTTGGTATTCACAAAATATGGAAAGGCTTGAAGTAACGCTGAATAAGCTACTTAGATCTAGTATGGGACTGAACTGTTCTAGCCTCTATAATTAGAGCAGAACTTGGGCTTCCCAATCTTAGAGTGTATTTTCTTGTAAGGAAATTTAATTATTGGATCAAAATATTTCAACATAAACATAGTAGATTTACTTATCTGTGTCTGAGGGAGAAATATACATGGCTAGATTTGAGTAATCTAAAATCAAAGCGGCTTGCCATGATCTTTAGAACTTTACAGGACTTGGGTCTTGAATATTTAAAAAGTTATGATAACAGAGGAATTACAATCAGCCTGAAATATAAAGTTCATGTCACACTCAGAATTATAGAACATTTTAGGATCAAAGACCTTGAGTACGAGACTGCATATTTCATCCTGGTTACGGATCAGTGATAACCTTCACCACTACAGGCATTATTTTGATATCATTATGGACTATAACCTGAGAGTACAATATACCAAACACAGTCTAGAGTTATTCCCTAGTAATACTCTGGATGCTAGATATAATAAAGAGCTAAGTATTCAGGCCAGATTTTGTTCCTGTTCTTCTCGCCACCTTGAAGATTTAAAACATGTCATATCTGTATACCCCGGTACAATGTGCCAAGAAATAAGTGGTTAGTGCCAATATGCAATACTATTTAAACTCTGGATCAGAATCTCTTGCTGAAGATATTTTTTACTACGAATGACAAAACTATTATTAGAACAGCTGCCAGCTATTTAGTAAATGTTTCTAGACTACATCTCAAACTCAAAGGTGCTACTAGACCAGTTTATACAGAAACTTAAAATGTGATACTAGTGAGACAAGTTTAATGTAGTTCTGATGTGACCTGTCTTATGCAATAATGAGCTATGATTTCTATTATTGCATCTATTGCTTGCCTTCAATGTTGTATTTAGAACTTACTTATATTAGACTGACTTATATTATTATCAACCTGTACTTATTCATGTATGATTCATTATTTTATCACTTATGTTTTATTACTTGCACTTAAATGTATGTATGCTTCTTTTGCACTTCAAATGGTCTACGACCGATTAAGAAATTGAAACTGAACTGAACAGTGTCCCACCCTCTTCTACTGGACAAGCTGAACTCTGCTGGCCTTTCAGCATCCACTGTGAGTTAGTTCCATTCTTACCTTACTGACCATCAACAGGCAGTTCATGCAGGTGGCGTTCTGTCCCTCCCCCCCAAAAAAAACCATGTGGGGTCCCACAGGGCTCCATCTTGGGTCCAGTCCTATTCTCTATTTTCCCAAATGACCATCCCTCTGCCATGTCTCTTCTCACATCCACAGGTATGTAGATGATATAGTCATCTACAGCTCTAGCCCATCAACCCCATCTACTCAGGTCCCACTCCAGCATGACTTCAGTAATGTGCAGTACTGGTTCCAAGCCAACCAGCTCAGGGTAAACACCAAGAAGACAGTGACCATGACCTTCATTTCCAGACAGAAACTGACAAGGCTATCACCTTCACACCTGTCTTCTCTACCTTGGACGGCAACCTTCCTTGAATGTGTCCCCACCTTCAAGTTCCTGAGGGTTTGGCTTGACTTTTCTGCCCATATTGATGCCATCCACACCAAACATTGCCCCAAACTTAGTGCCTTAGACCAAAACAAGGACTGCCTTCCTCCTCCTCCAGGTCCACTGGGAGCTAGTAACTAAAATGGTCCTTCCAGAGTTCGACTATGCAGATTTGGTTCATGGCACCACTCCCTCCTCTTCACTTACCAAACTGGCCACCCACTGCAATGCCTTCTGTCATTTCACCACCAACTCTCCTCTCTGCACTCATCACTGTTCTCTCTATTCGTCCCTGCCCAACCTCCCTCTACCTTTAAATTGCCAGTTCCACTGCACCGCCATCATCGCTAAATACTGGTTCAACTCTCTTCCCTCCTCTCCTCACTCCTCTCCCTTGCTCTCTCCTCTTCTTACTCCCTGTGATCCAAGGATTGCTGCACATTCGCCATTCCCCATTTTCACTCGAGTGCTGGGCAAGCTGCCTTCTCCTACCATCTCCCCTCTTCCCTTCAGCACTCTCCCTCTCTCCAGGCCTTTAGACATCAGTTAGGGTTTACTCCTGCTCCTCCCCATACTTGGTTCACCCCCTCCTGACCCTTTGTCTCTCCCCTTCCAGCCCTCTTGCCCCCCCTGCCTATTTCTCCCCTATCTGGGCCACCTGTGTCCTTGGCCTCCATTCTGTGCTCTAATGCTTGAGGTGCTTAATCCTAGCTCTACAGTGTGATTAACCTACTGCTGGCAAGTAAGGTACCCACAGTCTGCCTTTCTCCCATGCTTGTTCACATGCTGTGCTTTGTCAAGTGGACCATCCCACCTACTGTAATATGGTTTCATCTGCCACTGTGTTATTGTTTATTCACTCATATGTTTGAAATGCTGTTCATGCCTTTACTCTCTCTTCCCCCAACCCCGAGATGCACCTGGAAATGAGCCTTGCATCAGTGTGCCTTTCCCGGTTACCAGATTTTAAATAAATAGATGCCAGATGCAGTCGCAAAGGGTTCCTGGTTTAGGGGGTGACCAAACTGACACAGGAGGCAGCCATCCAGGACCTGGTGTAAACAAATGGCAATCACATTCGGGATATGGCAGTGGCAGAGTCATTGCGACCACCAGACAGTGTGGTTCTGAGTTGACATGGGGAAGGAAACACCAAGCATGAAGACGAAAGTGCTAGATTTCAGGAAGGCTGACTATGGTAGGATGGGAGAGATTCTGAAGGGACACCTAGCAAGCCCTGAGGAAGGTATGGGTGTGGAACAAAGGTGGGCACTGATCAAGGAAGGGATCACATCAGCCACTGCAGCCACTCACACATGCTAAAAATAGATGGGAAAGAATTCCAAGGCCAGGAAACCAAGCGGTTCAGTAGGGAGAGGTGAGTCAGGCAGTGAGGGATAAGAGGGCCATATAGAGGAAGCACAGGAGGTCCCAGAAGGACAAGGATAAGATGAGGGGATCTGCTTGGAGAAAGCTAGGGAGGCCAGTTAGGAAGGCCAACACTAGGAAGGAATTGCAAATTGTGAAAGGTATTGAGGAGGGGGAGAAAGCTTTTTCAGGTATATCAGTGAGAAGAGAGACACGAAGGTAGGTAAAGCTAGAAAAGGAGGAAGTGTAGGTGGAAATCAGTAAAGAGAAAGCGGATTTGTTGAACAAATAATTCTGCTCTGTCTTTAGTACAAAAAAGGATAGACTAGTGCCGCACAAGTGAGAAAAGGTGGTGGTGGTGGAGGAGGGACATGACTGAGGACAGGATAACAGAGGACAGGTTTAGGAAAGGATCATGTCCCTAAAGATAAACAAGTCCTGAGGGGGGGAACAGGTTCCACTGTAGACCCAGGAAGGACCTCCACAATTGAGCAGACAAGATAGACTGTAAGGCCTTTATCTGCTGCCATCTTTGCAGGTTTGTATGTATGTCCCCAGGACCAGATGGCATGCACCCACGGTTGTTGAGGGAACTGGTGGTAGAGCTGGCAGATCCACTGGCAAACCTGTTTAACAGATTCTGGGATATGGGAGTGGTACCGCAAGAATAGAGAACCGCACATGTGGTACACCTGCACAAGAGTGGACCAAGGGATGACCAAGGGAGCTTCAGGCCACTCAGTCTGACCTCCATTGTGGGTAAGTTGATAGAGACCATTCTGAAAGAAAGACTAGTGGAGTTCCTCAAGACCAACAGGCTACAGGACAAGAGACAGCACAGGTTCATGTCATGGAGGTCCTGTCAAACGAACTTTATTAAATTCTTTGACTGGGTAACAGGCGTGGTAGACAAGGATCAGGCAGTTGACATTCTGTATCTGGATTTCAGCAAAGCCTTCGACTTGGTGCCACACAAGAGGCTGACCAGGAAGTTGAAAACCTAGGGGCATGGAGCAAACTAACCAGGTAGGTGGAACTCAGCAGTAGGAAGCAGTTCATGGTGTTGGGGGACTCTCAGGTACAAGGGAAGATACAAGTGGTATCCCACAGGGTCAGTGCTCAACTCAGTGCTTTTTAATGTATTTATTAACAACATTAGGGATGATGTTAAAGGCAAGATCAGCCTCTTTGCTGATGACTGCAAGCTCTGTGGGAGGGTGGACTCAAACTAAGAGGTGCAGGACCTTAAGGAGCACCTGGCAAGATTGGACAAGTGGTCAGGTGTCTGGCAGCTGAGTTTCAATGCAAAGGAGTGCAAGATGATGTACATGGCAAGGAAGAACTCAAAGACAGAGTACAGTCTGGGGGGGATCAAGATCACTGAATCACAGGAGAAGAAGGACTTGGGGATAGCCATCACCGGTGACCTTAAACAGGCTATGCAGTGTAGGAAGGCAGCAGCCAAGCAAACAGAACACTAGGCTGGATTGCTAGAGGATTTGCGAGCAGAAGGGAGGAGGTTAAAATACCACTGTACAGATCCTTCGAGCAACCACACCTGGAGTACAGGGTGCAGTACTGGAGCCCCTACCTGAAAAAGGACATCAGCCATCTCAAGGCAGTTCAGAGGAGGGTGACAAAGATGATTTAGAGATGACAAGGCAGGGTATATGAGGACAGGCTCAAAGAACTCAACATGTACTCACTAGAGGAAAGGAGTGGGGGGGAGAGAGGGGACATGACTGAAACTTTCAAGTAGCTGAAAGGTATAAACAATGTGAATATTGGGGAACTTTTCTTTCTCAGTGATAACAAGACCACAAGGGGACACTGTCTTAAGCTGGTGGGGGGAAGATTCAAGAAGGAAGTCAGAAGACACTTCTTTACAGTGAGGGTAGGGTTAGGGTGGAATTAATTTCCATCTAAGGTCATCTATCAAATGATGGTGTGGGGGCCAAGACAGGGTGGGATAGGGTGAAGGGGAGGGTCAGAGCTGGTGGGGCCCACTGTAACCTCAGGATGAGGGGCACCACAATTGAACAGACTCAACAGACCGTAACACCTGCTTCTGCTGGCTATCTCATATGTTTATATGCTCATAAGAGGCCAATCTGGTTCTTTAAGGAGGTAAGGGAGGTAGTCAGAGCAAAAAGAGGGCATTCACTAACTATGAGAAGCACCAGGGGATGGGAAGTTGAGTGAGTACCAACATACGATGAAGAACGCCAAGACTATGGTCAGGGGAGCAAAGACAGACACAGAACTGTGAACTGAAGAGGGATCAAGAGAGGAGAGAAAGAGTTCTGGTACATCATAGGAAAAAAGAAAACATGGAGAGAATTGTTTGGCTGGTGGAGTAGGAAAGGTAATAAAGGATGATGAGCAAAAGGCAAGTGTTCTGAATCATGACTTCTGCTCAATATTCATGGTGACGGATGGAGGGCTTCTACCAGAAAGTGGAATTAAGGCAGCAGTGAGGGAGACTCAGGAAATGGGGAGGGCAGTGATTTTGGTATAAACAGTAAGAAAACGGCTTACAGCCCTGAAATTAGATAAGGCACTGGGACCAGATGGGATGCACCTGGCAGTGCTCAGGCAACTGGCATTTGACCTGGCTGAGCCCATGGCAAGGCTACTGAATAGCTCCCTGCAGTCTGGGATGGTTCGGAGAAACTGGATGACAACAGACATGGTTCTGCTCCACAACAGAGGGGATAGGAAGGATCTGGGAAATAACAGATCAGTCAGTCTTACCTCTATCATAAGTAAACTGATGGAGACACTAGTCAAGGAAGACCAGATTACCTACCTGGAAAATAATGGGCTCCAGGATAGTAAGCAGCACTGGTTTGTGGCAGGGAGGACTTGTCAGACTAACCTCACAGCCGTTGCCGGGGGGGTTCGTATGGTTCGAAAGAACCCCCCTTTTGAACCCCCCATATTTTAATCATTTGTAACATTTTTTTAATTATTTCTGTTTGTTTATTTTGTGACTGTCACAGAGTGCTTACACATGATGAAACCCGGCACTTTTTCTCTGCATGCATGCCCCCCCAATCTGCTACCAATCAGCTCCTCAATTGCCAGTAAGATGACTGGAGTTGCTGTGAGGAGTCTTTCTCCACGACCGTCCCCTGGACTGGCTTGGCCAATTGTAAGCTCTCACATCAGCATTGTGAATGTGACTGGAATACAGCATGGACGCTGCCCATAATTCACACTGTCAGCTAGCACTCGAGAAAGATGGAGCATGGTGGCAGGCTCAGAGACGACATTTCGAGAAGAGCAAAACAGAAGTAGAGGATCTCGACTTATAATATTATCAGTCACTGGCAGGTAAATTTTGCTGGCCACTATTGCCAAAGATGTGTCCCTTAATAACTGTATTTCAGGGGACAGGCTGTGCAGTTGGGCAAGGGAGCTGTTCAGGTGGGTGGGCTGAAGATTTAGGAATTATTACTTAAATCCTCCTCTATACAAAATGCAAAGTTGTCATGTTTCATATGCCTGTTTTAACTTTTCATAAGTTAAAGCAGCAGTACTACGAAATCAGGAAGTGACCAATCAAAATTCTGTTTTTCAGCTGTAAGCATGCGGCCAAAGTTCCAGTTTCCATGCCAGTAAATATTTTTTCCCAGTCGTCCTTAGTTTTTTAGATATTTGCAATTTATTTGAAGAGTTGTAGCGCTACAACACATATGGCGGCTGATTAATTTCAGCTGCGCTTTTCTTCAGGTCGCATCACGTCTTTTGACAACAGCAGAGGACCTTCTGCTGACCACTCCTGATGTCCCTGCAAGTCATTCAAATGTGCAGTTGGCAGTAGAGGGGGTTCCAGTGCAACATGCTGGGTGGCAGAAATGTAAACAAGCAGAGAATAACTGAGCAAATTACTCAGCGATAGTACAATGCCGACGAGAAAGAGTACCAGGTATATGATTAGCAGGGCACAGGGAATAAACTGACAAAATAGCGCAATTTTTTTTTTCGTATGTAACCCCACTGCAAATGGGGGTTCCCAAAAGACTTCCAGGAGCTTTCTTGAATGCTCCAAGCCTGAATGGTGTTTGGCGTTTATGCCATTTATCAGTGAGTGTTTTAGAGCCTCTGGTACTGTCTCTTTAAGAGCTGTCTGCTGCAGACATAATTAGTTGTATGGGGGACTGTGTGCTTCTCTGTTTGAGTACCACTCGAACTGCTGCCAATTCACTCCATTTTGCAGTCACTAGGGTGCAAAGGGAACCTATCTGAAGGATGTAACTGTTTGCCAGAAATCATGTAGAGTAATAATGAAATACAGTTTGTCTAACTTGCTTTCTTGCAGTCAGAACTGTGTTTGCCTAGTTCCCCATTCTAGTTTTGAACTGCTGAACTGGACCAATCAGTGTGGGGTAAGCTAGCTCTAAAATGGTGCCTTGGACGAATCAGAACTTGACTCATAATCTGAGCCAGCCACAAGAGGATTGTATGGGCAGTGACTCTGGGAGATGTAGTTTAGACTTGCGCCTTTTGGACCAACAGCAGCAGTCTATTGTGGTGACAGCCAATCCAGTCAAGAACTGGGAGGAACTCAAAGGAAGTGCCAGTTTTGTCTGTTGGAGTTTCAGTTTAGCTCTGGCAGTGAAGGAAAGAAACCCTGTGCTCCTTCAGTGCACAGTTTTAGTCAAAAAACATGTGAAGGTCCAGAGTTCCGGTCTGCAGCTTGTGTAACTGCTTGTTAGGACTGAATCCGTCCTGTGAAGAGAATCAAAGGATATCTGAAGAGTAAACCAGGCTCACCCTGTAGAAGACTGAGAAATTGCTGAATTGCACTCAATCTGTCAGGAACTGAATCTGCTGTGTTCTCCGGGTATTGCAGTAATTGCGATCGGGATAGAGAAGCAGCCTGCCAGTATAGTACTTTTTTTACCATATAAATGTGTGAGGAGGCTTGTGTACCTCAAGTGAATCCTGCTGCCATTAAGTGACTTTTGCCTGTGACTGTTTACTATATAAATGTGTGAGGAGTCTCTTGGAGCTCAAGAGTAGCCCTGCTGACGTTGAAGGACCCTATCTTGTTTGGAGGTCGTGAGTACTAATTCACGTCACTCCTGTTGAATTGCCACATTAAATCCAAATGGAATCACTGTACTGCTGACTGTTTAAACTAATTTTCTTTTCTCTGTGTAAAGGGCCCCTACCAGCTGCCACGGTTTGGACTAGCCACTAGGGCTTGGGTACCCAGGACAGTAACTGGTAGGGATAGGCCTGTGCACAGAGCCATAGGTAGATGAGTAAAGTTATAAGCTAATTAACCTGATTTCCCTGTCCTTGTTATATCCCCAAATAAATCAGAGCTGCTTGTTTCAGCAAAGTTATACTGCTTGAGGTATTTGTCTATGTTAAAGTACTGTACTGTGATTGTTGTACTGTATCTTATTTCACAGGAGGTCCCAGTGCCAGAACCAGTCCTGGGGGTAAGTGTATACTGTGAAGGTAATTTGATATATTGTGTGGCCACTAGTGGGAAGAAAGGGTTGCAGTGTCCCAGAGGGCTGTGACCAAGTAAGTTTAACTATTGCAAACCCTGACCTCTGGGTGGAGGCACCCACCATTGGATCCAGGCCCCTCAACCTGTTAGTGGCAAATCAGGCAGGGGTAGTAGCCCCTGGGATAGCGCCATCTAGGGGTTACACGTAGTACTGCTGCTTTAAGCAAAAGAGGTACCACAGTGGAAAGGCAATGCAAGTGTTTGGAAGGGTCTGGCTGGGATTTACACTTCCACCTCACTAACTGTGCTGTTCAGAGAGGTCTTCACTGTGGTCCCATTTTTATTGACAATCAGGTCCACTTTTGCCTGCATTAGATGCTGTTAAAACAAATAAGTTGAGAGAACTGTTTTCTCCAGATGACCACATGTCAGTAGAATGACATTTGTTGCTACAGTTCAGTGGCATGAAAATATCCACTATACTTTTGGAAGTATGGTTGGGGTGGGGTAGGCATTTAGGGGATGGTAACTTTGCACTGGGAATCCCCACCACTGTCAAATTACCTTACCTCTCACTCCCTTTGTCATGCCTACCACACTGGAGAATGGAGTGTGGGCAACAAGTGTAGTACCCAATATTGAACTAAGAATTATGTTTCAGATTTTTTTCCAAGCAGGGTGCCTGGTATAGAAACATAGGCAATGACGGTAGAAGAAGACAGAGGTACATCTAGTCTGCTCAAGTTCCCAATAATCTCTGGAACCTACCATTTCTCAAGGTACTAACCCTCCCCAACCTCTCACTATTCTTCTCCTTGGTCCTGTTGCCCCCAGTAACCACTATTCCCTTCATTATGTCCCAGTTCTGCTTGAATCCTCCGATTGTTTTTGTAGCCACCAATTCAGCTGAAAGACTGCTCCAAAGTTCTACCACCTTTTCTGTAAAGTAATACATCCTCGCATCTCTCCTGAACCTATCTTCTGTTAATTTCCATTCACGTCCATGTGACCACAAATTGGTACACAGGCTTTATAAATAATACCCCGCAGTTCAGTGTAATTCCTTTAAGGAACTTGAAGGTCTCTATCACATCTCCCCTCTCCCTTCTGGTTTCCAGTGAATACATATTTAGTGCCTTGAGGTGCTCCTCATAGGGTCTGCCCTGCTGTGCCTGAATCATTTTAGTTATTCTGTGCTGCACTGCCTCCAACCTATCCTTATCCTTTCTGAGGTGAGGACTCCAGAACTGGGCACAGTACTCTAGGTGAGACCTCACCGGGGATCTGTAGAAGGAAGTATTATCTTTCTTCTGCTATTTGTGGGGTTTAAACTTGTGAAGGGGGAGGGATGGGAGAAAAGGCTGTCGAGGGGGGTCCCATAAAGGAGGGACTCTGTCTCCACCCCCGTGGGAAGCTGGAGGAATGCGGGAAAAGGCCGACTGGTAAGGTGCAGACCAGGGGAAGACAGAATTCCCATGGGAATACGAGCAGGGGGGAAATGGAAGTATAAGGAAAGGGTGAAAGGTAGTCCTGCTAAATGCCAGGAGCTTGGACAATAAAATGCCTGAGCTCCAGACGATGCTAACTGAGGGAGTGGTGGATATGGCAGCGGTCACTGAGACCTTGACCACCGCAGGAATTGACTGGGACTTGAACCTGGAGGGTTATACTATTTCAGGAAGGATGGGGGAGAGAAGGGGAGGAGGGGTAGCAATAATAGTCAAAAACAGCATTGGCATGGGGGAGTAGAGGAGGCAGAGGGAACCGTGGTGGCAATCTAGGTCACCTTGATGACAAGGCGGGGCAAGAAAATAAAATAGGAGTGGTGTATAGACCCCCTGCGCTGGCGGAGGAGCTGGAGGAGAGTCAGGTGGCAGATGTTGGGAGACACTGCAGATTGGGCAGGGGAAGGGTGGTGGTGTTGGGGGGACTTAAACATGCCAGGAACAGACTGGGAGACTATGACATCCTTGATGTCCAGGAAACAGAGGTTGCTGGATGTCTTTCAGGATGCGTTCCTAACTCAGCAGGTGGGCGAACCGACCAGGAAGGTGCGGGTACTGGATGTGGTCCTGGCAGACAGTGACCAGATTGGGAGCCTGGAAGTAAGGGACCCATTGGCGGGGAGCGACCATGCCATGGACTGGTTCTGCCTGGACCTAGGAGGGGTAGAAGGCTGCACAAAGACAGAGTAAGGAGCATTTGAATGTGATTGGGCCAGACATGGATGCTGACAGTAGGTGGGAAATCATCAGGAGAGGGGTGCAGGATGCTACCAGCACCTGTGCAAGAGTAAGACGAAAATGCAGTAGGGCCCAAAAACCCTGCTGGTGGACCAGGGAGGTCCAGAGGTGGTGAGGGGAAAGAAGGCAGCCTATAGGCAATTCAAGTGCTCAAGAGATGAAAGGGATCGAGGGGAGTACGAGCTGATGGCTAGAAGGGCCACTAGGGTGGTGAGGGCTGCTAAGGCAAGGAAGGGCAGAACCTGGCCAGGGAAATTAGGAGAGGGAACAAGGGGTTCTTTAGATACATTGGGGAAAAATGAAGGGTAAAGGGGCAGATTGGCAGGATTAAAACAGGGGAGAGATGGGCACAAGACTTGGGGAAGCAGGCTGAGGTACTAAATGAGTACTTCACCTCAGTTTTCACCAAGGAAAATGGGGGCCGTACTACCATGGAGGAGACAGTGATACAGAGGGAGGGGGACCCTTACTGATTACGGGTCTGGGGAGAGGGGAGGCTAAACAGGGGGACGAGGTAGCAGAGGTAGAAATCACAGCAGAGAGAGTGAGGGAAGCCCTCAGGTCCCTTAAGATGGAGAAAGCACCGGGGCCGGATTAATTACATCCCAGAGTGCTGAAGGAACTGGTGGACGTTCTGGCGAAACCCCTGGCAGACCTTTTCACCATCTCGCTGAGGACAGGGTGGGTGCTCCAGGACTGGAAGGTGGCGCATATAGTACCTATCCACAAGGGGGGATCAAGGGAGGTGGCAGGGAACTACAGGCCCGTCAGCCTGACATCGGTGGTGGGCAAGGTGATGGAGGGCATTGTCAAGGAGAGGCTGGGGGGGACCTGGAAAAGTCAGGGTGCCTGGACGATAGACAGCACGGATTCGTCCCAGGGAAATCATGTCAGACAAACCTTGTGGAGTTCTATGACTGGGTGAGGAGTGCCTTGGAATTGGGTAGACCAGTGGACATCCTCTTTCTAGACTTCAGCAAGGCATTTGACTCTGTTCCTCACGGGGGACTGTTGGATAAGTTGGGAGTAATGGGGGTAGGGAACCAGATGATCAGATGGATATGCAATTGGCTCCAGGAGGGCCGTAGTTGAGGGGATAGTCTCATCCCCAAGAAGGGTCATTAGTGAGGTCCCACAGGGATCAGTCCTTGGGCCCCCTCCTGTTCAATGCCTGCTTCTCTGACTTATGGACAGGTATCAGGAGTAAGATGAGTCTCTTGCAGATGACTCAAAACTGGGGGTGGTGGTGGATGGGGAGGAGGAGGGTGGCCCTACAGGGGGACCTAGAGGCTCTGGAAAGATGGTCTAGAAAGTGGAATCTGAGGTTCAATGCAGGAAAATGCAAGGTACTACACCTGGGGGCCAGAAACCCGGGCCAAGTATACACCCTGGGGGGGGAGAATGCTACAAGTCTTGATGGCTGACAGGGACCTGGGGTGGTGGTGGATGTCAAGATGAACAACTCGGAGACTTGTAGGAGGGCAGCAGCCAAGGCCAACAGGATGCTGGGATGCATCGCTAGGGGATCACCTCCAGAAGGGGAAGTGATACTCCCTCTGTATAACTGCTTGGTGAGGTCGCACCTCGAGTACTGCATGCAGTTTTGGAGGCCACACTTAAAGAGAGACATTGAACTCCTGGAAAGGGTCCAGAGGAGGGCAACCAAAATGATTTGGGGCTTGGGGGACAGGCCCTATGGGGAGAGGCTCGAAGAGCTAAATATGTACATATGGAAGAGAGAAGGGACTGGGGGATATGATAGCGGCCTCAGGTACATGAAGGGGTAAATAGGGAGGAGAAGTCAGGGTGCTTCAAAGGAAGGGGGCAACTAGAGGGCATGGGTGGAAGCTGGAGGGGGGAGATTTAGGGGAGAAAGGAGGAGGTGCTATTTCACTGAGAGGGTGGTGGAGCCATGGAATGCGGTGTCCAGGGGGCTGGTGGAGGCAGAGACAGTGGAGGGGTTCAAGACAAGGTGGAACAGGTACAGGGGAAGGGTTCTGGAAGCAAAATCCAGTGCAGCGAGAATATCAAAAACTGGGAAGGGAGAAGCCAGAGAGGGTGAGAGGCGCACCAAGGTCAGCTCTAAGGGTGCGGGCTGACCAAACAAGTAGACACGAAAGACCGTTAGGCCTATTCTGCTGGCATTTTAGTATGTTAGTAACAATACCCCTATCGATACATCCCAGCATCCTGCTAGCCTTGCTGTAGGCAGTGTTGCACTGACTCAATTACTTACATGGTATATTGAGTTGGCGAGGGTGAGGGTTACAGTAAGGGGTAGAGGGAGCTCAGATATGACTTATATAGACTTAAAATAAGTCACAAGAGAGCATACCATAGTCCATGGTTTCTGGCAGCCTATCAGCCCCAGACCCTGCCTTAGAAGCAAGCCAGCACTGCAGTAAGTTATTAGTGTACAATACCCAGCCAAAACCAGCTACAGACTCCACATTGAGGGTCAGTGCATATATGGATACATACACATCACGCACACAATCTGTGCCACCCAGACAGTAATAATTGTTCTTAGAGCAGGAGGTGGAAGGGAACTCACAGATGAGTGGTTTTGGTTTAAAATGAACCACAGAGCATCTAGTACCCCAGACCCCTTACCTACACACCAGTAGATACAGCTAGAGATATTAAAGCTGATAACATAATATAAGTGAGACAATGCCTTAGTTATATTACAGTAGCAGCATCTTGCTGCCCTCCGGTACTGAATACATATCTGTTTTCACCCTGCAGCCAGCCAGATAATTTTACTTAGGGCGAGGGGTGTAGAAGATCTCAGATATGACTTCTTTAGCTTCAAAATAAGCAACAAAATGCAGCACAGAGCATCTAGAACCCCATGGCTTCTGGGGTCCTCATGGCCCTAAGGCCCACAGCTTTTTTTAAAAGGCTGCAGACCCATGAGCTGGCCTGGTAGCGTAGAGGGCTGAGGTGCTGGTGCCTTACCCCATGCTATACCAGCGACCTGGGTGTGGGAGAAACCTCGGTCACCGGAGTGCTGCTCGGGGGGAGACAGGAGTGAGATTGAGCAATGGCTCTCCCCTCCAAAGGTGTGGATACCCACCCATCCATAGTCTCGCTCCCACCGGGTGGAGGTCCAGTGGGCGAGTATGTGGTATGGGCGGTGACAGAAGTCAGCAGGAGTGGAAGGGGCCACCGGATCCTGGTGTGTGCGTGCACCTCCATGCGCGTACATGCATGTGTATGCCGTGGACCTGGTGGGGGTAGGGGACAAAACAGAAAAACGAAAAATGTATATGAAAAAAATAACAATAAAAGGTTGCAGACTGCACAAAAAGAACCCCCCTTGTAAAAATCCTGGCAACGGCCCTGAACCTAACTAAAAAAGAAGATCCTACCAAACCAAGCTAATTGCCTTCTTCAGGAAGGTAACTAGAGAGGTCAATAGGGGCCATCTGGTGAATGTAGTCAATCAGAACTTCAGTAAGACCTTCAATAAAGTATTGCCGTGGCCCTTCATGAACAGGGGAATGACACTGGCTGTTTTTCAGTCCTCTGGCACTATCCTGGTCTGTAAGGAGTCCTGAAAGATTCCAGACAGAATCTCTTTTAACTCCACCATTATTTGGGTGGATACCATCCAGACCCTGGGATTTCTCCTGATTAATACCCGTCAGATAATTAATTGCCTACTAATTCTATTATGATCAGCATGGCCTCCTATTCAGCTTGTCCCTCCCATAACTTAAAGAATGTTAAACCCTCCCCTCTCACTGCCTCCTTTCTAATTTGCCACTATGTTTATGCCATGCATGCTTGAAGCCCCCCACCATTCTTGCCTCCACCACCTCTGTTGGCAGTCTTCTCCAGGCATTTACCACCCTTTCAGTGGAAAAAATATTTTCTCACCTCTCTCCTGAATCTCTCCCCCCAGCTTCATCCCATGCCCCCTGTCCTGGTGCTTGTCCTTCTTTTAAAGAGACTCCCTAGCTCTACTGTGTTCACCCCCTCGAGGTACTTGTAGGTTCCATCGAGTCCCCTCTCCCTCACCTCTCTTCCAGGGTGTACATGTTGAGATCCCTCAGTCTATTCTAGTAGGGCTTCCCGTGCAAACCCTGCACCATTTATGTTGCCCTCCTCAGGACAGCATAACCAGTAAGACCATATTTTCAAAGTCGGACTAATTTAAGTAACAAAACAGTTACATCATTGGTTAAAATTTATACCACAAGGAGCAGTCCGATGGCTCAGCAAAAGCATGTTGCACTTCCACGCCAGCAACCCAAGTTCAAGAGTGGAGTTGGGGAATCAGGATCGGAGCAACCAGGGCCAGAGAGTGCTGCCAAGTGCAGGGCAAGTCACCCCAGGGAGGCAGACGTCTGGGTTTTGGCATTACAGTGGTTCCAAATGGTGAGCTGGGGAGCTTGCTCCCCTGAGAGGGATGGCATCTGCCTTACGCTGTGACATCCGAGGCTGCCAATGACATGGTTCAGTACTGGGTGAGGTGGGAAGGACTTAGAGAGGAAGGGAGAAAAGCCCCCCCCCCCAAAAAAAATGTGCCTTGAGCCTTCTAAATGATGTCACCAGCTCCCTCAGGCCCCGATCCATGTCGATCATTACCAGCTTCCATACTGGTGGCAAGTTTTGTCCAAGCTGAAGGCAGCTGGCTGAAGCCTACGTAGCAGGAGAAGGTGGCGCCTTGAGGGACAGCTATACTGAAGGAAAATAAATGATACCAATGAAACCATTACATTTCTCACAATAATTATATATGATCACAAAAAATAAAAGGACTACAGAAAAATCTGAGACAATAAATCATATGAGAATCATACACACTTGCAGGCAATAGTTTATTCCTGTTTTAGAGCTCTTTAATATTTGCACACAGTAGTGGCCTTTCTTATTTCACATGAAAGTGAATTCTATAGCTTAGTCGCACTGTACTGCAACGTATTTGATCCATATTTGTGTAACCCCCCTGCAAATGGGGGTTCCCAAAAGACTTCCAGGAGCTTGCTTGAATGCTCCAAGCCTGAATGGTGTTTGGCATTTAAGCCATTTATCAGTGAGTGTTTTTAGAGCCTCTGGTACTGTCTCTTTAAGAGCTGTCTGCTTGCAGACATAATTAGTTTGTATGGGGGGACTGTGTGCTTCTCTGTTTGAGTACCACTCGAGCTGCTGCCAATTCACTCTATTTTTGCAGTCACTAGGAGTGCAAAGGGAACCTATCTGAAAGATGTAACTGTTTGCCAGAAATCATGTAGAGTAATAATGAAAATACAGTTTGTCTAACCTGCTTTCTTTGCAGTCAGAACTGTGTCTGCCTAGTTCCCCATTCTGGTTTTGAACTGCTGAACTGGACCAATCAGTGTGGGGTAAGCTAGCTCAAATGGTGCCTTGGACGATCAGAACTTGGACTCATAATCTGAGCCAGCCACAAGAGGATTGTATGGGCAGTGACTCTGGGAGATGTAGTTTAGACTTAGGCGCCTTTTGGACCAAACAGCAGCAGTCTATTGTGAGTGACAGCCAATCCAGCCAAGAACTGGGAGGAACTCAAAGGAAGTGCCCGTTTTGTCTGTTGGAGTTTCAGTTTAGATCTGGGAGTGAAGGGAAAAGAAACCCCGTTCTTCAGTGCACAGTTTCAGTCAAAAACGTGTGTAAGGCCCAGAGTTCCGGTCTGCAGCTTGTGTAACTGCTTGTTAGGACTGAATCCGTCCTGTGAAAAGAATCAAAGGATCTCTGAAGAGTGAGAAACCAGGCTCACTCTGTAGAAGACTGAAGAAATTGTTGAATTGCACTCGGTCTGTCAGGAACTGAATCTGCTGTGTGTTCTCCCGGGTATTGTGCAGTAATTGCGATCGGGATAGAGAAGCAGCCTGCCTGGTATAGTACTTTCTCTTTTTTACCATATAAATGTGTGAAGAGTCTCGTGGAGCTCAAAAGTAGCCCTGCTGACGTTGAAGGACCCTATCTTGTTTGGAGGTCGTGAGTACTAATTCAGGGTCGCTCCCTGTTGAATTGCCACATTAAATCCAAATGGAATCACTGTACTGCTGACTGTTTAAGCTTAATTTTTCTTTTCACTGTGTGAAAGGGCCCCACCAGCTGCCACGGTTTGGACTAGCCACTAGGGCTTGGGTACCCAGGGACAGTAACTGGTAGGGATAGGCCTGTGCACAGAGCCATAGGTAGATAGTAAAGTGATAAGCTAATTAACCTGATTTCCCTGTCCTTGTTATATCCCCTAAATAAATCAGAGCTGCTTGTTTCAGCAAAGTTATACTGCCTGAGGTATTTGTCTATGTTAAAGTACTGTACTGTGATTGTTGCACTGTATCTTATTTCACAGGAGGTCCCAGTGCCGGAACCAGACCTGGGGGAAAGTGTATACTGTGAAGGTAATTCTGATATATTGTGTGGGCCACTAGTGGGAAGAAAGGGGGGTTGCAGTGTCCCAGAGGGCTGTGACCAAGTTAGTTTAACTATTGCAAACCCTGACCTCTGGGTGGAGGCACCCGCCATTGGATCCAGGCCCCTCAACCTGTTAGTGGCAAATCAGGCAGGGGTAGTAGCCCCAGGGATAACGCCATCTAGGGGTTACATTTGGATTTCACCGTGTGCACAGTTAAGCCCTGAAAACAAACCTTCCTCACTAAATATTTTTTTGAAGATAAGCTAGTCTTCCTGACTTACTCAGTGCCCTCTTCCCCCTGCCAACGATCAGGGGCCCCAGTTTATCTCTTACTCTGCTTTTGTTCCCTATGTATTGAATAAAGATTTATAATGCCACTTGATCCTCTGCATAAATGCCACAATCCTCTCTTCAAGGACAGACTTGACCTGGGCCTGGTCACTCATAGCTACTGCATTCCATCTGTAAAGCCCTATATTCTCTTGTTGTCAGAATTATTTCGCTTATCAAATCCTCTTTTTAATCCCTTAACTTCCCTTGAAACCTTCTTGCACTGCTTCCAGGACTCTTCTCTGTATATACCCCTACCCACTGCTGCTAAAACTGGGCTGACAGTATAGCCTAGAGGTTAGAGGAACGAGGTGTGAATGAGCTTGGTACATCCCGCAGACCAGACCTGAGTTTGATTCTCACAACCTCCACTTGCATACTGTGTGACTCTGAGCAAGTAACTTAACCACCCAGTGCTCCCAGGTTGCCCCTGAAAACAGGCACTTGTGCCTAGTGAGCCTTACCCAGTTACCAAAGACTAAAATAAATAAATAAATAAAAAAATAAAAAAAACAACACTGCTCCTGCAACAAAAAGCCCATTTCTTTTTTTTTCATATAAGGTTTTATCTCTCTGTCGGCGGACTGCAGCTACTCGTTCACCAACCCTAACGGACTCCGGGGTCATTCAGGATCTTTGGACGCTATGCGTGTCCCAGCGGAACCCCACAGCCTTCCCAGAGGCTTCCGCCCTCTATTTTTCCACTTTTTCTTCCAATTACCCTGGGGCCCCAGACAGAGAGGTGCATGCACCCTTTTACTCCAGTGACGATCCCTTCCTCCCACTCCACTGGCCTACTGCCCTGGTTCCCTCGGCTTGCACTGCCCCTTGTCTTCCACCATGAGGCAATCAAAAGACAAGGGAAACACAGATCCCTCCCCAAGGAGGAGTGCTGCCTGACGGCAGCTCAATCCTGCACTGCTCCCACCCCATGCCAACCTCTGGCAGCCTGTGCTCATTCCCAAACATGGGTCACTGGCGTGGCGTGAGGTAAGGCGTCCAACGCTTCAGCCCTCTATGCCACCGGGCCAGCAAAAAGCCCATTTCTGATGCTCTCCCATGCCGACACAGCAATTTAAACCCTTACACATAAAAATGATTTTCTGGACCATGTGTTTTTTTTTTTCTAAATAAAACCTAATATGTCCCATTTTACTGCCTCTCACCCCAAATAACAAACTTGTGGCCCAACCAGTTCTCATCCCTAGTTCATAACCCCTATGAGAAAGAACAGTTACTTACTGTAACAGCATATCTGCAAGAGAATTTCTTCCATTGAGTTATATTATGGAACTGTAAACTGACAACGTCAGGACCACCCAGAAAATATGAACATACAAAAATGCCAGCAGAAACAGGCCTTACGGTCTATTGAGTCTGTTTGAATGTGCAGCTAGCCCCTCAATTTGCAGCTGCCCCACCCTCCACACCCCTCTTCATCATTAACCCCCCACCCTGTCCCAACCCCTCTTAAAGCCGCCCATCATTCTACAGGACACCACCTCCTCAGGCAGAGTATTTCACCTATCCACCACCCTTTCAGTGAAAAAATATCTCCTGATTTCCCTCCTGAATCTTCCCCCCTCCACTCTCAACTGATGCCTTCTCATATCCTTCTCTCTTCTAAGCTGGAACATCCCTTCTGTATCAGCCTTATTTATCCCCTTAAGGTAGTTAAAGGTTTCAATCACACACACCCCCATCCCTCCTCTCCTCTCCTCCAGGGAGTACATGTTCAGCTCACCCAGTCTATCCTCGTAGGACTTTCCCTCCAATCCCTGGATCATCTTTGTCACCCTACATTGTACCCCCTCCAACAATTTGATGTCCTTCTTCAGGAATGAGCACCAGTACTACATGCAGTACTCCAGGTGAGGCCTGACCAGAGACCTATACAGGGGAAGGATCACCTCCCTATTGCTGGAGGAGATTCTCCTTGCTATACACCCTAGCATCCTGTCAGCTTTTAGAAACATAGAATGTGACAGCAGATAAGGACCGCTTGGCCCACCTAGTCTGCCCATTTTCCTACCTAACAGATAAGCTGCAGATCCTAATTAACCAACAGCTTACTTCCTCCTACCCCCCACTAGGACTGCCTTATGTCTGTCCCATGCATTCTTGAATTCCCCCACTGTTCTTGACTCCAGGACCTCCTCAGGGAGGCTGTTCCATGCATCCACAACCCTCTCTGTGAAAAAATACTTCCTCACATTACCTCTGAGCCGTCCCCTCTATCTTCAAATTGTGCCCCCTTGTTCTTGCACATCTCTTTTTCTGAAAGATGCCACCCTCTTGGACTTTGTTGATTCCCTTGAGGTACTTGAAAGTTTCTATCATATCCCTCTCCCTCCTTTCCTCAAGGGTATACATATTAAGCTCCTTTAGTCTTCTTCTATGTCTTCTGGTACAGACCCTGCACCATTTTGGTTGCCCTCCTCTAGACAGCCTCCACTCTGTCTATGTCTTTGTGGAGATGGGGTCTCCAGAACTGCACACACTACTCCAGATGGGGTCTCACCAACTGTCTGTATAGATGGATAACAACTTCCTGTTTTCTACTATTGATGCCTCTCCCCATGCATCCCAGTATCCCCCCAGCCTTCCTTACTGCCTTCTCACATTGCTTGCCCACCTTAAGGTCATCTGATAAATTACCCCAGGTCCCTTTCCATTTTACTGTTGTCAGTATCTCATCCCATTGTGTACTCTTGCCCTGGGTTTTGTTTCCCAGGTGCATTACCTTGCACTTCTTTGCATTGAATCTGAGCTGCCATACATTTGACCATTCCTCCAACCTTGCCAAGTCCCTTCTCATCCTTTCCACTCCATCTGGTGTATCAACCCTGTTGCAGATCTTTGTGTCATCTGCAAAGAGACATACTTTTCCTTCCAGGTCCTCTGCAATGTCACTTATAAAGACATTAAAAAGGACCAGTCCCAGTACTGACCCCTGCAGTACCCCGCTAGTAACCCTCCTTTCTTCACTGTGGACTCCATTTACTACTACCCTTTGCTTCCTGTAGTCTAGCCAATTTTTTATCCAGGCTACCACCTTGGGACCCACTCCAAGGCTGGCTAACTTGTGTATTAATCTTTTGTGTGGGACTGTATCAAATGCCTTGCTAAAATCTAGGTAAGCCATGTCCACAGCCCCTCCCTGGTCTACTACTTTGGTCACCCAGTCAAAGAAATCTATTAGATTTGTCTGACACGACCTTCCCATCGTGAATCCATGCTGCCTTGGGTCCTGTGCCCCACTGGCCTCTAGGTACTCAACAATTCTTTCCTTCAGAAGTGATTCCATCATTTTACCTACCACTGAGGTCAAACTAACTGGTCTGTAGTTTCCTACCTCTGTCCTGCTCCCACTTTTGTGAAGAGGAATCACATCCACCCTCCTCCAGTCCTCAGGCACCACCCCATCCTCCCACGATTTGTTAAAGAGAGTAGTCAGCGGTGTCATTAGTTCTACCCTTAGTTCTTTTAGAATTCTTGGGCGAATCCCATCAGGCCCCATTGCTCTGTCCACCTTCAATTTTATTAGTTCTTTCAGAACCCTTTCTTCTGTAAATGGACTGGTATCGACCCTGTCTTCACAGTGTTTCTCTTGTTTGGTTTAGGTACCTCCCCTCCTCTTCCTTTGTGAATACTGAGCAGAAATATTCGTTCAGTATCCCTGCTTTTCATTGTCACCCTCTACCCACATTCCCTCCCCTTTATTAAGCCTCAGTATCCCTCCTTTGGTCTTTCTTCGCTCCCTAATGTACTGTACCTATAAAAGGTTTTATCCCCCTTCTTAACAGAGTTGGCTATCCTTTCCTCGGTTTGGGCCTTTGCTATTCTGACTGCCTTCCCAGCCTCTTTCTGCTTTAACTGATAAAGTTCTCTGTCCTTCTCCTTCTGTGTTTCCTTATATTTCCTGAATGCTGTCCTTTTCTCCTTAACCTTCCCTGCCACCTCTTTCGAGAACCATAGCGGTTTTTTCCTTCGTTGTGTTTTGTTGATTTGCTTTACACAAAGGCTTGTTGCTTCTGTGATGGCTGTTTTGATTACTCTCCATTTTTCCTCCACCTCTCCTTCTTGCCTGTTAGCTAGTGCTTTTCTGAGGCACTCTTTCATTTTCCCAAAGTCAGCCCTCCTAAAGTCCAATACTCTTGCTTTTGTATGGCTTGATTGTATGGCTGTGTTTATCGTGAACCACATAGTTTGGTGGTCACTTGTTCCCAGATGGCTACCCACTTCTAAATCTGAGATTCTTTCTCCGTCCCCATTTGAGAATACCAGGTCTAAGATTGCTCCCTCCCGAGTGGGTTCCAATACTAGCTGTCTGAGGCATGCCCCCTGTAGGGCATCAAGAATGACCCTGCTCTTGGATGTGCCTGCAGCAAAGGTGCTCCAGTTAACATCTGGCATATTCAGGTCCCCATCAACAATATCTCCCTTTTCTGCCATTCTAAGGAAGCCTTCTATCATTTCCTTGTCCATTCCTCCTGAGATGGGGTCTGTATACAACCCCCATGGGACTGTGGTGCCATTTCCTGTCTCCAGGGTGACCCAGAGTGTCTCATCTGCTCCTGTTTACTCTTTAGTTCTGTTGCTTTGATCCCTTCCTTTACATAAAGAGCTACTCCTCCTCCTCTTTTATCCTCCCTGTCCCTCCTGTAGATTGTGTATCCTGGTATATTAACATCCCAGTCATGGTTCTCTGTGTATCATGTTTCTGTGACTGTCACAATATCCAGGCAACCCTCTTCCATCACGGCCACTAGTTCAGCGAGCTTGTTACACAGACTACGGGCATTGGTACTCATCACCCTCCACTTTTTGATGGCCTTACCCCTTCTAGCCCCATTTCTGTCCTTACTGTCTTTGCATTTTTTTACATTTACTTCTGTCCTGCTCCCTAATGACTTCTCTACCTTGGTGTTTACCTCACTAATTACTGTTGTTTGTGGGGGGGAGGCTGGGATTTCCCTGCTCCTTTTCAATGCCTCCCCCCTTGGCTAGTTTACATAGAAACATAAAACATAGAAGTTGATGGCAGATAAGGACCGAAAGGCCCATCCAGTCTGCCCATTTCTTTTTCTACCTTATAAATGTGCCATCTGCCTTTGCTCTGTCAGTGGCCTATCTATTCATAGTCATTTGTATTGCTCCCTTATGCCTATCCCATGCCTGTTTGAAGCCCTGCACTGTATTCATAGCCACCACTTCTTGTGGTAAGCCATTCCATGCATCCACCACCCTTTCTGTGAAAAAGAATTTCACATTCCCCTTAATCGGCCTCCTCTAATCTCATGCTGTGTCCTCTTTGTCCTGCTATTTTCTTACATTTAAACATGTTAGACTCTTTCACCTTGTTTATGCCCTTAAGGTGTTTGAATGCCTCGATCATATCACCCTCTCCCTCCTTTGCTCAAGGGTATACATATTGAGCTCCGGTAATCTGTCCTCATATGTCTTCTGATGCAGTCCCTGCACTATTTTGGTTGCCCTTCTCTGGACTGCCCTCAATTTGGTTAATGTCCTTGTGAAGGTGTGGCCTCCAATACTGCACGCAGTACTCCAGATGGGCCTAACCAGTGTCTTGTACAGAGGATTATACCTCCCTCTTACGACTTGTGATACCCCTACTAATACACCCTAACACCCCAGCCTTACCTACTGCTTTAGAGGTCTGCTTTGATGATTTTAGGTCATCAGTGATGATGATGCCCAAGTCTCTTTCTTCCTTTTGACTGCTAGCAACTCCTCCCAGCCTATAGGTGGCTTCAGGTTTCTCTTGCCAATGAAGCATTTAAACCTCTCAACCAGGATCCTGGTTTCCCCCCCCGGACAGATGCAGACCATCGTACCAGTATAGGTCTGCATCCCTCCAGGTGGCTCCCCAGTCCCCAAAGAAGCCAAAACCCTGAGCTCCACACCAGTTTTTCAACCATTCATTGAATTCCCTGGTGAGGAGTACCCTAGCATCACCCTTGCCATAGACAGGCAGCACCTCTGAGAAGGTTACTGTATGCGCTACTTGTCTAAGGCCCCTCCCCAACTCTACAAACTCCTCTTGCACTGCTCTGATCCCATTCCTAGCCAGGTCATTTGTCCCTAGGTGGACAATGACATCCAGCTCCTCCCTTGTGCAGCTCCTCCCACGATCCTGAGGATTCGCTTCCTGTCCCTCAATTACGTGGCGCCAGGCAGGCACTTACCTCCCTCTCCCCTTCCTCCCCATTTCTACCCCTAATGATTGAGTCCCCCACCAGGAGTTGTTTTCTTCCCCTGTGGGGTCTCATGCCACCCTCCTGTGGGTCTCCTTTGTGAAGGTTCCCAGCATCCTCCGTGGTCTCCACTGCAGGTGCCTCTGTAGAGGAACCACTATCCACCAGAAGAGCGAAGGAATTGTGGAGCGGTACAGCTGGAGGGATGCAACTCTGTTCCACCACCCTCTCCCTCCTGGGTCCACCTGGTCCAGCCTCTCCTCTTTCTTGGCAACCTCTGAGGTGAGTGGCATTGGCCCTGGTGGTCCCTGGAGTGGGGGAGGAGGTTTCACGAATCCTAGCCAGGTCAGCCTGGAGACAGGCAACCTCCTCCCTCAGACCAGAGAGGTGCCTTTAAATAGGGCAGCATCGCAGCCTCCAGAATGTCTCCCGGAACACTGCCGCCCCACAGCCATTGCACTGCACCACTCCTATCATGTCTTATTTTGTGCCCCCCTTCCTGTTTCTCTGTATGCTTACTCTCTCCTCTCCTTACAACTCTCACCCTTCCTGTGCTGGGACAGTAACTTCCTACATTCTTCAGTAGCCTCCTTCTTCCTTGCTCAGTGTCAGACCACCAGCAGCTAGGGGGGGAGAGTGAGCTACTTTTTTCCTTTAGGGTTGACAAAACCAATGTTTCTCTATGATCCTTCCCTTCCTACTGCCAAACAGGAAGTTCCTGTTGACAGTCAAATCCAGTGGCTCTAAAAGTAGAACTGGCTTCGGGTGGGTGGAGGGGTGGGATGGACGGCAATTAGTAAGAAAAAAGGCTAGCAACAGGAAGTTGTAATTTGAGTCTCCTGCTTTATTGTGTCTAAGCCACACCCCCAATTAAGCTCTCTTCTCCTACTGGTTTAGCAAAGTAAACTGATACAGAACTCTTCCCAGCACAGAACACACACTGACTGACTTTCTTTTCTTTCTTTCTTTTTTTTTTTTAAACCCTAAATAAGACCCCTTCTACTTCTAATAAAGTATATGTTTGGTTAATCTCAACAGACACTGACTCCTGCTAAGATATAAGTGTTAAATTAATAAGAAAATGTAGCTTCTTTTATTTAGCTGCTTTCTGCTCTACAAGCAAGGCTAGCAACAGGCAAAACAGGCTGCCGCCTTCCTGCACTGAGCTAGTTGTTCATGCTGCCTGTTATAAGCACCCCCAGATCCTTTTCCTCCTCAGTGCTTTCCAGGTCCACCCCTCCCAGCTGATAGCTCCTCCCCTGGTTTCTAGCACCGAAGTGCAGTACCTTGCACTTCTTGGTGTTGAACCCCAGCTGCCATGTTTCCGACCACTCCTGTAGTTTGGTCAGGTCCTCCTGCAGCCCCTACCGCCCTTCAGTGTCATTTGCCACAGCCCCCATCTTCGTATCATCAGTGAACAGATTGATCCTATTCCAGATCCTGTGTGAGATATCAGCTATGAATATCCCAAACAGTACAGGTCCCAGTACCAATCCCTGTAGCACTCTGCTCGTCACGTCCCTCAGCGATGAGAGTTTCCCCCCACCACCACCATCCTCTGCTGCCTTCCATTCAGCCAGCTGATGATCCATTTGACCATCTTTGTTCCCACTCCTATGTGTTCCAGCTTCCCCCCCCAGCCTCCCATGCTGCACGGAATCAAAGGCCTTGCTGAAGTCCAGATACAAGACATCTACCACATGGCCCCTGTGCCCTGTCCAGCTCCCTGGTCACCCAGTCGTAATACTCAATTAGATTTGTCTGGCAGGATCTGCCTGAGACAAACCTGTGTTGATGACCATCCTGGAGACCATTGTCCTCCAAAAAGGTCACCAGCCTCTCTTTTAGGATTGTCTCCAAGAGCTTCCCACAATTGATGTGAGGCTCATGGGTCTGTAGTTGCCTGATTCATTCCTGGGGCCACTTCTGTGAATGGGCACCACATGGGCCATCCTCCAGTCCTGTGGTATGCATCCTGTGTCCAGAGAGGTATTGAACAGGTCAGTCATTGGTCCTGCCAGGATCTCCGCTAGCTCTCTGAGTAGCCTAGGGTGAAGGCCATCTGGTCCCAGTGCCTTGTCCACCCTTAGTGCCCTCAACCCTTCCAGAACCTTGTCTTCTGTAATTCCTACATCAGTCACCCCCTTCCCACTACCCACTGTACCTCCCTGGGGTATCTGCCCCCCTGGGGCCACCCCCATCATCTCTGCTTATAATGTGGGTGGCCCCACCATGTCTCAGTTCCCTGCCGGAGTATCATCAGACAGGACCAAACCAGGCACAGAAAAGAGGATATAGAAACTTGTAACTATGCTAAATTCAGGCATAATAGGAGAACCAGCATGTGAGAGCAGACAGGACAACCACCAATCACTATACAAGGAGGGAAGCAGAGCGGGACAGCCATGACTCAATGGAGGGAGATTCTCTCAGAGATCTACTGTTACGGTAAGTACCTAATCTATCTTCTTCCAAGATGTCTCCCTAGATTGAGCCATATCATGGAACGATTCGCAAGCAATACCACAGCACCAAGGGAGGCAGGAAGTCTCTAAGCACCCTTGCAAGACAGTAAGGCTAAATCCAGCACGTCTACAACAGTGCTCCCAAGTAGCAACAGCACATATGTCAGCAGACACATTGTGGAAACAAGCCACACAAGTAGCCATTCCATGGGTGGAGTGACTGCAGACAGGACCAAGAAGCAGCTTATTGCATTTCTGGTAAAATAAAGAAATGTAGCAAGCCATCATTTGGAAAGGCCCTGTTGCAAAACAGGGGAGCTCATCATTCTGGGGGTAAAAGTAACAAAATAGCTGAGAGGATTTTCTTAATCCTTAGTATGATCCAGGTACCCACGCAGTGGCTACGGACATCAAGTGTATGAAGATGATGTTCCCCACTATCCATGGGAGTCAAGAAATAAATCAGAAGGTCAACCGTCTGATTTAGTGTTCGCTCAGGCATGACCTTTGGCACAAAACCAGGACTGGTATACAAGTGTAACCCCTAGATGGCGCTATCCCAGGGGCTACTACCCCTGCCTGATTTGCCACTAACAGGTTGAGGGGCCTGGATCCGATGGCGGGTGCCTCCACCCAGAGGTCAGGGTTTGCAATAGTTAAACTAACTTGGTCACAGCCCTCTGGGACACTGCAACCCCTTTCTTCCCACTAGTGGCCCACACAATATATCAGAATTACCTTCACAGTATACACTTACCCCAGGACTGGTTCAGGCACTGGGACCCCTGTAAAATAAGATACAGTGCAACAATCACAGTACAATACTTTAACATAGACAAATACTCAGGCAGTATAACTTTGCTGAAACAAGCAGCTCTGATTTATTTAGGGGATATAACAAGGACAGAGGGAATCAGGTTAATTAGCTTATCACTTTACTCATCTACCTATGGCTCTGTGCACAGGCCTATCCCTACCAGTTACTGTCCCTGGCACCCAAGCCCTAGTGGCTAGTCAAACCGTGGCAGCTGGTAGGGCCGTTCACACAGAAAAAGAAAAATTAGATAAACAGTCAGCAGTACAGTAATTCCATTTGGATTCAATGTGGCAATTCAACAGGGAGCGACCCTGAATTAGTACTCCTGACCTCCAAACAAGATAGGGTCCTTCAACGTCAGCAGGGCTACCTTGAGCTCCACGAGACTCCTCACACATTTATATGGCAAACTGCAACAGGCAAAAGTCCTTTAATGGCAGCAGGATTCACTTGAGCTACACAAGCCTCCTCACAAATTTATATGGTAAAAGAAAGTACTATTCCAGGCAGGTTGCTTTCTATCCCGGTCGCAATTACTGCACAATACCGGGAGAACACACAGCAGATTCAGTTCCTGACAGACCGAGTGCAATTCAGCAATTTCTCCAGTCTTCTACAGGGTGAGCCTGGTTTCTACTCTTCAGATATCCTTTGATCTCTCTTCACAGGACAGTTCAGTCCTAACAAGCAGTTACACAAGCTGCAGACCGGAACTCGGGGCCTTACACGCGTTTCCCAACTAAAACTGCACACCGAAAAAGCACAGGGCTCCTTCCCTCTTCACTGCCGGAGCTCAACTGAAACTCCAGCAGACAAACAGGGCACTTCCTTTGAGTTCCTCCCAGTTCTTGGCTGGATTGGCTGTCACTCACAATAGACTGCCCCTGTTGGTCCAAAAAGGCGCCGAAGTCTAAACTACATCTCCCAGAGTCACTGCCCATACAATCCTCTTGTGGCTGGCTCAGATTACGAGTCCAAGTTCTGATTCGTCCAAGGCACCATTTTAGAGCTACCTTAACCCACACTGATTGGTCCAGTTCAGCAGTTCAAAACTAGAATGGGGAACTAGGCAAACACAGTTCTGACTGCAAAGAAAGCAGGTTAGACAAACTGTATTTTCATTACTACTCTAAATGATTTCTGGCAAACAGTTACATCTTTCAGATAGGTTCCCTTTGCACTCCTAGTGACTGCAAAAATGGAGTGAATTGGCAGCAGCTCGAGTGGTACTCAAGCAAAGAAACACACAGTCCCCCCATACAAACTAATTATGTCTGCAAGCAGACAGCTCTTAAAGAGACAGTACCAGAGGCTCTAAAAACACTCACAGAAAAATGGCTTAAACGCCAAACACCATTCAGGCTTGGAGCATTCAAGCAAGCTCCTGGAAGTCTTTTGGGAACCCCCATTTGCAGGGGAGTTACACCCTTCCTGGCCTGGGAAAGCGTGATATCCACGTCAAGCAAGTACCCCCCATAAGTTTCAACTGCAACCATATACATTTGCATTAGGCTCACACATGTAATCATCAGTCAATATATCATTTTACCAAGAACACATTTCTGAAACATTGCAGTATGTCACTCTTTACACAGTATTACACACACATTGTACCATAACTCAAGTTATTACCTCTTGTACATGAAACCTGAAGAGAGGGGCCCTTCCTATCAGTTACCTTGGGGCTGGACGGGGCAAGGGCACCATACTTAGAGGGCAACACAAGTAACTTGAGTTAGCACTGACGCTCAGTTTGGGCAATGAGCTCGGGACACATACACTCCTTTATGGACAACATTGAGAGGCAAGTCCACAGGCCTCCCAAGGGAATCATAACTGAGGTGCACCACAGGCTTTACAGCTCGACCAGTCTTTCTAGGGGGAACTGTTACAGTCTCTGCACTCTGAGCCTCATTTTCAGCATTGTTCTCACTTGTCAGGGGAGTCTCCATGGGGGTAGAGAGGCTAGTACATGGGGCACTTTCAGCTCCAGGAGTTACAGTTTCTGAGTCCACAACATTTGGCTCACATGGAGAGCTTTCGGACACTGGCAGTGGACTGTCAGGGCACTCAAAATACTCTTCTTGTTCTGGTGTATCACCAGTTTGCCCCAATCCATCATTTTCCTCCCCTGAAAGCTCAAACAGTTCAACCATGCACAATGATTCCATTTCATCTGATCTGATCTGATGCTTTGCACTTCACTTTCTGGGAGCATTGGCTCCAGGGACGAAGCTGGGGGCTTAGACAGTCCAGAAGGCCCAGCTTCATCTCCAGTATTGACTAGGGGATTGCCCCGAAACAATTGACTCAGTTCGTAAGAAGGATAGTATTCAAAGTCACTCTCACTTTCTTCTGATATGGACTGACAGTCATGCTCAACTGGGACTTGTGGAGGGGAACACTTTAACTCTGCTTCTGTGGTGCAGACTTTCTTGATCTTTTCTTAGCAGCAGCTCTAGTCACTGGTCCAGAGGGGCATCTTCTGGGGCTCAGACTCAATCAAGATTTGTCCAATGGGCAGTAAATGATTTCTATGCATTGTTTTTACATCTTTTGAATTATTCTCAGGCCTTACTTTGTACACTGGCAGATCATCTAGTTTGCCCACTACAATGTGAGGGAGATGGTGCCATCTGTCAGCAATCTTGTGTTTGCCATGCAGTCCCAGATTTCTTAGCAATACCCGATCTCCCTCCTGGAGTTCCTGTGCTTTCACCTTTTTATCATACCTTTCTTTGTTGGCCAGATTTCTTTTGGCAGCCATGGTTTGAGACAGTTGGTACGCATGAGTTAGCTGGGCCTTTAACTTTTGCACATACTGTAAATAGTTGTCAGCTTGAACCCCATCAGGAGAGACTCCAAAACACACATCTACCAGTAGTCGAGCTTCTCTTCCAAACATCAGGCGGTAGGGGGAGAACCCAGTGGCATCACTTTTGGTGCAGTTATAAGCATGTACCAGGGTGCTAATTTGTTGGCTTCATCTAGGCTTGTCCTTTGGGTGCAGGGTGCCTAGCATATCTAGCAAAGTCTGGTTGAAACGTTCAGGCTGTGGGTCCCCTGGGGGGCAGTAGAGTGGTTCTGAACTTCGCACTCCCACAGAAAGCATCTCTTTCATCAGACGACCTCAAAGTCTCCCTTGATCAGAATGGATTCTTTGTGGAGCCGCATAGTGAACAAAAAAGTTTTCTACAAGTACTTTGGCCTGAGTGGATGCTTTCTGGTCTTTGGTGGGAAAGTTTGGGCATATCTTGTGAAATGGTCAGTGACCACCAGCACATTACTGATATTTCTTTGATCTGACTCCAAACTCAGAAAATCAATACAGACCAGCTCCATGGGTGCACTGGTGGTGATGTTAATAAGGGGCAGCCTCTGGGGCAAAAGCTTTCCTCTGTAAGCAGCGACTACAAGTTCGAATGTGTTGTCCACATCAGCCCCCATCTTAGGCCAATAGAATCTGGATCTCACCAAGTCAAGTGTTCTGTCTATACCAAGGTGCCCCATGTGGTTGTGCAAGGACATCAGTACAGAGTCTCGAAAGGCAGTGGGCAGCACTAGTTGTTGTTTGTCTACTTGTCCCCCTCTGTCTACTGTTTCTCTGTATAACAGTTTATTGATCAGTTTCAACTTAGGACCTTCTTTGTATAACAGTGCAGTTCTCAAATCAGTGGAGCGTAATTTGGACACATCTTTTCCTGCATAGAGGGCTTCTAAAGCTGCTTTGATCATGGGATCGCGGGATTGAGCCCACCGAATACTGTCATTGTCCAGCTGAGGCAGTGCACCAACGTCTATTGCAGAAAAGTGGCAATAAGCAGCAGGTATGCAATTCTCAGAGGGTCCCAAGCAATCCACCATGCAGTCCACTGCGTCCGTGGGCATTTGTTCCTTCCTGTCAAACTTCCGGCAGAGTGCCCGAATGTCAGGTTCTGCCAATCTGACCCAATCATTCTGGGGAACAGGCCTCCGGGAGAGAGCATCAGCATCTATGTGGTTCAGACCTGCTCGGTATTCGAGAGCATAGTCATATGTAGATAATGCAGAAAGCCACCTATGGCCAGTGGCATCCAACTTAGCTGAGGTCTGCACATAGGTCAAAGGATTGTGTCAGTTTTACTAGTATTTTAGCCCCATACAAGTACTCATGGAATTGGTCACAATAGCCCACTTCAAAGCTAAGAACTCTAACTTATGTACAGGATAGTTCTTTTCGGATGGGGTCAGGCTTCTACTGGCAAAGGCCACTGGTCTCAGGCCATTCTCGTGCTCTTGGTACAACACAGCCCCCAACCCTTGCAAGCTAGCATCAGTGTGCAGGACATAAGGTTTTCTTGGATCGGCATAGGCCAGCACTGGAGCATGGGTAAGTTGATATATGACCTCATGAAAAGCAGTCTCACAATCAGGAGTCCAGCGGGCCCCAAATACTTCACTTGGATGAAAATACACTCTTTCAGTCTTGAGGGACGCTGACTTTTGGTATTTTTTGTGGGTTGGGGGATACCCTTGAGTAAGGTTAAGTAAAGGGCGGATCACTCTTGAATAGTCCTTGATGAAACGCTGATTATAACCACAGAATCCCAGGAATCTTTGCAGTTCTTTTAGATTTTGGGCTGTGGCCAGGTGGTCAAGGCCTCAACTTTACTTGGGTCGGTCTCTATTCCTCGGTGGATACTATGTGTCACACATACTTTACTGATGTTTGAAAGAATTGACACTTATCAATGGACAGTTTAAGGCCAAAGTCCCCAGTCGGTCCAATACCTTAAATAATCTGCTCTCATGTTTCTCCAGTGAGCTGCCAAACACAATAACATCATCTAGGTATACCAGGCACTCTAGTAAGTTCATGTCCCCACTGCACGCCCATCAATCGTTGAAAAGTGGCTGGGGCACCTGAAATCCTTGAGGCATCCTCATGAATTCATTAGAACCAAGCGGACAGATAAAGGCTGTCTTCTCACGGTCCTCTTGGGCCATCGGGATCTGGTAGTACCCACTGCGGAGATCCAGCACAGAGAACCACTTGCTCCCGTTTAGGCAGTCCAAAGCATCCTGAATGCGGGGCATTGTGTACTGGTCAGGGATAGTCCGCTGATTTAAGGTGCAATAATCCACGCACATCCTTACTGTCCCATTCTTTTTCCTCACTACCACAATGGGGGAAGCATAAGGGCTTCTGGATTCTTGTATTACACCAGCAGCTAACATCTCTTGCAGATGCCGTCTCACATCATCTATATCAGCAGGTGCCAGGCGTCGAGACCTCTCACGAAATGGTCTTTCGTCATGCAGCCCGGATATTGTGCTCAGCTCATTGCACGCATCCTACGTCCCATTCTTCTAAAGAAAACACCTGGTCTCTCTGGGCAAGCTTCTCACTGATCCTCACTTTCCATTCAGCTGGCAACAGGGAGTTGCCGAAATCAAACAAGTCAGGCGTTACTCTGTCATTCTTCCTTGAACTCTTGCTGCTGGGGTAGCACTGCAGTGTCTGCACAATGCACATTAGCCAGGATGCAACCTCTATTTACTCGAATGTCTCTTTCAGACACATTATGAACTTGGACCATTACCCTTCTGGCATAAGCATGGGCTCTAGCGGGCAAAATACTAGGCTTGACCAGCAGTCCCTCTGGCAATTTTCCATCGCCTGGTGCATCCAACATTAATATTTTATTCTTAACATCCTTTCTGATACGGACCTCTCCCTGTAAGGTACACTGGGCATTTGGCGCCAGGATCAGAGACTCAGGATCCTTCTTCCATACAATTCCGACCGGTTCCTCTGGTTCTATTTTTTTCAGCATCTCTCTGTGCCTCATAGGCCTTCTTAATTAAAGCCGGAACTCTTAAAGCTCTACTAGTCTTTGACCCCTGTTTTTCATAACACAACTGTGCCAGCCTTCCGAACATATGAGCATTTGTTCCAATCAACAAAGGGACACTATCATACAGTCCAGTGGGGGGACACACTAAGGCTAGGGTCTCTACTTGTTCGGCCACTCCAGCCACGGAGGTGGGGAAAGACAGCCAAATTTGGATATACCCAGAATAGAGGTAGACCTTCTCACTTAACCCCCATACATGCAGTCCTTCTAATGGTTGTAAGGGTACATCTGACAAATGCTTCTGATACCAATCCTGGAACATAATTGTCACTTGGGAGCCACTGTCTAATACAGCTCTTGTAGACACTCCATTCACCTTCACAGTGGTCTCCATGGAGGGACCCACTATTCTGGACCAGTCTGGAGAGCGGTAGTGGGGCCTGGGCAACTGACCTTGCCAAAAAGGGCGTGAGTTAGCATTTTGGTGCCCTCACTGGGATCATTTCGTGGCCCTCTTAACCACTGATTTGTTCTCCGAAGCTCTCCTTGTAGCCTATATGCAACTTTGTCAGTGTCTTTGGGACCGGCATTCCCTTTCATGTGCCCATCCTTCCCACAATTATAGCAAAACATACTTTCTGGAGTTTGAGCTGGCGAGCGCCACACTGGGAGCCAGGGCGGGGTATTACTAACTGGAAACCTGGTGCCATCTCTGTCTGCGGCGTGATAAGCATTTGGAGACATCTCGTCAGTTTCTCCACTTCCATGGTCAAGGAATCGAGTTTGGAGCCATTATCAGCAGGAGATACATGGGTGGGTACCCCCCCCATAGCAGTCTGCAGTCAGATATGAGTCAGGGCCCGTGCTTGCAGGCGTGGCCTTCATAAAGGACTGTTTTTGAATTCCCGGATCTCTCTCAACAGTTCACCCCATTGTGGCATATCTTTTTCCTTGTCAGAGCACTCATTGACTGCCAACCTCTGCCCTGAACTTCACTTGATGGGTCACCCTCAGTCACCCGTGCGTAGCCGCAGCTATTAGTGCAGGTCCCTCCCGAGGTCGCTTTCTCAACTCCTCGAATTTCTCTCATTAACTCATCATAGGAGGGTGGGGATTCCAGTCGCATTTGCCAGGCGTAACTGAAGCAACAGCAGTTCTGAGAAGGGGCAGACTTAAGGATCCTGTCCAGCCTGGTTCGGTCCAGTTCAATCGCTGCAAACTACCCTTTCTGAGGCATTCTTGCAACAATTTTCCAGCGAGATACATACACAGACAACAACTCCCTTGGTACTGTTGTGCATTTCTTACTCTCCACCATAGGTCCTCATCAGAATCTGGGCTCCCATACACATTCTCCAAGGCCTCAAGATAGGCCTGTGCAGTCGCTTCAGGGTTACTGGCCCGTTTAGCATGGATGGTAGCCAGGGCAGGACCTCGGAGGCTCTCACTAACCCTCTTTCGCTTTTTGGCTTCCGAGCATTGCCATTCTAGCACTTGGGGGGCAACATAGTCTATCCAGGTCTCCCAGTCATCCTCCCCTTGGGGGGTGGGGAGGGTGCCAGAGAAGATCCTCAACCTTCGGTAAGAGTCGTGACTAATGGCAGGTGCAGAAATAGGAGTCTGCATTGGTTCAGCCACCATTACGGGTACTGGAGCGGGAGAGGGTGTTGGGGAGGAACACCCCAGGTGGCAAGAATAGTTTCTTCAAGTCCTCCACAGTTTTCCCTTCCCCAGCAACCATTTAGCAAATTTCTCCTCAAAGTTTCAGATAGTGGTGGGGCTCATTCCCCGGGTCTTTACTGTCCTTAGTTATCACTCTCCAAGCAGTGAGGGCTCCTCTGGGGTAATGGCCTGTGGCACTTGGAGCTATCTATGGGATCCTTAAACTCTACTAGGGCCAGGAAAGTGTGGGTGAGCAGATTAGCATGCCGACCCACCACCACAGGGTTTTGTAAACCTTCCACCTTGGAAAGTACTCCCTGTACAGTGTCCGTATTGATACCCAGGGGGATGTCCAGGATAAGCATAGCATTTTGGGGGTCAATCTCCTCCCCAGTACACCACTCCACCAGCTGGTGCACAGCCACTTCTGTCGGGGTACCCATTTATTTTTTTATTTCTTAGCAGTGGTTTGTAAATATGGCCACTAGAGGACACACAATCCCAGCGGAGAGCCTCCAAGATGTAACCCCTAGATGGTGCTATCCCAGGGGCTACTACCCCTGCCTGATTTGCCACTAACAGGTTGAGGGGCCTGGATCCGATGGCGGGTGCCTCCACCCAGAGGTCAGGGTTTGAAATAGTTAAACTAACTTGGTCACAGCTCTCTGGGACACTGCAACCCCCTTTCTTCCCACTAGTGGCCCACACAATATATCAGAATTACCTTCACAGTATACACTTACCCCCAGGACTGGTTCAGGCACTGGGACCCCCTGTAAAATAAGATACAATGCAACAATCACAGTACAATACTTTACATGACAAATACCTCAGGCAGTATAACTTTGCTGAAACAAGCAGCTCTGATTTATTTAGGGGATATAACAAGGACAGAGGGAATCAGGTTAATTAGCTTATCACTTTACTCATCTACCTATGGCTCTGTGCAGGCCTCTCCCTAGCAGTTACTGTCCCTGGGTACCCAAGCCCTAGTGGCTAGTCCAAACCGTGGCAGCTGGTAGGGGCCCTTTCACACAGAGAAAAGAAAAATTAGATAAACTGTCAGCAGTACAGTAATTCCATTTGGATTCAATGTGGCAATTCAACAGGGAGCGACCCTGAATTAGTACTCACGACCTCCAAACAAGATAGGGTCCTTCAACATCAGCAGGGCTACTTTTGAGCTCCACGAGACTCCTCACACATTTATATGGCAAACTGCAACAGGCAAAAGTCCTTTAATGGCAGCAGGATTCACCTGAGCTACACAAGCCTCCTCACACATTTACATGGTAAAAAGAAAGTACTATTCCAGGCAGGCTGCTTCTCTATCCCGATCGCAATTACTGCACAATACCCGGGAGAACACACAGCAGATTCAGTTCCTGACAGACCGAGTGCAATTCAGCAATTTCTCCAGTCTTCTACAGGGTGAGCCTGGTTTCTACTCTTCAGATATCCTTTGATTCTCTTCACAGGATGGATTCAGTCCTAACAAGCAGTTACACAAGCTGCAGACCGGAACTCGGGACCTTACACGCATTTCCCAACTAAAACTGCACACTGAAAAAGCACAGGGCTCCTTCCCTCTTCACTGCCAGAGCTCAACTGAAACTCCAGCAGACAAAACCGGGCACTTCCTTTGAGTTCCTCCCAGTTCTTGGCTGGATTGGCTGTCACTCACAATAGACTGCCCCTGTTGGTCCAAAAAGGCGCCGAAGTCTAAACTACATCTCCCAGAGTCACTGCCCTTACAATCCTCTTGTGGCTGGCTCAGATTACAAGTCCAAGTTCTGATTCATCCAAGGCACCATTTTAGAGCTACCTTAACCCACACTGATTGGTCCAGTTCAGCAGTTCAAAACTAGAATGGGGAACTAGGCAAACACAGTTCTGACTGCAAAGAAAGCAGGTTAGACAAACTGTATTTTCATTATTACTCTAAATGATTTCTGGCAAACAGTTACATCTTTCAGATGGGCACTCCTAGTGACTGCAAAAATGGAGTGAATTGGCAGCAGCTCGAGTGGTACTCAAGCAAAGAAACACACAGTCCCCCCATACAAACTAATTATGTCTGCAAGCAGACAGCTCTTAAAGAGACAGTACCAGAGGCTCTAAAAACACTCACAGATAAATGGCTTAAACGCCAAACACCATTCAGGCTTGGAGCATTCAAGCAAGCTCCAGGAAGTCTTTTGGGAACCCCCATTTGCAGGGGGGTTACACAAGGTAACCCTGTCCTTGTGGAAAATAAGAAAAGGAGGGTCTGCAACTCAGAAATGCATCTAGAAGGTGTCATAGCCACTAGGAACAGTCTTTTCCAAAAAAACCAAAGCACAGCTCATAAGTAGCAGCAGGCTCGAGGTAAGGCACAGTAAGGGCTCCAGAGCTAAATTAAAAGTCCCACACCAGAACCGGATCGCAGAATGGGGGGGTGCAGAAGTAGGATACCTCTGAGGAACCTGTGAGAAACCTCGAGCTGGACCACCATCTTGCTGTTGGTGAAGGCATTGAAAGCTGACACTACGGCCAAGTGGACCTTAACTGAGAAATACTCAAGGCCCAAGTTCATAAGGGACAGGAGGAAGTGCATCATCAGACTGACTGGACAAGTTATGGGGTCCAGGAGAACAGTCAGCACACATACTGTAAATGTTTCCGTTTTTGCAAGTAGGTGTACCAAGTAGATGGCTTCTGAGCCACCAGTAGAACGGCTGCAACCATCAGGAAAACCCTGAAGTGGGAGAGCACTACTTTCTCAGAAGCCACTGCATGGAGGTACAGGGATCGAACATCGGAACCCACCAGAGCACCCTTGTCCTGTGACAGAAGTCCCACTCATAAAGGGAGTATGACTGAGGGTTCTGCTGCCAATTGCTGAAGCAGAGGAAATCAAATTGACCTGGGCCAGTATGGGGCCACCAGAATTAGGGTTGCTGACTCAGCCCTCAGACCGCAGGTACCGTTTTTGAGACTTACAGATTTTGACATGACAGTAAACATCCTTCATACTCAGAGCAACCATCCAATCCCCTTTTAAGAGAAGGGGGAGGAGAGACTGCAGTGAGACCATTCATTCACAGGCAGCATTCTTAGAGCCCAAGAAGCAAAGGTCCCCGCTCCCCATCGGCAGATGGACCTGCTCCATGCTGCACCTCACCAGCCTGCATTCCTGAGCAGGCAGAATTCAGAGAACCCAAGAAGCAGAGGCTCCCCTCCCCCCAATCGGTGAATGGAGCCACTCCATGCTGCACCTCACTAGCCTGCATTCCTGAGCAGGCAGTATTCTGAGAGCTCAAGAAGCAGAGGCTCGTCCCATTCCCCCACCTCACCCCCACCATCAGCAAGCAGACCCGCTCCACCTCACCAGCCTGCATTCCTGAGCAGGTATGGGACTGCAAAGTGCTCCTTCATCTATTTTTAGTCATTCTAGCCGTATTGACCCACCGCTGCTAGCGTGGCAGCTGCCCCACCCAAGGTGGTCATGTGACTGATAGCAGACCCCCATCATGTGACCTGGTCACATGCCTCTGGGGCCTGAATCTATCTCCCATTACTTTTTTATAGGCACTGGCCACTTGAGGTTGCAAGATAACCCCTCTTAGGATAGTAACATTTTACTATCCCTACATCTACTGTACTAGCACCTTGGCTATTCTTCCCCCTCTCTCCAACTATTTACACCCCCTTCCAGAGAATTTTCCCTCTCCTCAGCTACTCTCCTTCTCCTCTCCTCTCCTCTCCTCTCCTCTCTCTCTCTCTCTCTCTAGTGGTCTCAAACCTACGTCCCTTGTGCCTAAGTTCTATCATAGGTCTCCCCTCTAGCCACTAGGCCACTCAAACCTGTTAAGGAGCACCCTTCCTTTTCTTCTGCTATTACACTCTTCCCTAGTGGCCACAAGTGGTATTACACCCTCTGTGTTACCAGGCCTTTGTTCAACCAATTTTAATATCTAAATTCAGCTTTACCTAGCCCTCTTTTATCCCTTGGTCTCTTCACGCCCTTCCCCCATGCCCGCGATGCATATCATAATCTTAACACTGTTTTGCCCTGGCTCATCTTGCTTTTCTGGTCTGTCCCCCTCCTCTCTCCCACCCCCATTCCCTCATCTTCCCCTCCTCCACCCAATCTACTTCCCTGCTCCTCCCTAACTCCCCCATACCCTGCCCGAATCAATTAGCCGTAATCTCCCCACTTCCCGCCACACTCTATCACCTCCCCATTTTCACTACCCCAGCCCATCTGGATCACTCTTAACCCCTGCAGTCCCCTCCTTGGGCCTCCCCCCCCGTCCCAACCGCTACTTTCATTTCCTCTGCCTCCTCCATGTGTGCATCCCTTTCTGTTGCTCCCCTCATAGAACTCTTCAATCCCTCTCCAAACTGAGATCTCCCAAGCTCAGACTGTTTACTAACAACAGGCACAGACAACTCCTTCTGCTCCTCCTCCTCCTCCTCTCTGGGTCACCCAAACCCAGGACCCACACTTGAATCTCGATGTACCCCCTGTCCCTCCAAAATCATTGCCCTCTCTGAGACCTGGCTAACCCATAAGTTCCCCTCTAATGAAATCTGCCTAAAAGGTACTCCCTCTTCAGAAAGGATAGGCAAGGAAAAAGAGGGAGCAGATGCCTCCTCTGGATTGCAGACCACCTATCGGCCTCTGAATTCGAAACCCTGGTAGTGACACCCAACCTGGAATCTCTCTCTGTGACCCTCCTCCTTGGTAGCAACACAATTATCACTATCAGTGTCACCTATCTACCCCCGGCACCCCCCCACCGAGCTAGATACTTTCCTTAACATTAAAAACATCCTCCCATGCGGAAGGGAGTGGATAATCCTTGGAGATTTCAGCCTTAACTGGCAGCTCCCTCAGGCCAACTCTGCCAAAGAAACCACTGTCAACTTAGACCTTCACCAGTTACCCACACCCATCCACACAAACTATAGGACTGGGTATGAATCAGTTCTGGACTGGATACTTATCTCAAACCCCTCTTATGTTACTGACTCTCTTATTAATCACTGTGATGTCTTCTGCAGTTGGTCCACTAAAACCCCCAAAACTGAACACAATTACATTCAGTCCAGGCAGATAAAAAAAACTCAACATTGACGAATTTGCTAAAGCCTTACTAGCCACTGACTGGTCCTTCACTGAAATCATAACTGACATTGACATTGCCCTTGACACCTTCAGTAGGTGTTTCCTGGCCATCTGTGATACCCTCATCCCTCTCAAAAAACTCAGGGTTAAAGGGCACAGCCATGAATGGGTCTCCTCCAACCTCCTAAAATTAATGAGGAAGAGAGACAGGGCCTAGTCAAAATATAAGAAACTTAAACTCCCTTACCTTTTACAACAATACAAAACACTCTGCAATAGATGTAAATGAGCACCCCGCAATGCAAAAATCAACTACCTCAGAGAAAAACAGCAACGTAGCAGGGGTAACCCCAAACACACCTGGAGGCTTCTTAATGACCTCACGGGAAGAGGAATTCACTGTGAACAAATCAACCTCACCACTGAGGGACAACCTGTCACTGACCCCCTTGCAATTAGTGCCTAGGCTAATTACCCCCTCCTGTGCTTGCCCTGAGTCACTACCTTTAGCAATCTTAGGTTGTCAAGCGCTCATCTCATGTTGTACCTCCCTCTGTTTTATGTGCTGCACTGTCATGGCTGCACTATTTTGTTTGCAAAAGCCTGCATTTGTCCTAATTTTCACTGCTGTACCTTTATTATGTTACCATATTTTACCACTGCTGTATTTATTATTGTATTCCTCTGTGTACTGTTGTTCTGTCCCCAGGATGCATCTGGAATCAAGCAGTACTCTGCTCAGCATGCCTTCCTGGTAAAACTCTTAACTAACTAACTAACTAACTAATTAACTGAATAAATAAACTGCCACCCACTTCAACTCCTACTTCAGTGACCTTGACAAGTACAAGCCCACCCACCTTCCCGACCCCAATCCTTCCCTCTCCCTCTCCTTACCCCAACCCCTTTCTCAGTTTCCACTTCAAGTACCTCTCTCCCATGGAGGTGGTAAGATTTATTAGAACAAATGACCCCAGGCCCAGACTAGGACTGGACAACACTGACTACAGGATCCTTAAGCTGGTCTGTGAGTATATTGCCCTCCCCCTCACCAACATGTTTAACTACTGCCTTTGCTCTGATTCCTTCCCCCTTAAATGGAAATGCGCCACTATTAAACCCCTCCACATGTCCGGCCCTATGAATGATGTCATTAAGTACAGGCCCATCTCCCTCCTGGCTCCTCTTTCCAAAATTATGGGAAAAAATCATCCTAGCCCAAACCACTGAATACCTAGAGAAATACAATCTGCAAACAGATGCACAGCATGGCTTCAGAGCTGGCCACAACACTGAGACAGCTTTGATCAAATTCACCCACTTCATAGATAAAGCCAATGATGATGGACTTTATTCTGGCTCAGTGTTTGTGGACCTCACAAAAGCCTTCAATCTTGTTGACCACAAGGTTCTGCTCTCCACCCACTCCAGTCTCAATTTCTCCTCTGAAGTTGTAAACTGGTTCTCCAACTACCTTAGGCATAGATCCCACAGAACCGTGATAGAAGGTGTTCTCTCTGCCATTTCCTCCATCAAATATGGAGTTCCCAAGGGCTCCATCCTGGGACCCCTCCTCTTCTCCCCCGTGGTTAACTCCCTCCCTGAAATTTGCAGGCACACTGAAATTATCCTCTATGCTGACAATGCTGCACGCTTCTGCAAAGACAAGGACCCCTCTACCCTTCGGGACAAATTCCAGCAGGACTTTCTTAGGCTTCACTCTTGGTTCTCTTCCAGAGGGCTTGTACTTAACTTAAAAGAAATCCCAAGCCCATGGCTTTCTCTGGCTCCAGAAAATCAGCAGCCATTGACCTGTCCCTCCGGAACAACAGTGCCAATCCCATTGAACATGTCTCACAGTTTAAATACATTGGCCTGGTCCTTGACTGTCACCTAACCTATGAACTTCATGTCAATCAGCTAATAAAGAAAGCACACCAAAGGCTTGGCATGTTGTATCGTGTCAAACCTTTCCTAATCCCTGAGTCGAGAATGGTCCTGGCCACCAGTTTCCTCATCCCCCATTTGACTATGGTGCTCTGCTCTGCTAACCCCCCTTCCCCTACTTCCCAAAAGAATTTCAGTTGGTTGTGTAGCACATGTACCATAATGTTATTCGGTTTGCCACAGGCCTCCCCAGACTGACCCACCACTGTGACCTGTAAATACATGCCAACTGGCCCCCTCTTGAAGATAGGCTTTGACAGAAAGATCCTAACTTTCCTCCACAAATGCACTCTTGGACTCCTACCGAGTAGTATCTCCTCCCTCTTCCCCCTGTCCACCCCTATATGGTCCATTAGATGGTCCTCTTCCCTCTCCCTCACCCTCCCTCTCTGCCGTACTACTCAAGACCAAAACACCCTGTCCTACAAGGGCATTAAACTTTTCAACTTACCCCAGTCTCTTGTCCTTTGTCCCTCAACAGCCTCATTCAAGCACAGCCTTAAGGGTCACCTCTCCAGTTTGCTGTCATGCAAATGTTCTTAGCCTTTCACTTCTCCTGGTATGTCTGTTTTTTCTAATTGAACTCTACCTCTGACACTGACTACTCTTTGCCTCATTGTCATATTATTGTATGACTATTTCTGCAGTACTGTAATGTTTTGTACTCGCATTGATGGCACTTATTTTGCACTCATAAATTCTTGTGTTACTATGCAACTGCACTTTCCTGTAACCCTGCAACCTACAACTGTTGTCTTAACTGGTTACTTGTGAAAACGGACAATTTTGCTCACATGCCTTTCCAGTATAAAAAATAAACTAAAACTGAAACAGCTTGTATTCTGCAAACAGGTTGTGGCCTCAGATGTCTAGGATGGGCCTTAAATCCCCGGTCCATTCTGGTACCAGGAAGTACCATTTATAATGACCCAGGTTCATTTCTGCAACCAGGATGGGCTCTACGGCCCTCTTAGTGAGGAGGGTTTGAACCTCCTCCACCTGACAGGCAAGACGTCCCGGAGGGCAACGATCGGATAAGGAAGGGTGTACCGGAGGGGCAGCGAGGAGCTCTAGGGCCTGTCCTCTCTGAACCACCTCATCTGTAGTGCTCTCCCTCCACTCTGGTAGGAAAAAGGAAATGCAGCCCCTTACCATGACTCCCTGTACTGGTGGAGCCGGAGGACGGGGGGGAGCCATAAGGTTTTGAGGGCGGTGGGAGCACTGCCAATACTGGCATCTTTGGTGAGCCAGGCATGGGCATTGGGAAGTAACTTGGCTTGGGGAGAGGCCTGTGGACACTGACAGCCATGGCCAGGGCCCCTAGAGCAACCCCTGCCAGGATGGGCATACTGCCTTTGAAATGAACCCCGGACCCTACCTTGGTGCTTACGGTTCAGTGTGTGCAGACACCTCAGGGTCATTTTGGAGTCTGAAGGTCCTGTAGGGCAGACTCAAGGTCAGTTCCATAAAGCTGCTTTCCTCTAAATGGAGCATTAAGTACCAGCTGTTGAACATCAGATGCAAAATCAGCAACACATAACCAGGAGTGAAAGTGCAGGCAAATGTCAGAGGCTGCCACTTGAGAAGCCGCATCTGAGGCATCACAGGCTTCACAGGCAGATTTTAGCAAGTACTTTCCAGCCTCAAGGCCATTATCCAGGGTCTGCTGGATCATGAGCTTATCACAGCCATCTGCCAGCTTGTTAGCCATTGTAGCCACAGATTTCCATAGACAATTTTGATACTTAACCATATATAAGTCTTGTAATTTGCAAGTTGGAGCCCAAGAGACGCTGAAGCAAATATTCTTTTTCGGCATGCCAACAAGCTTTCTTGACTCCTTAACAATAGGAAGACAGCCCATGTGTTTTGGAGCCTTTGACCTGTCTTGGGCAGCTATTATCACCATTTAACTCATTCTATCTTGTGCAGCCATTTTGGGTCGGGTTAAGCAAAGGATGGTTCCGATGCCATATGGCGCTACCGGTAAGAATGGGTTTTAATCTGTTTCTGCTTAGGAGGAATAATATGACTTATCAGAAGGTGCTGGATATGGTTTATCTGTCTTCCTTGGTACTACAGGCAGAGCACTGGGTCTGTGCCAGGCAGCTAGAGTGGTATCCTTCAGAGTTGACTGGATCGGAGGAATAAGTACTGTAGGGTAGGCAGACACCTCTAAGAACTGAAAGCTTTCTCTTAGAGGAATCCTTGTCCTCAGCCACAAATCCCAGTTTGGACTGGATCTGCCTGAGGAAAGCCTGAAAAAATTCATCTTCAGGAGGGGGCCTCAGACAGTTTTTCACACTTCCCTCACTACAGGAAGACAAAGCAGAGCTGGAACCCACTACATCCAGGAATCCAAACCTTCCTCCATGTTTTCTTCATAGTCTTCCTCCATATATTCTGGACTGTATTCCAGTTCCTCCTCCTCATTGACAGTTACTGGCAGTGTACAGACAAGCATAGGAGGCTGTGAAGGAGGCACTGTTGATGAACTTATCATCAATGGAGGACAATCCTTGCCTGACATTACTACAGACGGATGGAACTCCTGTCTTGTTGATGAGGTCAACAGCAACAACTCTGAGGGTGATGACGGAGATGGCATTGAGGACAGAGGCAAGGGCATTAGCCTCTGAAACAGCTCAGACATCATCTGATAAAGTAGCTGTGTAGTGACAGGCCTGACAGAGTCATCGACAAAACCATCAACAGAACAATGTCTGATGGCAGAATCAGCAGCAAATCCCCCAGCAGAGGGTTAAAGCCTGTGCCAGACTCTGACCTTGGTGTCTGAAAGGGGATTGGGGGGGTTGGGAGCTGCAGAATTGAAGGTTTAGGCTTGGGTCCTGTCTTCTTCATGTGACTTTTTTTTTTTTTAGTCTTTTGGTAATCGGGTAAGGCCCACTAGGCACAAGTGCCTGTTTTCAGGGGCAACCTGGGAGCACTGGGCGGTTAAGTGACTTGCTCAGAGTCACACAGTATGCAAGTGGAGGTTGTGAGAATCAAACTCAGGTCTGGTCTGCTGGGTGTACCAAGTTCATTCACACCTCATTCCTCTAGGCTATACTGCCAGCCCTGACTTACCACTTTTCTGAGGAAATCGAGACCAGGCTGGAGAGGCATACTTTTTTGTGCCTCTTCTCCTTGTCAGCGTGACAGTGTTGGTCTGCCAATTTAGCAGACTTGTCCCTCATTTCTGTTGAACCAGCGGTGGACACCAGTGATTGTGGAGAACGGCATATTGATGGAGTACCCAGGGGACAGGGAGCGGCTGACAACGGTGATGCTGCCTTTGATGCACCTTGCTTCTCCTCCACTGCCTTGATTTTTAACTAGAACTCCAAGGCTTTCTTATAATATCTCTTAGTGGCCTGGTTAAAGTCCTGGCAAATGCTGCAAGCCTTCATGCTGTGAGCTAGACCCAAGCAGTGAATGCTCATAGTGGGGTTGTCATCCTTGTATATCTTAATGTCGCTGCATTGACAATAATGAAACAGTGGTTCCTTTTTCTTCGATGGCAGCATAAAAGGATTACATTTCAAAATAATAAAGTAGCAGCAGCGTTAGCGGTACTTGTAAAGTTCGACAGCATTCTTCAGTAGTGGTGGACCAACGCGCGGTCGACAGTGGGAGAAAGAACTGAGGCATGATGAGGCCGCCCATGTTATACAGGCGTTGACATGACATATCGAAGTGGGCAGCCCCAGCTTGCAAAGTCTTCTGGGGTAGCCCTGATGCCGATGCCTTACAGTTCCATGATGTGGCTCAATGGAGGGAAATATCTTTGAAGAATAGCATTACCTTGTAGGGCCTGCGTCTGGGCCTCCTGTCTTGTTACTAAAGTAATGCTGGAGGATGTCTGGTCTGTCTGCACCAACATGTACCACAACAGTTGGTTCCTTTTCCCACTCCCGCATGAGCCTGTCCACCCTCACTATGATGTCTGCAACCCAAGTAGACAAGTAACCAAGCAGTCTACATGGCTCAGGTGTTCCAGCACTTCACCCACCTTGCAGACATTCCTCACACCAGAGTCCCCTTTCGCTACACTAATACTTTCCTGATACTGTGCTTTGTGTGTCACCCTGGTGCCTCTTCTTCAGTGGGCGTCTCTGCTCTCATGCCCCCAGCAGCAGTCACCACCACTCTATGGTCACCCTCCATTTTCTAAGCCAATGATTGGTTCTAGTTTTATACAGCCACCAGTGGCAATCTTAAGTTCCCATTCCTATCCCACTTACCTTAACCCAGTCCTTATCTCTAACACTTGGGCCTATCTTCCTGGTCCTCTTCTTCTATGTCCAAGCCCATGATACTCAAACACCCCTGCATTATAGAGCACTGCTAGCTGCCCCTTAAAGCATTCGGATTCGAGCCCTGAGTACTGCAGTCAGCATGCAGAGGTCTTAGAAGAACCCGTCAATGGCAATAGCCATGAATGCATACATTCCAAAGCCCCTGAAATGCACTGGGTGCACAGACAAGATCCTGGACTAATTCCTATTCTACCTAGTTTGTAAACAAAAGTTGTTAGCCCCTTGGTCATACCCCTTCAGCCCAACAACCACTCAGCCAACCCCCCATTAGTTTTGTGGCAATTGTCTGCTGAGACAGTTTGTCTCTGGCTCACTGAGAGCCTGGCTTATAAGGTAGTGAATGACTCTATTCTATGATTAAAGCAAACAGTTTCAGCTGCTTGGTTAATTATTGACTAGTTTACAACCACTTGTCCTTTTGCCCCTAGAGTGAATTTAAATTGCTTGGCCCTTGAATTGAAAACGAACTGTCTGACCCTCAAGATTAAATTAGCTTTTTTTCTGACACTAAACAAAATTATTTAGCTTGGATCCTGAAGAATGTTATCTCACTCAGAGATATACATACATACACATACACGCCTCTAGCCCAATTTAAAGTCAAACCTGTCCTGGGATCACACAGCACTCACTTGGACAAACTCTTGTTTGTCCGTGTAACTTTCTCTAAACCCACTAGTTGACACCAAGGTCCTCTTCACGTGTAGTTCTAAATACTTGTCATTTTCATTGTCTACTTGAGGAACTTTTGTGGCTCTAGGTTTTTGTCCTAACTCTAACTCACTATGCTGGAAACTGTCAGGGACCGCAGCCTTTATCCTAAATGACATTTTCGGAAATCTATTTGCCCAATGCAGAACTGATGGAAGTGCCACCATCTTTATCTGGAGAAAAAAAGAAACACTAGCAAACAATTTTTAAATATGAGACAGGTATGAGAGCATTCCTCCATGGTGTAAATCTGTGCTGGATTTGAATGGCTATTCCAGTGCCATTTTTAATATTTACTTGTTTTGGAATTAGATCACTGCAGCATATTTGAAGCATGTAAAACTAAAAAACAAAGTCTGAGTTTATAAATCCACAAAAATACACTAAATTCAAAAGTTAGAGTTGAAAATAGTGCCTTATTGAAGTTCTAGAGCTACAAGCACCTCCATCAACTACAGAGGGTGACACTAATGTTGACAAGCTCTCTGACATATAAGCACACAGTAGAAAAACTTCATGTTGTGCCTTAAAACAGCTTGGGTACAAGTAAGGTCCCTCTCTGTAGTTGATGGGGTTTATTGCAACCAGGAAACCAATGAAAATTACTGGGGGGTTTGGATTTATTCTGCACCTTAACATTCACATTTCTGGACCTTTGTAGGTCTGAAGTTGAACCCAAACTTCTAGTTAATGTAGCCTTTTTGAAATGAACGTAATGAATGCTAATTAATAAAAGAAGCCCGTTTAATATAAACGACTCAGCTGATAATGCTCATCATATGTCTCAGTGTTCTTGTTGTGGTTTAAAATCCAAACCACAAAACCAGTCTGCCTTAGGACATTTCAAAAAAATGAAACAAATAAAAATAAAATAAAAAATTACTAGAATTCTATAGAACCTTCCGAAATGTATCATTTTCATGATGGGAAATACTCGCACAAGTAATGCTTTCCAACAATTAAAATCTCCTAACATCTCTATCAAAATTGTAAGCCATTTATTAGCATGCGTTGCACTCCTTAATCGTGTAATGCAATAAAATAGGTAGTGCCAGTACCTTGTCTTCTTCAAACTTCTGTTTGCGTTTCTCCTCTACAGCAACTCGTCTTCTCTCTTCCCTTATTCTCTGTTCTTCCAACCTTTTCTTGCGCTCCTCCAGGTGCCTCTCATAGTGTTGCCGTGCCCGCTCCTTCCTTTCTAACCACACAGCCTCTCTGGCAACTGAAATCAAATCAGAGGGGAATAATCATCTGTTAATGGTTTTGGTGTGGGGTGATCTTCCTATTTTACAGAACACGTGATCAGTTTATGAACTAAGTAGCAATATAATAAACAGAACAACACATAAGCGATCGTGCATACCATACAGGGCAATGCATAGCTAAACGTGTGATACAGGGCTGTTGGGGAGTATTAAGGTATTCTAGCAACAATATGAGAGCTACTAGATTAAATGTTGCCATACTCTGCTGACAAGTGGCCAGTCAAGTGTTACAATAGAAGGACATCCTTATTTAGTTATACCTCCTAGACCAAAGATGATTGCAAGCTACTCCATGTTAGGACCCATCAGTCACCAGACTCTGCTATCTGACATAATTTGGGTGCTATAGTGGGGGAGTGAGGGCTAGTGGTTGTGTTGGGGGGGGGCGCTTTACTGAACTGAGGATAGTGGTTTGTGCCAGGGTGTACTGAGGTGGGGAGGCTCATGATTTAGCGTGGGAGGGGGTGGGGGGATGTTTTTATAGTGAGTTTCCCAACTCACTGGGAGGTAGTATAGTGTAGTGGTTAAGGGTACTAAGCTGCAAACTTAGAGTCCTGGGCATGAATCCCATCAGCCCCCACTTGCCTACTATGTGACCCTGAGCAATCACTTAACTTCTCTGTGCTCCCAGGTTGCACCCAGAAAAAGGGCTCTGGCTTAATGTGCCTTTCCTGGTTAAATAATTTCCCCTTTCCCTATCTGAAATAACTTGGGTGCTATGGGGGAAGGAGGGAAGTGGGGGCTAGTGGGTGTACTGGGCAGCAGATGCTTTATTGAACTTAGGAGGTCATGGCTTGCTTGTGCCAGGGTGGGGGAGGTGGGGAGGCTCCTGACTTTGCATGGGTGAGGGACAGTATTTTTAGAAAAAGGAGTAGCACTATATTATAACAATTTGTAATAAATGAAGTACACAGTAGGTGCTTTCAGGTACTTGGGGGAAGGAGGAGGTTGCATGTTAGAGCCTAGTTTGGATAGGGGTAATCAATTGCAGGATGGGCCTGCACAGGATGGGAGGAGTTTTGTTTTTAACATGGATTCCAAATCAGACTGGATTTTTGTATCCGCATCTGACTTGGTATCCTAAAATTTAGGATTTAATATTTTCAGCGGCTTTATCAGAAAAGCCTGAATCCTAAATTTTTGCCGATCTCTGAGGTATGCATTTTTTTAAAATGGATATCTGAGCAACCCTAGTAAGCAGCAGAAAGTTCCCTGGCAAACTGGTAATGATAACGGGAGGATTTTTCATGGTCATTAAAGGAAAAACATTTAAGGGACACTGCCAGCCCTTTTTGCATCATATTTCTAGTTGAAACCCTACATTTTATGATTGTTTAACTTCTCTAAAACTCATTGATGTTGCTAGTTGTTTTATCTGACTTCTTTCTTAGCAGAACTGAAATGCATGCTAATGGTGTAATTCTACCCAACCTTGTTGTGTTTTTAATCCTTGATCTACTCTTACTCTTGGTGCCTCTGGTTCCACCTTATCCTGTATCAGCAGCTATCTCTCAAACCGTTCCCAATCCGGCTACTTCAATAAAGTCCTTTCATCTCTGGCTCCCATCTCCTGTGGTGTCCCACAAGGATCCATTCTGGAGCCCTTGCTTTTTCCCATTTTTGTTAATGACTGTCCCACCTCCTTTACCAACTGCAACTCCATCATGTACACTGATGATCTGGTGCTCTACTCAGCTGCCCGCTCTGTAGCCGACCTTAATGTTCTCCTGTTGTCTGCATTCCAAATGACTCAATCCTGGCTCCAATCCAACTCTCTGATCCTCAATCTACCAAAGACCCAGGCCATGCTCTTCGGGTTGGCTAAAAAAGTTTATGCTGGGACCCCCAAGCTCTGCGTGTGCTGCCATGATGGGTCTGCAGTCCTGTCCACGGACTCCTTTAAATACCTTGAGTGACACTAGATCCTGCTCTTGATTTCTCTTCTCATCTAAATGAGGTATGTAGATCCGTCAACATAAAGACTGGTGCCACATACCGGGTGCGTCACTCCCTAACCCCTACTGCTACGATCTTGGTGGCAAGAGGCGTCTTGCTTCCTAGGCTTCAGTATGCTCTCCCCATCTTTTCCCACGCTAATGTTGGTATTCTTCGGAAATGGGACACCACCTACAACAATATCTGCAGATTTGCCCTGTTGGCCCCTCACCTTATTCGCCACTGTCTCCTGTACTCCACCTTACACTGGCTGTCCCCCAAAACTCTGCACTCATACATTCTAGGTTGCTTCACAGACTTCATGACTAGACTCCCCCGCTCCAACAGCATTGGGGCTATGCTCACCCCAGAGCCTCACTTCCGCCTACTGAGATCCTCGAATTCCTCTGTGCTCTCCATTCCGCACTGTTCTACTAATATGGGGGAACAAGCGTTCTCTCACTTTGCATCCATATTCTGGAACTCTCTACCTCCCACTCTTAAGTGCTCCCAATCTCACTCTTCCTTCAAGATTGCACTTTTCTCCTACCTACATGCACTTAATTTCTGTGACTGTACCTAACCCCCTTCCTCTTCCCTTGCTTTCCTATTCTAGCCGACCATTGTCACTGTAATTATTGAAGGTTTTGCCCTGTTCCTATACCTGCTCCCTTCCACCCCTGCGAGGATGGCCTCTGCTAAAAGTATGTTTTATTTCCCTGACTATCCCTGCAAGGATATATATTGGTTTGTATTATTTTACTGCCTTGTACTTCACCATTGTCTTGTTTTTGTCAACTGTATACTGTACTCTCCCATGTTGTGCTTGAAAATAGGCAGGGTTTTGCTTAATGCACCTACCTGGTCAACAAAAGCTAATAAATAAATACTTCATACTTCTTGAACAATTAGAACACCCCCCAAACAGTGCAGTCACCATGATTCAATCATCTTCTCTCCCTCCATTGCATCATTAGAGGCTAGATTGTGTTGGGAGTGTTTCCAAGTCCAGGAAAGGTGCGGTGGGAGCTGATCAAGAAATATAAACAAACCTGTTTTCGTGTGGTAACACCAGTATGGTGGGCAGTCTGTTTTTTACTTTTCGAAAGGAAAAAGGAATCAGAATCAAACTACCAGCTACAATACCAATCTTTATAGAATGTGACTAATCATAACACATATTTTTTAAACTAGAGACACTTTAAGGCCAAAGTGAGTTGACAGTGTTCCTTTAGTAGAAACTCAGAGAAAGAACAGTTACATAAGAACTTACAATAACAGTAGATCTTTGAGAGAATCTCTTTCATGAGGCCACACCTTTGGAACTATAGCCATCAGGCACCAGGACCATATGAAAACCTTTCTAGCTAGCAGTCTATTGGGGCCACCCATGGTGATGTCATCATGCTGATGTCCTCCCTACATAGCTGTGGGTAGCCCAAAGCCCTCCTCAGTTACCCTGCTGGAGACCAGTAACTGAGGACCTGCTCCCGAGGAAACCGAGGGAAAGCAACAGGCACCTGCAGGTAGGCTAATGGAGGAAAAGAAGTAAGTTGGCCTGGAGCAAGAGACAGGCCAAAGAGGAGAAATCTGAGAGTAAGGGGGAAGGAGGGAGGAACAGCATGACCTGCTGAAAGAGATTCTCTCGAAGATCTAGTTATGGTAAGTTCTTACGTAACTGTTCTATCCTCTTCCAGGATATCTTTTTCAGCAGGTCACACCTTTGGAATGAGTACCAAGCAGTACTGCACAGAAGCACAGTCCTGGTGACTGGAAGACAGAGACCTAAGAGGGTAGGCCCTGTAACACAGCTGGGCCAAACCACATCCCTCTTCTAGAGGCAATGGCCAGACTGTAATGTGTAGTGAAGTGTGGACAGTACCCCAAGTTGCAGCAGCACAAAGCTTAGCAGCTGAAAACACCCCTGAGACAAGCAACGGAACTGGCCCTGCCTCTGGTGGAAGGGCCCTGAACCATGCCAGGGAGTTTCTTGCCGAACTACAAGAAGCAAAAGATAATACAGTTGGCCAACTGTGTGGATAACTACTGTATAGAAACTGGTACGCCCTCTTTCCCAGGGGCAAAGGAAACAAACAGCTGCAAGGACTTCCAGCAGTCCCTCGTGGGATGGACCCAATATATGAGTATTCTATGTATAGTACATCTACAGCATGCAGCAATGCATCCCCTGGATGGACATGCTCCAGGTAACAAACAGGAAAGTGGATGGTTTTGATTCCAATTAAATGCAGACACCACCTTGGATAACAACTTAGGGTTAGGATGCACAGTCCCCCCTTTGTCTGTGTGAAAGAGCAAACAAGGCCATTCACACACAAGAGCCAGCTGCTCAGAAATCCTATGAACAGAGGTAATAGCAACTAGAAATATCTCCTTCCATGATGAAAAGCATAGCATGCAAGTCACAGCAGGCTCTAAGGAGCCAAAGTAAGCATCTCAAACAAAATTCTAGTCCAGGCTGGGATAGAGAGACAGAAGGGAGGCTTCCAGGGAAGGGTGCCTCTCAGAAAGATACGGGCCACACCCAACTGGGCTACCATACAGCCCTCAATGGGAACATGGAAGACTGATATGATGGACAAGTGCACTTTCAGTGAAGAGCATTTTCGTCCAGCAACTGACAAGGACAGTAGGTGCTCTAGAACCTAGTTCACTGGGCAGGTGAAGGGATCCAAGTGATGGTAAGCCATTCACAAAGTGAAGTGCTTCCAGATCAAGGAATTAGTTGCCCTGGTGGAAAGTTTTCTGGGGGCCACCAGGGCATCAGCCACTTTAGGGAAGACACCAAACTTGACAATGGCTATGTCTTCAGAAGCCAGGCAAGCAAGAGACAGGACCGAATATTTGGATGAACAAGGGTTCCCTGTTCCTGTGACAGCAAGCCTGGGCACCAAGGAATAGGCATTGGGGGGGCTCCACTGTTAGCGGTTGCAACAGTGGCGACCAAATCTGATGAGGTCCAAAGGGAGCCACCAGAATCAGTGTGGCACCCTTCATGAAATGCAAGTCAAAATCTGAAGATGACAGCAAATACTCCAGAATCTGAGCCACAGGACAAGTGAAAAGGGTCAATTGATGGGCAGCTACCCACAGAGCAAAGCACTTCCCACTTTATGGAAGAAGTGGCCCTGGTGGAAGGCTTTCAAGCAGCCACCTTTCCGGAGACCCCAACTGAGCCATGGCGGCGCCCGCAGGAGCCAAGCATGGAGATGAAGAGACTTGAGGTGTGGCTGGACCAGGGTGCCCTATCCTGGGAGTGCAAGTCTCAGTACAGGAGCAGGGGATGGGAGGTTCCACTGTCAGCTGCTGGAGCACAAGGGAACAAGACAGGATGAGGTCAGTGGGGGCCCAAGAGTATCAGAGTGGCCCCGCCATTTGGAGCTTGATTAGCACCCTCCAAATCAAAGGAAAAGGGGAGGGAAAGCATAGAGAAACCTCCCAGTCCAAGAGCAGGATGACGTATCTCACCAGCAATCTCCAGGCCCTGGAGCAAGCGAGCAGAAATGCAGCGGTTTTGTGGTGTGTTGGGAAGCAAAAAGGTCCAGTGCAGGGAGACTCCACCTGTCAAACAGGTTCTTCCACAATGGAGGACAGCAGTTCCCACTCGTGCAGTTGTGGCTGTGAACTGCTGAGCCTGTCTGTCAGGACAGTGTGGATGCCTGTGATGGGGATGGCCGACAGTTCTAGGCCATGTTCTAGAGCCTAGTACCAGACCATCATCACTTCTCAACACAGAGGGGATGAATGAGTTCCCCATTGTCTGTTTATTTAATGTACAAGACTTATGGTGTCCAGCTGCACTAGCAGACGACTGGGGACCAGGTGATTCTGGAGGGCCTGTAGGACACACAGAAACACCCGCATCTCTAGATGACTGATGTGGCACCCAGTCTCTCATGAGGATCGTGATCCTCGAGTCTGAGGGGGAACCAGGGAGTCCTCCCACTCCCCAGCCAAACCCCAAAGCATCTACAGGGAAAAGCTGCTATGGGGAAGGAATGAGGAAGGGAACCCCTTTCAAAAGGTTATTGGGTTCTGTCCACTAGAACAGCCCCTTTGTGACCGGAGAGGAGACCAGAATCTGCTGTCCTAAGTCAGTGGGGCATCAGGGTATCTGAACCCGCAGTGTCTATTGAGGAATCTGCAAGTGCAACCTGGCTAGGGGTACAGTAACAATGGCTGCAGCCATGAGGCCTAGAAGTCTCCAGACAGACCTGGCCAAGGCAGGTCTGCCACTGTAGAACAGCTGGACCTGGGCTACCAAGTGGTTTGCTCTGGCTGTGGGAGGAGTGTAGAACCCTGAGATGTGTCTACTATCACCCCTGTGTACTTTAAGTGTCAGCATGAGGCCAAGACTGCCTTGGGCACATGGTACCAAAATTCCTAAGGCTTGGAACAACTACTAGGAGTGCTCTCAAGGATGTAGAGCAGTAAGTCCCTAGATTGGGCCTTAGGCAACCAGCCATCCAAGCAAGGGAAGGCATACAGCCCCCTGAGGGCAGCCGGTACCACCATGGAACTGAAACCTGAGGTACAGCCTGTGGGCATACAAGAGCGTGGCCATGGGACACAAACTATAAGACCCAGGAGGCTGCGGGAACCACACCCACCTGACCAGGGGGAAGAAAAAGGGATTCCCTATCCCCGTCTCGAGCAGGTGGGGCATGACTGCAGCAGTCTGGCAGTACCCTGAGGTCCTGCACCTAGCTGAGGCCACAGGGAGGCACCACCAAGGAGTTCCCCTTTACCACTGCTTGGTTAAACGTGGCAAGGGAAGGCAGGAACTGCAAGGTCCCACCAGAGGACTGCACACCAGAAAGAAAAAAACCTGCACCCCTGAGCCAAAGAGCTTGGGCAGGAAGGACACACGTTACCAGGGCCAGGGCAACAGCAAACCCCCTAAGCCCTGGGGTGGCACGGGCATATGCTGAACCGCTGATGCTCTGATGGATGCATCACTGGCGTCAAAGGCAGACTACCACATAGGCTGGACAATAAAAACAACTTTAAAGGTGGCTACTCGTGGAACTAATGCCAGAGCCACTACAGAAATATTTCAGGAGACCAACAGAGTCGAGCTGCTCAGCTAAAACCACAAAAGACCTCACGCTAGGTCAAGTTAAAATAAACTTTAATTTCAAAGCTTAAAAGTAGCAGAACAGCAGCAACCCCTCATAATACCACGTGACCATTTTGCGTGGCACTCACGCTTTTTCAAGGCGTGGTCTCTAGGTTACACTCCCATATTTATAGTGCTACATTTAAAGTGACCTTGCACTATATACATAAATATTCGTACAACAAAAGGAAAGGGCGAAGGGAAGAAGGGGAGGGAGGGAGGGGAAGAGGGAAAGGTAAAACAAGAATATTTAAACATTTAAACATAATAGCATGACTAATAAATGTCCACCAATCAACTACAAAACGCATACAAGGAATACAATCACTAACATCTAAATATCTAAATATATAAATATTTACTATCTCATACTACAGTAATGGGAAAAGTCTAAATAAGTTCAGAAAATGATAAGGCAGGAAAAAGAAACAAAAAGCGCCCTATCTAATTTTATCTGTTTTTCAAAAATGGCTTCAAGCTAAACATTGCATTCAATCCCTTAGCACCACGAGCTTTCAGTCTGTATTGCCACTTGCTTTTACATTTTAATAATTCATTTTCAAAGTCTCCACCTCTGACATTTGGTGCAACTTTGTCAAGACCTTGAAATTTAAAAATGTGATTCTGTCCTTTTTGGACCACATGTGCAGCCAAGGCATTGGTTTTGTCTTGTTTTTGTATGGCTGTCAAATGTTCATAGATCCTGTTCTTAAAAGGGTGTTTAGTTTTTCCCCACATAAAAGTCATTGCACTCAATACATGAAGCTACGTAAATCACTCCAGTTGTTGCACATGTAGTAAAGTGATTATTCACATAATCCCTTTTTAAAATTGGATGTGTAAAGATGTTACCCATCTTTAAATGAATACAATATCCACAACTGCCACACTTCAAAGTTCCACCTGGCAAACAGGGTCTCGCATCCATCTCTTTTCTTGTATAATGACTCTTAGCATACTGTACTTGCAAGACTCCAGCCTCTTTTATACACCATTCTGGGAGGATTTTGTACACTGTTTTCCAATTTAGGCTCCAATTTTAAAATGCCCCAGTTTTTATACAAAATCTCCTGCACTTTTTTGCAGTGGGAGTTGAACTCTATGTAACCCCTAGATGGCGCTATCCCAGGGGCTACTACCCCTGCCTGATTTGCCACTAACAGGTTGAGGGGCCTGGATCCAATGGCGGGTGCCTCCACCCAGAGGTCAGGGTTTGCAATAGTTAAACTAACTTGGTCACAGCCCTCTGGGACACTGCAACCTCCCTTTCTTCCCACTAGTGGCCCACACAATATATCAGAATTACCTTCACAGTATACACTTACCCCCAGGTCTGGTTCCGGCACTGGGACCTCCTGTGAAATGAGATACAGTGCAACAATCACAGTACAGTACTTTAACATAGACAAATACCTCAGGCAGTATAACTTTGCTGAAACAAGCAGCTCTGATTTATTTAGGGGGATATAACAAGGACAGGGGGAAATCAGGTTAATCAGCTTATCACTCTAATAATCTACCTATGGCTCTGTGCACAGGCCTATCCCTATCAGTTACTGTCCCTGAGTACCCAAGCCCTAGTGGCTAGTCCAAACCGTGGCAGCTGGTAGGGGCCCTTTCACACAGAGAAAAGGAGAATTAAACAGTCAGCAGTACAGTAATTCCATTTGGATTTAATGTGGCAATTCAACAGGGAGCAACCCTGAATTAGTACTCACGACCTCCAAATAAGATAGGGTCCTTCAATGTCAGCAGGGCTCACTTGAGGTACACAAACCTCTTCACACATCCATATAAAAAGCACTATACCAGGCAGGCTGCATCTGTATCCCGATGTCAATTACTGCACAATACCGGGAGAACACAGATTCAGTTCCTGACAGACCGAGTGCAATTTTTCAGCAATTCTTCCAGTCTTCTACAGGGTGAGCCTGGTTTCTACTCTTCAGAGATCCTTTGATTCTTTTCAAGGACGGATTCAGTCCTAACAAGCTGTTACACAAGCTGCAGACCGAACTCTGGGCTCATACACGTTTTTGACTAAAACTGCACACTGAAAAAGCACAGGGCTCCTTCCTTCTTCACTGCCAAAGCTCAACTGAAACTCCAACCGACAAAACGGGCACTTCCTTTGAGTTCCTCCCAGTTCTTGACTGGATTGGCTGTCACTCACAATAGACTGCTGCTGTTGGTCCAAAAGGCACTGAAGTCTAAACTACATCTCCCAGAGTCACTGCCCATACAATCCTCTTGTGGCTGGCTCAGATTATGAGTCCAAGTTCTGATTCGTCCAAGGCACCATTTTAGAGCTAGCTTACCCCACACTGATTGGTCCAGTTCAGCAGTTCAAAACTAGAATGGGGAACTAGCAGACACAGTTCTGACTGCAAAAAGCAGGTTAGACAAACTGTAATTTCATTATTACTCTAAATAATCTCTGGCAAACAGTTACATCTTTCAGATAGGTTCCTTTGCACTCTAATGACTGCAAAAATGAAGTGAATTGGCAGCAGCTTGAGTGGTACTCAATCAAAAACACACAGTCCCCATACAAACTAATTATGTCTGCAAGCAGACAGCTCTTAAAGAGACAGTACCAGAGGTTCTAAAACACTCACTGATAAATGGCTTAAATGCCAAACACCATTCAGGCTTGGAGCATTCAAGCAAGCTCCTGAAAGTCTTTTGGGAACCCCATTTGCAGGGGTTACACCTTCCTGGCCTTGGAAAGCTTGACGTCCGCGTCAAGCAAGTACCCATAAGTTTCAACTGCAACCACATACATTTGCATTAGGCTGCACATGTAATCATCAGTCAATATATCATTTTACCAAGAACACATTTCTGAAACATTGCAGTCGTCCTCTTTACACAGTATTACATACACATTGTACCATAACTCAAGTTATTACCTCTTGTACATGAAACCTGAAGAGAGGGCCCTTCCCTATCAGTTACCTTGGGGCTGGACGGGCAAGGGCACCATACTGAGAGGCAACACAAGTAACTTGAGTTAGCACTGACGCCAGTTTGGGCAATGAGCTCTGGGACACATACACTCCTTTATGGACAACATTGAGAGGCAAATCCACAGGCCTCCAAGGGAATCATAACTGAGGTGCACCACAGGCTTTACAGCTCGACCAGTCTTTCTAGGGGAACTGTTACAGTCTCTGCACTCTGAGCCTCATTTTCAGCATTGTCCTCACTTGTCGGGAGTCTCCATGGGGGTAGAGAGGCTAGAACTTGGGGCACTTTCAGCTCCAGGAGTTACAGTTTCTGAGTCCACAACATTTGGCTCGCATGGAGAGCTTTCTCGACACTGGCAGTGGACTGTCAGGCACTCAAAATACTCTTCTTGTTCAGGTGTATCACCAGTCTGCCCCAATCTATCATTTCCTCCCTGAAAGCTCAAACAGTTCAACCATGCACAATGATTCCATTTCATCTGATCTGATGCTTTGCACTTCACTTTCTGGGAGCATTGGCTCCAGGGATGAAGCTGGGGCTTAGACAGTCCAGAAGGCCCAGCTTTGTCTCCAGTATTGACTAGGGGATTGCCCGAAACAATTGACTCAGTTCGTAAGAAGGATAGTATTCAAAGTCACTCTCACTTTCTTCCCGTATGGACTGACAGTCATGCTCAACTGGGACTTGTGGAGGGAACACTTTAACTTTGCTTCTGTATGTGCAGACTTTCTTGATCTTTCTTAGCAGCAGCTCTAGTCACTGGTCCAGAGGGGCATCTTCTAGGGGCTCAGACTCAATTAAGATTTGTCCAATGGGCAGTAAATGATTTCTATGCATTGTTTTACATCTTGAATTATTCTCAGGCCTTACTTTGTACACTGGCAGATCATCTAGTTTGCCACTACAATGTGAGGGAGATGGTTTATCTGTCAGCAATCTTGTGCTTGCCATGCAGTCCCAGATTTCTTAGCAATACCGATCTCCTCCTGGAGTTCCTGTGCTTTCACCTTTTATCATACCTTTCTTTGTTGGCAGATTTCTTTTGGCAGCCATGGTTTGAGCCAGTTGGTACGCATGAGTTAGCTGGGCCTTTAACTTTGCACATACTGCAAATAGTTGTCAGCTTGAACCCCATCAGGAGAGACCCCAAACACACATCTACTGGTAGTCGAGCTTTCTTCCAAACATCAGGCGGTGGGGAGAATCCAGTGGCATCACTTTGGTGCAGTTATAAGCATGTACCAGGGTGCTAATTTGTTGGCTCCATCTAGGCTTGTCCTTTGGGTGCAGGGTGCCCTAGCATATCTAGCAAAGTTGGTTGAAACGTTCAGGCTGTGGTCCCCTGGGGTGGTAAGGAGTGGTTCTGGACTTTCAGACTCCACAGAGAAAGCATCTCTTTGATCAGACGACTCTCAAAGTCTCTCCTTGATCAGAATGGATTCTTTGGAGCCCCATAGTGAACAAAAAGTTTTCTACAAGTACTTTGGCCACAGTGGATGCTTTCTGGTCTTTGGTGGGAAAGCTTGGGCATATCTCGTGAAATGGTCAGTGACCACCAGCACATTACTGATATTTCTTTGATCTGACTCCAAACTTAGAAAATCAATACAGACCAGCTCCATGGGTGCACTGGTGGTGATGTTAACAAGGGGAGCCCTCTGGGGCAAAGCTTTCCTCTGTAAGAAGCGTACAAGTTCGAATGTGTTGCTCCACATCAGCCCCCATCTTAGGCCAATAGAATCTGGATCTCACCAAGTCAAGTGTTCTGTCTATACCAAGGTGCCCCATGTGGTTGTGCAAGGACCTCAGTACTGAGTCTCAAAAGTCAGTGGGCAGCACTAGTTGTTGTTTGTCTACTTGTCCCCTCTGTCTACTGTTTCTCTGTATAACAGTTTATTGATCAGTTTCAACTTAGGACCTTCTTTGTATAACAGTGCAGTTCTCAAATCAGTGGAGCGTAATTTGGACACATCTTTCCTGCATAGAGGGCTTCTAAAGCTGCTTTGATCATGGGATCGCGGGATTGAGCCCGCCCGAATCACTGTCATTGTCCAGCTGAGGCAGTGCACCAATGTCTATTGCAGAAAAGTGGCACAAGCAGCAGGTATGCAATTCTCAGAGGCTCCCAAGCAATCCACCATGCAGTCCACTGTGTCCGTGGACATTTGTTCCTCCCTGTCAAACTTCGCAGAGTGCCCGAATGTCAGGTTCTGCTAATCGGACCCAATCATTCTGGGGAACAGGCCTCGGGAGAGAGCATCAGCATCTATGTGGTTCAGACCTGCTCGGTATTCGAGCATAGTCATATGTAGATAATGCAGAAAGCCACCTATGGCCAGTGGCATCCAACTTAGCTGAGGTCTGCATAGGTCAAAGGATTATTGTCAGTTTTACTAGTATTTTAGCCCCATACAAGTACTCATGGAATTGGTCAACAATAGCCACTTCAAAGCTAGGAACTCTAACTTATGTACAGGATAGTTCTTTTCGGATGGGGTCAGGCTTCTACTGGCAAAGGCCACTGGTCTCAGGCCATTCTCGTGCTCTTGTGTAGCCCCCAGCACCCTGCAAGCTAGCATCAGTGTGCAGGACGTAAGGTTTTCTTGGATCAGCATAGGCCAGCACTGGAGCATGGGTAAGTTGATATATGATCTCATGAAAAGCAGTCTCATAATCAGGAGTCCAGCGGCCCCAAATACTTCACTCGGATGAAAATACACTCTTCAGTCTTGAGGGACGCTGACTTTGGTATTTTTGTGGGTTGGGGATACCCTTGAGTAAGGTTAAGTAAAGGGCGATCACTCTTGAATAGTCCTTGATGAAGCGCCGATACAACCACAGAATCCCAGGAATCTTTGCAGTTCTTTAGATTTTTGGGCTGTGGCCAGGTGGTCAAGGCCTCAACTTTACTTGGTCGTCTCTATTCCTCGGTGGATACTATGTCCCACATACTTTACTGATGTTTGAAAGAATTGACACTTAATGGACAGTTTACGCCAAAGTCCTCCAGTCGGTCCAATACCTTAAATAATCTGCTCTCATGTTCCTCCAGTGAGCTGCCAAACACAATAACATCATCTAGGTATACCAGGCACTCTAGTAAGTTCATGTCCCCACTGCACGCTCCCTCAATCGTTGAAAAGTGGCTGGGGCACCTGAAACCCTTGAGGCATCCTCATGAATTCATAGCCAAGCGGACAGATAAAGGCTGTCTTTTCACGGTCCTCTGGGGCCATCGGATCTGATAGTACCCACCGCGGAGATCCAGCACAGAGAACCACTTGCTCCCGCTTAGGCAGTCCAAAGCATCCTGAATGCGGGGCATTGTGTACTGATCAGGGATAGTCCCCGGTTTAAGGTGCGATAATCCACACACACATCCTTACTGTTCCATTCTTTTCCTCACTACCACAATGGGGAAGCATAAGGGCTTCTGGATTCTTGTATTACACCAGCAGCTAACATCTCTTGCAGATGCCGCTCACATCATCTATGTCAGCAGGTGCCAGGCGTCGAGACCTCTCACTAAATGGTCTTTCGTCATGCAGCCGGATATTGTGCTCAGCTCCTTGCACGCATCCTACATCCCATTCCTTTAAAGAAAACACCTGGTCTCTCTGCAAGCTTTCTCACTGATCTTCACTTTCCATTCAGCTGGCAGCGGGAGTCGTCGAAATCAAACAAGTCAGGCGTTACTCTGTCATTCTTCCTTGAACTCTTGCTGCTGGGTAGCACTGCAGTGTCTGCACAATGCACACTAGCCAGGATGCAACCTCTGTTTACTCGAATGTCTCTTTCAGACACATTATGAACTTGGACCATTACCCTTCTGGCATAAGCATGGGCTCTAAGCGGCAAAATACTAAGGCTTGACCAGCAGTCCCTCTGGCAATTTTCCATCGCCTGGTGCATCCAACATTAATATTTTATTCTAACATCCTTTCTGATATGGACCTCTCCCTGTAAGGTACACTGGGCATTTGGCGCCAGGATCAGAGACTCAGGATCCTTCTTCCATACAATTCGACCGGTTCCTCTGGTTCTGTTTTTCAGCACTCTCTGTGCCTCATAGGCCTTCTTATTAAAGCCGGAACTCTTAAAGCTCTACTAGTCTTTGACCCCTGTTTTCATAACACAACTGTGCCAGCCTTCCAACATATGAGCATTTGTTCCAATCAACAAAGGGACACCATCATACAGTCCAGTGGGGACACACTAAGGCTAGGGTCTCTACTTGTTCGGCCACCCAGCCACGGAGGTGGGGAAAGACAGCCAAATTCGGATATACCCGGAATAGGGTAGGCCTTCACTTAACCCCCATACATGCAGTCCTTCTAATGGTTGTAAGGTACGCCTGACAAATGCTTCTGATACCAATCTTGAACATAATTGTCACTGGGAGCCACTGTCTAATATTGTTTTGTAGACACTACTCACCTTTACAGTGGTCTCCATGGAGGGACCCACTATTCTGACCAGTCTGGAGAGGCGGTAGTGGGGCCTGGGCAACTGACCTTGCCACAAAGGGACGTGAATTAGCATTTTGGTGCCCTCACTGGGATCTGTCGTGCACCTCTTAACCACTGATTTCTTCTCCGAAGCTCTCCTTGTAGCCTATATGCAACTTTGTCAGTGTCTTTTGGGACTGGCATTCCCTTTTCATGTGCCCATCTTTCCCACAATTATAGCAAAACATACTTTCTGGAGTTTGAGCTGGCCGAGGCGCACACTGGGAGCCAGGGCGGGGTATTACTAACTGGAAACCTTGGTGCCATCTCTGTCTGGCGTGATAAGCATTTGGAGACATCTCGTCAGTTTCTCCACTTCCATGGTCAAGGAATCGAGTTCGGAGCTGTTATCAGCAGGAAATACATGGGTGGGTACCCCACCCCATAGCAGATGCAGTCGGATATAGGTCAGGGCCTGCACTTGCAGGCGTGGCCTTCATAAAGGGACTGTTTTGAATTCCGATCTTCTCAACAGTTCACCCCATTGTGACATATCTTTTCCTTGTCAGAGCACTCATTGACTGCCAACCTCTGCCCCTGAACTTCACTTGATGGGTCACCCTCAGTCACTCGGGTCGTAGCCGCAGCTATTGGTGCAGGTCCCTCCCGAGGTCGTCTTTCTCAACTCCTCGAATTTCTCTCATTAACTCAACATAGAGGGTGGGATTCCAGTCGATCTGCCAGGCGAACTGAAGCAACAGCAGTTCTGAGAAGGGGCAGACTTAAGGATCCTGTCCAGCCTGGTTCGGTCCAGTTCAATCGCTGGCAAACTACCTTTTCTGAGGCATTCTTGCAACAATTTTTCCAGCCGAGATACATACACAGACAACAACTCCCCTTGGTACTGTTGTGCATCTCTTACTCTCCACCATAGGTCCTCATCAGAATCTGGGCTCCCATACACATTCTCCAAGGCCTCAAGATAGGCCTGTGCAGTTGCTTCAGGGTTACTGGCCGTTTGCTACGGATGGTAGCCAGGGCAGGACCTCGGAGGCTCTCACTAACCCTCTTTCGCTTTTCACCTTCCGAGCATTGCCATTCTAGCACTTGGGGCAACATAGTCTATCCAGGTCTCCAGTCATCCTCCCTTGGGGTGGGAGGGTGCCAGAGAAGATCCTCAACCTTCGGTAAGAGTCGTGACTAATGGCAGATGCAGAAATAGGAGTCTGCATTGGTTCAGCCACCATTACGGGCACTGGAGCAGGAGAGGTGTTGGGGAGGAACACCCCAGGTGGCAAGAATAGTTTCTTCAAGTCCTCCACAGTTTTCCTCTCCCAGCAACCATTCAGCAAATTCTCCTCAAAAGTTTCAGATAGTGGTGGGGGCTGATTCCCCCGGGTCTTTACTGTCCTTAGTTATCACTCTCCAAGCAGTGAGGGCTCCTCTGGGGTAATGGTCTGGCACTTTGAGCTATCTATGGGATCCTTAAACTCTACTAGGGCCAGGAAAGTGTGGGTGAGCAGATTAGCATGCCGACCCACCACCACAGGGTTTTGTAAACCTTCCACCTTGAAAGTACTCCCTGCACAGTGTCCGTATTGATACCCAGGGGATGTCCAGGATAAGCATAGCATTTTGGGGGTCGATCTCCTCCCAGTACACCACTCCACCAGCCGGTGCACAGCCACTCTGTCGGGTACCCATTTTTTCTTAACAGTGGTTCGTAATATGGCCACTAGAGGACACACAATCCCAAAGGTGAGCCTCCAAGATGTAACCCCTAGATGGCGCCATCCTAGGGCTACTACCCTGCCTGATTTGCCACCAACAGGTTGAGGGGCCTGATCCAATGGCGGTGCTCCACCCAGAGGTCAGGGGTTTGCAATAGTTAAACTAACTTGGTCACAGCCTCTGGGACACTGCAACCCCTTTCTTCCCACTAGTGGCCCACACAATATATCAGAATTACCTTCACAGTATACACTTACCCCCAGGTCTGGTTCCGCACTGGGACCTCTGTGAAATGAGATACAGTGCAACAATCACAGTACAGTACTTTAACATAGACAAATACCTCAGGCAGTATAACTTTACTGAAACAAGCAGCTCTGATTTATTTAGGGGATATAACAAGGACAGGGGAAATCAGGTTAATCAGCTTATCACTCTAATAATCTACCTATGGCTCTGTGCAGCAGGCCTATCCCTATCAGTTACTGTCCCTGAGTACCCAAGCCCTAGTGGCTAGTCCAAACCGTGGCAGCTGGTAGGGGCCCTTTCACACAGAGAAAGGAGAATTAAACAGTCAGCAGTACAGTAATTCCATTTGGATTTAATGTGGCAATTCAACAGGAGCAACCTGAATTAGTACTCACGACCTCCAAATAAGATAGGGTCCTTCAATGTCAGCAGGGCTCACTTGAGGTACACAAACTCTTCACACATCCATATAAAAAAGCACTATACCAGGCAGGCTGCATCTGTATCCCGATCGCACTACTGCACAATACCCGGAGAACACACAGCAGATTCAGTTCCTGACAGACCGAGTGCAATTTTCAGTAATTCTTCCAGTCTTCTACAGGGTGAGCCTGGTTTCTACCTTCAGAGATCCTTTGATTCTTTTCACAGGACGGATTCAGTCCTAACAAGCTGTTACACAAGCTGCAGACCGGAACTCTGGGCCTTACACACTTTTGACTAAAACTGCACACTGAAAAGCACAGGGCTCCTTCCTTCTTCACTGCCAAAGCTCAACTGAAACTCCAACCGACAAAACGGGCACTTCCTTTGAGTTCCTCCCAGTTCTTGACTGGATTGGCTGTCACTCACAATAGACTGCTGCTGTTGGTCCAAAAGGCACTGAAGTCTAAACTACATCTCCCAGAGTCACTGCCCATACAATCCTCTTGTGGCTGGCTCAGATTATGAGTCCAAGTTCTGATTCGTCCAAGGCACCATTTTAGAGCTAGCTTACCCACACTGATTGGTCCAGTTCAGCAGTTCAAAACTAGAATGGGGAACTAGCAGACACAGTTCTGACTGCAAAGAAAGCAGGTTAGACAAACTGTAATTTCATTATTACTCTAAATAATTTCTGGCAAACAGTTACATCTTTCAGATAGGTTCCTTTGCATTCCTAATGACTGCAAAATGAAGTGAATTGGCAGCAGCTTGAGTGGTACTCAATCAAAGAAACACACAGTCCCCCATACAAACTAATTATGTCTGCAAGCAGACAGCTCTTAAAGAGACAGTACCAGAGGTTCTAAAAACACTCACTGATAAATGGCTTAAATGCCAAACACCATTCAGGCTTGGAGCATTCAAGCAAGCTCCTGGAAGTCTTTTGGGAACCCCCATTTGCAGGGGGGTTACATCTATAATAAAATTTAAAAAATTATTGTTATTATTTCCACTCCCCTCTTGAAACTTTTGCCTCACAAGAGCACCCCGGTTCATCTGGCCCACTGTATCAACAGCTTTTTGTACACATTGACTGCTGTACCCTCTCTGGACAAATCTATTAGTTAAATCTCTGATCTCTTTATCATATACCACATCAGAACTAATGTTTCTTCGTGCTCTCATAACCTGTCCCTTTGGTAAAGGCCGATGGCACATTTATAAGGTAGAAAAAGAAATGGGCAGACTGGATGGGCCTTGCGGTCCTTATCTGCCGTCAACTTCTATGTTTCTATGTTTCTATATTCAAAATCGAATTCCTTGGGTGACAAGTATCAAAAGCTGACAATCCATTACGTGCTGTGGGCTTTCTATACAGCTCAGTTGTGAAGCCTCCTCCCCCATCTTTACTAATCAACAAATCCAGAAGAGCAATTTTCTCAAAACTGGAACACATAGTAAATTTCAAATTCTGATTAGTTTCTTCCAAGTATATAACAAAATCCCCAAGAGCCCCGGGGGCCCCCCACACACCAAAAATATGTCGCCAATGAAGCGTCTATAAAATAACAAATTTTCATTGAATGGATTCTGATCAGAAATAACATGCTCCCTTTCCCAAACACTCATTTATATAGTCGCATAATTTGGTGCAAAGGAGGCGCCCATGGCCACTAGCAGCTTTAGCCACAAATGGTTACCAGGGCACAGCTGGGGTGCAACAGATGGCAGCCAGGGCACTGATATATGCTTACTATGGGGGAAGCTCTGCACCACATGGGGCACCAACTGGGGCACAGCATCTTTTTACCAGGGCACATGCCCTGGCAGGCCCTTGTGTAGAGCCACCACTGCCCATGACTGTCCTCTTAGTCTGCAAATAGAAACAGTCACTGAACATAAAAAGGTTAAATGTCAGAACTTTTTCAGCTAGTACCAATAGGAATTCAATAAAACTATTCTCATACTCTGTATGTTCACATAACATCTGCCTCAGAGATTCCAAGCCAGTCACATGAGGTATGTTTGTATATAAGAAGCTGATGTCCACAGTAACCAGTACACCATTTTCTCCTATCTCAAAACCTTCTAACGCTTGCAGGATCTGGGTAGTATCCCTCAAATTCACAAACCATGCCTGCACCAGTGGTTTTATAGAATGGTCCACTAGCTGTGCCAAAGGTTCAGTGAGGGAGCCAATACTCGCCACTATAGGGCGGGCAGGTGGATCAAGCAAAGTTTTATGAATTTTAGGCAGCCCATACAGTGTCACCCTCACTGGGTATGGCACAACCAGGAACTCATATGTTTCTTTTGAAATAATTCCATTCATCCAGGCATCATATAGATATGTGTCAATGTCTAGTTTAAAATCTCTAGTCAAATCTCTAGGTAACAATTTATAATAATCAGTATCCCCCAATTGTCTAAGCATTTCTTTTTCATACTAATTTATACTGAGGATGACGATCGCGCCACCCTTGTCAGCAGATTTAATTTCTATCTGTTAATTCTTAGATAAGTCTTGTAATGCTTCTCTTTCTTCCCTAGTACAATTTTGAAATCTGACTTTCCTTTTTTTCTTTTTTCCCCTTTCCCCCTCCCTCCCTTTCCCTTTCCTCCTTCCCCCCTTCCCTTCCCTTTCCCTTCCCTCCCCTCCCCCTTTTTCCATTTGTTGTATGAGTATTTATGTATATAGTGCATGGTCATTTTAAATGTGACACTATAAATATGGGAGTGTAACCTAGAGACCATGCCTTGAAAAAGCGTGAGTGCCACGCAAAACGTCAGTCATGTGGTATCATGAGGGGGTGCTGCTGTTCTGATACTTTCAAGCTTTGTAATTAAAGTTTATTTTAACTTGACCTAGCGTGAGGTCTTTTGTGGTTTTAGCTGTGCAGCCAGACTCTGTTGGTCTCCATAAGCTGGACTATATTGGTCCCAGAGTGAAAGGCCCTAAGCAAATCCTGCCTTTGAGGACCCATAAGAAAGGACAGGGGCAACAGCTGGAGCCAGAGACCAGGGGGGCAATGCCCAAGACTGAGCAAGTGGGCAATGCTGCCCAAAGGCATGTCCCCCTAAGGGTGCGCTCACTGGGCACCTCAGCCATGGGGGAGAAAGCAAAGAGGTATGTTGGACGTCACCACTGGGGGGGGGGTGCCTGAAGAGGCCGGAAAGAAGGTCCACCATCCTGCAGCACAGGTGGCACAATAGAGGCCAGTACCAGACGGCCACTGTGGGAGTCACTGAGGAAGAGGAGCGGGGAGGGACTGGCCATCCCAAAACCATGACCAGAGGGCTCCGGAGTATATCCCCCGCTAGGCACCATCCCATAGCCCCCCCAATGCTGTGGCAGGCCTGAGAAGAGGCACTCCCAAAGCTGAGGCAAGCAGCAACAGTTCCCGGAGGAAGGGGGCATTGGGGGGGTCAAAAAAGGGGGGCCAAGGAGGAAGCTGAGTGAAGGCCATACCCCCAAAAAAGGCTGTGGAGGCAGAAAAGGGGGCGACTCCCAGCCCCAGCAGCTCTCCCCGTCCCCCCATTCCTCCCCCCAAGGTGGTCTTGGGGGGCCAATCAGGAAGAAGGAAATTTCCAACCAATTTAATAAACTGCTTTAATGCCCCCCCTTCCCCCCACCGTAGTCTAGGAGAAAGGAAGTCACACACAGCAAATCCTCTCTTCCTTGCCTGTCCTTAATATTGGGTGGTGTGCTGCTTGAAGGAGGTGTAATCCAGAGTTTAACAGAGCAGCAAGAGGAGAGGATGGCTGTGCTCGGAAGACAGCCTGCAGTAACAACATACAGCACTGGAAAGGAGAGGCTGCGAGGGAGGAGGGGTGACAGTGAGGGAAAATACATCAAAGAAATAAAAAACTGCCATAAAGAGTAGTCAGCAATTAAATGTCATTATTTTCGCTGGCCTGCCAGCACAGCAGTTGGATTTTCGCATGCGACGCCAGTGACCCAGGTTTGGGAACGGACCCGGGAGCTGGAGGGCCGGCAGGGGGAAAGGTCGAGCGCCTTCAGGGCTGCTCTCCTTCTCCAGGGGAGGGCTGGGGTGAATGCCCAGTGTGTGTATGACTCCTGGTGGAGGCCAGAAGGATATGCAAGCACCGGTATCTAAAAGATAAAGATGGGCGGGGGCGGACGCTGGAGGTCACTGCATGCCCCCGCCCCTGGGGACACAAAAAACAGAAAATCCTGCTTGAGGCCACCATTAATGATGCCCTCCCTTGGCCCTAATCAGCCTCCAGGGTCAGCTCCAATCCTAGTCCCACATATGTAGCACTGTGCCTCAGGTGCCACATCCCCACCCTGAGAGGGTAAGCCGGGGGTGTCAGAGTCGCGGCCAGTAATGGAGGTGGGGGTACAGGGGTCCATGACCGGGCAGAAAGCCTAGGCAGCCACAAGCAACATAAAGAGGAAAATAAAAAAAACAAAACAATTTCATTGTTTTCATTGCTAGAGAACTTATACTGTAGATTTTTTCTTTAACTCTTACTTTGCCGTGGACTGATACCTCAGTCCAGAATTCCAGTTCTTTCAAATTATGTCACCTGCCCAAGGGTTAAGGCATGAAAACAGTACGGCAACAGAAAAAAAAACAGAGAACAATAGTTACCTAAATCAACCCCTGACCTCTAAAGAAGATGCAGACAATGGTAACAGCTTGATACCATAGGAGGTATGTCGCCAAGGCAAGTGTCAATGGGGTTACTCTAAAAAGGGACGAGACACTGCCAGAGGAGAGGGTAGCCTAGTGGGGTTCCCAAAAGGCCGCAGTGTTTCTAGTAGCGCCTGGTGGCACTCAGGGAAGGGAATGGAAGCCCTGGAATGACAACCTGAATGGCTGAGGCAACGGCCCTGAATATTGGGGGCAGCACCAGAGGTGGGTTGGGTGGTGTGCTGCTTGAAGGAGGTGTAATCCACAGTTTAACAGAGCAGCAAGAGGAGAGGATGGCTGTGCTCGGATCACAGCCTGCAGTAACAACATACAGCACTGGGAAGGAGAGGTTGCTAGGGAGGAAGAGTGACAGTGAGGGGCAATACATCAAAGAAAAAAAAAATTGCCATAAAGAGTAGTCAGCAATTAAATGTCATTGTTTTCATCGCTAGAAAACTTACACTGTAGATTTTATCTTACTGTGCCGTGGACTGATCCATCAGTCCAGAATTCCAATTCTTTCACATTATGTCACCTGCCCAAGGGTTAAGGTATGAAAACAATATGGCAACAGAAAAAAAACAGAGAACAATAGATGGACAGCTCTACACAACAAAAGGCTGTGTTTCCATCAAGGGATTTTTAAGTCGTCAGATCCCCCCCGGATGGAAACACCTGAGTCCTGCATGGGTTCCGTTGTAATATCTTGTATTGTTAACACTGTTTGAAATATAAAATACAAAAAAGTGCATTGCTTTCTTCCCAAGAAATCTTGGGGTTAATTTTTTGTATTATTAAAAAAAAAAACAGAAAGCCATCCTCACCCAGCTGCTGAAAACCCACCCAGGTGATGGCTGCTGAAAACCCACCTGGGTGGTCTGAAGATCTTTGCTGTCTGTAAATCCTAAAACTGTAGTGAACGTTTGGGTAATTGCTTCTAACAGGAGCTTTTATGATATTCATTTTGGTCTCCACAGCACAATCTTTTATTTCCAAATCTCTCCTGAGGGCAGAAACCTGGTTCAAGGTTGTGTTTCATCTTTAACATTAGGATGGGAGATTACTGGGGATTGATCAATTTTGGGTAAAGGGTGGATGTGTGTGTGTGTGACAGTGTGATTGTGTTTAGGTTGTTTTGTGTATTGGGTGGCTGTGAGTTCTGAAAGTGATAAGTTTAAATAGATTTAGTAATTGGGAAGTTATTTTTTAGTTTTGGGATCACGGAGTTACTCTGGCAATATTGGGATGTGCTGGAGCCTTGAACTCGCTCGTACCGCCTATGCTGCATCACAAATGCTTGATCTCCGCCCCCTATCTCAGCTACTGCAGTTAGGCGCTGCAAGGAGGTTGGCATTACTAGGGAGAGTGCAGGTCAGTGATGGAGGGGTGCAGCAAGCAAGACGGAGGTGAGGGGCATTGAGGTGAGGTGGAGCCTAGAGATATAGGCCATATGTGTTTGGTCTTTGTCCTCAGTGTTCCCACTGAACCAAATGGGCAGGTAGCTGGTGGTCCGGAAGTGTCCACTAGTCCCCTTCGGGCTGTGCTGTGCAATAACAGATCGATGAGTAACAAAACCACAATTACGGTGGACTTGATTTCCTTGGTTGATCTGGCATGCATTACAGAGACCTGGTTGGGTGATGATGCCAGACCAGTATTGGAGGCAGCAGTCCCCTCTGGGTACTCCCTGGTGCACTGCCCGAAGAGGGAACACATGGGTGGGGGTGAGATCATCTGCTTTAGAACCAGCTTGGGCTTCTCTGTGCACCAAGTGGGGACAGTCAGGTCGTTTCAGTGTGTGGCAGTGAGTGGGGGTCCTGGTGCAAGCTGCAGGATCCTCCTTATTTACCACCCTCCAGGATCGGGAGGAGGGTTCATGCAGGAGGTCGCAGACTTATTCAGCGACAGGGATTTGGACTCCTCCAGATGGCTGATTCTGGGGGACTTCAATACCTGGATCGATGACGAATCCTCACAATTTGGCTCTGACCTCCTCCAGTTGATATCATCACTGGGCTTAACACAAGTGGTTACTTCTGTGACCCATCACCACAGTGGGGGTCCACATACTGGACCTGGTTTTCTCACTGGGACTTGAGGTGATGAATCTCAAGACTGATCAGGTCATATGGTCTGATCATTGTACAGTGAAGTTCTTGTTTGGGGCCCCCCAGGAAGTCCCTCCCCTGTTGAGTTATCAGCTATCGGCCTTTAAGGAGATCATCCCCAGAGGGACTAATGGCGGTAGCTGATTTATCTAGTGTTGAAGCTGCCTGTGCTGTGGGTATGGGTGAAGTGGTGGCTGCCTAGAACAGGGTGGTAGCTGGTGTGCTCGATGCCATCGCTCCAGTCCATATACGACCCATATCTTCTCACTTGAGATCCCCATGGTTTGATGGGGATCTCAAGGCGATGAAGTTCAGGGGTTGGAAGTTGGAGCATTGCTGGAGGAAGACTCGATCAGGGAGGACAAACTGGCCTTGCATGCTCATTACCATTAGTACAATCAACCATAAGAAGGCAGAGTTCCTGTCAAGGGAGATTGCCGCAGGGAAGAACAGACCATCTCAGCTTTTTCAGAGTGTAGACAAGACTGTTACACAGTGTCTGTCTAAAGCCGAAAAAAGCATTTTCTATCGCGTTATGCCATGGGTTTGCTCAGTTCTTAACTGACAGGGTGTCCTCTGTCCAGTCAAGGATCCCGTCAGTGAGGCAAGTTTGTCTTTTCAGTGGTTGGCCAGGGGATGACAGAGGTACTCCAATGGTCTGGGATGAGTTTAAACCTGTGGAGGTGACTACGGTCATTGAGGTGATTTTGAAGCTGAGGCATACTTATTGTGAATTGGACCCGGCCCCGACCCCGACCCATTTCTTAATGAGATGTGGCGGGACCAGTGTCCTGGTGTTCACTAGGATTGTTGGGCGCTCGTTGTTGAAGGGAGTCTTTTCAGATGCCTTGAAAGAAGGCTCTGGTGAAGCCTCTCTTGAAGAAACCCTCTCTTGACCCCAATGTCCTGGCGAATTATTGTCCAATCTCCAACCTACCATTTTTAGGTAAGGCTGTTGAGAAAATAGTGGCGCAGCAACTCGAGGAGCACCTCATGTCCTGTGATATCTACAAGCCATTCCAGTCTGGTTTCAGGGCCAGGCATAGCATTGAAACAGCGTTAGGGTGCAAAATGACCTCCTTGGGGCTAGAGATAGAGGAGACAGGTCAGTTCTTGTACTCCTTGATCTCTCATCAGCATTTCATACCATGGATCACATTGTGTTTCTTGATTGCCTTCAAAAATATTGTGGACTCACCAGTACTGTCATCAACTGGTTTAAGTCCTATCTCAGACAGGAAGCAATGAGTGGTGATGGGGGAATTTCTCCTCCTCCCCAAAGCTCCTGCCATGTGGAGTGACTTAGGGCTTGATCTTGTCGCCAATATTATTCGCGGTGTATATGCTGCCCCTGGGAGAGCTCATTAGGCGTTACAGTGTGGATTTTCACTGCTATGCAGATGATATCCAACTATATATGTCCTTTTCCCCGGGAACACAGAATGCTGTAGAGGTGCTTAACAACCATGTGGATGAGATCAATGGCCGGATGTCCTCCAATTGGTTGCGACTGAACCCCAATAAGATGGAGGTTGTGATGATACAGCAGGGCCACAGGCATGATGGCAGTGCCTCTGGGGCAGCTACAGGACTGTTCCTGGGATCCACTCCATTGATGGCCTCTCCTAGGGTGCAGAATCTTGGCATTGTCCTGGACAGCAGTTTGACTCCTGAAGCACAGGTGTTATCGGTGGTCCGAAGTGATTTCTACCACTTAAGGAATATTGCCAAGATTAGGCCCCTAGTTTTGCCCAAAGACCTGCTATCACTAGTGCATGCCTTTGTCACTTCTAGTCTTGACTACTGTAATGCTGTTTACTTCTGGGTCTCTGGAGGGACCCTCTGCCGGCTGCAGCTAGTGCAGAACGCAGCGGCGAGGCTGCTGATGGGCTGTCTAGCTCCAGTCATGTGACCCCAGTCCTGCTTGCACTGCACTGGCTGCCTGTGAGGTGGAGGGTCATCTTCAAGGTGGTCTTGCTCACCTATAAGGCCCTACATGGGCTGGACCCGCGCTATCTTACTGATCTCCTAACACCGGCCACCTCTGCTCACTCTCTCCGTTCCTCTGCCAGGGGCCTCTTTGCGGTTCCCTGGGCTAGATTAAAAACATCAGGAGACTGGGCATTTGAAGTCCCCAGTCCAACCCTGTGGAACTGCTTTCCAGCTGGTGTGAGGGAGGCCCCAATGCTTGAGACATTTAAGAAGGATCTGAAGGCTCATCTATTTTCGTTAGCCTTCCCTGATGATATCTGTTAATGACCAGAGCTAATTTTAACTCGGAGTTGTATCTGCTTTTATTATATAATATCTATTTTATTATGTGTGTATTTATGAAGATTGTTTCTATCTATATGTTCACACCTGTTTTCCCTGTTTTATTTAAGGAACCCAGAGCCTCTGGGATTGGGTGCTATAGAAATAAAATTGCCTTGTCTTGCCTAGATTTTATTTTTTAAAATGATGAAATGACAAAATATGTTGTGTCAGGGGAGGATCTAATTTCTCCATGCATGTGTGGGGAAAATGAAAATAGAAAATGGCAGGTGGCACGTGTTTCAATTCTAATTAAAACAGTTGTACCACAGAAGGGTACAGTGGCACTCTATGACCTTCAAACTGTGGAAAACCAGCTTTTTAGTTGGGATGGAAATTCATGCACAACAAGGGGTAACAATATGTTATAATACAGATGAATCCAGCGTTACAAGCTGAAAGGGCAGCCCTTTGTCAGGTATAGAGAAAGGTAGAATACAGTGGATATGAAGAGATACTGTCAAACCCTTTAAGCTTCCAAGTGTCTTTGGTTTAAAACAACATATCTTTCGATGGGTCATATTCTGTAGAGATTGCTAATATAGCTGGTAGTTTGATTCCGATTCCCTTTTCCTTTTAAAAGTGAAAAGACATACTGTCTACCATACAGGTGTTACCACACAAAAACAATAATTGTTTACAGTCCTTGATCTTCTTCCACTGCATCTTTTCTGGACTTGGGAACACCCCCAACACTGTCTAGCTACTCATGACACAGTGGGAGGAGAGGAGCGTGGAGATCATATAAATAGTATAACAAATCTAGAGGGGGTCATCACGTGACCCTCCACTCATCTGCATAGTATCCCAATAGACACAGTATAGGCCACTTGCATACAGTGGCATGAAAGCCCCTAGTACTCCATGTGATGTTCCCTCTAGTTTCTATACACAGGATTTCTATGGAGAGGAGACTACTGCATCATGAATCTCTGCATTGTTTGGAGTGTTCCTAATGCTGAGAAATATGCAATATTAGTAGATTAAGTATCTGAAACAAAACAAGGTGCGGTATAATTATACCATTAGCGTGCCTTTTAGTTCTCCTAAGAAAGGAAACAGATAAGACAATCAGCAACATTAATGTAACCCCTAGGTGGCGCTATCCCAAAGGCTACTACCCCTGCCTGCTTGGCTAGTAACAGGTTAAGGGGGCAGGAGTTCTGAAACCGGTGCCTCCACGCAGAGGTCAGGGTTGGTAGTGGTCAAGCTAACCTGGGCACAGCCCTCCGGGACACTAATCCCCCTCTTTCCTTACTAGAGGCTGGAACAATACACAATAATCACTTTCACAATACACCTGATATACCACACAAGTGCCCACACTGTTTGCACTTACCACCAGGACTTTCCTCTGGCCCGGCCCTGGGGACACCCTGTAAAACAAGGTTATACACAGCAAATAACAGCAGTACAGTACTTTTGCACAAACTGGAACCACAGTCAGGGTAAATGCAAAAAAGAGTTAGATCTGATTTATTTAAGGGGCTTGAACAAGGGAGGGGTATAATCAGGTTAATTTGTTTAAAGGCTCTATCAATCAAACAGTTATGCATGCACTTCCGGGTCCATAAACAGTCATACACTCTGGGTACCCAGATGGAGAATGGTGGGCTAGCCTGGAACATTGCAGCTGGTTGGGGCTCTGTGATGGAAGAAAACAACATGCACAACACACACACTATTTGTAATCCGGAGCCAGAGGGCTCAGTTTGTGAAAAGAAAACAACAAGACAATCAGATGACACACTTTTAGATTAGGCTGTTGTTGCAGAGAGATACCCTGATGATTACTCACGATACCCAAGACTGGACACAGGCTGCACGAAAATCGAGACAGCAGGTGGTTAATCTGGAGTGCCAGGAGAAGCTGGGCCCACACGATTCGCCGAGGCGTTGTTCCTGTTCAAGCACGGAGCAGGGGGCTGATCCCCAGGCAGGTCACTTGTCGGTGGCTTTATCTGTGCAGTGCGGTAGTCTGGCACGGCCAGCATGGCATGGCATGGCCCAGGCCGAATGGAAATGAGTGTGGATTCCATCCGATTAGGCTGGATAAAGCTTCCAGCAAGCAGAACACAGTTCACACAGCGGGGAACCAAATCATGACCCACTTTCAATACACAGCACATTTGCATGTAAAGGATTCTATGGTACCAGCAAGCAGAACACAGTTCACACAGTGGGGATCCAAATCACGACCCACTTTCAATACACAGCACATTTACATGTAAGGAAATTCTACTGTACCAGGCAAACCGCTCTCCGGTCACGATCGCAAAGTCTCTGCACAAATCAGGGATTCAAAAGCAGCTGGAAATCCTGACAGACCGATCGCATTCAGCAAATCTTTGGTCTTCTTCAGGTTAAAGCCTGGTCACAGTCCAGTGGCTTAAATAGTCCTCACAACTCCGATTCAGTCTGAATGAACTCTATTTTCCCCTCTCAGGGACAGCAGGCAGACAGGCAGGCCAAAACTCAGCCCTTTCACAGTTCTCCCATGCAAAACTACACAGAACTGCTGCTCAAAATAATTTGAGCTGTTACTTCTTCACTTCTCAGCTCAAAACTAAAACTAGCTGCAGCAGCCTGGGAAATTCCCCAAGATCCAAAAGGTTCAGTTGGCTGATCCTCCTGTCAATCACAACAAAGGCTCCCCCTTCAGGTGCAAAAAGGCGCAAAAAGCCCAAAACTACAATTCCTACAGATTTTGACTCCAGACAGCTCCTGTAGTCTGGCTCCATTTTAGGTCCCACCAGTACTGATTGGTCCAATTCACTGTCCAGGACCAAGATAGTGGAGATAAATAAAACAGTCCTTGCTGCAAAGAAGGCAGGTTAGACAAACTACATTATCATTATCACTCTAAATGATTTTCAGCAAATAGTTACATCTTTCAACAGAGCTCCTTCTCAGATTACGTATGACTGCAATCCAGGCAGCTATTAAAGAGACAGTACACAGAGGCTATACAGGCACTCTCTGGCAATCACATTTAAACTGCTAAAACGCAGGACACCAGCCTGGGAGTGAGCATTTAGGCAAGCGTGAGGAAGACTTTTTGGGAACCCCCATTTGTAGGGGGGGTTACACCCTTCTCTGCCTGGAGAAAACTTGGCGTCCGTGTCAAGTCTGTCCATCGTGCATCAGTTAACATAAACTTACTACTTTACCATACATATTCACTACACTTTATGATACTATATCCATTCTGACAACACATTGTGCATATTTCACACAGGTAAATTGAACATTACTATACTGAATCTGGTAATAACTTCTTGCACCATAAACAATGCAAAGGGGGCCCTTCCCTATAAGCTAACTTGGGGCTAGAGGGGGCGGGGGCGCCACAGTGAGAGGGAAAGAAAAGTAACCTGGAATTGGCTGTCGAGCTCAATTTGGGCAGTGAGCTTGGTGAGACATAAACACCTTTGTGCACCACATTGCGAGGCAAATCCACCGGGCCTCCCAGGAGAATCATAACTGAGGCATACTACTGGCTTGACAGCTCGGCCAGTCTTTCTGAGGGGAACAGCTGCAGTCTCTGTACTCTCAGCACTGGTCTGGGGACTCTTGTCACTTGTGAGGGGTGCCTCTGCCTGGGTGGGAACATCCAAACTTGAGGCACTGTCGGCTCCTTGCTCTGCAGCCTCTGTTTCTACAACACTTAACTCATTTTGTGAAGGCTCAGACACAATCAAGCTTTGAGGCACTGAAGGGGGGGTGGTCAGCACTCTCATAGTGTTCTTCAAGTTCTCGTATGTCACCAGAAAGACTCAAACCCTCCGCCCCTTCTTCAGGCAAATCATACAGTTCCACAATACACAGAGACTCAACGTCTTCAGATGTGATACTTTGCACTTCACTTTCTGGGAGCATTGGCTCCAAGGACAAAGCTGGGGGGTAAGGCAGTCCAGAAGGCCCAGCTTCATCCCCACAATTTATCAGGGGGTTACCTCGAAACAGCTGACTCAGTTCATAAGAGGGGTAATAGGCATGGTCGTATTCACTTTCATCAGAAGTGGACTGACGGTCACTATCATTCTGGGCCTGCTGCGGAGGAAACCTTGAATCTGGGACCACTGGGGTAGGTTGACTCTGTCTCTTTCTTGCAGCAGTATGAGTCACCGGCCCAGAGGGCTCAATTTCTGTGGGTTCAGCCTCAATCATGGCTTGGCTGACAGGTAGCAAGTGGTTACAGTGCATGGTCTTGACAGCTCTGGAGTTGTTCTCTGGGCGCACATTGTACACAGGTAAATCATCCAACTTTCCAACTACTACATGGGCAAGATGGTGCCACCAATCAGCAATATTGTGTTTACCATGCAGTCCCAAATTACGTAACAACACACAGTCTCCAGTTCGAAGCTCTTAAGCCTTTACTTTTTTATCATGCTTTTCTTTGTTGGCTAGATTTCTCTTGGAGGCCATTGTCTGGCCCAGTTGATAGGCATGGTTCAATTGAGCTTTCAGTTTTTGTACATATTACAAGTAGTTTATGGCTTGGACCCCATCTGGAGAGACCCCAAAACAGACATCAACTGGCAGCCGGGCCTCTCTCCCAAACAAGAGGCAGTAGGGGAGAACCCAGTAGCATCATTTTTTGTGCAACTGTATGCGTGTACCAAGGTGCTAATCTGCTGGCTCCATTTATGCTTGTCTTTTGGGTGGAGGGTGCCCAGCATGTCTATAAGGGTGCGTTAAAATGTTCTGGTTGAGGGTCTCCTGTGGGTGATAGGGTGGTTCTTGACTTTTGCACATGACATTTCTTTGATTAGCCAACTCTCAAAGTCTCTGCCTTGATCAGAATGAATCCGCTGGGGGGGCACCATAGTGGACGAAGAAATTTTCCACTAGCACCTTGGCCACGGTAGATGCCTTTTGATCTTTGGTGGGAAAAGCTTGTGCATACCGTGTGAAATGATCCGTAACCACTAACACATTGCCAATGTTCCGCTGATCAGGTTCTAAACACAAGAAGTCTATGCAGACTAGTTCCATGGGGGCGCTGTAGTAATATTAACAAGGGGGCAGCCCTCTGATGCAGGCAGTGACTACAAGTCGTTACATGGTGCTCAACATTGGCCCCCATTTTGGACCAGTAGAAGCGAGATCGTACCAGGTCAAGGGTTCTGTCAATACCGAGGTGCCCCATGTGACTGTGGAGGGACCTCAGTACCAAATCTTTAAAGGTCGTGGTTAGGACCAATTGTTGCTTGTCTACTTTGCCACTATGATGTACTGTCTCTCTATACAACAAGTAATTGAGCAACTTCAATTTGGGGCCTTCTTTAAACAATAACGCAGTTCGCAAGTCAGTGGAACGTAACTTAGACACATCTTTCCCCACATGCAATGTATCAAGTGTTGGCTGAATCATAGGATCTTGGGATTGAGCCCACTGAATGCTGTCATTGTCAAATTGAGGTAGTGTACTAATATCTAGAGCAGAGAAGTGGCAATAAGCAGCTGGTATGCAGGTGTCACACGGGCCCAAGCAATCTATTAAACAATCCACTGTGTCTGCAGACATCTGTTCATCTCTATCAAACTTTTGGCACAATGCTTGAATGTCAGGTTCAGATAGCCGGACCCAATCACTCTTGTAAGTGGGCCTTCGTGATAGGACGCCAGCATCAATATGGTTCAGGTCCGGTCTGTATTCGACAGCATAATGATAGGCTGATAATGCAGAAAGCCACCGGTGCCCAGTGGAGTCTAACTTAGCTGAAGTCTGTACATAGGTCAACGGGTTATCATCAGTCTTCACCAATATCTTTGCCCCATAGAGGTATTCATGAAACTGATCAACAATGGCCCATTTTAGCGCAAGGAACTCCAACTTATGCACAGGGTAGATTCGTTCGGATGGGGTGAAGTTCCTACTGGCAAAAGCTACTGGTCTCAGGCCATCCTCATGGTCTTGATACAGCACCAGTCCTAGACCCTGCAGACTAGCGTCCATATGCAGCACACAGGTTTTGGTGGGGTCAGCATAGGCGAGGATGGGGGCGTGGGTGAGCTGGTATATGATCTCATGGAAGGCTGCTTCACAGTCGGGCATCCAGCAGGGCCCGAAGAGTTCACCTGGGAGGAAGTATACTTTTTCTGGTTCTTTAACAGCCCCTTGTTTGTATTTACGACTGGTAGGAGGGTAACCCTGGGTAAGGTTCAAGAGTGGGTGAATCACCTTGGAATATTCTTTTATAAACCTGCAGTAGTAGCCACAGAACCCCAGGAAACGTTGTAGTTCTTTCAGATCATTGGGCTGGGGCCAAGTAGTCAGTTCTTCAACCTTACTGGGATCAGTCTCTATCCCTTTTGTAGGTAATATGTGCCCCACATACTTCACATAGGTTTGGAAAAACTGGCACTTGTCAATGGACAGCTTGAGGCCGAAGTCTTCCAGTCGGTCTAGGACTTTAAACAGTCGGTTCACATGCTCATCTAAGGTGCTCCCAAACACAATAACATCGTCCAAGTACACCAGGCATTCCAGCAAATTCATATCTCCCACTGCATGTTCCATCAGTCGCTGAAAGGTGGCCGGGGTGCCCAATATCCCCTGTGGCATCCTCAGAAACTCGTAGAACCCCAATGGACAGGTGAACGCTGTTTTCTCACGGTCTTCCGGGGCCATCGGGATCTGGTGGTATCCACTGGGAAGATCCAACACTGAGAACTATTTGCTCCCATCCAAGCAGTCCAGGGCATCTTGTATACAAGGCATATGTATTGGTCTGGGATGGTCCACCGGTTCAGGGTTTGATAATCAACACACATCCTCACAGACCCATTCTTCTTACATACAACCACAATGGGAGGCCTGTATGGGCTCCTGGATTCTTGTATCACGCCAGCAGCGAGCATTTCCTGCAGGTGTCTTCTCACATCATCTATGTCTGCTGGGGCTATGCACCGGGACCTCTCGAAATGGCTGTTCATCTTGCAGGCATATGTGATGCTCCACACCCTGGACACATCCCACATCCCATTCCTTCAAAGAAAACACTTGGTCTCTCTGGGCAAGTCTCTTGCTAATTCTAGCCTTCCATTCAGCTGGCAATGGGGAGTCACCAAAGTCAAACAAGTCTGAGGTCACTCTCTTCTTCTCACCAGGGTGCTTGTTGCTGGGCAATACTGCAGTGTCTGCACAGTGTACTGTAGCTAGGGTGCACCCTCTGTTCACCCGGATCTCCCGATCTGACACACTGTGAATCTGGACCATCACTCATCGTGCATATGCATGGGCACGAGCAGGCAAGATGCTGGGCTTGACCAATAATCCTTCTGGCAATTTTCCATCGCCTGGTGCATCCAACATCAGTATTTTATTCTTGACATCCTTCCAGAGATGGACCTCCCCTTGAATGGTACACTGGGCATTAGGGGCCAGTACCATTGAATCGGGATCCTTCTTCTACACGATTCCAACCGGTTCATCCTGCTCTGCTTCCTCGGTTTTCTGTTGCAAATCATAGGCCCTCTTGATCAGAGCTGGAATTCTCAGGGCCCTCCCTGTTTGTCATCCTGGGGCCTGAGTTCTGAAATGGGTGCCTCCACCTGGAGGTCAGGGTTGGTAGTGGTCAAGCTAACCTGGGCACAGCCCTCCGGGACACTGTAACCCCCTCTTCCCTTACTAGTGGCCGGAACAATACACAATAATCACTTTCACAATACCCCTGATACACCACAAAAGTACCCACAGTGTTTGCACTTACCACCAGGGCTTTCCTCTGGTCTGGCCCTGGGGACACCCTGTAAAACAAGATTATACACAGCAAATAACAGCTGTACAGTACTCTTGCAGAAACTAGAACCACAGTCAGAGTAAATGCAAAAAGAGTTAGATCTGATTTATTTAAGGGGCTTGAACAAGGGAAGGGCGTAATCAGGTTAATTTGCTTAAAGGCTGTATCAATCAAACAGTTATGCGTGCACTTCAGGGTCCATAAACAGTCACACACTCTGGGTACCCAGATGGAGAATGGTGGGCTAGCCAGGAATATTGCAGCTGGTTGGGGCCCTGTGATAGAAGAAAACAACATGCACAACACACACTATTTGTAATCCAGAGCCGGAGGGCTCAGTTCGTTAAAAGAAAACAACAAGACAGTCAGATGACACACTTTTAGATTAGGCTGTTGTTGCAGAGAGCTACCCTGATGATTACTCACAATACCCAAGACTGGACACAGGCTGGACGAAAATCGAGACAGCAGGTGGTTAATCTGGAGTACCAGGAGAAGCAGGGCCCACATGATTTGCTGAGGCATCGTTCCTGTTCAAGCGTGGAGCAGGGGGCTGATCCCATGGCAGGTCTCTTGTCGGTGGCTTTCTCCGTGCAGTGGGGTAGTCTGGCAGGGCCAGCATTGCATGGCTCAGGCCGAGTGGAGATGAATGTGGATTCAGTCCGATTAGGCTGGATAAAGCATCCAGCAAGCAGAACACAGTTCACACAGTGGGGAATCAAATCATGACCCACTTTCAATACACAGCACATTTACTTGTAAAGGATTCTACGGTACCAGCAAGCAGAACACAGTTCACACAGTGGGGAACCAAATCACGACCCACTTTCAATACACAGCACATTTACATGTAAGGAAATTCTACTGCATCAGGCAAACCGCTCTCTGGTCACGATCGCAAAGTCTCTGCATAAACCAGGGATTCAAAGCAACTGGAAACTTGACAGGCCGATCACATTCAGCAAATCTTCGGTCTTCTTCAGGTTAAAGCCTGGTCACAGTCCAGTGGCTTAAATAGTCCTCACAACTCCAATTCAGTCTGAATAAACTCTATTTTCCCTCTCAGGGACAGCAGGCAGACAGGCAGGCCAAAACTCAGCCCTTTCACAGTTCTCCCATGCAAAACTACACAGAACTGCTGCTCAAAATCACTTGAGCTGATACTTCTTCACTTCTCGGCTCAAAACTGAAACTAGCTGCAGCAGCCTGGGAAATTCCCCAAGATCCAAAAGGTTCGGTTGACTCATCCTTCTGTCAGTCACAACAAAGGCTCCCCCTTCAGGTGCAAAAAGGCGCAAAAAGCCCAAAACTACAATTCCTGCAGATTTTGACTCCAGACAGCTCCTGTAGTCCGGCTCCATTTTAAGTCCCACCAGTACTGACTGGTCCAATTCGCAGTCTAGGACCAAGATAGTGGAGATAAACAAAACAGTCCTTGCTGCAAAGAAGGCAGGTTAGACAAACTACATTATCATTATCATTCTAAATGATTTTCAGCAAATAGTTACATCTTTCAACAGAGCTCCCTCTTAGATTACTTATGACTGCAATCCAGGCAGCTCTTAAAGAGACAGTACACAGAGGCTATACAGGCACTCTCTGGCAATCACATTTAAACTGCTAAAACGCAGGACACCAGCCTGGCAGTGAGCATCTAGGCAAGCTCGAGGAAGATTTTTCGGGAACCCCCATTTGTAGGGGGGTTACACCAACACATTTTACAGAAGGTAAGTAATCATAAAATGTGTGTTTTTAAGTAGTAATAACATGTTGCAAAGGGTTGACAGTGTCCCTTTGAATAGGGAAACTTCAAAGAAAGAGAGAGAGAGAGAGAAAGGGAGAAAAAAAAAACAGATGTTGAAAATGGAAGTTGTTCCTAAATGCTGTTCCCAGAAAGGATGCAGATTCACAATTACTGCATGTCTGAGTATAACCCTCCTGTCCCGGGGGTTACCTGTCTGCCCCTTTGAGCTCCCGTTTTCTCTGGCTTCTCTCCCATTTTTTTCTCTCGTGGTTTTCCCATTCCTGGCTGTGCCCCAAGTGTCCCCTGTAGTGTCCAGGATCCTCCCTCGGGTACCCCACAAAGTTTTTTGAGGAGCAGTCCCTAGGAACAGTAGCATGGAGCTGCCGGTTTGTTTTACACCTTTGGGTGCTTGCTGGAGCTCCGCGCATACACAGGAAGCGCATTTTCATTCAGCTGTTTCGGTGGCCATTTGGGTTGTCTCTCCAGTGGTCCCAGTCCCGCTGGGCAGCAAAAGAGGAACCAGAGACCTTGGCTAAGCCAGAGGGATGACAGGGAAGAAGAAACTGCATTTTTTCAAAGCGCCAATCACACTTGAAGACTCCTGAGCCGGCTCATGAATAATTCATGAGCTGAAGCCTGTCTAGCGCTGGGGCACAGTGTTCATGCTAGCGACAGGCAGAACAAGTAAATAAACTGTTAAATGGTGTAGGGGGGCTTGAAGGAAAAAAGGGAATATTGCAGTGTTATGGGGAAATAAAAAAAAGATAAAAATGTTTATGCGGGCTTCACTGAGGTAATAAAGCGGGGGCCATGAATAAAATGAATGGGACTGTGTGTGTTGCTTAGGGGCAATGACAAAATGGAAGCAGTGACTGAAAGAGGGCTGATTAAAATTGTTAAAGGTTGCAGTCGCTTAACAGAGCACAAGGGTGGCTACCAAATGGTGGGGAAAATGTACAATAAAAGTAAATATTTTGGCTGCAGGAGTGTTTAGAACTTGGGTAATAAAGCGGGGGACACTGGTGTAAACTGTAGTGGGACTGTTTTCCAACAGCCATGCCCTGCAGCCATATGATGCCAGTTAACCAATCAATGGGCCAGGATGTGCCAGAAGGATTCTGGGGCTTGTGAAAGGACTCTTGGGGAATAATACCAGGGATTATTCTGGTGCCATTTTGAGCATCCAATGAGGTGTCGAGGGAGCCTCATATATATTAATTTTCTATGAGGACAGTGGCTCCAGCCAATGGGGAGCTGCCAGAAATCTTCCAAAAGACAGGAACTTTGAGATTCTGGGTCAGTTCAGTGGGAGCCCCTCCACAGGGAGGGGGGCTCCAGCCCCTATGAGGAGAATGGGGCTGCAAGGTTGGGAAAGGACCTGCCTGCTGGCTGCTAGCAATCTGTCCCTCAGGGCTGGTGGTGCCTTCTCCCATCTGAAGAGGGTTGAAGGAAAATGTTCAGGCTGCTCTGCAGAGAAAGAGAGCTGCAAGTTTCTGATCTGAGGTTGTGGCAGAAAGTGGCACCACAGCGGTGAAGATATTGAGAAAAGGTTATTTGAAAAGGGAAAATGGACTGATCCTGAGGAGCAGAAAGCCTCCTGGTCTTCATCTGCACCTGCTGGGTGAGACATGAGTGATCTGAGAAGTGAATGAGAAGTTGTGTGAAAGTATGGAAAAGGCAAAAGGTTCCGTTGACCCTGGCATAGACAAAGCGGCTAAGGAGATGAGGGGGAAGACACAGGTCTGAGGACCCATTGTAGCATGGAAGAATGGTTACTAGACAATTGAATGGGAATCCAGATTCTGAGAAGCTGAAGAGAGAGAGCCTCTTTTGTTATGCACCTGCACAATAAGAAAAGAGACCTTCTTGATGTTCTGCTGAGAAAGAGTTCTGGAAATGTGTGTGAGCCAGAGCGAGAGTGATCGCTGTGTTAAAGTTGAGGGGCTGTGAAAGCAGAAAGATAAGCAGGTGCTATTTGGGCGGTACTTGTCTGCTCCTAGGCACAACTAAGAAAAGAGACTGTTGTGATTAAACTGTAGTTTAGACTCTGCCCCCCGGGAGACAGGAAGAAACATAAAACGCTTTGGCTACACACCTTAGCTGGTCTCGGCTGAAGAGAGAATGATGACTTAAAATATTCCATCCTAAACCCAGGGCCAGGTGGGGAACTCGCTAACCCTCATCAAGTGGGGTCTGCTGGCTGCAGGGGCTCACGGGTTTATTCCCCGAGTGCTAGGGCACTCTGACCTGCAAAGGAGCTGGGCTGTGGAGCCACTCCTAGGTCTGGGTCCCTTGTGGCTAGCAGGCCTCGTCATGTGCTCTGCAATGGACCTCAATAGGCTGAAGGAGACGAACTGCGAGATCGCCAATCAAGCTGAAGATCCAAGCTGCAGCTTCCTTCCCCCTTCAAGTTCAAGCACCAAGCCCAGTTCTGCATCTGCTGTTTCCACCAACCCCCGAGGACTTCAGTCAGCCATGCCACCGGAGGACTGATGTTGCTGAACCACGAGTAAAAAGCAGAAACTGCCCTACAAATTCTGGGGATGTACATAGTTGTTTAATTTGGTGCCCAAGGGCACAGGAAAAACTAGAAAGAGAAACTGTAAAAAGTTATTTCAATGTCAGTAAGCGCGCCAACGCCGGCCAACCAGCTATACCTCAGGCCAGCAACAGAATTTGGGCATCATTCTGGAACTGGTACCAGTGGGAATGTGTTTTGGGAATACCTGCAGCAGTCAGATAGCTAGGTAGAAAGATGGTAGCTGCACTGGTTAAAAAGGGTGGGTTTGAATATAAAAAGGGAAATGATTGGGAAAATGCTAATCTTTAAATGCCAATCCAAATGTTTTGGCTAACCTCTATTCCACTTTACCCCATCCTAACCCTCCCCGTGTAAATAAATTCTGATGTTACTCTTTCAGAAAGAGCTGACTCCAGAGCCTGATTTTGGTGAGCATATTATTACCTGAAGTTAATGATTCCACCTGTTTAAATGTGGGGAGGTTTGAGTTTGGTAAGTCCATTGCTGGGGTAACTGTTTGGGGAGGTGGGTTGGTACGACATCCCAGGGGGTTGTACTGTATCGATCAATCCCACTAAATGTACTCTGGGTGGAGGCACCGCCATTTTATTTATTATCTTGGGAAAGGACCCCCGTGTTACAGCTTATAGGAACCCAGGCCCCTTAACCTTGGTCTGACCAGTAAAGCAGGGGTAGTGGCCCTCTCTAGGACAGCGCCAGAGAGGGGCTACATGAATATATAAGATAGCATAAATGAGGTAGCAGCAATGGGAGAGACAAGGAGACTAACAGAGGAAAGGATTTATATGGAAATGACCTACATAGAGATAGGCTGAGAAAAGAATACTGAATTAAGGGAAAGGGTTATAAGTCTATTTAAAAGCAAATTCTAATTTTTTTCAGTCCAATTTGCATCGCTACAGTATGCGATAGTGTGTTTGTGATTGGAAGAAAGACACAACAAACATTCATCACTAGAAGGCGCTGCAGCAGAGGTAGAGAGTGCACGGATATGTGCATATGTATATGCACACACACACGCACACTAGCAAAATGCTAATTTCAGCTCCAGTCTCTGTGCCTCTGTCCCAGCCATTCTATAGGCAGGTATGTGTGATGATGCCCTCAATCTCCTTAGCTGTATATATTTTCCTATAAAATTCCCGTAGAGCGCCAAATGAATGGAATTCAAAGTATGTTTTTTTCCATAAAACAGCTGATTAACCAGCAGTGCCCTTATGCCTAGTTTGGGGGAATAATACACCCTACTTAAAAAGATTGCAGTCATGGATGTCTACCTAGCCCTGCTAAACAGGAGAGGCTCCTTTTTCCAGAGTAGGCAGCAATGTCACATCTGCTGTGCCTGGATCACTCTGAATGGAGGGGGTACCACAAGGAACCAATCTGGGCCCCCTTCCCAGTACTGGTCAAGGCCAAGGAGATGAGCAGGAGAAATAAGACCATGACCTACGCAGCTGATACTGTCCTCTGGCTCAGTTGCAAAGCCCTTGAAACCTGCAAACTCCGAGATGAGCATGACATCTTAATCCTTGATGTGCTGTGGAATGATATATCGGTCCAGAATTCCTATGTGTTCTAATTCTATTGGCAGCCTAAGGGTTAATAAACCACACACAAATTTCAATATGCTCCAAGAACTTGTCCAAAACAAAGGAGACTGTCGTTGGCCATGCAGCATCTAATGACCTTCTCCTCCATCTTTCCCAATGTTACAGAAACCATTCAAAGGTTGAATGATCTAATTGTTCGAACTTACAATAACTGACAACCTAAGCTGTGGCAGACATATTAAAAGTGACAGGAGATTATATTAGCTTAATACCCTAAAGCGAGCTACAAAACACTGATCAAGCTTTTTGTTTTTGGAGTATATCGCCCCATCTGGCATAGCTGCCTCACAAAAGCTCAAGCAGAAATACTGGAGAGCATCCAGAAGGGGGCATTGTAAATTATTTGGCAAAGCCTCGGTTACACCTCCAACCTCATAAGCTCTGGTTTGGTGCGCCTAGACTTCAGACATTCTGAAATGTGCTGAACATTCCATAACCAAATTAAGGACAACAGTCTTCAGCTTTGATAGCAGCCATAAAAAAACACATTAACAGAACACTAGATGGCAAAATGAGTACTACATCAAAAGAGCTAGGAAGCAGCAATACTACGAGAGGGTCATCCCGTATAGCATTTGTAGTCTCAGCTAACTAATCAACCAACCAGCTAACTAACCAATCAACTAACTAAATGCAATAAGAAATAAATAATGTGATCTAGTGGGAATTGAACCCAGGTCCCCCGGAATTTATTTAGTTTTTGCTAACCAGGTAAGTACGCTAGGCATTCAATAACTATTTTCAGGTATGACCCCGGGAATGCCATCCCAGTGATCTAACCTCGGAGCTACAGGCTCACAAGGTTGGATCTGAGATTCCTGGACACACTTCCTTTCTCTGGGATTGCATATCCTGCAGCTAAGAACAATCGAATGCATTCTGGGGGACTGGGTTCAGTTCCCAGCAGGTCACATTATTTCTTTCTCACTACAATTTGTGATTTAATTGCCAAGTAGTGGCTAATACTACACCAAAAATATCTGCATAACTAACTCACTATAACATACATAGAAACATAGACTTTGACGGCAGGTAAGGACCACTTGGCCCACCTAGTCTGCCTATTTCCCTACCTAGAGGATAAGCTGCAGATCTTATTTAACCAATAGCCTATTTCTTCCTACCCCCCATAAAAATTGCCTTATGTCTGTCCCATGCAAAATGTTATGTCTAGGTCATCCTCACTGCTGCCGTTGCTTTACTTAACTCAGTCACTGTACACATCTGTGTTTATATCTGTATCAACTTCAACCTCCCTTGAGATGGTCACCAAGAAACACACATTGATTTGATTAGATGGGCAAAGATAAAATTAAACTAGTTTGACAGGCAGAGGATAGCTGGGGAAATATGTCTGCCCAGACTGCCTTGGGGTGCTCATACCACAGCAATCTGTAAAAGCCAGACTTTCTAGGAAGGATCAATAAGAGAATTGGAAACATCCATCCCTGGAGCTTCAGCTTTGACACGGCTAGTGAAGGCGAACACTGGTGTGGCTAAAAATATAACCTATAATTATGAGCCAATTAACAGGAGGTCATTTTGCGATCTTTGCATAGGGCTCTTGACTTCCACTTTGCATTCAGGTCTCACAAGCGCTGAACTGGAATGAGCAAAATATACTGTGAGTGAGTACTAGGGTTATTAATGAGTCCAAATCCATTAGCAGCTGCCAGAAAAAACAAGCATTTGTCAATGCCGAATGTTTGCTTGCTGGCATTGGCAGTGGTAATGTAGAAGTTACAGAGCTGCGTTATAGGAATGGCAGTGAAGTATTGAACTGAAGCCAACCCCACCACCACCCTGCAGAGAGTGACAGGCATTGGGGTGTGCCTTTGAGTCGTCAGGCATAACGGCCACGCCATTTCACCACACCCTACCCTGCAGACACTGACAAGTGTCACGGTGTGCCTTGGGGTCTTTGGCTCTTATGCTCACCCCATTCCATCAGGAAATACGGTGAGATGGGTCCTGTATAGGAGAATGCGGTGAACTTTGGGGCTGAAGAGTCCAAGGCACACCTCAATGCCTCTCACTGGCTGCAGGGTGTGGAATGGTATGAGCATTACAGGCGAGAATCCCAAGTAACACCCCTGATGCCTCTCGATCTCTACAGGGTGGGGTGTTATGGTCGGAAATCCTAATGCCTCAGGTGTTCGTTGGCATTTTCAGTCCAAATTTTCAACATGGGTTTTTTGTGACCCCACCTTATGAACAGTGGCAATATCAGTTTGTTAGCCGAAAGCTGATTTTGCACAGCGACTACGCCATTTGGCAACACAGGTGCGAAAACACATTTTGAACAGGATGTGAAAAATGACAGCTGTACTGTTCATGGGGAGGTGCAAAAAATGGTAATGTTGAAAATCTTATTCGAACCTTCAGCAGCCCCTTGCCATCCCAGCTGCTGTTGGTAGTGAGACAATTACATCCATCACTCAGAGCGAAGAACCCCAAGATCTACCAGTCCAGCACTGTTACAGATCATGTAGCAGTTATTTCAACCAGTCTTTCAAAATGTATCTGATTCTCCCCTGCATACAACACAACTGCTATTTGTGACATCACAGTCTGTTGTCATGGCAAGCACTATGATGTCATAAAACTAACGCACTGTGAGGTTGACAGGGGTGAGGCACATGTTTTCAATTGTTTTCTATACAGACTTTTTAGTTGAACTACCAAGATGTGCTATAAATCTTGGAATGGAACATTGAAAATGAAAAAATAAATGTATTCTCTAATGTATTGTAACACCTGAAGCATCCTATTTATGAAAGCGTATGCAGAAGTGCAGAGTTGCCCTTTCAATTCACTGATTGTTACACCTAAAACTGGTGCTGAAATTTTTAGTTATGGTAATTTGTAAGACTCCAAGTTGTGACATTTTGTGGACAAATCTTAGCAATATGTACACCCTACAGTCAGGTCAGATCTCTAACAGCCAGCCCCATGTGGACCACGAAATTACCACACTCTTTCTCTTTGTGTGTTACACATTCTTCCTCATTTACAGTATGTAAGTAGGATCACGCAGTATTACAAAGTACAAGCCAAAAGTCCAGCAGGGTATGAATTTGATAGAGCCACATAGCAGCAGCTGTCGCTTCAACAATGACATTCCTGAAACCAAGCCCGCTCATTAACAGATTTTTTGTTGTTGTTGTTGGTTAATGTGGAAAAGAGATCACAGTACCAGGGATTCAGCCTGGCGCCTGCTTCACAGTCATGTGCCAATGACTGGTTCATCTGTCCCTCACTCTTTTTTTTAGCACCGCCTCAAGTCTGGCCCCCCTGGGCAAACTGATCGGCTTCAGTCTCTCTCACTCTCGAGTGTAGAAGTACTCGGTTATAAAAGATGATCAAGCTTGTGGCACCTTTTAGACTATAGTACATACTGCTTCCAGCTGCTAATATTTTACCTGGGAGGGAGGCTGCACAGCGTCGCTAGGGAAATTTGAGTAACTTTTTCCTGTTTACAGCAGCTTGACCAGCTTCAGCCTCTGCTTAAAATTCTGCACGTTTCCATTTTCTGCTTCAGGGCGATCTTTTATTTCAGAAAGTTTCTACTGCAGTGTACAATTTACTCAGAGTTTAAACTGAGAAAATACTGCTGTAGAACTACACTTCAATGTGTTTCAAAACACTATATTAGCTGCATTTTAAAAACTATTCATTTGCCCAGAACAGGATATGATAACCTGAGTGAAATGCAACCTCTCGCTCGGTGTGGATCTTGATTAAATCTCTCCACATGTTTCAGGATCGGATCTGCTCTCATTCACTTTTTGCAGGTGTTCCAGCTGCAAACACGTGACAGAAAGAAAGAAAGAAACTGCATTTGGCAGTATGGCCTGAAGAATTAAAGCAAATATGTGAACCTGGAGACTCAGCAGACCTGGCTTTTGAAATCCACACAACCGCACTTGGAGACTGTAAGACTGACCAGCCCCTAAGTAGTCACTTAACCCGCTATGCTCAGCGGACATAACTAGAACAGAGTTTCGACTCAGTGTGCCTTTTCTGGCCCAGAATCATTAAAAAAAAAAAAACTACTTAAGCTCACAAGCTGAAGGTGAACTTGCACACTGTGAAGTGGATCACTGCCAAAACGAAGGAGAGATGATGCTGCAATCCCAGTTGTCAGTGAGGACTGCTGCTGTGTTCGGAAGTGATCTTTGCTGAATCTCCGGTGAGCTGCGTCAGCCTTTTGTTCACATGGTAATTGTTTCTATTTGAAAGATCAGGTCATTGAAAGTGGTACCAAGCTGTGTTTTTTGCTCTGGGCTCACTTTGGTGGTGGAGGTTGTAGGTGGTTCCTGACAGCTGGGACTTGGAACAGTGGAGGTGCTGGGCTAGTCTAACTGTGGCCACACTCTCTCACCTGGTCTCAAGAGAGTGGCAAGGGGCCGCGCCAATTGGGCTTTTGTTTCAATGAATGAGCAGCAGCATCTCCCAGGAGAGGATTGGGTTTAGAGCTCCAGAACTCTACATACCCCATGCTTGCAGACTTATTTTCTGTCTCTGTCGGCTTAGCAGCAAGTTTATCCAAGAAAACTATGCGCCACTCTCCTATCACCCATCCCATTAGCAGCACTGCTGCCAGTTCTCTTCACCCTCGGACTAACGAAGGGCTCCCGTCATTCTGCACTGGCTCAGTCTCTTTGGGGCTGTTGGACACAAAGTTCTTAGTGGCGGCTGGAAAATGAGTGATCTGGAAGAGAATTTTGCTAAGATCTTGCTGCTGAAAGAAGACAGGATCAAAGAACTGGAGAGTCAGCTGGCTGAGAAAGAAGAAGAGATCCACAAGCTGAAGAGAAAGCTCCATAAGTGCCAGTTGGTGCTACCCAGGGCCCAGATTGTACTACCCAGGAGAAGAGCCCAAGGCATCTCAGCGGAACCGGAGGCATACCACTCCTTTCAGGATATAACCAGACAGTCATTACGAAAATACACCAAATCAGAGCGGCAGGACCAGGTTTACACCGAGACGCACGTAAACTGCACTGATACCCACTCCCAGCTCACTCACTTTTATATTCCGTTTATAGAGAGACAGAGATACAGAACGTATTTTTTTTTGTTGAACCCCTTGTGTTCATTTACATAATAATTAATGTGCAACACACCTGCTTGGCTTTACCAGAGGCATTTGAAATTGTTAGGAGGCAGTTTATGCTTTTGTATATTGCATTTAAGGCACCCCAAAAGGTGGAAAGTGCACATTAGAACTACAATAGCACTGTTGCACAAGATTAATTTTACAGCAGTGACAGTAGGAAATCAGGTGAAGGGACTGGGGTAGCTGCAGTTAGTGGAAGCACTTCCTGGTCTCCCACCCTCTCCTCCAAACTCGATCAAGCCAGACTTTTTGCTGCTGATGGCCCTTTAAAAGAAGGCAAGGCTGCAGTGCTCATTGATCGCCGCTGTCATTAGAGGAGCTCCAGGGGGAATGGAGCCTCACATGAGTGGCTTTTAGTAGTTGGAAGGAAAGGTCCGAATTGCATGATACAGGATATTGTATATCCTGTTCGATCGTAGACTTTTTTGGGGGGTTGCTGTGTGCTTGCTTGCCCCGATTGCTGGTTCAGTTTTAGTCTGGGATGGTGCTAGCTGCGCGGAACTGAATCTGTGCTGTACTAAGGCGATTATGCTGTGTGCTGTCTGTGCAGCCAAAGGTTACAGCCCACAATCTGTTTGAGCCCCAAGATCCACTTCAAAAGCAAAGCAAATATGTCTTCGGCAACTATGACAAAATAGTCTGTTTTGTTAAATTGTGGAGACATTGATCGTTTCCATGGCGATCTGGTGTTATTAGAAAGCGAATGGGTACTTCTCCCTTGGGTGGGGGTGACAGTGTGTGTTTGAGTGTGACTTAGTCTGTTGGGGGGACAGTGGAGCTGGTAGGATTGGGCACCCCCATCGGCCATACAGTATGTGCGTCGGGGGGGGAGTGCATGAGCACGCAATATGCGAGTGCATGTGTGTGGGGGGGTGGAGCTGCTCACTGAAGCGGAGCTCTGCCTTTCAACTGTACGCCACTGCATTTTCAACTGCTGTCATAGACAGCTGCAGCATTCATTGGTCATCTGTGGCTGCGCCTGCAAACACAGTAACTGCACTGGAAGACAGGGTGCCACACCTCCAGAAACTCGGATGATGGCACTGTTTCTTGCACATGCGTGCAAGCATACATAAAAATCAATCAGGTGCAGGTGGCAGTCACTACTGAAACTTGGTGTGCAAATGCTGTTTCTCCCGAAACAATCCAAACTAATAGTTACAATGTGGAACACAGGGATAGGGAAGAACAAAAAGAGGGTGAGCTAGCTTGCTATTTTCATGAGTCTATCCCATTTACCAGACTAAAGGATGTGGAAGCTGACAGGTCTGAGTCCCTGTGGTTCAAAAGAACAAATAAGTAGGTTACGCAGAACATGCAGACCTCTGATAATAGGTTGCTTTTACCCTCCCCATGTCAAAATAAGAATGACATGACTGCATACCTAAATTCATGTCTGGATTGTATTTATCAGACGCACCCAACATGTGGGATAGTTATTACTGGGGATGCAAACATGTCACCCCTTTCCAAGATCATACAGGGCAGACAACTGAAGCAAACTGTTACTAAACGGACAAGGACAGATAGTATACTGGATTTAATATTATGGTATGTAGCATGCAAGCAAATAATGGAGTCTGGCTGCAAAATTATGCAGATGACAGTAAGCTTGGAGGCATAGTGAATAACAACAATGCCATTAAACTACTTCAGGATAATTTAAACCATCTCTGTACCTGGGCAACGGAAAATAAGCTAGATTTTAACATAGCCAAGTGCAAAGTGATGCACTTTTGGGAGCAGTAATAGACTAGCTAGTTACTACATAAATAACTCAAAGCTCCAAACAACTACTTCTGAGAGAGACCTTGGTGTTAACATCACAAACAACATGGAGTTCAATCATCATATCAACACAACTGCTAACAAATGCTATGGCATTCTTAAATGCATTTTAAAATATATTAAAAGTCGAGAAGCTGAGGTTCTTGTGCCCCTGTATACTACTTTAGTGAGGACACATTTGGAGTACTGTGCCCCTTTTTTGTTCACCAACAACTACTAATGATATGAAAACATATGCATCAATGCAACGAAGGATGACCAAATCTATTTCAAAAGTAGCAAATCTGGAATATGGGGATAGGCTCAGGAACTTAGGTCTTTTCTCTCAAGAATATAGGACTGGCAGGGGGGAACTGTGTTGGGCTTACAAAGCTTTTGGGGATGACTTGTTTTTCGAGACCAATTGTTTGATGAAACAACCTCCAGTTGAGCGTACCAGATCACATAATTTGAGACTGTATGCCGAAACCTGTAATACTCAACGAAGGAGACAGTTTGTGACACAGAGAGTGCCACACACATGGAACTCATTCCCAGTCAAGGTAGTAATGAGTCAGGATATGAACCATTTTAAACGAGAACTTGATCAATACATGGGTGACAAAAAATTTCACTTCTGTCGTTAGCGACGGCAAGTTCAAATATGAGCTTGTCCCTCAAACTTGTACTACCTATGAACCTATGTTCTGCTGATGAATTTGCAGGAATGTTATGGGGAGCCAGGGATTTTATCAGGGACTGGGGCTTCGGATCACAAAGTAGTGTTAGTTAATGCAGACCTTTTAAAAAGGAACAAATAAGACACAGTAAGCAAACTGTGGGTCAAAGGCAATGGACAGGAGAGAGAAAAATCAGGGTGCTGGAAGAGATAAAAAAACAAAGTTTGCAAAATAAATGGCTAAGAGAGGACAGGCCAGAGGAGATATGGAACGAGTCTGTGGGTGTTACTGAAAGAGCTAAGATAAGGTAGCCCCAGAAAAGCAGGTGACAAAAGTGGGAAGGAACAACCCCTGGATAACAGTTCAGGAGAGGCAGAGAGCTGTGAAGGACAGTGATCAAGACAAATACAAACAACTTGAGAGATGCATGTGTAAGCCCCCCTCATTTCAAGGGGGCTTATTGCTCATCACTGGGGCCCACCTAAGGGCTTTTTAGTGCTCCAGAGGGAGTGCAATTTCTGTTGGCCGCCACTTGGGGGCAGCAAATCTGGGATATATATATACATATATATATATATATATATATATATATATATATATGGAGAGCTGAGGGAGAATAGGGGAGAGAGACCAGTGGGCACTACAGTGGGCAGTGTGAAGGGAGCCTCCCCCCCTTCCTTAGGCAGGCTGGCAGCTTTCAACAGCGATGCGCCGGGTCCCTGGGTGGGCATCCAAAGGAGGCACTCAGAAAGGCAGTTTTCAGTTATTTTGGGTCTTGGGTCCCTGATGGACTGGGTGGTGAGAGCATCCAGGGAGTGAGTTGTGAGTAGGTAGAATTGGATTCCAAGGGGTGATTCTGGGCTCAGTGTTGGGAAGTTTTTGTTTCTTGGGCCGTCAGGGCTGCAGAGGTTGTGGTAGGGCCTCTGAAGGGATTCGGGGCTGGTGGGAGCAGCTCCGGTCCTTTCCTTGCATGGCAGGGTGGCCTGGGTGGTTTGAAGGTGGAAGCTGGTATGGCTTTTACTCAAAAAGGGGCTTGTGTGGAGGGGCAGGTCCCGAGGCTCTGGGATAGAGGCCCGGGTGGGTCTTCTTGCGGGGGTAAAGAGACCTTCTGTTGAGGCCTTTTAGGCCGTTGCTTTCTTGTTGCACAATTCGTGCAATGGAGGATTAAATTTAAAGAGAGCTGTCACTGTTACTGTTACAGAGTGGGGGCTCATCCAGGATTTTCTCGCATCCCAGCAGGTGCAATCTGCCCCGAAAACCCGGTGCGGAGGAGCAGGTAAGACCGTCCACTTATTGCCTAGGCTGTGTGACACATTTATTTATTAGCTTTTGGCAACCAGGTAAGTGCGTTAGGCAAAACACCTGCCTATTTTCAAGCACGACCCGGGAGTGTACAACAGTAAAGGGACAATATAACAAAGACAAGTAAATACACAGCAACATTGGTACCACCACACAGGGCAGATTGACAAGGGTACAGAGAAAAAACAACCAGGGTAGGAGGAGGTAATACTAAATCAGCCAGGTAGCTTTTTAGGAACTTGGTATAACTACTTAGCAATTCAAGGATTACACAGGAACTCAGAATGACTACTTAGCAAATGTAAGACATGGAGTGGGCAGGAGGGTCCAGAGAGGGAAGTTAGGCGCACTAGCATATGCCAGGAGAGATCAAGAAGGAAAAAAGTGCTTTTTTGAAAGAGTTGTGAGACGGGGAATGCTTTATGTCGGTAGGAAGGGAGTTCCAGAACTTGGGAGCAAAATGGGAGAAAGCAAGTTCACCCATTTTAGTAGAGCAAGGAGGAATGGCAAGCTGGGGCGAAGATGAAGACCTTAGGTGATAGGCGTGGATAACTGGTTTGAGCATATCCAATAGTGCGTCAGGACATGGTGGAGGGGGATAAGGAGTCAATAAAGTTACTCAGAGTGTAGGAGCGTATACCATCGGGAGACAGCCAGTTTAGTGTAGAGTGGGGAAGGCAGTGAAGGGTGAGATGGGGGGTCGATGGCAAATCTGCAGATGTTATTATATGTAGTGTCCCATTTATGCAGATCCACTGCTTTCACATGAGAGAAGACTGGGAGAGCATATTTCAGTCCCAGGAGTAAGATCCCCTGGGCTACGGAGATGCGGGCTGAAGCAGTAAGGGAGTGGCTCACTCTGTATGCAGCTCCAATCTTTGAGTTGACGTATTGACAAATCTCATTGATATGCAGGGAAAAGTGGAGTTGGGAGTCAAGAGTCACCCCTAGGTATTTGAAGGATTTTGTGTTGGTTAGTACAGATCCATCTGGGCACCAGACCAGCAGGTGGGGGGATTTGACATTGACTTTCCTTAGGGACCCAAAAAGCATGGCCTGAGTCTTTGATTGATTGAGGATTAATTGGTTTGAGGAGAGCCAGTCCTGGATCTGACTGAAAGAGGATGACAGGTGCACATTGATGTTACTGACAGATGAGGAGGCCATATAAAGAAGTAAGTGGTCAGTGTACATGATAGATTTATAGTGGGTGGCGGAGGTCGGTAATGAGTTGACAAAGATGGAGAACAGCAACAGTCCCAGTATAGATCCCTGGGGGACACCGCAGGAGGTGGCAGAGGGGAGATGATAGGACTTTGCAAAAGGAGGTTGCTTGGGTACGACAGTCAAGATAGCTTTTGAACCAGGACAAGGTGGGGCGAGTAGCAACAAGGCCCTGTAGTTTGAGAAGTAGGAGGGGATGGTTGACCAGGTCGAAAGCTTTAGTAAGGTCAATGAATATGGCACCAGTGAGTAGTCCACTGTCCATGTTTGTCTTGACATCATTGGTGAACAGGGTAAGTGCCATGGTGGTGCGATGTCCAGGTCTAAAACCATGTTGGATAGGGGACAGAAGATTGTGTTCAGTCAGTTGAGAGACAATCGGGCCATGTACTAATTTCTCAAGTAGTTTGCTAAGGGTAGGCAGAATAGCAATGGGCCTATAATTAGTTAATCTATTGGGGTCGCCTTTTTTGAACACTGGAATTATCCTGGCTGATTTCCAAATGAGGGGAACAGCTGCAGTGGAGATGGAGAGATTGAAAGGTCTGGTTACTGGTATTGCTAATAGGGAGGCTGCCAGCCACAGGATCCTAGGTTCAAGTCCATCCGTGCCTGCACTGCCACGAGTTGAGATGGATCTAAGAAGCTTTAGTACCTCAAGTCTTGTGACAGGAGCAAGCTTCAGCTGTGCTGGGGCATCAGAGTTGACCTGAAAGGAAGTAGGAGAGCCAGGAGTAGAGGCCTGAAGGAAGGTGGGGAGTGCTGTGAAGATTTAATTAAAGGCTTCTGCAATAGTTAGGGGATGGTTGCAGCTGACCTCATTTACCAGCATTTCCCTGGGGGTCTGTGGCCTGTTGTTCCCAAGGATTTCATTTATTCATGCCCAGTATTGTTTAGGATTAGTAGAGGAAGAGTGAAGTAGCTCCTGGTAGTAGTTGCTTTTGGCAAGCCTGACTTCCTTCTTGCAGGCATTTCTTAAGGCCCGGTATTCCACATAGTCCGACACTTGGGTGGTGGTGTGGGGATAGGCTTGAACAGATGGCTAGGCCTCAGCCCTCTCTCTGGTGTGGTGCTTATGCATGATTTGTGGGTCACGTGTTCCTCTATAGCCTGCTGATTGGCTGGTGGCAGGTGAGAGGAAAACAGAGTTGTGAGCTCAGTGCCATTTTTCAGGAGATGATTTGGAGAAAGTGGCAGCTGTTGAGAACTTGTCTGGAGATCAGAGAAATAGAGGCCTGTTTGCAAAAAGAAACGTAAGAACAATTTTGTTGCTCCCCTTTGCTGGAGAACTACCGAGAGAGTTGGGAGGTGATCGTATGTACTGACACTATAGAATGGCAGGCAGAGGGCTTAAGGCAGAAGATATCTCTCTTGCCCAGAGGTGCCGTTAGCCACGGTTCCTGCTTTGCCCCTGACATGGCTTTGGAACTCAGGAGGAAGAGGTCAAGCAGATAAAAGGTGTATTAGATGTGGATACAGGGGAGAATGTGTGATAAGGCTACCTGTTTGCTCGATTTGCTCCAGCTCTGCCCCGGAGGATCTCTGATCATGCTCCCCCACATTTCCATTGGGATTATCCCCATAGTGTTGAGGCCGGGGCTTTGGAAAAGCTCTCACTTCTGGATCGAGGTCAGGAGGAAGACAAGCCAAGGGACTCTTCTCCTGATGTGGTGGTGGAGGCAGTAGTAGAGGAGAGTGTTGCTGAGGTGGTGAAATCAGGGGGTGGTAAGGAGCATCGGTCTACTCTGCTCCTCACCACCAGCTGCCCACTATCCCTATGTCAGAGGGAGGGGCAGGGGCCTTAGAAGTCCTTTGGGTGACCCCCTAGGGCCCAGAGCTCCCCTCCAGCATCCCTGTCTTTGAAATCAGAGGCCTCTTCACCTCTGAAGTCTAGACCTGTGATTAAGCTGGGAGCGTCTGGTGTAGTGCCTGGTATAACTATTGAAAGAGAGGAGATCCAGGAGGAAGAAGATTTTGACAAGAGAAAGCTGCTCAACAAGAGATTCCAATCTGCAGACTATGACATCTATAGAGCCATTCCCAGGCCTTTCCATTGCCTTGTGATTATCTTGACCGACAGAACCCCACATTTGCCTATTCGTGCCAAAGCCCTTCGGACCAGGATGGATAGTCTGAACCAGAGTGTTCCTCTGATTATTGCTTATCAGAAGGGGACCTGGCTGGAGCCATGTATGGCCCAAAAAACCAGTGTGAGAGAGCTGCCTGACTGGTCGCAAGCTGAAAGATGGGTCAGGAGGAGGATACAGAATGAATATCCAGCCTTGAACTATCCATATGTTTCAGAGAGAGTATGGGATGCAGTCGAGGAGATGAGTGAAGAATGGGTGTTTATGGAGCAACTCCAAAAGCTGCAGCATCATACTGGACATGAAGGACAACCGTCCCAGGAACTGTTCTAAAAGGCATGGACTATGTGCCACACTACGCCTCGGTTTAGATTAACCCTAATTAAGAACTTCACTTTGGTGCAGGACTTAGCAGGATGCCCTGTGATATATTACATTGCGGCAAGAGATTAATTTGCAGACATTACAATAAAGCCAGATCCTGACTTTTACTTTCCACCTGGTGGAGGTCCTGCCATTTGAGCCCCCTGTAGAGACCTATGGACCGTGCCAGGATGGCTGCTCACTGGAGCAGGTGATATTGTAAGACTATAATGTTAAGCCTTATCAAGCCTAATGACTTCAATTCTAAGTTGAAAGTATATGTTGAAATGTTCTACTAATTATGGTTGGGGTATTTTGCCTCTTCCTTGAATGGGTGGTGTGTGAGTGTGAGAGTGCTTGTGTATATGTGAGAACAAATTTCCAGCAATTGATAATGTTACTGTTTAAATTTTTTTTACAACTTAGTGGGTAGTATAAAGGGTTAAGGGAATTCACAACTGAATCTACCTCAAATGTGTATATAGATGTCCAATCAAAATGGTGAAGCGTAGCCATGAGTGCAGGGGAACAAAATCACCAATATTACACACCAAATAATCATATTTTGAGTTACCTAATGGAATATCCTATGTATATCATGGGATCTTGAAAAACCCACTTCTATGTTTGACATTGGAAGGGGTAAAATATATATATTTTTTATACAACATGTTTTTCGATAACCTACGAGATAAAAAATTCTATCTCGGTCATCCTGGAAAGATATTCATATCTTTTCACAATGCAGTATGTCATCATGATATCTTTTTGAGATGCACTATGTCACAGTGCATTCTTTCAACTGCATACCTGAACCCAGGCAGCACCTTGGAAACGCCCATTGTACTAATAACCAATTGGAGAGTAGCAACATACAGAACTAACCATTCACAACAATGTACAGATGGAAAGTTGTGATTGGCTAACTTCTGAATTACTCCCTCTCAGCACCAAGCCTACAACCACTAGAAAAGAAACTGACACTCAGTGAAACATGTAAACAGACCACACTGGTTCACAATTTCTTATTTTAATCCAAGGCAAAAAAAAATAAAAAAATACCTGTATAAACAGAACATGACATGGCCTGACTGAAGATATGAACATAGGAATTTGCTAGCAGATAAAGGCCTTATGGTCTATTGAGTCTGCTTGAGTGTGCAGCTAGCAACCCTTATACTGCAGCTGCCCCTTCCTTCCCTCCCCTGCCCCTCCCTCTTACCCTATCCCAACCCCTCTTTTGAAGCAGTCCACTGTTCTACAGGATACCACTTCCTCAGGCAACACATTCCATCCAGACACCACTCTCTCCGTAAAAAAGTGTCTTCTCATTTCCCTCCTGAACCTTCCCCCCTCTAATCTGAGATCGTGACCTTGAGTGTCCCTACCCCCACTTAACTTGAATAGTCTATTCCGTGCCTGTCTTTATTCACTTTATGTACTTTAAAACTTTATGTATATTGTCATACAATAGACATCCAGTAAAAACAGTTTCCTGAGACAGTATATAAGGGTACTTATCAAGAAATGACCACACGAAGGCGCCACCCCTCTTAATACAAGCAAATAAAAAACATACTGAATCCATAGGATACATCCTTGGGAGGTATAAAAATATTAAAGAACACTATTATTAGTCACAGATGCTCTCAATTGGCCCAGGAGTGGCATGATATATTACCTCGATTGTTACAAACTAATTCGGATTACATCTCCTTCCAGAAGGAGCTGAGTGGCCACACTTACATCAAGTTATTTTTATTTATTTATTTATTGGAGAAGTCGGATTTACAACCTTTGAGTCATGGACTCATTTACAAAGGCACCTTGTCACAGGGAGGGTAGACATGTATATAGAGTGAGTACAACAGTGGTAACATACAGGTGCAGTACAGATAACAGTAAGATTCATTTACAGCAATGGTTTGCAGATACAGTTTCATACAAAAGTTACAATCGAGATAAAAATATTACAATAATACAATAATAGAGGGTACCGCTCTGGACGTACCAGGGAGGCAAACCTATTGGGGAAACAGCGGGAAGAGGCACAGCAGTCAGTGGACATTGTCAAGTCTGAGGGCCAGGGGAGGGGTCCCATTATTACATTACTTAGGGGTAATTACAGCTTTGGCAGTCAAAAAGGAGATTATGGAGAGCGACTTTGATAGAACCAATTTTGGGAAGATTGGTGACTGAGGGCGGGAGGGAGTTGAACCAGTTGGGGGCGTGGTACTGGAAGGACCTTTGGGCTAAAGAGGTCTTGGTATGGGGCACCTGGAAGGTGGCCTTAACTGTGCTGCGGGTAGCAACAGACGTGGATGTGTGCCACAAGGATGCAGTGACCCGTGGGGGGGAGAGACCTAGCAGGGTTTTTTTTGGCAAGTAGGCAGGTTTGGTAGCGCAAGCGTTCCTCAAAGGTGAGCAGGTTGGCGGAGAAATAGAGTAGGCAAGTATGAGTGTGGAGGGATGCACCAGTCAGGAACCTGCAGGCCTTGTTTATTTATGTCTGAATTTTGGTGAGGGTAGTGTTGTCGGCAGCTGCGTAGATGGGAAGACCGCAGTCCACTAAGGACAGGGAGGAGTTGATGGCCAATCGGAGGGCGGTTTGGGGAAGACGATCTCTATGTCGATAAAGAAGGCCAATCCGAGAATTTATAGCTGAGGACAGGGTATTGATGTGGGTGTGGAAGGTAAGAGCCGAGCCGAAGATGATGCACAGGTATTTGCAGGATGACACTGGCTCGAGAGGGTGTGGGTTACTGGGGAGAATGCAGAGGGGGGAATTTGTGGCCTTATTCTGGTGGTAAGAAAAGAGCATGGATTTGGTTTTCTTGAGGTTAATAGCCAACCGATGGTCAAGGAACCACTTTTCGGCTTGGTTGAAGGTATGCTGCAGGGATACCTGTAGAGATGTGGGGTCCAGGTGGGAGGCAAAGAGGACCGCATCATCGGCATAGAGGAGCATGTTGCCCGAGCAGGAGCTGGGGAGAGTATTGAGGAAGAGGCTGAACAGAACAGGGCCCAGGATGGAATCTTGGGGGACTCAGAGCAAATGGGCAGGGTGTTGGACAGGGTGCCATTTACCTTCATGCACTGGGATCTGGTAGAGAGGTAACTGGTAAACCAATCAAGGGGGCCAGGGAAGAAGCCAAGTTGGTGGAGGGAATCAAGTAAGAAGGGGTGACAGTGTCAAAGGCCTTGGAGAGGTCAATGAACACTGCACCTGCAACATGACCAGAGTGGAGGTGCTGGTGGGAACTCCAGAAGGGCTGTAGTGGTACTGTGCTCAGGGCCGAATCTGTGTTGTTCCGGGCACATCAGGTCATATTTTGCTAGGTATTCGGAGAGTTGTATGGCCACTATCCTTTCAAGTGCTTTGGAGAGCGGGGGGAGAATGGAGATGGACCTGAAATTGTTAGGAGAGGTTCTATCCCCACTCTTATGCTCTTATGGATAGGGGTGATTTCTTCTATCTTCCAAGCACTTGGGAACTGGCCCAGACAAAGTGACCAGTTTAAGAGGTCGGTGAGAGGGACTAGAACAGTATCTAAGACTAATCGGAGGATCCTGGAGTACAGGGGATCACAGCTGGGGTTGTTGCTGGCAAGGGCTTTTTGCAGATGAGGCCTGGCTTCAAGGGGGGATATGGCGCATAGGTAGAAAGGGGGGCAATCTAGGGTGGGAGGTGGATACAGGGATAGGGGCAAAAAAGTAGTTGGGGAGGACAGAGCTTAGACCTGAGAAAGCCTTATAGAGGTACTCGGCTATGCGGGGTGGATCAGTGGTGACAGTACCATCAATGGACAACTTTGATGGTGGGGGGAGTGGGTCTTTCCATTTAGCTCCTTCATATTGCCCCAGAAGGCACGGGATGAGCCCCAGGTGGAAACAAGGGTGGTTTTATAATATTCGCCTTTAGCCTGCCTTACAGACCAGGTGCACCTATTACGTGCTGCGTTATAGGCTTGTCTGTCAGTCAGTTTGACTGTTGCGACAGCAATATGCCAGAGATTATATATTTGTTTCAGTTTTTGGATAAGGGACAGGGAGATCCATGAGGCGATATGTTTTTTGGTACGGGTTCTGGTCAGGGGGCATAAAAGTCACAGGCCTTGCTAAAGGCCATGGAGAAATAGGCAAGAGCAGAGTCAATATCAGCTGCAAGTGGGACTGGGGACCAGTCCAGTTGGGCTTGGTGCATTTTCAGCTTTCTGAGACCCCCAGGGCAGAAACACCGGCGTGAGGTGGTGTGGGACACCGGTTTTGGTGCAGGGGATGACCAGTGACAGAGGATGGGAGAGTGGTCACTAAGGGAGTTGGGTAGTACACTAATTTCCCTGATTCAATGAGGGCAGTTTGACAGAATTACATCTAGGACGGTGCTGGAGCCACTTGACCGATTAAATCTGGTAGGCGAGGTAACTAGTTGGGTTATATCTAGAGCAGTGAAGGAGTCCCTGATATGGGTGGCAGAGGTACCCAGTCAGTTGACATTAAGGTCACCTAAGATGAGCTTCTCCACCTTGTGTGGGAGTGTGGTGAGGTAGTCAATGAGGGATTGGACCACTTGTCCCTGTCCCTTTGGGGTATGTAAGAGACTATGATGAAAAGGGGGCCCCTGGCTGGGTCTGGGTTAACTTTGAGGGTGAGAGCTTGGGCACTAAAACCGAGCTTGGGGCTGGGAGTGCTTGGCCTAAAAGTGTGTCCTGCATAAAGACTGCACACCCACCACCACGTTTGCCTATACGGTCTTCCCTGAACAGAGTATAACCAGGGAGGGAGATAACCGAGTCGGGGGTTTTGTTGGAGAGCCAGGTCTTGACTAGCACTATAATATCTGGTCAGTGCTGTACAACCCAGCATTGGAGAGTGGCGGATTTTTTTAGTAGGCTGCAAATATTCATAGAGGCAACACGGAGGCCAGTTCCGGTGGGGGGTGTGGGTTGGATAGCTGACATCAGCCCGGGGTTGGGGTGTATGTTCCCAGAGAGCAGTAGGAGTAGAGCAATTAATCTGATGAGTGGACTGTGGTGACTAGGACCCTTAGTTAGGTACCGAAGCGAGGTAATATTAGTGTGGGTACAGGGGATGGAAAGGGAACAGAAGGTAGGTATAGCAAGGAAGGTATGGGCCCAGGGAGCCCCTGAGGGGAATGAGGTGGTGGGGGGTTGGGGGTTATGGTACCCTTTTGGGCAACTTCAGAAAAGATCTAACATCTAAAGAGTCCATGAAAAACTGAATGTCCATACAACTTCATGCTTGAGTTCGGTGAAAGTATCAAAAGTACTTCTCAGTTTGAGTCACTGAATGAAGCCAAAATTGGGTTTAAAATAATATGATATTTATTATTATGAGCTAACCTTGAGAAAGGCTAGAATTTAGCTACAATACAAAGCACAATGATCTAACATATCCCCCCCGTTAAGATACATTACAGAACGGGGATCAATTTAGCTTGAATCTCTAGCTTTAAACCAAACCAAGAACTATATTTATATGTCCCGTAAGTCCACAAAAAGTGGATTTACAGTAAGAGAAATTCAGAGTCAATGTTAGGAAGACCAATTAGACCCTCGTCCTTACTTATTTCAGCTCTCTTCATCTACACCTTCTGAATCAGATTTTTCCGACTCCTCTGTTCTCCTCTGGGATAAAGCGTGGCATTGGGACCATTTCAGCGCCTCCGCTGGATCAGAAAAAATAAATATTCTCCCTTCATGGATAATTCGAATGTAACCCCCTTGTTACCCAGGGTTACTAGAATCCCAGTAAGACCTAGTGGTAGGCAGGGAAGGCAGCTTCTGAAACTCCAGTTGAATGGGTTTCACACCGTCTCACTCCGTTCTCAGTCTCAGCTGAGACTGAGGGATGACATCACCAATAGAACTTTTGCAGCTGCATAAGCCACATTGGAATCTGCAGCAAAGGGGAGTTAGATAGAACGTTGGGAGTTTTCAAAGGGGAGAGTGTTCAGTTTGTCTTCAGTAAGTGAAGAGAGAGTCTGCAGTTTGGCTTGGAGGTGGAGTTGTACTCAAGCTGTTGGTCTCAGTGCCCCTCCTCCGGGAATGTAAGATTCCAGCAGATTCCTGAGGCAATCCCCTTAATTCTGCTAAGCGGAAGAAAAGCTGCCTGTTTAGTCAAACATTTATTTTGGAAGATGGAAGATTTGTGAGTCGCCTGTGGGGCACCTACAACTAAAGGGTGAGTGTCTGCTCTGGCTAAAAGGGCAAATTGTTTTCTTCACCCTGGTACTTGTGTGAAAATCTAGGGATTGAGCTACATATTGGGAAGCCAATGGGTCAAGCAAGTAAAGTAGTGTCAAATCCTAGAGTGTTGTGTGATGCAAATAATATGTAGAGGAGATGTGACAGACGTCTACCCGTTAATCTACATTTAGAAGTTCAACGAAGGAATGGTTCAGTTTTCCCAGGGAAATGGCCGGGTATGGGCTGTGGGAGCTGGAGGTGGGTGGCCCCCCATCTTTAGTGACCAGGTCCACCTCTACCGATTTCTTCTGTGGTTTCTACTTTGCCTCAGGCACTTGGCCAGTGATGGGGGGGAAGTACCCAGACGTGGGATTGTAAGGAAAATTCTCTCTAGGAGTCGCAGACTCTAGTGTGGTGTGGGGAGCCACGACAAGGAAAAATTATCTCTAGGAGTTGCAGACTCTAGTGTGGTGTGGGGAGCCACGACAAAATAATTGGTTAATTCTTCCAATGGACAGCAAATGGGATAATTGGTTCATTCTTCCAATGGACCGCGGATCAAGTGGCCGGCAGGGGAGCCCGGCCAGTGGGGAAAGCCCAAGTGTGTACAAGTTGGGCTGTGTACCCAAAGCTGCGTGCAAGTCCGGGCTGTGTGCCTGGTGGGTTCAGAGCCTGAGGGCTTAGAAATGGTGATAAAGTGTTCTGTAGTCTCTAATCTGCATTACCAGGAAATGTAGCCCCATGGGGGTCCGTCTATGCTTTGTTTGTTCAGCTAGTATGTGAATAAAAGCCACACTGAAGAATCCCATTCCTGGTTCTGGACATTACAGTTATTGCTTCCTGTGTTCGGATTTACTTGGGTGCCCCTGTGCAGAGTAGCCAAACCTAGGCCCCTTGTGCCGAGTAACCTCATCCTCCCCGAACCCAGTCCCCACCAGGTACTGCTGTCAGCTTCAACAGCATGCCACCTCTTGTTTTGCTAAAAAGGCAGGGGTGAGGGGTGAGGGGTTACAAAAATGGAGGCACCGCTCTGGATTTTGTTCTGGGAGGAAGGTGCTTGGGCAAGGGGGCTAGCGTTTTGGCTATCTGGCAGTGGGTAGCCCAAAAAGCTGAAGCAATTTCCCTAGTGTGTTGCTGTGTGCTGTGGATCTTGTGCTGCTGTTTAAAAAATGCCAGCTGTTTACCAAGGAGCAGTAAACCCAAAGAGTGTGCCCTTGCCCTGCATCAAAATTGTTTACAGCGTTTGAAATGCTTCTAAAAATGAACTGTGGTAAACAAAAGTGTGGAAGACTAGGGGTAGCAACAGTAAAATTGTGCCCTGGACATTTGAAATGCTTTTAAAATGAACTGTTGTGAAGAAAAGTGTGGAAGACTAGGGGTAGCAACAGGAAAATTGTGCCCTGGACGTTGGAAATGCTTTTTAAATGAACGAGAGACTTGCAGGTGTTAAATGGCTATGTTAATGGCTGAAATGGGCTCCTGCCGTGGAGTCAGTTGAAAAAAAAAAAATTGCATTCTGCAGTTTAAATTTGCCTGCTCGACGATCGCCGTGAGGAGAAGAGCCCTCGCGAGGAAGAAGAGGCTAATTTGCATGGCGTCGTGTGGTTGGTCAGGCTGCAATCAGTCCCGCCTCTCAACCAGCTCTACAGAGACTGCCCCAGCATTCAAGAGGGAGTGAGAGTGGAGTGCGTGTACTGGCAGTGGAGGAGCGTTGCGGAGTGTTAAACTCGTTGTAAACAGTTTAAAATTAGACTATTTAGTTTAAAACCGGGCTCAACCAGCTAATCGATCGTTAAAATTGCAAGTGTGATGGTTAAGAAGACGATCGCTAGGACTGCCCGCCCGTTTCTGTTCTGAGGCCTCCAAGAACTGGCTGCAGGCCGTTTTTCCCCATCGCAGCAAATTGCTACTGATAACAGTAAGTAACAACCAAGAAACTGCTCAAACAGTGATTTTCTGACCTATGCCATATAAATGTGTGTGTAGCAGTGTAGTCGCTTTGCAAGTAACGACTGTGTAAAGTCCTGCCAGCAAGTGCAAGTCTGTTAAGCCATTGACTGTGTGCATAGTAATGAAATTAGCCTCAGTTTAAAGTTTGCAGCTAGAGAGAGACTGTGGGTTGTAGCAAAGTGCAGCACTAGAAATACAGGCAATCCTGTGCTAAAAAACCTGAAGCTTTAAGGGACTGTGAATAAAATAAATGTTACCAGCTTGTGAAAAGTCCACGGAAAATCCTGTAAATGTGTTTAAAGCCAGAACAGAGCAAGTTGTGCAGTTTGAGCAAAAGTTATCAGTAGTTTGTGTAAATCGGGTGCGCAGTGGCTTGACCCCAGATTCTAAATGTTGATGCACAGGAGTGCTGCCGCCATTACAGGGTGGGGTAGTAAAGTAAACACAGCAGCAGAGGAGCCATTTTACAGCTAAAGAGTGTGTTCAATAAAGTGGGACTTTCAGTTATAGTGAACTTTTTTTATTTTTCTGCAGTTATGGCCTCAGGACCAGCTCGTTACCCGGATCATGCCCGGGCTGCAGTAACAGCAGCAGTAAATAGACTGAGAGATATTGAAAAGTGGTGCTATGGAGGGCAACTGCCTCCTCTGGTGGCGATTCCTAATTATCCAGTGCATGTATGTCAAATACGCTTGGGAGCTGGAAGGGACGTCGTCATGATTCCTCACTGTGCTGGATGCCTAGAAAAATATGGCTTGGATAAAGCACTTCCAATTCGTTTGGCCCCCACACGGACAAAAATTCAGGAATCTGCAGTTGGCAGCACACAGCACCAGGCAGAGCCTGTGGAGGAAGGCCCCTCGGGGGAGTGTGGCACAAAGCTAGAGGGTGCAGAGTTAGAGACAGAACCAGAAGTTGAAGTTTCGGATGCTGGATCCCAAAAAGAAAAATCGGATAAAGCATCAATAGACCCCTGGAGGCGGGGGGCCTAGCCCAAGTCTCTTAGGTGAAGATGAGATGCGGGAGGCCTTTGAGTGGGAGGTGTTGACCTCTGCGCCTAGTGATGAGTGGATAGTCTCAGGAGTGAGGATGACTGCTCACTCCTGGGCTCAGATCCTCAGTGAAAAGGAAGATGAAGGGGAACCTATGTGGCCTTGTGAAAAAGGAACGGGTACACAGCCTCAAGATCTTGCCTCGGAGGAATGAATGGAAGAAAGTGGTGATGCCACTGCCCTGGCTTTACAGGAGGAAGAAGTCAGGGATCCGTTTCTACTTTCTTTAAGGATGCGAAGCTGGCAGAACCAGGACTGGCCACCCCCAAGCCAGGCCAGCGGTCTCAGATTGACCAAAGCAAGTAAAGAGGAGAGACTGGTTCGTAGAAAGGCAAATGAGATCTATGGTATGACCTTTCCTACCTTTCCTCGAAAAGTCTGGGAAGAGATTGAGAACTGTAGGAAATCCTGAATCTGGGATGAAGCAATGAAAAGTGTGCATCCTGGGGCCAACAGGCGTGTAAAGAATAGACTGTTCCACGAAAAGTATACCCAGTGGAAGAGAGGCAGGACACTGTTTATAGACAGAGTGAGAATAGTGGACGGAGAGGGATGTGAAATCTCTCACTGTGTGAATTATGTGCGCCCAGACGGGGTAATAATTCAAGCCCCTGATCCCCGGTACTATTGGCCTCAGTCCAAGGACCTCTCAGCAAAGAAGCCCGTGCCTACAAAATGGAGAGCCGAGCAGTGGTAGTCAATACTGCCACACCAGACTGTGAAGTGCCTTTATTGATCCGCCAATATGGATATCCAGGACTCAGGTGCCCCACATTCATCAGTCTACAGTGTACTGTCCTTCCCAGAAACCATCGACTGGCACACCAGATGACTTCAGATCCAGAGAGGACACCATCCCAGCTGTATCCTGTTCATCGCCTGGTAATCGGATGATGTCGGACCAGCTGTTTTCTTTTTGTTCCTGTTCTAAGGTTCCGTCTCCAGAGATGACATCAGCCCAGCTGTTCCCAGATGTGCCCTCCTGTGGTTCCCGGAAGATGTCCGCCCGGCTGTATCGGAAGAAATGCTGCCAGGGAGAGTCTTCGTCAGAGGGGCAGGTTGGTGCCGAATTGCACTACAAGTGGCTGGTAAGTCCGAACTTTTCTATCTTTATGACATTGCAGTACACACCCTACACTAACAGACTTCAAAATGTGTGAACTGTCCTCAAAGACTCTCCCCTTTGGGACTTTGGCCTGTTAGAACTGTGCTTCACCGGGCTCCGGCCCAGGAGAGACTCTTTATTGGACTAGCCTTCAGGCATTGTGGTCATTAGTTGCGACTTTTAGGGCACTCCATCTCCCCAAATGTGTACTGTAAATAATGTTGTTGATTTCTAATGTAAATACTGCTTTTTCTACCTTTTTTCTAAAAAAAAAAAAAAAAAAAATCTTTTTGGGATTCTGCAGTGTTTTGATGGTAGGGGTCTAGGTAGACTGTGTATGCAGATTAGGAGTGTGTTTTGTCTTTCTTTTTCTTACAGGTGTTCCTGGGAAGACAGAAGAGAAGACAAGAAGAGGAGGAGGGGCTCATCGGAGTTCCTCCTCAGTGCTTTAGTGTGTGTAGAAATTTAAAGTACTGTGTTGTTATTGTTATGGTTACTGTATTAACCCTTTCCTTCCACAGGTGTGGTTGCGGGGGTAGGGAGGAAGTATTAATTGGTATTTTAATGGTTGTGGTTGCAGGTTGCCCAAGGTCGGGGAGGTCCCTGGGTTTTGTTTTTGTTTGGGAATATTATGTTAGAGGCAGATAGGTTTTCCCTAGAGGGTTAGGGGGGATAGACAGGCTGTGGTCCTGAACGGCCGTAGGGACTGCAGTGCTGATCTGTCAGGGCTATGCTCTGGATGGTTCTACCAGAGCCACTAGGTATCCATAGTAAGTGGATAGTGTAGAGGCTGGTATGTCAGCTAAAGGCCTCTAGGCCCTTAGTGTTGCCTGCCTGTGCTTGCACATGGTGGAGGGCCTGATCACCCCCCTCACTTGGGTAGCACATAGGGTGGGATGGCCTAAGGCCGGGTAAATAATGACTGCGGACAGTCATTTTCCTGGTCAATGGCGAGTGTAACCCCTTGTTACCCGGGGTTACTAGAATCCCAGTAAGACCTAGTGGTAGGCAGGGAAGGCAGCTTGTGAAACTCCAGTTAAATGGGTTTCACACTGTCTCACTCTGTTCTCAGTCTCAGCTGAGACTGAGGGATGACATCACCAATAGAACTTTCGCAGCTGCATAAGCCACACTGGAATCTGCAGCAAAGGGAGTTAGATAGAACGTTGGGAGTTTTCAAAGGGAGAGTATTCAGTTTGTCTTCAGTAAGTGAAGAGAGAGTCTGCAGTTTGGCTTGGAGGAGTGGAGTTGTACTCAAGTGGTGGAGACCGCTGTTCGGGTCTCAGTGCCCCCTCCCTCTGGGGGGGGGGGAGGAATGTAAAGATTCCCAGCAGATTCCTGGGGCAATCCCCTTAATTCTGCTAAGTGGAAGAAAAGCTGCCTGTTTAGTCAAACATTTATTTTGGAAGATGGAAGATTTGTGAGTCACCTGTGGGGCACCTGCAACTAAAAGGTGAGTGTCTGCTCTGGCTAAAAGGGCAAATAATTTTCTTCACCCTGGTACTTATGTGAAAATCTAGGGATTGAGCTACATATTGGGAAGCCTAGAGAAATGGGCCAAGCAAGTAAAGTAGTGTCAAATCCTAGAGTGTTGTGTGATGCAAATAATATGTAGAGAAGATGTGACAGATGTCTACCTTTTAATCTACATTTAGAAGTTCAGCAAAGGAATGGTTCAGTTTTCCCAGGGAAATAGCCGGGTATGGGCTGTGGGAGCTAGAGGTGGGTGGCCCCCATCTTTAGTGACCAGGTCCATCGCTACGGATTTCTTCTGTGGTTTCTACTTTGTCTCAGGCACTTGGCCAGTGATGGGGGAAGTACCCAGACGTGGGATTGTAAGGAAAATTCTCTCTAGGAGTCGCAGACTCTAGTGCGGTGTGGGGAGCCACGACAAGGAAAAATTCTCTCTAGGAGTCACAGACTCTAGTGTGGTGTGGGGAGCCACAACAAGGAAAAATTCTCTCTAGGAGTCGCAGACTCTAGTGTGGTGTGGGGAGCCATGACAGAATAATTGGTTCATTCTTCCAATGGACCGTGAATGGGATAATTGGTTCATTCTTCCAATGGACCGCGGATCAAGTGGCCGGCAGGGGAGCCGGGCCAGTGGGGAAAACCCAAGTGTGTACAAGTCGGGCTGTGTACCCAAAGCTGCATGCAAGTCCAGGCTATGTGCCTGGTGGGTTCAGAGCCTGAGGGCTAGAAATGGTGATAAAGTGTTCTGTAGTCTCTAATCTGCATTACCAGGAAATGTAGCCCCATGGGGTCCGTCTATGCTTTGTTTGCTCAGCTAGTATGTGAATAAAAGCCACACTGAAGAATCCCATTCCTGGTTCTGGACATTACAGTTATTGCTTCCTGTGTTTGGATTTACTTGGGTGCCCCTGTGCAGAGTAGTCAAACCTAGGTCCCCTGTGCTGAGTAACCTCATCCTCCCCGAACCCAGTCCCCACCAGGTACTGCTGTCAGCTTCAACAGCATGCCACCTGTCATTTTGCTAAAAAGGCAGGGGTGAGGGGTTACACGAAGGCGAGCGGGGAACAGCATGTTATGTGTAATCTGAGCTTCCCGTAATATAGCTCTGACCCTATCATACTTCTTTTGCGCTGCCAGCTCAAACTGAGGTATATTTGGATGCGAGTCCCTTCGTGCAGCAATACCCTCTTCTGGCAGGCCAGAGCCAAAACCAAGTCCCTAGAGCCGATGCCATCCAAGACTACAGTACCACTATTGCCCTGGGTGCCTCTGGATCATTTGTTTGCCCCCTGTACGAGACACGATATGCTTTTTGAATTGCCACCTTTTTATCTTTGATGGCCTGTCCCAGCTGATGTTCCATCCAGTCAGAGATAAAGAGAGCCAAAAGATCCCCATCACTTCGTTCCAGCATCCCTATTATACAAATATTCGCTAAGCGAGACGGATTCTCAAGTGATTCGAGCAGGGATCTCAGGTGAGCGTTCTCCTTTACTAGATTAGCAGATGTGCCCAAGGCAGCTTCCATGGTTTTATGTGTGTCCAGGGATACTGTTTTGAGGTTAGCTACCTCCGATTCCACTGTGGTAACCCAAGTAGTCAAGGAATCTAATTTTTCAGCCGGAGCAGATACAGTTGATGTAAGTCTATTTATTTTGAGCCCCAACGTCTGCAGAGTTTCCTCACTGCCTATAGTTTCTTCTGGAGTAATACGGCCTTGTGCTGACCTCGTGACTGGTAGACCCGATGTTGGTTTGCTTTTATTTCTGTCCTGGTTCCCTCTATCTTTCTTTGGGTTGCCCATTTCTGTGGTGTAGAAGTTCCGATTTTCGGTAAGGTAAATTTAAAGGACTAAATCCACCGATAAAATGTATTTTTTATTCATTAATTTTGTTGCTATAGATGTGCTCCACTTTTAGATGTCCATCTAGCTTGGGCTCAGCAGTGCCCCCCCCCCTTCATGAATCATAACCCCTCTGTCTCGCCTCTCCTTCAGTGAATACATGTTCAACTCCCTCAGCCTGCTCATGTAGGGTATGTCCCTGGATCATCTTTGTTGCCCTGTGCTGCACCCCCTCCAGTAACTTAATGTCCCTCTTCAGGTATGGGCACCAGTACTGCATGCAGTACTCCAGGTGTGGCCTAACCAGTGATCTATACAATGGCAGGATCTCCTCCCCTCTCCTTGAAGATATACCCCTGGCAATACAACCCAGCATTTTGTTGGCTTTTGCAGTTGCCTTCCTGCATTGTGCTGAGTTGTTCATTGAGCCTGTTATAATCACCCCCAGATCCTTCTCCTCCTCTGTCATGGCTAGCTGAACCCCACCTCCACCCCCAGCTGGTAGCTCCTTCTTGTTTTTTTTGCCCCGAAATGTAGCACCTTGCACTTTTTGGAATTGAATCCCAACTGCCAGGTGTCCGACCAAGTCTCCAATTTTGACAGATCATTCTGCAACCCATGCCACTCTCCTAGGTCATCCACTACTGCTCCCATCTTGGTGTCAACTGCAAACAAACTGATATTGCTCTTGATGCCCATTGAGATGTCTGATATGAACAACCCAGTCATAGTAATCCACCAGGTTGGTCTGACAGGATCTGCCCGTGACAAACCCATGCTGCCTAACGTCCTGCAGCCCATTGGTCTCCAGAAGGGACACCAGACTCTCCTTCACGATTGTCTCCATCAGTTTTCCCATGATGGATGTGAGGCTTACCGGCCTGTAGTTTCCCAGTTCGACTTTGGGACCGCTCTTATGTAGGGGTACCACGTGAGCCATCCTCCAGTCCTGAGGTACACTTCCCGAGACCAGGGAGGTACTGAACAGGTCTGCCAAGGGCCCCGCCAGGATTCCTGCCAGTTCTCTCAGTACCCCGAGGTGAATGCCATCTGGCCCTGGCACCTTGTCAACCTCGGTGCCCTCAGGCCCTCCAGTACACTGCCCTCTGTGATTCTCCCATTTGTCACCTCCTCCTCCTCCGAGCCTGATCTCCCACCCCCTTGGTAGCATCCCTCCTTTCTCCTTTGTAAACACTGAGCAGAAGTATTCATTTAACACTTCTGCCTGCTCTGCCCCCGTTTCCACCCACGCACCATCATTCTTAATCCTTACTATTTTGTCCCTACAACTCCTTTTCTCCCTGATGTACCTGAAGAATTCCTTCTCCCCCTCTTCATGCCTTGCACCAGCCTGAGCTCCTTAGATGCCTTGGCTGCCCTTGCTGCCTTCATCACCTCCTCCAATTCCTTCAGGATATCACATTTATTTTTATTCGAAGCCAGTGACATTAAGATATCTCCATTGTGGCTTTGCCACTCGTGAGATACCATATCACTGGCCCCTCATGAAGATAAATGTGATACCTTCTGTTAGGCCATGTCATATCTCCTATTTATACAACATACGTGCTAGGATAAATAGCAAGATAAAAAGTGATATCTTGAGCCACTGTGCAAGATATTATCTTGCACAGTGCCTGTATGTCATCCTGTTATCTTTTGTTGTTGCCATATGTCATGGTTATTACAATTCCCTGCCCAGCTGAAACTAACAGTTTAGCTGCAAGAAAAGTGAAAGTATTTCTGTTTGCAGGAAAGGACCCGAGAGTCGGAAGGTTGGCAGAGGGGTGGGGTGGGTGGATTGAGAGTCCCTTGGACTGCTCTCCTCCTCCGGGGGGGAGGGGTTGACGAGTACTCTGTGTCCGACTGACCCGTGGCGGAGGCCAGGGGCTCAGCAACTACTGATGCCTATATGGGGTAGGGGACATGACAGACGTTGACGCTTCAGCGCATTTACATCCTTGCATGCCATGCCCCCATGGGGTCCTTTGTTCAAAGAATGATGGCTGCATTAATGACGCCCTGCTCCTCTGGCCCCATTTGTCTGCCATGGTACTCCAATGGCAACCTAGACCCATTGTCTGTTGAGTACGACCCAATTTCACACCCCACCCTGGGAGGTAAACCAGGGAGGCAATGCCAGTAGGCGCCCTTGCCAGTAATTTTGTACCGGCGTTGTAAGGGTTTGTGTCTGCAAGACAGCCTTGTCCTGTTGGGCAAGCCGGGGGGGGGTCGTTGGGAAGAGGTTCGTCCCGGGGGGCAAGGTGGAGGATAGGGAGAGTGGGGGCGGAGCCCTTGGCAGGACCACAACATAAAGCACAGTAAATAAAAAACGTATTTCTGTTTGAACGGCACGGCGGCTCTGTAAACTGCGGCTTTCATTCATCAACCTGCAACCCCGGCAAACTCAGAGCTCGGCGCTTCATTTTCCCAACAGTTGCAGCCCTTCCTAACAATCAGACACCAGTAAACCTACACTACATACACAGGCTCTCTCTTACACACACACACAAAGAAAACATTTTAGAATCTGCCCAATGACCGATTCCGAAGTTAACTACTGTACCACCAAGAGCATCCATGAAATAAGAAAGTGAAGTGACACGTGGCATGGTACAGCAGCTTAAGTTTCGCTGATATTTACAGAATCACGAGTTTCATCCTCAGCTACGCATGCTATCCTGCCCCTCTCCCCCACCCCACCCCAGGAACCCATCACTACATGGCGCTGTACCGTCACCTTGCAAATAAAGCAATACATTAGCAGACTAACCATTCACACGGTGAGCAGTTGTACAAACCACAGAAATCAAGGAGAATTCTTTTAAAAATAAATTCTTCTCAAAAAAAGATCAGGGAGGGGCTGTGGACATGGCCTACCTAGACTTCAGCAAGGCATTTGACACAGTCCCACACAAAAGATTAATATACAAGTTAGCCAGCCTGGGAGTGGGTCCCAAGATGACAGCCTGGATAAAGAGTTGGCTGGAGAATAGGACACAGAGAGTAATAGTAAATGGAGTCCACTCAGAAGAAAGGGGGGTTACTAGTGGGGTACCACAAGGTTCAGTATTAGGACCGGTCCTCTTCAATGTCTTTATAAGCGACATTGCAGAGGGACTGCAAGGAAAAGTATGTCTCTTTGCAGATGACACAAAGATCTGCAATAGAGTTGATGCACAAGGTGGGGTGGAAAGGATGAGAAGGACTTGGCAAGGTTAGAGCAATGGTCAAATGTATGGCAGCTTAGATTCAATGCTAAGAAGTGAAGGTAATGCACCTGGGAAACAAAACCCAGGGAAGAGTACACAATGGGGGTGAGATACTAACAACAACAAAAATGAAAGGGACCTGGGGGTAGTCATATCAGATGACCTAAAGGTGGGCAATGTGAGAGGGCAGCAAGGAGGGTTGGGGGATACTGGGATGCATAGGGAGAGGCATCACCAGTAGAAAACAGGAAGTTGTTATCCCTCTGTACAGATAGCTGGTCAGACCCCATCTAGAGTACTGTGTGCAGTTCTGGAGACCCAATCTCCACAAAGACATAGACAGGATGGAAGCTGTCCAGAGGAGGGCAACTAAAATGGTGCAGGGTCTGCACCAGAAGACATATGAAGAGACTAAAGGAGCTTAATATGTATAGCCTAGAGAAAGGAGGAGAGGGACATGATAGAAACGTTCAAGTACCTCAAGGGAATCAACAAAGTCCAAGAGGGTAGCATCTTTCAAAAAAAGAGGTGTGCAAGAACAAGGTGACAATTTGAAGAGATAGATTGAAGCTCAGAGGTAATTTAATGAGTATTTTCCACAGAGAGGGTTGTGGATGCATGGAACAGCCTTCGGAGGAGTTGTGGAGTCAAAAACAGTGGTGGAATTCAAGCATGCATGGGACAGTCATAAGGCCATTTTAGGGGGTGGGGGTAGGAAGAAGTAGGCTGCTGGTTAACTAGGATCTGCAGCTTATACAGTAGGTAGGGAAATGGGCAGACTGGGTGGGCCAAGTGGTCCTTATCTGCCGTCAAATTCTATGTTTCTATGTAAAACAAATGAGCCCTTTCACTTGAATACTTACACTATTGTGCAGAGTGCACCACCTAGTGGAGGGCATCCATTATGCAGATTCAGCCTGTTTTACGAATGCTACTTATTTTACAACTGCAGTCAGCAGCTCACAGGCACCTCCATCTGCCTAAACAATATGTTCTATAAACAGAATATGACAAGGTCTGAGTGAAAATATCCTATTTATCTTCTTTCGAGGCCACTGATATGATGATACCTCTCAAATGGTGAAGCCACTCGTGACATATAACATCACTTGACTCTCATGAAGGGTATCTTCAGTCAGTCCATGTCATATCCCCTATTTGTACAACAGTAGTGGGGGTAAAATAGCAAGATAAAAGTGATATACTAGCTGATGACAATGGTATCAACAAGATATCAAAAACATGTTGATGTTACTGTTGCACAGTGGCCATTTTGAAGGGTAGTATTATCAATGGAATACAAGTGCAGAACTGAAGCCAGCAGTTAGAATCAAAGAGAAACAGTTAAATATTTCAATAAACAGCACATTTAAAAGTTAAGCTAGTAAACTGACGTATAAATTGAATATGCAATGACTGTCTCAAAATGTGCAGTTTATCATCACTAGTGAGGGGGCATGACTGTTATCACTCAAAGCTCAGCTACTCATGAGTTATAGTCCTGCCCCCTCACATTACAGGTAGGAGAAGGGAAGGGGACTGAAATGGTCAGATGCCTCCCTGGCGCACCAGCCATTCTGGATATATATATAGGATTGGGAGGATATACTTAGGTATGTATGGAGGTATGTAGCACAGGGAGGATGGTGGCAGAGGGAGAGGTGGGGTGCTGGTACACTTGGGTACCAATGCTTTGGCAAACCAGCCTGGGGCAGCAGTGAATCAGAACTTTAAGAGGCTGGGGGAGAGACTGAAGGTGCACTCAGTTTCCGTGGCCTTTTTCAAGGTCCTCGCTATCTGAAATAGGTGGAATGGGAACGACATAGTAAGGAAGGAAGAGAATGAGGAATTTAATGGGTGGCTGAAGGGATGGTTTCAGGAGGAGGGTTACCACTTTGTGGGGACTGGTGGGGGCTTCTGGGACAGAAGGCTCTTCCAGGGTGATGACCTTCAACTGACTAGAGAGGGATCCAGTGCTCTGGGGCAGAAGTGTGATGTTTACTTTGGACAGTTAAACTGACTACAGGGGAGGTAGAGGCTAAGGGAACCACTGAGAAGGGAAAGCGGGTGTGAAACCTAGCTAGGGCTCCCCCTGAACAGGTGACTAGTAGCAGCAAGGTGGGTAACAGTAAGGCTGAAGTTCAAATTAGGTTAGAGGAAGAGGTCAAAGAGGAAGGGTTGACAAAGCCTAAATTCAGCATGAAAAATAAAGGAGACTAGGGAGAAATTAGGGAGAAGGAATAGGAAAAAACAAGAAGTGCTCAGAAGCAAGATGGAAGAGGTCTGCCTTAATGCAGAGAGTCTGGGAAATAAAATTAGTGAGCTCCAGGCAATGGTGGCAGACACATTCCATCCTAGCAGCCATCTAAGAAACTTGGGCCACAGAGCATAATGACAGGGACCTGACATTCCCCAGGCTATACCATGTTCCACTGTGACAGAGGAGAAGGTAGAGGAGGAAGCATAGCCTTATATGTCAGGGAAGGCATAGAGGCACTGGTGAGGGAAACATCAGAGGGGGTAATGGGGAAACAGAATCACTGTGGGTTCAGCTAATGGCATCCTCAGGCAAAAAACTGTGGATGAGTGTGATCAGTAGACCTCCAGGAGAGGGGGAAGGGAGGGGAGGGGAGGGAAGGGATAAGGAGCTAGGGGCAGAACTAGAAAGGAGTGTGGCAAAGGGTGAGGCAGTGGTGGGAGATCGAAACTTGCCAGATAACGACTGGGTCATTCCAGAGGCCAGGAGTGCTACAACTCAGGCCGTGCTGGATACATTGAAGGACTGCCAGCTGGTGCAACTGGTTAAGAAACCCACTAGACAGGCTGCCATTCTCGATCTGACGCTCGCCAATTCAGAAATGGTAGGAGGAGCAATGGCAGAGAAGCCACTAAGGTCCAGTGACCATAACTCTATATGGTTGAACCTGACCCTTGAGACAAGTAAGCCCTCTAGATTTCAAAAGGGCAGACTTCACCTGGATGAGGGAGCTAGTCCAGGACAAGTCAGTTGGACTGGACAGCATTAGAGATGTGGAGGATCTGGGAAGGCAGTCAGTAAGTTTAGTCACCACACAGGGCGTGGAGTTGACTTTCTGAGGGGAGGGATTGGTTACAGGAACTGCTCTTACTCCCCTGTGGGGTGACTGTTTTGTTGTGAAACAATAAAGATGAATTTAAAAGAAAAGAGATGTGGAGGATACATAGGGGCAATTAAGGGGCCATTCTCAAGGCAACAACGTCTTGCATGAAAATGGTAATCAAAAGAAACCAGTATAAGAGATCAGTATGGTTCTCTGGAAAGGTCAGGGAAGCAGTGAGAGCCAAGGAGGCCTTCAGCAGGTACAAGGGAAAACAAGGGGAAGGAAGAAGTGGGACAGTACCAAAAGAGAACAAGGGAAACCAAGAAAGCAGGCAAATGAGCAAAGGCAGACACAGAGCTGTGCATTGCGGAGGGGGTCAAGGGAGAGCAAGAACAGTTATTTAGATATATTAGTGGAAAAGACAGAAAGGAGAGGGACATGTTAGCCTAACAGTGGGAGGTAGGGTAATTGAAGAGGATGGGCAGAAAGCGTTCTTAATGGCTACTTCTGCTCTGTATTTACAAGGGAATATGGAGGGCCTCTGCTGGGGAATCCCGGAGCTAATACAGCAAGTATTTATCAGTGAAAAGGTTCAGAACGGGTTAGGGGCCTTAAAGATAGATAAGACCCCAGAGTCAGATGGGATGCATCTCAAGGTGCTCAGGGAATTGGTAAAGGAACTAAATTAATTCCTGGTAGGGTTATTCAATTGCTCAATTCAGCAGGGGTGGTTCCAAAACACTAGAGGGTAGTATACGTAGTCCTGCTCCATAAGGGGGGGGATGACAACAAGGACCATCCGGGTAGGTACAGATCTGTCAATCTTACCTCTATTGTGGGTAAACTGATGAAGACTCTAGTCAAAGCAGACCTCAAGGACTACCTGAAGAGCAATGGACTCCAGCACAGTAGACAGCATGGGTTCATGACAGGGAGGTCTTGTCAAACCAAACTGACAGTATTCTTTGATTGTATAATGAGGGTAGTGGATAACAGCCACGCTATGGATTTACTCTGCTTCAGTTTCAGCAAGGCTTTTGACTCGGTGCCTCACAGAAGGTTGCTGAAGAAACTAGAGGGTCTGGGTGCAGTGAAACACAGTTGGATGGATGAGAAACTGGTTGCAAGGGAGACAGCAGAGTATTGTGGTTAACGGGGTCAAATCAAAAGAAAGGGAGGTCACCAGTGGGGTGCGATAAGGATTGGTCCTGGGTCCAGTCCTTTTCAATATGTTCATCAGTGACATGGGAGAAGGAATCCAGGCAAGACGCATCTCTTCACAGATGACGCTAAGCTCTGTGGCATGGTAGACAGCGAGGAGGGGGTTAGGGAGATTCAGTGAGGCTTGCAAGAGCTACAGAGGTAGTCAAAGGTTTGGCAATTTAAATTCAATGCCAAAAGTGCAAAGTAATATACATAGGGAATAAGAACCCAAGGACAAATCACTGGATTGGGAGGGGGGTGTGTGTGTGTGCACAACCTCTGAGGAAAGAAACCTAGGGGTCATCTTCAGTGACTCCCTAAAACAATAAAGCCAGTGTACGAAGGTCTACAGTAAGGCACATACGATGCTGAGGTGTATAGGAAAGGGTATTACAACAGAAAGAAGGAAGTATTACTACCTTTCTATAGATCACTGGTGAGACCCTAACTGGAGTACTGAGCCCAGTTCTGGAGTCCTCACCTAAGGAAAGATGAGGACGGCTGGAAACGTTGCAACAATAGGGTGACCAAAATGATTCATGGCCAGTGAGGCAGATCTTATGAAGATCAGCTCAAGGCACTGAACATATTCTCGCAGGAGGCCAGACAAGAGAGAGGAGATATGATAGAGACCTTCAAGTTCCTGAAAGGAATGAACCAGGTAAACTGCAAGGAACTATTTAGCATAAGTAGTGGATCAAGAATATAGGGTATGTATGGAAACTGACAGGAGGGAGATTCAGGAGGGCAGTGAGAAAGCTTCATTTAACAGAAAGGGTGGTGGAGCCATGAAACCATCTGCCAGCTGATGTGGTGGGCACCAAAACTATCAATGGTTTCTACATGTCCGGAACAGGGTGACAGGCTTACTGGTTGCCTACCCAGAGAGGATAGAGTAAGGGGTGCTCATCTGCCGTGGATCACTGCTGACCTCCTGGAACACCTCCGTGCCAGAGATCAGGCGTGGAAAGCTTATAAGACTTCAGGGATGCACACCGATCACCTACATTACCAAACGCTTAGAAATACCTGCACCAGGCTTATCCGCCAGGCTAAAGCCCACTACTTCTCATCATCCCTCCAAAATAATCTCAATCATCCAGCCAAGTTCTGGAAGTCTATAAAATCACTGTTCTCCACTCCCGCCCAGCCACCCACCCCTGCCCTAGACGTGGGAGGCTCTATCATAACTGAACCTCTAGCAGCTGCCACAGCTTTCAACTCAGTGTTTGCTAGCAGCGGGTCCCCTCACTACTTCAACCCCCTACCTGCCACACAAATCGCGACATCCTCATCCCCACTCACGCCTACCCCTCACCCGGTTTTCTCCTTCACTCCGGTTACCCCACCAGAAGTACTCAAAACCCTGCTCACCCTAAACCCCTCTAAGGGTAGATGCACTATAGGCAAAGATGCCAAAATGCTCTACCTTTCTGCACCAGCAATCGCCGTGCCTCTAACGTCTCTTTTCAACCTCTCTTTCACCTCTGCCACTCGACCTTCAAAATGGATGCATGCCACAGTCATCCCCTTTCTGAAAAGTGGTGACCCATCCTCCCCTAGTAACTACCGCCTAATCTCCCTACTGCCCACCCTAGCCAAAATCCAGGAACATCTCGTCCTCTCGCAACTCATCACCTTCCTTGACTCCTCTTCTTTCTTCACCCCTTACCAGTCCGGCTTTAGAAAATCCCATTCCACTGTTACGTCCCTCCTCAGACTCACTGATTCCATCCTCACTGGCATGGATAATAGCCACATCATATCTGCCATTTTCATCGACCTAGCCAAGGCTTTTGACACAGTCTCTCACACCCTCCTTCTGTCAAAATTCTCTAAAGCTAGCCTCTCCAGTGCGGCTACACGCTGGTTCAACTCGTACCTGGGTGGCAGGTCCCAATCGGTAAAAATTGGTGCCTCCACCTCAAACCCCCTCCCTGTCTCCACTGGTGTCCCCCAAGGCTCTGTCCTCAGCCCTATCTTATTCTCCATTTTCCTCAACGACCTTCTCTTGATCTGCCAGCATGCTGACATTCACATGTACACAGACTATACAGTCTTGTACACCTCAGGTCACTCCCCGCAGCAAGTTGCATCCAAAATCCAGCAAGACTTCACTGAAGTCCAGCACTGGTTTCGTAGAAATCAACCTATCCTAAATGCCAAAAAAGCAATCTCTATGACCTTCGGTACAAGACAAAGACTCTCCCGTCTCCCCGCTTTCCCCATTTTCAAAACACTAGATGGGACCCCTCTAGAAGTCTGCACCTCCTTCAGATACCTGCGGGTCTGGCTGGACCAACACCTAGACTTTTCTATGCATATCGAAGCAACCCACAAAAAACTACGCCCTAGGCTGGGGGCACTATACTGGGACCGCAGCTGCATCCCTCTCCCTGCCCGCAAAGAGATCCTACAGAAAATGATCCTCCCTATTTTCGACTATGGGGACGTAGTCTATAGCTCTGCCCCTAAATCCACCCTGGCTAAACTAGATTCTCTTTATAACTCATTCTGCCGCTTTGCACTGGATTGCCCTCCCTCCACTCACCACTGTGACTTCTACAGTCACCTTAACTTACCCTCCCTCGTAAACAGGCGCCTATACCACTGCAACAGACTCACAGCTAAATTCTGGACCCAGTTACTGCCCTCCTACCTAGCCTCTACCCTAACAGCCCAAAAACCATCAACATACTCACTCAGAAACTTTGACTCCCGTCTACTTCAAATCCCACACATGACTACCTGTGCTGGGCAGTCGGCTTTTAGAGTCCATCTACCAAAACTATGGAACTCTCTGCTGGCTGACATCTGGCTCTCCCCCTGCCCTGGGCAACAAATCTCCCTTTTAAAAGGGCAAGTCCCCATAAGCTGCACATGTCAACTTGGCATGCAATAGCATGGGCCATGACTTAACTTGTGAGCAAAATGTAATGGCAAACCACCAAATGCGATTCCACATTGTCCACCCAAGTGCTTAACTATCAAATTTTAATTGCCACTACCTTCCCTTCATATCCTGCCTACTAATACGCTGTCACTCTCTGTTCTTGCATCCTGTACATGTAATTATTCGTGATTATTTTTCATTGAAATTATATAACCTTGTACATATTGTATGTAATCTTTGTAAATTGTTTTGCTGTCCTAAAAAAATTTCTGTATGTTGACTTGTATGTACTATCCCATTCCCCCTACCCCCAGGACGCATCTGAAATCGAGCGGTAGTCTGCTCAGTATGTCTTTCCTGGTAAAACTTTTAAATAAATAAATAAACAAGGTGGTAGCGGTAGGGCAAGGAGCATGGTGGTGGATAGTTTGGATTAGAATCTTTTATGGACAATAGCTTCTGGGTTCTGGCAGACTGAATGGACCAATGGTCTTTTCTGCCACTATGTTTCTACATTTCTATAGTGTTACAATTACAGGGGCCTGCCGGAGCTCAGACCCCATATCTTTGATGTTAACCACTGTAGCTTTTGCATCACTATCATTAACTTACATTGGGAAAGGTGGACACTTTTAAAAACATGGACCTCATGGGCCCCCAAAGCTCCCAAAGTTCACACAGTGTAATTCCAACACTGACACTGTATGTCATATATTCATGGCAAACAAATTTATGTTAATGCATTAAGTAGGGTCATAAAGCCACAAAAGGATGGAAATGTGGTGCTAGAGTTTTCAACCCTAACGCCTACCCCCTACCCACTCCACATGACCCAGCACCAAATTACAGCTCCAGGGTCATACACAATAGGCATGTTATGTGATGTAGGGCCATATGTAAAGCAGCAGAGTCATACGGCATCATCACAGACATGAAGGTTGCTATGTGAAGGTTCCTGCAGGCCCTACATGATACAGCAGACACACTGTGTATAGCACTGGACTTGTAGCTTGCTTTGCAAGGGGCCCTGTGGGCCCTCCATGGAGCAACAGGCACATGATGCATGGTCCTACACATGTAGCTTGCTTTGTGCCTGACCCTAAGGGACCTATGAGAAGAAGACTCATGATGCAGGGCACTGAATTTATAGCTCGCTTCACATGGGCACTGTGGGCCCAACAGGCCCTATGCAACATAACAGATCCATGGTGTAGGGCACCAGACCTATAGCTTGCTTTGCACAGGGCACTGCAGACCCTACATAAAGCAGCAGACCTGTGATGCAGGGCACTGGACTTATAGCAAACCTGTAACTTTGCCTTGGGTCACAGGGGTACGGGATGGGGAGAGGGGGTTGAAAATGTGCATCCTGAGAAACTGAAATCATCCTGAAAAGTTGGATTGAAACATGGCCCTACAAGCCAACTGCACAAGAGAGGGTGTTTCTGATACAAAAGGTGCCATGGAGGAAAGACAGCATTATATCAAACCTACAGTGTGTTTAGGGGATGTCCCCAGCTCATTTTAATTGGTTCCATTATTTGGATAACGGACTATATAAAAAAACTACAACTGAAACATAGAGATCTCAAGTGATAGTGTTTTACTGAACTGATTTCTCAGATATCCTTGATGAAGTTGGATCTCCCAAAGATAAAAGTTGAATACATGAATTGTAATGCATGAACCAGCACAATTTATGAGTCCAGTTCTATTTTTTCTTTGCATCATTACTTGAAAACCCTAACAACACATTTCCATGCATCTGTGGCTTTATTGATTTAATTAGTTTTTGTTTACCAGGTAGGGTACACTAGGCAAGTAAATGCCTGTTTTCAGGTACGACCAGGGACAGCACATCAATATGAACAATAAAATACATAGTTCAGGTCGCAATCAGGGGTCTGGCTAGCACAATAACTGACATCAAAGAGTAAAGTATAGTAGAGTTACAGAAGCCAACATATAAAATAAATCACTCAGCTGTACACTGGAACAAGGTAAGGCTGAGAATATAATAGCATGCAATAACTCCAACTGATGCAATGACAGAGTTTTTACCTTTCCATACTTTTGTGGCTTTATAATCCTAACTGATGCAGTAACATAGTTTTTATTTTCAATAAATGTCCCTACTTTTTAAAAAGATCTATATCAACTAACACCTGTAGCTTTCTTCATGCAGTGCCCTGTAGGCCCTATGCAAAGCAGCAGACCTGTGAGGCACAGTATCATACCTGAAGATTGTTTCATGCAGGGCAATGCAGGCCTTACACAAAGCAGCAGAACCATCAAACAGAAGGAACAGCACAGAAGCCACACACTTAATAAAATGGAATGGGGTGTCACTGAAAAACAATGCCGCCACACAGAGACACAAAGCAGCACGATGAAGCACAGAAAAAACAATACACTGAAAATGCCTAAATGTAAACTGCAGCGATGGTGTTACACCTGTAGCTTACTTCGTGCAATGCCTGAAGCAGCAAGCTCATTGGGCATGGGGTCAGACCTGTAGCTTGCTTCACACAGGGCCCTACGGTCCCCACATCAAGTAGAAGACCTGTAGGGAAAGGCACCGGAGCAGTAGCATGCTTTGTACAGGTCCAGTGCCCTACACAGAATGGAACAGCAGTGAGGCAGGTCTGAAAGTTGCTACGTTGGTGGCCACAAGGGGGCTTAACAAGCACACCCCTAAAATGTGGGCTAATAATGCTAAAAGAATGTAAAAGTTATAGGTAGTAGAAAAAGTGGGGAAAAATTCAATAACCAGTGAATTCACGGTTCTGTTTTTGGGGGACTTACATTTTTTCAGCTGTTTTTTTTTTTTAATCACCCATAACTTTATTTTCTTTCTATCACATTTGAGGGAATTTACCTTCCTCGTCTCGACAATGCAATTTTGGCGTTTGAAGCTTGTCCTGAAATAAGTTTTTGGGACACCAAATTCACCCATTTAGTTAAAAAAAAAGATATACCTACCCATACACAGTGAGGTTTTTTCTTGTTGTTGTTTTACTTTTTCTCAGGTGTTTTTGTCTACACCATGACTGGCTAATGTGAAGGGATGGCTACGCTGGTCACCCACTGTGGGACATTAAAGTATGTATAGCCCTGGTGCCGTCTAACAAGAGGGCTACTATCCCTGCCTTGCTGGCCAGAACAAGGTTAAGGGGCCTGGGTTCCTTTTTTGCTGTCACCGGGGTTCTTTCTCAAGATGAACAATAAATTGTGTGGTGCCGTCACCCAGAGTACATTTTAAGTGGATCTGATTTTAACAGTACAACTCCCTGGGATGCTGTACCAACTCTCCTTCCCATACAGTCACCCCAACACAAGAATTACCAAAACCAAAACCACCAAATTCAACACTTGCATTTAAGGGCTCAATCTAATAATATGCTCACGGATCAGAATTTTTCCCAACACAGTTGAACAACCGTCTATTTACATGGGGCGGGTTAGGAAGTGATAAATGGAACAGAGGTTAAGGATCAATCAGAGTTCTCAATTATCATTTAGAAATTGGCATTTTAGAGATTAGCATTTTACTTTTTAGAACAATCAAATCCCCCTCTTAAATTCAGAGCAATACCTTAATACTTGCAGCCACCAACCCTCTATCTAACTGACTGCTGCAGGTGGTTACCATTAATCCCCAACTGGTACCAGTTCCCCAGATTCAGACACAACCTCAAAACCTGTCCCCGGGTATCCAAATACTCGTTGCACGCCTGTGGTGCAGCTGGTCAGCCAGCGTTGGTGTACTTTAAACATAAAAACAGCTTTTCCCCTTCTCTTTGATTTGTTTAATATTACTTTCTATGCCAGTGGGCATAACTTGAGAGCAAACTATATAGATCTCCCAGGTACAGGACAATTCCTACCTTTACTCACGGTTCTGCGGACAGCCTCTGATGGCATGGTGACTGCTCCTCTGGGGAAGATGAAACATCAGAACTCGGAGACTTGGATTTGAAGAGACTGGAGATGTGGAGCAGGCACTCTGTACGTTGGGATCTTCTGACTTGTTGAAGGTCTTGCAGCTTGTCCCCTTTAGCCTGTTTCCAGGCTCAATGCAGAGCACAAACGCAAGGCTTTCCAAATCACAAAAGAACCCAGACCCAGGAGTGACCCCACACCCTAGCACTCAGGCACACACCCATGGCTCCCATAGGCCCAGTTGGCACCACTTGATATGGGCTGGCAGGTTTCCTACCTGCCTGCAGGTTGAAAATGAGCACATTCTCAGTCTCTTTGGCTCAGCTCAAGTTGGCAATTCTCAAAATTTAGAAGTTTAAGAAAACCTCCTTCAGCCACACTACCCTCATGGCAGCTGTGGCCCTTCTCACACAGGTCACCGTCTCTTAATTCTCATCAAGCACATGCTCTCAGTGAGACTGTTTCATTCACCTTGGGCTCCTCCAAGGACCCAGACCTTTGGACTTACCAAATACCAATTCACTTGACTAGACACTTAATGCAACAATTTATTTTCTTTTTCCTTACAGTGCAGGTGCTCACTAACCAGACAAATATCTCTCTCCCTCTCCTGCACACTACTTGGATTTATTGGCCAAACCTCCACATGCAGGGAGACTCCACACCAGTGTACCTGGTTTTACTGGCCAGGCGCCCCACAAGTCAGGGAGACTCCCATACCAAGTGTACCATAACCAGATCAGTTTTCCAAAAAACAGAACCAGACATTTCCGTACCTTAGACCAGTGTCCTTCCTCTTTTTCCTTGTGACGTTGAGTCCACCCAAGGTACAGACAGAACCTTTTCCTTCACTTGAACCTTGATCCTTGTTCCTTTCATCCTGGCTTCTCACCATTTAGGTGCAAAAATAGACTACCATTTCTCTCCAGAACCTTTGATCAAAACCTTCACTGCTGAGGTGTAGCTCCTTTTCCACAGCAGCCTTCTGCAGAGCCCTGCAACTCTATCTGCTGAGCTGCAAACCAGTACTACTTCATCACATTCCTTCACCCTGGGGAAAGGCACGACCAAGGCCCTGGGAGACAAGTGGCTGACAACCCCAGGCAGGCCTTTCCCAAGCCTCGCGCCCCATTCTTCCAAGGGGCTGGAGCACCCCTCCCTCTGGAGGGACTCCCGTGGAACTGACTCAGAACCAGACAGTCTCTGGGTTTTGTGAGCTGTCTGGCAGCTCCCCATTGGCTAAATTCACAGTCCTTGACAAAAATGAATATGCATGAACCTTCCTCGATGCTTGATTGGTTGTGGAAAAGGGCGCCAAGAATTTCTCCAGCTTTTGCTCCCATAAGTTCATGTGCTGTTCCACAAGTCCTCCTGAAAAATCTGAGCACTCCAATAGGCTGCACAGAGTCAACTGGCTGCAAACATGGTTGCTGTCACACAATTCCACTGGCAGTTCATACCTAGTCTCAATTTTATTCCCCTGGTGCAGCCACAGTAAACATTTTTATTTATTTATCGCCCAACTGATCTGTAGGAGCCCCTTTTCCCTTTCACATCACTGCACAGTTTAACATTTGTACTCAGCTCCCAGCCTGTCGCTGCTGCCGTTTTAGACTGTCCCCAAGCAGTCCATACCTAGTCCCATTGCAGTCCATGCACTTTATCCATTCAGTGTCCTACTGCAGCCAGAATGAATGATTTTACTTAACAATTCCCCCACCAATCTGTAGCAGCTTCTGTGCCCTGTTAACTCATTGCACCATGTAAAAAAAACTTTTATTCTTCAGCCTGTCGTTAGTGCAGTTTTATCACTGCCCCAGGCATTAGGCAGGCTCTCTCATTAATATGCATGCCACCTCATTAATATTAATGAGGCAGCCCCTGAATTCCGAAGCATAACTGGCACTCCTTAAAAACATCTTTGCGGCTCCTTTACCGCCTCTCTCGGTCTCCAGTCCCCGATTAGTTAACAGGGGGAACGGGAGCACCGAAAAGACATTCAAATGGCCAAAAGAATGGCCAAAATACTGTACCAATGTGCTCCTGCACATGGGCGGACCGCCCTCCCAGCACCAAAGTGCAACACAGGGTGGTGGCTCCACGGTCTAGCTCCTCTAGCCCTGGACTAAGGGAAAAAAATGATGCAGGGGCCACAAGGAAACTTTTGGGCAATTGGGGAACAGCCAGGAGTGTAGGCACAAACCGGGGAAACAGAAGAATGGGGCAGTCCTGAGGCGGCAAACAGGTAAGTCCCCCAACAGGGGGGTTACATATGTACTGAAGTGGCCCTGGGGGGATGGTGGCATGCATGGCAGAGGGTAAATGAGGATGGGGTTTAACTTTATGCTATGGGTCGGGTGGGGGATAAGAGAATGAGGGTACATATGGCACAGTAGGTGGGGGTGGATTCTATTTGATGATTAAGTACAGCACCAAGGCTGGGATACCGGTGCAAGAAGGGGGGTTGTCCTACACATGGATTGGGCACCAGTGTTAGAATATGAAGCTACAGAAAGCAATCAGGGGTGGGCACCCAGTGGTCACATATGATGTTTAATGTTTGCTTGCTTAAAAAAAACTGATATTGGGCACCTGGCGTAAGAGAACTTGGGGAGGGGGGTCCAACACTGGGATTCAGCACCTGGTGTTGGGAAATGAAATACTGGGGTGGTCTAGTGACTCCCAAAAAAATATGAGCCTTGTTTTCCTTTTGTGATTGACTCTGAGCCCTGCATCTGAAATCCTAACTTGCTCTGCACAGGACTATGCTGGCCCTGCAGAAAGCAGATGAGAAGACATAACTTTCCTATTATCTTGTTTGTGTATGACTTTAAATGTGGTACAAAATGCTCACTATGGGGTTTTTTTGGGGGTCATGTTTTCCACATTTTTATGTTTTTCTTGGCTTTAAACATTTTGCTAATGTAGGAATACTTTAAACATATTGGGGCCTTGGCTCCACCGGGTGGGATGTCCGTGCGTGAGGTGCGCATCCCATCCGCGGAGCTCTGCACCTGTGGACAGGTGCGCACCGCTGGTATTCCCCAACAGCTCTGACCTGTCTGCGGCCATGCCCCCCCCCCCAGCGCACAGCATTCTGTGAGGCGGCCGGGGAGTCGAGACAGGCAGGCATCCAATCGGATGCCCATCCCGGGTCTGAGAGTGGATCCCCGGCATGGTGGGGGTGCAGTGGCAGTGCTCCCCCGTGGATGTCCGCACGGCCATCAGCAATGGAGGTGAGAGGTGGGTAGTGCCACCGGCTGTGCCATGCCCCAAACCAGATGGGGTTGCACTGGGTTCGGGGGCAATGGCACGGTGTGTGGGGGGGTGGGATCACGCTGCCCACAACACCAGCGGGGTGAGGGGACATGAGGCAGGTAGGTGGTGTGTTGCAGGGGGGGTCTGTAGTCCAGGGGTCAGTGCTCCATGTGTGGGGGGGTGGCATGCATGGGGAGGTGTGGGGCATGGATAGGTGCAGGGATGGGTGGCCCTGGGTGGCCAATCACTGCACTTGTGTGGTGTCCCCATGTCAAGGGACACGGGGCATGTAGTGGGTTTACGGCAGGGATTCCCTGGCGTACAGGGCCCCCATGCCCCTGTGCACAGCTCTCTGACGCTGGCTAGTGCATGCCACACAGTGCTGGCATGTCTCGCCTGCCCCTGCACATTGTGATCTGTGCAGATGGGGGATCGTATGCGTTGGGGCTGCATGCCCTATTTAGTGAATGCCGCATGGGGGGGTGCAATGGGTGCGGAGTGTCTCCGTGCCTCACATATGCAGTTCAGAGGCACTCTGCTCCATCGAGCATAGGCCCCAATGTTTGTAAAACTTAAGAAAATGTTTCATGACGATTTTTGTACTTTCTTGTTTATGTTGAACTTAGAAAACAATTTGCGATGCTTTTTCCCATTTGGTTGGGTGTTCCATGCACACGTTCTACATGTTATCCTCATGCGTGGAGTTTGTTAAAGTCCATCTTGATACTTTTTCAAGTGAATAATGGAAACTTTTTTCCTAACAAAATACTAAGTGTAGGTCGTTTTCTTCAGTCAACTCAGACATCTTATCGGACTGTCTTTGATGAGCCAAGTATTTTTTGTGCTTTCAATTTTTTGTTCACGCTCAACTTTAACTTGGAAAACATTATTGTATTTTGTCATGTAATTTTTCAAGCAATCCACACATACTACATTTCAAAACTTCAAAACCTAAAAACTTGAAAAAAGATTTGTTTTCTAACCATAAAAAAAGGCCCTATTCTGGGACAAGATATAACAAACCTGAAGGTTTCATAATTGAAAAATCAGTCTAGTTTTTCATTATCCAAAGGCAAAAAACAAACAAACAAGAATTTGGGGATTTTTACATAATTTCACAAATTATTAACTTTCCTACCATCAAACAGATTTGCACCAAACATGCCAAAAAAAACAACCCTAGGGCTGGGAAGGTGCACATCAAACTGTGCTGTCCTAGAAGTCACGACTGTTGAGATATAGGAGACACAGGCTGTAAAAAAAAAAAAAAAAAAATACATTTTTTGACACAACTATTATCTATTTATCTTTATGCCACACCTGTGAGTATATTTCAGGGCAGATATCAGTGATATGTTTGCTTCCTGGGGACCTGGAGTGAGGATAACAAAATTTATATGAGTGTGCTGCCAAAAGTGGCTAAATAAACGTGCTATAACAGCTAACAACGAACCCGACTCATAAGATAGCAATTATATCTTATGAATCGGGTTCGTCACACCACCTATCTCCATGCTCCAGTTTGTCACAATCACAGACCGCGCTGATGCTGACTTGCGCTGCATCAGACATGCAGCTTCAGGCACAGTGGAAAAAAAAAAAAAAAACTTTCCATGCTGAACTTGAAGGATGCATGGCATTGTAAATCTCACAGAGATAAATCAGGCCACCTCTGGCAACACGCTCACTGTATAAACCAAATGTGGTACGTGTATGTATGACTACATGGGCCCGGTGGTCCTTATCTGCTGATAATTTCTGTGTTTCTATATGTGAGTGTGTCATACTTTTTTTTTATCTTCATTTGAGGTCTGTGCCCTCTTGATGCCTTACTCATGGCTCTGCCGCTTGTGAGGGGTCAAGAGGTCACAGACCTCTCATGAAGATAAAAACCATATGACACACTCACACATGCCATATCCCCTATATCCTCACTCTAGGTCAGATATCCTCATTCTAGGTCCAAAATATACATAATAGGTAGGTCCTGACTGGCTCATTCGGAGCTCATTTAGAATGTTTGGCCTCAGTAGCAGTATTAACCGTATTCAAATGCGAATAACTTTAAAACGAAAAATGATAGTATGGTACTGTGAGCACAAAGGTTGTTCAGCACAAAAATATCTACAAAATGAGTGGTGTTTCATTTATAGATACCTTTTAGTTTTTTTGTAATTAGCAAGAAAACAACAGACAATTCTATTTTGTTTTCACTTTTTGCAACAAACGTAAATAAGTTTAAAATGAAAAATGATAGCAGAGTACTGAGAGCATGAAATTTGTCCAGCACAAAAATATCTACATAATGAGTGGTGTTTCATTTATAGATACCTTTTATTATTTTTATAATTAGCAAGAAAACAGAAGAAGCTTCTACTTTTTTTTCACTTTTTGCAACAAACAAGTGTGAATAAGTTTAAACTGAAAAATGATAGCACAGTCCTGTGGGCAAGAAATTTGTTCAGCACAAAAATACCTACAAAATAAGTGGTGTTTCATTTATAGATACCTTTTAGTTTTTTTTTATAATTAGTAAACAACAGCAGAAAATTCTAATTTGTTTCCACTTTTTGCAACAAACAAATGCAAATAACTTTATAATGAAATGATACCATGGTACTATGAGCACAAAAGTTGATCAAGACAAACAAAATCTACAAAATGAGTGTTTCATTCATAGATACCTTTTAGATTTTTTACAATAAGCACACAATGGCAAGAAATTGATTTTTTTTTTTGAGGAATGGCATAAATGGAATACACAACCCCTCTACTGGAAATACTGTCAATAATTTTTGTTCTTGTGACAACTGACCCAATTACATTACTCGTGGCTTTGCCACTCGTGATGTTATCGGGTCATCTGGCACACGGACAAAAAAATATTGACCATATTTCCAGCAGGGGGTTGCATATCCCTTATATATATCTATATAGTATACTCTCTGCAAAAATACATTAATGCACCATTAGGATTAAAGCATCAAAAGTAGGGAAATGTGACCTTAAGGTTTCCAAGCCTAAGACCCCCCACCCTGCATGCAGGAACAGGCGTGAGGGATGTGCCTTGGTGTTGAGAACCCTAACGCTCATCCCATGCTCCTATACTGTACCCATCTTACCTTACCTTACTTACTCATAGAATGGGGTGAGCGTTAGGGTTCACAGCACCAAGGCACACCCCTCATGCCTGTTCCTGCATGCAGGGTGGGGGTGAGGTCTTAGGCTGAGAGAGAGCCTTGTTTCCTGATGGTACATGCGAAATTTCATGCAAATCGATTGCATGGTTGCAAAGTTATTAAAGTCCCGAATTTTTACTTTAACATAGAAGTGAAGATTTAACCCTAATATAGGGGTGCGGACGTGCTCCTATAATTACATTATAGTGGAGCAGTAGTGACCCTCTAGTTAGGGTTGAGTATGCTGTTTAACGTTAAACCCCAATATCTGCACCTTAATAACTTTGCCATCGTTTGACAAAATAGCACAAAATTTGGCATGCATGGTCAGGCTGTTCGAGTCTCAAGAGGTACAAAGTTTCAGGATGGCAGCTTGTAAGGTTTTGAGATATGTAGTGTCAAAAAAAATATACTTAACATTACTTTTTTTTTTGTTCTCGCCTACAGCCTAGATGCTGTGGAATTTTTCCATGAAATGTTCAGGTTTGAAGGAGTCTATAGGCGCTTTTACACACAGGTTTCTGTAACGGAATGACTATTACGGAAACAGTATACCGTTACATCCCCTGTGTGTAAAATGCATCTGTTCCATCACACCGGTGAACGTTCACCCGAACCACAATCTCTTCCTTCCCCAGTTCGTCCCTTTGTGATCCGTTTTGTCTGGCTGTGTAAAACAGCCATTCCGGCAGAAGTTAAAAAAACAGCCATAGAACACCACACTCCATGGGGGAGCCGAAACACAAATACAGAAAACGGAGATGAGGGGGTTGCCGGAATACCCTCTGCGTGTAAAGTGAACCACAAATGGAACAGAGTACAACGGTGGCACACCGGTAATAGCCATTCCGTTGTACTCGCCTGTGTGTAAACGCGCCTTGTGACAAGGGTGTGCCTTTCAAAGGTTAGGTGAAAGAATATTATACTGTATTAGAGTTATAATGATTTTTGAGTTAACCCTCAAGTTCGACCAGTAAAAAAAACTATTGCAAGTGTTTATTTTCATGATTTACGTCTCGTGCTGAAAAGAATACCAATGTCAGCTGCCATTTTGTCCTCTTTTTAAATTCACAAACACTGAAAATCAATTACTCTATTTAAAAAAAAAAAAAAAAAACTGAACCTAGCTAAACGTGAGGCTTAGCGAAATCACCTTTCAGGTGGGATTTGAAAATGTTCACCAGCCTTGTTCATGAGGAGTGGTCATAAAAAGGCTATGTTGAAAATCTGGGGTTAAATTGTGTAAAAATGTCAAAGTTATGCACACACAATAGAATTTTTCTATACTCGCTCGTAATTATGGTAATTTTAAATATTTTGACTCCAAATTTTTAGCATTACCATTTTTTCCCACCAACTCATGAATGTGACAGTTGTCATCTTTCAAATCTTGACCAAAATGTGTTTTAGGACCTATTGCACAAAATGACGTTTCAACAGGGATTTCATCATTTTCACCTACCAGGTTCATGAGCTGTGGTAATAAGAAGGCTATGTTGAATGGTGTACAAATACAGTAAAATGTCCAGCTTATGAGTGAAAGTTGCAGTATTTCAAAATTCACTCATAACTTCACTCATTTTCAATATTTTGACTCCAAATTTTTAGCATAGCCATTTTTCCACGCCACCTCATAAATGTGACAAGTGTCATTTTTTAAATCCTGGACGAGATGTGTTTTTGAACTTCAGGTGCAATATGACATTTCATCCAATATACTATAAATTGTACATGTTGACACCAATATTCAGAATTGCGAACGGCAATGGCTCATGTGGTTGTGCAGCGCAACTGAGTTGTGATGGAGCAACAAAGGGATATATTCAAAAGAGATGTGCCATGGCGCATCCCCCTTCTGAATATATCAACGAATGTGCATGGCACAAATACAGTGCACCAGCACATCTCACAGACAGGCCTGCATACCTGGACTGGGAATGTGCCAGCGCAACTGGAGCTGCACCAGGTGCAATTCCCAGATATTCAGACCTGGATATGCAAATGGAGCCATTATGCATGCAAGGCACAAATGGGGTCATTTACATGTCATTATGGTCCCATTTGCATGTGTTGTGCAGGGCTTGCCAGCAAAATGCGCCTGACACCCTGCATGGCATGCAGTCCCTGTACCACGGATCGCAGTAGTAGCCCCACCACATCCCGTATCACCGTTCACTTAAACATAAAGTCCGCATATCCCTGGTGATCCATTGGTGCCCCCCAACCCATCCCATACCTCCAATCACCAGATAAAAATTATTTTATGATCCCTGGTGGTTCAGTGGTTCCACCCTTCCCTCCCGTACCACTGATCGCTGTAACATATTGTTCAAGAGCCCTGCTGGTCTAGTGGTACCCCCCCTCCCCATCCCGAACCACTGATCATCAAAAACACATTTAGTTATGATCCCTGGTAGTCTAGTGGTACCCCCCTCCCTGCCTGTAACCCCGATCGTTGGAAATTGACTGAAACTGGTCCCTGGTAGTCTAGTGGTCCCACACCCACACAGGACCCCCAGCTCACCCGACTCCCCCCCAGTCATCGGCGGGCAGCATACCCACCTGCATGCCTCCTCGGCTGCATGCTGAATGACAGCTTGATTGAAGAGAGGGCTTGGTCCACAGTGTGGACCAATGAGTCTTGTAGTATATTGTAGGTCATTCACAACTTCATCACAAAGTTGTGAATGACTCATACAGTATGCACTGCAGACCCATTAGTTCACACTGTGGACCAATGAGCTTGCAGCACATATTGTAAGCTGTCATTTGGAGGGCAGCTGAGGAATAAACAACGATCTAGTTTTATCTGTCTGCCTATAATGCTTACTGAAATTATCTACTTTTTCAAACAATAATTTTAAGCAGATCTAGAGCTCTATTTTTTTTTTAGTTGTTTAACCAGGAGTAGCACACTAAGCTGAAAGCTTTTTTACAGGTGCGACCTGGGAGCACAGGGAAGTTAAGTGACTTGCTCAGGGTCACACAGTATGCAAGTGGAAGCAGTGGGATTCAAACCCAGGTTTGATCTGCTGGATGTCACCAGATTTGCAGCTCAGAGCCTTAAACCACTGTGCTATACTGCCTCCAATCATGCAGGCTGTGTTGGTTTCTGATGTTGCAGTAAATTGTTTTCATCGTGAACATGGACAATCCCCATTGAGCCACTGGCTCATTTTCAATGGGAACCATTAGCATAGTTTGACAGTGTTAATATTCAAAGTAAATGCCACAGTCATTTGAAAAGTGTAATAGTAACATAGCTGCATGACTTCAGACAGCCAATACAGCTGAAGGCAGTTTAAAGGGATTTATTATTCAATGTTCCGTAATCATCTGTAATGCATTTTTATACTTATTCTTTTTCCATCCAAGTTCGGCAAACATCAGGCAGGATAATGCCCAGTCTTCTTACCTTTCCAGCTTACCTACCCCGTGAGGAAGACAACCTCACACGGTAGCATTATGGGTGTAAGGCAGCACCACCCCTTCAAAGGTGGCATCCAGTTTCCTTCCTGCTGGGCGGGAATCATAAGACCTTAGTGTGCTGACAATACATACAGTCCTCCAGACATTGTAATTCCATTTTTTTGTGTGCAACAAAGCATATGAATCGTAGTTCCCAAAACCATGTCTCACTCACTCTCACACACACACACACACACACACACACACACACACACACACACACACACCATTCATATCAGCTTATCTTCATTTTGGTTGCACATGTTCTTTAGTTGTTGACAAGTGTGTCCCTGAGGGTCTCTTCAGATCTTTATGTAGTTCAAGAATTAGGTCAATGCCCAATCTGTTGTAGTTCCAGAATCAGTCTGGCATGGCCTAATTTTTGTCACATTAATTTCTTGGATGCTACAGAAGCCGACATAGGAACTTAGGATTCCCGAGAGAGAATCTGACCTAAGCTGGCCATCCAGTCCATCCCCCTATCCTCATGATGGCCCCATAGAAACAGAATTTGACTGCAATAACGGACCGCTTGGCCCACCTAGTCTGTCCATTTTTCCCTACCTACTGTATTACTGCAGACCCTACCTGATCTTCGGCTCTACCTCCCCTTATCTTACCACTAAGGTTCCCTTATGCCTATCACATGCATTCTTGAACCATGCTACAGTCTTTGCCCCCACCACCACTGCTGGGAGTCTGTTCCAGGCATCCACCACTCTTTCTGTGAAGAAGTACGTCCTCACATCTCCCCTGAGTCTACCCTCTTCCAGCTTCATAGCATGATCCCTTATTCTTGAGCATCTTTTTCCTCTGAAAAATGCTTCTCTCATGTCCCTTATGTATACCCGTGAGGTATCTGAAAGTCTCTATCATATCCCCCCACCCTCCTTTCCTCCAGGGTGTACATGTTGAGGTCTTTCAGTCTCTCCTCATAGGTCTTTTTATGCAGATCCTGTGTCATTTTAGTTGCCCTTCACTAGACCGCCTCCACCCTATGTCCTTCAGGAGATGAGGTCTCCAGAACCCGACACAGTACTCCAGCAGAGGTCTCACCAGTGATCTATACAGCGGTAACACCACCTCCCTCTTTCTGCTGGTGATACCTCTCTATATACACCCCAGCATCCCACTGGCTCTCCCAACTGCCTGGCCACCTTTAGGTTATAAGATATGATTACCTCCAGGGCTCTTTCCTGTTTGGTGGTGTCAATACCACTTCCTCCATTTTGTACTCTGCCCTTGGGTTTCTGTGCCCTAAGTGCATGATTTTGCATTTTTTCACATTGAAACCTACTGTTAGCTGCCATACTCTTGATCACTCCTCTAACTTCCTCAGATCACTTCTCATTTTTTCCACCCCTCCTGGAGTGTCTACCCTATTGCAGATTTTAGTGTCATCTGCAAAAAGGCAGACCTCCCCCTCCAGCCCCTCTGCAATGTTGCTAATAAAGACATTAAAGAGGACCGGTCCCAGTACTGATCCCTGTGGCACTCCGCTGGTCACCCTCCCTTCCTCAGAGTGAACTCTGTTTACCACCACCCTCTGCCGTCTATTCCCTAACCAATTTCTTACCCAGTTTACCACCTTTGGTCCCATTCCTAGGCTGCTCAGCTTGCTTATGAGTCTCCTATGTGGAATGGTGTTGAAGGCCTTACTGAAATCTAGGTAGGCCACATCCACCGCTGCATCCTGATCCAATCCCCTGGTCACCCAGCCAAAGAAATCTATCAGATTTGCTTGACATGACCTCCCCCCTTGTAAATTCATAATGCCTCGAATCTTGTAAGCCACAGGATTCAAGATATTCCACAATCCTTTCCTTCAGTAGTGATTCCACTGATTTCCCCACCACCAAAGTCAGGCTGACTGGCCTTTAGTTGCCAGCCTCCTCCCTGCCACTCTTTTTGTGAAGTGGGCCTACATCAGCCCTCCTGCAGTCCTCCAGAACCACTCCCGTCGCCAGTGAGCGGCTGAACAGGACTATCAGAGGTGCAGCCAGTACCTCCCTGAACTCCCTCAATATCCCTGGATGTACCCCCATCTGGCCCCCTTGCCCTGTCCACTTTCAGGTATGCAAGTTCCTTCAGGACTCTCTCCTCTGAAAATGGACTAGTGTCCACCTCCCTTCCTTCAATGCTCCTGTTACTATTCTGTGGCCAATCGTCTTCCCCTTCCCCTGTGAACACTGAACAAAAGTATTTGTTCAGGATGTCTGCTTTTCCTGGTCCCCCTCCACCCAATCCCCACCTTCCCTTCTTAGCTTTATTATCCCTTCCCTGGTCTTCCTTTTTTTACTTACATACTTGAAAAATGTCTTGTCCCTTTCGATACTGCCTGGGCTATTTTTTCCTCTGTTAGTGCCTTTGTGCTCCTTACTACTTTCCCTGCCTCCCTCTGTTTCTCCTGATACACCTCCCTATCGTCCTCCCTCTGTGTCTTCTTATACTTCCTGAATGCTAACTTTTTTGCCCTTACCTTCCCAGCCACCTCTTTGGAGAACCATAATGGTCTCTTTTTTTCCTCTCGCTTTTACTCACTTGCCTGATGCAGAGGTTTGTTGGCTTCACTATGCCCTCTTTTAGCTTCGTCCACTGTTCCTCTACTACACCCAAGTCCCCACCACCACCACCACCAGGGCATCCCTGAGGCATTCACCCATCTTTTTAAAATCTGCCCTCCTGAAGTCCAGGACCCTTGCGATTGTGTGGTTTGATGCTGCCACAGTTCTTATACTAAACCACACTACAGAGATCACTGGTCCCCAAATGGCCTCCCATCTTGATGTCCACCACACTGCCTCTGTTACTGAGTACAAGGTCCAGAATTGCTCCATCACGAGTGGGCTCCCTTACTAGTTGCCTGAGGAGTGCCCCCTGCAGGGAGTCCAGGTTGTCCCTGCTTCTAGCTGAAGCTGCAGCTAGGAGGCTCCAGTTAACAACCAACAGACTGAAGTCCCCCACCAGCAGCACCTCCCCCTTATCTGCCACCTTTTGGATGACTTCCACCAGAACTTTATCCATTTCCTCTCCCCCCCGTGTGAGGTCTGTAGGTCACACCAGTGCAAATAGCAGCTCAGATCCCCACCTCTTTGGTGACCTACAGTACCTCCGCTCTTCCCTATATTCCCTGTATGGCTGTCACTTTTATCCTTTCCTCACATAAAGCAGCACCCCTCTCTTTCCACCCTGCCTTTTGCTCACATAAGCAGCACCCCCCTCTCTTTTCCACCTGCCTTTCCCTCACATAAAGCAGCACCCCCCTCTCTTTTCCACCCTGCCTTTCCCTCACATAAAGCAGCACCCTGCCCCGCCCTTTCTTTTCTGCTCCGCCCTTCCTGTACAGATTATAGCCTGGTATGGCTATATCCCAATCATGGTTCTCAGTGCATCATGACTCGGTAATACCATTCCAAAGTCAGTCCATGTATTTTGTTTGTGCACAAAATGGTATATTACTGTAGAACTAATAATAATTGCACCAACTAGAACATTGTGGATCCCTTCCTGCCAGCCAGTTCACACCAAAATTGAATCACGCACAGTTGATCAGCTGTCAGTTGATCGGTTGTCAATATCAACAGAGGCACAACTTGTCGCTGTCAGGTTTTTTGCACTTTTGGGCTTGTACAGATACAGAGAAGACACACTGTCACTTGTAAAATGGTTAAACTCACCTCATTCCAAGCCTGTAAAGAGAAATTACAGCATGTTATGGACTGGAAAACTAGGTGCAGAAATGCTCAGTCTGACAGCCGGAATCTCTGATCTGATGGCTGAGGCTGTAACTTATGAGCTGCCTGCGAGTGATACTTCACCTCCTGCAAAAAGGAAAAGGGCTCACTGCACTGTCTACACCCCTCCCCCCACCAAGGTGCACTATGAAATCAGGCAATATTCATGCCAGCATGGGGTGATGAATGCGATACAGTATTACGAGTCCCAGTGTAACCCAGGTGCCATGTCACTGTGGGGTACTCCCCTGTCTTTTGGGGTCTAACCAGGTTGAGGGGCCTGGGCTCTGTTCTGATGGTGATTGAGGGATTCTTTCGAAAAACAGAACATATATAGTGTGGTGACTCCCCACAGAGCGAGTAAAGTGGGCCAGATATTTGTAGGGTACAACCCCCCCACGGATGCTGTACCAAACCCATCTAACCCTTCCAGTCACCCCACAGGCAGAATACCATATACCAACTTAATACTCTATGTGGCATGCAATTAATAGCTATCACTAATAATATGCTCACAGACAAAATTATATATTAACAACAATAACTGATTTATTGTAGGGAAAGGGAATGGAAGATACAAAGATATGAAGCAGTTGATAGTGAATGGTACAGCAGGTTGTCTTTCAGTTTTAATCTTGACCACTCTCACAGAACCAATTTTACTTCGGGGCTGCTGGTTACAACTTGACTTGCTCCACCTCCCTGTTGTAGGACTTGCAGGACATCTTTGATGATTGCATCTGCTTTTTGGTCACTCTGAAGATCTTGTAAGGTTAATTGAGGCAACAAACCCATATCCAAAGTGGCCACATTACAACAGGCAGCAGGCAAGCAGTCACCAGTAGCACCAAGGATGTCCACCAGGCACTCAGCAGAGGAAGTGATAGTCTGCTCATTGGTATCAAATTTCTTACACAACGCTTTAACAGTCTGTTCAGGAATGCTTACCAATTCATTCTTGGTAGCCTTAGCCGGAGTGTCGCATCTGGACAAGGCATCAGTGTCGATATGATTAAGGCCAGGGTGATATTCTATGCAATAATCATAAGTGGATAGGGCAGATAACTACCTATGACCAGTGGCATCCAGTTTTGCTATTATCAGTCTTTATAGCAATTTGGGCCCCGTATAGGTAATCATGGAATTGGTCGCCTATGGCCCATTTTAAGGCAAGAAGCTCAAGCTTGTGGACGAAGTACCTTTTCTCAGCGCCATTCAAGCTCCAGTTGGCAAAAGTGACAGGGCATAACCCCTGTGGGTGACTCTGACATACAGTCAGCTAAAGCTGGCATCGGTATGCAGGATATAGGGTTTCTCAGGATCTGCATAAGCCAGTACTGGGGCATGAATCAATCGGTGAATGATTTCTTCAAAGGCTTTATCGCAGTCAGGACCCCACCAAGCTCTGAACGGTTCAGACAGTTTAAAATATGACAGGCTCAGCAGATTTGACAGATTCTCTTTCTTACCCTTTTTGGTTGGGGAGGTGGGTAACCTTCTGTTAAATTCAACAGAGAGCATACCACTTGGGAATTTTCTTGACAAATCGGCGGTAGTGCCCACAGAACCTGAGAAATCTCTGCAGTTTCTTAAGATTAGTAGGCTTGGATCCTCTAAGCGAGATGGATGACTAGCACAGTGTTGCAGCAGTCCTCTGTCTTCTCAATGAATGCCCTTACCCCCCCCCCAACAACAAGTACACCTCCCCAAGGCAGAACACATAGCAACATGCTGTTGGGCACAGTGTGTCATGACAGTCCTGTGCAGGCATACTGTGTCACATCTTGTACTGTCTCCCCAGCCACCCGCCCCGCAGACGTCCGTGCACCATTCTGTAAGTGTAATATTACCTGAGCTTTGCCACCATGTGTCCACACTGTGCCACTTAGTGGGTCGGGTCTGCCTTCCTCTCCCCATGTTCCACAGTGATAGAGAAAACTAGATTGTTGTGGCTTACCTGCTCCCTGACAGTGTGCGGTGCTTTGTGAATCTCAGCCGCAGTCAGCCCATCTTCCACTACCGACATCCATATCCTGAGGGCAATATTGGGAGTGGCTCCATTCCCCCCCAACTCCAAAAGAGGCAGACACAGCCAAGATGCAACACACATAGACATCTTCCTGGGCACAGTATATGATCCCCCCCATCAGCATGCGCGCACACATCCCTAAGGCACTACACACAGTTTCATCCTGCTGGCCACAGTATTGTATAGTAATCCTCTGCAGCCATCTCCCAACAAGTGAGGTAGGGTCTCCCCACCCGCCCTGCAGACCGTCCTGCACCGAATGACCAGTGTCATGCTGCTGGTCTGTTGGCAGCATCTCACTGCACAGTGCCACATGTACCCTGTGCAGCAATCAGCACAGTTTGGAGTGACATCACTACTGTCAGCTAGTGTGTGTTCAAAGTCTACCCATTCACCCACCCCACGGACCTCCCTGCATCCAGCAGACAGTGTCATCATGGCGGTCATTTGCCACCATGTCTCCACAATGTGCCACAGGGTAGGTTGTGTCTGCCTTCCCCTCCTGGTGTGTCATAGCCACAAAGAGACACAGATACTTGTGCCTTACCTGCTCACCGGTGATGTGCACTCCTACGAAGTAGATAACCGCAATCCGTGACACAAGTCTGACTTCGCCTGTGCAGCAATCACCACACTTTTAGGTTAAAGCAGCATTTCTTATAGTTACTGGGTATGGAGACTGCAGGGATTCCTTCATTTTTCAAAATAATTGTTCGTTGTCGGGGGGCAGAGCCGCGATCCAAGTTCTGTGTAGCAGTGTTCAGTACCGCAAAGTGTGTCATCACAGTCACAAGATGGGTTTTGTTTTTTTGGGGGGGGAGCAGCACCAGCAATTGTTATAGAGGAACCCTTTGTGCAAAACAGATTTTGCCTGCCCCCCCACCCAAGCCAGGTCCTGCAGTCACCAGTGCATTGCCACATACAGGTTTGTAATGTTGGTGCCACTACAGCGGCACACCATCAGCATCCAGTGGCGCAGACAAGAGAACTGGAACACCATCGTATCACTGACAGGCATGGTATCGCATGCATATAGCAGATGTGACACAGCACATAAAGGCAGTATGTGTTACAGTTCTTTCTGCACAATAACTATGCAGTGCTATTTTCTTCAGAGGGACTACTTTGTCACACGGGAGGACATAACCAGTTTTTCCTCTCTTTAGACATGAAGAAAACATATTTCTGTGGCACTTTTCCTATGTTCATGATCACCCATGTTATAAGTGCAATAACCCACTCCAGGGTGTGTGTTTATAGGCATTTAATGCACGCCTGGGTGCTGCGAGGACACTCGACCTGCGGCCTCATGCCTCACAATGCACCCCAGGCATGTATTAAATGCCTATAAACGCACACCCTGTTGTAGGTTACTGCCTACTTAACACACAAAACTCCCATTATTCAATACTGCAGCTCAGCACTGTCATCCAGTTGTGGAATGGGCACTAAAAATGTCCTAGTCTGCCTGTCACTAGCATCGAAGAGTTAAGCCCCACTGCAGCAGGCAGAAACATTCACAAGTCAGTCTTCAACACCTAAAGCAACAATACACCTATTTACAGTTTATCCATTCATATACTTAGCACACTTTTCTTTGCTTCCTCACTAGTGTGTCAGAGCCTCAACACATGTTACAGGATCCCAGGAGTTGGAACACATTAGAAGTATGCCCTGATAGCCTCCAGGTGCAGGAATAGTGGGAGCTAGGCAGCATTCCTATCACAACTGCGCTGTGCATTAGTGGCAGATCATCAAAGGTGTGCATAGTACCTTCATACCTTAGAGCAAAAACAGGTTCACAAGGTTGGCAGGATTATTCCTGAACACTATGGATCCAGAGCTGGCAGAACCAGATACCAGAAGGCTAAACTAGTAAGCCACACCCACAAGGGGGTGTAATTACACCAGTAGAAAAAGAAAATTAATAAAAGTATTTATTTTGTTTTTGGTGACCAGGAAAGGAGGACTAGAAAATTCTGCCTATTTTCAGATTCATCCCAGGGGAAGGGGGATACAGATGGATGCCAACTGACATTGAGCCAGATTAAGCTGTTGGTATTTTTAGTGAATGAGGGAAATTTGGCCAGGACACCGGGGACATTCCCCTACTCTGTCAGTAAGGGGAACCGCTGGCCAGCAGAATAGTCACTTTTGGATCCTCTCACCAAGAGGATGGATGTTTGGGAGGCTGGGGAGTGCGTCTCTCCCTGCCTCTGCAGCGCCAAAACAGAGCAGTTTTTGATGTGACACCTTCTATGGAAGGAATTTATCCCAAGGAGCCGATACATGCACTAAGGTTACCGCAGTGAGGGCAGAGATACCAATGGAAATGGATCTCTGACAGCACAATATAGATGCACAGCCAGAATCAAGACAAAAGGAGCAACCACTTACAGAACTCCGGCCCTTGAGGAAGCCAAATTTTTAAAAAGAAAATCTGAGCTGCAGAAACAGATAGATTCCATCTTGCCGGAACCTGCAGTATAGCAAACACAGAGGTCATGGGCGGATCACATTACAGCAGAAATGGGTGAAGCTGCTCCTCCACCACAATCTGCTATGCCAGAGGTTCAGACCCAGTCCCCAGACCACACGAAGCACAAATGCCAGGTACTTTACCCTCATATTATTTCTTTTCTGATTGGGAAAAAGATACTCCACTGTTCATTTCTGTGGGACAAACTAACAGGGGGAAATCGTCAGGAATGGCTTACACTAGCACGGAGGTGCTAGGCCTAAGAAGACCCCCCCCCCCCAGTCTACCATTCATACTGCTCCTGATCTGACTGAAGGATGGTTTGTGGAATCGGCCCTGAAAGGGGCTGGCTGGGCCCAGTTAAAAGGTTCAGGCAAATGGATCTCTGGGTTATCCCCACTGGGGATAACGACTCCCTCTGCAAGCGATAAACAGAAAGGACTGCATAAAACAGATAGTACAGTGGTGACTGACCAGAGGGGAAGCAGCACTGATCCTGCAACATCCCCTCCCTACTACAGCAACCCCCAGAGCTGGCCCAGGTGTGGTGTCTGATACAGAAATGGAGGAAGTCAGCCAGGGAGGTCGTTCTCCTTTCTCCTTGCCAGAAGGTTTGGCACTCACACATAACTCTGTCTTGCAAACTGCCACACAGCCTCACAGAGGGAACCTATGCATTCTCCTTTAACTTCTGTCTCAGACACTAATTCTAGAACAACAGCGCCGCCTTGTCAGGCTAATTCCGACCTGACTGAACACTCGGGTCCAGAGCCTACCACTGGTCCTGACCACCAGAAGGGTGGCTCCGCCTGTCAGAATCTGGCTGGGTCTACCTCTAGGCCATATGCTTCTTTTTTCGTACCCCCTACATCCTGCTAAGCGCCATAATGCAGTGTGCCTCCTTTATAAGGATGGCCTAGACTTATTTCCAGACCAGGTATTCATTGCAAAAAATCTCCTGATTTAATCTGTGGGGTTTCATGTGGCTGAGGTCTATGTACTGACTCATGTCTCTGGAGAGACAATCTCTGATGTCAGCTTCATGCTGAATAGTGGCCTGGAGAAAATTTGGGCTAAATATCAGATGTTGAACTAGTCATCATTGTAGTCCCTCTTTGAGGCCATTCCACTTACAAAGCCAGGCTTTAAAACTGTGACTGTCCTTTTCAGGAACGAGGGGGTCAGTGTCACGGATTTAATATACTGGATGAAACAACAGTGCACAGTTCTGGGTGCACTCAAAGCTATTATTGACTCCGAACATATCTGGATGGTGGGGTGGAGGATCAAAGTGGTCTTGCACTCCATGGACACTGGTTTAGCCCATTTACCAAAGAGTTTTTTTCTCAGAAGAGGCAGAGGGGTGGTCTTTTATGCGGGTCAACCAAAGGCCTGCTATCCATGTGGTTCTACCACACACTTAAGTAGTTTATGTGATAAACTCAGGTGTACGCTCTGTAATGAGCTTGAGCACACAAATGCACACTGCACTAATGCCCCACAGTGTAATCTGTGTGACTCGAGAGGGTATACATATACTGATTGCCCATGGGCAGCACATAATCAAGAACACCAGACAGATAGCGAAGAGCAACGGCTAATTGTGGCCATGGTGCAACGCTCCTCCAACCCCAAGGGCCCAGTAGCAGCTCACATCTCTAGACCACCCTTTTCAACCACTTGGAGTGACCATCCAGTGGCAACACCAACCACTATGCAAGGCCCACTTGCTGTATCAGTGCAAGTTTCTGTAATTCAACCTTCTCAGCCTGCCTGTGTAGAACCTGATACCCCTGAATGGGTTGCCCAAGAAGAACCCCCAGACTCTCCTGAGGTTCCTATAAACATACGACCCCAGGCAATGGACACTGATAATGACATGCCTCTCCCCCCTCCCCGCAGAAGAAGGCAAATGGATGAGATCCCGCAGGAGACAGGATAGGAAGCCCCCCTCCTCCCAAGGTTTCCAAAACCATGGCCCGTCAGACACAGAACAAATTTGAAGCACTACAGGATGCCCTGACTATGTCTGGAGATGAATCTGATACCTCCTCCTGGGGCTCCTCACAAACAGATGTGACCTCTGATGTAGAACCCCAGAAACACACCCCGTTCCCAGAAGATACTTCTGGGGACATTACAGGGAAGAAATAGGTGAAGAAAAAGAATTCAGACACTGTTAGGAGTTCCCATAAAAACCTCCATGACTTTTAGTATTGTAGTCTTACTGTACAGCTCCCTAAGCCTTGACATGTGAAGGAGTCTGCTATTCCCCTTTTTTCAAATAATGTTAATGGCGTAAAAAAATACTACGAAATGATTGGCTGCATTTTCCAAACTACGATCTTCAGTGTCAGGCATCTTTTTTTTTTTTTTGCATGATACACAACTCCACACAACCTCAGAATTGAGACAGGCTATACGGAACTGGCATGTGGGGCTCTCTTACTGGTCCCTGGGACAAGACAGACGTACAGGATGGCTATACTGTTTAATAATGTGCAGGTCCAGCTTATCAAAATTGTAGACCTGTTTCCTGGTAGGGTCCTTATACTGGATGTAAAAATACAGAATGTTTTATTTCGACTAATCAATGTATATGCGGCCCAGTTGAAGGCTGAAAAAATAGAATTGTTTCAAGCCATTTCAACCATATCTGTATTCAGCTCAAAATGTAACATTAGGGGGAAGAGTTTAACTGTGGCATGTCTTTGAAAGATAGAGGGGTAAACACATCTACTAAAAAGGTGTTTTGTGACATGACTTTTCTTCGAAACATGATACGGAAGTCAGATTTAAAGGATGCATATTTGACAGCAATAGGGAGACCTGACCCCACGTTCCATAAAGGCTCACTAGCCACGAGAATAGAATTTTTTTTTTTTTTATAACCTCAACCCTCCACATCCGGAAAGCCCAGATAGCAGTTACAGAATTTTCAGACCATGACATTCTTCACATCCTTTTAGGGAATGTGGCCACCGCCCCTTACGGTCCCAATGCCTGGAAATTCAATTCCTCATTATTGAAAACTCCTTAAATACAACACACTGTTGTGGTGGGAGGACACGATTTCAGATCTAAAAACTCTACTGCACAATAGACGTAAATCAGACCGTAATACCATTATTTTAAATATTTACAGGATAGAAACCAGTTACAGAAATTGTTAACTCTTTTGTATACAACAAACCAAAATCTGCAACCCCAAATACAGATTATTAAAAAGCAGATGGCGTCTTTTCACGTACAACAAGCACAAGGATTACAGCAGCAAATGAAATCTGGCACACAAGAAAAAAAGGGAAAGGGATGTAGTAATCAGAATAAACAAAAAAATATGGATGGACTCTTAGATCACACTAATACTTTATGTACAGATACAAGATCTATGATACGCATTACTCCTCAACACACCTCTTACTTTTTCAAGTTGGTGCCTACAAATACAGAGATGTTAGAGAATTATTTTTAGCACTTTTCAAATGCCACAACTTACAAAAGAGTTAGAATCTGCACTAACGAAAGAAATCACTTCAGTAGAAGTGGAAGTGGCTACTGCATCCCTGGTACCAGATAAAGCTCCAGGGAGTGATGGGCTGATGAATGAATTATATAAAGTCACTGGCACTGCCATAAGTACTGAACTGGCACTGGTATTTAACCATCTTCTGTTAACACAATCCCCATCTTTGAGAATGGCGAATGGGCTACTGATTTATCGATATAAGAAAGGAGATGGGCATGACATTAATAATTGGAGGCCAGGCCCATTAGCTTGCTCAATACAGACTTTAAAATTATATCTAAAATCCTGAACTCCAGACTTTTACTGATTGCTAAGCATTTGATTACAACAGCACAGACTTGCTCCACACCAGGTAGAAACATTACAGAACACTTAATTTTAATAAGAGAGCTTTTTGAACATAGCCAAAAAAATAAACATTTCTGGGTTTCTATTATCCTTAAACCATCAAAAAGAATTTGACTCTGTTAGCCTTCATTTCCTAGGGGCCACGCTGAAGGAATATGGTGTTTCAGCGAAATGTGTTTCCTGAATTCAGTCCCTATATAAAACAGCGACAGTTACTCCAATTATTAAAGGGTGGAAAGGTCCAATTATACTGGTATTAAAAGGAGTCCATCAAGAACTTCTGGTTAACAGTTAATGGCAGCTTAAAATACTGAGCTCCATCCCGGTGATAAACTATCCGGTGTAATCAGTGAGAACAAATTTGCCATTCTGTCGCTAAATCATTGTATCACAGACTACATCTTGCCCACAAAACAAAAAAATAAAGATAGGCACAGTGGCGCCAATTTAAAATAGCAATTTAACAGAATGAGCACCAAGATGCAGGCCACAAAAGAGGAAGATCTTACGCCTGCGCTCAGCCCACAAGTCAGAGAATGGGAAGAAGAAGATTGCACAATAACCTCCAAGGTGCTCTGTAACTCCTTAAAACAAATCAATGAAACATTACATCGTTTGGAGGCCAAAGTTACAGAGGATCGCACGAGCTAGATGGAAACCATGCTGACTGACTATACAAATACCTCAAACCTTCACAACACAGCTTTACTTGATCTGCACAGGAGAGAGAAAGACCTACAGCAACAGTCAGAGGAACTTGAAAATAGAAACAGGCACAATAATGTGTGCCTCCACGGAGTTCGAGAGGGGACAGAGTCGGGCAACATGTTACAATTTACCAAAAGCTTCCTCAAAGAAATATTAAACTTACCAGCTGACAAAGAGCTAGGTATCGTGCATGCACATCGCTCATTAATTCCACAGCCCAAAGATCCCAAAGCCAGACCAAGAGCCATCGTAATGGCCTTCCTAGATTTTAGAATTAAAGAAGAAGTGCTACACGCAGCCTGGGCAAAAAAGCCAATATTGTTTGACAATGTATGCTTGTTTTTTGATCAAGACTATGACCCACAAACATTGGCATGCAGACAGCAAGCATATGGACTGGTAAAAGCCCTTAGACAAGCAGGTCACCAAGCGCAAGTAGATGATCCAGCAGAACTAAGTCTCCTTACCAAGACCAGTTGGTGACGTTTCCAGGAGTTGACAGAGGCCAAGGAATTCCTTAAAGAACTCAGAGTTACAATCCCCAAAGAAAGATTGGTGATCAGGGAAAAGAATCTACAGGCTAGAAAATGGGCCAAGGTGGGAACCAAAAGTGCTCAGAAACAAGCAGCACCAGGAACATTAGCTATGTGGGACACAGTAACTGCAACATCAATCCCCCAAGAAACAACATCGACTGCACTGCGAGGAGAACATAACAGCAGCCCAGCAGAAACTAATGTTACCTCAGAGACATGAAAGGTGCAAAGACACAGTAAGCACTAAGTTTATTCACTGCTCTACTGAAAATTTAGATACAACAGTGGTTAGCCACACAGGTCTCTAATATCAAAAGGTAAATGAGGGGCCACAGGACACGGACTGCTCAAATGTGACTGATGATAAATGAAAATTACATACCTACCGTAATTCTTGATCTTCTCTTGTATCTTCACCATTCATTACTGCTTGGGTTAGTGCCGGAGGCACGCACCCACCACGGGAGTTTTTTTTTTTTGGAGTCGGCTCCAACGATGACGCCCTCGAGCGCGATGTACTGCGTCATGCGGAGGGGTGGCCGTTAGGTGCCACAGACTCCTCCTCTATCTCAGTTCTGGTAGCCGGAGAGGCAAAATCAAAGGGTAAGAAAAAAGGAAAGCGAGGCAAGAGAGCCGAGGGACAGAAAAAGGAAAGGATATAAACTGAAAAAGGTATAAGCCGGTAAAGGATAGACAGAGGAGAGAGAATTCCTACCCTAAGGGAACGCAGGGCCTCCTTTCCGGGGTGGCTCCAGGGGAGGAACAGAGAGAGGGAAAGAGAAAGAAGAAGAAGAAGAAAAAGGAGACATGTTGAGAGGGAGAACAGAGCCCATTGAGCATTGGTTGAGAGGCTTATAGGCTCGAGACTAACAAAGGAGCAAGAATCCCTGTTGCTAGGACTGAGGGGAGGTTCAACTGAACCACCTGAACAGATCCACATAAGGGCAGGTTCTCTGATCTCTCAACATGCCAAGTCCCTACATCCTAGCTGAGGGCTCATAGACTGCCCAGGCAGAACCTGTTCCGGGAACAGCACCCATCCAGGAAGGGAACTATGTCCCTTAGCACCCTGTTAAGTGCTAACACAGCAGTGTATGGGGAAAGATTATGCTTTACTGAAGGCAGCTTTGTGTGAAGGATAGAGTGGGAACTCAATCAGACTCCCTAAGGCAAGGCGATAGCAGACGCTCAAGGCTGACAAGTGCAAAGCAGCAGCTAGAATGAGCTTAAAGATAATACCTGCCAGGGGGATTCTAAATTTTTGCTGAGGCTGAGTCAGGGCATGGTCTCTTAAGCTGTGAAACTGCATAACCTGATCAAGGTACTTAGAAGTCGCACCCTAAGGGCAGTCAGAAAGAGTTCCCTCAGAACAAGTGAAAAGTACAGACTGTGCTCGTTCCTCTTTACCTTGAGGAAAAAAGGAACCATTCACTAAGAGTGGAAAACAGAAAGTTTTTTTTGGCATAAAGGCCAAAAGAAGGAAGAGGAACGAGACGGGAGGGGGAGGCGCCACAGTAGGAGGCAACTGAGGAAGGTGGGTGGGTATCAGTAATGAATGGTGAAGATACAAGAGAAGATCAAGAATTACGGTAGGTACGTAATTTTCATATCTTCCCTTGTCAGTCTTCACCATTCATTACTGCTTGCAGCATTAACCCCCCCAAAAAGGGGGGACCCTGAGGAACAAGACCCCAGCCTCCTGTTGGTGAGAAACAGAAGGGAAGACCCTGGCTAATCTAGAGAGAAGCCTATGGGGGAGAAGAGCTAGGAGGTGCCCCCCGAGGACGGGGAGACAGAGGAAGCCCCTGCAGTAGTCTCCTAGCTCTGGAGCAAAAGAGACGGGTCCACCGGAAAGCGGAGAGAATCACCCTACGCTGGGCCAGGGGTGACAACCTTGATAGATGAAGCCATGCCGTCTGTCTAATGCAAATCACTGTCCCCGCAAGCCTGGAAGCCACCTCATTGGCGTCATAAGATGCCCTTGCTTGGTGTCTTGCCAGCTCCAGGCCTATAGCAGAGAGGGCAATAGCTTGTCTGGTTTGCTCCGTATCAGGCATTGATGCTAAGATCTTAGAAAGCATCGACCACAAATGCCTACTGTAGGCAGCATGATGAGCCTGATGAGATGCAATGTAAGACATTGCACGAGAGGAAGAGAACACTCTTCGTCCCCACCGGTCGAACTGTAGGGAATCCGAGTCCGGTGGACGGTCTTGCGCCAGGCAGCAGCACCCAGAGGAAGTCTCTAGGTATGCCAACCCCAGGGCGGGTTGGGGAGAGTACCCAGGGATTCTGAAGGGGCACAATACCTACGTCGGCAGTCTGCCGGGGCTGGAGAAGGGGCGGCTGGCGACTGCCAGGAACGGATAGACACCTCCTGGAAAGGAATAGGCCAGAAAAGTACCACCAAGTGCTGGGCACTGAATTCACCAAGGAATTCACGCGTCTCCCGTTCGGTATTGTCTCGCCTAATGTAGGAGATTCGAAGATCCCTCACCATCCTCGAAAGGAATCGCTGATATTCAGTGAAATCAGCATCGGAGGAGAGATGAGCAGAGGGTTCCTCTCCCTCAGAGGAGGGAGACGAGGATGATGGAGAGCTCGAGTGTCCAGAGGATTCTTGTGGCGGTGGGGATAGGCGAAAGACCCGCTCATTCATGCCCGACATGAGGGAAGGCAGCTGCAGAACCTCTGAACTGCTCCCAGGATAGCAGGCCCGTGGGACCGGCGTGGCCCGGAGCACAGGGGTGGCTGCAGAGGAATGGGAGATGGGCACCTACGAAGAGGCAACTCTCCTCTGCTAGGGCTCTGAAATCCGGGGAACGGAGCCCGAGCTGGCGGGATCCCGGACAACAGACCAGGTCACAAAACGGAACCCTGGGGATGCGAAGCCTGGAAGAGCTCAGAAGGGGAACCTTCCCTGTGATGAACCTGGGACTGCATGGATCCAGAGGGGCAGCCCACAGCAATGCCACCGGAGGGGACCCCGGGGTCCAAGAGGGAAAGGCGGGGCCCAGCACTGTGGCTCCTAGCCACCCCGCAAGGGGTGGCCGACAGAGACTGAGACAACTGCACCCTGCCCCTCAACCCCTCGGACTCCGAAAGCGCCCTCTCCTCGACCCCAGCAATCTCCCACCCCGAGGGACTGTAGCAGCACCAGGGATGGTAGCTGTCACGAGCCCCCCAGGAGGGACAGCCCCTCCCTCCGCCCCTGCTCCATCGCTCCCCAGGGACCCCGGACCACCCCAGCCCGGGGAACCTCAGGGGAGGACGGAAGTGGGGACAGGGGAAGAGGCCCGCTGGGCCGCCTAGCACCTCGAGCCACTGGGGACCCTGACTCCGAAGAATCAGGTTGCCAGGATGGGTCCATGTCTGAATCATCAGCCTCCGAAGAGGAAAAGATCAGCTGGACCTCAATACTAGCAACCCCGGGGGTTTCTGGTGAAATGGCTCTGACGTTGCTGCGGTGCGCGGCCGGGCGACCTCGGCCCACCCGACCTGCTAAGCCCGGCCCTGGCTCCCACTGGCACCAGGTAGGCCCTAGCGCCCGCCCTTGGCACTCGAACCCAACCTGGTGCCGCCAGAAGAGTTTAACCGGCTCTGGCGCCGCTAACGGCACTGCCTCGATCACCAAACGGGAGGCAGCGTCGAAGGTCCACCAGTGCTGGGCCCAGCAAGTGTGGGCCTCGACACTGGGGGAGCCTGCACCTCTGAGGAGGTGACTGCCGAGGCGGTGTCTCCACCGCGGCCCTGGGAGGGACCTCGACGTTCCTCTGACACTGCAAAAGAAGCTTCCTCTTCGGCAAGAGAAGATGAGGATGCCTCCTCCTCTATGGACCGTATAGGCCCGAGAGGGGAACCAGAGAAAGGGCCTAGAGACCTTACCTGGGAGTCCCTGGAGCGACGCTGTCCCCCGAAGGTCATCGGGGCCTTGCTGATCTTGAATGCGCGGACTTCGAGGACACAACGGTCCATGGAGAAACAAGCATCGCATGCATCCATATCCTGGTTGGGTCCCAGGCAACGGAAACAAACATCATGCCAATCCGCGATGGAGAAATGCCACGGCCACAGGAGCACCGGCGCGCCAAGGAACGCAGGACACCCGCCTCGATTTATGTTTGCCCCAGACCTGACATGATGCGAACTAAATAAGAGACAAAAACAGCAATAAAGCCACTGGCGCCCGTCAACAGAAATAAAAGAACGGTCTTACCGGAGGCGGCGTCGGCCGAATATAATCTGATGTCTGAGGAGTCTTGAGTGGCGCAGAAAAATCTTCCAACTACCGCACAGCAGGTGCAGCCTCGATGGCGGGAGAAACAGAAACTGAGATAGAGGTCTGCAGCACCTAACGGCCCCTCGCGCGCTGACACAGTATGTCATGCTTTCGGTATTTCCCCATTGGCCGACTAAAAACCCGTGGCGGGTGCGCCCGCACTAACTCAAGCAGCAATGAATGGTGAAGATTGACAAGGGAAGATATTGCCCTCTACAGGTCACTGGTAAGGCAGCACTTAGAGTACTGTGTGCAGTTTTGGAGGCCATACCTAAAGCGTGATATCAGGCTACTGGAGGGGGTGCGGAGGAGGGCAACAAAGATGATATGTGGAATGGAGGGGACAGACTATGAGAGCAGGCTGGGAGACCTGAATATGTACACCCTGGAGGATAGAAGGGACAGGGGGGACATGATAGAGACATTCAAGTATCTGAGGGGAATCAATAAGGATGGGGCAGATGGGGTCTTTAAGTTAAGGAGGGGAAGGGTCACCAGGGGGCATGGGCTAAGAATAGAAGGGGGAAGATTTAAGAGGCAAATGAGAAGACACTATTTCACAGAAAGGGTGGTAGCAAAATGGAATGCCCTACCAGAATGGGTGGTATCATGTAAATCTGTGAACAGCTTCCAAAGGGCATGGGACAGGGAACAGGGGAGAGTGAGGGTGGGAGAGGTGGGGGTGGCAGTGGGATGACAAAGGAGAGGGGGGTGGGGCAGCTGCAAACTAGGGGTGTTGGCTGCACACTCGAGCAGACTTAGATAGACCGAGTGGTCTGTTTCTGCTGGCACATTCATATGTTCGTTTCACTTTTTCAGTAATTAATACCAGCGAAATAGCTCTGGACACTAAACTCTTTTTCTTTTCTCCTTTCAATTTTAACTTTAAAACTGGATTCCATGCTTATGCGACTGGGGGGCCCTGGTGGATCACGGGGAGTCTCTAAGAAAGGGGAGAGATCCTGTAGGGGGGGCCCCCTGGGGGAAGGGAGCCTCATTGTGCCTGGAGGTTGGGACTTCTGACTGCCCACCCACTGCATGGGGGCGCTCCTGTGGGCAGACTCTCAAGTGTCAGTTCTTCCTTCCCATTAAAAAGGCTGACATGCGGCCCTGTAATACCCAGGAGAGAAATCTAACAGGAGTGAAAGAGACCACAGATCAAGAGCAATGGATGAGAGGCGGCTCTTGGAAAAGGCAAGTGAAATAAAGACACAATTCAGGTGGACTTGACAGGAGGTCCTGGATGAGACCTTCCTTCCTACACCAGTTCCTAAAAACAAATACCCCCAGGCTGATGAGGGGGTCAACAACAGGAGATCTTGCCTAAACAGGAGCCAATTTCTGGGTCATCTCTGAACTGGGGAATCAGGATCGCTGCTAATATTAAGCCGATACTAGTTGAATGGTGAAGGAGACCGTTGTGAGTTCGGCCTAATGGGGGGAGCCTGGTGTGGAGGGGGCCTGACCGAGGGGTGCAGGGGTCCCGATCTCTTCCTGGGGTGGGGGCCTCAACAACCCTCAGACCAATAAGGATAGCATGACTCCCAATACGATGGGGTCAGAAATAATGCATCCCCGTTTGTGGTTAGTTGGGGTTCTCACCTTCTCACCCTTGGTCTGAAAGGTCTAATACTTGAGACAATTGTATAAACCAGGGGAGAGAAACAGAGAGGAAAGGATACTTTTTGGGCATTGGGGCGATTCCGACCCATACATAAGCCTACCTACCGATAGCTGGTGACCTTTAGATACCCATCCAGACCACTACCTGATTAAGGTAGGTAGAGTCCGGACGGGGGGTGGTGGAAGCCACTTCTCTACCTCGCCCCACTAACAGCCCTTGAGAGGGCAAGGATCTGGGTTTACTTAACCTTGAAGTGCACCTAACTAACTGAATGTTGGCTCACTGGTCAACATGTGTAAATGGTTTCATTGGTTATAAGCTGTTGTGTTACAAATGTTGGAAGTTAATGCTTGATGATAGAAATGCAGCCTACTGTCTCCAGACAAGTGAATAGCACAGACACCAGACACAATGGGAGACTTAAAGATTGCCTCACTGAATGTCAGGGGGATCAGTAGTCCAATTAAAAGGACTCGCATTCTACGAGAGCTACAGAAACAGGGGGTGGGAGTGGCGTTCTTACAAGAAATGCACTTGGGAAACCAAGAAACCAAACTGCGTAGAAGCTGGATGGGAGAGGTTTACACCTCACACTACGAATCACACCCTCATCGTAGGGGAGTAGCCATTCTAGTACACAAGAGCACACCATTGAAGATTACACAGGTGGAAAGAGATCCAGAGGGAAGATATGTCCAGTTGCATGGGGAATATAGAGGACAAAAATGTATTTTGCTAAACTTGTATGCTCCAAATGAGGAGTCAGACTGCACGTCCTTTTTGATGGGAGTAATTACAGAAACAGTGACAGATACCGAAAGCTGGGTCATCATCGGAGGAGACTTTAACTCAGTAATGGATCTGCAATTAGACAGAGTGGCTTCTAAAGCATTAGGGGCCTCCAGATCGGGTAAAGTATTAACAAGACTCTGCACAGAACTAGCCTTAGTAGATGGGTGGAGATTCACACACCCAAGAGAAAGGGACTATACGTATTATTCACCCAAATACAAAATGTACTCCAGAATAGACTTTTTCTTGGTATCTTCAAACTTGATACCCTATATGACACAGACGGCCATAGAAAATATTACTCTCTCGGATCACGTCCTAGTATTCCTGGAGTTAGAAATGGCCCAGAGGCCAACAGAAACTCTGGCACCTAAATGTCAGCCTGCTAACACAATCAGAATTTAAAGAACTGATATAAACAGCTACTAAAACTTTTTTACAAAACAATCCACTGGAAGATACCAGTGCTGGGGTGAGATGGGACGCCCTAAAGTATTACCTACGTGGGGAGATAATACAATACTCAGCACACATTAAAAAAAAATGAATACAAGAGCGCCTAGACTTAGAAAAACAGGTAGCACAGCTAGAAGAGCAACACCAGGCCACTTTAGATGATACAATCAAGACACAACTAGACCAAGCCAGATACAAACTTAATAAGATACTAGACACCAAAATAGAAGGACAACTAAGATATTCAAAACAGAAATTCTACGAGCAGAGGAACCGGGCAGGCAGACTCCTAACCTGGCAGTTGCGCAAGGAAGCTTCCTCTAGAGCAGTACTACGAATACAAGATCCGATGGGCAGACACACAACAACACAGCTGCCCTTGATAACAGAATATTTCCAGAAATGCTATAAGGTACTCTACACCAAGGAAAGAGGGTTGGATCATTTGGAGAGATCCAATACCTATCTCAACTCATTACAATTCCCCGAATTGACAGAAGCACAATGTCTAACTTTAGAAGCCCAGATCACAGAGCAGGAGATACGCCATAAGATCAAACAACTGAAAAATTGGAAATCTCCCAGAACCGATGGGTTCACATCTGAATTCTATAAACACTTCGAGGAAACCCTTATGACACCCTTGTCGGAAACATTTAATGAAACAGTGAAGGGAGAGGGGGAAATACCGGCCTCCAGGAATAAAGCCTTAATATCAGTTATTCTTAAACCCAATAAAAACCCAGAGGACTGCAAGTCATACAGGCCCATTTCCCTTCTTCAAATAGACTTAAAGATATTTACAGGCATCTTAGCAGACCGACTACAAAACATCATTACCTCATTAGTACACAGAGACCAAACAGGATTTATTTTAGGTAGATAGATACATACATACAGGACAATATTCGACAAATTTTAAATATAATTTCAGCTTAAAGAAAGAAAAAAGAATTCCAAATGACCATTATCATGGATGCTCTATCTGATACTTAACCAACAAGACCCTCCAGTAGTGAATAAGGTAAGGGACAGTTGGGAGCTAGATTCTGGATCCCCAATACCTCCATCTCAATGGAACAAAAGACTCTCTAGCAGTTGGCAAGTTACAGCTTCTCCTACTTGGAGGGGAATTTAACTGGAAGATTATGATCAGATTCTTCCTCACTCCAACAATCACTAAGCATTTCAAGGCCAGGGGGTCAGATCTCTGCTGGAGGAAATGTGGGAGTAGAGGAACACATGGACATATCTTATGGTCATGTACCAAAATCCATAACTTCTGGAAAGCCATCCACACACACATACAACAGATAACAGGCCTCCAGATACCATTCAGAAACACAGACCTAATATTAGGCTTTCCCACCCTACAGAAAGGGAACAAGCAGCAAGAACCCTGGCCCAAATGCTTAGGCTAGCAGTCCTTAAGTGCATAACAACAAGATGGCTCTCTCCCCACCCACCAGCAATACAGGAGTGGCAAAACAGGGTGACAGAGCTAGATAGGATGGAAAACATCACAAACCAGGTTAGGCTACAACAAGAAAAGTTCACGGAGACATGGCGCCCTGGCAAATATATTTACACCTAGAGAAAGACACCCCAAACCAGAACCCCGTAGAGTGAAACCATTTAAATCTGGAGAAGTAGGCGGTAGGCTGCACTATAGTTTAAAGATTAGATAACTCTGAAATAAGGACGTTTATAACTTGCTGAGAATAAACCAATTTAATAAGACACGGTAATGTTAATTAACAACAGGATTTGGAATGGAAAACTGTTATCACACAGATGTACTGGTCAAAATGTTGAAAAACTGTCATGAAAATGATGTAAACTCATTTGTGTAAAACTGAATTAAAACTACTTATAATGAAAGCTGAAGTTTAAAAAAAGAGGAGTCCATCAAGGCTGACCTTTAAACCCTCTTTTCTATGCTTTCTGCATAGACCCGCTGTTAAGACTACTGAACTCAGACCCCCTATTACAATCCATGGTAACCCCACAAAACACAGTATTTCAATGGGCAATAGCATATGATCTCTGTATTTTAGTTCAGGATATCAGATCAGCTATAGAAGCAATTAAGAAATGAAAAATATATTTTACATATGCAGGAGCCACACTAAATGTAGATAAGTGCATCGGGAGCTGGTTAGGTCAAGATGACCCATGACAAGAGGAGGTAGCAGGAGTTTGTCCTACTACCGAATCAAAAAAAGTCATAGGTAGCACCTTTGGACAGGTTAGTTCTGATGTTTTGAACTGGGAACCAAAATTGCAGCAAATGAAAAGCCTAGTAATACAGTGGTACAAGTGGCCTCTTAGCAAGCAAAAACGAATACACATGATAAAATAGTATTTACTACCACTTTTTCTGTATCTCAGCCATGTTTTTCCCCCCACCTCAGGCACTAGACTCCACATTATTCAGCATGTTTTTCCAAGCAATATGGGGTAGTAGGCTTAACCCCATGAAAAAGAAACATTTTGTGCTTACATATCACTGCCGGTGGGCTGGGGATGGTCAACCCCCTGGTATTCTTTTGTAGTATTTGTTAAGAACAAATCTTGGACCCTTGTTAGTTAATGATGGCCAGAGCTGGATCCCACTGTTACATGACTCTTGTGAAGTCTGGTTCCAACAATGGGATGCAGAATGCTGGGATCCCTGAGAAGAGCCATCAATGCCCCAGTTATATCAGGGAACTTTTTCTCAAAATTAAACAGTGGCAAGTTTCCAGTCAAATAATTCTTCACTAAACCTAGAAAGGAAGTTTACAACTGGATGCTAAATCAGGACTTTCAGGAAGTTAATGTATTCCCATCATGCCCACCAGCATATACCTCTTCCTTATAAAGGCTATTAAAAGAGGAGAGGATCCCCTGTAAAATGTGTGTGACGTGCACTGGTTAAGCTGTCATGGCAAGATTAATATAAAAGCTATGCAGAAGCCCAAGCAGATGGAGGAAAGGATGTGCCATATACCTTTATGCTTTCAGCAATTAGAGACTACAGATCACTTATTCTTTACGCGCTCTTATGTTAGTCATTTTTGGGCCTTTTTATCAGCACAATGGCAAGAACCATGGTTTTAAAACCATCACATATGAGGCTTCAATGTGGGGACACTATGTGGGAATAGGGCAGACATGGAACACAAGCAAAATGCACGTAGTACTACTAGTTATTAGGTGGTACATCTGGAACGCCAGACGTTTATTTACTCTTCAACAGAGGCAAATTATGCATAATGAATTGGTTCAAAAAAATACCATCAGAACTGCAAGAAATATATCTAGCAGAATACAAGGGAATGGAAAATAACCACTTAAGAGCCATCTGGAGAAATATGCCCTGGATAACAGACACATATGTTCCAATTACATGAACATAGCTAGTTGCCAATGTAGGCTTATTATTAAGAAAGAAGTGGGGACTCACTGTCTTAATCTGCATATGATTACAATGTATCATTCCCCCCCTTCTCTTACAGTTTCTGTGTTTAACATCCAATGTGATCACCAACATGGATTGATTCTCTTTTTTTTTCCTTCTTCTCTTTTGAATTATTATGATTGTAACCTTAATTTTATAGAAGAACAAAGAATTGATTTGTTATCCTGTTTTGCTTTGTTTTTACACCGTGGAAATACTGTAATGTACCGTAAATGGTGATGTATAGTTTGTCTGAATGTTCTACCTTCAATAAACTCCCCTGCTCTTTTCGAGAAGTGCCATGGAATCCTTAACGTTCACCTGAACAATCACCAGAACAGGCAGATGGGATATCAGTTTAACGTCTCATCCGAAAGACAGCAACTCAGGAGTGCAGCACCCCTCATGCTGCACCACAGTGTCAGTAACGGGATTTAACCCAAGTGCCTGGTGTCCGGATAGAACCCCCAGCCTTCTGATCTTCCAGCCTCAGAGGTGAGCGTGCAAAGTCAAAAATAAAGTCTCTACTTTCAAGCAAGACTACCTGCCGAAAATAAAAGAAACTCTGGACCCTCTCATCTACTAAAGGAGCTGCCAATTAAATAAGGATGGGCGACCCGGTTCATCGAACATATGAACTGATCCGAACATACTGAAGTGTTCGGAAACTAACGGCGTCCAAACACTTTCGGCTGTTCAGATTGGTTTGGACAGCTCCTATCGTGGGAAGTGCAGCACGAGAAGCACCAGAGCAGGAGGAACCCACAGGAGGGACCAGAGACAAGACTCTGGTCCCTCATTGGATGGCTGAGCTGTCCATCTCTCTAAGGTGGCACCTGACTGGGTTGCTTCTCTAGCAACCCACGTGGTCTACCTTAGAGCTACACAGAGGAATCAGGAGGATGGAGAAGGAGCAGCAGCTTCTCTTGGCTGCTCCTTGCATTGCAGATCGACGAATCGATTATTTTCTTCTCTGCTTGTGCTCCTTGTGTTTTTTTTTTTTTTGTCCCTTGGACAAACAAAGAAGTCCACTGCCAGTCTGCCACTCCCCCCCCAAAAAAAAAAAAATAAAAGCAGAATTTTTGAAACTAAAAACAGAACTTAAGGGAGGAGGGGATTGGGAACTTGGAGAAGTTGAGGGTGGGGAGTCCGGGACTTGGGAGGGGATTGCCGGCAAGGACTGGGTGTGGGACTCAGGAGGTAGTTGGGGATTGGGGTGGGGACTGGACTGGACTGGGGAGTACAATGTATGGGAGAGGAGACTTGGACAGGGGATTTTCATGAACATGAACATGAACATTGAATGATGAGCCTGGATGGATCTTGGAGAGACAGACTGAAGGCAACATGTGAGAACTAGAGTGCTGTGTGTATAAAATCGGCCAGCCAGTCATCAGTGCACTAGTGCCAGTTCTTGCATGCTGTGTGTGTGACCCCCCCCCCTCCTGTGTCAGAGAGTGTTAGGCCAGGCAGGGTCTCCCAGAATCTCTGTGGGTATACTAGCAGCAGTGCCTGCACCATCACCTGTAGCATAGGTGGTGTCTGAAATAAAATATGCCAAGATTGTCAGCCAGTTGTCAGTGCACCAGTGCCACTTCTTGTATACTGTATGCGAGCCCTCCCCGGCCCCCAAGAAGTCAGTCATTTGTCATCTTCCTCCCTGCGCTCACTCAGCGGGGTATCAGCTTTGGCTCAGTGGGCAGGGCATTCCATCACATCAGGTGAAATAAAAAAAAAATTGACTTTTAAAAATTCTTGAAGGGGAAACATACTGTGTCAGAGAGGGTTAGGCCAGGCAGGGTCCCCTAGAATCTCTGTGAGTATATTACCAGCAGTGCCTGCAACATCGCCCTTAGCATAGGTGGTGTGTGAAATAAATTGTGTGTGTGAAATAAAATCTGCCAGCCAGTCATGCACCAGTGCCAGTTCTTGCATACTGTCTGTGTGACCTACCCCCAAGAAGTTAGTCATTTGTCATCTTCCTCCCTGTGCTCGCTCAGCGGGGTATGAGCTTTAGCTCAGTGGGCAGGGCATTCCATCACAACACGTGGAATAAAGAAAAAAAAATGTTAAAAATCCTTGAAGGGGAAAAGTACTGTGACAGAGAGGGTTAGGCCAGGCAGGGTTCCCCAGAATCTCTGTGGGTATACTAGCAGCAGTGCCTGCTGTCAGTGTGACCCCGCCCCCCAAGAAGTCAGTTATCTGTCATCTTCCTCCCTGTGCTCGCTCAGAGGGGTATAAGCTTTGAATCAGTGGACAGGGTATTCCCTCAGATCATGTGGAATAAAGAAAAACTTTTTTAAAAAATCCTTGAAGGGGACAAGTACTGTGTCAGAGAGTGTTAAGCCAGGCAGGGTACCCCAGAATCTCTGTGGGTATACTAGCAGCAGTGCATGCAGCATCGCCCTTAGCGCAGGTGGTGTGTGAAATAAATTCTGTGTGTGAAATAAAATCTGCGAGTCAGTCATCAGTGCACCAGTGCCACTTCTTGCATACTGTCTATGTGACCCCCCCCCCCCCAAGAAGTTAGTCATCTGTCATCTTCCTCCCTGTGCTAACTCAGTGGGGTATAAGCTTTGGCTCAGTGGACAGGACATTCCGTCACATTACGTAGAATATAATAACAAAATAATAACTACTTTTTGACCCTGAACAAGTGGCAGACTAGCATTAGGAGTACTCCATAAAACAGTAAAGCAAAAGCCAGGGGCAAAGGAAGTAATAAACGTAAAATAAAGTTTATTTAAGAGCCCAGAAAGAAGTGGCCCAAAAAGTAAAGTACAGTGGTCCCTCTTTATATGGAACACCTCTGGAGTCAGCAAATCTGTTCACTATAGCAAGGTGTTAATCTGCCTAATTAGGTAACAATAGGAGCCATTACAGATGTTCACTATAACAGAAATTCCTTATAGAGGGGTTCACTATAGCGACAACAATAAGCACCACAGTCTGTTGAAGGGGCTGAACTAAATGCTAGTACTATCCATGTGCAGGCTAATTCTCGAAATACTGAAAACCCAGCAAGGGTTGGTGGACTGTCTATGTCAGGAGGGCTCAGTAGTACAGCCAACAAAGTGTCAAAAGACAGTGGCAGTAGCAAGTCGTCTGAGAAAAAAAGTGCAAAAACAAAGAGTATTCCAATTGTACATAAAGTTAAAGCACTTACAGGTACAACTCGCAGTGGAGTTGCTCAATTTGCAACACCTGCATATTGAATAACTCAATCTGTGACTGCAAATGTTAGCTCTACTGAGTCTGACAATGATGACCATGGTCGTGATGAGACTGATGATAATGAGCTTGTGACTTTACCTTTAGCTATGTTCATTCTGGTTCCGATGGTGACAATGTGGATAAAAATAATGACAGCAGTAGAGTGTCAAAAGGAAAAAGAAAAACTCAAAGGCACAAGCCACACAAAGTGAAACAAAGTCTGATAGTAGTGATGATGATGATGAGGGCAATGGTGCTACAGAGGATTGTCTCTCACCTGATGAACCTGAATCCTCCGCTGTTATGTCTTCCCCACGTAAACCCAGCCACTCGACTCCTAGTCCTACTGAGGTCATTACTAGACATAGGCAGTCCACTTCTACTGTTTGGAATAATTTTTATGTAAACCCCAAGGATGCTTTCCAAGCTATATGTGTGCATTACAACAGATGTGTTAGCAGGGGAAAAATAAAGGGCATTTTGGAACCACAACAATGATGCAACATCTTTTGCGAATTCAACCTATCATTGTATATGGTTAAAAAAAACAGTCTAACACTGATGGCTGGAAATCTAACAGGGCTCTCGGTGAACAGGAACATTCAGCTGCAACAGCGGGAGACAAGCACCAGGCAAGATCCAAAAGTCCACTTTCATCTCACGGTTATGATAATTCTATAAGATACTCTGTTTTACCAGGCACTGCATGCAGTCGTACAACACCCCCAGCCAAATGTTACCCCCCGCCCCAATAACAGGCAGTTAAAGTTAAAGAAGGTTTTGAAAGAAAGTCTAAATATTCACGAAACCATCCCATAGCACTGGCAATAAATCATAAAATGGCAGAAATGATTGTACTTGATTTGCAGCCATACTCTGTTGTGGAAGATGTGGGTTTCAGAAAGCTTATGGAATACTTAGTGCCACTATATTTAAAGCCAAGTAGAAAATACTTCTCAGTAACCACTGTGCCCAGTATGTATGATAGCTCAGTAGTTCAAGTAAGGCATGGTCTCTGAGAGGCTGAGAACAAGGTAGTTCACTTCACTACTGATATGTGGATCAGCAGCCAAACCATTGCCCATCTTTCTCTTACTGCACACTGGGTCAGTTTTGTGGGCAACTCATCATCATCCTCACATACTAGTAATCTATCTACTACAACTTCAGCCAGTACTACTATTACCACTACCACTTCTCAGAGCTCAAAAAACCCATCATGTTTCAGAAAATGGCAGTTCTCCGTGTATGTCACTTTCAAGACACACACACAGTACAGCACGTTCAGCAAGAACTGGAAAGACTACTTACTGCTTGGGTCACTTCACAGAAGGGATGGCATTAAGGTTTTGTCATGGTGTGCTCCTTCAAAATTTAGGAGCACACATTGGCAAAGTAAGGACCCAAAATATGTGCTCCTGCCTAGTGAATCTGTGCTCCTACGAACTGAAAGTATCAAAATGATACCCTGCTCTCGCCCCAGCCCCTGTCTGAGTTGAGTGACTGACACTGTGACAGCTGGCTGTCAGAATGGCCTGTGGCTGTGGGATCTGCTCCAGCTCCATACCAGCGCCAACGGCAGGCCAGCTCCTATTCTTGAGTTCTCTTTTTAGGGCGCACACTCTAGAGAGTTCTGGGACTGGGAACTTATGCGGTGTGATGATGGAGGGGAGCAGCTGAGCACACGCCACAGAGCGACACAGATTAATTAAATGTTACTGTTCACACCCTCTCCCAAATCAGAGTCGAGATCATGCTTGGTTATGTCCCTGCCTGGAGCCAGCACCACCCCAACCCACCCCGAGACCAGCTGTTTCCGCCCTTCCCCATCTTTGCGCCCCTGCTCCCCCAGCCTTTACTTTGAAAATTTCAAACATATTTCACCATGCCAAAGGCACAGAGATAGGTAGGGTAGGGTACCACTACCAACCTAGTACCTACCACCACCACTCATCCCATACCTTCAGATTGTTTTAGTTACAAGTAAAAGTAAACCAGAGACAGCATGTTTCAGCGCAACAGCTAAAGCAAACTAACACATCTTTCTTGCATTTGCTGATTTAATGTACTTTTCCATTACACCATAATAATGTAATTTTCCATTAAATCATAGCAAGTAAGGCATTCTGGCTTCTTGCCACCTGACTCTGGCTTATGGCATTATTTAAACTAGACTGTATATATTATATCGCAAACACAACAGTCCTGATTGGAGTGGACTCCTTAAGCATCACAACAGTCCCAGTTTAGGTCCCAGTCCCACTACCACCTTTCGAATTGGGACATGTGGGCCACCTTCAGTCTGGGGCCTGTTAGCACAGTATACAGACACTATGAGCTACTCCATCAGAACCCCATATTCAAAGCAGTTAGTGCAGCGAAAACAGCCACCGTGGTCAGGGTAGGGACTTTGGAAAGCCCCCCACACACACACACACTGCATTTCATCTTTGGGACGGATCTGTCAGTAAGTGAGGCCATATAAAAACAACAAAAAAAAACCAAAAACAGGTCTTACTAGATAATTTACATTGGGCGCAGACTGGGATGAAGAGAGACAGAGACAATCCTCTCCTCCTTGTATGTACATGTAACCCCTATGTGGCGCTATCCCAAGGGCTACTACCCCTGCCTGCTTAACTACTAACAGGGTGAGGGGGCCTAGGTCCAATGGCGAGTGCCTCCACCCAGAGGTCAGGGTTTGCAGTGGTTAAACTAGCTTGGTCACAGCCCTCTGGGACACTGTAACCCCCCCTTTCTTCCCACTAGTGGCCCACACAATGCGTCAGGAATATCTTCACAATGTACACCTACCCCCAGGACTGGCTCTGTTGACTGGACTCTGGGGACCCCCTGTAAAACAAGATGACACAGTGCAAAAACCACAGTACAATACTTTAACATAAACAAATACCTCAGTCAGTGTAACTTTGCTGAAACAAACAGATCTGATTTATTTAAGGAGCTGTAACAAGGATAGGGGGAAATCAGGTTAATTAGGTTAAACACATTAATAATCACAGTACTGTGCTCATATTCAGAGTCCCAACTTGTCACTTTCATTGGGTACCCAGGATGGGGGGGAGGCTAGCCAGGATCGGTGCAGCTGGTTGGGGCCCTGTGATGGAAAAACACTGGCACAATACCCAGATTGTAATCCGGAGCTGGTTGGCTCAGTTCATGAAGAAATGAAAAAAACAAACAACAATTAGATGACACACTTGCAATTCGATAAACAGATGGCAGGGAGCTACCCTGCTTTGTACTCACAAACTCAATGCTGGGAACTGGATGGAAGGCAGATTGTCCTGGATTGCCAGGAGGAGCAGAACCTGTGGACAAGGTCATTGTGGCTAGACCCCACTGCAGTTTAGAGCAAATGGATGTAGTCTGGATTAAGCTGGGGTTTACGTCCAGCTTCATGCACTCAATTCACTGTACAGGGGATTTGAAATGCGATTCCCCACAAGCACTACACACATTTATATGTAAAAGGAAAGTACTATACCAGGCAGGCTGCTTCTCGATCCCGATCACAATTACTGCACAATACCCGGGAGAACACACAGCAGATTCAGTTCCTGACAGACCGAGCGCGATTCAGTAATTTCTCCAGTCTTCTACAGGGTGAGCCTGGTTTCTACTCTTCAGATCTCCTTGATTCTCTTCCCAGGTAGCATTCAGTCCAAACAGGCGCTTGCACAAGCTGCAGACCAAAACTCAGGGCCTTACACGTGCTTCCCGCACGAAACTATACACTGCAGAAGCACAGAGCTCCTTGTCTTTTCACTGCCAAAACTCATCTGATCTTTCCAGTAGACACAGCCGGGCATTTCCTTTGAGTTCCTCCCAGTTCAGTTGGCTGGTCTGGCTGTCAGTCACAATAAACTCCCCCCTGTTGGTGCAAAAAGGCGCCGAAGTCCAAACTACAATTCCCAGAGGCATCTGCCATACAGTCCCATTGTGGCTGGCTCAACTTAAGAGTCCAAGTTCTGATTTGCCAGCAGCAGGCTCCATTTTAAAGTTCCCCCACGCTGATTGGTCCAGTTCAGCAGTTCAATTCCAACATAGAGGGGAAACACACACACACAGAGTCCCAGCTGCAATAAAACAGGTTAGATAAACTGCAATCTCACAAATGCTGCTAAATGATTACAGGCAAACAGTTACAGCTTTCAGATGGGTTCCCTTTGCACTCTTAGCGACTGCAAAAACAGAGCAAATTGGCAGTAGCCCGGGCGGGGATTCGGGCATTAGAACACACAGTCCCCCCTCCTCAATTAATTATGGTCACAAGCAGGCAGCTCTTAAAGAGACAGTACCAGAGGCTCTAAAAGCACTCACACTCAAGCAGCTTAAACACTGAACACCTCCAGACTTGAAGCATTCAACCAAGCTCCTGGAAGACTTCTGGGAACCCCCATTTGCAGGGGGGTTACATACAGATAGAAAAAGCTCATTATATCCAGTACAGAAGGACAGTGTCCATGACACACTGCTTTCCTGTTTGGAAAGTAGACTTAAAACTAGTCTCCCATGTAAAACCCTTCTGACAGAAACTAGCAATTTTTCAACTAAATACTACTGTTCTACTTAAATAGGAGTGTGCTGTGTGTCAGCCATGCATATATGAATTTGTGATAACAGCCTGTCTTTTTATGCAGCCACATTATTAGTTCACATCCAAGGACCTGTTAAGGGAAAAGTTGTTAAATGTTTGTGTAACCCCCCTACAAACAGGGGTTCTCAAAAAGTCTTCCTTGAGCTTGCCTAAATGCTCACTGCCCAGCTGGTGTCCTGCGTTTTAGCAGTTTAAATGTGATTGCCAGAGAGTGCATGTATAGTCTCTGTGTACTGTCTCTTTAAGAGCTGCCTGGATTGCAGTTATAAGTAATCTGAGAGGGAGTTCTGTTGAAAGATGTAACTATTTGCTGAAAATCATTTAGAGTGTTAATGATAATGTAGTTTGTCTAACCTGCCTTCTTTGCAGCAAGGACTGTCTTGTTTATCCCCACCATTTGGCCCAGGACAGTGAATTGGACCAATCAGTTCTGGTGGGACCTAAAATGGAGCCGGACTACAAGAGCTGTCTGGAGTCAAAATTTGTAGGAATTGTAGTTTTGGGCTTTTTGCGCCTTTTTGCACCTGAAGGGGGAGCCTTTGTTGTGATTGACAGGAGGATCAGCCAACTGAACCTTTTGGATCTTGGGGAATTTCCCAAGCTGCTGCTTTTAGTTTCAGTTTTGAGCTGAGAAGTGAAGAAGTAACAGCTCAAATGATTTTGAGCAGCAGTTCTGTGTAGTTTTACATGGGAGAACTGTGAAAGGGCTGTGTTTTGTTTTTCTTGGGGGGCCTGCCTGTCTGCCTGCTGTTCCTGAAAGGGAAAATAGAGTATATTCGGACTGAATCCGAGTTGTGAGGACTTTAAGCCACTGGACTGTGACCAGGTTTTAACCTGAAGAAGACCAAAGATTTGCTGCATGTGATCGGTCTGTCAGGATTTCTAGCTGCTTTTGAATCCCCAGTTTGTGCAGAGACTTTGCGATTGTGACCGGAGAGCGGTTTGCCTGGTACAGTAGAATTTCCTTACATGTAAATGTGCTGTGTATTGAAAGTGGATCATGATTTGGTTCCCCACTGTGTATACTGTGCTCTGCTTGCTGGAAGCTTTATCCAGCCTAATTGGACTGAATCCGCATTCATCTCCATTCGGCCTGGGCCATGCCATGCTGGCCCTGCCAGACTACCCCACTGCACAGAGAAAGCCACTGACAAGAGACCTGCCTGGGGATCAGCCCCCTGCTCCACGCCTGAACAGGAACGACGCCTCGGCGAATCGTGTGGGCCCTGCTTCTCCTAGCACTCCAGATTAACCACCTGCTGTCTCGATTTTCATCCAGTCTGTGTCCTGTCTTGGGTATCATGAGTAATCATCAAGGTAGCTCCCTGCAACAACAGCCTAATCTAAAAGTGTGTCATCTGATTGTCTTGTTGTTTTCTTTTCACTTCTGTGACCGGGGAGCGTTTTGCCTGGTACAATAGAATTCCCTTACATGTAAATGTGCTGTGAGCTGCTAGTGGGTCGTGAGTTAGTTCCCCACTGTGTGAACTGTGTTCTGCTTGCTGGAAGCTGTATCCAGCCCAAAACGGACTGCATCCAAATTTGTCTCCATGCGTCCTGGGCCTTGCCAGACTACCTGCTGCACAGAGAAGCCATCGACGAGAGACCTGCCTGGGGATCAGCCCCCTGCCCCACGCTTGAACAGGAACGATGCCTCAGCGACTTGTGTGGGCCCTGCTTCTCCTGGCGTTCCAGATCAACCACCTGCAGTCTCGATTTTCGTCCAGCCTGTGTCCAGTCTTGGGTATCGTGAGTAAATACAAGAGTAGCTCCCTGCAACAACAGCTTAATCTGAGTGTGTCATCTGTTGGATTTGGGAGGATGGAGGAAGTGGTAAAAGGGTACCTGGCCAGAATTCAATCTAGTATGGACACTAACCAGAGGTGGGAGCTCATAAAGCTGGGGATAGTGGAGGCAACCAAAACCTGCTGGAAGGCCCAGATCAAGAAGGCTAGGGCTAAGAAACTGAGCTGGTTGAGCAAGGAAGTCATGGAAAAGGTAAGGAGGAAAAGAGCTGCCTTTAGGAGATACAAGAAAACAGGGAGGGGGAAGACAGGGAGGAGTACTTGATGGACTCAAAGGAGGTGACAAGGGCAGTAAGGGGAGCCAAGGCATCTACAGAACTCAGGCTGGCACAAGGCATTCAGAAGGGGGAGAAGGACTTCTTTAGGTACATCAGGAGAAAAGGGCTGTAAGGACCACATAGTAAGGATTGGGGGGTTGGGTGGAAGCAGGGTGCGATAAGGCAGAAGCACTAAATGATTACTTCTGCTCGGTATTTACTAAGGAGAAGGGGGGTGACACCCAAAGGGGGAGGAATGGCAGAAACAGGGGGGGAGCGGGTGACAGATGGGGAAATCATGAAGGGCAGAGTTCGAGAGGGTTTGAAGTCACTGAGGGTGGACAAGGCGCCAGGCCCAGATGGCATCCACCCCAGGGTACTGAAGGAGCTGGCAGAGGTCCTTGCAGGTCCTTTGCCAGATCTATTGAGCCTCACATCCATCGTGGGTAAGCTAATGGAGACTATCCTGAAGGAGAGGCTGGTGGCCCTCCTAGAGGCCAAAGGACTACAGGACAGCAGACAGCATGGCTTCATATGTGGCAGATCCTTCCAAACCAACCTGGTGGAGTTCTATGACTGGGTAACTAGGCAACTGGACAGGGGCCATGCAGTGGATGTCCTGTATCTGGACTTCAGTAAGGCATTCGACTCAGTGCCGTGTGGAAGGCTGGGAAGTAAGTTAGAAGGCACAGGAGCGGGTGTAAAGCTGGTGAGATGGGTAGGGAACTGGCTTCAGGGAAGACAACAGAGAGTGGTTGTGGGTGGGGAGCTCTAACACCCAAAGGTAGTGACGAGCGGTGTTCCACAGGGCTCGGTGTTGGGACCAGTGTTGTTTGGGATATTCATTGCAGACATATCATTGGACATCAAGAGCAAGATCAGTCTGTTTGCTGATGATACCAAGGTAGGAGCGGTGGTGGATGACCTAGGCGGATGGCAGGGGTTGCAGGATGATTTGGCAAAGCTTGAAACCTGGTCAGACACCTGGCAACTGGGGTTTAATGCCAAAAAGTGCAAGGTGCTGCATTTTGGGATGAAGAACCCAAGGAGGAGTTACCAGCTCGGGGGAGTGCAGGTAGCCCAGACAGAGGAGGAGAAGGATCTGGGGGTGCTCATTACAGGGTCAATGAACAACTCGGCACAATGTAGGAAGGCAGCTGCAAAGGCCAACAAAATGCTGGGTTGTATTGCAAGGGGTATATCCTTGAGGAGGGAGGAGGTGATTCTGCCACTGTATAGATCATTAGTTAGACCGCACCTGGAGTACTGTGTGCAGTACTGGCACCCATATCTGAAGAGGGACATTAAGTTACTGGAGGGTGCAGCGTAGGGCGACAAAGATGATCAAGGGGCTGGGGGACTTATCATACGAGAGGAAGCTGAGGGATTTGAACATGTACTTGCTGGAGGAGAGGAGGGACGGGGGGACATGATTGAAACCTTTAAGTACATGAAAGGAATAAACAAGACAGGTACAGAGGGGCTGTTCAAAGTAAGGGAGGGGAGGGACACCAGGGGCCATGATATGTGACTGGAGAGAGGAAGGTTCAGGAGGGAGATGAGGAGACACTTTTTTACAGAGAGGGTGGTGACTGGGTGGAATGCATTACCTGCAGAAGCGGTATCTAGTAGAACAGTGGACTGCTTCAAAAGGGGATGGGACAGGACAAGGGGGAGGTTCAATGAAGGGGAAGGGTGGAAGGGAGGGGCAGCTGCAGAATAAGGGGTGCTAGCTGCACATTCGAGCAGACTTGATAGACCTCTAGGCCTTTATCTGCTGGCAAATTTCGTATGTTCGTATTGTCTTGATGTTTCTTTTATGAACTGAGCCATCTTGCTCCGGATTACAAATATTGTGTACTATGCATGTTGTGTTTCCATCACAGGACCCCAACCAGCTACAATGGTCCTGGCTAGCCCATCTCTTCTCCATCTGGGTACCCAGAGGTGTGACTGTGTGGGGGGACTCAAAGCGCATGCATAACTGCTTGATTGATATAACCTTTAAGCTAATTAACCTGATTTCGCCCCTCCCTTGTTGAAATCCCATGAATAAATCAGATCTAACTTCTTCTGCATGCAATCTGACTGTGGTTCCAGTTTGTGCTCAAAGTACTGTACTGTTGCTATTTGCAATGCATTACCTTGTTTTACAGGGGGTCCCCGGGGTCGAGCCAGAGGAACTAGCCCTTGTGGTAAGTGCAAACAGTGTGGGTACTTGTGTGGTGTATGACTGGTATTGTGAAAGTGATTATTGTACAGTGTTCAGGCCACTAGAGGGGAAAGAGGGGGGGTTACAGTGTCCCGGGGGGCTGAGCCCAGGTTAGCTTGACCAATACCAACTCTGACCTCCGGGTGGAGGCACCCATTTCATAACTCAGGCCCCTTAACCTGCTACTAGCCAAGCAGGCAGGGGTAGTAGACCTTGGGATAACGTCACCTAAGGGTTACATTTGGGGTTTACAAAAATAAAAATAAATAAAAAAAAAACCTTAGCGGACACAACTGTGGCTGCAGAGTGGAGGGGGGAAGCAAACTCAGAACAGATCAACAACCAGCTTGCTATGTCATCAGCTTGATACAAGTCAGTTATGGAATGACAGTTAAATATTTTTGTAGGGTAGCCAGTCAGTTAACAATCGCTGTGCTCCCTTTTTGAATTACTGAGGTCCCACTCCTGTCTCCGCTGGTCTGCTCATCTGCTGACCTGACCAGTGCCAAGACATCACAAATCCTGACTCCCTCCCATTCCCAAATACAAATGAAGACCAGTGCCAGTGACATTAATTACTTACATGGGAGTAATTTCCTGTGTGCTATGCAGTCTGCCTTTCCGACCCCTGACGAGCTGTTCACAGAGCTGCCAGCCTCTTCTCAGTCTCCTCCACTCAGATTACTGCCTTGCTGCAGGTGTGGTGGGACTCAAGAGTGAAATGATGTCCCATGCCACATCCACAGACTGCAACCACCAACTCCATGCTGCCTGTTCTGGCACAGCCGCACCAACCAACCAACAGCTTATGACCCATGAGGAGATACTGGCTGCTCACTATACCTGCTTTCCTTGACGTTGTGGTGCTGAAAACTGAATTTTGTGCCAATATCCATAGCTAAGCACACTCACAGGCAGCCCAGCAAGATGGCAGAGGAGACTTCGAGAGCTCCTGATTAGTAGGTGATGTGTGAGCCGAAATACAGCACTGGCAAGACGACACCCACCCCCATCAAAAACAAGACTGTAATGACTCTGAATCATGGCAAATAACTCAGTAAACGAAAACACATTACAAAAAATAAATAAAAGGTGACACACGGAATATGCAGCACAGGCCACGATGAAATAAGCGACCCAGGCACCCCGGGCCAGTCTGTACTGCCACTGCCAGACAGGTCTCAACACAAGATTAATGTACTGAGCATTCACAGTTGAAGGGTTAAACAAATAAAAAAAAAAAAAACACCACATTTTTTTTTTTTCGGCCAACCAGAACAAGGGACAAGGAGCAAGAGTGGAGACGGGCAACTAGCTAACTCCCCCCCCTTCCCCCACTAGCTTCTCTTAAGTACCTTCACAATTTCAAAATGTACACTATAGCAAGACAAGTCCACTTTCCTTCCGATCTAATTTCAAATACCATACTAGGTCAAATCAAGCAGTAGAGCAGCCAACAACATAGAGATGTTATCGAGCTCATCCCACAATCAGCGTGCCCACCATGCACGAGGATTCAGATTAACATGCTAGAACACCACATAAATTAAATAAAATGATCCACCAATACCTTTTTGGCTAACCAGAACAGGAGACAAGGAGTAGGACTGGAGAACTGGCTTAACTACCCCCCTTCCCCAGCTTCAGTACCTTCACAATTTCAAAAGGGACATTATATCAAACCCACTTCCCTTCTGATCAAACTTCCAATTTCACAGTACCTGTAAAATCAATTCATGGAGCAGCAGCATAAAAAAAATCTACTGAGTTCGCCCTGTGGTCAGCGCCCGCCACACGAGCATATTCGGATTACACAAACATGCTAGGACACCCCAGCCAGGGTGGGACAAATAGGGTAGCCAGGTGGCCAATGGCTACTTAAAAAATTGGTTTGGCTACCAGATTTTGAAAGTTATTGGCCAACTTGGCTACTTGTCTACAAAGTGATTTTTGGGCCCATAAAAAGAATGGCCACTACAAATATTAGTTTGGCTATCAGATTTTGAAAGCTAGTGGCCAAACTGACCACCAGCTCACAAACTGATTTGTCCCACCCTGACCCCGGCCCACATAAACCATAATTGCGACTGCCACAACTTTTAGAGCGAAAAAATATTTTTTTTAGACACATTGAGTTATTGCATTTACTAGGGCATTTGACCTACCATTTCTTTGTTGTTGAAACAGGACCGGACACCGAAAAAGAGAGTGCTGGCTGGATCCGATCGAAACTTCACACCAAATTATCTTCACTCCCCGTGCTCTGCTCTCCCTCATGCTCCAGTAATATTTGGAGTGTTCAGCCAGTGAGCAGAGGTTTCCCACCCCACACTGGTCAGACTGACATTAAAGAAAGCCAACAGATTTCTCTAAAACTCCCGCTGCAAAAATAAAAAATGCACACGTCCATCTTCATTTTGCACTCAGTATTTAGAAAAAAATGCACATGACCCTATTATTTTTGCACTCCATACTTAAAAAATAACAGTCTTGCACTCCATTCAAAAAAAAAAATTAACCAGAGACCATTAGTATACAGTAGAATCACAGACAGAAGTGGAAAGGGCTTTAAAAACGTGCTCCTCGAAACCCAATCTGTGCTCTGAGAATGGAGCACACCCTTAACATGACCCCTGCTTCACAGGGTTTGAAAGCTGTTGTTTGTTTGTTGCCGATAATGGTTCAAATATTAAAAAAGCACTTCACGATGGCAACTATGTACGTATACGCTGTTTTGCCCATTGTCTTAACCTAATCATTCGAAGCTTCCTGGATAATGACCATCAAGTATCAACCACTGTGAGTACAGAGCGCAAAGTATGTGGCCACTTCAACCATTCAGTAAAAGCCTGTGACATCCTTGCTGATATCCAGAAGGACAAAGGTCTTCCTTGTATCCAGCCTGTTCAGGATGTAGCAACAAGGTGGAATTCAATATACTTTATGATTGAACGCATCCTTGATCAAAAGGTAGCTATCACTGAGTATATCATGTACAATGATATTGGGAAGGGCACTGTACTCCATTCTACTCAATGGTCTCTGCTGGAACAATTGTGTCACATTCTGAAACCACTGATGATCGCTACAAAAGAGGTCAGTGCAGAAAAGTCATCCCTTAGCCAAGTTATTCCATTCATGCTACTTCTCAAAAAAAGGTTGGAGAAAATAAGGAGCAACTTAGATATGAGCCAATCTCTAGTCAATAACATGCTTACCAGACTTAGCAATGATGAGAAATTATCAGCCATGACACAAAGCAAGGAGTATCTCTTAGCAACATTGCTAGATCCATGTTTTTGGAACAGACACCTTCCTGATGTGGTTTCTGATGATATGGAGGAGTTGAACTACAGGCAACTTTTGACTGAGGCGATAGATGAGGTTTCATCAGGAGGATTGACAAGCAGGACTGCAATGACACCACCTCAAATTCAAAAGACCACTCCAAAAATCAGTACAGAAGTAGACAATGAGGAGGATGACATTTGGGGTCAGCTGCAGGACATTGAAATTCCACAAGGAGAAAATGCATGCTCAGTACTATGCATGGTAGATGCATACAGTATTTGTCTGAGACCAACATTAGTATTAAGGATGACCCTTTAGCTTACTGGCAAGAGAAAAAATCATGCTGGCAAAAACTGGCTGCACTGGCTTGTAAGTGTATTGGATGTCCACCCTCCAGTGTGCCTGTTCCGAGCATTTATTTAGCTCTGCTGGGAATGTTGTGACTGATAAATGAACAAGATTAACACCAGACAATGTGGAGAAACTAACGTTTTTGAAGGTTAACTTGCCAAACTTTGGCTACAAATGTGATGCTTATCTTGAAGAAGATGACACTGACAGCTGTGTACCTGTGCTGCAGCTGTGCAGTGAGACATCAGCTTTCAATTTTGAGACTCACTGGACTGCTTAAAAGTAGAGATCTGGGACTTGCCTGCCTTTTGACCACATCATCATTATTCCTGGGGGTGGGTAGGAGGTGTAGCTAGCACATCACATTCACATCATCACGTACTGGTAGCAACTGTGGCAGACAAGTCCCTGATCTCGCTTTCTCATTTTGATAAGATCATTTATTTTATTGCCTAAGAATAATTATTTCTTATATAACCATAGCTCTGTTTTCCCCCTGATAGTAGTGGTAGTAGTAGCAGTGGAGAAGGGGTCACTTGGACTGCCTGGTGCTCTTGTTCTTTCACATTGCTTTGCATTGTGTTCCATACAGAGACTCGTTGTGTAACCCCCTTACAGATGGGGGTTCCTGAAAACCTTCCCGGAGCTTGCCTAATGTTCCCTGCCTAACTGGTATTCAGTGCTATGGCACCAAAATGCGGGCAGTGTGAGGCTTTTAAAGCCTGCAGTACTGTTTCTTTAAGGGCACACTTGCTCACTGAGCTCAGCCCAGGCTGGTATGGGGACTGGTGTTTCCTGTTCGAGTCCCGCCTGAGCCGCACAGACATCGCTCCCATTTGGCAGTCGCTATATGCGCAGGGGGAGACCCTTTTGAAAGATGTAACTGTTGGGGCATAATTAGTTAGACTACTGGTGGGGTTACAGTTTGTCTAACCTTTTTTTCTTCTGCAGCTGGGACTGTGTGTGCTGTGCCCCTCCATGTTGGACCAGGACTTTCCGAAGGGTCCAATAGGGGCAGGGGGTGTCCCCAATGGAGTAACTGGTGACCAACCAGGATTAGGGCTCTCTAGAGAGCCGACGGACTAATGAGAATACAGCGAGTAACTGTGGGAAGTGAAGGCTAGACCCTGGCGCCTTTTTCGCACCACTGAAAGCAGGACTAAGTAACTGGCATCTGTAGCGAGCCAATGGGATTGGGTGGCGCCCGAGCAGAGGATGGCCCCATGCTGTCAAGGGGCAGATGTGTTGTGGCTGTGAATGAGGAAGGAGCTCTGAGCTCCTGCGCCGTTGAGTGTTCACGCGGGAAGCACGTGAAAGGCCTGAGGCAGCCGCTGAAATCCGCGGCGATCCACGGACTAAACGCGCAGGGCAGCGGCCAGAGGAGGCTGTGTACAAGCACAGCTACCTACCAGGCTCAACCTGAAGAGGACTGGAGAATCTGCTGAATCGTGCTCGGTCTGTCAGGAAAGCTGAAGCTGCAGTGAGACTCCTGATAGCTGTGAGTTCGTTCAGGCCATAGGAGCAGCTGCCTGGTATGGTACCCCTCTGTTGTCTTTCATATAAATGTGTGGAGAAGTATCTGAAGCTCAGGCTCAGCCCTGTGAGTGATGTGAGAGCGCTTTTCCTTCTGGAGTTGTGAGTACTAAATCAGGGTAGCTCCCTGTTAAACGTTGCTAGCCAGGGCAAGATTTTCTGGTTACTTGTTGGACTACATTAGCTCGGAGCCAGCTGGCTCCATCAAATCGTAGTAGGAATTAAATGCTTATCTGTGTCAGGGCCCCAACCAGCTGCATCGAGGAACTAGCCTTTAGGGCTTGGGTACCCATGGACAGTAACTTATAGGTTAGGCCTGTGCACAGAGCCCTAGGTGAACATTGTTATATTGTAGTGGTAAGCTAATCAACCTGATTCCCCCCGGTCCTTGTTGTCTCCCCTTGAATAAATCAGATTGCTTGTTTTGCAAAAGTACACTGGCTAGTTTGTGTAGTAATGTGGAAATATTGCACAGTGAATGTGGTGTAACTGTACCTTGCTTTTCAGGGGATCCCCGGAGTGAGCTGATTGGTTCGAGCCGGGGGGTAAGTGTATGTGGTAAGGACACTGAAATTGAACTGTGTGGGCCACTAGTGGGAAGAAAGGGGGGTTGCAGCAACCCAGAGGGCTGTGACCGAGTCAATCTCGACTGTTCTAACCCCGACCTCTGGGTGGAGGCACCCGCCAATGGATCTGGGCCCCTTACCCTGTCACAGTTAGGGCAGGCAGGGGTAGTAGCCCTTAGGATAGCGCCCCCTAGGGGTTACAGTTGCTATGCTAAAATAATTGGTGACATACAAAAAAACACACTGACCCCTTCTACAAAAAGTAAGACTCAGGAAACCAGTTAAAAGAATATAGAGATCTGGGACTGGTCTGCCTTTCGACCGCATCATCGTTATCCTGGGGGTGGGTGGGAGGTGTAGCCAGTACATCACATTCATGTCATCACATACTGGTAGCAACTGTGGCAGACAAGTCCCTGTTCCCACACACACACACAGTCGCTTTGTCACTCTAAGGAGACCATTTACCTAAATCCACACAATTAAATAACCACATTGATAAATGCTGCTAGCTCTGTATTTTTTCCCTTGGTAGTAGTGGCAGTAGTAGTACTACTACAAAGTACAATTATTTAAACACAATATTATCCCCTTCTAAAAAATCAGACTCATGAGGAGACCATTTATTTATAAACTAGAGATCTGGTCTGGGACTTTCTTGCCATCACAGTCACTTTCTCATTCTTTTCTAAACAGTAATTTTTGGTAAATGTGCCTTAACCATATTGATTTTGGTGCTGGTAAACTACTTCTGTTTTTTTCTTGATTATAGTAGGTGGGGGTAGTAGCAGACTGCAGTCTTGAAGTGGTAGCTGGCTGACTTGCTCTCTCTGACTGCTTGCCCTGTGCTCTGGCATGGTGCTGTTTTTGTGTTCCTGGCTTCTTCTTTATCACTTCACTGTCTAAAACTCATCTGGTGCCTGCCTGTACCTGCTGAGAAATAGAAATCATTAGTGTTAATAATATAACTTATACACAGTATTAGTATTACTTTCTTAAATGTCAGAGACATAAGAGTGATTAGAGAGCATTCTCTACTACTAAACAGTGGTTTAATTGCTTTTTCTACAGATATGTCGATTAAAAGTAGTTTAAAATTATTTTTTTTAACTCTTGTATTTATTCTCCTAACTGCCCCCATCTCTCCACTCATTCAGACTGCCTCTATCTGCGTGTGATCTTATGCCTCATCCGGGTCTGCCCCTAGAGTACCAAGTCCACTAACCTAGGTGCCTGGATAACCCCTGGGTAGCGTGAGGAGGTATTCCCTGGCTTCGTATCCCCTCTGAACCTTACATGCTGTGACGTGGATCTATACAGCGGAGTTTGCCTGACGAACCCGAGGATCTACACAGCAAGGAGTCGTCACCTAGGAGAGAGAGGGTGTTTTTCCCTGTTCGTTCCCCGACGCCGGCGTGCAATGAGGGCTAATGAGCCTGAAGGCACGCTGAGACGTGCCTCCCGCTCCGTCCCTCTGCTGGCGTCCGCCCAATCCTGACACTGTTACTCCCTCCTACCGCACCTTCACCCGGGCTCCCCTAGGTGTCAGTATTGCGGCGGGAGCATGCAGGTAACCCCCCCCCACCCAGAGAAGGAGAGCAGCCGTTGAGCACTCAATCCTTCTCCCTCTCGGCCGACTTTCAGCAGCCCGTGCTCGCTCCTGAACACGGGTCACTGACATGGTGCGAGGTAAGACGCCCAGCCCTCAGCACCACGGGGCCAGCAAAATTATTTTTTAACATATGGTTACCATAAAACAATAAAGGTCATAAAAGGTTTGGATAAAGATCCAAACTTTTTTTGCTTATCAGAACCTTTTAGAACCTCAGAACCTTTTGAGGTTCTCCCATCCCTACAATTAAACGTCGAGGGTGACCCACACTATTGTTGGCTGATGTTGAACGTGAACTAAGAAGCACTGTAAAGATTTAAGTGAAGTGACATCAGAGGATGTAGTTGTGAATGGGCGAGTGTTTACTACCACAACAACCGGCATTGTGAAGGCTTCCAACTTTCTGTTATTAGATGAAAACAGTGGAAATTTGCCTTTTGTCAGCAGTGGTCCTGGCTACTTCTAAACAGGATAGGTTTCTGTAAGTGGAAGGGGACCAAAGCCACTCAGAAAATGCCAGCTGACTTTGAGTCAATAATGCAGCAGTTTCTGGATAGAATCAACCAGCTGTCCAACAACAGCTTATCCCTCCAGAGATGGTGTTGAATTTGGGTTAGATGGGAATTAACCTCATCCCCTGCTCTGAGTGGACTATAGACATGGTTGGCGCCAAAAAAAAAAAGGGTCGAGGTTGCTGGGTTGGGTGATAAGAAAAAATTACCATAGTAATATTGTTTCTTCCAAGGGATCCTTCAGTATTCTTGACTAGTGCAGTTATGCCAGCTGGGCTCAGCTGCCCCGGAGGTGGAGTTATGCTAATGATGCCAGGGAATTAGTCAATCAGAGTATAGTAAGAGAGTGCTGCCTGTAGGTGCCACTGTGCTTCCAATCGGATTCAATTCGAAGCCTAAGGGCAAAAGGCCCAAAACCCAAAACCTATGCAAATACTAAAGAAAAGGCAAGATAAAAACAAAAAACAATTGAACTCACCTCTAGGCAAACTATATACATCATGTTTCAAAGAAGACACATTACCATTTTATTGCTCTTCAGTAAGAAATCTGGCTCAAGACAAGGACTGCAGAACTATTCCCAACCAGGTTATGTGAGGGGAGGCTGGGTGGGAGGTCAAGCATACTGAGGAATCCCTTGGAAGAAACAATACTACTATGGTAATTAATGTTTTTCTTCCCACTCCAGGAATCCCTTAGTATACTTCACTAGTTCAGACTACAAAGCAGTGCAGTTGGGAGGAGGGAACAGAACCTACTTTGGAAAGAGGTTCTGCAGGACTGCAGTGCCAAATCTGTCGTCTGAGCTGGACTGTACATCCAAGCAATAGTGCTTTGTGAAGGCGTGTACAGTCTTCCAGGTAGCTGCTTTGCAGATGTTGAGCAAGGGAACATCCCTTGCTGCTGCCACTGAGGCTGCTGTGCCCCAAGTGGAGTGGGCCCTGAGGCCCTGATGTGGCTGTCTGCCAGCCTTACTGTAACAGAACCGGATGCAGGAGACTATCCAGCGTGAGATAGTCCTCTGAGAGACTGGCCTGTCTTTGCCCATCTCACCATATGTGAGGAAAAGCTGTGTGTGTGAGAGGACCTGAGCTGCTTTGTGTGCTCCAAGCAGTAGGTCAGTGCTCTCTTGACATCCAGGCTGTGAAGCCTGCGTTCACCAGGAGTGGAATTGTCTGTGAAAAAGACGGGGAGCATTATAGACTGATTTAAGTGAAATTCAGATACTACCTTGGGAAGAAAGTTCCTGTTGGTCCTGATGAGAACTACTTTATCTCTGTGGGAAATAATGTAGTTTGGTTCAGTGCAGAGAGCTTGCAGCTCTGAAATTCTTCTAGCTGAAGCAATTGCCACCAGGAAAACAGTTTTCCAGGTGACATATTTTAAGTCTGCAGTAGCCATGGGCTCAAATGGAGACTCCATCAGCATAGCTATACACAAGTTCAAATCCTAAGGAGGAACAGGTTCCTTAAGTGAGGGCTGAAGGTGCAGCAGGCCTTTAAAGAATTTCTTAAAAATAGAGTGAGAATAGCTGGCCCGGTGGCGCTGAGGGTTGAGGCACTGGACACCACACCTCGCGTCATGCCGGCAACCCAGGTTTGGGAACAGACTCGGGTCACTCTGGTATCAGCTGAGGAGAGGAAGGATCGAGCATCCACCGACAGCTCTCCTTCTCGGGGGTGTGGGGTCATAGCATTGCGTTGTAGACTGACCCAGAGGAAGCTGGGGGTCAGCATGGGCGCGATGCTTAGCAGAGGGGTGGGCCCACATGTAGGGCATAAGACTGCCTCCAAGGTGGTGGAGACAGTCACCCTGCCCACTGCACGTGCATGGGTTCAGGGAGAAAACCAGAAGAAAAAGGAGGAGCTGGCGGGCTCCATGATGGCTGGCTGCACCCGCATCACCCCCTGGCAATCTGGATGTTGGCTTCTGGAGGTAGGGCGAAAGCCGGCGCCCCTCACCACCGGCCCTTTCACAGGGGTAACCCATTAGGGATGGCCAGGCGGGATGAGTGCAGGAAGATGCTGGCCGGAGAGACGAGTCCCCTCTGAGGGAGGGGCTGGAGCTGCCTGCCCACTCCGAGGAAGAGTAAAAATGTAAACAAAAAAAAAAATGGAGTGAGAAATTATGGATTTCTCCTTACTCACAAACATGTAGGCCGAAATGGCTACCAAGTGAACCTTCAGAGATAAGGCTCTAAGACCTGATGCTTGCAAATGTACCAAATAGTCTAGTATGGAGGACAGGCTAGCCTGTAGAGGGTTCATCTGCCTGTCTTTACAAAACAGGGAAAATCTCCTCCATTTGCATGCATAAGTCTTTTTGGTTATTGGTTTCTTGGCCAGTCGAAGGATTTTCAGGACTTGCTCTGAATACTGAGGGGTCAGGGAATTCTAACTCTTCAAGTACCAAGCTTTGAGACGAAGAGACTATGCTGGAGTATGCTATTCCCATCTGAGGCAGGGTCCGAAGACTGTGAGAGGCAGGCGAATGGGCCATCTAACTGAGAGGGTGCGAAGCAGGGTATACCAAGGCTGCTCGCCAAGTCTGGAGCCACCAGAATCATGGTTGCTGGCTGGCTTCTGAGTTTTAACAGGACACTGTGAATCAGGGGACGTGGAGGGAAAGCGTACAGGAACCTCCCTGTCCAATCCAGAGACAGGGCATCCACTGACACTAAGCCCAGAGCCGGAGGCCTGCAACAGTACAGAGCAATCTGGTAGTTTTCTTTGGAAGCAAAGAGTTCTGTCTCTGGAGTGCCCCACTTCCTGAAGACTGTGGCCAGCACTTGTTATTTTAGGGTCCACTCATGGTGGCCCTGACTGATATGGCTCAGGGAGTCTGCCAGTACAATGTCCTTGCCTGGCAGGTGAATAGCCACAAGCTGCATGTCCAAAGAGTAGACCAGATACCAGATCTTCATGGCCTCTGTGCAGTGCTTTATGTATCTTGTGCATCCCTGCTTGTTGGTGTAGAACACAGCAGTGGTATTCTGATTTGGACAAACTGACCTCTGAGCTGGCGAGCAAAGGCTTTGATAGCCAGGTACACAGCTCTGAGTTTGAGTAGATTTATGTGACACTTGGACTGTCTGTGAGACCACACCCCACTTGTAGACTGGTCTGCCAGATGTGCGCCCCACCCTAAGAGAGATGCATCTGTTGTGAGCATTCTGGAGGGTTCCTTTTGTTGGAAGGGAACTCCTTCCCTGAGGTTTTTCCTGTCTTTCCACCGGTCCAGGGCTTGCAGAAGGGTCCTTGTAACTGGAATGGGTTTTGACAGAGAATCTCTTTTTTGAGACCAGTGAGCACTCAGATGGTATTGAATGCCTCTTGTCTGAAACCTGGCTCCTGGCACTACAGCTGTAGTAGATACCATGTGGCCTAGAAGTCTGAGGAAGTGTCTGGCTAGTCTTGGTTGGCCTCGGACAAACGAGTGTGCCACAGCCTGAAGGTTTTCTACCCTGTCCAGTGGGAGCAAGGCTTTGCCTTGCTGTGTGGCCAGCTCTGCTCCAATAAATTCCAGGAGTTGAACTGGCTCGAACTGGGACTTTTCTATGTTGATTAGGAACCCCAAGACTCCAGGGTGCACTGTGTGAGAGTGAGAGAGTCTCTGACCTTTTGGGTATACTTGTCCACTGTTAGCCAGTCTAGGTACAGGAAGACAGAGAACTCCTGCCTTCTTAGATGAACTGTTACTACTGCCAGGCACTTTGTGAGAACTCTGGGAGCTAAAGAAAGGCCGAATGGCATAGCTGAAAACTGGTAGTGGCCAAAGGGCAGCCTGAATCTGAGATATTTTCTGTGAGAGGGTCTGACTGGAGTGTGAAAATACAGCATCTTTCAGGTATAGGGAGGCTAGCTAGTCTCCCTGTTGTAAAGAGGGAATCACTACTGAGAGGGTGACCATCTTGAATTTTGGTTTGAACAGGTGCTTGTTTAGGTACTGGAGATCCAGAATAGGTCACCAGTCCCCGTTTTTCCTTTTGGTTAGAAAGTATCTGGAATAGAGGCCTTTTTCCTACTGGGAGAGAGATAGAGACTCTTTCCACTGCATTTGCCGATAGGACAGACTTTACCTCTAAGTCCAGCAAAAGTTTCTCTGTGGGAGTTATAGGTTTCACAGTCCTGCGGCCTTGCTGAGTAGGATTTTTTTTTTGAATTGCAGGGTAAGTCCTTGACCCTCTAGCACCCACTTGTCAGTGGTGATGTGGTGCCGCTGGTGGAGGTAGTGGGTCAGCCTTCTTCCTACTGGTAGAGGGGAGGTGACCTGAACATCCCCATCAGAGGTTTTGTTTTGTTTGATTTTTTGTTGAAGGAGTGGTATCAGTATGTTCTGTACTCTTCTGACCCTTCCCCTAGAGAATCCTCTTATCTGAGAGTAATCCAAGTGCATGGGCATTGCCAGGGGATAGAAAGCCCAGGGCTGGTAACCCATACCTCTGCCCCCTCTTTGTGGTCTGTAGGAAGTAGAGGGTTTCCCTTTAGCTGCATTGCTGTGATATGTGGTTTTGTAGTCCTCCTCCTTTTTCATGTAAGTCTCTGTTTTGTCCCCAAAGAGAGAATTGTTCTCACAAGAGAAATCCATAGCTTTAGTCTGAGTGTTCTGAGAAAGATTAGTAGTTCTCAGCCAGGCAAACCTTCTGAGGGAAATTGCCTGAGCCATTTATTTATTTATTTAGCTTTTGTTAACCAGGTAATGCACACTAGACAAGAACAGATGCCTATTTTCAGGTGCGACCCAGGAGGTTACAAGGAGATAAGGACGCAAGTTACAATCAGGTTATACAAAGCTCAGGTAAACAATATACACACAGTTCAAAATGAGACAGAGAGGCAATTCAAAATAACAGAGTACATGTGTGAGGAACACTGTGAACAGGTATGGCAGGGAGAACAACCAAACACAGAGCTCTGGTAGGTGCCCCTCAGTGAAGACCAAGGTAATGAGTATGGCACTTGTTTGGAGGGCCACTGGCATCTTAAGTGCAGCTGCAGGCCGAGGAGAGCAGCAAGTGATCCCAGAGGCAGTTTCGGAAACAGGCATAGGAGGGTGTAGTATGAACAGGGGCAGGAAGGGAATTCCATGATCTTAGAGCACATGTAGCAAATGCTCCGTCACCCATTTGGGTGCGGGTATTGGGAACCTGGATTATCACTTGACCCTGCGACCTTAGGGAGTAAGAGGAGTGGGCAGGTTTGAGGAGCTCTGCCAGAATAGGAGGAGTGGCCGTTCTGACAACCTTGTGAGTGAAACACCCTAGGATAAAGCTCCCATGATGGCCTGGTGGAAGCCAAGTAAGCTTATTGTAAAGGTCACAGTGATGGGTGAGACGACAGGCTGCGAGGGCAAAGTGGCATATATTATTGTAAGCCACGTCCCATTCAGAGAGATGAGTTTTAGCTGCATGAGCAAATGTGATGAGACCATAGCAAAGCGTGGAGAGAAACACCCCTCTCACCAGGGCAATACGGGTGGCAGGGGTAAGACTGTTTTTGCTGTGTAAGCCAGGCCCAACTTGTTATTAACAGCTCTGCATACATGGTGAATGTGGTGGGAGAGGTCAAGCTGAGGGTCAAGGGTAACTCCCAAGTATTTGACAGAGTCAGCAGCCATCACGGGGGATCCATCAGTGCCGGTAATACTCAGGGGCACAGGGGATGCTTTTAACTTTGCCAGGGATCCAAAGAGCATGGGCTGTGTTTTCCTGAGATTGAGGACAAGTCTGTTCGCTTTTAGCCAGGATTGTACATTGCTAATGTCAACGTTAAGGTGCCAGTTAATGTTACTAATGTCACAGGAGTAGGTAAGGATGACCAGGTCGTCTGCGTATAAGGTGGCACTGCAATGGGATGGCACAGTGGGGAGTTTGTTAACAAATAAGGAGAAAAGGATGGGCCCTAGGACAGACCCCTGAGGAATGTCAGATTTAACTCGGGTGAGCTCTGGGAGAGCCTTGTTGAATTTTGTGAATTGCTGTCTTCCTTGGAGGTAGCTGGAAAACCACCCAAGGATGGAGGCGGACAAGCACAGGGACCGGAGATCGAGCACAGAAGTATATGATCAACCATGTTGAAGGCCTTGGAAAGATCAATGAAGATGGCTCCAGTGAGTTTGCCTTGATCCATAGCAACCCTGACCTCGGGGGTAACCTTAGCAAGGGCAGAGAAGGTGCTTTAGCACTTACGGAAGCCATGTTGAGCTGGCGTCAGCAACTCGTGTGACTGGATATATTTGGAAAGTTGGGAAGTAACAATTTTTTCAAGGAGTTTGTTGACAGCTGATAAGATGGCTATGGGCCGGTAGTTTTCAAGGTTTCTGCAGTCGCTTTGTTTGAGAACTGGGACCACCCTTGACACCTTCCAGAGGTCAGGGATATCCCCAGAGGAGAGCGATGAATTAAAGATATGGGAGATGGGTAAGGCAATTAAAGGGGCACCAAGGCGGAGGAGTTTGGGCTCCAAGTTATCGTGCCCAGCACTAGAGTGAAGTGAGAGACCAGAGAGTAGTCTCTGCATCTCCATCCTGGACACAGCCTTGAAGTAAAAGGAAGGGCGAGATACAGACTCTGACTGGGAGCTGTGAGGCACACCTTCTTTGACAAGATCCAGGTCAGAAAATAGGGAGGTGTATGCAGACAGGTCAGAGAAGTGAGAGTTAAAGACATTAGCAATTGTGAGGGGATTGTTACAATTTGTAACATGGGCTGAAAGATAAGAGTGAAATACACCGATAACATTGGTAAAAATGTGTCACCTGATTGAAATCCAGCGGTGATTAATCCACCAGTAGAGCCCGCTAGCGCCGTACCAGAAGTAGCTACACGGTGCAGCACTGAGATGGCAATCAGCAGCTGGGAGACCCAACACAGGGTGACCAGTAAGCACAAGCACTATGGATCAGTTCCAGAGACAGAGATAAGTCGGTAACTGAGCGCGCTGTGATAGTGTAGATTGTGGCAAGCTGTTGACTACTCGCAGACATGGAGAAGTGGATAGCTAGCTTCGCGCTCTGTGGAGTGAAGGGAATAGCGCGATCGGTCGAGGATGACTATGCGTGGTGATCGAGATGACAGTTATAGTGCTAAAAGTAAGTAAAAGACAGAAACGTATGCAAATGACGGAGAACGGCATGAAAAGAGACAGTAGACTTCTGCTACTATAGACTGTCACAACCGAATTGTGAGGAACTGTACACTTCGATTTCATCCATTGTCGTAGTGGCACACTAATCATGCTCGAAATTGTGAAAATTTGTGTTTGTAGTCCAAAACAAATCATTACATAAATAAATGTTGTTTAAGCAACCAGAGTGCATGTCGTACAGTATTGAATGTGACCGTGGATCTTTACTGCTAGCACCAAGCAAGACGACACAGAGAATTGCAAACCTATTATGTGGCGCCCATGTTACAAGTGCATTAATCACCTCCAACGTCGGGCTCTACCGGGTGATTAATGCCCGGTGGGTTGTTGGAAGCACTCGGCCTGTGGCCTCTTGCACAACACCCCCCACCTGGGCATTAATCCACCGGTACAGTCCTCCTCTGTCGGTGATTAATGCTTACTTGTACCACCTATAATCATGTCTGATTCATCCCCTTTTGAAGAACCACTATGTTCTTGACATTTCGCCAGAAATTCCTAGGGTCTCTGACTGTGGATAACAAGGCAGATTTGCAGATCTAATAGCTTTTTTGCACATATTTCTGAGGCGTCTGTATTTCTGGTACATAGATATGTCATGCGAGGCCTTGAAACTAGCCCCGCATTTATCCCCAGATTTCATAAGGCGAGTAGGCTGCCATGGAGCCATTTTGTAACAGTACCCCTTACTCTCCTTTTAATAAAAGGGGCATGTTTGGATTGCAGGGCAGAACAAATAGCAAGAAAGATGTTTAGGGCAGTAGTAGTGTCAGGAGAATCGAGTACTGAGGACCAATCTGTATGTCCCAGGTCAGCATGGAAGAATTCCAAGTTAAAGTTGGAGAAATCCCTCATAAAGAGGATTTTGTACGGAATTCTCAGAGGGGAGACCTTCCAGAGACAGAAGATAGGGGTGTGATCCAAGATAGAGTCCGGGAATATAGCAGAATAGGCTACCCTCTCCGGTCTGTTAGACATCACCCAATCAAGCAGAGTACTTTTCCGTCCTGTTGTCAAAAGCCTGGTAGGCCCACGGATAAGTTGAGAGAGGAGAGCCCAGCCAGCAGGGGCTTATATTGTCTCATGCTGCCCACTAACCAGTTGAGGTTAAGGTCACCTAGTAGCAGCAACTCATTCTCATGGACCATAGGAGTTATGGAGTCAAGGAGGTATGTTAACCCTTGCACGCCACCCTTGGGAGGATTATATACGCAAACTAAATGCAGCTTTTTTGTATTACCTAGCAGAAGAAGTACATGAAGGAACTCACATGAGGGCGAGGAGGGTAGCTGATGGGGTACAGAGTATATGTTTAGGTGATTTTTGTAATAGATCAGTATCCCTCCCCTTCGTTTTTTTCACAGCCCGGTCAAGCCTGATATACGGTTGAAACCAGAAGAGCACACGCAGAGTCAGGGGTAGTGGGCTTCAACCACGTTTCAGTAACACCCAGGATGTCTGGATTATAGTGACCTACCCATGCAGAAAGTTCCGCTAGGTTTGGCATGAGGCTATGAATATTTAGGTGGGCCACTTTCAAACCTTTGGTGGGTAGCCAGCTAGGGGGAGTGGAGAAGTTAGAGGGGACATGAGGAGATGGGGGGGCCAGGGTTAAGCTCAATGCCTCCTACCAGGGTGAGAAGCAACAATGAAAGCAATACGAGGCACGATAGGGAGTGACGACTCCTGGAGGGTTTAGTTTTACGCAAGAATCATCTGACCAATTTTGTGGTGAACAGGACAGACTTGAAGTTCATGCATCAGGTAGGCGAGACTTGAAAGTCTGCAGTGGCAAGGTGTTTAGAGAAGGTAAAATCAAACTCCAGGGGCTGTTCAGAGTTTCCCCTTGGGCCCACTGGGAGGGGAAAATAATCAACAGTAAATAATAACAGAAACAGGGCTGTAATAATGCAAATCAGGGGGATGCGAACAGTAGAGGGCAGCACTGGTGCTGTACATTCACAAATTAAGGAAGGCATGTTGGGGGCACACCTAGGCAGCTGTTAAACAGTCAAATAGGTCCAGGGGAGAAGCTAATTTTGGACCTTCAAGAACAAGGCTAACAGAGGCAACAGAAACGGGGCCAGGTAACAATAAAACAACCTACATAAGCCTCATTTCAAGCTACTTATACCCACTTTCAAAATTAGAAATATTAGCAAGACACTGCTGCTTGTAACGGTATGCTTGACTACTAGAAAACAGTACTAACACCTATCAGTTCAAAACAGCACCAAAGTCCATCCCATTTTGTCCCTTCCTGATAGTGAACAGATTTCAGATCTAGCGAGTTCTCTCTGCCAGATTTTTAAAGAGGTTCACTTCACTACGGGGTTACTAAGAGGGTAAAACTTCACCACTCGAAAGGTCAAGTACATAACCACTTTAGACTGCAACAGTAACAGAGAAAAAACTAGTAAGTTATTGACTACAGTTGGCTCTACTCAGGTACCTATGGAAAGCCCCGCCTATTCCCATTCATAATAGCCAACCACAGACTTTTCAGGGGCATTTAAGAGGTTGTGGTGGAGGGTGGGCGGGAGGCAACAGGCTGGGGGAGGAGTGGGTCCCAGCGAGGACCAGTCCAGACTCCTCACTCCCGATGTCCTCTGTGGACTGAAGCTGGCGCTGTTGCTTTCGGGCCAATTTAAACTGCTCCCAGCAGTTTAAAATTGGCACCTTTTCTTCCAGTCTGGCTCCTGCAAGTCAGGAGCGCAATGCAGATTTTTGCTGGTCTGACCTCGGAAAAACTGCTCCTGTTGGTAGTGGAGCAGGGTTGGGGTCATGCTGAGAAGTCTCTTTTTTTCTAAAAAAAGAATAAAGTTCTCCAGCAGGCTGGGGGAGGAGGGGGTCCCAGTGAGGACCAGTCCGGACCTCATCACCTCCAATGTCCTCCGTGAAGGCAGTATCATTGGCATCTACAGCCATATGGAACTGGTATTGTGTGGCTTCTAAGACAGTTTTAATGGTTTCTGCCAGGTCCTGAGCCACTCTAGCTGTGAGCAGCTGACTGATGGCCAGAACACAGCTCCAAAGAGCCTTTTGGTACTGAGTTGTGTCTTTGCCATGTAAGTACAGAGGCGGAGCAGTGGTGAGGCTGTGGGGTAAGATTTTTCTACCCACAGCATCCAGTTTTCCAGATTCTTTTTCTGGAGGCTCGGAAGACAGAGGCACTTTTGCTTTATCACAGGCCACAGCTTGCACTGCTGCTTCATGGTCTGAATGTATGTAAAGGCACTCAGTATTAATTATATCTGGCAGGTACTTTTTCTGTATTTTCTCATCCACCCCTGGCATGGAGGTGGGATTCTGAAGTAATTTGAAAGTAGCCCTCCAAAGGGACTTATGAACCAGATGGATGCAAAGTAAAAACATATATGCACCCACCATAAGGCACACAACCACAACATGAATAAATAATTCATGTAATATATAAAAAAAAGTGCATAGCATCTCAAAACATAACCATATCCCTTACAAACGAATAAAAAGGAAAGTGACATTTCGCAAGGGTAACCCCAAGCTTTATCAGACTAAAGTGTTAGTGCTCAAGTCACCATTTTTATAGTCATCCTTTGAAACTATTAACATTCCATTTCACACATGTAAGCATGATACAGTTTCAATTAAAACAACATGGGATGATAATCCCCAGGCAGTCACTAAATTCCAAAGAGTCCAAATACTTCAATATATTAAGAACAGTTCCTATTATGTGGGTCCTTGAAGTTCACTTAAGCAAGTCAGTAAACCTATTATTGTAAAAGCCATCATTAGTTTGAATCAGTGGATACTATATACATTTAGAAAATGGGCAAAAGAAATACAGCATTCTGATTGGCTGAGACACTCTCATAGGTGGGCATCTATCAGTCAACAATGCCCACCTTGATTGAGTGCCAGCCCGTCTTGCCCAGTCACAAACAAATATCAATGTGCCAACTGCATTGCTCCCCGAACAGCACAAGCATTCGTGTAGTCAACGATAACGCAGAAGCGGGAGATTTAAAACGTGACCGGCAAAACCAGTAAAATTGTCAGCTTTCACAGTCAATTTTCAAATTTTAATCTGAAAAAGTATCAGGCAAATGTTAGCAGACTTCGAGGGTAACATTTTTTATGAGCCATCTCACAAAAAAAGTAAAAAGTACCAGCGAGTCCAACAGACAGCAATCAGACAAGAAAAAGCATACCCGAAATGGAAATGCCATAGCAACCTGACAACAGTGACATGGTTAGTTAAACAAAAGAAAATTCATACACACTGTCCCAGTTAACACAACCCAGCTCCTTCTCGGCCACCCGTTCCCCCATTATCACACCTGCCCCGCTTCCAACTGTGTTAAATGAAATGTCCACCGACTGACTGATCCCTGTCTGACCCAGGATCACCAGTGTGTTAAATCTCCCACAATGCCCAAAAACGCAATGGCGGCTCTTGAAAATCACTTGGGTTACAACGCCCCTGCCTCCCCTCACAACAGAATCCATCCCCTACTCCCTAAATGCACCACATCCAAGCCACAAGCTCACCGTTTCCAGCTCCAAAACAGTACAAATCCAGTCCTCCCAAAATCCTGAATCGATGCAGGAACAGTTTTCTCCAGATGCTCGAGCACAAAACGCCCGCTAGCAAACAAAGCCACAATTCACCAAACTTAAAAGAACACCTCAGCACAGTAGAACTCCCCCACCCAACACAAAACAACCTCCGCTACCCCAAGACATCACATAAAAGTCACAAAACCGCATTGCCAGTACCAATACACTTCAGATCTGACTTGTCAGAAATTTTCAATCCAGATACAGCGGGCTCCCTAGATGCTTCGTAGCACTGCTGCACACACAATAAAAAACAACGCATGTTGAGCCTGGCTACAGAAAATATGCAGGGACTGAAAAAGTCCTCACCACACAGAAGACCAACGCATTTTCTGCTCCCAAATTCATTACTACAATTCTTAAAAGCACTGTACATGATTTAAAAGCAAACCTATTTATAACTTGCAATGCATACACTAAAGACAACACCAGTAACTCCTCACGTGATGTCAGCATGCACCTACTGCAGCAAAATTATGACTACTTTCAGTATAATACAACTGTTGTACTAAACTGAGTTTTCTCTTCACAGACAGTACAAGATACCACAGAAGAACTAGAAGCAACAGAAACAGAAGACAGTCTCAACCAAATGCCACAGACAGAAGATGTAACTACAGAACACAGTGAACCAGGCACCAAACAGGAGATGCACCACACCACAGAAACAACATACCAGCCATGACCAGACTCCGAACAAGCGACCAGAAAAAAAATGTTTTCGCACCATCACCGCAGAAGAGCTCAACGCCATAAGAGCCAAGCATGAAAAGCCAAATACAAGAAAAAACACAAACTGGGCACTCAAAGTATTTACAGAATGGGCTATCGATAAAAATATCACAGTACACTGGAAAAATGGCACCCTAGAAACAATAAACAAAGTGCTGCAGCAATTCTATGCAGAAGTAAGAACAAGTGCAGGACAGCAGTACTCAGTTTCAGGCTACTGTTCTCTTTGTGCAGGACTGAACAGGCACATACGACAGTCAAAATGTCGAAAGAAACGTCAGCCTAATAAGTGACCCAAACTTTCCCTCAGCAAACAAAGTCCTAACCTTTTTCCCTTAAAAAACTTTGAAAAGAACAAAAGGACTACCTACCCACTACCCTCTGCTAACTGAAACAGACCTGCAGAAGCTAAGAGCCTCACCAGTACTCAGCTCTGACACTGCACCTGGCCTATTTAGAAAAGTATATGGTTTGACATACAAATACATATGGCCAGACGCGGTTGAGAAGGTCTAAGAGAACTGACACCTAACCCATTCCAAGTAAACACAAATGAGAACGGGTTAAAATATGTCTCCCTAAGTCACAATGGACCAACAAAAAACCACAGGAAACTGACAGAGACAGAACCAGAGGCTTCATGTATGAAGACCCACAAAATCCACTTTGCCCAGTAAAGTCATTTCAGAAATACTTAACAAAACTGCCCCAAAATGCAACAGCTTTTTACTGCCATCCCCTCAAAGGACACAATCCAGAGGCCAACAAGCAAACTCAGCCCGACATAAACCAACCAGTATTTCACCGTGAAAACAACCCCACCAAGACAGTACCAGTACCTCCTAACCCAGTGACCAACGTCACGCCAAGCAACTGCGCCTTCAACACACCTACTCACTTCATCACATACAATAAACGACTTTAACACAATGAAAAACTGTTTCAATATATTCATTTTCCAGGGACTATTTTTTTTTTGTTCAACTTTTTAATAAAATAAATTCTTCACATGTTTAAAACTTCAATTTTGTATCCGTCTCATTCTTCACACTTAAAACACATTTTCTAAGCGCAATAATACCCGACACAGTGGGCGATATTGAGCTATACCCGCCCTTCCAGGGGCTGTAAGGCCCTCCACCTGTGGCGTCGGGCCTCATTACGCCCCTGAGCTGGCAAGTATAGCCGAGTACCGCCCACCCTGTTGGGTATTATTGCTTGCTTAATCAATTAAAAACAGACTTAGACAATATCTATTCTACCATTTATTTAAAAAGGTAGACAGATCAATCATGTCATTAAGTCCCATATCATGACATGCACTGAGGTGGTAAATCCAAAAACTTTCCCTTTGGCCCAGCTTTTTCTCAATGTCCCCACCTCTCAACCCCAAAGTTACTTTTTCAGTACCGATGATGGTAATATCATGTGTTTCCCCGGATTTGCTGTTAAATATGTTTCACTTTTTGTGCTGTATATCATGTACATGCTCCCCCACATGCATTTTAAATTGTCTCGTTGTTCTGCCAATATAATAGTGGCTACAACTACAATCGAATAAATAAACAGCTGCCTCAGAACTGCATGTAAAAGTGCTGAATATCTAAGCTTGTTCCAGTTACAGGATTTACAAAGCTTTTGCACTATATAGTGTATTTGCAGTATATACATTTCCCGCATCTATAAGTACCTCAGGAGGGGGGGTTCAAGTGCTATTTTCCATGGGTTGAACCAATAATATGCTTGGGGCTACTTTGTCCTTGATGTTTTAAGGTCTTCCAAAGACCACTCTGGGACCTTTTTTCACTATATGTTTCAACTTTGGCTCGAGCCCCCAGATATTTCAATTTTGATTAATGATCTCTGTGATCTTTTTAGATCGTGTGGAGAAACTGGTTACAAAGGGGCACCATACTGTATCTTCCTCTCTTTTGATTTTTGGTATCAAAGTCTGTCCTGAATCCATAACTGCTACAGTAATAATAGCAATTGAAATGGATCTATTTCTATGTTACTTTAGGTAACACGTAAATCACTGGTACCACTGGGTGTGCCACAGTTAGAGCTTTATGTGTTTGTTCAGAAATGTTACCTTTCACAAAACCTACACTCAGTAGCTGGTCAACAACTTCTTTGAATTTTTTGATAAAGTTGTAAGTTAGTTTTTCATAAAAACGAGTGTTCCCTAAATATAGTGGCACATACAGAATTCGAGGAAGTGTGGCTTTTTGCCACCCTCGATATTGATTCTCTGTATACAGTTATTCCTCATGATGGGGGCCTTGCATCACTGGATTTTTTTCTTGACAAACGTTTGGAGGAAGATTTGGTACAAATGCCCAGGCATTTGGTGGCCTTAGATTTAGCCAGGCAAGTATTAACAAAAAACATGTTCCTGTTTATTTATTTATTGAAATGTTTCACCAGAAAAGGCACACTGAGCAAAAAGATGCTCGTCTCACAGTGCGACCTGGGGGAGGGGGGGGGGTTACAGAGGAGAGCAACTGTATACATTTGACATTTGTACAGGAAACAAAATTACACGAGTGAAATTACATGACGGTACATAGGTATAACACCCCAGGAACATGAGGTAGGAGGAACGCAGGAAACACTGCCACAGGGAGGTATCCACATTGTTGTCCACATTGTTACATGGAGTGGAGGAGAGATTGTACAAGGATTATAATGACAAAGTGTGTAAAATATGTCTCCATACATGTCGGCTACTAGCTACGGTAAAGCGGAGGACAGAGAGTCAAGGTTAGAAGTACAGTAGTGGGTGAGTACAAAGGCTGGGAATATATGCCAGCATTTGTAGCTGTAGCTAAGGCCGCTGGTCAGGCCGCATAGAGTCTCTGATAGGGCAGAGGGGGGAGAAAGGGAGAAGGTAAGACAGGAAGGGGGGAGGTCAGTAACACTGGCAGTTTATGGTGCAGTAGTTTGTCAGGGCAGAGTAGATGGAATACCTAGAGGAGGAGTGCCGAATTTGTGCCGGCAAGTCATTTCAGAGCTTTGGGAAGTGGTAGGAGAAGGCCGATTGGCCAGCATTGGTCCAGCAGTGAGGGATTACTAACAGGTGAGAGTCAGTAGATTTAAAGGCATGAGCAGGGGTTGGGGATAGGGAGGAGGTGAGGTAGGGTGGAAGGGACCCAAGCCAGAGGGTTGATGCATATTTAGCACAGTGGAGTAGGCGCCGGCTGTCAAGGGAAGGGAGGGCCAGTGCATGGTAAAGCTTGCAGTGGTGGGTGCGAGGGAGGGAATTGAGGGCAAAGCGGCAGAAAGCGTTGAAGAGGGGGTCCAGTCTGGATAGCATCAACTAAGGAGCAGCACTGTAGACTACATCACAGTAGTCGAATGTAGGTAATATCATTTTCTGCACAATTTCGCATCTCACCGGTAGGGGGAGGCAACTGTGGTTTCTGTAGAGAACGCCGAGCTTAGGGTGCAGTTTTTTCAGGATAGCATCCACATGAGCTGAGAAGGATAAATGTCGGTCAAGCCAGACGCCAAGGTACCTGAAAGTTGGCACATCCTCAAGGATGGTACTGTCAAGGGTGTGGAAGTTCAGGGGAGTAGTAAGCCTGGATAGTCTCTGCCTAGTGCAGAAGGTCATGGAGACTGTCTTTTTGGCATTAAGGGAGAGTTGATGGGAGCTAAACCAGTGCTGAACTTTGTTGAAATCCGCCTGGAGACTAGTAGTAACCTCCTCGGGGGTACGGCCTGAGTAAAAGAGGATGGTGTCATCTGCATACATGTGAATTGAGGTAGTTGAGCAGGCAAGAGGCAGATTGTTTAAGAGGATGGAGAAGAGGATGGGGCCGAGTACTGAGCCTTGGGGTACATCAGTAGTTATAGGGAGTGGGGAGAGGTGGAACTAGCAGTTTTGACGGATTGGGTTTGCCCTTCCAGGTAGACTCTAAACCAGCTGGAGGCAGACATGGATAGGCCAGTTTCAGAGAGACAGGATAGCAGCAGGGGGTGGGAGACAGTGTTGAATGCTTTGGCTAGGTCGACAAAGATGGCTGTAGTAATGAGACCCTTGTCCATCCCCCAGAGGACTCTGTCGGAGAGTCGTAGTTGGCAGTAGAGTGGTTCTTTCTAAAACCAGACTGGTAGGAGGTGAAGAAGTTAGATTCCGAGAGGAAATTGGAGAGTTGAGAGAGCACAAGGTGCTCCTGGAGTTTTGCTAGGGCTGGGAGGAGGGAGATGGGGCGGTAGTTGGCCACAGAGGTGGGATTTCCTCCTTTGGGAAGTGGGAGGACTATGGCATGTTTCCACTCTGCAGGAACTGATTCAGATTCAAATGGCAGGTTTAGTAGGGCAGCTAGTGGAGCTACAATGGCAGGGGCAGAGAGGTAGGGGAGTTTGGGGTCTAGCCCATCAGGGGACTTTCCCTTTGTAGGGTTTAGGGAGAGTAGTGCAGCAAGAGTTTCCGACAGGGAGATGGTCCCGAAGTAGAAGGTGTTAGATCCGGGTGGATTTGCAGCATCAGCATGGTGGGTAGGTGGAGCTACCATTGGTAGGGAGGCAAGAAGCGATGTAGCACATGTGGTGAAGTAAGAACTGAACTCTGAGGCGACTGTGAGTGGGTCTGAGAGAAAAGTACCATTTGAGAATAGAAGGGGGCTAGGATTTGACGTAGGGAGGGAAAAAAGGGAGTGGATAACTTTCCAAAATTTAGATGGATTAAGTAGGTTGGCATTGAGGGTGGAGTTAAAGTATTCGGCTTTGGCTAAGCGGGTGGCCTTGGTGCACTTGTTACGGAGGATATGGTAGATGATGTAATCACTTGGGAGGAGTGTAGACTTGTAGTTTTTCCACGCTTTGCCCCAAGCATTTTGGCACGCTATTAATTCAGGGGAATTCCAGGGAAGGTGTGTCCCTCAGACCCTGATACGACGCATGGGGGCATGTTTATCCCAGATGCTACGGAAGGTATTCCGGAAATGTAGCAGGGTATCATTTATGGTGTAGTTACTATGGTTGGAATCCCAGTTTGCATGGACTAATTCATCCAGAAGGGGGCAATGATTAAACATTTGTAAGACCTTTGAACAAGGAATTTAGGAGGGGATTTAAGGTGATGGATTTTGCGGACTACGTAAGTGATATGGTGGTTGCTTGTAGAGTTGGGAAGTAGGCCAGCTTTGAAGACTCAGTGGGGGTGGGAGGTGAGGGCCCAGTCAATCAGGGAGTGGTTGTCTGTCTTGTGGTTTGAGCGAGTTGGTTCTGAGATGACCTGGGTTAGATTGAGGGCTGTGATCTCAGAGCGGGCTTTGTTAAAGGTGGGTGAAGGCCAGTTGTGATTAAAATCACCCAAAATATAAAGTTCTCCAGATGGGGCTAGGTAGGCTTAGAAAGTCTGTGACTGTCGTGGCAAGAGTTCCAGGGCGGCAGTATATGCCTGCGATATAAATAGGGAGAGAGAAGGGGAGGGTCAGTTGGAGCATGAGCAGATCAAAGGCTTTGGGCTCTGATTTAGCAAGCGTAATAGAGAAGTGTAAGTCTGAGGCTGTAAATATTGCAGCTCCTCCACCTCTGGTGGCGCGGTCTTGATGAGAGATATTGAAGCCTGGGATGGCGATGGATGTGTCTGGAAAGTTAGGGTTTAACCAGGTTTCCGATAGGATAATTATGTCAGGAGCATGCTGGGCAGCTAGCACCTGGAGCAGATCGAGTTTGGGGGCTAGGCTACGAATGTTTAGGTGGAGGACGCGCAACCCTCGGGGGAAGGAGCCAGAGGGTGTACCAGCGGTGGATAATTTAGGGGTGTTGATCACGGAGCTTGGAGGGTATAGGGCCAGTGCAGGGCTGGGGTTGGGGTGAATGTCACCTGCTGCAAGAAGTAGTATGTTAGATAGTGATAACAAATATGATAGCACAAGGCTGTGAGCGAGCTCCGCCTAGGAAAAAAATGTTTTTAAACAAATTACAGGTACCGCAATTGGAGCCACTGTGGCCCCCAGTTATGTGAGCTTATATGTTGCCTGGTGGGAGCAAGCTCTGTATAGTGCTGCCGCAAACCCATTTTGTCAATACTTGGACTTGTGGTGGCATTATAACGACGATGTGATTGTCATGTGGAAAGGGTCCAGAACACAGTTTCAGAGATTTGTGGAATAGCTCAAGGACACTAGTGAGTGTCTTTATTTCAAATATACTATTGATCCATATAAAATTGTGTTCTTGGACCTAGAAATATACAGAAATGTGGCTGGGGAAATACGCACCACGCTGCATCACAGAAACACAGACAGGAACAGTTTGCTCCAGTTTAACAGCTGTCAACCATCGCATACCACATTTAATATTCCCAAAGGCCAATTAGTTTGGACCTTAAGAAATTGCACAGAAAAAAGTGAATTTGAGACCAAACAGGCAGGACAAATCCACAGATTTAAGCAGCGTGGCTACAGTAATAGATCCATTTTGAATGCTATTATTACTGTAGCAGATATGGATTCAAGACAGACTTTGATGCCAAAAATCAAAAGAGAGGAAGATACAGTATGGTGCCCCTTTGTAACCACTTTCTCCACACGATCTAAAGAGATCACAGAGATCATTAATCAAAATTAGAATATCTGGGGGCTTGAGCCAAAGTTAAAACATATAGTAAAAGCAGGTCCCAGAGTGGTCTTTAGAAGACCTGAAAACATCAAGGACAAAGTGGCCCCGAGCATGTTACCAGTTCAACCCATGGGAAACAGCACCTGGATCCCCCCCAAGAGGTACTTATAGATGCGGGAACTGTATATACTGCAAATACATTGTACAGTGCAACAGCTTTCTAAATTATGTAACTGGAACAAGCTTAGCTGTCCATCACTTTGTTACATGCAGTTCTGAGGCAGCTGTGTATTTATTCAATTGTAGCTGTAGCCACTATTATATTGGCAGAACAACGAGACAATTTAAAATGTGTGTAGGGGAGCATGTACGTGCTGTACAGCATAACAATGAGAATTATGCTATAGTGAAACATATCAACAGCAAACCTGGGGAAACACATGATAGTACATTCATCGGTATTGAAAAAAATAACTTTGGGGTTAAGAGGTGGTGACATTGAGAAAAAGCTTGGCCAAAGGGAAAGTTTTTGGATTTACCACCTCAGTGCATGTCATGATATGGGACTTAATGACATGATTGATCTGTCTGCCTTTTTTTTTTTAAACTGCTTGTTTATTATATTTTGTAGATAAAACAATGCAACATATACAGTATGTACACATACAACATACAAAAACCATAAATAATACAAAAAGTGCCAATCTACATAAGTAAATTAATACAATATATGATTCAGGAGACATCAGGAAGGGAATGGATCACACTAGGAGGAATTTATCTGGATCCAAGTAGATTAATACAACATTCCATATAAGTACAAACCACATTTATGGTTGAAGGAGCAGTTCTGCTGAAGAAAAATCAAGGTTACCAGTTCCATATGATCTGCAGAGTCTAGCCGATCATAAAATGGCTAAGTCTAATATCGAGATATAGGAGCCTTCCTCCTGTGTGGGCAGGGCTGCTGCTCCCCAACGCTTGCCCTGGGGTCTGACACCCTGCTTAGGTTTGTGAGAGACCCAACAAAAGGGCACCTTCTGGCCAATTTGTGACTGGGTGTGGTATACAGTGTGGATGAAGCACAGCATCTTACCCTTTATAGGCGACATTGCAGAGGGACTGTAAGGGAAAGTATGCCTCTTCGCAGACTACACAAAGATCTGCAACAGGGTTGATACACAAGAAGGGGTGGAAAGGATAAGAAGGGACTAGGGAAGGTTGGAGGAATGGTCAAAAGTATGGCAGCTTAGAGTCAATGCAAAGAAGTGCAAAGTAATACACTTGGGAAACAAAAACCCAAGAGAAGAGTACACAATGGGGGGGGTGTATTAATGACAACAAAAATGGAAAGGGACCTTGGGGTAGTTATATCAGATGACCTAAAGGTAGGCAAGCAATGTAAGAAGGCAGTAAGGAGGGCTGGGGGATACTGGGATGCATAGGGAGAGGCATCACCAGTAGAAAAACAAGAAGTTGTTATCCCTCTGTACAGACAGTTGATGAGACCCCATCTGGAATACTGCATGCAGTTCTGGGAGCCCATCTCCACAAGGACATCGAAAGGATGGAGGGAGTCCAGAGGACGGCAGCTAAAATGGTGCAGGGTCTGCACCAGACGCCATATGAAAAGAGACTAAAAGAGCTTAATACGTATACCTTGAGGAAAGGAGGGAGAGGGGGGACATGACAGAAACTTTCAAGTACCTCAAGGGAATCAACAAAGTCCAAGAGGGTAGCAACTTTCAGAAAAAGAGATGTGCAAGAACAAGGGGGATCAATTTGAAGATAGTGGGGGAAATGACTCAGGGGAAACATAAGGACATATTTTTTCATGGAGAGGGTGGTGGACACATGGAACGACCTTCCTGAGGAGGTCGTCGGGTCAAAAACTGTGGGGGAATTTAAGAATGCATGGGACAGACATAAAGCAATTCTAGTGGGTGGTAGGAGGAAGGAGGCTGTTGGTAAAAACTAGGATCTGCAGCTTACCCGATAGGTAAGGAAAAGGGCAGACTGAGTGGGTCAAGTGGTCCTTATCTGCTGCCAAAGTCCATGTTTCTATGTTTCTATATTTTGAAATTTGACCATAAGGGCACTGTAGTTCATAATCTTGATGGACAGCGCAGCGGAGGCAAAGGTCCTTTTCCTCATAAGAGCCAGCTTTCTGGACCCTTATCAGGGAGAAGGGAGCTGAGGTGCTTAGGTTTCCTGGACCTATCATGGGCAACATTTCTCAGCACTGAATCTGCCTGTGGCTGCTCTAAAAAATATGGTTTCCCTGAAGGAGACTCGTACAATTTGTCCACCTTTCTGAACACGGCAAGAATCAAATTAGGCCTGTACAAGACAGCCATGGTGGCATCCTCAAAGGCTACTATGAGTGGAGGAATAATCAGAGGTAGAGAATCTGGCCATTCCAAATATTTAGAAAGATTCCTCCTAGTGACATCCTGCTCCTTAGCATCAAACCCCATGGCAGTTTACAACTGCCTCATCACTGAGATGAAACAAGGGTCATCGGGGGGAAGGGGACCTCAGGGTATATTTGGCTGAGTCCTCACCTCCTGAGGAAACAGTGGAAGTAGAATGGGAGGGGCTACCAGCCCCCTCTCCCTCATCCTCATCCTCCTCATCATCATCATCAGGGGGAGGAGATCAGAATGATATTCATCCTCATCACCTGACTCTGACCTGGGCACCAGTGGCATCAAGGATTGAGGATAAGCAGGCCGTGACACCATGGAAGGCGTTGGTATGGGAGAAGGCCTAGAAGGCCCCAGCGACGCTGGCCGGGGGGGGAGGGGCAAGGTGGTACATGAACTCTCAGAAGGAGTACAGGACACTGACAGTGACTAGCGTCGAAATGCCGTGCAGTGCAGGGGCAGTTGGGGGAACCTGGTGTCCCAGTGCTGGTGGTATGGCCTACAGCATCGACGGGAAGGACTGAGGCTCTGGTGTCAACAGGATGGCCTGGGGTGTTATCAAGGCAGGCTGAGACCCAAATGTTGACGGCCTGGGGTGGTGACAGGGGAGGCTGCATCCTTGGCGAAGTAGAGGCCGAGGTAAAGTCCAAAGACATAGCTGGGGGAGGTTGAAACCCCAATGACAATGTACCAGTACCATCCAAAGCAGAACTGGTGAAGTTCCCTGGTTGGTGACCATAGAGAAGAGGGGCCAGAACAGTAGCGGCTGGAGAGTTGGTGGGGGGCATAAGAAAGTCACACACTGAGGAGCTATCATCAACCAGGGTAAGACTGCCGGGAGGTGCTGCCAGAGCCAACCCTGTAGAAAAGAGGGTGTGGGTGGTAAAGGGGGATGCTGCCGTAGCAGATGATGACCCTGCCATGGCTGCCACCCAAAACGGTGACTGTGAGTGAGCTGGGGAGGATCTCTTCTTGCTCTGATCCTTACCCCAGTGTTTGTGTTTCCCAGCCGACTTGTCCTGGGCCTCGGAGGAGTGGGAGCCCATGGACAGCGTAGGGGAGGCAGATGAACTTCTGACCTGGAGCTCCTTCTCCATTTGAGCAACCTTCTGTTGTTACAGAAGTTTTCTAGGGCCTTCTGGCAGTGTTGCTGGGTAGTCTGGTTGAATCTGCAGCAGACTTTACAGGCCTTAATGTCATGTACTAAAATACAGTATGTCAAACATTAGTCAGAGCTATCAAAGCCTCAACCATATAAAACAACTGTTCTGGTCTACAAAAATATTCAAAAGGATATGGTCTCCCTTGCCAACTCCAATTTTACCCACACAATGAGTAACAAAGGGGACGTGCAACTATACAGATGTATAGTTCCTACTGAAAATCCCTACCCCATATTTAGCAGAGAACCGACTGATGAGCTTAACTTATCTGGAAGCAGCCCCGCTGACTCATTTTGACCTTACAGAATGCAGTCCAGACTTTATTTTATTTTTACTTTACATAGCAGTGAATGAGATTCTGCTTGTGAATGGACAGTAGGGATAGATATTCAAAAGGGAGTTTCACCTTTAACCCCGAAATGCTTCCTCTCATGCTTCGATGGCTGAAAACAATTGTTTAATATTCCCTGGTAGTCTAGTAGACCCCCCCCCCCTCCATACCTGCGATCACCCGTAAACCCTCGGCAATACATCTCTGGTGGTCCATTGGCACCCCACCCACACAGGACCCCTTGCCAACCCAGCTCCCCCATCATCGGTGGGCAGCAGCAAACCACCCGCATACCTCCACAGCTGCCGGCTGAATGACAGTTTAATACTGTGGACCAATGGGCTTGCAGTGCATATTGTAATACTCATTCACAAATATGTGCATGAATGACTACATTCACATATTTGTGAATGAGTATACACTATACACTCAAGCCAAATCCACAGTAGTGACAATGGGCTTGCAGCTGTTACTGTAAACTGTCATTTGGCAGGCAGCTGTGGAGGTATGCAGGTGGGTTTGCTGCTGCCTCCGATGACGGGGAGAGCTTGTGGGCAGGGGTTCTGTGTGGGTGGGGGTGCCACTGACCACCAAGAGATGTATTGCTGATGGGTTTATGGGAGTGATCGTGAAATACGGAAGGGTGTGGATTCTTACTAGACTACCAGGAATTATTGAACAATTTTTCATCGATCGGACCGGGGTTCCACTAGACTACCAAGGAATTATTAAACAATTTTTTTCGGCAATTGGGAGGGGTGGGGATGCCACTAGACTACCAGGGAAGTCTTATACATGTATTTCTCGGCGATCAGGCTATGGGGAGGGAAGGGAGTACCACTAGACTACTAGGGCAGTATAATACACCTACTTCTCGGTAATCGAGGTTATGGGAGGGGTTGGGGGACCACTAGACTACCAGGGAATTATGAAAAGGGAATAGTACAGGGATTGCGGCTACAGGGCGGGAGGGGGTGCCACAAGACCCCTCTGGCAGCACTGCATGCTGTGCAGGGCGCCATGTACATTTTGCTGACCTGCCCTGCACAACGCATGCAAATGGGGCCATAATGACATGCAAATGGACCCATTTGCACCTTGCATGTATTATGGCCCCATTTGCATACTGCTGGTTGAATGTCAGGAATTTGGGCACGGTGTAACTCTGTTACACTGGTGCAGTTCCCATTCCTGGTATTCAGCCCTGTCTGGGGGGATGCACCAGTGTATCCTATCTGCGCAGTGTGCATTACCTGATATATTCAGAGGAGATGCGCCGTGGCTCATCTCTTTTGAATATATTCCTTAGTTGCACCAGTGCAACACAGTTGCGCTGCGCCACCACATGCACCATTGCCAGGAGCAAGTCTGAATATCGGGGCCTAAGTGTACACACATGGCAGCAGTGAGTAACTGCACAGCATTCACACAGAGCGCCAGACCTGCCATAACCTGCTGCATTGATCGGAAGAATGTTACTATACAAACATAAAAACAAAGAGCAAGGACAGAAAAAGACTATGGGCAGTATTTTAAAGCTAGAGAAAAGAGCAGGGCAAAGTCCCCTACCAGAAGCAAAGTTGTCTGGCATGCTCAAAATGGTATAACGGCTGTTCCATTATACGACCATAAAAGTCCAGGGCAATGAAGGAGCAAAATGCATCCAAAGCCCCCTGCTGGCTTAGGGAGGAAGGACAGCAGCTGGAAAGGCATAAGCCGGCCTCACAGTCACAGGGCAAAGCTGTTTGCTCTTGAGACACAGAGACAGAGTCCCATAATGGAACCATGATATGCAAATGACCCCTTTACCCATGGATGGGACAAAGAGGACATCTGCGTGTCATTATAACCTTATTATGAATAGCAAAGGCAAGGCAATTTTATTGCTGCAGCTCCTATCCCAACAGTTCACGGTGCCTAAGACAATCATCACAACATGCAATAACATATTAAAATTCCGTAGCACTAAAATAAATAAACACACAAAGTACTAGACATTTGCTCCTCTGTGCTCTACACTGCAGTCTCTGGTCGACAATGGTACTAGTCCAGCAAAGGACAAAACACACAGCACCATACCTCTTAACATTCCCTCCCATAAAAATGTTTCATCTCGTATATCCCCCCACATAGGAAAGGTGCTGGCCATATAGAGTAGGTGATGCCAGTGCAGACATGCATAGCAGCACTTAATGAAATGTTGGTATGCCAAAGCAAAGATAAACTGTATGACAGAGTAGCAAACCGAGTGATTTCTTCAGGAACATTCACAGAGAGAACACTCCAGATACCAGTTTAAATTAAATAAAAACTTTCACTTTCATTACGATCTGTATCCTACATATGAAACTAGGTTTACGAAAATAATTGGAGAAATGGACCCATCCCATTCTTTGGGCAGATCAATACTTTTAACTCTACCTTCAGGCAGTCATTCTTAGTTTTATTATTCAACACTGGCTCTTAGGATATAAGATGTACACATACTTCTGTCCACCAATGTGGGGACGCAATACGTCTATACTTTGTAACTCCTTCACTATATTGCAATTACTTGTAAATTCTTTGTTAAACCAATAAAATAGTAAATTGAAAAAAAAAAACTTCTTTACTTTTGGCAACAAATAAACAAAAAAAGCTTAAAAAAAACTGTTAACTTTCCCTTATTCAGCCTCCCCCTTTATTGGGTTCAGGTGTTGCTTGTTAACCCTCTCCCTCCCACTGAGGGACAGCCAGCACTTAGAGAATGCAGAACACCGAGGTCTTAATAGGGCCAACTCCAAAGCAAGAAGGGTCTGGTTCAAATCCCTTCCGAACCCCTGCCAAAAGGTTTGCTGCTGTGGGGTTATGATGGGTTTATGGGTGTGGGGAGCACGACGGACATAAACTCTTTCACTGCAGTGCTAGGTAGAAGGCACTGCTTTGTTTCAGCTTTTCTGTGCCCCTTCCTGCCCTGCACTCACTGTACCATTAAAAGGTGGTTTTGCACTCCTTACATTGCCGGTGCTAACAGGCACTTTGCACATCCAAACCTGTATCCATTATGTGTTTGCGCATGCTATGCATGACACCACCCCTTGTTTGCTCATGCAAACGGTCTGCTCTGTGCAGTTCCATACCTTCCAATCTGGCCTTGTGGGCACAAGGCCGGTCACAGTGGTGTTTGCACTGCTTAAAGAGCAGTTGACACCTCCAGGAGAACTTTGAAAAACATAGTATTTAGATCCAGTTCAGCTTAGATTTCTAATTCTGTAATTTTGAAGAGTGCAGGCAGGCATACTCACTGTACACATTTGTGTACAGTTTTTCTGAGTACCTGTCCCAAACCATATGCCTTTTTGTTACAATTACCATTCTAATCGGGAGTAGCTGACGGTCACTGAGTAGTGTTCTGAATCTGTTTTAACATTTCTTGTTTAGAACACACATATTTGTACAACCTGTTTACAGATTAGATGAATCATAACAATTGGATTTGTTTTTTTGATGGGGTAACAGCTGGAAAGATTGTGCACATTTTTAATTGGGGTGTAGGAGTTGGAGAGTGCATAAAACAGAAATATCTGGCTACACTCCTGCTGAATTTCTATTCCCTATTATTTATTTCTAAGGTCATTTACATGAAATTGGTATCTTTGCTCCTGAAGAGTTCATCTATTCCTGTTGCTTATATCCTACCTAAAGTCGTAATACACTGCTTATGACATCACAGTTACTTCCCATGGCAACAGACCGTGATGTCACAACACAGGATTATGATTTCACGTAGGGAATAAGCTATAGTTGCTGATAAACTCTAAGGGATAAAGATCCTGCTTTATGTAAATATTCTCAGTAATAAATAATAGGGAGGAGAAACCAATAGAAGATACATGGAATACAAGCTGAAGTGCACCTACATATTCTGTTTTTTAAAGTTTCCTTGAGGTGTCAGCAGCTCTTTAAATACACTTTGCACTGTGCAACACCTTCCATTATGCTGCCCTTTAAGTCCATCAAGTCTGCTCTGAAGGTCTGCAATGAATTACTCTGAATTAGTCTGCTCTTCAGCAGGGGCGTCATTTCAGCAAAATCATAGGGGTAGCAAGGTGGGGGAGGGGCACAGTGTGGGTGGGGCCACTGTGTGGGTGGGGCCAGAGAGGGTGGCATTTGCAACTCCTGATTCTAAAAAGTGTACCCTTCAGCTGTCACCACCCCTGCCTGTCACCCACCATCTCTTAGGACTTATCTGGTCCCCAGTTGCTCCATGGTGCACCCCAAGGTGAGATCACTGAATCTGGCTACACCCTGGCAGAGACCAAAACCTCAGTTTGGGGGAAGATCCTGATTGGTGAGTGTGGGGCCTGTAGGGTACCAGCATCATCCTGCTGCCCTGCCATTTTTTTCCCCATGATTTTTTACTCGCTCATCTCAGAGTCAGTGGTGACAACTTCGCATGCATGTGTGCAGCAAACATGCAGAAGCCGGTAACTCACCTACTGCAAGTGCTGGCCACTATGACGCCTTCCACGCTACCGTAGGAGGTGCTTGCATGGCGGCACAGACAAGTCCACTTCTTCAGAGAAGGCCAGAATCTGCTGGGATGCTGGAGCTCTCTCCCTCCAATTGTCCCTCCAGTCACCTGGGCTCGATCCTGAACCCTGGGCCACCAGCGTCGCAAGTGGCAGCCCGTCTACTGATCTAATGGGATAGCTCCATGGTTTTACCATACTTATCGTGTGCATCTCACAACCTCTTGAAAGATGGGATAGAGAAACCAGCCCATTGGCAGAGTGCGACGCTGGGGGCCCGAGTTCAGGAGTGAGTTTGGATCCTCTGGGGCCAGTTGGAGGAAGGAGGAAGAGGAGGAGGTGGAGGATAGGAACATCCCAGAAGATGCTTCTCTCCAGGGAGAGAGGGTCACTGCCTTGGCTGCAGCACTGCCTCCTAGGTGACCATGAGTGGCAGCGCAGTGATAGGCAGGCACGAAAGGGAGGTTATCAGAAGGGTGCATGGGTAACATGCCATTTTGTGCATCCATGCTTTGCCCCCCCCCCCAGCATGCTGATAACCTGTGTGAGAAAGGGAATGAAAAAGCCACAGTGTTCTAGGCAAAGGACCCCGGTACCTACGCTCCTTGTTTGTCCGCCACGTGACTACCCGATGAGACCTGGGATGTTTGAGGGAATATCCCCACTGTCTTCCACACAACCCCAGTGAGGGAGTAAGTCGGGGCATCATTAAGGAGCAGTGGTGTTATAGAGATGTGGATGAATCAGCCTGTGCTTTCGGGCTCCTGACAGAGTGAGCACTGGAGTAGAAGTATGCGAAAAAACTTCCGCAGGTGGAATGTAAGTGAAAATCTGATTTTGTGGAAATTCCACCTTGCTCCAGTTGACCAAAATAAATAAAATAAAATTAATCTTGGGTAGCTAGTGGTCCCTCCCCACCCGATCACCTGCCTGCCTAATGTGAATTAAAAACAAACAAAAACCCTGTGGCTAGAGGTCCCTCCCCTGTCTGCTCAATGTGTATTGTAAACAAAACAATACTGGTGGCTAGTGGTCCGCCCTTCCAACTGATCATCCGCCTCTGTGTGTCCAGCAGCAGTCAGTAGACATTTAACCCCCATCCCTGTCCTCATACGTTAAAGAAGATTTCTTCCTGGCTGTCTAGTGAACCCCCATCCCTCCCTAGTCCTGATCCCCAGTATGTAGTGGTTTTTAATTTTAGCTAATTCCTTGGTGGTCTAGTGGCTCCCTACCCCCCAACCCAGCAGGTAGTGTCCCACCCAGCTCCTCCATCCCGAAACAGAGTGGGCCACAAACACAGCCCTCCACTCTCCTCCGTGGCTGGCAGCCCTCTGAGATGTGAATGAATATGGGGGGGGGGGATGGAGGAGACAGGTGGGACACTAATTGTCAGACAGAGGGGCACTTAAGTTTAAAAAAAAATAACACTACATACTGGAGATCAGGATAGGAAGGGAGGAGAGTTCATTAGACCACCAGGGAAAAATATTCTTTAATATGTGGGGGATATGGATGAGGGGGTTACATGCCAGTTGACTACTGCTGAACATGGGAGGGGCCGAGTGGGGTTGGGACCATTAACCACCAGGGTTGTTTTGTCTAAAATACCAGCACCTGTTAACCTTGGCCATCCCCCTTTAACCTTATACTCCCACCCATCTCACACACTCTCTCAGCAAGTCAGCAACAGCAAGCAAAAGCAATGAAAGCACAGTTTTTTTTTTCCTTTATTGTTGCCTACCTCACTGCTTACTGTTCTCCTTCAATCCAGGCTTCTGGTCAATTCTCCAGACCCATCTGATCATCTGTCTTGACTCCTGTCCCAGAGTAGTCCCACCTCGTCACCGGCATCGTGTCTCCAACTCGCCTCGGCCCGCGCTCCTGCTGCTCCAGTCCCGACTGTTCTCTCTGGCCTAGAGTACTGTGCCCGCCTGGTGCCCGACTGCCTGCCCAACCGAATAAAATAAAACCCTACCCAAAATCTGACACCAGCCCCTCCTAGATCCACTTTCCTGGTGCTTCCTCTTCATCTCAGCCTGCCTGCCCCCTGTGTTGACGACTCCTCTGACCAGAAAATTGGCGATGCGACCGTTAACCGACCGACGATGAAGAAGTCGAAGTTCTTGTTCAAACTCTCTCCACTCCCGGTCTCCTGCCTCAAATGTAATGCCCTGTCTGCTCTGCTGTGCTCACACTTACAGGCTTCTCCCACTTTTTGAGAAATTCCCTCGGCTTGTGCGTCCACCACATCATGACTAGTCCCACCCACTGCACTGGCCTTCCTGAATCCTAGCCAATCACGGTACCAACCCTATCTCAATAATGCGCACTGGGACTTGGAGTTTTAGGGCATCTTGGCAGTGTGGGGGGGTGGTGGACGTCGGGAGGCAAAAAAATTTTTTTTAAATTGACTGACCAGCAGCATGTGTGGCGTCCATAAGCCATATGAGGCAGGCAGGCAGGAGTCGCAAGCTTTGTCATAGGGGTCGTAGAATTTTCATAGGGGTCGTGAATGCGACCCCTGGTGACCCCTAAATGATGCCCCTGCTCTTCAGAGTCTTCTTCTCATTCTCCTACCACACTCTTGTTCCTAATAAACCCCATTAAAGAGGTCCCATTGTGTTTTGAATCCTGCCATTGTCTGAACATATTTTTTTACATTCTTTGGTAATCAGGTGAGGTCTACTAGGCACTATGCCAGTTTTCAGGGTCGCCCCAAGGAGCACTGGGGCAGTTAATTTACTTGCTTAGGGTCACAAAGTGTGCAAGTGGATATTGTGGGCATCAAACCCAGGTCTGCTGGATGTACCAAACTCATTCACAGCTTGTTACTCTAACCTCTTGACTATACTGTTAATCAGGACCCATCGTGCGCGTCATACTGCTGGGCAGACCATCCTTCCCATCCACCACTCACTCTGTGAAAAAAAATCTTTCTTAAGGTCCCTTTTGAATGACCCTCTCCCTTCCAGCTGGAGACTGGGCCCCATGACAGATGAACAGTTCCACAACTTGAACAGTTCTGTGGCATTCACCCTGATTATCCTGTATGTGTTTGCATGTTTCTATCGTGTTGTGGGATCTTTTACTTTCATCAAGACAACCACCCAAGCTGGGCAGAGGGGACCTCCATTTAATAGCTCATCTGAAGGAGAGCACTTCCAACAGTACCCACCCTCTGTGCTGCACAGCAGAGTCAGCACCATATATAACCCCAAGTCCTCTAAAAGGGAAATGAACCCACAATCTTGTAACACAGAGAGCAAGAGGGCTTTCAGTCCCTTGTGACTCTTACTACATTTTTCTATTTTATTTATTTATTGAATTTTGTTGACCGGGTAGGGCCACTGGGCCCCGGAGGTCTCTTTTTCAGGGGCGACCCGAGGGTAAAAATAACATACAGGTAAACAGAACAGTACAAAATTGGTAAATTCTATAATGTTTGATAGTAAAAGACTTCATAGGGTTACAATCAGATAGGTGGTGGGGGAACATACAGGCAGTGGGACATAAAGAGTTAGACATATATAAAACATTTTTCTTACACATATCAAGTAGAACTAGGTAGTGCACGAGATAAAGGCTAGTAGTTGCCAAAGAAACAAGATACCTTCCTTAGGGCTTAGAGGGAGGGAGGTATGTGGTTACAATAAAGCTCACCTTCCTATGAGGGAAGGGCAGAGACGTAAGGTCAGGTCCTAAGGCACTGGCAAATACTCCTGTTGAGCAGGTGTGTTTTGAGTTTAGACCGGAAGCAGGGGCCAGACCCTGCCTCCCGTACCTCCAGTGGGAGGTTGTTCCAGTTGGAAGGGGCTGTGAACGCAAAGGACCTGGACCCAGCTTTAGTCCTTATTTTGGGGACCACGAGGAGAGTTTGGCCTGAGGTACGGAGACTCCTCTGATTGGATTTAACCCTGACTAGCCCTTTGAGACTAGGGGGAGGTGAGGGACCCAGTAGCTTAAATGTAAGGCAGAGAGTCGGGCAGATGAGGCGAGCTTCCAGTGACGGCCACCTGAGCCTAGATTGGGCCTCACAGTGGTGGGTCCTAGGGTGGGATAATGTGGCAAATCGGACAATCTTGTTGTATAAGGTCTGGAGCCTGCCTAGTTCTGTAGAGGCCACACCTTGGAAAACAGGGGCCGCGTAGGTGAGCTTAGGGAGAAGGACGCTAGTTGCGATGGCTACCCTGGCTTCAGGGATAATCTGGTCCTTTATTCTGTAGAGGATACCGAGTTTCACATGGATGGCTTTGGTGAGTTGGTCAACATGATTTTTTAGAGTGAAGCCTTGGTCCAGGGTTAGACCAAGGTATTTAGTGGAGGTAACCACCTCCAGTTTATCTCCCCCTCTGGACTGCATTGGCAGGTAAATTTATGGAGCAGGACCTTTTGTGACATACTCCCTGCCCAACCGAACAGGTATGTATTGCCAACTTCAGAACATTTTGTGTTCATCCATAACGGGTGGGGGCTGCTTGGTGCAAGATAGTTCCCCTCAGTAGCACTGAGTCGCACTGATAACTGGCAGAGCACCGAGTGGGCACTGCAGCTGCATGTGCAGTACCTATCATGTGGTTGCATGAAAGGCCTTCCGTTTGTTATACTGTCAAGTTGGGATCTTTCAAATGTAACAATCACTAAATAAATGTAAGAACAATTATTGCAATAATAAAGACACTCACAGCATTCTGTATCACAGTATAATACATCAGAAGTGGCAGCGCCTTATTGCATCAAAGCTGGAAGAAGCTACAGGATGCAAACCAGGGTGATCAGAATTTGGAATCCGGAACTGGATTTAAATCGATTCCGGTCTGGAATTAGGAATTACGATTTTCGCATTGTGAGTCCCAAACCTTAATTCCAAAGTTAGTGTTTTCGTAATCAGAATCAGATTCCCCTTTCTGGGTGTGATTTCTATCTTGCAAGCAGGAAGGACACTTCCTGCCTACTGCCCTTCCTTCCCCTGCAGTTGCTGGCAGTTTCTCAGGGTTATCACTGATAACAGCCTCACCAGTGGTACCTTTCTCAGCATCGGATTTTGAATTCCGACTTTGCCTCAGAAGCAGAATTGGAATTGGATTATTCTGAAATTCTAAGTCTAATGACGGAATGGATTATGATGATTCCGGATCACCCTAATGCAAACCAAGCAGAAGTTCAGTACAGCACCGATTGAGCTGAATTTCTGTCCTAATTCCAGCAGCCTGTAATATTTATTTATTTGATATTTTTATTTATTCACGTCTCGGATGACAGACCTTTGAGCTGGGACCTCATTTGCGAAGGTTCCACATCAAACAGTAAGCAATCGATAGGTACATACAGGGTACATACAAGGGTTATATAACAAGTTTCATTGGTGGTACAAACATGAATATGAGATTCAGGCAAACACTAGGTACATACAGGTTACCATCACAGCTACACAACAAGTTACATTGTTGTGTAACCCCTAGATGGCGCTATCCCAGGGGCTACTACCCCTGCCTGATTTGCCACTAACAGGTTGAGGGGCCTGGATCCAATGGCGGGTGCCTCCACCCAGAGGTCAGGGTTTGCAATAGTTAAACTAACTTGGTCACAGCCCTCTGGGACACTGCAACCCCCCTTTCTTCCCACTAGTGGCCCACACAATATATCAGAATTACCTTCACAGTATACACTTACCCCAGGTCTGGTTCCGGCACTGGGACCTCCTGTGAAATGAGATACAGTGCAACAATCACAGTACAGTACTTTAACATAGACAAATACCTCAGGCAGTATAACTTTGCTGAAACAAGCAGCTCTGATTTATTTAGGGGATATAACAAGGACAGGGGAAATCAGGTTAATTAGCTTATCACTCTAATAATCTACCTATGGCTCTGTGCACAGGCCTATCCCTATCAGTTACTGTCCCTGGGTACCCAAGCCCTAGTGGCTAGTCCAAACCGTGGCAGCTGGTAGGGGCCCTTTCACACAGAGAAAAGGAGAATTAAACAGTCAGCAGTACAGTAATTCCATTTGGATTTAATGTGGCAATTCAACAGGAGCAACCCTGAATTAGTACTCACGACCTCCAAATAAGATAGGGTCCTTCAATGTCAGCAGAGGCTCACTTGAGGTACACAAACCTCTTCACACATCCATATAAAAGAAAGTACTATACCAGGCAGGCTGCATCTGTATCCCGATCTCATTACTGCACAATACCGGAGAACACACAGCAGATTCAGTTCCTGACAGACCGAGTGCAATTTTCAGCAATTCTTCCAGTCTTCTACAGGGTGAGCCTGGTTTCTACTCTTCAGAGATCCTTTGATTCTTTTCACAGGACGGATTCAGTCCTAACAAGCTGTTACACAAGCTGCAGACCGGAACTCTGGGCCTTACACACGTTTTGACTAAAACTGCACACTGAAAAGCACAGGGCTCCTTCCTTCTTCACTGCCAAAGCTCAACTGAAGCTCCAACCGACAAAACTGGGCACTTCCTTTGAGTTCCTCCCAGTTCTTGACTGGATTGGCTGTCACTCACAATAGACTGCTGCTGTTGGTCCAAAAGGCACTGAAGTCTAAACTACATCTCCCAGAGTCACTGCCCATACAATCCTCTTGTGGCTGGCTCAGATTATGAGTCCAAGTTCTGATTCGTCCAAGGCACCATTTTAGAGCTAGCTTACCCCACACTGATTGGTCCAGTTCAGCAGTTCAAAACTAGAATGGGAACTAGCAGACACAGTTCTGACTGCAAAGAAAGCAGGTTAGACAAACTGTAATTTCATTATTACTCTAAATAATTTCTGGCAAACAGTTACATCTTTCAGATAGGTTCCCTTTGCACTCTAGTGACTGCAAAATGAAGTGAATTGCAGCAGCTCAGTGGTACTCAGAGAAGCACACAGTCCCCCATACAACTAATTATGTCTGCAAGCAGACAGCTCTTAAAGAGACAGTACCAGAGGCTCTAAAAACACTCACTGATAAATGGCTTAAATGCCAAACACCATTCAGGCTTGGAGCATTCAAGCAAGCTCAGAAGTCTTTTGGAACCCCCATTTGCAGGGGTTACACCCTTCCTGGCCTGGGAAAGCTTGACGTCCGCGTCAAGGCAAGTACCTTATAAGTTTCAACTGCAACCATATACATTTGCATTAGGCTCGCACATGTAATCATCAGTCAATATATCATTTTACCAAGAACACATTTCTGAAACATTGCAGTACGTACTCTTTACACAGTATTACATACACATTGTACCATAACTCAAGTTATTACCTCTTGTACATGAAACCTGAAGAGAGGGGCCCTTCCCTATCAGTTACCTTGAGGGCTGGACGGGGCAAGGGCACCATACTAGAAGAGCAACACAAGTAACTTGGAGTTGGCACTGACGCTCAGTTTGGGCAATGAGCTCGGGGACACATACACTCCTTTATGGACAACATTGAGAGGCAAATCCACAGGCCTCCCAAGGGAATCATAACTGAGGTGCACCACAGGCTTTACAGCTCGACCAGTCTTTCTAGGGGGAACTGTTACAGTCTCTGCACTCTGAGCCTCATTTTCAGCATTGTCCACACTTGTCAGGGGAGTCTCCATGGGGGTAGAGAGGCTAGAACTTGGGGCACTTTCAGCTCCAGGAGTTACAGTTTCTGAGTCCACAACACTTGGCTCGCATGGAGAGCTTTCGGACACTGGCAGTGGACTGTCAGGGCACTCAAAATACTCTTCTTGTTCGGGTGTATCACCAGTCTGCCCCAATCTATCATTTTCCTCCCCTGAAAGCTCAAACAGTTCAACCATGCACAATGATTCCATTTCATCTGATCTGATGCTTGCACTTCACTTTCTGGGAGCATTGGCTCCAGGGATGAAGCTGGGGCTTAAACAGTCCAGAAGGCCCAGCTTTGTCTCCAGTATTGACTAGGGATTGCCCGAAACAATTGACTCAGTTCGTAAGAAGGATAGTATTCAAAGTCACTCTCACTTTCTTCCGATATGGACTGACAGTCATGCTCAACTGGGACTTGTGGAGGGAACACTTTAACTTTGCTTCTGTAGGTGCAGACTTTCTTGATCTTTTCTTAGCAGCAGCTCTAGTCACTGGTCCAGAGGGCACTTCTAGGGCTCAGACTCAATTAAGATTTGTCCAATGGGCAGTAAATGATTTCTATGCATTGTTTTACATCTTTTGAATTATTCTCAGGCCTTACTTTGTACACTGGCAGATCATCTAGTTTGCCCACTACAATGTGAGGAGATGGTGCCATCTGTCAGCAATCTTGTGCTTGCCATGCAATCCCAGATTTCTTAGCAATACCCGATCTCCTCCTGGAGTTCCTGTGCTTTCACCTTTTATCATACCTTTCTTTGTTGGCCAGATTTCTTTGGCAGCCATGGTTTGAGCCAGTTGGATACGCATGAGTTAGCTGGGCCTTTAACTTTGCACATACTGTAAATAGTTGTCAGCCTGAACCCCATCAGGAGAGACCCCAAAACACACATCTACTGGTAGTCGAGCTTCTTCCAAACATCAGGCGGTAGGGGAGAATCCAGTGGCATCACTTTGGTGCAGTTATAAGCATGTACCAGGGTGCTAATTTGTTGGCTCCATCTAGGCTTGTCCTTTGGGTGCAGGGTGCCTAGCATATCTAGCAAAGTGTGTGAAACGCTCAGGCTGTGGGTCCCCCTGGGGTGGTAAGGAGTGGTTCTGGACTTCTCGCGACTCCACACAGAGAAAGCATCTCTTTGATCAGACGACTCTCAAAGTCTCTCCCTTGATCAGAATGGATTCTTTGTGGAGCCCCATAGTGAACAAAAAGTTTTCACAAGTACTTTGGCCACAGTGGATGCTTTCTGGTCTTTGGTGGGGAAAGCTTGGGCATATCTCGTGAAATGGTCAGTGACCACCAGCACATTACTGATATTTCTTTGATCTGACTCCAAACTTAGAAAATCAATACAGACCAGCTCCATGGGTGCACTGGTGGTGATGTTAACAAGGGAGCAGCCCTCTGGGGCAAAGCTTCCTCTGTAAGCAGCTACTACAAGTTCAATGTGTTGCTCACATCAGCCCCATCTTAGGCCAATAGAATCTGGATCTCACCAAGTCAAGTGTTCTGTCTATACCAAGGTGCCCCTATGGTTGTGTAAGGACCTCAGTACTGAGTCTCGAAGGCAGTGGGCAGCACTAGTTGTTGTTTGTCTACTTGTCCCCTCTGTCTACTGTTTCTCTGTATAACAGTTTATTGATCAGTTTCAACTTAGGACCTTCTTTGTATAACAGTGCAGTTCTCAAATCAGTGGAGCGTAATTTGGACACATCTTTTCCTGCATAGAGGGCTTCTAAAGCTGCTTTGATCATGGGATCGCGGGATTGAGCCCGCCGAATACTGTCATTGTCCAGCTGAGGCAGTGCACCAATGTCTATTGCAGAAAAGTGGCAATAAGCAGCAGGTATGCAATTCTCAGAGGCTCCCAAGCAATCCACCATGCAGTCCACTGCGTCCGTGGACATTTGTTCCTCCCTGTCAAACTTCCGGCAGAGTGCCCGAATGTCAGGTTCTGCCAATTGGACCCAATCATTCTGGGGAACAGGCCTCCGGAGAGAGCATCAGCATCTATGTGGTTCAGACCTGCTCGTATTCGAGCATAGTCATATGTAGATAATGCAGAAAGCCACCTATGGCCAGTGGCATCCAACTAGCTGAGGTCTGCACATAGGTCAAAGGATTATTGTCAGTTTTACTAGTATTTTAGCCCCATACAAGTACTCATGGAATTGGTCAACAATAGCCCACTTCAAAGCTAGGAACTCTAACTTATGTACAGGATAGTTCTTTTGGATGGGGTCAGGCTTCTACTGGCAAAGGCCACTGGTCTCAGGCCATTCTCGTGCTCTTGGTACAACACAGCCCCCAACCCTTGCAAGCTAGCATCAGTGTGCAGGACGTAAGGTTTTCTGGATCGCATAGGCCAGCACTGGAGCATGGGTAGTTGATATATGATCTCATGAAAAGCAGTCTCACAATCAGGAGTCCAGCGGGCCCCAAATACTTCACTCGGATGAAAATACACTCTTTCAGTCTTGAGGGATGCTGACTTTTGGTATTTTTGTGGGTTGGGGATACCCTTGAGTAAGGTTAAGTAAAGGCGGATCACTCTTGAATAGTCCTTGATGAAGCCCGATAATAACCACAGAATCCCAGGAATCTTGCAGTTCTTTTAGATTTTTGGGCTGTGGCCAGGTGGTCAAGGCCTCAACTTTACTTGGGTCGTCTCTCTATTCCTCTGGTGGATACTATGTGTCCCACATACTTTACTGATGTTTGAAAAAATTGACACTTATCAATGGACAGTTTAAGGCCAAAGTCCTCCAGTCGGTCCAATACCTTAAATAATCTGCCTCATGTTCCTCCAGTGAGCTGCCAAACACAATAACATCATCTAGGTATACCAGGCACTCTAGTAAGTTCATGTCCCCCACTGCACGCTCCATCAATCGTTGAAAAGTGGCTGGGGCACCTGAAATCCCTTGAGGCATCCTCATGAATTCATAGAAGCCAAGCGGACAGATAAAGGCTGTCTTTTCACGGTCCTCTGGGGCCATCGGGATCTGATAGTACCCACTGCGGAGATCCAGCACAGAGAACCACTGCTCCCGTTAGGCAGTCCAAAGCATCCTGAATGCGGGGCATTGTACTGATCAGGGATAGTCCGCGGTTTAAGGTGCGATAATCCACACATCCTTACTGTTCCATTCTTTTCCTCACTACCACAATGGGGAAGCATAAGGGCTTCTGGATTCTTGTATTACACCAGCAGCTAACATCTCTTGCAGATGCCGTCTCACATCATCTATGTCAGCAGGTGCCAGGCGCCGAGACCTCTCTACAAATGGTCTTTCGTCATGCAGCGGATATTGTGCTCAGCTCCTGTACGCATCCTACATCCCATTCCTTTAAAGAAAACACCTGGTCTCTCTGGGCAAGCTTCTCACTGATCTTCACTTTCCATTCAGCTGGCAGCGGGAGTCGCGAAATCAAACAAGTCAGGCGTTACTCTGTCATTCTTCCTTGAACTCTTGCTGCTGGGTAGCACTGCAGTGTCTGCACAATGCACATTAGCCAGGATGCAACCTCTGTTTACTCGAATGTCTCTTTCAGACACATTATGAACTTGGACCATTACCCTTCTGGCATAAGCATGGGCTCTAGCGGGCAAAATACTAGGCTTGACCAGCAGTCCCTCTGGCAATTTTCCATCGCCTGGTGCATCCAACATTAATATTTTATTCTTAACATCCTTTCTGATACGGACCTCTCCTGTAAGGTACACTGGGCATTTGGCCAGGATCAGAGACTCAGGATCCTTCTTCCATACAATTCCGACCGTTCCTCTGGTTCTGTTTTTCAGCATCTCTCTGTGCCTCATAGGCCTTCTTAATTAAAGCCGGAACTCTTAAAGCTCTACTAGTCTTTGACCCCTGTTTTTCATAACACAACTGTGCCAGCCTTCCGAACATATGAGCATTTGTTCCAATCAACAAAGGGACACCATCATACAGTCCAGTGGGGGGACACACTAAGGCTAGGGTCTCTACTTGTTCGGCCACTCCAGCCACGGAGGTGGGGAAAGACAGCCAAATTCGGATATACCCGAATAGGGTAGGCCTTCTCACTTAACCCCCATACATGCAGTCCTTCTAATGGTTGTAAGGGTACGTCTGACAAATGCTTCTGATACCAATCTTGGAACATAATTGTCACTTGGGAGCCACTGTCTAATATAGCTCTTGTAGACACTCCGTTCACCTTTACAGTGGTCTCCATGGAGGGACCCACTATTCTGGACCAGTCTGGAGAGGCGGTAGTGGGGGCCTGGGCAACTGACCTTGCCACAAAAGGACGTGAATTAGCATTTTTGGTGCCCTCACTGGGATCATGTCGTGCACCTCTTAACCACTGATTTCTTCTCCGAGGCTCTCCTTGTAGCCTATATGCAACTTTGTCAGTGTCTTTTGGGACTGGCATTCCTTTCATGTGCCCATCTTTCCCACAATTATAGCAAAACATACTTTCTGGAGTTTGAGCTGGCGAGGCGCCACACTGGGAGCCAGTGCGGGGTATTACTAACTGGAAACCTTGGTGCCATCTCTGTCTCAAGTTGGATAAGCATTTGGAGACATCTCGTCAGTTTCTCCACTTCCATGGTCAGGGAATCGAGTTCGAGCTGTTATCAGCAGGAGATACATGGGTGGGTACCCCACCCCATAGCAGATGCAGTCGGATATAGGTCAGGGCCGTACTTGCAGGCGTGGCCTTCATAAGGGACTGTTTTTGAATTCCGGATCTCTCTCAACAGTTCGCCCCATTGTGACATATCTTTCCTTGTCAGAGCACTCATTGACTGCCAACCTCTGCCCTGAACTTCACTTGATGGGTCACCCTCAGTCACTCGGGTCGAGCCGCAGCTATTGGTGCAGGTCCCTCCCGAGGTCGCCTTTTCTCAGCTCCTCGAATTTCTCTCATTAACTCATCATAGGAGGGTGGGGATTCCAGTCGATCTGCCAGGCGTAACTGAAGCAACAGCAGTTCTGAGAAGGGGCAGACTTAGGATCCTGTCCAGCCTGGTTCTGTCCAGTTCAATCGCTGGCAAACTACCTTTCTGAGGCATTCTTGCAACAATTTTTCCAGCCGAGATACATACACAGACAACAACTCCTTGGTACTGTTGTGCATCTCTTACTCTCCACCATAGGTCCTCATCAGAATCTGGGCTCCCATACACATTCTCCAAGGCCTCAAGATAGGCCTGTGCAGTCGCTTCAGGGTTACTGGCCCGTTTAGCACGGATGGTAGCCAGGGCAGGACCTCGGAGGCTCTCACTAACCCTCTTTCGCTTTTCACCTTCCGAGCATTGCCATTCTAGCACTTGGGGGGCAACATAGTCTATCCAGGTCTCCCAGTCATCCTCCCCTTGGGGGGTGGGGAGGGTGCCAGAGAAGATCCTCAACCTTCGGTAAGAGTCGTGACTAATGGCAGGTGCAGAAATAGGAGTCTGCATTGGTTCAGCCACCATTACGGGCACTGGAGCAGGAGAGGGTGTTGGGGGAGGAACACCCCCAGGTGGCAAGAATAGTTTCTTCAAGTCCTCCACAGTTTTCCCCTCTCCCAGCAACCATTCAGCAAATTTCTCCTCAAAAGTTCTAGATAGTGGTGGGGCTGATTCCCCGGTCTTTACTGTCCTTAGTTATCACTCTCCAAGTAGTGAGGGCTCCCTCTGGGGTAATGGTCTGTGGCACTTTGGAGCTATCTATGGGATCCTTAAACTCTACTAGGGCCAGGAAAGTGTGGGTGAGCAGATTAGCATGCCGACCCACCACCACAGGGTTTTGTAAACCTTCCACCTTGGAAAGTACTCCTGCACAGTGTCCGTGATGATACCCAGGGGATGTCCAGGATAAGCATAGCATTTTGGGGTCGATCTCCTCCCAGTACACCACTCCACCAGCCGTGCACAGCCACTTCTGTCGGGTACCCATTTTTTTCTTAACAGTGGTTCATAAATATGGCCACTAGAGGACACACAATCCCAGCGGTGAGCCTCCAAGATGTAACCCCTAGATGGCGCTATCCCAGGGGCTACTACCCCTGCCTGATTTGCCACTAACAGGTTGAGGGGCCTGGATCCAATGGCGGGTGCCTCCACCCAGAGGTCAGGGTTTGCAATAGTTAAACTAACTTGGTCACAGCCCTCTGGGACACTGCAACCCCTTTTCTTCCCACTAGTGGCCCACACAATATATCAGAATTACCTTCACAGTATACACTTACCCCCAGGTCTGGTTCCGGCACTGACCTCAGTGAAATGAGATACAGTGCAACAATCACAGTACAGTACTTTAACATAGACAAATACCTCAGGCAGTATAACTTTGCTGAAACAAGCAGCTCTAATTTATTTAGGGGATATAACAAGGACAGGGGAAATCAGGTTAATTAGCTTATCACTCTAATAATCTACTTATGGCTCTGTGCACAGGCCTATCCCTATCAGTTACTGTCCCTGGGTACCCAAGCCCTAGTGGCTAGTCCAAACCGTGGCAGCTGGTAGGGGCCCTTTCACACAGAGAAAAGGAGAATTAAACAGTCAGCAGTACAGTAATTCCATTTGGATTTAATGGCAATTCAACAGGGAGCAACCCTGAATTAGTACTCACGACCTCCAAATAAGATAGGGTCCTTCAATGTCAGCAGGGCTCACTTGAGGTACACAAACCTCTTCACACATCCATATAAAAGAAAGCATTATACTCAGGCAGGCTGCATCTGTATCCCGATCGCAATTACTGCACAATACCCGGAGAACACACAGCAGATTCAGTTCCTGACAGACAGAGTGCAATTTTCAGCAATTCCTCCAGTCTTCTACAGGGTGAGCCTGGTTTCTACTCTTCAGAGATCCTTTGATTCTTTTCACAGGACGGATTCAGTCCTAACAAGCTGTTACACAAGCTGCAGACCGGAACTCTGGGCCCTACACGTTTTTTGACTAAAACTGCACACTGAAAAGCACAGGGCTCCTTCCTTCTTCACTGCCAAAGCTCAACTGAAACTCCAACCGACAAAAACCGGCACTTCCTTTGAGTTCCTCCCAGTTCTTGACTGGATTGGCTGTCACTCACAATAGACTGCTGCTGTTGGTCCAAAAGGCACTGAAGTCTAAACTACATCTCCCAGAGTCACTGCCCATACAATCCTCTTGTGGCTGGCTCAGATTATGAGTCCAAGTTCTGATTCAGTCCAAGGCACCATTTTAGAGCTAGCTTACCCCACACTGATTGGTCCAGTTCAGCAGTTCAAAACTAGAATGGGGAACTAGCAGACACAGTTCTGACTGCAAAGAAAGCAGGTTAGACAAACTGTAATTTCATTATTACTCTAAATAATTTCTGGCAAACAGTTACATCTTTCAGATAGGTTCCCTTTGCACTCCTAGTGACTGCAAAATGAAGTGAATTGGCAGCAGCTTGAGTGGTACTCAATCAAAGAAACACACAGTCCCCCATACAAACTAATTATGTCTGCAAGCAGACAGCTCTTAAAGAGACAGTACCAGAGGTTCTAAAAACACTCACTGATAAATGGCTTAAATGCCAAACACCATTCAGGCTTGGAGCATTCAAGCAAGCTCCTGGAAGTCTTTTGGGAACCCCCATTTGCAGGGGGGTTACACAAGGAAGATTGTTTTGCTATGCAGGAGGCGGAGGGACCTCCAGTGGAAGGTAATAAGCAATGGGGTGGAAGGAGTGGGGACCAGGCAGGACCAAGGCCCATTGTCAAGGTGAGGTAGTTGGGGGGTAGTAGGGGGAGAGGAAAGTTTAGGACCAGAGTAGGGGGATGGAGCAGCAAGGAGAGTGGGAGATAGGTATAGGGGTATGGAGGAGAGTGGGGATAAGGAGGAGAGGGGGATATTGGAGGAGTGGGGCTATTATGGAGGAGAGGGGGGATGATGGTAGGCAAGGCGAGGATGGGTAAAAGAGACAAGGGGAGGACAGAGTAGCAGGTAGGCATCTGGGGTAGGTACCGGTATCTGATTGGACAGAGATAAGTGCAAGGGGCACATAGGTAGGTAATATTTTTTTCAAAGACTGTTTTGGATTCCCCCTTTTGTGACAGGCTCTGGAAAGCATATAGCTAAAGAAGAGAAGAGAAGAGACTACAACAAAACAGTTCTTACCCAGAAGGAATAAAATGTATTGATATCACAATAATGCCAAGCATCATGGGAAATACATGCAAATCACCATGAAAGAATTAAGGCTGGTTCTGCTCTAACCAGGGATATATGGTGCGAAAATGCCTCTCACACAATTTGTAAAGGCCAAAAAACAGAAGACAGACATGTGTTTTGTCCTTCTCAGGACTCATCAGTGTGCCTCATTTATATCTCAACCCACAGTCAGGAGGATCCTGCCCTAAATTATGCTCTTACTGGTTTGGGTCATGGCGAACCTAAAAGTAGGAAAGCAATTCTAAAAGAAAAGGAACCTCAGCACAGTGCTTACCGAGTTGCTTTTCACGTTCCTCTCTGCGTTCCTTGACGAGTCTTTGTCTGTCGTCAACTTTTAGTACCGGTGACTCTGTGTAAATAAAACACAGAAAGTATAAAAACAGGACAAAAGACTTTGTTTAACAACCTGCAAAACAGCATAGTTTTAAAGAGCTATTTTACTGCCAAAACTATTGCTATTTTTAAAAGCAGTCAACCATTACCTTTTTTTTTAAATATCTGAGGTACCTTTTTCTTTTCCCATTGGTTAATTTTTATTTATTTTATTTATTTAAAAGTTGGTAACCGGGAAAAGCACACTGAGCCAAAGCTCATTTCCAGGTGCAACCCGGGGGTACAAACTGAAAGATAAATACACAGAAGTAATAGCATTTACAAATAATTAGAAGATTGTTCACCTGATGACAGTAGGTGTGATGTGTGGAACAGCACTCTGCCTGGCAGCTGACTTATCTAGCTCTGTTCCTTACATTACATCATTGGCACTGTGACTATACTGATTATGACCTCACTGCTGCTTAGGAACAGCTACTCAGTAGCTGCCAGGTCAGTCATCTGTGATGTCACTGTCAGTGAGATCACAGTGCTGATGATGTAGTGGGGGATAGACAGAGACAGCTGCCAGACTGAGAGCTTTTCCACACATCCACCACAATATTATGATATAGAAAACTTTCTAACGAGCAAAAGGAAAAAGAAAAATACTTCCGAAGTAAAAAGTTACAACTGACTACTTCTTAAGATTTGTATAATTTTCGTGTTTGCCTGTTTTGGTTCCACTAGCTCTTTTAAAAGAATGTAAGCCTTAAAACACGATGAGCAGGGGTTCAGTTGGACAGGAGCTCACAGCAAATCAGTTCCACCACCAATTTTGCTATGTTCGCTCATAAATTTGATACATTTAAAATATTCTGAACCCAAATTTTATTTTTTGCAGTTAATCATTTTTATTGAGTATCAAGAGATGTTGACAAGTATGCAACTTTACATACATTCAGTTTTGTTTTTTGCCATTTACAGTGCATAACTAAACAACCAGCATTACAAATGAAACAGAATCAAATACAGACAGGTGTACATCTTTACATGAGTAGGTCATAAACTATGCAATCTTCAGTTACAATCACATCTTGGTTTCTAAAATACCTAAGAGAGCAATGATGAAATCATACCACAGTAGGGGACTGACAGAAAAGAGGGTGAGGGGATATCATTCTTGGTTAGTACTATTGTGTGCTGTCATTCTTCCAGCTTGGGGGGGGGTTCAGACCCTGAATTTGCTCCTTATCCTACTCCCTCTGAGGGTAGTGCTGATGCGCCCAAGTCACGGAAGCTTCAGGAGATCCTTCATCCAGTCAGGGGTAGTTCTAGTTCTCTGGTTTAGGATAAATTGTAAGTACGGACCCCACATCATCTGATATTTGTGGGGTTTTTGTAGGGAAAGGTGTAACATCTTTGAATTAATTGCCAGTCCCTCCATAGCTCTACACCATTCCCCAAAGTAGGAGTAGGAGTGGATCTCTACCTTTGGAGTATTAATTGTTTGGCTTCTACTGAGACTTGTAAGAGCCTCTGCAGCTGTACCCCTCTCAACTGCACCTGGGGGGGAGGATATCTAGTAGTATCAGAGCAGGAGAAGGGTATATGTTAACATGTAGGATTTCTAAAACATGCTCAGACTACTCGTAACCAGAAAGGATGGATGGGTGGGCAATCACAAAGTATATGCAACAAATTTGCACCTGTGGCATCACATCTCCAACACTTGTCATTGGGTACTAACCCCATTGTATATAAAGCTGTGGGTGTGCGGTACCACAGATACAGGACTTTGTTTGTAACCAAGAGACTCCCCTGATCCTTGCAGACGTCATTAGCTAGTCTCCAGCATCCTTTCCACTCTTTGTCACAGATTGTGGTTTTTAACACCCCTTGCCATCTGAGTTTGGCCGGCTGAGTTGCGTCAGGGTCTACTTGCTTAATTACTGTCTGAATCCGACCTGCTAGGCCTGTTGGCTTTTGAAGCCAGATTGATATGGGGAGCCGAGGGTGGGTACTTGGGGGTCTTTTTTTACATGTAGTGCAGGTGCATTTTTTTTTGCCAGGAAATGTAGAGGCTTCTGAGTTGGAGATATCTCTAAAACTCATTTTTTGGTATAGCGTAGTTGTGCTGTTTGGAAGGATGCCAGGGTATATGGCCATCTGGGTCCAACGCCTCTTTAACCATGTGTATGCCCCCTTTCTCCATGACTCCCATACTACTGGATGATTATTTATCAATACATAGGGATTGTTCCAGAGAGGTGTATATACTCCTGGGTGTAGGCAACTCCTGGTTAGCTTTCCCACCTTCTGCCAAGTCATGTGGGCTGCCTGGATAGTGTGCCAGGCCTGGAATTGTTTGGGAAGCAGGGAGTTGAGATATACTGCCAGGTGAGCACCTTCCAACACAGCTGACTCGATCTGTACCCATGCAGGGAGCCCAGTTGCAGGCCCTCTAAACATCCATCATGACATGGCCGTCAGACTAGTGTATGAGTAGTGTTGAAAGTTCCTCCCCCTTTTATCTTTTGGTGCCCTTAGCTTTGCTCAGCTAAACCTAGGTCTAGCTGCACCCCAGAGGAATTTTTGAATTATCCCATTTAATTTCTGGAACCAGATGCCTGGGATTGCCACTGTCAGCTGTGACAGGATGTAGAAAACCCTCGGTGCAGACATCATCTTAATTATCTCTCTTTCTTGCGTACTAATGTTAAATTCGGATGTGTCCATCTGTTCATTTCTCTTTGCAATTTTTGGATGAGGGATTAAAATTGTTGGGTACCAGCCTGTGTAGTTCATTTGGGATCTGTATTCCTAGATACTTTGTTTCTTTATTGGCATAGGTGAGTCTCAATGTAGTCACCTGTTGGGGTAAATGAACCTTATTAAGGGGGAGAATTTCAGACTCCTTAATATTGATCCGGAGCCCGGAGAGGTTTGCAAAGAATTGCAAAAGTTTCAAAATGCGTGGGAGGCCTGTGTCTATGTCCTCTGTAAGGCTGAGACAATCATCAGCGTACATTTTTGTGCTATACTCCAATCCCCCTACTCTGATACCCTGGACCTGCATGTGGGAATGAATGGTGGCTGCCAGAGGCTCCATAACTATGACAGAAAGCAATGGGGAAAGACGGCAGCCTTGCTTCGTCCCTCTGTGAAGTAAAAAATGGGTCTGATAGGATGTTGTTCATAAGAAGCCTTGCTGATGGGGTTTGATAGAGGGTGCGGATCCAACAGCAGAAACTGGCTCCAAAATTGCACGTTTCAAAACTGTGTGCAGATATTCCCACTCCATGGAATCAAATGCTTTTTCAAAGTCCACTGTGATAGCTGCCATTGGAGTGGGAAGACTGGCTGCAGCCTGGATCAATGTAAGTAATGCCCTTATGTGGTCAGAACTCACTCTACCCTCCACAAAACCCACCTGGACAGGGTGAACTAAAGAGGGAAGGAGTTGATCTAGATGAGAAGCTATCATTTTTGCCAGAACCTTGGCATCCACATTAATCAGGGATATGGGCTGAAAACCAGCTGGCTTAGTGGGATCCTTTCCCTCTTTTGGGAGCACTGTAATTATAGCTTTCTGGAGTGTGGCAGGTAGACCTTTCTGTGCATGTGCGTTCTCAAAACGTGCACAGCATCAGTCGGGCTATAGAGTCAAGAACTACTTGAAAGACATCCACTGGGAAGCCATCACTGCCTGTGGATTTATGTGGAGACACTGCCAAAATTGCCTTATGGAGTTCCATTTCTAAGAAGGGGGCCTCTAGCCGCTACCATTGGATACCCGTCCGTTTGGGAAGAGGGAGGTTGTCCATAAAGTCTACAAAGGCCTGTCTGTCCCATGTAATGTGTGAGTCATAGAGATCCTTCTAGAAGGATGCCATAATCCTATTTATGTCCTTGAGGGAGGTGAAAACTTTACCTGTTTGGTCCGAAAGCTGTGCAATAAGTCTATCTGCTTGCTGCTTTCTTTTTTATTTATGCTTTATGCCCCCATCCTCTCCACTGCCTTCCTGATCCCCGGTACCCGTGGTGCAGCCGGTCGCAGTCCTGTTGCTGGCAGTCTTTGGCCCTGAGCCTGTACACCAGCAGTTTGCCGTTTTTCTCCCACAGGCCCAGTATTTGAATTTTGTTCCCTGTAGCTGTAATTCCACCTTTCTAGAGGCAAGGGAGTTCAAGTTGATTCTTAAAGAGGTGATCTCATAAACAAGTTTTGGGTTTTGCAGTGGTTTAGCATCTTTCTCATACATGGCTCCCTTCTTTTTTGCTGCCTCTCTAGGCTCTCTGCTCCCTTTTCCCTTTGTTTCCCTCGGTGAGAGGCACAGCTAATGATCTTGTCCCTTAGCATTGTCTAATAGGCCTCCCAAATGCTAGCTGGAGATGCTGACCCCTGGGGATTGTCACTAAAGTAGTTCTGGGATTCTTTTACCAGCCAATGAGGGAATTCCTTGTCCTGGAGCAGAAGGGGATCCAACCGCCATTGCATGGATTTAGAGGGGAGGGCATCTAAAGGACACTTTAGGACTATCGGGGCATGGTCTGACAGGTAGATCGGTGCTATAAAAGTCTCTGGTACTATGACTGTTATTCCTGGTGAGGTCAGCCAGAAGTCCAGCCTACTTACCATTGCTTTTGAGGCTGAAAAATAGGTGTAATCTTGTCCTGCTGGGTGGGCCGCCCTCAAGATGTCAGTAAGCTAGTGTAGAGACATAAAGCCTTTTAGAGCTACTAGGGAGTGGACACGTGGCTTGGGACTGGAGTTCGATTGGTCTCAGAAACGATCGCGCGTCAAGTTAAAATCCCCACCCAGGATGACATCCGAGTTGTTGAAGACTACTTCCATGATATTCTCTGAGAGCTTGTCAATAAATTCTGGGCAGTCATCGTTTGGGGCATACGCATTAGCTAAGATTAGATGGCCCTTGGGCGTGGCTAGCTTGACCAAGATCCATCTTTCTTGATCATCAGATTTTGTGTCAAGGATCGTCATCTAAGGTTTTTATGGCCTAATATGGAGACCCCTCTCTTCGCTGAGCTGGATACACTGTGTGCCTATCAGCCCACCCATTCCCTTTTCAATTTCAGGGCTTCCCTCTCAATTAACTTGGTTTCTTGTATGAAGGCAATATGAGTTTTCAGTTTTTCAGGTGGGACAGCACTTTTTTTCCTCTTCCATGAGGTGGCTGTGATTGAAGTACTATTGGCCATAATCCTTTCTTTTATTTGGATACCTACACTTAAAGGTGTTGTCTCCCTGAGAAACTATGCCTTATAAAATGCCTATTATCCTTTTTGCCACATTCAGCCCCTATATCCCTTCTTTTGAGATCCTGCTCAAGTTGCTGACGACCAGCTGTAACTGTTAAACCACTGTAATAGCAACATTCACACAATACTCCTTTTCCGTTTCTATTGGAACACATCAAGTTTATCTGCAAGTGTGCCCACCTTACTAACGTCAGATTACCGAGTAGGATTTCTTTTTTTGTGGGACATGAGCACACTTGAAATAACAGTAAGCAAATAAAATTACTGAGCAACAAAACTTCATAAAGCAACATACAGTAACTGACAAGTACTTTGTTTATATACACTTTAACTTTCATCAAGGGCCCCACAGTTTCTGTCTGGTTGCCTCTACAAAGGCTACCAATTGACCCTGGAGGACCCCCGTGGGTGCACTGAGTTGATGTCTGTACTAGTTTAGTCAACAATTTAGGGGGATCCTTAGTCGAACTGTAACCAGATGATTTACCTTCATTAGAGAGGGAAACTCCCAAGAAGCTCCATGGTTATGAACCAATTATGCTAGACCTGCATACAGACTGTTCAGTAAACCCCTCCATTTGGATCAGTGAATTGGCTGTGTAAAAGAAGGACGGCACTAAACCTGGGAGAGGGGTTTACTCTCAGCTTGTCTAGAAACCTCATATGGCCACCTAGCAATTACCCAGGGCATATGTCCTGGTCTAAAAGTGGGGCCATCCAAGGCTGCACCTGCCCGACCCGAAGATCGTGTCGTAAGGTGTGCTATCAAGCTGGTGGATTATATGCTCTGCCAGCATTCTCCACTTAGTCGGAGTTGGGAACTATCAATTCCTGTTGCCTTGCCCCTTTCTCCATAGCTCCTATTCGGGTCACCTCCCTCTAAGTGCTCTGACATACCAGAGGAGGATTGAGGAGGGGAACGGGTGGAGGAATGGCACTGTTCTGCTCAGTTGTAAGAGCCTCTGACTGCCTCCATATTCCTGGCACACGCTGGTGTATCAGAGGGGGGGTCACCTAATGCCCCCCTCTTTGCCAGTGGACCTGCAAGGCCAAAGGTTAAGGCAAAAGGAGGGTAAAAATAACCAAGTTCTACTACTGAAGTTGGTATGCAATTTGGCTTATTGTCAATTATAAAAAGGGTCTGAGAAATGGAGCTTTCTGATTGGCTGCAAACATTCTAACAGCCTTATGTTAATCTTTTATTAACATACATGTAGAGTTTAGACATAAGCTGAACCAGGTTTAACACTGTTTAAAAACCTGTTTTTATTATAATAGCAATAAGGCACTCCCAGGGATTATGTTAATAGCCAGTTAATCACCCTCTAGGGGCATGTGGCACTCGACTACACCTCATGCCACAGTACACCCCAGAAGGTGATTAGCAGACCATTAACATAACCCTTTGTCATGCCTTATTGCTTAAGTGTATGCTGCAGCCCCCATAATTGTACAAACATGTGCGCCCAGGAGAGCTGGAAGTACCGGCCCTTCCTCTCAGACAATATTGCAATGCTATCAACTGCTGATTTTCCCCTTGGGGTACCTAGACCAGCTCCCTCATTCATCTTACCCCTGTCTAAAATAACTGCCCATCCTGAATGAAACAATAAGTGTTCCCTAACATAAGGATGTAGCCAAACAGGGAACAAACTCTCTCTAACCTTGAGAGTGTAAATAGAGGAGGCTCTTCAGGGAATGCAAGTGTTCTGAGGGGACGCAGTTAGAGTTTGCTATGAGCATTATCTGTAACTGTAAAGGTACAGCCCTGTAACAACAGAAGAAATTAACAAATAAAACATCAGTGTGCCATTGCTTGGCGCCATCCATTGTGCTCGCTGACTCATGTCAGCCCTAGAAAGCAGCTGTTTCCAGTGTAGCAGTGTTCGGGTACCAATCAGTCTACTTTTCTAGGGAATTTTTTGCTGTAGGCTCTTGTTTATTCCCCAATCCCAGAAAACTCCAAAAAACATGTTCAGTTAAGTGGGCAATGGACCAAGCCTGACAGTACATGTTATGCTTGGTGAAGCCCAGATTGCGGCCGCAAAACAGTGCGTAGGCCCACACCACAAGGAGCCGTTACCAACTTTACAAGGGCTGGATCACCAAGGAGAATTGTGACCAGTAGGTCTAACTCCTGTAAGTGGGAAAGGGGGTTTTGCACCAAAAGAGAGAACATACTCACAGTTTCTTGGTGGTTCAGTGTACAGTACCTTGAATCGCGGACAGCTCCGTTTTTTTAACAGGATCGGGTAGAAGCTCACTGGCCTCTCCGTTCACTATGCAGTCAGCCCATTCTTGGCAAATTGGGGCCCAGTTGTTGTAAGTTTCAACAGTTGAGGGAACATCTGGGATTTTAACTTCTGCTGCTCGACAGGTTGAGTGCTGCAGGCATCAACTCCTGAAGGGGTGCAGTGCGATTTGCCATTTTTACAGGGGTGACACTCAGGGAAGCACTGCTGGCCTGAGATGACTGCTGGTGGCTCCGGAGGCTACGGGAATGGGCTCTGGGTGTTGGTGTCTTTGGGTTTGCAGGCACCTTATCCCTTCTTGTCTGCCCTGTTGGACCTATTGTCATGCCTCAATTGGAGTCAGGTCTGTTGGTTGAAGTGTATCACTTGGCTGAGTCTCCATTGGTGAAGAGACAGGGGCCTGCCAGACTACACCACGCGGTGCCAAAGGTTTCTGAGAGGTTTTGACTCTGTCCTGTTGGATTTCACATAGGAATTGTTCCACTTCAGCAGGGTTGTTAAACAGCAGATACTCATCATGGTACTGGACCCTCAGCATTGAGGGGTAATGGAGGGAGGCAGGGATATTCAATCGGTAGAGCTCTTGCTTCACTCCATAGTATGCCCAGTGCTTCCGGGAAAGCTCCTGCGAGTAGTCCTCAAACAACTGGATTTTATGACCCTCCCAGAGCCCCTTCTTTCCCTGGCAGTATGGAGAAACAACCTTAACTGGGTATTTTAAAAATCTGCACAGAATTGGAAGAGGGCGCTCACCCTCCTTGGGCTTAGGCGCAAGGGATCTATGGGCCCTTTCAAGTTCAGGAGGGGGTTTGTTGCTTAGCTTGAGCAAGGACGGCCAAAAAGTCTGTAGGAACAGAATCATGCCTTTCCCTTCTGCCCCCTCAGGTACCCCAATAATCCTGACATTGTTACGTCTGGCTCTGTTCTCCAGGTCGTCTACTTTATGCAGCAAATATTGAAGTTGATCTTGTAGGTGTTCACAGAGGTGTCCTTGGTGTGTATGCAGGATTTCTTTATGGGCATTCACTGTGCATTCCATGCCCACTACTCGGGCTGTGAGTGTTTGTACCTCTGCAATTGTTTTTGAGGTTGTGGCTTTTAGTTCTGCAGTATCTGTTAGTATTTTATTAAGTAATTCAGTGATACTGGCCATCTCGGATGAGACTGTAGCTGCCCCTGACCGTGCCATCTCTAGCTGATTGCAATGCCACGTGGCTGTTAATGTGGGTGTCAGCCACCTGGTGGAGTAAACTACTGCCTCAGGGATGTTGTCCCTGCATCCCCAGTCAGCCCACGAGGGAAGTGCTCAAAAACATACTCGGATTAAAAGTTCAGTTAGCCAGCAGCTAACTGAAGACAAGACTGGTTTCCTTTAGTAGCTCTGGGTTAGCAGTTGTTGCAGGCAGTCCACTCAAGTCTGACGCTACAAGCAGGTTGACAGATGTGGCAGATAAGATTTCCCGGGGTTCCATCTTGTAAGATTAAGCTGTCACCATTTTGCTTGGCAAGCTCCGCCCCCCCGACCCCAAATTTTCAACACAGCCATTTTTTTTACACCACCTCAGCAACACGACAGCTGTCATTTTTCAAGTCCTGGCCAAACTGTCTTTTCGTACCTGTGGCATGAAATGACGTTGCGGTGGTGCGGAATCACGTTTTGGCAGGCATTTGAAAATTTTCAGTACCGGGTATATGAGGTGGGGTAATACGAAGGCTATGCTGACAGTTTGGTCAGAATGGCAAATACAGTCTCAAAACTCTTTATACAGTGTCTGTTTTATCAATGCATACAATTTAAAGTAATAATTATATGGTTTAAAGTCAAAATACCCAGTTTAGAAAATTGTTAATCAAAATCTGCTGATTACTAATCATTTTTCACTTTGATTAGCAAAGGCCGCTAATCAGCTCTCTGACACTAATTTATGCCTTGTAGTCTCACCACCTAGGAATAAGTTCCACCACTTATAAATCTAGATGCGAGTGTTACCCCACCTAAAAATGTACAATTTAACCACAGATGAGATGACAATTCGTGCGGCTGTAATGGGATGTATGTACACCTGTGGTTCCCCTGAAGCATGAGGTGAAGAAGAGAGATTCCAAGCACCAACAAAGTGTGAAATTCTCACAGATTAACAGGTCATCATTTAAGCAATAAGATGTAACCCCTAGGTGGCGCTATTCCAAGGGCCACTCACCCTGCCTGCGTCACTAGGTGCAGGTTAAGGGGCCTGGGTACTGAAAATGGGTGCCTCCACCCAGAGGACGGGGTTATTGGTAGCATAGCTGACCTGGGTACAGCCCTCCAGGACACTGTAACCCTCCTCTTTCCCCTTTAGTGGCCTAAGCAATGAACAACAGACACAGTTACAATAACCCCTAATCAGCATACAAATCTCCACTCTGTTTGCACTTACCACCAGGGCTGAGTCCACCAGTTCGACCCTGGAGACCCCCTGAAAAATAAGGTTAGACACAGCAGGTAACAACAGTACAGTGCTCCTTGTAAAAATGGAACCACAGTCAAGTTAAATGCAAAAAGAATTAGATCTGATTTATTCAGGGGGAATGAACAAGGGAGGCGCATGATTTGGCTGATTAGTTCTGCAACCGATTCAATCAGGCAATCATGCATTCACTTTAGAGTCCCTTCACAGTCACACACTCTGGGTACCCAGTTGGAAAAAAGGTAGGCTAGCCTGACACGTTGCCTGAGGTAGGCCGGCATTGCAGCTGGTCGGGGCCCTGTGATGGAAAGAAGGAGCATGCACAACCACACACAATTTGTAATCCAGAGCATGGAGGCTCAGTTCATGACAAGAAAACAACAATTGAATCAGATGACAACACTTTTGATTTAGCCAATGTTGCAGAGAGCTACCCTGGTGTTTACTCACGCTACCCACTATGAAACACAGGAGGGAAGAAATGGAGACTGCAGGTCGACAAGCCGATGTGCCAGGAGAAGCAGGGCCCACATGATTCACCGAGGTGTCGTTCCTGTTCGAGATGTTGAGCAGGGGGCTGATCCCCGGGCGAGTCTCTCGTCGATGGTCTTCTTCAGGTAACAGGGCAGTCACAATCCGGTATTTCTGGTTACTAGTTGGTTCGGATTCAGTCCGATTAATTTCACTAGCAGATCCCTCAGAAGGGAAGATGAAGCAGGCAGGACAGACACAGCCTTCCCACCAGTTTACTGTGCTACTACGCAGGAGCAGTTGCTCGAATGTCTTGAGCAGTTCACGCTCTCAGCTACAAACTCAGACTGACTCTCTGCTGCAGGCAGCACCGGGACTTCCTTCTGATCCAAAAAGGGTTTGGTTGGTTGATTCATCTGTCTGTCAAAGCAAGGGCTCCCCCTCCAGGTCCATTTAGGAGCCGAAATGAAACAACTACAATTCCTACAGAAATTCACTCCCACAAGACCCCTTGGGGCAGACTCCATTTTAAGGTCCCCAAAAGGTACTGATTGGTGCAATACAAAAATGTTCACGCTGCAAAGAAAGGCAGGTTAGACAAACTATAATACCATTATTATTAGAGCACCTAATCAGCAAACAATTGCCAGTTCTAACAGAGCTCCCTCTGCACCATTAGCGATCGCAGGACAGAGCAATATTATTGCAGCTTAGGTGGGACTCGAGCCTGGAAACCCTCAGCCCCTACCCAGATTAATTATACACTACAAAAATAATGTCTCTTAAATGGACAGGCATGGAGCCTAACAGGGCACTCACATGCAAGCACTTTTACACTTGTAAAGACACTGAACGCCCGCCTGGCAGTGGGCATTTAAGCACATCCAAGGAAGACTTTTGGGAACCCCATTTATAGTGGGGTTACAAAGGCATAACAGGAGGTGCATTATGGTGGGATAACGGCCCACCTTGGGTGGGCTGAAGCACAAGGCGAAGCCATAATGTACTCCCTGGAGTGCCTTATTGTGATTATGAAATAGGTCCTTTTTAGTAAGGGAAAGGGAAAGGGGAAATTGTTTAACCAGGAGAGGCACACTAAGCTGGAGCTTGTTTCCGGGTGCGACCTGGGAGCACAAGGAAGTTAAGTGACTTGCTCAGGGTCACACAGTATGCAAGTGGAAGCTGTGGGATTCAAACCCAGGTCTGGTCTGCTGGATGTCACCAGGTTTGCAGCTCAGAGCCTTAGACCACTGTCCTATACTGCCTCTATACTCTATATACTATAATGCTATAACTGCATATATTTTTTAAACACATTTTTCTTGAGCTACTTTCAGCTGGGCCATTGTGCTGGGATAATGGCCCAGCTGTAAGAACCTTTTGGCCAATCAGGAGCCAACATTCTCCCTACCCATTTCATAATTACACTTATAGTACATATTGAACGGTAATCATTTTATAAACATCAAATCTATATTGCCTTTTCTTCGATCAGTGATTACATAAGCACTGAATGATTAGGACCTGATTACAGTGCAATACTTACAGCACAACCCAGATGCCATAAACAGATATGCATCTGGACCAGTATTTAGCAGAACAGCTTAGGACAGTGGCATACAGAAGGAAGGGTACTTTCCCAAGTGGAGGTGATGTCAGCAGTGATGGTATCAGGACCCAGCAGTGGCAGGTCAGTTACCACTGGGAAGTGGTGGGCAAAGGAAGGATTCTCCATGCTATGTGCACCCCTACCAGGGCAGGCAGCAGTGAAAGAGGCAGCAGTACTGGGCCCTGGCCTGCCAGGGCATGCAGCTGAAGGTAACACTGGGGTTCTAATGAAAGGTCCCTCCAATGCTGCCAAGTATTAAGATCCCTGCCAGGGCAGGCAGTAGCAGAGCACTGAGGCATAACCCCCCCCCCCAAATGGGGGCTTACCTTGTTGCCTGCTTCTCCCATTGCTCCTGTCCACAGAGCGCCTCCCAATGCGATGTAGTTCACCGTCACTACCCAGAGTCTTGTTTTGCCCTTCTTGGGCAACTGGAGCTTTGTGGGGCTGCCACCTTCTCCCTCCCACCACTTCACGGCCGGGTGAACAGCTCCTGTACTCCAGAGGTGCTCCAGGTGCCTCGAATTGCCCCCAGCACCTCTTCAGCCTTTCTAGGGCTTGTGGAGCAAAATCGCAGGCCACCAGCATTCCAGGGCTGGCTGGTGAGCTCACATGTGTGCGAAAAGGCACGTTCTGTTTGGACCACAACTGCGGTCAGGAGTTGGTTTCTCTGGAGTCCTGGCCCCTGAAAAGGCTGGCATGGGGGGGGGGGGGGGCAGTGACTCAGGCAGACCGGAGGGAGCCACATTTTAAATAAATAAACAGTGCCGCGTGCGTTAAGTGTAGCAGATCCAGCCCTATGAATGTTAATGAGGCTGACATTAATATTCATAAGCGGGTTTAATTCTGCATCAAGGGCTGCAACGTTTTAGAGGTACTGGCCACTATAAAAATGTCAATAATAGTATGGAAAGGACAGCACCTCTATGGACACAAAAAGGGGCTAGTGTGTAAAGGGGAAAATAAGTAAGATAAAATAAATAACCTGGCTGCACCAGTATTAATGTTGGGACTCGGATAAAATGCCTGTCTGCTGCTTGAGGCACTTGATTTCGGCAGCAGTGATAGGCTTAGGATTGAACCAAAATGTTTATGCTGGGCAGCGATTAAAAGGGCACACCAAGGGCTATTGAACTGTGGGCAAGTGGGCAAATAAAGTAAATTGTCTGGCTGCACCAGGACTTTATATTTGGGACTGAGTTAAATTTGCAAAGGGACTGTGTAAGCAGCAGCCATTTTAGTGCAGCAACAGCCAATCAGAAAGCCAGGGTTTTCAGCCAGGACTTGTGGGATTTTTGCCAAGAGTCTTATGGGACATAACGAAGTGCTTATGGGAAACTGCAGGGACCTAATTTCAGAAGACAAAACAAGGAGCCCTATTGTGCATCAAGTGAGACTAATGAATATTCGTTTTAAGGACTGACAAGCAGAATCAGCCAATTACAGTACGAGCAACAAATAGCTTCAGCCAATCAGGAGCCTCAGAAGGACTCCATAAAAGAAGTGTTTTTGGGCTGTGCAAGAAGAGGAGTTCCAGCGTGGGACCCCCACAGGGGTAGGGGCTCAGGCCCTTTGCTCCAGGATGGGCCTAGTGATCCAGTGCAAGCCCCTCCACATGGGAGGGGACTTTCTTCTGCCAGAGAGACAAAGTGGCTGTAGGCAACAGAAGTCGCTAGCCTGGGGGTTGCCAGAGATTGTCCTCCAGGGCTGGCTAGCATCTTTCCACATTTCGGGGAAAATGTGGGCAACCTGAATCTTCAGCTGTGGGCGAGCTACACAAATGTCTGACCTCAGCAGTGAGAGTGCTGAAGCAAGCCTGAAACCTCAGGGAAGAGAAAGCCATTTCTGCAACGTTACCTGAGTGACTAAATCAGTGTCTAACAAGCACAAGTTTGAGAAAGTCCGCAAGGGGCAGAGAAGCCCAGCAAGCTTAGGATGTGACTGTGTGTCTGCACCTGATCAGAGCTTAGAAGAGGGAGAACGTTTACTGACGGAGTGACAGTGGATGGTCCTGTCTGAAAAAATGCTGTTTGGGACTGTGTAAATTGCCACAGGACTGAATGAGGAATTTTCTGACCACGCGGAATTTCTCTGGACAGTGCCTGGTGGGCCAGTAACCGTCTAAATGTCCAGTTGGGAGCTGCAAGCACCATCAAGAGCCACAAGGGACTGTGTCTGTGTATCTGTGAGCCTGAGAAAGCTGTGAAAACTGTCTTTCTGCCAAGTAATGTACTGTGAGCCTAGAGAGCTATAGGAATCAGTTGAGTCTAAGTAAAGTATCCGAATCTGGAAAAAGGTCTACAGTTCCAGCTTTGCCAACAAATAAAGTCTGTTAAAGTAGCAAGCCATGCTTCAAGCACAGTCAATTTTTAAAGTTGTTCCAAAATGGTGGTGAGTCGTGCTTCAAGCTCAGCCTAAAAAGTGTCTCAAGTGGTAAAAAGCAAGTTCCAAGTTGCCTGGTGTTGTGCAAGGGAGGCATCTAAGCTCCTCGCTGTCTGCAGGGACGTAAGCATTGGGGTCCCTGGCTTTAGGGAGCAAGTACCCTCCATGTTGGGAGTCCGCATGAGCAAGCAAAGGAGCAGGGTGGCTACGCTGGGCCCTGGTGAAGGATTATGTGATAAAGAGATATAAATGCACTAAGCGTGATAAATGTGCTAAATGCTACAAAACCATCGGATTGGGTTTGGGACACAGCCTGGTAGTGTGCCGCCTTGGCACTGCCATATAGCCTGGATGTGAGGTCTGAGACATGCCAGCCCGGGTCCCAACCTGGTCTATCCAGTAAAGTGATTCCAGCTCAGAAAGGGGCATTGTTCAAAAGATGCAAAGAGTGTTGTTCCCACCTGCAAATGCTGCACCATCTGGCAGTCAGTTTGGGAGTATCTCAGCTGCAGGCTTTTGCCAACCTCCTTGTCTCCCAAATCAGAGTGCCGCCTGCTGTAATCACTGAAATTTCTGCTACAACCTGTTTGTGACTATCCAGATGTGACTTTTGATCTGTGAGTATAAAGGGCCGATGCCCTGCCATAAAAGCCAAAGGGGACTGTATCTAGTTAAAGTGTTTAACTAGACTGGGCCATCCAGCCACGGACACAGTTGCTATTAGTCTAAATAAGTGTGCTGCATATGTTTCATCTGCTTGTTTTCTTCAAGGGCCCCAACTAGCCGGCCAACATACAGCTGCACCGAGTAACAGGCCTGCACCTTTAAGAACTCTCATTACTGGGTACCCAGGTATTGCATATGGGATTGCAGGGTTCTGTATGTTTCTCGGAACTGGTACAGTGTGGGCAATTGTAAATATGTTTTGCCATAACAGTAGCTAGCTAGATAGCCAGAGCTCTGACTATCTGAGAAGGTTGGTGGGTGCCACTGTGACTTAAGGTGTAAATCCAAACACAAAGTGATTATTGGATTGTTTTAAACCAGATCAGTCAAACCAATACTACTGCTTATCAATTGTAAATAGCATAATCTCTATTCTTATTTACCCTTCCTAGCCCTTCCCTATGTAAATAAACTGGTTGGTTGTTCTTGCAGATACCAGTCTTGTGAGCATATTATTGGTAGCAAGTCATTAAGTCTAAAATATCTTAACTGTGGAAAAATTTTATTGGGTCATGTTTGGGTGCCATCGGTGTAAGGTGGGTAGGTACAGCATTCCAGAGGGTTGCACCAGGTTAAAGCTAGCCCACTGAAAGGTATACTCTGGGTGGAGGCACTGCGCCATATGTTATCTTGGGAAGAACCAGTTTTAAAGTTAATACTTGGAACCCAGGCCCCTCAACCTTGTTAGTGGCCACCAAGGCAGGGGTAGTAGCCTGAGGTATAACAGCACCAGGGTTACAGAGGGAACAAGGCACTACATGAACCCCCTCATTAGGGCATGCAGTGACAGGAGGGATGATGGATTCAGTGGGACAGGTGACCCAGGGCATGGATGTAAGAGGTTGGGGGCTCTGCATGTTTTTGGTTTTTTTTTTCTGTTTGGGGGTCAGGGTTTTGGCATCTCAGACCAAACAAATCAAAATTGAAACAAAGTCTGACTTGATTGCAGTGCAGTGACACTGGCAGTGTCAGTGGCTCAGTAGGTAGCACACTCGCCTCTGAGGCCGGGACATCAGAGGGCTGTTGGTTCAGTTCCCACATCTGGCACTTGGGTTAATATCCCAGTACTGACACTGTAGTGCAGCATGAGAGGGGTGCTGCATTTCTGAGGTGCTGTCTTTCGGATGAGACGTTAAACCGAGGTCCCATCTACCTAGATTGGTGGAGTTCAGGTGGATGTTAAAGATCCCATGGCACTTATCGAAAAGAGTAGTGGAAGTTTTTATTGAACATCAACTGAACAGAAATAGAAAAACAAAAATGATACAGAGAAAAATATAAAACACAATATAATTAAGTAACAGGAAAATCAGAATCAGTTATCCAAGGTAACAGTGTCCATAAGTCCAACAAGGAGTCAGACGGCAAATGCTCTGCCTCTGAAAAATATATGGCCTTCAAATCATGTTCGATCCTTCGAATAATGGTAAGAAGAGGCACATCCTGATTCTGTAAATTAAACAGACAACGAGCATTCCACACATGCCATTTGATTATTACAAAATCAAATTCAACGTATTAATATTCCAATGAGACCAAGTGAGGGGAAAAACATACATCAAATTGTCATAAGTAATGAGAGCAAACAAGGGTTCACGCCATCTGGCAGCTAATAGAGTCCAAAAGAAACAATAAATGTACATAGAAAAAAGGTGTGAAATAGTTTTTCTTGTTGCTGACATTCAGGTCTGGAACAAAATCTGTCCTGTAGTGATTTGTGGTTATGATTACATTTGACGCTGATAATGCTCATGGCAGCTAAGCCAATGCAAGTCCCACATCTTTTGGGGAACCCTAGAATTATGAAGTAAAGTGAGCAAAGCAGGGAGATGTTGCGTAGGACATTTGGGAAAAACAACAATCTCCAAACATACACGGTCCACTAAATACTTATACAATGATTTTCTGGAGACAGTTATTAGCATATGGCTAGTAATCTGCCAGTGTTTCAAATGAAAAAAACTATCCCTAACATAAGCAGAAATCTGTGGGGAACGTGTTAAAACCGTCAATTTGTTAAGTTCCCATTTATGAAACCACGGACCACAGGATTCAAGAAACCAAGGTTCCCAACCTCAATCTTGGTTAATCAGCAGGGGTCTAATATTATAAAACAAGAAAAAACTAGTATAAAAAAGAAACAGGTTGGACCATAGCTAGGCCTCCATCCCGAATAGGTACATAGCTGATCTGGCGTTTAATGGGGTTCAGGCGGCTACCCCATAGGGCTTGAAAAAAAAGACTAAGCAATCTGGTTTCAAATTGCCGGGGAGGGGGGAAAAACATAAGCCAGAAAGAGAAAAAGGGGAAGCAGAAAGGTTTTATCATGTAAATCTTTTTCTTACTCATCTGCCATAATTCCAACGTGCAACCATAATCTGAGCATAATCTAATTTGGGAGTCCAGTTAAGGACATCTAAAGGACCAGTACCGTATAAAATGCCCAAAATCCTAATAGGGTCATCCACAAAGTCTAATGTCAACAGAAGTCTCATCTACAAAGGGAACCTAATCTACGGCCTACACATTTATCAAGATTAAGGGTCGAGCAGAAACAGCCCCAAACTTGGAACAATGCCATAATGCAGAACGACGGAGGCAACATCAGCCACCATGAGACTCATATCAGCCTGTATAGGCCAACAGGAATATGGGGCTGAGGGCGGCATAATTGTGGGGGCAGTAATTAATTAGAAAGCAAGTAAGTGATCCAAAAAAACATATAAAAGTGGACTAAGGGACAGCCCTGTCTAACCCCTCTGTGTAGAGGAAGCATAGGGCCCTTCCATCCATTGACCAGTGGGACAACAGTTGCAGACCGATATAGCAACCGAGTCTAGTCAGGTATAATCAGGTACTTTATAATATCAAGAGTAGACCATAAAAATCATGATGTACAGAATCAAAAGCCTGCCGTTTGTCCAGTGAGAATATGAAACCATGTAAAACATTAGAATTTCCACGCTCAATCATTTCTCTAAGTAAAATTAGATGGTTCTGAATACATCTCCCAGGGACACTGCAAGATTGTGCGGTAGAAATCACATATGGGGCCAATTTAGAAAGTCTAAGGGCCAAAATTTTGGTCAATATTTTAAAATCAGTATTTAAGAGGCATAAAGGTCTCCAATTGGAGAGCAATCTTCTATCCCCTTTTTTATGTAAGTAAAATAAACAACCCATGTTAAAGTCTAAAGGAAGATGTTCGCACTGTAGAATAGAATTATAAACTGTAGCCAATTCAGAACTCAGGTCAGCAGAAAACAATTTATACAGCTCACTGGAGAGACCATCCAGGCCCGGTGTCACTCTTGGACGTAAAGACTTGATTACTGCTTCAATTTCATGTGCTTGTATCTCAGTATCTAACATTTCTACAACAGAAGAAGGTACATCAGGAAGTTGTAAAAAGGAAAAGTAGTCCATTATGGATGCAGATGGGGGGGGGCATGGGACCAAACAGCTTTTGTGTATAACAGGTAACACGGTGCCTGATATCCAAAATATCAGTGATCTCGGTGAAACTGTCATCAAACAGCGTAGTAAAGGTTTTACTCTCTACTGTTCGCCGAATAGAAGCATATGGACATACTGCGTCACGGGTACCAGAGGTCCCAAAACGCTGTTGATGCTGAACAGAATTAGCCTTCAGAAGGTGATAATCCATCATGCGCTCCTTAAGAGTACATATTTGGGTGGAAAAATCATGGCCAGTTTCATGAGATAAAGTAAGTAATTTTTGAAGTCGTCGTCTGTTAGTGTGGTAAAGGAAATACAATGAATCATGATGATGTTTACTAAAATTTTTAAATAAAGTTCGAGTCCAGATTTAGTATCCCGCCACCAATCCCAGGGGCATCATATAAAAAAATACAGTCTTTGAGTATGAATATATTCAGTTAAGTGACTTAACAAGCAGAATCAGATAACAGGAAGCATTCAGTTTCCAAATGCCAGGGCCAAAACGAGATGTCAAGGAAGGGCCTAAAGAAATAGATAATAAATTATGATCCGAAAATTCCATAACTTGAATTACAGCATCAGAAAGTTGAAGGTGGAAGAAATAAAAAAAAAAAAATCATCTGGGTTGCAAGGGGCCTTTGTGAAAAGTAGGAGTATAATAACCGTAAAAGATAAATATGCATCCTGTAAACCTGTGGAATGGAGCAATTGTTTTAGAAAATTTGTGTCACAAAACAACTTAGTAGTCTTTGAAGTAGAAGACTTATCTTTAGTGGATAACCCACAATTGAAATCACCCCAAAATCACATGCATTGATGTGTATAAATAGGGTTGAATCAGTTTCAGTAGTTCAATTCTGTGGGATTTCAATTGAGGGTAATATTAATAATCCGGAAAGGGACAGAAGAAATCAAAATATCCAACAACAGAAGTCGACCTGGGAGACATCCAACAGTTTAACAACAGTAACATCAGGTATACTAAATAAAATACCCAAACCAGAACAAGAGTCCTGTCCAAAGGACCAAGAGAGCCCAGAGGTCCAGGCACGAGTGGCCCTGGAAATTTCTGGAAGAGCATGGAAATGTACATCTTGTAAAAAGATGAGACCAGCTGTCAAGCCAGATAAAAAGGAAAAAACTGCATCCCTCTTAGCATGCTTCTTTATACTGTTAACATTAACAGTATGCACTGAGAAAGCAGAAGACATGAAACGGGAAAGTGAAAACAAAAACTCAAAAGTCACCTTAACCTACCTTTCCTAGTGGTACCTTCCCTATGTTTCAGTTTTGCCTTAGCTTTCCTTTTTTGAGAACCAATATTATCAATGGGTACTTCAGTGTCCGTAGTCACATCAGGGTGGGAGGAAAGAACAGAGGATGTATCAGAGTCCGTGTTGTCCTGAGTGGCGAAAACCTCAAATTTATTCATATGAGTCACAGTAGAAGATTTCAGGGCCTTAGAAGAGGAGAAGTCCCTTCTTAGATCCTCGTGTAACTCTAACAAAGGTTCGGGGGTCCATGGAAGACCCAGAAATACTAGGCAAGACAGAATAGGGACCTCTTCTGAGGTAGAAATAGGAAGATCAGAGGAAGGGGGAGGGAGAGCTGTAGTAAAGGTCTGTGGTTCCAAAACAGGAGCAGACCGGTCGTGTAAAGTAGAAGAGGGGACAACAGCAGGTACAACAAGGTGAGGGAGGGGTACGCGTTGAGGTCTAGAAAGAGTGTCAGATAAACGAGAATGTTGTGCGACAGTAATAAGCAAACGTTGTTCTTCCCCATCAGCAAGAGTCAGGGAGTTGTGAGCTGCCCAAGTACAAGTCTGGAAAGTGTGCCCCAATTCGTCACAAAGGACACAAAGAGGTTCATCCACACATTGGGAACCTGCATGGCCAAGGTTACCACAAACAGAGCATTTAATCTTGTCACAGACACTACTGATATGATTCGAGAGCCACATCTGTAGTAAGCTTTAGGCTGGCCGGGGTAAAAGAACTCCCTGTCTTTCCCAAGCATAAAGCTGTTAGAATGCTGTATTCAACCTCTGAAGCATAACCTCGCTCTCCACCCACCCGTCCAGATATTCTCAGAATCAAAGATAGCCTCAGGGTCAGAAAGGACAGTACATCTTTGCTTTAACCAGACAGTAATATCATTAAGACTGACACCTTCATTACGAAACAATATAGTAACAGTTTTCTGAGTAGGTTTAGTTAAGGGAATGGCATTAAACGGTGACCATAAAGGAGAAGTTTTAAGCTCCTGATATTTTCTCCAAAACTTTTCTAAACCAGTGATAGTTTTAAACTAATATCAAAATGAGACTCTGAAGAAACATGAATTAAGGCATGAATCTCAAAAGCAGCAAATTGCATAGAATCCTTCAAAAGAGTGCAACCTACAAAAAATCGGTCAGGAAAGTCAGTTAAGCCCCCCAAATAATGCAGTCGAACAGCATTGTGTCTTTTAGCTTGATGTACAGGGGGTTGAAAGCATGCAGCATAAGTTTTAGGGGATGAAGCAGTAGAAGTAGCAGGAACTGGACGAGACACAGGGTCCCAAAGAGTCCGTTGTTCTTGAGGCGTCGAGGAAGCAGGACCAAATTTCAAAGTCGGGTTCTGAGTCAGAAGAAGTTCAGTTGGCAAAGAAAGATCAAGAGAAGCAGCAGAGTCTTTCAAAACAGGAGAGGCCAGCAGTTTGTCAGGTGGCCTAGTACAGATCGGGGAAGAACCAGAACGCCAAGTCCCAATGGTAGGATCTTTCTCCCACCCAGCCGCTTCCAGGGCCGACTCAACAGACCAGTCCGTCGAGTGCAAGGCATCAGGAGGAGCAGAAGCAGGCACCTGTACAGAAGAAATTTCTGGAGAAAGCTGAGCAAGAGGTGCAGTCAGTACAGGCAGTAGGGAATGAGGAGGGTCCGTAGCAACAGGCAAAGAATGCGGAAGTGTCAGAATCGGTGAAGAGACAGTAAAACAATCTTTCCCAGATGGTGAGTCAGTAGCAGCAGGTACAAAACCAGACTGAGGCTTAAGGGCTAACAAACGCTGTCTGGCAGTGAAATAACGCTGTTCCTCAATTTTAAGTAACATATCTACATTTATAGAAACAGGAGGAGAAGACTCACGTGTATCCATAGTAGCAGGGCTAGAAGACGTTGTAAGCACAGTTTGAGGAATACATGAAGGATCCACAGGCAAACACTGCACACAAGTATCCACAACAGCAGCAGGGGAAGTATCCAAAGGCACAGAAGAACCATATTCAGTAGATTGCAGCACAATAGGCGTAGAAGATGGGGTCTCTCTCAGAACAGAGACAGAGAAGAGACCAGCTCCACTGCCTCCAACACCTCCATGTCCTCCACAGCATGTCCAGCGGGCAGCCATCTTGGTCCCACATGAAATGGGACCCTCTGCTTCCAGGAAACAGAGTAGGGGAATTTCCCTGGTGTCCTGGGCAAATTTCCCTCATTCACTTAAAATACCACCAACAGCTTAATCTGGTTCAAGGTCAGCTGGCATTCATCTGTATCCCCCTCCCCCGGGTCATGCCTGAAAATAGGCAGGATTTGTCTAGTGCACTTACCCGGTCAACAAAAACTAAATAAATACATAAATAAATTTAACTCATTCACAAACAGCTTGAACCAAGTTAAAGAGCAGGTTCCTAGTTCCTGCCCCCCGACCATATTACATAGCTCACCTTGCCCATAGTCCATTGCCATGCATATATTCATTTATTTCTTCAGTTCTAATAAGTTATAGTGCTCATAAACTTGCCCCTGGCCACCACAGCCATAAATGGAGCCACTTCTGTAAGTGGACGACATGCCCTCATGTAGTCACATGCAGCCCCTTTTTGTGATGTCATAAAATGAACGCCCCGTGTGCATGCCTCAATCAGTAAAATTGGGGTAACTTTTCTATACATTTTGGTAGCATATAGAGTTGGGATTTTAAGAAATCAAAGTGACCGCTCGACTAACAAGGACTCTGTAGCCGGCTCACTGGCGCAGAGGGTTGAGGCACTGGACGCCACACCTCACGCCACGCGGGCGACAGGAGTTCAGGAATGGACTCGGGCCACTGGGGGTCAGCTGAGGGAGGGAGAGGATCGAGCGTCTGGAGGACTGCTCTCCTCTCCCGGGGTGGGTTGAGGGCTTGCACTGCACACCAGTGGCTCCTGGTGGAGATTGGGGAGGCACTGTAGTTAGCGGTGCCAAACATAGGGGTTGGGAGCACATTCTGTGCACGGACACCACTGCATGTTCACACTCCACGGGAAACACAAGAAATACCCCTGCTTCCTGGATAAGCAATGGCGCTCTCCCATGCACTGCCACCACACTCCTAATACCAGGCTAAATCCACTGGTTCTCCCGATCCCCTTGTCCTGCCTTGGTCTGGCGATTGCGGGGCCTGGTCAACTGATCAGATAGGTGGGGGAGTGTATATCCCTGCTATCCCAGTGGAGAGAGTTTCAGGCGAGTGGTAATGTGGTGGTGGTCAGTGAGGATCGCTAGAGAGAGTTCCAGGACAGCAGGAAATAAAAAGAATTAACAAAAAAAAAAAAAAAAAAAAACAAGGACCCATAGTCAAGCGGTCGCTTTGATTTCTTAAAATCCCAACTCTATATGCTACTAAAATGTATAGAAAAGTCGCTCCACTGAACTGAATGGGGCGCACACAGGGTGTTCATTTTATGACGTCACAAAAAGGGGGTGCATGCGCCTACGTGGGGGCGTCTTGTCTGCTTATGGAAGTAACTCCATTTATGGCTGTGGTGGCCGGGGGTAAGTTTACGAGTGCTATATCTTTTTAAAACTGAAGAAATAAATGGACATATGTATGGCAATGGACTACGGGCCAGGTGAATTATGTAATATGGTCGGGGGAGCAGGAACTTTTAAATTAGGAACCTGCTCTTTAAACTTTAGTTTGCATTTTTGCTCCCAAAGTTTAATTTCATCACCAGCAGGGTAACAGCCAAGGTAAAGCTTGTTCAGATCTGTTTTTTAATGAACTTGCAGCTCTAGTCAATAACAGCCCCCTGAGGTCTGCGGCAGACAGCCAACGCAATATCTTCTTTGCTGACCTCATTAATCTGAGTGCACAATGAATTCTGATTTACTCCCATTTTGTCCAGTGCCCTCCAACTCTCCTTCTTCAGTGTTTTCCCTTACCTAAGAACTACCTCACCTCCTCTCTTGCCTTCCCAGACTTTCCTGAATAATATATACTCTTCTAGTGCTGGATCTAATCCATTCCTGCCTCCTCATCCTGCTTCCATGTTTCCGATTATGTTTATTTGATCATTACTAGCTAATCATTCTAGTATCCTAGATTATTTAGTTTTTGTTGAGTGAGAAAGCAGGGCTAGGACAGGTAACACTGTTGGCTTTCAACATCATCCCTGGGGATGTGATGCAGGAGAATACAGATGCAAATTAAATAGAACTAGATAAAGCTGTGGGTGGTATTTGTAATTATTACTGGTTACACTCATGCCTAGTATTCGTATAAACTTACTTCCACTTTGTGTAACCCACCTACAAATGGGGGGTTCCCGAAAAGTCTTCCTCAAGCTTGTCTAAATGCTCACTGCCAGGCTGGTGTCCTGCGTTATAGCAGTTTAAATGTGATTGCCAGAGAGTGCCTGTATAGCCTCTGTGTACTGTCTCTTTAAGAGCTGCCTGGATTGCAGTCATAAGTAATCTGAGAGGGCGCTCTGTTGAAAGATGTAACTATTTGCTGAAAATCATTTAGAGTGATAATGATAATGTAGTTTGTCTAACCTGCCTTCTTTGCAGTACGGACTGTTTTGTTTATCTCCACTATCTTGGTCCTGGACTGCGGATTGGACCAGTCAGTACTGGTGGGACCTAAAATGGAGCAGGACTACAGGACCTGTCTGGAGTCAAAATCTGTAGGAATTGTAGTTTTGTGCTTTTTGCACCTTTTTGCACCTGAAGGGGGAGCCTTTCTTGTGACTGACAGGAGGATCAGCCAACCGAGCCATTTGGATCGTGGGGAATTTCTCAGGCTGCTGCAGTTAGTTTCAGTTTTGAGCTGAGAAGTGAAGAAGTAACAGCTCAAGTGATTTTTGAGCAGAAGTTCTGTGTAGTTTTCCATGGGAGAATTGTGAAAGGGCTGAGTTTTGGCCTGCCTGTCTGCCTGCTGTCCCTAAAAGGGAAAATAAGTTTATTCGGACTGAATCCAAGTTGTGAGGACTGATTAAGCCACTGGACTGTGACCAGGCTTTAACCTGAAGAAGACCAAAGATTTGCTGAATGTGATCGGCCTGTCAGGATTTCCAGCTGCTTTTGAATCCCCGGTTTGTGCAGAGACTTTGCGATCGTGACCGGAGAGCAGTTTGCCAGGTACAGTAGAATTTCCTTACATGCAAATGTGCTGTGTATTGAAGGTGGGTCATGATTTGGTTCCCCACTGTGTGAACAGTGTTCTGCTTGCTGGTACCGTAGAATCCTTTACATATAAATGTGCCGTGTATTGAAAGTGGGTAATGATTTGGTTCCCCACTGTGTGAACTGTGTTCTGCTTGCTGGAAGCTTTATCCAGCCTAATCGGACTGAATCGGTATTCATCTCCATTCGGCCTGGGCCATGCCACGCTGGCCCTGCCAGACTAGCCCACTGCACAGAGAAAGCCACAGACAAGAGACCTGCCTGGGGATCAGCCCCCTGCTCCATGCTTGAACAGGAATGACGCCTTGGTGAATCGTGTGGGCCCTGCTTCTTCTGGCACTCCAGATTAACCACCTGCTGTCTCGATTTTCATCCAGCTTGTGTCCAGTCTTGGGTATTGTAAGTAATCATCAGGGTAGTTCCCTTCAACAAAAGACTAATCTAAAAGTGTGTCATCTGACTGCCTTGTTGTTTTCTTTTCACGACCTGAGCCCTCTGGCTCTGGATTACAAATGGTGTGTGTTGTGCATGTTGCTTTCTTCCATCACAGAGCCCCAACCAGCTGCAACGTTCCTGGCTAGCCCACCATTCTCCATCTGGGTACCCAGAGTGTGTGACTGTTTATGGACCCTGAAGTGCATGCATAACTGTTTGATTGATACAGCCTTTAAGCAAATTAACCTGATTACGCCCTTCCCTTGTTCAAGTCCCTTAAATAAATCAGATTTAACTGTTTTTTGCACTTACCCTGACTGTGGTTCCAGTTTGTGCAAGAGTACTCTACTGCTGTTATTTGCTGTGTACAACCTTGTTTTACAGGGGGTCCCCAGGGCTGGGACAGAGGAAAGCCCTGGTGGTAAGTGCAAACAGTGTGGGTACTTGTGTGGTGTATCAGGGGTATTGTGAAAGTGATTATTGTGTATTGTTCCAGCCACTAGTAAGGAAAGAGGGGGGTTACAGTGTCCCGGAGGGCTGTGCCCAGGTTAGCTTGACCACTACTGACCCTGACCTCTGGGTGGAGGCACCTGTTTCAGAACTCAGGCCCCTTAACCTGCTACTAGCCAAGCAGGCAGGGGTAGTAGCCCTTGGGATAGCGCCACCTAGGGGTTACATTTTGGAGGCTCACTGCTGGGATTTTGTGCCTTCTAGTGGCCAAAAATTACGAATTATTGTTAAAGATTAATGGCTACCCCAGTAGGAATGGCTGTAAACCAGTTGGTGGGGTGGTGTACTGGGCATGAGATCGACCCCCAAAATTTATTTATTTAAGAGTTTTGCCAGGAAGGCATACTGAGCAGTGTACTGCTCGATTCCAGATGCGCCCTGGGGGAAGGGGTTACATATGGTACAGTAATACAGAAGAAAACATACATAAATATGTGTGGTACAATACAATGGATGAGACAGTTATATATACAATTAGCAGATTTACAAATCCAGTAGACATTTGGAGCTGACAAAATCACAAGTACAAAATGGAGTAACCAGACAGGTGTTAGCAGAGGGGAAATGGCATTCCCAAAAATTATGGGAAATGCCCAGCTGCACTAGGTAAGCGGTGGTTGATAACAGTGGGAAGAACCATTTTTGGTAGTAATCTGCTGGTAGTTAGGTAGTGAAGGATTCAATGGGGCGGGATGCAGGAGCATGCTCTAAATAGTAAAAAGCTCTACTGGGTACCAGTAAAGACACTGTAGAAGGAGCACTCTCCAAAGTTGAATGTTTAAAAAACCCTGTGGTGGTGGGTCGACAGGCTGATTTGAGCGTCCAGACTTTCATAGCCTTGGTAGAGTGTAGTGACCTCGTGGACAGCTCTAAAGTGCCACAGACTATTGCCCCAGAAGGGGTTCCAGCTGCCTGAAGAATGATAACAAAAGAGTGCCTCAGAAAGGGTAGTTTGCCATCAAATGAATTATATCAAACTAGGCTGGACTAGATCCTTAAATCTGCTCCGTTTTCAGAATTGTTACTGCTTCAGTTGCGTCTTGCCACCAGACTGGAATCTCCCGCCCTCCTATGACGAGCTAATGAAAGAAATTCAGGGGGGTTGAGCAAAGGCGACCCCGTGGGGGAATCGCACCCACATCTGCTGCTGCTGCACAAGTGACCGAGAGTGACCAGTCAAGTGAGGCTCAGGGGCAAAAGTCAGCACTTAACGAGCACTCTGAGAATGCAAAGAACTTCCCACCCTGGGCCCAGAATTGGAAAGACGAGCTACTAAAGGAAGTCCGAGAGTTGAAGACGGGTGTCTCTGCAAGGGTTTCTTGATGGAACAAGATTCTGGTCCCTTTCAGGATGTGACTACCATGGGGGTGGGAGTGCACCCTCAGGCATCCGCTACCAAGGGTGGCTCCAAGGCTGAGATCACCAGATTGACGGCCACTCTAAAGGAACTGTTAAGACACGTTGCACCACTCTCACCACTGCAAACAGATACTAGACCCCAATCTCTTACTACTGCTTCAGTTCCTCATATGATGTTCTCTCCCAAGATGACCCAGGAGTCCAACATTTGTCACAACTGTGGAAAGGATGGCCATAAGAAAAGAGAATGCCGGTCTCAGAAGGACTTGGAAAGAGTAGTAAATAGACTCCAAGGGGAGCTCCAAAAAGCAAATCAAAGGCCAAGGGGTGCCCAAAATGACCTAAGTGAGGGTTCGAGAAACCCTAACTCAAATTTCTTTGTGGCTAAATCGTCTGTCCAGACCTCTGCTACTGCCTCTCCAGACTGGTCCAAAATAGTGGGCCCTTCAATGGAGACTACGGTCAGTGTGAATAGTATTCATATTCGGGCTGTGCTTGACGGTGGGACGCAAGTGACCATTGTATTCCAGGACTGGTATGACAAACACTTATCTGATGTGCCTTTGCAATCCATGGAAGGCCTACATGTGTGGGGCCTGAGCGACAAGTCTTATCCTTACCTAGGATATGTCCGCCTCTGGTTGTCTTTTCCTGCAACTGTAACTGGTGTAGAGGAGTGAATAGAGACATTGCCCCTAGTGTGTCCCCCCACCAAACTATATGATGGGGTCCCCCTGTTAATTGGGACAAACGCCCATATGCTTGGGAGACTGGCACAACTCTGTCATGAGAAACAAGGGCAACAGACAGGGAGGGCCCTGAGAATTCCGGCTCTGATCAGGAGGGCCTATGATTTGCAACAGAAACCCGAGGAAGTAGACCAGGATGAACCAGTGGGGATCGTGTGGAAGAAGGATCCCGATTCAATGGTACTGGCCCCTAACGCCCAGTGTACCATTCAAGGGGAGGTCCACCTCTGGAAAGATGTCAAGAACAAAATATTGATGTTGGATGTGCCAGGCAATGGAAAATTGCCAGGATTATTGATCAAGCCCAGCATCTTGCCTGCTCGTGCCCATGCCTATGCATGACGAGTGATGGTCCAGATTCACAATGTGTCAGATCGGGAGATCCAGGTGAACAGAGGGTGCACCCTAGCTACAGTACACTGTGCAGACACTGTAGTATTGCCCAGCAACAAGCACCCTGGTGAGAAGGAGAGAGTGACCCCAGACTTGTTTGACTTTGGTGACTCCCCGTTGCCAGCTGAAGGGAAGGCTAGAATTAGCGAGAGACTTGCCCAGAGAGACCAAGTGTTTTCGTTGAAGGAATGGGATGTGGGATGTGTCCCGGGTGCAGAGCATGAATGATGCACGATGAACGGCCATTTCGAGAGAGGTCCCGACGCCTAGCCCCAGCAGACGTAGATGACGTGAGAAGACACCTGCAGGAAATACTTGCTGCTGGCATGATACAAGAATCCAGGAGCCCATACGCCTCTTCCATTATGTTTGTGCATAAGAAGAATGGGTCTGTGAGGATGTGTGATGATTATCGAACCCTGAACCAGCGGTCCATCCCAGACCAATACACTATGCCTCGTATACAAGACGCCCTGGACTGCTTGAATAGGAGCAAATGGTTCTCGGTGTTGGATCTTCACAGCGGATACTACCAAATCCTGATAGCCCCGGAAGACCATGAGAAAACAGCCTTCATCTGTCCATTGGGGTTCTATGAGTTTCTGAGGATGCCACAGGGGATATCGGACGCCCCGGCCACCTTTCAGCGACTGATGGAATGTGCAGTGGGAGATATGAATTTGCTGGAATGCCTGGTGTACTTGGACGATGTCATTGTGTTTGGGAGCACCTTAGGGGAGCATGAGAATGGACTGTTTAAAGTCCTAGACCAACTGGAAGACTTCAGCCTCAAACTGTCCCTTGACAAGTGCCAGTTTTTCCAAACCTCTGTGAAGTATGCGGGGCACATAGTATCTACAAAAGGGATAGAGACTGATCCCAGTAAGGTTGAAGCACTAACTACTTGGCCCCAGCCCCACAATCTGAAAGAACTACAACGTTTCCTGGGGTTCTGTGGCTACTACCGCAGGTTCATAAAAGACTATTCCAAGGTGATTCGCCCACTCTTGAACTTTACCCAGAGTTACCCTCCTACCAATCGCAAATACAAAAAAGGGGCCGTTAAAGAACCAGAAAAAGTATACTTCCACCCAGGTGAACTCTTCGGGCCCCCCTGGATGCCCGACTGTGAAGCAGCCTTCCATGAGATCATATACCATCTCACCCATGCCCCCATCCTTGCCTATGCTGACCCCACCAAACCCTATGTGCTGCAAACAGACGCTAGTCTGCAGGGTCTAAGAGCGGTGCTGTATCAAAACCATGAGGATGGCCTGAGACCAGTAGCTTTTGCCAGTAGGAGCTTGACCCCATCTGAACGAAACTACCCTGTGCATAAGTTGGAGTTCCTTGTGCTAAAATGGGCCATCGTTGACCAGTTTCATGAATACCTCTATGGGGCAAAGATATTGGTGAAGACTGACAATAACCTGTTGACCTATGTAGAGACTTCAGCTAAGTTGGATGCCACTGGGCACCGGTGGCTTTCTGCATTATCAACCTATGATTATGCTGTTGAATACATACCGGGCCTGAACCATATTGATGCTGACGCCCCATCACGAAGGCCCACTTCTAAGAGTGATTGGGTCAGGCTGTCTGAACCTGACATTCGAGCATTGTGCCAAAATTTGATAGAGATGAACAGATGTCTGCGGACACAGTGGACTGCTTAGTAAATTGCTTGGGCCCTTCTGACACCTGCATACCAGTTGCTTATTGCCACTTCTCTGCTCTAGATATTAGTGCACTACCTCAATTTGACAATGACAGCATTCAGTGGGCTCAATCCCAAGATCCTATGATTCAGCCAGCACTTGATGCCCTGCGTGCGGGGAAAGATGTGTCTAAGTTACGTTCTACTGACTTGCGAACTGCTTTATTGTTTAAAGAAGGCCCCAGATTGAAGTTGCTCAATCAGTTGTTGTATAGAGAGACAGTAGATCATAGTGGCAATGTAGACAAGCAACAATTGGTCCTGCCCACAGCCTTTAAAGATTTGGTACTGAGGTCCCTCCACAATCACATGGGACACCTCGGTATTGACAGAACCCTTGACCTGGTACAATCTCGCTTCTACTGGCCCAAAATGGAGGCCGATGTTGAACACCATGTAAAGACTTGTAGTCGCTGCCTGCAAAGACAAGCCCTGCCTCAGAGGGTTGCCCCCCCCCCCTTGTTAATACCGCACCCTTCTAGACATGCTGGGCACCCACCACCCAAAAGACAAGCATAAATGGAGCTCAGCAGGTAGCACACTTGCCACTGAGGCCAGGAGATCAGAAAGGCTGTGGGTTCTAGCCCCACACCAGGCACTTGCATTAATATCCCAATACTGACACTGCAGTGCAGCATGGGGGGTGCTGCACTCCTGAGGTGCCATCTTTCGGATGAGACGTTAAACTGAGGTCCCATCTGCCTCTTCTGATGGTTGTTCAGGTGGATGTTAAAGATCCCATGGCACTTCTCGAAAAGAGTAGGGGAACTGCCCCGGTGCACTAGCCAAATTTCCCCCATTCACTAAAATATCACCAACAGCTTAATCTGGTTCAAAGTCAGTTGGCATTCATCTGTATTCCCTTCCCCCGGGTCATGCCTGAAAATAGGCAGAATTTGTCTAGTGCACTTACCCAGTCAACAAAAACTAAATAAATAATATTACTACCAACACCCCCATGGAACTAGTCTGCATACACTTCTTGTGTTTAGAACCTGATCAGCGGAACATTGGCAATGTGTTAGTGGTTACGGATCATTTCACAAGGTATGCACAAACTTTTCCCACCAAAGATCAAAAGGCATCTACCGTGGCCAAGGTGCTAGTGGAAAATTTCTTCGTCCACTATGGTGCCCCCCAGCAGATCCACTCAGACCAGGACAGAGACTTTGAGAGTTGACTAATCAAAGAAATGCTCTCTCTATGGAGGGTTCAAAAGTCAAGAACCATGCCCTATCACCCACAGGGAGACCCTCAAACAGAACGTTTTAATCGCACCCTTCTAGACATGCTGGGCACCCTCCACCCAAAAGACAAGCATAAATGGAGCCAGCAGATTAGCACCTTGGTACACACATACAATTGCACAAAAAATTATGCTACTAGGTTCTCCCCCTACTGCCTCATGTTCGGGAGAGAGAGGCCCGGCTGCCAACTGATGTCTGTTTTGGGGTCTGTCCAGATGGGGTCCGAGCTGAAAACCACTTGCAATATGTACAAAAACTGAAAGCTCAATTGAACCATGCCTATCAACTGGCCCAGACAGTGGCCGCCAAGAGAAATCTAGCCAACAAAGAGAGGCATGATAAAAACGTAAAGGCTCGAGAGCTTCGACCTGGAGAATCTGTGTTGTTACGCAATTTGGGACTGCGTGGTAAACACAAAATTGCTGATCGGTGGCACCATCTTCCCCATGTAGTAGTTGGAAAGTTGGATGATTTACCTGTTTACAAGGTGCGCCCAGAGAACATCTCCAAAGCTGTCAAGACCATGCACCGTAACCACTTGCTACCTATCGGCCAAGTCATGATTGGGGCTGAACCCTCAGAAATTGAGCCCTCTGGGCCGGTGACTCATGCTGCTGCAAGAAAGAGACAGAGTCAACCTACCCCAGTGGTCACGGATTTAAGGTTTCCTCCGTAGCAGGCCCAGAATGATAGCGACTGTCAGTCCACTTCTGACGAAAGTGAGTTTGACTATGCCTATTACCCCTCTTATGGACTGAGTCAACTTTTTCTGGGTAACCCTATGATTAATTGTGGTGATGAAGCTGGGCCTTCTGGACTGCCTAACCCCCCAGCTTTGTTCTTGGAGCCAATGCTCCCTGAAAGTGAAGTGCAAAGTATCACGTCTGAAGATGCTGAGTCTGCGTATTGTGCAACTGTATGATTTGCTTGAGGGAGGGGCTGATGAAGTGAGTCTTTCTGGTGACATATTAGAATTTGAAGAACACTATGAGAGTGCTGACCACCCCCTTTAGTGCCTCAAAGCTTGATTGTGCATGAGCCTTCCCAAAATGAGTCAAGTGTTGTAGAAACAGAGCCTACAGAGCAAGGAGCTGACAGTGCTCCAAGTTTGGACATTCATATCCAGGCAGAGGCACCCCTCACAAGTGACGAGAGTCCCCAGACCAGTGCTGAGAGTACAGAGACTATAGTTGTCCCCTTCAGAAAGACTGGCCGAGCTGTCAAGCCAGTAGTACGCCTCAGTTATGATTCTCCCGGGAGGCCAGTGGATTTGCCTCTCAATGTGGTGCGCAAAGGTGTTTATGTCTCACCAAGCTCACTGCCCAAATTGAGCTTGACAGCCAATTCCAGGTTACTCGTCTTTCCCTCTCACCATGGTGCCCCCGCCCCCTCTAGCCCCAAGTTAGCTGATTGGGAAGGGAACCCTCTTGCATTGTTTAAGGTACAAGAAGTTATTACCTGATTCAATATAGTAATGTTCAATTTACCTGTGTGAAATATGCACAATGTGTTGTCAGAATGGATATAGTATCATGAAGTGTAGTGAATATGTATAGTAAAGTAATAAGTTTATGCTAACTGATGCATGATGGTACAGACTTGATGCGGACAGCAGGCAGGGAAGGGTGTAACCCCCCTTCAAATGGGGGTTCCCGAAAAGTCTTCTTTGAGCTTGCCTAAGTGCTCACTGCCAGGCTGGTGTCCTGCGTTTTAGCAGTTTAAATGTGATTGCCAGAGAGTGCCTATATAGCCTCTGTGCACTGTCCCTTTAAGAGCTGCCTGGCTTGAAGTCATAAGTAATCTGAGAGGGAGCTCTGTTGAAAGATGTAACTATTTGCTGAAAATCATTTACAGTGATAATGATAAAGTAGTTTGTCTAACCTGCCTTCTTTGCAGCAAGGACTATCTTGTTTATCCCCACCATTTGGCCCGGGACTGCGAACTGGAGCAATCAGTTCTGGTGGGACCTAAAATGGAGCCGGACTACAGGAGCTGTCTGGAGTCAGAATCTGTAGGAATTGTAGTTTTGGGCTTTTTGCGCCTTTTTGCACCTGAAGGGGGAGCCTTTGTTGTGACTGACAGACAGATCAGCCAACAAAACCTTTTGGATCTTGGGGGATTTCCCAGACTGCTTGCAATTTTCAGTTAGTTCTGGGCTGAGAAGAGAAAAAAGTAAGAGCTCAAGTGATTTGGGCAAGAGTTCTGTGTAGTTTTGCATGAGAGAACTGTGAAAGGCATGAGTTGGGGCCTGCATGTCAGCCTGTTGTCCCTGAGAGGACGAGAAGAGAATTATTTCGGACTAAATCCAAGTTTGTGAGAACCAAGTAAGCCACTGATTTTTTACCAGGTTCATACCTGAAGAATGCGATCGGCCTGTCAGGATGTCCAGCTGCTTTTGAATCCCCAGTTTGTGCAGAGACTTTGCGATCATGACCGGAGAGCGGTTTGCCTGGTACAGTAGAATTTCCTTACATGTAAATGTGCTGTGAGTTGTTAGTGGGTAGTGATTTGGTTCCCTACTGTGTGAACTGTGTTCTGCTTGCTGGAAGCTGTATCCAGCCCAAAACGGACTGTATCCAAATTTGTCTCCATTTGCCACACTGGCCCAGCCAGACTACCCGCTGCACAGAGAAAGCCATTGACGACAGAGCTGCTTGGGGATCAGCCCACTGCTCCATGTTTGAACAGGAACGATGCCTCAGCGATTTGTGTGGGCCCTGCTTCTCCTGGCACTCCAGATTAACCACCTGCTGTCTCAATGTTCGTCCAGCCTGTGTCCAGTCTTGGGTATTGTGAGTAATCATCAGGGTAGCTCCCTGCAACAACAGCCTAATCTAAAAGTGTGTCATCTGATTGTCTTGTTGTTTTCTTTTCACGAACTGAGTCCTCCGGCTCCGGATTACAAATAGTGTGTGTTGTGCATGTTGTTTTCTTCAATCACAGGGCCCCAACCAGCTGCAACGTCCCTGGCTAGCCCACCATTCTCCATATGGGTACCCAGAGTGTGAGACTGTTTAGGGACCCCGAAGTGCATGCATAACTGTTTGACTGATACAGCCTTTAAGCAAATTAACCTGATTACGCTCCTGCCTTGTTCAAGTCCCTTAAATAAATCAGATCTAACTCTTTTTTGCATTTACCCTGACTGTGGTTCCAGTTTGTGCAAGAGTATTGTACTGCTGTTATTTGCTGTGTATAACCTTGTTTTACAGGGGGTCCCCAGGGCCAGGCCAGAGGAAAGCCCTGGTGGTAAGTGCAAACAGTGTGGGTACTTTTGTGGTGTATCAGGGGTATTGTGAAAGTGATTATTGTGTATTGTCCCAGCCACTAGTAAGGAAAGAGGGGGGTTACAGTGTCCCGGAGGGCTGTGCCCAGGTTAGCTTGACCACCACCAACCCTGACCTCTGGGTGGAGGCACCTGTTTCAGAACTTAGGCCCCTTAACCTGCTACTAGCCAAGCAGGCAGGGGTAGTAGCCCTTGGCATAGCACCACCTAGGGGTTACACTTAGAAAGAGTGTTGAGGGAGGAAAGGTGCCAGTCCGTCTCTGACCTCCCCTACCTCTTCCCCTGAAATAATCGCTCACCCGAGAGTAGTCCATGGGCATTGGCATAGGGCAGAAGGCCCTGGGGTAGTAGCCTCTGCCTCTATTCCCTCTACTCTGAAATCTCTGGAAAGTGGAGGCTTTTTCCTTTGCAGCATTACCTTGGTAGGTGGTTTTGTATTCTTCCACCTTTTTCATATAAGCTTCAGTTTTGTCTCCAAACAGAAAATTATTCTCACAAGGAAAATCCATAGCTTTAATTTGGGTGTCCTGCAAAGAGATTGGTTGCTCTTAGCCAGGCATGGTGCCTAAGGGAGATTGTCTGAGCCATGACTCCGGAAGCAGTGTCATTAGTGTCCACTGCCATGTGAAACTGGTACTTTCTAGTTTCCAGGGCCATTTTTTCAGTTTCTTCCAGGCCCTGGGCTACTTTGTCTGGGGCTTGCTGGCTGATAGTTAGCACAGAGTTCCAGAGAGCTTTTTGTTATTGGGCTGCATAGGCCATATAAGTAGATAGACGAAGCAGCAGGGAGGCTGTAGAGTAAGATTTATTTCCCTATAAAATCCAGCCTCCTAGATTCCATTTCAGGAGGCCGTGAAGAAAGGGGCACTTTAGCCTTGTCACATGCAGCAGCCTGTGCCACCCCCTCATGATCAGGGTGTGTATACAGAAATTCAGCATTATACCTTGCCAGTTGGTACTTTTTCTCAATTTTCTTGTCTACTCCAGAATGGAAGTGGGATTCTCAAGTATTCTGAAAGTTGCTCTGCAAAGTGATTTATATATGTGCAAAAGCAACTGTTTGGAAAGAGGGAGACCCATCATATCTAAAAAGTCTTCCTCTACCTCCTGATCAGTGGTCTCTTGAATGGAGAGATCCAGAGTGTCCATCCCCTGACGATACACCACATCATCCTGTTAGCTTTTGCTGCAGCTTTCCTACATTGAGCAGAGTTGTTCATGTTTTCTATTACCAACACCCCCAAGTCCTTCTCCTCCTCGGTGACCCCAGCCTCACCCCCCAACCAATATTCCTTCCTCAGGTTCTTGGCCCTGAAGTGCCTAACCTTGCACTTCTTTGCATTAAAACCCAGCTCCCACATCTCCGACCACTTGTCCAGTTTGATCAAGTTCCCCTGTAGTTGTTTCCACCCGTCATCTTCGTCCACTACCACCCCTATTTTAGTATCGTCTGTGAACAGACTGATCCTGCTCTCAACCCTGTGCAAGATGTCTGATATTTTATTTATTTTATTTTTTTTATTTTATTTAAACAGCAGTTTGGAAAACCTTTGAGCCATAGGCTCATTTACAAAGGTACCTTGTCACAGTAAGACAAACGAAAATACACAGTATAACAGTACAACACGTAAGTATAACAGTAAATTAAGACATAGATACAAACAAGCTGGTACAAGTAGGATGGATGCAAACAATACCAGAGTTATGTTGTCCTTAGCAGCTTAGTAATAAGCTTTGTCATAAGTATTGAGTACGGCTTTGACTAGTAGCAATTACAGCACCGGGTGTTAATAAGGTGGTTACGTAAGGAAGTTTTGAAGCACGATATCGTTGGAGCTTCGGAGATGGAGGGAGGCAGTGTGTTGAACCAGGAGGGGGCCCTAAAGCTGAAGGCTCTTTGGCCGTGAGAGGTCCTAGCTCTAGGGATAACAAGAGGTTTTCCCAGAGGTCCAGTATGAACTAGTGGGACAGAGCGGTATGGTGGTGGTCAATCCTGGTGGGGATAGCCCAAGGAGGGTCTTTTTGTAAGGGTACAGGTCAGATATTTGAGGCGCCTGTCAATATCAAGTACCAGCGCTTTAGCGACAGTAGACAGGTGTGTGTCAGCCTAGGTGCTCCATTAATTAACCTGCAGGCCTTATTCAGTGGTCACGAATTTTATGGTCTTGGTCTGATCAGCAGCACCATACACCAGGCAGTCCAAAGTCCACTAGGGACAGGATAGAGGAGGTGACTGCTAGTCGGAAGAGCCTCTGGGGAGGCAGTGTTTATACCACATGTAAGATGCCCAATCGGATATTAGTGGCAGTGGCTAGGCAGCGATGTGTCCATGGAAGGAGAGGAGGGGTCAAAATGGATCCCTAGGTATTTATAAGGAGCAAACTTGTTCGAGAGGGGAAAGAGGACTCCAGAGTGAATGAGGAGTTTGAAGTTGCAGGACTTGTTTTGGGGATGAGTGAAGAACATGGTTTTTGTTTTTTTTAAGATTTATCACCAATCTATGTTACTTGAACCAGCCCTCGGCTTCAGTGAAGGACTTCTGCAGCAAGTCCTGGAGGGCAATAGGGTTACGACTTGAGGCAAAGATGACTGCATCATCAGCGTACAATAGAATGTTCCCCGAGCAAGAGCGTGGAAGGGTGTTAAGGTAAAGGGAGAATAGTAAGGGGCCCAGAATGGAGCCCTGGGGAACCCCAGAAAAGATGGGACAGATGTCTGAGTAGGTCCCATTAATTTTTACACTCTGTGAGCAGTCAGACAGATAACTGGTGCACCAGGAGATAGGCCCAGCAGCAAAACCAGAGAGACTAAGGGCATCAAGAAGGAGGGGGTGGGAGACAGTGTCGAAAGCTTTCGAGAGGTCAATGAAGACAGCACCAGCCAGAGAACCAGTGTCTAAGGAGGAGTGGAGAAAGTTGGAGAACTCTAGGAGGGCTGTGTTGGTACTGTGCCGGCTCACGAAGCCATGCTGCTCAGGACAAAGGACATTGTAGGTGGAGGTAGTCAGAGATTTGAGAGGCCACCACTTTTCCAAGGCCTTGGAGAGGAGAGAGAATGGAGATCGGTCGATAGTTTCCAGCCACAGTCCTATCACCACCTTTAAAGATAGGGGTGACAGTGGCGACTTTCCAGGCAGTTGGAACCTTCCCAGGCAAAGAGAGTGGTTGATGAGGCATGTGATCGGGTAAGGACTGTGTCTAAGACCAGCGTAGGATACGGATCAGGGTGTCACTGCCTGTACTATTACTCTTGAGGGCAGTGACAAGGTGCGGCCTAAGTTCTTGGGCAAGAAACATGGCAGAGGAGAAAATAAGGGCGAGAAAGATTTACGGCAGGTGCTGGGGAGGAGGTCAAAAATTTGTAGAGAGGATAGGGCTAAGGTCAGTGAATGAGGTGTTGAGGTGGTTAGCTATGAGGGCTGGGTCTGAGGAGATCACACCATTAATGTTGATCTGGGTGGGTGGGGGGAGTGCACTCCCATTTAACTGTTTAATGTTATCCCAGAAGGTTCTGGGGTTCCCCATGAGGCAGTGAGTGAGGACGATAGTGCTCAGGCGTGGCCTTTCTGATGGCCCAAGTGCACTTGTTTTGAGGAGCATATAACTGCCTGTCATTGGGCCGGCCAGTCTCAATGTGCATGGTGCCATAGGTTGTCCCTATGTTTGAGCTGGTGGATCAAAGCTGGGGTAACCCAGGGGGCATTCTTCCTTTTAGAACGGCGGGTCAACATTGGGGCAAAGATATCACAGGCATTATTAAAAGTTTGGGTAAAGAAGGAGAGAGCTGTGTCAATGTCAGGAGTTGCCTGTATAGGAGACCAGTCAATTTGGGACAGAAGTTCCTTAAGTTTTATTAGTCCACCAGGTATTAGATGCCGCCGGCATGTGGACTGTGCTATGGGTTTGGGGACTGAGGATGACCAGTGGAATAGAATGGGGGAGTGATCGCTGAGAGAGTCTGGGAGGACTTGTACATTGGGGATCCGATTAGGGCGGTTGGTGAGTACCACATCAAGCAGGGTACTGGAGCCTCTCTTGGGGTTAGTCCTGGTAGGGTGGGTAACTAGTTGCGTTAGGTCTATTGCTGAAAAGGAGTCTCGGGTAGAGGAGGAGGAGGAGGGGCTGAGCCAGTTGACATTTAAGTCACCCACCAGAATTTGATCAGCGGAAGGAGGTAGAGAGGTAAGGTATTCTGTAAGAGAGGCAATGGCCTGCGTTTGGTCCCTGGGGGGCACGTATGCAGTAGTCAGATAAAGAGATCCCTTTAAAGGGTCAGGGGTTAGTTTCAGCGTAAGCGCCTGGGCCCTGGAGTCAAGGATGGGAGTGGGCAGGGCTAGTACGGGGAGAGATTCCTTGACATAAATAGCGCAGCCGCCCCGTCTCCCAACGTGGTCGGACCGGAAAAGAGTGAAACCAGGAAGGGAGACTAGGGAGTCAGGGGAGGATTTTGACAGCCAAGTCTCAACCAGGGTGATGACATCAGGGTTAATTGATGTGACCAGGCATTGTAGTGAGTCAAACTTTTTTAGGAGGCTACAGATATTCATGGAGACCATGCATAGGCCTGTGGTGCGAGTTGGGGAGCTCCTGGAAACCGGGCCAGGGTTTGGATGAATGTTCCCCGACAGGAGTAGTAGCATGACTAACAGCCCAAACAACACAAGGCCCAGCACCGAGCCTTGCGGCACTTCACTTATCACAGGACTCGGTGCTGACAGTTCCCCCTCCACCACCACCACCTGTTGCTGCCTTCCTGCCAGTTAGTTCACAATCCAGTTAACCAGCTTCCCTCCCACCCCTATGGAATTCACTTTCCCCCCTAGACGCCCATGAGGCACTGAATCAAAGGCCCTGCTGAAGTACAAATACAGGATGTCCACTGCATGGCCCTTGTCCGGCTCCCTTGTTACCCAATCGTAAAATTCTATTAGATCGGTCTGACAGGAGTTCCCCAACATGAATCCAAGCTGCTACCTATCCTGGAGTCATTCACCTCAAGAAAAGCCACCAGCCTCTCTTTCAGTATCACTTCCATGAGTTTTCCCACTATGGAAGTGAGGCTGACAGGTCTGTAGTTGCCTGGTTCGTCTCGTGGGCTGCTCTTGTGTATAGGCACCACATGGGACATCTTTCATTCCTATGGCATGCATCCCGTGTCCAGAGAGGTGCTGAACAGGTCTGCCAGTGGCCTGGCCAACACCTCCTCCATCTCCCTCAGCACCCTAGGATGAATGCCATCAGGACCCGGTGCCTTGTCCACCCTTAGTGTCCTCAGTCCCTCTAGTATGAGGAGTGAGGGGCATTACTAGTGGAGAGATTGAGCATGGTGTGGCAGGGGGAGGGATAATACTCAGAGAGGTGAGGTGGGAGGAGGAGGTTGACAGTCAAACAAGTGGAAGAGGAGGGGTCTTAATTGGAAGGGACAGGGGAGAACACACTGGGGCACATGGTAAAAACACAGTCTTGAGTGGCTCCAAAAATGAGAAACTGGGTCGGGGGGTGGCAACGGGCACAAGGAAAGAGGAGGGGGGTGTATTGGTGTTGGGGGACTCCATATTCAAGGAGATCAGATGGGGCAGCAAGGGGGAGAGGCACAGTCGGAAATGGGTGGAGTCCATACCAGGATTAAAGGCAGACATGGCAGGACAGACAATCCTAAAGTGCGTAAAGAAGGGTAGAAGGAAACCACACATTGTGGTACATGTGGGGATAAATGACCTAGCGGAGGAAATGATGGAGGTAACAAGGGAGAGAGTTGAGGAAGTGGGAAGGTTGTGTGAGGAGACTGGGGAGTCTGTGGCCTTCTCTGAAGTGCTCCCAGTACCCTGCGTAAGCACAGTGAGAAAGGAGAGGATTAGAGAGTCGAACACATGGTTGGTAGAATGGTGTCGAACTAAGGGGTAGGGGGTTGTGGGTGGCTGGGGCAGTACCTGGGATAATAACAATCTGTTTGCAAGGGACAGGCTGCACCTGAGTGGGGAGGGGAAGGAGGTATTAAAACAAGGACTGGGGAGGTATATTGCGACAAGGGTGGATTTAAACTAGAGAGGTGGGGTGGTAAGTGGACAGCCGGTAGGCAGGGATCCGACAGAGTGGAGTCACAGTCTACCCCACAGGCTAGCAGGGAAGGACTCAGGCGGCCAAAAAAGGAGGGAGTAGAAGGGAGGAGATGGAGGCTAGTGAAGGGAAGGGGGCATTATGGAGGGTGGTCTCATTGAATGCAAGAAGACTAGGAAACAAATCCGCTGAGCTACAGGCACTCTTAGCAGTGTGGAGGGTGGATATTGCAGCTGTCACAGAAACGTGGGCAACTGAGCACCAGAACTGGGATCTGGCAATCCCAGGATACAAACAGTGTTGGGTAAGTTACTTTTTCTATTACTTTTGGAAACTTGCTCCAGAAAGCTCTGTGCAGTCACTAGCAAGGATGGAGAAGTACTGGAAAAAGTAATACACTTTACAGTTACAATTACTTATGTGTTTTTATACAAAAGTAATATGTAACTGTAACTGACTACATTTATTTGAAAGTAACTAGTAACTAACCTATTACTTTCAAATATATGTAATCTGTTACAGTTTTTTATTATTTTTGTATTGTTTTTGCATAAAAATAAATAAGTAACTAACTGTCAGGTGTATTGCTTTTTCTAGTACTTCTCCATCCTTGCTAGTGACTGCACAGAGCTTTCTGGATCAAGTTTCTAAAAGAAATAGAAAAAGTAACTTACCCAACACTGGATACAAATTATACAGGAAGGACCGTGGGGGGAGGCAGTCTATGTGAGGGACAGGATCAAATGCACAAGGGACATGGGAGAAGAAAGGAGAACAGAGGCAATCTGGCTGCAGCTCCTAGACTCAAGGGGTAGGAAAGTGAGGTTTGGGGTGGTATACAGGCCACCCTCCCAGTCTGAGGAGCTTGACAGGGAGTTAGCGGGACAAATCAAAAAGGTATGGAGAAAAGGGAAGGTGGTCATCGTGGGGGATTTCAACTTGCCGGGAGTTGGCTGGGGCATTCCAGTCACCTCCAGTGCTAGAGAGCAAGTGCTCCTGGACGCAATCCAGGAGGGTCTCCTGACACAGTTGGTTACGGTACCTACTAGGCTAAAGAACTCTTTAGATCTGGTATTGTTGAATGGGGAGGCAGTGAGGGAAATAAAGGTAGAGAACCCACTAGCCGACATGGATCACCAAACGGTGTGGTTTAATATCATGATGTGCGGGGAGCCAGAGAAATCAGTTATTCGGGTGGTAAACTTCAGGGGTTGGACTTTGGGAGGATACAGGAAGTACTGAAAGGGAAACTGGAGGGCATAAGGAAGGAGACGGACATGGAGCAGAAATGGGATATTATTAAACGGGGGGTTACAGAGGCAACAGAAGCCTGTATCAAGGCACAGAGTAAGAGGAGCAGAGCAAGAAAACCATGCTGGTTAAACAGTGAGGTTGTGGAGGTGGTGAGGGCAAAACGAGTGGCACACCAGAGGTTTAGGAGGACGGGGAAGAAGTGGACACACAGGAATATGCAAGATGGTCCAGTGAGGTGACCAGAAAAGTGAGAGAAGCCAAGGCCCAGAGGGAGCTGAGATTAGTGCAGGAATTAATGGGGGGAAAGACTTTCCAGATACATCAGGAAAAAGGAAGTGCAAGGAGACAACAGTGAGGATAAAAGGGGTGGGAGTGGACGGAAAGGGGATGAGCAGGCAGAAGCACTGAATGAATACTTTTGTTCAGTGTTGATGGAAGAAAGGAGGGACCGCTACCAGCATGGGCTGGGAGGGTGGGGACAGGGAGAGGCGACAGATGGAAGAATTGAGGCAAGTAGAGTCCTAGAGGGACTGAGGGCACTGAAGGTAGACAAGGCACTAGGGCTGGATGGTATCTACTCCAGGGTGCTGAGGGAGATGGCGGAGGTGTTGGCGGAGCCGCTGGTGGATCTGTACGGCACCTCACTGGAGTCGGGATGTGTGCCACTGGACTGGAGGATGGCACATGTAGTACCATTACACAAGAGGGGACCAGGGGATGAAACGGGTAATTATCGTCCGATAAGTCTCACCTCCATAGTGTGCAAACTCATGGAAACAATACTAAACTAAAGATTGGTGTCAAACCTGGAGGACAATGACCTCCAGGATGTGAGGCAGCATGGGTTTGTTTCAGGGAAGTCTTGTCAAACCAACCTCACCCAATATTATGACTGGGTGACAGGTGAGATGGATAAGGGTCATGCGATGGATGTTCTTTACTTGGACTTCAGCAAGGCCTTCGATTTGGTGCCTTATGGGTGGCTTGGGGAGAAGCTAACTGGGGTAGGGGTAGGGGCAAAAATGATGAACTGGATTACAAGCTGGCTGAGTGGCAGGCTGCAACGGGTGGTGGTGAGAGGGGAGCTCTCAACTCCAAGGCTGGTGATGAGTGGGGTGCCACAGGGCTCTGTGTTGGGGCCAGTATCATTTGGGCTGTTATATCAGACATTGCACACGGGGTGGTGAGCAAGGTAAGTCTGTTCACTGACGACACCGAAATTATAGTAGTGGTGGATGGAGAGGAGGGATAGAAGCAGTTGCAGGGGGACCTACGCAAGCTAGAGGAGTGGTCAGAGAGGTGGCAGCTGGAGTTCAATGCAAAGAAGTGTAATGTTATGCACTTTAGGGTGAAGAACCCAAGGAGAGAATACTGGCTGGGGGGGTTAAGCTGGGGATCACTGAGGAGGAGAAGGACGTAGGGGTAATGATAACAGGGACCATCAACAACACTGCCCAGTGCACGAGAGCAGCTACAAAAGTGAACAAAATGCTGGGGTGCATAGTGAGGGTTTTTTCATCCAGGCAAAGAGGGGTGACCTTGCCCCTCTACAGGTCGCTGGTAAGGCTGCACTTAGAGTATTGTGTGCAGTTTTGGAGGCCATACCTAAAGCGTGATATCAGGCTACTGGAGGGGGTGCAGAGGAGGGCAACAAAGATATGTGGAATGGAGGGGAGAGACTATGACAGCAGGCTGGGAGACCTGAATATGTTCACTCTGGAGGATAGAAGGGACAAGGGGGACATGATAGCGACATTCAAGTATCTGAGGGGAATCAATAAGGATGGGGCAGATGGGGTCTTTAAGTTAAGGAGGGGGAGGGTCACCAGGGGGCATGGGCTAAGAATAGAGGGGGGAAGATTTAGGAAGGAAATGAGGAGACACTAGTTCACAGAGAGGGTGGTACTAAATGGAATGCCCTACCAGAATGGGTGATATCATGTAAATCTGTGAACAGCTTCAAAAGGGCATGGGACAGGGAACAGCATGAGTGAGGATGGGGGGAGGTGGGGGTTGGCAGTGGGATGACAAAGGGGAAGGGTGAGGCAGCTGCAAACTAGGGGTGTTGGCTGCACACTCGAGCAGACTTAGACAGACCGGGTGGTCTGTTTCTGCTGTCACATTCGTATGTTCGTAGTATTCTACCCTCCTCAATCATTTCATCGGTCATCCCCCTCCAACCCCACCCTCCCAGTCCCCTGAGGTATTGGATCACCCTTCCCATGCATGAACAGAGCAGAAGTATTCATTTAGTGCTTCTGCTTGTTCCACACTCTTTTCCACCCACCCCTGCCCTTCTTGATCTGCACTATTTGGTCCCTGTACTTCCTTTTCTCCCTCACATATCTAAAAAAATCCTTCTCCCCTCCCTTAATTCCCCAAGACAACCTAAGCTCCCTGGATTCCTTGGCCTCCCTCACTAACTTACTTACCTCCTTGGACCAACTCGCATACACCTCCCTATCCTTCCCCCTCCCCATCCTCTTGAATCTCTGACATGCAGCTATTTTCTCCCCTCACCCCCCCCAGCACTTCTGAGCCTACAGCCTCCCTTCTCAGCCTGAGCTCCAACCACACCATTTGATGGTCACTCCCTGCTAGTGGGTCCTCCACCCTTAGATCCCTCACTGCCTCCCCATTTGATAGCACCAGGTCCAGTGCACTGCCTAGCTGAGTTGCCATGTTGACCATCTGGGTCAGAAGACTATCCTGGAATGTGTCCAGGAGTACCTGCTCCCTGGCACTTGAGGTGGCAGGGGTGCTCCAGTCCACCTCAAGCAGATTGAAGTCCCCCACACCCACCACATTCCCCTTCCTACATACCCACCTAATCTGTTCTGCCAGCTCCTTATCCAGCTCTTCAGACTGGGCTGGTGGTCTATACACCACCCCCAGCCTCAGCTTTCTATCCTTTGAGTCCATCCAGGAACTGCATCCATAGCGCCTCTGTATTCCCTTCCTCCCCCCTCCCGTCCCTTGTGCATCTAATCCCGTCTCTTACATAGATTGCCACCCTCCCCCTCTCCCCACCCCTCTGTCCTTTCTATAAATTCTGTACCCTGGGATTGCCAGATACCAATCATGGTGTTGGGTGGCCCATGTTTCAGTGATGGCTGCAATGTCCACTATCCCTTCCGCTAAGAGAGCCTGGAGCTCAGCTATTTTGCTTCCCAGGCTCCTTGCATTCAGGGACACCACCCTCCACCTATTCTCATCCATCCCCTCACCCCGTGATACCCTGTTCTGCCCCCCTCCATTTTTTGGCCCTCTATTGTAGTCACTGTTTTTGTGGGTTTTTAAACCCACTTGAAACGATATAGTCCTCAAATTTACCTTTCAACACCCCCTGCCCCGCCCTACTCAAGTGTAATCTGTCCCTTATGTACAATTTTCTGGCATTCCATGTAGCCCCCTACCCTCCTACCAGTTCATACTCATGACAGCTACACCCCCCACCCCAGCCAGGAGCGAAACTCTCCTATCCTTTCCTTTCTCGCTCTGCTTGCCCTTGGCACCAGTAGCACCTCTGAGAAGGCCACTGAGCTCCCAATTTCTGAACACAACTTCCCCCAATTCTTCAAATCTCTCCTTGACTGACTCTACTGTGCAGCCCCTCAGGTAATTAGTTCCTACATGGACCACCACGTGAGGTTTCTCCTCCCCCCCCCCAACACACTTAAGCAGAGGCTGCCCTGCCCTGTCCACTGTCAATCCTGGTACAGATTCCACCTATATCTGACTGCGTTCACCCTCCCCCTCCACCTGATCCCTTTCAGGAAAGAGTCCCCTATCACCACCACTCCTCCCTCCACCCCCTTGGCTGCACTTTCCTCCAAACACCTTGCTTCCCATGTTCATCAACTCTTCCCTGTCCACCATCTCTTGAACCTGGCCCTCCTTTCCTTCCTGCCTCCATATCCCGACTACTCAGAATCAGTTCGAGGCTAGCCTCCCCTCATTTGTTAGTCAATCCGAAAGCGGTGACCCCCTTCACCTCATTGTATACCATGCCACCCTCCCCTGGGCTGCAACCATCATCCGTTGTCCCTGCTCTGTCCCCCCTCAGCCCTCTCCTCCCCCTTACCATTATACCTTTTTCTCCCACTGTCCTGTACGCATCCCCCTCTGGGGCACTGGCCCGTGCACACCCCCTGCCCTCATGCCCACTTGCCTCCTTTTGGAGAGCCCCACCAACCTCATCTGCTAATGATGCCAGTACTGCATACCTGTTGTTTGAGCCCTCCCCCCACCACCAGTCCTTGCCCCTGCTGTTGTTTTGATCCAGTCCCATACTGCTACCCGGCTTCCCCTTCCCCTCTGTAGGTCCCAGTACCCCACCTGCCCTGTGCACCTGAGGGGTGCCTGCCCACCCACTCTCCCCGCATTCTCCCTAACTCCCTCTCCAACCTCTGGATCTCTGCCTGTAGTTCCCCTAACCTGCGGTATATGGGACCTCCCACAGCCTCCACAATGTGCTCATCCATACTGCCATCCCAAAGCTACTGCAGTTTACTAGCCTGTCCCCCACTGGTTTTCCTTCTGCCCCCTTTCCACTGGAACCCCCCCACCCTCTCATGGCACCCATCCCTGTCCTGAGGTCTGCAACTCCCCAACTCCTGCCACCCCTTGGTGACGCCATCTCCTCCCTCCTGCTCGACCCTTGAGCCCCTGCTGTACACCATGCAATTTTGCCCCTCCCCTTAGTCAATGTCTTGGGACCCTGACCTAATGCCCTGAAGTGACAGACCTTAACACCCGCTACTAAGCAGAGATCAATCTCCCCTCTCAAGACAGCTGAGAATAGCCCAGTAGTTAAATCCCCTTACGCTGGGAAAAATCCCTTCAATAACATGTCATTGAATATAACAGTTAAATCCCCTAATGCCAAGACAATGTCATTGAATACAGCAGTTAAATCCCCTTATGCCAAGACAGTATCCCTTACTCAAAATGACCTTGACTACAGTACCCCCGAATATCAATAACTTGCACAGTACCTGAGGTTTGCCTCACTTCCTGGTCCTCTTGTGCTCAGCATCTGGTATTGGTCCCTTTAATTAGCAGAGTCCAGCTTTACCCTGGTACTCCTCCCGTACTGCTCTTTGTTGGTGCACTCCTATGGGTGTAGTTCCCTCAGACCATTTAATAAAGGTGGTGGAGCAGGGTGGTGGGCCAAAATCCCCCTGCTGGGAGCCTGCCCTTTCAATTGGCTCCCAGCTGCTGCCTTCTGTAGCTTGCCCTTCCTCCCAGTGCCGCTGATGTGGCCTGCTGCTTCCTCCCTTCTTGCCGCCGATGTAGTCCACTTCCCTGCAGAGTTCCTCCCCAGAGCCACCAATGCGATCCACTTCACTGCTGCCTCCCCTCCAGCGCTGAGTTACAGCTCTTTCTGGAACCAGTATGAAAACCACAAAAACTAAGAAAAACACCTCCAAAAACACCAAGGCTGGGATATTCAGACTGCGCCAGGCAGTGGCGCAAGCCTGGGCGCAGTGCAACTAGGATGCGCCAGGGCATTGACAGGGTGATATTCAATGGTGCTGCGCCATGGCTCAGCACCATTGAATGTGGCACTGTGGCCACCCGCACTGTGCATGGCGCAGTGGCACTGTGCCAGCACAAGTGGCCAGAGAGGAGCAGGGGGATGCACCAGCGCAAGTGCCATTGCGCTAGGCGCAACAACCGCAATATTCAGCGATGGATATGCAAATCGGGCCATAATGCATGCAAGGTGCAAATGGGGGCATTTGTATGTCATTATGGCCCCATTAGCATGCAGGTGCGCCGATCCCCGGCGACTTGCGCCTGGCGCCCTGCCAGGCTGCAGCCGTTGGGGAACCGACGCCCCCTGCCCCTCGGCGGTCAATGCGCCCCAATGCCCGATCATGGGCTTTCAATGAAGTAAGAGCCCTGGTGGTCCAGTGGACCCGATCCCACAGCCCAATCGCGGGCTTATAGTAACTGAAATAACCCTGGTGGTCCAGCGGTACACCTCCCCTCCCCTTCCCACCAGCCCACTCAGTCCCACCACCCTGCTCCCCCCCCATTCAGCAGTGGGCGGCAGCATCCGCCGAAACCGCCCACCGACTGACGGCATACGGTATGGCCATACATCCATTGGTCCACTGGCGTGAGCCAATGGCGTATGAACTGTCTGTACTACACAGTCTAATATGTGATGATGGATTCATTCACATTTGGGGTGTAGTACAATGCTGATCTCTACGCCCAACCGCGTTAGCGAACCAATAGGCGTCTGGCGATACAATACGCTATCAGTCAGCGATGACGGGTGGCTTGTGGTGGTGCCACCCGCCGCTGGCTGGGGGCAGGGTGGCGGGTTGGGAGGGTACTGCTGGACCACCAGGGTTATTAATTTAATGTAAGCCCGCGATCGAGCTGTGGGATTGGGTCCACTGGACCACCAGGGATATTAATTTAATGAAAGCCCGCGATCGGGCATGGGGGTCCACCGTGACGGACAGTGCCGCCGGAGCTCGGGTGGCCACCCACAGCTGGCAGCTGCCATGTTGCGCCCTGCAATACGGCAGCTCTCCTGTGGGTGGCCAGCTGTTGCTCCTTTTTCTTTTGGCACAACTGTGTGCGGTGCACATAGGGGTTGCGCCTGCCTATGCTCAGCACATCCTGGGCTGAATAGCAGGATGTGCGGGGTATGCATGGGCACCCCCCCACTTCCACCACATACATTACTAATGCACCCTGGCACATCGGGATTAGTACCACGTACATTCCCCGTTTGAATATCATGCTGGGGTGCATCAGTGGGTCGCGCATGGCGCAACCCTTTTGAATATCCCGGCCCAAGGCAGCACAAAATAAGAATTTTTTACCAATTCTTAAAGAAAACAAACTTCTTCAAGCATAGTTGAGAAGAGAGGACTCCAGGGCAGTGTTGTCCAGTCAGCAGAGAAATTAATCTGACTGACCTCCCACTCTAGCTCAAGCAGCACCATCTCTCCTGCTCTCTGATTGGCTGATGCCTAAAAATCATCAGCATTAACTTCTCCTCCGGGGCAGCTGAACCCAGCTGGCATACTGCACCTGTCAAGCATACTGAAGAATTCCTGGGGTAAGAATTTGACTTTTTTGAGTGCTATGGGAGAGGGAGGCAGGAAGTGGGGGCTAGTGGGTATGCTAAGTGGTGGGTAGCTTCTTGTGCTACAGCAGGGGGAGGTGGCTCCATTTTAGCATAACCACAGAAGTCAGACCACATCTGAATCACTCAGCACCAACCCTCTCCCGATGCTGGGTGCCAGTTGAGGTGTTCACTATAGTGAGGTCTACTTAGCGAACAATGGGAGCCATCAAAGGTGTTTACTATAAGAGGGTGTTTGTTACAGAGGGGTTCTTTATAGTGAGGGAGCACTGTAATTCTATTTTTCTGGGTGCCATGGGGAGGAGAAAAGTGGGAAGCTGGTGGATGTCTTGTATGGGGGGGTGCAAATGAACTGGGGGGATTGTGGTGAGTGGCTTGTGCCATGGTGGTGGAAAGTGGGCTTTGATTTAGTGTGGGGAGGAGGGTTATTATATGTTTTTCTTTTATTATTATTATAAAGAGCTGCAGTGCAGACTAAATAATCTTTCTCTTAGTCACCTATATGTGCTCTCAGGGGCCTAGTGCAAAAGGGTAGTTGGGGGTTGACAGGGTGGTTTGCGTGGCAGGGTTTATCAGTTGCAGTGTGGGAGGAACGCGAAAAGCAAGTGGTGGGAGTCACAGGAATGCCAAATCGGATTGGATTTTCATATCCAAATTTGATTTGGTATATTAATATATAGGATTCAGGATTTTTAGCAGCTTTTTCCAAAAATCCAAAATCCTAAATATCCATTTAGCAAAATGGATATGTACCCACCCCCTACAAATGGGGGTTCCCGAAAAGTCGTCTTTGAGCTTGCCTAAATGCTCACTGCCAGGCTAGTGTCCTGCGTTTTAGCAGTTTAAATATGATTGCCAGAGAGTGCCTGTATAGCCTATGTGCACTGTCTCTTTAAGAGCTGCCTGGATTGCAATCATAAGTAATCTGAGAGAGAGCTCGGTTGAAAGATGTAACTATTTGCTGAAAATCATTTAGAGTGATAATGATAAAGTAGTTTGTCTAACCTGCCTTCTTTGCAGCAAGGACTGTCTTGTTTATCCCCACCATTTGGCCCAGGACTGCGAATTGGACCAATCAGTTCTGGTGGGACCTAAAATGGAGCCGGACTACAGGAGCTGTCTGGAGTTAAAATCTGTAGGAATTGTAGTTTTGGACTTTTGGCGCCTTTCTGCACCTGAAGGGGGAGCCTTTGTTGTGACTGACAGACAGATCAGCCAACTGAACCTTTTGGATCTTGGGGGATTTCCCAGACTGCTTGCAATTTTCAGTTAGTTCTGGGCTGAGAAGTGAAGATGTAAGCGATCAAGTGATTTGGGCAAGAGTTCTATGTAGTTTTGCATGGGAAAACTGTGAAAGGCCTGAGTTGTGGCCTGCATGTCTGTCTGCTGCCTGAGAGGGAGAGAAGAGAATTATTTCAGACTAAATCCAAATTTGTGAGAAGGAAGTAAGCCACTGATTTTTTACCAGGCTCATACCTGAAGAAGACCAAAGATTTTGCCGAATGCAATCAGCCTGTCAGGATTTCCAGCTGCTTTTGAATCCCCAGTTTGTGCAGAGACTTTGCGATCATGACCAGGGAGCAGTTTGCCTGGTACAGTAGAATTTCCTTACATGTAAATGTGCTGTAAGTTGTTAGTGGGTCATGATTTGGTTCCCCACTGTGTGAACTGTGTTCTGCTTGCTGGAAGCTGTATCCAGCCCAAAACGGACTGTATCTGAATTTGTCTTCATTTGGCCGGGGCCTTGCCACACTGGCCCAGCCAGACTACCCGCTGTACAGAGAAAGCAATCGACGAGAGACCTGCCTGGGAATCAGCCCCCTGCTCCACGTTTGAACAGGAACGACACCTTGGCAATTCGTGTGGGCCCTGCTTCTCCTGGCACTCCAGATTAACCACTTTGCTGTCTCGATGTTCGTCCAGTTGTGTCCAGTCTTGGGTATCGTGAGTAATCATCAGGGTAGCTCCCTGCAACAACAGCCTAATCTAAAAATGTGTGTCATCTGATTGTCTTGTTGTTTTCTTTTCACGAACTGAGCCCTCTTGCTCCGGATTACAAATAGTGTGTGTTGTGCATGTTGTTTTCTTCCACCACAGTGCCCCAACCAGCTGCAACATTTATGGCTAGCTCACCATTCTCCATCTGGGTACCCAGAGTGTGTGACTGTTTATGGACCTAGAAGTGCATGCATAACTGTTTGATTGATACAGCCTTTAAGCAAATTAACCTGATTACGCCCCTCCCTTGTTCAAGTCCCTTAAATAAATCAGATCTGACTCTTTTTTGCATTTACCCTGACTGTGGTTCCAGTTTGTGCAAGAGTATTGTACTGCTGTTATTTGCTGTGTATAACCTTGTTTTACAGGGGGTCCCCAGGGCCAGGCCAGAGGAAAGCCCTGGTGGTAAGTGCAAACAGTGTGGGTACTTGTGTGGTGTATCAGGGGTATTGTGAAAGTGATTATTGTGAATTGTTCTGGCCACTAGTAAGGAAAGGGGGGGGGTTACAGTGTCCCGGAGGGCTGTGCCCAGGTTAGCATGACCACTACCAACCCTGACCTCCGGGTGGAGGAACCCGTTTCAGAACTCAGGCCCCTTAACCTGCTGCTAGCCAAGCAGGCAGGGGTAGCAGGGATGGTTAAGGAGAAAAGGATAGCATTCAGGAAATATAAGGAAACACAGAAGGAGCAGGACAGAGAACTTTATCAGTTAAAGCAGAAGGAGGCAGAGAAGGCAGTCAGAATAGCAAAGGCACAAACTGAGGAAAAGATAGCCAACTCTGTTAAGAAAGGGGATAAAACTTTTTTATAGGTACATTAGGGAGCGAAGAAAGACCAAGGGAGGGATACAGATACTTAATAAAGGGGAGGGAATGTGGACAGAGGGTGACAGTGAAAAAGCAGGGATATTGAACGAATATTTCTGCTCAGTAATCACAACAGATGAGGAGGGGGAGGTGCCTAAACCAAACAAGGGAGAAACTCTGAATAGGGGAGTCGATACCAGTCCATTCACAGAAGAAAGGGTTTTGAAAGAACTCTTGAAACTGAGGGTGGACAAAGCAATGGGGCCTGATGGGATTCACCCAAGAATACTAAAAGAACTAAGGGTAGAACTAGTAACACCACTGACTACTCTCTTTAACAAATCATGGGAGGATGGAGTGGTACCTGAGGACTGGAGGAGGGCAAATGTGATTCCACTTCACAAAAGTGGGAGCAGGGCAGAGGCAGGAAACTACAGACCAGTTAGTTTGACTTCAGTGGTAGGGAAAATGATGGAATCACTTCTGAAGGAAAGAATTGTTGAGTACCTAGAGGCCAGTATGGCATAGGACCAAAGGCAGCATGGTTTCACAGCAGGAAGGTCATGTCAGACGAACCTAATAGATTTCTTTGACTGGGTGACCAAAGTAGTAGACCAGGGAGGGGCTGTGGATATGGCCTACCTAGATTTTAGCAAGGCATTCGACACAGTCTCACACAGAAGATTAATATACAAGTTAGCCAGCCTTGGAGTGGGTCCCATGGTGGAAGCCTGGATAAAAAACTGGCTGGTCAACAGGACGCAAAAGGTAATAGTAAACGGAGTCCACAGTGAAGAAAGGAGGGTAACTAGCAGGGTACCGCAGGGTTCAGTACTGGGACGGTCCTCTTTAATATCTTTATAAGTGACATTGAGCACACTGGAAGGAAAGAGTATGCCTCTTTGCAGATGACACAAAGATCTGCAACAGGGTTGATACACAAGGTGGGTGGAAAGGATGAAAGGGACATTAGGTTGGTGAAATGGTCAAATACGTGGCAGCTCAGATTCAATGCAAAGAAGTGCAAGGTAATGCATCTGGGAAACAAAAACCCAGGGGAAGAGTACACAATGGGGGTGAGTTAATAACAACAAAAATCGAAAGAGACCTAGGAGTAATTATATCAGATGACCTAAAGGTGGGCAAGCAATGTGAGAAGGCAGTAAGGAGGGCTGGGGGGATACTGGGATGCATAGGGAGAGGCATCAACAGTAGGAAACAGGAAGTTGTTATCCCTCTCTACAGACAGTTAGTGAGACCCCATCTGGAGTACTGCGTGCAATTCTGGAAACCCCATCTCCGCAAAGACGTAGACAGAGTGGAGGCTGTTCAGAGGAGGGCAACCAAAATGGTGCAAGGTCTGCACCAGAAGACATACGAGGAGAGACTAAGCAGTTTAATATGTATACCCTTGAGGAAAGGACGGAGAGGGGGGACATGATAGAAACTTTCAAGTATCTCAAGGGAATTAACAAGGTACAAGAGGGTAGTATCTTTCAGAAGGAGAGATGTGCAAGAACAAGGGGGCACAATTTGAAGATAGAGGGGGGACAGCTCAGAGGTAATGTTAGAAAGGATTTTTTCACAGAGAGAGTTGTGGATGCATGGAACAGCCTTCCTGAGGAGGTTGTGGAGTCAGGAACGGTGGGTGAATTCAAGAATGCATGGGACAGGCATAATGCAATTCTAGTGGGGGGGCAGGAGGAAGTAAGCTGTTGATTAACTAGAATCTGCAGCTTATCCATCAGGTAGGTGTAACCCCTAGGGGGCGCTATCCCAAGGGCTACTACCCCTGCCTGCTCTGAGGATAACAGGTTGAGGGGCCTGGATCCAATGGCGGGTGCCTCCACCCAGAGGTTGGGGTTGGAACAGTCTGAAATGACTTGGTTACAGCCCTGTGGGCCACTGCAACCCCCCTTTCTTCCCCTAGTGGCCCACACAAGTCAGCCACAGTACCCTTGCCATATGCGCCTACCCCCAGGCTTGGTTCACTCAGCTTGGCTCTGGGGACCCCCTGTAAAGTAAGATGCAGTTATACAATAACCACTGTACAGTAATTCAACATAGACACACAGTTCAGTCAGTATACCTTTACAAAACAACCAATCTGATTTATTTAGGGGGAAGATAACAAGGACTGGGTGAAATCAGGTTAATTAGCTTACCACTTTTATATATATATATATATATATATATATATATATGTGTGTATAAATCTGGGGCACTGTGCACAGGCCTAACCTAAAAGTCACTGTCTCCGGGTACCCAGGCAATAGAAGGCTAGCCACTCGTTGCAGCTGGTTGGGGCCCAGACGCAGAAAACAAACATTTGATCCCTAAGAGGATTAAGTAGAGCCAGCAGGCTCAGTTTGTGTGGCCAGTAAAACAGCCAGACAAATCTTGCTCTCACTATGAACATCTGACAGGGAGCTACCCTGATTTAGTACTCACGACTCCAGCAGAAAGATCACTCTCGCACCACTTACAGGACCGAGCCTGGACTTTAAACACTTCTCCACACATTTATATGAAGGGCAGAGGGGGTATCATACAAGGCAGCTGCTGTATATTCCTGATCGCTTTCACTGCACACACCGGGCCAAACGATGCAGCTTCACTTGTCCTGACAGACCGAGAGCGACTGAAGCAGATTCTCCAGTCCTCTACAGGGTGAGCCTGGTACGTAGCTGTAATCGTACAGCCTCCTCCACCTGCACTCCTCCACGGATCTTGTCTGCTCCTTCTGGCGTTGCTTTCGCCAGACTTCTTGGCCTGCCACACGCGCTTCCCATGCAAAGACTTCCACAGAGCTCCTTCTCCCTTCACGATCACCAATGACTCTGCCCCTCCAAGACAGTTGCAGGGCAGTTTCCTCCACTCCTTAGAGCTCCGGTTGGCTGCTTTGGTTTGTCAGTCACTCCATATGCGCTCTATTGGTGCAAAAAGGCGCCAGGGTCCAAACTACACTTCCCAGGAGCACCCGCCACGTACTCCCCTTCAGGCAGGCTCCCAGTGGGAGTCCAAACTCTAATTGGCTCCAGTGGTCTCCATTTTAAAGCCCCCTTTCCCCAATTGGTCCATCTCGTCAGTTTGGGTCCAAAATGGAGGGGCTGAACACACAGAGTCCCAGCTGCAAATAAGGCAGGTTAAACGAGCTACATTTTTGCAATGGCACTACATATTTTCCAGCAAACAGTTACATCTTTCAACCCAGCTCCCTCTGCTCTCTTAGCAACTGCAGAAACGGAGTAATCCAAATATCCCCTCAAGTGGGATTTGAGCAGTAAACCCACTGTCCCCCTACACAAACTAATAAAGCCTGCAAGCAGGCAGCTCTTAAAGAGACAGTACTAGAGGCTTTAAAAGCACTCAAAACGCCCCGCATCTGGCAGCATTACGCTGAACACCAGTTAGGCAGGGAGCATTTAGGCAAGCTCCGGGAGGGTTCTTAGGACCCCCCATTTGTAGGGGGGTTACACCCTTCCTGGCCTGGAAAGAACTTGGCATCCACATCAAATAGTTACCCTTAAATCACTTTAAGGCAAAACAGTTTAACTAACAATATATCAAACTTTTTGTTTACATGCATTGGCACTGCATTACACAGTTTACTACTGGTTATACAATATTACACATACAGACAACCTTTTCTTTTTGTAAATCAGGTCATTACCTCCTGCCCAGGACACCTGGATAGAGGGTGCCCTTCCCAATCAGCTACCTGTGGGCTAGCTGGGGCAGGGGCACCATACTCAGAGGGTGATACTAACAGTTGAGAATTATTTCCCAGGGTCAATTTAGGCAAGGAGCTCGGGGACACATACACTCCTTTATGGACCACATTCAGAGGCAGATCCACAGCCTGACCCAGGGACTCATAACTCAACCTCACTACGGGCCGTACTTCTCGGCCAGTCCATCTAGGAGTTTCGTATAAAGTTTCTGGAGGTTCTGACTCCCTCTCAGCCCCACTTAGATGGGTCGGGGAAACCACTATAGGAGGAGGGGACCCAGAGTCCATAGTACCTTCAGGGCCTGGTTCTACCCTGTCTGAGCTCGCAGTATTTGGGTCAGCTGGGGGGAATTTCTGGTACTGGCAAGGAACCATCAGGGCACTCAAAATATTCTTCAGGTTCTGGCATATCACTGGCTTGCTCCCCCACATCACTTCCTTCTTCTGAAAAGTCAGACAGTTTAGCCAGGCCAGACAGTTCAGCCAGGCTCAAGGATCCCACCTCTTCGGCTTTGATGCCACTCACTTCATCCCCTGGGAGCATTGGCTCCAGAGACCAAGCTGGGGGCTCAGACAGTCCAGGAAGCCCAACTTCATCCCCAGAGTTAATTAGGGGATTGCCCCTAAACAGTTGGCTTAGTTCATAAGAGGGGTAATACTTAATATTATTCTCACTGTCCTCAGACACAGACGGGCACTCAACTTCATCGGGGTGGAGCAGGCCTCTTTAGTTTGATTTCTGAAGAATCAACCAATCTTAGTTTTTCTTGGCAGCAGCTCTAGTCACAGGCCGGGGGCATTGGGGGGTTCAGTTTCTATCAAAATTTGTCCGATTGGCAGCACATGATTTCTGTGTATAGTCTTCACATCTTTTGAATTGTTTTCAGGCCGCACTTTATATACTGGTAAATCTTCCAGTTTTCCCGCAACAATATGGGGGAGGTGATGCCATCTGTCAGCAATCTTATGTTTGCCATGCAGTCCCAGATTCCTCAATAGCACTCTATCCCCTTCTCTCAGTTCCACTGCTTTCACTTTCTTATCATACCTTTCCTTATTGGCCAGGTTTCGCTTAGCAGCCATGGTCTGGGCTAGTTGGTAGGCATGGTTGAGTTGGGCCTTCAACATTTGCACATACTGTAGATGATTGTCTGCTTGAACCCCATCAGGAGAAACCCCGAAACATACATCCACCGGCAATCTAGCTTCTCTCCCTAACCTCAGTCTATACGGGGAAAATCCAGTGGCATCACTTTTGGTGCAGTTATAAGCATGTACCAAGGTGCTAATCTGCTGGCTCCATCTAGGCTTGTCTTTAGGTTGCAATGTGCCCAGCATATCAAGCAATGTGTGGTTAAACCTTTCAGGTTGGGGATCTCCCTGGGGATGATACGGGGTGGTTCTTGACTTTCGTACCCCCCACAAGGATAGCATTTCTTTAATCAGGTGGCTTTCAAAATCTCTCCCCTGATCAGAATGGATTCACTGGGGGGGCCCCATAGTGAACAAAGAAATTCTCAACAAGGACTTTAGCCACCGTGGTTGCTTTCTGATCTTTAGTAGGGAAAGCCTGTGCATACTGGGTGAAATGATCAGTAACTACCAATATATTGCTGATGTTTTTCAGATCTGGTTCTAGACTCAGGAAAACAATGCAAACCAGTTCCATAGGGGCACTAGTAGTGATGTTAACCAGGGGGGCAGCCCTCTGAGGCAGGGTCTTTCTTTGTAAACATCAGCTACAAGTCCTGATATACTGCTCCACATCAGCACCTATTTTAGGTCAATAAAATCGGGACCGCACTAAGTCAAGGGTTCGGTCTATGCCGAGGTTTCCCATGTGATTGTGCAGAGACCTCAACACCAGTTCCCTAAAAGCAGTGGGCAATACCAGTTGTTGTTTGTCTACTCACCCCTCTTTGCCCATGGTCTCCCTGTACAATAGTTTATTAATCAGTTTCAACTTTGGTCCTTCTTTGTACAACAGGGCAGTTCTCAGGTCAGTGGAACACAGTTTTGACACATCATCTCTCCCTCCCTGCAGAGCTTCCAAAACAGTTTTTATCATGGGATCGCGGGATTGAGCCCGTTGGAGGCTATCATTGTTGAATTGAGGCAGCGCACTAGTGTCTAATGCAGAAAAATGACAGTAAGCAGCGGGTATGCAGTTCTCAGATGGCCCCAAGCAGTCCACCATGCAGTCCACAGCATCAGGAGACACCTGTTCCTCCCTGTCAAATTTTTTGGCAAAGAGCTCTTATGTCAGGTTCTGATAACTGGACCCAATCAGCTCGGGACACAGGCCTCCGGGAAAGAGCATCAGCATCTATATGGTTCAGGCCTGCCCTGTATTCAACAGTGTAGTCGTAGGTAGACAACGCGCGGAGAGCCACCTATGGCCAGTGGCATCCAGCTTAGCTGAAGTCTGCACATATGTCAGAGGATTATTATCAGTCTTCACCAATATCTTAGCACCATACAAGTAGTCATGAAATTGATCAACAATGGCCCACTTCAGAGCCAGGAACTTTAGTTTGTGCACTGGATAGCTCTTTTCTGAAGGAGTCAAGCTTCTGCTGGCAAAAGCTACAGGTCTAAGACCATTTGGGTGCTCATGATACAGCACAGCCCCCAATCCTTGCAGACTGGCGTCAGTATGAAGAACATATGGCTTGGCAGGGTCAGCATAGGCCAGCACTGGAGCATGGGTAAGTTGGTATATAATGTCATAGAAAGCTTCCTCACAAGAAGCAGTCCAGCAGGTGCCAAACACATCATTTGAGCGGAAATATTTTTTCTCAGTCTCAGAAGGCACAGTTTTCTTATACTTTTTGTGGGTTGGGGCATTTCCCTGCATAAGGTTAAGCAGAGGGCGGATCACTCGAGAATAGTCTTTGATAAATCGCCTGTAATATCCACAAAACCCCAGGAACCATTGCAGCTCCTTCAAATTCTTTGGTAGAGGCCAAGTAGTCAAAGCTTCCACTTTGCTGGGGTCAGTCTCTATGCCTTCAGTGGATACTATGTGCCCCACATATTTTACGGAGGTTTGAAAGAATTGGCACTTATCTATAGATAATTTGAGACCAAAATCTTTCAGTCGATCCAGGACTTTGAACAACCTGCTTTCATGTTCTTCCAAGGAGCTGCCAAACACTATGACATCATCTAGGTAGACTAAATATTTGAGCAAATTCATGTCCCCCCACAGCACGCGCCATCAAATGCTGGAAAGTAGCAGTGGCGCCTGAAATTCCGCATAAACTCGTAGAAACCTAGTGGGCAAATGAAAGCAGTCTTTTCTCGATCCTCCGGAGCCATCGGGATCTGGTAGTACCCACTGCGGAGGTCTAACACTGAGAACCATTTACTACCATTTTGACAGTCCAAGGCATCCTGAATGTGTGGCATGGTATACTGGTCTGGTATGGTTCGCCTGTTTAGAGTACGGTAATCCACACACATCCGAACAGCTCCATTCTTTTTTTCTCACTACTACAATAGGTGAGGCGTAGGGGCTTCTGGATTCCTGTATCACCCCAGCTGCGAGCATCTCCTGCAGGTGTCGCCTCACATCCTCTATATCAGCAGGGGCTAGGCGTCGAGATCGCTCACGGAAAGGTCACTCATCCTGTAGCTGAATGTGGTGCTCAGCTCCTTGCACACATCCTACATCCCACTCCTTCAAGGAAAACACCTGTTCCCTCTGGGCGAGCCTTCCACTGATCCTTTTCTTCCACTCTGCTGGCAGTGGAGAATCACCGAAATCAAACAGATCAGGGGTCACTTGGTCACTTCTCCTGGGAGTCTTGTTGTGGGGCAGGACAGACGTATCTGCACAGTGCACCATGGCCAGAGTGCAACCCCGTTTCACTCGAATCTCTTGATCAGATGCATTATGCACTTGAACCATTACTCTCTTGGCAAAGGCATGGGCTCTAGCAGGTAAGATACTGGGTTTAACCAGCAACCCCTCTGGCAAAGTTCCTTCGCCTAGTGCATCCAGCATCAATATTTTATTCTTAACATCCTTTTTAATCCGGACTTCCCCCTGTAGAACACACTGGGCATTTGGGGCTAGTAGTAAGGGTTCTGGATCCTTCTTCCAGACGACACCCACCGGGCCTTCGGGTTCCACCTGACTACCTTTCTCTGAGTCTCATAGGCCTTCTGAATCAAGGCAGGTATTCTGAAAGCTCACCCAGACCTGGACTTCTGTTTTTCAGAGCACAGCTGCGCTAAGAGACCAAACATGTGAGCATTGGTTCCAATTAACAAGGGCACCCCATCATACAATCCAGTGGGGGGACACACCAGTGCCAAGGTTTCCACTTGTTCAGCCACCCCCAGCTACAGAAGTAGGAAAAGACAACCAGATCCAGATATACCCAGAGTATGGGTAGGCCTTATCACTCAGCCCCCACACATGTAGGCCATCCAAAGGCTGCAGAGGCACCTCAGGCAAGTGCTTCCGATACCAGTCCTGAAACATAATGGTCACTTGGGAACCACTGTCCAAAACAGCCCGGGTGGGTACTCCATTCACTCTCACGGTGGTTTCCATTGAGGGACCCACCATGTCAGACCATTCAGGGGGCATGGGTTTGGCAGTCGCTTGGGCATTGGCCCGGGTAATAAAACTCTTCCGAGGAGGCCCTCCCTGAGGTCTGGCATAGGTCTTTCGATGCCAGGCTACTAGCCTACTGTTGACCCTCCTTAAGTTCTCAGATAACCGGCACTCTGTCTGAAAGTGTCCAACCTTCCCACAATGGTAACAGAACTTAGTATCTCGAGAGTCTTTGCTGTGAGGAAAATATCTCGCCTGCCGGGAGGCATCGGGGGCTCTGGAGGGCTCCTCTTGGCTAGGTCGTTTATTTCTGGATAACTCAGGTTCCCCAAATTTGGGGGGGGTTGGCAGTATTGTGTCTCAAGTCTCTCGCCATTTCCCGTAGATCTCTAATCTCAGCCTTCAAATCACTCTCCCCCCGGGGATCAGAGGAGACAGCATGCACCCCCACTCCACCCTGGGTCTCTGGGGGCACAGGAAAAGCATCAGGCCCCTTGTTCATTCCCCTCGAGGGTGGGTCTCATCAGGTTTACTGGCCTCGGGGGTCTGGCATAAATTCATGGCCCCCCGACTCACCCACCGTTGTGAGCTATATGAGAAACTCCGCTGGCTCTCACCAGCTAGATACCTTGATTTTGGTTTGGGATGCCTGTCTGGGAAAGTGATCAGAACTAGCACCCCCCGGGGGCTGGCCCGGCTTCTGACTAAGCTGATCCCACCCCTACCAACTTAGGTCTCTCACATGGGGATGCTCAAAGTCCTCCTACCCAGACCCTCATGGGGATGGGACTTTGCCATAAGGCGCCCAGACTCTGGAATTCGCTGCCTGTGGATATCCGAGCTGCCCCTCCTGTCTGAGTTTTCGAAATTCCCTGTGGGGTTTCCTAAAACTAGCATCAGAGTGTGACTGCCCCAAACCTCCCTAGAGTAAAGTGTCAAATTGTTTTGTCTGAACCTCCCCAGGGTGTCTCCATTGAATTCCTGGAGATATTTTCCCACTGTATCAATGACTTCTGACTATTCCTGCCTAAAAGCCTTGGGCATTTTACACCCATTATTGCTCCACGGTCATAGGCTAACCATGACATATTGCACCTGGTCACTTGGTAGAAACTTGTACTACCAAGTGTTTCTGTTTCTGTCTAACATGTGCATATTTAGAAAATGTGATAAGCTGTATATACCTGTCCATGATCCAACTAGCCTAGGGGTATATCGACAATGTTATAAGTTATATTATGACCAATCCAGTCCTTGAGCTATGCTGCTCCTATGTATGATGACCTGTATATATCTGTCAGTTGAACTAGCTAGTCAGAGTGTATACTCTGAAAATGTGCTTACTACTGCATAAAGCTCTAGCTCAAATGATGTATTTCCACATGTTTGTTTACTGTGACAAAAAACTGTACTCTCTTTGCCATGTCTCCTTGACTGTTGTTCCTCATGTTGTACTCTCCCGGGTCATTCCTGAAAATAGGCATAGTACTTGTCTAGTGTACTTACCCGGTAAACAAAAGCTAAATAAATAAATAAACATAGGGTTCGCACCCCTCTTTATCAGTCTCAACCTCTCGAATCTCTCTCATCAATTGGCAGTATTCAGGGGAGCGGCTGTCGGTCATGTAACTTGAGTTTCAACAATATCACACTACAGAACCTAGCAGACTTCAAGATATGCTCCGACCGGACCTGATTCAATGCTGGGGCAGTTACCCCCCCCCCCCCTTTCGGTAAGCCTTTTGCAATGCCTGTTCCATTCTGGTGACAAAGTCTGACAGTTTCTCATTACTCCACTGTTTAGCTGACTTGAACTTCCACAACAAGTCTTCCCCAGTTTCTGTACTCCCAAACACCCCCTCTAAGGCAGAAAGGTACTCTGTTGCAGTGGCTTCGAGGCTAGTAGCCCGCAAGAAATGAATGGCTTCCAAAGCTGGCCCCTCAGGCTCTCCATCAGTCTCTTTCGTTTCTCCCCCTCAGAGCACTGCCACTATTGGACTAAAGGGGTAGCATAGTCCATCCAAGTCTCCAAATCATCTTCTCCCGAGGGCACAGGCACAGTACCAGAAAAAAGTTTCAATCTTCGATAGGAGTCTAACTGTATGGGGAGAACAACTATAGGTGGGGAAGCCAGGATGGAACTCTTGGAGGACCTGGGAGATGTACCTGGGGACGATTTGGGGGTGGGGTTACTGGAAAGGTCTAACACCTGCAGTAATTCCTGCGTGGTCCTCCCTTCTGCAGCTAACAGTTTAAGCAACTTATCTTTAAAGCTATTAGTCTTGGGGCCCCCTGGGGTGACTGAACCACTCTGGACATGAATGACCCTCCATCCCTTTGGAGCACCTTCCGGGTAAATCACTGGGGGCACCCCTTCTGGGTCTATAACTGCACTGCATAACAGCAGCACCTGTAAGGTCTGGTCGAGTAGGTCGGCCATTCGCCAATTCACCTCTACCTTGCCCAAACATTTAAAATGTTCAAATGCAGAAACAAGGTCAGCGTTTTTTATCCCCAGAGGCACATCCAGTAGTAACAAAGTTTTATGGGAATCCAACTCTTCAGCTTCACCCCACCCCATCAGTTTATGCACCATCATCTTAACAGGGTCTAACTTAATTTTAGCCATGATGTCCCCTTCCAGTTTTTCCTTGGGTTTGGCCATGGTGGGGTAGTTCATATCTTCGGCCACTAGGGGGGCGCTAATCCCAGCGGTGCCTCCAAAATGTAACCCCTAGAGGGCGCTATCCCAAGGGCTACTACCCCTGCCTGCTCTGATGTTAACAGGTTGATGGGCCTGGATCCGATGGTGGGTGCCTCCACACAGAGGTCGGGGTTGGAACAGTCTGAAATGACTTGGTTACAGCCCTGTGGGTCACTGCAACCCCCCTTTCTTCCCCTAGTGGCCCACACAAGTCAGCCACAGTACCCTTGCCATATGCGCCTACCCCCAGGCTTGGTTCACTCAGCTTGGCTCTGGGGACCCCCGTAAGGTAAGATGCAGTTATACAATAACCACTGTACAGTAATTCAACGTAGACACACAGTTCAGTCAGTATACCTTTACAAAACAACCAATCTGATTTATTTAGGGGGAAGATAACAAAGACTGGGGGAAATCAGGTTAATTAGCTTACCACTCTAATATATATATGTATAAATCTGGGGCACTGTGCACAGGTCTAACCTATAAGTCACTGTCTCTGGGTACCCAGGCAACAGAAGGCTAGCCTCTCGTTGCAGCTGGTTGGGGCCCAGACGCAGAAAACAAATATTTGATCCCTAAGAGGATTAAGTAGAGCCAGCAGGCTCAGTTCGTGTGGCCAGTAAAACAGCCAGACAAATCTTGCCCTCACTAGGAACATCTGACAGGGAGCTACTTTGATTTAGTGCTCACGACTCCAGCAGAAAGATCACTCTCGCACCACTTACAGGACCGAGCCTGGACTTTAAACATTTCTCCACACATTTATATGAAGGGCAGAGGGGCACCATACCAGGCAGCTGCTGTATATTCCCAATCGCTTTCACTGCACATACCGGGCCAAACGACGCAGCTTCACTTGTCCTGACAGACCGAGCGCGATTGAAGCAGATTCTCCGGTCCTCTACAGGGTGAGCCTGGTAGGTAGCTGTAATCGTACAGCCTCCTCCACCTGCACTCTACCACAGATCTTGTCCACTCCTTCTGGCGTTGCTTTCACCTGACTTCTTGGTCTGCCACACGTGCTTCCCATGCAAAGACTTCCACAGCGCAGGAGCCAGAGCTCCTTCTCCCTTCACGATCACCAACAACTCTGCCCCCTTCAAGACAGTTGCAGGGCAGTTTCCTCCCCTCCTTAGAGCTCCGGTTGGCTGCTTTGGTTTGTCAGTCACTCCATATGCCCTCTATTGGTGCAAAAAGGTGCCAGGGTCCAAACTACACTTCCCAGGAGCACCCACCACATACTCCCCTTCAGGCAGGCTACCAGTGGGAGTCCAAACTCTAATTGGCTCCAGTGGTCTCCATTTTAAAGCCCCCTTTCCCCAGCTGGTCCATCTCGTCGGTTCGGGTCCAAAATGGAGGGGCTGAACACACACAGTCCCAGCTGCAAATAAGGAGGGATAACAAGCTACATTTTTGCAATGGCACTACATATTTTCCAGCAAACAGTTACATCTTTCAACCCAGCTCCCTCTGCTCTCTTAGCGACTACAGAAACGGAGCAATCCAAATATCCCCTCTAGTGGGATTCTAGCAGTAAACCCACTGTCCCCCTTCACAAACTAATAAAGCCTGCAAGCAGGCAGCTCTTAAAGAGACAGCACTAGAGGCTTTAAAAGCACTCACAACGCCCGCATCTGGCGGCATTACGCTGAACACCAGTTAGGCAGGGAGCATTTAGGCAAGCTCCGGGAGGGTTCTTAGGACCCCCCATTTGTAGGGGGGTTACCTAGGGAAATGGGCAGACTGGGTGGGTCAAGCGGTCCTTATCTGCTGTCAAATTCTATGTTTCTATGTAGTAGCCCTTGGGATAGCGCCACCTAGGGGTTACAGATACATGAAAAACCCTAATTTTTTCACAGAGCAGTTGCTCGTAGACGATTGGAATCATCTTCCCAGCAATGTGGTCAATGCTGGGACTATCACTTGTTTCAAAACACAAAGGGACATGTTTATGGGACATTATTAGGAACTACTACATTACAGGGGATCACAACAGATGCTGGCAATATGGCCATTGTGTCCTTATTCTTCTGTGTTTCCTAGTTTCTCTAACATAAAATGTACTTTTGATTTGTTTTACTGAAGCATTTGAAGATGGATTTGAAAGATGGCTGTTGTACAAACAGAAACTGTACTGCACTGCATCACAGTGTGTAACATTCATTGTACTGCAGTATATCAAACCTCACTCCTTTCTTTACTTCCCCAGACTCAGGTGGTGGTATTTTCCTAACGTGGCACTTAGGTACGATGACTAGGACTGATTATAATGGATACACCCACACAACCCAATTTTGGGCATTACACTTCACCAAGCAATACGCCCTGCCCTGCTGTAAATGAAAGCTTCTAACATAAATGTGTACCCCAGTGTACCGTGTACCTTTTTTGTTTCCCGAGAGGTTGCTGTGACCGGAAGCTGGGCGGTTTGGTGAGGGGCCTTTCTTGTCCTCTGCCTGAGCTGGTGAATCTTCAGAGGCTGTTGATAAGACCAGACATACAAAATTAGAAAGGGAGGGTAGAGATGCATCAGCCATGTGAACACAACAAAGGAAAAGACTATAGCACGCATACCACAACTGTAGCTTCATATGATACCATACTTTTCGTATTTATTTATTGTACACTGCATTCACCCCAGAATAGCCCTGCTGAGATTTAACATCTCGTTCCCGGGGCCTGTTTCTATCCATTTCTGCAGCTGGTGAACTGGAGCACTGGAAGGAAAAGTGACTTGCCCAAGGTCATGCAGGAAGTATTTGGCTCTAACCAGGTTTGAACCTGTGATCTCTCATTTTGCAAGACAGTGCTCTAACCACCAGACCACACTTTCAGGTCATGAAGATTGACTTCTGAGCCTTTAGAAAACAGTGGGAGCCTACCAAACACGTAACTTTTCTGCAAAATTAGCAATTTCAGCAATCAGAGACTCCACAATATCACACAGTAAAAAGTGGCCATCGTTTCTCCTTAAACAATTATCACTGTATTTTGAATGGATTCTGCAGTTTAATACAATATAATAAATCAGTCCCGGATTACAAAGCTTTCCAAGTGTCCATATCTGTGAAAGCAGCTTATCAAAGGGTGTGGCCACATCATCTAATGTTTCTGGAGGTAAATCCAAACCATGAAATTGCTACACCCACAGGTGTCTACTGTAGGAAGGCAGTTAACTACATTACCTGTCCTTGGCAAAATAAGGACTTGAGCAGAGCTTTTGAATTCAGGTTAGAAGACTGATGGCAAAACTGTTCATAAAAGATCTGAAAGTAATCGGTTTAAATTAACACAATCTGAATCAGCAGTTGGCTCTGCTCAGGTTACATTCCAGACCCTCCAACTGTACCGATTTTGCTGGTACAATACCGTATTTTTTATGTTTGCTTGCACGCATGTGCAAGAAACATAGTGCCATCATCCGAGTTTTCGGAGGTGTGGCAGCCCTCTTCCAATTCAGGCAGTGTGTTTGCAGGCGCGGCCGCAGTTCTCCAATGCCTGCTCGAGCTGTCTATGACAGTTCCAAAATGCAGTGGAGTACAGTTGAAAGGGGGAGCTACGCTTCAGTGAGCAGCGATAAGATACCGCCTGCTCATGCGTGCTGCCCCTATACACACACATACATACACACAGGCACGCGTACTGAGTGCTGCTTCCCCACCCAAGCACACACTGTATAGCCGGGGGTGCCCAATCCCCCATCGGCTGTGCTCGCTCCCAACAAAGCCTTCCATGCCGCTGGGTGCCCACCCCAGCGTGGCAGCTCATGTATAGCCGACGGGGTGCCCAATCCCCGTCGGCTCCACTGTCCCCCCCAGAGTACAGGGTGCCACGCTGAGCCCACCCCAGCGTGGCAAACGTCCGCGTCATTTAAAAAAATGCAAATAAAACCCTCGGTGCTTCTCCTGCCCCTCCCACAACCCGTGACTCACCCACTGCGCACCCTGCTTCCCCACACCCCCTCACCCCATACATACTTACTCAGACCTCGCGCGAACGATCTTCGGTGGACTGGAACACGTCTGCACTCTTTAAAGCCGACTGTGAACTGAGGAAATGCCAGTAAGCTGTATAATGAGATAGATTGGGTTTTTTCAACTTTGCTGCATATCTCAGGCATTTTTTGGAATTTTTGCACCAAATTTTCAACATGGGGTTTTTGGGACCCCTTCTCATGAATGCTGTCACTGTCATGGCGTTATTCGGCCCGAAGGGTGATTTCGCAGTCACTGCGTGAAATCACCTTTCGGGACAGATTAACAAAACGACACTGCCAGTGTTCATAAGGTGGGCTCTCAAGAAGCCTATTTTGAAAATTTGGTGGAAAATTCCTTAAAATGACTGTTTTACGAGCGTGCATTGCACAGTTCCTACGCACGCTCGTAAGTTCGCGAATTTTCAATATTTTCACTCCAGATTTTCAACATTGCCATTTTACCACACCTCCTTATGAGCAGTACAGCTGTCATTTTTCACATCTTGCCCAAAATGTGTTTCCGCCCATGTAGTGCACAATGGCGCAGTCGGTGTGCGAAATCAATGTATGGGACACATTAAGAAAATCACAGTGACACTGTTCATGAGCAGAGGTCTTAAAATGGCTATGTTGAAAATTTGGTGAAAAAATTCCTAAAAATGACTGTTTTACGAGCATCGCTTGCGCAGTTCCTCGCATGCTCTCAAGTTTTCCAAATTTTCAATATTTTCACTCCAGATTTTCAACATTGCCATTTTATTACACTTCCTTATGAACAGTACAGCTGCCATTTTCACATGTCGCCCAAAATGTGTTTCCGCATTATGTAGAAACAGAATTTAACAGCAGATAAGGACCGCTGGCCCATCCAGTCTGCCCATTTCCCTACCTAATGGATAAGCTGCAGATCTAGTTAACCAGCAGCCTACTTTCCTACCCCACCCCTAGAATTGCCTTATGACTGTCCCATGCATGCTTGAATTCCACCACTGTTTTTGACTCACAACCTCCTCCGAAGCCATTCCATGCATCCACAACCCTCTCTGTGAAAAATACTTCCTTAAATTACCTCTGGGCCGCCCCTTCTGTCTTCACATTGTGCCCCTTGTTCTTGCACACTCTTTTTTTGAAAGATGCTACCCTCTTGGACTTTGTTGATTCCTTGAGGTACTTAAAGTTTCTATCATGCCCCCCTCTCTCCTCCTTTCCTCGAGGCTATACATATTCAGCTCCTTAAATCTCTCTTCATATGTCTTCTGGTGCAGGCCCTGCACCATTTTAGATGCCCTCCTCTGGACAGCCTCCATCCTGTCTATATCTTGGCGCTTCCATCCTGTAGTGCACAATGGTACAGTCGTGTGAAAACAATGTTTGGGACAGATTAAGAAAATCACAGTGACACTGGTCATGAGCAGAGGTCTTAAAATGGCTATGTTGAAAATTTGGTGACAAAAGTCCATAAAATGACTGTGTTACGAGTGAGCATTGCGCAGTTTCCACGCACCCTTGTAAGTTCATAACTTTGTAACATTTTCAGTCCAGATTTTCACCAATGGCATTTTTCCACACTTCCTTATGAACGGTACAGCTGTCATTTTTCACAACATGGCCGAAATGTGTTTTCACACTTTCAGCGCAGAGATGCGTGGTCGCTGTGGGAAACCATTGTTTGGGACAGATAAAGAAAATCACAGTGACACTGTTCATGATCAGAGGTCCCAAAATGCCTGTGTTGACAATCTGCTGTAAAAAATCCCCAAACTAATTACATTACGGGTGTGCGTTGCACAGTTTCTATGCATGATCGTGACTTCACCAGTTTTTTAAATATTTTACTGCAGATCTGCAACATTGCCATTTTACACCTCCCCATGAACAGTACAGCTGTCATTTTTACATCCTGTTCGGAATGTTTTTGCACCTGTGGTGCTAAATGCCATAGTCGCTGTGCATAAGCAGCTTTCGGCTAACAAACTGATATTGCCACTGTTCATTAGGTGGGGTCACGAAAAAACATGTTGAAAATTTGGAGTGAAAATACTAACGAATGCCTGAGGTATTAGGGTTTCCAACCATAACGCCCAACCCTGTAGAGAATGACAGGCATCAGGGGTGTGACTTGGGATTCTTGCCTGTAATGCTCATACCATTCCACACCCTGCAGCCAGTGAGAGGCATCGAGGTATGCCTTGGACTCTTCGGCCCCAAAGTTCACCCCATTCTCCTATACCGCACCCATCTCACCATATTTCCTGATGGAATGGGGTGTGCATAAGGGCCAAAGACCCCAAGGCACACCGTGACACTTATCAGTGTCTGCAGGGTGGGGTGTGGTGAAATGGCATGGCCGTTATGCCTGACGACCCAAAGGCACACCCCAATGCCTGTCACTCTCTGCAGGGTGGTGGTGGGGTTGGCTTCAATTCAATACTTCACTGCCATTCCTATTACGCGGCTCTGTAACTTTTACACTACCACTGCCAATGCCAGCAAGCAAACATTCGGCATTGACAAATGCTTGTTAAGATTGGTACCGGATCCTGCCAGGATCGAACCGTGTACCGAATTTGCCACCTCCCAGTTAAATAATTTTTAAATCCCCCCTCCCCTGAAGTCTTTACTTTTTTGCTGGAGCACTCAGCACACATTCCTAAGTGGGAAGCGTCCCGGTCCCCATGGCAACCACCACTTGCAGTGCTCAGTGCTGCCCTATACTGTGTCACCCGACACAGCCTGCAGAGGGCTCCTTGACGCTGACCCCCAGAGCTTGAGCACTGCAGCTGAGTGCTTGCTAGTTGATGCGCAGCCTTTGCCCTTCCCCTGACTCATTGAACTGGTGGGAAGTAGTATCAGCAGATCCCGAGTCCAGGCAGCCCGAGCCACGGCAGAGCCCTTGATTGTCCGGTCACACTTTTATAATAAAAAACAGTCGGGTCTGTCACCGAGTCACCACTCTCTCACTGGCGCAGCTGCGACTCGAGTCTTCAGAGCATCATCGGTGGGTCAGGGTGATCACTGCAGGACTAGGAGTGGACTAGAGTAGTGTCATTTATTTTGACCAGGCGCACATCTCCCGATGATGGATCCAGACGGCATCTCTCTCTGCAGGTGAGGGGATGGGGTGTGACGTGAATGGTGATGCTCTTGCTGGGGCAGCGGGTATTGAACACTTCGGGGGGGGTTCTAACAGGTGTGCACTGATACTGTGACCGATCCCAAGAAACACTCAAAAGGGCACTAAAGTCACGGTGATCAGAGGGTATGTTGCAGCTCTAGTCTAGCAGTGGTCCTGCAGCAGGCAGAGATGGAGATAGTACCAGTTCTGAGGAGATCCAGGTCCAGGCCAACCCGAGTGACAGTCGCGGCAGAGTGCTAAGGAGTGAGCCAGGGTGGAGTGATTGTGTCCTTTCACAAATTAAATTAAAACTGCTTGAACCCCAGTCTGGTCACCAGTCTGGCACTGTCAGTCTTCAGAGCAGCAGCGAGTTGAGCATCTTCATCACTTGGGGAGCAGAGGAATGGAGTGACTGTCAATCAACCCACTACACAACATCTCTCCCAATAGATTCATCTCTCTGCAAGTGACGGGACTCGGGAGGGACAGGGTCAGCAGGGTGTGAGAAATTATTCTGCCGTGGGCTGGGTTGAGGTTGAGTAATGTCAAGTGATGCTGATTGCTGATGATCTGCTGGGCAGCTGGGTTGACACTTGGGGGTGGTTCTTCTGCCATGTTTTCGGGGTGGGGGGTTCTTGTTCTAACTTCTGCCAGGTAGGATGGTTTTCTAAGGGCAGCCAAGGAGGTTGTTCTGTCACTGAAGGACCATTTGCTAAGGTGCTGTAATAACAACAAGAAATGCACTGCAGTGCACTATCTACGTTAGTCTGTGTCAGCTGACCATGGGAGAATAGCAAGAGCAAATTACACACAGTTGCCCTGCCCTTATCCAATCTTCTCTGAGGTGGTGCTGTCTACACAGAGAATGTGCTGTAAATTCCTTCACATTTTAAGCTAAATTCATACTACCCTAGGTTAAGATGTTAAATAAAAAATTAACTTTCCTTTGATTCCTAACTGTAATGCTTCATCCAGTATTTTAAAATGTTGAATTGCACTTTGAAATAAACTCATTGGTAAACCAGGGGGCCACTCACTGCAGCACCGAAGTGCACTTATTTTGATCTGGGAAATGTTGGAGAGTCTGACATTCTTAGTTGGGTTATCACCCCACCTTCCAAACCCTGAAAATATTTGCATATAGCATCTATTTTCTAATTAAATGGGATTTTCTGATCATGAGAGGCAAACATTAAATTCAAATACCATGCCTGTGTACCGGAGTTATGCAGAATTCTGATATGATGTGACCTCTGTCCCCCCAAATGGTTCTTCAGATGGCCCCCCAGTATCAACTTTCTAGGTGGGCCCGCTGTACCACAGCCTTGCCCTGGCTAGGGACGGGGGATGTACTGGATGCCTAGACAATGGGATTAAGATAGGATAAAGAGGTTGGCCACTGGAACACCTGAGAGAGGTGCAGAAGGCAGCAAAGACTCTATCTGCCACTGGCCAAGAACTGGACCCAGGTTCAGGTTGAGGTATGAGTTGAGCGGGACAGGGGGAGAAGGATATGGCAGCAGTGCCAGTGTCATACAGGTCCACTAATGGAATAGGGCCACAGACTGGCACTATGCTGTGCATGAACCTTAATGGTGGTTAAAGTTCCGGTGTTAGTGGTCCACAATCTGGTCCACAGGGAGACTCCAACCCTGCTGACTAAGGTTGTCTGTGTGTGGCAGTTTTTCCTGCTGGGCAATGGGGAGCTTTGGGCATTCCGATTTCACGCCACGCTCAACCGTAACTGTGTTGTATCGGGCCCTTGGTTATCAAGAACATAAATAAACCCAAACATTTTCACACATGTGTAACCCCCTGCAAATGGGGGTTCCCAAAAGACTTCCAGGAGCTTGCTTGAATGCTCCAAGCCTGAATGGTGTTTGGCGTTTAAGCCATTTATCAGTGAGTGTTTTTAGAACCTCTGGTACTGTCTCTTTAACAGCTGTCTGCTTGCAGACATAATTAGTTTGTGTGGGGGACTGTGTGCTTCTCTGTTTGAGTACCACTCGAGCTGCTGCCAATTCACTCCATTTTTGCAGTCACTAGGAGTGCAAAGGGAACCTATCTGAAAGATGTAACTGTTTGCCAGAAATCATTTACAGTAATAATGAAATTACAGTTTGTCTAACCTGCTTTCTTTGCAGTCAGAACTGTGTCTGCCTAGTTCCCCATTCTGGTTTTGAACTGCTGAACTGGACCAATCAGTGTGGGGTAAGCTAGCTCTAAAATGGTGCCTTGGACGAATCAGAACTTGGACTCAATCTGAGCCAGCCACAAGAGGATTGTATGGGCAGTGACTCTGGGAGATGTAGTTTAGACTTCGGCGCCTTTTTGGACCAACAGCAGCAGTCTATTGTGAGTGACAGCCAATCCAGTCAAGAACTGGGAGGAACTCAAAGGAAGTGCCCGGTTTTGTCTGTTGGGAGTTTCAGTTGAGCTTTGGCAGTGAAGGGAAAGGAACCCTGTGCTCCTTCAGTGCACAGTTTTAGTCAAAAACATGTGTAAGGTCCAGAGTTCGGTCTGCAGCTTGTTAGGACTGAATCGTCCTGTGAAGAGAATCAAAGGATATCTGAAGAGTAGAAACCAGGCTCACCCTGTAGAAGACTGGAGGAATTGCTGAAAATTGCACTTGGTCTGTCAGGAACTGAATCTGCTGTGTGTTCTCCGGGTATTGTGCAGTAATTGCGATCGCTATACAGATGCAGCCTGCCTGGTATAGTGCTTTCTTTTACCATATAAATGTGTGAAGAGGTTTGTGTACCTCAAGTGAATCCTGTGACTTTTGCCTGTGACTGTTTACCATATAAATGTGTGAGGAGTCTCTTGGAGCTCAAGAGTAGCCCTGCTGACATTGAAGGACCCTATCTTATTTGGAGGTCGTGAGTACTAATTCAGGGTCGCTCCCTGTTGAATTGCCACATTAAATCCAAATGGAATTACTGTACTGCTGACTGTTTAATTCTCCTTTTCTCTGTGTGAAAGGGCCCCTACCAGCTGCCATGGTTTGGACTAGCCACTAGGGCTTGGGTACCCAGGGACAGTAACTGATAGGGATAGGCCTTGCACAGAGCCATAGGTAGATGAGTAGAGTGATAAGCTAATTAACCTGATTTCCCTGTCCTTGTTATATCCCCTAAATAAATCAGAGCTGCTTGTTTCAGCAAAGTTATACTGCCTGAGGTATTTGTCTATGTTAAAGTACTGTACTGTGATTGTTGCACTGTATCTTATTTTCGCAGGAGGTTCCAGTGCCGGAACCAGTCCTGGGGGTAAGTGTATACTGTAAAGGTAATTCTGATGTATTGTGTGGGCCACTAGTGGGAAGAAAGGGGGGTTGCAGTGTCCCAGAGGGCTGTGACCAAGTTAGTTTAACTATTGTAAACCCTGACCTCTGGGTGGAGGCACCCGCCATTGGATCCAGGCCCCTCAACCTGTTAGTGGCAAATCAGGCAGGGGTAGTAGCCCCTGGGATAGCGCCATCTAGGGGTTACACATGCAACCAGCCTGACTCCGCAATAATTAGCGGGAAGAATAGAAACATGAGCTACACCATTAGTAGTAGGCTAGGAGATGTAAAACATGACTGAATTCGCAGCAGATCATCTTCAGTTTAGTCAAGTGTTGGCCTACTAAGGCACTCACAGTGCTGTGCTTGAGTTTAGTTAATAGCGCTAGATCTGCTGCTGCTTCAGTTCTCAGGTTACACAAACACAAGTCTGTGCTAGAAGTAACCGACTCCTTGAATAATTACCAACACATCAAATGATTCACTAGGCAAGCAGCATTAATTAATTTAATTAATGAAATCTTGTTTTATAATATAGGGCATCTCGCAGGCAGGACCTGTTTCGTCCCATTTTTGAATCATTTTGTTTTTGAGTTTGAGCCCTACATCCTGGAATCTTGGCATGTTCCACACACTAGGAAATGCTTATGTGCGGTTTTGGCTAACAATTTGAGTACCTGTCGTATGCAGCCAAGGCCATCACCTTTAACACTCTTTAAATTACAACCATGATGTAGATAGAGTAGTTCAAATGACAGAGTGTGTGAACCTTTCCGCCTCAAAATTGTATTCCTTTCAGCAATCTGGTGCATTTAGCAGTTTTAACCATACTCTACGACACAGAATTTGATTACTTCAGCATTATTGACTCATCTACGTCTTGTTCATCTAAGTTCATCTTGTGACCCCTAACACATTCTGCATGCCATGGTGTGACAGAAATGGGGAGGAAGGAGTTAATGTCTTGGATGTTTGGCTAGTATTTTTTAGTAGTCTGAAAACATACACACGCGCGCACACACACACATTGAGATTCCACTGTCCACCAGCATCTAGATAAGGGCTGAGTAATAAATCTCAGACTGGGTAACCAAAGGGGGAGTGGACATGTACACACACAGACTCACATAGCTTGAAAGGATTGGATCACTCAAATATAAACTGTAGGTTAAAAATGAATATAATTGGACACTGATGGGTGTTCAATCTGACTGGAATAATTAAATACATGCATGGTAAATGGTTGGTGCATTCAAAGTGGGGGACAAGAATTGCCTATTCTCAAGAGAGAATATAAGATGCTGAAAGACAGTTATTGGGATTGTTGCTCTTGGAATTGCTAGGGAAGTTACATCCGAGAGGCCAAGATTAGAGCCTACTCTTCTAGCTATATCCGTGGGAGCTGGCAGATAGCATAGGGTCCAGTTTCTCTTGATGGAAAGGGAAGGGTAAGAGTAATAACAGCATATCTCAGTAATAGCCTTTTTCTTTTTGCATCTGTTATTTAAAAACATTTGTTTACTTTTCCTGTAACAGTGTTATTCTGTTATGTTAAACATATATATCCTGTAATGCTACTTTTAACCTTTTGTTAAATAAAGAGCGATTTATTTACTGAACAGTTGTGGCTGCAATTTAAATTATTTCTAAGGTAAGCCGGCCTGGTGGCGCTGAGGGTTGAGGCGCTGGACGCCACACCTCGCACCACACCGGCTACCCGGATTCGGGAATGGACTCGCGCGCGCCGGGGGCTGGCAGGGGAGAGATTGGATTGAATGTCCCAGGACTGCTTTCCTTCCTCTGGGGTGGGCTCGTGGGGTTGTGGGGTTGTGTCACACTTGGGCAGCCCCTGGTGAAGACTGGGAGAAGCACAAGGCGCGGTGTCGGCAGGGGGAGGAGTTCGGCAAGACGCTTGTGTAGGCGCAGCGCGTCATTGCACTGCCGACTCCAGGGACAAAATCAAGGTGGAAAAACAGGGCTGGGCGTGACCGAGCAGCTTGATGGCCACGCACCTGCCAACCTGGAGGCCTGTCGTGGAATTGCGTCCGGGGGTCTGGTGACGGCCATGCTAGGACCCTCGAGGACGAGTGAGCTGCTGTCCTCCTGGTCGGGGGCCATGGCTTGATGTCCCCGCTGGTGTGCTGCAGAGGTGCAAAAATCAAAGGAAGATAAAAAAAAATTATTTCTAAGGTAATTTATGGTTGCCACTGGCTGAGACAAACTCTGTTTAGCATCCGCCACCCAAGAGACACGCTACCAGGCTTTGATCTGTGCAGTTGCATGTTTGACCTCCCAGTTCTGTGCAAGTGGGAAGGCAGGTGCTGGAGAACCCAGCTGGTGGCAGTGAATACCAAAAGACAGACACCTCTCTGAAAGCTAATACAGCCCAGAGAGAGAGGTGGGTTGTCACACATGGTACTGCTACAGACTGATGATTTCTTTTTAATTTAAGATGCAACAGGGAGTAGCTGATCATCTAGTAATGTGTCTGTGACATGAAATGTTTAACATGCCAGTCAGCTGCCAACTACAACATGGTTCTTACAAACCTGTCTATATGAAGAATAATGAACGGGCAGGGCAACTCCGTGTCAGAGACGAGAAAAACAAACAGCAGTTTCAAGGCAGTCTCAACACAAAGTTGGTTCACAAATTTGTCATCTAAAGCTGAACTAAAGCTATTTGAAGTGCACACCCCACTTAAATGTAAACTTTATCAATTTCTTGATTTTTCCCCTCTACACTCTTAAAAATCCCTGATAAGCACAACTAGCTTAAAGGAGTACTACACCCTCACATCTTGTAAATGTTATTCGTTTCTTTGTCCATAGATAACTTTTCCTGCAACTGTTGGGGATATGTGTGTTTGCTTTAGTTTGTGTTCATTGCTCACACCAGCTCCTGTAACTAGCCTGGGGGTCTCCATTTTCAAGTTGTTGAAATCCATTGTCCCTGACAGCTGTACCAGCATATGAGAACGTGATGCCACTGCACCCATTTACACCATGTATCCCAACACACTCTGTATAAAAGTACACATAACCTGAAAAAAACACTCAAACACACAGATTCAACGCAATTTAAAGGGTACCTCCATGCCTTGCTGCAACTTGTTTTGTTGAATTCAAAGTAAGCAGACAGGCATATTGTGGAGTCTAAAGGGTGCTGACACATCATGTTCTCATATACTAATGCAGCTGTCAGGCACAATAAGAGATTTCAACAGCCAGAAACTGGAGACACCCCTTCCTCCCCCCCCCGGACAGTTACAGGGGGCTGGTATGAACAGTGAAAATAAACTAAGCCAAGCACATTTATTCCCAACAGCTACATGAGAAGATGTGTCTATTGACAAGAAAACAGATAATATTTACAAGATACGAGGGTGTAGTACTCCTAAGTGCAGAGAGGGAGTTGTCAAAAGACAACCAGCTCCTGCTTAAGTGCACATTAAAAAAAGATATTAGCTGGCCCACTTATCACAACCTGATGCTTAGCCTTGCTTGTAGTCCCAAGGAACCTCCCTTCTGGAACAGCTTGAGTTCTTTGGAGTGACACAGATGATCGAGCAATTGGTAGAAGTGGTCTAAGTAAAATTTGAAGGGAGCCTGAAGTATTGGACACAGGCAGTATGGAACACTGAAGGAGTCCCAGGAGCTGAACTGGGGATTTTGCTGTAATGGGTAGGACTGAAGGAGTCCTGGGGCTTGATTAGGCCTATGCTACGAAAGGAGTGTTAGGGGTGCAGACTGCTAAGTCAGGCCACCCCACCAAATGGATAAAAAAAAACTCTAAGTTAGGTCACGATAAAAATCTTTTTATTTAAACATAAAACAGCTCCAAATAGGTCAGCAAGCCAAATAACAGCACTCCCTCGCAATTACAAATCACAAGCTGTGCCGTGTTGCAGCAGGGAAGCATTCCAAAACCCTAATTACACCTACTTTTGACCTAAAATTAACAGGCAAAAACCATGGCAGTTGAGATTCACAATAATGTTATGCACCAACCTCCTCCTTACAATAGGGGGGAGGTGACTGTTCACCAGAGTGAGTCGGTAGGGCTGACACTCTGGCATCATCCCAGAGGGTTAGATAGGGAAGGAGTTAAAGCAGATAATATAAGGCGCCCTCATAGGGTCAGGGGCGAGAAAGGCAGACTCTTTCATTTGACACCTGGGGATGCCCTCGCTTGGCAGGTGCCCTCGAGGTGCCAGGCAAGGTGACAGACTGGAACACCCTGGTCTGGGGTGCCAGTCTGGAAGGCATGGATACTGTCAGCTGGAAATCTGGGAGGATTTAGGTGCCCTTGCAGCACCAAGTGCTCACCATGCCACTCTGCACTCACAGCTTCAGGGAGAGTCGGTGCCCAGATTTCAGACTAGGTGGTAGCTGGCTGCAGGATATAGGCCAGACGCACAGGGGCACCAGCAAGAGACTCCCACCACACAGCAAGAGCAGGAGTAGTGTGCTGGCTGCTTTCGGGGCTCTGAGGGTGGCCAAAGTCATGGACAGCTTACAGTTTTAAGGGCATCTGAGGTGACAGTGAAAGAGACTTTGCAACTGCCAGAGAGGGATCTCAGGCACCAGTGGGCAAATCCCAAGGGATTGGGGATCTGAGGGTTAGGCTGAGAGCATGCTCATAGACAGGGAGTGAGTAGAGGACCACCAGGAGGATGTGGGAAACTCAAGGTGGGTGTCCCTTATGAGAAACAATCTGATGGCTGGCTAGCCTGCAGAGGGTTTCTCCAAAGACATCAAGGGTGATCTTGGTGGAGTGGTGGCAACCCAGGAGACTAGACCGTGCAGTGTCACTGCACCTGAGGACAGCATGGGAGCTGCAGCGGGACTGAAGCCACATGATATTGTAGAAGATTTGACTCCAGAGATCTGCAGGGACGGAGAAAGCAAAGTCCCTCAGTAGCTGTGCTGCCTTTCTAACCCATAGGGGGAGGGACTGAGCAGGCAGATTGGTGGGGGTCACCAAGCACCGCACATGGCTGTATGCGGATGTGATCTAGCGGGCCTTTGCAAAAACTGAGGCAGATGGAGAGCAAGAGAGCTTGTGTAAGTAAAGGTGCCAACCCCTGACTGTCTCCCCTGAACAAACACTGAGCTCACGCAGTGGGATAAATGCCCTCTCACCATTTTGGGTCCAACAGAATGAATTATTTTAAATTTTTCCATCAACTTATTTTCCCTCAGGTCAGCTCTGGCAGACTCACTGATCCTCTCCCTACCTACTCCCTTCCTGGTGTAACCCCTAGGTGGTGCTATCCCAAGGGCTACTACCTCTGCCTGCTTGGCTAGTAGCAGGTTAAGTGGCCTGAGTTCTGAAATGGGTGCCTCCACCTGGAGGTCAAGGTTGGCAATGGTCAAGCTAACCTGGGCACAGCCCGCTGGGACACTGTAACCTCCCTCTTTCCTTACTAGTGGCCGGAACAATACACAATAATCACTTTCACAATACCCCTGATACACCAAACAAGTACCCACACTGTTTGCACTTACCACCAGGGCTTTCCTCTGGTCTGGCCCTTGGGATCCCCTGTAAAACAAGGTTATACACAGCAAATAACATCAGTACAGTACTCTTACACAAACTGGAACCACAGTCAGTGTAAATGCAAAAAAGAGTCAGATCTGATTTATTTAAGGAACTTGAACAAGGGAGGGGCGTAATCAGGTTAATTTGCTAAAAGGCTGTATCAATCAAACAGTTATGCATGTACTTCAGGGTCCATAAACAGTCACACACTCTGGGTACCCAGATGGAGAATGGTGGGCTAGCCAGGAATGTTGCAGCTGGCTGGGGCCCTGTGATGGAAGAAAACAACATGCACAACACACACTATTTGTAATCCGGAGCCGGAGGGCTCAGCTCGTTAAAAGAAAACAACAAGACAATCAGATGTCACACTTTTAGATTAGGCTGTTGTTGCAGGGCGCTACCCTGATGATTACTCACGATACCCAAGACTGGACATAGGCTGGACGAAAATCGAGACAGCAGATGGTTAATCTGGAGTGCCAGGGGAAGCAGGGCCCACACGATTCGCCAAGGCATCATTCCTGTTCAAACGTGGAGCAGGAGGCTGATCCCCAGGCAGGTCTCTCATTGGTGGCTTTCTCTGTGTAGTGGGTAGTCTGGCTGGGACAGTGTGGCAAGGCCCAGGCCAAATGGAGACAAATTCGGATACAGTCTGTTTTGGGTTGGATACAGCTTCCAGCAAGCAGAACACAGTTCACACAGTGGGGACCAAATCACACCCACTTTCAATACACAGCACATTTACATGTAAGGAAATTCTACTGTACACAGGCAAACCGCTCTCCAGTCACGATCGTAAAGTCTCTACACAAACTGGGGATTCAAAAGCAGCTGGAAATCCTGACAGGCCGATCGCATTCAGCAAAATCTTCGGTCTTCTTCAGGTATAAACCTGGTAAAAAATCAGTGGCTTACTTTGTTCTCACAAACTTGGATTTAGTCCAAAATAATTCTCTTCTCTCCCTCACAGGGGCAGCAGGCAGACATGCAGGCCAAAAACTCAGCCCTTTCACAGTTCTCCCACGCAAAACTACACAGAACTACTTGCCCAAATCACCTGAGCTGTTCTCATTTCACTTCCCAGCTCAGAACTGACTGAAACAGCAGACAGTTTGGGGATTTCCCTCAGATCCAAAAGATTTGGTTGGCTGATCTGTCAGTCAGTCACAACAAAGGCTCCTCCTTCAGGAGCAAAAAGGTGCCAAAAACCCAAAACTACAGTTCCCACAGATTTTGACTCCAGACAGCTCCTGTAGTCTGGCTCCATTTTAGGTCCCACCAGACTGATTGGTCCAATTCGGCAGTTCTGGGCCAAAATGGTGGGTATAAACAAACCAGTCCTTGCTACAAAGAAGGCAGGTTAGACAAACAACATTATTATTACTGCTCTAATGAATGATCAGAAAACAGTTACATCTATTAACAGGGCTCCCTCTGAGCAATTAGCAATGGCAGAAATGGAGCGATTACCTGGCAGCCCGGGCGGGACTCGAGCATGACAACACTCAGCCCCCTCCCAGATTAATTATTACTGCAATCTAGGCAGCTCTTAAAGCGACAGTACATAGAGGCCACACAGGCACTCTTTGGCAATAACGATTAATTGCTAAACGCAGGACACCAGCCTGGCAGTGAGCATTTAGGCAAGCTCATGGAATCTTTTTGGGAACCCCCATTTGTAGGGGGGTTACACCGGCATTCTACTTTAACTGCAACCAGATCCTGAGATCCCCATGGATGGTCCCCTGTGGCAGGACCAGGCAGGGAAGGGCCATCCTCCACCTGCACCCAGAGACACATATCCAGTACCGGGTCTGGTCAGGTGGCAGTGCAGGGCAAAGGACCAGCTGTCAGGACATCATAGAGCCTGGGCCAACCACTTTTCTGTTTTCTCTCTGATTCCCTAAGCTGTGGCAGCACAGGAAATCTATGTGTGTGGAAACATGAATGCATCCTGGAACCATGGCTCCCCTTCCCCTGACAACTGTCTGCCACTTGTGTGTCAGTGCTGCCACCAAGCCTCCATGTGGGGGCAGCCAAGAGACGAGGTGACACACCAACCTGATCCGGGAGAGGGCAGCTGCCAGACAGTCACTCGATTCACTCGCAGCCCTCCCCACTACCGACTCAAGCTCATTCTTGAACCCGGGTCACCGGCATGGCATGAGGTAAGGTGCTCAGCACCTTAACCCTCTGCACCACTGGGCTGTAACAGAATAAATTTAAGGCAGAGCAGAAGCCCCAATACTACAAGGCCCAAGGCAATCGCAGTGGAACTGTGAGGGCATCTGGAATAAGAGACACTTCGGTGGCTTTCAGTGTACAAATAATGCAAGTTTCTATAGTAAAAGGGCAGAGACAGAGAGGAATGGGGATGTTCTGGCAGAGCTCTGATCTGGCAGAACTGAACAGGCCCTAGCCATGTGGCACAAAGTGCATGTAAAAAAAGAACAGAGACTGCTGTGCTAATGAAAGAGACAGACAAACTGGGAAAGTGCTGGGGATGACACAAGGCTACCATGTGTTCCAGCTCAACCGCGAGCAGCCTTGAAAAGCAGTCTGGAGTTATGAACATTCAGCCCAGAAATGAGAGGGGAAGAATGGATATGGGAATCCGGATAATCATCAGTATAGGCCAAGTGGTTGGAAGTTTCTGAGTACATGCTTTATTGAGAATATTATGTGGTTTATTGAGAACACCAGGTGGGGTCTTGGGGTGACACAAATAACGTGTACAAGGGGAATCCTGGGGAGTGAAATGATATTCCTAGACAAGGAATTTCTACGCATGGAGTTTCCCTGGGCCATGCCTGCCCCTGTTCCAGAGCAGTGAAGAAGGAGGATACAGACATATACCCCCGGGTGCACCTGAATGCAGTGTTTCAGGATCTATAGGCACCAACCAGGGATGGGTTAACATTTCTGAAAAACAACCAACCCATGCAAAAATGACAAGTTAGATTTTAACCTGAACCCAACAGAATGCTGGCACTATTGAGATTTGGTTATGACTCAACTTTTGGGTTTGGTGTGGATTTTTGTTCCCATGAATTCTGTATACAAAGTCAAAACATGCAATGAAGCATCATGATGCAAAGTGAGATGCAATGTCGAGCTTAACAGCATACACCCAGTTAAAGTCAGGCACCTGGATAGTAATTACAGTCGGCGTGCAATGCACAACAGAAGCATGGAGCAAGGTAAAAAAAAATGTAAGTAACATGCCACTGCTGGCTGAGGCAACAGCTGCACGTGCCCGAGGAGCCAGTCCTGGAACCATCCAACAGATTTCAAAGAGCTACAGGAGCCAAAACTGGCGTACAGGAAACTAATACAAATTTTAAGTAGTAGTCAGCTGTAACTTTTTATTTCTGAAGTACTTTTCTTTTTGCTCATTGGAAATTCTTAACATAGAAACATAGAATTTCATGGCAGATAAGGACCACTTGGCCCACCTAGTCTGCCCATTTTCCCTACCTACTGTAACACCGCAAATCCTACTTAATCTCTAGCTTTACCCCCCACCCTTTCCTTACTATTAAGGTCCCCTTATGCCTATCCCATGCATTCTTGAATCCTGTTACCCTTTCTGCCCTCACCACCTCCACTGGGAGGCTGTTCCAGGTATCCATCACTCTTTCTGTGAAGAAGTACTTCCTCACATCTCCAGAGTCTGCCCCCCTCCAGCTTCATAACAGGTCCCTTTGTTCTTGAACATCTTTTTTTCTGAAAAATGCTTCCCTCTCAAACCTTATTTATACCCGTGAGGTATTTGAAAGTCTCTATCATATCCCCCTCTCCCTCCTTTCCTCAGGGATGTACATATTGAGATTCTTTAGTCTCTCCTCATAGGGCTTTTGATGCAGACCCTGCACCATTTTAGTTGCCCTCCTCTGGACCACCTCTACTCTGTCTATGTCCTTCTGCAGATGTGGTCTCCAGAACTGGACACAGTACTCTAGGTGAGGTCTCACCAGTGATCTATACAGTGGTAACATCACGTCTCTCTTTCTGCTGGTGATACCCCTCCTTATGCACTCTAGCATCCCACTAGCTCTCCCCACTGTTCTGTCACGCTGTCTGGCCACCTTTAGGTCATCAGATATGATTACCCCCAGGTCTCGTTCTTGTTTGGTGGTCGTTAATACCACATCACCCATTTTGTATTCCACCCCTGGGTGCCCGTGCCCCAAGTGTATGGTTTTGTACTTCTTCACATTGAAACTTGGCTGCCACACCTTTGACCACTGCTCTATCTTTCTTAGATCTCTAATCATCACCCCCGGAGTGTCTACCTATTGCAGATTTTAGTGTTATCAGCAAAAAGGCATACCTTCCCTTCTATCCCCTCTGCAATGTCGCTGATAAAGACATTAAAGAGGACCGGCTCCAGTACGTATCCCTGTGGCATCCCACTGGTCACCCTCCTTTCCTCGAAGTGAACTCCGTTTACCACCACCCTCTGTCTCCTGTCCCCTAACCAATTCCTTACCCAGTTTATCACCTTTGGACCCATTCCTAGGATGCCCAGCTTGTTTACGAGTCTCCTATGTGGAACGGTGTCAATGGCCTTACTGAAATCTAGGTAGGTCACATCCACCACTCCACCCTGCTCTGATTCCAAAGTCACCCATCCAAAGAAATCTATCAGATTCGTTTAACATGACCTCCCCCCTAGTGAATCCATGCTGCCTCGGATCTTGTAAGGTACTGGATTCAAGATATTCCACAATCCTTTCCTTCAGTAGCAATTCCATTAATTTCTCCATCACTAAAGTCAAGCTGACTGGCCTGCAATTGCCAGCCTTGTCCCTGCTACCATTTTTGTGAAGTATGAAGACATCTGCCCTCCTCTAGTCCTCTGGAACCATTCCTGTCTCCAGTGACTGGTAGAACAGGGCTGTCAGAGGTATAGCCAGCACTTCTCTGAGCTCCCTCAATATCCTTGGATGCACCCCATCTTGCTCAACTGCCTTGTCTATTTTCAGATTTGTGAATTCCTTCAGAACTCTCTCTTCTGTAAAGGGACTAGTGTCCACCTCCCTTCCTTCAATGCTCCTGGCAGTTATCTGTGGTCCCTTGCCTTCCCCTTCATCTGTGAACACTGAACAAAAATATCTGTTTAGGATGGCCACTTTTTCCTGGTCCTCCTCCACTCCCCTTCTCTCCTAAGCCATACTATCCATCCCCTGGTCTTTCTCTTTTCACTTATATACCTGAAAAATGTCTTGTCCCTTTTCTTTGCTGCCTGGGCTATTTTCTCCTACGTATGCGCCTTTGTGCTAATTGCTTTCCCTGCCTCCCTCTGTTTTTCCTGATACATCTCCCTATCCTCCTCCCTCTGTGACTCCTTATACCTCCTAAATGCAACTTTTTTGGCCTTACCTTCCCGACCACCTCTTTTGAGAACCACAGCAGTTTCTTTTTCTTGCTTTTGCTTACTGGCCTGACACAGGGGTCTGTTGCCTTGACTATTCTTGTTTTAGTTTTGCCAACTGTCCCTCCACTCCAACCAAGTCCCCCCCCCCCAACCAGGGCATCCCTGAGACATTCCCCCATCTTTTTAAAATTAACCCTCCTGAAGTCCAGGACCCTCGCCTTTGTGTGGTTCGATTCTGCCACAGTGCTAATACTGAATCACACTGCATGGTGGTCACTGTTTCCCAAGTGGCCACTCATTGTGACATCTGCAACACTGTCCCCGTTGGCAAGTACAAGATCCAGTGTTGTCCCCTCATGAGTGGGCTCTGTTACAAGTTACCTGAGGGAATCCAGGATGTTCCTGTTCCTAGCTGAAGCTGCAGCTGAGATGCTGCAATCTACATCCGGCAGATTGAAGTCCCCTGCCAGTAGCACCTCCCACTTATCTGCCATCTTTTGGATGGCTTCCACAAGAACCTTGTCCAACTCCCCCCATACCCCCATGCTGGAAGTCTGCAGATCACACAAGTGCAATTTGCAGCTCCATTCCCTGTTTCTATGGTGACTCATAGTACCTCCGCCCCTTGCAGCATTCCCTGCATCTCTGTTGTTTTTATGCTATCCTTCACAAAAACAGCCACTCCTCCCACTTTCTTTCCCATCTTGTCCTTCTTGAACAGAGTCTGTAGCCTGGTATGGCTGTATCCCAGTCATGGTTCTCATTGCACCATGTCTCAGTAATGGTGACAATGTCCAGGTCAATGAAAGGAAGCCTCCTGGAGCCAAGGCACTCTGGCAGGGAGCTGCCACCACTACTGCTGCCGCCAAGCAAGTGCTGTGATATGTCTGGGTTTTGTGATTCTAACCGCAAGGAAAACCCATCTCCTCCTAACATGCCAAGGCAAGCAGCACAAATCACAGACAGAGCTCACTCAGCAGCAGCAGTCTTTCATGTGATAATATCATGCTGGATGTGGGGAACAGCTCGCAGCCTGGCAGATGACATACCTATGCCTACCTCCTACCCCCCCCCCACTACATCAGCAGCATTGTGCTCTCACTGACAGTAGCATCACAGGTGAGTGACCTGGCAGCCACTGACTGGCTGTTCTTAAGCGGTGGTGATGTAACAGGCAGTGAGGATACAATGCGGATGATACAGAGGGGGGAATGGCGATAGATAAATCAGCTGCAACAAGTGCTGTCCCATACACTACCTGTACCATCCACATGTCTCTCCCAGATACACTATAGGTTCCATATTTTGTTTTTCTGCTCAGTTCTTATAATGTATCTGCTTGGCTCTGCCTCCATATCCCACATTTTCTGAACATCTTTGGTAACTTTGTATTAAATATTATAGCTCCTTGTGCTCCATGGCTTTTTTGAAGGCTAGCTCATCAGGTGAGATAAAGTAGTACCATCTTTATAAAACCATGTATTTGGCAGATGGCCACAGTAAACCCCTGGACAGTTTGACTCCATAGTACTTACTGGTCAAAAACTGCCCTCACCAGTATGTCCAGGAAGTCCTAGGCAATAAGAGAAAGCCAAGTTGGAGTTAAGTACATCATCTCTAGCAGTTAAGTCCTTCCTGCCCAGTTCAGCATCTAGTCATTTAATTCAGACACCAGAGAAAAGTATGGCTCCAATACCAGATCCGGCGATGCAGTGAAGTAGCCCCATTAACACCCTTAGATGTGCAAACAGTAGATTTTGTGGCCTACACTCAGCTTTAAAATTGAACATTTTACAGATTTTTTTTTTTTGGGGGGGGGGTGATACCTCCGCAACAAAACTGCTACCCCTTTAAAAAAACCTTCTAGATCCACCCGGGCTACTAACTCAGATTCTGAGTCAGGTGAAAAGCACCTCAACTCCAGTTTGAGGCATTGTCTTTCACCCTCATTGTTCTGGTTTTGGCACTAGGCACACCTCTAGTTCCAGTCCCCAATGTTCACTGAAGACCTGAAACCAAGTGGTTGGCTAATTCGGAGTTAAACTCCAATTCCATGGCACACATAGACCTTGGTTCCTTCTTAGTTTTCCTGAGCAGCTTAATAAGAAGGGCCAGTTCCAGTCTCCTCCTTCTTCTTCTTCTGGTCCAAGGAGCCCGCTCTGGATCCTGGTGCTACCACCCATGCTGGACCTACCATTACCTGGCCCCTGGGCTTTCTAACCCCACTGTGGGGCCACATGCCTTTCTTAGCCATCACCGTGTGACTGGCCAAGGGTGTGCAGCTGAAACCTGTCCTCACTGTGGCTATATTCCATCAAGGATCTTCAAAAGGGATATTTTGACTTCCCATAGACTGTACACTAGCCCCTCCCCCACCATCTGGGGTTTCTCCAGCCAATGCTCCAGCTCCTGTACTACATCAGGTTCTGCTCAACCTAGTTCCCAGAACTCAGGTGGACTCCACTGAGCGAGAGTCTAGCCAAGAGGATGATACTGTGGGTTCTTTTCACTTAGCCCCCCCTCCCCCCACAGACATTCCCCCTCCCATAGACATCTTATCTTATCACTCATTTGTGAAGAGGACAGCCAGGGTGCTTGGCATTTCCCTCCAAGACTGAGACTTTGAAGAAGAATATTACTATCTGAATATACTAGCCAAGACTTCTATTATAGGAGTTCATACACCAGCTACAAGGGCATTTCGTTCCCTGGCAAAGAGGTTCTGGAAGCAACCCTCATAAGCTTTGACCTTGGGTAGAGGAGCAGTACATGGTTCCCAGTGAGGAATGTGATTTGCTCATGGCCTAACTCCCAGCTGAGGGCACAGTACCTTTACTGTAGTTGTAGCTTAAAAGTCCTCCATCCTGGCCAATCATCCAGAGGAGAGCTGCAAGCTGGGGCACCTGGAGGATGAAAGTTTCTTCTACTGCTTCCCTAGCCTTCTGGCAGGCTACATACAGTGCTGGCTATCAAAACGTGTCCCACTGCTGCAATATACCATGCAATACTGGATGTTTCCTTCCAGAACCACAATTTAGTCTTTTATTCAAATACTAGATGGCACTGGACACTCAAGATGCTCCAGTTTCAGGTTTCTTGCATTTAAAGAGCATCAATTATGGTCCAATTAAAATCACCTTGATGGAAGCCTTACCTCTCAGTAAGACGGTGTGGATGACTGCAGAATGTTCTCTTTCGGTCCCAAAGAAAGGGAATGGGTCATATTGTGGCTCCATGGAGCCAGCCTCCCAATCTCTACTCACTTCCTGATGTGCCACCCTGCTTCTGAATCAGTGGTGAAAGTGTGCTCAACCCTGAGTTTGGAGAGCACTACTGTGCTCCACAGAACTGAATATTGGTTTATTTTTTGACAGAGTTTTACGTATTTTAGATGACCTTTTTAAGAATTTTTATTCATCGTTTCCACTCCTGCTCTCAGACCCACTACCATCAGTCATGCAGCCACCTCCCAGCCCCGTTGTTACTGTTCTCCCCTTTATTACATTCCCCCACAACTTACACCTTATCGTGGGGCCCTCAGGGCTGTCCATACCCTTGGGACAAATGAACCCAGTGCTTCGCTTGGGATCCCTGTGGCAGTACGAGCCTCAGGAAAGCCACAATAGCACCATTCATCGGGCCTGTGTTATTCCTCTTATTTTCTCTCAGGTTGGCCCAATGCCACAGGTTCAATAACTTCCACCTGGACAACCACCAGAGACTAGCAGAAAATATCTCAATTTAATGTCTCATCCAAAGGACAGCATCTCAGCTGTACAGCAGTAAAGGAGTGAAGGAGTAATGTGCAACAAGGAACAATTCCTGAAGTACACTATCCATACCAGTGCTGGCAGCAAACTGATCCTGGAACAGGGGAGCAATCACTCTGGAGCCTCTCACTCCCAGCCTCCTCCACTCCAGCCAAGTGGCATTACGTCTCCATTTATCTACAGCAGGGACTATGGATACTCTGCTCCTGCAAAAAGGGGCTCCCTCTTCCCAATCATGCTGTTATATTTATCAGCACTCTTTGTAGTCTATAGACCTACTGGCATCATGGTCAACCCTGGTTCCAAGGTGGAAGTAATTGTTGACTGGCCATTTCTATAGACTACAGAAAAATAAGCAAACATGCATATTTAACTGTAGCTAAGCAATGTTATACAATGCAGAGCTGCAACTGTCACCTAAGAAATGGCAGAAACAATAGCATCAGAAAGCCAAGTCCCTATTTGGGGTATCAATGGCATTTTATGCCTGAGGGTAAAGTATGGCAGTTCTAAATTTTAAATAAGCAAGCAGTAGACACCTGTTTTTAAATATTTCTGCATTTACTTGGAGAAAGTAATTTGGAAAACAAAACATAACACAGGCAGCAGACTAACTGTCAGAACGATGTGTTAAAAAAAGAAAAACAGATGCAATGAGTCTCTCCACCAAAAATGAAAATCCTGATTTTTGACTTGAAAAGTCAAAAATATGTCAGTCCACAGGACAGATGTGCCTCTGGCAACGGGGACCAGTTAGAGCAGAGTTAGGGAGAGGGTTACCACTGGACCCCAATGCAATGATTGTTTGGTATGGGACATTATGAGTGTAAGGAGATCCACTGTCTGCCACTGAATGCTTTTGCCCACTTTTCTATAGCAGACAAGTTTAGTTGAAATTCGTCTGCGGCTTTAATGTTATTAATAATTGCACCCAATTTACTATTGTCAGCATATTTTCCCATCCAGACACCCCCTGATACCTTCATGATTGCTATGACCAGGTTAAAAAAGTGTTGGGCCCAGGACCGAGCCCTGAGGTACACCACTCGTGACCTGGGCCCAATCTGATGAATATCCCCTTATGACAACACGTTGCTATCTATTAGTCAACCAGGATTTAACCCATGTAACCAAATTTAGGGGTAGCTGGATGGAAATCAGCACGTCATGTGCCACTGAATCAAATGCCTTAGTGTAGTCCAAAAAGATTACGTCCATAGGCGGTCCCCCGTCTAGAGCTGCGCTTACTGGCTTAAAGAAGCTCAACAAATTTGTTAGACAAGACCTTCCAGTGGTGAATCCGTGTTGTGACAAATCAACATATCCTTTGCTCTTAATATGGTTAACCATATAATCTTGTATTATCTCTTCTAGGAGCTTACTCATCACTGATGTTAATCTTATGGGTCTGAAATTTCCGACCTCATTTCTATTACTTTTTTTTATAAATAGGGGTAATATTAGTCTCTCTCTCCATTGTCTCAAAGTGCTTCCCTCCTGAAGGGATGCATTAAACAATTGGGTAACTGGGCCAACTAGGCTATCTTTCAGTTCTTTTAAAAATACAGGGGTTATTCCATCAGGTCCTGCAGATGTATTGTTTTTTAACTTATTAACTCTATCCATTACTTGTTTTTCTGTGATAACGATGTTAGATACCTCACAGCTAAGATATGCACTCCCAATTTCGATATCATTATTAATTTTGGATTGATATATACTCTGAAAATAGTGATTAAAGATGTTCACAATATCTTTTCATTGTTTACTAAACCCTGTTGTGTATCTAATGGCCCTATACTTACTTGTTTACCTTTGAGTGACCCAATATAAGTGTAGAAGGATGTTGTATTGTCCCCAACTCTACTGGCCATATCAAATTGTGACTTCTGTTTAGCTCTTCTTATAAGCCTTTTGGTGCAATTTGCTACTTTTTTATATGAGAGCCAGTTCTCCATGACTGGGTTACTTTTGTACCTAACAAACTTTCTCTTTCTTCTTGTAATACTGTTTTTTTTTTTATATTCCTGCCCCATCAAGAGGGTATATCCTTACTTTAGCATTATATTTATTAACCTTTGGGACCCATTGTTCTATACAGTATTTTAGTGTGATATCTGTTTCTGTCCAGATACTATCCACATGTAACCACGTCTAGTCTCTGCTTTCAATCCCAGGCATTCAAGTACAATTTTATAGCATCATAATTTGCCCTCCTATAGTCTCTAAATACAGTTTTCCCCTTAGGATGAATAACATTATTACCAATATTTATAAACACTGATTTGTGATCACCACCTCCAATTGGATCCTTAACTTGAATAGTGATGTTAAGTTGCTCTATATTAGTTAATACTAGATCTAAGGTGTTTCCACCTCTGGTTGCATCTCTGATTAATTGCTCCAACCCATTTTGAGTGTAGTAATCAATAAAATTATAATCCACAGTAGATTTCCCCTGTAACGTATCCCAATCAATTGTTGGGAAATTGAAGTCTCCCATTACTAAGAAGTCTTCTTAGATTTCAAATGTATTTAATTTTGCCAGGAATAAGTCATTATCTTCACGACTCAGGTTGGGGGGCCTATATGCCATACCAATAGTGATGACTTTATTAGTAGTATGATTTTTGACCCATAGTAATTCAATATTATGCTTTAACTCTATTTCCACTGATACATCATAGGCTTTAATTTCCTCTTTAAAATATAGCATAATACCACCCCCTCTTTTACCTACTATGTTTTTATAAAAACAATTGTAGCCTTGAATTTCCATACCCCAGTCCCCATCCTGGAACCATGTCTCAGATATTGCACATACATGAATCTGATTTGTTTTTAAAAGATTTGTTAACTCGTCCATTTTATTTCTGAGACTTTTTGCATTCGTTAAGAGGATCTTTAACTCTCCTTTCTTGTTATTATACCTCTCTTCATTTCTACGGAACACATGATTCTTATTCACTATTTTCTCTCTTAAATGGCTCTTCTCTGGTGTATCCCCTTGATGTAACTCCCTTATCCCCTTAGATCCTAATTTAATGCCATGGATGTATAATCAGAAAAAATTTTACCAAGCAAATCACCCCCTGTTCTATTAAGGTGCAATCTATCATGGCAAAATAAGTGAGACTACTGCCCAAAGTACTCCCAGGTAGTTATACACTTATGACCCTTTCTTAGGCACCATTCTCTCAACCAATTATTTAATTTTGCATTTAATGCATTATTTAATCTTGGAATTGGCAGGATTTCGGAGAACATAACTTCACACTGATGTTCTATAATCTATCTCTCAATTTCCTTATACGTATTAAAAATATTATCTACAGTACAATTTTGGATGTAATTAGCTCCAGTATGAATTATTATAAGGGACACCCTTGTTACTTTGCACATTAAATCTCTTACTATACCAATCATGTCCCTAGTACCAGCACCTGGGAAGGAACTGCTAGTCACTAAATCATTTACCCAGTTTCGTAGTAACATGATCAGTATATCTAATGATGGAGTCTCCCAGAATGCATTTGGCATGTGGGTGGGGAAAGAGTATATCTGTATAGAACTGGAGAATTGGAGGTGATGTGATGTTACTACTTTTAATACGTAAATTTGCCAGGGCAGTGGGAGGAGGGCGCTAGCAGGTAGACAGCTGGTGGGTTAAAAGATTTCAAAGTGTTTGGGAGGTGGAGGTAAATTACCACAGTAGGTGGGGGAGAGGGGGTTTATGTAATTTAAAGACCGCAATTTGCTTGTTTTTCACTGGCGAACTGCACAAATTTGCATGGCAGAACTATACAACATGCCCAATTTGTCAGTTTCTCTGCACAAATTTGGGCAATTCGCCAGACAAATATGTATGTGAACTGTGGTCAGTACCAAGGCAAATCTGCTGAAATTAGTGAATTGCAGCAACTTCGCACACCTCTAACCCCTGAGGGCCCCAGGCAGCTGCAACCTTTTTGTGGGTTTTCTTTGGGTATATTTAATAACTGGAGTTTATAAATATCCCTGTGCACGTAACGTACACTGGCACTTTGTTATATGTTGTTACACTTGACTTTAGAATTGCTTGTTGATTTTATTTTCCCACTCTCCATACTCTGTAATCTGTGCTCTGAATACCTAGAAGAGCACATAATAAATACAATTCCACTACTGCTCTTCCCCATGATCATTCCATAACAGAGTAGACATTTTCATTTTTCTTTCTCTGTGTCATATTGCTTGACTTTCTTACATATGAACATGCGAAATTGCCAGCAGATAAAGGCCTTATGGTCTATCAAGTCTGCTCGATTGTGCAGCTAGCAGTCCTTATACTGCAGCTGCCCCCTCCCCTCCCCCCTCCAGTGACTTTCCCCCTTATTCTGTCTCATCCCCTTTTGAAGCAGCCCACTGTTCTACAGCATACCACTTCCTCTAGCAAAGCGTTCCACCCAGACACCACCCTCTCTGTAAAAAAGTCTCTCCTCATTTCCCTCCTGAACCTTCCCCCTTCCAATCTCAGATCATGCCCTCGAGTGTCCCTCCCCCTCCTTAATTTGAAAAGCTCTTCTGTGCCCATCTTATTTATTCCCTTCATGTACTTGAAGGTTTCGAGTCATGTCCCCCTTATCCCATCTCTCCTCCAGGGAGTACATGTTCAACTCCCTCAGCCTGCTCTCGTAGGGTAAGTCCTCTAGCCCCTGGATCATTTTTGTTGCTCTGCACTGCACCCCCTTCAGTAACCTAATGTCCTTCTTCAGATACGGTTGCCAGAACTGCACTCAGTACTCCAGGTGTGGTCTAACCAGTGACCTGTATAGTGGCAGGATCACCTCCCCCCTCGTGGAGGCTATGCCTCTGGTAATACTACCCAGCATCCTGTTGGCCTTTGCAGCTGACTTTCTACACTGCGCTGAGTTGTTCATTGTTCCTGTTATGATCGCCCCCAGATCCTTCTCCTCTTCTGTCTTGCCCTGCTACAGCTTTTGAAACTTTATCCCTATGGCTCCAGTACCTGCATGCACATGTGTACAACAGCACCTTTTCACCAATACTAGAAGTACCTTTAAAAATATGGCCCACAGCTTTTGGCAGATTCTGGGGGACAGAAAGTCAATGCTTCTCCCAGCATTCTCTGTTGTTGCAACCACTGACAAACTCTGGTCATACATTCTTCTGCCCCAGGAGAGCCAGTACACATATAAGGCTGAGGACCTGGCCTCTGAAACGTCAGCTGCCAGCACTTCAGAGGCTATTTTACTAGTTTCATAGTCCACTGCAGCAGGAAGAACACCAGCATGTGGGGTCATGGCAACTTAAAATTAAGACAGTAGTCCACTAAGGCCACATGAATGATGCACAGCACCATACGGCCAGCCAAATACCAGCAGAAACACCAAATTCAGAGTTTCCCTACAGGGTATGGGGCAACACTGAAGGCCTCCTTACGAGGGATGTGTAGTGAGGCAGCTCAAAAGGGCGGCTGGGGTGACAGAGTTAGGAGTTCACCAAAGGGATGAATGAGTGTGGAGTCTGTGAGAAGTGAGTGTCAACAATAAATTAAACAAATCACTAGCCCAGGGCATAAATTTACTGGGGAATCCCACCACCTGTGATGTGCGATCGGATATAGCTGACAGTGATCTGGGAACACATTTCCTCTCTATATGTTGCATTTTTCAACTATATTTAGTCAGATTTATGCTGGGGGTTTACATTTCACACAGTATTTATCTTTCTCCATTTTGCTCCTGGAACTCTGTCAGATATTTTAATTTCATCACCAGAGCAGAGTTTCCCCAGGTTTGCCCCATTTCACCACTAAATACAGCTTTAGCCTAGACTGCTGTTCAGTGACCTATCCATCTTGCCTAATGCATCTGTCACCTACCATGCTGTGTGGTATCATTCTGAAGCCATAGTTTTACCACAACACCTCTTTAGCATCCTTTATTGGCTGCAAATCTGTGTTTTCATGCATAACACAATTCCTCAAACAACTGTGCACTAATACATGTTTCTGTGAGCTTCTGTAATTTTCAGTTAACTCATCTGGTGGCTTGGTGCAAAGAAAAGTTAGGTATAACCCCTGAAAAAGGTTGAGTTCTTCTGTTGTACAAACTGCCTAGTTAAGTCAACCAGACTCAGAGGTGCAGAAATAATAATGAGATGAGCCTGTGTCAGGGTGGCAAATGGCTGGTACAGCATAGCAAAACACCATGCAAATAATCACCTAGAGCTAAATGTTTCCTAGATGTGTATTAGTAGACTACTATACATTTTTGCGGCATGTCAAAGACAGAAGAGATCTCACAATTAAAAAAATGTATTTCCCAAACTTTCGATTTTGCTCATTCATCCTTGAAACTGCAATGCATTTTCAGATTTGACCAGCAAAGTACTGCATAAATTGACTAATTACTTGTTTTCAAGTTTTTCCACTCTCATGTTAGTGACAATGGAGAATACAAAGGGAGTCAGTGTAGTCCAGTAACTGGAGTGCAGAATTGTGATCTTGAAGGCTCCAAATCCCATCTGAGTCACTTACTCACTCTTTGTGACCCCTTTAGCAAGCCATCACGTTGGGGGGGGGGGTCACGTCAAATGAATCTGATAGATTTCTTTGACTGGGTAACAAAGGATTTAGATCAGGGTGGAGTGCTGGACGTGGCCTACCTAGATTTCAGTAAGGCTTTTGACACCGTTCCACACACCAGGCTAGTAAGCAAGCTGGGTAGCACAGGAGTGGGCCCAAAGGTGGTAAACTGGGTGAGAAATTTGTCAGGGGATAGGAGGCAGAAGATGGTGGTAAACTGAGTTCACTCTGAGGAAGGGAGGGTGACCAGTGGGGTGCCTCAGGGAACAGTGCTGAGACCGGTCCTCTTTAATGTCTTTATAAGTGACCCTGCAAAGGAGCTGGAAGGGAAGGTCTGCCTCTTTGCGGATCACACCAAAATCTAGCCTCCGCGGGGTGGGGGTGGGGGTAGTAGATCTAAGAAAACTAGCAGTGGTCAAGGGTATGGCAGCTGGGTTTCAAATATGAAAAGGTGCAAAATAACGCACTTAAGGCACAGAAACCCGGGGCGCAGTACAAAATGGGTGTAGTAGAGGCCAGCTAGTGTAACAAGACAGTCAGGAGGGCTACTGGGATGCTGGGTTGAATAGGATAAAGAGGGAGGTGGTGTTGCCTCTGTATAGATCACTGGTAAGACCCCTCCTAGAGTACTATATCCAGTTCTGGAGACCACATCTGCAGAAGGACATGGACAGAGTTGAGGTGGTCCAGAGGAGGGCAACTAAAATGATGCAGGGTTTGCAGCAAAAGCAATGTGTGGAGAGACTAAAGGACCTAAATATGTACACCCTGGAACAGAGATGGGGAGGTCTGACAGACACCTGTAAATACCTCACGAGAGTAAATAAGGTGCAGGAGGGAGGCATTTTTCAGAAGGAAAGGTCCTCAAGAACAAGGGAACATGCAATGAAGCTCAAGGGGAGTAGATTTAGGAGAGATGTGAGGATGTACTTCTTCACTGCTCACATTTATAACCATTCAGTGACGTGAAATACTCGAGGGACTACAATGCCAAGTACCCCATCTTCAGAAAAGGCCTGCCACCTTTCTCAATAGTCTGCTGAAACAAAGACAACAAAATCAGGTCACATCCCTTGTACACAGAGGGATGGCATTTGGGAGCTCAGAAGACCTGGATATTAGGAAATTCCATTCTTATGTTTATTTACGAGATCAAACTATTCTTATGGCTATGTAACACAGGAAGCTAGGTACTCTTTTCAATTCCTTTTGTACGCATCATACTTTCATGAGCGGTAGTAGTACTTTTGAAACAGTCTGTGTTACCCTCAGTTCTGTCTACCAATCTTGTTTTTATGTGGGGGAATCGCTTAAAGCAATAAGGCACAACCGGGGTTATGTTAATGATCTGTTAATCACCCTCTTCGGGTGTAATGCTGCACAAGGCATAGTTGAGTGCCACATGCCCCTAGAGGGTGATTAACTTGACCATTAACATAATTCCTGGGAGTGCCTTATTGCTATTGCAATTAAAAAAAAAAGTGTTTTTAAACAGTGTTTAACCTTGTTAAGCATATGATTACTCTTTACATGTATGTTAATAAAAGATTAACATAAGGCTGATGGAATACAGCCAATCAGCAAGCTCTATTTCTCAGACCCTTTTTATAAGATCAATTATACAATGGCAAAGAAATGTCCTTTATTCTGATTGGTCAGTGAGTGCCTGGAACAGTGATGTTATTAGACAATAACATCACTGTATTAAGTCCAGGCACACCACACCAGATAACCGAATGACACACTGTGAAATCATGTGTCCTGTCCACTCGTTACCGCTGATCCAGGACATTGCCGTAAACAATTTCACCCACAGCCCCCCACCCAACATTCCATCTCTTTTTTTTTCCACACAAATCCCTGGTTTTCTGCAAAACAGAACTTCACCTTGTACAGTCAGTTTTTTCATTTCAATAAACCACATAAAGGGAGCCAACTGCCCACCGCATGACCGTCACCGGAGATCACCAACAAAAACAACGAAACCCCACAAATGACACATTTTGCCATTTGTTTAAATCTCACTTGTAAAAGTCTGGCCTGCATCACAACATAAAGGGAAGCTATTCTGTGAAACCTTTCTCGATCCCTCTCGTCTGAACCCATGTATTACAAGCCACGTCCGACAGTACAACGCAGCGCCTTTTACAGAGAGCTAAGCACACCACGAGCATGCTTACTAACCGTCACAGCAACAAAACAAAAAAAAAAACCAGGAAAACACAAAATGCAGGCCAGTTTAGCAATCTGGGTCAACAGCTCAGGAAAGGTTGGGGGGGTTACTGCAAACCCTCACTGCAGAAACAACTCTGAAACAACGCGGAGGAGACGTACAGCCCTAGGAAAGCATCATTATGTAGAGAGCATCTCCGCCTACTGGTGGAAAGCTATAGTGGACTTTTTTCTTTAAACATATGACTCTACACAGAAAAAATGAAGAAAAAAAGCCCCAAAAATGTTTTCTCATTTTTTTCTTTTTTTAAAAAAAAACGAGCCATTGTATAATAGCAATAAGGCACTCCAGGGTGTGTGTTAGTGTCTAATAACATCATTCCTGGGGTGGCCTCATGCTTCAACCCACCCCAGGAGTGACGTTATTAGACAATAACACACATCCTGTCGTGCCTTATTGCTTAATTAGTACACATTTGCATACTTGTATGCTGTATGCTATAGTTGTACAGCATACTTGTTATATGTGGCATGTTGCATGTTTGCATAACATACTTGTTATATGTAGCATGTTGCATGTTTGCATATCATACTTGTTATATGTGGCATGTTGCATGTTTGCATATCATACTTGTTATATGTGGCATGTTGCATGTTTGCATATCATACTTGTTATATGTGTCAAGTGGCATGTTTGCATATCATACTTGTTATGTGTGGCATGTTTGCATATCATACTTGTTATGTGTGGCATGTTTGCATATCATACTTGTTATATGTGCCATGTTGCATGTTTGCATATCATACTTGTTATATGTGGCATGTGGCATGTTTGCATATCATACTTGTTATATGTGGCATGTGGCATGTTTGCATATCATTCTTGTTGTTTGTTGTTGTAGGTTTGCACACCATACTTGTTTTATGTTGTGATATGCTTGCACAACAAACTTGTTATATGTTGTAGGTTTATACAACATACTTGCATGTTGTATGTTTACACAGCATACTTGCTATACATTTCATGTTGTATGCTTGAATAGCACACTTGTATGTCACATGCTGCATGTTGTATGTTTGCACAGCATACTTGTCGTATGTTGCATGCTGTATGTTTACACAGCATACCTGTTACGTGTCACATGCTGGTGTATGTTTGCACAGTGTACTTGTTCTAAATTGCATGTTTGCACAGCATACTTGTTATGTGTTTTATGTTCCATTTTTACACAGCGTACTTCTTTTGTGCTGTATGCTGGTGTGTGTCTGCACAGCATACTTGTTATGTGTTTTATGTTGTTGTAAGATTTCTTTTATTAACATACAGGGCCTTGAACAGGCCAGGCCTCAAATACTTCAGTGAGCTCCTGACTCCCCACATGCCTTCCAGGAACCTAAGGTCCGGGGGGCAGGAACTCAATTTAAGTCATAGCAGTGTTAGTGGCTCAGTAGGTAGCACACTCGCCTCTGAGGCCGGGAGATCAGAAGGCTGTGAGTTCAGTTCCCACATCTGGCACTTGGGTTAATATCCCAGTACTGACTCTGCAGTGCAGCATGAGAGGGGTGCTGCACTTCTGAGGTGCCGTCTTTCGGATGAGACGTTAAACCGAGGTCCCATCTGCCTGGATCGGTGGTAGTTCAGGTGGATGTTAAAGATCCCATGGCACTTATCGAAAAGAGTGGGGGAATTTCCCCGGTGTCCTGGCCAAATTTCCCTCATTCACTAAAAATACCACCAACAGCTTAATCTGGTTCAAGGTCAGTTGGCATTCATCTGTATCCCCCTCCCCCGGGTCGTGCCTGAAAATAGGCAGGATTTGTCTAGTGCACTTACCTGGTCAACAAAAACTAAATAAATAAAATAAATAAAAGTCTGCTGGTGATGGGGCTTTCTCAGTGGCTGCCCCGACCCACTGGAATGCATTACCTGAGGGGACTCACACTGCAAACTCCATAACATCATAGAAAAGTAGAATATTACCTGCTTCAAATGTTATTGAATAGTCTTTGGTTCAGCACTACATTGTTTAAAGGAGAACTACGTGGAGAGGTGAAGCCCCAACCAATGCACACATTGGGCTTCACCTCTCCGATCCACCCTGCAAATTCCAGATAAAATCAATAATTTATTTCCCTCACTGCTTGTAAAATTGTGAAAAAGCTCTGGTGGAGATGGCATTTTGAACATGGCGCTCTTCAGAAACAATGGGATCTCGCTGATAGTCCTGCGAGATGATGACACGCCATTACCCTTACCGTAATACTATCCTTATGTACGTGTAACCCCCCTTACAAATGGGGGTTCCCGAAAAGTCTTCCTTGAGCTTGCTTAAATGCTCACTGCCAGGCTGGTGTCCTGCGTTTTAGCAATTTAAATGTATTGCCAGAGAGTGTCTGTGTAGCCTCTGTGTACTGCCTCTTTAAGAACTGCCTGGATTGCAGTCATAATTAATCTGAGCGGGAGCTCTGTTAGAAGATGTAATTGTTTGCTGATCATTTGTTAGAGTAGTAATAATATTGCAGTTTGTTCTAACCTGCCTTCTTTGCAGCATGGACAGTTCTGTTTGTTTCCATCATCTTGGTCCTGGACTGCAGAACGAGTCAATCAGTACATTTGGGACTCTAAAATGGAACCTGCCTACAGCGGCTTGGTGGGGCCAAAACTTGTAGGAATTGTAGTTTTGGGCTTTTGGCACCTAAAATAACCTGGAGGGGGAGCCCTTGTTGTGACTGACAGACAGATCAGCCAACCGAACCTTTTGGATCTTGGGGAAAATCCCACACTGCTTGCAGTTTCAGTTAGATCTGAGTTGGGAAGTGAAGGAGTAACAGCTCGAGACAGTTCGAGCAGCAATCCATAGTGGATTCGTAAGGGAGAACTGTGGAAAGACCTGAGTTTGGCCTGCCTGCCTGCTGTTCCTGAGAGGGAACTTGTGCTTTTTTCAAACTGAATTTGGAGAGCAAATTAAGCCACTGAATTGTGACCAGGCTTTAACCTGAAGAATACTGAAGATTTGCTGATTGCGATTGGCCTGTCAGGACTTCTAGCTACCTCTGAACTCCTGGATTGTGCAGAGACTCTGTAATTGCAACCAGAGAGACATCTGCCTGGTACAGCGGAATTTCCTTACATGTGAATGTGCTGTGTGCTTACAGTGGGTCATGATTTGATTCCCCACTGTGTGTCTGGACTGTGTTTTGCTTGCTGGAGGCTGTATCCAGCTCCATGGACTGAATTCGTATCCATTTCTGTTTGCCTAGGCCCTGCTACAGTGGCCCAGCCAGAATACCTGCTACGCAGAGAAAGCCATCAACGAGAGACCTACCTGGGGATCAGCCCCTGCTCCACGCTTGAGCAGGAATGACACCTCGGCGAATCATGTGGGCCCTGCTTCTCCTGGCACTCCAGATCAACCACCTGCAGTCTCAATTTTTATCCAGCCTGTGTCCAGTCTTGGGTATCTTGAGTAATCATCAGGGTAGCTCCCTGCAACAACAGCCTAATCTAAAAGTGTGTCATCTGATTGTCTTGTTGCCTTTTCTTTCATGAACTGAGCCCTCCGGCTCTGGATTACAATTAGTGTGTGTTGTGCATGTTGTTTTCTTCCATCACAGGGCCCCAACCAGCTGCAACGTTCCTGGCTAGCCCACCGTTCTCCATCTGGGTACCCAGGGTGTGCGACTGTTTATGAATTCTGAAGTGCATGCATAACTGTTTTATTGATACAGCCTTTAAGCAAATTAACCTGATTAAGCCCCTCCCTTGTTCAAGTCCCTTAAACAAATCAGATCTCTTTTTTGCATTTACCCTGACTGTGGTTCCAGTTTGTGCAAGAGTACTGTACTGCTGTTATTTGCTGTGTATAACCTTGTTTTACAGGAAGTCCCCAGGGCCGAGCCAGAGGAAAGCCCTGGTGGTAAGTGCAAACAGTGTGGGTACTTGTGTGGTATATCAGGGGTATTGTGAAAGTGATTATTGTGTATTGTTCTGGCCACTAGTAAGGAAAGAGAGGGTTACAGTGTCCCGGAGGGCTGTGCCCAGGTTAGCTTGACCACTACCAACCCTGATCTCTGGGTGGTGGCACCCGTTTCAGAACTCAGGCCCTTTCACCTGCTACTAGCCAAGCCGGCAGGGGTAGTAGCCCTTGGGATAGCGCCACCTAGGGGTTACAAATGAGTCAGATTACATCTATACCCCACCAGGCTATCTACAGAACTGAATAAAACCAAGGCTTATATAACAAAAGAGGAACATGAGACTTGTTTAACTCCACCCTATGCTTTTCAAAATTATCTTTAAACAACAGAATAAGTCTATTTTCATTTCTGAGCACAGAATAACACTTCCTTTTAAGTTGTAATGTTGTCAACATCACTATATAGAAACAACAACTGGTTAATAAAATTTTAGTTTCAGACAATGCAGGAGTAACTCCACCTCCTAGTACTGTGCCTTTAAATAAGGGAGGTGACCAGACGGCCAGCTCTATAGTACAGAATAGGAAGTGAGACTCCACACAGAGAAGCAGGTAACCTTCTATGAGGGAAACATTTGTTTGTTTTATAAATTATTCTAAAAGAATGAATTAAAGGCATTCAATCCACTTTCTAGAACCATTTTAACTAAAGTAAAAACACAAAAAAACCCCACTTTTGTTTAACAGGGAAAGGGAGGGGAAGGGTTTAAGGCAAAACAAACCACAGTGTTGTACAACTCATTTTTACAGGCCTTCTTTCATTTTTGTAGCTTGTTCAGGTCATGAAATAGTTATTTTGTAGTCTCTACTAAATGAATTCCTTTTTGTATGCTGCAATTAGAGTAAAATGCAGGCCGTTTATTTATTTACTCAATATGAAGCGCTTTGTGCATTACAGCTGCCATTTAGAACGAGTTCCAAACCAGAAAGACCTCTTCTAAACTGCAAACAGGATAAAAGGCACTTTAAAGGGGTTTTATATGCACAAAACCGAGATATTCAGTGTTTGGGACACTTGGGAGGCAGGAACACTTCTAAAGCGATGTTCAAAGTATTTGACCAGGTAAAGAGGGCAGTTTCTGCCGTACGAGCTGCTTGCACGATCGAGGAGCCACCACTCTAACCTATACAGGCTAGTTCTGCTTTGAAAACATTTTGGAGCCATATTTACAGTATTTTCACAGAACAACTAACCTAGGAAGCAGTTCTGACTTACTGTATATGTTTACAAGGAGGGGACCAGAAGGGGGGTACCTAACGCTAAACGGGACGTAAACCAAGACCATACGAGGGTTTGCATACATAAAGGGGTCATTACAGGACCCACACCATGGATATAACTAAACGCTTACAATTCCCATATCCAAATGAAATGAAATACTCATTTTAAACAACTATTGTTTTTCTGCATACCTCACATTAGAAAGGTTCTGAAATGGGGGGAGGGCAACCAAAGAAAGGGCTGTACAGATCTTCATATACCAGGGCAGGAATACACAAGGGATAGAAAGAACGTTCTATAGGTGGCCTGCCTATATAACGTGGAAAGATGATGAGAAATTACAGCAAGAAAGAAGGAGAGTAAAAAGGGCTGTTGCAACAGACTTAAAAAAAAAAATTAGATTTGCATGGTATATGAAGTTATCTGTCACATTCAGCATACTTGTTATATGTTGTATGTTTGCACCACATACCTGTTATATGTTGTATGTTTGCACCACATACCTGTTATATGTTTGCACCACATACCTGTTACATGTTGTATATTGTTGTATGTTTGCACCACATACCTGTTACATGTTGTATATTGTTGTATGTTTGCACCACATACCTGTTATATGTTTGCACCACATACCTGTTACATATTGTATATTGTTGTATGTTTGCACCACATACCTGTTGTATGTTGTATGTTTGCCCCACATACCTGTTGTATGTTGTTGTATGTTTGCACCACATACCTGTTATATGTTGTATGTGTGCACCACATACCTGTTGTATGTTGTATGTGTGCATGGCATACATGTTGATAACTGCTTAGGAGGCAGGGGGTGGACTTGGACCTAGAGCCCATTCAGACCGTAAATTGCTATGTCGCTGTGCATGACAAGTTGCTGCTAATAAAACACAACTTCTGGGGAGGGAGGGAAATATAAATTTGGGTTCAACATTATGAAGAGCACAAATGTTACAAAAAATGCAAGCAGTCATTTATAAATGAATTTGCTCTACCCTAATTCTGTCTGACAGCTAAATGCCAATCCCATGCAGTTCAGCCACAGCAGCTAAGTCATTCTACTGCTACTGTCAACACAAGCTTTTGTTCTGAAACGGTTAAGTACACGGTATTAACTGTGTCTCAGGATGTAACAAATGACATAATGCCTTGGATCCCAGTGCTCGGTTCATCAGCCTTTCCAGTAGTTCAGAGTCTAATTAAACCAGAGTTGGGTTCTGCCTGCCGTGGGCTATATTTTCTGCTAGGCTTCACTTGGATTTGTGGCAAATGTTTCATAACACATGTGCTGCTGCTGCTCAGCAGTGTTGTTCCAGCAGAATCAGAACGCTTGCAAAAGCCCGTTTTAGTACAGTCATCGGGGTTGCAAAGCTCCTCCAGCTGTTACATTTTATGTGGAAAATGCTAGCAAAACCTTATTTTAGGGGTTGCAGTGGACATCACAGGGTTTGCAAAGAAATCAAGGGGGTCTCGACAGCAACCCCTGCCTACCCCTAAATGACGCCCTTGCTGCTGATGCTGCTTTGTACGGTCTACATCCAACTCCACATGCTTTGTGAGGAGCTTGCCAGCAGTATTTAAGCAAAGGCTTTCACGGCAATGCTACGCGGAGTGTAGATACAATCACTTACGGAAGAGGTATATGGCTGCAGCATACAGAATTTCATATCTTGAGCCGTGACACATTTTTTCGTAGTTACTGTCAATCGACTGACTGCAATGTTACTCTGAGACATCCACCCCCTCATCTCATTCTGCACGTACTACTGCCATAATTGAGGCCACTGCAGGCTACTGCACAATATACGAACAGTATACAATGAGTGAGAAGGTGATCAGGGAAGCTACTTCACCCAAAGTAAGACCAGGACACTAAACTTCAGGAAAGCTGATTTTAATAAACTGAGGGAGATGGTTAAGGCAAAACAAATGAATGTATCACTGAGTGGGAATGCAACTGGCAAGTGGGAGGGCCAGAAGCAAGATATAATGAAGGCAGTGACTAGATGTATCCTCGTGGGTGTGCACAGGCAGTACTGGGCATTACAGGTACACTGCAGGACTGTTTCTCCAGACCAAGGTTGGTCTAGAAGAAAAGGATTGCACATTTTCATAGAGAACATAAGGGGATTCAGGGATCAGGTGGAGTCGCTGATCACTGGAGAGTAGAGGGGAAAAATCATTGAGTGAGGCAGAGGGAATAGCTGACACTCTGAACAACTATACTATGTGTCAGTATTCAGCCCGGAAGTCAGGAGGCATGGCCAGCTGGGGTAAATGTTACGGGAGAGGTGCAGGCTGAACAGTAGGCCGTGCTGATCATGCCAGAGTTAGCAGGCAAGCACTTGGAGGGTTTAAATGTGGGAAAATCCCAGGGTCAAAATAGTATCCACCCAAAGGTTCCAGTGGAGTTAAAAGGGGTTCTCGCGCGACACCTCACTGATATTTTTTCAGGACTCCTAGCAGACAGGGATCCTGTCAGAGGGCTGAAAAATAGCTAATGTCACCCTATTATTCAAGAAGAGGGCAAGGTCACACCTAGGTACTAAAAGGCAGGGCAAGTTTATTTATATGGTGCCCAATCCCTGAGGCTCTGGGCGCCTTGCATAAGACAGGTAGGGTAATACAGACATACGCATAATAGACACAACATACAAATTACTCTAAAGCAATAAATAACATACCACAGTATCTAAAATTATCTAATACTCTAAAATGATACTTGTGCTGGTCAGTCACCACAATCAATCATACAGACAAGTCATGGAACCGGAATCATCGGATTTTGACACCGTTTTCAGAATTGTGATTTTCAGAACTGCAGTCTGAAAATCCTAATTCAGAAAACAGAGGATGAAACATGCTTTTACATAGGAAATTAGGATTTAGGAATTAGGATACCAAATCCAATTCCGAGTCTGAGATTCTTTTTGGAATCAAACAGAAATGGTATTTGGAATCAGAAATTCCTAAATTCTTAACATCCAATCAGATCAGAATTGGCCAATTCTCCTGTAAGCCTTACCTCGGTGATTGGCACAGTGTTTGAAATAATTATAGAAGATGCGGTGGTTCAGCACATGCAGGATACTGGGTGATTCCTTAGCACACAGCGTGGTTTTACAACAGGTACATCCCGCTACACCAGCCTGGCTGACTTCTTCCAGGCAGTAACTAAGGAGATGGATAGTGGCCGTGCAGTTGCTGCAGTCTGCCTGGACTTCGACAAGGCCTTTAACACTGAATGGCACAGAAAACGCATGACAAAGGAGCTCCAGATGAAGTTCATAAAGCAGATAGGAGATGTATAGCAAACCGCTCGATGCTCAACAGGTAGGAAGCACAGTGGTGATGGATGGTCACTGCTCAGAGTGGGGGAGTGTGCTGAGTGGAGCACCCCACTGGTCAGTGCTAGGTCTCTTGGTCTTTAACACATAATTTATTAATGGTCCGGAGGAGGGGTGCGCAACAGGCTGGCCCAGAGGAGGGGTCCGCAGCAGACTGGTCCAGAGGAGGGGTCCGCAGCAGGCTAGCCCAGAGGAGGGGTCCGCAGCAGGCTGTTAATGACACTACAGTAAACTGGCAAGAAGAGTGGACACAGTAGAGGAGAGGGATGCACTCTACAGGGAGACCAGCACACATTAAAGGCATAGGCTGAGAAATGGGGGCTTAAAGTGAAGGGTACTACACCTTGGGGTGAGGAATCTGGGACACACATACAGCATGTGTGGTGCAACAGTGCCTAGCACAATTGAGCAAAATGATTTGGGGTAGTTATGGACAGTAAGCTAAAGCCAGTCAGGCAACGTGCTGCTACAGTCAAGAAAGAAAATGCAGTTCTTGCATGCTTTTGGAAGGGGGTGGGGTGGGTAAGGAGCAGGTCAGGGGAGGTGATCTGTCCCCTGGACAACCCCACTGTTTAACCACAGCTGGAGTACTGGATCCAGTTCTCGTCACTGCAGTACTGAAAGAACACTGAAGAGACTGAGAAGGTCCTGTGCAGCGCTAGCAAGCCATCTCATGACTTAGGAAGCAAGAGCTACAAAGGAGGGAAATCATTCATAAAACAAAAAGGCTGAAGTGGGACAAGCTCATACTTTTTCAAGTACTAAAGGCATCTTTATACTGTCACATTTGCATTGCAGCAATACGAGCACTCAGGCTCTGCAGTGCAAATGTGACAGTGTGGACACTTGCCTGATCATGGTAAGTCAGTTGCTTCTTCTCTCGCTGAGCCGCAGCAGACTTGGGTATGTGTTCTGGAGCGAGCGGTGTAAGTAGCTGTGTGGACAGGCTGCACCACTCGCTCCAACAGGGGACCAAATCCAAGACTTCAGCAACTGCTGGCTTGAGGGGTATAGTACAGTACACCCGCCCTCTTACATAGCTCTTCTCAGCGTGGCTTACATCGACATGGAAAAGGGCTATGTAGAAGTGATTTGATTTGGTGAAGGACACTGAAGCAGCCTGGGGAGTGGACTGTGGAGTGACAGTGTAAACTCGGCTTAAAACAGGACAGACAGGGTGCAGTATACACAAATGTCTGCGCTAGTGATTGCACTCAGAACTAGAAGGCGTGCACTCAAATTGGGGGAAGGAGGGCAGAATAAGAGGAAGCATTACAATGCATTACTTCACATACAGAGTGCTTAACATGAGGCACAGCCTACCCATTGCAGTCGTGTTAACTAGCACTTTTCAGGCTTTCAAAGAGGGACTAGACAAATCCTGAGGGAGAATGGGAGAATGTCATTGAGGCTTGCACAGCATGAGTAGAGTAACAGGATCAAAGCGGTAGGATTGTTCCACTTAAAGGGAGGGAGGGTCACGAGGGGGCTCAGTATGATGTTGGAAAGAGGCAGATTCAGGAGGGAGATGAGGAGGCACTACTTCACAGAGAGAGTGGTGGCTATGTGGAATGCACTGCCAGTAGAGTTGATTGCACGAAGACAGTGAACAGGTTTAAAGGGGATGGGATAGAGTCAAGGGAGGTAAATACAGATAAGAACATGGGGGGGAGGGATCTGGGGGGGATGACGGAAAGGAACTGGGGGGGGCAACTGCAGTAAAAGTAGAGTGCTAGCTGCAAACTTTATAGACCTATGGGCCTTTTTCTGCTTGCATTTTTGTATGTTTGTATGTTTGTATGCAGCATTCTGGCTATTAAACTTGCATACACAAATTGGGTATTGTCAAATCTGTGCGGCTGGAGGGACATACATGATGGACCCTAAGTCCTTCTCGTCACCACAGTATTGTGTTATTATGGTCTTAACATGGTATGTGGGGAAGGAGTCAGGAGAAGATGTACATTAAAGTCCATACCTCTCAACTGTCCCACATTACAAGGGACATCCCTCATTTTACCACTCAGAAGCCTTCTGTCCCATATAGAGTGCTCTTACCCCAGGGATTGATGTCTTACATTCCATACTGATATTTTAAAGAAAAATGCATATTAATCTGTATTGCTCGACATGGTTTCAAACTGTCCTGATTTCTGCAGGACAGTCCTGATATGGGCAGCTGTGTCCTGCCAAAAAACAATAAAAATGTTGCACATCCTGATCTTACAGTAGAAAGAATTTCTTACTTTCCTTTAAATGTTGCAGAAAACTGTCATACCTTATTAAAATATGTTAAAATTACAAGAAAGAGCTGGCCCGTCAGCATAGCGGTTGGATTTCTGTCTGCAACATCGGCAACCCGGGTTCGGGAACAGACCCGGGTTGCTGGAGGGACGGCTGGGGAGATGGATGGAGCATCCAGTGACAGCTCACCTTCTCCGGGGGAAGGGTGGGGATGCAGCTCGGCATCTGCTGGCCCCTAGCAGAGGCCAGGGCACAGCAAGACATCAAACCCTATATGACTGGGGAGTGGCAGATGTCGGCATTTGCCTTGATGTCAGTGGCACGCCAGTCCCGGGGAACAAAACGGAAAAATGGCACCATGGCAGATCGGGTGATGGCCTCCTCCGGATCCTCTTCGCTAGGCTCTCAGACCTCCATCTGCCACCTCAGCCGCACCCTGGGTCATGAAGTACAGCCAGAAGGCTCAGCCCCTACGTAGGTAAGGAATCTACCCGATGACGGGATACCTGGGTTGGCTGTGATATGGGGCAGTGGAGATGGGAGTTGCTGGGATGAGAAGGTCCATGTGGGTGCCTGAAGGAATCACCGGCCAGGGTGCGGGGTGGGATAAACAGATAATAAAAAAAAAATTATAAGAAATAATATAAACAACTAAAACAATACAACCCTGGCGGTAATTCTGAATAGTTAAGAGAAAATAAGTCTGTTGCATTGGTCACAGTTACATATTGTCCTGCAAAAAATCATGTAACAAATGTCCCACTTTGGGCTTTTTTAAAGGTGGCAACCCTGTAATAATAACAACAAACTTTATGAAAATGAATGCACTTACATGAAGAGTTCTAACTTTCTGCTCTAAACCCTCCATGACACAATGATGTGCCCCACCTATTGCTCATGCTTCCTACTTCGAATCTCACCTTAGGGTGATAAACTGGTGAGAGGTTAGACATGAAACAGCCTGTTGTTGCTTTTACACTTGAAGGCCCAAATGCATTTACACCAGTGTCCTGTCATTTCTGCCTTACTATAAATGTACCGGCCTGACCCCTACCACCATAGTTAGTTGCATATTTTAACCACAATGCATTACACTGGAGTACCTTTGTGGAATACATACACTTGTTGAAAAAGGTAACCTACTGAGTTGGCTTTCAAATCAGTGGGCTTCTGTTTCTGCTAGAGACACTTCAACATTACCCCCTCCCACCTGACCAGCCGAAGCAATTCTGCAGACATGAGGGCCCCTTCTCTCAGCAGGGACAATCAGCCTGTGTTGGTAATTTTTGTAATGTATAGTTAGAGGACAGCCTCAAAGTGGTTAAACAGTGCGACAAAGCAGTCAGAAAGGCTAACAGAATACTAGGGTGCATAGGAAGGGGTATGACAAGTACAAGGAGGGAAATGGTGGTACCACTGTAAGCTCCCTAGTAAGGCCTCGTCTGGAATACTGTGTTCGGTTCTGGAGACCCCATCTCCAAAAAGACATAGACAGGATGGAGACGGTACAGAGGAAGGGACAAACTTTTGCCTGGGATGCAGCATGAGTTATATGAAGAGAGACTCAGAACTCTCAATATGTATTCCCTGGAGGAGAGAAGAGGAGAGAGAGGGGTGACATGATAGAGACCTTCAAGTATCTGAAGGGGATCAACAGGGTACCAGAGGGGAGCATCTTTCACTTGAAGGGAAACAGCAGAACAAGGGAACACAGCATGAGACTAAAAGAGGGAAAACGTAAGGGGAACTTGAGGAAGTTCTACTTCACTGAAAGGGTGGTGGAGAGATGGAACAGTCTCCCTCAGGAAGTGGTGGGGGCAGACATGGTTCAGGGATTCAAGAATGTGTGGGATAGGCACATGGGAATTAACAAGCTAGGGTGAAGGGGGGACTTGTTGTAGCATCTTGGGTACCTTAAGCATTAGAAAGACGGATAGGGCAGACTAAATGGGCCACAAGGCCCTTATCTACCAACAACATCTATGTAATTGAATCACGCAAATATGTCCAGTTCAGATGGTAAGCAGAAGACACACTGCTCTGGTGCAGCAAATTACATGATTCTACTGACTAGGCTGGCAGAGACCACGAGTCCCTACATGACGGTGTGTAGGGATGCCGCTGGTCAGTCTACATTACTTGGATGGGTCCTCATCCTCGTAGAAGTTTCTATTAGATGTTTCTCCATATCTGTTCGTAATTAAATAATCCAGTTAACACCCACCACGTAATGACCAACCTATTAACACACTGATGACACATTAACATCTGTCAAACACATTAAGAAGCACTTTATCACAACCTTATTAACACATTTAACAACCACCTAAGTAACCACATGTAACAGTCACTTTAACACAGGCAGCAAAACACCTATTAACACATTCAACAGTTACACTAAAAACCTCAGACGCTGTCACCAATTTAGCCCCTAAAAAGTTATCTACATATAAAAAATGCCATAGTTTAAAATCATTTCACTCTCCCAACACCTCCCTCAGCCTCAGTCACAGCTCTTGATGCTCAAGCTTTCTCTCTTCAACAGGCAATCCCCTCCATTCTGCTCCCAGCTGCATGATGTTGCCAACTCCCATGATGCTCCTGACCACACCATGCCACACACACACACACACACACACACACACACCACACCACACCACACACACACACCACACAGGAGAAATATACTCGAGGTATTGCAACTGTTGCTAAATAGTGGATCCAAAAATAGACAACTGCACAATGTGGCTGTAGCATAAAAATGTAAGAATTTTTTGCACTGGCATACAAAGGAGAGCAGTGGCATAAACCCCAGTGCTTCGTGCTGAAGGCGTGATGCTTCATCACACCTTGGACATGAAGCGCTGGGGTTTTATGCCACTACTCTCCTTTGTATGCCAGTGCAATAAATATCTACATTCTAGGATCACTTTGTGCAGTTATCTATTTTGGAATTCACTATTTAGCATTGGTTACAATTTCTCATATGCATTCTCCTCTGTGCATACTTATAAAGAGTTGGCTTTGCAGCCGTTGGTTGTGAGCGCGCAGCCCATGTTTTCATCCCTTCAACCTGCAGATGCCACACTGTTCCCAGGTGCCATTCTGAACATGAACTAGAAGATGCAGTACCACAGCCATGCCTCCTTCTGTTGAAGAACCCTACACTACGTAAAACTCTAAACAAAACAAAGAAAAACAGCACTACACTATGGGAAACACGGTGGGACAAAAAAACACAAAGGCAAGCCCATAAATGATCACGAAAGTGTACTATACAAAACATCGGATAGCAAATTCCCAAGCTCTTTCAAGCATACTCAATCTTCAGGCATGTGGCTTTATGAGTATGTTCACTCATCAATGGTGAGGTTTCCTTGTGTATGGTGGCACTGTGCCATCAGATATCTGATATGCTACAAGTCTAGGAAATAAGAGTCCAGACCTAGAGACCATCATGGCAGAGGACAACCTGGGATATTGTGGCCATGACAGAGTCATGGTGTACTGAAAAACACAGCTGGGACATGGTCATACCAGGATATACTTTGTTCAGGAAGGACAGGGTATGAAGGAAAGGAGGGGGTGTGGTGCTTTATGTCAGGGAAAGCATAAAAGCAATGAAGATACAGGGAGTACATGGGGAGGCAGAGGCACTGTGGATCACCCTAGAGATGGGGAATGAAGCTGTTTTTCCACAGACTTCCAGCACAGGGGAAGGAATTAGATAAGATACTGGTGGAAGCCACTGGCAAGAAAAGTAGGAGGTGCTGCTGGTGGGGGACTACAACCTGCTGGAGGTAGACTAGAGGCTCCCAGCAGCACCTTGAATTAGAAGCAGAGACATCCAGAACTCTCTGCAGGGGGAGTTCCTCAGGCAGCTAGTCAGCGAACCCAGTCACGATGGGACTATACTGGACCTGGTACTCACTAACAGGGACAGTGTTGCAGACATCAAGGCGGAAAGCCACCCCGGGGACCAGTAATCACTGTATGGTGTGGTTCAGTATAATTTATTTATTTATTTAAAATTGGTGACCAGAAAAGGCACACTGAGCCGAGGCTCATTTCCAGGTGTGACCCGGGTACAAGTAGTACAAGGTGGGAGACACAGAAATACAGCAAAATGTCACATAACAGACTTATAATACAGTATAGTACATTACATGGAGTTTGGTGGAGAGGTTACACTTTTTGTTTGAACAGTAGAGTGGACAAAACATTTATTCATTTCTTTTTTAGACAATTTATTACCTTAAAATCCAAGTGCATGTCTTTACATATTTACATCTGTGGATTTACCAAAAAATTTGAGTTTTTGGAGAGAGGGTACGGTGGGGGTGGTTTAGCAGTAAGAACTGGTGTGTGGGTTTAATTTTAACCTGGCGAGGCTACTGAGGGTAGTACTAGGTCCGGGTAAGGAGGGGGTTGGTGCACAGCTGCGGCAGAGAGTGGGAGGGAGAAGCCTGAGGAGCTGTTTTAAGGCTGATGGGGAAGGGGCCAGGTGCAGGTTGGGTGGGAGGTTGTTCCATAAGAGTGGGAGTCAGTAGGAAAAGGCAGCTTGCCCTGAGGCTGAGAGGGGGCGAGAGAGATGGAAAGTATGTGCATGTCTGGGGCGAAGTGAGTAGCCCGTGGTGTTGGCTTGAGACAGGCGGGAGGAGAGGTAGAGGGGAAAGGAGCCTAGCCAATATTTTGCTATGAGTGAAGCGCTGTGGGTGGTCTGCCCATGTGAGAGTGGCATCAGAGATAGAGTTGAGAATAGCTGGCAGTGATGAGTGAGTGGGGGGAGGCTGTGGCGAGGCGCATGAAGGAGTTTAGCAGGACATCGAGTTTTGCAAGGGAGGAGGAAGGGGCTGTGCCATAAATGACGTCCGCATACAGGGTTTTAAATAATTGATTAGCAGTTTTTTTCTTGGGACAATACTAACTGTACAGAAAGTATTTATATAGGTTTTCTACAAGTGTTATGTTTGTTAAACACAGTGAGGTATGTGCTATGCATTTTCACAATGTTTTAGCACTTTTATGAGCAAAACGCTAATCAGTTTTTAGAGTTAAATAAATCCCTGGCATAGTCCAGTACTGGTAGGATGGTTTTTCATATGGTTCACTCTGAGTAGGAAGGGGGAGGCGGTCTTTGTGGTGGTAGAGAATGGCAAGTTTGGGCCGGAGTTTGGTGCAGACGACGTCGACGTAGGTGGAGAAGTTGAGGTTTGTGTCCAGCCAGACTCCCAGGTACTTAAAAATGGGTACAGACTCAATGGGTATTTCTTCCAGGGTGAAGATCAGAGGGGTGGCAGGCAGGGAGGCGAGTTTTTGTCTTGTGCCGAATACCATGGAGACAGTTTTTTTGCATTGAGTTTTAACAGATTTTTCCGGAGCCAGGCTTGTACTCAGTTGAAATCGCTTTGGAGGTTTGGGTGAACACTGACATGGGGGGCCTGAGGCGAGATTATGGTATCATCAGCATATAGGTGCCGTTTGAGGGTGAGACAGGCTGAGGGAGGTCGTTTAAATAGGGAAAAAGGATGGGGCCAAGGATGGGTGGCAGGGAGCCCATGAGGATGGGTCGAGGGTTGGAGAGGGTGTCTCCTATTTGTACTTGCTACATCCTGTTTTGGAGGTAGGAATGGAACCTGTTTATGGCCTGTTTGGCAAGGCCGAAGGAGCTCAATCTGCCTAGCAGTAGAGGGTGGGAGACCGAATCAAAGGCTTTAGCTAGGTCAATGAAAATGGCGGTAGTGGTTTGCCCGTTGTCCATGGCAGAGAGAATGGTGTCAGTTACTCGTAGTAAGGCGGTGGTGGTGGTAGAATGAGATTTTCTTAAACTTGATTGAAAAGGGGAGAGGGAGCTGTTTGTAGAGAGAAAAGGAGACAGTTTTGATAGCGTGAGGGATTCTTGGATTTTGGCAAGGGAAGGCAGGAGAGAGATGGGTTTATAGTTTCCTGGGAGGGAGGGGTCGCCACCTTTATGGAGAGGTAGGAGTATAAGGATGGCTTCAGAATCAAACTACACAAAGGCGAACGTCCTGGACTTCAAAAGGGCAGATTTTATAAAGATGGGGAAATGACTCAGGGATGTGACCTGGTGGGATGCAGGAGCACTGAGTGAAGCTAAAGGGTAGCATAGTAAAGGCAACAAACCTCTGTGTCAAGCAAGTGAGCAAAATCAAGAAGAAACAGAGACTGCTATGGTTATCGAAAGAGGTGACTGAAAAGATAAAGGTTATAAGGATAGCATTCAGAAGGTATAAGGAGAAACAGAGAGAAGAGGATAGGGAGGTTTATCAGAAGGGAAACAGGGAAAGCAGTAAGGAACACAAAAGTGCAAACAGAAGAAAGAATAGCCCATGTGGTATCAAAAGGAGACAAGACATTTTTAAGTAAGTGAAAAGAGAAAGACCAGGGGTTGGATAGTAAGGTTAAAAAGGGAAGTGGAACTATGCAGAGGAGGACCAAGAAAAAGGCAGACATCCTGAACAAATACTTTTGTTCAGTGTTCACATAAGAAGGGAAAGGGGAGGGGCCACAGAAAAGTAACAGAAGCTTTGGAGGAGGGAGGGAGGAGGAGGTGTACACTAGTCCTTTTCTGGAGGACAGAGTCCTGCAGGGACTAGATAATTTGAAGGTGGACAAAGCAATGGGGCCAGATGAGATGCATCCAAGGATATTGAGGGAGCTCAGGGAGGTAATGGCTGAACCTCTAACAGTCCTGTTTAACAGCTCCCTGGAAACAGGAGTGGTTCTGGGGGACTGGAGGAGGGCAGATGTAGTCTCACTTCACAAAAGTGATAGCAAGAAGGCTTGCAATTATAGGCCAGTCAGCTTGACATCCGTGGTTGGAAAGTTAATGGAATCACTTCTGAAGGAATGAATTGTGGAATATCTGGAATTCAGTAGGTTACAAGACCAGAGGCAGCATGGGTTCATGGAGGGGGGAAGGGGTCATGTCAAATTAATGTCATAGATTTCTTTGAATGGATGACAAAGGAATTAGATCAGAGTGGAGCTGTGGATGTGACTTATCTAGATTTCAATAAGGATTTTGGCACTGTTCCACAAAGAAGACTAGTAAGCAAGCTGGATAGCTTAGGAGTGGTTCCAAAGGCGGTAAACTGGATAAGAAATTGGTTAAGAGATAGGCGAAAGAGGGTGGTGGTAAACAGAGTTCACTCCAAGAATAGGAGGGTGCCCAGCGAGGTGCCTCATGGATCAGTGCTGAGACCGGTCCTCTTTAATGTCTTTACAAGTGACACTGCAGAGGAACTGAAAGAGAAGGTCTGCCTCTTTGCTGAGAACACAGAGATCTGCAACAGGGTGGACACTCGAGGGGCGGGGTTGGAAAAGATGAGCAGAAAACTGAGAAAACTAAAGGACTGGTCAAGAGTATGGCAGCTGGGTTTCAATGTGAAAAAGTACAAAACGATGCTCTTAGGGCACAGAACTCCAGGGGTTGAGTACACAATGGGGGGAGTGGTACTGATGAATACCAAGCAGGAAGGAGACCTGGAAGTAATTATATCTGATGACCTAAAGGAGGCCAGGCAGTGCGACAAGGCAGTCAGGAGGGCTAGTGGGATGCTGGGGTACACAGGAAGGGGTATGACCAGCAGAAAGAGGAAGGTGGTGATGCCTCTTTATAAATCACTGCTAAGACCCCACCTAGAATATTGTGTCCAGTTCTGAAGACCCCATCTCCAGAAGGACATAAGAGTGGAGGTGGTCCAGAGGAGGGCAACTAAAATGGTGCAGAGTCTGCATCAAAAGCCCTATGAAGAGGGACTAAATGACCTCAATATGTATACACTGGAAGAGAGGAGGAAGAGGAGAAATATGACAGAAACTTTTAAATATCTCATGAAGGTGCTGGCCCCGTGGCGCTGGATGCCACACCTCACACCACGCCAGCGACCCGCGGTCAGGAGCAACCTCGGGTGCTGGGGGTCGGCTGGGGAGGAGAAGGATTGAGCATCCCAGGGACTGCTCTCCTTCTCCGGGGAGGATGAGAGGGAACGACCGCAACAGTACTGGCTCCTGGCGGTGGCTGGGGGCTGGTGCATGGTGTGGTTCATGGTGGGGTTGGCGCAGGCTGACGCTGGACTTGCTGTGTGCAGACACGTGCAAGGAGAGACCTTGGCATCACTGCACGCCTGCGCCATGGAAGAAAATAAAGAAAAATCAATGCCAGTCCCCCGAGCTCGATAAAGGAAGGATCTGGTGCCGCCACATCAGTCTTACCCAAAGCAGCTCCCCTGGTGTGCCTGCCTCCTGGTCTTCTGCAGCATGAGGGGTACATACTCACCGCAACGTGGCTAGGGAGGGGCAGGACATAGGGGTCTCAGAGCTCCTGGCTGCGGTTGGGGCAGTGGCTGCACAGATGGCTGGAAGGATGGGGGGAACCATAGGTACAACCCCCCTGGCCGAGGAACAGGCATATAAAGTGTATAACAAAATAAAAATACCTCATGAAGGTAAATAAGGTACAGGATGGAAGAATTTTTCAGAAAGAAAAGTGCTTAAGAACAAGGGAACATGCCATGAAGGTTGGGGATGGGGGGTGGGGGTAGTAGATTCAGGAGAGATGCAAAGAAGTACTTCACAGACAGTGTGGTGGATTCATTTAACAGCCTTCCAGCAGAGATGATGGGGCAAAAACAGTGGTGGGATTCAAGAATGCATGGGATAGGCACAAGGGGATCATGGTTTGAGGACTGGTCAAAAGAATGGCAGTTGAGATTTAATGCTAAGAAATGCAAAATAATGCACATGGGGCACAAAAACCCAGGACCAACATATCAGCTTGTGGGGGGGCTATAGAATGCTCCAAGCAGGAAAGGGACCTAGGGGTTGTCATCTCTGACAACCTCAAGGTAGGGAGACAAGGCGGCAGGAAAAGCAAACAGATTGCTGGGTTGCATAGGCACGGGTATCACCAGCAGGAAGAGGGAGGTCACAATTCCACTATACAAGACACTAGTAAGGCCCCATCTCGAGTACAGTGTCCAGTTCTGGAGGCCTTACCTGCATAAGGACATAGACAGGGTGAAGGCGGTTCAGAGGAGGATCACCAAGAGGGTGCATGGATTACATCACAAAACCTATGAGGGCAAGCTGAAAGACTCAAATATGTACTTCCTGGAGGAGAGGAGGGAGAGGGGGGATATGACTGAGACACAGAAGTACCATGTTGTTAAGGCACAGGTCAGGAAGCAAAGGAAAACCAGGAGCAGTTTCAAAATTCACAAATAGCGTTGTATTTTTCTCAATAACAGCAAAATAAAAAATTCCAATTATTCAGCATAACTATTTACAAAGGTAGTACAAACAGAGAAAATTAGGTCCTTCTGAGGGTATCTCTTAATTCCAAGCTTTAGTTTCTCAGTCTCTCACTCTCCTTGTCTCTCTAGCAAAAGCATTGCTGCTCTTTTAATAATTATGTTTTTGTCTGGAAACTCGTTAAAGGTAATAGGAATTGATTTTTACATAGGTAACTGCCCTTCCATCTTCCTTTCCATGATAGTTATGTATTCTGATATGCTTTGATGATTTTTTTGATAAATAAATAATCTAGCTGTGGGGTGTCCTCAGATCTACACTGAGTTCCATTCTCCTCACCAGTTACTGCTCTTGATTTTCATATTTCTAAGACATTCTATGACATCATAAACTCCCATTCCACGCTATTCATCTGAATGGCATGAAAAGGTGTTTGTGATGTCACAGAATGTTCAAGCAGTATAATATAGAGAGACAGCAGCAACTGCTGAGGGGAGAGGGATTCAGGATCCTTAAAAAGGCAACAAAATTTAGGTTATTAATTTAACAAAAAGGTCAAAAACATATCAGAATAGTAGGAAGCCAATGAAAGAACAACTAGAGGGCTTCTAGAGGTGTAAAAACGGTTTCCTATCACCTTTAAGAGAGCCTGCTTCTCACAGAATGTTCTTGTAAGTTTACAGAATGTTATTGTAAGTTTCATTCCCTGCAGGTGCAGCAAAAAAGTACATGCTGTCCCAGTACCGACATCTTGTTCCCAGCTCTGCAAAGGGCTTAAAAACGGCATCTCAGGTTAACCCCTTGAGTTCCAAATAGCTTTATGCAATCATTTCAACAATATAACTATACACCGTTTTAAACAAAGGAATCCCAATATCAGTGACATTTCCATATAAAGATGCACATATATTTTTATACCTGCAGGTATGCAAGGGGGAAGAAAAGACAGAACAGCAAGGGAAGGCAGAGAGATAGCTAGAGGTGGAAAACTGTGAAACCATTGGAGTGATCAGTTCCTAGGTCTCACAAGAAAATTTGGTTGTGCAACCAGACAGAGAAGAGACAGAAAAGGATAGGATACAACAGATCCTTGCATTTAACTCTTTCTGCATAACAAATGGGACAGGGCCTTATTCAACCCTGTCACATACCTCACAGGGAGGAACAAGGTGCAAGAAAACACAATTTTCCATAGAAAAAGATGTTCCAGGACTAGGGGGCACAGGATGAAACTGGAGGGAGGGAGGGAGAGGTTCAGAGGGAACGTGAGGAAGAATTTCTTCACAGAGAGGGTGGTGGACAAATGGAATGCTCTGCCAGAGGAGGTAGTGGGGGCTGAAATGATTGCAGGATTTAAGAATGCATGGGATAGGCATCAGGAAATCCTGGTTGTCGGGGGAAGGGGACAATCCAGTTTTAGAGAAGTTTGAAGAAGCAAGTACGTGCACACATGGGCAGACTGGGTGGGCCGTAGGCCCTTATCTGCCATCAATATCTATATATCATGGAAAGGAAGGGGGGAGAGAGAAAGTGGTGTAGATCAAGTAGGGTCAGCTGTGATAATACAGGTAGGAGAAAATGGGCAAAATGGGTGGCTATGCAGTCCTTATCTGCCGTCAAATTCCATGTTTCTTTGTGTCTATATTACACACACATATATTTGAGTAACATCCTCACCCAAGAATTAATGATCTTTTTTATTTAAGGCAGAATCATAGTAAACCCTGTCTGATTTTCATTTATTTTTTCTGCCTTTTTTTTTTTTTTTTTTTTAAACTGAGTATATGTAACTTAGTTACTGCTCTCTCATTTTCTCTGCACTGGGAGAGAAAAAAGAAACTTCAGCAATCTCCTGTGGTCTGCAGCTGCAACTCCCAACCCCATCCCAAAGAAATACAAGAACTGGTCGGCCCGGTGATGCTGAGGGCTGAGGCACTGGAGGCCTTACCTCACGCCACGCTGTGACCTGGGTTCGGGAATGGACTCGGGTCGTCAGGGAGCCGGCACAGGGAGAGAGGGTTGGAGCAGGATTGAGCAGAAGGAAGGCTGCTCCTCTCTCCAGGGGTGGTCACCACCCCCCATGATCCTACTGCCACCAGGTGGAGGCCTGGTGGTCAGCGTAGGCGGCCGGGGTGACATGCAATGGGTGGGTACCTCGAGACGTGGTGTGCACATGCCTCCTCGTGTGTGCACGTGTCCAAGTTAGGGGGCTGGATTATGGTGAGAAAATGAAAAAAAAATACTATAAATTATATCGGAAAAAAAAATACAATAACTGGTTTTACAGAGTGCCTTTCACACAATCTGTATCCCAAAGTGCTTTATAATCCTCAATAGAGAGAGCGAGAGAGAAAGAGGAGAATGTTGTGACCATTTTTAGGTCACAGGGAAATACAGAGAGTACAGATTAGCGAAGGATTAGAAGGAGATTACATAAGGAATAATGATGATGTGTACATTGAGGTTTTTTTTTTTTTTTTTTTTATCGAGTGCTGCGTGATACCACATTAACCATGTACGAAACACGAGTGTTTTGTGATGGTATCACACACTGAAAGTGTGCTAAAAAAAAAAAGAATTACGTCAACACACCATAGTTTATTTTATATAGCAGCTGTTTCTATTTGACATAAAAAGTAGCTGGAAAAGGATTTTGAAAGTTTAAAGAATGTATTCACTTTGCTAATTACAGTCTTTAATAATGAACATATTCCATAGACACACATATTTACACATTGCGTAAAAAGTGTATTTGAGTAGGGGAAAAAAACATGCATTTGAAAACTTGGGGGAAGGGTAGACATTCTGAATACATGACTGAAAATGCAGCGAGTACCAAGAAACATTCACTGAATAAAAAAGCAAGTCTACAAGGAGATATTTTTCCTTTTTATGTTTGCTTGCACGCATGTGCAAGAAACATAGTGCCATCATCCGAGTTTTCGGAGGTGTGTCACCCCCTCTTCCAATTCAGTCAGTGTGTTGGCAGGCGCAGCCCCAGTCCACCAGTGATGCTGGAGCTGTCTATGACAGCTCCAAAATGCAGTGGCATGCAGTTGAAAGGGGCTACGCTTCAGTGAGCAGCGATCAGATATTGCCTGCTATCGCAGCTCCCTACACACTGCCTTACACACACACAAAGCATGGACATACTGCGTGCCTTTGCCCCACACCACACACTGTATAGCAGTGCTCTGCGCCTCCCCCAAAGCCTTCACATGCCATGCCAAGTGCCCACCCCAGCATGGCAAGTCATGGTATAGCCGATGGGGTGCCCAACTCCCTGTCGGCTCCACTGTCCCCCGAGTACTGGGTGCCACGCTGGGAGCCCACCCCAGCATGGCAACTGATGTTGTGACCAACGGGGTGCCCAATCCCTGTCGCTCCACGCCTCAACCAGTTGTCCTTGTGCCATGCTGGAGCCCACCCCAGCGTGGCAAACGTCCGTCGTCAATTTGAAAAAAAACAACCTGTAAATTAAAAAGCGGTCCCACGCAGTCTCCGCCCCGCCCCACAACCCGCACCCACCCACTCGCGCACACTGCCTCCCCACACACCCCTCACCCCATACTCACCTCCGGACCTCGGCGCGACGATCTTCGGTGGACCGGGAACACATCTGCACTCTTCAAAGCCGAACGCGAACTGATGAAATGCCGGTAAGCTGTATAATGGGATAGATTGGGTTTTTTCAACTTTGTTGCATATCTCAGGCATTTTTTGGAATTTTTGCACCAAATTTTCAACATGGGTTTTTTGGGGCTCCTTCTCATGAATGATGTCACTATCATGGCGTTATTCGGGCCCGGAAGGGTGATTTTGCAGTCACTGCGCGAAATCACCTTCAAGACTTAGTCTTTCAGCTTGACACTGCCAGCGTTCATAAGGTGGGCTCTCAAGAAGCCTATTTTGAAAATTTGGTGGAAAAATTCCAAAAATTATTTTTAATGAAATGGCGCTGTGCAGTTCCTACGAGGCTCAGAAGGTTGCAAATTTCAATATTTTCACTCCACATTTTCAACATTGCCATTTTACCGCGACTCCTTATGAGCAGTACAGCTGTCATTTTTCACATCTCACCCAAAACGGTTTCCACTTCATGTAACGCACACCATGCAGTCGGTGTGCGAAAATCAATGTATGGGACACATTAACAAAATCACAGTGACACTGTTCATGAGCAGAGGTCTTAAAATGGCTATGTTGAAAATTTGGGAAAAATCCTAAAAATGACTGTTTCTGAGCATCGTTACACAGTTCCTATGCGCTTCGTAAGTTCACGAATTTTCAATATTTTCACTCCAGATTTTCAAAATTGCCATTTATTACACCTCCTTATGAGCAGTACAGCTGTCATTTTCACATCTTGCCCAAAATGTGTTTTCCGCCCATGTGGCGCACAATGGCATGATCGGTGTCTGAAATCAATGTATGGAACACATTAAGAAAATCACAGTGACACTGTTCATGAGAAGAGGTCTAAAATGGCTATGTTGAAAATTTGGTGAAAAAATAAAAATGATTTTTAATGAGCGTGGCGCTATGCTGTTCCCACGCACGCCAGAAGTTTCATGTAATTTTCAATATTTTCACTCCAGATTTTCAACACTGCCATTTTATAACACTTCCTTATGAACAGTACAGCTGCCTTTTTTCACATGTCGCCCAAAATGCGTTTCGCACATGTAGCGCACAATGGTGCAGTCAGTGTGCGAAAGCAATGTTTGGGACAGATTAAGAAAATCACAGTTACACTGTTCATGAGCAGAGGTCTTAAAATGGCTATGTTGAAAATTTGGTGACAAAAGTCCATAAAATGACTGTGTTATGAGTGAGCATTGTGCAGTTTCCACGCACCCTCGTAAGTTCATGACTTTGTAATATTTTCAGTCCAGATTTTCACCAGTGGCATTTTACACACTTCCTTATGAACAGTACAGCTGTCATTTTTCACAACATGGCCGAAATGTGTTTTCACACTTTCAGCGCAGAGATGCGTGGTCACTGTGGGAAATCATTGTTCGGGACAGATAAAAGAAAATCACAGTGACACTGTTCATGATCGGAGGTCCCAAAATGCCTGTGTTGACAATCTGCTGTAAAAAATCCCCAAACTAATTACATTATGGGTGTGCGTTGCACAGTTTCTATGCACGCGCGTGACTTCATCAGTTTTTTAAATATTTTTACTACAGATTTGCAACATTGCCATTTTTTACACCTCCCCATGAACAGTACAGCTGTCATTTTTTACATCCTGTTCGGAATCTGTTTGCACCTGTGGTGCTAAATGCCATAGTCGCTGTGCATAAGCAGCTTTCCGCTAACAAACTGATATTGCCACTGTTCATGAGGTGGGGTCACAAAAAAAACATGTTGAAAATTTGGAGTGAAAATACCAATGAATGCCTGAGGTATTACAGTTTCCAACCATAACACCCAACCCCGTAGAGAATGACAGGCATCAGGGATGTGACTTGGGATTCTTGCCTGCAATGCTCATACCATTCCATTTCACAACCTGCAGCCAGTGAGAGGCATCGAGGTATGCCTTGGACTCTTTGGCCCCAAAGTTCACCCCATTCTCCTATACAGCACCCATCTCACCGTATTTCCTGATGGAATGGGGTGCGCATAAGAGCCAGAGACCCCAAGGCACACCGTGACACTTGTCAGTGTCTGCAGGGTGGGGTGTGGTGAAATGGCGTGGCCGTTATGCCTGACGACCCAAAGCCACACCCCAATGCCTGTCACTCTCTGCAGGGTGGTGGTGGGGTTGGCTTCAATTCAATACTTCACTGCCATTCCTATTACGCAGCTCTGTAACTTCTACACTACCACTGCCAATGCCAGCAAGCAAACATTCGGCATTGACAAATGCTTGTTAGTACTGCATTTTACAAGCTTTGTGACAATTGTTTGTTCAGAGGCTTTTTGTACTGAGAACAGAGGTTAATGACAGCCTGCTACAATATAAAAAGATCTGAGAGCCTATTGTTATGCACAGACCAACTGCTCAAAATTATTAAATTCCTAATTGAAACCATGTCTGTACCCGATGTGGGGAATGTTCAAAAATGGACAGAGCTATGCCCAAGAATCATCCAAGCCCCTTTGCCTATCCCCGTACGAACAGGTATGAGTATCTTAGAAGCACGCCAAACAAGGGGGTTATCTTGGTAGTTATATATATCTGTTTAACCGTATGTACAGATAACCTCATGGGCCAGCAGGAATGCCACTTACCTCACACACGGTAATACCCGACCACTCGAGGGGGATTCTCTGCTAGTGATGCACGGGTTAACTAATAAGGGAGCTTCCTATATAATGTTCCGTGGCTCGAGAGAACATGGGCTAAGGGGTGCATTACTTGCCTTGCCAAAACTACTAACATTAATCTCAGTCCTGCTACTCCTAGCAGGTGATTTTGAGCTGAACCCAGGATCCCCAGTGGCGAACTTTAATATTGGGTCCCCCCAAGATTTGAACTGGACCTCCCCATAAGGATTAAAATAGCCCACATGAATATCTGTAGCTTGTGCCCCAAAATACATGAAGTTCAGGGATGGATGGAGCTGTACAAACCAGACATTCTGGCAGTATCAGAGACATGGCTAAAGCCACACATCCTAATGCATGAGATCGAAGTTACTGGGTACACCATGTTCCAGAATGACAGGATAGGTAAGAAAGGAGGAGGTGTACTCATGTATGTCAAAGACACACTAGACGCGGTTCTCGCCTCCCTCCCCTACACTGATTGCACAGGCAGTGAATCCATATTTGTTAGGATTATACTGGGTCTCGCCAAATACCTAACCGTAGGTTGCCTATACCACCCTCCTAAAAGCCCATGTCTTTGAGTCTGTAACCAAGGTTATAGCAGAAAGTGTCACTACTGAACTGAACCTTAACTGTGCTTCTGAAAATGAGCAGGGCTTCAGAGCCTCACTCCTGGAAACGAATCTGGAACAGGTCATCATTGAAACAACTAGGAACAATGCCAGGACGGGTAACCACACCACCCTCGACTTTGTGCTGACATCCAATCCCCTAAACATCCAGGTGGCTGGCACCCTGGCAGATGCCCTGAGTGACCACCAGGCCCGGTGTCAGCACCCGGGGCCACCCCGGCAAATGCCCAGGGCCCTGACACCAGAGGGAGGCCCACCAGGAGTGCAAAACAAGGTTTACTGTAAGCTTTAGTAGCTTCGAATTCACAATCGTGCATTGTGCTGGCTGGCAGCATGATTGATTTAAATTGACAGTGCTGTCTGTGCTTGGCTGCTTGCTACACTGCTGCTACAGCGCTGGCTATGAGTGACTCATGGAAGGGAAATGCTGGAATGGATGTTAATCACCCCTAAGCTGCCTGCAAAAGTCCTGCTTGTTGTTCATGGTTCACTGAATGGCAGGACCCCCTGATCCAGGACCAGAGCATTCCATTCCGTGGAGTGGAGTGTCACTGTGGAGATCAGATATGCAGCAGGCTGAGGCTGGCCAATAGCTGGGAGGAGAGTGGTGGGGGGAGTGGGCTTGAGTAACCCAGCCAGCCGGCTTAGCTGCTGTTTGTGATGTCATGTCACACAGTCGGACGATGTTGCGATTGCAAAGGGAGAAAGCGACTGATGCCGCGGTGGATGGCAACGGCAACTGCAAGCACAAAGGCAGGACAGTTCAAATTGGCCAGGAGTTGGACTATAAGAGCAATCAGTTGGTTGGGTTCTTCAGACAGACACAGTGCATCCACACGGTCCACCACGATTGTCCGTCCACGTCGGGCCTGGGTTGTCGGCCGAGTCCATCTCTCTGGCACCTGATGAGTCAATGACGGACTCTACAGCAATGGATATGGAGCAGTTACAGATGTGGATAAGGAAGCTTCCTACCTAGTTCCTGCTTCGTTACCCAGACACACCAACCAGGTAGGACAGCCTGAGTAGGATAGGGAGGCTGGGAGGTAGTAGCCTTGATGCTGGCCCTGGGTAGAGCCAAGAGCCCCTGGGAGGGAAAGGGAGGCTCAGGCTGTGGTCCATTGTAGTGTGCACCTACAAATTTACAATGTTAAATAATCTGCATTCTGCTGCTGTCTGTGCAATTCTGCCAAATTTGGGGGGTGCGCAGGAGTAAGTCCAACGGGGATGGACAGGACACGGTCCAGACTTTATACTGAGTTTAGGTGTGGTGTGTGGTTTTTCGAAAAGTTTTTTTTTTAAATGGATAGGTCTGATCTGGTGGGGGAGGGGGGCTGCTAGAGGTCCATTGCCCAGGGCCCACAAAAACCTGACGCTGTCCCTGGTGACCACTCTCCAATCTTCTGTACTTGGAAGAACAGAGCACCCAAGGTCCCTCCTAGGTTCCTCACAGCTAAAGACTTTTCCAAGTTCTCTGAGGATGCCTTCCAGCAGTACCTCCATAATATGGATTGGAGCCCCATTCGACTACTCCCTAGTCTAGATGAAGCTCTGGAGTACTTCCAGAGCACCTTCATCTCAGCATCCAACCAGTTCGCTCCCCTGAGGAGGCTAAGAACCAAAGGCCGCTGTGGATCTCCCCTGAGCTGAAATCCATGATGTTAAGCCAGGACAAGGCCTGGAAAAAATACAAAACCTCAAACCTCCCAGAGGACCTGGTGACTTAAAGAACCCTGCGAAACAAGTGCAAACAAGCAGCCAAGACTGCGAAATGAGAGTATGTCAAGGTTCTCCAACAGTCCAATCTCGCTGACCCCAAATCCTTCTGGTCATGCATCAATGCCCTGATAAAAGGCAGTGGCACGCCACCCCAAGGCCCAATACAACACAATGGCCGCACTCTTAACAATGGGGAAGAAATTGCCTCAGCCTTTAACAATATTTTCATGAACCTGGAGGACTACAAGGCAAGTCTCCCCCGAAGACCCTCGGGGCAACAACATTTGGACACTCAGAGTCCAGACAGACCACTCTTTCATTTAAGGCTAGTGAGAACTAAGGAAGTGCTCCCCCTGCTCAAGTCCATCAAAGAGAAATGCTCAGCAGGTCCAAATGGACTGGACCCAAAACTGCTCGGGTCAGCTGCTCCAGCCATAACACTCCCGGTTCACATGGCTCAAAACAGGTCACTAGCCGAAGGGGTAGTACCTAATAGATGGAAGCAGCAAATGTGGTTCCCATCCATAAAGGGGAGCCTAGAGAGTCCATGGGAAACTACCCGCCTAGCTCTCTACTATGCACGCTAGCCAAAATCCAGGAAAGATTAGTCTACTGCCAACTCAGAGACTACCTGAAAACTAACAAACTGCCTAAAGCATACACAGCATAGACTCAGAAGAAACCATGGGATGGACACGGCCCTTATCAGACTCTCAATTGATATAATAACTGCCTTGGACAAGGGCACCCCCACCGGGACTGTTTTTATGGACCTGACCAAGGTCTTTGACCTAGTAGATCATGACCTCCTGCTAAGCAAACTAGGTAACCTTGGGCTTGACCAGCACTCGCTAGCCTGGCATGGTAGCTACCTGACGGAGCGCTCCCAACAGGTCACATGGAGAGGCGCTATATCCAAACCACTCATTCTCAAGGAAGGGGTACCCCAGAGATCCATACTGGGAACCCTCATATTCATGCTATTTGTCAATGACCTGAACAAACACTGCGGAGGATGCTCGTGGTCCAGTATGCAGATGACGCAGTGATCTACTGATCCTCAAGTAGCACTGTGGATATTGGAGCCCTCCTCCAATCAGACTTTGCATTGCTAGAAACCTGGCTGGCAGAAAACAGGCTAATCCTAAATGCCACAAAAACAAAGACCATGGTCTTTGGCCCTAGAACACTTGGGCAGGACCGAAACTCTTTACTCTCAATAGTCTCCTCTATGGGTACCACTGTTGAGGTAGTAAAATCCCTAAAATACCTGGGTCTGAAATTGGACTAAGGCCTTACCCTGAAGCCTCGTGTTGATCAGGTAACCAAAATCCTGCACCACAAACTTGGCCTGCTCTTCCGCCTGAATGCTCAGGTAGTCCCCAAATCCAGGATCACAATAGCCAACAGCATCCTGCTACCAACCTTGATCTATGCCGCCTCTGTCATGCAGGGCCTCGGAAAACAAGAGCACACTAGAATGCAGGTACTATACAAAAAGGTGGCCCCGCTTCACCACATCATCTAACAAAAGGAGACACCACTGCGAGGCACTGGCCTCCCTTAAGTGGCCATTTCTTACTAGTCGCCTGCAGTACCCATTGTTATGTAATGCATTTAAGTTACTCAACAGCCCCCCAGAGAGCCTGACTGGGCTGCTGGTCCCCAAGAGAATGGGCAGGCAGCTCCGAACTGCTGGGAGAAATCTCCTTGAAATACCCCAGGGTACGCACCACAGCGGGTGACCAATCCTTCGCCCATGCAGCCCCAGTGCTGTGGAATAGCTCCCACAACAACTGCAGGATTCGACCTCCTTGGGAATCTTTCGATCCAGGCTACGAGCACACCACTTAAGAAACAGCACTTGTACATGTGCAAGAACACTGAGCCAGAGAGACTAGTTCACAAACCTACGTTGGTCCAGGCCAGTCCTCTGCCAGGCAGAGTCAAGTATACTGTCCATTACTCTGTTTGTCTGATAGGTCCACTCTCCATACTAATTCCATTTATTCCTAATATATGAATGCTTAAACCATCCCATGTACTGAGACTTGAACCCCGCACTGTGATGGCCAGATTGTAACCTGAAATGGTCAAATGTTCCTACTTGCTATGTATTTTCTCTGTATATGAAATGTTCTACTGTGTAACAAACTCCGGGTCGCCCCTGAAAAAGGGACCTTCGGGTCTCAGCGGGCTTACCTGGTTATCAAAATTGAATAAATAAATAAATATAGCATGTAACTGCAAGAAACAGTGGTTTGTTTATGTGACTTAAACGCCCTGAGGAAAAAGTTTTCTCTATTTAAATGGGTTTGACTGACAGCTTGGTCATAATAACTGGCTGTGTATTATGGGGAAAGCTGGTTATTATAGCATTTGAAAGTACTACTAATCCAGTTATTAAATAACCAGTAATTATACAGAGGTTAACCACAGGCAGGCTAACAAGTGACTTGCTCAAGTTCAACACTTTGAGTAAGTACCAGTTGTGAGATTCAAACCTAGGTATCCAAGGTCACAGTTCTATGCTCTAACCTAAGAAAACATAAAGTGAACTTACAAGCTCAAATGGGCAGACTGGATGGGCCATAGGCCCTTATCTACCGACAGTGTCTATGTAGCTATGTAACCACTAGGGCATGCTGCCACCCAAAAAACTAACGTATAGCAGCTACTGTAGTAGCAAACAAGCAGCACTGGACCGGTAAGAGTGTGTGTGTGTGTGTGTGCGCGCGCGCGTGCCTGTGCCTGTCTCTGTGTGTCTACGCACACTGGTGCTAAAAAGAAATGCTCGGTCATTACTGACTCAGCACTTCCTCTCTCCACCACCATTATTGTCTTCATGATCACAGTTATCCTCATCATCCTCCTTCTCATCATCATCATCAGGAGCCTGTGTACTTAGGGAAGCATCGAACACTGGCAGAGGAAAGTGTCTGTGTCTGTGTCTGGGGAACCTGCCCACTAGAGATGGGAGACTAATAAAAAGGTTTTAAGAGGTTCTGAAAAGCCATGGAAAGCTCTGCTCATTATCCAAGCCTTATCAGGAAGACTTTCAGAACCTTTAAACTACAAAAGTCATTTGAACCATCATTTTCCATCTATAAGCTATTCTCAGTAAAGGGAAAGGTATCCAAAAACAACGTAGACTGGTGCTACAGTAAATATAATTAGTGCCATACACCGCTGCTAGTTGGAGTCTCTTGTGTAACACCACTCTACCTCCAGCCTTTTGTCTGGATCATTCCTCCTCTGCTCGCACAGGCCTTCTTCCTAAATAAAGACCTGCTGGGGAGTATCGCTTTTGTTTTAGATTATCAGCACCTAAAAGTTCTGGAAGGTTTGGTACCTATCCACACTGGCTCGCCCATCCCTACTACCCCGTCATATTGTAACAGAAGGTGTATTACAATTACAGTGCTACACTTATTCATTGTTACTCTTCATGTAAACGGAGGGCATAGTTCAATATACATGAGCAGACAGTAACAACAGAATAATGTTTTACACCCTAAACCTTTTATTCAGCTTTGGGCTAACTTGGGGCAATTCGGATTATACCCAGGAAAGCTTAAAAATGTTCTGTCAGGCCAAATTTGCCCACTCGCACAGCCCTGTCTGGATAATTTTTTGCTCCTCCAAGCCCGTTCCATCAGCAGTGGGGAAACTGGGTACTTGTATGGGGAGGAGATGCAGAATTCAGCAACAGAAGTGAGAGTGTCCATGACATGAGGTGATCCATGTATTCTGGGGCCCCTCTTCTTTCCTCTTTTCTTACCTTCCTGAGTTAAGGTCTCAGTGAGTACTCTGATGGGATAGGCAGATGGCTGGCCACTCCTTTTTACCAGTTAATGTTGTTGTGTTGTATTTGCTCCCTAGTTACCGAAAAGTCAGCAGTTCCAGTGATTCTTTATAACAGCACTATTTTGGATGCTCTCTGGACTTGAAGAAGACATGCTGGCTGAACTGCAATAACATGGACTGTAGCATTACGAATCTGATCACTGCCTTATAAGTTTGTATTACTGTATGGCTGGATTATGTATCACTGGAACTTACTAATAAAGCGGAGTTTCAAAAAAAAAAAAAATTATCTTTTTTTTTTTTATTTACTGTGCTTTGTCGGCCAGGAACATCCAGAAGTTCAGCCCCTGCTCTCCTGGTCCCCAACTCACCCCTGGGACCTACCACCACCAGACAACCCCCACTGACTTGCCCCCAGGCAGTGCCACCAAGCCAACGTGAACCTTCATGATGCTGGTCAAGGAAGCCGGCAGTGGTCACTTACCGGCATTACCTCCCTGGCTAATCCCCCCAGGGCAGGGCGTGGAGTCAGGTCATGCCTGATAGACGACAGGACTAGGTCCATTTTTGATTAAATTTTCCATCAGTGACCAGCAGCCTAAATTACGCCATTAGTATACTAGCTTGTTTAGAATTGTTGCAGTGGAAGAGACTGTTAGTAACTGCTGGGGTTGCTGTCTTTATTGTGGTGCACCATTAACGAGAAAAGAAATAAGAACATGGGTATAAAATGGTTTGATGGCTAACACAATACTGTGGCAGATGGAGAGCTGCTAGTGGTGCTGGTGACTGGGCATTACAAAAAACAAAGAAAAGAAGATTGTGCATATCGAGCAGGAAGAATACAAATTATTAGTTCTGTAACCCCTCAGTGCCGCTATCCCAAGGGCTACTACCCCTGCCTGCTTAACTGCTAACAGGTTGAGGGGCCTAGGTCCAATGGCTGGTGCCTCCACCCAGAGGTCAGGGTTCCAGTAGTTAAACTAACTTGGTCACAGCCCTCTGGGACACTGTAACCCCCCTTTCTTCCCACTAGTGGTCCACACAATGCATCAGGAATATCTTCACAATGTACACTTACCCCCAGGACTGGCTCTGTCGACTGGACTCTGGGGACCCCCTGTAAAACAAGATGATACAGTGCAAAAACCACAGTACAATACTTTAACATAAACGAATACCTCAGTCAGTGTATCTTTGCTGAAAACCAACAGATCTGATTTATTTAAGGAGCTGTAACAAGGAAGGAGGAAATCAGGTTAATTAGGTTAAACACATTAATAATCACAGTACTGTGCGCATATTCAGAGTCCCAAATTGTCACTTTCACTGGGTACCCAAGATGGGGGTGGGGGCTAGCCAGGATCGGTGCAGCTGGTGGGCCCTGTGATGGAAAAAACACTTGCACAATACCCAATTGTAATCCGGAGCCGGAGGGCTCAGTTCGTGAAGAAATGAAAAAAGCAACAATTAGATGACACACTTGCAATTCGATAAACAGATAGCAGGGAGCTACCCTGCTTTGTACTAACAAACTCAATGCGGGGAACTGGATGGAAGGCAGATTGTCCTGGATTGCCAGGAGGAGCAGACCATGTGGACAAGGTCCTTGTGACTGGACCCCACTGCAGTTTAGAGCAAATGGATTCTGGATTAAGCTGGGGTTTACTTCCAGCTTCATGCACTCAATTCACTGTACAGGGGATTTGAAACGCGATTCCCCACAAGCACTACACACATTTATATGTAAAAGGAAAGTACTATACCAGGCAGGCTGCTTCTCGATCCCGATTGCAATTACTGCACAATACCTGGGAGAACACACAGCAGATTCAGTTCCTGACAGACTGAGCGCGATTCAGCAATTTCTCCAGTCTTCTACAGGGTGAGCCTGGTTTCTGCTCTTCAGATCTCCTTGATTCTCTTCACAGGTCGGATTCAATCTGAACAGGTGCTTGCACAGGCTGCAGACCGAAACTCAGGGCCTTACACATGCTTACCGTGCTAAAACTATACACAGCAGAAGCACATAGCTCCTTTTCTCTTCACTGTCTCACCTCATCTGATCTTTCCAGTAGACAGAGCCGGGCATTTCCTTCGAGTTCCTCCCAGTTCAGTTGGCTGGTTTGGCTGTCAGTCACAATCAGACTCCCCTTGTTGGTGCAAAAAGATGCCGAAGTCCAAACTACAATTCCCAGAGTCACTGGCCATACAGTACATAGGTGGCTGGCTCCACAATGAGAGTCCAAGTTCTGATTTGCCAGCAGCAGGCTCCATTTCAAAGGTCCCCCCACACTGATTGGTCCAGTTCAGCAGTTCAAAACCAGAATGGAGGGCTAGGCAAACACAGATCTGACTGCAAAGAAAAGCAGGTTAGACAAACTGTATTTTCGTTATTATTCTAAATGATGTCTGGCAAACAGTTACATCTTTGAGAAGTGCTCACTCTGCCCACTTAGCGAAGGCAGAAATGGAGCGATTAGGCAGCAGCTTAAGTGGGACTCAAGCAGAGAAACACACAGTCGCCCACAGAAACTAATTATGTCTGCTCTTAAAGAGACAGTACCAGAGGCTTTAAAAGCACTCACAGATAAACAGCTTAAACGCCAAACACCATTCAGGCTTGGAGCATTCAAGCAAGCTCCCGGAAGACTTTTTGGGAACCCCCATTTCCAGAGGGGTTACAGTTCAATAAACACATTTCAATAACAATACTGTTATGCCCAGAAGCACAGGAGCCAAATTCCACTAACATAGAAACATAGACTTTGATGGCAGATAAGGACCGCTAGGCCCATCTAGTCTGCCCATTTCCCTACCTACAGGATAGGCCGCAGATCCTATTTAACCAACAGCCTATATCTTCCTGCCCCCCACAAGAATTGCCTTATGTCTTTCCCATGCATTCTTGAATTCTCCCACAGTTTTAGACTCCACAACTTCCTCAGGAAGGCTGTTCCATGCATCCACTACCCTCTCTGTGAAATAATACTTCCTCACATTGCCCCTGAACCGCCCTCCTTCTACCTTTAAATTGTGTCCCCTTGTTCTTGCAAGTCTCTTTTTCTGAAAGATGCTACCCTCTTGGACTTTGCTGATTCCCTTGAGGTACTTGAAAGTTTCTATCATGTCTCCCCTCTCCCTTCTTTCCTCAAGGGTATACATATTAAGCTCCTTTAGTCTCTCCTCATACGGCTTCTCTTGCAGACCCTGCACCATTTTAGTTGCCCTCCTCTGGACTGCCTCTATCCTGTCTATGTCCTTGCGGAGATGGGGTCTCCAGAACTGGACACAGTATTCCAGATGGGGTCTCACCAACTGTCTGTACAGAGGGATAACAACTTCCTGTTTTCTGCTGCTGATGCCTCTCCCTATACATCCCAGTATACCCCGCCCTCCTACTGCCTTCTCACATTGCTTGCTAACCTAAGGTCATCTGATATGATTACCCCAGGTCCCTTTCCTGTTTTGTTGTTGTTACTACCTCCCCACCCATTGTGTATTCTTCCCTGGGTTCTTGTTTCCCAGGTGCATTATTTTGCACTTTTGCATTGAATCCCTAGCTGCCATCGTCAGACCATTCCTCCAACCTTGCCAAGTCCCTTTTCATCCTTTCCATGCCTCCTTGTATCAACCCTGTTGCAGATCTTTGTGTCATCTGCAAAAGGCATACCTTTCCTTCCAGTCCCTCTGCAATGCCACTGATGAAGACATTAAAAGGACTGGACCCAATACTGAACCTCTGCGGTACCCACTAGTAACCGCCCTTTCTTCAGAGTGGACTCCATTTACAATTACCTTCTGTGTCCTGTTGTCCAGCCAATGTTTTACCAGGCTCACCCTGGGACCCACTCCCAGGCTGGTTAATTTGACTAATAATCTTTTGTGTGGGACTGTGTCAAATGCCTTGCTAAAGTCTAGGTAGGCCATGTCCACAGCCCTCCTGGTCTACTACTTTGGTCACCCAGTCAAAGAAATCTATTAGATTTGTCTGACATGACCTTCCGCTGTGAACCCATGCTGCCTTGGATCCTGTGCTCCACTGACCTCTAGGTACTCAACTATTCTTTCCTTCAGAAGTGACTCCATCACTTTCCCTACCACAGAGGTCAGACTGACAGGTCTGTAGTTTCCTGCCTCTGTCTTGGTCCCACTTTTGTGAAGGGGAATCACATCCGCCTTCCTCCAGTCCTCGGGTACCACACCATCCTCCCATGATTTATTAAAAAGAGTAGCCAGTGGTTTCACTAGTTCCTTCCTTAATTCTTTTAGAATTCTGGGGTGAATTCCATCAGGACCCATTGCTTTGTCCACCTTCAGTTTAGGAGTTCTTGCAGAACCCTTTCTTCTGTGAAAGGACTGGATCGACCCCCTATCAAGAGTGCTTCTGTTAATTGGATTAGGCACTTCCCCTCCTCTTTTGTGAATACCGAGCAGAAATATTTGTTCAGTATTCCTGCTTTTCACTGTCCCCCTCTGCCCACCCACCGTTTATTCTATTCAGCCTCACTATCCCTCCTTTGTCTTTCTCACTCTGATGTACCTATAAAGGTTTTATCCCCTTCTTAACTGAGTTAGCTATCTTTTCCTCAGTTTGGGCCTTTGCTATGTGACTTCTCTCCTGCTTCTTTCTGCCTTAACTGGTACAGCTCTCTGTCCTGCTCCTTCTGTGTTTCCTTATACTTCTGGAATGCTATCTTTTTCTTCCTGACTTTCACAGCCACCTCTCTTGAGAACCATAGTGGCTTTTCTTTCGTTTTGATTTGTTTATTTTCTTCACACAAGGCTTGTTGCCTCTGTGATGGCAGTTTTGATAATTCCCCATTGTTGCTCCACCTCCTTCTAGCCTGTTTGCTGAGTGCTTTCTGAGGCACTCTCCCATCTTGCCAAAGTCAGCCCTCCTAGAGTCCAGTACCCTCACTTTGTATGGCTTGACTCTGTAGCTGAGTTTAACGTGAACCACACTGTTTGATGGTCACTTGTCCCCAGATGGCAACCCACTTCTAGATCTGAGATCCTCTCACTGCCCCGTTTGAGAGTACGAGGTCTAAGATTGCTCCCTCATGAGTGGGTTCTGAAACTAGCTGTCTAATGCCTGCCACCTGTAGTGCGTCAAGAATGGCCCTGCTCTTGGATGTTGCTGCAGCAAATGTGCTCCAGTTAACATCTGGCATATTCAGGTCTCCCATCAACAGTATCTCCCCTTTCTCTGCCATTCTAAGAATGCCTTCCATCATATCCTTGTCCATTCCTTCCCTGACATGGGGTCTGTATACAACCCCTATGCGGATTGGGGTGCCCTTTCCAGTCTCCAAGGTGACCCACAGTGCCTCCTCTCCTCCCCTGTTTACTCTTTTGTTCAGTTGCTTTTATCCCTTCCTTTACATGAGAGCTACTCCTCCCCCTCTTCTCCCTGCCTCTCTGTAGGTTATGTACCCTGGTATGTTAACATCCCAGTCATAGTTCTCTGTGTACCATGTTTCTGTGACTTCTCGATATCCAGTCATCCCTCTTCCATTAAGGCCACCAGCTCAAGGAGCTTGTTGCCCAGACTACGGCATTGGTACTCATTACCCTCCATTTCCTGATGGCCTTACCCCTTTTGCCCCATCCCTGTCCTTCTTGCCTTTGTCACTTTCTCCATTTACCCTGCCCTTCTCCTATCGACACCTCCATGTTTGGTGTTTGCCACACTTACTACCGTGATTGTTTGGGGGGGCTAGGATTTTCCTGCTCCTTTCCAGTACCTCCCCCCTTGGCTAGTTTAAAAGCTTGCCAATGAAGCATTTAAACCTATCACCTAGGATCCTGGTTCCCCTCCCGGATAGATGCAGCCCATCATGCCAGTATAGGCTTGCATCACTCCAGGTGGACCCCCAGTCCCCAATGAAGCCAAATCCCTGAGCTCCACACCAGTTTTTCAACCAACTATACAGTGAACTTTACACTGCCCAGTCCCAGTTACAGTACTGGTAATCAAAGAGAGTGGGGGTAAAAATCTTTTATAAATACTTCCTATGTACCGTATGTTACATTACTGTATGTAATTTGTTGTGACAATGTTTAAAGTATTATGTATCTCAGTTTTACTTGGTTGAAAATGGGTTTTAACTCAACCCACTACCACATAAAATACAAAAAATTTAAAACAAATAATAAAAAGACTTTCAGAGGGGTTCACGCCACAAAAAGAAAGACGGCTGGGAGAACAGGAGCCATGTCCCTCTCTATCTCCCACCCTCACTCCTCTGGTGGGCAGTCAGCCTTAGTATTGCCTTCCCTTCCTCTGGAACCCACTCCCTTCTCTTTCTGTTTCTCACCTTTCCCCTGTTTCCCTTAGGCACCAACTAAAGCTCCCCCCCCCCGCTCCTGTCAGCTCCCTACCTGTCCTACCCATGGTGTCGTTTCCACCCCCGCCCGCCATGCCCCTTCCCTGGTCTGTTCATGCCACAACTGCTGCTGCACTGAATTGCTTCAACCTGCTTTTATTGCTCATATAACCAACTTCTGTTTACCTTTTATTGTTATTTGCACTATACCATGTTGAATTGTCCACTGTTACACGTTTAATTTTTGGAATGCTTTTTTACTGCTGTATATAATTTATTGTAATCTATTTCCGTTTGACCCCAGGTCACACTCAGAAACGAGCCTTGGTGCAGTGTGCCTTTCCTGGTTACCAGTTATCAAATAAATAAATATATGAACAAAATATGGTGTCAGGAAGGAGGAGAGACTGGCCAGAGGGTAGGCAATATGTTCAGTATAAAGCGGGGTGAGGTTAGAAATTACAAAAAAAAAAAAAAAGAAAAGCAGTTTGAGCAACAGAAAAGGAATGTTGACATATTCTCAGGTAATGGCTACATGCTCTTGGTTTGTGTCACGAGAAAAAAGTGCGAGTTTCTAAAAAATTGGCCTTTTTAAAATCTAAGTGTAACCCCTAGATGGCGCTATCCCAGGGGCTACTACCCCTGCCTGATTTGCCACTAACAGGTTGAGGGGCCTGGATCCAATGGCGGGTGCCTCCACCCAGAGGTCAGGGTTTGCAATAGTTAAACTAACTTGGTCACAGCCCTCTGGGACACTGTAACCCCCCTTTCTTCCCACTAGTGGCCCACACAATATATCAGAATTACCTTCACAGTATACACTTACCCCAGGACTGGTTCCGGCACTGGGACTTCCTGTGAAATGAGATACAGTGCAACAATCACAGTACAGTACTTTAACATAGACAAATACTTCAGGCAGTATAACTTTACTGAAACAAGCAGCTCTGATTTATTTAGGGGGATATAACAAGGACAGGGGGAAATCAGGTTAATTAGCTTATCACTCTAATAATCTACCTATGGCTCTGTGCACAGGCCTATCCCTATCAGTTACTGTCCCTGGTACCCAAGCCCTAGTGGCTAGTCCAAACCGTGGCAGCTGGTAGGGGCCCTTTCACACAGAGAAAGGAAAATTAAATAGTCAGCAGTACAGTAATTCCATTTGGATTTAATGTGGCAATTCAACAAGAGCGACCCTGAATTAGTATTCACGACCTCCAAATAAGATAGGGTCCTTCAATGTCAGCAGGGCTCACTTGAGGTACACAAACCTCTTCACACATTTACATAAAAAAGCACTATACCAGGCAGGCTGCATCTGTATCCGATCGCAATTACTGCACAATACCGGGAGAACACACAGCAGATTCAGTTCCTGACAGACCGAGTGCAATTTTCAGCAATTTCTCCAGTCTTCTACAGGGTGAGCCTGGTTTCTACTCTTCAGATATCCTTTGATTCTCTTCACAGGACAGATTCAGTCCTAACAAGCTGTTACACAAGCTGCAGACCGAACTCTGGGCCTTACACGTTTTGACTAAAACTGCACACTGAAAACACAGGGCTCCTTCCTTCTTCACTGCCAAAGCTCAACTGAAACTCCAACCGACAAACCCGGGCACTTCCTTTGAGTTCCTCCCAGTTCTTGACTGGATTGGCTGTCACTCACAATAGACTGCTGCTGTTGGTCCAAAAGGTGCTGAAGTCTAAACTACATCTCCCAAGTCACTGCTCATACAATCCTCTTGTGGCTGGCTCAGATTATGAGTCCAAGTTCTGATTAGTCCAAGGCACCATTTTAGAGCTAGCTTACCCCACACTGATTGGTCCAGTTCAGCAGTTCAAAACCAGAATGGGGAACTAGGCAGACACTGTTCTGACTGCAAAAGAAAGTAGGTTAGACAAACTGTAATTTCATTATTACTCTAAATAATTTCTGGCAAACAGTTACATCTTTCAGATAGGTTCCCTTTGCACTCCTAGTGACTGCAAAAAATGAAGTGAATTGGCAGCAGCTTGAGTGGTACTCAATCAAAGAAACACACAGTCCCCCATACAAACTAATTATGTCTGCAAGCAGACAGCTCTTAAAGAGACAGTACCAGAGGTTCTAAAAACACTCACTGATAAATGGCTTAAATGCCAAACACCATTCAGGCTTGGAGCATTCAAGCAAGCTCCTGGAAGTCTTTTGGGAACCCCCATTTGCAGGGGGGTTACATAAGGAATTTTGAACAAACTGCAAGCTGTCTATGTTGTGGCAATGTTTTGTGACATTTCTATGGCTTTATACCTGTTTCAGCATGTCTTGAAAAAAAGTCTGAGCAATATTATACTGTTGACATGAATAAACAAAGCAGTGTCAGCATGTTCACGGGTAATGTCGACTTGCTGTAAGTTTCTGTTAATGCAGAAAAAGTGCAATGGTTCTAAAAATAAGGTTCATTTTTTTTTTTTTTTAGAAATTCAAGGAATTCTGGATAAACTACAAGCCATGTAAATATACTGTGGCTGTTTTTGAAGCTTTTCTAGGAAGTTAGACTGAAGGCAGGGATCATCATTTGCACCCGAGGGGCTAGCAGCGGAATCCCTTTTGCTTCCTTATCTCTGGCTCCACTCCTGTGTTCGAGTGACATCCCTAGAGGGAGAGCATTGTTTGCACCACTGCGAAAGGTGCAGTATGCCAGCAGTACATCAGAGGCATCCGATCCCTTTTGAATTCTCTTTGGCCTCACTTCAACTTCAACAACTTTGATGAAACACAGAAACAGAATTTGCTGTCAGATAAGGACCATTTGGCTCACCCAGTCTGCCCAGTTTCTCCCTGCCTATACTGTCAACCCAGAACCTAGCTGCTCTCTGGCTAATCCCCCCCAACCCCAACTATGATTGTTTAGTGCCTATCCTGTGCACATGTGAAGCCCACCATTATTTTAGCTTCTACCATCTCTGCCGGTAGAATGTTTCAGGCATCCACCACTCTTTCAGCGAAGAAGGGGCTTGATTAGAAGCAAGCACTAGGACTCTGTGCATGCTAACTGCTTCCCCATTGCAAACTATACTGTATCACTCGTGTAAGCTGAATGATGGTTTGTAATGTACATTCATCACTTGCTTAAATAAAGCTGAGACACTGGTCTGGCTTTTCAAAGAATTGTGGAATGACTTTCTCACAACCGCACTACCTGCGACATGACTGTTAGACCACATAAAATGCTGTATAACTGCATGTCGTGAGTTGCATAACAAAAACAACGTATGCATCATTTTTGTGTTACAAAAAGTGGACAAGGTGTCACAAATGCATCAAAAATGGCACACAAACACTGTGGCGCTTTTGCAGTGATGCAACTCTGAAAAAAAACTACTTCTATAGGCCCTTTGTCCAGTGCATTTGAAAATCCAGGCCACTGAATCTGATGGGGCCACCCTGCCATCTGTCTGATGTAAATTTCAAAAATGATTACTCAGTAAGGTTCAGCCCAACCAATCAGAAGCAGAGGGACAGAGTAAATAGTTCCCCCTTGAGAATTACCCTATTGGGGCCCCCAAATCTAACAGCCCTCTGATGCATGTCTGTGTGCAATACTTTTAATAGTCCATACAGCTTTTTTTTCAGGCAAGCCCTGATCAGGCTGTAAGCTGCTCCACTGTGGCATGGCTGGAGAAGCCAGCCGGCTGGCCCTCACCCTCGGCCCGAATCACCCTCTATTACAGATAAGCTCTGATCAGGCTGTAAGCTGCTCCACTGTGGCACGGCTAGAGAAGTCTGCCGGCCGGCCCTCACCCTCAGCCCGAAACACCCTCTATTACAGGTACGCTGCTCAGAAGAGACCGGTGGCTGTGGGCTGATACCTGATTGGGTCCAGCTCTCCAGTCCCATCTCACCATTGGATGCTCGCTCCACTGGCTATACCTCCACTGGCTGACCTGCACCTTTGATTTTTCCACTACTCTCGACTGATTCTGCTTGGGCTCTGCTGTATTCTCTTGCTGTATTTATTTGTATGTGGAATTTGTATAGTGGGGATTTACCTAAAACAACTGTATAGTACTGTATATATGTATTTATTTTACTCTTGCTCTGCCTTCTTCTCCCACCCTCTCTCATGCTTCTGCCCTGATTTCCATGCTAACACCCCGCTGCCTAATTCATTGCTGGAGCTCCTGTCCCTCTGTTCTTGGCACAAACAGAGTGCTGGCTAATTTTAATTTTTTTTCTTAAGGTCCAGACTGCTGGCGCCAGAGCTAATAGCTCACCATTCTGTTTTTTTCTTCTTCTCCTCTGCCCACCCCCACCTGCTTCTGTTAATCTCTTTCAGCTCTTTTGTTCAGTGCTTTCCAACCCACCCACCCGATTTAGTGCTACAGCTCCTCCCTGGTATTGTGATCTTTATTTTCTAACATCCAGCTTTTTTCTCTCCCTTTTTTAGGCAAGTCCTGATTGAGCTGCGGAGAAGCCAGCCATCCCTTAGTCTTGGCCCAAATCACCCTCTATTACATGTATGCTGCTCAGAAGAGACCAGTGGCTGTGGGCTGATACCTGATTGGGGCACACTCTCCAGTCCCGTATCGCCATTGGATGCTCACTCCACCAGCTGTACCTTCATTGGCTGACCTGCACCTTTGATTCTTCCACTGTTCTCGGATGATTCTGCTTGGGTGCTGCTGTATTCTCTTGCTGTATTTTGTCCTGCCTGCCCACCCCCAACCCAGGCACTCTTTAAATACACTTGTGCCCCACCCTCCTGATCATACTACTTAACTATTGGGTACCTCACTGTTTCACTGTCCGAGCCACAGAGTAAAGGGGACATTTCATAGGTTTAATCAAGCCGAGGATAGATACAACTATCCTAGTAGGCTCACCTTCCATGATTTTAAATTATTTAAAAAGAAATTTACTGTCACCAAAGTATTTGTCTACCCCATTTTTGAATTCGTTCATTGTAGAACTAGTTATAATTTCTGTTGGTAAGTTGTTCCAAACCCCAACCACTCTTAGACTGTACCAATTTCTCCTAAAGTTGTGCACCCAAGTTTGTTGACAAAGTTGTTCTGTGTGTTTCCTTGTACTGGTTCTCCCATAATTTTGTATAATACCCAAATCTTTTAATAAATCTATGTCCTTTATATTTTTGTATAAGAAACATAGATCACCCCTTATTCTACGATAATAGAGAGAATAAAGATTCAGTCTCTCTAATCTTTCATAATATTCTTTATTCTTAAGTCCCTTTATTTGTTTAGTTAATCTTCTCTGTACTCCCTCAATAGCAAGTATATCCTCCCTATTATATGGGGCCCAAACCCTCGCACAGTACTCCAAGTGTGGTCTGACCAGTGCAACATACAGAGGAACCAGAACCTCACTCCTCCTGCTTGCTATGCGTTTCAATATACAGTTTAGGATCTGGGCTGCTTTTTTTAGTTGATTTCTACAGTGTACTCTGAAATTTAGGTCGTTAGTGATTGTGATGCCGAGGTCCTTTTCCCTCAGTAACTACTCCCAAATTTATTTTATCCAATAGGTAGGTTGCTTCCTTATTTTTCTTACCCAGGTGCATAACCTTGCATTTGGATATGTTTAGTTCAAGTTTGTTGAAGTTGGTCCATTTATTTATTAAGTCAAGGGTTTGTTGAAGTGCTTCTCTCTGTTCATCATCTTTTGGAACTGCGCCCAGTCTGCAATCATCAGCAAACCTGTACATCCATACATTCTTGTTATTGATTTGTAATGAAATTATGTACAAGTTAAACAAACTGGGCCCCAAAACTGAACCCTGGGGAACTCCACTTAAGACTGGAGCCCAATCTGAATATTCCCCATTTATGACCACCCTTTGCTTTCTATCTTGCAACCAATTTGAAACCCATCTACAAATATTACTAGGCAGTTTTGTATTATCCAATGCTGACAAAAGTTCTTTATGAGGTAGTTTGTCAAAAGCCTTGGCGAAATCCAGAAACACCACATCCACAGGGTTCCCAGCGTCCAGTTCCCTATTCACTTTTTCATAGAAGGACAACAAATTTGTCTGACAGGATCTGTTCCGTACAAAACCATGTTGAAATGGGTCTTTTATATTTCGTCCCTCCATATGTTCCATAAGTATATCTTTAATTATTCCCTCCAAGACTTTCCCCAATATTGAGGTTAAACTAATGGGCCTAAAATTTCCTGGGAGGGTACTGGGTCCTTTTTTTAAAATGGGTACTATATTTGCTAATTTCCAATCCTGGGGAACAGAGCCAGAGTTTATAGATGATTGGAAGATATGCATTATGGGTTGAGCCAACATATCAGCTAATTCCCTCAGAATTTTAGGATGCATACCATCAGGGCCAGGAGATTTATTAATATTTAAACCAATTATTTATTTATATATATTATCTGGGTTCAAAGTTACTGTTCCAGGTTCAAAGGATCTACTTGTACTATGTGCATCTGAATCTTTGTGTTTATATACTGAGCAAAAGAATTTGATCTGAATATTAGCCATTTGCTGATTGGTTGCTGGACGCCCCTCTACAGTGAGAAAGGGACCTATACTATTGGGAGTCTTTTTCCGGTTATTAATATAGGAAAAGAATGCTTTTTTGTTATCATGAACTCTATTCGCAAGATTTATCTCATATAGGGCTTTTGCTTTTCTTATGGTTGCTTTAACTTTATTTTGGGTTTGCTTATATTTAATACTTAATTTATCAGAACTTAGAACTTTCAACTTCTTATATAACCTTTTTTTTTTGTTTATTAATTTTTTGATTGATGTAGTAAGCCATGCAGGTTTAGTAGTTCTGACCCTATGATATTTAGTAATAGTCAGTACAAATTCTGTTGTTAATTTATCTATTTAATTCTAAGGAATCCCATGTGTACTGTACAGATTTGTTGGCAAATTCTGATCTCCAGTCCCATTTAATCCAATTTCATTTTATGGAAATCAGCTTTCCCAATATTTAACTTAGTGGTGGTTCCGTGAGGTTTACTAAATTGAATTTCCTTGATATTAAATAATACAGTGTTATGATCACTGTTTCTTCCACTGAGTTAACTATTTCCCCATATTTGTAAAGATTAGATCAAGGATGTTATTGCCCCTTGTACACTCTAGGACCAGCTGCTCAAGACCCCCATGATCCATAACATCTATATACTGTCTTTCTAGGGGGCAAGAGCCTGTACCTTTAATCCAATCAATGTTGGGCAGGTTAAAGTCACCAGTTAACAACAGCCTCTTTGAAGGGTCCAAATTACTAAGAATACTTAATAAAGCCTTATCATCTTCATGCAACATAGATGGGGGCCTATAAAGAAGGCCCAACATAATTTTAGGTCTATTTATGGGTAATAAATGAACCCATATAAGTTCTATTTGTCCTATATCACATTTAATTTCTTCCGTGGCAATGTCCTTATGTATATATATTGCCAGACCACCTCCTTTCCTATATTTTCTACAGTAGGAATAAAGTTTATACCCCTCAATTTCTTTTTCCAAATCATCATTTTCATCCCACCATGTTTCGGTAATAAGGGCAATATGCACATTATTTCTGTGCAAAATTATGTTTAATTCATCATATTTATTCTGCAAACTTCGAGCATTAATCAAAATAGCATTCCAACCCAGACTATTTGGAGGGGGGAAAGGAGTTCCATTTAGTTTATTAATATTTGCTATACCCCCCCCCCACCGAACCAGTTTAAATAGAAGTTGGTAACTTCTTGGACTTTTTTAACCATGATCCTTAATCCAGCATAATTAAGGTGGATACCGTCCTTTCTAAAAAGGGATGTTCTGTTAAATGTCTTTTCATTATCCATGAAGCCGATTTCTTCTTGCAAACAGAAACTTCTAATCTTACCATTAATTATTTTTATCTGGTTATTTTTAAACATTTGGATTCCCTGCATGGGGATAATCCCTGAAATAATGATTTCACCTCCATTTCTTTTTACTGTGTCCACAATATACTTAAAATCTGTTTGCATGCAGTTCCAATTTGTTTTACCCACATCATTGGCCCCCACATGTAAGAGAACCAAGGGAGTGTCTGTATTTTCAAAAAAACCTTCCATCAGTCTAGCTATATCGTGTACCTTTGCTCCGGGTAGGGAGCTGACTGTAGTATGTTCATTTCGATTTGAACATACATATGTATCAATGCCTTTTATAATTGAATCCCCAATTATGAGAATATCCCTTTCCAAAGGTTCATTTTTTTTTAAGTGATTTAGTTTGTTCCGGGCAAATAATGTTATCATGCTTAATACCCTCTAAATTTATGGACTCTCTTGGTTCATTTATTTCACTTACTGTTATATTTAATCCCCTTTTGTTCATACTACTCATAACCAGGTCATCAGGTACATCCATGTCAAGACACTCAAATCTATTCTCTATTTCTATAGCGGGATGAAGCTGTAATACATCATTCGTTTCATGAGTGGATGTTACACTAATTTCTAATTTATCAGTTGAGCATTCATGATGCCCTGTTTTGTTCAAAACCAAAGATTGCCTATTGCTAACATCACATACAGCTTTGTTTATGTATTCTTCCAATTTGGATATATCCTTGTAAGTTTGAAGTCTTGCTTCAAGTTCTAGTATCTCTTTAATTAGTGCAGAGTTTTTGATGCATTTATCGCACGTAAATTCTGAGTTTGTGACCGCCTCAACATACATAGAACATTCCCTACAAGATTTTTTGCCCTTTAATTTCTTATTCCTTGTCTGTGCCATATCAGTAATACTTGCAAATCTTGCTTACCAGCCCAACTTAGTGCTAGTCACTCAGCCACAATTTTCCCCACTGTTCCCAGCGTCCCCAGCGGACACAGCGGACATGCGACACAGCGTGTCTCTGCAACTGCCACTCTCGCTTCTCGCTCCACTCGCCCGAGGAGACCGCTTTTCACTGCAAGTACCCGGAGTATCCTGAAGTCCTCGTTTCTTAAAATATCCAAAATTTAAAAATTTCCCCAGTTAGAGGTAAACAGTAACTAAACTAAGGTCCAGAAGTGCCTCCTAGAGTTTATTTAAAATAAAAAGATTGACTTCTGGTAGTTTGTAGTTCGTTGCTGTCTGCCCACGAACTACAAAACTCTCTTTCTGTTTCCGTTTTTTTTTACAGGGCTCAAAGTGGATCGCAGTATTGAAATAAAGTATTCTTTCCCCAAAGTTATACTGTTTGCTAAGAAAACACAATTACACAGTTGTACTCAATATTTCATCAATTGGTGTTTTTTTCTCTAAGCTCCGCTAGCCGGAGAGACCGCTTTTCACTGCAAGTACCCCGGAAGTAGCCTGAAGTCCTCGTTTCTTAAAATATCCCAAATTTAAAAATTTCCCCAGTTAGAGGTAAACAGTAACTAAACTAAGGTCCAGAAGTGCCTCCTAGAGTTTATTTAAAATAAAAAGATTGACTTCTGGTAGTTTGTAGTTCGTTGCTGTCTGCCCACGAACTACAAAACTCTCTTCCTGTTTCCGTTTTTTTTTACAGGGCTCAAAGTGGATCGCAGTATTGAAATAAAGTGTTCTTTCCCCAAAGTTATACTGTTTGCTAAGAAAACACAATTACACAGTTGTACTCAATATTTCATCAATTGGTGTTTTTTTCTCAAGGAAATCGACTTAAGGGTCAAATCTTTCCCCTGGGGCTCCCTCTGCAAATACCCCACTTTACAACTATGCACTTCTCTTCTTTTCTCCTTTTAACATGGTGCTTTTTCTACCTTCTCTCCTCCTCCCCCACCTACCTCAAGGCTGCACCAACCCCTCCCCCCATCTGCCGCTTCTGCCCCATCACTCCTGCTGTACCCTAACTCCCCCTCCCTGCCAAACCTGTTGCCCCACCCCATCCTACCACTGGATATCTCCAAACCTTCTGCCACCTAAAATATGCTGCTGTATTACCCTTATTCAATGTACTAGGTGCAAACCGTACACCCTCAACACCACATGAGTTAGAAAACTCCCAGTGACTTTCTCAATACTGTTTCTCCTCTAGCTAATTGCTGGTGATGTCGAACGTAACCCTGCTCCCTCCCCCACCTTCCAACCTACCATCCTTCCATAAAGGACTAAAGATAATGCATATCAACATTAGGCGCATTCTCTCTAAATTAGACCAGCTAAACTGCTGGATAACACAAAATGCCCTTGACATTGTATGCTAATCAGAAACCTGGCTATCAGCTAAAACCCCTGACTCATCATCACCTTCCCTGGTTACCTTACCATTTGGCAGCACCACGGCAAAAGAGATGGTGGTGGTGTAGCCATGATCATAAGGCAACACCTCCCTCTTCAGTCATAAAAGCAGAAACATGCCTCGGATCACACGAGCTGCTGCTGACCAAATTCTACTTATCCCAAACCCTCCCCACTTTCATAAGGGTAGTCTATGCCTCACCTCGGCTATCTCAAGATGCCCTCACAGAATGAATCACTGCTCTTCCCCCACTCCTCCTGCTGACATTCCACACAAACAACAGACTGACTCAATTCAAAACTGGGCTCAAACAGCACCTAATGACTAGATCAAAATGCACCTGCTTATAAGACCCACACTGTTTTCAGCTGGACTACCTTCTAGGCAGTACCCTACTGGCCTACATGGAGACTCCGCACCCACCCCCCTACAGCACAGCCAAGGTCACCACTAAGCTCTTTGGTCCCTCTAAATCGCCCCCTGTTACAGCCCCACCCTGCCACACCCTGAACCCTCCCTCACAACCACCCCCCCACTCGACAAAGCCCACTAGAGCTGCTTCCCTCCCCTAATTTCATTTTTTTTTTCTCTTTTTTCTTTTTTTTTTTGATTCACTGATTGTGCTCTGGTCTAATATCTAATCCCCTGAAGTACCCGGTCTAAAACAATCACTAGACCAGGAATTCTTACAAGGACATGCTACCAAGGGCAACCAATTAAAAAAATTATAATGTTATCTCTAATCGAAATGTGCTCCCTTCTTATTTTTTCTCCTATTTTGTCTAACCTTCATTTAACTGCTCATGATGCCTTATTCACTGGCTCTGTAACCACTGTAGTTTGTGTTTTGTCATGTTGTCTACCCTGACATGGAACTTTTGTAAAAGAGCTTGAGCTCAAAGGTATCTCCGAAATAATAAATAAATTAAAAAGCTAAATCAGGCGAACTTATCTTACTTGGGGACTATAACCTTGACTGGCTGTCTCCATCATCTAAATCCACTGCTACCAAATTAGAATCCCTAAATCTCACCCAGTTAATCACCAAACCGATACGCTATGACTCCCGTTCCTCCACTCACTCCCTTATTGACTGGGTACTCTTATCCCACCCTCACCAGATATCCTCAGCTGGTGTACTAAACTATGCCCAAAGCATCACTTTTTGTGTCAGAAAAACCTCATTTCCCCAAGTCTGCACCTAAATACATTGAAACATGCCCTCTAAATTCACTTGACACCAACACCATCCTCTCAGAGTAACATCATGCCAATTGGGCACCAGTCTACTCAGTGGAAAATGTTGACACTGCTCTTGCCCATTTCACTACTATTTTCAACAATGTCTGGGACTTCCACGTTCCTATCAAAAAAGACAGGGTCAGGAAACTTCACCACCCCTGGATAACTGCCCCCATAACTGCCCTTTGCAAAGCCCGTGACAAAGCCTGGTCCTTCTTTAAATCCTCCCTAACAGCTAGCTCCAGACAAAAATACAACTCGGCGAGAAATGCCTGTACTAAAGCCATTCAGCACACTCCTCCTCTTTCTAGAATATAATCCACTCCATTGTTGACCTTCCCCAACAGGCCAGTACTCCAACCCTTTTTTTATTTATTTATTAAACATCAGTTTACAACCTTTGAGCCAGGGGCTCATTTACAAAGGTACCTTGTCACAGAGAGGACAGAACAGTGAAAACAAACAGTTACAGGAAAACAATGTACAAGATTTGAAGGAACATGAGTACATAAGATAGCTACAATTTGCAAGGTTACAGGATTGGCATAGTTCACGTTGGTTGTGAGTAATTAGTACATCAAGCAAAAACAGAGGAGGGTCAGTACAGTGATAAGTTTGGCAGAGTCAGCAGAGAGGTAACAGGAACCAAGGGTAGAGGAGGTAAATGATTTGAGCAGCCACTCAGGGAGCTTTGTCAGACGAATGAGCAGGAGAAAGCTTAGAAGCAGCTGCAGCTGCGTGTAGTGAAAAGGTGATTACGGAGGGAGGTTTTGAAACGAGAGATCGTGGGAGCGTCAGAGATACTGGTGGGGAGGATGCTGTACCAGGATGGGGCATGGTAGTGGTAGGCCCTTTGTCCTTGAGAGGTCCTTGCCCTAGGTACTTTCAGCGTGGTTTTGCAGGAGGACCGCGTTAGTACTAGTGAATTTGCTTGGTGGATAAGGGCAGACAAACCAGGTGGGGATAGCCCAAGGAGGGTTTTTTTTGTTAGAAGGCAGGTTTGGTATCTAAGACGTTCGTCAAGATTGAGCAGATTTGCCTGGGCATATAGATGGCAGGTATGCATAAGTCTGGGAGCCCCAGTGATTAGCCTACAGGCCTTATTTAAGGTGAGGCGGATTTTGTTTAGCGAAGTCTGGTCAGCAGCCCCATAGACTGGTAAACCATAATCTACTAGTGACAGAATAGAGGACATAACTGCGAGTCGGAGGGCATCGGGGGGAGACAGTTTTTGTGGCGGTAAAGGATACCCAACCGAATATTGGTGGCTGAGGCTAGGGCGGAGATGTGGGCATGGAACAAGAGGGCAGGGTCAAAAGTTATCCCAAGGTACTTGTATGTGTAGACTTGCTCGAGTGGGAAACTGGAGCTGGTGAGGACCTGAAGTGGAAAATTACTAGCTTTGTTTTGGGGGTGGGTGAAGAGCATAGTTTTAGTCTTTTTAAGATTGATTACAAGTCTATGCGCTTTGAACCAGGCGTCTGCGTCATTATAAGATGATTGCAGAGAATCCTGGAGGGTGGTAGGGTTACGGTCGGAGGCGAAGATAACAGCGTCATCAGCATAAAGTAGGAGTTTACCAGCACAAGCACCTGGCAGGGTGTTGAGATAAAGGGAAAAGAGCAAGAGCCCAAGAATGGAGCCCTGGGGAACACCAGAGCGAATAGAGCAGGGATTAGAGAGTGTCCCATTAATTTTAAGACACTGGGACTGGGCAGACAGATAGCTGGAGCACCAGGAGATAGGCCCTGCAGCAAAGCCTGCGTGGCTGAGTGCATCCAACAGGAGAGGATGGGAAACAGCGTAAAAGGCTTTTGATAGGTCAATGAACACCGCACCTGCTAGAAAGCCCGAATCCAGGGAGGAATGAAGAAAGTTAGAAAAGTCAATGAGGGCGGTGTTGGTACTGTGTCCAGCATGGAAGCCGTGCTGTTCAGGGCAGAGGATGCTGTATTTGGTTAGATACTCTGAGATTTTGGTGGATACTACTTTTTCTAAGGCTTTTGAGAGTGGTGAGAGGATGGAGATAGGACGATAATTACCAGAAAGGGACCAATCCCCACCCTTATGTATAGGTGTGACAGTAGCGATTTTCCAGGCATAATGGCATGATGGCACTGAAATATCGGATCCAGTCCAGGTCGCAGAAAAACTCAATATCTTCTTCATTTCCTGTGCTTCCCCTGACTCTGCAGCAACCCCTCCACTCACCTCTAATCAAACTCCAACTAGCACTACAAATAAAACCTCCTTCTGGCCCCTGATTCCACATACGAAGTATTGCTTGTCCTTCATTCCCTCACTGTGTCTAAATCCAGCCCTGATGGTATGCATCCTAGCCTCCTGCGCCTCTCAGCCCCTACAATCACCCACCCCCTTACATTCATCATAAACATGTCCTTCTCCATGGGTGTAGTTCCGAAAATCTGGAAGATGGAGAGCATCATCCCACTTCACAAAGGTGGTAACCCAACCTCCCCGGGAAACTACTGCACTATCTCCCTCTTCCCTGCCTTTGCCAAACTTCAGAACAACTCGTAAACTCCAGATTATCCGATTTCCTCGCCTCCACCAATTTTCTCTCCTCTCACCAGTCCGGTTTCAGAAAGAATCATTCCACATTATCCTCCCTTCTCCTTGTCACTGATCACATCCAAACTGCTGCTGACAAAGGCCACCTCACCGCTGCAGTGTTCACTGACCTGGCCAAGGTGTTTGATTCGGTATCGCACCCCCTTCTCCTAAACTCGCTTGAGGAAGCTGGACTTGCTCCTCCTGCCTTAAAATGGTTTAAGTCTTATCTAATCGACTGGGAGCAGTCAGTGAAAATAGCCAACTCCCTACCTTCCTATCCTATCCTATCTGTTGTCCCACAAGGCTCCATACTTGGCCCAATGCTCTTTTCCATTTTCATAAATAACCTGCCATCTGCCTGCTCTGCATCCTTCATCCATATGTATGTGGATGATACAATACTATTCACATCAGGCCCAGTATCCACTCTACCCTGCAGCAAGACTTTCACTCTGTTCAATCCTGGTTCCAATCACAGCAGCTCAAACTAAACACAACAAAAACAGTCTCCATGACCTTCGGTACCGCTCAAAGGATAGCTAAAGCTGCCAAAGCACCTCCTATCACCTCCCTTCATGGTACCCCCACTTAAGGTAGTCCCCTCCTACAAATACCTGAGCATCTGGTTAGATCCACAATTAAACTTTACAGTTCACACTGACTATCTGACCTCTAAACTCTGCCCAAAGCTTGGAATCCTTTACTGAAACAGGGATTCTCTACCCCTCCCTGTATATCGGGAATTCCTGGCCAAGATGATATTGCCAGTATCGGACTATGCCAATATTGTATACTGCACTGCTCCCTCCTCCTCACCCTCTTGTCTTGACTCCCTCTACTATGCTTTCTCTTGCTTCGTGTCTAACTCTCCTTACAGGACTCACCACTGCTGTCTACTCGCCAATCTGGACCTACCCCCGCTCACGCATAGGCCCCTCATCCACTCTTTATGCTTCACCTCTAAATTCTGGTTCAACTTACTCCCATCTTACATCTTGTCCCTCCTGTCTCCATCCACTGACTCAAAATATTCTCTACGCACTAGGGACTCTCGCTCCTTCGCACTCCACACTCCATCTTCCAACATGGGCAAATCTGCCTTTAACTACAGCCTCCCCTTCCTGTGGAACTCTCAACTCCCTCTCTTACACAATTCTCCTTCTCACTCCTCTACCAAATCTCTCCTTCATCTCCTTCCCCTCCCTATGTGCCAGCACAAAATTACATAACTCCTTAGTGTCATCTGTTCATAAGTCCTCCTTACCTTTCAGTCTTGCTGTATATAGTGTATAGAGTGTAAATTATGGAAATGATATATTCTGTATGTATTATGTAAGTAAGCATTATACCACGACAGACCATGGTTCTACTGTGGAATTAATCCACGGTTGCTTTTTAGTCACCTGTTATGATTCCACCAATCACATTTGATTATTTCCAACTAATGTACAGAGCCATGTTACAAATGCTGTTATTCTCTTTGTATAACATGTTCTTATATGTTACTCTACTGAAACTGTATATCTTGATCCATGCTCCCTACCCCCGGGTCACATCTGGAGACGAGCCCTGGCTCAGCGTGCCTTTCCCGGTCACCAAATGTTTAAATAAAATAAACATGTATCTTTGCTAACCAGGCCAGGCCCGTATGCTGGGGAGGGAGGATTCTGAAGACCCCTCCCCACAAAAGAGATTGCGTTCCACTGTGTTTGCTTTTTCCTTTTTTTTTTTTTTTTGGTACAGTAACCCAGATGTGGAGGCACAAGCACAGAAACCGTTGTCTCCACACTGTCTCAGAGGGGACTCCCACACACTGCAGTCCCACTACAGTCACTGGGGCTGACAATACTGCATTACATGCAAGTTGGTGGTTTAGGGAACCAAGACTGACCCCCACCCACTGATCCACAACTAATGCCACCCGATTTTGGCAACCAGTTCAAAAGCAACCATCCTCCTCCCCATGGCATCCATATCAACCAGCTGGTTTCCTGTGTACTGGACACCTATAACATAAATAAATCACCCCACCCTCCTCCCCACTCCTAGTAAGCACCCTAGCAGCCATTCCCAGTGCTCAATGTAAAGGACTTAATACATGACCTGTGCGTTACTTAAGGGGCACTGCTGCGTGGGACTGTGGCAAAGTGGTACTTGATTTGACTATGTGAATACTCCACATGCAAATCAGCATCAATGGGACAGCTGTGCAGCAGGCCTGTATGCTGGGGGGGGGGTGTCAGGTTTTTTTTTTTGCGTATGTAGGTCCCGACGGCTGCCTGGTGACACATCTGGTGTGGTCAATTGTTAGTCGGGTTCTTCTAGATGCATTTTTGCCACCCAGTTTTAATGAATTTTTGAGTTGGTTGGCTGCAACTATCTTGATCTGTGTGTGTCTGACTCCCCTGCAGTGCAGCTACTGGCAATGATGGGTCCTGATTTCTGACTAATTTGGGCTTTGTTTTCATGTTTGGGTTAAATATGTGGTATCCAGTTTCTTACATACCCCTGCCCTATGGCTTGTCCCTCAGGGCCCTTAAGGTCCAATGTCCCCCCTTGGGATACACAGTGGTGAAAAGGACAGTTGTGTATTGGGCCTGAGAGGACTCATGTCTCCTGTGGCCATTTTTCTGTTTCTTCCTTCAGGACCCTGGCTTGAGCTCATGCTGGCATCCTCTGCCCAGCCATTGCAACTGCCACCCATGGACCCTGTGGTAGTGCTGCAACACAGGTACTGTCCCTCCCTCCCCAGAGGAGGAACGTGTCCTATTCCACTCAGTCCTCCACTGGCGACCACTGCACTGGCTCTTGTGCCCTATCTGGGATACCAACTTGTAGGACCGCGACAGGTGACTGGTCTTCGGTTCTCAATGCATTGCCAGCAGGCTTTAATGGAAACCCAGAGTCTGCCTCTCATTCATAGTGCTATCCTCACATGTTAGCACGACTTGTGCTGCCCAGTACCCGCAGTTCCACCTTGGCCAAAAATGCCCCCCTCTTCTAACTAGTGTACGGGCCTGCTAACACTTCTTCTCCTCCTTCTTTTACCTAACAGACAGCTGTTTTCTTGTAACACTTTCCATATTAGACAGGACTGCGATAGCACCATGTCTAATGCACCAGTCCGTTCATGGGGTCAGCCCTGGTGTCTGACCATAGCAGTGGATGGCTAATTAAGGAATCACTGACATCAACACCGTTCTGTATTCCTTTTCTTTCTACCTTTACAATTAGACATCTAAATCAGTTCCCATCCCGTTCCAACCCAATTAATTACTACACAGGTATATCGGGCTATAATGAAAGGGCTGACTAACCTGTTTGGAAAGTGGGCAGCGCGCAATTCCAATGGTTTTTGTTTTTAATATGTCTTTAATTTTAATGGCCAGGGGACTATGTCAATCAAATACACCTGGTCTAGAGCCACAAACCAAAGGTCTGTGACACAAACAAAGATTACACAGCATCCAATACTTTAAATATTAACTGTTTTTGTAAAGTTTAAAAAAAACCAAAACAAGAAAAAGTGTTAGATAATCGCAGTTCTGGATTACAGTGGGTCGGAAGCCGCTGATTGATGGGGAGATTTAGTAGGTGTGTAATTAATGTTGACTAGGTAAACAAGTTTATTGATCAGCATAGCCATTACAATATACTAAAATTATAACACAATAATAAATACTTATACATCATAAAATATTCAAATCAGTACACATTTCATCCTTCAACATTATAGTGCCATGTGCAAAAATGCTTGTGGTACCTTAAACGTACCATATCATCAAATTCAGACAGAGTCATTGCAACTTTTAGGCTAATTTGGTCCAAAGATATTCTATAAGTGTGTAGTCAGCAAAATATTAGCTACTAGTATCTGTATTTCCTTATCCTGCACAGTCAAAAAATATTTAATAGTTTCTTCAGGAGGGAGACTGAGACTTCCTAGCAACCCTCCCAACCGCTTTCTTCTGTGTCCCTCATATAAGGGACCGAGGAGGAGGATATGCTTTAAATCCTCGTTAGTTTTAAGCCCACATTTATAGTAGGGAGACAGAATATTTTGTCTTTTTTGCTGAAAAGAGATAAATTGGGCGTTATACATTCCTGTTCGGAACCTTGTCTACATTCTTCTCAATTTTGGATATGTTAAATGTACTAAATAAGATTCAAGTCCCCAGTTTGTTTTAAACTTTTTGTACCATCCGTGTAACTTTAATGTCAAGAGCTGCGAAAATATTAAGTTATTATCCAAATCTCCAAGCCTTGTCTTAATTTCAATCTTAATTTCCTCCCATGGTCTTATATATATATATATATATATATATATATATATATATACACACAGTATATTGGGCTGGCAGTATAGCCTAGAGGTTAGAGGAACGAGGTGTGAATGAGCTTGATACATCCCGCAGACCAGACCCGAGTTTGATTCTCACAACCTCCACTGGCATACTGTGTGACTCTGAGCAAGTCACTTAACTGCCCAGTGCTCCCAGGTCGCCCCTGAAAACAAGCACTTGTGCCTAGTGGGCCTTACCCGGTTACCAAAGACCAAAATAAAAAAAAAAAAAATATATATATAGTATAAAGTAAATGTCCTAAACCTGAGGGCATTAAAGTTGTTTTCATAAGTTGAATAAATGGATGCACGTACCTAAGAGTGGCCATCTTAATTGCTTCCTCCAAGCACATTCTAGGATAGGGATTTTCTGAAAGTAAAAAGGTTTTGAGCAAAAACATAAGCTGTCTTTCCTTAACTAAAGAAGAAAGTAATGTTGACTATGTAAGGAAGAAGAGATGTGAGGTAATAAAAGAAAATGTCAGCAGACCATTTTTTAAACATTTGCAAAGATCCCATTTTACATGGGTATAACATTGCAACTGTGTATAAGGGGATTTGCCACATAATGCCCATGTATAACAGCAACCTGTAGCTCCAGATAATTGATTAGAATCATATCTAACCAGGTTCTATATGTATCCCTGTTACTGTAATCCCCATACCATGACACAAGAGATTCAAACATTGTGGGTATACAGATCCCACCTCAGCACTCTGCTGCTGTAGCAACAGAATCCCACACCGCTTTGGTCTTGGCACCCATAACCACATTTTTAAAGTTACCAGTATTCCATAAAATGCATTAAGCAGAGCTGACTGGAGTTTTTTTTTTTTTTTGCAGTCTTGCAGTTAATGCAGACCTTCACAGCACTAAGGAAAGTCTCTTCCACTCTTAGTAAGTGTTTAACTACCATAGCCCACCAGAAATACTACAGTAACCACTAGAGAAAGAGAGTGACACATGGCACAGTGGTGTAGCGCCTTGGACTACTTTTATGCTTAGCAGGACATAGCTGGGAGTAATTGCCAGTTCTGATTGTGAAGGATGCTGCAAAAAGCAGAAAACATAAGCTATAATCTCTATGAAGCACAGGTGTCGTGTGCCTGTGGGCTACTACCCCTGCCTGTTGGCCCTCTAACAGGTTAAGGGGCCTGGGTCCTGCCACAGTGGTGATTGGGGGTTCCTTCCCAAAGTTATAAATAATAGTGCGGTGCTTCCACCCAGAGTAAGTAGTAAGTGGGTCAGGTGCCTTGTTGGTACAGCCCCCTGGGATACCGTACCTACCCACCTCCCCTACCAGCCACCCCACACACTGGATTCCCAAAACCCTTTTCCCACTAAATATCATAAATCTATTAAAAGGCAAAATGCAAGGAACCTCTCTTGACACAGTAATTTCAACAATCAACCCACACCTTTATTGGGGGCCAGGGCTAGGAAAGAGCTACCTGGATGAGGGATAGCTGTGGAATAAAAGAAAAGTTAGTGTCAGAATGGCAGACAGTAACCATAAAGGACCACAGACCAATCCACCCTTGGCTGCCCACCCCCCACTGGTACCAGTGTTACACCCTGAGAGTTCTCGGGGTACCACTAGTTGCAGACCTGGATTTTGCCATGGGTTGGCCGGCTGTTGGGGACCTGGAAACTTGAGAAAATTGTTTAAACTAGGTTCACACTCCCTGGTTTGAACTCCAGGAACCAGGTCCTGGGTACTCATGGTTTGCAGAACTTGACAGCGTGTAGAGATGCAATTATCAGGTATCCTGGGGTGTGGAGTGCCGTTCAAGGAGTGCTGCAATGGGCAGAAGGAAGGATGTCTCAGTTCCTTTGGCAGGTTAGATCTTGCTCGAAAGTCTTGCAGCTTGTCCCCTTGATTGAAGATCTGGCCGCTTGTCCCTTCAGCTGCTTCTGGCCCATTGCAGAGTTCAAAGGCAGGTCCACACCAGCCCCAGAAAGCCCAGACCCAGGAGTGGTTCCACAGCCCAGCTTCCCACAAGAGTCACAGGTGCCATAGCACCTCAGCAAGCACCGGTGACCTCCAGGGACAGTGGGTCCCACTTGGAAAGGATTAGTTAGTTTTCTCCCTGGCTCTGGGTGAGGAATCCTAAGCAGTTGGAGTCCCCTGCAGTTCCTGCACTGAATCCACGAGTTAACTGGTAGTCAGGCAATTCTCTTAGATAAACAACAGTGACGATTTGCCACAGGTGCTAGCCTTCAAACAGCAACTTCAGCTTGCACTCAGACCAAAGCAATCAACAAGGGGGTTCAGAACTAATAAAGTCTTTGCTCACTTCCAGTGCTTTCAGGCTCTAAATGTCCAGATCAGTTTCCATTCAGCTTCAGCTGGTACACAGCTATCAGCCACTTTTGTTCAGTTCACACAGCAAATTCACTAACCCGGCTAGCACTCAACTCCAGATACGCTTTGCCTCTTCAGAATAATTATCAGAGTCCCAATCTGTAAAGCAGGTCCTCTGCACAACTGTTAAACTTCCAAACGAAACAGCACAGTTCAATTTACCAGCGCAGGGTCTCTGCAGCAGCTACTTTCTCCAATCGAAACAGCAAAGTACATAGTACCTGGAGAGTTCCCAATTCAGCTCAGTCTCTCCTCCTTTTCACCAAAACTCCCTTTCAGTATTTGCAGTCACAGACTGAGACCTGGGAAAGGCCTCAGACAGTTCAGCTCCACTCACACAGGAATCTTCTGACTCGAGCAGAGCCTGGGAAAGACTGAAGCAAACCCAGAAAGTCCTTGGGTTTTCACTCGAGAATCCAGGCTCCTGAATGGCTGTTCAAGCCTATCAATCAGCAATATCCATAGAGATCAATATTCCCTGATTGTTCATTGGGGCATGAGTTAGGTGCCTGAATTAATGAAACTCCCTCTCCTAGAATCCCTCAGGTCCTCTTTCAGGCACCTAAGCTGCTGATTGGCTGCTGTGGTGGGGTCAAAGCACAAGAATCATGGCTGCTTCCATTCAGTCTTTTTTTTTTTTAACTTTATTTATTCACCCACACCCCACGGTCATCCTTTAGGAGTTCCCGTTCGGATTCCACCCTACTCCTAGCCTGAACCCCCACATCTCTCCTGATCTCCTACTCCCCGAATGACTACAGGCAGGCCCGACCCCCGGTACCAGCTCCGGGGCTGATTCTGCCCTCCGTCGGTGGCCAACTCCTAAGTGTGAGGTGCCTACCTGCTTGTCGTCGGGGCGGCTCCTGGAGGGAGATCCTGGGCACGTCTGGGCCAGCATTTGGGATGTGGGTGGATCCACTGGGGCCACCGTCATCTCACCGACAGTGTGGGAGGCTTTTTCTGGCTTTGTTCTGTCCCCCCCTGTGGAGCTCAGTCATGCAACGATGACCAGCGTCTGCCGAGCTCCACCCCCTGTTTTTTGTCATCGGCTGCGTCGCGTATGTCCTGGCTACCCCCAGCCATTGCCAGGGTCCTCCCCCAGGAAGAGGCTGTCTCACAGGCCTTCATCCCTACCCGGCCCTGCCAACCCCCTGGGCTCGTTCCCAAACCCGGGTCATCGGCGTGGCACGAGGTGAGGCATCTAAAGCCTTAACCCTCAGCACCACTGGGCTGACTCCATTCAGTCTTAAGCAGTCCTTATGATATCCCTCATGACAAGTTCTGATGCAGCCCACAGAAACAAGGCATTGATATAATGGCCCCACATGTATGTAGCCCCTTTTGTGCCCTTTCACAGGAGCCCACTGATGTACATTCATGTGCAGGGGTTCCCCAGTGGCTGCCGCCACAACTCCATCCCCCTAGGCGGCTAGCAGCATTCTATTAATATTCATTAGGTCTCATGAATTATTCACGAACCCTCGCTACATGCCCTCTTTCAAACTTTAGTCTAAAATATTAAAAAGGCTTCTTTCCTGCCTCCTAGAGGTCCCCGGTGCCCATTTACCCTGGCAGGTGCACCCAGGTCACTAAATTGCTCCCCAATCAACCGCAATACCGGTGGATGGCAAATCACAGGCACTATCCAGCACATGCGCGATCCCCACTTGCTCCAAGGAGCATAACAAACTGCAACGGATCGCAACTTGGATTTAAAGCCCAATGGGACTGAAATAAAACTCGGGGACTGTTGTGGGGAGAATCTGGAGCACTAAAAGGGTCGGGGAACACTATGAGGCAACCAGAAGAATGGGAGAACCAGGGGACCTAAGGTAAGGCCCAAAGGGCATCTGCCCTGGATCACTGCAGACCTCATGGACCACCTCCATGACAGGGACCAGGTGTGGAAAGCCTACAAATCATCGGGAACACACGCTGACCACCTACTCTATTGCACACTTAGAAATGCCTGCACCAGGCTTATCCATCAGGCTAAAGACCACTACTTCACATCATCCTTCCAGAACATTCTAAATCATCCAGCTACATTTTGGAGGTTGATCAAATCACTTTTCTCTCCTCCCGCCCAGCCCCCCACCCCTGCCCTAGTTGTAGGCGGCTCCACCATATCAGAATCACATGCAGTGGCCACGGCTTTCAACATGGTGTTCACTAGCAGTGGGTTCCCTCACTACTCTAATCCACCACCTGCTACCCACCACCCTACATCCACATCCCTACCCACTCAAACCCCCTACCCAGCTTTCTCATTCTCCCTGGTTACTCCATCAGAAGTACTCAAAGCCCTGCTTGCCCTCAATCCCTCTATGTTTGGATGCCAAAATGCTCTACCTTTCTGCCCCAGCAATCGCCATCCCACTAGCGTCCCTTTTCAACCTCTCCTTCACTACAGCCTCTATACCCCCAGATTGGAAGCATGCCACAGTCATCCCCCTCCCTAAAGGCGGTGACCCATCCTCCCCCGGAAACTTCCGCCACATTTCCCTCCTACCCATTCTAGACAAAATCCAGGAACATCTAGTCTTCTCGCAACTTACCTCCTTCCTTGACTCCTCCCCCTTCTTTACTCCTAACCAGTCATGTTTTAGGAAATCCCACTCCACTGTCACTTCCCTTCTCAGACTCACTGACTCCATCCTGACAGGCATGGACAAAGGTCACATCACATCTGCCATTTTCATTGACCTAGCTAAGGCTTTCGACACCATCTCACATGCCCTTCTCCTGTCAAAACTCTCCAACGCAGGACTCTCCAGTGCCGCCATCAGCAGGTTCAAATCATACCTGGCAGACAGGTCCCAATCAGTGAGAATTGGTGCCTCCACCTCCAACCCCCTCCCTGTCACCATTGGTGTCCTCCAAGGCTCGGTCCTTGGCCCAATCTTGTTCTCCATTTTCCTCAATGACCTGCCATCAACCTGCCCGCACACATTCATTCACATGTACGCAGATGATACAGTACTGTATACCTCAGGCCCCTCACCCCTGGAAGTAGCGTCCAGACTCCAGCAAGATTTCACCGATGTTCAGCTTTGGTGTCACACTAATCAACTTATTCTCAATGCCAAGGAAACGGTCTCCTTAACCTTCGGCACAAGTCAGAGACTCTCCGACTCCCTGCCCCCTCCCCACCCCGCTTTCAAAACCTCGATGAGACACCTTTAGAAGTTTGTACCTCCTTCAGATATTTAGGGGTCTGGCTGGACCAACACCTCGACTTTTCCACACACATCAAAGCAACCCACAAAAAACTGCACCCCAAGCTGGGCGTATTATACCGGAACCATAGCTGCATTCCTCTGTCAGCCCGCAAAGAAATATTGCAGAAAATGATCCTCCCTATTTTTGACTACGGGGACGTAGTCTACAGTGCCGCCCCTAAGTCCACCCTGGCTAGACTGGATTCTCTTTCCAACTCCTTCTGTCATTTCGCGCTGGACTGCCCACCCTCCACCCACCACTGCAACCTCTACCGGTCCCTTAACCTCCCCTCACTTTTTGACAGGCACCAGTACCACTGTAATAGACTCACAGCCAAATTCTGGGCCCAGTTACTGCCCTCCTACCTCACCTCTACCCTAACTGCTCAAACACAATCTTCATACTCACTCAGGAATTTCGACTCCCGGCTCCTTAAAGTCCTGTACATGACGACCTCTGCCGGCCAGTTGGCTTTTAGAGCCCGACTGCCAAAACTATGGAACTCCCTGCCTGCGGACATCCGGCACGCCCCCTCCTCTTGGCAACTAATTTCCCTCTTTAAAGGGCAAATCTCCACTAACTGCTCATGCTGCCTAGACTCGCACTAGAAATGGGCCAGCTCTCCAGCTTGCTCCAACTATGGTTTATTTGAAATGTTTAAACTCTTACCCAGCTAGTTCTCACTGCACTTTCTGCCAATTACTGCCTTATCTACTCAGATTTTTCTGTTGCTTGCTGTGTACATACTGTTTATATTCCTGTATGTAACCCCCTTGTTACCCTGGGTTACTAGAATCCCAGTCAGACCTAGTGGTAGGCAGGGAAGGCAGCTTGTGAAACTCCAGTTAAATGGGTTTCACACTGTCTCACTCTGTTCTCAGTCTCAGCTGAGACTGAGGGATGACATCACCAATAGAACTATCGCAGCTGCATGAGCCACATTGGAATCTGCAGCAAGGGAGCTGGCATAGAACGTTGGGAGATTTTGAAGTCAGTGTGAGTCAGGTCAGTGTGAAGTTGGGAGTTTGCTGAGAAAGCAGCTCAGTGAAGGCTCTAGGAGCCTCAGCCCTGACAGAGGGCTACTTTTAGTTTAAAAGGGTGTGTGTCTCCACCTTAAAGAGAGACACAGAAGATAACTGAATTGGTGGAGACCGCTGTTTTTGGGTCTCAGTGCCCCTCCTTCGGGGGGGGGGCAGGAAAGGGTTCCCTGCAGATTCCTGGGGCAACCCCCTAGTTCTGCTTGTGAAGGAAAAGCTGCCTGTTTGTTCCAGAGTTTATTTGGGCGAACAAGAAGATTTGTGAGTCGCCTGTGGGGCACCTGCAACGTGAGGGTGAGTGAGTGTCTGCTCTTGCTAAAAGGGCCTATGTTTTTCACCCTGGGACTTGTGTGACAATGTGGGGATTGAACTACTAAATACTGGGAAGCCTAGAGTAATGGGCTAAGCAAAGTAAAAGTAGGTTCAAGTCCAGAGCTTGTTGGGATGCAAATGATATGTAGAGGAGATGTGACAGACATCTACCCAGAATCTACATTTGAAAGTTTTCAGTAAAGGAATTGTTCAGTTTCCAGAGAAATGGCTGGGTATGGGCTGTGGGAGCTGGAGGTGGGTGGCCCCCCATCTTTAGTGACCAGGTCCACCTCTACGGATTTCTTCTGTGGATTTCTACTTTACCTCAGGCACTTGGCCAGTGATGAGGGAAGTACCCAGATGTGGGATTGTAAGGAAAATTCTCTCTAGGAGTCGAAGACTGTAGTGTGGTTTGGGGAGCCACAACAGGATAATTGGTTAATTCCTCAAATGGACCGCAGATCAAGTGGCCGGCGGGGAAGCCAGGCCAGTGGGGAAAACCCAAGTAGTGTACAAGTCAGGCTGTGTATCCAAAGCTGCGTGCAAGTCCGGGCTGTGTGCCTGGTGGGTTTAGAGCCTGAGGGCTGGAAATAGTGAAAAAGTGTTCTGTTGTCTCTAATCTGCATTACCAGGAAATGTAGCCCCGTGGGGGTCCGTCTATGCTTTGTTTGGTCAGCTTGGATGTGAATAGAAGCCACACTGAAGAATCCCATTCCTGGTTCTGGACATTACAGTTATTGCTTCCTGTGTTCACATTTACTTGGGTGCCCCTGTGCAGAGTAGCCAAACCGAGGTCCCCTGTGCCGAGTAACCTCATCCTCCCCGAACCCAGTCCCCACCAGGTACTGCTGTCAGCTTCAACAGCATGCCATCTGTCGTTTTGCTAAAAAGGCAGGGGTGAGGGGTTACATGTATATATCTTTTCTATATAATCTGTGAAATTTCGATATTCTGTATTTTGTATCTCTGTATTTGATATGAATGTATCGTCTGCCCCTTACCAGTAGATCTATTTTCCCAACAACAGCACAGGCAATAACCATCACTTATAAAATAGGTAGGGAGAATCCTGCTTCCTGACTGGTGGAGAAGGTTCCAAAGTAGTGCGGATCAAGAACAGTAGCTACACTGCTAAACTTAATTTTTTTTTTCATTGTTGACCCATTTTATAAGCACAATTAGACAGTCTGGGGTATGGGTTAATATTCCTGAACCACACTGCCAGGTAACTGAAGGCATGCACCAGGGCATGCGCTTTAGGATCAGTAACCATACCTCGTTGTGTCTTATTGCTTATGTACTGAAAGGCGCAGTAACCCGTGCCTGTTACAGGCAATTTGAGCATCTTGTTTGCCTTTTATAAAGGTTTTCTGCCTGCCTGGAAAGTAGTATGTCAGTGGGTTTGGCTTCCTTTAACATGATACACAGGGCTTCTCAATGTAGAACAATGTAGCCAAGAACCAGCACCACGCAGACTGAAAACTGTTAATGATCCAGTAGGTCTGTGTGGGTCCTTCTCATTTCTGCACACCATTTTCTGCATGTCTGAGGTATGAATGTAGGCTTATAGAGAGAGAGAGAGAGAGAGAGAGAGAGAGGAACAGGCAAGCACCATGTCTTGTCTACACCACTTATGGGTAACTGGCCAACAACCAAGCCTGGATTAATGAGTCTTTTGCCTTCTTTTTTTCAACCTTAAATTTAAAAGGTGAGGGCAATCCCCCATCCCAGACCCAATGGATGCCAACATGGCTTTCTTGCACTACCCTTTGTCCCACATCCAACCAGAAGATAACCATGTTCTGGAAGTAGTATTCACCTCTATGGAGGTTTTACAAGCCGTAAGTGCACTGCCATACGATAAAGCCATGGGTCCAGATGGGATACCAGAGGAGTTATATAAATGATTGGGACTGGCTATTCTTGGATATCTGATGAAGACATTGAAAATTTTCTGGGCCGGAAGGCACTACACCACCATTTGTATGATGCTCAGACTTCCCTTATACGTAAGCTGGGAAGCCGGCTGATAGAGCATCTTCTTTTTGTCCAGCATCTCTAATCAACTCAGACCTTAACATCATAACCAAGCTGCTTGCTAACAGAATGGATCCCATTCTTCCACAACTGATAGCAACAGATCAGTCAGGATTTATCCGTGAAAAAGGGGCAGCTGCCAATCTTAAAGGGAGTCCATACATTTCCATATGAAATTATTGTAAAGGTTACTATGAGGACCCAGTATGTAAATTGCTGGGTTATATTTAGAAAATGTTTTCAGTAAGACAGAAAAATAAATTTAACATTGTGATGTGGAGGCATCCATTTTGTGGACAGGAAGGGTGTTGTGATGATGTCACTGCCTCGGCAGTGTTAACAGTGTGCAGTGCAGCAGGTGAGAACAGTTTGACTGTGCTGTCAGGGATTCTCTCATATTCTGAAGAACACCCATAGTTTTATGTTTGGCAGAGTGCAAGACAAGAATCCAGTTCTTCTCTTCATGATAGAACAGGATCAATGTCTGTAGGAACAGTTTGTTTTAACCTGCTTAGTTGCATACTGTTAGAGCTGAAATCTAGATTTAGTAGTTGCCGTATTGGTCCTTGCAAGAATAGATACAGAAGCAAATGATTTGATACCTTTTAATGGACCAACATAGATGTAACAACAAGAACAAAGTGCTCTAGCTTTCGGACCAACCAGTCCTTCTTCAGAACCTCATGGCAGTTGTTTAGAAAATACAATGAGGCAGTGACATCATCACAGCACCCTTCCTGTCCACAAAATGGATGCCTCCACATCACAATTTTAAATTTATTTTTCTGTCTTACTGAAAACATTTTCTAAATATAACCTAGCAATTTACATACTGGATCCTCATAGTAACCTTTACAATAATTTCATATGGAAATGTATGAATTCCCTTTAACTTGGTTACACCGGTCTTGACCCAAACTGTTCAAGTTAGGGATTCTCCTGTTCTGATCTCACTCAATGTGGAAAAGGCATCTGACCACGTCACATGGGAATACATGTAGCCGACTCAGTGATGGATGGGCTTTGGGGAAGGTTTTGTTTCCTGTTTCCAGACTCTTTACATAAACACCCTATTATTACAAGTCAAACAATTTTACTTCACCCTTTTCTTCTCTTCTGGTGCACCAGGCAGGGCTGTCCCCTGTAACCACTTTTGTCTGACTTGGTGCTTAAATGTTTAGCTCAAGCGATTGGATCTCTCCCCTTGATTCATGGTACGTGTATTAGTACAACTCTGTGTCATCTCATTGCATGGAGATGACACGCTTCTACTCTTAATGAATCCAGAGATCTCTCTTATGGCCATACATCATCTTATCTCTTATTCTGGTTGTAGTTCAGGTTATAAAATAAACTGGGACAACTCGGTGGTCCTCCCCCTCTCCACGACTGATCATAATACTTTACAAGTAGAATTACCATTTCAGTGGCCAAACTCATACTTCTGATACTTACAGATTAACATAACACCACATGCAGAGGACCTTTTTTGGGTCCAACTTCCCCCTCTACTTGAGAAAGGGAAGTCTGAAATCAAGCAGTGGATGGATCTACCCCTCTCATTATTGGGAAAAAAATAAACAAACTGAAAATGATGATGCTTCCTACATTTCTTTATCTTCTCTATACTCTAGCCATTTACCTTCCAAATGTCTTCTTTTCTTGGATTAACTCCATAATTGCCTCTTGGATATGAACCAGTAAAGACCCTCGTATTAGACAGAAGGGTGGGGGGGGTGTTGGGACACCCGGACTTCAAGCTGTAATACTGGACAGCACAGCTTAGTGCCCTCTGGCCTTGGTTTCATTTTTTTGCCTCGCACCCCTCCTCAGATATACAAATACTGGCACACTGAACATTTTATTCATGGCTTGTCAGGTTTAGGGACCAGCTTTCAAAGACTGCAAGGTTTTACTACATCTTAACAATCTTTGGTGTAAAGTACATTTTTTTATTAACTGCTCTTGGGGGGGCGCTGTTAAGCCCGAGCAACGAGCAAAAACTTTTTGGAGCTCTGTGCAGTACAATACCAAATCTGCACTAATCCTCCCTTTTACAGGCATCAAACCAGAATTTTGACAGCACCAATCGAGAGAACACCCTCAACTTCACCAAGATGGGTAATCCTAAGTGCGAAAAAGTAGCTGGTCAGCCCGGAAGAAACAAGGGGCCTAGTAGACCAGAAGATCTTTGCATGCAGAGGAGGCCTCCAGCTCGGGAGAAACACTGACTACTTTGGGGAGCAAAATCCAAACATTAATTGCTTCCATCTCGACCCTCAACCAGAAAATAGATGATTTTAATGGTCGAGTGTTGGTCTTGGAGACATCAGTGGACAGACTAAAAGGGGAAGTGCAGCAGATCAGCAAACAGGTGGATGCATCCACTGGAGCCACAGCCTTAATGGTTAAAGAATTACAGCATCTGCGAGGCTGATTAGAGACATTGGAGAATCAGTCTCGTTCAGCTAACATTAGAATGGTGGGGCTACCTGAGGGTCTGGAAGGTGATCACCCAGTTCTGATCATTCAGGAATAGCTGACGGAGAAATTACTCCTGGATGGCATTCAGGAGAATTGGGACATACAAAAATTGTATCGGGTCCCCCCCCAGAGGATGGGCTTCCAGTACAGAAGATCCTCGTACTTTAATGTTAATTACATCAAGTGTAGGAGCCCGTGAATAGATTCTCCGCTATGCTCGTCGAGCTGCCCCGTTAATGCAGGATGAAAATTATGTGCACCTCTTCCCTGATGTCAGTTATGCCACGCGGCAGAGGCGTAAAAAGTTTGATGTGAGGAAAATCCTTCGTGACTTGGATATACCACATACCATTATCTTTTCAGCGCGGCTTTGGATCGTGTATCAAAATAAAACTTTCATTTTCTCAGATCCTATCGAAGCTGGCAAATGGGCGGATTGTAGGAAGGCGGCCTCGAGAGTAATAACGGAGGAATCGGAAGATGAAGATCTCGTGGATGTACCAGCAACCTGAGAGACATTATATTCTGAGACTTTACAGAGCTTGCTGTCTTGTCAGGTATGTTTTTTTGGGTACTTTAATCTGTATATTGCTTTTAAAGTTTATAAATAATTGACATAGCAGATTATAAGGTAGGTCTCTCATTCTTTTTTGGGGAGGCCTAGTTTGTGGGTTAACAGATCAGATTGGAGGTTTTGTTCTCTCTTTGAAGCTGTGCTGGCTTTCTTCTAAGCTATAATTTTGGCTTGGTGGGAAAAGTGTTGTAGATTTCTGTACCCATTATGAAAAGTTTGCTGCAAAAATGTTTCTGTGTTTACATTTTTCATTTAGCATTAATACATGGCATCAATCATCCCACATAGGGACCCTAATATTGTTGGAGTAGATTGCTGGACAATCCTGTTTCATTACGGCAAGCCACGTTGCTCATGGACTTAGTAATGGCAGAATATGGACTCAATTTTAGGAAGTCTTGATTTTATAGTAACCCTCTTATGATGTACCACTATACAGTAGATGCATATTGTACCCTTTTATTAAGGGAACATTTTCCCAAATGATGTTTAAGCAGATGGTCTGTTTGCTGTATGTAATTCTTGTCATAAGACTTGATTATGATAAAAGATTAAAAAAATACAGTATAAAAAAAAACTGCCCACAGGGTGTCACAGTCCTACTCCCCTGTGGGACTACATGTTCTCCTAACATATTCTAGGATGAAGGATTCCAACTCTGGAAGCAGCGGGGAATTCAATAGGTGGGACATCTGTAAAAAAATAAGAAACAGTATACGTTTACTCAGTTATGCAAAAAATATAGCCTCCCAGGTACTCATCTGTTTAAACAATAGCAGATGCGGAACTACCTACTGTTCACTCTGCCGGAGACATTACAGTTAGATGAAGCGTCTCCAATAGTTCAGGCATTAGTTCATAATAACTCAGCAAACGGGGTCATTTGATAACTTTATGGCTCCTTATTTCACCATTCTAAGAACGGCCAGGACTGATCCAGATAGATCCGGACCTCCCAGTTGGTGGTTGAGATTGATGAGGGCGGCTAGGCTGAGCTCATGCATAGGTCCCTCAGGTTTCTTATGAATAGTAATATCAAACGGGCATAATACCTCTGCATACAACAGGCATAGTACATCCTAGTAAAACCTACCAGGTTCCAGGAGGGGGTCAATGGTACTTGCACCAGGTTTCATTCCCCAGTCAGGCCTCTCTGGACCTCTGCATTCAAAAGACAGTCCTGTCTATCTCTCTCTCTCCCTCCCTCTTCACAGGGTGGCACTGCTGGTGATCCTAACTTCCTCACACACCATGCCCTGACATAAAGTCCCTAGTGTGTTATGATAACCAGCATGCAGCTACAGTACTGACTAGGTAGCTCTCCAAAGAACTGGCATACCAGTTCAGCTTCAGGCTCAGCTGCAACACAGCAAAGTCTCTCACTCAGCTGCAGCCTGCAGCTTGCACATTTGTGCTGGACAAGCCCTCAAATATTTCCTTTTCTCTGAAGGTATGAATTCTACTTCTCTCTCTTCTTTTCGGTTTCCAACAGATGCACAGTAAGCCTCTGCAGTAGCTCTGACAGTTAGCAGTCTGTTTCCCTCTGCAGTCACATGCAAACCCAGTCTGTATCCTACCACAGTCACACACACACACACTGAATGGGTCCTGCTACCGGTGAGGCTGCTACAGCCCCTGCTGTTCAACGGAAAATGTCAGCTCACCATTTGTCACTTGGGCTATCAAGCATGGGCTATCAAGCATTCTGGGCTATGCTGGACGTCCGTAACTCTATAGATGATTGACCCCAATTTGGGGCCAGGACTCTTGCAGTCCTCCAATTTTCCATGACTTCCTTGTGGCTTCCTTTCCAGGTTCTGCAGCCTGTTTAGCTGATAGTGCAACCCCTAACTCACATTGCCATGCTGATGGTGTCATGGTGCACAAAGAAGGTGGTGTAGCCCACTGAGCTCTAGCCCAAGACTTATTTTAAAAAGGGCTAATGCACGTAACATGTATTTGGTGCCTCAGAACATGTTAGTGTGGTTAGTGTGTAGTGTCCAGTTCCATTGGGGCTCCAACTGGGGAATTACAGGTCCAGTCATGAGTGTGGTCACTCATTTCGGCAGTGGTGGGTGACCAATCAGTCAATCAAATGTTTATTTCCCAGCACTCTTCCAACAGATCGGAGCGCTTACATCTTAATACACATTGAATGTCATATGAATATGAAGTCACATAATAAAACACCTAATCATAAAATAAATATAAATTTACAATATGTCAGATCCAGAATTAGTTCTCGGGAGGGAATGCCTGGCCAAAAAGATAGGTTTTTCAGTTCTGCTTTAAAGCTATCAGTGGTCTGGCACTCTCTAATCTGATGAGGTAGAGCATTCCACAGGGTCAGGGCTACGTAACAAGGTTTTAAATAACTGATTAGCAGTTTTTTTCTTGGGACTGTACTAACTGTACAGAAAGTATTTACATACATTTTCTAGAAGTGCTGTGTTTGTTAAACACAGTGAGGCAAGAGCTATGCATTTTCACAAAGATTTAGCACTTTTATGAGCAAAACGCTAATCAATTTTTAGAGTTAAATGAATCCCAGCGTAAGCAAAAGTACGCACCCCAGAGGTCTTTAAATGAATCCTGGGAACCTCTAGCAATCCCTCATCAGCAGAGCGGAGTGGGCGGTAGAGTCACAGAAGATCTTGCAAGCAGCTAGATCCCTGTCCATGTAGGGCCTTATAGGCCAGCAACCTGACCTTGAAGGTGATTCACCAATATACCGGCAGCCAGTGCAGATAGCGGAGCACAGGTGTGATATGGCAAGATCCTGGTGAGTCAGTCAACAACCTAGCCACCACATAATGCACTAGCTGCAATCAGTGAATATCAACCCCCAGTAACCCTAGGTATAGGGCATTGCAGTTATCAAGGTGCAAGGTTACAAAGGCGTGAACCAGAGCTGGCATATCACCAGGTGGAATCACGTGCTTGATACGAGCAATGTTCCTCAGATGGTAAAACGAGGTCTTAACAAAGGCTGATACCTGGGATTTTAGTGTCTAGCCACTGTCAAACACAATGCCCAGATTTCGTGCCCGATTTGAGGTCAGCAGCTGGGCATATCCAAGCCAGAGCCAGAACAACTGACTAGCATGCAATCCCATGCCTTGGTGACCTGGCTTTACTACCAACACCTCGGTCGTATCTGGATTCAGCCTCAACCATTTGTTACTCATCCAACCCTGGATCTCGGAGAGGCAGTTGTTAAAGACCAAGATCGCATCAACCTGCTTGGGCACAAAGGACATGTAGAGCCGAGTATCATCTGTATAGCAGTGAAAACTCAGCCCATACCACCTTATAATGTTCCCCAACAGTAGCATATACACTGCAAACAACATTGGGGATGAGATGGAGCCCTGTGGAACCCCACATGACAGGGGGAGAGGTGCCGAAGAATAAGTCCCCATCACTACTCTCTGCATCTTGCCAGTGAGGAATGATTTAAACCAACTGAGGATTGTAGCAGACAGTCCGTAGAAGATCTGCTAGTGCACCAGCAACACCCCATGGTCCACAGTGTCGAATGCCACAGAGAGATCGAGGAGGACTAAGATGGAATGACTCCTTCGATCCCTCGCCGTCAAGAGATCATTCAGTACCCAAACAAGGGCGGTCTTGGTACTATGTCTCTTCCTGAAACTGGATTGGAGAGGATCATAGACATCATGTGTTGTTAAATTCACTAAAAATACCACTAACAACTTAATCTGGTTCAAAGTCAGTTGCCATTCATCTGTATCCCCCTCCCCCGGGTCGTGCCTGAAAATAGGCAGAATTTATCTAGTGCACTTACCCGGTCAACAAAAACTAAAAAAAAATAAAATGAAAAAAAAAATGGTCATCCAGTTGTATGGCTACCACCTTCTCAATAATCCTGCCTACAAAAGGCAGGTTAGAGACAGGTCTGTAGTTTGCCAGGCAGTCCAGATCTAGAGAAGGTTTCTTCAGGAGGGGTACTACTACCACCTCCTTTACGGGATCTGGAAAAAACCCTGTCTCTAGTGAACGTCAGACTATCCTAGCAAGGACAGGGCTGATGACATCAACACACCCCACAAGGAGGAGCGTTGGTCCCAGGTCCAGACTACAGTAGGTCAGCTGCAGTACCTGGATGACCTGCACAATGTCCACAATCACCAGCTGGCTGAAGTCGGCCCAGACAGGCCAGGTGCTTGCAACCTCTTGCCCATCACTGCAAGGCCAATTGGAGGGTGCTGAACAGATCTCCGATCTGACAGTGGCAATCTTATCAGCAAAGAATCAAGCAAACTCATTACACCTAGCCTGTGAAAAAGTTCCTCGAGACAGAAGGCAGGTTGGATTGCACAGCCTGTCGACAGTGCTGAAGAGCTGAGCTGGTCGATTCCTTGCTGCAGCAATCTCCTTGGATAGGAATTCTGCCTTCTTACAGGAGATTGCTTATTGATAATCTTTATAATGGGCTATCAATCTAAGTTTGTCATCTGCCAGGGCAGGATCAGGTGGAAATTAAGTTTTTGAAAGATGCTGCCTTACAGATTGCACCAATTTTGACTAAATTGTTCAATTTTACGTTGAAGCAAGGTATGTATCCAGAGTGTTGGAAAAACTCAAAAATAATTCCTATATTTAAAGGGGGAAATAGGGATAGTCTGACAAACTGTCGACCGATAGCATTGTTGTCAGTGATATCTAAAGTATTTGAGGGTCTTGTTTCAAGCCAGATATGGGTTTTCTTGGAAAATTACAATTTATTGACAGATAGTCAGGCTGGTTTTAGAAAGGGGAGGTTGACGGACTCTGCTCTCGCGGACTTCCTTGATACTGTCTCAAATGGACGAGAGCAGGGAGAGTCCGTGGGAGCGGTGTTCGTCGACCTCTCTAAAGTCTTTGACTTAGTGGACTTTAGTATCCTGACGGAAAGGTTAGTATAGGGAATATTTTGTCTGAACGGGAAGGGACAGATAGGGGTGTTCCCCAGAGCTCGATCCTGGGCCCCCTATTGTTCCTGATTTATGTAAATTCTGTTCCACAAATGATTGCCAAATCACAATTTTTTCTGTACGCGGACGATATGGCACTAATTGCAAGAGCCAAGTCAAAAATAGAGTTACAATATAAACTCAGATTTTGATTCTTTGCAATGTTGGTTGAAATATTCAAAAATGCTGTTAAGTAAGAAAAACACCCAAGTTATGATGTTTCAAACAAAATATGCAGATAAATGACCAAATCAGGAGATATATATTATTACACTTGATGGAACTAGATTTCAGGTTGTGGCCCAATATAAATACTTGGGGGTACTTCTAGATCCTAGTCTTACATTTGATAATTAAATAGAGAATATAGTAAAGAAGGTGAATATTAGGTTAGGGGTTATTAGACAAAAGACCTCATTTTTGGCTAGAGAAGATAGAAATAAAATTACATTGCAGCTATTATTGCCAATAATGGAATGTGGGAGTCAAGTTTATCAGTTTGTGACAAAATCAACTTTGGAAAGCTTAAACAAGGTCCACTATAAAATAACTAGGTATGTTACACAAGTAAGCATTAATCACCGACAGAGGAGGGCTCTACTGGTGGATTAATGCCCAGGTTGGGGGTGGTGGGGGGTGGTGCACGAGGCCGCAGGCCAAGTGCTTCCAACCACCCACCAGGCATTAATCCACAGGTAGAGTCCGACACTGGAGGTGATTAATGCACTTGTAACATGGCAAGTGGCAGGAAAGTAGTGCTAGTGTCACATAATATGAAGAATGACTTACATATTCTGGCGATCGCTTACTGGTCTGCATAACACATGCTGTAGGCTGCTCGTTTTCTTACAGACACACTTCAAGACCGTGCACGTTCACGTTCCAGGGGTGACATGCTGCTATGTAGTGTGAACAGATTTTGTACAAGTGATTAGATTACATGGGAGTATTACAGAAGTTTAAGTTCTAACTTTTCTTTTTCATTTGGCCGACGGTTTTCCGGTATTCGCGGTTGTTGCTAGATCGAGGACATCGGTGAGAGCAGTGAATCATGGAAGTAATATTTTAGTTGCTGTGTATTGTTCAACGCTACTGGGAACAATACATTTATGTGGAAGATCTACAACAGATCACATGGTGAGCGCTTTATTTCACTGTTTTTTTGTGGTGCAGCCGTCCGACGCTATTGTTAGACATGCTGAGTGGTAGTGCTTTACGTCGGCTCCAGCTTGGAGCAGGTTTGTGCTATTGGCATGTCTGTGTGGTTGCCGACCGTCACTACCATTGTTTCGTGCGTGCCTCCTCACCACACACAGATCATTTGGCTCGTGCGTGATGACAGCTCTGTTACTACTATTCTGATTCTGGACATTTGCTTTATGCTGTGGCTGAGAGTGGTGGTGCAGAAGCGGGCTCTACTGGTGGATTAATCACCGCTTGTTTTCGGTCAGCTGGTACGTTTACACCAATGTGATCTCTGTATTTCACTGCTATCTTTGGACCCATGTTACAATGTCATATAAATACTTATCATTGTATTTTATTACAAAATTTAAAATGGGATTCATTTGAGATTCGAAGAAAGAAAAGATTGGGGCAGAGGGCATTTGTGGCATTTAGGGATGGAAATGGTAAGCCATATATGCATTGACCTACAAATAAATATTCTCTAGGGACAATTCAAAATAGAGGCCTGAAGGTTCCTTTAGTGAGAAATCTATATAGTATGATGCAAAGGAGATTTTACCTACCAAAGATTTGGAATGAATTGAGATTGAATGTTAGAAATGCTGGTAGTCAGTTTAAGAGAAGTTTGATATCTATGTAGAAACCAAATTGTATGTGTTTAGGATTATAGAAATGCTCCTAAATTATGTTATTGTTAGGTTATTTTTTTGGTTTTTCACTTTATTGTATTGTACATTTTTCATTGACATGTTTATTTTTAGTTTTGTGCACTGTTTATAGATTTTGTCAGTCGTTCTGTTATATTCTATGCAATTTATGTTAAGATTTGTACTTGGAACCATAATCTGTACAGGACCATCTTGTAAATAGGGCTTAACAGTCCTAATGATAAACTCCTGTCAAAAAACAAAACATTTTTATCTATTTTCTCCAACACTGCTCCAATCTTTGACCCCCTCTCCTCATCTCCTTCAGAGTCGGATCAAACTGTGGGGACTTCTGGCGAAGGCAGAGGAGGCGAACACGGACAGGAGCTATGGAGTCGAGGGTCCCAGCCACTGCCTTATTATAGGCTAGTACTAGTTCCCCGGCTCCTCACATGCACTCGTCAAACCTCATAGGTCTAGTACCGCCATAAGATCATCTGGGATCAAACCCCGTAAAGGGTGGTACCGGACCATCTCCACAGGAGCAGGTCTATTGGGGGTGCTGCAAACTTGAACCCTATAGTATGACGGTCCAACCAACTGACCGGTTCCACCCTCCAGTCAGAGATCTCTATCCCGAGTAAGAAGACCAGTTCCAATGAATGACCATGAATATGAGTTGCAGAGGTAACCACCTGTGTGAACCCCAACAAACTCATTAGTTGGGAGAAGTCTCATCCAAATTGCAAGAGTTCATCATCAACCCAGGCATTGAAATCCCCCTAAAATAATCCATCTCGGGAATTCCAGCACCTGGTCAATGAAGAAGTCCACGACCTCCTGCAGGAATCCTTCCCATTCTTGGGTGGACAACAGATGAGAAGGATCCTGCAACCTATACCTGTAATCACAATACATTCAAAGGATCTGGTCTCTTCCACCGAGATGGCTACAAGGTTCAGGTGCAATTTAAAACAAACGGCAACTCTCCCGCCTCTACAATCCTTTCTTGGGCAGTGTATCACCAAGTACCCAGCTGGACTGGTGTGTGGCAGAAGCCACAGTCATGATGACACAGGAGGTGCCAAAGAAATCGAGCCTTCTCACACCCTTCGTCAGCTCTCCTCTGGTTCAACACCAAACAGCTGAAGTCCACAGAGGCTGGCGAGAGCAAGGCAGGACAGTAGAAGTCTGGTGAGGCTCAGAAGAGCAAACGGTAAGCCTCCACAACATGGTTGGGGGGGGGTTGAATATGAAACATTCTTAATGGAAAAAACAATTTGTTGGCCTACCCCAGACTAGAAAGGCAGTGTTGTGTTGTGACAAAGCATCAGTGTGAAGTGAAACATACGTCGAGGTTGTCTCTTTGTGGGGGGTGCTGCTGTGTTTAAATAAAAAGTTTCTTTACTTGGATAATAGTGACAGATTCTTTTTGGTCTGGAGTGTAGCTGCGAGTTTTTACTCCTTAATGCTCTGCAGTGTTGTATAGTGGCTAGGGAAAATGAAGTCACAGGTACGCATCTTACCACAGCCACTGGCTCGCAGAGTGACCTTGATCAAGTACAGTACTTTCCCATGCTTCAGTCTTCTGGTTATAAAATCAGGTAGAATAGGGACCTCCACTTAAAATGAGATGTAGCCCAGTTGGACTGTCCAATAATAAACTGGAAAAAATCTAGAGAAGCATTCATTCACTCATTCATTCATTCATTCACTCATTCACAAGAGACCATTTTCAAGCACAACCCTGGCCAAAGATGGCTAGGCACAGATCGTAGGAAATACAATGAAATGTTTCAGCCAACACAAGCAAAACAAACCTGAATGGAACAACTGATAGTATTCTTGGAAAACAAATTTTATATTGCTGGAAGATAAATTCCCATAATTGCTCACCTGATTACTGCTGCAATAAAGAAACTATCCCAGGTAGCACAGTGGTACCCCCCCATCCCAGATAGCATATTGGTACCCCCCCAATCCCCATTATAATAAAGAAGGTATCCAAGACAATTCAGTGGTACCCTCCCAACTCCAGCGATCCCCACTGTAACAAAAACAGTTTTCCTGGTAGTCCAGTGGTATGCCCGCCCTCATGTGATCACTGTTGTAATGAAGAAAGCATCCCTGTTAGTCCAGTGGTATGCCCACCCTCATGTGATCACTGTTGTAATGAAGAAAGTATCCCTGGTAGTCCAGTGGTACGCCCACCCTCATGTGATCACTGTAATAATGAAGAGAGTATTTCTGGTACTCCAGTGGTACGCCTGCCCTCATGTGATCACTATTGTAATGAAGAAAGTATCCCTGGTAGTCCAGTGGTATGCCCATCCTCATGTGATCACTGTTGTAATGAAGAAAGTATCTTTGTTAGTCCAGTGGTATGCCCACCCTCATGCGATCACTGTAGTAATGAAGAGAGTATTTCTGGTACTCCAGTGGTATGCTTGCCCTCATGTGATCACTATTGTAATGAAGAAAGTATCCCTGGTAGTCCAGTGGTATGCCCACCCTCATGTGATCACTGTTGTAATGAAGAAAGTATCCCTGGTAGTCCAGTGGTATGCCCACCCTCATGTGATCACTATTGTAATGAAGAAAGTATCTCTGGTAGTCCAGTGGTACCCTCTACCCTATTCCCATGTTAATAAAAGGAAATATCCCTGTTGGTTGAGTGGTACCCCCTTCCCCACCCGATCTCTGCTGTAATAAAAAAATTAAAAGACAGCCCTGGTGCACTGATGTAGCCAATTCCATGGTGCTAAGCAGTGGGGTATTGGCTCACCACACTGGTGACTCCAGTTCGCACCCCAAGCCCAGGATGCCTGAAGCAGAGATCAGCAGGGAGGGCAATAGAGCATCCTCAAAGAAAGGTGGAATTGTACACTATTTGGAGAGTGACCGCTACTGGGGATCAGGTGCTTGACTGGTATAAGCCACCACATGCAGGTCAGTACTGCTTCCAGGATGCTGACATGGTGTGTGCTCCTGCGGGAGGGAGTGGATAGAGGGAAAGTGAAAGAGGAAATTATTAAAGCAGGAGAGGCACACTAAGCCAAAGCTTGTTTCCAGGTGCAACCTGGGAGCACGGGGAAGTTAAATGACTTGCACAGATTCACACAGTATACAAGCGGGGACTGTGGGGTTCAAACCGAGGTCTCCAGGTTTGCAGCTCAGTGCCCTAAACCACAGCACTATACTGCCTCCGCCCTAGAACACTGATAAACATCGCTGCCTTGGCTTGCCAGAGGATGGCACTCGGGTCCCCACCAAACCATTCAGCCCCATTACACATAGCATTACACAGCCATTGTTGGCAGATAAGGGCCACTTGGCCCACCTAGTCTGCCCATTTTCCCTACCTAATGTAATACCACAGACCCTACTTGGTCTCCGGCTTTGCCCCCGCATTCTAAACTAATAAAATTCCTTTATTTTTATCCCATGCATTCTTGAAACACACTACAGTTTTTGCTTCAACCATTTCTGCTGGAAGTCTATTCCAGGCATCCACCACTCTTTCTGTGAAGTACTTTCTAACATTTCCCCTGAATCTACCCACCTCCAGCTTTTTACTCTGAAAAAGGCTCTCCTCTTGTGCCCTATTTTTTTTGTACCCGTGAGGTATTTTAAAGTCTCTATCATACCACCTCTCTCCCTGCTTTCCTCTGGGGTATACATATTGAGGTCCTTTAGGCTCTCCTCATAGGGCTTCTGATGCAGGCCCGCACCACCTTAGTTGCGTTGCTCTTCTCTGGACTGCCCTTATTCTTTCTATGTCCTTACGGAGATGTGGCCTCCAAAACTGAACACAGTACTCCAGGTGAGGTTTCACCAATGTTTTATATAACCGTATAATTACCTCCCTCTTCCTACTGGTAATGCGCCTCCCTATGCACCCCAGCATCCCCATAGCTCTCCCCACTGCCCTGTTACACTGCCTGGCCACCTCGACGCACCAACATGGTTACCCCCAGCCAACATTGATTCATCTCCAAATTTTGTTCCAGAATCTTTTACTAAATGAAGTGTTAACACTCAGTGTTTGGAGTTCTGGGTTCCCCGCCACTCAGCTGTGTATTCATCAGGAGGCCGGACTGCTGTATTTCAACGCATGCTGTGCATACAGATCCCTGCTACATGTGTGACCCGAGGGACAGCTCATTTGATGTAACAGTATCTGTCATCTGCAGCAACCTCACCAGAAATATAATTAAACAAACGATGCTTGCAGTCAGAAATTAAATCATGAGCCACGTCCTTTCTCATTCTTTTCCTTTTTAAGAGACTTTGAAGCTAACAACTCTCCTCTGGCTTATAAATTAATAATCCCAGGATCAAATACTCACTAAAACAATCCTATAATTTTTTAATCGCCATTCAGCTTTTTTTTTTTTTTTTGTTTTAACCAGATGGGACCGTTTCCATACTGGGTAGTTGGCACATTTAGTACAGCTGAAAGCAGATTATACAATGAATCCCGGCAGCAGATACATAAATATGATGGGGAACAGCACTATACTGCATTTCAAAATCCAGTAGTGACGTTCCACACAGGGCCATCATACTCCTGATGTCTGGGAGCGCCTCCAAATTTCCCATCCAAGTAGTGCCCTTTCAATTGAAGAAGCTTGTGAAATTATAAATTAGTCTTGCCCTTACATTAATCTTTAATTCTGTGCCCCCCTCCCAGAGAAATTCACTTGGCATGATGTCCCTGGTTCCATACATCGTTATATTTGGTGTTGTCAATCAGGAAATCTTATCGAAAACAATACTCCAGAAAAAAAACTTCTTTTTTTTTTCCCATTTTCCAACCTGCATCTTGAGAGTGTGCTTGCTGTTTAAGCACCATGGTACCAGTAAATAAAAAAAAACTATAGTACTCCAACTCTGGTGTCCTGGATAAGCACCCCATGAAGCTACCCATTCTTCTCGCCTCTGAGTCTCCCTTATTTTTTTTAATTAATATTGATTTTCAAAGACCACTATACATAGAACATTGTACAACAGTAGACAGTTATCACATTTTTTGCCAGCCACCGGCCAAGACTTGTTTCCAGGTGCAATGCAGGGGAAAAAGTACAGTTAGGGAGTGAGGGATTGACAGACATAGTGCAATAACTCGCCTGCTTGTACAGCCTGGCAGTATTTCTGTCTTACAGCAATGCTCATCAGACTACTTCTGTAATTTTGTCTCTTGTCCCATTGTCATGGAACCTGTGTAATTTTTTGTCTGTTTATTTACCTGACATGGAACCTTTGTAAAAGAGCCTGTTGGCTCAAAGGTGTTAATCTGCAACTGAAATAAATAAAAAACAATAAAGTAGCGCAAATGATAATCTGTGTATATAGAAGAATTAACAGTAGCACTCTGTATGAATACTGTATGAGAGTAAACTAATACAGTACCAGAAAAAGATACAAATAAATACAGTGAAAATCAAACATGGCATTGGAGGAGGTAGTATCCTGTGATGTGGGCTAGCCGCAAGTGGGCACCTACCAAAACAGTGACCCACTTGCAGTGCAGGAATGAGGGCAAGGGAGTGAGGAAGGAGACCGGATGGGGGAGGCTTGCAATATAGCGACAGGACATCACTATATGTATACGTGCGGGGCACTGGAGTGAGCATTACGGAAGGGAGGGTTGGCCTGGCATGGGGCTGCCAAGCTGGCCCCCGTAGCGTGGTGGGTGGGTGGCAGCGTAAAGCTGCAAAGGTTCTGAGTTGACGCATACCATTTTGTGCGCCCGGCCTAATTTTTTCCAGAATTTGCACTCCTGAAATTAAGAATTCTAGTGGGGGTACAGCCCCACATGAACCTGTCAATTCTAAGTCCTCAGCACTGCTTTCCTGTGCGCCAGGGTGTACATCACTGAAATTGATTTTCGTGATATACTCTTGCTATAATCGACGGCCGGCAATCATCATTATGACGTAGAACCACAGAGGCTTAGGCCACAATAAAGTGGGAGGAGTTTACTGGTTCACACGCGCAACACAAACTTTACTGACAGTTTATATTAGTTGCGTATCTTTTGTTTTTCTTTTTTAAATGTTTGGTTTGATATTGTTGAGGGGCTCCACCCCCACACTCCTGTTTGGGACATGACTGGGTGGGGGAGGTGAAGTCTTCCATCTCCAAAAAATTAAACAAAACATTTACAATAAAATACCATTATTGGTACTGGAGGTTTCAAGCTGCCCCAAGCAGAAGCAGGACTCCACAGAACCTGAGATGTGGCCTCTCAGCTAGGCTATCCTGTGCACATCAGTTGCTTGTAAATCACTTTGGGATACAGTATATGAACAGCACAGTATGAATTCTATATTATTCCACAGTTCACAAACTGCAAGTATTTAATTATAGCACCAATGTCACCGAGAGGTGCAAAGCTATTTTCCTCACTTTCCCTTAATTTCATTAATCTCCCCAATGCTTTCTTTTAAGCTTTTCCATTATTTCATCCCCTGGATTGTAGGATCATACAAAGCATTAAATTGTTTGATCAGCAACAGAGGACCTCAGTGAGCAATCATCTTGTATAAACACTGCCAGCCACACACATGACCAAGCCTGGGTATTATAATATAATCATTCCTTCTACAATGCTTCCGGTCCACTACAGACCAATGCACAAGACACCCGTTACAGTCTACATACTGTGACGTGCCTGAGAAGCAACAGCCACACAGTAGAACGTGTAGCAGGCATAAACAATACAAGAAGACAGATCATTTCCAATTTGTTTGCTTTCTGAAAATTTCTCCTGTGTCATACACATGCATTGTAAAGCCCAAAATCCATTGCAAAGCATCACTGCTATGCAAATCCTTGTGTGGGCTGGGGTCGGGGAGGGGGAGCAGAATTGGAAGAGCCCCGCATAAACAAAATTCTGTACTGTTCTGCAGTCCATGCTCTACGATTAATCAAAGTACCAAAGGTTTGGTGCCAACAGGTATCAAAGCAATCTTTATTTATTTTGTCTTAATTACTTTCTATTTCCTCGACAGCCTTTCATTTGTAGTCTCCATTCCATTTCCCGGACTGTAGGGCCATGTGGCGTATTAATCTGCTTGATCAGCACCAGAGGACAGTAGTGAGAGATCAGCTTGTGCAATCAGTAGCTGGCACACACAGGATCAAGGCAGTGTGTTTTTACAATGTACCGACTACTACAATTACATTTATAATCCACCTCAGACCAATGTATGAGACACTTATTACAGTCAACAACATGCCTGAGGCGTAGCATATCACAAATAGAATAACGTATAGGGAACTGTGTATTACGAGGCTATACTACCATCAAGAGGTTCTGGGGACAAGGGAACCTCAAGAGCGAAGCTTGAGAGATTCCAACATGCTCCTGGAAGCTAGAGGTGGTATTATAGCTGAGAAATCACAGACCCCTGTTTGTGAATTTTTGTAATATATGGATGCGAGTTTGAAATTTTAGTTTCGGTTTAGAGAGGTGAGGAGAGAGCATCTCTGACTCTAAACAGGAGAGTGTTACACTTTCACTTTCTAGCACTACAAGCTGAGTATTTTCACGCATAATACTACCTATCACTGGAGCTTCACTGACAGTATTCTGAGATCCTGTAATACAATCCATGGATTTCAATGATGGAGTTACAGGGCATTTTTAGTATATTTTTTGACGGCATTGTTATGAAGATCCAGATGTTACAAACACAGTTTGCAAGAAGGGCAGACTGTAGAAAGTATAAGCAATACAAGCAGACAGGTAATTTCCAGTTATTTATTTTTTTGTATGAAACTCCCCTGCAAATGGGGGTTCCCAAAAGTCTTCCAGGAGCTTGCCTGAATGCTCCAAGTCTGGGTGGTGTTCGGCATCTGAGCTGTTTAAATGTGGTTCCAAGTGAGTGCTATTTGAGCCTCCGTGTACTGTGTCTTTAAGAGCTGTCTGCTTGCAGACTTAATTAGTTTGTATGGGGGGACTGTGTATTTAATGCTCGAATCCCGCCCAAGCTGCGGAGAAATCACTCAGTTTCTGCAGTCGCTAAGAGCGCAGAGGGAGCCTAAATGAAAGATGTAACTGTTTGCCTGAAACCAGTTAAGAGTGTTTGTAAAATGCAGTTTGTCTAACCTGCCTTTCTTGCAGCTGGGACTCTGTGTGTGTTACCCCTCCATTTTGGACCTAAACTGCTGTGCTGGGCTAATTGGGTTAAGGGTTCCCTAAAATGGAGCCTGTGGACGAATCAGAACTTGGACTCTTAATTTTGAGTCAGCCACAAGGGGATTGTATGGGCAGGGACTCTAGGAAATGTAGTTTTGACCTCGGCACCTTTTTCTACCAACAGAGGGAGTCTTATTGTGAGTGACAGCTGAATCAGCCAACAGAATGGTGTGGAGCTAAAGGAAATGCCCTGCTCTGTGACTGGAAAGATTAGATCAGTTGTGGCAGTGAAGAGAGAAGGAGCTGTGTGCTTCTGAGGTGTATAGTTTCGCGTAGGAAACACGTGTGAGGCCCTGAGTTTCGGTCTGCAGCCTTTGTGAGTGCCAGTTTGGACTGAATCCGAGTTGTGAGGAGAAAGAAGCACTAGAAGTGTGGAAACCAGGCTCACCCTGTAGAAGACTGGAGAAATTGCTGAATCGCTCAGTCTGTCAGGAACTGAAGCTGCTGTGTGTACTCCCGGGTATTTTGCAGTAATTGCGATTGGGATCGAGGAGCAGTCTGCCTGGTATAGTACTTTTCTTTTACATATGAATGTGTGTAGTGCTTGTGGGGAATCGCTATTTCCAATCCCCAGTGCTGTGTGTTGAAGCTGGAAGCAAACCCCAGCTTATCTCGGACTAAATCCAGTTATCATCAACTGCAGCGGGGTCCAGTCACAAGGACATTGTCTCCATGCCCTGTTGTTCTGGCAATCCAGAAGAACATCCACCATCCAGTCCTCAGCTTGGGTATTATGAGTACAAATCAGGGTATTTCCCTGCAGTCTGTTTTCAATCACAAGTGTGTCATCTAATTCTTGTTGTTTCACTGCTTCATGGACTGAGCCATCCAGCTCCGGATTACAATTGGGTATTGTGCATATATTTTCTTCTACAGGGCCCTATCCATCTGCACCTGCTGGCCAACCACGGGCAACGGACCTGGCTAGCCCCCCCCCAACCTGGGTACCCAGAGTGTGACTTTTCAGCCCCTGTAGGTGTGCACAGTACTGTGATTTAATGCCACCAATTAACCTGATTTCCCCCTTCCGTGTTACTGCCCCCTAACTAAATCAGATTTGTTGTTGTTATACTATATACTGTCTGTGGTGTTGGTACTTATGGAAACAGTATTGTGTTTCGCTGTGTATGTTGTTTAACCTTATTTTACAGGGGGTCCTCAGAGGCGTGCTGCAGAATCAGTCTCGAGGGTAAGTGGTATCTATATGAGTGAACAGTGTGTATACGTGGGGTAATAGGGCTGTAACTCCGGTGTACTGTGTGAGCCACTAGAGGGAATCAAAGGGGGTCTCAGTGTCCCAGAGGGCTGTGACCAAGCTAGTCTAACCACTACAAACCCTGACCTCTGGGTGGAGGCACCCGTCATAGAACCTAGGCCGCTCAACTTGTCAGTAGTCAATCAGGCAGGGGTAGTAGCCCTTGGGATAGCGCCACCTAGGGGTTACATGTAGATCTCTCCAAGGCATGTGCATGCATTCTAAAGTCTAAAACCGTGTGTGTGTGTGTTTTGGGGGGGGTGGAGAGACAGCAGGGGAGAGGAGGGGCCTGTGAAGAGAGGCAGGGCTCAGAATGGATTGCTTGACATTGTAAATTGTTGGAATTAGTTGGGGGGGGGGGGGTGTCTAATTAAGGGTTTAACCCAGAGCAGTAAAAGCTGTGGTTCATGTGCGTGCTAGCAGCCCAGTATCTGAGTCCAGCTAATCGCAGCAACTCGGGAGCATCTTCAAGTCTGCAGCACTTTCTGCTCATTCCTCAGATGGTTCAAGGCTGGAAACATCTGGTTCACCACTGAGAGTACTCTGAGTGAGCCATTCATGGCTGTCGATTGGCTGAGTTGTATGTGGCGCTGTGGGCTGGTTTGAATTCAAGTCTGTTGGTGGGAATGTTAACAAAAACCTATCTAGGACATAGCTCCAGAAGGTTTGAAACACAGGAATTGTTAGAGAGAAAGCTTGAGTTGGTAGCGCAGTATTAGCAGAGGACCTAGCTAACACTTAATCTGGGGTTGAATGGGGCAGAAGTTTGTACTCAGGTATTCAGAAAAGCCTAAAAATACCCTATCCGGGGTACAGCCATGCCAGTTTTTATCTCAAGAGCAGTTGGGCAACATCTGCAGGAAGCAGGAAGACCCTATAAAGGAAGGTAACATCCTAGGCAAGAATACAGGGTAGGTAGGAATCAACAAGGAGACCAAGGGTAGTCATGGGCAGCAGACAGATGAAAAGGCCTTGGGAGGAGGAGGAGTTAGTTGCAGGGCCTGAGAAGCCACACTCCTTCAGGGTACTCTGTGAAAGTACGGAGGATGCCTGGTCGGTCTGCCAGAGGTCTGTGGAACTCCATTATGAATTGGGTGCAGCGGGGACTGTAATACAGCAACTTTTGTGCAGGTTGGAGTGGGGACCATGGTGGTCCACTATTCTGCTTTTCGCCTTCAATGACCTCAAGGGATCACAACGTGGGATAGAATGTGGTGGGCAAATGGGGAGGCCGAAGGGTTGCTGCTTCAGGAGAGAAAAGGGGCTATGGGACTGCAAAAAGCAACCATTTCTCTCCCTCCCCCCTTAGCAACGTGGTGCATGCTGCTCCCCAGTTAGGAGAGAGTACTCTGTTACCCCCCCCCGGGGGTCCAATCAGTTGCAAGGCCTGCTGTGGGGGGGGGGATCAGAAAGGACAGTTGGGAAGAGAGTGCTCATAGAGAGGGATTCCTTTGTTGGGGTACTCATATGTGGTCTAGAACACAGACTAGGTGGGAAAGGTAGTGGGCTATCTCGCAGGGATGACTGCATACAGGGTACTCACTAGGACAGATGGTTTAGTTAGATAGGTGGGGGGAGGTCAGATGCTATTGTCCATGTTGGAATGAACAATGTGGCAGGGAAGCCACTAGGGGCAGTTAAGGATAGTTTCAGGGCACTGAGGGCCAGGCTCAAGGGTTTGGCTGCTATTATAACCTTCTCCGAGGTTCAAACAGTGTACAGGAGGGGAGGCAAGGAAGGTAAAAATATTCAAGTTAAATGACTGGTTGAAAAGGAGGTGCACCAAACAGGAATTTCACTAGCTGGGGGACTGGGTACCTTTTGGAGGCATAAAGGCCTATTTAAACCAGATGGTCTTCATCCCAGAGAGCAGGACACTGGGGTATTGGGCCAGAGGTTTGAGATGTTCGTCTTGGGACAGATAAACTAGCAGGAGGGAGGCTGGAGCTAGGGCCATTCACAGGGTGTGCCCGCCTAGTAAAAACTCCCCCGACCTGAGGAGATCATCTGGGAGCTGGGGGTAACACAACAGGTTCAAGGCTGGGTCACACACTTGAGTGACAGAACCAAAGTAGATGAGGGATACAGATAGAAGTATATTAAAATAAGCATGTAAATGAGGTCTGGTCAATGGACAGGGGAAAGGAAGAAGGCAGGGTTCCTGGAGGTGGCACACAGTAAGTGGTACAAAGTAAGTAAAAAGCAGATTGCTCCATTCAGGGCTGTGCCAACAACTGTAAGGGCCCCCTGCAAAATATTTTGCAGGGCCTACCCCACTAATAAACATAAATTAAGTAATATCTTACTAGGGTAGGTCGTGCTGATGACTTCACCAGGTGGTTGGGCACGAGGTCGCAGGTCGAAAAGGCCCAACACCTGAGAAGTGATGTTATCCCAGCAAGACACACACCCTGGAGGGCATTATTGCTCTTATACAATGGCTTATTGTTATACAGAGTAAGAAAATCATTTTAAAGATGTTTTAGGTAGGGTGGAAAAATATTTTTGTTTCTTAGAAGAAAATGCAAACAAAGAAGATGCTAATGCAAACAACCAGTCAAGAGGTTCACAGTACTGAGACTAGACCTGTGATGTTATACTGGGATAACATTATGGGTCCAGCCCCAGACTGACCAATCAGAGTCCGGTATTCTTTCTTGCCATTCTTGTATAATAATCATTAGCGCATAGTGTAAGTTTTTTGTATCAGTCCTGATAAGCATCCATAGTTTGTCTATGCTGCCCCTGTTCCCCTAGCTGGCACCATGATCAAGGAACTGAACAATTTAATTTGTTCCTGCTCCTCCTGGGGACACTGGCACCAAGATTAGGCAACCAAGATGGTTCAGGGCCTACAACACAAGCCCTATCAAGAGAGACTAGAGGAACTCGGCATGTCCACACTTGAGGAGAGAAGAGAGAGGGGAACATGACAGAAACCTCTAAATACCTTAAGGGCATAAACAGAGTCAACATTAAGGGCTTGTTTAACATAAAGGGTGCAGGGATAATAAGGGGACATCAGCTAAAGTTGGAGGGGTGAATTTAAATGAGACGCAAGGAGGCATTTCCTCACTGAAAGGGTGGTCTCGGGATGGAATGAGCTTCTGGAGGAGTTGTTTTTTGTTCCAAGACTGTGGGAGGCTTTAAAAGTGGGTGGGATAGGCTTATCGGGAAAATCACACTGAGGACAGGGAATGATGGAAGTGGAGGGAGAGAGAGGAACCTTGAGGTGGGAGGGGGCAGCTCTACTGAAATCTCACAGCTGAGCTGCACTCTCAAGCAGACTAGATAGACCACAATAGCCTTTATCTGCTGGCAGTTTCGTATGTTTGTATTAGATGTTTTGAGTAATGGGCCCTATTGCTTCTTTGTTTTGTACTCCCTCACCATGTGAAACTGGAGTTGGAATCTACAGACACCAGTGCCGACAGATCCAACTACAAATGGACAAGCAATTTCCAAAGAGAAAGTTTAAGTCCTGGCTAAGGGACAGGACTCAAAGGGTGGTGGTAAATGGCATGAAATCTGAGGAGAGGGAGGCGACTAGCGGGGTGCCACAGTGGTAGGTGCTGAGGCCAGTCCTATTCAGTGTCTTCATCTTCGCAGATGACACCAAGATCTGCAACTGAGTGGACACACCAGAGGGGTAGGAAAAATAAGAAAGGACCTAAGCCTATTAGAGGAGTGATCGGGTGTCTGGCAGTTGAGTTTCAATGCTAAAAAGTGCAAGATCATGCACCTGGGTCACAGGAATACAAGGGAGGAGTACAGGATGGGTGGGGAAATTCTGGCCACCACAAGTCAGAAGAGAGACCTGCGGGTTATCATATCTGACAACCTGAAGGTGACCAAACAGTGTGAAAAAGCAGTGGGGAGAGCAAACAGAATGTTGGGGTACATAGGGAAGGGCATAACAAGCAGGAGGAAAGAGGTGGTGATGCCACTGTACAGATCACTGGTGAGGCCTCAGCTGGAGTACTGTGTCCAGTTCTGGAGACCACATCTCTGGAAGGACATTGAAAAAATAGAGGCAGTCCAGAGAAGGGCAATGAAGATGGTACATGGACTGCACCAGAAACCCTACGAGGAAAGACTTAAGGACCTAAATATCTATTCACTGGAGGAAAGAAGGGAGAGGGGAGATATGACAGAGACTTTCAAGTACCTTAGGGGAATAAACAGGGTACAGGTGGAAAGCATATTTCAGAGAAAACTCTGCACAAGAACAAGGGGGCATGATATGAGGCTGAAGGGTGGAAGGCTCAGGGGTAATGTTAGGAAGTACTTTTTCACTGAGAGGGTGGTGAAGCTGAGGAACAACCTTCCGGCAGAATTGGTGGGTGTGAAAACAATACAGAGGTTTAAGAGTGCATGGGATAGACATAAGAGTACCCTGGAGATGTGCAGAACAGGAGAGTTGCTGATCAAATAGGATCTGGGGCTGCAGCAGTGAGTAGGGAAATGGGCAGACTAGGTGGGCTGTATGGTCCTTATCTGCCAACAGATTCTATATTTCTTTGTCAAAGTTGAAAGTTTGTCTGTGATAAAAGGTTTTCTTAATGCTGACCTCTGAGGCAGTGGGCCCATTGACAGTGTGGGCCCTACTGCAACCACAGCTCTTGCACCCCCTGGTCATGACCCTGGCTCCATTTAAGGTTGTATCCACAATGAGTGACATTTATTCAGCTGAACAGAGCATACATGGAACAGTGACTACTAGGTGGGTACCGGAGAGCCAGCACCTTGATGCATTGACTCACACTGAGCCTTTGTTAGGGAATGCCCTAAGATGCTTCTTTTCAAAAAAGTTTCCTTTCTCATCAACACCCAGGAGGTTCTGCTCCACCACAGAGTACCACCTAGAATGGAGTTACAGATTTTGCAATATTACTTCCCATGTCCGATCATGACCAGCAACTAGACGTGATGCTACTACATTCATAACGTTTTAATACCGTTGTCCCAGCACTATATTACCACCGCCACCACTTCAGTACCTTCCCACAATCACAAAGACATGAGTCAGTCCTTTTACTCTCTTTCATCAGTTCACAGGCACCATGTACATAAGAAAGGGAGAAAGTAAATATTTTCATAGCCTCCCCTTAAAAGAAAAGGCACTACTTCTCTGCACAAAATGAAAACACTCCAGTTTATTAACATGTAGTCAATTTAAAATCGGTTTACAGTGAATAAACATTTACCTCCACAGAGCCTAGCACTTGCAAACCTCCTTTGTTGCCCTACAAAGACAGAGACTAGATTGGGTTGACAGGCCTTCAACTGCCAACATTTTCTAAGTTGATATGACATTTTTAAGTTTATAGACTAGGGTGATCTCGGGTCTCCCAAACATCTATTTGTCAGCCATCTTTGTAAATGAGTTGTCAGGCTGTAATAATTTGTCGCCCTGGGTCTCTGAGGTATCAGTTTCGGTCTCCAAGGCAACCACCTCTCTCTGTCTCGCTCTCGCTCTCTCTCTCTCTGGCTCTGAACTCTATGAATGGAGTGCTTTAACATGTTTTATGATGGCAACGTGAGAGCTGGGAGACATGGAGCACACCATTCAACACAGCCTTCAATAAACTCCTACATGACTGTTTCTGAAGAATAAACACTGGTGGATATAACAGTCCCTCGCTGTAGACAGCATTGTTTAATTATGACCATACCAATAATAGGACTGGTCAGAGACATTCAAGTAGCCAAGCAAAACAGAGGAACACAGGAAAATGGTAAACGTGAAACCTATTTCAAGACTGCTGATAATATATTATTAACACAAGAACCATGACCTAGCTTTCCAACGCCATGCCAACGCCTAGGTTTAGTGAATTTTTTTTCATTTTCAGAAGGTTGCAATTTGTACTATCCAGCCACCAGCTGAATGTTAAAAGTGAGATGTCAAAATAACAGGTTTAAAGCCTTTTAGTTAACAGTAGTAGCACTGGACACTTGTCATATTATTAATGGTTGTAAGACCCCCTCACTGGCCCGGTTGCCCCCTACCTTTTAGGTTCAGCTTTGGGCATTTTCTGTGCTCTGCCTCTAGGGGCGGTGTTCTGGTCCGCTATATAAAACGGGGGCTGCTGGGAGAACAGAAAGAGAGAGGGGAAGAGAGAGTGTCAGCAAGTTTGGACAGGGCAAGTGTGGCCGGGGCCTAAACCCCCCGGCCCAGAAGGTACCAGCCTGAACAGGGTAGTGCATTGTGTGGTGTTTCCGTAGGGGAAGGTGGCAGGAGTTGGCAACCAATGGGGTTGGGAAAGCCTTTGCAGTTACTGGTTGGCAGGAGATAGGAGGTGGAAAGAAGGTCTGTAACATCTGGAGGGTGGGGCCCTGTGCCCTGAATATGTGGAGGTATGGTAACGGGGCTGTTGTGGTGCTGGCAGGACCACAACAGGGTCCTTTGGAGGTGGCAGCTTCAAGGAGGTCCTTTCTCGTGTGGCACACTGATGGAGGTAAGGTTGGAGGGCCTGCATTCTGCAATTCACTTTATCGGGCCTGCAATGCCCGTGTCTGGAGCAAGACCCATGTCAGACCAATAAGGAATGCAGGGGGAATGTTGTAACAGAAGGAGGGAGCCGTTCATCAAACTTCACTGTTTTAAGTCACTGCTCAACCCAGTATGGAGGAAAAAAACAGCACCTGGTTTTGGGATTCTGTAAAAAGGCTATGGAGCAGCCGTGGTATGGGACTTAGGCTGCATCAGGCCCCCAGTTCCTACAAGGTCCGGAGGTTGGGGGGGGGGAAGTCAGGCACTCCCCTAGGTATGGTGGATTTTGGTAACCATATGTGGTAGGTACAAGCTTCGATTCCGGCTTGCAGATTTATGCGTGGAGCCTGTTCTGCTCTATTTTTCTAGGCCTGTGGTGATCTTGCTGTCCTAGTCCTTCAGTACCTTTATGCCCGTCCATCCCGTATTCTCTCAGCCCTGTGGAGCTGCTTCATATATTTATTTTGCCTCCCCCACCAAGCACTTCATCGTTCCAATGCCCATCTAATGCACTTACCCCTGTTCTGTCCTGACAAAGCCCCATAGGCTGCCATACCCTGTCTCACCCCTCCTGCCCTCTCCTCCCCTCATCCCCATTCCTTTGTTGTATACACTTCTTAGTGTTTCATGTAGTGTCCTTGTAATAACATGTTATGACTATTGGTGTTACTGATTGTTTTATACTGTAATTTCAATGTATGAACCTTGGATGTCTGTACTTACTGACGTGGAACCTTTGTAAAAGAGCCTCGGCTCAAAGGTACTTTGTAATCCTAGACTCAAATAAATAAATATATTTTTTTTATAAATCATTAGTATCTTTGAATTAAATGTTCCTATATTTCCTTTTATATGGCTTGTGCTGGGTTATTTAATGAACTAACATGACTGTTCCCTCCAAAGAAGGTTTTTTTCCATCTCCTTTCCCACTCGTGCCTGATCAGAGAGGTGCAGCGGCGTGTGGGTCAGCATTAGCCCAGTGAGAGGAGACCTTTTAGTGCTTAATATTCCACCTGCCAGGTAAGGCCTGCCTTTTATTTCTAAACTGTGTGCTACTTGCAGGTGGGACTCAGATTCTGTGCCCCCCATCGCAGCTTTACCATCGGGGCCCCTCGACAGAATAGAGGGAGGAGGGGGTTACATGGTCGTTTGAATATTTCACATAAATTAGTTCTTATTTCATGGTGGGTTTGAATAAAGAATGAACATCAGACCTCACAGTTGCCCTGTTTGTGGCATCATGGTCCTTTGTCATGGAAAGGACAAGAATGGCCCCCAGTGTTTTGAACATGCATCATGGTTACGTTTATGTGTACTGTACACCAAACCCCAGGGGGGTGAGCTGAATTAACTGTAATGGCCATAAGTTGACAGTGCCTCTGACTGATGTCTCTTATTGTATAGGGGTGTGATCAAGTGAGATCTGGGAGACAGGATCGCAAAGGTCCTGTCTCCCAGATCTCATTTGAAAGCACTTGAGAGAATCGTGGCAGATCAGATCACTGAGTATCTTCAGAAACATGATCTCCAGTGTCCACAGCAGCACGGCTTCCAAAAGGGCCACAGTACTACCACAACGCTTGTCGAATTCTCTGACTATGTGCATAAGGCCCTGGACGCCAACAAACAAGTGGGATCTATATTTATAGATCTCACTAAGGCCTTTGACACCAAAAATCGCCCCTTACTTCAACAACTACTTCATATGGGGTTCTCCTCTGAAGTTGCTCTCTGGTTCAAGGATTCTCTCTCTCACCAATATCAGAATGTTAAGATTTGGCCAATAACCTCCACAGCCAGGGAAATCAGACTCGGTGTCCCTCTGGGATCCATTTTGGGTCCCTTCCTCTTTAATCTGTTCCTAAATAGACTCCCTGAAGCCTGTAAGTGCAAGATCATTCTGTACGCTGATGATGCAGTCATCCTGAGTAGCATCACTCATCTTGACCAGCTACAGAATGAGCAGCAGTCCACTTTCCACTCCTTAGAAGATTGGTTCAGCACGCAGAAATTGCTTCTTAATTATACGAAAACTAAAACAATGCTGATAGCTAGCTCCCAGCACAAGAAATCTTACCCTGACCTGACAATTGTCAATATTAAGGATGCCCCCCCTTGAACAGGTACGCACTTTCAAGTACCTTGGGGTTCACATTGATGACACTCTTTCCTATGTGCAACACACATTGATCAGGTTGTCAAAGCCATCAATGTCAAACTGGGTGTCTTGTACAGGCACAAACAATACCTCACACCCTTTGCCCTTCGTCTATCAGTTTCCAGCTCCATTCTGTCAATAACCGACTATGACTTAGTGGTCTACGGGTCTGCTTCGGACACAGCGCTTAAGTGAGTCACAACTGCCCTCAATAAGGCCTGCAGATTAACCCTGGGTGCTGACAACCGGTCACACACCTGTTCACTCTATGAACACACTAACTGGCTGAACCTCAGCAGCAGAATAAAGTACCAGACATTCATTCTGAACAAGAAAATCCTACTTGGAAAAGCATCCCCTTCTCTCAAACCCTTGGTGCAGACTAGTCACTCTTCCTACCATACCAGGGGTATGACCCACTGTTCATTAGCCGTCCCGTTTAGGAAAACCTCACTTGGACAAAGCTCCTTTGCTTCCAGGGCACCCCTATGCCTAAATGAGATCCCTACACACATAACTAACACTTCCAGCCTCCCTGCCTTTAAATTGGAACTGAAGCAGCACCTCACTGCCGCTTGTACCTGTATTTGCAGGTAATCCATCCAGTCCACTCTGTCAAGCGCAAGGAAGGTGGGGGTGTTGTCCCCCTCCCCTTTCTCTGCTCTAGCCCCAGCTCCCTGTCCTCCCCACTTAACTAATCTCTGGTCCCTTCTGGGCCTTTGTGTTACTTGTTCCTGCCCACATCACCTTTAGCATCCTCCTCCCCTGCCCTGACCCCGCCTTGTTTCTCTCCCACTTAATCCTAGACAATGCCTGTATTCAGGCAGCTCTGCCTGTTGAACTGTAAGTTCTTATATACCTTTTGGGACCCACTGATGAACCCAACCCTTCATTGCTTCAATTGTAATAGTATCTCCTCCTGCCATTGTTGTACCTGCACTTGAATTTTGAATCACATCTGTAGCTGCATTATGTGTTGTCCTCATTGTACCTTTTTACTTTGCTGAATGAGAACCTTATTAATTGTTATGTTCCTGTTGTATTAATAAAGTTCCTAATCTTTGACCTGCAACCTTTGAAAAAGAGCATTTTGCTCAAATGTTATTTTCCAAATAATTAAATAAATAAACAGAAGTGAGCTGTTCTACTGCCCAGACTTCCTATGATGACTAAAGAGACATCATCCGGAGGCATTATTTAAGTTCTAAATCATGACAAATTCAACGAACACACAGATAGGTCAGTGATTCGTTACAAAAAATTATTTATGGGGTACTGGATGGCTCAGTGGATTGGTAGCAGTTCATGGGACCTTTCACCTCTAGATCACAGGTTCAAATCCAGCACAGGTCAGTAATAGCAAAAAGCCATTATCACCTGAGGGTTGTTTAGTGACCTACGTAAAATAGGTTGTGGTGGTCTTAGTCCAGTTCCCAGTGGGCAGGTGTCCACATCACAAAACAACTGTCACTAATTGGCACCCTTGTTTGCAATCTCACATGAGAGGCTAGAGACTGACTAGCCATGGAGTCTGAACTGCCTTCTGACCTACGTGGTGGTCTCTCCATGACAGGGCTGAGGCACACTGGCAAGCAGCATGGGGAAGCTTGCACTGTGATTGTCCATGCTGCACCTGTCATGTGGATAAACAGGACTTCAGGATCCAGTGCTGTCAAACCAGCACCTTCCACAAGCACTTAATTCATATAGAAAAAAATATATCTATTTATCGACATTTAACAGACCCCCCGCCTTGAGTTTTCTGGTTGTAAAATGGCTCATCTCACTGAATCTGTGTTGTATGCAGCTGTTAACAATGTGCATCCACTGCAGTACAGCCAAATAGCTATTATCGCACAGCGATGACACAAATAGCACAAAGGATTTTGACTGGGCATTTTTAAAAGGCAAAGCATAAAGTGCTTGCACAGTTGTTTTTTTTTTTTTTGTAGAGATAAAAAACCGTAAGGGAGTAGCGAGTCAGCAATGTCTGAAAAAGAAGTGAGAATGCGTGGCTGATATGAATGTTGAAGATAAGCTGTCAGCATGAGACACCAACTGTGCCGGCCCGCCAGCGCAGCGGTTGGATTTCTGCTTGCAACTCCAACAACCCAGGTTTGGGAACAGACCCAGGAGTCAGAGGGCTGTCCGGGGTGGAGAAGGATCGAGCTTCCTGTAGACTGCTCTCTGGGGCGAGGAGGGAAGAGAGTCTGGCACTTTCCGGACACCTGATGGAGGCTGGGGTACCATTAGCGGCCAGCGCCGCCAACTTAGGGGGGCAGGATGGATGCTGGACATCATTGCATGTCCCAGCCCCCAAGATCCAGCAAGCATCGAAAAATGCCACGCCCCCGGCTTGATGACCTGCCCTGCTGCCATCTCCACTGCCTTCTGATGTCCACCATGGGGTCCCGTGGCCCAGACCCGAGGGGTAAGCCAGGGCTTGCCTACAGTGTCCATTGGGAGGGAGGGAGAGCCCTCCCAGTGGCCCCGACCGGGGGGGAGAGTAAGCCTGGACATGGGAGGACGACTGGTGGGGCGGGTCTGACAGCCAAACAGAGGATTGGGGAGCTCCGGAACAAAAACTAAATAAATTAGACACCAACTGTGCACTGGATAAAGGCAGTTCTCATATTCTGATTAGTCGCTAGTGATGTCATGATTTATATAGTGAGTAATATATGGGCAGTAGTACATTATGAGTTCTGTACACACCTGAGGTGTGTTGATCAATAACTCAAGTGGTTTATATAGCAACACGCACTTAGGGTATATCAAAATAAAAACAAGCAATGCTACTGCCCATAATTTTTTTAATTACTGGTTTTGAAACCAATGGTGCAGTATTGAGTTCAGTTTGTTTCCAAAGTGAAACAGAGTTCATAATGGTGCTATGGTTAATGGTGTCAGCATGGCTCAGTTGGTAGCATATCTGACTCTGGACTAGAAGGTCATAAGTTCTAGTCCCACACAGGCACTGGGCTCATACCTAAACACTGGCACTCAAGTGCAGTATTAGGAGGGTGTTGTACTTCGGATGAGACGTTAAACTGAGGTCCCTTCCACCCATCTCTGGTGTTTCCTGGTGGGTGTCCAGGGGGAAGTAAAAGAACTCAAGGCACTTTTTGCAATAGTAGGGGATTTTTGCCAGTGTCCTGGCAAAACATTGCCCTTCCCATAAAACTGGTTCATGCAACTGTCCAAGGCTGTGTGTGGGTGTTGATCTGCAAAATGACTGCCCCTACACATTCAGTCACTTCACTACCAGTCTAGCATTTCTTGTAAAGCACTGTAGGATACAATGTGTATGAAAACTGCTATATAAATGCTGATTCTTCTTCTTAATCTGGTGCTAGGGAGGAGACAGCTGTGATAAACTCCATAATACACAGGTCATAATACACACTTGTGTGTTACACCGTTTGAAGGTGCTTGGGTTTAATGTATTTTCACTAACCAGTAATTATAATGCAAATTATAAATGAAAGCGTGTATTGAAATGGATTTCTGCTCTTTAGAACTAGCAGTTCATATTAAAATTTTCTTTTTTAATAAACTGTACTCCTTATGCATTGTATTTCATTCCCGTGTGTTGATTCCTGCTATTCAGAGTGGTTGGAGGCCAGATTTCTCCATTCCACAGTTAATGCTGTAATGTAGTTATAGTTGAACTGTTTGCAGTGAAGCTGCTTTTGTACTAAAACAGGATAGTCTCCAGTGAACTGTTGCGATAAACATTGATTGATACGACATCACTGAATTAAAAATGATATGGAACACACTAACTGTGTTAACTTTGCAACTAGTAAGTAAGTAAAAATTTATTTAGTTAGGCGCCCCAATCCCAGGGGCTCTGGGCGCCATACAGTAGTAGACTGTTAACAGGATAGACAGGGTAATAAAATCACAATTTAAATAAACAGCAAAATAATTATATGAAATATTAAATATATCAGGCACTATTTAAAATATGTCTGCAGGATAAGCTAGATTAAAAAGGTGGGTCTTTAGGTCCCTCCTGAACACCTCTGTCATAGAGGCCTCCCTCAAAAGATCTTGGAAGTGAGTTCCAGAGGACCGGGCCGGTCACCCCGAATGAACGATCACCTGAGGTTTTCAGCCTAGTTCTCTGAACTCACAGGGGGGCCCTGGGTGGAGGAGCACAGGGAGTGAGCTGGGATGGCAGGTGTAAGGAGGTCTGACAGGTAGCCAGGGCCCGATCTGTATAGGGTCTTATAAGTGAGCAAGCCCACCTTGAAGAGAACCCAACACCTGACCGGCAGCCAGTGCAGACCCCGCAGGACCACGGTCACATGACACGACAGGACCATGAAAGCCCTGTCAGCAGCCTGGCTACTGTATTCTGCACTAGCTGCAGCCGGCAGAGGCTCCCTCCACTGACCCCCGCGGTACAGAGCATTATAGTAGTTCAGTCTTGATGTCACAAAGGCATGCACCAGTGATGGCAAATCCTCGGGTGGAATTAGGGGTTTAATCCGGGTGATGTTCCTCTGATGGTAAAAGCTACTTTTGACAACCGCGGACACCTGAGTCTCAAATGTTAGCCTGTCATCAAAAACCACACCCAGATTTCTCACCCTAGAGGACGCCATCAATGGTGTCGACCCCAGGACCAAACCTGTTGTTGTTCCGGAGGCATCCCCATCATGCCTGCGGCCAGGCTCAATCACTAGAACTTCTGCCTTGTCTGCGTTAAGTCTCAGCCAGTTAGAGTTCATCCAGTCCTGGATCTCGATGAGGCATTTATTCAGTACTTCAACAGCACCACTTGCCCCTGGTGCAAAAGACATGTACAGATGAGTATCATCTGTGCAGCAGTGAAAACTCAGGCTGTACTGTCTGATGATCTTCCCCAAGGGCAGCATGCATACCGAGAACAGCACTGGTGATAGGATCAAGCCCTGAGGAACCCCACAAGTCATAGTGCAAAGGGGAGGAGGAGAAGTTCCCCATCACTACCCTCTGCCTCCTACCCGAGAGGAAGGACTCAAACCCATTGATAACAACATCAGTGAGTCCAAAATACTATCTAAGGCCATCGAACAACACGATGTGGTCCACGGTATCAAATGCTGATGACAGATCGAGGAGAATGAGAACTGACCATTCTCCTCAGTCTCTTGCCATGAGGAGGTCATTATGCAACCAGACTAGTGCCATATCTGTGCTATGCCTCATCCTAAACCCGGACTGGAATGGCTCATAGATTCACAGGTTTCCAGGTGTTCCTCAAGCTGCAGAGCCACTGTCTTCTCAACAACCCTCCCTAAACACAGAAACATAGAAATTGTCGGCAGATAAGGAACGCTAGGCCCATCCAGTCTGCCCATAGGCCTTATACATTGTATGTGGCCATTGACCCTATGTGATCAATGGCTTTTCATCACTGCCTTCACCCTCAAGGTTCCCTTGTGCCTGTTCCAGATGTGCTTAAACCCCTCCACTGTGCTTGCTCCCACAACCTCCTGTGGTGGACTGTTCCAAGTGTCGACTACCCTTTCTCTGTAGAAAAACTTTCTCACATTGCCTCTTAATCTACCCCCTTCCAATTTCATATTGTGCCCCTTGTTCTAATACTTTTTCTACATTGGAAAATGTAGGTTGGAGATTGGTCTATAATTCGCTAGGATGTCGGGGTCAAGAGATGTTTTTTTCCGAAGGGGCTTCATCAGTGCCTCTTTCAAAGCATCAGGGAAGACCCCTTCCAAAAGTGAGCACCCGCCTATCCCAGCAAACACTGGGCCAGTGATCTCAGTGCATACCACTAGGAGATGCATCGGGCCAGGGTCCAGTTCACATTAAGTGGGCCGGAGCTTCTGAATCACCTTGGAGACCTTAGCCACCCCAACTTGTCGAAACTCTGCCCAGACAATGGGAGTGCCCCTGCTCCACCCAGACCCCACCCTGCGGGTCTAGTACAAACTCACTGGCAAGATCACGGCCCGAATAGAAGATACTCTGTCAGAGAAGAACAGAGCAAGCTCTTTACAAAATGCTACTGAGAAAGTTTTTTTTGGCTGTAGACAGACAGGATGGAGAAGCCTGTCCACAGTCTGAAAGAGCTGAGCTGGTCTGTTCCTCCCTGCCGCAATCTCCCTAGACAGGAACTCTGCCTTCTTACAGTCGATTGCTCATTGATAGTCACCATACTGATTTCTCAAAGCCAGTCTATCCTTCTGTAGCCGGGTCCTACACCAGCAATGCTCCAACCTCCAACCCATGGTCTTCATTGCCCTGAGAGTCCCATCAAACCATGGGGGTCTCAGGCAAGAAGACCTGGGTCATATACAGACCAAGGCAATGGCATCGAGCACATTGGAAACAGCCCTATTATAGGCTGCAACCAACTCACCCAAGCCTACCGCATTAACAGCAATAACACCAGAAAAATCAACTACCGCCATCAGTCCCTCTAGGAAGAGTCTCCTTAAAGGGTAATAGCTGATCATCTCAACCGGGGAGGGCCCATTGGGGAGAGCCCCGAACGAGAACTTCACCGTACAGTGATTGGACCAAGCAACCCGATCAATCTCAAGATCAGTGACCTCAAGACCCAGTGAGAATACCAGGTCCAAGGTGTGGCCATGGTGATGGGTCACAGAGGCAATTGCTTGTGCTAGGCCCAGCGATGTCATCAGCTGGAGGAGGTCAGAACCAAATTGAGAGGATTCAGTGTTGATTCAGGCATTGAGGTCCCACAGAATAAGCCATCTGGGTGAATCCAACACCCTGTCAGCGATGAAGTCCGCAGCTTCCTGCAGAAATTCTCCACCCAACCCTGGAGGGTGGTAGACCAGGAGAATTCTGCAATCCGCACCTGGACCCTCATGCACTGCCACACATTCAAACGACATGGTGCAACCCACTGGATGCACGGAGAAATTCACGTCAGATCTAAAACAGGTGGCTACAGCCCTGCCCCTGTGATCTCTCCTCAGGCAGTGTACCATGGAGTACCCATCCGAGACCAATGCCTCTAAAACTGGCCCTACATTGTCTCCCAGCCAGGTCTCCATGATGCACGCCAGGTCGACTAAGGAAACCAAGTCCGACATAATCGCGGTCAAGTTCCTCATTGACCTGGCGTGGTACAACACTGCCCGGAGGGGATCAGTGAAGGCTGAAGGCCCTCTAGCTGCCTGCCCATGCAGTCCAGTGGGAACCCTAGGAACAGAGACCAAACACACTGGGCATCTCTCAAGGCTCCATTTCCTCCTAGGGCACCTCCTGCTCCTCCTTACCACCCTGATCCTTCTCACCTCCGTTAAGCTCCCAGCACCTTGCCACTGACCCCCTCGCCCTCTAGCAATACCCACTTCCCCGCAATGCCTTATAGCAGCAGTGGGGAGGGGGATCACAAAAAGGGTGGAGGTCATGCAGCAGGGCTGCCATGTAGCTCTTCCAAAGGGGCCCTAGACTAAAGCTACCAACTTTCTGAGGCCTAAAACTGGGACAGGATCTATCCAGTATCCAGTGGTAATAGCGACTGTATAAGGGCGACTGTCAAAACGGTGACCCATATTACAGTGCTATTATCATGGGCTACCTGCCAGGGTAGTGAGGACTGTGACTGCAAGGGAAAGGAAAGGCAAGCGAAAAAAGAAAATAGCGAGGGAAGGGGAGGGATAGGCATAGGAAAGAGGGTTATTACTCTCTAGTGTGCCTGTTCCGCCGAGCCAACTGTGTGGTGTGGTGGGTAAGGAGGCTGGCTCCAACAGAGGAGGTCCTGGATTCGGGGCTGGGAAGATTTTTTTTTTTGTTCCCACAGCTGCGGGACTTACATTTTTTTTATAACCAGGCTGTGCCCCTCTCCTAGATGCACCCTCCTGGAGTTAACAATCCTTAGTCAGAGGGGTGCGGGGCGGGGGCACCCTCCCAAACACACTTAATGTACTGTGTGTGCCCAGTCACTTGCAAGTGTATACTGCTGAATTGCCTTTCGTCCATATACACTCACCATAATAGCGATCGCTGTAATGCATTCACTATTATGACGTAGAACCGGTCTATCCTGACCATGGCCCACAACCGTGTCACTCCCACAGGCACCGCCGCAGACAATGCTGCACGCAATTAGTTACATTTTGCTGCTTGCTCTGGCCATGCTGCCCCACAGTAACACCATCAGCAAATATCCAGATTAAAACAATACATCACTCTGCTACAGTGAGTTCCAAATCATGATGTACAGAAAGTTCATTAGAAGCAAACCTACATTAAATTGTGATCAGACATTCGAGCTGCATGTATTCCTCCTCTTGACAGTCCCATCCCAATCGTTTACACTCACCTCATTTGCTGAGCAAACTTCACTTCAGTGACTCCCACCAACACACCAGATTGTGTTCACACACTTCCCTGCAGCCGATCAGGTTTGGGTACCTTAGTTCACTGCTGCCGGTCTTTTCTGTTTGGAGTCCCTCTCCGCTGCTGGCAGGGAGATGTCCACATGCACTTGCTTGCACTGCTACCCAGTCTAACCTAACAGGAAGGAACATGCTTTACCGTGCTCCCAATGACATGTTTGCGGTGCAACATAAGTGCAGGGGTTGAAGTTACAAACTGTTGTCCAGCTCGAGCAGTACCACAGAGGTGCTGAAATAACTGTCACTCACAGATTAGCAGTCAGCAAAAAAAGGGACAAAACTGGGACAAGTAAGCAAAAACCAGGACAAAAGTGACATTTTGCAAAACTTGTGAGGACACCGGGACATGTTGCCTAAAATAGGGACTGTCCTGGGAAAATAAGGACTGTTGGTAGCTTTACCCTAGACTCCTGCACATAACTAAATAACTAAAATAACTGAACTGAACAAATAACTCCAAATAACAAAACCAACTGAACAAATAACAGTGTAACCAAAACTAATAAATAATACAATCCTAACTACTCACTTATACATCATTCATACAATAAATACAATCCTAACTACTCACTTATACATCATTCATACAATAAATACAATCCTAACTACTCACTTATACATCATTCATACAATAACTACAATCCTAACTACTCACTTATACATCACTCATACAATAAATACAATCCTAACTACTCACTTATACATCATTCATACAATAAATACAATCCTAACTACTCACTTATACATCACTCATACAATAAATACAATAAAAGATTCCCCACACACAGACACTCACTAGTCACACTCTATCTATACCCAAATTCCACCCACAACCACGCTAATCCCACAATGTATGCACTTATTTACTCAAAACAAAATAAACTAAGGAGAATCCTCAAACTTAAAGATTCGGTGCAAAATCCAGGAGAAAACTTCAGTCTGCACAGTCAGAAGAAGGGAGAAGTAAGGAGTCGTTAAGAGACCCCGAGACAGTGCTCACACCACTGTTTGGAAGAAAAGAAATGCAGTTTTTCCACCCGGGTATACAGTTCTCTTATAACTGTTATGCTATTAAAAACAAGAAGCAGTTCTCTCACAACTGTCTACTGATTGACCCGCTACAGAAACTCTCATGGGTGGTCCTCTCACTACCACCGCACAGGGAACCACAGTACTCACTCACAGGCCGAGGTCCAGAAGGAGTGAGGGGGGCAAGATTCAATTCCTAGTTCCAGAAACAGAACAGGCCATTAGACAGCTTCAGTAACCCAGGAGATGGAACGGGGAACTCCCCGAGAATCAGCCGCTCCTAGAACAGCAGCCAAACTCAGGGCCTGGTCTCCAGAACACACCAGACCCCCAGTCCCCCTTATAGTCCATAAGGAAACAGACGGAATGCATGGAACTGGCTGTATCACATGAAATGTGTTTGCAGAAGTTGTAAAAATTGGTCAAGAAATTAATTATAAAAAAGGAGCTTAGGTTTTGTGGCCTGGAGTAAGCCCTGATGTCCTCAGTGCCCCATAAGGTCAGGGGGCAGTGGCCTTTGCATGTTAGAATGAACACACCAACAATTGTACTCAGCTGTAAAGTGGGTGCTGACTCATATCAAACTTTGAGCATGCGCACAAGGAAGCTGCACAGAGTTACAAAGGCAAAAAAGTATTATGCTGTAAAAAAGACATTTACTGTCGCTGAGCTATTAAATGTGTAGCACAAAAAAAACTGGCGCTTGGTGTCATTAACATGTCGCTTCATCAGGGCCTGTTAGTTCATCAGTCACAAGAAAACGGATGTTAAATTATAAGGGTAGGATTCTCAAAAGGTATGATGCAGGAGCACATCTCAATTTCGTGCACACCCTGCATCATGTCAAAATGTTTACATGCTATTTTCAAAAGTTTTGATGCATTTACGACAGTCTTGCTTGGTGTAACGATAAAAAAACTGATGCATGTGCCGGATACTGATGCATATGTCAGTTTTTGTGCCACGTATTGCACCCAGATGTTTGAATATCTCTTAGGTGAGCTGTCTTAATGGAGCAAGCACTGGGGATGTGCCAAAACTGAGGCGCAGGCCCCAGCCCTATGCACCATTGAAAATTCTGCCTGGGTTGTTCAAATGCAGCTGAAAAGACTGATAAAACTTAGTGGCAGCCATATTTAACAATGATGCTCACCATTAATTATTTCAAGTGTTAAAAAGATTTGAAAAGTTGACTCAAAATGGAGGAAAAGGTTACTCTAAAATGGGGTACAGGAGTCGCTGGAAGGTTTGCTACTTTTTATTGGACCAACATATTTCTTGTACAAAGATGGTATAGTACACAAGCTTTCGGGGCCTCATAGCGCCCTTCTTCAGGTGAATAACCTGTGAGGCTATTCACCTGAAGTCCCAAGGACTGTTCTCCTCCTCCTTGGGGGAAAGGGGAAGGTTCGTGTGCCCAGCTTTACAGCTGCTGCTCAGTAGGGACAGGGAGCAGTGCGGTCAGGGATGCTGCAATAGGTGGGGTTGGGTTGACACTGATGCATGCAGTGTCACACGTGTGTGCAAGGGCTACTACGTCCATCCTGCATGGTGGCATCCCAGGAGAAGGAATTACGGTGGGGGGGGGCAAGCAGGAGAGAAGAAACCTTGCCACCCCCCACTCCCCTGCGTCCATAGTGGGGTTTCATTCCCCGATTCCCGGGATGGCTTCTGGGGCTCACCTCCACTGCAGAGGGCTGAATAAGTGGGTGGAGATGCCATGCAACTGTAGCCAGACACCACCTCGGGGCAAGCCACGAGGACAATGCGGCAGTGTTTCACGGCTGCCCTAGGAGTCCCAGGATGTCCAGGTAGGATGAGCCTGGACAGAATGGGAGGTAGCCCTGACAGCAGTCAAAGGAGGGTCCTGCTGGTAGGTGCCAAGGGGGCAAAAACAGAATACTGAAAGAAAAAAAGTAGTCTAACTGCCAGACCCCCAACTCTATCCCAAAAGAAATCTGCTCTCAGGGTTTGCATGAATCACCATTTATTTTCTGTTTCTGGGAGTCAGGACACACAACAGGAGAAAAGCCATGCAGCTAATAACAAGATACCTAGTCATGCAAATTGGCTATCCGCCCAACATATTTACATATTTCCATACCAACCCACTTCGGCTTCAAACACCACTGTTGAAATGGATTTTTAAAGGAGAATGTGTATTGTAAAATTCAGAGTAAGGGAACAGGAAAAAATACCGTACATTTGTATGGAAAAGAAAGATTAGCTATTAGCCATTGCTATTAGCCTGACTCAAAACGGTGGGAAATAACCCCCACCTATCCCTTCCGACTGGTGACTTTAAATATGGGTTTGTTGACCTTTCACTCTGTTCCATAAAAAACTGCTGGCTGCATTTTCTTCAAGTCCAGATTGGGAATGGTAGTGAAAAGCCTCCCAGTATGCAGACAAGTAGTCATGGCCTATTTTCCTATACTTAGTTAATTAGGGTGACATTGTATTCATTACAGCCTCTGCTACAGCACTATACAAGCTGGAATGCATGCAAACAGGCTCTCTACGTTTGTCCTGTCACGTGACCTTGGTGCACATAACTAGATGCATTTACACTTGAAAATGATTAGCTTCAGTTGGGATTCTGCAGGCTATGGTCTTTCCTGTTGAGTGTACACTAGAAATAATCTGCTGCATAATCTGTATTGCTATGAAATGGTTCCCTGTACACAAAGGAATGTAGTGGTGTACTCTGGGACTTGTATTAGGTGATGGGATGAAACCACTCTGTGTTTACACTAGCACTTAAAACTACAGAACCAGCCAGCCCAGTGACGCAGAGGGCGGAGGTGCCGCGTGCCATACCTGTCGCTACACTAGCGACCCAGGTTTAAGTACAGATCCAGGTTGCTGGGGGTGGGGGGAATCGAGCGTCCAATGAACTGCTCTCCTCTGCCAGGAAGGGACAGCATGTTGGAGCCACTGAAAGACTGCCACCAGGGAGGTGATCGCCAATGAGGGACGTGCCTTGGCCCAGGATTATACAACCCTGAAAAAAACTGTGGAACCATTTAAGGGCTTCCTGACAGCCAAGCAGTGCTGTATAATGTTATGGTGCTGGCAGCCCAGACCCAAGAGTCTTGTCAATCGAGTGGTGGTTTGGAAATGAAACAAACAGCACACTCAAAATGATAGAAAATTATAAAATAGGATATGAACACATTTCATTGTTTCTTATTTAGAGCACTAGCAGCACTTTCCAAACTCTGACATTACAAAACATCAACGCGTGGGGTAGTGCAGCATATGTCACTGTGTACTAGGAAGTGGAAGGGATCCAGTTGTTCAGTTCTACATATAGAACCAAAAATATGATCCCTTCCCTTTCAAAAGTGGTCAAGTTTAAAATTTATAGAAGTCCACCTGGTTGCCTTACGTGCAGGTAAGGCAAGTTATTCTGTTGTAAAGGGCTTTTTTTAAACTTAAGCATGACTGAACCTCTTTTTATATTTTTTATTAGGTACTTAGGTAGTTAACGGTGGATGTGCACCGAAGGCGCATCTAGCCCCCCTTCCCCTCCACCCCCACTATCAGTGGTCATGCACTTAGATCACGTGAGTCCATTTCTATATTGAGTAGTTTGCGGTAATTTCTGTTGAAAACTGATGCCCGCCACCACCATATGGGTGGCACTGCACTTCCGATTCTCTCTCTGTGCTAATATGCACAGTCCTCTCATTGTTGCCTGTGAGATGGTGGCAGGTAACACTTTATAACTGAAGTCTCGGAACGCCAATGAAAAATATTAGAAGTGTCTTTTAAGAGACAAAAAAAATTGTCCTACTACCTTAAAACAGTAATTGGCAGGGTAGCTTTGGGGGAAGGTGTGTAGCTGGATTAGACGAGTCCCAAAGAAACATAAAGACCATTGGAAGAAACAGACCAGTGGTCCATCCAGTCCACCCAAAATGTCATCCTACCCATTCCCTTAACCTAATGGTTTACAGGGGGTATTTAATGCTAATGCCTACTCCAAACCACCCCTTCCCCACAACCAATCTCTCCGACCTCCCCAACTCCTTCTTTAAGTATTACCAGGTATTCTTTAGGTATTTAGGTCAACCTGCTGCACCCATGTTTAACCCATTTATAGACCCTTCCCCCACCACCCCCTTGAGAAATCCATTCCACGGGGCCACCACCCTCTTGAGGAAGTGGCTGCCCATTAATGTCCACCACCAGAGATGGGCAGTAGGGATCTTGGTTTTATATCTCCTGCAAAGGACATCACATCCAAGATTGTAGCATCCCCCCAACAGAAAAAAACAAGTATCACAAGACACTGCAGTGTCAGCTTCAGATGTGAGCCAAAGTCCTTTGTGTGGCACTTAAACCCACCTAACCTTGTGAGCAAAGGTGAGACTCTGTTAACAAAGGAATGAGTTGCTGCCAAGAAAATATATGGTTTTAAGGGGGAATGACTGTGGTGGCTAGGGTTACCACTTTTGGATGAGGTAAAAACCGGATGCTAAACCACACCCCAAACTCTGCCTCTGGCTCCACCCCCTCTTAATGACTGGCAAATACATCGCTCCTTCTCCAAAGCCATTTGTAATGTTGGAATAGACATTACTAGTGATAGGAAATCATTTTTACACTGTTATTTATTTGATTTATTTATTTAGTTATTTATTTTTATTCTTTGGCCACCAGGATAACTCCCATAGGCCAATAGCCCATTTTACAGGAGTAACCCCAGAAGCACATGAAGGTTAAGTGACTTTCTCAGGGTCACACAGTATGTAAGTGGAGGTTGAGGGAATCAAATGGAGGCAGTATAGTGCAGTGGTTTAAGACTCTGAGCTGTAAACCTGGAGACCTGGGTTTGAATCCCACAGCCTCCACTTGCATACTGTGTGACCCTGAGCAAGTCACTTAACTTCCTTGTGCTCCCAGGTCGCACCTGCAAACGAGTGTTCAGCTTAGTGTGTCTCTCCTGGTTAAACAAAAAACAAACTCAGGTTTGCTGGATGTGCCAAGCTCATCCACAGCTTATTGCTCAGCCCTTTGTTAAACATTCTCCCATTTTCCTTTCCATGTCAGTAATGTATTCTGATGCTTTGATCAATTTTTGATAACTGAATTATCGATGCTTGAGGTACCCTTAATGCTGCACTGTGTTCCCCTTTTCTTCAGCAGCTACTGTTCTTTTTCATATTTGTAAGACATTTCACAATTTCAGACACACCATTCCATGCTGTTTATCTGAATGACCTGTAAAAGTGTAGCTAATATCATGGAACGTTCAGGTAATACAAAAAATTAGAGCAAATGTGGTGAGAAAGGCAATAAAAGTTAGATTATTAATTTAACAAAAATGGGTCAAAAACATACCAGAATAGAGGACAAACAAAAAGAAACACATGAGAGCACACAAAGGTGTCAAAGCTGTTTCCTGTCACAGCAGTAAAAGACCATACTTAAAATGCAGAGTGGAAAAGATTAGGTTAATTTACTGCTGATGATCTTAATGGCCATACTTTACACCTCCCAGACAGTCTGGTTTTACAAACCAAAGGCAGGTCTGAATGACTGTGACATCAGAACTTCTTTGTGACCGGGACATGCAATGCAGCCAACACAGTGAATGATTTGATACATCAGTTTTAAGAGTATATGAGCACACAAAATGGCCCCAAAACTGGACTGCATTTAATGAAAACCGGATGATCGGATAAGGACCATAAAAACCGGATTATCCTGTCAAAAACCGGATAGGTGGCAACCCTAGTGGTGGCAGGGGATTTCAGCTGTGTGCCCTCCCCCATCTGGGACTGGTCATCTGGGAACCCAAACACAAACAAAAGGGCAGCCATGGAGGTGAATGGAGTGAAGGCTGGTTTCCTAGATATCTGGCGACATCAGCATCAGGGGGAAAATGGCTTCTCACTCTGTTCTTACCTAAATGATTCCTACCTGAGAATAAACAGGGTCTACGTGAATGAAAGGGAGGCACACAGAGTCACATCCAGTAAAATATATACTATCAATAATCTCTGACAATGCTCCGGTTTTCTGTAGGTATAAAGTTAGGACCTAAAGAAATGTAGTCATTGTGGAGACAAATGCCTCACTCCTCAATGAGGAGGAATTGATAAGGAAAATCATGACAATGAGTAAAAACTATAAGAAAGAAAATACAGCAGGAGACGTTGCACAAAAATACATTTGGGATGGACTCAAGGCCATTTTAAGAGGCACAATTATAAGGCATGCCGCAGGTAAAAAGAAACATCTGGCCCATTTCAAGCTAAATTAGAACAAGAGATTTCAGGATTAGAGGGAGAACATAAAAAGGAGGGGTAGACAAACTCTTAAGAACCTAGGGTCCGCCAGAGAGAAATTAAAAGACCTGTTTGCCAATCATGCGGAGGGGGAAGCTGAGCTATATCAGCCAACAATATTGCAAAGGAGAGAGCAGGCAGACTCCTTGCCTTGAGGATTCATAAACAAAGAGTCCGCTACACAGAATGCTCAAGAAGGTGGCAAGTCCTGCAACAACTCTGCACAGCCCACCAGGCACTGTGGAGAACTTTAGACACTATTACTCGGAGCTCTATAAAGCTCAGAAACAAGTGTGTAAGCATCCTGAAGGCAACCAGACAGGGATGTTATCTCTCCCCACTGCTCTCTACAGTGAGTATGGAACCAATGACCCAAGTGGTGAGAGGTGACAAGGGGATAAAAGGCATTAGAGCAGGAGGGGAACCCACACAACCCCCTCCTCACCCCATGGTACCCAAATAACTCTGCAGTATGCATCCAAAATTGGGGTCTTCTGGACAGTCCTTAATTAATAATCAAAAAAAAAATCACACCCAACTGCACTAAAGAATGAGCCTCCTTCCACCCTGCCACACCCCAGTTGGGAGTTCCAACCCTGTTATTCAGTGAATCAACCCCCAACCCAATGTACCCATAAGCTCCACTTCCACTTGGGGGGAACGTAAGTTGGTGTTGGTGGGTGTGTTGGGTGGGGTGGTTTACTGAACACCAGGGTTGGGCCAGAGCAGGGGAGGCTCATACTTTAGTATAGGTGGGAAGAGGATTTATTTACAAGGAAGACTATTTCAGATTTTAGGATATCAGATGTCAGATAATCCAACATTCAATCATAATATCCTAAAAGATCACCCATTTTCGTAAGTATCCATTTTTAAAACACATTGTCTGAGCAACCCTAATCCAGAATCTCCCCCCCACACTCCCCTCAACATGCACACTCTCAAATGATCCCTCTTCGCAACATGCTTTCCTCTGCCAGAGGCAACAAGTCTAGATATTTCCCCAAAACCCCTCAAACAGTTCTTTCATTATGAATTTATAAGTAAGCCGCTACAAAGCTGGCCCAATGGCATGGAGGACTGAGGTGCTGGCACCTTACCTCCTGCCACACTGGTGACCGAGGTTGGGAACGGATCGTGTCGTTCAGGGGCTGGCCTGGGGAGAGAAGACTGAGCATCCCAATCAGACTGCTCTTCCTCAGGGAAGGGATTGTGTGACCTGCTGACTGCCTGCCACCTGGAGGTGTCTAGGTGGTAGCGCAGCTTCAGGCACACACAACACAGGCATTTGAGGATGTCTCCGTGGAGTTGGAGCTCGCCCATTATGCCACTGCACATGGAAGGCTGCGGGGGAAACAGGGATAGAAAAATGGAGGAACCCCCCCCCGGACACAAGATGATGACAGGAATCCTGGCCCCACACCGACATCTGGCCATATTCTACATTCTAATTGAGAATAAGCAGTTTATTCTCTCAGTGTAAATTTATCCTTCTACACATCACTACCCTCCCATCCCAAAGCAGCTGTTGGAGAAGAGTCAGATTCCAAAATTAAATAGACCAATCGGAAAGCTCTGCATTCCTCATTCAATAACTGGTGTAAATAGCCTTGCAATACCTACAAATTAACAAAATGGTTCCAGAGATTTTAGCTCATATACATAAATTTATCAAACGATACCTACAAAATAAGGTACACTGCATAAATCGAATATGCAACAAGGGCAGTGTTTGGATAACTTTTTTTCATGCATACTTTTCGTGGTAACATCAGAGACAATTCACTATTGGCTACATTCCCTGTGCTACCCGTGAGGTCATCTGAGGTCACCACACTCATAAGGATAAAAAATGTATCCAACACTGTCTTGTTGCATACTCCCTATTTATCCTGTGTGGTCGTCAACAAAGTCCTCAGGTTGGATGTTGTGCCTGTTGACCCACCAGCTCTGTCTGCCACTACCACTACATCCTCATGCTAGAGGTCATCTAAGTGCACAGCCTAAGAAGGCCACTGACCATCATCCTGATGTGCACGGGATTTTTTTTCTCCACTTTACACCCTCTGACACTTGCACCTAGAACTGTGCCTTGCCTGTTATGGCATTGCGTGTGAACAGCAAACCCTGTGCAGAGGAGCAAGTTCTTCAACCCACTGCAGAGGGTCACTGTGGCAGTGGTGGTACAACTCAGAACCTGCTCTCCCCAAACCACTGCAGGTGTCACAGTGGTAGAGCTGGAACTCAGCGATAGTCTCTCCAGTCCACTGCAGGGGTCAGGGTGATGGTGGTGGTGAAACTCTGCACAAGACCTTCCCAACTCACTGCAGGTGTCATGGTGGGGGAGGTGGTGGTGGAACTCGGTGCCAGACCTCCCCAGCCCACTACAGTGGTCAAAGTGGTGAAACTTGGCACCAGACCTTCCCAGCCCACTACAGTGGTGAAAGTGGTGAAACTTGGCACCAGACCACCCCAGCCCACTACAGTGGTGAAAGTGGTGAAACTTGGCACCAGACCACCCCAGCCCACTGCATGGCTCACAGAGGTTGTGATGATGGTTGAACTCAGCATCAGGCCTAATTGCAGTCCCACTGCAGGGGTCTCTGTGGTGAGGGGAGGCACCTGGCACCAGCCCTCCCCAGCCCACTGCAAGGGGTCACTGTGGAGATGGTGCAGCTCAACACAAACGTTTCCCAACCCCACTCATGAGCCATTGTATAATAGGAATAATGCACTTCAGGGTGGGTGTTATGCCAGGATAACAAACCCTTCTTGGGATGTCATCCCAGCATAACACCCACACTCTGTTGTGTAATATTGTTTTAATAATATAGGGGTATTTTGAAACAAACACATAAACAGTACACTGAAGGTAACAGACTTCACGCCTGCCCACTTTTTTAATTCTATTAAAAAATGAGAAAAAAATCAAGGATTACATTCCCCTTCATGACATCTGAAATACCGCGGTACAGTGATGCCTCATTTCATTAATCACTCAGTAGTTTATAAGCTGAATTTTCAAGGTATGTCATTATAGTGAATAAATAAAACAAAACCACTAGAAATAGTTACCTTACTGCCCATCCAGAAATAACAATCCTGTTCCAAGTGTTACATACATATACGGATAAAGTATAAAGTAGGTTTTATATCAACAGGTTCTGGGCTCAGCACTAAGTCTAGCATTTACAATGAAAATCAATTCCCCCAACAAAATTAAATTGGAAAGCTTTGTGCGTTGCTACTATAAAACAGATTCAAAACCTTCAGATGCCATTTTTGGTAATACCTTTTCACAGAACAGTTTCTTTTTTTTTTGGTCCTTTGACCATTCCTGAGTTAATCAATACTCTTGGCATTTGCAATGCTGCTCTGACACATACATCTCCTTCTTCACCTTCAGAACAAGTAATGAACACAAAATGTTCTGTATGCCACTTGTGAGTTATTGGTCTTATCCTCGCATGTTAGGAAGAAATCTGAGCAGCCAATTACACATCCGCTGTGTGTGTGTGTGTGTGTGTGTGTGTGTGTAGATGTATTCATTGAAAAAAAACAGTTAAGGTTAAACCAACAAAAGTAGGAAAAGTGGTGTTAGAGCTTCATTAACACCCATTTCTCAAGGAGCAAAAGAACGAACCTTTACTGTTTTGTGCTGCCCTGAAGTCTTGGCAGCAATCAGGCCTGGGGTCCTCCTTGAGAGTCTCAACTGTAACTCTCCCCCATTCCATCAGCAAATAAGCTCAGATGTGCAGACTATATGAGAATGAGTGATCTTAGGGTTGATAACCCCAAGGAATACCCCTAAGTGTGATTTGCAAGACTCAGGAAAGCCAAAACCATAAAGTTTTTCTTCTTGCTGCTTGCAGGGTGGGGATGGGGTGTTAAAGAGTTAGAAACCCTAACCAGGGTGAGGATAAGGTATTAGAATTGAAAATCCTAACACCATATTTCCCTAATTTTGTCAGTTTAACCCTAACTGGTGCATTAGCAACAATTTTTTTGCAAGTTTTTTTTTTTTTTTTTTACAATGAATTTCCTTGCTTTTTAATATAGTAGAATCGTATCGTCATTGGGACCTGCGTGAACACAGCCATGTGATTACACAAGCCTCTGTGCCCAGTGCTTCCATTTATCCACATGCAGATGTGGATGTGGAAGCTCAGGGCTCTCTGGGTCCTGCACTTCTGTTCCTCCAGAAAAGCAATTTATGTGCTTCCCTATAATTTTTTTTGTACGGATGGATCATTTTCTGTTCTTATTTCTTAGGGGCTCAGTGTTATACTACTCATTAAGACATTTCTTTTTATATATACATTGTCCCTTAGCTCCAAAGTCTGGCAGAGTTATAACCTGTTTAAGTTTCATTGTCATCCTATATGAACTGTCAAATTTCAATTTGTTTTTTTTTTTTTTTAATGGCCCGTACATTTTTTTCTAGAAGGGGGTGTTATGTGTTAGTGCTGTAGTACTTTATTTTGATATATAGATTGCCCCTTAACTGTGTATATTAACAGAATCATGGTTTGTTAAAATTTTTATGTAGAAAAATACAAAGTGCAAAATCTTTTTTTATATAAGGGGATCTATTTTTGTTAGATTGTATCGTTCATATGAAAAACGATTCCTTCATACGAAAAAAGAAAATGAAAAAAAATAAATAAATAAACTCTGAGTCCAAATTCTTCTTTCGTATGAAGGGAATCTTTTTTCGTATGGCCTTATTTTTGTTTCATATGGCCACACGAAAAAAGAAATTCAGGACATGAAAAGATTTTAAAATGTGTTTAAAACACATTGCTGGGTGATTTTACTAAAAACTAACTACAGAATCCACATAAGGGGGTCCCGATTAGCAAGATACATGGGTTGGTGTAGGATATCATGTTTATGGCTTTTCAAAAAAAATTGGGGAGAAAAAAACAGAAACAAGATGGTAGCCATACGAGAAAAGATTACCCCCATATGAAACATAATCTTTTATTGTATGGGCCGAACTCTTTTTTCGTATGAAACAGCTACCCAAAAGGCTGTACTGAGCATGCTCAGAACCAAAAGTTTAAATCCTTATAACTCTGGAACCAATTAACAGTTTTTCTCCAAACCAGAAAAAGGCAGCAGCGTCACCCAAGCACTTTCTACCCTGAAAATTTCAGAGCAAAATTCCAAACCATTTGGGCACTAGGCGATGACAAAGAAAACAGCAAAAAAAACTGGATTGTTTCACTTTTTACGCTATCTAGCTCTTGGAATCTGCACTTTTGACCAAAACGAAACTTGGCAAGTCAAGAGACCTTGGCTCTGAGACTGCGCATACCAAATTTCGTGCAAATCTGTTGAACGTGGTGAAGCTATTAAAGTGCAAAGTTGAAGGTTTAATATTAAACAGTCTACGCAACTCTAACTATAATATACCATACATACACATATATAAATGTACAAATATTGACTGGAGTTGAGGGCTATAGTGTGAAAACCTTGACTCTGAGGGATAAACTACTTCTTGACAATTGTTACATTGCCTGAAGCTGAAAGCTGCGTGCAATAAGAACTACTGGAAGGCAACAGTTTATCCTGAGTGGCTCAAGGTTTTCACACTATAGCCTAAAAGGACTTCAGTCAATATCTGTTTTATAAAACCGTCCTGCCCCATCCCCTTACATTTATACAATGTAACTTTTCTTGCCTTGTTTCTTGGGTTAATGTGATGAGAGATTGTAATCTGGGTGCACTCCACTTTTTAGTGTGGTTTGCTGTTGTAAACATCCATTCTAGTCCAGCCATGCTAGTGGTAACCCTTCCCAAGCATCCATTGCCTGGTGCTAATGGTGTCCTCCTACACATCCATTTTGTGGTGCTTGCTCCCCCCCCCAAACATCCATTCCCTAGTCCTAGTGCTGCCCCCTTCCCCATCCATTCCCTAGTCCTAGTGCTGCCCCCTTCCCCAACCCCATATCCATGTTGTGCTGGTAAAACCCGAAACATTTATTCCCTGGTGCTAGTGGTGCCCTCCAAACATCGATTTTGTGGTGTTTGTTTCCCCCAAACATCCCTTCACCTGGTGCTAGTTGTCTTCACCCCATCACAGTTGTGGTAGTTATTTAAAAAAAAAAGATTCTGTGTTAAGTCTAGTGGTCCACTCACTTCCCAATTTTGCAAGTCCCTTCCTGCTCTGTATGCAGCACATTCTGTAAACTCCGAAGTAGAAGCAGTATTTACCTGATGGCACTCATGTCCGCTACAGGCTGTTGAATGATGATCACAATATTACGTGACTTTCATTTTTAATGTTTCCTTATCGACATCAATTTAGAAACATTAAAAATGAAAGTCATACACTACTGTTATAAAGTGGGTGGTAGCAGACATGACCGCCACCAAATAGATACTGCCACTACTTCCCACTGTAACCCCCCTACAAATGGGGGTTCCCGAAAAGTTTTCCTTGAGCTTGCCTAAGTGCTCACTGCCAGGCTGGTGTCCTGCGTTTTAGCAGTTTAAATGTGATTGCCAGAGAGTGCCTGTATAGCCTCTGTGTACTGTGTCTTTAAGAGCTGCCTGGATTGCAGTCATAAGTAATCTGAGAGGGAGCTCTGTTGAAAGATGTAACTATTTGCTGAAAAACATTTAGAGTGATAATGATAATGTAGTTTGTCTAACCTGCCTTCTTTGCAGCAAGGACTGTTTTGTTTATCTCCACTCTCTTGGTCCTGGACTGCGAATTGGACCAATCAGTTCTGGTGGGACCCTCAAAATCTGTAGGAACTGTAGTTTTGGGCTTTTGGCGTCTTTTTGCACCTGAAGGGGGAGCCTTTGTTGTGACTGACAAACAGATCAGCCAACCAAACCTTTTTGACTCTGGGGGAAAGTCCCTGGCATGCTGGCAGTTGAGTCAGATCTCAGTTGGGAGTCGAATGAGCAAGAGCTTGAGACAGTCAAGTAGTTGTCTGAGTAGTTTCACGTGGGAGAACTGTGGAAAGGCCTGAGTTGTGGCCTGCATGTCTGCCTGCTGCCCCTGAGAGGGAGAGAAGAGAATTATTTCGGGCTAAATCCAAGTTTGTGAGAATGAAGTAAGCCACTGATTTTTTTACCAGGCTCATACCTGAAGAAAACCAAAGATTTGCTTGAATGCGATCAGCCTGTCAGGATTTCAGCTGCTTTTGAATCCCCGCTTGTGCAGAGACTTTCTATGATCGCGGACCGGAGAGTGGTTTGCCTGGTACAGTAGAATTTCCTTACATGTAAATGTGCTGTGTATTGAAAGTGGGTCATGATTTGGTTCCCCACTGTGTGAACTGTGTTCTGCTTGCTGGTACCATAGAATCCTTTACATGTAAATGTGCTGTGTATTTAAAGTGGGTCATGATTTGGTTCCCCACTGTGTGAACTCTCTTCTGCTTGCTGGAAGCTTTATACAGCCTAATAGGACTGAATCCGCATTCATCTCCATTCGGCCTGGGTCATGCCACGCTGGCCCTGCCAGACTACCCCACTGCACAGAGAAAGCCACCGACGAGAGACCTGCCTGGGGATCAGCTCCCTGCTCCACGCCTGAACAGTAATGACGCCTCGGCGAATTGTGTGGGCCCTGCTTCTCCTGGCACTCCAGATTAACCACCTGCTGTCTCGATTTTCGTCCAGCCTGTGTCCAGTCTTGGGTATCGTGGGTAACCATCAGGTAGCTCCCTGCAACAACAGCCTAATCTAAAAGTGTGTCATCTGATTGTCTTGTTGTTTTCTTTTCATGAACTGAGCCCTCCAGCTCCGGATTACAAATAGTGTGTGTTGTGCGTGTTGTTTTCTTCCACCACAGGGCCCCAACCAGCTGCAACATTCCTGGCTAGCCCACCATTCTCCATCTGGGTACCCAGAGTGTGTGACTGTTTATGGACCCTGAAGTGCATGCGTAACTGTTTGATTGAAGAGTCTTTAACCAAATTAATCTGATTACGCCCCTCCCTTGTTCAAGCCCCCTAAATAAATCAGATCTAACTCTTTTTTGCATTTACCCTGACTGTAGTTCCAGTTTGTGCAAGAGTACTGTACTGCTGTTATTTGCTGTGTATAACCTTGTTTTACAGGGGGTGCCCAAGGCCGAGCCAGAGGAAAGCCCTGGTGGTAAGTGCAAACAGTGTGGGTACTTGTGTGGTGTATCAGGGCTATTGTGAAAGTGATTATTATGTATTGTTCTGGCCACTAGTAAGGAAAGAGGGGGGTTACAGTGTCCTGGAGGGCTGTGCCCAGGTTAGCCTGACCACTACCAATCCTGACCTCTGGGTGGAGGCACCCGTTTCAGAACTCAGGCCCCTTAACCTGCTACTAGCTAAGCAGGCAGGGGTAGTAGCCCTTGGGATAGCGCCACCTAGGGGTTACACTAGTGTACAGAATGTGCTCTGTTCAGAGCAGGGACGGACCTAGCAAAATTGGGAAGCAGGTGGGTCACCAGACTACCAGGGAATCCTTTTTATATATAACTACTGAAACCAGGATGGGGCAGTGGTAGCACCAGAAAGACAATAAGAAAAACTTGGCAAAATGGGTGCTCAAGATGCAGCTGGCAGCGGACAGAAGCATCAGGTAAATACTGTCCATGTCATGTCAGATGAATCTAATAGATTTCTTTGACTGAGTGACCAAAGTAATAGACCAGGGAGGGGCTGTGGATATGACCTACCTAGACTTTAGCAAAGCATTTGACACAGTCCCGCACAAAAGATTAATAAGTTAGCCAGTTTGGGAGTGGGTCCCAGGGTGGTAGCCTGGGTAGCAAACTGGCTGCACAACAGGACACGGAAGGTAATACTGAGTGGCACACATTCCGAACAAAAGGGGGTCACTAGTGGAGTACCTCAGGGCTCAGTACTGGGTCCAGTCCTCTTTAACATCTTTATAGGTGACATTGCAGAGGGTCTGGAGGGAAAGGTATGCCTCTTTGCACATGATACAAAGATCTGTAACAGAGTTGATACACAAGGGGGGGTAGAAAGAATGAGAAGGGACTTGGCAAGGTTGGAGGAATGATCAGACATATGGCAACTTAGATTCAATGCAAAGAAGTGCAAAGTAATGCACCTGGGAAACAAAAACCCAGGAGAAGAGTATACAATAGCAGGGGAGTTACTAACAACAACAAAAATGGAACAGGACTTGGGGGTAGTCATATCGGATGATCTAAAGGTGGGTAAGCAATGTGAGAAGTCAGTGAGGAGAGCCAGGGGATACTGGGATGCATAGGAAGGGCATCACAAGTAGAAAAGGAAGTGGTTATCCTCTGTACAGACAGTTGGTGAGACCCCATCTGGAGTACTGTGTGCAGTTTTGGAGACCTCATCTACGCAAGGACATAGACAGGATGGAAGCAGTCCAGAGGAGGGCAACTAAAATGGTGCAGGGTCTGCATCAGAAATCATATGAAGAGAGACTGAGAGAGCTTAATATGTATACTCTTGATGAAAGGAGGGACAGGGGGACATGATAGAAACGTTCAAGTACCTCAAGGGAATCAACAAAGTCCAGGAGGGTAGCATCTTTCAGAAAAAGAGATGTGTAAGAACAAGGGGACATAATTTAAAAATACAGAGGGGGGACGCTCAGGGGTAATGTGAGGAAATCTTTTTTTATGGAGAGAGTGGTGGATGCGTGGAACTGCCTTCCTGGGGAGGTTGTTGGGGCTAAAACAGTGGGGGAATTCGAACATGCATGGGACAGACACAAGGCAATTGTAGTGGGGGGGTGGCAGGAAGTAGGATGTTGGTTAACTAGAATCTGCAGCTTATCCGGTAGATAGGGAAATGGGCAGACTGGGTGGGCCAAGTGGTCCTTATCTGCCGTCAAAGTTTATGTTTCTATGTCGCAAGAGAACGGAAGGGACCATAGTGCATGGAGGGTATGGAATCAAATGGGAAGGGCTGGGAGGAACCAGTAGCATCATTTATATTTAAAAAACCCAGGAGCACTGGCAATACAGGGAGCTGATGCTAGCTTTTGGCTGGGCAGGGAGTGTGATGAAGGAAAGGTGACTGACAGGCTGGCTAGGCAATAGTTCAAAAGAATATTGCCCAGTCAAGTGAACTACTGACCAGTTTCAATCTGAGCTATTGACCAGTTTTGGCTTGAAACTGGTCAACAGTTCAAAATCCTTCAATGCCATTTGACTGGTTCTGGACCAATCGGAGGCCAGGATTTTTCTTAAGGTTTTATAAAGACAGACAGATAGAGATACACACAGTTATACAGATAGATAGAGATATACATGATAGACAGACAGATAGATAAAATCATTAAAAAAAATGTTAATGCAGACATTAGGGTTGAAGAACACAAAGAGAACAAAGGAAATGAAAAAAATTAGGATTTGGAGTCTCAAGAGTCTTGGCAAATTGATGACGTGGTGTTCCTTGTGGGGTTCAACCCTAACACCCACCACCTCCCCCCTGCCCCTACCTTGTGATCCAGCACAAGCTACAGGTCCAGCCCCTTGCACCAAAGTCTGGTGCATGAAGATATAAACAAGTGTGGCTCTCAACATGTTGCCTGCAATGCCAGCCCAGTGGCGCTGAGGGTTGAGGCGCTGGATGCCACACCGGTGACCTGGGTTCGGGAACGAGCCCAGGGTGCCAGGGGTTGGCAGGGGAGGGAAGGGATCGAGCGTCCAGAGGACAGCTCTCTGTTCCCTGGGGAGGGTTGTGGGGATGCACCGCACTGCAGTGGTACCTGGCAGCAGTTGGGGCAGCGCAAGCAAGCGGTGCCAGCATAGTAAGGGGGTGGAGTTTGACAGGCGGCAGCATGTCATGCCCAGCCGCCATTTCATGTCCGAACTCCACAGGGCGAACAAAGAAAAATTCCCTTACCTTGGGGAAAGGTGATGGCGCTGCCTCCCGGACCACACTCCCAATGTTGGTCACTCTCCTCACTCCTACCGGTGGCTCCCTGACCCGGTACTCTACACTGCAGATAGAGCACCCTGGGCAGATAGGGCGGCCCTTCCCCATGGGGGTTCAGATCTGGGGGTTTCACCAGGGTCGGGGAGAGGAGTTTCAGGAGGCTTCACAGCGGGAGGTAGAGACTAGGCAAGGCAGTCGTCGGAGAAAGTCCCCTCGGTGTAGGTGCCAGAAATAAAGTGTAAAAAATAAAAAAAACATGTGGCCTGCAGAACCAGTCATAACTTCCTTTGTGCACGGCTCTGTGGAGCCTGCACAATACAGGAGATAATTTACAACTTTCTTAGCACAGGGTCAAGGGCCCTACTCAAAGCATGACATAATTAATACATTTTCTTTTCACAAAGAAGGAGATCATTCATTACTTTTTTCACACAATCAACACATGCTCCAGACCTGTAGCATATCCTTGGATCAGGAGGCTAGGGACTTGGGTGGGAGGAGTGGGCATTAGGATTGAAAACAAAGGAACACCACACCACTGAGTTACCAAGACTCAAGAGACTCGCTTCTATTTTTTCATTTCCTTCTTTTTCCATTTTGCATTTCTCAACCCTAATGTCTACATTAATGTAGTTTTTTGCAATGAATTTCCGTTTTTTTGTGATAGTGGATCATAACCTCAATCATGCAGGTCTGTGATCTGCACAAAACAGAGTAAAAAAGAATATCTGATATACTAAGAGTCAAAATAAAATGAATGACAGTTTGATATGCGTACTAAAATATAGTCACACTTACTAAAACAGCCTCACCCAAGTTATATGTTCTCTACTTTCTTTTTGTTATTGCTGCTGTTATAAAGCGGTCAGGATATTTACCTAGCTCCACCAGACAGATTCAACGATCTAGGTCATACAACAGAAACAGAGATAGCTGTTATTGTATGTTAGAGCAGGGAAGGACAACAGGTTTTGTACTGTCTCAAAGAAAATACCAGATTTACATAAGTTTCCCTTTTTCTATTTAGTTTGTAGCTTACTTAAGGACTGCCTGGAGATCGGACTCATTTTATTTTGGAACTCGGTCATGCCCTCTCAGTGGGAGGCTACTACTTGGTAACGCGAGTAAATGATAGGATTCTGTCCGTGAGCTCATGTAATTGTATACAATGCCAAATGATTGTTCTGGTTTTAGTTCTCTGCTCCTACTATAGTTTCTGTATGACCACTGCAATACAGAAGAGTAAAAAAATATTTTGCAATAAACAGTACCTGTGAATCTTACTTTCACATTACTTTATCGACCACTCAAACCAAAGAAAACCACCTCACCTCAGTTTTCTGTTTTCAGCACACAACGAATGTTTTCTAAACAGTTTTGTGACTGCAACCTGTCACAAAATCTAAATTTTAACTTCATGAACCCTTTCCTGAAGTGCTGAAACAGTAAAATAAATAAAAAAAAGTTTTGTGAAAATTCACTTATCTTTAAAATGGTAAATTTTTACTACAGTGCATGTGCAAAAACCGAACACAGTTTTACAAATATCTCAAAACCAGTAAAAGTTAAGCAAAAGCTGATTATCAAAAAAATCATCTTTGGACCAAATTCTATCAAACCTGAAAGGTTCAGATTTGAAATCCCAGACATTTCAAAGCTATTGAGCAAAACTCTTCATGTTGGCAAATTGATGCATTTTCAACCTTCTAGAACTTTGCACCCCCTTCACCGACTGTTACCAAATTTACAGGGCCCAGATCCTGGCACCGACTCTACGCATGTGATAAAAATAAAGGAATACCTGCAAAAACGTAATATATGCCATTGCCTCAAGTAGACCTCATTTTCAGTGCTAAACTGCAGCTAGTCTAGTTGCCATTACCCAACTTAACTGCACTAAACATCTGTCATCTCCCCTTCTCATGTTTTGAGACCTTAACTGTTTACTATGTATACCTTACCATGTACAGTATACCTCTGCTGCACTATGTAAGCTTGCTAGTCATATAACTTTCCTGCACCACCTGATGTATTTATTTTTCCATTGTATCATGTTACTGTACCATGCACTGCATTTTTCATACCAATATAACATGTTGCAGTATTATACATTCTACATGTAGTATCTGGGTTGTGCCTGAAAAAAGGCACCTGACACCGTTGCACCCACCCTGCGAACAAAGAATAAATAAAACATCTGGTGAATCGGTTAAACGTTGGCCAAGCTATTAAGGTACAAAAATTGGATTTAACATTTAACTCTCACTCAACTGTAATATACAGGCACTATAGTGCCTAATATGATATATACATACTGTGTATCGCATACATTAGGGTTACAAATTCACAAAATATTTTTCAACCCCTAATATCGACCAGCTCCCCCACTCCCTACCCTTGTGACCCAGGGCCAAGCTGCAGGGCTGGGGCCATTCCCCACTGGTCTGCTACTTCAAGTTACAGGTCTGAACCATGCCCCACTGGTCTGTTACTTCAAGTTACAGGTCTGAGGCCATGCCCCACTGGTCTGCTACTTCAAGTTACAGGACTGAGACCATGCCTCACTGGTCTGCTACTTCAAGTTACAGGTCTGAGGCCATGCCCCACTGGTCTGCTACTTCAAGTTACAGGTCTGGGCCATGCCCCACTGGTCTGCTACTTCAAGTTACAGGTCTGGGCCATGCCCCACTGGTCTGCTACTTCAAGTTACAGGTCTGGGGCCATGCCCCACTGGTCTGCTATTTCAAGTTACAGGTCTGGGCCATGCCCCACTGGTCTGCTATTTCAAGTTACAGGTCTGGGGCCATGCCCCACTGGTCTGCTATTTCAAGTTACAGGTCTGGGGCCATGCCCCACTGGTCTGCTATTTCAAGTTACAGGTCTGGGGCCATGCCCACTGGTCTGCTACTTCAAGTTACAGGTCTGGGGCCATGCCCCACTGGTCTGCTACTTCAAGTTACACGTCTGGGGCCATGCCCACTGGTCTGCTACTTCAAGTTACAGGGCTGGGGCCATGCCCCACTGGTCTGCTTGCCCACTGGTCTGCTACTTCAAGTTACAGGTCTGGGGCCATGCCCCACTGGTCTGCTACTTCAAGTTACAGGCTGGGGCCATGCCCCACTGGTCTGCTACTTCAGTTACAGGTTGGGCCATGCCCCACTGGTCTGCTACTTCAAGTTACAGGTCTGGGGCCATGCCCACTGGTCTGCTACTTCAAGTTACAGGTCTGGGGCCATGCCCCACTGGTCTGCTACTTCAAGTTACAGGACTGGGGCCATGCCCACTGGTCTGCTACTTCAAGTTACAGGTCTGGGGCCATGCCCCACTGGTCTCTCTATTTCAGTTACAGGTCTGGGGCCATGCCCACTGGTCTGCTATTTCAGTTACAGGTCTGGGGCCATGCCCCACTGGTCTGCTACTTCAAGTTACAGGTCTGGGGCCATGCCCCACTGGTCTGCTACTTCAAGTTACAGGTCTGGGGCCATGCCCCACTGGTCTGCTACTTCAAGTTACAGGTCTGGGGCCATGCCCCACTGGTCTGCTACTTCAAGTTACAGGTCTGGGGCCATGCCCCACTGGTCTGCTATTTCAAGTTACAGGACTGGGGCCATGCCCCACTGGTCTGCTATTTCAGTTACAGGTCTGGAGCCATGCCCCACTGGTCTGCTATTTCAAGTTACAGGTCTGGGGCCATGCCCCACTGGTCTGCTATTTCAAGTTACAGGTCTGGGGCCATGCCCCACTGGTCTGCTACTTCAAGTTACAGGTCTGGGGCCATGCCCCACTGGTCTGCTACTTCAAGTTACAGGTCTGGGGCCATGCCCCACTGGTCTGCTACTTCAAGTTACAGGTCTGGGGCCATGCCCCACTGGTCTGCTATTTCAAGTTACAGGTCTGGGGCCATGCCCCACTGGTCTGCTATTTCAGTTACAGGTCTGGGGCCATGCCCACTGGTCTGCTATTTCAGTTACAGGTCTGGGGCCATGCCCCACTGGTCTGCTATTTCAAGTTACAGGTCTGGGGCCATGCCCCACTGGTCTGCTATTTCAAGTTACAGGTCTGGGGCCATGCCCACTGGTCTGCTATTTCAAGTTACAGGTCTGGGGCCATGCCCCACTGGTCTGCTATTTCAAGTTACAGGTCTGGGGCCATGCCCCACTGGTCTGCTATTTCAAGTTACAGGTCTGGGGCCATGCCCCACTGGTCTGCTACTTCAAGTTACAGGTCTGGGGCCATGCCCCACTGGTCTGCTATTTCAAGTTACAGGTCTGGGGCCATGCCCACTGGTTCTGCTACTACAGGGTCTGGGCCATGCCCACTGGTCTGCTACTTCAAGTTACAGGTCTGGGGCCATGCCCCACTGGTCTGCTACTTCAAGTTACAGGTCTGGGGCCATGCCCCACTGGTCTGCTATTTCAAGTTACAGGTCTGGGGCCATGCCCCACTGGTCTGCTACTTCAAGTTACAGGTCTGGGGCCATGCCCCACTGGTCTGCTACTTCAAGTTACAGGTCTGGGGCCATGCCCCACTGGTCTGCTACTTCAAGTTACAGGTCTGGGGCCATGCCCCACTGGTCTGCTACTCAAGTTACAGGTCTGGGGCTATGCCCCACTGGTCTGCTATTTCAAGTTACAGGTCTGGGGCCATGCCCCACGGTCTCTATTTCAGTTACAGGTCTGGGGCCATGCCCCACTGGTCTGCTATTTCAAGTTACAGGTCTGGGGCCATGCCCCACTGGTCTGCTACTTCAGTTACAGGTCTAGGGCCATGCCTCACTGGTCTGCTACTTCAAGTTACAGGTCTGGGGCCATGCCCCACTGGTCTGCTACTTGTTACAGGTCTGGGGCCATGCCCCACTGGTCTCTATTCAGGTTACATGTCTGGGGCCATGCCCCACTGGTCTGCTACTTCAAGTTACAGGTCTGGGCCATGCCCCACTGGTCTGCTACTTCAAGTTACAGGTCTTGGGCCATGCCCCACCGGTCTGCTACTTCAAGTTACAGGTCTGGGGCCATGCCCCACTGGTCTGCTATTTCAAGTTACATGTCTGGGGCCATGCCCCACTGGTCTGCTATTTCAAGTTACATGTCTGGGGCCATGCCCCACTGGTCTGCTACTTCAAGTTACAGGTCTGGGGCCATGCCCTACTAGTCTGCTACTTCAGGTTACAGGTCTAGGGCCATGCCTCACTGGTCTGATACTTCAAGTTATAGGTCTGGGGCCATGCCCCACTGGTCTGCTACTTCAAGTTACAGGTCTGGGGCCATGCCCCACTGGTCTGCTACTTCAAGTTACAGGTCTGGGGCCATGCCTCACTAGTCTGCTACTTCATGTTACAGGTCTGGGGCCATGCCTCACTGGTCTATTTCAAGTTACAGGTCTGGGGCCATGCCCCACTGGTCTGCTACTTCAGGTTACATGTCTGGGGCCATGCCCCACTGGTCTGCTACTTCAAGTTACAGGTCTGCGGCCATGCCCCACTGGTCTGCTACTTCAAGTCACAGGTTTGGGCCATGCCCCACTGGTCTGCTACTTCAAGTTACAGGTCTGAGGCCATGCCCCACTGGTCTGCTATTTCAAGTTACAGGACTGGGGCCATGCTCCACTGGTCTGCTATTTCAAGTTACAGGTGTGGGCCATGCCCCACTGGTCTGCTATTTCAAGTTACAGGACTGGGGCCATGCTCCACTGGTCTGCTATTTGAAGTTACAGGTCTGGGGCCATGCCCCACTTGTCTGCTATTTCAAGTTACAGGTCCAAGCCCATGCCCCACTGGTCTGCTATTTCAAGTTACAGGTCTGGGGCCATGCCCCACTGGTCTGCTATTTCAAGTTACAGGACTGGGGCCATGCTCCACTGGTCTGCTATTTGAAGTTACAGGTCTGGGGCCATGCCCCACTTGTCTGCTATTTCAAGTTACAGGTCCGAGGCCATGCCCCACTGGTCTGCTATTTCAAGTTACAGGTCTGGGGCCATGCCCCACTGGTCTGCTATTTCAAGTTACAGGACTGGGGCCATGTCCCACTGGTCTGCTATTTCAAGTTACAGGTCTGGGGCCATGCCCCACTGGTCTGCTATTTCAAGTTACAGGACTGGGGCCATGCTCCACTGGTCTGCTATTTGAAGTTACAGGTCTGGGGCCATGCCCCACTTGTCTGCTATTTCAAGTTACAGGTCCGAGGCCATGCCCCACTGGTCTGCTATTTCAAGTTACAGGTCTGGGGCCATGCCCCACTGGTCTGCTATTTCAAGTTACAGGACTGGGGCCATGTCCCACTGGTCTGCTATTTCAAGTTACATGTCTGGGGCCACGCCCCACTGGTCTGCTATTTCAAGGTACAGGTCTGGGCCATGCCCCACTGGTCTGCTACTTCAAGTTACAGGTCTGGGGCCATGCCCCACTGGTCTGCTACTTCAAGTTACATGTCTGGGGCCATGCCCCACTGGTCTGCTATTTCAAGTTACAGGACTGGGGCCATGCCCCAGTGGTCTTCTATTTCAATTTACAGGTCTGGGGCCATGGTCTACTACTTCAAGTTACAGGTCTGGGGCCATGCCCCACTGGTCTGCTATTTCAAGTTACAGGTCTGGGGCCATGGTCTGCTATTTCAAGTCTCAGGTCTGGGGCCATGCCCCACTAGTCTGCTATTTCAAGTTACATGTCTGGGGCCATGCCCCACTGGTCTGCTATTTCAAGTTACAGGTCTGGGGCCATGCCCCACTGGTCTGCTATTTCAATTTACAGGTCTGGGGCCATGGTCTACTACTTCAAGTTACAGGTCTGGGGCCATGCCCCACTGGTCTGCTATTTCAAGTTACATGTCTGGGGCCATGCCCCACTGGTCTGCTATTTCAAGTTACAGGTCTGGGGCCATGGTCTGCTACTTCAAGTTACAGGTCTGGGCCATGCCCCACTGGTCTGCTACTTTAAGTTACAGGTCTGCGACCATGCCCCACTGGTCTGCTACTTCAAGTTACAGGTCTGGGGCCATGCCCCACTAGTCTGCTACTTCAAGTTACAGGTCTAGGGCCATGCCTCACTGGTCTGCTATTTCAAGTTACAGGTCTTGGGCCATGCCCCACTGGTCTGCTACTTCAAGTTACAGGTCTGGGGCCATGCCCCACTAGTCTGCTACTTCAAGTTACAGGTCTGGGGCCATGCCCCACTGGTCTGCTACTTCAAGTCACAGGTCTGGGCCATGCCCCACTGGTCTGCTACTAGAAGGTACAGGTCTGGAGCCATGCCCCACTGGTCTGCTACTTCAAGGTACAGGTCTGGGGCCATGCCCCACTGGTCTGCTACTTGAAGTTACAGGTCTGGGGCTATGTGCCACTGGTCTGCTATTTCATGTTACAGGTCTGGAGCCGTGGCCCATAGGTGACCCATAGCTGTCTTGTTTAATGTAGGGCCATACACAAAGAAGCAGACTCATGGGGCACAGTCCTAAACCTGTACCTTCCTTGATGCGGTCAAAGAAACATATCTGTGGTGCACAGACCAAACCCTATGTGCCCTAAGTTAATGAGCAGACATCTGTGGCACAATCCCAGGCCTGTAGCATGCTTCACATAGGGCCCAAGCAGCACACCCAGGGGGCACAACTTGGTGTATGCAGCTGGAAGTAGAAGACCCATGGGGCTTAGCCCCAGATCTATCGCTTACACCTGTGGCTTGTGGAACCAGACACAGGGGTCATGTCCACAGACATGTAGCTTGAGGGAAACCATTGGATATGGTCCCAGACCTGTAGCTTAGCCTTGAGTCATTTATCCATATCCACTGTAAAGCAGGTGGTAATGCAGGAAGGCCTTTTATGGAGTGCAGATGACCTTGTGAAATCTCAAGATGCAGCATCAACTTTTATTATTATTCGGGCTGAGGGTCAGCTGGAATGGACAAACCTACTTGTTTAATGACCGGCATGATATGATGGAGTTGCTAAAGAAAATAAAAGCTGAACAATGTCGACCCAAAAATACTGTAGACTCAGACATGTTGGACTCAAACTGACTCAAAGACTTGCTCAACAAGGAGGTTGTAAGTGCTGTGTGTTTTCCAGGTGGGGATGTGACTTCTGTAGGGGGACTAGAGAGAAAGTGCTGAGTTTATTTGGTTCTAGGGTGAGAGGAGATTCAGTAATGTACTTTTGTACAGGGGACTTAATTCCTGGACTACAATTTTATCATGGCAGTTCTTGCCTTGACCACTTGTTTTATTTTTCAATATATAAATATATATATATATATATATATATATATATATATATATATATATATATATATATATGGGATATTCAATTGCCTGACTCAAAATATGCATTTTATCTGCAAGTGTGTGTGTGTGTGTGCGTTGGGGGGGCATAACTCATGAATGGCAGAATCACAAGTGAGTTATAAAAGTCCTACCAGCTCATAAGTGATGATAAACTGCATATTTTGAGTCTGACCATTGCATTTTGATTTATACAACATGAGTTTACTAGTTATAGACTGTAAACCTGCTGTTTGTTTAAGACTGAACTGTTTCTCTTTGATTTCAACTGCTGGCTTCCTTGCACCAATAAACAAGTCTGATGTCATCGGCACTGTGACAGCTGTAGTTCAGCAGTACTCTGCTGTGATGAAACGAACCTTCAATATACCAATTATGACAAAGCTAACAACGAGATATCATAGTATCCTTAGGTGAACTATACAGATATTACTTGTTATCTTGCCATTTTTATCTCTACTGGTGGTGTAGAAATCAAATTAATCTGAACAATAATGTCTTGTGCAGGAAATGAAAATCTTAGATCTAGCTTTTGAAGTTAAACAATCATCTTCTAACCATTTTTAAAAAAAAAAGTAAACACCAGTGCAATATCTTCTAACCAATTTTTAAAAAGAAAACACCAGCACAACAATACAACAGAAAAATAACTAACAAGTCACACAGACGTCCCGTACTGCTCAGATGCAGACAGCCTAGCCCGCTGTAAGTCCAAAGCATCAGCACCCCTCCCCCAATTCCATTTTGGACATTCAGCAGAAGTAATCTGCCTCAATGTGCTGTGTCCGATTTGATCTATCCCTCCCTACGCTGGCACACTCTGCGGATACTCCTTGAGCCCCGGATTTCCATTTTACTGATATAATGATGTCATAATAGGACAGTGTGCCCTGCCTGAAAGAAGAGGTGCCGTAAAAACTTTTTTTTTTGGGGTCAAAACAGCCGTGTATCCAACTTTGGATGTCACTTAAGTCTTTTGAAAGATAAAATACTTTCCGGATCCCAAATTTATGAATTTGTATGAAACTCTTTCTAACATTGTGCAGTTTACGCAACCAGACACCACTGTAAACAAGGTCTGCGCAGTGCTTTTTTTTATCCTAAATAAACTGAAATGAAATGCAGGTTTGGAAGTCTGTATTCTAAAAGACACAGTTACTTTGGAAGTTAACCTGAACATTTTAATGTTTAATTTTGTTGCAATATGAAGCAATTTGTTTTACTTGACCATTGATATGCACACTATTTGAGCTTAGACAAATCTCTGCTCCGTTTGCTAAGGTAAAGCTTGAATTGTTGCCTATTATGTACTCTGTTCATATGCATACTCATGCAGCTGCCAAATTGTTACTAGTGCCTTATGTAGAATGCTGTTCGAAGCATTGCTTTACTTTGGTTCAATCTCTCAGCCTAATGTACTGCCTTTCTGGGCCTGGGTCATGCCTGAAAAAGGTCTGACTGGACCAGTGCACCTACTCAGTTAATTAATCAATCAATCAATAAATGAATATACTGATATCATACAGTTTTATTCATAAAAAATCATCCATTTAGGACTACTATGCTAGCACAATTGATGTGACCCGTCTATTCCTTTTTTTTTTTTTAATTTGGAAAGTTTTGGGTTTGTTGTTTTTCCAGTTCTATTTATGCCTCCTTCCATCTGCCGAATGGGACATCTTTCGGCCTGCACCTGTCCTCCCGAGGCTCCCTACCTGGAGTGCTGGCATTCCCAGTCCACCCACGATACAACACTCAGTCATTTCACCCTCAGTAACCTCCTCCCCAAGGTGGGGTTGTCTGCAGCTCCTCGGTGACTCTCTTCACCATCTAATCACCCTCAGTAGTGGAGGTGAAGGCTGAAGGAATCCAGGCCCAGGTAGGCAAGGCCCAGCGACTGACGTGGGGGGGAAGCATGGTGTGGCATCACCTTCCCAGCTGGTGGCATTTTCACTTTTTCTGTTTCTCAGAAGGAGCGGATGTGCAGTGACATGACTGTGTACACTGTGGCGCAGAACACGCTGATGTCCACCGTTTCTCCACTCCTAAATCTGCTGGTCCCAAGTACTCTTCACCACCACCAGTCACCGCTAGGGACCAGTCAAATGCAAAATACAGTTTCCTTCCTATAAATTCAACTGTTTGTGACTATGCCAGCAGAACTGGATGTGGCCTGTCTACTATTTTCCCTCTGTTGAGACTCAGGTATTCCCTCTCCTTTATTTTGGAAATTCTGTCCCCTTATTTTTGGAAGTTATTTACTTATGAACTGGAACGAACTGACATTCTAGCTACAAAGGAAACAGCTAGTAAGGGGCGGTCTCACATTTTCACTTGTTAGTAGAAGCAACAGATCACTGAACTCAAAAACCAAGGCTGACATTGTTTCCACAGCTGGTGCCTGCTTGATCGTTCAACAGTTCTCCCTGGCAGTTCCTAAATGCACATAAAGAGTGATGATTGTTACTAAGGACTTGGCAATCAAGACTAGCACTTGGCAACAAACCAGTATGACCATCAAAAAAAAAAAAAAAGGATTACGAAGTTAATATTTTTCCCACGATTCCTCACAAGTAGCCTAAGACTCGGCATTTATTTTAAGATAATGCATGCTGTACTCTTTTTCCAACATCTACACAAGTGAGAGCTCAGCAACCAGCTCTCCTGTTTACAACACTATCAAATGGTGAGGAACAGCGTGCCGCTGAAATCTGAGGATGCCAGCAGTATGTCCAGCAAGCTGGTGTCCTTCCTAATTTTCCCCCTTTCTTGAGCCAAGTCTGGAACGTCATCTCGCCGTTTTCCCCAAGGCAGACTTTATTCCCATAGCCAAGTGACAAGCACTGTCGGAATAATCTACAGACGCACTGCATGCTGCACAGTGCGAAGGTCATTCCGAGTACAAGCAAGGGGCAGCAAGAAGCAGAACTCAGTGCCCTGCTGTTTTCAAACAGCCACTACTCAGGAAAGCAGAACTCAAGACAGAATAGGCCCAGCTTGTTCCAAATGAATGTTAAGGCCTCAAATGAGCCGCAAATCTATCCCAACGCATGAACTAATTGAGGAAAACTCAATTCCGCATCACTGGCCCCCCCTTGAGGCAACATGTATTAAATGTAACAAAAACAGGCAAAGAAGAGAAAGATCAGCAACAGTAATATCTTCTTCTCAAACGCTTCTTTCATGTCCACTACATGTGCGGTTCAGAACTGTAGTTTTCACACAGTGCCTAAAATAAAGTAAGAAGCAGCTTGCCTTTCCTGACTCCATGTTGCACTACTCACCCATTTCACAGAAAGGTACTGGCTGAGAGTGATAGGTTTTCCTCCATCAGGTCTCTGGGCAGCAGGAATGCCTACTTTCCCAGGCCACATGGCTTCCTGGATTACAGAATTAGACTATATGCCCCCATGACCAGTGATGTAGCTGTACTGGTCATAAGACCTACTCTACCTTCCTGGGTAACCAATAAGTACCTCGCAGTGCTCAGATCCTTTAGGTAAACTAATAACAATATAAGGAAGAAAGTCCACGTGTACCTAACAATGCTATGACTGCATGGTGGAGTTCTGGTAGCAGGTATAAAGCATGTGATGAAGGTTTACATCTGTCACTAGACCTCAAAGTTCCCAATACAGCCTTATTTGTACACCTAGGGTGTGTTTTTTTTCATTCATTCATCTATTTATTTGTAACTACGGTGTACCTGTGTCTGCTCTGGTGCCAATTTATTTTCACTTCTGGCAACTGAGAAGGGAGTGACTTAGGAACTTACTGCTTACAGCCTTACTATCATTGGATTTGTAGATGCAGAAACGCACTAAGAGGGCTGTAGATGCCTGCAGTGTACATGGAAATTCACATTATACATTTTCATACACATGCACACTTTTTCCTTTCTGCCACTGCATTTTCAAAATACTGCCCCAATGCCCACTGCCATCAGACGAAGCACCATATAGAAGAGCCGGTCCTGTTTCCACATCTTCGAAATGGGATTCTTTTTTTTTTTTCATATAAATTGATGAAAAAAGCTAAACCCTGTGAGTCAGTGAGACTTCTGAAAATATTTATTTATTTAAAAGGTTTCACCAGTAAAATACAGAGCTATAAAAACAATCTTGTTTACAGATGTGACCTGGGGGAAGGGGAAGCAATACGGACAAATCAAAAATACGTACACACAGAAATACAATCTATCTTAGTAACCAGGAACTACGCCAACAATAATACAGTACCACTCGAGAGCAACAGCCTGCTAGCCAGAAGATAAACAGAGCATCCCAAGAAGTAGTAAAATCAGGTACAAGCACAGTTGGATACATTAGAGTATCTGAGTAACTGAGTAACTGCTTGGCAGTAGTAGGACAAGAAAGCAAACTACTGCCTTAGCGAAGACTGGTCCACACTTGATGGAGACGAAATCTGAAAACAAGCTGACCAGAAGAAGACAGCTTCCTATGTGGGACAACAAACCTAATCCAGCATGTGAGTGGGGGTGGCGCCAAGAATGGGAGGCAGGGGAAGGAAGGGAGCACCAATTGTTAGCTTGTTTCGGTAATATTTGAATCCAAACAGAGCTATAAGTGTTACACATTTACCCTGCAGAGAGGGCCAAACCAAATGGGCATAACACGTGCAGTGATGCAGGGTTTTATTTAACTCTAAAAATTGATTCGCGTTTTGCTCATAAAAGTGCTAAATCTTTGTGAAAATGCATAGCTCTTGCCTCAGTGTGTTTAACAAACACAGCACTTCTAGAATATCTATATAAATACTTTCTGTACAGTTAGCATCATCCCAAGAAAAAACCCTGTGATGTCTGTGGGCAGGGGCTTGTAGGAAAAATCAGCAGAGAGCGTTAGAAACATAGAATTTGACGGCAGATAAGGACCGCTTGGCCCACCTAGTCTGCCCATTTTCCTACCTAACAGATAAGCTGCAGATCCTAGTTAACTAATAGCTTACTTCCTCCTACCCCCCACTAGGACTGCCTTATGCCTGTCCTATGCATTCTTGAAGTCCCCCATTGTTCTTGACTCCACGACCTCCTCAGGGAGGCTGTTCCATGCATCCACAACCCTCTCAGTGAAAAAAATACTTCCTCACATTATCTCTGAGCCGTCCCCCCTCAATCTTCAAATTGTGCCCCCTTGTTCTTGCTCATCTCTTTTTCTGGAAGATGCTACCCTCTTGGACTTTGTTAATTCCCTTGAGGTACTTGAAAGTTTCTATCATGTCCCTCTCTCCTTCTTTCCTCAAGGGTATACATATTAAGCTCCTTTAGTCTTTCTTCGAATGTCTTCTGGTGCAGACCCTGCACCATTTTGGTTGCCCTCCTCTGGACAGCCTCCACTCTGTCTATGTCTTTGTGGAGATGGGGTCTCCAGAACTGCACACAGTACTCCAGATGGGGTCTCACCAACTGTCTGTACAGAGGGATAACAACTTCCTGTTTTCTACTATTGATGCCGCTCCCTATGCATCCCAGTATCTCCCCAGCCTTCCTTACTGCCTTCTCACATTGCTTGCCCACCTTTAGGTCATCTGATATAATTACCCCCAGGTCCCTTTCTATTTTTACTGTTGTCAGTATCTCACCCCATTGTGTACGCTTCCCCTTGGTTTTTGTTTCCCATGTGCATTACCTTGCACTTCTTTGCATTGAATCTGAGCTAGCCAAACATTTGACCATTCCCTCCAACCTTGCCAAGTCCCTTCTCATCCTTTCCACTCCATCTTGTGTATCAACCCTGTTGCAGATCGTGTCATCTGCAAAGAGACATACTTTTCCTTCCAGTTCCTCTGCAATGTCACTTATAAAGACATTAAACAGGACCGGTCCTAGTACTGAACCTCTGCGGACTTCGCTAGTAACCCTCCTTTCTTCACTGTGTACTCCATTTACTACTAACCTTTGCGTCCCTGTTGTCTAGCCAATTTTTATCCAGGCTACCACCTTGGGACCCACTCCAAGGCTGGCTATCTTGTGTATTAATCTTTTGTGTGGGACTGTATCAAATGCCTTACAAAAATCTAGGTAGGCCATGTCCACAGCCCCTCCCTGGTCTACTATTTTGGTCACCCAGTCAAAGAAATCTATTGGATTCGTCTGACACGACCTTCCCATCGTGAATCCATGCTGCCTTGGGTCCTGTGCCCCACTGGCCTCTAGGTACTCAACAATTCTTTCCTTCAGAAGTGATTCCATCATTTTACCTACCACTGAGGTCAAACTAACTGGTCTGTAGTTTCCTGCCTCTGTCCTGCTCCCACTTTTGTGAAGAGGAATCACATCTGCCCTCCTCCAGTCCTCGGGTACCACCCCATCCTTCTATGATTTATTAAAGAGAGTAGTCAGTGGTGTCACTAGTTCTACCCTTAGTTCTTTTAGAATTCTTGGGTGAATCCCATCAGGCCCCATTGCTTTGTCCACCTTCAATTTTATTAGTTCTTTCAGAACCCTTTCTTCTGTAAATGGACTGGTATCGACCCCTGTCTTCAGTGTGTTTCTCTTGTTTGGTTTAGGTAACTCCCCCTTCTCTTCCTTTGTGAATACTGAGCAGAAATATTCGTTTGGTATCCCTGCTTTTTCACTGTCACCCTCTAACCACATTCCCTCCCATTTATTAAGCTTCACTATCCCTCCTTTGGTCTTTCTTCACTCCCTAATGTACCTATAAAAGGTCTTATCCCCCTTCTTAACAGAATTGGCTATCCTTTCCTCGGTTTGGGCCTTTGCTATTCAGACTGCCTTCTCAGCCTCTTTCTGCTTTAACTGATAAAGTTCTCTGTCCTGCTCCTTCTGTGTTTCCTTATATTTCCTGAATGCTGTCCTTTTCTCCTTAACCTTCCTTGCCACCTCTTTTGAGAACCATAGCGTTTTTTTCCTTTGTTGTGTTTTATTGATTTGCTTTACACAAAGGCTTGTTGCCTCTGTGATGGCTGTTTGATCACTCCCCATTGTTCCTCCACCCCTCCTTCTTGCCCGTTTGCTAGTCTCTTCTCAGGCACTCTCTCATTTTCCCAAAGTCAGCCCTCCTAAAGTCCAGTACTCTTGCTTTTGTATGGCTTGATTGTATGGCTGTGTTTATCGTGAACCACACTGTTTGGTGGTCGCTTGTTCCCAGATGGCTACCCACTTCTAAATCTGAGATTCTTTCTCCATCCTCATTTGAGAGTACCAGGTCTAAGACTGCTCCCTCCCGAGTGGGTTCCAATACTAGCTGTCTGAGGCATGCCCCCTGTAGGGCATCAAGAATGACCCTGCTCTTGGATGTGTCTGCAGCAAAGGTGCTCCAGTTAACATCTGGCATATTCAGGTCCCCCATCAACAATATCTCCCCTTTTTCTGCCATTCTAAGAAAGCCTTCTATCATTTCCTTGTCCATTCCCTCCCCCTGAGATGGGGAGTAAAGGGTGTCAAGTTTTGATAGGTGGCATTTAGGCGCAGCATGATATACCATGTCTCAGAAGTCAATGACTGATGGAATAAACCTTTCCACCAAGCACTTTCGTAGACCCAGGGATAGGTAATAACCCACTCTGTGAAGGACACCAAGCTTTCTGTATGACTGAGACCCATGCCTGGATGTGCAGGGAAAAGTCAAGAGATTTGTCCAACATTAACTAGAGAATAATGTATGAGCAGCAATGTGTAATGAGTGGGTTTTTTACTCATCTGAGGTGCGTGTGTGTTACCACAGAAATAAGACCGAAGGTCGGGTATTTTGTGAAAGTATCACAAACACTGAGGGCTCAACTCCGCGTGCCAAGCGGCTCCCCTCCATGTGACACCTCACCACCATCCAGCCACAGTGTAACATTCCAGGGCGTCTTGCACAATTGCAGACTTAAAGAAAAGTCGAGAAAAAGTGCTTTAACAATGTTTTATGTGGATTCCAAGAAAATAGTGGTCTTCGTGATCCCTCAGCCTGCTCTGCTTAAGCTACACCAATCAAGGCAGATGTACTTTTCAGGCCCCAACATCAGCCTTCAGTAATGTCCAAACCGTTCTACTCCACTGACAGCCACATCTGGACCCTGACATCCTTTTGGCCTGGTGAAACAACAAATTCCTGGCTGTAACCACCCCAAATCAGGACCTGACTGGAGAGGGTGCTCAACATGGCAGTGTAATTCTCTCTGGAGTTCTGAGGATGGAAGCAAGCCAGAGGACCACATCAGACCAGATGATAGTTCAGCTCGACCCCTACATAGCTGAGCTGAATTCATGCATGTTCATTCAGCGCATGAACCACAGTCCTGCCCAGTGCCTCGCCCTCCCTCCCTCCAGCTTAGCATGTTGACCATTTCCCAGGGTCACATGGGGAGCACATGCAGCAGCAGCATCACCCCTCCATTGCCTGGGGCATTGAGCTGTCTCAGGGATGCTCCACAGCCTCCTTCGAGTCCCGCAGCAGTCCCAGGCTCGGGATGCAACCCTGGGGGGCCCTGAGCCCTAAACAGCAGCTCTGCAGACTAATCCTTGGTCTGACTCCGAATATCTAATAATTAATGTTCGGGCCCCCGAGCCCATATGGATCACACGTTTTACTTTGATGCAGCTCATCCCCTCATTATATGCTCCGAATAAAGACGCACAAGCATCACTAGGAAAGTATAGTTCCTTGCAGGATTTGTGTGTCTTTCCTGGGAGCATGGGCTGGGGTAAGGAGTGTCATATAAGTGTTGCTAATACCTTACACAGATGAGGCAGTCCCTAAAATGAAATATTCTTCCCTCCCTCTTTCCAAACAAGAGACTTGGTCAATAAAAGAAATACAGGATACAGGAACTTGGGGGGGAATTGGAAAACATTCATGCCATGAGAAGGAATCCACAGCAGGGATGTGGTGGAGGGGAAAAGTAAAAAATTGTGACCTGGTGGATTTTTGGTACACCTGGCACTTCCAAGTTCTACAGAGTTGGGCTTTCAGAGATCCCCACAGTGCTGCTTTGTAGTGGAGGTTTCTTCCTGCATCTCAAATGTTTTCTAGCACTGTAACTCACTATCATTATTGTGACTACTGTAAATAACTCAAGTTTATTGAATCCATTATAGTAAATGGTGACTCAAGGTATCCAATCCAAGGTTGCAGATCCCACCACGGCCACAGGCTCACTGCTGAATAGGTGGATAAGAAAGATAATGAACAAAGGGACTGCAGGTTCATATTTCACCACAGTCACTGCCTCACTGATGAATTAATGGATAAGGATAAAGAACAAGGGGACTGCAGGTTCAGATCCCACCACAGCCACTGCCTCACTGCTGGATTAAAGGGTATAAATAAGAACAAGGAGACTGCAGGTTCAAATCCCACCACAGCCACTGCCTCACTGCTAGATTGATGGATAAGGATAAAGAACAAGGAGGCTGCAGGTTGAGATCCCATCACAGCCACTGCCTCACTGCTGGATTGGTGGATGCAAAAGGAGGAAGGAGGACACAGAATCAGACCCCACCCCAGCCATCGCTTTCTACATGATCTTGCACAAACCACTTCTCCCAACTATGCTTCAGTTCTCCTTGCTGTAAAATTGTATAGGCTCTACTGTAAATGGGATACTGCATCTCATCTGGGGCTTACTGGCTTCAAAAACTAAATTCTAAAATCAAACAACTCATTGCAAAGAGATCAGAAACTTTTATGCAGAATGCTTCAGTTGGAGAGAGAATGCCTTGGAGCTGCACTAGCAGACGCTTAATAAAGGGTGATTTATAAACCCAAGAACACATGCAAAACATTAAGAGAGCAACAGCGTTTCACTATTGTGCATACTGCATAAGAATGTCTGCTGTTACCTGGAGCAAGAAGGTTATATTAATGGCATGCGGGGGATTTACAGTGGTTCCACAGTTACAGAGAACAGAGGCATAAGTCCACCTTGAAGAAAGGAGCATTTGGGGCCTCGAAACACATGTGGGCTAGCAGGTGATTCTGCGTTACTGTAAATGGACTGAAACATTTTAATATTCCAACTTTGGCTGAGTAGGCATTTTTTTCTCGTCTTTGTGGTGACTTTTAGACTGATGTGCATTGAAATGGTCTACTCCCTGATGGAGGTTTTTGCAGATATATATATCTATCTATATATATATATATATATGTATCTATCTTATAGTGGCACGGTAGCGCCACTGTAGTTAGGGCTGAGTAGGCAGTTCAATGTTAAACCCCAAATTTTGCACCTTAATAACTTTGTAACCGTTCAATGGATTTGCATAAAATTTGGTATGCTCTGTCCCATGGGGTAGATCTCTTGATGTGCCAAGTGTTGTTTCGATCGGCTATGCAAATTTTGCACAGTGCATAGTGAACAAGGTGTGTGTGTTTTTTTTTGTTGTTGTTGTTTTATGCACCTTACTGCCCCCTCTCGCCACTCTTTCGGACTGCCTCTGCTGCATGGTCCCTCTTCTCGCCATAGTCTGCCCCTAGAGTACCTGGTGCCACTAACCCCTAGATGCCCGGATAACCCCCGGTGTAGGGTGGGGAAGGGCCCACTTACCTTCCCAACTTCCAATGTGGACCGGTACAGCAGAGTCTGACCCGATGATCTGAGGGCATGCAGTGAGGAGTCGTCACCTAGGCGAGACGGGGGTGTTTTTCCCTTGTTCTTCCCCAGGCGTCGGCATGCAATGAGGACCAATGAGCAAGGAGATGCAGTGAGACGCGCCTCCTGCTCCACCCCTCTGCTGACATCTGCCCCGTTCCCATACTGCTACCTCCCTCTACCGCACCTTCTACCCGAGATCCCCCAGGTGGCGGTAGCACAGCAGGAGCTTGCAGGTTGCCCCCCAGAGAAGGAGAGCGGCCATCAGGCGCTCTGTCCTTCTCTTCCCCGGCCGACCCCCGGCAGACCATGCTCGTTCCCAAACATGGGTCACCGGCGTGGTGTGAGGTAAGGCGCCCAGCGCCTCATCCCTCAGCGTCACCAGGTCGGCTGTGAACAAAGTGTGTTTTTTGCTTTTTTTTTCACCCATTTTTCCTGATTTTTCCTGATCACACTGCACTCACACCATTTGGTATTTTGGCTTGAAGTTTCCAGGGTAGCAAGAGCTTGCCCTAACTAACAAGCCAACATTGGTTTGGTGAAAACACATTAATTTGTTCCAAAGTTATTCAATTTTGAATTTTTGGGTTCTGAGCATGCTCAGTTCAGTCTTTTGGATAGCTGCACAGTTGTGAACAAGGATTTGCCCTCACAAACAGGGATTCTGACAGCTCACAAACAGGGATCTCTGTTCATATGAAAAATCCCTGTTCACTAGCCGCCATCTTGTTTTTAATTTTCTTCAAAAACAAAACGTTATAACTTGCCACGTCTTCTGTAGAGATTGAAGTATGTATTTTGTTCAGGGTGACACCCTCTACAAACCCATGGCTTTGGTTCCATTTAGTTTAGTCAAAAAAAATGGGCATTTTTAAGTTTGAAAATCCTTGTTCGTGACTCATCAAAATCCCCGTTCGTGAGCTGTCAAAATCCCTGTTCATGAGATGAGGACCAGATGGCCAAATCTCATGAACAGGGATCGGCTCGCAAACGGGGATTCTGACACCGAACAGGGATTCTGGTACCTCATGATCAAGGATTATAAAAAAAATCCTGTTTGTGAGCTGTCAAAATCCCCATTTGTGAGTTGTCAAAATCCTTATTTGTGAGAAATCATAGTTTGTGAGCTGTCAAAATCCTTGTTCATGAGATGACGACCAGATGGCCAAATCTCACAAATGAAGATTTTGACAGCTCATGAATGGGGATTTGGGTCACCAACAGGGATTCTGGCAGCTCACGAACAAGAATTATAAAAAAAATCCTTCTCCATGAGCTGTCAAAATCCCCATTCGTGAGGTGTCAAAATCCCCATTCATGAGCCAATCCCCGCTCATGAGTTGTCAAAATTCCAATTTGTGAAATGACTACCAGATGGCCCTATCTCATGAACAGGGATTGGCTCACAAACAGGGATTCTGACACTTCACAAACGGGGGTTCGGCTCGTGAATGGGGATTTAGACAGCTCACGAACAAGGATTTTAAAATGTTGCCAGTTCACTTCTAGGAAACCGTTAGGACCTCTGGCTTGAAATTTGCAGGGTGGGGGGTGGTGTCCCACAGATGTGATTTATGCTGGCTTGGTGTAAACCTTGCATCAGTTCCATAGTTATGCCATTCCAAAGTTGAGAAATTTCCATAGGATAACACTGTGGTGAACACGACGCCTTTCAGTGCCTATACCTTGAAAACACTTTGAGATATGGATTTTTCGCAAAACGCAGCTTAGTACACCTTTAGGTATGCTAAGCATGCGTGCAGGTTACCAGTCCATGATTACAACTGCAGTGGAATTTTTTCCAGGGTTGCTACGATCACTGAGATACTGCGTCATCTGCAGCAGAAAGGTTTATCTATTTATTTATTTCAATCTAGGATTACAATACCTTTGAGCCAAGACTCTTTTACAAAGGTTCCACGTCAGCGTGTGCAACAGTCATCATTTTAGTTACAAACATGTAGTCATTGACTTACAGACATGTAATAACCAGTACAAAGACTTGAGCTATGAGCAAGACAAGGGAAGGAGGGGTGGGTGGGGGGTGAGGGCAGGGAGATCAAGGGTGAAGGAGGCAGGGGTAAGGGGAGTACGGAGGTGGTTGGGAGTGGGGGCAGGATGGAGATATGAGGGGAGGTGGGCAAGGGTGGGAGACAAGCAGGCCAGGGGGCCTTTGTCGAGGGAATATGACAGGTAAGGTCCTAGGGGTGCAAAAGACTGATTGTAAGTGCTGGGTGCTGGGGCATGTAGCTGGAACGGTGGAAATGTTAAGATGGGCAATCGCAGGATACAAGCAGTGAGAGGCGAGCTTGGACTTGAAGAGGTTGAGGTTGGATCGGTCGCTATGTCGCTGCCAAGAGAGTTGAGCCAGTTGGATGCCCGATAAGCGAATGATCTTTGTCCTTGGGTCATGCGACATCGTGGGCTATGTAGTAGATGGGAATTGGATCTCCTTGTAGTGACATTCCTATGTCTAGGCATAAGGAGGGCACAGACACCAGGTGGGGCAAGCCCCATTATAATTTTCTTGGCCATGATGCAGGTTTGGTATTTTATGCATTTGTCCACTTGAAGCCATCCAGATTGGGAATAAAGGTCACATGTGTGGGTATGGAGATGTGAGCCAGTGATGAGATGACAGGCCTTATTCGGGGAGGTCGCGATACGTTTGAGAGCAGTGGTAGTTGCAGACCCATATATGATAAGACCATAGTCTATGATGCTGACGATGGAGCTTTGGACGGCCACTGACAGTGCTTGTGGAGTTAGGTGTTTCCTATGCCGGAATAATATGCCTAACCTCGCATTGGCAGACTTTTGCAACATTGCTGATATGGACAGCGAGAGAGAGGGGGATCAAGGGTGATGCCGAGGTACATGAACGATTGTGTTTGCTCAAGGATGGCTCCTTGTTCGGTTGCAATGGAGAGGGAGTTGTTTGTTTTGTTGTGGGGCTGCAGAAGACCATAGACGTGTTTTTTTCTGACTGAGAAGCAGTTTATGATTTAGAACCAGGATTCATGGAGGAAAGGTCTGCCAGTTTATTTTGTAATTGGATTGGATCAGGGTCCGAGGTGAGGATCACAGCATCGTCGGCGTAAAGAATTATTTGTTCTGGGCAGCTGTCTGGTAGTGAGTTTAAGAATAGGCTAAAGAGGAGGGGTCCCAGAATGGAGCCCTGGGGGACTCCCGAGCGGACCGGTCTAGGATCCAAGAGTGTATCAGCGATTCTTACTGTTTGGGACCGTTCTTCAAGGTAGCTCTTAAACCAGCCAATGGAGTCAGCTGACAGCCCAGTGTTCTGAAACTGGACAAGCAGGAGGCGGTGACTGACGGTGACGAAGGCTTTAATTAAGTCAATGTAGATTGAGCCTAGTAGTTCACTGAGTCAAGTGCCAGGATTGCGCACTGATGAATTCAAGTAGGCTGTGGAGGCGCCAGACCTTTATGGAACCCGTGTTGTTGCTTGCACAGGATGTTGTACGTATCCAGGTATTCTGTGAGCTGGTCCGGAGACTATGCTCTAGTGCCTTGGAGAGTGGGGCAGTAGGGAGATAGGTCTGTAGTTATCGTGGGACAGTTTTGTCACCACTTTTATGGATTGGGGTGACAGTGGCAGATTTCCATCTGTCCGGGAACTGGCTAAGGCTGAGGGAGAGGTTGAAAATTCTGGTCAGAGGACTAAGCACTTCATCAAGTGTGAGAGACAGGATTTTGAGATCGAGGGAGTCATTACTGAATCTTGATTTACCAAGGGCTTTGGTAACATATTTGCGTGCTTGGTGAGCCTTGACTGCTTTGAAGTAGAAGCAGGGGAGCTGGTGGGAGTAGTGTTCATTGCGGACAGAGGGGCTTCACCATCTTTAAGTAGTCCTGGGGTAGGACAGCGCTGAGGTCAGTAAAGGCTTTGTTAAAGGTATCCGCAATGGTTTTTGGGTTGAGGGTTGTGGTTCCATTGATGTTGAGTATTGATGGGGGGGTTTTGGGTGGATTCCCGGTGAGTTCCTTTATGTTCTTCCAGAATTCCCAACCATTGCCCCAGGAGTTTGTGAGGGCATGCTTATAGTAGGCGGACTTCGTTTGCCAGATGGTTTTGGTGCAGTCATTGCGGGCATGTTTGTAGTTTTGGATGTGGTTTTGCCTTCCAGAGTTTCTGGCCAGCTCCCATAGGTGGTCTCTTGTTTTTAGCATCCTGAGGAGGTCACCTGTGAGCCAAGGGTTACTGAGTGATTTGACTTTGCGTTTCTTAATATGATCATAAGTATCACAGGCCACAGTGAAGATGTTTATGAAGTGGTCACTTGGAAAATGTCTAGGCCTGCACTGTGTCTCTATAATTACAGGTAGGGGGGAGCACAGGGCCCTGTGCTCCCACATATGGATAACATTATGCAGTAATGGGACTATTGGGCCATCCCTTATGCAATAATGGGAGCACAGAGATGACAGCTCATTGCAATGTCTGGGCAGTTATGGATAGATGGGCCCTGCACTCCTAAACACTGGTACCACGGGAGCGCAGGGCCCGGAAACTATATAAGGGTAAGATTGTACTTTCTCAAAAAGTAAAGAAATTCACTGCAAAAAACTTTGTTAATGCATCAGTTAGGATTGAAGCAACAAAAGTAGGGAAATGTGTTAGGGTTGAGACACCCTCCCCAAGCTACCACCCCACCCTCCACAGACCAAGAGGCATTGGGGTGTGCCTTGAGGTACTGACTGAATCCTCACCCCATTCTCCTAGTGTACCATGTCAGCTTTCTACACATGGAATGGGTGCTTAGTTTGGTCCAGCTTACTCAAGGCACACCCCATGCCTGTTGGTCTGTGGAGGTGGGTGGTAGGGTGGGGTGAGTGTGTTAGGTCTTAACCCTAATGTCTAATTTCCTACTTTTGTTACTTCAACCCTAGCTAAAGCATTAATGAAGTTCTTTGCAATGAATATATATATATATATTTTTTTTTTCTTTTCATCAGAGGCTTAGCTGGATCTTCCCCTCCTTACCAAACTCAAACAACTAACAGATGGATCCCAGGGGCAGGATGTGTCCAGTGATGCAATCAAAGGTACAATATAACTCCATCATATGTTCAGTGCGGCAAGTGTTCGATATTCAGTACAGAGGACAGACAAGTATCTCAGATCCTACTGCATGCAGTGACTTGGACAGCAAATCCTGCTGCTGGGGACCAGTGAGGGATCTGAAATTACAACACTGCAGCTCTGATCTGGCAGGTCAGTTTTCATAAACCAAAGTCCCTACAACTGGTTCACACTGATTATGAGGGATGACCATCATTTTACTCCTCAAAATTGCTCTGTCTCTCATCTGTCCCCCATGGAAAAAATACTGCACACGCAGTGAATGCACAGAAATTCAGACTTTAAAGCAGAAACTCACTACATGCTAAATCTAAAATAAACCTTATACAAGTAAACATAATGGTTTCCATATTGTTCTGTGCTTATATCTCAGCGTTTGAGGATGTATCCCTCATTATGAGGGTCAATGCCCCTTATTTTAAGTGTCCTTGACACTCATTCTTTGTGACAAAAGGCTGAGAGGTATGTGCGTATGGGCAGCAGAAATTTCATCCTGTTTCATCACATTTGACAGCATCTTACTCTCCAGCCTGCATGCTGCATGCTGCTTCCCTTGGCTTGTTGTCCCATACACTAATGGGTTCTCGGTGGAAGATAGAGCTTTTTTCACTGTATGCTCCAGAATCCCCCTCCTTGCCCCAGTGAGATTTAGGAACATACAAAATTTGCCAGCAGATAAAGGCCTAGAGGTCTATCAAGTCTGCTTGAATGTGGAGCTAGCACCCCTTATTCTGCAGCTGCCCCTCCCTTCCACCCTTCCCCTTCATTAACCCTCCCCCTTGTCCTGTCCCATCCTCGTTTGAAGCAGTCCACTGTTCTACTGCATACCACTTCTGCAGGTAATGCATTCCACCCAGCTACCACCCTCTCTGTAAAAAAGTGTCTTCTCATCTCCCTCCTGAACCTTCCTCCCTCCAGTCTCACATCATGGCCCCAGGAGTCCCTCCCCTCCCTTACTTTGAACAGCCCCTCTGTACCTGTCTTGTTTATTCCTTTCATGTACTTACAGTTTTCAATCATGTCCCCCAGTCCCTCCTCTCCTCCAGCGAGTACATGTTCAACTCCCTCACCCTCCTCTCATATGATAAGTCCCCCAGCCCCTTGATCATCTTTGTCGATTTCATCCATTGATGTTACTTGTTTTCTTGCGTGACTTAGAAACACCTCACTGTGATGCAGAAGTATAAAAGTCACTCTCTGAAGATTAACAGAATTTTTATTTTTCTGCAGAAACTAATCCTGTCTGATCATTCTGTACTTAATATAATACAGCACAGTGTCCACCACGCGAGTCTCTTTGCACATTATTCAGTTTGCTCTATAAACAGTATTAAGGATACAGTGTAAGACTTTTTGTATGATTGTTTTTTCCTCCCACATCATATAATTATCTACACAATTTGCAGATTTCACTGACCAGGGTAGTCCTGTCTGTTTTTTGCAATTTAATTATCTATGATCTATGTAACAGGTCATTTATGGCATACATGGGGGGGCGGAACTAGCCCAAGTTTTGGTACAGAGAGAGAGAGAGTGATGAGATCTAAAAGGAGTTTGCAATGCAAAGTACAAATATTGTTGTAAACCTTGTTCTGACTTGCTATATTACTAGCAGAGACTTGAGAGAAAATTTATTTATTTGAAATTTTTTTTCCAACTTTCTTTATGCCCCCTACTCACTGGTCTCCTGGGCGCTCTCTGATGTGGTCTCTTGGGTTACTGCCTTCTCCTGCACACCTAAAGCATCCAACAGACTCCTGGCTTGGGCCCGTCTCCCTCAGACTCCTCTGGCCACCCAACCCCCAGCTCTGAACCCCCTGGGGCGGGACCACCGACTCCTACTGGCGCTCTATCTTATAATCTAGTACAGTGACCAGGGAGTGGAAGGAGAGCCAATCATCAGCCGGCAGGACCCAGAACTATGCGTGGGGGCCATCCCACTGGACCCACTTTCACTTACCAGGTGACCAGGTTTTTTCTGCTTTTCTTGTCCCCCCTATATGATCGGCAGTGCAATGCATACCAGTGCAAGACAAGCACACTCTCGGGCATGTTCACAGGAGCACCGCCACAGCCAGTCCCTTTACTGGAGATCCCAACTGTTGTTACACCCCCAGTCTCCACCAGGGGTCGCCAGACAGCAGGATCTTTTACCTCCCTCTCTCCCAGAAAAAGAGACCTGTCCTCCAGATGCTCAATTATTTCCTTCCCCACTGACCCCTGACGCCAGTCCGTTCCCTGAACCCAGGTCTGCAGTAGCTTAGGGTAAGGTGTCAGCTGCAGCCCTCTGCACCACCGGCCAGCCTATTTATTTGAATTTTGACAACTGGTAGGCCCACTGAGACAAAAATTCCCTTTTTCAGTAATAATAAATGGTTGTTTTGTTTTTTTTTTTGGGTGGAAGAGAGGACAGCGAGAGGGGACATGATACAGTCCAACAAGCACCTTACAGGGGTAGACAGGGTGTGGGAGAGGTGTTTCTTCCAAATGAATAAGGGCTCCAGGACCAAGAGGCAGGCAATGAAACTGGAGTTGGGATGGGAGTGTTTAAGAAGGATGTGAGGAAGTACTACTTCATGGAAAGGGTGGTTGACACTTGGACCAGACTGCCAGCAAAAGTGGTGGTGGTGAAAAAAGTGGGGGGCTTCAAGCATGCATGGGATAGACATAGAGGAATACTAGTAAATATGCAGGAAGAGTCACCGGAGACCACTTAGGGTCTGCAGAGACAGATTAGATAGTGAACATCGAGGCAGAATAAGTGGGCCAAGCGTTCTTTTCCTGTTGACAAATTCCATGTTTCTGAAACCCAGAATGGACCCGTGGAGAACTTTACTTGCAATCTGTAATGAGCCAGAACTGGACCAGCCCAAACAAACCTGCTGTACATATGGTTATTCGGGCAAGGCTCTTCCAAACTGAAGTCCTGGAGAAATTTTAAGAGCTTCCATCTGATTGACTGGTTGTATGCTGCTGCTGTTATATCCTGCTGAGAAATGCATATTACACAAGGGAATGCACTTCTTGGAATGTACATGTATTGTGCCTGGTCATTCATCATTAATTGTGCATGGTATATGTATTATGCGTTTTTCCGATAATACAGTACAATGCCTTGAGCACTGGAAAGCCATTTAAAAAACAAACAATCAGTCATATCTTGGACTATGTATTAGAATTTTTTCCACTATTTGGGCTGAAAAAACCTTGGTTTGGAAAATCCCCTTCCCCACCTCCACCTTCCTATTGTACCATTAATCCAAAGCCCCAAATCCTAATTGATCCACATTAATGAACCAGTAGCCAGCAATTCATGTCCCCTTGTAAGGTCCTATTTGTTATACTAACCAGAGCTACTTGGCATAATCCCTCAGCCTGTAGAGAACCAACATGTTTTTCAGAAGCCTGGGTTCAATCTCCAGTTAGGTTGTAACTGTTTCTTTCTCATTACAATTTGTGTTTCAGGGACTTACAAGTGGCTAAATCTACACCAATAATTCCTTTCAACCAGAGCTGCTAGAATTTGATGGCTCTCTGAAACAAAATTTCGCATCAGGTTTGAAACATCAAAGCCAACTATCAGAGTATCGAAAAGTGGCTATACCAGTATGGTAGTATGTAAAAGTAAAGCAATTCCTGTTTTTTAATGGCTGCACAGCATAACTATACAAGGAGCAATGCATTCAGGAGAAAAATGGGACGGCGAAAGCAGAACCACTGCATACTATGTTCATCATCTGCAGTGGAATCAAATCACCTCATTAGTATGTATCAGAACGCTCACATCACCCTCCCTTCACAAACACTAAACAGTGCCACCATATATCTGTTCCCATGCCCCTTCACACACAGTCCACATTCAAAACAGTCCTGCCTGCTGTCACCGATCACATCCACCTCTCGATCCTGCCCAGTGCACATGGACATTAAGAGAAAAGCAACTGTGCCACCCGAGATCCTGCTGCACCTGGGATTGGCTCTGAAAGCAAAGCAGCTATGCCACTAGAGAGCCCAGTGCACTTGGGTTCAGTTCTGAAAGCAAAGCAGCCATGCCACTAGAGATCCTGGTGCACCCCGGATCTATTTTGGAAGCAAAGTGACTATGCCATTAGTTGTCTAAAGGGGGTAGGCAGTTACTGTACCCTGTTGCCTAAAGTTCTCTTGACTGCTGCACTGCTGTTTGAGTGCTGGACTGTTTCGAGTGGCAGTGCCGGACTACTGCTGCTGATCTTCTCCGAGAGCCCTGGAGACTGCCCACTCCACTGTACCTGCCCGCGAGTAGATATAGGGAGACAAGACAGTAGACAGAGTTCTAGCCATCCTGTCCAGTTCCAGAGAATAGTGGAAGCAATCCTGCTGCCCAGCCTATTGGCTCTGACTCACTGGTAGACAGGTAGCGGCTGACGTGATGGCAACAAGTCAACCAATGATAGAATTATCCTCCGTCTGTTGAGCACTGCCTGTCCACAGCCCTCCTCACCCTCCAGTACCTTTGCTGCCTGCCTACTGGCTACCATTAGACTCACAGGTATTATGGATAAATTTAGGCTATTGCCAGTGGTTAAATCGGAAATGTTTAGATTGGGAACCTTCACATCAAGATTTCTAGGTGGTGGAACTTTCATTTTTAAGTGGTGGAACTTTCCTGTAGTAATCAATGGAGAACATGAGGTGGTGAAACTGTCATACAGCTTTTTAGAGGTGGCGGAACTTAGTTCCTGCAGGATCCTGCTGTTCTGGTTTGTCTGCTGCCAACTCCTCAGACGTTCCTGTTCAGTGCCCTTTTCGCTATATATTTATACAGGCTTCTTTTCAAGGCCACTAGAGTTCTACTATCTACGACCTCTCTAGGCAAGTATTCCAGGTTTCCACCACCCTCTGTGTGAACCAGTGTTTTCTTTTTTCAGATTTAAAAAGCTCCCCTCTCAACTGGCGGTCACGCCTTTTAAGATGTTATTCTCCCTGTTTTAGAGAGTTTAAACATTTTTGCACCTCTGGATCTTTTAATACCCTATACACTAAGGTCATAACTCCTCTCTCTCTCTTCTTCTTTCCAACAAAAAAAACAGATCAACGTCAGTCAGTCTTGACTCAGAATTTAGATTAGTAACCATCCTGGTTGCTCTCCGATATATTGACTTCAATCTATCAATGTCTGATTTGTTCTGAGGGTTCCTTAATTAACTACACTGCTCCAGATATGGTCTGACTAAGGACTTATACAGAGGTACTACCAATGTCCTGTCCCTGGCTACCAAATTCTTCCTAATGCAAGCCAGATTCTCTTACTCTTTTTGATCACACTATCACACTATGAGCTATTCTTCAGTGAGCTTGAGAACAAAACCCCCAGATAGTTTTCACTTTCACTTAGTACACATGGTTATCACTCACTCAGCATATCAACTGCATACTTACACAGGACAGCAGCACTAACTACAATATCAGGTTGGTCCACATGCAATGTTTCACCCATCACTCGGCCTCATTCTACTGCTTTGGCTGCTTTTTTAAAAAAGTCTGTTGCTGGGCTACTTATTATATTGAGAAGGAAGGATAAAAGCTTTGAAAAACAGCATCTATTTGTGCAAAGCTGAATAGTGATTTAGCAGCTTAGATTATCATGTATTTCTGGTTTAAAGGCTGAGTGGTCCATCATAATGGGGACAGTCATATCCAGGTTCAAGCATAAATATTTATGTACCCAAACTGCTTAAAAGCAGCAGTAGTGTGTATTAGTGCTATTTGTACAACACCAGTAGTACTAAAGCTTCCTGAATAAATTGGATTATTTCACTGTCTTACCTCCAGATAAACATTTATCTGAAGATTAGATATGTCAAAATGACTATGCTTATCCCAAGGACCAATCAAAGAGCAGCTTTCACGATGCTGATGACATCACAATAGCCTTGCAATGCTCTGAAACTAGCTGCTGAATTCAAAGAATGACAGTTAACTCTACACAAACAATAGTTTTTTATTTTAATGGGTTCACCACAATATATCCCAGGTACACTGCCTTAGGGGTAGCTGGTCCATTCCACTGGGGTGTCAAACAGACGAGGCATACTGATGAGTCCTGGTAGGACGAAACACGTGTCTATGTCTTCTGTTAGCACCCTTTGCAAACTGTGTGAGAGGCCTTTCGGCACCATGCAATTCTGCTTAAAGTTGGACTAGCATAACATTCTGTGGTGATTTGCATATGCAGCCCATGATGCTTTGCATTGTGGGGGCATGTGTGATTTTGTATTTTCTTGAAACTTGGCTTCCCAGCCAAATGCCCTTTGGGGTAACCCTTGCCTCAGTGTTTATGCACAGAGGTTCTTTGTCTACACAAACAGCTGATTTAAATGGCATAATTTATAAACTGATGTTGTATAACTCAAATACACAATATCCTTACTCAAAATATACAACTCATCTCCATTTGTGAGCAAGCAGGACTGTCATAACTCACTTGTGGCTCTGCCACTTGTGAGTTTATGGTCCTGCCCCCCTCACTCATGAAGATAAATTGCATATTTTGAGTAAGGCCATTGTGTATTCCTTATATATTAGCCCCATACATGTATACCTGCCAGCAAAGATAATCTTAGTATATTTAGGTTCCCCACCTCGCACCATCATTGTGCTGTTTTTAAGGGCAGTGGTGCAGCGCTCGGGGGAAGCTTAACTCGTACAAGGAAGTTATGATCCTGGTTTTATAGAGTACATAATCGTTTTTCTAACTAACCAAAAAATTCAATGTATGGCTAAAACAGCTCCTAGAGCTGGTAACTCTAGGTTATGAGTTGCCTGCCTGGAGCCAACAGTCGTGTCAGCTACTCTTTAACCTCTCTGTGCTGAAAGCAATATTCTGATTTCCAGCAAAACATTCCGCTGTTGGTATTAAAAGAATTCAGTTGCACAAAATTCCACCAATATGTGAATTTCTGGACATTCCAGTTTTTTATTACTGGAAACATTTTGCATAAAACTGGGCTCATTGCCCCGTAGACTTTATCTATCCCTTCTGCTTTTCTTGCCATGCAGTCTCAATTCTCTGCTTATTACATCAGAATCATTACCATGGCAACATGTTGTGATTTCACAGCAGGGGATTATGACTTCAAGCCAGGAAAAATATCACGAGCAGATAAAGTCTAGGGGGCAAAGAGCCTGATGTAATACACGTGTAACCCCCCTGCAAATGGGGGTTCCCAAAAGACTTCCAGGAGCTTGCTTGAATGCTCCAAGCCTGAATGGTGTTTGGCATTTAAGCCATTTATCAGTGAGTGTTTTTAGAGCCTCTGGTACTGTCTCTAAGAGCTGTCTGCTTGCAGACATAATTAGTTTGTATGGGGGGACTGTGTGCTTCTCTGAGTACCACTCGAGCTGCTGCCAATTCACTTCATTTGCAGTCACTAGGAGTGCAAAGGGAACCTATCTGAAAGATGTAACTGTTTGCCAGAAATTATTTAGAGTAATAATGAAATTACAGTTTGTCTAACCTGCTTTCTTTGCAGTCAGAACTGTGTCTGCTAGTTCCCATTCTAGTTTTGAACTGCTGAACTGGACCAATCAGTGTGGGGTAAGCTAGCTCTAAAATGGTGCCTTGGACGAATCAGAACTTGGACTCATAATCTGAGCCAGCCACAAGAGGATTGTATGGGCAGTGACTCTGGCAGATGTAGTTTAGACTTCAGTGCCTTTTGGACCAACAGCAGCAGTCTATTGTGAGTGACAGCCAATCCAGTCAAGAACTGGGAGGAACTCAAAGGAAGTGCCCGTTTTGTCGGTTGGAGTTTCAGTTGAGCTTTGGCAGTGAAGAAGGAAGGAGCCCTGTGCTTTTCAGTGTGCAGTTTTAGTCAAAAACGTGTATAAGGCCCAGAGTTCCGTCTGCAGCTTGTTAGGACTGAATCACGTCCTGTGAAGAGAATCAAAGGATCTCTGAAGAGTAGAAACCAGGCTCACCCTGTAGAAGACTGGAAAATTGTTGAATTGCACTCGGTCTGTCAGGAACTGAATCTGCTGTGTGTTCTCCCGGTATTGTGCAGTAATTGCGATCGGATACAGATGCAGCCTGCCTGGTATAGTGCTTTCTTTTATATGGATGTGTGAAGAGGTTTGTGTACCTCAAGTGAGCCCTGCTGACATTGAAAGACCCTATCTTATTTGGAGGTCGAGTACTAATTCAGGGTCGCTCCTGTTGAATTGCCACATTAAATCCAAATGGAATTACTGTACTGCTGACTGTTTAATTCTCCTTTTCTCTGTGTGAAAGGGCCCCTACCAGCTGCCACGGTTGGACTAGCCACTAGGGCTTGGGTACCCAGGACAGTAACTGATAGGGATAGGCCTGTGCACAGAGCCATAGGTAGATTATTAGAGTGATAAGCTAATTAACCTGATTTCCCCTGTCCTTGTTATATCCCCTAAATAAATCAGAGCTGCTTGTTTCAGCAAAGTTATACTGCCTGAGGTATTTGTCTATGTTAAAGTACTGTACTGTGATTGTTGCACTGTATCTCATTTCACAGGAGGTCCCAGTGCGGAACCAGTCCTGGGGGTAAGTGTATACTGTGAAGGTAATTTGATATATTGTGTGGGCCACTAGTGGGAAGAAAGGGGGTTGCAGTGTCCCAGAGGGCTGTGACCAAGTTAGTTTAACTATTGCAAACCCTGACCTCTGGGTGGAGGCACCGCCATTGGATCCAGGCCCCTCAACCTGTTAGTGGCAAATCAGGCAGGGGTAGTAGCCCTGGGATAGCGCCATCTAGGGGTTACATCTTGGAGGCTCACCGCTGGGATTGTGTGTCCTCTAGTGGCCATATTTACGAACCACTGTTAAGAAAAATGGGTACCCGACAGAAGTGGCTGTGCACCGCTGGTGGAGTGGTGTACTGGGAGGAGATCGACCCCCAAAATGCTATGCTTATCCTGGACATCCCCCTTGGTATCAATACGGACACTGTGCAGGGAGTACTTTCCAAGGTGGAAGGTTTACAAAACCCTGTGGTGGTGGGTCGGCATGCTAATCTGCTCACCCACACTTTCCTGGCCCTAGTAGAGTTTAAGGATCCCATAGATAGCTCCAAAGTGCCACAGACCATTACCCCAGAGGGAGCCCTCACTGCTTGGAGAGTGATAACTAAGGACAGTAAAGACCCGGGGGGGAATCAGCCCCCACCACTATCTGAAACTTTTGAGGAGAAATTTGCTAAATGGTTGCTGGGAGAAGGGAAAACTGTGGAGGACTTGAAGAAACTATTCTTGCCACCTGGGGGTGTTCCTCCCCCAACACCCTCTCCTGCTCCAGTGCCCGTAATGGTGGCTGAACCAATGCAGACTCCTATTTCTGCACCTGCCATTAGTCACGACTCTACCGAAGGTTGAGGATCTTCTCTGGCACCTCCCACCCCCAAGGGAGGATGACTGGGAGACCTGGATAGACTATGTTGCCCCACAAGTGCTAGAATGGCAATGCTCGGAAGGCGAAAGCGAAAGAGGGTTAGTGAGAGCCTCGAGGTCCTGCCCTGGCTACCATCCGTAAGCTAACCGGGCCAGTAACCCTGAAGCGACTGCACAGGCCTATCTTGAGGCCTTGGAGAATGTGTATGGGAGCCCAGATTCTGATGAGGACCTATGGTGGAGAGTAAGAAATGCACAACAGTACCAAGGGAGTTGTTGTCTGTGTATGTCTCTCGGCTGGAAAATTGTTGCAAGAATGCCTCAGAAAGGGTAGTTTGCCAGCGATTGAACTGGACCGAACCAGACTGGACAGAATCCTTAAGTCTGCCCCTTCTCAGAACTGCTGTTGCTTCAGTTACGCCTGGCAAATCGACTGGAATCCCCACCCTCCCATGATGAGTTAATGAGAGAAATTGAGGAGTTAAGAAAAGGCGACCTCGAGGGACCTGCACCAACAGCTGTGGCTCACGACCCGAGTGACTGAGGGTGACCCATCAAGTGAAGTTCAGGGGCAGAGGTTGACAGTCAATGAGTGCTCTGACAAGGAAAGATATGTCACAATGGGGCGTAACTGTTGAGAGAGAGCCGAATTCAAAACAGTCCTTTATGAAGGCCACGCCCAAGTACGGGCCCTGACCTATATCCGACTGCATCTGCTATGGGGTGGGGGTACCCACCATGTATCTCCTGCTGATAACAGCTCCAACTCGATTCCTTGACCATGGAAGTGGAGAAATTGACGAGATGTCTCCAAATGCTTATCATCAAGAGACAGAGATGGCACCAAGGTTTCCAGTTAGTAATACCCCCGCCCTGGCTCCCAGTGTGGCGCCTCGGCCAGCTCAAACTCCAGAAAGTATGTTTTGCTATAATTGTGGGAAAGATGGGCACATGAAAAGAGAATGCCAGTCCCCAAAAGACACTGACAAAGTTGCATATAGGCTACAAGGAGAGCTTCGGAGAACAAATCAGTGGTTAAGAGGTGCACGACATGATCCCAGTGAGGGCACCAAAAATGCTAATTCACGTCCTTTTGTGGCAAGGTCAGTTGCCCAGGCCCCCACTACCGCCTCTCCAGACTGGTCCAGAATAGTGGGTCCCTCCATGGAGACCACTGTAAAGGTGAATGGAGTGTCTACAAGAGCTGTATTAGACAGTGGCTCCCAAGTGACAATTATGTTCCAGGATTGGTATCAGAAGCATTTGTCAGACGTACCCTTACAACCATTAGAAGGACTGCATGTATGGGGGTTAAGTGAGAAGGCCTACCCCTATTCCGGGTATATCCGAATTTGGCTGTCTTTCCCCACCTCCGTGGCTGGAGTGGCTGAACAAGTAGAGACCCTAGCCTTAGTGTGTCCCCCCACTGGACTGTATGTTGGTGTCCCTTTGTTGATTGGAACAAATGCTCATATGTTCGGAAGGCTGGCACAGTTGTGTTATGAAAAACAGGGTCAAAGACTAGTAGAGCTTTAAGAGTTCGGCTTTAATTAAGAAGGCCTATGAGGCACAGAGAGATGCTGAAAAAACAGAACCAGAGGAACCGGTCGGAATTGTATGGAAGAAGGATCCTGAGTCTCTGATCCTGGCGCCAAATGCCCAGTGTACCTTGCAGGGAGAGTCCGTATCAGAAAGGATGTTAAGAATAAAATATTAATGTTGGATGCACCAGGCGATGGAAAATTGCCAGAGGGACTGCTGGTCAAGCTAGTATTTTGCCCGCTAGAACCCATGCTTATGCCAGAAGGGTAATGGTCCAAGTTCATAATGTTCTGAAAGAGACATTCGAGTAAACAGAGGTTGCATCCTGGCTAATGTGCATTGTGCAGACACTGCAGTGCTACCCAGCAGCAAGAGTTCAAGGAAGAATGACAGAGTAACGCCTGACTTGTTTGATTTGCGACTCCGCTGCCAGCTGAATGGAAAGTGAGGATCAGTGAGAAGCTTGCCCAGAGAGACCAGGTGTTTTCTTTAAAGGAATGGGATGTAGGATGCGTGCAAGGAGCTGAGCACAATATCCGCTGCATGACAAAGACCATTTCGTGAGAGGTCTCGACGCCTGGCACCTGCTGACATAGATGATGTGAGACGGCATCTGCAAGAGATGTTAGCTGTTGTGTAATACAAGAATCCAGAAGCCCTTTACGCGCCCCCATTGTGGTAGTGAGGAAAAGAATGGAACAGTAAGGATGTGTGTGGATTATCGCACCTTAAACCGCGGACTATCCCTGATCAGTACACAATGCCCCGCATTCAGGATGCTTTGGACTGCCTAAGCAGAGCAAGTGGTTCTCTGTGCTGGATCTCCGCAGGGTACTACCAGATCCCGGCGGCCCCAGAGGACCGTGAGAAGACGCTTTATTCACCGCTACTTCTATGAATTCATGAGGATGCCTCATGGATTTCTATGGTGCCCCAGCCACTTTTCAACGATTGATGGAGCGCAGTGGGGACATGAACTTACTAGAGTGCCTGGTATACCTAGATGATGTTATTGTGTTTGGCAGCTCACTGGAGGAACATGAGAGCAGATTATTTAAGGTATTGGACCGACTGGAGGACTTTGCCTTAAACTGTCCATTGATAAGTGTCAATTCTTCAAACATCAGTAAGTATGGGACATAGTATCCACCGAGGGAATAGAGGACCGACCTGGTAAAGTTGAGGCCTTGACCACCTGGCCACAGCCCAAAAATCTAAAAGAACTGCAAAGATTCCTGGGATTCTGTGGTTATTATCGCGCCATCAAGGACTATTCAAGAGTGATCCGCCTTTACTTAACCTTACTCAAGGGTATCCCCAACCCGTAAAAATACCAAAAGTCAGCGCCTCAAGACTGAAAGAGTGTATTTTCATCCGAGTGAAGTATTTGGGGCCCGCTGACCCTGATTGTGAGACTGCTTTTCATGAGATCATATATCAACTTACCCATGCTCCAGTGCTGGCCTATGCGATCCAAGAAAACCCTTACGCTGCACACTGATGCTGGCTTGCAAGGGTTGGGGGCTGTGTTGTACCAAGAGCACGAGAATGGCCTGAGACCAGTGGCCTTTGCCAGTGAAGCCTGACCCCATCCGAAAAGAACTATCCTGTACATAAGTTAGAGTTCCTAGCTTTGAAGTGGGCTATTGTTGACCAATTCCATGAGTACTTGTATGGGGCTAAAATACTAGTAAAACTGACAATAATCCTTTGACCTATGTGCAGACCTCAGCTAAGTTGGATGCCACTGTGCATAGGTGGCTTTCTGCATTATCTACATATGACTATGCTCGAATACCGAGCAGGTCTGAACCACATAGATGTTGATGCCTCTCCTGGAGGCCTGTTTCCCAGAATGATTGGGTCCGATTGGCAGAACCTGACATTCGGGCACTTGCCGGAAGTTTGACAGGGAGGAACAATGTCCACGGACGCAGTGGACTGCATGGTGGATTGCTTGGAGACCCTCTGAGAATTGCATACCTGCTGCTTATTGCCACTTTTCTGCAATAGACATTGGTGCACTGCCTCAGCTGGACAATGACAGTATTCGCAGGCTCAATCCGCGATCCCATGATCAAAGCAGCTTTAGAAGCCCTCTGTGCAGGAAAAGATGTGTCCAAATTACGCCCACTGATTTGAGAACTGCACTGTTATACAAAGAAGGTCCTAAGTTGAAACTGATCAATAAACTGTTATACAGAGAAACAGTAGACAGAGGGGGACAAGACAAACAACAACTAGTGCTGCCCACTGCCTTCGAGACTCAGTACTGAGGTCCTTGCACAACCACATGGGCACCTTGGTATAGACAGAACACTTGACTTGGTGAGATCCAGATTCTATTGGCCTAAGATGGGGCTGATGTGGAGCAACACATTCGAACTTGTAGTCGCTAAGCTACAGAGGAAAGCTTTGCCCCAGAGGGCTGCCCCTTGTTAACATCACCACCAGTGCACCATGGAGCTGGTCTGTATTGATTTTCTGAGTTTGGAGTCAGATCAAAGAAATATCAGTAATGTGCTGGTGGTCACTGACCATTTCACGAGATATGCCCAAGCTTTCCCACCAAAGACCAGAAAGCATCCACTGTGGCCAAAGTACTTGTAGAAAACTTTTTGTTCACTATGGGCTCCACAAAGAATCCATTCTGATCAAGGAGAGACTTTGAGAGTCGTCTGATTAAAGAGATGCTTTCTCTGTGGGAGTGCGAAGTCCAGAACCACTCCTTACCCCCAGGGGACCCACAGCCTGAACGTTTTCAACCGACTTTGCTAGATATGCTAGGCACCTTGCACCCAAAGGACAAGCTTAGATGGAGCAACAAATTAGCACCCTGGTACATGCTTATAACTGCACCAAAGTGATGCCACTGGATTCTCCCCTACCGCTTGATGTTTGGAAGAGAAGCTCGACTACCAGTAGATGTGTGTTTTGGGGTCTCTCCTGATGGGGTTCAAGCTGACAACTATTTACAGTATGTGCAAAAGTTAAAGGCCCAGCTAACTCATGCTACAACTGGCTCAAACCATGGCTGCCAAAAGAAATCTGGCCAACAAAGAAAGGTATGATAAAAAGGTGAAAGCACAGGAACTCCAGGAGGGAGATCGGTATTGCTAAGAAATCTGGGACTGTATGGCAAGCACAAGATTGCTGACAGATGGCACGATCTCCCTCACATTGTAGTGGGCAAACTAGATGATCTGCCAGTGTACAAAGTAAGGCCTGAGAATAATTCAAAAGATGTAAAAACAATGCATAGAAATCATTTACTGCCCATTGGACAAATCTTAATTGAGTCTGAGCCCCTAGAAGATGCCCCTCTGGACCAGTGACTAGAGCTGCTACTAAGAAAGATCAAGAAAGTCTGCACCTACAGAAGCAAAGTTAAAGTGTTCCCCTCCACAAGTCCCAGTTGAGCATGACTGTCAGTCCATATCGGAAGAAAGTGAGAGTGACTTTGAATACTATCCTCTTACGAACTGAGTCAATTGTTTCGGGACAATCCCCTAGTCAATACTGGAGATGAAGCTGGGCCTTCTGGACTGTCCAAGCCCCCAGCTTCGTCCCTGGAGCCAATGCTCCCAGAAAGTGAAGTGCAAAGCATCAGATCAGATGAAATGGAATCATTGTGCATGGTTGAACTGTTTGAGCTTTCAGGGAGGAAAATGATGGATTGGGCCAGACTGGTGATACACCAGAACAAAAGAGTATTTTGAGTGCCCTGACAGTCCACTGCCAGTGTCCGAAAGCTCTCCCTCTGAGCCAAATGTTGTGGACTCAGAAACTTAAATCCTTGGAGCTGAAAGTGCCCCAAGTTCTAGCTCTCTACCCCCATGGAGACTCCTGACAAGTGAGGACAATGCTGAAAATGAGGCTCAGAGTGCAGAGACTGTAACAGTTCCCCCTAGAAAGACTGGTCGAGCTGTAAAGCCTGTGGTGCACCTCAGTTATGATTTTCTTGGGAGGCCTGTGGACTTGCCTCTCAATGTTGTCCATAAATAAGTGTATGTGTCCCTGAGCTCATTGCCCAAACTGAGCGTCAGTGCTAACTCCAAGTTACTTGTGTTGCCCTCTAAGTATGGTGCCCTTGCCCTGTCCAGCCCCAAGGTAACTGATAGGAAAGGGCCCCCTCTCTTCAGGTTTCATGTACAAGAGGTAATAACTTGAGTTATGGTACAATGTGTATGTAATACAGTGTAAAGAGTGACGTACTGCAATGTTTCAGAAATGTGTTCTTGGTAAAATGATATATTGACTGATGATTACATGTGCGAGCCTAATGCAAATGTATATGGTTGCAGTTGAAACTTATGGGTACTTGCTTGACGCTGGACGCCAAGCTTTCCCAGGCCAGGAAGGGTGTAACTCCTGCAAATGGGGGTTCCCAAAAGACTTCCAGGAGCTTGCTTGAATGCTCCAAGCCTGAATGGTGTTTGCATTTAAGCCATTTATCAGTGAGTGTTTTAGAGCCTCTGGTACTGTCTCTTTAAGAGCTGTCTACTTGCAGACATAATTAGTTTGTATGGGGGACTGTGTGCTTCTCTGAGTACCACTCGAGCTGCTGCCAATTCACTTCATTTTGCAGTCACTAGGAGTGCAAAGGGAACCTATCTGAAAGATGTAACTGTTTGCCAGAAATTATTTAGAGTAATAATGAAATTACAGTTTGTCTAACCTGCTTTCTTTGCAGTCAGAACTGTGTCTGCTAGTTCCCCATTCTAGTTTTAAACTGCTGAACTGGACCAATCAGTGTGGGGTAGCTAGCTCTAAATGGTGCCTTGGACGAATCAGAACTTGGACTCATAATCTGAGCCAGCCACAAGAGGATTGTATGGGCAGTGACTCTGGGAGATATAGTTTAGACTTCAGTGCCTTTTTGGACCAACAGCAGCAGTCTATTGTGAGTGACAGCCAATCCAGTCAAGAACTGGGAGGAACTCAAAGGAAGTGCCCGGTTTTGTCGGTTGGAGTTTCAGTTGAGCTTTGGCAGTGAAGAAGGAAGGAGCCCTGTGCTTTTTCAGTGTGCAGTTTTAGTCAAAAAACGTGTGTAAGGCCCAGAGTTCCGGTCTGCAGCTTGTTAAGACTGAATCCGTCCTGTGAAGAGAATCAAAGGATCTCTGAAGAGTAGAAACCAGGCTCACCCTGTAGAAGACTGGAAAAATTGTTGAATTGCACTCGGTCTGTCAGGAACTGAATCTGCTGTGTGTTCTCCCGGGTATTGTGCAGTAATTGCGATCGGGATACAGATGCAGCCTGCCTGGTATAGTGCTTTCTTTTATATGGATGTGTGAAGAGGTTTGTGTACCTCAAGTGAGCCATACTGACATTGAAGGACCCTATCTTATTTGGAGGTCGTGAGTACTAATTCAGGGTCGCTCCCTGTTGAATTGCCACATTAAATCCAAATGGAATTACTGTACTGCTGACTGTTTAATTCTCCTTTTCTCTGTGTGAAAGGGCCCCTACCAGCTGCCACGGTTTGGACTAGCCACTAGGGCTTGGGTACCCAGGGACAGTAACTGATAGGGATAGGCCTGTGCACAGAGCCACAGGTAGATTATTAGAGTGATAAGCTAATTAACCTGGATTTCCTGTCCTTGTTATATCCCCTAAATAAATCAGAGCTGCTTGTTTCAGCAAAGTTATACTGCCTGAGGTATTTGTCTATGTTAAAGTACTGTACTGTGATTGTTGCACTGTATCTCATTTCACAGGAGGTCCCCATGCCGGAACCAGTCCTGGGGGTAAGTGTATACTGTGAAGGTAATTTGATATATTGTGTGGGCCACTAGTGGGAAGAAAGGGGGTTGCAGTGTCCCAGAGGGCTGTGACCAAGTTAGTTTAACTATTGCAAACCCTGACCTCTGGGTGGAGGCACCCGCCATTGGATCCAGGCCCCTCAACCTGTTAGTGGCAAATCAGGCAGGGGTAGTAGCCCCTGGGATAGCGCCATCTAGGGGTTACACACGGTGTCATTTTTTTTTCCCCATAGGGAATCAGTGACATCAAAAACTCATAATATCATCGCTCTGACATCAGAAAGTCCTACTACTACTACTACTGTTCTGACATCAGATCAATAGTATTAGGAGACGGAATGTTTGCAGTGTTCCATATATTACAAAAAATAACAGATAGGAAACCAGCAGTAAACTAGGCTCGTCATTCCATCGTGGGATCCTGGCGGCTTTATAAACCGCTCAAGCTTTGCTCTTGTGGTTTATGATGTCACCAGAATCCCGCGCTGGAATTACTGCTTTGTTACTGATGATTTCCTATCTATCATTCTATGTGTAATGTAACTAGGTCTAGTAATAAATATGGGATGTCTTGAATTTCAAACGATCTAGGAATGTTTTGAGAGTTGAGTCTTGCTGATGCCGACTGTCTGTCAGTGTTTGCAGAAAACTGGAAAACCACTTTGAATTCCCCAGCCCAGCCTCTATGTCTGTGCTACTTAACTCCCCTTTTGCTTCTGGAATGACAACAATAGCGGCTTCCTTTCATCTTACAGAGTACTGTAAAGCACTTCCGATAAGATCTGTATGAAAAGCACTGGATACAACCCAATTCCTTGGTGGGGGGGAGGCAACAGGGGGAGTGAAGAAGAGGCAGTTTGGCCTAGGGGATTAAAATACAAACCTCGAACTTGGAGACACAGGAGTTTTGTTATTTATTTATTTAGCTTTCTTTATTTTATTCTTTTGGTAACTGGGAAGGCCTGCTAGGCACAGGGCCTGTTTTCAGGGGCAACCCAGGAGCACTGGGGAAGTTAAGCGACTTCTCCTAGACTGTAAAGAGCGTTTGGATACAGTTTGTATGAAAGGTGCTACACAAGTAAATAAGTACAGAACATGCTTTTTTAGAAAAACGAATGCTTGCCACAGCTGAACGGGAAGGCATGAGGCCAACGTCCGAGTGCCTTTCAATGTACACAGGAAATGTATTAATTCTCAAGAAATGCACATCCTGAAGTGGACTACTGCCCTAGTAAAACTGGAAAAAGGTTTGTTTGTTTTTGTGTAGTTAGGCTGTTGCTAGGTAGATTGTGTTAGGTTGGTGACAAACCGACCCCATGCATTCAGTGGGAATTAATGAATTGTCAGGGGTTGTGTTTTGTTCAGTGAAGCTGTTAGGATGCCACAGAATTCTGAATTTAGGCTGTTTCTACGTAGATTCATTTAGGTTGGTAATGAAGTGTACAAATCTAGGGATTTAATGCATGGTCAGGTGATGCTTTTTAACCAATGAAGTTTCAAGAATTTATTCTCAGATTGAAAGCCACTTTATAAAATAAAATTCTTTCCTGTCCTTTAGCAGTAACTGGAGGAGAGGGTGGGGTAGGATATGTACTGGCCTTGCCTTGGGATCTTATATTCAGACTGAATCCAAAGCTACGAACCCACTGCATATCCCTACACCTACAGTCACGTTAACAAGCCTCCATTTAACACAAATGGCAACACTTCCTAAAATTACAAAAACAAAATATGTGTTTTAGCAAAATGACTAATTATTATTGGTTTCTAGAGGCAACCCAGACCATTTTATTATTATTTTTATTACAAATATTATATAATAACTGGGTTCCACTTTCTCACTTAGAGTAACCCATTTATAATTCACCATTATAACCAGCAGGTTATAATGGTGAATACACGCTGTGTTTCTCTATGCAGAAGCCATGAGATTTCCTTGTGCACAATATAACAGTTTGAGCTAGGTAACTGCAAAGTGCTGACTTTTTTTATTAGTTGCTGTGGCAAAAACAACCCAAAACTCCCCATCCTCACATGGATGCTTTTGTAAACCCCCGAGCTTCTCGCTTGGGGTTTATGTAGCATTCCACCTTGGGTGTGCAAAATTCTCGTTATACACACCACCCCAAGAATTATTCTCTATTTAATTTATTTACACAGGACAGCCCAACTGAGATGCAACATCTTGTTTTCTGCTGATACCATTTCCCAAAGCTGGATGGGCTGAAGTACTGAGAGGTTGAATGACTTCCTCAAGGTCACACAGCCAGTTATTTGGCTCCAGCCAGGACTGAACCTGTGATCTCACAGTTCCCAGGTCAGTGCTCTGACCACCAGACTACACTAATTTAGTCTGCATTATTTATTTGTTTCAAAAATTTCACCCGGAAAGACATACTGAGCTACTAACAGCATGTGTCTAGATGTGTCACGGGGGTAAGGGGACATAGAAAATCATATTGAATACAATACTGCATATCAAGGAGCATAATCAAACAATTGAAGACAATCAGTATAACAGATATGTGTAGTGAAAGATAATTTAAGTGATGGAACTACTCTTGAGAACTAAGCGCCAGTACATGATGCTTCTCCAAATGGAAAATTACCTAAAGAAACAATGGTTTCCCTGCTTGCCTGATGAAACCTAAGGCCAGAATGAAAATCAGTGAAGTGTCATGTTATTTTTATTCGCAACAATAATATAGAAATACAGAAAGGCACTGGCAGAAAACGACTTCTAGTCTACAATTTCTGCCCATTTGCTATCCGAGTTGTACGAACCAGCCATTAACCATTTAAGGTGCCAGTGGAAATAGTTCCTTTATACCTGGTGTTCTGACATCATTTCCTCAAGAGTGCAAGGTGCATATCACTGTCATATCCTCTCTAGCACACTGCACTGACAATATAAGCATACACATTGTATAATATATATATTTCTATATAACAAACCAATCACACACACACACACACACACATATACACATACACACACACACACACACGCACAAAAAGTAGATAAACATGTGGGGAGTAGTGCAATGTAATGGCTGTGGGGCAGCAGTCTTTGGGAGTCTTTCTGGAGGCTGAGATGCTGCCCTATTTGCAGACAACTCTCTGCCCTGAAGGAGGAAGTTGCCTGTCTTCAGGCCACACTGGACAGTAGTAAGGGAACCTTCCCCCAGGCCACACTGGATGGTAGGAAGGGAACCTCCCCCATCCAGGGAGCACCAGAGCCACCACCACTACCTCAGAGGTTGCGAAGAAAGCACAGCAGTTGGACCACAGTGGGCTCAGGGAGGGTGAGGATGGTGGAACAGAGGCACACCCAGTCAGTTGTTCCACTCCATAATCCATACACCATTCTGGGGGAGCATAGCTCTCCTATGGATGCACCCGCAGAGGAGACTAAGGAGGCTGAGGACAACTGTCACAAGGGAGGCCCACAGGAAGGAGGCAGAGGACACCACAAGAAAAGGAAGCAGCTCCTGGTCAGGGACTCAATTATTAGGGGGATAGAACTGGGGGGAGCAGGGAAAACTGAAGTAAGGTGCCTGCCTGGTGCCATGGCTTGGAGGGATAGGACGACATCCTCAGGATCATGAGAACAGCTGCACGGGAGTCTGAGCTGGACGTCATTGTCCACCTAGGGACAAATTACTTGGCTCATCATGAGATTAGAGCAGTGCAGAAGGACCTCTGTAGAATTGGGAGGGGCCTAAGACAAGTAGCACACACAGTATCCTTCTCAGAGGTGCTGCCTGTCAATGGCATGAGTGAGGCGAGGGTACTTTGCACCATGCAGTTTAATGAATGGTTGAAAAAATGGTGTGGAGCACAGGGGTTTGGCTTCATTGGGCACTGGGGTTCCACCTGGAGGGACACCAGCCTATACTGGCAGGATGGTCTGCATCTGTCCAGGAAGGGAACAAGTCTTTTGAGCAATCGGTTTAAATGCTTCATTGGCAAGCTTTTAAACTAGTCAAGGGGGGAGGCACTGATAAGCAGCAGGAAAATCCCAGCCTCTCCCTACAAAACAGGGTACTAAATGAGAAAAAGACCGAGGTAGAAAGGTCAGTGGGGGATGCTGCAACAGAAGGTAAAGCCATCAAAAAATGGAGAGCAATGAGTACCAATGCCTGTAGTCTGAGTAACAAGCTTCCTGAATTAGTGGCCTTGATGGAGAAGGAGCATCTGGATATTGTGGCAGTCACAGAAACATGGTACACACAAAACCATGACTGGGACGTAAACATACCAGGATACACTATCTACAGGAGGAACAGGGAGGGTAAAAGAGGAGGAGGAGTAGCTCTTTACATAAGGGAAGGAATCAAAGCAACAGAACAACAGGGTAAACAGGGAGGAGAAGAAGCACTGTGGGTAAATTTGGAGACCGGCAATGGTACTACAATCGGCACAGGGGTTGTATACAGACCCCCTTCTCAGGGGGAGGAAATGGACAAGGAAATGATAGAAAGTATACTTAGAATGGCAGAAAAAGGGGAGATATTGCTGATGGGTGATCTGAATATGCCAGATGTTAACTGGAGTGCAGTTGCAGCAGCCACTTCGAAGAGTGGGGTTATTCTAGATGCCCTACAGAGGGCATGCCTTAGACAACTAGTATTGGAGCCCACTGAGAGGGAGCAATCTTAGACCTGGTTCTCTCAAATGGAGATGAAGAGAGGATCACAGATGTAGAAGTGGGTAGCCATCTGGGAACCAGCGACCATCGAACAGTATGGTTCACAATAAACACAGCAATAGAGTCAAGCCATACAAAGGCAAAAGTACTGGACTTTAGGAGGGCTGACTTTGCCAAAATGGGTGAGTGCCTAAGGAATGCACTAGCAAATGGGCAGGAAGGATGGGTGGAAGAACAATGGGGAATAATAAAAACTGCCATCACAGAGGTAACAAGCCTTTGTGTGAAGCAAATAAACAAAACAAAACGATGTAAGAAACCACTATGGTTCTCAAAGGAAGTGGCAGTGAAGGTTCACGAGAAAAAGGAAGCATTCAGGAAGTACAAGGAATCACAGAAGGAGCAGGACAGAGAACTGTATCAGTTAAAGTAAAAGGAAGCTGGGAAGGCAGTCAGAACAGCAAAGGCCCAAACCAAGGAAAAGATAGCCAACTCAGTTAACTCATTACCTCCACAGCTCTCTGATGTTGCACCACTTGTCTCCTGTATACTGTTAACAGTAAATCCTGGGCCTTTCTAAGCAAAATCAAGCTATAGTCAGCATGCCACAAACAAATCCTAATAGCTCAAGAACTGTAAGTGCTAAACACTATGAGTGACAAAGTTATTCAGCACAAAATTACCTTTCAAATGGTGGTATGCAAATAATAATATGTAATTTTGTTTTTTTTCTATGCTGGTTGAAACAGCACAAAAAATATTTTTTTCACTAAAACGGGCAACATAAGCCATACACACCATACCATAAACAAATGCAAATAACTCCTAAAGTATACATGATATACACAAAATATCAGAGGCAAAGTTGTTCAGCATAAAATTACCTTTCCAATGGTGCTATGCAGTCAAATATATATTATATTCTGTTACACTATATATTAAAATATATAAGTGACTTCTCCAGACGTTGCAAGAGCACACTGGGAGTCAGTAGCAGACTTCTGCAGGCGTCCTTAGGACACACCAGTGTATTTTTCTGACGACTACAGGTGTTTGCTAGAAGACAATGAGTTAAGAAGGGGGATAAAACCTTTTATAGGTACATCAGGGAGCGAAGGAAGACCAAGGGAGGGATAGTGAGGCTTAATAAAGGGAGGAGGGTGGGCAGAGGGTGACTGTGAAAAGGCAGAGATACTAAACAAATATTTTGCTCAGTATTTACAAAGGAAGAGGGAGGTACCTAAAACAAACAGTAGAAACACTCTGGATACAGAAGTTGATACCAGCCCATTTACAGAAGAAAGGGTTCTGAAAGAACTCTTAAAACTGAAGGTGAACAAAGCAATGGGGCCTGATGGATTCATCCCAGAATTCTAAAAGAACTCAGGGTAGAACTAGTGACACCACTGACTACCCTCTTTAACAAATCATGGGAGGATAGGGTGGTACCCGAGGACTGGAGGAGGCAGATGTGATTCCCTTCACAAAGTGGGAGCAAGGCAGAAGCAGGAAACTACAGACCTGTTAGTTTAACCTCAGTGGTAGGAAAATGATGGAATCACTTCTGAAGGAAAGAATTGTCGAGTATCTAGAGGCCAGAGGGCACAGGACCCAAGGCAGCATGGATTCACAGCGGAAGGTCATGCCAGACAAATCTGATAGATTTCTTTGACTGGGTGACCAAAGTAGTAGATCAGGGAGGGCTGTGGACATGGCCTACCTAGACTTTAGCAAGGCATTTGACACAGTCCCACACAAAGATTAATATCAGTTAGCCAGCCTGGGAGTGGGTCCCAAGATGACAGCCTGGGTAAAGAATTGGCTGGAGAATAGGACACAGAGAGTAATAGTAAATGGAGTCCACTCTGAAGAAAGGGGTTAGTAGTGGGGCACTTAGGGTTCAGTATTAGATCTGGTCCTCTTCAATGTCTTTATTAGCGACATTGCAGAGGACTGGAAGGAAAGTATGTCTCTTTGCAGATGACACAAAGATCTGCAACAGAGTTGATGCACAAGGTGGGGTGGAAAGGATGAGAAGGACTTGGCAAGGTTAGAGGAATGGTCAAATGTATGGCAGCTTAGATTCAATGCTAAGAAGTGCAAGGTAATGCACCTGGGAAACAAAACCCAGGGAAGAGTACACAATGGGGGTGAGACACTAACAACAACAAAAATGGAAAGGGACCTGGGGTAGTCATATCAGATGACCTTAAGGTGGGCAAGCAATGTGAGAGGGCAGCAAGGAGGGTTGGGGGATACTGGGATGCATAGGAGAGGCATCACCAGTAGAAAACAGGAAGTTGTTATCCTCTGTACAGACAGCTGGTGAGACCCCATCTGGAGTACTGTGTGCAGTTCTGGAGACCCACTCTCCGCAAAGACATAGACAGGATGGAAGCTGTCCAGAGGAGGGCAACTAAAATGGTGCAGGGTCTGCACCGGAAGACATATGAAGAGAGACTTAAGGAGCTTAATATGTATAGCCTCGAGGAAAGGAGGGAGAGGGGGGACATGGGAGAAACTTTCAAGTACCTCAAGGGAATCAACAAAGTCCAAGAGGGTAGCATCTTTCAAAAAAAGAGGTGTGCAAGAACAAGGGGGCACAATTTGAAGATAGAGGGGGCGGCTCAGAGGTAATTTAAGGAAGTATTTTTTCACAGAGAGGGTTGTGGATGCATGGAACGGCCTTCCGGAGGAGGTTGTGGAGTCAAAAACAGTGGTGGAATTCAAGCATGCACGGGACAGTCATAAGGCAATTCTAGGGGGTGGGGGTAGGAAGAAGTAGGCTGCTGGTTAACTAGGATCTGCAGCTTATCCATTAGGTAGGGAAATGGGCAGACTGGGTGGGCTAAGCGGTCCTTATCTGCCGTCAAATTCTATGTTTCTATGTTTCAGTGCTTATCACCAGTGTAACAACACAGTGTAAATCATCAGTGAGACCCCACTTGTAGTTACATGCTGAAAATCCTGCAGAAAGCTTGAATGTTTTTTTTGCATATGACTATAATGACTCAATGTCATCTTTGCGCTACTTTTTGTTACATGTATATGTAACACGGTAGTAAGTATATTAAAAGAAGGAATACATATAGAGGTTAGCATAATGTTTTGGGATATTTCTGTTTTCATAATAGCTAGTTTTGAGCTTGTTCGCTTAGTGACACAGCATGATAGAGTTATCTACAATCGAATGATGAGGATGGAAGACAGACAAACAGACAGATGGGCATAGACAGATAGAAAAAGCCAGCACAGTGGCACAGCAGTACCACTACCATTTGTGATGCCAGCGACCGGGTTCAGGAACAAGGCTTAAGCACTAGAGAGCCAGCGGAGGCTGGCTGAGCATCCCATGGAAACTCACCTCTTCGGAGGTGGGCGGGCTTTTGATTTTACTGTAATACTGCCACCTGGTTGACCACAGGTGGCAGTAGAGGCTGGGGGGGGGGCGTAGGAGCTGTGGTGCCATGGAATCAGTTGCACTTTTTCAGTGATGCTCGAGGGCGGGGAGAAAAGTGGAAAAAATCCCAATGTGTAGATGTCATCAGTCACCCTGCTGCAGGCCCCGCACCGTCGACCATGGCCCTTGCACCCCCACCAAAGCTCAACTCTGTCTGGAGGTAAGAGGTGGCCCCCACACACCCCTGCCCATAGGGGATCATCCACGGGGGAACAAGGAGCTAGGTAAGTCCCAGGTAAGGTGGGTGAGGGGGCTGGGCAGGGCGGAGGACCAAAGGGAGCCAGTTGGGAGCCAGAACACAAATCTACAAAAAAACAAATAAAAAACAGAATTCATCTGTGTATACAATGCTGTACAGTTCTGTATGTGTGTGCATCTGTTTAGTACTGAATGTGTTCTGCATGTGTCTGTGTATATGGTGCTGTGTGCGTGTCTGAGTATATTGTGCAGCATGTATTATACATATCTGTTTACAGTATGTAGTGGTGTGTGGTTTGTTTCTGTATATACATATATATATATATATATATATATAGTGCGTGCTTGTATATAATGATGTCTGTGTCTGCACATCTGTGGAGTATGTAGTGCTGTGTGTGCACATGCATCTGTATGTGTGTGTGTGTGTGTGTGTGTGTGTGTGTGTGTGTGTGTATAACACCAAGCTTGTGAGTAACATGTCAACAATTAGTAGACTAGTTTATATGTTGGGGAGTGGAAGAATAACCTGCTTTTGAGTGTTGTGTGGGTGTGGAGGGGCACAGGTGGAAGAAGACTGAGTGATAGTGAATAGTGGCGGGGGAAAAAAAACTAATCGTGGTCTGCCACCCTAACACCTCAACCCCCGCCCAAAACAACAACAGTGCCACCATGGTCATCGATATCTCCAACGATTATTTTTTATACCATGGAGAGTTTGCTATTTAATAATATCTAACTACGGTTAATATCATTCACATTATGTCAGTACTCATTAGAGCTCGGAATTACCGGAGGGAACACACAGTCCATAAAACTGAAAGAAATGTGCACAACCCTTAAAATGTGATCTGAAAAGCTGGTGCCAGTAGTTGTTCCTGGATTACATAAGCCAGGATGAGTAATACAACATCACCAGATGACAACGGGGGGGAGGGATGGGATTGCTCTGGATTCCAGATATATATAATAGTATGAACACATATGAATGTCACAGAGTATCTTTCAACAGCATGACTGCAGAAAAGAGGTAAATTCAACCACACGCTCAATGACTGGGGGATGTCAGACAACTAGCGTGCCTTAGTACTCAAAGCCAGTGCACTGTCAAGCCTACAGTCACCAGAAATGCATGCAGAACAGTCAGGCTTGATGCATGCTTAGAAAAGGCAAGACACCAGGAAGTATAGTAGCTGTATCAGCCACTAGAACAACTGCGTATGTAGCACTTTGGGTTTCAGAAAGCCAGCCTCACTGCAATGTCACTTATGTACCCACCCCTACCGTACAACTTTACAATTAATCCTCCTGTTCACATTCCCTGTGCCTCAGAGTAGTGACATAGCTAAATAAAGGTCAACCAGCAGCCAATGATATAGACAATATCCTCTGTCACACCTTCCCCCTCTAAAATGTGGGCTCCAAACTTACCTGCACCCAGTACCATTAGTCATGATATTCTAAGTTCAATACTGGCCAAATACACCCAACAAAGAACATCTAATGGTGAACTCAGTTTTAACAGAATGGTTTTAAATTCAGCATGGCTCCATGACTGCATGACTCCATGGCTCCATGGTTCCATGGTTCCATGACTCCATGGTTCCATGACTGCATGACTCCATGGCTCCATGACTCCATGGCTCCATGACTGCATGACTCCATGGCTCCATGACTCCATGGCTCCATGGTTCCATGACTGCATGACTCCATGGCTCCATGACTCCATGGCTCCATGACTGCATGACTCCATGGCTCCATGGGCTCCATTCTCAGTTGCTATGGGTGGTCATGCAAAAAGGGGTTAAGCACAGAAACAACAATGGCAGAAAAAGATTAACGGTCCATCCAGTCTGCCCAGGTTCCCTACCTAGCCATGGGACCTACTGTCTCTCCAGGGTCCTAGCCCTCTCCATCCTTCCCTCCACATCCCTCAAAGTTTCTGCTGCCCCGAGCAACAACTATATCCTTCACTCTGTCCCAAGTGGATTTAAACTGGTCTCACAATTGTACCACCAATACACAAAGCTGGGTGCATACTCCAGGGAAAGGAGTACTTCCTTTGACAGAAATACAGTGCAGAACCATGGATCCAAATGTTGACATCCTGGACTGTGTCCCTGCAACCTCATCGAGCTGTGCTCCATGGCAGGGTTTTAAATACTTGATTAGCAGTTTTTTTCCTTGGGACAATACTAACTGTACAGAAAGCATTTATATAGGTTTCCTAGAAGTGTTATGTTTATTAAACACAGTGAGGCAAGTGCTATGCATTTTCACAATGTTTTAAAACTTTTATGAGCAAAACGCTAATCAGTTTTTAGAGTTAAATAAAACCCTGCCACGGGGTCATAAAACCCCTATACACCCAACTGAAAATGGTGTTTATACCATGCAGGAAGGTGTGTATGGGGGGGCTGCATACAATTCAATGATGACTCTCCCATATCAGTTATGAATTAAAACTTGGAAGCCTATAAATCTTAGAGGGCACCAAAAAAACTGTCTTGATTAATAAGACATTTTGCAGGCCAACACTAAATCAAAATAATAATATGATGCCGTTAATAAAAAATGATGTTACCAAACTGTGGCTAATTTAATGTTCACAGGATAATGTTAGCTCAGTTATTTTCCTGTTTGAGACTGTGCCATGTGCTACGTATCTCATATACAGTACTATCATGTGGGCACACGCACACACTCAAGCAGCACTGATGAAAAGTGAGCATCTTATAAATAACCCACACACAAAATTGCTGCTTTGCGTTTTGTAAGCCAGCCCAGGGAACGCACGTGACTGGAGACTAAAGTGAGACATGGCCTCTTAAGCACAAGGGTTGGAACATGAAAACAGTTCACTTGAAGTCTCCTGAAACAGCAACCAGAGGAGATACCGCTTCCAAATACAGCCAGACAAGGAAAGGGCTTAGGGCATAGGAATGTGGTCTAATATGATGCTTTTCTTGCACACTGTATTCCAAAGTGGTTTACAATCTGTGAACAGTAGGCAGCAGCTTTAAGGCATGCACTGGGGTGTTAAATGAGATTGAGGGAGGTTAACGAAAGATCAAGAAAGTTAAACAGAGAAAGAGACAGGAAGAAGAGGTCAATGACATGCTCAGAATTACAGTGTTAAATATTTGTGGTGGGATTCAAACCAAGGAGATTTTCTGGTTCACAAATCTGCACTCTGATCACTAGGCTGCACTGTCTCTATGGAAATAAATCAAACATCACAATGCACCGAAGGAAAGAAAAACACCAGAACAGCTAAATAAAAGCATTTTGGTACTTCACAAACATTTTTACTACACTATCTTGATTTACTTGTATTTCCAAAGACAGTATGGGGTTCAGACAGACAATTCTAATAACGTGGTGAAAATCAAGGGGCTAGTGGACTCCCTAGCCCAAGAGTGACATGTTCATGATGTCTGTAATTAGAAAAATATTTTAGCTGGACTGCAGAAAAAATGATAAATCAGTCTAACCTCCGAATGGGACGGCATTGTTTCTCAGCAGGCATACTTCTCCTACAAGCCTGAAAGGTTGGAGACCCTCCTTTGGACTCAGTAAACACTTTAACGAAGGAGCACCATCTTGGATGGGCTTAAAGATGGTTCATTGCTCAGTAAGCTGACCTAGCCTGTTGGTTTGCATTAAATTGCTCTCCTTGTGTAATGGTTATAGACTTATTAACCTTACTCCACGAAGATGGCTTACTTCATACTATACAGCCCAGCTAGATGGTAGAGCTGCAGCTGTGGCTCTGTAAACAATGTTTATATCTGGGGGCTAATTACAATGCTGCATTACTGCACAAATCTGCACTGAGGAACTTAAAATAAAAAGCAATCACGTAGTTAATTATAATACTTGCTAAGAAAACGGAGCATTTACACTTTCTTGGCTACTCTCTCTGGCCTCCTTATGGTTTTCTGTTAGACCCTGCTCACCCAACAGAACTGTTTCTAAATTCCATTTTCAAAACTGGTTTAGTTAAATCCAGTGTGTTCACACTATGCAGTAACTGTTCTTGAGACTGCTTTTTTTGAGTCTACATTTTATTTATTTATTTAGTTTTTGTTGACTGGGTAAGTGCACTAGACAAATTCCTGCCTATTTTCAGCACAACCCGGGGGAAGGGGATACAGACAAATGCCTACTAACTTTGAACCAGATTAAGCTGTTGGTGGTATTTTTAGTGAATGGGGGAAAGTTGGCCAGGGCACCAGGAAAATTCCCCATCTCTTTTCAAGAGGTGCCACTGTTGGTGTTAAACCTGCTCTTCCTGTAACTATTTCCTACTGAATCTCACCACACAGAACCATACTTGGCTATTCACACTGCAGGTGGAGGTCTTTTAGTTAAATCATTACAGCTTAAACCATTTTTTTAGAAAGCCGGCTCCATGGTGCTGAGCGGTGGGGCATCACTCTAGCATGCTGGCGACCCAAGTTCACACCCCAAGCCCGGTCGACAGGAGTGGAAGCCAGCAGGGAGGGAGTCTGAGCGTCCTTTGGACACTTCCTTCTCTGTGGGAGTGGGAGGTGTTGGTCTACTTCACTAGCGGCTCCTGGTGGTGGCTTGTGGAGGTGATCTTGGCAGCGTGCAGCACCACCCACGTTGCCGAGTGCCCCTGCCCACAGGACACCGCTGCAGCCACCCAAAGAGGGAAGTGGGAGGGGCCCCAGAACAAGGAAACTTGCCTGTCTGGCCACCATATGACAGCTGCCATGCTCACCTTGTGTGCCACACAGCCACACTCAGCTGCAGTCGTCAATCCTCCTAGCTCCCGCGCCCGGTCAGGGTAGCAGAAAAATCCCACATTCTCTGGCACCGAGGGGAGGACAGCCACCCCCCGGAAGGGTTACCGCGGGCCTGCCAGGATGCTGAGCCAATTAGGAGGATGACCAAGATGGCAGTGGGGGATGGCTGGCAGGCAGGGGTGTTAACGATGATGCAGCCTGAAGGAGTGGTGGACTGGGGGGAAGGGGCATGTGAAGGAGCCAAAAAATAAACCGTTTTTTAGTCTAGCTCTCAAGGTGGTCTCAAAAATGGTTTCTAGAAACTGTTCTAGCAAGACAGTAGTATGGACATTAACCATTATAAGCACTGTTAAACTGGTTTAATTTTAGCTAAACTTGTTTAAGCAGTACAGTGTAAACAGGTGTCTGGCATTTGGCTTGTCTAGTGCAGTTTCCGACAACTCCCCTCTGATGAGGAGCTACTCTTCATTTCAGCAACTCTGATTTCAACTGCCGTGAGGTTATTACCTGCATTTTTTACAGCACACAGTTAATAGTTAAGAGACCCATTTACACTTCCTTATTTGCTGCGCATCAACCCATGCACAGTGGTTGACGTGCTGCAAATGCTGCAATGTGGACACTCACTAGAACACCTCAGGATGCCTTCTGTTCCCATTTTTGGATCGATGCAGGAGAGGGACCTGTTACGGATCGAGCGTCTTTGCCTGTACTGTAAACGTAATTCTGCGCTCGATCCGCTGCGCAGTTCTTATTTCCTAACCACGTCGCTGTCATGAAACACGTCCCCACTGAAGGAAGAGTGCGACGTGACTTGTGGCACAATAAAGAGGGGGCTATGGTAAACATGAAATGCCATGTGCACAGAGAAGCAGCGTTGATTTTAAATTGCAGCGGTTGTGTAAACAGGGCTAAGAATTTTCTAATACAGAGGAACTCTGGCACACAACTATCAAATCTGTAATCATCCCAGACTTCTACGTGCTACAAGTTTGTATCCTAGCTGATCTGAATTAATGAATGGGCCTGACAAACTTGGTAGGGGATCCCATATTAGGTAAAGATATTGCCTCATCGCAAAGAGACAGTTTGATTAGCAGATGATTAAAGAACCTTACATGATTTAAAGGAGCCTACTGTGCTGGATCTAGAAAATCGTGTTGGAGCAAAGAGAAAACTTTGATTGCCTAGCAAGCTAAAAAACAGTACATATCTGGCCTAATCTTGGCAACATGCTGTATCAACAGCAGAATATCAATATGTTGCAAGAAGGAATCAGGCGTGACTCCAACTTTCTTGTTCTGAGTGCTGAATGTTATTTAGAATAGGTTACAGTCATCGTCTTCAGCAGACACCTGCATGTAATTAGGAAAGCTACTGTGCATCAGAGTCCTAACACTTCTGTTATGTCTACAAACACAGCCTGCTTACAATGGACATAAGCATCAAGAGATTACCTGTATAAATACAGATACTACTGCTGCTAGCACTGATCAACAGCACCGGGCACTGCAAGTAAAAGTGTGCTCTTACCCATGTCCTGAATCATGACTTGTCTTCCTCAAGAAAAGTGGGACCTCAGGAACACTGCTGCAATATTTGTTTTTTGTCAAGCAACTGCTGCTTCTTACTACTAACGTTGTTTCATTGCCAAGTGTAGATTTTGACAGTGTAAAGCGATGGGTTCAGAGATCATTTAGAAAAAATTCAACAAGCGATGTGAGGAACAATTTAATCTAAAGCAATGCACAGCTGAGAGTTCACTCTGCCTGGACTGGATCCGTCCTGCCTCCATGTAAAAAAAACACTGCAGAATCTTGAAATAGCTGCCATACAGCTGCCTTGGAGTTCATTTCTGGCCTGGTGATATTCTTGATCAAGATGGAGTTTGTCATATCCTCAGCATCATGAGCTTAGCATGGAAGTTCCGTGGCTATCTCCCTGACATACTGTGTGAGTGGTCTGAGCGGCTTAAAGGCAGCTAAGCCCAAAGCAACTGGTTAACTGTGCCAGCAGCTGTCTGCCACACTGCTCCACTTCCTATTTCCATCACAAAGAAGAACAATAGGAGGGGCTTTAGAATGTTATCCGTGCCCTGGCCCCAGTCATAAAAGAAATGGGACACCGTCGCCAGGATCTTTGTCATTCATGCCCTCTTTGTTGTCTGTATTGTTATGCCCAATAAAGTAAGCAACAGGCCTTTTAATTCCACCAAAGAAAACAGAATTCGGTTGAAGCAGGAATCAGAGTCTCTCTCACTGTGGAGAGTGGAAAAAGACTTTCGCAACTTCTTTTTTTTTATAGATATAATGTAGTGCAAGATTGTTGTAAACTGTCTATAGTCAAAGGTGAGTCAGATCTGTTGGCTTAATGCAGAATAACATTCGGAGTGTGTGTTTATTTATTTTATTTTTGTTGACTGGGAAAGGAGAGCTCGGCAATTCTGCCTATTTTCAGCACCATCCCAGGAGTAAGGCTACCACCTGTCCTGATTTGGGCAGGACAGTCCTGATTTAGGCAGCTGTGTCCTGCCATAAACCATGATAAACACTGCATGTCCAGGTCTTATAGCAGAAAGATATTTCCTTACTTTCCCCTAAATGTTGCATAAGATTATAATATCTTAACTAAAAATCGACCAGGGAGGGGTGGTGGACATGGTCTATCCGAACTTCAACAGTGGCCGTGTCTGCTCCCCAGCAGGAGGATGGGTGAGCAAGATGGAAAGCATGGGGTTGGGAGGGAAAATAGCAAGCTGGGTGGAGGCATGGCTAGCAGGGAGAACTCAGAGGGTGGTACTAAACGGGGTGAACTCCGAGATGGCAAGGGTAAGGAGTGGGGTGCCACAGGGGTCAGTTTTGGGTCCACTCTTCTTCAACATCTACATCAGCGATATTGCAGAGGGTTTGAGAGGGAGGGTGTGCCTATTTGCCGATGATACAAAAATCTGCAACAGTGTGGAGGCTGTGAGGAAGGCTCTTAAGATGCTCGAGGAGTAGGCCAGGAAGTGGAAGCTGAAATTTAATGCCAAGATGTGCACTGTGATGCACCTAGGGAGTAAAAACACACAAGCAGGGCACACGCTGGGGGGGGGAAATCAAAGAATCAGAACAGGAAAGGGATCTGGGGATCATAGTTTCCTCAAACCTTAAAGTAGGGTTCCAATGTAACAGGGCAGCGGGAAAGGCAAATGGAATGTTGGCATGCATAGGCAGGGGCATTACTAGCAGAAGGAGGGAGGTAATAATGCCTCTCTACAAAGCTATGGTGAGGCTGTAGCTAGAGTATGGGGTTCAGTTCTGGAGACCATACCTCCACAAGGATGTAGATGCATTAGAGAGGGTTCGGAGAAGGGCAACAAAGATGGTGCAGGGTATGTAGGGGAAGACATACAAACAAAGGTGCAAGGAGCTGAATCTGTACACGCTGGACACAAATAGGGAAAGGGGTGACATGACTGAAACCTTTAAATATGTAATGGGGCTCAATGAAGTGGGAGAAGGGGGTCTGCTGAAGAGGAAGGAGGGAGGCAGAACTAGAGGGCACAGCCTCAGATTGCAAGGAAATAGATACAGGGGCAATGTGAGGGGGTGCTTCTTCACAGAGAGGGTGGTGGAGCCCTGGAACAGACTGCCAGATGGCGTAGTGAGGGCTGGAACGGTGGATGAATTTAAGAGGACATGGGACTGGCATATGGGGCTGAGTATTGGAGGGAGTGCAGGGGCAGATGGGGGGGGGTATGTTAAAGGGGAGGGATGGGCAGACTAGATGGTCCAGAAGGGTCCTTTTCTGCCATCAAGCTTCTACAATTCTGTGATTCTAAAACACCTTAACAATCCGAGTAACTAAAACACAACAACACCTAGTCTTTTTAGAATAGTTAGAGAAAACAAGTCTGATGCATTGATTGAGGATTCATATTGTCCCACAAAAAGGTTTCAGTAAGAAATGTCCCACTTTGGGCTTCTTAAAAGATGGTAACCTTACCTGGGAGGTGGGGAAGGAGGTGGGTAAATACAGATGGACACCAGCTGAAATTGAACAAGATTAATCTGTTGGTGATATTTTTAGTAAATAGGGGAAATATGGCCTGGACATCAGAGAAATTCCCCTACCCTTTTCGAGAAATGTCATGTGATCTTTACTGTCCACCTGAACAACCACCAGAATCGGCAGATAGTTTAATATCTCATCATCTCATCTGAAAGATGGTGCTTCAGGCAGTGCTGGAATTAAGGAGGGATTAACCCCCAACAGGGTATAGGTTTACTGAGCATTAATCCACACCTGGGGGGGGGGGAGGTTGGAGTCACGAGGAGAAGCCGATTGACTTCATCCACCCAGGCGTGGATTAATGCTCAGTAAACCCATACCCTGCAGTGGGTTAATCCTCTTATAACATGGGTGGTGTTATATTAGAGGCTTACCTAAAGAAATAGTAAAATAAAGTCCTGTGAACATGCAACTGTGGATATATCAGGGATTAATCAATGGTCAGATGACCCATTTGGACAAATCAGAAGACAGTATTTTTGGAACCCATGTTATAATTATTTTTATCCAATCCTTTTTTACTCTTGTCTAGTGTTCTCTCTAAACTTGCAATATGTGCCTCTGTATTGCTAAGCCTCATTTCATGATTTTCAGTCATTCTCTTAACTTCTTTTATTTCAACAAGGACGTCTGTCACTGAGGCTCGTTCTGCAGTCATCTCCAGTAGTATCCTCACAAGTTGCTCTGTGATCATCACAACTCACTCTCCTTTCTCGCTCGGGGACTCATTTGCTTTGTGCCACTTCGTTTCCTGTCGCACTGAATCCAGACTGCTGAAACCTTCACTTTCAGAATCATGTATGTTAGCTCGGCTAGCCTGTTAACACTGTTGTAGTCCTTGATTTAAAAAAGGTTTTTGTTGTTGAAAAAGTCTAATCAAAGTTTTATTTCTTGGCAGGAAGCAGAGCTCCAGCAGATAGCTTCCACTCACCAAGGCAGCATCATGTGACTTCCTGGAATTACACTTATGTGAGCTATGGGCACCAATTAGGGCACTATCTTTAAACTGAGCCCCTCTTCCCATTGTAAGCCAATAGCAGTGATGTGTGAGTGACCGGGGCTCTCTTCAGAGCTACGGGACCGACCCCTTGTAAGCCCCCCTTTTATTCTGAAACTGGCCCTTAGGAATGCAGCATGTAGTTCCAAAAAGACAGGATGGTGCACATAGTGCTGGGGTCAGTGCACTCCCTAGGGTCAGCTGAACCTCTGACTCCCCCTCATTAGCAAGCTGTATCTCTGACTCCCCCTCATTAGCAAGCTTAAACTCAGCCTCAGAAACCACCTGCTCATCTCACGCAGATGCCGCTGCCACTAACAAAAATAAAAAAAAAAAAACCCTCTGACAATACTCACCGAGCTGCACTCCCCCCTTCCTTCTCACCTCCTCCCTCTACCCACTTCTTCTGCTCCCCAGTTCCTCTCCCCTCTTGCCTCCATCCTCTCCTACCTTCACCTCCTCCCACCCTAATCTTTAATCTTTAACTTTTAATTTATTTACTATCATATGTATTGGAACCTACTATAACCTTGACTGGTAACTCTTTGATACTGTATTATCTGTTGTCCTCTATGTGACGAGGTACCTTTGTAAATGAGCCCCTGGCTCAAAGGTTGTTAAACTGATGTTTAAATAAATAAATAATAAAAAAAAACAATAAAGACAATGATTCTAAACATAGGGAGTGCACTCTGAGGTAACAGTAATGAATGCCAGTAAATCTTGGCATCAATATTTTTGGACTGTCTCTGAAATGTACTGTCTGTAGAGTTTTTATTAATAGGCCAAATCAGCAGTGTATACTCACAACACAATGCAGATAGTCACAGGGTGCAAAACTATGGTGGTAGCATAAAAATACCCTCTGCTGGATGAACACAGTGTGCCATACAGTGTAGTACAAAATGTAAAAAAAACATCTCAGACCTCCCACCTGGCTGCACCCTGCTCACGTTGCACTACGGTGTCAGTATTGGGATTTATCCCAAGTTCCTGGTGTGGGGCGAAAACTCACAACATTCCAAATTTCTGGCCTCAGAGGTCACTCTGCAACCTGCTGAACCACTGCCACTAACTTATCCAGTGAAAGTAAAGATCCATGAAAACAAAACTTTTTTTTATTGCCCACTTCCCCGGCTGGCCCACCTTCTGCACTGGTACTCCCCCAGCCCTGTCACCCACCACCATCTCTGGGGCTGACAGCCCCACCACCTTGCAGTGCACCACAGACCCCCCCCCAAGCTTGGAAGGAGACTAGGTAATGGATGCAGTAACAGGCAGCCCAGTAAGGGTACTGAGCCTGCAGAGGAGTGCAGTGCCATCCCGCAGCAGCCAAGGCTTTTTTCACCGTTATCCCCCTTGAGCACCTCATGGGTGAAGACTGAGTGGACGCATGCATATGTGTGTATCCCAGTCAGGGGGAACCCACCCTCCACCCTTGCTCCTCTGCTTACACTGCCACCTGTGGTCACCCATGTGGCAGTATCACGGCGCAGCGTGCCAACCTCCCTCTCCACAAGAGGAGAGCTTCCTGTGGAATGGTCAATCCTACTCCCCCGGCCAAGCCCCGAGCGACCGACATCCATTCCCAAACCTGGGTCACTGACATGGGGGCAGGTGAGAAGCAGGTGCCTCAGCCATCCACGTCACTGGGCCGACTGAAAATAAATTCTAAAGATGAGACTGAAGACACACTTCAGCAGTAGTGGCTCTCAATCCTAGGACCCTGTGCGAACGTTTGTACTAAGAAACATAGAAACTGACAGCAGATAAGGATTGCTAGGCCCATCTAGTCTGCCCATTTTCCCTGCCTACTGTAAAAGCCATAGACCCTACTTGAGCTCCAGCTTTTCCTCCTCGTTCCTACTGCTAGGGTTCCCCTATGCCTGTCCCATGCATGCCTGAATCCCCCCCCAACTGTGTTTGCCCCATCACCTCTGCTAGGAGTCTTGTCCATGCATCCACCACCCTTTCTGTGAAGAAATACTTCCTCATGCTACCCCTTAGTCTACCCCTCTACCAACCTCATGTCATGCCCCCCTCGTTCTTGGACATCTCCTTTTCTGAAAGATGCTACCCTCCGGTACCCTATTTATGCCTTTTAGATATTTGTAGGTTTCTATCATATCTCCCCTGTCTCTCCTCTCCTCTCCTCTCCTCTCCTCCAAGGTATACATATTAAGGGCTCCCAGTCTCTCATCATATGACTTTTTGTGCAGGCCCTGCACCATCTTTGTTGCCCTTCTTCGAACTGCCTCCACCCTGTCTATGTCCTTACGGAGATGCGGCCTCCAGAACTGGATATCATATTCCAAATGAGGCCTCACCAATGACCTGTACAGTAGCATCACTGCCTCCTTCCTCCTGCTGGTGATACCTCTCCCTATGCACCCCAGCATCCATACCACTGCTCTCCCCACAGCCTTGGCACATTGTTTGGCCACCTTTAGGTCATCGGATATTATTACTGCCAAATCCTTTCCTGTTTGGTGACCATCAGTTCCACCCCCCAATCTTGTAATCCTCCCCTGGGTTTTTGCACCCCAAATGCATGATTTTGTACTTTTTTGCATTAAATTGCCCATAGTCTGTGTAACAAGCTCCCTGAACTAGTGGTCTGGATGGAAGAGGGTTGCCTGGATATTGTGGCAGTCACATAAACATGGTACACAGAGAACCATGACTGGGATGTCAACATACCAGGATACACAATCTGCAGGAGGGACAGGGAGGGTAAAAGAGGAGGAGTAGTAGCTCTCTATGTAAAGGAAGGGATCAAAGCAACAGAACTAAAGAGTAAACAGGGAGCAGATGAGGCACTCTGGGTCACCCTGGAGACAGGAAATGGCACCACAATCTGCATGGGGGTTGTATACAGACCCCCATCTCAGGGGGGGGGATGGACAAGGAAATGATAGAAGGCATCCTTAGAATGGCAGAAAAAGGGGAGATATTGTTGATGGGGGACCTGAATATGCCAGATGTTACCTGGAGCACCTTTGCTGCAGGCACATCCAAGCGCAGGGTCATTCTTGATGCCCTACAAAGGGCAGGCCTCAGACAGCTAGTACTGGAACCCACTCGGGAGGGAACAATCTTAGACCTGATACTATCAAATGGGGATGGAGAAAGAATCTCAGATTATTTAGAAGTGGGTAGCCATCTGGGAACAAGCAACCACCAAACAGTGTGGTTCACAATAAACACAGCCATACAATCAAGCCATACAAAAGCAAGAGTATTGGACTTTAGGAGGGCTGACTTTGGGAAAATGAGAGAGTGCCTCAGAAAAGCACTAGCAAACAGGCAAGAAGGAGGGGTGGAGGAACAATGGTCAGTAATCAAAACAGCCATCACAGAGGCAACAAGCCTTTGTGTAAAGCAAATCAATAAAACAAAATGAAGGAAAAAACCACTATGGTTCTCAAAAGAGGTGGCAGGGAAGGTTAAGGAGAAAAGGAGAGCATTCAGGAAATATAAGGAAACACAGAAGGAGCAGGACAGAGAACTTTATCAGTTAAAGCAGAAAGAGGCAGGAAAGGCAGTCAGAATAGCAAAGGCCCACACCGAGGAAAGGATAGCCAGCTCTGTTAAGAAGGGGGATAAGACCTTTTATAGCTACATTAGGGAGTGAAGAAAGACCAAAGGAGGGATACTGAGGCTTAATAAAGGGGAGGGAATGTGGGCAGAGGGTGACAGTGAAAAAGCAGGGATACTGAATTAATATTTCTGCTCAGTATTCACAAAGGAAGAGGAGGGGGAGGTACCTAAACCAAACAAGAGAAAGAAGCGAGAAGACCCTCTGAAGACAGGGGTCGATACCAGTCCATTTACAGAAGAAAGGGTTTTGAAAGAACTAATAAAATTGAAGGTGGACAAAGCAATGGGACCTGATGGGATTCACTCAAGAATTCTAAAGGAACTAAGGGTAGAACTTGTGACACCGCTGACTACTCTCTTTAACAAATCATGGGAGGATGGGGTGGTACCTGAGGACTGGAGGAGGGTGGATTTGATTCCTCTTCACAAAAGTGGGAGCAGGACAGAGGCCGGAAACTACAGACCAGTTAGTTGACCTCAGTGGTAGGGAAAATGATGGAATCACTTCTGAAGGAAAGAATTGTTGAGTACCTAGAAGCCAGTGGGGCACAGGATCCAAGGCGGCATGGATTCACAATGGGAAGGTCATGTCAGACGAATCTAATAGATTTCTTTGACTGGGTGACCAAAGTAGTAGACCAGGGCATAGCTGTGGACATGGCCTACCTAGATTTTAGCAAGGCATTTAATACAGTCCCACACAAAAGATTAATACACAAGTTAGCCAGCCTTGGAGTAGGTCCCAAGGTGGTAGCCTGGATAAAAAATTGGCTAGACAACAGGACACAAAAGATAGTAGTAAACGGAGTCCACAGTGAAGAAAGGAGGGTTACTAGCGGGGTACCGCAGGGTTCAGTACTGGGGCCGGTCCTTTTTAATATCTTTATAAGTGACATTGCAGAGGAACTGGAAGGAAAAGTATGTCTCTTTGCAGACGACACAAAGATCTGCAACAGGGTTGATACACAAGATGGAGTGGAAAGGATAAGAAGGGACTTGGCAAGGTTGGAGGAATGGTCAAATGTATGGCAGCTCAGATTCAATGCAAAGAAGTGCAAGGTAATGCACCTGGGAAACAAAATCCCAGGGGAAGAGTACACAATGGGGGGTGAGATACTGACAACAGTAAAATTGGAAAGGGACCTGGGGGTAATTATATCAGATGACCTAAAGGTGGGCAAGCAATGTGAGAAGGCAGTCAGGAAGGCTGGGGGATACTGGGATGCGTAGGGAGAGGAATCAATAGTAGAAAACAGGAAGTTGTTATCCCTCTGTACAGACAGTTGGTGAGACCCCATCTGGAGTACTGTGTGCAGTTCTGGAGACCCCCTCTCCGCAAAGACATAGACAGAGTGGAGGCTGTCCAGAGGAGGGCAACCAAAATGGTGCACAGTCTGCACCAGAAGACATACGGAGAAAAACTAAAGGAGCTTAATATGTATACCCTTGAGGAAAGAAGGGAGAGAGGGGACATGATAGAAACTTTCAAGTACCTCAAGGGAATCAACAAAGTCCAAGAGGGTAGCATCTTTCAGAAAAACAGATGTGCAAGAACAAGGGGGCACAATCTGAAGATAGAGGGGGACGGCTCAGAGGTAATGTGAGGAAGTATTTTTTCACAGAGAGGGTTGTGGATGCATGGAACAGCCTCCCTGAGGAGGTTGTGGAGTCAAGTACAGTGGGGGAATTCAAGAATGCATGGGACGGACATAAGGCAGTCCTAGTGGGGGGTAGGAGGATGTAAGCTGTTGGTTAACTAGGATCTGCAGCTTATCTGTTAGGTAGGAAAATGGGCAGACTAGGTGGGCCAAGCGGTCCTTATCTGCCATCCAATTCTATGTTTCTATATCTCAGCTGCCACACTCTGGATCATTCTTTCAGTTTACCTAGGTCCCTTCTCATTTTTTCCACCTCTCCCGGAGTGTCCACCCTGTTGCAGATCTTAGTGTCATCTGCAAAGAGGCACACCTTCCCTCCAGCACCCCTGCAATGTCACTTATGAAGACATTAAACAGGACTGATCCCTGTGGCACCCTGCTGGTCACTGTCCTTTCCTCAGATTGAGCACCATTTACCACCACCTATCACCTTCTATCACTCAGCCAGTTCCTGACTCAGTTTACCACCTTGTGACCCACTCCCAGGCTACCCAGCTTGTTCACAAGTCTTCTATGTGGAATGGTATCAAAGGCCTCACTGAAATCCAGGTAGGCCACATCCACCGCTCCCCCCCAATCCATGACCTTAGTCACTCAATCAAAGAAATCAATTAGATATGTTTGACATGACCTTCCCACTGTGAATCCATGCTGTCTAAGATCCTGTGCTCCATTGGATTCAAGGTGTTCCACAATCCTTTTTATGTTTGCTTGTGCAAGAAACGTTATGTGGCAGCTTAGGAGAGAAGTGGGTTGTGGAGGTGCAGCACTGTGACAGCCAACGGAGGCATTGCATTTGGGGGCTTGGCACTGGTGGACCAATGGAGGCATAGTGTGCTGATGACACTGGCTTCCAAAAGTGCCACCAAGTTGTAACGTTTTCACTGCAGCAATCAGGGACTGCCTCATCATTGCAGCATCAGCCATTCCGCTGCAATGAGGGAGCGATCCGTCATTGCAGGGCGGAATATTACCTAGTGTAATATTGTTTGTGAACACGGCGGCAAGCTGCCACCATGTTCACAAACAATATTGTACAGCCCCACTGCTGAGGGGTGCCCATTCCCTCGGCAGCATGTGCCCCCACAAAAAACAGTGTTTGTTTGCTGACAGGGGCCCAACTCCCGAGGCTTCAGTCCCCAGTCCCAGTTTATTTGCAGATGGGGAGCCCACTCCCATTGGCATAATGTCCTCACCAAAAAGTTGGTTTAGCTGAGGGGGTACCCCCATATGTGCCTCAATCCCGTCAGCTACAGCTGCCCCCCCCAAAAACATTTTGGTGGCACACTGGGAGCCCACCCCAGCGTACAAATGTCCCTATTAAAAAAAAAAAAGGCTTGCAATTTTTAACCTGTAAATCAGAAAATGGTCCCTTGTTGAGTCCGGTGGCCCCTGCCCCCAACCCGCACCCATCCTCTGCAGCACCCTCCTCCCCCACACCCTCACCTCATACTTACCTTCGGAGCCTCAACGACCATCTCTTCGGAATATGTCTGTACTCTTCAAAGCCGATCGCGAATCAAGAAATGCCAGTAAGCCATATAATGGCATAATTTTTTCAACTTTGTGCATATCTCAGGCATTTTGGGGAATTTTGGCACCACATTTTCAACATGGGGTTATTGATACCCCTCCTCATGAATTCAGCCACTGTCATGATGTAATTCGATCCCGAAAGGTGATTTCTCGGTCACTGCGCGGAATCACCTTTCGGGACCGATTAACAAAACAACAGTGCCAGTGTTCATGAGGTGGCCTCTCAGAAAGTCTATGTTGCAAATTTGGTGGAAAAAAATCCAAGAAATTACTGTTTTATGAGCGCGTGTTGCACAGTTGCTACGCACGCTCGTAACTTTGAAAATTTGCAATATTTTAACTCCAGATTTTCAACATGGCCATTTTTCTGTACCTCCTTATGAACAGTACAGCTGTCATTTTTCACAGCCTGGCCGATATGTGTTTTCACACTCCCGGCGCAGAATAGCGCGGTCCCTGTGGTAAATCAGTGTTCGGGACACATTAAGAAAATCATAGTGACACTGTTAATGAGCAGAGGTCCTAAAATGCCTATGTTGAAACTTTGGTGATGAAAGTCCACAAAAATGACTGTGTTACGCGCATGTGTTGCGCAGTTTCCACGTTTGCTCGGAAGTGCAAGCATTTTTAATATTCCCACTACAGATTTTCAACACTGCCATCTCTTCACACCTCCTTATGGATGGTACAGCTGTCATTCTTCACATCCTGCCCGATCTGTGTTTTCCTACATGTGGTGCAGAATGGCACGGTCGCTGTCGGAACTCAAAGTTCGGGACACTTTGACAGAATCACACTGCCACTCTTCATGAGAAGAGGTCCCAAATGCTTTCATGAGGTGGGGTCACAAAAAGGCCATGTTGAAAATTTTCAGTGCAAATACCAACAAATGCCCGAGGCGTTAGGGTTTCTAACCATAACATCCCACCCTGTACAGACTGACAGGCATCGGGGTGTGCCTTTGGATTGCCGACTGTACTGCTCATGTCATCCCACCCCCACCCCCCAGCCACTGACAGGCACTGAGGTGTACCTTGGACTCTTCGGCCCTAGACTTCACCCCATTCTCCTATGCTGCACCCATTTCAGCGTATGTCCTTATGGAATCGGGTGACTGTAAAGCCAAACACCACAAGGCACACCTCAACACGTGTCGGTGTCTGCAGAATAGGGTGTGGTAACATGGCATGACCGTCATGGGCGATGACCCAAATGCTTACCCCAATGCCTGTCCATCTCTACAGGATAGAGGTAGAGCTGGCGTGAAGTCAATACTTCACTGCCATTCCTATTCTGCATCTGTCTAACCCCTGCATTTCCAGTGCTAATACCAGCAAGAAAACATTCGGCATTGACAAATGCTTGTTTTAAGTAGTGATTCCATAGTCTTCCCCACTATCAAGGTGAGGCTCACTGGTCTATAGTTTCCAGCCCAGGGTTTTAGATAATTAATTAGCAGTTTTTTCTTGGGACAATGCTAACTGTACAGAAAGTATTTATATAGGTTTTCTAGAAGTGTTATGTTTGCTAAACACAGTGCGGCAAGTGCTATGCATTTTCACAATGTTTTAGCACTTTCATGAGCAAAACGCTAATCAATTTTTGGAGTTAAATTAAAACCTGTAGCCTCCTCCCTACGCCACTTTTGTCTGGTCCCATTGCCTTGTCCACTTTCAGTTTTGCGAGTTCTTCTAGGACTCGCTCTTCCGTAAATAGACTGGTGTCCAACTCCCTCCCTCCCATATTTGTTAATGTTGCCTAACTGTGATCTTTCACCTTCTTCTTCTGTGAATACAGAACAAAAATATTTGTTCAGTATTGCTGCTTTTTTTCGGGTCCCCTTCCACACACACTCCTTCTTCCCCTTTAAACCTTACTATCCCACCCCTGGTTTTAAGGACGTAGTGAGGTAGTGGATTAACTGCAGGGTTTTTATGTCTACTTTCCAAACCCTGAACAATCTGGGCCCCCATTATCTCTGTGAGCTTCTGCCCTCCTACACGCCTGAGAGGTCCACTAGGTCCACACATCTTAAATCTGCTGGAAATTGCACTTTTGAAGTTGTAGAGCCTGTCCTGCAGAACTCTCTCTCCCAACTGACATTCACACGTCTACGTCTATGAGCTCCTTTACAAAAAAAACTGAGGCCATTTTTGTTGGCTCAGGCCTTTCCCAATTCCATGTAGTCCTGTCACTTCAAAGAGCTGCTCACGCCTCAAGGAAAACTTTGAAAAACACAATATTTAGGTACTCTTCGTTTGTATTTCATGCATGTTATTCAAAGACTTCTCTCCATTATTTATTACAGAGAAAATTAGCATGACAATAGGATTGTTATCCCTTACTGTTCATCTGCTTCTATAGCTTATTCCCTACTTGAAGTCAAGGGGCTGGACTTTCAAAGGGCGATGCAGGGATTGCATCAAGCCCGATATCAAACTCAGTTTTGTGCGCAGCTGTGCCAAACACCTTTGCGTAACTGCACCCAATTTTAGTAGGTCAGGCACAGCTGTGACACTTTACCCAATTTACGGCAGCTTGCACCAAATATTTGCCGCAAGCCCCGTAAAAAGGGCTGCTGCAAACTAGACCAGAAAGCGCTGGTCTAACTTGTGTAACTGGAGTACAGGATGGAAAATCCCAATCGCTGGCCGGGAGAATGCCACAAGCCCCATGCGCCATTTGCCTGGTGCACCTGGAGCTTGCGCCATTCGGGACGTTTTGAAAATCTGGCCCATAATCCACTGTTGTAACACCACAGTCTCCATGGCAGTGACAGTGATGTCACAAGCAGGGTATTAGGATCTAGGTGAGAGTTAAACAACAAAAGCAGGATAACTCATAAGGAACAAAGATCCTGTTTTCATATAGATGACCCCAGTCATAAACAGTGGTCTGGGGAAATACAGAACTAATGTGAAATATACAGCAAGCTAAACAGAACCTAAATATTTGGTTTCTTTTCAACTTTTTTGGGAGATGTCCATAGCTCTTTAAGTCAAGTATTTATTCTTCCCTACAGCACATTATTGACCATGAGATTATGTGATTTGACAGTGACATTTTGTTATTGTATTACTGTATAGTGTACTGTGGAACATCGTTCGCCACTGAAATCGATTACTGGAATGAGCTTGTTGTGTTGTCCTGACTATGTAACTATCTTGTTGTGCTGCACTGAGTATGTCACAAGTCAATCAATCAATATTTTACCAGGCGAAAACACCATTGAGTAGAACTCATTTGCAAGGCAGACCTGGACATAATCCACCATTCAAATAACAGCAATGTAGGTAGTTTGCATAACACATGGGTGTACAGCAATGCTAACATCAGATTACAGTGGAGGAGAAGGAGTCACTGATGATTACAAAAAAATATACAGAAAATACGTGCAGAAAATATATAGACAGTATATACATACATGATAAACATCGAGAATATATACAAGTTGTATAAGGAGGTTCTCGGAGCATACAATGTAAGACAACGTACACAAATTACGTGATATACAGGGCATGGCAATATGACAATGGATTTAAGAGCAGTACACATTAAGTAACATGAGCGACTAGCCAGTAAGTTAGATAGGTGCTGGATAATAACAAAGCTGGAAAGTGAATGGCTTACGGTTCATATGACAGCAATGCTACCCTGGAGATGGGAAGGGGGCTCAGGGGGGATTGGGGGGTGCAGGTATGGGGGGAAGGGGGATGATGGCGGGGGTCAAACCTATATAGAGTAGTGTAGCATGTGCAGCATAAGATCGAATGTAGTTGGGCATGTGCGATGAAGGGGCAGTGGTGGTGAGAGCTGGCCGGGAAGTGAACCGCGCCTATGGAACTGCGCCTTAGTAAGTGATTTTTCTGCTTGTTATGGAACACTGGAGGTATATTATGACTACACATGCACTTTAAAAGATTGCGTATGAGTAACTATACACAAACAAGGCAATTGAAAGCTCTCAAGGTTTCCGTGGTAACGGGCCTCACAAGCTGCACTCTCAAGGACACAGGATACCACGGAAACCTCTCAATCCCACAACTGTCTTGTTGTGTATGATTACTTATACACAATCCTCTGTTGTATTGTCCATGTCTCCCTTAATGTACTTAATCTGTACCTGCACTTCGAGCTTTAGAAAGGAACATTATAAATGAACAGCTACTGCTACTACTGCTTGTACTGCTGCTGCTATTAAAGCACTACTACTGTTTCTACTGTTACTGCAGCTGCTTCTACTACAGCTCCTACTACTAGTCCCACCACTATTTCTTCCACTACTACTACTGCCACTGCTACTTCTGCTGCTGTCTACTACTACTGTTATGACTACTAGTCCCACTACTATTTCTACTGCTACTGCTACTGTCGTTCCTACTACTGCTTCTGTCTTCTACTACTAGTCACACTATTATTTCCACTGCAACTACTGTTGCTGTGTCTACTACTACTGCAACTACTAGTAGTCCCACTACTCTTTCCACTACTACTACTGCTACTAGAACTACTGCTCCTACTACTAGTTCCATTACTATTACTACTGCTGCTCCCCCACTGCTGTCTGTACTGCTATTATTACTACTGCTGCAGGTACTAATATCATTCCTACAACAACTGCTACTACTGCTGCTACTAGAACTACTACTCCTACTACTAGTTCCATTACTATTACTACTGCTGCTCCCCCACCACTGTCTGTACTGCTACTATTACTACTGCTGCAGGTACTAATATCATTCCTACAACAACTGCTACTACTAGAACTACTACTCCTACTACTAGTTCCATTACTATTACTACTGCTGCTTCCCCACTACTGTCTGTACTTCTACTATTACTACTGCTGCAGGTACTAATATCATTCCTACAACAACTGCTACTACTGCTGCTACTAGAACTACTGCTCCTACTACTAGTTCCATTACTATTACTATTGCTGCTCCCCCACTACTGTCTGTACTGCTACTATTACTGCTGCAGGTACTAATATCATTCCTACAACAACTGCTACTACTAGAACTACTGCTCCTACTACTAGTTCCATTACTATTACTACTGCTGCTCCCCCACTACTGTCTGTACTTCTACTATTACTACTGCTGCAGGTACTAATATCATTCCTACAACAACTGCTACTACTGCTGCTACTAGAACTACTACTCCTACTACTAGTTCCATTACTATTACTACTGCTGCTCCCCCACCACTGTCTGTACTGCTACTATTACTACTGCTGCAGGTACTAATATCATTCCTACAACAACTGCTACTACTAGAACTACTACTCCTACTACTAGTTCCATTACTATTACTACTGCTGCTTCCCCACTACTGTCTGTACTTCTACTATTACTACTGCTGCAGGTACTAATATTCCTACAACAACTGCTACTACTGCTGCTACTAGAACTACTGCTCCTACTACTAGTTCCATTACTATTACTATTGCTGCTCCCCCACTACTGTCTGTACTGCTACTATTACTACTGCTGCAGGTACTAATATCATTCCTACAACAACTGCTACTACTAGAACTACTGCTCCTACTACTAGTTCCATTACTATTACTACTGCTGCTCCCCCACTACTGTCTGTACTGCTACTATTGCTACTGCTGCAGGTACTAATATCATTCCTACAACAACTGCTACTACTGCTGCTACTAGAACTACTACTCCTACTACTAGTTCCATTACTATTACTACTGCTGCTCCCCCACTACTGTCTGTACTGCTACTATTACTACTGCTGCAGGTACTAATATCATTCCTACAACAACTGCTACTACTAGAACTACTGCTCCTACTACTAGTTCCATTACTATTACTACTGCTGCTCCCCCACTACTGTCTGTACTGCTACTATTGCTACTGCTGCAGGTACTAATATCATTCCTACAACAACTGCTACTACTGCTGCTACTAGAACTACTACTCCTACTACTAGTTCCATTACTATTACTACTGCTGCTCCCCCACTACAGTCTGTACTGCTACTATTACTACTGCTGCAGGTACTAATATCACTCCTACAACAACTGCTACTACTGCTGCTACTAGAATTACTGCTCCTGCTACTAGTTCCATTACTATTACTACTGCTGCTCCCCCACTACTGTCTGTACTGCTACTATTACTACTGCTGCAGGTACTAATATCACTCCTACAACAACTGCTACTACTGCTGCTACTAGAACTACTACTCCTACTACTAGTTCCATTACTATTACTACTACTGCTCCCCCACTACAGTCTGTACTGCTACTATTACTACTGCTGCAGGTACTAATATCACTCCTACAACAACTGCTACTACTGCTGCTACTAGAATTACTGCTCCTACTACTAGTTCCATTACTATTACTACTGCTGCTCCCCCACTACTGTCTGTACTGCTACTATTACTACTGCTGCAGGTACTAATATCACTCCTACAACAACTGCTACTACTGCTGCTACTAGAATTACTGCTCCTACTACTAGTTCCATTACTATTACTACTGCTGCTCCCCCACTACTGTCTGTACTGCTACTATTACTACTGCTGCAGGTACTAATATCACTCCTACAACAACTGCTACCACTGCTGCTGCTACTACTCTTACTCCTCCTACTACTATTGCTATTCCAACTATTGCTCCTTCTACTGCTCCTACTATTACTATTGCTACTACTGTTACTATTCATACTTCTGCTATTGCTGCTGCTAGCATAAATTACTACTTACTAGGGCCAGGTGTCAGGAGCAGGAAGCCACAGCAAGCATCCATTGCAGTTACAAGTCAGTGGTAGTGTCCATCAGAAGAGGTTTGTGAGAAAGAGGTACAATGTGTGATACCTAATGACATCACGGAAATAAAGCAGAGGGAAACAGTGCTATGGAATTCATGAAGTTTGCTACTGATGGAAAATCACAAATTAATATGAATTTCGTCTCTGCAGTTACAGTGTAAAGATTGGGATAATACTTTTTCTATATGACGCAAAACGTTTCTGAGGAGCACTGTTAGTGCTCCATCATAATGTGCAACAGTTAGGGGGGTATGCCAATGATGCAGGGCCCTTTGCTTCAGGGTGCTGCCGTTTACCACATTTCTTTATTTACGTAAACTTTGCAATGCTTTCTTTTATGTGCCTTGAACCTTGCCCCCCTACCACACATCTTGTAGACAGGCTCACAGTGACAAGCATTGCTAAAAGGAGCAGTCTATGAGGTAATATATTACTTTTAGCTTTCCCACAGCACTGCCCTCGACAGTGGTAGCCTATGGCTAAGACACCAGGAATTCTGCAATTCCACAGCTGCAGAATTTTCCAAAGAACTTGCATCCCGCCAAAGAACATATGTAGAGCCAAGGATCTCATTGTTCTTGGTGATTTCTCATTAAAATACAGCTGCTGTGTTTTGTAGTGCCAGCCTCTCTCTCCCTACTTGTTGATACTGAAGGCCCGCCTCCATGTTCAGCATGTGATGTCACTGATGGCATCACATATTTTAGCCAATGGCAAGACTGAATTCTGCCACAGAAATTAACTATCAATCCATGCCACAGAAACAAACGCTGCAGCAGAAGACCAGAGGCATTGCCAAAGAAAAAGGATAGAAGTGCCATGGAGAAATAGGGGCCCCCGCCTATGGTCCCCTGTGGCATGCACCTCTGTGAAGATGCCCCTCTCTCTGCACCCACAGAAATCTCTCAAAGAAATAAGCAACATCTGACATATCAAGATGCTATAGTTGTGAAAATAAATACTGGGAATTGATTTGGCATGAGCACAGTAGTCTTAATTTTACAGTATATAGTGTTTAGGACAGGAATTGTGGAATGATCCCAATATGTTAATTTGAGCATTTTGAAATCCATATTAGTTCAATTGTGAAAGATGACAAAGTGAGGGGAGATAGGAGGAAGAGAAGTCCTTTACTTTGTGTTGTGCAGTCGACACTCAGATATCAGACCCCATCCATTCCTATGTTCTTTAACTGATACCGGAGTGCAACGGTTATCTGACAGCAGATTCAATAATAAATAAAACAAAAGGTATCATCACTGGCCCATCAACACAACATTAACGCTACTGCTTGTGATACCAGGGATCCACATTTGGGAACAAGCTCAGGTTGGCAGGGGCTGGCCAAGGGGAGGAGGAGGATTGAGTGTCCCGGGGACACTGTCCTCATCAGGGGAGGAGAGCAGCGAACTCCGCTGCTACACTGCTATCTGGGTGATCACAGGTGACAGAGCAGATGGAGAAGCTAATGGTTGGGAAGATGCTGGTTGGTGCCACATCGTGCACACTTGGGTGCATGTACACCTTTGCCGCTGACATCCTGAGAGGTAATGGGTGAAAAAGTGGATAGCTCCAACTGGCCAGATAACACCAGCCACTCACAGACCTCGCAACTGACTACTCAGGCACTGCCTCCCACAACTGAATCTGTTCTGTGGTGGGCGATGGGAAGCACAGCCACTCTGCCACAGGGGGAAGCTCTAGGGGAACAAAGGAAGTGAAGGAAGCCAGAGTGACAGGGCTGGGTCAGCTGAGCAGATGGGAGCCAGCAGGAGAACAAACACACTAATTAAAATAAAAAGGCATCAGCTGCAGTGATGCAAGCTCTGATGACGGATATGTGAGAGGCAGACCAATGATAGCTGACTGTGTAGGTGAAATGCAGTGCTAAGATGTAACAGTTGCAAATAACAGCCCTACCATACAATGTTGGGAAATTACAGCTGCAGGCTCCTGTGGGACGCTGAAGTAATGGGATAGTCCTATGCACAGTTTAATATCTTGGTGAAATGAGTAGAACTGTTACCCTTGGGACTCAGGGTCCCTGGTTCAATTCCCAGCAACTGCTCTTGGTGATGAGTGTATCTACTGGAAGTAACAGACATAAAAGTTGCAATGTGGGGTGCTTCTGCTTTACAAATGGGAAAGCTCTGGCTCCATGGGACTGAGCAGTGAGGGACTATTGTGGCACACTGGTTACCCAGGTTCACACACTAAGCTTGAGAAATCAGGGAGCGGAGGGTAGTAGGGAGGTGACAGAGTTTCTATGAGGACATTATCCTTTTGGGGGAAGAAACATTTGAGTACTGCTCGGAAAACAGCTGCAAGAGGAAGAAAAGGACCATTACTAGCGCTGGTGGCCATGGACTGGTGGGCCCCACCCCAGGGCACCGATGCAGCTCACACTTCAAGTGGGCAGGTGGGGAGAGCAGGTGAAAAATGCCTGGCCAAGGTGGCCTTGAATGATGGTCTCCTGGTGCACATCCCCAGGCCACCCAGCCCTTATTGGTGGCACATCCACTACCTAGCCCCTGGTGCTTGGACACTGGCATCAGTGGCATGCTTAGAAGGGGGGACCCCTTGGGAGGGATAGAACTGACCTAGACATCAGAGGGACACACTGGGGACTGACAATGCTGACAAGAGTGAATCTGGCAGGCAGAAGAGTGCCACAATGTGTGGGACCTGAATGAGTGAGGCTCTTAGGGGCATAGAAGCTGGTAAAAAGGGGAAAGCAGCGTTGTATACAATTAAAAAAAAGTCTGAATAGTAATGACATACAGTTGTGACATCAACAGGCAGTCCTACAGTGCTTAGCAGCGATAACAGCATCCTCTAGTTCTGAGATGCTGACATTAAAAAGCACAGTCTAACCTCCTAGCTTATGACTACATTAGCTTTCTTCAGCTAAAAGGTTAGAGCTGCTGCCTTCTAGGCTAGGGAACCTGGGTTTCCTTTGCAGCAAGTGCTGAATGTGTGTCTGCCCACTGGATGGGCTGTCAGGTGCTCTTATTACACCAAAACTGCACAGGTCATCTAAAAGGGTGATTCATTGTTGTTTTGGGGGCTTTTCATTAATTTTACAACTGCAGTAACAGACTTCAGGGGGTGCAGTCATCCTGTAATAACTGCACTTACTAGGTGGTTGATGGTATGTGGCTTTGTTTCATGCCTCGAACCCCACTTGGGGTGTACCATTATTAAAGCATAACCACACACTCTGTTGTATGTTATTGCTCAACTCGGGGTCATTTTCTGCACCCAGGGGGAGACAGTTTGACATATGAAGCATATTAATTTCTCAGGGGTCACTGGGTAGAAAGTCTCAACCTGTGTAATTATGGGGGGATAATTATAGGGTAGGGATTGGAATGCTAATTACCCAGTCACATCCTTTAATCCTTTTTGCTATTTTATCAGTACACCTGTAGCGCTTTGAGCTTTTTATGCATATAGTAAGTGGAATAAAGCAGAATATGTAATATTTGCCTTCCCAGGTGGTTAAAGAATCTAGGCTGTGCTACATATACATCAGCGACCATCTCAAAGCCTCAGGTCAGTGCAGCAAGGCAAACAGGATGCTGGGGTGCAGAAGCAGGGGAATTGACAGCAGAACAAAAGTGATACTGCCCCTGTATAAGTCAGTGGTGAGCCCTGTCTGGAGTATTGCACAGTTCTGGAACCCACATCTGAGGGAGGATGGGGGCCAGCTTGAGAGAGTACAAAGGAGGGTCACCAAGATGATCCAGGGACCAGAGGGCAAGACATATGAGGAGAAGCTGGCAGACCTCAACATGCACTCACTGTAGGCCAAGAGGAACAGGGGGCATATGACTGAGATGTGCAAATTCCTGAGGGGAATAAGGTTCTCTGGGAGGAGCTGTTCAATAGGAACAGCGGGAGTGTGGTTACGAGAGGGCTTGAGTGGAGACTGGTTAAGGGGAAGCTAAGGAAGGACACAAAGAAATTTTTTTTCACTGAAAGGGTGATGGATCAGTGGAACAGGCTACCAAAAGAGGTGGTCGAGGTGGGGACTGTAAATGGGTACAAGGTTAGGTGGGATAGATACTAGGCTGGGTGATACTGAAGGGTGAGAAAAACAGGATGGTACCAGGGGGTACGCACCAAGAGAGATTTGGGAGGGGATCAATTCACTGGACCCTGTTAGGTAGTAAGCTGTAAGAGTAACAGGTAGATATTCTGTGCAGACTGAATGCATCACTGGTCTTTTTCTGCCATCACTGTCTAGGTTTCTGTGAAACAGTAAATTCTCCAGCTGTGCTGTGAAATGTAAGATTTCTACTACTGGTGCTAAACAACGGGCCTGATCATTTAAAAATTGAAGTGAAAGGAAAAGAGTTAAAGACAGCACTAAAGGTACTGATCACTGTGTACAGGACTACCTGGCAACGTGTGTGTACAAACTGAGAAGCACCCGTCAGAAAATGTGTTTAACTCTTGCCCAGCCCTACAGCACATTTATCGGGTATCTTGACCAGACTGCGCTTTACCTCTCATGAATCTAGAATAGTTGACTTCAGTAGATTTTAAAATAAACAAGAATGTTTGTGTTCATAAATTATCTGCAAAGTAGAACGAGCGAGCACTTAGCACAGCTATATTACTATCATCAAGTGGCAAATCACAATGATCACAGCTCCGTATGCCATTCCTGGTCAAGAAAATGAAAATAAATAAATAGAAGCTGTCGTCTTTGTCATTATCCAGTAAATTCTGGTACAAAGTACAAAACTGAGAGCATTTATCAAGAGATGAGTGCTACCGTTCGACTCAAGTTCTTCAGCAGCAATCTGTATGCCTTTACAGGGTGTTGACTTAGATATTAATGTGCATCCAACAGGACAGTGGCATAGTCGTTTTCATGGGATTCCCAAGATGCTGCAGTTGACAGACAGGCTGGATGTGCACACAGAGGGATTTTATAGTGTTCACATGCGAATAACAGATATACTGAAACAGATTATGACAGTCAGAGGCCACACGCTTGAGTTAGCACAAATTTGATGTCATGAGAGTACGAATGGAAACTGAACTGAGGAAGGTTTAGGAGGGTATGAGGAAGTATTATTTTACAGAGGGAGTGGTAGAACCCTGGAACAGTCTGCCAGCTGAGGTGGTAGGTGTCAAAACCATAAATGGCTTCAAGCACAGCTGGGACAGAGCATAGACTACTGTGGCTACTCAAGGCAATAACAGCAGTGAGGAGAATGGGGGGGGGGGTTAGTGAGGGATAATACCCTGGATGACAATTACTGTAGGTCCCAGGATAGACAGGGCACCACGGGCACACTGGATGGACTCTTCAGTCTTTTTCTGCCGGCACTGTTTATGTGTAACCCCCCTGCAAATGGGGGTTCCCAAAAGACTTCCAGGAGCTTGCTTGAATGCTCCAAGCCTGAATGGTGTTTGGCGTTTAAGCCATTTATCAGTGAGTGTTTTTAGAACCTCTGGTACTGTCTCTTTAAGAGCTGTCTGCTTGCAGACATAATTAGTTTGTATGGGGGACTGTGTGTTTCTTTGATTGAGTACCACCAAGCTGCTGCCAATTCACCCCATTTTTGCAGTCACTAGGAGTGCAAAGGAACCTGTCTGAAAGATGTAACTGATTGCCAGAAATCATTTACAGTAATAATAAAATTACAGTTTGTCTAACCTGCTTTCTTTGCAGTCAGAACTGTCTGCCTAGTTCCCCATTCTGGTTTTGAACTGCTGAACTGACCAATCAGTGTGGGGTAAACTAGCTCTAAAATGATGCCTTGGACGAATCAGAACTTGGGACTCATAATCTGAGCCAGCCACAAGAGGATTGTATGGGCAGTGACTCTGGGAGATGTAGTTTAGACTTCGTGCCTTTTGGACCAACAGCAGCAGTCTATTGTGAGTGACAGCCAATCCAGTCAAGAACTGGGAGGAACTCAAAGGAAGTGCCCGGTTTTGTCTGTTGGGAGTTTCAGTTTGAGATCTGAAAGTGAAGGGAAAGAAACCCTGTGCTCCTTCAGTGCACAGTTTCAGTCAAAAACGTGTGCAAGGCCCAGAGTTCCGGGTCTACAACTTGTGTAACTGCTTGTTAGGACTGAATCTGTCCTGTGAAAAGAATCAAAGGATCTCTGAAGAGTAGAAACCAGGCTCACCCTGTAGAAGACTGAAGAAATTGTTGAATTACACTGGTCTGTCAGGAACTGAATCTGCTGTGTGTTCTCCTGGTTATTGTGCAGTAATTAGCGTATTGGGATACAGATGCAGCCTGCCTGGTATAGTGCTTTTTTACCATATAAATGTGTGAGGAGTCTCTTGAGATCAAAAGTAGCCCTGCTGACATTGAAGGACCATATCTTCTTTGGAGGTCGTGAGTACTAATTCGGGTCGCTCCCTGTTGAATTGCCACATTAAATCCAAATGGAATTACTGTACTGCTGACTGTTTAATTTTCCTTTTCTCTGTGTGAAAGGGCCCCTACCAGCTGCCACGGTTTGGACTAGCTACTAGGGCCTGGGTACCCAGGGACAGTAACTGGTAGGGATAGGCCTGTGCACAGAGCCATAGGTAGATAGTAAAGTGATAAGCTAATTAACCTGATTTCCCTGTCCTTGTTATATCCCCTAAATAAATCAGAGCTGTTTGTTTCAACAAAGTTATACTGCCTGAGGTATTTGTCTATGTTAAAGTACTGTACTGTGATTGTTGCACTGTATCTTATTTTACAGGATGTCCCGTGCCTGAACCAGCCTTGGGGGTAAGTGTATACTGTGAAGGTAATTCTGCTATATTGTGTGGGCCACTAGTGGGAAGAAAGGGGTTGCAGTGTCCCAGAGGGCTGTGACCAAGTAAGTTTAACTATTGCAAACCCTGACCTCTGGGTGGAGGCACCGCCATTGATCGAGGCCCCTCAACCTGTTAGTGGCAAATCAGGCAGGGTAGTAGCCCCTGGGATAGCGCCATCTAGGGGTTACATTTTGAGGCTCACCGCTGGGATTGTGTGTCCCTCTAGTGGCCATATTTACAAACCACTGTTAAGGAAAAAATAAATAAATAAATAAATGGGTACCCGACAGAAGTGGCTGTGCACCGCTGGTGGAGTGGTGTACTGGGAGGAGATCGACCCCAAAATGCTATGCTTATCCTGGACATCCCCTGGGTATCAATACGGACACTGTGCAGGGAGTACTTTCCAAGGTGGAAGGTTTACAAAATCCTTGTGGTGGTGGGTCGCACGCTAATCTGCTCACCCACACTTTCCTGGCCCTAGTAGAGTTTAGGATCCCATAGATAGCTCCAAAGTACCACAGACCATTACCCCAGAGGGAGCCCTCACTGCTTGGAGAGTGATAACTAGGACAGTAAAGACCCGGGGGAATGAGCCCCACCACTATCTGAAACTTTTGAGGAGAAATTTCTAAATGGTTGCTGGGAGAAGGGAAACTGTGGAGGACTTGAAGAAACTATTCTTGCCACCTGGGGTGTTCCTCCCAACACCTCTCCTGCTCCAGTACCTGTAATGGTGGCTGAACCAATGCAGACTCCTATTTCTGCACCTGCCATTAGTCACGACTCTTACCGAAGGTTGAGGATCTTCTCTGGCACCTCCCCACCCCCAAGGGAGGATGACTGGGAGACCTGGATAGACTATGTTGCCCCCAAGTGCTAGAATGGCAATGCTCGAAGCTTCTAAAAGCTAAAAAGAGGGTTAGTGAGAGCCTCGAGGTCCTGCCCTGGCTACCATCCGTGCTAAACGGGCCAGTAACCCTGAAGCGACTGCACAAGCCTATCTTGAGGCCTTGGAGAATGTGTATGGGAGCCCAGATTCTGATGAGGACCTATGGTGGAGAGTAAAATGCACAACAGTACCAAGGGAGTTGTTGTCTGTGTATGTCTCTCGGCTGGAAAAATTGTTGCAAGAATGCCTCAGAAAGGGTAGTTTGCCAGCGATTGAACTGGACCGAACCAGACTGGACAGAATCCTTAAGTCTGCCCCTCTCAGAACTGCTGTTGCTTCAGTTACGCCTGGCAAATCGACTGGAATCCCACCCTCCTATGATGAGTTAATGAGAGAAATTCGAGGAGTTGAGAAAAGGCGACCTCGGAGGATCTGCACCAATAGCTGTGGCTATGACCCGAGTGACTGAGGGTGGCCCATCAAGTGAAGTTCAGGGCAGAGGTTGGCAGTCAATGAGTGCTCTGATAAGGAAAAGATATGCCACAATGGGGCAATTGTTGAGAGAGATCCGAATTCAAAAACAGTCCTTTATGAAGGCCACGCCTGCAAGTACGGGCCCCGACCTATATCCGATCAGTATCTCTAGGGGGTGGGATACCCACCCATGTATCTCTGCTGATAACAGCTCGAACCGATTCCTTGACCATGGAAGTGGAGAAACTGACGAGATGTCTCCAAATGCTTATCACGCCAGAGACAGAGATGGCACCAAGGTTTCCAGTTAGTAATACCCCCCCTGGCTCCCAGTGTGGCACCTCGCCAGCTCAAACTCCAAAAGTATGTTTTGCTATAATTGTGGGAAGGATGGGCACATGAAAAGGGAATGCCAATCCCAAAAGACACTGACAAAGTTGCATATAGGCTACAAGGAGAGCTTCGGAGAACAAATCAGTGGTTAAGAGGTGCACGAAATGATCCCAGTGAGGGCACCAAAATGCTAATTCACGCCCTTTGTGGCAAGGTCAGTTGCCCAGGCCCCACTACCGCCTCTCCAGACTGGTCCAGAATAGTGGGTCCCTCCATGGAGACCACTGTAAAGGTAAATGGAGTGTCTACAAGAGCTGTATTAGACAGTGGCTCCCAAGTGACAATTATGTTTCAAGATTGGTATCAGAAGCATTTGTCAGACGTACTCTACAACCATTAGAAGGACTGCATGTATGGGGTTAAGTGAGAAGGCCTACCCCTATTCTGGGTATATCCGAATTTGGCTGTCTTTCCCCACCTCCGTGGCTGGAGTGGCCGAACAAGTAGAGACCCTAGCCTTAGTGTGTCCCCCCACTGGACTGTATGATGGTGTCCCTTTGTTGATTGGAACAAATGCTCATATGTTCAGAAGGCTGGCACATTTGTGTTATGAAAAACAGGGGTCAAAGACTAGTAGAGCTTTAAGAGTTCCGCTTTAATTAAGAAGGCCTATGAGGCACAGAGAGATGCTGAAAATATAGAACCAGAGGAACCCGTCGGAATTGTATGGAAGAAGGATCCTGAGTCTCTGATCCTGGCACCAAATGCCCAGTGTACCTTACAGGAGAGGTCCGATCAGAAAGGATGTTAAGAATAAAATATTAATGTTGGATGCACCAGGCGATGGAAATTGCCAGAGGGACTGCTGGTCAAGCTTAGTATTTTGCCCGCTAGAGCCCATGCTTATGCCAGAAGGGTAATGGTCCAAGTTCATAATGTGTCTGAAAGAGACATTCGAGTAAATAGAGGTTGCATCCTGGCTAATGTGCATTGTGCAGACACTGCAGTGCTACCAGCAGCAAGAGTTCAAGGAAGAATGACAGAGTACGCCTGACTTGTTTGATTTCGCAACTCCCGCTGCCAGCTGAATGGAAAGTGAGGATCAGTGAGAAGCTTGCCCAGAGACCAGGTGTTTTCTTTAAAGGAATGGGACGTGGATGCGTGAAGGAGCTGAGCACAATATCCGCTGCATGACGAAAGACCATTTCGTGAGAGGTCTCGACGCCTGGCACCTGCTGATATAGATGATGTGAGACGGCATCTGCAAGAGATGTTAGCGGCTGGTGTAATACAAGAATCCAGAAGCCCTTATGCTTCCCCCATTGTGGTAGTGAGGAAAAGAATGGGACAGTAAGGATGTGCGTGGATTATCGCACCTTAAACCGGGCGGACTATCCCGATCAGTACACAATGCCCCGCATTCAGGATGCTTGGACTGCCTAAACGGGAGCAAGTGGTTCTCTGTGCTGGATCTCCGCAGTGGGTACTACCAGATCCCGTGGCCCCAGAGGACCGTGAGAAGACAGCCTTTATCTGTCCGCTATTTCTATGAATTCATGAGGATGCCTCAAGGGATTTCAGGTGCCCCAGCCACTTTTCAACGATTGATGGAGCGTGCAGTGGGGACATGAACTTACTAGAGTGCCTGGTATACCTAGATGATGTTATTGTGTTTGGCAGCTCACTGGAGGAACATGAGAGCAGATTATTTAAGGTATTGGATCGACTGGAGGACTTTGGCCTTAAACTGTCCATTGATAAGTGTCAATTCTTTCAAACATCAGTAAAGTATGTGGGACACATAGTATCCACCGAGGAATAGAGACCACCCAAGTAAAGTTGAGGCCTTGACCACCTGGCCACAGCCCAAAATCTAAAAGAACTGCAAAGATTCCTGGGATTCTGTGGTTATTATCGGACGCTTCATCAAGGACTATTCAAGAGTGATCCGCCTTTACTTAACCTTACTAAGGGTATCCCCAACCCACAAAAATACCAAAGTCAACGGCCCTCAAGACTGAAAGAGTGTATTTTCATCCAGTGAAGTATTTGGAGGCCGCTGGACTCTTGATTGTGAGACTGCTTTTCATGAGATCATATATCAACTTACCCATGCTCCAGTGCTGGCCTATGCCGATCCAAGAAAACCTTACGCCCTGCACACTGATGCTAGCTTGCAAGGGTTGAGGCTGTGTTGTACCAAGAGCACGAGAATGGCCTGAGACCAGTGGCCTTTGCCAGTAGAAGCCTGACCCCATCCGAAAAGAACTATCCTGTACATAAGTTAGAGTTCCTAGCTTTGAAGTGGGCTATTGTTGACCAATTCCATGAGTACTTGTATGGGGCTAAAATACTAGTAAAACCGACAATAATCCTTTGACCTATGTGCAGACCTCAGCTAAGTTGGATGCCACTGGCCACAGGTGGCTTTCTGCATTATCTACATATGACTATGCTCTCGAATACCGAGCAGGTCTGAACCACATAGATGCTGATGCTCTCCCGAGGCCTGTTCCCAGAATGATTGGGTCCGATTGGCAGAACCTGACATTCGGGCACTCTGCCGGAAGTTTGACAGGGAGGAACAATGTCCACGGACGAGTGGACTGCATGGTGGATTGCTTGGGACCCTCTGAGAATTGCATACCTGCTGCTTATTGCCACTTTTCTGCAATAGACATTGGTGCACTGCCTCAGCTGGACAATGACAGTATTGGCGGGCTCAATCCGCGATCCTATGATCAAATCAGCTTTAGAAGCCCTCTATGCAGGAAAAGATGTCCAAATTACGCCCACTGATTTGAGAACTGCACTGTTATACAAAGAAGGTCCTAAGTTGAAACTGATCAATAAACTGTTATATAGAGAAACAGTAGACAGAGGGGACAAGTAGACAAACAACAACTGGTGCTGCCCACTGCCTTCGAGACTCAGTATTGAGGTCCTTGCACAACCACATGGGGCACCTTGGTATAGACAGAACACTTGACTTGGTGAGATCCAGATTCTATTGGCCTAAGATGGGGCTGATGTGGAGCAACACATACTGAACTTGTAGTCGCTGCTTACAGAGGAAAGCTTTGCCCCAGAGGGCTGCCCCCTTGTTAACATAACCACCAGTGCACCCATGGAGCTGGTCTGTATTGATTTTCTGAGTTTGGAGTCAGATCAAGAAATATCAGTAATGTGCTGGTGGTCACTGACCATTTCACGAGATATGCCCAAGCTTTCCCCACCAAAGACCAGAAAGCATCCACTGTAGCCAAAGTACTGTAGAAAACTTTTTGTTCACTATGGGGCTCCACAAAGAATCCATTCTGATCAAGGGAGAGACTTTGAGAGTCGTCTGATCAAAGAGATGCTTTCTCTGTGGGGAGTGAGAAAGTCCAGAACCACTCCTTACCACCCCCAGGGGGACCCACAGCCTGAACGTTTCAACCGCACTTTGCTAGATATGCTAGGCACCCTGCACCCAAAGGACAAGCCTAGATGGAGCCAACAAATTAGCACCCTGGTACATGCTTATAACTGCACCAAAAGTGATGCCACTGGGTTCCCTCCCCTACCGCCTGATGTTTGGAAGAGAAGCTCGACTCACCGGTAGATGTGTGTTTTGGGGTCTCTCCTGATGGGGTTCAAGCTGACAACTATTTACAGTATGTGCAAAGTTAAAGGCCCAGCTAACTCATGCGTACCAACTGGCTCAAACCATGGCTGCCAAAAAGAAATCTGGCCAACAAAGAAAGGTATGATAAAGGTGAAAGCACAGGAACTCCAGGAGGGAGATCGGGTATTGCTAAGAAATCTGGGACTGCATGGCAAACACAAGATTGCTGACAGATGGCACCATCTCCCTCACATTGTAGTGGGCAAACTAGATGATCTGCCAGTGTACAAAGTAAGGCCTGAGAACAATTCAAAGATGTAAAAACAATGCATAGAAATCATTTACTACCCATTGGACAAATCCTGATTGAGTCTGAGCCCCCAGAAGATGCCCCTCTGGACCAGTGACTAGAGCTGCTGCTAAGAAAGATCAAGGAAGTCTGCACCTACAGAAGCAGAGTTAAAGTGTTCCCCTGCACAAGTCCCAGTTGAGCATGACTGTCAGTCCATATCAGAAGAAAGTGAGAGTGACTTTGAATACTATCCTTCTTACGAACTGAGTCAATTGTTTCGGGCAATCCCTTGTCAATACTGGAGACAAAGCTGGGCCTTCTGGACTGTCTATGCCCCCAGCTTCATCCCTGGAGCCAATGCTCCCAGAAAGTGAAGTGCAAAGCATCAGATCAGATGAAATGGAATCATTGTGCATGGTTGAACTGTTTGAGCTTTCAGGGGAGGAAAATGATATTGGGGCAGACTGGTGATACACCCGAACAAGAAGAGTATTTTGAGTGCCCTGACAGTCCACTGCCAGTGTCTGAAAGCTCTCCATGCGAGCCAAATGTTGTGGACTCAGAAACTGTAACTCCTGGAGCTGAAAGTGCCCCAAGTTCTAGCCTCTCTACCCCCATGGAGACTCCCCTGACAAGTGAGAACAATGCTGAAAATGAGGCTCAGAGTGCAGAGACTGTAACAGCTCCCCCTAGAAAGACTGGTCGAGCTGTAAAGCCTGTGGTGCACCTCAGTTATGATTCCCTGGGCCGGCCAGTGGACCTGCCTCTCAATGTTGTCCATAAAGGAGTGTATGTGTCCCCGAGCTCATTGCCCAAACTGAGCGTTAGTGCTAACTCCAAGTTACTTGTGTTGCCCTCTAAGTATGGTGCCCTTGCCCCGTCCAGCCCCAAGGTAACTGATAGGGAAGGGTCCCCTCTCTTCAGGTTTCATGTACAAGAGGTAATAACTTGAGTTATGGTACAATGTGTGTGTTATACTGTGTAAAGAGTGACGACTGCAATGTTTCAGAAATGGTTCTTGGTAAAATGATGTATTGACTGATGATTACATGTGTGAGCCTAATGCAAATGTATATGGTTGCAGTTGAAACTTATGGGGTACTTGCTTGGCCGCGGACGTCAAGCTTTCCCAAGGCAGGAAGGGTGTAACCCCCTGCAAATGGGGTTCCCAAAAGACTTCCAGGAGCTTGCTTGAATGCTCCAAGCCTGAATGGTGTTTGCGTTTTAGCCATTTATCAGTGAGTGTTTTTAGAACCTCTGGTACTGTCTTTTAAGAGCTGTCTGCTTGCAGACATAATTAGTTTGTATGGGGACTGTGTGTTTCTTTGATTGAGTACCACTCAAGCTGCTGCCAATTCACCCCATTTTGCAGTCACTAGGAGTGCAAAGGAACCTGTCTGAAAGATGTAACTGATTGCCAGAAATCATTTACAGTAATAATAAAATTACAGTTTGTCTAACCTGCTTTCTTTGCAGTCAGAACTGTCTGCCTAGTTCCCCATTCTGGTTTTGAACTGCTGAACTGGACCAATCAGTGTGGGGTAAACTAGCTCTAAAATGATGCCTTGGACGAATCAGAACTTGGGACTCATAATCTGAGCCAGCCACAAGAGGATTGTATGGGCAGTGACTCTGGGAGATGTAGTTTAGACTTCGGTGCCTTTTTGGACCAACAGCAGCAGTCTATTGTGAGTGACAGCCAATCCAGTCAAGAACTGGGAGGAACTCAAAGGAAGTGCCCGGTTTTTGTCTGTTGGGAGTTTCAGTTTGAGATCTGAAAGTGAAGGGGAAAGAAACCCTGTGCTCCTTCAGTGCACAGTTTCAGTCAAAAAACGTGTGCAAGGCCCAGAGTTCGGTCTACAACTTGTGTAACTGCTTGTTAGGACTGAATCCGTCCTGTGAAAAGAATCAAAGGATCTCTGAAGAGTAGAAACCAGGCTCACCCTGTAGAAGACTGAAGAAATTGTTGAATTACACTCGGTCTGTCAGGAACTGAATCTGCTGTGTGTTCTCCTGGTTATTGTGCAGTAATTGCGATTGGGATACAGATGCAGCCTGCCTGGTATAGTGCTTTCTTTTTTACCATATAAATGTGTGAGGAGTCTCTTGAGATCAAAAGTAGCCCTGCTGACATTGAAGGACCATATCTTCTTTGGAGGTCGTGAGTACTAATTCGGTCGCTCCTGTTGAATTGCCACATTAAATCCAAATGGAATTACTGTACTGCTGACTGTTTAATTTTCCTTTTCTCTGTGTGAAAGGGCCCTACCAGCTGCCACGGTTTGGACTAGCCACTAGGGCCTGGGTACCCAGGGACAGTAACTGGTAGGGATAGGCCTGTGCACAGAGCCATAGGTAGATAGTAAAGTGATAAGCTAATTAACCTGATTTCCCTGTCCTTGTTATATCCCTAAATAAATCAGAGCTGTTTGTTTCAACAAAGTTATACTGCCTGAGGTATTTGTCTATGTTAAAGTACTGTACTGTGATTGTTGCACTGTATCTTATTTTACAGGATGTCCCGGTGCCTGAACCAGCCTTGGGGTAAGTGTATACTGTGAAGGTAATTCTGCTATATTGTGTGGGCCACTAGTGGGAAGAAAGGGGTTGCAGTGTCCCAGAGGGCTGTGACCAAGTAAGTTTAACTATTGCAAACCCTGACCTCTGGGTGGAGGCACCCGCCATTGGATCCAGGCCCCTCAACCTGTTAGTGGCAAATCAGGCAGGGGTAGTAGCCCCTGGGATAGCGCCATCTAGGGGTTACATATGTTTTTATGTTCCTATTAAAAATTTAAGCTGAGTTGATAGAAATAATCCTCAACAGTGAATATAAGGTGTTCACTATTTTCAGCATATTTTGAACTAAAAACTTGCATTCTGGCCATTAGCTCTGCATGGTAATCACCAGTGCTGCATATTTTTGTATTAAGAGTTATGCCCCCAAACAATATCCCTTGTTTGCATTTTACTTCTGGTTACTATTGTTTTTTTCCCATATCAGTGTTTGTAGCTCCTTAGGTGGGCCACAGCTGCCGTCCACCAACCTACTGGACTCTGGTGTCTTTCGGGATCTTATGATGCTGTGTGTGTCCCAGCGGACCCCTGGAGCCGGCCCAGAGGCATCATCCTGCAGCAACCGACTTTTTTCTTGGTTTACTCCCACATTATCCCAGGGCCCCAGACAGAGAGGCACATTTGCGTGGAGGCATGCATGCACCCTCTTGCTCCAGTGACGCCCCCATCCTCCCACCCCATTGGCCTAGGGCGCCTGGCGCCCTTGGCTGCGCTGCCCCCTAGCCTCCACCGTGAGGCAGCCAAGCACCAAGGGAGGTTCAGGTCCCTCCCCAAAGAGGAGATCTGCCTGTCAGTCGCTAATCCTGCATCGCACCCTCCCCCCCATGCCGACCTCCGGTGTCCCACTCTCGCTCTGGAACATGGGTTGTCGGCGTGGCCAGAGGTAAGGCATCCACTGCTTTAGCCTTCTGAGCCACCGAGCCAGCCCTACTGTGATAATATTTATAAATTAGGTAAGGTGAATCTCAAAACGTGATTCACAGAAATACATCAAATGACTATGCATGGTTTTAGCTCAACACACAGTCATCCTGCTACTTAGCCTAATCATTTTGTAATATACTAGTAGACTAGTATTTAAAAACAATTGGCAGACATTTCTTTTCTTGCTAAGGCTACAGTTCTCTACTTCTCTCCCACCCTGTTTGAATGCATGTTTTTTAAATACCCAATTTTATATCTGAGAGCTGTGCAAGTAATACATCACTAACCAAGGCTATTCACAGCACTGTCTCTGTCATCGCACACTCTTGTTCGCAGTTGTCTGTCTTTCCGTAGACAGACATATTTGGCCATGGATCTCCCCCCCCCCCCATCCCTCTCGCTTCACACACACTGTGTTTTGACACTACATGGCTCGGACCACCACCACCATTATTTGAATAAAAAACAAACAAACAAACAAAAACAAACAATGTTTCCAGATGCCCACCACCATAATAAACAGCACACTGCTCCCCAGCTCCAACAGCGTACTGCTCTGCCATCCCCTCCCAGTCAGCCACGTCTACACAGCCTTGAATCTCTTACTGTGTCTCTGTGTGTGTCTGTAGTGGGGGCTGCAAACTAAAATGCAAGGCAAGCAAAAACTACAACCATGGAAGCCTAATTAAGACAATTTGCATAAAGGCAAAAAAAAACAACTTATTAGAACAAGAACAAACTCGTGTTGTGCTAAATCAGAGCACTTCCTGAGTAGACAACAGCACAGAGCCACACAATGCACCCTGGAGTATGTGTCAGTTTAGTTCCATGTGTGCTCTGTCATTTGTCACTGCTTACTTATTGTTTTGCTACTGTGTTACTGCACTGTGGCATGGTGGGGCTGTGTGGGATTATTAAAGATTCAGTTTCCTGTGGTGGTGGTGGGGAGTAACATCCTGAGTGCCAACAGGCATTTTAAGGGACTCCACCAGGTGGAGGCACTGCATCACTAATAAATATTTGCCCAACTAAGAACTCCTGAATCCAGGCCAGCCCACTCCCCCCCCAAAAAAAAGGTTATAAAGGCTCAAACCTAATTCCAACCATTAGAGGATGAAGCCACACGCCTTGTGGAACTGGAGGGAGGACGGCCTATGGAAGAGATATACAGTTTATGACATCTCAGTTTCTCTACAGTTGTGTATGCCTTTTTAGTATAATGTAATTATTGCTGCATGGTAAAAGTGTATTGTTTAGTATATAACAGAACTGATATATTACCCAGTACACCCTGAATTTAAAAATCAATCTCGTACACACAGCTTGGTGGGTGTGTAGAACTACCATATATTCCTATGCAACTAAGCAACACAAACAACCTTTTTTCATGTATTTAAAAAAAACTGCATTTGCAAAAGTGAAGCTTACTCAAGCTGGCCCTCAATAATCGTTTAGGTTTCAGTAAAAGGCAACCCTTTTATTTTCTTGTCAGCTGGAGGACTCACGCAGTTTATTATTTTGTAAATTCAGTGTCATAAGCTGTTGGATGTTCTAAGTCTACACCATTTGACAAACTAAGCTTAGACGCTTGACAGTGCCATTTACTCCTGCTGAATGCAGTGCCTACTTCATATATTTCCAGCCCTCCTTTCAACATGTTGTACTGATGCATGTTACACCCAAATATTGTCTCTTTGGATGAGCAGATACGTGTACGTACATCTCTCGAAATTACTGGTTGGGTTTTTAAAAATGTCTTTCCGTGTCACTGGATCATCTACTGGAGGAGACAGCCAGTCCATGTTTACAGCTCACTGCTGTGCTGTTTTCTCTGCCTGTAGCAGGCTGCCTTTGTCTGTTACTCGACTTGTTGATATTTGGCTCAGCTCAGCCTTCCCCCTGGTCTTCCTCAATCATTCATTTGGCATGAATGTGGCTCAAATCACTCAGGCAAGCTAGCTGCTGGCACTGCACTGATAGCACTCCGTTATTGTTGGTTGGTTGAGTGGTGGCCTGTGGCTACTGCCCTACCCTGGGTCACGTCACAAAATGCCGCTGATTAATCCGGTTCAGGCTGCTGGTGCTTGATGCCATGCTAGTGAGTCTGTCTGCAAGCGACCACCCCAGATGGACAAGGTAACATTGATGAGACAATCTCAGGGAAGCAGGAATGAAGGAAATGATCAATTTCTTCTTGGCCAGGGTGGAGATAAACCAGCTAGCATGAGATGCATGAGTAGACTTTTGCTCAACTCACCCTTTCACAGAGATGTAAACACCCCTACCCCCATGTGAGGCTAACTTTTAAGGCTCCATAGAGTCCACCCTGTGCCACTAGCTAACAGTACTGTTGTTCTTGCTTGTCTTCTATCCAGAGTGTTACAGTGGGGACCAAAGAGAGAGAGAGGGAACTCAAATCTTTGGTGCACATCACCATTTACAGCAAAGCGGCTCCTGCCACAATCTGGCTTTTTCGGCTTGCTGCCACCAACGGGAAAGCACATTCAGGCTCTGTTCTGTGTAGGGACTTTCCTACTCAGTCCCACCCTTGCCCAACGGCCAGCACACTGCTCCTGACCACAACCAGACACTTCTCTGAGCGGGCAGACATATAAATGGGGGCAGAGAATGTTGAAGGACAAGAAGCCAATTTAAGTGTCCACAGACACTGAGAGGGCACTTTTTTCCTTTACCTGACCCTTCTTCACTATAGCAATAGGATCAAGGGTTGCCACATAGTTTTGTTAGGCTCCAGAAGACTGCAACAGAGCCCCAGAGACCTCATTGGACACTAGAAAGTACAGTTAAGTATGAACTTACTGTAACAGTAGATCTTCGAGAGGATTTCTTGCAGCAGGCCACACCTATAGAATTGCAGCCGCCAGGCACCAGGACCATACAGAAAAGTTTCTAGCAAGCAGTCTACTGGGGGGGGGGGGCGTCTACGCTGAAATTACACACTGATGACATCTTTCCCATATAAGCGTGAACAGCCGCACGCCATCCTCAGTTCTCCCACTGGAGACCATAAACAGAAGATACCCAGTGGGGGAATGGAGGAAGAGTCAGAGGTTCCCACTGAAAGAAATAAGAGAGAACATACACTGGCATGGAGAAAGAGAGACCAGGACTGCCATGGTCCTAGCCATTGCATGGAGGAACCGGGGATGCTTGGTGTATAGACAACTTGCACACCTTGAACAGTAGATAGGGTGGTTAAAGAGGGAACTAAGGAGAAGAGAAGAGAAGAGGGGGATGGGGAGCTAGATACCAGGGAAACCACAGAATGGAAGGGTCAGGAGACAGCTTGGACACTATGGGTGGTAACAAGATCAACTTAAGGGGCCAGTGGAGATGAGAGAGGGAAGGGTGGCAAACAGTGAACTCTAGAGGGACTAGAGGAAGGGGGACAGGGTATAGAATGCAGGGGTACGGTTGCCAGAGAAATGCTAAGCAAGGCACATACACGGAGCAGGAAAATAGGTTTCACCACTAACAACCCTGGGGGAAGAGAGCACTACGACAGAGGGAGAAATGACTGATGGTGGAAAGAGGGGGACTATGCAGGAACCCAACAGAGGTAATAGAACCAAGGTTATGACTCCAAGGTGCAGTGGGAACAAGATTGTTAGAGAATTCTCGGCAGATCAAGATAAGAGGTGCAATTCCCAAGGCAGCAGGTGCTAAAAAGGAAGAATGGGACACACAAGGGGCATATTCTCCAGCTAGGGAGGCTGGAATGGAAGGAATAAGAATGGACAAATCTGGGAATGATAGCTCAGGAGATGGAGGGAGAGCGAAGAAAGTAGAGGAAGGAGCACAAACACTGACAAAAGATGAGGTAAAGAGCAATAAGGGTAAAGGGAAATGGGAAGCTGGGAGAGGTGGAGGTCAAAGTACATAGAACAGAGGTTGGGATGGGGAAAAAAGGATACTGGGGGGACATTATTGTTTCAAACAGAAGGAAACGACTGGACCGAGTAAGGAAGAAACTTCAGGTGGGAAGGATAATTAAATTCAATTTTATTTTTACTTAACCAGGCAATATATCCTTGAGCAAGCTCATTTACAAGATGGTCCTGGGAGAGTAGACATATTTTGCAGTACAACAGTGGTGAATAAGACTCACAGTCATACAATTATACATATAGTAAAAAGTACATATCAGAGTAACATACGGTAGAGACACAACAGAAATGTACAGTTTAATATTTAACAAAGGTTGTAGGTATACCAATAAAAACCCACAGCAAATAATTTTTATATCATGACATAACCTAGCTACAGTTGGAAAGTATAACATACGTAGAGTACAGTAATTTCCCTAGAATAAGAAGAAAGGTAAGCGTTGTGTTCAGCATCAAGTGACTACCCACATCCTAACATGGACTATATTGGGGGGGGCGCAACAGTTGGGGTGATTGGCCAAAAACATATGGTTACAATCTGTGTCTTTCGAGCAGTTGGTGGTGGCAGGTGCAAGTTTCCTTCAAGGCATGATTTAGCAAGGACTTAAGCAAGGTTAAGCAGGGGACAGCCCAAATAACAGCATAGCAAGTGACAGACAGGGGGAAGCTGAGAAAAAAGACAGGATAAGAGGGGAAAGGGTTTGAGGACAGGGAGGCAGGCAGGAATGGGTAAAGAGCAAGCACTGAGGAGGGGACAAAAGGGTTCTAGTAGTGGGGAATGAATCTTAAGAGGAATCAAATGTGGAGACAAGGGTAATAAGAGTAGTGAAATTTGGGTAGACTGCATACCAGGCATGCCGGTGCACAAGGCAAGGCATATTATACCAGCATAAGTGAGGTGGCAGGGGGAAAAAACCTCACCTGGTGCTACACCTTGGCACAAATTACTTTGATGGAACTAGCCTGAAGGAAGTGCAGGCTAGATTTAAAGGAATAGCCAGGGCTTGTGGAAATAATTTTCAATCCATAGCCTTCTCAGAGGCGCTCCCAGTTCTGAGGGCAAGCACCATTAGGAAGCAGCCGATTAAGTTGTTCAATGACTGGCTGGCTCTATGGTGCAGGCAGATGGGGTTTGGTCTGGTGGAAAACTGGGGAGAGGTATCAGAGGACAAGGGTTTGTACTCCCCTGATAGACTGCACCTGAGTAAGGAGGGTACAATGGCTCTCAAACAAAGACTCGGATAATTCATGGAAAAATCATTAAATTTAAACTAAATTGGGGGGTCTAAGACAAATTCGATCCAGAAACACCCCCCCAAATGGTGACAAGGACAGCGAGAAGAATTCAGGGGTAGATGAGACTAAAAGGCTATCAGACGGGGGTGGGGGGGGGAATGGCAGAGGGATTGGCTGGAGAGTGGTATCCCTAAATGCTAGGAGTTTAGGAAAGGAGATACCTGAACTCCAAGCAATGATGACTGAAAGAAGAGTAGACATAGCAGGCCGCATAGCTGCCATTATGGAAACATGGGCAAACCAGTACCGGGATTGGGAGCTCATAATTCCTGGGTACAAATTATATAGAAGAGATAGGGAAGAGGGCTAGTGAGGAGGGGTGACGTTCTACATTAGGGAAGAAATAGTATGTAATGGGGAAGAAGAAGATGGGGAAGGGAGAGCTGAAATCTTATGGGTAGCATTCAAAAACAGGAAGGGGCGGAAGATGAGATTGGGAGTTGTGTACCGGCCTCCATCTTAGTCGGAGGAAGTTGATAGAGAATTAGTGAAAAGTGTCACTGAGCACTGCCTAAGGGGAAATATGGTGGTGGTAGGAGATTTTGACCTACCGGGGTAGATTGGAGCACCTCCACCAGTTCAAGGGAGCAGGCCATTCTGGATGGGTTCCAGGCTGCATTCCTCACACAGAGAGTACATGAACTGACCAGGGATGGGAACATCCTAGATTTGATATCATCTGGGGGAGAACAGGTGCAGGATGTTAAGAGTTTTTTTTTTTTTAACTTTCTTTTATTTCCATAAAAGTTTTGATATAAAAATACAATCTAAAACAAACCAGCCAACAACACATACAATGGCATAATTAACAGTCTATAGTAATGGTAAGATAAAATGGATACAAGAATAATATTTATATAACCCAACCCTCCTGTCCCTCCCCAAACAGGCATAGATATAAACATAAGGCCTAAGAGCCAAGAAATGGAGATCCTAAAGACCGATGTGGGATTAACCAGAAGAATTAACTCAGTAAAGAGTAAATCCTTCCCCATTTGTTATTAAAGTGAGTAATGTTATTACGGAGTAGTTGGATCAGTTTAGTGATTTGTAGGCCCAATACAATATTAGATAACCATTCTTTCATACTTAACGCTTGATTACCCGTCCAATGCCTAGCAAGTTGCTTTGTAGAAATATCTATCATTGTTATATAATAGCTGTATCATGTAGAATTTTTACTGTATCCAAGTTACCTAAATTACAAGTCTCAAAGTTAAAAGCATATTGTAAAGACAATTTGCTACCATATGTGGTTTTAACTAAATCCCAAATATATTTAGAGATAGGACATTCCCCAAAAAATGTGTCTTAAAGTTCCCTTGGCTAAATTGCATTTAATACAGTGGTTAGGTTCCAGAAGGCCAAATATGTGCATTTTTTGCGGGGTCATATACAGTATGCATTGTAAAGAATTCTGTATTGAATTAACCCAAGGTTGTCTAGGGGTATAAACTAATAGATATTTTTCCATAGAACAGACCAGTTTTGTTTGTTGAATCCGGTCTCCCTAGTCTAATAAGAGGATTACAGTAGAAGCCTCTTAAAGGGGACACCTCCATGGATGCCGTATCATCCCCTTTAAGTGGCCATCCCGTTTATCAGAAGCAGACTTTTTTCCATCACAACTGGAAAAAAATTAGCTCATGAGACACACACGTGTTACAGAAATGAACAAAACAGAGAAAACAAAACATCAAGAAGTAATGGATACCAGTATTTTTTATGATTACAGCTGCTTTTTGTACAAGTGTGTTTGATTTGGTTCTTGATTTAATCTTTATTTAATTGGTGAAAGCAACACATTGAACTTTAATTAAAATCACTTAGCTTCACTTAGCAACTTGTGAGAGAGAGGAGTTGGGCAGCTGTAAAGCTTCAACAACTTTTATTTTCTTACTCAGGTCCTGTCCACTCTACACTCTAAAACCCTAAAACCCTATAATGGTTTCAAACCGTTATAGATGGTAAACATTATAGCATGTCCACACTGCCAGTGAACCATCATAATAATGGTTCGGAACCATACCAGACGGTCCACATTGTGGGTGACGGGTGACCATTACGATCGGTACACTATCCCACAATGCAGTTCGTGCTGCACTGAGGGCAATGCTGGGGTTGAACGGTCGCGCGTCCACACTACAGTTGGTAATGTTACAGAGGCAGAACCGTTTTTGTAACCATTGTTGAAACCACTCCATAAGTGGTTTCAACAACGGTTACGAAAATGCCTCCTGTAACGTTACAGGTGTAAATGCAAACCATTGTGGTAATGGTTTGGACCCTCTGTAACGTTACCGAGGGAAGTTTTCAGTGTAGTGTGGACAGGGCCTCAGTGAGTGTCTGACTCTTTTGTTGTTGCTTGTAGATGCCATCCTGCAAACCAAACACACTCCAGAGAGATGCTAAACACACTCCAGAGAGATGCTAAGCAGGTGGGAATGTGAAACAGCTTAAATGAAGAGCACTTAATAAGGCGTGATTACATTTTCAGCATCTTTTCTTACACCTGTGACTAGATAGTTATCCCAATTAAGCGACAGGACCATCCCAATTAAACAGAAGCTGGTCCCATTGAATAACATTAGCCAAAAATCAGTGCCCAGGGGATTGTCCCAATTAAGCGGATGCCCCCTTTAACTGCATCCCCTTTAAATGGCTTCTACTGTAATAGGTTCAATGCTAAACTTACAAGTGAGTAGCAGTTGATATAAATTGGAGATCGGATGAGGTTTTGAACTTTTAGATTTCAGATCGTTCTTTAAGTCAAGAGAAGCAAAAGAGGAGAAGGACAATGGGAATGGCCGAAAAAAGCCTTCAAAGTTGTTTTAATCAATAATAAATTTAGGGAGATATTTTTTATGAAGGTTTTCATTGGCCAAAACTACATGTAGAGGGATATAAGAATTATTGTTAATGAAAGAACTTACCTTAAGATTAAGTTCTCTAGAAAACCAATAATTCGGTATTGTTTTTCCATCTGTTTTGAAGTTTGGATTCCCAAAAATGGGTTGAATCAAACTCGTGAGACCTGCTAATCCCATAATGACATAATTTAGTGATGAACATTTAAAGAAGTCCTAATAATCAAGTGTTTCAAATTAGTGGGTAACAACCTAAATGATGAATACAATAAGGCTTCTGGGTTTACTTTATACTTTTTCATTAAATTTAATTCCAATCAAGCTAGACTGGGTAGTAACTTTCAGAACTGCTATGTGGATAGAGCCATTTTATATATTTATTAATATGTGAAGCCATATAATATAGAAGACAGGTAATTTAATTTCACCCTGTTCTCTTGGAAGCATAAGATTCATCAATGCTATTCTTGGGGTTTTTCCTCCTCAGATGAATTTATTAATTTCTGAATTTAGATTATTAAACCATTTTATTGGTATCAAAGTGTTTAACATATTGAATGGATGAAATAGCCTGGGGAAATATTCATTTTTATGATGTTAAACTTACCCCTAAATGACAGAGGGAGATGTTGCCATCTGTTTAAGTTTTGTTTTATAGCAAAAAGTAAATTATCCAGATTTAACTTTATTAATTGCGAATTATCAATAGTAAGGTATATACCCAGATATTTAAATTTCTGGGGTGCCCAAGTAAGTCCCAGGTTTAGAATCTCTTTCTTAGAGGAAAAGGAATTAAGTGGCAGAACTTCAGTTTTATCCACTTTTAATTAATAATTTGAAAATTAGCTATATTCGATTATAGTTTCTAAACTTGCTTTCAAAGACATTTCTGGATTAGCTATGTGGAGTAGGATATCATCTGCAAATGTGGAAAGTTTACATTGTTAATGTCCACATTTAATACCTATGATTTGGGGATTTGTATTCAAGAAAAAGAACAAAGTTTCTTCGTAAAGGTTAGATAAAATAGGAGACAAGGGGCACCCCTGACGAGTTCCACTTTGTAATTTAATTGCATCTGATATTAAACCATTACAACCTATTTTAGCTGAAGGAGAAGAATACAGAATCTTTAACCATGATATAAACTTATAAGGAAAGCCAAATTTAAGTAGAGTGCAGAGCAAAAAATGCATGATGTACCATGTCAAAGGCTTTCTCTACGTCTAACAACACCAAATCCACTGGACAGCTGGAGTCATTAGACACAGATAAAATATGGAAGACTTTCCTTATGTGATCTGAAGCTTGTTTATTAGAGACAAACTGTACTTGCTCCCTAGAAATTAAGGTGTGCCAAATGTTTTTAATTCTTTGTGCTAATATAGAGACAATATTTTAATATCATAATTAATTAGGGAAATAGGTCTATAACTTCCTACCTTATTGCTTGGTTTGTTAAGTTTAGGTATTAAAATTATAAGCACTTGAAGAAGGAATTAAAGATAATTCACTTCTTGAAGTATAAATATAGAGAAATGTTGGAGTAGTGGGATAAGAGATTTTTTGAATATTTTATAACAATTTGCTGTAAACGTGTTGGGGCCTGGTGATTTATTTGCAGTTAATCTATCTATCGCACCCTCTATCTCCTTTTGTTGTATAGGTTCAATTCAAGCGACAGCCTGACTTTGGCCAATAGTGGGGCTACCTGCCTAAATATTTATGTATATCTGCGGTTGAGGGGGATTACTCATTGGGCTATATAATTCTGAATAATACTTAGAAAATTCTTCCAAAATCTCCTTGGGGTTTGGTTTAACTACACCTAATTTATTAGAAATTACTGATTCAATAAGATTAGATTTTTCTTGCTGTTTAAATCTATTAGCTAGTAATTTATTAGGCGTGTTTCCTATGTCAATATACCTAGTCTTAGTTTTTAAGATAGTAAATTCTGCTCTCTCTTTTGTTAGTAGAAAAAGCTAAATTTTATAATGTTGTAATTCTGATTTTTCCAACTCTAATAATAAAGATGGATTTTTTATTCTCTAATATTCCTATTCAATTTGTTAGAAAATTTACTTTCTCTAAATTCTGCTACTTCTGCTTTGAAACAAATGTGATAAAATCTCCTCTTACACAACTTTTCAAAGCTGCCCAAATAAAGTCAGTCCTATCTATAGAATCATAGTTTTCTTTCCAAAAATTAATTGCTACATTACTGTAATTAATTATATATTCCTGCCTAAGTACAGTATTATTTAACCTCCAGATAGATTTTCTGGGGTATAGTAAAGGTAAAAAGATACATAAATCTATCAAAGAATGATCGGACAAAGATCTCTCCAAAATCTGCAATTTATGAACTTCACTCATCCACAATGTAGACATTAAAAATAAATCTATGCGTGAGAAAGAGTTATTTACTGGGGAATAAAAAGAGAAATTTTTTGGTGTTTGGGTGTAAGGTCCTCCATGGGTCTGACAGATTGCAGACAGTTGTGTCTGGGCATCTAAGTTTAGAAAGCAGCTAGATGGATCAGATCTGTCCAATAAAGGATCCAGCAGGTATTCCAACCCCCACCAATCAATATTTTGTATGACAAAAAGGGAGCCAGAGTGGTCAAGAGTCCAGTGAAAAATACTGCAGTATTACCATTAGGGCCATAAACCGCTCCTATAACAATAGCCGTGTGGTTACATTTCCCCAATACAATCATATGTCTCCCCTCTGGATCCTGAACAACTTGTGTAGGGGAAAAGTCAGGAACTTACTCACTAAAACAGCAATCCCACCTTTGTTAGTTTATTTTTCTTCTCCAAATATTTGAGTATAACTGAATTTCTTAAGAAGGTCTAATTCATTGGTCAGTAAGTGAGACTCTTGTAAAAAAAAAAAAAGAAAATTATTATCAAGTGAATTAAGGTAACTGAGAATCTGCATTCTCTTAACCCTTAGGTGTAGGCCTTTAACATTCCAAGAGGCCACCTTAAGTAATACTGACATAAAATAATACTATAAAGGTACATAAAATGCTAGTAAAGTAGTTTTTCTTTTTCTTCTTAAAGTGTTCACAGTTCTTCCAAGTCACATTTAATTCCCTTCCTCTTCCCCATAGTATATCCCTCATAGAAACAAAGAATAACCTTATAGATTGAATCTGATTTATTTAGGTCAAAAGTTGAAACAGCACCCAGTCCCGAAGACCGAACTCCTAAAAATATTAGAACTAAGTTGAACCTTGCAACCCCCCATCCCCAACTCTTATAATATAAAGTACATAGAAGGTGATAGATAGCAGTCCTATGTATCTTAACAACAAACCACAAATGGAGATCTACAAGAGAAGTATAATATGTCTACTGGTTAACAACCAGTTTGTAAATAATGACGTGTATGATGACCTTCCACTGAAATGTTCAAGCAGTGAACAATAATTAGAATATAACTTGCAGATTGCTATACAACCATCCAAGTATCACAGGTATACAAAGCATATATATATATATATATATATATATCTAAATCTATCCAATTCTAAAAAACTGATCCTAAAAGCTAAAATAAAAAGAATATAAGTGAGTATAACACATTATAGAACTTTATTAGAAGGGGGAAAAAATGGAGTCAGGGAGACCAACAACTCAGTACTCTTAACAATATTAACCCAAGTTAGACTTGTTTATACCTTCATTTTAGAAAGGGAATGTAGCTAAAAATCTATGGGTTGCCTCTTAATTTGAGTAAGTCAATATAGACTTACTGATAGATGGAAGTATGTGACTTTGAATATAGTTCTTTTCGATTATAGAAAATCCAATACTTGAACAAAGATCACTATCATACGTATCCGTTCAAGTAACGAGTTTCTTCCAGTGAGAGAACGGTGTTATAACATGAAGGTATAGAGCGTTACCAAAAGAGGGGTCTAGGAGGGGCAGAAGAAACAGAAAACATATTGCACCACTAAACCCTAGGGAATTAAGAAATTTTTCCTTACAATTCCTGATCTGAACACATAAACCCAGATACAGAGTATATATAAATAGCTATACTGGTCCTATTCAAAACAAAACCTCTGCAGTGAGGTGATAAACCAAATCTCTATTTAACGAGAAAGTGTTACAGCTCCAGTCCACCTCACCACTTGGTCTTTAAAAAAAAAAAAAAACTTCCTCCACAGGGTGGCATCCAATAAGATGGAGTATAGTTTCAATGATAGGTAATAAATCGTATTAAAGTGAGTATCTCTTTTTCTTGAAAAAAAAATATGGAAACCTCTTACTAGATTAGAAGACCTTTATATAGCTTGGAGCACAATTATAATGTTGAGGAGGCCAGAGGGAATCAGGGAGCAAATTAAGATCCCTATTTAGCGAGCTATACCTATAGAAGGAGAAATGCACAGCCTACAATATAAAATACACGGTAAGGGGTATCAAAGTCTCAATAACCTTCCCCTTGTTAATACGTGGTCATCTCAATTCTGCACTCTCCTGACACCATCCCTTTTCCCCTAAAATGGGTACAAGAGAGAAAAGAGTCTTATGCTCCCCTATTTAACAGGGAAAATATTATATGAAGACACATTTTATCAAACCTACATCCCAGGTTAGAATTTATTTATTTATTTATTGAAGATATCGGATAACATACCTTTGAGTCAAAGACTCCTTTACAAAGGTTTCATGTCACTGAGAACAGAGACATCAGGGGCAATAGCAACAATTAGACATAATAGCTACAGAAATGGTTACAAAATAGTTATAGATAACACAGTAAAGCAGTTGGTGATAAAAAGATACAGAGTGTTGCCAAGCATAGGTACATAGTACAGATGGTAGCAGGTAACAGAAACATACACTGCAGGGTGGTGGCTCCAGCCATGCCCTGGTGATTATTTGCAGGCCTAGGCTGGACTGAGGTGTCCATTGTCAAATATAGGCATGCCCTGGGGTGGCTGGACCAGAGTTAAGTCCATCGTCATGAGGGGGGTGAGTAGGGCTAGAAATCAAGGACAGTCACAGACTGAGTCATGAGAGATTAGGTCTCTTAGCTGGGACTTGAACTGATCAAGTTTGGGTTCTGTGAGGAGGGAGTTTGGGAGTGAGTTAAGCCAGCTAGGGGCCATGTACATAAAAGTTCTTTGACCTGAGGTGGTCTTGCAACAAGGTACCCTGAAGTGGGTTGTCGCCGATTGCCAAGTGATGTGGATTTACCTTCACTCATTTGGATAATAAAGGGATCCAAGCTGTAGTTATTTTAGGTCTAAGTCATAAAATCTCATAGATGCCATACCTTGAAGGAGAAGTATGTTCTTAATGTATAGGATAAAAGTAAAAAAGGTACAGTATGTCACTTAATAGAACTTAGTTCTGGCAATATCCCCTATTTAATGGACCTTTCTACACTAAGGGGTATGTGCCAGACCAGGCAGCAAGTATTAAAAAAAATCATCTCTATTTAATGAGAGGAATCTTTTAACGCAATGTCAAAGCAAGCAGCTCACGGTCTCTCTCTTCCCACCCCAACTTCAAATCGGGAAAAAGGATAGATGTTTAAAACTAGACAAACGATATTATATGGCCAGCCTCAGTCAGTAAACTATATTACCTCTTGATATCCAGAGGAGACGCCAGACTTTTCAAGCTGTAGCAAACCCGATCAAAAGACCGTGTAAAAAGGCAGAATTTATTGTTCCTTGCTCATTCCTGGTACCGCCCCCAATTGAAGCCAATCTCAAAACCTCGACGTACAATGTATAGTCCTCTCTGAGACCAATCATGGTCAATTAAAAAAAAAAAAAAATGAGGGCACATCAGTACCAAAACAACTATACCAGAAGAAAAAGAAAACGCAACCCTAATATAAGGTCCCTAACATTTAAATGCATTTTCGAATTGGGATCCTGGTCCTTCATAAGTCAAACCATATCAAATCTCCTTCAAACAAATGGATTTTCGAAAACCTCACCTCGTTTGAAACACCACTGTTTTTCGAAAATTCATTCACACCAACAAATGATTTGAAAGAGGAATCAAATAAGTTACCCAACTTCTATGAATCTCCCTACATCCAATCTCCCCAAGAAATCAGATAGAACCTAATAAAAGAAATGGGTTATAAGTATACGAACTTCTAGCAATGCAACTAGGTTAACAAAAATACCTTTTAGATATAAAAACCTCAAAAATCGTTTAGCGCAAACTCTTGAATTAAACTGTAAACCTTCGAAAGTGAATCGTTAATCGGACTATCAAGGATTTACGATCAGTTTGTTGCATATAGTGACATTTCCAGAAATATAATGGTTTCCCTCTCATCTCAACGTAGTGAAGTTTCAAAAGAACGATAATATTGAAAAAACAAAATACCTTTCGAAAATTCGCTACTGTTAATAAAATGTTCACAAGGGAGACCCTAAAATCTATTATTTTATTTAGTCATTCCTGGGGCCCAAACTCTTTCTAACTATAATCAAATTGAAAGAGTTTGACTAAATCGTCTGTTGACAACTGAAATTTTTAGGCTCAACATAGAACACCATTCTTGAGGCATATTTTTGTCACAGTAATTTTCCATGGGAACGGTCTTTATAACTGAGGGAAAAACATATAACTAGAGTCAATAAGGCCAGTGACTCAAAATCTCCTGTGGCAATATATTGGGGACCTTGTAGCTATGAGGGGCTATCTGTAGGCTATTGAAAACAGTCCAATTATCAACCGATTAACATTACTAAAGTGTTCATTTGTGAAAAAAAAAAAAACAATACTATGATAAACTAAAAGCCATTAATAACTATCACACAGATTAAAGAGATCGGGAAAGAGTTTCATCAGTTGCGGAGCAGCCTGTTCATGTGAGTCAAAAGCAAATGATTTTCCATCCTTAATAATACTCAGCTTAGCTGGATAAATCATCTTAAGCTTCACTCCAGCATTAATCAATTTATTCACAATTGGTGAAAAATTTCTTCTGTGTTGCCTAATTTCTTGTGGGAGGTCCTGCGATATACAAATTTTCTTCCTGTCCCATAAAAGTTCTTTAGCTTCCCTGCATTTATTCAAAATGTGGGATCTATCTAAATAATTTAAAAAGCAAATAATAAAAGGATAGGGGGTGGGGATCCCCTCTTGGTGGTGTGGGTATTAATGTTCTATATGCTCTTTGGTGACATTCCCGCTAAGTCCTCACAGAGGACCTGGGCAAACTGGATAGGATCTGCGCCTTCCGAATTTTCTAGAAGCCCATATACCACTATATTGTTTCTCCGAGATCTAACTTCTAAGTCTTCGAGTTTTGTTTCAAATGTGGATAATCTGTGCCTAATAGAGGGAAATGCTGGGTCGACTTCATTCCTCCAATCTTCTATAGAGGAAATTCTAGCTTCAGAGTCAGTAAGGCGCATAATTTATTTTATAGATGGCTTGTTTAACAGATTTTGACTCATCTACTAGCAGTTTAATAGCATTTTTTAGATCAGAAATGTCCTCAAGAAATTTATCTTCTGTTAATAAATTAGAAGTCGAGGAAGGAGAGGTACCTTTGCTGGAAGCCTGTTTAGATCGTTTAGTGCTGGCGTTTCTGTCGGGAGTTGGAGGTGGCGTATCTTGCACAGGTGTCTTCATCTCTATATCCATTGTTTAGCATACCAAAATATTCCAAAAATGCAGCTATCATGATTCTTGAAGTGTATATTCCCAAGAAAGTTTCATTCAGCCTCTATAATTCATTTTTTTTACTTGGATCACTAATTTTAGAGAACTTGAGAACGAAGCACTGGGGAAACCCACCTTACCACTGCAGGCTCATTACCAGAAGTCCAGGATGTTAGAGTTGAGGACCTCTTGGCAGGTAGTGACCACAACACAGTCTGGTTCTCCCTAGACATGGATATGGTAGGCACTCATAGTAAAACCAGGGTGGCAGACTTCAGGAGGGCTGACTTGAGATGGAAATCATGGTGAGGAATCATGTAGCAACCATAAGGCAGGAGATGGATACTAATCAAAAGTGGGACATTGTAAAGAAGGGACTGACTGAGGCAATAAACCTGTGCACAAGGAGTGCTAGAATGAATAAGAGGACCAGGAAACCTGGTTGGTGGACAAGGGAGGTTCAGGAGAGTGTAAAGAAGAAAAGGGCAGCCTTCAGGAAATTTAAGAGAACAGGCAAGGAGGAGGAAAGGGAGGAACACACAAAGAGATCAAGGGAGGTGACCAGAGTTGTGAGGGGAGCCAAGGCCTCAAAAGAGAGGAAACTAGTGCAGAGTATCAAGAAAGGAGAGAAAGACTTCTTTAGATATATTAGGGAAAAAGGAAAACCAAGGAACAGATAGCCAAAATTAAAAAGGATGATGGGTGGGCTAAGCAGGGGGCAGAACAAGCAGAGGTTCTTAATGAGTACTCAGTCTTCACGAGAGAAGGAGATGGGCCCATCCCAACGGGGAAGAGAGAGGGGAAGAGGGTGGAAGGGGTAATGTTAACAGACTGTGATACCTCAGTGGAGAAGGTACTGGCTAGCCTTAACTTTTTAAGGACAGATAAGGCACCCAGACAGGACGGTATACATCCTTGAGTGCTAAAAGAGTTGGTAGAAATGCTGATGGCACCTTTGGCAGATGTTTTATACCTCCCTGCACACTGGTTGTGTGCCACTGGACTGGAGGACAGCACATGTGGAGCCCATCCATAACAGTGACCCAAGGGACGACCCAGGGAACTAGAGACCAGTCAGCCTCCCATCCATGCTGTCTAAGCTAATGGAGACCATCATGAAGGAAAGGCTGGTGCATTCATGCAAGAGAACGGTCTGCAGGATGAACATCAGCATGGGTTCATTCAGGGGGAGGAAGTGCCAGACAAATCTGGTGGACTTCTTCAATTGGGTCACTAGAGCATTCGATGAGGAAAGGCAGTTGATGTCCTGTACTTGGACTTCAGCAAGGCATTCAATTCAGTGCTGCATGGGAGGCTAGTGGGTAAACTGAGGACCCTGGGTGTAGGAGAAAAATTGCCTAGATGACTAGAAAGCTGGCTGAGCAATAGACAGCAGAGGGTGGTGGGAGTTCTCAAAGTACTGAGCAGTCATCAGCGGGGTCCCACAGGGATCCGTTCTGGGGGCTATGCTCTTTAATGTCTTCATTGCTGATATAACTGTGGGAGTTGACAGCAAAATGAGCCTATTCATAGATGACACCAAAACTGGTACAATAGTGGATAAAGGGGAGGAGGGGAGGGTTTTCTAGAGGGATTTGGGATACACTAGGGGCAGTGGTCAAGGACTTGGCAATTGGGATTCAGTGTCAAGACATACAAGGTCATGCACTTCGGGTCCAGGAACCCTAGATACAGCTGCCATATGGGTGGGGAAAGATTAAAGATCTCTAAGAAGAAAATGATCTGGTGGTGATAGTAACAGGTAGGCTGAACCACTCAGAGCAGTGCAGAAGGGCAGCAGCCAAGGCCAACCAGATGTTGGGGTGTACGGCCAGAGGGATCTCCTCCAGAAGTGAGGAAGTTATTCTACCATTGTACAGATCACTGGTAAGGCCACACCTGGAGTACAACATGCAGTTCTGGTGCCCCTACTTGAAGAAAGACATCAAGCTCCTGAAGAGGGTCCAGAGAAGGGCAACCAAAATGCTAAATGGGATGGGAGGGAAGCCCTACAAGGACAGGTTGGGGGAGTGCAACATGTACTCCCTGGAGGACAGAAGGGACAGTGGAGACATGACAGAGACCTTTAAATATTTAAAAGGCATAAATAGGGGAGATACAGACCACATGTTCAGGCTGAAAAGGGAGGGGGTCACTAGGGACATAGCATGAAGCTGGGGGGGTAGATTCAAGAGGGAACTAAAGAAAAACGGTTTCACAGAGAGGGTGGTGGTGGAGTGGAATAGACTACCAGAAGAGCTGGTCTCATAAAATACAGTGGACACCTTCAAAAGAGAATGGGACAGAGTCAGTGGCAAAATAAGTACAAGAGGAGACCCAGCTCAGAGAGGAGATGGGAGGAGGGGAAGGGAGAGGAAACTGTGGTATAAACCACAAGCTGAACAATCTCTTGCAGCAGGCCACACCTATAGAACAAGTCCCAAGCAGTTCTGACAGCAGAGAAACCAGTCTGGGTGGCTGGAGACCACAAGCCTAAGAAAGAAGGCCCCAAAGCACAGCTAGGCTGAAACTGGCCCAACGTCTTGAGGTAATGTCCAGACTATAGTGCTGGTAAAGGTGTGGAAGGTACTCCAAGTGGCAGCAGCACAGATCTCAACAGCTGAAACATTCCTGAAACAGGCAACAGAGGTAGCCATGCCCCTTGTGAAATGGCCACGGACAGCTCCAGGAAGCTCCTTACCGTACTTTCTATAACAAAAAACAATATAGTTAGCCAACCATTTAGACAGGCACTGTTCCGAAACCGGTATGCCCTCTTTCCCAGGGGTGAAAGAAACAAACAGTTGCAAGGACTTTCTGCAGTCCTTCACGCAGTGAATATAGCACCCGAGTACTCTATGTACATGGAGCAATGCTTCCCCTGAATTGGCATGCTCTGGATAATAAAACAGGTAAGTGGATAGTTTGATTCAAAGTAAACTCCGACACTACCTTAGGAAGAAACTAAGAATTCATATGCAAAGACACTGTCTTTGTGGAAAATCAAATAACAAAAGTTAGGAAATGGTGGTTGACCAAAGCTGGCGGTATCGCTGTGAAGTCCAATGTGTGATGGTCGACAGCAGGAAATGAACTGAGAATGGTGCAGGGCCATCCATGCTTCTAATGGGAAGGACGTCATCAGCATGTGACATTTGCGTGGATGGTCCACCTGGTAGACTGCTTGCTAGTAAAATTTCTGTGTGGTTCTACTGATGGTGGCTGTAGTTCTATAGGTATGGCCTGCTACAAGAGATACCCTTGATGAAGATGGATATATTACCTAAACAGCTATTTTATGGCTGGCACCATTTCTGAAATCCTTCTGTAAAACAGTAGCCCAGAGAGAGGAGTTCTGAGTAATGTAACTGTGTACCTTAAAATACTTCATTTAATATCTTTTTGGCAACTTTTTTCTTTTGCTTACATTGAGGAAGTGTTTTACAATCTCTGTGCCAGTCAGATCCTAAGACTTTGGGGTAACCCTTGCCTCAGTGTTTGTGCACAGCGGTTCTTTGTCTTTTAAATAGTTTTCTATTTTAGTGGGTTCACCACAACATAACCCAGACAAACCATCTTAGGGTAGCTGGTTCATTCCACTGGGGTGTCAAACAGACGAGGCATACTGATGAGTCCTGGTAGGACAAAACACGTGTCTGTGTCATCTGTTAGCACCCTTTGCAAACTGTGTGAGAGGCCTTTTGGCACCATGCAATTCTGTTTAAAGTTGAACCAGCATACCATTCTGTGGTGATTTGCATATGCAGCCCATGATGTTTTGCATTGTATGGGCATGTGTGATTTTGTAGATCCTAAGACTGCTGCATAACTGCAACGTGATTATGTCATCAAAGCGAGACATCTCTGTACGGAGTAGTGAATCCTTATGGAGTCTTATATTTAATATCCGAGATTAGCGCCATTGTATGTTTACTTTATCATCTTTATTGATATTTAACATGTGTGTTACACTCTAATGAACAAGCTAAATATCGATAAACATGAGAAGGTAAACATATGGTGCGAAGGCTGGACATTAAAGATCAATTGCAAAGGTTTTTGCATATTGTTGTTAAAGCTTAAATTCAAGTCCCTGTGGCATGATTTGAGTTTCCTGAAAATGTCACGCTGTCTGGTTATGTGGTTTTCTTTAAATCAGCATTTGTTAACTTGCTCTACAGTGGCTGAAAACAGTGGAGTTATTTTGCCTCTCTGTCAGGCTTGGGGGAGCGATGACATCATCTTGTAGTACTGTAGCTTGCTGCTTCAGATTCCCAATCACAGCAGGCTGTAGAATTAATGGTTTTCTCACCAGGTTTCTTACAAGCTCGGTCTGTGGTATGCGTTTAGATCAGCTTAAAATCCATCATTCTGTTCTTATAAAAAGTTGATCATTTGAGTTTTAGTGCTGAATTGAAGTAGTGGAAATCTTTCTCTGTGAGAGATCAGCTGTTCTGTATCACAACTCTCAGTTCTTTCTCATCAAAATTCTGATTTTTTCTAACTACTGTATATAACACAGGGTTATTTAATGAATATGTAACTCCCCCCCCCCCGGGGGCTTACCTTTATTGCTGTCAGATGATTACATCCCCCCCCATTTCTGTGGGGTTTTTTTTCCAACCCGCTGGGTACTATGGTGCCCCTGGGTTCCCCCGAGTAGCCCAGGCTTGATTTTAGCCCATTTTGGGCCGGCAGTGCTAGGTGCGATCGCCACTGTGGGAAGTGCTCCTCAGAGCCTCCAGCGATCGCACATGAGTGAGAGGGCACATTTGCTGACCGCCCATTTTGTGGTCCACCGGAGGTCTTTCCCATGATCTCGGCCCTCTTGTTTGCCTGGGTGGGAACAGGAGACCTTGATGAGGTGACAGAGAAGCCTCAGTTCCTTGAAAAATAAAGAGTTTAAAACCGGGCACCTGGAGAGGGCTCATGAATAATTCATGAGCCCTCATGAATATTAATGAGGGTATTACTGCTGCCTGGGGAGTCTGAGTTTCGGCAACAGTGACAGGGAAACTGTGAGGAAATAATATTCAAGAGTGAGGTCACTTAAGAGGGCTAAAAAGGGTCTACAACACAGTGGGGTCTTTGGTCAAATAAAGTATTTACCTTGGCTGCACCAGATGGTTGGAGTTGGGGAACTGTGTTGGACTGCATGTATCTGAATGGAAGCAGACATTTTGATGACACTATGACTCCACACCGCAGCCAATCACATAGTTAGGCACCTAAAACTGAACTGGAGGGACTCCTGGGAAAAGGAGGGGATTAATTCAGGTGCCTAAACCATGCCCCGATAAGCCATTTGGAAATATTGATCTCTTTGGTTATAGATAATTGATAGGCTCCATCAGCCAATCAGAACCTTGGATTCTTGGCTGAAACTCAGTGGACTTTCTGGGATTGCTTCAGTCTGTTCCCGGGCTTTGTACAAGTCAGAGGTGTCCTGTGAGAGTGGATCTGGACTGGAGAGCCCTTTCTCAGGTCTCTAGTGGAGAGTGTTGGGTTTCTGGAGAGGATCAGCAGGGGACAGCAAGAGACTGAACTGACAATTTGATTCCCCAGGTACTGTGACCTGTTTGATTATTTTGGAGAAAATACGTGCTGCAGAAACCCTGCACTTGCGCACTGAATTTTGCTGAGAGGACTGAGCTGTTCATTTTGAGTGCCACAGCTGCTGCTGAGAGTTCATTTTACCTGTGTGGGACTCTAATTAGGATTCTGAAGAGGCAAAGTGTCTCTGGATGTCGGGGTGCTAGCCAGGTGCTGTACATTTCCTGAGTGAACTGGTTGAAGAGGCTGAGAGCTGTATCCCAGCTGCAGCTGAAGAAAAGGCTGTGGACATTTTCTAACTGGAAGGTGCGGACTGGTGTGCAGGGGCCTGTTGTGCATGGATCCCCCTGTTAACTGCACCAGTGCTTCATTGATCCAGGGCTAGCACCCACCCCAACTGGCACTGGACTTTGCTTAAGTAACTGCCTGTGATTTCTTCTGGTTTTGAATTCAGTGCAGGGACTGCAGGAGGACCCCCACCATTCGGGAGTTCTCACCCAGAGCCAGGAAGGGAATCAGCTGACCCCTTCCAAGTGAGACTCACCATCTCAGGAGGTCACTTGCTGGGGTGCTAGGGCACCTGGGATCCATTGTGGGGGCTCAGGCTGTGGAGCCACTCCCAGGTCTAGGCCTTCTGGGGCTGGTACTGTCCTGCCACAGAGCTCTGCAACTGGCCAGAAGTGGCTGAAGGTGACAAGCAGCCAGAACTACAATCAAGGTGACCAGCTGCAAGATCCTCAAGCAAGTTCCATCCTGCCAGAGGAACCAGGGCTGGCCTTCTTCTGCCCTGTGCTGCGCTGACCAGGGAGCTCCATTCTCCAGGCATCTGAGATCTACGAACAGTGAGTACCCAGGACCTGTCTCCTGGAAAGGGTAAAGGGAAACTTAACTTTCAAAAACAAAGCACTTTTACCAAGTTTCAGGGCCCCAACAGCCACCCAACCCGCGGCAATAAACAGGCCTACACCTTGTGGGTACCCCTAAGGACTATCAAGGTAGACACTGGCACCAGTGGGGGTGAGCCTCCGGGGATGGGCTTGGCCTACTGGCCACGGGCCCATATAGTTGCTCTTACTTGCTTTCTCTGACCATTTTTTTATTCAAAGCCATCCTTTGTCCTGGTACCCCTTCCCCCAGTCCTTACCCCCAATAAAGCTGTGATTTATCATTTGAACTTGTGTGTGCAGGAATTCTCTGAGTCTATCAGATCATTACTGTTCATTACTGTTCATGGTTTATGGGGTTATTGACCAGTTGGGTATTCAGAGTGTGAGGTGGTTGGTAGTTTAAGTTCAAGTTTATTACAGGAATAACTTCATTGAGCAAGCTCATTCACAAGGAGGTCCTGAGACATATGGTAGGGGAGGCGGGTAGGTTCAGAATCCCAGGGGGCTGTGCCAGCCAGTCACCTGACCCACTTCTACTTTTCTCTGGGTGGAGGCACCGCACTATTTTTATTATCTTTGGGACAGAACCCCTGAACACCACTGTAACAGGACCCAGGCCCCTTAACCTTTTAGAGGGTGAACAGGCAGGGGTCGTAGCCCACTGGCACATGACGCCTCAGCTACAAATATAAAATAAATCTAAATTTTGTTCATTCATTGAAATAGTTAAGTCTTTGATGTACCTTTCATAAAGAAGAGTGGGCAGCAGGGTGCAGCAGCCTCGAATGTGGAGCAGAAGGCAGGCAGCTTGTCGGGCAGGGGACAGGTGGCAGCAGAGTGCAGCTGCCTCAACTGTGGGGAAGAGACATGGTGCATCAGGATGCCATATAGTGTTTCTATTTATACACATACATGGTGTATTTTCACACAGAAACCACCAAAGAACTGAAATGTGTGAGTTCAGACACTACATGTGCTCGAAATAGTAGCGCGTGACAGGCACCTGTTGGTCAATCTGACATGAAAAAAAGTTCTTACATTGAATGTATTTATGAAGGCTACATCCAGGACAAACTATTTCTATGAATGAACAACATTTTTTTTATATTCATTAAACGACTCTGTGTTATATAGTAAGAAAAAATCAGAGTTCTGATGAGAAGGAACTGAAAGCTGTGATACAGACAAGCTGATCTCTCACAGAAAAAGATTTCCACTACTTCAATTCACCACTGAATCTCAAATGATCAAAATTTATAAGAAGAGAATGACAGATTTAAAGCTAATCTATCTAAACACAAACCACAGACTGAATTGTAAGAAACATGGAGAGAAAACCATTAACTCTATAGCCTGCTGTGATTGGGAATTTGAAGCAGCAAGCTATAGTACTTCTAGATGATTTCATTGCTCTCCAAGCCTGACTGAGAGAGACAGAAATAGCCACTGTTTTCAGACACTGTAGAGCAAGTTAACAAATGCTGATTTAAAAACCACTAAACCAAACAGCATGAAATTTTCAGGAAAGACTAATCATGACATCTGGGATGCAACATAGGTTGTGTTTTTTTTAATTTTGTTTTAATTTCAAGTTTCTTTCCCTCTGGTCACCACTGACTGGGGCTTCTTCGGTTGACCTACCTTATCCTCTCCAGCCCGAGATCCTCCCATCTGTGCATGGATTCCAGACTCACCTGTGACACACCTGTTGGAGCCAGTCCCTCCAGAATACACCCCCCCCCCCCGGGGGGTGGGGCAGCCTTCTGCTCCACAGTGCTTTCGTTCGGCACTCCGTAGGCGGAGGCGATGTCGGGACCAGGACACAGTGGGCAGGATCCGACAGTGGAGGTGGGATTAGACGACATCCACCTCCAGACAGTGGGTGGTTTCCCTTGTTCTAGAGCTCCCTCTTGGAGCCCGGTCATACGATGCCATCCAGTGCTGCTGGGTGCACTCTCACACCCAGCTTGTGGATGACTGCCGAGGCTCCTCCCCTACACCTAGCATGATCCCCAGACTGCGGCTTTCCCAGCCTCCGCTAGGAGCCGCTCACACCAGGGAATCATCCTCCCACCTTCTCTGGGAGAGGAGAGCTGTCCTCCGGATGCTCAATCCTCTCTGTCCCCTACCAATCCTCAATGACCCAAGCTCGCTCCTGAACCCGGGTCGCCGGCGTGGCGCAAGGTGTGGTGTCCAGCACCTCAACCCTCAGCGCCACCAGGCCTGCAACATCGGTTGTATGAGGAGAGACTCAGAGCTTTCAATATGTACTCCCTGGAGGAAAGGAGAGAGAGGGGGGACATGATAGACCTTCAAGTATCTGAAGGAGATCAACAGGGTACCAGGGTGGAGCATCTTTCACATGAAGGGAAATAGCAGAACAAGGGGACACAGCATGAGTCTTAAATGGGGAACTTGAGGAAATTCTACTTCACTGAAAGGGTGGTGGAGAGATGGAACAGTCTCCCCCAGGAAGTGGTGGGGGTGGCCATGGTTGAGGGATTTAAGAATGAATGGGACAGGCACATGGCAATTATCAAGCTAGGGCGAAAGGGAGGGAACTTGTAGCATCTAGGGTACCTTAAGCATTAGAAAGAGGGATAGGGCAGACTGGATGGGCCACAAGGGCCTTATCTGCTGACATTTATGCATCTATGACACAGGGACTTGAATTCAAGCTTTATTAACAATATGCAAAAACCTTTGCACATGATCTTTACGTATAAGGTTCCATAGGGATTTACTAGCACTAATGCTGGACGTTAAATTTCAGATTCCACAGGGATTCACTACTACAGACAGAAATGTCTCACTTTGATGACATCATCATGCTGCACCTATGCGGCAGTCTTATGATCTGATCAGTATGGTGACTGTAAAACACTTCCTTATTGCAGGCAAATGAAAAACTGAAAAGACATTAAATGAAGGATTTTAAGGTAAATAATTATATTACTTTAATCAATCCATCTTTATTTATATAGCGCAATTATCTGGTGAATCAAAGCACTTTGCATAAAAACATACAAGTACGTATAATAAAATGCTATAATAACATGTCTAAAACAATAATACATCTTACTTATTCATCACTAACATTAAACTGTTTCAGGGAATGCCTGTCTAAACAGATGTGTTTTCAATTCAGATTTAAATTGCTCTATGGTCTGGCATGCTCTAATCTGAAGAGGTAGAGAATTCCACAGGGTCGGGGCTGCAAATGCAAATCTGCGAGCCCCAGATGTCTTTAATCAGACCCTGGGAACCTCCAGCAATCCCTCGTCAGAGGAGCAAAGTGGGTGGAGGGGGCGGTAGGGGCACTGGAGGTCTTGCAGGTAGCTAGGTCCCTACCTATGTAGCAGGGCTTTATAGGTCAGCAAACCGACCTTGAAGGAGATCCTCCACCTAATAGGCGGCCAGCGGAACCCAGGTGTAATATGACTCGACCTAGATAGACTGGTCAACAACCTGGCTGCCACATTCTGAACTAGCTGCAGTCGGCAAAGATCTACCCCCACTAGTCATAGGTATAGGGTGTTGCAATAATCCAGGTGAGATGTCACAAAAGCATAAACCAGTGCTGGCATATCCCTGGGGGAAGCAGGTGTTTAATCTGGGTGATATTCCTCACATGGAAGAATGAGGGTTGAACCACGGCCAACACCTGTGCCTTAAGTGTCAAACCACAGTCCAAAATAACGCCCAGATTCCTTACCCAATCCGAGGTAAGCGGCTGGGAGTCCCCAAACCGCAGCCCAGAGAACTGTCCATCTTGCCCCCTCCCTTCCTGGTGACCAGGTTCCAGCACCAACACCTCAGTCTCGTCTGGGTTTAACTTCAACCAGTTGGCCCTCATCCAGTCTTGGATCTCAGCTAGGCAGCTGTTAAATACCAAGACTGTTTCCTGCTGTGCGGGTGCAAAAAACAGGTATAGCCAAGTGTCATCTGCAGTGAAAACTCAGCCCATACCATTTTATAATGTCCCCCAGCGGCAGCATATACACCGCGAACAACATGGAGGACAAAACAGAGCCCTGTGGTACCCCACATGACAGGGGCTGAGATGCCAAGGAAAAAATCCCCGACGCAACCCTCTGTGACCTGCCAGTGAGAAACGACCTAATCCAGTTGAAGACCATACCAGCCAGCTCACAACAAACCTGCAGGCGCTCCATCAGCGCCCCATGATCCATGGTGTGAAATGCCGCTGAGAGATCGAGGAGAATCAAGATGGAACGTCTTCCCTGATCCCTCGCTGCTTGGAGATAATTTAGCACTCGAACAAGGACAGTCTCAGTACTACGCCTTTTCCTGCAACCCAACTGGAGAGGATCGTAGATGCTGTGAGTTGTTAACTGGTTCTCCAGTTGAGCAGCCACCACCTTCTGGATAACCTTACCCACAAAGGGCAAGTTAGAGACAGGTCTGTATTTTGCCGGGCAGTCCAGATCTAGTGAAAGTTTTTTCAGGAGCGGCCTTACCACTGCTTCCTTCAGGGGCTCCAGAAAGACCCCTGTCATTAGTGAGCATCAGACTATCCTGGCTAGGACTGGGCCGATGACATCCATGCACCCCACTAGAAGGCGCATTGGGCCCAGATCCAAACTACAGCAGGTTGGCTGCAACCTCTGGACAACCTTTACAATATCAATGATAGCCAACTGGCTGAAGTCAGACCAGACAGGATGACTGCCTGCAAGCTTAGGCCCATCACTGCAAGACCCGTTCAAGGGTGCTGACTGAATCTCTGATCTGATGGAGGCAATCCTGTCAGCAAAGAACAGAGCAAACTCCTCACACCTTGATCGTGAAAAGGCTCTTGCAGACTGAAGACAGACTGGATTGTACAGCCTATCAGCTGTGATGAATTTATATCTTGTACAACTACATTTGTTGTCTATATCTTATGGTGCAGCTGCAACTTATTTTATATAGGCAAAACAGTAAGGACTCTGAAGGCGCGTATACAAGAGCACATACGCTCCATTATTAATCAAAATGTTGATAAATCAGTGGGGAGACATTTTGCACAGGTACATAATTCAGACCCTAGTTGTTTTAAACTTACAGGCCTTGAGTGGATCCAGAATCAACTAAGAGGTGGTGACAGGCAAAATCTCTTGATGCAGACAGAAAGTTTCAGGATCTTTAAAGCAGACACTATCAAGCCTAAGGGTTTGAATGAGAGATGGGATTTGAAACCTTTCTTAAAATATAAGAAATGAACCTACTTGCTCAGTACAAAAGGTAGTGTCGCACTTTACCCCTCCACAAAAAGACGTACCCCGTGTGACTTGCGGTTTAAATCATCGATTTAGCAGTCACTACCATCAGCAGAGCAGTACTGTAGCACAGGAAAAGATCTTATGCTTCACCAGACTCAACCAGGCTTCATCAGAGATTCAGAATTAATCATCCTTTTCCCTTATTTCCAGTACAAGTGGCCTGGGGTTTATTCTTTTAAATGAAAAGTTTCATAGTTCTCCTCATTCTTTGCTATTTTGCCGTTTAAAGCAAAGCAAAGCAAACTTTATCCTTTCTTAAAACCAAGGCGCTTTAGAAGTTAACCATAAACTTACAGATTGATAAAATTACAAATATATAGGTATAAATTAATTAAAATCATCTGGGAAGACCATCTGAAAGAGGTAAGTCTTAAATTCTGACTTGAATCTCTCGATGGTCAGGCATTTTCTCAACCGACGAGGTAGAGAATTCCACAGGGTAGGGGCTGCAAAAGAAAAAGCATGTGCACCAGATGTCTTCAGATGTACCCTGGGAATCTCTAGCAATCCCTCGTCAGTGGATCGGAGAGGGTGGAAGAGAGTCAGAAGATTTTTGCAGGTAGCTGGGTCCCAGTTTGTGTACGGCTTTAAAGGTCAGAAGACCTACTTTAAAGGTGATCTGCCACTGAACAGGTAGCCAGGGCAGTCCGCACAGCACAGGTGTAGTACGGCTAGTCCTAGATGTACCAGTCAATAGCCTGGCTGCCGTATTCTGCACTAGCTGCAAGCGGTGGATATCAACCCCAGGAAGCCCTAGGTAGAGGGCATGCAGTAGTCAAGGCGGGTAGTGACAACAGCATGGACCAATGTTTGAAGGTCATCTGGGGGAACCAGGTGTTTCACTTGGGTGATGTTCCTCAGATGGTAAAAAGAGGATCTGACAATGGCAGACACCTGGGATTTCAGGGTCGAGCCGTCATCAAAAACAACACTTTAAATAGTATTGGTTTTCTTTCTTTTACAATATACAATTGAGCCAATTAAATTTATTACACACAAAATTGTTAGTTGAAAATAGACAAATGAATTATGCTGAATCCCTAATTGGAGATCCCATTTACAAGTCTTATAAATGTAACTTGTCTTGTTAGTGTTTTGGCTCCATTTGTATTCAGCTCTCTACTGTTGCTTCTGTTTGTTTGAGCTTTGAAGCTTGTCAGTATTTGATAACTAAAAGTGCTGACATATTCTGATATAAATAGAGAATCATTTTTTGTAAAGTATATTAACTTTTATTGTCAGTGGTGATTGTTACGTGTTCACAGTCACAAGTTAATGATGTCATGGCCTTGGTGTGTTAAATGAGTCACAAGATCACTGTATGGTTAACACCCCCTTGAAGCCAGTAGCCGAGGTGCTAGGGGCTTTTCACGCTGGTGGAGAATAAAGCAACAATCAAGTTGAATCAACGGCATTTGTGGTTTTTGGAGCGCTTTACCTTGGAGTTTTTCTATCAACTGTGCGGAAGAGCTGAGCTGGTCTGTTAGTTGACGCAGCAATCTCCTTGGACAGGAACTCTGCCTTCTTACAGAAGATTGCTGATTGATAGTCTTTATAATTGGCTATCAATATAAGTTTGTTCTCCTCCAGGACAGACTTCCTCCAGCACCTCTCTAACCTTTGACCCCTCCTCATCACTGATAGCCCCATCAAACCAAGGGGACTTCTGATGAGAGGTGAGGGGTCAAACATGGACAGGTGCGAGAGAGTCGAGGGCTTCAGTAATAACCCTATTATAGGTAGACACCAACTCCCCCGGCTCCTTGCATACACTCATCATACCTGATAGGTCCAGTACTTCCATCAGACCTTGTGGGGACAATCCCCTTAAAGGGCGGTACTACACCATCTCCGTAGGGGCAGGTCTATTGGGGGGGGGTGCCTCGAACTTAAACCTCACAGTATAGTGGTCTGACCAAACAACCGGCTCCACCATTAGGTCAGAAACCTCCATCCCAAGCAGGAAGACAAGGTCCAGTGAATGGCCATGAATATGGGTTGTAAAAGTAACAACCTGCATTAGGCCCAACTAATCCATTAGTTGGAGGAAGTCTTGACCAAACTACGAGAGTTCATCATTGACCCAGGCATTGAAGTCCCCCAGAATAATCCACCTAGGAGACTCCAATATCAGATCGACGATGAAGTCTGCAACTTCCTGCAGGAATTCCTTCCCATCCCCCGGTAGTCAGCAGATGAGGAGGATCCTGCAACCTACACCTGCAAACCCTTGGATGGCTGTACATTCAAAGGATCTTGTAATTCCCACTGGGAGTGCTGCGAGGCCCTTGAAAACTATGGTCTTTGGCTACAGTTGCACAGGAGGTTTTCAGGAAAGGTGTCAGCCATAGAAACATAGACAATGATGGCAGAAAAAGACCAAAGGTCCATCTAGTCTGTTCCAGGACCTATTTTTCATACGGGGTTTTATCCTCCCAGCCCACCCCCTGCTCCCCTCAGTACTGCTACCAACCTGAGCAACCACTAAACCCTTTACTCTGTCCCAGCCATGGTTAAAAAAATATATGGTCATGGCACTTACCACCTCTTCCATAAAACAGAACTTCCTTGCATCCCCCTTAATCCCCCCTCCCGTTTCCACACGTGACCTTGGCTTTTTGACTTTGCACCCCTGCTAAATTTCCCCGCAGTTTACCTTGTTTATTCCCTTCAGGAACTTGAAGGTCTCTGTTATTCCCCCTTGCCTGTTCTCCAGTGAGTACATGTTCATTACCTTCAGATGATATTCATAAGATCTGCCTTGTTGGCCGTGAATCATCTTGGTCACCCTGTGTTGTACCGTCTCCAGCCTGTCTATGTCCTTCCTTAGGTGAGGACTCCAGAACTGAGCACAGGATTCCAGATGCGGCCTCACCAGTGACCTATACAGAGGCAGTATCTTCTTTTTCCTGCAGTCATACTCCTTCTGATACACCCCAGTATCCTACTAGCATAGGCCTTGTTACACTGGCCTGATTGCTTGAGGGAGTCACTAATGATGACTCCCAGGTTCCTTTCCTCTGCCACAGTGTCAGTTTAACTGCTCCCATCCAGTACTATGTCCTAGCCCCCCCCCCAGGTGCATAACCTTGCATTTTTTGGTGTTGAATTTCAACTGTCAAACCGCAGACCACCTCTCTAGCCTTTGTAGATCCCTTTGCATCTCCCTGTTCCCTTTGTCACTGTCTACCCTACCACAGAGCTTTGAGTCATCTGCAAAGAGACACAGCTTGCACCGAACTCCCTCTCCAATGTCGCTGATGAACATATTGAAGAGGACACGATGCAGGACAGGTCCCTGCAGCACCCCACTTGTGAATTCCCTCTCTTCCAATCTGACCCTGATTGCAACCACCCTCTGCTCTCCCTCCTTCAACCAGTTTCATGCCCACTATGTCCCTAGCCGTATCCAGGTCTTTCAGCTCCTTCAGCAATCTTCTGTGTGGCACCAAGTCAAAAGCCTTGCTGAAGTACGAGCAGAGTAAATCCAGAGAATGGCCATTATGTACTACCTTGTTACCCAGTCAAAGACAACTATTGGGTTGGTCTGACAAGACCTCCCTGCCACAAACCCATGCTGTTTACTGTCTTGTACACCGCTGCTCTCTCGATAGTGCACAAATCCCTCTTTGATCAGTGACTCCATCAGTTCACCCACTGCAAAGGTAAGGCTGACAGGTCTGTAATTCCCGGATTGCTCCTTGTTCCTCCCCCTTGTATAGTGGGATTACATCTGCCACCCTCCAGTCTTTCAGAACTAACCCTGACTGAACTGAACTATTGAATAGCTCTACTTGGGGCAAGGCTCCCTGTTCTCTGCAACACGGCAGGCCTAACTTCTGTGACAGCGGCTATGAAGTTCTGTGACACCATTAAGCCTACTTCTGCGGCAGAGACCAAAGTTCTATGGCACATAAATAAAGTGACCAGCGCCATGTATGCTGTTCCAAAACTGATTTTCAGGTCATCAAGGCTGAATGATGCAGTTACACTCTGGGTCCTCAAATCCTATATAAGAATAAATGAGGGGAGAATGCAGGTAATTAAACAGGAGGGAGAAGAGGAGCTCATGGATACAGTATATCACATTACATTTAAAAGACTTTTAAATGTCAGGCAATGTGATTGAAAATGGCTGGTAATTTGATCGCTTGTCCATTTGCAGGTGGGCAGGTGAGGAGGTTAGGGGTGAGATGGCAATCGTGCAGCTACACAGAAAAGTGTCGTAATTTAAATATTTAGCACCCCCCACAGTGCTCACAGTACTTCACAAATACAAATACCTGATTATGTCATTTTTATGTTTGCTTGTACACATGTGCAAGAAACATAGTGCCACCATACGAGTTTTCGTAGGTGTGCCATCCCCTCTTCCAATTCCCTGATCCTTTTTGTCGGTGCGGCCACCCTGCACCAATGAATGTCCGAGCTGTTTATGACAGAAGTTCAGATGCAGTGGTGTACAGTTCAAAGAAAACTACCGCTACAATCAGTGGTGGTAATGTGTAGGCAATTTGCATACTGATGTCTGTTGTCCAAGGAATCCGTCGGGGGAATTTATTACATTTTCCTTTAAACAGTCCAACTGTGCCTGTCTGAATATATTTAAAACAGAGTTTCTTGATGCATGGATCTCATTTATAATGTTTGTATCTACAGTTTCAGCCACCCACAAATAAAATGAAACAAGCCACCTAGAGTTTGATTAGTCTTGTTCTTTGGCACCAACTACGGCTTGATCTTTCGGTATGTGAAGCATTAGAGCCATGCAGATGTCTGTGCATAGTCTGCCAAAAAAGTGTCTGTTCAGCTCCTCTGCATAGTGACCAAAAAAGTAGTTAGGGTCGCCGACTGCAGGGGGAAAGGGGTGTTGGGTGTACTCACATATTAAAAGTAGTACTGATAACCCCCACTGTTGATACAGACATGCAGCGAGAAGTCATAAACTGCAGGTTTCTGCTTTACAGCCAGTGTGTGTACGCGGATGCTTGGCTGTGTAACTCACGAGATGTACACAGCCTATGTGAGTGTTACAGGGAGAACTAAAGGGGAGGTAGAGGAAGGGTACTGTAATAAGAAGTTGAAATGAAAAATAAATGGATCGGGAAAGCACTGACAGTACTGCCTGCGCCCCAGTTTCTAAAGAACGGCCGTGCAATGATTGGCAAAGTGGAAATAAAAACTAACCAGGTCAGGGGAGCAGCACTGCCCATAGTAATCCTGGGGTCTGTGTGAACTTCCTTTCTGGGGATCCTCAGCACCGTGGGTGCCCTAAAAGTTAAACTGGGCGGGAGCTAACAAGACCTCCATTACAAAACTGTACCAGAGAGTTCCTGCACCTCTTATCTTTCTGTGTTCAACCACCTAGAAATGACAGTTCTGCCACCAAGAGCCACCAGGAAATGTAGACATAAGAGCTCTTCCTAAAAAAAAAAAAAAAAAAAAAAATAAATGTTTAGCCACTTGTGAGCTACGAGAAAGATCCTCATTCCGGACCACCCTGTTCCAGTACAGTTAGATTTGTGCCCTGTTTGTTCTCTCCCTACTGTTATGTTTACATGAACTGGTTAACTTATTGGGCAATTGCTTATGCTGTAAGGGATTTCAATCTTTTTGGGGGTTTATATACCCCTCCATCTCTTGTGTGCCAAGGGGGCGCCCAGTCCCCCTTGGCTCATGCGCCAGTCCCCCAAACATTCTGCCAATGGGGGTGCCCAATTCCTGTCAGCTACAGAATCCCCCTCCCCCAAAGAGACAGTCAGGCGGCACACTGATAGCCCACCCCAGCATGTCAAGGTACCTACAAATGTAGAAAACCTTCCCACATTGTTTCGTTATTTTTTTAGTTTCTTGTAAAAGGAAAACAGTCCATCTTTGAGTCCGGTGCCCCTCCGCCAACCTGCACCCATCCTCTGTACACCCCACCTCCCCACCCCCACACCTTCACCCCATACTTACCTCTGGAGCCTGGCGCGATGATCTTCGGTGGACCGGGAACACGTCTGCACTCTTCAAAGCCGACCGTGAACTGAAGCAATCCCGGTAAGCTGTATAATGGCAACATTTTTTTTCAACTTATGTGCATATCTCTGTCATTTTTCTGAATTTTTGCATCACATTTTCAACATGGTGTTCTTGGGACTCCATCTCATGAATACAGTGACTGTCATCTGGTTATTTGGCCTGAAAGGTGATTTTGCGGTCACTGAGCGGAATCACCTTTTGGGACCGATTAATTATAGGACAGTGTCCCTGTTCATGAGGTGGGCTCTCAAAAAGCCTACATTGCAAATTTGGTGAAAAAATTCCAAAAAATGACTGTTATGAGACGTGCATTGCGCAGTTTCCATGCACACTCATAAGTTTGCGAATCTGTAATATTTTCACTCCAGATTTCCAACACTGCCATTTTTTCACACCTCCTTATGAACAGTAGAGCTGTCATTTTTCACATCCTCACCAAAATGTGTTTTCGCACTTCCGGCGCAGAATAGCACGGTCGCTGTGGGAAATCAGTGTTTGGGACAGATTAAGAAAATCACAGTGACACTGTTCATGAGCAGAAGGTCTAAAATACCTATGTTGAAAATCTGGTGACAAAAGTCCATAAATGACTGTGTTACGGTATGCATTGCACAGTTTCCATGCACTCTGAACTTCATGAATTTGTAATATTTTCACTCCAGATTTTCAACACTGGCATTTTTCCACATCTCCTTATGAACAGTACAGCTGTCATTTTTCACATCCTGGACAAAATGTGTTTTCGCACTTCCAGCGCAGAATAGCGCAGTCGCTGTGGGAAATCAACGTTCAGGACAGATTAAGAAAATCACAGTGCCACTGTTCATGAGCAGAGGTCCCAAAATGTCTATGTTGAAAATCTGGTGTAAAAAAAATTCCCCAAATAATTTCATTACAGGTGTGCATTGCGCAGTTTCTACGTACGTTCATGACTTCACCAATTTTTTGTTATATTTTCACTCCAGATTTTTAACATCACCATTTTTTAGACCTCTTCATGAACAGTACAGCTGTCATTGTTCACATCCTGTTTGAAATGTGTTTTTGCACCTGTGGTGCCAAATAGCACAGTCGCTGTGCAAAATCACCTTTCGGCTCACGAACTGATAGTGTCACTGTTCATGCGGTGTGGTCACAAAAAGCCTGTGTAGAAAACTTGGAGTGAAAATACCAAGAAACACTCAGGCGTTAAGGTTTTCTGACCTTAATGCCCTACTCTGTAGGAACTGACAGGCGTCAGGGGTGTGACTTGGGATTGTTGACAGTAATGCTCACGCCATTGCACCCCCACCCTGCAACCAGTGACAGGCATCAAGGTGTGCCTTGTACTCCTCGGCCCCAAAGTTCACCCCGTTTTCCTATATTTCCTTATGGAATGGGGTGAGTGTAAAGCCCAAACACTCCAAGGCACACCTCGACACTTGTCAGTGTCTTCGGGGAAAGGTGAGGTGAAATGGTGTGAATGTTATGGGTGACGACCCACAGGCACATCCCAAAGCCTGTCCATCTCTGCAAGGTGGTGGTTGGGTTGGCATCAGTTCAATACTTCACTGCCATTCCTATTCTGCATCTGTCCAACTCCTACACTTTCAATGCTAATGCCAGCAAGCAAACATTCGGCAGTGACAAATGCTTGTTGTTATTTTGCGTGCATGTCAATAAACATTTACTTGCCCACTGATTGTGCGCCGTTATTTTTTTAATTCTGTTGCTTTATTCTTTAATTCTGCCTGCCTACTACACTGTTTCACTAACCAGATTTAACACTGTAAGAAATCTGGACTTCCCCAGTGTGTTCAGAATTTGCAGAGGCGCATTCATGGGCAGGACTGGCTTCACAGCACACAGCATTTTTCAATCCTGCAGCCAGGGCGCTCCTTATCCTTACACTGCTGAATCTAATTAGTGAAATGCTGCAGAGGGAAGGCAGATTTAAAAATAAATAAATAGGCACATAATCGAGGGCAAGTGTCCAACGGACATGTTAACTTGTATAGTTGTATTGCACAGTAGGGTTCTATACAATGTCCTCCTCTGAGATGGAACTGTTACTAACTATTGTTCGGGTGACTGGTGGTTATTGATATGTGTTACAAAGCCACTGGAGTCTACAGTCTCATTATTTCTGTAGTTTCTTTCGCATGAATAATCAAACACAGAATTTATTATTTTGTCTGTCATGCCCGAACATCAGGTTCCCCCCACAGCCCCGCACACCTCAGGCTGTACCAAAAACTCATAAAAAGTCTTGGGGTATTCTCTGTTGCCTAGCACAACCCAGGATGCTCCAAGAAGGTCCCAGCTCAGGTCTGCACTAACCCTACAGGCAGCTCTTGCACTTCTAGCAGGTTCAAGAGGGAACTGAGGAGGCACTATTTCACAGAAAGGGTGGTAGCAGGATGAAACGCACTGCCAGAGGAAGTTGTATCGCTGCAGAGTGTTGGGGGCTTCAAGAGGGGGTGGGACAGATTCAAGGGGAGGGTACAAACTGGGAGGGGGTGGGAGATGGAGGGCATATGAGAGTGGGCAGCTGCAGTCTAATGGACTGAAGTGCTGCACGCTCGAGCAGACTAGATAGACCGAATGGCCTGTATCTGCTGGCAATTTCATATGTTCGTATGTTTTAAAATATCTTCAACAGATGCCTACAAAAACCTTGTGTTTAGAGCCAGGCACACATGAAACACTGAGCTTTAACAACCGCAGTGCTTTTCTTTTTTCATTAGTCTATTCATTCCAGGTGCATACTGTGTAATAAAAAGGTTCAATAAGTCCAGTGTGTGGGTGTGTTTTATCATTATTTTATAACCAATTTGTGTTCTTCCTGTTTTTTTGAGTATTGCTCTGACCACATCAACAGTGATTATATTTTATCCACACTCTTCGACTACAGCAGTCAGGAATGATGTTTTATCTACAAATGGGAGGGGCCATGGACTTGCAGGCTTCCACAAATCAACACTTGCCACTGACAAACGGCTGATGCTTTTAATGTATTTTAATCTGAGTATGAAAGTAAAAGGGGAGAACTGTTGATGTTTAATAAAAATAATAAATATATGATTTAGAGGGAATTGCTACTGTTTGTGCTGCTGACTGTTTTAGCAACCTTTCATTTTTTAGTAGATGAAAGTTAAAAGATTATGACCACATGCCGGCCCAGTGGTGTAGAGGGCTGAGGCGCTGGTACCTTACCTCTTACCACGCTGGTGACCCGGGATTGGGAGCAAGCTCGGGTAGCCAGCGGTTGGCCAGGGGAGAGAGGATCAAGCCTCCAACAGACAGCTCTCCTCTCTCGGGGAGGGGGTGGGTTGTGGATCCCTGGCAGCAGCGACACCACGCAGAGGCATGCTATACAACAGTCAGGGCCACATAAGGTATTGGGGGAGGCAACGGCAGACATCCACAGAACGAGTGTGGGAGCACGCTCATGTCCGTGCAGGATGTCATTGCATATCCGTGCCTTGGGCACATAAAGAAGAAACGCACCTTTTGCCAGGAGGAAGATGTCACTCCCGCCACCATGCCCATGCTGGATCCTCCTCTCCGGGTCCTGACCACCTCCCTACTTCACCTCCACCCACCTTGGCACTAGATTAATGAAAGGAAGATCACCGCGGCAAACAGTGGTGACCCGCCTCGAGGGGGGCCTAGGGGTGCCAGGTAGGTGTGCCGCAGGTGGGTTGCAGGAACAGGATCTCCAGTACAGGAGATCACAGCAGGGTGGGATAAGGTGGGATGACTGATGAGGCCCCTGCAAGAGGTGACGGGAGGGAAATAAAGTGAAAAAAAAAGATTATGTCCACATAACCTTGTCATGAAGTATAGAAGGCGATGTGTGTTCTTCGTGTGCTGTTAACACTGTTTAGTATTTGCCATGGGGACACTTCAAAAGTCCCTAGTCATTGCAGTCTGTATTGTTTCTCAGGCAACAGATAGTAATATGTAACTTGACAAACTCAGCCTACATCTGTCAAGACTTGACTGTGGGAGATTTCTCACAGTGTCTGTCAGCTAAATACTTCATTAAAGTCTGTTTATCTTTTCTTTTAAGTTAGACACAGTATAATTGATGGGTTGAAAAATGGAAGTGCTTTTTAAGAGTAAGAGCTTTTTTTATTTTTGTATGTGTTATCTTTTTTCCCCTTCGTGCTACCGCTCTCAGCCATACCTTCAGGCTGTGCCAAGGCACCCCCGATCCATCCTGTTCCTGTGCCCCGTCCCTCATATTTGCAGTCATCGCCAGGGTAACCCGGACGTAACCCTTCGCCAGGCAGGCCCCCTCCTCCGAGGGGAGAGGCACCTGTGGGGCAGGCAAGCGCACTACTTGGCCCTGGGGTACTGCTGAGGTATGGAGGCTCCTGGGACATTGATGGCATTGGACTGCCATGCGGCCCTCATCCAGTTAAGTGCAGAGCCAGTTTCCAATTTCTGGTGACGTTCCCTCTCTTGCACGCATCTGTGTTACCCTCTGTCTCCACCGGAGGTCACTGTAGAGCAATGCACTCCCACAACCCACCCCAGGAGAGGAGAGCAGTCCTCTGGACGCTCGATCCTCTCCTCCACTGCCGACCCCCGGCGCCCCGAGTCTGTTCCTGAACCCGGGTCACTGGCGTGGGTCGAGGTAAGGCCCCAGCGCCTCAACCCTCTATGCCACTGGGCCGGCTTAGTAAGGGTTTTGACATGGGGCTACATCCCCACTCATGAATCTTACTGTAAGCCCCCCTTCCCGCTGTCAAGGGTTAAGGTGGTAAATGTCCAAGGGAGGGGGCACTATACATGTCCAAGGGAGGGCGGCACTATAGAGCAATAAGAGTCCAGATACCTGGTCAGCCGGACTTACCAGACCTGATGAAACCAGAGTGCCCACACACTGCTGGGTGCTAGCTGGGTTACTGGAGAGTTGAAGATGCTGGTCTTCACCTGCCTGGCCTGGCCATCTTTACCACTGAGGCCTTTGTAGACAGTCTTCACCAGGCAGGCCTCTTGACGTCTTCTCTGCTGGTCCTCTGGTCTTCCAGCTGCACAACCTGGAACACACACTAGGGGATGGGCTGTGGAGGCAAACCTCTTGTTGGCAGCAACAGGTCAGTCAAGAACAAATAAGGCAGCCCTCCAGAACTGCAGGAACAAGGGAATCCCATTTAATGAACAATTAAAGCAGAACAGGAACAGTCACTCCATGGAGCAGTAAAATACCCAATAGGACTTCTGGATCAACAGGCCACATAGGAAGCTTGGGTTCACTCTAGACCATGAAGGTCTCAATTGAGCATAAAGTCCAGGCAACTACCTTTTTGGTAAGGTAGCCACAGTCCAATCACAGGCAGCTTAACTCATGTCTGAAAGGCCTTTAACCTCAGGCAGCAACACTCTCACTCTCTCTCTCTCTCTCTCTCTGCTCCTTCACTGCTTCAGGGCACAGTACCACTTTATTCCTGAGGGATGGCTGCCCAGCCAACAGCTACCCACAAACAAGTTCCTTTTGGGGCACTGAGCCCTACAACACAGAATCCTGAAACAGGAGAAAGCCTGGGACCAAGGGAGGCTCAGGACCCCCTGGTTCCCAGTCAAGCCCCATCCTCAGAATCTTTGACCCCAGGCATCAAGCTCCACAGGCTCTGACTCTGGGGGATTGTCATGCACTGGACACCTATACCTAGAAGGGGTGTCAAGGAGCTGGACCCCAAAAGATGGGTGTGGCATGGCTCATAAAGACCCCACAGGTGGGCAATACCTGCACTAGGCATCCCTCAAGCTAGAGGGGGGTCGGAGGGACAGAGCCAGATGTCTCTAGATGCCTTCACAATGGGCGTATGCCACAGAGGTATGACTGTAGAGTCATGACTGTACTCCCCAAGGAAGGACAGCATCAGATGGGCAGGACTGCAGCCTGAAAAATAGTCAATTTGCAGTTCCCTCGTCATCTCAGAAAGGAACTACTGGTAGTAAGGGTACTCTGCATATGAGGAGATAAGAACAGAAGCGTCCTCTTCCTCAGAGAAGGAAGACAAGGATGATGAAGAGCTGGACTCAGTGGGTGGCGGTGTGGGGCATCTCAGACTGGAAAATAGCCTGGTCTAGTGCCCTGAGTTAGGTGGGAAAAGCACTTGCCGATGTCTTGAACTTGAACTTGTTCCAGGTCAGGGACCCCGAAGGACCCTAAATGCCAGGAAGAGGAGGAGAAGGTAGAGGAGGGTCATGGCAGACTATGTCAGGTCCTCTGCCAGGGCTATGAGAGTGTACAGGGGACCTCACCTGAGGGAACAGCCTGACAAACTCATCCAGCAGAGAACACTCAACCATGGAGGAGCAATCAGGTGATGCCCTTGGGGGGAACCCAAGGCAGGGAGACTGGAGCCGTACAGCTCCCACAGGGTGGCCCCGGGCCCTTCCCCTCCTGCGACAAGCCCAGATAGTTCTGGTGAGGCAAGAGGATTTGAATCGGCACTACGGCTCCTGCCAGAGCCACAACATACTCTGGACTCAGAGTGAGCCATCAAACGAGATCTACAAGCCCCAACCTCACCTGAAAGAGCTCTGCCCCTTGGGCTGGGCCTAACAATGGGCTCAACACTAACCAAAAGAGCTGAAGGAGAGATGGTGCTGCGGATGGAGTCAGAACTTATCCTGGCACTGTATCCAGCACCAGAACACTGCCCAGTGCAGAGAATGGCACTGGATCTCTGCTCAGCACCATGTCCAGCACCAACCCCCCCTTCCAGGCACCAGGATAGGTGCCAGAACTAGCACCATAAGTGGTGCCAGAGGAGAAAACAGGGACAGCACCGTGACCAGTGCCTGACAGAGGAGCAGCTCCTAATGACGACAACGAGCCCGACCAAGACCTAGAACTTGGCCCAGAAAAAACCAAAACCTTCCTTGTAAGAGCCCGGCAATTAGTCAAAATCATCCCAGCTCTCATCCCCCAGCACATCCCACTACTCAGGGGACGGGATCCAGAAGATCTCCACAGGGCATCTGACTCCAGGGGTTTTCCCTCTCCCAACACCGCGGGCGGTGAAAGGAGGGGACCCAGTCATGAGGTTGGCAACACTTCACTCACTAGCATCAGGCTTAGTGCCAGGAGCCAGAATGGCACTGGACCACGACCCCAAGGAGCTCACTGGTGTAGGCTCAGTGTATAGCTCTGACCTCAGCACCAAGGGCATCTGTTGCCCCAAAGGGTCCATGGACTGGGAGGGGTGCACATCTGATCCCCCCCCAGAGGAAGTCGACTGTCCCCTAGACACCTTCACTAGGCTCTCTGTCTTGGCAAGATGTGAAACTGGAAGAGGCCTGGTCTCCCTCAGTACATACTGTACTGGGGAGGGGCTATGGGGAAGATCCCAGGGACCTTACCTTGGAGTCCCTCATGTGAGGCCTGCCTCCGAAAGTAGGAGGCAAACAACCCTACTTCATTGTGTGGAGTTTGAGTGTGCAGAAGTCCATTGAAAAGCAGGCATCCTAGTGGTCCATGTCATGGTTGTCTCTGGGGCAGGTCCAGCAGGAGTCATGATGGTCCTCGACAGACACAGGCCTCCCACAAGTGCACCGAAGCATAGGAGAAGTATCCATCTTCTTAAGCTCCTGGGAACCCAACAAGACTATAAAATGCAGAAAACAAAAATAAGCAAAAACAGACAGAGACAAAGTAAGCAGTGCTGGAAAGGTGAAAAAGAGGGTTATGGCTTCAAGATGGCAGCAGTGGACTGAGTGACACAGTTAAATACGGTGATAGCTCCCATGGAGTGCAGCTTCAACTGTGGAAAAGAACAGAATTGAGAGAAGTGCCACTTGCGATGTCAGGGGAGGAGGACTGAGCGTCCCATGTGGGGGGATGGTGGGTGAGCACCTGGCGCATGATAAACCTCTGGTAGAGGCCAGAGGGAGCAGCTGCTGGAGCCTGAGTTGTGGGGAGATGTGATGGATGTCAGCACTTTAGCACCCCATGCCTCCCCTGGGGAAAAAAGCAAGCAAAATGCCAGCCCCATGGATGATGCCCCGCTTCTCCGGTCCTGCTACGCTGCCCATGGCCCTTGGCCGGTGATCGAACTTACAGTTCACTATCGCGAAAACAACCCGACCCTGCGGCCACACCCTGGGGGGAACCAGAGAGGAACAATGGTAGTTGGGGGTCTACTGGGAACCAAGTCCAGGCTCCGGTCAGGGGCCTACTCAGTGGCCCTGCCCCAGGGGGCAAGCCTAGGAGGATCATCACCTGAGGTAAGTCCTGGGGCGGAGGTGGAAGTGGGGGACTGGGGCTGAGCTACTGGGGATCCTGGTGCAAAACAAAAAAAAAAAGAACTGAGAGAAGCAGGGGACCATCAACAGTTACTGGGCAGTCCACAAGCATCACGTCATATGTCAGCCTCATGGGCAGCGCTGTCACCGATGTCGGCCTCCTAGATCTAAGCCTTTAAAGATGTTAAAGCTCCCAAGCTCCCGCCTCCAGCACAGACCCATACAGTAATGAATGGTGAAGACTGATTCTTGGAAGATTAACTTGGGTGACCCAATGTCTTAATGGAAACGTACCGTGCCTCCATGCTGGTGACATGGGTTTAGCAGCGAACCCATGGGCTCAGTCGGATCCCCAGGCTGGGACAAGCATGCTTCCACTGGCAGTGTGTGTCAACCAGGAAAAGGGAGGCAGCAAGTTCCTGCCCTGCAGCAGCAGCTCTTTCTGGCAGGCTGGGGACTAGCTTTCTTGGTTGGAGCACTCTGCATGTATCTGATGCCCCCTTGACACAGACAAACACACATGCGCACATACACGCTGTGCATTTATGGGGATGGGGACAGGAAACATGGTGGAAAGCTGACTGGTACAGGATGAAGGTCTGCCCCTCACAGGCCCTGCACCACTTACCACAGCACCTACCTTCACCAGATCAGCATCTCCAGAGAGGGTATGGGGAACCTCAAAGGCACCACCACTGGAGGCAAGCCATGCAGGAGCAGATAACAGAGGAGGTACCTGGAGAAGATGGGTGTCAGGGAAGGGAGGGGGCAGACTAGTGATGGAGGATAAACAGAATTTAAAAAAAATATAAACAAATAAATGCTCCAAGCATCCACAGACCATAGACATCCTGGTAGGTCCCCCCTTCCCTCTCCCAGTTACTCTGCTGGTTCAGTGGTTAGCGCAAACCAGTGGAACTGCAACAAAGACATCTCTGGTTTGAATCCAACCACAAGTCACAGACTCACTGTATAACCTTGAGCAATTCTCTCAAGTTCAATGTGCTTCAGTCCTCCCAGCTGTAAAACTAGAAAAAGCAGGACCCCAAGGAAAGCAAGATATTGTATCTGCTGTGGCCTATCCTGTGTAAATAAATAGTAAAAACATTAATGAAAAATATATTGCCTTGCCAGATGTTTGTGTACAGGTAACATGCTTCATACCATATCATCACCAAACAAAAAAAAAGGCTTTTCGGTGCAAACATGTAACAGACACTACTGTATATAGCAGATTTCTAAAGCTCACAGAAGTAGGCTGCGGAGAAGTAATGCAAGTGAGTCAGAGTTACTAATATCAAAATAAAGTAACTGGCCAGCAGAATCGGAATGAATTCATTACTGACTCTAACTGACCAGTTATCATTCCATTGCTTTACAATGCAACACTTAGCTGACAAGATACAGACTCAAGAACCAGAAGTGCTTTATCATCTTCATTTACTATGTGGAAGCCAATAATTAACAGAATCCCAGTGGGGACTGTAGTCCTCATGATTCAATGCGAGTACATCGTGGTTTTGGAGAGAACAGTGTGTTACTGCAAATCATTGAAGCATTTCAACCCAATCAGGATCACTTGTTTCTAAACCTTATTTCAAGACATCTCATGTTGTAGGCGTGATCAGAATCAACGAAATGTGTTCCCTCATCAGATTTTGGATTCTGGAATAATCCAGTTCAGGTTCTGATTCTGTTCCAATTCTAGTTCTGATTCCAAGTCAGAATCTGAAATCAGACACCAAAAGCCAAAGCAACATGGGACGACATCTTCAGTTTTACAAGTACAGTATACACAAAAAATGCAGCATGAATGATTAGGCCTGAGACACCGGGGATCACCTCTGTGGTACTTTATTAGTTTCAGAAGGGGGCTGCTGGGGAGGGACAAGAGGGAAAACATCATGATGAAAAAGCTTAGTAATGACGTTCAGAACGTGAAGTATTTCCGACCACTGCTGTTGTACTGGAACAACAAACAGTCATGTGATCACATTTGACCAATTAGAGGAAGTGTGCTGCTGCATGAAAGGGCGTGGAGTTGCCATGTAAGTAGCACACAGTGTCAATGACATTGCCAACTTGACCAGGCACAGCCAATGTGGCATTTTGAGACAGCCTCCAACCATCACCTCTAAATAATGGTGGTAAGGGCCGCATGACTACTGCCTAGGTGTTCACCAACATTGTGGGATACTGATCTTTGTGGGGCTGTTAAAAAAAATGGTGGTGTATGTGGGAACAGGACTAGGGAGCAGGGGAGTAGCCAAGGATTTTAAATTTGTACACAGAGCTGCCACATTGCTGCCCCCACCCCCACCATTGTCCATGCCACCCCAACACAAGCGTCATTGAGTCCATGGTGTACACACTCTAAATACTGAATGTAAAGATGTAGCACACATACATTCCAACAAGGTAGATTTAAGACAGAGCACCACAGAATGGCATCCAATTTTAAATGTGATAATGTAATATGGGGGAGTAGAACTTTTATATGGGGCAGTAGAACTCTATAAATATGGGGGAGTAGAACTCTATACAAAGATATGATATGACATTCAAGTGTAACTGTGTCAAAATAGTACATATGCGACGAGGCACAGTGCCATTTAGTACACATCGCAATATGAAGTCTATCTCATTTTTACCTGGAATGACTGCCCCCACCATCAGCACTGATACCACCCCCTTGCATCCTGAAAGCTGCAGGGACATTGTTTCAGCAAACTTTCAGCACACAAATACCCCCTGACCCCCCGCACCCTAAGCTGGGATGACCGCCTCACCATCTGTTTTGTTTTATTTCAAACAGTGCCCACAGGGGAGGACTCTGACGTAGTGGCACTGCTTTTCACCAATGCTCCCCTGGGCCTTACAGAAAGACCATCTCACAGGCCAAAGCATAGTAACACAGTGCATCCTGACAGCAGCACTCAGTTGTTGCGTGCAGAGATCCCCTGCCCCACTATTTAGTTTAAAGAATTAAAAGCATCATTAAAATTAAATAATTCTAATAAATAGCCCTCAGTTGTTGCCTACATAGCACCACCCCTTCCACCCCTCACCATGCTATTAGCACTTTCAATAATGAAATGCATTGAACAAACAACATTGCAAAGTAAAGGTGAATGATAAGGTGCGTCTCACTGCTGCCCTCTCAGTGATTCCTCTTTACATTTCCGCTCCCCGACAGCCACATATAAAATAACAAAAAACAACCTTTAGGTTTTTGGGGTCGGACGTGGAGATGCAGCCCTCAGTTGGACTTGTTGCCAAGTTGCCTACATAGCAACCCCCCCCTCCCCCGCTATGCTGTTACAGCACTGTGTGCAGTTTAAATAATGAAATGTAGAAAGTAGTTAATAAATACTAGCAACAGGGACTATGTCCATGAGGGCACATGTGCACACACTTATGTCGCAGCTGATGTTTCAGTGAAAACTCCACCGTCCTTAGGGCATGGTGCCATGTTTTAGGAACACTTAAATAGCTGTCCTGGTTATCACAGTATCTAAGCATTCGAACATGCCACCACTGTGTCAAGCTAGCTACATCGTCATCATTCACAGTACAGTGTTCACCTTTAAACAGAAAAGGGCTCCTAGTGCTCTCTAAAAAACACGGACAGTTCATCCTTGTTTAAAAGCAATTTCTAATGGAAGTGTCCTGCAGTAACCTTCACAGGTGACCTTCTTATGATAAAATGAGCTCTGTAATCCTCTGTCTATTGAACACATTTGACAGGTTTATTCACAGCCTATATTTTACATGCTATTTCATACTGGCTAGACATTGTGTTGAAAAAAAAAAAACACTGTAGCTTGAACCTCTCTGTTGTGCTATTTTTCTACAAATTTGTATGACTTGCCATTGGGTTTACTACACAGTGCTCGTGAGTACAGTTTCTATTTCTCACACTTTGAACCACAGTCAGTAAGGGGCGTGGCTAGGAGCCGACCGCATTGGATGCCTTTCAATTGAGCTCTGCACATGACAGCTACTTACGTCTATTTAGCCTGAGATAAAGCCATTATTTTGCTGGAAAAGTCAGTTATTCCCCCTTATTAATTTAGAGCAACACATTCCTATTTGATTTTGGTGGAACTAGCATTGGAGCAATGGGGAAAACCAAGAGTACGCAGCAACATGGCACGGAAGGAGAACCATTGACCGGAACGGTTTTAAAGGAGATGAAACAGCTTGAAACCTTTATCAAAGAGTTGGATAAAAAAGTCAGTGGTTTTACCACAAGAGTTACCACTTTGGAAAGGAAGTTGGATTTGGTATCCTCGGACTTCACGCAAGCCAAGTCCCTGGCAGAGAAGGTGGTGTCTGCTACAGTGGGCCTAGTGCAAGAAAATAAACTTCTGCACCTCTGTCTTGAGCACCTTGAAAATGAGGCCCAATTGACCAGCGTCCGTCTTTTGGGACTACGAGTGGAGGCAGAAGGATCGGACTTGATGGTTTTGGTAATCGATATTTTGACAACAATGATTGGTTTCCAACAACAGGTGCTATTGTCAGAGCATATCGGATTAACCCATGCTGGCGACCTGCACAGGAGGGGATGCCCTGGGCCATTTTGATTGTGACATCAGGATCTTCGGTAAAGGAGCTTATTCTGCAGGCAGCGAAGGAAAAAGGACAATCATACCTCAAAGACGGTACTAGAATTTTATACTTCCCTGATCTTTCCTTCGTGACCAGACAGAGGAGGAAATCCTTTGAGCTGTTAGAGCCGAGCTGAAACAGTTGGGCATCTCTAATGCTCTCTTATATCCTGCTAAATTAAGGATCCACTATGCGGGTAACACTTTCTTATTTAATGATCCTGCTGAAGCGGGGGAAGAGACTGTTAAAGATAAAGACTGACTTTACCAGCAGAGGAGATGAGGAGGACATTACAGGCAAAGGAGACTGATTTATTTAGACGGTCATCTCCACTTGCGAAGTCTAAGCTGTTTAAATTGGAAGATCTCCCTATTGTTAAGCAGCACTTCCTATTGTTTGTGTAGAGCATTTTGTTTAAATAGTTTTGATGGGAATAACTGTATGTGTTTGTATGCTGCCTAATCTGTATTGCTATAGTTATTACACACACATATAGACAAAGAACCTCTGTGCGCAAGCACTGAGGCAAGGGTTATCCCAAAGGGCATTAGCTGGGAAGCCAAGTTTCAAAGAAATACAATCATTTCATTTCATTTTTATTGGTTATACTGAAAAGGCATGTGAGCATTGCTGTCCGTTTAGACAAGCATCCAGTTACATACAACAATCATGAGTCATAACATAGGCTTAAACATTTAACTAACAGAGAGGGTTAATAAAATGGTACATACATTTAGGATAATATACACTAAAGGGCAAACCATGAACTAGCCTTGGTGAATTAACAAATACAAAGTGAGATTAAGCATTCAGTGAGGGTTTAGCAATAATATAATATAACAGTGGGAAACAAAAAAATGTAAGTGCAATCTAAAACCTAGCCTAGGGGGATTAACAATACTACAAGTGCTAGAAAGAGAAGGTAAGTGCCTGAGGTGGATAACCAAAGAATGAGGGGGGAAAAGTACAGCATGGGAGCCAGAGTAAGGCTGCAAGCATCATGGGCTGTATATGCAAATCACAATGAAATATTATGCTGGTTCAACTTTAAGCAGAAATGCATGGTGCCGAAAGGCCTCTCACCCAATCACACACACACTATATATATATATATATATATATATTAGAGGCAAAAAACTCTGTTTAATGCATTAGTTAGGGTTGTTCCACAGCAACAAAAGTGAGGAAATTCGCTGTTAGGGTTGAAAAACCCTAACTCCGAATTCACCCCCCCCCAGCACCACACACACACACACACACACACACACACACATATGCAAGTATGGGGAGAACCAAGTCAACACAACCAATGACAGACATCCAGCAGCAGGTGACAGAAATAACAAACAATTGTCTAAATGTACTACGAGACATCCCCACCCACCTGACCAGGTACTGCATGCTCAGTGGAGATCAACAGCAAAACTGAGGCCATGTACACCAAACGTACACATCCCTGATTGCAGCTGCACACAACATACCACACTTAGCAGTTGCAATAAGAAATGACAGTTAGCATACCCATAATGATATTACATGAAAATGGATCACTGGAACATGATTATGGGTTCACTTGAAACTATTTATTATTTGAGACTTCTACCTTTTTTGTTTCTGTGCTCCTCTGCTTTGTTGCAGTGGTTTGGCCGACGTTGCGCGCATAGGACGAGTAGCACAAGGAGACAGCTGTGCGTGGAATAAGAGGCACAACCATTCTGCTCGCTGATTGGCTGGATTAGATCAATTGCCATATAACAGTAACTAATTCCTCGTTTTCAGGTATGCAAGTCGTATTACAGCATAACTTTAATGGGTGACACAAATGGTTTAATGAATCTTAAGTTGTAATGAATCCAAAAAAGATTCAGGCTAAGATCTTCCACTACTGTCACCCCAAAACATTCAAAGAAATGAACAACAGGGTTTTATTTAACTCTAAAAATTGATTAGCATTTTGCTCATAGAAGCACTAAAACATTGTGATAATGCACAGCACTTGCCTCACTTTGTTGAATAAACATAGCACTTCTAGAAAACCTATATAAATACCTTCTTTACAGTTAGTATTGTCCCAAGGAAAAAAGTGCTAATCAATTATTTAAAACCCTGAACAAAACTGTAATTAAAACGATGAATGGAAGAACAGTCCATTCACCCCATCCTGGAATATGGCAGCACAAGTTACCAAAATGTAGGGATGATGGGGCTTGTCAAATTGGACAAAATGTGTAACAGGTCTGTTTTAAGATGCCCCTTCGATCAGCACCATTGTGATACATATAAAAAGACTTCAACTGGATTTCACTAAATTGTTATCAGTCCAAGTTACGTGCATAACCCAAAAGAAGTTTGTTTTAGAGGGTTTCCCATACTACAAGTTAAAACCAAATTTGGATCAGTGACATTTGCATGTAGAGCCTCCCATGTCTGGAATAGTCTATCACCAACTATGAGATCAGTAAATACAATAAAACATTTCCAACATCGAGTGCAGGAAGCAGTTACAGAGGTGTGCCAGTGTCTGTGAGGTTTGTGGTGTATACTGGTCAATGTCCTGAAATGGTTGGACTGCAATATCTGCATTTTATCAATTATAAAGTATTTTTTTGTGTGTATTGTGCAACTTGAATTTGTAACACACAGCGGTTTTGAAAATAACATACCTGTCCTAACTTTGATACACAAGACAGTTTTGAAACTGGGACACTTGCCCTGACTGATTTGTCCTGTCAAAAAATAAAGACTGGCTATACACATCACAGTAAAGAGTACAGTACAGTGCACTGGTAACCAGTCTAAATGCTGAGAGCTATAAAGGGTGAAACCTAGCTTGTGTTGGTCTGGAGAGCATGTTATAGAAGACAGCACCATAATCTAAAGCAGGAAAAGTGACTTGGACCCGCAGTTGTTTGGCAGGGTACGTGATGCATGATTATTTGTTACATTACCCGAAACTCAATTTAGATTACATTTTGTTGTTGTACTGAATCAAAACAAGTCTCAAAACATAAATGGGGTTGGGGGGGCAAATGACAGGGTGTCTTCCAGGTTTACCCTTAGGTATTTAAAGGTTTCCAACTGTTCAAGATTTTGTCCATGGCCGTTTTGGATGATAAAGGGTGGAGCTTCCTCTTCTATGGGAGGCTAGAGAATAGCATAGTCTTTGTTTTTTTTTGTAGTTTAGGAGCAGTTTGTTGTTGGAGAACCAACTTTCCAAAGTTCTGAAGTTACTTTAAAAAGAGTGGTAGTGAGGCTTTCAAGGTCAGGGCTTTTGGTATAGATGACAGCATCACGAGCGTAGAGGAGACATTGGCTGTTTGACAGGCATCTGTCAATTTGTTTAGGAAGAGGTCAAATAGGAGTGGGCCCAAGGTAAAGCCCTGGGGGCACCAACAGATACACCTGTAATGTCAGACAAGGAACCATCGATCTTCACACGCTGTGTGTGTTTCGTAAGGTAACTGTGAAAGAAGTCCACTGTTTTCTGGGACAGACCCAGGCCAAGGAGTTTGCTGAGTAGGAGCTTATAGTTGAGCAGGTGAAAAGCTTTGGTAAGGTTAATGTATATAGCTCTGACCAGGTCACCACTATCTAGAGCCTCATGCATATAACTGAATATTACAGCAGCGCAGCACTGGTGTTGTGAGACTTCCGAAAGCCATGCTGCTGGACACACTGGATGCAGTATTTTTCGAGATCTGTCATTATGTGTGTTATTTAATAGTGCCAGCCAGGATGGAAGCATGCTAGTAGGGGTGTGAGCTCTCTCTCTGAGGGAGAACATAATCAAGGATATTCATGAGGCAGGTGGCAATCTTTTATGTATCGGCGGATCTAAGCAGTGTACAGTGGCTACGACAAGGACATCAAGTTGGCAGGGTGGTGGGCTGCTGGAGGGTGGGGGCTTTGCAAAGAACTCTGCAGTACGTACCGGAGGAAAACTTTGACACAAACTTCTGCAAGCACATACCAAAGGAAAACAATGTTGTAAAGGTCAGAGGATACTTATAGAAGACTGGTGGCAATCTCTTTTACGGAATCGGTCGACAGTACAATACTGTAAAGTATGCAATGATGGCGGGCGTGCTGGCTGGCTGCAGGGGTGGGGATGTTGACATCGCTCTGGGAACTAAAGAAAGAGAAAAACTATGGATATTAATAAAGGACGGGCTTTGGTGTTTGGACCGGACCACAGCTTGAACACAGAGATCGGGATACACCCACTAGACCTCCAGGTATTTTTCATGACTCGGTTTGGCATACTGGCACAGAGATAGCGGGCATTAAAGCAACATTTTAGGAGGTTTAACTAAACAAAATAATCAAAATCAAAGCCTAACATGTGTATTTATATAAATATTAAATACATTGTCATAATTTTGATCATTTTGTCAAAAGGATATAAAACAAACGGCAAAACAAAGCACTACTTATCACAATAGAGAGCAATGTAGCTCTCTGCCTCTCATTCCAGTGACCTAATCATGTAGGACATCTGGCGGCCATATTAGGGAGCAGACAGGGTGGGCTTTTTGAAAACAGAAGGCTACTGTTTACAATTTTAAAATGCTACAAAACTGCTTTACATTAAATCTATAAATGCAGTTTTAGCATCAATGTAAACAGCAGCCTTTCCTTTAAGGTCTCTAAGAAGCCAGATTTTAGAATATCTTTTGGGCAAAATAGATTTTTTACCTGTCATTTAAAGTAGAATTTAGAGTAACCTGGTTCAGGACCCAGCAAGTGGGAGGCTTGAGGACCAGGTCCCTCGCAGGTGGTCTGGGCAGGCTCAGCAGGATGACAGAACTGAGGTCAATGAAGGACAAATTGAAATAATTGGCAATGTCATTAGGATCAAGGACCACTCAGCCTTCAACTGACAGCATTTTAGGTGAAGATTTATCACCCTTACCAAGGAGCTCAGATACACTCTCCCAGAATCTTTTTGCCACTGCTCCAGTTCTGGGGTCTGCTGGTCCTTTAAGAAATCAGAGTTGGACCTTCTAATCATACTGGTGCACTTGTTGCGAGCTTCTCTGTATCTCTGCAGGTGCACTTGGGACCCTGTTTCCTTGGCCAGTGCCCACAGGCTGTTTCATTTTCTCATGCAGGCAAAAAGTTCGGGGGTGATCCATCCGGACTGTGTATCTCTTTGCCTTGCTTTTTTGATGGGTGCAAATTTATCACAGGCACGCATGAACTTGGAGTGGAAGAATTCTGGAGCTGAATCAATATCAGGGATGACACCAAGGAAATTCCAACCAATTTGGGCTAAGTGGGCTTTAAATTCAGGCACCTTCTTTTTGTTTAGGACCCGACTGATTATAATCTGGGGGGGGGGGGTGTTGCCTGGCCTGTTTAACTGCCCAAAGATACTGCACCAGGGGAATTGTCACTTAGGGTATCTGGCAGAACTTTTGACAACATTAACTCCATCTGGGTGTCTAACTAGTACCCAGTTGAGTAGCGTCATAGTACCCATTTAATAACTGGTCCTGGTATGCTCAGTGACCACTTGCGTTAGGAATAAATTGGACATCTTATCTCTATGACCTGGGAGTGACTCAACAGTCCAATCAATGTTAAAGTCACTGGTAACAGTGCATTCCCAGTTCTTCTTGAGGTGCTGGAAGTAGTGAATGAGAGATTCTATGCCCTGCTGCTGTTTACCAGGTGGGATACAAAAAGACAGGATGACAAAAGATTTGTGTCCACGCCCTACCAACAGCTGTATAGTTACGCATTCAGCCCCTGGTTAGATCCTTGATCATAATTCTGGAGGTTTCCAGGTCTGATCTGAGGTGGATAATACAGTCTCCTACCTGTTTTATCCTCCCTGAGACTACTGTAACCTGGCAGTGAGACAGTAGTGTCAGGCATGCGTGGATTGAGCCAAGCTTCAGTTAGGCATATAACGTATGGCTGCACTAACACAACCCTGGCTTCAAAATGGGTAGATTTAGGTAGCAGACTACTAATATTTATGTAAGCCCCCCAAATCGGGCTTACGTTTAAGCCGTGGTGCTCCATTTCCCCCGGTGATGGTCAGGGGTCCTGGGCAGGATTCAGACCCGCGGTTTCTCATTTGCAGCTCTGGTCACAGTGTTCCTGGTGCTGTCTGTGGCAGGTGGGCCGAGCACCAGAGCTATAGTTCTGCACCCCTAGGTGCCTTTTCAGGAGTTCAGGGAGGGGCACAGATTTAAAAAAAAAAAATGAAAATTGTAAGTTTGTGGTCCACGCCACTGCACATGAGCAGCCACCAGCTGGGGGGAAAAGTTAAAGGAGCGATTGCTCCTGTAGTTTCAGCACCAGCTGGTGCCATTAGAACAAGTGTAAATAGTTATTAAACGGTACTACAGGTCTCGTCAGACTTTGGGGAACAATTTTGTTGGTGCCTGTATGAATGGCCCATGATTGGACCTCTCTTTTGGTGGGTCTGTTTTTGGCATCTGGGGGGGGGGACTGTATAAATAAGGTGTGGTTGCTGCCTTCCGGGTGTGAGATTGGCCAGGGAGAAGACAGAGTGTGTGGGCTGAGTGTGAGTGGTTGCTCGCTTGGCCATTAAGGCCGCCGTTGTTTTCTTTTGCGCGGTTGTGTGCCTCGGGACTGCAGGCTGGACTTGGCGGTGGGCGAAGCAGGCCAGGGAGAAGACAGAGTGTGTGGGCTGAGTGTGGTGGTTCTCGCTTGGCCATTAAGGCCGCCGTTGTTTTCTTTTGCGCGGTTGTGTGCCTCGGGACTACAGGCTGGACTTGGCGGTGGGCGAAGCAGGCCAGGGAGAAGACAGAGTGTGTGGGCTGTGTGAGTGGTTGCTCGCTTGGCCATTAAGGCCGCCGTTGTTTTCTTTTGTGCGGTTGTGTGCCTCGGGACTGCAGGCCGGACTTGGCGGTGGGCGAAGCAGGCCAGGGAGAAGAAGGTGGAGAGCCTGACAGGAGCCTACAGCTGGGAGGTGTGCTGAATCATGCAAGCACATAGGACCTCTATGGAGGGGGACCCTCTTCCGCCCCAGCAAAAAGACGAGGAAAGAGAAAGATCTGAAGATGGGGCTTGGTTGGGAACCAGGGGGTCCAGAGTCTTCCCTGGTCCCAGGCTGCCCTCTGTGCCAGGACTGCTTGTGGTGGGGCTCAGTGTCTCACAAAGGAGCTTATTTGAGGGTGGCTGTGTGCTGGGCAGCCGTCCCTCAGGATTGATAAGGCTCTTTGTTCCTGAAGCAGTGGAAGGGGAGTGAGAGAGATCTTGACTACCTGAAATTGGAAGCCTATTCAGCCGCAAAGTTAACCTGCCTGTATTTTGACTGTTTGGCTGCCTAGGTAATAGGCAGCCACCTGGACTTTATGTTCATGGGTGACTTTCACGGTTTTGAGTGAACCCAAAGCTTAAAATGTGATGTCTCGGTCCAGAGAAACAGTTTGAGTGTTTTACTGCTCCATGGATTGACTGTTCCTGTTTTTTGTTCTTTTTTTATTTATTTTATTAAAAGTTTTAGTACACACAAGCTAACTGTTTCATTGAGACAGGTTACAGCAGTTCATTTAAAGTACAGTCTGTATATAGTAAGAGGGTGAAGTCCACATTTACTAAAACTGTTCAAAGTTTTTTCCCTTGTGTTTACTAGTTTTTTTTTGTTTGTTTTGAGGAAAACATCAATGGAGCTTTTGAGAGAGCATTTGATATATTTTAAGTATTAAATTTTCTTTATCCTTTTCACCCCCATTTCCCTCATGGTACAAAGTCCGGGTCTTCCCTTGAATGATGAAGGATCCATCCCCTCCATTTGGTCTGAAGGTCTGGGAGTCTGTCTTGTAATGCAGCAGTCAGACTTTCCATTTGATACATTCGTTTCATTATATCTCTCCAGTCATATATAGACGGTATAAATTTAGTCATCCATTTTCTAGTAAGTGCTTTCTTAGCTGCCACCAGAAAGATTGGCACCAATGTTTTAAAGCGGGAGGCGGAGTGGTCCAGGTAAACCAACAGCAAGACCATTTCAGCTGTTAATTCAATTGGTTCCCCTAGACATCTAGATAGTTCGGTTTGAAGGGCACACCAAAAGGTGTTCCTGTTTTTTCAATTGTTCATTAAATTGGATCCCCTGTTCCTGCAGTTCAAGTGTAATGCCTCGTTTGTTTTGGATTATCTGTTTCACTGCTAAGAAGAAGTTTGCCTCCACAGCCCAGACCCTCATGTGTATTCCAGGCTGTACAGCGAGATTACCAGGGGACCAGCAGAGAAGACATCGAGAGGCCTGCCTGGTGAAGATTGCCTACAAAGGCATATGAGGCAAAGATAGCCAGGCAGGCGAAGACCAGCATCTTCATTCTCTCCAGTCATTCAGCTCTGCTCCCAGTGGTCTGTGGGCACCCCAGCGTCATCAGGTCTGGTAAGCCAGGCCAAGCAGGTATGTGGACTCTTTATGCTGTTTAGTGTCCCCCTCCCTTGGACATTCACCATCATAGAGGTGGTGATGCCACTGTACAGATCACTGGTAAGGCCTCACCTGGATTACTGCATCCAGTTCTGGAGCCTACATCTCAGGAAGGACACTGACAGGATGGAGGCAGTCCAGAGAAGGGCAAAGAAAATGGTACATGGGTGGCACCAGAAGCTGTATGAGAAAAGACTCAGGGACCTTAATATCTATTCACTGGAGGAGAGAAGAGAGAGAGGGGGTATATGATAGAGATGTTCAAGTACCTTAAGGGTATAAAGAGGGTACAGGAGGGAAGCATATTTCAGAGGAAGCATTGCACAAGGACAAGGGAACATGATATGAGGCTGGAGGGAGGAAGGCTCAGGGGAAATGTCAGGAAGTACTTTTTCACAGAAAGGGTGATGGATCCATGAAACAGCATTCCAGTGGAGGTGGTGGAGACTAAAACAATACAGGGGTTCAAGAGCACATGGGGTAGACATAAGGGTATCCTGGAGGCGGGCAGAGAAGGCGTGCCATAGATCAAATAGGACCTGGGCTGTCAACACTTAATAGGGAAATGTGCAGACTAGGTGGGCCATGTGGTCCTTATCTGCTGTCAGATTCTATGTTTCTATACCCCTAGATGCGGGGGGGGAGGGGCTTACATTTAGAAAGACTACGATCAGTAGCCCTTGGTTGCGAGTGCCAGGCCCAGAGCTACCAGAAGGGCTTGGGTTGGAGTGGACATTGCCACACAATAAGAGTGGCATTATTTTGAGGCACTGAGGTAGTGCTTCAGTCTCCACGTTTTCCTCCTAGGAGGGAGGGGCAAGCATGTGGCCCTGGAGACACTGCTAGATCAACTCCTCCGTACCACCAGGGTTAGGTGTCCCAAGTGGGAGGTATGTGACTGGCAGGCTTGGGTACTGTAGGATTGTTATGGGGTGGATCAGTAGGCTTTGGTAACAGCACAGGACCAAGAGGGATAGCCTCCCTTACCACAGAGGTCTCTATGGGTTGAGGTAGCTGTACTGCGGTTATGCAGGGAAGCAACAATATTATTGCAAGGAGCATGTTTGCCTTGAGGGTAACAGCAATCGGTAAATTAAACAGGTCAGTCTCTGCCCTACTAACCCTTAGAAACAGTCCCCCCCCAGGTGGGGTGTTATCAGTCCTACAGTAGAAGTAAGGGTGGCACTTAACAGTGATAACCAATTCAAAACTATCAGCAGACAGAAACCTGTAGCAGGGTATTTATCAGCAGCCTATACTTATAACTGGAATTCAGATCCTTAGACCACCCAGATAGGGTCCCAGTCGAGCCCTATAGTTAAGAGCAGCACCCTTCCAAAGTTACCAGGCATAGACAGGGTGCTAGTGATACTACTGTAGAAGTGAGGGCGTCAATAGCCAGTAGTAACTACTCTGACATTAACAGTAGTCAGGCAGTGTCAGGGAGCTGATCAGCAGCCCAGGCTTGTAGTTGGTAACATGAAAACCATGACCACCCAGATGGGGTGTAAGCAATTCAACAGAAAGACTCTCGGTGGCTACAACCAGTAAAGTACAGTTTAGACACCACCAGCAGTCAGACATTAGCTGGGAACTTAGCAGACGTCCTGCTAGTAATTGGCAGCCAACATACATTGACCACCTAGATAGGGTGTTAATTTTACAGGCAAACTAGAGATGGTTGCAACCAGTGCTCTACAGTTAAAACACCAACAGCATTCAGACAGTAGTATGCAACCAGTACAATACAGTTTAAATACCATCAGCAGTTAGACAGTACTAGGGAACTAAAGCAGCATCCCATTTTAGTAGTCGGAAGCCAGTATACACAGACCACCCAGATAGGGTGATTAGCAAACTCTAATATATACTGGGTTTCAGAATCTAGCAGGAAAATCAATATGCACCCTAATAGCAGGTAAACTGAAGCAGGAGTTAACAGCTAGAGATGTTGTGGACAGGTAGTTGCAAAAAGTGTACATTGTTGTGATAGCCTAGTGGCATGGAAACAAACTAGGTTATTGCATCAGGGTACTCACGAGTCACTTTATTGCATCAGTCAGGAGTCAAGGCAATGGGAGACAACATGGCTGGCTGCCTACATAGCTGACTTCTGGCAGACTCCTATCGATGTCCTTTGTGCAGAAGGACAGCTAGCAGGAAGAGGGTTAACCGTTCACAGGATCCTCCCTCTAGAGTCCCAAATGGCTGGTGACTGGGGCATCTGATGCAGAAAGAAGTCCAGCTATTGCAGGGGGCTTAGGCTGTGTCTTCTGGCAGGAAGGGTGGGGGGTCTGTATGCTGGAGAAACCCCTTAGAACCCTGTAAGGATGGAGTCTGGGACCCGCGACTTGTGAACACTTGTCACCCACATCCAAGAAGTTTAAAATCTGGAGTACCTTTGAAAAAAGTGACAAGCCTCCCAACTGGCTGTTACATCCAAAGATTGCTCCTTACTTGTTTCTTGATTGGCTAGTGACTGGGGTGCTAATGCAGGGCGAAGTTCGGCTGTTGCAGGGGGTTTAGGCAGCATCCATTGGTGGGGGGTTAGAAGTGGCAATAATCAGCCCATGGGGGAAGGGGAAATGTCCCTTTACGTTCTCGGTGGCCAAAATGATAAAGATTTCAATGAAAAGGTTTGCTTTCCAACATCAGTTTAAAGAAAAAAATATGCACAGATTGAGCAAAAGGAGTAAACAGTTCAGTGCACATGCCGTGCCTTTGAACGCTTCACCTTTTTCTACTGCTCAGAGCTCAGTATCTGAGAAAAATGTCTTTTAAAAAGATGCGTCTACTGATGAGTCAGTCATACTCCTGTATGTACTCTTACTTCACTGCAGCACAGTATCAACACAATATATTAAAGGATGAACCCAGTCACGCTCGGTCGAGCCCTATAATTAAGAGCAGCACCCTTGCAATGCTATTCCAAAGTCATCAAGAATCACACAAATAGATGAACACTGAAGACATATAATTACAATTAAATGTTAAAACTGTATCACATGACTACCCACCAGTGTTTCCAGAACTAAATCACGCACGCCCTCACTGACTCCACCCGCATTCTTAATCCATTAAAGCAATGGGAGCATGCTTTCCCAGAATTCCTGAAAAACAGACAGTCCTAATACCTGAGGAAAAGTGAAAACTACTGCACTAGAAGTTTCTACAATATAGTGACATGCACGTGGTTATAACTCATAAACCAAATGGCTACCTCAGCCAGTCATAAATGGCTCATATTCCTTGCAGACATTACCTCATGAGGATTGCCTGATATACATAATCAACATTCAGGGAACTCGCGGATTGGTTGACAAAAATAACAATTACACAACAGGACAAAGCAGTGTGCGCGTTATTGCAAGTTAATGGCACACACACTCTGAAGTGTCATTATCCAATAATTACACACTTTGTGGAGAGGCTGTTTTGAGATTATAGAGTGGTGCGTAAAACTCAACTTAAAAATGAAGTAATGAGGCAGAGAAAGTTTTTATTTTATTTCTTTTATTTGTAATTTGTTAACTGTGTAGGACCCAACAGCATTAGATACCAATTTTCAAGAGGGTCCCAGAGATGTACACAAGAGCAGCAATGCAGAATAAATATGCAATATATCTGTATTATTTATTAGCTAAACAGTTCTAACCAGTGCTGCTGCTGCACAAGAATGACTATCATGATCAAATGTAACCAATTTATGATTCTTGGCTTACCTTACTAATTTTTTTATAATTAAGAATGAAATCCCCTCTTTTTAAGCAGACCATTTATAATAACAGTCATCACAGTAACACGTTATACAGCAAGCTTTTCCTCTTACGCAATCTTGCCCTAAACATTTTTAAATGATTTTAAAATACAACTACAGTCATTGAATCAGACCTCCCATTTCTGCAACCCTCTCTCACGCTCAATGAGTCAGAAACACAAAGAGATACAAAGCTCAACAGATGCGTGATATTTTGGCACAAAGGGCAATTACTTTCCTGAAATAACTGAACTGGCCAAACTCTGTATACTGTGAATCAAAACACTAAATGTTGGATAGGGAAAGGCAGATGCACAGTTTAACAGGACATGTTTTTTTTTTTTGGGGGAGTCTAAAATTAAATGATAAAAATAAAATTGAACATGTAACCCACCTTTGACCTTGTTGTGAACCATAAACCAAAACTGTTGGCAGGGAAGTGTGACAAGGCAGTGGGTAGGGCCAGTGGAATGCTGGGGTGCATAGGGGCGGGAGGTGGTATTGCCACTGTATCTCTCACTGGTGAGACCACACATGGACTACTATGTCCTGTTTTGGAGACCATACCTCAGAAAGGACACAGACAATCCAGAGGAGGGCAAAACAAATGGTACGGGGTTTGCATGAGAAGCCCTATGAGGAGGCATTGAGGGATCTCAACATGTACACCTTGGAAGAGAGGTGACATGACAGAGAACTACAAGTACCTCATGGGGTAAATAGGTTGCAGGGTGTGTCTCTTTTAAATAAGAAAGAGCACCAGGACCAGGGCGCATATAATAAAGCTGGTGGGGGGATTCAAGGGAGCTGTGAGGAGATATTTCTTCACAGAACGTGTAGCAGCTGATTGGAACACACTGCCAGCAGAGGCGGTGGAGGCTAAAACAGCGAGGGCATCGAGCATGAGTGGGATAGACAAAGGGGTATATTAGAAAAGGGGCAGGGAGGCAGTAGGCTTTCTGGAGACCAGATAGGGTCTGCAGAGGCAGATTAGGCAGGAACATCTGGGCAAACTAAGTGGGCCAAGTGGTCTTTTTCTGCTGTCAAATTCTCTGTTTCTGTCTGTTTGGTTGAAACACTTTAGGTTTTTAAAAAACATGAAATGTTCTTCCTTTAAACTTCTAACTTCTTTTGTGGGTCCAGATGCTCCCCCCTCTCCCCACCCCCAGTGTATTCTCCATTTCCTTTACCACAGGGACCCACCAGAGCTGCAACTGTTCCTATAGCTACAGGAGCAGCTTCTACTGACTACCTTCACAACTGCCAACAAGGCTGCTCTGCGTATAATCGGCAAGGGGAGTCAAATACTTCTCTTTCTGAGGTATATAGACACACACACACACACACACTCCTCCAGTCTGAGGTTCAGAAATTCAACCACTTGTCTTTTAGGTGGCAGTGGATTCAGGTTTCAAATGTTAGCCATTTGCTACTGGAGTGCAAAAAAGCATCTTAAAAAACACATTTTGGCCAGCCTAGTGGTGTGGAGGGTTGAGGCGCCATGCGCCTTACCTCCTGCCACACCGGTGATCTGGGTTCGAGAACGGACTCGGGTGCCGTTCGGGAGAGGGAGGATTGGGCTTCTGCAGGACTGCTCTCCTCCCTCAGGGAGGGGGATTTGTGTGGCTCGCTGCTGGACTGCCACCCAGTGATAACTGGGAGGCAGCACGTGTGACGCCACAGGAGTGGGATTATTTCCTCGCTTTTTAAAAGGATAAATAACAACAAACACCTTTAGCTTTTGCCTTACTTGCGTCCTATGATGCACACTGCATAGTGACGCTCTCTGTGCAGCTTGCTCCGTGCGTGGCCCTAGCGGGCCCTCCCAAAACAGCTGCCTAATGATGCACAGTGTACCAGACCTTTAGCTTGCTTTGTAAGTAGTGCTGCAGGTCATTCACAAAGCAGCTGCATTACATGGACGGTGCCAGACATTTAGCAATCTTGGCGAGTGGGTCTGCAGATACCGGCAAAGCAGCTGCATCACCACATACACTGCGCCCCAGACATACAGATAGCTTTGCACATGGCCCTGCAAAGTCATCAGTATTTTTTCTCATTTTGAGACTATGTGTTATAAACCAGAAGTTGTATCTCACCAAAATGGGGTTGCAAGTCATGAAAACAGGTTTTCAAGTCGCGAAAACAGGCCCTGTATTCATAACACTGAAAAACCTAATTATATTAATAATTTAAAAATCAACTTTACACTCCATCGACCACACAAGTTTTACACTACAACTCCAAGCATTTTTTTGTTTTTAATGCATAAAGTCTCTTTTTTTAATTTACATTCATGACCGCTAACACCCATGACAGGTTTTTGAGTCACAAAAACAGGCCCTCTTCTTATAGCACCTAGATACATAGGGGAGTCACTGGTGTTGAACTTACAGATCAAGAGCGTGATCCCAACTAATCAGAGTGCTCCTTTCCTCTGCATGAGACACTTTTATTCTGTGAAGAGTGTCTCACGCGCAGCTGCCCTGGAAACTGGCACATTCAGGTACGTTTTTAAAATTAATGTATTATTGATTAAAAACTTGACTTGTTGAACTTACATTCTAGGTATCAGAACTGCTCACCTTTGGTCTGCAGTTCTCATACCCTAAGAATGCATGCGAGACCACTCTTACAACCGTAAGAATGGTCTCAGTGGTAGTATTGCCATACATAATAGTCAGTAATGGCTTTTGTTTGTCTTTTAACGATTCGGTACAGTTATGCACGAAAATGTACTTTTAAAACCTTGAAATGTGTTGGGAGTATAAATAAATCCTCTACATTCCACCGCGACCTTAAATGTGCTGCCTGTTCAAGGATATCTATATCTGTGCACTTGTTACGCTTAGGGAAAAGAAACCCTACTTGTGCATGTGTTGATTGTGTTTTCATCTAGTTATCCACATTTTGTCAATTTTTTCCTACTAAGCATGCTCCAGTTTTAATTACTAATTATACTAATTTAGGACATTTAAAACAAAATAACAGAATGGATACCCAAATTAGCAGAGTCAACTGCCAAATTACAAACTCTAATTTATTTGAATTTTTGAGAAAACCTAAGTCCATTTTTTTTTCATTCACAAAAGAGCTTTGTTTGACTCTCTTGTGCCCAAAAACTACTGGAATGATTTGTATAAAATTTCCAGTAAATTCTATATCTGGCTGGGTGGCAGGACACAGAGGGTGGTGGTAAATGGCTGTCACTCCACAGAGGGAAGAGTGACCAGTGGGGGTACCACAGGGATCGGTGCTGGGACCGGTCCTATTCAACATCTTCATCAGTGACATTGTGCAGGACCTAGAAGGCAGAATTTCACTGTTCGGTGATGACACAAAGCTCTGTAACAGGGTAGACACACCAGAGGGTGTAGACAGAATGAGAAGGGACACGAAGAAACTTGAAGAATTGGTCAGGGGTTTGGCAGTTGAAATTCAATGCAAAAAAGTGCAAGATAATGCATATGGGGCACAAAAACCCTGGCACAATATATCAGTTGGGGGGGTGAGGATATAGCATGCACCAAGCAGGAAAGGGATCTTGGGGCTATCATCTCTGATGACCTTAAGGTAGGGAAACAGTGTGACAAGGCAGCAGGTAAAGCAAATAGGATGCTGGGATGCATAGGCAGGGGCATCACCAGCAGGAAAAGGGAGGTCATAATTCCACTATACAAGACACTAGTGAGGCCCCACCTGGAGTACAGTGTACAGTTCTGGAGATGTTACCTACATAAAGACATAGACAGGGTAGAGAAGGTTCAGAGGAGGGCAACAAAGATGGTACATGGTTTGCATCACAAGTCCTATGAAGGACAGGTTGAAGGAACTGAACATGTACTCCCTGGAGGAGAGGAGGGGGAGAGAGGGGGATATGATAGAGACATACAAGTATCTTACAGGGAGGAAAAGGGTGCAGGAATACACTATTTTTAAGTGAAAAAGATGTTCCAGGACTAGAGGGCATGGGATGAAGTTGGAGGGAGTACGATTCAGAGGAAATGTGAGGAAGAATTTCTTCACAGAACGGGTGGTGGACAAGTGGAACACCCTGCCAGAGGAAGTGGTGGGGACTGAAACAATCACGGGATTTAAGAATGCATGGGATAGACATAAAGGAATTCTGGATGTCAGTGGTAAGGGGCAATAGACTTCTAGGAAAACATAAACTGAACTTACAAGCTCAAATGGGCAGACTGGGTGGGCCATAGGCCCTTATCTGCCGACACTGTCTATGTATCTATCACTTTTACCAAACTCTGAAAATTTCACATCTCTACCCCCAACAATTTAAAAGTTATAAGCCAGACAGAAACATGGGTTTTAACAGAAATCGACCCACTTAGCCCTAACTATGGGATGAGAGTTGTGGCTTGTACTGGAAAACTACAGCACTGCCCAAAAGGTGAAAAAGAGACTACCAAAGGATTATAGCGCCATACAGATTTTTCAGTCAGCTGAGCACTCCAGTGAATATTTGTTTCACTACGCTTTTATTTTAAATGACAGACTTGTACAGATCTTTGTATAGTTGCATTTCAGTTTTGTTACTTAGCAACAGAATTCAATGGTCAGCAGCTGCTTTAGGACTACTAATTTCCTTAAGCGGTACAGTGCAATCCATTTTTGATCAGGTGACCAAATTTTAGACAAACAGATTTAAGCTACAATCCAAGAGTTCATATCTATACCTGACAATCTACATTTCAAAATAACATGTATTGCCATGAGCTCTGACGTACATAATATGAAGACATATTAAAGTCTTGTCATCATGTACACCAGAATGTGACAGCTTCCCTCCTTGTGTGTCACAGAGAAAATCATTACAATACAGAGCTGTGAACTTGAAGACCCAGGTTTCAGTGGCCCTGATCCAAGTTAATACACGTTACTTTGTAGATATGTAAGGGGCTACTTAATGGGTTGAAGTGTGACCATCACAGTTACCCAACCACGTGATGGTAAGTCTAGTAAACACACAAGTGACTTTAGCTCTGTTCACACTGTGCCTTTAAGATTGTAACTTTGTAAAAATCATGCTACAATTTGTGTTCTAAAACCATGCTCTAACCTTGCTCAGATGTAAGGCTACAGCATGGTAATAGGGCAGCAGGATTGCCTTAACCTGAGTTAACAGCAGTATGAATGTGATCCACGCTGTAACTCCTGTTAAGGCAGGCATGCTCGACGTGAAGTGCAACATAGAAACATAGAATTTGATGGCAGATAAGGACCGCGTGGCCCACCTAGTCTGCCCATTTCCCTACCTAATAGATAAGCTGCAGATCCTAAGTAACCAACAGCCTACTTCCTCCTACCCCTCACTAGAATTGCCTTATGTCTGTCCCATGCATTCTTGAATTCCCCCACTGTTTTTGACTCCACAACCTCCTCAGGAAGGTTGTTCCATGCATCTACAATCCTCTCTGTGAAGAAATACTTCCTCACATTACCACTGAGCCATCTCCCCATAATCTTCAAATTGTGCCCCCCTGTTCTTGCACATCTCTTTTTATGAAAGATGCTACCCCCTTGGACTTTGTTGATTCCCTTGAGGTATTTGAAAGTTTCTATCATGTCCCCCTCCGGCCCCCTCTCCTTCCTTTCCTGGAGGCTATACATATTAATCTCCTTTAGTCTTTCTTTATATGTCTTCTGGTGCAGACCCTGCACCATTTTGGTTGCCCTCCTCTGGACAGCCTCCATCCTGTCTGTGTCTTTGCGGAGATGGGGTCTCCAGAACTGTACAAAGTACTCCAGATGTGGTATTACCAACTGTCTGTACAGAGGGCCAACAACGTCTTGTTTTCTACTGGTGATGCCTCTCCCTATGCATCCCAGTATCCCCCAGCCCTCCTTACTGCCTTCTCACATTGCTGGCCCACCTTTAGGTCATCTGATATGACTATCCCCAGGTCCCTTTCCATTTTTGTTGTTGTCAGTATCTCACCCCCCATTGTGTACTCTTCCCCTGGGTTTTTGTTTCCCAGGTGCATTACTTTGCACTTCTTTGCATTGAATCTAAGCTGCCATACATTTGATCATTCCTCCAACCTTGCCAAGTCCCTTTTCATCCTTTCCACTCCATCTTGTGTATCAACCCTGTTGCAGATCTTTGTGTCATCTGCAAAGAGATAGTTCTTTTAATCAGCTAACTAAGCTTACAATGAGCTAGCCATAAAAGCATGACCTCTTATCTCAACTTCTGTACCTTGTCTGATCGTGAGTATCCAAGCACGATTACAAGTACCAGCTGGTGTCCCAATGATGCCTAAGAAGTCGCCTAGGGCTAGCACAGTCTTGATGCCCCAACAACCATGCTTTACCACTATCTGTCTAAGTTTTTAAAGCATTTTAAAAAAATCCCTGACAGTGTGTACAGGGCCTATAAGACAATCATGGCCCTGAGCTTTGTTTTGGGCTTGTCTGCACACACTATGTCAAATGTTAATACCATGACATCTGCTCCTGTCTTTTTTTCTTTTACTATAGTTTTTATTGAACACAACCAGTTATCTACTCCTGTCTTATTGCTCAATTGTAATCCAGCTCCTCAAACAAAAATAATTATAGAAAACAAAACCAATTTAAAAACACTGCAGTCACCAAGTACTCTGTGTCAACAGAGACTGCTGCAGTCTGGTGGACAACGCATAGCTCTGGCCCAGCAAAGCAGTTTGCAGAGAATGAACACAGTTGTTTGTGGGACTGTTTGACCATCTCCTAATAAACATGCCTCCAAAGTTTTTTCACCCAAATATGAGATAATATTGTCTCTTCAGGTAAGACAGTGAGATATGTGGATGCGTTACCATACCACAGAACCCCAGCAGAAGCTAAGAATAATGCAAAAATATAAGTATTTTTGTTTAAAATTTCCGTTGTTGACCAAATAACGTCTATTAATAGCATATCAGCTATAAATTCTCAGTATGTTGCCAGCTCTGAGGTGTCGAGTGGCAAGGCACCCACTTGCCACACTAGCAACCCAGGTTAGCACCCCATAGCAGGGACGACTGGAGCACAGGCTGGCGGAGAGGGAGAGGACCGACTGCCGGGACAGTCTGCTCCCCAGGAGGGAGAGACTGGGCCACTGCTCTAGAACAGCTCCTTTTGGTGGCCTGGTAGAGCCATGCTTGATGGCATTTATTTGTTTACTTAGTTTTTGTTAACCGGGTGGGTGTGCTAGATAGGAACTGTCTTTTTTCAGGCACGACCCCAGAGGTTACAGGAGAAGGGAAGAACACCACAACAAAGCAATACATTAGCATGCAACAGGTAACAAGGGATGCCTGGAGCCCAGCTACATGCTCACCTCCCAAGGATGTTGTGATGTACACCCAAGAGTGAGAGAGAGAGAGAGAGAGAGAGAGGTGTCTGACAGCTGGTAGGGACAACCAGGGAAGAATCAGCCCCATTCCAGCAAGCCAGATGAAAGCACCCTAGCTCCTCCCATCCAACCTGACTCTCTTAGAGCACTGCCCCCACGGCAGTGCCCTCACAAGCTACTAAGATGCTCCCTCAGAACATCGTGCTATGGTGGCAGCAGAGGGGGAACCCAGGAAAGGGATCTCGGAGCACATGGAGAGCAAAAGTCGAGATGTCTAGCTGTCAGCAGGAGCAATACAGGGCTAGAATAAGAGGCGCGCATGAGGGGCAGGGAAGGACCAAAATAAATCTCAGTATACAATGTTGAGCAACACTATTTGTAACATGGCAAAACTACTGCAACTCAAATCAAAACAAATCATTGGAGGAAAGTCATCAGATGACCAACTTTGGAGACGGCATTAACTCAGCAATAATGCCGTCTCCAAAGTGGAGTACTGAAAACATCCACACACTAAAAAAAAGCACTGCAGCACATAACGGCATGTGAGGTAGAACTAGTTTCTAAGTAACGCACCCACTTACCCAAATCCCGATCTCTATCATGGTTACAGCGGCATCACAGAGACAAATCGTAATACCGGAAACAGGATGCGACTCAAACAGAAGCGGCCGACACAAAACAAAGGAGACACATTATGCAAATAACTCGGAGCTACATTAAAGGAAGGAATGTTCTGAAAGCGTAGACCTCCAAGACTGGCTATGAAAAAAATAGCAGTATATATTTTTCGCAAAAGCGAACAAACATGCTTAACAAACCCATCTGCTTTAGTGTATCTAAACTTGTTTTGACCACATAACGATATTACTAAATGTGTCTGTAACTATCACAGAAGTTCCAAAAGTGCAGTAAACTTACTGAAACAGTGCAACATGCCTCTATATTCTTTATTTCCCAGCATAACATATACACATAAAGTAAAGAAAGCTCCGCAATAACCATGTTACAAGCTCAATAAGTCACTCCAAAGGTGACATCTAATGGGGAATTAATGCATGGTTGGGTGGTTGTAGGCACTTGGCCTTCGACCTCATGCCACCCCTCCCCCCAACTATGCATTAATTCCCCATTAGATGCCACCATCGTCATGGCTTAATGCTTACTTGGAACATAAGGCTTTTGAATGATCAAATAAAAAACTGCCCTCCTAATGCGAGACAGCTGAGAGGTACACTTGTAAATTAGTAAAGTCCAGTCAAAAATGAGGGCAGGGTGGATGAAGGTAAAGAAAAAAATAAGCAGCGCTCTCCAGAAAAAGAAAAGGACTCCAGTGTGCTGAAAAAGGTGACAAGAAGTTTACCAGTTTATTTGCATTGTAGAAGTCTGGTCCCGGATGCAAACAACAGTGCCATAGAAATGAAAAAACTGCAAAGCCAAAGTGCTGGCATGTTGGAGTGAAGCTACATTTCTGCAGATTGCTCTTTTTTTTCCTTTATGGCACTGTTATTTGCATTTGGGACCGGACTTCTACAATTGAAATAAAATCGGTGAGCTTCTTGCCACCTTTCTGCAGTACATGGGAGTCCTTTTCTTTTTCTGCACAGTACTGCTGCTTTTTGCTTTTCTGTGTCAGTATTTGGGATAAGTCACCCCTGCAGCAGCACCCCCTCCTAGCAGCTAGCACAGCCTCATTGTGTGCTTTCACAATTGCAGGTAACTGTCTTGGAACACAGAGGCTCCTGAATGATGGATATACTCTTTGTTCTGCTGCCAAAAATAAAACCTCCCTGCTATAGCCAGCAGCTTTAAAGAGGAATGCCTACATCGATAAAGACTTTGAAACTATATTTACCTTATTTCAGCATGTAGAACCCATGATTTCTATTGCAATTGTTTCCAATTTTAACTGTGGCTTTTAATTGGAAGGCAGCTAGTAAAGGAGGGCAGCTGTAACTAATAAGCTGCCTGCAGATGGGAGGCGGTCCAGATCCTTTAGTGCATCATTTAGAGCAGTATTAGAGCTCTGGTTTCTATGTTTTCTAAAGGCAGAATTTCAGGCAGTTTCCTACATGAGGATTCTTACAAGCTTTCACTGCAGCAGGGGTTACTTACATGGCAGGTAAGCAACAGCAGGAGATATCTGAAACCAATGAAAAATAACATATAGAAAGCACACAGGTTCCCCTTCCCTCTGTTACTCCTGATATCCAGTTCTGAGCCAGCTCATCGAACATACTAAGGAGGGTGGTGAAGCAGAAACAATCAGAGACAGGCTGCAGTATTCTATTTATTTAGTTTTTGATCACCGGGTAGATGCACTAGACCTAAAAATGCCTATTTTCAGGCACAACCTGGAAAAGGGTTGCAGAGAGCACACAGATTCCCCTCCCTTAACCACTATCACTATCCAGTGCTGAGTTTGAGTCATGAGTGATCAAAGTCAGACTTCATTACTACGGTTATTTAAAACAAAAAAAGATGGAGTAGCTGACAACACACAAGTTCCCCTCCATTGTATCCCACTGTTATTTGTTTCTGACCCAGCTGACTGAACGAATGCTGAATAAGTGAAAGAAAGGGAACCAATTTCACAGTTTGGAAGCTGCAGCTACAACATGGGGGCCAACTGGATGTGACTAGTAAACAAGGCAGCTTCCAATCTGTGGTACTGCCCCATCTGCACACACACCTCTCTTGGTTGAGGGAGGAGGTCGCTAGACTCCAGGCTGAGTTGGCTAGGATTTGAGGGATCTCTTCCCCCACTCGGGCCACCAAATCTGCCAACATTACCTTACAGGATGCCAGGGAGGAGGAGGATCAGCTGGACTATGGTTGGGTCTGGAAGGGTGGGGGTGGTGGGACAGAGACACATTCCTCAGTTAGTACTACTATGTAATTTCTATGCTGCTCTAGCAGGGCAGGGCTGCTGGGAAGAGGCACCCACAGTAGTGACTAGGGAGGATGTGGGGGCCCTTCATAGTGGAGATTCCAAGGAAGGTGGTAGAGGACCCAAGAAGAGGAGGAGGAGAAAGCAACTTCTGGTGGGAGACTTGATTGTGAGTGGGACAGATTTGGGAATAGGAAAGGGGGAAAGAGGAAGGTTAGGTGCCTACCCAGCACCATGGTCCAGAGGGATGGGAAGCAAATCCTGAAGATCATTTGGGCAGCAGGAAGGGAGGGAAAGCTGGATGCCAATGTCCACCTGGGGATCAATGACCTGGCTAGCAATGGGGCTCGGATAGTGCAGGGGGAGTTTAGGCAGCTGGGGTGGGGTCTTAGGTATCTCGCTTAGTAGCTTTCGCTGAGGTGCTGCTGCTGGTCTACGACAGAGGGAGGAGAGGGATCTTTGCACAGGAGCTTCAACTCATGCCTAAAGGAATGGTGCAGAAAGGAAGGGTTCAGCTACATTAGAGATTGGGAACCCGCCTAGAAAGATAAGGGCCTGTATTGGGGTAATGGCCTGCATCCATCAGGGAGGGGGAACCACAGTCCTTAGTAGATGGTTTAAATGTTACTTCGATGAACATTTAAACTAGCTAAGGGGGATGGTGAAAGGAATCCGGGATGCAGAACCTGCCCCCCTTCCCACAGATTAAAGTGTAAGGAGAACCCGAGGGGAGAGGAATCCCATGGGTGCAAATTAATAAAGGAAGCAGGGCAGTAGAGATAAAGGGGGAAGGAATGGGAGCATTAAAAAGAGATGGAGGAAGGGAAAAAAGGAAAAGGGGGGTGGCAACAAGCAGAGCGGAAACAAAATCTGGAAGGCTATGTGCGCAACTGCTAGAAGTTTAGGAAATAAGATTCCAGACATAGAGGCCATAATGGCAGAGGCTGACCTGGATATTGCGGCAATTACTGAGTCGTGATGCACTGAAAACCATGGCTGGGACACGACCATACTAGGCTATACTCTGTTCAGGAAGGATCAGGTGGGAAGGAAAAGAGGGGGTGTGGTGCTTTACGTGAGAGAAAGCATAAAAGCGACGGAGAGACAGGGAATAAAGGGGAAGCAGAGGTACTGTGCATCACCTTGGAGACAAGGAATGGGGCCAATATTCACACTGGACTGATCTACAGATCTTCAGCTCTGGGAGAGGAATTAGATAAGGTACTGGTGGAAGCCACTGGCAAGATGGCAGAAACGGGGGAGCTGCTGCTGGTGGGGGACTTCAACCTGCCAGATGTAGACTGGAGTCTCCCACCAGTGGCTTCAGCTAGAAGCAGGAACATCCTGGGTTCCCTGCAGGGGGTGTTCCTCAGGCAACTAGTCAGTGAATCCACTCACAATGGGGCAATACTGGACCTGGTACTCAATAACAGGGACAGTGTTTAAGACGTCAAGGTGGGTGGTCACTTGGGGATTAGTGATCACCATACGATGTAGTTCAATATAAGGATGGCTGCAGAATCAAACCACACAAGAGCAAAGGTCCTGAACTTCACAAGGACAGATTTTATAAAGATGGATGAATGCCCCAGGGATGATTTGGCAGGGAGGAATGGCCTGGGTGAGGTGGAGGAACAATGGGCAAAGCTAAAAAGGGGGCATAGTGAAGGCAACAAACCTCTGCATCAAACAAGTGAGCAAATGCAAGAGGAAAGAGAGGCCACTATGGTTCTTGAAAGAGGTGGCTGAAAAGGTAAAGGCTAAAAGGGTTGCCCTCAGAAGGTATAAGTTTAGTTTTGTTTATTTAATAAAGCGCTCTATTTCTTTGTGACTGAAGGTGCTGTACAAGTGAACAGATTTATATAAAACAAATACATAAAATACAATACTGATCAGATTGATTTCCTAAATCAACTAACTCAGCTGGAGGGAAAGGCTTCTCTAAATAAGGAGATATAGAAGGGGGAAGATAGGGAGGTGTATCAAGCGAAACAAAGGGAAGCAGGAAAAGCCGTAAGGACACACTGGCACAAACTGAAGAGAGAATAGCCAAAGAGGTAATGAAAGGGGACAAGACTCTTTTTAAGCATGTAAGTGAAAAAGAGGAAAACCAGGGGTGGAATTGTAAGGTTTTTTGTTTTTCTGGTCCTGCCCCCATTTCCCTCTGGGGTAGGGACATTGTTCCACCACGGCCAGGTTTACCCCTCTGGGTGGGGCCACTAGGTGGGCATCCCAGCCCCAAAGGACACTAGTGGCATGCTCTGGCTTACTTCCCAGGGTGGGGCCACAGGAGCAGGACCCTGACAGGCACTAGTGGCAATGGGAATGGCATCAGGGCAGGGCGTCATACCCTGGGAACTGAATATTTTTTGGTTGCTGTGATCCCCTGGGAGGCAGGGCGTGCAATGACGCCAGCGTCTGTCTGCCTCCCATTTAACGAGCGGCCGGATCTCCTGTGATTTCTCCATCCTCTGCCAGAGGTCACTGATTGGCTGGACACTTCCTCCCCCTCCAGCAAAGAAGAGCCGCCCCATGGATGCTCCATGCTTCACCTGGCCAGCCCTCCGACTGCCAGCTCCATTCCCAAACCCAGGAGGTTGGTGTCACAAGCAGTCACCTTGTAGCTGTGCCAGTGGGCCAGCATGGGATTGTAAGGTTAAAAAGGGAAGGAGAGGATTGTGAAGAATGAGACCAGGAAAAGGCAGGCATCCTGAACAAATATTTTTGTTCAGTGTTCACAGAAGAAGGAGAAGTAACAGAAGCTTTGAAAGGAGGGAGAGGGAGAGAGGTGGATACTAGTCCTTTTTGGAGGCAAAAGTCCTGAAGGGATTTGTTAATCTGAAGATGGACAAAGCAATGGGGCCAGAAGAGGTGCATCCAAGGGTATTAAGGGAGCTCAGGGAAATACTGACTGCACCTCTAACAGTTCTATTTAACAGCCCACTGGAAACAGCAGTGGTTCTGGAGGACTGCGGATGCAGTCCAATTGCACAAAAGTGATAGCTGGGAGGAGGCTGGCAATTATAGGCCAGTCAGCCTGACATTGTTGGCGGAAAAGTTAATGGAATCACTGCTGAAGGAAAGGATTGTGGAATATCTTGACTTCAGTGGTTTAAAAGACCCCAAGGCAGCATGGTTTCACAGTGAGGAGGTCATGGCAAACAAATCTGACAGATTTCTTTGATTGAGTGACAAAGAATTTAGATCAGGGTGGAGTGGTGGACGTGGCCTACCTAGATTTCAGTAAGGTTTTCAACACTGTTCCACATAGGAGACTAGTAAGAAAGCTGGGTAGCTTAGGAGTGGGTCCAAATGTGGTAAACAGGGTAGGAAATTGGTTAGGGGATAGGTGACAGAGGGTAGTGGTAAACTGAGTTCACTCCAAGGAATGGAGAGTGAGCAGTGGGGTGCTTCAAGGATCAGTGCTAGGACCAGTCCTCTAATGTGTTTATAAGTGATGGTCTGCCTCTTTACGGATGACATTAAAATCTGCAACATCATGGACACTCCAGGGGGGAGGTCGAAAGGATGAGCAGAGACCTGAGAAAACTAGAGGAGTGGTCAAGGGTATGGCAGCTGGGTTTCAATGTGAAAAAGTGCAGAATAATGCACTTAGGGCACAGAAACCCAGGGTCAGAATACAAAATGGGTGGGATGGTATTGATGACCACCAAGCAGGAAAGAGACCTGGGGTAATCATATCAGATAACCTGAAGGTGGCCAGGCAGTGCGACAAGGCAATAGGGAGGGCTAGTGGAAAGCTGGGGTACATACGGAGGGATATCACCAGCAGAAAGAGGGAGATGGTGTTGCCTCTGTATAAATCGCTGGTAAGACCCGACCTAGAGTACTGTGTCCAGTTCTGGAGACCACATCTCCGGAAGGATATACAGTGGAGGCAGCCCAGAGGAGGGAAACAAAAATAGTGCAGGGTCTGCATCAAAAGCCTTATGAGTGGAGACTAAAGAACCTCAATATGTACACCCTGGAACAGAGGAGGTAGAAGGAGGATATGATAGAGATCTTTAATTATACAATGGGTCTTAAAATACAAGACAATGGGTCTTAAAATACTGCTTCCTGATTGGCTGGCTGGCATGATTTACAAACTCTGTCATAAGGATAGAGACATTAAAATAGGTGGGGGCGTCTGCCTCTATATCCATGAAGACATCCCCTCACATGAGATTACTCTCACCACTAACACCGAATCCACCTAGGTCTCCACGCAATTAAAAGAGCCATCCTAAACTCTCCATCGGTGTATGCTACAGACCTCCATCTGCTGATTTACAATATACTTGTAATTTAATCGATATCATTTCCCAAATGGCTGACAAGGGAAACACTCTAGTAATGGGAGATTTTAGTATGCCTAACATCACTTGGGAAACTCTCACTGGCAAGACTGAGCAAGAAAAAGCATTAATCTCATTTATTACTGATACAGGTCTTGAACACTTAATTAATTCTCACACTAGGGGAAAGAATATACTTGACCTAGTTATCACAAATTCTGAGTATAAATTCTCTGACATCCAAATTAAAGGTCCTATAGGAAACAGTGACCACAGTTCAGTTTTCTTTAGTATTAACGTTAAATCGACTTTATCATCTAATAACACAATATACAAGGAGTATAGCAAAGCTAACTTTGAAAAGATCAATGATTCACTTAACAAGTGTAAGTTGGAGAAATGTTTTTAGTAACATACCCATTAATAGTGCATGGGAAAAACTGAAAAACAAAATTTTCTTTTTGGAAGAGCAATATGTCCCTCCCAAAATCAAATACAATAAAAAGGGCAAGATCCCTACTTGGTTTACCAAATCATATGCAAACTAATTAGACTTAAAGAAAAGAGGTTTAAGAAACTTAAATGACACCCCAGTCCCACCACCCTGTTAAACTACAAAACTGCAGTTAAAACTTAAAAATATGATTAAACTGTCCAAACTAAGGCTAGAATTCAACTTGGCACACACCAAAAATAATAAAAAATCACTTTTTTCATACATTAACAGCAAAAGGGGGAATACTAGATCAGTTAGACCCATATGCATAAATGGATCTACCTCAAATTCTGATCTTGAAATAGCTAACCACTTTAACAAGTATTTTTGTTCTGTCTTCTGCACTAATGACCTCATCCCTCCTCCACATATAAGTAACCTTCCACCATTTCAGTTTCTACAGGAGTAAGTCAGTAAAGCCCTATCTTTCATAAACAAATCCACTAGCCCAGGTCCTGATGGTACCCAGTCTAAATTTCTTAAAGAAACCACTAATGCTTTGATTTTCCCCCTAACACTACTGTTTAACAAATCTCTATCTGAATGCGCATCCCCGAAGACTGGCGTGGAGCCATTGTGACACCAATTCACAAAAAGGGAAATAAGTCTGACATCCAAAATTATCGACCTATTAGTTTAACATCTATTATAGGAAAAATTCACAAAAGATCACATTAAAATTACATTTTTTTATAAAGGAACTGGGACGTTGTCTGTGCGATTGGCTTCAGCCGTCCTGACCACAGTCTGATCAGCATCCCTAAATAGACTAACCAGATGTGTTGAAAGACGCACTGCGGTTCAGTCACTGGTCTTTTTTTTTTTTTTGAGGGGACATTCTGTACAGTTACTTTTGTTTTCTTGGTGCAAAAGGTATGTCAGCTGTACCGGGTGAGCGTCAGTCCGACCGAAAGCAATGTTAACACAAACCGGGGGCGGGGGGGCTATTTGCGGTTTGACAGACAGCAGTCTGACTGCTGGCTGATGCTGTTTTCTAGGCTGGGAAACGAAGAGAAAATTGGTACTTTTCGAACTAACAGAAGGAACACCAGAAAAAAAGGTGAGTAAGTAATGTTTTTCATTTTGTGGGAAAGCCGCATGCAAAATGTCTGCCCGCTCTTGTAATTAGTTTGAAAGTCACATGGTCAGCTGGGCAGGGAGCAGTGATTGTGAGTAGAGCATGCTGTGCTGAAGCCAGTGCCAGGGATGGCTGTAAATTGATTTTTTCCCGTTTTACATTTAATATGGTCATGATTGTGCTGGGACTAGATCCAGAATGTTATTTATTTATTTATTTAGTTTTTATTAACCGGGTTAGGTGCGCTAGCCAAAGTTGACTATTTTCAGGCACGACCTGGGAGAATACATACATAAAATGAGTTGAGATTGTACAATACATAGTATATAGTACAGATAGGTTAGAATACAGATCAAGTCAGACAGTACTCCAGATAATACATATAGCTATGCAGAGATGACAAAAGTGACATTCGTACATGCAAATAACAACTGAAACTGGGCTAAGTGACAGCTATAAAGACATTTTATAGCAAAGCGTGTTTAGAAGTACAGTACTGTCTTGGGCGAAATAGGGTGGTTAGCTGTGAGGCATTAAGTGGGATCAAAGCATGTGCAGGGGTCCCGGGATAGGTGGCGATATAGTTCTTTTTTAAAGATTGGGTTAGGAATTAGCCTGCCTCAGGGCAGGAGGGAGGGAGTTCCAGTTAGCTGGGGTGGTGCAGTGAAATGCTCCAGAGCCTTTTGAAGTAAGACACCTGGGTACGGTAAATAGAAATTTGTTTGCCGAACGTAGTTCGTGGGCAGGTGTCTGTGGTACAAGTAGAGCTGCAAGGGAGGAGGGGGGGTTTGGTTATGGATTACAGAGTCTGTGAGGGTCCCTAAGGAGTGTAGTTGGTGGGCAGTTGGGGAGAGCCAGCCTAGGTTGCTATACAGTGTGCAATGCTGCTTGAGGTGACGGGAAAAGGAGGCATACCGACATATGTTCTTATACATGACATCCCATTTATGGAGAGCAGTCTTATGGGCATTAGCAAAAGTGGAGACACCATATGTCAGTGCTGAAAACAGAATACCCTTGGCAATTGCCAATTTGGCGGATGGTGTTAGCAGGTGACAAGTCTTATAGGTGATTCCAAGTTTGGCATTTGTTGCTTTACAGGTTGACTGGATGTGCAGACTGAAATCAAGGGATTTATCACGGAAGACTCCCAGATATTTAAAGGATGTGACACAGTCGATGAGAGATCCCCCGGAGTCATGGACTAGGAGGGGTTCCTTACAGGCCTTGAGCTTGGGGGCAGTGCCAAATAGCATGGCTTGGGTCTTTTTTGTGTTGAGGATGAGCTTATTAGCATTTAGCCATGTTTGCACATTCCTGAAATCCGAGGAGAGGTTTTTGTTAATGATGTTAACTTTGTCAGTGCTGGAGTAGAGGACGAGATCATCAGCGTATAGGATAGCTGAGCAGGAGAGTATGGCATAATCTATGTTGTTGATGTATAGCGAGAAAAGAAAGGGTCCCAGGATGGAGCCCTGGGGTACTCCGATACTGGGATAACATCCCGGGTCCAGCCCAAGACTGACCAATCGGAGCCCAGCATTCTTTCTTGCCACTGTATAATACCTTATGATCTCCCCCCCCCAATTATATATTTTCCCTGAACACCACAGCTACCTATTGTTTCATTTATATAATGCATTAGGATGGTTATCGTTCGTTCTGCTTGCAGCTGCATATACAGGGATATAACTGCTAACCACTTCTATGGGGAAAACATCCCATCCGTGTACTGTAATATATAGATATATGAGGAAGTGTATATAACATAGAGGATAATGTACAGGGAAGTGTGTATTATGGGACTTTACTGGGAACTAAGGGGTTCTACTGACATTAGTAAACCAGAAGAGCAAACCGCAAGTGGTTTGTCAATGTCATCTGACCTCCGTGATCTATCCCCATAATACACATGTCACTGTATACTGCTCTTTATTCATGGACCAGTATTTGTGAACCATGCGAGTTAAGGTCATACACCAGGAATACTGGATTCCAGCAATGTCCCAGAAAATAGGGAGCAACAATATATTCACACACACAAAATGTTAAAAATAGAATGATGACTTCTTCCACCACATACGAACATATCCAGGAATTAAAACTTCCTGGATTTAGGGGGAAACTTAAACTGATTTCTATAGCACCAATTAGGAATGATCTTAAGCTATTTGTAATACTGTAGGTCTTGGATCATTCAAAAGCTTCTCTTCACCTTTGAAAATGTTTTTACTACTTTTTTCTATAGCGGCACAAAAAAATCATTTCGATGCATTGGAAAGATAGACCTGTGGTCTATGCAAAATGGATCAATCAATTAACGGGGATCATTATTCTCAAAAAGAACATATCCATGACAGGAAAAACAGGAATATTTGGGAAAGAGTGATCATTGAGCTATCCAGATAAGGACAAATGCATAAAATGGTACTTTTACTTCCAGTTTGCCATTCCAGTTATAGAAGAAATATGATGCTGTGCATCTGTAGGTTGTCTTGTGTTATCTGTCCCATATGTTGTCTAAGGTCATGTTTTTGTCTGAGAGTTTGATGTTCAGTATGTGTATTGATGCTATCTGTAGGTCATCTAGTGTTGCGTACATGCACATGTCTGTGTGTCAGATATAAGTGAGATGTACAATAACCACTTGACGCTTGTAAATACTATAATACTAAATACTACTACTATAACACACAATACATGGTAAAATGACTAATTTTGATCTCAGTTAAAAGCTGCAACCCTGATTTTAGTCAATGTCATTAGGACTTCTACTGCAGTATTGAACCCTTTTATGTTGTGTAGATTGACTGTATGTGATGTCACCTTGTGTGGAGAATCTTCATGTTCAGTGTTTCTTGTTTGCAGGGAGCATGTCAGGCATAGCTTTAGTAGTTAGCACTAAGAGTACATTAAGAATCTGAGGTAGAGTGATGCGGACATGTGACCTAGGCAAGGTAATATTATCCCTTGTGTAATTAGGTTGCCATAGATGTTAACTGTTACTACCCCAGCCTTGTGGGTTCAACAAGGTTGAGGGGAGTGAGTTGTTAAAACTCCTAAAGGGGGGTTGTATTCATGCTTAAGATTAAAATATCATGAAGCCTCCACCCAAAGAAAGGTACAGTGGGTCTGTATTATTTTGCAACCCCCTTCGATGCAGTACCTCCCCCACAGGATTACGCCACCAATGAATCAATGAAACAGGACAGCAATCTCCATTAACATGCAATACTTATTACTCTCTGAATAATAGATGCCCAAACATCAATTGCAAAAAATAAAAATAAAAAAGGGCTTTATTAGGGATAAGAATAGGTCCAGGGGTGACCGGCCTGGTGGTGCTGAGGGATGAGGCACTGGACACCACATCTCGCATTACGGTGGCGATCTGGGGTCAGGAGCAACTTTGGGTTGCCAGGGGGCAGCAGGGGAGGAAGAGAATGGAGCATCCAGACTGCTGTCCTCTCCCAGGGGAGGGAGGGTTGTTGTCCCGCTCCATGGCTGCCCCCTGGTGGAGGTCGGGAGGGGGCAGCATTGGAGTTAGTGAGGCATGGGAGCGTGGGTATGTTGTGTGCACGTGCCTCCACATGTGCACACTCACACGCGAGGCAGGGGCAAGGCAAACATGGAAAATGATATGGCAACTCTTGGCTCCATGAGCTCCTGGCTGCCACACTCCTCCATGCTTCCACTACCGGTTGGGGCCCCCATTCTGGATTGTTCTCTGGGGGGGGATAGACCTCCCCTTCCTGGCCCCGCCATGGAGGGAGAGAGAATCCACGGGGGAACCCAGGGGTTCCCCAGGACCAGGGGGAGGTGGACCTGCAGAAGGGCAGTGTAGGAGGGAGTAGCCACCCAGGGCTGCCCTGGAAGAGGACAAAAAAAATAAAATAGGTCCTGGGGAATGTGACGGGGCAAATGAGGTAGCAGCATATGTGCCTAACTGATCTTCTGGTGCCCGTCTAGGCCAAGCCTGATAAACACAAGCCTTGGTTGCACTTGCTCTGCCCTCCTAGGTACATCCCAACAGCAGTACCACTGCCCTAAACCACAAATATACAATACTCTTGCTCATCTGTACTGTTGGACACTACCTTTACCCTACTAGCACCAGTAATTACACTTTTTTTAAAATAACTATTGGAGCTCCTGGTGCTTCACTGGGTATCCAGCTGCGGGAATGGTGTAGGTCTGATGAACAGTGCACATGGTTGCTGTCAGTGGTTGACTTAAATGAATACACTGCAGCAAACTTAAACCCTAATGGATATCTATTCTCAGCTGGATGGTCTTGTCTATTTTAAACAACAAACAAGAGTAGGGGTGATGGTGCTGCAGGGACAAGCAGTGGATTTACTCATGGATCCAACAACAGGCTCTCCCTTGTTCAGCAGGATGTACTGGCACTGCAGCCGTGAGTTTCTCCTCTGGTGGGTTCCAGTCTCTCGATCTCAGGCCTCTATGTTAGCATGCGAAATGGCCTCTCTACATGTAGCAGACGAAATTTTTCAGAAATCACAGGGACAGCTTCAGTCTGTGAATCCCGACCTGCACGCCACATCCTGGCATCCAGTCCCCAGTGCACTGCAACAACCAACTCCTAGTTGTGAGGATTACAGACCTGCACTCCATTAGCAATGAGTCGGGTGCTGTGACACAGCCAAGCCTCTCTGAGCCAGGAGAATGTCTGCTGGGTGGCTTCCCATGCTAACACCTCTCCTACGGTTTCACTTTTAAGCTTTTACACCACAATGTACACGCACATGATTACCTCGTTTTCATATCTGTAAGAAAAGTTCTTTCTCTGGCAGATGTGTGGTCAGTGCCTCTCTCAGCTCTGTGATCCGTCTCTCACAACAGCTCTGTGCAGACTGCTCAGGCTCCTAGAACAGCTCCTGCTGTTCTCTGGGTTGGTGCTCTGAGCTGTCGAACACTTGCAGCCAGGCTGGAGGTCCATTACTCAACAGGTGATTAGCTAACGTGACGTCACCTGAATTAACGGTGTCCTTTTTAAGTCCACAAGCCCTTTGTGGTTACGTCAGTAGGCTTCAAAGCCTGATTGGCTGCCCAGTCACACTCTGAACACACTGCCATTGTATCACAGGGTAAAGGTGATGAAGACGGCTGGCAAATTTGTAGTCCAGATAGTCCTTCCCAAAATGTCTTTATGTACAATGCTATGGCCTTTTAACATTACTCTGGGCACCAGACAAGTCCTGTGCCGGTGTGTTTAAGTGTCCAGTTCGAGCAGGATAAGAATCAGGGGATTCCAGATTCAGCCAGGAGCGCTGCTAAATTTACTATGTCAGCGGCAGCCGAAGTCCTTGATGTACCAACTGTAGGGAGCTTAAAAGGTAAGCCCTATGGGGGTATACTTGTATAGGTACAGAGATTACCAGTACATCAACGGAGGTCTTTTACTGGGGAATAAGCCTGGTCTATATTGTATGTGGATCCACGTCTTTCTCTTGTTCCTTGCATCTGCTGCCTACTCTAACCACTCATACCAGTTTTGTCCAGGGCATTACCTTCTCCAGGCCACTGCTGCACCCCTACACAAACACACTTTTCCACTACTTTAATGATTTATTACTATTCATAAAGTAATTTTTATAAATTTGTACCACTACTTTAATGTTTCAACTACTAAAATGATTTAATAATTTATTACCATCAACACAGTAAGTGTTTGTACTTTTGCTAACTTGTGTATCTTATGTTGTGTGATAAACAGAGAATAATGCTTGTGCAGGTGTGTGTTATGAGGATTTTTCACACACACCCAAGGTGTGTGATAATCCATAGACCCTGAGAGCGAAGATCTCGAGGTTTTATGAGATTATCAAACCCTGGGTGTGTGAAAAATTCTCTCAACACACACCTGCATAGGCATTATTTTTCTTAATAACTGCTGCAAGGTTTCAACAAAAAAAAAACCTAGCTGTATTTGGTGAGTGAGCATGTCTCTGAGCAGCTGCCGTACTCACACAAATACAGTGCAATGAGAGCGTGAGGAAGAAAACACCATAATAACCCTCTATTGAGTTTTTATGGAATTCAGTGGGTTATCATGGTGCTTTATCAGGAATGTGTATCCAGGCATCATAGGGGTTCACCAGTTATTATATATACTGTAGAATAAAGTATGGGTCAGTGTTTGTAATGAGAAGTTTACACACACCAGAGGGGTTAGATGCTATATAAACCCCCCCGACAGCCACAACAGAAATACTAATGAAAGATCTAGATGGAGCCTGCAGAGTTGACACAGCTCTGCTATTGATTCTGACATGCTGACATGTTATATGAGCAAAGATTAAATCACAATTCGCATAACGGCAAGCGCTAATCACCGAAAACAAAGTTGGCGATCAGCAGTACGCCGAACACAACATGTGCTACAATAGAAAGCCATACCACCTATGTGGGGGAGCCATATACACTTGCTTTTCATGTGGGGACTATGCCCCTAGCACCCCCCAACTAAATATAATCAACTCCGGGGGGGGGCGGACACTGGGGGAGGAACGAAAACATGGGAGGGGGTGACCAGTGCGAGACGGACAACCCGGGGGGTGGGAGACAACCTCAAGGTATGAATATAGACAATTTTTAATGTTTTGAAGTTTGTAGAGTAAAACACACTGTCCCAATGATGGGGACGGGTACTTGGTAATAATTTATTTCAAACTTGAACAGAGTGATAGTAGAAAATGTAGTTAAACAGAAGTGAATGACAATGTATTACTACGTTGGATCTCACAAATCACCATTTGTAACATGGAATGAACTACTGATCTCTGCAATAAACTTGAAGTTTAAAAAAAAAAAATCAAAGTGCAAACGTCACAAAAGTAAAACAATTCAAACACACAAGATGCAGTTCGGAACCCAGATCCTTTCACTTCCCAGGCGGTGGCTGTAACCACGACGCCAGGGGGTCAGCTCTGCAGTGCCTCATTCAAATTCCTCAACTTACCCTACCTATTCACGGACTCTTCACTGGGTACATATTACCATTTACTATATTGTCCCTCCACAGTCGCTATTCATTCCCCCTCGCTTTTGTTCCATGGTTGCTGTTTCTCCGGGCATGCAAGTGAGTCGCTCAATTTGCGCCGCCCATCTGAGAGATGCCGGTGGGGGCATGGAATGAAACTGAGAAAATGGAGATACAAAAAAGATTCCTGAGAGGGAAAAAAAGTTACAAGTAAAAGTAATACTACTGTTTTTTTTTTCTAACTTATTTTATCATCCTGGTTGCAGGCAGGGCCTTCCTCCACCTACTGCCAATATGCCCATTTCTTGTCCTGCTGAAATCCTGTTACCAGTCCTCCTGGGACCGCCAGCCCACTCGTGACACACCATGGTGCTGCCCCCCTGGCTTACCCCCCAGGGCCGATATATACCCTCAGCTCCATGGCATCTGTTCCCCACATTCATCTGACCACCCATGGTGAAGGTGAAGGCTGGTGGTGTCCCCAGGGGATGGCAGCTTGGATCCAGTGTAGGACAAGGCAGGCTGGCAGAGAATCCATCCTCCAAGCCCTGCACCTGATTTTTCCAGTTTTCTCCCTGCCGCCCCTCCCCCTCCGCACCAGGTGCGCGCATAGTAATTGGCTCTGGCAAGGCCCGACACAGCCAACCCATTGGTATGCTCCAATGGTCTCATCCCACTGTCATGCATCTCGGTACACCACCTGTGGTCACCCAGGTGACAGGAATTCAGTGGGATGCGACACCCTCCCCCCTGGAGGAGTAGAGCGTCCTATGGGGTGCTCGCTCCTCCTCGCCCAGCCCTCTGATGGCCCAGGCTCGTTCAGCAATTTCACATTTCTGATCACAGGAAAATCATTCATTAGCCACAATTGTAGTTCACACAAGAAATGCACACCCCAACCTCCACCATGACCAAGATCCTAAACCCCCCCCCCCCAACTTCATACCAGCATTAGAAAGAAATACAAGAGGCAGAGGGGTAACACTCTAGTGCCAGCAGCAGCAAGCATACCATCCTGGCCACTAGAGACCCCTAAAAGATTAAATGATTTCAGAAGCACAATTTGCATATGAAGAGAAATTGTAAGGACAACAATCAAAGGCTTTGTTTGAGGACTGCCAAAAAAAGGGACTCAAGAAACTCCTGCCAAGTACTTGTCATGGTTTGAAGAGCAAAATACAAATGCCAGTAGTTGCTCATTAGCAAGCTAGTTTAACAGCAAATATAAAATGGAATAGGAGAAAATCCTGAAAGTGGGTTGGCTGAAGCAGTGTCTGAGCCATGATGACGATAACAGCACTATATTATCTCAGGTCAGAACTAATTAATTAACATTAGAAAGCTAAGAGCAAGATTCTAGTGATCTGACAGGTTAGTCAGAGGGCAGTGATGTGTGCAGTACCATAACCACTGCTACAAAACAACATGGAGCAAAGGGAGGAAGTGATTGGCAAAACAACATCACGTGACTGTGCGGTAAGATTGGTCCTACCACACGGCTAGTTGTTAAATCAAATTAGCAGTTGTTTCTCTCAACTTAAAAAACATGTCACTAATTTTTCTTTTTTTATTTGTGTTTATGCCAGTTTTTGTAATGCTGGCACCCCCATTCAACCCATTGCAAACTTGCTGGTCTACTTCCCATCCTGCTACTCCTGTCTACAAGCCTGGCTATCACATGGCTTACCCCTTGTGGCAGGGCTGGCAGGTGGGTGGACTGACCTACTAGTGAAATTGCACCTCACCCACACTGGTAGGAAGCATAGGACCAGGGAGTACCCAGACCAACATCCTGCCACCACGGAGGGTTTTTTCCATACCATTTTCTCTCTATGAGTATGGGCTACAAACTCAGTGTGCTGATGCACAGCTTTGCCCAGAAGCCCCTACCTCAGACACTAAGGTCCTTCTACTGCACAGCCACCTGTAGTCACATGGGTGCCAGTAAACTGCGCTGAGGCCTGAACCCCACCGCCTGGAGGAGAAGGAGAGTATACTCTGCAACACTCAATCCCCCTCACCCCAGCTCTGACAATCTGAGCTCAGGGCAAGAACCATTGCCGCCGCTGAGGCAAGGGGCAGCGCTAACACTATGCTGTTGGGTCAGCACAAAAAAGCATTTTATATGTGCGATGACCCACTCCAGGTACAGCACTTCCCTAGTGGTCGATGTCACTTGGCTGCACCTTGTGCCTCACATCACCCACCTAATGAGTGCAGTAACCATGAGAAAGCTGCTTGCAAGTTGTTTGGGTGTGGGTTTCATTTACTTATTCCTTTTTTTTTTTTTTTGTCTAATCCGTTAGAGTTGGCAGAAGGAAACTGTAGAGAGCAGCGTTTCCGGTAGCACTATGCCTTGTCAAAACTGATGCAGAGTGAACAGAAAAGAACACCACCGGACCTTTAATAATTCCTCAGTATGTCATTACCAAAATATATATTTTTTTTAAACATCAAGTCTTTCTTTACGTGCTGGAATTCAGTATGCAGTGTATGGAGAGGACAAGTAGGAAGGGGTACTTGGAGCACGAGTGGGTCAGTGCAACTGTTAAATCTGGAAATAATGGGAGTTCTAGAAAAGCCGCAGGTCTCTTACTGCTGCTAAATGATTTCTGCAGTATTTTATTTATTAATCTGATATTCCAGGGAGAGAGAGATTATGCAGCAAGACTCAGCTGTACAGTGTCTGAGCGATCAAGTGGCAGCCTTCCGGGAGTGGTGGGGTTGGAGTGCAGTTCATGTTGAGAATAAACTGTAACTGTGTGTTTAAAAAAGCACGCTAAAAAAAACCCAGTACTGACAGCAGGAGGAATTGTGGCTTCTTTAATTTATAATTGACCAAACTGCATGCTACAATTGTGTGTTAGGATTTGGGGGAATATCCGTAAGCAGGAAACTAAATGGAAGTTATTTTATTTTATTTTTTAATTCTGTACAGGAGCCAGTATCTATTTAATGCATTGCATCCTGGTTTAGAGAACTTGTTTTTACCTGTGTATTGGACAAATCTAATGTACAGGTATCGACCACTCAGAACACAGGATTTTTTCCTACCCATTTTATAATGTTCCACATGTAAGACTTCAACTCCTGACTCAACTATCTTGGGAACTGAACTGTTGCCTCCATATGAACAATAAATGCCCTCAAAGATGCCCTTGCAGTAGCTAGTTACTAGTACTGAAAAGCAATTTTTTTTAATAATGTATTATCAAGGAAGAAAGGGTTACTCACCTGTAACTGTAGTTCTAGGAGTGGTACATGGTATACATCCACACGCTGACAGTTTCACTGGAAGGGCGATGATTAGTTGAAACATTTCACAGGCTAAGCTCCTCCTACTGCTCGGACGGATATCTCCCCCGGCTTCACCCCGTGATGCCAAATCTCACACGCTGGAAGCAGGATCTTGTGCCACTTGCAGGGATGCCGGGTGGGTTGCGTGGATGTGTACCATATACCACTCCTAGAACTACAGTTATAGGTGAGTAAACTATTCTTCTAGGGACATGGATATGGTACACGAGCCGCACTCTGGCAGACTCCAAGCAATTCTCTGGGAGAAGGGGACAAGGTGCACACCTCTACTGGGCAAACAGACACTGGAAAACCAAGGTCCCAAAACCCACATGCTGGTGTGACTGAAGGTCGATGCAGTACTGGGAAATGAAAGTGTGTGCCGACTTCCAGGTAGCAGCCCTACAGATTTCCTGTATGAGGAGGATATCCTGGGAAGCAGTCACCAAGGCAGTGGTATGTCTGGTGGAATACGCCCTAATCCCAACGGAAGACTTCTGTCCAACCATCTATAGCAGAGGTCGACGCAATATGTGATCCACCTTGAATCATCCAGTTTGCTGCCAGTCTGCCAGATCTAGCTTCAGTGTAGGTGACAAACAGCTGGAGAACCTGCCCCCGAATCCCAGCCATACGCATTACGTAACAGGAGAATGTTCTTCGCAGGTCCAGGGCATGGAGCCAGTGGTCAGCCCCTGGGGTTGGTAAAATATGCTGGTAAGTTAATCGCTTGGTTAAGGTGAAACTCCGATACCACCTTCAGGAGGAACTTTGGGTTGGGGCGAAGGATGACCTTGTCCCTGTGGAAGATCAGATAGGGACAGTCCATAGAGAGTGAGTCGAGGAAACTGCTAAATATAATAAAGACATTGAAAACTTCTAAGTAACAATTCGCTAATGGCACAGAGAAAATCCTAAGCAGAGCACAAAGGAGGTGACCTGTACTTCCAGTGGAAAGAAAGATCTGACATCAGAGGGTGGAGTTAGGGGATATATCCACCTAGGTGTTGGGAGGAGCTTAGATTGTAAACTTTCTGGCCAATCATCGCCCTTCCAATGGAACTGCCAGTGTGTGGACAGTGTACACATCCATGCCCCTAGAATACATTTTTTTATGTTCAGTTTTCCTCCCCAGAGATAATGACACATCTTGGTAACCTATCCTAAAGGTCTACATAAAAAGCATTTGACTGCCCCAACTGGCCCCATGGTGCTTTGTTTATCACATCATAGTTGTACCATGACAATAGACTGTGATGTCACAAAAAAAAACAATAGTGAGATTAGCTGGGGATAGTCTAAAGCTTTTTGAAAGACAGTATAAAAAGTGCTATATAATGTATGGTAAGTGCCTATTAACCACCATAATCAGCAGTTACACAGCTTTGTTATGCACTGTTTAGAATTTTAAAAGTTGTTAACCACACTTCAAACTTCCAAACAGTGGTAAAACAAAAAAGAATGCACCAGAGTTCCATAATTCTCACACATAGAATGTAAACAGTGTTTTTTTTGACCATACACTATAAAAGATGATGGCTGGTTATCGGGTGACAACCACACTGAAATCACCTCTCGTGGTTGCTAGGGCTACAGTAAACCTCTAGAGCTGCGCTCTCGAGGGTTAACATGTTGCCCTAGCAACCACTCGAGGTGATTACAGTGTGGTTATCACCTGATCCCCAGCCATTATCCTCTATATTATCTGAACTATTTAGCAAACCAATAACAGATAAGCAGTTTTTTCAATTAGAATTACAATTTTATTTGTATTTACTAGGATATAGCCCCAAAATCCAAAGGAATGTCCCCTTGGTAAAAATCATTATTATGCATAACAGCATGGCTACAACCTAAGGGCCATTAGAAATAGAGGTCTAACTGTATCAAGTGTCCAGTGACCCGATATTCAAAAGTTTGTGCAGATGCTAGCTGGTGTTTACCCGTGCAAACCGGGTTTTACGCTGGAGCCCAATATTCAAAAGGCTTGGTTGCAAGCAAACCGCGTTAGTGCCCACGTAAACCAAAATGGGGGAAGGGTAAGCAAATTGAGGGTTGGTGACAGGAATATCGGCACAAGCCGATATTCAGTGGATTTGCACCGTGCAAAAGGGTTTATCACAGCCCTTTTGTGCTGCACAAACACTGCAGATCAAAAAAAACTTCTTATTCTGCACAACCCTAGCGGCTGCTGGAGATAATGCAGCCAACTAGCTGGCTGGCCGCTGGGGGAGTACAACTGCCCCTGTGGTAAGTGGCACCCCCCCCCGAATCACCAGCCTGTAGTTACAAAAACACTCCTTGGTGCTAGTGGTCCCCCCCCCCGATCACCAGCTCAATGTTTAAATAAAACTTCCCTGGTGCCAATAGCTTCCCCGATCCACATATGGCGACTTATTTATAGGACAGGGTGCATCACCATGTCCTATAAATAAGTCGCATGCTCCTTGCCTGGACATACGGTGGCCGGCCGAGGTGGTGTGAGGAGGGCTGCGCCGGTCACCATATATGCGGACACATGACCCTGAGGATACTGGTAATGGGAATGGGAATGAGAGTTGGTGCCGTGGTGGGTGGGGCACTAGATGCAGGGATTAGAGATGTGTGACCGTAGGTACTGTGGATTGGAGCCAGAGGGAGACTACTGGGCACCCGAGAGTTAAGTTACACTATGGGCTAGCGACTGGAGGGATGTGGGGGACCACTAGCACCAGGGGATTTTTAATATAGCTGGAGATCAGTTGGGGGGTGAGTTTTATTTAAACATCAGGCTGCTGATCGGGGGGGGGACACTAGTACCAGGGATAGCTACAGAGGTCTTGAATCAGAGAAGGGGGGGTGGTGCAACACTAACCTGTCTCCACTACCCATGGAAATGGGCCCATAATAGGCATGCAGATGGCCCCATAGTGCCTTGCATGCCCAATGGACTCATATGCCCGGGTCCCTTTGAAAACTGCAGATAGAGCTCTGGTACTATCCACTCTTGAAGCCCACTTCGGGAGCCAGGTCTGGGCAGTGCTACTTGACTTAGCGCTGACCCAACATGGCCCTATACATAGTTGGATAGCACTGATGCCCTATCTGACTGAATATAGCATCCGTGGACCCCTGTGGAATTGCAAAGCGCAGCACAAACCTTTGCGTTCCACTTTGTACTTTTCTGAATATTGGGGCCCAAGAACTCTTACAGTAAACGTATCTCTAATTAATACATTCCAGAGACCTGGAATGAACTGTCTCCACAACCTGAAGTACAGACAACATTACAAGATTTAAAGTGATTTTCCAACTTTATTTACATCAGCTACCACTCACAAATTCTGGTAGCTGATGTTTGCAATTGTCACCCTAGCTGCTTTTCATAATTTTATTCCAAGTCCTTATGTTTGTGGAAGAGATCGTAGTTTGGGCCTAGCAGGTGGCTAACTGCTCCCTTCCACTTTCCGATAGCACTGACACGATCAGGCGTGTAATGGCATGTGATCACGTAATGACGTGTGACCAGGGAGAGCATGGGGGCATGCCCCATTGAAATGAATGACCTCCATTTCAATGCCATTTTATGCATAAGAATGGCCAGTTGGAGATTAATGGAGGCCACCTCTTGATTGACAGAGCCCTTGTTAGTTGAGGGAGTGGCCTCCATTAATCTCCAACTACCCATTCTTATGCATAAAATGGCATTGAATGGAGCCCCATTCACTTCAATGGGGGGGGGTCCCCCGCACTCTCCCTGGTCACATGTTATTACATAGCTGAGCGCAGGAGCGTGTCAGCGCTGTTGGGAAGAGGAAGAGATCAGCTGGTCACCTTGTAGGGCCAAACTACAATCGCTTCCACAAACATAAAGACTTGGAATAAAATTATGAAAAGCAGCTGGGATGACTGTCGCAGGCATCAGCTGCTAGAATGCATGAGTAGGGGAAAAAATCTTGGATAATCCCTTTAAGAGTGCCTTAGATACCAAACTGGTGGAAACTTGCATGTGTGATTAATACACATTGAGTACACAAACCCAAAACCAAACCTCATCTCTTTGCACTAGCACAACCAAGGTATGTAAAAGAACAGTATAATATCATCTCTTCTTCCACATTTAAATCTAGACCATTAGTAACATGTTTAGTGAAGGTACGTCTGTACAAACTCAACTAGTGTGTTGTTAAAAGTGTTTCTGTCTGAATAATGTTTTTATGTTGCAATAATGTAAAGTCGTATATCTCTGGGATGAGCGTACTTACTAAATACTGGAATTGTAACATGTCTTTTCTTTTAATGTAACATGTAGCCTCCCACAGGACAACTTTGTAAAATAGGGCTCCTTTGAGTCCTAAAATGATTTCCATAAAAATATCCATTCATCTAAGCAACGCTCATTTGTGATGATGTCCTGGAAGGACTGAAGAGCAAAATAGTAAAATTAAAAACCAAAACACTTAATGGCCTTTTTCCTGGTGGACTGAGGACTTGCCTGAGGACTGCCATTTTGTAATTGTTTTTGTTTGGTTAATATTTTCTTTTTCTAGCTTTCCCCTCGACCTGGGAACCTCCTTCCATCACCCTGGTGTCCCTTTCTTCTGCCTGTTGAATCCCTGGGTCCGACACTGCTTTCCTGCCTTTGCTCACTCCTATCTCTGGACCCCTGGCTTGTCATCCACAGGCAGGAGCTTGGAGGAGGACCAGGCCTCAGAGAAGGATACTATGGGATGCCAGTGAGGAGGAGTTGGGCCAGGCAGCCCAGTTTGGTGTTTTAGGACGAGGGGAGTAAATGTGTCCCAAATCTGCTCCTCATTTTTTACCCCATAACCCCACCCCTTAACACAGCCATAGGGTAACCAATTTCTAAATAAATAAATAAACCTAACTGTTGTAAATAAATAGTTTGAAGCCTTTTAGTTTGGCAGAGGCCTACACTTTTAAAAGCAATGAAGTGCTTCATAATAATAGAAAGCCCTGCCATGCACTGGATTACCTTGTGGTAATCACCCCCCTCCCTGAACAGCACTGAACTTCATCTCCTGCCATTTGGCAGGGGAGTGGCAACAGCTTACCACACAGTAACCCACATTCAACCACAACATACCACTTAAATGAATGCCTGTGAAATCTCTCTCTCTACCACAACGTGCTGCTTAAATGAATATCTGTGAAATCTCTCTCTCTCTGCCACAACGTGCTGCTTAAATGAATATCTGTGAAATCCCTCTCTCTACCACAACGTGCTGCTTAAATGAATGCCTGTGAAATCTCTCTCTCTACCACAGCGTCCTCCTGCTTAAATGAATATCTGTGAAATCTCTCTCTCTACCACAACGTGCTGCTTAAATGAATATCTGTGAAATCTCTCTCTCTACCACCACGTGCTGCTTAAATGAATATCTGTGAAATCTCTCTCTCTCTCTACCACCACGTACTGCTTAAATGAATGCCTGTGAAATCTCTCTCTACCACCACGTACTGCTTAAATGAATGCCTGTGAAATCTCCCCCCCCAACCGTAACACATACTCAGCTTCTAGCTTCCTGATGGTGAAGCATTGAGGTATACACAGCACCGCTATGAAATACTACAATGCCATGAGTTGCGATGGCACTGCATGTTGGGTCATCATATGAAGGCAGCAGTCCCTCTGTTGGGTATCAAAGAAATCACCAAACCTTTAAATGTACAAAATGTTCACTGAATGAGCTCTTATCTCAAAATATGACTGAGATAAAGCTACCAACTTTCCAAGGCCTAAAGCTGGGACAGTTCATCCTGACCATGACCCCCCACCATGTCACTCCCACGGGCACCACCACAGACGACGCTGCATACAAGCAATAACATTTTGCTGCTTGCTCTGGCCATGCCGCCCCACAGTAACACCAGTAGCAAACATCCAGATTAAAACAATACATCATTTTGCTGCCGCAAGTTCCAAATCATGATGTACAGAAAGTTCATTGGAAGTAAACCTGCGTTAAATTGTGATCAGACATTCAAGCTGCATGTATTGCTCCTCCTGACAGTCACATCCAACCCGCTTACACTCACCTCATTTGCTGAGCAAACTTCACTTCAGTGACTCCCACCACCGCACCAGATTGTTTTCACACACTTCCCTACAGCTGATCAGGTTCGGGTACCTTAATTCACTGCTGCCGATCTCTTCTCTGTCTGGAGTCCCTCCGAGCTACTGGCAGGCAGACGTCCACATGCGCTTGTTTGGACTACTACCCAGTTTAATCTAACAGGAAGGAACATGCTTTACTGTGCTCCCACCGACGTGCTTGTGGTACAACACAGGCGCAAAGGTTGAAGTTGCAAACTGATGTCCAGTCTGAGTAGTGCCACAGTGGTGCTGAAATAACTGTCACTCATGGATTAGCAGTCAGCAAAAAAAAAAAAAAGAAAAAGGTACAAAACCGGGACACATAAGCAAAAACCGGGACAAAAGTGACATTTTGCAAAACTTGTGGGGACACTGGGACATGCTGCCTAAAATAGGGACTGTCATGGGAAAATAGGGACTGTTGGTAGCTTTAGACTGAGAGAAAGAAGTTTAAAATTCATAATACTTCCTTAGGGCATCAAGCCCAACTATACAGGTAGCTGGTAGCTTATTTTAGACTCATTTAAAGGAGACAGAAAACACTGCAGCATTGCCAATTCAGTTTTACTTACCCCTGTTCTCTTTCTGTATTTGTGTTTTCCCCTTTACTGCCTCCCTGGACTTTAAAATTAGTTCTATGCGTAGCCTTGTACTGCACCAGTGTACATGCTACAAGCAGTGACCTCAATGTTCGCAATCATTCAGTAGCTTTTGATGCTATCACCACTACCTGCATAGACTGCTACTCTAATGAAAAACAGAGCAGATTCTCCGTGCACTCTTATTCCATCAAAGTAGCAAGCTATGGCAACAATAGACGCAAACAACTGATTTCAACACATGATGTCACTGGTTGGAGTTTCTATAGTGATGTAATATGGGGGTCCACATACAGAGCTCGATTTAATGACCGGGACAAAAAATAAGAGGAGGGTGGGAACATATGAATTTTGAATGCTTCTATTCCCTTTTAAATTATTCAGCGGGGTGGACATACAAACCAGGCACAATATATTTCATATGGCAGTTGATTCAAAACATGAAAAACAGTTGCTTTTATAGACTGCATACAGTCCTACTATTGTAAATTTTATTGTCTGTTTTACTAAATACAGCAGTCATTAACAAATAAAAGTTATTTATTTTTTTAAATGCTCACAGTGTCTTATTTCTTCTTCCCCTGAGATGTCTCTGCTCTCCTTTGGAAAATGACTAGTGAGCTTCACACTGTGGGAAACCTTCTCTAATGCCCAGGGGTAACACCACAACTCTCCCTGAAATCTCGCCAAGTTGGTTCTTAGCTGGACTGGGCCTCTCAGTCACGGCTCAAGAGCAGCTGAGGAATTGAGCGGGGCACCCTTACCAGAAGCAACAGAGCAGCACCTGGCAGACATGGAGAACAAGGCAGCACCACTGACATTCATGCATGCACGTCTCTCCCCTTTCATTGTCACCCCCTCCCCATTCCTTGGGGAAGTCCCAAATCCATTTCCAACTGCACAGCCTCCAGATGCTGAAAGCACTTCCACTGGCTCTGCACTGCATGTCAGACAATGAATCCGTGCCACTGCAGAGAATTCCACTCTTCCCGCCTGCAGGAAGATGAGAAGAGCATCTTTTGGGATGCAAGAACCTACGCCTGCCAGTCCATCATATTTTTTTCTATGTTTGGGTCACAAACCCAAACACTGGCATGGCAAAGAGGAGCTAGGACTTGAACTTGATCAGAAATCATACCCTAATCTGACACTGCAATGTAGTATTGGTGGTGGCGGAGGGAGCCTGCTGTGCTGTTATAGGATATGATGTTAAACCCAGGTTCTTCTCTGGTACTACTCCAAAAGTAAGTTAAACACCCTTTGGCTTTATATTAAAAAAAAAAAAAAAAAAAATGATGAGGAATATTCCCCTATTCCTGACAACTATTCTCTCTCTGTAAAATGTTTCTTTCTGTACTACACAAAGACTAATCTGAGTCCTCAAGTAAGCAAGCAACCATTTACAGTGCATCTCGTTTGAAACTATTTTCTTCAAACAAAACCAAATTAAACAAGCACATTGTGCTGGATGGTATTTAAACAAGCTGCTTCACAGACAGGGCAGGTGGGGACTCTCTCTCTCTCTCTCTCAATGAGCATGCTATTGTAGCTGGCAGTTAAAAAGAGACGCAGTATAATGTAGTGGTCTTGAAATCGACAACAGGACTACTCCACAGGGACAGGGCAGTCCTACAAGTTAACTTCCTTTTTATGTCCTGTCTGTCCTTAGTTCACCAGCTACAAGCCTTTAATGCTGATGTTTGTAACCATGAATAATTCAGGACTATCCATGTATACTCCCTGGATCAGGCTGGATTAAAAAAACTGCCATGTTGAAATTGTCTGTGTAGTTTGCAATATGGTACACACTACTGTAGTATACTTTATTTTCATATAGCTTTTTAACCGGTGGCAACCCCATCTCCTCCCAGCCGGCCCTCACCTCCCCCACAGCAGTCCTGGTACAACTCCCCTACAGATCCTTCCCCGCCCACCCCATGGTGGCACTGGAGAGGGAAGGCCATCCCCCCCCCCCGCCACCAGCCAGATAATCCTGAGTAATGTCAGGCATCCCAGCTGGCAATGCAAGCCCAGGGAGGTGGGTGGAGCAGTGGTCTGCTGTCGAGTCCCATTTTCTGCTCTGTGTCCCCTCACCATGGTGCCACATCAGGACATGTGCATGGAGGCACGCATCCTCTGCGGAACTCCAGCACCTCCCTTCAAGTCACTCTACTGCCTGCACTACCACTGGGCCTCCACTCGGTGGCAGTCAAAGGTCGAGTTGACTGGACACCCCTTCCCAGGAAAGGGGACCAGTCCCTGAGACACTCAATCCTTCCCTGCCTCGTCGATCCCCGGTAACCTGTACTCATTCCCAAACATGGGTCGCTGGCATGCCAGGAGGTAAGGCAGTGAATGCCTCAGCCCTCCACGCCACTTGGTCGGCTTACTGTAACATACTTCTGATCTAAAATGGCATGCCAGCTGCAGTAAGCATGTGACATCAGAACTAATGCCCATACAATGTAGTGGATGGTAGCTGGAAAAAGTTTATATGAAATTAAAACTCTCAAGTTGCAGCCCGAAAACAGGTCTGGTTATTCCAATAACTCCAAGCTGTGATATTCTATTTTTATTCTTAAAGAGCATCAGTTTTGGTGCTTTAATTAAGCCCCATGTTAAACTTTAACTACTCTGAACTGAATCAGTCCACTTTGCAGAGTTTTTAGTTCCCAAAATATTTTAGGGGAAGGGATTGTAATTTCTCCTAAGCAGTCTGATCCTGTTCCCTTCCTGATGCAGATTGTAGCCAGCTCCACCACCGTGCCATCCCAGCGCTCCCATGTTTTATGACATAGAAGTTTGTAGAGCGTGAGGGTGCACTGCATTGATTAGAATGGGAGTGGAGTTTACAATATATTTAGCATTTAGAGGGCCACCAGAGTCAAATTAAAACTGCAGCTCAACTAACGAGGCTCTTGTTGAGCTGAAGTTTTGATTGGACCCCCATGGCCCTCTAAAATGATAAATAATATATTGTAAACTCCACTCCCATTCTAATCAGTGCAGTGCACCCTCACGCTCTACAAACTTCTACATCATAAAACCTGGGAGCGCTGGGATGGAGCTGGCTACAGTCTGTACCAGGAAGGGAAAGGGATCGTGCTGCTCAGGAGAAATTATGGTCCCTTCCCCTAAAGTATTTTGGAACTAAAAACTGCGTAGTGAACAGTTTCAGTCCAGAGTAAGCAAAGTTTAAATATGGGGACTTATGGGGTTGCTAAGTAATGAGCACGAAGGTTGCTCTCTGAGGTTATTATGTAGTGAATTTCGTGCTCATGCATAGTGCCAGACTGACGGCACTAGAAAACTGTACGCCTTGGTTTAGCCACATGACAGAAGCAGCACAGGCGTTGAGAGTGCAAGCTTTCCCATGCTGCGCCACCAATGTTGCTCATCTCTCTGAAAGAGGGACCAACATGTAAGTGAGAGGGTAGCTCAGACTCCACTCAGTTCTTTACTTCTCATGTGAGACCGCTAACAAGGTGCCCATTAGTGCAAGTTGTGTTGGTGGTTTTTGGTTGTGGGTATTTGACTAGGAACTGAATTTGGGCCATCACAAGTCATTTTATATAGGCCACTGAACTGCCCTCAGGTAATGATGGCTTTTGGCCTCTACTGACGTGGGATGGATTTATACTAGTGACCCAGAGGTGAAAGGCTCCTTAACCCACTACCAATCCACCGAGCCCTTCAGTTCACCAACAGCTATTATAGTCTACCAAACTTGTATTATTCTGTGCAGTAACTTATATTAAAGAGGCATTCCAGTCATCAGTAAGATAAAACACAAAATGCTAGTTGGCATCAGCAGAACTCAATTACAAAACAACCCAAAGCGGTTTGGGATTTGGGATCATTTTTTTCTTTATTATTAAAGGGACAGTGTCTATTTCTGCACACAGCCCAATGTGGGCCCTATGAACCTAATGAGGTTGTTGAGAGTGTCTTAAACACAGAATTTAACTCTGTGTTTTAGAGTTCCTAATGAGGTCAAACTGCAAAAAACATAATATATATACACAAAATCACACATACCTCCATAATGCAAAGCACCATGGACTGTATATGCAAATCATCACCAAATGTTATGCTGGTTCAACTTTAAGCAGGAATGCATGGTATCAAAAGGCCTCTCACACAGTCTGCAAAGAGTGCCAACCAAAAACACAGACATGTGTTTCATCCTACCAGGACTCATCAGTATGCCTTTTCTGTTTGACACCCCAGTGGAATGAACCAGCTACCCTAAGTTGGTCTATCTGGGTTGGGTTGTGGTGAACCCAATAAAAACAAAAAACAAGCTAAAAGATGAAGAATCTTAGTGTGTGTGTGTGTATATATATATATATATATATCTTCAGTACAGCAGTGCAGTACCAGAATAATTTACATGCTGGGAATGCACTCAGACGTGAATGGGGTGCCATTGTTTTGATTTACTTAATATTATCACACCCACACACCAAGATGGCACCCTGTGTTATAATTGTTTTTAAATGGGCCTTGTTGGGAGGTCTTCAGCACAGAATTATATGCTATGTTTAAGCCACTGTGAAGCTACTCTCTCAGCTCCGTTTCAAATAAACAGATTCAGATTTTTATTTTATGTAACATATACAAAACATACAATTTATCACATGGACAATACTTGAAAACTAACAACTTACAGTTTTTTTTTTTTTTTAATTACAGCTGCTGTTTCTATGCCTTCCCCCCCCCCCGGCTCCATCCCCCAGAATTACCGGGGCTTACTTTATGCCTGGCCCAGGAGCAGTGCCTGCAGGAGTCAGGTGTCAACTTGCCACTGGGGATTTTTTTTCTTTTGCCACTTTGCGCCTGTGCACCCGTGCGCGGCAACTGTCTCCACCTCCGTGGGGCAGCCAAGCACCCTGGGCAGGGCGAGACCCTCCTAGCTGTGCCATTCTTGCAGCAGACCCCCAACCCCAAGGAAGGAGAGCTGTGCGCTCAATCCTTGCCTCCCTGCTGGCCCCGTAACCACTCGAGTACATTCCCAAACCCGGGTCGCCAGCGTGGCAGGAGGTGTTGCATCCAGTGCTTCAACCCTCAGTGCCACCGAGCCGGTCAACTTACACTTTTTTAAAATGCCCCCACTACATGCCCAGAATAGTAAACATTTTATGTGCAAATTTAGCTATGGCGAAATCATTTGCTTTTTTCTCAGAACATAGTAATTCCTCAATTTTCATATCTATTACATCCTGCTCATTCGTAATGCATGGTAAAATACATAATAAATAGAGGAGCTGAGCAGGGATGCCTCTTGGCACTGTGTTTATTTAACATATATGTGAACAGCATTTTGAAAGACATTTCAGAACAGGAATCAGATGCACCTAAAATGAAAAATAAACAATGTCATATTCTTGCTTACACTGACAAGGTGATTTTATTGTCAGTTTCAGCAATAGGTTTACCAAAAAAGATCCATAAATTTGGAGAACTTTGTGAACATCTACCAGTAAGACTAAAACTATACAAAATCAAGGCTGTCATTTTTGGGAGTAACAGACCAAGATCTTTTTATTATGGAAGAGATACAATTGGAATAGTAAATGAGTACACTTATTCTGTAACACTGACTAACAATGGAAAATGGTCAAAACATATAAAGATTCAACATAATAAAGGGAGACATAAAGGCTTTACTGAAGTTTAATCAGAAATATGGGGAAACTCTTTAAATGCAGCACTAGTTACTGGGGAGTTGAAAAAATAAATCTGGTCTTATATGGAGCAGCAGTGTATGTGTGTGTGTGGGTGTCATGCGACCCCAAAAGAGCTTGACATACCACTGTCATTATACTAAAAAGCTTTGTTTAAAGTTCTTCAGTCTACAGCCACAGCTGTTGTATCACAATTAGGGAGAGAATAAATATATATATATATATATATATATATATATATATATATCAGTCTCCCAAGTAAAGTTCAATGTTTTTATCGTACTGGCTGAAAATCATTAATAAATAAACTGCGACTGCAATGCTTGAAAGAAAAAAAACTACCTCAATGAACCTTGATGTACAATCAGTGGTTAAAATCCTTGATATATGAACTAGAAAACATCAACTCAAAGCATTTATTGTAGGATTTCATGAGAAACATTAGTATTTCAATGTTATACAGGAAATAAATCAAAACCAAACTATGTCAAAGAGCTCAAATTAATGACGTGCATTTGATGAGAAAAGGCAAGGCAACTCCATGGTGTGAAATAAATAAACTATCACATGCCTTGGAAGATTATCCTTTATTACCACTGTCACCAGAGACTAGGAGTGTCATCACTTTGGCAAGGCTGGCCTTTCTCTCAATGAAAATTATATAAAACTGAAGTAACAAAAATATCCAATCCTCAGTGAAAGATTTAGAATGCCAATTGCGAATTGGGCTTTGAGGAAACTATTTTTCGTATTACTGTCCGGGGTCTTTTATACAGCTAATGGAGAAAATGTTTTCTGGGCAATAAGTTTAAAATATATTGAAATCAGTTATATGATATTCTCTTTATTCAGGGCTGGCCTGTGAGCATGTAGTACTCTTAAGCAAACTTGAAAATGCCCCCCAAAAAAAAAAAAAAGAATTATCTCTCAGTAGTTTTATTTAACTGCAGTGTATTTTGCACCCCTACTGCTGGTGCCCTCGGTTACTACGTAGTTTACCCATGCCTTTAGGCTGGCCCTACCTTTATTCTTCTCCATCCTACAACTGTTTTGGAAGCTGAAGCTTTTGCTAACTTTTTTATAATGCATTTATCAGCAAAAGAAACAAATATGAGGATGTAAACAAACTGGATAGACTCGGTGAAGAAGGTATTCTTGGCTCTTTGAGCATTTTCTTGCAAAGAGATTAGGAATTAAGCTCCCTGGGAATAGGCCCAAACCCCTTGGGTTCACCTGATTATTTTACGTGCTGAAGTTAATAATCAACAGAGAATAATGCATAGCCAACTGTGGGTTATCAAGGCATAAATTAAGTGGGTTCGCATTGCAGTTTGCGACCCAAAAACCGCAAATCGCGAGTCAATTGTAGGCTTGATTAGCAGTCACTGCTAATCATGTCAGATACATAGATACATAGACAGTGTCGGCAGATAAGGGCCTATGGCCCACCTAGTCTGCCCATTTGAGCTTGTAAGTTCAGTTTGTTTTCCTAGAAGTCTATTTCCCCTTACCCCTGACCTCTAGAATTCCTTTATGTCTATCCCATGCATTCTTAAATCCCATGATTGTTTCAGCCCCCACCACTTCCTCTGGCAGGGTGTTCCACCTTGTCCACCACCCGCTCTGTGAAGAAATTCTTTCATGTTTCCTCTGAATGCCCTCCTCCAACTTCATCCCATGCCCTCTAGTCCTGAAACATCTTTTTCGCTTAAAAATAGTGTTTTCCTGCACCCTGTTCCTCCCTGTAAGATACTTGTATGTCTCTATCATATCCCTCTCCCTCCTCTCCTCCAGGGAGTACATGTTCAGTTCCTTCAACCTGTCTTCATAGGATTTGTGATGCAACCCATGCACCATCTTTGTTGCCTCCTCTGAACCTTCTCTACCCTGTCTATGTCCTTACGAGGTATGGTCTCCAGAACTGTACACTGTACCCAGGTGGGGCCTCACTAGTGTCTTGTATAGCGGAATAATGACCTCCTTTCCTGCTGGTGATGCCCTGCCTATACATCCCAGCATCCTATTTGCTTTACCTGATGCCTTGTCACACTGTTTCCTACCTTGAGGTCATCAGAGATGACAACCCCAAGATCCTTTCCTGCTTGGTGCATGCTATATCCTCACCCCCAACTGATATATTGTGCCAGGGTTTTTGTGCCCCATATGCATTATCTTGCACTCTTGCATTGAATTTCAACTGCCAAACCTTGACCATTCTTCAAGTTTCTGCAGGTCCTTCTCATTCTGTCTACACCCTCTGGTGTGTCTGCTCTGTTACAGAGCTTTGTGTCATCAGCGAACAGTGAAATTCTGCCTTCTATATCCTGTGCAATGTCACTGATGAAGATGTTGAATAGGACCGGTCCCAGCACTGATCCCTGTGGTACCCCACTGGTCACTCTTCCCTCTGTGGAGTGACAGCCATTTACCACCACCCTCTGTGTCCTGCCACCCAGCCAGTTACCTACCCACCACACTACTGTCCTGCCCACACCCATATTCCCCAGTTTGTGTAATAGTCTTCTATGTGGCACAGTGTCAAGGCCTTGCTGAAGTCCAGATAGGCCATGTCCACTGCCCTCCCTGATCCACCTCCCTAGTCACCCAGTCAAAAATTCAATGAGGTTGGTCTGACATGACCTCCCCTGGTGAAACCATGCTGCCTTGGGTCCTGTAGTCCATTGACAACCAGATGTTCCACCAATCTCTCCTTCAGTAGTGCTTCCATGATCTTTCCCACTACCGAGGTGAGGCTGACTGGTCTGTAGTTCCTGCTTCCTCTTTGTTCCCACTTTTGTATAAAGGGACTACATCTGCTGTCCTCAGTCTTTGGGTACCTCCCTGTTTCCAGTGATTGGCTGAACAGGATAGCCAGAGGTTCAGCCACCACCTCTCTTAGTTCTTTAAGGACCCTGGGTGCACCCCATCTGGCCCCATTGCTTTGTCAACTCTTATTACTTCCAGTTCCTTCAGGACCCTTTCTCGTAAAGGGACTTGTGTCCATTTCTGCACCATTCTCACCCCTTGTACTCCCTTCAGACCCATTACCCCTCTTCCTTAGTAAAGACTGAGCAGAAATACCTGTTCAATATGTCAGCTTTACTGTTGTCATCCTCCACGCTGCTCCCATCCTCCCCTTCAGTCTAACTATCCCTCCCTTGTCCTTCTTTTTCACTTATGTACCTGTAAAGGTTTTGTCCCTTTAACCACTGATTTTGCAATGTGTTCTTCTGTCTGAGCTTTGGCTTCCCTTACTGACTTCCCTGCCTCCCTTTGTTTCTCCTGGTACTTCTCCCTATCCCTTCTGCCTGTGTCTTTTTGGTATTGCCTGATACGCAGTCTTTTTGGCTTTCACTTTCTTTGCTACCTCTTTGGAAAACCATAATGGTCTCCTCTTTCTTTTCCTCTTGCTAACCTGCTTAATGCATAATTCTGTTGTTCTTATAATCCCCATTTTAAACTGCCCACTGTTCCTCAATCCCTCATTCCTGTCCCATTCCCTTAATGCCTCTTTCAAGCATCTCCCATTTTCCCAAAGTCTGCCCCCTAAAATCCAGGATACGTGTTTTTGTGTGGTTTGGTTCTGCTCTTTCTGTGATTTCAAACCACAATGACTGGTGGTCACTGTTACCCAGGTGCTCCCCACTGTTACCCCCCATCACACTGTCCCTGTTTGTGAGCACAAGGTCCAGTATTGCCTTCTGCCGAGTTGGTTCCATGACCAGTTGCTTGAGGAAGGCACCTGAGAGAGGTCCAGGATAAATCTGCTCCTAGTTGATGCTGCTGCTGGGATGCTCCAGTCCACATCTGGTATATTGAAGTCTCCAACCAGTACTACCTCACCCTTGTCAGCCATCCTTTGGATGGCTAGCATCAGCTCCCTATCTGTTTCTTCCTCCTGGGCTGGTGGTCTATAGACCACACCTGTGCGGATGGCTGGCCTCATTTTCCTTTCCAGCTTAACCTACAGTATCTCTCCCCCATTTTGTTCCTCCTGGATCTGTGTGGCCCTTATGTCATTTTTCACATACAGTGCCACTCCTCCTCCCTTCCTGCCTGCTCTGTCTCTTCTGAATATGTTGTAGCCAGGTATGGCCATCTCCCAGTCATGGTTATCATTACACCAGGTTTCAGTGATGGCCACAATGTCCAGGTCTGACTGTACCATGACAGCCTCCAGATCTTCCATCTTGTTGCTAAGGCTCCTGGCATTTGCACATGGCTTTCCATGATTTGACCTCTAGACTGCTTACTGTTCTACTCAGCCCTTCCTTGGTTGTCATTTATCCCTGGTTCTCCTTGCTGTCTGCCCTTCTGCTGAATTTTGCCCTTTTCTGCTTATCCACCTTTTGGACACTAATCTCCAACTTTGCACACTGCTTTGCAGAGATAGCCACCCTCTGGTTCACTGGTTCCATTACTAGCTGTGGGGGTGAGCAAGTGGTACCATCCTTGCTGGCCTGCCACCCCTTTGCTGGTTAAATGCTTGTCAATGTAGCATTTAAACTTATCATTGAGTGCTTGGATTCCCCTCCAGGATGGATGCAGCCGTCAGGCTTGAACAAACCTCCATCCCTCCAGATGGGTCCCCAGTCACCAATGAATCCAAACCCTTCTCACAGCACCAGTTCTTCAACCATGAGTTAAAGTTCCTGTGCATGCACTCCTATGCTCTCCCTTGCCTCTCACAGGTAGTACTTGAGAAAGTGACAGAAGTAGCTACTTGCTTGAGACCCTCCCAGTTTCCTAAACTCTTCCTGAACTTCCTTTGGCTCCCCATTTGCCAAGTCATTAGTACCTAGGTGGATAATGACATCCAGCTCACCCTCCTGTCTTGCCTTCCCAGTGATCCCCAGTATCTTCCTTCCATCCCTCCATGCCGTGGCACCTGGTAGGCACCTCACCTCCCTGTCCTCCCCTCCTGTGTTCCTAGCTGGATCCCTCTTATGATGGAGTCCCCACCAGGATTCGCTTCCTCCTCCTCTGGGGTCCCTGCTTTCCCCACTGAGGTCACCTCCTTGCCTAACCTCCACATCCTTTCCTTCCACTTCCTGGGTACCTCTATTTGGTTGTCCTCATTTGCCAGTGTGGCATATGAGTTCTTGAGAAGAATAGGATCTGGGATGTGCCTCTGCCTGACTGCTCTAACCCTCCCTGAGCCCACTGTCATCCAAGTGCTCTCGTCTCGGCATCCTTTGAGGCAGCTGCATTGGACTGGGTGGTTCCTGGACAGGGTGATGGTACTCCTGACCCAGTTTACTTCCGCTCTGAGTCTGGCTACCTCATCCCTCAGTCCAGAGAGATGCATGCAGATAGGGCAGCACCTCAGTGTCCAGAAGGTCTGCCTGAATATGGCTGCCCCACAGCCACTACATTGCACCACTCCCACATTATACTGCAATTCCACTACTTATCTGCTACTGAAGCTCTCTTAGTTCTCTTTTATTTATTTACAGTATTAAAAATCCTGTAACTGATCCTCAGATATATTTTTTTTAAGGAAAAGAAACCAATAAATAAATAAATGAGTCAAAACACTTGTCGTGCTGAGGGTGGTCTTTCCCCTTATGCCCTCCTACTTCACACCTCTTACTATACCCTGTGTTTAGCTCCTGTCAATCAGATTTATCAGGGCATATAATTAAGAGTTGGGGAAGGGTGGGAGGGAAAAATTGCAGCAATTAAAGACAGCACCGAATTACACCACCACTATTTTTTAAATTTTCAACAGCCCAAAAACAATTATAAGTAAAGACAACACAGAAAGAAAGTATAGTGTCACTACAAGCCTACAATCTAAGTTTAAAAGAAAAATACCAGTTACCAGTTACTCTGAAGCACTGAATTGAATATGTTTCCTTCCTTCACCTTCTGGCTTCTTCAGATGGGTAACATTACAGTGACAGAGTGCCTGTTGGGCGCCCTGTCTAAGTCAGTACACTTTTTTTTTTTAATTTACATCTATTGCAGCTCTTGGTATTGCCATTAGGATGCAGGCGGCGGAAGTTGTCGAAGTGAGCTCCAGTACTCATGAAGACCAACAGACCCCCAGGAAATGGGAGGAGGATGTGATGATGATGAGGGGAACCTTGGAAGAGAGTTTCCCACTGAGCAAGCCACTGAGTGCATTTGCCATCATATAGGCGGGAACATTAAAAGGTCGATCTAAACTCCACCATTAGGAGCGAGTCTTCCGGTTGGGAGTCATGCCGTAATTCCAGAGTCAAGACGCAGATGAAACATGAGGCCAAGCCCTGCCTGCCAGTAAGACTGCTGTATTAAAAAAGAAGTCTGTGATTTTGGGGAAAATTTTAAATTTAGTACTTTCTGATCCCTGGCTTGTTATTCTGAGTGCATGATTCTATGGAAAACAAGGGCACTCACTACTCTTAAAAAGCAATTGTTTGTGAAGGACTAATGACCTGGCATTACAGTGAAATGATCACCTGCCTAAGACAAGACTTTCCCGTCCCATTACAAATTATTAGGCAGCGAAGAGAGAATTTAGTTCCCCCTTCCTTATAGAGCTCTAAATGCTTTTGAATTACTCCTCTTGTTACTGCCTCTCCATACAATGCATTTAGAGCTGGGGACACTAAATTTTCTTCCCCCTTATAATTTGTATATGACCTGAAATTCTGTACATCTTGATTACTCAGGCATTGCTATAGTCTTGTCTGGTGTAAAACAAACAGCTGCCCCAGACTGCTGACCTAGCATTACATGAGCACCTGCCTAATGCCAAAGTAGGAAGTTGTGCAGACGTTCCGCTCCCATACAAATTATTAGGAGTGAAATAAATTACATTTAGTGCTCCCCCAAGCTCTAAATGCATTATACAGAATCAAAGGCATTTAAAGCTCGGGGCACTAAATTCTCTTCTTCCTAATAATTTGTATAAGACGGAAAGTCTGCAATAAAACTTTTTTTTTCTTGAAATAAAAAATTAATTTCTGGTCATTTTGTGCTGGGCTAGTGAAAATTCTGTCGGGCTGGTGGACTTTTCCAGTCACTGGCCCTTCCAGCAAGTGGCTGAAAAAGTTAGTCTCAACCCCTAAACATCGTCTGCGCTGGCCTCCTGTTTCTGAAGACTCAGCTCAGAAAATGTGTCAATTAGACTAGAGGCTTGATGTGGTAAGTCAGAGAACTCTACTGCTACAAGCCAGAGCTGCCTTAGTTTGTTTGGGGTTCATACAGTCTCCAAGTTATGTGTACAAGGTCTATTTTAACAGTCTATGCAATGATACGATCGTTTCAAGTAAAAATACCCATTTTAGAAAACTGCTGACCAAAATCAGCTGATTGCTAATCATTTTTCCTTCTGATTAGCAAAGGCTGCTAATCAACTCTCCGACACTAATTTATGCCTTGGTTATGCAAGTAATAATACCCCACAGGGTGTGTGGCATTGGGCAATACTGGACCGCCTAAGGGCATAAAGAGGCGGAGGGCCTTATAGCCCCTAGAAGGCCTTGTATAGCCCATATTGCCCACTCTGGAGGGTATTATTGCACTTAGAAAATGGGTTTGGGGTGATTTTAAACAAAATGTTAAAAACAAATATTAAAAAAATCAATATATTTTTTTTTTTTAATAAAAAAGCCAGTTTGTGTGAGGTAGTCCCTGCATTACACAATGCTGGTACTGGCTTTCCAACCTGACAAAGAGGTCATTTGTTTGTTTGTTTGTTTGTTTGTTTAAACTGTGTTCAGAAGGAAGATACAGCTGTTGTTTTGCGCTTGGCTAGATGGCATGACACCTGGAAGAATGCAGGAACTGGACGAGGCAGCACAACGCTAACTTTCCTTTTGTGTTATTTTAAAATAAAGTGGAGGCATCTGTTTCAGTAGTCATAGCCCTTTATATTTATTTGGCATTGGGTCAGTAGTGGCGGATGCTTTGTATGCAAGCAGAACTTGAGAGCCAGCAGGACATCAGAAGTGGCACCAGCGATCAGCTGGCAAAGATTTTATTTTATTTATTTAAAAATTTGGTGACCAAGAAAGGCACACTGAACCAAGGATCATCTCCAGGTGCGACCTGGGGGACAGGCAGCATGGGATCAAACATATCATGAATAGCTAGTAACTGCTGTATAGTGTTATTTTACTGTTGTTCTGTTTAAGGGCAAGAAGTTATAAAGACCTTACTTTGTTAACGTTTTTGACGTATGTTTTGTGTGTGTGTGCGTGTGTGTGTGTGTAGGGGGGAAGCAAGCGACAGGAAAGATGTCCGTGAGTGAGTAGTGCTCTATAAGCAGGTGTCTCTGACTGTACTACAAGTTACGAGAATTTTTTATGTAGTGAGAGGGGAGAATTTATTCAGAAATGGCCCAGTGCACCAGCTTGGCGGTGCTGTGGGCTGAGGCAATGGACGCCTTACGCTGCGCTGGCAACCCAGGTTCGGGAATGATCTCGGGTCGTCTGGGTGCCGGCATGGGGAGGGGAGGGAGTGGGATCGAGCAGCCAACAGCAGCTCTCCCCTCCTGGGGTGGCTGTCCACCCCCCCATAGTTCTGCTCCCATTGGGTGGAGGTCCGATGGGAAGCATAGTTGGGTAGGGGCAGCAGTGACTTCCAGGGGTGGAGTGGATAGGGCCGAGCTGGTACCCGCATGCGTGTGTGCCTCCATACGTACGCGCATGTCTGCCAGGGTCCAAGGTTAGGGGGAAAAAAGGGAAAAAGCTGCAAAACTACATATGGAGGAAAAAAAGAAACGGCCCAGTGCATATCACTGAATACAGATACTGCAGTGGGGGGGCAGATCAGCGACTTGATAAAACAGTAAAAAAAAAAAAAAAAAAAAAAAGTGGCAATTTCAAACTTAAAATTCCATAGACACAAGGTTTTCAGAATGTAATCAGGCAACAGAGACTGGGACTCATTTCCCAGTCCTGGACCAGCTGGTTGTTGGCCTTAGCCAATCAGCATCAAGAATTTCCTCTACCCATTTTCTAAGAAGTTGTTTTTACACACCCAAGGTGTTTGATGACCCCATGAACTTCGGGAGTGAAGCTCAAGAGGCTTATGTGGTTATCACACACTAAGGGCGTGTAAAAACAAAACAAAAAAAAAGCTTCATATGCACACAGTCACGTTATTTTTATTTTTGTACTACTTTATATGCCTACTCATGGCCCTAGCTCAGGAGAGAGCCCCCAGTCCCATCCCCCGATGTCCATCAGCCAATGCCGACCGATACCCTAGGGCTCCCCCAAACCCACCGAAGACTGGATTCAGTGTGGCCAGTGCCATGGCTATTTGGGGGGGCAGGACCTGTGAGGCACCCTCCATCATCCAGCTGGAGCATAATTTTCTCCTCCAGTGTTCACCCCCTCAGAGGCGGAGCATGCAGTGGCACTAGCGTTGGCAGTACCCATGCTCCCGTGCATGTCCTGTCAGGCATCTGCCCTGCCTCTGACCGCATGTTGGCAGTGTTGGTGTGCTGCCCCCAGCCTCTGCTAGGGGCCAGGTGTACACTGACCGTTGATTGCCCTCCCTTCCCGGAGAAGGACAGCAGTCCATGGGATGCTCAGTCCTTCTCCTCACCTGCCAACCAGGGCAGCCCGTACTCGTTCCCCAACATGGGTCGCAGGCACGGTGCGAGGTGTGGTGTCCAGTGCCTCAACCATCAGCGCCATTGGGCCGGCTATGTGTTATTTTTTAAAATTACTGATACAAGGAGTTCATGTTATATGAATCACAACTGACAAGAGAGTCTGAGATTGACTTGACAGGGGCACAGTGTGACTGAGAATGAAAGCATGCACTGAGGGTGAGTCACAGTTCGTTTTCTGTGAAAGTGGCATGAGAATGGTCTTTCCCGCTTGTGGTGTTAAAGTCAGTACTGAATTAATAGAACCATGATCGCTAGCAAATGCCTTAATAATCTTGAATTATGTTATACCCGGTTATTCTGATGTTTTGTTGGTGCTATTATCAGTGTATTAATAGAGGTCACCAGTAATTATATCATTGTGACCCCATATAGTACAATTCATTATACCATGAAAAAATGCTATATTTTGTACTGTGTACGTTTTATGTAGTTTACTGTAATGACTTTTTATAGCTTTCATACAAATAAACATTTACTTACATCATTGCACTGTCAACCCTCCACTCTCATCCCCAACGTTCCCTTTCAGTGCCTCATTAGACAAACTGTTAACAGTAGAGCCATCCATGGGACTCCTCTGCCAGTTGCAGCTCTGTCATTATTTTGTCAGAACTCTTGTGCCACTTGGGAGTGCAGTTTTCACAATACACGTGCACATGCATGCACACACACACCAGTGACAGAGAGAATGTGAAGGGTTTTTTTGTGTAAAAGACTAGAAACTGAAGCTTACATGCTCCTGTGTAAGCTGAAACTGGTTGAAATGTCCTTAAAACGCTGTACTTCTGCTGTGTAACTATGTACTGCTGCTGCTGCAGTGGCTCCCAGGGCACTCCAGTAAGAGATATGTTGTACTTCACTGAGTCATCACATAAATCTGATCCACATTTACAAGGTACAAAAACAGCCCAGTCAGATGAAAGGTCAGGTATACAAAGATGCAGTATCTACAGGAGGAAGTCCAGTCACATGAAATGTGCAATGGAAAGAGGGGCAAGGTCAGACCCTACAGCTAATACAAGGAACATAATATGGCAGACACCTTGGAGTTATTTACAAAATGGGCAAGAAAAATTTTGACTTCTGATTGGCTGGAAGCCCTTCCCATCCGTGTCCTTCTCAGGACATAACCATTCAATGGACACTACTTGTGCCAACCAAACTGCAGCACCACATAAAATCAATCCATGCCACCCCAATCTCCTGCTGCCCTCAGCTCTGATGTGACTGAACCAAAACAGCAGGTACCATGCTACCCCTCTCAGCTGTTCCAGAAAGACAACTGCAATCTTGGAAGTGCTGACTGATGAGACCCCCTATACACACAGACTGACAAGATCTCTCTGTAATTCCTTAAAATTTTCCTTTTTAACTGAAGCCTGACCGGTCTTGCTTGCTGTGGGTCAACCTGACTGCAATAAAGTCAGCGAACCCAGTGCTGCAGCTTTCACATGCGGCTATAGACCCAATCGTACAACTGTGTTAAAATAAATAAAATCAGACCAGCTCCTCCAGTGGTAGTTTTATACAAACTATGTAAAAACATTTTCTACTAGAAATCAGTCAGCCGTAACAGGGCAATCTCAAAGCGCTGTCCGAAAAGTGCCCAACTACGGCAGCCGCAGTGAGACACGCCTGCTCTCACCCAAATGGATGGTCAGTGAAAGGCAAATGACCAGTGTGAGGATTTGCACCAAGCAAACAGCACAGGTCAGCCTTCAGTAAAAACAAAACGTTTTAGGGGATTACAGAAAGAGAGATTCTGTCAGTGTGTGTGGTCACGTCACACAGCAGTTCAGAGATCGCAGTCATCTTGTGTAATAGCTAGCTGAATGGAATAGCGGTACCCAGGAGTGGTACATGGATACTTGTGCTGAAAGAGCATTGCCTGGCATACATTGTACAGTGTGTGTAATGGTACTAAAAGCAACAGTGTGCACAGATTACCCAAGAAATACAAAGGGAGCCCTGTACTGCTAATAAACACTTGTGAAATTAGTTTAACATGGGACTATTTTTTTTTTTTTTACTATTTCAGGTATTAAAACCTTTTTTATATTTTGGAATTTTTGTTGTTTTAGTTTTGTTTTTTTTCAAATAATTACTTGGGGGACCATTTTGTAAGTCAATAAGACACTTCGAGGTGTCGGTTATGGCCTAAGGGCACATCCCAGGTGCTAAAGGCACTCGGCGCAAACGCATTGTGCCTCATAACGCACCTGGGGCATGCTCTTATCAGGCCATAACCCACACCTCATCATGTCTTATTGCTGGCTTATCAAACATTAACACTGACAAACTCATGGTAGCTGGACTCACCCCGCCTGCAGTACAGTGGTTTGGATCTTACCTCGAAAATAGGCAACAGTCCGTCAGGATCGCAAACTTCACTCTCCCCTCTCGCCATCCTTGCTGGGGTCCCCGTAAGGGTTGATCCTAGGCCCCATCTTATTCTGCCTATTTATCAATGACCTCCTCACATTCTGCTAAAGATCCCTCATCCATATGTACTGTATGTAGATGACACTATACTTTCACATGTGGCCCAGTTCTAAGTGACGTCCAGTCACTACTACAACATGCAGTCTTAGTTTCGTGCAAACAATCTCAAAATAAATTTTTCCAAAACTGTTTTCATGACCTTCGGGTCAGCCCAAAAACTGGCAAGACACTCAGTCCTCCTGTAATCACCACCCTTGATGGAAACTCACTAAATGCTGCCTCTTCCTATAAATACCTAGAAGTGTGGCTAGACCCCCAATTACACTACTCAAACTGCATCAATGCCATCACATCAAAATTCCGTCCAAAGCTTGGTCTTCTTTACAGAAACCGTGACTCCTTCCCATTACCTGTTAAACGCACATTGCTAGCAAAAATGATCACTCTCATCTTTGATTACGCTGACATAGTATACAGCACCACCCCCTCTTCCTCGCTACCCAGGCTCGACTCCTTATTCCATGATTTTTTTGCCACTTTACAACAAACTCCCTTCTCGGAACACTCCATTGCATGCTCCTTTCTTCCCTTGGGATACCACCCCTCTCCCATCGCCTTTTCAGCCACTCCATTTCTTTTATTTCTAAATTTTGATTCAACCTGCTAAGAGACTAACCCCTGCAGCTGCCTCTCCATACTTGTTGCACTCTAGGGACTCCCGCTCTTTCTCCCTCCCCAAACCGTCCTAATCCTCTGGCAAATCTGCCTTCTCTTACAGACTCCCTGTTCTATGGAACCAGCTTCCCCAGCCCCTCAGAAACTCGCGCCCTCACAACTCCATCAAATATCAACTTTGTCAACTTCCTCTCTCCACCTGTAACTGCAACTAGCCAGCCCCAGGTCCTGCCTTTTGCCAAATGTACACAGCTTGAATATCAAAACCGCTGTACTGTATATTATAACTGTATATATTCAACTGAATGTAAATAACTCCTTTTGTAAAAAAACTTATGTGACTGTATGTAATAATCTCATGTATCTATTCATGTATTTTATTCTGTTGTAACTCCCTTTCCCCTCACCCCCAGGTCATACCTGGAAACAAACCTCAGCTCAGTGTGCTTTTCCTGGTTATCAAATGTTTAAATAAATAGAATAAAAAAATAAAATAACATTTAAGCTAAGGAACAATACAGCCACCTGGGGCAAACCATGAAGGAGCACAACTGTCAACATCTGCAAAATCATATGCTGTGTAGCAGTGTTGGGTAAGTTACTTTTTCTATTACTTTACTATTACGTTTGGAAACTTGTTCCATGAAGCTCTGTGCAGTCACTAGCAAGGATGGAGAAGTACTAGAAAAAATAATTCACCTTACAATTATAGTTACTTATTTCTTTTTATACAAAAACAATACAAAAATAATAAATAATAACAGATTACATTTATTGAAAGTAATAGGTTAGTTACTAGTTACTTTCAAATAAATGTAATTAGTTACAGTTATGTATTACTTTTGTACAAAAAGTCATAAGTAATTGTAACTCTAAGGTGTATTACTTTTTCTAGTACTCCTCCATCCTTGCTAGTGACTGCACAGAGCTTTCTGGAACAAGTTTCCAAAAGTAATAGAAAAGGTAACTTACCCAACACTGCTGTGCAGAGTGTTTTTTTCTTTATATTTTATAGGGTTTTTACCCCCCGTTTTTGCCTGCCTCCCATCTCAGACGCGCATCCCGTGCTTCGAGACACCGTCCCTACATGCCGCCCCTCCCACCTATGCTGCCACCTGACCTCCACCCAATGGTGGTGGAACTATGGGGGGGGGGGGGCAACAAACTCCCCGGGAGAGGAGAGCTGCCATTGGGCTGCTCAGTCCTGCTCTCTCCTTCCCCATGCCAGCTCCCCGATGACCCGAGGTCATTCCTGAACCCAGGTCACCGGCGTGACGCAAGGTAAGGCAGAATTCCTCAGCCCTCTGCACCACTGGGCCAGCTCTGTGCAGAGTGTTTTGATTTGTGTGTGTAGTCCTTCCCTTTGTTTGCTATTAGGATTTTCTTTACATGTTCCTACTAGTTTTATGGCCCCTGGGTATCTCTCTGTTTGAACTTTTTATGACTCGTGTTTTTCCTACAAGTCCTGTGCCATGAGACAGTGATGTATCTGTGACCATAGATATAGCAAGTACTGGTTTAGAATCAATTTAACAGCAGTACAGCTGCGATTTTAAGTTACTTTCTTTATCTAGTGAGCACTAAAGGCTACATTTACAGTTTAGCAAAACATGAAGGACAATTGCGTGGGCTTTTCTGTCAGGAATCTGCTAGAGTCTTCGCTGATGACAGCACTGATGACCTAAGGTGATCTGTGCACTTTGTATGGCTGTGTAGTTTGATTAAATGAGAAAACTTAAAAACACAACCTACTCCTATGAGCTAGACAGAGACACTTACCTAGAAAACAAAAAGATTGAATTAGAAAGAGTTATTTAGTTGAGACCAGAACATCAGGTTCCCAAGAGCAGATAGCTGATGCAGCAGCTTTCACTCACTGAATCAATGGTCCTGGACACAGCACTGTCACATGGGGATATGAGGCATTGTAGGAAAAACAAGAGCAATAAAAAATATTAAACAGAGATCCCCAGGGGCCATAAAACTAGCAAGCACATTTAGAAAGAAACTCCTAACAGTAAACAAACGGAAGGACACACTAGGACTGCACAACATATGTTTTGCAGATTTTGACTGTAGTACTCCTCTGGCACTGGTTACACTGGAAATGTTTTTTGGGGGGATCTCAACTCTGAACTTGCAGGTGGGGGGGGGCTTCTCTAGTTGGTGGAATCCTCCAATAATAATTAACGGAGAAGGGTGACAGAGGTGCAGGAATTCTCATACAATTTTGCAAGAGGTGGTGGAATGGGGTTCCTGTGGATGTCTGCCAAAGTTAACCCCTGCACAAGTGATGCCGAAAATTCAGCAAGAATGTCAGGAAATGTTTCTTCACTGATAGGGTGCAAAAAGGTGATGGATACGTGAAACAATCTACCCAGCAATGTGATTAATATTAGACTTATCTTGAGGTTCTTCAAACCCCAGTGGAATAGGGGTCAGACCACTGGCACAGCGGTAGCGCTACCGCATACGATCCCAGCAACCTGGGTTCAGGAATGAGCCTTTGTCATCAAAGGCTGGATGGGGGGGGGAACTTGAGCATTCCCATGGATGCACTCCTCCTCTGGGAAGGAAGGGACATCATCCTCGCTGCTCTACTGCCAACTGGGTGATCACGGGTGGCAGAGCAGCTGTGGGCACCGGGTAGGGGAAGACGCAGGCCAGGAGCCGAGGCAACATGCTTGCACAGCGTGCGCATGCCCCTTAGCTCCCCTAGCCCACCTGCATCTCAGGGCTGGGTGTAACTAAGGGAAAAAGGCCCCAGCCAAGCAGAATGAGACTCTACCTCAGCTCGCAGGCCTCGCACCACTGACTGTGGCACTACTCCACAGGCCCTGGTTTGAGTTGTCTCGAGGGGTCCAAGAGCCCACCCTAAGGACCCTGATGGAAAAAGCCCCACCATGGGGTGGTAAGCCTCAGAGGTGAAACATGGAGCTGGGTAAGTCCAAGAGAAGGTGGCTGTTGGGGCTGGGGGAGGATGATGAAGGAAGACAGGCTGCTAGAAGGGGTCAGGATAAACAGAGAATAAAAAAAAAATGGTACAGTTTAAGGGGCAATTAGACATAAAAGGGAGGCGGGGTGGGAAAAAACTCTAAGGGCTGAGTAATGCTACAGGGCAGACTCAATGAACTGTCTTTTTCTGTCATTTATGTATTTATGTATAATGTATCTAATCCGAAGTCCGTGCCCATTTTCTCTGCATGAGAGACAGAAACAGCTAACAGCAGTTCCATTCAGTTATAAATAATAATTCTTGTCAGACAAAAATAATTGGCCATGTTACACAACACACAGCTGACAATAACTCCCCCAGCCAAAAAAAGCATGCATTTAGGAATGGTTAGGGATCAAGTTAAGGTGCACTTTGAATGGTTATAACATACTGCAATACTGAGAGCCAACAGAGCGACTTCTTCTGATGTTCCCTCTTCCTCTGTCTTTACCTTCACAAAGCAAGCAAGAAAGGAACCTCAGCATGTAACACTATCTTTTATTCTAGAATTCCCACAGAAAGTTGTTCATATCACAATGTCAACATGCAGTGAACATGCTGTAGCCCATCACACAAGCATCTCAGGGGAGGTAAAACACTGTGTGTAAAGTGAGTGAGTGACAAGTTGGGGGAGTGGAGGAGAGGGAGACTGGTTTTGATTAGATGAAACTTGCTTCAAACTCTGCAGAAGCTTTTTTTTTAACCTGCCCAGCTCCTCAGCTTCAGAGGGGGCCTCGTACCCCCTCCTACTCCATCCGCCAGGTCCTGCCACCGGATTCCCCTGGTTTCATATTCTTCGTTAGGCCGGAGGTGTATACATTTTCCCCCAATTTTCTCCTGATCCCCTGAGGATGCTGGCACAGAGGTCATTTGTCCCAATGAATGACGTGCTGATGCACGTTGTCGTCACGCGCCCGACAGCATCCTCCCCTCCCTGACTCCGGAAAGCCGTGTGCCCCTACTGCCCATGCTTCCACAGACAGAGGAGCTATGGGTGCTTTGTGCTACCCGGTAACCCACCCCAGGAGGAGGAGAGCATCCGTTGGGATGCTCAATCTTCCGACCCCCAGTGGCCCGAGTCCGTTCCTGAACCTGGGTCGCCGGCATAGCATGAGGAGTGGTGTCCAGCGCCGAAGCTTTCTAACACACTGAATTGCCTTTACTTCTCATTTTGTTCAATTGTGACCGTCTGCAAATGTTTTGCGTTATTAAATGCAAACCTGATGCAGCACCATCTTCTGCCTCCTGGAAGTAAACATTGACAGTGTTTTATTGTAGAGGAGTAGCAGATGGGATAACACCAGATTGGCATGATTACCCTGCTTATCCTTAAGAAACTGACTTTACAATTCACACTGGAGGGAACAGTTCCAGCTGCAGCTGATGCAAGCTTTACAATTACAGAAATGCCAGGACAAGTCCTTTAAAGGTAAACTGCACAGACTAAAACCCCCTCCTGGGCCATTAGCTGTACCCCCACCCACAAACCAGGGTTTTTAATTAGAAAAGACACTATTTGGTTAACCTGGAAATATAGTTTTTATAGCGTATTAGTATATGCCATAACCTCCTAACCATAGGAATGCTGCGACAGCTCACACCTGAGTGCTTCATGTGCCTGAGTAATGCAAATGAGCACTGTAGACCTCTGCCATTGGTTCGCAGCACTCATTAGCATAAATCGAGAACCAGAAGTAGGCTGGTATGTGTGAGATGGCCATGGGCAGTGCATACTAAGATGCTTTAAAACCTATATTTTCAGGTAAGGGAAGAAAAAAATGGTTTTCCAGCTAATAACCCTAGTTGGGTTACAGCTGGGAAGGGGACTCCATTGAATTTTGGGCAGTTTTTTTTTTTAAGCAGTTTGAATGGAAAGAACAGACACCTGGGTTCAACATACAGTTATAATGATGGCATCACTGATTCCCTACTATAGCATACTTCAAGAAGTCATGAAAAGGACATCTGCTTCCATTAGTCAGAACAACTGTTCTGAGTGGTTAACATGAACACTCAGCTAATAGGAGGCTTAATTACAAACTGTTAGGGGGTAAAGTCAAGTAAAATATGAGAAAATACTTCTTTACAGAAGGGTGGTGGGTAATTGAAGTAACAGTACAGTACTGGCTGCCATAAGGCGGTATGCCATCAGAGCTCTGCGTCTGCTGAGTTTCTTTTTGCGGTTTCTTTTAATTTTCTTTTTCTTTTTTTTTTTTAAATCACTTCTTTATTCATTTTTTTAATACAGAATGAATCAAACATAAAACAAAACCTGGAACCCCAGGCACACAGCCCAAAAACTGACTGTGAAAACTATGTACATTACAACTAAGTACATGCACAGAGATGATGTCCCCCTCCCCATCAAATCTAGCTTTAAGTCCAACCACACCTTTATGTATAGAAACAGCACCCTTAGGCCCATTGCAAATCAGACCATTTCCCTTTAACCGTAATACAGCCACTCCGGGCCTATCCGGGATTCCTGAGCCTTAATATATAGTGGACTAATTTCACCTCAAAGGGTAACACCTCTCTGTGCCCCCCGGAAAGAGAGAGAGTCCCTATCCTTCTTCTTTGTAGCAGACCCAGTATTCTTACTACTATGCTAGTCCCTAGAACCCTACCAGTCCACCTTCAAATATTACAAGGTCCTCAGACCCCTTAGCATCTCTATAATCTCATTCCAATCAACCTGCGACTAGTCACAGCCCGACAGACAGACCCACTTCCGGCCAAGCAGCCCTTACTGGGAATAGATTGCCTCCAATACTGCCCATCTTTTAACATATAGCCCCTTCCTCCCCTCTAGATATAAATGCCTCTTGATCCTAGATAGGGCTCCAATAAGATCACCCACCCATTGTGTATACCCATAAAATTGGTCATCTTTCCAGTGTTGGACCACATACGCTTTAATTACCATAGTCATCAGGGATATATGATATTTAGGAGTAGCGTCCGCAATTTGCAAAAAATCCCTCAAAATACATACCTCCGGAGTTATAAGCTCTGTGTAGTCCAACAATGGATCCATCTGCCTTTTTACTTCATCCCATAGGGGCCGTATTCTATTACAACTCCACAGAACATGTAAAAGGTCTCCCTTCTCTAACTCGCACCTGAAACACAGGTCTGTCTGTCTAAGGCCTCTTTCACACAATTTCACAGGGGTAAAGTACAGATTAGAAGCAATAAAAAAGTGGAAGCTCCTATGTTTAGGTATCACTGTATATTTAGCACTCTTCCAAACACAGGCCCAGTCAATATTTCAAGGCGCCAATTTGTTGTCCCAATATGTCACTGCTATAGGAGAACTCGGCCCAAAAAAGGCCAGCAGGATTCTGTAAACCTGCGATAGAACTCTGGCTTTCGGGTCAATCTCCCTCAACTCACCCCACTTAAGTGAACAATCTGATAGACCCCCCCATTTTCTTTAATACCCCCTCAAGCATCCATGTGAGTTGCAATCTATGGAAAAAGGGCATTCTACCACACTGCTCAGGAAGGACTACCCCCATTGTCCTGGATGACCTCATTAAGGGACATGCCCACGACCCAATTAGCCCATTTCCCTTTGACTACCTTGTGTTTCTTTTAATTTTCTTGAAGTCTTAAAGAGTTAAATGTAGGACAGATTGGAGGGAACTATTTCAACCTGTAGTTTTTACGATGTTTATTATTTTTGTAAGTTGTCTGAGGGCGATTGAGCAGTATTTTGGCTTCCTGCAACAATTTCTGACTGCAGTATTTGCTGCACGCCATCTGTCTTTTACAGCGTTTGTTCCATCATCAGCACATGCACCTCTACTTAGGAACACAAGCTGCGACTACATCTGGGATCAGAGTCCTTGGATAAGTTTTGGAAAGTCACTTCTTGTAGCCCATGCAGGGTTGCGTGTACTTTTCCACATCAGTACTCAAACTTTACCAAAATAACATTTCCATTTTTGATTGTTACAATGGAGATAAATCCATTTTACTCACAGTTTGTAGATTGACATCGTGGTCAGTAAAGTGCTTTGCCAGCCAATCTTAGTTTCGGCATAGACGCTATGTTCTGGAGTGTCTGTGTCAAGGTAGGCTGCAGATTGTGTCTGCTGTGGAATATCGCTGGCTCACAGGGACTGCCTTCAAGCAAATCTCCCAGCAGGCAGGTCAGCCAGCTTGTTGACCAGTAGCCAAGAAATCAGACAGATGCCTCCAATACCTGGGTGGTGGTCAGGGAGGCTCCGTGGTTGGTGTGGGACCTTTATGGGGTCAGATGGTATTTCGGGGCCTGGTGACTGGGGGGTACCCAGCTTAAACTTGCTCCCCCCCATTTAAGCCACTGGGCTATCCATGCAGTTAGTGACCACTCTTTAGTTCATTGGTATGTGGACATTGAGCTGGTTTGAGTGAAGCGTCCTCCGTGACAGTGGAGGCTCGGATGCCTGGATTTTCTTTGGAGCTCATCACCTGGTGTGAGGAGGTGAAGAGGGAAGCAGTGGCATTGTTTATGGTTTCCAGCTCTCTCAGAATCAGCTCAACTGGTTCTCACACTAGCAATGATATTTTACCCTGTGATAGAGGGTCAAACTCTTGACTCTTATATTTCTGTTTTTCTTTACTGGAGTGTTTTTGGAATCACTAATCTGGATTAACCCAGTAGATCTGGACATCTACACCCTGTGAGATAGGGTAAGACTGTGATTTTTATTGCTCTGTGTACCACACTGGGGGCTTTTTATCTTGCTGGTGCTGACAACTTTCTAGACTAGAACTCAATTTATTAATAACTTTTATTTTTCTGGTACATTGTTCCGTCACCAATCTGAATTTAAATTTTGGTTGGACTATCTTTATATTCCTTTACATAGCTGCATTTATGGTTTATTTGTTGCTGTAATACTGCTTAATCTAAGTTACTGTATGTTTGGTTGCATGAGTATGATATTTACAGTTTCTGTATTAGTGTGTGATTGTTGTTTAAGTGGTTATTTATATTGTTATTTGGTGGGGTGGTTGGTTTATTCAGGTATTGTGTTTTGATTTGTTCAGTGATAGTCTGCAGGTTTTTAGCATAAATGTGCTGGTTGGGAGGTGACCCCATCACAACCTACTCTCTCAGCAGCTATGCCTACTGCGTCCTTTCAGGGGGAGCCAAGGTACCACACCTGCGGCAGTCAACCACTGCAGGGGGTTGGGTGTCTTTCGATGCGTGGACCAAGACATTGGCATGCTCATCGGGGAATAGGGACGGGGGTGTGATTGGGAGGGTGAGATCAAGAAGCTGCTCTGGACACAGACTTGCCCATGACAGAGATCCTTCCTGTCTGGTGCAGATCTCAAGGACCACTCCTATTCCAGCACAGCAGGTAGCTAGAAGGCCTGCCGGCTCCCCCACCCCCGCTATTTGTGCAGTGCTTCATAACACCAGGTCTCGGAGGAATAAAACCACGGTACTGGAGGTATTTATAACAGCCGTCTCACTGGACCTGGTATGTATCACAGAGACCTGGCTGCGGGATGACTCTTGCCCCATGCTGAAGGCATCTATCCTGTCGGATATTTCTCTGTAGTACACTGCATGAGGCGGGGCAGGGTATCCATCTGTTTAACTGTCTACACTGGGACTGATGACATGTCCCTTGGGGGAAACCATTTCATTTGAATGTATAGCTGTAAAGGGTGGTTTGGGCACAGGTTGCAAGACTATTCTCATGTACCATCCTCCAGGGCATGGGAATGATTTCTTGCAGGAAATGGAGAGCTTCATAGCTGACTTAGTGTTGGATTTCTCCAGCTTGCTGATTTCAATGCCTGGGTCGATGATAAAGACTCTATTTGGACAACAGTTTATCCAGTTTATGTACTCACTGGGTCTAATACAGGCGACTGCAACTGGGCACAGCACGGGGGTCACGCCTTACATCTGGTTTTCGAGTTGGGTCTTGACATTAGCGATATCAAAGTTGATACAGCTGGGTGGTTGAATCACAATACTGCACAGTTCTTTGTGGAGGGCCCCCAGCTTCATACCCCCCTGTGGAGATGATCAGATATCGATCTGTTGGAAGTTTGAAACTTAATAAATTTCTGTCAGTTCTTGAGATCTTGGTTATGGTTTCAGCATGTGCTGAGGGAGCGGACAATGCCATAAAGTGCTACCACAAAGCCGGTACTTGACTCTGTGGCATTCTATCATGTTCACCCCTTGATATCCTGCCATAGATCCCCTTGATTTGATGATGACCTTAGGCAGGTTAACATTAAGGGGCGAAGGCTGAAGCATTCTTGGTGGACATCTCAGTATAAGGAGGATAAATTGATGCTGAAAACCCACTACAGTGAGTATCAGCCAGTAATTACCCTGAAGAAGACAGCGCTTCTGTCACAGGTGACTGCTGAAGTGAAAAATAGATTGGCTCAACTCTTCAACGCTGCTGAAAGATTATTAAATCCACCCTATCTTCAAGTCGGGAAGAGTTTCCTCAGCTGAAAAAATGCAAGGAGTTCTGTCAATTTTTCCTTTATAAGATTTCCTCTTATCAGGGTTGGGATTTCCTCAAATGGTCTGTCATAGGCCAACAGTGCCCAAGAGATTGGGGACTCATGCATTCTGCTGCTTTGGGAGAAGCTTGGGCTAGTCTTGACAGGTGAGATCTCACGGGTGGTCTCTGGGTCACGCCTTACTTTCTGTACATTTGATCCAGGACCTACCAGCTTCCTATTAGGCTGTTTAGGAGAACAAATTCCAATTATTGTTGAGATCGTCAAGTGTTCCCTAGGGGAAGGTGTAGTCCCCACTGAACTAAAAACAGCAGGGGTGAAACCCCTCTTGAAAAAAAAACACAGTTGCACCCTGATGATTTGGCAAATCATAGACCCATTCTCAAACCTCTCTTTTTTTTTAGAGAAGGTAGTTGAGATAGTGGTAGCGGCACAGCTTCAGTGTCATCTGAAGGGCTATGAGATCTATGGGCAACTCCAGCCTAGACTGAGGCCTCGATACAGCACTGAGATGGCACTAGACATTGTGCTAAATGATCTCCTCCTAGCAAGAGATACTAGCCTTTGTTCCATCCTGGTATTGCTGGATCTCTCCTTGGCGTTTGATAGGGTGGACTATGGGGTGCTGCTGGCCCATCTGAGACACTATGTGGGACTCACTGGTACGACGTTGCATTGATCTTGAGTTCTACTTATCTGGCAGGGTCTGCAGGCACCACTGGGTTGTAACATCTTAAATGCTGTTGCAGTCAGCTGTGGAGTGCCTCAAGGGTCAATTGTAGCCCCATGTTGTTCACCATGTACGTGCTGCCATTGAAGGAAATCATTAGATGGTATGGTCTAGGTTTTCACTGTTATGCAGATGATACCCAGATCTACTTGCCTTGTGCACCTGACCAGGTGAATGCTGTCTCAGTGTTGAACAAATGTCTGGTAGAAATTCAAGAATGGATGGCCTCAAGCTAGCTCAGTAAAGACAGAGGTGTTACTGGTGAAACCAGGCCAAGCAGGGTTGGCAAAAAAAGTGCCAGTTTCCTGCTGCCATTGTTGAATGGGACTACAATACAACCTGCAGACTGGTGAGAAATCTGGGTGTCACTGTGGACAGTGGACTGACCCTTGAACATCAGGTGCCGTTGATAGTCTGCAGTGACTTTCACCATCTGTGTAATGTTGCCCATATCTAACCCTATCTGGAGCCCACCAACTTGGTGACACTAGTGTATGCATTTATCACCTCATGACTCGATTACTGCAACACACTCTACATAGAGTTATCTGTGCGGGTGGAGGGTCGCATGCAACTTGTGCAGAACTTGGCAGCCTGGATGACTGCAGGGACTTCATGGTCCATGCACATCATGCCAGTTCTGCAGGAAATACACTGGCTGTCGGTGTGGTGGTGCATCCGCTTCAAGGCAGACTTGTTGATGCATAAGGCCTTACCTGATTAAGGCCCTGGCTACCTAAAAGACTTTCTGATCAAGTACACTCCTGTCCTGCCCCTTCATTCTTCAGAGGCGGGATTCCTGGTAGGTCCATGCTCTCATCTTAAATCTTCAGGAGGCAGGGTATTTAGTGTTTCCACGCCTTTATTATGGAACTCATTGCCACCAGAAATTCATGGAGTGCCCTCTGTGGAAGTTTTTAAAGTTAGGTTTAAGACGACTTTTTAATGAAGCATTTTTGACTACTTATTGATAATGTTATAGTTCATGCATGTTAACATGAAGTTTAAAAATCTAACATTCTGTTACTTGATCCCCTTGGTTATATGTTTTTATTCAGTGTTTTGTTATGTGGTGTTGTTCTGCCTCTGTACAGCATGCCTCTCAACCTTTCTTCACCAAAATGTGTGACAAGATGTGTGACAAATGAGCAAAATGTGGGACATATCATCAAACACGGAACTGCAAGCTTAGAACACTATGGCTATCAGTGCACTAGTGTTCATAATGTTTGCTGATAATTGAACACAATAGATCATTATGAATTTCTGTTTTAAAACCTCTGTGAGAAATGTGGAATATCAGTACCTCGATGTGGGACAAAGGATTTCTGAGAGTTAAAATGAGTGACGTACCTTGTAATGTGTGACAGTTGAGAGGTATGCTGTACAGTGCACAAAATCTCTGGGATGTGTGCCTAATTAATAAATTGCCTTGCCTAACTGGAATAGCTTTCCCAGCGCTGTTGTAAATTCTGGATCCACTGTAGAGTTCCAGACAGGCTAGGACAGATTCACGGGGATGAAGGAAGGGGCAGGAGTGCAGGGGCATCAAGGGAGGGCAGGTGCAAGAATGAGCTATGCATGGGCCCATCAGCCCTAGACTAGGTGCATGCAGCAGGATGTGGCTTATAAGTAGGGCTCCAAGACGGATGGTCCTGGGTTCATTTCCTTCCTGTATCTTTCTCTGCTGAGTATTTCTACCATTAATGTTTTTTATTGGCATGTTGCATCCAGTACAGTACTAATGTACACCAGTAAGCAGTTTACTTTTCTCACATGCCCATTTCATGCTTTCCTTATTTGCAGAAAATATCCAGTGCAATGTTTCATACTGCATATGTGTTTGGTCTTTCAACATTCTGTACCAGGAGAGTCAAAAACATACATCACTGTGCAGGAAACCAAACTGACAAGGTGTTAAAAAGAATCCATTGCACTGAGTGGCTTGGAAAAGTGTCAACTCGTAGGACGTGAACAAAAAGGTCCTCCGAAGATATATAATGAACACTCTTTTTCACAGCTGCCCTTAAGCACCAGCTTTAACTCCTACCACCTCCTTCCTACACCTGTCAGCTCCCTTCCTGACCTGCCTTTCCTTACCCCTCCCCAATTTTTGACCCCTTCCCTGGGACAGTTGTATGCCTCCCATCCTTCTGCACCATGACTGTCTACCACTTGCTTGATTTTGTTGTCTCACGAAGTGGAGCACCTTCTTACTCCTGATACCAATGACTGAACATGTTGCACCTTTTGCCAAATTGCACTTCTGCTGTTTGCACTTCATTTTGTCTGTCATCAAATACTCTATTGTAATTGCTTGATGTTTTCCTCCAACCTTTCCCCCAGGTAGCACCTGGAAACGAGCCTTGGCTCAGTGTGCCTTTCCCAGTTACCAGTTTGTAAATAAATAAAAATAAATAATTCTGCCCAGTTAGTCACACTATTTGCTGCGGCCATGATCACATTATAGGGGAAAAGGCCTTGTAGTCAACAAGGGGCTGGAGGGGCCTCCCAGTGCCCAGAAAAACACTTCCATGAAAGCAAACCGGGTTCAACAGCAGACCAGGGACCCTGCAGCTAGGTGGCCAGGGTCAGTTAGAATGCTATTCTTGGCAGTGCATCCCTGCCTGGGGTGGGATGGGGCCACTTATCACGAAAAATGCACTCACAAGCCGTACTGCATTAGCACTTACACATCTATTAGTGCATAAAAGACATAGCAGGGACACAATACAAACAAGTAGTGGCTCTGCTAGGGACAATGCTGCTCTGTCTCCCGCAAGAGAAAAACTGAGGCAGCATTAAACCTTTAACACTCAGAATATTTTTTTCTTTTCTTGGAAACTTGTTTATCAGATAGGCCTCAAAAGCATTAATGCCTGTGTTCAAGGGGGACCCAGAAATGTAAACAAGGCCTCAATACAGGACAAATATGCAATACATATGAGATATGTAACAGGGACCTGTGCAATGCATGATTTATTTTCACAAGAGCTGTTTGACCTTGGGTAACCTCACGAGTGGCGTAAGCCATGAGTGACGTGTCCAAGCTCAAACAGCTAGAGTGAAAATAAATCATGTATTCCACAAGGTCCCTGGTACATATTCCATTTATGAAATAGGGATCCTTTAGGACAGTGCAGGGAGTTTTGTTTTGTTTAATTTTTAATGTAAACTTTCATGGACTTTTTGTGGTTTTCCCACTGCAGCTCTGCTTAGCTTAGTGGTTACTATGGATGCTCCAACTTTACACTATGGACAGTACATAATGAAAAAGTCTGATGCACAATTCTTTTGTTTTTGGATTTTTTAAGGAAGCATTTGTTAGTCAAAAAAGTGAATAACATTAGAATGTTCTGCCAATTTTTGCAGATTATAAAAATCTAAAAGGTATCTATACATGAAACACCTCTCTTTGTAGATAGTTTTGTGCTGAACAACTTTTGTGCTCAAAGTACATTGCTATATTTTTTCGTTTTAATGCTGTTTGTATTGATTTGTTGAAAACGTGCAAAAAAAAAAAAATTTTCTGCTGTTTTTTGCTAATTATAAGGAAAAACTAAAAGGTAGCCATAAATGAAACCCCACTCACTTTGTTGATATTTTTGTGCTAGACAAGCTTTGTGCTCACAGTACCATGCTATCATTTTTCGTTTTAAAGTTATTCGCTTTTGTTTGTCAAAACAAATGGAAGAAAACTGAATTTTCTGCACATTTTATAGATATTTTTGTGCTGAACTTTCATGCTCACAGTACCATGCTTTCTTTTTTTTTTAGTTGTTGTTAGTGCTTTCTCCGCATGGCCCCCCCCATTGGCTCCCCTGACCTGGCAACCTCCTGTTATTTTTTCCAGCTGCTGCCCATGCCACATCAACCTCCACCTTTGGGCCATCACAGACTACCCCCACAGCTTACCCCCCATGTTGGGGGGTGGTGGTGGGGAACCCCCAACTACCCACCAGGTACAGATCCAGTGCATGGTGATGCCCTCTGGAGGTAGCGAGTTCCAATGGACGGCCATCAAGCCACACAACCAGTGCTGCCAATTTCCATTGTTCTGTCAGCAGAGCGTGCAATGCAGACGGGGGGGCATGCCACATGTATGTCCACATGCAGCACACCCCGTCAGCTGCTCCACCTCTGAGACCCCATTGTACAGGGCCAGGCACCTCCACTAGGTGTCAGGCATTCGCCGTCTCTGTTGCCCCACCTCCCTGGGAGAGAAGAACTATCCTCCAGACAACTGATCCTCTCCCACCCCAGCTGGCCCCCGATGACTCGCTCGCACTGTGAACATGGGTCACCGGCGTGGTAGGAGGAAAGGCATCACTGCCTCAGCCCTCCATGCCACTGGGCCAGCACTTGTTTTTTGTTTTAAAGTTATTTGCATTTGAATATAATTAGTACTGCTACTGAGGCACAACACTCTAAATTAGTTCTGAAGTGCTTGTGCTGGACCTAGTGACATAACAACTGTGTGGATAAATAGGCTGATGACATAACAACTGTGTATATAAATGAGTGATGACATAGTTACTATGTACACAGTAGCTCAAATATCAGGATTTATGTAATGGATATTTTGTCCACACCTATTGCACAAATCAGAGAAAATAGTAAATATGCACAGATCAGAGTATCAGTTAACATTACATTTGCACACTTGACAATGCAATACAACAGAGTACACAGTAGTCAGTTAACATTACACTTGCATATTGACAATGCAATACAACAGAATATACAGTAATCGGTTAACATTACACTTACACATTGACAATGCATTACAACAGAGTACACAGTAATCGGTTAACATTATATTTACACATTGACAATGCATTACAACAGAGTACACAGTAATCAGTTAACATTACACTTACACATTGACAGTGCATTACAACAGAGTACACAGTAATCGGTTAACATTACACTTACACATTGACAGTGCAATACAACAGAGCACATGGTAATCAGTTAACATTACACTTGCACATTGACAGTGCAATACAACAGAGCACACGGTAATCAGTTAACATTACACTTGCACATTGACAGTGCAGTACAACAGAGCACACGGTAATCAGTTAACATTACATTTACACATTGACAGTGCACTACAACAGAGCACACAGTAATCAGTTAACATTACACTTACACATTGACAATGCAATACAACAGAGTACACAGTAATCAGTTAACATTACACTTACACATGAACAAGGCCAAACAGTATTTTTTAACACCAATTAAAATGTATTCTGTGGACAGACAGCATGTAGCAAGTCAGGCATGTTACTCCAGGATGATTTTAATGGCTTTATAAATAAAAGAACACTGGCCCAGGGAAGAATGGAAGAGTGGGAACAGGCTAGGACCGGAAGGGCTAAGCTTTAATTTACACTCCCTCTGTAGATGAATTTGATTTTCCTTATATTCTGTCCATGATCAGCCTGCTTTAGTTTTGCATGCTCAGCAATTGTGCAAGTCAGTATTTAAATCCATTATTTTACTTTGACTTTCTGTCTAAACTTAGAAAATCCAATAAATAAATCTGTTAAGCTAGAGGGCACAGATCAAATTTCATTAACAATGTCACAGCGATATCGCACTTTTTCCTATCACTGAGGTGGCAGACACTAGCTGAAAAGCCTAAAGGTGGAAAAAGATCAAAAGAAAACTAAACCAGGTGAAAGAGAAATAAAAGTTAATATGTAGATATGTTCGTTTTTCTCTTTTAAATTCTGTACCTCACATGTTGAGGACTCAAAAGTAGCAGCTGATTTTCATTTCAAATACTCACAGTGTCCTACTGGCTTGGACCCCAGAGAGCTATATGATACACACCAAAGATATGTATCTGGGCACATATCATGCTTACCTGTGAATGGCCAAGCAAGTGGCCACATTCACAGCCCACCAGACACAGAAAGGAGAGCAAAAGGGCCAGGGGTGGAACAGGGCTTGGATGACTAACATCCAATGGGCTGTCCAGCCTAGTGTTGGAGTGGACCAGTTCTTCACCAGTTTTAGGCACCAGCAAACCCTGCAGTTGCTGGGGGCCCCCTGATCATGGGGACCCTAACTGAAACAATTTACTATGTTAATTAAAAAAATATAATAATCCTCTTAAAGCAGCAACAAAGGATTGTGCAGCTCACTCTGATGTGGCATCATGTCATGAAAAAGCTATGACCCAGTTAATAAGGTAGATGGGTAACAAAATATAGGATGAGAAGAAAAGGCCTAAGGACTAACACTGCTGTTTCCCCCTAAAAAATATTAATATACCACTGATTGTAGTCAATATTTATTTATTTATTTCATCTAGGATTACAATACCTTTAAGCCGAGGCTCTTTTACAAAGGTTCCACAGCAGCATATGCAACAGTCATCATTTTTAGTTACAGACATATAGTCATTGACTTACAGACGTATAATAACCAGTACAAAGACATGAGCTATGAGCAAGACAAGGAAAGGAGTGGGGGTGGGTGGGGGGGAGGAGGATAGGAGACCAAGGGGGTAGGAGGTGGGGCTAAGGGGGAGTACGGGAGATGGTTGGGGCAGGAGTGGAGATATGGGGGAGGTGGGTGAGGGCGGGAGACAGTGCAGCCAGGGGGCCTTGTCAAGGGAATATGACAGGTAAGGTGCTAGGGGTGCAACGACTGATTGTAAGTGCTGGGTGCTGGGGCATGTGCAGCTGGAACGGTGGAAATGTTTAGATGGGCAATCACAGGATACAAGCAGTGAGAGGCGTAGCTTGGACTTGAAGAGGCCGAGTGTTGGAGTGGTCGCTATGTTGCTGCCAAGAGAGTTGAGCCAGTTGGATGCCCAATAGGCAAATGATCTTTGTCCTTGGGTCGTGGGATATGTAGTAGATGGAAATTGGATCTCCTTGTAGTGACGTTCCTATGTCTAGGCTTGAGGAGGGCACAGACACCAGGTGGGGCAAGCCCCATTATAATTTTCCTGGCCGTGATGCAGGTTTGGTATTTTATGCGTTTGTCCAGTTGAAGCCATCCAGATTGGGAATAAAGGTCACATGTGTGGGTACGGCGATGTGAGCCAGTGATGAGACGACAGGCCTTATTCAGGGAGGTCGCGATACATTTGAGAACAATGGTAGTTGCTGACCCATATATGATAAGACCATAGTCTATGATGCTGACGATGGAGCTTTGGACGGCCACTGACAGTGCTTCTGGGGTTCGGTGTTTCCTGTGTTGGAATAATATGCCTAACCTCACATTGGCAGACTTTGCAACATTGCTGATATGGACAGCGTATGAGAGGTGTGTATCAAGGGTGATGCCGAGGTACTTGAACAATTGTGTTTGCTCTAGGATGGCTCCTTGTTTGGTTGCAATGAAGAGGTGGTGGAGTTTGTTTTTGTTGTGGGGGCTGCAGAAGACCACAGACTTGTTTTTTTTTCTGACTGAAAAGCAGTTTATGATTTAAGAACCAGGATTCAATGGAGGAGAAGGCCCGCTGAAGTTTATTTTGTAATTGGATTGGATCAGGGTCCGAGGTGAGGATCAAAGCATCGTCGGCATAGAGAATTATTTGTTCTGGGCAGCTGTCCGGTAGTGAGTTTAAGAATAGACTGAAGAGGAGGGGTCCCAGAATGGACCCCTGGGGGACTCCTGAGCAGACCGGTCTAGGGTCCAAGAGTGTATCAGTGATTCTTACTGTTTGGGACCGTTCTTCAAGGTAGCTCTTAAACCAGCCAATGGAGTTGGTTGACAGCCCAGTATTCTGAAGCTAGACAAGCAGGAGGCAGTGATTGATGGTGTCAAAGGCTTTAGTTAAGTCAATGTAGATTGAGCCTAGTAGTTCACCAGAGTCAAGTGCATTGTGGATTGCGCCAGTGAATTCAAGTAGGGCTGTGGAGGTGCTGTGACCTTTGTGGAACCTGTGTTGTTGCTTGCACAGGATGTTGTACGTTTCCAGGTATTCTGTGAGCTGGTCCGAGACCATGCGTTCTAGTGCCTTGGGGAGTGGGGGTAGTAGGGAGATAGGTCTGTAGTTATCATGGGCAGTTTTGTCACCACTTTTATGGATTGGGGTGACAGTGGCAGATATCCATCTGTCAGGGAACTGGCTAAGGCTGAGGGAGAGGTTGAAAATTCTGGTCAGAGGACTAAGCACTTCATCAAGTGTGAGAGACAGGATTTTGAGATCGAGGGAGTCATTACTGAGTCTTGATTTACCAAGGGCTTTGGTAACATATTTGCGTACTTGGTGAGCCTTGACTGATTTGAAGTAGAAGTGGGGGGAGTTGGTAGGACTAGTGTTCATTGCAGACAGAGGGACTTTACCATCTTTGAAGTAGTCCTGGGGTAGGACAGCGCTAAGGTCAGTAAAGGCTTTGTTAAAGGTATCCACAATGGTTTTTGGGTTGAGAGTTGTGGTTCCGTTGATGTGAGTATTGATGGAGTGGTTTTGGGTGGATTCCCAGTGAGTTCCTTTATGTTCTTCCAGAATTCCCGACCATTGTCCCAGGAGTTTGTGAGGGCATGCTTATAGTAGGTGGACTTCATTCGCCGGATGGTTTTGGTGCAGTCATTGCGGGCACGTTTGTAGTTTTGGATGTTGTTTTGCCTTCCAGAGTTTCTGGCCAGCTTCCATAGGTGGTCTCTTGTTTTTAGCATCCTGAGGTGGTCACCTGTGAGCCAAGGGTTACTGAGTGATTTGATTTTGCATTTCTTAATAGGAGCATACGTGTCACAGGCCACAGTGAAGATGGTTATGAAGTGGTCAAGGGCAGTGTTTACGTTGGTTGCATTGAAGATAGGGGACCAGTCTTGATGGAGGAGGTGGGATTTGAGTCGAGGAAGGTGACCACTGGGTAGAACCCTGCTGGAGATAGTTTTTGGTGGTTGTTTGATGAATTTATTTGACCGGTGCAGCTAACAGGGGAGTGGTCACTGAGAGAGTCAGGGAGGACATTAGTGTTAGATATCAACGCTGGGTGATTGGTAAGGATCCAGTCCAAGAGTGTGCTGGTGCCGGTCCTGTAATTTTTCCTGGTTGGTGAGTCAACCATTTGTGTGAGGTTCACCGCAGCAACGGTATCCCTGTGTGCACCAGCATCGGCTGCAGGCCAGTTGATGTTGAAGTCGCTTAGGAGGATGGATTTGGTGTCAGGTGGGAGTGACTTTACAAAGTCAAGAACAGCTGTTAGACCAGTTCCCTGTTCTTTGGGAGGGATGCAGATGGTGGCAACAGTGAGGGTTTTGTTTTGGGCTCCGAGGAGGATTCTCACTGGCAGTAGCTGAGCAGTTGTGGGTTGGAGTGAGGTAATGATGTGGTGCCCCTGTATGGAGTCTTTTAGGTAGAGAGCACAGCCCCCGCCTCTTTGGAGAGGCGATCCAGCCTAAAGATGCTGTAGCCAGGAAGGCTGACTGCATGGTCCGGTACTGATGGCATGAGCCAGGTTTCGACAACTGCCACGATGTCAGGGCAGTGTTGGCTGGTGAAGGCCTGTAGGGCATCCATTTTAGGAAGAAGGCTGCAGATGTTGATTGATATGAATGAGAGGGCACCCAAAGGCTTGCTCAGATTAGTGGCTTTAGAGTAGAATGGGCCAAGGTTTGGGTGCACATTGCCTGACAGCATTAGGAGAAGGAGGACTAGCCTCAAGGAGCTGCAGCGTATTTCTTTAAGGGAATGCTTTCGCCTGCTAGCATCTTGGGAAATTGCCAAGCATCGACGATGGTGGGTGAGGGTAAGCGTAGACAGGGGACCAGAGTGGAGGGCTAGGACCAGTGTGGGTGTAGGACAGTTTCATGGTGGTAGGATGGACCCTGGGCAAGGGGCAGTGACCAGTGTGCAACGTGCCTATGTGGAGGAAGGATGTAGGAATGTGGAAGCTGTGGGGGAGGGAAAGCAGACTTTGGGGCATGCAGTAGGGGAGGAAGATGGGCAAGAAGATATAGAATAGGGGTAGAACGGTGGAGCGCATGATTAAGGTAGGATTCGGGTAGGCGGAGGAGGGTTGCAGACAGGCCATGGGCTAGGAGAAGGGGGCAAGAGCAGTAGCTGGATCAGTGGGAAGTGAGGATACAGCCAGGAAGGCCAGGCAGCCAGGGAGTGGGAGGTGCCGACTAAAAGGTGGTGGGGAGTCCTAAAACAGGTACCCAATGGAGCATGTGTGGGGGACAGAGCTACCAGGGGCGTGGAGGAAGGTCTATAAAGTTAAGGTCGGGGGGCGGGCATAAAATTTCAGCCATTTGCCATAGAAATGAATGGGCGCAATAGCCCCAAGCAGAGCAAAGTTTTAGCTGGCTCAAGAGCCAATCCCCGAGGAGGAGGCAAGAGAGTGTCCAATCAGCATGCAGTACAGATACCGTGGCACCAGTGGCGTGGCTGTCAGCAGTCCCGTGGTTCAGGGAAGTCTTACCCGGTTCGAGAGGATCATGAGGGTGGGAAAGAAGGTATATATAGCAAGTAAAGCAACTGTGTCTTTCAGAGGGTAGACTTTTTTTTTTTTAAATGAAAGAAAAAGAATCCCTCTAGTGGCAGGTCTGTATAACCTGCTAATGGAAAACTTGTCAAAAAAAAAAAAAAAAATCTTCTATTAGACACTTGAAATGTGCTTAGTTCTATCTAAAATCTAGTTGTAAAAAGTGCCAGGTGGCAGAAGCAGGAGAAAAGTCCGGGCCAATCAGAGCGGGTTTGCTGGAAGCGCCCGTGTTCCGATTGGCTGCGCTGTCCTGTACCTTTCAAGGAGCTGCAGGCGGGCGTCCTGGTCTCAGTCGGTGGCTGGCTGGGTGCCGGCCGACCATGGGGGAGCTGAAGCAGCCCCGTTCAAGGGCAGGCAGCTGAAGAGAAGAAAAAATAGCAGGGCTTAAATAGCATAGAGGTAGGACAGGTTTAGATTGAGCAGTTTAGCAAGACAAAAGAGAGTTAAGACTTTTCCGCGCCAAGGCAGAGTGCTTGGATTGGGGGGCGTGCAGGAGGAGCAAGGAAACAGAAGAGGTGTAAGCACTTTAAAACACTAGTAGAAATTACAATCCAGCTAATATAGTTGAAAAACTTCTATTAGACACTTGAAATGTGCTTAGTTCTATCTAAAATCTATTTGTATAAAGTGCCAGGTGGCAGAAGCAGGAGAAAAGTCCGGGCCAATCAGAGCGGGTTTGCTGGAAGCACCCGTGTTCCGATTGGTTGTGCTGTCCCATACCTTCCAAGGAGCTGCAGGTGGGTGTCCTGGTCTCGGTTGGTGGCTGGCTGGGTGCCGGCCGACAGTGGGGGAGCTGAAGCAGCCCCGTTCAAGGGCAGACAGCTTCCAAGGAGCTGCAGGCGGGCGTCCTGGTCTCGGTCGGTGGCTGGATAGGTGCCGGACGACCGGTGGGGAGATGAAGCAGCCCCGTTCAAGGGCAGGCAGCTTCCAAGGAGCTGCAAGTGGGTGTCCTGGTCTCGGTCGGTGGCTGGCTGGGTGCCGGCCGACTGTGGGGGAGCTGAAGTAGCCCCTTTCAAGGGCAGGCAGCTTCCAAGGAGCTGCAGGCAGGCGTCCTGGTCTCAGTCGGTGGCTGGCTGGCTGGGTGCCAGCCAACCACGGGGGCGCTGAAGCAGCCCTGTTTTATTTTCAGTACAGTCAAACACATGGGATGAAAGTGGGGGCCCCATGACTTCACTAATTCTGCTGGTGGACCCCCAAAACCCTAAAGCTGGCCCTCCCTGCAAAGCCATGTACTGTGGGATATGCCACCCCTCTTTATCCCTTAAAGTAAAACTAATGTATTTAACAAAGTCAAACAACTCATAACACGTCATCCAGCCAGCCGTGACTGCTCAAAGGGTTAGGAGCAACCAGTGCTAAGACAGACTAGAGCTTGGAAGGGGCAGGTTAGCTTGGGTAAAAACTTAGGTTGAGGGAAGACAACCATTACGACAAGGTCCCCCCCCTGTAATGACACCATCCTCCACACCCTGTCTCCATCACAGAAGCTGTCTTTCAAATAGCCAAAAAGTCAGTCCATGCCCCCAACCTGTATGTGTGCTTAGTGGCATGAGTCAGAATGGGTCCGACCTCCATGAGGCACACAACTGGCTATGGTTCATGGTGGTGTCCGCATGTGTGCCTCAGGACCTCTGTACACCAACAACCACACTGCACCTCTTTTCACAGGTATGCATTGCCTCCTTCACCTGTTAAGGATTGGCCAATGAAGTAGGAAGCACAATGAGGGTAAGATACTGTCACTCAGTCTCGCCCCTCGCTCACCAATTCAGTTTGTGCTGTTTGCCATGAGGGTTGGATTACCGATAGGTAACCTACCACCAGAGTTGCCTTACCACCTTTATCAAATGCGGTAAGGTGTTTTGGGCTCTTAAGGTTTTTTGGTTTTTAATGCACCAGTAGATAAGTCCCTTGCATGCACACCTCTATCACACAATGGCAGGGTGCATCAGGACCATGTGATTATAGTATGATATTTTTATTGGTCTCTGACAAAAAAAGCTAGGTTTCTCAATACAGTTTTATAATGCACAGTTAGCATGTTTTTACTATGACCTAAAAAAGTTGTTCTCAGCAAAAGTTGATAACTTTTTCAAAAGTTTAGAACACTTAGCTCAACTGCTGACAGACAGCCATGTGCACACTATGGAGCTAGAGCTAACTAAAGCGCCAGCTAAGCTGCAGTCTCAGCTGTGTCCGTCGGAGCTACTTGCTCAGGAAAACCGTGGTCTGCATTTCAGATTCATTCTGTGAAAACTACTTTCGAAAACATAACCTACTTCTCTATTCTTCCAAACTTGAAGCCGGTTACCAGGCAGTGCTCCAAGGGTAAGCCTGACCCAGAATGTGGCTTCCTAGTGTGCCTCAGTTTGGAGACAGGGGGCCAGATATTCAAACTGCGCCATTCTGTGGCGCAAGCCCTTGCGCTGCTCAAAAAAGTTGCGCAGGGGTGTGGCCAGGGCGATATTCAACGGAGTTGCGCTATTGATCAACTTCTTTGAATATCGCCCCCTGGCCACAGCCACTGTGTATGGTGCAGTGGAACTGCGCCACCGCAAGTGGTCAGAGTGGAGCATTCAGATGCGGTGGCGCAAATTCCATTGCGCCATGAGCAAACCTGCAATATTCAAAAGGTGACATGCAAATGGGGCCATAATTTATGCAAGGTGCACGGAGGGGGCATTTGCATCTAATTAAGGCCCCATTTGCATGCCATTAGCATGCAGGTGCGCGATCCCGACGCACTCTGCGCCTGGCGCCTGCCAGGCAGCAGCAGGGGGCGACGCCCCTGCAGCCCAATCGGGCATGATAGTATTCTCTTCCCCGTAGTCCGATCGCAGGCAGAACGTTATGTCCCCCATTAGCCCGATCGCGGCAGAACCTTATGTCCCCCAAGCAGCCCAATCACGGGCATCAGACTTCCCTCCCCAAAGTCCAATATCCCTGGTGGTCCAGTGGACCACGAGAAGCCCGATCGTAGGCATAAAGTCAAAACCCTCCCCCAAAGTCCAATATCCCTGGTGGTCCAGCGGACGCGAAGCCCGATCGGGCATAAAGTCAAATCCCTCTCCCCAAAGTCCAATATCCCTGGTGGTCCAGCGGACTAGCGAAGCCGATTGCGGGCATAAAGTCTAACCCCCTCCCCAAAGTCCAATATCCCTGGTGATCTAGTTGAGACCCACCACCACGGAGCCCCACCATCCTGCTCCCCACTTCAGAATGAATGTGAATTATTCGCTATCTGACTGCCTTAGGTGGCGGGCTGCACGCCCATTGGCTCTGCTCTGAACCATCGGGCGCAGCCCTACCGAGCTGTCAGTCGGGCAGGGCGGCAGGCGGTGGGTGCTGCTGCCTGCTGGCTGATGGGGGCGGGTGAGGGCTCCGTGGGTGGTGGGGTGGGGCCACTAGATCACCAGGGATACTGGACTTTGGGGAGGGGGTTTGACTTTATACCCGTGATCGGGTTGCTGGCCGGGGACATAACGCTCTGCCCGCGATCGGGCTAATGGAGGGGAAACAATGTTCTGCCCGCGATCGGGCTAATGGGGGGATAACGCTCTGCCCGTGATTGGGCCAATGGGGGGCGCCTAGTCCGCGATCAGGGCATGGGGGGCGCCGCGAACGTGAGCCACCCACAGGTGGCAGCTGCTATGTTGCGCCTGCAATGCGGCAGCTCACCTGGGTGGCCCTCGACTTGATCCTTTTTTTTAGCATAAAGTTGTGCAGGCGCAGGTAGGAGTTGCGCCTGCATAACTGCACAGCCCGGCTGAATATCGAGCTGTGCAGTTTATGCATGGTTCCTCCCCCTTCGGTTGCGCATGCCTTCATTAGCATTGTGCTGTTGCTCAGCATGATTTGGGGGGGGCGCAACTGCCTCCTGCTGAATATTGCAGAATGGTGCATTTCGGACTTGCGCAGGCGCAACCCTATTGCGCATGGCTCAACTGTTTTGAATATCTGGCCCAGGATGTCTGGATGTTTGCACATTGTTTTTCCTGGCTCAGTCAGCTAGGAGCCCAGGCATGAATATTCATGGTAATGTTAACTGGGGGAAAAAAAGGGTTAAGTAAGCAATAACCCATGACAGGGTATGGGGTTATGAGGATTTAATGCATGGCTGAATACGTTGTGAGGCACGAGACCGCAAGTCGAGTGCCCTCATAGCACCCCAGCCATGCATTAAATCCCCATAACCCCACACCCTGTCGTGGTTATTGCACTTATAACATGGGTTATATGCAAAACCAGGAGAAAACAACATAAAGAAAGTTTCTCCCTGCTTTATACAAAAACCTGATTGTATCCTGCCGCCTGGAAAAATAGTCCCCACTAAATAATCCAGCTCTGAGTGCTTTTATGCACAAACAAATATCAGAAAACCCAGTACTGAGATGATTGCTGACATCTGTTGTGCATGACAGTGTTCGTTACACTGCCAAAACTGTGGACTTTCCGCACCCCCCCATGACAGGGACACGCAATGCTGTTTTGTTGTATGTCTGTCTGTGTGTGTGTGTGTCTCTCTCTCTCTCAGTCCAATGCTGCCAATGCTGATTGCTGAAGTTGTTTTTCTATGTGCTTGTATTACTACCTGGCTATGTTTTATGTATAACACTGTCTGATGCCAATTTGTACTTGTATCACTGCCAGGCTTTGTTTTATGTAAAAACTGTCTGATGTCAAATTGCGCCACTTTGTGGTCCGGGTCGTGACTGAAATCGGTCCTTTGGATCAGCTCACCTACCCGGTTATCAAAGACATAAATAAATAAACTAATACAGTGCACAGAGTGAACACTGGAATGGACTGCTAACAGGGAGTTCCATAACCACCGATAGCTATGGCCGCGCTGCAGCTGGTGCTCTCAGTCTTCCCACTGATGTGCTGACTGGGGGCTCTATGGGCTGCTCTGTCCATCTCTCTCCCCCCCCCCGTGTGTCAACCCCACCAGAGACTACTTCAATATCAATGTGAGCCTGTTCCCATTCCCCCTCCCCCTGATCACTGCAGACATAGAGAAAGACAGAACGAGAACAGCACACATTCACAGCTAAATAGAGAGAGAAAGGGACACATCATGCTGCTGCAACAGAGATCACACTTGCCACACAGCTTTTCTGATGTTCAGGACACAAATTTAGTACCAAACAGCACAGCAAGATGCTACTGCATGCGTTCCCTCCTTGCTAAACATCTTGCACTCACTCCCTTCCTTGGCATTTTCTTTGCTGGACTAGTGGGACTATTCATTGTGTCCCCCCATATGTCCGCTCACAGCCCTGATTCCAGCTGGACACACTAACCACCAGAACGCAGGGTGGACTCTCTCTAAAGCTGCTGGGGCTCTTACACATGCAGCACCCTGTCCCTCTCTCCTGCTGTTTCTCTATCCCTGCAGTGCAGTCACTCTCTCTCTCTCTCTGTCTTGGTGCCATGTGCCCAGTCACCTGTCACCCCGTCAGACACCGCTGTGCAGAACTGTGGATGTTTGTACTGCTTTCTTTCACTACATCTCGTGCGTACACAACACTAAGGGCGCAGAGTACATGGGACTGCACTGCAGGGGACTGTCTCTTGTGCCATGGTGCCATCAAGGTGGGGGACAATCACACATTACAACATGGGCTGCCAAAACAAGACATTGCTGTCTCTGACCTGTAAGGGCTGTCATTCAACTTTGCATTTTTCCCCAACTAATAAGAGTCGACAGCACTTTACATGGGTCATGCCACAGAACTGTGCATTAAAGAGGGGATTTAATGCACGGCCACACAGAGCGACTCCATCAATAGGGTTGTGCGTTTTCCCCAATCCATGTTATAAAATGGATTAGTGTCTCTGTTACCTCCCTGTACACCATTATTCCCCACCATCTGGGGTTACAAGCTGGGCCGTTCTGTTTGGAGAATAATGCTGGAACCAGCCTACCACCTGCAGATTTTCTGCTGAATTCATTTTGACACACAACTCTTTTATGTTTAATGGAGGATTTTTTTTGGGGCAAGAAACACGGTAAAGTCATGGGCACAGTTGCAGCCCCTCGTTATACTAATTTATTTTTATTGTAAGCCCCCCCATGGGTGGGCTTATTTCTTACCCTTAGGGGCTCTCCCGTGATTAGGGAGTTTTGCGCACTGTGGTGGTGTATTTTTCTGCTGCCACCACTTTAGGACAACAGAAGTGGGCTTCTACATAAAAGGGGTGCATAGGTGGGAAACAGGGAGGGCACTGTGAGACCATCAGGTGTTGCAGCGGTGCAGTTTGGAGGAGGGTTCCCCCGGGTTCTTCCCCCACCCCCACCCCGGCAGGTTGGCAGGTTTCGTGGCAGTGCGCTGGGTTCCTGGGCTTTAGGAACTCCATAGGAGGTGAGTAGAAAGGCAGTTGTAGTCAGTTGGGTGCTGGATGATGAGAGCATCCAGGTATTTGGAGAAGTATCGGAGGGCAGGTAGTGGAGGACCCCTGGGGGTGCTGGGCCCAGTCTTTGGAGGCAATGTTTGGAGCCATCGGGGGCTGCTGATGTGGTGGCAGGGCCTTGACAGGGGGTTCAGAGGATGGTGGCAGCTCCTCGACCCCATTCCCCAGTGGTACTTTAGCTCCATGGCGGGAGTGGGTGGCAGCCTGGACTCAACAGAGCCTGCCAGCTGTTTCAGGGGCATGTCCCAGGGCCTACACTGGATAGGCCTTTAGGCCATGGTTCAGCTCAGGAAACAGGAACTGGACGTAAGGGAGCCACTGTAACTGTTGAGAGGCTCGGCTCCAGGGGAGCCACGGGAACAAGTTTGGGAGAGAGCACCAGGGGCCAGGCCGGTCAAGGACTATAGTGAGGAAGGTTTTCCTGGGAGCATTCATGCAGGCATGGGGCTGCTAAAACTTTTTCCCCCCGAGTATGAATTAACTCAGCGGTGGCTCCCCTGATGAGGTAAAAGGAAAATCGTTTAGGAAGAAGCCCAGTCTGAAGAAGGCAGTAACAGGGAAAAATGTTGGGGGAATAAGCTCAGTTTAATGGAAGCAGTAACAGAGTAAGGTGCTTACCAGTGCCAGTGGGTTAGTTGGAGCTTCACACTTCGGGAATATTTCGTATTCAATCTTTGGTCCTGGGTAAAGAGTTTGCTGCTGGTTCTGTTGTACAGAAAATTCATGCCTAAGAATGGCCATTGTGCGTGCTCTCTCTCTTTAAACGATAAGTCTGTGTAAAATGTTAGCCCCATGAAGCTGTTGTAACCCCCCTGCAAATGGGGGTTCCCAAAAGACTTCCAGGAGCTTGCTTGAATGCTCCAAGCCTGAATGGTGTTTGGCATTTAAGCCATTTATCAGTGAGTGTTTTTAGAACCTCTGGTACTGTCTTTAAGAGCTGTCTGCTTGCAGACATAATTAGTTTGTATGGGGACTGTGTGTTTTTTGATTGAGTACCACTCAAGCTGCTGCCAATTCACTTCATTTTTGCAGTCACTAGGAGTGCAAAGGAACCTATCTGAAAGATGTAACTGTTTGCCAGAAATTATTTAGAGTAATAATGAAATTACAGTTTGTCTAACCTGCTTTCTTTTGCAGTCAGAACTGTGTCTGCTAGTTCCCATTCTAGTTTTGAACTGCTGAACTGGACCAATCAGTGTGGGTAAGCTAGCTCTAAAATGGTGCCTTGGACGAATCAGAACTTGGACTCATAATCTGAGCCAGCCACAAGAGGATTGTATGGGCAGTGACTCTGGAGATGTAGTTTAGACTTCAGTGCCTTTTTGGACCAACAGCAGCAGTCTATTGTGAGTGACAGCCAATCCAGTCAAGAACTGGGAGGAACTCAAAGGAAGTGCCCGGTTTTGTCGGTTGGAGTTTCAGTTGAGCTTTGGCAGTGAAGAAGGAAGGAGCCCTGTGCTTTTTCAGTGTGCAGTTTTAGTCAAAAACGTGTAAGGCCCAGAGTTCCGGTCTGCAGCTTGTGTAACAGCTTGTTAGGACTGAATCCATCCTGTGAAAAGAATCAAAGGATCTCTGAAGAGTAGAAACCAGGCTCACCCTGTAGAAGACTGGAGGAATTGCTGAAAATTGCACTCGGTCTGTCAGGAACTGAATCTGCTGTGTGTTCTCCGGGTATTGTGCAGTATTGCGATCGGGATACAGATGCAGCCTGCCTGGTATAGTGCTTTCTTTTATATGGATGTGTGAAGAGGTTTGTGTACCTCAAGTGAGCCCTGCTGACATTGAAGGACCCTATCTTATTTGGAGGTCGTGAGTACTAATTCAGGGTCGCTCCCTGTTGAATTGCCACATTAAATCCAAATGGAATTACTGTACTGCTGACTGTTTAATTCTCCTTTTCTCTGTGTGAAAGGGCCCCTACCAGCTGCCACGGTTTGGACTAGCCACTAGGGCTTGGGTACCCAGGGACAGTAACTGATAGGGATAGGCCTGTGCACAGAGCCATAGGTAGATTATTAGAATGATAAGCTAATTAACCTGATTTCCCCGTCCTTGTTATATCCCCTAAATAAATCAGAACTGCTTGTTTCAGCAAAGTTATACTGCCTGAGGTATTTGTCTATGGAAAGTACTGTACTGTGATTGTTGCACTGTATCTCATTTCACAGGAGGTCCCAGTGCGGAACCAGACCTGGGGGTAAGTGTATACTGTGAAGGTAATTCTGATATATTGTGTGGGCCACTAGTGGGAAGAAAGGGGGGTTGCAGTGTCCCAGAGGGCTGTGACCAAGTTAGTTTAACTATTGCAAACCCTGACCTCTGGGTGGAGGCACCCGCCATTGGATCCAGGCCCCTCAACCTGTTAGTGGCAAATCAGGCAGGGGTAGTAGCCCCTGTGATAGCGCCATCTAGGGGTTACACTGTAATATTTCATAGTTTGAAGTAGTTAAAACCCTGAGCTCTAAGAATCATTTAGGAGCTCAGGAGAATAAAAGTGATGTGTTTGGGAGAAATCAGAGTCCAGTTTGGTCATTGCCACAAAGGGATTTTAATGAATATTAAGTCCTTTAGTTTTTAGGGGTTCTCGCAGTTTCTCCAGGGTTTGAAGTTTTGAAGAATTCCTTGTGCTCTCCTGCTCCGGGTCCGGTGGGTCTTGAGAAACCTGAGGAAGAATCGTCCAGATTGCCTGCTGGATGATATGTACACCTCTTGGAGGCTTGGTGACGTGGGTCTGAAGACCACTTCAGGTAAGATACCCATGTTAAATGCTGCTTTTAATTGGAGAAGAGCTTGGTGAGATTCTGGAGTCTGGGTCCCACTTTCACTTTCAAAGATCAGGTCCCTAGACATTGGGAAGGGGTGCTACTTTGTTTTTTTTTTGGAATTTTGTTACTTTTTTAACCAATTCCACAATGTTTAGGCAAATCAGGTGGTGCGCTGGTTCCGCTTTACTGACGATATAATGGTTGCCTGGACTGGCACAACCAAGCAGAAAGGTTGATTGAGTACTTAAATACCAATAATTAAACTCTCCTTCACCATCTGATCAGTGAATCAAAGATTAATTCCTGGATTTAGTGCTGTTTGTGGAAGAAGATGCTGCAACAAGAAGCAGAGGCTACAGGAAACCTACAGCTGGTAATGTAGTTTGCATGCCAGCAGTACTGCTCTAATTTCCAGCATAATACATGGGCAATTTATAGAACATCACCTGAAAAGGAACTGTTCCAGGAACTTTAAGGTGACCTGTAAAATAGCATTGCAGCCCTCTCACATACCTCACAATACTGTTGGGGGAGTCCGGGGCTGCAATCAGCATAATTTTTTACATCCAGGTTTAATTTTAATAAAGCACCAAACTTTTCAGCCAAACACAGAAGTGCATCGGGGACCCGACTGAGCGAGTGCAAGTGTTAATGGGTATTACACCCATTTATTGACGTTGCTCCCACCACTGCCCTTATAATAGCAGCATTAGCGGTTGTTTATTATGCTGATTATATTGATTCCCGGGGAGTCTTGACACCCTAAATATTACTTACTGCAACAGCCTGTCCAGGTTGTGAAAATGACAGCTGTACTGTTCATAAGGAGGTGTGGACAAATGTCAATGTTGAAAATCTGGACTGAAAATATTACAAATTCATGAACTTATGAGAGTGCGTGGCAATTGCGCAATGCACGCTCGTAACACAGTCATTTTATGGACTTTTGTAACCAAATTTTCAACATAGCCATTTTAACACCTCTGCTCATGAACTGTGCACGATGCATTGTGATTTTCTTAATCTGTCCCGAACATTGATTTTGCACATTGACTGTGCCATTGTGCACTGCATGTGTGAAAACACATTTTGGGAGAGATGTGAAAAATGACAGCTGTACTGTTCATAAGGAGGTGTGGTAAAATGGCACTGTTGAAAATCTGGAGAGAAAATATTAAAAATTCTCAAAGTTACGAAGGCAGTGAGAACTGCGAATGCACGCCAGAAAAAGTCATTTTGGGGAATTTTTTCCCAAATTTTGTATCATAGGGTTTTTGAGGGTCTACTTCATGAACTGTGACACTGTTGTTTCGCTAATTGGTCCTGAAAGGTGGCTCCGCGCAGTGATCGCGACATTACCTTTCAGGACCGAATAACAAAATGACAGTAACTGAGTTCATGAGGTGGGTTCCCAAGAACCCCATGTAAAAAATTTGGTGAAGAAATTCCCAAAAACGGCCAAGATATGCACCAAAGTTGGAAAAAAACATCTATGCCATTATACAGCTTACCGGCATTTCTTCAGTTCGCGGTTGGCTTTGAAGAGTGCAGACTTGTTCCTCCACCGAAGATCGTCGCGCCGGCCTCCAGAGGTAAGTATGGGGTGAGGCGGGGCGTGAGGTATGCAGAGGGTGGGCTGGTTGGGGAGAGGGGCAAGACAGTCAATGAGGGACTGCTTTTTCTTTATAGGTTTTTTTTTTTTTACAAAGATGATAGGGACTTTTGCCATGTTGGTGGGCCTCCCAGCGTAGCAGCTGGAAGTCGGTTTTGGGGGGAGGCAGGGAGCCGATGGGGATTGGGCACCTCCGCCGCACTATACAGAGTTTTGCCACGCTGGGGTGGGCTTCCAGTGTGGCACCTGCAAGTCTGTTTGGGGGAGTGGAGTCAAGGGACTGGGCACCCCCATCGGCCATATGGACTTTTGCCACGCTGGGAGGACTCCTATGTGGCACCTGAAGTCTGTTGGGGAACAGTGGAGCTGATAGGGATTGGGCACCCTGGCCGGCCATACAGTGTACGGGTGGGGAAGGATGGAGCATGCTGGGGTGGGCTCCCAGCATGCTACTTGGGTGTTTGTTGGGGATCCAAAACCAGAGCTGGTCTATGACAGCAGTTCAGATGAAGTGCTGGATGTGTAGGCAGTTTGCATACTGCCAACGGCAGTGTGCAAACTGCCTACACGTTACCACCGCGGATTGTAGCTGTCTTTTAATTTGAACTGTATGCCACTGCATCTGAACTGCTGTCATAGACAGCTCAGACATTTATTGGTGTGGTGCGGCCTCGCCTGCAAAAAGGAGCAGGGCATTGGAAGCGGGGGTGGCACACCTACGAAAACTCATATGGTGGCACTATGTTTCTTGCATGTGCCTGCAAGCAAACATAAAAATGTTTGAACTCAGCAAACCTATTGGCAGATCACCTTTAAAGAAGAACTTTCATGATGGTCCAAAAAGTTACAGCTTATAGTCATTATATGCAGTACTAGACCTGAAAAGGTGTGTGCATTTGTGATTTTGGCCAAGGTTTACTCTGCCTTCCATAATTTGGATTTGTTTTTGAGCCCTACTGCACTTGCCACTGATGTTTAGCTGCTGGGCTGCTAGCTCCTGGTGACATCATTGAAGGATAGGGTAGTGACTCACACTGTGCAGTACCATGCAGTTGCAACAATGTTGCAAGGGAAACCTACCAGTCTTCAGTGTACATACTATGTTTCTTCTTCCCCAAGGCACCCTGTTAGCAATGCATTATGCCTTGTCAGTATGTTTTTTTTTTTTATATTGACTCTGCCCTATAGTGATGTCAACAGTGCAACCCTGGGCCCACAGCAACACCACGCTTGCTATAGGAGCTCTGGTACACCCCGCAGTTTTTAGCAGCTCAGAGTGCAAAAACTAACTGCAGCAGACAGTAATGAAATACAATTCCTGAATCAAGGCAAGAAAGGGTAATTTTTGCATGAAAGTCAAAAGGACTGGGGAAGTTCCTCAGTATGCTAATGTCAATATTTGGCCTGTAATCTGATAAGATGCATTTGAACTTTCTACACTGGTGTTTGGATTTTTGAGATGCACTTTTAAAAAGACATACATTTAAACAGTGATTCCACATTTGTATCTAGTTGTTGAATGAACCATCCATGTGATTGGCATAGAGTCTACAAGCACTTTGGTCTTCATTTCCCGTCACTTCTTGAGGAGGCAGGGCGCCTCTAAGTGCAGCAGCTTTGTCTGTCTGCTACATGTCTGGTAAAAGACATTTTTCAAGCTTATCCCAGTTTGCACAGTGAAATTTTATTCTAATAAGTATTCATGGCCCTGCCCTCTCCCTTTTCTCTATAAAGAAGACAGGCAGGCTGAGTGATCAGACTGGACCTGGTTCACCTGGATAGGTACCCTCTTGAACAGCAGAGAGTACCAGCGACATCTAAGAGCAGAGGGGGAATCCTAGATGGAGCAATGTCTGTCCTTGTCCCCTCCTGGTGTGAGGAGGGGCCCTCAAGAGACCAGCTACAGTAGGGGGATCCTGAGTAACTTTGCCCCAAGGGGGAGAAAATCCAACAACCTGACAGGCACAGGGCTTGCATTAACCCCCCTACTGAAGTCCCCAAATGACATTTTTGAGGATTTTGAAGCACAAAAATAAAAGCAGTGCTTCAGCACTGACCCTCTATACTGAAATGTTTGCACCTATATCATTAGCAGAGTGTGTGTGTGTCGGGTAATGTAGTACAATGACACTACAGCAGATTTCTGACCCTGTGATTTTCAGAACTGACCCCCAAGATTTGAGGCAGAGGGTCAAACTGACCCCCACTTTACTCATGCTAATGCAAGCCCTGCGAGGTACCAGGGAGTTGTGGTGGGCCTCCTCTCAAAGGAGGTCAACTAGGGGTCCTTGTGGATCCACTCTTGTAAGACAGTGTAAGGGAGAGAGCAACATGTGAGTACACCTCCATCAGACACTATAAAAGGAGAAACACGTGTGTAAGTAACCCCTTTGTAAAATGGTAATGGGTGTTCACCAGAATAGGGGGCCTGGCAAGAGCCAGTGTAAGTAAGTCCCACCTCAGTTGGAACAGTGAAGGAGTCTGTTGTGTTTGGAGTCACGAGTACCTATTAGTGTGATGCCAGAAGGGAAGCATGCAAGGCTGAAGCAACAATGTGCCTAATTTAGTGAGCGTACCATAATCTGCTTGCTGGAATATCAAAGAGCCACTAACAAGACCAGCCCAGTGCCAGCGAGGGCTAAGGCATGGAGCACCTTATCTCTTGTCAGGCCAGTGACACAAGTTTGGGAATGAGCTCAGGTTGCCAGGAGTTGCAGAAGTGGCCATCAGGCAGCTCTCCTCTCCTGGAGAGGGGACGTTGGTCATCTCAGCTCTTGACTGCCCCCAGGTGGAGGCATGGGGGCAATGCTTATGCATAAGGGGCTTGTCATTTGACACATGGCGGGGGGGCAAGAAACCAAGATTTGGGGGTGCACGTGTACCTCCACACTCATGCACAACCTGCATCACCATAGCTTCTGGGATGCCAGAAAAAGGAACAGGGACCCAAAGGCTTGATGATGCCCTGTACCCCTCTCTGGACCCACACCACTGCCTGACCATCTCAATGAGATCTGGCTATGTCCTGGGAAAAGAGGGTCAGCCCTTCCCTACTGGCCCCACCATGGGTGGGGGAAGGGGATCTGTGGGGCACAATGTCAAGTTAAGGTCAGGGAGGGGTTGCCAGCCTGGTGGAGGGGGGTCTGGGGCAGAGGGACGCCGAAAGGGTAAAAAGATCTATGGAAAAATATGCCACTAACTGGCATGTATGTTATACACAGACATGTAACGCGCCCCCCAACCGGTAGTGTCTCGTCCTGCCTGGGGCACGTGCCACTACAGTACATCCTATGGCAGTAACACCAATAGAATCCCATAATGGGAGACAGGCCTGTAACAAAGATATGTCCATCTGTCCAACAGTGCCCCTCCTATCAAGGGTACCGTATAAATTTAATACCCCAAATAAGTTTAAAGGGGCTAATGTCAAAGGGAATACCCTTCACAGCTGTGTACCATCTCTGACAGTGAATAAAAAGTGAGCCTGCTTGATCCAAGCTCTAAGAACAGACACTAATTTTGTGAGTGATCTCGTGTTTAATAGTGCCCCGATATACTGTTAGTTGTCCTCAATCCTCATATTTCCAGATCCGTAGTGGCAAAGTGAAGAGAGGTACAAGTTCCTGGTTTAAGAAGAGAAATGCCACCATATATCCCCAAATACACGGGAGTGCCCGAACATATCCCCCAAAAAGCTTACATTAGTAGTATAAAAATTAACAAACATCAATGTTTTACAAACTTGCTAGTTCACACCCTTCCTTGGTGTTGTGACCTCGTGGAGGTACTTGAGCTACGCTCTCATGCCAGCTGATGTCACAACACTAACGAGGTGTGTGAATCAGCTTGCTTTTAACACGTTTGTTAATTATCTTCTATATCATTTCAACTGTCAAAATGATGTAGAAATAATTGGGAAGCATGCTAATTTTATTCATGAGAAAGGGATACACCACTGAGTCAGGGACTCCTTTACAATAGTTTCAAATGGATTGTTTGCTGGTGTGTCCTGTGAGCACAAGGTGGTTAAGTGACTTTCTCAGGGTTGCACAGTATGCAAGTGAAGGTTGTGGGAATCAAACCCAGGTCTGCTGGATGCACTAAGCTCATTTACAACTCGCTACTCTGACCTCTAGACTATACTGCCAGCTCAGAGATGCTGCCTAGTGGCATAGCAATACTGCATCTTCTGCTACCTATGAAAACAGGCATTCACTTGCAAGCCCAGGAATCCCACACTGGAGGCCCAACTAGAGACTGAGCACACTGCAGCGGTGAGATGCTCTGATTCCTGGGAATGGAGGCTGCACAGTACTGCTCACCCACCCTCCCAGCCACAGGCAGAGTGCAACTGGGGTAACCCTAATTGTCAGGGTGGAAGAAAATGGTGGGGGGGGAAGGGGGATTATTATAATGCATTCATTATAAGCCACTAACATGATCTCAGCCAATCGGCATGCAGTGTGCTGTCATGCGGGAGAGCTGGGAGAGAGTGTGCCACTTCAGGACAATATGACAACATATTTTTTAAATATACTCTTAACTTATAAATCACTCAACTAAACCAGACTGATTTGTTATTACATAACAGAACCTCTGAGGGGTGTCTCATTATAACAGACTCCTCTTGTGACGTTTTGGGTGTACAGAACTACCTTAAATTCACTTTATGATCCTCTTGCCCAGAACTCATTCTTGGAAGTCACTTATGCCATAAGAGACACCCCTCAGAGGCACTATTAACTTAGTAGTGCGAAACATAATGACATGTCTAACGTTATGCAGAAATTATGGGACAAGAACGTACCATTTTTAAAAACTGAGTAAATGTATGCAGTTATTAATGAGTAAACGTTTGCAGTTATTATTTAGTTCAATTATTTAAAGAGCTGCTGATGCTTCAAGAAAAACTTTAAATAACGTAATAGTCAGGCACCATTCGGCTTCTATTTCATATATTCACCTGCTGATTTCTCCTCCCCACGTTTGTTACTGAAGAAATTAGGATGGGCACAGGATCCTCATCTCTCAGAGTTTATCTGTCTCAGCAGTTCCTCTCCTGAAGTCACACTCCTCTGTTGTAATTTGTGACATCACAGTCTGTTGACATGGGACTAAGAGTTCTATCATAAGAAGTGTATTATGAACACAGATGGGAGTAAGCCATAGGGGCTGATGAACTCTCAAGTAACAAAGCTTCTGTTTTCATGCAAACAACCTCAATAATAAATAATAGGGAGGAAAAACACAGGACTAATGTGAGATATACACTGAACAGTATCTAAATATTATGGCTCTCTTGGTGATGTCAGCTGCTCTTTAAACAAGATAGAATAACAGGGCAGACTAGGTGGAAACAAGTCCTAATCTGGCCCACACCATCTGTGTATCATGCTGGAGGGAAACTAGATTGTTGAGCAGGCCCAGTGGCTTGGCAGCACTGTGCTGCTATGCAGGGGAGCCAGGACTCTGAATCACTGGGCCGGCAAGCACATCACGAAGGGGACACTTCCACATTCCACTGTGAGGAGAGGGGAGGCCGCTAGAGTGAAGCAGTGCAGAACCCCCCCTGCACCAAGGCAGGAAGCAGAACTTGGCAGGGTCTCAAAGGATACTGCTGCCCACACCTCTTGCAACCAAGACAAGGTACGGACATGAGTGTTGGGGTGATGGGAGAGGGGCTACTAGATAGAATGTGCGGTGTCTGGCCCCAGACAAGAGGAGCTGCAATCACAGGAATGTATGAAAATCATGGTCAGATGGAAACCCAAAAGATTTTATATAGTCTCTTCACAGCTTCTCAGTGCCCATAATGGATTCCCAGGCTATTCATGTATTTATCAAGTTGGTATTTAAATGAACCTACCAAGTTACAGGAAACTGTACTAGGCTGTTACGTGTTCCAAAGCACGACAATGAGTAAAAATTCTCTTTCCAGGGTGTTTTTATTCAAACTACGGGTTTCAATCTCCCACATGCAACCTGATACACTAGTTAGTGTTGAATTTTATTTTTGTGTTCTAAGAACCATAGGTAAAGGTTGTCCATCTCATTGCAGAGAGCTGTTTGCTACCTTTATGTCCCCCCATCCCCGGGCACAGCAATAAATAAATCCATTCTTTGTAACCAACAGCCTAAAACTGGAGCCAGGATCTGCAGGTGAAAAGAATTCTGCGTGGAGCCGGATATTGTTAAGGAACCATTTGACCACCAGTGGGAGACAGACAGCAGACAAGTACAGTGAAAGCACACCTGTCATGGGCTCGTCACTACAGGCTCTTCCACCTGTCACCCCCCAAATCAGTACATTTCACTGTGTTTCACACTGCAGGCAGTACTTACTGCTTGTACCACTTTAATTTTCCAAGTAGTCTATCAAGTAAGGAATAAAACACAACAGGGTGGAGTTATATGCGAGTCCACAAGTACTTTTGGTACCTAAATGTGTAGTCATTTATAAAACAAAAATAGATATGTTTTTATTAATTACAAGTATTTTCTTTTGTTAAAAGTAACAATTAAAAAAGTGGTCCCTCCCCACCTGTCAAACATGTCACTTTTACCTGTCACTTGTAAAAACGGGCATCAGCTAACAAGTGTAAGAAATAAACAAGCATTTGTCAATGCTGAATGTTTGTTGTGTACACTGGTGTCATGGGCGGGGAGTCTGAAAATTGTTTCAGTGAAGTTGTTTATGAGGTAGTGTCCCAAAAAACATATGTTGAAAATGTGGGGAAAAAATGTTTAAAAATGGCCAAGTTATTGCACTAAGTTGAAAGCCCCATTGAAATACATTGATGCCGAAAACCCCATTGAAATGCTTACCTCAGTTCGCGGTTGGGCTTTGAAGAGCGAAGACGTGCCTGCAGTCCAAGGTAGATTATGGCGATGGACCTCCGGTGGGTAAGTACATGGTAGGGATTGTGTGGGGGAGGTGGTCCTGGTGGTAGGGTGGGGGTTGGGTAACTGTGCAATGGACAATGGTGGACTGTTTCTTTTACAGGGAAAAAAATGATTAAGAACAGTTTGTTTGTTTTTCCAGGGAGTTTGCTGAACAGATGAGGACACTGGGATTGGGCACCCCCAGTATCTGTATACTCTTTGTGGGGTGGGTTACACAGCAGACAACAATGGATGGACAGATGAGGACATGGGGGATTGGGTACCCCCAGTATCTGTATTCTGTTTGGGGGGGGTTACACAGCGGACAACAATGGATAGACAGATGAGGACACAGGGGATTGGGTACCCCCAGTATCTGTATACTGTTGGGGGGGTTACACAGCAGACAACAATGGATGGCCAGATGAGGACACGGGGGATTGGGTACCCCAGTATCTGTATACTGTTTGGGGGCTACACAGCAGACAACAATGGATGAACAGATGAGGACATGGGGATTGGGTACACCCAGTATCTGTATACTGTTTGGGGGGGGTTACGCAGCAGACAACAATGGATAGACAGATGAGGACACGGGGGATTGGGTACCCCTAGTATCTGTATACTGTTGGGGGGGTTACACAGCAGACAACAATGGATGGCCAGATGAGGACACGGGGGATTGGGCACCCCCAGTATCTGTATACTGTTTGGGGGTGGTTACACAGCGGACAATAATGGATAGACAGATGAGGACACGGGGGATTGGGTACCCCCAGTATCTGTATACTGTTTTGGGGGGTTACACAGCGGACAACAATGGATGGACAGATAAGGACTCCTGGGATTGGGTACCCCAGTATCTGTATACTGTTTGGGGGATTACATAGCAGACAACAATGGATAGACAGATGAGGACACGGGGGATTGGGTACCCCCAGTATCTGTATATTGTTTGGGGGTTACACAGCGGACAACAATGGATGGACAGATGAGAACACGGGGGATTGGGTACCCCAGTATCTGTATACTGTTTGGGGGGGGGTTACACAGCGGACAATAATGGATGGACAGTGAGGACACACAGGGGATTAGGCACCCCAGTATCCTGTATACTGTTTGGGGGGTTACACAGCGGACAACAATGGATAGACAGATGAGGACACAGGGGATTGGGTACCCCCAGTATCTGTATACTGTTGGGGGGGTTACACAGCAGACAACAATGGATGGCCAGATGAGGACACGGGGGATTGGGTACCCCAGTATCTGTATACTGTTTGGGGGTGGTTACACAGCGGACAATAATGGATAGACAGATGAGGACACGGGGGATTGGGTACCCCCAGTATCTGTATACTGTTTTGGGGGGGGGGTTACACAGCGGACAACAATGGATGGACAGATAAGGACACCTGGGATTGGGTACCCCAGTATCTGTATACTGTTTGGGGGGTTACATAGCAGACAACAATGGATGGACAGATGAGGACCACGGGGATTGGGTACCCCCAGTATCTGTATATTGTTTGGGGGTTACACAGCGGACAACAATGGATGGACAGATGAGAACACGGGGGATTGGGTACCCCAGTATCTGTATACTGTTTGGGGAGGGTTACACAGCGGACAATAATGGATGGACAGGTGAGGACACAGGGGATTGGGCACCCCCAGTATCTGTATACTGTTTGGGGGGGGGTTACACAGCGGACAACAATGGATAGACAGATGAGGACACGGGGGATTGGGTACCCCCAGTATCTTTATACTGTTTGGGGGGGGTTACAGAGCGGACAACAATGGATGGACAGATGAGGACATGGGGGATTGGGTACCCCAGTATCTGTATAATGTTTGGGGGGTTACATAGCAGACAACAATGGATGGACAGATGAGGACACGGGGGATTGGGTACCCCCAGTATCTGTATACTGTTTGGGGGGGTTACACAGCGGACAACAATGGATGGACAGATGAGGACATGGGGGATTAGGTACCCCAGTATTTGTATACTGTTTGGGGGGTTACACAGCGGACAACAATGGATGGACAGATGAGGACACGGGGGATTGGGTACCCCCAGTATCTGTATACTGTTTGGGGGGGGTTACACAGCAGACAACAATGGATTGACAGATGAGGACACTGGGGATTGGGTACCCCAGTATTGGTATACTGTTTGGGGGGTTACACAGCGGACAACAATGGATGGACAGATGTGGACATGGGGGATTTTGTACCCCAGTATCTGTATACCGTTTGGGGGGTTACACAGCAGACAACAATTTATGGACAGATGAGGACATGGAGATTGGGTATCCCTAGTGTCTGTATACTGTTTGGGGAGGGGGGTTACACAGCGGACAGGATAAAAAACAAGCATTTGTCAATGCCGAATGTTTGATGCATTAGAAGCTGTCTGCCTCTGCATCTTGTTTATGCCCTTGAGGTACTTGAACGTGTCTATCATGTTCCCCCACTCCCTCCTTTCCTCCCATACGTACATATTGAGGTGCTTTTAATCTCTCCTGATATGTTCTGTGTTGCAAGCCATGTACCATCTTGGTTGCCTTTCTGTGGACTGCCTCCACCTTGTCAATGTTCTTGTACATTTGAGGCCTCCAGAATTGCACACAGTAGTGTAGGCGAGGCCTCACTAGTGCATTATACAATGGCATCACCACTTCATGCCTTCTGCTAGTGATACCTCGGCCTATACACCCCAGGATGCCACTGGCCCTCTTTGCAACATTGGTGCTCTGCTTTTACATCTTTTGGTCATCAGAACTGATGACTCCTAGGTCCCTTGCTTCCTTGGTGATTGTCAGCACCTCCCCCATCCTGCAACTCTCCCCAGGTTTCCCTCTTCTCAGGTGCATTATTTAGGCATCTTAGCATTGAACCTCAGTTGCCACTCCTCAGACCATTTTTCAAGCCTCTCCATGTCCCTGCTCATTTTCTCCACCCCTTCTGGAGTATTCACTCTGTTACAGATGTTGGTGACATCTCCAAACAGGCAGACAGACCTTTCGTTTTAGCCCTTCCGCAATGTCTGTAATGAAGACATTGAACAGGACTGGTCCCAGGACTGATCCCTGAGGTACCCTGCTGGTCACCCCCCTCTCCCCAGATTGGATCCCATTACCACCACCCTCTGCCTCCTGTCCGTCAGCCAGTTTCTAACCCAGTTTATCAGCTTGTGCCCTGTGGCCAGACTACCCATCTTGTTAATCAGCCTTCTGTGTTGGACATTGTTGAAGGCTTTGCTCAAATCAAGGTAGGTAATGTCAACCATCCCTCTCTGATTTACTTCTTTAATGAGGCATTAAGGTTTCCAACCCTAACGCTCCACCCCCACCCTGCAGAGACTGACAGGCATTGTGAGTGTCCATTTGGGTTGTCATCCGTAATGCTCATGCCACTCCACCCCCACTCTGCAGACATTGACGGGCATCATGGTGTGTCTTGGGGTCTTCGGACCTAACGCTCACCCCTTCCATAATGAAATAAGCTAAGATGGGTGCAGTATAGGAGAATGGGGTGAACGTTAGGGCCAATGACTCCAAGGCATACACCGATGCTTATCATTGGCTGCAGGATGGGGTGGGGGTAGAATGGTGTGAGCATTATGGCTGACGATCCCAAGGCACACGCCCAACGCCTGTCAGTCTCTACAGTTTTGGGGGGGGGGGCATTACGGTTGGAAACCCTAACGCCACAGGTGTTTGCTGGCATTTTCACTCCAAACTGTCAAAATGGTCTTTTTAGGATGCCACCTCATGAACAGTGGCACTATCATTTAGTTACTCAGTCCCAAAAGGTGATCTCGTGCAGCGACTACGCCATTCGGCACCACAGGTGCAAAAACGCATTTCAACCAGGATGTGAAAAATGACAGCTGTACTGTTCATGAGGAAGGGTAAAAAAAAAATGGCAATGTTGAAAATCTGGAGTGAAAATATGAAAAATTGACAAAGTTACGAGTGTACATAGAAACTGCGCAACGCACACCAGTAACGCGGCTATGTTTTGGAATATTTTCACAAAATTTTCAACATGGGCTTTTTGGGACCTTCCCTCATGAACAGTGGTACTGTGATTTTGTTAATCTGTCCCAAAAGTTGATTTCACACAGCAACCGCGACATTCTGCGCCACAGGTGTGAAAACCCATTTTGGACAGAGTGTGAAAACTGTCAGCTGTACTACTCATAAGGAGGTATGAAAAAATGGCAATGCTGAAAATCTGGATTGAAAACATTAAAAACTGGCGAAGTTATGAGCATGCGTAAGCTGCACAAACACACTCATGTACAGTCATATTCAGATTTTACATTTGGCATAGGCTTTTGGTACCCCACCTCATGAACAGTGGCACTGTCGTTTTGTTAATCGGTCCCGAATGGTGATTCCATGCAGCAACCGCAAAATCACCTTTTGGGACCGAGAAATGAAATGACAGTGACGGTATTCCCAAGGTGGGATCCCAAGAACCCCATGTTGAAAATTTGGGGCCAAAATTCCTTAAACTAGCTAAGATATCAACCTAGGTTGAAACCCTCCACTGAGTCCCATTATACGGCTTACCTTTGATTTCTTCAGTTTGCAGTTCGGCACTGAAGAGTGCAGACGTGTCCCGATCCACAGCAGATTTACTTATTTATTTTTTTTATTTAGATCTCTGATTACAAATACCTTTGAGCTCTTTTACAAAGGTTCCATGTCAACAGCATAATGCAACAGGTTAACAGAACAAAAAGTATGGCAAAACAGTATACATAGAGAAAGGAGTTCAACAGGTTTACAGACTAAACAGGGTATGGTAACATAATTGTAAATAAGAAAAGAAAGCAATAGTTGACATTCACAGTGAATTAAAGAATAGAAATGAGTAACGCTAAGCAGTTTTGTGCACAGGAATGCATACAGTAAATTGAAAATCAGCCAAAACAAGCTTTGTCAGTTACTAGTAAAATCATAAGGTAAGTTGAAATCAGCCAACAGGCCTTGTCAGGACAGACGGTGGGGGTGGGGGGTGGGGAGGGCATTAGGTAGAGGGCAGGAAAAGTGAAGGGGTAGGGTTGCAGTGGGAGGGTGGGGATGTCCGAGATGGTACTAAGGAGATTTAACAGTAATCAAGTGCTAGGGTTTTAGATTGCCAAAGAGGGCTTAGTGGAGATTTAGATGACAGTACTCTACCTCCGAAGGTAAGTATGGGGTAAGGGGAGGTGGATGTGCAGTGGGAGGGTGGGATGGGGGAAGGGGATGGGGAGACAACGAGGACCGTTTTCTTTTTACAGGTTAATAAAAAGACTACAAGGACAGTTTTCTTCATTTACAAGAAAAAATTAATTTAGCCACACTGGGGTGGGCTCCTAGTGTGCCACAATAGTCGGGGGATGCCGACATGGGGATTGGGCACCCCGATGTCAGCAAGGGTTATAAATGGGTTGGGGGGCCACATCTGACACCAGGAGTAGGCATCCTGGTGTCGGAAAGGGGAAATTGTTTAACCAGGATATTTGTTCACGTAGGACGCCAACTCTCTTTTTACGGGTCAAATGGGGGAAAAAAATGGGTCAACTTTAAAAAGGTGCCGTAACCCCCGAGTGTTTACTTTTACCAGGATGAGGCAAATGCCTGCTTGCTATGCATTTTCCTTACAAACTTAATCATGCAATTTGATAACAGCTCTCAGATACTGTCAGGGATCAGGGGCTTTATTTGGGAGTTTACCTCCTGGGATACTGTCAGAATTGTAATATAGGTATAATCCGCATTCTACAACAGCTCTCAGCTGAAGACAGAGAATAGCGATTATGTTAATATGAAAGCACGAATCATGCCACTGTTGGAGCGGTTCTGTCCTTTGAATTCTTTGCTGACTCCGCCCTGAAAACAGAAACTGCATCATAAACAGCCTGTCTACTGATTCGCCTGCCCCTTGAACAGAGCTCTCCAGTGGACGCACCCCCCCCACACACACACATCCCTCTATAGCAACTGTCATATCAACAAGTTTATCTGCGCTTGCGCGCACAACAAACTTAAAAATTAAACATCTGTCTTTCCATACATTCAAAAGATGGAATGTTTGTTTACAATATCACTTAAAAATGTAAGAATTCTGCAGACAAACTGTATACTCCCCCACCCCCACAAACACACACCAGTGGTTGTATGGAGCCAGGGTCTCTCATTTTATCTCTGACAAGAAAATGACAGAGATATCCGTGGGAAGCAGGCAAGGATAGGATGGGAATTTTTCATGGTCCATGAAGAAATAATAAAAATTAAAAGCAGGTAGTACTTCACTGCTTTAATCTGTGGATGTGTATATGGAAGGATCATAAGGGGAAGAACATTTAACTTGCTTGTTTTTAAATTTATGGAAGTTTAAACTTTGTATGGGCCCACTTGGAAAGTTTTTAGTGAATAGTGGCACCTACGCTTGTGAAGATAATCTGGAAGCAGTGAAAAATTGTTCTGGGAGAAATTAATACATTGGTATGCTGCATCCTAATGTTCCCGAAACCATTGGTTGTTGCTCTGTAAACGCATGGCATTCGGAATCCTTTCAATCAATCAGGACACAGAAGATTTCCGACCCACTTTAGAATGGATATACTTGTCCCTGTCTGAAACAGCCTGTAAATTATACTAAGATGAAAAGGAAGAAATTCACTTAGTGAGTACTGTGCATTCAGAAGTGAGAATGTCCTACATTTTGGCCATCTGTTCTCTTTTGCACTCCATATTGGATGGTTAAGGGATTGAGAGGTATGCACCAAAACTTGCCCCATCAAGTATGCTACCCAAAAGATGCAAATTACATGGTTCCACCTACATTTATGTGCTACAACAGTGATGCCTCTCATTATGTCTCAGTCCCATCCCACCTGTTACTCTCTTGGAACTATGAAAGTAATGCCTTGTGTATGGCTTGCAATTTAATTATGAAGATTCTATTCAGACCTTGAATATTACAGTACCATTTTTTATCAATGCAAGGAAGCAGGCATCCAAAACATGAAAAGAAATTCATCATCAAAAGACCTGTCATGCATTTCAATGCCCTTTGTTAAAAAGTGCATTGCTCAGAGATTAAGTGCACTGTTTGGAGTACCCCATGGAATCCCAAGAAGAAACAAAATAAATATTCATGCGATCAAGCTGTTGGAGCGAGGGTGTATTTAACAGTTCTGGTTAAATCGACTGCCACATGAAGCAGTCCCAAGTCATGCAGCCGCACATCATTTAAAGATCCATTAAAAAAAAATCAACATATCCTGCAGTGCATTACTGTCACCCGCTTGCATTCTGTGCACTCCAGATAATGAACCACCAGCATCCCATTAACACCATCGACACAACATGCCATCCTGCTGACGTGGCTTGCTTTGTTTTACTGCTATCGGGCTTGCTCCTGTCATTCATGCAAATGAGAGAGTCAGGTGATTTGGCCAAACTACATTTTTTTTGTTGACACACAAGGCTGAGTCATGCAAGTAGCAATTATTTCCAGCTAAACTGGGAACCTGGTATCTGAAGAGCAGCTGCCAACCCTAGTCATATGCCTCTCCCAAATAACAAACGAAAGGAGAAAGTAGTACACGCCCATTTAAAAAAAATAAAGTGCTGACGTCGCCATGCCTCTGTCAGCTGCAGTCACTTTAGTCTTGGCCTGTAGCACTGCAATGTTAGTGTCCAGTACTATGACTTTTGCAGAACAATCCTTTGCAGCCGATGGGCTGGATGGCTTTGAGTACAGGTACATTTGATAGCTGTGGTTCCCTGCCAGGCATTGCTGTGTCCTTTCTAGGCCTGTCATCTCGAGATTGGCACCCCTCACCCGTGCAGCTAAATTATGATCCATTTGTGATCTGGTTGGCAAAGCTACGTAAATATGGCATTACAATGTTCCTTTCATTATAAGACAAACAATGGTGTAAAACTGGAGTCAGTTTAGTCTTTTACCCCTATTTTTTTTTTTTGGGGGGGGTGGAGGAGCTCAGAAATCTGTTCTTTCCACATCTGGTTACAAGTTACCCCCCACCCCACACACACACACACAATGTCCCATTTTATCAGCCCAATATACCACTTGAGAGGTTGTGGGTTGGTACTCTGATAACCTGCTCAGTGTGTGGTTGAAGCCACTTTATTCTGCCTCATTGCTCCTATGCACTCATATAGTGGGTTATTAAGCAACAATCCACAGCTGTCTCATGGGCACTCACATACAGACTCTTCTGCCTGCAGCGCTCACCCAACCCCTCCCTTGCTCTGCTGAATGCAAACGTCAATGCACAATCCCTATACAATCGAAAAGGCACCCCACCGCCACCTAGTGTACCAAAGACCACCTACAATATTTGAACCTTAAAAAAAACACAAGACTCTGGCAGCTTTGCAAAATGACCGTTCCATACCTGTTTACAAGATGCAATGTAGCTGTCCCAGCTGTACTTGCATTATTTTAACACCACTCTGCTGTCATGTTTTTGAGGGGGCAGGCAACTTTTTCACCCCAAGCATCTTGCTATTCTGTGACACAGACACCACAGGGAGGGTATGCTTTGGCCATCTCTGGGGTGGTGAAAGGTAAGGGAGAAGAATGTGATGTAAAATGGTAACAACAGTAACATTTAAAAAAGATTATAACACAGAATATTCACATTCTAATTTATAACTATAACAGAAACCACTGAATGTCCCACAACATAAACACACAATATACTTAGAAACTGTTATTCTGTCTCGTCAAATCTTAGCTTTTAAAATGTTCATTTTTATTGATTATACAATTCTGCCATTTCTCAGCACAACAACATGCTTCATGGTGTGTTGTGATGCAAATCACTTGCTGGCAGATGAAAGTACAGTTACGTAAGAACTTACCATAACAGTAGATCTTTGAGAGAATCTCTTTCATCAGGCCACACCTATGGAACTATTACCATCAGGTGCCAGGATCATGCAGAAACCTTTTTGCTAGCAGTTTACTAGGGGCCACCCATGACAACGTCACATGTTGATATCCTCTCTATATAAACATGGGTGGCCCCACACCCTCCTCAGTTCCCTGCCAGAAACTATAAGCAAAGGATCTCCTCCTGGGGAACTGAGGAAGAGCTGAAGGTTCCCGCCACCAAGCAAGGTTGAAAAAAGCTGGTAGACCATCCTGGAGTGAGAGACAGAAGCGAAGAAGGAAGCTCAGAGTCTAAGGGTGTGGAAGGTGGGACGGCATGGCCTGATAAAAGAGATTCCCTCTACTGTTAAGGTAAGTTCTTACGTAACTGTACTATCTTCTTCGAGGATACCGCTCATCAGGCCACACCTATGAAATGAGTCCCGAGCAGTACTGACAGAGAGACAGTCTGGGTGACTAGAAGCTATAGGCCTAAGAAGGGAGGCCTTGAAGCACAGCCTGGCTGAAGCCTGCCTTTCTTCTAGAGGCAATGTCCAGACTGTAGTGTCTAGTGAAAATGTAGACAGTACTCCAGGTTGCAGCCACACAAATTTCTGCAGCTGATATGTTCCTGAAACAGGCAACAGAAGTGGCCATACCTCTAGTTGAATGACCATGCACAGCCCCAGGAAGTTCCTCATCATGTTTCCTGTAACAAAACATAATACAGTTGGCTAACCACTTGGATAGGCACTGTATAGAAACCAGTACTCCCCCTTTCCCCAGGGGCAAAGGAAACAAAAAGCTTCAAGGACTTCCTGCAGTCCCTCATACGATGAACACAATACTGGAATATTCCAAGTACATCTAAGGTAGGAAGCAATGCTTCACCTGGATTGGTATGCTCGGGAAAATAAACTGGCAGGTGCATGGTTTGATTTAAAGTAAACTCAGTCACCACTTTTGGAAGAAATGTAGGATTGCTATGCACAGAAACCCTGTCTTTGTGGAAAATCAAATAATGAGGCTATCGCATTTAAGAGCCTGAAGCTCAGAAATCCTCAGAGCAGAAGTAATCACAACCAAAAATAATATTTTCCACAACAGAAAACATAGCTCACAAGACACAGCCAGCTCAAAAGAAGCCAAAGAAAGTTTCACTGGAGACTGGATTGCAGATGGGAGGCTTCAAGTGAAGAATGCCTCTCAAAAATGTACAGGACACTTCCAGTTGTGCCACCATATAGCCATCAATAGGCACATGGAAAGCTAAAATGGCAGCCAGGTGCACTTTAATGGAAGAATATTGCAGTCCAGCATCTGATAGGGACAGCAAGTATTCCAAAATCATTCACTGGACAAATGATGGGAAGCAGCCCACAGAGCAAAGTGCTGCCACTTCATGGAATAAGTGGCCCTGGTGGAGGGTTTTCTAGCAGCCACCAGGACATCAGCTACCTTTTGAGACACTCAAATCCAGCAATGGCTATGTCCACAGGAGCCATGCATGAAGATGGAGTGACTTGAGGTCCGGATGGACCAGGGTGCCCATCTCCTGCGATAGCAAGCACTTGCACAGGGGCAGGGGTACTGGAGGTTCCACCGCCAACTGCTGCAGTAAGTGGAGCCAGATCTGATGAGGTCAGAAGGGAGGAATGAGTATCAGCGTTGCTCCTTCCAGCTGGAGCTTGATCAGCACCCTCTGAATTAGAGGGAAGTGAGGGAAGGAATAGAGAAACCTCCCTTTCCAAGAGAGGGAAAACGCATTTCACCAGAAAACTCCAGGCATTGGAGAAAGCAAGCAGAAAAGCAACAGTTTTGCATTGAGTGGGGATGCCAAAAGTTCCAGCTTTGGACAACACCATTTATCAAATAGGTCTTCAACTACCAAAGTCATCGGCTCTCATTCATGCATTCGAAACTGCAACCAGCTGAGCCTGTTTGCCAGGACATTTTGGACGCCTGGAACATGGATGGCCGACAGTTCTAGACCATGTTCTAAAGCCCAGTAGCAAATCCTCATCGCTTCCCAGCACAGAAGGTACAAGTGGGTCCCCCCCTTACTTGTTCATGTAGTGAGCTACACTGATGTTGTCCATCTGCACCAGCAGATGCCCCAGGAACAGATGGTTCTGGAAGGCTTGCAGAGCATATAGAATGGCCCTCATCTCTAGGACGTTTATGTGGAGGGAAATCTCCACTCTGGTCCACATTCCTTGTGTCTGATGAGGCTCCTGATGTGCCCTCTCAGCCCATCCCTGAAACATCTGTGGTGAGAATCTGCTAAGGGGAGGGAATGAGGAAGGGAACCACTTTTAGCAAGTTGCTGGGTTCCATCCACCATTTGAGCACCTTTCGGTCAGAAGAAGTGACTAGAACCTGCTGTTCTAGGTCGTCAGTGCATTGATCCCACTGGACTCTTAATGTCCATTGAGGGATCCTCCTGTGCAGCCTGGCCAGGGGTACTGTGACAATGGCTGCCTCCATTAGGCCCAACAGCCTCAGGAATGTCCTGGCTGTGACATGCCTACTGTTGTAAAGCAGCTACGCCTGAGCCACAAAGCGTTCTGCTCTGTCCCGGAGCAGGAAGGCTAAGGTCTGAACAGCGTCCAGTACTGCCCCTATGTACTGCAGATGCTAACAAGGGGTCAAGACTGACCTGATCAGATTGACTGTGATCCCTAGGGCATGGAACAGCTGTCTGGTATGTGCTAGGGTGTGAGACAGTGCTCCTTTAACTGAGCTTTGAGCAACCAGTCATCTAGACAAGGGAAGACATATAGTCCCTCTCTCCTGAGAGCTGCTGCCACAACTGCCAAGCATTTGGTAAATACCCGTTGTGCAGATGACAAGCCAAAGGGCAATACCCTGACCTGGTAGTGCTCTCCGTGGAACAGGAACAGAAGGTACCTCCTGTGGGGTAGACAAATACTGATATGCAGGTAAGCATCCTGCATGTCCAGGGAACTTATCCAGTCCCCTCTGTGCAGAACATGCAGCAGGCCTTGCAGAGTGACAATCCAGAACTTCTTATACTGAATATAGAAGTTCAGGTCCCTCAGCTCCAGAATGGACCTTAAGTCCCCTGTGGACTTTGGGAATAGAACTCCATGTTTGGTTGTTCCCAGAGAACTGGCTCTATGGCCCTCTTGAGCAGCAGTGTGCGCAGTAGAGCTGGTACATGGTCTGAGGTTAAGGATAAGTGGTCCTATCTATCTTTCTTGTTTAGCAATTTGCCATTTAAGTTACTGTATATACTGTACATAGCTGTGCCTTTTGCTTATCAGATTACTGTGCTTTGCTCATACTGTGTATTTATTCCTACCCGCGTTCCCCCAGGACACATCTACAAACGAGCTTTATGGCTTAGTATGTATTTCCTGGTAAATCTCTGGGCAGTCTCTGCGCTGGCAGTATAGTCTGGAGGTTACAGTAATGAGCTGTGAATGAGCTTGGTACTTCCAGCAGACCTGGGTTTGATTCCCACAACCTCCACTTTCATACTGTGTGACTCTGAGCAAATCACTTAACCACTCCAAAGCTCCCGGGTCACCCCTGAAAACAGGAACTTGTGCCTAGTGGGCCTTACCCAGTTACCAAAGAATAAAATAAATAAATAAGTGGAGGGAACTGGCAGAAGTTCTGGAGGCGACTCCAGGAGTTCTACAGCATGTCCCTGTTCTATTAACTGCAGGACTCAAGCGCCTGCTGTAACCTCTCTCCATTGGTCCAGGTGAAGGGAGAGGCGACCACCTACCACCTCTCCCGGATTGTCTACCAGAGGGTGGGGGTCTAACAAGGAGTCATGCTGATGCAGATACAGCGGCCGCAGCTACACTTCCTCTAGGGACTTTTGGGTGGGCACCTGTGGAGGTAGGGGGGGACCGGCAAATTTGCTCTGCTTTTGCTCTGTTGTCTGGTCCCTCATCTAAGTTTACTGGTGGCCTTGTGAAAGGGCACCTTTTGCCTACTTTTCAGTTGTGTGTGGTAGAGGGAATGGACTGACCTTAGAGTTCTTTCTGAGGCTTACAGGACAGAGAGGATGTCCTGCACATCTGCCCCAAACAGTTTGTATCCTCTGAAAGGGGCGTTCAGGATGGATTGCCGGACATCTGAAGCAAATCCAGATAACCTCAACCAAGAATGCCTTCTGAGGCAGATGCCAGCTGCAGCTGCTCTGGCTGATGCATCCAAAATGTCACAGGTAGACCTTAAGAGGTGTTTACCCACATCAGCCCCAGATTGGAGGGCCTTGAGGATCTCTTGCTTCTGGGGGCCTTCTGGGAGGGACTGGGCAGCAGCTTTAGCTTTCTTCCAGAGGGTATTCTAATATTTGACCATATGGGCCTGATAGTTTGCTATTCTAATGCCCAAAGTGGCAGAGGCAAAGGTTCTCTTTCCCATGAGGTCCAGTCATCTGGGGGGAGAGAACTGAGATGCTTAGGTCTCTTAGACTTATCATGGGCTGCATTTATCACAACTGAATTGGCCTGAGGCTGGTTCATGAAAAGGGCTTTCCTGAGGGGGCCTGGTATAGCTTGTATGCCTTTCTGGGCATGACAGGGATCAATCTTGGTCTGTGCCAGGCAGCCATGGTGGCATCCTGTACTGCAGCCAACAGAGGAGGAGGAATGATCAGAGGGGGAGAATCTGGTAGTTCCAGGAACTCTACCACGCTCCTCCGTGTGATGTCTTGCTCCTCAGCACCAAACTCCATTGCAGTTTGGAGCTCTTTCATCATACAGATGAAGGAGGGGTCCTCATGAGAGGACCTTGGGGTACACAGGGTAGAGGCCTCACTCCTGGAGGAAATTATGAGTCAGACCTGTCAGTAGGGCTCCCATCCATATCTTCCTCCTGTAAAATGAGGTCAGGGTTATATTTTCGAGCCTCGTCGATGGGCTCTGAGGGATGAAAGGAAGGAAGGAAAGAGGTTGACACCCTGGAGTGTACAGGGTGTACCAACATGACAGGCGTTGATGCGGGGACCGGTCTGTGAGGCCCTGTCCTTGCCATGCCCGGAGTAGAAGGAGGAGGTATCACTCGCCGTATTATCTCTGTGAAGGAGGAGAGCACCATCTGCACATCTATGGTGGCCTGCACTGCAGGAGCACCTTGTAACATCGATGGGCTGTCCTGGCGCCTGACGGCTACAGTTCCATAGGTGTGGCCTGATGAAAGAGATATCCTCGAGGAAGATCTGTGCTCTGCCTTGTACCTCATCACCACTTTTTTGGGAGGGAGGGGGCGCTATTCATCAGAATGTACACCCTGTCTTGTGTTATTGTGGACTTATACCCTGCCTCAGGGATTGGGTGCTAATATTAACCAATGGGGGCCAAAGATCATTTATTTAAATCAGTCACATGACAGATCTCCATAAAATCAAACCTCTTCACCCCAAACAAAAGAACAAAGAATCTCCTGAACCCAAAACATAAAGAACAAAGAAAGAAAATAACCACCTACACAAGTCAAAACACCTAGTGCCAGTGGTGTTCCCCGGATCAGCAGAAAAGCAGAAAATACTTATCAAAAATGATGAAAATGAAGCACTCCACAGTGAGCACAGACGGCTGCCACAGTAGCCAATGGCTAATGAAAATCAAATGCAGCTATTGAAAAAATGTCACTGTAACTAATGAAAAATAGTACAATCTGTTTTTGTTTTTTTTTTTAATCACAAATATTGCAATTTTCAGTGTGTGGCTAAATTCCCCCCAAAAAAAAAAAAACAATCACTGCAGTTCCTACCCTCATAAACACAAGACTACAACTAAAAAAAGAGACACAGAAAGACCAAAAAATACTAATCCCAAACAACTGTGTCATATGCAATAGCAGCACTCCAAATGCTGCAACTAGTCACCCAAGCAACTTGGCTATTTGCTGTTTAGGGCCATTTTTTGTTGTTGACTCCATCCCTCCTCAGCCATCCTGTCTACCTCAGTCATTTTCCACCCTTCCCCACTCCCCCCATTCTCCCATATTTGTTTCATTTCTGCTGGTTCCTGGACTGGCACTGAGCAGCCCTTTTATAACACATACCCCTTCCTAGTCTGACTCCCTCAGTCCCATACATACCATTACTCAGTAGTGATCCTCCTACCTCTGACCACACTTCCATAATTTTTTTAATCTACATTTTTTGGCCCCTGTTTCAGGGAGCTGGCAGGCAAGGCTCTTCCCCCACCCCGTGGGCTCACATCTATCCCCAGCTGGCGTCCCCATCACCGGGAACACCACCAAGACATCATGGAGCCCGCCAGCTTTGTTTTCTCCCACCCATGCCATGGCCGCATGTTCCGCAGCACCCTCCCTATTCATGCTGTCCAATGGCCTGCACTACCCTCAGGCCTTCACCTGGGGGCAGTTGTACTGTGGGGGTGGCAAGCAGAGAAGAGCTGCCATGTAGCTGCTCAATCCTGCTCTCTCCTGTCCCCCCCCCCCCCCGACGACTGAGGCTCGCTCCCAAACCAGGGTCACTGGCATGGCACGAGGTGTGGCATCCAGTGCCTCAACCTTCAGTGCCACTAGGCCATCTGGCCCTGTTCCATGATTATGATGATCAATAATAGTTCAGACTCCATCAGACTGGCCACAAGTGCAATGACCACAAAGGTGGGGCTTACCTGTTGCGCTACCGGAGGCTCAGGGAGGGTCCACCTGTGTGCCTACAACCTCCAACTGAAACTGGTGTTAGAGGCCAGGTGAAGAGGATTTGGAGCTGCAATATTCTTTGCTCCATACTGCTGACAAAAGGGGCGCCCATGCGCCTGAAGAGGACTGAACAGATCACCCGTGACATCATTGATGCCCACAGGATTACAAATGCAAATGGCTAACTTTAAAACAAATTAAGTAAGGCAGAATCCATCTAAAAGAAACTGCGAGAAAGCAGAAGCGGGTACAGTGTAGAAGGTAAACAAGATGGACTTTGCCATCTTTGACCCCTGCTATCAGCCAACTGGAATCTGTGGGGTCCTGTAAACAACCAAAGGCACTCTACAAGCACATAGACAGAGTGCTTGGCAAAATGGTTTGCCCATGTTATGCATAGAAATTCATGGATTCCCAAAAGCTATTGTGCAAGTTCTATAATTACTTGATTCAGCTGTGTTCTCCCTCGCACTGTTTCCAGTTGCTTTTGGTTACTTAGCATGGCTTGACATTCTCAGCACAGCTCCACAGAGTCTCATTTTCAGTTTCTTTTCTCTCAGTTCTGGTTATGCTCCGTATGTTTGCCAATGCCGAAACAAGCCACCCAGCAGCACTTTGTCTACACCCAGCTTGACTACCGGTAACTGGTGGGAATGTGTTCTTGTGTTACTGTGAGAAGATGTTCACTTATGCACAAACACACAGAGTACATGACCAGGCTTACGGTAGTGTAGCACAGTTCTACAAGAATCTCTCACTTTCAGATCCTTCTCTGAATTATTTTTAAGAAAATCATTTATTATACCAAAACAATATGGGAGACCATCAGCAATAAGCCCTGTGTTTCCATCTCATGGTTGAGCTAACAGCATGGCTCTCTCGCGGTCCATATGCTGTTATCTTTACCCTTCGATGCAAACACAGGCTTGTTGTGTATGGTCCTTTATCGCACCTCTTCTAGGGAAGCAGGTCATGTCGAAATTTATCCTGCAAAATATCCTAAGCCTGTTATATCTAGCAAAAATAATATCCCCTCTTATAATATCTTCAGATCCGATAGATGTGCTTGAGGCAGGGGAGTCGAAATTTATGTGTTGGACAAATTTTCTGTCTTGATTGTCGAATCTTTTTCAGTCCCAAAGGGTTTTGAAAGCTTGTCGCTTAGGTTGTCCCTGCCCTCGGAAAAAACTATTCTTATCATAGGCTGTTATAAACTGCCATCAGGGGGCCTCAAAATTCTATCTCACCTATGCAAATTGGTGGAAGCTACCAACTCTGAGGTGGTCATCTTAAGTGACTTTAACCTTGACAGGCTGTCTCTCTGCTTTAAACTGCTCAAGGACATCTGTGATAGTTACGGCCTCTCACAGTTAGTCCTAGAACCCAATAGACCAAGCACAAAAAAACCCATCTAACAGCGCGCTCTCTCTTAGATCTAATCCTAGTTAATAAGCCTCACAAATGTGTATATTGAGGGTCTGCTACAATGATATAAGTGACCATGAAGCAATTGCTTGTGCAAGGTCCTCCCCTATGGCTACTCCTTCCCCTAAATTTACATTCAAAAGGAGTTTCCAAGCCGGCCCAGTGGCGCTGTGGGCTGAGGCGCTGGTTGCCGCACCTCGCTCCACACCAGCAACTAGTGTTCAGGAACAAGCACGGGTCGCTGGGGGTCAGCAGGGGTGGAGAAGGCTTGAGCGACTGAAGGACTGCTCTCCTTTTCTGGGGAGGGAGGTCCACAGCAGTCGGTGAGTGGTTGCCTCCTGGCGGAGGCTGGGGGACAGCATGCTTTGTAGCACACTGGGGTGGAGCTGAGGGAAGATGTCTGGAGGGGGCACATGTGGATGCGTACGCACGTGTGGACGCGTGCACACATGTAGATGTGTGCACACACCCCCTCCGGTGATGTCACTGTGCATCCTCGGCTCCGGGGCAAAAATGGAGGTGGGCACCTAGTTGAGCAGCTTGATGGCTGTCCACGAGTTTTGCCTGGTGGCCGGGCACCCAAGCTGGATCCGTGTTCCGTGGGGAGCCGGGGGGGGGGGAATCCCTGAGGCCCTGCTGCGGAGGGCACAACCACAGGGGTATATGGGTGCCAGGGACTGGGTAGAGACAGATGGAATCCCCAGACAGGTTGCGAGGACAAAGGGGAGTGCAGACCAGGGCAGCCAGAAAAAGGAGGTAGAAAAAGTAACACAAAAGGAGTTTCTGTAAATTTAACCCTGCGGCCTTCTTGGCGGACCTAGCCATGATAAGATGGCAAAACTTTCACCTCACTCCCTCCATATCCAAGGCCTGTATGTTATTTCGGTACCTTGTCTCGATGATCATTAATAAGAACGCTCCTCGGGTTAAACTTAGATCTAGCAGAAGAACTTGTCCTTGGTTTACCCCGTCACTTAAATCTTCAATCTGCACCAGAGAAGCTCTGTGGAAGAAGGCATGTAAATCTAAGCTGGCAGCCAAATGGGCATCCTTTAGGGCATCCAGGAATCTCTGTACTAAGCTCATAAGGGCTATGAAAGCGAGCTACTTTGTCTGCTTGAGATTCCTCTAAACACAATTCTGCCAAGTTCTGACAAATCTTGAAGGACACTAAAGGTTCTAGCCATGCTTCTTCCCTACCAACTAAAATTGTTCATGACAACAATATCTTTACCGATGAACAAGATATCTTAGATCAATCAAATAATCACTTTGCGACAGCAGGGTTAGCATTCCACACCTCCCCCGCTAGCTAACTGCTCACCCAGAAAATTGACCCTGTGACTTCCTCCCCGTCCCCTAACACCAGGTGTCCCACTGTCAAATTCTCTTTTACCCCAGTCTCCTTCAAACAGGCTGAATACCTCCTGCTGACACTGGACACCAAAAAAAGCATGGCAGCTGACCAAATTGAAATCTTCTTTCTAAAGTTGGGCTTCCATCTATTGACTGCACCCATCACACACCTTTTTAACCTGTCCCTCTCCCAAAGAGTCCTCCCACATCAATGGAAGATAGCACAAGTCATTCCACTTTTCAAGCCTGGTGACCTGAATGATCTCAATAATTACCGCCCCATATCCTCACTCCAAATCCTATTGAAACTCCTCGAGAAACTAGTGAATTCCCAACTAAGACGATTCCTTGAATCCCAAGACATCCTTAACCTGCTTCAGTCCAGCTTCAGGCCTAACCATAGTACTGTTTCTGCCTTGGCCAAAGTAATAAATGACTGGCAAGTCGCACTGGACACTAAAAAACATGTCTGTGCTTTATTCCTGGATCTGAGTAAGGCATCTGACATGGCTGATCACAAATTACTTCTAACCACATTATGCAACACTGGGCTCGACAATATGTCCCTAAAATGGTTTAGCAGTTACCTTGTTGGCAGGCAACAACACATAAAAGCTTAGGGTGCCACATCTCCCCCAAAAAAAACCTTGTTAAGAGGTGTCCCACAAGGCTCAATCCTGGGGCCACTACTATTTGCCTTATATATCAACAACATTAACTCAAAACTCAACTTGGCCAGTGTTCACCTATTCGCGGATGACACCATGCTCTACATTGCCAGACCCTCCCTCGATATTGTGTGTAAGGACCTACAGCATGACTTCGACGTCCTCCAACACAATGTCCTGCATCTGAAACTACTACTTAGTGCAAAAAACAAAACAAAACGATGCTCCTATCTCCCCACTCCAATTCAGCGATTACCCCCCTCCCCCCGCAACCCATAAGTTTCAGATCTGGACCGTGCTGGGGGAGCCACTTGAAATAGTGGACAAGTTCAAATACCTGGGCTTCTGTCTTGACTGCAAGCTATCCTTTTCCGTCACCTATCTGAGCTAACTAAAAAACTTAAGCAACGATTAGGCATCTTCTTTAGAATTAGACACCTTCTTAACCAAGATGCCACAATAAGACTGGTACAGGCTACTGTTCTACCACTGTTAGATTACGCTGACTTTTTATACTGTCATTGCCCTTTGGCTTCTCTGGCTAAATTGGATACCCTATACAATAGGGCTATCTGATTCATAACTAGTGCCCCTTACAACACCCGTCACTGTGACCTGTATGTTCAGATTGGGTGGCAGTCACTGAAAGTTAGAAGACAAAAAAATGCCGCCCTCTGGACTTTTAGAGCTCTCATTAACAAGGTCCCAAAATACATCTTGGACCTTTTTACTTTATCTGCAGGAACTTACTCACTCAGAATGTATTCATACCTCTTGCTTGATATTCCCAGAGCAAGAACTCGTTACAGTATTTCCTCCATCAGCCATACCCTCCCGACCTTCTGGAACAAAGTTCAGGGTACACTACCCTCCCGACCTTCTGGAACAAAGTTCAGGGTACCCTACCCTCCCGACCTTCTGAACAAAGTTCAGGGTACCCTACCTCCTGACCTTCTGGAACAAAGTTCAGGGTACCCTACCCTCCCGACCTTCTGGAACAAAGTTCAGGGTACCCTACCCTCCCGACCTTCTGGAACAAAGTTCAGGGTACCCTACCCTCCCGACCTTCTGGAACAAAGTTCAGGGTACCCTACCCTCCCGACCTTCTGGAACAAAGTTCAGGGTACCCTACCCTCCTGACCTTCTGGAACAAAGTTCAGGGTACCCTAAAACTCCCAAACATAGTAGGTCTGGCCACCTTCAAGCTGCTACTGAACCACTCCTTCAAGGAAAGCTGCAGATGCTTCTCCTAGCAATGTCTTTTCTTCTCCATCTACTTTGACCCAAGCCATCTTTAGCCAGTTCCCCTCTCTCCCTTATATTCCCTCAGGCCTTCCCACTTCCCTCCTTTTATGTACCCATCACCCCCCCCCACCTTCTTACCAACTCACGAGCACTTGAACGACCCATTAGACTATTTCAAATTTGTCATAGGGTCCCATGGCACTTACTCACCCACTGTTCGAATGGTTCATTGCCTATGCAGTCCTTACTGAATCATACTGCTGTCATATCGAACGCGGCCAGTTGTGCCAGTGGTTCTCTCAGCCAGATGCCACTGATTATCTTGAAAACTCTTTGTGCTTACCTGATTTGTAACACTTATCAAGAATTGAAACGCTATGCTCTCTCCTTGTATTGTGATTGCTGTGTATTGTTACTGTGTTTTGTGTATCAATGTATCCAGCACCACCTTGTAAATGAGTGCTCTCAATGGTGTATATTCTCCTGGTAAAATAAAGACTGAGATTGAAAAATGCAAACTCTCCATGTGAGACAGAGAGACTGACAGCATCATTCTAAACAGTGTTCCTCCCTCTGCTTTTTTCTGGAGATTTACTGTATTTTCAGGAAGATACAGTACATCTATGCTTGGTATGTGTCATATATACAAATCAGATCTGTAGACCACCAGTTATATTGAAAAAAAAAACAGAAAAGAAAAGAATTGCACAAATGGACTGCTAAAGCAGCGGTGTACATTACAAGTATTTTTTATTAAAGGAATAACGCACGACAGGGGAACAATGCCTCGGGTGGTCGGGCAAGAGTCCAAAGGCCGAGTGCATCCAACACCCGAGAAGTGACGTTATCCCAGTATGACACGCACCCTGGAGTGCATTATTCCTATTATACAATGGCTTGTTTGAAAGAAATATCTTTTAAGCAGTTTTTTACTTGATTTTTGTGTGTGAAAGTATATTTATACACAAAGAAGTCCCTTTCTTCTCTTTAACATGTAGGTGGCGCTGTCTGGCCAGTTTGTGGATTTTTCTTCTGCTTTTCTGTCTGCTTGCCTGTCCCACATGCGGTCTTGTTTCATTCGCTCATACCCTCACATGCCCTGGTTGCTGCTCTCCTGGTACACTGTGCTACTGGTTTTAAATGTTGTACTGGGAGAGTATCCTACTGGTTATTTGAACAGCGAGTGACCGTTATTAGAGGAGCCCTGTTCTTTCTGTTCAAACACTTGGTTGCTTTTCGCTTCCCTCGCTCATTCTCTTTGTCTGCTGCCCTGCTGTTCTAAGTGCGTTTTTTACAATGTTTCTTATGTATCTCCAACTATGAGAGCTGCAACATCATACATTTTGTAATCTATTACCTCTGTATAGAATGTTACCTCCTTTTGGGAAACTTCACGGTGTTTATTCCCTTGTATATAGTTTTGTATTCTTCTTTATTTCCATTATATGTTTCCTCCATCTGTGAAGCTTACTGTTGTATATCCACTTGTATATTTATTGTATTTGTTACATTGTACATGTTTTGCACATTACTTGATTCAGGACCTCCTTGTAAATGAGCCTGCTCAATGAAGTTATTTTCCTGCCAATAAACTTTGGCTTGACTTGACTCATAATGGTTCGCGGGTGGCTGTGCTGTGTGTGGTTTGCGCTGTTACGCTCTGTTCCCGCCGAGGTGACAGGCAGTTGGAACAATCAGTGCAGTCATTTATTTGGTTCTGCAGGTAAGCTGGCATGTGTACCAGGAGACAAGCAGCTGTAAGTAAATGCTTCTCTTAAGGCGCAGTCTGGATGACCCCGGAGATGGCTTCAGCTGCGTCCTGCAGTCATGATTGTGATTTGTTTCCCCGGTGGAGTCGGCATTTGTTTGACCAGCGGAAGAAACATTTAAAACGAGAAGAACACACACTGATTTATAATTAAGGTGCGGTGTGCTATGCAAAAGCCCACATGCTTATTTATTTATTTATTTCACTTTTGTTAACCGGGTAGGTACACTAGACAAGTATTATGCCTATTTTCAGGAACGACCCAGGAGAGTACAACAGGTAATACAGAAACTTCAGAACAGAACAGCAAGTAAAAGAAATACATTGAATAAGATTATACATTGAGTCACAAAAAACAGGCATGTAGTGAACTACTATGACAGAAAGTGGTAAAGTACATAGAATCGACAGTATTTACACTTAGACAATTATAGCGCATTATTTGAATGACGACGGGGCACCGGGGGAGTGTGAGTGAAGCTGTTCGGGTGGACAGTGTGTGAAGTTAATCACGATATGACTTTTTTTAAACTTTCGGTACCTTTATTTAAAAAAAAAAAAATCAAAAAGTAGGGCACTAAATCTGTTTCTCTGTGGTGTGGGGCATACTACTTTTGTTTGCTGTACTTTTAGGTTCAATTATCTGCAGTGGGAGGGAGGATTTATGTTTAACAAAAAAAAAAAAAGAAATATTAGTGAACTGCAATGTGCCATGCCAAGTGTGGGCAATTTGTAGGTGGCATGTGCAGTGATTTCTTTCTCATTTGATGTGGTCATGTGTGTGCTGGGACTAGATCCGTGATGTTATGCTGGGATAACATCACGGGACCAGCCCCAGACTGACTAATCAGATGCTAGCATTCTTTCTTGCCACTGTATAATTAAGCAATAAACCACCACAGAGTGTGGGTTACGCTGGGATTTACCCATGTAGCTAGTGTGGTCTAACCAGGTCAGCCATGGGTAAATCCCATGGGCTGCTTGGTAGAACAATGGAAGGCTGACCTGCTTTTTTTGTGCACTAAAACTAATAAATATTTTAAAGAATTAAAAAGAAAGCTTCTGTTTTTTGCTTCTAGTTTTTTTGTCTATTTTTTTTTTTAGATCAGCACAGCAGTATCTTTTATTTCAGTTACCTGTCATGCAGACACTTCCATTCAGTGGGCTGCGTCCAGACTAAGTTGTGTGTTTTTTTTTGTGTGTTTTTTATGGCAACGGGAGTGAGAGAGAGAAGCATGAAAAACAGTGCTTTTTTGTATCTGTATGTTACAGTAATGGGAAAGGCTCCTTGGGTTCTTATAATCCGAGAGAGAGAGAGAGAAAGAAAATTGCTTGTGTCCTGCCATCTGGGTTCTTACTTTGAGTTAGGGTCACAACTCTGAAGTGCACTTGCATGTTCTCCGCTGGAACAGTGCTGCCAAGCGGAGGTGCTGTTTCTGTATGACCTTTTTATTTTTGAGATATGCCTGCAGTGTTGAAAAGCATTTACAGACCAGCCTGTCTGTGGTTTTCTGAAGCAGTAGGTATTTTAAAAAAGCAATATGTTTGGCAAGCCGGAATTTGACTGCTGCTTTAGGGAACTGTGCTACTGTTTGAACTTCACTCTAGAGAAGGTGCTGACCCGCTTCCAGCAGTCTACGGACTATAGTTTGTGTTTGCTTTAAAGAGCGAGTCACTTTTCTTTTTGTTAAGGAAAAAAAAGTTTTTTGATATGAGTTTGTGGACTGTTGGGGTCTGGGAGTTTGAATTTGCAGTCCGTCGCGAGCTGCGGTGGCCTGCGATTTCGGCAAGCTTTTTTTTTCTTTGCCTGAACTGATATGAATGTTACCAATTCAAGAGGTTCCCACACTATGTGGTCTTTCTCTTTTGGGGGGAGGGGGTGAGAATTACAGTGATTGGGAGTACCACTGTTCTTTTGAATCTCCCGCTCAGCTCCAGCTTCAGTTTAGCGGATCACGTTGATTTACGAGAGTTGGGATTGCTGATGCAGCTGACTGGCACCTATGCCATAGGTAATGCCAAGATTTACCACGGCTGAAAGGTGCCAGTCAGCCAGTCAGGATGCTGGATTCTCAAAGTCCATTGTATAATATGTTTTAATTATTATTAGTAATTATTTAAAAAGCAGCATTGTGAGGAAAAAGTTTTCCCAAAAAGCTAGTTTCTAGTTTAAATACATGAGCATACCTGTTAAATTGGGGTTTCTGGGCACTTCCTTTGCTGTGCACTATATATGGTTATTCTTGTTTTCAGCGATCCAAACCAGTAAGATAACCCTTGAATGAAAATACTTATATTCTGGCAGAATTTGGAAATTTCAAAAGCTGGCAAATGGCTGGAATCTCTTAAGTAAAAAGGGAAAAAATAATGGGGTCAGATTCTTTGCCCAACTAGGCTGCACTGCTGTTTTAAATACGACTGCCCCAGCCATCCTGGTAGTGTAGTGGTGGTACTGCCACTCACCATACCAGTGACCTAGGTTCGAGAAAAGACTGGTCATTTGGGGGCCAGCCGTGGGAGGGAGGGGGGAGTATCTACCATCCAAGGGACAGCTCTCCTCTTTTGGGGAGGAAGCACAGTGTGCCCTGCCACTTGACTGCCACCTGGTAGAGACCAGCTGGTAGTTCAGGAGGCTCACATTGTAGGGGAAGGGACCAACACTGTATGCCAAAACACGTCGGCCACTGCACGCATGCCTGAGTGTCATTTCAAGACTATGTCTGTGCCTACTGTTTGTACTCTGTTTTGTCTCTCTTTTTTTCATAACATTTGCTTTGTCTTAGTGGTTATACATTCTTGGAATTTACTGTATAGTCCATTTTTAATGTTGGCCAAGAGGCTTTTTTTAACTATCTTTTTAATCAATCACTGATGGTCACATTGTTAACCTGGCTGTGTTACTGTCTTGTATTCTATGCGAACTTGGCTTAATAAACTTGAGTTTCAAAATAAACAAATAAAACATTCTATACCTGCACCTCTTGCAGGCCCATGCATGATCGAAGAGGCAAGCTACCCACCACCATGGTGGTCCAGGGTTAGTGGCGGGTAACCCTGAAGTCCACAAGAAGGTCAGAAAAGGTGCTGAGGGTGCTGGAGAGGGCCAGATGTAGAGGAGTAGAAAAAGCAGGAACAAATAATACGGGTTGGAACACCCAATGTAGGTCATCACTGTTTCCTTGATGGAGCTCGACCAGCTTACAACAGACACTGCTAACTCATCTTATGGCACACTGGGAATTGTGAGTGCCAGTCAGGTGATGTTATAAAAGAAAACACAAAGGTGATATGCAATGGGTTGAAGTAGGATCAAGGCTAATTTTCTTAAATAATTTCTGTCCCCTGAGCAGGAGAAAGAAAACAATATACCCATAGTATTTTCCCATAGTAACCATATTTTGCAGAGTAAGTTTTAAAAATAAAGTGGCAAAGAAACAGGCTGCATGATTCATTTATTTTATGGAACAGGGCTTTAAAACATGCAGTAAGCAACAACAACAAAAAAATGCAGTTAGTAACAACAACGACAAAGACTGGTAAGGATTTACTTAGGAAAAATTATTTGGAATGTGAACAAGCCAGTAGCAATAGCAACAGCAGTAGTCGTAGTCGTAATTGGCAGTGAGCCATCACAGCATATGAGTTAAACTCGTTGCATCAAGCCATGTGAGGTAATCTCTCTCTCTCTGTGACCAGCAGGGATGGCACGACCATGCCCAATGTCACAAGATCAGCAGAAACAAAATATTGATTTTCTTTAAGATTCCTTCTGTTGGGGGAGGGGGTGCAGAGAATTAGCCTATTTTGCTACTTGCTGTGCAAGGCTGTTGTTATCGTGACCGCACTGTTAAAATTTGACAAATTATTTATCGGTAGCATGGATGGTTGACATCTTACCAGCAGTTTGGGTGACTCTTACATCATGTTACAAGAGGAAAACGTGCTTGGAGATGGACTGTGTTTAAGCTATTTGAAGCCATACTCACTGCTTTAGTGCACATTTGCTATACTGAAAATACACATGCATACATGTACAATGTCACATGCATGTGTGCAACAACCCCCTCCTAACAATAGAGGGACGTGGATGTTCACCGGAAGGCGCCCATGTGGATTAACACTGGTATGATCCCCAAGGGTACAGATGGGAGGAGGTGCTACAGAGCAGATAAATGGTCCCATCATGGTGCCAGGGGGAAAGACAGCTGGGAACTTTAATGCTCAAGGTGCTCTTGCCTGGTAGGTGCCTAGAGGTACCAGGCAGGGGATAGACTGGGACACCCTCGACTGGGGTGTCTGTCTTGGAGCTACAGACATGACCGGCAGGAAGGCTGGTAGTACATGGGGCTTTTGGGTACCTTGGGTGCCATCCAGAATGCCTAGGAGGGAGGTCATCAACTAGTGCTCAGTAAACCATTCTCAACTCACAGCAGTAGGGTGAGTTGGTGCCCAGCTTTGGGGCACAAGAGGCACAGGGAAGGAAGGCTCCCACTGCACAGCGTGGGCAGGAACTGGGTGCCAGATACTTTTGGGGCACTGAGTGTAGCAGAGGTCCAGGACACCTCCAGGTTTTGAGGGCATCATGTTAATAGTGAGGGAGACCCTGTTGGCTACCAGGGATGGACCTCAGGCTCAGGGTACAGATCCTGTGCTGCTGGTAATCTGTGGGTTATACTGAAGGTGCTGTTCCCATAGAGGAGAGTAGTATGGGATTACTAGGAGGGTGCAAGAACTCCAGGGGGTGGGGTCCTTCAAGGGAAATCAACCGATGGTCCTTGGGTCTATGGTGAGTTTCCTGAAAGACAGAAAGGGATAACTTGGTGGGGGAGTAACCCTGGAGACACCTGACAACAGCAGGCAAATATGTGGAGATTTAAATCAGCAAAATAAGTTAAGAGATCAGTGTATAGTGCAGGAGAGATGCTAAATCTCCTCTTAAAGCAGTGCCACAATCTCACCTGCCGGGTAAGGGATCTGATCAGCTTGATCAGGGGTTTGCCAAGCAGCACACATGGCTATGTTAAGGATGTCATACAGCGGACATCATGAGGGTCAGCGGGTAGCTGGCATGGGAAGTTTGAACCCCCCAATGTTACCTCTGTAATCCATATGCTCTTGCAGCATTCTTAAAAGCTAAATTAGCCTTAAAGCAAAGACAAGTTCCTGCTTTGTCAGATTCTAATGTGAATACCATTAGGCAGAACAGAGGGGGAAATAGGAATCTCCTGGCAGAGCCTGCTCCAGCAGTATCCCGGGAAATGAAACTGGGACTGTGCCAAACCTTGAGAGCATGTGAACCAAGATCTCTCCATCCATGATTACATTTACAAATAAACCTTACAGTAAAAATCAAGTGCTTTTACCTCTGAGAGAGTGTGTGTGTGTGTGTGTGTGTGTATGTTTATTAGCTAGATCATGGCAGGGTCTCAAGAGAGCCCCAAAAATCATCTAAGCTTGAGAGAGCAGCAACTGAAACACTGGAGTGCAAGGGAGTGTCTGATGAGCAATAATACCCCTAGAGAAGGGAGTTTCCCTGGGCCATGCCCGCCCCTGTTCAGAGGTAGTAATGCAGGACAGTGTGTGCATCACCTGAAGGAGGGGTTGCTTATGTGCATGTGAACTAGTCAGGGACCAGACAACAGTCAGATCCCTTAACCAAACTCCAGCTTATACCACCGCACAGTGAGGGTCGTCCTCCCCATGACTCCCTCCCTGCAGGACTGTGCTAGTGGTCCAGGGGAAGCCATGGCAGCTTATAACAGGGCTGTCACAGAGGCCTTGGACCACCTGGCACCAATCTGTGTATGTCACCTGGTTTCACGCCTTAGCTCGCTGTGGTTTGACGGCAAGGTAAGGATTTCAAAAACCAGGTGATAGAGGTTGGAGAGGTGCTGGAGGAAGACCAGATCCCGGAGGACAAGCTAGTTCTGATGAGTCATTACAATGACTATCGGAATGCAATCACCAATAAAAAGGCAGCATTTATGACAAGGATGATTGCAGTTGGGAGGAATCGACTGGCTCAGCTCTTTCAGGTTGTAGATAGGCTGTTACATCCTGCCTGTCTGTAGCCTGTTAGAGCATTTTCAACTCAAAAATGTGTGCAGTCCGCTCAATTTTTCTCAGAAAGAGTGTCCTCTGTGAGGGCTGGGATTTCAATGAGCAGAATACCAGCATCCAGCAGTGGTGGGTCTCGGGATGGCAGACACGGTCATCCTGAATGGGAGAGTTCCGTCTGGTTATGGTCATGGAGGTCTGTGAGGTGATCTCGGGCCCTAAACCAACTTCCTGCGACTTGGACTGGGCCCAACATGCCTACTCATGGGCTGTGTCGGAGCCCTGGGACAGATGTTCACTGAGATTGCTGGGAGTTCTTTAGTGGTGTTTTTTTCCGGAGCCTCTTAAGAAGGCTCTGGTGAAGCCCCTGCTGAAAAAAACATCATTGGACCCCGACATCTTGGTGAACTATCATATCAACTTACCTCAAATCTTTCCTTTCTTGGGAAGGTTTTGGAGAAGGCAGTCACGGAACAGCTCAAGTTTAACCTCAAGGAGTTTCAGATCTTTGAACCTTTCCAATCCAGGTTTAGGGCCAGGCACAACAAGGAGACTGTATTAGTTAGGGTGTGGAATATCTTGCTCAGGGCGAAGGATAGAGAAGAGCGAACTATTCTCGTTCTCCTCGATCTGTCCTCTGCATTTAACACTGTGGACCATGGGGTGTTATTGGACAGGCTGCAGGAGTATGTATGACTCACCGTAAGGTCATCAGCTGGTCTGAGTCCTTTCTGTGGGACAGGTTCCAGAGGGTCGTTTAAGGGAATTATTCCTCTGACCCGATGGCTGTGCCCTGCGGAGTGCCCCAAGGCTCTGTCCTTTCCCCCATGTTGTTCATAGTGTACATGCTGCCCCTGGGTGAGGTCATTAGGCAGCATGAGCTGAGTTTTCATTGCTATGCTGATGATACTCAGCTCTACCTGTCCTTCACACCCGAAAGACCTGATGCCGTTGACATGCTGAATAAGTGTCTGGCTGAGATACGGGCTTGGATGTTGGCCAACTGGTTGGGGCTCAACCCAGGTAAGACTGAAGTATTGGTGGTGGAGCCGGGTCGAATGGGGGGCCGGGTGGCCTCTGGGGAAAGTCTAGGGCTTTTTATTGGCCAGATTGAACTAGAGGCCTCCCCTAAGGTTAAAAATGTGGGCATTGTTATAGACAGTGGGCTAACACTTGATTCTCAGGTATTGGCCCTTGTCTGTGTTGGTTTTTACCACCTCCGCAACATCGCCCAAATTAGGTCCCTTGTCCCTCCTGAAGACCTGGCCACCTTAATACACGCATTTGTCATCTCTAAGCTTGACTACTGTAATGCCCTCTACCTTGGGGTCAGTGGAGGTGTGCTGAGGCACCTGCAGCTGCTGCAGAATGCTGCAGTCCAGCTAGTAGCGGGTCTGCAAAGATCCTGTCATAATACAAAGATTCTGCGTGAACTGCACTGGTTGGTCTTTTGACCTATGAGACTCTACACGGGTTGGGTTCGGGTTACCCAAAAGAGCTCCTGCATCCCTACAATCCGGGTCGTTCCCTTAGGTCAGCTGGTGAGGCCCTCCTGGAGGTGCCCAGGATGAGATTAATATTGTCAGGTGATCAGGCCTTTGAGACTGCGACCCCAGTTCTTTGGAACTCTCTTCTGGGCTACCTCCAGGGAGGTGCCTTCCTTGGAGAGCTTTAAAAGGGGTCTGAAAGCCTTTCTATTTCAAGCTGCCTTTGATACATTTATATTTTTAGAGAGTTGTTCTGATGAATATTTGCTGTTGATCTTACTGAACTGATTAATCTGGTGCTATGTCTGCTGTTTGTCGCCAAAGGGGCTGTATTTGTAAGGGCACCCTAAATAAATAAAATCTACTACTGCTCCACTCCCGACATCTGGGCTCGGGGTGCAAACTAGGGTCACCAGTGTGCCGAGCGAACACCCATCACTCAGCGCCACAGAGCCGGCTCAAGGCAGCATTTTGAAAACTGCGAGGCTGAGTCCTGCAAGTGTTGGAGGTACAAGGCTTAAGTTAGGGACAGGATTTAGAGTAGTGCTGTGCACGGGGTTGATTTTTTGTCTCTGGTAATTGTCTTTGTTGTTTGTGAAATATCTATTGTTTTACATTTCAGACTCATTTCTGTTGTTGATGGCACAGCACCAAGAGTTTGAGAGGATTCAATAACGTAGACAGAGTTATCACTGATAGTCTATTCTGAAGCCAGCTCATCTGAGGCCTAGTGATAGCTAGCGTAGCCCTTCCTCTGAGGGCAACACCAGCCCAGTGGGCAGGCAGCATGTCTTTTTGTTCAGTGGTGGGAGTGTGGACAGACAGAGCATTTGTGTGGACAGCAGAGAGTATTAAAACAATGTTATCAGTTATTGTTCTGAGGTTAGCTGGGGTCAGTTTAACATACAGTTCATACTATGGTTTTACAGAGCCGAAAGAGGCATGAGCGCCTATGTTAAAGGTGACCTGCAAATTAAATACTACAGCCTGCTCCTGTCCCATATACCTTTCTAGGCTGTGGTAGGAGTCCGATGCTGCCATTAATAACAGTTCTGGAATAATCTGAACATTGTAAAATACTGCCCAAACTTTTCGGCGAATATGGAAGTGCCACCCGGGTCACGGCAAGGATCCATTCCGGCGTTGCTGAAAGTATTAATTTAGGCATCAAGACCCCAGTGAAAGTGATAAAATAAGAATATTAAGCACTCCTCCATTGCTCCATTGAAAGCAATGGGTGTTTGCAACATCACTAAATGGGTGGAATACCCAGGTAAACGTGCGCCCGCTCGATCAGGACCCAAGCGACACTTCAGTATTCGCCAAAAAACTTCATGTTATTTCCATGGTAATAACTCAGTACTCCTACTTCTCTGACAAACTTATCAACTCTCACTTTGAACTCTTGTTTGTGTTCACTTATTATTATATCTAGAGGTGTCATATTCCAGACACCTATCACCCTTTGGATAAAGAAACATTTCCTTTTATCTGTTTTGAATTTTTGCCTTTTCTCTTGTATGGGTTGTCCTACTATACAAGTTTCACGTGATTTGAACTCCAGATTTAGATTTCCCATAAGTTGTGTACTGCTGACTATATCAAAGAATAATAATAAATCGCCTTCAATTCTCCTCAGATAAAGGGGGCTGCTGGCATCATGAATTTTTAATCTGTCCTCAAAAGGGTGGTCCCTCAGACCATCAGGGATCTTAGCTACTCTCCTTTGCATTTCTTCTGTTCTACTTTTTTATTTTCATTATTTGGTATTTTTTTTATTCTGCTACACCTGAATCAGCCCCCTTCGGCCAGGCCCCTGCTCCCAAACCCATTATCCATCCCTGCGAGACCTGCCTCCTTCGTGTTCCTCCCCAGCTTACCCTCCCCAGGGTGGGGCCTACGGGGGTTCCCCCATCGGTCTTTTAGCTCATTGTCCAGGGAGTACAACAGAGCAACAGTGGAACGAGGTGGGCAGCATACTGTGTGGTCTGGCATTTTACAGTTTTCTCCCCTTCCCACAAGACTGCGCACATGCATACGTGGAGGCATGTGCCAGTCAAAGCCAACCTTCTCCCTCCCTGAGTGGACGGGGCCTAATGTACCTCCCCCTGTGGTCACCCAGGGGTCAGAAGAGCAGCAGCCACCCTACAACCTCCCTCCCCAAGGTGGAAAGCATCTGCACAGACACTCCACTCACCCCCCCGGACAGACCTCCAACGACCCAGGCTCGTTCCCGAACCCAGGTTGCCACCATCGTGAGTGGTAGCACTGCCACTGCGCTGTTAGGATGGCCCAGCATTTATTCTGTTCTACTGTCTTTTGACATATGTGGTGCTCAAAATATTGGAAATGTAGCACCGATGTGGGAGAACATACAGCGAAGCCACCCACAGTGCAGCGCAGTAACTCGGTAAATGACATTTCACAAAACTTCTACAGTAAAAAAGGGTTTCAAGGGGCACTGTCGACCCATTTTGCATCGTACTATTTCAAGTTGAAAACCAACATAAAATGTGTTAGTGTTGTTGGGTGGTTTAGTCTGCCTGCTTTCTTAGAAGAACTGAAATGCATGGCAATTGTATAATTACACACACAACCTTGTCATGCTTCAAATATTTGACCTACTCTTATTGCTCACTTCCTGAATAACATAAACATACCCAATCAGGGCAGCCACTCATGATGTAATAGTCTCCTCTGCTCCCACTGATCTTGAGTGGCTAAACTGTGTTGCAGGTGTTCCCAAGTCCAGGAAAGATGGAGTGAGAGTTGATTAATTAAATACATTTTGGTGTGGTAGCACCAGTATAGTGGGCAGTCTGTTTTTCACTTTGTTTCCTTTTTTTTGTGCTGTCCTCGCACCCCCTGACCTGCCACTCCTTCTAGCTGCACATTGTCCCTTCTGCCTGTCAGTCTCACCCTCTGCTGCCACCTTCTACCACCTGCCTCTCGTGCTATCCTGCATCTTGGAGGATCTGACTCATCCCTGCTGGGGGCCCCCCTTCCAGGGAACGGAGGAGAGGAGTAGAATTCCTGTGGGGTCCTCTGAGACAACAGGGACTGGAGGGCAGCAGTGGTGTGCCCGAGGGACTATGGTGTGGGGGGACCTGGCAGCCATCATCCAGCGAGACAAGACAAGCACCTTTTCCCGATTTTCTAGGTCCAGCCCTGCACCCCAGCTGCACATATCGTGGTGATACCCTGGAGGTGGACCCAGCCAACGTATAGCCACCCACACCAGCAAGGCTCCACACACCCCACCAGGTGTTGCTCTCTGAGCGGTGCTGTGCTGCACCCTTCCCCGGGAGCAGAGCGTCCATGCGGACACGCTATCACTCTCCCTGCTGGCCTCTGCTCTTGTAGTCCCAGGCTCAAAGCTTGAAACCAGGTCACCAGCATGCCAAGCGGCTGCCCTACCACTTAGCGCCACAGAGCTAGCTCAGCAGTGCCCTTTTCGACTGCCATAGAATTACACTGTTCCCTGCAAGCATACTGCAACATTCTGTGATATACTGCAGCCTTACTGAGCTGCATCTTGGCCAGTGCCTCTGTATAAGGGAAGAATGATATGAGAGTCCCTACTGTGTATGCTTCTTCTTACTGACCACATGACTTTGTTTTCCTTACTGACAACCTCTGAACAGTGTTGCATTCCGCTTAGACTTTTGTCAATAATTTCCAGATCTTTTCTTGTTTGGCTGTCTTTATAATATTACCCAGCAAGTGGATATGGTTGTTTTTGTATTGTTTTAGCCCATGTATATTACTAAGCACTCTTCCATATTGAATTTCATGCCCCATTACTTTGACAAGCACCCTATTTTGTCCAAGTCTGACTGTATAGACTACCTTTGAGTATTATCTTTGCACTGTTCACCTAACTTGGAATCATCCACGTACTTTGCACATGAAGGGCCTGATATTCAAAAAGGCGTAATGTGCGGCGCAAAAACTAGTACTATACCTTGCAGTTCCCCAGGTGTCCAGATATGCTATATGCAGTGGAATAGTGCACCGGCGCTATTCCACTGACTATAGGGCCACGCCGGCCCCGTTCCAAGCCACTTGGTGCTGGGCAGACATGGCTCCTGAAACAGGGCACCATGATTGTTTGTGTCCACGCTAAATTTATGATATTGTGACCCATGCAAATAAGCTCATTGGGCATGCAAGACGCTAAGGGGCCATTTGCATGCTCATTATGGGCTCACTTGCATGGGTAGCCTGGCAATGTAGCGCAGCACCGCCCCCACTTACCCAGTCCCAGAGAGAGCTATCCCTGGTGCTAGTGGTCTTACCCCCCCCCCACTGCCGATCACCTGCCCAAAGTAAAATTAAACTCTCCCTGGTTTCTACTGGTCTCCCCTCGCTGATGTGCTGGACCAAAGTAAAATGAAACTCTCCCTGGTGTTTAGTGGTCCCCCTCCCTCGATGATCACTGACCCGAAGTAAAATGAAACTCTCCCAGGTGTCTAATGGCCCCCTCAGCTGACCCGATGTAAAATGAAACTCTCCCTGGTGTATAGTGCCCCCTCCAGCTGACCCGATGTAAAATGAAACTCTCCCTGGTGTCTAATGGCCCCCCCCAGCTGACCCGATGTAAAATGAAACTCTCCCTGGTGTCTAGTGGCTCCCCCAGCTGACCCGATGTAAAATGAAACTCTCCCTGGTGTCTAGTGGCCCCCAGCTGACCCGATGTAAAATGAAACTCTCCCTGGTGTCTAGTGGCCCCAGCTGACCCGATGTAAAATGAAACTCTCCCTGGTGTCTAGTGGCTCCCCCAGCTGACCTGATGTAAAATGAAACTCTCCCTGGTGTCTAATGGCCCCCCCCAGCTGACCCGATGTAAAATGAAACTCTCCCTGGTGTCTAGTGGCTCCCCCAGCTGACCCGATGTAAAATGAAACTCTCCCTGGTGTCTAGTGGCTCCCCCAGCTAACCTGATGTAAAATGAAACTCTCCCTGGTGTCTAGTGGCTCCCCCAGCTGACCCGATGTAAAATGAAACTCTCCCTGGTGTCTAGTGGCCCCCCCAGCTGACCCGATGTAAAATGAAACTCTCCCTGGTGTCTTCTGGCCCCTCCCCAGCTGACCCAATGTAAAGTAAACTCTCCCTGGTGTCTACCGGCCCCCCCAGATGACCCGATGTAAAATGAAACTCTCCCTGGTGTCTAGTGGCCCCCCTCGCTGACCCGATGTAAAATGAAACTCTCCCTGGTGTCTAGTGGCCCGCCTCACCAATTGCCAGCCTGAAGTAAAATGAAACTCTCCCTGGTGTCTAGTGGCCCCCCCAGCTGACCCGATGTAAAATGAAACTCTTCCCTGGTGTCTAGTGGCCCCCCTCACCAATTGCCAGCCTGAAGTAAAATGAAACTCTCCCTGGTGTCTAGTGACCCCCCTTGCCAATTGCCAGCCTGAAGTAAAATGTAACTCTCCCTGGTGTCTAGTGGTTTGCCCTTTGCCAGCTGCCATCCTGATGTAAAATATAAATGGTACCTGGTGTCCAGTGGTCCCTCCCCCTACCCAATCACCTGCCTGGCATAAAGACACATTGTTCCTGGTGGGGGGGGGGCTGGACCACTGGACACCAGGGACAATGTGTCTATGTCGGGTGGGTGATTGGGTAGGGAAAGGGACCACTGGACACCAAAGAAACCCTGCCTTTATGTTGGGTGGGTGATTGAGTGGGGGGAAGGACCACTGGGAACCAATGACCGTTTATGCTTTATATTGGGATGGCGATCGGCGATGGGGGACCACTAGACACTAGGGAGAGTTTCATTTTACTTCGGGCCAGCAATTGGTGAGGAGGGGGACACTAGACACCAGAGACAGTCACTTTTATACATCAGGCCAGCAATCAGTGAAGGCGGACCACTAGCACCAGGGAAACCTTTATGCTAACATCAGGCCAGTTAATGGCAGGGGGGGCATCACTAGACGCCGGGGACTACTATGCTGGGGGTCGGGGGGCCACTGCACTTCCTCTGCCAACTGTTAGGGTTGTGTGGGAGTAAGTAGAGGTTTTGATTGGCGGTATGTATGCCACATAAGGGGACCAAGCAAAACAGCTTTGCACGGCGCACATACTCTGAATATTGGACTGTGCTAATATTCAAGTCCCCTCCCCTTCATCTGCACTGCACCCCCGAATATTGCCCAGATGCAAACCCTGTTTGCTCATGCTAACAGGCTTTTGAATATGGAAATCCATTGCAAAGCCTGGTGTTTGCGCCCAGGTAAAGTTTTGAATATCAGGCCCCAACTGTTTACTTCCCCATCTTAGTCAGAAATCAGTGTGTGAAAATGACCAATCCCTGTGGTATGTCACTAGTGACTGGGCCCCAGTTAGAAAAATGACCTCTTAGTGCTACTCTCTGTGATCTATTACTCAACCATGCTTTAATCCAGCTCGATAGTAAAGGGTTCAAATTAGTCAATTTTGCTAAAAACAGCCCAGTGTGGGACCAAATCAAATACACTGCAAAAACTGAGATGAACTATGTCTTTAGGGAGACCAATATCTAGGCTTTTGCTGACGTTTTCATAAAGTGACAGAAGGCTAGTCAAACATGATTTGCCCTTTTTAAATTCACACTGGCTAGAGTACAAATTCAGAATACTGGATAAGAGATTATTAACATGACCTTTCAAGATTCCCGTCATAATTTTGCCAACTATATGCATCAGCTTAATGGGACAATAATTTGAGGCATCAGCTTTGTTCCCTTTCTTTTATATAGGGACAATGTGTACCAGTTTCCAGCCTGATGGTATTTCAGATTCTTGTTGTGATCTATTTGATATTACCTTTAGGGGATACAAAAATCCAATTGTAGAAATGAAAGGAAAAGTGTGACCCTCACTGGGATTTGAACCCAGGACCTCAGCAATCCATGCTTTAGCTCTTAACCAACTAAGCTATGAGAGTTCAACCAATTAAAGCCCCTGAGTTTTCCCATGTGAATCACACATACATCCCTTTCTGGTGTTGCAATGAGCAACCAAGAAGTCTTTTTACAGACTCAAATAACTCCTCCTCAGTCTCTCCGAGTGCAGTATATGCCACTGCGAGGCAAATGTAGAAATCCAAATGTAGAAATTAAAGGAAAAGTGTGACTCACATTTAAGGGATATAGAATTTCAGTACCCATTAGTTTCAAAGGTTGCAGGGAAATATTGACAGAGCTCGGTGAACTATTAGATTTTAAAGAGCACCTTTCTCAGTACTTTGAACATTATCCCCCCCAAGAACTATGTAGAATCCTTACCTGCCCCATAGTCAAATGGTGGCAAAATCCTATTTTTTCTCTGCCTCAATTTTGAAAGGGAAGGGATTGTATTTTGGATCCGTGGAGCCAAGCTGCTGATCCCTTCCATCTCTCGGTACTGCGATCCACGCTGTTTTGTGATGTCGTTATAAAGTGAGGGCAGGGACGTGCTTCATAGGCATGAATGGGGCAGTTTCTAAACTCTGTTTTTCATACTGTAGATGACCATCGTGAACAAAAAAAGGGCACTGCTCAACTAACAAGGACCTTGTTAGTTGAGCAGTGCCCTCAACTTCCTCGTGATGGCCATCTACAATATAAAAAAATGGAGTTTAAAAAGTCCCCATTCTATGGAGCACACCCCCATGCTTTCCATATGTGACATCATGAAATGTGCTAGCATGGGAGCGGATCGCAGTAACAGGAATTGGAAAGGATCGGCGGCTCGGCTCCACGGAGCCAAAATACGATCCCTTCCCTTTCAAACTAGGGGCATCGAAAAAAATCAGATTTTGCCACCATTTGTCTTTGGAGCAGGTAAGGGTTATTAATAGATTTTTGTGTGAGCACCAGGAAAGGTGCTCTTTAAGTTTTTTGTGTTTCACTGCCGTTGCCTTTTCTGATATTTGAACAATACTGGGAATATTTTGTGCTGTATTGTTATTGTTCAGCCCCAATTGTATTGTTGCAGCTGGGGTGTTTGCATAACACAGACCAAAAATAATTACTGAAGACCTCTGCCATTTTTTTAAGATTAGCTTATTAGTGTACCTCCCCCCCTCCACGGGTGGGGCTTAACTTGCCCATCTTCCTGGGAGCCATTCTGCCCTCCTGACAGTTCTGGTCCAGTATGTGGCCCCTTGTTGTGCTCCTGCCTGCTCCCATGTATCTGAATCCAGTGTAGGACAGCAGGAACAAGTGAGAGTAAAATCACCCACTTGGCAGTTCGCTGAACATCGCACAGGAAAGTGCGCAAGGATTCTAGCAGGATTCTTGCTCGAATGTGCAAGCTGGCATCTGCCAGCTAGGCTGTTTGTTAGGACCATGGCATTCATTGTGAGAGTCACTCTGGTGGCTCCTGGGCAGTCCCTTTGTGTGCTCTGGACACAGGGACAGTACAGCAGCAACAGAGGTCCAGAGGCACATTAGGGGAGGGGCGGAAAGAAAAAGAAAACTTAGAAAAAAGCGTTCTGAAGCGCTATTACTTTAAAGGGAGAACTGTGTCTTCAAGAGAATCTAAGGCTGCTGAATGAATGGAAGCACTGCCTGCCACCTAGGAGGACAGTGCTGTGGTGCTGGCAACAGGCAGGGGGAGCTCCTGTTTCTGTCTACTCTGCCACTGGACAGTAGGGCAGAGGGGCAGTTATTGAACCATGGGGACAGTTAAATTTAAAACCATAATGTTTACCTGCAAAGTTAAAGTTTGGAAGGTAAATAAATTGAACTGCAGCAACCATCTTTGTTGCCTCTGACACCTGTAGCAGCCAATCAGAGATCAAGCAGCCCTGGAGCACTTAGCAATAGCTCCTGGGAAGGGGGAAAAGGACAATGCTTTTTGTACCTTCAGCAGCATCCAATCACGCTTCGAGTAGACTCAATGCATATTAACTCTGCAGATGGACAGCTGTGTTTTTTTTTGAATTTATTGAATTGTTTCACCAGGAGGGCACACTGAACAACAAGTTGCTCGTCTCACGGTGCAACCTGGGGGGAGGGCTTACATAGGGTTGTGATGGATGTATCAGTTACAACAGTATGTGGATAGTACAAATAATACAACATTGTAAGATTGTGCAACAGTTGGAACACAAGGTATTGTACAATAAACAGTAGAGGAACATTGGGTAAATTACAATACATGTCCAAAATCGTGCAAAAGAACATATGAGCGTACAAAACAGTAATAATGCAATAGAACCATTTATAGTGCATGAGGTACCGGGAGCAAGCTCGAGGTAGTACGCAAGTGCTGTTGGAGTAAAAAGGATGGGGTTAGGTTGTGTACAACCAATCAGATACTGCCATATCCTCCTCAGGTCCAGGGGGCAGATTCAGCTCTGGGCAGTCCAACTGAAGCTCTCCACGAGTGAAGAGGGCTTAGATTGTGTCTTGTAAAAAATGTGGAAGTCGGCCTGGGGCTTCCATAGCCGCCTCCACGGAAACTTGCCTAACACCTTCTACAGTCTGGAAAGCTAGAGTTTTTGAACCTGAAGTGTGACAAGATCTGAGACTGTTTGCTACACCTAGCCCTGGGGAAGGGGAGGAGCTGAACTTGTTCCCTGAGGTAATCACGGCTGCTAGCTGCCAAGAGGAAAGGACTGTGTGACGCCTAAACTCTATTATAGAAGTTACTACCAGCAACAGACAGTCTGGGGAATCAACCAGGTAGTGTCACAGCCAGGCACTACCCATCACCTTCCCCTGGGAGTTGGATGCCTGGATGTGTGGGGTAGGTGTGTGGCCCTGGTCCCCAGTTCTGGTCTGTTCCAGCATCCTTGATGAAGCAGCCAAGAAGGTGACAAATTGCTAGAGTCTGCCCGCTGCAGAGAGGGGACAAGCTGCAAGAAGCCTGCTTCAGCCAAGTAAGCTGCAACCTGGTTCAAAGCACCCCAGCGCTGCAGGAGGAGAGAACTGTCGCTGCACAGACCCTGCCTCCTGAGTCTTCAGAACAGTGAGACGATGCAGGGCCTACTCTGCAACTAGGGGTGTTACACGTTGTTTTCCAAAGTTACCGTTTGGTCATCCAGCCAGGAATTATCAGTTCTACTCCAAAAAACTGCGTGTGCATCAGTTCAAAGGGTTTGTGTTGACAAGTACTATAAAAGTGCACTAATGCTGGCCAGCCAGTTGCACCGGTATCAGGCCTGCAACTGCTCCACTGGACACCCAGACTAACTGCGGGAGCTCCTGATTCATGTAACTGGGGGAAATCTGGTACCAGACGGGAGTGAGAGAGATAGGGGGCACATTGTGCATGCTGGTGGGGGGTTGGTACCATTACTGCTGTTTTAACGGGGGTTACTGTGAATGCTGCTTATTAACTGCTTGCGTTTCTTCTCTTCCTACATCCCATGTTCCCTGCCCCATTCCTATCCCACTTTTGTAAATAATTTACTGGTTAACCGTTTTAACACTGTCTGTGAGCATATTATTAGTGGTAGCCTTTAACTGCATGCACAGTAAAGTACTGCATCTGTTACTGGTATTCCATGTGTGGAGCAACTGTGAGCGGAGGTGGGCAGATTCAGCATCCCAGTGGGTTGTGCCATTAAGTCATCTGGCCCACTATATTTTTACTGTGGGTGGAGGCACTGCGCTAATTAATTTTACTGGGGAAAGAATCCCCCTTTTCCACTAGAAACAGAGCCCAGGCCCCTCAACCTTGTTGAGCCCGCAAGGTAGGGGTAGTAACTGAATGTTACACAGCGACCCGGTTGCATTAGTTTAGCGCTGTGTTCTACTGGTCCTACCCACACACACCATTAGAAGAACTTTCCCAGACTACTGCTGAATGAATCTAAACAACTTATTACATTTTTATTTACTGAAATTTGTTAACCAGGTGGGCTCACTGAAACATGGGTCCCTTTCTCAGAAGCAACTCGGAATTAGTTATATAAATTTTTTTTCCCAAAATTGTGTTTTTTACTCACCTATTTACATCCGGCCCTGGCACCCACTGATCTTGTCCGTGACACCAACCCCCACCACCACCACAGCTACGACAGCCCATCTTCTTCCAGGGCTTACCTCCTTCTGACATGGCTACCATGGATTCTCCTCCACTGTGAGGCATTCAAGGTAGCCCAAGCCCCTCCGGGCATATCATACTCCAATTGTAGGGAATACTGCCGGAGTCTGCGATGTGGGGTGGAGTCTGCAGGGGAGGGTGAGGTCCTTCATGCAGTACATGTAGAAGATTCTCCCCACCCGGAGGATGCCGTTATTATGAGGTCATCAGACGTGATTGTCCATAATGTGTATGTCAGTACACTGATGTAGATGGGGTCCTCCCCTCCCCAACAAGCTTTCTCAGCTGTGTCCTGCCCTGTGGTCACCCAGGGAGTGTAGTAGCAATTAGGATCAGCACCCTCCCTCCCCATAGGAAAGAGGCACCCTCCAGGATGCTCAACTTCCCTTCCCTGGCCAGTCCTCTGATGATCCAAGCTTGTTCCCGAACTCGGGTCAACGGCATCATGAGTGGTCCAACTGCTTCCCTGATGGGTCAGCCCAGCCAGGTTTCTTTAATTTGGGGAGGAGGGGGACTGCGCCAATTTTGCATACCTGTGTCCAGTGTTAGTGGGGCTTCCTCAGCCAGTGGCACAAAGTATCAAAACAAGTTTACAAGACATTTTCTTTAGTTTGCTAGGTGCCATTAAACAATAAGTAATGACAGGGTATGCATTACTGTGGAACAACGACAAGCCTCGGGAAGTTAGGCGCATCCGAAAAGTGCCATTATCCCACAATTGCGGCTTATTGTGATGAGGTTCAAAAAGGTGAGCATTTTTGACCTGTGCTGTTTGCATGGCAACCCATGTTCAGGAGTGGACAAAGGAGTTGGCTAACTGGCAGCCAGGCTGGGAGAACACTGCCTATGGCAGCAGGTTCCAATTTGGGCAGGGTTACTGGTGTGTTCTGCTGCCATAGTGAACCCCAGAAGTAGGCCTGGGAACTCTTTTCCCAGTCAATAGAAACTAACATGGACGGAATCTGTGGAGGCCTACCTTACAAACTGCCAGATCTGTAGCTATCTACTTCATCCAGTCCATGAAAACATGCCAAGCATGCAAGGTGGGCATCATTTTGGGAACCAGTGGGCTGTTGCATCTGCTACTGTATGTCTCATTCAGTCAGCAATATGATGCAAAACACCAGATGGTCATCATTTTTGAAACCGTTGGTGGCCTGCCCTCTAGGATGCTATCCCTGCTCCAGTGGACTGGGAAATCTTACCAACACTGCGGATGGATGAGGTGTGCAACTAGCAGTGTGCTCCACCAAAAGAGGAATAGTTCATAACATTTTTTAAAATTTTTTCTGCAAAAGGCTAGGATGGTTGCACTACATACAGTGCAAGCCAGTTTGTGCAGACACATCGGTACATGCAATGTATGTCCACATTGGCCGATGTCCGCAGATGGCGCCGTAGCCTTTTTACTAACTGCTAATGCTATGTTAATTAGACTGCAGCTTATGTACGCTGTCTGATCTGTAGTTTTGTATTTTTTAACATTAAACTGTGCTGTTTCAGGTCTTCTCATCAGAGGTAGTGAGGTGGAGGGTAAAAACTTTAACTTTATTCAATTCGTGCGAGGTAGTGCTGCTTATGAATACGTTCTAATGTTATGGTGTAGGGCAATTAAAACATCACATAATGTATTTATTTTCTTTTTCATTCGGGTTTCTTAAAAAAATGCTATCCAGTGTGGTTTGCTGCGTATTGCTCACTGCATACGGGCGGAAACTCCTTTCAACACTTGCCATCAGGTTCCAATCAGGCAGGACGTTAATTCCTTACTCCATGGCTCTCCGCAGGGTGTTTAGAGCTGTGCATACCTCGGCTAATGCTACCGGTGGGAGTTCTACCACGTATGGGTCTTCTTCGGTTTCCTCTGCTTCCTGACTGCTGGGGAAATGTACGCCCTCCAGTACCCTCGAGATTTTGTCACCATGATCAACTTCAGTCTCATGATCAGCTAGGGCTGGATGGTCCCACTACATGTAGTGTGCGTGCTTCCTTCTTGTTATGTCGTCCAACTAGAAATGCTCTGCTAAATTCCATGGGCAAAACCTTTTTTGGAAGCACAGTCAAATGGATTGCTTTTAATAATAGAGTGTCACTGCTTCATGAACAGCCCTGCCTAGTTCCACACCCTAGCAAGCCACAGTCCAGATATAAACAACACTTGTTGCATAAATCACTCAGTCTGAAACATCAAATGATGGTGTTGAAGGCAGCGTTTTTGATGCAAATGGTGAAAAAAAAAAACCAAAAACAAATTTGATGCTTGCAAAATGAACTAACAGGTTGTGACCTTTTTGGTGGGGCGAAACAGAGCAGAACCAAACCTAACATGAAGAATGTTTCCAAATTCAGTGTTCAGAAGTCTGAGGGGGTTCTCACAGCTCGACTCAATACCTTGATCTTTAGCAGTGGAGGAAGGGTACTAAGGAGCCTCTATACTCAACTATAGACAGTTGTTAATTATTCTAAGTGCTTGGAGATGGCTATCATTAACAGCACCATATAAGTGTGAAGATCTGACATGCTGGTCACAGAGGAAACGTGATGTACAACCTAGAAAAGTTGCTACTGTCCAGAGGGACCATCAGGAGGCCCCCCCTTACCCTCACTGCACACATATATAACTATATATATATATACATATATATATATATATATATATACACACACACACACACACATGTTTCTAGCTCAGAAGTCAGTGTATCAGCAAGTGGGCGGACAGAGCAATCCTTGCATGTGGATTTCTGTGATCTGTGTAGTAAACTGTGGGAGTGGGTGGGAAACCCAGATCTGCAGCACAGTACAATAGTGCAGCTGTAAAGATGCGAGCAATGTAATTATGCCAGAAACATGGTCTCTCTACTGCTGACATCAAGTGAATTCTGTCTGAAGGGAAAAGGGGGGTATATGGCAGGTGTGCACCCTAGACTGTAGGCATTTGGATAGGCAGAGAGCAGGAATGATCACCCTATTATTTTTTCATAGCAGGAACACAACAACATTCAAGCTTAGACCAGTAAAAAAACTGAACATTGTTTATTATTCAGTGGGAAGGAACAAAAGTCACAACAGCATACAAAACCCTTCCAGTATGGTCATGTCTTGCTTCTGGTCTAGAAAGTTACAGTTACAATGAAATCACAACGGATCCATCAATGCTGTTATTATTTTATGTTAAAAACAAGCACACACACACACAAAATGTGACACAATCAGTGCCGTCGCTGAAGGACACCCAGCTGTCAAGATGAAGCACATGCTTCAAGGCCAATAAACCGGCACAATTGCATACTGTGAACTAAGATATCTGTCAGTAGGCTTCCCTCTGAGGATTAAAGGAACATCTCCCCAATTTACTGGTATAAAAAGATTCCGTAATATCCATGAAATCCCAACCTAGTATCATCAGCAGCCATTTCTGAAAGAACCACTCAAATGGGGAGGGAGAAGAGATGAGCTATCTTCAGTCCATAGCTTGCAAAGATGTAAAAACAAAGCACATATCAGGGCTCGAACTTCAGTTGTGCAGCCACTAGCCAACGGGGCTAGTGGATGGAAAAAACCTACTTGCCCCACAGATACTATATTGGGTCAACTAGTGAAATAACTGCAGTGCGCCTTCTTCAGAAGAAGTCAGCAATACTAGTTAAAGGAACTTTCTGCTTACTCAATGCAATAAGCCTGCTAGGGTTTGGCCCATGAGCCAGTGCAAATTCCGAACCATACATATAACAGGCAAGGAGTTCAAAGAACTGTGTCCTCAGCCTTTGTAAATGATGGCTAATAAAGCCTGTATCTGTTGTAAAGTAATGGACATAATTAGTCTCACAACACTGGTCCACCTTCAGTTATATAAAAAGTGGATGAAGGGGTAACTGGCCTTCCCCTCCCCACTCAACTCTATGTGAAGTGGTAATTTGTTCCTGCTCCAGGATACAGCACAGATGTTTCAGTATTCTTTATCTCATCTGGGGATCCAGAGAGATCATTACAGGGATCTTTTCACTTTCACCAAACTCACCCTCATTGGGGAAACAGTGCACCTCAAACAGGAGTCTGCTCTACTCATTAAAGTAGTAACAACTACACTTAAATACCTCGGCCAGAACTGCTCGACAAAGCATACGCTGCTAGTACGGGGATTTTTAGACAGACTACAAAGTCCAACATCTCTATGCGAAAAGGCCTTTAATGAGAGAAGGGACGTTTCTCAGTGCAGTATGCACAAGACATCCAGAAAGTGTGTGCATGTGTGTGCTATGGGGGACAGTATTCTAGGAGGATCTAAGCATCCTTTAGGAAAATACACACATACACATATTATTGACAGCTATATAGTTTATCTTGAAACAGTTTACTTCTATTTTGTTTGTTTTTTTTTTTTTGGGGGGGGTGTTATTCTTCAGTGGAGCAGTGGCCAGTTTGCCATGAATAACTGAGGCAGAGCTGACACTGCAGAATGGACAGCTTAATTCTGAAGGGTGCAGCTTAAAATAAATGCAGGCGAGTCACAATTCATTAGTTAGGTACAATCATGGATGTGGGGGATAACTGCCAAGTATTATTAAATAATAGAAAAACACTCGCACACCTTTTAGGCATTTACAAGTGTGTCTGTTAATCATTTTCAGCTGCCAGCAATGCTTCATCTGACTGCTCTAACCCTTGCCAGCTTCACCAAAAAAAAAATTAACTCCTAGTGTCTTTTCTTGAGAATTTCAGTTTTTCATTCGATCTGCAATTTCTGTCACCAGATATCCAAGGTATCCAATTCCTATAATCGGCTGCCGTACATCTTTAAGTCAAAATGAGCAATTATGCTTCAACATCATCATTCACACGCGTTCTCCTCTTCAACTTACACTAGGTTTCCGGGAGAAAGAGAGAGAGGAATGGAGTACAGTATATAGACATGAAAAAAAAAAAAATACAGTGTTGTTAAAAAGCTGCCAGTTCTGAACATAATCTCTGAATCAGAGGTCACATCTAAAGCCATCTTTTACATACAATGTTTTTTTTTTTCAAACAGCACTGTGCTAGCAGGAGGGGGGAGACAGACACTAGAAACAGCAATGTGTAGCAGAGCAGCGAGAAGTAATATTTAATGCATACCTTTTGGCCTTCTGGAATTCCCATTCTTTTGCTGCTCATCCTCCTCATTAATAGTAAATAAACCAGGGGGATTAGGCCTGGCACCCGACTTCTTCAGCCTCTCCTGTCGGATGACAGTAGTGGAGCCAGGCATGCCACTGCGATCCCTTCTCTTTTTTTTAAACATTCAAGAAAAACATGCAGGCCGAGTTGTCCTAGCAGCCCCAGTGAAGCAGCTAGCACTAAGGCTGCCTGCTCATCTGTGCATTTCAAACAGATCCCCTTTGGGTAAACAGCGAGAGCAGCTGACAAATACCAACATCCACTTGGCAGCTGAGGGCCTGCCGTTTTCCCCAGCTTCATGTAAAGCCCTAATTAGGGACGCTGTGGTTAGGATGTCTCATTACTGTCTGACCTGTGCAATCAGATCCTAGTGCACGACTTCTCCTCCTCCTTCCTGCAGCAGCAGCAGCACCTTTATCACACCCCCCACCTTTCCCTGTGTTCCTCTAGCTCCGGCCAAGTAAAATATTCAGCACGCAACAAAAGACAAGAAAATATGATACGCTGCTGTTAATGGTTTCCGGGGCCACGGTGACACATCCTAATGAAAGAGGGACATGCATGTGTCCCATCAGCTGGGTGAACACAGGCAGGCTGCCGGAATGCTCCTATGTTCGCTTGCAGAGGGAATGCAGTTTCAGGAACAGAAGATCACTTAGCTGACAGGGTTACTCCTTTGCTTCTGTTGTGGCTGACACAGGCTGGAGTTGTATTCTGCACAAGCAGAACAGCACTATGGAATGAAGTGAAGCCTTAAAAATATGTTCTAGACGTGACTGCGTCCCTTTAAAGCTAACCCCAAACTGAATAAATACGGTTTTATAACATCACAGACCTCATGAGGTCTGCAACGGTGGAAAATTTGTGTTTTTTTTTTTATGTGCAGGCAAGCAGACTAACTTTGCTGCTTGTTAAGGAACACACCACCCATGGTGGTTTGATATGCTCACATTACTATTATTCAACATGTGGGAGTCAGGCTGTTCAAGTCTGCATTGTTTTGCATGGTAAAGGTAAACAAATGAGACATTTTCATATCACACTTGTGGAAAGAGGCTATAGAATGACAGTATTTAAAAGCAAAGTGTGATGACAGTTGCCTGTAGCAGAACATCCAACTGCCACCCCTTGTATTAGTTTTGGTCCAGAATCTCTCTCTCCCCAGCCGCGACCATGTTGCACAACAATTTCTTATGCTCTACATCTGCTGTGACCCCAATCTGTTTGCTTGCTTTGATTACTCTTTGGATGTATTCACCTTTACAGTTTGCTTCCCCTGTGTATGTTTTAGCCTGTAATTAACTCTTCTTGCTGGGATATGCTAACCTGTTGACTGCTGCTGTACTCCCTAGGACCCCCATGAAAATGAGATGCTGCATCTCATGAGATTATCCTGGTTGGCATAATTTCAAATGAAATAAATGATCAGGCTGCCATTTGAGCACAACATAAATCATACTTCAGATAGTCATTGCTAGGAATGTCACAGCTTCCCACTTTTGTTCTGCTGCTTATTCTGTGAATGTGTTCTATAAATCATGGCAACTTTACTTTTATTCTGTATTTTGTATTGCCTTTTGCACAGTCACTATTAGCTATTTATTTTGTCGCACCTTACTGTTCTCCTGAGTTGTGCTGTACTCTCATCTGTAAACAAGTTATTACCAGCTATGTCTCTCCTGGTAAAGCTTTTGAAATGAAGAAAAAAAATTTAGTATTTCAAATTAATCCTACACTGCAGACCCAGCAGCACTGTAGTAGCATGTGCACCATGCTGCACCATGCTGGGAGACCAGGGGTTCGCCACTCAAGCCCTGGAATGTCACATGGGAGCTGGCTGAGGGCCAGGTGCATCACGGAGGTGAGGTGGGGTGTGGGTTACCTAGAATTTGTGTACCCCCTAATGACCAAACTGGGAAAATCACTGAAATGGTAGTTGCCTATCCCTCCAACCAAATGCGTCACCACTACATCACCTGCTCTACCTGTCTCGCAGACACAAGTCATTCAAAAAGCGGCAAAATAGCACAACTGGCTGTGCTAGCTAGGCGGCACACTGCACCCACATCCTATCATCTGGTGTTCCAAGAATAGCACCAGGGTGGGGTTCGATTCCAATTATCATACCATATATTTTACAACAGTAGCCCATCAGGTAACTCGTTACTTTCTGTGGTGATCCAGAGAAGCATGGAGTAGTAAAAAAAAAAAAAAAAAAGCCATAATGGAGCTCCAAGACAAAAGGTGTGCTAACATACCTGAGACATGGCGCGACACACTTTGTTGTTAGAACCAGTCCCAAGCCCCTGGAACTAGGCTGAAGGATGGGGCAGCTGTGGCAACCCCATCACTGGGGTGGGGGAGAAAGAATCATAGGTGAATAATCATACAGGAAGAGACTACCTAAGGGGATTTGAGATTAAAGTACCTCTCCAGACTAATCACCACCACCCCCCCACTTCATATCAGCCTGGATTCATGCTTGAGAAGTTTAGGTCCCAAACCAGGCAGTGCAAGAATAGGCTAGAGTACTCCTTCAGAAAGAAATGTTTATTTAAATGTTCAGAGGTTAGTCTTTTTCTGTTGTGTCAAAAAATACAGCAGACCGTGCCAGAAACATAAAAAAGGCAACATATCAACTCTGCTTCCTTTTATATCCTTTATGATGGTCCTGGCTCCTATTTTAAAAATGACACCGGCCACTCAGCATAGCGGTAGGGCTACTCCTTGCAATGCTGGTGACCTTGGTTTGGGAACAAGCCTGGGTCATCGGGGGTTAACTGGGGAAGGAGGATTGAGCATATCGGAGTACACCCTCCTCCTCCTCCACTGGGGAGGCAGGGCAGCTGGCTCTACAGTGATTCTGCCATCTGAGTGACCACTGGTGGCACTGCAGTCTGAGCAGCTAGTGGGAGAGAGCCAGCAGTGCTGTGCTACACATTCTTGTGCGCACATGCACCCTCACTGCTGGCATCCTGATGGCCGGGGTCACAACTAGGAAAAACACCACAACCAGACAGGGTTAATTCCAGCCTCCCGCAGTCTCCACCACCAGTGACCTTGGCACCTCCTCCAACTGGATCCTGTCTGAGGCAGAGTCTGGGTTCCCCCACTACCCGACCATGAGGGGTAGGCCAAGGAAGAATGGAGTTGCAAGGTAAATCCGGGTGGCAGCCGGTGAGGAGGGTGCATGGTCAGTGACCAAGAGCATAAAGAGATAAAACAAATAAATGAAAATGACATTGCCAGCATGATAGTGCAATGGCTAGGGGGAGCTGCTTGCCATGCCAGCACACAGGGTTGGTGCTCAAATACCAGAAAGTCATTAATTGGCCAATGGGCAAAGGAACGAGCAAGCCACAGGATGCTCTCCTCCTACTCCTCCAGGAGGAAGGGTTTCAGTTCCCACTGCACTTCTGCCACAAGGGTGACCACAAGTGGTGGACATGGCTGGGAAGTGTGGCACGTAGAGATATGCATAAGTGGTGCATCTGAATTTTCAGCATCTAATTCCCCAGTGTCTCTGTTGGGGGTGGGGTGGGGAGAGAAAACTGCAAAACTGGGCTGTCCCAGTCAGTAACAGGATACCCTGCCTGGTACCAAGTCCAACAAGGGGTCCACCCCTGTCTTTTGGAAACACTGTCTGTCCCTTCCTTCCCTCACTGTGACGGGCTGGATTCAGTGGGACTTAACCTGTCATGAGGGGAAAGGGCAATGCAGCAGTGGCTTGATCAAGTTGCATCCTGACAGGATCGGTTCCAAGGATGGGCAGAAGGCATTGACAGTGAGCTGACGGAGGTCCTGACCAGTGAGGACCACAGGAGCCAAAACAAAGTTAAAAAACTACAGTTATAAAATGGTTCATGAAAATCCTGTAAGCTAACTGGTCTAAGCCCATCACATGGAGGGTGTGTTACTGTGAGGAACCAGAAGATCAATCCAGTACCAGGCACAGAAGGAGAGGCATGGGACAGGAAAAATAAGTAAGGCACTTATGGAAACCTCCAACAAGGCAGTGGACAATTCTGCCTGCTTATACCTCAGTGAGGGGGAAGGAGGGTGTGTGTGCTGTGGCCCAATGGAAGAGATTCTCTTGAAGATCTACTGTTAAGGTGCATAACTGCTCTATAATAAATGGTGACCCCTCTAATGACTGGATATCCAGTCCTGATAAAACATCGTAATAACCCATTGAATTCCATAACAACTCAATAGCAGGTTATTATGGCATTTTCCTCCTCGCACTGTCACTTCACTGAAGTGTGAAAGAAAGCACACTGTATCAGTGTGACCACGGAGGCTGCTCAGAGACACGCTTGCTCACACAAATACAGCTTACAGTTTTTTCTCTGTCTAAACCATCCACCAGTTAATATAAAAAGTACATGTGCAAGGTTTGTCGTCTTAGGATTTTTCACACACCCTCAGTGTGTGATAATCTCATAAACCCCTGGAGCTTCACTCTTCGCGTTTATGGATTATCACACACCTCGGGTGTGTGAAAAATCCTCATAACACACCAGCACAGGCATTATTCTCTCTGTCTTCATCAAGGACATTGAGTGACACCTTTGGAACAATTCCAAAGCTGTACACAACGCAACCGGGGGGAATGGCCAAGTGTGATATGCAATCAGGACAGAAGGCCTTGCAGAACACCAAGACCAAATCCAGCATGTCTGCATGAGACGATGTCCAGACTGCAGTGCTTAGTGTAAGTATGCACGGTGCTCTGTGTCACAGCAGCCCTATGTCAGCTGCAGAAGCATTCTGAAAACCGGCAACAGAAGTGGCAACACCACGGGTACAGTGACCACGCACTGTACAAGGAAGTTCCTTACTATACTTCCGGTAACAAAATTCAGTGCAGTGAACCAGCCATTTGGACAGGCATTGTTTAATGACAGGTGTGCCCTCTTTCCCCAGGGGAGAATTGTATAAAAATGTAAGAGGACTTTCTACAGTACTTAGTGTGATCAAAATAGAAATGTAGCATTCTAGGTGCAATGAGGGTATGGAGCAATGCCTTACTTGTGTTAGCATGCTCAGGATAATAAACGGTAAGGTTTATGGTCCGATTCACTATGAAATCAGAGACCACTCTGGGTAAAAAGTGAGGATTCGTAAGTGAGGATACTCTGTCCTTGTGAAAAATGAGGTACAGGGGCTCATGCATGAGAGCCTGAAGCTCAGAAATCCTCTGGACAGAAGTTATAGTAACCAGGATGAATCGTCCAAAAAAGGAAGGGCATCTCACAAGTTGCAGCAGGCTCAAATAGAGCCATAGTCAATTTTTCATGGATGAAATTAAGGTCCTCAGGTGGAACCAGTTTACAAAATCAGGGGATGCATGTGCAGAATACCCTTAAGGAATGTAGGGACACTGTTGTTCTGCCCTGCACCATCAACAGAGGCATGGAAAGCCAAAATGGCAGCCAAGTGCACCTTAATGGATGAGTACTGGAGAATGGAGTCAGACAGAGATAGCAGGTACGTTAGTACAGTGTTGTCAGGACATGTAAATGGGAACTCAGAACAGGATGCAAACCATGTGGAGTAATGCTTCCATTCTAAAGAATAGGTGTGTCTTGTGGAAGGCTTCTCAGCTGCCAGCAAGGCACCAGCCACCTAGGGAGAAACCCCAAAATGTCCAATGGCTACAGCTTCAGGAGCCACATGTACAGATGCAGGGACTGCAGATCCAGATGGACCAGGGACGTGACAGAAGACCTTGACACAGAAGCAGCTGAACAGGAGGCTCCATCGCTAGATACTGCAGCTGGGGAAACAATATTTGGCACAGCCAGAAGGGAGCCACCAGTATTAGGGAGGCCTTTTCTACCCACAGTTTGAGTAGAACTCTCTGAATGAGAGGGATCAGGGGGAATGCATACAGGAACCTCCCTTTCCTGTGACTACTTGTCTTGCCAGAAAACTCCATGCCCTGGAGTGAGCAAGCAGAAAAGTGGCAGTTTTAGTTGTGTGGAGATGCAGAAAGGTACAACTCTGGATGACCCCATCTTATGAAGAGGTCATGTACTATGGAGATCAGTAGTTCCCACTTGTGGATCCATGACTGGGACCGACTGTCTGTTAAGACATTTTGGACACCTGAGAGAAACACGGCTATGCTCAGGACAATACTCTCGTTGCTTCCCTGCATAGGTGCTAAGAGTGAGTGCCCCTTTGCTTGCTGATGTAGTGCATCACACTGACTCTGGTCTTATTAACAGGGGTCCTACACAGAAATGTTCTGCAAAGGCCTGGAGACCAAGAAGAACAGCCTTCATCTCCAGAATACTGTTATAAAGATCCAAGTCTAGGTCGGTCCACAAGCCCTGGGTCTGAAACTTACCCGGGAGCACCACATTCAGATCTGGAGACATCCATCATGAGGATCTGCACTGGGGTCAGGGAGAAAAAAGTGGTACCCCTTGCAACAGGTGCTGGGGATCCATCCACCTTAGGCTTTTGAAGGTGAGAAGTGATGAGAACCATGTGTTTCATCTTGTCCATCAAATGATCCCACTGTACCCGAACTATCCATTGCGGATTCACATATGGAGGCAGGTCAAGGGGACAGTCACAAGAGAGCTGCCATAACTCCCAGGAGAAGGAGCATTGTCCTGGCAGCCGCATAATGGCTCCTTTGTACCAGATGGGCCTGGGCAACCATCTGTAGGCAGGAATGCACTGCCCACCACTGTGTTCAGCACTGCACCAATGTACTGGCAGGGGAAGAGGACAGATTTCAGTAAACTGACCGTAACACTCAGGTCCTCGAACAAGTGCAGTTTTCTGGGTACCGTGTACTGGGCCACTTCCCTGGATGGGGCCCTGCAGTAGCCAGTCATCCAGATACAGAAAGACAAAAAGCCTTTTCTTCTGGAAGCCTGCTGCAACAACCACAAAGCATTTGGTAAATACTCATGGTGCCAAGGATAAACCAAATGGCAATACCCGGAACTGATAATGGCTGTCCTCCGGCATAAAGACAAGGTACTGCCTGTGGCATGTTATGATTTGAAATGAAGGTAAGCATCCATCATGTCCACAGCACAGAGCTAATCCCCTTTTTGAAGTACAGTGAGAAGAGACTGAAGAGACACCATTCAAAACTTTTTGCATGCGATGAAGTTACATACAAACATACACATTTGCCAGCAGAAAAGGCCACAAAGGTCTATCAAGTCTGCTCAATTGTGCAGCTCACTTAATTATCTGTAGCTGCCCCACCCTCCGCTACTCCCCCAGAGTCTTCCCCCATCCTAATCATCTTCACCCTGTCCCACCCACTCTTGAAACTGGCCAATGTTGTCACCATCACCACCCGCAACTCATTCCACCCCTTCAGCACTCTTTCAGTAAAAAAGTGCCTCCTCATTTCCTTCCTGAATCTACTCCCCCAACCCCCAATCAATTTCAGGCTGTGCTCCCTTGTTGTACTGTCATTCCTTAACTTAAAGATGTCTTCAGTACCAATTCTGTTTATGCTGTTTAGGTACTTGAATGTCTCAAGCATATCCCCCCTCTTCCTTCTGTCCTCCAGGGAGTACATGTTCAGCTCCCTCAGCATCTCTTCATATGTTTTGTCCCTCATGCCCTGGATCATTTTGTTTGCCCTCCTCTGGACCCCCTCCAGTAGTCTGATATCCTTCTTCAGGTAAGGGCACCAGAACTGAGCACAGTATTCCAGCTGTGGTCTCACCAGAGATGTGTACAGTGGCAGTATAACCTCCTCCCTCCTAGAGGTGACTTCCCCTTGTGATGCAGCATAGCATTTTATTTGCTTTGGCTGATGCCTTTCAGCACTGTGCTGTGTGCTTTATATCACCCCTGACCATTACCCCAGGTCCTTTTTCTCCTCAGATACTGTCACCTGTACTCCCCCAGCCAGTATCTGGCCTTTGGGTATCTGGCTCCCATGTGCATTACGTTACACTTCTTCCCATTAAAACTCAGCTGCCAGATGCCTGACCACTTCTCCAGCCTGGCAAGATCCTCCCTTAAGTCCTGTCCCTTCCTCTGTATCCACCCTCCCACAGAGCTTAGTATAGTCCGCAAAAAGGCAGATCTTACTTTTGACTCCCTCTGTAATGTCACCAATAAATATGCTGCACAGGTCCGAGTACTGAGCCCTGTGGAACCCCACTGGTTACAAGTCTGGGTTTGGACAATTCACCCCCAACCAGCACTCTCTGAATCCTGTCCCTCAGCCAGCTCCTGACCCAGCCCAGCATTTTTCCCCTACCCCCAGGTCTCCCAGTTTACTGATTAGCCTTTCATGTGGTACTGAGTCAAACACCTTGCTGAAGTCCAGGTATGGTATGTCCATTGCTTGACCCATGTCCAGGGATCTGGTAACCCAATCAAAGAAGTCTATCAAGACCTTTCATGGACAAACCCATATTGCCTATCATCCTGGAGCCCATTCTCTTCAATGGAGGACACCAGCCTTTCTTTTAGTATGGTCTCCATCAACTTACCTACTGTGGAAATTAGGATAACTGGCCTGTAATTGTCTGGCTCATCCCTGGGTTCACTTTTGTGGAGAGGTACCACATGAGCTGTCCTCCAGTCCTGTGGCACAGTCCCCTTCTCCAGCAAGGTGTTAAACAGGTCTGTCAAGGGGGCCGCCAATACCCCTGCCAGTTCCCTCAGGACCCTAGGGAGCACCTCATCTGGGCCAGGTGCCTTGTCTGCCCTCAGTTCCCTTAGACCTCTTAAGACTCTGCCTATCTCAATCTCCCCCTCGTCCACCTTTCTCCCCACTAGGTTCCCCTGTTTCTTGCTCTGTGGCACAGGCCCATCATCTTTGGTGAAGAACGAGTAAAAGTACTCATTTAATGCCTCCACTTGCTCTTTACCCTTTTCTGCCCAGACTCCCTATTCTTAATCCTAACTATCCCATCCCTTCTGCTTCTTCTCTCCTTGATGTACCAGAAGAAGCTCTTTTCCCCTTCCTTAATCCCTTGCACCAGCCTAAGTTCTTTCTTGGCCTTGGCCATCGTGACCACTCTACCAGCCTCCCAGGATTTCTCAGTGTATGCCTCCCTGTCCTCCTCCCTCAGGGCACGTTTGTACTTCAGGAAGGCTGCACTCTTTTCTTTAACCTTCTCTGCTACCTTCCTGTTATACCAGCTAGGCCTCCTGATTCTGGGATTCTTTTTCCAAGCCCTAGTGCATGTGTCAGTAGGCCTCCAAGATCCCCGTCTTAATTATGGTCCATTTCTGGTCTGCATCCATCCCTGGATGGATCTTAGGTGATCCTGTATTATACTCCCCATCCTATTGAAATCCACCTTCCTAAAGTCTAATACCTTCGTTCTTGACATGGGTGCTTCCTTCCCCATGCAGATGGAAAACCACACAGTACATTGATCACTGCCTGCAAGGGGTTCCCTTACTTCAGCATCCCTGACCAGTTCCCCATTTGTAAGTACTAGATCTAGTATGGCTTCTTCCCTTGTTGGCTCGGTGACTGCCTGTGTCAGGGAACTGTCCTGGATAGCATCCAGCAGGATTTGTTCCCTGCCACAAGTGGTAGATGGAGTACAAGCTGTTCAAGTCTCTGAGGTTCAGTACAAGACACAGGTCTCATACTGATATGGGGACCAGACAGTAGCTTGAATAGTGCTCCCTGTTCCTTTCCTTGGGAGGGACAGGTTTGATTTCTTTCTTTAGCAGTAGAGACTGTACTTTTTCTTAGAAGGGACAAATGGCCCAGAAAGTAATGAGGAGGAGGCAGGAGATGAACTGGAGGGTTGAACAGCAACTCCAGAGTATGCCCCTTTTCTACAACATCCAGGACACACTCATCCGTAGTGATCTCCCTCTATTTTGGTAGATGAAAGGAGATCCTTCCACCCACATGCACCCCAGAGGCAACAGTGGAGGAGGACGAAGGGGAAGTCTGAAAGTAACAGTAGCTGCAGGTCCACCACAGAATGACAACCCTCCTTGGAATTGCCATTAGTGGCAGGGGAACCTGGAAGAGGACCACCTCCTCTACCAGAGAACTGCTTGGCGATGGCTATGGCCATCACGGTCTGTTGGCATTCTAAATGCACCTCAACCATGCCCCTCTTGCATTACACGGGGTCAGGGAGTTCAGTTTACAGATCTCAGTCATTTTGGATGCCTGAAGGTCATTAAGTGCATTATCAACATCTGGCCCAAATAATTTGGATCTCATGAAAGGGACATTCAGTATGGCTTACTGTACATCTTGCAATCCGAACCAGGCTTGTATCGGCCACATTTCTTCCTCTACTAGATTATGGTGATTTTATATATGCCTCCTCTGTAATTTCTAGTCTAGGTAAGCTGGACGTTCTCTATCACCGTGCTCTATGGTTCATCACCAGTTCCCGTTATAGAACCCACCACTGCGACCTGTATGCAGCTGCTGGCTGGTCCTCACTTGTCACCAGACTCTTGCTCCATGCTGGTATCTGGACCCTCAAGTTACTTCTTCATAAACTGCCAGGTTACTTAACGTCACTTATTCACCTCTCCTGTAGTGTGTACTCACTTAGGAAATCAAACTTCATCCTGCTTGATGTACTACGAACTCGTACTACCTTTGGTCAACAAGCAGTTTCATTCTTCCTTCCCACTTCATGGAACCAACTCCAATCCACACTGAAACTAACCAGCATAGTCTCAGTTAATCTCCACAAAGCTTTAGCCTCATCCAAAATAAAAGATATTTGTAGCTGCCACTAATCCCCCCCTTTCCCTTACGTTATTCACTTGGGTACTGTCTGCCCGCGTTCGGCCCAACCGGGTACATAACTGATAAAAATAATTTGTCATAGTGTTGATACCCAGGTTTTGATTATTCTGTCATTTTCCTCCTGAACTCCTAATTACATCATTCTCCCCTTCTCCTCCCTTACTCCTAACTCCCCGCTACTTGTCTCTAACCTACAACTATACCCGTCCTCTTATATTTGTATCTACTCCACAACCGTACCTGTCCTCTTATGCTCTCTCCACCATCCGTGCTCTCTAGCCATCTCTTTGGTTGCACCTAACTGTATTAGCTGAAAAACAAATCAGGTTACTGTCTGAATTCTGCCTTCTATGTTGTGTCCATTCATGATTTGACAGTGATGAACTTTGTAGGCACTTATTTGCCTTTATTGTAATAATACCTTGTATGTAGTGTTCGTATGTCAGTGTAAATGTTCCAGGACCTCCTTGTGAATGAGCTTGCTCAATGGAGTTTTCCTGCAATAAACTTGAACTTGAACATCGGTAGCAAAGCCAGCCACCCTGAGACAGGACTATATCTTGAGGCAAATGCCAGAAGTAGCAGCCCTGGTAGAAGCATTGGAGGTATCATATGCTGAACATAACAGATGCTTAACTGGGATCAATACCAGCTAAAACATTTTTAAAGAGCTAGTGGACCCAAAACAGATAGGAAAATAATACAAATGTTAACTTTTTTATTTCTGAATTATTTTTGGTTTTCCTTTTGCTCATCACAAAGTATTCTATGTGATAATATTGTGCTGGATGTGTGGAACAGCTCTTATGCTGGCAGCTAACATGTCTAACTCTACTGCCCCACACTACATCATCAGCATTATGACCTCACTGACTGTGACATCACAGGTGAACGACCTGGCAGTCACTCACTTGTTGTTCCTAAGTAGCAGTGATGTCACAGTCAGTGAAGCCACAATGCTGATGATGTAGTGTGGGGCAGTAGAGTAAGATATGTCAGCTGCCAGGCTAACAGCTGTTCCACACATCACACCTACTAACATCAGGTAAACCATCTTCTAATTAAACAGAGGGAGGGAAAAAAAAGTACCGCTGATATAAAAGGTAATGGTTGCCTGCTGCTTTTAAAATCTAATATTAGTTTTAGGCAGTACACTAGCTCTTTAAGGAGCTCAGTTTTTGTGAGACTATCAGGCAAGGGCTAAAGAGTAGTCACGGCAGATTTCCGCGGACTATTCTAATCTACTGCACTTCATCATGTAGGCCTGCTAGTTTGCACTCCTTAGACCTAAGGTTGCAGAGCAGTACGTTTTTTGCCCATAACATCCAGTCTCCTGGATTCCTTGTCAGGAGGCAGGGTACTCATCACTCTAGGGACACTTGAGCAATCATTAGCAGCCATAATTACCACAGAATCAGTTTCTGGCTGAGCAATGTAACAGGGTTTAACAGACGGAGCAGGATACTGCTTGTCAGCCTTTCTAGAAACTGCAGGCAAAGTGCTAGGCAGCAATGGTACCATCCTCTAATGCAGAGTATACAGGAGGCACTACAATTCTAGATGTAGCAGTATACCGTCAACACAGCATTGGAATAATAGTACAGTGATATGCGTGCACCATGAAAATAGCATGAGTGAAAACATGCTACATGTGCACAGAACAGTGTGGGATAATATAGCACTGTATATGTAGCTGTTTTACCACACTGATATTTGGTCAGTCACATCCCTCCCATTTCTCTTCCCGATTTCTCACCACATTCTCCTCCTAGAGTGTACAACAGTAAGATCCCCCAGAATTCAGAACAGTAAATCCCCTCAACCCCGACATTCTCCCTCCCAGAGAGGAACCTCCCCGCACTCTCCTTACCTTGCGCTGTATTAGTGACATGTGGTTGTTGCTGTCAGCGTCCTGTTGGCACTGTAATTGACTGCATCATTTTTGTTTTCGCAGTCTTGTGGTGGACCCAATGTAGCTGTAATCTCTAAGAATTCCATTAAATTACATTTACAAGAGTATCTTTCTTCACGCTAAACGCCATGACATCTTGCCTTTGCTTGCACAAAGCCTGAAATGAGGGATCTTCAGGAGGAGACCTGGGGTTATAAACCACAGAGTCCTCATTACAAGAGGAGAGAGTAGAGCTGGAAGGGGGGGGTCTACTTACCCCCTTCGTCCTCCAAATCTTCTCCGTATTGAGGAGATCAGGATTGTATTCTACCTCACTGTCATCCTGAATGACTGACAGGGGCAATTGATGGAACCAGCGATGGAGGTGGTGGAACTACAGACGTGCCTACAAGTCCCATAAATTATGATGGGACCAATGGGGTGGCTCCATTGATGAGACTATGGGAACCAATGCTGGCAACTTTTGGAACAGGCAAAGCAACATTTCTGAAAACAATTCCAGCATAGCCTGGGAGTCGATGCTCGTTTGAGGGTTCATGACTGCCATTTTTGCCATGACAGAACCCAACGATGGGGGCAGCATACCATCCATAGAAGGTATGGGAGCACCAGACCTAAGCCTTGAATTTGATGTCTCAGCAACAGTCAGTGGGGGCTGTAGTCGACGACGCTGGAGCGGACGATGATGAGGGCCTATCCTCTTTAATACAGACCTCGATCTCACTGTTGAAGCATGTTTTTCCCTGTGCTTATGGTGGCAGGAGGAGGGTTTTGATGATGATCTATCTATTTCTTTGGACTTCTCCATCTTCCTTGTTGACCTTGGCACTGACAGGGATGTCAACCACCAAGGGATATCCTTTCCGGTGGTAGTTGGGCATGAGGGAGAAGCCAGCTTGGATTTCCATGGTCTTGATGATGATGATGAAGGTTTCTACAGCCTTCTGTCGACATCTCCTCATGGCCTGGTTAAAGCCTTAGCAGATCTTACAGGCTCTCAGCTGTGGGACAAGCCCAAACAGCAAACACACCATGTGAGCGTCATCCTTGTAGATTTTGTAATTGCAGGTACAAAACCCAAATAAAGGTTCTTTTGATGGCAGTACACAGGGACAATGTCGATAAGTAAAGATTGCTTAGTAAATATTTGAAGAAACGATAATGCTGTTTCTCTGCGGGTCTGACAAACGGTCGATGGAGAAAGAAAGAACTGAGGAGCCATGGGGCCACCCACATTTTATAGGCACTGATCGTGGGCAGCCCCCAGCTAGCAAATGTTTCTGAGTGACCCTTAAGCTGACAACTTACAGTTCCAAAGGAGTGGCCCAATGGAGAAGATATCCTCAATGAAGAACAACTAGTTTCCAGAGGCATCCTGGGGGAAGGGTACAAAGAGTAGTAAATACATAGCAGTACACAGTAGCAGTAATACACAGTAACATACACAGCAATACAAAGCAGTGCAGCAATACACAGAACAAATTTAGAAAACCATTATAGTGCGTGGGAGTATCATGTGATGCTCCCCGACCAATCACAGCACTTCCTTCAGTTGTGTGTGAGATATTCTTATTGCCATAAGAGTACCTCACATGCTCAGACTGTAACAGGCTTCTCAATGACTGCCACTCACGCCACAGAAATAGACAGCACATTTTTTTTTTTTTTTTATAAATAGTTGCACGATCTATAAGAACTTTATAGGGGCACTAGGAGGGCACTCTTATGGATATGAGTGCCGCTTCTTGCATCCTTAGGGCACCAGAACTGCTCACCTTCCATTCACGGTTCTCTTACCCTAGAAATGCACAAGGTGACCCTCTTAAATCCAAAAGAGGCCCTCCTAGCACAACTTTAAACTTTAATACAAAAATGCAGACCCTAGTGAAATGCAGAAACTAAGTAACAACTTAGCCAGCAACAATGGCTCAGCAGCAATACAAAAGTATGATGCTATGAAACTTTTACAGCAGGGCATCAGGCCAGCAGTTGACTACGCTGGAGGTAGCATTTGTGGAGGGAAGGGGGGGACAGAATTTACAAGACAATGTAACAGTTCAAGAACAGGTGCTATTACTCCTAATCATACGTGCAGAGGAGGTGTATACCTGCTGCCATATGGAGTGTCAGGGGCCTCTGTCGCACTCCTTGGGTACAATGACAGTGGGTCGCCGTGAGTGTTATGGTAGCAACCCCTGTCTTGTGAGCTCAACAATGGCAAGAGGCCTGAGTCCTTTAAACTTCTGACTGGGGAGCTTGTATCCACAGTTAGAATGGATTTTGTGGTGCCTCCACCCAAAGAAAATTTAATGTGGGCCAGGGGCAGGCTGACCAGTCAGGCTACCGGGCACAGACCGAAGGCCTGGGAGGCAAAGGGGCCCACCCAGCACAAAGATTTTCCTCTCCCTAACTTGGGGCTTCCAACTGATCAAAAAAACTTTAATTTTAAAAAATGTTTAGCCTGCCCTGCAGGATTCCGAGTCAGCAGCCGGCACCAGGGAGTCAAACAGAGCCAAAAGGACCACTTCCCCTACATGCTCTGTATGAGAAGAGTGGGATTTTCTTGACTTCTGCAGCCACAGCTGAAGTCATCCTGCCGGCTGCAGATTCAGCATTGAGCTGCTGCCACCCTTTTCCCTGGTGTCTAGCAGGCACCCCTTATCCTCCAATCACAGTCCCTGGTGTCTTGTGGCACCACCTACCCTCTGATCACTGTCCCTAGCATAATGTGGCACCCCCACCTTCCAATTATCGTCCCTTGTCCTCTATGCCCACCACCCAGCAGCCTGTTGTTTATATTTTATACTGCCCACATCGGGATGCCCAATTCCCATGTTGGCTTTACAAGTCCAGCCAGTAGTGTGGGAATCTGGGGAGCCCACCCCCAGTGTCCTGAAATATTCATTTTAACTATTATCCTGTGAAAAAAAGGAAACAGTCCCCCGACGTCTTTTTTTTTTTTTTTTTTGTTTACCTGAAAAAAGAAAACGGTCCCTCATCATCCCCGCCGTCTCCCTCCCCATCCTGACTCTCCCACTGAGCACCCATGGCCCCATCCTGCTTTACCCTATACTTACCACCAGAGGTCGTATGATGTCATCTTCTGAGGACCGGTACACGTCTGCACTCTTCAAAGTCGAACCGTGAACTGAGGAATAAAGGTAAGTCCTGCATAATGTATTTCAATGGCATTTTTAACTTATGTTGATATCTTTGGCATTTTTTTGAATTTTTTCACTATATTTTCAACATGGCCTTTTTGGGACCCCACCTCATGAACACTGTTGTTTCGTTAATTGGGCCTGGAAGGAGATTTCATGGTCACTATGCAAAATCGTCTTTCAGTACTGAATAATGAAATTTCACCACCAGTGTTCATGAGGTGGTATCCCGAAAAGGCCATGTTGAAAATCTGGTGAACAAATTCAAAAAAATGTCCGCGTTACGTGCGTTCATTGAAATTTTTCTACGCACACTCATAACTTTGGTAATTTTCAATACTTTGACTCCAAATTTTCAACATAGCCATTTTTTACACCACCTCATAAACAGTACAGCTGTGATTTTTCACAACCTGTCCAAAACGTGTTTTCACACCTGTGGCATGGAATGGCATTTTGGCACGGATTTGAAAATTTTCACCTATGGGGTTTATGAGGTGGGCTCATAAGAAGACTACGTTGAAAATCTGTGGTCAAAATATGAAAAAATGCCAAAATTATGGCCATTCATTGCAATTTCTCTACACTTGCTCGTAACTTTGAAAATGTTAAATATTTTGACCCCAGAAAGCAAATTTAAATATTAAAGTATGGCAGAATGCAGTTTCATTATGTTCTGCTGACTTTGCATCAAATATGAGGCACAGAGAGTCGGGGTTGAGTGAAAACAGGACTGCCAGAACCGAGCTGGACAATTGGTAAACGGGGGCTTCGAGCACAAGTTGCATGAATTTTGATGGCCTGGCTAGTCTGGATTTCACCAGTATATTTCTGAAGGGTGTGACTGTGAGACCCTCCAATGTCCTTTGAAGGGGACCACACCCCAGACCAGCCTTTCACCCTGTCTGACCACCCTGCACCCTGACCAACCCCTGCCAACCTCCCGCATTGCAGCTGGACCATCCTTCCAGCCCCTGGACTAGCCTCATGTCCCACCTCCGCCAACACCCCTCCCTGCTGCTTGGACCCCAGCCACTGAGCCAGAGCACTTGTTGAAAATTGTGTAGGTTTTTTTTTTTTTTTGCTATGCTGTCATGCCTAATACTGTCCAGTGGAAAACTTTCTAATTAGTAAAATGAAAAAGAAGTTCCAGAGGTAACAAGTAGCAGATGAGTACTTAACAAAAAAAATTTAGAGATGATGCTACCTTTTAAATGTGTCTACCCGTTTGGGGTCTATAAAAGTGGCCCAGCTAATGGGAGGGTGGTTGGCTGAGGTTGTGAGGCTGGTCCAGAGTGGTGGTTCCGCCATAGGGAGGGTGGATCAGCGGAGGGGTTGGGGGGCTAGACTGGGGCTGGAAGGATGTTGTTATCGCCACCCCTCAAGACTGGAGGTCAGGATGTGATGGGTGAGGCAGACTGAAATTCACAGGAGGAGCTGCCCTGTGAAATGAAGATTCGGCTACAGACTGCTTTGAGTCAGGAGAAGCATGACTTGCATCAGAAGGACTGCCATAGCCCCTGCTGACACTGAATGCTGTCATCGATGGGAGAGAAAGAAACCAGACAGAGAGGTATTCGCTGAGAACTGTGTCATCACCCCTAAACAGTGAGGGAGATTTCCTGGTCTGGTAAACTGTGTGTAAACTTGAGCCTTGCCCTATATAACATCTGGGAAGCATTCCATGGACTAGGCCATCCAGCTGGGAGCTACAAATACCTTAGTTGAAGTTTCATGAGCATTTGAGATGGGTTTTGATTTCACAAAGCATTGCTTTATTTAAATGCACCAACACCAAGCATGTGCAGTGTAATCAGGCCTACACTTTTCTCACAGCTGAGTACACAGGGAAGCATTGGCAGTTCCCGTTGCATTAATGGGCTTTGCACTGATACTGGGGAGAGAGTCATGCTCACAGTGCGGGGGCAGATAATGTAGCTGTACTATGATTGTGTGGTTTGGGGGGCAGGCTGCTATAATTGGCCTGAGCCTGGGAGATCACTTAAAGCACAGCCCAGGCAACATTATAGTGGCTGCGCCTAGGAGGGCACAGAAGTGCAGCCTGTACCGAAGTGTGCTGGGCCTTGAGGGGCATGGAAGGACAAACCAGACTATGCAAACTACCTCACTGCTGTAACCCCCAACCCACTTCTCCTGTTTAAGGCCTGGGGTAGAAATTATTGTCTCTTGTTTGAAAGCCTTGTCTGAGCACTTAAGGACATTCCCTGGTGTTTCAGCAAACTCATGCCAAATTCGTCATTTTGCCCAGTACATGATGACCATCTTAACAGTTAAAAGCCACAGCAATACAGTGGGTTGACAATCTTGTTTATAAACTGCATGGTGAGACTTGATCCTGCTTCGTGGGAGAAAAAAATCAGTAAGGGGTCAAGTTGTTTTATGTAGTTATAACATCAAGAGCACATCATTTGAAACGTAGACCCACAGAATCTGCCAGCAGGTAAGGACTGCTTGGCCCACTTAGTCTGCCCTGCCTACAGTATCACTGCAGATCCTACCTGATCTCCGGTCTGTTATCCCTCCCCCCATCCTTCCTCTAAAATTCCTTGGGTCTATCCCATGCATTCTTGAACCCCACCATTGTTTTCACCCCCACAACCTCTGCTGGAAGTCTTTTCCTGGAATCCTTCACTTTCTGTGAAGAAGTGCTTCCTCACATCTCTCCTGAATATACCCCTCCAGCTTCATATCATGTCTCCTCATTCTTCAGCACCTTGTTTTGAAAAATACTTCCCTCCTGTACCTTATTTACCACCTTTAGGTAATTAAAAGTCTCTGTCATATCCCCCCTTTCCTCCCTCTCTCTCTCTTCCAGTGTGTACATATCCAGGTGATCAAGTCTCGTAGGGTTTCTTATGCAGGCCCTACACCATTTTAGTTGCCATCCTCTAGATGTCTCCACTCTGTCTGTGTCCTTTCTGAGATGTGGTCTCCAGAACTGGATACAGTACTGTAGGTGGGTCTTTCCAGCAATCTATACTGAGGCAACACCACCTCCCTCTTTCTGCAGGCGATAGCCCTCCTTATGCACCCCAGAATCCCACTAGCCCTCCCAACTGCCTTGTTGTACTCTCTGGCCACCTTTAGGTCATCCGATATGATTCCTCCAGGTCTCTTCCCTTTTTCGTGGTTGTTAGTACCACCTCACTCATTTTATACTCCACCTCTGGGTTTCTGTGACCCCAAGTGCTTATTTTTCACTTTTTCGCATTGAAACCCAGCTGCCACACCCTTGATCACTCCTCAAGATTCCTCAGGTTACTGCTCATCCTTTCCACCCCCCCGCAGTGTCCACCCTATTGCAGATTTAGGTTTCATCCATAAAGATGCAGACCTTCCCTTCCAGCTCCTCTGCAGTGTCACGTATAAAGACATTAAAGAGCACCAGTCATGCTCATTTCAGTAGTAATATGGCAGCCCCCACCACCATCACCAGTAGCTTACTTGCACCAGAGTTTACATACGATTTACAGTTTTTTCTGTGATTCTGAAAAGGGGAAGGGACTGAAAATGTGAGATGGCTGCACAGCCTTTCCCTATCCTGGTTCTGATTTAGTCCAGCGCTGCCCCATACCACCCCCATGCTCCTGTGTTTTGTGACAAAGGAGTTTGTAGAGCGTGTGTGTGTGTGTGTGTGTGTGTGTGTGTAGGTGTTATTGATGTTAGTACATGATGAACAGGATTTTTATTTTAGAGAATTAATTGAGGGCAAGCAAAGCTAAAGCTGAACTACCAAGGCTCTTGTTAGTTGAGCTGTGGTCTTGATTTGCCTTGTGACTCTGCAATATAAAATCCCTGTTTTAAATGACGCTCTCTTTGCTATCAACAGAGTGCACCCTTGCACTCTACAAACCCCTTCATCACAAAACGTAGGAGTGCAGGGGCAGTACAGGGGGCAGTGCTGGACTTAATCAGAACCAGGAAGGAGAAGGGGATTGGACAGTCATCTTCCCCTTCTCAAATTCTAATGAAACAAATTTTAAAACAGGGTTAGTTAAACTCTGGTGCAAGTCATCTGCCAGTCGGGGAGACTACCAGAAAGCACCGAAACTGGTGCTCCTTTTGGAGGACAGGTCCCAGCACTGATCCCTGAGGCACCCTGCTGGTCACCCTCCCTTCCTTGAAGTGAACTTTGTTTACCACCACCCTAGGCCACCTCTCCCCTAACCAATTTCTTACCCAGTTAACCACCTTTGGACCCACCCCTAAGCTACCCAGCTTGTTTACGAGTGTCCTATGGAGAATGGTGTCTAAAGCCTTACTGAAATCTAGGTAGGCTAGTCCATTGCTCCACCCTGATCTAGTTCCTTGGGCACCCTGTCAAAGAAATCTATCTGAATCATTTGATGTGCCCTTCCCCCCATGAATCCATGCTGCATTGGGTCCTGTAAGCCATTTAATATTCCACAGTCTTTTCCTTCAGCAGTTTCCATTAACTTTCCCACCACCGATATCATACTGACTTGACTATAATTGCCAGCCTCTTCCCTACTACCACATGTGTGCAGTGGGACTACATCCATCCTCCTGCAGTCCTCTGGAGCCACTCCAGTTTCCAATAAGTTGTTTGATTGGATTGTCAGAGGCGTAGCCAGTACACCCCTGAGCTCCCACAGTACCCTTGGCTGCAGCCTGTCTGGTCCCTGACTTTGTCCACTTTCAAATTAACAAGTTCCTCCAGGACTCTCTCTCCTCCAAGAATGGACTAGTATGACCTCCCTCTAGCCAATGCTCCTGTTACTTTTTTGTGGTCCCTTCCCTTCTTTTTTCTTTGTGAACACTGAACAAATGTATTTGTTCAGGATGTCTGCCTTTTCCTGGTCCCACTCTGAACAGTCCCCCTTTCCCTTTTTAACCTTAAAATCCCACCCATTTCGTTACTGCCTGGGCTAGTCTCTCTTCTGTTTGTGCCTTTGCTCTCTTTATTGTCCTTCCTGCTTCACTGTTTGCCCTGGTACACTTCTCTATCCTCCACCCTCTGCATCTTATACCTTCTGAATGCTACCCTCTTAGAGTCTACCTTTTTTGTCACCTCTTACAAGAACCACAGTGGTCTTTTTCCTCTTGCTTTTGCTCACTTGCTTGACACAAAGGTTTGTTGCTCTTACTGTGATCCTTTTTATCTTCGTCTACTGTCCCTTCACTCCACTCAGGTCATCCCCATCCCTGAGGTCATTTGACATGATGTTTGTTTCATTTTTTCCATAAATGCAAAAACAGAGTCCTTGTTAGTCAAGCGATGGCCTTGATTAATCACACAGTGGCCATCATTATGCAGAAAAAGGTAATTAATTCCAAGCCCCATTGACTTTAATTGGGGGTGCCTCCAGCACTCTTCCTGAGCACACATCATTCATTACATGCCTGAGCATGGGGCAGTGCACAACAGTAAGGATGTGGAAGGGATCAGCTGGATTCCTGGTTGAAGCCAAACTGTGATCCCTTCCCACCCTGTGCAGATTGATAGAACATTTTCAAAAATGCTTGGAAAAGACATTCGACAACATAAGCATCCAAACACAGAAAGTGAGTAAATCTTCCAAAATCGCTTTATGTTTAAAGTGATTATTTGCATGCTTTTGTGGGGACTGTGATTACATAGCACTGGGTCGCAGTTGGGGTGACTTTGTGGGAATGTGAGGAGGTACTGCATCCCAAGGGTTGTACCATACTTACACCAGGCCCACATCAGGGGCAGATGGAGACCCATTTTGGCCCTGGGCAACAATGTTGCTTTGGGCCCCTCATGAAATAGATGTGGGTGCTGATGCTGGCATGAATATTGTAAACTATAGGCTGGGAGGTCTGGAGGCCGTCTAAATTTGGTGCATTCTGGCGCATTTTGGAGGTCATTTCAAACAGAATTTGCTATCCTGTTACTCCCTCCCCATGCCCATTAAGTTGTACCCTTAGGTGCCTGACCACTGGAGCAGCCTCCCATCATGCCACCCACTATGCACCTATGCACCTTACACACCTACCCAGCACCCAAACCAGCCCCCACCCAGCGGACCACCCTCCTACTGCTGGACCACACTCCCAAACCAGGCCCCCCCCAAAACCAGCCACCTACCCTGCACCTAGACAACACTCAGACCACCCTCACCACCACCCCACCACAGCCAAATACCCCCCTTCAGCTGGACACACATATATTATGAAATGCCGAAACTCACTTGTCCGACGCTCATAATCCTGACACCAGGTTCCCAAAACATAGTTGCCCGACATCGGGATTTTCCCAGCAGCAAGTATTTTTTTTAATGTTTCGGGGGCTTTGCCCCCTGCACCCCACACCCCCATACTTATGGATTCCAACTCTGCTGTGGGCAAAATCCCAACGTCGGGCAACCGTGTGTCCCAGTGTCGGTATTATGGGTGTAACCCCCTTGCAAATGGGGGTTCCCAAAAGTCTTCCAGGAGCTTGCTTGAATGCTCCAAGCCTGGATGGTGTTCTGCGTCTAAGCCGTTTATCTGTGAGTGCTTTTAGAGCCTCTGGTACTGTCTCTTTAAGAGCTGTCTGCCTGCAGACATAATTAATTTGGATGGGGGTCTGTGTGTTTCCCTGCTCGAGTCCCACTCAAGCTGCTGCCAAATCGCTCCATTTCTGCGGTCGCTGTAGGCACAGAGGGAGCTCTTTCAGAAGATGTAAATGTTTGCTGGTAACCTGTTAGAGTAATAATAAAAATGCAGTTTGTTTTAACCTGCTTTCTTATAGCAAGGACTGTGCAGAGTAAGCTCCTTCATGTTGGTTCTGAACTGCCGAATTGGACCAGTCATGGTGGGGATCCTTTAAAATGGAGCCTGCTCTGGGCGAATCAGAACTTGGACTCTCCTTTGGAGCCTGCTGTAAGGGGATTGTATGAGCAGCGACTCTGGGAAATGTAGTTTGGACTTCAGTGCCTTTTTTGCACCAACAGGGGGAGTCTGATTGTGAGTGACAGCCAGTCCAGCTAACTGAACTGGGAGGAACTCAAAGGAAATGCCCGGCTCTGTCTACTGGAAAGTCAGTTCAGTTTTGGCAGTGAAGAGACAAGGAGCACTGTGCTTCTTCGGTGTGTAGTTTTAGCACGGGAAACGAGTGTAAGGCCCTAAGTTTCGGTCTGCAGCTTGTGCAAGCGCTTGTTCAGACTGAATCCGACCTGTGAAGAGAATCAAGGAGATCTGAAGAGTAGAAACCAGGCTCACTCTGTAGAAGACTGGAGAAATTGCTGAATCGCGCTCGGTCTGTCAGGAACTGAAGCTGCTGAGTGTTCTCCCGGGTACTGTGCAGTAATTGCGATTGGGATAGAGAAGCAGCCTGCCTGGTATAGTACTTTCCTTTTACACATAAATGTGTGTAGTGCTTGTGGGGAATCACAGTTCCAATCCCCTGTACAGTGAACTGTGTGCATGAAGCTGAAAGCAAACCCCAATTTAATCCAGACTACATCTATTTGCTGTAAACTGCAGTGGGGTCCAGTCACAAGGGCCTCTTCCACAGTTTCTGCTCCTCCTGGCAATCCAGGACAATCTGCTTTCCATCTAGTTCCCAGCATTGAGTCTGTGAGTACAAAGCAGGGTAGCTTCCTGCCATCTGTTTATCAACTTGCAAGTGTGTCATCCATTTGTTGCTGTTTCATTTCTTCACGAATTGAGCCATCTGGCTCCGGATTACAATTTGAGTATTGTGCAAGTGTTTTTCGTCACAGGGCCCCATCCAGCTGCACTGATCCTGGCTAGCCCCCATCCTGGGTACCCAGTGAAAGTGACAATTTGGGACTCAGAATATGCGCACAGTACCAGTAGCGGCTCTAGCCACAAATGGTTACCAGGGCACAGCTGGGGCACAACCTATGGCAGCCAGGGCACTGATATATTGTTACTATGGGGGAAGCTCTGCACCATATGGGGCACCAACTGGGGCACAGCATTTTTTTACCCGGGCACGTGCCCTGGCGGGCCCTGGTGTAGAGCCGCCACTGCACAGTACTGAGATTATTAATGTGTTTAACCTAATTAACCTGATTTCCCCCTTCCTTGTTACAGCTCCTTAAATAAATCAGATCTGTTTGTTTCAGCAAAGTTACCCTGACTGAGGTATTCGCTATAAAGTATTGTACTGTGGCTTTTGCACTGTATCATCTTGTTTTACAGGGGGTCCCCAGAGTCCAGTCAACAGAGCCAGTCCTGGGGGTAAGTGTACATTGTGAAGATATTGCTGATGCATTGCGTGGGCCACTAGTAGGAAGAAAGGGGGGTTACAGTGTCTCAGAGGGCTGTGACCAAGTTAGTTTAACTACTGCAAACCCTGACCTCTGGGTGGAGGCACTCGCCATTGGACCTAGGCCCCTCACCCTGTTAGTAGTTAAGCAGGCAAGTGTAGTAGCCCTTGGGGTAGCGCCACCTAGGGGTTACATGAACATCTGGCAAGTGAGTTTTCAGATGTAAATAGATACAGCAATAACCAGTACCAGCTGTGGATCCGGCTAGGCAGTTTTAGTTGTGTCTCCAGATGTGGCACAGCAAAACTCTTTCTCAATGGCTGGAACGTTTCGGTTTGGTTTCATGTGGCATGAAGCAGGCAATTACCTCATTTTCTCTCACAGCAGTGGCCAATCCTGCTGCTCTCCACTTCTGGCACACATGTAGTCTGTCTCCACCATTCAGTAGCACACAGGCATGGTCTGTTCGGCAGTCAAGCTCACCGTTGGATCTGGAACAGCTCCTTATTGGCTGTACAAGCTGTCAAATCAAAAGGCAGCAGGCCTTGAGGCTCAGCACTCGACAAGCAGCTGGCTGGTGCAACGGCACCTGAATTAAGTCTCTCCCGGGTTCAGGAGCTCTTGAGGCTCGCTCCACAAGCAATCCTACCCCGACTGGTCAGCTAGTCATCCTTTGTCCCCATCACCATGCCAGCTCTTATCAGGCGTGATAAAACTGACTGCCAATTTGCAGCCCAAAGGTGATTTTCCACAAATGTCCTTATTTAAATGATTATAAATCACAAATGTGATTTCAGCCAATCAGTGTTCAGAGCCACTATACCTTTTATTCTGTGTACCATGTGCTTTCATGCAGGAGCAGTAAGAGGGAGCACTCTACTTCAGTGCCGGGGAGGTGGGAGGATGGAAAACTAAAATTAACTGGAGTGATTTATAATTAAATAATATAGCACAGGGGGATGTCTTTTATGGTATAAGAGACTCCTCTCCTGAGGTATGGGCAAACAGGACTGCACAGCTTCATTTTGTAGTCCTCTTGCCCAAACCTTATGCTCGGAGTCTCCTATAGCATAAGAGACATCCCTCGGAGGCCCTATTAACTTATGAACTCTGACGTTTAACAGCATTTGAAGTCTGAATCCAATCTTGCACAGATGCGCCTTCACATCCGGTTCAGTTGGGAAAGTCCTGGTCCAGTCAGGACACTGATGCATCAGCTATGCCAATGATGGCTTGCAGCTTTGAGGTGTGAGTGCAAGGAAGCCTTAAAGGTATAGCCCCCATGGGGGTTACAAAGGCACAATCAACACAATACTATAGTTATTTATTTATTTAAGATTGTGGTAACCAGAAGAGGCTCATTTCCAGGTGTGACCCAAGGGAAGGAAACAGATGGGGGCAGCAACAAGTAATCAGACACATCACAATACAGACATAGCAGTTCAGTAATAGCAAGCAGTCGGCAATGCCAAATGTCTTGTCATCGACATTGGTAGTGCAGGAGTTAGAGAGATGCATAATAGCTGGCCCGCCGGTTGGATTTCCGCTTGTGACATCAGCAACCCGGGTTCTGGAATGGATCCAGGTCATTGGAGGGTCGGCCGGGAGGAGAAGGATTGAGCATCCCTAGGACTGCTCTTCTTCTCCGGGGGGGGGGGCGCGGGGGCTATGTGCTTGGCACAGAAGCGACACCTGGAAGAGGCAGGGTTAGTCATCCTGGACCGACGCAAGGTCGACTATCTCTGGGGCGGGACAGATGCTGGCGTCATTGCTCATCTCCACCCCAGCTTACAGGGGACAAAATCTTCCATACCTGCCACCTAGATGAAGCCCTGTCTCTGGGCTTCGATTAGCCTCCAGGCCCCAAAAGCTCTCCCAATAGATACTGGTATCACGGTACTGGTGCCCTCTATGGTGCCATGACTCCGCCCCCTGGGAGGTAAGCCAGGGGTATTCGCGGGAGCATGGGGGACTTAATAGGAGGTGGAAGCCACGGGGATGTTGTGACTAGGGCAGAAATACCAGCAGCAGGTGAGGGGGCAAAAAGTAGAATAAATATTAAAAAAAAAAAAAAAGAGAGCTGCATAATAGGAATGGCAGTGAAGTACCCCACCCCCACCCTGCAAAGACTGACAGGCATTAGAGGTGTGCCTCTGGGTTACTGGCATAACGCTCATGCCATTTCACCTAACCCTACCCTGCAGACACTGACAGGTGTTGCTTTGTGCCTTAGGGTCTTCGGACCTTATACTCACTCATTCCATAAGGAAATACACTGAGATGGGTGTGGTATAGCAGAATGGGGTGAACATTGGGGCCAAAGACCTCAAGGCACACCTCGAAGCCTGTCACTGGCTGCAGGGTGGGGTTGGGGGTGGAATGGCGTAAGCATTACAGCAGACAATCCCAATCACACCCCCAACACCTGTCAGTCTCTACGGAGTAGGGCGTTATGGTTGGAAACCCTAATGCCCCAGCCATTTGTTGATATTTTCACGCCAGATTTTCAAAATGGGATTTTTGTGACCCCACCTCATAAACAGTGGCACTATCATTTCGTTATTCAATCCCGAAAGGTGGTTTTGCACTGCAACTAAACCATTCAGCACCACAGGTGTGAAAACATATTTCTGGCAGGATGTGAAAAATGACAGCTGTACCGTTCATGAGGTGGTGTGAAAAAATGGCAATGTTGAAAATCTGGAGTGAAAATACGAAAAATTGGCGAAGTTATAAATGTGCGTAGAAACTGTGCAACACACGCCTGTAACTCAATAATTTTTTGGAATTTTTTCACCAAATTTTCAACATGGGCATTTTTGAACCTCTCCTCATGAACAGTGGCACTGTCATTTTGCTAATCTGTCCCAAAAGTTGATTTCCCACAGCGACCGCGCCATTCTGCACCACAGGTGTGAAAACACGCTTCAGGAAGGATGTGAAAATTACAGTTATACTGTTCATAAGAAGGTGTGAAAATGGCAATGTTGAAAATCTGGAGAGAAAATATAAAATTGGCAAAGTTACAAGCGTGCATAGAAACAGCGAATGCATCGCTTAGGTGTGAAACATTTTTGGGAATTTTTAACCAAATTTGCAACATAGGTTTTTGGGATCTCCTCATGAATAGTGACACTGTCATTTCGTTAATCGGTCTCAAAAGATGATTCCACGCGGCGACCGCGAAATCACCTTTTGGGACCTAGAAACTAAATGACAGTGACAAGCTCATGAGGTGGGGTCCCAAGAACCCCATGTTAAAAAATTGGGGCCAAAATTCCAAAAAACGGCTGAGATATCAACCTATGTTGACCCCCCCATTGCCTCCCATTATAAAGTTTACCGTCATTTCTTCAGTTCAGCTTTGAGGAATGCAGATGTGTCCCGGTTCAGAGAAGATCGTGGCTCCTGACCTCCGCAGGTAAGTATGGGTGAGGGTGGGGGGAGGGTGGTGCAGGGAGGTGGTGCGTATAGGGATGGTGGGGGGGGGGGAGTAGGACAAGGGAAACAATGGTGGACCAGTTTCTTGTTTCAGGGAAAATAAAAACGACCACGAGGGAAGGTTATTTAATTTACAGGTTAAACACAAATCAAAAAAGCACACTGGGGTGGACTCCCAGTGTGCCACAATTCAGGGTTGCCGACACGGGATTGGGCACCTGCATGTAAGGCGAGGAACAGGGTGGCAGGGCGGGCATCCAACACTGGGAGGGAACCCAGTGTCGGAAGGAAAGAAGAAACCGCTTGACCAGGAAAGACACACAAGAGGGGGTAGAGGGGGATGCCAACACGGGGATTGTGCACCGTGATGCCGTCCTTTTGGGAGTCTGTGGTGGGCGGCAGGTGCCTCCATGTTACGGTGGGCCACATAATGTGGGGCGGGACATGCCAACATGGGTATTGGGCACCCCAATGTCGGCTTTCTGGGGATTGAGTGACTGATGGCAGGAGCCGCCATATTTACTGAAATGTTTCACCAGGAAAGGCATGTAATGGAGGCATGTCATCTGCCACTGCAATGATGAGCCTGTCTCTGATTGCAGCAGCAGATTCGTTTCAACTCTGTGACTTGCTCTGAAACTGCTGTCATCGGAAGCATGTTCACTGGTTGGCGGCTGACAGACGCACCCACTACAGCATCCCTTGCATTCGACACAACACTGACACACCTCTGAAATGTGCTACTACCACAAGATGTTGCTTGTGCGTGCGCGCGCACAAGCCAACATAAAAATAAGAGGTACTAGGTTAACATACCTCTCAACTGTCCCGATTTGCCCGGGACATCCCGTATTTACATCGTTTTTTCACTTCTGCCCCGCCATCCCGGATTCGCTGTGCCTTGCCCCGAAAATGCGAGTCAGACTGTTCTGTTTGCCAAAAAGTACATGCCACGCGGTCCACGCCGAGTCACTGACTAGTTCTCTGTGTCCCTAAACTTTAAACTGTGTTGCACCGAGTGAGCGCACTGACGTCACCGCTTGTTCAGCCAATCAGGCTATGCTGCTTGGTCCATTCCCATTTTGGCACCTCCACCCCTGCGGACCTGAACTTTTGATTCCCCCCTCAGGTGGGCAACCTCTGGATAAAAGCAGCCTCTCTGGTGCTCTTGGAACCATTCAGCCGAGGAGAGTTCCAGAGCGCCGGAGAGAAAATCTGAATTGAAGCCGCTAATTTTTTGATCGCCATACTGACTAGTCTGAGAGAGAGAGAGAGAGAGAGAGAGCGAGCTCAGTGACTGCTACACGGCGCTGCTTCCCATCTTGTTCTGCCAAATCCGAACGCTGCAGTCTCAGATTCCAACCCTGCTGACTCTGAGCAGTGAGCCATTTTACCATTAAAAGTAAAAGTAGCTGTAAATTTTATTTTTTAAGACTTTTGGGTGGCAGATTAGGGAATACCAACCCAGCAACCCGCCCAGTACTCTGGAGTGCTCTCATCAGCCAAACAACAGCAATCAGCCAGCCTGCCTGCCTGCCAGATGATTCGAACCCTGCACTTTGTAGATGCAACAGCTTGAGCCAACAACAGACAGAAGTGAAGTACACCAGTGTAGAGACTCGAGGTATGTTCAAAATAATGCAGTAGTGTGTGTTTCATGATCTCATGGCTCTGATTGAGCGTCACTGCATTTACAACATAACGGTAGCCCTACTAGCAACAACAACACATGCATTATTGACAGCAGCAAGACAGCAAACTCACTCCTATAATTTAGAATCATAATGTATATTATGTAAGAATAAGAAACATAGTTTTATAATATAAATTTTTTATGAAAAATTCTAATCATTGTGTGGAACTCTTGATCTTCTAGTGCAAAGCCCAGCAGCACCTTGACTCCATACTGCAGGAGGTTATCTTATTCAGCCTTGGACTTGCATGAACCCTATATTTGAATAATATAAATATACTGGAAATTGAACTCCTAACATTTAGTTCAAAGCCAGGTTATAAACCGTTTTACCACTGTGGGGCTCAAACACATAACGTTCTATTTTAAAACCCAGTTATTTCCCCATTATACTATAAAGGTTCCACACTTCAGCTATGTAGTTAACAATACATCTGGGCAAAGAAATAAAGAACAATACTTCCAAATGCTTCATGTGAGGTGACTCTAAACAGCTGGCAACATGTGAAATGAAACCCACTTTGGGGCGCGACTATGCAGATTTTATGCTAATGAAGTGTCCCTGATTTTCATAGGTTGCCCCTGATTTTCTGGGGCTCTGTCCCTGATTTGGCCATCTGGAGGTTGAGAGGTATGATATGAAACCTTTTTAGCAACAACAATTAGCTGAGGAAGCCAGCTGTAAAGGAGACACTATGGGGGGAAGGAAGGAAAGAACATAGGGGATGAGGTAAAGATTGCTGTAGACATTTGGATTCAGCTGGAATATTGTTCCACTTCTTTGGAACAAAATATGTATTGGTGTAATCGACTACTGTATTAGCAGACCAGTTCCTATTGGAGTCATGTCAGGAAGTGTTTTGTAGCTCTCCCACTGCAGTACATTGGGGGCCAGGATTTGGGAAATTGAGCTTATCAGCACATTTATAATTGGCAGTGACTGTGTCGCTGTTTGTAAAGCTGCTATAGGTGATGGTGTGAAGACTGCATGACAATGTTGTGAGCTAGCAGTGAACCTCTTAAGAATGTACACTGCTGAGCAGTGAAGTTCTCCAGAGTGAGCATTCTGGAGAGGTTCACACTTGCTCACAAGCACTGTTTACAGCACAACCCAGCTCGGTCCCGATTACTACTTCCCAATGAGACATCCTGTTGTTGAGGCTGACAGAGTGAAGCTGGGATGGACTCAGCTGCTTGCATGAGATGTGGAGGCACTCACTTGCAGTTAGATCATGTTTTATGTTTTTTATGTAAAAGGAGCATGGGCCATCAAGAGACCCAGGGAACTGACCACGCAACCACACCGACACAGAAATGGACACCAAGGCCATAGCAGCTGGAGGTTCCTCATCCCAGCAGCCCAGCTCGTGAGTGCATGTGACCCCTGCAAGACATACTGAGTGAGTGAGAGAAGTGGGAAGATGCATGCACTGCGACTTGCTGCCAAAGTACCAGGAGCTGGAAGCACTGAGCAGTAGATTGGTGGCTCAGAGCATTGCAATAGCTACCAGCAATCCTCTACAGCTGGGACTGAATTACCGAGGTACTACAACACTGCCCAGCAGTGTACAGTACCTGACAGATAGTTTCCATAACTGCCACACATGTCAGAAAGCATAATAAGAAAAGGTTATATCACTCATTCAGAAAAGTGATACATGGTATAGTTTTGGAATTTGGGCCATCAAACCCAGCAAAAAGGGTTATGTCAGAGAAAAAAGGAAACACAATCAGTGGACAGACGAGTGTTTGTTAGAGAATACCTCTTATCTTGTGAAAATTACCTTAACGACTATTTCCTTGGCTGGACTTTATTTTGCTAACAGTTCACAATATCAGCTGAAATGGAAAGCCCTGTGTCTGAAGAGTTATACAGTATTGACTTTTAAATCTTTTAATCCTTCCCTTTATATCTGCAAAGGGTAATGGGTTTCCCTTCTGGAAATAAACTGCTCTTTGGTTTGCTGATAATTACATGGTAGACATACTGTATACCTCAGCAGAGTATTAAGAGCTGTATTTTTCTTTCACCTAATTATATCGTTTTATAGTACTAACTGTTGGAACTGTAGGAGTTTATTATCGTCTGATTTCACAGTTAAAGCAATTAAGGATGTAAGATGAATGAAAATTAAGTTGCGAACTGCACGGTTTCTAGTTTAATAATAAGACGTATTCTCAAAATTCAGAAACAGTAAAAAAAAAAAAAGATATTTTTTTTTAAATCTGTATTCCCATCTTGTAATTTTATGTATCAATACAAAACAACAGTATGAGATGGTCTATCAATACAAAAATAATAGCATCAATATCATGTTTGCCATTTTTTGGCTTTATCACAACTAAACAACATGTATCGATAATATGCTTAAAAGCAGTCTGAAACAGTATCGCTACATATAGAATAGTATCAAGAAAAAAAACTGCTATTGATAAGACTGATACTTAAGATCTGACTCTAAGCTTTCATTAAAAAAAACTTTATAGCTACAATGGTTCCAAAGTTAGACCATTTCAAGTTTCCAACTACAATTTCTTTAAAATAGGATAGCTCTGGAACCATCCATCAGAACTAGAAATGTAACTTTTTTAAAATGAAAAATAGTCAGTTGGGTAAGTTGATATATCAGTGTACAATGTTGTTACATTTTCCATAAATCATGATATAAAAACATAAAGTGGTTCCAAACATTTTTAAAATCCCATTATTTTTAACATGTTATACTGACATGTGCAGACATAGCAACACATGTATACTGTATCATTATGAAGTATTCATGCTGACTGGACTCCAAGTTTTCATTTACAAAAAAAAAAAAAAATATTGGTTTCTAGGCCTAAAATCAAAAGTTACAGCTTTTAAAATAGAATGTCATGCGTCACAAAATATCACCAAAAATATTTTTGGAAATAGAAGATTTAATGGTTGTCTTGTGAAACATGTGTCTCTTGCATGGATTTGCAATTTTAGAATTTAAATGTTTCCTCTGTAGCCGGCCCACCGGCACACAGCGGTAGTGCTACTGCTTGCAACGCCAGTGACCTGGGTTTGGTAGCAAGCATGGACTGCTGGAGGGCCAGCTGGGGGGAGAAGGATCGAATGCCCGGAGGGCTGCAGTCCCACTGCTATATTACCACCTGTGTGACCACAGGTGGAGGTGCAGACAGGAAGACAAAGGCAAGGGAGGGGCAGACATCGGCCGAGGGTCCGGAGAAAAGGCACGTTTCAGTGTGCCTTCATCTTCTTGGTCCTTCCGTGCATGCTGGCCTCTGCAGGGGGTGGGGACCACAAAAAAGTGGAAAAAAAACACATTGGCTCCTCGAGACGGGCCCCGGAGACCAGAGATCTGGGAGAAGCCCCTCAGTGCAGTCCACCTAACATTGGACATAGTGGGAGAGTTGTGTCTCTCCCTTCCACCCCGCTCGGGGGTTATCCGAAGGATTGAAGGAGGGAAGACACTCAAGGAGCGGAAGTCCCTGTGATCCTCAGTGAAGCCCGATCGGTTGCCATGGGAGACCCTGAGGGAAGGAGCAGGTGTGGTGTAGAGGGAGCAGAAACAGTAGGTAAAAAAGAAAGTTTTGTCTATAACCTTTATGCCAACATATGACAATGCAGTAAACAAGCCTTGCTGCAATGATTTATCCTTAATGAAATGAAATACCCTTGCCAAGCATTCACCTGCCTGTACATCCATTCCCCACCCCCAGCTTGGCTGCAATGTCCTGGGATTTCATGCTGCATCCAGAACTCTGGTGTTCATATAAAAAGGTCAGCTGCACTGGACAGCATTTCTATGAATGAGCTCCGTAGACAGCAGAGCCCATTCCCATTTTGGGTTGGGAGCAGCTGACCAGCTGGTATTTTTATTTAATGTTCCCTATGGATCTGATTCAGGAAAAAAACACTCTGTGCAGCTGACCTTTTACTGGAGCACCTGGGTCCTGTGTGCAACGGAAAATCGTGGGATACTGCGGTCAGGCTGGCCTTGTGCGGAAACACACAGAGTTCCTCAGCAGTGCCCCCCCCCCAAAAAAAATGGATTGTTTGCTTGTGCATGAACAAACTTCAAAACTGAAGAGGATTTCATCCAAAATCACATTTTCTTTTGAAAGGTACAGCTCAAATTTCTCCTTTCAGATGGTAACAATGCTTGCTGAAAAAGCCACTCTGCCAAATAAAAGGGTTCAAATTTGTATCCCACAAGGTTCTAAAATAGCACTCTCCCTTCAATATATGGCCCGCATAGTTATTAATATCTGTGAACTGTAGGACTGCCAGCTATGGGTAAGCCCAATATCTCATTTAAAAGAGCTTTTCCTGGACCTTTGAAACGGTGATGGCCACTGTTCATATGATTGCTGTGCTCTGCCTGAATGTAAGGGAAACATCACCACATTAACCTTAAAGAGGAACAGTCAGCACTAAGAGCCCTACACCCTATTGTGTGGCTGCTCCCAAGCTGCACTTTCTATGCAAAAAATATACATATATTTTCTTCTTTTCTGCTTCCCATTTACAGCTGCATGTTATTCTGATGACTCTCATATCAGCGTCTGGTGTAACCAGAAATCCCGGAATGTGCCAGACTGTCAGTCTAGGAACAAGTTCACATCATCAGGGTCCAGCCAGAGGTGCGTAGGTGGAATTAAGAATCCCAGAGGATGCTTTTCTTCCTGGGAGGTGGGTGGGTAGTGGGTACCATCTGCCATCCTGCCCCCTGAATGCAAAGCATGGTTGAACTCAGCAAGCTCAGGGGTGTGAGGAGGTGCGCTGTCTGCTTGTGATGTCATGCGCTTGTATGTGTGCACACCTGCAGTCCTTGCATGGACAGCTCCTGGGGCCTGGGACAGAAAATGGTGGAAAAAGGTGATTTGTGCCTGATGATGATGATGGTCCCAAGATGCCTTCAGATCTCTGTACCTGGACCTCTGAGCCTGTCATCTGATGCAACCAGAAGTGCTCGAGATTATTGGGGCGCACCTCATCCCTGCCTGGTGTAAGCCACTGCTTCATGGGGAAGGCATCTCATGTTGGTCATGTAAGAGGGACACTTGGTTAGCCTTGGCAGATCAGAAGGAGATTGGCACAGAGTGTGAGGGGGGATAAATGGAAATTACAAACAAAAGAAATCCCAGAATCCCTTGCAGCTGTCATAGCTGGATTGCCGCACTGGGAGAGTTAACAGCCTGCAATGTGTGTCAGCGCTCATCTTTTGTTTGCTGGCCCCGCTGTCCTCCTAGGGCCAAGTACAGACACACAGGACTGTATGTAACCCTGAGAGAACAGCAGGAGCAACAAACAACTGATCTGAGCTTATAAAAGTTCTAACACACTTTGAATAAACACAGCGTGCAGCTGGGCCAACTCCTTTTACTGCTCCCTTCCTGCCTCTACTTACCTAAAGGTTCCTACACAGTGGAAGATTCCCATCATTGCAGTTACAAACATTCCACCAGATGGCACTTCTAGCAATGTCTTTATATGTCTACACAGTGTGCGGCGGCGACCCCAACTGTTGAGGCTGGGGGAAAAGTCTGGGGGGGGGGGGTGAGTGGTACACAGAGAAAAATTAAAAGGGGGAAGTTTAACATTTTGTGTAAACCCAATCAACAATAGCCATGAATCCAGTGACTTGAGTGCACCTGCCTGCAGTTCTTTTTGTTCTTCACCAAATGTCACAGAGGAGTACAACTGCGAGGTGGTCACATCTGAAAAGTCAGAGGAATGGCCAGCAGAATTAAACAACACTATTTTTTGTGCTCACACCAAGAACCATGAACAAGACCACTGACTGACAGTGATTAAAGTAATGATATTCCATTTTCAAGACTTGAAATTCTGGGAGTTGCACCGGTGATAGTAAGTCTAATTTCTGCATTACAGTGGGATTCTGCTGTCATCCTTTTTGTATATTCATAAATAATCTGAATTAAAGAAAGCTTAACAGACCAGGAATTAAAGAGCAACTGTTATGTTGCCCTTCCTGAGAAGCACAAAGAAGCCTTACCTGCCCCCCGAATCTAAACCATGTGAAAATAAATTTTTTTGGTGCCCCGGTTAGGAAGGGAAGGGATCGTATTTTTGTTATGAGGAGCCTCGTGGTGTGGATCCCTTCCACTTCCTTATAGCGCTACAGAGTGCACTCCGCCCCTGCTCTACCACGTTTTGTGACATCAGTGTTTGAGGAGCACGCACCTATAGATATGAATGGAGGCTGCTTCTTAAAGTTAAATGTTGGTACTTTAAATGACCATTTAGAATGAATGATGGCCACCGCTTAACTAACAAGGATCTTGTTAGTTGAACAGTGACTTTGATTTGTTTGCTATGGCCATCTGAAATATGAGAAAAGGAGTTTAAAAAATGGCCCTATGAATGTTGGTGGTGCGCGCCCCAGCACTCTCCATATAATGACATCATGAAACGTGATAGTGGAAGGGATCGGCTCCATGGAGTCAAATTATGACCCCTTCCCTTCCAAAATAGGAGAATACAAAAAAATCCAATTTTGGCACCTTTACAATTGGGGATAGGTAAGGGTCCTTGGGGGGCAATTTTAAAAAGAGCATTAAAGGTGCCCTTTGAGACCTCAATAACAACATGAGTTATACTTTTATTTGAACTGTATCTCAGAGCAACGGTTAAAAAAATCTAAGGTGATGTAGCTGACCATCACCCACAGTCCTTTGATGCTACCTGCCCCAATCAAGATACAGGCACACATGAACTGTAAACTACTAAAGAAACAAATGTTGCAACAGTGTGGTACATTGTCACATTTCGAGTGTGCTTTTAGCCATCTGACTTTGCCCTATGTCTTCAACCACTTGAGAACTAAAGGAATTGGGGCCCCCAAGCGTAAGCGTAAAATATCACAGCTCAACATCCACCAACGAAACAGGGGGCTATACCCATCCACACCTAGGGTAGTACCTATAATGACTGCACTAACCTAATGTCGAACTCAGCATATGTAACCAGCTGACGTACAACTATGTATACCCTGTATTATGTTTGGATGCACCTTATGTAATGTACTTATGTTGTATTTTATACCATGTAAATCCCAGGTCGCCCCTGAAAAAGGGACCTTCGGGGCCCAGTGGACTCACCCGGTTACCAAAATTTAATAAATAAATAAAATAAATAAGTGATGCTATTCCATGATATAAAATGGTAGAAAAAGATCAAAAGCACAGTTGTGATTGATTAAAAACAGTCACGTGACCATTGATGCCTAGTGTAGGCACAATTACTCCCACACGTACTAAGTCTACCTAGCAACATGTTAAAGAAATCAATCCACCACTTCAGTGATGAAGAGAAAAAAATAGTAGCCAGTCCCCCACTCCCACCCCACTGTAGCTTGCTCGGCAGCCCGACAACTGACTCGGACACATTTGTTTTGTAGCCTGTATTCTTCACCTCCACAAATGACCTATTCCTCAGATGAGCACCCTGTAAAGTCGGGTGTGCCAAACAATCAGCTCCCTTTGACAGCGACTCGAGACAGCAAGCAGCTCCGGAAGACTTTGCTGATGCAGCTCTGAATCCAGAGCCACGAGGGAAACAGATAACGTCTGGAGGTAACACCTGCAAAAATCACTGTGCAGGTGTTGGTTGTTGGATCGGGACTGTGGGTGGGGGTTGGATGTTGAAGAGACTGCAACCTAGCAGAAACAGCAAGCCCAAGTTAGTATGGGGGGGGGGCATGCCACTGGAACTCATGCAAGCTTTGTGGGCTGCCACAACTCATTAGAAACAAATCAAATAGAGGTCAGGGCAGACTGTAGGAAATAAAATGCTGAATATTAAAACCTCATTCTGAAAAGCTGCACTGTTTTATCATGGGGATGAATATCTACCAAATGTGTTCCATTTTCAAGCATTTAAACATAGTTTTATATTTTATTAATTACTGTTTAGCCATCTTATAAGTGCAATAACCCACTCCAGGCAATGGATGTATGGGGACATTAATGAACTTCTCAGATGGTTGGGGGCATACCTCTCAACCTTTTGTCACTAAAATGAGGAACATGGACATTTTTGGACACTTAAAATGAAGGATAACAAGGGGCACAGACATTCTCAATTAGGGACACAGATCCTCACAATGATGAAGGACGCACCATCAAACATGGAAATACAAGCTCAGAACACTGTTCAAAATATTATGAATTTCTGCTTTAAGTCTGAATTTACATTACATTCTCTGTGTGGGCAGCACCTTCTGTATGAGGGATGGAGCAATTCTGAGGGGTAAAAGGAGGGATGTTCCTGTAATTAGAGACCGTTGAGAGGTATGGTTGGAGGGCACCTGGCCTTCAGGCTTGTGCCTCACAACATACCCAGGGTGTGCATTAATGCCCACATACACCCATGGCCTGTTGTGGGTTACAGCTTATATAAACCACACCCTGGAGTGTTTTTTTTTTATTGCAAAATTGCCCATGTGTTTGGATCTGATGCCTTGATATTTGGAGCCTGCCGTTAGCGCCTCACAGCCAGTAGCGCTGTGCAGCAAGTAGTACATGGAAGGCTCTATGCAATATTCAGATGGAATGCATTAACTGTGTGAATATGGGACCATGCCAGTGCAGCGCATGGTGATGATGAGCTGCACAGACACAGCCCTGGGCTGAATATGGCTCACAGGGGAGCCCACTGGAGATGGCACTGCCCAAACAGGATGGCACCAGGATTCCTGTGGTCCATATTCAGCCCCAGCATGCTAATGAGCCCATTAGGCATGCAAGGTGCTAAGGGGCCATTTAAATGCCCATTACGAGCTTATTAGCATGCCACACAGTCCCTTAGTGCCCATGCTGGGCCTTGGTAACACTGAATCCCTGGTGTCTAGTGGTTCCACTACCAATGATCACCCAGGATGTGTCATGTCCATATTTGCCCTGGTGGCTGCAGGTACCCCCCCCCCCAAAAAAAACGGTGCCAATTTCCCCATCCAGACCTGCCCAATCCATACCTACCCCCAACTTGGACACCAGTATATACTGACAGGACGGGGAGCGGCACTGCCATCCACCCACCTCCTCGGCTGGCCACTGTCTGACTGTCAGTGAGTGTTGATTGTGAGCACTGCAGAAACTCTACTGTACTCAAGATCATACTCATTGACAGTCAAATAGTGGCCACCCAAGGAGGTAAGCAGAGTACTGTACTGGTCACTGTCCTAGCCATCAGTATGGACCGGTGTCTGGGGTGAGGGTGCAGGGGGTGGATACAGAGCGGGCGGGTAGGGAGGTGGATTAGCACCTGTTCGGGATGACTAGCCATCAGGGCAAATATGGACGTGACACAACATGGGTGATTGGGGGTGGGAGAACCACTAGATTTCAGGGATATTAAAATGAATGCCTGCATGGGTGATCTGGAGATAGCGGAACCATTAGATGCCAGGAATAGTAAAAAGAATGACAGCTTGAGTGATGGAGGGCACAGCGATTGCACCCAGTTAAGGGCAAGGATTAAACAGCGCTGTGATGGCGGTTGATTAGTGATGCCAAAACCACTGAACATACCACAGTGTCTGTTATGCACGAGGGATCCAACATCTGCATAGGCACAGCAATAAATGCTGCATGGCTGCACTGCCACGTTTGCACGGTTAACTGTGAACAGCGCTGGAGGCCAGGACTGGGGCCTCGGAATGTGGCCCCAGCCCCAACCTCCAGTGCTATTCACAGTTAGTCCAGTGCTAACCCTGTTAGTACCGCACTTGCCATTTGAATATGGGGGGCTGTCTTGGTAATTGTTTCTGATCCATGATGTAGTGAGGCATCGTCACCAGTAAGACATTGCTGTAGCTAATCAGCTTTCATGATTTCTACCATACAGTTTATACTATACACTGGAAAGTGAGCTATAGGGTAGCCAACTTGCCACCTGGCTGTTTTGTCAAGTCTGGTTATGGTTGCCAGAAGAGCATCAGCAACCTTATTTTTTTTTTAATAGTGTTAAATAGTTTTAACCTAGATGTCAAACAGTGTTCCAAATGTACCACTTTGCATAATAAATACATCCGTATTCTCATAGTAACATTTCTCTTGGTTGCTCTGTATTATGAACAGCAATACTGCCACATCCTTCCTAAATTATACTGGCAAAGATACTATGAAAAAAATCAGTGTTAAATGATTTATTCATCACTGCTACCCTTTTTTCACAACACCCATTTCTGTTTTAGTTTGCCTATTGATTTTAAACAAACAATGACCAACCTTTTATACAAAAATGTAGCCTGTTTGCCTTCCTTTTATAATGCTTGCATATTTAGAAAACACTGTTTTCCTTTTTGATCAGTTTTTGCTATTTTAATTAAATGGCAAATTGAATTCTGTCTAACACAGAAAGCTCCACTCCATTTCCTAAAATGTTAATGTCTGCGAAAGGTGACAGATTGTACTTCAAAACAGTATTTACCTTATACAGTACTTCGCCTCAGGAAGAGCAGGGAGCTGGCATCTGGAGTGTGGAAGTATTAGAAAGGTCACGGCAAAAGCAGTAAGCGGAGTCTCTCCCGGCTGTCCTTCCTAATGATTTCAGCCATGTCCAGGGGGCAGTATTCTGGGATGTAGCACGAGCAGCGGTTGTTTTACAGCATGTGGGGGGTGGGAGAGGGGGCAGGTCACAGGATTTCCACATAGAAACCAAAATTATAAGTTTGAAAAAGATACTGCGACAGCCTTACTAACAGGTACAGTGTAGATTGCACTAAAGCAACACAAAGAACAGCGCACACAGGACCCCGAATGTTGTGAAGTTCAGTTATTCATTAGCGCGCAAAACAGGCAGCGCTGTAGCAGGAAACAGGTACATCAATAATCATAATAATAATAATCTTTATTTGCCAAGTGCAATTTACAGTGTACCAAAGTGCTGTAAGACTAAAATAAACAATTTAAAATTGGTAGGAATTCTAAAAACATAAAAAACACTCCAATCTAATTAAAATCATAACATATTACACCACCAATTTAAATGCATTCAGCAAAAGCAAGTCCAAACAGATGTGTTTTTTAAAGTGGTTTTAAAGCTCTCCACTGTCAAGCACTCTCGTATTCAACGAGGTAGAGAATTCCACAGAGTAGGGCAGCAAATGCAAACGCCGAGTTCCAGAGGTTTTCAACCGTACCCTGGGAATCTCCAGCAATCCCTCATCAGCTGAGCGGGGCGGTCAGAGGGGACAGTAGGGGTTCAGAAGATCTTGCAGATAACTTGGACCCTGTCCATGTAGGGATTTATAGGTCAGCAAGCTGGCCTTGAAGGTGATCCACCACTGAACTGGTAGCCAGTGCAATTCGCGCAGCACAGCTGTAATATGGCTGGATCGAGTTGATCCAGACAGCAACCTGGCCACAGCATTCTGCACTACTGCGTATGGGAGCCTGTTGTACCTGTACCCTCCTACCTCTCTGCCTATTGTGCACTAATAAATTTATTAATTTTCACAACATTTGAAGTCCTGGAATGTGTTGCTCATTGTGTTTCCTTGTTTTTTTTTTTTTTTATTTCAGGTGAGAGTGGCGGCACCAGGCACTTTGTCAGCACATGCTCCTTCTCTGTATTCTCATACAGTGTAAATAGAGAACAGTCCCAAACATTTATCTATTTATTTATTTCATAATTCAGATTTACAACCTTTGAGTCAAAGACTCATTTACAAAGGCACCTCGTCACAGGGAGGGTAGACAACAATTGGCGCTGGAGTACAACAATGGAGAACATTACAGGTGAGATACAATAAAAGAACACACAAAGCAATTCCAGTAATACAAAGGTGTACAAAGGCTTCAATTAGTTACAATTAGTCTAGTGTATAAACAATAAGGTACTGCTAGGGGTTTTAGGTAGTGATACCAGGGCATTGCTAGCGGAGCAGGCAGTCTGGAAAGACGTTGTCTGTAAATTGGGCCAGGCAGAGCTCTAGGTATGGGCCAGTCAGTGGCATTTACAGCTCCGAGTGTCAGTGAGGTAGTTTTGGAGGGTGATTTTGAAGGGGCCGATTTTGGGGATGTTTGTGATATGAGTGGAGAGGGAGTTGTACCAAGAGGGGGCTCTGTGGTGGAATGATCTTTGGGCGAGGAAGGTGGCTTTGGTTGCACTTCGGGTGGCAACTGAGTGGAAGGCCAATTTTAGGGATGCAGTAACCCCCAGGGGGAGAGCCCAAGTAGTGATTTATTTGCCAGTACAGGTGTGGTAGAGCAGGCGCTCATCAAAGGTGAGTAAGTTCGAGGAGGAGTAGAGCTGGCATGTGTGCGTTCTGCTGGGGGCACCGGTCAGGAGCCTGCAAGCCCTGTTGATCGAGGTCTGGACTTTGGAGAGGCCAGTGGGGTCAGCAGCTACATAGATAGGGAGCCTGTAGTAGACCAATGACAGAATGGAGGAGGTGATAGCCAGCCGGAGGGCATTTTGAGGGAGGCAGTCTTTGTGGCGGTAGAGGAGTCCAATCCGGGTGTTTACAGCAGTGGGCAGGGAATTAGGATGACAGTGGACAGAGAGAGCCGAGTCAAAGGTGATACCCAGATATTTGTATGCAGACACCTGTTCAAGGGGGTGTAGAGTGCTGGGGAGGATGAGAAGGGGGGCATTTCTGGAGTTACTATGGTGGTGGGCAAAAAGCATAGATAGACATTAGGTGCAGGCTGCATAGAGAAGAGTTACCCTTTACAGAGGACAGGGATTCATTTGCAATTTAAAGTTAACGTTCAAACCACTTGTGCTTCGCTCTCAGGGCTCAATGAGCAGCACATGCCTCAGATATGTTAACAAAACTCATCATGTACTCCTGCTCATGTTTTTTTCTATATATAATAACCCCCCACCCCAACAAAACAATCTAAAAGTGACATCATCAGATGGGAGTGTCCCATAGATGAAAACATACAAGATGGAAAACTAGCAACAGTGCTGCAAAACACAGCATGACGTGTACAATATCTAAATAATGATAATAATTGATGGGACGTAGATGTGTTAACATTTTATGCCTGCATGCCTCTGCTGACCTCGGGATGGAATTAATGATAAAGGTGTTACATGTTGCGTCATTTATTTTAAAATGACCCTTTCACTTTATCGCTATTTATTTTTACTGGTTTACACAGTGATGAACGTGTGTAGAAAAATAGTAGGGGGCAGCTGTTGGCATTACTATCACCATGAACAGACGACTATGTGGGACCAAACCATCTTACAGAAATGTAAACTACAAAGTAACTAAATAATCCCTGACATAGCCATCTACACATCAGATAGCTGCCCTCAACCGTAGTTAAGTATCCAAAGCTGGAAGCCCATAAGAAGCACCTAGGATAGTTATGTGGCAGCATAGACCGTGCTGGAGGATATCATTGCTTTTTTTTTTTACTCACTCTATTTATGCTCCCGAGGGCAGGGCATCTCTCAGAGGAGCCCATTCGACCTACACCTCTAGTACCTACTGAGACCTCCCTCCTCTAGGACCCCCACCAGGACTTTCCAGCTCCCCAGATCACCCCCCCGGGGATGGCCCACTGACCTACCTGGTGGCCTGTCTGAGATTAGAGGGTCCATCCTGGAAGAGGCCCTGGAGGACCAGAGGAGGGATGGTCCAGCACTGGGGATGTGGGCTTGGTCCCTGCAGCCCTCGTTGCCTCCCTGTCCCTGCTGGGTATTTTAGGCTTTGTGGTTCCCCTCTGGAGCGCGGATGTGCAATGATGTCCTGGCACAGATGTGTCGATGTCCACTGCCACTCCACCCCCAAGTCAAGGCACTGCAAGTTCCTTGTGCTGCCCCCAGTCTCCATCAGGGGCCATCAAGGAGCAGTGCAAAACCCAGATCCCTCCCCAAGGAAGGAAGAGCAGTCCTAAGGACGCTCAATCCCTTCCCTCCCCTGCTGACCTCTCGACGGCCAGAGTCCATTCCCAAACCCGGGTCGCCAGTGTGGCACGAGGTGTGGCGTTCAGTGCTTCAATCTTCAGCACCACCAGGCCGATGATGAGGGTATCACTGCTATTACTAAATTATTTTCTTCTTTTATCATCATTTTTGGGATTTCTTTCTCTGTTTATAAAGAAGACTTATATGTAATTACATCTGGGATTTTCAGAGGATTCATAACTTTAGAAAAGATTCTCATTATCCTAACTAGACCTAAGCTGGAATGCCTTAGCAGCGAGTCAGATGAATTTACTGCAGGGTTCTGCCGTCCTGAGAGGGGTAAGGAGTTTGTGTTTATACAGGGAGGGAATCAGGCCTGTGAAGTTTTTTTTTTTTTTTTTATTATTTATTTCTGCTTATAGGTCTGTCTGCCGGAACTTCTGTTGCCAACAGGCTATGCTCAAGCAGCATTTCAGAGCTTAAGTTCCTGTACCACACGCACATATGAAGAAGCCAGCAGAAGAAGGCCATTTGGTCTATCAAGTCTGCTCATACTGCAATGTCCACAGCTTGAGCTACTGTCCCTGCCCCCTACCACTCCTCCCATCTTCCCTACCCATGATCCTTACCTTTCCCCATTCCTATCCCAGCGTCTCTTGAAGTTGCCCACCATCTTCAACAAGGCCACCTCTTCCAGCAGTACATTCCAAGTGTCCACCACCATCTCCATGAAGAAGTGCTTCTTGACCTCCCTCCTAAACCTATGTCCCCCAGCTTAAGATTGTGCCCCCTTGTGTTTATAGTTACCACTTAGCATAAAGAGACCCTCCGTATCCACCTTATTTATCCCTTTCAAATACTTGAAGGTATCAATCATGTTCCCTGTCTCTCTCCTTTCCTCCAGGGAGTACATGTTCAGTGCCCTCAACCTCTCCTTGTATGCCTTACCCTTCTGACCCACTATCATCTTTGTAGCCCTATTCTGGACAGCTCCAGCAGGTTAATGTCATTTTTGAGGTGTGGGCACCAGTACTGAACTCCATACTCTAGATGTGGCCTTATTAGTAACAACTGTACTTGCCCCACCCCCACCTGACTTGTGCTTCAAGTTACCAGTAATTTTATAGAAGCACAGAATTTGATGGCAGATAAGGACTGCTTGGCCCACCTAGTCAGCCCATTTTCCCCTACCTGTTTCATATACCGCAGATCCTAAATGATCTGCTGCTTACCCTCTCTTTCCTAGCACTAGAATTCCTTTATATCTGTCCCATGTGTTTTTGAATTCCCCTACCATTTGTGCACCTACAACCACTGCCGGGAGGCTGTTCCATGGATCCTCCACCCTTTCCTAGAAAAAATACTTTCTCACGTTACCCCTAAGTCTACCCCCCTCTATTTTCATATCATGGCCCCTTGTCCTCATGTTTCCTACTTCCTTCAAAACGTGTATGATTATTTCTCTATTTGATGCTATATATACTGCAACTATGCCTACTTGTATGTTTGTATCAATTGTTGCTATTCATCACTGCTCAGGGGTCTAAAGTACGCTTCGCAGCCACCAATAAAGCAGGGCTAGTGATTGGGAAAATCCATACGTTTCACAGACATTTCTGTTGGCCTACTGGAGCTGCTGGTATGCTTACTGAAATGTTACTTACTCCAATGCAAGCCAGCAGGGCTTGTTAAAGGGACATTTTCCTAGCCTGATATAACATCTACCACTTGGCTAATGGGCCATTGCCAATTTGGACACCTGCTACTGATCTGATTTGTATTTACCGTTCTGATGTTGTATTGACTCTGCTACCTTGTAACCACCGCCCCATGACTAAGCAAAAAAAACTGTCTACTTTGGATCACTGTTTGCTCACCTAGTAAAGCATGTTTCAAACAAATACATGTTGTGTTTATATGTAGTTGAAGCATGACAGCTGCAAATATTACAGCCAACATATGTGCAATAAAATTAAAAGGAAAAATAAAACCTTCATTGGCCCAATACGTCTACTGTACTATGCAAACATCCCCCCACCCAATATGTGTGTTGAATCCCTTGAGGTGCCGTTAGCACTGGCTGTGGCTGGTGTAACATGCATGTGACTACTACTGATCATAACATGACTGCATGTGTCACTGATATACCTTCATATGTCAGTGATAACATAAACCATCGCTCTTGTGCCTCTGTTAACAACAGCAACTATTCAAGTGCAGAAGAATCATTTTAGTAAAGGCAAACTTGCAAACAAATACAAATACCAAACATCAGCTCTGTGCACAGCTCTATTAGACATAAAAAAATAAAAGAAAAGCAGAAACATTCTGAGCATGCCTGTCAACATTATGATACTACTACTTGGTCTGTAACCCCTCTTCCTAAAACTGGGAACATTCTGTAAGCCCCCAAAATCGGGCTTACTTTTTTGAGTCATGGTGCTCCGTTCCTGTCAGGATAGTCAGGGGTTCTGGGTGGGATTCGGGCCTGTGGCTCCTCTCTTTTGCAGTTCAATGCTGCATGTCTCTGGTGTCCAGTTTTGTCGGGTGGCCGAGCACAAGGTCGATGCTTCAGCGCCTCCGGGCGCATTTAGGCAGAGTTCAGGGGGCCGTGGGGAGAAAAGGAAAGCAAATAGATATTGCAGTTGTGGGTGGTTGGGCAGACTGCGCTCTGCGCATGTGTGGCCGCCAATCTTAAAATTTTGGTGCAAGGGCTGTTCCAGGTCCTGGGTCCAGTAGGAAGCAGGCTGGACTCAGGACCACATGTAGATACTGGACTGAAATTAAAATAAATGATGTGAATGGTTTTGGTGGTCTGCATTTTCAGGCATGTGCAGCTGCCAAGTTTCAGGGAAGCTGATCAGAGAGGCTGCTCTTGTAGTTTCTGCACTGGCTGGTGCTGTGTAGGGCACAATGTAAATAGTTATTTTGGGACTACATGTCCCATAGGTCTTGGAGAGACACAGAGTTTTGGCGCCTTTGGGGAGGGCATAAAAGCAACTGTTTTGGCGCCTTGGAGGGAGAACATAGGAGACTGGGGAAAAGAGGGAAGAGTGCCAGAGGTCAGAGCAGGGGGTGATTGCCCGCTTAGTCAGGAAAATTGCATCATTCTTTTTTTTTTTTTTTTAATTTTTCTGGCAGGCAGTATGTAGAGGAAAGCAGTTTAGACACGGTGGCAGCCGTTTAGTTTTGGAGCCCCAGGCTGCAGCAGGTTAGGGGATCTGGACTCCAAAGATGTGGCACCATAGCGAGTCTGGATGGAAGTGAAGACAAATGGAAAGGGATAGGGATGGATTTGGAACCAAGTTTCCAGAGCCTTCCCTAGTCCCAGTCTGTCCTATCTTGGGACTGCAGTGCATAGGGGGCTCAGTGTCCCAAACGGAGTCTGTTTCGAGGGTGGCTGTAGGCTGGGCAGCCGTCCCTCTGCAAGAATGGGGTTTGGACCTGAAACCATGCAGGAGAGGTGAGAAAGTGAGTTGCTGCTGAAAATTAGAGGCCTGATTCAGCCACAAGTTGAGCTGCCTGTGTTTGAACTGTTTGACCACCTAGGAAATAGGTAGCCACCTGGACTTTCTGCTTATATGTGACCTCCACAATCTAGAGTGAACCCCAAGCTTTTAATGTGACCCTTCGGTCTAAAGAAATTATTTAAGTATTTCACTGCTCCATGGAGTGACTGTTTCCTGTTCAGTATTGATTGTTCCTAAAACGGGATCCCTTTGTTCCTGCAGTTTTGGCATTTGCCTCATTTCTTTTGGATGGCCTGTTGCTGCTGAAAGGATTTTGCCTCCTCAGCCCCTCCCTTGTAGTATGTTATAGGCCATGCAGGGGACGAACAGGGGCACCAGGGAGGAAGCCGTCGGAAGGTCTGCCTGGTGAAGACTGCCTATAAGGGCCTCAGTGGCAATGATGGCAAGGCCAGGCAGGGGAGGACCAGCATCCTTCATCCCTCCAGACATCCAGATCTGCACACAGTGGTCTGTGGACACCCCCAGCTTCATCAGGTCTGTTAAGCCAGGCTGACCAAGTATGTGGACTCTTTACTGTTGTGTAGTGCCCCCTCCCCAGGAGATTCACCACCATACCCCTAGATGTGGGGAGTGGGACTTGCAATTCTAAGTTTTAGGATTTGTAATTGTTTTTCTGATTTACATATTCCAAACAGAACTGCATCACACGGACTGACAGTCTTCCTTCGTCAGAATGCAGTACAAAGAAAAAGTACTTTGTTATGAACCACATAAAAAGGCTTTGTTATATATCACAATAGGGCTTAGATGGCCAGGGCTTGTTTTCTGTTGACTCATAAAAAAAATACAAGAATCATTCACAAAAGGTCATGACAAAAACAAAAAAGATGTTGATCCTCAAGCAGCGTCTCTTCTAATTTTCAAAACAAATTTCCTTTTCCCTTTATGTATACTGTAGGAGTATTTGCTGGAATATTTTGTCATGGGTGGGGGTTATACATTTTTAATTCTGATATCCAGATATACATTGTTCATCCCTAAAACTCAATATAAGTTGTTTGGGCCATTAGAACTAACAAATATAAGCCAGTGGAAGTAAAGGATATTTATCAAATTAACCCTTGCTGTGCCGCGGACTGATATATCAGTTCAGAATTCCTATACTTTCTAATTCTGTTGGCAGCCTAAGGATTAAGCTTGTCACCCCAGGAAAATGTCACCCAAGGTTCAACATATTTAATTTTCCTAACCTAAGTGTACTTTTATTATTACTGCAGTGCTACTGTAATTGCAGACAGCAGCTGTGCCTAGAAAAACATTAACTGGAACTAGCATTCTCTCTGAAATTAATAAATAACTGCTATACATTGCTCGGTACAGTGTAAATGTCAGTGGCGTAGTACTCGCGGCTCGCTGGCCAGACTGAGTTCAAATCAGACACTAGAGAACTTGTAGTAGTACTGTACTAATGATGTATTCTATTCACGATATGAACATGAACTGCCCACTGAAGAACTAAGCTCAAGGTAAGTGCTGGCCCTGCAATAGAGTACTGGTGGAGTGGTGGGGGACGGGGTGGAGTGTATCATTGGAGGAGACAAGCTGGATTTAACCCATGGCACTTCTTGAAAACAGTACGGGATATGCCAGTGTCACAGCCGGTGACACTGTTTCCTAGCAGCCAGGTTTTTCAGTTCACAATTACCTAAAGTTGTGTGTCGATTCATGGCTGCGTCAAGCTCGGCAACATACAGTCACTGCCCAGTAGGCATCTCATTCGTCTCTGGTACGTCCCTTGAGATATAGCCTTCAGGAACGGCAGGCAGGGCAAGCATAGAAAGAATTAGATTATAAACCTCCAGTGATCTAGAATGGACTCAAACTTTGGTTTATATACAGGTGCCTTTCATACGCCCTGGCTCTCAAAGCACTTTACAGACCAATGTGCTAAATACTGATAGTGCAGAAACTATATGTAGAAAAACAGCAACCACTGAGAGCGCAAGAACATCCTTCACATGCAGATACACTGGCACATCACTGGTTCCTATAATTACACTGCAATGTTCCATCCTCTGCCCTTCTGCTTTCAGTTTCCTGTTTAGCCTGCCACAATCTGAAGATGCACCCCAAGATACACCTTAGTCACCCACACTTTAAACACAAGGCTTGGAACACAAACAAGTGAGGTGATCAGCAGCCAGCACAGGAGCGAATACCCCCTTCCTATGTCAGCTGCCAATCATTTCTCTTGTGTGTATGCCAAGCCTCACTTTCAAAGTCAGGATGTCTAAAGTGTATACACTTACTGTAGTACTCCAGCTTTACATAATCTGCAGGTAAACAGTTCCAGGGACAATACATACGCTCTCAAAATACACCTGGTAGTTCAGTCTCTTTCAGCACATGTTTAGAATAAAGCTGTTTTTGATCTGGAAAGGATAAACCCTGTCCCCCTAAACATTCAAACACAGTATCTAAATAAAAGGCCACGTCAACGACCAGATCATCACACAGTTTTCTTCATTGTATAACAACTCTGTAAGCATGCTAACAGTCAGCTTTGTCTGTTTTAAAGGACAACAAGCAATTTGTGGGGTGAATGAAATCACAAATACTCCCATGTAATCGTAGAATAAGGGATGCTGAGTTAGGTTATGCTAGTGTTTATCCCTTTACATTGGTGCTTTAGAACATTTTTGTCATAGTTGAAGCCTGCCCCAAAATGTAAACAAAACATCAGCCCCACTGCTGAGCTGCCACTCAGCTCACAAAATGGCGATGACGTGCTATGTGATGATATCGCAGCGAGTCTGCTCCGCTTTTTGCATTTAAACCTAAGGGTACCATTTTAAAACGCTGGACATTGGCAGTATATGTAGATATCAGCATATGTATCGATACTTAGCTTCCGGTGCACAAGCTCACTATCTATACATATGCTGATATTTAAATATACTGCCAAGATCCAGCATCTTAAAACAGTGGCCATAAGTTTTAATGCAAGAAGTGTAACAGACTCACTATGGTGACATCACGTAGCACGTCATCACCATTTTTTTGACCCGAGCGGCAGGTCAGCAGCAGAACTAATTGGAGGTTTTATTTATATTTTGGGGCAGGTTTCAACTATGATGAAAACATTATAAAGCACCAGCGTAAAGGTAAACACTAGCATAACCTAATGTAACCCCCCTGCAAATCGGGGTTCCCAAAAGTCTTCCAGGAGCTTGCCTGAATGCTCCAAGTCTGGGTGGTGTTCGGCATCTGAGCTTTTTAAATGTGGTTCCAAGTGAGTGCTACGTGAGCCTCCGCGTACTGTCTCTTTAAGAACTGTCTGCTTGCAGACTTAATTAGTTTGTATGGAGGGGACTATGTATTTAATGCTCAAATCCCACCTGAGCTGCAGAGTAATCGCTCCATTTTGCAGTCGCTGAAGGTGCAAAGGGAGCCCATCTGAAAGCTGTAACTGTTTGCCTGTAATCATTTAAAGCATTAGCAAAACTGTAGTTTGTCTAACCTGCCTTTATTGCAGCTGGGACTCTGTGTGTGTTACCTCTCCATTTTGGACCTAAACTGCTGTGCTGGATCAATTGGGTTAAGGGTTCCCTAAAATGGAGCCTGTGGATGAATCAGAACTTGGACTCTTAATTTGAGTCTGCCACAAAAAATTGTATGGACAGTGACTCTGGGAAATATAGTTTTGACCTTGGCGCCTTTTTCTACCAACAGAGGGAGTCTTATTGTGAGTGACAGCTGAATCAGCCAACAGAATAGTGTGGAGCTAAAGGAAATGCCCTCTCTGTGACTGGAAAGATCAGATGAGTTGTAGCAGTGAAGAGAGAAGGAACTGTGTGCTTCTGCGGTGTATAGTTTCGCGCGGGAAGCGCGTGTGAGGCCCTGAATTTCGGTCTGCAGCCTTTGTGAGTGCCAGTTTGGACAGAATCCAAGTTGTGAGGAGAAAGAAGCACTAGACGTGTGGAAACCAGGTTCACCCTGTAGAAGACTGGAGAAATTGCTGAATCGCGTTCGGTCTGTCAGGAACTGAAGCTGCTGTGTGTGCTCCCGGGTATTTTGCAATAATTGAGATAGGGATCGAGGAGCAGCCTGCCTGGTATAGTACTTTCCTTTTACATATAAATGTGCAAAGAGCTTGTGGAGAATTGCTATTTCAAATCCCCTGTACAGTGAATTGTGTGCTGAAGCTGGAAGTAAACCCCAGCTTAATTCGGACTACATCCGTTTGCTATCAACTGCAGTGGGGTCCAGTCACAAGGACCTTGTCCTCATGCCCTGCTCTTCTGGCAATCCAGAGGGACATTATCCATCTGATCCCCAGCTTGGGTGTTGCGAGTACAAATTCGGGTATTCCCCTGCAGCCTGTTTTTCAATCACAAGTGTGTCATCTAATTCTTGTTGTTTCACTGTTTCATGGACTGAGCCCTCCAGCTCCAGATTACAAATAGGTGTTGTGCATATATTTTCTTCTACAGGGCCCTATCCATCTGCACCTGCCGGCCAACCCCGGGCAATGGACCTGGCTAGCCCCCCCCCCCAACCTGGCCAGAGTGTGACTTTTCAGACCCTGTATTTGTGCACAGTACTGTGATTTAATGCCACCAATTAACCTGATTTCCCCCTCCCATGTTACTGTCCCCTAAATAAATCAGATTTGTTGTTGTTATACTATATACTGTCTGAGGTGGTGGCACTTATGGAAACAGTATTGTGTTTTGCTGTGTATGTTGATTAACCTTACTTTACAGGGGGTCCTCAGAGACGTGCTGCTGAATCAGTTTTGAGGGTAAGTAGTCTCTATATGAGTGAACAGTGTGTAAACATGGGGTATTGGGGCTGTAACTCCAGTGTACTATGTGAGCCACTAGGGGGGATAAAAGGGGGTCTCAGTGTCCTAGAGGGCTGTGACCAAGTTAGTCTAACCACTACAAACCTGACCTCTGGGTGAAGGCACCCGCCATAGGACCCAGGCCCCTCAAACTGTCCGCAGTCAAACAGGCAGGGGTAGTAGCCCTTGGGATAGTGCCACCTAGGGGTTACACTAACTCAGCATCCCTAATTCTACAATTACACAGGAGCATTTGTGATTTCATTCCCCCCCCCAAAAAAACTATTCTTTAAAGGGTCACTGTCAACCCCCTTAGGCCTCAAAGTGTCCCTGGTTTAAAAAACACATTTTATGATTGCCAACATTCTGTAAAGATTGCTGATATAGCTGGTAGTTTGATTCTGACTCTTTATTTCTTTAAAAAAAGTGAAAAACAGACTGCCCACCATACTGGTGTTACCACACAAACACAGGTTGGTTTACACTCCTTGATCAGCCCCATCTGCATCTTTCCTGAACTTGGGAACACCCACAACACAGTCTAGCCCCTCATGATGCAGTGGGAGTTTAGGAGGCTACTGTCTCATGAGTGACTGCACTGTTTTGGTGTGTTTCTAATGCTCAGGAAGTATGCAGTAAGCACAGATCCAGGACTGTAAACAAAACAAGGTTGTTTATAAATATACATTAGCATGCACTTCAGTTCTACTAAACAAGGAGACAGACAAACAGCAACATCACTGGATTTTAGAGAAGGTAAGCAATCATAAAATGTAGGTTAACAACTAGAAATAATATGATGAAAAACAGGTTGACAGTGTCCCTTTAATTTCTGAACATGAGGATGAATACTGAACACAATGTCAGGATTAGGGACAACACAAAGGACTTACACTGTGTTTTTGGGTACTGTACCACCATGAAACTTTAACTAGGATAAGCACCAGATGTTTGTTTTAGGATCAAACACATAAGCAACCATAGGACTGCATTGTTTGGGCTATGCTTCTGATCCTCCCCAGATGAAATCATCATATCTGAAGAAAACTGGTGCTGCTGTACGGTACTAGAACAACTAGTTTAATAACAAGTTGTTTTATTTCTTTATATTTTCCCCCTGCCATCCACAGCTGCACCTTTGTTGCCCTCCCAGCCTTACCCATGCCTTTTCTGTCTCCTACCCCACCTCTTCTTACTTCAGACTTCTCCCTCCAACGTGAGGTGTAGGGGAGTGGGGAGTGGGCCAAGCTCCTGCCAAATGACATGGTTGGGGGGCAAGCAGCATGTGTGGGACCAGGAGTTCCTGCGATGTTTCCTCCTGCATCACCTGCTGAGGACTTCTGCTTTTTTCTTCCCTGTTCCTCAGAGACGTCAGGCCAGGCTCAGTGACAGCCATGTGTAGTGTGGTAACACTCCATCGAGTCAATCTGTGGCTTCTCTGCCAGTACAGGAGTTCCCTGCCTGCAGTTCCAGCAGTGCTCACCCAGGTAACAGTCATACAGCCAGAGCTACATCCCTCCTTCCCCAGTCGACCCTCCAGTGACTCAGGCTTGTTCCTGAACCCGGGTCACCTGCATCACGAGCCCATAGTGCTACTGCTGTACCGTTGGGCTAGCCTAGCTTAACAAGTTCAACAATGACGGCCAGTAATCAACCATGCTAGATCCTACACTTAACGGAATGCAATAAAGGTGACCTCTGCAGAACAGTTAATAATAACTGGAAGCAGGTCTAATGGTTAGAGCCAAGACTTGGGAAACGTGAGACTCTGGTTCAAATTCCACCACAGCTTCTTACCAGGTGCGTCATGCAAAGGAAAACTTTAGAAGGTCATAAACTAAATAAAACAAAGGGGATCCACACACCCCCCAGGAAATTTAGGAAAACTGAAGTTAAATGGTGCATTTTACCAATGAGAAAATGAATGAATAATTTTTTTATTTTAGAATTTTTGCCCAGGGAAGGCATCAGGGCCACATGTTTCCAGGTGCGTCCTGGGAGCACAGGGAAATTAAAGCCTAAGCAGCAGTACTTGTTAGTCACCATATAGTTTTTTCCAACGATAATGTCTGTCTGGCAAAAATAAGATCCCTTTTTTTCTGTCTGTTTTCTTTCATGCCTGAACCAAGCTATGCGATTGTGACGTTTTTAAAATCGAGATCCTAATTTTCTGTCTGTTTTCTTTCATTTTTGAACCAAGCTATGTGATTGTGACATTTTTAAAATCGAGATCCTTTTTTTCTTTGTTTTCTTTCATTCCTGAACCAAGCTATGTGATTGTGACATTTTTAAAATCGTGATCCTTTTTTTCTGTGTTTTCTTTCATTCCTGAACCAAGCTATGCGATTGTGAAAAGTTCCAGCTCCATTGCCATGCCTTGGTAAAGTGTTCTGTTTACCATCAGAAACGTGCTAACATTATCCTAATATATCCACATTATGAATCTACCATGTACATTCAATAGGTATCCTCAATGGAAGAGATTTTTAAGAACTGCAAATAGCAACCATCTCTAATGTAGTAGTAGATGATTTTATTTATATTTTGGACGCCCTTCCCTGGAGGCTCAGGGCGCCCTTACAAACATCACTAGACAATAAACACATAATAAAATCAGCAACATATATCCCTTAAAACAACTCTCTAAAAATATAAAAATATAAATAATTCTGCTAATCATAGTTCGAAGACAGCCTGAAATAGATAGGTCTTCAGACCCTTTTTAAAATACTCCAAAGAAGGCGCTTCTCGGAGGTAGCCTAGAAGAGAGTTCCATAGAACTGGGGCAGCAGCTTCAAAGGCCTGATCGCCTGATGATATCAATCTCATCCTGAGCACCTCCAGAAGGGCCTTACAGCGGACCTAAGAGAACGACCCAGGGTGTAGGGATGCAGGAGCTCTTTCAGGTATCCCGGACCCAGCCCATGTAGGGGCTTATAGGTCAAAAGACCTATTTTAAATGAGATGCGCCAACACACCAGCAGCCAGTGCAGTTCATGCAGAACCGGCGTTATATGACAGGATCTTGGTAGACCCATTAATAGCTGTGCTGCAGCATTCTGCAGCAGCTGCAGGTACCTCAGCACACCTCCACTGACCCCGAGCTAGAGGGCATTACAGTAGTCAAGCCTGGAGGTGACAAACACGTGTATTAGGGTGGCCAGGTCTTCAGGAAGGATAAGAGGCTTAATTCGGGTGATGTTGCAGAGATGCTAAAAAACGACCTGGACAACGGCCAACACCTGAGAATCAAGTGTTAGATCGCTGTCCATAACAATGCCCAGATTTTTAACCTTAGGGGAGGCCTCAAGTTTAGTCTGGCCAATAAAGAGCCTTAGACTTTCCCCAGAGGCTGCCCAACCCCCTTTTTGACCTGCCTCCACCACCAATACTTCGGTCTTACCTATGTTGAGCCCCAACCAGTTAGATGACGTCCAAGCCTGGATCTCAGCCAGGCATTTATTCAGCACGTCGACGGCATCAGGTCTTCTGGGTGTCAAGGACAGGTAGAGCTGGGTATCATCAGCACAGCAATGAAAACTCAGCTCATACTGCCTAATGACCTCACCCACGGGCAGCATATATGCTGTGAATAGCATGGGGGGAAGGACAGAGCCTTGGGGCACTCTGCAGGGAACGGCCATCTGGTCAGAGGAATAATTCCCTAACATGACCCTCTGAGACCTACCACGCAGAAAGGCTCGAACCAGCTGATGACCTTGCTGGTGAGTCCCATGTATTCATGCAGCCTGTCCAATAACACCCCATGGTCCACTGTGTCGAATGCAGAGGACAGATCGAGGAGAACGAGAATAGTTCACTCTCCTCTATCCCTTGCCCTGAGCAGGTCATGCCACACCTTAACTTGTGCCATCTCCATACTATGCATGGCCCTGAACCCGGACTGGAAAAGTTCATATATCTGGAACCCTGTGAGGTGAAACTCGAGCTGTTTTGCAACTATCTGCTCTAGAACCTTCCCCAAGAAGGGAAAGTTTGAGATAAGGCGATAGTTCGCCAGGACGTCGGGGTCCAATGATGTTTTTTTCAGCAGGGGCTTCACCAAAGCCTCCTTAAGAGGTTCTGGGAACACCCCTGCTGCCAAAGAACTCCTAACAATCTCAGCGAATATCAGTCCTAGGGCTCCAATGCAACCCACAAGCAGGCACATCGGGCCCGGGTCCAAGTTGCAAAAAGTTGGTCTAAGGCCCGAGATCACCTCACAAACCTCAGTCACCATAACTGGATGGAGTTCCCCCCCATCAGGCTGAATGTGTCTGTCGTCCCAAGACCCACCACTGCTGGATGCTGGTATTCTGCTCATCAAAATCCCAACCCTCACAGAGGACACTCTGTCCGAGAGAAATAGGGCAAACTCCTCACATTTGTGAGATGAAATGCTCTTATAGGTTCCAAACAGGCAGGCTGTAATAACCTGAAAGAGCTGAGCCAGTCGATTCCTCCCAGCTGCAATCATCCTTGACATAGCTGAACAGCTCAGACACAAAGGGCGACCCTAGGAGGCATACGCCAAGTGCAGTCCAGTCCCTAGCCTTACTGTCTGCTGAGCTTCATTGATCTTCACTGACTGGGAGAGACACCAATCATAGAAGGAAGGCAGACTCCGACAGGTGCAGAAGCAGGGATTCCTTAACAGCAGTTTTACCTGGGTGAATCCCCCTTGGAGTGCACCTGGGCTCCTATCTCCGCTGAGGTGACTTCTCTCCTCAGTCGCTCTTCTCAGACCCAGCCAGCGGCTGCTCTCTCAGCATAAGGAGCAGTTGGAACACTTACCCAGAATTCCAGGCCGCTGTATGTAAATCAGCATTTGTACTACTGTACCACTACAGAAATAGTGGTCGACTAATAGAAAGCTCTCAGCTGGATGCAACAGCTCAGACACAAAGGGCACCCCTAGGAGGCATACTCCAAGAGTGGACCAGCCCCTAGCCTTGCTGTCTGCTGTACCCGCTACTGAAATAGTGGTCAGCTAATAGAAAGCTCTCAGCCAGAAACAACCAGAAGCAACAGCTCAGACACAAAGGGCAACCCTAGGAGGCATACACCAAGTGTGGTCCAGTCCCTAGCCTTACTATCTGCTGAGCTTCACTGATATTCATCTTTTTTTCTCCTAACTGTTGACTAGTTTACCTCTGCTCCAGGAAGGTACACACTTACCTCTCCCCACAAAACGGAAAAGGGACATGCAGGTGGGCTACTACTGCAAACAGCCCAGCAGTGACTGATTTTTTCATCCTAGCAGAGGACAGAAGGACTACCACCCTCCCTTCCCCAATCCCACCTCACCCAGCTACTGTTCATTTATAGCCGCCGACATACACCCAAATTTCCTACTTCCATACAGGAAGGTGCGGAGACAAAACTGAGCAACAAAACAAACAAAAAAAATATTTTTCTGGTATTTTCCCCTATTCTTTCTTCATAGAAACATATAATTTGATGGCAGATAAGGACCGCTTGGCCCAACTAGTCTGCCCATTTCCCTACCCGATGGATAAGCTGCAGATTCTAGTTAATCAACAGCTTACTTCCTCCTACCCCCCACTAGAATTGCCTTATGCCTGTCCCATGCATTCTTGAATTCTCCCACTGTTCCTGACTCCACAAACTCCTCCTCAGGAAGGCTGTTCCATGCATCCACAACCCTCTCTGTGAAAAAATACTTTCTAACATTACCTCTGAGCCGTCCCCCTCTATCTTCAAATTGTGCCCCTTTGTTCTTGCACATCTCTTCTTCTGAAAGATACTACCCTCTTGTACTTTGTTAATTACCTTGAGATACTTGAAAGTTTCTATCATGTCCCCCCTCTCCCTTCTTTCCTCAAGGGTATACATATTGAGCTGCTTTAGTCTCTCCTCGTATGTCTTCTGGTGCAGACCCTGCACCATTTTGGTTGCCCTCCTCTGAACAGCCTCCACTGTGTCTATGTATTTGCGGAGATGGGATTTCCAGAATTGCATGCAGTACTCCAGATGGGGTCTCACTAACTGTCTGTACAGAGGGATGGATAACAACTTCTTGTTTTCTATTATTGATGCCTCTCCCTATGCATCCCAGTATCCTCCCAGCCCTCCTTACTGCCTTCTCACATTGCTTGCCCACCTTTGGGTCATCTGATATAATTACTCCTAGGTCTCTTTCGATTTTTGTTGTTGTTATTAACTCACTCCCCATTGTGTACTCTTCCCCTAGGTTTTTGTTTCCCAGATGCATTACCTTGCACTTCATTGCATTGAATGTGAGCTGCCCCATATTCAATCTTCAACTTCCTTCTCTTTCATCCACATTAGGATCCTCCAGCAACATGGCAGACATTACATACCCATGGTGCAGGGCATCCTTTCAGAGGGCACACAGTCAGGCAATAGGGCACTGCCCCACATACTGGACAATAACAGATCTGAGAGCACAACTCAGAGAGGCATGGGAGCAAATCAAACATCTACACAACCTGATTGCCAACCATAAACCTGCCCACCCCTTTTCACCTCAACAGCTCCACCAGGGGAGCATCCCTCAGCACTTCACCACCCCTGGTCCTGGAGAATGGCAGGTAGTAAAGGGGGGCAGAAGAAAGTCACACAGGTTCCAAAAACAGGTGGCACAGCAGGAGGCACCAATCGCAATGGCAAATAGATACACCCCTCTTGCCAAAGATGAGGAACATGGACATAACGCCAATCACTGCCAGTTTGGACACACAACAAGGTCAAACCAGGAAGGAACTACAAAGGACTCAAACAAAAGAGAACAAAAGAAAATACTTATTGTGGGAGATTCCATGATCTGAGGAGTGGAGCCACATATAAATCAGGGTCCTGGAACACAGGTGGTAGTCAAATGCATACCTGGGGCCTCTGCACAAAGGGATACAGAACACATTCACAGGTTACTAAAAAGGCAAGGTAAATACACAGGCGTTTTTTTCCATATAGGTACAAATGATCTGGCAAACCAGACACTTGAGGAGACCAAACGGCACATATCTCACTTAGGTGAGACATTAACTTCTCACTTCTCAACTATTGCCTTCTACGAAATCCTCCCAGTATGGGGGAAAGGAGGCAGTAAGCAAAGGATATGCAAGGATCAAATAGAGGAACTTAACACTTGGCTCCAGGGCTGGCGCCAAGACATGGGGCATCTCTTCATAGGGAACTGGTGGGACTTCTGGGACAGGAGTCTCTTCAAATACAATGGTCTACACCTGACTAAGGAAGGCATGCGAGTTCTAGGGCAGAAACTAGACATACTGTATATGTTGAACATTTAAACTAGACAGTGGGGAGGGGACAAAAGGATCTGCAACCTCTCCCCAAAAACACCACCAAATCAGGGTTACAAGCAATAACAAATCAACTCACCAAATGGGTGAGGAAACTGATACAAATAATAATAAGAGGATTCACCAATTGGGTGAAGGGACTGATAACAGAAAAAAATCAGTTGCAAATAAGGCAGGGCTCAAGAAAAAGTAGGGAAAAAGTTTGGAAAGCTACAGTATGTTCACTAACACACGGAGCCCATCAAATAAATGGCTGACCTCACAGCCATCATTGCCGAAACTGAGCTGGACTGGGTTGCCATCAATGAAACCTGGTTAAACAATAACCACAACTGGGACATGACTATCCCAGGATACTGCCTCTCCCAGAATGACAGAACTGGGTGAAAAGGGGGGGGGGGTGGCTATGTACATAAAGGAAAGCATAAAAGTGACTATAACCCAAAATGACAATATAGAAACTGAGTCACTTTGGGTTACTCTAGAGGCTGCAAACAGAGCAATGACTCGGGTAGGAGTATATTACCAACCACCGACAACAGGGCTGGAAGGGAACAAAGAAATATTGAAAACCATTCAAGTCATGAGTGATAAAGGGGAGGTAATAATGCTGGGGGACTTCAATTTACCCGACGTAAACTGGGGTACTCATACAGCAAGTTCAACTAGAAGCAAACACTTTCTGGAAACTCTGTGCTTATCGGGCCTGAAACAGCTTGTAAAGGACCCAACAAGGTGGGATGCTGTCCTTGACCTGCTACTAACAAACAGAGACAATATTGCGGAGGTAGAGGTGGGAAACCACCTAGGGTCCAGTGATCACTGCTTGGTGCAGTTTCATGTCAGGACAAAAACAGAAGCCAAGCACTCTAAAACTAAAGTCATGGACTTTAGATGAGCAGATTTTGAGGCAATGAAAGAAGGTCTTAAATGGAGACTTGCAAATATAGTTTCAGGAAGGGATGTTGAAGAGTACTAGGCACATCTCAAGGCAGCTATACTACAGACTGCAAACCACTGCATAAAGTGGCTGAGCAAAGCAAAAAAGAAAAGAAAACCACTGTGGTTTTTCTAAGGAAGTAGCCACCAGAGTTAGGGAGAAAAGGGCTGCTTTCAGGAAATACAAAAAAAAAGGATCCGAAAAGTACCAGGAAGACTACAAATAAAAACAAAGGGTAGCAAGCAAGGAAATCAGAACAGCAAAGGCAACAACAGAGGAGAGGATAGCCAGAGAAGTCAAAAAGGGAGACAAAACCTTCTATAGATATATTAGTGAAAAAAGAGACAACGGGGTATTGTCAGACTCACAAAGGAAGATGGAGAGGCCACTGAGGATGACAAGGACAAAGCAGAAATCCTAAACAGATATTTCTGTTCCGTATTCACCAAGGAACAGGATGGCTGCAGACCCACCATTACAGGAGACAATAAAGGCGACGATGGAATATACTCAGGACCCTTTACAAAGGAAGCAGTCCTAAAGGAACTGGAGAAGTTCAATACAAACGAAGCCATGGGACCAGACGAAATACACCCTAGACTACTGAGGGAACTAACAGAAGAATTGGAAGCTCCACTGTCTGATCTTTTTAACTTATCATTTGAACTGGGCAACATCCCACAAGATGGGAAAATGGCCACAGTTATCCCTCTACACAAAAGCGGGAGTAGAGTGAGTGCAGGCAACTATAGACCAGTAAGCCTCACATCAATTGTAGGTAAAACAATGGAAACCCTTCTTAAGGAGAGGATTATTTCCTTTCTCAAGGACAACAAAAAAATTAGACACGAAGCAGCATGGCTTTACCACAGGGAAGTCATGTCAAACCAGTTTACTTGACTTCTTCAACTGGGTAACGAAAATAGTAGATCAGGGAGGTGCGGTAGACGTAGTGGACCTGGATTTCAGCAAAGCCTTCGACTCAGTCCCACATGGAAGCCTGCTAAACAAGTTAGACAGCATGGGAGTAGGACATCAGGTGGTAAACTGAGTAAGGAGCTGGCTTACTGGAGGGACCCAGAGGGTATTAGTGAACGGTTCACTCTCAGAGGAAAGAGACGTAGCTAGTGGAGTACCACAGGGTTCAGTGCTTGGACCAATCGTATTCAATATCTTCATTAGTGACATTTCTGATGGACTGAAGGGCAAGGTGAGTTTGTTTGCAGATGACACAAAGATAGGAAATAGGATGAACACCCCAGGAGGAGTGGAGAAAATGAAGGATGACCTTGAGTCTCTAGAAAAGTGGTCAAGAACATGGCAACTAAACTTCAATACTAAAAAATGCAAAATTATGCAGCTTGGAAGGACTAATCCAGGAGTGGATTAAAACTTAGGGGGAGAAAAACTGGAAGCCTCTAAACAGGAAAGAGATCTGGGAATAATTATAACAGATGACCTAAAAAAGTCCAAGCACTGCCAGAAAGCAGCACTGCGAGCAAATGGTATGTTGGGATGCATAAGCAAGGGGATTACCAGCAGAAAAAAGGAAGTCATCCTACCATTCTATAGATTGCTGGTGAGGCCACACCTGCAGTACAGTGTACAGTTCTGGAGACCACACCTTGAAAAGGTTATTACCAGACTGGAAACAGTGCAGAGGAATGCTACTAAAATGATTCATGGACTGCAGGACAAATCATACGAGGAGTGGCTGCATGAATTAAACATGTACTCCCTGGAGCAGCAGGAGGAGAGGGGAGACATGATCGAGACTTTTAAATTTCTAAAAGGAATAAACAAGGTGCAGGTCTAGGACCTGTTCCATATCAAAAATCACTCAAGAACCAGAGGGCACAACATGCAGCTACAGGGGGGCAGATTCAGAGGCAACACACACAAGTTAGTCTTCACCGAGAGAGTGGTTGATCCATGGAACTGTCTTCCACAGGAGGCAGTGGAGGCAAAAACGGTGGAAACTTTCAAGAAAGTGTGGGATAGATACAAGGGCATCATAACAATGAAAAGCAGTTAAGGGAAGGGGTAGGCTTATGGGCAGACTAGATGGACCGCATGGCCCCCTTCTGCTGCCACTTTCTATGTTTCTATAAACGCTGCCTTTTTGTTGGTGATTGCATTCTGATAGTCATCGTAATGACTCATCAGAACCAGCTTGTCCTCCGAGGATCTGGTCTTCCTCTAGCACCTCTCCAACCTCTGTCCCCTGGTTTTTAAAATTCTTAGCTCACCATCAAACCATGGCATGCCAAGGTGAGAAACCAGGAGACGTACACGGATTAGTGCTAAGTGGTCCAGGGCGCACATGACAGCCCTATTATATGCTGCCACAGCCTCCCCCGGACCACTCGCACCGGCCTCCAGCACAGACAAAATGTTCAGCTCCACCAAATGTCCGTCAGGCTGTAACCCTTTTAAAGGGCAGAAGTAGATAATTTCCACAAGGGGTGGGACAACTAGGGGGGGTTCTAAAACTAAACCTGACTGTGCAGTGATCCGATCAAATGACCAGATCAATTTTGGAGATGGTAACCTCAAAACCCAGTGAGAACACCAGATCAAGGGCATGGCTGGAGTGTTGGGTCCCAGACATGGAGGCATGAGAGGCGCTAAGGGATTCCATGCTAAATAAGAAGTCCCTTGCACCAGACAGGCTCTGGTCATCCACCCAGGTGTTGAAGTCGCTGAGTATGAGCCGTCTCGGTGACTCCAACACCCTCTCAGTGACAAAGGCCATCCACTCCTGCAGAAAACTATTGTCCCAGCCAGGAGGCTGGTAGACAAGGAGAATTCTAATATGCAGTCTGGGACCCCCTCTCACCGCCATGCACTCGAAAGAACTGGTGTCCCCAACTCGGTACACTGTCAGGCCCAGTTCTGAGATCACCACCCCCCAACCCACGGTCCTTCCTCGGGCAGTGTACCACCGAGAAGCCATCCAGGACAGGTGCTGCCAACACAGAGCCGGAGGTATCTCGCAGCCACATCTTGGTAATGCAAGACAGGTCCACAGAAGCCACCAATTCCGACATTATGGCGGTCTTATTAGCCATGGACCTGACATTACATAACACTGCATGAAGAGAACGAAGGGCCGAGACCGGTCCCTCAGCTATCTGTCCTCTCAGTCTGGAGGACACCCTGGGCACTGAAATAAGGCAAGGAGGACCCCGCTTCAACTGCCTTCTCTGCCCAGGGTGTCTCCTAGTTCCCACAACCCGAATTAGCCCTTCCCCAGCTCCGTCATGGCTCTCAGCTCTATTCCATGCCCCCTTTTTACCAGGACCAACTCCCAGCATCTATTCTGGATTACAACAGAGAGAGAGGTGGATCTGCAAAGAGGCACAGGGCTTTCAAAAGAAGAGGGGTGTAAACCAAATCAGACAAGCCACCCATTGTCTAACCTACTACTCTCCCACAATAACAAATAACAATATCCCCACCCCACCTATTCCTACCAACAATATAATAGAGGGAATGTAATAAGTAAAAAAGTAAATGTCCATAGAATAATGTCCAATTGATATAACTGTCCAATTATTATAACTGTATCAAGCACCACTAGCAAATCAAATGAGCCTAGGAACTTTCACCTCCCAAAGCCCAGTCCATGTTACATGCAGCTCAAGACTCTCTCACTTTCTTGACTGGTATGCGTAACAGATTATTAAGTGTAAAGTTACTTGGTACTCTCACTGCTCAATAGGTCCGTAAGTCTTCAAAGTCTGCAACCTGTACAGAGACCCCACCCGCGTACTCCTTCCCGACAGATACCTTTCCTTTCCACCAGTTTATTGCTCTTGATCCTTGTCCAGTAGAGTTCAGATGACAAAACTCTTCACTCGAGTCACCAAACAAACACAAGCTCCAGGAAATTTATGTCATTAGTCCCAGAAGGCAGACTCTGGAGACCAGCACACTCCCAAACAGGTCTGGGTCGCAACCACCCACCTGGAGCCACTCCCAGAGTTCCAGTGGGCAACAGCCAGTCCCCAGAGACCTGTCCTGGGACAAATTCAGCAGTTCTCCTAATCTTCAAAAGAAATCCATTAACAAAGGAGCCCCCCAGAGTCGACACACCTCCCTGGCCCTAGCCGCACCGCCAACCGCCCTTCCAGCAGCTGACCCACGGAATGTAACCTGCCTGGGTCACTGACTGCCCTACAGCAGTCGACCCACAGCACACACAGGGGGAATGCTGACCCAGAAAAGCTCACGCCACAATTCCTGGTGTTCCGGGCAGCAGCATGCAGGCAGGAACAAAGCTCCAGACGTCCTGATCGCCATCACCAATGCAATGATGATCAGATCCCTCGTCGACAAGGCAATACAGGAAAGTCTCTCCAGCAGAACAAGCTCTCACCACTCTCAGCACACTTGGTGGAATAAAAACCGGTGACTCGGTGGGGGGACCAACAGGTAGCTAGACCAAAAAGACGATAAACCAGTCTTCCAACTCTGATACAGCACTGTTTAGCAATGTTAATACTTATTTAAAATGTGATCCGATCTTAGGCAGAGTTCATAAAATAATAAGTAAGCTGACTGATGACAGGTCAAACTTAGACCAGAATGTAGCAGACACGCTAAACGGGCAGAACAAACGATTTACAAATCAGCTTCGAACTTAAAACTATACAAGCTTTCTAATTATCCCTCTATTTAACTAAAACCGAAACAAGTTAAAACAAATAAAAACACTGTCCTCTTATCTATGAGCAGATGGTCAGCTCAGCGTGGCCGCCATCTTGGAGGGTAACTTGATGAGAGTCATTAATTATAAAATTAGCTGTAAAAGCTGTTTTAACAATATCTGAGAAAACGAAAAATACACTGAGCCTACAGACATTTTCAAGTCGAAAAACATCCAACAGATGGAAGCTATGCCTCCGCAACATGAGGCAGCCTTGGCAAGTGGTGAAGCCAGATTGGGTGAGGTTATGCTTCAAACATTGAGTGAAAATATAGCCCACTTACTGCGTACCATCCAGGACACTGATAAAAAATTGGACGGACTCGCACCTTGAGTAGCCACCTGGAAACCCATTTAGATGGTATGGAGCAACTCAGTCAACAGGCAGAGGATTCCGCTCATAAGACAGCAGATGCTACAAGCAAGCTCATTAAAGAAAACTCTCTCCTGCAGCAGCATATTGAACATTTTGAGAACCAGGCATGGGAGAGGAATAGAAGAGCGACTGGGCTCCTGGAAGATGCAGAGGGTGATGAGCCCCTGGACTTTGCAAAATGGTTTTTACCATAACTTCTAGGTCTCTCCAAAGCAGATACCCTGTTTTCTATGGAAATGGCATTTCAGATTACCCCTCAGAGAGCCCTTGGATATGTTGTGGCCCCACGTACCTTTTTGATAATGTGCACAGGAGCTGGAGATCGGGCCCAAGCCTTACACGTGGCACAGAGGATTAGACGACTTTGGTATGGTGATACAGACATTTCTCTTTTTCCTGACCTCTTTTACAGTACCCGCCTTCACAGGAAGGCTTTTGACCCAGTTACAAGTGGGCTCAAAACTCTAAAAGTTTAACACCAACTGCTGGTGCCAGCTAAACTACAGGTCTCCTGGAATGGACTTATCTTTTTAACGATCCAGCGGATGTGATTAGACTGGTGACGAAAATCGAGGCAGAGATGGCAGTAGGCAAAGAGGATGGACTGGAGGGCTCTGGCAAGGACTGAGCAGATTTTGGACTTGTACCTCACAATGACTGTAATTATGCACTTTAATTGTGGCACTATACGATTTTCAGTATTTTTTTTTTCTTTTCGGTATGACACAGCAAAGGTTGTTTCAGCTATATCCTTCTATGATTTTTCAATCAGTAAAGATTGTGCTGAATTCCTATCATCATCTTACATACTGCCCTACCTATGGGTCCAAAAGTTACAATCTAAGTTATGATTTGACTAATTAATATTACAATCCCTTAATATTTCCTGGAATGGGGTCCATAATGAGTTATATAAATCTGTTTGCTCATTTCTCATGCAATGTATGTGTTCTAGTATTATCACATCCCTCATATGATTGACCCACATCTGAAGCGCTGGGGGGTTGGGGTCCTTCCATCTTAATAAAATGCATTTTCATGCAATGATCATTGCCAATATGTATATTATTCTTACAGAATTTTCCAGTGTGTCAAAAAAATTAAACACTAACAATAAAATTGCCAGAAGCGTAATTTGCACATTCTGTTTATAAGTGTGCTTCAAACATTGAAAAATTCTCAGTCAAAAATTTGACAATTTTGGAGAATGTAACAAATGTAGTAAAGTACCAGAGGTACACCCACACAGGGGACAACTGGAGCTAATAGTAATATTTTTTTATCTTCTTTTTTGGGGGCCAGGCTCGCCTGTCTCCCAGTGACCTGCCCCCTCATACTCAGGGAAACCTCCCCCCCAAGTGGGGCCACCATAGGCAGAACTGTCGTGACCAGAGGGGACAGGCACCAGGAGTGGCTCATATGCAAGAAGCTGGCATTTTTCTGTGATTGCTACCTCCAGAGCAGAGTGCGTGTAATGACGCAAGCTGAGGAGGAACCCGCATGCTTCCATGAGTACTCCCCTCAATGCGTCTGCACTTGGCTCCCCCCATGCTCTCGCACAGCGCCTTGCTCCCCAGCCTCCACCAGGGGGCAAACAGGTACCGGTGCTGCACATTCCCCCTCCCTGGAGAAGGAGAGCAGTACCGGACGCTCAATCCTTCCTCCCTGCCGACCTCGTGGCCCGTGCTCATTCCTCAACACAGGTCACCAGTGGAAAAGGTGTAGCGTCCAGCGCCTCAACCCTCAGCACCACTGTGCCGGCCTAATAGTAATATTAATTGCATGCAGTTTTGATGGGGTGAAATAGACTGTGTGTGAAGTGTTGTATTGTATTTGTTGCAATTTAGATGTCTTTATATTAACAAATGGGGCTTTCAGAATTTAAAACCATAAAGCACCACTAATATTAATTCCAAGTTTTTGTTACCATTTAGCCTTTAATTTAGCTAATTTGCCTTCTGCCCCATCTCTTAATATCTTGTAAACTGCAGCAAGTAATTTATTGTTACTAATTTTAGGTGACAAAGCCTCAAATAAAGGCGAGTTATTCCACAAAATTAGCTTGCCATTAATTTCTTTAATATAACTCTTGAGCTGATAATATTGAAATATGTTACCCTTACTTAAATGATATTCCTCACTTAGTTGAGCAGAAGTTTTAATTTCTTCCCCTCTGAACAAATGTCCAAATGATGTTATACCTTTTTTGTACCAAATGTTATAAGTTTTATCTGTTAAAGAAAGATTTAATGCAGGATTTCCAAATAATGGAGTGTCTTGGGAGATCCCTATCTTGTTATTAATTAACTTATGTGCAGTATACCATGCTTTTAATGTAGTAAGTGTGGACAAATTATTTATAAATTTACTAATTATAAGGTCCGTTCGCTTACTGTATGGCATAAACAGAACATTTTTCAGTATTAATTTACTAAGTTCTTGTTCTATAGAACTAGATAAAGTTACAGCTGAGTTTTGCATAATCCAATACCAAATTGCACTAATTTGCACAACTATATAATACTTTCGAAAATCCAGAAGTGCCATACCCCCTTGTTCCTTTGATCTTATTAATGTATCATGTGCTATTCTGGGGTGTTTATTTTGCTACACAAATTTAGTCACCATCCTTCTTATTTTCACAAAATATGTTTCTGAGAGATGTATGGGAATATTCTGAAACAATTGTAAAAATTTGGGTAGAACATTCATTTTTATAATATTTATTTGGCCTATATTTGTTAAGGGTAATGTCTGCCATCTATTCAGATAATTTGCCATCTGTTGTATTAATAAATCATAACTGACTTGGTTAATTTCGTCTAGATTGTTTGGAATACAAATAGTTAAATAGGGAATATTTGATGTTATACTACACTTACAAGACCTAGGTAGATCTCCCAGCTGATTATATTTGGATGTCATAACGTAAAATTTCTGCCAATTAACTGTATATCCTGACGCAGAACCGAACTCAGCTATAACTCCATGCAGCTCTTCCCATGAGTGAACAAAGTCTGATAAGTAAAACAATGTATCATCAGCATAAAGGCTAATTTTATGTTTACTTTGATGAATTTTTATGCCCTTAATGTTCTGATTATTCTTTATTAAACAAGCCAATGGTTCCATAATTAAAGCAAAAATGGGGGATAGTGGGCACCCTTGATGGGTTCCCCTAAACAAATGAAAAGCTTTCTGAAATATTATTGTTTGTTTTTACACTAGCTTGTGGTGTCTGATATATTAATTTTATCCAGTTTATATAGTTTTGTCTAATTTGCATCTTTTCTAGTGTTTGAAAGATAAACTGCCACTCAATTTTGTCGAACGATTTTTCAGCATCAGTCGACAAGAGAACCGCGCTAGATTGTAAATTCGCATCTATAATATTGATGGTTCTTCAAATATTATCATTCACTTTGCGACCCTTAATAAAACCATTTTGGTCTCTATGTACTAAATGATCCATAACTGACTGCAGTCTTGTGGCTAATATCTTGGTAAATATTTTGTAATCAACGTTCAATAAAGAGACTGGACGATATGACTGATGTTTAACCAAATCCTTTCCTTTTTTATGTATCAGATGAATTGTTGCTTGATTGAATGTAAATGGAATTGAAGATACTAAACTAAACAAATTAAATAATTTTAGCAATATAGGAAAGATTATATCCAAAAACTTTTTGTAGAAATCAGTAGGTAGTCTGTCAGGTCCTGGTGATTTATTTCTGGGTAACTGGCTTATTGCAGCAATGAGTTCCTCTTTCTTAATCTCAGAATTTAAAGATTGGGATAACTACTCAGGTACAGTGGGCAAAGGTACCCTATCTAGAAATTCCTTTGCCTTTGGGTCATTTTTTAGTAATTGGGATTGATATAATTTTTTATAAAAATCTAGAAATTGTTTATTAATCTGTGTCGAGTTTTTGGTAAATGTCCCATCTTCCTTCTGTATGGTATGAATTGCATTTTGTTCTCTTTCTTTAATTGCCATGAGAGCAATTTTAATGGTTTATCAGCGTATAAATAATAATTAGTCTTAATTTGCAATATTAAACTTTCTGCTTGTTCAGCTACTATATTGTGATATTCTGCTTTTTTCTGTATCAAGGCCTTAAATACCTGAGGATCAAAATTTGTACTGTGAAGTGATTGTAAATCACTAATATGTTCTTCTAATTGCTTCCGGCTTAGATCCCAGTTTTTTTCCTTTGCCGTTCTTTATTTTGAAAGACCCCTAGCCCAAACCTTAAAAGATTCCCATAAATTGTTCATTGATATTTCTTGATTATTATGTAGAAAAATTCCTGAATTTCTTGTCCTATAGCTACAGTCAGATCCCCTTTTTTGTAAAACAGATCTGTCCATTTGCCAAATGTAAGAGTAATAGGAATGCTCAATCTTTAATGATAAAACACAAGGTGCATGGTCTGAAATATGTACGCCAGATATTCCACCTTCTTTATTAAATAAAAAAGGGATTGAGAGCACAAAAAATAATTCATTCTTGAATATGACATGTGTATATGTGAATAGTAAGAGAACATTCTTGTGTTGGGAAACAATTTAATCCAAGGGTCTATTAAATTTAAATCCACTTGATATTGCTTTATTACTTTAACAGATGACTTAAAAGTCAGGCTTGTATTTGAAGTCCGATCGGTCCTGTTTAAAGTTAAATTGAAATCTTTTGTAATAATATATGGAGTATGTAAAGTCAACTGTAGAAAAAACTCATTAAATAAACCTGGAGAATTTGATTAGGTGCATAAAGTGTAGCAATAGTAAATCTCATCTGAAATAACTGAATTTCTATAATAATAAATAGACCAGCCAAATCAGTGTAAATTTTGATTATTTCTGGTGTTAAACTGATCTTTTTGAACAATAACACAACCCCTCGTGAGTTGTTGCGATAGAATGAAAATACCCCCGCTCCCCAGCGCCTGCAAAACCAGTCTGCATCTTGCATATTGAAATGTGTTTCCTGAAGACAGATGCAATTTATTCTATGCAAATCTAGATACTTTATAACTTTATAGATTTTAAGACTATTTTTTAGACATTTTATATTCCAGGATGCTATTCTCAAATCTTCAGCCATTTGTACAAATAGTTATTAATAGGTCAATCAATTGACAATATACCATCCTTCTTTTCAGTAGTTAATTTATTTCTTCAAGTTGTGTTCTGTAGGGGTAACATAGAAACATAGAATTTGATGGCAGATAAGGACCGCTTGGCCCACTCAGTCTGCCCATTTCCCTATCTAATGAATAAGTTGCAGATCATAGTTAACCAGCAGCCTACTTCTTCCTACCCCCACCCCCTAGAATTGCCTTATGACTGTCCCATGCATCCTTGAATTCCACCACTGTTTCTGACTCCACAACCTCCTCCGGAAGGCCGTTCCATGCATCCACAACCCTCTCTGTGAAAAAATACTTCCTTAAATTACCTCTGAACTGCCCCCCCACCTACAAATTGTGCCCCTTGTTCTTGCACACCTCTTTTTGAAAGATGCTACCCTCTTGGACCTTGTTGATAACCTTGAGGTACTTGAAAGTTTCTATCATGTCCCCCTTTCCTCGAGGCTATACATATAAGCTCCTTAAGTCTCTCTTCATATGTCTTCCGGTGCAGACCCTGCACCATTTTAGTTGCCCTCCTCTGGACAGCTTCCATCATGTCTATGTCTTTGCGGAGATTGGGTCTCCAGAACTGCACGCAGTACTCCAGATGGGGTCTCACCAGCTGTCTGTACAGAGGGATAATAACTTCCTGTTTTCTACTGGTGATGCCTCTCCCTATGTATCCCAGTATCGCCCCAGCCCTCCTTGCTGCCCTCTCACATTGCTTGCCCACCTTTAGGTCATCTGATATGACTACCCCCAGGTCCCTTTCCATTTTGTTGTTGTTAGTATCTCACCCCCCATTGTGTACTCTTCCCCTGGGTTTTTGTTTCCCAGGTGCATTACCTTGCACTTCTTAGCATTGAATCTAAGCTGCCATACATTTGACCATTCCTCTAACCTTGCCAAGTCCCTTCTCATCCTTTCCACCCACCTTGTGCATCAACTCTGTTGCAGATCTTTGCGTCATCTGCAAAAACATACTTTCCTTCCAGTCCCTCTGCAATGTAAACATAAAGACATTGTGAGACCAGTCTAATACTGAATTCTCACGATTTTCATTGCTTGCTTTCTTCAGAGTGGACTCCATTTACTATTACTCTCTGTGTCCTATTCTCCAGCCAATTCTTTACAGGCTGTCATCTTGGGACCCACTCCCAGGCTGGCTAACTTGTATATTAATCTTTTGTGTGGGACTGTGTCAAATGCCTTGCTAAAGTCTAGGTAGGCCATGTCCACAGCCCCTCCCTGATCTACTACTTTGGTCACCCAGTCAAAGAAATCTATCAAATTCATCTGGCATGACCTTCCCGCTGTGAATCCATGCTGCCTTGGGTCCTGTGTCCCTCTGGCCTCTAGATACTTGACAATTCTTTCCTTCAGAAGTGATTCCATCATTTTCCCTATCACTGAGGTTAAACTAACAGGTCTGTAGTTTCCTGCTTCTGCCTTGCTCCCACTTTTGTGAAGGGGAATCACATCTGCTCTCCTCCAATCCTCGGGTACCATCCCATCCTCCAATGATTTGTTAAAGAGGGTAGTCAGTGGTGTCACTAGTTCTACCCTTAGTTCTTTTAGAATTCTGGGATGAATCCCATCAGGCCCCATTGCTTTGTCCACCTTCAGTTTTAAGAGTTCTTTCAGAACCCTTTCTTCTGTAAATGGGCTGGTATCAACTTCTGTATCCAGAGTGTTTCTGTTTGTTTTAGGTACCTCCCCCTCTTCATTTGTAAATACTGAGCAAAAATATTTGTTTAGTATCTCTGCCTTTTCACAGTCACCCTCTGCCCACCCTCCCTCCCTTTATTAAGCCTCACTATCCTCCCTTGGTCTTCCTTCGCTCCTGATGTACCTATAAAAGGTTTTATCCCCTTCTTAACTGGTTGGCTATCTTTTCCTCAGTTTGGGCCTTTGCTGTTCTGACTGCCTTCCCAGCTTCCTTTGCTTTAACTGATACAGTTCTCTGTCCTGCTCCTTCTGTGATTCCTTGTACTTCCAGAATGCTTTCTTTTCTCTGAACCTTTACTGCCACTTCCTTTGAGAACCATAGTGGTTTCTTACATCGTTTTGTTTTGTTTATTTGCTTCACACAAGGCTTGTTACCTCTGTGATGGCAGTTTTATTATTCCCATTGTTCTTCCACCACTCCTTCCTGCCCATTTGCTAGTGCATTCCTTAGGCACTCACCCATTTAGCAAAGATCAGCCCTCCTAAAGTCAGTACTTTTGCCTTTGTGTGGCTTGACTCTGTTGTTGTGTTTATTGTGAACCATACTGTTCGATGGTCGCTAGTTCCCAGATGGCTACCCACTTCTACATCTGATCTCTCTCCATCTCCATTTGAAAGAACCAGGTCTAAGATTGCTCCCTCTACAGTGGGCTCCAATACTAGTTGTCTAGGCATGCCCCCGTAGGGCATCTGAATAACCCCACTCTTGAAGTGGCTGCTGCAACTGCACTCCAGTTAACATCTGGCATATTCAGATCACCCATCAGCAATATCTCCCCTTTTTCTGCCATTCTAAGTATACTTTCTATCATTTCCTTGTCCATTTCCTCCCCCTGAGAAGGGGGGTCTGTATACAACCCCTGTGCGGATTGTGGTGCCATTGCCTGTCTCTAAATTTACCCACAGTGCTTCTTCTCCTCCCTGTTTACTCTTATGTTCTGTTGCTTTGATTCCTTTCCTTATATGAAGATACTCCTCCTCCTCCTCTTTTACCCTCCCTGTCCCTCCTGTAGATAGTATATCCTGGTATGTTTACGTCCCAGTCATAGTTTTGTGTACCATGTTTCTGTGACTGCCAGATGTCAGATGTTCCTCCTCCATCAAGGCCACTAATTCAGGAGCTTGTTACTCAGACTACGGGCATTGGTACTCATTGCTCTCCATTTTTGATGGCTTTACCTTCTGTTGCAGCATCCCCCACTGACCTTTCTACCTCAGTCTTTTTCTCATTTAGTACCCTGTTTTGTAGGGAGAGGCTGGGATTTTTCCTGCTGCTTATCAGTGTCTCCCCCCTTGACTAGCTTAAAAGCTTGCCAATGAAGCTTTTAAACTGATTGCTCAAAAGACTTGTTCCCTTCCTGGACAGATGCAGATCATCCTGCCAGTATAGGCTAGTGTCCTTCCAGGTGGAGCCCCAGTCTCCAATGAAACCAAACCCCTGTGCTCCACACCAATTTTTCAACCATTCATTAAACTGCATGGTGCAAAGTACCCTCGCCTCACCCATGTACCATTTCACAGTCCGTGGCTGACACTTACTTATTGTTGTATGGGACAGTGCTGTATGTGGCAATGGGGGGGGGGGGTTATAATTTCTAAACTTTGCTTGTTAAATGTTGTGGGTTGTGTAGGTGAGTTGATGAGCTTAGTATAGGTGTTTTATTTCTAGGGGGGTATAATTTCTAAACTTTGCTTGTTAAATGTTATGGGTTCTGCGGGTGAGTTGACAAGCTTAGTACAGGCATTCTGCTTCTGGGCCACACTAAGGCAACATAGCGGTTCCCACCTTTGTAACATTTTCTGTTTCCCTCCATTCATTTTACTCTGTTATGGAGAGAGTGTGCAGAGGATCTTGTGTATGTACACAGGCGACAACACTCACCAGGATTACTCTCATTGGAGAGTCCTCTGCATACTCCCTAGCTCTTACATGGCTCCCCCATTATACTGCAATAAGGGTTTGCTGGTTGCAAACTGTTTTTTTTTTCCTTTTCCACTGTTGTTGGATCACTGCCGACAATTCAGCAAACCGTTACATGCCACCATTTAGTGTTCGATCCTTGCCGCTGTTTAAGGTAGCATTATGTGGTCTACCATGGGTTGTGATGAGTTAATTCAGGATTTCTCCCAGATATTTAGTTAGATTTCATGTTGACTACATAGTAACATAGTACTGTAATTGCCAGCAGATAAGGACTGCTAGGCCCATCCAGTCTGCCTGTATATACTACTTATTGGGGATGTTAGAGGTGTAATACCCAAGTGGCAAACAGGATGTGGTATAAATGAACCTTGTTTAATTAATTCCTGGTTTTGCTCAGAGTTGCATGCCTACTTTATTTGAAATTACTTCCAATATCTGTACTTCCTCCCATGATGTAACACAGGGGAAGGGGTCTTTCACATCCTTTTTATGGTTGTGGGCAGAGCCTACAGCCATCTTGGTATCTGTAGCTGGAAAATGGAGTATCGTAGAACACGTTTTGGACTTTTCAATGTATCCTTCCATGCCAACTGAAATAAAATACTCCCTTCTTTCTGTTAAGAATGTTGGAGACATAACTCCAAGCTGCTTATCAGATGCCATTAGGAAACTGAAACAGCTTGTTAAGTATTGGTTGCCTATTAAACTGGAGGAGATTTGTTTACCCCTTCAGAATGCAACAACACACATTTAAATACTAAGCATTTAAACAGCTTCTTAATACTAGTTTCACTTGTGAATGTGTTGTCTTTCAAGAAAGATTCATACCACATAAATTTCATCCCTTTCCCAGCAAATCTATAATTTACACTGTTTTTTTGGCCTTTAAAGACACTATCTGATAAGCACTGTCTCAGACATATGCCAGGTCTTCAGTGAACTACCCAGACTACATATGTAGCAATCAGCAGGCATTTTCTACTATGCTTTTGGGAAAAAATATATTGAGCTACAGCATGCATCTTGTGAGCATCTACACACACACACACACACACACACACACTCTCTCTGTACACACATCCTCATGGCCACAACATTCAAAATAAATACTGCATTCTAATAAGTTATAAAACAATAAAACTGTTTATGTCAGTGAACACAGTGAAGTTCAGATTAGAGTAGATTTCCTTTAAATATTTCTTATCCTAAATTTTGTATCCTGGATAGTGCAGGGGAGATGCTACATCTCATTGTCATAGGGATCTTCATTTGCACATTTTTGCACTGTATTTACTCAGGATGTCCCAGATTAGATGCAATATCTTGTTTTCAGCGGGGTCATGATTTTACCATTTTGATACTGTATTTCTTCAGGGTAGCCTAGTCCAGGGCCTCCATATTCAAAAGAGATGTGCGGCACATGCCGGCGAAAAAGGGAGATGTGCTGCACAACTCCAACAATGCACTGCAGCACGATATTCAAAATTGCAGAATGCACTGGCCACAAGGAAATGGGCCAGGGTACACACAAACAGTATGCCGTGCAAGTCGAGGGTGCGTTCCCATGCATATGCTGCGCTGTGACATACTCAGTGGGAATGCAGCCCTCGCAGTCTAGAGCAGCGCAGCCCACAGTTAGGCCATGAATAGCTGGCCTAACCCGGCCAGCCACCCACAGGCAGGCTGTGGAAGTGCACCCAGGTGCACAGCAGCCTGACAGCCCTGGTGGACTAGAAGTACCACCCTCCCATCTCCGATCAATCCAACTCCATCCCCAAAGAGCTCCATAGTGTAGGGTCTCCCTGGACCTAATCGCACCAGAAGAAACCACGGTCCATATCCATAGCATAGAAGACCCCCATCCACCACCTTGGTACATAGACACCCCCGCTCCCCCCATACCTGAACTGTTGCACAGACTGGCACTGCCCTCCACACCCTGCCACAGCCAGCCACTGACTACATTGGACCTGGGCCAGGGACCTGCACTCCGGAATGACCCAAGTGGCTGTACCATGCATTGGGGCACTATGCAACCTGCGGACCCAACGGTGTATGCAACTGTGTGTATGTCCCTGGCAAACCATAAGAGGGAACTGACATACCTCCAATGCATGCCTTGTCAATGCTGTATCTTCCTGCTGTCATACACTGCTGCAGGCCCACACTCTCCCCTGTTCCCCTGTGTAACATGCCATCCTCCGGACTGCTGAGGTATCCTGGGTGCCATGGGGTGCAGTATCCTGCAATGCCATTTGCAATGTATGCTCCAGGCTATGGATAGTGTGTCCTCGGTTCCCTGACTGTGCAATGAAGGGGAAGGCGGCTGTAACATGCCTGTACCAGGACCTGTGTGAGTGGGTACAGCATCGGCTGTCACCTGCACTGAGCAGTGCAACGGCACCAGGATGATGGATCTGCATGCGAGCCCCTGTGGTGTATGGCCACTGGGCATTATCGCCTGCACACAGCTCGTGCCTATGTATGACACATTCCAGTGTCCTACTGCCAGTGCTCCGAACCAGAAAATAAGATACCATTTCTTCTGTGAACTATGCAGGCTAAATATATAGCAATCAGCAGGCATATTCTAGGAAAATACATTGCAAAAATGTGTAAAAGGAAGACCACATTGAAACTGCCTCTCAGCAGATCTGCATTGTGTAAACTCATTAGAAATAATGGGTAAAAGCATCCCAAAAGCTCTCCACAGCCATATCGGCTCTGACCAGAGTTTGTTAAGATAATGTACTTGGTTTTTTAATATTTTGTTAAACTTCTGTGATTAATGCTTGTAAGTAATTATTGCAAACTTTGCAGTATTCGGTGGAGGTTGTGGGATTCAAACCCAGGACTGGTAAGTAGCCAGGTTCACATATTCTGTTTTCTAACCTCTAGGTCATATTGCTTCCTTTCATGTCCAGTTTCAATTTTTATTTCAGTATGTGAAACAGGCTGACTGGCAAGACAGGACCCACTATACACTATATATATATCCGTCCTTCGGAGTACACATTAAACAAAGGTCCCTTCTGCCCATCTCTGGTCACTGTTCAGGTGAAAGTTAAAGATTCCATGGCATTTATCGATAAAGAGCAGGGAAGGTTCCCTGGTGTCATTACCAACATTTTACCTGTCAACAAAACTGGTTTATGTAACCCAACCTACAGGACACATCTGGGAACAAGTCATCACAGCTTAGTTTGTCCTACCTGTCCAAACAATTACAAATAAAACTGCAAAACAGGAAGGGCAGAATGCATGGCTGTGTTCTAACACCTCTGAGCATGTATAAGCCCTGAGCAAGAATGGATCAAGCACTGGCTTAGGCACAACACCTCTGAGGGGGCTATGAATTTTAGCAGTAACAAGACTGGAAAAGCTGATTTACTTGGCTTGTATGAGAAGAATGCAAAAAGGTAAAGGTGTGAGTTATTTTAAAAACGTTTTGGGCTTCATGGCCCACTCCCCTGGGGCAGCGATAGACCCTCTGTGTTAAAATCAGAAATTGTAATGCACTCCTGTAAATGTGGGAAGGGATCGTAACTCTGGCTTAACTGCCAGCCAGCCAATCCCTTCCCACTTCCTGGTCAGAATGCTCCGCCTCCACACTCCCACATTTTGTGACATTTAACCACAGAAAGTGCGGAGATGCACCCCATACAAGTCAATAGGGCTTGATTTCAGAATGTTTTTACAGAACTTTAATGTACCTTTTGATAAAAGTGAAAGCCACCGCTCCACTAATAGGGACCCTATTAGGAGCAAGCTATGAAGCCCAAGCACTTATCTCATACCTTTACTTTAAAAATCTTGGACACAAAATGTCTACCTGGTCATCCAGTCTTCCTACTGGAGTCCACAGAGGACATGCATGGTTCCCCAAGTCAAAAATCAACCACATATCAAACATACACTATAAAATATTATGTGGATTTATTTATTTAGTTTTTGTTGACTGGGTAAGGTACACTAGACAAACATTTGCCTATTTTCAGGCACGACCAGGGAGAGTACAACCAGTTTAGACCATTACAGTGCAGACAGTGTTAACAACATAGAACCAGCATATTAACCAGAGGAGTGCATTTCTGTGCACAACACAGAGCATAATGTATGGACAACAGTTAACCACATTATGTACACTTCGGGATTTTGCTATGGCAACCTGATAGACCTCGAGAGTGCAGCTCAAAGGGTCTGTGGTTGCCATGGCAACCTCTTGAAGTGTACACAGCGAGGTGTTCTTACATTATCTTGTGTAGAGTATGGGACAAATCAGGTTCTTTTTTTTTTTTAGTTTATTCAGGTTTCACAATAAGAATGAAAACACACAGTTTCTGTTATTCACTTCGTGCTGGCCCCCTACCCCGCCACCCGTCTTACCCCTTACCTTTCATACAGAAAAGAGGAGATGGTCCATCACCTTCATAAAATGTTTATTTTAAATTCTCACAATAAAGCCACACAACTGAACGATGCAACTACTTACTAACTATAAAGTCTGTGAACACAAACACTGAAAAAAGGGGGACAGATGTGACAGGATAAACGATTGGTGTCAGGTCATCTGGTCAGGTCATTTGACATGCAAGGGCAAAGTGTCACGATGATGCTGCAATCAGATGGGTTAAACATGCAGTCCAGATAGAAGGAAGGCCGTGCTGGAGATCGCACTGTCAGGTACCTGTTAGGAAATAGGGACAAAAAACCAGCAAATGTGGACGACAAGAAATGAGCGATCCTTGATGCATTTGGACACTGTGGTACGAGCTGGCATTCCAAGCTGTTGTACCATCATGAGAACATCCTTAGGATGGTACAACAGCATCCTGACATCACAACAAGGGTACAACAAGTCTGTCTTTTGACTGAAATAGCCTAACAATAAGCATCACCCATACACTATAATAAAATTAGCGAATGAATCCAAACAAGTACAGTTCTATACATGACGGTGAATTTAGCAACACCGTGAACAGAGAGTGATGAGAAACAATAAGGCACATATCAAATAGCAAGGGAGCAAAGGAGAAGAGTAACTGGTAGAGACGCAAGGTACAGAAGAAATAACAAGTAACAGAATAATCAAGTGCGAGGAACAGTCAAATACAGGTGGTTAGATACTGTACTACTGTAGATGATAGCTAGGAACAGGAGCATACTGTCTGTTGAAGCAAATATGACCGGTATTGGTACCAGAAGGCACGGGCAATTGAGCAATGTCTAATGTGAGCTGGTATGCTGTTCCATCGTTTTGGTGCAGCAACAGCAAAGGCCAACTCTCTGTGTTTGGTCCTAGTCTTGGGAATGGATTGAAGGTCAGCGTTTGAGGTTCTAAGGGAGAGTAGGTATTTTTGTAAGGCAGCAGGAAGGAGGCAAGGGACTGGGGTGCTTGGTTCTGCATTACACTCTGGATAATGCTACAAGAGGAGAGATCCTGTAGTGCAGCAGTGGAGGGCCAACCTAGTCTGGAGTGCACTGTACAGTGATAAGTAAGATGATTGCATGCAAGGGCAAATCAATATATATTGTAATCCACACCCCATTTACACAGAATAGAGTTTGAGGCATTAGAAAAGATGGGCAGGCCATAGGATAATTTGGTGAGTAGGAGACCACGGGTTACTGCAATGCAAGCAGATGGGGAAAGATTAGGACTGGCTCGATAGACAAGTCCAAAGCAGATGTTAACAGTCTTAAAGATGAATGTTACATTTAGAGAGAACTCAAGGAAGGGGATCAAGTATCTCACACAGGTATTTGAAAGAGTTTACAGTGTCCAGGGTGGAGACATTATCACAGGAGGATGGAGCTATTATTGCAGGTCACAGCAGGGCTGGCAGTATAGCCTAGAGCGTAGAGGAACAAGGTGTGAACGAGCTTGATACATCCAGCACACCAGACCTGAGTTTGATTCTTACAACCTCCACTTGCATACTGTGCGACTCTGAGCAAGTCACTTAACCACCCAGTGCTCCCAGTCGCCCCTGTAAACAGGCACTTGTGCCTAGTGTGCCTTATCCAGTTACCAAAGACTAAAATAAATAAATAAAACAGTGAGCGGAGTATGATTGTTTTTTAACCAATGCGTGGTTCCAAATAGCATAGCTTGTGACTTAGTGGGGTTCATTAGTAGCCTATTCTCATAGAATCAAGACTGAACTGCCTTTAGGTCTTCTGTGAGGGTGCTATTAATGTTGGCTACATTCTGCGCACTGGTGAAGAAGACCAGGATATCAGTATAGAGGAGAGGGGGTACTGCTAGTGAAGCAGTGGTGAACTGAGTTGACATGTAGTGAAATAAGGAGCGGCCCAAGTATGGAGCCCTGTGGGACACTAATAGCAGTAGGTAATTTGTCAGATAGAGAGGAGCCGAACCGGACACATTGCTCTCTGTTGGTAAGGTAACTCCTGAAACAAGTAGGGCATGCTCAGAGATCCCCAGGGCACTTAGCTTGCTGTACAGAAGAGAGTTTTTGACCACATCAAAGGCCTTAGTGAGGTCAATGATTACGGCTCCAGTAAGCTTGCCTTAATCAACAGAGGTGGAGATACTGTTTGTTAAAGTTAGTAGCGCAGTGGTGGTGCTGTGGTTCTGGCAGAAGCCATGCTGAGCTGGGAAAAGGAGACTGTGGGTAGTGAGGTAGTGGTAAGTTGGGTGGAGACAATTTTTTCCAGAACCTTACCCAGAACAGGTAGAATGGCAATAGGTCTGTAGTAACAAATTATTTTGTTGTTCCCTTTTTTTTTTTTTTTAAAACACTGGCACTATATTTGCCTTTTTCCAGATTGTTGCAACAGCATTAGAGGTGAGGGAAATATTGAAGATTCTAGCAAGCAGAGGTGCCAGTTTATAAGCAGCAAGACTGAGGAGTCGGCTCTATACTATCCTAGCCTGCGGAGCTGGATTCAGGGATCAGCCTCAAGAGTTTGCACACCTCAGAGATGCTAACTTGTTTGAAGTGAAGTGGGGGGGGGGACGTTGCCCTAATGGAGTAGTTGAGGGAGAAGTTGGACAATTCAAGGGAGGGGGAAAAGCCTCAGCGTATGCAGACAGGTCTGAGGATAGCTTGTTGAATGCACTGGAGATTGTAGAGGGGTTCTTAAAATTTACACCCTCTATCCCGAAGTCAGGAGGCATAGGGGTAGTATCGTGGCCCAAGGATTTTCTGATGCAGTTCCAAAACTGATGGAGGTTTTTATAAGAGGAGGCAAGCTGAGTTCTATAGAAGCAACTCTTACTCTGTTGGATGGCATGTTTGCATTTATTTCTAAGAGTTCTACAGGTGGACCAGTCAGAGATAGAGTTGGCAGCCTTGAAAGCAGCCCAGCTTCTTTCTCACTCCTTTAGAAAGGATAGGAGAGGACAAATCAGCCATTTAGTTGCTGGACCACGGACTTTCCTGGTGGTGACAGGGACATGTTTGTCCTGGAGGCTAGAGAGGGTAGTATTAAAATGAGAGACAGCCTGATCAATGGCAGAGGTTGCCCACAGGTAGGACCAGTCAAGGGAGGCCACTTCGGTTTTGAATTGGGAGGGGTCCAGATGAGAAAAGTCACAAAAGTGAATCAAGTGCCTCTAGGGACTTTAGAGGCTTTAGCATGCCACACAAAGAAGACAGGGTAATGGTTGTTAACTGAGTCAGGAAGGACACCACAACAAGTTATTCTGTTGGCATTAGGGACTAACACCCAATCAATAAGGATGGCACTTTGTCAGTCATTGGAAAGCCTGGTAGGAAGGGAGATTAACTGGATGAGGAGCAACTTATTTAGGGATAATTCTACTGTGTGTCTATTATATTTTAGCCAGTCTATGTTGAAATCACCTAGGATTATGAAATCGTTATTATTCTCAGGAGGGCCAATGGCATTGATTAGGGTGGGGAGACCTTGAAGGCTGGTAGCAGGTAGTAAGTAAATACAAAAGATGTGGAGTTTCTTGGTATTACCTTGTGTTAGGATACTGTAACACAGTTCTAGGGATGTTACAGGGTGGGATAGAGGGAAGTTGGAGCAGAGAGATTAAGGTAGGATTTACAGTAAATCTTTGTGCCCCCAGCTCGTTTTGGGGAGGCCCTGTCACGTCTGATGAAGCTATGCCCTGCAATATCATAGAGACTATTAGGTGTTGTGGGCTTAAGCCAGGTTTCGGAGACGCAGAGTATATCAGGCTGATAGTGTCAACCCCAGGTGGTGAGCTCATCCATGTTATGTAGCAGGCTTCTGACACTGAGCTAAGTCTTGACCCCCTGGCGGGGGGGAGTGGGAGACAAAGGTATAGATGGCCCAGGATTGAGTTACAATACCTCCAGCAGCTAGTAACAGTAAGCACATCAGGAGGACAAGGACTATGGCCTTTGGGCAAACACTTAGATGTGGGAAATACCAGCTGCATTTGTTAAGATAACATGATATGAGGTACCAGTATTTTGGGGGCACAGAGGTAAGACAGTTTATAATCTGCAATGTGCTGACTGGGGCACTGGACATGGCAAAGTCTGAAGAGACAGTGGGATTACTAGTGGCAGGCATTGAGGCAGGCATAGTGTCTGCATTATGGAGGGAGACTGTGAGGGCTAACAGGGAAACTAATAACCAGATAAGCTGTGCCATAATTCAGGGGTTTAGGGGGACCCAGAGCAGGTTGAAGTTGAGGAGCTATAGTAGGGTGTAGTAGATATGTAGCCTAGGAATACTAGACAAGTCATGGTAACAAGAGTAGCAAGTAGAAAAAGGATTAGGGTTCCTTAGCTAACAATAACAATTGCTAAGCCTTGATCCCATTGTGAGTATTCAGCAATAAGAATTTTTTTTTGTGTCATATTTTATTGCCTCCTGCGGTTGGGGGTGTTATAGATGGTTCCCCCTGCTCTGGCTGGTCTCACAGCTCCTACACCACTCATCCCCCAAGCTCAACCCCTTCCTCCAGACCACCACCGCGGAAGCTGGGGGGGGTGTCAAGATGCGGGGGAGCATCCAGGGTTAAATGATGGTGCTGCCAGACCGCCTTCATATGACACGCCAAGGTGTTTTTCCAAGTTAGGAACCCCTAGTTCCCCGGCATCGGTGTGTGCAATGGCGCCAACGACATCGTTGGGCGTACTCCTATGCACCGCACGTCAGATGCCACCTGTACCGACCCACTGTTTGAGCAGTCTGCCTGCAATGACTCCCAGCCACCACCAACAGCCGACAAAATTCAGCAATAAGATTAGCAGGGAATAAAACAATTACAACTGTAGAAAAAATTGGAGCAGAGTTCTAATCAAAGGTCTCCACGTCATCTTGCACCAGATGCACTATGAGTGTAAGCACTTGTAAATGCAGTTAAGATCCCCTATAGGTTAACACAAGTGAAGTAAACAGCAGATCACAGGTAGCAACATTGCCAACAGAGTAAAACTTCCAATTATGCAGGAATGGAGTAAGATAACTTCAAGTCTCAGCTGGGAGCAACACAGCTTAATTAAGAGTTTGCTGTTCATGTAAGTCGTCTTACCAGAGTTAGCCCAGCACCTGCAAGGTCGAGTCTGCAGGACAGTGTAGTAGGTCAAAACAGTCAGCTTTTCAGAGTTGTCCTGGAGTCTTTGGGGCAGTGTCTCCAGCCAATGGCCATCACCACGGCTGATGCCCACGGTAATTGGTCACTTGTCAGAAAAAGCTGGTCTCAGATAATTAAAATGCACCCCACATGTACACCCAGAAAGCTCCAACGTTTCAAGCCACACTGGCTCTTTGTCAAGGAGTAAGCTGCTATTACATATGTTCTGGTGGGAGTTCTCGATGGGTGTCAGAGTATCTATATGGTGTATCTTTACAATGTCTTTTGTATCCACGTTGAAATTTGAATTCAAATTTTAAATGGGTCAGGTGATCACCTTTTGGTCAAGTGATCGCTACTGCGGGTATTTATCCATGACACACCTGTACTGTATTTACTCTTTGACAAACAGCCAGAGTGCCTCGAAACGTTGGAGCTTTGTGGACGTATGTGTGGGGTGTGTTTTAATTATTTTTTACTTGAATAAAGTTTTGTATCATTGGAAGAACTGCTGACTTTCTGGTGTTTATTGGAGCCAAGTGTTTGAGACCAGCTTTTTCCTACAAGTGACTGCATACACTGTAGATCCACTCACTCACTATAAAGCAGTCTGTTTGTGCTGTATGGCCCACAGTAGATGCCCTTATTCTGCAGCCCTCTGCACATCTACCTGCTTGCAGATGGGGTCCTGACTATATAGAGCAAAGGAGCCGCCTCCCCTGTTATGATTGGAGGAGGCAGGGGAGAGTGGCGTACGACTGTCTGATGGTGGGCTTCTGGTTGCCCCGTGTGGCAACAACTCATTGGGGGGAAGGGAAGAAGTACAGGAGCCCACCTCACAACCCCAATGCAAGGTCCATGCCACCGACTAAGGCTGTGCTCTTTTAAATCCCCTACTTGAAGAGATTAAATCAAAGTTTCTCACAGTGGCCACCTCCTCTGGTACAACTGGAGAAGGCAGGGGAGAGTGGTGTGCTGCTGTCTGGCGGTGGGTGTCTGGTCGCCCTGTTCGGGGATTGCTCATTGGGGGGGAGAGAAGTCCAGGAGCCCACCTCACAACCCCAATGCAAGGTCCATGTGATTTGCATGTTTGTAGGTTTATGATACCCCTCTTCTGCTGTCTGTGTGTTAAATGCTAGTTAGTCAACAGTAGCTACTATCTAGCGCAGTCATGCTTTTTGCCACCTACCTGGTTTGGGGCCAGTTTTTGTCTTCGTTGTCCACCATGCCATGAAAAATTGAACATGCTCTGTCTGAAACTGGACATGCAAAAATGTTACAGAAAATTGAGATTACGGTACTACTTTCACACAATAGAGGACATGACTGACACAGCAGAGAAAGAGAAAAGGAGGGTTCTAGCAAAAAAAAGTGGATTTTAAATTCCTCCCACTAGGCCCTATACCTCCTAATATCATGATGTACACACAATTAGTAGAGAAAGATTTAACAAGATTAGAGAAAAATTAGCCAGGTAGAAGAAGTCAGTATAACCTCTCTGCACAAGAATTTGCAACCGTAAGGAATTTGGAGAGCAATGATTCAATAGTTATCAAAAAGGCAGATCAAAGAGGAGGAGTGGTGATTAGGAATCAATCAGCTTATAGAGCTGTGTGTTTCAGACAACTGAACATGTCAGAAAATTATCAAAACCCTTCTACCAATCCTACAGAAGAAGTGAAGTCTTTGGTCAGTAAACTTCTGGAGGAAAGAGGAAGGAGTAGAAAGGAATTATCACTGATTAAGAAGCTAGAGCTGTAACTAGGCCATATCCAAGAATGCCATTTTTTTGCATCCTACCTAAGATACATAAGGATTTAAATCACCCTCTAGGAAGACCAATCGTAGCTAGTACAGGATCAACCCGTGAGGCATTATCAGTCTATATTAACTACCACCTCCAACCCTTAGTATCTAATACTAAGACTTTTCTAAAAGACACTAGAGATACTGTTAAACTTACAGATACTCTGAATAACCAAACACGAATGAATGAGAATTGCTTTCTGGGAACTCTAGTTGTCTGGGACCTTTACATTAGCATCCCCCATAACATAGGTTTAGTAGCATTAAACGAGAACCTGGAAGAAAGAGAGCTAACAGATAAACCTCCAAACCCTTACTCCTTAAGTTAGCGGAGGTTGTGTTAGAAGGGAACCTCTTCAGGTTTGAAAATACGTACTACTGGCAAAAAAGGGCACAACTATGGGATCTTCAGTGACCCAAAGCTATACTAATATTTTTATGGATCAATCTGAGAGAATTTTCAGTCCTGGAAATAATAGATGGTACAATGATTTAGTCATTGGGAAGAGATTTATTGATGATTATTTATGTATTTGTAATGGACCAGAGATAGATTGATTATAATTCTGTACATTTTTGAATTCATGCACAGACTATCTGAAATTTATGATAAACTACAGCCAGCATTCTATCAACTTTCTGGATTTACTAATCCATAAGGAGGGAACATGACTTGGCACTAATTTGTACAGAAAGCATATGGACAGAAATGTTCTGTTACACACACGTAGTTTCCATACACCTTGCATGAGTAACAATATTCCATATGGGGACAAATGCTACAGATCAAATGAAGTTGTACATAAGAAGAGAACAATTATACTGCAGAAGAACTGGGGGATTGCTTTAGAGAAAGAGGCTATAGTTCAGAAATTCTGGAGACAGCACGGACCAGGAGTGATACAGCCCTACGTGAGGATCTTTTAAAAGCTTCCAACCCTCGGACTATAACAGAGGACAGGATCTGTGGTCCCTACAGATTATTCAGACCATTTTGGAACTATGAAATCAATTTTGTTCAAACAATGGAATACTTTACAGACAAACCCTGTGAGGGAAAAGGCATTCAAAGATAAACCTTTGGTCACAGTCAAAAAAAGTGAAATCGACAGTCTGTCATGCTGTTCATAAGGTTCAAAAGAAGGAACACAAGGTGTTCTAAGGGAGGACTTCTTATAATTGGCAGCTATCCATGTAGTAATTCCCATAACTGTAATAGTACAAGAAAAACGAAATCAGTGTATAACACGTTTAAAAGTGAACATAGTCAGATCAAACAATTTATCACATGCTGATCTAACAGGTTATTGTTCTTTTAAAATACCCATGTGACCTGTATTATATTGGAAAAACAACACAATGTTTAGAAACTAGACTTAATGATCACTGGAGCGACATCAAGATGTCACATCAGTGGTGGCTAGGCATTTTATGAAAAGTCCTCATAACCAATCTGCACTCCGAATCTTAGGACCTGAAAAAGTCGAGAATCTAATTAGAGGAGGTGATAGTGACAAAAACTTTTATGAAGGGAAGCATAATGGATAGACAGATTTGGCACACTGGGCCCAAGATATGGGTTAAATGAAGAGATAGCATGGAATGAATTTATGCAGTGAAAGCTCAAATCTAGGGGTATAATTCTAAATAGACTATGCTGTCTCCATCATAAGAGGGATCCAGCTAGGAACACAGGAGGGGGAGGACAGGGAGGTGAGGTGCCTACCAGGTGCCACGGCATGGAGGGATGGAAGGAAGATCCTGGGGATCACTGGGAAGGCAAGACGGGAGGGTGAGCTGGATGTCATTATCCACCTAGGTACTAATGACCTGGCAAATGGGGAGCCAAAGGAAGTTCAGGAAGAGTTTAGGAAACTGGGGAGGGGTCTCAAGCAAGTAGCTACTTCTGTCACTTTCTCAGAAGTACTACCTGTGAGAGGCAAGGGAGAACATAGGAGTGCATGCACCAGGAACTTTAACTCATGGTTGAAGAACTGGTGCTGTGAGGAAGGGTTTGGATTCATTGGTGACTGGGGACCCACCTGGAGGGATGGAGGTTTGTTCAAGCCTGATGGCTGCATCCATCCTGGAGGAATCAAGCACTCAATGATAAGTTTAAATGCTACATTGACAAGCATTTAAACTAGCAAAGGGTGACAGGCCAGCAAGGAGGTACCTACTCCACCCCCACAGCTAGCAGTGAACTAGTGAACCAGAGGGTGGCTATCTCTGCAAAGCAGTGTGCAAAAGATGGAGATTAGTGCCCAAGAGGTGGATAAGCAGAAAAGGGGCAAAATTCAGCAGAAGGGCAGACAGCAAGGAGAACCACGGATAAATGACAACCAAGGAAGGGGCTGGAGTAGAACAGTGAAACAGTCTAGGGAGGTCAAATCATGGCAAGCCATGTGTGCAAATGCCAGGAGCCTTAGCAACAAGATGGAAGATCTGGAGGCTGTCATGGTACAGTCAGACCTGGACATTGTGGCCATCACTGAAACCTGGTGTAATGATAACCACGACTGGGAGATGACCATACCTGGCTACAACATATTCAGAAGAGACAGAGCAGGCAGGAAGGGAGGAGGAGTGGCACTGTATGTGAAAAATGACATAAGGAGCCACAGAGATCCAGGAGGAACAAAATGGGGAGAGATACTGTGGGTTAAGCTGGAAAGGAAAATGGGGACAGCTATCCGAGACAGGTGTGGTCTATATAGACCACCAGCCCAGGAGAAAGAAACAGATAGGGAGTTGATGCTAGCCATCCAAAGGATGGCAGACAAGGAGTGAGGTAGTACTGGTTGGAGACTTCAATATTCCAGGCGTGGACTGGAGCATCCCAGCAGCAGCATCAACCAGGAGCAGATTTATCCTGGACTCCCTTCAGGGTGCCTTCCTCAAGCAACTGGTCATGGAACCAACTCGGCAGAAGGCAATACTGGACCTTGTGCTCACAAACAGGGACAGTGTGATGGGGGTAACAGTGGGGGAGCACCTGGGAAACAGTGACCACAAGTCATTGTGGTTTGAAATCACAGAAAGAGCAGAACCAAACCACACAAAAACACGTATCCTGGATTTTAGGGGGGCAGACTTTGGGAAAATGGGGAGATACTTGAAAGAGGCATTAAGGGAATGGGACAGGAATCAGGGTTGAGGAACAGTGGGCAGTATTTAAAATGGGGATTACAAGAACAACAGAATTATGCATTAAGCAGGTTAGCAAGAGGAAAAGGAAGAGGAGACCATTATGGTTTTCAAAGAGGTAGCAAAGAAAGTAAAGCCAAAAGATTGCATTCAGGCAATACAAAAGACACAGGCAGAAGGGGATAGGAGAAGTACCAGGAGAAGCAAAGGAGGCAGGAGGTCAGTAAGGGAAGCCAAAGCTCAGACAGAAGAACACATTGCAAAATCAGTGGGTAGAGGGGACAAAACCTTTTACAGGTACGTAAGTGAAAAAAGAAAGACAAAGGGAGGGATAGTGAGACTGAAGGGGGAGGATGGGGGCCGCGTGGAGGATGACAACAGTAAAGCTGACATATTGAACAGGTATTTCTGCTCAGTCTTTACTGAGGAAGAGGAGGGTAATGGGTCTGAAGGGAGTACAAGGGGTGAGAATGGTGCAGAAATGGACACAAGTCCCTTTACACGAGAAAGGGTCCTGAAGGAACTGGAGTAATAAGAATTGATAAAGCAATGGGCCAGATGGGGTGAACCCCAGGGTCCTTAAAGAACTAAGAGAGGTGGTGGCTAAACCTCTGGCTATCCTGTTTAGCCGATCACTGGAAACAGGGAGGTATCCAAAGACTGGAGGACAGCAGATGTAGTCCCCTTATACAAAAGTGGGAACAAAGAGAAGCACAGAACTACAGACCAGTCAGCCTCACCTCGGTAGTAGGGAAGATCATGGAAGCACTACTGAAGGAGAATTGGTGGAACACCTGGTTGTCAATGGACTACAGGACCCAAGGCAGCATGGTTTCACCAGGGAGGTCATGTCAGACCAACCTCGTTGAATTTTTGACTGGGTGACTAGGGAGGTGGATCAGGGAGGGCAGTGGACATGGCCTATCTGGGCTTCAGCAAGGCCTTTGACACTGTGCCACATAGAAGACTATTACACAAACTGAGGAATATGGGTGTGGGCAGGACAGTAGTGTGGTGGGTAGGTAACTGGCTGGGTGGCAGGACACAGAGGGTGGTGGTAAATGGCTGTCACTCCACAGAGGAAGAGTGACCAGTGGGGTACCACAGGGATCAGTGCTGGGACCGGTCCTATTCAACATCTTCATCAGTGACATTGGCGGGACCTAGAAGGCAGAATTTCACTGTTCGCTGATGACACAAAGCTCTGTAACAGAGTAGACACACCAGAGGGTGTAGACAGAATGAGAAGCGACCTGCAGAAACTTGAAAAATGGTGAGGGGTTTGGCAGTTGAAATTCAATGCAAAGAAGTGCAAGATAATGCATATGGGTCACAAAAACCCTGGCACAATATATCAGTTGGGGGGTGAGGATATAGCGTGCACCAAGCAGGAAAGGGATCTTGGGGTTGTCATCTCTGATGACCTCAAGGTAGGGAAACAGTGTGACAAGGCAGCAGGTAAAGCAAATAGGATGCTGGGATGTATAGGCAGGGGCATCACCAGCAGGAAAAGGAGGTTATAATTCCGCTATACAAGACACTAGTGAGGCCCCACCTGGAGTACAGTGTACAGTTCTGGAGACCATCCTACATAAGGACATAGACAGGGTAGAGAAGGTTCAGAGGAGGGCAACAAAGATGGTGCATGGATTGCATCACAAGTCCTATGAAGACAGGTTGAAGGAACTGAACATGTACTCCCTGGAGGAGAGGAGGGAGAGGGATATTAGAGACATACAAGTATCTTACAGGGAGGAACAGGGTGCAGGAAAACACTATTTTAAGTGAAAAGATGTTCCAGGACTAGAGGCATGGGATGAAGTTGGAGGAGGGACGATTCAGAGGAAACATGAGAAAGAATTTCTTCACAGAGACGGTGGTGGACAAGTGGAACACCCTGTCAGAGGAAGTGGTGGGGGCTGAAACAATCACAGGATTTAAGAATGCATGGGATAGACATAAAGGAATTCTGGAGGTCAGGGGTAAGGGGCAACAGACTTCTAGGAAAACAAACTGAACTTACAAGCTCAAGTGGGCAGACTGGGTGGGCCATAGGCCCTTATCTGCCGACACTGTCTATGTATCTATGTATCTATCTATGTTTAATAGCCTGTGTGTATTGAGATATTAATTTAGCTTTATAGATACAAAGGGTTTTCTTGACAGTTATTCCTGCCCAGGAATTCTCTATTTGTGTTATCATATAACTGTGTATTTTCTACAGTATGGGTGGGTGTACAGGTCCGCAGGTTTGGCTGACCACCTTCTTTGGGAGGCAGTATAGCGTAGTGGTTAAGGGCATTGAGCTGCAAACCTGAAGACCTGGGTTTGAATCCTGTCAGCCCCCACTTGCATACTGTGTGACCCTGAGCAAGTCACTTAACGTCCTTGTGCTCCCGGCTCCAGGTCGTACCTGGAAACAAGATCTGGCTTAGTGCATCTTTCCTGGTTAAACAATTTCTCCTTTCCCTTTCTAGCACACTAGTCTATTTAGGCTAGTGATGTGGAGGTGGCCACTGTACAGGTCCAACAAGTGGTTGGATCAGGGTGTGTTGGGACCCAGGGCTGAACCCCTAGGGGGTAGCTCCTGGTTTAGATTAAGTCTCTTAGCCCTTACTAATATTCAACGTAAGAATTATTTCACAATAAATACGGAAAAATTAACAATTTGATCTTAACAGTAAAATGTAATAGCTTGTGGGTTCCTCCACTCATTTTGTGTCTTTTTTTCTTTTCCTTTTGCTTACTGTGATATTCAGGCTAGCATATTAACAGTACATCTGAATATAACATACTTTGATATTATATAGGACATCAGAAAACCATAAAGTTCAAGAAGAGCTATTTAGTGAGTTTGCTACATACAGAGGTTCTGTTAAGAACAGCAGTTTTAAACCCAGAGAGGAAAAAAATAGTCATTAATCGAATATAGCCTTTCCAAACACAAAAAAACTGTCAAAGTACCACACAATACATATAGAGCATGCACTAAAAATGTGCGGGCTTTTGGAAGTTCCCATAACAACCATTTACTATGTTAGGGAACAATGAGAGCAGCTGACATCTATACAGAGCATAACAAAGCAAGAGATGCGAAAGCCAGAGTGGGAGAACAGAGGATTATATATATATATATATATATATATATATATATATATATATACACACACACACACACACACACACACATACTGTATACACACACACATATATATATATATATATATATATATATATATATATGAAAAATATTGTAATGATAGGAGTTTGGCTCTCTCGTAAGGCTTGATAAAATGACTTAAAATGTGTTATCGTATTGGTGGCTATGGATCTGGAAGCATGGCAAATGTAACGTGTAGAAGAGTTTAGTGGTCTCCAAACTACGTTTAACAATTAGAGATATTAGAATTTTTAAATAAGGGAAACATAGAGATATATATATCTATATCTATACAAGGGCTGTTTACTTACAGTATAATTAACTGAAAGTTATTAATACTTAATTTCTTCTTGCCCCTATATACAAAGGTGTGGATCAAGAAGAAGTCAGAGCCTTCTCTTGGTGAGTGTGGTAATTTAAACACCCTAAAAAGAACATTTTAAAAGAATGACAAAAATTCTGTTCACAAAGTTTTATTAGCTTTTAATATGATTTTTTTATGTTTTGACACAATAACTGTTGAAATTAGGCACATATGAAAACTTAATGAATCTATATTGACCCATGCATTCAGCTAAGTGAGCTTACTAAACAGATTAATTTACATACAAATAAAAAAGAAATTATAAAACACAAACTATAATTTTACTTTTTACTCATTATTGGTCTCCTTTTTGTGAAAATATGGGACACTGATATTAGAATGGACTGTCCAAACTAAACATAGGAAACATACTGTTTTGCCAAAAGGTGAGATATTATTCATAATATAATGTGGTAAATTCAAAAAGCAGAATAACAAAAGTTTGGAGTGTTGTGAATGTAATATTTAATTTATATATCAAAGTGGTCTGGAGGTGTACTAATGGAGGTTCAAACAGAGTTACACTGACTGGTGTAGATATTATAGTGGCACGGTAGTGCCACTATAGTTAGGGTTGAGTACCCCATTTAAGGTTAAACTCTGAAATGTTGCACCTTAATAACTTTTCCACTATACAACAGATTTGCCTGAAATTTGGCAGGCACAGAGTGGTACCATAGATCTCTGGATCTGCAAAGTTTCGTAATGGTCGGATATATGGTTGCAGAGCTACATAGCGCAGAAGAATGTGGTAATTACGCATTTTTGCGCATTCTTTGCTCATGCCTACAGGTCGTACGGTCTGCATGTCCAGTCCAAAACCTTCAGGGAAGATGCAGCCAGGGTCCTCGATGTGCCTTTTGAAGATTTTGTGAAAAAATATTAAACGGCTCAAAAGTTATTCAAAAAACAAGTTTCCCATTATAGTCAATGGGAAAAGTTAACAAAAAGTTCGACAGTGTCGCAAATGCAGTTTTTAGTGTCGCAAATGACCCCTGTAGTGTCGCAATCTGCCATCTTGTTTTCAGTTGGTGGTCACAGAAATGCTTGGCATTTAAATTTGGGACCCTCTAGGGACACAATTCTTTTTGTGTTCACCTAGTCGAGCCCTGAGGATGCTAGCCATGTCTTTTTTGGGGGGTTAAACATGCCAGAAATATATTTTTCCACTTGCCACTTCTGGCACTTTCGTGATTTTTTCTTTTTCGCGTAAGTGTCGCAAATCACGACACTATTTTGCGACACTATGCCAAAAACAACAGGAAATCTTTGCCACCCTGCTGCAAAAGAACGGTTTGGTCTTTGGGGCTGAAATTTGGAGGAAAGAAAGCCAAGATCACACATATGTGCCTTTTGGTGGTTTGGTGAGAAAATATTAGAGGGATGCAAAGTTACAGCCCTCCGAAGTTGACAATTTTCGCCATAGGCTAACATTACGGCGTCCACCGCACCTTTAGAGGCCCGTATCTCGAAAACGCTTCAAGATACGGACTTTTCGTCGGAAAATTGCTTAGCCCCCCCCCAGTAGAGGGCTAAGTACAAAACTAGCCAGGAAAGTCGTAAATAATGAGATTTTCATTCTTTTTCTACATCGTACAGTTCCTGAGATATAAGCAATTTAGTATTCCAAGTGTTCATTTTCTGCTCCGAGACCCATTATTATGCATACATTCTTTGTATTCAGTGTGTTTCTGAATGCAGCTTTTGGGGGAAAAAAAGGGTGTGCATTTCCATTACTGTTACAGTTAGCATTTTCGCTTGCATTTCCACAACCATTAGCGTTCCCATTTACGCCATCATGTGCGTTACCCTTTGCGTTTGCATTTGCGCTTGCATTACTGTTAACATTTGCGTTTCCATTACTGTTTTTGTTTGCAATTCCTTTTGCATCACTGTGTGCATTACCATTTGCATTCACATACGCACTTCCATTTGCATTTCTATTTGTATTTGAGTTTCCTTTGGCGTCATCGTTGGTGTTACCGTCAGCGTTTGCGTTTCCAATTGCATTACCGTGACCGTGCGCATTACAATTTGCGTTTCCATACATGCTTGCAATTCTGTTTTCATTAATGTTTGCACTTGTGTTTCTATTACCGTTTGCATTATCAATTTTCATTTGTGTCACCATATACTGTACATTACCGTTTGCGCTTGCGTTTGCGTTACCGTTACTTCACTATTTATAGTGTACATTCTCAAAAAGAAGGGAAATGCATGGCAAAAAAATCCATTTAATGCATCAGTTAGGGTTGTTCCACAGCGACAAAAGCAAGAAAAATCAGGGTTAGGGTTGAAAACCCTAACTGCGCATTCCCCTCACCATACACACATACATGCAAGTACGGAAAGGACCAAGGCAACACAACCAATCACTCACAACCAGCAGCAGGTAACAGGAATAACATACAACTCATGAAACCACACACCCATGCTCCCATCAGGCTGTGGCATGAGGTTGTCACTGCTAACTGTCGTACCGGACATTCCACGCACCACTGAACACATATTGTGCTATGACACTTTCGTGTTTGCGAAAGTATTTTGTGAAAGTATGCTCCTAATGACTGCACATCTTTCCCATCATCCTGCAAGCAAACGGTTGGGTCCTTTAGGCTGACATTTGCAGGGTGGCAAGACCTGGTCCCACAGATGTGCTTTTTCCTGCTATTGTGCTATAATACTTAAGGATTACAAAGTTACACTGTTCCAAAATTGAGCACTTTGCCATAGACTAACATTGCGGTGCCCATGACGCCTTTCGCCACCCATATGTTGAAAACGAAGCGAGGTACACCATTTTCGCTACTGTCAGCTTAGTTCACCTTTATGTGAACTAACCTCGAAGAACAACTTTGTAAATAATGTATCATATCTGAAGTTGGATTTCTCCACTTCCTACAGTGACACAGGTATACACCTCCTGCTGGATGCGTGTGATTGATTGTGTTGCCTTGGTCCTTCCCTTACTTGCATGTATGTGTGTGTGATATTGGTGGGGGTGGGGGGGAATGCGAGTTAGGGTTTTCAACCCTAACACCGAATTTCCTTGCTTTTATCGCTGTGGAACAACCCTAACTGATGCATTAAACGGAGTTTTTTGCCATGAATATACAATATATCTGTGACCTAAATGAAGGCAAATAGAAATTTAGCTTTAGCAGGGCTAACTGCATTCCTCAAATATCTTATCTGTTAATATGAAATATATATATATTTATGTGCATCTGTCCATAGATCCAGAAGAAGTAGTGAATTCACTACAAAACGTTGATATTTTGGTTAATAAATAAATTCTAAAATGTATACCGGTGAGTGGGTCTTTTGTTTCAAGTCTGGTTCAGTTTTGTTTGAGGTTTTTGGAGCACGATCCCTTCTGATGGTTTGATTTTTCTTACAGGAGCAAGGTAAGTCACACTACTTCTCTGTGATTGAATGCAACGAAGCAGCCATGTCAGCTCATGTGTGAGGATTGTGCTGCATGTTGCTCTCAAGCAACTCCTGGTGGTAGCAAATGTGGTAGCATGGTCGGTGGGGTGGGTGTCCACATGCTGCTGTTTGTCCCCTCTAGATCACCACAGTGCACTCATACCCCTGAGGGTGGTGGACAGGGCCATTAAGGGGGAAAAAACTGCTGCACCAATCCATGAAGCTTGGTATAGGATTATCAAGTCAGCAGGCATAATGTCCATTCCCACCCTCACCCACATCACTGCCCCCCCCCCCAACATTTGGAATTACAGTCCTGGCCAGGTTGAGCCACACAGTGGGAGGGGCTTTTCCCTCTGGGTAAGGGATAGCAGACAGTGGTCTGGACCGGCAGCTATGGGGAGGTATGGAGTTCTCCCTGTTAGCAACCCTGCAGAGAGAATGAATGGAAGGAGATGGAGGAGGTATTGAGACAGCAGGGGAAATAACAAAATGTAAAAAACAATGGGGGCATGAACAGCCTCCCCCATTGCGCTGCTTCCAATTACTGCATATGTAAAAGTCTTAGTACTTGGAGGAGCAGTCTCCCTTACTACAATGTCGCAGTGCAAAATAGAGCTGCCAGATGATAGTGGGTGCAGATGGCATGTTCACCCACTAAAACCCTAGTCAGTGACACCCATGGAGGTGTGAACATGGTACTGCACCAGTTGTATGGCGCTATGCCATGCATACAGCTCTGAGGCAGTGGCACTTTCACCGTACTTCCCCCTTCCCGCCCCTTGAGGCCCACTTGTAGGCTGTTCCACCTCCACTTTGTCTTTGTCACCTGCACTGACTCTTGGTGATTCAGTGGTCCTATCCTGCACTCTAATCCCTGCGGAGTTCCTGGCAGCCAGCAGATACCCTGGCCCCTAGCTCTGTTCTCTGACATAATTACTCCGAGTACATCCAGTGATGATTTGGCCCTTGCCTGTTCCTTGATTCCAGAGCACCAAGTACTGACAACCCTACCACTTGCCTATAACAGTCCTACAGACAAGAAGGTTCGCAGAATGCTGCAACAGAGGTTGCATGACAGGGTCATTTGCATAGTGACTTCGGCACCTTTCCCTAGGTGGCTGTAACGTGTTTAGCCACCTTACAGACACAGCTTGTAACGATAGGACATGAGTTAAGGGTCTGATGCTAAGGGGTCAATGCAACCACTAACCGATACGTCTCGTGAGACTACGTATGGGGCCTTTTATGTTTTAAACTGCAGAATAAAATGCTATGTTTCTGTCTCTTCCAAGCACTGAGCACAAGCACACAGTCATGCAATCACTAGCTGAAGTACGTAATTGTACTGCTTTGCTAGTTTGGCTACCAGTGGAGCTGCCCAAGCTGGAACTATCATTTTTCCACAAAAAATATATGACAGCAAAACATTAGGAACTCTATTTTTAAAACAGTTGTTCCACTGATACAGGAGCTATCCTTTGGGAGAACAAAGCCCCATAACGGTTGCCCTGGCTGCCTTATTAATTTATAATGCACTACAGACTTCCATGAGCGATCAGCATCTGTGTAATAGGGATACTTGAAATAGCCAATTCTGAATTGGAATAATCGGATTCCTATCCTCGTTGCGAAATCAGGATTTCCAGAACTGCAGTCTGAAAATCAAAATCCTAATACTGAAATTAGAGGTAAAAAGATGGTTTATTTATTAATTTATTTATTTAACATCAGTTTAACAACCTTTGAGCCAGGGACTCATTTACAAAGGTACCTCGTCAAAAGATTGGACAACATACACTAGACAAGTAGCAGGTCAGCAGTACAGTTCAACAGTATGGTACAGTCAGATTACAGGTATAGGGGGAACATAACAATGAATTAACAGCAGATTCAGATAATCAAGTTCGCGATACAACAGTGAGTTAAGCAGCAAATTCGAATAACAAATTCAGTATAGGCAGCTAAGGGTAGCTAACGAGCGGAGAATCCCTGCGGGGGCTGGCGATGGGGAAGTGCAGCTCAGAGGCTTTGTCAGTAGTAGGGAGGGACAAATTCAGGTACAGCGGCAGGAGTGTGAGTTGAGCAGGTGACTTCTAAGGCTGTATTTAAAACAAGCTAATGAGGGAGCCTCAGTGATGCTAGCAGGGAGGGAGTTGTACCCAGTGGGTGCTCTATGGGGGAAGGTCCTTTGGCCCTGGGAGGTCCTAGCCCTTGGAACGACCAGAGCAGTTTTGAAGGAGCTGCGTGTGCACACCGTGGGGTTAGTACGGTGAACAGAGTTAGCTAGGCCAGGGGGGGAGTGACCATGGAGTGCTTTATAAGTAAGTTGGCAGGTTTGGAACATGAGGCATTCATCAAGGTTGAGTATGGTGGCCATGGAGTACAGTAGACAGGTGTGGGTGAGGCGATGGGCACTGGTAATAAGTCGGCATGCCTTGTCGAGCGTAAGGCGTACCTTGCGGAGGGCAGTTGGGTCTGCTGCGCCATAGACCGGAAGGCCATAGTCAATTATGGATAGAACCGAGGAGGTGACTGCCAGGTGAAGAGTGTCAGTGGGGAGGCAGTTTTTGTGTCGGTAGAGGATACCCAAACGCGCGTTGGAGGCAGTGGTCAGGGCAGAGATATGGTTATGGAAGGTAAGGGCAGAGTCAGAGATTATGCCAAGGTATTTATAGGATTGTACAAGTTCTACAGGGAGATTATGGGTGGAGTGGACAGTGAGAGGAAAGTTGCTGGACTTATTTTGGGGGTGAGTGAAGAGCATGGATTTGGTTTTCTTGAGGTTGATGACGAGACGGCGCTCAGAGAACCATGTCTCCACAGAGTTGAAGGCAGTTTGAAGGGAGTTCTGGAGTGCGACAGGGTTACTGTCAGAGGCAAAGAGTACTGCGTCATCGGCATAGAGTAGGACATTTCCTGCACACATGTTGGGCAGAGAGTTGAGATAGAGGGAGAAGAGTAAAGGACCGAGGATGGAGCCCTGGGGGACTCCTGAGTGGATAGGGCAGGTGCTAGAGAGGGTGGCACCCACCTTCACACGTTGGGAGCGGTCGGACAAGTAGCTGGCGCACCATGAGACTGGACCGGTGGCAAAGCCCACACAGGCAAGAGTAGCTAACAGGAGAGGATGCGAGACAGTATCAAAGGCTTTTGATAAGTCGATAAATACTGCACCTGCGAGGGAGCCCGCATCCAGAGCGGAGTGAAGGAAGTTAGCAAATTCCAGGAGTGCAGTATTGGTGCTATGACCTGCTCTGAACCCATGCTGCTCAGGGCAAAGGACATCATACTTAGAGAGGTAATCTGAGATTTGGACAGCTACAATTTTCTCTAAGGCCTTAGAGAGGGGAGAGAGGATAGAAATAGGCCAGAAGTTACCAGCAAGCGTCCTGTCACCACCCTTGTGTATTGGGGTAACAGTGGCGACCCTCCAGACGGCGGGGAATTGCCCTAGGCAGAGGGACTTATTAAAGAGGCAGGTGATAGGTGAGATGACCTGATCCAGGACCTGTCGTAGGAGGCAGGGATCAAGAGAGTCATTACCAATAGTATTGCACTTTAGAGCTTTAAGCAGGTAAGGCCTGACTTCTTGAGTGGTGACACAGCGAAGGTGAAAAGGAGGGTGAGAGAGGGGAGGGGCGTGCAAGGGAGGAGAGGGGGACTGAAGAAATTGCCAGGGAGCACTGAGCTAAGGTCTGTAAAAGAATTATTGAGGTGGGTAGCAATGAGGGCAGGGTCTGCAGAGATAGTCCCATTGATGTCAAGGAGCGATGGTGGAGGTGGCGTGCACCACCATTTAGCTGCTTCACATTGTCCCAGAAGGACCTGGGTTCCCCCATGAGGAGGTAAGGGAGGCTTGGTAGTACTTGGCCTTAGCTTTGCGGATGGCCCAAGTACACTTATTTCGGGCAGCTGCGTAGGCCTGTCTGTCTGCGGGTGCCAGTTTCAACAGCGATGTGCCATAAGTTATCCCGCTGCCTAAGAAGAGTGCGTAAGGCAGGGGTGTGTCTAACTTTGGATCTCAGAGAAGTTAAGGGTGCAAAGATGTCACAGGCAGAGTTAAAGGTTCGGACAAAGAAGGCAAGAGCCTTGTCAATGTCAGGGGAGTTTAAAAGCGGGGACCAGTCAGTGCAGCCAAGGTAGTGTTGTAGGTCTTTCAGCCCACCAGGTCTTAGACGTCGGCGATGAGTTGTATGAACAGCAGACTTAGGCAGGGAGGTAATCCAGTCGAAGAGAACCGGAGAGTGGTCACTAAGGCAGTCTGGGAGGATTTGAAGGTTGTGGACGCGGGATGGCCTGTTGGTGAGGACCACGTCCAGGAGAGTGCTAGTTCCCTACTAGGATTTATTCTAGTAGGCTGAGAGACTAGTTGGGTAAGATCAATAGCAGCAAAAGCCTCACGGGAGGCAGAGGATGTAAGGGCTAAAGCCAGTTGATTTCAGATCACCAACCAGAATCCGATCAGATGAGCAGGGTAGGGAGGAGAGATAGTCAATTAGAGGGCCCAGTGACAGCGCTTGGTTTTTTGGGGGTATGTAGGCGGCAGTCAGGTAGACCGGACCCCTGGTGGGGTCAGGTGAAAATTTTAGAGTTAGGACCTGGGCGTTATGGTCAAGGATAGGGGGAGGAAGGGTTAAGCCAGAGATGGTGTCATAGGTATACATAGAAAATTAGGATTTAGGACTCCAGTACTAATTCTGTGGTCTTTATCAAAATTAAATCTAATTTGGAATCAGACATTATGAATTTCTGATGGAATCCTATTAGATCTAAATCCGCTTATTCCGAGCATGCCTGTTATATACTGTGGATCAGGTTCTGCTGAAAGCAACATAGGGCTAATGTACGGTCATCAGACAACAACCACGCTGTATTCACTTTGAGAGGTTACCATGGCAACTGAGTAATCCTAGCGAGCCAAGCTCGAGAGGTTTACAGTTGCCATGGTAACCTCTCAAAGTGAATTCAGCAAGGTTGTTAACTGATAACCATACATGGTCTTGTATAGTGTGTGATCAACAGTTACTTAAGAGCTGGCTATTTTACATCTGCAGGCACCGCTGTATTATTAAAGCAAATATGCCCTTACTTTGACTAAACTGCTCGACGCTGTTCACCCTCTCACCATGGCCGTTTCTCAGTGTCTTAGATAAAATATAAAATGCAGAAACTCTAGTGCTCCGAGATGGATTTGGCAGTTTCCCTGCAACTCCAGGACAATGTTTATGCGTTTTCCTGCAGATTACATTACTGCACCCATGCTGTGTTAACGTTCAACTGCTGGCACCCCCTGTCACTCCTCCCTCCACTTTGACCTTGTTTCTCGATCTCAGAGTGGAGGGAGGAGTGGCAGAATGTATGTGGTGTGGTGACTTACAAAGGATAGCAGACGCAGAGATTTAGAAATGATCCGGGATCACCGAACCCCTCACTGAACTGGGATTTACTTTTTTTTTGAGGTACCGTTCTACCACCAGGATTATTAAATACGGGGGAGGGGGACTTCTAGTAGCGTGCATGCGCAGATCATTTCAGGTTGTTAGACCATCAATGTGACGTACCATCAATGGGTTAACAACATCATTACGTCATATCGATGATACAACAAATCTGTAAAAAGATAGATTTTTGAGGATAACAACATTCCACCATACATTATAATGATTTCTGCCAATACTGATCAGCTTCCTGAATGAAAAATCAATGATCTGCAGCCAGTGGCATTCATAGATGGCTTGTAGGGAGAATGAGGGGGAGTTGAAAATGTATATCAAGTGGACTAGCAACTGGGACAAACATATTAACGTGGCAACTCTTTGTAAGAAGTTAAAGAGGAACCTGCCATCTCCTACCCACAGTAAATAAAATCACAGCATCAGCAGAATTCAGCTGCACCCCATTCCAAACAATTCTGGATTGCAAGCTATTCTGTTGTTTATTAAAGGGACACTGTTACCCCCTCAGGCAGCAAAGTGTCCCTAGTTGGAAAAACAAATGTTACGCTTGTTCACATTCTGAGGGGATTCCTGATGTAGCTAGTAGTTTGAGTCTGATTTTTCTTTTCTTTTTAAAAGTGAAGAACAGGCTGCCCACCATACTGGTGTTACCACACACCAACATTTTTGTTTACATTCCTTGATCAACTCTCAGTGCATCTTTCCTGGACTTGGGAACATCCCTAACACAGTCTAATCTCTCATAATGCAGTGGGAGTAGAGAAACCTATTGCATCATGAGTGACTGCACTGCTTTGGGGTGTTTCCAATGTTCAGGAAGTACACAATAAGAGTAGATCAAGAATTTAAAGCAAACAAGGTTGGGTATAACTATACTAGGGTTGCCACCTGTCAGGTTTTTTACCTGATGATCAGGTTTTCAGGGTCCCTATCAGGTAATTTGGTTTTGCTCTGTGCTGGTCAGGTTTTTGGACCATTTTGAGTGCTCACATGCTTTTGAAACAGATTTTGTCATCTTATTCATTGTTTCAGCCATATGTCCAGGTTACAAGTTCCGCTGTCAATATAGCCTTTTGTTTGTGAAAGCTGTTATCCTGGGAGGTGTAAAGTATGGCCATTAACACCATTAGCACTTACTTAACTTAATTTTTTGCACTGCATCTTAATGTGGCATAACAGCAAAGCTGCCCCCACCTTTTGTAACAACACAGCCAGTTGTCTTCTACTTTCATACATTTTCATCTCAAACAGAATTTAGGCATTTTAAATGTTTTAAATTATTTTTTTCCTCAAGAAAAAAGTATGGTCACCACTTTGACTTTGAAATAGTACTGTGGACATGAAAAGGAAATGGAGACAGAAAAATATATAAAGTACACACATTATAGGAAACAATTTCTTTATTATATACCATGTGTACTGTTGTATGCTATTTGCAGTATTTCCCTTGTCTCCCCCCAGATCATATCTGCAAATGAGATTTATTTTATCTCTGTATGTTTATCTGGTAAACCAATGTTAATAAATAAATACACACATAAGTAAATAAATAACTAAGAAGAACCTGGGGAAGTAATTTTAACAGGTACAGTACAGTATCTTAACATTTTTGTTGAATTACTGTTTTGAGAGTTGTCTTTTATTGATATAACAAATGGCTTTCTAAGAGGAGTAATGCATGATGAGTCATGAAAAGGGGTGGGGCTGGGGCGGAGTTTAGGATCTGGTTTTTGCCTCATCCAAAGGTGGTAACCCTAAACTATACATTAGTGTAGCCCCCCCAAATTAGGAGTTTACCTAAAGTGTCTCCCTGGGCTCTGCTAATGCCCACTGCCAGGAAGGTGTCCTTCAAGAATGATAAATCTGCTGACGCTGAAGGTTGAGGCACTGGACGTCACACTTCGCGCAATGCTGGTGACCCAGGTTCAGGAATGGACTTGGGGTGTCGTGGTGCCAGCAGGATCGAGCATTGGCTCTCCTCTCCTGAGTAGGTGAGTCGCCCGTCCATAGTCCTGCTGTCACTGGATGGAGGTCTGGTGGCAGGCACAGGCGGTAACGGGGGACTGGTAGTGGGGCGTCCCATAGGGCATGGCATGCGCATGCCTCCACATGTGTGTGTCGCATCGAGATATGCAGGATTGGGACCGGGAAGAAAACAGACAAAAGGCAACAAAGTACTTATGGAAAAAGATTGATAAATCCATGGTTGTTGGTGTTACCTGTTGATCTGCGTGACAGTACTATGCCAGTGTCTCTGCACAGTCCCTTTAAGAGCTCCAGCATTGTGTATATTGTAAATTGCCTGGGCTGGGTCCGAGTGTTTTGAAGCTCGCAACCAGCCAGGCATTTCTCTAATTTACTCCACTCTGCTGTCGCTAACAAAGCAGAGGGAGCCCTACATGGTAATTGTAATATTTACTTCCAGCTCATTACTGCTTTTAAATTAGAGCCAGTTGTTTAACCTGCCTTCTTTGCAGTGTACACTCCCCATTGGGAGCTGCCATGTAAGGTCCGGGACTTCCAGGATTTAACCAATCAGGACACAGGGGACCTCAAGGGGTCCTTAATATGGTGGCTTATGTGTAAGATTGTAATTTTTGTAGTTTTTCAGGTTGGCGCCTAAACTGACAAATGGGAGCACCAGAACTGTGACTGATAGCTCCCCTAGCAAACCGAAATCCGTAGAAACTGGACTACTCCCAGAACTGATAGAAAAAAAAAGGGTTCAGTTGTTTCTGGAGTGCTGAGAGAAAGCAGCTCGAGCCGTCGAAAAGCAGCTCCTGAGAAGAGCTGAAAAGAAACAGCAGGGGAAAGGCCAGACTTGCCTCCCTGTTGTATTTAAAGTATCAGACAGCCTAAAAGCAAGAAAGAGACTCCAGTGAAAGTGGTATTTCAGTTTGAGACTCCCATAAGCAGGAGCTTTTGCTTTGTGACTGTGAGTTTTGCCACAGAAAGCGACTGCCTTGTCTTTTATGGTTCACTTCGATCCTAAAAGGGATCGATCTTCAGAAACTGCCTTCCTGCAGACTGAAGGGTGGCTCAGCAAGTCGGCTGAGATTGTAACCGGCAAGAGAACCAAAGAAGAAAAGAGAAAGTTTAATACTTCTTCAGTTAGATGTGTTGAGGCCTGCTTTGTGTGAACAGACTGTAAACCAGGGACTCCTGTTTGCCAGAAAGGAGCCAGCCTTACACAGCAACCAATTTGCCTACCAACTTGAGGTTTCTCTAGCAGAAGAACTAACCATTCCTGAGACACTTTTCTGCATTTGGGCCCATGCCCATCTTGCCTCATGCCCCTTGTTTCTGTACCAGCTACAGCTTTTCGTCGAGAGACCAGATCTAGGGAATCAGCCACTGTGCAGTAAATCACTGCAGGCTGCAGCCACCTACAGCGCAAGGCCATGAAGAAAAGGTGAGTCATGATGGCCGAGGTCCCCACCAGCTTCCAGACGCAGCACTAGGTCTTCATTTCGCCAACCTTGTTGTCTGCCAAATTGGGTACAGTGAGCACAACCAGGGTAGTTCTCCGCAACAAATGGCTGTGTTGAATCTGTAATCTTAATGTCCTTACATGAACTGTAACTTGTCTGATTTGTACAATGTCGTTTTATGTACTTAAATCTGTTATTCCTGTACTCTCCCGGGTCGTACCTGAAAATAGGCAATTGTCTTGTCTAGTGTACTCTCTTGTCTAGTGTACTTACCTGGTTAAAAAAAGCTAAATAAATAAATGGTACCATCTGATTGTGTTCAGCCAGTGTTGAAGTGTTTCAATAGACTAAGCCAACTAGCCACAGATACAAACAACTTAATCTGTTTTGCATTGCCAATGTTTAATTGTTGTCTCCATCAAGGGCCCCAACAACAGCTGCAATGCCGGCAACCCTGGGCATTGTTCTGGCATGCCAGCATCACACTCTGGGTACCCAGTAGTTGTTAGACCAGTGATGCACAACATACGACCCAAGGGCCACAAACGGCCCTCACAGCAGCTGTCTGTGGCCTCCAAGGACCTAGCAGCTTCCCCTTGCAGCCTTTGTTTATTTGATTTTTGTTTTTAGTTTTAGTAACATGTGGATAGATAGATATATATTTTTTTTATTTATTTAGTGATTCAGAAAAAAACTTTGAGCACAAGCTGTTTTACAAAGTTTCCACGTCATAGATTGCAAAACAAAGTACAGTAGGAGAAAGCAAAGGTACATTACAATGAACGATACAGCATGGATTCAGAACTTACAGAATAACTCAAAACATAGGTACAAGTTAAATAACAAGAAAAACACTTTATGGGGGGGATAAGCACCCACAAACTGCCTTGTCAGTAGTTCAGAGGGATGAGGATAGCTGGCAGTGGGTGAAGAAGGGAGGTATGAGAGAGAGAGAGAGGCAAGTACTGCGGTGGGGGTGAGAGGGTGGGGGGAAGAGGATGATAAGGTATAGGGAGAAATGGTGGGGAGAGGGGAGGCTGAGCGGAGAGGACATGCTAGAGTAAAATGGTGGGGTGTGAGAGGGCATGGTCAGGCAGGCAGCATTAGTACTGACTGTTTGGGAAACTCATGGGACTGCGAGTTGGGGGAGGGGGAAAGGGTGGCAGGTGCTGAAGGAGCATGACACAAACTGATAGCTGGGGCAAGTCATGAGAAGGGACAGAGGGAGGGGGGTACCTGAGACCTGCCTAGTGCTTGCTAGGGGGCAAAGAGAGCAGGTTGACTGCTGTGGACATTGCCTACCTAGACTTTAGCAAGGCATTTGACACAGTCCCACACAAAATATTAATACACAAGTTAGCCAGCCTGGGAGTGGGTCCTAAGATGACAGCCTGGGTAAAGAATTGGCTGGAGAATAGGACACAGAGATAATAGTAAATGGAGTCCACTCAGAAGAAAGGGGGGTTACTAGTGGGGTACCGCAGGGTTCAGTATTAGGACTGGTCCTCTTCAATGTCTTTATAAGCGACATTGCAGAGGACTGGAAGGAAAAGTAAGTCTTTTGCAGATGACACAAAGATCTGCAACAGAGTTGATGCACAAGATGGGGTGGAAAAGGATGAGAAGGGACTTGGCAAGGTTAGAGGAATGGCCAAATGTATGGCAGCTTATATTCAATGCTAAGAAGTGCAGGTAATGCACCTGGGAAACAAAACCCAGGGAAGAGTACACAATGGGGGTGAGATACTAACAACAACAAAAATGGAAAGGGACCTGGGGGTAGTCATATCAGATGACCTAAAGGTGGGCAAGCAATGTGAGAGGGCAGCAAGGAGGGCTGGGGGGATACTGGGATGCATAGGGAGAGGCATCACCAGTAGAAAACAGGAAGTTATTATCCCTCTGTACAGACAGCTGGTGAGACCCCATCTGGAGTACTGCGTGCAGTTCTGGAGACCCAATCTCCGCAAAGACATAGACAGGATGGAAGCTGTCCAGAGGAGGGCAACTAAAATGGTACAGGGTCTGCACCGGAAGACATATGAAGAGAGACTTAAGGAACTTAATATGTATAGCCTCGAGGAAAGGAGGGACATGATAGAAACTTTCAAGTACCTCAAGGGAATCAACAAAGTCCAAGAGAGTAGCATCTTTCAAAAAAAGAGGTGTGCAAGAACAAGGGGGCACAATTTGAAGATGGGGGCAGCTCAGAGGTAATTTAAGGAAGTATTTTTTCACAGAGAGGGTTGTGGATGCATGGAACGGCCTTCCGGAGGAGGTTGTGGGGTCAAAAACAGTGGTGGAATTCAAGCATGCATGGGACAGTCATAAGGCAATTCTAGGGGGTTGGGGTAGGAAGAAGTAGGCTGCTGGTTAACTAGGATCTGCAGCTTATCTATTAGGTAGGGAAATGGGCAGACTGGGTGGGCCAAGCGGTCCTTATCTGCCGTCAAATTCTATGTTTCTGTGTTTCTATGACTTAGGGGCAGGTGCACTTAAAGAGTGTTATTAGGTGCTGTTTGAGGTCAGTTTTGAATTGTGCCAGACAATTGGTGGCCAAGAGGTTCCCAGGAAGTTCATTCATCCATGGGGGGGCCTGGTAGGCAAATGCACGTTGCCCGAGTGAGAAGCAACTGAAGGGGATCACCAAGGCCCTTCTAGTCCTCCCTCTGGTGACCTGTAATGAGTTGGCCACCTTGATCAAACTGCCTACACAAGGTGGTGTTTTGCCCAATAGAGCCTTCTTCCCTAGGATGCAAGTCTGGAATTTGTCCCTGTTTCTTAATAACAGCCAATTTGCATGTTCATACAAGAGTACAGGTGTGAGTGCCACACTCAGCATCCGGGGTGAGTCTGCAGGCTTTGTTGAGTGCAGTCTGAGCCCTCTTGAGTGCTGTATCTATTGCCGGCCCATAAACCACTAGCCCATAGTCAATAATAGATATAACTGAGCTGTGGACTGAGAGGTGGAGGGCAACCAGAGAGAAATATTGCCTGTGCCTGTACAGGACACCAATCTTGGTATTGACTGTCTTGACCAGAGAGTCAATACGTTGCGCAAACGTGAGGGTATCATCTATTATGACCCCCAGATACTTGAACAAGTGAACTTGTTCCAGCGGCTCACTGCATGAGTGGGAGATGATGAGGGGGTGGTGCTTATTTTTGTTGTGGTGGCTGAACATAAGCAAGGCCTTGGTCTTCTTGTAGTTTACTAGCAATTTATGACTACAGAACCAGTCCTCGAGTTTGGAGAAGGAGTTCTGCAGCTCAGATTGTAGGGCAGCGTGAGATGTGCTGCTGCTCAGAAGCACAGCATCGTCTGCATATAATATGAGTTTGGTGTCGCAGGCTGTGGGAAGGTCATTTAAGAAGAGGCTGAAGAGTAGAGGCCCCAGTATTGATCCCTGGGGTACCCCTAATGATACCTCTCTTGCACGGGATACTGTTTGCCCAATTTTGACACACTGATTTCTCTGTATCAGGTAGTCTTGGAACCAACAAATGGCATTGGGCACCACACCCATGCTTCGCAGTTGGGTCAGCAATAGGGGGTGGTTGACTGTATCGAAGGCTTTGTGAGGTCAATAAAGACAGACCCCACCAGTTTACCTTCATCCAGGGCCTTATGTGCATAGTTTGTACAGTCCAGCAGAGCAGTGGTGGTACTGTGATTTTGTCTGAAGCCATGCTGGTTGGGGCACAATAGATTATACTTATTGAAGTAGTCGACGAGTTGACCTGCCACAATCTTTTCCAGTACCTTGGACGGGGGGGAAATGATCGAGATGGGTCTATAGTTGGCTATCAGAGACTTGTCACCTCCTTTATGCACTGGCATAATTAGGGCCTGCTTCCAAACTGCCGGGAACTGGGCCTGGGCCAGGGACTTATTGTACAGCGTGGTAATGGGCACTATAAGAATGTCCAGGGTGATAGATAGATAGATAGATGTTTTGATTTATTTTATGTGTACATTTAATAATATCCTGCTGGACATTTGTCACCTTGGGCCGTTTTACAGTGGCCCTTGACCCTCGTCCTTGACTCAAGTTTTCAGTCTGGCCCTCCACAAAAAAAAGTTGTGCACCACTGTGTTAGACTGTTTAATACAGGGACTTAATTGATTGCATGCAAAGTAACCTGTCTCCGTACAGCAAAGTAATAATGTATCTAAATTTTCGCCCCCTCCTTATTCAGGTCCCCTTAATAAATCTGCTTTACTGTTTTACTGTTAAGCTGGTTTGTGAGCATATCATTGCCTGGTATAAGGTTACTGAAACCTGGGTAAAGTATTTAAATATGCATGCTTGCATTTGAAACTGTCATTTACGGGGGGTCCAGGGTGTTAGCCACAAGACCAAACCCTGGTGGTAAGTGCAAGGCGTGTGAGCATACTATTAATGCTTGTTGCAAACTGTCTATTAAATGCTGAAACTGGTTAGTGCCAATTCAAAGGTACAAGGTCACTAAGTGGGATTGTGGGTGGCTATAGCTTCCCAGAGAGGGCTGTACCAAGCTAGATAAATACCCACAAAAGCACTACTGTGGGTGGAGGCACCAAAATATTGTGTTTACTGCAGGCAGGGCCCCCCGGTACCTGCTAATTCTGAACCCAGGCCCCTCAGCCTGTACTTAGGCAAGCAGGCAGGGGTAGTAGCCCTTGGTATAATAGCGTCAGGGTTACATTAGCATGCATTTCAGTTCTGCTAAGCAAGGAGGTAGATCAAATAACCAGCAACATCAATGAATTTAAGACAAGGTAAACAATCATAAAATGTGGGGTTTTAACTAGAATTATAAAATGGTCAGTGCCAGTTCTGGATTCTGGTGATTTTTAATTCAAATTTCTTTGGACTGGTTTGCATTCGACTTCTGCCAAGTCAGACAGTGAGTTTGTAACTAGTGGCATAACTTATTCTTTAAGTTGTTAAAACTGAGCCATTTTAAGTTGCCACTTAAAAAAGTTAACCTTGATAACAATAATGGGATGATTGCAATTATTTCTAGCTCAAAGCTTCTGGCTAAGAATTCCATCAAAATGAACCAACAGCCAAGTGAAGACTACAATTCTGTAGCTTTGGCGGCCTCTGCTGGCAGAACTGTCTGAGTGCAGAGGATGGAGATGATGAATGCCAGACCATAGAAACATAGAAACATAGAAGTTGACGGCAGATAAGGACCGCAAGGCCCATCCAGTCTGCCCATTTCTTTTTCTACCTTATAAATGTACCATCGGCCTTTGCTCTGTCAGTGACCTATCTATTCATAGTCATTTGTATTGCTCCCTTATGCCTATCCCATGCCTGTTTGAAGCCCTGCACTGTATTCATAGCCACCACTTCTTGTGGTAAGCCATTCCATGCATCTACCACCCTTTCTGTGAAAAAATTTCCTCACAATCCCCTTAATCGCCTCCTCCCTAATCTCATGCTGTGTCCTCTTGTCCTGCTATTTTTCTTATATTTAAACATGTTAGACTCTTTCACCTTGTTTATGCCCTTAAGGTGTTTAAATGTCTCGATCATATCACCTCTCTCCTCCTTTGCTCAAGGGTATACATACTGAGCTCCGTTAATCTGTCCTTATATGTCTTCTGATGCAGTCCCTGCACCATTTTGGTTGCCCTTCTCTGGACTGCCTCAATTTGGTTAATGTCCTTGTGAAGGTGTGGCCTCCAATACTGCACGCAGTACTCCAGATGGGGCTCAACCAATGTCTTGTACAGAGGATTATTACCTCCCTCTTACGACTTGTGATACCCCTACTAATACACCCTAACACCCCCTAGCCTTACCTACTGCTTTAGAGGTCTGTTTGATGATTTTAGGTCATCAGTGATGATGATGCCCAAGTCTCTTTCTTCCTTTGTGACTGCTAGCAACTCCTCCCAGCCTATAAGTGGCTTCAGGTTTCTCTTCCCTATGTGCATGATTTTGCACTTCTTTGCATTAAATCCCAGTTGCCACTCTTCTGACCATTCTGCTAGTTTATCCAGATCTCTTCTCATTCTGCCCACCCCATCTGGATCATCTACTCTGTTGCAGATCTTGGTGTCATCTGCAAACAGACAAGCCTTACCCTCTAGTCCATCTCAGGTCACTAATGAAGATGTTGAATAGGACTGGCCCCAGGACTGATCCCTGAGGTACCCACTGTGACTTGCATCTCTTCTGACTGATACTACCACCACCACTCTCTGTTTTCTGCCAGTCAACCAGTTTGCCACCCAGTTGACCAACTTCTGACCCACCCCGAGCCTACCTAGCTTATTTATCAATCTTCTATGTGGAACAGTGTCAAAAGCTTTGCTGAAGTCAAGGTAGGCGACATCAACTGCTCCCCTTGGTCCACCACTCTGGTTACCCAGTCAAAAAATCTATGAGATTAGTTTGACAGGACCTTCCTTTGTAAACCCATGCTGTCTTGGATCCTGTGCCCTATGGATTCCAGGTGTTGCACTATCCTTTCCTTAAGGAGTGCCTCCATAATCTTGCCCACTACTGAGGTAAGACTGACCGGTCTGTAGTTCCCCGCCTCCTCCCTGCTACCACTCTTGTGGGAGGATCACATGAGCCTTTCTCCAGTCTTCTGGGACCTCTCCTGTGCTCAGAGACTCACTAAACAATTCTGCTAATGGCTCTGCTAGTTCCTCCTTTAGCTCCTTAAGTACCCTGGGATGTATGCCATCAGGTCCCATTGCCTTATCCACCCTGAGCTTAGCAAGCTCTTGTAGACCCTTTCTTTGTGAAGGGAGTAGTGCTCACCTCCCTCCCCTGTGTCCATGATGCTGAGCTGTGGGCCCTGCCCTACCTTCTCTTCAGTAAATACTGAGCAAAAGTATCTATTTAGGATAGATGCCTTTACAGGTCCTCCTCCTCACATGCTCCCTTTTCTCCATTAAGCTTAGCATCCCCTCTGACTTTCTCCTTTCACTAATGTATCTATAGAAAGTCTTGTCACCTTCTTTTACTGTTCGTGCTAGTGTTTCCTCAGTTTGGGACTTTGCCTGCCTTACTGCCTTACCTGCTTCCCTTAGGCAGTTTGGTATGCCTCCTATCTTCATCCCGCTGTGTTCCCTTATATTTTCTGAAGGCCAGCCTTTTGGCTCTGACCTTTCTGCTACTATATTTGAGAACCAAAGTGGTTTCCTTCTTCTTTTGCACTTCCTTTTCTGTCTAACACAATGGGATGTTGCTTCAAGTATTGTATCCTTAATGCTTGCCCACTTTTGCCTGTACCTCCTCACCTGTGTTTCTTTTTGCCAGGGCTAGCTTAACTCTGTTGGCCATCTTATCAAAGTCAGCCCTCTGAAGTCCCATATTTTGCCTTGGAATGGGATGATTTAGATGTAGTAGCCAAATTGAACCATACCATGTGATGGTCACTGGCCCCAGGTGACCTTCTACCTGGAGATCTGTGATCCTTCTTTGTTAGTCAGTACTAGATCTAGGATAGCCCTGTCTCTGTGGGTTGCTGTACCAGTTGTTTGAGGCCCTCCCTGCAGGGAATCCACTATGAGTCTAGTTCTGGCAGATGTTCCTGCTGGTATTGACCAATCTGTATCTGGCATGATGAAGCTCCCATTATCAGAACCTCCCTTTAGCTGTCATGTTTTGTATATCTTCTAACAGTAATGTGTCTATGTCCTCCCTCTGGTCTGGGGCCTGTAGACAACCCCAGTTCTTATGGCTGTCCCATTACCTGTTTCCAGGGTGACCCACAGTTCTTCTGGCTCCTTATGTGTATTCTGAATTTCTGTAGCTTTGATATTTTCATTAACATACAGGGCCACCTCCCCTTTTTTGCACTCGTCTCTTCTGAACAATACATATCCAGGTACTGAAGTCTCCCAAGTGTGGTTACTGGTAAACCACGTCTCACTAATTGCTACTATGTCCAGTTTAGCCTCTGACATTATTGCCTGCAGGTCTGGGATCTTATTTCCAGGCTGTGAGCATTTGTATATGATTTTCCATGGCATGATTTTGGTGTGTTAGTTGTTGGGTGAAGTTTGGCATTACCCCTGTGCATCGTATGGGGAGACCAACCTTTTTCTTACCCGCAGGATGCAAATGAATGGCAAACACGCTGGAATTCCTGTTTGACCACTAGCTGAGGGGAGGGTGTTCTTCCCATTCGATGCATGGGGTGCTGCACCCTCTCCCCATTTGCTAGTTTAAATATTCTGCAAAGACGCCAAACTTCTGCCCCAATGCACTGACTCCTCTTTAGTCAGATGCAGTCCATCAAATTTAAAGAACTTTCGCTCCCAGAACTGTTGCCAGTTCCCTACAAATCTGTGTCCTTTTTCCTGGCACAGTCCTGCAGCCACGTGTTTAGCTCCCTATCTCCTTCTCTGACCTTCGTCCATCTGCTCCCTTCTCCCAGACTGGCAGGATCTCAGAGAAGGAGATGCCGACAGAATAGATGATAGTTTGTCACCCAGCCTAGTCAGGTGTTCACGGTCTCCACAACTGACCGGGTTGGCGAGATCATTAGTCCCTATGTGTACTAGGACATCACGTTTTCTCCTGCTTTGTGAACAATTTTAGCAATGCGGTCAGTGTCTCTCCATGCTGATGTACCTGGAGACATCTGACCATCACCCTGGCTGGAGATGGGTATCAACTCCCGAATCATGGAGTCTCCTATGATCAAGATTTTTGGATTTCCTTTCCCTTGTTTAGTTTTGGTTCCTGATTTGGGTGAGTATTGTTGTGCTAGCTCCTGTGCGCAGTGTCCTCTTGCAGTGTCTTCTGCCTCTTTATTTGATTTCAGAGATAGAGGCAGATACCTGTTTGTAGTGTTTATATGGTTTTGGAGGTAATGTTGGAGAGCAGAGAGTGATGGGGCACCTGATTTGCTCCTCCTAACCACCTGCCAACCTCCTGGACCAACTACCCTCTCTGGTCGAGGTTTTTCTGTTGGATGCTGGGGAAATGGCGGTGGTTCTTATAATATATTTCCTCTTCAATATGAAATTTGAGGCGTGCAATCTCTGCCCATGCTGCCCGGGCTGAGACCTAAGATCTCCAAAGGCCCAGCATGTAGGACAGTGTCCTAAATCCTGTAAGACTGTCCTTCTGAAAATTGTTCACAGTACCTACAGTTAATGAAATCCATTCCAAATAAGTTGCTGGGTTTGTAACCTAGTCAGAGTAATTAGAAGGAAAAAAAAATGCAAGTAATGGTTTAATTGTGCTTTGTTTAACTTGTTATAACAAGTTAAATTACTAGTGCCCTGTAAATGAGATCACCTTGTGGAGGCCCCACTGATCCGCCCCTTCCTGTTCTACCAGAAATACTACCAGTCAGATGAGCCAGTCTTATCACTTTAGATTCAAGTTCCAAAGCAGAAGAACCTGCAAAGTGCCAAGAATTGTGGAAATAAGTTCCAACTAATTTAATAACACTGCTAATTAAAGCAGCAGTAATTTGTTAGTCGGCCAAAAAATGTCATCATACAATTTTTAGCAAAAATGTATTTCTACTAGCCATAGATTCATCCTTGGTGTATTTTTAATGTTCTCAGATATTTTTAAACAGCTTTTATAGCTAATTTTGTAAATAATAACTCCAGTCATTAAAGATGGCAGCCACTCACATTTTTAACACATCTCTTCTGTTGAAGTTACCTGTTGAATGTACATACTAGAGTCAGACGGTAGAAGTATTATTGTGGTGCTACCACAAACTGCTGATAACAAAAAGCACAGCACTGTACCAAGATATTCATTTTTTGTCATGGCAGGCCTGGCACAGGGTGACAATATTTAAAAGTTCAAAATCCCATGGCCCAGATATTCAAAGAGTTGAGCCATGCGCCAATAGGAGTTAGCATCGCGCAGTCCAAAATTAGCGACCTGCGATGTTCAGCAGGAAGCGGTTGTGCCTCGGAAATCATGCTGAGCAACAGCGTAATGATAATGAAGGCATGTGCCCGAGAGGGAGAACCATGCATAAACTGCACAGCCGATATTCAGCCGGGCTGTGCAGAGTCCTCTGGCGCAACCCTACCTCGCCTGCACAAATTACCCGAAAAAAGGTGAATGAGCTGAGGGCACCCACAGGTGAGCTACCGCATTGCAGGCGCAACACAGCAGCTGCCACCTGTGGGTGGCCCTCGACTCATTCCCGTCGCACCTGGTACGCCCCCCATGCCCCAATCGCGGGCATCAGTACCCAAAGTCCAATATCACTGGTGGTCCAGTGGACGAGGACCCCCCACCCACCCCCACGGGCCCCACCACCCGTTCTCCCCGTCAGCGGTGGCGGCAGCACCCCACCCGCCTGCCCCGCCGACTGACAGCTCGATGGCTGCGCATGCCCATTGGTTCAGGCATGAGCCAATGGGCGTGCAGCCCTGCCAGTACTAATCAGTCCAGATATGTGAATGAATTCATTCACATATCTGGACGACTAGTCTGGCATGGGCTGCTGCCCATTGGCTCATGCTCTGAACCAATGGGCGGCAGCCTATACAACTGTCAGGTGGCGGGCGGCAAGCGGGTGGTGTGCCACCCGCTGGCTGACGGGGGAGCGGGGTGGTGGGGATCCATGGGCGGGTGGGGTGGGGGACCACCAGATCACCAGGGATTTCAGACTTGGGGGTGAGGAATGCCGCCCGCGATCAGGCTCCGCTTGGTCCACTGGACCACCAGGGATACTGGACTTGGGGTTACTGATGCCCGCGATCGGGCTACTGGGAAATACAGTTATGCCCACAATCGAGCTACTGGGGGGGGAATACAGTTATGCCCGTGATCGGGCTAATCGCGTTCCACTGGACCACCAGGGATTGGAGACATGCATTATCCATTACGGGATGTCCCGCAATCGGGCTGCAGGGGGCATCAGTCCCCGACTGCTGCTGCTTGGCAGGGCGCCAGGCACAAGTCGTCGGGGATTGGCGCACCTGCATGCTAATGGCATGCAAATGGAGCCGTAATCAGATGCAAATGGCCCCCCGTGCACCTTGCATAAATTATGGCCCCATTTGCATGTCACCCTTTGAATATCGCAGGTGCTGTGCATGGCGCAATTGAACTTGCGCCACCACATCTCAATGCTCTACTCTGACCACTTGGGCTGGCGCAGTTCCACTGCACCATGCACAGTGGGGGTGGCCAGAGGGCGATATTCAAAGCAGTTATGCCATAGCGCAACTTCGTTGAATATCGCCCTGGCCACACCCCTGTGCAACTATTTTGAGCGGCGCACAGGCTTGCGCCACAAACTGGAGCAGTTTGAATATCTGGGCCCATATCTTAATCTGAGAATGTAAGAAAACAAAGAGAAAAACCGGTGAATTGATGTTTTTGCCAGAAAAACATTACTGCTGAAAAACAAAAACTCTATGTGTTACCTAATGAATAATGTTGCTTTAATCCACTATCCATGTTTAACATAAAACGCATTTTAAAAGACCTAGGCAATTATAATGGACATGCATAAAGAAGGAAGCTAGGCTGAAACCCTCAAGATTAGATGGCAAGTACCTTCTTTGAATTAAAACAGTGCTTCCTTGAACCTAGACTTCCTGGTTTTAATATTTACAACCAAAAATTACTTTCTCTAAAGACACTATAAGTTGTTCAAAATGCAAGGAGTTCCAGCCCCATAGTGCAGTAGCAGGGCTAACACTTTCAACACCAGCGATCCGAGCTCGAGAGCCAGTTCAAGTTATCATGACTGGCTGGCGGACAGAGGACCGAGTGTCCAAAGGACTGCTCTCCTCCTCTTCAGGACAGGTGGGTTTTGTATCCTACCATACTACTGCTGTCTTGTGAAAAAGACTGAGCAGTGGATGGTCAGGGATATGATGTAAGCACAGGAAAATGGACGTGGCCAATGCCAGTGACACTGCATGTATGCACGTGTGTGTGCTAGAGCTGTGCAAAATTTTCACATTCTGCTTTCACAGGAAATCTGCCAAATTTCGGAAATTCAACTTAATTCTGCAATAGTCTGCTGGAAGCAGAATTCTGACTTTTTTTTTTTAAACTGCATATTAGTAATATACAATTTAAAATAAACTGTAGAAAAGTATTCACTGGTTTATGTAACTCCCAGATTAAACTGCTGCACACCACAGAATAATGATGCACAGCTACATAGAATTACTTTTCAGAATTCTGCGTATTTCAAAAACAGTTCTGAAAGCGAACTCACACTCTGCACAAGTTTTGCCGATGGAATTCTACATTACATTTTGCTCTAGTGTGTGTCCATGCACTTCCTCTGTGGTGGTATCCTGGGGGAAGATAACATGTGGAAAGAATGGACAGTCAACAGGGCAGATGAAGGCTCACCTGCCTTCATCGTTTACTGTCAGGATCTCTCCCATGGCTCTTGGAGTTCAACTCCACTGTGGGCAGCTGGATTCTGTGGGTGGAGCTGTAGGCAGACCCTGCCACAGAGGGTAAGAGCAGGAAGCAACATAGTGGTGTGCTGCGGGTGCCCCACGAGTCCCAAGCGATCCAGACAGAAGAGTCTCGAATGGAGTAAAAGGTGACCTTCGAGGTGGTTGAAGGAGGTCCCAGCTGGTGGCTGTCATGTGTGTGGGGAAATGCTAGTTAATAATTAGCAAATAGCCAACATGCAAATATCAGCACATTACCAAGAAAGGGTCATCAAAACGAGACCCTTTTACAACCTTTTGGGGGTTCAGATTAGAACCAGTCTGATTTATAATTGAAACAGGTCTACCCAGCAGCCATAGCTTTAAGTAGCTGGGCACTGTGTTTGCTTGACTCCTTAACTAACTCTGTCATGACACGTCCGATGATAAAATTGGTGAAGGGTAAAAGTAAAATAAATTCCTGATTGAGACATGGGCCAGTTCATTTCAATGGTGTGTTTTTTTAACCCCAATCTTTGGGAGCATGCATGAGCAGGACTGTCCTGCATGGGGAGTCCAGAATTTGTGAAAGGGGTCTAAAAATTGCACGATTCACACAATCCCTGCCCTCCTCTGAATTTCAAGCCCTGATGTAGCAACACAGGAGAACTGTATTAACTGTTCAGACATCACAGCTTTCAAAACATAATATCAAGCATTATGAAAACATCATGTAGGATTGTATTTGGAAATGGTTGGAAGAAACTAGTGGTTGTTCTGTCTAAGAATAAATACATTCCTTTCTAGTTCCAACTTTTACCATACCGAGTGCCGTCTCGGTTAAATACATGATTGCTTGTGTTTGCAGTGGGGCTCCCACTGAGCTTTATGATCCCAGTGCCCCTAGACACAGGAGCCATCCTGGGCCACGCCTGCCCTCATCAGGGCATGTATGGAGTCAGTCAGAGGGCCGAAGGTGGGGTCGCATATGTGTGGTGTGGGAACAAACACAGACGTGTGCTGAGCCTGTAAGGCACATGAAACATAGCTTGGTTAGATACTACTTTGGCTGCACTTAGGCAAAAAAGAGCAGCCCTGGTAATTGTAGATTGGGCCCAGAAGAGCACTGAACAGCCAGTCATTAAAAGATTATACTGCACTACCATACTGCTGCTAGCCCCCGTCACTTGTTAGGGCCCAACGTTGTCGTGGACCCTTATAAAACTTCTGTTGTTTTTGTTTCTGACAACTGACTGTGCATATTGTTTGGTTTATAAGTTGCACGCTTTGTGGGGACTGTGATTGTACTGAACTGGCTCACGGGTCAGGTGACGCAGTGGGGAAGTGGGAAAGTACTGCATGCCAGCGGATTGTAACATACTTTCACAAGGACCACTTCAACCTTTCCCTGGGTGGAGGCACTACATAATTTATTGAACTTTTGGGTATGAACCCCACCCTCCAAATGAGGATTTTAAGAAATCCGGGTCCTCAAACTTGTTGAGCCCGCAAGGCTGGGGTAGCCACTGTAACACCCACAAAGATGTGGTGGCATTGAAGCAGGGGTGCCACAGGCTTACACAAGGTTTGTCCAGCAAATAAAAACCAAAAACATAATTTATGCTTACATTGAGATTTTAGAGCTGCAGGTTCAGTTCTATCGAAGAATTGAACACGTCAAACATCAGGTGTTTGTTTCTTGTGAACTCTGTCAAACTCTTTTGAAAACTAGCGAGCTTTTAGTTCACCTGGTTTGCTTTTGGTCCTCCGGGTGTGGACAAGTCAAATGGCTGAATGGCAGTTTGCATACTAAACAGTTAAAACAAATTTGCCAGATAGTCCATGACATGGTCCAAGCTTCATTTTGGTGTTAGCCTGCATCACTGGAGTGTCGTGAGACTGCTCACTCGCAAGTTTAAGGTTAGACAGAGAATTCAGTTAGCTACAGTACTTGCGATTTTTAGCTATTTTAGCTAGGAAAAATCTATGAAAAAAATGTTGAAACTAAAGGCAGCAGAGAAAAATGAACTGTAACTGGGTCATTGTGGATGTTGTCTGTTGGTACCCCTGCTTTGTGGACTCATGGTGGCACAAGGTTGAGGGGCCTGGGCAGTTAAAACTCCTGACTGGGTATTCATAGCCAAGACTTAACTAATTGTGCAGTGCCTCCCTTTAGGAGACACTGTAAGTGGGTCTGGTGTAAGTGTGGAACAGCCCCCGGGATGCAGTACCTGCCCAGAAGCTCTCCCCCCAACCCATGGACCAGTACAGCACAAGAACAAACACCACCAAATGCAATTCTGAAACACTCTATCAATAATGTGCTCTTGGACAGCAAATATGAACAAATAATGAGAGTTTTGTATAGGGCAGCACGATCATGAGTCTGGGAAGAAGAAAGAGTTAGGCAGTTCAAATAATAATAGCAGTAAATGGTTACTACCTGGCTGAACTTCCAATGTCTTTCTAGGTCCCGCTGATCTGTAACATACATAAGGCAGGCCCCTTACTGAATTTTACGTATCCCATCCCCACACCACACACACAATTTCCGCAAGCCAGACTGTACTGTTAGCCCTCACTGATATCAATCATGCAACTCCTTATCACTAGGGAGCAGGAGACACTTCTTCACACAGGGGCGTAGCTACAAGGGTGCAGGGGGTGCAGTGGCACCCGGGCCCACAAGGTTTGAGGGACCCAAATCATAATTTTGATGTTTATTCAAAACTGGGGAGGGGCCCTGTAACATCGTCTTGCACCCAGGCCCTCTGGGAATTTGCTACACTGTCTTCACAGAGAGGGTGGTGGAACCATGGAACACACTGCCCAGGAGTCTGGTGGAAGAGACCACAGTGGAAGGATTCAAGAAGGGTTGGGACAGGTACAGGGGGAAGCTGAGGCCAGGGAGGGCCACCTCGGGGGCTGGGGGGGTGGAGGAGCAAGCTCCCAGTAGGGGGCTAGCTTCCGAGCAGACACGATAGACCATGGGGCCTATTCTGCTGGCTTTTACTATGATACTAGGGAGCTCCCTTAATAATTACTATGGGGTACCAAGCCACGGAAACAGTACACGCTTGTAGTCCATCATTGCCTGGGATCTCGGGGTGGTGCACTTAAAAAAGGATTTTAAAATATTGATTTGCAATAAACCTCAAACCATTTAAAAGTTAAGATGGCCTTTTTTTAAAAAGACTTACACCCCAATGTTTACGGACAAAGACTCTGCTACACTATCAGCTGCTCTACAGGCAGAGGATGATGAGGTGGATGGTGAGGGCTTTGGTATCCATTAGTCTTCTTCATAGACATTCAGTACTGGTACCACAAACCTATCCAGTCTTCATGTTGTCACTGCACTGTTTTCCCTCCTCTGAGGCAGGGCTGCAGTCTGCTGCACCTTTTGCCACCAACATCAGTTTTATATTGATAGCTAGTACCACCCACACCCCTGCTGCTCTTCTTATCTTGCTGCTTCCTTATTCAAGAACATCAATTCACTGTACTTTTTTGGTCTACATAAGACTTGTACACATTATATTGAATTTTTGGGCAAAGTGCCAACTACTTAGTGTGTTCAACACTTAGTCTTGGCAGAATGTTTTGAAATCTTCTCTGCTTTGCCAGTGTCTGCGGGACACAAGTCTTGGAACCAATGGCCTTGTGGGCTGCTGCACTGCTGTCTTCGGATGTTTTGGGGGTTTATATCGCTTTATGCAAAGCAAATCAATTATATAATGGCAAAGCAGGTCAAGCACCCTGTGTACAACACTCACCCTTGGCTTAATGGGAAGCCTTGTCCATGTCTGGCAGTGTCCAAGTGGATTTAATTTTGGAGCCAGTAGCCTTCATACACTGTGCAACGCTGCACTATTATCTCCACACATTCACAATCTAACACAGACAGCCATCACATTATACACATGTCGTTTTTGGGCAAAGTGGGCCAAGTATTCTTTCTACAACACTTACACTTGCCATAATGGGAAACACTGTCCACGTCTGACAGTGTCTGAAGTTGCATTTTTCAAATCAAGAGCCTTTACTTTGGGAAGCTGTACCATTCGGAACTTTTGTGTGCTTTATCCACACTGGCACATAGGAAATACTTTCCCAGTACATTCCAACAATAAAACAATGTTTGTTTTATTTATATTCGAACCAGGATGACTAATTCAAAAATAAAAGAACTTGCAAACTTTTTCTAGTTCAGTGGGCCGTGTTCACAAGATTAAAATTTAGGAGGTTAGCACAAACATAATTGACCTTTTAAAAAGCCAAGTCCCCATGCTGAGTGGTGAAACCGGTCGTAAGGCATTGATTCTCATAATCTACTGAGCTGCCTTTGATCTTTGGGATTTGAAAAATGCATTTTTAGAGATCCACAGTACATTCTTTGTCGTCATTCATGAAAAGACTTGTTCAGCTTGCATAATTGGCCTGATCCTGGCTGTTACATAAACTGAAAGTAAAACAACCTACAGATCCAGAGTCATGTGAAAATACACTGCTGTCAGTCATGAGCTCACTCCATTTCACCATGAAATAAAGTCCAAGCAGAAACAGAAAGCCAGGCAGAATCTATGCCTTGACCACAAGAACCTCCCCAACAAGCTTTTTTGCCTCGCTGTCACCCACCCAGTCCTCAGGCTTGGGGTGTAACTTCCCACAGGTGGCTTCCAACCCCATCCACACCAGCCCTACCACTCCCACCATTAAGGGTTCGTGCAGCGCAGGCCCAGAGGATACTGGCAGCAGTCATACCAGCAACAATGTAGTTTTTAATTATTATGCCTGTTTGTATTCCCTCCCACCACTATGTCATCAGGCATCAGCCTCTGCTGGCCTCACTTGACACAGTGCAAAGTGTACATGCACAACCCCTCATGAGGTCAGGCTCCTGGGCCCATCACAAGAGGTTGCTGTGCCCGTAGCTGCTAATGCCACCCTCCCTTGACTGCCTGGTGCTGCCCTTGGCAGAATTTCGCAGCACTGGCCACACCTGATTCCAGCTCTCTGAATTCAAGTTACTGGCATGGAAACATGACATGCTTCCACTGGCCCCACCTTGAGAACCCTTTGACCCTCTTCCTTACAAGCATGCCCTAAACCACTTCAAATACACAAGTAATGGGATAAAGGGAAGCTATTTTTTCACAGAGAGGATGGTGGATGCACGGAACAGCCTTCCTGAGGAGGTTGTGGTGTCTAAAACTGTGGGAGAATTCAAGAATGCATGGGACAGACATAAGGCAATTCTGGTGGGGGGTAGGAAGAAATAGGCTGTTGGTTAACTAGGATCTGCAGCTTATCCTGTAGGTAGGGAAATGGGCAGACTAGGTGGGCCAAGTGGTCTTTATCTGCCGTCAGTCTATGTTTCTATGTATGCATGCTTTCTCTTTCAGAGTAACTGATATTCAACCTCTAAGACATCACTGTGCATAAATGCAGTCCATATTAAATCTAGACTGCTCACTAAGCATAATACGCTAGACGCATGAGTGATGTAACTGTTTCTTTACTGCTTCCCACCAGTCACTAATTGCCTTGGGGACCTGAGCAAAAACTGGACTACTGTATTAGATTCGATCCATTTCTCCAAGGTATCAATAAAAATCAAATAAAAATAAATCAGGAGCTTTTAAAGTTTGGAAAACTACTGTCCAGCTCAGCCAACCTCAGCAAAAAAAAAAGAAAACAGAAAAATCAGCACATGAGTAGGACAGACCCAAAACCAATCATGGCTCCTAAAACTTCACGAACAGCTTGGAATGACAGGCCCACTCACCATAAACATAATACTTATTTTGTCAAGTAGCAGCCACACTAAATTCAAAGGCTACTATGTTTTGGGGCATTAATACCCCTTCATCAGGGAGTCTGGTATTGCTATCTACTGATGCTAATCATTATACTCAGTAGGATTTTATCCAGCCTCCAAGAGTTTTTTTTAATCACTGGCTCACTAAATAGCTTGGACGCTCTGAGCTTTGTGGAAACCAAACCTTTACTGGCTTCCCCTGTATAACAGCAAAGAAGGTCAAAGGCCAAGTTAAATATAAGCAGAAAAACTTCAAAGAATTATATTGTTTCTAGAGGATTAATACGGATGAAATGTCCTTGGTGGTTGGATAAAATCTTACTAAACAGAGTGATTAGCATAAGTAGATAGCAATGCCAGGCTCCCTGATGAAGAGGTTATTAATGCCCCGAAACGTTAGGAGCTTTTGAATTTAATATGGATACTGCTAAGTATTACAGTTGTGGTTAATGGACCCATCATTCCAATCTGTTCATTAAATTCCAAAAGGTATGTTTCATATTATTTTGGTACAATTTGGTGTGTTTTGGTTAAAGCAACTGTTCATGTTAGAATAATCCTTTTATTGGTATTTCCCCACAAACAATCATCAACACATACATGCAGTAATTTATAGCCATCGTTTTCATCAGAGAAGTCTCAGCTGCAATGTGCCTTGGCCAATATTTATGTATATCCACAACATCCAAGGCAGTGGCCCATGTTAAAATAAAAATAAAGTCCTCCAGACTGTACTCTTACTTAGCCCCAGGCAGAAGAAACCTGTTTTTTATTTCTACTTCCAGATCCATAATATAAGGTGTCATTTTCTTTTCTCTTCCTGTGTCATTCAGCAGTGACTCAGCACTGATCACTTCCCTGTGCAGGAGAATATTCTCCAAGACCTGGGCTGCGTGTACATGGCAGTAGCGCTGCAAATACAAAGCCGCGGCAGCATGGTACTGACCACGTGCCACCCGCGATTTGTCTGTCTACATGGCCCCTCTCTGCACCGCCGCAATCTGTGCTGGTTAGGGGCCATGCAACGCGGGGGAGAAACATAGAAACATAGAAGTTGACGGCAGATAAGGACCGCAAGGCCCATCCAGTCTGCCCATTTCTTTTTCTACCTTATAAATGTGCCATCGGCCTTTGCTCTGTCAGTGACCTATCTATTCATAGTCATTTGTATTGCTCCCTTATGCCTATCCATGCCTGTTTGAAGCCCTGCACTATATTCATAGCCACCACTTCTTGTGGTAAGCCATTCCATGCATCTACCACCCTTTCTGGAAAAAGAATTTCTCACATTCCCCTTAATCGGCCTCCCTCTAATCTCATGCTGTGTCCTCTTGTCCTGCTATTTTTCTTATATTTAAACATGTTAGACTCTTTCACCTTGTTTATGCCCTTAAGGTGTTTAAATGTCTCGATCATATCACCTCTCTCCTCCTTTGCTCAAGGGTATACATATTGAGCTCCGTTAATCTGTCCTCATATGTCTTCTGATGCAGTCCCTGCACCATTTTGGTTGCCCTTCTCTGGACTGCCTCAATTTGGTTAATGTCCTTGTGAAGGTGTGGCCTCCAATACTGCACGCAGTACTCCAGATGGGGCCTAACCAATGTCTTGTACAGAGGGATTATTACCTCCCTCTTACGACTTGTGATACCCCTACTAATACACCCTAACACCCCCCTAGCCTTACCTACTGCTTTAGAGGTCTGCTTGGATGATTTTAGGTCATCAGTGATGATGATGCCCAAGTCTCTTTCTTCCTTTGTGACTGCTAGCTCCTCCCAGCCTATGAGTGGCTTCAGGGTTTCTCTTCCCTATGTGCATGATTTTGCACTTCTTTGCATTAAATCCCAGTTGCCACTCTTCTGACCATTCTGTAGTTTATCCAGATCTCTTCTCATTCTGCCCACCCCATCTGGATCATCTACTCTGTTGCAGATCTTGGTGTCATCTGCAAACAGACAAGCCTTACCCTCTAGTCCATCTCGAGGTCACTGATGAAGATGTTGAATAGGACTGGCCCCAGGACTGATCCCTGAGTACCCCACTTGTGACTTGCATCTCTTCTGACTGTATACCATTTACCACCACTCTCTGTTTTCTGCCAGTCAACCAGTTTGCCACCCAGTTGACCAACTCTTACCCACCCGAGCCTACCTAGCTTATTTATCAATCTTCTATGTGGAACAGTGTCAAAGCTTTGCTGAAGTCAAGGTAGGTGACATCAACTGCTCCCTTGGTCCACCACTCTGGTTACCCAGTCAAAGAAATCTATGAGATTAGTTTGACGGACCTTCCTTTGTAAACCCATGCTGTCTTGGATCCTGTGCCCCTATGGATTCCAGGTGTTGCACTATCCTTTCCTTAAGGAGTGCCTCCATAATCTTGCCCACTACTGAGGTAAGACTGACCGGTCTGTAGTTCCCGCCTCCTCCCTGCTACCACTCTTGTGGGTGGGATCACATGAGCCCTTCTCCAGTCTTCTGGGACCTCTCCTGTGCTCAGAGACTCACTAAACAATTCTGCTAATGGCTCTGCTAGTTCCTCCTTTAGCTCCTTAAGTACCCTGGGATGTATGCCATCAGGTCCCATTGCCTTATCCACCCTGAGCTTAGCAAGCTCTTGCAGGACCCTTTCTTTGTGAAGGAGTAGTGCTCACCTCCTCCCCTGTGTCCATGATGTTGAGCTGTGGCCCTGCCCTACCTTCTCTTCAGTAAATACTGAGCAAAAGTATCTATTTAGGATAGATGCCTTTACAGGGTCCTCCTCCTCACATGCTCCCTTTTCTCCATTAAGCTTAGCAATACCCCTCTGGACTTTCTCCTTTCACTAATGTATCTATAGAAAGTCTTGTCACCTTCTTTTACTATTCGTGCTAGTGTTTCCTCAGTTTGGGACTTTGCCTGCCTTACTGCCTTACCTGCTTCCCTTAGGGCAGTTTGGTATGCCTCCTATCTTCATCCGCTGTGTTCCCTTATATTTTCTGAAGGCCAGCCTTTTGGCTCTGACCTTTTCTGCTACTGTATTTGAGAACCAAAGTGGTTTCCTTCTTCTTTTGCACTTCCTTTTCTGTCTAACACAATGGGATGTTGCTTCAAGTATTGCATCCTTAATGCTTGCCCACTTTGCCTGTACCCCCTCACCTGTGTTTCTTTTTGCCAGGGCTAGCTTAACTCTGTTGGCCATCTTATCAAAGTCAGCTCCTCTGAAGTCCCATATTTTTGCCTTGGAATGGGATGATTTAGATGTAGTAGCCAAATTGAACCATACCATGTGATGGTCACTGGCCCCCAGGTGACCTTCTACCTGGAGATCAGTGATCCCTTCTTTGTTAGTCAGTACTAGATCTAGGATAGCCCTGTCTCTTGTGGGTTGCTGTACCAGTTGTTTGAGGCCCTCCCCCTGCAGGAAATCCACTATGAGTCTAGTTCTGGCAGATGTTCCTGCTGGTATTGACCAATCTGTATCTGGCATGTTGAAGTCTCCCATTATCAGAACCTCCCTTTAGCTGTCATGTTTTGTATATCTTCTAACAGTAATGTGTCTATGTCCTCCTCTGGTCTGGGGCCTGTAGACAACCCCAGTTCTTATGGCTGTCCCATTTCTGTTTCCAGGGTGACCCACAGTTCTTCTGGCTCCTTATGTGTATTCTGAATTTCTGTAGCTTTGATATTTTCATTAACATACAGGGCCCTCCTCCCCCCTTTGCACCTCGGTCTCTTCTGAACAATACATAGCCAGGTACTGAAGTCTCCAAGTGTGGTTACTGGTAAACCACGTCTCACTAATTGCTACTATGTCCAGTTTAGCCTCTGACATTATTGCCTGCAGGTCTGGGATCTTATTTCCCAGGCTGTGAGCATTGTACATGATTTTCCATTGGCCAGATTTTGGTGTGTTAGTTGTTGGGTGAAGTTTGGCATTACCCTGTGCATCGTATGGGAGACAAACCTTTTTTCTTACCTGGTGATGCAAATGAACGGCAAACACGCTGAATTCCTGTTTGACCACTAGCTGAGGGGAAGTGTTCTTCCCATTCGGCGTATGGGGTGCTGCACCCTCTACCCATTGCTAGTTTAAAGCATTGCTCCAAGCTGGGGAGTGGAGGTGCCAAGTTCTGCTGCACTAGTGGCCATACATGTGATGTCTCCTGTTTTGGCGGGAGAGTCCCGTTTTTAAGTAAACTCCCCCCCCCGAGAGCAATATCCCGATTTAGACCGTCAATCTGGACATCTGTAGGTTGCTGCGGTGCAGGCAGTCCACACTGTCACTTAAACTGCTGTAAGCCGCTTGCTCCTCTTGGCGCTCCCAACTTGACAGAGAATCTGAGATCTTAGCAAGCGGCTTACCCTGATCGGGTACATGTCCACATGTCACATTTGCACTGCAGCATCCCGAGCGCACAGGTTACTCCAGTGCAAATGTGGCCATGTAAATATGGCTTATAACTAAAAACTCTCCCACCAACAGGCTAGAGCATAAATCTGGGAATCACGAGAAGGCCCACTTCAGCTGACAACAAATCACATTCTTGTAGACAGGGAACAAGGCATTAAAGAGGACATGCAGTTCACTTTTCTTTGTAATTTAATGGTGATGAGTCATAGCTGGCATTGTTGAAGTTGTCACTATCTTTTAAATATCTCCACCAGTTTTAAAACTGCAAACCAGTGTTTTTCTGTTTGTGCTATAATGTATATCAGTATCACTGCAGAGATCAGGCTTATGGCTGTAAGAGTGGTCTCACTAGTATTCTTAGGGTATGAGGGCAAGTGGTTTTGATTAGAATGCAAATGAGACCACTCATACAACCATAAGGCAGAATTAATTAATATATAGAGAATAATGCCTGTGCAGTTGTGTGTTATGAGGGGTTTTCACACACTCGAGGTGTGTGATAATCCATAAATTCTGAGAAAGAAGCAAGGGTGTGTGAAAAATCCTCATAAAACAAGCTTTGCATGCCGGCCCGCTGGTGCAGCGGTAGGGCTTCCGCTCACGGCACCAGTGACCCGGGTTCGGGAATGGACTCGGGTGGCTGGAGGGTCAGCCGGGGAGAGGAAGATTGAGATCCCAGAGGCTACTCTCCTCCTCCGGGGTGGGTGGGTTGCTTGTTCTACTGCTGTACTGCCACCTGGGTGACCACAAGTGGAGGTGCAGTGGGACAGCAAGTAGAAGGGTGGGGGGACATCGGAAGGGAGCCTGAGCATTTGTACATCCTGACGTGCTTTGCCCCATTGCTTTCCAAGTGTGCTGACGTCCTGTGGGAGGACCAGAAAGCAGGAAAATCCCCACAGTGCTCCCTGTAGACACAGCTCCAGGTCCCAATCCCAATGCCCCTGCCAGCGCTGGTGACAGCATCCCCGATGATATACAGACACGTTGGGGTGGAGGAAGGGGGCCCCGTCCTGTACCTGCCTGGGAGGTATAACCAAGGCTCCTTGGGGGGATGGACTGCACAGGTGACTGGATAGACAAGCCGGGACGCACAAGGCTATGGGAGTCTCCTGAAGGTAAGGAAGCACCACGGTGAGAAAGGGGCATAAAGAGAGAATACATTAAAAAAAAAAAAAAAAACTTTGCACAGGCATTATTTTTTATAATAACTGGTGCAAGGTTTCAACAGAGAGAAAGATTAAGGTGTATTTGTGCGAGCGAGCATGTCCCTGAGCAGCCACCACACTCGCACAAACACAGTGAAGTGAGAGCGTGAGGAGGAAAACGCAGTAATAACCCGCTATCAAGTTTTACAGAATTCTGTGGGATATCACAATGTTTTATTAGGAATGCTTTTCCAGCCATTATAGGGGGTCAAAAGTTATTATAATATTGATCCAGGTCAATCAATAATATATTATAAATGCTTACATCTTTCCCCAAAGGAACTCATTTCCAGAGTAGCTGTGTCTGAAGCTCTCCTTACAGAATAGAAGTATCTCACACGCAGTGAAAAGAAATGCTCTGAGTGGTCGAGCATGCTCTATCTATTTTTGGGCTTTTTATAAAGCACTTTTACTCCAGTGAAGAGAATGGGAGAGGCTGCAGCACATGAACATCTCTTATACAACAAGAAGGACTTCACGTAAGGCCACCCATGGCCTAATGGGTAGTGGTGTGCTTCCACACTGCGACCCCAGTTGGGAGTGGACTCAGGAACCAGCCGGGTGGTCTGGGGACTAGGGAAGTGCTGTCACATGGCATTGCTCCAAGTTGGGGAGTGGAGGGTGCCAAGTTCTGCTGCACTAGTGGCCATACATGTGATGTCTCCTGTTTTGGCCGGGAGAGTCCCGTTTTTTTAAGTAAACTCCCGCCCCCCCACACGGGAGAGCAATCTCCCGATTTAGACCATCAATCGCAAAAAAAAAAAAAAAAAAGATCAGCCTTAAATGGTTACGTTGTCTCCTTTCCAACACCGACTTCTCTGCACAGCAAAATCTGATCATAAAACCCCTTACCTCTCAGGGCACTACAAGTTGCTGGCACATCATTGACTGAATGGACCGCAAATGCCAATGTTGTGCCAGCAGCCACTGTGCTTGTACCGCATTAAAAGTATCTAGCTGTATGCAACCGATCGCCTCCCTGACCGCATCAATCACCACCTCTGGTGCAACTTGTAGTGCCCTGAGAGGTAAGGGTTTTGTGATCATATTTGCTGTGCAGACAAGCCGGTGCTGAAAGAGAGAACGAACCCTTAAGAGCCGAGTGCTTTGTTCTTAGAGAAAACGGGTTGTGCTTCACTCACCGAAACTATTTAAAGCAGTAGTACACCCAAAATAGCTGCAAATACATATGTAAAGCCTTTATTTTTCATCCTGGCTGTTCCCTGCCTTCCTTTTCAGCTAGGTGCATTTACACTTTCTCCGCCTAAAAGCCAATCTCCCATCCAACTTCACAAAAACTCTCTCCTCTACAGATTTATATCATCACATGTATGCTAGTGGCCCCTGCAGTGGGCCAAGGGGCTTGCCTACTCTACAGGGGCACGCTACATGCAGGCATGGCCTGTAGGGGTGCTGCCTGGTGCCATACAGGTGGTGGGCAGAAACAGGGGTGAAAAAACAGAAAACTGAAATGTACACCAGCTGCTGTATATGATAGCACCCGTACTCTCTGGTCCTACCCCATAAGGATCCCACTGGCGTGACAGCGGGAGGAGTGATGGAGTGGTGGATGAGAAAGAGGGACCAGATACATGCCTTGATGCAGGTGAATTGCAGCAGCCGGGGCCATATAGCTGATTAAAAAAAAAAAAAAAAGATGTTTTTATGCCCTTCAGTCTCAGAATGTTTCAGTGTTTCAATGTGGAATCCGGCCTTTTTTGTTTTGTTTTCTATTTAAAAGTAAGACTAATTCGGTTTACATTTTAGGGGAGCAGAGTGCGGTCCGGTAAGTTACTGAAAGACAAGCCGCAATATATATATATAAATAAATAAATAAATAAATATGGCGGCCCATGCCCATCTGAGCATGTACAGCCGCCCAGTGAAGAATTTAAAGAGCTGTGACTCCATTTGTGTGTCCTGGCTAGGGCCACTAATTAAATGATATCTCTGGCTCTAGGGCAGGCAGCGGAGCCAAGGATCAGTACCGGAAGGCCTCCTGGTGCAGTAGAGGGGAATGTTTATGCCAGGGCATAAATAATAAATATCAAGGGCCAACTGTTTGGGGGAAATGTAAATAAATATGGCGGCCTCCATGGACATGGGTAGAGCTGGGGACCGCTGGAAAAAAAGTGAAGGGACACCGAAAAAGCCGGGAGAACTGCAGCCAATCAGAAGGAGGCTGCTGAAAATCCATAAATACCCACTGTAGCCTGCCAAAAAAGGAGACCAGCTTAAGAGCCAGTAGAGAGACTGCTGTGGGCTCCCAGCCCAAAGGCCTGCACACTGACCCAACGGCCTGTTCATCCCCTGCTAATAACAGGTAGAGCGCCTGAAAAAGCCATTTCCTGCAGAGAGAGAAAAGAGAGAGTGTGCTGCAGGATAAAGAGATTTTAACAGCTTTGCAATAGAGAGAGAGACTTCAGAGGTTCTACAGCCAAAGATAGAGTGTGAGAGCAGAGACTGTAAGTGTGCAGTCTGAATTGAAAAGTGCTGCAGCTGAGGGAGCAAAGCCTGAGCAACCTGCATTCTCCCTCCATGAGATAAGTGTTTATTGAGACTGCTGTGCTATTGTTGCAAGCCAGAGTGACTGTTCATGCTGGGGACAGAGACTGAGTCAAAGCCCAGCTACACTGCCGTTGCAGAAAACACGCGTGCGCCAAGAAGCAAGTCTTGGACACCCAAGCCTTCTCTGTTCCCCAGACCACTGGAGAGGAAGACCAACGAAGAAGACATCAAGGGGCCTGCCTGGTGAACACTGTCTACAAAGGCCTCCGAGGCGAAGCTGGCAAGACCAGGCAGGTGAAGACTAGCTTTCTCCACCCTCTTCAGTCAGCCCTGCTGCTGCTGTGGTGCACCACCAATGAGATACCTCCATGGTACCATACCAGATCCAGCTTGCTGAAACCCCCTTTTTGATCAATGAAACTGTGAGTACCTCTGGGCTGTGGCTCAGAGGAGAACTTTATTAACTAGCTAGTCAGGAAAAGGGGGTTAAGTGTTGGGCAGGACTGAGCCAAGTATAAAGCTGCGCCCAGGCAGTAAAGTTAAAGGTTGTATCTGTTTGAAAGTTATTTGGGCCCCAATAAAAGATCCCCAGCGTCGAAATCTGCATTGCAGTGTGGTACCCACCGAAAGTGACTATAGACATTTTGCAGCTACCAGTGGGAAGCTGGGTGCACCCACAGGTGGGAGGTGGGGATATTGTGTTGGGTAACATTGTTAAGATGGTTATTAATGCTGTTGTGCTATTCTTCTCTCTTTTCTCCCCTTTCCCCAAAATAAATACTGTTATTTGTTCATGTTGTATGCTGGTATTGCAAATTATTGCAAGGGGACGTGTTGTGGGGGAAGCTACTGTATATTTCCTGGGGTGGTAACCTGCAGTTCATTCACAGTATTCCCTGCCATTGCTGCAGGTGGAGGCACACACCATTTCTTCTCCTATCTACCCGTGAACCCAGGCTGTCCTCCTTGGAGATGTGACCAGGTGAGACCCGAGGGCCTCGGAAACAGCCCAGGTGAGTCAAAGAGCTGTTACACACAAGACAACCTCGTATGGTTATAATAGTACCTGGAATGTATAAAAGAATAAACAATTCTGACTGCCTAAGCACAATGTTATGATTTATAATGTACGCAACAGACAGTCCCTTACAAGACAAACACCGTCTTGGGTAGTTTGCTTCATAAAACCTTCTGTATTGATTTTACCATGTTCAACCCCATAATGTTGTTTTTATTTGTGCTGCTTGTGCTAATCTGGGGGCTGGGGACAGACAGACCCACATGAGGAGCAGCTTGCTTGTGGCCATCTTTATTCACCGAGCAGGACAACAGCAACTATTGTGCCCACTGGGCATGTCAGGAAGTACAAATTCTAACATAGCGTACTACAGCCCTAAAGGCTTCCCCAGTACTTCCTGTAGTAAGTACATATATGTATGTATACTACTACTTTGCTGGTTCTAAATTATTTCTTAAGAAACTCAACCTCCTTTTATGTTGAGTGTCAACCTAATCATGATTGGTTAGTACACTCCGTATTGGGATAAGCAGGACGGATGTGAATAGTTATTCACAACTATGGTAAAAAAATATTTTTACATGCCTCCAGTTAAAATTCAGAGAAAAAAAAAAAAATTTTTTTTTTTTACTGTAACCCCCCTACAATCGGGGGTTCCTAGAAGCCTTCCCGGAGCTTGCTTGAGTGCTCACTGCTTGGCTGGTGTTCAGCGTAAGGCCGCTAAATGGGGGGTTGTGAGTGCTTTTAAAGCCTCCAGTACTGTCTCTTTAAGAGCTGCCTGCTCGCAGAGTGGGGGTTTGTAAAGGGGCTGGGGTTTCTGTGCTCAACTCCCGCCATGGGCTGCTGGTTAGTCACTCTGTTCCTGCAGTCGCTAGAAGCGCAGGGGGAGCCCATCAGAAAGATGTAATTGTTTCTGTGAAAACCGTTAGAGTAATGGAGGTACAGTTTGTTCTAACCTGTTTTCTTGCAGCCTGGACTGTTTCTGTCATTACCCCACCATTTTGGTCCTGAACTGCTGAGGTGGACCAACTGGATTATGAGGACCAATGAGGGCTTAGCTAATAATCCTGGAAAGTGAAGTCTGAACAAGGGCGCCTTTTTGCACCAATAGAGACAGGTCTCATAGCCTGGTGCCTGCAGCCCACCTATGGGATCAGGTGGCACGCGACTGAGGAGGCTGGCTTCAACTGCCTGAAAGCAGGCGTTGTGACTGTGAAGGAGAAGGGAGCTCTGAGCTTCTGCGCCGTTGAGTGTTCGTGCGGGAAGCGCGTGAAAGGCCTGAGGCGGCCATTTTCCATAGCCAGAAAGCTTCGGACTAAATCTGCCTGCGTGCGGGCAGAGGAGGCTGTGTATAAACACAGCTACCTACCAGGCTTCACCTGAAGAGGACTGGAGAATCTGCTGAATCGCGCTGGGTCTGTCAGGACGTTGAAGCTGCAGTGTAGCGCCCGAAATTGCTGTGAGTTCGTTTGGGTCCTGGAAGCAGCTGCCTGGTATGGTACCCCTCTGTTGTTTTCCATATAAATGTGTGAGGAGGCCGTTGAAGCTCAGGCTCAGCCCTGCGAGTGAGGAAAGAGTGGTTTTCTGCTGGAGTTGTGAGTACTGAATCAGGGTAGCTCCCCGTTAAAGGTTACAGACAAAGGCAAAGTCGTTTGTGTATTGCAGACTGTACCAATTGAGCTTACTCGCTCCACTTGATCTGCTCAGGAATTAAATGCTCATTTGTGTCAGGGCCCCAACCAGCTGCATCGAGGAACTAGCCATTAGAGCTTGGGTACCCATAGACAGTACTTAATAGGTCAGGCCTGTGCACAGAGCCCTAGGTAGTTACATACATACATACATACACATACATATATATATATTAGTGGTAAGCCAATCACCCTGATTTCCCCTGGTCCTTGTTATCTCCCCTTAAATAAATCAGACTGTTTGTTTTGCAACCATACCCTGGCTGGTTTGTGTGTTACTGGTGATATACTGTACAGTGAACATTTGATAACTGTATCTTACTTTCCAAGGGGTCCCTGGAGTGAGCAGAGTGGTTCGAGCTGGGGGGTAAGTGTTCAGGGTGAGAGCCTTGCAATTGGACTGTGTGAGCCACTAGCGGGATGAAGGTGGGGTTGCAGCAACCCAGAAGGCTGTGACCGAGTCAACCTTGACTGTCCTAACCCCTACCTCTGGGTGGAGGCACCAGTCAACGGATCTGGGCCCCTCACCCTGCCACAATTGAGGCAGGCAGGGGTAGTAGCCCTTGGGATAGCGCCCCCTGGGGGTTACATTACAAATTCTTTTAATTCTACTTACTCATGACCTCAGCTGGTGTTTGGCTATTTTGGGTGTCTTTCAGCATCTGAGGTCTTTCAGAGATGCAAGGAGAGGGGTTAATTAATCAGTCAGACATCACATTAAAAGGAGCAAGTCATAAACCATGGCAAAAATATATCAGTGCCAACACTCTGACCATGACTTGAGATGACATTTTAGCATCTCAACATTCAACTACAGCAAGACATTTTCCCTTTTTATTTATTTTTTTGCTTCTCCCTTGGCCCCCCCACAGGTCCACTCCTTCAGGCCCTCACTCCCTCTGCCTGACGGTCTCAACCTCCTGCTGCCATACCCAATTCCAGGCTCCCATGATATCTCGGACACCCCAGGTGGTCCGGCTTATCGCTGCCAGGGTGACTCCCCCAGGAGCTAGCCGGGGGAAGCATCTCTAACACTGGGGTTTATCAGTCTGGGGGCAGGCACAGTGCACGTGGGTGATCAGCCGGCATGGGGGAGGCTTGCCAGAGGCCATCATCCCGTGCTGTGGGTGGCCATTTTTCCCAACTACCTCCTCCCTCTTCACCCCTCAGAAGGCTGCACGCCCTGCACCATCCAGGGCAGGACGACAGCAGCGTGTGGGCACCCATGCCATCAAGTGTGCCTCCATTGGCCCACCACCACCACCAGGAGTCACTTGAGGGCAGTGCGAGAAGAACCATCCCTCACGAGGAGGAGAACGTCTGTGTGGAAGCTCATCTCCCTTCGTGCCAATCTCCGCTCCAGCTGCCCCAGTGCGGGTCGTGAAGCCGGGTCGCTAGCGTGATGAGTGGACGCCCCACCACATGGCTTTCAATTTATTTTAACATAATTTCTGATCCTCCTGAAATAGTATGTGGCTGTAGGGTGGGCACTGGTGGTGATGTGTCAGGTAGTATTTTTTTTTTGTTTGTTTGCATTCTGTGAAATTCTATACTAGCATTCTATAAAGGATAACCGACAGCATTAAAAAAAAAAAAAAGAACCATTTTATGTAAGGAATAATCAACTATCAGGTGCGTGTTAATATTGCAATAACTCTAATGCCCTGGGTGGGTTATGAGGCAAGAAGTGCAGCCGAGGGCCTTCAACCACACAGAAGTGTGACTACTGTTATACTGCCACACACCTGACCATGGATTATTACACTTACATTCATAAAAAAAACAAAAAGTGTTACATAAAGAAAGTTTGATGGGTATTTACAGATGTCTCTTGGCTAATCAAGAGTATCAGCATGATACCTCAGGGATTCCAGAACCGCTCAGCTTCGCATTGTGCTTCTCAAATCCCTAAGATGTCAGAGATGACACTCTTGATCCGCCAAGAGCTGTTCATAAATACCCATTTAATTACAGTATTTACTTCCTTGTTCTCTTGCAGAATATGTAAAGAGCATTCCACAGTGATGTCACTACATGCCTGGCTGCCTGCTACATTACAGCGAGTACTGTGCAAAGGCTGTGAATGGGGGCAGAATCATCACAAAGCTAAGTGGGTGGGCCAAGCAGTCCTTATCTGGCATCAAAGTCTATTTTCATGTTTCAAGTAACCCCAAGGTCCCTTTCCTGCTTGTGTATGTAACCCCTAGATGGCGCTATCCCAGGGGCTACTACCCTGCCTGATTTGCCACTAACAGGTTGAGGGGCCTGGATCCAATGGCGGGTGCCTCCACCCAGAGGTCAGGGTTTGCAATAGTTAAACTAACTTGGTCACAGCCCTCTGGGACACTGCAACCCCTTTCTTCCCACTAGTGGCCCACACAATATATCAGAATTACCTTCACAGTATACACTTACCCCCAGGACTGGTTCCGCACTGGGACCTCCTGTGAAGCGAGATACAGTGCAACAATCACAGTACAGTACTTTAACATAGACAAATACCTCAGGCAGTATAACTTTGCTGAAACAAGCAGCTCTGATTTATTTAGGGGATATAACAAGGACAGGGGAAATCAGGTTAATTAGCTTATCACTCTAATAATCTACCTATGGCTCTGTGCACAGGCCTATCCCTATCAGTTACTGTCCCTGGGTACCCAAGCCCTAGTGGCTAGTCCAAACCGTGGCAGCTGGTGGGGCCCTTCACACAGAGAAAAGGAAAATTAAACAGTCAGCAGTACAGTAATTTCAATTGGATTTAATGTGGCAATTCAACAGGGAGCGACCCTGAATTAGTACTCACGACCTCCAAATAAGATAGGGTCCTTCAATATCAGCAGGGCTACTCTTAAGCTCCAAGAGACTCTTCACACATTTATATGGAAAAAAAAAAGAGTACTATACCAGGCAGGCTGCTTCTATCCCGATCGCAATTACTGCACAATACCCAGGAGAACACACAGCAGATTCAGTTCCTGACAGACCGAGTGCATCAATAATTTCTCCAGTCTTCTACAGGGTGAGCCTGGTTTCTACTCTTCAGAGATCCTTTGATTCTTTTCACAGGACGGATTCAGTCCTAACAAGCAGTTACACAAGCTGCAGACGGAAATCTGGGCCTTACACACGTTTTTGACTAAAACTGCACACTGAAAAAGCACAGGGCTCCTTCCTTCTTCACTGCCAAAGCTCAACTGAAACTCCAACCGACAAACCGGGCACTTCCTTTGAGTTCCTCCAGTTCTTGACTGGATTGGCTGTCACTCACAATAGACTGCTGCTGTTGGTCCAAAAAGGCACTGAAGTCTAAACTACATCTCCCAGAGTCACTGCCCATACAATCCTCTTGTGGCTGGCTCAGATTATGAGTCCAAGTTCTGATTCGTCCAAGGCACCATTTTAGAGCTAGCTTACCCCACACTGATTGGTCCAGTTCAGCAGTTCAAAACTAGAATGGGGAACTAGGTAGACACTGTTCTGACTGCAAAAGAAAGCAGGTTAGACAAACTGTAATTTCATTATCACTCTAATGGTTTCTGCAAACAGTTACATCTTTCAGATAGGTTCCCTTTGCACTCCTAGTGACTGCAAAATGGAGTGAATGGCAGCAGCTGAGTGGTACTCAATCAAAGAAACACACAGTCCCCCATACAACTAATTATGTCTGCAAGCAGACAGCTCTTAAAGAGACAGTACCAGAGGTTCTAAAACACTCACTGATAAATGGCTTAAATGCCAAACACCATTCAGGCTTGGAGCATTCAAGCAAGCTCCTGGAAGTCTTTTGGGAACCCTCATTTGCAGGGGGTTACACCTTCCTGGTTTGGGAAAGCTTGACGTCGCGTCAAGCAAGTACCCATAAGTTTTAACTGCAACCATATACATTTGCATTAGGCTCACATGTAATCATCAGTCAATATATCATTTTACCAAGAACACATTTCTGAAACATTGCAGTACGTCACTCTTTACAGTATTACACACATTGTACCATAACTCAAGTTATTACCTCTTGTACATGAAACCTGAAGAGGGGCCTTCCTCATCAGTTACCTTGGGGCTGGACGGGACAAGGGCACCATACTTAGAGGGCAACACAAGTAACTTGAGTTAGCACTGACTCAGTTTGGGCAATGAGCTCGGGACATACACTCCTTTATGGACAACATTGAGAGGCAACCACAGGCCTCCCAAGGGAATCATAACTGAGGTGCACCAAGGCTTTACAGCTCGACCAGTCTTTCTAGGGGAACTGTTACAGTCTCTGCACTCTGAGCCTCATTTTCAGCATTGTCCTCACTTGTCAGGAGTCTCCATGGGGTAGAGAGCTAGAACTTGGGGCACTTTCAGCTCCAGGAGTTACAGTTTCTGAGTCCACAACATTTGGCTCACAGGAGAGCTTCAGACACTGGCAGTGGACTGTCAGGGCACTCAAAATACTCTTCTTGTTCTGGTGTATCACCAGTCTGACCCAATCCATCATTTTCTCCCTGAAAGCTCAAACAGTTCAACCATGCACAATGATTCCATTTCATCTGATCTGACGCTTTGCACTTCACTTTCTCGGAGCATCGGCTCCAGGGACGAAGCTGGGGGCTTGGACAGTCCAGAAGGCCCAGCTTCATCTCCAGTATTGACTAGGGATTGCCCGAAACAATTGACTCAGTTCGTAAGAAGGATATTCAAAGTCACTCTCACTTTCTTCCGATATGGACTGACAGTCATGCTCAACTGGGACTTGTGGAGGGGAACACTTTAACTTTGCTTCTGTAGGTGCAGACTTTCTTGATCTTTTCTTAGCAGCAGCTCTAGTCACTGGTCCAGAGGGGCATCTTCTAGGGCTCAGACTCAATTAAGATTTGTCCAATGGGCAGTAAATGATTTCTATGCATTGTTTTTACATCTTTGAATTATTCTCAGGCCTTACTTTGTACACTGGCAGATCATCTAGTTTGCCCACTACAATGTGAGGGAGATGGTGCCATCTGTCAGCAATCTTGTGCTTGCCATGCAGTCCCAGATTTCTTAGCAATACCCGATCTCCCTCCTGGAGTTCCTGTGCTTTCACCTTTTATCATACCTTTCTTTGTTGGCCAGATTTCTTTTGGCAGCCATGGTTTGAGCCAGTTAGTAGCATGAGTTAGCTGGGCCTTTAACTTTTGCACATACTGTAAATAGTTGTCAGCTTGACTTATGAGGAGAGACCCCAAAACACACATCTACTGGTAGTCGAGCTTCTTCCAAACATCAGAGGTGGGGGGAGAATCCAGTGGCATCACTTTTGGTGCAGTTATAAGCATGTACCAGGGTGCTAATTTGTTGGCTCCATCTAGGCTTGTCCTTTGGGTGCAGGGTGCCTAGCATATCTAGCAAAGTGCGGTTGAAACGTTCAGGCTGTGGTCCCCTGGGTGGTAAGAGTGGTTCTGGACTTCGCACTCCCCAGAGAAAGCATCTCTTTGATCAGACGACTCTCAAAGTCTCTCCTTGATCAGAATGGATTCTTTGTGGAGCCCCATAGTGAACAAAAAGTTTCTACAAGTACTTTGGCCACAGTGGATGCTTTCTGGTCTTTGGTGGGGAAAGCTTGGGCATATCTCGTGAAATGGTCAGTGACCACCAGCACATTACTGATATTTCTTTGATCTGACTCCAAACTCAGAAAATCAATACAGACCAGCTCCATGGGTGCACTGGTGGTGATGTTAACAAGGGGGGCAGCCCTCTGGGGCAAAGCTTTCCTCTGTAAGCAGCGACTACAAGTTCGAATGTGTTGCTCCACATCAGCCCCCATCTTAGGCCAACAGAATCTGGATCTCACCAAGTCAAGTGTTCTGTCTATACCAAGGTGCCCCATGTGGTTGTGCAAGGACCTCAGTACTGAGTCTCGAAAGGCAGTGGGCAGCACTAGTTGTTTTGTCTACTTGTCCCCTCTGTCTACTGTTTCTCTGTATAACAGTTTATTGATCAGTTTCAGCTTAGGACCTTCTTTGTATAACAGTGCAGTTCTCAAATCAGTGGGCGTAATTTGGACACATCTTTTCCTGCATAGAGGGCTTCTAAAGCTGCTTTGATCATGGGATCGCGGGATTGAGCCACTGAATACTGTCATTGTCCAGCTGAGGCAGTGCACCAATGTCTATTGCAGAAAAGTGGCAATAAGCAGCAGGTATGCAATTCTCAGAGGGTCCCAAGCAATCCACTCATGCAGTCCACTGTGTCCGTGGACATTTGTTCCTCCCTGTCAAACTTCCGCAGAGTGCCCGAATGTCAGGTTCTGCCAATCGGACCCAATCATTCTGGGGAACAGGCCTCCGGAGAGAGCATCAGCATCTATGTGGTTCAGACCTGCTCGGTATTCGAGAGCATAGTCATATGTAGATAATGCAGAAAGCCACCTATGGCCAGTGGCATCCAACTTAGCTGAGGTCTGCACATAGGTCAAAGGATTATTGTCAGTTTTACTAGTATTTTAGCCCCATACAAGTACTCATGGAATTGGTCAACAATAGCCCACTTCAAAGCTAGGAACTCTAACTTATGTACAGGATAGTTCTTTTCGGATGGGGTCAGGCTTCTACTGGCAAAGGCCACTGGTCTCAGGCCATTCTCGTGCTCTTGGTACAACACAGCCCCAATCCTTGCAAGCTAGCATCAGTGTGCAGGATGTAAGGTTTTCTTGGATCGGCATAGGCCAGCACTGGAGCATGGGTAAGTTGATATATGATCTCATGAAAGCAGTCTCACAATCAGGAGTCCAGCGGGCCCCAAATACTTCACTCGGATGAAAATACACTCTTTCAGTCTTGAGGGACGCTGACTTTTGGTATTTTTGTGGGTTGGGGATACCCTTGGTAAGGTTAAGTAAAGGCGGATCACTCTTGAATAGTCCTTGATGAGCGCCGATAATAACCACAGAATCCCAGGAATCTTTGCAGTTCTTTTAGATTTTTGGCTGTGGCCAGGTGGTCAAGGCCTCAACTTTACTTGGGTCGGTCTCTATTCCTCGGTGGATACTATGTGTCCTACATACTTTACTGATGTTTGAAAGAATTGACACTTATCAATGGACAGTTTAGGCCAAAGTCCTCCAGTCGGTCCAATACCTTAAATAATCTGCTCATGTTCCTCCAGTGAGCTGCCAAACACAATAACATCATCTAGGTATACCAGGCACTCTAGTAGTTCATGTCCCCACTGCACGCTCCATCAATCGTTGAAAAGTGGCTAGGCACCTGAAACCCTTGAGGCATCCTCATGAATTCATAGAAGCCAAGCGGACAGATAAAGGCCGTCTTCTCACGGTCCTCTGGGGCCATCGGGATCTGGTAGTACCCACTGCGGAGATCCAGCACAGAGAACCACTTGCTCCCGTTTAGGCAGTCCAAAGCATCCTGAATGCGGGGCATTGTGTACTGATCAGGGATAGTCCGCTGGTTTAAGGTGCGATAATCCACACACATCCTTACTGTTCCATTCTTTTTCCTCACTACCACAATGGGGGAAGCATAAGGGCTTCTGGATTCTTGTATTACACCAGCAGCTAACATCTCTTGCAGATGCCGTCTCACATCATCTATGTCAGCAGGTGCCAGGCGTCGAGACCTCTCACGAAATGGTCTTCGTCATGCAGCGGATATTGTGCTCAGCTCCTTGCACGCATCCTACATCCCATTCCTTTAAAGAAAACACCTGGTCTCTCTGGGCAAGCTTCTCACTGATCCTCACTTTCCATTTAGCTGGCAGCTGGGAGTCGCCGAAATCAAACAAGTCAGGCGTTACTCTGTCATTCTTCCTTGAACTCTTGCTGCTGGGTAGCACTGCAGTGTCTGCACAATGCACATTAGCCAGGATGCAACCTCTGTTTACTCGAATGTCTCTTTCAGACACATTATGAACTTGGACCATTACCCTTCTGGCATAAGCATGGGCTCTAGCGGGCAAAATACTAGGCTTGACCAGCAGTCCTCTGGCAACTTTCCATCGCCTGGTGCATCCAACATTAATATTTTATTCTTAACATCCTTTCTGATACGGACCTCTCCCTGTAAGGTACACTGGGCATTTGGCGCCAGGATCAGAGACTCAGGATCCTTCTTCCATACAATTCCGACCGGTTCCTCTGGTTCTGTTTTTCAGCATCTCTGTGCCTCATAGGCCTTCTTAATTAAAGCCGAACTCTTAAAGCTCTACTAGTCTTTGACCCTGTTTTCATAACACAACTGTGCCAGCCTTCAACATATGAGCATTTGTTCCAATCAACAAAGGACACCATCATACAGTCCAGTGGGGACACACTAAGGCTAGGTCTCTACTTGTTCGCCACTCCAGCCACGGAGGGGGGAAAGACAGCCAAATCGGATATACCCGAATAGGGTAGGCCTTCTCACTTAACCCCCATACATGCAGTCCTTCTAATGGTTGTAAGGTACGTCTGACAAATGCTTCTGATACCAATCCTGGAACATAATTGTCACTTGGGAGCCACTGTCTAATACAGCTCTTGTAGACACTCCATTCACCTTTACAGTGGTCTCCATGGAGGGACCCACTATTCTGGACCAGTCTGGAGAGGCGGTAGTGGGGCCTGGGAAACTGACCTTGCCACAAAGGACGTGAATTAGCATTTTGGTGCCTCACTGGGATCATGTCGTGCACCTCTTAACCACTGATTTGTTCTCCAAGCTCTCCTTGTAGCCTATATGCAACTTTGTCAGTGTCTTTTGGGACTGGTATTCTCTTTCATGTGCCCATCTTCCCCACAATTATAGCAAAACATACTTTCTGAGGTTTGAGCTGGCCGAGGCGCCACACTGGGAGCCAGGGCGGGGTATTACTAACTGGAAACCTGGGTGCCATCTCTGTCTGCGGCGTGATAAGCATTTGGAGACATCTCGTCAGTTTCTCCACTTCCATGGTCAAGGAATTGAGTTTGGAGCTGTTATCAGCAGGAGATACATGGGTGGTACCCCACCCCCATAGCAGATGCAGTCGGATATAGGTCAGAGCCCATACTTGCAGGCGTGGCCTTCGTAAAGGGACTGTTTTGATTCCCGGATCTCTCTCAACAGTTCGCCCCATTGTGGCATATCTTTTCCTTGTCAGAGCACTCATTGACTGTCAACCTCTGCCCTGAACTTCACTTGATGGGTCACCTCAGTCACCGGGTCGTAGCCACAGCTGTTGGTGCAGGTCCCTCCCGAGGTCGCTCTTCTCAACTCCTCAATTTCTCTCATTAACTCATCATAGGAGGGTGGGGATTCCAGTCGATTTGCCAGGCGTGAACTGAAGCAACAGCAGTTCTGAGAAGGGGCAGACTTAAGGATTCTGTCCAGTCTGGTTCGGTCCAGTTCAATCGCTGGCAAACTACCCTTTCTGAGGCATTCTTGCAACAATTTTCCAGCCGAGAGACATACGCAGACAACAACTCCCTTGGTACTGTTGTCATTTCTTACTTCCACCATAGGTCCTCATCAGAATCTGGGCTCCATACACATTCTCCAAGGCCTCAAGATAGGCCTGTGCAGTCGCTTCAGGGTTACTGGCCCGTTTAGCACGGATGGTAGCCAGGGCAGGACCTCGAGGCTCTCACTAACCCTCTTCGCTTTTCGCCTTCCGAGCATTGCCATTCTAGCACTTGGGGCAACATAGTCTATCCAGGTCTCCCAGTCATCCTCCCCTTGGGGGGTGGGGAGGGTGCCAGAGAAGATCCTCCAACCTTCGGTAAGAGTCGTGACTAATGGCAGGTGCAGAAATAGGAGTCTGCATTGGTTCAGCCACCATTACGGGCACTGGAGCGGGAGAGGGTGTTGGGGGAGGAACACCCCCAGGTGGCAAGAATAGTTTCTTCAAGTCCTCCACAGTTTCCCTTCTCCCAGCAACCATTTAGCAAATTTCTCCTCAAAAGTTTCAGATAGTGGTGGGGCTGATTCCCCCGGTCTTTACTGTCCTTAGTTATCACTTCAAGCAGTGAGGGCTCCCTCTGGATATGGTCTGTGGCACTTTGGAGCTATCTATGGGATTCTTAAACCTCTACTAGGGCCAGGAAAGTGTGGGTGAGCAGATTAGCATGCCGACCCACCACCACAGGGTTTGTAAACCTTCCACCTTGAAAGTACTCCTGCACAGTGTCCGTATTGATACCCAGGGGGATGTCCAGGATAAGCATAGCATTTTGGGGGTCAATCTCCTCCCCAGTACACCACTCCACCAGCCGGTGCACAGCCACTTCTGTCGGGGTACCCATTTTTTTCTTAACAGTGGTTCGTAAATATGGCCACTAGAGGACACACAATCCCAGCGGTGAGCCTCCAAGATGTAACCCCTAGATGGCGCTATCCCAGGGGCTACTACCCCTGCCTGATTTGCCACTCACAGGTTGAGGGGCCTGGATCCAATGGCGGGTGCCTCCACCCAGAGGTCAGGGTTTGCAATAGTTAAACTAACTTGGTCACAGCCTCTGGGACACTGCAACCCCTTTCTTCCCACTAGTGGCCCACACAATATATCAGAATTACCTTCACAGTATACACTTACCCCAGGACTGGTTCCGCACTGGGACCTCCTGTGAAACGAGATACAGTGCAACAATCACAGTACAGTACTTTAACATAGACAAATACCTCAGGCAGTATAACTTTGCTGAAACAAGCAGCTCTGATTTATTTAGGGGATATAACAAGGACAGAGGAAATCAGGTTAATTAGCTTATCACTCTAATAATCTACCTATGGCTCTGTGCACAGGCCTATCCCTATCAGTTACTGTCCTGGGTACCCAAGCCCTAGTGGCTAGTCCAAACCGTGGCAGCTGGTAGGGGCCCTTTCACACAGAGAAAAGGAAAATTAAACAGTCAGCAGTACAGTAATTTCAATTGGATTTAATGTGGCAATTCAACAGGGAGCGACCCTGAATTAGTACTCACGACCTCCAAATAAGATAGGGTCCTTCAATATCAGCAGGGCTACTCTTAAGCTCCAAGAGACTCTTCACACATTTATATGGAAAAAAAAAAAAGAGAGTACTATACCAGGCAGGCTGCTTCTCTATCCCGATCGCAATTACTGCACAATACCCGGGAGAACACACAGCAGATTCAGTTCCTGACAGACCGAGTGCAATTCAATAATTTCTCCAGTCTTCTACAGGGTGAGCCTGGTTTCTACTCTTCAGAGATCCTTTGATTCTTTTCACAGGACGGATTCAGTCCTAACAAGCAGTTACACAAGCTGCAGACCGGAACTCTGGGCCTTACACGTTTTTGACTAAAACTGCACACTGAAAAGCACAGGGCTCCTTCCTTCTTCACTGCCAAAGCTCAACTGAAACTCCAACCGACAAAACCGGCACTTCCTTTGAGTTCCTCCCAGTTCTTGACTGATTGGCTGTCACCACAATAGACTGCTGCTGTTGGTCCAAAAGGCACTGAAGTCTAAACTACATCTCCCAGAGTCACTGCCCATACAATCCTCTTGTGGCTGGCTCAGATTATGAGTCCAAGTTCTGATTCGTCTGAGGCACCATTTTAGAGCTAGCTTACCCTACACTGATTGGTCCAGTTCAGCAGTTCAAAACTAGAATGGGGAACTAGGTAGACACTGTTCTGACTGCAAAGAAAGCAGGTTAGACAAACTGTAATTTCATTATCACTCTAAATGGTTTCTGGCAAACAGTTACATCTTTCAGATAGGTTCCTTTGCACTCCTAGTGACTGCAAAAATGGAGTGAATTGGCAGCACCTGGTGGTACTCAATCAAAGAAACACACAGTCCCCCATAAACTAATTATGTCTGCAAGCAGACAGCTCTTAAAGAGACAGTACCAGAGGTTCTAAAACACTCACTGATAAATGGCTTAAACGCCAAACACCATTCAGGCTTGGAGCATTCAAGCAAGCTCCTGGAAGTCTTTTGGGAACCCCCATTTGCAGGGGGGTTACATATGCTATATCCTCAACCCCCCCAACTGATATATTGTTCCAGGGTTTTTGTGCCCCATATGCATTATCTTGCACTTCTTTGCGTTGAGTTTCAACTGCCAAACCCTTGATCATTCTTCAAGCTTCTGCAGGTTCCTTCTCATTCTGTTTACACCCTCTGGCATGTACACTTTGTTACAGAGCTTTGTGTCATCAGTGAACAGGGAAATTCTGCCTTCTAGGTCCTGCACAATGTCACTGATGGAGACGTTGAATAGGACCGGTCCCAGTGCTAATCCCTGTGGTACCCCACTGGTCACTCTTCCCTCTGTGGAGTGACAGCCATTTACCACCACCCTCTGTGTCCTGCTGACCAGCCAATTACCCACCCACCGCACTACTGTCCTGCCCACTCCAATATTCCCCAGTTTGTTAATAGCCTTCTATGTGGCACAGTGTCAAAGGCCTTGATGAAGTCCAGATAGGCCATGTCCGCTGCCCTCCCCTGATCCACCTCCCTAGTCACCCAGTCTAAAAATTCAGCAAGGTTGGTCTGACATGACCTCCCCCTGGTGAAACCATGCTGCCTTGGGTCCTGTAGTCCGTTGACAACCAGATGTTCCACCAATCTCTCCTTCAGTAGTGCTTTCCCACTACCGAGGTGAGGCTTACTGGTCTGTAGTTCCCTGCTTCCTCTTTGCTCCCATTTTTGTATAAGGGGACTACATCTGCTGTCCTCCAGTCTTTGGGTACCTCCCCTGTTTCCAGTGATCTGCTAAACAGGACTGCCAGAGGTTCAGCCACCACCTCTCTTAGTTCCTTTAGGAACCTGGTGTGCACCCCATTTGGCCCCATTGCTTTATCGACTCTTATTCCTTCCAGTTCCTTTAGGATCCTTTCCCATGTAAAGGGACTTGTGTCCATTTCTGCGCCATTCCCACCCCTTGTACTTCCTTCAGGCTCGTTACCTTCCTCTTCCTCAGTAAAGACTGAGCAGAAATATCTGATCAGTATGTCAGCTTTACCATTGTCATCCTCCACGTGCCTTAGCCCCTTTGTTAATCACCCTCTTCTTCCACCACCACCGACCCCCTAGGATTTTTTGCCAGCCCACTGCTTGCAAGCCACACACCATATTCTGATCACAAGAAGTGGACAAGCAAGGCAGCTTAAGCAAAGGATTATCATCATATGAGATGCTGCTATTCTAATCTGAGCACAGGCAAAAAGGGACACAGCAGCAGTGCACTAGAGAAGCAGGCAATGAAAACAGGGGAGGGGACCCAGTCCGCTACTACAGAGGGACAATATAAAACCTAACAAGTTGCACCCATATAAAAACGCAAAGTCTGAGAGGAATGGGTCCTTTCTGTTTTCATTGCTTGCTACTCTGAGTCCAAAAGGTCACAATGCGAAATTAAACACAACAAGGACAATGAATGAAATAGAATGCGTGCAGCACACATCCCCCATGCATCTACTTATACAGTGGGTCACAGAAACGGTCTGTCACTGGTGTTGAGAGTCAATCCAGTGAGCGGCATGCATGGAGTGCCCTGTGTAAGGATGATCAAATTACTGCAGCTTTCGCAACTGCCAGTGCCACTGGGTTTACTCTGTGGAGGACTGCTCTGCTTATCCACTGTGACTATACCAGCACTCTCAGATCTGACCTTCATGGTGAATGAGTGTGAGTGTGTGTGTGTGATTGACCAGTAATATCCTCCACAAGTGGCATGTCTGGTCACCAGACTTGACCCACGGCACACTGACACACACAATTCCCTCCCGCTCCCATCCAAACTCCAGTCCTGGCCGAGTTCGGATGACTCCCGAATTAAGAAAAAAACACAATAATGATGATAATTTGGTTGGAGGATGACTTTTAATAGGGGGGCCAGGGTTGCCCCCCTTCTGCACTCTCCTATGGTACTGTGTGCTGTCTGATCACACTATTCATTCCCTATGCCATTTAAAACAACTATTTTAACTTGACCCATAAAACGTAACCAGAAACTCTCCAATATATTTCTCTGCAACCTGATCCACTTTACTCTTCCCTACCTCCTGAAAATTAAACCCCTCTATCTACCCCCGAAATGACACCATTTCTGGAAACACTGTACCCTGCAAACTGTTCTTAATTTTGCTAGCCAACCCAATCATGAAATTGGCATCCCCAACCCCTGCCAGAGCCTTGGTCAAGTGCATCCCTCCTGAAATTTGTTACCCCTCCCCTCCAACGTTTGAGGCCCTGCATCCCTCCCAAAATGTGTGCCCCTTCACCCTTCCCAAAATGTGTTTGTAACCCATGGGGTTAGGGGCATCCTTCCTGTGCATTTGGATGTGCACCATTGGGATATCAGGTGGGACATTTTATCTGTGTATTTATGGGGTTAATAGTTTGCCGTCCCGGGGAACTGCTGGCAGCTCAGAAGTACCCAGGGGATGGTACTGAATATAAGGGAAAGTGCAGGAAAATAAAGAGGTAGAAAGAGTGAGGTCGACTGGGCTTGAGCAGGGACAACTGCCTGCTCGAGCAGTGGGACAGTTGTTCTCTTAGGGAGTAGACAAAGAGATAGCATCTAAGTGGGACCATATACCGACCGCACAGTGTCAGTTCTACAGTGAAGACTATCACAGCGACATTGTCGGCAGTCACTGTGATGGTCTCCACTACCCGATGCTGGTGCCGGGGAGGTGTTTGCCCCATCCCCAAACTAATTCCGACTGGAGTTGGCAATCTAAAGTATGGGGGGTGTGGGGTGCAAAGCCTCCCATAGAAAACACTTGTTCCCGAGCGACAGCACAACACCAACTGGCACTGTTGTGCTGTCGCTCTGCGGTCGGTCGACAAGAAATTTGTTACCGCGGCATAGTGGAACCAAGTGGGACATGGTGGCAATCGCTCTGATTGGAGTACCCCCCCCCATCTGAGGGGACAGCTTTGGGAGCATTCCCTGCTGGAGGAAGGTGGCCGCAAGAGATGAGGTCCAAGGGAGAGCAAAGTGGCAACTGAGATGGGAATGGGTCACACAGGGTTTTCAAGGAGCCGTCACCCACAAAGAGTGGTGAGCCTGGAGATAGAGTGATGCAGCACCCCCAAAGTGAGAGGCTGCATGTCTCAAGTTAAAGATAGATGTCTGGGAGAAGGAAGCAGTGGCCCTGAGGTTACAGGCTAGCTGGAACTGCCCTAATGACTAATCTGGACCTATGGGACAGTGAAGCAATGGCCCTGAAGTGAGCGGCCATGCTAAGTTGAGAGGAAGGCAGCAAGTATGTTTCGGGACTACAATGAAAGTAACCTTGCAACACTGTGAAATTTCTTTGTTTCAGGATGAACAGAGCTGGGGGTCATCTGGATCATGCCCCTGGAATAGACTTTTTGTGAAGGGACTCAAGTAAATAGGTGACCTCCAAGGTCCAGAGTGATGTGTTGCTTCCCTTTGTTATACTTCTAACTGCTCCATGGAGTGGCCATAAATTTACTGCATCATATTGATTAAAATCGGGATCCTGCTGTTCCTCTAAACAAAAGAGAGTTGTTTCACTCTTTAAGGACTGTTGATGCTGCTAACCTCTGTTTTCCCATCCAGTCCAGCACCAATGGTGTTGGCAGGCACCCCCGTTTTCTGCTATGGACTTGGGCAAATGTAAGCTATCTTGGAAGGATATCTGCTGCTGTGGCCGCCCCCTCCCCCCGAACAGTGACCATCAGCATACCCCTAAACATCAGGGAGGGGGTGAGCTTACTGCTCCCTGCTCCTCTACGAACATACGAATGTGCCAGCAGAAACAGACCATCCGGTCTATCTAAGTCTGCTCGAATATGCAGCTAGCACCCCTAGTTAACAGTTGCCCCACCCCCTCCCCTTTGTCATCCCACTGCCACCCCACCTTCCCCACCTCACTCTTCCCTGTTCCCTGTCCCTGTCCCATGCCCTTTTGAAGCTGTTCACAGATTTACATGATACCACCCATTCTGGTAGTGCATTCCATTTTGCTACCACCCTCTCTGTGAAATAGTGTCTCCTCTTTTCCCTCCTAAATCTGCCCCCTCTTATCTTAGCCCATGCCCCCGGTGTCCCTCCCCCTTCTTAGCTTAAAGACCCCATCTGCCCCATCCTTACTGATTCCTTTCAGATACTTGAATGGCTCTGTCATGTGCCCCCTGTCCCTTCTGTCCTCCAGAGTGTACATATTCACGTCTCCTAGCCTGCTCTCATAGTCTCTCCCCTCCATTCCACATATCATCTTTGTTGCCCTCCTCTGCACCCCCTCCAGTAGTCTGATATCATGCTTTAGGTATGGCCTCCAAAACTGCACACAATACTCTAAGTGCAGCCTTACCAGCGACCAGTAGAGCGGCAAGACTACCTCTCTTTGCCTGGATGAAAAAAACCCTCGCTATGCACCCCAGCATTTTGTTCACTTTTGCAGCTGCTCTCCTGCACTGGGCAGTGTTGTTCATGGTCCTTGTTATCATTACCCCTAGGTCCTTCTCCTTCTCAGTGATCCCCAGCTTAACCCCCCCCAGCCAGTACTCTCTCCTTGGGTTCTTCACCCCAAAGTGCATAACCTTACACTTCTTTGCATTGAACCCCAGCTGCCACCTCTCTGACCACTCCTTTAGCTTGCTTAGGTCCCCCTGCAGCTGCTTCCTTCCCTCCTCTCCATCCACCACTGCTCTGACTTTGGTGTCTTCAGCGAACAGACTTACCTTTCTCACCACCCCATGTGCAATGTCTGATATGAAGAGCCCAAATAATACTGGCCCCAGCACAGAGCCCTGTGGCACCCCACTCATCACCAGCCTTGGAATTGAGAGTTCCCCTCTCACCACCACCCATTGCAGCCTCCCACTCAGCCAACTTACAATCCAGTTCATCATTTTTGGCCCTGCCCCAGCACCAGTTAGCTCCCCCCCAAGCCTCCCATGAGGCACCGTATCGAAGGCCTTGCTGAAGTCCAAGTAAAGAACATCCACCACATGACCCTTATCCAGCTCGCCTGTCACCCAGTCATAATATTGTGTGTGTCCCTGCACCCCTCCCAAAATGCATGACATTGCACTCCTCCCAACTCTGGGAATCTACCCTGCACCCTTCCCAAAATGTGTCTGCTCCCATCCTAAAATGTGCACCTCTGCACCCATCCTGAAGTGAATGCCCCTGAACTCCTCCCAAAATGTGTGCCACTGCAGCCATTAGGAAATGAGTGTCCCCCACCCTCTCTCTCCCAAAATGTGTGCCCCACACCTACATAGATGTTGTCAGCAGATAAAGGCCCTCCGCCCACCTGGTCTGCACATGAACACTAGTAACTGTGCTTCTTCAAGCTTCCCTGGAACTAGGTTGTCCCCTTCCCCCAACAACCAGGATCCCCATATGCCTATCTCATGCATTCTTAAATCCTGTAATCATTTCTGCCCCCACCACCTCTTCTGGAAGGCTGTTCCACTTGTCCACAACCTTCTCTGTGAAGAAGTACTTCCTCATGTTTCCTCTCCCGAAATGCGTGTTGCCGTACTCCTTCCAAAATGTCTGATCCCCACACCTCTCCTGAAATGTCTGCCCCACACCCTGCCACAAAATGTGTGCCCCACACCTCTCCTGAAATGTGTACCCTTGCACATCTCCCAAAATCTCTTCTACCACTTGATGTTTGACACACATTTTTGGGAGGAACACAGGTGCAAATTTTAAGAAGGTTATGTAGGCATCATTTTCGAGAGGGGTGGGGGTGGACAATTCTGGAGGAGTACAGATCAGCAAGCATACAGAGTAAGATGGATGAACTGTGGAGGAGGTCTGCTGCACATTTGACTTACATTTCAGGAGTACTGTAAACAGTTTTTGAATAGCTTAAGGATCTGAATAGTGTGAGGAGATAACTTACTCATTGTAATGTGGTAAGCATGCTGAAGTGCCGTGCCATCATTGCAGAATGTTTCTGAACATTCTGAAGGGGGAACAAGGAGGTAAATACATAGTACAAATATGGTACAAACAGAAAAAAAAAGCTATTTACAATTTTAAAAATAGGTAAACAAATTAAAAACATAGTGACGATGGTGTCAAATTCTCATCTAATAATAAATGGAATAGTGAACTTCATGCCTCTTTTATTAATTAAAGGGGAGCAGTCAGCGCCAAGGGCCCCAGGTTTAAGTGTGCTACTGGTCCCATTGTGCACTTTGTCTGCAAAAACATTTTCATTTCCTTACTAGTTACTGTAGTATAGTAGATTGCATCACACTAATTTTATTTACTTCTAGGCTGGCATCTTCTGCTACAACAAATCCCAGAATCCCCTGCAGCCGACATGAGAGCAGTAAGCAGCAGTGGGAGATTCAACAGCCTGCAGTGCAAGTTAAAGTTCATATAAGCTCTTGTTTTTTATATTGCCTTGCACACATGCGCAAGCAACAAGTTGCGGTAGTTGCACTTTCAAAGGTGTGTCAGTGTTGTGGCGAATCCAGGGGATGCTTTAGTCAGTGTGTCCCTCAACCGCCAACCAGTGAGGATGATGCTGATGACAGCAGTTTCAGAGTGCCACCAACTTGAAACGAATCTGCCGCTGCAATGAGAGACAGGCTTGTCACTGCAGCAGCAGATCTGACACACCTCCATTACGTGCCATTCCTGGTGAAACATTGAAATACATATGGTGGCGGCTCCTGCTGTCTGCCACACAATCCCAACATCGGGGTGCCTAATTCCCCTGTTGGCATGCCCCATCCCCCCCATTATGTGGCATACCTAACATGGCGGCTCCTGCCGCCTGCCACACACTCCCGAAAAGCTGGCATCGGGGTGCCCAATCCCCATGTCAGCATCGCCCCTCTTAGTGTGTTTTTCTTGGTTAAATAGTATCCCCTTTCAGACACTGCGATGCCCACTCCCGTGTTGTATGCGGCCCCTCCTGAATTGTGGCACACTAGAAGCCCACCCCAGTGTGCCATTTTTTAACCTGTTTAAAAAGCAAACCTTTCTTCGTGGTCTGCTGTTTTACCTGCAATGCAGAAAACGGTCCACCGCTGTCTCCTCATCCCTCCACATCCCCACCCTCCTTTCAGCACCCACCCCGACCCTCACCCATACTTACCCTTCGGAGGTCAGGAGCCGTGATCTTCTCTGAAACGGGACATGTCTGCACTCTTCAAAGCTGAACTGTGAACTGAAGAAACGACAGTAAGCTTTATAATGGGGGGTTTCAACTTAGGTTGATATCTCAGCCATTTTAGGACTTTTGGCCCCAGATTTTCAACATGGGGTTCTTGGGACCCCACCTGGTGAACATGCAACTGTCAATTCGTTTCTCAGCCCCGGAAGGTGATTTTGCCATCGCTGCATGGAATCATCTTTCGGGACCGATCAATGAAATGAGAGTTCCAGTGTTCATGAGGAGAGGTCCAAAAAAGCCCATGTTGCAAATCTGGTGAATAAATTCCAAAAAATGACTGCATTACCAGCGTGCATTGTGCAGTTTCTACTCACGCTCTTAACTTCACCAATTTTTTATATGTTCACTCCAGATTTTCAACACTGCCATTTTCACATGCCTCCTTATGAACAGTACAGCTGTCATATTTCATATCTTGCCCGAAACATGTTTTCGCACCTGTGGCGCAATGGGTGCAGTCACTGTGCAAAATCAAAATTTTGGGAGAGAGTAATAAAATCACAGTGCCACTGTTGATGAGGAGAGGTCCCAAAATGCCCATGCTGAAAATCTGTAAAAAATTCTAAAATAACTGCGACCACGGGCATGCGATGCGCATTATCTATGCACACCATAAGTTTGTAGATTTTCATATTTTCTCTCCAGATTTTTAACATTGCCTTTTTTTTTTTTTTTACACCTCCTCATGAACAGTACAGATGTCATTTTTTGCATCCTTCCCAAAATGTGTTTCTGCACCTGTGGCTCCCAATGCCGCAGTTGCTGTGCGAAATCACCTTTCAGGATTGAGCAACAAAATGATAGTGCCACTGTTCATGAGGTGGGGACCCAAAAGGCCAATGTTGAAAATTTGGAGTGAAAATACCAACAAACACCCAGGGCTTTAAGGTTTCCAACCATACATCCACCCTGTACAGACTGACAGGCATCGGGGACATAACTTGGGTTCGTCAGCCATAATGTTCACAGAAGTCTACCCCCACCCCCCCACTTTACAGCCACTGACAGGCATTGAGGTGTGCCTTGGGTTCTGTCACCCTAACGTTCACCCATTCTCTTATACTGCACCCATCTTAGCTTATTTCCTTATGGCATGGGGTGAACATAAGGGCCGAAGACCCCAATGCACATCTGACACCTGTCACTCTCTGCAGGGTGGGGCGAGGTGGAATGGCATAAGCGTTATGGCCGACCCAAAGCCACACTCCCCACGCCTTTCAGTCTCTGCAAGGGGAGGGGGTTGGCTTTAGTTCAGTACTTCACTGCCATTCCTATTTTGCATTTCTAACTCCTGCACTACCAATGCCAATGCCAGCAAGCCAACATTCGGCATTGACAAATGCTTGTTGTTTGCTGGTCCTGCTGTCCTCCCTGGGCTATGTATAGTCACAGAGGACTGTAATTAGCCCCGGAGAAAAGCAGACCCGGAAAACATCTGATCACATTGAGACCAGCCCCACACTTGAGTGTGGGGGCCCCTTCTGCTGTTGTTTCTTTTAAGTTGGACAAAACAGAAATGGCCATGAAGTTTAGAGGCCAAGAACAAGGTTATCATGCAAAGAAGCCTTTTAGATCAAGGGTGAAGCTACTTGAAAATTTAAACCTTAAAAGCCTTCTACAGTAAATAGAGAGACAAGGATTACATCTCCCTCTGAACATGAATCTGCTTTTAATGAACACAACATTCTAAAGCACTCAGAGGCTTACAAGTCACATGACAGAAAGGGCAGTACTGCCAATACAGACACAAAATATAAGAAACCACAGTGGGCATCACATAGTTTTGGAGGTGGCAGGGGGCTACCAAGTTGGACTGGGCAGAAGACAGAACTGGTCTCACTAGTGGAACATGTTTAGGTAAATTACTGATGAACTGCACATATTCAAATCATATTAAGGTACCATCATAGCAGACCCCATATTTTCTTCATAATGTTACTGTGTTCTTTTGCAGGGAAAGCATATATTACTAAAATGTCATGAGGAGGAAATAAAAGAGATCCGTAGATAGTACATGTAGGTTTACCCAGACTCACTCTTCATTCAGCTCAGGTCGATAATTAGAGGCCTCTCGAAGGGTTAAGCTTAACCCAGAGGGATGTCCTCTAGAGGGAAGCTTGCTTGGAGACAAGATGTCTTGGTGTTTGTGATGTGGGTGGCCTAACTCAGCTAGAAGTGGGAAAAGCCAGCATAAATATTCATAGCCCTGCCCTCCTCCAACTGTCCATAAGTGGGGGAGGCAAGTGCGGGAAGGAGGGAGAAGATTGTGGCCCCAGTGGGAGGAAGATCAGCAGAGTGAGCCCTGCTCTCCAGCTGCAACTGAGTTGGGGCCTGCAGGACTAGTGATGTTGGCAGGGTCCCTTGGTGAGGTAGCACTGGCCCCATGGCAAGGTCTCTGCGGGAACACCAGGTAGCCAGTTAGACGGGAAAACAGAGTGCCCCAGGATGTTTGCCTCGAAGACCCAAGAGACGCAGACCAGCATGGCACCACTGGGAGTTGTGGTGGGACACCCCTCAAGGTAGGTCACCAGAATCCATGAGGATTTTCTCCAGCCATGAAACAGCTTGCAAGAAAGTGCATTTTTTTTTATCCTGGGTCCCCCAATCCTCCATTTAGAGGTCAGAACTTCCCTGCCCGTCATCCCCCAATGCCCAGGCTTACCCCTCCCCAGGCAGGGCCGCTAGAAGGGCCCCCCCAATGGACACACTATAGGCAAGCCCCAGCTTACCCCTGGGTCAGGGCCATGGGAGTGGGGACCCCCCCGGCAGATGTCAAAGGCAGTGGAGATGGCGGCAGAGCAGGTTGTCATGCTGGGGAGCCATCTTTTTTTTTTTTTATGTTTGCTGGATCCCTGGGGGTGGGGACATGCAATGACATAAAGCATCCATCCCACCCCCTAAGGTGACAGCGCCATCCACAGTGGACCCCCAGCCTCTGCCAGGGGTCCTTGTAAAGTGCTGAACACTCTTTCTCCCCTTCCTCTGGAGAAGGAGAGCAGTCCCCATGATGCTGGATCCTTCTTTCTCCGGCCAGCCCTCCGACTCCTGGGTCCCTTCCCCAACCTGGGTCATCAGCGTTGCAATCGGAAATCCAACCACAATGCCGGCGGGCCTGCTTAAGATAGTGCAGTTTGAATGAAAGCACACATGTAAGTAAGCCTTGCATTAATGATTTGTGTAAGTGATAGAAAATCCTTGGCTAAATGTGTGTTACTCCCTGGCAGGGTAGCCAAGTGAAGTGGGTCATCAGGAGGAGAGGGTCTGGCAAGAGTTGGGGCTGGTAAGCCCCCAGGATTGGGCCAGGCAAGGGAACTTGTTCTTTGGGCCATTAGGGCTATCAGTGCTAGACCAACTAATTAATTCAAACTTAGAAGTATGTCATAGTCTGACTTGCTTTCCATAATATTGTCCCTCATGGACACACTAGACAGGTGCAGGCGCAGTTTGCCCCCAGATAGTGCTTGCCTCCCCAGTGGTCTGGGGAGTGCCAGGGCTCCAGTGATCCCTACAAGGAGGTTTGGGATGGTATGGGAAAATGGGAATTAGGACATGGACATGCATCCAGTTAAACTGCAGCAACAGTACCCTAAGATCAAGGGAGAAAACTGGCAGTAATTAATGGGCTATGCTGTGGGGTAGACAGGCACCAAAGAACTGGTGGGGTGGTGATCCAGACCTCAGAGTAATTGTGATGGCACAGTGTGATGTAGTGAGTACCTGTGAAATGGGCAATGAAGTGTCAAGGGAAATGACATTTATTTGCTGTGTAACAACAAAAGGCCGCATAACAAATACACCCGGCGTGATCCCAGCTCCAGTTTTAATTTCAGTTTGTATGTGGTCTCATGTTAATGGTGCCCCAGTGTATGATGAAGGTGCGTCTGACCCCACTACCCTGGACTAAAGGTGAGAAGGTAAAGGTGTAGGTACTGGATTTCATTGCGTATGGCAGGTGCTCCTCTGATGAGAGATGCCACGATATACCCCTAGACACGCTGGGGGGGTGCTTGGCCCCTACATACAGGAGTAAGGGAGAGTGAAAGGTTTAATGGTATACTTAGAGAACTTGCCATGAGTACTGCTGGGGAGCAGCAACAAGAGTCACGTAATGCCCTGCAGTGTGGTCTGCGCTGCAGATTACAGCTGCGGTGGCAAAGCCTATGATGAGGATGGCACACAGGGTGATGCAAGAATGCCAGCAGCTGCAAGGGGCTTTGTCTCTCCATCCATGTTTTACTGGGAAGTGCTGCCCACAAGCCTGCCCAAGCCCAATGGTAAGGGATTACCATGACATAGGGTTACTAACTGGAACTGCTCCCTGCCTGTCCAGCATCTGATAAGGCAGCTCTTCAGAACACCATATCATATAAGATTTTATTAAGTTTTCCTAGTACAATCAGCCATCTAAAGGCACACACATCACATTCAAATATAACAATGCTATCATGGAGAACTTACGTACCAATTACTACTAATACTTATTAAGCATAATAACATTAAGGTTGTGTTCATGTTAATCTCCATGGACACCATATATTTGGAGTAACTACAATATAATACAACAGGTTAATACAATAAGTTTCTAGTACTGCATATATATTATTAGCTAGAATCAGGGATATACAGCCATCAAATACCTACCAAGCTAGCACAGCAATCTAATGCACCAGAAAACAGTAACAGAGGGATAGATAGAATAGTACAGTACAGCAGCAGACAGTGGTGAGAACATGCGTCCGCCATTAACTACTGTCATACTATCCATCTATTGTACAACTAATACAGTTCAAGCTAGTTGGGGGTTTGCAGTGGAGGAGGTGCCACAGCACATATGTGGGAGTTCAGGTATGCCTCCCACTTTCTATAGTACCTAGTGAGCCCTCCTTTTGCCACTACGTTAAGCCTCTCAAAAACGGCCAACTTGGCCATGGCTGCATGCCACTGTGATAGTGGGGGGAGGGTAGGTTGCCTCCATCGGAGTAGGATGGCCCGTTTGGCTTCCATTAGGGCCACTAAGAGCCAAGCCTTACTGAGAGAGGAGAGTGGGAGTAGAACCGAGGTGTCTCCCAGTAGGAGAGAGCGGTGCTGGAGAGAGAGTGTCTTGCCTATAATTCTAGAGCAGTTGCCAAGAACTTGTGTCCAGAAGACCTGTCGGCTCGGGCAGGTCCACAATATGTGAAGTAGCTGGGCAGGAGAAGAGTGACATCTCCAACAGCAGCTATGTAGGCTGATTTGTAAGCTGTGTAGGAACGAAGGGGTCCTATATCACCTAAGGAGGATTTTAAGTTGTATTAGCCGGCTCTTAGAATCTTCATAAGCTGTATGAGCAGCTCTGAGGCAATCTGACCACTGTCTTGGAGACATGGGAGGAAGGAGCTCACGCTCCCAGGTAGCTCTGCTAGATAGGGTGGTATCAGGTTGGGCATCCCTGAAAGTTTTGTAAAAGAGAGTAATGAGACCCTGGCCTTTTCCATGTTGAGGGAAGATATTTAGGCAGTGCCATGGTGACTGGATTGGTGGTTGTTTTAGGAGGGGGGGTTTAAGCACTCCTAATCTGCAGAAATTTCAAAAAATCTGACGAAGGTAACCCCTACTGGTCTCGAATCTGCTCGAAGGAAATAAGGGTTCGGGTGGAGAAGATATCCTACAGTTCAAATCCCATTGGAAGCCCATAAGGTCCATTTAAGTGTTTTACAGTCTACTGTAATACAGGAATTATCCCAAAGCAGAGCATAACAAATGGGAGGGAAGTAGTCTGTGCTCTGGACCCCGGTGAGCACCATCGCTCTACGCCATGATCTGCATGTTTCTGTCGTACTAAGTGTAAGGTGATGTCCCTGATGTCTTTTCTTAGATAATAAGGAATATAAGGGGTTGCCTGTAGATAAAGCAGCTTCCAAACTTACCCATGGTGGGGGGTGGAGCGGGGAAGGAACCAAGAAGTAGCCTGGGCCATTCTGAAAGCCAGATGATAGCCTATAAACCAGGGCAACCCAAGCCCACCTCTGGTCCAATGAGATTGTAATTTCGTCCATCCCCACAGCGGGGGCTTTACCCTCCCATAAAAAGAGTGAGATTAACTTGTCTAGGGCTTTGAATGGCTTTGGGTGAGCGGAATTAAGAGGTTATTGAGGAGATGGGATACTCTGGAGAAAATGAACATTCTGACAGCTTCTATCTTGCCTTTCAGAGTTAGTTTCAGTTTTCTCCATCGTTGAATTTCAGCCGCCAAGGAGGTCAGAAGAGGAGAAAAGTTAAGTGGCTCTAAATCTTTCCAAGATGATAAGATGTATACCCCTAAGTAGGGGAACCCTAGAGGGGCCCATGTAATGTCAGTGCCAGCAAGGCAATGCCTACTACATGCCCCATTCAGGGGAGAGAGGGTAGTTTTCTTTAGGTTCACTGTTAGTCCCGAAAGAGAAGCAAACTCTCGCAGGGTGGTCAGAGTTGAGGGTAAGGAAATCTGTGGGTCGGAAAGTGTGAGGAGCATATCATCCGCATAAGCATTAACCAGATAGGAAAAGTCCTTCACCGGGATACCCGTAATGTCAGAGGTGCTGATAAACTTTCTAATTAGTGGGTCCAGGGCTATTAGAAAGAGTAGGGGAGAGAGTGCAGTTAGTAACAATTCTGGCCGTGGGTGAATGATACAGCGTCGACACCCAACAACACTGTGGAGATAGGCCCATTCCAAAGAGTCGAATGCCTTAGCAAAGTCTATTGCCAAGGCAGCTGTTGGAGTCTTTGACTGGAGTGCTAGCCATTTGAAGTCCAGGACCAGTCTTAGGTTATCGGCACTGAACCTCCCTTTTTGAAACCCAGTCTGGGAAGGATGGCTCAGGGTGGGCAGTATATGGGTCAGCCTGTTCACCAAGACTTTTGCAACTATATTGGTGTCTACTGATATCAGAGAGATGGGCCGAAAATTCATGCAGAGTAGAACGTCTGAAGCTCTTTTAGGGATTAAAATGATGAGGGCCTCTCGCATAGTAGGGGGGAGCATGCAGTCTTTTTGGGCTTCCTGGAGGGCTAGTAACAGCGGTGTGCTAATTTCCTCTCACAGAGTTTAGTAGAGCTCTGCCATCAACCCATCTGGCCCAGGGGCCTTCCCCTTTCGCTGTTGGGGAGAGTGCCACATGCAGTTCATCCACCATGATAGGGGCGTCCAGATCACTACGATGTTCATTCGCGAGCTGAGGGAGTGGCATGTCCAGGCAAAAAGCCTTTAGCCGTTGAGAGAGCACATCACCTGGGGTTGTGTTCTGAGATTGATAAAGCTCCTGGTAGAATCTATACATTTCCTCATGGATGGCTTTCGGGGTCGTTACTAACTTTTCCTTCCTATTCTTAAGGGCCAAAATCCTTAAGGAGGCCTGTTGCTTCCGTAACCAATAAGCTAGCAGTTTCCCTCCTTTGTCACCCCCTCCCATGACTTATGCTTGGCTTGGATCAATTGCCACTCTGCTTTCCTATTCAACATCACATTAATCTTATACTTTAAACCAGCCAGCAGTGGTTTGTTAAGCGAAGTCCAGGGAGAAGCTTTAAACTGGTGCTCCAGGTTTGTAAGCTCATCCTGTAACTCTTGTATTTGCCTCAGTCGCTCCTTATTTTTGGCTGCCGAATAAGAAATAATTCTCCCCCTCAAGACAGCCTTGAAGGCTTCCCATATGGTAGCTGAGGAAGTCTCTCCCGGGGTATTAACTGAGAAGTAGGCTTGTGCCTCTTTTTTAACATAATCCCGAAAAGTAGCATCCTGCAGTAGCAAGGGGTTGCATCTTCATCTCGTGGAGGGGGGGGGGGCTTTGGCCCAGTGGGGAAAATATAATTGTTACTGGGGCATGGTCTGAAATAGCTACATTACCAATGGTTGTGTCACCCACTCCTGGCATAGCTATATTATTAGCTAGCCAAAAGTCTAACCTGCTGTGAGTGCCATGAACATTCGAGTAGAAGGTGTAGTCTCTTCCCGTTGGATGGTTCATCCTCCAGGATCCCCTAAGCTCCATTCAGAGATCAGAGTGTTTAAAGTCGCTAACACTTTAGGGTGGGATTGTGGCGTGGGGAGGGATTTGTCCAGGAATATATCCAGGACTAAGTTATGGTCGCCACCTAGGAGGATTGGGAGGTCGGCCTCCCCCTCTGTCAGTTCTGTAAAAGCTTGGCTAAGTGCAGTATATATTTTGCCTGTATCAGTATTGTACCCATAAACATTGGCCACTACGACTTTGCCACCCAGGTAGGAAAGTTTGGCTGCTATCCATCTCCCCTAGAATCTAGCTGTTGTGCCTCAACCACCCAGGGTCCCGTTTTCCGGAGAAGGACAACGACACCCTTGGATTTAGTGGTGGCGCAGCTAGCCAGTACAGTCCTCATCCAGAGCTTTTTTAGCCAGTGCACTGTCCGGGTTGTGAGATGCATCTCCTGGAGCAAGGCTATGTCTGCCCCCAATGACTGTGGAAACTGCAAAACCCCGTTATGCTTAGCAAGTGATTCAGCCCCTTGACGTTCCAGGAAACGCATCTCCAATCCCCCCGCACAGTAGGAAGCGTTGACATCAATGTTCACCACCAAATGAGCAAATGAAAAAAAGTGTACTCACCCTATAGGCAATAGTTTGGAAAATCAGTAAAGAGGAGGAGGAGGAGGAGGCAACTTGTCACCACCTCGTGGTATGTCACACGTGCCTGATAGCCACAGAGTAAATATGGCCCGGGAGAGATGAGAAAATAGAATGTGCGCGCCTTACTTGCTATTCGTGTTTTAAGGAGTTCCTAGTCTAAATAAAGAACAAGAAAAAAGGTACTGCAGATTACAATACGATCAACAGTGCCTATCTCATTAAACTACAGTCTGTAACATGAATTATATTAAAGTATTAACCAGAGAACAAAACCTTAGGTATTGGCGCTGATGTGTGCGTGTCAAAGAGGGCAGATATGCCCTTTAAGCCACACTATTTCAGTCACCAAAAAAGGAGGTGGAGTCACACAAATCGTGGGTGCTCTGTCCCAGCCCGACTCAGTGCACCTAGTCGAAATGCCAGGTCGGGAGAGTCTAAGCGTGCCTCTAGTCCGCGTCCTGCCCTGTCATGGAAAGCGACCTAATCAGTCCCAAGACAGAAGGCTAGGACAGTCTGTATGGGGGGGAGAAAGGGGAAGGGGAAGGGAGGGAGGGGGCCTCTGTCAGCCACCTATGCTATTAACGATCAGTATGGGGAGTTTTAACCATATGCTATATCGCCCAGAGCATCTGGATGAGACGTAATATTATGCTCCATCCTTAACGTGTGCTGCTTGCTGGTTATAGAATGCGGAATACCTGCAAGAGTCTGCTGGACTTTTTCCTATCTGCAGGAACATATCACTGTAGTGAAGAGGGGGTTGGTATCCCCTGATCGTGTGAGCGGGCCACAGCAGGGCGGGGGTGGGGAGACCTATTCTACAGGTCAGCATGGGAGTAAGGAGTACCCCGTATGGGTAAGGATGCCGGGAGCATCAGGTCTCTACCTTTGCCCGTATCAGGTTGGGGCCCTTCTTTCAGACAAGTAGGCAGTTACTGTGAACAATGCATAGGATAGCTTAGAAACAGTTACTTAAGTAGCTGTCATGCATCGCCATGGCAACCCCAGTTCAACAGTTTGGATCAGTTCCAGCAGGTTCATTGCATGAAGTAAGTGCCTCCACAAATGTCTTAGTTCCTGGTTTAAGTAAGCCATTGGCTACGGCATCCGAATCTTCACTTAGTTCCACCATGGTCACCCAATCTAAGGGAACTGGATCATCCATCAAATCAGCCTCATCCTCTCCGGGGTGTTCCAAGTGCCCCCAGTGCTTTTGGTGAGCACATCAGCTCTCAGAAGTTTAGCAGGAGGGGAGGCATTAGTGTTAGCTGATGTCAGCAATCGTGGGCTTCTGGACCGCATTTGATGCTAAGCTGGCAGGGGATATGGGATAGTATCCGGATGCTTAGAGTGCAGGTTAGCTTTGGGAGTTTCAACAACTGGGGGCGGTGCAGAAGTAGACAGATGTCGCCAACCCTCTGTTTCCACCTGTTTACGAGTGGGGGAGCCTTTACTGGGCGGGCCGGTCCTGCCGTAGTTGTTGTCCCCTGGAGAGCTGGTGCCTTTTCTGTTGGTTCCCTCTCTGTAGTTCCTCGGCTCCCAGAGGCGTCTGGGAGTCGTAGTTCTTGGCAGCATACCCAGCCAATGACTCTGGATCCAGGCCTTAGCATCTTTAGGTGATTCAACTAGGAAGGATTGTCTGTTTTTGGAGAAGTACAGTGCTATGAGGCCCTTGAACCGGTATTGTACTAAGTTGGCAATCAGTAGCTTTTTTAGAGGGTTGTACGCCTGGCTCTTGGCCATTACTTCTTGAGTAAAATCTCTATAAAATGATATTGTGTTGCCCCTTCAGACCAGTTCCCACAAATCTCTTGTGGCCCATAGCAAGCGCTCCTTGACAGAGAAGCGTAAAAGATACGCAATAATAGTTTGTGGCCCCTTGCTGTTGTTTGGGTTACCCGGGACCTGATAAGCATGTTCTACCCCAACTTGTTCTTTCCGTCGCTCGCCCAGAAGCTGTGGGATCCACTCGTTTAGGAACTTTACCATATTTGGGCCTTCAGCCCCCTCTGGCACTCCCAGGATCCGTATATTGTTCCTCCTGCTACGGTTTTCTTGATCCTCCACCCTAAACCACAGCCGATCGAGTTTAGCTTCATGGTCCCGTAATTTTTGCAGCATATGCATATGTTGCTGTTCTAACTCCTCCGTTCGCTGCTCAAGAACAATATGTTGGTCCTCCAGGTGGTGGACATTGGCAACATTCCCTGCCAAGGAGGAACCAATGGTATCCACTCTAACTAATAGCGCTTCAAGCATTTTAGTGATGTTCGCCAAGGCCTCTCCTACCTGGGCCTGATTGATAGTCTGCATATTAACTTGTGCGAGAGATTCTGCCTGGTTGTCTGCTGAGTGTTCCATCTGGCCGCGGTAGATTGTGAACAGTTATTCGTTCTCAGTCATAAGCAATTAGCAGATGGGATGGATTCTTGGGTCTGTCGAGGCAGTGCGAGAATGCCTATCTTTGCAGGTTAAGCCGTTTTGCTCTCCGGCAGGCGGTATGGGGAAAGAAGGAGGGGTGGCCCATGCAACTCCACCCGTGATCCACGCTCAGGCCTGTACAGCCTGGTGGTGTTGGTGGCTCCGACATTGTACAGTACTCCTACGGTGGCAAAAACATATCCCCAGAAGGAAGAAATTTTATGGTGGCGACAGAGGTAGGAGAATCTTGCTCATATTAAATCAGTGGTTTAGCCCGGCATTGTGTCGGATTCTGTTCGTTAGTCGTCAGGCTGGGGCAGAGAGTAGGAATTACACTACCATCTTTTCTGAGTCCAAGCCACGCCCCCTCAGAACAACATCATTTTATATTTATGCTTAAACCATGACTGAGGGTCACCCGAATGGCCCAATGGCGTGCCAGGGACCCGGGTTCAGGAGCAGACCTGGGCTGCCACATCAGGAGATAGGTCGGGCTGCCGAAGCAGCCGCACGCTGCAGTGTACCTCAGCCTGGGAGGGCAGGCAGCAAGTTCTCCTACAACAATGACTCCTGCAGCTGGGCCAGGGAGCTTGCTCTTGCCCCAGGGATGCAATATGCATGTGCGAGGCCACGAGGATGGCCACACTCATGTCAGCAGAAGAGGGTGGAAAACAGGAAGAAAAACCCATGTACAATCAATATGTCAGCCTGGGCACTTGGGCTCCCCTGGGTCCTGGTGCCAACCAACACTGGATCCTAGTCCACATAGTTGGCTGCATCGGGGGAGGATGACCTATGCCCAGAACCCCTGCCATGGGGAGAACTGGGGTAACACTGGGCCCAGTGGCACTGGTGGGGGAGATATGTCAACAGACCTGAAATGGGTATATCCCTGGAAAGCCCAAATAAGTACATACAACCAAAAATGCATACATTTGAAATTCATCTATTTTAGCTGACTGCCATGTTACTTAAGGAGGCTATGATAACAGAGTAAAGATTGAGTATACGGTGATGCCTGTAGTATGGTTAATGTAGTTTTTTTTGATTAATTTGTTTGATTTTGTTTGTTTGTTCACATTTTAAAAGCCATACAGGTAAACATAATAAACCCATTAAAAAAATTATTTCTTTGCAGGCCATGTACAGTACTGTACCTTACATAGTTTCGACTTCAGATTTTATGAAGTCCATTATCTGTGCCTGAAGTGTTATGGCTTGCCAGTGATTCCTGTAGTTTTTCAGATTTACAAAATCTATTAAAATCATGCTGCTCCTTTCTCTCTCGAGGTAGTGGTGGATCTGCTTCATTATGCACCAGACTTCTCCAGTTGAGGTCACTACCACCTCCGGCTCGTCGTTCTCTTCTTGTGAATCAGTAAATGTCCACATTTAGGACAGATTAGCAGATCTTCTCCTCGCATAACTCACCAGTAGTGGGTTCATCACTGTCTATGGATCCAAACTTGTTGAAATATGATGCCGATGTTCCCGTAGAAGAGGGAGCGGCATCATCAGTCACCGATTGGCTTGTCTGTGATACTGGCTTTACTGAAACAGTTTTGTATTGTCTCTGGTTTTACCTCTCACCATGTGGAGTGAAAAAAAGTGAAAGGCATCAAGGACTGAGACAGACATTACAATCTGATTAAAATTGGGAGTGTCTTGTGAGTCTAACCCCAATAAAATGTTGTTTATGATTTTCTTCCGGATAGTGCTGCTTCATGTTGTTGATAGCACCTTGATCCATCGGTTGGATTGGGGCAGTACAAAAACATCAAGTGGACATTCCCGAGGGCTATACGTTTGTGTGCTGGGCAGTTGACACAAGCATTTTTTTTTTTTGCCGCTGCTGCCTCTTTTTTTTTTTTTTTTAAATGAACTGCTGTTAGCGGCAGTCATCCATGCACTGGCATTAGCAGTTTACTGCACTGGAAAAGCTTCCACTTTTAAAGCACCATGTGTTTTTTTTTTTTTTTAACTTGCCTACAATCAGGAGCTGCATTTTTAGCATGTCAGTGCTGTTCACACACATCATGACTGACATCCTCTCCTTCACTTTCCTATGCCTGGCTGGGTTCTCCTTTGTGTAAACCCCCCCCCCCCCCCCCCACAAATGGGGGTTCCCAAAAGTCTTCCTTGGGTGTGCCTAAATGCCCACTGCCAGGCTGGTATCCTGTGTCTTAGCGTTTCAAAAGTGTTTGTATGAGAGTGCCTTAATGCCTCCGTGCTCTGTCTCTTTAAGAGCTGCCTATAACGTGGTGCTTATTTAATCTGGGAGGGGGCGGAGTGTTTCTATGCTCGAGTCCCGCCCGGGCTGCCAGATAATTGCACCATTCTGCCATCACTAGTTGTGCAGAGGGAGCTCTGTTAGAAGCTGTATTTATTTGCTGATTATGTATCAAAATAGTAATGATATTGTAGTTTGTCTAACCTGCCTTCTTTGCAGCATGGACAGTTCTGTTTATTACCACCATCTTGGTCTTGGACTGTCAGAATGGACCAGTCAGTACCGTTGGGGACCCTAAAATGGAGTCTGTCCCCAGGGGTCTTATGAGAGAGAATTTCGGTAGGAATTGTAGTTTTGAGACTTTGGCGCCTAAATGTACCTGGAAGGGGAGCCCTTGCTTTGACAGACTGATGGATCAGCCAACCAGAACCTCTTTGACTGAAGGGAAATTCCCAAGCTGCCTGCTGCAGTGATTCAGTCTGGAGTTAGAGTTTGAAGAGTAAACAGCTCAAGTGATTTGAGCAGCAGCTCCTGCGTATTTCGCGCAGGAGATTGGTGGAAAGGCTGAGTCTGGCCTGTCTGCCTGCCTGCAGTCCCTCGAGAGGGGAATCCTTTGAAAGGCTTAGCAATCGGACTGTATTCGCATTGGAGTGTGACAAAGCCACTGAAGAGTGACCAGATTTGAACCTGAAGAAGACCGAAGAGTTGCTGTACGCAATCGGCCTGTCAGGATATCCATTTACCACAGAATTCCCGGTTTTGCTCAGAGACACTGATATTGCGGCCGGACTACTATCTGTATTGTCGTATGGTGATTGCTTTACTATAAATGTGCTGTGTGCTGTTAGTGGGTCGCAATTTGGTTCCCCACTGTGTAAATGTGCCACAGTTACTGGAAGCTGCATCCAGCACTACCGGACTCAAAATCTGAACTGTTCCACCCAGCCTGGGTCTTGCCACCAGGCCCAGCCAGCTACTTCAGGCACAGAAACCATCATCGATGAGAGACTCGCCCGGGGATCAGTCCCCTGCTCAACCATCTTGAACAGGAATGACACCTCAGTGATTCGTGTGGGCCCTGCTTCTCCTAGCAAACCAGTCATCAACTTGCAGTCTCCATTTCATCTAGCATGTGTCTCGTCTTGGGTAGCATGAGTAACAATCAAGGTAGCTCCCTGCAACAGCAGCTAAATCTCAAGTGTTGTCATCTGATTGCATTGCTGTTTTTCCTTTCACGAACTGAGCCTTCAGGCTCTAGATTACAAATTGTGTGTGGTTGTGCTTGCCTTTTCTTTTCATCACAGGGCCCCAACCAGCTGCGATGCTGACCTACCCTGGGCAATGTTCCAGGCTAGCCCATCTTACTTCCAACAGGGTACCCAGAGCGTGTGACTGTGTAGGGACTAAAAGTGCATGCATAATTGCCTGACAAGATCAGTTTTAGAAGCAATCAACCTGATCACGCCGCTCCCTTGTTCAATTCCCCTGATGAAATCAGATCTAACTCTTTTTGCATCTAATCCGACTGTGGTTCCAGTTTGTACCAAAAGCACTGTACTGTTATTTGCTGTGCCTATCTTTGTTTTACAGGGGGTCTCCAGGGTCAAACTGGTAGAACCAGCCCTGGTGCTAAGTGCAAACAGTGTGGGGAATTGTATGTTGAAAAGCGGCTACTGTGAAAATGTTTGTTGCATATTATCTAGGCCACTAGAGGGGAAAGAGGGGGTTACAGTGTCCCGGAGGTCTGTACCCACACGCAATGCATCAATAGAAAACTGACCAGCAAGATCCTTTTGGGAGACTGCGTGGGTCTATCAAGAAGATGAACCTTCATTTCCAGTGTAAGCACACTGTGCTTTACCTTCTCCATTTTATTTCTGATTGCACTCTCTGTCTGGCTCAAACAAAGGCAGCTTTAAAAGCTCTTCTGGCAGCCGGCCCATCAGCGCAGTGGTTGGGTTTCCGCTTGCAACACCAGTGACCCGGGTTTGGGAATGGACCCGGGATGCTGGAGGGCAGGCCGGGGAGAGAAGGCTCAAGGATCAGATGACTGCTCGCCTTCTCTCATGGGGAGGGCAGGGAGGTGACCCAGTGCTTGCTGACTCCTGGTGGAGGCTGGGGGTGTAGCAATGCACGGGGTCCCAATAACCAATGGGGCATGGTGAATGTCGGCATGAGCCTTGACATTAGTGGCACACCATGCCCCCTGGGGAGCAAAGCAGAAAGGAGCTTCATGGTTGACCAGATAACAGTCACCAGCTCCCTCTGCCGCGAGACCCTGAGCAGTCCACGGTCCACCAGAGCAGCACTCAGGCCAAGAATTGCGCTGGCTTCCCCAACTGGTGCCTTCCCCCCTTGGAGGAGAGGGACCCATCTGGTGAAGAGTTACACGAGGTTACCCAAGGGGGGGGGCTGCAAATGTGGGGTGGCAGGTGGCTGCACCGGGACAGTGTGGCAGTGATGGGCATAGGTAGGCCCAAAGGAGTGGCTGGCCCTGGAGCTGAGGAGCAAAAAAAAAAAAAGCTCTTCTGAACCAGCAATACAATTTGTAAATTTGGCAATAAGCTGTAGTTAGCGGGCGACTTACACCTCACTCAGCTCCTGACAGTTGCTCAGGTCTTCCACTGAGCAGCTGTCAGCACCTCAGATTGTGCATACATCTGAAATTCTGTGTGCATGCCAACAAACTGAATATTGTAACACTGTCAGCATAGGACAAAAACGGGACTAGACGAAATTGTGCACACAGCCAAAATTGTGCACACGGCCGAAATTGCGCTCACAGCCGGAATTGTGCGTACAACCAGAACTGTGCACGCAGCTGAAATTTTGCACACAACTGAAATTGTGCACACAGCTGAATGGCACACAAGTGGAACTGACTGTATATGTCTGAGATGAGCATGGCCAAGGAGAAAGAGTTCTATGAAAAAACATCAATGAGACTGCCGTTCATTTAACCTACTGATCTGTTTTATAAGGTTTAATGAAGAAACAATGACCCAATTTGCAGATTGTCCCCCCCCCCCAGCATTCCTCAGTATAGACTAGGACCCAGTGTAGGAAGGCACTAGGACTTGGGGGGGCGCTAGGAATCCAGGTCGCCACAGAGGAGCTCCATGGGACAGTACTGCTTTTTACTTTTCTGTACCGAATTTTACCCTCATGAAAGGTGCAGAACTGGCAGAGACTCTTAGTTGCCCAGACCAAACTTAAAGTTCCCATGGTACTTTTTGAAATAAGTGGAAGATTATCTCTGGTGTCCTGGCAAGCATTCATTCTCTGAACAGAACAGGTCTTACTGTCTGTAACAATATGGGTTTTAACTGAGCACATAACAGCTGCTCCATTTTTCTGCATATTGCCAATGCACTAACAGTAGCAAACTCACTGCTTAGCAAAGATTTCTTAGAAAGAATGTTCAGAGGCAGTATAGCGCAGTGGGTTAAGGCTCTGAGCTGCAGATCTGGAGACCTGGGTTTGAATCCCACAGCTACCTAGGTGCATACTGTGTGATTCTGAGCAAGTCACTTAACTTCCTTGTGCTCCCAGGTCACATCTGGAAACAAGCTCCGGCTTAGTGTGCTACTCCTGGTAAACAAAGTTCCCTTTCCCTAAGCCTTGGAAGACTGCACTTGTTGGATAGTGTGATATGATATTCTTTAATTGGACCAAGACTGATAATATGGATAGATGTTAAAATGCACAAGTCTCCTGGGCTTCACATGTCTGATGAAGGGACACGTGACCATGAAAGCTGGTATATTAGAACATCTAAGTTGGCAGCATGGCGTCCACTTGCGGTGCCAAAATCCCGGGTTCGGAGACTGACTCGAGACTCAGTGGGCCGGCTGGGGGTCGAAGGATTGAGCATCCCAGGGACTGCACTCCACCTCTGGGGGGAAGGGGGAGAAGAGTGTCCGGTGCTCTGCAGACCTCTGGCGGTGGCTAGGGGTACCGCCGCTGTTGGCACCTCACGTAAGGGGGCGGGCCAGATGCTGGCCATCATTGCATGTCCCTGCCACCAGGGATCTCCACAGCAGCCACAAAAAATCCATCCCCCATCCTTGACATCCTGCCTACTGCTGCTCCCACTATGATACGTTTCTGCTGGGGGGGGGGCCTTCTCCCATGGCCCCACCCTGAGGGGTAAAGCCAGGGCTTGAGACCATTGTTTGTTGAGGAGGGAACCTGCCTGGTGACCCACCCAGGGGGTTAGCCTGGACATGGGGGGCAGCGTCCGGGGCACTGGCCGATCCCCTAAGGGGGAGGGGGCCAGGACCCCCCCCAAAAAAGAACACCTATGTTGATCCAAAATGAGGTTACTTCTCTATCCAATTAGTAAAGCTTTGTTTGAGATACAGTATGTATGACAGCTGCTATACAATTCCAAATTTTGTTATGTCAAACAATTAGACACCCCTTATTTTCAAAACTGGTCATAGTCAGAGTCTTGCCCAAGGCACAAAATGTATTTTTGCAATGTCAGTAATGTGAGACATTCAAAAAAAATATGCAGGACACCCCAAACACCTAGCAGACACCACTGTGCTACCATGCAGATGAGCCAGGCGGGAGTTGAGCCCGAATCCTTGCATGTGGAGGTGCTGCTGAGTAAAATATGTCCTGCTCTGGTGAGAAGAGCACCATAGTGCTGCTTCTGCAGTGACCCCTTTGGTGGGCCACAAAAAAGGCCAGACACGTGTGCTGTGATCCCCATCCACTAGGAATTCTGTATATGCAAGGCAGAGAGACATTATGCAGGTGGGTGGGGGACTTGGCAAGGTGGGGCGTAGTGGCGCACTGCATCTGAGCTGTGAGTGAATGTGGGGGTGCAATGCCCCCCTCCCAGTCCAGAATAGGGGAAATGAGAGGACAACAGGGTGACAGAAACCACTATTCAGTACTTGGACCCTCCCCAGAAAGCTTGCTTTAAGTCTTCCAGGTTCCCGCCCATAGGGAGCCACCTCCATGAGGGGCAAGTCCAAAAGGGTAAATGGTGAAGTATAGTTCTTTGGAGATGGGTTGGTGGGTCCTCAACCAACCCCGGCAAGAAAAAATGTTAATAAAAATATGTTTCTTAGCACTATATTACCCTTCACTCATTGTAGTTAGTACAGTAGGGCAATACACACAGTGCCCTTTAGTACAGATGTTAACGTAGAATGCCTACCCTGACATTTGATAGCAATCTGCTTGTGTATTCAGATACTCTGTTTTCCATGTATGTACTGTATATTGGGGATTCACCTTGCACTGCAAAGAGCAGGTTCTCTAAAACAAGTGAATCCTTTGTTCTGTGACACTGTTTGGCACTTCTTTGCCTCTGCAAGCACAGTGATGCTATACCAGAACTGAGAACTGCAGGCGTCATTCTTCTCTCAACAAACAGTTATGAGTCGATCACTTTTGTCTCCTGCCATCTCTAGCCTGAGGGTTATGACTTTGTAAAGAAGTTGCTGGTTCATCTTTTATGAGCTTACAGTAGCAGAATTCAACCACTGCCTACCACATCATGAAGAAAAGTGGCACTAATAACATGAATAGAATCTTTGTATCTTGCCCAACGAACTTGATACTTTTCCTGCAGAAGAGAATGCATCATTCCATCATGACCGAGTTCTCAAATTTATTGCACTGCTCAGTTGTTGGAATGTTAAAATATTACGTATTCTCATTTGGGAATGAGTATTATTTCCCAACTTATTTCAGTTGTCAATTTATTGGTAGAACCCATTTGTGTATGCACCTTTCACTTTTATTTTTCATTAAGTGCCATTTCATGGTGTTGCAGCAAACAGTGCGTTACGGTTCTCTTTTATAACAAATCCCTTTACCACCACAGTCGTCGTCCTGACTGGCTAGCATTAATTATTTCCTAAGATGCAGATCTTGATATTTCCTCTCTCCGTGGTGTAAAGAACAGGGGGAAAAGTAATGCGTAGTTATGAAAACATGTTTCTGCATCAGGTTTTATGCCCTAACAACTAGGTACCATTGTTTCTGTTGGTTCTGTTGAAAACAGTCAGCATAACATTTAAGAAAACAAAAACAAAGAATGTGCCCCAGACTTCTGCTGCAGTTTTTTTGTACAGGGGCTGGTGCTAGATTTTGTTACGAGGTAGTATTGTTCCCAGAACAATGTGCAGGAGTCCTCCTTAAAACTCATACTACGATGAAACAGCTGCAGTTGGCTGGTCCAAGAAAGAAAATGTTCCCTCATTACATAGCTGGGTTCAGTACTACCTTCGCGGTCAACTAATTCAAATACAATACTAATGTATCTCCTACAACACAGACATTTGTTTTTTTTTTTAAAAGGTCTTTCATACTAAGCAGGTGTAACACCATCATAGAGGCTATCGACTCCCTAGCCCCCCTCTGTCTGCCCCTTGATTTGCTCGCGCAGGTCACTATGGTGTAACCAGCCCTAGAGGTACCAAGATGCTTCCCCACAAGAAATAAATACAATTCCCACCCTCTGTGACAAGGAACACAGTAACACAATGCCCTTCCCACTTATTCTATGCATGCAAATAAACAGCAAGGCACTAATGGCAAAATATTTCAGCAGCTGCAAATAAATAACCAATGGGTTTATTCTGGGGTTGGAAAACAAGGTAGGGGACAAGGGAAGCAAAGGTAAAAATAAAGAGAGCAGTTTGCATTCACCCCCACCATACAGCATGTCTCAGCACCTCTCCTCCCACTGGTGCACCAGTTAACCCTACAGTCCCTCTGGCAGCTCCCAGCTACAGTTCAAGTGTGCACACAGATGCAGAGCTGTAGGCCTGTGATGCTTGGTCCTCAGAGTGGAACCATATAAATTTAGTTGCTGGATGAAGCTGCTGACTGGCGAATTACTCAACTGGATGCACAGTTAAACAGTTGCTCCTGGCTGGAAGCTGTAGCTATGGGCTTGACTCTCAGGTTTCACAGGAATGCTCAGAAAATATCTAGCTAGCTAGCTAAACAACAGGAATGATAAGTTCAGTGGGTAAACCCCAGTACTCATGACCATTAGATTACAGGCTGGTGCTGGCTGGATGGTCTTTTCTGTAGGATGGATACAGATGCGGCAGACCCAATGCGTTCCTGGTGTGAGGAGTGGGGACCGTGATGACTTTCAGTGATGAGAACTCTGTTCTGTAAGCTGGTTAAAGGTGTGGCAGACCCAACCCACCTCCTGTGGCAAGGGGTGCTTGCCGTGATGCTTTTGATGACGATGCTCCTCTTCACCCCACATGGGGAGTTGCCTTCATCCACCCCAAAAGGCAGGTAGTCATGCTGGATCTCAGCTGGTTCAGTCCCCTGTCAGGATAACAGCTTAACAGCAGCAGAAGGCAGTGGCTCACCATGTTCCCATATGCAGAGCAGCTTTCGAGGCAACCCCTAGAGCCAAAGCTTGGCACTCTAGCTGCGTCAATCCCCTTTTCCAGGGGTCTCAAGTCTGTTTCAAACATTTTTAGATCAAACAAGCAATAATACCTGACAGGGTGGTGATTGTGTAATATGACCACCCAGGGGCGTAATGTGGCCCAACACCACAGGCGAAGGGCCTTATAGCCCTTGGAAGGTTCAGTATTGCCCATACTGCCCACCCTGGAGGGTATTATTGCACTTAGAAAATGGGCTCCCTGTTGCACTTTTATTCCTGATTTTCAAAAGTTAAAGAAGCAATGTAAAAAAAAAAGTAAAACTGAAGCTTAACTGTTTGTGTTGTAAAGTAGTCCCTCCGCTTTTGTTTTATTTTATGCCCTGTTGTCTGCTGCAGAGATCCATTCTTTTGCCCCCCCCCCCCACCAACAAGAGACAGAATGTCTAAAATGCCCGATGAGCAGTCTGTCGGGATATCTTTTAGTAAATTACCGAAAATGAAAGGGTTTTGTGCTGCTTGCATGGCTCTGTTTTTCCTTCTGATATATGTCACAGACACAGAAGTGCTTGTTGTAAATAGCCTGATTAATCTGAATGAATGGAGCATGAGCAGCCATCGCGGTCAGCGGAACTGGATTCTCGTTAGGCGAGACTGGGAAAATGGCAGCTGGAGGACGAGGAGGGACAGCGCTGGCAACGATAAGGCATTGTTTAAAAAAAATGTAGCTGGAAATGAAGCTGAATTTGTCTCAAATGGTTAGAGACGGCTTGTATTAGCCGGCAGCACCTCTCACTTCACTATGCGACAGAAATAAAATGGTGATTTCATTTTGAAACGTGCTGTTTCAGCCAATTAGAGAGGAGGATAGGGAAAATCTGGGGTGCCCAAGGTTAACACAAGTAATAGGACACCCTGAATTGGACCTTGTTTTGGAGTGGGCGTCTATACAAGAATAAACACCTCCAGACCCCAAACAAGGATAGCAAGTGAGAGTTATTCACAAACATTCTCCTATCCTCAGAGCTTTATCTTCAGATAAATCTGTCCTATTTGCACGTCTCTTCCTTGTACAGAAATCTAGGGATTAAATATCTGTGGCTAGCATCTTCTGCATTATTAATTGTACTAAACCCCTCTTTCGCAGAGCTGAGCTCCAGACTGATGTCAGTTTCACAAGAACAGGCTGCACTAATTTGTAACATGGGGAAGAAAAAGGGTTGTGTTTTATTGGACAATCAACATCAGATGACCATACATTAATTCTCAATTAATGCATGGCCCATTGGAATTAATGTATGGTGCAGTACTCACATAGCCAGTAGACAAAGGTTTTATATTATACAATGCACTGCAGTTAATGTTTGATGTGGCATATCATACTTATTTCATGGTGGAAAGACTATTATTAGACTAAAGAAATCTGCGATTTCTAGCAATGTTGCCCTACTTACAAAAATATTTATCTACTTTACGTGTCCCATACGTGCAGATTCCCTGCCTTGTAATATGTGTGTCTGTAGAAGTTTTCCCCACGCACACAGCTGAAGAAACTTGGCACTCCTACTATGTGGCACAGTTCTGCAGCAGACAAAAGGAGTAGATCTTGCGCTAGTCTGTGAAGTGCAATAGACATGCATTTGAGAAAACCAGTAATTAAAAATGCAAGTCTCCCCGCCCCCCCCACTCCCGTTCCTGTTAGCCTCTATGTAGGTAATATGATGCAAAGTATGTATGTTGCAGGAAAACTGAAGAATCTTTTGTGCAATTACCATTGTTGTACTGGCACATCTCTGTTCAGTATTCCACACAAGGTGACAGTGAGCAAGCCTCGAGCTAGTGCCCTCATGCACACCACAGTCATGTGTGCAATGTGGATCACTAATAACATAAGTTAGGAAAGCCAGCAGGAAATGTCGCTCAATCACAAAAGTAATATTCTTTTTTTTTTTTGCCCCTTCTCACCTTGAATGCCTCTCTCTTCTGGTGGGTCTTATGCTCTCTCTGCCCCACCCCCGGTACCTCTCAGGGAGTCACCAGATTCACCCCCATGCTGCCTTGGCCTACCCTCCCCCCCGGCAGGGAGGAGGGGGGTTCCCAGTACTTCCCCCTCCAGTCCATCAGAGTGTGTGTCGGGCGATCTGGTCGTACACCCCCGAGAGCCGGGTTATGGAGTCTGGGAGCTAGATCCCCCTGTCTATGCAGGCATCCAAAGGTCCATTTTCCTTGTTTCTGCCATCCCCATGGACGTCGGCACGCAGGGGGAGTCTAGGGGCAGAGTGCGTAATGACGCGCTAATGCTCCGACTCCCGGCTGACATCCTCCCTCTCTTGCAGACTGTCTGGCTGCACACCACCCGTGGTCACCCAGGTGGTGGTATAGCAGCGGAGCAGGCAACCTACCCTCCCCGGAGAAGGAGAGTGGCCTATGGGCATTCAGTCCTTCTCCCCCCGGGCAGACCCTCCAGCTACCCGAGTCTGCTTCCGAACCTGGGTCACTGGCACCACAAGTGGTAGCTCTACCACTGTACCGGCGGGCCAGCTGACAAAAGTAATATTCAACATATAAAGTAAAAAGTAGGTGATTTGGCCAAGTAACCACCCCTTTCCGCATGTAATCCTCCTTTGCACGGGCATGCCTCCTTTCCTCATCTGTAGCCATGCCCCCTTAGCCAATGGAAGAAAGGACTGAAAATATGAAAGCTGCAGCAATATTACCCAAAAGATGAACATGCAAGAATACAGCAGCATGGAATCATTCCCCAGAGAAATTAACATCAGGTAAAAAGGGGGATAGCTGTTCAGACTCAGAAGCAGAACTTGACGAATCTTTCGCAGTATCTGAAACCAGTTCTGAAATCGTGCCTCATCTTGATGAATCTCATGTTACTGTATATCAGATGAAGAAGAAGGGATGCTCTCATGAATTAATTTACTATAGGTGTTGAGCTCATTGGGTAACAGGCTGTAACCCCGGAGGTAGGGTTTGCAACAAGAAGTCTCGTGTCCTGACCTGTCAGTTTTGTCCGACCTTAATGGAAAGCCATCGTTGTTGCCGGCTCCCACCCCGGCAAAGCTTTTGGTGTATGTTGTGGACGTTTTTCTCCAGCGTACATTGTTTTGACTTGCGGGAATCTGCAATCTGGAATTGTGGTGGATTTGGGGGGGGGGGCTCCATTGTCTGAGGAGGTGCAGCGATGCACCGCTCGCTTCGGTACATTTTGGAACTAGAAGGGGGACAGGATCAGATCTACAGTACAGTAGCTTCTTCTTGTTGTTTTTACATTGTTTCTTGTGGATTCTACTTGGTAGAAGGTTATTTCTTTCCTTTCTTACTACTGAGGGGCTAGCAGGGTATTGTTTGGGGCTGTTGGAATTTTGAAACCTGTTTTGGTAGCTATAAGTGGGCTTATTTGTTTGATGATTCACTGTGTGGCAGGCTGCATTTGTAGAGGCCTATTTCTTCTGTTTTAAAATATAATTGGTGTGATTTAACTGGATCTGTTTCTTTGAATTAGAGACCTATATCTTCTAATTTCAAGCCTATTTTGATGTGTTGTTGGTGAAGCTGTTTGAATTGGAGTCCTGTTTCTTTGGGTAGCAAACCTATTTGGGGGGCTTTGAGTAGAACTGTGATTCATTGTTGCTGGCTTCACTAGCTGCAAAGTTTTAGTGCAGAGTGGGGGAAAGGTGCTAATGGTCTGACCAGAGGCCTCAGCTACCTGATTGTTTCTGGAAGACTTGGGCTGGTCCCAACCCTGGTCCATGATTTCCTTTATACCAGGGGTTCTTACATCACTTCCTCAAACGGGCAAAGGATATGCACCTGTCATAGCAGAAGCAGACATCCAGGAAAGGAACAGCAGCAAATGAAGAGGTGACTGCTATCTCAGTGGAAGGGAAGTAAATGCAAATCTAGGAGCTTTCATTATTACTTCTTCACATTGATATTGCATTGGGGAAAGGAGGAGTAGGAGTTTGAAGAAGGTTGTGCAATGGCTACTTAGTCTCTTTCTGAGTGTGGATAGGAAGGATAGGAATATAAAAAGCAGTTGCTCAATATATCTAAACGTGTACAACAAAGGAGGTAAGGGTAATAAAGAAAAGAATGTTTTGCACTGATAGAGGAGGGAGAGGGGAGACTTGGGGGAGTGTTTGGTATCCTGCATCTGGAAGGGTGGGGGGTTGTTGGTGGGCAACGACAGCAATGGGTAGGGTGGTAGGCTGCAACAACTGCAGTGCACCAATCTTTCTAAAAATTGCCTGGAGTGTGGGAGGATGTTTAGTGTGCAACCACATAGAAAAACTCAGAAAGGAGATTGAGGGTCTGCAGGAGGAACTAAGACAGGCAAGGCAGATTGGGGGTGGGTTTAGCCCAATACTGGAGGGAGGAAGAAGGGGAGATGAGGGAGGGTGATTTAAGCCAACATTGGTGAGGAAAGGGTCAGAAGAAGGGAAGCAGAGACAAAGGGGCCCAGGCCAGGAAGAACGACCGCCGGGGAAACCAGGTCAGGAGACAAAAGACAAATGGAAGGAGGAGATAGGGACTTGTGAGGGGAGGCGAGAAGTGGCAAAAGTCATGGAGTGGAAAGGAGAGAACAGGTTACTATGCAGAGAGAGGAGCGGGCATTTGTGAAGGGTCTTCAGAAAATAGTTTTGCACTGCTAGAGAGGAAGAAGGTGGAGGAGGAAATGATGAAATTAGAGGTAATTGATAAATGGACCAAACTGGAGCAGGGAATTTTGCTCGGAGAATTGCAACAGGGGTAAAAGGGGGAAATAATGTGCAGGAGGAAGAAGAGGAGCTGAAAATGAGAGAGGGAGATGAATGGAAGCAAGCAGGGAGTAAGAGGGTGGAATCTTAGTGCTGGGGGACTCAATACTAAGAGGAGTCAGGTGGGGTAGCAAGGGGGAGAGGCATAGTCACATTTGGGTGGAGGCCATGCCAGGAATGACAGCAGAAAGGGTGGGACAATCTGTTCTGAAATATGCTAGAAGGGGTAGGGACAAGCCTCATTTAATTATACATCTTGGGACAAATGACCTGGCTGACAAGACAGTAGATATAGTCCAGAGGAGGTTTGAGGAACTAGCACAATTATGTGAGGGGCAGGAAGATCAGTAACTTTTTCAGAGATACTTCCGGTGCCAAAGGCAAGCACAACAAGAAAGCTGAGAATAGAAGAATTTAACAGATGGCTAAGAACCTGGTGTTGTACTTAAGGGTATGGGCAGTTGGGGGAGTGGGGAGGGACCTGGGAGGACAGTAGTCTGTATGCCAAGGACAGACTACACTTGAATGAGGAGGGAAAGAAAGTGTTGAAACACAGGATGGAGGAGTACATAGAGGAAGTTGGGAATTTAAACTAGGAGTGAGGGGTGGCAATTGGGTAAGATATATGCAGAGACCACAGGTTGGGAAACCATATGAGCTTACCCCCCATAACAGTGACAAAGGACAAATGGCAAGTACTATTGGTGATGCTAGGAAAGGGGGGCAGGATGGGAGGGGGGGAAGGGTGGAAGGTGGTTACCCTTAATGCTAGGGGCCTTGGAAGGAAAACTGTAGAGTTACAGGTTCTCATGGCAGAGGGAGAGGTGGACATTGCAGCCATCACAGAAACATGGGCCACCCAATACAATGACTGGGACCTGTCTGTACCAGGGTACAGGTTATTTCATAGGGACAGGGTGATTGGGAAAGGAGGAGGGGTGGCACTATATGTGAAGGAAGGACTGAAGTGTGTAAGGGAGGAAGGGGAGGAGGGTAGTACGGAGTCACTTTGGATGCAAATCCAGGATTCCAAGAATAGGATTCTTAGGATGGGAGTGGTGTACAGGCCACCATCTCAGACAGAGGAGTTAGACAGGGAACTAGTGGGACAGATCAGGAGGACCTGCGAGAAGGGTAGTGTGGTGACTGTGGGGGACTTCAACATGCCAGGAGTGGACTGGAGTACCCCAACAACCAGGAACAGAAGGGAGCAGGTACTGCTGGATGCCTTCCAGGACAGCTTCCTGCTGCAAATGATCAGTGAACCAACCAGGTTAGGGAATACCCTTGACCTTGTGCTGGCAAATGGGGACTTTGTGAGAGAACTTACAGTGGAGGAACCGCTGTCAGGGGTGACCACCACTCAGTATGGCTCATTGGATATGGGCAAGGAAGGGTGGAATCTGGCACAAGAGTGCTGGACTTCAGGAGGGCCGACTTTGGGAGGATGGGGAAGTGGTTAAAGGGTACCTGGCCAGAATTCAATCTAGTATAGACACTAACCAGAGGTGGGAGCTCATAATGCTGGGGGATAGTGGAGGCAATCAAAAGCCTGCTGCAAAGCCCAGAGCAAGAAGGCTGGGGCTAAGAAGCTGAGCTGGTTGAGCAAGGAAGTCATGGAAAGGTAAGGAGGAAAAGAGAGCTGCCTTTAGGAAGTAGAAGAAAACAGGAGGGGAGGAGCAGGGAGGATACTTGACAGAATCGAAGGTGGTGACATGGGCAGTAAGGAGAGCAAAGCATCTCTGGAACTCAGGCTGGCACAAGGCATTAAGAGGGAGAAGGACTTCTTTAAGTACATCAGGGAAAAGGAGCTGTAAGGACCACATAGTAAGGATTAGGAAGGAGGGGTTGGGTGGAAGCAGGGTGCGATAAGGGCAGAAGCACTAAATGAGTACTTGCTCAGTATTTACTAAAGAGAAGAGGCGTGACACCCAAGGTGAGGAAATGGTAGAAATGGGGGAAGGGGTGACAGATGGGGACATCATGGAGGCAGAGTTCGAGAGGGTTTGAAGGCACTGAGGTGGACGAGGCACCAGGCCCAGATGGCATCCACCCAGGGTACTGAAGGAGCTGGCAGAGGTCCTTGCAGGACCTTGGCAGACCTATTTAATGCCTCACTACATCTGGGTGTACCTCAGGACTGGAGGATGGCTCATGTGGTGCCCTCCACAAGAGTGGCCCCAAGGATGAACCAGGAAACTACAGACCAATGAGCCTCACATCCATCGTGGGTAAGCTAATGGAGACTATCCTGAAGGAGAGGCTGGTGGCCCTCCTAGAGGCCAAAGGACTACAGGACAGCAGACAGCATAGCTTAATATGTGACAGATCCTGCCAAACCAACCTGGTGGAGTTCTATGACTGGGTAACTAGGCAACTGGACAGGGGCCATGCAGTGGATGTACTGTATCTGGACTTCAGTAAGGCATTCGACTTGGTGCCGCATGGAAGGCTGGTAAGAAAGTTAGTAGGCACATGGGCGGGTGCAAAGCTGGTGAGATGGGTAGGAAACTGGCTTCAGGGAAGGCAACAGAGGGTGGTGGTGGGTGGGGAGCTCTCACACCCAAGGGCAGTGACAAGCAGTGTTCCACAGGGCTCGGTGTTGGGACCAGTGTTGTTTGGGATATTCATTGCAGACATATCATGGGACATCAAGAGCAAGATCAGTCTGTTTGCTGATGATACCAAGGTAGGCATCATGGTGGATGACCTAGGGGGATGGCAGGGGTTGCAGGATGATCTGGCAAAGCTTGAAACCTGGTCAGACACCTGGCAACTGGGGTTTAATGCCAAAAAGTGCAAGGTGCTGCATTTTGGGATGAAGAACCCAAGGAGGAGTTACCAGCTGGAGGGAGTGCAGCTAGCCCAGACAGAGGAGGAGAAGGATCTGGGTGTGCTCATTACAGGGTCAATGAACAACTCGGCACAATGTAGGAAGGCAGCTGCAAAGGCCAACAAAATGCTGGGTTGTATTGCAAGGGGTATATCCTCGAGGAGGGAGGAGGTGATTCTGCCACTGTATAGGTCATTAGTTAGACCACACCTGGAGTACCGCGTGCAGTACTGGCGCCCGTATCTGAAGAGGGACATTAAGTTACTGGAGGGGGTGCAGCGCAGGGCGACAAAGATGATCAAGGGGCTGGGGGACTTATCATACGAGAGGAGGCTGAAGGAGTTGAACATGTACTCACTGGAGGAGAGGAGGGACAGGGTGACATGATTGAAACCTTTAAATACATGAAAGGAATAAACAAGACGGGTACAGAGGGGCTGTTCAAAGTAAGGGAAGGGAGGGCCACCAGGGGCCATGATATGAGACTGGAGGGAGGAAGGTTCAGGAGGGAGATGAGGAGACACTTTTTTACAGAGAGGGTGGTGGCTGGGTGGAATGCGTTACCTGCAGAAGTGGTATCCAGTAGAACAGTGGACTGCTTCAAAAGGGGATGGGACAGGACAAGGGGGAGGGTTAATGAACGGAAAGGGTGGAAGGGAGGGGCAGCTGCAGAATAAGGGGTGCTAGCTGCACATTCAAGCAGACTTGATAGACCTCTAGGCCTTTATCTGCTGGCAAATTTCGTATGTTTGTAAAAAGTCACACACAAACACTCAAACCAGAGGCTGCTGCACTCTTACACAAATTCAGGCCCCAAATAAAAGCACATGACTGTGACAGGTTAAAGATGCAACTATTTATTATGCAACATGAAATTAAATGCATACGTACATAAGAAGAAGCCAGCAGAAGAAGAAGAAGGCCATTTCATTTGGTTATCTAGTCTGCTTGTATTGCAGGGTCCACAGCTTGAGCTACTGACCCTGCCCCCCTGCCCACTCTTTCCATCCTCCCCTACCCATGATTCTTACCTTCCCCCATGCCTATCCCAGCCCTTCTTGAAGCTGCCCACCATCTTTAACGAGACCACCTTTTCTGGCCGTGCATGCCAAGTGTCCACCACCCTCTCTGTGAAGAAATATAACTTTAACTATGTAAAAATACTACATTAAATAATAAATATAACAGAAAGCCTTTCAGAAAAATGCTGAATTAGCAAAACTCACACATGGCCTGAGATACATATTAACCCATGGCCAAAAAGCTTTCTCCTGTTACATTTTATTGCACTTTGCTCAATAAATGGTTGCAACTTTATCCTGTAACAGTCATGTGCTTTTATTTGGGCCCCCCCCCCCCAGGTCACTGCAAGAGTGCAGCAGCCTTTGGTTTGTGTGAGTAAGAATAAGGTTGAGCGTCCGGCCAGTGGCGCTGAGGGTTAGGGCACTAGATGCCTCACCTCGTGACACGCCGGTGACCTGGGTTCAGGAATGAGCCTGGGCAACAGGGAGGGATCGAGTATCCATTGTATGGCTCTCCCTTCCCAGGGAAGGTGTAGGGACCGCATCGCTCCTTAGCGACCCCTTGCGATGGCCAGGGCTAGCCAGGAATAAGGCGACGCTAAGCAATGGCACTGGGGGCGGAGCTCAGCGGATGCTGCCCATCATTGCACGTCCAAGCTCTGTGGGGGGGGGGACAAGAAAAAGTGAAAATCCCCGGCACCTGATAGGCGAAGGTGGGACCAGTGGTCGGTCCCCATGCTCAATGCTGGGCTTCCAGCTCCATCCCTGGCACTCCCTCCACCCCCTGGTCGCTCCACTAGATTCTAGCTAGAGTGCCAGTGAAGTCAGCGGTCCCGCCCTGAGGGGCTCAGAGCCAGGGGGTTGGGTGGCCAGGTGTGGCGGTTGGGAGATGGGCCCATGCCCGTGCAGTGGAGTCTGGGGCTTCAGGCGGGTGGGAACGGTCCGTACCGTGAGTCCTGTCGGAAAGAGTTGAGGTCGCCGGCGTAAGGGGGGCATAAATAAAGTTGAAAAAAAAAAGAATAAGATTAGGCACCCCAGCTGCAGCACCAGTCTCGGCAGTGCTGAGTGCATACTTCCTTAGATACATTGTGTTTCGCACTTAGACACCAGAATCTCGAACTCGGAGAGGGAGGCTGAAACCAGCCAGAGAAGAATCTGCTGCTGTGCCATTGCACCCCAAGCACTAAGGAACTCCTCACTGCACAGGGTGAACCATGAGTAACTCTGGGCTTGTCTCTGCCGCAGAACCAATTTTGCCAGTAGTTATTTGGGGCTCAGTTAATGGACCAGGCCATCTGGCTAGGCATACAAATACCCAACTGTGTTAAAGTTTAGGTTTGTTGCAGTCAAGTAAAGTAGTTATTTAATTCTTTAAGTGCACCAACACCGGTCAACCACGTTTAACGCTCATCAGGCCTACACCATTCCTAAGGCTGAGTACCCAGTGATGCACCAGGAGCTTTCACTGGCTTATGGGTATGTACCGGTACCAGTAGGGTGAGGGTAGTGCCTGACAGTACAGTTGGGCAAACCAGACATATCTGTATGATTTGGGGCAGGCTACCACATCTTTGACTGGGCCTAGGTGGGCACTGGAAGACCAACCAATAAATAATATTCTGCTACCTCATCTGCATAACCCCGTTTTCTTTCCCTTATGACCTGTTACATTACCTAAATAAGCCCTTGGTATTCTGTTTATAAATACTGTCAGGGTATATCTCCTTCTCAGAGTGATACGTTGCATGCTTTGTGGGATGCTATTGCACTGTGTTGGTTCACGGGTGGACGATGCTGTGGGTAGGTGGGTGGATACTGCATTCCAGGGAGTGCAGCTATACTTACACCAGGCCCACTTAAACTTTCCTCTGAGTAGAGGCACTGCGCTATTTAAAAATAACTTTGGATCCAAACCCCATAATCAGGAGTTTAAATGACCCAAGCCCCTCAACTTTGGTTGATCCCACAAGGCAAGAACAGTAACCATAACATCAATGGTGATGCAGTTACACCAACAAATACCTAAAATAAAACACTACTGCCTTGCAAGTATTTTTTCTTTCCCACTGTTGCTAGTTATTAAAGAGATCATATCTAGAGTATTATCCTTCATAACCCATCCACATCTGCTACAGGAGAATATAGTGGCCACATAATCCTGTGTAACCCCTAGATGGCGCTATCCCAGGGGCTACTACCCCTGCCTGATTTGCCACTAACAGGTTGAGGGGCCTGGATCCAATGGCGGGTGCCTCCACCCAGAGGTCAGGGTTTGCAATAGTTAAACTTACTTGGTCACAGCCCTCTGGGACACTGCAACCCCCCTTTCTTCCCACTAGTGGCCCACACAATATAGCAGAATTACCTTCACAGTATACACTTACCCCAAGGCTGGTTCAGGCACCGGACATCCTGTAAAATAAGATACAGTGCAACAATCACAGTACAGTACTTTAACATAGACAAATACCTCAGGCAGTATAACTTTGTTGAAACAAACAGCTCTGATTTATTTAGGGGATATAACAAGGACAGGGGAAATCAGGTTAATTAGCTTATCACTTTACTATCTACTATGGCTCTGTGTACAGGCCTATCCCTACCAGTTACTGTCCCTGGGTACCCAGGCCCTAGTGGCTAGTCCAAACCGGTGGGCAGCTGGTAGGGCCCTTTCAACACAGAGAAAAGGAGAATTAAACAGTCAGCAGTACAGTAATTCCATTTGGATTTAATGTGGCAATTCAACAGGGAGCAACCCTGAATTAGTACTCACGACCTCCAAATAAGATAGGGTCCTTCAATGTCAGCAGGGCTCACTTGAGGTACACAAACCTCTTCACACATCCATATAAAAGAAAGTACTATACCAGGCAGGCTGCATCTGTATCCCGATCACAATTACTGCACAATACCGGGAGAACACACAGCAGATTCAGTTCCTGACAGACCGAGTGCAATTTTCAGCAATTCTTCCAGTCTTCACAGGGTGAGCCTGGTTTCTACTCTTCAGAGATCCTTTGATTCTTTTCACAGGACGGATTCAGTCCTAACAAGCTGTTACACAAGCTGCAGACCGGAACTCTGGGCCTTACACACGTTTTTTGACTAAAACTGCACACTGAAAAAGCACAGGGCTCCTTCCTTCTTCACTGCCAAAGCTCAACTGAAGCTCCAACCGACAAAATTGGCACTTCCTTTGAGTTCCTCCCAGTTCTTGACTGGATTGGCTGTCACTCACACAGACTGCTGTTGGTCCAAAAAGGCACTGAAGTCTAAACTACATCTCCCAGAGTCACTGCCCATACAATCCTCTTGTGGCTGGCTCAGATTATGAGTCCAAGTTCTGATTCGTCCAAGGCACCATTTTAGAGCTAGCTTACTCCCACACTGATTGGTCCAGTTCAGCAGTTCAAAACTAGAATGGGGAACTAGCAGACACAGTTCTGACTGCAAAGAAAGCAGGTTAGACAAACTGTAATTTCATTATTACTCTAAATAATTTCTGGCAAACAGTTACATCTTTCAGATAGGTTCCCTTTGCACTCTAGTGACTGCAAAAATGAAGTGAATTGGCAGCAGCTCAAGTGGTACTCAATCAAAGAAACACACAGTCCCCATACAAACTAATTATGTCTGCAAGCAGACAGCTCTTAAAGAGACAGTACCAGAGGCTCTAAAAACACTCACTGATAAATGGCTTAAACGCCAAACACCATTCAGGCTTGGAGCATTCAAGCAAGCTCCTGGAAGTCTTTTGGGAACCCCCATCTGCAGGGGGGTTACACCCTTCCTGGCCTGGGAAAAGCTTGACGTCCGCAAGCAAGTACCCCATAAGTTTCAACTGCAAACCATATACATTTGCATTAGGCTCACACATGTAATCATCAGTCAATACATCATTTTACCAAGAACCATTTCTGAAACATTGCAGTACGTCACTCTTTACAGTATACACACACATTGTACCATAACTCAGTTATTACCTCTTGTACATGAAACCTGAAGAGAGGGGGCCCTTCCCTATCAGTTACCTTGGGGCTGGACGGGCAAGGGCACCATACTTAGAGGGCAACACAAGTAACTTGAGTTAGCACTGACGCTTCAGTTTGGGCAATGAGCTCGGGACACATACACTCCTTTATGGACAACATTGAGAGGCAAATCCACAGGCCTCCCAAGGAATCATAACTGAGGTGCACCACAGGCTTTACAGCTCGACCAGTCTTTCTAGGGGAACTGTTACAGTCTCTGCACTCTGAGCCTCATTTTCAGCATTGTCCACACTTGTCAGGGAGTCTCCATGGGGTAGAGAGGCTAGAACTTGGGGCACTTTCAGCTCCAGGAGTTACAGTTTCTGAGTCCACAACATTTGGCTCGCATGGAGAGCTTTGGGACACTGGCAGTGGACTGTCAGGGCACTCAAAATACTCTTCTTGTTGAGGTGTATCACCAGTCTGCCCCAATCTATCATTTTCCTCCCTGAAAGCTCAAACAGTTCAACCATGCACAATGATTCCATTTCATCTGATCTGATGCTTTGCACTTCACTTTCTGGGAGCATTGGCTCCAGGGATGAAGCTGGGGCTTAAACAGTCCAGAAGGCCCAGCTCTGTCTCCAGTATTGACTAGGGATTGCCCTCAAACAATTGACTCAGTTCGTAAGAAGGATAGTATTCAAAGTCACCTCACTTTCTTCCGATGGACTGACAGTCATGCTCAACTGGGACTTGTGGAGGGAACACTTTAACTTTGCTTCTGTAGGTGCAGACTTTCTTGATCTTTTCTTAGCAGCAGCTCTAGTCACTGGTCCAGAGGGGCATCTTCTAGGGCTCAGACTCAATTAAGATTTGTCCAATGGGCAGTAAATGATTTCTATGCATTGTTTTACATCTTTTGAATTATTCTCAGGCCTTACTTTGTACACTGGCAGATCATCTAGTTTGCCCACTACAATGTGAGGGAGATGGTGCCATCTGTCAGCAATCTTGTGCTTGCCATGCAATCCCAGATTTCTTAGCAATACCGATCTCCCTCCTGGAGTTCCTGTGCTTTCACCTTTTATCATACCTTTCTTTGTTGGCCAGATTTCTTTTGGCAGCCATGGTTTGAGCCAGTTGGTACGCATGAGTTAGCTGGGCCTTTAACTTTGCACATACTGTAAATAGTTGTCAGCTTGAACCCCATCAGGAGAGACCCCAAAACACACATCTACTGGTAGTCGAGCTTCTTCCAAACATCAGGCGGTAGGGGAGAATCCAGTGGCATCACTTTTGGTGCAGTTATAAGCATGTACCAGGGTGCTAATTTGTTGGCTCCATCTAGGCTTGTCCTTTGGGTGCAGGGTGCCTAGCATATCTAGCAAAGTCGCGGTTGAAGCGTTCAGGCTGTGGGTCCCCTGGGGTGGTAAGGAGTGGTTCTGGACTTCGCACTCCCCACAGAGAAAGCATCTCTTTGATCAGACGACTCTCAAAGTCTCTCCCTTGATCAGAATGGATTCTTTGTGGAGCCCCATAGTGAACAAAAGTTTTCTCACGAGTACTTTGGCTACAGTGGATGCTTTCTGGTCTTTGGTGGGAAAGCTTGGGCATATCTCGTGAAATGGTCAGTGACCACCAGCACATTACTGATATTTCTTTGATCTGACTCCAAACTCAGAAAATCAATACAGACCAGCTCCATGGGTGCACTGGTGGTTATGTTAACAAGGGGGGCAGCCCTCTGGTGCAAAGCTTTCCTCTGTAAGCAGCGACTACAAGTTCGTATGTGTTGCTCCACATCAGCCCCCATCTTAGGCCAATAGAATCTGGATCTCACCAAGTCAAGTGTTCTGTCTATACCAAGGTGCCCCATGTGGTTGTGCAAGGACCTCAATACTGAGTCTCGAAAGGCAGTGGGCAGCACCAGTTGTTGTTTGTCTACTTGTCCCCTCTGTCTACTGTTTCTCTATATAACAGTTTATTGATCAGTTTCAACTTAGGACCTTCTTTGTATAACAGTGCAGTTCTCAAATCAGTGGAGGCGTAATTTGGACACATCTTTTCCTGCATAGAGGGCTTCTAAAGCTGATTTGATCATAGGATCGTGGATTGAGCCCGCCGAATACTGTCATTGTCCAGCTGAGGCAGTGCACCAATGTCTATTGCAGAAAAGTGGCAATAAGCAGCAGGTATGCAATTCTCAGAGGGTCCCAAGCAATCCACCATGCAGTCCCTGCGTCCGTGGACATTGTTCCTCCCTGTCAAACTTCGGCAGAGTGCCGAATGTCAGGTTCTGCCAATCGACCCAATCATTCTGGGGAACAGGCCTCCGGGAGAGAGCATCAGCATCTATGTGGTTCAGACCTGCTCGGTATTCGAGAGCATAGTCATATGTAGATAATGCAGAAAGCCACCTGTGGCCAGTGGCATCCAACTTAGCTGAGGTCTGCACATAGGTCAAAGGATTATTGTCAGTTTTTACTAGTATTTTAGCCCCATACAAGTACTCATGGAATTGGTCAACAATAGCCCACTTCAAAGCTAGGAACTCTAACTTATGTACAGGATAGTTCTTTTCGGATGGGGTCAGGCTTCTACTGGCAAAGGCCACTGGTCTCAGGCCATTCTCGTGCTCTTGGTACAACACAGCCCCCAACCCTTGCAAGCTAGCATCAGTGTGCAGGACGTAAGGTTTTCTTGGATCGGCATAGGCCAGCACTGGAGCATGGGTAAGTTGATATATGATCTCATGAAAAGCAGTCTCACAATCAGGAGTCCAGCGGGCCCCAAATACTTCACTCGGATGAAAATACACTCTTTCAGTCTTGAGGGACGCTGACTTTTGGTATTTTTTGTGGGTTGGGGGATACCCTTGAGTAAGGTTAAGTAAAGGGCGGATCACTCTTGAATAGTCCTTGATGAAACGCCGATAATAACCACAGAATCCCAGGAATCTTTGCAGTTCTTTTAAATTTTTGGGCTGTGGCCAGGTGGTCAAGGCCTCAACTTTACTTGGGTCGGTCTCTATTCCCTCGGTGGATACTATGTGTCCCACATACTTTACTGATGTTTGAAAGAATTGACACTTATCAATGGACAGTTTAAGGCCAAAGTCCTCCAGTCGATCCAATACCTAAATAATCTGCTCTCATGTTCCTCCAGTGAGCTGCCAAACACAATAACATCATCTAGGTATACCAGGCACTCTAGTAAGTTCATGTCCCCCACTGCACGCTCCATCAATCGTTGAAAAGTGGCTGGGGCACCTGAAATCCCTTGAGGCATCCTCATGAATTCATAGAAGCCAAGCGGACAGATAAAGGCTGTCTTCTCACGGTCCCCTGGGGCCATCGGGATCTGGTAGTACCCACTGCGGAGATCCAGCACAGAGAACCACTTGCTCCCGTTTAGGCAGTCCAAAGCATCCTGAATGCGGGGCATTGTGTACTGATCAGGGATAGTCCGCCGGTTTAAGGTGCGATAATCCACGCACATCCTTACTGTCCCATTCTTTTTCCTCACTACCACAATGGGGGAAGCATAAGGGCTTCTGGATTCTTGTATTACACCAGCAGCTTAACATCTCTTGCAGATGCCGTCTCACATCATCTATATCAGCAGGTGCCAGGCGTCGAGACCTCTCACTAAATGGTCTTCGTCATGCAGCGGATATTGTGCTCAGCTCCTTGCACGCATCTCACGTCCCATTCCTTTAAAGAAAACACCTGGTCTCTCTGGGCAAGCTTCTCACTGATCCTCACTTTCCATTCAGCTGGCAGCGGGAGTTGCCAAATCAAACAAGTCAGGCGTTACTCTGTCATTCTTCCTTGAACTCTTGCTGCTGGGTAGCACTGCAGTGTCTGCACAATGCACATTAGCCAGGATGCAACCTCTATTTACTCGAATGTCTCTTTCAGACACATTATGAACTTGGACCATTACCCTTCTGGCATAAGCATGGGCTCTAGCGGGCAAAATACTAGGCTTGACCAGCAGTCCCTCTGGCAATTTTCCATCGCCTGGTGCATCCAACATTAATATTTTATTCTTAACATCCTTTCTGATACGGACCTCTCCTGTAAGGTACACTGGGCATTTGGTGCAGGATCAGAGACTCAGGATCCTTCTTCCATACAATTCCGACCGGTTCCTCTGGTTCTATATTTTCAGCATCTCTGTGCCTCATAGGCCTTCTTAATTAAAGCCGAACTCTTAAAGCTCTACTAGTCTTTGACCCTGTTTTCATAACACAAATGTGCCAGCCTTCTGAACATATGAGCATTTGTTCCAATCAACAAAGGGACACCATCATACAGTCCAGTGGGGGACACACTAAGGCTAGGGTCTCTACTTGTTCGGCCACTCCAGCCACGGAGGTGGGGAAAGACAGCCAAATTGGATATACCCAGAATAGGGTAGGCCTTCTCACTTAACCCCCATACATGCAGTCCTTCTAATGGTTGTAAGGGTACGTCTGACAAATGCTTCTGATACCAATCTTGAAACATAATTGTCACTTGGGAGCCACTGTCTAATACAGCTCTTGTAGACACTCCATTTACCTTTACAGTGGTCTCCATGGAGGGACCCACTATTCTGGACCAGTCTGGAGAGGCGGTAGTGGGGGCCTGGGCAACTGACCTTGCCACAAAAGGACGTGAATTAGCATTTTTGGTGCCCTCACTGGGATCATTTCGTGCACCTCTTAACCACTGATTTGTTCTCCGAAGCTCTCCTTGTAGCCTATATGCAACTTTGTCAGTGTCTTTTGGGGATTGGCATTCCTTTTCATGTGCCCATCCTTCCCACAATTATAGCAAAACATACTTTTGGAGTTTGAGCTGGCGGAGGTGCCACACTGGGAGCCAGGGCGGGGTATTACTAACTGGAAACTTGGTGCCATCTCTGTCTCGTGGTGATAAGCATTTGGAGACATCTCGTCAGTTTCTCCACTTCCATGGTCAAGGGAATCGAGTTCGGAGCTGTTATCAGCAGGAGATACATGGGTGGGTATCCCACCCCATAGCAGATGCAGTCGGATATAGGTCGGGGCCGTACTTGCAGGCGTGGCCTTCATAAAGGACTGTTTTTGAATTCCCGGATCTCTCTCAACAGTTCGCCCCATTGTGGCATATCTTTTCCTTATCAGAGCACTCATTGACTGCCAACCTCTGCCCTGAACTTCACTTGATGGGCCACCTCAGTCACTCGGGTCATAGCCACAGCTATTGGTGCAGGTCCCTCCGAGGTCGCCTTTTCTCAACTCCTCAATTTCTCTCATTAACTCATCATAGGAGGTGGGGATTCCAGTCGATTTGCCGGAGGCGAACTGGAAGCAACAGCAGTTCTGAGAAGGGGCAGACTTAAGGATTCTGTCCAGTCTGGTTCGGTCCAGTTCAATCGCTGGCAAACTACCCTTTCTGAGGCATTCTTGCAACAATTTTTCCAGCCGAGAGACATACACAGACAACTCCTCCCCTTGGTACTGTTGTGCATTTCTTACTCTCCACCATAGGTCCTCATCAGAATCTGGGCTCCCATACACATTCTCCAGGCCTCAAGATAGGCTTGTGCAGTCGCTTCAGGGTTACTGGCCGTTTAGCACGGATGGTAGCCAGGGCAGGACCTCGGAGGCTCTCACTAACCCTCTTTGCTTTTCAAGCTTCCAGCATTGCCATTCTAGCACTTGGGGGCAACATAGTCTATCCAGGTCTCCCAGTCATCCTCCCCTGGGGTGGGAGGTGCCAGAGAAGATCCTCAACCTTCGGTAAGAGTCGTGACTAATGGCAGGTGCAGAAATAGGAGTCTGCATTGGTTCAGCCACCATTACGGTACTGGAGCAGGAGAGGTGTTGGGAGGAACACCCCAGGTGGCAAGAATAGTTTCTTCAAGTCCTCCACAGTTTTCCCTTCTCCCAGCAACCATTTAGCAAATTTCTCCTCAAAAGTTTCAGATAGTGGTGGGGGCTCATTCCCCCCCGGGTCTTTACTGTCCTTAGTTATCACTCTCCAAGCAGTGAGGGCTCCCTCTGGGGTAATGGTCTGTGGTACTTTGGAGCTATCTATGGGATCCTTAAACTCTACTAGGGCCAGGAAAGTGTGGGTGAGCAGATTAGCGTGCCGACCCACCACCACAGGATTTTGTAAACCTTCCACCTTGGAAAGTACTCCTGCACAGTGTCCGTATTGATACCCAGGGGATGTCCAGGATAAGCATAGCATTTTGGGGTCGATCTCCTCCCCAGTACACCACTCCACCAGCCGTGCACAGCCACTTCTGTCGGGTACCCATTTATTTATTTATTTATTTTTTTCCTTAACAGTGGTTTGTAAATATGGCCACTAGAGGACACACAATCCCAGCGGTGAGCCTCCAAATGTAACCCCTAGATGGCGCTATCCCAGGGGCTACTACCTGCCTGATTTGCCACTAACAGGTTGAGGGGCCTGGATCCAATGGCGGTGCCTCCACCCAGAGGTCAGGGTTTGCAATAGTTAAACTTACTTGGTCACAGCCCTCTGGGACACTGCAACCCCTTTCTTCCCACTAGTGGCCCACACAATATAGCAGAATTACCTTCACAGTATACACTTACCCCCAAGGCTGGTTCAGGCACCGGGACATCCTGTAAAATAAGATACAGTGCAACAATCACAGTACAGTACTTTAACATAGACAAATACCTCAGGCAGTATAACTTTGTTGAAACAAACAGCTCTGATTTATTTAGGGGGATATAACAAGGACAGGGGGAAATCAGGTTAATTAGCTTATCACTTTACTATCTACCTATGGCTCTGTGCACAGGCCTATCCCTACCAGTTACTGTCCCTGGGTACCCAGGCCCTAGTGGCTAGTCCAAACCGTGGCAGCTGGTAGGGGCCCTTTCACACAGAGAAAAGGAGAATTAAACAGTCAGCAGTACAGTAATTCCATTTGGATTTAATGTGGCAATTCAACAGGGAGCAACCCTGAATTAGTACTCACGACCTCCAAATAAGATAGGGTCCTTCAATGTCAGCAGGGCTCACTTGAGGTACACAAACCTCTTCACACATCCATATAAAAGAAAGTACTATACCAGGCAGGCTGCATCTGTATCCGATCACAATTACTGCACAATACCCGGAGAACACACAGCAGATTCAGTTCCTGACAGACCGAGTGCAATTTTCAGCAATTCTTCCAGTCTTCTACAGGGTGAGCCTGGTTTCTACTCTTCAGAGATCCTTTGATTCTTTTCACAGGACAGTTCAGTCCTAACAAGCTGTTACACAAGCTGCAGACCGGAACTCTGGGCCTTACACACGTTTTTTGACTAAAACTGCACACTGAAAAAGCACAGGGCTCCTTCCTTCTTCACTGCCAAAGCTCAACTGAAGCTCCAACCGACAAAATTGGGCACTTCCTTTGAGTTCCTCCCAGTTCTTGACTGGATTGGCTGTCACTCACAATAGACTGCTGCTGTTGGTCCAAAAAGGCACTGAAGTCTAAACTACATCTCCCAGAGTCACTGCCCATACAATCCTCTTGTGGCTGGCTCAGATTATGAGTCCAAGTTCTGATTCGTCCAAGGCACCATTTTAGAGCTAGCTTACCCCACACTGATTGGTCCAGTTCAGCAGTTCAAAACTAGAATGGGGAACTAGCAGACACAGTTCTGACTGCAAAGAAAGCAGGTTAGACAAACTGTAATTTCATTATTACTCTAAATAATTTCTGGCAAACAGTTACATCTTTCAGATAGGTTCCCTTTGCACTCCTAGTGACTGCAAAAATGAAGTGAATTGGCAGCAGCTCAAGTGGTACTCAATCAAAGAAACACACAGTCCCCATACAAACTAATTATGTCTGCAAGCAGACAGCTCTTAAGAGACAGTACCAGAGGTTCTAAAAACACTCACTGATAAATGGCTTAAACGCCAAACACCATTCAGGCTTGGAGCATTCAAGCAAGCTCCTGGAAGTCTTTTGGGAACCCCCATTTGCAGGGGGGTTACACCTGCATGTGACATAATCTGTTGTCATGGACACAAATATGATATCACAAACACATTATTATGATGTCACTGCATATTTAAGCAGTGGAAGTAAATGGACTATGAGGGAAAAAGCTATTGTTCAAGCACAAATATCCTCAATTATTTGCATTAATGGGTAGAAAATACAACAAAATCATTAAAGGCAGCTGGATTTTTTCTCTTAAAATAGCATGTGTACCCCCTAGGTGGTGCTACCCCAAGGGCTACTACCCCTGCCTGCTTGGCTAGTAGCAGGTTAAGGGGCCTGGGTACTGAAATGGGTGCCTCCACCCGGAGGTCAGGGTTGTTAGTGGTCAAGCTAACCTGGGCACAGCCCTCCGCGACACTGTAACCCCCCTCTTTCCCTTCTAGTGGCCTGAGCAGTACATAGTAATCACGTTCACAATACCCCTTATACACCATACAAATACCCACACTGTTTGCACTTACCACCAGGGCTGGTTCCTCTGGCTTGACCCTGGAGAGCCCCGTAAAACAAGGTTGTGCACAGCAAATAGCAACGATACAGTACTTTTGGCACAAACTGGAACCACAGTCCGGTTAAATGCAAAAAGAGTTAGATCTAATTTATCCAGGGGACTTGACCAAGGGAGGGGCGTAATCAGGTTGATTTGCTTAGAGGCTATGTCAATCAAACAGTCATGCATGCACTTCAGAGTCCCTACACAGTCACACACTCTGGGTACTCAGGTGGGGAAGAGGTGGACTAGCCAGGAACGTTGCCCGGGGTAGGCTGGTGTCGCAGCTGATTGGGGCCCTGTGATGGAAGAAAGCAACATGCACAACACACACTAGTTGTAATCTGGAGCTGGAGGGCTCAGTTCATGAAAGAAAGACAACAAGGCAATCAGATGACAGCACTTTTAGATTTAGCTGTTGTTGCAGGGAGCTGCCCTGATGGTTACTCACGATACCCAGTACAGGACACAGGCAGGACAAAATTGAGACTGCAGGTTGTTGAGCTGGAGTGCCAGGAGAAGCAGGGCCCACACAAATCACTGAGGTGTCGTTCCTGTTCAAGCGTTGAGCAGGGGGCTGATCCCCAGGCAGGTCGCTCGTCGATGGCTTTCTCTGTGGAGCGGGTAGTCTGGCTGGACCAGTGTGGCAAGGCCCAGGCCAAATGGAGATGAATTCGGATTCAGTCCGTTGGGGCTGGCTGCAGCTTCCAGCAAGCAGAACACAATTCAACACACAGTGCGGAACCAAATCATGACCCACTAGCAGCATACAGCACATTTACATGTAAGGAAATTCTACTGTACCCGGCAGATTACTATCTGGTTGCAACTGCAGAGTCTCTGCACAAACCAGGAGTTCAGAGGTGGCTGGAAGTCCTGACAGGCTGCTGTCTTCTTCAGGTTTCAAGCATGGTCACAGTTCAGTGGCATTAAATCGTTCTCACAACTCAGATTCAGTCCGAATAAACTCTCTTCTCCCTCTCAGGGACAGCAAGCAGACAGGCAGGCCAAAACTCAAGCCTTTCCACAGTTCTCACATGCAAAACTACACAGAACGGCTGCTCAGCTGTCTCGAGCTGTTACTCCTTCACTTCCCAACTCAGATCTGAACCAAAACTGCAAGCAGTCTGGGACTTTCCCCAGGATCCAAAAGGTTTGGTTGTCTGATCTGTCAGTCACAACAAGGGCTCACCCTCCAGGTTTATTTAGGAGCCAAAAGCCCAAAACTACAATTCCTATAGAATTTTGCTCCCACAAAGCCCCTGGGGACAGGCTCCATTTTAGAGTCCCCAGATGCACTGATTGGCCCATTTTGGCTGTCCAGGACCAAGAACTGTCCATGCTGCAAATAAGGCAGGTTAGACAAACTACAATATCATTACCACTCTCATAGCTATTCAGCAAATAAATACATCTTATAACAGAGTGCCCTCTGCGCAATTAGTGACGGCAGAACGGAGAGCGATTATCTGGCAGCCCGCGTGGGACTCAAGCATAGAAACACTCAGCCCCCTCCCAGATTAAGTATAACTGCATTCTAGGCAGCTCTTAAAGAGACAGTACACAGAGGCTATACAGGCACTCTCTGGCAATACATTTAAACTACTAAAACGCAGGACAACCGCCTGGCAGTGAGCATTTAGGCAAGCTCAAGGAAGACTTTTTGGGAACCCCCATTTGTAGGGGAGTTACACATGCTTTTTAAAAGCATGTAGCAGTATGGGAATCGCCACTTTCTCCTTATAGTACCCCCCAGGTATTTCTCAGTGTAGGCTTCACACAGTATTTTTCTCTGCACTGCAGCCTTCTGCAAATGTATGCATCTGTGCGGCATGTCTGTGACTACGTAGAGTCCATTCATTCACTGGAAGCATCAGATGAAACAATAATACCTAAAGTCCTCTTTATTTTCATGAATAAAAGTTGTTCATCCAGAAGTGCTGCGTTGGCTGTAGTTGAGTGTGAGAAATAACATAAGTAACCAGGCCAAGAAGCAGTGGTTAAATTGGAAATGTGTTGGGTGTGGGGGAGAAAGACTCTAGCCTATAGACTTGTAGGTAGGGGAATAGTCTTCTCCAGGGCCCAGCTGCACAAAAATGGACTTAAGTCTAAGTCACAACTTGAGACTTCAGTCACAAGAACTGGTCTAGCATAAGCCCCTAATTTAAGACAGCTGCACAATGCTGGAAAATAAGTCTTATGCTACATCAGTCTAACCCTCTGGTTGCATAGCAACAGAGACTGGACTTACAAAATTTTAGACTTGGCATGTTATTTCAAGATGGCTACCAAAATGAAAAGATGCGTTTTTCTCATGAGGAAAAGTTAACTTTGTTGAGGAGATCCTTGTTAAATAAAAAAACAAACAAAAAAAAAAAACACATTCTACACAAATTGGGTCTCCATTTAAAAAAAAATTTAAATACCATGACATTTTTATATCATTTGACTCTCCACCCTCTGATCACCAGCACCGTCTGTGAACAGTTATTACCTGGTGTAACCCCCCTGCAAATGGGGGTTCCCAAAAGACTTCCAGGAGCTTGCTTGAATGCTCCAAGCCTGAATGGTGTTTGGCATTTAAGCCATTTATCAATGAGTGTTTTTAGAGCCTCTGGTACTGTCTCTTTAAGAGCTGTCTGCTTGCAGACATAATTAGTTGTATGGGGGACTGTGTGCTTCTCTGAGTACCACTCGAGCTGCTGCCAATTCACTTCATTTTGCAGTCACTAGGAGTGCAAAGGAACCTATCTGAAAGATGTAACTGTTTGCCAGAAATTATTTAGAGTAATAATGAAATTACAGTTTGTCTAACCTGCTTTCTTTGCAGTCAGAACTGTGTCTGCTAGTTCCCATTCTAGTTTTGAACTGCTGAACTGGACCAATCAGTGTGGGGTAAGCTAGCTCTAAAATGATGCCTTGGACTCATAATCTGAGCCAGCCACAAGAGGATTGTATGGCAGTGACTCTGGGAGATGTAGTTTAGACTTCAGTGCCTTTTGGACCAACAGCAGCAGTCTATTGTGAGTGACAGCCAATCCAGTCAAGAACTGGGAGGAACTCAAAGGAAGTGCCGTTTCGTCAGTTGGAGTTCAGTTGAGCTTTGGCAGTGAAGAAGGAAGGAGCCCTGTGCTTTTCAGTGTGCAGTTTTAGTCAAAAACGTGTGTAAGGCCCAGAGTTCCGTCTGCAGCTTGTGTAACAGCTTGTTAGGACTGAACTGGCCCTGTGAAAAGAATCAAAGGATCTCTGAAGAGTAGAAACCAGGCTCACCCTGTAGAAGACTGGAAGAATTGCTGAAAATTGCACTGGTCTGTCAGAACTGAATCTGCTGTGTGTTCTCCCGGTATTGTGCAGTAATTGCGATCGGGATACAGATGCAGCCTGCCTGGTATAGTGCTTTCTTTTATATGGATGTGTGAAGAGGTTTGTGTACCTCAAGTGAGCCCTGCTGACATTGAAGGACCCTATCTTATTTGGAGGTCGTGAGTACTAATTCAGGGTTGCTCTCTGTTGAATTGCCACATTAAATCCAAATGGAATTACTGTACTGCTGACTGTTTAATTCTCCTTTTCTCTGTGTGAAAGGGCCCTACCAGCTGCCACGGTTTGGACTAGCCACTAGGGCTTGGGTACCCAGGGACAGTAACGATAGGGATAGGCCTGTGCACAGAGCCATAGGTAGATTATTAGAGTGATAAGCTAATTAACCTGATTTCCCCTGTCCTTGTTATATCCCCTAAATAAATCAGAGCTGCTTGTTTCAGCAAAGTTATACTGCCTGAGGTATTTGTCTATGTTAAAGTACTGTACTGTGATTGTTGCACTGTATCTCATTTCACAGGAGGTCCCAGTGCCGGAACCAGACCTGGGGGTAAGTGTATACTGTGAAGGTAATTTGATATATTGTGTGGGCCACTAGTGGGAAGAAAGGGTTGCAGTGTCCCAGAGGGCTGTGACCAAGTTAGTTTAACTATTGCAAACCCTGACCTCTGGGTGGAGGCACCGCCATTGGATCCAGGCCCCTCAACCTGTTAGTGGCAAATCAGGCAGGGTAGTAGCCCCGGGATAGCGCCATCTAGGGGTTACATCTTGGAGGCTCACCGCTGGGATTGTGTGTCCTCTAGTGGCCATATTTACGAACCACTGTTAAGAAAAAATGGGTACCCGACAGAAGTGGCTGTGCACTCGCTGGTGGAGTGGTGTACTGGGGAGGATCGACCCCAAAATGCTATGCTTATCCTGGACATCCCCTGGGTATCAATACGGACACTGTGCAGGAGTACTTTCCAAGGTGGAAGGTTTACAAAACCCTGTGGTGGGGGTCGGCATGCTAATCTGCTCACCCACACTTTCCTGGCCCTAGTAGAGTTTAAGGATCCCATAGATAGCTCCAAAGTGCCACAGACCATTACCCCAGAGGGAGCCCTCACTGCTTGGAGAGTGATAACTAATGACAGTAAAGACCCGGGGGGGAATCAGCCCCCACCACTATCTGAAACTTTTGAGGAGAAATTTGCTGAATGGTTGCTGGGAGAGGGGAAAACTGTGGAGGACTTGAAGAAACTATTCTTTCCACCTGGGGTGTTTCCTCCCCAACACCCTCTCCTGCTCAGTGCCCGTAATGGTGGCTGAACCAATGCAGACTCTATTTCTGCACCTGCCATTAGTCACGACTCTACCGAAGGTTGAGGATCTCTCTGGCACCCTCCCACCCCCAAGGGAGGATGACTGGGAGACCTGGATAGACTGCGTTGCCCCAAGTGCTAGAATGGCAATGCTCGGAAGGTGAAAAGCGAAGAGGGTTAGTGAGAGCCCGAGGTCCTGCCCTGGCTACCATCCGTGCTAAACGGGCCAGTAACCCTGAAGCGACTGCACAGGCCTATCTTGAGGCCTTGGAGAATGTGTATGGGAGCCCAGATTCTGATGAGGACCTATGGTGGAGAGTAAGAGATGCACAACAGTACCAAGGGAGTTGTTGTCTGTGTATGTATCTCGGCTGGAAAAATTGTTGCAAGAATGCCTCAGAAAAGGTAGTTTGCCAGCGATTGAACTGGACCGAACCAGGCTGGACAGGATCCTTAAGTCTGCCCCCTTCTCAGAACTGCTGTTGCTTCAGTTACACCTGGCAGATCGACTGGAATCCCCACCCTCCTATGATGAGTTAATGAGAGAAATTCGAGGAGTTGAGAAAAGACGACCTCGGGAGGGACCTGCACCAATAGCTGCGGCTACGACCCGAGTGACTGAGGGTGACCCATCAAGTGAAGTTCAGGGGCAGAGGTTGGCAGTCAATGAGTGCTCTGACAAGGAAAAGATATGCCACAATGGGGCGAACTGTTGAGAGAGATCCGAATTCAAAAACAGTCCCTTTATGAAGGCCACGCCTGCAAGTACGGGCCCTGACCTATATCCGACTGCATCTGCTATGGGGTGGGGTACCCACCATGTATCTCCTGCTGATAACAGCTCCGAACTCGATTCCTTGACCATGGAAGTGGAGAAACTGACGAGATGTCTCCAAATGCTTATCACGCCAGAGACAGAGATGGCACCAAGGTTTCCAGTTAGTAATACCCCGCCCTGGCTCCCAGTGTGGCGCCCGGCCAGCTCAAACTCCAGAAAGTATGTTTTGCTATAATTGTGGGAAAGATGGGCACATGAAAAGGGAATGCCAGTCCCCAAAGACACTGACAAAGTTGCATATAGGCTACAAGGAGAGCTTCGAGAAGAAATCAGTGGTTAAGAGGTGCACACATGATCCCAGTGAGGGCACCAAAATGCTAATTCACGCCCTTGTGGCAAGGTCAGTTGCCCAGGCCCCCACTACCTCTCCAGACTGGTCCAGAATAGTGGGTCCCTCCATGGAGACCACTGTAAAGGTGAACGGAGTGTCTACAAGAGCTATATTAGACAGTGGCTCCCAAGTGACAATTATGTTCCAAGATTGGTATCAGAAGCATTTGTCAGACATACCCTTACAACCATTAGAAGGACTGCATGTATGGGGGTTAAGTGAGAAGGCCTCACCCTATTCCGGTATATCCGAATTTGGCTGTCTTTCCTACCTCCGTGGCTGGAGTGGCCGAACAAGTAGAGACCCTAGCCTTAGTGTGTCCCCCACTGGACTGTATGATGGTGTCCTTTGTTGATTGGAACAAATGCTCATATGTTCGAAGGCTGGCACAGTTGTGTTATGAAAAACAGGGGTCAAAGACTAGTAGAGCTTTAAGAGTTCCGGCTTTAATTAAGAAGGCCTATGAGGCACAGAGAGATGCTGAAAAACAGAACCAGAGGAACCGGTCGGAATTGTATGGAAGAAGGATCCTGAGTCTCTGATCCTGGCGCCAAATGCCCAGTGTACCTCAGGGAGAGGTCCGTATCAGAAAGGATGTTAAGAATAAATATTAATGTTGGATGCACCAGGCGATGGAAAATTGCCAGAGGGACTGCTGGTCAAGCTTAGTATTTTGCCCGCTAGAGCCCATGCTTATGCCAGAAGGGTAATGGTCCAAGTTCATAATGTGTCTGAAAGAGACATTCGAGTAAACAGAGGTTGCATCCTGGCTAATGTGCATTGTGCAGACACTGCAGTGCTACCCAGCAGCAAGAGTTCAAGGAAGAATGACAGAGTAACGCCTGACTTGTTTGATTTCGCGACTCCCGCTGCCAGCTGAATGGAAAGTGAAGATCAGTGAGAAGCTTGCCCAGAGAGACCAGGTGTTCTTTAAAGGAATGGGATGTAGGATGCGGCAAGGAGCTGAGCACAATATCCGCTGCATGACGAAAGACCATTTCGTGAGAGGTCTCGAGCCTGGCACCTGCTGACATAGATGATGTGAGACGGCATCTGCAAGAGATGTTAGCTGCTGGTGTAATACAAGAATCCAGAAGCCCTTATGCTTCCCCATTGTGGTAGTGAGGAAAAAGAATGGAACAGTAAGGATGTGTGTGGATTATCGACCTAAACCGGCGGACTATCCCTGATCAGTACACAATGCCCCGCATTCAGGATGCTTTGGACTGCCTAAACGGGAGCAAGTGGTTCTCTGTGCTGGATCTCCGCAGTGGGTACTATCAGATCCCGATGGCCTCAGAGGACCGTGAAAAGACAGCCTTTATCTGTCCGCTTGGCTTCTATGAATTCATGAGGATGCCTCAAGGGATTTCAGGTGCCCCAGCCACTTTTCAACGATTGATGGAGCGTGCAGTGGGGACATGAACTTACTAGAGTGCCTGGTATACCTAGATGATGTTATTGTGTTTGGCAGCTCACTGGAGGAACATGAGAGCAGATTATTTAAGGTATTGGACCGACTGGAGGACTTTGGCCTTAAACTGTCCATTGATAAGTGTCAATTTTTTCAAACATCAGTAAAGTATGTGGGACACATAGTATCCACCGAGGAATAGAGACCACCAAGTAAAGTTGAGGCCTTGACCACCTGGCCACAGCCCAAAAATCTAAAAGAACTGCAAAGATTCCTGGATTCTGTGGTTATTATCGGCGCTTCATCAAGGACTATTCAAGAGTGATCCGCCTTTACTTAACCTTACTCAAGGGCATCCCCAACCCACAAAAATACCAAAAGTCAGCATCCCTCAAGACTGAAAGAGTGTATTTCATCCGAGTGAAGTATTTGGGGTCCGCTGGACTCTGATTGTGAGACTGCTTTTCATGAGATCATATATCAACTTACCCATGCTCCAGTGCTGGCCTATGCTGATCCAAGAAAACCTTACGTCCTGCACACTGATGCTAGCTTGCAAGGGTTGGGGCTGTGTTGTACCAAGAGCACGAGAATGGCCTGAGACCAGTGGCCTTTGCCAGTAGAAGCCTGACCCCATCCGAAAGAACTATCCTGTACATAAGTTAGAGTTCCTAGCTTTGAAGTGGCTATTGTTGACCAATTCCATGAGTACTTGTATGGGGCTAAAATACTAGTAAAACTGACAATAATCCTTTGACCTATGTGCAGACCTCAGCTAAGTTGGATGCCACTGGCCATAGGTGGCTTTCTGCATTATCTACATATGACTATGCTCTCGAATACCGAGCAGGTCTGAACCACATAGATGCTGATGCTCCTCCCGGAGGCCTGTTCCCCAGAATGATTGGGTCCGACTGGCAGAACCTGACATTCGGCACTCTGCCGAAGTTTGACAGGGAGGAACAATGTCCACGGACGCAGTGGACTGCATGGTGATTGCTTGGGAGCCTCTGAGAATTGCATACCTGCTGCTTATTGCCACTTTTCTGCAATAGACATTGGTGCACTGCCTCAGCTGGACAATGACAGTATTCATGGCTCAACTCACGATCCCATGATCAAAGCAGCTTTAGAAGCCCTCTATGCAGGAAAAGATGTGTCCAAATTACGCCCACTGATTTGAGAACTGCACTGTTATACAAAGAAGGTCCTAAGTTGAAACTGATCAATAAACTGTTATACAGAGAAACAGTAGACAGAGGGGACAAGTAGACAAACAACAACTAGTGCTGCCCACTGCCTTTCGAGACTCAGTATTGAGGTCCTTGCACAACCACATGGGGCACCTTGGTATAGACAGAACACTTGACTTGGTGAGATCCAGATTCTATTGGCCTAAGATGGGGCTGATGTGGAGCAACACATTCGAATCCTGTAGTCGCTAGCTTACAGAGGAAAGCTTGCCTCAGAGGGCTGCCCCCTTGTTAACATAACCACCAGTGCACCCATGGAGCTGGTCTGTATTGATTTTCTAAGTTTGGAGTCAGATCAAAGAAATATCAGTAATGTGCTGGTGGTCACTGACCATTTCACGAGATATGCCCAAGCTTTCCCACCAAAGACCAGAAAGCATCCACTGTAGCCAAAGTACTTGTAGAAAACTTTTGTTCACTATGGGCCCACAAAGAATCCATTCTGATCAAGGGAGAGACTTTGAGAGTCGCCTGATCAAAGAGATGCTTTCTCTGTGGGTGCGGAAGTCCAGAACCACTCCCTTACCACTCCCAGGGGACCCACAGCCTGAACGCTCTCAACCAAGACTTTGCTAGATATGCTAGGCACCCTGCACCCAAAGGACAAGCCTAGATGGAGCCAACAAATTAGCACCCTGGTACATGCTTATAACTGCACCAAAGTGATGCCACTGGATTCTCCCCTACCGCCTGATGTTTGGAAGAGAAGCTCGACTACCAGTAGATGTGTGTTTGGGGTCTCTCCTGATGGGGTTCAAGCTGACAACTATTTACAGTATGTGCAAAAGTTAAAGGCCCAGCTAACTCATGCGTACTCAACTGGCTCAAACCATGGCTGCCAAAAGAAATCTGGCCAACAAAGAAAGGTATGATAAAAGGTGAAAGCACAGGAACTCCAGGAGGAGATCGGGTATTGCTAAGAAATCTGGGACTGCATGGCAAGCACAAGATTGTTGACAGATGGCACCATCTCCCCACATTGTAGTGGGCAAACTAGATGATCTGCCAGTGTACAAAGTAAGGCCTGAGAATAATTCAAAAGATGTAAAAACAATGCATAGAAATCATTTACTGCCCATTGGACAAATCTTAATTGAGTCTGAGCCCTAGAAGATGCCCCTCTGGACCAGTGACTAGAGCTGCTGCTAAGAAAAGATCAAGAAAGTCTGCACCTACAGAAGCAAAGTTAAAGTGTTCCCTCCACAAGTCCCAGTTGAGCATGACTGTCAGTCCATATCGGAAGAAAGTGAGAGTGACTTTGAATACTATCCTTCTTACGAACTGAGTCAATTGTTTCGGGCAATCCTAGTCAATACTGGAGACAAAGCTGGGCCTCTGGACTGTCTAAGCCCCAGCTTCATCCCTGGAGCCAATGCTCCCAGAAAGTGAAGTGCAAAGCATCAGATCAGATGAAATGGAATCATTGTGCATGGTTGAACTGTTTGAGCTTTCAGGGAGGAAAATGATAGATTGGGGCAGACTGGTGATACACCAACAAGAAGAGTATTTTGAGTGCCCTGACAGTCCACTGCCAGTGTCCGAAAGCTCTCCATGCGAGCCAAATGTTGTGGACTCAGAAACTGTAACTCCTGGAGCTGAAAGTGCCCCAGGTTCTAGCCTCTCTACCCCCATGGAGACTCCTGACAAGTGAGGACAATGCTGAAAATGAGGCTCAGAGTGCAGAGACTATAACAGTTCCCCTAGAAAGACTGGTCGAGCTGTAAAGCCTGTGGTGCACCTCAGTTATGATTCACTTGGAGGCCTGTGGACTTGCCTCTCAATGTTGTCCATAAAGGAGTGTATGTGTCCTCGAGCTCATTGCCCAAACTGAGCATCAGTGCTAACTCCAAGTTACTTGTGTTGCCCTTTATATGGTGCCCTTGCCCCATCCAGCCCCAAGGTAACTGATAGGAAGGGCCCTCTTCAGGTTTCATGTACAAGAGGTAATAACTTGAGTTATGGTACAATGTGTATGTAATACTGTGTAAAGAGTGACGTACTGCAATGTTTCAGAAATGTGTTCTTGGTAAAATGATATATTGACTGATGATTACATGTGCGAGCCTAATGCAAATGTATATGGTTGCAGTTGAAACTTATGGGGGTACTTGCTTGACGCGGACGTCAAGCTTTCCCAGGCCAGGAAGGGTGTAACCCCCCTGCAAATGGGGGTTCCCAAAAGACTTCCAGGAGCTTGCTTGAATGCTCCAAGCCTGAATGGTGTTTGGCATTTAAGCCATTTATCAATGAGTGTTTTTAGAGCCTCTGGTACTGTCTCTTTAAGAGCTGTCTGCTTGCAGACATAATTAGTTTGTATGGGGGACTGTGTGCTTCTCTGAGTACCACTCGAGCTGCTGCCAATTCACTTCATTTTTGCAGTCACTAGGAGTGCAAAGGGAACCTATCTGAAAGATGTAACTGTTTGCCAGAAATTATTTAGAGTAATAATGAAATTACAGTTTGTCTAACCTGCTTTCTTTGCAGTCAGAACTGTGTCTGCTAGTTCCCCATTCTAGTTTTGAACTGCTGAACTGGACCAATCAGTGTGGGGTAAGCTAGCTCTAAAATGATGCCTTGGACTCATAATCTGAGCCAGCCACAAGAGGATTGTATGGGCAGTGACTTGGGAGATGTAGTTTAGACTTCAGTGCCTTTTGGACCAACAGCAGCAGTCTATTGTGAGTGACAGCCAATCCAGTCAAGAACTGGGAGGAACTCAAAGGAAGTGCCCGGTTTCGTCAGTTGGAGTTCAGTTGAGCTTTGCAGTGAAGAAGGAAGGAGCCCTGTGCTTTTTCATGTGCAGTTTTAGTCAAAAACGGTGTAAGGCCCAGAGTTCCGTCTGCAGCTTGTGTAACAGCTTGTTAGGACTGAATCCGTCCTGTGAAAAGAATCAAAGGATCTCTGAAGAGTAGAAACCAGGCTCACCCTGTAGAAGACTGGAAGAATTGCTGAAAATTGCACTCGGTCTGTCAGAACTGAATCTGCTGTGTGTTCTCCCGGTATTGTGCAGTAATTGCGATCGGGATACAGATGCAGCCTGCCTGGTATAGTACTTTCTTTTATATGGATGTGTGAAGAGGTTTGTGTACCTCAAGTGAGCCCTGCTGACATTGAAGGACCCTATCTTATTTGGAGGTCGTGAGTACTAATTCAGGTTGCTCCTGTTGAATTGCTACATTAAATCCAAATGGAATTACTGTACTGCTGACTGTTTAATTCTCCTTTCTCTGTGTGAAAGGGCCCCTACCAGCTGCCACGTTTGACTAGCCACTAGGGCTTGGGTACCCAGGGACAGTAACGTATAGGGATAGGCCTGTGCACAGAGCCATAGGTAGATTATTAGAGTGATAAGCTAATTAACCTGATTTCCCCCTGTCCTTGTTATATCCCCCTAAATAAATCAGAGCTGCTTGTTTCAGCAAAGTTATACTGCCTGAGGTATTTGTCTATGTTAAAGTACTGTACTGTGATTGTTGCACTGTATCTCATTTCACAGGAGGTCCCAGTGCCGGAACCAGACCTGGGGGTAAGTGTATACTGTGAAGGTAATTCTGATATATTGTGTGGGCCACTAGTGGGAAGAAAGGGGGGTTGCAGTGTCCCAGAGGGCTGTGACCAAGTTAGTTTAACTATTGCAAACCCTGACCTCTGGGTGGAGGCACCCGCCATTGGATCCAGGCCCCTCAACCTGTTAGTGGCAAATCAGGCAGGGGTAGTAGCCCCTGGGATAGCGCCATCTAGGGGTTACACTGGCATCTAGTGGTGAACCTCACTCTGCACCACTGGTACCAGCAAACTCACCCTGCCAACCATCCTTTTACCTTACACCAGTGCCGCAGACCCCATACGGCAATTGGCACAGCCCTCCTATCACCTTTTCAGCTGACCACCATATGGAAGGCAGGGAACTTGCTTCCAATATACAGTACAGGGTGCACATCCCCTATATTGTACAAGGAGTGTGAGGTCTGTGTACTGTACAAGGAGCACACTCCTTGTACCGTATGCAGGCCAAGTGCTCCCTGTATAGTACACAGGCCACACGCTCCCTGTACAGCACACAGACCACACGCTCCCTGTACATTACACAGGCCATTCTCCCTGTACAGTACACAGGCCATGCTCCCTATACAGTGCACAGGCCATGCTCCCTATACAGTACATAGGCCACACGCTCCCAGTACATTACACAGGCCATGCTCCCTGTACAGTACACAGGCCACATGCTCCCTGTACAGCACACAGGCCACACACTCTCCCTATACAGTACACAGGCCATGCTCCCTGTACAGCACACAGGCCATGCTCCCTGTACAGCACACAGGCCATGCTCCCTGTACAGCACACAGGCCACATGCTCCCTGTACAGCACACAGGCCACATGCTCCTTATACAGTACACAGGCCAAGTGCTCCCTGTACAGCACACAGGCCACACGCTCCCTATACAGTACACAGGCCATGCTCCCTGTACAGTACACAGGCCACATGCTCCCTGTACAGTATGGAGGCCATGCTCCCTGTACAGTACACAGGCCACACGCTCCCTATACAGTACAGATGCCATGCTCCCTGTACAGCACACAGGCCACACGCTCCCTATACAGTACACAGGCCATGCTCCCTGTACAGCACACAGGCCACACGCTCCCTGTACAGCACACAGGCCACACGCTCCCTATACAGTACAGAGGCCATGCTCCCTGTACAGTACACAGGCCACACGCTCCCTATACAGTACACAGGCCATGCTCCCTGTACAGCACACAGGCCACACGCTCCTTATACAGTACACAGGCCAAGTGCTCCCTGTATAGCACACAGGCCACATGCTCCCTATACAGTACAGAGGCCATGCTCCCTGTACAGCACACAGGCCACACGCTCCCTATACAGTATACAGGCCATGCTCCCTGTACAGCACACAGGCCAAGTGCTCCCTGTACAGCACACAGGCCACACGCTCCCTGTGCAATACACAGGCCACACGCTCCCTGTACAGTACACAGGCCAAGTGTAACCCCCAGGGGGCGCTATCCCAAAGGCTACCACCGCCCGCCTGTCTCAGCCGTGACAGGGTAAGGAGCCCAGATCTGTTGACGAGTGCCTCCACCCAGAGGTTGGGGTTAGGGCAGTCTAGGTTGACTTGTTCACAGCCCTCTGGGTCGCTGCAACCCCCCCCCTTCTTCCCACTAGTGGCTCAACAGAGTAATTAAAATGCTTTCCCCTGGAACACTTACCCCCAGGTCCGATACACTCAGCTTGCTCCGGGGACTCCCTAGAAAGTAAGGTACGATTATAAAACATTCACTGTGCAGTTTGTCCTCAGTAAGACACAACCAGCCTGGGTACAGTTGCAAACAAACAATCTGATTTATTAGAAGGGGAATAACAAGGGCTGGGGGGAGAAATCAAGGCAATTAGCTTATCACTATGACCTATACTTAACTACCTATGGCTCTGTGCACAGGCCTGACCCTATCAGTCATTGTCCATGGGTACCCAAGTCCTAGTGGCTAGACCCTCATGGCAGCTGGTTGGGGCCCTGACACAAAGAAGCATTCACTCTCCGAAGCAGATCAGAGTGAGCAAAAAGATCTATTAATGCAGTCAACAGTACAACAAAATGACAGTTGGCTACGGCGTGAAAGCTTAACAGGGGGCTGCCCTGGTCCAGTACTCACTACTCCAGCAGACACCCTTTCTTCACCACTTGCAGGGCTGAGTCTGAACATCAGAAGCCTCCTCACACATTTATATGGTGCACAACAGAGGGGTACCATACCAGGCAGTGGCTCCCTGGACTCTAACGAACTCACAGCCTCTTCAAGCGTCTGGGTGGACCGAGTGTGATTCAGCAGATTCTCCAGTCCCCCTCAGGTAAAGCCTGGTAGGTAGCTGTGTCCCTACACAGCCTCCTCAGACCGCACGCTGGCAGATTTAGTCCGAAGCACTGAAAAGGCAAAAACCGCCACCTCAGGCCTTTCATGCATTTCCCGCGCGAACACTCCAACATCGCCGAAGCTCAGAGCTCCCTTCTCCTTCACAGCCGCAACAAATTTGCTCCTTTACAACATGGGGCACTCCTTAAAGCCGGGAGCTACCCGATTTCATAGGCTGGCTGCACATGTCAATCATTTACTCCTGCTCTCAGTGGTGCGAAAAAGTGCCATAGCCCATAATGCCTTTCCCAAAGTACAAGTAGTTTCTCTATTGGTCAGACGGCCCCCTAGAGTTCCACTGCACTGATTGGTCCAAATCAGCAGTTCAGGGCCAAAATGAAGGAGACAATCGGAGCAGTCTTTGCTGCAAAGAAAGCAGGTTAGGACAACCACATTATCATCATTACTCTAAGTTACTAGCAACAAATAGTTACATCTTTTCAGCAAGCTCCCCCTGCACAACAAGCGAGGGCAGAAGGGAGCGCCTACTCAGCAGCCCAGGCGAGACTCAGGCGTAGGACCACACAGCGCCCTCCCATTTCAATCCATTATGACTGTGGACAGGCGGCCCTTAAAGAGGCAGTACACAGAAGCTCTAAAAGCGCTCACTGGCTACATTATCTAAATGGCTTAAACGCCGAACACCAGCCAGACACGGAGCACTTAAACAAGCTCCAAGAAAGCTTTTAGGAAACCCCATTTGTAGGGGGATTACACCCTTCCTGGCCTGGAAAAACTTGGCATCCGTGTCAAGTAGTTACCCTTAAATCACTTCAAGGCAAACAACTCAATTAACAGTATATCACACTTTGCATTACATATATGAATACTGTATTCACAGTTTACTATGCTTCATGCAACTGCATACACACAGAGTTCTGGTCCCCCTTTTAAATTAGGTCAGTAGTTCCTGCCCATGACACTTGGGCAGAGGGGACCCCTTCCTATCAGCTACTTGTGGGTTACCTAAAGCAGGGGCACCACACTTGAAGGGCAATACTAACAGACTAGAGTCATCCCCCAAGGCTAGCTTAGGCAAAGAGCTCGGGAACACATACACCCCTTTGTGGACCACATGTAGGGGCAAGTCCACAGGCTGACCCAGAGACTCATAGCTCAATTTTACCACCGGCCGTACTTCTCGGCTGGAGCGTCTAGGGGTCTTGGAGAACCCTGCTACAGGCCCAGACTCCATCTCAGCCTCATTGAGATTAGTAGGGGAAACTTCCACAGGGAAAGGGACCCAGTGCTTATAGTACTTTCAGGGACATGACCCTCTATATTAGGACCCACACTACTTGACTCAGCTGAGAATTGTTCAGGCACTAGAAGGGACCCATCAGGACATTCAAAATATTCTTCGGGTTCCGGGCATATTATTGGCTGGTTCCCCCATATCACTTTCTTCTTCTGAAAAGTCAGATAATTCAGCCAAGCCAGACAGTTCAGCCAGGCTCAAGGACCCCACCCCTTGGGCTTTACTGCTACCCAGCTCATCCTTGGGAAGCACTGGTTCCGGAGACAAAGTAGGGGGCTCAAACAGTCCAGAAGGCCCAACCTCATCTCCAGAGTTAACAAGGGGATTGCCCCGAAACAGTTGGCTCAGTTCGTAAGAGGGATAGTATCCAACATCATCTGCATCATCTTCAGGCACAGATTGGCGACCATCTTCATCACAGGGATTTGGGCAAGGCCCGCTTAGTTGGCTGGCTGAAGGATCAATTGGTCTGGGTCCTTTCCTGGCAGCAGATCTAGTCATAGGCCTGGAGGGGGGGAGTCATCTGGAGGTTCAACTTCAATCAGAATTTGCCCGATTGGCAGCAGATGATTTCTGTGTATAGTTTTCACATCTTTGGAATTGTTTTCAGGCCGCACTTTATATACAGGCAAATCTGCCAATTTTCCCACAACAATGTGAGGGAGGTGATGCCATCTGTCAGTGATTTTATGTTTGCCATGCAGTCCCAGATTTATCAGTAACACTCTATCCCCTTCTCTCAGTTCCATTGTTTTCACTCTCGTTATCATATCTCTCCTTGTTGGCCAGGTTTCGTTTAGCAGCCATGGTCTGGGCCAGCTGATAGGCATGGTTTAACTGGTCCTTCAGCTTCTGTACGTATTGTAGATGATTTTCTGCTTGCACCCCATCAGGGGAAACTCCAAAACACACATCCACGGGCAATCTAGCTTCTCTCCCAAACATCAGCCTGTACGGGAAAAATCCAGTGGTGTCACTTTTGGTGCAGTTATAAGCGTGAACCAGGGTGCTAATCTGCTGGCTCCATCTAGGCTTGTCCTTGGGTTGCAGTGTGCCCAACATATCAAGCAATGTGCGGTTAAACCTTTCAGGTTGGGGATCTTCCTGAGGGTGATATGGGGTGGTTCTTGATTTTCGTACTCCCCACAAAGACATCTCTTTAATCAGGCGGCTCTTGAAGTCCCTCCCCTGGTCGGAATGGATCCGCTGGGGGGCCCCGTAGTGGACAAAAAAGTTTTCAACAAGTATTTTAGCCACCGTGGTTGCTTTCTGATCTTTAGTAGGGAAAGCCTGTGCATACCAGGTAAAATGATCAGTGACCACCAATATGTTACTGATATTTTTCAGATCTGGTTCTAGACTCAAGAAATCAATGCAGACCAGTTCCATAGGGACACTAGTGGTAATATTGACCATGGGGGCAGCTCTCTGGGGTAGGGCTTTCCTTTGCAAACAGCGGCTACAGGTCTTGACATAATGCTCTACATCCATACTCATTTTTGGCCAGTAAAATCGGGTCCGTACCAGATCAAGAGTTTGGTCTATGCCAAGATGCCCCATGTGATTATGCAAGGACCTCAAGACCAGTTCCCTAAATTCTGAGGGCAGCACCAGTTGGTGTTTGACTACCCGGCCCTCCTTATCCACAGTCTCTCTGCATAATAGTTGGTTAATCAGCCGTAATTTGGGCCCTTCTTTGTATAACAAGGCAGTTCTCAAGTCAGTGGAGCGCAACTTGGACACGTCCCACCCGGCCTGCAAAGCTTCCACAACCGTTTTTATCATAAGAGTCTTGAGATTGAGCCTGTTGAAGACTAGTATTGTTAAACTGGGGCAGTGAACTAGTGTTCAATGCAGAAAAATGACAGTAGGCAGCAGGTATGCAGTTCTCGGAAGGCCCCAAGCAATCCACTATACAGTCCACAGCATCAGGAGACACCTGTTCCTCCTTGTCAAATTTCTGGCAAAGGGCTTTTATGTCAGGCTCCAACAACCTGACCCAAACAGGTGGTGGCATAGGTCTCTGAGAGAGGGCATCCGCGTCTATATGGTTTAGGCCTGCCCTGTACTCAACAGCATAGTCGTAGGTGGTCAAGGCAGAGAGCCACCTATGGCCAGTGGCATCCAATTTGGCTGAGGTCTGTACATAAGTCAGAGGATTGTTATCAGTCTTTACCAATATCTTGGCACCATACAAATAGTCATGGAACTGATCAACAATGGCCCACTTCAGGGCCAGGAACTCTAGTTTATGCACTGGATATATAGAATAGTGGATGGGAGACCATCCACAACAAGGCTGTATTTCCATCGAGGAGCTGATGACATCATAGAGACCTCGAGAGCGAAGCTCGAGAGGTCTTTGATGTCATCAACTCCCGAGATGGAAATACAGCTTTTGTTGTGGATGGTCTCCCATCCACTGTTTTGTATAGTATATGGTTCTTTGTGTATTTTTATGTCTTCGAGATCCTTTACCTTGTTGTTTGCTACTACTCTCACTCCCGCTCGATTACGTGCTGCTTCCACTCTCTGTGGTGCCGCTCACTCACTCTCTAACTGCCCTCAACTGTGACCGCAACATTTTTTTTTTTTTTTTAATTTTGGGGAAAAAACAAATTGCCACACAGAGATGTGTGTAGCTATTCAAGTCCGACTTCGAAAAAAAACAGTGGTGCGCTGCTGCTCGCTTCGCTGGTCTGAGGGTCCATTGTTGGCTCTCGCTAAATCCTATCGCCATGTTTACGCAGCTTTCTGGGACGTCCCACTGTGTCAGCCAGTCTGGTGGCAGGTAAAGGCTAACAAGCTGTTGTACTATCGATGTGATGTCAGAACGATAGTACAACAGCTTTTTTGACCTTTGAACTGCCCTACAACAACTTTGTGAGAGCCTCTGATTTCAGTGCACAATAAGAGGCAACCATATACTATAATTCTTTTCTGAAGGAGCCAGACTTCAGCTTGCAAAAGCTACAGGTCTCAGACCTTTCAAGTGCTCCTGATATAACACGGCCCCCAATCCTTGTAGACTGGCATCCGTATGGAGAATGTATGGCTTGGCCGGGTCAGCATAGGCCAACACTGGGGCATGGGTAGGCTGATATATGATGTCATAGAAAGCTTTCTCACACTCAGCAGTGCATCGATCCCCAAACACATCATTCAGCCGGAAATACCTCTTCTCCGTCTCAGAGCGCAAAACTTTCTTATACTTTTTGTGCGTAGGAGGGTAGCCCTGAGTGAGGTTGAGGAGGGGGCGAATCACTCGAGAATAATCCTTAACAAACCGCCTATAATATCCACAAAACCCCAGAAACCGTTGCAGCTCTTTCAAATTCCTGGGCTGAGGCCAAGTAGTCAAAGCCTCCACTTTGCTAGGGTCAGTCTCTATGCCCTCAGTGGACACTATATGGCCCACATATTTCACAGAAGTCTGGAAGAATTTACACTTATCTATAGACAGCTTGAGGCTGAAATCCTCCAACCAATCCAAGACCTTGAATAATCGTTGTTCGTGTTCTTCCAACGAGCGGCCAAACACTATGACATCATCTAGGTAGACCAAGCATTCGAGCAAGTTCCTGTCCCCCACGGCACGCTCCATCAGGCGCTGAAAAGTGGCTGAGGCACCTGAAATTCCTTGAGGCATCCGAATAAACTCATAGAAACCTAGGGGGCAAATGAATGCAGTCTTCTCTCAGTCTTCTGGAGCCATCGATCTGGTAGTACCCACTGAAGGTCCAACACAGAGAACCACTTACTGCCATTTAAACAATCCAAAGGCGTCCTGTATCGCTGGCATGGTATACTGGTCTGGGATGGTCCATCGATTCAAGGTGCGATAGTTCACGACATCCGAACTCCCCATTCTTTTTCCTCACTACTACAATGGGGAGGTAATAGGGCTCCTGGACCTTGTATCACAATAGCAGCCAACATCTCTTGCAGATGCCGCCTTACATCATCTATATCAGCCGGGGCCAGGCACCGGGATTTCTCTCGGAAAGGCCTTTCATCATGCAGCCGAATGTGATGCTCAGCCCCTTGCACACATCCCACATCCCATTCTTTCAGGGAGAAAACCTGGTCCCTCTTGGCAAGCCTCTCACTGATCCTCTGTTTCCATTCAGCCGGTAACGAGGAGTCACCGAAATCAAATAAGTCAGGAGTAACTCTGTCAGCCATCCTGGAACCCTTACTATTTGGCAGCACTGCAGTATCTGCACAATGTACATTTGCCAATGTGCACCCTCTTCTTATTCGAATTTCTTTGTCGGACACATTATGCACTTGAACCATCACCCTCTTGACATAAGCATGAGCTCTAGCCGGCAGGATACTGGGTTTGACCAACAGTCCTTCAGGTAATCTTCCCTTCCCAGGTGCATCCAACATCAACAACTTATTCTTAACATCTGTTTTTAGTCATACTTCCCCATGCAGGACACTTTGGGCATTCGGGGCAAGTATCACTGGAGCCGGGTCCTTTTTCCACACTACACCCACCGGACCCTCAGGTTCCTCCCGACTACCCTTCTTCTGAGTTGCAACTGCCTTTTGGATCACAGCGGGTATGCTTAAAGCTTGCCCGGTCTGGAAGGCTTGCTTTTCTGAACACAATTGGGCCAATCGTCCAAACATATGAGCATTCGTCCCAATCAACAGGGGCACTCCATCATACATTCCAGAAGGTGAGCAAACTAAAGCTAAGGTTTCCACCTGTTTGTCCACTCCAGCCACAGATGCAGAGAAGGACAACCAGATCTGGATATACCCCAAATACGGATAAGCCTTGTCACTCAAGCCCCACACACGTAGGCCATCCAAGGGTTGTAGGGGCACCTCAGGTAAGTGAGTCTGATACCAGTCCTGAAACATGATGGTTACCTGAGAGCCACTGTCTAATACAGCTCAAGTAGCAATCCCATTTACTCGCACTGGGGTCTCCATCGAGGGCCCGACCACATCAGACCATTCGGGGGCACAGCATTAGCAGTTGGTTGAGCATGGGCCCGGGTCACAAAGCTTTTCCTGGGGGGTCGAGTGTGGGCTCTGCAATACCAAGTGATCAGCCTGCTATTGACTTTCCCTAAATTCTCCGGCATCTGGCACTCAGGCTGAAAATGCCCATCCTCCCCACAATGATAACAGAACTTGGGGTCCCGGGAATCTTTATTGGGCGGTGGACACCTTATCTGTTGGGGACCCTGAGAGGGGTGAGGGGGCTCTCCTTGGCCAGGGTTCTGATTTCTGGATAGCTCAGGCTCTCCTGACCTAACAGGGTACATGGTAGATTGCTTCAAGTCCCTCACCAGTTCCCGCAAATTTCTGACCTCGGCCCTCAACTCACTCTCTACGTGGGGGTCGGAGGAAATAGCTCACATTCCCACATCGCCTGGAAAATTGGGGGACCCATTAGCCCTTCCTGACAGGTGGATCTCTTCGGGGATGCTAGGCTCAGGGGTCCCATCAGGGTTCACCACTCCCACATAGGGTTCCCACCCCTCTTCATCGATCTCCACCTCTCTAATTTCCCTCATCAATTGACAATATTCTGGCGGGGTAGTCCGTCGATCATGTAACTTAAGTTTTAACAGTATTACACTAGAGAATCTAGCAGATTTTAAAACATGTTCCAACCTGACCTGATTCAGGACCATGGCTGTGATTCCCCCCTTTCTATAGGCCTTTTTCAAAGCCCGCTCCACCCTAGTGACAAAGGCAGAGAGCTTCTCATTTCTCCACTGCTTGGCAGACCTGAATTTCCATAATAAATCTTCCCCAGTCTCTGTACTCCCAAACACCCCCTCTAAAGCAGAAAGGTACTCTGCGGCAGTGGCTTCTGGGTTGGTGGGCCACAAGAACCTAGTGGCTTCTAAAGCAGGGCCCCGCAGACTCTCCATCAATCTCTTCCTCTTCTCCCCCTCAGAGCATTGCCACTCCTGAACTAAGGGGGTGGCATAGTCCATCGAAGCTTCCAGGTCATCCTCCCCGGTAGGCACTGTCACCGTGCCAGAAAAAAGTTTCAGCCTACGGTAGGAATCGAGCTGTATAGGAGGGACTACTAGGGGCAGTGGAGCCAAACTAGAACTCTTGGGGGGACAGGGGGAAGTACCTGGGGAAACCTGAGGGGTAGCATCACTAGACAAATCCATTGCTTGCAGCAGTTCCTGGGTGGTCCTCCCCTCCACAGCCAGCAATTTAAGCAGTTTATCTTTAAAACTATTAGTCTGGGGGGAACCCCCAGGAGTGACTGACCCACTGCGAATATGAACTAGCCTCCATCCCTGTGAGGCACCCTCCGGGTAAATCACTGGAGGTACCTTCTCGAGGTCAATGGCCACACTGCACAAAAGTAGCACCTGCAACGTCTGGTCGAGCAGGTCAGCCATACGCCCCTTTACCTCCACTTTGCCTAAACATTTAACATGCTCTGCTGTGGAAATGATGTCAGCGGTTGTGGTTCCCAGAGGCACATCTAACAGTAACACAATTTTCTGGGAGTCCAGCTCTTCGGCTTCACCCCACCCCATCAGTTTGTGTACCATTGTCTTAATAGGACCCAATTTAATTTTTGCCAACATATCCCCCTCCAGTTTTTCCATCTCTTATGCACTTTACTCACTTGGTCACTAGGGGACGCTAATCCCAGCGGTGCCTCCAATTTGTAACCCCCAGGGGGCGCTATCCCATAGGCTACCACCCCCCGCCTGTCTCAGCCGTGACAGGGTAAGGAGCCCAGATCCGTTGACGGGTGCCTCCACCCAGAGGTTGGGGTTAGGACAGTCTAGGTTGACTCGGTCACAGCCCTCTGGTTCGCTGCAACCCCCCCTTCTTCCCACTAGTGGCACAACAGAATAATTAAAATGCTTTCTCCCCGAACACTTACCCCCAGGTCCGATACACTCAGCTTGCTCCGGGGACTCCCTAGAAAGTAAGGTACGATTATAAAACATTCACTGTGCAGTTTGTCCTCAGTAAGACACAACCAGCCTGGGTACAGTTGCAAACAAACAATCTGATTTATTAGAAGGGGAATAACAAGGGCTGGGGGAAGAAATCAAGGTAATTAGCTTATCACTATGACCTATACTTAACTACCTATGGCTCTGTGCACAGGCCTGACCCTATCAGTCATTGTCCATGGGTACCCAAGCCCTAGTGGCTAGTCCCTCGTGGCAGCTGGTTGGGGCCCTGACACAAAGAAGCATTCACTCTCCGAAGCAGATCAGAGTGAGCAAAAAGATCTATTAATGCAGTCAACAGTACAACAAAATGACAGTTGGCTACGGCGTGTAAGCTTAACAGGGGGCTGCCCTGGTCCAGTACTCACTACTCCAGCAGACATCCTTCCTTCACTACTTGCAGGGCTGAGCCTGAACATCAGAAACCTCCTCACACATGTATATGGTGCACAACAGAGGGGTACCATACCAGGCAGTGGCTTCCTGGACTCTAACGAACTCACAGCCTCTTCAAGCGTCTGGGTGGACAGAGCGTGATTCAGCAGATTCTCCAGTCCCCCTCAGGTAAAGCCTGGTAGGTAGCTGTGTCCCTATATAGCCTCCTCAGACCGCACACCGGCAGATTTAGTCCGGAGCACTGACAAGCCAAAAACAGCCGCCTCAGGCCTTTCACGCGCTTCCCGCGCGAACACTCCAACGACGCCGAAGCTCAGAGCTCCCTTCTCCTTCACAGCCACAACGAATCTGCCCCTTTACAACATGGGGCACTCCTTAAAGCCGTGCGCTACCCGATTTCATAGGCTGGCTGCACATGTCAATCATTTACTCCTGCTCTCAGTGGTGCGAAAAAGCGCCATAGCCCATAATGCCTTTCCCAAAGTACAAGCAGTTTCTCTATTGGTCAGACGGCCCCCTAGAGTTCCACTGCACTGATTGGTCCAAATCAGCAGTTCAGGGCCAAAATGAAGGAGACAATCGGAACAGTCTTTGCTGCAAAGAAAGCAGGTTAGGACAACCACATTATCATCATTACTCTAAGTTACTAGCAACAAATAGTTACATCTTTTCAGCGAGCTCCCCCTGCACAACTAGCAAGGGCAGAAGGGAGCGCCTACTCAGCAGCCCAGGCGGAACTCGGTCATAGGACCACACAGCCCCCTCCCATTTCAATCCATTATGACTGCGGACAGGTGGCCCTTAAAGAGGCAGTACACGGAGGCTCTAAAAGCGCTCACTGGCTACAATATCTAAACGGCCTAAAGGCCGAACACCAGCCAGACACTGAGCACTTAAACAAGCTCTGGGAAAGCTTTTAGGAACCCCCATTTGTAGGGGGGTTACACAAGTGTTCCCTGTACAGCACACAGGCCACACACTCCCTATACAGTACACAGGCCATGCTCCCTGTACAGCACACAGGCCACACACTCCCTATACAGTACACAGGCCAAGTGCTCCCTGTACAGCACACAGGCCACACGCTCCCTGTACAGTACACAGGCCATGCTCCCTGTACAGCACACAGGCCACACGCTCCCTATACAGTACACAGGCCAAGTGCTCCCTGTACAGCACACAGGCCACACGCTCCCTGTACAGCACACAGGCCACACGCTCCCTATACAGTACACAGGCCAAGTGCTCCCTGTACAGCACACAGGCCACATGCTCCCTGTACAGCACACAGGCCACACGCTCCCTATACAGCACACAGGCCAAGTGCTCCCTGTACAGCACACAGGCCAAGTGCTCCCTGTACAGCACACAGGCCACACGCTCCCTGTACAGTACACAGGCCAAGTGCTCCCTGTACAGCACACAGGCCACACGCTCCCTATACAGTACACAGGCCATGCTCCCTGTACAGCACACAGGCCAGGTGCTCCCTGTACAGCACACAGGCCACACACTCCTTATACAGTACACAGGCCATGCTCCCTGTATAGCACACAGGCCACACGCTCCCTATACAGTACACAGGCCAAGTGCTCCCTGTACAGCACACAGGCCACATGCTCCCTGTACAGCACACAGGCCACACACTCCCTATACAGTACATAGGCCAAGTGCTCCCTGTACAGCACACAGGCCACACACTCCCTATACAGTACACAGGCCATGCTCCCTGTACAGCACACAGGCCACACGCTCCCTATACAGCACAGGCCAAGTGCTCCCTGTACAGCACACAGGCCACACGCTCCCTGTACAGCACACAGGCCACACGCTCCCTATACAGTACACAGGCCACATGCTCCCTATACAGTACACAGGCCAAGTGCTCCCTGTACAGCACACAGGCCACACACTCCCTATACAGTACACAGGCCATGCTCCCTGTACAGCACACAGGCCACACGCTCCCTATACAGTACACAGTCCAAGTGCTCCCTGTACAATACAGGGGATGCCCGCCCTGTCTTTCTATATGGTGGCTGGCCAAGGAGGTGAAGTGAGGCCTCTGTCAGTCACCATGTGGGATCCGTGGCATCAGCATAAGATAAGGGGGGACTGGCAGGTTGGGTTTGACGGTGCCGGTGGTGCAGAGTGGGGAGTGCCACTAGATTCCAGGTAATAACTGTTCGTAGACGGGGCTAGCGATTGGATGGTGGGAGGAACCTCTAGGCACCAGGGATTACTTTTGACAGCTACGGGCTGGCGATCGGAGGGTGGGTTGAGACCACTAGGCAGCTGTGAATCTGTGAATTTTATGGGACCGGGCCACTGAGGTAGAGGAGGAGCCAGTTGCAGGAGTGAAAATCTGCTGCCGCTTCCTACGCAAATGTGCCCATAATGGGCATACAAATGGCCCATCAGTGCCCTGCATGCCCAATGGGCTCATTTGCATAGGGCAATCTGACTATCACGCCAGGAGCTACCAGTGCTATAGGGTCTGGTGGCACTATTCTCTGCACTTCCAGGTTCCATGTCAGGGTGGTGCTACTCGGCTTAACACTGTGCCAACATGCCCCTGTATTCAGTCAGATAGCGCAGGTGCGCTATCTGACTGAATATAGCATCCTCAGGATTATGGGCAATGGGCAAGTGCAGCCCAAAACTTTACGCTCTACGTTGCCCATTTCTGAATATCGGCCCCTGGTCTGCTGTCCATATCTACATAGGTCACAGGTAGGGGTTGTCACCTCTTGCCCTCACAACAGAGGCTTTTACGTGCCTCCGGGGGTACACAGTTTGTCCACCAGGGACTCCTGCAATGTGCCAAAAGAGGTGTGAATAAGACTGCAGACTTTAAAGGGGGTCCTGGTGGATTTCATAACCCTTAGGGAGAAATTCAGCCTTTCTAGGACCACATACTTCGTATACCTGTGTGTAAGGTGCCTGCTGAGGGAATTGGGGCGCCCAGATCTGTTGCTAATAGGGAATATATTAGTGGCAGCCCAGCTGGGGATCAAGCTTCTGACGTGCTATATAAGCTAATAAAAGGAGCTAACCCCACCAAAAATGAGGACTACAGTATGGTATGGGGAAGAGATTTACCCCGGAAATGGAAACAGGCTATTACCCATGCCACCTCCTGCGCCCGGGCCAACAGGCTGAGTTAGGTGCAACATAACTTCCAATATAAGACATACCTGCTGCCAGGTAATTCATTAGTTAATCAGATAATTCATAAAAGCTTAATGAGTGACTTACTGAACATTTACAAGGTGTAAATCAGGACAGTTTTGACATTGTTTCAGGTGTGTATATATATATATTTTTTTTTTAATGTACAATATTCATATCGGTACCCTACAATAAAGTAGACATTCCTTCAATTAACTATGGCAAGTTAAGCCTACTAACAACAAATAAGCTTGATACATAGGAGACTTACATGAAAGTCTCTAAATAAGACCAATAAAATGTAAGACGGTTTTTTTGCTACAGACTTATATTTTTTAAGCCTGCCATGTTTTTGTAAGACCAAACCTGTCTTAAACATGGACTTAACTCTTTTGTGCAGCCACCCCAGCAGGTGGTAGAACTCTCTTATAATATTCGATGAAAAAAGATGAGAGGTGCAGGACGTGTCTCTTGACTGCTTTGCATTTCACATAGTGCCCTGTATTTCATATTCAAATTTACCCTTGCACCACAAAGATATACTGATATAAAGATACACTGGTGTTCCACATGTCAGAGCCATTTCTGGACATACAAACTACTTAAAATATTAAACAAACTCAACAGAAACATTCTTTAACCGTCAACATGTGGTACCGAATACTCAAAACTAAAATAACTATGCCCTACACATTCCAGTACTATGTTCCACATTTTAAAGATCAGTGATATGCATTTCAGTGCTGAGAGGTCAAGAGGTATGGTGCAGGAACTCTCACAAATTTATAAGAAGACAGCAACTGTGTTCCTGTGAGTTCCTGTCCAATTTAATCACTGCGAAGAGGAAAAGAAACTGGGACAGAACAACTTAAAGTGAAAACTCACAGTAAGTAGTCATGTTTTGAAGTGTCAAAATGTTATATTTCAACTAATATTTTGCTCCTTTTCTGCAGAAATGTAAAACATTATTGTAAACAAAAGTTTCCTCTCCATCTACCTCCCATGCAAGAGCCTTGTTAGTTGAATCATAGCTTCGATTTGTACCAAACGTTGTAGTAAACTTTGAAATCAACTTTTAAAGGGAAAGTCCCCTAAACCTATTTCTGTATACCTGTGTAGTTTGTAGGCTTGAACAATGATTTCCTCTCTTGCATCCTCCTAATGTTATCCTAATTTAAATATAAGTAAGCATTAAGCCACGACGGAGGTGTGCTCTAATGCTGGATTGATGCATGGGGAGCGGTGGGTACCGAGGCTCACGGCCAAGGCGAACCACCCGCCCCCGCATCAATCTGCATTAGAGCACACCGATGGAGTGGCTTAATGCGCTTTGTAATATGGGCCGCCAAGGCCGGTGGAGGGATGTCGAAGGGGCCCACTGTGACAGGTACACAATAACAGGTGGAGGCAGTGAGAACTTTTCACAATTTTAATGCACTTTCAGAGAACGCTGTAACACATTAGATACATACTGATGTGCTGAACACAGAGTGTCCGTAGAGTGGCACGGAGGGGCCAGTCAACAGTCCTGTCCTCTTGTGGAGAGTTCCGTGGGTATTGTTGTTATACCCGTAGTGGAGGTCTGCCTGCAGGGTTCCGCTGGCCCGGCAGCGCTGCACTCGGGCCAGGCCCTCGGTCAGCTTTACTCCTGCTGCCCTGGGATTCTCATCCCAGCGTCCTCCCCAGGTGCTCTGTGGATCATCGCCTCACGCCCAGGACCGCTGCCTCAGGCAGTTTGCACCACGGGTTCTTGCCTCTCCCCGCCGGATCTCCTGCCTGTCTCGGATGCCTAGTGCGGCTCCAGAGGTGCTGCTCGTAGCGCTGCTCCTCTCACTTCTCCACAGGACCCAGTGCTGCTAGGCTGGGGTCTGGCTGCTGGACGGTAGTGCCGTGCCGGCACGCATATAAGCTGGGTTCATGCCCACTTCGGCAGCCGTCTCGTGACGCTCCTCGACCTATGGGTTCGCCGCATCACAGGCACAGTATTAATCCCATGTTACAAATGAGGTTGCTTCACTGTGTTGTGTGCTGGTGTGAAATTCTGTTCATCTCCATTCCAGAGGTCATGACCCCACTCATGCAAGGCATCATGGGAGCTGATGCATGCATGCACAAGAGAGTTGCACTCTCTGTTACATGTCTTATGAAGTCCCTGTATTCTCTAAAAACATGTTTTTTTCTAACTCAGACACATTTTAAACTACAGAAAACAGCAGGGCACTTACTATGCCTTGACAAGTTTAAAGGAGACAGGAATTGATTACTTATGTGCAGCTGTTTGAAATGTCTGTTTTCATAAACTATATTCACACCTCTAAAGTATTCCTGTTTAACTGTGCCTGAATAAAAGCTGAAGCTGTCAGTTGTGTTTTGTATTGTTTTCTTTGTATGGACAACATTCCATGCCATTCCTTTCATGGAACTAAGTATTTTGGAGTTCTGTGTCATTTCATGGTTTCAGAACCTTGGGCACTGTACTGATAAGCTCATGTTCACATTTCTGAACCATGAAGTGACATAGTCAAAACTCCAAATTCTTGATTCCATGAAAGGAACTTCACAGAATGTTGTCCATACAAAGGAAACAATACAAAACACAAGTGACAGCTTCAGCTTTTATTCAGCCACAGTTAAATAGGAATACTTTAGAGGTATGAATACAATTTATGAAAACAGAGACATTTCAAACAGCTGCACATAAGTAATCAATTCCTGTCCCCTTTAATTGTCCGCATAAGACAAAAAAAAACACAGGGATCGCAGAGCACAGCAACAGCACTAACTGAAGTAAATGGGTCACTGTTTAACTTTCGGTTACTACCCCTGCCCTTCTGGTGAAAAAGGGGGCCTCTTTCCCAAAGATAAAATAAATAGTGCAGTGCCTCCACCCAGAGTAATACATAGTGGGCCAGTTGGTAAAAGGGTACAACCCCCTTATCTAGCCACTTCCCCTCACAATCACCCCACACAAGGAATACCATAAACCAATACAAGACTTTACTGTGCATGCAGTTAATGACTAACCCTAATAATATGCTCAGGCAATGACGTGCGCATGAGACAGGTTTCAAAAAGAACAAAAATTTATTAAGCCAGGGGTAAGGGGGAAAGGGATGCAGAGATAAATAACTGACTTGAGAATGCAATAAGAATAACAACAACAGTGGTGCCCTCTCCCCCAAAACAACGTACACACCATATGGCTCACTCCCCCACTGGTACCAGTGTTCCCCCTAGAGCCAGTCTGCGTACCCAGGTGGTGAGCTAGTTGTAGGCCTGATGTGTTGCAGCTGGTTGGCTGGCATTGGTGCACTTTGAAAATAGAACAGGAACTTCTGAATAACAAACTCCCCAGGTGCAGGGCAAGCCCTGTGTTTACTCATGATTCTGAAAGACAGTCTCACAGCGTCTGGCAATGCTGGCAGGTGCAGTCAGTTGAGTTAGGGCCTCAAGTTGTAAGAACAGGATGGCAGCTGACTTGGCTGTAGCAGGATTTGGCAGCTTGTCACCTTCTGAGATGTTGCAGGCTCTGGCAGCTTGTCACCTTCTGAGATGTTGCAGGCTCTGGCAGCTTGTCACCTTCTGAGATGTTGCAGGCTCTGGCAGCTTGTCACCTTCTGAGATATAGCAGTCTTTGGCAGCCTCTTCAAGGATGCTGGAATAGGCCAGTACTGGGGACCAGGGCCACGTGCCTACCCCACACATCCAGGCGTCTAGCTCTAGGGGAAGATGCTGGATAATGCCTAGCAGTGACACTACCTGGCTGGTTCCTCAAACCATCCTCTGCTAGCCACAACTCTTCTCTCTAGAGCTCAGGAATCACATTCCATGACTAGGGATGGTAAATTGGTATATCTGGTCTTTTCAAACTGCAGGTTCAAACCACAAAGCAGCTTTCCCACTTCAAACTGGCTTACCCAGACAATGAGAATTTTGAGAAGGTGACTCTGTTCTCTGGTTATTGAGTCCAGGCAACACTTAGTTGGCAGGCTACAGGCCACCCTCTTTACTGGTGGTGGGCTTCTCTCAAATTCTGAAAAGATATAGTTGCAAATAGCTCTTCAAACACAAACTCTGGCTGTACAGATGGTAGAAAGCTTTAGGCAAGTCTCCTGGAGTCTGGCTGTGGAAGCCTTAGGCCGACTTCTAGACTTTCCTGGACACTGGTATATGCCCTCCTCACTCCTGAAGAGCTTCAGGCGAACTGCCCCAAGCTGAATCTTTCCCTGGGGTCTGGGGAGAGAATGGCAGCTTCCCACTGGTTGAACACAGCTGTCCTTCTGTGGAATTTATATTCATAAAGTCCCCTTGACACCTGATTGGTTGGCTGTTTAGGCATACCTCTCAACCTTTCTTCACCCAAATGTGTGACAAGATGTGTGACAACAGTGACACATCATCAAACATGACACTGCAAGCTCAGGGCACTGTGAAAATAAGTGTACTAATGTTTATAATGCTTGCTGATAATATACAGCATCTTATATTGTTATAAATTTCTGCTTAAATGTCTCAGTGGTCAATGGCTGATGTCACCTTCTTAGTGTGGGACAGAGGGTTTCTGAGATATAAAATGAGTGACGTACCTCATAATGTGCGACAGTTGAGAGGTATGTGTTTAGGCACCAAAACATGGTCCACAACCCCTACCTAGGAGCCACAGCTGCAGTCCTTTAGGGTTCCTCGATTGCTGATTGGTGGAGACAGGGGTTAGGGGTAACAATTACGGCAGATGCAGTCCTTTTTAAATAAAGTCCCAACTCTACCAGTTTTCTTGCAGGCAAACAGCATAGTTTTAACTTTAAATCTCCCCAGGGTTTTGTAGCAGCCCTTCTGCCCTGGTGGCAGAGAGGGGCTTGCAAGGGTCTTCCCCTGCCTGTTGCAAGCGCCAAAACGCTATCCCTCCCAGGTGGCAGGCAGAGCTACCATTCATACAGCAGCCTTGGCTGCTCTTAAAGAAGCAGTGTTCCCTTTAAAATAAATAGTGCTTAAGAGTGCTTTCTTCAAAGTTTACCTGTACCCTCTTCCCGTGTGCCTCTGGACCCCCTCTACCATTTTTTTATGCCCACAGGGGCTGGAGCACACAAGGGAACTGCCCATGAGCCACTGGAGGGTCTGTTACAATGAACGCCCTAGTGTTCCTTCAGTATTCAAGCTGGCAACTGCCAGCTCGCATATTTGTAGGAGTCCTGTGTGAATGCTCACACAAGCAGTGCGGCATTTGCAACTCTTAAGTTAGCTATTTAAGTTTTAAACAATGCTCTTCCGGTCCCCCACAATGATACAGACACACAGGGGCCGGCAGAAGCAAGTAAAAGGGGGCACCACAGACTGGGACTGGCAGGACAAATGGTCAGGAGGCGATTAAGGTAAACCCCACCTATGGGGGGGAGGGGTTACACTAATACAGTGTACTTACTGTAGGCTTTAGCACCAAAATATCATAAAATGACAGGATGCCTTATAAGAGTCAGGTCATGTGTAACCCCCTACAAATGGGGGTTCCCAAAAAGTCTTCCTTGAGCTTGCCTAAATGCTCACTGCCAGGCTGGTGTCCTGCGTTTTAGCAGTTTAAATGCGATTACCAAAGCTTGTATAGCCTCTGTGTACTGTCTCTTTAAGAGCTGTTTGACTGCAGCATAAGTAATCTGAGATGGAGCTCAGTTGAAAGATGTAACTACAGTATTTGCTGAAAACCATTTAGAATGATAATGATAATGTAGTTTGTCTAACCTGCTTTCTTTGTAGCAAGGACTGTTTTGTTTGTCTCCACTGTCTTGGTCATGGACTGCAAATTGGACCAATTAGTTCTGTGGGACCTAAAATGTAGCCGGACTATAGAAGCTGTCTGAATTCAAAATCTATAGGAACTGTGGTTTGAGTTTTTGCGCCTTTTTTGCAACTGAAGGGGGAGCTCTTGCTTTGACTGACAGCCAAATTATCCAACCAAATCTTTTGGATCTTGGGGGAAGTCCAGGCTGCTTGCAGTTTTCAGTTTAGTTCTGAGCTAGAAGCTCAAGAAGAAGGAGCTGAAGTAATTTTGGGCAGAAATCCTGAGTGGATTCGTATGGGAAAACTGTGAAAGGGCTGAGTTTTTGGCTGCATGTCTGCTGCTGCTCCATGACAGGGAGACAAGAGAATTATTTTGACTTAATCCAAGTTTGTGTGACTAAAGTAAGCTACTGAAGTGGGCCAGGCTCAACCTGAAGAAGACCGAATATTTTTGCTGAATGCAATCGGCCTGTCAGGAGTTCCAGCTACCCCCTAAGCTCCCAGTGTGTGCAGAGACTTTGCGATTGTGACCGGGGAGCACTTTGCTGGTACAGTAGAATTCCCGCACATGTAAATGTGCTATGAGCTGCTAGTGGGTTGTGAGTTAGTTCACCACTGTGTGAACTGTGTTCTGCTTGCTAGAAGCTGTATCCAGCCCAAAATGGACTGCATCCGAACTTGTCTCCATGCGGTCTGGGCTTTGCCAGACTGGCTGACCCAGACTACCCAATGCACAGAGAAGCCATCAACGAAAGACCTGCCTGGGGATCAGCCCCCCTGCTCCATGCTTGAACAGAACGACGCCTCTACGACTTGTGTGGGCCCTGCTTCTCCTGGCATTCCAGATCAACCACCTGCGGTCTCGATTTTCATCCAGCCTGTGTCCAATCTTGGGTATTGTGAGAAATACCAGGGTGGCTCCCTTCACCAACAGCTTAATCTGAGTGTGTCATCTGATTGCCTTGTTGTTTCGTTTCCTTTACGAACTGAGCCCTCTGACTCCGGATTACAAATATTGTGTACTGTGCATGTTGTGTTTTCCATCACAGGACCCCAACCAGCTGCAACCCTGGGCAAATGTCCTGGCTAGCCCATCTCTTCTCCACCTGGGTACCAGAGGTGGACTTCGTGGGGGAACTCAAAGCGTATGCATAACTGCTTTATTGATATAACCTTTAAGCTAATTAACCTGATTTTGCCCCTCCCTTGTTCAAGTCCCCTGAATAAATCAGATCTAACTTTTTCTTCATGTAATCTGACAGTGGTTCCAGTTTGTGCTCAAAGTACTGTACTGTTGCTATTTGCTGTGCTTAACCTTGTTTTACAGGAGGTCCCCAGGGTTGAGCCAGAGGAACCAGCCCTGGTGGTAAGTGCAAACAGTGTGGGTACTTGTGTGGTGTACCAGGGGTATTGTGAAAGTGATTATTGTACAATGTTCGGGCCACTAGAGGGGAAAGAGGGGGGTTACAGTATCTCGGAGGGCTGTGCCCAGGTTAGCTTGACCACTACCAAACCTGACCTCTGGGTGGAGGCACCTGTTTCAGAACTCAGGCCCCTTAACCTGCTACTAGCCAAGCAGGCAGGGGTAGTAGTCCTTGGGATAGCGCCATCTAGGGGTTACATCTTGGAGGCTCACCGCTGGGATTTTGTGTCTTCTAGTGGGCAAATTTGTGAATTGCTGTTAAAAATAAATGGCTACCCTAACAGAAGTGGCTGTACACCAGTTGGTGGGGTGGTGTACTGGGCAGGAGATTGACCCCCAAAATGCTATACTTATCCTGGATATTCCCCTGGGTACCAGTAAGGACACTGTAGAGGGAGTACTTTCCAAGGTTGAATGTTTACAAAACCCTGTGGTGGTGGGTTGACAGGTTATTCTACTTGCCCAAAGTTTCATGGCGTTAGTAGAGTGTAAGGACCCAGTAGACAGTTCCAAAGTGCCACAGACTATCACTCCCGAAGGAGCCCTCACTGCCTGGAGAGTGATAACTAAAGACAGTAAAGACCCCAAGGAGAATGAGCTCCCCCCCCCCCCACTATCTGAGACTTTTGAGGAGAAATTTGCTTAGTTTTTGCTGGAGGAAGGGAAAACTGTGGAGGACTTAAAGAAACTATTCCTGCCACCTGGGGGTGTTCCTCCCTCAACATCCCCTCCCACTCCACCACCCATTTTTGCCCCTCCTTCTGTGCCCATGCCAATGTTGGCTCCTATGTCTGTACTTGCCATTAGTCACGACTCTTACTGAAGGTTGAGAATCTTCTCCGGCACCCTCCCGACCCCCCCAAGGGGAGGATGATTGCGAGACCTGGATAGATTGTGTTGCCCCATTGGTAGTACCTGAATGGCAGTGTGCGGAGGCTGAGAAATGGAAGAGGATCATAGAAAGTTTGAAGGGTCCTGCACTAGAGGCCATTAAATTTCTGAGGTCCACAAACCCTGATGCATCTGCCCAGAAGTACCTATCTGCACTCGAAGGCCATTTTGGGAGCATTGAGTCAGGGGAGAACTTGATGTGGAAATTTCAAGGTACAAAGCAATGGCATGGGGAAAGTTTGTCTGCATATGTTACTCATCTGGAAAGAGTGCTGCAAAAGGCTTACTGAAAAGGTGGGGTAGCCACCAGTGACTTAAACCATGTGAGGTTGGGGCACATACTGCAACATGCAAAACATTCTAAATTGCAGCTCCTTCAATTAAGGCTCCCAGATAGAAGGGGGTAACCCACCAGACTATTGTGACTTGATAAAATAACTCCAGGAGGTTGAAGATGAAGAGGGGGATTGTAATTCTAGGGTGAGTGCAGCCCAAGTGGTCATGGCATCGGAAGGCCCTTCCAAAGTGGGGACCAATGAGGGTGTGCCACCATGGGATGAACCGCTGAGGGAGTTCAGGGAAATAAAAAACAGTCTCTTTATGAAGGCCGCTCCTGCAAGTACAGGCACCGACTCTTATCCAACTGCATCTGCTATGGGGATGGGGATGTCCACCCAGGCATCTCCTGCTGACGACAGCTCGGAAACTCGATGCCTTGACTATGGAAGTAAGAGAAATGAAGAGATGTCTCCAAATGTTCACCACACAGCAGACAGAGATGGCACCAAGGTTGTCAGTTGGTAGTACCACTGCCCCCAGCTCCCAGTGTGATGCCTCGGCCACCCCAAATCCCAGAAAACATATTTCGCCATAATTGTGGGAAGGATGGGCACATGAAGAGAGAATGCCGGTCCACAAAAGACCTAGATAAAGTTGTATATAGGCTTCAAGGAGAGCTTCAGAGAACGAATCAGCAGTCAAGGAGTACCCAAAATGACCGTAGTGAGGGTTCAAGAAGTAGTAACTCAAATCCCTATGTGGCTGAATCATCTCTCCAGGCCCCAGCTGCTGTTCCTCCAGACTGGTCCAAAATAGTGGGCCCTTCAATGGAGACTACCGTGGCTGTGAACAGTATTCCTACTCGAGCTGTGCTGGACAGTGGGTCGCAAGTGACCATTGTATTTAAGGACTGGCATGACAAACATTCATCTGCTGTGCCCTTACAATCCCTGGAAGGCCTACATGTGTGGGGGCTAAGCGACAAGTCTTATCCCTACCTAGGATATGTCCGCCTCAGGTTGTCATTTCCTGCAGCTGTAACTGGTGTAGAGGAGCAAGTCGAGACACTGGCCTTAGTGTGTCCCCCTACTGGACTGTATGATGGGGTTCCCCTGTTAATTGTGACCAACGTCCATATTTTTGGGAGACTGGCACAACTCTGTCGTGAGAAACAAGGGCGACGGACTGGGAGGGCCCTAAGAATTCCCGCTCTGATCAAGAGGGCCTATGATTTGCAACAGAACCCCAAGGAAGTGGACCAGGATGAACCGGTAGGGGTCAAGTGGAAGAAGGATCCTGATTCAATGGTACTGGCCCCTAACGCAAAGTGTACCATTTAAGGGGAGGTCCGCCTCCGCAAAGATGTCAAGAACAAACTACTGATGTTGAACGCGCCAGGCAATGGAAAATTGCTGGATGGATTATTGGTTAAGGCCAGCATCTTGCTAGCTCGTGCTCATGCCTATGCACGATGAATGATGGTCCAGGTTCATAATATGTCAGATCAGGAGATCTGGGTGAACAGAGGATGCACCCTAGCTATGGTACACTGGGCAGACACTGCAGTGTTGCCGAGCAACAAGCACACTGGCAAGACAGATAGAGTGACTCCTGACTTGTTTGATTTTGGTGATTCCCCGTTGCCAGCTGAATGGAAGACTAGAATTAGCCAGAAACTTGCCCAGAGAGATCAAGTGTTTTCATTGAAGGAATGGGACATGGGATGTGTCCAGGGTGCGGAGCATCACATATGCCTCCACGATGAACGGCCATTTCGAGAGAGGTCTCGATGCCTAGCCCCTGCAGACATAGACAACGTGAGAAGACACTTGCAGGAAATGCTTATGGCTGATGTGATACAAGAATCCAGGAGCCCATATGTTTCTCCTATTGTGGTTGTGCGTAAGAAGAAAGGATCTGTGAGAATGTGTGTTGATTATCGAACTCTGAATCGGTGGACCATCCCCGATCAATACACCATGCGCCATATACAAGATGCTCTGGATTGTTTGTATGGGAGCAAATGGTTCTCGGTGTTGGATCTTCGCAGTGGATATTACCAGATTCCGATAGCTCCGGAGGACCACGAGAAGACAGCCTTCATCTGTCCTTTGGGGTTCTATGAATTTCTGAGAATGCCACAGGGGATACAGGGCGCCCCAGCCACCTTCCAGCGACTGATGGAGCAAGCGGTTGGAGACATGAATTTGCTGGAATGCCTGGTGTACTTGGACGATGTCATTGTGTTTGGCAGCTCCCTAGAGGAACATGAGAGTCGACTGTTCAAAGTACTAGACCGACTGGAAGATTTTGGCCTCAAGCTGTCAATCGACAAGTGCCAGTTTTTCCAAACCTCTGTGAAGTATGTGGGGCACATAGTGTCTACAGAGGGGATAGAGACTGATCCTAGTAAAGTTGAAGCCTTGACTACTTGGCCCCAGCCCCACAATTTGAAAGAACTACAACATTTCCTGGGATTCTGTGGCTACTACCACCGGTTCATAAAGGACTATTCCAAAGTGATTCGGCCACTCTTGAATCTTACCCAGGGTTACCCTCCTACCAATCGGAAATACAAAAAAGGGTCCATCAAAGAACCAGACAAAGCATATTTCCTCCCAGGTGAAATTTTTGGGTCCAGTTGGACACCTGACTGTGAAGCAGCTTTCCACAAAGTCATATACCAGCTCACCCACGCCCCCATCCTTGTTTATGCTGATCCCACCAAACCCTATGTGCTGCATACTGACACCAGTTTGCAGGGTCTAGGAAATGTACTGTATCAAGACCATGAGAATGGTTTGAGACCAGTGGCATTCGCCAGTAGGAGCTTGACCCCATCAGAGCGAAACTACCCTGTGCACAAGTTGGAGTTCTTTGCGTTAAAATGGGCCATTGTCGACCAATTTCATGATTACCTCTATGGGGCAAAAATGTTGGTGAGGACTGACAGTAACCCATTGACCTATGTACAGACTTCAGCTAAGTTAGACACCATGGGGCACCGGTGGCTTTCTGCATTGTCAACATATGATTATGCTGTTGAATACAGACTAGGCCTGAATCATATTGATGCTGACGTCCTATCTCGGAGGCCCATTTCCAAGAGCGACTGGGTCAGGCTGCCTGAACCTGACATCTGAGCATTGTGCCAAAAGTTTGATAGAAATGAACAGATGTCTACGGACACAGCGGACTGCTCAGTAGATTGCTTGGGCCCCTCTGACACCTGCATACCGGCTGTGTATTGCCACTTCTCTGCTCTAGATATTAGTGCACTACCTCAGTTTGACAATGACAGCATTCAGTGGGCTCAATCTCGAGATCCTATGATTCAGCCAGCACTTGACACCCTTCATGCAGGAAAAAATGTGTCCAAGTTGCGTTCCCCTGATCTGCGAACCGATTTATTGTTTAAAGAAGGCCCCAGGTTGAAGCTGCTTAATCAGGTGTTGTATAGAGAGACTGTAGATTGGGGTGGCCAAATAGACAAGCAACAATTGGTCCTGCCCACAGCCTTCAAAGATTTGGTACTGAGGTCCCTCCACAATCATATGGGCCACCTCGGTACCGACCGGACCCTTGACCTAGTACGATCTTGATTCTACTGGCCCAAGATGGGGCCAATGTTGAGCACCATGTAAGGACTTGTACTCGCTGCCTGCAGAGAAAAGCCCTGCCTCAGAGGGCTGCCCCCCTTGTCAACTTACTACCAGCACCCCAATGGAACTAGTCTGCATAGACTTCTTGAGTTTAGAGCCTGATCAGAGAAACACTGGCAATGTGTTAGTGGTTACGGACCATTTCACACGGTATGCACAAGCTTTTCCCACCAAAGATCAAAAAGCATCTACCGTGGCCAAGGTGCTAGTGGAAAATTTCTTCGTCCACTATGGTGACCCCCCCCAGCGAATTCACTCTAATCAGGGCCGGGACTTTTAGAGTCGGCTAATCGAAGAAATGCTCTCACTATGGGGGGTGCAAAAGTCAAGAACCACCCCTTATCACCCGCAGGGGGATCCTCAACCTGAACGCTTAAACCGCACCCTACTAGACATGCTAGGCACCCTGCACCCAAGAGATAAGTATAAATGGAGCCAGCAGATTAGCACCTTGGTACACACATACAACTGCACAAAGAATGATGCTACCAGGTTCTCTCCCTACCGCCTCATGTTCGGGAGAGAGGCCTGGCTGCCTGTTGATGTCTGTTTTGGGGTTTCTCCTGATGGGGTCCGAGCCAAAGATTACCTGCAATATGTCAAAAAACATAAAGCTCAATTGAACCATGCCTATCAACTGGCCCAGACAATGGCCGCCAAAAGAAATCTAGCCAACAAAGAGAGACATGATAGAAAAGTAAAGACTCAAGAGCTTAGGCCTGGAGACTGTGTGTTGTTGCGAAATTTAGGATTGCATGGTAAACACAAAATTGATGATCGATGGCATCATCTTCCCCATATCATAGTTGGAAAGCTGGATGATTTGCCAGTGTACAAAGTGCGCCCAGAGAATAACTCCAAAGCTGTCAAGACCATGCACCATAACCACTTGCTACCTATTGGTCAAGTTATAATTGAGGCTGAACCCACCAAGATTGATTCCCCTGGACCAGTGACTTGTGCTGCTGTAAGAAAGAAACAGAGTCAGCCTGCCCCCCTGGTTGCCGATTTAAGACTTCCCCTGCAGCAGGCCCAGAATGACAATGACTGCCAGTCTAACTCGGATGACAGTGAGTGTGATAATGCTTATTATCCCCTCGTATAAACTGAGTCAGTTGCTTTGTGGAAATCCTATGTTGAATTATGGGGGTGAAGCTGGGCCTTCTGGACTGCCTAACGCCCCGGCATCATCCTTGGAGCCAATGCTCCCTGAAGGTGAAGTGCAAAGTATCATGTCTGAGGATGCTGAGTCTTTGTGTATCATGGAACTGTATGATTTGCCTGAAGGAAAATCTGATGGTATGAGTCTTTCTGGTGACATGCCAGAACTTGAGGAACACTATGAGAGTGCTGACAACCCCCCTTCAGTGCCAGAGTGTCTTCAAAATGAGCCAAGTGTTGTAGAAACAGAGACTACAGAGCAACGGGCTGACAGTGCTCCCAGCTTGGACATTTCCCTTCATGCAGAGGCACCCCTCACAAGTGATGAAAGCTCCAAGACCATTGCTGAAAGTACAGAGACTGTGGTTGTTCACCCCAGAAAGACTGGCTGAGCTGTCAAGCCTGTGGTGTGCTTCAATTACGATTCCCCTGGGAGGCCAGTGGATTTGCCTCTCAATGTAGTCGGGTCTGTTCACAAGAAGGGGTTACCAATGATGTCACCTAGTTTAAACCCTTATTTTCAGAAAATTTTAGATAGCAACTGCAGTAATAATGTATGCTTTTTATAGAAGGGCACATCCATAGATAGATGACATAGTTTCAAAGCCCTAGCTATAGTCATTAGTTTAGTTTTTAGCTGGCCATCTAGGAAAAGACACATTGTTTAGCTGCATATTGTGACATTCAGCATCACAGCATCTGCTGCTGATTATATGCAGCCTGTGCCTTACTTGTTTTGAATAAAAAATGTCTGTGAAACAGTGTGGTGTGTGTCTTTATTACTTCTGCATGCTTTGGCCCCGATTTAAACACCTGCTGAAAATGTTGCTTACCTGGACAAATTGCCGTGACGCATGCAACAAGCGGTGTCCTTTATGGACTATGCTAAATATGCCCCACAAATGTTTTTGGTTACAATTCAGTCCCTTACAGCATCCCTGCTGCTAAGCACTGGCAAGTCATTACACTGCTGGCAAGCACTTTCCCCATTCCCGTGGTCTGTACTTGCCAGAAATGAGATTTATGGATGGCACTCCCATTGGTGTCCTTATTCCCCGGATGTGTGTGCGCCACCCCCGACCCGACCCATCCAGCTACGGATATCCCAGGCACCGGATTGCGCCGTCATTAGCAGACCTGTTCCGTCGGGCTATAAAAGCATGTGCACTGCATGCCTTCAGCCCTTTTCCCTATTTGCACTTTGGTGTTGTGGAAGAGCCGTGTCCTCCCTCGCCTTCTGTGTGCACTGTGCCACGAGGAGTTTTGGGCCTGTTAGCTGCGCCACGGTTTGTTGTTCGCTCAGGTGAGTGATTTAATATTATGGGACCGAAGTACCTTAATTATGGGTGCATATACTCACTGCCTAGTTTGTAATGCTTCTTGAATCCTTATATTTAAGATAGTCCTCCCCCCTTCCAAGCCCTTCATTCATTTTAACTATAAAATCGCTACGATCAAACGCGGGCGCTGTGTAGGTGATGTGGGTTTTCTCCCTAATGCCGGATGGGCCTGTTCAATAGGTAATGGCAAGAGATCAGAATGCTCCAGAATAGACTGCAAGGTCTCGATCCTGAATCCTTGCAGCTCCTTCATAATGGCAGCGAGTGTTTGATCACCATCAGCCAGAGATGATAAATCTCCTTTGGCCATTTCTTCAGTGGAGAAGAGCCATTGTTGCGCAGATGAGGAGTGCGCCGCTTCTGCTCTCTCTGTTAAGAATGTTTTAGATTTTTTTTATCCTTCCCATTAACAAAATGCCACCTCATCTCTTTGCTGGTTCAATTCTGCTATTTATGAGAGGCTTATTATCTAGCAGCTCCCAGACAGGGTAAATTAGGTTGCCATTCCCTCTCGAGGCAGAACAGGAAGTCCTAGACCTTTTACTACTATTTAGTTCAGTTCAGTTTTATTGTTTGGCAAATTAACCAGTCCCTCTGGCTCTACTGATATCGCCAGTATTTTTGTCAGAGCTTTAACTTTATATGTGGTGTGCCCTAGAGTCGTTCTGTGTGCTCCCTATGACCACCATGCAAGTGCGACACGTTTGGTGTGTTGCTCACTGCTACCAATTTAGCTGGTGAGTGTGTGGGTTTATGTCTAATTCTTCGAGTGGTAGCTGGTGGTTCCAATTTTTTACTGCTTGGGAATGGATGTGAGACTTACTGGCATCGTTTTAGCTGGACTTTATTCCTGAATGCAAATCGTTTGGGGGTGGGTTAAAATACACTGCTCCCTGTTGGTTGACTCCATTCTGACTGCACCTAGTTTGATGAAGTTGCCCATTATTGCCATTGGGTAGGGTTTACTTCTCCCTGTTGCTTAGTTCCAAACCATTCTGCTAATTCTGTTAACCTTTAAAGACCCTGGCTGGCTGGGGTTGATGGTCCAGAGATGCATTTTTCCAGCTTGCGTAGGGTGATACGTTTTTGTTTGCCTCGAAGCATGTGTTTTTTTTTAATTTACAGTGAGACGCTGGGGGTTTAAAGCTGCCTTATGATGATATGTTGACCTTTTTGTTCGTTTTTTTTTTTTTTTTTATTTAAAGTAAGACGCTGAGGGTTTAAAGCGCACAGGCAATACTGCTTTCCAGGTGTGCTTGTTCACAGAGGCACTCTCAGCCATCTTGAGCACCATGGCTCGGTAAGCGTTGGATAAGCACACCTGGAACGCTAAATTCTGCGCTGAACTGTGATTACTTTTTGTTTGACTCGAGGCCTGCGGTTGGGGGGGGGCCCAGGAGATGCATTTTTCCAGGCCTGTGTAAGGGGAGGGGGGTGAGGGTGGAGGAAGGATGAGGGCTGAGAAGCATGCCTGGAAATATGCATCGTCTGGGGCTTGTGCTGAATTTTGTGATTGTTGGCTTTTTTTTTTTTGCCTTGAGGCATGTGGTTGGGGGGGGCCCAAGAGATGCATTTTTTTCCAGGCCTGCTTAGGGCTCGGCCATCTTAGGAGTGCCATGTGCTTTCTTGGATTGGGGTGGGGTTGGGTTGGGTGGAAGCGTGTAGGCCAAGAAGCACTCCTGGAAAGGTGCATCGTCTGGGGCTGTTGTGTTGACGCTTAATGCCGAATTTTGTGATGATATGTGGACCTTTTTGTTTTTTTTATTAAAAGTGAGATGCTCGGGGGTTTAAAGTGCACAGGCAATACTGCTTTCCAGGTGTGCTTGTTCACAGAGGCCCTTTCAGCCATCTTGAGCACCATGGCTCAGTAAGTGTTGGCTAAGCACACCTGGAACGCTAAATTCTGTGCTGAACTGTGAATGCTGGCTTTTTGTTTGACTCGAGGCCTGTGGTTGTGGGGGCAGGAGATGCATTTTTCCAGGCCTGTGTAAGGGAGGGGGGGGGGTGGAGGAAGGGTGAGGGCTGAGAAGCATGCCTGGAAATATGCATTGTTTGGGGCTTGTGTGTTGAAATGATACTTTGTCTGGATTATTCGTGCTGAATTATATTGTGATGGCTTTTTTGTTTAAAGCGAGATGCTCCTTCATATTTAAAGTGAGACCTTCATGTCCCTAGTGCACCCTACCGGCTTCCCCCCTGCCACTAACCAACAACAACCCCACATTGCTGCCTCTCCCCATTAACCAGACATATCTCTTCATCGGACACGCACAGCATTCCTCCACCCCTCTGCCGGCACTACGACACTGTTTTCCTCACTTCCATTTTGTTTGCAGGCAAGTACAGGCAGGCCTCCATTTTGCAGAGAACTACACATGCAAGTACCAGGATGAAATTCAGTCATGCCACTGGCACCATGAGCAAGCAACTGTTCACCCTGTAGTGACATACTACAGGTGTGAAAGATGTACAGACTTAGTTACAGTCTCACTTGTCTTCATATCTAGTGATCTCAAACATACCACCACGCAGTTCTGCATTTCATGAACATGTCCAATTCCTACCTCAGAAACATCCGTGGCATCAATATTGAGAGACAGGTACACTTTACAGATGGGTGTGGGAGTCAGTACAAATCAAAATGGACCTTCCAGAACATATCATTGTCTCCATCACTACATGGATTCCCAATAGAGCGTGCATTTTTTGGATCTAGACATGGAAAAGGACCCTCAGATGGTGAGAGTGCGGTGGTGAAGTCACGTGCAAGCCTAGCTGTGCAGTCCCGGCAGGCTATCATTTTAAATGCTGCACACCTCTTTCAGTACTGCAAGAGGAATTTAACAAAGGAGCCTGCCATAGAAGGTTGCACTCATTACCGCAGAACATTCTTCTGGGTCGGTGATGGAAAAATTAGCAGAAATGCAGGACCAGAACTAAAAACAATAGCTGGCACATGAAAGGTTCAGAGTGTCCGACCAGCGGCGGATGGTGTTGAAGTCCGAGACTACAGCTGTTTCTGCGGGCCATGCAGAAAGGAGGATGGTCACTGTGAAAATGCAAGATATGTCAACGGATGGAAGAAGAGGATTATTCAGACTGCACCTGGCTATGTATCTTCAATGAAGGAAAAAGAAACTTCAGGGCCCCCTTCATTGTCTATTCCGGTCTCCAGTGCAATCATTCGCACACCCTCTCCCCCTTCGGATATTAAGAATTCTGGGCCCACTACATTGCCATTTCCTGTCTACAATGCAATCACCAGCACACCCACTCCCGCTTCTGATATCACATCTCCAGTGATGACCAGTGCGTCTACTGTTGTGAACCAGATTAGTGAACATGCTGCCCCGTTGACAGATTCTACAGCCAGCACAACAACCAAATCTGTTTCCAGCACAGCCAGCACAACAGCCAGTACATCTGTTGCCAGCGCATCTGCCAGAAAACAAGAGAACTATGACCACATACAGACAAGCCAGTTTTATGCCATCTATTACTCTAACACATTTTACACTGGACAAGTAACATCATTTGATGAAATGAAACAAGAATTTGAATGTAAATTTTTGCAATGGAGCAGGGATGGCAAATTCTCTTGGCCACGGCATCCAGACATTGATGTCATAAAGGGAAGATGACTTTTTTATGGACCAATAACAGTGCAAAGACAAGAAAAATTCGACATTTCACCAGATGACCTAAAAACCATTGTCAAGAAACATGAAAAACTGCAACAACGTTGGAATTAACACAGAATTTGAAGCAAGTATTATCTTAACATTTCTGAATGAAAAATCCAACTGAGCATGGCTGAAGACTCGTAACTCATGTGGAAGCACAGAGTTACGGAGTAGAATACCAATCAAGACTACCTGGCTGCCCACATCACGCAGACTTGTTAATGTTGGTTTTTTTATCAAATAAATGCATGGCAGTGACCATTTCTCTGCAGTGCTTGGTGTGTGTCTCTGTTTGTTTGGGCAGAACCGGGTGAACAGGGCAGCACAGCATAAGACAATGGAAAAATAACAATACTTGAATAGAAGATTTTAGGGGTTGGCAGAATTGCACCTTGGAACACCTCAAAATGGTCAAACGTAAATATATTAGTTATGCAATGTTTGGTGTTAAATGGTTTTAATATTATAAAGATTAGATGCTGAGAAGAACACTGTTTTGGTGTCTAATGTTGCACGCGCCACACTCTTTTGGTGTCCAATGCTGCATGTGCCACACTGTTTGGTGTCCCCTGTTGCACACACCACAATGAGTGGCTTTTTTCTCAAGTTTCTGTTAGGCAGTTATCTCACTACATAGTTACTTTTTCAACTTTGGGTAAGAGTGTTCAGAAAAGCTTATCAAAATTATTCTACTGTGAGGTTGAAAAAATTACCTCTGTGTCACACTTTGGTACCCCTTTCTTGTGAACAGACCCAGTCCACAAAGGTGTTTATGTCTCTCAGAGCTCACTGCCCGAACTGAGCTTGACGGCCCATTCCAGGTTACTTGTTCTCCCCTTTCACTATGGTGCCCCTGCCCCATCCAGCCCTAAGTTAGCTGATAGGGAAGGGCCCCCTCTTGCATTGTTTAGAGTACAAGAAGTCATTACATGATTCTGAATAGTAATGTTCAATTTACCTGTCTGAAATATGCATAATGTATTGTGAGAATGGAAATGATATAGTGAAGTACATTGAAATGTATAGTAAAGTGACAAGTTATGCCAATTGAGGAATCAGATAGCACTTGTATAGCATACTAATGGTATAAATGTCTTGTATACGTTGCATTTTCAATGTTATGATGGTACAGACTTGACACGGACGCGAAGTTTTCCCAGGCAGGGTAGGGTGTAACCCCCCTACAAATGGGGGTTCCCAAAAAGTCTTCCTTGAGCTTGCCTAAATGCTCACTGCCAGGCTGGTGTCCTGCGTTTTAGCAGTTTAAATGTGATTACCAGAGCTTGTATAGCCTCTGTGTACTGTCTCTTTAAGAGCTGCTTGATTGCAGCATAAGTAATCTGAGATGGAGCTCTGTTGAAAGATGTAACTATTTGCTGAAAACCATTTAGAATGATTATGATAATGTAGTTTGTCTAACCTTTCTTTGTAGCAAGGACTGTTTTGTTTGTCTCCACTATTTTGGTCCTGGACTGCAAATTGGTCCAATCAGTTCTGGTGGGACCTAAAATGTTGCCAGACTACAGGAGCTGTCTGAATTCAAAATCTATAGGAACTGTGGTTTGAGTTTTTGTGCCTTTTTTGCAACTGAAGGGGGAGCTCTTGCTTTGACTGACAGCCAAATCAGCCAACCAAATCTTTCGGATCTTGGGGAAGTCCCGGGCTGCTTGCAGTTTCCAGTTTAGTTCTGAGCTGGAAGCTCAAGAAGAAGGAGGAGCTGAAGTAATTTTGGGCACAAATCCTGAGTGGATTCACATGGGAAAACTGTGAAAGGGCTGAGTTTTTGGCTGCATGTCTGCTGCTGCTCCATGACAGGGAGACAAGAGAATTATTTTGGACTAAATTCAAGTTTGTGTGACTAAAGTAAAGATACTGAAGTGGGCCAGGCTCAACCTGAAGAAGACCGAATATTTTTGCTGAATGCGATCGGCCTGTCAGGAGTTCCAGCTACCCCTAAGCTCCCGGTGTGTGCAGAGACTTTGCGATTGTGACCGGGGAGCACTTTGCCTGGTACAGTAGAATTCCCGTACATGTAAATGTGCTATGAGCTGCTAGTGGGTTGTGAGTTAGTTCACCACTGTGTGAACTGTGTTCTGCTTGCTGGAAGCTGTATCCAGCTCAAAATAGACTGCATCCGAACTTGTCTTCATGCGGTCTGGGCTTTGCCAGACTGGCCCAACCAGACTACCCAATGCATAGAGAAGCCATCGACAAGAGACCTGCCTGGGGATCAGCCCCCCTGCTCCACGCCTGAACAGGAACGACGCCTCTGTGACTTGTGTGGGCCCTGCTTCTCCTGGCATTCCAGATCAACCATCTGCGGTCTTGATTTTCGTCCAGCCTTTGTCCAGTCTTGGGTATCGTGAGTAAATACCAGGGTAGCTCCCTGCACCAACAGCTTAATCTGAGTGTGTCATCTGATTGTCTTGTTGATTTGTTTCCTTTACGAACTGTGCTGTCTGGCTCCGGATTACAAATATTGTGTACTGTGCATGTTGTGTTTTCCATCACAGGGGCCCAACCAGCTGCAACCCCGGGCAACTGTCCTGGCTAGCCCATCTCTTCTCCACCTGGGTACCCAGAGGTGGACTGCGTGGGGGGACTCAAAGCGTATGCATAACTGCTTGACTGATATAACCTTTAAGCTAATTAACCTAATTTTGCCCCTCCCTTGTTCAAGTCCCCTGAATAAATCAGATCTAACTTTTCTTCATGTAATCTGACTGTGGTTCCAGTTTGTGCTCAAAGTACTGTACTGTTGCTATTTGCTGTGCTTAACCTTGTTTTACATGGGGTCCCCAGGGTTGAGCCAGAGGAACCAGCCCTGGTGGTAAGTGCAAACAGTGTGGGTACTTGTGTGGTGTACCAGGGGTATTGTGAAGGTGATTATTGTACGGTGTTCAGGCCACTAGAGGGGAAAGAGGGGGGTTATAGTATCCCAGAAGGCTGTGCCCAGGTTAGCTTGATCACTACCAACCCTGACCTCTGGGTGGAGGCACCCGTTTCAGAACTCGGACCCCTTAACCTGCTACTAGCCAAGCAGGCAGGGGTAGTAGCCCTTGGGATAGCACCACCTAGGGGTTACACATGACCTCTGCAATAGAGTCAAGCATCTTTTCACAACAGACTTGAGTACCTTCACGTACATTTAAAACTGGATTAAATTAGGAGGGTGCAACAGTGGCAATCATTGTGTGTGCCTACAAACTACACAAGGAAATAGCTAAGGGGACCTTCCCTTTAAAATGATGCTCCACAGACTTGCATGAAGTGTATCCCCACACTCTCCATATAGTTGCACCACAAAATATCAGAGTGCAGGGGCAGAGATGAAAATCAGGAACTGGAATCGAGCAACTAGCCCCTCTGAGGCAAGTTATGATCCTGACCCTATCCTAGGGGCTGAATAGATAAATTGAAACAATGAGCAACTCCCATTCAGATAAGGAAGCCTCCTTTTTCTTTTGCAGGCTGTCTGCAACAAGCGAGGAAGGTGCTCCTTCAAGGAATTCCACAAGGTTTCACAGCAATCACTGAAGCTCCAGCATGAACTGTAAAATCAGTTTTAGACATAACCAAAGATGAAGTAAGTGCATCTGTTTAAGAGTGTCTGGCCTCCATCCAAGCCCACATCTTAGAGACCTGCCGATATGGTGATAATGATGATGATTCTGAATAAACCAACCAGTGGTCTAAGATCCTGTTATCACATAATGCCCGAGATGAGGAAAAAATCTGTGACATGAACAACTGCAGCATACCTTCTACGAGTCTGATGGATTCTCTCTCTTTGGGCAAGAGCACTGGCACTCCAGAACTTATATCTAAGACCCCAGCCATTATGAAGCCCGCTCACACAGAGACAAAGAAACATAGAATCTGACGGCAGATAAGGACCGCTTGACCCTTCTGGTCTGCCCATTTCTCTCTACCTATACTACTACAACAGACCGCAGCCTCCCAACAATCTTAGCTGCATACTGTAACTCCTCTCATAAAGGGATAACTCAGCTCTCAATAGCATCTGACTGAATGTGCTGCATAATAATGTGGCGAATAAGGGATTACATAACTGTAAATCAGTCTCTGAAATTCTAAATCTTGTGGAATGACTTCATGGGCAAAATGGGACCCATAAAACAGCAGTACTAGTTAAGGGAAAACTACACCCAAAACTTGAAAAAATATATGTTGTGCAGAGTGTTTTAATTTGTATGTGAAGTTCTAGTGTTTCCTTACCTCTGACTGGCATTAGGAGTTTTTCCCAAATTAGCCTGCTAGCTTTATGTTAGTTTTACGACCCCTGGGGATCTTCATACCTGATAGCGTAATTGTATTTCTGGTTCCCACAGTGCATCTTGTCTCATGTAACTGTGATGTAAGAGAGACCCAACATTCAGCACACACATGCCAAACAAACTAAATATCTTGGAGGCTTTACAAGCTGCACAAAAATTACCAGCAGCAAAGGAGAGTAAAACCTTTAGGATGAGGGTGGTCACCAAGCTGAATTCTACAGATTTTAAAATATAGCCATCTCTATTGTTGTGAACCGATTGTGATGCAATGCTTTCTGCTGGATTTATGGGCTCTGCTACATCACCATCACATGAAACAAGGTGCATTGTAGGACAAAGAAATGCAATAAAGCTATTTGATATGGAGATCTCCAGGGGTCGTAAAACTACCCTAAAGCTAGCAGGCTAATTTAGGAAAAACTAATACCAGTCAGAGGGAAGGAAACACTAGAACTTCACATACAAATTAAAACACTCTGCACAGCATATATTTTTTCAAGTTTTGGGTGTAGTTGTCCTTTAACAAACACTTAAATATTTTAGTTGGCAGTTAGGACAAACCAGAACATCTGAACTCATCAAACAACACGGTTAGAGAGGCGCCACAAATAAACTGCTTTCTACTTCTGCTGACACTGTGACTCAGTCAACCACAGCATTTGCATTCACAGTGCCACCACCCCACCCCAGCACTCCACAGTCCACACTCTGTCTCCATAAACTCCAGTCTGATATGCTTCAGTCTGTCCCATCAGTCCAAAACCGGCTGTCCATACTAAACATGTACAGTATAAAAGTGGCACATACTGTATAGTTTTTTTTTAGTATTAAAATATTTCTTACATAACTGGCTTCATAATCAGTATATTTTTATTGATCTCAGGTGTTTTTAAAACAGCTTTTATTTCTAATGTTATAATTAATGACTCGAGTTATTAAAGGTGGACGCCATAAGCAATTTTTTAAAAATACCTTCCGACAAAGTTACTTTTTGACTTTGCATCCTGTACTATGGCTGCAGTAGGAGAGTGCTAGCACACATTTCTAATGGGGAAAAGCACACCACCACACCAAAATGTTTAATTTATTAGCAGTGGACGTGGGAAGATGGCAGAGTAGTGGTGGATGAAGTTGAGAGGATGGCAGAGTAGAGGCTGATGGGGCTTGGAGGACAGAAGGGTAGTAGTGACGGATGAAGCTGGGAGGATGGCAGAGTAGTGGCGGATGAAGCTGGGAGGATGGCAGAGTAGTGGCGGATGAAGCTGGGAGGATGGCAGAGTAGAGGCTGATGGGGCTTGGAGGACAGAAGGGCAGTAGTAGATGATGAGGCTGGGAGCATGGCAGAGTAATAACTGATGAGGCCAAGAGAATGAGGGGGTAGTGGTTGACAAGTCTCTGCAGACAGGTGCAGTAGTAGATGATGAGGCTGGGAGCATGGCAGAGTAATAACTGATGAGGCCAAGAGAATGAGGGGGTAGTGGTTGACAAGTCTCTGTAGACAGGTGCAGTAGTAGATGATGAGGCTGGGAGCATGGCAGAGTAATAACTGATGAGGCCAAGAGAATGAGGGGGTAGTGGTTGACAAGTCTCTGTAGACAGGTGCAGTAGTAGATGATGAGGCTGGGAGCATGGCAGAGTAATAACTGATGAGGCCAAGAGAATGACAGGGTAGTGGTTGACAAGTCTCTGTAGACAGGTGCTGTAGTAGATGATGAGGCTGGGAGGATAGTGGGTTTAGCAGCTGGTGGGACTCGGAAATCACCGGGAAACTCTGACCCTAAGAATGGCTAGACCAGTACTGGAGGACAAAAAGCTATCTGGACAAAATGAGTATAAGAAGGAACCCATTGAAAACAATCAAGAACAGACGTTCACCTCTATTGTATGAGGCAATCTTCAGTTTCATATTGGGGCTAACTCAAGCAAAGGTCAGGCCAGTGCTGTACTTTTACTATGTTTTACTGATACTTCAATTTATTAATTATTTTGTTCCCCCGTTCAGTTGAGTCCCTAGTTCACAAGCCCCACCACACCACCGAAGGAGACATCTTACGACCCCATGTACTCCCAACCCTCCGTGACCTGACTTGCACTTCTGGGCAGAGCTGCCCAGTCTACATGAATAATGCGTCAGTTGCAGCCATTCATATTTTGAGAGGGGGGCCACCAGTCCTGGATTTTGCAAATGGATTGGGGGGGTCCATATCCCACCACACACCTCCACGCCACACCTACACCCACACGTCCTGTAGCTGGGGCACCTGTTGCCTGTTTAGAAGGAGACGCAGACCAAGCCCCCCACATCAGTTTCATGTCCACATCTCTCCCCCTTCCTTAGGGCCCACAGAGTGTCTAATGCAGTAGCAGGAGCCTTCAGCACTCCCCACCCCATGAAAGAAGCATGCAGTTCAGATGCTTGTGGTAATCACTGCTTCAGGTGCCCCGTATGCGTATTAATATGCTTACTATGAGGGCATCAAATAGCATGTATAAATTTTGATTAAAATTTTTTTTGTTTTGTACTGTATTGTCCTCTCCCTTATTTAAACTATTGGGTACTAATGCTGCCATGCTGTATTGCTAAGCTGTTTTTAGAGTGCTCTAAATGATTTTAAGAGTATATTCTATGCATTTAATTTTAAAGTGATATTTTCTGTGCAAACTATGTAGTTGTGTCGCTACTGCCTTTTAAACCCTTTCCTGGAGCATGGCTGAAACAGAATGCATTTCCTAGTTCACCTTTCTAGGGAACAAATTAAACAAAAGGAAAAAAATTTCACCTACGGAAATGAGATGATTCTGCATAACACAGGAATCTCTTGGAAAATAGATTTTTAAATGAAGAAAAGAAATGAGTCAGTTGGACATTGATTTAGGAAAAATACACTGTAAAAATTAAAAATAAATAAATAAAACAGAGCTCTGTGCTTCACGGATTGTGCTGAAGTACAGGGACCTCGGAAGCATGCTGCAGACATGAATATTCTGGCCTTGACAGTATAATGGCAAGTTGCTGTATTTTTTTAAATCACTTCGGGCCCTACCCATTTTAAATTAAAAACTCCATCTCTGTTTCTGGCATATAACTGACTACTGGAGCCATCAATTCAGAAGCAGCTCAATCAACTTTCTTAGCCATCAGCCTCACAAATTCTGTATATTTAATTAAATAGCACTTCCTCAGCAAATGTTCCTATTGTAACAGCCCCTTCCTCGTGCAACCCGCAGTTCGCATGTCTGATTTCCCACCGCCTGTGAGACATTAGAAGTATCTCCTGGTAAACACCTTCACTGTAGCAAAAGTCTTTATGTCCTCTACCTCTCCTCTTTTTTTTTTTTTTTAAAGAAATCCTGTCTCTCCCCTCCCCCCCACGCACACACTTACCTCTGTGGCTTAACATTTACCCAAGTCTATCACCCCTAATGTAAACACCACACGAGGAGAGTGGCGCCATTTAATTTCATTTCATATGCTCAGTGGGGCTCCACAGCACTCCAGCAGCAGGGCTGCACTAAGCATGTGAAATGGCACACCACTGCCCTGGCAGTATTTACATCAGCGCTGATGTAGCAGAGCAAATATTAAACCACAGAGGTAATTAAACATTATTCTTTGGGCTTAAAAGTCTAACTGTGGGATTTTGGTTTGGGATGGGTTGGTGACGGGGGGACAGGTGTTCTTTAAACAGTGATTCACAAATTATATATTTTAAGAAATGCTAGTTACTTTCCCCTACACCTGCTAGAGAGAGACCTTAGATGTCCTGAAATCTGGTGTAAAAATTCTTCAGTTACTCTAATACAAGGTATTACCCCCAAAATGTGTACTAGATTTTATCCCATACTTTGTCTGAACTAAGTGGTAATTTCCTATTACAGAACAAAAGCACCTCATTAGTTGTGTTTTATTTTTTATCTCCAACAAATTCTTTGCAGTAATTATGACTCTTCAGCTGCAACTTCACAGTTTCACAGACATGTTCTTGGATGCCACTTTACAGGGTTAAATTGGGCAGCAGCCCACAAGAACTTGGGTCCCATCACTTTTTACAAAACTGCACAAGGGTTTCTGCACCTCTGTCATCTTGCTCCACTGAATTCTACAGGTGAGTTCCACCACTAGAGAGAATAGTTACTTACTGTAACAGTAGATCTTTGAGAGAATCTCCTCCATTTAAGCAATAATGCACAACAGGGTGTGGTATATCATGGGATATCGTCACGCCTCGGGTGGTTGGGCACGAGATTGCAGGCCAAGTGCGTCCAATGACCCAAGAAGTGATGATATCCCATGATATACCACACCCTGGGAGTGCGTTATTGCTATTATGAAGTAGATCCACTTGCTAAGAAAACAAACAAAGAAATGTTTAAAGGCAAAAGATTGTGGTAATTATTATTGTTGTTGGGGGTGCATGTGTACATGTAGAAAAAAAGTCCCTACTTCTGTTTGTCATCGATGGTAGAGGTGGCCGGAAGTAGCTGTCAACAGTTGTGGCAGGTGAGATGATTTTTTTTTTTTTTTAAATGAACCTCAGCTGTGCGCAGTTGTGGTGAAGTTCACATTAAATGGATTAGGTCTGGGAATGGTAAGGTTAGTATTTCTTTTTTTTTTTTGTTACCAAGCTGATGTTTGGCTGAAAGTTGAGTGAGCAGCCATTGTTTTATGTGGATCAGGGTGATAGCAGTTACACATGGAGTGAGAGCAGAGCGGTTTATGTATGCCGCAGTCAGCAGCTGTTTCCGTGTTTGTTTATGCGGGTCTGGGTGACAGCAGCTTCCTGGGGAGAGAAAGGATGGCATGTGTATGCTGCAGTTTCTGTAATGGTGGGCAGTACGGTGCTTTTCTGGACACCATAGGTAGCGGTAGTTTCTGTTTTTGAACAGCCGCTTGAGTCACGGCTCCTCGCGGTACCTGTTTTGCTGTACTGAGTGAGGGACATGGGAAAGATTACAGTTGGAGGAGGTTACTGTGAGTGAGGAGGCTGGTGGCAGGAGGTTTTTCGAAGCTGTGATGATGTAGCCCGCTATCATCATGGCTTCAAAGAACTCTCGTCCAAACAGCTTTCTCCATTTACGATCCCCAGTTCATAATGAGCCACATCATGGAACTGTTAGCCATCGGCGCCAGGACCACATGGACATTTATTTTGCTGGCTGGGGCCATCCACAGCAATGCACCTTGTCAGCACCTATTTAATGTGGGCATCCCAAGCAGGCCTCAGTTTCCTGCTGAAGACAAGCCTGGAGGATTATCAGACAGCAGGAACCAAAGCAACCAGGATCCAACCAGGCACACAGGAAAGGATACGGAAACCTGCGTAAAGATGCTGAAGTAGGCATCTGAGGAGAACTAGTGTGCAAGAGCAGGCAGGACAATCACCCATCACCCAGCAAGGGGGGAGGGGGAGGTGGGAGCAAGAGCTGGGGCTCAATGGAGGACATTCTCTCGAAGATCTACTGTTAGCATGATGAGATGATGTTCAGACTGTAAATGTTTAGTGAACAGTACTCCAGGTGACAGCAGCACATATGTCGGCAGCGAACACACTGTGAAAACATGACATGAAAGTAGCCACATCATGAGTAGAGTGAGTATGGACAGGACCAGGAAGCTGCTTACCGTGCTTCTGTAACAGAAAGTAATGCAGCAGGTAAACCATTTAGATAGGCCCTACTTAGAAATGGGAGAACCCACCATTTGGGAGGCAAAGCCCATAAACACTTGTGAGGATTTTCTGCAATCCTTAGTATGACCCAAGTAGATAGAAGCATAGAATTTGATGGCAGATATGGACCGCTTGGCCCACCCAGTCTGCCCATTTTAATGTTTAAGATGTTTAATAAAAGGTCCTATTAGATTCTTATTCTTGGCTGATGCTAGCCTTGACATTGTTTCCTAATGTACTACATCTGCTTATGCTCAATTCATAAGACCCCCACTCTTCTATTCTGCCCCTGGGCCAATGCTCTTTTACATATAAAGCCATTACATGCAGGAATAATTTCCCTGCCTCATTATACTCTATCAATAATTTGCAGAATACGTTTAAAATGGTGTTAAAAATACTGCATGGATTTGTCAATGTACAAGTGTAATGCTACTGTGTACTCCGATGTACTGTGTATTTATCCTGTATTGTTACTTTTGCTCACATCTCCAGGTCACCCTTGAAAATGGGCATCTAATGGATCCTACCCTGTAAATACATTTCAAATAAAATTAAAAAAATTAGTACATAATGTAACTCAGTCTTTGTGGAAAATAAGAAAAGGAGGGTCTGCAACCAGAGCCTGTAAATCAAGAGAATCATCTAGCAGACATCACAGCCACTAGGAACAGTGTCTTCCAGCAGAGAAAGTGCAGCTCACAAGTAGCAGCTGGCTCAGACAGAGGAGCAGTAATGGTCTCTAGGACCAAACTAAAGTCCCACACTGAAACCAGATCGCACACCAGGGGGTGTCAGAGTAGAATACCTCTGAGGGACCTACGGGAAGCCTCAAGCTGGGCCACAGTCTTGTCGTATGTGAAGGCATGAAAAGCTGACACCATGGCCAAGTGGACCTTAATAGCGGAATACCCAAGGCCCGGATCCTTAAGGGACAGGAGGTAGAGTCCAGTGCTAGGCTGACTGGACATGTAAAGGGATCCAGGGTACAAGCAGCACACCAGACTGTAAAACGTTTCCATTTTTAGGGCCCGCTTGGTGGTGCTGAGGGTTGAGGTGCTGTCAAGTGCCTTACCTCATGCCACGTCAGCAACTAGGGTTCAGTGATGAGCGCTGGTTGCCGGGGATTGGCCAGGTGGGGGAGGGTGGGAGCAGGATTGAGCTAGCCGCTAGGCAGCTCTCCTGTCCTGGAAAGGGGTGGCATGTCATCCCCATCTCGGCTGACATCTGGTGGAGGCTGGATGCCACAGCAAAGACGATAGGAGGCATAAGTAATGGCAGGGGGGTGGATGGGGAAGTGGGCCAGGAGCACACATGCACCTCCGTGCGCATACTTTCACCCCTTGCCGCAACCTTGTGATCAGGAAGATACTTACAGGAAAATGGACAGCATAGCAGAGAGCATGATGCCTGCGCTCCACTTCTTCACCCACCACGTCATGGACTCCTGCAGCAAACTAATGGATGTGGACTTCGGAGGGAGGGGAGGATGGCCCTCCCCCTCCTGACCCCACCAAGAGGGGTAATTTGTGAGGGTACTTACCACCAGGTAAGTCAGGGGATGGTGGACAGTGGCAGGGGGTGGTGACACTGGCTGAAGGGAGCCACTTTGCTGGAGTCAAGGCACATAAACAAAGGATGGGAAAACATTTTATTTTTGTGAGTAGGTGTGCCATGTTGACGGAGTCCGAGCTGCCAGTATAACTGCAGCAACCACTGGGGAAACCCAAAAGTGGGAGAGCCCTACATCCACAGGAGCCAGGCGTGGAGGTGCAGGGATCCAAGATCCAGATGCAGCACAGCAGCCTGCTCCTGTGTCGGAAGTCCTATCTGTAGAAGGAGTGGGACACAGGGTTCCACTGCCAAATGCTGGAGCAGAGGAAACCAAATCTAATCTGGGCCAGTATGGAGCCACCACAATTAGGGTGGCTGACTCAGCCCTCAGCTTGACCAGAACTCTCTGTATGAGAGGGAACAGGGGGAAGGCATCTATGAACCTCCCTTTCTAGAAAAGGGACAATGCATCTAGCCAGAAAACTCCAGGCCCTGGAGCAAGCATGGAGATACAAACAAGTTTACTTCTAGGTGACCCCATTTTAAGAGAAGGTCATCCACAGCGGAGTCTACAAGCTCCCACTCATAGCAGAGTATCCAGGACAGATGGAGACAGTCCGCTAGGGCATTGAGGGTACCAGGCAGAAACACAACTGACTGAAACATGCGTTCCACAGCCCAGTGCCAAACTCTCATTGTCTCTCTGCAGACAGGATATGAGTGGATTCTCCTTGCTGCTTGATTAAATACATCACTAAAATATTATCTGTGTGGATCAGCAGATGATGTCCCAGAAGGAAGGTGGTGAAAGCCTGTAGTCCAAGCAGAACAGCCCTAATCTCCAGAGTGTTGCTGTGCAGAACCATATCCGAGGGGTCCGCTGACACTGAGTTCAGAAGAGGCCCAGATGGGCAACTCAGCCCAAACCAGAGGCATCCATTGTCAACACCAGGAGAGGGAATGGATGGAGAAATGGAGATCCCTTCTCAAGGTTGGAGTAGTCCAACCACCAGATCAGATAGCGATGGAGTGGAGGAGTCACTGCTGTGAGACACTCCACCTCATCAGAATACTGTGCCCATTGTGCCTGAAGGAACCATTTTTGGATCCTCATGTGCAGATGAGCCAGAAGGTCAGTAAACATGGCAGCAGCCATGAGACCGATGAGTTGTAGCAGTATGGCAGAGACAAGTCAATGGAGGAAGCCTGTTGAGTCTGGGCTACAAGTGCCATAGCATGGTCCAGGGGCAGAAACACCCAATCCAGCCCTTATGTATTGAAGGCAGTGGCACAGAATGAGGACCAACTGACTCGTTCACCAGAATACCCAAATGGTTAAACAACTGTAGGGTCCAAAATAAGGTATAGACTACTGCCTCCCACAATGGGGCCATCAGAAGCCAGTCATCAATATACAGAGTCCTTCCCAACAGAGGGTGGCTGCAACCACTGTAAAACACTTGGTAAAGACATGTGGTGCAGAAAACAAATTAAAGGGCAAGACACAAAACTGACAGTACAAACTCTGGAGCAAGAAATGCAGGTATTTTCGGTGAGGCTTACAGATCTTGATACAAAGGTATGTATCTTTCATATCCAGAGCAATCATCCAATCCCCTTGCAGTAAGAGGGGGAGGAGGGGCTGCAGAAAGATCATTCAAAACTTATTGTATTCAATGAACAGATTCAGTCCTTGAAGGTCTAGTATGGGCTCCCTGCTCCATTTTGGTATCAGGAAGTACTGGAATAATTGCCCACATTTTGTTCGGGAACCAGGAAAGGCTCCACAGCACTACTGCGGAGGAGGATCTGAACCTCCTTCAGCAGGAGGGCAAGATGTTCTGGAGGGTACTGGTTTGGCAAAGGGGGGGGTCACTGGAGGAACAGAAAGTAACTTTAGGGCGTGTCCATGCTGAACTACTTCGAAGACCCAAACTCTGGATGTGTTCTCCCTCCACTTTGGTAAGAAGAGGGAGAAGTTGCCTCCCACCAGAACTTCCTGAGGCAATGAGGCCGGGGGAAGAGGAGATGGGACAGAAAGCACCACAGGCAGCAGAAGTGCTGCTGATTCCTTGACCTTTTGTGAGTCTGACATGGGCACTGGGAAGCAGCTTTGCGGCCTGAGACTGGAAAGACAGAGGACGCTGGAAACCACAGACTGGACCTGTAGCCAACAGCCTGTAGAAGCATTGGGCCAGAAAAAGCAGCCTCTGTCCCAACTGCAGGGCTTTGGATTTAGATTCAAGGTGTGCAGGGATCTCATCTCTGGGGGTTGCAGGTCCCAGACAGCATTTTCTATGTCGGAGCAAACAACTGTTTCCCTCTGAAGGGAGCATCGAGAATGGCAGCACAGGCAGATTCTGCAAGCAGCAGCATTTGAAGCATCACATGATTACCAACTTCCAGGCCATTAGCAACTGTCTACTGTGACATAATCTTGTCCGGACCATCAGGCAGCTTTTCAGCTATAGAGGCCATGGACCTCCGGGGCAGTTTTGGGATGGATCAGTTCGTATATGCTTGACAGTTAGCAACTCTCAGTCTGCAGGAAGCAGAAGCAATGTTCTTTTCCCCATCACATCAAGCTTCCTCGACTCTTTGTCAGAAGGATGAGAACTTGTGTGTTTTAGAGCTTTTGCCTGATCATGAGCAGTTGTTATAACCACTGAGTCTGTTTCAGGCTGAGAGGAATAGTAAGGCTTGCTAGTAGGGGCAGGATATTGTTTATCTGCCATTCTAGTAACCGCAGGCAGTGTGCAGGGACTATGCAAAGCAGCCAAAGTCGCATCCTCCTGAGCTGAGTGAACTGGAGGTGTTATGACTGTTGGGGAGGCAAACACCTCAAAGAACTTATATTGACTGTTCTTAGAGGAATCTCCTCCTTGGCATCAAAGTTTAGTTTAGCCTAAACCATCTTGAGGAAAACCCAGACTTTCCAAGTCAACATACCAGAAAATGCAGAAGATCTACTGTTTGTTTTTTTCCAACTAAAATCAGGACATTTTTAGCACGGTCATTTTATATGAGTAAATCCATTATGCAGGCACAATCTTAACTGACCACACCAGAGCTTCCCTAAAAACTGCTGCTCCTCTTGTAACAAGCAGGCATTGCTTACCATGCCTGTAACTGCCCCATAGATTGCACTCCGCGAGAGTGCTAACAATATGGGATAATGACATGCTATTGTCCTTTCCTATACAGTGCCCTAGGTATTGAGATTTAATAATCGCCATACCGCCTATGCCCTGCTATATTTTCAAAGACTAATCTAAATGCCACGTAAATGCTATAATGCACAGGAGATACAGAGATTATTAAATCTCCATATGTAAGGCACTGTACAGGTGCAGTAGCATGTTATCATCCTGCACTGTTAATGCTCTTGTGAAGCATGGTCTCAGAAGGTGGGCACAGGCATGGCAGACAGTGCCTGCCTGCTCCTTCATCAATCACTAGGCAATTTACTATCTACTGCCTGTTCCCAGACTTGTATCCTGAATCCCCCCTCCCACTCTTCCACCTTTGTTTGGCAACCTATTTTAATCCCGCTGTTTCTTTCCTAAACAGGCTCTGCCGTGAACCAGGGCATGGAAGCGCCTCCATGGTGACAGACTGTGGCCACAGCCATACACCGGCTGCACCTTCAGGCCACCCGGCTTCTTCAGCGCTCAGCCCCAGGAGCGCATAGGATAAGGTATGGCAACAATCACAGCTTATAGCACCTCTCTGATTGGCCATGGAGCATCTGGAGGCAGCCGCCACTGGCTGCATGCACTGAAGTTCCTGCTCCAGTTGGCCCAAACTGAATCCGGCTCTTTAGCTTTCCAGGACCCAAATTCTGCTGTTTTAGCTAAAACCTGCAATGGCAGCTATAATTCCTTGATGTAATTCTACTGGGTTTTTTTTGCCCTCCTGCCCCCTTAATTAAATAAACCTTCTCCCCACCCACTGTCTGCTAGGCACTCTCATATTGGTACACTGACGGACTGCAGGGATCCGACTGGTGCTCAAGCTAGACTGCCAGGGACCCTCTTACTGGCACAGTCTCCAGAATGAACTCCCTAGTTCCTGACTGTGTTCTTTTAGATTCTGGTAAAAATATCCTTGATCACTATGAACGGTGTTGGCTTTATCTCCTGCCACCTAATTGGCTTGCTCACCCTAATCCTCATCTGTTGCACCATCCCTAGGAAAAGTAATGGTTCAGACAATAGCTGGTGTCGCAGTACTCTACCTTCTCACCTTAATATGGGCTGTAACTTTACATATGGTACTGTACTCATCACAAGCCAGCTTCCCACACTACAACCTGCATCCTTCATGTAGCACGTCCTTCTCTTCTCTGCCCGGGTGCTTCTATGTGCATCCATGGGGGGCCTCAGATACCAGCCTACTGTATCCTCACCCCCCCCACACACTTACAGGAAGGGCCAGACCAAGATATTCAAACTGCTTCCGATTGATGTTAAAAATATTTTAATGATCCTCCTAATCTGCTCAGGCGACACTGAGCTTAACCCTGGCCCCCCTCTTCTATTTCCTTCCCCTCGGAAATAGCAAACCTAAAGGGGTTAAAAATTCTTCACGCTAATGTATGTAGCCTCTTAAGAAAGCTGGACCTAATCCAAACCTGCATCAACCTCACCACCCTGATGTACTGGTTATCTCTGAGTTGTGGCTTAAACCCTCCACCCAGGACACTGAAAAAATCTACTTTCCAATAAAGTCTATAGAACAGACAGATGAACCAGAGGGGGGCAGAGTTACTATTTATGTACATGATAAGTGCTGTGCCTCTATCATTAACTGTACCTCAGAGCCCAAAGAATATGACAGTCTCACCATAAAATTACAACTCCCCTCTTAATCCATTCAAGTCATAGCATGTTATAGACCTCCATCAGCTGGCCAAAAGATTATTCAGAATCTAAGCACCCTGCTCGCCTCTGCATCCCCAGAGGTCATAGTCGTAGGAGACCTAAATCTTGATTGGTTCTCTGCCTGCTTTAAACCACTTAAGGACCTGAGTGACACCTTTGGTCTCCAGCAACTCATCACGGAACCTACCCGACCAAACATTAAAAACCCAGCCAGCAGCTCTCTACTAGATATACTGGTTAATAAACCTCATCTGTTATCCCATATGGGAGTACTCTTTAGTGATCTCGGTGACCACTGCATCATTGCATGCATAAGGTCTCTGCCAAAAATGATCTCTTCCTCCAAATATATGCAAAAAAATGTGCCGATGGAACTTTGACATTTCTGCCTTCCTTACTGACTTACAAAATACAAATTGGCAAGTTTTATCTTGCCCCATCTTTTATTGAAGAATATAATATATTCCACAAGATCTTAATGGACTCAATCAACTGGCACGCTCCACTGGTAAAAATCTGAACCAAGAAGTTCTCTTGCCCATGGTTTTCCACCAACCTTAAATCGGCTCTTCTGAATAGGGATGTCCTATGGAAAAGGCATGGAAAACTAAGCTCCCTGATGACTGGGTCTCCTTCAGAGCTGCCAGGAATCAATGCACTAAGCTCGTAAGGGCTGCCAAGTCCAGTTACTATAATACCAGACTGAATGCATCTACGCATAGCCCATCCACCTTTTGGAAGACCCTCAAGGAGGTTGAGGGACACAGGGCATCCAACACTTGCCTCTATCCCCCCCTGCCTTGGATCGCCTTCCTTTCTACCTGCACACTACATCCTCCCATGTAGCCAGGCCACACCTGCTAAAAGCCCTTGGTAGCAACAACCTCAGCTGTGACCCCCTAGACTCCAGGATCCTCTGCCTGGTCTTGGATGTCATCCTAGTCCCCCTTACAGACCTATTAAACCAGTCTCTATGCCTCGTCAGTTTCCCAGTGCTTGGAAATCAGCCGAAATCACCCCTATACATAAGAGTGGAGATCGATCAGCACCTAACTACCAGCCGATCTCTATCCTCCTGCCACTCTCTAAAGCCCTAGAAAAAAATAGTGTCTATTCAACTCTGAGTACCTGGCCAAATATGACATAATGTGCTCAGGACAACATGGTTTCCACCCAGGACACAGTATCACTATAGCTCTCCTTGAGTCCTCTCAATAACTGCACTCTGCTCTTGACTCCGGCAACCTTGCCGGCACAGTATTCATAGACCTCTCCAAGGCTTCTGACACTGTTTGTCACCCCTCCTGCTCGACTTCCTCCACCAACTCGGCTTTTCTGCTGGTCCCCTTGCCTGGTTCTCAAGCTACCTCTCTGCTAGATCCCAGCATGTTAAGATAAACGACTCCCTGTCCAATACCCGACCCGTTCATTCTGGAGTACCCCAGGGCTCTATTCTGAGCCCTGTACTTTTCAGCTTCTATCTCAACACTCTCCCCAGCTCCTGCACAGGAAAAATGCTCCTCTATTCCGACAATGCGGTTCTCTTTGCCTCCCACCCTGATCCCTCCTCTCTCCAGGTATTCGTTCAGCACACCTACAGTCAAGCTGAAAAGTGGTTCCTTGACCCACTGACTTGTCATTAACCTAAAGAAGACTAAGTTAATGCTCTTCTCCCATCACCAAAACAAGGACAAGAATGCCCCCTTCTTCATTCTCCCCAGCACTCTGCACCCGCTGGAGCAAGTGACCTCTTATAAATATCTAGGCATCACTTTCAACTCATCTCTCACCTTCCACATCCACATCAACCTCCTATCCTACACCATAAATTCTTGGATAGGCCTCCTATACTGTCATAGAGATTGCCTCCCCCAAGTTGCCCTCTGGCTGGCCATCACCTCTTCCATCCTGTCGCTAGTGGACTATGGCTTGCCCATTTACAAAGCGGCGGACAATACCGACTTGACTAAAATCCAGCTCTCAATCAATAAGGCCTGCAGGCTCTGGACCCTAGCTGCACCCTTTGAGGAGCGTCTGTACTACCAGACCTGCCTACTCACCAAAAGATTTCTTCTAGGGTTCTCCCCCCTGTGGGGTCTCTGCTTCCCTACGGTGCGAGTCCTATTCTTTTGCCACCCGTAGCTCTGTCAAGGCCACCTTTCTGGTACCCAGAACCAAGACCTCGCTAGCCCAGCGTACCAGGTCATAATGTTGCACGCTTAATAGCGTATGGCATTATAGCAAACCCGGACTTGTGTGCTCCCAGAGTTGGATCCCCTGGAGTTGAGAATCTTTATTGGGCAGGGGTCCCAGGGGCACAGCACCCCCATAATGGGGGGTGTAGGGGGCAGAGCCCCCCACAGAACAAAGACAGATGCCTCATGGCATAAATTGCACAGCGCCATTGTGCCATGTGGCATTATATCTTGCGACATAATGACCCCGTGCCCTAGCCCAGAGGTCCTTCCATTACCTAGCCCCTGTTTGGTTCAACTCCCTCCCGCCCTGCATCACAGACATTGGCAAAATTGGTCCCTTCAAAATCGCCCTCTGGAACTATCTCTTCGACGCGCATTATTGTAGATGCACCTCATTAATCCCAATGTGGGATCCTCCTGTCAGGCCTCCCTGACTTGACAACATCCCCCGGACAGCCTAGCCTCTCCCCCTCCCTCCCACCCCACTCCCCATTCCTACCTCCACCCTCTCCAGGTATTATCTAGGTATGTCCAGGGCTGTGCCTCCAATGTAACCCTTGGGTACCTTGTATATGACTGTAACCTATTATAAGTAACATTATTATGTAACATATGTGTACTCTATGTTTAATGTTTCGCACCTGTACTGTTCTCACTGTTGTAACCACACTATGTAACTCTGTCTACCCCCCTGTGACCAGGTGCCTTTGTAAATGAGTCCATGACTCAAAGGTTGTAAATCCGACTTTTCTAATAAATAAATAAAATTAATAAATCCAAGATTTCTGTCAACAATGTAACATATACAGATAAACATGATATACTGAATGGGTTTAACAGCTATTTTGTGACAGCTAGCCTAGCCTTTGATTCCTCCTCTGCTAATGTCCTGAGAAACCATCTGTATGGACAGGGCAAGTCATCATACCTCTCAACATTTTGTCCCCAAATGTGGAACGTTGCCTGTCAAAATGTGGAACACTTACTCAAATCTTTACCTAAGAAGCTCAAAACACTGTTAAAATGTTGCATTTATGTTCAGAAAGTCTTATTAATTGAATAATATATTTTCTTGCATCATTTACTACGGATTTTTGTGCTTTAAAATGTTGACGTTGAACGTGCAACAAATCCTCACAATTTGGAACAGGGAGCATTTGTGAAGTAAAATGAGGAACTCTTCTCGTAATGTGGTACAGTTGAGAGGTATGCAAGTCCCCCTCCACAAGGCCTATGCCATCCTTCTCCTTTAGCCAGATATCTCTGAAACAGGTAGAAGACTTGTTAATCAATCTAGACACTAGAAAAAGTGCTGGTGCAGACCTCATAGATCTGTACTTTCTAAAAATTAGCTACCATATCCTAGCCATCCCCATAACCCACATCTTCAACCTGTCCCTCACGCAGAGCACCCTTCCTGATGGCTGGAAAACAGCCCATGTTGTCCCGTTGTTCAAATCCGGGGATCCTGCTGACCTCAATAACTATCGGCCTATCTCTCTGCTTACCACCCTATCCAGAATCCTGGAAAAGATTGCAGCCTACAGATTAGAGACCATCTAGAACTGAATAACCTACTCACCCCTATACAATCTGGCTTCAGACCTCAACATAGTACTGTCACTGCACTTGCAAAAGTTACTAAAGACTGGCTGAATGCATTAGACCAACAGTTCTCAAACTTTGTCATAGTGAGCCTCCCCTAAGCCATGGAAAAGATCTTGAGCCTCCCCCAAAATATTCAAATATTTTTGGGCCTCCCCATAGTAAAATAGTTTACTTTTTACAGTACATCGGGAATAAATTGAAACCTCATTGCATAGTTGGCTCTCATGTTATAAAGCTTATTGTAACACCCCCAAACAGGACATTCTACTTGCTCCAATATTTTGACTCTCAAACCATTGTTACCCCTTACTGTCATACCTTCATGGGTCAGACTGCTTTTTCTGTTGCCCATCTAACTGGACTAACCTTCCTGCCAACCTCTGCCTCTCCCCCTCATCCTGCTCTTAAGCAACTTCTCAGGGATCATTTTGCTCCCTCCTGTGCTTATTCCTATTACCTGTATGGTTAACTCTTGTATTTGGACAGTTCTGCCAGTCTAACTGATCAATTGTTCCTCGCATTGTTAGTTTATAGTTCTTAATTCGTTTGCACTTTTATTCATTTTGTATTGCTTGAGTGTTTTGCAGTTACATTTTGAATTGTATTCTCTCACTACCCTTCCCTGGGTACACCTGAAATAAGCCATGGCTCAGTGTACAGTACCTTCCCTGGTCACAGACTTGTGAATAAATACATATATTCACTTACTATTATCCTCTTTCAGTTTGCCTTTTCCCTTCACACAAAATCTATAAAGTTCAAAATTGAAATATAATACTTTTTCAAGACTTGCTTGAGCCTCCCCTGGAACAGGTTGGGGCCTCCCCATTTGAGAACCCCTGCATTAGACAATAAACTCTTTGTAGGTGATTTATTCTTGGATCTAAGCAAGGCTTTTGACACGATGGACCACACTCTCCAGCTGGATATCTTCTGCAACTTAGGCCTGGATAGTACCTCTCTCAAATGGTTTGAATGCTACCTTGTTGGACGATTACTGCAGGTAAAAATGGAAGGAGACTTTTCCCCCATGAAAACCCTCCCTAGAGGAGTACTACAAGGATCTATATTGGGCACCCCTCCTTTTCACCATCAATGTAAACAACATACATGCTGGCATCCATCATGCTGACATTCACTTACTCGCTGATGACACTGTGTTATACATCTCCGCACCTACCCCAGACAAAATATGGTCGGACCTCCAACTTGAGTTCAACCATCTTCAGAACAACCTATTGCAACTTAAACTTCTAATCAACGTGAAAAAAACAAAGGTTATGCTCTCCTCTCCATTTTTGAGATGTTACCCCTACCAATGTACTGGGTGTGCAAACTTCAATTATCACTCTCCTCAATGAACCTCTTGAATTAGTGCATAAATTTAAATACCTGGGGATGTGGATTGACAACAAATTGTCCTTTCTTGACCATATTGAAGAACTGTCCAAAAAACTCAAACAGGCTTGGCATATTCTACCGCATTAAGCACTTGCTAACATTGGAAGCGAGATCTAGAGTTGTATGTAACCCCTCGGTGGCGCTATCCCAAGGGCTACTACCCCTGCCTGCTTAACTACTAACAGGTTGAGGGACCTAGGTCCAATGGCTGGTGCCTCCACCCAGAGGTCAGGGTTTGCAGTAGTTAGACTAACTTGGTCACAGCCCTCTGGGACACTGTAACCCCCCCTTTCTTCCCACTAGTGGCCCACACAATGCATTAGGAATATCTTCACAATGTACACTTACCCCCAGGACTGGCTCTGTCGACTGGACTCTGGGGGCCCCCTGTAAAACAAGATGATACAGTGCAAAAACCACAGTACAATACTTTAACATAAATGAATACCTCAGTCATTGTAACTTTGCTGAAAACCAACAGATCTGATTTATTTAAGGAGCCGTAACAAGGAAGGGGGAAACACATTAATAATCACAGTACTGTGCGCATATTCAGAGTCCCAAATTGTCACTTTCACTGGGTACCCAGGATGGGGGGCCGGGGCTAGCCAGGATCGGTGCAGCTGGTTGGGGCCCTGTGATGGAAAAAACACTTGCACAATACGCAATTGTAATCCAGAGCTGGAGGGCTCAGTTCGTGAAGAAATGAAAAAAGCAACAATTAGATGACACACTTGCAATTCGATAAACAGATGGCAGGGAGCTACCCTGATTTATACTCACAAACTCAATGCTGGGAACTGGATGGAAGGTAGATTGTCCTGGATTGCCAGGAGGAGCAGACCATGTGGGCAAGATCCTTATGACTGGACCACACTTCAGTTTGGAGCAAATGGATGTAGCCCGGTTTAAGCTGGGGTTTACTTCCAGCTTCATGCACTCTATTCGCTGTACAGAGGATTTGAAACGCAAGTCCCCACTAGCACTACACACATTTATATGTAAAAGGAAAGTACTATACCAGGCAGGCTGCTTCTCTATCCCGATCGCAATTACTGCACAGTACCCGGGAGAACACAGCAGATTCAGTTCCTGACAGACTGAGCACGAGTCAGCAATTTCTCCAGTCTTCTACAGGGTGAGCCTGGTTTCTACTCTTCAGATCTCCTTGATTCTCTTCACAGGTCGGATTCAGTCCAAACAGGCGCTTGCACAGGCTGCAGACCGAAACTCAGGGCCTTGCACACGCTTACCGTGCTAAAACTATACACAGCAGAAGCACATAGCTCCTTTTCTCTTCACTGTCTCACCTCATCTGATCTTTCCAGTAGACAAAGCCGGGCATTTCCTTTGAGTTCCTCCCAGTTCAGTTGGCTGGTTTGGCTGTCACTCACAATCAGACTCCCCCTGTTGGTGCAAAAAGGCGCCGAAGTCCAAACTACAATTCCCAGTGGCATTGGTCATACAGTACATAGGTGGCTGTCTCCACAATGAGAGTCCAAGTTCTGATTTGCCAGCAGCAGGCTCCTTTTCAAAGGTCCCCCCGACACTGATTGGTCCAGTTCAGCAGTTCAAAACCAGAATGGAGGGCTAGGCAAACACAGTTCTGACTGCAAAGAAAAGCAGGTTAGACAAACTGTATTTTCATTATTACTCTAAATGATTTCTGGCAAACAGTTACATCTTTGAAAAGTGCTCACTCTGCCCACTTAGCGATGGCAGAAATGGAGCGATTTGGCCGCAGCTCGAGTGGGACTCAAGCAGGGAAACACACAGTCACCCTATAGAAACTAATTATGTCTGCAAGCAGACAGCTCTTAATGAGACAGTACTAGAGGCTCTAAAAGCACTCATAGATAAACGGCTTAAACGCCAAACACCATTCAGGCTTGGAGCATTCAAGCAAGCTCCTGGAAGACTTTTTGGGAACCCCCATTTGCAGAGGGGTTACATGTACAATCTACCTTCTTCACCTTATTTGACTGTGGGGCTATTCTATACGGACAAGGGACCAAAATACTGCCCTAAAAAAGCTTGACATCCTATACTACTGGGCCTTAAGATTTATATATGGTGCTCCCTACGCTACCCACCACTGTTCCTTATATGCCCTAGTTGGCTGGACCTCCCTCAGCATAAGTCAATACAAAAATGCAGCAATCTGAACTTACTGTGCTATCACTAAGAAACTGCCCCTTTATATCTCGGACTGCCTCCCCATTTGCTCCCCTGGTTCACATGCGTAAAGAAGATCCTCCTATATTACGCTTGTTATTTCTAAAGTCATAAATTGGTTTGGCAAATCTTCCATTGGCTACTCCCTTCCTACCCTGTGGAACAAGATCCAAAAAGTATTACAAATTATCACCTCACTTCGCATGGCTACCTTCAAAACCCTAATGGCCAGGTTTGCTACAGAAACTTGTAACTGTGCCTCATAAAACTTCCATGCACACATTTCCTACATCTATCCTTTACCCTAGGCTTATTCCACTATGAAATATCATTGCTTTTTATCTTTTCTAAGGTGGCTTGCCAATCTGCAGTTTTCAGCCCTCATGGCTGATGGTGCCTCAGCTAGCTATTTCCTTGGGGCTTTTCCCCTATGATTTATTATTATTTTTCAACTCTAAGGAGATGGCCTTGCCACCCTGCAGACCTCTATCCTTATGGCTGTCGGATTGCGATCTTATCCGGCAGAATTTTTTACTATCTTTAATTGACAGGCACACCTAGCTAATTGAAATGTTATTGTATATTGTTTAAACCAATCTGTATATATTGTAACCAATTTGTATGTATAGCCAATTGTTCTGTTGTGGATGCTTGGAATATATATTTTATGTGGATGTGTTATGTGTACTTTAAAGCCATACTATCACAGATGTAATTATTACCAGCTCCATCTTGCAAATGAGTTTTTCTCAATGATGTTTCGCCTGGCTAAATAAAGTCTGATTGATTAACCCCTTTTACTACAGTTTCTGAACTATATTGTAAGTATTCGGATATTTTTAAAGCAGTGGGCCACAAAGGGATAGCAAACCATTTAAGCAACAAAAAGATGACGAGTAACTGCCTCATACCCTGGGCACAAAGTCACTGACCACTGCAGTGAGACACTATGGTCCTAAAATTCAATTTTATATTGGAGGAACCAGTGTGAGCAGGGTTTACTGCCTGCAATCCTTTCTCATATGCCCACTTCCTGGCTTGTACAGGGAACAGGTATGGGTGGGCAAAGTCACTGACCACTGCAGTGAGACACCATACTCCTAGGGAACTAGTGTGAGTTGGGTTTACTGTCTGCCTGCCAGCTTTCCTCTCATGCCCATTCCCTAGCTTGTAGAGGCAGCAGGTATGAGAAGAAAGATGGCAGGCAGACAGTAAACCCTGCTAGCAGTAGTTCCCTAGGACTATGGTGTCTCACTGTAGTGGTCAGTGACTTTGCTTCCCCCCCACCCAAAATACCTGCCCTAGGGAACTAGTGTGAGCAGGTTTTACTGTCTGTCTGCCATTTTCCTCCATGAAAGATTACTTTTTACAGTGCCCGTCATCCCATTGATGGAAACAAAGTAGCAAACAAACAAAAGCAGATATACAAAATTATTACTGACTGACCAAGTAAACTGGCTTGCTGCTGGAAGATGAAACAAACATTTGCTGGAGAGTTCAGTACCAGCCTGCAAGAACTCCTGTAAAATCTGCCTCCCTTGGATGGTGGTGGTATTTGCCGATCCTCTGTGGCTAGAGGCATCGGTCCATATATCAGTGCAAGCGAAACAGCTGGTGGGAGAGGCAGCAGCGGTGAAATTTCAGTTCCTGTTCTTTGAGAAGTGGCAGCAGTCTGTAGGTATACCTGAAAGTTTAGCGGCATGGGAGAAGCAGTGTCAGTCCATAGGAGCAGGTGGCTAAGACAAGTGTCTCAGGCTCAATGGTTCTTTGTTGTTTGTCCTTAGGCTCAGCTGGCAGAACTCTAGGATTACCGAGGAAGTGTCCGGGCTGCACTGTTTATCACAGCACCAGACTGGAGGGGAGCAGACCACTCAGCACAGGACTGGCTCTTGCTCACTGTGCGCAACATCAGAGGCATCACATATAGTAACAGGAAACAAACAAACAAAAAAAAGATTTAAAGCTACATGCCAACATCTCCACCACTCAGTTTGAGAAACTCCTGGGAGGCGGGAGAGTCGGGAGGTGGCCACAAGACAGCCACAAATTGGTAGTGTTTCTGCAAAAACAGGACATTTGGAAGCTATAAAAGCCTGAAATAAGGTATCCTCAGGAGGCTACCTAGGAGTGTTTTTAATACTGTCCTCAGAGCAGAAGGGCAGAGTGGAGTTGGAACGTGCCATGCCAAGAACCTCTAACTCTTCTACCATACATTCCTCCTCTTCTTTCATGTATTCTGGGTTATATATATTCCAGCCTGTCCATTGTCAGAGGCATAGGGTCGATGGGATGAGGAAACATCTGAGGAGGAGCCATCAATGGAGGACGTTCAGGGCCTGGTGCGATGATGGGGATAGTGATCTCCTTTTTCACTGGTGAAGTCAATGGCAGCAGCTCGGAAGGCTTCGACAGCATAAGTCAATGAAGAAGCTCTGACAGACTCATACAGGAGCTGCACATTGATGGGCCACAAGGGAAGGGTTGATGATGGAACTGTTGATGAGACATTGTCCAATGGCAGTATGGGCTGCGAATCCCCAGCAAGGGAGGCGAGCCTTTTCTAGACCCCAATCTTGGTGTCTGTGACAGGGGCGGGGGGAAGGGGTTGTTACAACAAGACCCATGTCCTTGGCCTGGGACTAGGGTTACCAGATTTGAGGACACTTTCTAGTAATACACCACACCATCCTCTGTTGTTAAGCGGCTCAGCTGCGTCAGCGCTCTCTCTCAGTCACCTCAATGTTGCTAGTTGTATCAGGCCATCCATCAAGACATCAGGAAAAAAAATCACTAGTAGCTCAAAGAACGTTAACCCCCAGCACTGATCATTTGAACAGTAATGGCTCACTAGCCTCTTTCACATCCTACGTTTCCTGCCTGCAGCCTGCACCTACACAAGTTTTGGATTATTGTACCCACTGATTGTTCCAAGGCCCAAGGTAAGGTTATTCCACACTCACCTCACTTAATTCTGCTAGGGACACCCCAGGGACTGAAGACCCGAGTCTGCAACAGCAATACTAGCTACTGGCTACAGCTATGGAAGCAAAGAGAGCCCTCCTGATGAAATGGTGCCAACTTTCCATCTCCTCTTGGCTAAACTGGCATTCAGCCCAATCCAAACTAACAATATTCAAACATCTCTCTTACTCAGCCCATCATGGAAAGATCAAAGGATACTTCCAAAAACAGGTCCCTTTTCTCAACTCAAACCTGTGTTCGGCACCTTAATTCCCCCTGAACCCCCAAGTGCTACTGTCTTCCTTTTCTGTACTGTTAGGCTGAACTTTCTGGGTGCATGGAACCCCTTCATACCGGCACCATTCATTGTATAACGTATGATATGTGATGTTATATCTACATCTGACTCGACTGACTTGCAGTGTTTGTATGAGCGTACAACAATATTCTGTATTTCTAGAATGAGAGATTTCATTCACAGTGTTTCAACTTGATGTCTGTGTTTAGCAGACTTTTTATACTGTTATGAGATGTGCCTGTTTATTGCTATCTTACAATCTCTATGTACCTGTAATCGATGTTCTTATATGTCTACAAGCAAATTTCACCACATGAAATTATCATACTAAGGATGAAAGAAAGGAGTAAAACGCTCAAGGCCCATATAACTCCTAGACTTGCATATAGCTGGAAAAATCAGAATCAACATTTCCATTTACACCTTGAAGAAAAATATCCAGTCTATTTTTAAAACTGATCTTATTTTCAGCTACAACAACTGATAAAGGTAATTTATTCCATATTCCAATTATTCTATGGGAAAAAAATTAGCTCTTTTCTTTGTTACATTGTTTTCTCATAAGCTGTAATGGGTGTCCTTGAGTGTTTACTATTATTTGTTTAAATTCCAACCCACATTCGGTCATTTCACGTCTTGAAAGAAAATTTCACTAACAATCAATGTTTCATGTTAAATTTTTTTTTTTTGGGGGGGGGGGGGAGAAGAGACAAAGCTAGTAATTAAGTCAGCCAGCAGTTTCTTTCTTGGGCTTTAAAGCTAAAGCCTTTCAAACTGATAAAAAAAAACCAAAAAACACACTAGATTTGTCGGATCAGAAACCTCACAACTTGGACAGTTCCATTCCACATGACTTTTCACAGTGAGCATTTGAACACCAAACATGCCGCAATGGGGAGAGCGTCCTAAGAAAGAATAAGTTGGGGTCAGGTGCTGCTGCTGGTTAATGCAGGCCTGCAGTTCAGTAACTACATTACACACAAACTGACGCAGTGGCATCCACGTAAAACCAGTCTGCGAAGTTTAAATTTATTTTTAACATATAAGTCTCTGGCTCAGTCTGTGCGGTCCCAGAGTGATCGGCAAATTGCGACAGGACGGCAGCCAGCTTCACCTTTCCCCACTCCGCAGGCTGCAGCAGCTAATTTTAACAACAACAATCCTAGGCTCTGATTAAGGTAGGAGATGGATCAGGATTCGGGAAGGACCACTCTTGTTTTGAGCTGGGCCAGGAGGACTGAGCACAGTAATGTCAAGATGTAGGCAGTCATTGTTTGATCATTGATTGTCCCTCCTTCATCCATCTAGCCTTAATTAACCAATACTGAACCCGATAAACTGAACTTCAGTTACTGAACCGAATCACACAGGCTGACATGACGACTATAAATTACATTGCTGACTGACTGGCACTGAAGTATTACTGAGCACTCACCATCAGTGTGTGGATGGACGTGGAACAGTCCTGGCTAGAACTTCCTCTCTGCTCTGCAGCAGCAGCAGCAGCAGCAGCAGGCTAATCGAGTTGAGTCCTCCAGACTCTCTGGACAGCAAGTTGTTGGGTAAAGTCACTTCCACACTTCTCCAGCTCCAGGACATGCTGGGCGTTGACTCGGGCTGTGGGCAGCAGGACTCCAGAAGTGGACCAGAAGAAGACCAGAATCAGACTGTGTTTTAGGCTAACCAGTGGTGGTGTGGCTCTCTCAGTCCTCCTGATGATCAGTTGACTACCCCTCCTCATCACAGGCAGCTTATCCTCACAGCAGCTAGCTGACAGCTGCTCACAGCACAGACAAGGTACAGCCAGGACATCAAGGGGTCTCTCACTGTCTCGGGAATCGGGATCAGATTTGGGATGACAGCTGGCTGGGAGTCAGGTCCGGAGAATAAAAAAAGAATAAAACTCTTAGACCACAACGTTCTGCAGCAGCCAGCACAGTAGTCAAATCCCATGTGCGGGTACCACCTAGAGGGACAATCATGCACGGATAAGCAAGGGGGTTGGACTTGGACCATCATGCATGACAAAAAGAATTGATTCTTTCTTTTTTCACCCATGGCAAGCCATGGTGGACATGGTTGCCATGGCAACAGAGATGCTGTCAGTGCCCAAAACCAGGACAAAAGAGCACTGCGGTGAAAATCCGCCCAGATAAAAATTTGCAGCTGTAAAAGAGGACATGTCCAGGTAAGAGGACATCTGGTAACCCTACCTAGGACCTGTCTTTCTCGTCTGACTTACCTCTTTTCAGAGGAGATCGTGAGTGGTCAGGAGAAGCAGTTTTTTCTCTTCAATGCTTCTCCTTTTCAGAGTGGTGGCATTTTTAATTTTCTGCCAGCTTTGTGGGCATATCTTTCTTTTTAGTAGAATCAGCAATGGATGCCATCAACTGCAGTGAGCATCTGGTCAATGGCAAACTAGGAAGAGAGGCAGCGTATGATGGTGAAGCCACCTCTGATGCAGCCTGTTTCTTGATTGCTTTACTCTGTTAGATGTAAATCTAAATTGTTCTTGTGACATCTCTTGGTGGCCTGTTTAAAATCCTGGCAGAGAGTGCAGGCTTTAATGCAGTAAGCAGGGCTTGGGCAATGAATGCACTTGGAGTGGTCAACGGCCTTGTAAATATTCATGTCATGGAAATGACAGTATTGGAACAATGGTTCCTTATCTCTCACTGGTGGCATAAAAGTTTAAATTAAAATAACAGACTTCACGAAGTAGCAGCATTAGCAAATACTTGCAGTTTGATGGCATTCTTTGGCAGCAGTGGACAGACGAATGGTTGACAGTGGAAGAATGAAATGAGGCATGCTGGGGATGTCCAGGTTATATAGGCTCTGACGAAGCATGAAGTGAGTGGTCCCAGCCAGCAAACGTTTTCAAGGGGTCCGCAAGTTCCATGATGTGGATCAGTGGAGGGAGAGGTCCTCTGAGAAAATACGACAGTTCCACCACTTAGAAATCTAGATGTGAGACTTCCACCTTAATATTTCCAATTTAACCACTGCCACTGTAAATGAGCCTGGCTCGATGGTTTTCCAATTCTTTTGTAAATAAACATAATAAATTAAAATATAAATGCCAGTTCTTACTTCAAATCATCACTAAATCTAATTCCACTGAACTTACAGAAGAGCAGTAATGTAGTCATGTAGAAACGCAAATGATAATGGCAGAAAAAGACCAATGGTTCATTAAGTCTGCCCATGTTATCCAACATAGACCATGCCCTATTCTCCCTACTGTTCTCTTTCATGTTTCCACTTCCCTCTGAGTAACTACTATAACCCTGGCTTTATTCCAGCTGTATTTGAAGCCGTTTACGGTTTTGGCACCCATTATCTCTGCCAGCAGACCATTCCATGGCTCAACCACTCTTTCTGTAAAATAATACTTCCTTACATTGTTTTTAAACCTTCCTCCATTACCTGCACTCATGGCCCCATGTCCTAGCCTCTCTTTTCCTGGTAAGTAGCTCTTGACGGTTTACCTTATTTTATTCAAGAACATTAAGGTCTTTATCATGCCCTCTCGCTCGTCTGGTTATAAGTGAATATATGTTCAGTGCCTTTATCCAGTCCTCATAGGATCTGCCTTCCTGGCCCTGGATCATCTTGGTCACCCTGTGTTGTACAGTCTCTAGCCTGTCCCTGTTCTTTTTCTGGTGCGGACTCCAGAACTGGACACAGTATTTCAGGTGTGGTCTCACTAGTGACCTAAACAGAGGTAAAAGTGCCACTTGTTTCCTGCAGTTGATCCCCCCAATGCACCATAGCATTCTGTTAACCTTGCTAAAGGCTTTGTTACATTTGCTGGTTATTTTACAGGAGTCAATAATGATTACTCCTAGGTGCCTTTCCTCTGATGTTGTGTCCAGTTGAACCGCTCCCATCCAATACTCTTTTGTGGGTTTTTTGTAGTGGATTATTGTGCACTTCTTGGCACTGAATTTCAACTGACATACTTCGAACAAATTTTCTAGTCTTTGCACATCTCTCTGCAATTCCTTTATACCCTCTACATTGGCAATTCTACCATAGAGTTCAGTGTCATCTGTGAATAGACATAACCTGCCCTGGATTCTCTCTTCCATGTTGCTGATAAACACATTGAAGAGGACTGGACCCAGGACCAATCCCTGTGGTACTCCGATGGAGACTTCTCTTTCCAGTGATCTGACCTAAATCACCAATCACCACAACTCTCTGCTGCCTCCACTCCAACCAACTCCCTACCCAGCTTACTATTTCCTTAGTTGTTCCCAGATCCCCCATCTTCATCAGCAGTCTTCTGTATGGCACGGAGTCAAATGCATTGCTGAAGCTGAAGTACAAGTAAGGCTACTGCATGTCCCTTGTCAACTTCCCTGGTTATCTACTGAAAGATTACAATCAGGTTGGTCTTACAAGACCTCCCTGCCACATACCCATGCTGCTTACTATCCTGAAACCCATTTTTCTCCAGGTATTCCACTAGGTCCTCTTCGACTACTGTCTTAATCCACTTCTCTATCATGGAGCCAAGGCTGACAGGTCTATAGTTTCCCAACTGTTCCTTGTCCCCTTCCTTGTGCAGTGGAACTATGGCGATCATTCTTCAGTCCTTGGCAACCACTCCTTTCTGCAAAGAGCTAATGAACAGCCCCACTAGGTGTTCAGCTAACACCCATACCAGTTCCCTTAGTGCCCTCAGATGCATCCCATCTGTCCTCAGGCTTTGTTTACCTTGAGGTCTGCTAACCCTTTTCTGACTCTTTCGCTAGTATACTTCTTCCCCCCCCATTATTAGGTTTTTATGCCCCCCCCGGAGCCTGGCAGGCGGCTCTGGCCCTCCCTCAGAGGAACTCATCCTCCATGCCCAAGCGTCCCCAGTCTGACCGACCCCATAATTCCGTGGCTTGTTCCCCCCCATGGCAGGGCCAGAGAGGAGAGCACTGGCTCTCTCCCACCCCAGAGCATGATCCAGAAGCTGGGGTGGCCACGAGGATGCAACAGGCAATCATGGAGTCTGACAGCTCCCTTTTCACAATTTTTTTCTCCCGTCCCCTCCTCCCCACCTATGTAGAGATGCCGGTTACGTGCCTCCCGACCCGTACTGTTCTCCAGCCACTGCCACAGGGTAGTCAATGAGCAGGAGGACAGACCCTCCCTCCCCTGAGACAGGACAGGAGAGCAGTCCTCTGGATGCTCAATCCTCTCTTGCCCCAGCCAATCGCCAGTGGGCCAGCCTCGTTCCCGAACCTGGGTCACCAGCGTGAGGTATAGCGACCAGTGCCTCAGCCTCCAGTGCCATTGGGCCGATGCCATGCTAGTAAATTTCTACAGCCTCATTTCAAGCACCCCTCTATCAGTTGCCTTTATCCTGCTCTCTGGCAAGCACCCATTGTTCTCTCTACTGAATACCGAGCAGAAGTAGTCATTCAGCATGGCTGCTTTCTGCCCATCTTCCTTTACTGCCCTGCCCCCTCATTTAGCCTGACAATTCCCTCTTGCCATCTTTCACTTTCCCTTGTATATAAAAAACAAACAAACAAAAAAAAAAAACTGTTCTTCCCCTTCCTTGATGCCCTCTGCAATATGCAGTTCTGTGTCTGCCTTTGCAGTCTTGACAGCCCTCTTAGCCTCTCTAGTTTTTTCCTGATATTCGTCCCATTCTTCGCCCCCTCATTTTAAATTGTACATTATAAGGGCATTCTTTCCGGCCTTCACTGCCTCCCTGACCTTTTCAGAGAACCAGTTTGGTATCTTGTTTCCATTGATAACTGCTCTCATCCACGTTTCCATTGCCCCAAGAACTGGTCCTTTTTTAACCCCCATCTTTCTTCTGATGTTGTCTACCCCAGTTAACCTGACCAGGAATAATTCCCTCATTTGATTGAAATCCGCCCTTCTCCCCCAATATACAGTTTATGCTCCTGGCCATGGCAGGCATGGCTGCCTTCACCTCCTTCTCCACCACCCCATATAGTTCATCACTTCCCCAGGCTTACCTGGATGGCTGAGTACCTTCACGGATAACCTCCCCTGTGGCAGGGTTGGGGGGGGATATTCTCCTCCCTGCCTGAATCCAGTGCTGCAGACCTCGTGCCCCTGGTGATGTGGTGGATCAGGGTGCAGGGGACGGGCTTCATTGCTGCCTGCTGTGCCTTCCATTTTCTTCCACTTTCATCCTGTCCAGCCTCAGTCATGGAGTACATATGTAAGTGCATGTGTGTGAAGGCTTGCATGCATCCCGAGACCCTTACACCCTCACCCACCCCCAGCGACTTTCGTCTGTCACTCTGTTTCCCTATGCACTACCACCAGGTCTCCACTTGGTGGCAGCTGGGAGCCAAGACAGGCTGCTACCCCAATCCCAGAGAGGAGAGCTGCCAAATGGCCACTCTATCCCCTCCCTGCCACCCCCCGGCAGCCCATGCTCATTCCCAAACACGGGTCGCCAGTGTGGAAGGAGGTAAGGCGCTCACAGTGTCTTAGCCCTCCATGCCACTGGGCTGACTTGAAATCCACCCTTCTGAAGTCTAGCATCTTAGCCTGACATGAGGGCTTACTGGTGCCCAGGGCCAACTCGAACCATACAGTATTGTAGTCACAGGACACCAGTGGTTCCCCAACCCACACTCCACCTACTCTTTTCTTAGTTGATAAGTACCACATCAGGAATGGAGGATTGTCTAGTGGGATTCATGACCTGCTAAACCTGCATGCAGTCCTGCAAAGTATCAAGCAGGGCTTGGCCTCTGGCACTCCTGACTGCTGGGATGTTCCAGTTGACATCTTACTAGTTGAGATCCCCTACTACTACAACCTTCCCTTTTTCTGCCCCCTTTCCTAGTTCCTTATCTCTCTCCTCCTCCCTCCCTCCCTCTCCCTGCACTGGCAGCCTGTAAACCACCCCATGCAAAGTTTCCTACCTGATGACTCTGAGCTATAGCCACACTGATTCTACCTTCCCTTTTCCTCCATTGTCTCTATTTTTCCCTACTGTAAATGGCCACCCCTCCCCCTCTACCTATTTTTCTATCTTGCCTGCATAATGTGTACTCAAAGATTGCCAAGTCCCAGTCGCTGTTCTCATTTGCCCACGTTTCTGTAACAACCACTAGATCCAGCCCAGAGCCAGCCACCAGTGCCTGGAGATCACTAATTTTATTACACTGAGGTGCACCATCCTACAACCTGCTCTCCAATCCCCTTTTGGTTCTTGTCTGACTTCCCCTATCACAATTTCCTGGTATCCATGCTGTCTTGTGTTTTTCTTCCTTTCTTCCTGGTCAATTTAGTCTATACTCCCCAGTCCCAAAAGTTGTTCCACTCTGATGATACTTTCCAGGTTAGGTTACCCACTTTACCTACCTCAACTGTGGAACCCCTAGCCCCAGCCTCACCCACAGTTAAAGTATCTGGCAATGGCAGCCCTAACACACTAGTCCCCCCCTCTTGTTAGGTGAAGGCCATCACTTCTGAACAGTCTCCTATCCCAGAAGCCCCCCAGTCCCCTACAAATGTGTACCCCATTCCAGACACCACTCTTATAACCACGCATTGAACTCCTTGATCTTCTCCTTCTTCCTCACTCTAACCTCCCCCTTCTCCATACCCTAGACAGAGAGGACCTCAGAAAAGGCCAAGTGTCATCATGGCACAGATCAGGAAGCATAGGAAAACCGGGAGCAGTTGTAGACTTCGCCAAAAATATTCATTTGTATTAGCAGTAACATAAAAAAAATAAAATTGTTCAGTATAACTATTAGCAAAGGCCAAATATAAACAGGAAAGGTCCATCTGAGATTTTTTCAATCTCTGTGTCCATTCTTCTCTTCTTAAGCAGTTGCAGCTCAGTTCTCTTACAAGTCCTTCCAACCCCCATTCTTAACAAGCATGCTGTTTTTATCTGTTTCAGGTAGGTGCAAGGCAGGAACACAGTGTGCCTGAGCTGAGGCCCCCTTTTCCATAGCTCTTCTGCAAAAGACATAAAAATTTGTACTCGGGTAACCTCTTGAGTTCCCAATAGCTTTTTGCAATCATCTCAACATATAAGTATATACATTTCAACAATAACACTATATGTTTTCTAAACAAAGGGATCCCAGTATGTTACATTTCCATACAATAATATACATATATTTTTATAACAGCAGATATGCAAGGAAGAAAAAGACAAACAGCAAGGGAAGACCGAGAGACGGTGAGAGGCAGAGAATTGTGAGACTGTCGTGGTGATCAAGTCCTAGGTCTCACAAGAAAATATGATTGTGCAACCAGACAGACAAATGGACAGGAAAGCACAGATCCTTGCATTTAAACACTTTCTATAACAACTAGGACAGGGTCCTATTCTACCCTGTCACATACACTCCCCTCCTTAAGAGGGAACCTGTTTTATCAAACAGGTTTCCAAAACTTTCTATTAATTCTCTACTAACATGTGCTGCTAACTTTCAAAAATTAAGCATATGTGCATTATCCTTTCTTCTACAACAGTACAGCAAACAGTAAAGTTTAAACTCATACATTTGTTTTTCGGCCTTTAGAACCCTCAATTCCTGATCCATATCTTGACAGAAAATCAGCATTCCTATTCTCTTTACCAGACTTGTGTATCACATTGAATTTAAATGGCTATAGTGCCAGGTACCACCTTGTGATTCTAGAATTTTTATCTTTCATTTGGTTAAGCCAACAGAAAGGATTTTGATCTGTTATAAGTACAAAGTCAGTTCCTAGCAAATAGACCTTAATGGACTCCATGGCCCACTTTGCTGCTAAACATTCCTTTTCAATAGTAGAGTACCTTTTCTCTCTGTCATGCAACTTCCTACTTATGTACAGAATAGGATGTTCTTTCTCATCTATATTTTGACTCAGGACTGCACCTAGGCCTACCTCTGATGCATCTGTTTGTAACAAGAATGGTTTCTCAGACTCTGGACACCTTAAAACAGGGGCTGAACATAATGCAGCCTTAATGGCTTGAAAAACTTCATCACACTCTGGGGTCCATTTCACATTATTTGGGTACCGTTTCTTTGTGAGTTCTGTGAGGGGAGTAGCTAACTCTGCAAAGTTGGGAACAAATCTCTGATAATAACCAGCCAGCCCTAAAAATGACCTGACATGTTTCTTTGTTTTATTTATTTATTTACTAGAAAAGTCGGATTTACAACCTTTGAGTCATGGACTCATTTACAAAGGCACCTCGTCGTGGGGGGGGTACACAGAGTTACATAGTGTGGTTACAACAGTGAGAACAGTACAGGTGCATAACATTAAACATAGAGTACACATAGGTTACATAACGATGTTACTTATAAAAGGTTACAGACCAATACAAGGTAGCCAAGGGTTACATTAGGGGTACAGCCCTGGACATACCTAGATAATACCTGGAGAGGGTGGAGGTAGGGATATTATAGGGGAGTGGGGTGGGAAGGAGAGGGAGAGGACATTGTCATGTCAGGGAAGCCTGACAGGAGAATCCCACAGTGGGATTAATTAGGTGCATCTACAGCAATGAGCGTCGAAGAGATGGTTCCGGAGGGCAATTTTGAAGGGACCAATTTTGGTATTTATTTTATTTATTGAGAGTCCTGTGTGGAGCTTATGAGTGTCTGCAAGCTGGCTAGTCAGAGTAGAGTATGGTATATGCACTAGCAGGAGGTGCAAGCAGTTGCGTTGCCAACATTGTCATTAATACATAGTGAAAGTAGTGGGAGAGGTGTTTTTTTTGCCCCAGTATCACACTGCCCATCAGCAGGTACCAGTTCTAGTGGGAACACTGGCAGTGGTGAGTGGAGATTATGTGTTTTTTGAGGGCTGTTTTGAAGGGGCCTAGTCTGGGGATGGAGGTGATGGCCTGGGGTAGAGCACTGTACCAGGATGGTGCTCTATAGGAGAAAGACCATTGTGCAAGGGTGGTAGTGACCCTGGGAACAGTCCACATTAATTTATCTGCTGCATGGGTGTTTGTAAAGGTATGTGCCGCACGGAGGGTAGATGAGACACCAGTGGGAGTGAGGCCCAGCTGGACTTTTTTAGCCAGAAGACATGTTTGGTAGTTCACTCTTTCATCCAGGGTGAGGATTTTTGTGAGGTCATACAAGGTGCAGCTGTGGGTATGTCTATCCACTCTAGCTAGGAGCCTACAGGCTTTATTAATGGATAGATGTATTTTATCTAGTGCTGTGCGGTCAGCGGCTGAATAGACAGTTAACCCATAGTCTACAAGGGAGAGGACAGAGGAGGTAATTGCCATATTTAGGGCCTCTGGAGGTAGGCAGACTTTGTGTCGAAACAGTAGTCCTGTGCGTATATTTATGGCAGAGGAGAGATTACTAATATGAGGGTGGAAAGATAGGCTAGGGTCGAAGGTAATGCCCAGGTATTTATATGTGTAGACCTGTTCCAGTGGGAGGAGGGCTTTGGAAAAGATTGTTAGCTGGGCCTTGTGGTCCTTGTTCTGCCGGTGTGAAAAGAGCATGGCTTTAGTCTTTTTTACATTGACCACAAGTCTGTGGTCAGAGAACCAGTTTTCATCTTGATTGAAGGCAAGTTGTAGGGAGGACTGTAGGGTAGTGGGGTCCGGGTGGGAGGCATATATTACCGCATCATCTGTGTAGAGCAGAGGATTACATGGACAGGAGTTAGGCAGGGTATTCAGGAAGATGCTGAATAGAAGTGGGCCAAGGATGGAGCCTTGGGGTACCCCTGAGCGGACTGATAGAGTGGGTGACAGGGTGCTGTGTATCTTCACACATTGGGACCTATCCGTGAGGTAACTTGTGAACCAGGCGATAGGTCCCGTGGACAGGCCGGAATGGCGGAGGGTATTTAGGAGCAGGGCATGGGAGACTGTGTCGAACGCTTTCAACAGGTCAATGAAAACAGCTCCAGTAAGCATTTTTTTACCTAGGGCATTGTGCAGCGAGTTGGAGAACTCTATGAGGGCAGTGGTTGTGCTGTGTCCGGCTCTAAAACCATGTTGTTCCCTACATAGGATGTTGTGCTTAATTAGGTAGTCTGTGAGTTGGGTGGCAATGATTTTTTCCAGAGCTTTCGAGAGGGGTGTGAGCATAGAGATGGGCCTGTAGTTGTTTGGTAATGTGAGGTCCCCACTCTTTGTATAGGTGTGATGGTGGCTACCTTCCAGTCATTTGGGAATTGCCCTAGGCATAGGGAGAGGTAAAGGAGATCTGTCAAAGGGGAGAGCACCGAGTCAAGTACCATATTAAGGATTCTCATGTCAAATGAGTCTTTGCAGTAATTTCAGCCCCCTAGGGCTTTTTTAAGGTAGGAACTTGCATCCTTCATGGTAACAACCCTAAAGTAGAAGGGTGGGGGTAGGCATTGTTGGGTTTTGGCATTTTAGGGGTGGGGTCAAAGAAGTTGTTGGGTAGGAATGCGGTAAGATCTGAGAAGGCTGCAATTAGGCTGCTGGCGATGGTGAGTGGGTCAGTGGTAATACAGTTATTTACCCTAAGTTGGGAGGGTGGGGGGTTGGGGCATCCTGGACTTGCCATTCAATTCTTTCAGGTTGTCCCAGAATAATCTGGCATTCCCCCAGGATGAGGCCAGGGTGGTCTTGTAGTAGTTGGATTTGGCCATTCTAATAGTCCAAGTACACTTGTTGCGAACCATTTTATAGGCCAGTTGGTCTGTTTGTACACCAGAGGCAACAGCTTTGTACCAGAGGTCATCCCGGTTTTTTTAGTAGCTGAAGCAGTGCTGGTGTGATCCAGGGAGCATTTCTTTTTTTGGTTTGGCACTTAGTGAGTGGGGCAAAAGTATCACAGGCATTGTTGAATGTGCTGGTGAAGTAGTCAAGGGCTACATCTATGGTAGGGGTGCATCTGATGGGAGACCAGTCACACTGGGTAAGATATCTCCTTAGTTTTGTGAGGCCACCGGGTAGGAGCCACCGCCGGACAAAGTTGCAAGGTTGGGGCGGTGGCTGCTGACAGGACCAGGTAGGTACAGGGCTGTTAGCTACAGCTTCTATTTTAGAAATGTCTGGCTTAACTTCCCCATTTTCCAACACATAGCCCAAATATCTGGTTTCCTGCATGCCCACTGCACATTTGGTAGGATTAATAGTCAGACCTGCATTTCTGATAGCTTGGATAACGGCTCGTAGGTGTTTCAAGTGGCTTTTCTAGTCTGGACTGTACACCATAACATCATCCAGGTATGCAGCACAATGACCAGTGTGAGGGGATAACATTACATCCATGTACCACTGGAATGTAGCTGGCGCACCATGTAAACCAAATGGCATGGTGGTGAACTGATAGAATCCAACAGGAGTGGCAAATTCAGTTCTGTCTCTGGATTCTTTAGCTAAAGGGATTTGCCAGTAACCCTTGGTGAGATCGAGGGTACAGATATACTTTGCACTTCCCAGTCTATCCACCAAAATATTCTAATCTGGGCATAGGATAACTGTCAAATTCTGATACTTGAACAGGTTTCCTAAAGTCAAGGCAGATTCTAACACCCCTTCTTTTTTGTTTACAATTACCATTGGAGATGACCAAGCACTCCTCGACTCCTCCATGGTACCCAGTTCTTTCATTTTTTGTATTTCCTTAACCACTTCAGGTCTTAACTGCTCTGGTAACCTGTATGTCTTTTGCCTAATAGGACGAGCATTCCTTGTCACTATTACGTGCTCGACCTGGTACTGTGGAAAAAGTACTGTTAAATGTCTTTAGCACATTACAAATGTCTGCAATTTGTTCTGAGGTTAAGGAAACATTCACCTTTATAGCATCAGCATTTACAGTTTCGTTTTGTTGTATAGCCCACCATTTGAAAAAGTACACCAGGCTTTCAGGTTCTGTCACTGCCAGTTCTTTTTCCATAACTTGTGCTGGCTATACAATCTCAGCTTCGACTTCTGTCTCTGCTAGTTTGGCTGCCATTCTTCTGGTAACCACTACTGGACTTGCTGCTACAGAATCCATACCTTTCTCTGTGCCTCCCTGGTACTAGATCCAGTACCCACACACAAAACTCCTGGCTTAGAGTATGCACAGTGTAAATCCCACTTAGGCTGACACCCTCCGTCATCGAGGCACAGGTCAGGAAGCATTGGAAAACCAGGAGCAGTTGTAGACTTCACCAAAAATATTTATTTGTACTAGCAGTGACATAAAAAAAAAAATTGTTCAGTATAACTATTAGCAAAGGCCAAATAAACAGAAAAAGTCCATCTGAGTTTTTTCAATCTCTGTGTAAATTCTTCTCTTCTTAAGCAGTTGCAGCTCAGCTCTCTTATAAATCCTTCCAACCCCCATTCTTAACAAGTATCCTGTTCTTATATGTTTCAGGCAGGTGCAAGGCAGGTACACAGTGTACCTGAGTTGAGGCCCCCTTTTCCACAGTTCTCCTGCAAAAGGCTTAAAAATTTGCACTCAGGTAACCTCCGAGTTCCCAATAGCTTTTTGCAATCATCTCAAAATATAATTATATACAATTCAACAGTAACACTAAATATTTTCTAAACAAAGGGATCCCAATATCAGTTACATTTCCTTACAATGATTTACATATATTTTCATATCAGCAGATATGCAAGGGAGGAAAAGACAAACGGCAAGGGAAGACTGAGAGACAGTGAGAGGCAGAGAATTGCGAGACTGTCGGGGTGATCAAGTCCTAGGTCTCATAAGAAAATTTGGTTGCACAACCAGACAGACAAATAGACAGGAAAGGACAGATCATTGCATTTAAACACTTTTTTATAACAACTGGGACAGGGTTCTTTTCTACCCTGTCACACCAAGGAAGTTGAATGCTTCTTCAGTCTGTTCCCAGGCTCTGGAAGTCCTGCTTAACTGTCTCCACAGGCCGGTTTGACAGACTGTTGATACCTAGGTGTACCAGAACTCCTACACCCTCCCATCCTCCACCATTCCCCATCCTCTCCCAATCCCAGATGGCTGATGCTCCAGGCAGGCATAAGACCACCCCCACCCCTTCCCGCATTGCCTACTACCTTCTCCGTGCCTCTAACCATAGTCTCCTATTGCTAGAATCCTCCTTACTGACTTTCACCCACACTTGCTCCAGCTGTCACCACGTCTACTTTCCCTGATTGACTTGAAGCCCCCCTCATTAAAGTTAGACACCTGTTTCTCGTCCAGGGGTGCAAAGTAGTTTGCCACTGGCATCTCTTGGTTATGGCTGACTGCTGTGTGGTTATGGCCCCTGCCACCCGATCTCCTCAGCATGCTCCATCTCCCCAAGCCAGTGGGCCTCTGAGGTAGTGGGGGTGTGGGGGTGGGAACCAGCTTATTCATAGTCACAGCTGGGCTTTTTCCTCTTTTATTCCTGCCACAGAGCATGGTGCTCCCAGAAGGTCCTACATATTGGGCATTGTCCCGTCCTCCAAAGCATGGCCCTGGAGACTAGCACCCCACAATCCTTACATGTGACTACCTTGCCACTCGCTCTATGCTCCTTTCTAGCCTGCTAAGTACTTATAAAACTGTTCGAGTTACTCAGTAATGTGTGGACATAGACTGCCTGCCATACAACCTTATCCTATATCAGTAGAAGTGAACATTTTTTTTTTTTATTTTAGTCTTTGGTAACTGGGTAAGGCCCACTAAGCACAAGTGCCTGTTTTCAGGGGCGACCTTGGAGCACTGGAAGGTTAAGTGACTTGCTCAGAGTCACACAGTATGCAAGTGGAGGTTGTGAGAATCAAACCCAGGTCTTGTCTGCTGGATGTATCAAGCTCGTTCACACCTCGTTCCTCTAACCTCTAGGCTATACTGCCAGCCCACATTAACAGTATTAGCATTTACACACCTGGCTTGTCAGTTAGAACTGCACAAGTACAACCTAAAAAAGAAAAGGTAAAAACAGAGAATAATTAAATATAAGAATTGAACAGTAAAATTTACATTTAGAACACTCAGAGGTAGGAGCATACTTGCAAGAAGAGCAGTGTAAATGCGATAGAAAAAACAAAGGCCAAATTATTTTTGTGCCTCTTCCCCAATTAAACGTATACACGATAAAGCCTGAAATCCAGTGCAAAGCATCATGGGTAGCAGTTTACAGGTCCTTGCATAGGGCAGATTGACAGATGTTCACCAGGACCAAAAGCTGCCTGCAAAATAAGGTAAACAGATCACATTACTTCTTTTTCATTAAATAAATGTCTTTCTGTTCCAGCTGCCCAGTGCAGCAGCAGCAGCGCTACCGCTTGCAACACTGACGACCCAGGTTCAGGAGCGAGCCTGAGTCATCAGAGAACCAGCAGGGGTAGGTGAGCAGAATGTCCTAGAGGATGCTCTCCACCTCGGGGTGGGAGGCAGACTGACTCCGCAGTGCTACTGCCTCCTGCAGGGTTTTAAATAAGCTGAAAAAATCTATTAGTAGTTTTATACGTGAAACTGCTAATCAGTTGTGAAAATGCATAGCATCTGACACAGACTGATTAGCAAAACCAACGGTGACCACAGGTGACACTGCAAGCGAAGCAGTAGATTCAGGGAGGATGCTGACATCCTCCAATGTGATACACACATCAGGAACTCTCTCAGCATCCTACAGGGGACTGAGCTAGAAAACAGAAGCTACAGGAGAACATCCGCCCCTCACTGTGTGCCCTCCACCACCAACTGTGGCACTCCCTGCTGAAGCACCTCCCAGTTTCCATTGACGGTAGAGCCTCCTCCCAGTAGTCAGACACTGAGAGGTAAGCTAGAGTGTCCAGGAGGAAAGATAAGTCCTGAGGAAGGCAGGTGGGGGGGCTGGGTGTATGGGTTGGACCGATGGGGGCCGGATGGCCATGGAAGGGGGGAAAAGCATATTAAATTGAAAAAATAAGTCTTTCTGAGGCCGCCCATGTTGATGTGTTGCTGTACCAGCGACCTAGGTTTGGGACTGAGGCTGAGAAATAGTACTGGACAGAGGGGGGAGGTCAGATCAAAGAGTGCCACTGTTGTCAATGCTTCCCTGACTGGAGTGGGTGGGTTCAGCTCCCGCAGAATCAGTGACTCCTGTGGAGGGCTGCAGAGGCATACCGCTGTCTACAAGGGAACACTGATGGAGCATTTTTTTTTTTTTTTTTAATATATTTAGTATTCTATTTTTTTCCAGCGTACCATCATAGCTTAGCCTCCTCCCAACCTGGACCCCCCTCCTCATCCCCAGGACTTACCTCCTAACTGAAATTACTCCCTGGATTACCCCCTAGGGTGGGTCCGCTGCACTGGAATGAACCCGCATAACGGGAGAAGGATTAAGGCAGAGGCACCTACCAGTATTGCCTCCCTGACTACCCCCCCCCCAGGGTGGCATGTGGAGTTGGCCCAGACATAGCAGACAACGGGATAGGTTGACAGCAGGAGTACCGTGGTGGGCGATCGGGGCCAGGAAGGCAGGGCATCATATATGGCGGCCGCTGATTTTTTTTTGGTCGAGTAATTTTTCCCCTTTTCCTGAAGGAGGTGTGGCATACAACGACACCAGCGTCCAGCATGCCTCCTGAGAAGTCCAGATGCCAGTCGCAGCAAAGCCCCCAGCCTCTGCTAGGGGTCTGACTTTCACCAGATATACAGCCCCATCCCTAGGACGGTCAATCCCCCCGGCCAGCCCTCCAAATTCCCAGGCCCGGTTCCAAACCCAGGACATTGGTGTTGCAGACAGATGCCACTGCATGGAGCATGGTTTTCAGAGTAGCACTGCACAGCACTAGATGAAGCAGGGATACAGAGAAAGAAAAAATTGCTATGCTGATGAAGGTCCCCACTCCAACACTTCTGTAACCTCACATAAATGATCGATGATGGGGTTGTGAGGTCTCTGCCATGGAGTGGGATGGGAGGATAATCTGATCTATGTCCCAGTGCAAGGTGGCCAGAACAGCTCCAGTGGTGTTAAGCTTAATGGGAAAAAATGTATTTCCATTTCCTGGGGTAGTTTACATTTCAAGAGATTTGTGCCCTTTGGATATTGCCAGCTGTGGGATTTACAGTTTGATTAAGGTGGCCGCAGGGAGCTCAGAATAACCACTTTATCTGAGCTCAACTACTGGAGTGTTTGGATAGTATTTAGGGGGCAGGGTGGGGTTTTAATTCCCAGTTAGGCTGTATTTTTTTTTTTTTTTTTTTACACAAAAAATGTGTACTTTCAGTGCTTAGTGATGGCTAATATCCAGTCAAAAAACTGCCTTCCATGAGCTTTAAGGAGTTTCATCCTCACTCTGCTGTGGAGTGAAACCTCAACTGAGGTCAGAACAACACATATGCTGCAGTGACTTGCTCAGCTGGCTCAATTAAGGCCTTTAGGTACAGTAATGGTGCAAAATAGCATGGATAAGTACTTGTAAAGTGCACTGCACACACTGACACCACCAGATGTGGCTTGTAGCAGTCTATCTGAGCATCATGTAAATGAAGGCCTAGGAGACAGATGAATGTTACCCAACCTTCTTTACAGTACTGCAAATAAGTGTTCAAAGTTACAGTGCAGTCCATGCATACAGAAGCAAGGTGTCTCCAGTAAAATCAAAGCAGTATTTTTTTTTTTTTTTTTAACTTCCGGCTCACTTGCCTACATCCTTAATGCTTACTGTAACACATTATCCTTAGCTTAGTAACACTGCACAGGTCAACCCAAATCTGGGTGCTAGCAACAAGGAGAATTGTGGGCACACTCAAATGGGGTCATTATGAACTTCCTTGGAGCAGTTGGAACATTGTTATAAGCGTGTCTCTCCTCTGGTCAGTCTTGATCAACCCACAACATGGACAAGCAGGATACTAGCATATTAGTCATAATGGGGTGTTGCAATTTGCAACCCCCAGCTCTTTTTGGAACTATTGACCAATACCTACATTATCATTTGTGGGTTCTTAAACATGACTGCCTAGTTCCATTCAACAGGTTTTCTGTACTGTATACTGTATACTGTACCACCTGTGGCAGGTTCCAAGATCATTGCTATGCACATACCACCTACTGCAATGTCTCTTAGCAAGCCAGCAGAGCATAAACTAAGCCTCTATCTGAATGCATAACAAGAATTAGGAGCTCAGGAAATAAAGAGAAGTTTATGGACTGGCAGGCGGCACAAAAACTCCTAGGGGGAAAAATGCCAGCCTAACACCACCAAGGAAGACAAGCCGATGGATGAATGACTATCTTTGACACTTAAGCGTAAACTGTATTGGCAGTGTTGGATTTGCCAGAGGAATGATTTGTGGTCTTAGCAGCGTCGAGGGACAAACAAAATATTCAATTTATGGGACAGAGACTCTTCTCATTCCCCATTGTGGCTTTGTGTACCCAGGCCAAGGGTTAGGAGGTTCTTGTGGAGTTGTCATCAGCTTGCTGAGAAGGGTATCGCAGCCAATTTGTTCTTTCCAGCACATTTAAGATTTTCAAAAAGGTAAACCTTCTCCTTTTGTTGATGCCCAGGCAGTGGAAAGAGCTGTGGAATCATTGTCGTTTGGACATGTGGCTGATCCAGGAGATCTAGATATTCTTGCAGAACATATTTGAATCAGGACCTCAGTTTGCTGTATAATCTGTGAAGTCTGGTTATACTGGGGTCCTGCTGGAAGCATAGCTGGTTTTAGGCACCAGTGAACCCTGCGGTTGCTGGGGGCCCCCAACCAGAGAAGTTTACCTTTTTCCTTTTTAAACATTTTTTATTTTAATATATTTTTAAAACATCAGTAAAGGGCTGTGCAGATCCTTCTGATTATGTCTTGAAATACCTCAACAAGCTATGACCCAGACAGTATGAGGTGGATAGGCAGCAGTGGATGGGATGGAAAGAACAGCCCCAAGAACCAACACTGCTGTGTCCTCCTAAACATTTTTTTAAATACTACTGGTTATACTAAAGCTATACATAGAACCATAGAAATATAACATTTGCTGGCAGATAATGACTGCTTGGCCCACCTAGTCTGCCCATTTTTGCCTGCCTATAGTATCACCACAGATAAAATGTTGCACTTATGGGCTATAGTAAAACACATGGGCTAAAGGTGGGTCAAGCAGAGGGGCCCCATGACCTCAGTATTTCTGCTGGGGGCCCCAAAAACCCTAAAGCCGGCCCTGGCTGGAAGAGATGTTTTGAGTTAAACTGGACTATTATAAGTCAATGGCAGATAATGCAGAGGGCGAAGCAGTTTCTAGCTGGCTAATCTGTAAATACTTCCAACGGGGAGAGGGTTGGTTCATTACTATCCTTTTAGCTGGGCTGTAATATGTTCTTTTATTTTTAAAGAGCTACTGATACCTCAAAGAAAACTATAAAAAACGTAATAATTAGGTACAATGCTGCCTGCATTCCATATTATATATATATATAGGTAAATGGCTCCTCAACCCCTAACTATGGCAGCACTACCCTGCTACCATAATATATATATATATATATACACACACACACACACACAGCATTATTTATTACTAAGGAAATTTGCGTGAATGTATGATCTTTATCCCTTAGAGTTCTTTTAGAGTCCATCTGCCTCTATAGCTTACTCCCTACTTCAAGTCATAATCCTCTGTTGTGACATCACAATCTGTTGCCATCAGAGTAACTGTGATATCACAAGCAGTGCATTATGACCTCAGGTAAGGAGAAAGCAGCTGGAACAGATTAACTCTTCAGGAGCAAAGATCCTGTTTTCATACAGATGACATCAGTAATAAATAATGGGGAGGAGGAATACAGCACTAATGGGAAATACAAGCTGAACTGTGTCTGAATATTGGGTTTTGTTAAAGTTCTCCTGAACGTGTCACCAGTTCTTTAATGTTATTCTCCTCCTAGAGTGGAAGTTTGATTATCCTCTCTATTTCGATTATCAGATGTTACAGTATAGGGATTATCCTTTTTGCTAGTGTTATATAGTTTACTTTTAATTTCTATTTTTTTTTTTTTATGGCTACCCCCCAGATTATTTATAATAGGGGCACACAGTGCAGATCTGTGATATGCAAATAGAATTCTTATATGTCTTAATATAGATAATGTACTGTTGTTCCAGGGGTTATATACCCAACCATTTCGGCTTCCTGCAAGTGGGTGGGAATCATATTATGTGCTCCATGTTAGTATGTTGAGTGCGAGGTGATACCATTCTGATTCTCCACCACATCCATATTTCAGTATGAGTCAGTTATCTCCCGTGTGACATTCTCCTTTGTTTCAGAATGTTGTCTCTGTATGATCCCATTTTTCATAATTCAATAAAAAAGAAAGTTATAAAAACTTTGGACATTCTATTTTAAATCTCTCTCTCTGTGGTAATCATAGACTTTGCAATAGGGACATTTAGGTACGAAGAGGGGCTGCGATTAAGGACAGAAACATATCTTATCTAATATTAGTAATGTTTTTTTTTTTTGTGTGTATGATCTTTTTACCTCCCCTCAGTGTAAACTAGGGCAACGTTTGAAGATTAACTAGGTTCAAAAGTCTGATAGTTAAGTTCGACTTGTCAGAAGCTTGCTTTTGAATGCAGCTCTCTCATTGGGAACATAAATTATATACTGATCTTGAAAAAACATTGTTTAAAGGTGTGTGTGTGTGTGTATATATATCTATCTATCTATCTATATATATATATATATATATATATATATATATATATATATATCTATCTATCACACACATACACACACACACACACATATACATATACATATACATATATTACAAACAACATGTGTTTTGGGATAAATGTACTGATAAAAACTAGTATCCCAGTCAGGCAGTGAAGATATCAGTGATATCTCCATGTTCCTATACGTCATAGTGATATCTCCATGTTCCTATATGTCATACAAAGGAAAATGAAAGCATTTCACTTTCCATTGTGAGATGCTGTCTACAGTACGTGCACCCCCCCCCCCAAAACACACACATGCCTTTGCTATCTGGTTGATCCTGTTGTATTTTTTTTTATGTACCTAGGGAGGCAGTATAGCGCAGTGGTTTAAAGCTCTGTGCTGCAAATCTGGAGACCTGAGTTTGAATCCCACAGCCCCCACTTGCATACTGTGTGACCCTGAGCAAGTCACTTAACTTCCCAGTGCTCCCAGGTTGCACCTGTAAACAAGCTTTCGGCTTAGTGCGTTTCACCTGGTTAAACAATTGAAAAAAAAACAAAAAAAAAACATGCTTGATCCTGCCACTCTGCGCTTTGGTGAGCCTAATAATACTTTCACTTTCCCCCAGAAATGTAGCGTGACTGAGCGGTAGTAACAGACTCCCATAAAGTGCTCCCAGACCATCTCACTAAAGCCATCTGCATAACGCAAGTTAGAAAAAATCTGTCCCTTTGGTAATGTTCAGTGAATTTCTGCACAAGAAGCTGCCGACGGTACTGAAAATAGAGAGAGCGAGTCAGCAACTTCGGAACAGCTGAAGGTAGCATGAGCGCGCATTGCTATAGCAACAGACACTCACGCTTCCTTCAGCTGTTCTGAAGCTGCTGACTCGTTCTCTCTATTTTCAGTACAGTGAGCAGCTTCTTGTGCAGAAATTCACTGAACATTACCAAAGGGACAGATTTTTTCTAACTTACCTCACACAGATGGCTTAAGTGAATTGGTCTGGGAGCACATTATGGGAGTCTATTACTACCACTCGGTCACGCTACATTTCTGGGGGAAAGTGAAAGTATTATGAGACATACCAAAGCACAGAGTGGCATAACTAACCTGGTAAGTGTTTTTTTTTTTTTGTGTATGATCTTTTTACCTCCCCTCACACTCCAGCTTCCACCTCTCCTTCAGGTCCCCTAGTGCTTCCATGCCTCGGCTGTCCTCTTCTGGAGCTCTCACACACACACACACACACACACACACACACACACACACACACACACACACACACATCACAGCCGATCCCCGATTTGTCCCAGCGTATCCCTCACTGGCGGGTCCCCTCCTCTAAGGGAAGGCACGGGTACAGGAACCCGGCACACTGTTTTCCGTGGTCCGGAGGTGCTGCTGTGGTGGAGGATGCTCCCAGAGGTTCCGGGGAACATGGAGCACGGAGGCCGACATCCGGTGGCGCTGAAGCTATTTTCCGGCTTTCTGGTTGTCCCTCCTGCACCACTACATATAGTACCACCGGTCTCCACTGGGGCCACTATATGGTGATCCAACTGTTTTATGATGCGTCTTATTTTCAACTCCAAACCAGACAAGAAGTACAGAGCAAATAAAACAAATGTCTCTATACAGCATGAGGTACAGCATATGAGTTGAGGTAAACATCAGTATTACAAACAGAAATATAGTTCACAGTTAATAATTTGTAAATAAAAAAAAAAAGTTAAACATGCAGACATCAGGTATCAGTCTAGATTCTTAGAGGACTTGGCTGGTGAGAAGAAATACAGTGATGTTTATTTATGCCACATAAAACCTTTTAGGCAGAGCCTATTTACAAAGGAAAAGCTAGAAAAGATGACCACTTGGCCGATGTTGAACAATAAGCCTGCCTATTCCTGCACTGAAATGTAATTTTCTTCACCTGGTGTATATATCATTAATTTGTTCAAGCCATTCAAGGATTGCCAGAGGTCCTTTACTTAGCCAGCAGTAACAGACTACAGCACAATCACCATTAGTATAATATTAAGAGCTGGTGACACGTTCAGGTAAACTTTAACAAACATAATATTTAGACACAGTCCAGCTTGTATTTGCCATTAGTTCTGTGTTCGTCCTCCCCATTGTTTATTACTGAGGTCATTTGTATGAAAACAGGATTTCTGCTCCTGAAGAGTTCATCTATTCCTGCTGCTTTCTCCCTACCTGAAATCATGGAGCACTGCTTGTGACCTCACAGTTACTCCCATGGCAACAGACAGTGATGTCACAACAGAGAATTATGACTTGGAGTAGGGAGTAAGCTATAGAGGCAGATGAACTCAAAATAAACTCTAAGGGACAACGATCATATTCACACACATTTCCTTAGTAATAAATTATGGGGAGGAGAAATAGATAAAATATAAATGTAATGCAAGCTGAATTGTACCTAATAATTATGTTCTTTTAAAGTTTTCTTTGAGGCATCAGTAGCTCTTTAAATATTATGTTTTCCTTGTAGACAAGGCAGTTGAGCTCCCAGTATCAATATGCAAGATCTAGTGGACACTGTGTCCCAATAATTTGGTGAATATCTTCTGCGTGTTGCCAGAAACAATTCATCTTTAGATAAGTCCAGAAAAATAAGAGACTGCATAGCAAGGGGAGCACCTCGCCCTCTTCAACAAACCAGTTGGGTTGTATCAGAATACGTACAGTCAGGATGACTGACTAGCACCTCATTAGTCGCGTCTGGCGTACACTACAGACAGCCATTTTAATCCACGGTAACAGGTGGCTGTGTAAAGGCAGTCTAAGGCACCAGTTTTGGATTTCAGTTTTTGTCTGCAATAGTCAGATATCCATACTATGCGTGTATGGTATAAGTGGAGACTACTGTATCTGGCTTCAGTAACCAGTCTTTTAAAGAAGAAAAAAAAACAGACCACACACTTCTTTATTTATTTATTTATTTATTGAAATGTTTCACCAGGAGGGCACACTGAACAACAAGTTGCTCATATCATGGTGTGACCTTCAAAGCATATTCCCTTCAAGAAGGGAAAATGAGTGACTATATACAGTTGTGAACTAATTTGGTACCACTGCTTGTGGAACCCTCGGAATCCCGTGTGTTCTTAAATTTTAATGAAGCTGCCAGCTGTCACCTCTGGGTTAACGTCTGAGAGGTCCAGCTGCCATGTGCCATGTGCCCTGCTGCATGTGCAGGGGGGAGGGGGGATCTGATGTACTTCCTATATATCTACCACTTTGGTGAGAATCAGTTAGATTGTTTTTTCTTCATTTTTGAGGGTTGGGAGGAGAGCCACGAGTGAGACAGTTGTGAGGGATGTTCCTTTGTCTCATTCCTCTCATGCTGCCCTTGATCCTCTAGAAGCTTCAGTAAAGTGATGGCAGCAATTGGAATTTGTTCAGCTATCGACTGTCTGCAATCAAGGGACGAACTATAGCTCTGGCTGTGATGAACTTGGACTTGGCCTGCTGAAGTTGGCCAGCATTGTGGCTGCATCCATGGACCGCCTGCAAGCATGAGAATGTTATCTACTATTTCTGTTTGAAAAATCCCCTAGAGCGGGAAGGAGGGCTTACATTGTCAGTAAATTAAGACATTAGCTTCAGCATCCCACTTGTGCTTAATATGTTGCGTGTTGTCAGGGTCTATAATTATAAATGCCTTGTAAAGTTAAGATATAATATGCTGAATCAGAGTTAAAATGAGATTTTTTTTTTTTTCAAATTGTTTTTATTTTTCTATTTTACAATTTATTTATCCAGGCTAGCCCAACTGGGATGCAGTATCTCATGTCCAGTGGGGTCTAGCCATTCCTACAGCTGGGTGGACTGGAGTACTGAGAGGTTAACTGACTTGCGCAAGGTCTCAAGGTGAGTACACTACTTGGCTCTAGCTGGGATTTAAACTAGTGATCTTCTGGGCCTCAAGCCAATGCCCTTTCCACTAGACCAAGAATACCAGCACCGTAAACCACCTCAAAGACTGGAGCTTTTGGTTGCTGTATTTAAACCCGGTGTGTGCAATGCTGTCCATGATGGTGGAGTTGAAGATCTGCTCATGGTGTGCTGTAGCTACCGTAGAGCATACAGTCCCAGTATTTCTCACCCTCTAACAACAAGCATTAATGACATTTATTCATCTTTTATTGATTAAATCAGGCGTGAAATCTTATCAAAAGAAAATCTTTTTTTTTTTTTTAAATATGGTCCATACAGTGACATTTATGAAGGAGAGACCAATCCAAAATGGCCAACTGACTTATAATCTTGATTCATTTTTGGGCTGATGGACCAAAAAAAAAAAAAAAAAAAACAACATGGGTATACCAGGGTTTTTCAGAACCCTCAACTCTGTTTCTTTCTAGATTGTTGTGTATTCCTGTATACAGCAATGAAGAAGTGATCTGGTTTGAGCTGTCCAATGGTATTTTCGCAAGTCTGGCAAAGCAAAACTCCCTTCATCCTTAGATAAGTACAGAGTCCTGCACCTAATACTAGGGAGCTGCCCTCCCCATACAAAAAGGAGAACTCTTCCTTCTAACATTTCAAACTGTTCCACTGAACAGAGACCAGAAGTGTCTGAAACCCATGGTAAGAGATCAGTTCATTTTTACTTCAGTCCAAGAAGTAAGGGGTAATGGTAACATTGCCCATCTGTCCGTGTCTTTTTCTGGTGTCCCAAAAAAGGGGAGAGTAATTCCTGTCAAATAAATCCTTTCTGCAAGTAAACTCGCAAATACTTGATAACAAGGACAATCCATTGTATGATATAAGTAGACGGAATATCTGTAGGAGGGTGACAATGCAATTCCATTACCTTAGGTTTAGAATCACTGGTTTAGATTTTTTTTTAAGAATATTTTGGCAACGACAGGCTCACGGGGCTAAAGCTTGTATCCAGGTGTTACCAGGAGCGCAGGGAGGTTATGTGACTTGCTCAGGGTCACATAGTATGCCAGTGGTGGTTGAATGAAAACCAAACTATTCCAAAGCAGCTAAAGCGGGCAACAGGGCAAAAGAGAGCTAGTCAGCTCAGAGTACATGTGAATCCATGTCTCACTAGTGATTCTACTTATCATAATTACAGTGGATTTTAGTTACTTTTGTTGAAAACTTATTACAAAGGGAAGAAGAAACTTTCCTTTGGAACAATTCTTTTCCTCCCACACCATGTTCAGTAGCCAATTTAAGTTAAACAGCAGCAAGTTAAACTTAAATACAAAGGTATTTTACCTAGTTTTGTTTACTGTTCTCTAGAAATGGCTACCCTGTTCTTGTTCTCCTCCAAATCTTACAAGTACTTTGTATATCTTTTACATGTTTTTCTTTTTCTGGAATGTATAACTTGTACTTTGTTTTTAGCGTCCATGTACTGTACGTGCACCTGTTGTTGGCACTTTATTTCTTACTGCTGTTTCACTCCCTGCTGTATTCCCCTCCCCCACGTCGCACTTGGAAACTAGTTCTGGCTCAGAGTGCCTATCCTGGGCACCAAAATTTTAAATAAATCATAAATAAAATGTATTATAACATTATCTGAAACCCTTCCTGCATTTTTTTTTTTTAAACATCTACCAAGGTGCAACCTGTTTTAAATCCTGCAGGGAATAATAACTGATTTGGTGCAGATACTCCTTATAGCCTCTATTATGTACTTACATACATATATACAGACGTGGCCAGGAAAAGCACAGAGAGCTGCAATAGCTCATATCCAGGTGTGTCCTGTGGGGGAGAAGGGGAACAAAGGACTGGAACAGTACAGAGTACTGCAAAAATATACAGCGATTGTAATACAATGTTCAAAAATATCACAAGAAGAAACTGTAGGTATCGTACATAAGCAGAAGATACCACAAGATGAAATATGTGCATTAGCAAATGAAGCCTTTTCTGAAATATAAATGGAGTGATGTGTTGTTTACGGACAGTTGTAAAGGTGTGTCCTACCCAACGTTATCAAGCTGCACATTTGTATGCATTACAGTCAGTTCCTTAAATATCTTTCAACCTTAAAAGGGTTCACAGTCACTTCTTTTTAAAAATTCAATGATTTTGATACATGTTCTTTTTTTTTTTTTTAATTTAACATAGAAACTTAGAAGTTGACGGCAGATAAGGACAGCAAAGCCCATCCAGTCAGCCCATTTCTTTTTCTACCTTATGACTGTGCCATTGACCTTTGCTCTGTCAATGGTCCATCTATTCATACTCATCTGTATTGCTCCCTTATGCCTATCCCATACCTGTTTGAAGCCCTGCACTGTATTCATATCCACCGCTTCCTGAGGTAGGCTGTTCCATGCATCCACCACCCTTTCTGTGAAAAATAACTTCCTCACATTACCCCTTAATCGGCCTCCCTCTAATCTCACGCTGTGTTCTCTTGTCCTGCTATTTTTCTTATATTGAAACATGTTAGACTCTTTCACCTTGTTAATGCCCTTAAGTTGTTTAAATGTTTTGATCATATCACCTCTCTCCCTCCTTTGCTCTAGGGTATACATATTGAGCTCCACTAATCTGTCCTCGTATGTTTTCTGATACAGTCCCTGCACCATTTTGGTTGCCCTTCTCTGGACTGCCTCAATTTGGTTAATGTCCTTGTGAAGGTGTGGCCTCCAGTACTGCACGCAGTACTCCAGATGGGGCCTAACCAGTGTCTTGAAAAGAGGGATTATTACCTCCCTCTTCTGACTTGTGATACTCTTACTAATACACCCCAACATCCCCCTAGCCTTACCTACTGCTTTAGTGGTCTGCTTGGATGATTTCAGGTCATCGGTGATGATGATGCCCTAGTCTCTTTCTTCCCTTGTGACTGTCAGCAACTCCCCTACCAGCTTATAGGTGGCTTCAGGGTTTCTCTTCCCTATGTGCATGATCTTGCACTTCTTTGTGTTAAACCCCAGCTGCCACTTTTCCGACCATTTTGCTAGTTTATCCAGATCTCTTCTCATTCTGCCCACCCCATCTGGATCATCTATTCTGTTGCAGATCTTGGCGTCGTCTGCAAACAGACAAACCTTACCCTCCAGTCCATCTACAATGTCACTGATGAAGATATTGAAGAGGACTGGCCCCAAGACTGATCCCCGAGGTACCCCACTTGTGACTTGCATCTCTTCTGACTGTGTACCATTTACCACCACTCTGTTTTCTGCACATCAACCAGTTTGCCACCCAGATGACCAGCTTCTGACCCACCCGAGCCTACCCAGCTTATTAATCAATCTTCTATGTGGAACAGTATCGAACGCTTTGCCAAAGTCAAGGTAGGCAACATCAACTGCTCCCCCTTGGTCCACCACTCTGGTTACCCAGTCAAAGAAATCTATAAGATTAGTTTGACAGGACCTTCCTTTTGTAAACGCACACTGTTTTGGATCCTGTGCACCAATGGATTCCAGGTGTTGCACTATCCTTTCCTTAAGGAGTGCCTCCATAATCTTGCCCACTACTGAGGTAAGAGTGACTGGTCTGTAGTTCCCTGTCTCCTCCCTGCTACCATTCTTGTGGAGCAGGATCACATGAGCCCTTCTCCAGTCTTCTGGGACCTCTCCTGTGCTCAGAAACTCACTAAACAGTTCTGATAATGGCACTGCTAGTGCCACCCTTAGCTTCTTTAGTACCCTGGGATATATGCCATCAGGTCCCTTTGCCTTGTCCACCCTGAGCTTATCTAGCTCTTGTAGGACCCTTTCTTTTGTGAAGGGACTAGTGCACACCTCCCTCCCTCTGTGTCCATGCTGCTGAGCTGTGGGCCCTGCCCTACCTTCTCTTCATTAAATACTGAGCAGAAGTATCTATTTAGGATAGATGCTTTTACATGGTCCTCATCCTCACATGCCCCTTTATCCCCCTTTTATCTTAGCAATACCCCCCTTTGGACTTTCTCCTTTCACTAATGTATCTATAGAAAGTCTTGTCATCTTCTTTTGCTGTTTGTGCTAGTGTTTCCTCGGTTTGGGCCTTTGCCTGCCTTACTGCCTTCCCTGCTTCCCTTAGGGAAGTTTGGTATGCCTCCCTATCTTCATCCTGCTGCGTTCCATTATATTTCCTGAAGGCCAGCCTTATTGACTCTGACCTTTTCTGCTACTGTTTTTGAGTACTAAAGTGGTTTCCTTCTTCTTTTGCATTTCCTTTTCTATCTAACACAATGGGATGTTGCTTCCAGTATTGCATCCTTAATGCTTGCCCACTTTGCCTGTACCCCCTCACCTGTATTTCTTTTGCCAGGGGTTAGCTTAACTCTGTTGGCCATCTTATCAAAGTCATCTCCTCAAAAGTCCCATATTTTTGCCTTGGAATGGGATGATTTAGTTCTAGTGGCCAAATTGAACCATACCATGTGATGGTCACTGGCCCCCAGGTGACCTTCTACAAGGAGATCTGAAATCCTTTCCCTGTTAGTCAGCACTAGATCTAGGATAGCCTTGTCTCTTGTGGATTGTTGTACCAGTTGTTTGAGGCCCTCCCCCTGCATGGAATCCACCATGTGTCTATTTCTGGCAGATGTTCCTGCTGGTATTGATCAGTCTATATTTGGCATGTTGAAGTCTCCCATTATCAGAACCTCCCCTTTAGCTGTCATGTTTTGTATATCTTCTAACAGTAATGTGTCTATGTCCTCCCCCAGTCTGGAGGCCTGTACACAACCCCCAGTTCAAATGGCTGTCCCATTTCCTGTTTCCAGGGTGACCCACAATTCTTATGGTTCCTTATGTGTATTCTGAATTTTTGTGGCTTTGATATTTTCATTGACATAAAGGGCCACTCCACCCCCCCCCCCTTTTGCACCTTGGTCTCTTCTGAACAGTACATAGCCAGGCACTGAAGTCTCCCAAGTGTGGTTACTGGTAAACCATGTCTCGCTAATGGCTACTATGTCCGGTTTAGCCTCTGTCATTATTGCCTGCAGGTCTGGGATCTTATTTGCCAGACTGTGAGCATTTGTGTATATGATTTTCCATTGGCCAAATGTTAGTTGTTGGGCAAGGTCTGGCGTTTCTGCTGTGCGTCGTATGGGGAGCCGGACCTTTTTCCTTACCTGGTGATGCAAATGAACCATAAACATGATGAACCCCTGTTTGACCACTAGCTGAGGGGGGAGGGGTGTTCTTCCCATTCGATGTATGGGGTGCTGCACCCCCTCCCCATTTGCTAGTTTAAATATTCTGCAAAGACATCAAACTTCTGCCCCAATGCACTGACTCCCTCTTTAGTCAGATGCAGTCCATCAAATTTAAAGAACTTTCGCTCCCAAAACTGTTGCCAGTTACCTACACATGTGTGTCCTTTTTCCTGGCACCAGCCCTTGAGTCACATGTTTAGCTCCCCTATCTCCCCTTCTCTGAACTTCTGTCCATCTGCCTCCCTCTCCCAGACTGGCAGGATCTCAGAGAAGGAGATGCCGGACGAAATGGATGATAGTTTGTCACCCAGCCTGCTCAGGTGTTCCTTGGTCTCCACAACTGACCGCCTGGCGAGATCATTAGTCCCTATGTGTACCAGGATGTCAATGTTTTCTTCTGCTTCCTGAACAGTTTTAGCAATGCGGTCAGTGTTTCTCCACGCCGATGTACCTGGGAGACATCTGACTATTACCCCATGCTGGAGATAGGTATCAACTCCCCGAATCATGGAGTCTCCTATGATCAGAAGTTTTTTGGATTTCCTTTTTGCTTTTTTTGTTTTGGTTCCTGTTTTGGGCGAGTATTGTTGTGCTACCTCCTGTGCTGCAGTGTCCTGCTCTGCAGTGTCCTCTGCCCCTTTGTTTGATTTCGGAGATGGAGGCAGATACCTGTTTGTAGTTTTTATATGGTTTGTGGAGGTGATATGTTGGAGAGCACCAAGTGATGGGGTAAATCTGCCAACCTCCCGGACCACCTACCCTCTGTGGTCGAGGTGCTTCTGTTGGATGTCGGGGAAATGGCAGGCAGTTCTTATAATATATTTCCTCTTGAATATGCAATTTGAGGTGCTCAATCTCTGCCCATGCTGCCTGGAGCTGAGCCCTAAGATCTCCAATGGCCCAGCATGTAGGACAGTGTCCTAAATAATGTAAAACTGCCCTTCTGAAAAGTGTTCCGCAGTGCCTGCAGTTAATGATATCCATTCCAAATAAGTTGTTGGGTTTATAACCTGGTCAGAGTAATTAGAAGGAAAAAAATGAAAGCAAAAGTTTAATTTTGTGTTTTGTTTGTTTTTGTATAACTTGTTGTAACAAGTTAAATTACTAGCTCCCCTGTAAATGAGGTCACTGTGTGGATACCTCTCTGATCTTCCCCTTCCTACTTTGCTATAGGAAATGTCATGACTGTGCTACCCTGTAAAAGGAGTGTAGTGTGGGGTGGTTGGGCCCTTCCCCTGCCGAAAAAGAACAACCATGGACGAAAGAAACAAGGAGGTAAGAGTAGAAACAATCAGCCAGCAACAAATGCAGTAGCCCTGAAAGCTTATCCTAATGATAGACAAAACTGTAAAATCTGTAAAGCACCACCTGTAATAATTTCACGGAAGATATACCCTGTAAGAAACACTTTGCTACAGAGAAAAATAAAGCAGTAACAGAAGATATACCTTGCAAAAGACAATTTGAATCAGAAGATTACAGCAGTAACCTGTAAGCACACACCTGTAGGCACACCCTGTAATAATGCAGCAGAATGTATACCCAGCAACAACAATTTGAATCAGAGAAAAATAAAGCAATAACATGTTAGCAACAAACAGTAACAATCCCTGTGAGTACAAAATAAAAATAACAACACACAGTAAATCTGCCTAGCCAAAAGAAGCCTTAATCCTTTTCCTTGCTCTGGTAAGGTTCTTTGCTCTGTCCTTTCAAGCAACCTAGAAGAAAAGAGCTCAGGTGAAGCTAGGTGCCTTGGCGAGCAAACCTAGTCTTCCTCCTAAAGTTTTTATTGAAGCACTTCTTAGACAAAAGTCATCAGTCAGAGACAAATACAGTTTCAAATCCTCATACCGCTAGACATTTTAAGGTACAAGAGAATACTCTGCACATCAACCTTTGGGATCCTACCAGAATCGCTCCAATTTGAATATTCAGGCAATACACAATTTGGTGCACTGTATGAACATTTCAGATATGCCCCATCAATTGTATCTAAAACGTCTGGATACGTACGCATGGTACAAGAGATTTTGGTATGATAACTGGAGATTGCTTAAGTACTGCACTGATGGTAACAGTGTAGCTACTGGTGAGGACCACATGCTGAAAAGCAGCCCACCTGTTTCTTCAGTTTAAAACTAGTATCCTTAAGGCTGATAATACAATAATAAAAAAAAAAAGACTGTTTAGACTACGCTCTAAGAATCTTCATCATTGTCTTTGCTCAAATCATATCCACATTGGTCTCCAAACATCCAGGCTAATCCAGAATTTTAAGGGACAGTATTTTCACAGAAAAATGTAAAAGGGTACCTTTATAAACAAAACAAAAAAAAAAAAAACACACACACAAAGATTAGGTTAAAAACAGCTGTTGTTGCCGACCCGTCGGCATAGCAGTAGGGCTACCGCTTGCCAGGCTGGTGACCCGAGTTCCAGACAAACTAGCGGATGAAGGTCAAGCATCTCACAGGATGCTCTCTTCCTCCAGGGAGGGAGAGAGGCAAGACTCACTGACATCCCCTCTGGATGGCTACAGGAGGGGGTACAGTGAAGGACGCTAGATGGGGAGAGGATGACACTGGGGATGTCGACAAGCAGCCTTACATAAGTACATCTGACAATGTCCGGTGGCAGTAACCTCAGGAAAGGAGGGGAATAGCAGAAAATCCCTTGTGTGGAATGACCAACATCACACAGCCTACAGGCACCTGCTGATTCAGGCACAGTCCCTCCAGTTGGCTGGAGGATTTAGATTCCCAAGGGGCTTGGAGAATGCAAGGAACAGCCCCATCATTGGGGGTAAGTCACAGAAGGCAACAGTAGCCCGATGGGTGTGGAAAGTTAAGCTCTGGGGGAAGGTAGAGTAACAGGGCTGGGGTGCGGGTGGTGGAGTGCTGAAGAGGAAGAATCTTTCATGGGTTCCAAGTGGTATCTGGAGCAAAAACAACAGCATTGAAAATAAAAGAAACAGCTGTTGCTGGATGAACTCAAAATAAAAGAAACATGCCCCGGACGCCACTTTCCTACATAACTGGATCCTCGAGTGACAAACCTTAACGCCTACATGTGCAGCACAGATACACGGGAGAGCCCAGTTTCAGGTGTGCTGGCAGAGTTGGGTGACATACACGAGGGCAAAGGATGTGGATATTATTCCATAAGTTTTCGCAATCTAATTGACTCTAGCCGTTTCTTTATTTTCATTTGAGCTTCAGACTAGCATTTGTGAAGTGCCCTCCCCCCTTTTTTCTTCTGGTTTACCTTTCCCTCTGACGGGGTCAGTTGAACTGGCACAGTGTTACTTCTGATGCTTCCACAGTACTGTGTAAGCCTGCTTGTGACTTGTGCCCTAGATGTTTATTTCTACTGGCAGTTTTTAACTGATGGCGTGAAGATGCCTGACATGCTGTTGGTTGTGCTACTGTACCTTCTTTTCCTCGATAAAAACTATATTTAACAAAAAAAGAAAAATGGAAGATTGCAGACTCCAATTCTACCAGAGTCAACAATTCGCACTGGGTGACCTTGAGCAAGTCAGTTGACCTCCCCATATTGCAGTTCACACTGCTACATAGTAGGGTACAAACAGCTGCATCTCAGTTGGCCACCCTTGGTAAAAAAAAAAAAATTAAAAATAAAAAATAAAAAAGTGAAAATCTGACAAAAAAGGAAAATCCCCCTTTTATGCCAGTTCTGTATGGTCTACTGAAACAATAGTGACCCCACAGAGCACATCTTGAAGTTTAAGTCCTTCGCAATTTGTATATTGTTCCTGTGTTATTGTTGTAAATGCTTTCAGAAAAAGGAAGCCAAGGTTTCCATGAAGACATGCTGAGCAGTCAGGTACAGAAGGTAAAGTTCAACTTTTCTGCAGCCTTTGAGGCAGCACCTCTCCGTTCATTGCAAACAGTGCAATGGCCCCCAATGAACTTTGAAATACCTTGCTGTTAGCTTTCAATCATAATTGTTTCCATGTTATTAAAAAGACTGAGAAAGGACTCACGAGCGTATCACATTCCTGGCTATTCTTTTACAATTATCACCGACAGTAACTTACAAAAGGGGTATCTGCTGTAACTTTAGGACATGAAGTAAACTGACAGCATTACATATACGTATCATATATATGTATATATATGTGTGTGTATATATATATATATATATATATATATATATATATATATACACACACACACACACACACACACACACACACACATATACATACATACACATACAAAACACACACAATAGGGGTGAAGGATAAAGGAGTGTGATAAAAACATGTATAGTATATGGTAGAACGCTGTTGAGCATGGAAATCCATGCTCCCAACAGCGTTGTTGTGCTTTCCTCAGTGCGTCACTATCTTGTTGTGCTGCACCGAGTACGTCACCGGTGCAGCACAACAAGATCGAATGCATTCACGCATGCGCAACTGAGCAGCCCACGGCGATGTGGAAGTCAGCGCGCTGCTACACATCCCGAAGTAAGCCTTACTTTAAGAGGTAGACTTGTTTGGGGAATCACAGAGCACCGATTATGCTTGCCCATACACTATAAAATATTGTTTATGAGCAAGCATACACAAACAAGGCAGTTGTTAGATCTCGAGGTTTCCACGGTAACAGACCTCTCGAGCTGTGCTTTCGGGGTCTCTGGTTACCATGGAAACCTCTCGATCACAACTGCCTTGTTGTGTATACTTGCTCATACACAATCCTCTATATCTTCACTGTGGTGACATCACCACAAGAGATATTTCATGTCGTGACATCACGACTAGATATATAAATGTACTCATGACATCACCACTGTGAGTGATATTTCACTGCTGCCTGCAGCCAACTCAATTACCAATGCAAAACATTCTCAGGTGTTTCCTATACTCTGACTCACTCCCAACCCATTGCTGTGATACTCTCACCTTGACTGCAGCCAGAATTCTAAAGCAGACAGCTTCACAGAACAGTTTCTTTCTCACTGCTGCCTGCAACCAACTCAATTACTATGGCAAAATATCATCACCTGATCCCCACATTCTATCTCCCTCCCAGCCCATTACTGTGATGCTCTCAGCTTGACTGCAGCCAGAATTCTAAAGCACACAGCTTGATAAAATGGTCTCTTTCGCACTGCTGCCTGAAGCTAGCTTACTTAGCACTGCAAAACACACACAGCTTTTCCCACAGAGTTTGTAACACTGCCAGCCCATTCAGAAAATCTCTCGCACAGAAACAACAAACACAAAAACAGCAACAGAACACAAAAGATCATAACAATACTTCTGAAACTCATTTCTCTATTGTATAAATAGAACACATGATGTGCCAATCATGTGTTATGGAAAATAATCTTCACTCCTGCATCGTGAGCTATGGATACTCACTCGTGCCTTCGGCACTTGTGAGTATCCAGAGCTCACTCTGCAGGAGTGAAGATATTTTACATATCACACTCCTGCCCATCATGTATCCCCTATTTATTTTTATATATATTATAGTGGCACGGTAGTGCCACTATAGTTAGGGTTGAGGAGCCATTTACATGTTAAACCCAAAATTTTGCACCTTAATAACTTTGCAACCGTTTGACAGATTTGCCTGAACTTTGGAATACACGATCAAGACTCATACACCTTGGGATCTGCCAAGTTTCGTACCAGTCAGATACACGGCTGCGGAGTTATTAAGCGTGATCTGCGCATGTGTTTACGCTTTTTCTGGAATTCTACGGTCTCGCCTACAGGTCGCACGGTTTGTGCGGCCGGCCCGAAATCTTCAGGGAACTTGCGGCCGGGGTCCCCAATGTGCCTTTTGAAGATTTCTTGAAAAAATAGTAAACGGTTCAGAAGTTATTCAAAAAACAATTTCCCATTATAAGTTAATGGAAAAAGTTAACAAAAAGTTCAACAGTGTTGCAAACACACTTTTTACTGTCGCAAATGGACCTTTTACTGTCGCAAATCCGCCATTTTGTTTTCAGTTAGTGATCACAAAAAATGCTTGGCATTTAAAATTGTGACCCTCTAGCAACCTGATTCTTTTTGTATTCACCTAGTTGGGCCCTGAGGATGCTAGCCATGTCTTTATTTTGGGGTAAAACACCCCACAAATATGTTTTTCAGATTTCTGGAAAAAGTACTTTTGCAAAGTAGTGTCGTAAGAATTTTTGCGAAAGCTTTCGCAAATTGCGACAGTACTTTTCTAGGCTGTGGGAAAATTACAGTAATTCTTTGGCACCCCACTGCAAAAGAAAGGTTTGGAGTTTTGGGCTGAAATTTGGAGGGAACGCAGCAGACATCTCACAGATGTGCCTTTCTGTGTTTTGTTGAAAAAATATTACATGGCGGCAAAGTTACAGTAGTCCAAAGTTGACACTTTTTCCCATAGGATAACATTATAGCGTATGACGCATGGCAGCAATCGTTTGGCGCCCTGCTGCAAAATAACGGTTTGGTCTTTTGGGCTGAAATGTTCAGGGAACATAGCCAACATCCCACAGATGTGCCTTTCAGTAGTTTGGTGAAAAAATATTACAGGGAGGCAAAGTTATGGCAGTCTGAACTTCTGTTTGTTTCCCATAGGATAACATTACGGCATTCGCCGCGCCGGCCCAAACTAGCCAGGAAAGTGATAATTCACATGACTTTCACATTTTTTTTCTATGTCGTACGGTTCCTGAGATACAGGCATTTTACTATTCTAAGTCCTCATTTTTCTGTTCCGAGAGTCATTATTTTGCATACATTCTTTGTACTCACTGTCTTTCTCTATACAGCTTTTGGGGAAAACCAGTCTGTGCGCTTACATTACTGTTACCATTACTGTTTCCACTTGCGGTTCCGTACCCGTTTCACTTACCATTCACGTTTACGCCACCATGTGCGTTACCCTTTGCGTTTTCATTGTTTTTAACATTTCTGTCTACAGTATTGTTTGTCTTTCTGTTTCGCTTTGCGTCACCATGCGCATTACGATTTGTGTTTGTAGGCACAATGTTACAAGACATCATGTGGCGGGAGCGCGGGGCCCGCTCATTATCATTCTCAAAAAGAAGGGAAATTAGAGGCAAAAAACTCTGTTTAATGCATCAGTTAGGGTTGTTCCACAGTGACAAAAGCGAGGAAATTCAATGTTAGGGTTGAAACCCCCTTTGCACCCCTCCAGCCCACCCCCCAACTGGAATCGGGGTGCGCGTTGGGGTCATCGGTCCTAACTCTCACCCCATTCTTCTATTCCTCAGCTTCTTTCCACATGTGATGGGGTGAGAGTTAGGGCCGACGACCCCAACGCTGCACTCCGATTCCAGTTGGGGGGGGGTTGGCTGGAGGGGTGCAAAGGGAGTTTCAACCCTAACATCGAATTTCCTCGCTTTTGTTGCTGTGGAACAACCCTAACTGATGCATTAAACAGAGTTTTTTTGTCTCATATACACATACATACACACACACACACACACACACACACACACACACACACACACACACACTGTATACCTCTTCTATATAATATTTGATTTGGGAGCGCCCCTGTTTTTTTTATCCCCTCCCCTTCCAAAATCTTCTGCTCATGTTGTAGCATCCTGCCTGGCTATGAGGGGAAGAGGCAAGTGGCGTCACTGCAAGAGTAAGTCCCAAGTCCCATTCATTAGTTAGTCGGGGGTGCTGCATGACATGAGGCAGGCCATCTCCCGCCAGACAGCTACAGCATCGTCACTGCCTCTCTACTATTTTGTTCCCTTTCTCCATTATGGTCAACACAGCCTTTTCTGCAACCATCTTTTGGCATCCAAACACATCCCTCCAATCCAATGACTCAGAGACCCCAGAATGCTGTACCACAAACTGATGCCCGTTATCCCCTCTCCTGAGGCTGGGCTCTGACATCAGATTCTAGTCATCAGCAATGCAGAGCAGAGACACCTGAAGTTGTCTCCAGTGGTAGAGAAAGAGAGAAGGCTCTTACTGTCTACCATTTTTGTATTTTCTCCTCTGGAACTCCCCACCCAGGAGGATGCAGGGATGCACCTGGTGCCAGCTACCAAACCAACGTTTGCATCTTCCCTCTTCCACACATGCTGTTCTGACTGAGCCAACAAATCACTGGTCACACACGTGGCAGTAGATCAGTTTGGTTTCTTTTACTGAACAGGTTACAATAGTCATAAAGAATACACACACAAGGTAAAAAGATACACAATTATTCATCTCACCAAGAGCACATCATCATCATAGCTCATAAATATTCCTATCTAATACGGAATATAAAAGCTCACTAGCTAATTTATGATTGAAAAGATTTTAGTATATTTTATGTCTGTATTCAGTAGAATTATATAAACAGTCCAATTCTTTATATTTTAGCAGCAACATTTCCTAAGGCATAAGCATACAAAACCTTCATAGAATTCAATATGCAATCGATTTTATCCATTATTGACTATCCTGTTAGTTTTTTCCTTCAATGGTTCTAACCATTTCGGCCCCAGGCTTCTTAATAAGTGGCATTCAAGCAACCTATGCATTACTGGGTCTTGTCCTTCATATCCGCATTTACACACGCATACATAAATGTTTTTGCATCCATAAGTGACAAACTACATATCTATGATCTGGATTTAGTACTAAATCTAAATAGGTTTCTTCTCCAAAAGACCTTTTAATTTTTCCGTAAAAGCCACATCATTTTAACTGGTCCAACCTACTCATGTCTTCATGGATAGCTGTATCTTCAATCGTTTACTTAATTTCAGCACATTGCATAGTCTCCTCTGCTGAACTTATCATTTTAACCCATCCTGTGCCGTGGACTGATATATCAGTCCAGAATTCCTATATATTCTAATTCTGTTGGCAGCCTAAGGGTTAATACTAACCAACCCCCCGTTTTTCATAATCTGACCTAATTTTGCAAACCATGCTAGTTTGGACTCATTTGGGGAAATAGCCCAACCAGCATTGGAAAGGGAGTCTCTGTGTCTCTGCTGAAGGGAATAAACAAGGTGAACTGTGGGAAACTATTCAGGAGGAGCACAGAGTCAAGAACCCGATGTCACAAGTGGAAATGGGGGGGTTAAAAGGATTCAAGAAAGTTCTGTTTTACGGAATGGGTTGTGGAACCATGGAACAGTCTGCTATCGGAGGTGGTGGGCACCAAGATTTTAAATGGTTTCAAGCATGGCTGGAACAAAGTGAAAGGTTTAGTGACATGGCTGGAACACAGTAAAGGGTTTAGTGGCATATCTGGAACACAGTGAAAAGTTTAGTGGTATGTCTGGAAAAAAGTGAAGGGTTTAGTGACATAGGCTGGAACAAAGTGAGGGGTTTAATGGCATGGCTGGAACAAAGTGAACAGTTTAGTGGCATGGCTTGAACAAAGAAGAGTTTAGTGGCATGGCTGGAACAAGGTGAAGGGTTTAGTGGCATGGCTGGAACAAAGTGAAGAGTTTAGTGGCATGGCTGGAACAAGGTGAAGGGTTTAGTGGCATGGCTGGAACACGGTGAAGGGTTTAGTGGCATGGCTGGAACACGGTGAAGGGTTTAGTGGCATGGCTGGAACACGGTGAAGGGTTTAGTGGCATGGCTGGAACAAGGTGAAGGGTTTAGTGGTTACTCAGGTTGGTAGCAGTTGGGAGGGTGGGGGAGGTGGGTACCAGGAAGGATAAAACTCTGTACGAACAAGAGTTCCAGGGGCACATAAGGAACTCTGGGCAGATTAGATGGACCTTTAGTCTTTTTCTGTCAGCTATGCCTACGTTTCTATGATTCATTCCCATTGTTTTACCAAAAAAGGATATTACTCCCTTTGTAGCTAAACAGCTGACTGACAAAATACCAGTATCCACTCGAAAGACTGCTGTGCTGGGGACACATTTGTACTTGTAGAAAGACCTAATGGTATTCTTAAGCAAAAATTCTGTCAGTTATTTAAAGTATCCAACTTTTCTAGCCCCAGGCCTCTATACCATGGCGTGACGTTTGCATTACAAGCATATTTCTGTGTTGTGAATGACTTATTTGCAAATGTTTCCCCAAACATTTCAATATCCACAGTGGCCGGTGAGGTCTTCTTTTTCATTTCACCGAAGTGGGACTCTCATGACCCTGTGCAGCTAAAATACCCCCCTAGTACCTAAAATCAGAGACTTTGTTGATGACCCTACCCTTTAATGACCCTTCGCTAACATATTTTGACTTTTAAAAAAAACAAAAAAAAACTTTTTTTTTATTTACATTCAAGAGTTCTTTTTTTTTTTTTTTACTTTCTGTTAAGCTGTCCAAACCCCTCTGCAGACCTTGTGCGGGTCGAGTTATAATGCTGCATTGTCTATGTTTAGTAAGATGGGATTATTTTGTCTATTAATTTGGGGGGGCATCAATATTAATACTCTCAATAATCATAATCATGTTACTGATATAAAGATAAAAAAAAATGGGGTGGGGGGGCAAAAAACACCTTTGTATGACTCCTGATTAGCCTGTAATTCAAGGGATAAGTTTCCTTTAAGCCTAACTATAACTCTTGCTCTGGCGTCAAAGTGTAGGAACTTCAATATTATTAACAACCACTTGGCTATCATATTGTTTTCCTAAAATGCTCCAGAGGATTGTTCTGTTGACTGAATCAAAAACGGCTTTAATATCTACAAAATCCACAAATAATGGTCATTTTTTAATTTTTGTGTGTTTACTGTATACTTTAAAACAAAACTACGGTCGATGGTGCCTCTGTCGCATCTAAACCCAGCCAGTGCTACACATAAAAATATTTTGTTCCTCTACTCACAGTTTGCCTAAGAGCTGGCATATATTTCACTATCTATACAGAGAAGTGCAACGGGTTTTTAGTTGCCAAGGTCACTCATGTGCAACCCCTGCAGCTGACTTCAGAGCATGGCTGCAGCAGTAGGAGATTCAACAGCCTGCAGTGCAAGTTAGCAATTTTATAAGCCCTGATCAGATGTTTGCCAGCAAATAGAAGAAGATCAGAGCATATAAAAACTAACACGCATCCCAAGCTATTGAATCTCCCACTGCTGCAGCCCTGCTCTGATGTCAGCTTCAGGGGATTCTGTGGTTTTGTAGTTACAGAAAATGTCAGCTTGGAAGTCAGTAGAATCAGCCTGATACAATCTACTGTACTGCAGTAAACGGTACATAGAACACATGTTTTGCACACAAAGTGAAACTGGGACCAGCTCAACATTTGAGTGTGGGGCTCTTGGTGCTGACTATTCAAAACTCAAAACTGCCAGCAAGCCACTTAGCCGCTAAGAATTTGGCACAGTGGCTTCATGGATTGAGTCAACTCATTTACCATTACAGTACTACAATACAATGACAAACTAACTAGGCAATTTTTTTTCCTTCATCATTCCTCAACAGCCAATGGTTGAAGCTGTCTTCCATTTTCAGTGTGGGTTGGGGTTTTAGCAGCCCTCTTGTTCGATTTGCAGCCCATACACTAATGCAGTTTCCCTTTTTGTTCTTACATTTTGGAGACCGCCACAGTACTTTTCTATTTATTTATAAATTTGCCCCTCAAGGTTGGGCCCTCCCCGCCCTCCTCCCATTCATCATCAACAGCCTGCTGCTTGTGCCCCCCCCCAAAGCAGACTCCCTCCTCTTACAAACCAAGCAAAATCTATGACTCCAGAAAACCAGGGAGATCTGCCATTCTTCAAATGGTCCAAGATTTCTCGTACTATGACTATCCCGACCTGAACCCACCAAGAAAGTGCACTCATGCTTACCGCACATGCAAGAACACCATGGCCTCCGTTCCCCTCTCTAGCATGTTTGTGCATTACATGTGGGCCACGGTGGGGAGGGGGGTAGCAGCAATCCTCCATCACTGTCCCTGGAGGAGAGCATTCCCCAGGATGCCTCATCTCCTGCTAACCCAACACAGCAGTCCAAGCTCAAAGGCATGAACCCTGTTCCCCCACATGGCAAATAGCAGTGCTGCTCTAGGCCACTGGGCCAGCCACACTAGGGTGCTGCCGTCTAACTACTTGCCCTTGTCCCATTTGTAGATGCCACTACTGGTTCATGCAATTGTGCAGGCTGTGTGTGGGTGTTGATGTGCGATATGGCCGCCACTACACATTCAGTCACTTCACTACCAGGCTAGCATTGCTTGTAAAGCACTTTGGGATACATTGTGTATGAAAAGTGCTATATAAATGCTGATTCTTCTGCTTCTTCACCATTAGTCCCATCAGGCTTTGAATGGCCTTTTTTGTTTTAGCCCACTCAAGGGTTATAGGCTAGCTCTCATGAAACACACATTTAAACCTCATTTGTTTTTAAGTCAAACTGTTTTATACCAATAGTTATTTAAAAACAGCAGCATTCAAACTTCATGTTCAAGTGCACAAAAGAACATTTCTGCTTGGACAGCAGAGGTTAAAGCATTGATTTTGTAGCATGCAAGCAATACGGCAATGCAGTTTTATCTAGCATTCAGCAGAACACAGAAAAATGTCAGAATGAATTTTGCTACCTTTATTTCATGGGGTCACAAATTCCTCTGTCACACAGTCGTCCATTGTCAATTTAGCTATATAAATTTGCTAGATATTTATGGTCTGTCAAGAAACTTGTAAAGGGGAAAACAGAGATTTTAATCTACAAAACACAGAAGTTTTTTCCTCTTGTTTTCCCGCAAAAGAGTTTAAAAAAAATATATATAAGCCACGATTTTGGGGGGCTCCCACAAAAATTGACTACTGTCATGTCAAAAATACACTGTCACCTTTTAAAGAATTAAGGTACAACCAGGGTTTGGGTTATGTAAGGAATAATCCATGGTTGGGAGTATGGCAATACTGTAATAGCCAAATGACATGAGTGGGTTGTGAGATCAGACATGCAACTGAGGGTCTTCAACTAGCCAGGAGATTAGGTTATTAGAGACCTGACACACACAGTGGATTAGAGCCTTGACGCACACACGGAATGTATTATTACACATATAACATTCATAACAAATGCAGGCCTGGTGGTGCTGAGGGTTGAGGCGCTGGACACCGGACCTTGCGCCATGCCGACAACCTGGGTTCGAGAGCGGACGCAGGTCATCAGGGGAGGAAAGGATTGAGCATCCTGAGGACTGCTCTTCTTTCCTGGGAGGGAGGGGGGAGTTAATCCCGCTGTCTGGCGACTCCCAATGCAGACTGGTGGCACCACTACAGTCGGGATTCCAGTACAGGGATTGGTTGTGGTGGTGCTCCTGTGGGCGTGCGTGGGAGGACACGCACATTGCACTGCCAGGCCAATGGCAGGACAGAAAACGGAAAAGACCAAGTTGCCTGGCAGGCGAAGGTGGGTCCAGTGGGACTGCCTCCACACAGAATACTGGGTCCTCCGGTTGGCTCCTGGTTCTCCCTCCGCTCCCTGGTTGCTCTACTGGATTATAGATAGTGCACCTGTAGGAGTTGGTAGTCCTGCCTTGGGGGACTCAGAGCTGGGGGGTCAAGTGGCCAGAGGAATGAGAGTGTAAGTGGGCCTAGACCAGGAAGCCAATCAGGGACTTCAGGTGTGCAGGAGAAGGCTGGATCCCGAGTGACCACTCAAGAGAGAGGCTCAGGCACCAGTGAGTAAGGGGGCATAAAAAGAGTTCACAAAAAAAAAAAAATCATAAAATGCTCAAAAGTGTTATAACATCAGTTAATGTAGCCCTAGAGGGACCATGAGGCACAAGGCAAAGTCAAGAGTCTTATGCCCCAATGGTTTTGAGGGTAACCTAACCGCTAGAGTACATTAATGATATTACAAAAACATTATTTTTTAAATTAATACTTTTATTTATTTATTTATTTAGTTAAACATCAGTTTAGAAACCTTTGAGCCAGAGGCTCATTTACAAAGGTACCTCGTCACAAAGAGGACATCAGAACAGTAGTACAAGGGACACAGTACTTACAAACAAAAAGTTACAGTTCAATTACAATTTTGTTACAATAGAAAACAATCTCCAACGAAGCAAAAGATAACAAAGGTGCAAAATTTATGGTCGGGGAGAGCTGGTGGGAGTAGAAGGAGGGAGATAGGGAGGAGGAATTAGTAGGAAAGGAAGGGGGGCCGCCAGTGAGCATTGTCAAACAGAGTATATATATATATATATATATATATATATATTTTTTACACTTGGCTAAGCGGCAGTTGCATTTGCGAGAGCTGAGCAGGAAGTTTCTGAGCCTGGGCTAAAGCAAGCTAAGGTTGAGTGAGTTTGAGACACTGGGGGAGGAGTTATACCAGTGGGGCTGCGGTAGGGAATGCCCTCTGACCTTGAGAGGTCCTGGCTCTCGGAATAACTAGGGTAGCTCTTGACGAGCTGCGCGTGATCAGGGTCGGTGCAGTATGGTGAATGGAGTTGGATAGGCCTATGGGGGATAGGCCACGCAGGGCTTTAAAGGTGAGCTGGCATGTCTGATACATGAGTCGCTCTTTCAGGTTGAGTAGGGTAGCCAGGGTGTACAGCTCACATGTGTGAGTGAGTCTGGGAGCACCAGTAATAAGTCTGCAGGCCTTATTAACTGTGAGGCAAACCTTGTTGAGGGCAGTCTGATCTGCTGAGCTATAGACTGGAAGGCCATAGTCAATGAGAGACATGACAGAGAGGTGACAGCCAGGCGGAGGGCATCAGGAGGGAGGCATTTCTTGTGCCGTAAAGAATGCCTAGCCGTGAGTTGGCTGACAGAATTTAGGCAGATATATGTCCATGGAATGAAAGTGCAGGGTCAAAGGTTATACCAAAATATTTATAGGACTGCACCTGGTCAATGACGAGATTGGGTGTGGAGTGGACAGCTAAGGGAAACTTGCTGTACTTATTTTGGGGGTGGGAGAAGAGCATCGTGTTTTCTTAAGGTTGATGATAAGTCGGTGCTCAGTGAACCAGGTAGCTGCAGAGTCAAAGACTAGTTGGAGGAGTTCTGTAGCAGCATGGGGTCATTGTGGGAGGCAACGAGAACAGCATCATCAGCATAGAGAAGCATCTTACCCGTACAACTGCTGGGTAGGGAGTTAAGAAAGAGTGAGAATAGTAGGGGTCCAAGAATTGAGCTCGGCACCCCAGGCAGATGGGGCATGTTTCAGAGAGTACCGTTGACTTTCACACATTGGGAGCGCTGGAGAGATAGCTGGTGCACCAGAAAACAGGTCCTGAGGCAAAGCCTATTAGGTCGAGGTGGAGAGCAAAGAGGATGCTAAACGGTATTGAATGCTTTAGACAGGTCAATGAATATAGCACCAGCCAGGGCACCAGAGTCCAAGGAGGCATGGAGGAAGTTGGAAAATTCCAGGAGTGCTGTATTGGTACTATGACCTGCTCTGAACCCGTGTTGTTCAGGGCAGAGAACATTGTACTTACAGAGGTAGTCAGAGACTTGGGATGCCACAATTTTCTCTAATGCCTTAGAGAGGGGGGGGGAGAGGATTAAGATGGGTCGGTAGTTACCCGGAAGAGTCCTGTCACCACCTTTATGGACAGGGGTAACTGTGGCAATCTTCCAGGCAGAGGGGAATTGTCCGAGACAGAGTGATTTGTTGAAAATACACGTAATAGGTGAGAGGACCTGATCCAGGACCTGACGTAAAAGGCAGGGATCAAGTGAGTCATTACCGATGGTGTTACCTTTTAGGGCTTTTAGCAAGTAAGGCCTAGCTTCTTGCATGGTGACACGACGCAGGTGGAAAGAGGGGCAGGCAATGGGTGGTGGTACAGATGGAGGAGGTGGACTGAAAAAGTTACCAGGAAGTACTGAGCTAAGGTCGGTAAAGGAGTTATTGAGGTGGGTGGCAATGAGGGCAGGGTCAGAGGAGACGGTACCATTGATGTTAAGAAGAGAAGGAGAGGGGGACTGGGAGTGACCATTCAGTTCCTTGATGTTGTCCCAGAAGCACCTGGGGTTCCCCCAGGAGGAGGTAAGAAGAGGCTTGGTAGTATTCCGCCTTTGCTGCGGATGGCCCAGGTGCACTGGTTGCGGGCAGCATGGGACTGCCTGTCAGCTGAGCAGGCCAGTAGCAACAGCAAGGTGCCAAAGATTGTCCGTTGCTTAAGTTGCCACAGTAGGGCAGGGGTGATCCAAGGGCATGTTTCACTTTGGACCTCCTAGCAGTTATGGGAGCAAAGATATCACAGGCAAAGTTGAAAGTGCTTACAAAGAAGGCCAGGGCCAAGTCAATGTTGGTTGCCCTCGTCAGAAAAGGACCAATCAGTGTGAACGAAGCGCTTAAGGCCTATGAGTCCCCAGGCCTAAGCCGCCTTAGAGGTGGTTTTGACCGGGGATGAGGGCCGGGGTTTCCCAGTTGAAAAGCACAGGGAGTGGTCACCGAGGCAGTCAGGAGGATTTGGATGTTGTGGATGCGGATTGGCCTGTTGGTGAGGACCACATCCAGGAGGGTGCTTGTCCCCCCCTAGGGTTTTTTCTAGTAGGCTGTGTGACCAGTTGAGTTAGGTCAATTGAATCGAAAGCCTCACGGTGGGAGGAGGACGAGGGGCAGAGCCAGTTTATATTCAAGTTGCCCACCAAGATTTGGTCCGACGAGTTGGGTAGGGAGGTGAGGTAGTCAATTAGTGGGCCCAGGGCCTGGGATTGGTTCTTGGGAGGTATGTAGGCTACAGTTAGGAATAATGGGCCTCTAGCTGGGTCAGGGGACAGCTTTAGAGTAAGTGCCTGGGCCTTATGGTCGAGGTCAGGCGGGGGGAGTGGTAGCCCCATGAGAGAATCCTTCAAATAGAAGACACAGCCCCCACCTCTCCTGCCGACACGGTCCACCCGGTGGAGAGTGTAGCCGGGGAGAGAGACATGAGAGTTAGGAGTGGAGGGAGACAGCCAGGTTTCAACCAGGGCAACAACATCAGGTTTTAAAGTTGAAATGCTCATTGCTGTGCTGTACATGAGGATTTACAGCAGTTAATCTACCCATTTAGAACGCGAGTCAGACAATCAGAATGGTCTGTATCACAGAAACATAGAAGCTGTCGGCAGATAAGGACCATACGGCCCACCTAGTCTGGCCATTTCTCTATTTGGTTTGGCAATCCCTACTCTTATCTGGACTGCCTTTCCCCCATTCTGCTGTACAACAGGGTGCCTTTATGCTTATCTCATGCACTTTTGAATTCCTGTACTGTTTTCGCATCCATCACCCTCTCTGTGAAAAAATACTTCCTAGCATTCCCTCTAAGCCTCCCTCCTTCTAGCCTCATGTTATGTCCACTTGTCCTTGTGCACTTTTGTCTCTGAAATATACTCCTCTCCTGTACCCTGTTTACTCTTCTAAGGTATTTGAAAGTCTCTATCATATCCCCTCTCTCCCTTCTCTCTTCCAGTGAACAGATATTTAGTTCCTTGAGTCTTTCCTCATAAGGCTTGTGGTGCAGTCCATGTATCATTTTTGTTGCACTTCTCTGGACTGCTTTCATTCTGTCTATGTCCTTCCTGAGATGTGGTCTCCAGAATTGGACACAGTATTCCAGATGAGGCCTCACCAGTGATCTATACAGTGGCATCACCACTTCACTCCTCCTACTGGTTATGCCCCTTCCTATGCACCCCAGAATTCTGTTTGCCTTCCCTACTGATTTTTCGCATTGTTCGGACAACTTCAGGTTATCAGACATGATAACCCCCAGGTCTCTCTCCTGACTTGTGGTGGCTAGAATCTGCCCCCATCCTGTATTCCTTTCTTGGGTTTCTGTGTCCCAGGTGCATTATCTTGCACTTCTTAGCATTGAAACCCAACTGCCAAACCCTCGACCATTCCTCAAGTAGTCTTAGGTCGTTTCTCATTTTATCTAGCCCCTCCTGTGTGATGACTCTGTTACAGATCTTGGTGTCATCTGCAAACTGGCATACTTTCCCCTCCAGTCCCTCTGTAATGTTGCTTATAAAGACATTGAATAGAACTGGACCCAGGACCTATCCCTGTGGAACCCCGCTGGTCACCTTCCCCTCTTCTGATTTTATGCAATTTACTGCCACCCTCTGAGTCCTGTCTTTTAGCCAGTTACCAACCCATTTTACCACTTTAGAGCCCACACCCAGATTCCCCAATTTGTTAAGCAACCTTCTATGAGGAACGGTGTCAAAGGCCTTACTGAAATCCAGGTAGGCCACATCCACCACCCCTCCCTGATCCACCACCCTGGTCACCCAGTTAAAGAAATCGATAAGATTAGTCTGACAGGACCTACCCTCAGTGAACTCATGCTGCCTTGGGTCTTTTGCACCGCTTGACTCCAGGAACTTCACTGCCCTCTCCATAAGCAGGGACTCCATCAGCTTCCCCACCACTGAGGTCAGGCTTACAGATATGTAATTACCTACCTCCTCCCTACTTCCAGTCTTGTGCAGGGGGACCACCTCTGCCCTCCTCCGGTCCCCAGGTACCTCCCCTGTCTCTAGCGATTGGTTGAAGAGGGTTGTCAGCGGACCTGCTAGGACTTCCCAGAGTTCCTTCAACACTCTAGGGTGAATCCCATCTGGCCCCATTGCCTTGTCTGTCTTTACTTTTCCTAGTTCCTCCAAGACTCTATCCACCATAAATGGGCTGGTGTCCACCTCTCCCTGTACATCTTTCCTCATGAGTCTTGGCCCCTTCCCTGCCTCTTCCATGGTAAATACTGAGGAAAAATATTTGTTCAGTACCTCAGCTTTTTCAAGGTCGTCCTCCATCCATCCACCCTCTATCACTTCTTTAGCCTAAAAATACCATTTCTGGTCTTCTTTCTCTCACTAATATAATGGAAGAAGGTCTTGTCCCCCTTCTTAATAGCCTGTGCTATTCCTTCCTCCGTTCTTGCCTTAGCCTCTCTGACAGCTTTCCCAGCTTCTCTCTGCTTCTCCAGATATTTCATCTGTCTTCTTCTTTCTGTGTCTCTTTTTATTTCCTGAATGCCTTACTTTTTTCTCGGCTACTGACTTAGAGAACCACAGTGGCCGCTTCTTTCTTTTGCTTTTGCTATGCAACCTGACACATTGACGTGTCACTCCTGCTGTGGCTCTCTTGGGCCTAAGCCACTGTTCTTCAACCTCTCCCCCCCGTATCATCTGCTGCCAGGGAAATTTTGAGCTGTTCCCCCATCTCTATGAAGTTGGCCTTCAAGAAATCTAGGATCTTAATCTTTGAATGGCTTTCTTCTGCCGTGTTGACTCTAAACCACACAGTTCTGTGGTCACTGGTACCAAGGGGACTGCCCACCTCAACATCCATGATTCTGTCCCCATTTTTCAGCACTAAGTCCAGTACAGTCCCTCCCTTATAGGCTCAACTACCAGCTGCCTTAGGTTTGCCCCACACATGACAGACATGAGGTCCCTGCTCCTTGATGTACTTGCAGTCTGGGTATTCCAATCTGCATCCGGCATGTTGAAGTCACCCATTAGTGGTACTTCCCCTTGGGCTGCCATATTATGGATGGTTTCCACTAATACTAGATCTGTATCCTCCCCCTGTGCTGGAAGCCTGTAAACTACTCCAGCACAGATGGTTGTTTTGTTCACTGACTCTAGAGTGACCCACAATGCCTCTGCTTCTTCCCTGGATCCCTGAGCCTCCGTAGCTTTAATCCCTTCCTTTACATACATAGCAACCCCTCCTCACCTCTTCCCCTCCCTATCCTTTCTAAAAAGTGTATACCCTGGTATCATGCCATTGTTTTTAAATTCAACTTAATGTGTGTACCCTTGAAAGTAACAGCATCATTTCAATAACCTGAACAAACAGTTCAGATCTTTAGTATGGGTTAAGGACTACAAATGCAGGGTTTTAAATAATTGATTAGCAGTTTCTTTTCTTGGGACAATCCTAACTGTACAGAAAGTATTTATATAGGTTTTCTAGAAGTGTTATGTATGTTAAACACAGTGAGGCAAGTGCTATGCATTTTCACAATGTTTTAGAACTTTTACGAGCAAAACGCTAATCAATTTTTAGAGTTAAATAAAACCCTGAAATGGTTGTGTAAATAAAAAAAAAAAACTCATAACTGCAAAGAAAACAGAAGGTAGAGCTGTGCACAGGGCTGATTTTAGCATTTGTACTCGTGGCTCTGGTATTTGTATTTTCTTACATTTCAAACTTGTTTCTGTTGTTAACGACAACATCAGACCAAGGATTTGTGAGCATAACATACAGAATAAATGATGGGCAACTATGAGTTACAAGGGGGTTCTGGTGACATCATAAACCACAGGGGCAAAGCTTGTGTGGTTTGTAAAAGTCACCAGAACCCCAAGATGAAATTACATGCCTTGTCATTTATGGCTTAACTATTTTATTATAATAACTGGCTAATGTTTTTTTCCCCATAGGGAAGCCTAGTTATAATTCACCATTATAACTTGTGAGTTATAACAGCAAACACGTACCAGATTTCCCTTGATCCACTTATGCACCAGCTGCCTCTCTTCCCTTCCTCTCTGCCTTTCCTTAGCACTAGACACTTCATCATCATTGGTACTCAGCATAAATTAACTTAAAAAAATAAATAACTAACTACTCTCTTTCTGGTATTAAGCTTAAGCTTTTTAAAAGAAATGAAAAAAAAATTAAATGTTTCCTTTAACCAGCCACTTCGACTGCAGACTGTGCTGAAACTCAACCAGACTGCAGCTCCATAAGGATGTGTTTTTATTTTATATGACTACTGTGGCAAAAAACGCTCCCCAGCAATTATGTAAAATAAAACATGGGATGGTATTATAGGTAAATCAGAGCTAAAGGGACATTAATGTGCATAGTGCTCACCAAAATGCATTCCTAAAGTCTACCCAATCGATGTAACGCATCTAATTTCTGTTTGAATATCTCCATTGTCTTACTTTCCACCACCTCCAATGGCAATGAGTTCCATATAGCAACAATTCTTTGGTACTACCATCTTTTTCTGTGCCAAGTTGTACATTGTTCCCCATGTAACTGATAGGGGCGTGCTCTAGTATTATGATTTTTGATTCTAAACTTTAAGCCTATTTTACTCCAGAGTTCATCTTCAGTTAAGGCTTTAAACAACAAGCACATATCCCCCTCATAATTTTCTGTATTCTAAAGTAAACAAACAGATTTAATGAATCTAGCCTTGCTGTACAGTTTTTACCCTGCATCCCTCTCTTCACTCGTGTAGCCCTTTTCTGTACCCCCTCCAGTCTATCCACATCTCCTCTTAAATAGGGTGACCAAACCTGGGCACCATATTCCATAAGGGGTCTCACCAGGGTGGAATACAAGGGCAACAATACATCATTATCCCTGCTTGAGATATTTCTCAATATACAATTTAATATCCCATTTGTCTTTTTGGTAACACTTTCACAATGTGTGGAAAAATGAAGATTGTTTGTAATCAAGATGCCTAGGTCTTTTTCCTCATCTACAGTTATTAGGATGATATCACCCAAGTAGTAGGTGGCATTTGTATTTTTGGATCCCAAATGCATCATGGCACATTTATCTGGATTTAAATATAATTTATAGGTTGAACACCATGTATTAATATAATTTAGTTCATGTTGTAATTTCAAGTGATCATTTGGATCCATTAACTCCAACCCTAATTGACAATCATCAGCAAATCTGGTGAGCCATACATTTCCTGGATGTTCCTCCAGTGTTGCCACATAGATATTAAAAAGGATCGGTCCCAACACCGAGCCCTGAGGCACTCCACTAGTGACCTCTGCCCAATCTGAGAAAGCTCCCCTTGTATTTACACGCTGCACCCTATTGGCCAACCAAGAGGCAATCCAAGATACCACACTGCAGTGCAGCCCAATCTTCTGAAGCCGCTCAATAAGTAGTTTATGAGGGAGCTTATCAAAAGTTTTTGTAAAATCCAAATAAACCACATCCAGAGCTCCCCCTCCATCCAAAACCCTGCTCACTCTGTCATAAAAGTGAAGCGTGTTAGTCTGACAGGAATACCCCTTCCTAAAACCATGCTGTGACTTCTCCAAGTTATTTTCTTGTAGATGTTTATTTATAAAGTCCTCAATTATGCCTTCCAGCAATTTCCCCAGGACACTAGTCAGACTCACTGGTCTATAATTTGATGGATCCTTTTTATTTCCATTTTTATAAAGAGGTATCACTGTAGCTTCCCTCCAGGTATCTAAAACCTTCCCTGTATCTAATGACTGTTAGAATAGGTGACTTAAAGGTGAGGCCACCTCAATGGCCAACTCCTTTAACATTCTGGGGTGATAGCCATCTGGTCCTGGAGATTTATTTGTTTTCAAAGCTGCCAACCTACTTTGAACATCTTGGGTTAATATTTTAATATGATTTCCCATAGTCTTATCCCCCTTTTTAAATTGGTAAATCCCGGTATTGTTTTCTTTAGTGAAGACTGATGAAAAATACTAATTTTGAATATTTGCCATTTCCGTATTTGTAGTTGCCATTTTCCCATTTCTCCCCTCCAATGGTCCTATTTTTGTCCACCCCTTTTAACTCATTTACATGTGCATAAAATGCTTTATAGTTCTCCTTTCTTTTTATTGCAATTTTCCTTTCATGCTCTCTCCTTGCTTTTGTTATTTCCTTCTTTATTTGAGTTTGTAATTGCCCATATTTAATCCAGCCCTCACCTTTTGCATTATTTTTAATATTTTTGTACATCTTATGTTTCTTTTTAATCATCCTTTTTATTTTAAAAATTTAGCTAACTCGGTGTAGTATCCTTTTTATTGTATTTCTTTTTTAATGGGATATGCTCTTTCACACACTGTCCTAACACTTTGTTCATAATTCCCCACTGTTCACGTACTGTTTTATTTACAAATTCCTCCTCCCAGTTCCATAATTGTAATCTTTCTCTAATAGCTCCAAATTCAGCCTTATTCCACACCAACGTTTTAGTACGTCCCTCTATTACTGGACTGCTTACAAGAAGGTCAAAGATAATCATGTTATGGTCACTATTTCCCAAGGGAACTAAAGTCCTACAATTTTCAGTACCCTCCTCCCAATTTGTTAAAACCAGATCTAATATATGTTTTTCTTTTGTTGCAGTGTGGACCATCTGCCTTAATCCTATCTGGCTGAAAATGTCCACATAATCTTTTTCTGTCTTGCTTTTCCCCAGTAAGGTATCCCAACTAATACCTGGGAGATTAAAATCCCCTAATAATATAATCCTATCAGCTAGATTTAGTTGTAATAGTTGTTGTTTTATCAAACAATCTGTTTAATAGTTTGTTGAAGGTGGTCTATACAGTATCCTTAATATTATTTTGGGTGAGCAATTTGGGGTAATTTTCACCCACAGTTGCTCCAATGAGTCAGATGTTCATTCTACCTGGATATCATCATGAATAAAAAGAACCACTCCCCCCCCCCTTTTTATATTCCCTAGATCTGAACAAGAGTTGATATCCCTTTATTTGATGTCCCCAGTTATCTTCCCAACCCCACCATGTTTCGGATACTGCACAGATTTTTACGTGGTGAGCATCCAGATAAAGTCTTAACTCATCCAATTTCTTTGGTAGACTCTTGGCATTTAATAATAAACAGGTCCAGTTATTATTTATCTGAATTGTTTTAACTTTTTGTTTTACGCCTATAAAAGGTTCCCCCTTCCCCCCATCTTTAAGTTTAAAGCTGAATCAGTAGTCTGTTTCAGTGACCTAGCCAGGTATCTCACTCCTACTTTGTAATGTAACCCATTACCTGCCAACAATCCATTTTCTTTAAATGTTTCTCAGTGTGCAATAAAACCGTATGGGTGGTGTGTTTAACTTGAATTTTATACACATTCTCAGTGTTGGATGCTTAAATAAACCCCTCAAGCTTCACTCTCAGGGTTTATGTAGCATCCAACAACTCGGGTGTGTGTAAATCTCGTTAAACACACCACCTCATGTATTATTCTATATTTAATTACTGGTCCTTGGTGTTTTATGTGTGGATAACCACACACACACACACACACACACACACACACACACACACACACTCTTTATAGTATAGTATTTCTGTAGGTGTTTTTCCTCCCTCTCCGACCCGAGGCCCCAGCACATGGCCATGTATGTGGAGGCACGCATGAACACCATGGTGCCAGCTCAACCCCTTCCACCAACACAACCCACCGGACCTCCACTCAGTGGGTGCGGAACTACGGGGGGGGGGGTCAACCCACCCCCACCATCCCCGGGAGAGGAGAGCTGCCTGCCATCTTGCTCAATCCTGCTTCTCCCTCCTCCCCCATGCCGGCACCCCAACGACCTGAGGTCATTCTCAAACCCAGGTCACCAGCGTAGTGTGAGGTAAGGTGTCCAGTGCCTCAACCCTCAGCATCACAGGGGCGTCTTAAGATAACCAGACTTTTAAATCATGTTACAACCACCTGGTTGATATTTTGTGTTACAACCGGGCAGCTGTAATCACTGCCTGTCAATCAAATCGGCTCTTCAGAAACCTCATTGGCCATTACACTGTCTGTGGGCAAGCCAAACATCTCGGCCATGGCGGCTCCGTTTCCCCACGGTATGCCCCCATACGATGACACCAACACAGCGACCTACATCGCTGGCAACAAAATCAACAGTTTGCTGACAGGTCACTGTGTTGGTGCACCTGAGACAGGGGCACACTGTCTCCTGGTCCTGCACCCCTCCCCGAATCAATTCCGACTCGAAGTCAATTATAGATAGTATGGGCAATGCAGGGGCAGAGCCCCCTGCATGGGGGGTTTGGAAGGCAAAGCCCACCAATGCAAAAACAGACCAGGAGATATTCGGGATTTATGTCAACTGTAACTTGCGGTCGACATAAAGCTTGTTGCTGTGATGCTGGTCGACGAAAGTGTTGTCGAACCTGCATCATAGAGCCTTTCCCCGATACCGTGCACCGCACTCATCATTTCCATCACACTCAAAAGAGGAACACATTGTAAGTTTTTTATATAGATCAGGTTGATCCTACCTTTGAAAGCACCTCCTCCTCCTCCTCACCTTCCTGAATGAGCTGCCAGTAAAAAACCCTGGGGGCAGAGAGAGCAAGACCAGAGGAAGGCAGCACTAAATATTACAGCATAAGTCACACCATGGCTGTTCCCTATACCAAAATTGGCAGTGTGGAGAAAAAAACAAAACAAAACAAAAAAAAAAAAACACAACTAAGGACCAGTAATTAAATAAAATAATATATGGCTGAGTGTGTGTAAAACAAGAATTTTACTCACATCCTCAGTGTGGGGTGCTTTTATAAACCCCTCGGGCTTTGCCCTCATGGTTTATGTAGCATCCCACACCTCAGGTGTGTGTAAAATTCTAGTTACACACACACACACACACACACACACACACACACACACACACACACACACACACATATTATTCTATATAGTCAAACACTGTTGATAAGGTTTAATACTATCACTTATGATTGAAAGGGTTTCGTTGTTAATAAACTGTGAATCAAACAGGCATGTTTACCTCAGAATGTTCTACAGTATGCAGAACATTGCAGACATTTTGACACAGGCATTCTAAAAAATTCATAATTCACAGTTCTGATATCACAACCGTGAATTAGGGATTTCTGATGTCACAGTTGTAAATTACAATACAAAAAGTGTATGGACTATGTGTGAATTACAAGGATTGACCAAGTATTATACATGCATTACAGCTATGTATTTCTTTGAAGAGTCTTACTGTGAGAGACATACTGAGCTGGTAACACCTCACATCCAGGAGTGTCCTGGGGGAAGAGGTAAGGGAACAAACAATCCTTTAGCTGTAGCAGCCATGTGTGTGTCACACCAGCCTTAGCACCGGTCTCGTAATATTTTACGTGGTGTAATACGAACATGTATATGTATATACATTGTAAAAAGTGCAGCGTATGTGAGCATTTGTCCTGAGCAGTGTTTGTACTGCACAGCTCTAATAGGAACAGAACACTGGCACCATGTGTTTTGCTGAATCATCCGACAGATCATTTGCAAGTTAAATAATGATTGTTAACATCTTAACCAATTTGCTTTAAAAACTATTTTTAACATGTAAGCAAACCTTTCACTGCACAAAGTCAAACAAATTTACTTAATGCTTGCAGAAAATGTTAAACCCAGTATTCTCAGGCACTTGTTGCCTAGGTTACAATCCAGCAGCACTCCTCTGTGGGAAGTTTCAAGTGTAAGAGTTACTTTACATTTAGCTTTCAACCCCAGACCATCTGATGATTTCCTTCTCACAAGTTCAACTCTGTTCATTTTTGTATACAGAAGGTACACACCTGTGGTCCCCGTCAATGCAGGGCAGGTGCAGGGCTGGGGTCCCTGCCAATGCAGGGCAGGTGCAGGGCCGGGGTCCCTGCCAATGCAGGGCAGGTGCAGGGCCGGGGTCCCTGCCAATGCAGGGCAGGTGCAGGGCCGGGATCCCTGCCAATGCAGGGCAGGTGTAGGGCCGGGGTCCCTGTCAATGCAGGGCGGGTAAAGGGCCGGGGTCCCTGTCAATGCAGGGCGGGTTAAGGGCCGGGGTCCCTGTCAATGCAGGGCGGGTAAAGGGCCGGGGTCCCTGTCAATGCAGGGCGGGTAAAGGGCCAAGGTCCCTGTCAATGCAGGGAATGCATATGGCTGGGGTCCCTGTCAATGTAGGGAAGGTGCAGGGCCAGGGTCACTTTCAGTGTAGGGAAGGTATAAGGCTGGGGTTACTGTCAATGCAGGGTGGGTAGAGGGCCGGGGTCCCTGTCAATGCAGGGTGGGTAAAGGGCCGGGGTCCCTGTCAATGCAGGGCAGGTATAGGGCCAAGATCCCTGTCAATGCAGGGCAGGTATAGGGCCAAGGTCCCTGTCAATGCAGGGCAGGTATAGGGCCAAGGTCCCTGTCAATGCAGGGCAGGTATAGGGCCAAGGTCCCTGTCAATGCAGGGCAGGTATAGGGCCAAGGTCCCTGTCAATGCAGGGAAGGTGTAGGGCCGGAGTCACTTTCAGTGTAGGGAAGGTATAGGGCTGGGGTTACTGTCAATGCAAGGAAGGAAAATGCCAGGGGTTACTTTCAGTGAGGGAAGGTTTACACCAGAGGTACATTTTAATGTAGGAATGTTATGCACCTGGGGTTAGTTTCAGTAAAGGGAATGCATATGCCTGGGGTCAGTTTCAAATAAGGGAAGGCATACACCTGGGGTCAGTTTTAAGCAAGGGAAGGTATACGCTTGGGGTGAGTTTTAAGTACAGGAAGATACATGTCTGGGGTCACTTTCAAATAAGGGAAGGCATATGCCAGGTGTCCGTTTCAATTCAGGGAAGATATATGCATGGCGTCAGTTTTCCTCCTTCGCCAGTGGCCTGAGGTCACAAGCAGGATCATTCCTGAGAATTCTTGATCACTGGTTGGCACCTAGTGAGGAGACTCTATAAACTTTCACAAGGGCCAGGGGCGAATCCAAGGCTAAATGTGCACATGATGTGGTTTCACAAAATTAAACAATACTGTCACTCCCTACCCTTTTGACATACCAGACATTCTGATATTTGTGAATCTCGTAACATTATCAAGATGCTCAAGTCTGAGGCATAGGAATTTGTTCTCCAGGACAACTACCACTGTGCCTGCTTCCAGAGCCATCCCCGCCAACCCAGTTTCAGCTTCTGCCTCCCCCAGTGCTCCCTCTATCTTATTCTCCACTGCAGTCAGTCTAGAGTTGAACCTTTCCACTTTCATGTCCAAATCTCAGACATCTTTGAGAACCTGGGCAAGAAAGGGTTCAGGTTCGCTGCCAAGGCTCTGCTGTGGCTCACCCCACATTCCACTGCTACACAGGCCTGCTGCTCCAGCCATCGCCTAGTTGCTGGTGCTGGCATTGCGATTTGCTTTGCTCATGATGTAGGCTATAGATCCACTCCAAAAATCACACTACACCTTTCTATACCGTCGATCTGCTTTCCATGACCCCATCAGAAACCTTGTGGATAGGCGAAGTGCTGGGTACTCTCTGCTGTGGTGAACTGAGAGGCTGCTACTGTTGTATTTTGCAGCAGATGACAATGAACTACTTTAAAATTATTTTTGAGCCTGAACTATTCTGTTGGGAGTGCAACATTTGGAGCATTTTGTTTTTTGGGCTAGCCGGCCTTGCTGCACCCCTCTGCACCTTACAGGAGTACACTAATCAACACTGGACTCCAGTTACCTTCCAAGTCAGTTTGGCATTTCATGTGTTTTTAAAACGTTACCGTCTTGCTGGCTCATCAGGGCAGTGGTAAGGTAACTGCTCACTGCGCCGGTGACCTGGGTTTGAGAATGAGCCAGGGTCATTGGGGGCTGGCCGGGGGAAGGGGCTCCAACATCCCAGAGGATACTCTCCTCCTTTGGGGAGGATGCTATACTCTGCTGCGATACTGCCACCTGGAGGGCCACAAGTGGTAGTGCAGCTAGAGGGCTGGCAGGTGGATGGGGACATCACTGACATTGGGGCAATGGCGTGCATTGCGTGTGCAGCCTATGACATCCTCGTCCGTAACATCCAAGGTGGCTTGGGCGATGCACTAGAGGAAAACCACCCCAGCTGTGGCAGAATGATTCTGGACTCTCCCCGCAGACTCCACACCCTCAACCATGGTGCCCCTCTCATGTCAAAGATGGATTACAATGAGTTGGGTGGCCCCCAGCCCTGACAAAGGAGCCCAGTCATGGGGGTAAGTCATAGGTGCAAGAGGAGGAGACAGGCAAGTCTCAGAGAAGCTGGGTAATGGAGCTGGAGAAGAACAGGAAAACAGGGGCCAGATGGAGTGATAGAGGCACGAATAAGAAGTTAAAAAAAGTAAATTAAAGTCTTCTGCCTGCTGGAATACAGACTGAGTACGGCTGATCGGTGAGGCTGCTAGATCTGCCCCCGAGTGTTTTTAGGTTAATCTGTAGGATTTGCATAGTGGTGCTACTGAGCCTGACAGAGCTTTCTGCCGAGTATGCGTGAGCTCATTACCAGCCACTGCAGATTGATGAGAGCTAAGATGACATCGCCAGTCTCCATTTTGAAATGTCTGGTCTGCAGCAGTTAGATTCCGCAGTGAGTTATGTAGGCTTTGCAATGTGCGTTTCTTCAGTTACTGATGTTTTGCAATGTTGGGATGTAGGAATTCTCTGAGCTCTATTTTGTAATTCTACTCTTGTAGGAATTTAGGGATTGCATGTAACGGAAAGTTTTTAGCTAACTTTCTTTTCTCTGTAGGATGGGGTGTCTATGTGTATTACTTTTATGAAATTGTATTTTTGTGTGAAGTTGGACTCTGCATGTAATGGAAACTTTTAGCTGGCTTTTCTTTAGGATGGGGTGGGGTGATTTTTCATGTAGCTGTATTTGATTTGCATAATGAATTTCTGACCCGATGTTGTATGAACAATTGGCATACAGAACTGCTCAGGCCCCATTTTGTAAAAATAATATATGCAGAACTACAAGTAAAATACTAGCTGAATGGTGCACAGCTTCCCAAAATTGCCAGAGCTCTCAGAAGCTCCGCAGATAACAGATGTTTGGAAGAAGTGCACATTTCAAAGTTTTTTTCTTCACCATAGCATTACTGCTCTCCTCAAATTTCAACACCAAGGGGTGAATATTAAAACAGAAGCACAAGTGCAGAGCAAATGTTTGTGCTATGTTTGCGCCCGACCTGGTGGCTGCTGTATTCATTTACTTGGATAGTGGGTGGCACTATTCGACTGAGTAGCAAACCGCATCAAGGCAATGCCAAGTGAAACTGCGCTGCCCCAACATGTATATAGCCCACAAGGAATAGCACTGCCCGAAATGGGAATGCGTCAAGGCCCATGTGGGCGATATTCAGTTACAACATGCAGATGAGCCCACTGGGCATACAAGGTGCCAAGGTGCCATTTGCATGTCCATTATCATCTCATTTGCATGGGGCACAACAGCCCTTAGAGACCCTCGCAGTATCTCCTGTAGTAACACAGGTCATCTATCCCTGGTGTCCAGCAGTACCTCCACCCTCAATTTCCTGTTGTAGAATAACACATATCACTGTTGTCTAGTGGTACTCCCTTCTCCCATCATTGAATAGTACAGTACATATATCCCAGGTATCTAGCGGTAACCCCCCCCCCCATATCACCTGTTCTACTGCAGCGAGTCATTCCCTGGTAGTTACATGAAGCAAAAGTGGAATAAAGTACTTTCATATTTTGAACTTTGGAGTCCTGAGTGACCAGATTCCTGTGGGTGCTTTTGTTGCTTCTGCATTCTCTGGTAGTGCAGCGGTTGCCACCTGAACAGCCTCTCTCACCAGACCCACCCACTGCAATCCCACCTCCCCATTCTTCCCGAACCCCGTGGCCGTGACTCCTGCCAGCTCAATATGGTAACCAGCACAGCCCTCCTCTCACTTCTGCAGCCCGACGCGGTATGAGCTGTCAGAGAGCGCACATACAGTATATGTACGTGTGCTCACTGACAGCTCATGTGGCCAGCCACGGAGGTGACAGAAGGGCTGTGTTGGTCATTGTGTTAGGCTGGCAGGAGCCATGGCTGCTGGGATGAGGGGAGATGGGATGGCAGTGGGTGGGTCAGGTGAGGGCCTGTTCTATGGGGGATAACCCTGGACCACCAGGGAATTACTCTCTACAGTAGAATACATGATGCAAGGGTACTACTAGACACCAAGGATATATGTACTGTATTATTCTACAACAGAAGCTCGGGGGTTGGGGGGTACCACTAGATAATAGGGATAAATGTAGTAGAAAACAGGAGATCGACGGAGGGGTACCACGAGACACCAGGGATATATGCATTATTCTACAGTGGGAGATCAGTGGGAGAGTACCGCTAAACACTAAGGACTAAAGGGGGTAATTATCTTGCCATCTTTTAAACCGATTACAGAATTACATATTTTTATGGTATATCAAGCAAGGGACATGCAGGCTACTGCAAGTTCTAAAATTTCTAAGTGGTATACCAATTATAAAAAAGGGCACTGATGTGAATTATATCTGCAATTACTCTTTCCACCAAAGATAAGAGGCTTATTAACTGGATGTCATCTGGAATGTATTGGGCTGAACACAATGGTGGCCAAATACAGTAATATGAAGAAAGATCATGAGGTGACTCGTTTATTGCAATTTAGGTCATATTAAAATATGACGTGGAACAAAGATTTACTATCTGCTATACTCAAAATGGAGAAATGTATACCTCTAAAGGGGCAAAAGAAATATATCAATATTCTCCACAAGACTGTCTTGAAAATTCTGTTAAATCCCCTTACAGTCAGTGATGCACTGATGTTTGCTAATTATACTGAAGCTGTGTTAAGATTTCAGGAAAAAGTCGCAGCAATATATGCATCTGAGTAATTTGGTAATGTCTGTGTGCATTATGTACTCTTACTTATTGTTTTTAATGTTGGTTAATTGTAATGACCTATGGTCGAAAATAAAATTATGAATGAAAGAATGAAAACACCAGGGATGTATGTACTGTATTATTCCATAGCAGAAGATCAGGGGGTACCACTAGATACCAGGGATATATGTATTATTCTACAACAGCAGATTGGGGGCCCCAGGGATATATGTATTATTCTACAACAGCAGATTGGAGGCACCACTGGACACCGGGGATATATGTATTATTCTACAATAGCAGATACAACTAGACACCAGTGAGTGATTTCATATCTAATATGGGTGACTGGGGGAAGGCAGCTGCAGTACAGTCACCTACCTTCGGGGAGTATGGGAGTGGGTTGCATGCCGTTAGGAGGTGATTTTCAGCGATGGTACACAACACCACTTTGGGGCTGTTTACTGCTGCCACAAACTTTTGAAGATACTTCTGCACTGGTGGACCCCCTCATTTGCATAAGCACAGTGATATTATAGCACTTTGGCACTGTGTGTTTGCACTGGCGCTCCCAGGGCTTCTGAATATGGGTTACCTGGGAGTGTCAGAGCAAACCTGGGTTAATGTACCCGCTAACCCTGTTAGCGGGTGCGCTACCCTTTGAATATTGTACCCTAGTAGTCTCATTTACTTTGGAGCTGGATTGTACTGCAAAATGATATAGTAGGACTACCAAAACAAAGGGCTGTTAAAAATCAATAGTAGTGGGCATATCTGATTACTGACCACACACAGTATCTTTTAATATCTCCAAGCAATCGGAAATCATCCTAGCGTCTGCATCCTCCTGTAACAGCAGCATTCCTAGCCATTCTCTGCCCCTTCAAAAAATGTCAAATAGGAAATGTAATGAGCCTTAGCAACTTAACAATTCTAGAATCTAAACCTGTTGCAAGACAATATCACAGAGGTCGAACATGTTATTTACATTCCAGTTGATGGATGATTGTGAATTGAAGCTTTATAATTATTGACCATCATTTTTATACATGGATAATCATAGTTTTATTCCACATTACAACTACCTGCTTGATATTTTGCATTATAACTGGGCAGTTGTAATTAACAGCTGTCAATCTAGCTCATGCTGCAATCAGCATGAGCTCACCACACTATTCCCAATACTGCCAATTCAGTTCCTCACAGAGAAATCAGCCAGACAAGTAAACGTTTCATTACCGAAGTAAACAAATCATAATACAAGTGTAGTCCTGACGAAAAAAAAAAAAAAGAAACATGAAATGACCTAACTGATCTGGGAAACCACAGGAAAACATCCTGACAGAACAAGAAAACAGAAACACTATCCAGAAAACGGCAAGTGACAATGTTTTTTTAAAACTTTTCTCACAGAAACAGGGGAGTCAGAGTTTGAAACCTTTACAATGACAAAGCTAGACACTATTCAAGCTAACTTCATTTATTTGGCCTAAAAAGAGCCGATGGTTCAGACTATGAACTGAGTACAGTGTGAGCGATAGCAGCAAGCATTGACCTGCACCTTACTAAACAAAACCCAATGTCCTACAAAATGATGACCAATAATTAAATAAAATAAAACATAGGTGGGCATGTATAAAACCAGAATTGTACACGCACATTTTCCTATTGTTCCTAATGGTGCGCACTGTTGTTTTCTGGTCGGCGTTTTCTCCCAACCTCATTTTGCCACACACCGTTTTGTGCGGTTTCAGCCTTGGCATCATGACCCTGTGCCTGCGAAAAGCAGTGCATTAACCTGGAAGCAGACATATCTCATTTTATTCCTCCCGCTACATCAAGAGCATGCGACCCCACTCATTGTTATTAGTTCTGCTGTCTGATTGGTAAATTTTTACACATGTGACCAACCAAACAGCAGGAGACTGGCTCTTGGGGATTACTAGTGATGTCACCGTCAGTGAAGTCACTATACTGCTGATGTATAGGGAGGAACAGAACTGACTTTTTCAGCCGTCAGGTAGAGTGCTGTTCCACACATCACACCTAGTACTGTAAAGCAAAAAGTTTAAGTAGCAAAATAGAAAAACAAAAAATAAATCTGGATAAGGAAATAATTGCTGACTACTTTTGAAAGTTACAATTAATTCCAAGCAGTACACTAGCAAGTTTTGTTCCTTTTTTGTTTTGTAACTATACCAGACTACCTGCTTATAGCTGTTACTGGGTATTATAAATATTGATAACCAATTTTATGTATTTATATTTAACGTTATTTGTTGTTGATACTTGGGTATCTGAGGAAATAGGCATGTTCCCATGAACTTTTATCTGATAATAAAAGATTAAACAAAAAAATCTAATGTTTTCACTTACAGTTTATAAAACTTCTGCACAACATACAATAAACATTAATCACAGATTAATGAGACAGAGAATGTGTAGTCATCCTTCCTCTGCTTCCTATAGAAAGAGAAGTCACCTTTATACATACGCATTTTTTTACAGCACCTTTTTGATATCGATGCCAACCAGAACACCACTGTTCCTCACATGACGCGTTCTTTCAAATTGTTCTGCATAGCTCAACTCTCTAAACAACTTCTGACTTGTGGAACTTAATTCTCAAGTCACAATTGCCAGGGAAAAGTGACAGCCATAAGTACTTTGCAACATGAGAACAGGGTTGCCAACATGGTCTATGTGCTTATAAAATGTCTAGGTGGAGGGATGAAGGCCACAAGGATAACGGCCCACATGCGCCATGCAGAACACATTGCGGACCTGACAATGTAAATTTAGAGGTATCGCTCAGATGCAGAAAGTCACAGCCTGCTGGCAGGCGGGGGGAACCACACTGGGGTGGATTGCTTCCAAAACTAACTGGAGGTAATGGTACTGGTAACGGGGGCACTGCTAAAGTTAGAAGAGCCAAGGGATGGCAATGAGAGATTTGGGGAAAGAATCAGGAGACAATGGATGGAACAGAATGCTGTTGGACAGCAAATGAGACTGTGACTGGTGGCTGCCACTGGACACTAGGGATTGCTTGGAACATGGTGAGTGGGGGTAGGATAGGCACTACTAACATGACAGTACACAGGAACACTGCTAACATCTTGGATTCAGTTAAGCCCCCCCAGGCCATGTTTAACTATAGCAGTTTTGAGTGGTAGCACCAGTACCGTAGGAAGGGTGGGGTGGGTGGTGCTCCCACCCTGGGTGCAAGCCTCTGAGGGGTGCAGTTTTCAAGTCTAAAGCTCACTTTTTAATTCACTTGCGCTGTCGCTTTAAAGTTGTTTTCTTATATATATTGGTTTTGTAATTACAACTGGCTGTCAGCAGGGGCGCATCTGTGGACCAAAGACCAGCAAGTCGGGGGGGGGGGTCACATGGTTGCGCTGTCTGCTGCAGACAATATAATCATGTGGTGGTGGTACAGAGAAAGAGAAACTGTGGGTGGGCCACCGCCGACCAACCCATTAGTATAAAAGGTACGGGTGGAGCGCCATGAGCGCATGGCACTAAGAGGCGGTTAAATAGAGGCTAGAGATACAGTAATTTGTTGAGACGAGACAGAAAGAGACTAGCAGCAAAAAACAGCGATAAACTATAGAGTGTAGAGAAGAGAGACGAGACAGAGAGATATTGGATTTGCGTAAGCACTGCACTACTGTCTTCTGTGATGTCTACAATGTAGTAGTCTGACTGGACTGCATTAAGTAAAAGCAACAGCAAGCATTTTTCATTTCCATCCACATCCATCCTGTGTGTGACCCGAAATTATTTTTTTTAAATGAGAACTTGTGTCATATTGTGTGTCAGTGAGATGAATTATGGTGTATGTGGCGGCAGTGGCACCAGGTGGAGGGTACTAGATTGGAAAAAATGCAAACTCAGGAAATCTGCTTTGAATTTGATTACTGGGCTGGCTCAGCTGACTGACTGGTGGGTGGCTGCTGTGTATTATTTCATGATCAAGGAGTGCGTTCAGTTCACTTTTGTGACCGTCCGTGTGAAAGAAGTTTTCATTTGTACTGTCCACGGTGAATTCTTTGCTCAGCATGTTGTTAAGCAAAGTTTTATAATCACACTCCCATACAGTGCTTAATTAAGAGTTTCATTTGGGAGGGACTGGGAGTGAAGAACAGAAGTCATTTCCTTCCTAAATTGGGCAGACTGCCGTGCCACGGGCTGCAGGGCACCATCCTCCCGCCCACATGTTATACGTTTTAATATTTCTCCTCCTCTTGACCCATCCCTTGCACTCCCATTCCATTGCCTCCCCATGTGTTCAATTATCCCCGGCCCACCCACACCAGTCTTGCTGTAGAAAATTAAGCATTGCCTTGATTTGGATGGAAGTCGTTAGTTGGCCTGCAGGCAGGCCTGGCTCTGGCTGCTCCAGTTACAGGGCAGGCAGCCTCCCGTGCTGCTTTCCTAATACTCCAGGCGGGTGGCTGTTGGCAGTGGGCCTTCTCATCTCAGTCCCAGGGCAGACAGAGCCTCCAGACCTGAGTCAGTTCTTCATTCTGACTCCACTGCCCTGACTCCCCCTCAACCAGGGACCCCTACTACTACTATGCTAGTACTCAGTACCTGCTAGGCTGCTACTGAATGAAGAATCAGCTGCAGCAGGCCAGACAGCCAGCACTGGGAAGTAGTACTTATAGGTATTGCAGTCAGTTGTATTTAAGATGAACATAGATGATATACAATACAATGAAATCAATCAAGATTTGTTTCTTCTTATTCAGTTAGCCTCCCTCTGCCACCTTAGCTGGCATCAGGCAAGTGTAAACTAGTACATTTTATTTGTTGGTTGATCAGCAAAAGAAAACTTCATTTTTCCCTGATAGAAGCTCAGCTGTATGTATGTATGTATGTATGTATGTAAAATGTTTCTTAGAACTGCTCTTCACAGCAAACATGCAGTGTGACTGCAAATGCACTGTTTTCCCTCCTGATTTACCAAATTATTATGTTATATTTTATAATTATAATGCATCTATTCATACTAGTAGCCTGTTGTGGAGTCTGGAAAGGCCAGAAGCAAGATGATTCAAATAAATGACAGCATATACATTACTCAATACTGTAAATATTGTGCTGTAATTTAATTTGAACCATCTTGCTTCTGCCTTCTGGCCTATCCAGAGTCTGTCCACACCAGACTATTATAGATGTATTATAACATAATAAACTGAAATCAGAAAAAACAGTACATGCTTGAATCTTTTGGAAAGTACACTTACAGTTAAGAGCAGATACAAGAAATATATATACTGTATATAGATTTTATACTGATAATATTTGAGCTGCCATGGTACAGAAAGGAAGATTTGAGAGGTAGAGGAGGGGTTCAGAAAAGATAGGATCCAACTCTGCAACTTCTTGGGTACAGTAAACAGAATAAATAAATTAGTATTATCATGGATAATACTTTTCAAACAATATAATAATCACTGCTCTCTTATTGTTTAACTTATATGTAAAATGCATATAAATTAAATCATAAGACTAGGAACACTGCAGCTCTGAGCATGCATAATCAAATTAAGCAGAAAGGCATGACCAGACCAGGGGTTAGATTACTAATCTGTTAATCACCCTAGGGGTGTCATGTGGCACGAGGCACAGCCAAGTGACGCTGTTTCCCATAGGGGTGATTAACTGACATTCTTATTCCTGAGAATGCCTTATTGCTATTACAGTATTTATAAAAATTGTTTCAAAAGAAGAGTGTTAAAAGAATACTTTCTGAATGTTTTCCTCATTTAGAGGGAACATTTTTAATAAAATAGTTATTCCATCAACGGTTTAAGAATGTTGGTTCAAAATCAGAATGTAGCATTCCTGTCATTCAGCAGTGCTGGAGGTGGATGGAATGCTGACAGGAAGGATCCGTGGGTGGTTGATGGCACTGTTGGTCAGCTAGTTGTCCACAAATATTACAGCTCACACTCTGATGCCAGCCAGCGTCTCACACACCTCAGATTGCATGGGAGCAACATTTTCCCTGAAATCAGGGGTAGGAAACATATGCCAAAACTATGTTTTACCTCATGAAAAACCCCAAAACTCACCACAGAGCATGTAAACCCCACAGGACTTCACCCCGGCTCTTTTCTGGGGGACTAAATTAGTCTCTTACCCACGGCACCAAAATGCCTTCCTACGGCTCTGGGTAGCACATTAGAGGAGCCACCAAGTTTCTATATATTGTGCCATGAGATGCCATCCTTGAATGTGACTGACAATCGGCACAGGGAGTATTTTGATGACAAATGGAATGCAAGAACGTACAGGCTAATAATAACAATCACTTTTTTAATTTTACAAAACTGCAATATTATTCTATTAATTTCCTGCGCACAGACATGCTATGTTAAAGGGACTTCGAATCAAGGTAAACCTAATTTCGCTGGGGTCCCTAAATCCCAATTTGCTGTAACGATCCTGAGCCCCGCCCCCCAGCACTCCCCCAACAAAGTGCTGTTCCTGGTTGATACAGCCCCCACCCGATTCCGATCACAAGCCCTCTCCTGCCCTGGTCCCTCCTCCCAGTGACAACACACACCCGGCTCCGTGCGCTCAGTCACTAGTCCCAGCTCCTCGAACTTTGTTTTCCGTCCGCTGCCTGCCATCCAACACTTCACACAACCTCCTCTCGCTTTCCCTTCTCGTCAACAAACCGACACGCTGGAGAGCGGCGGCCGAGACCGTGGCAGTCGTGTGACTCATTTCCAGCAAAGCCGAGAAAATATAAAATACAGCATTACTCACCGTCCGCCGCCTGAAGCGGAGGAGACGCGGCTTCTCCCTGAGTCTCCGCCATTGCTCCTGACGTCAGGCTTGGCGGCTTTACAGCGTGTAGCTGGAGCCGAGCCCCACCTAGTAGTAGGCGGACAGGTGACATCAAACCTGTCCGACATCTACAGGTGATCGCCGCCACTGCGCGCTGGCTCTGCCAGCGCCACACCCAGTGTGCAGGTGAGCAGCTGACACCTGACCGGCCGCAGGTCGCCAATATAGGCGAGCTGTGCGCTACACAGCTCAGCCGGAATGGAGACCAACCTAGCCGCCTAAAAATCTGAGACCTGAACAGCGACAGTGAATACAGATGAACTGTCCTTCAGAATACAACTGGACCAGAGCACTGGTGAAATCAGTGGCAGGCTCTACAGGTAAGCTGTGCTACACAGATGAGCTGGATCAGAGTTCTACCCAGCCTACAAGTGAAAGCACAGTGTCCAGCAGAGATGCAGATGAACTGAGATGCACAGTTCAGCTGGCCCAGTGTTCCACATAGAGCACAGGTGAGCTTACACTTCCCTGGCAGCCTGTGCATGAGTGCTTTGCTACACAGTTCATCCAGACCCCAGCCCCACACAGAGCACAAGTGAAATCAGACTTGATCCCCAACCTGTTCAGGTGAGCTGTACTATACTAATCAGTCAGACTAGTGCACAGGTGAACGGATTAGCAGCCACTGCAGGTGAGCTGTGTGACTCAGCTGGCCCCCAGTTCCACACAGAGTACAGGTGATGTCATACTTAACCAGCAGCCTGTACAAGTCAGCTGTCCTGCCCAACTCAGCTGGACTAGAGCCCATCCAGAGTGCAGGTGAGCTCATGCCTAATTGGCAGCCTATACAGGAAAGCTGTACTGCACAACTGTAATGATCAAGAGCCCCACCTAGTGTACATAGAAACATAGAATCTGTCAGCAGATAAGGACCACTTGCCCCCTTGTTAGAGGGACTGCAGCAGTGGGATATTCAGTAGCCTGCAGTGCATGTTAGAGTTTTTGTAAGCTCCAATCAGATATTTGCTGGTCCTACTATCTTCCCGGGGTTAATTACAATCCTCTGTGACTGTCATTAGCCCCAGACGGATAGCAGGACCAGCAAACAAAAGATCCGTGCTAATATAAACTCTGATTTGCAATGCAAGATATTAAAGCTCCCACTGCTGCAGTCCTGCCATGATGTCAGCTGCAGGGGATTCTGGGATTTGTAGTTACAGAAAATGTCAGCCTGCAAGTAAGCAAAATTAGTCTGATACAACCTACTACATAGCGAATAATGCCTGTGCCGGTGTGTGTTATGAGGATTTTTCACAGACCCAAGGTGTGTGATAGTCCATAAACCCTAAGAGCGAAGCTTGAGGGGTATATGGGTATAATTAATGGTCTCTCTTTCCCCCATAGGGAAACCATGGTATAATTTGCCATAATAAAGGACTGTTTATTACGGCAAACATGCGCACGGTTTCCCTCACTCTGCGCAGGTGCCCGCCACACTTCCTCTGTTCCCAACCGCTCTTTACCTGCCTTCTCCCCGAACAGCAAGGAAATACTGAATTGCTGCTTGGACTAGGTAGTATTTTTTTTGTTTGTTTTTTGTTTTAATGTACCACAACATTCTTTTTCAGATGCCCACAAAAATTCAAAAAACTTTGAAATAAAGAAAAGATGAACGTGACCGCGGACTGGACTGGCTGTGATCTAACAGAATCACGTACACAGCAACTTCGCTTTTATTTTATATAATTGCTGAGGGAAAAAGGAAAACCCAGCAATTATATAAAATAAAAATAAGAATGGTGTGTGTAAACTCCATAATTTACACACCCTCGGGGTTAGATACTTCATAAACTCCTCAAGCTTTGCTTATGTAACATCTAACCCCTCGGGTGTGTGTAAACTTCTCATTACACACACCACCCCTTACTTTTATAGAGAATACTGGCTGGGCACTTCACTGCAACCAGCCTGTGCTGCCATGACGGGTTCTGATTCCATTAGGACCTCAGGCGAAGCTCGAGAGGTCACACGTAATCAGATCCCCAAGGTGGCAGCACAGGCTGGTAGGGCACAGTTGCCCAGCCAATATATTTTATAGTGTATAGTGAATCTCCAACAAAAAAAAAATACTTCTATCACTTTTGAAAAAACCACTGCCGCCATCCTGTCAGGCAGTTTGCTGTTTGACTTCTGCAATGTGCACACAGCATTTTTTTCTTTTGTTAAAGTGCTGGCTCATGCGCTTTCAAAAACAGCCAAGATGCTGTTGTACCACAGCAGGGTAATAACTGCATTCCATGAACTTTGAACTGTGGTACAACACTTGGCCAGCAGTGGATTTCTATGCAGAACAACTAGTTACTATACACTATTTTTGTCACACACCCAGGGTATGTGAAAAATTCTCATAAAACAAACTTTGCATAGGCATTATTTTTTATAACTGGTCCAAGATTTCAAAGAGAACTGTATTTGTGCAAGCGCTTCCCTGAGCAGCTGCGATAGTCACACAAATATAGCATGCTCTCTGTCGCGCTTCAGTGAAGTGAGAGCATGAGGAGGAAAATGCTGTAATAACCTGCTGTCGAGTTATTGCAGAATTCTGCAGGTTATTATGGCATTTTATCAAGACTGGATATGCAGTCATTATAGGGGTGTGACAGGGGAAACTTGACCACTCTTGAGGACCAACCTTTTCTTAAATTTGTTGCAACAGTTCTTCTATTTCTTAGCCTAATCTATCCTTTACAATTTCATGTCCATAAGGTTGGCCCATCTATGGGCACCCCACCCCCATTTCTTGACTATGCTATAGTGTTCTCTTTAATTTTCCTTTTCCCTTTTAGGTCCTCATACAGGGAGGTTATTGTGGTGACCTCGGAGCTGATATAAAACAACAGACTGTGTTCCTCATTGTTGGATTTAGTATGCAGTAGCATTATGTCCTAAAATACCTTGATGTATATGCCTTATATGTATGAAACCTGTAAATGTTGAAGATAACCCGGCACTAGGTGATTTTGATAAAGGTAAAAAGTTACTAGGGGATTGTATTATAAAAATGAAGTTACCGGGGTAGAGATATCAGAAAACCCCCATTGTGTTATTTAAAATGCATCTAAATTATAGACTGTTTGAAAGGCCCTTTGGTGCCATACATTACTGCTTTAAGCTGAACCAGCCTAAAATTTCATGGCGATTTGCATATACATCCCATGATGCTTTGCATTATGGGGATATGTGTGATGTGTTTCTTTGAAACTTGGCTTTATTGCCGATACACTTTGGGGGTAACCCTTGCTTCAGTGTTTCTGCATTGAGGTTCTTTGTCTTTAGCTTGTTTTTGAGTTTTACTTTTTTGAGCTCCCCATCACCCAAACACACAAAACCAACATAGGGAATGAATTAATTTTCACTAAAGAGTTAGATCAGTAGGTGCTAAGTGCAGAGGAAGGACATGTATAGTCTGTTGCTGCAAACTGATGTATTGAAGAAGAGATCTGCCATTGCTTAAGGTTATCTCCTGTGTTTTAAATAAACATCACACAGAGATTGGGTGTTGAACCTGAAGTTCTGTGTCTGGTCCATCTGTTATCCCACAACCCCTCCTCAAGTGTGTCACCAGTTATTATACTACAGTAAACAGTAAGTAAAAAAGTGTTTTTGCATACACAACATGCAAACGTGGACCAGCCCCCAAAATGTTTTTGCGCACACAAAGTGCAAATGGGGACCAGCCCCACACTTAGGTGCAGAGTTCTTAGTGCTGACTGTTCCCCTTTAAAGAGTTGCTGACACCTCAAAGAAAACTCTGAAATTCATAATATTTATGTACAATTCAGCCAACATTTCCTAAATATTCTATAGATTTCTCCTCCCTGTTATTTATTACTGAGGAAATTTGAATGAACACATGATATTTATCTCTTAGAGTCCATCTGCCTCTGTAGCTTATTCCCTATTTCAAGTCATAATCCTCTGTTGTGACATCACAATCTTTTGCCATGGGAGTAACTGTGATGTCACAAACCATTTATTATGATCTTAGGTAGGGAGAAAGCAATTGGAATGGATGAACTCTTCAGGAGCAAAAATCCTGTTTTCATGCAAATTACCTCAGTAACAAATAATGGGGAGGAGAAATACAGCACTAATGTGAAATATAAGCAGAACTGAGTCTAAATATTATCTTTTGTTAAAATTCTGCTGAAGATGTCAGCTGCTGTTTAAGCTCATTTATTGTGTTTCTTTTTGCATGTGCCTGAAACACATTACTCTAGCCCCAAAAAACACTCAGGTGGCGCGGAGCCCACCCCAGTGTGCCAAAATGAATGCCCCTAAAAAGAAAACCTTCCTCCAAGGTTTTTTTAACCTTAGTAAAACAGAAAACGGTCCCTCATTGAGTCTGTGGCCCCTACCCCAACCTGCACCCACCCTCTGTATACCCTGCCTCCCCACACACACCCTCATCCCATACTTACCTCCGGAGCCAGGCGCGATGATCTTCGGTGGACTGGGAACACGTCTGCACTCTTCAAAGCCAACTACGAACTGGTATGCTGTATAATGGAATAAATGTTTTTTTTCCAACTTTGGTGCATATCTCGGCCATTTTGGGGAATTTTTTCACCAAATTTTCAACATGGAGTTCTTGGGACCCCACCTCATGAGCTCAGTAACTGTCATTTTGTTATTCAGTCCTGAAAGGTGATTTCACAGTCACTGCGTGGAACCACCTTTTGGGACCAAGTAATGAAACGAGAGTGTCACAGTTCATGAGGTAGCCCCCCAAAACCCTATGTTGAAAATTTGGTGAAAAAATTCCCAAAAATGACTGTTTTACAAGCGTGCATTACGCAGTTCCTACACACACTCATAACTTTGAGCATTTTTAATATTTTCACTCCAGATTTTCAACATTGCCATTTTACCACACCTTCTTATGAACAGTACAGCTGTCATTTTTCACAGCTCGCCTGAAATGTGTTTTTGCACATGTAGTGCACAATGGTGCGTTCGGTGTGTGAAATCAATGTTCAAGACAGATTACGAATATCACAGTGACACTACTCATGATGTAGGCCCCCAAAAATCCAATGTTGAAAATTTGGTGAAAACATTCCCCAAAATTACTGTTTACGAGTGTGCGTTGCGCAGTTCCTATGCACACTCGTAACTTCGAGCATTTTTAATATTTTCACTCCAGATTTTCAGCATTGCCATTTTACCACTCCTCCTTATGAACAGTACAACTGTCATTTTTCACATCTCACCTGAAATGTGTTTTTGCACATGTAGCGTACAGTGGCATGGTCGGTGTGCAAAATCAATGTTCGGGACAGATTAAGAAAATCTCAGTGACACTGTTCATGAGCAGAGGTCTTAAACTGGCTATGTTGAAAATTTGGTGACAAAAGTCTATAACATTACTGTGTTACGAGAGTGCACCCTCGGAAGTTCACAAATTCGTAATCTTTTCAGTCCAGATTTTCAACATTGGCATTTTTCCACACCTCCTTATGAACATTTTTCACACCCTGGCCGAAATGTGTTTTTGCAGTTCCGGTGCAGAATAGCACAGTCACTGTGGGAAATCAGTGTTCAGGATAGATTAAGAAAATCACAGTGACACAGTTCATGAGCGGAGGTCCCAAAATGCCTATGTTGAAAATCTGCTGTAAAAAATCCCAAAACTAATTACATTACGGGTGTGCATTGCGCAGTTTCTATGCACACTCGTGACTTTACCAGTTTTTTTTATATTTTCATTCCAGATTTTCAACATTGCCATTTTTTACACCTCCTCATGAACAGTACAGCTGTCATTTTTCACATCGTGTTCGAAATGTGTTTTCGCACCTGTGGCGCCAAATGGCACAGTCGCTGTGCAAAATCACCTTTTGACTCATGAACTGATAGTGTCACTGTTCATGCGGTGGCATCACAAAAAGCCGATGTTGAAAACTTGGAGTAAAAATATCAAGAAACGCCCAGGGCATTAGGGTTTTTGACCATAACGTCCTACCCTGTAGGGTCTGACAGGCGTCAGGGGTGTGACTTGAGATTGTCGACAGTAATGCTGATGCCATTCCACCCCCACCCTGCAGCCAGTGACAGGCATCAAGGTGCACCTTGGACTCTTTGGCCCCAGAGTTCATCCCATTCTCCAATACTGCACCCATTTCAGCATATGTCCTTATGGGATGAGGTGAGTAAAGCCTGAACACCCAAGGCACACCTCGACACTTGTCAGTGTCTGCAGGGTAGGGTGAGGTGAAATGTCATGACTGTTATGGACGACGACCCAAAGGCACACCCCAATGCCTGCCCATCTCTGCAGGGTGGGGGTGGGGTTGGCGTCAGTTCAATACTTCACTGCTATTCCTATACTGCATGGGCCCGATTCTCATAGGGGCCTGTGTCTGGCACAAGCTGCGGTAAACAGCAGCTTGTGCTAATGCCCAGTGCACCAGGGACCCTGCACCTGATTCAGGTACAGGAGGGGTCCCTGTGGCTAAGTCCCCATGCTTGCGCTGACCGGAATCCTGCGACAAACCCCTGGCACACCACACAGGTCTGCTGCAGCCCACCAGAGACTAACACAGGACCCCCGTCCCACCAGGTAATCGGCATATGGACCCAACCTGGTGAGCCGGTGTTCCCCCACCATGTTCAGTGCAGTTGGTGCCTGGCCACAGAGGTGAGTGGTGGGATGTGCCGGGCACTGGGGAGCAGTCGGGACTGGTGTACCGGGGAGTGGGCACCACCTGCTGGGGCATGGGTGGGCACTATACCACCATAGGTTGGTGCTACGGTAGCGCCGATGGGGCGGGCATCGGGGGAGCCGCTGCCAGTATGGGCAGCATCAGGATGGGGGAGTATCGACGTGGTACATATGTGGCATTGGGGTGCTGTGAGGGGTGCCGTTGGACCACTAGGATGGGGCCACACATACGAGGCCACACTCGGGGGGTGTATGGTGGGTGGACCATCATCCATGGAGTGCCGCACACAGGCATGTCACCTAGGGGAGAATGTCTAAGTCCTCTTACACCTGCCCTGGCTGGTCTAAGGGCATTTAGAATTTCTCTCACTGGGTGATGTCTGTGAATCACAGGATGCAGCTTGCATTGGCTGTAGTCCCTCTACCGCCATGCTGCAGTGCATTGCAGGGTGCAGGGCAGGTGCAAGCCCTATTTGGGACAGGTGGCCCGTGGTCGACGCAGGCCATTTTTGTGAATCGCATGGAAAGAGGTCATGGATGCAAGGTGCACCTTGCACCATATCTGTTCTGTGCAGGCACCTTGCGTCTAACGCAGGGCTTTGAGAATCGGGCCCCATCTGTCTAACTGCTGCACTTCCATTGCTAATGCCATCAAGCAACCATTCAACATTGACAAATGCTTGTGTAGTGAGCTCTGGCCCCTAAGATGCTCACAGGTGACCAGTGGGAAGCTCGTTAATTAGGAAGAGACTGCATCTCTCCTGTCTGCAGTGCAGTGTTAAGGGTTCAGCAAGCTCAGCCCAGGCTAATGTACAAAGACTTTATCACATTTCTTATGAGTCTTTCTTAAACATGTTTTATCTGTTTACAGGAGTGCACCTGATTTGAGACCAAAATCAAAAGCAAATATAGTAGCAGAGCCCCCCCCACACACACACACACACTCACCGAAAAGCTGCTTAAAAGCCTGTAATTCATTCAAATCAATTCCATTTTCTTACTTACTTGGGGTTCAATGCCAGCAAGTGTAAAATCATGTACCTAGGGCATAGGAACCCCGATGCTGTGTATAGGATGGGGAGAGGTACTGATACTCACTAGACATGAAAGGGTCCTTGAGGTTATTATATCAGAGGACCTCAAGATGGCAGTACAGTGTGACAAGGCTATGGGCAGGAGTCGGACAAATTGGATTCTGGGATGCATAAGGAGTGGCATCTCCAGTAGGAAGAGGAGGGATGTTGTGCTGCCATTGTAACACTCCCTGCTATACCCCCAGCTGGAGTACTGTGTCCAGTTTTAGAGTCCACACTTCAGAAGGGACATGAGGTGGAGGTTTTCCAGAGGAGTGCAATTAAAATGGTTCAGAATTTTCACAGGAATCCCTGCAAGGAAAGGCTGAAGAATCTCAACATGTACACTCTGGAAGAGGGGAGGAAAAAAGGTGACATGATCAAGACCTACAAAGTATCTCACAGGGGTATACGGGGTACAGTTGGGGAGTTTCCTTCAAATGAGGATGAGTACCCAAACCAATGAAGCTGGGGGGGAGTTCAGGAGAGATGTGAAGAAATAGTTCTTTACTGAAAGGGTGGTAGATGCCTTGAACAGACTGCCAGGAGAAGTGGTGCAGGCTAAAATGGTAGGGGGCATGAAGCATGCATGGGATAAACATAGGGGTATATTAGAAAAAGGGGAAGGAAGGGGTCAACGGAGATCAGTAGGGCTCTGGAGGTGGAGTAGGTTCAAATTCATTGCAGGAAAAATCCATTGAGCAAGCTCATTCACAAGGAGGTCCTGATGGATGCAGGCAGAATAAGACATGCAGTAACATATACAGGCGGGACTTACAAGTAGGTAGAGAACAGTTGGGCAGACTGGGTGGGCTGAGCGGTCCTTTTCTGCTGACAAATTCTATGTTTCTATGGTACCATGTGTTAATTCAGGTGCAGTGTTTATTTAAAGTTGGGCCTGCCATACAGATGTAAGGTACAGTAAATTACCAAATTAGATGCAGCCCACTTTCAGTACAATAAACGGAACCCCAGTGCTTCGGGAAGCCTTTACTCTTCATAAGGCTGCTTAAAGAGCTGGGGTGTTATTTGCAGTGTCCACACCAGTATGCTGATCTTAAAATCGACGCCACATCTGAATGAGTACTTGATTCTTGCTCACTCCATTTCTTCCCCACTTTGAAAGCTGCTTGTCCTGAGTTAGTTTTGGGCTGGCAGCGCCTCGCCTGTGTTGGAAGATGACCAATAAGTGGCACTGAAAGACATCAGACTTCACAGACTGTGAAGACAGCTGCTCACCCACCATCTTAGCAGGAAGAAGGCTGCAGTTGTGGCCACCGATGACTGTTGGGGTGTGGGGATGGGGGGACCAAAGGGAACAGACATAATGAGATAAAATCATAATAAAAATTGTGAGACCTTCATTAGCTTTCCAAAATGCTTTCCAGTAAAAGAACACTCTGTGAAGTTTTTCAAATGGTAACACAATCTGGTGAGCCCTCTGTCTGCCGTCTGACACCAGGCATCAACCAGCATAAAATTGCCTAAAGAAGGAAGTGTGGTCATGTGGTTACCGAAAAACTGGAGATTACAGATTTATAAGAACAAAAGAATATCACACACAAGCTGGCACATGTGCCTGTAGCAGCTGTCTCCTGCTTCTCAGTAGTTATATTTATACCCTTGAGGTACTTGAATGTTTCTATTATATCACCTCTTTCCCTCCTCTCTTCCAGTGAGTACACATTGAAGTCCCTTAACTTCTCCTCATAAGTCTTGTGTTGCAAGCTCTGTACCATCTCATTCGCCCTTCTCTGGACCATCTCCAGCCTGTTAATATCCTTAAGAAGGTGCAACCTCCAGAACTGCACACAGTACTTCATGTGAGGCCTGACCATGGTTTTATATAATGGCATCACTACTTCCCTCCTTATGCTGGTGATACCCCTGCCTATGCACCCCAGCATGTCACTGGCCCTCCCCGCTGCCTTACCACTTTAACATTTTCAGGTCATCTGAAATAAGAACCCCAGGTCCCTTTCCTTATTTGTGACTGTCAGCAACTCCCTTCCCCCATCCTGTAGCTTTCCCCAGGGTTTCTGTATCCCAAGTGCATAATTTTGCACTTTTTTGAATTAAACTTAAGTTGCCAGTCCTCAGACCATTTTTCAAGCTTCCCCAGGTCCCTCCTCATTTTCTCCACCCCCTCTGGGGTATCCAGTGTGTTACAGATCTTGGTATTGTCTGCAAACAGGCAGCCCTTTCCCTTCAGCAATGTCACTAATGAAGACATTGAACAGGACTGGCCCCAGGACCAATCCCTGCGGCACCCCACTGGTCACCCCCTCTCCCCAGACTACATCCTATTTACCACCACTCTCTGCCTCCTGTCTGTTAGCCAGTTTCTAATCCAGTTTACCTCCCATTTGCCCATGCCCAGCCTACCCAGCTAGTTTATCAGCCTCCTATGAGGGACAGTGTCAAAGGCTTTGCTGAAATCAAGGCAAGCGTTGTCCACTGCCCCACCCTGATTTACTTCCTTTGTCTCCCAGTCAAAGAGATCAGCCAGATTTGTCTGACATGATGTCCCCACTGTGAATCCATGTTGTCTATGATCCTGGGCTCCAATGGCTTCTAGATGCCCCACTATCCTTTCTTTAAGCAATGTCTCCATGATCTTCCCCACTACTGCGGTGAGGCTGACCAGCCTATAGTTCCCCGCCTCCTCCCTATTGCTGGATTTGTGTAGAGAGACCACATGTGCCCTCCTCCAATTCTCTGGTACCACCCCTGTGTTGAATGACTCGGTGAACATGGCTGCCAGAGGTACTTCTGTCTCCCTTCAGAGTTCTCCTGATATCCTTGGGTGTATGCCATCTGGTCGCATCGCTTTGCCCACCTTCAATTTAGTCACCTCCTGCAGGATTCTTTTGCCTGTGAATGGACTATTGTCCACCTCTTCACGCCTTTGCAACTGCTGTACTGCTGTGGCCCTTGCCCCTCCCCCTCTTCTGTGAATACTGAACAGAAAGACACAGTGGATGTCTTGGGGGGCACATGACAGTTCTTAGGCATGGTACTATCACTTCCAAATACCTAAACAGCACATATACGAAAGCAACACTTGGCATTGACAAATGCTTGTTTTCACTGTAGTCTATCGCAGTGGTATCAGTTAAAACTCCAGCCCACTCACCTGCTCCTGTTACCCTCTCTGCCTCCTGCCACCTCCCCAGCCTTGCCCTAAATGCCTTGGTTTGGCCCCTGGCTAAGTCTTCACTACCTGCCTACTGGCTGCACTCCCTCACCACCACCACTGCTGTTTCCTCTACCACGGGTTAGGCATAAACTCAGCTACAGGTCTCTTGTCTGTGTCAGTTTAGTAGCTGCACACTGCATATTGCCGACTTACTTTGCACTTGAGCAGGCGCCTTATTTTGAACTGTGACCACACTCTGCTTTTCTGTAACAATTTTATTTTCGTACATACTCATTTGTTTTTGTACCAAAATTAGTTACCAAATATTGCTGTACTGATTTGTTTGCGTATCCCCCCCGTAGCTGCTGGAGGTCTGACTCTGAACAAGCAAGAAGGAGACTACTGAGGAATACAGGAACTTCCTGTCCCAGAACAGGAAGAGGAGGAGCTTTAAGGGCACGGAGGCTGTGGGAAAGTAGGGAGAAAAAAATTAATAAATAAACAGAGAGAGGAAAGAGTAAGCATGCAAAACAACAGTTGAGGGGCCACAAATAAGACGTGATGGGAGTGGTGCAGTGCAGTGGCTGTGGAGCGGCAGTCTTCCGGGAGATGTTCTGGAGGATGCAGTGTTATCCCATCTGCAGGCACTCTCTTGACTGAGGGAGGAGGTTGCTCATCTCCAGGCTGAGTTGGCCAGGATTTGGAGGACCTTATCTCCCATCTAGGGACCACCAGGGCTGCCACCGGTGCCTCAGAGGTTGCCAAGAAAGAGGAGTGGTTGGACCTCAGTAGGTTCAGGGAGGGTGAGGGTGGTGGAACAGAGACACATCCCTCCAGTTGTACCTCTCCACAATTCGTACGCTATTCTGGCAGAGCATAGTTCCTCTTTGGAGGCACCTGCAGTGGAGACCAAGGAGGATGCTGGGAACCTTCACAAAGGAGACCCACAGGAGGGTGGCATGGGACCCCACAGGAGAAGGAAACAACTCCTGATGGGGGGACGCCATTGTTAGGAGGGTAGAACTGGGGGAGGGGGGGAGAGGGAGGGAGGTAATGTGCTTGCCTTGCATCATGGCTTGGAGGGACAGGGAGTGAATCCTCAGGATCATGGGGGAGGGAGCTAGATGTCATTGTCCTGCTAGGGACAAATGACCTGACTGAGAAAGGGATCAGAGCAGTGCAGGAGGAGTTTGTGGAGTTGGGGAGAAGCCTTAGACAAGTAGCATGCATGGTAACCTTCTCAGAGGTGCTGCCTGTCTATGGCATGGGTGAGGCTAGGGTGCTCTGCACAATGGGATTCAATCAGTGGTTGAAAAAATGGTGCAGATCTCAGGGTTTTGGGTTCATTGGGCACTGAGGGTCCACCTGGAGGGATGCAGGCCTATACTGGCATGATGGTCTGCATCTGTACAGGAGGGGAACCAGGATCCTAGGTGATAGGCTTAAATGCTTCATTGACAAGTATTTAAACTAGCCAAGGGGGGGAGACACTGAAAAAGAGCAGGGAAATCCTAGCCCCCCCCCAAAAAAAAAAATCAGGGTTGTTCATGAGGTAAACACCGAGATAGAGAAGTTGATAGGGAGAAGGGCAGGGATAAATGGAGAAAAAGGCAAAGGCAGTAAGGACAGGAATGGGGCAAAAAGGGGTAAGGCCATCAAAAATGGAGGGTAATGAGTGCCAGTGCCCATAGTCTAGGTAACACGCTCCCTGAACTTGTGGCCTTGATGGAAGAGGAACACCTGGATATTGTGGCAGTCACAGAAACATAGTACACAGAGAACCATGACTGGGATGTCAACATACCAGGGTACACAATCTACAGGAGGGACAGGGATAGTAAAAGAGGAGGAGGAGAAGTAGGTCTCTGCATAAGGGAAGGGATCAAAGCAATGGAACTAGAGGGTAAACAGGGAGGAGAGGAGGCACTGCGGGTCACCCTGGAGGATGGAAATGGCACCACAGTCCACACGGGGATTGTATAAGACCCCCGTCTCAGGGGGAGGAAATGGACAAGGAAATGATAGAAGGCATCCTTAGGATGGCAGAAAAAGGGGAGATATTGTTGATGGGGGACCTGAATATGCCAGATGTTAACTGGAGCACCTTTGCTGCAGCCACATCCAAGAGCAGGGTCATTCCCTACAGGGGGCATGCCTCAGACAGCTAGTGTTGGAATCCACTCGGGAGGAGCAGTCTTAGACCTGGTACTCTCAAATGGGGACAGAGAGAGGATCTCAGATCTAGAAGTGGGTAGCCATCTGGGAACAAGCGACCACCAAACAGTGTGGTTCACGATAAACACAGCAGCAGAGTCAAGCCATACAAAAATGAGGGTACTGGGCTTAAGGAGGGCTGACTTTGTCAAAATGGGAGAGTGCCTCAGAAAAGCACTAGCAAACAGGCAAGAAGGAGGGATGGAGAAACAATGGGGAAACATCACAACTGCCTTCACAGATGCAACAAGCCTTTGTGTGAAGCAAATAAACAAATCAAAATGAAAGAAAAAAACACTATGGTTGTCAAAAGAGGTGGCGGGTAAGGTTAGGAAGAAAAAGACAGCATTCAGGAAGTATAAGGAAACACAGAAGGAGCAGGACAGAGAACTGTACCAGCTAAAGCAGAAGGAAGTGAGGAAGGCAGTCAGAATAGCAAAGGCCCAAACCAAGGAAAAGATAGCCAACCAGGTTAAGAAGGGGGATAAGACCTTTTATAGGTACATTAGGGAGCAAAGAAAGACCAAGGGAGGGATAGTGAGGCTTAATAAAGGGGAGGGTAGGTGGGCAGAGAGGGACAGTGAAAAAGCAGGAATACTGAACGAATACTTCTGCTCAGTATTCACAAAAGAAGAGGAGGGTGAAGTACCTAATCCAATCGCTAGAAGCACTCTGTATAGTGGGGTCGATACCAGTCCTTTCATAGAAGAAATGGTGCTGAAAGTACTCCTAAAACTGAAAGTGGACAAAGCAATGGGACCTGACAGGATTCACCCCAGAATTCTAAAAGAACTAAGGGGAGACTTAGTGACACCACTGACTACTCTTTTTAACAAATTATGGGAGGATGGTGTGGTACCTGAGGACTGGAAGAGGGCGGATGTGATTCCCCTTCACAAAAGTGGGAGCAAAGCAGAGGCAGGAAACTACAGACCTGTTAGCTTGACCTCAGTGGTAGGGAAAATGATGTAATCACTTCTGAAAGAAAGAATTGTTGAGTACCTAGAGGCCAGCGGGGCACAGGACCCAAGGCAGCATGGATTCACAGCGGGAAGGTCATGTCAGACGAATCTAATAGATTTCTTTGACTGGGTGACCAAAGTAGTAGACCAGGGAGGGGCTGTGGACATGGCCTACCTAGACTTTAGCAAGGCATTTGACACAATCCCACATGAAAGATAAATAAACAAATTAGTCAGCCTGGGAGTGGGTACCAGGGTGGTAGCCTGGGTAAAAAATTGGCTGGACAACAGGACACAGAAGGTAATAGTAAACGGAGTCCACTCCGAAGAAATGGTGGTTACTAGTGGGGTACCGCAGGGTTCAGTACTGGGTCTGGTCCTTTTTAATGTTTTTATAAGTGACATTGCAGAGGGACTGGAAGGAAAAGTATGCCTCTTTGCAGATGACACAAAGATCTGCAACAGGGTTGATACACAAGGAGGGGGTGGAAAGGATGAGAAGGGACTTGGCAAGGTTGGAGGAATGGTCAAAAGTATGGCAGCTTATTGGAACCATCCATTACAGAACCTGACCCAAAATGGCTACCAGGACTCAATGAGTTAACAGCAACAAAAATGGAAAGGGTCCTGGGGGGTAGTCATAGCAGAAGACCTAAAGGTAAGCAAGCAATGTGAGAAGGCAGTAAGGATGGCAGGGGGGGATACTGGGATATATAGGGAGAGACATCACCAGTAGAAAACAGGAATTTGTTGTCCCTCTGTACAAACAGTTGGTGAGTCTCGAGTACTGTGTGCAGTTCTGGAGACCCCATCTCTGCAAGGACATAGATAGGTTGGAGGCAGTCCAGAGGAGGGCAACTAAGATGGTGCAGGGTCTGCAAGAGAAGCTATATGGAGAGAGACTAAAGGAATTTAATATGTATACCCTAGAGGAAAGGGAGAGGGGGACGTGATAGAAACTTTCAAGTACCTCAAGGTTAATCAACAAAGTCCAAGAGGGCAACATCTTTCAGAAAAAGAGATGTGCAAGAACAAGGAGACACAATTTGAAGACAGAGGGGGACGGCTCAGGGGCAATGTGAGGAAGTATTTTTTCACAGAAAGGGTAGTGGATGCATGGAATGGCCTTTCCGAAAAGGTGGTGAGGTCAAAAACAGTGGGGAAATACAAGGCTGCATGGGACAGACATAAGGCAGTTCTGGTGGGAGGTTAGGAAGCAGTAGACTGTTGGTTAACTAGGATCTGCAGCTTATCCAATAGGTAGGGAAATGGGCAGACTAGGTGGGCCAAGCGGTTCTTATCTGCCATCAAAGTCTATGTTTCTATGTTTCTTATTACACTGCTCTTCCTCCTGTTCCCCTCCCCCGGGTCGCACCTGGAAATGAGCCTTGGCTCAATGTGCCTCCCCCGTTACCAAATTTTCAAATAAATAAAATTCAGAAGCCCATGGAGGGTATAAATAAGGCAATCCTTGGGGCATTCAGAAATAAGCTTTTTATTTGCTTGACATGTTGCCAACACTGCTGCTCTAGCACTGGTGGCTGGATCTGTTCATGAGAAGGGGTTACCAAAGCGTGACATGGGAGTTATTTTTTCAGACCCACAGTAGCTTAATTTTGATGAGCATTTCATTACACTTTGATCCAAAGGTGAAAAAGTAACCATGTAGTGACATAATGAATGAGCAGAGACTTGAGAAAAAGCAACTCTGCATGGCGCGTGGAACAGTGGACACCAAACAGCATGGTGCGTGCAACAGTGGACACTAAACAGCTGTGTAAGCTCAAAAACAAAGTTTACTTTTCATCATCTAATCAGTAACATACAGCAAACATTAAAAAAGTTACATATTTATAACATTTACATGCATGACAATTCTGAAATGTTCCATGGTTGGTGCAATGACCCCCCATTCCCCAAAAAATCTAATAAATTCCAACTTTTTTTAATTTATTAGATTTTGCAACAGTTGTTTGCAGTTCATCTGCTAATATTTGGAATCTGCTTTGTCCTGCAAGTGTTACTTGCCCATAAAAAATGTGTATTCCTTTTATTTTATCACTGTCCTGGCAGCGTGGCCATGAGAATTAGCCATCTCCACTCTGTCGGGAAAACTTCAAATGAAGTATTTGTTTCATTTTGTCAACTGATGTGACTTGTCCAATGTAAAATGTCTGAATAATAAATGGCGTAAAACTGGCTTGTCTGTTTGTGGCCAATTTTTTTTTTCTTTTAGTGTGGGGGTTGAGCTTGCACCAGAAGATGAGGGATTAGTTGTGGTGTTGGCTTTCGAATCTGTCAGAGACGCACCAGGCACATTAATGGTTAGGTAGGCACTGCAGCAACAGGCATAGCAGTTATCGCAGGTGTCTCAATATCCAGAGCAGTGGGAATTTTTACATGGGAGACAGGAAATGCCAGGGTAGGGAGCCAATTGATGTCTTGCATGTGATTGATCTCCTTCACAAAAGGAATGTATCCAGGCAAAGTCTAGAGTTTCCTTAACATCTATTAATCCACATGGCTTGTATTTCTAAGGGGCCATCCTCCTTATTGCATGGTGTACAGAAACAGCTGTAGTTGCTGACTGCAACAACACCTCAGGCACAGACCATACACACTGGATCTTTTGTGTGCCGGGTGTTGTTTTCAGCTCAGGTCCAGCATTTCTTTTTTGTCGTCACTAACACAGAAAAATGCTCTTCAGAAATGACTGCACCCTTCACGGGCAGGTTCCCTGGTTAAATTGTTTTTGCAGTATCAAAACAGTCGAGCAGCATTTGCAATCACAGCCTGCTGTGATTGCACAGCTCGAGTTGAGAGTGACTTCACCACAGCACTCTTACCATCCTAGCAGCCTTACCCATGCCTGCATTAAAAAAAAAAAAAAATGCTTGTTCTATGGGAAAGCCGTACTGTGTGGGAGTCAATGAGATATTGTAGCAGGCCCATTTTGATTTATATTGTACTGACTCTCACGCTCATCTGTGAAGTTCACCTGTCTTTCAGTACTAAGCGGATGTTCCTGAGGTGGGAATTTGACATGATGACAAAATGCTGAACAGTGCAGTGGTTGTGTTTGAGGTCACTATGTATGAACACCAGTGACTCCGTGTCTGTCTCTGTGCATTTTTCATACCTGTAGTAGGTGATAATAGGGTGAACAGTGGCCGACTGATGGTGCCAATGGCATGACTGGATTTCATCCTGGTACTTGCATGTATAATTCTCAGCAAAGCCTAATTTATTTATTTATTTAGTTTTTGTTTAAAGGGTAAGTGCACCAGACAAGAAACTTTGCCTGGCATGACCCGGGAGAGTTACATACAGCGATACAGTTATATACAGAGTTACATACAGAGGCAGTAGCAAGTCAGGAGGCAAATAACATCACATGATTTAGTGCAAGGAAACTAGACTGCAATAGATATCTCAGGTATTTCTGCATCACAGTTGATGAGGCAGTTGCAAACAGGGGAAACAATAACTGAGGAAGAAATCATACAAAGCGGGTCTAGTGCAGGGGTTAGCAGCATATGGGATCAATATGGCAGCAGATCAGATAGTGCAGGTCCCCCCCCCCCGAGAAACAGGTGGTCACAACCAGAGAGATTAAGCCTTCCCACATAAGAATGTGTCATACATATAAGGAAAGTGCTTTAGATTTGGGAGAGCTATACTAGGTGGGTGCTGCAGTGATTTGGGTGCAGGTGCATCTACCAGTGCCCATGAGGTAGGCACGTAGCTCATTTTTGAACACCTGGTGTGATTTGGAGAGCCTAATAGATGAGGGCAGGGTGTTCCAAAGCTTGGGGGCTGATGCTGAAAAGGTTTGTTCACCCATTTTTGTGGCACATTTAGGTATACTAAGGCAAGTCTTTTCTGCCAGTCTGAGTGGATAAGCTTGTTTTGCTTGATGTAACAGGCAGGCCAGCACCTCTGGTGTGCCAGATCTAATGATGGAATCAATTGTACAGCCTGCGGTGTAAGCGTGATAAGAGGTAGGGGAGAATCTACCTAGACTTGAGTACAGTATACACCTGTGGGTCTGCCTGGGGACCGATAAGGCAAAGCAGCAGATGTTATTATAGCAGGTGTCCCACCTTTGTAGTGCCCCTTTGTTTGCATGATGGAAGGTTGCTATGCTATAGGTGAGGCTGGGTCTAAGAATTCCCTGTATGATGGCCAGATTAGCTGCCGTGTTTAGTGAAGAACAGATTTTGTAGGCCAGCCCCAGCTTTATATTTACAGCTTTGCGGGTGGAGGCTACGTGCAGGTTAAAGTCAAGCGAAGGGGTCCAGCATTATTCCCAAGTACTGGAAGGAGCCCAACACCTCCAACAGGGTGCCATCTGTTCCTGAGATTGACAGTGCAGATGTCTGAGCTTTGATCCTCAGTGCTGAGCCTAACATCATGGCCACCAATTTGTGTCATTTAGGATTAGCTTGCTGCATGTTAGTCATGTATGTAGGCATTCAAAATCAGTGTTTAGTATGGAATTTATAGTGGTTACATCTTTGGCACTTGTGTACAGTACCATGTCATCTGCATACAGGACAGTGGAGGAGGGCCCAGACATCACTGGTAGATTGTTTATGATCAGCGAGAAAAGCAATGGGCCAAGGATGGATCCTTGAGGCACCCCGACAGTGGTGGTGGAAAGATCTGATTTGTAGTTGTTTATTTGAACAAATTGCATACATCCAGACAGGTAGCTGTCAAACCATGAGATAGAGTCTTTTGAGAGACCAAGTGTGTCCAGTTTTGATAGAAGCAGGTGGTGGTCCACAAGGTCAAACGCCTTGGTTAAATCCACGAAGACTGCTCCTGTGCAGAGGCCCTTGTCCACTGCAGTTTTTACATCATTTGTAAATTTGGTAAGAGCCGCGGTTCTGCTGTGGCTCTTCCTGAAACCATGTTGTGCAGGAGAGAGTAAGTTATTCTAAGTGTTCAGCCACTTGGGTTGCCACAGGTTTTTCTAGTAGCTTATTCAGGGCAGATAGTATGGCAATTGGTCGGTAGTTATTTATGTCCTTGGTATCCCCTTTTTTGTGTATTGGCACCACCTGGACGATTTTCCAGAGGGACGGGACTGTCTTTGTATTGAGTGAGAGGTTGAAGAGCCTGCTGACTGGTGCTGCTGTGGCTGGAGCTGCTGTTTTAAGGAACTGTGGCATTAGGCCATCTGGTCCAGCCGATCCGTGAGCCGGGATTTTTGTAAGGAGATTTAGCACTTCTGCTGTGCTAACCTCTCTTAGGTTAAGTGGTGTAGAGGCAGGGGGCATGTCACCAGTAGGTAGAGTATTTGACTGGTTTGTGAGCCTCTCATAGTTAGAGAGGTCAGTAAGGTGGGAGTTTAGTGCATTTGCTGTTGTTCTAATATTGTTGCAGTTTGCTCCAGCCAGTGTCATATCCTCTATAGATTGGTTGCTGCCTTGCCCCATGAAGGGATTTTATGTGGTTCCAGAAACCACGGGTGTCTTTGGCCGATGCCTGTAGCAGTTGGTTTGAGTAGGTCCTTTTTGCCGTGCGAATGGCTTTCTTACAGTCATTACACTGCCTTCTGTATTCCTCCCAGCCTGCTTGTCTGTTCAATTTCTTTGCATCGATCCAGGTCTTATCTCTGACTTTCATGGTGGCTAATAGACCACTATGTACCCATCTCGTAGCGGTGCCACATACTCTTCTTCTTTTTTAGGGGTAGATGTTTGTTCCGCACCTCCTGCAGGGTGTTTATGAGAAAAAACACTGCAGCTTCAACATCCTTTGTCTGGTAGATTGGGGCCCAGTCTATGTTGTTGAGGTCAGGATGAAGGTCTCTTGTGCCTAGCTTAGAAAAATTGTGGAATTGAATTTCCTTGAAAGGAGGCTTGGATATATGGACGCTCCAGACACAAAAAAACAGGCGTGATCACTGATGGAGTCAGAAAGTGTTCCATACATCCTTGTATGTTCCACTCTGTTTGTGACTATCCAGTCCAGTGCCAATTTGTGATTGCTTTGTTGCGATACACTTTTTGGGCATGTAATTTGCTGTGTTAGATGCAGTTTTCCCAGTGCCGCTTCATAAGATCCCGAGTGTTTCCCTGCCCAGTCCAGATTGAAATCACCCATTAGTAGAACTTCATTTTGTCCTTTTAGGGAGGCCAGAGAGTCCATGAGGCTAGTTAATCCCAGCAGGCCACTCTTGGGTGGGTTGCAGGCACAGATCAGGTTTACTTTCTTGGTGTTTCCTAGTAACAGGACTTCGTGAAAGGCTTCGAGGGTGCAAGTTGTATCCATGAGATGTACTATAAGTTTTAGGTGTTCCCTGGCAAGGATGGCAACTCCACCTCCCCTTTTGGTGGAGTCACAGTCCTTTCTTAGTAATTTGTAACCCTTAATAGCACATAACGAGTCTGGGATGCTTGGTTTTAGCCATTTTTCGGTTAGTCCAAGTGTATCTGGGAAGTAGTGGGATATCCATGCTTCTAGTGTTCATGTGTGCAACCTTTAGTCCTTGAGTTTCGAACCACTGTGGGATGATAGAGGGATCAGTCCCAAGAGGAGGCCCAGGGTTTGTTTCAATGTCCCACAACTGTGATAGATATAATAGGTGAAGCCATAGTTCCACGATGAATGTTTGCAGATGCCTGTAGCTCTTTGGTCCTTGGATAGGATGGGCAGTTAAGTAGCGCCCTAATTTTGCTGTGTTGATACTCTTTAAGTACCAGTTATTGATTGAGGTTTTATCCTTATGAGTTATTAGATTAGAGAAGGTAAAAGATGTCACTTCCTCGTGTCCATTTGCTCCCTCTTGAGACACTTTTATATGATCTGAGACAATTTCCATCACTATTAATATGCCCCTGTGCAGACAGCAGACACTTACTGTAGATAGCCTCATTTTCTGCTTGTAATCCCACACTCACAGGGACCAGTAAGGCAGCTCGTTGGTTTGTCAGAACTGGCTGTTATTGAGTGTACTGGAGAGTTTGGATCCTAAGTTCTGTGTAGTGACATTCAACTGTACAAATTTACCTGAGGCGATATCCCTGCTTGGCAGGAAGGGGACAAACCAAAAAGTTCACCCATTGCCACAATTATTTTATCACCACCACCTATGGAGGCTATGCTCTTACTTAGTTGCACTAATGTAGCATTTTAGGCACTATTCAGGCATAAGCCTTTTAGTCAGCTTTTAACAGTATTAAATCAGGATAGGCAATTACAGATTAGCTGAGATAAGATAGTCAAAATAACAGGCTTATTTAGAAAGGGACGATCTGAGCCTAACTCTAGCAGAAAGTAAACCTAATTTACCACTGTTATAGTGAGGAGTAATTCCTAAAGCTAGTAAGGGTAAAGTAGACTAATTTCAAGATAGGCACAGGCTAGATAGCTGTAATATCCTAGTTGTCTTATACAGTGGCGGAGCCGAGCCATTCAGTCAATCATGGGCTCCACAATGGGCACTAAACAGTGAATAAAAATGGCGGTGGAGCACCACTACTCACACTGGGGCGCCCCTCCAGCCCCCCCTCTAGCTCCGTCACTGGTCTTATAATAGTCTTAATTCAGGACAAGCACAGGCTGGTTAGCTGAAAATACTGCAGTCAGTTCCCCACCTAGCTATAGCAGGAAGTAGACCTAATTTATAGTTATGTTACAGAGAAAAAGCAGTTCCTAAAGCTGGTCATCTTATAATAGTCTTATAACAGGATAAGCACATTGCTAACTGGCTGAGACATTCTACAGTCAATTTCAAGTCTTACTTCTGCAGAAACAATCGTAGCCTAGCTTTAGTTAATGTACAGCCTATTTGAAGTGCAGTCAATCACCAGGACTTACAACAGGAGAAACGCTTGAAGCCTAGCTATGGGCTGTAAGGCAGCCTTGTTCTACAGCCCATAACCTCCTAACTGGTATTACTGTTTATCAGAGCCCCTCCTACTCATCTATCGGGCCAATGAGCACCTAGGTATAGTCAGAAATCCACCCTTGATGTGATGTATATAGCTAATGCTCTGGGAATGGGTGTGTGGGCTGGTGGGTGGGAAGTAATAGCAGGACACCCTGCTTGAGCACTAGACCATTAAGTAACAGCACAAAACCAGACCTTTCCAAGAAAAAAAAAGGAAAAAAAAAAACAGTACTAAAGCCCATCCCACACTGTCTCTTCCTGGCACTGAACAGATTTAGGTCTGAAAGATTTCTCTCTGCCAGCTTATCAAAAGAGGATCCCCTTTGCTACAGGGTTACAAAAGGGATAGACTACTACTTGAAAGATCAAGTATATAAACCACAGTTATCTGTAATAACAGAAGCTGAAAAGTAATCTAGTAGGATTTTTGACAATTATATAAAACACAGTTGTCTGCAGTAACAGAAGCTGAAAAGTAAGCTAGTAAGATTTATGAGTGCAGGTACATGAAAACTCAGGTACTGTTGGAAAGCTTTTCCCTTCACTAACAGCCAACCACCAACTGACTATTCAGGGACATTTAACAAGGGAGGCTGGAGGGGGTGGGTGGGGTGGCTTTTTTCAGCACGCAGAAGTGCACACTCTATTTTGCTCCCATGGCAGCAGAGCAGAAAGTTAACAAAAACAAAGAGATTTGTCCAGCAGAAAGTAAAAAAAAAAATTAAAGTCTGTCCTGCAGCTGGCTGTGCTGGGGGAAGAGGGGGTCCCAGCAAGGAACAGTCTAGACCTCCTACCCCCGTTGTCCTCCGTCTGAGTATGCTGGCACTGCTGCTTCTCAGCCCGATTTAAACTGCTCCAGCAGTTTAAAATTGGTGCCTTTTTCCATCCTCTGCCGGTGGACTTTTCAGCCTGCAGAAGCACACACTCTATTCTGCTCCTGTGGCAGCGGAGCAGAAAGTTAAGAAAAACAAAGAGATTTTGTCCAGCAGAAGGTTAAAAAATAAAGATAAAGATTAAAGTTCATCCTGCAGCAGGCTGTGCTGGGGGTTGGGGGCCCAGCGTGGACCAGTCCAGAACTCCTACCCTTGATGTCCTCTGTCCGAGTAATATAATAATCTTGTCCAAGGGGCCATCAGCACCCATCCCTTTGGAATTTTCTCTTTTTTTTTATTTCTTTTTTATTCAAAGGATGTGACAAATACATGGCTTACAGTCATTATTACAAAATCAAAATGTATTATTTGCTCTCCATGGTGCAATATATCGAAGACAATCAAGTAATTGTAGTTTAACCTGTGTTTGTGTGTTTCATTCCATAATGACTGACATTATTAACTTAACAAGTAAGTCACCCCAGGTATAATCATTTAAAGGTTTAACTTTCTCCAAGAAATCAGGTAGCTAGTGATCAACCAGATGTGAAGGCTGTGTTCCAAGATCCCCAGAAAACTCTTAATCTCTCTTAATATAAAAGAAATAGTTATGGTGTGGAGAGGCTCAGGGGACAACGTCTGGGTCTTGTCTGGACAAATATAGTACCCAGGGTCTCCATAATACTTCAAATGCCTGATATTTGTTACGGAGTTTGGCCGTAAGAGATTCTATATAATAAATATCTGAAACCACCTCTCTCCAATCTCTCAAAGGCAGAATAGCTACAGTTCTCCATCATCTGGTAATGGCCTCTTTTGCTGTTAAAATATAGATAGGAAATAAGGTGTGGTGCCATGAAGGATTGTGAGGGGGAAATATAGAGGATCAACTTGGCCGTGAATTCGACCAATTCACCCAGCAGTCGGAAACCTCCTGTTGTAGTATACACCAAAATGGAGTTAACTTGAGGACATGTCCAGGATATGTGGCTTTGGTCGGCATGTCTACATGTACAATTCCCCCAGCATCTGCCATAACTGGATGGTAAATATTTTGCTAGAACAGCCGGTGAACGAGAAAAACGGCTACGGCACTTTCAGGCAAATTCACGCCATTTAGTAGAGTGCGTTATGGAATTTTCTCTTTTAATGATGTGAATTGTTAGTGTTGCAAAGATGCCACATGCAGATGTGTACTCAGAAACTTGAGCTCTTCCTTAAAGGGACATTGTCAACTCTTTTTGCATCATATTATTTCTGGTTGAAACCCCACACATAATTATTGCTTGCCTTCTCTAAAATTCATTGATTTTGCTTCTTTTATCTGCTTTCTCTTTTAGTAGAATTCAAAGGCATGCTATTGATGTAACCATACCCAATCGTGTTTAGTTTCAAATCCTTGATCTCCTCTTATTTCATACTTCTGCACATTAGAAACACCCCTAACAGTGCAGCCACTCATAATGCAGTAGTCTCCTCCCACTGCATGTTGACTGTCTAGACTGTGTTGGGGTGTTCTCAAGTACAGGAAGGTTGTGGTGGGAGTTGATCAAGGACTGTAAAACATGTTTTTGTGTGGTAACATCAATATGGTTAGCAGTCTGTTTTTGACTTTTAAAAAAGAAAACAAAACCTGAATCCAAGTACTAGCTACATCAGCCATCTCTACAGAATGTGATCATCAAAAAATGTGTTTTTTAAACTACAGACAATTTGAAGCCTGAGGGGTTGACCATGTCCCTTTAAGGACTTCAACCAGACTTCGAAATGTTGCCAGTTCTCTTTTCATAACTTTTCAATTTGGTTTAATTTCAGCGTCATTTATGATTTTGGAAATGCTGACATTGCCCTACTGGTACCATTTAAAGTTTGCTGCTCCACATCCCTGCAATACCAGGTGTGCTACTTTTTCGTCTATTTTTTCAATGTAGTCATTGTAGAAGAATTTTTCACCTAGCATCTTTGGGCACATTGTGATCTTGACTAATTGTTAGATATTTACATTTATGCACTCTGGACTTCTTTTCTGTTCAGCAGATTTGTTTACTGTCTGCAGCTGTAACTTGTCATTGATGCAGTAGTCGCATAGACACTGGTCTAGTTTTTGCTTCCTTGCCAGTTTAATATTATCTGGTCTTAAAAGTGTGAAATTTCCTTACTTCAGTTTTTGTTACTGGATTTTAATCAGAAAACATCTGGCATATGAGGAGGGTCTATGGGGAGTTTGGCCTGGGGGACAAATTTCTGCAGCAGGTAGGAGCATTTTATAAGACTCCAATGGTAAGAGTTATGATAGATGGACTGCCGTCTGCAGAGTTCCGGTTGGAGAGGGGAACTAGGCAGGGATGCCCCCCCCCACTATTTGCCATTGCAATAGAACCATTAGCTATTAAAATCCGTAATGATACATTGATAGCAGGGGTCGAGGGAGACATACCATCACGTAATATGCAGATGATATCTTGCTTTGGGTTTTAGGCTTTAGAGCTCTGTAGTCTTTGAGAGACATTCAGAAGTCTATTATGTCTCCATGCATCCATTTTGGATCCTACACACGGCTCTGTCAGTTGCTATTCTCTGGGAATTAACTGCCTGTTTTTTTCTCTGGGGCTCACATGTACTGATTAACTGCAATAACAACTGCACTGAACTGAGGAGTCCGAATGGGATGAAATCCTTCTCTGTAGTTTGTTGTTCTCTGTGTGAATTGGAACAGTTGTCACAGCCTGTTTAAATGGCAGGTTTTGTTCCGGTTAAGCCTTGTCAGCCTGTCCTCCCACTAGGAGGTGCATACCCACGGTGCCTTGCACTGTTCTTGAGTCTGTAGAGGTATGAATGTGGTTTGGAGGAGACATTCAGAAACCAAACACTTTGGATGTTTCTTCTCTGCATGTATTCACATCTTTTCCAAATGACTTCACTGGTATGCTGCCCCTAGTGTATTAAACACCTGACTATCTGAGCACCAAATCAAATTAAAGAATGGTTTTACAATTAATATTATTGGCTGCTCAGTCAGCATGTGGGCAAAGATTGAACACTTGATTATGTAGCCTCCCTTCAGGTTTCGATCTTATACAATGCATTGTGATGAACCTGACCCAAAACTCCTTTACCTTTCTGCTACTGCTATTGCCTACCCTCTCTCCTTAATTCTAAATCTCTCCTTTGCATCCTTTTCCGTCGCTTCATCCTGGAAACATGCAATGGTCCTCCCCCTCCCAAAGAGCAGTGACCCTTCCTTCCCTGCCAACTATCATCCAGTCTCCCTTCTACCTGCCCTTACCAAGCTCCAAGAATACCTGGTTCTTTCTCAGCTTACCTCTTTTCTTGCTGACTTTTCCTTTTTTACCCCGTTCCAATCTGGCTTTCGGAAGAATCACTCCACTACCACCTCCCTCCTCAGGCTCACTGACTCCATCCTCACTGGGATGGACAATGGCCTCATCACCCCTGCCATATTTGTCGACCTCACTAAGGCTTTCGACACTGTCTGCCATGCCCTGCTTCTTGACTCCCTCGAGACTGCAGGTTTGTCTGTTCCTGCCCATAACTGGTTTAAAGCTTACCTCCTGGGCAGAACACAACCAGTCCAGATTCAGGATGCAATACCCCCCTCCCCAATCTCAGAGTCAGGATGCATAATCTCCCCCACCAATCTCCACAGGAGTCCCTCAGGGCTCTGTGCTTGGCCTCATTCTCTTCTTCATATTCCTAAATGACCTACCTTCAGTCTGCTCCCCCTCCTCCTCCTCTAGCCACACGTATGCTGATGACACTGTCTTGTTCACCTCCGGCAAATGCTCCATCGATGTAGTAACCACCCTTCAGCATGACTTCCAACAGGTTCAGCTCTGGTTTGCTTCACATCAGCTATTCCTAAATGCCAAAAAGACTGTCTCCATGACCTTTGGCACAAGGCAGAGAGTCTCCAGGCTACATCTCTTACCCACTTTCCACACCTTGAGGGGATAATCTTGGAGGACACCTTCTCTTTCAGATACTTTGGGGTCTGGCTGGATCCAACACCTCAGCTCCTCTGGCCACATTGATGCCATCATGAAAAAACTGCGCCCCAAGCTTGGTGCCTTATTTAGGAACCATAGCTGCATCCTTGCTACGGCACAGCGAGACCTAGTCCAGAAGATGATATTACCTATTTTTGACTACTGTGATATGGTCTATGGTGCCGCTCCCAAATCCTCCCTAACCAGATTAGACACCCTTTTCAACTCCTCCTGTTGCTTTGCCCTTGATGCCCCATCTCGCACTCATCATTGCGACCTCTACCATGCCTTGTCCTTTCCTCCACTTGCAAATAGACGCCTCGCTCACTGTGCCAAACTCACCTCTACATTCTAGCTAGGGAAATTTCCCCCCCTACCTTTCTTGCTCCCTCTCTGCCCCCCTCGTCCCCACTCCCTCTGCTCCAGGGACTCCCACACTCTGTTGGTCCCCTGTTGAGCCACCCTCGTCGGCCAGTCAGGCTTCACTCATCGCTTCCCTAAAATCTTGAACTCCCTACCCCCCCAAACACATCACTCCTCCTCTTCTTTCTCCCTTGCCTCTGCCTTACATAACTTCCTATCCTCTAGCTGCTCCTGTTTTAACCCTCCCTAAATAGCTCCCCTACAAGCCTGCGCCACCGCCCACCTTCATCCCATTACAAATTCTCCCTTCCCCTTATGACCTAGCTATGTATCACTCACACTCTGCTACTACCTCTAGCCCCCTTGATCTACCTCTCTCTCTTTCTTCTACAATCAAATCAAAATTTATTTATAATGCGCTTTTCTGCATATCAAAGTGCAATTACATATTAAAATAGCATCAAACATAATAAATAACAGCATAAAAACAATAAAAGCAGCAGTAAACTTATTCAAATGCTAGTTCAAACAAATAAGTTTTAGAGGCATGTTAAATGACTCTGTGTAAGACACTCTCTAATCTGATGAGGTGAGAATTCCACAGGGTTGGGGCCATAAAAGAAAAGGTCTGGCCCCAAATGACTGAAGACGAACCCTGGGAATCTCTAGCAATCCTCTCATCAGCCGGAGTAGGTGAAGAGGGAGCAAAGATGAAGAATCTTGCCAAGTAGCCGGTCCCTGACCGTGTAGGGTCTTATAGGTCAGCAACACGACCTTGAAAGTGATTCTCCACTGCACCAGCAGCCAGTGCAGTTCGCGTAGCACAGGTGTGATATGGCAAGTTCTTGGTAACCCAGTCAACAACGTGGCTGCAGCATTCTGCACCAGCTGCAGGCGACGGAGATCCACTCTCAGCAACCCTAGATATAGAGCATTACAGTAATCAAGACGTGAGGAAACAAAGGCGTGGACCAACACAGGAAGGTCATCATGTGGAACAAGGTGTTTTTTCTCAGCGATATTCCTCAGATGATAAAAGGAAGACTTGACAGCGGCCGACACCTGTGCCTTCAGTGTCAGCCCGCTGTCAAGAATTACACCCAGATTTCGCACCTGTTCAAAAGGTCTCAACTGGTTACCTCCTAGTACAAGACCAGAGGGAAACCCAGGAGTCAACTTCTCTGCACAGTGACCCGGGTCCACAATCTAGCCACATTATCAACTTGTCCATGCCTACTCTTGCCCCCTGGCAGGGTTCTCAGCATCCTGGAGGGGTCTAGCATGGAGCAAGTCCTTTCCCTTCACTCCTCCTTCCCTGCTATCCTTTTCTATCCAATTCTTCTTCTCACCTTGAACCTTACCTCTGGCAGGGGTTATCAGAATCTTGGAGAGGCCAAGTTTTTAGGCAAAGCTTCTTCCTTCCCTCTTCTCAAGATTAGCTTATCTACACACTCCTATCAAACCTAACATTCCCCCCTTGCTTACACTGCCTCACCCCTTCCAAGTCACTGCCTCGCTCTGCCCCTTGCAGGGTTCTCTGCATCCTGGAGGGGTAAGCTCTTGGCTCGACTTGTCCTTCCCTACTGCCTCACCCCCACCTCCCTCCTACCCCTCCTCTCTACCACCCCACACTTAAACTTGGTTTTAATACAATCACACTAACTACTTGCACTTTTTTGCCTAGTCTGGGTTGCTTCCAGCTTGCACTAACTTGGCACTGTCCTCAGTTGTTTAAAATTGTTAACTGGATTCTTTCTATATAAAGTATGTGAATGTGTCTTTCTATAGATGTAATTGAATGTGCACACTAAATGTAAATGTTTGCATAATTCTCAGTCATGTTAAATGATAATTGTATGTCATCCTACAAATGTAACTATATGTGTCCTCTACAAATGTAACTGAATGTTTATTTGTCAGGTATTTATTTATTTCGTCATTCGGACATAACCTTTGAGCAAAATGTTCTTTTTCAAAGGTTCCATGTCTTGACAGGAGGACAACACAGAAAGGTAGTTACAGAATATGGGTGCACACGTACAGAGACAAAAAAATACAAGAAATAACAGCAATTGGTCTGACTATTTACAATTGTCACGTCACATCCATATGTAGCCCCCTCCCCCTCCCGGTCACACTGGGAGACGAGAAACTTGTTGTTCAGTGTGCCTTCCTGGTGAAACATTTCAATAAATAAATAAATAATGTTTGAGTGTTTTGCTTGTGGGAACTTTTCTCCATTGTGGTTCAGCTAGAGTGGTACATTCTGTATTTATGAATCCATTACCACAGTTCTACTGTATGGAATTTAGAAATGAGTTTGCGGCTTTCAGGTATTTTTAATGCACTTACTGACACTTTGTTTTGCACTGTCTTCATAATGACCATGTGCATATGTCTGACTTTGTAATGCAGTTCACCTGTGTTTAATTTAACGCACTATAAAAATGCACTGGTAGCAAGCCAGCCACCCCAGGAAGTCTCTAGCTGAGGCAATACGTAGGGGCAGTTGGTCAATGTTCCTGTAACTTGCAGTTTTAATAAATTTATATCGTTTAGTTCCCAGTAGTTTGTGTGTGCTGCTCTTTTTGTTTTTTCACCACATCTGATGCTGGCTGGATTAGTGTTCCTCAAAATATAGCCTGAAATGTAAGTGTGAGTTGCGCTGTGAGCCCTCACTGTACCCCGTCACAAGGACTGCTACTTACCTGCAAGGGGTAATTCTCAATCTGGGAATACGCTCTCTGAAGCCTTACCCTGCTCTGCACACCTGTGTAGACTGACAATCTCATTGATGTTTTTCTTCTTCCTCTTCCTCCCTCTTTAACCCAGTGAAAAATCACAGCAAACCTTAGGCATCAAAGATGCCTATGGTAGTTCAGTGGTCTCCAAACTGTTGAGTGCAGATTGTACAGTTTCTGATTAATCAAACATTTTGATTGAATTCATGATTTTTGGACCCCCTCTTCAATTCTTTCTGCCGCTTCACCCTTGACTCTCCAGTGCGTACCCACCACTGTGACCTTTATCACTGTCTCTCCTTCCCTTCACATGTAAACCGGTTCAACACTCGCTGCGCCAAATTAGTATCTAAATTCTGGCTAGGTTCACTGCCTCCATATCTTGCCTCCTCTCTTTCTGTCTCTACCCATCCCCACCCGGCTCACTCGCTAAGTTCCTCCGACTCACGGACCCTGGTCGACCCTGGTTGCTACATGCAGGCAGGTCAGTCGGCCTTCAAACACCATTTCCCCAAACTCTGGAATGCTCTTCCTCCCCAAAATCAGCACTTATCATCCCTCCTTTCCCTCACCACCATCCTTCGAAACCTTTTCTCCTCAAACTGTACCTGTTTCCCATAATCCTAATGCTGTACTACACCTCTCTCTGGATCCCCCCCCTCCAGCACTGTCTTAACCTGTCAGTTTCTGCACTTAGGGTTGATAAATCCCACACGATCATTGTTAATGCACTACTACTTTGTGTATACTGTAATTGTTTGAAAATCTGTATCGCCTGTATGTTTAATTTGTTGCACCTCACTTTTCTGTTCATTGTCTTCCTTCAATTTTGTACTTTGTGAATTGAGACTCCCTGCACTGCTTAATTTTGTTCTTCAATGAGACTCCCTATCCCAGTCGCACCAGAAGATGAGCAACTTGTTATTCAGTGCCTTTCTGGGAAAACATTTCAATAAATAAATAAATAAAAATTTGTGAACTTTTGCTGGAGAAACAACAACTTATTTCGGAGATGACCAGACTGGACTCCCTCTTGCATTCCTTCTGTCGCTTTACCTTTGACTGTCCTTACTCCACCCATCACTGTACCCTCTACCAGTCCATGGGACTACCCTTCCTACAGGACCACAGATCGTCACACTGTGCATGCCTCATTACCAAGTTCTGGCATCAGTCCTTGCCCCCCTACCTCTCCTCTGTCCTGTCCACCTACTCCCCCCCAAGCCTACGGGCTTAGGCAAAATAACACTCATCTACTACATATTCCCCACAGGTCCATCTCGACAGGCTAAGCAGCTTTCATCTACTGTATGCCCAAACTATGGAACTCACTTCCACCAGACATTTGGCACACCTCTCTGTCCGAGCGCCTCAGTGCTCTTCTCTCAGCGCATTTCTCATCTACCTGCTCATATGCCTAACACATCCTCAGCTCTTGGTCAGTTACCCCTTCCTTAACTCACTCTATGCCACTCTTTATACCAACCTTTTACCAATCTTATGATTTCAAGCGCTTGTCTCATGTCTCACCCCCCCATGTTAGCGCATCCTTGTAAAGGCTGCGATATTTGCTTGTATATTCCTGCATAATTTACTTTGCTGTACTGTATTATTGTCACCGTGTTTGTACCATTGCTTTTTTATTGTAGCTTTATTGTTGTCCTCCTTACTTGTGTGTACTGTCCCCAGGCCGCATCTGGCATTGAGCGGTACTCTGCTCAGCATGCCTTCCTGCTAAAGTGCTTAAATAAATAAATAAAGATGTCAAAATCCATGTGCCCCACAGTGGCAATACACAGTGAATGTGAGAAGCAAGAAGAACCCAGAAATGAGCAAAGGTAATGGCAATTTTATTTATAAGTATGGCACCCAATCACTGAGGCTCTGAGCACCTTACAGGACAAGTGAATAAAACAATAATTAAATAAGATCTGAAAACATTAACTATCAAATATCTAGGCCATACCATAAGTTAAAAAAAGTGATTTTTGAAAGATTTTTAAAAAACAGCCAGTGAAGGAGCACGTCTCACATCTTGGGGAAGGATATTCCAAAGAATTGGGGCCCTCCACACCGAATGCCCTATTGCCCAAAGATTTTAACCAGGATCTAGGAATGGAGAGGAGGTCTGCCTGCACTGACAGGAGATCACAACCAGAAGCGCATGGTATCAGGAGGTCTTGCAGGTAGCCCACACCTGGACTGTGTAGGGCCTTGTACATCAACAAGCAGACCTTGAAGCTGATGTGCTACCTGACCAGAAGTTTGTGGAGAGCATGGAGAACCAGCATGATATGCTTGGATTGCGGTGTCCCAGTAACCAGTCAAACCACCGCATTCTGAACTACCTGCAGGTGGCACATCTGCCTTGCAGATAGCCACAGGTAAAGAGCATTACAATAGTCCAGCCTAGACAAGACAAGGTGTACACTAGCATTGCTAGGTCAGTCAGTTCAAGATAGGGTTTAATCTGGGCAATATTGTGAAGATGGTAGTAGCCACTGTGGACAACAGCTGACACCTGGAATTCAAGAGTCAACTTGAAGTTCACAGTGACCCCCAGATTTTTCACCCTATCTGCAGCATGAAGGGTCACACCATCCAACAATGGAAAGGCTATGCCCTCAGTTGCTGCAGTAGAAAGAGACCAGCCCAGCTCCACCAGTAACACCTCCATCTGGGATGGATTGCGCCTAAGCCAACTAGCCACCATACAATCCTGGATTTCTTTAAAGCACTTGCTCAGTTCCAGGATAGCTGCCTTGTCATCAGGGGCACAAGACACATACAGCTGGGTGTCATCAGCATAGCAATGAAATGCTCAGCTATAGCATCTAATAATCTCCTCCAACAGCAACATGTACATGGCAAATAAAATGGGAGCCAAAGTAGCCCCCTGAGGCACACCACAGCAGAGCACAGCACTGTTCGATGTAAAGGAGCCAAGTACCACCTGCTGTGTCCTGCTGGTTATATATGACTCAAACTACCGCAGCACAGTACCCGAGAGTCCTATATAATGCCTGAAGCAAGCCAGTAGCACATCAAGATCCATCATGTCAAATGCTGATGAAAAGTCTAGAAGGGCGAAGATAGAACGATGTCCACTATCCCTTGCTAAAAGGAGATTATGGTGCAGGTTCTGTACTATGATGAGGCCAGAAACCAGATTGGAAAGGTTCATAGATATCATACCTCTCTAAGTGCAGTGCCACCACCTTCTCAATCAACTTCCCAAGAAAAAGAAGGTTTGAGACAGATCTGTAGTTGCAGGGATCATCAGGGTCCAAGGAGGCCTTCTTAAGGAGAGGCTTCACCACTGCTTTTTTATGGGCAGATGGAAAGACACCCTCAATGATCAATGCCCATAATAATGTTTGCGTACATGTTTTAATAGTGAAATTGTTATGCTTATTAAGTAACGAGGGAAAGAAATTAAAATAAGGATGTACCTGCTCTGAAGGAGTTGAAGAATCCTAAGAACCTGGAGAATTGGGTGGGGGGGGCGGCTATCATACACACACACGGCCGTTGAGATAGAAAGGCAAGTCTATGAGAAGGAATAAATTGATGCATTGCAGGAGTAGCAATAAGCTGTCACTGAAGCCCTGAGATTAAAACAGGAATCGTGGAGTGTGGAACTGGGCTTGAGGGATGTGTAGCAGGGCTCACTGCGTGTGAGGTGGTCTGAGTGTGGAGGTGGATTCAGGCCAGGTGTGTGGAAGGTTTGCAGTACCATGTGGCACACTCGGATTGAGACTGCTCCCTAACACAAAAGAAGCAACATGTCACCAAATGAGGGAGACAAACAGATTTTTGAGGGCGATATCTCGGGTGATAAGTCCCAAATTTCATGCATTTTAAATGCCACAGTACTGTAGGTTGTAGTCACCTGCAGTATTTAGGCAAGTTATAAAGATCTTAGGCAAAACTTAAAAGAAATTACTTTTGAGCCACAGCCTGTGGATCTGCAGTAGCAATCTAGCTACATGAACAACGTGATTTGTATTAACAGCATTTCTGGTGGTGGCCTATTTACTGCTACAACTCCATAATGTTCCAGTCTCATACAAGAGTTAAAGAGATAGGAAATGAAGCTGACCACTGCTGCTGCTGCTACTACTGCTCCACTACCAATTTACTATACAGAAACTGCAAAACTTGTTTAGGATTCAAGAGGGTGTATTGCTTTTTGTAAGGATTGGCTTACAAGTTTGTAAATTAAATGATCCCTCTGGCCAGAAGCACTGTTCACACAGTGTATTGCTGTTGCATCACTGAATATCTGAGAAGGAAGTACAGTCCTAAAGAGAGGGTACAGACACACACAGCTGCTGAGGATGAAAGGACAGCCACTGAGCCATGATGGGCTTTGGTGCGTTCCACTCTCTGGATGTGGATGACAGGGCAGCTGCTGAGCTGTGGCAACATTTGTCTGGGTTCCCCTCTGTGAAGGGGGTAAGGAACAGAGCCGCTGAGTCACAGTTCCAAGAATGGTGCTTAGTGGAAAAGCACAGAGACTAAGCTGCAGATTGACAGCACACACAGTGCATCAGCAGCAACAGAAAAACTTTGGTAGGCAGTGTAACACTCTGCCATCTGGTTATGGTTATTGTATAATATTTGTATTATAATTCAATGGTCTATGTGTGAAATTGTCTCACACAAGTTAGCAGTTTGGCTTTTAACCTTCAAGGTGTCAGTGAGGATGTCATTGAACTGACCAGGGAAAAACTTAATGCTTTCCTTCCAGAGGAATAGTTTATAGCCCCTTATCAACTGCTGCTGCTTTGATGTTGGTTCCTGAATATGAATTTTATGACACCAGGAAAGGACATAATTTGGTTGATTTACCTTGGCTTTCTCACACCTTAGTGACAGATTGTGGGGTTGTAAAACCTCAATGAGAAATGTTTGAATTAAAGACTGTCATATGTAGGAAATGGCTTTTTTTCTGATGTTCACATTAATTAAAATACCTCCTTGTAGAAATTATGTTAGAATGAACTCTAAGGGAGGAGCTAGCTGACTCACCAAAAAGGGGGTGGGGAAAGATAGAGTTAAAATGAAACATTGTATCTTGGAAATGTGTAGTATACGATTCTTGACTCTGAGAGAGAGCGAGTTCTCTGACTTGGAAAGCACTTAGAAAAGTAACACTTAGAGCAGAATAAACAGGTTACTCACCTGTAACAGTAGTTCTAGGAGTGGTATATGTTGTTCATCCACACTCCATGGCATGTCCCTTTCCACTTTAAATCTACCGGAAATCTTCAAGCTGGCTCCTCCCACCTACCCGGGTGGTATATGCCTCGGATCTGCCCCATGATGCCAAATCTTAGCCCGCTGGAAGCCAGGTGTTGTGCGTCCACAGCTGGGGAGGTTGGGTGGGTGGGTCCGTGTGGATGAACAACATATACCACTCCTAGAACTACTGTTACAGGTGAGTAACCTGTTTTTCTAGGAGCGTGGATATGTTATTCATCCACACTCTTTGGTAGACTCCTAGCAGTTCTCTGGGAGGAGGGAGGCAAGGCGCACACCTCCTACTTGGGGAACAGAGATTGGAGAATTGAGGCCCCAAAACCAGCATCCCGGCGTGACTCAAGGTCGATATGGTAGTGGGTGATGAAGGTGTTTGCTGACTCCCAGGTAGCAGCCCAACAGATTTCCTGGATAGGGATGTCCCTGGAAGCAGCCACTGATGCAGCAGTGTGGCAGGTAGAATGAGCTCTTATCCCTCTGGGAGGTTCCTTGTCCACTAACTCATAGCATAGACTAATGCATGATGTGATCCATCTTGCAATCGTCCACTTTGCTGCAGATTTGCCAGAAGCGGCTTCAGCATAGGTGATAAACAGCTGGTGAACCTCTCCCTGAATTTCTGCCGTCCTCTCCTTGTAGTAGGAGAGAGCACATCTCAGGTCCAAACTGTGGAGCCTGTATGTGGCCTCTGAGGTGTAATTAGGGTAGTATACCGGCAGAGTTAACATCTGGTTAAGGCGAAACTCTGATACCACCTTCAGAAGGAATTTTGGGTGGGGGCGTAGGATAACCTTGTCCCTGTGGAAGACCAGATAAGGGGAGTCCACCGAAAGCATCTGGCAGATGTGATAGCCACCAGGAAGGCCATCTTCCACGACAACTCACACTTGTGCATTGGTTTGAATGGCTTGCCCATGAGCTTTGCCAGTACCAGCAGCAGATCCCACGGAGGTGGAGGTTCACGCACCGGAAGGGATATGTGATCCAGGCCTTTGAAAAAGTGCCCGACCACTGTCTCCTGCACCAAAGTTGGATGATTGGCCCACGCCCGGTAAGCAGAGATGGCTGCCAGGTGCGCCCTAAAGGTCAATGACCGTAGACCCCCTTTGGAACGAGACCAAAGGTAGTCGAGAATGTTAGCCACTGGACAGGACAAAGGGTCTAGGCCTTTGCCCTAACACCAAATGGAAAACCTTTTCCATTTGAAGGCATAACATTTCCTGGTCGATTCCTCTCTGGATGCCTCCACCACAGTGTAGACATCTTCGGAAAGACCCAGAGCCTGGAACTCTAGCCGCTCAGGTACCAGGCTGTGAGGTGCAGGGATTGAAGGTCCAGATGGAACGCCTTCCCCTGATTGAGTGATATCAGGTCCAGGCGTGCTGGAAGCCGCTCCGGGGGACTGCAGCTGAGGTTGAGGAGATCTGGATACCAGAACTGGCATGGCCAGTCTGGGGCTACCAGGATTACCTTCACCTTGTCCCTCCTCACCTTGAGGAGCACCTTGTGGACCAAGGGAAATGGAGAGAAGGCGTAGAGGAGGCCTGGGGTCAACGGCCTCTAGAAGGCATCCCCCTGCACCGGGCCCTGCTGAGGGGGGCCGGTATGGAACAGCCTCAGCTTGGTGTTGTCCCCGGAGGCAAACAGATCCACCATCGGTTTGCCCCAGTGGGAGAACAGGCTGTAAGCTACGTCTGGGTGGAGAGACTACTCATGGGATATCTGGCCTAAGCATCTGAGAGCATCCGCCAGATGGTTTGAGGCTCCTGCCACATGGATGGCTAGGAGATCTGCTTCTAATTGGTTCACGAGGGTCCAGATGCAGAGCGCCTCCCTGCACATCAGATGGGAGTGCGTGCCACCCTGTTTGCTAAGGTAGTACATGGTCATGGTATTGTCCATCTGAACTTGAACCATTTGACCCCGGAGCTGAGGAGTGAAAGCTGACAGTGCCAGTTTGACTGCTCCGAGCTCCAACAGGGTGATGTGGCATCGAGACTCCTCCGGGGTCCACAGCCCGTGGACCCTTTTGTCCCCTATGTAGGCTCCCCAGCCCATGAGAGAGGCATCTGTCATGAGGATGACCATTAGCTCAGGGTTGACAAACGGGATCCCTTCCTGCAACCGGTCTGGGGTGGTCCACCACTGGAGAGTGTCCCACTTCTTCTGGGTTACAGTGATCAGCTGGTCGAAATGACTGTGGCACTGAGTCCACTGGGCGACCAGCTCCCATTGGAGGGGGCGCATGTCCAACCGGGCCCAACAGACCACTGAAGTGCACGCCGCCATGTAACCCAGAAGGCGCAGAAAGTTCCTGGCAGGGCGCAATTGCCCAACCAGAAATGATTGGGCAAAGGAGGAAAGAACCTCTGCCCTGTCTGCTGGAAGCCAAGCTTTGGCTTGACAAGAGTCGAGCTCTGCCCCGATGAAGCCCATCAGCGAGAAGGCATGAGTTCCAACTTGGCCTCATTGATCAGGAGACCGAGTTGGGAGCAGGTCTGGACGGCCAGATCCCTGGACCTCTCCACCTCCTGTTGTGTGGAAACTGCTAGGAGCCAATCATCGAGGTAAGGATAAATCCTGACCCCCTGACACCTGAGATGGGCCGCCACCACTGCAATGCATTTGGTGAAGACCTGTGGGGCCGATGACGGACCAAACGGCATGGCTCAGAACTCATACCGGGTCCCTTCGACCCTGAAGTGGAGGAACCACTGATGGGATGGACGGATTAGGATGTGAAAGAATGCATCCTACAGAACCACATGTTTCGCTCCAAGGATGGTATGATCTGGGACAGAGTGACCATCTGAAAGGTGCGTGACCTGAGATATTAATTCAGGTTGTGCAGATCTAGAATGGGGCACCAGCCCCCCCATCCACTTGGGCACCAGGAAGTACCTGGAGACAAAGCCTGGGTCCACTGGAGGATCTGCCACTGGAGCTACTACCTCATTGAGGAGGAACCGAGCAATGTCGTCTTGGAGAGCCGACTGAGTCTGAGTGGATACTCTTTCCACCATAGGGGCATGGGCTCGGCTTGAAGGGTACTGCTCGAATTCCAGAGGCAGTCCCTGACCAATCACTTTGTGAACCCACCTGTCCGAGGTGACAGAGGACCAGGCAGAAAGGAAGTGGTGGAGCTGGCCCCCCATGGGAGGACCCAGAGCTGAGGTGATGGGAGAGGGGTTGACAGCCCCCTCCCCATCACTGAGCAGGCTTGGAGGAGGAGGAGGATCCAAGACCTGAACCTCGGCTTCCTTTATGGGTCTGGGAGGGCCCAGGCTTGGGCCGGGGGTGCCAAGCTTGAGCCTGCTGCTGTTGCTGATGCTGCTGTCCACCTTGAAAGGAGGACTGCTGAGCCACAGGGGAAGAATGACCAAAAGGCTTCTTCTTTTTCTTCTGCTGGTTCTTGCCTGAAGAACCCTTGGCAGAAGTAGCGTCCAAAGTGGCATTGGACTGCTCAGTGTGCTGAAGGTGACTGGCCACTCCTGGGCCAAACTGGTCAGTCCCTAGGAAGAGCATGTCAGCTAGTTTTTACTGAGTATCCACTGAGAAGGAGGAGAGTCTCAACCAAGCCCTACGACGAGAGGCAACTGCAGCTGCCATCGAACGGGCACAAGAATCCCCAATGTCCAGGGCCATCTGAAGCTGCTGTTTGCCAACAGTTCAACCCTGATTCCAGACCTGCTTGACCGTGGTCTGCAGGTCCATGGGGAGGTGTGGGAGGACTTCATCCAGAGACCCTAGAAGGGCATGAGAGAAGTGTGCCATGATGACGGCCGAACTTGCCCGACGAAGGCCCAAGGAAGAAGCCGCATAGACCTTCCTGGCTGAATGGTCCAAAAGCTTGGACTCTTTATCAGGAGGTCGGTCAGTGTTGGCAGAACTGCCAGTACACCTGAACACAGAGGTGGTCACCAGGCTCTCGGCCGAAGGGTGCTCTGTGAACCCAGGGGACCCCATGGGCACCGTGACACTTACATAGAAACATAGAGGTTGACGGCAGATAGGACCACAAGGCCCATCCAGTCTGCCCATTTCTTTTTCTACCTTATAAATGTGCCATCGCTTTGCTCTGTCAGTGGCCTATCTATTCATACTCATCTGTATTGCTCCCTTATGCCTATCCATGCCTGTTTAAAGCCCTGCACTGTATTCATAGCCACCACTTCCTGAGGTAGGCCATTCCATGCATCCACCACTCTTTCAGTGAAAAGAATTTCCTCACATTCCCCTTAACCGGCCTCCTCTAATCTCATGCTGTGTCCTTTTGTCCTGCTATTTTTCTTATATTTAAACATGTTAGACTTTCACCTTGTTAATGCCTTAAGGTGTTTGAATGTTTCGATCATATCACCTCTCTCCCTCCTTTGCTCAAGGGTATACATATTGAGCTCTGTTAATCTGTCCTCATATATCTTCTGATGCAGTCCCTGCAGCATTTTGGTTGCCCTTCTCTGGACAGCCTCAATTTGGTTAATGTCCTTGTGAAGGTGTGGCCTCCAGTACTGCATGCAGTACTCCAGATGGGGCTTAACCAGTGTCTTGTAAAGTGGGATTATTACCTCCCTCTTACGACTTGTGATACCCCTACTAATACACCCTAACATCCCCCTAGCCTTACCTACTGCTTTAGAGGTCTGCTTGGATGATTTCAGGTCATCGGTGATGATGATGCCCAAGTCTCTTTCTTCCTTTGTGACTGCCAGCAACTCCCCTCCCAGCCTATAGGTGGCTTCAGGGTTTCTCTTCCCTATGTGCATGGTCTTGCACTTTTTTGCATTAAATCCCAGTTGCCACTCATCTGACCATTTTGCTAGTTTATCCAGATCTCTTCTCATTCTGCCCACCCCATCTGGATCATCTGCTGTGTTGCAGATCTTGGTGTCATCTGCAAACAGACAAGCCTTACCCTCTAGTCCATCTGCAATGTCACTAATGAAGATATTGAAGAGGACTGGCCCCAGGACTGATCCCCTGAGGTACCCCACTTGTGACTTGCTTCTCTTCTGACTATATACCATTTACCACCACTCTCTGTTTCAAAAAACATGAAGTCTTGCTATATTATGACATATGCAGTGAGTCCCAACCTTCGAACTACTCCGGAGGTGAAAGAGTTAACTTTCCATGCCAGGCATGGAACGCTGAGCTCGAGCTCGGTTGAAACTCTGTCTGTTTTTCTTCAAACTCAAACCGTCAGATTCTTTACTCCGCCTCATTGAACAGTCGCTCCGGAGATTTCTCCTTCTGCTCGGTTCATTTTGTCGGTTAAAGTATTGTTTTTCTCGGTTTTCAACCGAATTTAAACCGCAACTGGTCAGTTCAGACTCTGTCTGTGGTATTTGTGAGTACTAGATAGGTTTTACATTAATTTCTATTCTGTGTGGAACTTGTAAACGGTTTATCGGTTCAGTTTAAACTGATCAAGTTGTTTAAAATATCTTAATCTGTCATTTAGAGTGTGGTTACAGTTCTTATCGGTTCTAAAAAAAACCGATTTTATTACGGTTTTTTCCACGACCCGTGACACGGTTGGGAACCGATAAGAGGGTCTTACCTGGCGGATTGCCATAAACGGGTAAGTTTGGTTAGGACTGGCACTATGTCTGAGAAGCCCAAAAGAAAAACCGGGCCCACTGGGTTTCAACACTGCAGTGTGTGTGGGGAAGTCTTTGCCAAGGCTGACCCCCACACCACCTGTGTTTATTGTCTGGAGTTTGACCGCCTCAATGCAGACTGCCAGATTTGTAAAAATTTTCCTGCAGCTACCCTGGAAAAGAGAGTTGGTAGGCTCAGGGAAAGGGAGGCCAAAAAGTCCGCTGAACCGGATGGCCAGCCCGGTTCGGTTCCAACCGAACCGGAGGGAGTGCCCTCTGACCAGGGCGAGACTTCCTCGGACAAAAGGAGATCCAACTCTGAGGAGTCGGTTCCAGCAAAAAGGACTAGGAAATCAGCTGGTGTGGAGCCAGAACTTTCCTCTCCAACCGCTGAAGAAATAGCCAAAGTGATTAAAATTGTCCAGTCGCTTTCCCTGGTTCCGACCGAACTGGCACCATCAGGTAAGCGTCCGGTTCGGCCGGTTCCACCGGTTCAAGAGTATGATTTAGAGGAATATTATGAACCGGAGGAGGGGGAAGAGGAGTATGAGGAGAGTGAATGTGGATTTGAAAATCTGGATGTGCCCATTGACCCGGACACCTCCCCAAACAGACCTTCAGGAGTGTCTCCTCCTAGGCTTTCTGAGTCCCCTTCTCATTTTATGTTTTATAAGAAAGTGGCTGAAACCCTCCAGCTCCCTATAGAGGAAGCTGTGGATGATCAAGAGGAGCCTGACTATGTGGAAATGATGGCTATACCAGAGTCTAGGAGACTGTCTATTCCTTTGCATAAATCTTTTGGGAAACAGACAGTTAAAATTCTAAAAACTCCTCACACTATACCTCATGTGGATAAGAGAATGGACAAGAGGTACACATTGTCAGGCTCTGATACAGAGTTCCTTACACAACAATGCAGCCATGTTAGGGTAGTGCAGGCTGCAGCCTGTGACAAGGCAAATATTCCCTTGGCTTCACACCCCCCTGACAAGGACTCCAGGAGGATTGATGCCATGGCAAAGAAACAGTACATGGCAGCATCCTTGGGACTCAGACAGGCAAATTATATGGCTTATGTTGCTAGATATCAGAAATCCAGATGGGATACTGTTATGGCTCTAGCAAAACAGGTCCCTGGCCAGCTTACCAAGGAGCTGGAGCAGGTGGCTGCTGATGGTATTGAGGCATCCAGGTGCAATTCCATGCTGCAGTGGACTCTAATGATGTGTCATCAAGAGCCATGGCTACATCTGTGGCACTTCGCAGAATGGCTTGGCTCAGATGTACTAGCCTGTCACAGGATACCCAGACTAAGGCCATGGATTTTCCTGTTGTGGGTAATTCTCTGTTTGGGGAGCAGACAGAGAATTACATGAAGAAAATGGATGAGTATAGGACCACCCATAGGAGTGCACAGGCCAAGGAAAGACAGGCCACTCCTCAAAGGCAGCTTCCCAGGGGCAGGGGCAGGCCTTTTCATAGGCCTTTTTACCAAGCCCAGGCCTCCTCTTCTGCTTATGCCCAGAGGGGGTTCTTTAGAGGGAGAGGCAGACGGGGTACAAGCAGGCCTGCTTCCACCCCTCAGCCCAAAGCCCCTGCCAAGCAGGCACCCTGATGGGGTTGCCAGGGCTGATTCTCAGCTACCTGTAGGGGCAGGCTGGCTTACTTTGTCCAGGACTGGAAGTCTCTGACATCAGACAAGTGGGTCCTGGAGTAGTAAGCCAGGGACTGGTTCTCAGCTTCAAAAAATTTCCAAAGATGAGAACAGATCCTTTCCACCTGAAATCCACCAGAGGCACTTGCCCTAGAGGCAGAGGTCTCTTCCCTCCTGGCTCTCAGAGCTGTGGAAAGGGTTCCACCCCTACACCAGCGCAAAGGTTGTACTCCAGGTACTTCCTTACCCCAAAAAAGACAGGAGAATGGCGGCCTATCCTGGATCTCAGATATTTAAACAAGCACCTTTTAAAACCAAAATTCAAAATGGTGACTCTGGGAATTATTCTACCCTCTCTAAGGCCAGGGGACTGGCTAGCGTCCCTGGACCTCAAGGATGCCCACTTCCATATTCTCATCAGAAGCTCCCATCAAAAGTACCTCAGGTTCGAGCTGCCCTCAGTCCATTACCAGTTCAGAGCAATGCCCTTTGGCCTCACCTCTGCTCCAAGGGTATTCACAAAATGCCTGGCAGTAGCAGTTGCTGCCCTAAGAAGGCAAAAAATTGCCATCTTCCCTTACCTGGACGACTGGCTCATAGTAGGTCAGTCCCCAGACCAAGTCAAGTTACACCTACAGATAACTCAGCAACTGCTCACCTCTCTAGGTTTCCTTCTGAATCTTTCAAAGTCAGTTCTAGAGCCTGTCCAGCTCCTCACCTTCATAGGCACAGAGCTGAACACAGAGGAAGCCAGAGCCTTCCTTCCTTTGGACAGGGCAAGGACCCTGGCATCTCTGGCCTCCTCATTCACCCTGCAGGTCTCTCAACCAGCAAGGCACTTTCTACAGCTCCTGGGGCACATGGCTGCTTCTACAGCAGTAGTGCAGGGAGCAAGATTTCAGATGAGGGACATCCAGTTCCATTTGAGAGCCTTTTGGTCTCAAAGGAAAGACCCTCTAACCAAATTGATCCCAGTAACTCGAACCCTGATCCAGGCCCTACAGTGGTGGCAGGATCAGAGCAATCTGAGACAAGGGGTTCCTTTTGTCACTCAGTCTCACTCCTTAATCCTTACTACAGATGCATCCCTCTTGGTGGGAGCTCCATGGGCGACCTCACTACCCAGGGATTGTGGTCCCTCAGGAATCTCTGCTCCACATCAATCTGTTGGAACTCAGAGCAGTTTTCTAGCACTTCAAGTTTTTCCAGATCTGTTCAGAACAAAGTGGTACAGGTCAGAACAGACAACACCACCACAATGTGGTACATCAACAAGCAAGGGGCACTTCGGTCTACGACCTTGTGCACGAAGCAATGAAGTTGTGGTCTCTGGCTTACTCCCTGAACACCTCCCTTACAGCAGTTCACCTCCCAGGCAAGGACAATGTCCTGCCAGATGCTCTCAGCAGGATTTCCCAGGGCCATCACGAATGGTCACTGGACCCCCTGGTCTTGAGGTGATATTTGCCAGATGGGGCACCCCGCAGATAGATCTTTTTGCAGCCCCAGACAATCACCAACTTCCCCTTTTTTGCTGCAGGCCCCCAGTGTTGGGCTCAGTCCATCTGGATGCCTTCCTTCTCAGTTGGGAAGGGAAGTTTCTCTATGCTCCCCCCCCCTCTTCTTTTCAAGGTGCTAGTCAAAATCAGATCTCAACCCTGCAAGATGATCCTGATTGCTCCAGATTGGGCCAGACAACCCTGGTATCCACTCCTACTGTCCTTAGCAGTCCATCTTCCCCTGTGTCTTCCCAGGAATCACAACCTGTTAACCTGTGCTCAGGGGAGGGTTTGGTACCCAAACCTCAAATCTCTCAATCTCAAGGCCTGGCTCTTGAAGAGTTAGAGTTTGCTGATCTATACCTCTCCCAAGGTGTAATGGATATACTGAAGGTTTCTAGGAAACCTTCCACCAGGGCTACGTATAATTCCAAATGGAAGAGGTTTTCCATGTGGTGGTGCTCTGGGAAGCATATTTCCCCAGAATCTGCTGATTTACCCACAGTCCTGGATTATATGGTCCACTTAAATACCTTGGGGCTGAGACCAGCTACCCTAAAAGTGCATTTGGCAGCTGTGTCTGCTTTTATTTCAGCAGGTAAACCCTCTTCTCTTTCAGCTCATCCTGTATTCTCCAAGTTTTTCAAGGGATTGCTTCACACCAACCCTCCATTCAGAGAACCTGCCCCTGCCTGGAATCTTAATGTTTGCATTGCTCAGCTTATCACCCCCTTTGAGCCTTTGTCTTCAGCAGAGCTTAAGTACTTGACTTGGAAGACTGTGTTTCTGGTAGCCATCACTTCTGCCAGATGCATAAGTGAATTACAAGCTTTGTCAGTGGAGCCTGATTTTATCTCCTTTCATAGAGATAAGGTGGTCCTCAGGACTACCAGGAAGTTTTTGCCTAAGGTGGTTTCACATTTCCACCTTAATCAATCTATATCTCTTCCAGTGTACTTCACTGACCATTCCTCCTCTGGCGAGAGGAGGCTGCACAGCTTAGATGTGAAGAGAGCCCTTAGTTACTACATAGAGCATACCAAGGGTTACAGATTTGACTCCCCCCAACTGCTCCTCACTTATGGTGAGGTTGGTAAAGGGAAACCTGCCACTAAAAGATCCATTGCCAGGTGGATTGTTTCTTGTATCCAATTCTGTTATGAAAAACTGGGTAAGGTTCCTCCCTCAGGCCTGAGGGCTCACTCTACCAGAGGTACAGCTGCTTCCCTGGCTGCTGCCAGGGACATCCCTATTCTAGAGATATGTCAAGCAGCTACCTGGAAAACAGTTCACACTTTTACCAAGCATTACTCCTGGACATCCAGGCTAGGAGTGATGCTCGGTTTGGCACAGCTGTGCTTCAGAGCCTATTTCCTAAGTAGGTTCTGTCCCTCCTCCATGGAGGTACTGCTGTGTAGTCTGCATATGTCATAATATAGCAAGACTTCATGTTGTTTGAAGAAAAAATTACTCACCTTAGTAATGTTGTTTCTTCTAATGGAGTCTTGCTATATTATGACCTCCCCCCCTGCCTGCCCCTCTCAGAACCTCTGTTTTTGGGATGTGAGTGGGCAGTGCAGTGTGGCATTAGTAGGTGCCCACCTTGTTGTTTTCACCCCTCCTTTACTGGGGTGACTTGGTGTTGTGTTTTTCATTTTTTGGGTCTCCTGACTTGAGCCTTTGTTTTGGGACCAAAAAATGTGTTCTTATGTTTAGTAGCCAGTTGGCTAGTGTAGGTTTACAGCTTCCACACAGGACCTCAGTGAGTTTAGCTCATAAAGATCTGATGGTTTGAGTTTGAAGAACAACAGACAGAGTTTCAACCGAGCTCGAGCTCAGCGTTCCATGCCTGGCATGGAAAGTTAACTCTTTCACCTCCGGAGCAGTTCGAAGGTTGGGACTCACTGCATATGTCATAATATAGCAAGACTCCATTAGAAGAAACAACATTACTAAGGTGAGTAATTTTTTCTTTCTGCCCATCAACCAGTTTGCCACCCAGTTGACCAACTTCTGACCCACCCCGAGCCTACCCAGCTTATTTATCAATCTTCTATGTGGAACAGTGTCGAAAGCTTTGCTGAAGTCAAGGTAGGCGACATCAACTGCTCCCCCTTGGTCCACCACTCTGGTTACCCAGTCAAAGAAATCTATGAGATTAGTTTGACAGGAACGTCCTTTTGTAAACCCATGCTATCTTGGATCCTGTGCCTCTATGGATTCCAGGTGTTGCACTATCCTTTCCTTACTTGTGGGCCATGCAGGCAGACTGAGCTGGACAAGAGGCAGGGTGCTGCCAGAGTTCTAAGGCCAGCCAACAATAGCCTCGGCCACAGGAAAGGCCTCCGTTGGGGTATCCCCTCTCTTTAGGATGTCCGTGAGAGGGTACTCAGCATTTTTCTGGATTGGCTTCAGGGCATACCTGTGAACTCAGAGATGAGACGAAGAATGCCCTGAAAAGATGAGGGACCTTCCTCCGTCTCTAAACCAATGGCTGATTCGTCATCCCCAGGATGAGAATGCAGGCCAGTGATGTCCAAATCCGAGGAATCCGGATATAACGGCCAACCACCCAGGTCACCTTCGACTTGCTGAGGGTGGTCCAGGGTGACCGTGACCGACAAACACCAAGGAAGCCCGGTGTCTGGCCTATCTTCCTTGGAAGGAGCCCCTCCCACAGGCTGTTTGGGTGGAGGTTCCACCATGATCGGTGGAGAGACCATTTTAGGCTGAACTGGAGGTTTTGCCGGCTCTGCAGGCTGGGGAACCAACTTAATTGGCTCTGAAGGAGTCGGCTTTGGCCTAGGAGGTAAAAAACTAAGTAATGGTCGGTGTGGAAGCCGGAGTTGGCTTGTGTCCAGTCAAAATCAGCTGTTGCCACATGAGATCCTCATAGCACTGACAGAGTTTCCACTGGAGCCTCTCTTCATCCGAGGAGGACAAGGACGACCGATGGCATTGCCTCTTTTTAGAGCATTTATGGCTCTTCCTTGGCCTTTTGGTCGAGGGGGTCCAAGACCTCGATCGAGATCGGACAGGCCGACTCGGTCGTTCAAGAGACACCGGCAGAACCAGTGATTTCCTGTGGTCAGGGACCACTTCCTTGATGAGAGTCTCAGCAGGTTGGGTCTCCTCATCTGGGAAAACCAAATTAGGAGTTTGATCAAGGGAATCGTCGAGCGGAATCGGCGATAAAGGATCGATCAGATCAATGATGATCTCTACATCATCGATCGACAGTTCGGTCGACTGACCAGATGGCAAAGCCGAAAAGTCAGCAGCTGAAGAAGCAATCTCGACCGAAGTCGAGACTGCATGATCCTGGGACCGAGATTTCTCCCGCTTCCAAGAGCATCTCCGTCGAGACAAAGACAATCCCGGATCCTTCTCCCGCTTACAGGATCGAGAGGAGTGCATGCCCACAGGACCCTCTCCCTTGGTCAGGAGAGACTGGCACAACACTCAGAAGGAACCCGAGAAGGTGAAGCCCAGGTTAAGTGGAACAATGAAGCCCCGAGTGGTATCTGCGGCCTGAGCCGTTTCCTCCTCGGTTGCTTGCATGCACTCCAGTTGCTTGGCGGATCCTGCAGCCGTGGAAACCTCCCACTGAGCCTCCTTGGATTTCACCGGAGGTTTCCATTTCTCCAGCCTTCCCAGCTTCAGGCATGCGAGACGGTCATCAAGGACGTTAGGATGAAAAGAGAGACACATATCGCATTTCGAGGTGTCTTGGTCAACACCAAGGCAATAAACACACACAGTGTGGGGATCTGTACGTGATATCTTCTGGCCGCAAGGGCACCGATGAAATCCATGGGAAGACCTGTCTTCCATAATCGAAGAAATAGACTAGCGATTCGCTAATGAAGCAGATAGATTTTCGGAATAACCGAAGGTTTTAGAGCCAGGGCCTACAAAATGGGTGAACACGAGGGAGGCACCTGAATCTTCCAGCGGAAAGGAAGATCTGGCATCATGGGGCAGAGCCAAGGTATATACCACCCGGGTGAGTGGGAGGAGCCAGCTTGAAGACTTCTGGTAGATTTAAAGTGGAAGGGGGCATGCCAAAGGGTGTGGATGAGCAACATATCCACACGCCTAAAATACGTGTTTGTGGTAGGAGTTTGTATTCTGTAACTTTCCTTTTTATTTGTAGATGACTGTGAGATTTGTGATATAATTTGTTCTGTATTTTATTTTACCTGTTTTAAAATTTTTTAGTAAACTACATTTTCTTTAAACTACTGCCTGTGCTCTTTTCTGTTATTTTACACATGCTTGCTGAACCTGTATTTAAGGCTGACAGCTGTTAAAAGCTTGATTGTGTTACTGAGCTTGCTTAAAAGGTAAGAAATACCTAGGTCTCTTATAGAGTTCTAAGGGTACATTTTGAAAAACCTGGTTGGGTGCCCCTGGGTGAAGGATTGTGCCACATCCCCCGAAGAGGGTACGTTTTCGAGTCATCTGTTAATTGGGTAGGCTAGCATAAGGTTCACAGTTTGAATCCCTCCAGAACTTGAGGCTAATGGGTGATTCGGACCCAAAGCAGAAAGGAGGGTTACCCTGTCTGTTACCTGTTCACACTATTGCGCTCTGAGGTTGGCACTGGGGGAGCAGAGGGCCTGACCTGCGGAGTGCATTTGTGACAGGCAGTGACATGGATGACTCTGGGATGCAACAGGCTACAGCGGTGTGCAAGCAAATAGTAGATAGACTCACGGCACCTTTGTCTGCCAAGAGAAAGAGGGTGGTTTCTGCATTCCTGAATGGCTAGCACCCTGACATACCTACAGACCCCTGCATCTCCCCAACAATATGTGCCTTGCAATTTGGAAGCAAATGCAACAGCTTTTTGATCAGTGTGCTTTTCCTGCAAAACACATTTTAATTGAATACACGTCTAAACTGCTCATGGACAGTATACTTTAAAACTGCTCAACTTGGAACCAGGCTGTGGTCTTATTCAGTGAGTCAGCTTACTTTTACAAACTGCCCTTCCAGAAGCAGAGCTTTGGACCGACTCATTTAAATTTCAGATCGCTCCAATTTAAATAATTTGGCAACAGTCTGACTCTGTAAAAGTCAACTGCTCATAGAAAGTCAGCACAACTGGCAGTTCCTCCCCCTTTCTCTCTGTCCATAGTCACTCTCCTTATAAGTGTGGAGGCAGTGTGGTATAGTCATTAGAACACCAGCATGGGAACTGGGAGATCACAGGTTAGAATCTCAGCATATTCAAATACTCACTGTGTGACCTTGGACAAGTCACTTAACCTCCCAGTGATCCAGCCCACCCAGCTGTGGAAATGCATAGTGGATATAATATGAGAGGAAGGATATGCACAAATGGGGACAATATTAATATCAGATCATGCTCCAATCTTCTGTAACATTGTATTAAGGAATAGACAGAATACATTAAAAGTTTGGGGACTAAATACTTCGCTGCTTAATATAGAGAAAATAAATAAAAAAGGCATAATATATTTAAAAATACAGAAGAGGTTACTTTAATCCAGAAGTTTTACAAATTAAACGTTTTAACATTTTAAGAGAATACATCCCATTAAGTAGTAAAATTAAGATGCAAACACAAGAAACAATAAACAAGTTAAAAGAAGACATCAGGAAATTAGAAATAGATTTAAGTATAGGCAGTACAAACAGACTTCAAGAATATGATGAATGTATGAACTAAATGGAACACTTTATTTAACAGGAGCTAGAAGATACTATGCTTTAGAAAACAAAATTATGAGAATGGAAAAACTGTGATAAAATGTTAGCATTTAAATTAAAGAAAATTAAAACAACCAATTACAGTATCAATGGACTAACAAGGGAATGACATAATAACCCTTAACAAAATATCTGTGTAGGTATGAAATGACACTGAGAGGCTTGGTGGCTGCTACAGGGGGTATCTGTCATTGGGGATATGCCCAGCACTGCACCTGATTTGGCCTATGTGACTTTCTAACAATAAACATTTTGAATCACGTTTCTATCAGAGTTTGTTTGTTTTTTGGGAGCTGTATATGAGAGGTTTCTCTGTCTGGCTCGGTATTCAGCATTACCTTATGCACTATACGATCGCAGTTTTTAGTGGTAGTATAGGGCAGACTAGGTGGACTGAAGACCCTTATCTGCCGACAATTTCAATGTTTCTATGTTACCCTTTTTCTGGAGCCATTCCTTTCTACCTGTGCTATAACATAACAATAAACCAATGAATATAGCGAAGAATTTTAAAACCTTTTGTCAAACCTTATACAAAATAAGCGCTGAAACAGATATAAAGTTATTGAATTGTTTTTTCAGGGATTGAGCTTAAAAAATTGAGGTAGAAAGAATGAGAAGATAAAGATATCAAATTAGGAGAAACAATACAGGTAATCGGTAACCTACCAAATGATACATTGCCAGGTCCAGATGGCTTGCCAAATGAGTGGTATTAGATGAACAAAAGGAAATAGTACCAATGTATCCGGAAGAGTATGCTAAAGCTTTTACTGTCAGAGCTTTGCCTCCTTCCTTCAGCCAGACACTGATAACATTAATACATAAAACAACAAAAATCCTACAAGAGTTCAAAATTATAAACCTATTTCATTATTAAAATACAATTACAGAGGCTGGCCCACTGGCGCAGGGGTAAGATTTTCACCTGTGACATAAATGCCCCAGGTTCGAAACTGGACTCGGGACTTCAGAGAGCCGGGGAGGAAGAGTGAGCATCGTATGGACTGCTCTCCTCCTCCTCCAGGGGGAAAGGGTTGGTGCATGCCAGGCGTGAGCATGACCTCCAGTGAACTGGGGCGAATACTAGCAGCTGGCAACGTGTAGCTAAGGGGCAGGGCAGATGCTTGGTGGAGGCCGTGCCAAGGGTGTGGGTGTGTGTGGCTCAACTGTGCATGTCATTGCATGCCTCACTCCCAGACACACACAAAGGGGGAAACAAAATGCTCCAGCATATGACAGCCGGTTATCGCGGACCCACCCATCCATGTGGCACTCCTCCACCCAAATACCTGGCCACGAGTGGCATGAAGTGAGGCCTGTCACCCTCTGTAGGGGGCAGGGGTAAGTGGCATGTGGGAGAATGGCAGGAGTAGAGGATAAGTCCATGGGCTTTGGAGCCGAGGTGGACTGGCTGGAAGGGGAGAGCTCCCCCCTCCTGCAGCTGGACGGGACAAAAATAAAAACAATTACAAAATTCTGGCTAAGATATTAGTGGGGAGGCTAAGTAACAATTTAAATAAAATAATACATGAAGCCCAAGCAGGATTTGTTGGAGGGAGAGATCAAGCAAACAATATATGGGCAATCTTAAATATAACTGAAACAGTAAAAGAGGTGGACCAAATGTTTACACTCCTCTCTCTTGATAAAGAAAAGGCTTTTGACAGGGAGGAGTGGGATTTCATAATTTGGATACTTGGAGAATTGGACTGGAAAACAGATATATCAGAAAGATACAACTGCTGTACACTAACACGTCAGTTGCACGTAACGTAAACCAAGCATTGTTAGAAAGATTTTCAATACCACAGGGGACTAGATAGGTTTGCCTGCTATCACCCTTACTTATCGCTATAACTCTAGAACCACTAGCAGGAAAAATAAGAAAACACAAAGGCGTAAAGGGCTTTAAATTTGCAGATCAACATTGTAAAATGTTTATTTTTTTAAGATGTTCTGATAAGTATGTCCTGTCCTAAAGAGTTCGTTCTTAATTTAATGAAGACAATTGAACCTTACTCCACTTTGTCAGGCTGCTATATGAACTGAACAAAGTCTGAGGCACCAGCAACATCCAAAACATGTGAGAAAAGAACATTTTATATGATTAAATGTGTGTGGCCGAAGAAAGGACTAAGTTCCTGGGTCTTATTTTTCAATCAGATCTATCAGAAATGGTAAAAATAAATTCTAGAATGATCCTGAGACAATGGGAAATTAAACTGAATTAATGAGATGGGGAAAATGTAATTTATCATTGCTGGGGAAAATTAACTGTGTTAAGCTGTCACTAGCTCTGCAGATTTATTATTTATTTAGAGCGTTTCTGTTGTGAATATCAGATAACATATTCAAGCAGACTGACAGGAATACTAGGACACTACAGTGGGACAAGAAAGACAACACTTAAAATAAAAAAACTGGAAATGCCTTTAGAAAAAGGAGGAATGACCCTACCAAATTCCAGAGAACAATGTTTTTCTAAACTCATTTAAAACATATTCAGACGATCATAATAGGAGAAGAAAGGGACTGGGTAAATCCAGAAAAATTGAAACTTAAAAGAGAACTGCGCGGAACCTGCAAGTTATTTTTTTTCTTGTAACAATCACACAGGAGTGTGGTGTGCGTATTTATGGAACACATACAAACAGAGGTGAGAAAGAAGTAAGTGCCTTAGCTGGGACTTGAACCCAGGCCGCTCAGAATACCGTTCTGACTGCACTAACCAGCTCCGCCACTGAGACAACTGGAACCTAGGCCATCCCCAAGCACATTACTCTTTCTCAAATGCACAACCCAATGGCAACACAAATATTTACTTGTAGCAATCACACAGCAGTGCGGTGTGCATATTTATGGAACACATACAAACAGAGGTGAGAAAGAAGTAAGTGCCTCAGCTGGGGCTTGAACCCAGGCTGCCCAGAATACCGTTCTAACTGCACTAAGCAGCTGCACCACTGAGACAACTGGAACCTGGGCCGTCCCCAAGCACATTACTCTTTCTCAAATGCACAACCCAATGGCAACACAAATATTTACTTGTAACAATCACACAGGAGTGCAGTGTGCATATTTATGGAACACATACAAACAGAGGTGAGAAAGAAGTAAGTGCCTCAGCTGGGACTTCAACCCAGGTCGTCCAGAATACCATTCCGATTGCGCTAACCAGCTGCGCCACTGAGACAACTGTAACCTGGACCATCCCCGAGCACATTACTCTTTCTCAAATGCACACCCCAATGGCAACACAAATATTTACTTGTAACTTGCAAATACCACCGAACAAAACCCTGACTTACTCCGGGTAACCCTAGCAACTGCTGGAGGTAATGCAGCCACCTTGCTGGTTTTCCACTGGGGATGCATACCTGCCCTCTATGGTCCATGACACCCCCCAGTTGCCAGCCCATATTTAATAAAACAATCCTTGGTACTAGTGGTCCCCGTCCCTCTGATCACCAGCCTGTATGTGATAAACAAAATCCCTGGTGCCCCCCCCCCCGATCGCCAGCCTGTATTTACTAAAACAAATACCTGGTGCTAATGGTTCCCCCCCCCCCGATCTCCAGCCCATAATGTAAATCTAAAATCCCTGGTGCTAGTGGTCCCCCCTCCAATTGCTGGCCCATAATGTAAATCTAAAAATCTCGGGTGCTAGTGGTCCCCTCTCCCTCCAATCACCAGCCTCTATTTAATAAACAAAATACCAGGTGCTAGTGGTCCCCCCCATTGGAGCCCATAGTAAAAGTTCCAAAACTGCGTGGCATCCAGTGGTTCCCCCCCCAGCACCAGTCCATGGTACCACAGGTCGCAAGTCCCTACTCCCTGGTGTCTAGCGCCACCCTGTTACCTTAGCAGTATACAGTTCCAAAGTGAATACCGCAAACTACAAAATAGGGGTGGTGCACACAAAAAAGGTTGCCAGACCTGAAGCGAAGCTATTCCCAAAGTTGTTGCACTCATAAAGACAGGATGTCCACACTGGGTAAAGATAAGTCCAATTAATTTGTTATTTAAAGGATAGCAATATTATGCTCGCCAGTGTGAGACTAAGACCCACTGGCCACTAAAGCCCCAGCGCTTTGGGTACAAACTGATCCTTCATCAGGGGGTGTGGCAGTTGGGAGCAACTACAGCCATTTTATACACATATGTTAACTGGTGATAGGTGAAGACAATATATTTCAAATTCAAGTGCCCAATCACAGTGAGATATATTAATACATAAGAAAAAACATCAACTCCGCACAATATAAAATGATAAAATAGTAAACCCATAGACTCTCAATATCTTGATCACATAATAAATACAAGTATAAGCTTTCTATAGCATTTCAGAGTCAAACAAAGGGTAGACCTCAGCTCTCAATGTGTATATCACAGCAACATGCTTAAGTAAACAAAAGGCTAAGGAATACCATAAATTCAACTAATCATTGAGAGGGCCAGGGGAAGGAAGTCGGGGGTAGGTAGGGAAAAGGGGAAGGAAAGAAAGGGAAGGGAAAAGAAGAGGGTGAAAGGCTGAGGGAAAGGGAGGTGGGGAGTTGGGTGTACTGTGGTAATCTTTGTCCAGGCATACAGGTACTCACAACCACCAAAATAAGGAAGATACCAGGACAACACAAGGCACAGATCTCTGCTAGGGCCTACAAAAGAGAGAAGTGAACATACAAGATTGCTATAATTTCTGTATAAATAAACTAAAGATTAAACACATATTATTTAATACATGACTAAGTAAATAATCCAGCATTAATTCAGCATTAATTTTAAGGAGCATCACACTAAAAAAATATTTCATTTAATTAATAAAGAAAATTGAGATCAGAATTATATAGTATTTTGGACAAAAAGGTTCAAATTTGGGAACATTAGAAATTCATTTCAATCAAGTAAATAGGATTTTAATGCCCATGGCTTTAGTGACCAGTGGATCTTAGTCTCACACTGGTGAGTATAATATTGCTATTCTTTAAATAATAAACTCTTTGGATTTCTCTTTACCCAGTGTGGACATCCAATCTTTATGAGTGCAACAACTTTGGGAATACCTTAGCAGTATCCTTGGTGCCGCGGGCACATATGGTGACCGGTGCAGCCCTCCTCACACCTCCTTAGCCGTCCGCCTTATGTCCAGGCATGGAGCACACCCCTCATTTATAGGACTGGGCCTGTCCTATAAATAAGCTTCCTGGTTTTTGGTTATAACCGATTTTCACAGAAAAAACACCACTGTTGCCTTTTTTTGTAAAATCAGTTATAACCGAAAAGCACCAAAAATGCAGCCTGCTGATAGACAAAAAGAAACTGTGCAAATCACTGTATACTGTACACTCACATGCAGAACACATCAGTGCAGGTAATACATGCTGACTTGGCTAATCCAGTATTGCTCGCAAATTCAATATACATACAGGTCCTGCCAGTATGTGTGCAAATCTGAGATACATACAGGTCCTGCCTAACAGTCCTTAAGGTACCTCTGGAAACATACACACAGTCCCTATGTAGAGCACAGGTCTTAAAGCACCCCTTCCGACAGAGCACAACCCATGGAGCAATCGGAAACAAAGCTGCACACAAAAACTATCTGTCCCAGTGCTCCAATCTTAAAGGGGTCTCTAAAAAGTTTCTTTTTTTAACCCTGGCAGCTCTGGAAAGGTCCGATGGTTCCATACCTTCTCTGCTGGGAGTGGCGGGCTCTGACCACTGCAGGAAGGGAGGGTGGTTAGCTCTGCATCTGAGGAGCCTAGCCTGCAATGCAGCCTGCTTCTGTGATGGGAGCGGTGAGCTCCGATCACTACAATGAGGGAGGGTGGTTAGCTCTGCATCCGAGGAGCGTAGCTTGCAATGTAGTCAATAAACACTGATTCATATGGATTTTTGCAGTTTGTGAATTTTATTGCACTGAAAAATGCTGATTTTTGGTATGTTTGCAAGGGTACAAAACTTGATAAAAATAAACACCTTTTTTCCAGAGACATAAACACCTAAAACCGGGAAGCCTACCTACAAATAAGGGGTGTGCTCCATGCCTGGTCTTATGGTGGCCAGCCAGGAAGGTGTGAGGAGGGCTGCACCAGTCACTGTATGCACCCTTGGCACTGAGGATACTGGTAAGGTGACTGGGAGGGTGCTCGGTGCCAGGGTGGGGGGGTCACTAAATGCAAGGGAGAAGAGAGTTGCGACAGGCGGTACTGTGGATTGGTGCCAGGGTAGGAACAATTGGATGCTAGGGAGTGTTGGAACTTTTACTACAGGCTGGCAATTGGAGGGAGGGGGCACCAGGTGTTTTGTTTATTGAATACAGGCCGGTGATTGGAGGGAGGGGGCACCAGGTACTTTGTTTATTGAATACAGGCTGGTGATTGGAGGGAGGGCGCACCAGGTACTTTGTTTATTGAATACAGGCTGGTGATTGGAGGGAGGGGGCACCAGGTACTTTGTTTATTGAATACAGGCTGGTGATTGGAGGGGGAATCACTAGCACCAGAGAAGGTTGTATTAAATATGAGCTGGTGATCAGAAGGGGGACCACTAGCACCAGGGATTTTGTTTGAGCACCAGGGCTATCTATGCATGTCTGGGCCCAGACAATTGGAGGGGTGCTGTCATGCTAACCTACTTGCTACCCTTGGAAGTGGGCCCATAATGGGCATGCAGATGGCCCCTTAGCACCTTGCATGTTCAAATAGACTCATTTGCATGGGACCCTTTAAATATATTGCAGATAGTGCTCTGGCGCTATAAATTCTGGTGGCGTACTTTGGGATCCATGTTGGGGCAATGCTACTTGACTTAGCGCTGCACCGATATGGCCCTATATTCAGTGGAATAGTGCTGGTCTGCTATTCAACTGAATATAGCATCCTTGGACTCCCGGGCAATCGCAAGGCGCAGTGCAAAGTGTTGTGCTCCGCCTTGCACTTTTTCAAATATTGGGCCCCTGGTGTGTAAATCAGAACCACCCACTGAATTTACTAAAAGGCAAGAAAGATGGGACAACAGAACTGGGACCAGTATTTTAAACACAGATTTGACAGGGAAAGACAATCATTACTAAACAGAACCAACAAGAATATGCTGTAGTATCAAGAAAGTCAAATAAATATTGGTCCATGTTAAATATATCAAGGATCAACAGCAACTTATTATGAACTAGGGGACAATACATTTATATAGAAAAACTAGGTAATATCATTTAAAACCAGGACTTACCATAGATACTTACCTATAAGTTGGCCTCACATGTAAGTCAACCCTGCTCCTTTAACTTGTCAATTTTAGCAAAATTACAGGTATTATTTTGCTGCCCAAATTGAATGGAGAAACTCTGTTTTGTGGCCAATATGAGGCATCGAATCTGTCTTTGTGGCTAGAACTGGACACATAAATCAGATGACACAGGTGCAAACATGGTTTACCCTTTTAAACCCTGCAGATATGATGACCTGACCTCACAGATAAGTTGAGCCCATCTTGGGGGCCTATTTTTAGCATCAAAACGTAGATATACACGAGTTTATACAGTATATGCAAAGGAAGTTTAAAGCTATTTGAGACAATAATAAAACAACATAATCTGGATTTAAGAGGGTCTGGACAGCAGGATAGCAGTAAGAGATGTAGATTATACCAAAGCCTTTGTCAAGTGCATAAATGGAAAGTTAACAAGGGGATTGAATGTCTGAAAACAATGGAAGGAGAAGAAGCTTGTGCGTGAGCCAGGGGTGACTTGTGAGATGCTGAATGAATACTTCACTTAGGTGTTCACCAAATGGCATGGGGAGGGATGGAGGGAGAGAAGAAGGAGGAAGGGAGGAAGGATGCTCATTGGGAGGGCCCATGGCATTAAGGGCAACCATGATGTAACCTGCTAAACATCAGGACCATGCTGGTAGCAGAGAATCTGGCAATGATCAAGCCAGATCAACCCAAAGGGTGAATGGGATACAACTCAGAATCACAGTGGTGGTAAAGGAAAATTGGCGGGGCATCTTGTGATAGTCGTTCATGAGTCTGTCTATACAGGTTTGGTGCAGGAGGACTGGAAAGTGGCCAGTGCGGTCCCTATCTTCAAGAAGGGGGCAAGGGCAAACCTGAGCAACTGTAGGCTGAGCAGCCCAACATTAGTGCTGGGCAAGGTCCTGGAATGGCCCTGATGAAGTCCAGATTGAGATATATATATATATATATATATATATATATATATATATATACACACACATACATATATATACATATACACACACACACACACACACTGCCCTGGCCCTGTCCATCTCTCTGGTCATCCCCTCAAAGGTGCTGATCAGGTTAGTTAGGCACCTTTATAAAGATATGCTGAAAGAGGGCAAAACCTTTGGGTTTCATCAAGTGCTCCATTATTCTGTCCTTGATAATGTCTTCCAGAACTGTGCCAAGCTGATCCAGCCTATAGTTGCTGGGGTCCAGTCTTTCCTCCGTTTTGAAGATGGGACCACACTGGTCACTTGCATTCCTCTGGCACCACATCTGTTTGGTCAGAACTCTGAAAGATTATTGCAAGTGGCCCTAACAATTGTTCTCTCAGCTCTTCTGTGATCCTGGGGTGTATCCTTTCTGTCCCTTGAGATGCACCTGGCTTGATCTCCACCAGGTAGTCAGTTACCAGGGTGAATGTGATGATCACAGGCTGCACAATGGCTAAAAAAAAAAAAAAAAGATGCAAAGCAACAATTTATTGAAACACCCTTGTGCTACAGGTATAGCTTCTGCACTTTACGGCACCCAGCCTCTTCTTCAGGAAGTTGTATTAAAGACGAGAGGAGGTGAACTTTATATAACAATTACAAGCCACATGACTAGGTGCAATCCAGAACCTTTGTTAATGAATTATAAAAATATATGCAGGTAGATACCTAAATCCGTACAGTAGTGCAAAAAAAAAAAAAATTACAAAAGTTAAATGCAACATACTTCAGATCTTTTAAATTATTACCATACTCAATTCAGTTAGCCCATCTTTGAATTATAATTAGAGGTGATCTACAAAAACTGCAGTCAGTCAAATGATTTGTTTTTCTTAAAAGGCTGGTGGAATGAACAAGAATTAACTTCAGTAGTACTACCCTGGCTAATGGTAAACACATATAAGAGAATATATTCTTTTTGTGCAAGTAATCCATAGTCAAAAAGCACAAGGAGTACACTGAAGAAAGGAAAACTAACACAGCACATAATGCACATAGCTCCTAGCATAAATGTTTAGCATAAACTTCAGAACACAAGATAAGTAACTGCAAATGAAGATTAAATCAAAGGAATAACTAAGTGAGAGAAAGATAGATATGAAATAGAAAGCTAGTCACTGCAATATAAATTTCATATATAAAAATGTTGTGAACATCATATTTTACAAAAAGTGTACTTGGTAAATAGAATTTAAATGAACCGCAGCGACAAAAGTACTGCCTGTTTGATTATAAAAAAAGGTTTTAAATCCATATCCTCATTTATACCACATGGCCTCAATGTGCCCAAGTGATGTACCACTGTGCTTGTTTCTTTAAAAGCAGTGACTCTGTCTCCACCTCTCGTCTGAACGGGTACCTGTTCCAAGATGCACATTTTCAAACAGTGGTTTTGGCGTGACTTGTCAGAAAATGTCACCAACCTGTGTATCCTTCCTATAATTCCTTATATCCCTGATACGCTGTTTAAAACTCTTTTTGTCTTCTCTAATGGTCCTTCCAACATAAAACTTAGGACAGTTGCATGCAAGGACATAAAAATTGAAGGATGTGTAACAGTTCAGAAAATGTCCAATGTTAAAAAGGTAGATTTAAGGATAATTAAATGTAGAACCAGTGGTAACAAAGTTACACACCAAATAATGCCCTTATTTAACTCTCCCCCACCGGTCTTGGTGGTAACCAAGTAGATTTGTTTGTCTCCTTTTTGACTGGTGAATAATGGCTAGGGGCAAAAATGTCCCTTAGATTGGGAGCCCTACTGTAAGTGACCTGTAGAAGTTCCTTAAAGACTTCTGGTACCTCACTGCTCTGGAGTATACCCCAGTGATTTAATATAACATTTTTGATCCTATGGGGTGATCTAGCATACTCCAGCACAAAAGCTAGCTTAGGTACAGTGTCCACATTTTGAATTTTTGGGTCACGAAGTTCCTTCCATTCCAAGCTTTTAGCCCATTCCAAAAACAGAATAAGGTCACCTGATTTGTAACCTCTGAATAAGAGACAATTTTGTAGCTCTTCTGACTGATGTTGAAACTCTATGTCTCAAGAGCAGTTCAATTGAATGTGAATAAACTGCATGTAGGGGATTCTAGGGACCAGAGTTTGGTGGTGGTGGTGGGGGCACTGCTAGCATGCAAAACAGCATTATCAGCTGTGAGCTTTCTGTATCTTCTGCTTTCTACCTTACCATACTGTTCAATGAAAGGATCCAGATTTGATACTTTCATCCTATATTTCACATCTGACAGATTCAGAGCATTGGTATCTATGTGTTCAACAAAATTCTCTGCCCCCTCACTGGTATCATCCCGTATAACAAGTATATCAGCAACATAATGGTACCAGTGCAGCGCGTTTCAAAAAACATTCTGTAACTCATTAAAGATGTGACACAATTCCCAGAAGCCCCAAATACATTTGCATAAGATGGGGCAACAGCAGGCAGCAGCCCCCATTGATGTGCCTCTTTTCTGAAGAAAAAAAATCCCCATTGAACATAAAAAATGTTGAGTCCAAATGAATTCAGCAGCGTGCAACAGACATTTAATGTGGCACATTGGTACAGGTATTATTCACTATAAGAAACCTCAAAGCCTGCAGTCCTAACTCATGGGGGATGCAGGTATGAAGGAACAAAACATCCATGCTCACCATTTGTAACCTGGTCTTCACTCAGCGTCATGTAATTTATTGAGGAGATCAATAGGATCCCTTGTGTAAGAGGGGAAGTTGTGTTACCAGGGATTGCAAAAAGAAGTCAAAGAACATAGCCAAGTTCTCACATAATGAACCTATCCCCGGAATGATAGGTCTTCCAGGTGGGTTAGTTAAATTCTTATGTACCTTAGCCAAATAGTAAAATTTGGAAATTCTGAGAAATGGAATTTTTATGAACTCCGCTTCAGTTGGTGATGCCTTCCCTAGAAACGGCTTCATCTGCCAACTGAAATAATGACAAATTAAATTGTTTAGTGGGATCTTATAGCAAAACTTTGTAAGTTATAGAATCACCCAGTAATCTCATTGTCTCTGCTAGATAATCAGTTGTATCAAGGAGAATTATGTTTTGCCCCTTATCTGTAATTTTGAAAATGATATCCTTCATCTCATGTAATTTGGCAAATACTGCTGTTTCCTGTACATTGAGGTTGTGCTGCACAACACCAGTCATTGTTTAAAATGGAATTCACTTCCTTTTCAACCATGTTTTGATAGGTAAGCACTGTATTGCACAATCTTGTTTGTCAAGGCAGAACACAGATTTCAATCTAGGGGAAGTTCTGGAAACAGTTAAAGGCTCATTAGTGTGGAATTCAACATTTCCATTCACTATATGCAAATCATTAGTGGGCACATTAATCTCATGTTCAGGTTCTGTCACATTCATAGTATATGGCGCATGGATATTTACAATGTCCATGTTGGCAATATCATTTAAAGATTGACTGCTTACTAGAAGTTCTTCATTAACAGTTGATACTTCAGCATCCCATCATTAACTTCTGTCCCAACTGTCAATAAAGTGTGGAAGCTTTGTAGAAATGTTCCCATTACATCTGGACACGTCCAGTGTCTCAAGTTCTTGCTTGTTGAGAACTTCACTTAGAAAACTCAAATTTGCTCTTGTTGTTAATTGGGATTATTCTTGGTCTGTTTGAAAACCCATTTTCTTATATCCATAAAAACTTTTCAAGTTCAATTTCCAACAAATTTTGAACAATTCTATGTTCATGTTGAGTGTGTTAATGTGGGAAATGGAATAAAACGGAGTCCTTTTTGTAATATTCTGAGCTGTGCTCATGTTAAACTTATAGATGGCTACTCCTGATGGTATAGGCCCAACCAGTGAGCACCCACCATCCCTGGGGGTCCCCTTGGCAAATATTGAAGCAAAGTATTAATTCATCTCAGCCATCCCCCCCCCCAGCTCTCTTACAGATTTTTCCCTCATTTCCATTTTTAGAGGCCCAATCCTCTTCTTCCCCTATCTCCTTCCATATATGTACTGAAAGAAGGCATTGGTGCTGTCTGCAGCTTGTACTTCTGTCCTGACCGCCAGTCCCTGCTTGGCTTTCTTCAGTCTAGCTGCTTTGCCTCAGTGCTTCTCTGTACTCCTCTCTGGCCCAGATGCCACCTGCCTCTTTTCTTTTTTCTTTTATTTAACTCGTTTTTTATTGAGTTTCAGTAAAACTTTACAGCTCATTCCATATAGAAAACAATCATGCATGGTATACATCACATTGGAGCAATGCCCCTTAACACAAGGCAATTCAAAAGCATCTCCCATACTTTGGTACATCATGGGGAGGGGGCCTTATATTAATACTAACATAATGGTCCATATTAATGTGCTGTTTAAGAAATCCAGGAGCTGCATGACAAAGTGTGAAAATATGAAGTTGTCCAGCAAACGCCCTTAAGTCCAGTACCCCAGTGGGCTACTGAAAGTCATTCTTACTCTAAAGTTAATGTCAAACATCTTACTATGAGGCACTAAGGAAATTATCTGACCTCTCCATGCTCCCTTATGCAACTCCCGTTTAGAACTGTGACCTCCACCACAGCTGTGGATGTACAATTAACAGATAACAGGTAGACTTTAGTTGACTGTGGAAACAACTAGTTTCATGCTGTATGTTCTTAAATCAACTGGTGGTGCATTTAAATATGCAAGACCTCCCACTAAGAAAATATGTTCCTCATTTAAACCTGCAAAGAAAAGGCAGAACGATTGTTCAAAGGTCTGAGAAAAGTCTTACAAAGCCCGTGACTTGGTCGGTGAATGCAGAGGACTTGATATCAATATTTTCTCAAGTGCCTTCATTATCCAATACTGTTACCTCTGCCCTCCTTCCTGCCTGCATGGCGCCCAACACTTTCTCTACCCAATGGCCTACATTGGCCAGGTCCATAAAGACATAGATCTGACCCTTGTGTACCACATAGAGCTTCACAGGAAATAGCATCCTGTGCACTATTCTGGCCTTCAACTCCCATCAGACGCCATTGAATGTCTTTTTCCTCTGGTGGATTACGTATGCTGCATCAGGGAACAAGTAGATTGCTTGCCCTTCTTGGCAGGCAAGTACAAAAATGTATCCCTGGTGGCCACACTGTCCAGCACTATCAGCACTGTATGGGGTACATTCCCTGGAGGAGCCCTGCCTCATGGTGTAACTCTATATGGTTTCTGCACCACCAGGCCATCATGGTCTGGCTCCTTCAGCACAGATCCACCAAACAGTCTCAGATAAACATTTTTAGGTGGTCTCCTTTGACTTCTTCTGGGAGACTTATCATCCTCAAGTTAACCACTCATACCTAGTTTACCAGGGTTTCAAGACTTGACCGTAAGTGGCTATTTTCCTTGCTCATCATTGTGATGCTACTCATGACTGTATCGACTTGCTGGTGGGCCTCCTGCATTTCATTTTTAACTCCATTAGCAGTTGTCTCCATCGAAATTAATCTGGTGAACAGTCCAGCTTTTTGCTAATGTCCACTATGGAAACAATCAACAGCTACATCTTGAACCCTAGGGATTGCCGAGTTTCCCCTGGGCCTGCTCTCCACTGGACTGTGGCATCACTTCAGACCTCCTGGCAGCAGTTCCAGGAGCGTTGTTCCCTTTTGTGCCTTCTCCCATTACTTGATCTCTTTGACATTTCACCATTGTGCTCCAGACCAGTTTATCAACCCAACACACTTTTTTTTTTCTCAACTCTGTTTATTGCTCCTCAGACCAGGGCAGGAATGTACTCCTTTGCCAGTCCTCGGGTTCCGCCCCCCCCCAACCCAGGCAGTCTCACTGCTGCCTGGTCCTAGGGACCATGACTTTTCCCTCACAAGGGGCTCTCCTTGGGGAGCGGGCAAGATCCCCCTTGAGCCCTGACTGAGACTTACATGTGAATATTTTGGTGGTGCTGAGGGTCTGTAGATACAGGGCTTCATTTGGCATCTGCTGGAGGGTTTCCTCTTATGGGTTCCCCTCTGGAGGCACAGACATGCAATGATGTCAGTGGGGGAAGATGTGTGTGCACCCATGTACGTTCTGCAGATGTCCGCCATCCTACTCCACCCTCTGTTTGTGTGGCCCCAGTCTGTGTACACCCAGTCTTTACTGGGTGTCACTTGAGTGCCAGGAGCTCACATACTCCCAACTCTGGTGGAGGAGAGCTGTCCACGGGACACTTATCCTACCACCCTCTGGGTGGCCCTCTTATGCTCAAGGCTCATTCCCGAACTCGGGTCGCTAGCATCGGCAAGCAGAATGCCATCACAAAGCCAGCAGGCTGGCCTTCTCAATGCACAGCCAGCAGCAAAAGTGACATTTTAAATGTTATTTTTGCCACAAATCAGAGGGTCTGTAAGGACGTTTTATAGATCAGCCTCCATCTTATTTGGGCTACACAGTGACCCCCAACCTGCCTTTTTTCAGCCGGCATAGAATTTATTTTTGTTCACAAGCAGTGCTTTAAATCCCTGTTGAGCCAGGAGTTCCACATCCAGATCCTTTTTCCCTTACATGCTTAGAGGAATGCGTACGTCTGTGGCTGCTTCGAGCAACCTTGTCAATGAGTCTCACGTGTGCTCTGAATTACCGCCCTCATACAGCTGCTCTAAATCATTGGACATTGCTGGATTTTCAAAGGAGGACACAGTGTCTGTGTCAATCATTGCAATCCAGTGTGTCACTGCAGCTGCAACGAATCCAGGTGCTGCAATGGCACCCATTTTTCTAATCTCCAAAGCAGTTACGGCACTTGGACCTCCTTTACAGCAGTTTACAGCTAAGATTCACTACAAGCTGCTTGCAAGAGGCCCCAACATTAATGCACATCAGACCACAGAATAGTGATCTAGTGGGCATCTCCTTGATGCATGGGATAGAAAATCCTTTTTTTTTTTTTTTCGGTGCCACAAGCCCGGCAATCCATGTTTTTGATGCACCTGCCACTTGCAGCAAAAAAAACTCTCATCTTGTCATAGAAACATAGCAAGGTGTCAGCAAAATAAGAATTATTATCCATTATGGCTGCCAATTGTCCTACCTAAATTGTACTTATCTGCACCTTGTCTTGCCTAGGTCATATGCCCATTGGGAGATCAGGTTCAGCACCCCACACACACACACACTTTCCACTCATTCTCTACCCCCTTCCTTGCCTTGGTTTTTACCAACCACTTACACCTGTCCCACACTGTCTTGAAACTTGTCACTGTCTTGACATTTATTACCTTCCTTGACAAACTGTTCCATCTATCCACCAACTTTTCCAGAAAAAAATACTTCTTCATGTCCTTCCTGGATCTGCCCCCCACCAGTTTATACTTGTGTCCCCAAGTTGCTGATCCCTCACTATGCTTAAACCAGATATGACACCTGACCCTGTTTGGCCACTTCAGATATAGAAAATATCTCTACTATGTCCCCTCTCTGTCTTTTCTGGGCTCCAGTGAGTACATATTCAGACTGGCCAGATGATCCACATATAATTTACCCTGCTGACCCTCTCTCATCTTTGTAGCATGCCTTTGGACAGATTCTGTGCGGTCCTTAACTTTTTAAAGGTGCAGGCTCCAGAACTGGACAGAGTATACATCCAAGTATCCTATTTGCCTGCACAAGTGCCTTGATGAACTGGGCTGTTGACCTGAGGCTATAACTAATGATGACTCCTAATTCCCTTTCTTAAGTGGTCAGATTGAATTTTTCACCTCCCCCAACCAATAACCTGTCTTCAGGTTTCCCTTGCCTACGTGCATCATTATGCACTTCTTGGCAGTAAGCTTCATTTGCAATATCTTGGACCACCCTTTTAACTTTTCTAGGTCCCTCTTTATGTCCCTGACTCCTTCCTCAGAGTCTACCCTGACACAAAGTTTAGTATCATCTGCAAAGAGGCAACTTGTCCCCTTGATTCCTTCCCCTATGTCACAGATGAACACATTAAATGGTACTGGTCCCAGTACTGACTGCTGTGGTATCCCTCTTGTGACCTTCCAGACCTTTGAATATTATCTATTTACTATCGCCTTCTGGGTACTTCCTCTTAGCCAATTTTGTATCTACCTTGTTAACTTTGCCCTACCCTAAGATCCCACAGTTTCTTAATAAGACTTCGATGGGCTACCAAGTCGAAGGCCTTACTGAAAATCTAGATACAGCACATCAGTTGTCTGGACCTTGTTTACTACATTGTCTGCTACTTACATAGTCTATAAATAAATGTTGTTTGTTTGCAAAAGAAGTTATGTTTATGTGTCCAGACCTGTGTCCCGAGTGATTCCTAAAGGGTGCAGTGAGAATGCAATCATAACAAGTATTGCTAATGGAATTAATGTTAAGGTTTGACAGTTTAAATAAATTAAGCAAAGCTCCAGTTGTTATGCGGGAAAAAGTATAGTATACATTGCGATGCAAGTAAAATCTATTTTTTGACCAACAAAGGTGGCTCCGTTTACACTCGGCGTCAAAGGGAAGAAGAAGAACCAGATGGGGAGGAACATGGACAAGCCCAGATTGCTCAGGATGAGAAATTGGTAGGCTGATCTTCAGGACTGATGCTGCTGCAGCAAAGGGGAGACACAGAGGAAGGGTAAGTGGTCTCCCTGAAGGGGTACAGATAGCATGGACAAAGCAGTTCCTGCTGAGGTGCACAGGGACCTTATCAATGGCATCTTGGTGGGCCATGCCTCCATGGGTGTGGGGAAAAAGCCAAGCCTGGAAACTATACAATCCACAAGGGTTGACTGCCGGTGAAGACGCCCTTTTTTCCTGCTTTAGTAGTGTTTACATACTGTTGCTTTTTAGTTAATAGTTTTTATTAAGTTTTCCAACTTAGAAACTGTTGCTTTTTAAACAAACCCATAAAATGAATGTACAGGTGACATACAATAGAAAAATAACATTCTATAAATTCGTATAGTCCATTCCCTGATATGAAGCTGCCAAAATGGATTGTTACACAGGAGTTTAGTCCGGCAAAGTAATGTTAGTAGGACATAACACTCTCACCAACTCATTGGCAATACAGGCAATAAGTATACCAAAATGCCATGCCTCTCACAGGACAAAACCCATGTGGAGGGATGATGGGCACACTGGATAAGAGCTTATTATGTAATTAGTCCCCAGCCCAATTAGGTTGCATTTCAACCCTACATAGAGCAGTAGATTTCCACTGCCTTGTAGAGAAACAATTGCAAGAATAACATTCAACTTGTTAGGCAGTTCACAAACTGAGCAGTGTGAACAGCACACCAGAACTGATAGCCCCTTACCCACTGAACCATGTGGGTCAATAATTAGCGAAGTAAAGCATGAGAGAGTAAACAAAACATGGCACACAGTTGAAGCCTTGAAAACTTAGCATAAAGGCCCATTATGACTTCAAAAGCAACTTGAGGAAAATTCTGCAGTCACCTGCAGCACTAGCCAGATACCTGCAGAGATCACATTTATCAAGTTCCCCCATCCTCATCTCAGTTAGTCTCTGCTGTGGTAAGTTAATCTGAAAGTTTTTCAGCAAAAATAGAGATGGTGTCAGGGTCAGAGAAACATGCGTTTTGGATTTGTGGGGGAATTGCAGTCACGTGGGGAAGAGAAGCTGTGCGGCTCGCTTGAGCTTCAGGAGGGATTTCTTAATGGACTGCAGATCTTTCTGGCCTGCTTCTGGGATGATATATCAGGAAAGAAGGCTTGTTTATTGTCCTCCCAGATATTGGCCCACCAGCTTCTGACTGCCTAGAGTAGAGGCATATGAGCCTTTGCAGACAATAGGGAGGCAATGGCTGTCAGTGGTCTCTGTGAGGTGTCTCCATGTGGCCGAGATATTTGCAGGATGGCAAACACTTTCACTACTGTTGGTCCCTGATTATGCAGCCAATAATCTCAGGTCAGTAAAGATCATTCTTTAATAGCTGGAATAATGTCAGATTTGTCCGAAAACCCTGGGGGAAGGGGGCACAACTATTCTAATACTGGCTTGCCGATGGCTATTTTCTAGAGATCAGACTTTTGATCTCAGGAACTGTAGGTCCCTCACAAATGCAGTATTCCTGTCCATTTCCCTCTCCAGCTCCTCTGATAATCATTTAATAGCAGCCGTGTTCTCCTGGATTTTTCGTGTCACTCTCAGTCAGTTTTGCTTTCATGGCCATTAGTCTTTTATTTGTGTCTTCCACTGTAGCCTGTATTTTTGAAGCAGGGCTAGTATTTGAGTTGTTGAGAGGTCTGTGGTTGTTGCTGCACCAGGCTGTGCATGCCCCGTCCCTACGAGGAGGTTGCAGATGACAGGAAGGCACCATGTCCATGAGAAGCCTGTTTTCGGTCTCTTTTCAGCCCTATTATATTTGCCCATATGCTTCCTTTAACTGATCAAGTGCTGCAGGTATCACTTCAGACACTTCACGCAGCAAAAAAAGGGCTGATTTAAATAACATAGATCAGAGCTTGTCTAGGATGTGACCACCATGTTTGCTGCTCCGCAGCCCCCTTTGCATACTGTTGTGACACCATGCAAAATATTTCTCATTTGTGGTGTCACTGTACCATTTTGGATTTAGTGGTTTCAGTTAATGTGCACTTCTTAGGAGCTAGACACCTGCACAGACAAAGAACTCAGTCTTGAGTCATATCCATGACACATGGGAGGGGTAACCAAAATCATTAGCAGTTATCTTCCCATTGTAATTCAAACAAACGTTTTGCATGATGCATAGGTGGGACTTCAGGTCAAGTGTTTTGTACCTCTCTACCTGAGGGCTATTATTACATTGTTACTGAAGCAGAGACACACTCACTGTGCAACACTAATTAGGGATGACATCACTGTCATAAATGTCCGTTGGTGCCATAGTTCCACTCTGTCATTAATCTGCAGTCGGGGTGATATCACCAACATCTGCAGGTCTTGGCCGCAAACAAAACATTCTATATTTTGATAGGTGAGAGTTCAGTTACAGAATCTGTAGGCCAATGGGAGACACACCTGCAGTGTTTATAAAGAACGTTTACACAGGGTAACTCCTTGGGTATATAGAAACACATTTTTCATGATGGTCCTGTGGCTGTAGGGTTCATATAGAGGTTTCAGATAGAACAGCACAAGATAAACGTACAGTATTTGAAGAGCCTCTAACACCATAGGTACAACTTTGAAGAAATATAACAACTGCACAAAGATTAGCATATATTTCATATTCTTAAGTCATTGTGATACTTGTGAAACTGTAATGAAAACAAGAGCTGTCTCTCTTACTCAGCATCTGCTCTTCTTGCTTGTCTATAAGTGGTGTCATGGGCCTCTGCTTGTAACATCACAACTGCTTCTTACAGAAATGATTGTGATGTCATAACAGTGGACTGTGATCTCACCTGTAGACATGCAGCCGAAGCCGATGAAGACCCAATGACAATGAATGTTGTTTTTATGCAAAAGCTGCTTAGTTATAACAAATATGGGGATGCTAGATACAGGAAATATTTGAATTATAAGTTGGATTCTGTCTAAATTGTATGTTTTGTTTAATGTTTTCCCTATTATGTTAAGAGTTTCTTTAACCACTGTGCTGGCTTTTGAAAGTCAGAACACCTCGTGGCCACACATCCAGGTGGCTAAACTCGATTTTCCATGCCATACATCATGTTTAAACAAATCTTTTTGGTTTTATTAAAGAGCAAGAGTACTGCCTAAAACTACTATTTGGTTTTAAAAGCTGTCAACCATTACCTTTATATCTGAGGTACTTTTTCTTTTCCCTTTGGTTAATTAAAAGATTGTGTACCTGACGTTAGTAGGTGTGATGTGTGTGGAACAGCACTCTGCCTGGCAGCTGACACTTCTAGCTCTGGTCCCCTCATTATGTATTCAGCATTGTGACCTCACTGACTGTTATGTCACTGCTGCTTAGGAACAGCCACTCAGTAACTGCCAGGTCAGTCGCCTGTGAAGTCACTGTCAGTGAGATCACAGTGCTGATGATATAGTAGGGGAATTAGAGATAGATATGTCAGCTGCCAGGCTGAGAGCTATTCCATATATCCAGTGTAATATTATCACATAGAAAACGCTCTAATGAGCAAAAGGAAAACGAAAAATACTTCAGAAATAAAAAGTTACAACTAGCTACTACTTAAAATTTGTATCATTTTCCTCTCTGTTTTTGTTCCACTAGCTGTTTAATTCTCTCAGGAGATTTATTTGAATTTTGGTTGTACTTCTTTAAGAAATAGGCCTGAGTGTATTACAAAAGAAATCAATGTACTTTCCTACATATTGTCAAGTATAATGCCATTTTTTTTATTTATTTAACTACCATATTTATGTCTATGCAGTGGTCAAATTGGAAATGTTTAGGAGGGGAGCTCTTATATTCAGATTTCTTGGTGGTGGAACTCTCATTTCTAGGTGGTGGAACTCTCCTATAATAGTCAATGGAGAAATATGACAGAGGTGGTGGAACTGCCATACATTTTATGGCTGCAGTGGGCATAGCCCTGCAGATGTCTTGCAAGCACAGTAGAGTAAAAGGGAACTTACTGGATACAAGACAGACTTTTAAATAGTGGAGGTAGATGGCAATCACTGCACGTCCACCACACTATTTTGTCCGCTGGTCACCTGTGGAACACGGCACTGTCCGCCATGTCCAAGATGGCCGCCAGAATTCTCTGCACATTTTAAGGAATTTGTGACATGAACTGTGCTATTAAAGGTGTATAATAATATATGACTGAGTTCAAGTCCCTCCGCATAACGATCCATCAGATAATTTAGTAAAACATAAGTCTTCATCTACTGAAGTGTAAGAGAGCTTTGATGCTATGTTCTATAAGTTTAACATGATCAGAAGCTCTCTGAATATGCAGAGGTTCTGCTGGTTGTACCCACTGCCAGGCTGTATAGTTGCCTAGGCAACAGCTTCCCTGTGGACAGCTTGCCGACATCACCACGTTTGTACATAGCCCGGTTGCAGGTATAAGAGGAGAGGCCATACTCCACGTTCTTGCTGCCAGTTGCCTTAGCGGGGGTGAGAATGTGGTAAGTTACATCTAAATAGTTTTTGAGAGGCACACATAGCGCGACAAAAATATTAAGAGACTTTATGACGAAATGAAGCACAAGCATTTGAAATGTCACTTATGGACTGAGTGCATGATTAATAGCAAAATGTTTAATAGCTACATATAGTGTTACATGCAAGCATGATGAGCAACTAGGGTGTAGTAAACATCCAGATTTAAGGTGGGACTTCAGTGTCTGTTATGCTTCTGTCACACGCATGAAGTGTTTTTTCATATGTAACCCTGCCCCCTCTGCTATACTGCATACGTTAAACTTAGGACACAGTTCACAGTTCAGCATGGAATTTCACTCACTCCTGCCTGGGGGGATTTTGGTACTGTTCAGTTTGTTCTGGCAGGCAGGCAGGCCACTACTCCTAATCCACAGGTGACAAATTCCAGAGGCTACCCCCTTCCTTCCCTGTCTAGGGGTTTGATGGCAATTTTCTCTGAGAAAGGTGGAGGGGCACCAGCAGACCAGATTGGGCAGTAAACTAATAGCGGGCACTCGCTATTGCACCTTATTTCCTGAAGATGGGATTCCTTGTTGACGGCGTGCGCTCTGTCAGGGCGATTCCTGGTGGCACCTTTCTCACCCTGCATGACCTGTGGTTCCATTTGGTGGCTTTTACTCCTGAAACACACCTGAGAAAAACAGCATAGAACAAAAGATCCTGGCAGCAATGATTCGTCCCAGTCAGAACTTGCGGTGCAGCAAACAGCATTTTATTTTAAACCAAGAAAGTTCAAGCCACATTTCTGCTCCATGGAGAACTCCAGCAATTATTTACATTTCATCTTTAAATCCTCAGACAACGGCAGAGAGCCATGGCACCGACACTTAGTAGGGGACCTTGGATTTGAACCTAGATCTTCCACACAACAGTTCCCATTTGAGAGCCATGAGGGGATCTTCCCTTTACTTCAACTCCCTCAAATCACCTCAGGCAGTCTCTACTTCAGATTCTCCCTGCCAGTGGGAGCGGGGTTAAAACCACACCTCAGACTTTTATTTTCTCCCGAGGTTCTGATGAAACTTTTGGGCGCAGTTCTTTCTCCTGTAACTGCCCACACCTGCTAATCCACAGGCAGGGTTCACACAGGGCAAAAGTCACTGTCCTTTCTGGGCACAGCACTCTCCTTACAGACTTCCCCCATGGCAGCTCCTTTAACTTTGAAGTGGACATATCAGGCAAGGGGGGGGTCTGTACTGCCACTGCAGACCCCTCCGAAACCTCACTGCCACCTCGATGTTTTGGTCCCTCTTTGGCAGCCATCCCTCACAGATCCTCACAGGAACAGAGCCACATGGGCTTCAAACAGGCTTCCTTCCATACACTGCTGCCGCAGATTACATCCGTTCTCCCCACCAATGGACTGTAGGGATCTGCTGCTGTGTTGGGGGCCGGGGGGAATCTCCCCAACCCGGCCCCTAGCCTGGCCAGGCCAGACTGGAGGCCCTTTCTGCAGGGCCTAGGAGCTGGCTCCAACTGCTCCTTCCTTCACAATGACTCCTCTCGAACTCCCTCCCAACGGACTACTCATGCGCCAGTTGGCGCTTGGAAAATACCCTCATGCTGCGCAAGCCCCGCCCTCTGGCCAGCCTGGCAACATGAATACAGCCTCCCAATGCCAACAGGGCATCATTTTGGTAACCCCCAAATTGGCACGGGGTTACACATACATTTTCACAGAAACTTTTATTCATTTTGAGGCAAAGGATCTTCCTTAAGGTATTTTGTTTTAAAAATAAATAAGGAAATAATACCATGAGGTTATGTGAACTAAAAAATATATATATTAGTGTCTGCAGTGCTACTTTTAATAGGGCAATATGAATTACGTGATTCCAAAAAATCAGCAGTCAAAATGCTGGGTGTATACAAGCACTGAGGATCTTAATCAAAAATCACACTAGTTGTGATTACAGGGTGTGAGAAAGCTTAACTATATTAAGAATGACTTTTTAAAGGAATAGTAGCTTTTTAATTTAGAAACTTTAGAAAATATTATTGTTAAATATTTTAATGGAAGAAGCTTTCTATAGCATCTCAGTAATCATTAATGGCATACTATTGCAGAAATTACCTGAAAATACCTCACTGAGGTGGCAGCCATGTACAGCTGGAACCACAGGATGGTGAGTAAAAAGTGTAGAGGATTTAATACACATGTGAATATTGTAAAACTGGTGTAGTGAGGGGTTCACAACTCTGGTGGACACCTTGGACATGGAGGACAGTGTCGTGTTCCATCGTGACCTCAGCTGCAGCCTTACGGGCTCTGGCTAGAACTTGTTTTAAGAGGTGGTGGAACTGAGTTCCTGTGTGTTCCTTCCCTATTTAACCACTGCGTCTCTGAGCTAAGATGTTTCAGCTATGAACATTGATTATCAAAGGTCAGCCGTGTGTCTTATTTACTGAGTAAACCCTGAGGTGTGGGTAGTGATATCAGTCACCCACTCGGTCCTCCTTTGAAGGAACATGCCTTTGAGTTGTCAGATTTCGTGTGTGTGTGTGTTTTTTAATAACATACATTCTATTGACTTATAATCCCTAATCCACCACTACAGGAGGGGTTTCTTTTTACCTGACTTCTAGTAATTGCTTTTTTTGCTGTTGCTAACAAAACAATAATGTAATATGTAACTTGTTTGCTTTACAGGGCAGCAGAGAAATCTCTGAGTATTCAAAATGTTTCCTGTAAAACCTGCATTTATTTAGAACTGTTTAGCAAGACCCGGCCCAGTGGTATGGAGAGTTGAAGCATGGGACAGCACATCTCTAGCCACGCCAGTGGTAGCTTGGGTTCGGGAGTGGACTCGAGCTACTGGGGGGTTGGCCGGGAGAGAGGATTGAGCATCTATTTGGCTGCTGTTCTCTCCCAGAATGGGGAGACTTGCTGCAACATACCGGTCAACCACTCAGCATTAAAATGCATAGCACTGACCTTCAAAATTCAGAGCAAATGACCAGAATGTGTAGCGTATTCATATTTAAAAGATTGCTATATCTAAGAATAGTGGACCCCATATGTGTAGTGTTAAGGAATGTTTCTATCAAGTTAGCTCAATTGTGTAATAGTTTGAGTGTCCAGATATAGTATAATATTATGAGGAACATTAGTAAACCTTTGCAGAGCAAAGGTAAATTTGAGTGTGAAATTCAAAGCGCTGTGCAAATTCATCACAGTTGAGAGGTATGTAAATGTGAGAGTAAAATTCAAAGCGCTATGCAAATTCATCACAGTTGAGAGGTATGTAAATGTGAGAGTAAAATTCAAAGCGCTATGCAAATTCATCACAGTTGAGAGGTATGTAAATGTGAGAGTAAAACTCAAAGCGCTATGCAAATTCATCACAGTTGAGAGGTATGTAAATGTGAGTGTAAAACTCAAAGTGCTATGCAAATTCATCACAGTTGAGAGGTATGTGTCGCACTGGTGCAATGCTGCAGCTACAGGGAGGCATGATGCTGGGGAGCTGATGTGCTGGATATGTGGGGATGGTTGGCAACATGTACACAGTGCGTGCATGTCTCCACACATGTGCACTGTTGTGTTATTGCACGCTGCCGACTGGGGGACTAAAAACCGGGAAAGGGAGCTGGCGGATGACATCTGGCTCACTCCTGACCTGCTCCACTGCCCAGTATTCCCAACACATTTGGATTGTGCTGGGGAAGGGAGGGCAGCCCTTCTTATCCTGACCCCGCCTGGGGGGGGCAAGTTATGGAGAATAGTTGGCTGGTGAGTATTGGGAGAGGCTGATGCTCAGTCGGGGGCAAGTGGGGGCAGAGCGGGCTGACCAGGCTTCAGGGACAAAAAAGCTCTGTAGAAAAAGACTGGCCAAGAAAGGCCCACTGAGCTGAAGTCCATGTTCAGGTGAGAATTAAGTATGGATTAAGGGGGAAGGGTTCCCGCAGGATCTGCTGTGTGGAGTGTGTGCTGTGATTGTGCTGTGCAGCTTGCTGTTACTTGGCTGAGACTTTTTCAAGCTTGTCACAAATCAGCATAGTCTGATCCACTCCCATATTAAAACTGTAAAGGACAGGGACATAAAACACACTCAGAAGGAGCATGGCTGAAGACTGGGCAATGTAAACAGCATACAGCGTCCTGGCTAAAATAACACTTCTGACCGATTCAGGTCTTGTGAAATAAAAAGTGTTTCAGAAGACAGAAAAATCTGGGGAGCATTGTTAGTTTTTAACTAAGACCGTTTACAGCTTGTACAAGCCTGCCTGATGCATGCTACACAAAGTGCGCAGCGAGTAATTTATTGCGCCAGTTTGTAGGAATTGTACATTTTTGTGTGCATTTTTTACTTTTCCACTAAAAAATATTTGAGACTACCCTGATCTTCAGTGCTGCTGTCTCCCTCAATGGGCATTTTGGGTCGTCACATACCTCTCAACTGCTATGGATTTCCCATAGCACTACGATTTTGACACTTGGATATTTACCCTAGCTCCATAAAGGTTTGCCAATGTTCCTTATAATGTTAGAGCTATTTCTGGACACACAAACAAACAAAGTATTGAACTACTTTGATAGAAACATTCCCTAACATTAAACATGTGGGGCCCACTATACTTAGACTTATATTCTATAAAATAAATAAAAAGCTACACATTCTGGTCATTTACTCTGAATTTTAAAAGGCCAGTGCTATGAATTTATCTGCTGAGAGGTTGAGAGGTTTGGGGTGCTCATGCCCTGTGTGGCCTTTGGAATCCTTTTCTTTGGCATCTTCCACACCCATCCCAAAATCAGAATATGCCACTACCCTGTATGGCCACCCGGTGGGCTGCCACTCTGGTTGTTGCCAGTCAGTGTATTTCTTGTGCATTCGCTATGTGCATAAATAAATCAGACTGTGACCTTGATCTGTGTACCATAATTTTCAGCACATTTTTGGACGGTATATGTCTGTAACCAGATCACTGTGGAGATTGCAGTCACTTCTCCTGCCTTGTGGTTTCAACGTTGATGGGCCTGGTTCTTATTTTCCTGACTGGGGGGGTTCATAATCCAGATATCTTCAGTTTGTGTTGTACCTCCGTCCAGAGATTACGTTTAAGTGGGCCTGGTGTCAGAGCACTACAACCATCTGGGATGCAGTACCTACCCGCCTCCCTGCAGTGTACCCCCATACATAAAAAGTAGCAGTGCAACATTTAATTCAACACAAATGCAGTTAATGACTTACTATTAATAATATGCTCATGAGGTGAAATTCAAAAATAATGTAGCCCACTCCCTCTCTGGTGTCTGGTCCTGCAGATGTTAAGTTCTGTGGGGAAGGGGTGACCACAGCAGACACTATTCCATAGATGGCTTACGTTTGCAGGTTCTGACCATGACACTAGGGTGCCTGGGTCTACAAGGAAACCAATATTAGTCCAACAACAGTTCAGAAATACCTAGAGACCACAACTTTGCAGAACAACAGTGGGGGGGATCCCATTTAATAATAAATTATTAATACTCCATAGAGCGGAATAAATCAAGGGTGTTGAGGTAGACAGCACATATTAACCTTGGACTGTTATGATCCTGGGGTACACATTGGCAGCAATCACAGGAACAAACAGTTCACACAGTTCGGTTTACTTTCATGGGGCGTGGTTCAGATGTCCCTGAAACTCAGGCAGCAGAAGTCCCCAATCACAACTGGGCCAAAATGGCTCCAAATCACATTTCAGATCTTACTTCCATGGCAGCTTATCCCACAGAACCGCTGATCTCTCACGTCAGGGCCAATAGTTCTGGTCTAGATCCCTCTTCACTAACTCACTGCGACATCCCATATCTCAGCTTGGAATGGCTTCACATTGGTGACTGTCCCCTCAAACTTTGGGCAACGCGTCCCAGAACTGTGATAAGTAAGACTCTCTTTACTCCAGCTTGACTCTCCTGCTCTGCTGGATTTTCAAAACTGCACACTCCAAGCAAACCCCATCTCTGTGGTTCATCACTTGGCTCACCCTCTTGCCTAACACACAAACTGCTCTCCCAATGAGGCATCATTCCTTAATCCCACTGGGGTGCTGGTCTTGGAGAGTCCCCCCATAGGGTTTGAACTACGGCCGCTGCCACATCCTCCTGCAGGGTCTCTCTTCACGCCCAGCCTAGAAATTATGGTGACTGACTGGAGTGGGCAATCGACCCCACTCCTCATCCTCTTTCCACCTCAGTCTCCCTGAGGAGAACTCTCCAATTTCCTACACCCCTATACTTTTATACAGCCCGCCCAGTGGTGACCTCCCACCAGCAGCAAATCCCCACAAGTGGCCTAGAATTTACCCTTTAGCTACCACAGAAACCCAACTAGTCACCTACAGGCACAAACAATACCCAAGCATTAGTTAACCAGGGCACAAACTGTACGCAGCCCTAGGTTCAAGCCCCGGGGATGGGGTTTACAATAATAATAAAATATTTATTGGGGATATTCACAAGGGAGAGGGAAATGCTGTGAAAACGTTTTCAACTCTCATGAACTTTAAAGTAATAGGACTGAAGTTAAGTGCCTGACTAATCTCAGTCTATAAACAGGTGAAACTGTAGGGCTCTCCCCACTATACAGTGCAACATTATAGTAAAGCAAATACAGTGACTGCAGCCTTGTATTACCAGTCTGTCTGTACTGGGCCACTACCCACTTCCCACTGGTACTAGTTTAAAAATCCCTGTTAACCTTATATGAGCTCCTATGCATTACTGGGTGCCCAGTGGTAGAAATGGTGCAGGCCCTTAGAAGTAGCAGCTGGCTGACCAGTGATGGTACACTTTAAAACAGAATGAAACACTTTTGTTAAACTGAAACCCCACAGGCCATACTAAAATGGAAAACCTTAAGTGAGGTAAGACTATCTCACTGGCTGGACACAACAAGTTAAAATTAACTCCACCCTCTCCTCCAAGCGACCTGTCCTAATGGGTGTCCCTCAAGGGTCTATTCTAGGGCCCCTACTTTTCACTCTCTTCCTAAACTCCCTCCCTCAGTCCTGCAGCGGTAAGCTCTTGCTCTATGCAGATGACACCGTCGTTTTCTGGAAACATTCCAGTCCTAACTCCCTCCAAAGTGCCCTACAAGGCTTTTTTAGAGAATTAGAGTCCTGGTTCACTGACTATCACTTAATACTAAATTACAACAAAACAAAATCTATGATCTTTGCCCACCGACAAAGCCCATATAGTAATGCCCCTCTAACCATCTCAAAGTCACAGGGCCTCCACATTGAACAGGTCTCAAACTTTAAATATCTAAGTGTCACTTTGGACACATCCCTCACCTATCATGCACACATTAAACACCTCTCCTCCTCTGCTAATACCCGGATAGGGATTCTCTACAGACATAAGCATTGCCTACCCCCCCAATCCTTACGTCTTGCTGTAACCTGCTCAGTCCTTTCATTGGTCGACTATGGTATTGTAATCTATGGCACCGCAGACCAAACAGCCCTACACTGCATTAGCCTACCTCTCAATAAAGCTTGCCGTCTGATCACAGGCTGTGATAGACTAACCCATATGTGTGAACTGTACAAGTTTGCTGACTGGCTGACCTTTGAAGGGAGACTTAAGTACCATACTTGTCTCCAATGCAAAAAAATACTTATGAATCTTACACCCAAGGGCCTACATCCCCTCATCCAGCCAGCCACTCATAGGAGGGCCCCTAGACGCCCTACAAACACCTCCCTACTAGTCCCCCACTGCAGGACCTCTCTAGGGCAAAGGTCCTTCCATTATCGTGCTCCCCTTTGGCTTAACAACCTACCTCCCTCTATGTCCCTGGCCACTAGTCTTGGCCAATTCAAAATGGGTATCAAGAGCCTCTTTCTTGACTCAGAAGCCTGTGGCTGTTCCCAACATTCCTCTCGGCCGAATACACCCAATGACTAGCCTATCTCCTGACAACATCCTCAGGTCTTACAATCCAGCTGCATATAAACCTGGACTCAGGGTTCTGTAAATGACCCCTCAAATCTGTAACCTGTCTTGTCTCACTGCAATGACCCAGGGTCCTATAACATACTAGTGGTGGTAACCAACTAATGTAAATACACTTTCTGTGTGACCAATGTACAAAATGTTTAATGTAATACTGTATGACCAATGTGTGTATAAAATGTTTAATGTGTGTTCTTTGTACTGACGAGGAGCCTTTGCAAATGAGTCTATGACTCAAAGGATTGTAAGGCTTCTCCTCCTCTCTGCAGCTGTAGGTCCTTTCGAACAGCTGATCAGTTGGTTGGGGGGAGGGAGTCGGCTCAACAATCTCAGGTGCCTCAGGCTGGACTCAGGCTCTTTGCTCTGGCAATCATATAGAACTCTCTGGCTACTCTCTCTTCCTCCTCTGCAGGACAGACCAGTATTGGGATCAGGGGCCACAGGCCACATACACATGTCTAGACATCTAAGCATCTAGGCTCCCAGACCCTAATATGGTACGCTAGCCGGCCGATTCCCTAGATGTCTGCAGTCTTGATGCAGGTTTTCACACCACTACTCACATACAGTCTTAGACCAGTCTTCAGGCTGGCAGCTGTAGCATAATTACTGAATCAACACACTTTTACCTCCTTTTGCAGGAAGACAGGAAGTTTCTTTCTCCAAAAGGTTTGTTCTGACACAACAGCAAACATGCGGTTTAGTCTCTGTACTTTACAAGTTGTAGAAACCCTAAAGTATAGCCTAGAGATTGGAGTCTCAAGTTGCGAATGAGCATGGTACACCCAGCAGACCTGGCTTTGATTCCCACAAATTTCATAACTTCCACTTGCGTACTGTGTGACCCTGAGCAAGTCACTTAACCTCTCTGGTGCTCCCAGGTCACCCCTGAAAACAGCTTTGTGCCAAACAAAAAGTAACCTCCTGATGAATGGCTGTAGATGCCACAGGCAGGCTTCCCTTAGTGGCTTTGGTCAGCAGCCCAAGTTCTCCTCACACTGTGATATCTGTCTGCTGATAGTTCTGGAATTCCCCTTAGAATTTCACTGGGGAAGGGCAGCAGTTGATTGGACCAAAGAGCTGTCACATCACATGAATTAAATAAGCAGAATGTTCACTCGACCCCCTACTGGTAGAGTGAAAGGGCACCAAGGAAGCAGAACAGTCATTCTCCCATCATGCTCTTTGGGTCACATGCCAAGATCTCTGACCTCTAGTTGACTGGTGATGAGATCTGGGGTTGGCAAGATGGTGGCTTCCATTACAATTGGAAACACTGGCTCCAGAAAAAGTATTTTATTTGAGCTCCTGCTCTTCTTGTAACTCGGCTGACCCCACCCAGTTTGATGGGCACACTGGTGCCTAATGTTCTGGTTGAGCTTGTGTTGCCGCATTGCTGCATGGGGATTCCCCACCTTGTTAGGAGTTCTGGTATGCTCGCTGCTCCCCAGGTCAGGCGTACCCTATTATAGGAGCGGCCAAGAGTCTTGTTGACAGCAGGTGCACCAAGGGCCAAACACATGTAGTGGTTGCTTCCCCCTTCCCAGTGTGTCTTCAGGCCTTCTGAAGGTTTGTTGGTGTCCCTGGGGCTGGAGTACACTGGAAGGGCTTAAGTCTGTTTGGCCAGGGTTGCAGCGGTAGTAGTTATGTCAGGCTGCGGATGTGGCAGGGATCATGTCGGGTGTACTGAGCACCTATGTAAACAGCCAGGCAGGCTGCTACAGATACACTGCTTTTCTGGTCACCACACAGGCAGCAGTCCCAGGTCCAGAAAGAGCAAAAGAGATGGCAGGCAGCTCAGGATGGGGCACTGGAGGAGTAAGGTAAGCCCCACCATTGGGGGGGTACGTGTTGCATTCCAATCAACAGTACATTGTTTAAAGAATTACTGTACACTACCAGTATGTGTTAAACTCATATTGTCAGTCCTTGTCCTCACTTGGATTGTCCTTTGTGTGTTGTATCTGGGGAACTGTTTCCTCAACATCCTCACAACCATCCTCCTCAAGTGAAAAATGCAATGCCAAAACCAAAAGTTGGTTAAGCCCACTCTCTCCAGGATATCAGCAACCATGCCATTGTGGTCATTACTGAACAGAATGGCATTATAGACTCATAAACCATGTGGTCCTGCTCCCACCAGAACCATGGGAAGAAGTGGTGCTACTCTTGCCACTACCACTGTGAACACTGCCAGTGCTCTTCGTTGCACTGCCACAGCCATATCTACCACCTCTGCTGCCTCAGCCACCCTTAATTCTGCCAACACCCTTAGTTCTGGCCTGTGTGGAACTTTGAAACATAACCAAGTTCCTCTGCATGTAACTCTTTTTAAAGCATAAACAGAAAAAAACCGCAAAAATAATACTGTCTGCAATATTCCAGCAGTTGACAAACTCGCCACGTTGGCCATTATGCATTATGCTATGCACCATGGATCTGTGGCATTTAGACAATCCTAAGACACTGAGCTGTACATTGTGGGTGCTGCTGGCCCTCAGCAGCATGCACAGAAGGGACTCAAGCCTCTTTCACTCTCAGTCCCCCTGTTCACACTGCTACATGCACAGACAGTGTGTGGGGCATGTCTAGGGCCTGCTTACACTCTGTGCTAGTCAGGAAGGTGAAGAGTGCTGGGAGGCAGAGGATATTGCAGCAGGGACCATGCTGTATCTGTCTTGTACCCCCCAGAGTAAAGCCACCAGCCGCAGGAACACTGGGACCCCCCCCTCACTGTGCTGCCTCAGCCCACCGGTCAGGCAAGGAAGGTTGGGGGAAGCCAATCAGACACTTGCCAGACCAGTTTAAAAATTGTTTCTCGTGTCATCTCACAATCCCTTGCTCCGCATGGAGCTGGGGATCTACTTGGGGATCAGGTTGGGCATACGACTGGATGCCTAGCTGTGTCCTTCAGTCCACCCCCTGTGCACCAGCATGCTAGGGGTCGGGCTGCAGATATGCAATGTGTGGTGGCCAACGTCATGCATGTCATCCATCACATACCAGTCCTTAGGTGTAGAGCTGTGCAGCCAGGGTACACGCCTCTCGCACGTACCCTGCACTGCATAATGCGTAAGCACCATTGTTTGTAGGTAGGATCACTTACACTCAAGTCTGCTTATTTCTGAATTCTGGCAACTAAGCATTCAAGCTTGTTTCAGATGTGGGTGCCCTTTTTAGTTGATAACTACTCGAGACAGGACTGCAGCAGGAAAATATAAACAATGCTTTTTACATTTTTTAATACAGTTGTAAATATTGACATGTGTGAAGTCTGTTTTTATCACCCCATGAATTATTTTGTGTTTTTGTTTTGAAATGGGGTGCTGTACGTAACTCCCAAAAAGTAATAACCCCCTGGGTCCGGTGGTGCGGAGGGCTGAGGCACTGGACACCACACCTTGTGCCACACCGGTGACCTGTGTTCAGGAATGAGCGCGGGCCACTGGGGGTTGGCAGGGGAGGAGAAGGATCGAGCCTTCCTTGGCCTGCTGTCCTTCTCCAGGGAGGGGAGTGATCAGTGGTCAGTGCATGCCTAGCCCCTAGCAGAGGCTGGAGGTGGCACACCGATGCTGCCAACGTGGGATCAGAGATGGGGCAGATGCCTGTTGGGATATGCATGGGAACGTGTGCACTGCCGACACTGGCGCCATTGCACATGCCACCTCTGAGGGGGGTAAACTGGAGCAGAAAATCATGCTCCAGCTGGATGGCAGAGGGCACCTCGCAGGTCCCACCCCCGAATAGCAATGGCACTGACCACACTGAATTCGGTCTTCAGTGGGTTTAGGCAAACCCCACTGGGGGAGAGCCCTGGGGACATCGGTTGGCATTGGCTGGTGGATGTTGGGAGATGGGACTGGGGGCTCCTCCTGAGCTAGAGCCGTGAGTAGGTGCATAAATAAAAAAAACCAAGTAATAACTCCCAGCTGCAGGGTGATGCCCTCTCTCCTCACTGGCCCCACGTAGCCTGCCAGACTCCTTGACTAGTCAGGTTCTCCCAAGTTAAGCTGGGGGGGAGTTGGCCTGGGAGACTCACTGTGGGGGAAGGGGTTGGCTATGCAGCACTGCAGTCCATGAGTCATGGGATAGTAAGATGACAGGGCCAGATGGGGCATTGGGGCTAATTATAGTAGCGGGTTGGGCAAACAGGGGATGAAGAAGTGCACTAAGTAAAAAAAAAAGAACACAGTGATGTAAGCTCAGCCAATGTCATTGTGCTTTCCACTTCATCCCAGTCTTCAGCTCAGCTGATGTCACTGGGTTTTGGAACTGCTAAATAATTATAAAAATGAATATTAGATAGGGAAAAGGCTGCATAATATGGGGCCCTAAATAAGGAAGAAAATAGGACTATTTCAAAACACAAACTCAAAACAATACACTAGGCTTGTAAAACAGACTTTACACATGCTCAAATTTACAAGTATATTAAAAAATAAAAAAACACTGTTTATGTTCCCTTTCAATGTGATAGTAAACAGTTATTTACACCTCTAGATGCCATTTTAATGTCTATTCAATATTCTGGTATGTTTTGCCCTTTTGTTAAATTAGCAATCTTTTTTTGCTTATGTATGCTTACTGTGTGTGCATAACAAACATTTTGTTACAAACCACATTTCAGAGGTGTATCACTGTCGGGTCTAGTGCAGCTCAAGCTCTAGTGGGCTGGACAGTGACAAACCAATGATCAGCCGGGCTGATCATGACACTGGTCACTACTTGTGGGTGGAAACTTCTTGTAGTTGAAAGGTCCAAAGCACTCCTACACGAGAACATATCAATGCTTTCATTTGCATGAAGTCACACATCAAGCAGCTGAGCACCTCATGATCGATCCCAAGCTCCCACAGCCATGGTACTGATGGTGACGTGCAGAACAACTCCCTCCCACTGCCACATATCCTGCCCACCTCCTGAATGTACCCTGGTGCCCGGTCTATGTAAAGCAGCTTTCTCTCACTGCCAAGTATGCTGCTCACCTCCTGAATGTCCCCTGGTGTCCTGTCCATGAAAAGCAACCCTCCCTCCCTCCCTCTGTCGAGTGTCCCACCCACCTCCAAATTATCCCCCGGTGTCTTGTCTATCAAAAGCAATGCCCTCCCCCATCCAAGTATCCCATCCACCTCCCCACTGCTTTCTGTGCCCCTTTCAAATGCCTGAAATAAAAAAAACTCTCCCTTGTAGTCTTTATCTTTCTTTTGCTTACACCCTGTAAAAAATAAATGGTCCATCAATGTCTGTTGCTGTCATTACTTCCCGCAACCATTATCGTCTCCACACCTGATCCCCCAGTCAGCACCCACCGCAACACACAATCCCACCCTTACTTACCTTCTGGGGTCCAACGCCATAATCCTCTTTGGTCTGGAGACATGTCTTCACTCTTCAGTGTCGGACCAGGAACTGAGGAAATCAGGTAAGCGCATCAACGTATTTCAGTGCATTTTGAACTTGTACTCATAATTTGGTCATTTGTTTATATTTTTCCCCAAAATTTTCAACATGGCTTTTAGGGACCTCACTTATGAACAAGGTTAGTGAAATTTTTCAAATTCACGTGAAAGGTTATTTCGCAGTCATTCCATGAAATCACCTTTTGGGCAGGATTTGAAAAATTTCCACCTACCTGGTTCATGAGGTGGGGTCATAAGAAGGGTATGTTGGAAATATGGGGTCGAAATATATAAAAAAAAAAACAAAAAAAAACAAAGTTATGATGATACATTGACATTTTTTAACACTCACTCATAACTTTGCTAATTTTCAATACTTTGACCCCAAATTTTAAACATAGCCACTTTTTTCACACCACCTCATGAACCTGATCGGTGTCATTTTTCAATTCCTAGCCAAAATGTGTTTTCACACCTGTGGTGTGAAATTACATTTCAAGTAGTATTTTATAAGTGACATCTGCCATGTTCAAAAAGAGGGGTCATAAAAAGACTAAGTTTAAAATTTGGGATCAAAATATCATAAAACAATGAAATTATGAAGAAATGTTCAATTTTCTTCAGCATTTACTCATAACATTGTGATGCATACAGATCTTGGCTCCCAATTTTCAACATAGCCTTTCTATTACCCCACCTCATGAACATGACAGGTGCCATTTTTCAAATCACCGACGAAACATATTTTTGCATTTGCTCTGTGAAGTCACCTTTAGAACAGGATTTTAAAAATTCCACATGCCATGATCACAAGGTGGAGTCATAAAAAGACAGTGTTGAAAATTTGGGGTCAAAATGTCAAAAAACAGCAAAGTTATGAGGAAACGTTGACTTTTTTCAATGTTTGTGATTTTTCCAGATTTTGGCCGTTTTGTTTACCCCACCTGATGAACATAACAAGTGGAATTTTTCAAATCCCCTTTAAAACATGTTTTTGCAGTCCCTCTGTGAAACCATCTTTCAGATAGGATAAAGAATACACCTGTTTTGATCATAACATGGGGTCATAAAAAGACTATGTTGAACATTTGAGGTCAAAATGTGGAAAAACAACTAAGTTATAAAGAAACATTGCATTGTTCAATGTTTATTCATAACTTCATTTTTGCAGATTTTGGCCCCTAATGTTCAAAATATCCCATGTGCTACCCCACCTCATGAACATGACAGGTGTCTTTTTTCAAATCCCCCCCCCAAAACATGTTTCCGGACTCGCACTGCAAAAATCACCTTTTGGATGGGATTTTAAAAATTCTACCTGTCTTGATCATAACGTCAGGTCATAAACTATGTTGGAAATTTGGGGTAAAAATATGGGAGTCCACTGAAAATTAGATATTACCTCTCATCTGGTCTGTCCTGGGTAAATACAATCTAAAAATGTTAAAGCAGAACACCACTGAAAATGAGATACTGCATCTCATCTGGTCAATCCTGGGTAAATATATAGTAAAATGTGCACAAGCAGGACCCAAGTACAGCATAGCCCCCATCTACACTGCTCTATCCTGGGAAAAATACACTGTAAAAGTTGGACTCCACTGAAAATGTAACTTGCCTTTCAACTGGGCTATCCTGGATAAATCCATTATAAAACTGGGTAAAAGCAGGGCCCCATCACAAACAGGATATTGCATCTCTGCTGTTATCCTAGGTAAATACAGTATAAAAACTGGGAAAAGCAGGATCCCACTGAAAACAAGATAGCATCTGCTTTGTGCTATCCTGGGCACAGTACAAAACTGTATCACAGCAGGACCCCATCAAAAATGAGATACTGCATCTCAGCTGTTTTACTCTGTGTAAATACATTGCAAAACTATGTAAAAATAGGACCTACAGCAGAACCCTACTAAAAAGGAGATGTTACATCAGTTACACTTTAAGTCTCCATTTCAATGTAATTAATCATTAATTACATGCAACAGGGTAATAACATTGTAGTTATATGTTTGTTTCATGCAACTACATTGCAGTTGCAATGCAGTTACAGTGTAGTTAACTGACAATGTGTAACTGTTACATCTGTACTCGTAATGTGCATTATAAAAGCAGGATAAAACTCAAAAACAAGAAATCACATCTTACCTCTACTATCCTGGGTAGATGTATGAAAATGTGTACGATTCTAACCCCATTGCAAATGAAAAATTACATCTGGTCTATCTTTGGTAACTATGTAGTAAAAAATCTGTACAAGCAAGACCCAGTACAACATGCAAACAAACATTTGGTATTGACAAATGCTTGTTTCTTGTAACTACCCTGAATCCATGTCTCCTCAGTAGTTGTTGGTCTCTTTTCATACTGCCTAAACAATCTACGACATCAGTAACACAATTCCAGGCCACTCAGATTAGCAGCTTGGAATGGTGCAACTGATGTCATGGAATGTCTTAGAAATGTGACAAGAACGAATAGTAGCTGATAAGGAGAGTCAAACTCAATGTAGATCTGTAATCAGACTGGCCACTGCTGAAGTGGTGTTGCCCATCCAGAAATTGTTCAATCTCTCCCTCCAATACAGCTCCCTCCCTGATGTCTGGAAACAAGCCAACATTGTCCCAGTGTTCAAGTCGGGGGGATCCTATGGGTGCCTCTAACTTTTGGCCCATATCTCTTTTGTACCTTCTGTCAAAGGTCCTTGAAAAAGTTGTCAGTGACCAACTGGTGGAATACCTCATGGCACACAATTTCATGGCCACTGAACAACACAGCCTTAGAAAGATGCACAGGACTACTACTACCACTCTAATTAAGCTTACAGAGGAGCTCCATATTGCCTTGGACAGAGGAGAGTACGTTGATGCTGTATTTATTTGAAATGGTAAATCATGACATCGTATTAACCAAATTCATGGAGCTGAGATTATCGATAGAAGGCACCTGATGGTTCTCTGACTACCTGAGCAACAGGTCTTGGAAGGTCAAATGTGGGGACATGTTCTACGGACTACAGCCACAGACAACTGGAATGCCACAAGGCTGCATCTTGAGGCCCCTTCTGTTCAGCCTGTTTGTAAACGATGTCCTGGAAGTTTGTGACCACTCCAAAGCCCCGTTGTAAGACAATGACCCACTTATTCTCACCTTACACCACAACATGGGGTCTCTCAAACACAACCTCCAATTAGATTTCAGCAAACTGTGCTGCTGGTTTTCCAACAAGCTACACATCAACTCAAAAAAGATTAAATCCTTACTATTCAGGAGTAATTGTGCTCCCAAAGGACAGACCAGGCTTGAGTATCATCATTCTGAATGGAGAACCCATGGAGCAAGCACAGATCTTCAAGTACCTGGGTGTCTATCTTGACTCCACCCTGTCTTTCTCCCACCATGTTGGCTCTGTGGTCAAAAACATCCACCAGCAGCTAGGCTTACTCTACAGAAATAGATCAAACTTCACCCCTGTGTAAAAAAATATATACTAGTCTCCAGCCTCATAATTTCTGTCATCAACTATGGGTCAGTAATTTACTTGGCTGCTAACAGCAGTCCTCAGCAAAATCTATATGGTTTTCAACCGCACCTGTAGATTTATACTTAACAGGAAACAGAACTTTCATTGATGTGATCCGTACACCTCCACCAAATGGCTCCCTTTCCACCTCTGCACTACCTGCAGCTCTGCTTTGCCCATCAAAAGGGCCCGGCTTGGTCAAATGGCTCCTGTAGTCTGCAGCCTACTAACCGAGACCAACAACTGCTACAGCACAAGGTCCATGGGCTATGGTAAACTGGCTGTGCCCTGCAGGAGACCCACTATGGGCCAGCAGTGTTTTGCCTACAGAGCAGCCCCAAAGCCTGGAACTCACTCCTACCAATGGTGACCACTCCCTGAACCTTCCATTCTTTCATATCACAGGTGGCAAACCTTTTCTTCCGGTATCTCAAATGCAACTGCCCATAGCGTTACTCCCAGACTTTGGTTACTCTGGAAACACAGTCCCTCCTACAGCACTGCCCCTAGTACGTGACTACATAGTTACCTCCCCCACTCATCCAGTATTATTAGACCCAGTCCTTTACGTGTAACTTACTATGGAAATCTCATGTCTGTATTATGTATTTTGAGTCTGGTGTTATGTATTTCTCTTTATTATGATTAATGTGCATTATGTTTTGTGCTGTGTTTATTGATTTGGACACCTCTGAAAAAGTGTATTTGAGCTCAAAGGTCTTCCAATCATAAATCAATCAATCAATCTGAGTGCACCTCAACGTCAGATTATTTATCTATTAAAGGTTGGTCAAAGCATATCAGAATACACAACTGGCATGGAAAGGAAAATGGGAGGGCAGTTAACAATAAAAATAATTTCATATCACTTTTGTTGGAATATAGAAGAGTTAACAGTTTTAGCTAGAATAAGAAAACTCAGAAAAATACGTGAAATCATGTTGTCGCCTTGGCTGCTGGTGGAGTATCAGGTCTTTAAATAGCTTTTTAGTTTGACGGACTGTTCAGCATCTACAGTGATCCTTGTATCCCTCTGCACCTATTTAAATGCCTAATAACTTGATGACCCATCTGATCCCTACTGCTGTGTGTAAGTTAATGAGGCTGGGATTACTCCATTTTGATAGCAGCAACACTGAAATTAACAAGAAGTAGGCTGTCACTCCCGCACGCCATTTTGTAAATTTCGCTGCACGTGGACACGGCAGTCAAGACCTATCAGGCGGTCTGCTAAGCTGGGATAATGTATGTGCTTTAATCACGTAATATAAATAGCACCAAAAGATCACCATCGACACTGCTGTATAGATCAATCAGGCTGGCTGCATCAGCAGTGGGGGGAACCCAGTCTGCTCACATCTAATGGTGATGATTTTATACTCCTTCCAATTATAACTGCAGCTTCAGTGGGCTTGTGAGGAAATTTGTAACGAGGAACTGATGCTAACAACGGAGTGCCAGCTGTTTCTTACCCTGCTTCTTACCCTTAACTAAGTGCACCCCTGGACACATTGTGGGAGCATGGGGTGCTAACATAGACCCCACAGAGCGTGTGAGCTGATCTCTTGTTTTTCCCTGGAGAGGGATGTTAATCTCATGGGTCCTACCACCGCTATATCCCAGGGATCAGAATCCTGTACCGGTACGTGAGAAACAGTGCAGGCTGATGAGGGGGCAATCGCTGCTAAATGTCAAGATGGTCGGAAATGTTGATCTCTTCACTTCTGGCAAGGCTATAGCTCACGCCAAAAGCAATCACTTCTTTTTCTCCGACAGCTAGCGGCTCCCTCCAGCACAACAATTTTGATGTTGCCGGGCGGGACCAGATGGATTTTACAGAAGGCAATAGCTGGAAAGTAGCCCTCCTAATACCAATGGAGTAAGTCCAGCCCAGTTGAGATCCGGGTCCCTGATGCCCAGTCAAGGGCTAAAGTACAGAGATGGTACAAACTGCCAGACCTAATGACTTTGGCAAATGGACCGACAGGTGGCTTGTGTGCCATAAACTCCTACCTTTTGCAACACTTCACCCTGACTATGCCTGGGGGCACAGATAACAGCAGAGTGGGGGATGAAAATCAATGTTATGTAGATTGTCAGAACCTGACTAAAAGAACAACAGCCAATTATTGTTAATGACAATGAGGAATCACTGTAATTGGAAAAGATGTATATAAATATTTTCTACTAAGAAATTAGCTGGAGTGTCGTGGGGGGGGGGGGGCATTGAGGGAGAAGCACCGACAGCAGTCTGTTCCTACTCAAATCTGGGAACTAGTGCATGATCTTGGTAGCACAGTGGCATCCCTATGAGGGGTAACTCCACTGCTGCAGCATTAAATAAAACAACAAGCCAGAGGAAGGATTACCGAAGTGCTAGGAAGATGGGGGTGGAAGTTCACATCCCAAGATCTGACTGCTTTTCTGCTAAAGTTCATACTTTGCTATTATCAGACAACTTTATAGGTTATAATGATACATAGCCCATACAACCATGTGTCACTACCATCAAAAAAAGAAGGGATATGGGAGATCTGATTAGTAAATTGAGCCAAGGGGCTATTTCCACATCTGCTGGGGATTGGGTGGGGAGTATGGTTCTTTTGTTTTACTTAACTGTTTCTGGGAATATAGTTGGGTAGATAATTAGCAGATGGGAAGAAAGGGGGAGGAGCAGGGGGGAGGAGCAGGGGGGAGGCAGTAAAAATGGAGGAAAAAGAAAGTTCACAGTTTATTGTTAATGTTTTTGTTACTGTTTCTTTGGATGCACATACTTCAGAAATGCTAGAATGTACTTGTGGAATTAGACATTACAGTGCGTATAACTGAATGCAGGCTGGGATGACTATCATTCATTCAGGCTTATGCTTAGGCCATGCTGAACATTGTCACCTGGAATGTAAGTGGGCTGCAAATGTGGTAAAACATAAGCATGTTCAAAACAGAATAAAGAAATTAAAGGTTAATATTGCCCTTTTACAGAAAACTCACATGGCACCTGGCGAACCGGATGGGCTAAGGCAGTCCTGGGAGGCAGCCACCTACAACTCCAGAGCAAGGGGAGCAGCAATATGGTTGACCTGTGGGTTCCCTGGGGAAATAATTGACTCATATACAGACCCTGGACGTAGGTATGCCTTGGCACAGCTCCAACTTAACTCAGGGGAATACTTACCTGTGGAATGTGTATTTGGTCCTAACATAGATGAACCAAGCTTTTACCATAAACTACTCCTGGACATGGCACCCTACAGAGGCCCCTAAATCCTGGGGGGGGGACTTTAACTATGTTCTAGACACTGTATCAGATAGGTCGAACCCATCACCTATAACACTCAGGTCCTTGGGGAAATAGAGAGCTCCTGTTCACTAATTGATATCTGGAGTCATCAGAACCCCTCAGGGTGGGAGTATAACTTTTTCTCCCACTCCCATCAAACTTATGCTAGACTGGATAGGCTGTTGCTCTCCCACTACCTTGCTTCGCATTTGGGGCAGGTCAAACACGAACCAATTTTAAAATCAGACCACGCACCACTTACTGCTCAGATGCAAATAGTGGGTGGAGGTCTCTGTGGTAGACTTTGGAAATTGGATCCAGTACTGTTAAATAATAAGAAGTACTTACAGCACATCCAGACAGCTATCTCAGAGTTCCTAGAAGCAAATAGAAGGGGTGACACTACCCATGCTGCCAAGTGGGAGGCATTAAAGGCATTTATTAGATGGCAAACAATATCCTTTGCAGTGCATAAAAAGAGGGCGGAGGAGGTGGACGTGAAACTCCTGGAGGGGAAAATTCTGGAACTCGAAAGGGCGCATATGGCCCACCCCACCCCAGGGCTTTACAGCAGATTGCAACAAATTTAGTTTAGATATAACACTATCACATGGTCTTAGCTAGAATGTAGCCTGCTATGGGGGGGGGGGTTGGACCCTACATCAATAGAGATGGGGGGGGGTTATCCTGGCAGCTTAGGAAAAGGGAGGAGGAGCACACTATCCCAGGCGTAAAAACCTCCACTGCAGTTATGTCCACTAACACTAGCTTCTTAGGACAGGCCTTCACTACCTTCTATAAGGACCTCTATTCATCCACGGTATCACCATCATCTGAACAGTTGCAGGAGTTCCTACAGAGGGCTTCGGTGACAGCCGTGGGGAATGAGGCCTCTGAGTCCCTCGATAGGCCCCCTGGAAAAGCAGGAGATAGTGTGAGCCATCAAGAAGCTGAAAAAAGGTAAGGTACCAGGCCCGGACAGGCTGCTGATGGATTTCTTTATGGTCTTTCAAACAATGCTCCTGGACCCTATGTATGATGTATATGAGGAGAGTATAGGAAAAGGACAGTTGTCCCCCACTATGCGGTCTGCTGTAATAACTGTGCTCCCCAAGCCAGGCAAGGATCCTGCTGTATGTTCCTCATACCAGCCAATTGCACTGTTGACGTCAGACTACAAGATTTTGGCCAGAATAATAGCAGCAAGGCTGGAACCCCTTTTACCACAATTTATTCACTCTGACCAGTGCAGTTTTTGTGCAGGGTAGGCAAGGGAAGCACACCATTAGAAAAACCCTTAATATTATCCACTGCTGGGCCAAGACAGGCAGATCCCATGGAGTAGAGGTCCTGGCTTTAGATGTGGAAAAGGCCTTTGATTGCACAGAGTGGGGATATATGTTCGCAGCACTGCGGGCATTCGGTGTGGGCCCTAAGATGTTAGCTTGGTTTGGGACCCTGTATTGAAAGCCCACATCCCAGATTTTAGTTAATGGTTAACTTTCCCCTGAGTTTGAATTGCACAGGGGGAATAGGCAGGGCTGCTCCCTTTTCCCATTACTGTATGTCCTAGCATTGGAACCGCTGGCTGCAGTCATACGAGGGCACCCAAAGGTGGAGGGTTTTGGTAAACTGGGGGGAGCATAAAGTCACCCTCTTTGCTGATGACCTGCTCTTATATCTTAAAGATCCAACTATTAACCTCCCCCTTATCCAAAACATTTTAAATGAATATGCCTCTCTCTCTGGACATAAAATAAATTGAACCAAGAGTAAACTCCTACCCATAGGGGAAGGGGACAGAACCTCCCCAAATTGGAATGCCCTGGGTGCTCAGGTGGTTAACAGAATCAAATATTTGGGGATATATACCTCATCCAGTAGCTCACAGCTATATTATCTAAACTATGGACCACTTATCACCAGGGCCACTGGAAAATTGCGCCCGCAGTTTTTTTGCGGAATCCGCAATTTTCACCATTCTCCGCAAAAAAAGACATGTTCCACAATTTCTTGCAATTTTTGAGTTTTTATATTGAACTGTGTAAAAAGAATTACAATTTTTAATAAAATACTCTCCAACATATTGACAATTTTGTATGCAGACTTGAGTTTGACCAAAACAATGCGGTGCAAGGTAGGTCAGGGGTTTTATATGACTCTGATTTCTTTTGAATCCTTGTCTTGTTTGGTTTCAAAATCCGCTGGCCAAGCATAAGTACACTTTAACACTTAACATTTGTTTTGTGTTGAAGCAGTCTATCAGAAAACTTTTTGTTGACACACAGGCTGAAACAAAAGATGGGAGAAAAGGTGCAAATTACCCCATTCACTTAAATGGGGTGCTAACTACAAAGCCTTTTTGTAAGTGGCAGGGCAAACTTTTCCTTGTGTGCATACTTTCATTCAAACTAGTTTTGATTCAAACAGCTGGATTTTTGGATAGCCTTGTCAATTTTAAACTTGAATAAGCTAGTTGCTAACAGTGATCTCACTCTTAGCAACTACTTCTTAGATGCTCACATGCAAAGACTACAATAAAAACCTGACTAAAGTCTAAAAACAAGCTTATGAAATGCAAAATGTATCTGAACATATATATTTAACTAAACAAAATCATTGCAGCCCGAGTAAAACAAAGGTAAATTATAGGGTACCCTGACTACTATATGATGCAGTAAAAATATATTGGTATTTTTGTACATTTTTTGATAACTGCTTAAGACCCACTAGGCAGAAGTGCTTGTTTTCAGGTACAACCCAGGAGCACTGAGAAGGTTAAGTGACTTGCTCAGAATCACACAGTATGCAAGTGGAGGTTGTGGGAATCAAACACAGGTCTACTAGATGTTGTCAGCTCATTCAGTTTGTTACTCTAACCTCTAGATTATGCTGCCAGCCCCAATAACCCCCAGATTTAATGTTTAAATATATGATTTCAAAAACAGTGTACAGTATCTACAATACAAATTATGTCCATTAAACACTTTAACAACATTTTACTAAAACTCAATTATTCACCACTTTATCTGCTTATTTTTTCTTGTACCAAAGTGGGCGAATAGCTGGCAGAGCACTGTAAACAGCTGTTGATTAAGCTTCATTATTCTATAGACAGAAACAAAAAATATATATATTTCTTCTGGCTTAATTTAATATTGATTTGCTGTGGCTCACTTTATAGAATCTATTTAGCACTGTATGAGGAAGATGCTTTTAAATTTTGGAAGATATGCAATGCTTACGATAGCTTATTAATTTAGTATTCTTTTTAGGAACATAAACTTTTCTTTATGTTTTAAACATATTCAGGTGTCAGTGTATTCAGTTAGCAATTTATACTGACTAATATATGCTGCAGAAAACATTAAAAGATTTATTGTGAAGCACTCAGGTTATATAGTAGAACCCCCGCAATTTCCTGCAATTTTTGCAAAATGCTCTGCAATTTTGGGTAACCTTTTCCGCAATTTTCCAGTGGCCCTGCTTATCACCAAGATCACACAGGAGTGTGATAGATGGGTGGACCGCCCCTTAACACTTTTGGCGGGGTGGCAGCAGTAAAAATGAATATCTTGCTGCAATGCTTGTACCTGTTCCAGTCTATACTGGTGCATGTTCCTGATAGGTTTTTTAAACAACTGAATAGCATCATTCACAGGTTCCTCTGGAAGAAAAAGAATGCACATATCCACCGCACCATTCTGCAGCAGCCTACAGTGGCAGGTGGAGCAGGGCTACCTAATTTCAAGGCATACTATTGGGCAGCAAAGCTAGCCTTTCTGCTGGTGGGCCAGCCCCAGTCCACTCCCTCTTGGATGGACATTGAGGGTAAACATGGGGACAGGGACCTGCAAAGAGACATCCTCTCTCCCTCTATGCTATCAGGGCATGGGAAACTAGGCACTAATCCTTTTACCAAAACACTTCTGAGGGTGTGAAGATCGGTTCACAGGGCAGTGGGCTTTTCTGTTGTGTGGTCCCAATATGCCTCCATTTGGCCCACACTAAAACACACCCAGGGGTACAATGTTTTTTTTTGTTTGTTTTTTTTTGCACAGAGGCTGGCTGGCTTTGTTGGCAAAAAAAAAAAAATGACTGAAGTACATCTCTCAGATGTACAAGAGGGGTAGCTCCTTGCTTATTGTGAGCTCCAGAGGAAATGGGCACTCACTCCCAGGGAATTCTTTATATACCTTCAGGTTAGACAAAGAGTGTCCAGGCTACCCACTCCCCAGTCATTGACTGAAGTACATCTCTCAGATGTACAAGAGGGGTGGCTCCTTGCTTGTTGTGAGCTTCAGAGAAAATGAGCACTCACTCCCAGTGAATTCTTTATATACCTTCAGGTTAGACAAAGAGTATCCAGGCTACCCACTCCTCAGTCATTGAATGTGCATGAAGACCCATTTGAAGAGGAGCTCTATAGGCCACAGACACTTATGAAGTCTATTTTGGTGTTCTACAAAATACACCAGAGAGGGGGTAGCTGCCCCACTACAAACATCCAAAAGGGATGGGCCCATGACCTATGTCTTGAGATTACTCCAGAGATATGGTCGGCTGCCATTAGGCACCTAAACAATTGTTCAAGGAGCAATAGATTGAGACAGACACAATACAGTTTCGTATATAGAGCGTACACAGCACCAGCAAAACTACATCTATTTAACCTGGAAAAATCCTGGCTATGCCCTAAGTGTGTGACTAAAGAGGGCAATTTATTACACATGACACTGATGTGCCCCAGAATCCTACACTGTTGAAGGAGGTGCACACAATCATGACATTGGTACTGGGTGTAGCTCCGCCTAGGTCCCCTTTGGAATTTATCTTATGTGTAACACCAGGCTAGTTTGTACCATATGACATCTCTATAGTCTGTGAGACCCTTCAGGTTACCTCAGAAATCTCAAGGTGGGGAAGGTTGGATTATAGAAGGGTTAACAGCTTTAGCTAGAATAAGAAAGCTCTGAAAAATACATGAAATCATGTTGTGGCCTTGGCTGCTGGTGGAGTATCGGGTCTTTAACTAACTTTTTAGTTTGACAGACTGTTCAGCATTGTTTAGTACTGGCCCTGAAGATAAGCAAAATATTATGTTTATGAAAAGGATATTCTGTGCACCACATCTGCAAGGTTATGAGAAATAATATACCTTGAGAAAGAATGCCTTTTTGTGAACAAGATGTCAGCCCTTTATGATATGAGACCATCTGTGTTTGTATATGTCCTTTTCTGTGTAAGATAAGGTGGGTAAAATATTGCTGAGACAGTACCTGTTCTCATGAGAACATCCTGCTAAAGGAGGGGCACTATCCAGCTTTGTTGTAAACAAGTACTCTATATAAGCAGGGGATTTGTGAAGGACTTTTGCTATCCAGATCTTGGCATAATGATGTCACCCGCTCTTCACTCGGTAAGCCCAGTGGTACGTATTAGGCTTCCTTATAACTTATGACTGTATTAGCCTAGGCGGTTAGGCATGTTATAACACAAATGCTAATGTGTTTTGTGCTTTTCATCTATGTGCTTACGTTGTAGTGGTCTTCGTAAAGGAAAATTATATAATGAGTTCTCATATGTATGTCTGATCTATACCTAATATTATAAGGGTTCATTTTGCTATAATCCAGCAGCCTTTAAGTAATAACTTATTTATTTGTAAACTGGTAATGGGAAAGGCACACTGAGCCTAAGTTTGTTTCTAGGTGAGACCCAGGGAAGGGGAAACAGTGGAAATATATGTTATCAATCAATCAATCAATCAATCTTTATTTTACCAGGCAAAACACCATTGAGGCTGACTCATGTACAAGGAGGACCTGGGCTAGGTACACATAGATAATATATTCTGAAAATATACAAAAACCACAAAATCATTGGAACAATGCAATACATAGTACATGAAGTAACAAATGATAACATTTCAGTGTTATAAGCAGTTGTGATAAATCCATAAGTGGTACTGTAGACACAATCAAACATGGTGGCAGCAAACTGCTGATGACAACAGGATAGGGCGACAATTCAGCAAAACCAACAATTATCAGCAATATGAACAGTTTTATTAAAGACTATCCCTGGCTGTGGAGGACAAGCTAGAGTGAGGTGCTGGCTGAGTAAAGACAGGTACAAGCAGGAGAGAAGTGGTCACACAGAAGCATTTTGAAGGAGATATAGGAGGGGGAAAATCTAAGAGCAGAGGGAAGAAAGTTCCCAATAGAGGACAGATGAGCGGTGAAGGAGGCCAGGCCAGAGAATGTAGAGCAGTGTGGAATAGTGAAAGAATGACGAGTAGAAGGGCAAAGAGAATAGGTGAAGGGTGCCCCAGTAGAAACAGAAATAATATGATGGTGTCATCACTATGTTAGGCAATAATCTGATTGTCGAGAGGATAAAGTATGAGGCCAAAGGTCAAGTACTTTATACCAAGACAATCAGATTACCATTGAGAATAATAATGACACCATCATATCATCACTATTATCATACATTTTTTAAATTACTTTTTTTCTTTACTCCTTACTCCCAGCTGTTATTTTTAGAAACCCTACCTCCCCCCATAGTTTGTGAAATGGAATCCAACTTTCAACTTGATGAATAGAATCTCCTACATACTGCACCCAGCAGCCTAGTACCCTCCCTTCAAAAGCCATACCTCCCAATAACAGAATCCAGCATTTTGACATGAAGCATGATGTTCTCGCTGTTGACAGCCTCTCGCACTGGAAAGAAGTCAGAAGCTGTTGATTTTTAATGTAAGCAGCTGCTGTCAGCATGAACATTGCACTTAGGATCAAAAGATGCGTTCTGTTATTGTGAGATATGGGGTTATGGAAGGAAGGCATTTGGCAGCTGAGTGGAATGGGTAGAGGTTCAGTTTATTAAAAAAGTACGAGACAATATGTAGTTCCGGTTGTGTGATAACCCTCTCCCACTACCACATACATATGCACTTCAGGGTAGGCATGTGCTACAGTGTCCATCCCTCTAATGAGTACTGGACATCTCTCACTTTTGGTCTGTGAGAAGATTGTGTTGATTTGTTAATCTCTCTTAGTTTTCCCTTTAGGACTCATGGTTATGAAAGCCAGTAAAGGAGTACTACCTTTTGAACTGTGGCAAAGCAATTGGGCCTTGATGCTTTGTCAACAGCGCCAGCGTCCTACTTCCAGCTCTTCCGCACATGGCAGATGTCTTTCTTACTGCAAAGCATAGGTAAGCGATTGTGAAGATCCTTATCTCAAGTTCTCCCTTTAAGGCAGTAGCCATAAAAACTAAGGCCCTGTCCGCACTGGCGGCAAGAAATGAAAAATGGTTTTAAAACCATTACTGCACTTACTATGCTACCATGTCTATATTCTGTTTGATCTGTGTTTAAACACAGTTGCCACTCGTCCACACTAGAAATCCTGGAAACACGCTCACACACTGTAGGAGAATCATGCTGCAGTTCATTCTCTCCCCATTCCCTCAATGTAATGTGCGAAGTTGGTACAATGAAAAACACTGAGGTTGACTACAGTATGTCAGCAGACACACAGCTAGATGCACTTAATTATGTGCAGTAGTACAAACCCACAGCAATATATAAGTTTTAAGAAGAACTGCATCACAATCTGTTATTGCAGGCTCACTTCCTGATGTTCCATTTTTGCTGTTCTCTGGGCATGTGTTACTGCAGGCACAGCATCACAGTAACGATGTGCACTGCATTCTGGGCCATGGAAGGACAAGCAAGCTGCTGCACCATATGGACTGTCATCCATACAGGTAACTGAACCATGCTACACTACAAACCATTTTCAAAACCAGGCTAATGTCCTTGTTTCATCAGGGTTTAAACCCAGATTTGAAACATGATTTACAAACGTATTTAATGTGGACCTGATTTGTGTTTGGCATTTTTAAAACATTATAAGAACACCAGTGTGGACAGGGCCTTAAACAACAGCATATCTATTTACAGTGGTATCGTAGAGCACTTGCAGCTCCAGTGCCCACTTGCATCCATTTCTGCCAACTCTTTCCTGGGGTCATAGCATGGGCTGCTTCCCAGCTCGATGCACGACATCCGCATGCTGTGCTGGGCAATCATTCTCCTCACAGAAACATAGAATTTGACAACAGATAAGGACTGCTTGTCCCAGCTAGTCTTCCAGTTTTTCTCTCCCTACTGTATCACTGCAGACCCTACTTGATCTCCGGCTTAGTTCACCCTTGTCTTATCACTAAGGTTCTCTTATGTCTATCCCATGCTTGTTTTGAACCCTTTTACAGTTTTTACTCCCACCACCTCGGCTGGGAGGCTATTCCAGGCATCCACCACCCTCTCCGTGAATAAAAACTTCCTCACATCTCCCCAGAGTCAACCCCCCAACTTCATAGCATGACCTCTTGTCCTTGAGCATCTTTTTTTCTGAAAAATGCTTCCCTCTTGAACCTTATGTATACCTGTGAGGTATTTGAAAGTTCCTGTCATGTACCTCCTTTCCACTGGTTCCTCCAGGCTGCACGTATTAAGGTCCTTCAGTCTTTCCTCATAGGGCTTTTTTTTTCTCATGTTTATTGGTTTCATTTATTATAAGACAAATAACATCCATATAGATGAAATACAAATTGATAACCATCAGGGAGTCAAACGACTCCTTAATACAAGAATATGTGCATCTCAAATATTTTGATACCTCATGTGGAGGGAACTCTATAATGTAATACTAAAGAAGAAAACATATTGTTAGTCTGTTTATAGAGTCCACGAGCAGAGCGACTAATTCGATTACTTAAGTCCATATAAGAAGTCCAACATGTCACATCCACAGTGGGACTAATGGCATCACTCTATATCCCTAAAGACAAAAGTACTATTAATACCAATGCAACGGCAGCAATCTAGAAGTTTGCAAAAACAGTTTAAGTCATGGAACCTGGTCTGATCTGAAATACCCCGTATAACAAATAGATATTGTATAAAATAAACTCATCTTTCACCAGCCTTGGAACAAATTAAACTTAAAGTGTGTGATTACTTAGAAACCAATATTCAGGGATCCAACTTTATGGTAATTACTGCATTACTATTTTACAGGCTTTAACTTGTATATATATATAAAAAAAACAGTATTAAAACTTTCCCTTGCCTGATGTGTGCACACTCGATATTAAGGTCCCAGCAATATCTATGCAGTTAGTTTACAGAAATTAAGCTAACATTATACAACATTTGATTTAAATTAAATTAGTTCCCTTCAAGCTCATCAGTTTCACTATCCTCTGTGCCATCATTTCAGGAATAGCTCCAGCATTTGTCAGCAAACCGGGAAGCCCACTTGCCTGCCTTGGATGGGTCAGAAAATACCCAAACTTTCCCCTCATGCACCACTCTGAGTCAAGCTGGAAATATCACCGTGTGAGTGATTGTGGCCTCCTGAAGTTTCCTGTGCACACCATTAAATTGTTTGCCTCTCACACGGGTGGCATAGCTAATGTCCGGGAACAAGAAAAACGACCGGTCATCCTGTGTGATAGGGCCAGCTTGCCGCACCAGATGAAGGATTTTATCCCATGTACTGATGCCATCTGCGTCCACCAATAGGGTACGTGGGATATCAGAGTCCTCCTGATAACCCCTTGGAGTGATTCTGTACATTTTTTGCAGTCCAAAATTAATCATTTGCCCTTCTGGCACCAGCTTCTCTCCCAACCAATCTTCCAGAAACATGAGGAGATGATCCCCCTCAAACCCTTTGGGCAAACCGAGGATTTGGACATGAGATGATCGGGTCTGGTTTTCAAGTGTCTCTATTATGGCTTTGAGATGGGTATTTTCTTTAATCATAAAGGTAGTGGCTGCTGAAGTGGAATCGGGAATTTCTTTTAACATCGCACATTTCCGATTGTAATATTTCAAGGTAACTCGTGAGGTGGGTGCATGAGGAAGGGTGCCATCCGTTACAGCGACTCCTTCCTAGCGCTATCCCTCACGGCGATGGGGAGGGTTGGGTGACCGGATGAGGCTGTGGGCGAATCGGGCTACAGGATGTCGCTATGTGTACACACGCAGGGGGGGGGTTGGTGTGAGCACGGTGAGCGTTGGCTGAGAGGGGGTGGAGAGGCTGTGGGGGGTGGCGCTGCGGTGGCTGGCTAAGCTGCATTGTGGCATTGGGGGTTGGCAAGTGGATGCGGCGGGAGAGGTACTGGGCTCGGGTCTGGGCGCTGGTGCAATTGTATTGCGCCTGGCCCGAACCTTTTTTTTTCTTTCTTTCACTCCCCCTTGACATGCACCTCCCTGGAGTTGAGAATCCTTAAGTAGGAGGGTGCAGGAGGCAAAGCCCTCCACAAGGGTGGGTGTGGGGGGATGCACCCCCCCCCACAGAAAGCAGCAAAATAGTGTCCTGGCACCATTGTCCTGAGGCGCCAGGGTTGTCAGAGTGCTGAAAATGTTTTCTGCACTCTGACCGAGTGATAACGGTAATCATCTTTAGGCATTTGCCATTATCACATAGACCCATATTTCAACAGTTTTCCTCCACAACGTTAACTCTGGTGCTAAAAGAGTCCAACTTGGCATTCAAGTCAGCAACTGAGGAGACGATTCTTTGCAATTTTAGCCCAATCGATGCCATGGTCTCTTCAGCATCGGGCTGAGAGGCAGCCTGCATCTCTAGGCCTGAAGATTTTCCTCCTGTTGCACCAGTGCGATCCTTACGAGGGTTCCCCATTATAGGTTTCAGACCTTCATCTTTTCACTGATGTAGCTGGTTTTCCACCAAATAGCTCCAAAAATGGTAACTATTTAGATCTTATAGTGTTCAGTAGAGGAGCTAAGAAATATTGCTGCCTGCAAGCTCGGGTTCCACAGTACCCCCCCCCCCATAGGGCTTTTGATGCAGACCCTGCACCTTTTTTGTTGTCCTCTTCTGGACCGCCTCCATTCTTTCCATGTCCTTCCAAAGATTAGGTCTACAGAACTGGACACGGTACTCCAGATGAGGTCTCTCCAGTGATATACACAAGGGTAACACCACCTTCCTCTTCCTGCTAGTGATCCCCCTCCCTGTGCATCCCAGCATCCCGCTAGCTCTCCCGACTGCCTTGTGACACTGCATAGCCACCTTTAGGTCTTCAGATATGATAACTCCCAGGTCTCTTTCCTGTTTGGTGGTCATCAATGCTTCTCCTCCCAATTTGTGCTCCACCTCTGAGTTTCTGTGGCCCAAATGCATGATTTTGAGCTTTTTTGTATTGAAGCCCAGTTGCCACACCCTTGATCACTCCTCTAACTTCTTCAGATCCCATCTCATTTTTTCCACACATTCCCCCCTTCAGAGTGTCTACCCTGTTGCATATTTTAGTGTCATCTGCATACAGGCAGATCTTTCTATCCAGCCCCTCTGTAATGTCGCTAATACAGACATTAAAGTGGACAGGTCCCAGTACAGATTTCTGTGGTATGCCACTGGCCACTCTCCCTGTCTCAGAGCGAACTCTGTTTACTATGACCCTCTGTCTCCTATCCCTTAGTCAATTTCTTACCCAGTTTACCACTTTTGGTCCCACTTCTAGGCTACCCAACTTACTTACTAATCTCCTATGTGGAACAGTGTGGAAGACCTTGCTGAAATCTTGGTAGGCCACATCCAGCACTCCTCCCTAATCCAATTCCTTGGACACCCAGTCAAAGAAATCTATTAGTTTCATTTGACAAGACCTCCACCTGTGAATCCATGCTGTCTTGGGTCCAGTAAGCCACTGGATTCAAGGTATTCCATTATCCTTTCCTTCAGTACTAGTGATTCCAATAATTTTCCCACCACCAAAGTCAGGCTGACTGGCCTGTAGTTGCCAGCCTCCTCCCTACTACCACTTTTGTGAGTGGGACTACTTCTGCCCTCCTCCAGTCCCCTGAAACCACTCCCGTCTCCAGTGAGAGGTTGAACAGGACTGTCAGAGGTGTAGCCAGCACCTCCCTGAGTTCCCTCAGTATCCTTGGATGGACCCCGTCTTGCCCCATTGCCTTACCCACTTTCAGATTTGAGAGTTCTTTCCGGACTGTCTTCTGTAAATAGACTAGTGTCCACCTCACTTCCTTTGATGCTCCTCTCCCTTTTCAGTGGCCCCTGTCCTTCCCCATCTGCTGTGAACACTGAACAAAAGTATTTGTTAAGGATGTCTGCTTTTTCTTGATCCCCCTCCACACAATTCCCTACCCCTTCCCTTCTTAGTCTTAAATCGTATTTCTCCCTAGTCTTTCTCTTTTTGCTTATACAGTATTCCTTAAAAATGTCTCCTTGCTTTACTTCCTGGGTTATTTTCTCCTCTGTTTGCACATTTGCATGCCTGATTTTCCTGCCTCCCTCTGTTTCTGCAGATACAGCTCCCTATTCTCCTCTTTTTGTGTTTTCTTATACCTCCTGAATACAAACGTTTATTCCTTTATCTTCCCAGCCACATCCTTAGAGAACCATAGCAGTCTCTTTTTCTTCTTGCCTTTGCTTACTAGCCTGACACAGAGGTTTGTTGCCTTCTCTATGCACCCTTTTTAGTTTTGCCCAACATTCCTCCACTCCACTCAAGTCCCCCCCAGGGCATCCCTGAGGCATTCCCCCATCTTTTTAAAATCAGCACTCCTGAAATCAAGTCATGATGTGCCTGCCACCTGGGGCCCCCTCTCCTTGACCCACTAAAGGGTTTTCATGGAGATGCTGTATCTGCTACCCTGTCCATAACACTGCTGTCACCAGACACTCTGCACATGGTCTCTTCTCGTGCCTCTTCCTTGGCATGAGCACCTTACTGTGTTCACCCCCCCCCAGGGTCTCCCACCAAGCTTTGGAAGAACTTTTTTTCACTCCAGCTGGCCTTCAGGGTACTGCCCTTGATGGGGGAACCCCACACCCTTTCAGTAATACAACTACATACTAGCTGTTTACTGGTGATCTCCAATAGGGAAAAGAATCTTAGCCCCTTTGGGACTTATACGGGCTTGGAGGACTGATTCCTTCTGCTCCTAACCTCAGACTCTCTTCTACTGCATTCCCTCAATGTCTGCCACTTGGGTAATGCCCAGGATGAAATTCCTAGCCACGACTGACTAAATCCTCCAGACTAAACTATCTTATTCTCCTAAACACCTGCCACCAATCTAAGCCCTTGAGACTTGAGTCACGATGCTAGTATTGAGATGGCACCTAGATGGTAAACAGCCACCAGTCTTCCTACTGGTAGGAGGAGGCTGTTACACTTTCCCCTATAAAAACCCATGTCAGTCCTCAGAAATCTCACAGTCTCAGGACAAAACTACCCAAAATAAACCAATAAACAAAATAAACCATGCTACTCTATTCTAATGGGGCCCATTCCCTGTGGGTTCGCATTTGAGTGGCCAGTCCTCAGACCTATACATAAGACACTAACCATAACCACAGAGACATCCCTTGCCAGGTACCCACAGGGGACCTCCTGTTCCAGTGCCCCCCTTGGGCAACCTAGCAGATACTGCTGGTCCACCCAGTTACTGATTGCCATGTGTCCCTTCCCTTTCCTTAGGAAAAAATCACCATGCAGTATCCTGGTTGCTGCCACCTGCCAGTCAAGCTTCATACTTGCCCCAAGGCATGCATTCCGTGCCATCCCTCAGGAAGGCCATCCCCTCACTGAAGATCACTACACTAACTGGTAACAGGTGTCAGTAGTCATATGTTGTCACCCTATCAATATCAAAGTCCCTGTATTTGACAAAAGAGGGACTCAAGATGTGTGCTACAAAAATATTTTTCTTTAATGTCATTTATTGTATGGGTTAATTTATACAGGCTTTTGCCATATTTAGTAAATTCTTAAATGCAACCATGACCTATAAAAATATTCATCTTTCTGCTTACATTGTGCAGGTTTCAGGGGTAATCTTTGACTCTTGGAGCATCAGGAGTTGTTTTCCCATAGCCAAAACAATAGTTGGTGTCTTCCAGCTAACTCCATACTCATCTCTGTATGCCTGAGATTTTCCTGCTGGACATGAGAGAGAAAAACAAAACACAACACATCAACAACTCATTTTGTTGCATCATTATGCTTAGATAGCAAACAGTGTGTACTGTGCTAATATGTTGATAGTGGCAATAAAGCCTCCCAAAATGCCTTTAAAACTAGAGCCAACTGCCCAACAGTAAGAGATATGATGAAGCCAGTCCTGCGCAGTCTCAGTATCGGAATAATGTTTAGACTTCACTAGTTCCCCAGCACTGAACTCTGCAAAGTCAGTGATAGCTGTCAAGGTATGGCTTAGAAATAAAGCATCCACCAGTAATCACCTCTTACAGCTTCTTGAGGTTTTCCTTGAGGGGCTACGGTAAATGACACTGTGCGTTCAAACACTGTGTCCTACATTCCAGCATCCTATAATGTGTCCAATGCACTCCTCATACTCCTGATGTGAGACAATGGATTAGTAACAGAGTTTCTCTTTGGCTTCTTCAGCTCCTCGTGCTTTAAGCCCATGGTGTGCCACAACCAGATTGGGAGATTCAGGAAATTGTACCTTCTTTCTTGTACACAATGGGCAATCTTGCCTCCTGCATATTGGCATAATTGTTGGGTGCAACTGCTTCCGACTTGGACTCCCACACCAGTTGGATCAAGCATCTGCCATAACCCTGAAGACATGTCAACAGTTGACAGTTCAAGCAATAAGCTGAAGACTGTTCAGCCATTTCATCAATATTGATTGTGAAGAGGTTATACATTAATTTACTATTAACTTGTTCTCCACTACTAACTTCCTTTCAGTAGAACTATTTTGTTATTTTTGTCTAAAACCCTTTGAACTAATTATTTTTAGTGTCTATTATATATATATATATATATATATATATATATACATACATTTGTTTAAAATCGTTTATTGAGGACAGACATACAATATGCATATCATTTTTACATACATTCCACAGTACCTTTTTCCAACATAAAGGGATCTGCCTCGTCACATCAGTACATTTGTTATCGAAGGAAAAACATTTATTATCTACTTATGTCCTTGCTGATATGTCTGCCTCTCCTTTTTAAAAGTTTAACAGTCCCCCAACTATTTACACCCCATATATCTATTACCCAGCAACAATTCTATCTGTCATAGTATTGTATATCCTGCTTCCATCATGTAATATTGTGTGTATTATGCACACCCATAGGGCTTACCCATATTCAGGTTTTACATTACCTCTGCCGTTTCCCCTTCCTCAGTCCAGAAGTGTAACAAGACTGCCCTTACCTGTGAGCTTCTTCAGAGTGTCAGTCCCCACCTCATGTATGCCCTTTTGCCTACAGGTGGCAGTCCAAACCTTCTTTGTCAGTCCGAGATAGGCTCCCCCAACTCTTGTAGCTAGGAGAAAGCAAAACCCCAGACATCTAGGTTATTCCTTGTCTCAATGCCATGGCTTTGCCCATTGGCAGAGAATTAATATATGCTCACCATTTACTAAGAAATAACTCCTCTTTGCCGTATCTTTGGTATGTTAGCCTTTCCAGTGCCAAATTATCAATAACCATGGTTTTCCATTGTCCTATGGATGGTTTAACATGGGAAACCCATGTATTCTGAATACAGTGCCTCACCAACATGAGTAATACTCTAACTGTTCTTGGGTATATTTCCCATTCCTCCTCTGCTGATACCTCCATTCTGAACAGGAGAGAGACAACGGTATCTTCTACCCTTATATGCAAAGCTCTTGATACTTCCTGAGCTATCTCCATCCAGAAAGGCCTCCGCTCCCTACATTCCCAAAAGTAATGTATGTAGGTACCTCTTGCCACATTACATCTGCCGCATGTTGCTGAGATTGTTGGGTGGCATTTATTCACCACAACTGGTGGGCAGTATAACCTGTGCAGGAATTTGAACTGTGCTTCCTTAAATTTGTTACATGTCAGTAATCCCATCTGAGATTGAAGGGCTAGCCCCCAGTTCTTCTCTGAGATATGGATACCCAGATCCCGCTCCCACAACCCCAAAACCTTAATGGATCTGTCAGGAAGAAGATCCCTATCCTGCTTCTCTGCCCTAGCAGTCAAACCCTTGGGATTCATCCTGGCTGTCCTTATCATGCCCTCCAGCAGTTCTAGTTGACCTATATATTGCTCTTGTCCCCACTGAGCCATACTAAACACCCTAGCCTGAAAGTACTGGTATCTGTGTGAGGTGGGGATATCATATTGTGCTCTCAGATCTTCCATGGTTCTAAATTCACCACCTCTCCAAAGGTCCCTGAAGCACCATACTCCCCTTTGTTCCCATGTCTCAACACCCCCCCAACTCCAGCCCTAGCAAGAAGGCGGGGTTGCCAACCACTGGCACAAGCCCTGAAACCTCGTTTTCTGCTCTTTTCCTAGCCTGTTCCCAATCCTCCAGAGTCCATTCTACCAATGAGTTTATAGTCTGTATCCTACGGTATGACTTCCTTCCACTTGGGTCTAAGTATGCTGTCAAGCGCACCTGTGTACCTTCCCCTTCTAAGTCCACCCAGCTTGCTTCCTCCCCTCGGTGTACCCAGTCCTGAATACAGTGCCTTCAGAAAGTATTCGCCCCACTTGGATTTTGTCACATTTTGTGATGTTGCAAACTCAAATTAAAATACACTTATATGGGATTTTTTTGTCATGTATCTACACAAATTACTCTATAATGTCAAAGTGGAATGAAACTTCTGGAATTGTTTGTACATGTAATTTAAAATAAAAACCTGAAATGTCTTGATTTGATAAGTATTCACCCCCTTTGCTATGACACTCCAAATTGAGCTCAGGTGCATCCAATTTCCTTGTGAGATCACTCTAAAACTTGAATGGAGTCCACCTGTGGTCAGTTCAAATGGTTGACATGATTTCAGAGGAAATACACCTGTCTATATAAGGTCCCACTGTTGACAGTGCATGTCAGAGCAGAAACTCTACCATGAAGACCAAGGAGCTGTCCGTGGAACTCCGTGATAGAATTGTGAGGAGGCATAGATCTGGGGAGGGGTATAAAAACATTTCTAGGGCATTGAAAGTTCCCAGGAGCACAGTCAAGTCCATCATTAGGAAATGGAAAGATTACGGAACCACCCAGACTCTTCCTAGAGCAGGCTGTCCTCCCAAACTGAGCAAGCGGGCAGGAAGGACCTTGGTCAGAGAAGTGACCAAGAACCCAATGACCACCCTGACAGAACTACAGCGTTCCATGGCTGAGATGGGGGAACCTGTCCAGAGGACAACAATCTCTGCAGCACTTCACAGATGTAGCCTCTATGGGAGAGTGGCTAGACGGAAGCCACTCCTGAGAAAAGGCCACATAATAGCATGCCGGGAATTTGCAAGAAAGCACATGGCAGACTCTGAGACCATGTGGCAAAAGATTCTCTGGTCTGATGAAACAAAAATTGAATTCTTTGGCCTGAATGCAAAGCGCTATGCCTGGCGCAAACCGAACACAGCTCATCACCCATGCAACACCATCCCTACCATGAAGCATGGTGGTGGCAGCATCATGTTATGGGGATGCTTTTCAGCGGCAGGGACTGGGGCACTTGTCAGGATATAGGGAACAATGAATGGAGCCAAATACAGGCACATCCTTGAGGAGAACCTGCATCAGTCTGCAATAGACCTTGACTGGGGCTAAGATTTACGCTCCAACAGGACAATGACCCCAAGCATACAGCCAAAGCAACACTGGAGTGGCTTCAGAACAAGAAGGTGAATGTCCTTGAGTGGCCCAGCCAAAGCCCAGACTTGAATCCCATTGAGAATCTGTGGAAAGACTTAAAGATTGCAGTTCACCGACGCTCCCCATCCAACTTGACAGAGCTTGAGCAAATCTGCAAGGAAGAATGGGCGAAAATCCCCAAATCCAGATGTGCAAAGCTGATATAGACATACTCAAGAAGACTCAAAGCTGTAATTGCTGCCAAAGGCGCTTCTACAAAGTATTGACTCAGGGTGGGTGAATACTTAAGTAAACAAGATATTTCAGTTTTTAATGTTTCATAAATTTTTATTACACAATATAAATATTTTTGCCCCTTTAAATTATTGAGTATGCTGTGTGAATCAAGGGGGAAAATAATCATTTCAGTGCATTAAAAATTCTGGTAGTAACACAACAAAATGTGACAAAATCCAAGGGGGGGGGTGAATACTTTCTGAAGGCACTGTATACCTGATCTGCATAGCAATTGCATACCCCTTTAAATCTGGAAAATTGAGGCCCTCCCTTTTCCATCTTACCCTTTAGCCTCAGAAGACTCATCCTAGGTCTTTTGTTCTGCCAGATAAACCTGCTGAATTCCTTATCTAGGGCTTTATAATCCTTATTTGTCAATCCCATCAGCAACATTTGCATCAGATACAATATTCTAGGCAGTATATTCATTTTAAGGAGATTTATATACTCGATCCATGAAATGGGGAGTGCCCTCCATCTCTCCATATCTGCCCAGAGGGTTTGCAGCAATGGTCCATAGTTAATTCCATACAGGCCTGCCAAATCCTTGCCCACCTTCATTCCTAGGTATGTGAAGTGGTTCTATTATATATTTTTAATGATTTTTCACTGAAAAGTACCTGTTTACTGCTGTCTATTTTCACTGATGTCTGACCAGCTGGAGGCTGACATCTAGTGGGCTGTTTGGAACCACCTGATTGCTGATTTTCCTGTGTGGAGTGTGACTGGGGGCCAGCAGTAGCTTTGCATATCCATGGTGTTCCTGCAGTGTTAATTTTGCCCTTTCAATGATTTGGTTACTAGATCTCTCCATCTGCAATTTTTATTGAGTTTTGTTGGTATTTTTTGGTCTTTGTTTCACTGATCATCATCTGGTACTTGCTGAAGCTTCGATTCCTCTGTGCTGCTGTCCTTTAATCCGAGATCCTAACTTTATAGAAATCAATTTTTGTTTTCTGCTTTCTATTTGTTCATTTTCATTTGTTCATATTTTAAACACAAAAATGTATTTTATGTTGCAAAGAAACATCCTAAGCATCGTTTCGTATCTTAGGACATTAGTCCACAGCAACCGGTTGTGCACAATAAAACAAAAGAAGTCACACAGCATTTGGAATGTTCTGAGAAAGTAAGTACTGTAGATATAAACTTTCCTTTACATTTTTTGGAGACTGTATTTGTGAATTATTATAACTCATTTCTGTTTTCTTGGAAATATTTCTGTGATAACTTTTGTTGGTGTGCATAATCATTTTTATTTGTTTATTTATTTATTAAATTTTGATGACTGGCCCCGGAGGTCCCTTTTTCAGGGGCGACCCGGGAAATAACAGTACATAAACTTAATAAGCAGTAGTACATCAAACAAGTTGTAGGCATGCAGTGGTCGTACATATAAGTGAAGTAGAACAGTCTTTTCTAAAGGTTACATATATCTAAGAACCATCAGTGGGGAAGAACTAGCTAAGGAGTTAGTGCTGCCCATTCAGGTGTAGGAGATTTACATGTGGTGAAGTGCATAGACTCGGGGTCATGGTTGTAGTGTCAGGTACCATAGCATTGGCATTTACTTGTTGCCAGCATATGAGTCTTGAGTCTAGTGCGGAAACACGATAAGGATGGGGTTTCTCGCGCCCCCAGTGGGAGGTTGTTCCAGAAGGAAGGGGCAGCATGAGAAAAAGACTTGTAACCTGCCTTGATCTTGACCTTAGGGACCTCAACTAGTGTTTGGCCTCAGGATCTAAGGTTATGCAGATTACTCTTTACAGTTAGGAGTCCTTCGAGACTCGGGGGAGGCGTGGGGCTAATTAGCTTCTTTGCCAGACAGAGTACCGGGTACCTGAGGCGAGATTCGAATGATGGCCAGCTGAGTCTCATTAAGGACTTGCAGTGGTGGCTTCTAGAGTGGGATGACGAGGCAAAGCAGACCACCTTATTGTGTAATGTCTGTAGTTTACTGAACTCCAGCTTTGCGACACCCTGAAGGACCGGGCCAGCGTATGTTAGTGCTGGGAGTAGGACACTAGAGGCAATGGCAGTCCTGACTTCAGGAGTCAGCTGTTCCTTAAGCCGGTATAGTAGTCCAAGTTTGCCATGGATTACTTTAATGACTTGGTCTACATGCTGTTTGAAGGTGAGACCTTGGTCGAGGGTAAGGCTGAGGTACTTTGTGGAGGAGACCACTTCAAGTTTGTTGCCCACCAAGGACGTGAGTTGAAGTAGTTGTGATCTGTCTTGCCCAAGAGCTCTGGGTCCGAACAACATGGCTTTGGTTTTGTTGGTATTGAGGACCATTTTGTTCTTGATGAGCCATTCCTCCATAACGTGAATGTCCACTTGGAAGGATGTTCCTAGGTCATCCAGGTTATCGGAGGCTTTGTAATTCACAGCATCATCCGCATATTGGATGACATTGCTATTCCCACAGTGGTTGTGCAATTCATTTACAAACAGTAAGAACAATAGGGGCCCAAGTATGGACCCTTGGAGTACAACCTCCTTTAGGGACTGTGGATTGGAGAGTTTGTCCTGCCACCTGACCCTCTGTGTGCACCCAGAGAGGTAACTTTCAAACCATTTAAGAGTATGGGTGTCAAGGCCTATGTGGAAGAGTTTATGGAGTAATAATCTGTGATCCACCGAATCGAAGGCCTTGGAAAGGTCTATGAAAACTGCACCTATGTTGGATCCAGAGTCAATTTCTGTAAGCACATCGGTGGAAAATTTGGTTAAGGCAGTATCAGTCCCATGTTTGGCTCTAAAGCCATGTTGTGACGGGGAAAGAAGCGTATGTGTCTCTAGATACTCCCTAAATTGGGTTTAGACTAGTTTCTCTTGGATCTTTGCCAGGGTACACAGCAGGGAGATAGGCCTACAGTTCCCTATTGGCTCCACAGGCCCGCCCTTGTGAATAGGGACCACATGAGCCTGCTTCCACAGATCAGTGACAGATCCTTCTAGAAAGGACCTGTTAATGAGCCAGGTGAGCGGCCTTGTGAGTGCTGAGGCACCATCTTTAAGCAATGTAGATTGGATACCATCTGGGGCTCCTGAACCTCTTGTTTTCAAGGTTTTTAGAATGGCCAGGACCTCTTTCACCTTAGCCAGCCGCATGTGGAAAAGTGGGCGGTCTAGGCTTAGGGGAACCTGAGAGAAGGACTTGTTGTTGGGCACCGAGGGCCCTGCCTTTTGATTATCCTGGTTCGTGAAGTATGTATTGAGGGCTTCAACAATTAGTGCCTTATCCTGCAGTACCACCCCATTAGCCATAATAGGGCCAAAAACTGTCTTTTTATTTCCCTTAATCAGTTCATTGATGTGGGACCAGAAAGTCCTCGGGTTGCCGAGGTTAGATTTCTGGAGATGATCGAGGTAGGCCTTTTTCGCTTTCTTGGCGGCCTGCTTACATTGGTTTCTGAGTGCTCTATAGATTACCCGGTCTGCTAGGAGTGTGGAGCCCTTAAACTTTTTCCAGGCTTTGTCGCGGCCTATCATAAGGGCCTTTAAGGAGGGGGTGATCCACTTATAACAGCTGCCTTTTACTCAATATGTGTTCATTGGAGCCAGGAGGTCCGCAGCCCACGTGATAGATTTGTTAAAGAATGCAACTGCCTCTTCCAGGGTAGGGAGACTACGTAGTGGACTCCAGTCTAAGTTATCGAGAAGGTCATTATAGTACTCCAGAGAGAACTTGGAGTAGTCTCTGGAGGTGAGTATTCTAGGCGGAACCTTATCCATCCTGTTCTTCCAGACACAGAAGATAGGTGAGTGGTCACTGAGCACATCGGCCATGGTGCCTACAGATTGGAAATTTTTTGGGTTACACTAGTGCCCAGTCAATGGTAGAGTGACTACCCGGATTGTAGTTCAACCTGTCCTGTCAATTTCTCTGCAGACCAGTTTTTCAAAGGTGGAAATTGCTGGGGAGATGGATCTTCCAGGACAAAAAGTTGAAACTGGATGATAGTCAAATCTATTCCAAGTGTTTTCATTTTCAAACTTTTCGAAGTTTAGTGCCCATTCTGGGTCCCAACTGTCTGGGAGTAATTAAGGTTCCAGAATACAGTTGGAGAAATTGTTCTGAAATTCATCTTGATTACCGGAGCTTGATATTTCTCTGTCTAAGCAGGATAAGGATAGTAGGGGTTGGGGAGAAAAAGATTGAGACTGATTTGCTAAGATATTCCCAGCATTGTTCATGTGTGAATAAGGTTCATCGGCCTGAGGCCTTCCTGTTTGCTTACACATATTTTATCTTTGTAAGAAAAATGTTTTAAGTTGCAGTTTTTGAAAGTTTTTTTGTAAATCCAGTTGGATATTGAAAGGGTCAAAATAATGGTTCTGCAGCAAAGGACATGCCTTTTGAAAGGACTGAAATCTGGGGTGGAGTCAGGACTGTATCCGATAAATTTATGACTTGCCCTTGCCCCTGAGATTATGTTGTTTCGATTTGTCCTGATGCTGATTTGGAATTTTTATGTTTCCCCCCTCGGCTCCCCCTTCTGGTCTTTTTTCCCCCCAGTTTTGGGCTTGGTTCCTAGGCAGTCCATCTCCTCCTCCTTGATCTGAACCGAGGCTCATGGTGGTAAAAAAAACGGAACTTTATTGGGCGCTGTTTGATTAGCTGAATTAATGGATTTCTTATTGTTAGATCGATTTTTCTTTGATTAAAGCTTTTGGATCTGTTAAGATTTCTTGACTTGCCTTGCGACTGTGACCTTCCCTGAGATGGAGTATCAGTATTGCTGTCCCATTTGTAGACCTGCCCTTGTGCAAGATCATTTGAATCCCTTATAAAATTTGTTTGTTTTCTAGCAATAACTGTCTTTTCATGTGCTGTGATTTTATCTCACAATCTTGTATTAAGGTTTTCAAAATCATCAGATGTTTCAAAATGAACTAGTTCGTCTTCAACCCCTTCTATAGATTTTAATGTATCTGTATGTTATCCAGGTCCACTAGAATGGTAATTAAAGTGGCTGAACATGTGGACAAAGCTTGTTCCCATCTAGTTTGATAATGGGTTTATAAAAACCACCAGATGGATTATCGAATATTATACCCCTGGAGATAAGAAGAGTCTGTGAATATTTGGAAAGGCTCAGGCTAGTGTAATAAAGATTTAGTTCTGTAAACCTTTGCCTTTCTAGTTTGTTGAATAAATCATTGCAGTTATCATTAAGTTCATTACTTTAGTTGTTTTTTATTCATTATAACCCCTTTGAGGGGTTCCTTGTTTCTCTGATTTTTGTTTTTTCAGGTTTTTGGTTTTTGTGTAATTTTTATTATAAATAACTATTGAACATATAGCCACCGATAAGGATATTTCATGGTTCACTGCTTATTATGTTCCTTTTTCCTTCTAGGTCTAACTACATGGGTCCAATACCTTGAATTTCTACCAGAAGTCCCTAATTGGAATTGCCATTTGGATTTAACTTTATAACTTAATGGATGCTACAAAAATGAATTTTTGACTTATTTCTATATTGAATTTTTGCACTAATCAGTCATCTTGCCTTCTGGTTAAAATGGACGTCAGTAACCCTGCTATTCCTCTGATTGCTATTGATTTTTATATGAAGTTTTAATATATTATTTATAATTGCACTTTAGGTGTCTAAAAGCACTTTAAGTTACTGTCTCTTTAAGCCGGTACCTTAAATTGATGGTCTGTAGCATTAGTCACCCCTCCTCCTGATGAAGAGTATGCATGGACTCGAAACGCTGGGGCATTGTGTTCCATTTTTTGGTATGCACTAATAAATCACTGAGCATTCATTTTGCCAGTTGTCTGTTTTGTTGTGCACCTAGTCCTTTTTAATTGTTGTTGCTTTGTTTTGGGTGCAGCATGTCAGCCAAAGTGCCACAGGCTCCTCCTTCTTTCCATGGTCACACAACGGTCAGCTATTCCCATTGCATCAGATGGCAGACCACTTTGTGCCCCTGGAAGAGGCACAGTTACATGGCTTGGGCACAGGTGACCCTGGGTGAGTTGGTGCTAACAAGAAGAGAGATTTGGTGACACCTGGGACAAGGGGGGGCAGAAGTTCACAAGGAGGATTCTAGTGATAGGCGACTCAACAGTTAGAGGGGTGGAGAGGGTGGTAGGTAAAGGGGGTAATGGGGTAGGGAGTGGTCAGATGTCTGCTGGAGCATCAACTATCTGAAATTGAGATAGGATAGGGTGGTTAGCAGAGGAGGGGGAGCAGGGAGTGCTGGAACACCATGGTACCAACAGTGTGGTGAATTGGCCTGTGGACACAGTGAAGGGGGACTTGTCAAGGCTGACAGACTGAAGAAGCACTTGGCTTCCTAAGTATTTTCTGAGGTACTTACTGTTTGGGGGAAGGAGAATGGGAACAATAGAGTAAGAGAGGAAGAGATCAAGGAGTTAAACGGGTGGTTGAATGGGTGGTGTCAGGAACTGGGGTGCCACTTTATAGGTGATGAGGGGCTTCTGAATCAGAAGTCTGTTCAAAGGCAATGAATGGCTTTCACCTGATAAGACAGCAGACTAGTGCATGAGGGCAAAAGTTTGACTTCTACAGTGGCAGATGGTTAAACTGGATGCAGGGGAGGCTGGGGCTGGAGATTCCACTGTGCAGGGAGGAACAGTAGGAGAACATAGATAGGACACCCCCAAGGAGGGGGTAAGTTGTTCAGGGAATAATAGATGAATGGAATGAGTCCAATGGACAGGGCAAGGTAGACACAACAGACATGAAAGGAAGGGGAAACACAAGGCACCAAGGTATTAGAGAAGGGTGATGAGGGAGCGCAAGTGAGAACCAATAGAGGTGCAGGCGCATGTTGGAGGATGGTATGTCTCAGTGCCAGGAGTCTAAGTAATAAGATTAGGGAGCTCCAGGCTTTGGTGGCAGACTCTGAGCTTGATCTAGTGGCCATTATAGAAATGTGGGCCACTGTGAACAACAACTGGGACATAACAGTCCCAAGCTACACCTTATATAGGCATGATACAGGCTCAGGTATAGGTGGGGGTGGCAACCTTCATCAGAGAAGGGATCGAGGCAGTAGAGGTGTAACCCCCCCCATGGGTGGGGGCTTACCTTGCCGTTTCTCCAACTGCCTCACCACCACAGTCCCAGTTCATTATGGTGCCCCAGGGTCTCCATCCGGCCCCTGTAATGTTTCTCCTTGTAGAAAGGGGCCAGAGGAGCAAAGACACAGAACTGCCATGCAGCCGCACCATGAATGTGCGAGTAGTGGTCCATGCATGTGCAGTTGCAAGAAATCATTTTCAAGCCACTCGTGTGGTGCAACAAAAGCTCCCCCTTGGCTCTTTGACCCCTGAATCAGTTAATCAGGGTGTGGAGACACAATGGAGGTACCCGAGGAGTCCCAAAAGTTTTGATTTAAAGAGTGCCAATAAGCGCTATCTATTGTTTTATGAATATTAATGAGCTGCTCATGAATATTAATGAATCACCCTGCCTGCTGCCTGTGGACTGTGTAAAACAGAAGGTGCAACAGGCAGGGGAAAGTGTTCCAAATTGTAACTCTGCCACCGGATAGCAGGGCAGAGGGGCTGCTACAAATCTGTGGGGACTGATAAATTTAAAACAATTTAGTTGGGCTGCAATATGAACTTAAAAATGGAACTGCATATAAATTGTTATGATAGCAGCCATATTGGTAATTCTTTGACCCTTTGCCAGCCAATCAGTATTCAAGGAGCCTAGGAACCTGCAGCTATGGCTCTTGGGAAGTGAGAGGGAACTGTGTTCTCGATGCCCAAACTGTTGCCCAATGAGGCGTCAAAGGAACTTAATGTTTATTAATTTTCAGTAAGGACAACTGGATGGACCAATGGGAAGCTCCCATTTTTCTCTGAAACCCCAGTGGCAGTTACAGTTTGGTGCATTCTCCATGAGTGAGGAAGGCACTCTGCCAGTGTCCAGTTTCAGTTTGGAAGTTGGCCCAAGGCTTCCACAGTCAAAGACTGGAAGACTTGCCTTTATTCAGCACCTGGAAGCCCCAGGATGAGAGGGACAAAATCGTTTTGAAGATAACACTTGTAGCATTCCTGAGAAGCCCTCAGCTTCTCTATGAGGGCTGAACTGTTTGCCAAAGGCTAATGCATGAGGCCTCAACTTACATCAGAGTGAGAAAAGCCATTTGAACTGCCTTTAGAAGACTGAAAAGCCACAAAGGTCTGCAGCTTGAAATCTGGATTTACCCACTGCCAGAGACTGTGTCCAGGGCACCTTCAAGATTGTGAATCCAAGGGGTTGTTGCTGCATCCAAGAACTACCGAGCTGATCCAGGTAGAGACAGAGGCTGCTTCCCATTCAGGCCATGTTGGAGCTAGGTGAGGGGTCAACTAGCCCTTATCAAGTGGGGTCGATCGGGACATGGAGCCACGGGCGTGTGCCTGAGTACTAAGGTACTCTTGACCCATGTGGGGGAGTTGGATTGTGGGGTTGCTGTTCGGGTCTGGGCCCTTTGTGAACTGGGAAGCCACTGCACAGCACTCCTGTACTTTGGTCAAGCCAGAAGGTCACAAGCTGCCAGATCATTCTGCCTCATCCAGTAAACCTGCTGCTGACCAGCTCTGCTGCTCAAGGCCCCAGCTCTTCGGCCTGCTGGTGGTTGCTGCTACAGATCCTGTGAACCTGGACTCTAGAACTGTGAGTAAAACAGGGCCTCCCCTGACATGAGGAGTTATATTAAAGTTTTGCAGCAAATTACAGTTATTCCAAGGGCCCTAATGCCAGCAAACCTGCGGCAACGTTTCAGGCCTGCACATTAATCTGGGTACCCAGTTAGGAATTTTTAAGGGCACTGGTGCCAGTGGGGAAGTGGGTAAAACTGAATGTGTTGCTGTTTGGGGAGTGGGACCAGTTATTATTATTGATCATGGGTTTTGCCAGTTTGTCCAGTGTTATTGCCATTTACTCTGCTTTGCCATTCCCCTTCCTCTATAATAAAACTGTTCTAATTGTTACTGTTTAAACTGCCTATGAGCATATTATTAGTTGCAATCATTAATTGCATGTGTTTAAAGTATTGCAGTTTGAAGTGGATCCTGTGTGTGGGGGGGGGGGTGGTGACTGGAAGGGTAGGTGGGTAGGTACAGCATCCCAGGGGTCATACTATGCAAGCATCTGGCCCACTATAATTTTACTCTGGGTGGATGCAACACACTATTTATTTTCTACTTTTGGAAAGAACCCCCAGTCACCATCAGAACAGAGCCCAGGCCCCACAGCCTGTGCTGTGGTCCTCAGGCAGAGGTAGTAGACCGCTGGTGCATGGTGCCCGGGTTACAGAGGATTTTACCATTGAGGGGAAGGGAGCTAGAATCACTGTGGGTTTAACTCAGTGTCACCAGGTAGAAAGACTCGCATATGGGTGGTTTGTAGGCCACCGGGGTAGGGAGAAGACAGAGATAAGGAACCTGGCGCTGAAGTGTGTGTGTGTGTGGGGGGGGGAGGGGGTGACAAAGTGGGATGTTGTAATAGTGGGAGATCTTAACTTGCCAGACATTGACTGGGACATCCCAGTGGCCAGGAATGCCAGAAGTCAGGTCCTGCTTGGTGTTTTGCAGGACTGCATGTTGGTACAACAGGGTGGATTTTGCCTGTTATGTTACCCTTCCTGATGTTTTCCGTGTAAGTCAGTATTCAAACTGAAAATGAATCTCAAACAGTATTTTAATGAACGTTGAGTAACTGAAAGAGATTAACCAAACAAAACTGAATACTAGACCACCTGTACATCCCTAATCAATATGTACTGACATATATCAACACAGGTGAGTTCTTAGGATGGCCCGCTGGTGCAGTGGCAGCACTACTGCCTGCGATGTTGGTGACCTGGGTTCAGGAATAAAGCTAGATGGTGCTAAATGCAGTGGGGTGTTGTAGACAAATGCACTGCCCAATTCAGTGCAAAAAATTGCACGTAAAAAAAAACACAGAAGGAGGAGGAGTGTTTGTGTATGCGTGTGGGGGGGTTATGGGTATAACTAGCAAAACATGCCATAATGCTAAAAACATGGGTTAAAAAAACAAAACAGAGTGTAAAATGGCTCTGTCACTGGAAGTGTCTCCAGATTCAGAGAGATTATTTGTGATTGAATTGGGAGGCAGTTCAAGAAGATTGTGGTGGGGGGCCAAATTCCAATCTTCACTCTTTCATGTTCCGTTATCACTCCTTTACTGTTTCACATTCCATGTATATACTTCTCTCCTTTTTGCCACCTGCCACTCTCATTTTCTTAGAACCAGTGACGTCACTATTTAACCTGGTCATTTTACTCCTGCATCATTGGTTCACTTTTCTTTCATATGAGTGTCTTCCATACTGATCCATTTTTATTACTGCGAATGCAGTTGTGACTGGACTCGACTGGGGAGTAGATCACATAAGGTGTGGGGAAGGGTTCTGACTTTTTGTTTACTTTCGTTGTTCTAATATGAGTACACCTATGTTCCCAATAAGTCTAATGTTCTCCTTTTTACTAAATGACTCTTCTTTATTTTCTATTGTTCACGCTGTTTACCTCATGCACTCTTGCTTGCTTAGTGAGAATGATGTCATGGTTTTGCTGTCAACCTTGTTTGTTCTACATCATAGCATCACTAATGGTAACCTGCCTTCATTTTTTACATGCAAGTGCATACAATTATACTGTTTTTACTGTTCCCAATATCTCTGTCTGTCTTTTACAGTTATTCCAATACAAATCACTGATGCTGCCTATACGTTCTTCTTCTTGTGCGTTTTCCACCTGTCACTCTCACTTTCTTAGCAAGAACCATGTAACTCTTTAACCGACAGTGTTTATCTTCTAAATTATTGTTCCACGTTATTCTAATCTCCCATCCTGTTTTCCTTAGATATGATGTTTGAGTGAGTTGTTGTGTGTGTGTGTGTGTGTGGGGGGGGGGAGGGGTTCAGATCAGGAAGGGTGGTGGGTGTAATCATCACTTGATTATTTTTGTTTCAGCTTATGTCAGCAACCTACCTTCTACTTTTTGGTCAGCCTAGTTGCCAAGTAATTGCCATTTCTTTTACTAGTAGACTACCATATGCTAGGTATTATATGGGTAGTGTGTGTGTGTGTGTGTGTGTGTGTGTGTGTGTGTGTGTGTCTGAAAAAGGGAGAGGATAGAGCTCAAATTGCAGTGCTGGAATTTTACAATCTGTACAATGCCATAGAGCATTTGGCATCAGTATGTGGAAAATGGACTATCTGTATTATTTTTCATTGATACTGATACATCATTTAGGCATACTTTCATGATGGATTGTGTTTAGGGATTTGGGATTAGTGGCAGAGCTGTAACTGAAACATGTTGACAGGTGACAGAATGTCAGCAGCTATTTCTGTTTCTTTTTAGTGTTCCTGCCAGTTCTTGTTTTTATTTGCAACGATGCTGAATAAGATGCTTCTTGTAATTATACTTTGTCCACTGATCGCCACTATCAGTTTTACTGTACTTGCTGTACTGTTCTTCTCTCTCTCTCTCTTTCTCACATTCACGCAGCTTGCCCAGCAACCACTCTCACTTTCTTTGCACTTGTCACTGTTTTTTTCTGTTTGTCTTTTTATTGTAAAGATGTCACTGTAGCTGCTGTTACATGTTCATGTTTGCCCAATTGCAACATTCACCGTGATACAAAAGTAAGTAAATGGGCAAATTTTTCAGCAGATCATTTTTTTTTACATTCTGTACATCGCAAATGTGCCAAAGACCAGAAAATGTGCTTAAATGCTGCATAGAAAGTTGCTAAAACAAAAAAACACACACCAGCAGAGTGGATTTAAATGCTTGGTTAGGCAGACTGCTTACACTAGTAGTTCACTGAAAATGGGGCACACAGTACAATCATGTTTTATTTTTTTAATAAAGCAGTCCACCAGTGGGTCATGAGGGTGACCTTCTGCCCTCCCCAAACACTCCTACAGTCTCTATGGGACTCCAGCAAACCACAGCCGGCCCGACTCAGCCACAGTACACTTGAGGGTCATGAGGGTGACCTGTTGCCCTCCCCAAACACTCCTACAACCTCTGCAGGACCAAGCAAGCCACAGATGTCCCGACTCAGCCACAGTCCACCAGAGGGTCATGAGGGTGACCTTCTGCCCTCCCCAAACACTCCTACAGCCTCCATGGGACCCCAGCAAGCCACAGCCAGCCTGACTCAGCCACAGTCCACTTGAGGGTCATGAGGGCGATCTTCTGCCCTCCCCAAACACTTCTACAGCCTCCATGGGACTCCAGCAAGCCATGGCCATCCCAACTCAGCAACAGTCCACTTGAGGGTCATGAGGGCAACCTGTTGCCCTCCCCAAACACTCCTGCAGCCTCTGTGGGACTCCAGCAAGTCACAGCTGGCCTTACTCAGCCACATTCCTCCAGAGGGTCATGAGGGCAACCTGCTGCCCTCCCCAAACACTCCTACAGCCTCTGCGGGACTCCAGCAAGCCACAGGTACTAGCCTCAGCAAGTCTGCACTTGCAATTGATGTCCAGCGCTGTGCTTGTGCAGCACCGCATCTCGCTGCCCACCCACCCTCCCACACCCTCGGCAGACCTGTATTGATAGTGACTTTCCAGTGTATTCCCGCCTGTTTTACCATGGTTCTTACACTGTTTTAAGAATTAAATTTAATTACAGCAGGGTTTAGTCATTGTTTGATTTAGCCTGCTGTCATGCATTTATCATCTTGTTTAGAAGTGCTTTAATTACAGCTGGGTTTAGTTAAAGTTTGAATTTAGCATGCCTTCCTGCATTTCTTGGCTCTCCTGCTGTATTGATCTGAATTTGCTTGTTTTTTCCAGTTTGTTCCCTCTGCTCCTCTGCCTGCAACCTTTACCCTCCCCGTTCCTCTCTAACCCTCCCCCCTCTCCAGCTGTGCTCCCTCCCAGCTCTTAATACACTAACCTGTCCCCTTTTCTGCTGCAGCTGGCCCGACTCAGTCACAGTTCACCAGAGGTTCGTGAGGGCGACCTGCTGCCCTCCACAAACACTCCTACAGCTTCTGCAGGACACCCGCAAGCCACAGGTACTAGCCTCAGCAAGTCTGCACTTGCAATTGGTGTTCAGCACTGCACTTTGCGCTACACCGCATCTCACTGCCCACCCACCCTAAGGCGGTGTTTCCTTTATAGGGACAGGTGCTGGCTCTACAATCACTTCAGTCCCCCTCTCCCACAGTCGCAAATGTGTCTGGTCTTGCCCTCACCCCCCACTGTGAGACCTGCCTCTCAAGGTTTCTCCTAGACTAGAAACCAAGTTCACCTCCATATTACCTGCCATATTGCTGGCTCTAGTCTTGCCCCCTCCACCCCCTTCCCCCACAAACATTTCACATCTCCTGGTTGCCACTAACCTAGCACACAATCCTGCATCTACACACCCAGCCCAGAACTAAAGGTTACCCAGAGGAGGTTCCTCTGCCAGATTATTGTGTGTTGAACCTCCCCCAAGGAACCCTACAGCCATAATCATATTAAGCCTACCTACGGGGGCACTCATAATCCTGTACTTAATTGGCCAGCTTGATAATGACAACCACACCATGTTTCACTACTCTAACCAGCCTACCCCCGTTAACATTATCAGGCCACCCTCCTCCCAAGGCACCTGCACTATCTCCAGTTATTTCTGCAGCCTGCCTCCCTCCCTCCCTCCCTCCCTAGACTCATTACACAGCCTGCTCTTACCTAGTACCCCTCCCCAAATTCTGTTTCCTCTCACTGTGGACCTCAGGTGCCTGCACAGGCACAAAAAAGGTAAATTAGGGGAGTCCACCATTAAGATCTCTACATACCACCTACTGACACATCAAGACATTCTGCTCCTCCTTATCCTTTCTGGCAACACACATCCAAACCCTGGCCCTATCTATTCTGCAGACACATGCAGGGAATACCTGAAAGTGGCACATGTAAATATTTTGGGGACTCCTACCCAAGCTTGATGAGCTGAGGCTATGGGTATCCAACTCCAACTAAGATGTAGCTGTGACAGAATCCTGGCTCAATCCCAAAGTCACAGTTAATGAAGTAAACCTTGACTCCTACACTTTGTTTCGGCAACACAGGATCCATAAAAGAGGTGGTGTCTGCCTGCAGTTCGTAAAGTCTAATTTAAAAGCCAGTACACTCTCTACTTTCCTTGTATCCACAGATTTGGAATACATAGCTATCAACCTTGCCCTAGGTGCTAAGGGTGAGAAACACCAAAACCTCGTTGTAGCCTATATTCCTCCAAACAGTGCCTCCTAGGGGCTTGACTGCCTACATGACACTATCACAGCCCTAAACCCCTATCATGAAAAAATCATATTCGGTGATTTCAACTATAACTAGCCTGCAAGCAACAGTAAATGCCACTGTGATAGGATTGTCAGCCTCTATCTAACTCAAGTTATACACACGCCTACCAGGATCAACTACAAAACTAAGACTGCCTCACTCGTAGACTGGGTGCTGGTCAACTACCGTGGCAGAATCCTCTCCTCCAAAGTCCTGCCTGATTTCCTGAGTGACCACTCCCCTGTTGTATGTCGGTGGTCGGCAAAAACACCCCCTGCTGCCCCTTCACGCACTAGGACATGAATGTTTCACTCACATAAGATCTCTCAGCTTTGAGCAATGCTCCAGGGGACTGATTGGTCCTTCCCGCAGTGGACTAAGGATGTTGATGCTGCTCTGGACTAATTCAGCATGCATTTCAACAGAGTCTGTGACCTAGCTGCCCCTTACAAAACACTCATCATAAAAGGTACATCCCAACCATGGTTCACCTCAAACCTCATGGCTCAAATAAAAGAATGATACAGGGTCTGGTTGCAGTACTGAGAGCTCGGCCACAATTCTCTTCTCCAAAAGTACAAAGAGCTTAGAAACAGGGTAAAAAGTCAAAAAAGACAAAGCTAACTATCAAAAAAACAAGCAGTATGTATCCTTAAACATGCCTAAATCCCTCTGGAAAGGAATTAATGACATTCTAGATAACTTGCACAAACCTCTTCCTCACTTCATCCTGATTGGTGAGTCCCTAATTGTGGGTGACATCAGTATAGCAAATAACCTTAATAACACATTTAGTGACCTCTCCATCTACAGTCCAGCACCCCCAGCCACCATGTGGAAGCCCATACGACCTCTATGAATAGTTTGCACCCCAAGTTCTATCTTAGGAGTTTAACTTGGGCAGACACATACAAATATCTTGCCCACACAAAAATATTAACACATATAGGACCAGACAACATTGACATGAAACTCCTCAAATCTGCCATATGTGAGGTTACTCATCCCCTCCAGCTCATCTTTAATTTATCACTCACTACTGTGCAAGTGCCCAAAATCTGGAAAATGGCATATGTTACCTCTGTCCACAAGGAGGGTGCCCAAGACCTACTCACTAACTACTGTGCCATTTCAATTATGTCCCCCCTCTCTAAAACACTTGAAAAAATTGTCAATGACCAGCTTAACCAATACCTAAGCCAGCACAACCTACAAGCAAATGAACAGCATGGTTTCTGCAAGAACCACAGTATCCTAACTGCCCTATTAGAATACTTGGACCATCTTCACTGTGCCCTGGACAAAGGGGAGTTTGCTGGCTCCATCTTTATTGACCTCACCAAGACATTCAACCTTGTCTGTCATGCTCTGCTCTGCCACAAATTAACTAAGCTAGGCCTCTCAGTAAACACCAGTGACTGGTTAAAAAACTACCTTACAAATAGAACCCAAGCAGTAAAATGCTGAATGTTCCTCTTGGACTACAGACCTGTGGCAGTAGGGGTCCCCCAAGGATCAATCCTTGGTTCCCTTCTGTTTAGTCTCTTTGCCAATGAACTTCCAAAAGCCTACAACTCTACAAAAATCCTATACGCTGATGATGCAGTCATCACTGCAACACATAGCAATCCAGACTATATCCAGCACAGCCTCCAAACCAACTTCTCTGCTATCTGTGACTGGTTCTCAAACAACCTCCTCATTCTAAATACAAAGAAAACCAAATACATGCTTTTCTACACTAGATATAAAACCCCTTCCCCGCCCTAGTCATTACCTTCGCTTCGGGTGCCAGAATTGAACAAGTTGCTACCTTCAAGTACCTGGGGATAATCCTTGACTCGGGTCTAACCTTCTTGGCTCAAGTGGACGATCTAACTAAAGCAGCCAACTCCAGACTCGGCCTGCTACATAGGCACAGGATTGCCTTCCTCCCTGAAATTAAGCAACTACTTTTCAGATGCTACATCCTTAGTCTCGTAGAATATGGCCTTGTAATCTATGGGGCTGCATGTGACAAAGTGCTTGACAGGGTCAAAGGCATGTTGAATAGGGCCTGCTGCTGTGCACTCAACCTAATAAGGGACTCCCATAAGTGCACCCTGTATAACAATCTAGGCTGGCTTATCCTCGATTCCCAGCTGCACTTTACTACTCTCATCACTGGAAAAAACAACCCTGCTGGGATTACTGTCCCCAAGGGTATTGTCACTGCTGAGTCTGGTGGCATCCAGTTGTCAAACTAGAGGTGCAATTCTCAACTCCATGGTGCTCCCATGTCAAAAAACTTTCTTTGGTCAGGTCTGCTTCTCTTTCTGTTTCCCAGAACTCTGGATCTCCCTTACCCATCACTGAAAGTCACTGGCTCTCTAACCAACTTTAAGTCCCAGTTGCTAGCCTCCCTCTCCCCTCCTAACCCATGTTGCTGCTATCACTGACCAGTCTACTGCATCCCCTTGCTCCTTTGCTTTCCGCTTCCTCCACTTTTGCTCTAATGTCACCCACTTGTATCATGTTTAACCTGATTTCAATCACAATTCTTCATAGTTCATCTCACTGTATCCTGAAATGCTTTCTATTGTATTATATATGCTGTATCTAAGCTCGTTCTCAACTATATATATGTAATATTCATTGCAAAAAACTACGTGAATGCATCAGTTAGGGTTGAAGATCAAGCAACAAATGTAGGGAAATATGACATTAGGGTTTCCAACCCTAAAACACCTGCCCCACCCCTAAAGCAAATGAGGAGTTGAGTCTTCCTTGGGGTTGTCAATCCTAATGCTCACCCGAGTTGCAGTAACAGAAAAGCTAAAATGTGATGGAGACAGGTTGTATGTTTCATGAGTGCATACAATGGGGTGAACGTTAGGGATGACAACCCCAAGGAAGACTACACCCCGATTTGCTTCAGGGGTGGGGCAGGTGTTTTAGGGTTGGAAGCCCTAACGTCATATTACCCTACATTTTTTGCTTGATCTTCAACTCTAACTGATGCATTAACGTAGTATTTTGCAATGAATTTCCCCACTTTTTGAGATAGTGTAATCATAGCCTTATTTGCCTGTGGGAGTGCATGGCCCTTTGGGCCCTGCGCTCCCACCCGTGTATAGTTTTTGAGATAGAGAAATGGTATCCTTATTTGCATGATGGAGTGCAGGGCTCTATAACTGTGGAAGAGCCCTGCACTTCCATTTATAGGACAACCGTGACCAAATTGTCAGCATAGATATCTTATTACCCCACCTCATGTACCAGGTACTAAAACGTTTTGAATCCATGCCAAAACATAATTCCACACAACTACAATGCCATTCTGTGCCACAGGTGCAAAAAGACATTTTGACCAGGATTTGAAAAAGGACAGCTGTGACATTTATATGGTGGGGTAATAAGAAGTCTATGTTAAAAATCTGGGGTCAAAATACTTAAAAGTTCTGAAGTTACAAGCATGTGTAGCAAAACTGCAATGAATGATCATAACTCTGCCATTTTTACATATTTTGACCCCAAATGTTCAACATACTGCAGCCTTATTATGACCCCACCTCATGAACAAGGTCAGGAAAAATTGTTGAATCCCACCCAAAAGCTGAATTCACCAACTGACCATGAAATCACCTTTTGGGCAGAAGATGCATAATGACAGTCATATTGTTCATGAGACGGGGTCCCCAAAAAGGCCATGTTGAAAATTTAGGATCAAAATGTTAAACAATGGCTGAGTTATGCATAAAAGTTAAAAAAAGCCACTGAAATACATTGAGCTGCATTTACCTTAGTTTCTCATATTGCAGTTGCCAGTTCCAGCAGCAAGACGTCTTCAATCAGAGAATAGATCTCGAACCTGGGACTTGTTCATGTGAGTGAGGGTGTGTGAGGGTGTACTGGTGTGTGTGGGGTGGTGGGTGCTGAGTGGGATGTACAGGTGGGGGTCAAGGGACCTTTTTTTTTTTTTTTTGCAGGGAAGGGAAAAAAAACACACCGAGGGATGGTTTTCTTCAAAACTTTACCATGCGAATTTTGACATCTACGGATGTACAATTTCTTTTTCTTTTTCAATTACTTGCGTAAAGAGATTAGTCATCCGCGATTGCATCTAACAAAACTGTTATCAGTCTGCAACACATCAGCTACTTCAGTAGTGATCGGCAAAGCAAACTAAGTGACATTGCATATTTCCACAACTGACCCCGTTCTGTCCGCAGGCATTCCAGTGAAAATTAAAAAAAGTTGGGACAACTAATGGTAACTTGTACAACTACAAAAGATTCATTTCTGTGTGCCACCAGCATAATTAGAAAAAAATGTTACAAATTCCACACTATTTTTGAATTGAATCAGTACTGACGGTTCTAGTGATTCTGGGGATGGGGGAGGGATTTGCTGCCAACATCGGAAACACTGCACTATGGCACTAGTGTGGATGAAGCTGTGCAAAAGGTGACAGGAATAGGTCCACAACATAAATAAAATATAAAGTTCAATATCCAACATGAAGTACATACATCCAGTTCGGCCTATCTGGAGAACTTATTCCTCACCTCCCGTCTCTGTGAAACACTTCTCAAAGATGTTTCCATCAAACCTATTAAAAAATAAGGTAAACTGATTACATTATATATATTTGATATGCTGACTAAATACAAAAATAAAATACAAGCAGGGAGTGGTATAGTTGCTTACTGAACGTTGCCTACCAATACTGTCATGTCAAAAACACAGTTACAGCTGTGGATTCGTGTTTCCTCCACAATGTCACATCCATCCAGACTCCTGGGCTCACGCTGCATGGCTCGCTGCAATTTTGGTTCATTTTTTTTTAAATGGCAGCAGACAAGCTGACAAATTAAACTGAACTAGAGAGTTAGTATTATTACATTCAGTCCAGTATCCAGCCTCTAAAAAAGTGTAAGCAAAAGTTAGCATAACCAAAGACTGGGGGTTTGGGGGCCACCTAGGCACCCCAAAATGTTTGCATTTTTGATGCATTCTGGTACATTGTGGAGTCAATTGTGGGAGCATGAAGTGCCCTAGTACCATAGCTTTTTTATATGTCAGTCTCTCTTCACTGCCTCTGGTAATAGCCAGTCATGTCCGCACTGAAGATTTAGGCACAGTTTTGCTGCTCAGAAAAGTGTAATACACTTGCATTCTACTGTTTTTGGTCCAAGTCACAGGCATCTCGTCAAGAGGCTTCAGGATGTGTGTCTTTCCGACATGAAAAATAATGAACAGAACCGAACAACCTGTACTTCAGGCATGAAACTATTTTGAAATTATCAAGGAGCAATGAATTTTCTGTGATGTCGGATGTTTGTATGTTTTTAAAAATACTTCACTAAAAAGTTAAACTACAAAAAAAAAAATATATCAGTCAGTTACACAGGGTGCAAAAGGTGCTTTGGTGGTGACTCCCGAGGCAGTAGATGCATTGGGTTGATCTGTACAGTCTCAGCACTAAAGCGCCTGTTGCACACTGAGTTACTGATTGATATTTTCTAAACAGTTTGAGCCTGAGATACAGCTTATTCAATCCTGATCATTACTTTTTGATGTCAGAAAGACATGCAGCCTAAATCCTTCTGAGTTGATGACTGAGATTTAGACTAAAACAACATAATATAAGGGTATTACACTTTTCTGAGCATTAAACAGTGCCTAAATCTTCATTGCAGTCATCCTTTGTGCATGAAGCTCCAGAGTGGTTGTTCTGCTATCATTCAGAGAGAACCATCTCCCAAGCAATGCAAATCTAGGTCCCTTACAAAGTAAACACATGCACCACTGTTTTATTATCTGCTTTAAAAACTGAAAAGTAATGTCTAGTTCAGTGCGAGTAATCTCAAGATATGGTATTGTAGTTCGACTTTCAGGGCAAAATAAATGGTTCCACTCTAGCAACATTGGCACATTTATGTTTTCTTTTTGGAAAGCAGTTTAGCATGTTGCATGAATTTCAAAGGGTACTAACCATCATCTGTTTTACTAAGTTCTGCAAACTCTGTGCAGAGTGGTTGTAGCTTGCTTGACAAGTCTGCATGAAGTCAGCTGGTCTAACATTCATGCCTCCTGCAGCATCATACCACTACTGCTCTTAGCAGCTTTTTGGAAGTTAAATTACAGCAAATCGGCTTGCCTGGTGGTGCTGAGGGCTGAGGCATCTGCCTCACCTCGCGCCACGCCAATGATCCATGTTTGAGATTGAGCTCGGGCCACTGGAGGTCAGTCAGGGAGGAGAGGATTGAGCATCCAGAAGACTGCTCCTCTCTCCTGGGGAAGGTGGGCTGTGGACCCTGCAGCACCAGTGGCTCCTGGTGCAGACAGACAGTACCAAAGCCAAGAAGACACTTAAGAAGGGGTATGGAGGCAATGGTGGACATCCTGCCAGTGGGCATGGGAGTGTGCCCACCACACACTGGACATCATTGCATGTCCATGTCTCTGGGGACCTGAAAAGCAGGAAAAGCCCCGGCACCCAGGTAGACAACGACAGGCCTGATAGTCGGCCCACACACCCACTGCCAGCCCAAGCCCAGAACAGCCTCCAAATTTCTTCCTCATCACTCTGCCCTGCTGTCTGGATTTCAGAAAGGGTACCACGTAGGAGTTGGTGGCCCTGCCTCAGGGGGTGTTGAAGCTGGGGGGGGGGTCGTCAGGGCCAGGAGTGAAAGGGGAGGACTCCGGAGCGGAGGATTGTGTGGGTGGTCTCAGGCAGGGTGGGAGAAATGCCGGCTCAGTTGGAGCCATATCAGTGGGAGTCCTATGGAGCCAGTGACAGGAGGATAAACAGAGGTGAAACATTTTGTTTTACAGCAAATCATCCTGCACAATCATCTTAAATGGTATCTCATCCCAATCACGTAGCAAAGACTCGTCCTTCAGTAAATTTTCCCACAGTGGTGTAAATCCACAGAACCACTTGTTCCTTGGTAGCAATATTCTATCCAGTACAGTATTTCTGCCTGATAAAATAATAGCCTGCACAATATCATTTAAACTCCACTCCACTCCACAGCACTCCTTACAACATCATGGTCAGCATTTTCACAGATGTGATATCATTGTCTACCCATTCATATAGGTAAATGTGTTTTGAACCTCAGCATACCCTTGGCAAACAGTTGCAACAGCATAATACTAATTGTTCTTTTTTTCTGTATGACAGCTAATGTTGTCTGATAGCATAAGGTCTCTCCTTCAAGTCCAACTGGTGCAATGAGGAAATAATTTCCAGTGCAAGCCTAACACTTTGCATTTGATGTGTACTGTTACCTCGCCTCCAATGATACAGTAACTCTGCTTAAACTGCTATTCATTTGGCAGCACTAAACCTGCAAACTGGAATCCTCCTTCCAAACCCTGATGACCCAGGCAGTTCGTCCAGACAGTCACGTCAGGAGAATGATGTTAATTGGTAACTACCACCACCTCAGCTCATTCACTACTAGCACTCATCACTAAGGTGCCACGTAGAAAGAAATGTTCCCACTACCAGTCATGCTCATGCACCATCAGAGACCAGTAGCGCATGAGCGTGACTGGTAGTGGGAAAATCAGAACTGGTTGACGGCACTGGCAATGATCTTGTAATCAAAAGCACCAATTAAAACAATGCCCATATACTCTTAAAACAGGAAAATATAAATAAGGGAAGCATGAAATCAGTTTTCACAATCTTTGAACTAGCTCATGTGTGAACATATGGACTTCCACAGCTCTCACATTAGCTATCAAGTCTGGTCAGTGATATATGCAACAATAAGGTGTGGAAACATTTTCCGGAGACCAGACGGGGCTTCTCTCAGATAGTAGGAGAAAAAAAACTGTTGGATTCTAAACAGAAACAGCATATGCCCAGAGAGAGTTTACATATTTCAGGGTGCACCACATATCTTAAATATATGCATAAGAAAGATGTATTGCTTATTTTGGGGGATTAGAGTTTATATTTATCATCTGTGTGAGACAGCTATTCATCCAGATCGCAGCTTAAAAAAAACTGGTTACAGAAATTAGCAGTTTCAGCTCAGCAGCAAATTCACCAGCCTGTGAATGCAGGGAGAAACTGACTAATTAGCAATGAGCATCAAAACTTGACAATTCTTTATAGAGAGAGAAGAAGAAGAGGGCCCTAGCTTTTTCACCTCTTTCTTCGAAAGATGTTTGAAATCACAGTTATTTACACTTGACAATTTTCACAATAGCCTTGAGCCATAATTTTGCGAGTCTCTCCAGCATCCATCCCCCCTGCATGATCTCTCTCCATCGGCTATGTACAACTGTTTCTCTCCCCAACCATGGATTTCCTATCACTCTTGTATGACTCACTGAGCCCCAAAGGATAATGATGTCTTGTTTCTTGGTAGCATAATTTGTCACACACATTTTTTTTCTTCTTCTCTTGCAGAAAGCTACACACACACACACACACACACACACACACCTCTGCCCTCTTCCTTCGCTCACACATTTCTTGCCATTGCTAATTAGAAAAAACATATGAGATACATTAAAATAAACTGTAAAGAGTGACTGATTGGGGTTGCAATCAAGGCAATTTGAGGGGGAGGAAACAAGGAGGCATCGGGGTCCATGATTCGAGTTTCAGCCTTCGCGAAGAAAAGTTCCTCAGGTGGGACCAACGAGTTGCTTACTTACCTTTTCTTTGTTTGAAAAGAGAATTCCCCCCACTCTAAGCCACCAGGTCATCCTCTGAGTGAGGACTCAGATGACTGATCAGTAATCAAGATTGTGACTGAGTCCTCGTAGAGTCACAGCTGATCAGTAATTGATTTTATTCAATATATTTTTTTTAAAGCCAGTGTGAAGCCGGTGTGAAAGTCACTCTGAACTTTCTGTAGGCCTATGTATACCTGAAGTGTGCTTGGTTACACCCCAATTACATTTACAGTTTAAACTTGCTTAACTTGGTTCTTCAGACATGGCAAATCAGTTACTAGATACCGCAGCACTATCTCTTTTTATTTTTTTTTTTATTTTATTTTGACAGCAGTTTGGAAAACCTTTGAGCCATAGGCTCATTTACAAAGGTACCTTGTCACAGTAAGACAAAAGAAAATACACAGTACAACAGTAACTTAAGACAGCAATAGGTACATAGATACAACAAGCTGGTACAGGCAGGATTGATGCAAACAATAACAGAGTTAGGTTGACAGTAAGCAGCTTAGTAGTAAGCTTTTGTCATAAGTATTGAGTACGGCTTAGACTAGTGGCAATTACAGCTTTGGGTGTTAAAAAGGTGATTCCGTAAGGACGTTTTGAAGCACGATATAGTTGGGGCTTCGGAGATGGAGGGGGGCAGCGTATTGAACCAAGAGGGGGCCCTAAAGCTGAAGGCTCTTTGGCCGTGAGAGGTCCTAGCTCTAGGAATAGCAAGAGAGGTTTTCCCAGAGGTCCGAGTATGAACTAGTGGGACAGAGCGGTGGATAGTGGTGGTCAGTCCTGGCAGGGATAGCCCAAGGAGGGTCTTTTTAGTAAGGGTACAGGTCAGATATTTGAGGCGCTCGTCAAGATCAAGCACCAGAGCTTTACAGTATAGCAGACAGGTGTGAGTTAGCCTAGGCGCCCCAGTAATTATCCTGCAGGCCTTATTCAGAATAGTGCAAATTTTATGGAGCACGGTCTGATCAGCAGCACCATACACCGGCAGCCCATAGTCCACTAGGGACAGGGTGGAAGAGGTGACTGCAAGTCGAAGAGCTTCAGGGGGGAGGCAGTGTTTATACCGATGTAAGATGCCCAATCGGATATTAAACCCTGTGTTGCTGACTCACACCCCTTTCCTTTAGGAATTTACCATTTGAACAGTAAAGTTCAAACTATTCATAAGTGCAAATAGTTATTTACCATTTGAACAGTAAAGTTTGAACAGCAAATAAACTGAATAGTGATTACTTAGCAAGTGACGGAGGACATGATTTTCAGTGGAAAAACACATATTTGTCATGGAAATATACTGATTTTAAGACAAACATCAAACTAAGCATATCAGTGAGACCTAAATACAGGTGTTGTGCTGTCCTTACTATGCAGAGGTTGTGTACAACACTACTCTGTAAATTGTTAGAAAAACAAGATGGCTGACAGCATGAACAGTATTTTTTCACCAAACCATCCAAAGGCACACCCTTGGCACAGACCACATCATCCCAGAAAATTTCAGAGACAATTTTCATTCTGTCTGGTCTGTAGATGATGTCAAAAAATCCCATGTTAACCAATGGGAAAAAATGCTTTTTTTCTGTTTTGTACCACTTTATAGCTCACAAACCATACAAGATACCATCATTAAACTGTTCACGTCCTGAGACTCAATTGTAATTATGAAACATATCTTATTGAGGCTGTATTGTTGTATATGACCCTAGATCTTTTGAAAATAGGCACTGCCTAAAGGATCTCATGTGTAATAAATAAATATGAAACAAAACTGGATCAAGTTTCACAGGTTTATTCTGGGACAGTTATTCAGGAAAAGTGTTTTTTCCCCACGAAAAAAAGATAATTCACAGTCAAGTCCCACAGCGTTCCGGTCAAGACCCTCTGTTCTGTCAAAAAAAGCACTTATGCTTCAGTTATGATTTCTCTGTCCTGCAAAAACAAGAACTTGTGCTCTGGTTAAAAATTCACAGGTTGGCTGGCCCGTCGGCACGGCGGTGGATTTCCAATATGACGCCGGGCGCACTCCGGGTTCGGGAACGGACTGGGTTGCTGGAAGGTCGGCCGGGGAGAAGGATTGAGCGCCCTATGGGCTGCTCTCTCTTCTCCAGGGGGAGGTTGATGCTCGAGCATGAGCGATCTCCGGCGGAGGCTGGGAGTTGCACAGCTACCGACACACGCAGACACTTTGAGGCGGGACAGGACGCCATGCGCGCCATTGCACGCCCCGCCTCCCTGAAAACGGAAAATGGATGGCTGCCGATCGCCTCTATGAAGCTCCGCCGCGCTTCAATTAGCCCCCAGGCCGCCTCCGACCTAATACAGGTCCTGCGGTGTTGGCCCTTTGCATCCCTGTAGGCCCCGCCTGTGGGGGTAAGCCACGGGCTTCGAGGGCTCCAGGCCGCTCTGGGGGTGGAAGCATCGCCCGGACCGGGCTGATACCCTGGACGACCGGCAGCTAGGAGAAGAAAAAAAAAATTCACAGGCCCAGATATTCAAAGGTAGCGATGGTGCACAGTGTGCGCCATGCGCAACCCACTGATGCACCCCGCACGATCATCTGGGGTAGTGCGCTGCATTAAATCCCAATGCGCCAGAGCGCATCAGTAATGTATGCAGGCGCGAGGTGGGGGCGGCTCCATGCATATTCTGCACAGCCTGATATTCAGCCCGGATGGCGGAGCCATGCAGGCGCAACCCTACCTGCACCAGCACAAGTTATGCCAAAAAAAAAGCAAGTGCTGGCCACCCACAGGTGAGCTGCCGTGCGAGGCGCAACATGGCAGCTGCCACCTGTGGTGCTCCTAGCTGGCTCACCTCGCGTGGAGGCTCCTCATGCCCGATTGGCGGGCATCAGTAGAAATAGAGAACCTCAAAATCCCTGGTGGTCCAGTGGACCTGCCCGCCCGATCGTGGGCTGCAGTAGAATAAAATAAGATTCCTAATATCCCTGGTGGTCCAGTGGACGCTGTCCACTCGAATGCGGGCTCAGTGAATTAAATAAAATCCCTATGTCCCTGGTGAGTCCAGTGGACTGACTGCCTGACGCAGGCGCTGGTATATTTAGAAGAAACCCATCATCTCTGGTGGTCCAGTGGACCCTCTCCCACCCGCCTACTGATCCCCACTGGCCACCCCGGTCAGCGGCGGGTGGCAGCCACCCCATCCATGGACCGCGCCTGCGACTGACACGCTGGTAGGGCTGTGCCGATTGGTCCTGGCGCGGCAGTCGATCATTACATTCCAGATATGTGAATGGGATCCATTCACATATCTGAATGTGTAGTATGGTATGGCTTGCATGCCCATTGGCTCACGCTCAGGACCAATGGGCGACAGCCCCACCGATAGTGTCCGGTCGATGGTGCGTGGGGCGCAGGAGGGTGGGAGCGCGCCGCCCGCTGCTGACCGGGGAGCGCGGGGATCAATGGCGTGGAGAGGGGTCCACTGGACCACCAGGGATGATGGGTTTCTTCTAATTCTACTTCAGCCCGCGATTGGGAAGTCAGGTCCACTGGACAACCAGGGATATTATGGATTTTATTATATTCTACTTCAGCCCGTGATCGGGCAGTGGTCCACTGGACCATCAGGGATATTAGGGATTTTATTTACTTCACTGAAGCCCGCAATCAGGTGGACAGCGGTCCACTGGACCACCAGGGATATTAGGGATTTTATTATATTCTACTTCAGCCCGCGATCGGGCTGTGGGGCACAGTGCCCACACTGCAGGGGGTGTCGGTCCCTGATGGCTGCTGCCTGCTGCAAGTCATCGATCGCAACACCTGCATGCAATGAAGAGACGACGCGGCAAATGGCCCATGCACCTTTGCATACATTATGTTCCATTTGCGTGTCAACTTTGAATATCGCGGTTGCTGCGCCTTGTGCAATGGAACTTGCGCTAGCGCATCCCCATGCTCCATCCTGGCCACTGGCGCTGGCACACTGCCACTGCACCATGCACACTGGGGGTGGCCAGGGTGTGATATTCAACACTGCTGAGCCATGGTGCAGCTCCGTTGAATATCACACAGTCCATGCCCCTGCGCAGCCAAATTGAGCTGAGCCTGGGCTTGCGCCACAGCCTGGCGCAGTTTGAATATCTGGGCTACAGTCTGCAAAATAAACAAACAAACAAAAAAAAAAACTTCTGCTTCGGAGAAGAATTCTGTGGCCTGCAAAAAAAAAAAAAACACACTTCTGCTCCAAATAAGAGTTCTCTGTCCTGCAAAAAATGACACTTCTGCTCCAGATAAGAATTTTTTGTCCTTCAAAACAAACAACAAAAAAAGCCCTTCTGCTCTGGATAAGAATTCCCTGTCCTTCAAAAAAACAAACAAACAAACAAAAAAAAAAGCAGCACTTCTGCTCTGGTCCTGATATTCCCCGTCCAGCTAGTCTGCTGTTTTTTTTTTGGGGGGGAGGGGATATGCAGCCCTGTATGTCTGCTAAATTAAAGGAAACATTTAAAGACCATTTACATACTTACCCTTTATATACTCAACAATTAACTCCTTTTTTATAGGAAAAAAAATCTTTCTACATTTTCATTTTTTTTTCGTTAGTTCGATTTTACTTTTACCAATATTGTTATTTAAGTGATGGCTTTTCAGTAGGGGGAGCTGTATAGGTAGCACGGTAACAGAATGTTAGTCTCTCGAACTGTATTATTGCTCAGCTCTCCGTCTGACTCTGCACTATTTGTAAGACTGACTGCTGCAAATCGCCACGTGACCATGCTACCACTGCATCTTTTCTAGACACAGTGCTCATCTTATTTTGTTGGTTTATTGTTCCTGCCCCTCACTATTCTTTTCAAAATGCCTGATCAGCTTTATATCAGTCTATTACTGCCAACCTGTCCTCACTGTCAATTTGTCTGATTCAGCAATATGGCTTTGCCTTTAATGTTTCACAGCAAAAAAGGTGGGACTCAGTTAGAAGACACAAGCAATCGTATAGGCAGTGCTCAAGTCCAGATGCCATAGTGGCATGATATTGAAAAATTGAGGGGTGGGGAGAAGGAACATAATGGAGGGAAGAACCACATGTAGCTGTTGAATGACAAATGAACAAAAAAGTAACGAAAGACTCTGAAATAGTCGTGCATGGTATAGAAACAAGATGAAGTGCAGTGAAATAAACACAGATCCTATGTATATATAAAATAGTGAAGAATGTAATGAAAAAATGAACTCAATAAATTACAATAATATACAATAATTTACAATAAAGGGCAGCAGTAGATAAGCAAGCAGTGACTAGGTCTGTATGTATATGGTGGGGGAATAGGCAATGTGTGCTTAAATGAGTAAAAAGGTTGGGAGAAGATGAATTAGGAGACACAGGCAAATGTACATGCACTGTTTAAGTCCAGATGCCATAATGGCATGATACAGAAAAATGGGGAGGGTGAGGAGGGAGGGAGGGAAGGAAGGAAGGAAGGAAGGAAGGAAGAATGTGATGAAGGAGGGCAGATGTAACTGCTAAATGGCAAGTGCATGAAGAAAGTAAAATAGTGGCACATGGTACAGGAACAAGACAGGTGCAATACAATAAGCACAGACCTGATATATGTGTGTGTGTGTGTGTATATATATATATATATATATATATATATATATATATATATTCATTGCAAAATATCCATTAATGCATCAGTTAGGGTTGTTTCCACAGTGACAAAAATGTGGAAATTTGGTGTTAGGGTTACCACCCCTCTACCCCACCACCACCCCCACCCTCTAGCAACCATGAGACATCGGGGTATGCATTGGAGTGGTCGTGCTTAACTGCCACCCCATTCCATGTGTAAAGACTCTGTGGTGGTGCAGTATAGGAGAATGGGGTGAGAGTTAGGCACGATCACTCCAACGCACACCCCGACGCCTCATGGTGTCTGGAAGGTGGGGGGTGGTGGTGGGGTGGAGGTGTAGTATCCCTAACACTGAATTTCCACACTTTTGTTGCTGTGGAAACAACCCTAACTGATGCATTAACAGAGTTTTTTGCAATGAATTTGCCTTCTTTATGGGAAAGTGTAATGTAAGTGGTAAATGGTATGTGTTAGTGGGAGCACGGGCTCTCCGGGCCCTGCACTCTCTTCACATTGTCCATTTTTTGCATAATGAGATGCATATGTGTGATTGTGGGCACTCTGGGCCCTGCGCTTCCACTCACACTTCACAATGGAGCCATACAACAGCCATATAGGCAAGGAACCCTTGTAACACAAAGTTGCCGATATCTCAGGAACCATAGGAGCTACCAAAAAACTTAAAATGTCCCTGTAATCGTGACAACCAGCACTTCTCACAACCATATTGACTGAACCTGTATCTTGCATCATTTTTGAGCTACGGGCACGGGAAAGCACTGGAAAGCCACCCTTGGAACATTTTTTTGGCAATATCTCTGTAACCATAGCAAGTAGGAAAAAATTCCACTGCAGGTGTCATCTATTATTTCCAAACTTGTTTCAACAGATTGGTTCACTTAAAGGTGAATCAAGCTGCCAGTAGCAAAAACTCCGCATCTCACTTTGTTTTCGAGATACGGGCGCCGAAAGGCGTGACGGACAGTGCAATGTTATCCTATGGGAAATTGTTCAACTTTGGAATACTGTAACTTTGGGCCCCTTGAATGTTCTGGCACCAAACCACCAAAAGTCACATCTGAGAGACCAGGGCTTGGAACCCTGCAAATTTCAGCACAAAAGACCCAACCGTTTGGTCGCAGGAGGCTGGCAAAGATTTGCAGTTATTTTGAGCATACTTTCGCAAAATACTTTCATAAATCACGAAAGTTTCACTAAATAAATCATGAAACTTTAGCATTTGCGAAAGTATTTTGTGAAAGTATTTTTCGGAAAAAGTTTAAAAACATTTCTGGGGGGTTTAGCCCCCCAAAAAAGATATGGCTAGCATTCTCAGGACCTGACTAGGTAAACACAACAATCAGTGTTTACCTAGAGGGTCCCAATTTTAAACGCCAGGCATTTTTCTGTGTCACTAACTGTAAACAAGATGGCTGACTCACAAAAGTAAAAGGGGCACTTGTGACAGTAAAAAGAGCCTCTCACGAAAGTTTCGTGATTTTTGTTAACTTTTCCCATTGACTATAATGGGAAATTTGTTTTTTGAGTAACTTTTAAATGGTGTAATATTTTTTCACCAAATCTTTGAAAGACCAAGGCTGCATTGTCCCTGAAGTTTTTGGACCAAACGGACAAACCGTGCAGACTGTGGGCGCGAGCAAAGAACACGCAAAAAGTCAATTTTTTTGTGTTTTTGGTGTTCTGTAGCTCCACAACCGTACATCTGACTATAATGCAACTTGCTAGATCCAGAGATCTATGATGCTAGACTGCACATGCAAATTTCAGGCAAATCCGTCATACGGTAGCAAAGTTATTAAGGTGCAAAATTTGAGGTTTTGCATTAAAGTGGCCACTCAAACTTAACTATAGTGGCACTACCGCGCTACTATATATATATATATATATATATATATATATATATATATAGATATAGATAGATATATAAAATAGGGTGGACATATATTGAGTGTGATAAATGCGTTTAACTGAGTCACTGTATGTATGTATAAATAAATGTATACATACAGTGACCATTTATACATACAGTGCTGGACTACTTCCTACTTTCACACACTTTCACTTTCCCTCTCTCACATACAGTAGCGCACCTCACAGTATTTTACCCCTGCACACCCACCACAAATGAAAACCGCTGCTGCCACCAAAAAACACCTGCCTACATTGAATGTTAATACTGCAGTGTTTAAGCTCTTAGCAGATTGTTTTACCTTATTTCTTCTAAATCTGCAAATGTCACAAGCTGCTTCAGCTTACTGCACCATCTGTTCAGCTCGGCTCGACTCCGCTCCCTGCCACTGGCCCCAGTGACTTCTAAAAAAATCCTGTCCCATTATTACAAGTTTCCAAAGCAAGATTACCTTTTTATTTAAAATATTTCATATCTGCCACCTCCCTGATTATCTCCTTTTCCTTTCGTTCTCCAGCCACCCACAGTGCTACCATCTTGCCGAGTTCTCTCCACCATCTTATCTTCCTTTTACGGGACCAAAAAATTAAAACAATCCAATGGAACATCACCCACAGAAATAATAGAAAACGCAGGCTCAACCAGCTATTTAACAATTACTCAGTAACTGGTAAAATAAAATAATGCAATAATGTCACAGACTAACCCAATAACAAGTTCTCGCTAAGTGACTAAAACAGACACCATGTTTTTCAAAATGTATGACCCTCCCAAATAAACACAGCGACCAATGAAAATTTACACACTTAACCTTGCGATCTTGCCTGCATGTCAATCATAGCAACTTCAAGCAACAAGCTTTCAAATGCGAAGTAACACAGAGAACACCATTAAAAATCCCACTTATTTTATTAATAAAAATAACAATTAAAATAAAAAAATAAAACCTCCGCGAAACATAGTATCCCTATTGCATTAATGGAACATGCAATGGGGACCAGTGAAATAAATGTTTTAACTGCACTCGAGCAGTTTGACCTCAGACACATCACTCGTGGCTTATGCCACTTGTGAGGTTACCCGAGGTCAAACTGCTCTTGTGCAGATAAATAATTTATTCCACTAGTCCCCATTGCATATTATATATGTAGAATGTGATTGAAGAATCAAACACAATAAATTACAATAATATATGATACTTCATGATAATTAATGGACAGTACTAAAAAAGCAATGCCTATGTTTGAATAAAAAAACACCGTCAGAACAGATTTAAATGCTTGGTTAGGCAGGATGCTTACACTACCAGTTCGCTGAGAATGGGGCACATAATACAACCATGTATTTTAAATTAAACAAAAGAAACACAGAACTGGATTATGTTTAGCAGGCTTATTTATTCAGGGACAGTTATTCAGGAAAAGTGTTTTTTTTTTTCTCAAAAAGATAACTCACGGACAAGTCCCACAGCATTCCAGTCATGACCCTCTATCCTTCACAAAAAATCACTTATGCTCTGGTTATGATTTCTCTGTCCAACAGAAAAAGCACTTCTCCTTTGGATAAGAGTGCTCCATCCTGCAAAAAAGGAAAAACAAAAAGCACTTCTAGTCTGGTCCTGATATTCTCTGTCCAGCTAGTCTGCTGCACAGGGATTGGGGTGGAAGGGGGGGGGGAGGTTATCTAAAATATGCAACCCTGTATATCTGCTAAATTAAATGAAACATTTAACAGACCATTTACATACTTAAACTTGACATACTCCAGAACTAACTCCTTTTTAAAGAATGAAAATCTTTCTGCATTTTAGATTGTTTAGTGTGTGTGTGTGTGTGTGTGTGTATAACTGCTGAACAACCAATTTGTGACTTTCACTTCCCCACCCAATCCTCATTCAAAGGCATTGAAACTCTTCTGTGTAGGTGGCACGTTAACCCCAGCCTGACTCTGTTAAGCCAAAACTACATATTTCATATGCAAATATCTTAAAAGTTACAAAACTCCCAAGCATCAACCCCCCCTAGTAAATCCTTCCCCACCAACCTACATATCCATATGAATTTCACTATTTAAGGATTTATACTTTTTTCTCTAGATGAGAGAAGAAATTCAGAAAAAAACACAATTGAAAATTGAAAAAAAGGGCTTTTACACACTTTAATATCTCTGCAAATATTGAACCAATTTACAGGGATTGTAGATGCTGCCATAGTCAACAAATCTTGAAAGTTTCATGTAAATCTGTAAAACCATCTTTCTGTAAGCAGCAAACCTACAAATCAGGTTTATCATGGACGTCACCAGTGACCCTAACTGTAGGGGTGGTACCGCGCCTCTATAATGGAACTATTCTTGAATACTATCCTCTTTTTTCTGGTGCTGCTACCCCCACATAACTTTACTTTGTTCAAGACTAAAAAGTTGCAGCTCTTTGAACCTGACCTCATAGTTCTTGTCCCTCAAACCCTAAATCAATTTTACTGGTCCCCTCAATGAGACTGATATCCTTCCTATAGTGGGGTGACCAAAACAGACCACAGCACTCAAGATTAGGCCTAACAAGAGACCTGTACAGTGACAAAATAACTGTACCAGGCCTGATCTTAAAATGCACTAATACATCCTAGAATTGGATTATAGTGTATGGTGGAATGCAGTTGTGTATGGAAAGCCATATACCGAAAAAAGTCATTCTGCTTTAGCAGTGACTTAGCTACTAACGCTGAATGACTTTTCATTCTGCGTTAGTAGCTACATCATAATGCAACTGCCCCCATCAACGTGATTCATAGGACAAGGGGCAGTTGATGAGTAGGGTGTGTGAGCTGGCCAGTGGGCGGATAGCCCAGAGATGCAGTCCCGACAACAGACTGACTGCCTACAGAGGAAAAAGTAAGCAATTTTGTTTTTTGGGACCATACACGATATAGAATAGTGTATGGTAGCCCAAATACACAACATCGCTATTCTTAAACCTTGTGGTTACTATGCCGTCAGAGGGACCTCTCAAGCTTCGCTCTCGAGGTCCTTGACATCATAGCACCCACTTGGTATAAGAATAGCATTGTTGTGTGTTGGCAACCATACACTATCCTATATTTCCTTGATTTATGTTTCAGATCTTTTGTGATAATCACTCCCAGGTCTTTTTATGGTTACATAGAAACACAGAATGTGACGGCAGATAAGGACCGCGTGGCCCTCCTAGTCTAGCCTAGGTTCAGTATTCCTTAACATTTTCCCTGATAAACAGTTCTCTGCTGTGCTATCTTTTTTCCTCCCCAAATACATCACTGCACACATTTCACCACTAAAGGTAATTTCTCCACTTGTTGGCCCATCTGGTCAGTGAATCTAAATTCATCTGCAATTTTTCCGCATCCTCATAGGAATCCACACCACAACCCAGTTTGGTATCATTAGGGAATTCTGCTATTGAAAATGCTTAAAAACATGCTTAAAATGCACACAACATAAAGAATGTTACATAATTCACAAACTGCAACTGCAAGGAGCTTACACTTAGCTGTATATGTCATAAATTAGCACATTACAATGTGTAGCAATGCACTTAAATGTTTTAGTATAGAGACAGGGGGCCCAGTAGGCTGAGTGTCACTACTGGGTGTAAAAAAGCCTGTTAGCATCATACCACTAAACTCCAACATTGCTTTCTATCTATTTTGCATCACATATGTTTTTACACATTTTGTGCCAAACAATATAACAGAAATGATTAGAAATAGAACATCACACCTGTCCCCCTAGTGCAGGGCATCATGGGTAATACATGTAAATCACCATGAAGGAATTTAGGTAGAGTATCCGTAAAGTGATTTTGCAATCGTCTGCTTTTAATGTTCGACTTACCATACGTGGTAAGTTATGTTGATGATAGTCCGATTCTGCCTTTGTAAATATTTTCTTGACAACCTGTTTATCTGGAAGGGATCATAGTTTGGCCCCGACTAGACGACCAGCCAATCCTTTTCATGCCCCTGCACTTAGGCACACTATGACATGCCCTAGTTAGTCGAACAGTGGCTTTCATTAATCTCCAATGCACCATCATAATGTATTAAATAATAATGAAAACTGAGTCCCATTCATTTCAATGGGGTGCACCCCTGCTCTCCCCTTGCTGCACATCATAACGTGCCTGAGTGCAGGGGTGTGTACATGACTAGAGAAGTAGAAGGGATTGGCTGGCCATATACCAAAAGTGGCACTTTAAAGTCGCAAAATCATTTTAAGCAGGACTATAAAGACCTCAAAAACTATTTGCAAAAGCTGAAAAAGCATACCAAAGCCATGTGTTTTGTCTTGTTAGTTAACATGACATGACATGATATGACATGACATAACAGCTGTTGTCACAGTCTAGGAAAAGGTGTCAGCCAACCAAATGCTGACTATGGTTTAGATCATGGTGAATGTCATAAATTGTCCACACTCATGTTGCAGTCTGCAATAGCTTGCCATGTTGCTCAAGCCTCAATACCTGTAAGGGTCCTTGGTAGCTGTCACCACTCAGAAGTGATTCTCTTACCTGGGGATTTTCTTGGTCTGAATTCCACGAGAGCTACTGCTCACACAATATAGTGCTGCTTTGGCTAAGGACAAATAGCCTTTCCATGTCCCTCACCCCTGAGAAACACTTTACTTCTAGAATATGATCACTGTAGCCTTCTTCTCCCTTTGGAGCCAGATCGTAGATTTGTCAGTACCAGTAGTTAACTATTCCCCCAAAAGATTCAGTCACAGAGACATGACATATATAAAAATAATATTTAATATGTCACTATATTTACACAATCTATAGGATATCACAATACAAAAGACTATGGGAATTACAGGGTTGCTACAGAAATTAAAAAGAAATGGTTTGCAAACAGCAGAAGAAACACATAAAAAAACTTCCTATAACGTCTTAACTCTTAGCAAAGTAGAAAAACTCTTACCACACAGGAACTTTGTGAGCTGTTGCAGACTCAAACCTTAGATGGTGAAAGTATGAAGTCCCAACACTAACTAAATTATCTTCTCACATGTAGGCGTAAGCTTGCTTGCAAGCCTGGCCCCATCCACCCTCGTTACCTCTGTTCAGTGACATCACTTCCAGGACCAGTGCTTTTGTTCTCTTGGGACAGCCCCTCTTAAGGAACTGGCTAGAACTGGACCCATGGATTTGGTGTACTCAAGGCCACCTCTCATTGTTCTGAGCAATGTCTGCCCCTGCATGTTTTGGCTACACAGCCAGGACAGTTTCCTAACATGAAAGACGTTGGGCTTTTTGATGCTTCCTTGTTAATTGACATGGGGGGCTTGTCATTATAGGACAAAGAGACTGTAATCATCTTACAGGGCCAGCTAGTCTGCCGCTGGCAACAATTTTAATCTAATTTCTGTAGCACATCTCTGTCCCCTCAGCAGATAGAGGTAATACATAAAAAAGAACAAAATTATTATTACAGTGAACCAAAAAGAGAGGAGAAATTTAGAAGACAAAGAACCTCAGTGAAATGAGGTTCTTGTCTTTAAAATGTCTTTCCCTGAAAGGGAATCTAGGACAGCAATGGCTTGCCAGGTGCTGAGAGTGTTTTAAGTTGCTTTAACATGAAGGGGGAACCTAAACTATCCTCTAAGATGGAACCGAATCCTCCCCCAAAATATGAATTCTTCTTCAAGCTCAGACTCTTCTGTATTGGGGACAATAGAATATTATACTAAGCCTAACACTACACAAAAAGGAAAGGGAAAGGGGGGAATTGTTTAACCAGGAAAGGCACCCTAAGCCGGAGCTTGTTTTCAGGTGTGGCCTGGGAGCACAAGGAAGTTAAGTGACTTGCTCAGGGTCACACAGTATGCAAGTGGAAGCTGTGGGATTCAAACCCAGGTCTGGTCTTCTGGATGTCACCAGATTTGCAGCTTACAGCCTTAGACCACTGCGCTAACCTGCCTCCTTCACAAAAGGGTGAATGTATTCTGTGTCCACACCCCTACAGTACACACAGTTATTGTACCAGTAGAGGCAGTTACCCAACATCCAAAGCTGCAAAGTTGACAGTTGGTGCCATTCCAAAATGAAACAGAGCTCATCTATTGAGATATAGCATTACACTGAGATAAAATCTGTCACAGGTTAACCATTGCTATCTGGCACTGATGAATGTGTTTGAACAATTAAACAATGAGCTATGATTAGGGGTTCTGTTAATGTTCTAAGTAATCATCCTGGGAGCATAATGTGGTGTGAGGCAGGGCCAGGTGCCACATGCTCCCAAGGGTGATTTACTAGAACACTCATATAACCCCTGGAGTACCTTATTGCTATTATAACAAACATTTTTCAATGCTGAATGTTGCTTGCTTGTATGTGCTGTTTAGGTATTTGGAAGTGATAGTTCCATGCCTTCCTCCCAAGACATGCACTGTGTCTTTCCGTTCAGTATTCACAGAAGAGTGGGAGGGGCAAGGGCCACAGCAGTACAGCAGTTGCCAAGGGGGTGAAGAGGTGGACAAAAGAGTCCTGCAGGAGCTCACTAAATTGAAGGTGGACAAAGCAATGGAACCAGATGGCATACACCCAAGGGTACTAAGAGAACTGCGAAGGGAGATAGCAGTACCTCTGGCAGCCATGTTCACTGAGTCATTCAACACAAGTGAACTGGAGGAGAGCACATGTGGTCCCTCTACACAAGTCCGGCAGCAGGGAGGAGGCGGGGAACAATAGGCCGTTCAACCTCACCTGAGTAGTGGGGAAGATCATGGAGACATTGCTTAAAGAAAGGATAGTGGGGCATCTAGAAGCCATCGGAGCCCAGGACAATGGACAACTTGGATTCACAGTGGGTACATCATGTCGACAAATCTGGTTGATTTCTTTGACTGGGTGACAAAGGAAGTGAATCAGGGTGGGGCAGTGGACAACGCTTACTTTGATTTCAGCAAAGCCTTTGACGCCATCCCACATAGGAGGTTGATAAACTAGCTGGGTAGGCTGGGCATGGGGGAAAGGGTGGTAAACTGGGTTAGAAACTGGCTAACAGACAGAAGGCAGAGAGTGGTGGTAAATGTGGTTCAGTCTAGGGAGAGGGGGTGACCAGTGGGGTCCTGCAGGGATCGGTCCTGGGGCCAGTCCTGTTCAATGACTTCGTTAGTAACATCGCAGAATGGCTGAAGGGACTTTTTTCACCGAATTTTCAACATAGCCATTTTAAGACCTCTGCTCATGAACAGTGTCACTGTAATTGTCTTAATCTGTCCCAAACATTGATCGCGCACACCGACTGCGCCATTGTGTGCTACATGCACGGAAACACATTTTGGATGACATGTGAAAAATGACAGCTGTACTGCTCATAAGAAAGTGTGGTAAAATGGCAATGTTGAAAATCTGGAGTGCAAATATTAAAATTTGCGAATTACGAAAAGCGAGGAACTGCACAACACACTCAGAAACAGTAATTTTTAGGAATTTTTCACCAGATTTTCAACATAGCCATTTTAAGACCTCTGCTCATGAACAGTGTCACTGTGATTTTCTTAATGTGTCCCATACATTGAGTTCGCACACTGACTGTGCCATTGTGCGCTGCATGCGCAGAAACACATTTTGGGCAAGATATGAGAAATGACAGCTGTACTGCTCATAAGGAGGTGTGGTAAAATGGCAATGTCGAAAATCTGGAGTGAAAATACTGAAAATTCGCGAACTTACGAGAGTGCGTAGGAACAGCGCAACACATGCTCGTAAAACAGGAATTTTTAGGAATTTTTTCACCACTTTTTTAACATAGCCATTTTAATACCTCTGTTCATGAACAGTGTCACTGTGATTTTCTTAATCTGTCCCAAAACATTGATTTGCACACCTGACTGGCCCATTGTGCGCTACATGCAAGGAAACACATTTTGGGCAAGATGTGAGAATGACAGCTGTACTGCTCATAAGGAGGTGTGGTAAAATGGCAATGTTGAAAATCTGGAGTGAACATATTGAAAATTCGTGAACTTACGTGTCGAGGAACAGTGCAATGCATGTCATAAAAGTTATTTTTAGAATTTTTCACCACATTTTCAACATAGGTTTTTGGGGCCTACCTCCATGAATCAGACACTATCATGTCATAAATCAGTCCCAAAAGGTGGTTCCCAGTGACCGCGAAATCACCATTCGGGCCACCTACCTATGACAGTGACAGAATTCATGGGGTTGGGTCCTAAAAAACCAATGTTGAAAATTTGGTGAAAAAAATCCCCAAAATGCCTGAGATATGCAGTAAAGCTGAAAAAAAAACTATTTATTCCATTATACAGTTTACCGGCATTTTCTCAGTTCGCAGTCGGCTTTGAAGAGCGTAGATGTGTTCTGATCCACTGAAGACCATTGCGCCAGACTCTAGAGGTAAGAATGGGATGAGGTGGGGTGTGGGAGGTAGATGCACAGAGGGTGGGAGTGGGTGGGGGAGGGGTCAGGACAATCTGTGAGGAAGTTTTTTTTCTTTTAGGGCGTTTTTTTTTGCTTATACGGCGCTGGACCTGTGCCCCCATAAGCTAGGTGGGCTCGGCCTGGCAGCTGGAAGGCTGTTTGGGGATGGGGCAGTGGAGCTTATGGGGATTGGGCACCCCTGTCGACCATAGGACCTGTTGCTATGCTGGGGTGGGCTCCCAGCGTGGCACCTGATCGTCTCGGGGGTGAACAGGTGAAGCGCCTCAGAGTTGGGCACCCCGTCACCCATACAGACTGCTGCCCGTGCTGGGGTGGGCTCCCAGTGTGGCACCTGGAACTCTGTTGGGGAGTGCAGCACAGTTTGACGGAGATTGCACTGGCTGGCTATACAGTGCATGGGAGGAAGCATGAGCATGCATGCGTGCACGGTGTGAGGGAGCGCGAGTGAGCATGCGATCTTATTGCTGCTCACTGAAGCGTAGTTCTCCCTTTCAACTGTATGGCCACTGCATTTTCAGCTGCTGTCATAGACAGCTGCAGCATTGATTGGAGAACTGCGGCCGCGCCTGCAAACACACTGACTGAACTGGAAGAGGGCTGCCACACTTCTGAAAACTCAGATGATGGCACTGTGTTTCTTGCACATGCATGCAAGCAACATAAAAATGGGTAATAAAACCATAAGTTTACCTTTTGTTTTTGTTTTTTATACTTACACTTTCTTGAGTTTTTGTTGCTAAGTATTCCATCTGCTCTGATGAGGAAGGTAGAAAGCACATGTGCTCAAAGTTCTCAATGTCCATGTGTTCATGTTTTCAGTTGCCATGCCGACCAGTTTTTCCTCCCAAGGCAGAATGTGGCTATGATTCATTTCTCTGTAAAATGCTATCATTTGAGAGAGTTCATTTTGTACATTCAGTTGGTAAAGGAGGCAGACCTTGGCTGGTGGTGTAAAGTGCATTCTCATGAGTGCCGTTGCCATGCAACAAGACTCATCAGGCAGACTGTGGCTGGCATTGTTAATTTAAAACGTTTTAAATTATCAAATAAAATGCAGCGTGGTTAGCCATGTAGAATAAGGCCATCAAGATACTGTTAAAAATCAACTATGATTCATTGGCTACTGCGGTCAGCAGCATTTCTTTTTCAAATCTGATTCCTATCCATTGAAGGGATAGAGACCATGGACAAATGAAGGTAGAGCAGGCTGGAATGGGACCGGTAGGACATCTGAAAGTAGATATAGACCAAGCAGACTCTTTTAAACCTAGTAGTATTGATTATTTATTTGATTTTACTGGTTCACACATCTTTAGTTTACTCTAAGGAGCAGGTCTAGGGAAAGATGTAAAGGCCTCTCTTAGTTTTGTAATCATAATCATGAGAAAATGTATGTTATAACCCCTCCTTACCAGTAGTGCGAGGGGGTTTGATTAGTACAATACCAGAGTTGACAACAGAGCCTACTAAGAGGTGGAGCCTCTGACAGCCAGTGGGTGGAGCTCAGAATGCCAGTTGTGTTGAAGAGTTGATGTCAAGATTGTAGAGTGATAGGAGAGTACAGGTGTGCCTTAAAAGCACCCTTGCCTTGGGTCGCTTGCAAGGCCAACTGAGGAAGGAACAGGCCCTTCACAACAGCAGCTGTCCATGGATCTATTGTATGAGAAGAATATATCTCACTGTCCAGTCACCTGGTAGCCTCCAGGGATGGGCACCAAGACAGCCATGGTGACTCCAGGGCTTTTGGAGTCTGGAGACATTTAGTGTAGATAGCTATTTATTCTGGGGACAGTGTAAGGGGGAACCGGAAGGGTATGGGTATGTTAAGGGGCTGCCCCTTAAGGGACATTCCTGGTGAGCATGTGGCATACAGATGGTCCCACTAAAGATGGGTGTTCATCCTTTTGGGAGGTGATCATGGTCCTGTTCCCAAGAAATATGCCAGTGCTGCTGAAGATTGCGAGAGACTTGGTGAAAGAGATCAAGCTGCTGACGAAGCAAGGAGATGAGCCTACTATTTGTAAAGAGGAATCTCTGACAGGCAGAGGGCTTGGGTAATTGACAACTGCTGCCACAAGGCAGGCTGAAGTGTGCACTGCAGTGTTGTAACCAGTATACCATTTGGTGGGAGAATGAAATGATTGATGTGAGGTGGTCACAGCTGGGGTAGCTTTCATTTACAAAGGGAGACTGGGCAAACTGGAGCTATGGACTGCTGGTCCAGGGACCATGGAGGTCATCAATCAGGATTGTCTGAGAGTGGTGCTGCCTCCTACACACCAGCTGAACAGACACTATGGTGTCACAGTGTGGTACAGTATGTGAAACAGTGTAAAAGAAAGGTGGGAGCTCTGATAAATTCAGTGCAGAGAATGAAGGGCTCTGTCCTAAGGTATAACCTCGCCCACTGGTGACAGAAATTAGTAAGATGGATTGTATGGTCCTGGATGTGATGTGAGGCAGTACAGTCCATACAAGTAAACCCCATACAATAGGTTTTGACTCAAATCCAGAGTCAGGCTCAAACTTGTCTGTGCATTGCCAACTAGGAGAGCATTTTGGGAACAGGGTCCCTGGTGAAATAACTGTACAATAGTGACTGTTCAGTAGTGTGTGACAACTGCTTAACCACTGTGTAGTAGGGTTATTTCTACTCTAACAGAAGGGGTAATACTAAATACTCATTTGAGTAGGGAAAGTGCAGACTGCACTTCTGGTATTGTGGGGGACCCTCCATCAAGCATGTTACCTTACCCCTAGACATGGAGGATATCCCTTGGCTATGCCTGACCTGCTGATGCAAAGAGAAGGTTATCATATATTAGAAAATGGACTTAGAAATCTAAGGAATCTGATTGTCTGCCAGACATGCGGGGGATGCGTTAACTTACAGTGATAGTCCTCTAAAAAACCAACTCTGCCAACCCCATTACTACTATCATGGTGCCAGTTAGAATTTTCATACTCGATGTGCTGCCATTTTTTTTCAATCGCTTAGCGAGGGATGTGCCCCCCGCAGACCCACTCGTTACCCTCCCAGACACAACACATAAAACAGTGTGCCATTTTTTTACCACAGAGCCTGTGCCAATTGGTACAGAAACTGATCATGAATTTTGTTTTAAAAAGGTTTTCTGATGAAGTGGAATGTCACTCATGCTCCGTTCCACTCTGGCTTCAATCCAACCTGTGATGTCGGCAACACCCAAATCACCCCAACAAATTTGCCTTTTTTTGTAAAAAGAAAAGCAGCTACCTTCATTCAACTGCCTCGCTAATCCTGTCTTGATGAAAACCAACACTGCAGGACTTGAGTGCCTTGCACATCTTACTATGATTGGCATCTCCACTTCCTGGTTTTACCTACAAGGGTCGCACAAGGTCATGCACCTAACAGCCACATCTTCAGACTGGAAGAAGAAAGAGTTTTGCAGGAAAGGCAGACAACTGCATTAAAACACAAAAACAATGTCAATAAACTCCTGGGGGGACTTAAATTCATCATCTGTTCTTCTGGAAGTGGTGGTGTGGGGGGGATAAGTAGAACAGAATGGTTCTGTGGGCAACGGTGGGGGCAACAGAGGATGAAACAGCACAAAATGGAGGCATTACTTCACCAGAAAATGTTTTTTTCTAGTGTCTGTATTCAATTTGAAAATCAATGTCCTCTTCTATTACCTAATTAAAATTTACATAGATGCCCATTTTCTAAGTGCAACAGTACCCTCCAGGTGGGTGGTATGGGCAATACTAGAACTTCCAGGAGATATAAGGTACTCCGCCTGTGACGTCAGGTCTCATTATGCCCCTGGGCAGTCAGGTATTGTCCAATACTTCCCATCCTGTCAGGTATTAGTACTTGCATGTCAGCTTTAGGTAAGAGAAAGTAACAGCTGCAACAGCTGAGTGGGTTGTAGGACCACACAACATCTGGTCCAGGGGTTGCATGTAAAATGTTACTTATACTGTAAATCAATACTCCGGTAATCAGGCTGCACATGTGTATTAATTAAAAATTACTGCAGAAGACTCCAAAAACCTAGCATTTATCATTCAGAAAAACATTTGATGCTGTAATGTTAAAGCCTGAGGACACAGACAGCCTTTTAGAGACTCCTTAGATTGCTCAAAAGGCCACACAAGAAGCAGCACTCAGAGCTTAGTCACAAAACAGTCAGTGTCAGTGGTTCAGCAGGTAGCACACGCATCTCCAAGGCCAGGAGATCAGAAGGCTATGGGTTCTATCCCCACACCAGGCACTTGGATTAATATCCCGATACTGACACTGTAGTGCAGCATGAGGGGGGTGCTGCACTCCTGAGGTATCGTCTTTCAGATGAGACGTTAAACCGAGGTCCCGTCTGCCTGTTCTGGTATTTGTTCAGGTGGATGTCAAAGATCCCATGGCACTTCTTGAAGAAGAGTAGGGGAATTTCCCTGGTGTCCTGGCCAAATTTTCCCCATTCACTAGCAATACCACCAGCAGCTTAATCTGGTTCAGTTTCAGTTGGTTAGCATCTGTATCCCCACCCCAGGGTCACCCCTGAAAAAGGGACTTCTAGTCTCAGTGGGCTTACCCGGTCAACAAAATTCAATAAATAAATAAAACATTGAGTCTGTCTCTGAGGCAGTATGCTCCAAAAAGACAGTCTCTCAGTGCTGAGGAGACTAGAGTACTAAAACGTCTTACATTACCACAGTGGTGTGTGTGTGTGTGTGTGTCAGGAGTTACCACATTTGAAAATGAAACTGGAACTTGTTGCAGCTAATGGGACATGTTTGTGTTGACACTCTCAGTTTTGACTCATTACTTCTAATAGCTTCATGAGAAGTCCAAATTATTCATTCTTTACCCGACACAAAATGGCCGCCCAGGTAGTAATGAGTTAATTCAGAATATATACTACCAGCTGTCCAACTGTAACACATTTCAGAGAAAGGGTGGTAGAAGAGTGGAATAAGGTCCCAGAGGTGTTAGCCAATTCCAAAACTGTGGAGAGTTTCAAGAGGGAGTGAGACAGGGGTAGCAGGTTGGTACAGGGGGCTAGGGGTAGAAGGACATGAAGGAACAGGAGGAGCATGTACCATCACACTGGACAGACTTGATAGACAACAAGGCCACCTTCTGCCGGCACATTGCTATGTTGCTATGTAAATTGTTCCTAGAATAAGAGTACAGGAAAGAAATATTAATAACCAAAGAGTGCAAGTGTCTAGCACAGCCCAACAGCAAAATGTAGAAGAAGAAAGTGTAGATTTGTAGACTCTTGGCCCAGAGTAATGAGGAGAAACAGACGACCTAGCAAGTGAAGATGGAAGATGGAAAGATGAAACAGAGATGTCTGGCTCTATTTCTCATTCTGATTTTTAAATCGGAGTAAGTTACAATCATAATAATTAGCAGAATGAAGGGCGGTGTGCTTTCTGAGGTAATTATATACAGTAGTTTAACCGGCAGAGAGAGCTTTGCTTAGGTAGAACACAATAACAGGCTAGAATGGGAAGACTTTTGGAGGTTGCACTGACCTGGGAGTGGCAGTCTGGGGTGGACCTGCATGTGTGGTTCAATAAAGTCCAAGTCCTGTTCATTCTACAGAGGGTGTGTTTCTAACAGCAATCACCCTACATGGTGTTAGCAGTGGGATTAGAATAGAAGACAGAGGGATTTGCAAGTGCTTCGAAACTTTGAAGTGAGTTTAAGAACCACCAAATTCATACAGACAAAAAGTGAGTAAAGTGCAACCCTCATAATTTTCAATAAGCCAGAAGAGTGGCCCAAATGGACCGGACAATTTGAAACATTAATGCATGCTTCAGGTCTGGTAGAAGAGGAGGAGGAGGAGGAGAAGAGCTATGTTCATACTTTTATCTTCTCCATGGGGGGATGAAGGTTACTGTGACACTTGGCCAGCTGGTTATGATTATTGTATGATATTGGTAGTATAAATAAATGGTCAGTGTATGAAATGTCAGTCTGTGAGATTTGGCCCTTTTAAATTACAAGGTGTCAGCAGCTGAAATCACAGAATGTATTACATTGACCAGACGATCTCTGTGATGTAATTAACTTCCTTGAGAGATTGCATGTTATGGCCTTTTTATGACCTCATGCTTTTGAAGTTGGACACTAAATAAACATTTTATTACATCAGGACCAGGATGTCATTTAGCTGATTCCTGTTGGCTATCTCACACCTAGGTGACGGATGCATGGTTGTAAACCTCAAAGGAACTGGTTGATCAAAGACTTATAATTTGGGAAATGGATTTTTGCTGATGTCACATTATTAGCATACTTCCTGGTAGGAAATCATTTGTTGTAATTTTATATTCTAAAAGGAGGAGCTAGATGACTAACAGAAGGGGTGTGGAGACACAGAGTTTAAACTGATACTTGTGTCTGAAATGAATGTCATATCATCTTGGGACTCTAGAGAGACACAGCTCTCTGATCTAACTTTAATGCACACTTCCAGAGGTTAATACCTTTGATAGCAAACATCTAAATGTATTGTGGTAGGGGTCTGCTTTGTAATTTTCCCTTGTTCTTTTATGTGATTGTGAGCTCTTTGATATATTGTTCTGTGTTTACATTTTTCATATTTTTATCATCTTTTAGTAATGTAAATTTTCTTAAGATACTGCCTGGGTGTGTCTTCCAAGTTCTTTTTGCATGTGATGTATACAGCTGTTTGAAGGGCTTGACGGTGTTACTAAACTGGGACACAGTAAGAATACATGTAAGGTCTCTTATAGAGTTAAAAGGGTTCATTTTGGAAGCCTGGCTGGGTGCTCGTGGTGAAAGATTGTACCGCAATCCCTGAAGAGGGTACGTATCTGAGTCTGTTCATTGGGTATGCTAGCATAAGATTCACAGTTTGAATCCCTTCAGAACTTGAGACTAAAGGTGATTCAGACCCAAAAGCAGACAGGAGGGTTGCCCTGTCTGTTACCTGTTCACACTATTGCGCTCTGAGGCTGGTACAGCAACAAAATGCAACAAGCTATTTAAAGGAATCAGGCACAGGAAGGAGCTACAAACTAGCAGTTAGATGTTTTATATGCAACAAATGGATCGTCTAAGTTTGACAATAAGTCAAAAACAGGCAGAAATAAGTCATATTCCTCACGAAACATAGAAACATAGAATTTGACGGCAGATAAGGACCGCTTGGCCCACCTAATCTGCCCATTTCCCTACCTGATGGATAAGCTGCAGATTCTAGTTAATCAACAGCTTACTTCCTCCTTCTCCCCACTAGAATTGTCTTATGTCTGTCTCATGCATTCTTGAATTCTCCCGCTGTTCCTGACTCCACAACCTCCTCAGGAAGGCTGTTCCATGCATCCACAACCCTCTCTGTGAAAAATTACTTTCTAACATTTCCCCTGAGCTGTCCCTCCTCTATCTTCAAATTGTGCCCCCTTGTTCTTGCATATCTCTTTTTCTGAAAGATGCTACCCTCTTGTACTTTGTTAATTCCCTTGAGAAACTTGAAATTTTCTATCATGTCCCCCCTCTCCCTCCTTTCCTCAAGGGTATACATATTAAGCTGCTTTAGTCTCTCCTCGTATGTCTTCTGGTACAGACCCTGCACCATTTTTGTTGCCCTCCTCTGAACAGCCTCCACTCTGTCTATGTCTTTGTGGAGATGGGGTCTCCAGAATTGCATGCAGTACTCCAGATGGGGTCTCACCAACTGTCTGTACAGAGGGATAACAACTTCCTGTGTTCTACTGTTGATGCCTCTCCCTATGCATCCCAGTATCCCCCCAGCCCTCCTTACTGCCTTCTCACATTGCTTGCCCACCTTTAGGTCATCTGATATAATTACTCCTAGGTCTCTTTTGATTTTCGTTGTTGTTATCTCACCCCCCATTGTGTACTCTTCCCCTGGGTTTTTGTTTCCCAGATGCATTACCTTGCACTTCTTTGCATTGAATCTGAGTTGCCATATAGTTGACCATTCCTCCAACTTTGCCAAGTTTTCATCCTTTCCACCCCACCTTGTGAATCAACCCTGTTGCAGATCTTTGCCTCGTCTGCAAAGAGACATACTTTTCTTTCCAGGTGCTCTCCAATGTCACTTATAAAGACATTAAAGAGGACCGGTCCCAGTACCGAACCCTGCAGTACCCCACTAGTTACCCTCCTTTCTTCACTGTGGACTCCATTTACTATTACCCTTTGCGTTCTGTTGTCCAGCCAGTTTTTTATCTAGGCTACCACCTTGGGACCCACTCCAAGGCTGGCTAGCTTGTATATTAATCTTTTGTGTGAGACTGTGTCAAATGCCTTGCTAAAATCTAGGTAGGCCATATCCATAGCCCCTCCCTGGTCTACTACTTTGATCACCCAGTCAAAGAAATCTATTAGGTTCGTCTGACATAACCTTCCTGCTGTGAAACCATGCTGCCTTAGGTCCTGTGCCCCACTGGCCTCTAGGTACTCAACAATTCTTTCCTTCAGAAGTGATTCCATCATTTCCCTACTACTGAGGTCAAACTAACTGGTCTGTAGTTTCTTGCCTCTACCCTGCTCCCACTTTTGTGAAGTGGAATCACATCTTCCCTCCTCCAGTCCTCAGGTACTACCCCATCCTCCCATGATTTGTTAAAGAGAGTAGTCAATGGCGTTACTAGTTCTACCCTTAGTTCTTTTACAATTCTGGGGTAAATCCCATCAGGCCCCATTGCTTTGTCCACCCTAAGTTTCAAGAGTTCTTTCAAAACCCTTTCTTCTGTGAATGGACTTGTATCGACCCCCATATTCAGAGTGTTTCTCTTGTTTGGTTTAGGTACCTTCCCCTTCCCTTCCGTTGTGAATACTGAGCAGAACTATTTGTTCAGTATCCGTGCTTCTTCACTGTCACCCTCTGCCCACATTCCCTCCCCTTTATTAAGTCTCTGTATCCCTCCCTTGGTCTTTCTTCGCTCCCTAATGTACCTATAAAAGGTTTTATCCCCCTTTTTAACAGAGTTGGCTATCTATATCCTCAGTTTGTGCCTTTGCTATTCTGACTGCCTTCCCTGCCTCCTTCTGCTTTAACTGATAAAGTTCTCTGTCCTGCTCCTTCTGTGTTTCCTTATATTTCCTGAATGCTATCCTTTTCTCCTTAACCTTCCCTTTCACCTCTTTTGAGAACCATAGTGTTTTTTTCCTTCATTTTGTTTTGTTGATTTGCTTCTCACAAAGGCTTGTTGCCTCTGTCATGGCTGTTTTAATTATTCCCCATTGTTCCTCCACCCCTCCTTCTTGTCCATTTGCTAGTGCTTTTCTGAGGCACTCTCTTATTTTCCCAAAGTCAGCCCTCCTAAAGTCCAGTACTCTTGTTTTTGTATGACTTGACTCTATGGTTGTGTTTATTGTGAACCACACTGTTTGGTGGTCACTTGTTCCCAGATGGCTACCCGCTTCTAAATCTGAGATCCTTTCTCCTTCCCCATTTGAGAGTACCAGGTCTAAGATTGTTCCCTTCCGAGTGGGTTCAAACACTAGCTGTCTAAGGCATGCCTCCTGTAGGGCTTCAAGAATGACCCAGCTCTTGGATGTGCCTGCAGCAAAGGTACTCCAGTTAACATCTGGCACGTTCAGGTCCCCCATCAACAATATCTCACCTTTTGCTGCCATTTTAAGGATGCCTTCTATCATTTCCTTGTCCATTTTCTCGCCCTGAGATGGGAGTCTGTACACAACCCCCCATGCGGATTGTGGTGCCATTTCCTGTCTCCAGGGTGACCCATAGTGATTCATCAACTTCCTGTTTACTCTTTAGTTCCGTTACTTTAATCCCTTCCCTTATATGGAGAGATACTCCTCCTCCTCTTTTATCCACCCTGTCCCTCCTGTAGATTGTGTATCCTGGTATGTTGACATCCCAGTCATGGTTCTCTGTGTACCATGTTTTAATGACTGCCACAATATCCAGGCATCCCTCTTCCATCAAGAAAGAATGAATTACCACCAAAACAGAAGTAGAAAGTATGCTCAAGATGTGGAAATATGCCCCCACACAGCCATCACCAGTGTCCAGCAAAAGTTGCAGTATGCCACACATGCTCCAAGAAAGGCCACGATGCAGTGGTGTGCCAGTCTAGTAAAGCAGCTGAGGCAGTCCACAAGGAGGAGGAAGATGCATTCTTGGGGAAATTGAGCTCAAGCAAACCAGAAACCCCTGGCTAATGGGACTTCAAGAAAATGTGGCTACTGAGTTTTAAATTCAGTTCAGTTCAATTGTTTATTTGATCGACCATAGGTCATTTTAAAGTTAGCAGACAATACAGTTGCATAGATAATATACAAATTTATTGAGGCTAGCACAAAGGGTAAAGGGGGAAGACAAAATCTTCTTTAGGTATATAAGGGAAAAGAGAAAAAACAAGGGGGGAATAGTAAGACTAGCAGCTGCAGGAGGGCCTCTAGTAGAAAAGGACAGTGAAAAAAGCAAAAGTCTTAAATCAGTACTTCTGCTAAACAGTAGCACCCAGAGACAAGGGGTAGATACAAGCCCCTTCACAGAAAGTCAAGTCTTAGAAGCTCTAAATAAACTGAAAGTAAACAAGGCCATGGGGCCAGATGAGATTCACCCGAGAATTCTCAGTGAGCTGGGGAGTGTACTGGCAACTCCAGTGGTGGAACTCTTCACCAAATCTCTGGAGAGCGGGACAGTATCGGAAGACTGGAAAAAGGCAACAGTGGCCCCACTTCACAAATCAGGGAGCAGAGAAGAGGCTGGCAGCTACTGTCCAATAAGCCTCACATCAGTGGCAGGAAAATTGATGGAGATGCTACTCAAACAGAGGATAATAGCATATCTGGAAGCCAGTGCACAACAAGACCCAAAACAGCATGGTTTCACGGCTGGTAGATCTTATCAGATGAACCTGTTTGACTTTTTTGACTGGGTTACAAAGGCAGTAAATCAGGGAGTGGTGGTAGATGTGGTTTACCTGGACTTTAGAGAGGCCTTCAACTCTGTTCTGCACAGAAGGCTGGTAAAGAAGCTAGACCACATAGGGATGGGTAAGGAGGTGGTATGTTGGGTGAGCAGCTGGCTGAGAGGAAGAACACAAAGGGTGCAGGTTAGTGGCACAGTATCTGCTGAGAGGGAGGTGACTAGCGGTGTGCCAAAGGGGTTGGTGCTGGGGCCTCTACTCTTCAATGTTTTCATATCCGACATCAAGAATGGATTGGAGAGAAAGATGTGTCTATTTGAGGAAGGCACCAAGATATGCAACAGAGTGGACTCCCCTGAAGGAGTAAGAAGTATGAATTCAGACCTAAGGAAACTGGAGGAGTGGTCAGAAGCTTGGCAGTTGAAATTCAGTGCCAAAAAGTGCAAAGTCGTGCACACAGGCAATCCAAAAGAGTATTACTACCTGGGGGGGGGGAGCTAGCTTCCACCAGCCGGGAGCATGGCCTGGGGGTCATAATCTAAGAAGATTTGAAGGTTGGAAAACAATGCGAAAAGGCAGCACTTAAGGCCAGTGGCATGCTGGGTTGCATTGGGAGGGGACTCATGAGTCGCAGGATTCCCCTCCCAGTGCAACCCAGTGCTGCCACTCTACAGGTCACTATGTCTAGCAGCTGAGGTTTAATGCAAAAAAACGCAAAGTGATGCATCTGGGGAAGTGAAACCCAAAGACAGAATATTGGCTCAGTGGGGTCAGGCTCAGTACCTCACAAGAAGCAAGGGAATTGGGGGTCGTCATATGTGACATGCTCAAACAAGCAAGCCAATGCAAAAAAGCATATAGCCAGGCAAATGGAATGCTGGGGTGTATAGGAAGGGCATACAACAGCAGGAGAAAAGAAGTGATCCTCACCCTCTATAGGTCCACACCTGGATTATTGTGTCCAGTTTTGGAGCCCTCACCTAAAGAAGGACAGGGATAAGCTGGAGGCCATACAAAGAAGGGCGACAAAGATGGTACAGGGACTTCATGAGCTCTTGTCTGAGGAGCGCCTAAAGTCACTAAACATGTATACACTGGAAACAAGGACAGAGAGAGGAGATATGATTGAGATGTTCATATTCATGAGTTGTATAAATAGAGTGCCCTACGCTAAACTATTCAACAGGGATGACAGCTCCACTACTAGAGAACATGAATGGAAGTTGAGGAGAGGGAGCTTCAAGAGGGATCTAAGGAAACACTACTTTACCAAAAGAGTAGTGGAACCATGGAACAGACTGTCAGCTGAGGTGATGAGAGCTAAGACTGTGACGGCATTCAAGTTGAGGTGGAACAGAGCATGGGAAAGAGTTACAACAGGGATGGAGAAATACTAGAAGTGGGACTAGGTCCAAGACCAGTCGAAGGACTCAGAAACTCAATGGACAGACTAGATGGACCATTGGTCTCCTTCTGCCAACTATGTTTTTATGTTTCTGTGTGTTATGAAACATCTTTCCTTTGGCAGTAAAGGCATGAATAGTTAACGTTTGCACCCATACCAATCCTTATGCCCAGAATACAGTGGAGTCAATTTACAAGCTCTTATATCAGAGAGATCCTTTTCCATGTAAAGCATAAATAGGGATTTTTTATGATTTGGTCTGTAACTAGGAGGAATTATAATGTCTCTTAGAAAATCATTCCATAATAACAGGAACTTAGTATCCTTAAGGATGTTCTGAACCATATCCAGCCAAGGGGATTTCAAATTATGTTTTAGTCATTTGGTTTTCTGTCAGGCAAACCTTAAGCCAGATGTTTGCATGATTGTTTATTACATGCAACCAGTAGCTGACTAATCTAAGTTTTATTAAGGCCACAGTGGGTACCCTACCCAGTTCAGCTCGAGCAGGTTGTTCAGGCCAGGACCTGCTTATCTTAAAGGACATTTTAAAGATTAGCTATAGGCTTTATAGCCCATTACCTCAGTGTTTCGATAGTTTTTCTATCCAAAGATGACAATTTTTGAGAGTGTCCAGTAAGGGACGGAAGGGATCATAAATCAGGCCATACTGCTGGCTGGTTGATCCCTTCCACTTCCTGCTCTGCTGACCCTGGCCCCATGCTCAGACATTTTGTAATGTCTAACCACTGAAGCCTATAGGGAAGGTTTTTACAAAATGTCTACCAATGCTTAAGCAAACTCTGATAAAAATGAAAGCCGCTGCTCAACTAATGGGGGGGGGGGGTTCCCCATTAGTTGAGCGGTGACTTTAATTTTTATCAAAGGTTTTTTAAACATCGGTAAAAACTTTGTGAAAACCTTCCCCATAGGCTTATATGGGGCACGCCCCTGTGCTGTCCTTGGTTTGGCACCACAAAATGTCAGCACAGGGCAGTGCCAGCAGACCGGGAAGTGGAAGCGATCGGCTGGCCAGCAGTACGGCCCAGTTTACGATTCCATCCTTCCTTTACTAGACAATCTCAAATACTGTCATTTTTGGATAGAAAGACTATTGCACCATTAAAGTAATGAATTATGAAGCCCAAAGACTGAAAGATTGTCTTTGAAATTTACTGCAAGAAGCGTGTGATAGAAAACAGAAAAATTCACTTCAATTTAGTGCGGGCATTAATGCTCCCAAAGAAAAAATTACTCACCTTAGTAATGTTGTTTCTTCTAATTGAGTCTTGCTGTATTCTGACTATTGCAGTTAGGTCCTGCCTTTGAACTGCCCCGGAGAACAAAGAGTTAACTTTCCATGGCCAGCATGGAACGTTCAGTGCAAGCTCAGTTGAAGCCTCTGTCTGCTGTTGTTTAAACTCCAACTGTCAGATCTTTACAAGCAATACTCACTAGAAGTTCTGTGTGGAAACTGTAAGACTCACACTAGCCAACTGGCAACTAAATTTATTAAAAAAGGGTTTTTTGGTTTCAAAACAAAGACTCAAGTCAGGAAACCCAAAAAAAAACACAACACACACCCAAAATAAAGGTGGGTGAAAAAGGAGCACCTCTAGGGTGCCAGCACTACTCCTGCCCACCCACATCCCAAAAACCAGGTTCTGGGAGGGGAGGTGGGTGGGAGGGGTCAGAATACAGCAAGACTCCATTAAAAGAAACTACATTACTAAGGTGAGTAATTTTTTCTTCAAACAACATGAAGTCTTGCTGTATTCTGACTATTCCAGACTACCAAGCATAACCTCCATGGAGGAGGGACAGAACCTACTTTGAGAATAGGCTCTGAAGTACTGCTGTGCCAAACCAAGCATCACTCCTAGCCTGGATATCCAGAGAGTAATGCTTGGTGAATGTATGGACTGTTTTCCAGGTGGCTGCTTGACAGATTTCTAAGATAGGAATATCCCTGGCAGCAGCCAGGGAAGCAGCTGTACCTCTAGTAGAGTGAGCCCTCAGGCTTGAGGGTGGTGTTCCTACCCAGTTTTCATAGCAGAATTGTATACAAGAGACAATCCACCTGGCAATAGATCTTTAGTGGCAGGTTTGCCCTTACTGACCTCTCCATATGTGAGGAACAACTGAGGGACTCAAACCTGTGACCCTTGGTGCGCTCTATGTAGTAGCTGAGGGCCCTTTAACATCCAGCTGTGCAACCTCCTCTCCAGAGGAGGAATGGTCAGTGAAGAAAACAGGGAGATGCATGGACTGATTAAGGTGGAAATCTGAAACCACCTTAGGCAAAAACTTCCTGTTAGTTCTTAGAACCACTTTATCTCTGTGGAAAGAGATGAAATCAGACTCCACTGACAGGGCTTGCAATTCACTGATATGCCTGGCAGAGGTAATGGCTACCAAAAACACAGTCTTCCAAGTCAAGTACTTAAGCTCTGCAGAGGACAAAGGCTCAAAGGGTGGTTGCATAAGCTGAGCAATGCAAACATTAAGGTCCCAAGCAGGAGCAGGGTCCCTAAAGGAGGGATTGGTGTGCAGCAATCCCTTGAAGAACTTACAAAACACAGGATGGGCTGACAGAGAAGGGGGCTTGCCTACTGACAAGAAGGCAGAAACAGCTGCCAGATACACTTTAAGTGTAGTTGGCCTAAGTCCCAAGCCATTAAGATGAACCATATAGTCCAGGACTGTAGGCAACCCAGCAGATTCTGGAGAAATATGCTTATTAGAGCACCAAACAGTGAACCTTTTCTATTTGGAGTTGTAAGTCTTTCTGGTGCAAGGCTTTCAAGAAGCCTTAAGGATATCCAGAACCCCTTGAGAGAGGTGCAGATCAGCAAACTCTAACTCTTCAAGAGCCAGGCCTTGAGATTGAGAGATTTGAGGTTCGGATACCAAATCCTCCCCTGAGAGGATGACAACAGGTTGTAATTCCTGGGAAGAGACAGGGGAAGGTGGACTGCTGAGGACAGCAACAGTGGGTACCAGGGCTGTCTGGCCCAGTCTGGAGCAATCACGATCACTTTGCATGGTTGAGACCTGATCTTGACTAGCACTTTGAAGAGGAGAGGGAAGGGGGAAAAAGCATACAGGAACTTCCCTTCCCAACTCAGAATCAGAGCATCCATGGTGACTGAGCCCAAGACTGGGGGTCTGCAACAAAAGAGAGGAAGTTGGTGATTATCTGGGGCTACAAAAAGATCTATCTGTGGAGTGCCCCATCTCGAGAAAATCACTTCCAAAACTAGGGGATCTAGAGTCTATTCATGATGGCCCTGGGATTTCCTGCTGAGAGCATCTGCTAGGACATTGTCCTTCCCTGGGAGGTGAACTGCTATCAGAGAGATTTGCAGGGAATAGGCCAGAGACCACAACTTCATTGTTTCTGTGTACAAGGCTGTAGACTGAGTGCCTCCTTGCTTGTTGATGTACCACATTGTGGTGGTATTGTCTGTTCTGATCTGGACCACCTTGTTCTGTACAGATTTGGGAAAGGCTTGCAGTGCCAGAAACACTGCTCTGAGTTCCAAGAGATTGATGTGAAGCAGAGATTCTTGAGGTGACCACAGCCCTTGGGTAGTAAGATCCCCCAAGTGGGCTCCCCAGCCCAGCAGGGAGGCATCTGTGGTGAGTATCACTGAATGAGGCTGAGTGACAAAAGGAACTCCCTGTCTCAAATTGTCCTGATCCTGCCACCATTGCAAAGCCTGGATCAGGGTTCCAGTCACTGGGACTAGTTTGGTAAGAGAATCCTTTCTTTGGGACCAGAAGGCTCTTAAGTGGAACTCAATGTCCCTCATCTGGAATTTTGCCCCCTTGACGACTGCTGTAGAGGCTGCCATGTGGCCCAGGAGCTGCAAGAAATGCCTTGCTGGTCAAGACACCTGAAGGGTGAATGAAGAGGCCAGTTCTATAAGGGTCCTTGCCCTGTCCCGGGGAAGGAAGGAAGGCTCTTGCCCTTATTGTATCCAGCTCTGCCCCTATTAAGGTGAGGAGCTGTACTGGCTCGAGAACTGACTTTGGAAGGTTGAGGAGGAATCCTAAGGAAGTGAGCACTTGCTGAGTTATTTGCAGATGTGACTTGACTTGGTCTGGAGACTGACCCACTATGAGCCAGTCATCCAAGTGTGGAAAGATGGAGATCTTTTTTCTCCTTAGGAAAGCAACCACTACTGCCAGGCACTTTGTGAACACCCTTGGGGCTGATGTTAGGCCAAAGGGCATTGCTCTGAATTGATAGTGGCCTGAGGGCAACTCGAACCTGAGGTACTTTCTGTGGGAGCACCTGATGGGAATGTGAAAATAAGCATCTTTGAGGTCCAGGGAGGCTAGCCAGTCCCCTGGCCTTAGAAAGGGCAGAATTATTCCCAGAGTCACCATTTTGAATTTTGGTTTTAAAAGGTGCTTGTTCAGATATCTTAGATCCAGGATGGGCCATCATTCTCCTGTCTTTTTGGGGGTTAGGAAGTACCTGGAGTACAATCCTTTGCCCCTGTATAGGTAGGAAACCTTTCTATGGCTCTGAGAGCCAGGAGGGAAGAAACCTCTGCCTCTAGGTCAAGGGTCTCTGATGGATTTGCAGGTGGAAAGGATCTGGTTCTCATCTTGGGACATTTTTTGAAGCTGAGAACCAGTCCCTGGCTTACTACTTCCAGGACCCACTTGTCTGATGTCAAAGACTTCCAGTCCTGGACAAAGTAAGCCAGCCTGCCCCCTACAGGTATTGGAGAATTGGCCCGGGGCAGACCCATCAGGGTGTCTGCTTGGCAGGGGCTTTAGGCTGAGGGGTGGAAGCAGGCCTGCTCATTCCCCATCTGCCTCTCCCTTTGAAGAACCCCATCTGAGCATAAGCAGAAGAGGAGGCCTGGGCTTGGTAAAAAGGCCTTTGAAAGGGCCTGCCCCGCCCCTGGAATGCTGTCTCTGAGGAGTGGCTTGCCTTTCTTTGGTCTGAGCACTCCTGTAGGTGGTCCTGTACTCATCCATCTTCTTCATGTAGTTCTCTGTCTGCTCCCCAAACAGAGAATTACCAATGACAGGGAAATCCATGGCCTTAGCCTGGGTATCCTGTGATAGGCTAGTACATCTGAGCCAAGCCATCCTCTGAAGGGCCACAGATGTAGCCATGACTCTAGATGAAACATCATTGGAGTCCACAGCAGCATGAAATTTCACCTTAGATGCCTCAATCCCATCTGCAGCCACCTGCTCCAGCTCCTTGGCAAGCTGGTCAGGGGCCTGTTTAGCCAGGGCCAGCACAGTGCCCCACCTGGACTTCTGGTATCTAGCTGTGTAGGCCATATAGTTAGCCTGCCTGAGTCCCAAAGATGCTGCCATGTACTGCTTCTTTGCCATGGCATAAATCCTCCTGGAGTCCTTATCTGGGGGTGTGAAGCCAAGGGAATATTTGCCTTATCACAGGCAGCAGCCTGCACTACCCCAACATGGCTGCATTGCTGGGAAAGGAACTCCGTGTCCGAGCCTGAAAGGGTATACCTCTTGTCCATTCTTCTGTCCACAGGAGGTATGGAATTAGGAGTCTTTAGAATTTTAAATGTCTGTTTCCCAAAAGATTTATGGAGGGGAATAGACAATCTCCTGGACTCTGGGATGTCCATCATCTCAACAAAATCAGGCTCCTCCTGATCCTCTACTGCTTCTTCCATTGGAAGCTGAAGGATTTCAGCCACTTTCTTGTAAAACATAAAGTGGGAAGGGGACTCAGAAAGCCTAGGAGGAGAAACACCTGAAGGTCTGTCTGGGGAGATGTCCGGGTCAACAGGCACATCCAGACTTTCATAATCACCATCTTCATCATTATCCTCATACTCTCCCTCCTCCTTCTCCGGTTCATAAAATTCATCTAAAGCATAATCCGGAACTGGGGGAACCGACCGAACCAAGCCCCTGACAGATGGTGCCGGTTCGGCCGGAACCGAAGTTAGAGATTGAACTATCCTTATCGCTTTGGCTATTTCATCAGCGGTCGGAGAAAGAATTTGTGGATCAGAACCAGATGATTTTTCCCTTCTCTTTCTTTTAACCAGAACCAACTCCTCAGAATTGGTTCTCCTTTTGCCCGAAGAAGTTTTGCCCTGGTCAGAGGGCACTCCTTCTGGTTCAGTCGGAACTGAACCGGGCTGGCCATCCGGGTCAGCAGACTTCTCGGCCTCCCTTTCCCTCAGTCTACCTACTCTCTTATCCAGGGTAGCTTTAGGAAAACTTTTACAAATTTGGCAGTCTGAATTGAGGTGGTCAAACCCCAGATAATAAACACAGGTGGTGTGGGGATCAACCTTAGCAAAGGCTTCCCCACACACACTACAGTGTTGAAACCCAGTGGGTCCGTTTTTTTCTTGGGTTTCTCAGACATGGCCAATCCTATCCAAAACTTACCCTTTTTTTGGCAATCCGCCAGGCAAGACACCCCTATCGGTTCCTGACCGTGTTACAGGTCTTGGAAAAAAACGTAATTAAATCTGTTTTTTTTAGAACCGATACGGACCGGTTACCACACTCTAATAAATTCAAAAGTTTTTTAAAACCAATCTGATCGGTTCAAACCGAACCGATCCAATGTTTACAAGTTCCACACAGAAACTAAATGCAAAGCCTCTCTAGTACTCATGGTACCAGAAACAGAGACTTAAACCGACAGGTTCAGTAGCAGAAATTCGGTAGAAACCGAGTGAAAAAACAACACTTTTACCGACTTTTTTGAACCGAGCAAAGGAGAAATCTCCGGAGCGACTGTTCAGTGAGGCGGAGTAAAGAATCTGACGGTTGGAGTTTAAACAACAGCAGACAGAGGCTTCAACCGAGCTCATGCTGAACGTTCCATGCTGGCCATGGAAAGTTAACTCTTTGTTCTCCGGGGCAGTTCAAAGGCAGGACCTAACTGCAATAGTCAGAATACAGCAAGACTTCATGTTGTTTGAACCTCAGATCCATATACTATTTTAGGATTGTGCTTCGCTTCTCCAACTTGCAAAACTGGCAAAATAGTTGCAACACCATACAATGAGTTACATTTAATATGGCCAAGGAATGTTGACTTGTTTCTTGATTCTGTGACTTACATTGCTGGGCCCCCTTTCCATTAGAGGAAAAGATTACCCCCAAGCATATGTATTCTCTAACCATTTCTGACTTAAAATTACTGACATAAAAAAAGTGAACTTTCTTACCACTAAACACCAATGTCCTAGTTTCATCTAGATTTAAAGTAAGTTTATGCCTTATACATAATTCTTGAAAACGATTTAATTTAGACTGCGACCCTACAGTGGAAAGTGCAAAGAGTACTATAGTGTCTGTGTAGGCCAATGCAGGGCATGGTCTACTGATGATATTTGCAGAGTGGAAATGGTGATAGTCTAATTAAAATTTAATTATCATACAAATTAAATACAATAATAATGGTGCTAATAAACAGCCTTGTTTGACTCCACGATTTGAGAAAAAAAGTGTAGTGACATTACCCTGCAGATCATACGCTATACGTGCTGTGTTATTAGAATACAATTAAAACGTTGGAAAAAGTAAATTTAAATCTAAACCATTATTGAGGAGTTTATTTCGTAGTAGAATCAAATGCGGCTTTGAAATCAATTAAAACTGCGTACAGTTTTAACTTCTTAATAAAAACATACTTTTCGATCAAGCACAACAAAATGAAAATTTGATCTGAGGTAGACAAATTATTCCCCTTTTTCTGCTCCTACTCTGGTCAGCTGGCCCCCATCTACCATGTCATTCACCGTCTCTGGGACTTTCTCATCTGCATAGTGCAGTGCCCCACAGTTTTCTACCTGTGGTGGAGATCCCTGAGGTTCCCCAAGCCTCATGGAGAGTTTAGCCAGGATGTGGTAGGCAGGGAAGCCCAGCAGGAGGTGCAGGGCTTGTGGAAGGGTGCCGCATCATACTGTCTCAGCCCGCAGTCTTTTCCCCATGTTCTTTTTCCCTTCCCTCAGGCACTTCATGGGCATGGACTACAGTGACACGAGCAGCCATGTGTGTTCATGTCGCAATCAGGAAGTGCCTGCCCTCTCTTCGAGGCTCTGCTTGTACCACACCTATGGTCACCCAGGGGTGGTAGTGCAGTGCAGTACACGTCCCTCCCTCCCCAGAGGAGAACAACATCCTCTGGGATGCTCAATCCCACCCTCCCCATGACTGGCCCCTGACAACTTGAAATTGCTCCCGATTCTGGGTGACCGACATCATGAGCAGGAGCAGTACCACTGTACCGATGGGCCGGCCCTAGAGAAATTGTTCCTAAAGAACGCTTGTAGGTGAAACATAATTGCTTTCTTATTTGCCCAGGATTGTAGTTTATTCAAAAGAATATTTGCAAAGATTTTTTAAACTGTGTCATATAAGCTTATTTGTCTAAAATGTTTTGGGTCCTTAGCGTAACCTTTTTTGTGTTTGCCTGTGCATGTGCAAGAAACACCTTGCTTCAGTAGCGGCAGTTAATAAGCATGCCACTATGCTCAAAGAAACTTGGCCGCTGCAATCAGGGAGTGCCCTGTCACTATCAGCTGTGTTTGCGTGGTTGTCCTGACTGCAGCAGCCAATTACAGCTGCATAGTCTGGTGCCCCATTTCAAAGAAACATAGTCACAGCTTCTCCGTCAGCCTCTCACAGTCCTTATGAAGCTGATGGACAGCCGCCGCCTGCCTCTCCTAGTTCCTGTTAGCCTACTCTCCCAGTTCCTGTTAGCCAATGGGGGTGCCCAATCCCCCTCTCGGCATGATGTACCCCCCCTTTTGTTGTGTGCTGAGGGGGTGCCCAATCCCTCTCAGCTCATGCACACTCCCCCCCAAGCACACTGTATCGCCAAAGGGCATGCTCAATCCCCGTTGGCTCCAGTCTCCCCACAACAATCACCCAGGTAGCACACTGGGAGCCCACCCCAGTGTGCTCATGCACTCCCTCCACACTGTATCACCGGGGGTGCCCAATACCTGTTGGCTCTGCTGCCCCCACCAAACATCCAGGTGGCATGATGGGAGCCCACCCCAGCATGCCAAAAGTCTTGTGGTGTTTTTTTTTTTAATTCCTGTAAAAATTAGAAAACGGTCCTTCATTGACTCTTTTGCCCCCTCCCCCAACCTGCAGCCACCCTCTACACACCCTGCCTCCCCACACCTCTCCCTCACCCCATACTTACCTCCAGAGCCCTGCGCGATGATCTTCGGTGGACCGGGAACGTGTCTGCACTCTTCAAAGTCAACCATGAACTGAAGAAATGCCGGTAAGCTGTATAATGGTATAAATGTTTTTTTCTCAACTTATGTAGATATCTCATTTTCAACATGAGCTCAGTTGGGAGAAATACAGAGCAGGTAGACTTTATTTTTTTTATTATGCCCTGGTGTCCACCTAAATTGTGCAACAGTTTCTTGACCAACTCCACTATCAGCAGGATATTGGTTAAAACCCAGGGAAGGCAATCTTCAACCTTTTTTTCTTGTAATTCTCTCCCCCCCCACACACACACATCTGAACCATTTGATTCACCGAACTAGGTAATATCACAACTGGCACTGACTGCACATAACTGTGTGCATTGGGTGACATAGTACTCTACATGTCTGATAAGTCATACATTCACCTGTCCATGAAAAATATTTTCAGCAAGTTCGGCGTAGTCAGCATTTTATCAACAGCCTTGAGAAATACAGAAAATGAAGGAAAAACATCCAAAACTTTAGAAACAAAATTAAAAAAAAAGGTAATTATCTATGAATCTCGGGGAGGAGGGGGTCATATAGCTTTTGCTGATTTATTTGGTAGTTTCTATTTTGTATACAGACAAAAACAAAAGGAGATACAAAAAATCAGGAAATGCCCGAAGAGCCAGAGAGCTGCAAGGAGCAAAACTATTAAAGAATTGAACAAGGTGTTAAGAAGTTTTTAGTTTGGCAGTAGTCCTGGTCCCAGCTTACAGAGACAAACTGGTTCGGATAAAGGCTCAGACTCTGACTGACAGTACTTAACACCTCTTTCTCTAGCAGTGCTCAGCTCTTTGAAGTTTCTCTTAGCAAACAGCAAAATCACCCAGCACTCGGGTAAAGATGCAGCGCCAAAAATCAGAGTAAAGCAGAGGAACAAATGGTGCACAACAAAATCGGGTAGGCAGCGCTAACAAACATGCAAAAGAAGGTGACCATTTATTAAGTGCTAACAAATTTACAGACACCAAAGGGGCTTTAGCCTCTGTTAAGTAAGTTTGCTATCACTTAATTAATGGTCACCTTCTTTTACATGTCCGCCGCCTACCCGATGCACTGTTTAGGCAGAACTGCACTTTTATGGTGTGCTGAGTAGCCCCACTTGGAGTGTGGATTTTAAAATTAAAGATTGCCCTCCAGGGCTAAGACCCGCTCTGAGAGTGAATGTTTAAATTAATTATTATAAGAGTCTCAGAAATGCTGCAATCTCATTGGCTGTCAGCATTCTGAGAGCCTCATGTTAACCTACTTGTTAACATACTTGTGCAGCCTGATTACAGGAGCACTGATTTTAAAAATGAAGTTCCTAGTTACCTTTCCAGCACTCTACCAGTGGACCTATGGACACCATTAGAGCAAGGCTCAACTGAATACATGGGGGGAAAATAAGTAAAAAGTGTTTGCAGGCATACAGCTGTGCTGTAACAGGGGCTGGCTGTATGAAAAGGCAGGAGTGAAGCATTTTGGGGTTTTTTTTCAGTCCAAGAGTATCACCAGTGTGCTTCCATTATTACAAGGATTGAGGGGTGAGGAGCTTCACGGAAAAGCTGCGCTGTGGGCTGCTACTTCAGTGAAAGTAAATTTTTAAACTGACAGTAATAAAACTTAACTTTCACTGACATAGCAGCCCGCAGCGCGGCTTTTCCGTGAAGATCCTCATCATTCCTCAGATCCTTGTAATACCGGCAACATGCTGATTATCACAGCTAAGCTCAGACTGTAAACCATGGATATAAATAAGCTGCAGGGGTGGCTTGGCTAGGTCTGTCTATATAAATGTGGGCATTTGCTATTTTGTAATTATATGACCTACATTGTTCTGATGCAGTATCCCACCTCAACACGTCCTCTCCTTCCTGACTATATGTTTCTTCAAAAAAGTTTCTCAATATAAGTCTGCACTTGCTGCCATATTTTCATTAGCAAGAGCTGTTCCAGATTAATTTTAACCAATAGGAAGATGAAAGAGATGGGATATTTTAAAAGGATGGCCCTAATTCAATTTATCTGCAACACTTTTTTTTCATCACGTGTACTCTGCCTACCAGTTTATCATTTTTTTATGTTTCTGGTAGTAATTATTGACTGACGCAGATTTCCTGTGATTGTGTGGTTCAGATTTGACCTTGGCATCAGCTTAATAAACTTTAATAACAGAACATTTCAGCAGGGGAAAAGTAAGTAAAAAGTGTTCAAAGTCATAGAGATGTTCTGTAACACGGGCTTCCTGTATGAAAATGCAGGAGTGAGGTATTTGCTTTTTTTCTCCCTGTACTACAAGAGTATCACCAGCATGCTGCCCTTATTACAAGTGTAACCCCCCTACAAATGGGGGTTCCCAAAAAGTCTTCCTTGAGCTTGCCTAAATGCTCACTGCCAGGCTGGTGTCCTGCGTTTTAGCAGTTTAAATGGGATTACCAGAGCCTGTATAGCCTCTGTGTACTGCCTCTTTAAGAGCTGCCTGATTGCAGCTAAAGTAATCTGAGAGGGAGCTCTGTTGAAAGATGTAACTATTTACTGAAAATCATTTAGAGTGATAATGATAATGTAGTTTGTCCAACCTGCTTTCTTTGTAGCAAGGACTGTTTTGTTTGTCTCCACTACCTTGGTCCTGGACTGCAAATTGGATCAATCAGTACTGGTGGTACCTAAAATGTGGCTGGACTATAGGAGCTGTCTGAATTCAAAATCTGTAGGAACTTTAGTTTGGAGCTTTTTTGCGCCTTTTTTGCAACTGAAGGGGGAGCTCTTGCTTTGACTGACAGCCAAATCAGCCAACCAGATATTTTGGAACTTGGGGAAGTCCTGGGGTGCTTGCAGTTTTCAGTTAGATCTAAGCTAGAAGCTGAACAAGAAGGAGCTGAAGTGATTCTGAGCAGCAATCCTGAGTGGATTCGATGGGAGAACTCTGAAAAGGCTAAGTTTTTGACCTGCATGTCGGTGTGCTGCTCCTGAGAGGGAGAGAAGAGAAGAGAATTATTTTGGACTAAATCTAAGTTTGTGTGACTAAAGTAAGCTACTGAAGTGGGCCAGGCTCAACCTGAAGAGGACGTAAGATTTTGCTGAATGCGATTGGCCTGTCAGGAATTCCAGCTACCCCTAAGCTCCCGGTGTATGCAGAGACTTTGCGATTGTGACCGGGGAGAGCTTTGCCTGGTACAGTAGAATTCCCTTACATGTAAATATGCTATGAGCTGCTACTGGGTCGTGAGTTAGTCCCCCACTGTGTGAACTATGTTCTGCTTGCTGGAAGCTGTATCCAGCCCAAAATGGACTGCATCTGAATTTGTCTCCATGCGGTCTGGGCCTTGCAAGACTGGCCCAGCCAGACTAACCACTGCACAGAGAAGCCATCGACGAGAGACCTGCCTGGGGATCAGCCCCCTGCTCCATGCTTGAAGAGGAACGACACCTCTGTGACTCATGTTTACCCTGCTTCTCCTGGCATTCCAGATCAATCATCTGCAGTCTCGATTTTCGTCCCACCTGTGTCCAGTCATGGGTATCGTGAGTAAATGCCTGGGTAGCTCCCTGCAACAACAACTTAATCTGAGTGTGTCACCTAATTGTCTTGTTGTTTAATTGCCTTTACAAACTGAGCCCTCTGGCTCCAGATTACAAATATTGTGTACTGTGCATGTTGCGTTTTCCATCACAGGGCCCCAACCAGCTGCAACCCCAGGCATTGGTCCTGGCTAGCCCATCTCTTTGCCACCTGGGTACCCAGAGGTGGACTGTGTGGGGGGACTCAAAGCGCATGCATAACTGCTTGACTGATATAACCTTCAAGCTAATGAACCTGATTTTGCCCCTCCCTTATTCAAGTCCCCTGAATAAATCAGATCTAACTTTTTTCTGCATGTAATCTGACTGTGGTTCCAGTTTGTGTTCAAAGTACTGTACTGTTGCTATTTGCTGTGCATAACCTTGTTTTACAGGGCATCCCCAGGGTTGAGCCAGAGGAACCAGCCCTGGTGGTAAGTGCAAACAGTGTGGGTACTTGTGTGGTGTACCAGGGGTATTGTGAAAGTGATTATTGTACAGTGTTCAGGCCACTAGAGGGGAAAGAGAGGGATTATAGTGTCCCGGAGGGCTGTGCCCAGGTTAGCTTGACCACTACAAACCCTGATCTCCGGGTGGAGGCACCTGTTTCAGAACTCAGACCCCTTAACCTGCTACTAGCCAAGCAGGCAGGCGTACTAGCCCTTGGGATAGTGCCACCTAGGGGTTACACAAGGATCAAGGGGTTTAGAAATTTCATGAAAAAGTCGCACCGTCGGCTGCTATGTCAGTGAAAGTAAAGTTTTAAACTGACAATAATAACAAGCATTTGTCAATGCCAAATGTTGTCTTGCTGGTGTTGGCATTGGTAGAGCAGGAGTTAAGAGAGATGCATAATAGGAATAGCAGTGAAGTATAGAACCAATGTCAACCCCACCCCACCCTTTAGAGAGTGACAGGCATTGGGGTGTGTGTTTGGGTCGCTGGCCATAACGCTCATGCTATTTCACCTCACCCTACCCTGCAGAGTCTGACAAGTGTTGCATTGTGCCTTGGGGTTATCTGGCCTTATGCTCACCCCATTTCATAAGTATGTACATTGAGATGGGTGCAGCATAGGAGAATGGGTTGAACTTTGGGGCTGAAGAGTCCAAGGCACACCTTGATGCCTGTCAGTGGCTGCAGGGTGGGATAGAGGACCAATGGCATGAGCAGCACAGCAGACAATCCAAAGACACACCCCTGATGCCTGTTAGTCTGTACATGGTGAGACATAATGGTTAAAAACCATAATGCCTTGGGCGTGTGTTGGTATTTGCACTCCACATTTTAAAACATGACCTTTTTGTGACCCCACCTCATGTAAGCATTTGGGACCTCTGCTGATGAACAGTGTCCCTGTGATTTTGTTAATCTGTCTCGAACATTGATTTTCCATAGTGACCGCGCCATTCTGCACCACATTAACATGTCAGCTGCACCATTGATAAGGAGGTGTGAAGAGATGGCAATGTTGCAACTCTGGGGTGAAAATATTAAACATTCTTGAAGTTACGCATGTGTGAGAAAACTGCACATTGCACGCTTGTAACACTGTCATTTAGTGGAATTATTTCACCACATTTTTAACATAGCCATTTTGGGACCTCTGCTCATGAACAGTGGCACTATGATTATCTTAATCTGCCCCGAATGTTGATTTCCCACAGCGACTGCGTGATTGTGTGCCAGATGTGTGAAACTACATTTCGGGAAGGATGTGACAAATGACAGCTGTACTGTTTATAAGAAGGTGTGCAAAAATGCCAATGTTGAAAATCTGGAGTGAAAATATTACAAATTCTCGAAGTTACGACTGTGCATGGACACTGCGCAACGCACGCTTGTAACATAGTCATTTTATGGAATTTTTTCACCAGATTTTCAACATAGGCATTTTGGGACCTTTGCTCATGAACAGTGTTACTGTAATTTTCTTACTCTGTTCTGAACATTGTTTTCCTACAGCGACTGCACCACTGCGTGCCAGATGTGCGAAAACACAGATTGGGTAGGATGTGGAAAATGAAAGCTGTACTGTTTATAAGGAGGAGTGAAAAAATGGCAATGGTGAAAATCTGGAGTAAAAATATTACAAATTATTGAAGTTACGAGCGTGCGTGGAAACTGCACAACGCACACTCATAGCACAGTCATTTAATGGACTTTCGTCACCAAATTTTCAACATAGGCATTTTAGGACTTCTGCTCATGAACAGTGTCACTGTGATTATCTTAATCTGTCCCGAACACTGATTTCCCACAGCGACCGCGCTATTCTGCGCCGGAAGTGCAAAAACACATTTCAGACAGGATGTGAAAAATGACAGCTGTACTGTTCATAAAGAGGTGTGGAAAAATGACAATTTTGAAAATCTGGAGTGAAAATATTACATATTTGTGAAGTTACGAGCATGTGTGGAAACTGTGCAACGCATGCTCATAAAACATTTTTTTGAATTTTTTTCACCAAATTTGCAACATAGGCTTTTTGAGAGACCACCTCATGAACAGTGGCACTGTCATTTCATTAATCTGTCCCAAAAGGTGATTTCGCACAGTGACAGCGAAATCACCTTTCAGGACTGAATAATGCCATGACAGTGACTGAATTCATGAGGAGGGGTTCCAATAACCCCATGTTGAAAATTTGGTGCCAAAATTCCCCAAAATGCCCGAGATATGCACCAAAGTTGAAAAAACCTTATGTATGTCATTATACAGTTTACCAGCATTTCTTTAGTTCGCAGTTGGCTTTGAAGAGTGCAGATGTGTTCCTAGTCCACCAAAGAGTGTTGCACTGGGCTCCGGAGGTGTGTGGGGTGTGTGGGGAGGTGGGGTATTTAGTGGGTGGGTTGGGGAGGGCCAGAGACAGCGAGGACAATTTTCTACTTTACAGGGTTAAAAAAAAAAAATAAACATTGCAGGAAGGTTTTCTTTTAACAGATACTTTTGCATGCTGGGGTTGGCTCCTAGCACGCCACCTGTGTGTTTTGGGGTGGGGGAATTGGAGCTAACAGGAATTGGGCACCCCGTCGGCAAATAAAAGGTGTTGGGGGGTGATGCCGAGGGGGATTGGGCACCCCCCTTGGCAAACAACTGGCACAGGACATGATGCCGATGGGGATTAGGCTCCCTGTTGACAAATGAACTTAGAAGGGGGCATGATGATGCCAACAGGGGGATTGGGCACCCCTGATGTTGGCTTTTCTGGGGACTGTGCGAGGCAGATGGCACAGCTGCTGCAATGTCTGATTGAAATGTTACACCAGGAAAGGCATGCCCTGCAATGAGGTGGAGCTCCCTTATTGCAGTGGCTAAAACATTTTAAGTTGGTGGCATGCTGTTGCACTGCTGTCATAGACAGTGTGCAATCTAATTCATGCCACCTGAGCCAACCCCAAAAGCAGTGTTGCCACTGGCTACACACGACCGTGCCTCCCAAACCTGCTATTCTAAAGTTACCGCAAAATGTTTCTTGCGCATAGGACGAAACACGTGTCAATGTCTTCTGTTGGCACCCTTTGCAAACTGTGTGAGAGGCCTTTCGGCACCATGCATTTCTGCTTAAAGTTGAACCAGCATAATATTCTGTGGTGATTTGCATATGCAGCCCATGATGCTTTGCATTATGGGGTCATGTGTGACTTTGTATTTCATAAAAATTAACTTTCACTGATGTGTAGCAGCCTGCAGTGTGGCTTTTCTGTGAAGATCCTTACCCCTCAGATCTTTGTAATAACAACAGCAGTAGGCTGGTGATACTCTTTGGCTGCAGGAAAAAAAATGAAATACCTCACTCCTGCATTTATAAAGCTGCATGAGCATGTACATCTGTATAACCTACACTGATCCAGAACCATACTTCTCAACTATCTCTCATTATGAGGGACATCCCTCATTTTACCCCTCAAAATTGTGTTGTCTCTCACTTGTCCCTCATGGTAAAGGTACTCCCCACACCGAGATGGTACTCTACATTTAGCAATTAAAACAGAAATACATACCATTTTAAAATGCCAAATAAAAGACAAACTGTCTTAAAGTACAGGAAATGGAGTCTGTAGTGTTCTGAGCTTTTATCTCCATGTCTGAGATTGTGTCCCTCATTATAAGGGTCAGTGTCCCTCACTGTCCCTCTGTTTAAGTGCCCATGTCCCTCCTGCTGGTGACAAAAGATTGAGAGGATTGATACAGGTCATAGCAATTTAACATGGTGGAGGGACTATTTTATGTTAATCTCACACACAAATGAAAAATAAATACTAAAAAAATTACTTAAGCTAAAGTAACTCATAACCCAATTATAATAATAGCAATACTGAACTCTGGGGGGTTATGTTAATGTTCAAGTTAATAACCCCCTGGGGGCAATATGGCACTTGGCTGTGCCTCGTGCCACATTACACACCCAGGGGGTGATTAACTAAAACATTAATGTAACCCCCATTGTTCATTATTGCTTAACTGAAGCCTCCCTGGGGCTGTGTCCAGCTGTTGAAAAAAAAAATCTAGTGGGTCCGCTCTGGACCTATTTCATGTGCAGACTCTTGCAGAGCAGAAATTATGAGAGCCCCAATTCAATGCATAAGATATAATAAAGAACAATAAAGCAAAAAGCCAGTGCTGTTTTGCAATAAGACCTGCTCTCACCCCCCGCCCCCCCGTGGTGATCCACACAAGGAGCGGGGATTTAGTATATGTGAACTGTCAGCGTTTTCGGTATTTTTCTACATTTACCTTCATGGGATTTACCTTTTCATCCCTTCTATGCTGGGGTTACTTGCCCCCAAACATCAGCTTGGTGTTTCTAATGCATTGGCCCATCTTATACTATTATAGATAAAAAGAAGGCAGTAAAATACCTATATAGAGCATTGTTTAAGTTTTTGCTGTAATGGGATGTATCAAGTTCAAGTTTGTTGTAGGAAAACTCAGTTGAGCAAGCTCATTCACAAGGAGGTCCTTATATTAGATTAAAATTAAATATGCCCTTTTTCACAATTTCAGTACATATTTTGAAAAGTACTATTGAAGGCTGATTTGTGTCCTGAAGTTGCCACGACAAGATATAGCAGCCGAGTTTTTAATTTTTAAATAGTGTTTGTTTTATGTGTTTGTGCTAGTTTGTTGCACTTTACACATTGTACTGTATTACATGACAAAGGCTCAAAAGGCAGCACTCTTCTCAAAACATAATGGACAATTAAATAAAAATGAGAGCCATTTGGTCAGAAGAAAACACTCGAGGGCAGTACTGCTGTGACTTTTGTATTCTCTTCTGACTGAATGGCTCTGACTTTTATTTAATTGTGTACAGATTTTTAAGAGTGCTGCCCTTTGTGACTTTGTTCTGTCTGAAGTTTGACATGCACTCGCTTTCTTTTCATGAGCGCGTCAGTCACTGTGTTTCCTGTACTGTACTGCACTACATGTATTACCAGTTTGTGAGCATGTTAATTCCGAGTCAGGTCGGTCTGTCAGCCCCCTTTAAAAATTAATTATGCAAACAATTTAATTACTTTGTATCTGTTCTGCTTAAAGGGCTATAAAAGACAGGAAAGTTCAAGGGAGGCATCTTTGTGAAAGCCTAGAGGTTGCAGCAGGAAATGTTAGATTCACTTCAAGTGACCCACTGGCACGTCCCGTTGGATTGCACTGTTGCACTTTTTTCTATAGTTTACCTTTTTTTGCACCAGCATGGCCCCAGTGAAATTTTTGAAATGGTGAGGAAGAAAGAAGGTACCCTCTGTGGTAGTACTGCAGTGGATTTGTCAGTAGGTAGAGGGGTGAGTGCCAGTTTTCTTGGCTTTGCTTTGATTACTTTAATTGCACACCCTTCCTCCCCCAGAGCAGATATTTATTTTTCTGGTTTATTTTAGAAATGTTATATGCCACTGTGTGTGTATGTTTGTATGTATGTGTAAGGTACCCTGAGCATGAGCGATAACAGGGCATCAATAAATAAATACTCACTTAAAGGACTAGCTCATGATAATACACTAAGATACCAGTGGTGGGATTCAGACCTGGCTGTCTGGGCTAAAAGTTCAGCATTGTAACTCCCCTCCCACCAAATTAACATTCACAGGGTCATATTTTATTTGACATTTGCATCAAACAGATAACTGACTGGCACCACAAAACGGAATCATTCTCATGTGGATCCTGTGGTACAGCAGGGTACAGTTCTTAGTTTGCTGTAAAGTACAGCAGGATACACATAAATGCTAGCACAAATACAAGTTATTTACACAGTTCATGACAGCAGTTTAAGACAATTAATTCCCCCCACCATGTTGAGATCCCCCCCATGCTTGTCCACACTCAGAATGGGGCTTTTAAAATTACCAGAGCCCGTCAAGGCTGAGACCCACTCCAGGTGGAAACCTTTTACTTAACTGAAGCCCCTCAGTGGGTCTCTGGGGCTAGATCCAGTTGTTGGTTGAAAAAATAATAATAATCTACTGTCTTCTGCAGGTCCACTCCAGATATATGTACTGTCAGGCTCTTCCAGGGCAGAATTATTTATTTATTTATTAGGTCTAGGATTACAGTACCTTTGAGCCAGGGCTCTTTTACAAAGGTTCCACGTCAGGTTGCAATTCAAAACATAAGACATGTAAATCAGATTACAAATTCAGTGCATAGGACAAGGTTACAAAAGTGTAAGCTAAACAGAGATCTTACTTTGAGAGGAAGCTCTTGCAGCAGGCACCACAACCTGGACCGATGCTAGCCGGCGGTAGACCCCGGCACCCCCTCATTTAGCAGCACCGACGCGGGAATTAATTCTGAGAGTCATGCTTCAATACATATTTAAATATAATAAATAGTAAATAAATATTACTAAAGATTAAAACAGCTGGTGCTGTTTTACAGTACTCTCTAAGACCCGCTCTGCCCCATGCGTAAATCCTTTTTGTTTCCTGCCAATAACAGGACCGAGCTCCAGACAGCCATGGAGGGGCTTACACTGAGTTAAATAATTCCCACTTGTATGGGGTCTCTGACCAGGATGGTATTAGTATTTTTAAAATAATTCTGCCCAGGAGGGCATTATTATTAAATAATTAGATTTACAAAACATGTCCCCATCAGAGATGGTGCCAGCTAGGAGGGGACAGGATTTTGTTTTATGCCATTTTCCACAAGTATGCACAGTGGTGCTTACATGGAATTAAATAATTCCCACTTGTATGGGGTTTCTGGCCAAGATGGCATTAGTATTTTTAAAATAATTCCATCCAGGAGGGCATTATTATTGAATAATTAGATTTACAAAACATGCCCCCATCAGGGATGGTGCCAGCTAGGAGGGACAGGGTTTTTTTATGTAATTTTTCTGCAAGTATGTGAGTTAGAGTGCCACAGAGTAAGGGAGGCTTCAGTTACATTTTAAATCCTAGCTATGAGCTGGGCTCAGCCATGAAGGACACTGTTAATTTTAAAATAATTAATTGTCATAAAGATGTCCCCACCATAGCAGATGCCAGCTAGGAAGGGACATGATTTGTGATTTTTGTTTCTGTACCATGATGTGCAGTGGGTTGGAGCCCAGAAGAGCCACAGTGGCTTCAGTTAACATTTAAATCCCAGTTCCAAGCTGGGCTCAATGTTAAAATCCCCGTTTCCAGCAGGACGCGGCTCAGCCCAGTGTCCCAGCATGGAGGGGGGAGGTGCAGTTTATTCTGGTTGGGTGCTGACCAGGTCAGGGACATAGGAAATTTACACACTGTTTGTGTAACCAAAATTACTTCAAAAAGCCAGGTTTTTGAAAAATCATAACAGATTTTATATTTGCTCAGAACTGTAGGAAGGACGGAAACCATTCCATGTTTTCAACTGATATACTGTAAACTCCTTTGTGAGTTTTCTAAAACTTGAGGTTCCTTAATTAATCTTGGTTATACAGACACTATGAAGATTTCTTGTGTCCCTGTCCTGGCTGGCACCTGGCCATACTAAACTGCTGTCCCCCATCCTTGCTGGGACCCTGGGCTGAGCTCAGTCCAGCTGGGAGCAGGGATTTTAACAATAGCAATGCCTTCCATTAAATAACACTTCTATGTACCACCTACTCCCAGGAGTGTTACAGTATTATTTATTTCTCCTAGTTGGACTTCCAGTCCTTTCTTGAAGTGCTAAGTATGTTTGAACATAATCATGGGTAAGTAATTATTACCGATGATCTAAAAGTGGGGCAGTAATGCCTGTAGACTGTGACATAACTACCAGCATCTGCTGTGATGCCTGTTGTGAAAAGAAGTATCCCAGCATCTACTGGCACAGCAGTGTTTAAGGCAAGATTAACTATCCCAGCAGATGCACATCTGCTGAGACACTAGTGCCTATGGTGAAGGAATGAGTCCCAGCATCTGGGACAGTAGTGTTTGTGCTAGGTAAAGCATCCCAGCAGGGATTTGCAAGGATGGTTTTACCTGTGGTAACAAATTTGCTCTGGGCACATCTTGTTGCTATTAGTAAGTGTGACTGTAACACCTAGCACGTCCACACCATTCCTGGGCTACCTTTTTACAGGTGCACTTATTCTTAATCTCCCTCTCTCTATTTCCCCCTACTTCTCCCTTCTGCCCCTCCCACCTCACCCACCCCCACTATTAATCAGCCAACTACTCCTCCACTGCAGCCACTCTTTTAAATCTCTCCCCTGTTTCTCTGTCTCATGCTTTCTTATAGTAACTCCCATATGTTCTTCACTTTGCTGACAAGGTCTGCTACTTTTGCTCCCCGCCTCTTACACTTCTGGATTCCCCATACCTCCCTCCTTTTTCTTACCCTCCCACTGTTATTCTTGTCCATTCCCTACCTCCCCCTTACCCTTTTACGGTTTCTAATTACCTAGTACTACCAACTAATTAACCTATATGACACTGGACTATGTTATACTTCTGTGTTGTAAATATCAATGTTGTTTTAATTATGCTTGCTCTGCATTTTATTCATTTATGACGTGGAACCTCTGTAAATGAGCTTTTAGCTCAAAGGTATTAGTCCGAGATCTTAACAAATAAATAAATCTCTGTCAGTATCTGGTGGGGCACTAGTGTGTGTAGTAAATAGAACTGTCTCAGCATCTGGTGGGGCATTAGTACATTTGTGTGTGGTAAACAGAACTGTCTCAGCATCTCATGGGCCAGTAGTAGTGTCTGTGATACAGAAACTACAACTGAAGCTGCTGGGATAGTAGTAGCAGCCATTTGAACAAGCTCTGGCAGAGTCACTACGACTGTGAATGCATTAACTAGATAAGGGTGTTTCATGGGCTTAAACATAAACATTAATTTATTTAAAAAATATCAGATTTGCAAAGCTTTGTGTCAGAGACTCAGTTGCAAAGGCACCTCATTGAAACTAATACAAAGACAGCATAGTTAACAAGTCAAAAAACAATGGCTCGGAGAGCAGACTGTTATAACAATCATTCACTTGAGATGCATGGGTAGCAGTAGATAAACAGATTACATAGTTTAAGCACACAGGCACCACATCAAGAAGACCAAAGCAGTTCAAACAATATACTATAGCTAAAGCAAATAGACAACAGGAGCCAAAGAGAAGCCCAGAGTGTTCACACGAAGGCTGTTGCATATATACTAACTGAATCAAAGTATAGTACAGTGAGAAAGGGCATATTTAAGCAGTAAAGCACGACATGGTGTGTGTGTCATGTAATAATGTCATTCCTGGGGTGGGTTGAAGCATGAGGCAAAGCCGAGTGCTTCCACCACCCCAAGGGTGACAATATTACAAGATAACACACACCCTGGAGTGCCTTATTGCAATTATACAATGGCTTGTCGTTATATACAGAATAAAAAATAAATTTTAAAGGATATTTTTGTTAGTGTGAAAAAATATTTCTTAAGAGAAAATGCAAGGAATGATCCAAATCCAAAGCTACGGTGATGTTATTGTGTAATAACATCACTGTTTCCGTGGGTCAGCAGCCAGCTTCTTACATTTTTCCTTGCCATTGTATAATTAAAAATAATGCCACCATCTGTATTATAGTTACCTATATGTTTTGCATTTTATTCTATGCACTGTTCTAGCAATCAGTTCAACAGAACCAGGCCATCATATACATGAATGTACTGTACCCTAACTGAAAACAGTGCTGAGACAACTGTATGTTGTGACAAGGCACAAGATAAACACAATGTTGAGACAAGTTTTTGAAGACGATGCGTTTCATTGTTTTTTTTTTAGAAACTGATATACAGTTCACACACAAAATTCATATAATATAAAAGTGCATATGCCCAAATGTCAATGTAAATTCGACACATTTCATTACAAGCTGTTCTGTTGAAGGAAGATATTACTATACAAGGCCTAAAAATGGGCATCAGGTAAATGTAAACTGGGGTAGGTGTGTTATTGAGGGTATTGCATAGTTCATCTTTTATTGCTGCTCCACTGGATCAGCAATATTTGCACAAGCTGTGCCCAGTCCAGATTTTACAGCTCTGGCCTGGGTCTGGTAATGTGGGTTTTACGCACACCCCACTGCATGTGGCTTAGTGGTATACTGTACAGATGGCTACAAAGTCTAAGCCATTGAAGGTTGAAGTTTCAGAAAACCATTATGCTAAAAATATCAAGACTCGTTCCCTCCCTCACTCCCCAGTCACAATTAATCCTCTACCAAAGTCATGCTTAAATACCGGTGCCTCTACATCCACGCCACTAAGCTTTTAATGCCAACATGCTTCTTCTGCTGCTGTGACCAATTCAATATGTGAGCTGCTCAACCCTGGCTTTATAAATTTATTTAATTATTTTTAGAGGGGCTCCTGGTTGTGACCAATATCAAACAAACAACTGAAGTCCAGTGTTCCCCCCACCCCCCCAAACTGCCCAAACAGGCCTGTAATTAAGGATTTTTCCATCTTTCATGTCCCAAATAGGGGCTCTTAGTTGTCAAACTTTGGCCAAAATGTGAACATGCCAAACCACTATGTCAAAGTGGCCCCAATCAGTTTGATCCTGCACTTTACGTAATGTAAAAAGTATCTTGCTGATCTGAGTTAGAGTCCAGCTGTTTCATTCTCTGTTTGCAAAGGCAATACTTCAGCTTCCTTTGTCTCACATTTATAAAGTGCAGTCTGCTAGGTGTGGCTGGGAGCAAGTCACTAGGAAAGTGATCACAGCTTTCCCCTAATCATAAACCAATTCAATGTGTTATCTGCTCAACCCTGGCTTTATAAATGTATTTAAGTATTTTTAGAGGGGCTCCTGGTTGTGACCAATATCAAACAAACAACTGAAGTCCAGTGTGCCCCCCCCAAACTGCCTGCCTGAGAATGAAGTTGGTATATTATTTGGAAAAATGCAAGGCTGGGTCTCTTATTATGCAGTGTCCAGCAAATATGGTGTTGTCAAATGGCTTAATGAGGTGCTGTGAGGGAACCTGCCATGTAGAAAGTTCCAGGGACACAGTCGTAAAAACTAGAATTACAGGTTCCAAGGAGTAATTAACTCGGGAAGAATGTTAGAAAGTCAACTCCACTATAAACTGAGCTAGGAAAAAAGTAAATAGGACAAGAAAAAAACAGAATTTTGTTTCTAAAATGAGTTGCTAATTGCAACTGGTATTTTTAACATGTGCAAGTCAACTCCACTTCTCAAACTTGAAAAGAAAAATACACTTCATCACAGACTGTATTTACCAAGTACTGTGCCCATTTTAGTATATAAATGTTTAAGAAATAAATGAAATAAATGAAATCTGTCTATTTTCCATAGAAGGTGAATCCTTAGTAGTTTCAAACACTTAGTCTTTCCCTTTGAGACACCAGGAGACTCTGATAATCATTTGTTGCAAGGGTTTTTAAGTCAGTTTGAAGGCATTAAGTATTTTCTGTTCTCATACTCCTTACAAAATACAGGGACTCCCCACAGACTTCTTGTGTTCCTAGGTCCAGCTCCCAAATTAGTGAATCTTATTTCAACATCCACCTCATGCCCCTCCCACATGAATAAAAAAAAAGGTGAGCTGGATCTTTAGGAGCTTCTTGGGTGGAGGGGGTTGGATCTTACTTCCCCCCAAAAAACAATGCTGCCTCCCACTACTCAGGTTCCAGTTCTTGTACCACCCATTTAAGAAAGAAAGTAGTACCCTGCAACCACTGAATAACATGAAAGCATATTTGAGGACGGAAAACATTTCTTGGAGGAGGGTAAGGCGGAGGAGACTATTTACACCTTCAGTCAGTTCCACGGCCAGAAAACATGACATCACTCCTTTTGTACATGCAAAACTCCTGTAGACTCCACCCACAGTCGTAAAAAGGGACTATCATTTTTAGGACTCAAACTAAACATAAATCTCAAATGAAGGTAAATGACACTGGATGCTACAGACACTACCTCCCCTTCAGATTTTTTCCCACTGTCTCTTGGGGCAAATTATTATTAAATTCAATGTGAAGATTAACAAGTGCCAGCTGCCCCTGTGCACAGCACAAATGGCAAATATTGAGATTTACACAAAATGCATAGTGGCCAAAAACTTCCCCAGCACACTCCGTTAAACTACATGACCCAAACATTCCTGAGGTGGGGGAGACAGGAGCCCCCAGGGTGGCTGGGGAGACTGCAAGCAATGAATGACTTGCACTTTTGTTGCTGACATACTCCCCTAGCTACTGGCCAGTTAGGGAGACTTTTCACAGGAGAGCCATGTGCCGCCATCTCCTCCCCATCATTTTTGTCAGCCCTTTCCATGTGAGACTTGCATCTCTTGAGGTGCATCTCACCTGCAGGGCCAGCCAGCCAACTTCAGAAAGGAGCAAACTGGTTCTTCATCCACACTGGTCACTGTAAGAAACTCTTAGAGACCCTCTTTCTGCTCGGCCATTTTTCACTGCTCTAACCCAAAATGTGGCTGGCTAGGAAACAATAGCGCAGCCACAAGCAGTGTCCGACCAGAAGCAAGAGCCTTGACAGAAAGGGTTCCCCTTCAGAGCACTACCATCCACAGAGTTTTAATTTATTAAATTAATTCATGAAACCAAAAATAAAATGTGCAAAATAAAATTACATGGCGTCATACAATCTAATTAAAATCCACTGGTTACCTTAGCATACAGCTGCATAGAATATTTCATTATTATACAGAACATACTGACAACAATATTTAAAGCAGCAGTGCGCTAATGTGGTGAACATTTTAACCTATACTTTTTTATTCTATTTTAGATTGCCCCTTATCTCCGGACTTGCACTGGTTTATTTTCTCACCATCAGCTACAAATTCAGTTTGGTCCCTGAGACACTGAGCAGTTTACTGAGTTAAAAAAAGGTTGCCTTATTAAAAAAAAACTGCACCCCTCTGGAAAACTCTGCTCTGATAGGGGTAATAGGTCATCAATCCAGGCTGTGCTTGTCAAAGAGGTATTCTCCCAATCCAGCATGTACTGCAGTCAGCTACCTCAAACCTGTGATATGATCCCCCAGTTTGTTAATCACCTTGACACTGTCATCCAAGAAATCCAGTTATATGAAATCACACATATGGAGTCACTCACATCGCTCGCCATATTGTGCAGCTCGAGCAGGAACTGGTTAACAGTCTTCTGTAATTCTAAAATCCCCCAAATAATTTCATTACAGGTGTTCACGCTCGTGACTTCACCAATTTTTTGTTATATTTTCACTCCAGATTTTCAACATTACCATTTTTTACACCTCCTCATGAACAGCACAGCCGTCATTTTTCACATCCTGTTTGAAATGTGTTTTTGCACCTGTGGGGCCAAATGGCACAGTCACTGCGCAAAATCACCTTTCAGCTCACAGACTGATAGTCTCACTGTTTGTGTGGTCACAAAAAGCCCATGTTGAAAACTTGGAGTGAAAATACCAAGAAACGCCCATGGCATTAGGGTTTCTGACCATAACGCCCTACCCTGAAGGGACTGACAGGTGTCAGGGGTGTGACTTAGGATTGTCGACGGTAATGCTCATGCCATTCCACCCCCACCCTGCAGCCAGTGACAGGCATGGAGGTGTGCCTTGGACTCTTCAGCCCCAAAGTTCACCCCATTCTTCTATACTACACCCATTTCAGTGTATTTCCTTATGAAATGGTGTGAGTGTAAAGCCTGAACACCCCAAGGCACACCTTGACACTTGTCAGTGTCTGCAGGGTAGGGCGAGGTGAAATGGCGTGAGCGTTACGGGCGACGACTCAAAGGCACACCCCAATGCCTGTCCATTTCTGCAGGTTGGGGGTGGGGCTGGTGTCAGTTCAGTGCTTCACTGTCATTCCTATTTTACAGCTGTCTAACTTCTGCACTTGCACTGCTAATGCTAGCGAGACAACATTCGGCCCTGACAAATGCTTGTTTGTATAATGGTACAATAACATCTGTATTTGTTTTCCAGATTTCTGGGATAGTCTAATGTTTAAGACATTTATCAAAAGGTTGGTTAGTACAGAGACCCTGACATTCAAGCAGAGTTTGTAGACATCAGCTGGGATGCCATCAATGCCAGGGGCTTTGTTTTACTTGAGTTTATGGCATTCTTGACCTCTGCCCCACGATGCCGGTTCGACAAATATTTTGTCGACCAACATCATAGTGATGGATTTATGTTGATCACAATTTGCGGTTGACATAAATCCATTAGAAAAACAGATGCTTTTCATCAGAGGGCTTCACCCCCCTGAACCCCCCATGTGGGGGTCTCTGCCACCCGCACCCCCATCTGGACTTAAGGATAATTAACTCTGAGTCAGAGTTGATTTGGGGAGGGGGTGCATTACCAGAGGAAAGAGTGCCAGGGGCCCGGGTGGACTTTACAGCAAACTGTCGATGTTGTTGGCATCGACATGTTTGCTGTAAAGGTTTCACTGTCAGGAGGGCATACCCTTGACCTCAAGCAAAGAAAACCATAATAGTTCAAAATCCATACCTAACCATTTTTCTGGAATGAAGGCAGTGATTCTACTGTCTTGGTTGTAAAAAATATTACTAACTCATCCACTTTTTAGCAGGTATATGGACTAAAGTGTAGCACTCATAATTGTTTGTCCCCTTTGCAACCAAAAGTCCAAACTGGCATGAGTCTTGATATTTTATGGCTTAATCCATAATCTCAAAAGAGCCTGCAATTTTTTAAAGTTTATACTTTCTTACTCATATTTTGTCACTCCATGATTTTCATGAGTGGCTTCGTAGTTTTCAGATGCCAGCTGATATTTGAAATGAACTCATCCACCAACAAGAGGGCTACGCCTCTCCCAACTAATAATCACATCATTGGTGAATGAGCAGGGGTAGAGCTTGCTAACCCTCTGATGTGATTATTAATTGGGAGAGGTGTAGCTCTCTCTAACAGCAAGCTACCTATACACCAACCATAAGCTTCAAGGTATCTGCTCTCATTACAGACGTGGACATGGGGAAATGTGAGAGGAGTCTTACATAGAGAGAAGCAGTGAGGGCTCCAGCCAGTGGTGCCGAAACTGTTTGAAACGTGGTAGGGCCAAGGACGTAAGGGGTAAATTTTCCCCTATTAATGTATTACCATGATAGCAAAAAGTGATAGGGCCACTTATGAAAGTGGTAGGGCCTTGGCCCTAGTGGCCCCCCCATTCCGGCACCTATGGCTCCAGCTCAGATGAGCGAGTTATAATTTAAAATGTTAGAGTAATTACCCATCCGTGGGTTTTGCCTTGCCGTTGGTGGATGGGCTCATTTAAATTATCATCTGGAATCTGAAAACTAAAAAACCCTTTTTGAAAATCATGGAGCAACAAGAATGTGAGTAAGAAAGTATTAACTTTAAAAAACTACATGCTGTTTTAAGCAGCTGGTGGGAGTACACTGAACTCCAATGATTGTTCTGATATAGGCCACAAACCAGTAGCACACCCCTATAAAATGCAGGAATTTATAAGAAATATGATTACGTTTGGTGAATCAGGGTGAATGAGCAGTGGTAGAGCATAATCTCCCATAATTGTAACTGATGCTTTTTCTTTTTCTAAAATATTATTGTATTTATTGTGGACTCTATTGAGTTCTGTTAAATTTTCTCTCAAGGGATTTTATTTGTATGACTTGTAATTCTGGCTAGTTCTTTCTTTGTAACCCTGCAGGTCTTATTGAACCATGTGTTTTTTTATTTAATCCAAGTTGATATTCCTTTGCACGTATAATGCAGACAGAACATTTGAAAATAGCTTGGTTAAATGAACAAAAGATTCCTGTGAGGATGCACTGGTTTTGTCTTATCAATTAAAAGTATATGCTGGGGAGGGAAGCACATTTTCAAATTGCTGTTTAACTAATGAGTCTAAATGCAGGCATCATTTTGCGTAGACATCTAAAGGTTGATTTTTAACATAAGTCTGTATTTTCTTAGTGCCTGTGTGGTGAACTAACGGAGTGCTGATCATGAATATTGCCTGTCTCAGCTGTGCCACCAGCATTGCCTCAAGCAGGTGGACTGGCCAGACAATACTGTGGTTCGAATGGGGTTGGGTGGATGGAGACACCTGGTAAGGAGAGGCAGGAGACAATCTATAAGTTTGATGCCCAACGGGCTTTATTCATACCACAGGGAAAGGTATAGATGGTCACAAGGGTAAAGGGGAACCAAACCAAACATGAACAGTGAAGAACATTCTCTACTGTCACTAAGAGGTGCACCTCGGCCTAAGGCCACTATCTATTATGCTCAATACTAGGCTTTCTCTAAACAATCTAATGAACAAATTCAAAACATCTATTGCTCTATAACAATGTGAGACAATCATTGCAGTGAACAATGGATACCAGTGTAGACCCCAAAGGGCCGAGTGGCTTAACCACCTCTAAGAATTCATGGTGTTAAAGGAAGTCCAAACCTTTCCTGCCATTTTCACACACACAGCTGAAGAATGGAGTAGCAATGGGGTAAAAGGGAGAACAGGGTTCCTGCTTGTTACCAAGCTACACCAGTGTGAAAACCATGGAGAGGTTGGAAGGGATGTGAGAGATTTTTAAACAGACCCTGATTCTTCGGCCAACCCACTCTCTAAGGTTGCTGGAATAATTTAGCACAAGATGCTGAACTCTTGCCCAGCACAAACCCTCAACCAGGGCTGCCAAGGATGGTGGAGCAAAGACTTGACATTGAATCCACTTGAAAGGATTGCCAAGGGTGAAGATACAGTATGTGGTAGTTTTCCCTAGCACAAACCCTCGACCAGGGCTGCCAAGGACGAAGAAGTGAAGACTGGCTGAAGTTCCCTGGCACAAACCCTTGACCAGAGCTGCCAAGGACAAAGGAACAAGTACTTGGCATTGAATCCACTTGCAAGGATTGCCAAGGATGAAGGCACGTTGAAGCTTCTTTGGTGAAAGATCCACAGGAGGATCACCAAGATCAAGCTAAATCTCAGAGGACAACATGGTGCAAATGAGGTGAGACAAGCAGGAGGAATAGGAGACAGGACAAAGATCAGAGCCCTGTAGTGTCCAGAGCCAGTAAACAACAAACCAGCAGAAGCGGACACACTGCCCATGTCAGACTTGACTATTGGTGAATGACTGGCAGCGACAGACGAGACTTCTTTCAGGATGTTCCACTTCCAGGCTGACCAAACCACAAGGAAACCAGGAGCTGGCAGTCTCGAGTTACACAGGGTGTTGTTGGTTTTGAACAACAGCGGACAACAGGGAAGGGGTTGCTGTGAAGTTCTTTGCTGGCTGAAGACTGCTTTTGTGAAGAATCAGCTGGAACAACCCCACCAGGGGTGTTGCGGCAGAAGATTGAGTCCATACACATTCAGTTGGCACTAAGAACACTGGTAATCACACTTTGCACTGCACCAAGGTGTTTCGCCAATGCGGGGCCAATTCACCAGGAGTAGGGACAATTTGCTGGAATCCTGGGCAACTGTTCATTGCAGGGGCAATTTTCCTGGAGTGGGGGAAAATTGCTGGAATCCGGAGCAGTTGCTCATTGCACGGGCAAATTGCCTGGAGCAGGGGCAAATTGCTAGAATTAGATGCAATTGTTCATTGTAGAGGCAATTGTTCGTTGCAGGGGTAAATAATCACAATCCTAGTATTGGTACTTGGCAATCAACACAACATTTCAGATACTAGTCAATACACAGTTTCATCAGCTGACAGTCACTAGATGGCAGCTATGTGCCAAGCACCCATTCTTGCTGACTCTCCATTTTGTGGGTCCTTTTGGCACTCAGATCTGGCTACCCCTGCCACTTCTGTTGGGCTTTACCCTTTAAGGCTACCTGACTTATGCTGCTGAGCCCTCTCTCTTTCTCTCTGTGTGGGCCTTGCTACCCCCTTCTAACTGGGGCGTTACCCCTTTCCTTTTCTGCCCCTTCAGTTCCCTTTTCAACCCTGGGCCTATCTTGTTGCCCATTTTGTCTCTGGGTCCCTTTTCCCTATGGGCCTGGCTTCTCTAGGTCCCTCTTATCTGTGGGCCTCTTCTGCTAGGGCCCCTTCCAATTTGTAGGGTCTTTGCCACCCTTACCCCTGCGTGGGCCTACTGACTGGATCCCTTTTATTCTGTAGGGCCTTTGCTGCCCTTTTGAATTCTTTGGGCTGGTCAGTGCCCCTTTAATTCTCTAGGCCTGACCAGGCCTTTTTGTCAGTCCATTCCCCTGGCATGCCTCAGCGCTACCCCTTCATGAATATTCAATCCCCTCCCCACTAGGCCTATAGGCAAGCCAATCCCCATGGGCATTGCTTGCCCAAATAATTATTCAAATGCGGGGCCCTAACCCGCCCCTCTTGGCTCTCAGCTGTCTCCCTGAAGTGCCCAAAGTGCTTGTAAACAATTTTTTTTTTATATTTAAAATAACATGAGGCGGTCCACACCTAGCTGGTGGTGTGGCCTCCGACTCACCACCCCGGCCCAGGGTTTAGCTGATGCTGGGAGGAGGGAGGTTCTCGCTGGCAGAGGGAGGGGCCACCAAGAGGAGAACAGGCAGTGTGGCGAATGGCAGGGAGCCTCGGGAGGGCTGACGGCTTCTTCATCGATGAGCTGCAGCTCTTCTCTGCTGCCAATGAGGGACCGAATACTGGTGGCAGTAAAAAACAAATGGGGCATTCACAGCCCACACCAGAGCATTGGGGAACCAGAGGAGTTTCATCTTCTTTTTCTTCTGCGGGGTGACTACCGGATTCGACCGCAGGACAATCGGGGCACACACCGGAGCAGCAGTCTTCTGTCTTCACTGGCTGGAGGATAGGCACTACCACAGAGTCGACGGGACCAGCTTCAACACCACAGGTAAGCCCAGGATCCCCGTCACACTCTTTAGGGCCTATCACCGCCACAGCCCAGCATGAACAACCCACAGGAAAAAACAGCTCTCCCCTTTATAAAAGGTGCTCGTGGTTCTAGTTCTAGAACCCCGAGCCATGCCCAGGACCAACGGCAAAAATTTGAAATGGGTACCATGTGCCGGCCAGGGACAGCAGTCCCAGTGCATGGGTGCACATTCTCATGCTGACTGCTCAAGGGGAGGGGGGTTAAATGGAGCAGTGCAGGCAGCAGAGAGAAAACCTTTTTACTTTACTTCTTGTCCCTGCCTGGCCATAGTGTGAGGAGGAAAAATACATACAGGAGCCTCTTTTTCTGCCCTGTCTAAGCCCACACTGTCAATGGGGTATGCCAGGGCACATTTTCCCACAGTAGCCCCCATTTCTGTAGTGCCCCCATATTTTGGAGCATTACACTTGTATGAGATACATTCATGTAACTGAAATAGAGGCATGATTGTGTTTAGTATGCATTTCAATAGCTTAATCCAGGACATTATCAATATCAGAAACCAGAATATTTACATAGTCTATCACACTCCTCCCATTACTACAAAAATATGTGAATTGTCCCATTTTATTAGTGTCAGTGTATCCGTTAAGTACTATTAACTAATTACTTCCAATAGCTTCGTATGAAGTCCAAACTATCCATTGCTTGCCTGACACAAAATGGCCGCCCATGTAATAATGAGTTATCTTAAAATTTTCCAGTAGATTTTTTTTAAAATTTTTAGCCATTCCCATTGGTATACAGTAAGTGTCATCCTGATTTTCTTGCTAGACTAAGGTGTGACAGAATCATGTGGATGATTCCAGTAGTGTTATGTGCTGGCAGTCCTTTAATTTAAGTCCCCAAGGATTATTTATTTATTTAAGAGTTTTACCAGGAAGGCATACTAAGCGGAGATACCGCTCAATTCCAGATGTGTCTTGGGGGAAGAGGAGCAAAATACAGACAATAAATATTATACAAGTATACAGATTGTGCAGGGACATAGATCATTGTATAAATAGATTAACAGATAATACTGCCACCTTGTCACGGCTCTCTAAGGCTTTAGAAACTCTGATTTCAAAACTGGTACATATTTCGTTGTTATAATGATTTGATGAATGTGGGAGAATAGAAACACTCAGCAATACAATATTATTGTTCTCTAGGTTAACATGAAACATGTGAAAATGTTGATCCTGAGCCACAAGTTTAGATGACCTTAAGATTAGAGAAATTTTAACACAAATTGCTAAACCACCAGTAGGTCTACCACTTTTATATTTTAAGATGCTAAATCAAAAATAAACTTTTTACCAGTAAACGCAATGTTTTTCACAGTGTTCTGAGCTTGTAACTCCATGTTTAAGGATGTGTCCCTCATTATGAGGGTTATTGTCCCTCATTGTCTGTCATTTTGATTGTTCGTGCCCCTCATTTCAGTGACAGAAGGTTGAAAGGTATGGCCCCCATAAGGAAGTCTGCTCCTTATTTAGGTCTGCTAGGCCAGTTTAAAACCATGAAAGTCTGTGTGACCTGGTTAGAATCCTCTAAAGAATTAATTCCCTGGAGTCTCAGGGGGCTGGGTCAGCTGGTCTGCTCCAGTTTCCTGAGGGAAGGAGACAGCTGCCTGGGAATGAAAGAGCTGCAGGAACTTGATCAGTTGTGTGGAGGAGTGTGCCAGACATGTATGCCTGCTCCAGGTGCTGAACCTCTGTTCCTGTGTTTATAGCACCAGTAGTGATCAGTCGAGGAACACGCATTCCTCGAATGATCAGTACCGGTGCTATAAGTGCAATTAGGTGCTGAATAAGTAGATAAATGTCACTATATGCATTAAGGCATATAGGTGTCTCTCATGGCTTAGCACCGAGGGCGCATCATCAGAGGGCTTGTCACAGGGGACTGGGAGAAATAGTTCCCAATAATGGCAGGTGGGGAGTGGCAGGATCAACCAGATAAAAACAAATATTCCAGGCCAGTGAGTAGTTTAAAAATGATACTTTTTGACAAATTTGTAAATCAGGACCGATAGGTCCCTTTACTTTTCTTCTGGGAATCTGGGTGTACCCCTTTAAAGGATAGATGTATGCAGTATCTTGCCCTCTGTAGATTTAGGTACTGTTTGACTAAACTGCACCCTGCTTACCCCTACTGTTCAGTCTAGCTACCACCGTCACTTCCCCTCTGGAAATAGATTCCTTATTCCCAGATGAAAACAGAATTCTGGCCAGCATGCTTTTAGCCACAAACTCCCACTGGTTTGGCACATCATCAGAGGACTTGCCACGGGGGACTCTGTGAGAAATTGTTCCCAGTAATGGCAGGCAGAGAGTCACAGGATTAACCAGATAAAAACAAATATTCCAGGCCAGTGGCTTCAACAACTGGCATTGCGTGGCAATGTCAGAGACCACATCTCCAAAGTCAATTAGTGGAAGAATCATCCACTCAACAAGGCACTTTCTGATAACTAGAGAAAGCATTCATCCACCTATTACAGGGTGCCAGGCTTCCTGTTGGACTTAGAAACCAGAAACTGGATATGTGTGAACAAATCCAGGGATTTATCCAGTATTATACCGAGGTATTTATAGCCAGCCACTGATTTCAGAGTAGTTGTTTCCGAGGGAGGTTATGATCAGATCAGGACAGACAACCAGACCTTTTTTGGTACTGAAAGGCATGGAGACAGTTTGGAATGGTTTAGAGCCAAGTGATTTGATCTGGACCAGGCTGACAGAATGTCAAAGTCAAATTGTAGGGCATTAGAGATATCAGTGGAACTTGGATCAGATGTGTGTAGGGTGGTGTCATCTACATATACATGGACATGGCAGGTCATTTAGAAAAACATTAAAAAGGAATGTCCCCAGTACAGAGCTCTGAGGAGCCCCCAAATGAATTTACCTAGGATCAGAGAGAGCTAAGCCAGTGGAGATAGAATGGATGCAGCCAGAAAGGTATGAAGAGAACAGGGAAAGAGAAGAGCAAGCAAGACCAGAGGCACTGATTTGGGTTAGAAAAAAAAAAGAGTATAACAAAACCACACACAGCTTTAAAGATTCAAAGCATAAAGAAAGCGGAGTGCTGAAGCAAGTGTTTGATGGCAGTCCATTATGTGACTCCTGGAGAGTAATGAATCCGATGGGAAAAAATTACTCCTTTGACTCGTCCTCCCATAACTATTACAGCTGAATAGATTATATCTTCACCTCGAAAGGACTATGTAGGGGTCTAGATAGTGTCTGAATGACTGATAAAAATTTCAGACCGTGTGATAGTAATTTGTAATGTTCAATACTAGAGCAGACCAAGCTAGGACACCAAGATGGACCTTAACATTTCACTCCTGGGTGACAAGAAGTTATGTAACTGGTTAGTAAAAGAAAGCAAAGTGTTTTTTGAAAATAATTCCATTTCTGATATGCTGAGTTCAAGTATTTTGGAATCCTTTGAGTGCTGCATTAGAGGCTTGGTAATTGGTTACTCAGCAAGAAAAAATAAAGAAAAAACGTATTAATATGGAACTCAAATAGTTGGAAGATCCCTTCTGGAACAGCATAAAAGAGACCCAATAGTAAAATAATAATAATAATAATAATAAAACTTTCATTTATTGAGCGCCTCTCGGGTACCAAATGTATCCCAGAAACGACAAAACCTAAGTATAACATTAATTCAGTTCAGTATAAACAGACAGACTATGCTTTAAAAAAATTGAATCAACAGTACTGGGAAGCAGGAAAGAAACCTACTTATTTGCTAGCCAACAGACTACAAAAGAGACAAGCTAAATCTGCAACAGCTGCATGAAGGAAAAAAGGAAAGAGGTGTGGTAACGTTAGTTATAACATGGGGAGGAATATATCACAATTCTTATTCGTCAAGTCCTGGCACATGACCATGCATTAATGCACAATATACTAACACTTTATGTGAGCAGGTGCCAGCAGATATCATAGAGCTATACCGGATCTGTTTTTTCACCCATTAGAACAACGTGGAAATCAGCCATTTTTTTACAGTGCTGCTACCGAGGTCCACATTTCAACCTGTAGAGCTCCCCAACAATCGCTGTAAATTACCAGAGAAGCCACTTATAGTAGTAGATGCAGAACTCACCCAGCTGAAGTTTCTGGGTGGTAGAACAAAGTTCCCGCCATGCACACTGAGGTAGCAGGTGTCACTGTATTACCGGTAGTAGTCTGAAGTCAACGAAACGGTAGTGCAGTAAGAAGAAGTGTCCTGCCATGCGGATCGCATTGCAATAAGATTGAACAGTTGTGGAGAAGCAGATTAAAGAACCCACCCACCTGGTGGACCATGAAGATGAGATCGGACAGTAGTAAACCGTTCATGTACCGTCCACTGCAAGAACTTCTGGGAAGCGAGCAGAAAGTGTCATGTTGCAGCTCGGTAATATTTAGTGCCAGTATTTTTTACATGAAAACATAATTTTGCCGTGATGTGCGCTACTCAGTCCTGCAGCGAGCGAGACCAGGAGTCAGTGCTAATGGCAATGTCCTGTGTTGGAGAGAAAGAGACAGAGTACGACACTGCAGGACCAGGACTCATCACCAGCAGGGATGCCTCCAGCCCCTTCACCCTCTCAAAGAAAAGCAGACTGCAGTGAAGTCCCACGCTCCCGGTTCCATCTTGTTCCTCCTCCCCCACCCCAACAGAACACTGTCGTGTATGTAGTGACAGGGAGTGGAAAGAGACAAACAGAGCAAGCAGAGGAGAGACAGGGAGAGAGAGTCAGAGAGGGTGTCTGTATTTAAGTAAACCAGGATTACACACAAACAGCTGTGAAAGGCAGATAGCCATACCAGTCTCCCCTCTGTCACAGCACTTACTGTGGTCGACTGAAGCTTGCTTCAATTATTTAACTGCTGTGAGTGTGTCCGATGCTTGAGTGTACTTGTTAGCAAGAGTGGGCAAGTACCAGGACTGGGTGATACACATTAACTCCTAATCTATACTGCAGTGTAGTAGATCACAGGAGTGTTGTGTGGTGTTTTTTTTTTTGGGGGGGGGGAGAATATTACAGCATGTGCATTGTAGCACAGGATGTTATGATCAGAAATGTGACAGATCATGTCAATATCTGTCACATTTCTGTGTGCATAATTACAGGGATATCTTTTTTTTTTGTTAGGGACTAGTTTGCAAGGTGGCAGGATACAGTACCTTTTTTGTTGTTTAAACATACCCCATGTTATAAGCACAATAACCCACTCCAGGATGTGCAGGTATTGGGGGTTAATCAACACCCGGGTGCTGTGAGGGCACCCAGGCTGCACCCTTGTGCCTCACAACTCACCCGGGGTGTTGATTAATCCCCAATACCCGCACACCCTGTTGTGGGTTATTTGCTTACATAAAAACATTAATAAGGAATTCCTGGACTGTTTCATAAGTCTGTATGAAAGTAAACAAAAATCTGATATAAGGGATATTAACAACTTTCTGAATTCAGCAGATTTATGCAAATATCTAATGAGGCAGCAAAAACCATTAGAAACTGGATTGCTTTAGAAGTGCAAGACATAATAAAAAAAGACTCCCAAAAGGTATATTTCAGTGACCACATGACTTCTCATCTGAGTTCTATCACAATCTATCCCCCAAAACAGGCAAATGTTTACTTGACATGTATAACAAAGGAGGTGCTAATTGACATCTTCTGCAACCATGAATGAATCACTAATAGTAGTTAATCCTACAAGAGATAAAAAAAAAAAAACAAGTGTTCTAGCTATAGGCTGATCTCTCTGTTGAATTCAGACTATAACATTTTGACCAAAATTGTTTAAGTAATAGGCTTCAGAAAATTATTTCTTAAGTAACTGGTGCAGAACAAGTTGTTTTCATTCCTGGGTGATAAGGGGCTGGCAGTATTAGATGAATACTATCCATACTATACAAAAGTAGTAAACCTCTTGTTAGTTTCTCTAGATGCTGCTAAAACATTTGATTCTGTAGAATGGAAGTATTTATATGAAGTCCTAAACCAGCTTGGAATTCCAGAACTGTCTGTAAAGTAAGTTAAAACTATATTATAACCTAAAGGTATCAGTTTTAACAAACGCTATCATCTCGGCTAACTTCAGACTAGAACAAGGTTTGAGACAAGGGTGTCCACTATCACTGGGTCTATTTGCCCTTGCAGAAGAACCATTGGTTAAAATAATTGAGAACTCAAAAGACACTGAAGAGTTTAAAATTAAAGGACATTCTTGTAAATTTCTTCCTCTCTGCTGACAACCTGTTGCTAACTACTGTATACATAGAAACATAGAAACTGTCGGCAGATAAGGACCACTAGGCCCATCCAGTCTGCCCTTAGGCCCTATACATTGTATGTGGCCACTGACCCTATGTGATCAATGGCTTTTCATCACTCCCTTCCCTCTCAGGCTTCCCTTGTGCCTGTCCCAGGCATGCTTAAACCCCTTCACTGTGCTTGCCCCCACTACCTACTGTGGCAGACTTTTCCAAGCATCAACTACCTTTTCCGTGTAGAAAAACTTCCTACATTACCTTTTAATCTACCCCCTTCCAATTTCATATTGTGCCCCTTGTTCTAGTACTTTTTCTTCATTGGAAAAGGTCCCCCACCTGCACCTTGTTTATGCTCTTGAGATACTTGAAAGTTTCAATCATGTCCCCCCACTGTCTCCTCTCCTCCATTGAGTACATATTGAGGTCCCTTAGTCTCTCCACATATGTTTTGTGGTGCAAGCCCTGCACCACCTTTGTTGCCCTTCTCTGTCTAGTCTCCACCCTATCTATGTCCTCGTGCAGGTGTGGCCTCCAGAACTGCATGCAGTACTCCAGGTGAGGCCTTACCAATGTTTTATACAATGGCATCACCATCTCCCACTTCCTGCTAGTGATACCCCTGCCTATGCACCCCAGCATGCTACTGGCCTTCCACGGTGCCTTTATACTGAATCCATTCTCATCACTTCCTGTGCTAATTAAGCAATAAGGCACGAGAGGGGGTACATTACGATGAGATAACAGCCTGCCTCAGGTTGGCTGATGCACGAGGCAAAGCCAAGTTCTTCCACCACCTGAGAAGGGCTGTTAGCCCACCATAGCACACCCACTGGAGTGTCTTATTGCCATTGTGAAATGGGTCTATTGTAGTCAATTGATTATGTTTAAAAAAAATCATTTTGTTTACTATTTCAGTATGTGCTTCACAGACTGTTTGCTAGCCTTTCAGTAAGTGGCACTGATGCTTCATACCAGCAGCAGTTAACTAAGGGCAAAGGGAGAGCACAAAGTGGCTTTGGACATTAATGTACTGCGCTAGTGTAGCGTTGAGAGAGACAAGGACACTAGTCAGATCACAGCTGCAACCTAGCATCGAGCAGTTGGGTATACCAGGCCGTGTTTGTCACTGGTGATAAAGCAAGCAACGGGTCAGATTGGGTACGCTGTGGATTGTTCCTGCAGTGGACAGCCAGCCAGTCTCTCTTTTTTTAATTTTTTAATTTATTAATTTTTTTAAAACAGTGAGTAGTTTCTGTCTTGTGCTAGTAGAGTTTTCAGTGCAGAGCTGCGAAGTGGTCATGGTCAACAGAAGAGTGCATAAAAAAAAACAGTTTGAAATTGAGCTTCCTCCAAGTGGGGGCTGGATGACTTGGGTATCAGAGGTGGGCAACTGGTATCACACATAAGGTAGGGTGTCTGTGTGAGATGAGCAGTTTGTATTTGGTATTCGTTCTTAGAGAAGAGCGTAGCAATATTTGTTAGGTGCAGAGTCATTATTGCCAGGAACTACTTTCACCTAGAGGTGGGCAAGCCAGGATTTTTTCACTTAGAGCCAAGCCAGAGCTGAGCCAGGGGTCTGGCTTGATTCTGCAAGCCAGAACATGAGCCAAGCCCTGGCTACTGCAGGCTGTTTTCTGCCTAGGAGTTGAACATTTCAGACACTATACTAGCTGCTCAGGCTGACACAGATGCTTACATTGGCCATAACTGGTTTGACTGATCTTGACTCCCAGTTTGTGACAGAGATCGAGCCAAGTCGAGCCAGGAAGTGGGCATGAGCCAGGCTCAAGCCTGCTCTGACTTGCCCAGCTATACTTTCACCCGGACCATTGTGCTGGGATAACAGTTCGCCAAAAGCAGCTCTTGACCATTCAGGAGCCGTCATTCTTAACTCATTTCATAATGAACATCATAGAATTTAAAAGCATTTCAGAATTGACAATTAATTGAGACTAATCAGAATTACTTCTGTTAGACAAAACCTGCTAAGATGAGCTGCTAACTCAACTAAGCCCCAACATGCCTGTGAAAATAGTTAAGAATGACTTAACATAGTTAGGAATCAAAATAACACCTTGAACTAAAGATCTGACTAAAAGGAATATCATACTTTTTTTAGAAAAAAACTAAAATCAGAGTTTTCAAGTTGGAAGAAGTTAAATCTTTATGGGGAAAAGTAAATTCAATAAAAACGGTTAGTGCCCCTGAGCTGTTTTACATTCTCAATACACTCCCAAATAACACAGGGAACTTTTGGTTCAGCAAAATCAATAAACTATTACAATACTTTAGTTGGGGAAGGAAAGGGCTTTATTTGTCTTTAAAGAAGGAAAAGGGTGGGTTCACTCTCTTGAACTTTGAATTATACCATCATTCCCTTTCCTCTCAAACATCGTCTCTCTATGTAGTTAGTACGATTCTGTAAACTTATTTGTTGTAAACTGTCAGTCTGTATAATCTTGTCTGTCCAGGACCTCCTTGAAAAAGAGCTTGCTCAATGGAGCCTCTCCTGGTTAAATAAAAATAAATAAATGTAACCCCCCTACAAATGGGGGTTCCTGAAAAGTCTTCCTTGAGCTTGCTTAAATGCTCACTGCCCAGCTGGTGTCCTGTGTTTTAGCAGTTTAAATGTATTGCCAGAGAGTGCCTGTATAGCCTCTGTGTACTGTCTCTTTAAGAGCTGCCTGGATTGCAGTTATAAGTAATCTGAGAGGGAGCTCTGTTGAAAGATGTAACTATTTGCTGAAAATCATTTAGAGTGTTAATAATAATGTAGTGTGTCTAACATGCCTTCTTTGCAGCAAGGACTGTCTTGTTTATCCCCACCATTTCGCCCGGGACTGTGAATTGGACCAATCAGTTCTGGTGGGACCTAAAATGTAGCCAGACTACAGGAGCTGTCTGAAGTTAAAATCTGTAGGAATGGTAGTTTTGGGCTTTTTGCACCTTTTTTGCAACTGAAGGGGGAGCTCTTGCTTTGACTGACAGCCGAATCAACCAACCGAACCTTTTGGATCTGAGGGAATTCCCCAAGCTGCCTGCTGTTTAGGGCAGATCTAAGTTGGGAGCTAAAGAAGCAAGAAGCTTGAGACAGTCTCTGTGGAAAGGCCTGAATTTTGGTCTGCATGTCTGCCTGCTGCCCTTAGATGGGAAAAAGAATTGTTTTCGGTCTGAATCCGAGTTGTGTGACTAAAGTAAGCTACTGAAGTGGGCCAGGCTCAACCTGAAGAAGACCGAAGATTTTGCTGAATGTGATCGGCCTGTCAGGACTTCCAGCTACCCCTAAGCTTCCGGTGTGTGCAGAGACTTTGCAATTGTGACCGGTGAGCACTTTGCCTGGTACAGTAGAATTCCCTTACATGTAAATGTGCTGTGAGCTGCTAGTGCATCGTGAGTTAGTTCCCCACTGTGTGAACTGTGTTCTGCTTGCTGGAAGCTGTATCCAGCCCAAAATGGACTGCATTTGAATTTGTCTCCATGCAGTCTGGGCCTTGCCAGACTGGCCCAGCCAGACTACCTGCTACACAGAGAAGCCATCGACGAGAGACCTGCCTGGGAATCAGCCCCATGCTCCACGCTTGAACAGGAATGACGCCTCGGTGACTCGTGTGGGCCCTGCTTCTCCTGGCATTCCAGATCAACCACCTGCAGTCTCGATTTACACCCAGCCTGTGTCCAGTCTTGGGTATCGTGAGTAAATACCAGGGTAGCTTCCTGCAGCAACAGCTTAATCTGAGTGTGTCATCTGATTGTCTTGTTGTTTCATTTCCTTTACGAACTGAACCCTCTGGCTCCAGATTACAAATAGTGTGTACTGTGCATGTTGTGTTTTCCATCACATGACCCCAACCAGCTGCAATGCCGGCCAACCCTGGGCAACGGTTTTGGCTAGCCCATCTCTTCTCCACCTGGGTACCCAGAGGTGTGACTGTGTGGGGGGACTCAAAGCGCATGCATAACTGCTTGATTGATATAACCTTTAAGCTAATTAACCTGATTTTGCCCCTTCCTTGTTCAAGACCTCTGAATAAATCAGATCTAACTTTTTCTGCATGTAATTTAACTGTGGTTCCAGTTTGTGTTCAAAGTACTGTACTGTTGCTATATGCTGTGCATAACCTTGTTTTACAGGGGGTCACCAGGATCAAGCCAGAGGAACCAGCCCTGGTGGTAAGTGCAAACAGTGTGGGTACTTGTGTGGTGTACCAGGGGTATTGTGAAAGTGATTGTTGTACAGTGTTCAGGCCACTAGAGGGGAAAGAGGGGGGTTACAGTGTCCCGGAGGGCTGTGCCCAGGTTAGCTTGACCACTACTAACCCTGAACTCTGGGTAGAGGCACCTGTTTCAGAACTCAGGCCCCTTAACCTGCTACTAGCCAAGCAGGCAGAAGTAATAGCCCTTGGGATAGCGCCACCTAGGGGGTACATCTTGGAGGCTCACCGCTGGGATTTTTTGTCTTCTACTGGCCGAAATTACAAATTATTGTCAAACATAAATGGCTACCCCAACAGAAGTGGATGTGCACCAGTTGGTGGGGTGGTGTACAGGGCAGGAGATTGACCCTCGCAATGCCCTGCTTGTATTGGATATTCCCCTGAACATTGGTAAAGACGCTGTAGAAGGAGTACTTTCCAAAGTTGAATGTTTAACAAACGCTGTGGTGGTGGGGCGACAGGCTGATTTGACCACCCAAACGTTCATGGCCTTAGTAGAGAGTAGTGACCCAGTGAACAATTCCAAAGTGCCATGAACTGTTGCCCCAGAAGGGGCCCCAGCCACCTGGAGAGTGATAACTAGAGGCAGTAAAGACCCCGGGGAGGATGAGCTCCCCCTATTATCTGAGACTTTTGAGGATAAATTTGCTAAGTTGTTGCTGGAGGAAGGGAAAACCATAGAGGACTTTAAGAAACTATTCCTGCCATCTGGGGGTGTTCCCTCCCCAACACCCCCTTCCACTCCAGCACCTGTTACTGCCCTGCCTTCTGTGCCCATGCCAATGCTGGCCCCTATATCTGTACCTGCCATTAGTCACGACTCCTACCAAAGGTTGAGAATCTTCTCGGGCACCCTCCCCACCCCCCCAGAGGGAGGATGACTGGGAGACCTGGATAGACTATGTTGCCCCTGCAGTACTTGAATGGCAATGCTCAGAAGCAGAGAAATGAAAGAGGTTGAGTGAGAGCCTCTGAGGTCCTGCCCTGGCTACCATCCGTGCCAAGTGGGCCAATAACCCCAAAACAACTGCACAGGACCATCTTGATGCATTGGAGAATGTGTATGGGAGCCTGGATTCAGATGAGGACCTGTGGCGGAGAGTAAGAAATGCCCAGCAGTACTCAGGGGAGCCATTGTCTGTGTATGTACCTCGGCTTGAAAAGCTGCTACAAGAGTGCCTCAGAAAGGGTAGTTTGCCATCAAATGGATTAGATCGAACTAGGCTGGACCGGATCCTTAAGTCTGCTCCATTTTCAGAATTGTTACTGCTTCAGTTGCGCCTCGCCAACCAACTTGAATCACCCCCCTCTTATGACGAGCTAATGAAAGAAATTCAGGGGGTTGAGCAAAGGTGACCCCAAGGGGGGAATTTCACCAATATCTGCTGCTACTGCGCAAGTGACAGAGAGTGATCATTCAAGTGGGATTCAAGGGCAAATGTCAGTACCTAATAAGCACTCTGAGAATGCAATGGACGCCCTGGGCCCAGTTTTTGAAAGTCAAGCTATTAAAGGAAGTCCGAGAGTTGAAGGTGGGCACCTCTGCAAGGGTTTCCCCATGGAACAAGATTCTGGTTCCTTGCAGGACATGACTGCTACGGGGGTGGGGTGCACCCTCAGGCATGCTCTACTGAGGGTAGCTCCCAGGTTGAAATCAGAGAATTGACTGCCACCCTAAAGGAACTATTGAGACACATTGCACTCCTCTCACCACTGCAAGCAGATATTGGACCCTGATCCCTTGCTACTACTTCAGTTCCTCATGCAATGTTCTCTCCAAGGATGACCCAGGTGTCTATTATTTGTCACAACTGTGGAAAGGATGGCCATATGAAGAGGGAATGCCTGTCTCAGAAAGACTTAGAGAAAGTGGTGAACCAGCTTCAAGGAGAGCTTCAGAAAATGAATCAGTGGTCAAGGGGTGCACAAAATGACCACAGTGAAGGCTTCAGACATCCTAACTCAAACCGCTTTGTGGCTAAATCATCCATCCAGACCCCTGCTGCTGCCCCTCCAGACTGGTCCAAAATAGTGGGCCCTTCAATGGAGACTACCATGGCTGTGAATGGTATTCCTACTCGGGCTGTGCTGGACAGTAGGTCACAAGTGACCATTGTATTTCAGGACTGGTTAGACAAACACTTATCTGCTGTGCCCTTACAATCTCTGGAAGGCCTACATGTGTGGGGGCTGAGTGACAGGTCTTATCCCTACCTAGGATATGTCCGCCTCTGGTTGTCATTTCCTGCAGCTGTAACTGGTGTAAAGGAGCAAGTCGAGACACTGGCCTTAGTGTGTCCCCCTACTGGACTGTACAATGGGGTTCCCCCGTTAATTGGGACCAACACCCATATGTCTGGGAGATTGGCACAACTCTGTCGCGAGCAACAAGGGCGACGGACTGGGAGAGGCCTAAGAATTCCCACTCTGATAAAGAGGGTCTATGATTTGCAACAGAACCCCAAAGGAGTGGATCAGGATGAACTGGTGAGGGTCGTGTGGAAGAAGAATCCCAATTTAATTCTGACCTCTGTGGTAGGGAAAGTGATGGAGTCACTTCTGAAGGAAAGAATAGTTGAGTACCTAGAGGCCAGTGGGGCACAGGACCCAAGGCAGCATGGGTTCACAGCGGGAAGGTCATGTCAGACGAATCTAATAGATTTCTTTGACTGGGTGACCAAAGTAGTAGACCAGGGAGGGGCTGTGGACATGGCCTACCTAGACTTTAGCAAGGCATTGGACACAGTCCCACACAAAAGATTAAAAGCCAAATTAACCAGCCTGGGAGCGGGTCTCAGGGTGGTAGCCTGGGTAAAACATTGGCTGGACAACAGGACACAGAAGGTAATTGTAAATGGAGTCCACTCTGAAGAAAGAGGGGTTACTAGTGGGGTACAGCAGGGTTCAGTACTGGGTCCAGTCATTTTAATGTCTTCATAAGTGACATTGCAGAGGGACTGAAAGAAAAAGTATGCCTCTTTGCAGATGACACAAAGATCTGCAACAGGGTTGATACACAAGGAGGCGTGGAAAGGATGAGAAGGGACTTGGCAAGGTTGGAGGAATGGTCAGAAGTATGGCAGCTAGGATTCAATGCAAAGAAGTGCAAAATAATGCACCTGGGAAACAAGAACCCACGGTAAGAATACACAATGGGGGAGGTAGTAACAACAACAAAAAAGGAAAGGGACCTGGGGGTAATCATATCAGATGACCTTAAGGTTAGCAAGCAATGTGAGAAGGCAGTAGGGAGGGCTGGGGTATACTGGGATGCATAGGGAGAGGCATCAGCAGCAGAAAACAGGAAGTTGTTATCCCTTTGTACAGACAGTTGGTGAGACCCCATCTGGAGTACTGTGTCCAGTTCTGGAGACCCCATCTCCTCAAGCACATAGACAGGATAGAGGCAGTCCAGAGGAGGGCAACTAAAATGGTGCAGGGTCTGCAAGAGAAGCTGTGTGAGGAGAGACTAAAGGAGCCTTAAGGAAAGAAGGGAGAGGGGGGACATGATAGAAACTTTTAAGTACCTCAGTGGAATCAACAAAGTCCAAGAGGGTAGCATCTTTCAGAAAAAGAGACGTGCAAGAACAAGGGGACACAATTTAAAGATAGAGGGGGGCGTCCAGGGCAATGTGAGGAAGTATTATTTCACAGAGAGGGTAGTGGATGCATGGAACAGCCTTCCTGAGGAGGTTGTGGGGTCTAAAACTGTGGGAGAATTCAAGAATGCATGGACCAGACATAAGGCAATTCTTGTGGGGGGTAGGAAGAAATAGGCTGTTGGTTAACTAGGATCTGCAGCCTATCCTGTAGGTAGGGAAATGGGCAGACTAGATGGGCCAAGTGGTCCTTATCTGCTGTCAAAGTCTATGTTTCTATGTTTCAATGGTACTGGCCCCTAATGCCCAGTGTACCGTTCAAGGGGAGGTCCACCTCCGCAAAGATGTCAAGAACAAAATATTGATGTTAGATGCGCCAGGCAATGGAAAATTGCCGGAAGGATTACTGGTTAAGCCCAGCATCTTGCCAGCTCGTGCTCATGCCTATGCACAATGAGTGATGGTCCAGATTCATAATGTGTCAGATCGGGAGATCCGGGTAAACAGAGGATGCACCCTAGCTACGGTACACTGCGCAGACACTGCAGTGTTGCCCAACAACAAGCACCCTGGCAAGACAGATAGAGTGACTCCCGACTTGTTTGATTTTGGTGACTCCCCATTGTCAGCTAAATGGAAGACTAGAATTAGCCAGAAACTTGCCCAGAGAGATCAAGTGTTTTCTTTGAAGGAATAGGACATGGGATGTGTCCAGGGTCCAGAGCATCACATACATCTGCACGATGAACGGCCATTTCGAGAGAGGTCTCGATGCCTAGCCCCTGCAGACATAGCTGATGTGAGAAGACACTTGCAGGAAATGCTCGCCGCTGGTGTGATACAAGAATCCAGGAGCCCATATGCTTCTCCCATTGTGGTTGTGCATAAGAAGAACGGATCTGTGAGAATGTGTGTTGGTTATCGAACTCTGAATCGGCGGACCATCCCTGATCAACACACCATGCCCCGTATACAAGATGCTGTAGATTTTTTGAATGGGAGCAAATGGTTCTCGGTGTTGGATCTTTGCAGTGGATACTACCAGATTCCGATGGCTCCGGAGGACCATGAGAAGACAGCCTTCATCTGTCCTTTGGGGTTATACGAATTCCTGAGAATGCCACAGGGGATATCGGGTGCCCCAGCCACCTTCTAGCGACTGATGGAACGAGCAGTGGGAGACATGAATTTGCTGGAATGCCTGGTGTACTTGGACAATGTCATTGTGTTCAGGAGCTCCCTAGAGGAGCATGAGAGTTGACTGTTCAAAGTACTAGTCCGACTGGAAGATTTCGACCTCAAGCTGTCCATCGACAAGTGGCAGTTTTTCCAAACCTCTGTGAAGTATGTGGGGCACATAGTGTCTACAGAGGGGATAGAGACTGATCCTAGTAAAGTTGACACCTTCACTACTTGGCCCCAGCCCCACAATTTGAAATAACTACAACGTTTTCTGGGATTCTGTGGCTACTACCACCGGTTCATAAAGGACTATTGCAAAGTGATTCGTCCACTCTTGAATCTTACCCAGGGTTACCCTCCTACCAATCGGAAATACAAAACAGGGGCAGTCAAAGAACCAGACAAAGCTTATTTCTGCCCAGGTGAACTTTTTGGGTCCCGTTGGATGCCTGACTGTGAAGCAGCTTTCTACAAAGTCATATACCAGCTCACCCACGCCCCCATCCTTGTTTATGCTGATTCCACCAAACCCTATGTGCTGCATACTGGCGCCAGTCTGCAGGGTCTAGGAGCTGTACTGTATCAAGACCATGAGGATGGTTTGAGACCAGTGGCATTCGCCAGTAGGAGCTTGACCCCATCAGAGCGAAACTACCCTGTGCACAAGTTGGAGTTCCTTGAGTTAAAATGGGCCATTGTCGACCAGTTTTATGATTACCTCTATGGGGCAGAAATATTAGTGAGGACAGACAATAACCCATTCACCTATGTATAGACTTCAGCTCAGTTAGACGCCACGGGGCACCGGTGGCTTTCTCCATTGTCAACATATGATTATGCTGTCGAATACAGACCGGGCCTGAATCATATTGATGCTGACGCCCTATCCTGGAGGCCCATTTCCAAGAGCGACTGGGTCAGGCTGTCTGAACCTGACATCCAAGCATTGTGCCAAAAGTTTGATAGAAATGAACAGATGTCTATGGACACAGCGGACTGCTTAGTAGATTGTTTGGGGGCCTCTGACACCTGCATTCCGGCTACGTATTCCTACTTCTCTGCTCTAGATATTAGGGTACTACCTCAGTTTGACAGTGACAGCATTCAATGGGCTGAATCCCAAGATCCTATGATTCAGCAAGCACTTGATGCCCTTCATGCAGGAAAAGATGTGTCCAAGTTGTGTTCCTCTGATCTGTGAACCGCTTTATTGTTTAAAGAATGCCCCAGGTTGAAGCTGCTTAATCAGTTGTTGTATAGAGAGACAGTAGATCGGGGTTGCCAAATAGACAAGCAACAATTGGTCCTGCCCACAGCCTTCAAAGATTTGGTACTGAGGTCCCTCCACAATCATATGGGCCACCTCGGTATCGACCAGACCCCTGACCTAGTACGATCTCGATTCTACTGGCCCAAGATGGGGACCGATGTTGAGCACCATGTAAGGACTTGTAGTCGCTGCCTGCAGAGAAAAGCCCTGCCTCAGAGGGCTGCCCTCCTTGTCAACATTACTACCAGAACCCCAATGGAACTAGTCTGCATAGACTTCTTGAGTTTAGAGCCTGATCAGCGAAACACTAACAATGTGTTAGTGGTTACGGACCATTTCACATGGTATGCACAAGCTTTTCCCACCAAAGATCAAAAAGCATTTACCGTGGCCAAGGTGCTAGTGGAAAATTTCTTCGTCCACTGTGGTGCCCCCCAGCGAATTCACTCTGATCAGGGCCAGGACTTTGAGAGTCGGCTAATCAAAGAAATGCTCTCTCTATGGGGGGGTGCAAAACTCAAGAACCACCCCTTATCATCCGCAGGGGGATCCTCAACCAGAACGCTTTAACCATGCCCTGCTAGACATGCTAGGCACCCTCCACCCAAAAGATAAGCATAAGTGGAGCCATCAGATTAGCACCTTGGTACATGCATACAATTGCACGAAGAATGATGCTACCGGGTTCTCTCCCTACCGCCTCATGTTCAGGAGAGAGGCCCGGCTGCCTGTTAATGTCTGTTTTGGGGTTTTTCCCGGTGGGGTCCGAGCTGAAGATTACCTGCAAAATGTACAAAAACTGAAAGCTCAATTGAACCATGCCTATCAACTGGCCCAGACAATGGCAGCCAAAAGAAATCTAGCCAACAAAGAGAGACAGGATAGAAAAGTAAAGGCTTAAGAGCTTAGGCCTGGAGACCATGTGTTGTTGAAAAATTTAGGATTGCATGGTAAACACAAAATTGCTGATCAATGGCACCATCTTTCCCATGTCGTAGTTGGAAAGTTGGATGATTTGCCAGTATACAAAGTGTGCCCAGAGAATAACTCCAAAGCTGTCAAGACCGGCTTCTGGTGACGTCACCCCCTTGATGGCAGCATCTTACTAGGGCTCTCCCCACTCCATTTACCAGCTGTCCTAAATGTGCATTTAAGCTACAACAAATCAGTTCAGCAATGGCTACAAAAGAAAAAGTAGGGCACAGACCGAACAAATCCAGAATGAAAATGGATAATAAACAGTGGGATGGAGATAGATTACTGGAAACAGACCAACTCAGTCGGAGCTCCTCACCGGCAGGCCCTGAGGCCTGAGATATGGACACCGATCAGGAGACAGAGAAACTCTCAAGGTCCCGTTTTGAGATTTTACTGGGAGAACTGAGAGCCTTTCGAGTGGAGACTAAACAAGAGTTTCAGGCCCTTCAAACCCGGTTAACAGAGGTCAAAATAAGGGCTGGGGCCTCGGAGCAACGAATCTCCGATTTAGAAGACTACTCACACAGCCTGCATACAGTGGTTGATTTCCTTGTCAAACATCAGGAGACCATGCAGGAAAAACTTACAGACTTGGAGGCTCACTCGAGGAGAGACAATATTCGTATCTATGGGCTCCCGGAGGGCTCCAAGGTGGGCCAGATGGAAGATTTTCTGACAGACCTCCTCCGAGATGTACTGGATCTCCCGCCAGGCTTCTTCTTCAAGACTGAACAAGCACACCGCGCTTTAACACCGAAACCCTCCAATACCCAGGCCAGACCAAGATCGAGAGTCTTTAAGCTCTCCAGCTTTCAAGATAAAGAGAAACTACTTAAATTAGCTTGGGCAAAAAAAATAGTAAAGTACAATGCAGCCAGGCTTTTTTTCGACAATGACTACCCAGTAGAAATCGCTAGGCAGAGAGCAGCATACGCCCCAATATTGAAGACTTTGAGAGAACATAAAGTGCGATTTCAAACTCCCTACCCAGCTAAGTTAAAAGTATTCTGGGATACAGGCCTCGTAACTTACAGCTCCCGTACAGAAGCTCAGCAGGAACTAAAGAGTAGAGACTGGGGAACTCCATCGAACCAGTTGGGAGAGCAGTGCTTCTGCCCGCCTCATTCTGAATGGCACATCGCGGGTGCCTTTCCCCACAGAAATCTGGCCCGAGCTGCAGCTTCGGAGATGCTGGAAGAAATTAGAGCACTTCTGGACAGAATGAAACCGCGGCTGACACAATCTCAGCAAACTGAAGGTGAAGAGGAACCTACCTGAGGACGTGGTGAGCTGAATGAGACGGTTTTAAACAAACGCTCTCTCCCTTTGGTAGTCGAGAGGCAGGACCTGATTTTAGGCACTTGCGACCTCGTGTTGTGTACAAGGGGGGGTTTCCTAAATAAGGGAAAGTAATGATAAGAAAATAGGGGTATTGTTTCTAATTTAAACAGCTGAGGGGAAAGAGACATTGGTACTACTGAGGATTTCAGCTGTTTCTACTGTGCCATGGACAGATTGATCTCCTTCCAGAATATTCAAGACAGTAGAAGGCATCTTTGGATGGCCTAACCTCTCAAGAGATACTTAATTGTAATTATTTTCTTTATGAAAGACTTCCTTTAAATAACTACTTAGAGCAATCAATGAGTAATTAACTGCAAATGTTGGGTTTTTGAATTGGAGGGCTAACTCGGTTTTTGTTTTTTTATTGGGCTCAAATGCTTGCTGTTTTTTCACAGGCCTGATGCCTCCCCACTCCCTTGGTGGTGAAAGCCTTTTAGAATTAGGTACACCAAAAGAAATGTTTTCCTCCTCAAGACTCCGGGGGGGGGGGCGGAGTTTTACACTAAACCTACCAAAGATTTTCATTAGTCATTTTGATTTTAACCATATGGAGGGGGGAATGACCGACGATCCGATCTACCATACACTGGGAATGACAGTTTATTGGTTTACTACCACCAAGACAGAGTCCGGAGTGCTTCAAACTCAGGAGGGCCTGCTGCTTTATGCGGGCACTACCCTTCCTGCTTGGAGGGTACTTTCCAGTGAAGTATTCTCTTGGGCAAATAGGAAGTACTATCATGTACTCCCCTACCTTGGAAGTTGTATTGTACATAGTTTACAAAAGGGTTGTATAAATGTTCATTTAATTGTTCATAATTTAGATAGGTCACAGCGAGCTGTAATGCTACAAGGAGTTAAAATAATGTGGTTCAATGTTGAATTATATAAAACATGGCAGAGGATTTCTGAGTCAGAAGGGAATTTTTGCAGTAGGATTGATAAGATGCATTTAAACAATTCAGAGGTGGCCCTGTGGGGCCATCGAAAGAGACTAAAGAGTCTTAATGGATACTAAATCATACTTAACTATTATCTCCCAAAATGTCAACGGGTTGAATAACCCCATTAAACGATATAGAACGCTTACCACAATTAAAAAACAGAAGCCAACATTCGTGTTGCTTCAAGAAACTCATCTGAGTGGGACCGAACATCAAAAGCTGACTAGGTTCGGTTTCGCTCAGGTGGTAGCATCATCCTATAGGGGCAGGAAGAGGCGGGGCACAGCGATCTTGATTCCCCAGAATACTCAGTTTCAGATGACTGATTCACATGCAGATCCTGAGGGGAGACTGGCAGTGGTAACAGATACTGGAAGGCAGCCCCATCACTATAGCCTCACTATACATACCACCGGGTACGAAGGGTGCAATAATCAAAAAACTTTTCCAAAAAATAACTGAATGCCACAAAGGCATGTTAATTATAGGGGGGGATCATAATCAAATCTACAGTACAGCGGACACCACCAACCCTAAACCCCCGAAGAGAACTGCAGCACAGAAGACAGCACTAAACTACTTTAGAAGGGTACAATGGGCAGATGCATGGAGAGCTCTTCACCTCAGGGAAAGGGAATACACCCATTATTCACCTCCACATGGCATTTACACCAGAATCAATTCTTTCCTGGTGTCGAAGGAACACCTACATTTGGCCACAAACTGCCAGCACACCGCCTCGGTCCTCTCCGACCACTCTCAGTTGTTGCTCCGTGTGGCCTGGGGCTCTAGGAGAGGGCAGAGGTTGTGGAGGTTTAATAATTTCCTGTTGAAACTGCCAGACTTTAAAAACATAGTAATGGACAGAATCACTCAAATAATACAAGAAAATGATTCACCCGAAGTAAGTAGGACAATTCTATGGGACACGCTTAGGGCGGTCCTTCAGGGAGATATAATTAAGTTCGCTGCTAATTACAAAAGACGGCAGACACAACGGTTGGAGGGCCTCCAGAAGCAGCTGGGAGAACTCCAGAGGCAGCATGCAGATGGGGATACGGCGGTGGGCCCATTAATACAGGCTACTAGGCAACAAATGCAATATCTGATAGATGTCCAAACAGAACAGGCGTTACAATATCTGCATCAAAAATATTATGAAAGTGGCCAGAGAGCCACCAGGCTTTTGGCCCATAGATTACTGCAAAAAACTGCTAAATTTACAATCACGTAAATTAGGGACCCAGAATCAGGGCTGCTGGTCAGATCGCCGCATCACATTATAGAGCATTTACAAAATACTATCAGGCTCTTTACACTCCGTAAAGTCTTTCAGACATGGAGCAAACCTGAACATATTTGGCAGGCCTCCACTTACCGGTGCTCCCCCAGTATCTCCAGCAACTAATAGACAAACCAATTTCTGAATTAGAATTTATTTATTTAGTTTTTGTTGACCGGGTAAGTGCACTAGACAAATCCTGCCTATTTTCAGGCACGACCCGGGGGGGGAAGGGGATACAGATGAATGCCAACTGACCTTGAACCAGATTAAGCTGTTGGTGGTATTTTTAGTGAATGAGGGAAATCTGGCCAGGACACCGGGGAAATTCCCCTACTCTTTTTCGATAAGTGCCATGGGATCTTTAACATCCACCTGAACTACCACCAATCCAGGCAGATGGGACCTCGATTTAACGTCTCATCCGAAAGACGGGTCTTGCTAATTAAAGCAAGCCATTACAAATCTCAAAGCTAATAAGAGCCCAGGTCCAGACGGATACACTGGGGAATTCCTTAAATTCTTTGGGCCCTCTCTGAATGGCCCCCTGCTGGAGGCGTGTAAGAAGATACAAGGAGGGGAGTCCCTTCCTCAGAGTTGGAACTACGCTGCTATTACTAGCATCCCTAAAACAGGTAAAGATCCTACATATTGTGCAGCCTATCGACCTATTTCAGTTCTCAGCATAGACTATAAAGTATTTGCAGGGGTAATGGCTGGGAGACTGAGACAGGCATTGCCCACTTTAGTTGACCTGGCTCAAACGGGCTTTATACTCGGCAGACAGACCCAGCAAGGGTGTAGACAGGCATACTCACTGTACACATTTGTGTACAGTTTTGTTGAGTGCCTGTCACAAACCATAAGCCACTCTGTTAATATTATCATTCTAATCTGTAGTATTTGGGTTAGTGTAGGCCACTGAGGAGTGTCCAATACACGATAACCTCTTTAGAGAGTAGAGGAGTCATCTGATAACAATCTGATTTGTTTGGAAGGGGGTGCCATTTGGAAAGGATGTGTACATTTTTTAATTGGGGGGGGGGTGTAACTGTTGGAGATTGTGTACAAAATGGAAATTTCTGGCTACACTTCTGAGACCCAGGACAACATTAAACGAACACTGCATGTGCTACATCATGCTGCCCGGTCGAGGACCCCTTTCCTGCTACTAAGCTTAGACGCCGAGAAGGCCTTCGACCGGGTAGCATGGTCATTCCTGGGGGAAGTACTGTTGAAAATAGGGTTCTCGGATCCCTTTATTAAGATTATTAATAATATCTACACTTCGCCTAGGGCATATATAAAAGTAAATGGGGAGATTTTGGCTCCCTTTACTCTGAGGAGGGGTACGAGGCAGGGCTGCCCTTTGTTGCCGCTGCTTTTCGCTCTCTATCTGGAGCCCCTGGCACAGGCATTATAGTAGTGTCAGGAAATAAAGGGACTGGAATTAGAAGGGTAAAATCATAAATTAGCATTATATGCAGATGACTTGCTGGTTTATTTAACTGAACCAGAAACTGCCCTAACCCCACTATGGGAGACTCTGAAGAATTTTGGGTCACTTACAGGTTACAAAATAAACCCGGATAAAACAGAAGTACTACAGCTCAATTATCACCCCACAGAGATGATAAAGAGGAACTTCCCATTCAGGTGGAATCTCCAGAAGTTAAAATACTTGGGAGTGCACCTGACGCCTTGCAGTATGCATCTGTTCCAGGTTAACTACACTCCATTATTGGAGAACCTGAAAGGAGACCTGGAAGGGTGGTCCCTGATCCCGATACCACTGACCCAGAGAATCGAAGCAGTTCGGATGGTACTGCTCCCATGGTTCCTTTACCTGGCGCAGACACTACCCATAGTGCTACCAAAAGAGTTTTACAGAGATTTAAATTGAAGAATTTCCAGGTTCATATGGGGAATGCAGAGACCTAGAATTCGATTTTCATTTCTCCACTTGCCTAAGAAAAGGGGGGGCTTGGCTCTCCCAGATTTAAGGTTGTATCATCAGGTGGCTTAACTGAGGACAGTGACATATTGGTGTCACAGTAAATATGTAGCAAGATGGAAGGCAATAGAGGTTAGGGAGGAGGACCTCCTTCAATCCAATAGAATACTATTATCCCAACAAAACGTGTGGTTGCAGAGGGGAGGTTCCAACACATACACGGCCAGCACCATCAGCCTATGGAAGGACTTCCTGTCCATGGCTAACTTAACAAGATGGAGGTCCCTTCTTGGATCCATCCCTTACCTAGATTCTTTTCAACCCGCACGTTTGGACACTGGTTTCAGAGGATGGGAAAGAGTGGGATTACATTTGGTGATACATTTTATAAGGGGGGGGTGCTTTCTCTCCTTAGCAGAATTGATGGACAAATATGGCCTGCGACTACAGGATAAATTTAGATACTTACAGGTCAGAAATTATATTGCCTCCCTTTCCCAGGACCTGTGGTGCAGCGACACGTTGCCCTCAGTAATACCCATTCTGGTGACAATTGTGGAGGGGAAGGCCAACTTGGGGCATATAATATCGTACCTTTATAAAGCTATGCAAACCCTGCAGGGAGACACCCTCGAAGGGACCAGGATGTCCTGGGAGACAGATTTGGGGATTCAGATTCTGGGGGAGACATGGGAGAGACACTTGAACCTGATTCACTGGGGGACAGAAGCCATAAGCTGGAAAGAGTTTTCATGGAAGGTTACACTTAGATATTTCAGAACCCCTAAAATTCAAGCAAAATATCAACCCCGTAAGACATCCGCCTGCTGGCAGAAATATGGCCACAACCAAGCGGGACTGGCCCACATTACGTGGCACTGCCCTGGGTTACAACAATATTTCCAGGCTCTACAGAATGAATTGAGGACTATTTTTAACCAGACATTGAATATAACACCAGGGTTATTCTTTCTCTCAGAGTGCCCCCCGGGGTGTAGGGACCCGAATACCAAGAAACTTGTAAGAATATGTATCCTAGCAGCTCAAAAAGCCATAACAAGGAAATGGCTGACTCGGGAACCAGTAATAATAATTCAATGGCAAGATATGATGATATCCATATATAGAATGGAAGCAATAACAGCTTTAGTGAATAAGAAACAGGCAAAGTTTGAAATAATATGGAGACGCTGGGTATTGTATATATCTTTATTAAGACATGATTTTACCCCTTAGGGTTCACCAGGGATTTCTATAATCTACTTATTTCCAAACCAATGTAATGGCTATCTGTTCATTCATATAGACTTGCTCATTAAACTTCTGTACCCATGCTTGTAAGAATTGCTAAGGAACCTCAGAGACCGATAGCTGTAATTGTATAGAAAAGACAAACTTGCTGAGAACTTTGTAAATAGTATATGTCATTGTCCAAAGTTATTGTCAAGTGTTGGTTGAAAAAAGAAAGGAAAAGAAAAACTTTTTGTTTAAAATAAACAAAGTTTAAAAAAAAAAGCTGTCAAGAACATGCATCATAGCCACTTGCTACCTATCGGCCAAGTCATAATTGAGGCTGAACCTCCAGAAATTGAGCCCTCAGGGCCAGTGACTCATGCTGCTGCAAGAAAGAGACAGGGTCAGCCTACCCCAGTGGTCACAGATTTAAGGTTTCCTCCGCAGCAGGCCCAGAATGATAGTGACTGTCAGTCCACTTCTGACGAAAGTGAGTGCGACTATGCCTATTACCCCTCTTATGAACTGAGTCAGCTGTTTTGAGGTAACCCCATGATTAATTGTGGGGATGAAGCTGGGCCTTCTGGACTGCCTAACCACCCAGCTTTGTTCTTGGAGCCAATGCTCCCTGAAAGTGAAGTGCAAAGTATCACGTCTGAGGATGCTGAGTCTTTGTGTATTGTGGAACTGTATGATCTGCCTGAAGGAGAGGCTGATGGTATGAGTCTTTCTGGTGACATGCCAGAACTTGAGAAACACTAACAGAGTGCTGAAAACCCCCCTTCAGTGCCAGAGTATCTTCAAAATGAGCCACGTGTTGTAGAAACAGAGACTACAGAGCAAGGGGCTGACAGTGCTCCAAGTTTGGAGATTCCTATCCAGGCAGAGGCACCCCTCACAAGTGATGAAAGTTCCAGGACCAGTGTTGAGAGTACAGAGACTGTGGTTGTTTCCCCCAGAAGGACTGGCCGAGTACTACACATTTCAGATATGTGAATGATTCATTCATATATCTGAATGTGTAGAGGTAGGTTGCACTCCATTGGCTCACGCTAGAACCAATGGGCATGCAAGCCTCACCGAGGTGTCAGTCGGGCGGGTGGTGGGGCGACAGGCGGTGGCGCTGCCACCCGCCAGCTGACCGGGGGAGCGGGGTGGTGGGCCTCAGTGGCAGGTGGGGAGGGGTACCCAGACCACCAGGGTCATAGGACGGTTTCTGTTACACGGATGCCCACAATCGGGCAGCATTCGGTCCACTGGACCACCAGGAATTTTGGATGGGGGGGGGAGTTTATTATAATGATGCCCGTGATTGGGCACATAGCGGTCCACTGGACCATATTGGACAAGGAAGTCATTTTTAATACAACACATGCCCTTGATTGGGCTACGGAGGCGTGGTCGCAATGGCTGCTGCCTGGCAGGCGCCAGGTGCAAGTATCGATCAGGATCACTACATGCAAATGGAATGCAATGAATATAATGACATGCAAATGGCCCCATGTGCACCGTACATAAATTATGGCCCCATTTGCATGTCCCCTTTTCAGTATCGCAGGTGCTGTGAATGGCTCAATGGCATTTGCGCTAGTGCATCTCCATGCTCCACTCTGGCCACTTGCCATGCACAGTGGGGGTGGCCAGGGTGCGATATTCAAAGCTGCTGAGCCATAGCGCAGCTCCGTTGAATATCGCCCAGGCCACACCCCTGTGCAACCAAGTTGAGCTGCGCCCAGGCTTGCACCACAGCCTGGTGCAGTTTGAATATCCAGGCCCTAGTGTTCCATCATGTTATGACTGGTTACAATACATGGGAGGTTTTGCTTTTAAGAAAATAACTAGTTGCTTGGCAGTAGTTAGTTGCCCTGTTTAAACAACTACAGAATCTGTAAAGTATGAGGAACCACCAGAGACAGCTTGCTGCTTAAACTTTGATGAAACTGCACAAGCATTTAGGAACATGTGCAACACTCACATGCAGGAACGTATGCTTCACCACGTGGCTTTCTATAGTCTATAGGTGCCACCTACTGTTACTTCATTATGTTACATTTCTTCCTTTTTTTAAGTTCAGTTCAGTTTTTTTAAACTTTATTAGTTTTCATATAACATAAAAAAAACAGTATCCATTATCCTCATATAGGTACAGTACATGCATACAATTGATACTGCAGATAGTAACATTTGATATACAAAATAAGGTAACCATATACTCAGTTCAGTTTTTTACCAAAATCAACAGTTGACAAAAAAAGAAAAATAATTACTGTTGTTTGTAACCGCACAATTAGAACCAGAGGTTACTGGCACATAGCCCTGTTGGGACCTGGTCTTTACCATCAGTCTATGCTGCAGTCTTCTTACTTTTTTGTCTCAAGTATAATCTTGATATCTTCTCGGAACTTTGATCTCTTTGCCACATCTTGTAGTTCTGACTATCTTTCCTGGTGTTTGCTCCGGCTGTATATTTTCCAGGTGAATCTCAGGTAGCTCAGCAGGTATGGATACCTAAGGTTGCTCATTGCTCTCCAGATGTTCATCTGGTATGGTTGGGCTTGACACTTCAAAGGAATCGGGTATCATCACAGGGAATATTTCCTCCTGTGTCTTCCTTATGTTTCTGGTTTCTTCTGTACATTTTACCATCAGGTCTATGTACAATATATGATCTGGGAGAATCATGATTGGTCACAACATCTGCAGGTTGCCACTTCTCCTCATGCCTAATCCATACTGTACATAGGTCTCCCTTCCGAATGACTGGCAATTCCTGTGCATGACTATGATGGTAGTACTTTGAATAAACGGTCTTGATTTCAGCTTGTCTTTCATATCAATCTTGTGCTCAGATTTTAAAGGCAATGTTGATGCTAGCAACTTAGATTTTAACCTGCGCCCCACAAGTAACTGTGCTGGAAAAAATCCAGTTCCTTCCATAGGTGTGTTCATGTATTCTAACAGCACAAGACAGGGCTCTCTGTCATTTTCTTGTGCTTTTTTCAGTAAGTTTTTTTACTGTTTGTGCAGTCCTTTCTGCTTGTCCATTGGACTGCGGGAATCCCAGACTAGATGTGGGGTGTTTAAATTCCCAGCTATCCGCAAACATTCTGAACTTCGAACTAGAAAACTGTGGACCATTATCTGACATGACCACATCTGGCATGCCATGTCTTGCACACAATGACTTCATGGCCCTAATAACTGTCTTGCTTGTAGACTCACTGAGTTTATTTATTTCTGGGTATTTGGAGTAATAGTCCACACAGAGAAGATATTCGGTTCCATTGAACTGAAAGAGGTTAGATCCTATTTTAGCCCAAGGTCTGTCAGGTATGTCATGGGGCAACAAAGGTTCTTTATTATTATTGTCTCTATCTACATTGCAAACAGCGCATTGTGAAATTGTATCTTCAATCTGTTTTGACATCCCCTACCAGTATAGAATATCTCGTGCTTTCTGTTTACACTTTATAATGCCAAGGTGGGCTTCATGTATTTTCTGGAGCATCTGTTTCCTTATTTGTTGTGGAACTATCAGTTTTGGTCCTTTGAACAGTAGCTTGTCAAAGTACGTGATTTCCCCATGAAAAGTCCAATTGTTTCTGATTTCTAGGGGTACTTTGTCCCTTTCTGCATACCATCCATTTAGCACAACTGCTTTAAGCTGCTGTAGTGTCATGTCTTTATCTGTGGCTGACTGGAACACTTGTAGTTTCTCTGCTAAAATGGGTAGCTGAATAGTAAGCATATTGACTTCCAGCTCTTCATCTAGCAAGTCTTCCATCTCCTCTCTAAGATAAGTTTTGCTTAATACAGCTGCAACATGCATTTCTTTCCCAGGCTTGTAATTTACTTGTAGACTGTACCTTTGCAGCCACATAAGCATCCTTTGCAGTCTTGACAGTGCTTGGATAAGAGGTTTCCTACATATAGCCTTCAATGGGTGATAATCAGACTCCACCTGCACTTGTTTCCCATATAAATATTGATGGAATTTCTAACATCTGTAGATAATCGCTAGGAGTTCTTTTTCAATTTGGATGAATCTCTTCTGGCAGTCAGTGAGGACTCTGGAACCATACGCTATTGGCTTCTTGTCTTGCAATGTCACTGCTCCCACGCCTTCTGAGCTGGCATCCACAGACCGCGTCACTGGTTTAGTTGCATCATAGAACTTGAGAACAGGTGCATGAGTTACCAGATTCTTAAGCTCTTTAAAGCTATTTTTCTGCTGTTTTTGCCAGTGCCAATGGACCTTGTTCTCTAGCAATTTTCTTAGTGGTGCACTTACTTCAGACAGATTGGGAATGAATTTAGCTAAATACCAGATTATACCCATGAACCTTATCAGAGCTGGTTTGTCTTCTGGCTCTGACATCTGTTGAATAGCTCTCACTTTCTCTGGGTCTGGCTTTAACCCTTCACTGCTCAGAACTAATCTATGTAGCTTATTTTAGTCGTTCTGATTTTTCACTTCTTTTTTGTTCAGCTTCAAATTTATACTTCTGGCTCTCTTCAGTAGTTGAATCAGTCTCTGATCATGTTGCTTCACATTTTCACCCCATACGAGTATATCATCAGTGATGTTCACTACTCCTCCTAGGCCGTCAAGCATCTGTGCTATAATTTTCTGAAATGCCTCAGGTGCTATCGAGATGCCAAATGGAAATCTCTTGAATCTCTATCTCCCAAATGGTGTATTAAATGTACACAATCTGGAGCTGTCTTCAAGTTGTATTTGCCAGAATCCTTAGTTTGCATCCAGTACTGAGAATACCTTAGCACTTGGCATTTCCAGCTACTACTTCTTCCACTGTTCGCAGTGGGTAGTGCTCTCTTTTTATTGCACAGTTTAAATCTTTTGGATTGATAAAGATCTTGAGTGTATCAGGCTTTACTACTGTTACCACGCTATCAATCCAGTTTGTAGGCTCAGTTTGTTTTGCAATGATGTCTAATTTTTCCATTCTTTCAAGTTCAGCTTTGCATCTATCCTTCAGTGCTACTGGCACTTTCCTGGGTGGGTGCACAACAGGTTTAACAGTGGGGTCTATCTGGATATGATGCAATACTGGTATGCATCCTAGACCTGTTAACAAGTCTTCATAGCTATCCAATATGTCTCTTCCTCTGTTATCTGCAGTAACGATCCTTTTCAGCACGCCTAACTAAAAAGCATGTTGCACAACCCAATATTGCTGGTGCTTCTTGAAAATTTACTTGGAACTTGATGTCATATTTCTGGCCTTTATATTCACATGTGAGCTTTTTTTGCCCTCTTGGAATCCGATGGCATCCTGAGTAAGTAATTAGTTTGTACCTGGACTTGCTCAAGTTATCATCTTTCAGATTCACATCTTAACTATTCATGCTGATATAACATTACAATCTGCTCCAGTATCAAGCCTGAATTGAACTGCCTTGTTATTTACTTCAAATATTTCTGTCCAGTCTGTTTTGTCCTCAGTAACATTTTTAACATTAACTGCTTCAATTTGCAGTGTACTCTCATCTCTGCCTTTTTCTACCTGGATTGTTCCAATAAACATTTCTGCTTCAGCCTCTTCCTTGTCTTACACATGTTTTTCCTAGGCTGAGTCTGAGAATGTGTTCTACACATTTTTGTAAGGTGGTTTCTCTTGTGGCAGGCTTTACACATATGTCCAAAGGCAGGACATTTTTGTCTTTCATGTTTGTACCCACAACTGCCACATTTGATTTCATCTTCTGTGTTTTCTTTTGTTTTTCTTGAATTGCTCATTTTGAATTTATTGTAGTCTGGTGTCACTTTCTTTAGTTTGTGGACTTGCAGTTCTACTTCATCATTAAACACTTTCATTTGGCTGTGACTAAAATCACTTGCATGGCATATATCAACTGCTTTTTGCAATGTGAGGTCCGCTTGTCTAAGAAATATGCTCCTAACTTGATCATCTTTAATGCCACACACAATTCTGTCCCCACACACGATTCTATCCCTTCTAAGTGATTAGGTTAGCTGCCTGAACTCACAGCTACTGACCTTGTTTTTAAGATCAGTCACATATGCATTTATTGTTTCCGATGGCCCCATGTGCTCTGGTAAAGAACGTGTCTAATATATGGCATATTCTTTCTCGGCTCACAATACTGTTGAAACTTTGTTTTTAACACTGCTATCTTGTCTCTGTCCTCTGCATTAGTAAATTAAAAAATTGCTAAATACCCTTATCGCTTCTTCTCCACCTGCATATAAAAACATGGCGCACTGTACCTTTTCAGACTTCTCTGCTATTCCACTTGCCATCATGAACAGCTTGAACTTCTGTATCCACGTTCTCTAATTTTCTGCCAAATTGCCTTCTTGTCACAAACTGATCAGAGGTTTAAGCTGCTCTGTTTCTTTCCTTCTTTCTGCAGATTTTTCTTCACTTCTTGCACCATGTAAAGTGTGCTTAAACTCTTTTATTAAACTGCACAAGCATTTAGAAACATGTGCAACACTCACATGCAGGAACATGTGGTTCACCACATGGCTTTCTGTAGTCTATAGGTACCACCTACTGTTACTTCATTATACTACAGAACCCATTTCTTAATATTATAGAAACAAATTAACTGTTATAGGTAGCAGAGAATTCACTGATTTCAGCACTGTAGCTGTTCGAGTTATTTTTTTCCTTTTAGCAATGTAGCAGTTGTTTAACTGTTACTGAATATATTATTTCTGCTTGTTTGTATTTTATAATGAATGCATATCTAATTTCTGATGATTTATTTGTGTTGTACTGTATGTTAAAGAAAAATTCAATAAACCTGAGTAAGAAAAAAAAAGAAAAGTATGAGCAACTGTGTTGCAACCTGTAGCCAGGTCAAAGAATGTGACACTGGTAAGTAGGCCTTATCCATATTAGAGAGAATAAAGTCAGTGAGTATTAAAAGGGAGGTGGCGGTTGAGTGACCAACTTGAAACCTAGACTGGTAGTTGGAAAAGAAACATTGCTTGGAGTAAGAGTTTGTTAGCTGTTTAGTAACCCAACCAGTTTCTCCAGGATTTTGGAATGAGTAGAGAGTTGGGAGATTGCGTGGTATTTAGCAGGAGAAGTTTATGGGGTCACTCTTGAGAGGGGGAGTCACAATAGTGGGTTTCCAGAGCAAGGGGAGTATTTCACAGGAAAGTGAGTAGTTATAAATGTGGGTCAGTGGGGCAGCAACGTCATGGGCTGACAATTTTAGGAATCTTCAGGGAAGGCCATCAGATCCAAAGTGAGAGTGTGGCTTAGTGCATGTTAGCATGTGTGAAGCATGTGCTGCTGGGTTTGGGATGGGGTGGGGCAATCTCCAGGGGCCCTTCCACAAATTGGGTATTTAGGGCATTGGCAATGGCAAGAGGGTTGGTGACCTCATATGTGGTGCATCTGAGGTTAGTACTGACTGAGTCATTGCAAGAGGGCTGGAGTGAATTATTTAACTACATTCCAGAATTTGGAGAGGGGTGGCAAATTGCTAATAAATCTGGGGTGTAAATATGTGGCATTGGCTTTTCTGATAATTCTGGTACAGAGGCTCCCTGTACTAGACTCCAACAGGCAATTGAAGGTTCAGACAGAAAATCTGGCATGGAGGAATTCCATAATGAATAAACAGTGATCAATTTGGGTGGGGACTTAGACAATCTGATTATTACAGACATAGTAAGTGATGCAGTGTTTACTGAGGAGGTCAGAGAGAGTATTGGCAGCCACAGTACAGTACAAGGAGAGTATAAGAGACAATCAATAATGGAGTCGTCTGGGCTGACTTTCGGTGTGCACATCAACATGGTTGCAGACTGAACCGAGAGCTGCACAACACAGCAGAACTAAATCTACCTAAATCTGCAGACGTCTCGACTCACCCATCACTAAAAAGACCGGAGACTGTTCAACATGGCAGCTAGACACAGAACTAAGGAGAAATTGGGCAAACAGGTGGCTAAACAGCAAAAAAAGCTGCTAGATTACACACAACCTACCCAGGCCCCGGCAACCACGGCTTTGCACCATGCGGGCCCCGAACCAGAGGGAATTGCTAACTCCGACTGTACGATAACATTGAAGCAACTCTGTGTCACCTTGCAGAAAATAAGTGCTACACTAGAACGACTAGAAGCAAGAGCAATGGAAGATCATCAATGGCTGGAAACCCTGACCCAGAAAACAGACCACATTGAAACAAGACTTACAGACTGTTCCACCACAGTGGATGTACCCAACTCAGCCCTACTAGACCTTCACTAGTGGGAACAGCAATTAGAGAGGAGGATGGAAGAGCTAGGAAACAGAAATAGGTTGAATAACATCCGCATACACGATCTACCAGAGGGAACTGAAACCCCGCCGATACCAGCATTTATAGAGTCCTTTTTGAGGGAAATACTTAACTGGCCAACAAACAAAAAGAACAGTGCAGACACCAACTGTATTCTGTTATGAAGGTTATTGAGTAAAGTCAAAATTGCTATTGCTATTGTTCCCAGAATGGTGGGATGTGAGGTAATTATATAGTTTAGCCAGCAGAGGGTGCTCTGCAGAGGGAGACCAGAATAACAGGATGGAACAGGGAGACTTTTAGAGGTTACACAGACCTGGAAGTAGCAGTCTGAAGTAGACCTGTATGTGTTGTTCAAGAAAGCCAAGTCCTGTTCATTCTACTGAGAGTGTGTTTCTTTCTAAGCGCAATAACCCTATACTTTTCAGAGGTACACGCTCACATTTCTTTCCAGATGTCTGTGCTGCATCCAAGGCCAGGTGGTGGTGATTCATGGCTCTGAACAACCAGGTACAAGAGTTCAGGGGTAGATTTACTCTGCCCTTTCTCTGCAAAGCACAGGTCCTGCTATGAAACACTAGATATATTTTTTAATTTTAAATGGACTAGTTGCTAATTTTCATTAAAGACCACTGAGTAAGCAATATGCTACAACAGGGTGTGGGTTTTCATTTGTGAACTGCAGGCCCAGCTGAGTGGTGAGACATGAGGCACTTGCACTGAGTGCCTTCAACATCCTGGAAGTGTGGTTTACAAATAGAAACCCACACTCTGAAGTATCGTACTGAACTCAAAAAATGGGTTATAAGCAAGGAATAAAAAAAGATGCATTCACTGTGTTCATTTTTTGTCTTTTCTTTTTTTGAAAATAGCAAAAACCTGAAAATGAATAGTCCCCAAGCTGTCATTGTTTAGACCACTTTTTTTAGTTGCAGAGGGAACACTGAAGATGGACTTTGAGTCTTGGACACCCCCAACACCTGCAAGCACAACCACCACCATTACTTACTACCCCTCCACCAACCCATACACCCTTTACTATCTTTTTAAATATTCAGTTTAGCTCTGCTAAAATCTATGTACTTTTACTTTAAAGTCATGCATGTTTTTAAAATAAAGCCAGTTTGGTAAGTTAGGGTGTGAGTTTACAGATCCACGAAAGCAAGACTAAAAATTTAGAAACCAGTACGGGAAGGTTGTTTGTTCCAGGGTTAGTGAGCAGGACTATAGAAATGAAATTATTTAATATTTATTTATTTGAAAACTGGTAACTGGGAGCGGCACATTGAGCCAAGGCTTGTTTCCAGGTGTGACCCAGAGAAGGGGGATGAAGGATAAACTGCAGTGCAACACATAACAGACAGTCAACAACTGACAAAATAGGTTGGTACAAAATTAGTTACCTTACAAAAATAGTAGGCCCAAAGAATAAAGTGCGATCACAGCTCAATAAGGAACACCTATACAAGTGCAATAAAATGGTGGCAGCAATACACAGGGTGCAAGACAATGTTGACAGCAAGCAAAAGACCTGAAGGGCAAGTTATTACCTGGCCTTGTGTAATGGAGGGAGGACAGATGTCGTATGGAAGTGAAGCCAGAAGGCAGGTAGTGGGGACCCAGCCAGCTGTCTTACCAAAGACAATAGAGGCATGGGCAGGTGAGGTGAAAGCAGCCATGACTCTAGCCACATTGCAGCTAGCTTGACCACTCCCATTTGATGGAGCTTACTTGAGGTAAAATACTTATATCTTTCCAGTCCAGCAGGCTTGCTCCTTCCAATCTTGCCAGGGAGGAACTGTAGCTGGGAAATATTTGCAGTCAGTTGTGACTAGACCTGTTACTTAGCCTTTGTGAAATAGGAGTCTGAAAGAAAGGAAGGCACTCCCCGGGGTGGAGGGTAAGAGTTGTAGGTGATTGTTTCTGGATGGCATAGGTTTACTACCACCCACCCCAAACGCATAACTTCCTTTATAGCAGGGGCTCTGACATCACTTCCCCAAAACTGCTAACAACATACACCTGTTCATATCCTTAAAGGCACAACACACTGAATAGGGGGTAGAGACACTCTCAAGCTTGCACACACTAAAACAAGAACAAAAAGCAAAAATGAATCTGTAACAGGAAGAGACACAGACATGTGGGGAGTGGTGCAATGCACTGGCTGTGGAGCAGCAGTCTTCCGGGAGACATTCTGGAGACTGCATTGCTGTCCTATTTGCAGGCACCTCTCTGGTCTGAGGGAGGAGGTTGTTCGTCTCTATGCTGACCTGGCAAGGATTCAGGAAACCTGCTCCCTCACCCAGGGACCACCCAGGCCACCGCCATTACCTCAGAGGTTGCCAAGAAAGAGGAGTGGTTGGACCACGGTGGGCTCAGGGAGGGTGAAGGTGGTGGTACAGAAGCGCATCCCTCCAATTGTGCCTCTCCACAATTCATTCACCACTCTGGCAAAGCATGGTTCCTCTATGGAGGCACCTGCAGTGGAGACCAAGGAGGATGCTGGGAACCTCCACAATGGAGACCCACAGGAGGGTGGCCCAGGACCCCTCAGAGGAAGGAAACAACTCCTGGTGGGGGACTCAATTGTTAGGGGGGTAGAACTGGGGGAGGGAGGAGAAAGGGAGGTAAGGTGCCTGCCCGGTGCCAAGGCTTAGAGGGACAGGAAACAGGAATCCTCAGGATCGTGGGAGCAGTGGCAAGGGGGGTGGGAGCTGGATGTCATTATCCACCTAGGGATGGATGACCTGGCTGAGAATGGGATCAGAGCAGTGCAACAGGAGTTTGTGGAGTTGGGGAGGGGCCATAGACAAGTAGCATACACAGTAGCTTTCTCTGAAGTACTACCTGTCTATGGCATGGATAAGGCTAGGGCACTCCACACCATGGGATTCAATGACTGGTTGAAAAGCTGGTGCAGAGCTCAGGGATTTGGCTTCACTGGGGACTGGAGCTCCACCTGGAGGGATGTAGGCTTATACAGGTGCGATGGTCTGCATCTACCCTGGAGGGGAACCAGGATCCTAGGTGATATGTTTAAATGCTTCAGTGGCAAGCATTTAAACTAGCCAAGGTGGGGGGGAGGCACTAAAGAGGAGAAGGGAAATCCTAGCCCCCCCCAAAATCAGGGTAATTAACGAGGTAAACACCAAGATAGAGCAGTCGATAGGGAGAAGAGCAGGGGTAAATGGAGAAAAAGACAAAGGCAGTAGGGACAGGGATGGGGCAAAAAGAAATAAAGCCATAAAAAAATGGAAGGTAATGAGTACCAATGCTCATAGTATAGGTAAAAAGCTCCCTGAAATGGTGGCTTTGATGGAAGAGGGATGCCTGGATATTGTGGCAGTCACAGAAACATGGTACACAGAGAACCATGACTGGGATGTCAACATACCAGGGTACACAATCTACAGGAGGGGCAGGGAGGGAAGAAGAGGAGGAGGAGTAGCTCTCTATGTAAGGGAAGGGATCAAAGCAACAGAGCTAAAGGGTAAACAGGGAGGAGAGGAGGCACTGTGGGTCACCCTGGAGACTGGAAATGGCTCTGCAATCCGCACAGGGGTTGTATACAGACCTCCATCTCAGGGGGAGGAAATGGACAAAGAAATGATAGAAGGCATCCTTGGGTAGGGTTACCACCTGTCCTGATTTTTGCAGGACAGTTCTGATTTGGGCAGATGTGTCCTGCAAAAAAAACATGAAAAATACTACATGTCCTGATTTTATAGCAGAAAAAATATTTTCTAACTTTCCACTAAATGTTACAGAAAACTACAATACCTTAACTAAAATACCTCAGAATGATAAGAAACAATAGAAGCAACTAAGAAACTACAATACCTAGCTTTAATTCTGATTATACAGAGAAAACAAGTCTGTTGCATTGGTTGCAGTTACGTACTGTCCTGCGAAAAATCATGCTTCAGTAAGAAATGTCCCATTTTGGACTTCTTAAAGGGTGGTAACCCTATCCTTGGGATGGCAGAGAAAGGGGAGATATTGCTGATGGGGGACCTGAATATGCCAGATGTTGACTGGAGCACCTTTGCTGCAGCCACATCCAAGAGCAGGGCCATTCTCGATGCCCTCCAGGGGGCATGCCTCAGACAGCTAGTTTTGGAACCCACTCAGGAGAGAGCAATCTTAGACCTGGTACTCTCAAATGGGGACGGAAAGAGGATCTCTGATCTTGAAATGGGTAGCCATCTAGGAACAAGCGACCACCAAACAGTGTGGCTCACAATAAACTTAGCTGTAGAGTCAAGCCACACAAAAGTGAAGGTACTGGACTTGAGTATGGCTGATTTTGTCAAAATGGGAGAGTGCCTCAGAAAAGCACTAGCAAACAGGCAAGAAGGTGGGGGTGGAGCAACAATGGGGAAACATCAAAACCATCATCACAGAGGCAACAAGCCTTTGTGTGAAGCAAATAAACAAATCAAAATGAAAGAAAAAAACACTATGGTTCTCAAAAGAAGTGGCAGGGAAAGTAAGGAAGAAAAAGATAGCATTCAGGAAGTATAAGAAAACACAGAAGGAGCAGGACAGAGAACTGTACCAGTTAAAACAGAAGGAAGAGGGTAAGGCAGTCAGAATAGCAAAGGCCCAAACCGAGGAAAAGATAGCCAACTCGGTTAAGAAGGGGGATAAAACCTTTTATAGGTACATTAGAGAGCCAAGAAACACTAAGGCAGGGATACTGAGGCTGAGCAAAGAGGAAGGCGGTTGGGCAGACAGCGACAGTGAAAAAGCAGGGATACTGAAAGAATACTTCTGCTCAGTATTCACAATGGAAAAGCAGGGGGAAATACCTAATCTGGTCAAAAGAAGCACTCTGGATAGGGGGATTGATATTAGTCCTTTCACAAAAGAAAGAGTTCTGAAAGAACTCTTAAAACTGAAGGTGGATAAAGCAATGGGGCCTGATGGGATTCACCCCAGAATTCTAAAAGAACTAAGGGAAGAACTAGTAACACCACTGACTACCCTTTTTAATAACTCATGGGAGGATGGTGTGGTACCTGAGGACTGGAGGAGGGTGGATGTGATTCCCCTTCACAAAAGTGGGAACAAGACAGAGGCAGGGAACTACAGACCTGTCAGTTTGACCTCAGTGGTAGGGAAAATGATGGAATAACTTCTGAAGGAAAGAATTGTTGAGTACATAGAGGCCAGTGGGGCACAGGACCAAAGGCAGCATGGATTTACAGTGGGAAGGTCGTGTCAGACAAATCTAATTGATTTCTTTGACTGGGTGACCAAAGCAGTAGACCAGGGAGGGGCTGTGGATGTGACCTACCTAGCCTTTAGCAAGGCATTTGACACAGTCCCACACAAAAGATTAATAAACAAATTAACCAGCCTGGGAGTGGGTCCCAAGGTGGTAGCCTGGGTAAAACACTGGTTGGACAACAGGACACAGCGGGTAATAGTAAATAGAGTCCACAGTGAAGAAAGGAGGGTTACTAGTGGGTACCACAGGGTTCAGTACTGGGGTCGTCCTTTTAATGTCTTTATAGTGACATTGCAGAGGGACTGAAGGAAAGTATGTCTCTTTGCAGATGACACAAAGATCTGCAACAGGGTTGATACACAAGGTGGGGTGGAAAGGATGAAAAGGACTTGGCAAGGTTGGAGGAATGGTCAAATGTATGGCAGCTTAGATTCAATGCAAAGAAGTGGAAGTAATGCACCTGGGAAACAAAACCCAGGGAAGAGTACTTAATGGGGTGAGATACTGACAACAACAAAATGGAAAGGGACCTGGGGTAGTCATATCAGACAACCTAAAGGTGGGCCAGCAATGTGAGAAGGCAGTAAGGAGGGTTGGGGATACTGGGATGCATAGGGAGAGGCATCACCAGTAGAAAACAGGAAGTTGTTGGCCCTCTGTACAGACAGTTTGTAAGACCATATCTGGAGTACTGTGTACAGTTCTGGAGACCCCATCTCTGCAAAGACAAAGACAGAGTGGAGGCTGTCCAGAGGGCAACCAAAATGATGCAGGGTCTGCATCAGAAGACATATGAAGAAAGACTAAAGGAACTAAAGATGTATAGCCTCGAGGAAAGGAGAGAGGGGGGGACATAATAGAAATGTTCAAATACCTCAAGGGAATCAACAAAGTCCAAGAGAGTAGCATCTTTCAGAAAAAGAGATGTGCAAAAACAAGGGGACACAATTTGAAGATAGAGGGCGGACGGCTCAGAGGTAATGTGAGAAAGTATTTCTTCACAGAGAGGATTGTGGATACATGGAACAGCCTTCCTGAGGAGGTCGTAGAGTCAAAAACAGTGGGGGAATTCAAGAATGTATGGGACAGACATAAGGCAATTCTAGTGTGGGGTAGGAGGAAGTAGGCTGTTGGTTAACTAGGATCTGCAGCTTATCCATTAGGTAGGGACATGGGCAGACTCGGTGGGCCAAGCGGTCCTTATCCGTTGTCAAATTCTATGTTTCTTTGTTAGGAAAGTATAGACACCGGTTCTGTTGCTGTGTAAGCCAGCGAGCAATTTGCAGTGGTGGCAGGGGGAGAGTTGGAAGCAGAGATCATAAAGAACAGTAATTAAACTTAACAAATTGAAACAATTATTTGAAATCAAAACTTTTAAACATGGTTACAGGGTGGTTGTACGTAGGGGTTTCGGCAGTCGGGATTAGTTAAAACATTGGAAGTATTTAGGGTTTAAAAAATGGCAACCATTGACATTCTGAAAAATTCTAAAAAGTGCACATTGATATCTTTCGGGAGCTGTGTCCAAGTTGGCTGCACTTATTTTTACCTGTGCATTAGACGTATGTAATAGCTAACAGCCAGTCAGAATGCATGAACTTCTCTAGCTATTTTATAACGTGTAAGCATATATCAGTATACTAATACTGCCCACTATATTGTTGGAAAGACTCTTTTTAAAAGACACTTTTTTAACATTTCCAGATTTGAGATTCATATACAAGCAATATGATTTTAAACTAAATAAAATATTATGGTTAAAAGTGCAGTGATGTGTATCAACATATGACAACTGTATTAATAGAATGTATCCATTTTGCTCGATCCCAAGGTTTCATTTTAAAATGAAGTTTCTAACCCTATCAGTTCTAAAATTAGTTCACTCTAAAGATAATTTATTTGAAAAGCTTGAAATTTGGAACCATTAGGTCTAGGAACTTAATCTTTTTTTGATGAAAGTTAAGAGTATGGTCAACAAGGCTGTTAAGTTAAACCTCAATCAACTGAAGGAAGGAACAAGCCGCTTGGCTTGCTGTGTCCATTTCATCCCTGGCTGGACTCCTTGTGGGTCAGTCATCCAGATATGGGAATTCATGGACTCCCCAGTTCCTTTTTAATATCCTAATTTTTTTTTTTTGGCATGAATTCTGCTGGATTGATAGCACCGGAAACTAAAGCCCTCTGTTAATCCACAACATGACAGTCACAGTGTATGCTTCCCCACCAGTGTGCCTCAACCCTGTCATGCAGGTACCGCCACGTAGGCGAGGGAGTAGTTCATACTCCATCCCCATTCAATACTTGTGAGAAGTAGGAGTACAGGTGCGCATGTAGTATGTAGGCATGGCAACAAGAATGCTAAAAACTAGGATCCAGGAGCATGTTTGAGCTATTATTAACAAAAACTATACCAATGCAATTGGGACCCGCTTTGAGGTGGCTCACCACTCAAATCCAGCAGGTCTGAAATTTACAGTGCTTGAATGTGTCCCACACCTTTTTAGAGGTGGTGATCGATTGAACTTATTATTAAAGAAAGAAAACAGTTGGATTTTGACCCTGGGGGCACTTAGCTCGAAGGGCATGAATGAAGAAATTGATTATAAACCATACCTAAAGGATACATAAAGTAAAGTAAAGATGTGGTATAAGACTATGTTTTAACTAGAGAAACATTAGTACCATTTCTAAGATTTAATCAATTATTTTTGTTCTGCCCTTCACAGACAGTAGAAGACAGCACCTGGCCTAACATTTGAACATTATTTAGCATGTCCTAGACTTCTGAATGATTGTGCTAATGTTTGTTCAAGGTTCTATTTGTTTCCCTTATTAATACTTAGATCAAGAATTTGAAATCAATATTTAAATTGTTACAGTACCTTCTTGTTATTATGGAATATCCTTAATCTTCTTTTCATCTGACTGCCTATAAGACTTAGCTTCCCAGATTCTAATAGCAATCTGTCCTGGCTCCTGTGAGTGCCAACACTAACATAGCCTCTATAGTTATACTTCATATAAATGTTGTCTCTATCCCTCTTTTACAACCCCCATGCTTCCTCATCAAGTATTACTGATATTTATTTATTTTTTGTTTACCGGGTAGGTGCACTAGCCACAATTGACTACTTTCAGGCACGACCTGGGAGAGTACACACAAGATAGCGAGACAGGTACATTGCATATGCAGTTGAAATACATGAGGATGAGACAGTCCTGAAGATAATACTGTACAAGCAAGTGACAATAACATCAAGTGGAACAGATCACATTGAGATAGCATAAGGTGCATAATGGGCAGACTAGGTGGGCCAAGCGGTCCTTATCTGCCATCAAATTCTATGTTTCTATGTGCATAACTGGCAGTACATATAGGGATAAACATTTAACCTGAGATATGATCTACCTAGCATAACAGAGGGAGGTAGGGATGGGAAGGTGGGCAAGATTGGGTAAGCAGTGGATATAGATACCAAGATGGGTAGTATGGCAGGCAAGAGTCAGGCAGCAGGGGGTGGCTGAAGCTAGGTGGGGTCAAAACAGGTGCAGGAATCCTGTGATAGGTGGTGATGCATCTCCTTTTTAAAAATTGGGTGGAAGCTGGCTTGCCTAAGGACTAGGGGGAGGGAGTTCCAGCTGGTTGGGGCAGCATGATGAAAGGCTCCAGTGCCTTTAAACATGAGGCACCTAGATACGCTAGGAAGGGATTTATTGGCCGAGCAAAGTTCGTAGGCAGCAGTCATCAGGGGTATAAGTACTGCCACAAGGGAGGAGGGGATTTAATTACAGATGACTGAGTCTATAAGGGTGCATACTGAGTACTGGCAACATGCAGAAGGGGAGAGCCATCCTAGGTCACTGTACAGGTGGCAATGGTGTTTGAGGTGATGGGAGGAGGAGGAGGAGGCATACCAATATATGTTGTTGTAGACGACATTCCATTTATGGAGTGTTGCTTTATGGGCATTAGCAAATGTGTAGACACCATATGTCGGGGCAGGGAGAAGGATACCTCTGGCAATTGCCAGTTTGGCTGCTGGTGTTAACATGTGACTCATTTTGTAAGCAATTCCTAGTTTGGAGTTAACTGCTTTGCAAGTATTTTCAATGTGCAGGTTGAAGTCGAGGGTTTGATCAAGGATGACTTCCAAGTATTTAAAAGATGTGGCACAGTCAATGAGCATCCCTCCTAGGTCATGTACCATAAGGGACTGCTTGCAGGCTCTAAGTTTGTGGGCAGAGCCAAACAGCATGGCTTGGGTTTTCTTTACATTAAGCACAAGTTTGTTGTTATTCAGCCATGTTTGTACCCTCTGGAAGTCCACGGGGAGAGTTGTGTTTAGTAAGTTGACATTGGCTGCACTGGAGTAGAGGACGAGGTCATCAGCGTATAGTATGGATGAGCAAGAGGAAAGAGCGTTACCTATGTTGTTGGTATAGATAGAGAAAAGCAGGCATCCCAGGATGGAGCCTTGGTGTACACCAATGTTGACAATGGTTTCATCCGAGAGTGAGGAGTTGAATTTAACCACTTGTGTTCTATTTGCCAGATAGCTGTTAAACCAGTTGACCACTTTGGGTGAGAAGTTGAGCTTATGTAGAGTGGAGATGAGCAGGGGGTGATCGACAAGATCAAAGGCCTTGGTAAGGTCAATAAAGACTGCTCCAGTGAGTAGGCCTGCATCCATGTTAGAGACCGTGTCAGAGGTGAATTTCAGAAGAGCAGTTGAGGTATTGTGGCCTTTCCTAAAGCCATGCTGAGTGTTAGAGAGAATGTTGTTCTTTGTGAGATAGTCAATGGTTTGATTAGCCACAAGCTTTTCCAGTATTTTGCTTAAAACTGAGAGGATGGCTATTGGCCTGTAATTGGCTATGCCTTTCTGGTCTCCTTTTTTAAAGATTGGTGTTACTCTAGCAACTTTCCAGAGGTTGGGGACAGCACTGAGATAGAGACAGTGTGAAGATTTTGGCCAGTGGAGAGGCAATCAGAGGTGCTGCTAGTTTCAGTAGGTGAGGTTCTAGGGCATCCGAGCCAGGACTGGTGCTATCCGATACTGTTTGTAGTAGTCTTTGGACCTCCGACCTCATGATTGCTTTAAAGTAGAAAGGTGAGGTAGCTGAGGAGTCAGCGGGGCAGGACGCTGGAGCTAAGGGTGTGCAGGCAGGCTGAGGGGCTGGTGGAGAGTTGAAAGGTAAGGTGTATTGGGACAGATCTGAGAACATCTGGTTGGAAACTTTAGCTATAGTGTTTGTATCGTTGCAGTGCACACCATTCAGGATCATGTCACCTTAGGTGGATGTCTGAGCAGCGCCCTGAAAAGTTTTGTGAGCATGAGGACTCTGTTTTTGACTAAGTGACTACAATTAAAGTAATCCAGAAACCAAAATGTTTTTTTTTTGGGGGGGGGGGAGTAAATGGTACCATGTAAAAACCAACATTAGGGGGGATAGAGAATGTTTATGATTTAAATGTAAGAGCATCAACTGAACCTCACATACTATCAAACTCTACAAATCAAAATATAAATAAATGACTATTACTGATTGAAAAATAATCTTTTGAAATAATACCTTGTGGGGTTAATATAAAGGAAATATTAATGTAAATGGAATATCACTATGCAATATAACAGATAAAATGAATACAAAAAGAGTAGATAGTTACTAATTTACATGTTTTACTTCCTACTGTGGGATAATCTCTCTACGAATTTAGTGATTAAAAGTGAATGCTTTGCACATCTAGAACTATTTAATTTGTTGTTTAAGTTCCTTTTAAGTTTGATTGTTACAAGCATGTACCATGTGACTGATGCTAATATAAAAGGGGTTCAAACCCTTACTATGACACACCCCTGAGGAAGACCTAACGGTCATAGTGCTTGGGCTGCTAACAGCATCTTAGTATCCTAGTTCTAATAAATTTGTGATTAAGACACTTTCGTCTGAGGTGTTTTCCTGCAAGTGCAGTCTCTTTTGGTTCCCATGCAATACATGGCCTCTCATGTAGGACTGCCAACAATGGTGCCAGTTGACGTGTAGGGGGCTTTGTGATGTGGACACTTTTCCACTGGGAACTGGACTGAGACCTTCACAACTCATTTCACATAGGCCACTGAACAAACCCCAGATAATGATTTTCTGCCACTGCCGATATGAACTGGATTAGCTGAGCCAGGTATCTATGTACAGGAGGACATGGACTCTCTGCTCTTTGAGGTGAGTTGCCAGCAGCACTAAAGCACCTGGTAAAGATATGTGTCACTCATACAAAGTCAGATGCAACTCTCTAAACTGGAAATGGCGTTGCCCCATGCATGCTGATAAGCACCTTTCATATCCAGGGACACTAGTCAGTCCTGAACCTTTAAAAATGGCAGAAGTGGCACAAGGGATACCATCCTGAATTTATTTTTTCTGCAGGGATGAATTCAGTTGACACAGGCTGAGAACAGGGCACATGCCCCCTGTAGTTTTGGGGACTAGGAAATACCTTGCGTTAAACTCCTTGCCTTTCTCAGAGTCTGAAACTCATTCCATTGCTTTGCATTGCTGTGTAACATCCCTACCAGTTCAAAAAACTTGTCTGTCTTTTTGCTGAATCAGTGGCATACATCATCAACCATGGAGAACAGCGTGTTGACAGTGAACCTAGGAGACAGGGAGTGGATGACGATGAGGAAGCCTGACGCACCTTACTTCTTCTCTATTACCTTGATTTTTAAATATAACTCCAAAGCCTTCTTATGACGTTTCCTAGTGGCTTGGTTAAAGCTTTGGTAAATGTTGCAGGCCTTTATGTTGTGAGGAAGGCCAACGCAGCAAATGCACATGTAGTGGCCCTCGTTCTTGCATGTCTTAAGATCACTGCATCAACAATAATGGAACAATGGTTCCTTTTCTTTTGATGGTGGCATAAAAGGATTACTTTTTAAAATAACAAATAAAGAAGTAAAAGTGTTAGCGATATTTGCAAAGGTCGACAGTGTTCTTCAGCAGCGGTAGACTGATGAGCGGTTGACAGCAGAAGAAAGAACTGAGGCATGATGGACCACCCACATTATATGGGTGGTGACAAGGCACATGGATATGAGTGGCCCCAACTAGCAAAATTTTCTGGTGGTCCTGATGCTAACCGCTTAACAGTTCTGTGCTGTTGCTCAGTGGAGGGAGATATCCTCGAAGATCAATAGTTACCACACAAAATGTAAAAATAAAAAAACAAGGCGCTGTGCCAGTGCATGAGCTGAAAACAAAACAAAAAGGTAATAAAAAATGCACACTGAAAATAGAAAATAGAGTTGCAATCAGCATTTCGACCGTAGGTCTTCTTCAGGAGTTTTGACCATAGGCCTTCAGGAATTATCTAAAACAGAAAAACTTTTCTTTTTTCTGTTTTAAATAATTCATGAAGAAGACTTATGGTAAAAATGTTGATTCTAACGCTATTTTCTATCTTCAAGATGCGTTTAAATAGTTACCATAGTCCTTATAAACAGGATGTCCCTACACAGCACATAGGTGCCTATTCACTAACGCGGGTGGGTGTACGCGTGAAAGACATGTATCCCCCTGCGCAGCTCTGCACCCTCAGGAGATCTGTACATCGGCTGTATTCCCGAACACCGGCCAATGTGCAGCTCCCATCCACGCCCCCCCCCAGTGCACAGGTTTTGGGGCGGCCAGGTGCAGAGCCGCAGACCCAGGCAGGTGGCCCATCAGCTGCCTGACTCAAGTCCCTTGGTGGATCTCCTGTGCCCCGTGGGGCACCATGTTGGCAGCCAGTGCATATCATGACAACAGCATGGGGTGGGGGTGTCCCCCAGAAGACCACCCCAGCCCACCCAGTGTGCCCCGATTGCCAGTGTGGCCTTAGTGGGGGGTCCGTGACATGCAGCAGCATCCCTGGGGGGGCATGTAACAGTTACACCTGCCTTCAGAAGGCATAGATGTCACCCCCCCATGCAATGCCCTCTGCACCTTCCTGAAAGGTGTGGAGTGCAGACACCCCCCCCCCACACGGAGCTGCACATTCAGTCAGGGGTTCGGGCATGTAGGGGGCATAATGGCACTGTGATTACCGCACAGGCATGTAGTGAGTGCCAGCAGGTGCGGACAGGTGCGGGGTGAGCTATGCACTGAGGTTACGCAGCATGTAGCCACTCCGCACCATTCATGAATAGAGCCCACAGTGTGTAAATTGGAGACAACTCCCTCCAAAAACCAGAAGCAAAATTAAGATATATTATTCTTCATAACTGCCACCTCTATTCCTTGAGATACTGCTATATCAGCCTCATGTGAAGCAGAGCCCATGGGACTACAAATAGGGTTGAAGCTATAAGGCCTATGAGTCAAGAGAACTCCCTGATAATCCACTACTGACCTGCCTGAAAGGACCCAACAAAGGTCATCTGCTCTGAGGCACATTCAGAGGGTAGGACAACCTTAGCAAAAGCAGAACCTAGTTCTGCCCCAATGAGCATGATGTTCCAAGACAGGGTCAGTATGGACTTGTCTAGATACAGGAGGAATCCCAGTTATTGAAATAAATGCACTGTGCTGCCTTGCACCTTCATAGCTGTCTCTTGAGAGTTGATTTTGATCAGCTGGTAATCCAGATCAGGATTCACCAATACCCCCTTTAGGTAGGCTGCCACCATCACCAGGCATTTGGTGAACGCTCTGAGAGCAGGGGAAGAGTCCAAATGGTAAGACTCTGTACAGGTACGTTTTGCTTCCCAGACTTAAACAAAGGAATTTCTGGTAGGAGGTTCTGACATGAAAATATTCATTCATCAGATTCAGGGAACAGAACCAATTCCCCACTTAGAGAGATAATATTATCTCGGTCAAACATATCATCTTGAACTTTGTTTTGCTCAGATATTTGTTCTGGCCTCTGAGATCCAAGATAGGCTGTCACCTTCCCAACATTTTTGGAACCAGGAAGTATCTGGAAAGAAATTGCTTTCCCTTATGGTCTCTAGAACCTCATCCATAGCTGCAATAAGTAGAAGTCTCTACATTTCCTTCCTCAACCAGATTAGCGCTAGGTCAGAAAGGGACCTATTCTGAACCATAAATTCCAAAGCAAGACCTTTCCTCAAAGTCTCGAGCATCCACTTGATTGTGATGATAGAAAGTCAGTTAAGATAAAAGTGGGAGATCTTGTCTCACACTAGAAGATCAGAGGGGACACTGTGGGTGGCTACTGAGATGTCAATTCTGTTGTCTTCCCAACTGTCCAGGGGCAATCATCATGGGGAACCAGAGGTCTTGCCATGTCCTTTTCCCTTGCCATGGTTGGTTCTTACCTGATGTTGTCTGGACCCCTGAGGGGTGGGTTAGGAACATAATAACTGATGTCCTTTCCCAACTTGGAAGCATAGCTATTTACCAGAATCCATAAGGTATGTAATGATCACCCTAGCTTCACAGGCATTTTGCAGGAAAGATTCAACATCAAGTCCAGAAAGGGTATTACCATTAAATGGAAAATTGCATACCCTCTGCTGCAGTTCCTGGGTCAAGTTAGTTCATTTCAGCCAGGCTTGCCTTTGGAGAACCACTCCAATGATCATATCTCAAGGTGCAGTGTCATTAACCTCCACTACTATCTGAAGCATCTGCTTAGTTTAATCCATGTCATACTGCACAGTTAGTTGAAAGGTCTCCTGAAGATCCTCGGGGGACTCACAACCATTGTCAGAAGGGCTAATAACAGGTTATGTTGGTGTTTGGTTGTGTAACCAGCTACATAACTTGGCAGAACATCAGTAAGTCTGGAATAGACTCTCTTTCCCAAATCATCCATCCTGTGACTGACTTGGTCAGGTGGATTGGTAGAAACTGGGGTCCTATACCTCTCAATGGCTGCTACTTGAACCAGGCCCTCAGATGCTGGTGGTGCTGTACAGTTAAAACAATCATAAAATTATAACATAAGCAGGAAGACATATAAAAACAGATAAATAACTCCTCTTTAGGAACAGCATATCTTCGTTTGACACTTTTGTCCAGAGAAGAGATCTAAACAGGTCTTCCATATCCTTTAAGCTAGGAACTGGAAAGCTTGAGTGGCAGGCAACTTAAGTTTACCTAAGGAGGTTCTGCCCAGAAGATCTGAAACTGAAGGTCTTTTTTCAGATTCTACGTCCTGAACATTGATGTCCAGATTTCTGACCATATGTCAGGTATGATGAGATGTCCCCTGGAGGGTAGATGAGAGAAGTGCTCCCTATATCATCAGTCCAGAAATATCTGTAGTGATGTCCAGTACAGACTCTGAAACCTCCTCAGAGTATGAATCCCAGTTAGCAGCATCACCCGGTGAACCAGAAACAACAGCCCCCAGTGTTGTTCAGGTGTCCCCACAGAAATTGAGGGAACCAGAGAAGTCTTCAGAGGCATACCTGCTAGCAAAACAGGCAGAGTTTGATTCCATGAAAGAAGACTGCAGTGAGGCCAGATTCTGCTGCCCCCACCCATGGTCAGTCACATTAAAATTATTAGGTTACCCCTTGCAGGTTAGAGGTACTGGGAACCAGGATGGAACTGCAACTGAGACTGTCAACAAAACCAAGGAGGAACCAGTACTGAGGAATGGGGCTAAGTGGTTCTGGCAATGGGAGCCATGAGGGATGAGACCTGAAACAGTCTTTGTTTGAGAAACATTTTGTAGCGATGAAGATCTTGGTTTGTGCCTAAGTTACTGGGATGAAGTCCTCTGTAGGACTAAGAACTGAGAACAGAGAGACACAGCCTGGGCAAAAGACCCAGAGCCAGATTCAGAGTCAGTGTCTAGTTATGGTTCGGTATTAGCCTTTGGCAAAGAGCTGGAGTCAAGGGATCATATAGTTGTAGAACTGGAGGGAACCTGGTGCTGCTCTTCAGCGTTGGTATCATTGTTCTGCCATCTAATCTGACTTAGAGGTTCTGGTCCTTGGAGGACTGGTACTGACTAGAAGTGGAGTGATCCGAAACAGATTGCTCCCATCAGTTTCTTTACCTGAACCGATGGTGGAGGACTTACTTTTGGGAGCTTCTTCAGTCTTTTTGTCCCAGATTTCCTTGGACTTTGTGGACATCTTCTTGAAGGTAGGACACTCTGATAAGTTGTTGGTGTGGTCTGGGCCCAGACACTTAAGGCATTCAGCATGGCCATCTGAAGATGCCATGGATTTGCTGCCCTTAGTGCATTTCTTAAACTTGGCTATAGGGTTCACCCATAGAAAGGCTATGACCAAGGACAGAACCATCAGGAAACTGTGCAACGCAATATAGATAGGGACAGTGAATGTCTATAAAAACTGTAAAATAAGGAGACAGTGCCAGAACCAAGCAAGAGCCATAGCAGAGTCAGAACTGAGATGCAGGGATGACTTGATTGAAAAATAGCAAACAACATGGAAGAGAACCAAGGACTCAAGAGTCACTGATTGTTTTGCTAGAAAGAAAGGATCTAAAGTTGGAGGGACTGCATGGGAGAGGTGGAGGCATGCAGGTAGTTGCAGTTTGAATCTAACTGAACGGTGTCACAAACCGCTCAGCAGGTCAGGCCCTCTGCTCCCACAGTGTCAGCCTCCGAGCACAGTATTGTGAACAGGTAACAGAACAGGGTAACCTTCCTGTCTGCATGTGGGTCCGAATCACCTTTGGTCTCAAGTTCAGGGGGATTCAAACTGTGAACCTTATACTAGCATACCCAAATGTACAGGCTCAGATAATCTGCTCTTTGGGGGATGCCAGATATCTTTTGCCTACGGGCACCTAACCAGGTATCCAAAATGAACCCTTAAAACACTATAAAAGACCTTAGGTATATTCTTACCTTTTCCCAGTTTGGTAACACCATAAAGCTTATGAACAGTTTTGTCAAACTTAACCCTCCATATGTCACATGCAAAAGAAAGAACTTCGAACACACACCCAGGCAGTCTTTTTAAATATTGATTTACTTAAAAATGGATACAAATATGTAAAATGAGAACACAGAACCATATATCACAAAGCATACAATCACTAAAAAGAACAAGGTTAAAGTACAAACATAAACTCCTACCACAATACAATTAGACTTTTCTATCTAATGTATTACCTTCTTACAGTGCGTATAGTTTGTTCTTGTTTCTAAGAGCCCACAAAGAAATGTGTCTAAAGATCAGACACAGAATAGCTTAAACTGTCTCTCATACACACTCCTTCCATGATGTCACCTAGCTCCTCCTTGTTAAATATAAAAAATGTACAAACAGGATGTCCTATCAGGAGGTATATTAAATAACGTGACATCAGCAAAAACTCATTTCCCAGTATGACTCCTTAATTTTGTGTGGTTTCCTGTTTCCAAGGACATCACAGGTTTTTAGAACTCTGCAGTTTGTCACCTAGCTGCGAGATAGCTAGATCCTGTCCTGTAATAAATCGCATATTTAGCTTCCTGACTTCAAAGCAGCACAGGTCATAAACAAGGCCATAAAATGCAATGTCTTGGAAGTTAATCACCTTACAAAGATCTGATGTTTAATATATATCCTGTCATTTTAACTGAAACCTGGGGGGTATCCCACAGGCTGTCTCATGAGAGACACTCACATACCACATTCTATATACAAATATCATAGAGCAATCATAACCAGCTGGCCAAGCATCACAAATCCTTCCCACCTAGACTGAATTTGGGGGCTCTATCCCCTGCATGGGAGGAGCTTCCCAAATCAGTTCGCTCCTCACAAAGATGTGAAATGCCATCGCTGTTCTGATTGGTCGCTCCAGCCCTATGTAAGATTGTCATGTCATACTCTTGTAAGCCAAGACTCCATCTTAACAATCTACCATTAATTTTTCCGATTTGTGTCAGCCAAACCGGGGGTTGTAGTCAGTTTGTACCACAAAATGCTGCCCATATAAGTATGGCTGTAACTTCTTTAGGGCCCACACTATGGCAAGACACTCTTTTTCCACAGTAGAGTAAGCCTGCTCCCTGGGAAGTAACTTTTTACTCAGGTATACTACAGGGTGATCTTTCCCCTGGTTGGATGTCTTACTCAGTGCTGCCCCAATACCCACATCTGAGATGTTAGTCTGAACTATAAAGTGTCCGCTATAGTCAGGACTTGTCAATACAGGAGCACTGCACAGTGCCTCCTTCAGTCTGGGAAAGGCTTTTTCACAGGCTGGTTCCCAGATAATTTTCTTAGGCATCCTTTTCTTTACCAGGTTAGATAGGGGAGCAGTCAGGGCACTGTAATTGGGTACAAATTTCCTATAGTACCCTGCTGTCCCGAGGAAATTCCTGACCTGCTTCTGCATTTCTGGTCTGGGCCACGCCTTGATCACCTCTATTTTTACTTGGTTAGGATGGAACTGTCCCTGGCCTACAACATGCCCGAGGTATGCCACTTCCCCCATGGCCACCTGGCACTTCTCAGCTTTGACAGTGAGCTTAGCCCTCTGTATCCTGCTCAGCACTTCCCTAAGGTGGGACAGGTGTTCCTCCCAGCTGGCACTAAAGATGGCAATGTCATCCAGGTACGTTACGGCGTACTCCTCAGCACCATTTAACACCTGGTTCACCAACCTTTGGAAAGTGGCCGGGGTGTTCTTCATTCCAAAAGGCATTACTTTAAATTTGAATAAGCCTATTGGAGTGATGAAGGCCAACCTCTCCCTAGCTCTGTCAGTTAACTCGACCTGCCAATACCCCTTTGTCAGGTCAATAGTCGTAAGGTAGGTCGCCCCTCCCAACTTGTCCAGGAGTTTGTCTGTCCAGGGCATCAGGTGGGTGTCTGACTTCATGACTGCATTCAGTCCATGATAGTCCACACAGAAACAAGTACAGCCATCTGGCTTGGGCATAAGGACTACGGGTGAGGCCCAGGGGCTGTGGGATCTCTGGATTACCCCTAAATCCAGCATTTCCTCCACCTCCCTCCTAACGTCCTTTTGGACAGCCTCTGACACCCGATATGCTGTCTGCCGTATGGGCGTCTGTGTCCCTCTCTCCACATCGTGCATCGCTAAGGGGGTTAGTCCAGGCTTGGCGCTAAACAGTGGGGTAAAGTCTGCTAAAACCTCTCTTACTTCCTGGATCTTGTCTGGGGCCAACTGGGGTGACAGTTTAACTGCCTCCACAGCGGACTCCCACTTGCTTTCTTCCAGCAAGTCCAGAAGGGAGTCTCCTTCGTCCGTCCCCTCCCCAGGACTACATACTGCAGACACCATGTCAGCACTATTAGCATATGGCTTCATCATGTTGACATGATAGATCCTTTCTGTCTGTCTTCTGTCAGGTAACTCTATGATATAGTTCACATCACTTACCTTCCTAACTACTTTGTATGGTCCAGCCCACTCAACTTGCAGCTTGTCTTTCTGGACTGGAATAAGGACCATGACTTCCTGACCCACTGTGTATGGGCGAGCTTTGGTTCTGCGGTCATACCACACTTTTTGTTTCTGTTGGGCAGCTGCCAGCCTGTTCTGAGCTGTCCCCATAAGCTTCTTCAGCCTTTCCCTAAACCTAAGGATGTAATCCACTATGAAGTTCCCTGGGTGGCGTGCTTGCCTTCCCAGTCCTCCCAGATCAAGTCTAGGGGCCCACGTACCCAGCGCCCATATAAGAGCTTGAAGGGGGAAAATCCTGTTGACTCTTGGGGCACCTCCCTGTATGCAAACAACAGGTGGGGAAGGGATTTCTCCCAGTAACTCCCATGCTGTTCAGCAAACGCTCGGAGCATTGACTTCAGGGTACCATTAAATCTTTCCACAAGCCCATTGGCTTGTGGGTGATACGGTGTCGTGCATCTCTGCACCACCCCACATTTCTCCCACAAACATTTCATCAGGTCCGACATGAAGGAACCCCCTCGATCCGTGATAACCTCCTGTGGAAACCCAACACGGGAGAAAATCCCAAGTAAGGCATCTGCCACTTTGTCTGTCCTCAGTGAGGATAGGGTGACTGCTTCGGGGTACCAGGTGGCATAATCCACCACAGTCAGGATGAATCTCTTCCCTGAGGAGCTGGGGGTATTTAAAAGCCCCACAATATCCATTCCCACCCTGTGGAATGGCTCCTCCAACATAGGCAATGGAATCAGGGCGGCTTGGGTTTTCTTCCCTGCCTTCCCTATTTCTTGACACCGGTGACAAGACCTACAATACTCCTTCACCTGATGGGTGAAGTTGGGCCAATAGAAATTCTGGGCCAACCACTTCGTAGTGCACGTGATCCCCAGATGACCAGACAAAGGAATATCGTGTGCAATCTTGAGCAACTGCTCACGATACCCCTGGGGAATGACAAGCTGCCTGCCTATCACCCCTCCCTCTGTCTGCACAGCCTGAGTACACATCAGTCCATTTTCCAAATAAACCTTATGTTTATCATCACCTCCCTGTGCACCATCAGAGTCTGCCCAACCCTCAGCTTCTCTAGGCTAGGGTCACTTTTCTGAGCAGCTGCAAACTCCTTACACATTCCCAAGGTATGGGACAGGTCCCCTTCAGTCTCTAAACTAGGGTCCCTAGCACTAGTGTCAGGGCACTCAGGATCACTGTCATCCCTAACCCTCCTTCTTTGGAGTAACCCTCTGTAGTTGTGTGGTTAACTACTACTGGGGAAATTTCTACCCCCTTTTCATTAGTCGCCCCATCAGGAGACACAGGCTAGGGAACCAGCCTCCCAGTGGTTTCCACAGTGGCTTCTGTGGGGTCCAGGGAACTACAATTTTCCCTTGCTGCTTGGCTATGGGTAACTGCACACAACATCCCCTGTTTAAGATTGTTGCCAAGGACGACGTCAACTGCTAATGTTTCAGTTACAGCCACCTGTTTTACAGTTCCCCCTGTTTCACCCCAGTCTAGGAGAACACTAGCAAGGGGCAATGTTTTCTCCTCACCAGTACGTCTTGTACAGTGACATATTTTTTCGGTATAAGCTGACCAGGCTCTACCAGATCCCCTTTTACCAATGTCAGGGATGCCTCTGTGTCCCTTAACCCTTGAGTCTGTACACCATTCACCATGACTGGGTGCATGTGTTCCCTCATGTTCACAGGCATGCTTCCAGGGACACACAAACAACCCACTTCCTTTCTAGCCCCCTGTTGCTTATTGCTCGCCCTTTTGGGACACTGTCTGGCAATATGCCCAGTTTCTTTACAAAACCAACATTCATTTTTTTCAGAGAAATCTTTTCTTTGAAACCTGGGGCTAACTGGTTTCAGTGGAGGCAGTGAGGGTTTTAGCTGCCCTGAAGGTGCACTTTTCCCTTTCTGCACTGCCATGCCTGCCCCATTCACTCTCAGAGCAGGTCTGCTCTTGGCATAGTGGTCCAAGAGTTCAGCAGCCTCTTGCAGTGTTTTGGGATCTTGGTCCTCCAGCCAGGTTTTCAGCTCTGCTGGGCATGCCCCAAAAAACTGATCTAACAATATTGCATTTTCAATTTTATCTACAGAGTTTGCTTCAATTCCCTCCCATCAATATTTTAAAAACTGAAATTGTTTCGTAGCTAGCTCCTCATAACTTATTGCAGGGCTTCTCCTGAACTTATGTAATTTAGCTCTGTATGCTTCAGCAGTTAAATCAAACTTTTTTAACAGTACAGCTATAAGTTTGCTGTAATCATTACTGTCCTCATTGTCCATTTGACCCAATACATCCTGAGCTTTCCCGGTAAGTAGCAGGGATAGCTGGAAGCTCCAGGACTCTCTAGGAATTTTAGCCGAATACAAACTTTTTCAAAGGAATTTAAAAAGGCATCCATATCCTCCCCCTCTTTAAATTCAGCTATCAATTTTTTATTCAATTTGTAACCCAGTCCTGTAGTTCCAGTTAAACCCAAGCCACTTACCTGTTCTGGTGCGGGTGGTTGGAGTCATAGCTTTTCCAGTTCATGTCGCCTCTGGTGCTCATGCTCCTCACAGTCTGCCTCTCGCTGTTCATGGTCTGCCTCTTGCCGTTCTTGCTCCCTCTTCTCCTTTGCAGCTCACTGGTGCTTACACTCTTCATGGTCAGCCTCCCACTGTTCCCGGTCAGCATCTCGCTGTTCTCACTGGAACTCCAGCTCCATTCTGTGCAACTCAATCTGCAGCCTGAGTGCTTCTGGCTCTAGAATGCTGGTGACCTTCCCCTGCTCCTGTGGCCCTTCACTGGCACTGGCCCTGCTGTCATCCTCACTGGATCTGGACACTGCACTGGCTGCTGGCCCCTCCATGCTCAAGGTCTGGTCTTTTACAGTCACAGTCAATGAATTGAAGCTCTGGGTATCTGCTGCCATCAGGGCATCCACGAGGTTCTGCTCGGTGGCTCTCACCTCGTACAGGACTCCTCTGTCCTTGCACAACTGCCTCAAGTAGTCTACACTGTGCCCACTGTAGTTGGAAGCCATCTTCTTTCCTAACTATAACTTGCACTTTAGAAAAAAATAAAACAGGTAGGAACTTGACTGTAAGCCAAATTATATAGTTCTGTTTCCTTTTTTTTTTTTAAAAATAAATCACTGCAGGCAGGATGGGGATCCTCCCAGGCCAGGGTGTCGGGTGAGTAAGTAGGGTGACAGTGCCGAGGTCGAGCGAGGGCATAAATAGAAATAGAAAAAAAAAAGATTTGCAACTGCTACTGTTTAAATTTTGAACTGACAAGCATGATGCCGGGTCCTAGGTGCGAGCTGCAGAGCTGGAGAAAAGACTGGACCTTGTAGTGGAGAACTCAGCGGCTGCTGTCAGATAGTTAGAAACACAGAAACACAGAAATTGATGGCAGATAAAGACCATTAGGCCCATCCAGTCTGCCCATTTTCCCTTCCTACTGCAAAAGCCGCCAACCCTACTTGATGTCTGGCTTTACCCTGTTATTTCCTATTGCTAGGGTTCCCCTTTGTCTATCCTATGCATTTTTGAATTCCCCTACTGTATTTGCCCCCGCCACCTCTGCTGGGAGGCTATTCCATGCATCCATCACCCTTTCTGTGAAGAAGTACTTCCTCATGTTATCCCTCAGTCTACCTCCTTCCTATCTCATATCATGCCCCCTTGTTCTTGAACATCTCTTTTTCTGAAAGATGCTACCCTTCTGTACCTTGTTTATGCCCTTTAGATATTTATAGGTTTCTATCATATCTTCCCTCTCTCCCCTCTTCTCCAGGGTATACATATTGAGTTCCTCCAGTCACTTCACCTATAACGTTTGGTGCAGGTCCTGCACCACTTTTGTTGCCCTTCTCTGAACCACCTCCACTGTCTTTGTCCTTCAGAGATGTGGCCTCCAGAACTGGACACAGTACTCCAAATGAGGCCTCACCAATGTTTTGTACAGTGGCATCACCACCTCCTTTCTCCTGCTGGTAATTCCTCCATGTGTGCACTCCAGCATCTCACTGGCTCGCCCCACAGCCATGGCACATTCTTTGGCCACCTTTAGGTCATTCTATATGATTGCCCCCAAATCCCTTTCCAGTTTAGTGACCGACAGTATCTCCCCTCCATCATGTAATTCTCCCCTGGGTTACTGTGCCCCAAATGCATGATTTTGCACTTCTTCACATTGAATCTCAGCTGCCACACCCTGGATCATTCTTCCAGTTTACCTAGGTCCCTCTTCATTTTATCCACCCCTCGTGGAGTGTCTACCCTGTTGCAGATCTTAGTGTCTCTGTCAGCACCATCTCCTCTAGCCCCTCTGCAATGTCACTTATGAAGATATTAAACAAGACTGACCTCAGACCGGATCCCTGTGGCACCCGCTGGTCACCCTCATTTCCACAGATTGAGCTCCATTTACCACCGCTCTCTGTCTTCTATCCCTCAACCAATTTCTAACCTAGTTTACCACCTTGTGACCCATTCCCAGGCAGCCCAGCTTGTTTACAAGTTTTCTGTGTGGAACAGTGTCAAAGGCCTTGCTGAAATCTAGGCAGGCCATATACACTGCTCCCCCTTGATCCACCACCCTGGTCACCCAGATTCATTTAACATGACCTTCTCACCATGAATCCATGCTGCCTCGGATCAAGGCTGGATTCAAAGTGCTCCACAGTCCGTAATTTTGCCCACTACCAAGGTGAGGCTGACTGGTCTATAGTTTCCAACCTCCTCCCTGCTCCCACTTTTGTGAAGAGGGACTACATCTAACCTCCTACAGTCCTCTGGAACTACTCCTCAAGTGATTTACTGAACAGGGCTGTCAGTGGCACTGCCAGCACCTACCATAGTTCTTTTAATATTCTAGGATGTATTCCATCTGGTCCCAATGTCTTGTCCACCTTCAGATTTGAGAGTTCCTTTAGGACTCTATCTTCTTTAAATGGACTGGTGTCCACCCACCTCCCCCATTTTTGTTCCCATTGCCTAACTGTGGTCCCTTACCTTCTCCTTCTTCTGTAAATACTGAACAAAAATGCTTGTTCAGTATCGATGCCTTATCCAGGTCCCCTTCTACACATTCCCCTTCTTCCTCTCTAAGCCTTACAATCCCACCCCTGGTTTTTCTCCTTTCACTAATGTACCTATAAAAGGTCTTATCCCCTTTCTTTAACTCCTGTGCTATTTTTTCCTCTGTTTGTGCCTTTGTGCTCCTGACTACTTTCTCTGCCTTCCTCTGCTTATCCAGATACTCTACCCTGTCCTCCTCCTTCTGTGTTTCCTTGTATTTCCTGAAAGCCAACTTTTTTGCTGTTACCTTTTCAGCCACCACAATGGTTCCATTTAGATGTGCCCACTGATCCTCAGCTCCCCCACGTCATCCTTTCTTGCTAGGGCTTTCTTGAGACAACCCCCACCTTTGCAAAGTCCACTTCTTTGAAATTCAGGACCCTCACCTTTGTGTGACTGGACTCTGCCACTGTTCTCATATTGAAGCACACTGTGCAATGATCACTGGACCCCAGATATCCGCCCACCTTGACTTCATCAATTCTGTCCCCGTTGGAAAGTACTAGGTCCAAAATCATACCCCACTAGGTCCAAAATTGTACTCCACCAGCATGGCACACTGGAAGGGACTGCTTTATTTATTTTTTGTTCTTTTTTGTTTTTAATTTGATCAAAACCATAATCATACTAGTAGTACTAAGACTGAGAGAGGAAGTGGACAAGCCTAGACACACACAAGGAGAAAGAGCTGTTTTTAAATTTTGTGTGTTTTTTTTTAGTTTAGTATTGAGTGAGAGCATACAGAGCAGGAGAGCAATCAAGCAGTGTGACATCTGATTGCGTGTCAGTGGTTTCTTCAATGACAGGCAAGGTTTCAATGAGTGTCAGGGATTTCTTCAATGACAGCACTGTTTCACTGACTGTTTCACAGAAGTTAACTGGAGCACCTTTGCTGCAGCTGCATCCAAGAGCTGGGTCATTCTCGATGCCCTACAGGGGACATGCCTCAGACAGCTAGTGTTGGAACCCACTCAGGAGGGAGCAATATTAGACCTGGTACTCTCAAACAGGGATGCAGAGAGGATCTCAAATTTAGAAGTGGGTAGCCATCTGGGAACAAGTGACCACCAAATAGTGTGGTTCACGATAAACACAGTCGTAGAGTCAAGCCATATAAAAGTGAGAATACTGAACTTTAGGAGGGCTGACTTTGTCCAAATGGGAGAGTGTCTCAGAAAAGCACTAGCAAATGGGCAAGAAGGAGGGGTGGAGGAACAATGGGGAAACATCAAAACTGCCATCAAGAGGCAACAAGCCTGTGTGTGAAGCAAATAAACAAATCAAAACGAAGGGAAAAAACACTATGGTAGAGGTGGTGGGGAAGGTTCAGGAGAAAAAGATAGCATTCAGGAAGCATAAGGAAACACAGAAGAAGCAGGACAGAGAACTGTACTAGTTAAAGCAGAAGGAATCGGGGAAGGCAGTCAGAATAGCAAAGGCCCAAACCGAGGACAAGATAGTCAACTCAGTTAAGGGGGGGGTAAAACCTTTTATAGGTACATTAAGGAGCCAAGAAAGACCAAGGCAGGGATAGTGAGGCTTTATAAAGGGAGGGTGGGTGGGCAGAGGGTGACAGTGAAAATGTGGGGATACTGAACAAATATTTCTGCTCAGTATTCACAAAAGAAGAGGAGGGGGAGGTACATAATCCAATCAATAGAAGCACTCTGGATAGGGGGGTTAATACCAGTCCATTCACAGAAGAAAGGGTTCTAAAAGAACTCCTAAAACTGAAGGTGGACAAAGCAATGGGCCCTGATGGGATTCACCCCAGAATTCTAAAAGAACTAAGGGGAGAACTAGTGACACCACTGACTACCCTTTTTAACAAATCATGGGAGAATTGTGTGGTACCTAAGAACTGGAGGAGGGATGTGATTCCCCTTCACACAAGTGGGAACAAAGCAGAAGCAGGAAACTACAGACCTGTTAGTTTGACATCAGTGGTAGGGAAAATGATGGAATCATTTCTGAAAGAAAAAAATTGTTGAGTACCTAGAGGCCAGCAGGGCACAGGGCCCAAGGCAGCATGGATTCACAGTAGGAAGGTCATGTCACACAAATCTAATAGATTTCTTTGATTGGGTGACCAAAGTAGCATATCAGGGAGGGGCTGTGGACATGGCCTACCTAGACTTTAGCAAGGCATTTGACACAGTCCCACACAAAAGATTAATAAACAAATTAGCCAGCCTAGGAGTAGGTACCAGGGTGGTAGCCTGGGTTAAAAAATCAGCTGGACAAAAGGACACAGAGGGTAATAGTAAACAGAGTCCACTCTGAAGAAGGGGGGATTACTAGTGGGGTACCACAGGGTTCAGTACTGGGTCTGGTTCTTTTTAATGTCTTTATATTCAAACGGGTTATTAACTAGATCAGTTCATTTAAATAAAATATCTGTAGGAAAATCTCAAAATAAATATGAGGATCGGACTTTGATTCATCAAGCTGCTAGTTTTTGGAATCTTCTCCCAGTAAATGTAAGAGAAATTACAAATCATTCTTCATTTATTCATACTATAATGGAGTTAAATACTCATATTTGTGATTATTGAACATTTCTTGTAATTCGTGGAAACTGTTGAGTTTTTCTTTTAGAATAATTTATAAGGATTTATTTTAGTTTTTATTTTGTTGTCTTTAATGTTTTGTTTATTTTTAATATGGAACCTTTTGTATGTGTTAGATAGGAACTTACACAGGTCTGTCTTGTAAACTGGATTTTGTCCAAATGACATGTATTACCTGTATAAAAATAAAATTCTACCTACCTACCTTATAAGTTACATTGTGGAGGGACTGGAAGGAAAGGTATGCCTCTTTGCAGATGACACAAAGATCTGCAACAGGGATGTCTGTAGAGTCTTGCAACCCCAGGGCACTGGCCCTGAGATGGGGTCCAGGGGTGAAACCCCTGTTGGGGGGTCAGGGGACAATGCCTCCCAGAAGCTATTGAGGTTTTACTTACTGTAAAGGTGAAAATCTGGGCTCTCCTGAGCCCTCAAGCGTTACAAATAGGAATCTGAACAATGGGTAGTGTACTCCTTTTATGAAAGTGGAAAGTTTAAAAACACTTCACATAGGATGGGCTATTGGGCTGAGCTGCATATGTTAACATTCACATTCTCCTCCTGTGTTTGGAGCTAGATATACAGTATGTACACACTGATAGTGATCCAGAACGTGAATAATTGATAATAGTAGTGTAGTATGATTATTGTGGGCTGTGCACAGGTCAAGGCCCATGGATTCATAATGAATGAGACTGTGATTCTGTGTGACTTTTATAGGCACATATCACTGCATAGGACTAGGGACATGACAATACAGGTTGCTCATGCATTCCTTATGACTGGTGGGACATGAACCTTCCATGAAATGCGTTGTACAGTCGGTCAAGTTAATAATGAAATAAAAACTTATGAATTACACTTCTGAGTCTCTATATGCTTGTGTCTAGTGTATTGGTGAAACAAACCTAAACTTGTTGCACAGATGTCATAAAAGAAAAATTTAGAGGGGTGCCACTGGCCTGGAGTGAGATTGCAGGCCAGAAGTAGAACATGGCATGCCAAGGTATTCTGTATGAATGAAATTGTGCTTATATGTTATGCAATATAATTATGCACATAACACTGCATAGGACTAGGGGGAGACAATAGAGGTTGGTCCTGCTTTGTTTTATGACTGGTTGAGGATGTTACTCCCTTGAAATTCTGTGTCAAATAGGTCATGGCAATACTGAAATATAAAGGTATGAGGTAAATCTGGTTGATCCTGCCTTTCCAAACCAAACTTGTGGCACAGATTTTTGAAGGGGACACCACTGGTCTGGAGTGAGTTTACGGACCAGGAGGGGAAACCAAACAAACAGGTCATGTCTAGGGTTTCATCATGATTCATGAATGAGTCTGTGATAAAATGCATCTTCTTATTATTGGTACATATTACCCTGATGTGATATAACTGGTACAGATACAGATTGACATGATGGAGAGAGAGTATAAATTTTGTTCAGTAGTGGATCATTGGATGGCAATACTGTTAATGGGTCAGTTAGTGTCATCTCTTTGACATTGTTGCAAAACTGTCTATAATGGTATCAACAGAGACTTGACATTAATGTCTCTTGCTCAATTGTCATAATTGCTAAGGCATCACGCATCTCCTGGTTCATTGCTGAATGAAGCCAAGTCTGAAGATGCCTTAGAACACTAAATACACATTCACATAAACAACTTGTGACAGGGATAGTCTTTGCAACTTTGACTAATTTTTTAAGGGAAGGAAACATTAGAATATCTAGTTTGTTATAAACACTGTCATATCTTTCATCTCATTTTGAAAGTGTTTCACAAAGTTCTTAGCAACAACAACTTCTTCATGTGAAATGTCAATTCTGTAATGATCAACTACATGCTTCAGAGATGCAAAGTTTAGAAAATTTGATGACGAAGGTGAACAAGCCTGAATGTCAGTTAATATTTCTTTGTTTACAGTAGAAAATCTTCAATCAAGCTCTGCAATCATTCTGTCCAAGCAAGGACACCACAGTTTGGATCTGAAACTTTCTTCATTATGGGTCACTTCACATGATCCAGAGGCTGTTTCAACAAATAAATCCTGAAACCTGGGATTTGTTTTGCACCTGCAATGTTCTGAAACCTGCAAAATTGATATATCAAGTCTCTCACAAAACTGACATGCTTTATTGTATACATGATTGGCGGATGACTCATTTCGCGTGGCTGACAGAGTTGTGGTGATAGCCTCAACAGCTGTTACAGCAGTTGACAAATCAAGGGATTCTTTCTGCAGGAGATTTGTTTTGTTTGATTTATTAGGAATAACCATTGAGCAAGAGCTCTTTTACAATGGTGACCTGTTATGCACAAAAATTACAAATATCGTTTCATACATACAAAATTACAAAAAATAGACAAACATCATTAATTAAAATGTTTACAAACATCAACATTCAATAGCAAATGATTCCTTAAAACATGTGTTGTCAAGGGTTTAATCAAAGGTACCCTGAAATGCCTGGGTAAGGCATTCCAAGATTTGGAACCTGATAGCTAAAGCACTGATGGGACTTTTTGGAAAAATTCTTTGGTATTTCCATTTGTAAAGAGTCAGAATTCTTCAGCAATGGATCCAATTCCCTTAAAATAAGCCTATTACTCAAGTACGTCCGGATCAATCCCAACTTTGCCTTATACGCAAAAAGGCTTGATATGTATGTCTCTTCTTGTAGACAACGATGTCCAATTTAACATTTTATACAAATCACAGTGATGTACAGATACTGAGCACTTCAAAATCAGTCTGGCCAACAACTTATTACACAAAACACCTAATTTGGATAACCTATCCTGTGACACCCCACAATATAGTACATCTCCATTATCAAATAGTGGCAGTACTTGTACCTGAATAACATATTTCATGGTTTCCTTGTCCAAACAATTTTGGTTTCTAAACATACAGCGCACTCTTTTCCCTACCTGTCCTATCAAATGATCCACATGTGTGTTTCTTACTCCCAATGGATCCAGCCCAAACCCTAAATATTTATAGGATTTGACCATCTCCAGAGATACACCTGAGAAATCAATTATATCTAACTTAACATCTAATTTTAGTTTGGCTGATGTGCCAGACAACATAATTTTAGTTTTTGAACTGTCCAATTTAAGTTTTAACTCTTGGAAGTATCTCTGCAGAGAGTCACAATTCAGTTGTAGGGTAGACTGAATCTCCACAATCGAATTATTTGAATAATACAAAATTGTATCGTTCGCATAAAGATAATAATAACTTTATTTAATAGAGCACCTTTCATAATATCAAGGCACTTCACAAATAACTCCATACAACATAATTAAAATCACATAGAATCAGGGAATGCCTTACTCCACAGGAATGTTTTCAGTGCCTACTTAAACAGGTAAGATGGTAATTTATAGTTTCTAGATGTTTTCCTATATTCTTTAGATAAATTAGAAAGAGGAGCAGCCCCATTACAGAGCCCTGAGGTACCCCCCTTACTACTTTTAAAGGAGTAGAGTCAATACCATTTACCCTGGTAAACTGATAACGGTCATTCAAATAGGAATGGAACCAAACTAAAGATTCCTTGCTCAGTCCTATATTAGATAGTAAAAACAACATGGACTGGTGGTCAATCGTGTTGAAGACCTTGGACAAATCTTTCAGTATTGCTCCCGTATATTGTTGGCAGTTTTTAGCCCTACCGATATTGTCCAAAACCCTCGACATGGAAACCACCATACCATGGACTTTTCGAAAACCAGATTGAAAATCATCAAATAAGTCTTGGCCATTTAGGTAATCAGTCAACTGATCCACTAAGATTTTTTTCAAGAACTTTATTTACTATAGAGAGCAGTGAAGTAGGTCTAAAATTGGAAAGTAATTAATCCTGGACTTCCCCCTTTAAATATAGGGGACATTCGAGAACATTTCCATGCTTGAGGTAAGACACCCAAAGTGAGGGACCTATTATATAAATAAGTAAAAGGACGTGCTATATTTGGAACCAAATACTTCAGCATTTTGGCAGATATGCCATCAGAGCCCACACTGCCACTTGCTTTAAGCCCCATTAGCCTATCTATCACGTCAGAGCATTCAATTTTCTTGAAGAAAAACAAGGGGGAACTATGACCACCTGGGATTATATCAGGAATCTGCAAAGAACCAGGAACATCCCCCCAAAAGTTACCAGCTTAGTTAAAAAAACAAATTAAATCTATCAGCATCATGTTTCCCATGGCAAAAGTTTCTTCTGATGCTAATTGAAAAGAAGATTTATGTTTAGAGATCCCATTTAATTCCTTAATAAAGGACCAAAACTTAGATGGATTTCCCTTTGCATCTGTTGTTTTTACTTTAAAATAATTTTATTTTTGCATTCCTAACCCCAGAAACATATTTGTTTCTTAAGTTCCTATAATGTTGGCAGTCAGGTATCAAACCTGACAGACGTGCAATTTCCCAAGCACCATTTTTTTCCCTTTTCAATTTTTGTAATAAAGAAGAAAACCAAGGAGCAGAATGGGCCTTCACTTTTTTAGATTTCAGGAGCATATGTCTGTCACAGACCTTTACAAATTTGTCCTGAAAATATTCCCACGCCAATTCTAAATCAGGAATCAGTTCCAGACTTTCCCAGTTGATTTCACCCAAATCTGCCATGAATTTGAGATAATCAAACTTTTTGAATGATAGGAAAGTTATGTATCTAACTAGTTCTCGCACTTCATTATGCCGTCTTAAACAATAAGTCATGTTATGATCACTAAACATATAAACATATCAAAAGTGGTACCGGATTAAACAACCCACTGGTTGTGCTCAGTAGTGTCTGAAACACAAATAGACAGGAAACTGTTGCCCAGCTTGCAAGCTTCTTTCATAATCCATGAGTGGTTGCATCAAACCCCACAGACAAACAACTTAAAAGTGCATCAAATGTTTTCAGCACAGCACTGATTGACCGCAGTTGGCAAGGCCATCTAGTATCCAAGAGCTGCACAAGTTCAGATGGTGTTAAGCCAAGGTCCCCCTGTGTATTCATAAACTGCTGATGTTGTTTCACCGAAACACTAAAAAAAGCATACAGAGACTCAAGAGTCTGGAAGAAGTCACATGCCCCTGTCAATTCTTTGCATGTATTGCAAAGCACGAGATTTTGTTCATGGGCATAACAATGCCATAAATTGCCTTATCATGAGACATTTGAAATCTTTCTTGAACTCCACTTATATATGACCGCTCATCAAAGAAACCCTATCGTAAGCCTGAACAACACAAAACAGTGTGTCAATTGCATATTTTTTCAAACAGTCTTCTAAAGCAGCAGTGATACTGACAGCATCGAATGTCTCCATTTTAGTAAACCCAAGAAATCTTTCCACTATCTGTCCCTCACTGTTTACACAGCACACACAGACTGCTAACTGTTCATATTTTTCACTATCTCTGGCTTCATCAGCCATGATTGAAAACATTTCTGCTGAGATTATCTCCTGAATAATGCATGCAAGTGTTTCTTTAGAACAGCTGCTAATTAGTTCGTTCATTGAATTTGGTGACATATCACTTGCATTATCTGGTGGTCTGTATTTTGCAAGAAAGGGGTCAAACTTTTTTATGAGATCTAGAAGTTTAAGAAAGTTTCCCTTGTTCATGCTGTCTGGGCTCTCATCATGTCCCCAAAATGCCAATCCCTGTTTACTCAAGTATATAATTATTTCCAGTGGTCCCTTCATGTGCTCTCTATGATCATGGATGTCTTTGTCACTTGCCCTGTTAATGACTTGTTCTATAGTGCCAGTTTTCTTTGTACGTTCAAATTCTGCCCAGCTGGTCATGCTACTCAAATGAACACCTGAAGAATCATGTTCCCTAAATGATTCAGTAGCTCTTTTCCAATTTGTGAATCCTTTGCCAAGTAGAGCATCTCCAAAATGACCTAGCATTTCTAGTGCTGAAAACTCTACAAGGGAAACAATACACTGCATTGGCTTGAACTGAGTATTCCAATCAACGAAATGTTTTAAACCAATCAGCTTGAAAAGACCATTTGCGTGCATTCATGTTTTTACCAAAACAAGTTGCTGGGGAAGTTATAATTCTGTAGCTGTACAGGTCCAGAATCACTATTGCCAAGGTCATTTGGTGATTTGCTATTTGTTGCATCAGGTGATTCTGCCATTGGTAATAGAACAATAGTTTCTACTATTTGCCCCACCTGTACCCCTTCTGTATGATGCTGGTTATCGCCTTGGCTATGACTGCTTCCTGAATCATGAAAGAATGCCACAGTGGAATGAGTTGACTGCTGTGCTGCTACATCTGTTACCATGATTACTTCTCCTCCTTGACATTCAGATAGAGATACTGGCTGCGGATCGTTACTCTTTCTGAAATAGTTTCTTATATTCATAATAAAGGCTACAGATATTTCCACCACCAAACACGGCACAGGAGCACAGCGCAGACGAACAGGACAGCGTATGCTAACTTTACACCATGCTACAGTACTATAATCAGATTAAACTGCGTACAAGCCAGAAAACCTAAAGTATGCTGAGTCAGGTAATGAACAAAGATGTCAGTTCAGCAGCTGATTGATTTTGTTGATTTGGCCACACAACAAAGGCAAGACAAAAAAAGCCTATAGTAGTCCTTAAAAGTGACTTTAAGTATGATTTTTTTAAACACACCTGCTGTCAGAGACTGTCTAGCTGATGAATAGCCATTGACCACACCCTGAGCACCACTGCCAAAGTACTGTCTGTCCGCCAGAATATTTTGTTTATTATATTTAAGAAACCAAGTTACTGCTTTTTACAGTTAAACAATACAAAAGAGACAGAAGGAAAAAAGGAGCACTGAAGTTGGTGCCACACACTGTTTTACTTGTATCTTGGGTGCCTATATTTCTGTTTAATTTGTGTGTTGTAAATTTTGGTAAAAATGCCCACTAGTTCCACACTAGCCCATAAAAAGGACTTTTTGGTAACAGTAGAGGCTGGTCTGGGCCCCTGGATTGTGTGGCCGCATGGATATATATTTCTTTCTCTTTTTAATATTTTGACAGAAAGTACAATATGATGGTCTGCGCCTCTGTGGTCACTTGTATTGTTTATTTGTTAATTTGTGACCCAAAACACCCACAGATACTTCCCACTATTACATGTCTACTAGTACCACACTAGCCCTTAAAATGACTTTTTCCAGAACAGTAGGACGGTCGGGGAATCCTCTGGACTGTGTGGTTAATACCTCTGGCTCCCATTAGCCCTGAAATGCCCACCACTGAGTCTGTACCCCAGAAGGTCTTAAAATGACTTTTTCTAGTAAAGTATGTCAATCTGGGACTCTGGACTGTGTGGCCTGCAGCCTGGCTGCCTGCTAACAAACTATATTATATATTTTTTATTTGTTTGCCAAAATACTCGCTATCAAACACTTGTAACAACTGGCCCTGAGATGCCAACCACAGTACCCCAGAAGGCCTTAAAAGGACTTTTTCTAGTAAAGTATGTCGATCTGGGACTCTGGACTGTGTGGCCTGGAGGCTGGAGCCTGTCTGCCTGTGTCTGCTGCCTGCTAGCCACCTATTTGACCTATATATTTCAGTTTCTATTAATCTTTAGTAAAATTGCTGCCCAGTCCAAGCCCAATATATCAACCAGGCAAACCTGAAACCACACTACCACTATCTAGCCCAGAAATGCCCTGTTGTCTAGACCAGCAGCGCACACACTATCCCTTAAATCTTAAAATGTTTTTTTTTTTTTTGTAGTGAACAGTAAAGTATTTTTGTCTGTTGATCTGGAGTGCCACTCAAAAAAAACAAACACGTCAGGTGAATGAATGAATCTGCAGTGGCCTGGCTGGCTGCCTGCTGCTAGCCTGTGTCTCTAGTTATATATTTTGGTTTTGTATCAAATAATTGCTCACTCACTACTACAATGCCACACATGACTACTAACCCTTAAAAGGGCTTTTTAACAACAATTTAATGGATTTCCTTGGAAAAAAAGACTTTTATTTCAGACTTGTTCCGTGTGATCTCCACGCTCAGACACACGTCTCCCATCCTCTCTGTATGACTGATGACTTGACTGTATGCGCATGTACCAGTCAGTTATGCAGTCACATGATAAGGCAGGCAGCGCTCACATGGTGGTGTAGCTGCTGGGACTCATGGGTGGTGTAGTTTGGGGGCTGGGCAGTATTGGGACACAACCACTCAGCCTGTCCTGATGCCTGACTGAGCTGTGAGCCACCCACAGGCGAGAGAAGATGGGACTGGGAGTCAGAGGATGAGAGTTGCTGGTTTCATTTTTTTTAATAAAAAAAAAAGATGGATGGATCCACCCTGTTGTGGCTGGGGCTCAACTTGGCACTGGCATTGGCATGGGAGGGAGCAGGGAAGACACATGGGATTGAGTCATCAGGACTCAGAGGATAGACTCGGAACTGGAGTAGGCTGGGTTGTCACAGAGGAGGGTTGAAAGGTTGATACACAAGGGGGGTGGAAAGGATGAGAAGGGGCTTGGCAAGGTTGGAGGACTGGTCAAAAGTGTGGCAGCTTAGATTCAATGCAAAGTAATGCACCTGGGAAACAAAAACCCAGGGGAAGAGTACACAATTGGGGGGGAGGAACCAACAGCAACAAAATGGAAGGGACCTAGGGGTAGTCATATCAGATGACGAAAGGTAAGCAAGCAATGTGAGAAGGCAGTAAGGAGGGCTGGGGATACTGGGATGTATAGGAAGAGGCATCACCAGTAGAAAACAGGAAGTTGTTACCCTCTGTACAGACAGTTGGGAGACCCATCTGGAGTACTGTGTGCAGTTCTGGAGACCCCATCTCCGCAAGGACATAGACAGGATGGAGGCAGTCCAGAAGAGGGCAACTAAAATGATGCAGGGTCTGCACCAGAAGCCATACAGAGAGAGAGACTAAAGGAGCTTAATATGTGTACCCTCGAGGGAAAGGAGGGAAAGGGGGGACATGATAGAAACTTTCAAGTACCTCAAAGGAATCAACAAAGTCCAGGAGGATAGCATCTTTCAGAACCACCCTCAGAGCACCCCTCTGGCTAAATGAGATCCTAGCACACATAAATAACAATACCAGCCTCACTGCATTTAAATTATTATTGATGCAGCATCTCACTGACGCTGGCACCTATGCCTGTAGGTAATCTGGGCCGACCACTCTACCTAGTATACAGTGGCTGGGGATGTTGTTTCCCTTCCCCATCTATATTATCGCCTTATCCATCATATTCTCCACCTCTCTGTACTCTGCTACTCAGCCTCTCTGTGGGGCCCCCAGGTCTCTCTCTCTGGATAATTAATCTGGTGCTCTCGCCCACATCTCCTCCGGGATTCCACCTCTTATGCTAATCAAATCCTCACCCCCCCCCCCATTTCCTGACACTTGCCTGTCTCTGGCTGCTATTTTCCTCTGCTGTTTAGTAAGTTCTTTGAATGCCTTCTGGGCCACATGGAAGATCCTCAATTATATTGTTTTTCACTGGTTTGAATTCCTCCTGCCACCTTTTATCTCCAACTGACTTGTTAATCCTGCACTTGAATTTTATAACCACATGTATAACTGAATTTTGTTGTCCCAAATGTAACCTTCATAATATGTTGACTGTGTACAGGTCATATTTTGTGATGTTTCTGCTGTAATGTTCATGTACCCTATTTTTGACGTGGAACCTTTAAAAAAAAGCATTTTGCTCAAAGGTTATTTTCTGAAGACTGAAATAAATAGAATAAATAAATCTTTCAGAAAAAGAGATGTTCAAGAACAAGGGGGAGCAATTTGAAGATAGAGGGGGATGGCTCAAGGGCAACATGAGGAAGTATTTTTTCATGGAGAGGGTGGTGGATGCATGAAACAGTCTTCCTGAGGAGGTCGTGGGGTCAAAAACAGTGGGGGAATTCCAGAATGCATGGGACAGACATAAGACAATTCTGGTGGGGGTAGGAGGAAGTAGGCTACTGATTAACTAGGATCTGCAGCTTATCTATTAGGTAGGGAAATGGGCAGCCTGGGTGGGCCAAGCGGTCCTTATCTGCCGTCAAAGTCTATGTTTCTATGTCAGTGGCTCTGTAGCTTCGGGAATGGGTGATTGAGGTTCAGCAAATATAAGAAGCTGGTCTGCAGTCAAGTTAATATCAAAATTTAAGGAATGCACTACCATCACACCTGATTGTGAGGTTTACAGGGTTTGGGCAACTTCGTGACTAGCAGCAATAAAAATGACAGTGATTCAAAAAACTGTCATTCCATTTGGCTTAGTAATATCTTATTTTTTAAGTGGAGCTGTGGTTACCTGAACTTCTTGGGGTATAGCTCCCTGACAGCGATACAGCGAACTATGTCGATGCCTACAACATCGACAGTTCGCTGTATTGGTGCACCAGAGACCTAGACATACTGTCTCTCGATCCTGCACCCCCTCCCTGAATCAACTCTGACTCAGAGTTGATTATATTTAGAATGATACCGGGAGTCCTTTGGGATTTATGTCAACCGCAACTTGCAGTTGACATAAATTCCGTCACTGTGATGCCAGTCAACGAAATTGTTGTTGAACCGGCATCATAGAGCCACTTCTTGGTAGCGATATATTAGACACTTTTAATGCATGGCTACCAACCAGTCAAAATACAGGATTTTCCCTATCCATTTTATGAGGGAACACCATGCATAACATAGCAACACAGTGTAACTGCCAGTGGAGGTAAGAAAAGGTCACTCCAGTGCTTTATCTTACCCTGGGGCATCGTCAGGGTGTGTAACAATTTAAACTCATCTGCCTCAGTGACTTTCTTGCACTTCTTCGATTCTCCAAGGGCCCCCTATTTTTGCATTGCATGCTTGTTTTTGGTGAACTCCTGAAGTTGGTACTGGTTTTTGTTCCAGACATGGTTCAACTTTTGTGTTTCCCTTAAACTGAAGCTTACACCATGCCATGGCACAGTTTCTGCCCGGATTTTATTACTTTGCAAGTTACGCACCTTGCCATGGTACGATTTATGTTCTGGATTTTATCAGTTTACAAGTAACGCACCATGCCATGGTACAGTTTCTGTTCTGGATTTTATCAGTTTGCAAGTAATGCATTATGCTGTGGCACAGTTTCTGCCCTGGATTTTATCGGTTTGCAAGTAATGCACCATGCCATGGTACAGTTTCTGTTCTGGATTTTATCAGTTTGCAAGTAATGCATTATGCTGTGGCACAGTTTCTGCCCTGGATTTTATCAGTTTGCAAGTAACGCACCATGCCATGGTACAGTTTCTGTTCTGGATTTCACCAGTTTGGAAGTAATTTATTTATTTTTATTCATTTTAGTCTTTGGTAACCGGGTAAGGACCACTAGGCACAAGTGCCTGTTTTCAGGGGTGACCTGGGAGCACTGGACAGTTAAGTGACTTGCTTAGAGTCACACAGTATGCAAGTGGAGGTTGTAAGAATCAAACTCAGGTCTGGTCTGCTGGATGTACCAAGCTCGTTCACGCCTTGTTCCTCTAACCTCTAGGCTAATGCTTCATGCCGTGGCACAGTTTCTGCCCTGGATTTTATCAGTTTGCAAGTAATGCACCATGCCATGGTACAGTTTCTGTTCTGGATTTCACCAGTTTACAAGCAATGCATCATGCCGTGGCACAGTTTCTGTTCTGGATTTCACCAGTTTGCAAGCAATGCATTATGCCATGGCACAGTTTCTGTTCTGGATTTCACCAGTTTGGAAGTAATGCATCATGTCGTGGCACAGTTTCTGCCCTGGATTTCACCAGTTTGCAAGTAACGCATCATGTCATGGCACAGTTTCTGTTCTGGATTTCATCAGTTTGCAAGTAACGCACCATGCTGTGACACAGTTTCTGTTCTCGATTTCACCATTTGCAAGTAATGCATCATGCCATTGCAAAGTTTCTCTTCCGGATTTCACCAGTGTGCAAGTAACGCACCATACTGTGGCATAGTTTCTGTTCTGGATTTCACCAGTTTGCAAGTAACGCACCATTCCGTGGCACAGTTTCTGTTCTGAGTTTCATCAGTTTGCAAGTAACGCACCATGCTGTGACACAGTTTCTGTTCTCGATTTCACCAGTTTGCAAGTAACGCATCATGCCGTTGCAAAGTTTCTCTTCCGGATTTCACCAGTTTGCAAGTAACGCACCATGCCGTGGCACAGTTTCTGTTCTGGATTTCACCAGTTTGCAAGTAATGCAGCATGCTGTGGCACAGTTTCTGTTCTAGATTTCATCAGTTTGCACGTAACGCATCATGCTGCTGATACTCTGCATAATCTGTGAAGGTAGGTGACAAGTTAGTTCTAAATCCATGAAATTCTCATTTGTCAAGAATACTGTGTGTTAGGAGGAGCCCTCTGTAAATAATCCATACTTGTAATCACAAATAAGGAAGCTCAGCAAAAACATCAATAAACTAAACTGGATATTTAAATGAAAATGTTTAAGAAAAGTGCACTGAAAGGGCTTTTATATTGACAGAGACAGAATACAAGGGCTTATTGTTTTGGATCTTCCCCAAAACAATAAAATAACAAATCTGAGGTGTTAAATTCCATGTTTTCTATACAGTTATTCATTCCTTTTTCTTTTAATGCAACTAAATAGAGGCTTGTAGCAAGATTTTGTTTCAGGGCTTGGTGCTACATGAGAAACAACTGTTTTTTAACAATTGTTACCATTAGGTGAGTGTACATTCGAGGCTGCTAGCCTTGTATCATGTGTTTTGAGTTTCTGAGATACAGTAAGAAACTGTTCTAGATCCCCTGTAAAACTGAGAACTTGGAAGCACTCTACAGGAACTAGAGGGGGGCAGGGAGAAGCACGATGTAATTGTGATGACCTGTATATCCACCATACCCTAAGAAGTTTTATAAAATGGACTTCATGGACCAGATATTCAAAAGAGATTGTCTACCTGTGCTAGCCAGGTTTTGCACCTGATTCGTGGGTGGGGCCTATATTCAGAGACCCCCACAGCATGGGAAAAACCCATTAGTGCTGGAGTGCTAACATACTGCTGCACCCATGCAAATAAAGGTATCGCCTCTGCATATGGGCACAGTGGCATATTCAGTGGTTTGCACCAGTGGTAAATGCCACCCAAATGGATGCAATTTACCACCTTTGCAAACCCCAACTTAACAAAGTGCATGGCCTTGATGGGGGGATGTGATACTGCAGTCATTCACCCTTCCCACCACCGCCAAACCCCAGCCTTTTGACACAATCAATGCCCTGGTGTCCAATGGCACCCCCTGCCCTCCGAGCACCCATTCCTCTGAAGTACATGATTTCCCTAAATGTCTAGTGGCACCTCCCCACACACTGACTGCCCATTGTCATATTGTTCATGATATCCCTGGTGTCTAGTGACACTCCCATCCTTCAACCCCTGGTCTGACATGAAGAGTGAGTCCCTGGCATTTAGCAGTACCCCCCACTTGCCAGGCACCTGGGTTCCCAGTGGGTAACAGCCCCCCTGCACCGCCCGCACTGAGCACACCACCCAGTCAACCCCCCCATACCTCTGAAGAAGGTGCTGTGCAGAGATCCTGATATGACGACTGTCATAGCCCTCCTCTCACCTCTTCTGCTGGCCACCATATTGGATAATGGATTGCGTGTACAGTATACAATATACTATATGCGCGCTCCCTGTCATCCCACATGGTGTCCACCATATGTGGTGACAAGAGGGCTATGCCAGCCATCATATCAGGCCTGACATTCCATATGGTGGCTGGTTGAGTAGGCTCCAATCATCATATTGGGCCTGTCATCCCATACAGTGGCTGGCTGAGAAGGTGAGAGGAGGGCTGTGCCAGTTGTCATATTGGGATCTCCACATGGCACCTTCTGCAGAGGTATGGATGTGTTGACAGGGTGGTGTGCTGAGTGGTGTGTATGGTACAGGCAATACGGGGTGGCACTAGGCACCAAGGACTCACAGGTGGCACCAGGATGGGTACCCAGCTGGTGGTGGGCACTGGTAAACACCAGGGACTCACTATGCATGTCAGGCCGGGGGGTTCGGAGGGTGGGTGGGTGCCACTAGACACCAGGGACATCATGAAAAATATGGCAGTAGGTAACTGGTGGGTACCGGGTGCCACTAGACACCAGGGAAATCACTAACAATACAGCAATGGGCAGTCTGAGGGTGGGGGTACCACTAGACACCAGGGAGCATATCTGCAATGTAGGGCCAACCAATAGGGATGTGGGGAGGCCCACTTGCCACCATGCCTGACATGGCAGATGGCCACAGAATGGGTGCAGACCTGTTGCTGCTTCCCATGCAAATGAGTCCATAATGGGCATGCATATGGCCCCTTAGTGCCTTGCCTTCCCAATGGAGCTCATTTGCAATTTGCAGCTGAATACTGTGCCATGGCTCCTGGTGCTATCTGGTCTGGGTGTGCAGTTCCCTATGGGCTGCATACACCCCAGGTTCCTGTCAGGGCAGTGCTACCTCCCTTACCGCTGCACTGGCATGGCCCTATAGTCAGTCAGATAGCCGATATGAATATGGTGACCTAGGGATCAGACACAAGTGCAGTGCAAACTTGTGCACTCTGCTTTTCACATATTTGAATATAGGGCCCCAGAATTCTTTGGAGTTCTAATTCTGAGTTAATTTCTCATTTTGTCACCAATTTAACATAATCTCTCTAGCAACAGCTGAACTGCACAAACATGCAACCTTTTCACATAAAAAAAACAAACTTTTTTACATTTTATAAGTGCAATAACCCACTTTTTCTCCCTCTCTTCCGCCCAGACAGGTATGAATGCATTAGTACGCATGCCCAGCCTGAAGATTCAGGGACCCCACAGCACCAGCACAAGGTCAACCAAGTGAGCAAATGAAGTGCATATCTTGAGAAATGATGCACTTCTCAGATGCACTGAAAAGCACTTGGCCATTGGCCTTGTGCCTTCCAATTCATCCTGGGCATGCATTAATGCTCGAGAAATACACACCCTGTTATTTATTACTGCTTATATAATTAGAGGCTTCCCCTTTTTCCCATAGGGAAACCATACCGTAATTTTCCATTATAAAGGAGCATTTATAACGGCAAACACGTACACAGTTTCCCTCGTTCTGCGCATGCACCCACCACAGTGTGTCCCACTTCCTTCTCGACCACCAGAGAATCTCGACGGTAAGTTATTGAAAACAAAGATTATTTCTCTTTTTCCACAAATGGGGGCTAACAAAACATTAAAAAAAAATTGGAAATCCAGTACAACAGAAATCAGGGAACTGGCCGAAAACGGGACCAGAGCACGGCTGCACCAGAATTGCTGATATTTTATATAATTGCTGTGGCAAAAAAAAGAAGCTGAGCAATTATATAAAATACAATATGGGGTGATGTGTGTAAACTCAAAGTTTACACCTCCCCTTGGTGTTAGTTGCTTTAATAAACCCCTCAAGCTTTGCTCTTGGGGTTTATGTGGCATCTAACACCTCGGGGGTGGGGTGTAAACTTCTTGTCACACACACCACCCATACTTTCTTCTATATGTAATGTGCTTAATTGAGTATATAATTACTGGTTCACGTTTTTTCCTATAGTAAAAACCGGTTATAATTTGCTGTTATGACCAGCTGGGCTGGTTATAATGGCAAACACGTGCCACTTTTACTATGGTAAGCACAACAACAGCACCAGCTCACTTCTTCGAGACTTTTTTTTTTCACACTGTCGGGGGCTGTAAATGAATTTACTTTTTTTTTTTTTTGTTAAACAGGTCGGCGAGAGACAGACTGCATGTATTTTTATGCTGGCATAGTAAAGGGCAGCTGGGCTCATTCAGGGGCCTTTCTGTTGTGCCTAACGCTCTCGTCCATTTTTATTCACCGCTGCTGCTCCACTACTGTCTGTACCTCCTCCTTGGCTCCATCTCCCTTATGCTCTGGCTCTTTGGCAGGCTACTGCTGAAAACTGACCAATCTTAACTTAAAAAATGAGATGTTCAGCACACTGACTGCCGGATCGTCGTTGTCATGGAACTGCCTTACAGGTACTGCTCCTCCCCTTCTTGTTACTGCCTCTCACCATATTTTATATAATTGCTCAGGCAAAAAAAACGGGACCCCAGCAATTATAAGAAATAAAATATGGGCTGATGTGTGTAAACTCGATTTTATACACCTGTTGTGGATGCATTTCATAAACCCCGCCTTGGGGTTTATGTAGCATCCCACAACTCAGGTGTGTGTAAAATCTCGTTACACACATCACCCCACGTATTATTCTCTATATGTTGGGTCCTGTTCCTGTATTGTATCAAATGTTGTGTAAGCAATTACCCGTGATAGGGTCTGCATTGTGCTAAATTAACGCATATGGCAGGTGCATAGGGAAGCATTACATCCAGGAAGTGCATTCATTTAGCACAGTGCATGCCCTAAAAAGGACAACTGCATTTTTAAAATGGGTTACTATATTTTTAAGTAAAGAACCAGACAGAAAAAGACTTCCTGGCGTCACTGATTAGCTTGGAGTGAGGGAATGTACTACTCACTGCCTTAAAAAGTTAACCAGTTTTGTTAAAAAGTGTTCTGTTTGCTGTGCAGTGAGGCATTAGACACTGATGGGTGGCAAGAAACATAAAAATAATCTGGACCGAATGGGTGGAAGTTTATGACAGGCCAGGGACACTGACTCAGTGGGATCATCACTGCTTTCTAGTAAGGCATCTTCTGGTAATACATACTGTATGCCCGCCTACGTTACAAATGTGCAGCTTACAGAAGAATGATGAGTGTTTCGGACACAGATTCCTGACACTCTGAACAGTGTGCACTTGGACATAAAAGAATGAAAAATAGAGCAGGCTGAGCAATAACCTGCATTCTTGCAGTTATCTGAGTGCACGGAGTGTGTGTGATTTAATCCTGTAACTCCACCATCATATGGTTGTATTATTATTAGCTTTTATTGATCAGGCAAGTACACTAGACACAGTTTGCACCTATTTTCAGGTATGGCCCAAGAGGTTACAAGACAAAGCAAATACACTACACTGCACTATTCAACAATACACTACACAAGACAACACTATTCAACAATATATTACACAACACTACATTATACACTACACTACTCAACAATACACTACACTACATTATACATTACACTAAACTACACTACATTATACACTACACCACACTACTCAACAATACACTACACTGCTCAACAATACACTACACTACGCTACTCAACAATACACTACACTACACACATTGATACTACATTATACACTACACTACTCAACAATACACTACACTACACTGCATTATACACTGCACTACACTACTCAACAATACACTACACTACACTACATTACACAAAACACTTCACTACATTATACTACATTACACTACATAATACTACATTATACACTACACTACTCAGCAATACACTACACTACTCAACAATACACTACACTACACTACATTATACTACATTATATACTACACTACTCAGCAATACACTACACTACATTATACTACATTATACACTACACTACACTGCACTACTCAACAATACATTACACTACATTATACACTACACTACAGTACTCAACAATACACTTCACTGCACTACTCAGCAATACACTATACTACATTATACAGTACAGTACACTACACTACTCAACAATACACTACACCACACCACACCACACTACACTATACTACAGTATACACCACACTATACTACATTATACACTACACTACACTATTCAACAATACACTACACTATACTACATTATACATTACAGTACATTACTCAACAATACACTACACTAAACTACATTGCATTATACATGACACTACACTACTCAACAATACACTACACTACATTATACACTACACTACATTATACTACATTGTACACTACACAAGTCAACAATACAATACACTACACTACATTATACACTACACTACTCAACAATAAACTACACTATATTACATTATACACTACACCACTCAACAATACACTACACTACATTATACTACATTATACACTACACTACTCAACAATACACTACACTACATTATACACTACACTATACTACATTATACACTACAGTACATTACTCAACAATACACTACACTAAACTACGCTGCATTATAAATGACACTACACTACTCAACAATACACTACACTACACTACATTATACTACATTGTACACTACACCAGTCAACAATACAATACACTATACTACATTATACACTACACTACTCAATGATACACTACACTATACTACATTATACTACATTATACACTACAGTACACCACTCAGCAATACACTATACTACATTATACTACATTATACACTACACTACTCAACAATACACTACATTACATTATACACTACACTACATTATACTACACTGTACACTACACTAGTCAACAATACAATACACTACACTACATTATACACTACACTACTCAACAATATACTACACTATACTACATTATATTACATTATGCACTACAGTACACCACCCCACCCAACAATACACTACACTACATTATACTACATTATACACTAAACTACTCAACAATACACTACACTACATTATACATCATACCTCTCAACAATACACTGCACTACTCAACAATACACTACACTATACACTACACTACACAACAATACACTACACTATACTACATTATACACTACACTACTCAACAATACACTACACTACATTATAGACTACACTACACTACATTATACACTACACTACTCAACAATACACTACACTACATTACATTATAGACTACACTACACTACTCAACAATACACTACACTACACTACACAACAATACACTACACTACACTACACAACAATACACTACACTATACTACATTATACACTACACTACTCAACAATACACTACACTACATTATAGACTACACTTCACTACACAACAATACACTACACTACATTATATACTACACTACTCAACAATACACTACACTACATTATAGACTACACTACACTATTCAACAATACACTACACTACATTACATTATAGACTACACTACTCAACAATACACTACACTGTACTCTACACTACATTATAGACTACACTACACTACTCAACAATACACTACACTGCTGGCCCTGTGGCACTGGGGGTTGAGGTGCTGGATGCCACACCTCATGCCATGCCAGTGACATGGGTTCGGTGATGGACTCAGGTGGCCAGGGGTCGGCAGGGGAGGGAGAGGATGGAGCATCTGGAGGACATCTCTCCTCTCCTCTCCCTGGGGAAGGATCTGGGGATGCTCAGTGTCCTAGCAACCCCCGATGGAGATTGAGGGCAATGCAGGCATGCTGGCTGATGCAAGGGGAGAAGTGCAGCAGATGCCAGCAGGATAGCAATGCACAGGCATCATTGCATGCCACACTCCTGGGGGAAAAAGCAATGGAAAAAACCTTGCCAGCTGGGTGAGGTGACGGCAGTCTTCCAGGGTCTGATGCTCTACACATCCAGCACTGGCCATGACTCTGATTCTACCTCCTGGGGATCCTCAGCCTTCTCCTTTAGGGGCCTGGGAGAGGTGGGGATCCTGACACCAATGTACTTTGTCAGAAGGAGTGGTTCAGGTGGGCGGTTGGGGCAGAAGTCGAGTGAGATCAGCCTGAGAGATGCCCCAGACTGGCAGGAGAGAAAAAATAGTCTTAAAAAAAATACACTACACTACGCTACATTATACTGCATTATACACTACACTACTCAACAATACACTACACTACATTATACACTACACTACACTACTCAACAATACATTACACTACATTATACTGCATTATACACTACACTACTCAACAATACACTACACTAAACCACATTATACTACATTATACTCTACACTACTCAACAATACACTACACTAAACTACACTACATTATGCACTACACTACTCAACAATACTTTACCCTAAACTACACTACATTATACACTACTCAACAATACATAACACTACACTACATTATACTACATTATACACTACACTGCTCAACAATACGCTACATTGTATTACATTATACACTACACTACACTACTCAACAGTACACTACACTGTACACTACACTACTCAACAATACACTACTCTACATGACACTACACTATACACTACACTACTCAACACTACACTACACTGCAATACACTACCAGGAGGTAGCAGGAGAAGAAGTACAATACAAAACATGATACAATATTGGAGAACAAAAGTGCATTGATCAAACTGGTATAAGATACAAAAAACCCAACAGCAATACATACCGTAATCATAGTAAGGAACACTGATATCAGCATAGAATATGATGCAAAAATACAAAGCAATACATAATCAAAACTCAGTTAAGCATGAGAAGAGTACAGACACGCTACTCCCACTTAGGGTAGCACTGAAAGTAAGACTAACAGCCTAGACAGCTGAAACATAAGAAAACTATGTGCAGAGATTGCATGTAGACACAGTTAGAACTGGCCCTGAGGTGAGCCCATTGGAACCTTCTAAACTGAGAGTGGGAGGAGGAGGAGGAGCAATGAACTGAGAGTGGGAGAAGGAGCAACGGACAGAGTGGGAGGAGGAGCAACTACTGAGAGTGGGAGGAGGAGCAATGAACTGAGAGTGGGAGGAGGAGCAATGAACTGAGAGTGGGAGGAGGAGGAGCAATGAACTGAGAGTGGGAGGAGGAGCAATGAACTGAGAGTGGGAGGAGGAGGAGGAGCAATGAACTGAGAGTGGGAGGAGGAGCAACTGACTGAGAGTGGGAGGAGGAGCAATGAACTGAGAGTAGGAGGAGGAGGAGCAATGAACTGAGACTGGGAGGAGGAAGAGCAACAAACTGAGACTGGGAGGAGGAGCAACTGACTGAGAGTGGGAGGAGGAGCAATGAACTGAGAGTGGGAGGAGGAGGAGCAATGAACTGAGAGTGGAAGGAGGAGCAATGAACTGAGACTGGGAGGAGGAGGAGCAACAAACTGAGACTGGGAGAAGGAGCAACTGACTGAGAGTGAGAGGAGGAGGAGGAGCAAAAAACTGAGAGTGGGAGGAGGAGCAATGAACAGAATGGGAGGAGGAGCAATGGACTGAGAGCAGGAGGAGGAGGAGGAGATGGAGCAACAACCTGAGAGTGGGAAGAGGAGCAGCAGACAGAGTGGGGGGAGGAGCAATGGACTGAGAGTGGGAGGAAGAGGAGCAATGCACTGAGAGTGGGAGGAGGAGCAACAAACTGATGTAACCCCCTCTGGGGGCTTTCTTTCTGTTTTTCTGTCTTTTCCCCATGTTTCCTGGTTGCCCCCACGTTCTTCTATCCCCCAGAGTGTTGTTTTCTGACCTTTCAGGGTGTAATTCCTTCATTGCGAGCTGCCGGCAGACTGATCTGGCCGACACTCATGTGTGCACAAGGGGTGCTTTGAAGTTGCTGACCGCCTTTGCAGTACAACAATGGGGAGTCTGTCTGCAGTCCTGGTGTCCGTCTACGTCTTTTGGGACTGGAGACCTGAAGGGGATCAGGCAGAAGACTTCAGCTGGCCAAGTAAAGAGTTTAAGCAGTGGGGCCGCTCGGGGGCTTATGACTAATAATGAGTGGCCCCATGAATAGTAATGACAGCTGCCTGCCACCTGGGGGGCCAAGTTTCTGTGGCAGTGACTGTAGAACCCCTAGTGCTAATAGAATGAGATTGGGCTCATTTGACAGGGAGCAGTTGGGGCTACAATCTGGTGGGGTGCCTGGCTAGATCAGAGATTGTGTTGGCTGCATCAGATTCTTGGAGGGGAGAGACTGCACTATACTGTATGGGACTCCATGTAAACAAATGGGGGCTTACACGTTTGTGACACTTAACCCCAAATTTGCAGCCAATCAGTGATCTAGGCATCCAAACTGGACACGAAGGGACTCCTGGGAAAAGGAAGGGACTAATGCTGGTGCCTAGATCATGCCCCAATAATGGCCTAAGCTGCAGCTGAAGAAGGGGTTGCTGTACAGAGAGACCCAGGATCAGCAGGGGGCCACTTGAGAGCAATTGGTACTCCTGGAGAAGCATGTTAAGACTGTGTTGAAGGCTCTGCATGATGACATGGGGCATGTGGGTGCTGAACACACTTTGGACCTGGTTAAGAGTTGATTTTATTGTCCAAAGATGGGGGCAGATGTTGAGACATATTGCAAAAGCTGCATGAGATTTATGAGGTGGAAGGCGCTTCTCCAGAGCACTGCTGCACTAGTCAACATCAAAACTAGTGGCTCTATGGAATTGGTATGCATAGACTTCCTTACGTTGGAGCCTGACTCACGCAATATTTCCAGCGTGCAAGTTGTTACTGACCATTTCACGCAATATGCTCAAACTTACCCCACCAAGGATCAGAGAGTTTCTACTGGGTCAAGATATTGGTGAAGTTTTTTGTGCATTATGGTGTCCCCCAGAGGATCCACTTGGATCAGGGCCGTGATTTTGAGAGTTGGCTCATCAAAGAACTACTGTCATTGTGGGGCATCAGGAAGTCCCAGACCACACCTTACCATCCCAAAGGTGACTCTCGACCAGAAAGATTCAACAGGACCCTGTTAGATATGCTGGGCACCTTGGATCCTTGGGACAAGCACACATGGAGTCAGTGGGTGAGCACCCTGGTCTACGCCTATAACAGCACATGAAATGATGCTATGGGATTCTCTCCATACCAGCTCCTGTTTGGGAGGGGAAACCTGTCTGCTGGTGGACCTGTGCTATGGAGTCTCCTCGGATGGACTGGGGGCAGGAGACTATCTGCAGTATGTGAAGAAGCTGAAACAACAACTAGATTATGCATACTGTCTCGCTTCAGAAATGGCCACTAAGAGGAACCAAGTGAATAAGGAACGCTATGAAAAAAAAGTTCAAACTCAAGACTTGGAAGCAGGTGACAGAGTGCTACTATGATGACTGGGCATACCTGGGAAGCATAAGATAGCCAACAGATGTGGAAACACCCCATATATTATCTTGGAGAAGCTTGCAGGCCTACCCGTATATAAAATTTGGCCTAAGGGAGAGACTTGAGGGCACAAGGTTATTCATTGTAACCACTAGCTGCCTAGTGGTGACAAAGTAGTCAGTGCCGAAGATGTTGTGGAAGCTCCTTCATCACCCCCTCACCACTCGAGCTGCTGCACACAGAAGACAGAGGTGGAGAGGAAGTGATGCTATGGGGGCTGGGTCTGCCCATGGTGAGGGGGTCTCAGATGAGGAAGACACTGAGGATGAGTCTGAGGCAGAGAACAGTGATACCCCGCATAGTCATTACCCTACCCTACCCTACTCCAGAGCTGGCCAGGTTATTGCAGGGACCGCGCCTGACAAGGGAAATGCCTAGAAGACAGGGTAGGGTCAGGGAGTCTGTTCTGACCGTGTCCCTTGGGGAGACCACTGTGGACTTGAATACTGGTCTGGCTGAGCTGCTTGAGTGGTACTGGAGCAGCTCTCCTGCAGATACACCCAGGGAGTGGTCACAGGGTGGTTCTGAGGATCTAGAAAGCGGGGGGGGGGGAAGAAGTGTCTTTTGGAGTGCCCACATCAGAACTGAACACTGATCTGACTGTGTCCTTTGAATGAGCCCAGATTAGTTCCCCTAGAGCTGTGGAAGATATTAGAGAGGTATTGGAATCATTCACCCCACTAGCTGAGGAACAGAGTGAGCTGGAAGAGGGTGAGGACAAAGAGGAACTGACCACTAACCCAAGGGTAGTTAGGAGTTCAGGTATTCAGGTGACCTCTCATAGGACAGGGAGGATGATACAGGTTGTCCTTCAATTGACGTATGATGCCCCTGGAGTTCCTACAGACCTACCTTTGTTTGTAGTGCATAAGGGAGTGTACATTACTCCCAGGTCCGTACAGAAGATGGTTATGTGCCCTGTTGATGCTAAACCCCCTAGGTCTGAGGAAAAGGTGACTAGAAGAAGAAGATGGTGGCGAACAGGGTACCTAGAAGGGTAGAGGAACAGAAGTGTACTCTATGGGACGTTAGTATCCTATGTCTGATGGGTCAGTCTTATGGCTGCCACTTTTCATGTGGCCAAAAGGGTCCTAAAAGGGAAAAGGAATTTGCGAATATATATATATATATTTTTTTATTTATTTTATTTATCAAGTCTAGGATTACAAATACCTTTGAGCCTTGGCTCTTTTACAAAGGTTCCACATCAGAGAAATACAAATTATGGGGAACATCAAGACAGACATTACAACAATGTGGACATTGCAAACAGAGTACAGATTAATACAATTCAAGGGTAGCATTGTAAGCAAGGCAGCCAGTGGCATTTGTCAGAGAAAATAGACAACAGATAAGAAGTGCCAGAGTGATAGGGAGAGGGAAGAGGGTGGGGGAGAAGGAATGTAGGAAGGGTGGGGAGAGGGTGAAAAGTGCAGCATTGGGTATACCAAGATGTGAGGGTAGAATCCAGTGAGGAGGAGAGGGGGGACCACTAGAGCAGGCAGAGAAGTGGAGAAACAAGGTTAAGTTGGGCAGTCACAGGAGCTGTTGGTAGTGAGATAGTCTCAGAGCCTAGTTTTAAACATACCAATTGTTGGGGCACAGGAGATGGTGGGTCTGAGGCCATTGAACCAGAGTGGCGCTCGATAAGCAAAAGAGCGTTCTCCCTGTGAAGTGTGAAGGTGGGGGACTTTCAGTAGCTGTAGCGTGGATCTCCTAGGGCACCATTTGTTAATTCGGTGTTGTAACAGAGTTGAGACCCCAGAAGGTGCAAGGCCAAGGTAGATTTTTTTCACCATGGAGCATGTACATAATGTTCTGTGTTTAAATGTCTTATGGTTATCACATGCCAGCTAGTAATCAGGTATATAATTAGAAATGTTATTGATGTTGATGTTTCCATTGGGTATTTTTCCCTTACGCTTGTTGTGGAAGCTAAGCATTTCAAGGGAGGGGGAGTGTAACCCCCCTCTTGTGGCTTACCTTATCTTTTCCTGTTTTCTCCCCATGTTTCTTGGTTCCATTATGTTCTTTTATCCCCCAAAGTGTTGTTTTCTGCCCTTTCAGGGTGCAATTCCTTCATTGTGAGCTGCTGGCAGGCTGAATACGGCCATCCCTCACGTGTGCGCAAGGGGCACTTTGAAGTTGCCGACCACCATTGCAGTCCGACAACATGGAGTCTGTCTGTAGTCCTGGTGCCCCTCCTACATCTTTGGGGACCAGAGAGCCGAAGGGGATAGGGCAGAAGCCTGCAGCTGGCCAAATAAAGAGTTTAAGAAGCAGGACCGCTTGGGAGCTTATAAATAGTAATAACCAGCACCATGAATAGTAATGAAGACTGCCTGCTGCCTAGGCGGACCAAGTTTCGGTGGCAGTGACTGTAGAACCCCTGGGTCTGATGGAATGAACGTGGGCTCGTTTGACAGGGGGCAGTTGGGGCTACAATCTGGTGGGGTGCCTGACTAGATCAGGGATTCTGTTGGGCTGCACCGGACTCTTGGAGGGGAGAGGCTGAACTATACTGTATGGGACTCCATGTAAACTAATGGTAGCTGACATGTTTGTGACACTTAACCCCAAATTTGCAGTTAATCAGTGATCTAGGTGCCCAAACTGGACACAAAAGGGACTCCTGGGAAAAGGAGGGGACTAATTCTAGTGCCTAGCTCATGCCACAATAAATGAGCAGGAAATATTAATCTCTATGGATACTGAGTATTGATAGGCTCCATCAGCCAATCAGAACTCTGGATTTTCGGTTAATACTGTGTGAACTTTCTGGGATTAGTTCAGCCTGTTCTCAGGCTCTGTACAAGTCAAGACTATTCTGTGAGAGTGGACCTGGAGCTTCAGGGGCTTCTCCAGGCCCCATCTGGAGATTTGCCTTGTTAGCAGAAGTAGATTGGAAAGGGGAAAGAAGGAAGAGAGACTGAGCTGAGATTCTGATTCACCAGGTACTTGCTTCAGGACTGGATTGAGAAGGGCAAAGAGAGAAAGAGACTGAACTGTGATTCCCCAGATATGGAGAAGTTGCTTGTTGTTGAGGGAAGAAACTAAATGCTGCAGAAACCCTGCACTGGGAAGTTGGACTAGCTGAAAAGACTGAGCGGATTATCAGGAGTGCTACAGTCATTGCTGGGAGGTAGTTTGCTAGTGTGGGACTGCAATTTAAATTTTGAAGAGGCAGAGTGTCTCTGGTCATTGGGGTGCTAGCCAGGTACTGTGTGTGCCCTGAGTGAAATTTTGAAAGTGGCTGAGAGCTGAGGCCCAGCTGCAGCCAAAGAAAAGTTTGTGGACACTGCTGAACTGGAACACATGGACTGCTGTGCAGGGGGTTGTTGTTACTGACTTCCCCCCTGCTGAATTGCTCTTGCGCTTATTGAAATAGAGGCTAGCACCCACTCAAACTGGGGCTGCCTGAAAACCTGGCTTGCTAAGAACTCAGTGCAGGGACTGCAGGAGGGCCCCCACCATTTGGGAGTCCTCACCCAGAGCCAGGGAGGGAACTTGCTAACCCCTCCCAAGTGAGACTCACTGTCTCAGAAGGTTACTTGCTCTTGATGGGGAGCTAGGGCACCTATGACCCATTGGGGAGCTGGGCTGTGGAGCCATCCCGGGTCTCGGCCTTCTGGGGTTGGTGTTGTCTTGTTCCAGTGCTCTGCAATGGGCCAGAAGCGACTGAAGGTGACGTGGCCAGAACTACAATCAAGGTGACCAGCTGCAAGATCCTCGAGCAAGTTCCACCCAGTCAGAGGGATCCTGGCTGGCTTGTTCCATGTTTGCTGCACTAACCCATGGAGCTCCATCTTCCACGTTGCTGAGATTGACAAACCATGAGTACCCAGGACCTGGTACCTGGGAGGGGGAAGGAGACTTGGTCTCTTTTTCAAAATCTAAGTTTTATACAATATTTCAGGGCCCCAACAGCTGGCCAACTCACAGCACCAATCAGGTCAGCACCTAGTGGGACCCCTAGAGACAATTTGGGGACACTGGCACCAGTGGGGGTGGGACTGGCCTGCAGGCCTAAATGTTCATTATTGATGCCCGTTTCACTAACTTTTTCCCTTTTTTCACAGCCACCCTATGTCCCGGTATCCCGTCCCTAGTCCTTACCCTCTGAATAAAGCTGTGAATTTGTTTGTTGAAACTGCTGTGTTAGTGAAATTCATTGCATGTGCTTACTGCTGAGATACATGGGTTATGGTGGGACAAGGTATTTGGGGTCACAGCGTGCAGCGTAGTTGGTTGGGGAGGTGGGGAGGTACAGTATCCCAGGGAGCTGTACTAAGCGGACATCTGGCGCCCTAATACTTTACTCTGGGTGGAGACACTGCGCTATTATCAATATTTCTGGGAATGAACCCCCAATTGTCACCATAGCAGGACCCAGGCCCCTTGCCTGGTATCAGGGACAGCTAGCAAGGGGGGTAGCCCACTGGCATATGGCACCCGGGATACACTGAGAATGGGAGGAGGAGGAGCAATGAACTGACAGTGGGAGGAAGAGCAACAGACTGAGAGTGGGAGGAGGAGCAACAGAGTAGGAGGAGCAATGGACTGAGAGTGAGAGGAGGAGGAGGAGCAAGGAACTGAGAGTGGGAGGAGAAGGAGCAGTGGACTGAAAGTGGGAGGAGAAGCAATGAACTGAGAGTGGGAGGAGGAGTAATGGCCTGAGAGTGGGAGGAGAAGTAATGAACTGAGAGTGGGAGGAGGAGCAACAAACTGAGAGTGGGAGGAGGAAAACTGAACTGAGAGTGGGAGGAGGAGCAACAAACTGAGTGGGGAAGGAGGAGGAGGAGCAATGAACTGAGAGTGGGAGGAGCAGCAATGGACACAGTGGGAGGAGGAGCAATGGACTGAAAGTGGAATGAGGAGCAACAAACTGAGAGTGGGAGGAGCAATGGACTGAGAGTGGGAGGAGGAGCTACAAACTGAGAGTGGGAGGAGCAACGGCAAGGGCTAGGCGTGCATTAAGTGTCAGGCAGTATTTTACTCGATAAACCACACTGAGCTTAGCATAACTGATTTAAAAACAAGTCAAATATGGAGGAAGACATCAAGATGGGGGTCGAATGACCCCTAAGAATTTAAAGGATGGTGCTACCTTTACTAGAGTCACATCTGTGCACCTAATGGATAGGGGATGCAACAGGCTCTAGGTTTAGCAGGGGACCCAGGAAACTTGGTCTGAATCAAATAACACCAGCCAAGATGGCTTAGCATGCTCTGATAAATGGACACCTCAGGTGTCTTCAGTCACCTGACAGGTCCACATATCAGCATGCCCAGACACCTCAATGGGTGTTATTGCACTTATAAAACAGGTACTAAATTGATTTGGTAAGTGTAAATAGTTCTGATCTGTCAGGGCATGCTCTGACACTCGGACAGTCAGGTGATGCCCTTGGTCAATCAAATCGCTAGGATCCGAACACCGATTTTATAAGTACAATTAAAGGTCAGGTGTTGGGATCTCAAGGGACAGCTAAGATGGAAGACTCTACACATCTATGTCCTCCCAGAAGATGAACAAGGGCCACATGTTGGCAAATTCATTGTAAAATTGATAAAGACTCACTGGCTTTACTTGAGGACGCACAATTAAATTTACAGCATATGCACCAGGCTTTAGACTTCAAACTACTGTTGGTCTGGAGGAGTGCCAGTACTCAATTGTCATGCAACTCTTTTTTGCCATAAAGGTTCTTCTGCTATGGGGTGAACGATGGCTATCAGTCGGGTCCCTGCTCTCTCCAACAATTACCTACTTCTCTCAACCACAGGGAGTCCCGCGTGTACTGCCCTCCGTGGTGGGTCCAGGAAGGGGAGGTCCATCCTTCCTCAACCTTGGTACAATCAAATCGAGATTCAGTGGTTGGGTAGTGTTGTGGGTCAGAGAGGAGTGGACCCAGCTTCATGAAGCCCGTCCCAGTCCCTTTTTCTTGTCCATCCCTCCCCGTAGTTGGGACATGCACATTGGTACGTGCATGTGGAGGCCTGCATGCTTTGCAGAAGTCCCACAGCTCCCTACCTTCCTTTACTGCTCCCAGACCAGGCCTCCACCTTGTAGCAGTCTGTGGAGGGGTTGTGGGATAACAGATGGACCAGACCCCAAACTTCAGTTTCAACACACAATCTCTGTGTGATGTTTATTCAAAATATAGGAACTACGTTTCAGCAATAACATAGTCCTTCTTCAGTACATCAGTTTGCAGCAACAGAGTATGAATGTCCTTTCTCTGCACTTAGCCAGCACCTATTGACACTGATCTCTGATCTAACCACTTTCCAGTGAAAACCCTTCATCCTTATGTGGGCCCCATTTGCTTGGGTAGTGGGGGCTCAAAAACCAAAACAAAACAAGCTATAGACAAAGAACCACAATGCAGAATCACTGAAAAAGGGGTTACCCCAAAGGGTATTGGCAACAAATCAAGTTTGAAAGAAATACAACATCATACATACTTCCATAATACAAAGCATCATGGGACATATGTAAATCACCATGACATTTCAGACTTGTTCAACTTACAGCAATTTACATGCATTTTAAATAGCACAACTAACTCCTAGTACTTTTTACCATTATCAAAAATACCTAGTGCCATGGTATTTTCAACATTTACAAGTTTCGTAAACATAAGGTATATTATGACATAGTGCTATTACATACTAAATCCAACAATGATAAACACAACCTGTTTTCCATACGCTTGGAGGCCACAACAATAACCTCCCTGTATGAGGACCTGAGAGGGAAGAGGAAAATTAAAGAGGACACTATAGCATAGTCAAGAAAGGGGAGGGGGGTGCCCATAGGTGGCCAACCTTATAGGCTAGAAATTGTAAAGGATAGAACAGAATGAGAAATAGAAGAACTGTTGCAACAGATTTAAGAAAAGGTCAGTCCTCAAGAGTGGTAGGAGCTCCCTGTCACATATACCCCACCTTAACAGGGAAGCAGTTCTTGCAGACTGCTTACTACCTTCCTGTCCCAGGAAGGGATGGAGCTTCCACCCATCCACCTTCAGAAGCTCTGTTTCAGGGTCCCTATTAACGATAAACATTCTATCATAAACATAATGGATATCATCATTCTTTACCCTGAAGCATTAACACATTTCTCAACAGAGACTAACGGTACCTTCCGATCTCCTTTTAGGGAAAGTCTGTCATATTTCTTAACCAGAAATCTGGACGACTGAAAAGTCCAGTACCACAGAAAGACTTTCTCTGGGGTGAGTAACTACCTGCTCCAACCCCACCAGACATATCGGTTTTAAGCAGGGGCCTAGTGTTAGAAAAACCCACTATGTCTCTTGATTCATTAATTTCACTTGCTACTGATACAGAGACCTGAGGGTGACACTCTAGGTGTTACCCCAGCACATGTTCCTATCCATTTTCCACCCACCTCCTCCTCCTGTGTAGGTTTTTCATCAAAAAAATAAAACACATGTACCACCTCTTTGATCTTAACATATTGTAACATTTTGGCAACATTAATATCTTTAGCCTGCAGTATACCTCAATCGGTACTGTTAATAGATTTAGCTGCATCAGTACAAGAAAATGTCACTTCAGCCTCATAGGCTTCTTCTTGCTTGCTTGGAGCCTTCAACCCCAGCACAATGTCACTAGGTACAGTCTTACCTGGGGTCTCACATTCAAGTTCCATACTTACATTTCCAACCTCCAACAAGTAACGTGCTAGGATCAAAGGCAACAAAGGAATATCCTGCTCAGTCAGGGAGTCCTCCTCAAACTGAGCCCATGAAAAATCCTCTTCTGATTCTCCAGCAGGGACCTCTCGAGCACCTGACATCAGTGTTCTGCCTCTCTGCATAGTCGGTCTGTCACCAGCCATTGCCCACTCATCCAGTGGATCATCCTCATCAGGGTCTCCACCTCCTGGGTGTTGTCTCTTGCATCTCTGGTCTACCTTGACCTGCATCTCTTCATCGTCTTCAGGCTTGGCCTTCTTTCGAGTTCACAGGTCCAGTCCAGGCAGCAGCTTCTCTCCATCTGTTGGCCATGGTTCTGGTCAGAACTCCATGGACTTTCTTCTCCGGCAACTCCTGGTGCATCAGTCCACCTGGGATATCTGGATGATATCCACCAAAAAACATCCCTCTTCAGCCAGTCCAGACACTTCAGCAAGTTATCCCACTTTTGACACCAAGTCTGTCGGGGGGTTGTGGGAGAACAGATGGACCAGACCCTGCACTTCAAGTTTAACACATAATCTCTGTGTGATGTTTATTCAAAATATAGGAAATAAGCTTCAGCAATAGCATATTCCTTCTTCCATACATCAGTTTGCAGCAACAGACTATGAATGTCTTTTCTCTGCACTTAGCCAACTCCTACTGACGCTGATCTCTGAGCTAACCACTTTTCAGGGAAAACCCTTCATCCCTATGTGGGCCCCATTTGCTTGGGTAGTGGGGGCTCAAAAAGAAAAAACAAAACAAGCTATAGACAATAAACCTCAGTGCAGAATCACTGAAAAAAGGGCTACCCCAAAGGACATTGACAACAAATCAAATTTAAAAGAAATACAACATCATACATACTTCCATAATGCAAAGCATCATGGGATATATGTACATCACCATGACATTTTAGACCTGTTCAACTTATGGCAATTTACATGCATTTTAAATAGCACAACTAACTTAATTTCTATAATAGTCACCTAGTAATGTTTACCATTATCAGAAACACCTAGTGCCATGGTATTTTCAACATTTACAGGTTTTATAAACATAAGGTATATTATGACATAGTGCTATTACACACTAAATCCAACAACGATAAACATAACCTGTTTTACATACGTTTGGAGGTCACAACAATAACCTCCCTGTATGAGGACCTGAGAGGGAAAAGGAAAATTAAAGAGGACACTATAGCATAGTCAAGAAAGGGGAGGTGGGTGCCCATAGGTGACCAACCTTATGGACTAGAAATTGTAAAGAATAGAATAGACTAAGAAATAGAAGAACTGTTGCAACAGATTTAAGAAAAGGTTGGTCCTCAAGAGTGGCAGAAGCTCTCTGTCACACAGTCACATGGCAGAACTGGCAACCCTGCCTCCTTGGGAGAGGAGAGATAATTTCTCCCCCCCCCGGCTGGCCCCCAGCAACCCAACATTGCTTCCAATCCCGGTTCACCGGTGTGGTGGGTGGTAGCACTACGCTGCACTACTGGGCCAGTTTCGTCATACAATTCTTTAAACATAAAAATGAAAGAAATTGTACTGACAGCAGCATGGTAACAAAAGAGGTGGCAGGGATGGTTAAGGAGACAAGGATAGCATTCAGGAAATATAAGGAAACACAGAAGGAGCAGGACAGAGAACTTTATCAGTTAAAGCAGAAGGAGGCAGGGAAGGCAGTCAGAATAGCAAAGGCACAAACTGATGAAAAGATAGCCAACTCTGTTAAGAAGGGGGATAAAACTTTTTATAGGTACATTAGGGAGCGAAGAAAGACCAAGGGAGGGATACAGAGACTTAATAAAGGGGAAGGAATGTGGGCAAAGGGTGACAGTGAAAAAGCAGGGATACTGAACGAATATTTCTGCTTAGTATTCACAACAGATGAGGAGGGGGAGGTGCCTAAACCAAACAAAGGAGAAACTCTGAATAGGGGGGTCGATACCAGTCCTTTCACAGAAGAAAGGGTTTTGAAAGAACTCTTGACACTGAGGGTGGACAAAGCAATGGGGCCTGATGGGAGTCACCCAAGAATACTAAAAGAACTAAGGGTAGAACTAGTAACACCATTGACTACTCTCTTTAACAAATCATGGGAGGATGGAGTAGTACCTGAGGACTGGAGGAGGGCAAATGTGATTCCACTTCACAAAAGTGGGAGTAGGGCAGAGGCAGGAAACTACAGACCAGTTAGTTTGACTTCAGTGCTAGGGGAAATTATGGAATCACTTCTGAAGGAAAGAATTGTTGAGTACCTAGAGGCCAGCGAGGCACAGGACCCAAGGCAGCATGGTTTCACAGAAGGAAGGTCATGCCAGACGAACCTAATAGATTTCTTTGACTGGGTGACCAAAGTAGTAGACGGGGGAGGGGCTGTGGATATGGCCTACCTAGATTTTAGCAAGGCATTTGACACAGTCTCACTCAAAAGATTAATATGCAAGTTAGCCAGCCTTGGAGTGGGTCCCAAGGTGGTAGCCCAGATAAAAAACTGGCTGGACAACAGGACGCAAAGGGTAATAGTAAACGGAGTCCACAGTGAAGAAAGGAGGGTAACTAGCGGGGTACCATAGGGTTCGGTACTGGGACCGGTCCTCTTTAATATCTTTATAAGTGACATTGGAGAGCACCTAGAAGGAAAGGTATTCCCCTTTGCAGATGACACAAAGATCTGCAACAGGGTTGATACACAAGGTGGGGTGGAAAGAATGAAAAGGGACTTGGCAAGGTTGGAGGAATGGTCAAATACGTGGCAGCTCAGATTCAATGCAAAGAAGTGCAAGGTAATGCATCTGGGAAACAAAAACCCAGGGGAAGAGTACACAATGGGGGGGGAGTTAATAACAACATCAAAAATCGAAAGAGACCTAGGAGTAATTGTATCAGATGACCTAAAGGTGGGCAAGCAATGTGAGAAGGCAGTAAGGAGGGCTGGGGAATACTGGGATGCATAGGGAGAGGCATCAACAGTAGAAAACAGGAAGTTGTTATCCCTCTCTACAGACAGTTAGTGAGACCCCATCTGGAGTACTGCGTGCAATTCTGGAGACCCCATCTCCGAAAAGACACAGACAGAGTGGAGGCTGTTCAGAGGAGGGCAGCCAAAATGGTGCAAGGTCTGCACCAGAAGACATACGAGGAGAGACAAAAGCAGCTTAATATGTATACCCTTGAGGAAAGGGGGGGGAACATGATAGAAACTTTCAAGTATCTCAAGGGAATTATCAAGGTACAAGAGGGTAGCATCTTTCAGAAGAAGAGATGTGCAAGAACAAGGGGGCACAATTTGAAGATAGAGGGGGGACGGCTCAGAGGTAATGTTAGAAAGTATTTTTTCACAGAGAGAGTTGTGGATGCATGGAACAGCCTTCCTGAGGAGGTTGTGGAGTCAGGAACAGTGGGAGAATTCAAGAATGCATGGGACAGGCATAAGGCAATTCTAGTGGGGGCAGGAGGAAGTAAGCTGTTGATTAACTAGAATCTGCAGCTTATACATCAGGTAGGGAAATGGGCAGACTAGGTGGGTCAAGCGGTCCTTATCTGCTATTAAATTCTATGTTTGTATGTTTCTAAAAACAGGTGATGTGGTGAAACATTGACTTTTCTTAAATTAGGACAATGCTCCAACTGATCAGGCAACATGCTTGGCCTACAGCCCTTGCCTCAAAGCACTGAAGCAGGCAGATGTTAAATTCCAAATGCTATTTCCTGCTCGGCTTCAGGTGCGTGGTGAAGATGGGACAGTGCTATATCATACAATAGAGGAAGCTAAGAAGGACATGGAACTTAGAGGCCCTTCCCTCACGCAACATCAGATGCAACTTCAATGGCACCATGGAAAAGTTAGAGCCTAGGAGTGTGCTACACCAACTGATGAACTGCGTCCTTTAGGAGAACCACAATCTTTGCAACAGGGTACGCATTGACAATCCCAAGATACTATTCAGTTAATTAAGGATTTACTCCATGGCCAGCATGTTAAAGCAAGCCACACAGGCCTATCCCTTGAGGTCTGCTGTTAGGTCTCTTCTAGGCATACCAAAATGAGCTACAAAAATGGGCAAGCATGCTTTTGCAGCATCTGCTCCCAAACTCTGAAACTCACTGCCAGTATCTATAAGGCATTCCCAGTCACACCGGGTTAATAAGAAGGAACTTCAGAGTTTCCTCACGGGCACAGATAAGTGCACATGTAACTAGATACAAATGCTTATCATGTCATCTCTTCACAATGAATTTATGCACTTATTTATGAGGATTGTTGCCTGAATTGCTTCTGCTCTGCTTTGCTTTATTTGTTTATTTGTTTGTTTATTTATTTAAGGTAAAAAAACATTGAGCATTAAACTCATTTGCAATGGTAACCTTTACAAAATACAGAACATACAATTCCAATCACACATAACAATAAATACAATCAGACATCAGACATGACTTCATAAACATCAATAACAGTTGCAAAGTTCTTGTACAGAAATCAGATGTTTTCTTAATTGCAATACAGACAAAGGCCTACCAATATTTTGTCTATACTCATTAGGAAGATTATTCCAACATTTCAGGACATAATAACTGATAAAATACTGAGAGCGTTTAGTTTTTACAAAAGGAACAACCATTTCTGTGGCAGCCGAATTTCTAAGAATTAATTCAACATTTCTGAATGAAATTTGATTCTTTATATTTATATTTACGATAATATAGTTTGTCTGATCCATTGTTTGAAGTTTTTGTACTGCTGTGTAACCTCTAATTGCTGTTCCTTTGTCTGTAACTCTCCCAGGTCGTGCCTGAAAATAGGCAATGCTTTTGTCTAGTGCACCTACCTGGTAAACAAAAACTAAATAAATAAGTAAATTGTTTCCGGAGGCAGGTGAAGTGAGATGTACAAAGAACTGTGGAAGTCCTTTTGTTTAGAGAAATTGCAAGCATCTTTTATTCCTTGCTACCTCATATGGGTCTCTCTGGGGTCAATACATGTCAGCAGCACCCTCTGGGGTAGCGGGGCTTCCGAACTGATATAGTCCCCTCTCAGTCTTTCAACTACTATTGACACTTAGTAAAATTTAGTTCTTTACCTGAGTAGTGTCACAATATGAGATCAGCACTCTTGTTACGTGCTTTACTACCTGTGAGTTCTAGTGGAAGAAGCCAGGCTCATGTTCCAGTCAGCTCCAACAGGAAAAACATCACTCTGGGTATCAGATTAAATGGCTTTTAATTCCAGTAACATTACAAGGCAGTAGTAGCACAAACAAACAACATTTCATGCTATACTGGTGCTTTTTCAAGGAGCTGGTACATACAGGTGTTTTTCATGTTGGAGCTGAAAAGAACATGACCCCAGCTTCTTCTTCTGCAACCCGTGAGTACCTCGCTAGTGGCTCCTACCACAGGGAGTGGTGTCTGCCTCCTTGCTACTTTTACTTGTGAGTTCTTGCTGGCACTGTGATATACTGAGGTCAGATGGGTTTTTTGTGCTCAATATCATTTGTTTGGTTTGGCCTCAGTTGTGAAGTTGGCCTGGGTTCCCCAGCTAGGAGTCTCTAGAAGCAAGGGTGGCTGAGCTGGGTGCCCTGGGTTACTACCCTGGGCATACCTTTGGACTCTCATGTACTGCGCAGATCATTAGGGAAGAGGGGGCACTGCTTAGTGCTGTCTGGTCATCCAAGTTTTTAAGGGCGCCAAAAATGAGCAATGTCCAGGGCCAGATGTGCATGTGGCTGAGTTTTTTTATGAATTTATGGACACTTCTCCATGCTGCCAGCTCTCAAGCAGCTTCAACAGGGGACCCCCTCCCCCGCAGGCGGCATCTTGCCACAATTTCTGCTATACTAAAACTGGGCACAGATCCCACACATCTGAATTTTTATTGCCTCATTTCCACCCTAAATTATGATTACAAGGTCTTTATGGTTATTTGGATGGCCTGTTTGAATGAAATTCTCCCTATCCTTTTTGATATGGACCAAGCAGGGTTCAATTGTCCATGTCAGATGCATAACAATGTCTGGCATGTTTTCCACCTTTTAAATTGTGTGACTCAGAGGCAGACCCAGATGGTATTGCTGGGCTTGGATGCAGAGAAGGCATCTGACATGGTGTCCTGGTGGTTTCTCAAGGGCACCCTGTCACACTTCTGCTTTCTTGACCCTTTTTGTGCAGCTGCTGCAAGGGATATACTTCTCCCCTCAACTGTACCTTCAGCTCCATGGATCCCTCACCAGACCACTTTCTTTATCGAGGTACACTCATCATGGAAGCCCCCCCCCCCCACACCTTATTATCTGCCTTGTATACTGAGCCCTTTGCAGCTTTGATCAGATTAAATAAAAATAGAGGGAGTCTCACGAGGGAAGACATTTTAAAATCATGCTCTATGAGGGTGATATCCTTTTGACCCTGCTTTCCCTAGACACCTTGTTGGGGGCAGCATGGGGTGAGTTAACCAGTTTTGAACAAGTAGTGGGTTCTAAATTAGGTGTGCTAAAAACAGATAGAATTTACAGTTTAATTATCAACCTACCAGTGAAATAAAATGAAAATATCCCTTTAAGTGGAACAAGGGTTCTATGAAATATTTGGGAGTCCGAATTCTGAAAAACTCAAGCACTTGGAATTATTGAATTATGAACCACTATCTCACCAAATTACAGTAGAGGTGGACTCAAATTCTCTTGGATTTCTTCCAGTGGCTGGAAATTTTTGTTTGTATTTTGTTTTTATTAGTTTATAAAGGCAAACTAATACACTGAATGCACGATAAAACAAATACACATATCAGAACATCTACTATTATTTTATCCAGTTTTGGACCACAATAGTGGGTTGTATCAACATTTCCGTTCTAAAAAAGAAAGTCTTTAAATGCTATTACTTATACCAGCATAACATTACAAAGCAGTGGATCTTTTAAGCAATGGGCATACAATGTAGTGTACAAATAGGCCCTATATGTCCTGCATGGTTACATCTGTAACTTATTTAACAAGAACAGCACTGTGTTATGATGCTAATGCATAACCCCCTGGACCCTTACTGCCTACAGTGACAAACTTTTTATTCCATAATTGGAAATCACCTTATTATTTCTCCCAGAAAATAAATGCAGTAACCAGAATAGCACTGTCTAGTAGTAAAAGCAGAGATGCTGAATTAGAAGACACATAACTTGTTCAACTGAGACCATAACACTGGTCGCCAGCGTGCACATGTAACAGATGCAGGTCATGAGTCAGCTAAAGAGAAACACCTGTTAGCCAAAGAAGCCCATCCCCTAGATGGATAAATCCCCACTTTGGGTTTCACATGAAAAAAAAAATTTAAGTACCTTTCAGATCTAATATTTAACATCTCTAAATCCTCCCATTTGTAGAAGACGATGAATCAGCTTTTACTGTATATAGCACTTTTCACACACATTGTATCCCAAAATGCTTTACAAGGAATGAGAGACTGGAAGTGAAGTGACTGAATGTGTAGTGACAGCCATTTCGCGCGTCAACAACCGCACACAGCCTTGGACAGCTGCATGAACCAGTTTTGTGAGAAGGGAAATGTTGGCCAGAACAGAGGGGAAAGTCCCCTACTCTTGGGTAGAGGGTGCTGCCGAATCCTTCCATCATGGAAGTAACTGCCATGGCCATGGTGACTGGAGGCAAGGAGCAGGGAGCAACAGCCCCTTTCCAAGAAAATGTTTTGTCGAGTCTAGATGACACATGTTATGAAGCTTCAGAGGAAGGGATGCCAACGGCATCGGGGCCCATTGTTGTGGGGATCCGTATTCCTGAAAACGGAAGATATTACTGAAGAATTTGTGGAGGTAGATAGACACCTCCAGGAAGCACTTTTGCAAAAAAATACAGGTTACTCACCTGTAACAGGAGTTCTAGGAATGGTATATGTTGTTCATCCACACTTTCTGGCAGGTATCCTTGCCGCTTTAATTCTTGCCGGAAGGTCTTCAAGCTGGCTCCTCCCACCCACCCGGGTGGTAAAACTCTCGGCTCCGCCCCATGACGCCAGATCTGGCCCGCTGAAGCTCAGGGTTGTAGCGCAGGCCGGGAGGTCGAGAATATGTGGATGAACAACATATACCATTCCTAGAACTCCTGTTACAGGTGAGTAACCCATTTCTAGGGACATGGATATATTGTTCATCCACACTTCTGGCAGACTCTACCTAGCAGTTCTCTGGGAGGAGGGAGGCAAGGCGCACACCCCCGATACTTACTTGGGAAAGAGAGACTGGAGAACCGAGGCCCCAAAACCAGCATCCCGGTGGGACTCGAGGTCGATGTGGTAGTGGGTAATAAAGGTATGTGCCAACTTCCAGGTAGCAGCCCTGCAGATATCCTGGATAGGGACGTCCCTGGAAGCAGCTACCGATGCAGTGGTATGGCGGGTAGAATGAGCTCTTATCCCTCTGGGAGGCTTCATGCCCACCAACCTGTAGCAGAGCTCTGTGCAGGAGGTGATCCACCTGCCTATCGTCCGCTTTGCTGCAGGTCTGCCAGGTGTGGCTTCAGCTTAGGTGACAAACAGCTGGCGAACCTCTCCCCGAACTTCAGCTGTCTGCTCCTTATAATAAGCAAGAGCTCATCTAGGGTCCAAAGTATGGAGCCTATACTGCCTCCGAGGTGTGATTGGGGTAGAACACCGGCAGCGTCAACACCTGGTTAAGGTGAAACTCCGACACCACCTTCGGAAGGAATTTCGGGTTGGGGAGCAGGACAACCTTGTCCCTGTGGAAGACCAGGTAGGGAGACTAGATGGAAAGTGCCTGGAGCTCTCCCATCCTTCTGGCTGATGTGATAGCCACCAAGAAGGCGTTCTTCCACGACAGGTGTGAAATATCACACCTGTGCATTGGTTCGAATGGCTTGCCCATAAGCTTGGCCAATACCAGCAGTAGATCCCACGGAGGTGGAGGTTCTCGCACCAGAGGGGAAATGTGATCAAGGCCTTTGAAAAAGTGCCCGACCACTTTCTCCTGCGCCACCGACTGCTTGCCGGCCCGCGCCCGGTAAGCAGAGATGGCTGCCAGGTGCACCTTAAGGGTCGTCGACCGAAGCCCTAGCTGAGAAAGGGACCACAGGTAGTCCAGAATGCTTGCAAAGGGGCAGTCGGAAGGGTCCAAGCCCTTCCCCTGACACCAAATGGAGACTCTCTTCCATTTGAAGGCATAGCATTTCCTGGTCGACTCCTTACGGGATGCCTCAATGACATTGAGGACCTCGTCGGAAAGACCCAAAGTCTGGAAATCTAGCCTCTCAGGAACCAGGCCGTCAGGTGCAGGGATTGAAGGTCTGGATGGAATACCTTCCCCTGATTGACTGAGATCAGGTCCGGGCGGGCTGGAAGCTGCCTCAGGAGCCTGGAGCTGAGGCTGAAGAGAGCTGGATACCAGAACTGGCGGGGCCAGTCTGGGGCTACCAGAATCACCTGTGCCTTGTCCCTCCTCGCCTTGAGAAGGACCTTGTGGATCAAGAGAAATGGGGGAAAGGCGTAGAAGAGGCCCGGGGTCCACGGCCTCGAGAAGGCATCCCCCTGCAGCGAGCCCTGCCGAGGGGGGCGGGCATGGAACAGACTCAGCTTTGCATTCTCCCTGGAGGCAAACAGGTCCACCTGAGGCGTGCCCCAGTGGGAGAACAGATCTTGTACTACCTCCGGCAGGAGAGACCACTCATGAGACGCAGACCCTATCCAGCTTAGGGCATTGGCCAGGGTGTTGGAGGCTCCTGCCATGTGAATGGCTAGGAGATCCACCTCCAGGCTGCGCACGAGGGACCAAATGCGGAGAGCTTCCTTGCATAACAGCATGGAGCGCGTCCCGCCTGGCGGTTCAGATAGTACATGGTCGTGGTGTTGTCCATCTGGACCTGAACCACTTGACCCCATAGAAATGGAGCGAAGGCAGTAAGAGCTAGACAGACCGCTAGGAGCTCCAGCAGGTTGATGTGGCATCGGGACACCCGAGGGGACCAGAGGCCATGCGCTCGGTGTTCCCCCAGATGGGCACCCCAACCCATCAGAGATGCGTCGGTTGAGAGAGAGACCGTTGGCTCGGGGCGGACGAATGGGATGCCCTCCTGCAGATGTGCTGGAACGATCCACCATTGGAGAGCGTCCCACATCTCCTGGGTCACTGTCACGGGCTGGTCCAACGGACCGCAGTGTTGTGACCATTGGCTGGCCAGTCCCCATTGAAGGGGATGCATGTACCAATGGGCCCAATGGGCCCAATGGACCACGCTGGTGCAGGCTGCCATGAGGCCCAGGAGGCACAGAAAGTCCCGGGCAGGGCGCAATTGCCCAACCAGAAATGATTGGGCAAAGGAGGAAAGAACCTCGGCCCTGTCCACCGGGAGCCATGCTCTGGCTTGCAGAGAGTCGAGCTCTGCCCCGATGAACAGTATCACCTACTTCCGCATGAGTTCTGACTTGGCCTCATTGATGAGGAGGCCAACCTGAGAGCAAACCTGGATGGCCAGATCTCTGGACCGCTCCACCTCCTGTCTGGAGGTTGCTATCAGCCAATCATCCAGGTAAGGGTACACCCGGACCCCTCGGTGCCGCAGGAATGCTGTCACCACTGCCATGCATTTGGTGAAGACCCTGGGAGCTAGGGAAAGGCCAAAGGGCATGGCCCGGAACTCATAAAGGGATCCCTCCACTCTGAAGCGGAGGAATCTCTGATGGGACGGACGGATTGGGACGTGAAAGAACGCGTCCTGGAGGTCCAGAGAGCAGAACCACATGACTCATTCCAAGGATGGGATTATCTGAGCCAGAGTGACCATCCTGAAGGTTCAAGACCTTAGGAACTTGTTCAGGTTGTGCAGGTCGAGAATGGGGTGCCAGCCCCCCGTCCTTTTTGGGACCAGGAAGTACCTGGACACAAACCCTGGGTCTGGAGGAGGATCCGCCACCTTCCTGATTACCTCTTTTTCAAGGAGCAGGGCAATATTGGCTTGGCGGGCTGACAGCGAGGCTGCGGACCCCGTGGTCCCCCGAGGGGCGATGGCTCGAAAGGGTGGGGCCTGCTCGAACTCCAGAGGCAGGCCTTTTCCTACCACCTCCAACACCCAGCGGTCCATGGTGATAGTGGACCAGGCAGAAAGGAAGTGGCGGAGCCATCCTCCCACAGGGGGAACCCAGGGGGGAGTGACAAGGCTGAGGGCGGCACTCCTCAACCCGCCACTGGGCAGGCTTGGAGGAAGAACCGGCCAAGGGAGCTCCTGGGCCTTTACCTCCTTGCTTCCTGTTGGAGGAAGCCGTCGGCTTGGGTTTGGGACGCCAAGCGCGAGCCTGCTGGCCCTGTTGCTGGTGCTGCTGGGCTGGTCGAGAAGCAGGGACCAAAGAACGAAAGGACTTCTGCTGCTGACGGCGGCCTTTGTCCCTCTGGGTGGAGGTGACCGAGTCCAGGGTGGCATTGGACTTCTCGATCTGCTGGAGGTGCCCCTCCACTCCAGGGCCGAAGAGGTCAGTCCCCAAAAAGGGGACGTCTGCCAACTTGTGCTGGGTATCTGCCATGAAGGTGGATATCCTCAGCCACACCCTGCGTCACATGGCCACCACGGCCACTACTGACCTGGCACAGGAATCACCTATGTCCAGAGCAGTCTGGAGCTGCTGCTTCACCACCGCCCTACCCTGGTCCCGCACCTGGCGGACCGTGGTCTTCAGGTCAGGCGGGAGATGAGAAACAACCTCATCCAGGGAGCCCATGAGGGCGTGGGAGAAGTGTGCCATCAGCACGGCCGAGCTGGCCTGTCGGAGGCCGAGGGAGGACGCAGCGTACACCTTGCACCTGGCAAAGTCCAGCTTTTTGGACTCTTTGTCGGGAGGCTTATCCACATCCCAAGCGTTACCGGAACGCCGGAAAATGCTGTCAGTAACTAACCCCTCGGCAGAGGGGTGTTCTGAGAAACCGGGCAAAGAGCCGGTAGGGACCGCATACTGCCTGGCCATCCTGGCCAAGGGCGCAGGACAGGAAGCAGACCACTGCCAAAGCTCCAAGGCTGGGTCGACAATGGCCTCAGCCACCGGAAAGGCCTCCGTGGGAGAATCCCCTCAGTCCAGAATCTCCATCAGGGGATACTTGGCCCATTTGGACATGGGCTCGAGCTGCATCCTGGTGGACTCCAAGATGAGTCGAAGCAGACCCAAGAAGGACGATGGGCTATCGTCCACAGACTGGCCCCCGGAGGACTCCAGATCGAACTGTCTGGAGAACAGGGAGGAATCGTCGTCGGATTCTGAAGAGTCTGCGAAGAGCTGCCTTGGCCCTGAGCCACCCTCCACCTGCCAGGGATGGTCGCGGGCACTTTAGCCGGGGACTGCGGACCAGAAGGCACAGGCAGATCCTCGGTATCCACCGGGGGAACCGGTGAAGGAGGGTTGTCAGCTTCTCCAGTCGACAGCCCGTCTAACGAATCGAGAAAAATCTTGACTTCATTGCAGGGAGTCTCGGCAGGCTGGCCTGATGGGGGCACCATGAAGCCAGCGGCCTCAGCCACAACCTCGACCGAAGTCGACGGTCGGCTGCCCGGGGAAGGGGACCTCTCCCACTCCCACAAACGCCGACGGTGGGACTTACCTTTCGACTCCTTTTTCTTGGGCCGAGAAGAATGTCCCGAAGGCCCCTCTACTTTCGTGGAAAGGGACTGACAAAGCTCCTTGAATGAAGCCATATACGAGGAACTCAGAGAGAGCGGGATAAATGCCGCAGCCGAGGAGGAGGAAGATGTGGCCTGGGCCGCCTCCTCCTCGAGGGCGATCAACTGCTCTAGCTGCTCAGCCGAGCCAGCTGCCGTGGACACCGCCCAACGAGCCTCTTTAGATTTTACCGGCGGAAAACGTTTCTCGGGGCGCCCGAGCTTCAATCGGGCAGCGCGATCATCCAGAACGTTGGCCGAGAAAGAGCGGCACAACTCGCAGGCCTGCGGGTCATGATCTAGGCCTAGGCAGTATATGCACGTGGAGTGCGGATCTGTCCTGGACATTTAATGCCCTCAAGGGCACCTCCGAAAGCCGGGAACAGATTTGTCCATCGCAGCCATGAGGGAAGATGAAGACCAAAGTTTAGAAAACTTCAAAACCATTTGGGCCAGACCAAGAGTTAGGATCCAGTCTAAGACGAGAGCGCTAAGGAGGGAACCTGAGCTTCCAAGCGGTAAGGAAGATCTGGCATCATGGGGCGGAGCCGAGAGTTTTACCACCCGGGTGGGTGGGAGGAGCCAGCTTGAAGACCTTCCGGCAAGAATTAAAGCGGCAAGATACCTGCCAGAAAGTGTGGATGAACAACATATCCATGTCCCTAGAAATAGCACTTACTTTCCCTGATGGAGGCGGAGGATGCCCACTATCTGGTTGAAAAAGAGAGACTTTTTCTGAAACAAAAACGACAACCACCAATTACCTGGAACATCCCTGGCAGACCTTCCAAAGGATTACCACCGCAAACATAGCCACAGGATAACCAACCCCTGGTCTCGATGCAGCAGGCAGCTGCTGTTGTACCAAACACAGAGAACCCAGAAATGAGTCCTATTACTGCCAACATTGCTGACAACCAGAACTGTACTCCGCTCGCCTCGCAGGTACCTGTTTTTGCAATTTCTGCTGACACTCTTGAGGGGGACTGCAGTAAGGGGGGGCAACGTGAACAGTGGTGCTGCTGCAACTGAGGGTGAGGGGCCGGATCCAGGACTGGGGCTGGATGCACTGAGACTTTCAACTACGGTTTCTGGTGCTGTGGGGGTTACTCCTGGATCAGACCTTGCTCCTTCACAGATTCAGGACCGAACAGACACACTGACTTGCTCTGCGGGTATGGTGATGGGTAAGAGTGCTTACCCCATGAAACACTGGTCCCCTTTGAGGGCACTTCATGATGCAGGGTAGACAAGGGATGCCATTGGCCAATAGCATTTCCACACTCCAGAAGGGCCCACGGCGGAGATGTTCTGGATCCTGGGTATGTACCTGACATCCCCCTGGAGAATGAATTGAATGGTCTTTTGACAGTTTCGACCATTTCTGGGATATCAACAAGGCACAACACTGATGCTCCTCCTGGAGAGCCGGTGATTGTACCGGCATGTTCGGTTGGGTGCATTTCTGTTCAGCCTGGGGAAGGGGCAGTGAGACCGAATGGCATTGCACTGTATGTCATGAAGGGAGTGAAGCTTTCCCAGCTGCCTCCCAGTGCACCCATGGACTCTGGGTCCCTCACTGTCACAGGGTGAGCAATCAACTCAGCCCCTGTCGTGGGCAGACGGGGTGGATGAGGCTGATCGGACCTCGCCTGGACACGCGTTTCAGCAAACAGAACCTTTAACTGTCCAGACGCCTGCCCAAAAATGGTCTTCTTTTCAGAAGGCTGATGTTTTCTTTAACTCCCCAGCTCTGGCACAGAAATGGAATGCAGTGAGACTGCTGTACACAGGAGGATTGGATACCCCGATAGGGTTTATGTAGGAAGGGTCCTTTTGAAGAACACACTGCAAATTATCCCGAAAGAGCTTTATGCATTGATTCACCCTATGAATGTTTCCTATTTTGACCTCAGCTTTCGTACGGTGGTCTACTTGGACAGATTTTGGGTCCAGTACAAATCATTGAAGGACACCCCCCCCCACCCCCCGTGGCACCCATTTCAGGCAATTCCTTTAACAAAGCCCACAGTTCGGACTGTCATGATTCTGTTGCAAAATGGGGGATTGAGTGTGCAGGATGTTAAGTACTGGCTGGCACAGTGCTGTGATGTAACTGGGGATCCAGAACCTATCCTTGACCAGGAAATGTCCTGGATGAGGAACTGGTGATTTTGTGTCATGCTTCAACACACAGACTCAGGTTTGCAACACCTACTGAGTGTGTTTTTCTTGAGGAGAGACAGGGCCCATTGTTTTTAACCCTGGAAAGCCTAAGACCTGCTTTAAGTGTGGTTCTGACTGTCATTTGAATAATGCATGTGATAAAGTTTGATGTAACTTATGCCTGATGTTGGAGCATGTCAGTGCACACTGTTCTAACACTCTTTGTTGTAACCTGTGTAAAGAGTCGGGACACTCATATCGCACCTGTCCATGGGCTATGCACAACAATCAAGAAGTGGATCACCAGGTTGCTTTTATTTATTATTTATTTAATTAGTTTTGGTGACCGGGTAGGCCCACTGAGACCAGATGGTCCCTTTTTCAGGGGCGACCCAGGGGTAATTACAGAGAGCCATAAAGCAGTGACATATCCAATATACAATTAGAGAGCAGCAACAGACACATCATACAGTGGGATACAGCGTATTAGTTGACATAAAGCTTAACAAAAACAGAAACAGGAGACAACAGATTACAAGGCTATACTAAAGCTATAATTTATATAACCCGTATGCCTCACAGGTTGAGGCCTAGTGTGCTAATTTTAACCAGTTTCACTTGTAACAGGAACATTGGTTAGATTTCAGTAGGTAGGTTTTGAGCTCATTCTTGAAAGCCCTTAGGGAGGCAGATGTGTGGATGCTGCTTGGAAGTACATTCCAAAGGGCAGGGGTGAAGGAAGAGAATGATCTAGCTCCACTGGAGGTTCTGACCCTAGGCACCTGGAGCAATTGGAGTTCCAATGATCTTAAGGTTATATTGCATTGTTTAGGTAGCAACAGATATTTTAGGCTGGGGGGAAGTGTTGTCCAGCTTTAGTTTGTAGGCTAGACTTAGGGAGGAGTAGGTCAGCCCAGGGGTGTAGCCAGAAATTTTAAACTTGTACTCAAAAATGATGCACTGTTGCCCCCCCGTTACGTAAACATATGCGCTGCCACGTCACACCAACAATAGGCCCCTCCCCATTTGCCATGTCTGAATTCAAGTAATCAGTTTCTTTCTGTAATCCTCCTTCTTTTGTTTTCCTGCCTGCCCTGTAAGTTGTTCTTGTTTGTGTATTTGGCTGGTGGCATCAGTGCCCCATAGCAAACAACGAAGGCAAAAGGGCTCAGCTCAACACAGACACAATGTGGCTCATAATGTCCTTGCTTTCCTCTTTTTGTTGCCCCTGCCTAATTTCTTTTACTGTACTCTGCTGAGTACAATGCGTATGCCTGCCGACACCCCTGACCGTCAGCCTGCCCTCATGCGCCGGCCATTTTAGGAATTCTAACACTGTACAGTGATGGTCAAGTGGGCTTGCTGAGTCAGCAAATCTCGCTATTCTGTGATAGAGTGTTCTCAGCATCTGAAATTCAGTGCCCTTGACCGAGGAGGGCACTGGGGCACCATGGAGCAGCGTAGGAAGGAGGGTACATTGGGCAATTCTACGGTGAGATTCAGAGGTAAGAAAGGGGCTTAATTGGTAAAGGAGGCCCACCTTTTGCTTATATTTTTAGTTAGGTGACTGAGGTGGATCTTGTGCATGCCATTCTGGTCAAGGTAAACCCCCAGGTACTTGAAGGAATTAACCAACTCTACTTTTGTCCTATCCGAGACACAGTTTAAGTTGGTCAGTGCGGTCAGAGCCACGACTCCTTGGTCTGAATAACATTGCCTTAGTTTTTTTCCCATTGAGTACTAGTTTGTTGGCAATAAGTCAATTTTCAAGTACCAGTAGGTCTTTTCCTAGTTTCTCATTAAGTTGAGTTGTAGTTGGGGCAGCACTGTAAAGTACCGCGTCATCTATATATAAGGTTACCTTCACTTTTCCAGTGTGTAGCGGTAGATCATTTATAAACAATGAAAATAATAGTGGTCCAAGGATAGAGCCTTGTGGGACTCCATCATGGATTTTCCACTGGTCAGAGAGGGCCCTACACCACTTCACAATTTGTGATCTACCATTGGGGTAGTCAGAGAACCATTTTAGTGAGTGGTTATCTTGCCCCAGGGATTCAAGTTTCTCAGTTAACAGTTGGTGGTTTACCAAATCAAATGCTTTGGCGAGGTCTATAAAGACCCCACCTACTAACAGGCCTTTATCTGTGTTGTTTAAGACGCTGGTGGTTAAGTTAACAAGGGCAGTGTCAGAACCATGTTGTTTTCTGAATCCGTGCTGTTCAGGGATCATAATGTATCTTTCTAGGTAATCTTGTAATTGATTATAAATTAGTTTTTCTAGTATTTTGTTAAGTGTAGGGAGGATCGATATGGGTCTATAATTTTCTATTAATTCTTAGGACCCCCCCTTTATGTATTGGAGTAACCAAGGCCACTTTCCATAGGCTGGGTATTTTCCTTCCAGAAGCGATCTGTTGAAGAGCCTTGCGATAGGGGATGCTATGACTGGGGCAGCTAGCCTTAAGAGCTTAGGCTCAAGTTTATCAAAGCCTGCAGATCCTGTGGTATTCACCTTCAATAATAGCTTAAGGACATTAGACTGGGAGATAAGTTTAAGGTGGAACTGTGGTCTATTGAAGGATGCCTCTGTCTTTTTTTGGGGGGAGGAGGTGAGGTTCCAGTTGTGGGTGTCCTATATTTATCGAGGTTCATGAAGAATGCATTAATCTCTTTGGCAGATTCAGCTGGGTCCCTGAAATGGGTCCCATTGGATACTATGTCAGTAGCTGCTGTCGCGGCTTTACCCTTTAGGAGTGAGTTGATGTTTGCCCAGAATTTTTTAGGGTCAGATAGGCTGGTAGTTTGCAGGTCTCTCAAAGTTTTTTTTTTTTGCTGACTTTAGATCACTTTTGCATTTATTCCTCAGGGCCCTGAATTTCACCCAATCTGCAGTTAGGTTGGAGGATTTATATGTGCAGTAGGCCTTATCCCTCAGCCTCATGAGCATTCTTAGTTCCCGCGTTATCCATTTGGCATTCTGACCTTTTACTCTCAACTGTTTGAGAGGGGCGTGTTTGTTGGTGGCAGAGTTGAAATAATTCATAAAGCTATCTAGGGCAGCATCAAGTGTAGGGGCATGCTTGATCTGGGGACGTGGTCACTAAGGGAGTCGCTAAATGTGCCAGTTAGTTTAACTCTATCCGGCCTGGATACAAGAATCCAGTCCAAGACAGAATAATTGCCAGTTTTCATATTGAGCCTAGTCAGCAGTTGAATTATCTGAGTAAAGTACAGGTCCCTAAGGATGGATTTGGGAGCAGAATCAGATGGCTTTCCCCAGTGGATGTTGAAGTCCCCTAGGATATTTTTTTCCAGGGGAGGTAGGCCCTGCAACATTGCCGTAAGTGTCTGAAATGCAGTAGGAGCCTCTTTCAGTGACTTGTACACACATCCAACGATCAGGGATTTTGTGCCACCCAATACTAATTGTACAAATAAGGCCTCACAAGTGGAGTTGGCCAAGGAACTGGGGGCTACTAACATAGCACTGAGTGATTATCTCATATAAAGGGCAACCCCCACCCTTTTTTTTGAGTCTATCAGATCAAAAAGTTGTATAACCTTTAAGATCCACTTCATGTTCTAGTATACTGGGTTTGAGCCAGGTCTCAGAGACTGCAAACACATCAGGGGAGTATGTATCTACCCAGGCCTCTACTTCATGCATCTTCGGCTGGAGATGACAGGCTTTAATATGTGCTATTTTCAGCCCCTTGGTGGAGGCCCATAATGTGGCATTTGTGGTACTAATGTGTACATTAGGGTCTGGAGAACCAAGGTTAGGTTTGACATCTCCAGATAGGGTAATTTTGAGGGATTCCATTATATTTTTTAACGGTGCCTTCGGCAGTCTATGGCAGAGGAGGGGAGGCAGATGCAGGTGGCTACTTGTAAAGGATATTAGGGCATAACAGGTCCCCCTTAGCCTGAGTCCATCCATATACATCAAGGTGAGCAGATGGGAAAAGTAAGGGCTACCCTCCAGAAGGTCACTTTCTGTTGGGTAGAGCAGCATGCCAGTGGCCACGTGTATATTTTGCATAGCCAGGTCTGAACCCCAGACTACCAAGCTATAAAAGATTATTAGTAGGGCCCCCTTTAACATCTTGTAATAATCTTTTGGAATGAGTAACAACAGAGGAAATGGGTGCAATCTATTTATAGTGTCCCTGTTTTGGGGTCTTATTTTATCAACTCCTGGTTAACAGAGCCTGGTGTCTAGGAAAGAAGAAAGTTCAAGTGACTAGTATGACTAGTGTATATGCACCTAAATATAGATCTCTCTCAAAGCCTTGAATCCAGGAGATAATGAAGCTCAGCGGCAGTTATGATTAATATACATTTACCTAAAGGTAGCTTGCTCACAGGAATATGAGTAATGTACCTGCAGGTGCAGCAGCAAAACTACATAAGGAGGTGGCAGCGACTTTGGCCCATGCTGTGGACTCAGAGGAACTCCACGTGGATTCTACACTAACTGACTTACATCAAATGGCCTCCCAGCTTTCAGTAGAGCACATTCCACAGCCAGAGTCACCTCCTGCTGAGCCCATGGCACAAACTGTTGTGCAGCCTTTCCAGGAGCCAGAACTCCGGAAGTGTCCTGCTTCACCTGAACCTATGGAATCCCAGGACATGCCACCCCTTGAGCTACTTGTAGTTAAGCAATAAGGCATGATAGGGTGTGCGTTATCACTGAATAATGTCACACCTAAGGTGGGTCGAAGCATGGGCCGCAGGTCAAGTGCTTCTGCCACCTAGGTGTGATGTTATTAAGGCAAAACCCACACCCTGGAGTGCCTTATTGTGATTATAATATGGCTAAAAAAATCCGAGAAGACTTTAATGATTAATCAATAAGCATAAGAAACACATCAGAAGTAATAACTTTTTTATAATTAATTAATTTAGACATAAAATAGAGATGAAATAGTCCCTTCAAGAGCTTTACTGAGTCCATCCATATTGCTTACACTGACTTTTTTATAGCTGATTTTATTACTTTGAGGTTACCAATATTTTTATACTCCTGCTTTTATCTAATTTTTCACTCTGTAGAATTGAACACATTAATACTGACAGTCCCATTTAGTGTCCCTATAGAGATCAATCATGCAGCAGCAGAGGCATCCATATGGTTATTTGATTCCATGTTTTGGGGTTTTTTTAACAGGAGTGAAGACTCCTAACAAACAGAAAAAAAAACAATTAAACAAAAAGACTTGACAGAGTATGCATTGTGGTTGGATAGTGGCACACCTCAGGTGTGTCATGAGGGCATGGAGCATTGCTGAGTGCCTTCAGTTCAACCACCTGAGAAGTGCTGTTACCCCACCATAATAAACACCCTGGAGTGTCTTACTATGATATTAAAATGGGTTCAAGATGGGTTTTTTTTTTTTTGGGGGGGGGGAAAATGCACAAAATCAAAAAAGAAACATTTTATAGCTTTTTTAAAATAGTCCCAGCACATCCTAGCACTGACATGACATCTCAGGTTTAAATATTATGTACAGCAAAATTAATGTATTTTTAATTAGCTCTTAAACCCTCTAGTTTCCCCCAACCCACTCCCTTTTACCTCATCTTTCTTTCTTCTTTGTAAAATTCCCTCCTTTTTCTCTGTCTTGTTTATTTTCTGTCTTGCCAACATTTAAGAGATGGAATGTTTACTACAGATAGACTGCAAGAATTCAAACCTCTGCTCAGTTCTGCTGGCAGAATGTTTACTCCCACTAGCACACAACAGAAGGCCTTAGATGGAACCAGGGCTTTTGTTTTATCTATAACAGCTTAAACAACTCAGATTTCCCTAGTAAGCAGGTGAGGATATGAGGGCGATTTTTCATGATCAACAAAGAAACACCACAAATTACAATTCTAAGTACTGTAGTACTTATTTTTTTTAGGTTATGTATGTATGTGTAACAAGAGTATTATGAGGGCAAATAACATTTTATTCTTATGTTCATAAATTTAAGATAATTATATTTTTAGGGCCTGGTTGAAGGTTTTTAGTGAGTAAAGGTGACAGCCACATTTGTGATGGCAGTCAGGAATGGCTGGTACTATTGATTTTTTTGTGAAGAGGCTACTGGACCTTCTTGCAGTGCTGTCGTCATGGGATATTAACATTGGTCTCCGAGCTCCTCAGCCAATCAGATTACTGAATTTTTTATAGCCATTTTATAATAAACCACAAACACTCACTGCGTTCGAATAAACAGATGGGCCCATTGTTGAAAAGTACATCTAAGGGGGTCACTGATTGCTTTAAACAACAGGTTTGAATCACTGGAGAGGAACAGCTGGACTCTGATATTAGTCCATCCTCCCTGGCATCCTCGCATCAATCGTCCAGACCAATTGTGTCCACGGACATGGAGGAAGACACAATACAAATGTCAGTTAAGTCCAAGGTCCACAAAAAATTGAAGAGGACAACTAGGAGTGCGGAAGCCCGCAGTATGGTTGCCACTCCTTGACAGTCTTTTTCCACCATTCACACTGTCCTTATGGATCCCAACCTATGCATAGCAACACTTAATGTGCATAGCATTAAGTCAGACTACAGGAGGACTGTCCATTTTTCAATATTGAATGACTTAACTAATGATGTTTTTTTTTTTTTTTTTTTTTTTACAGGAAGCTCACCATACATCCATCAAAGATGTGTCATTGGCAAGGCAGTCCTGGTGTTGGGGTCCCTCATTTGGTTCTATGGGACAGGATGTGAGTGATGGGGTGGGGATTCTCCTTAGAGGATCCTTGTCTACTGTCATGAAACTTGTGGATATTGACCCTGGCAGAGCTCTGATGTTGGATGTCACATATCAATATGCTATTGCTTTATAAATGTTATATGCGCCACAGTCGAAGAAAGCATGGGTGGATTTGTTTACCCTTGTTCAGCCTTATTTATTTATGGCCTGTATAGTAGTCTTAGGGGAGGATTTTAATTGTGGTTTGGCCAGACAAGATAGGGGTGCCAAAACTGTTTACAGATTCCAATTTTCTTTTGAAAATGATACATTCAGCTGGCTTTATTAATGTTTATAGAGAGCACCATCCTATTGGTGAATTTACCTATTATCGTGTAAACCTGGCCACATGCACTGATTTCTTGTTTGTGTCCAGATATCTCCATGCCCTAAGGGTGGATCTACTTCCCACTGAATTGTCAGACCACCTTCTTTTGGGAGGGTCCTTTGCACAGGATGATGCATGTCCTTCAGGCAGAGGCCCCTGGCTTCTGAATAATTCCATGCTGCAGAACCCAGATGTGGTCTCCATCATCCGTAATTGTCTGTATGCGTTCCAGTCCATTGTTTGCCTATCTTGGTGGGATGCTACCAAGCAAGATTTGAAGGAGATCTTCATTCATGCCACTAAGATTCAGACAAGACAGACTTATTTAACTTATTTGGACCTATGTTACAAGCTGCACACAGCAGTGACTACCCTGCATGAGGGGGACAGTTCTAGTCTCCAGCTGGTGGATAGTATAAAAGCACAGATGTGGACTCTGCAGTATGATAGAGCGAGTTCCCTTCTCTTAGAGAATAAATGTGGCACACAAGGCTCCACTGGAGTAGGAAACCCTTTTGATAGTTGTAAATCCTGTATAAAGAAAAGGATTATTAAGAGGGTGGTTACACCTGATGGGATCAGACATACAGATGTGACTGGGACTTTGGTGGCAGTACATTCTCATTTACAGAATTTGTTTGGGTCCCCTCATGTTCCCCCCTCTTAGCTCCTTTTTCAGTGACATTAGCATCCCCCTAGTCCCACTCTGTCAGGACAGGACCTTTCCAGGCCAATTGAGGCAACAGAAGTTCAGCAGGCAATTGGGGATTTGAGATCTAGTGTGGCACCAGGGTCGGATGGATTAACGTCTGAATTTTATAGTTTTCTAGTCTGACTTGATGATAATCTTGGTAGAGGTATTTAATTGGATTTTACAGCACGGTCACCTCATTGTTTATGGAAGCTCTACAGACCCTCCTCTTTAAAAAGGGTGAGAAGACGGACTTAAATGATTGAAGACCACTGTGCCTACTTAATACTGACTTAAACATTTTAATAAAGATTTTGAGTGGGAGATTGGCCAAGGCCTCAGCACTGGTTACTTCTGAATCCCAATATTGTTCGATACCTGGAAGACGTAGTGCAGATCATCTTATAGGCCTCTGAGAGGTCATTGATCTGGGATCCAGAAATGGTGGGGTGGGTTATCTCCTCTTGTTAGATCAAGAGAAACCCTCTGACCGGGTTTCACATAAGTATCTATTTAAAGTGCTCCACTATTATGGTATACCCCGGTCGCTCTGTGCATGGTTGCGGTTATTGTATAACTCAGCCAGCATAGTGCCGCTCATTAATGGGCAGACAGATCAAATTGAGGTCTGGAGTCTGACAGGGTTGCCCGATGAGTCCTTTATTATACACTTTTTGTATTGACCTGATTTTTTGGAAAAAACAGGCTCATTTGTCTATATATGGTGTCTCCCCTCCGGCAAGCACGACATGGCTCAAAGTAATGGCATATGCAGACAATGTGACTTTACTAGTTCAGGACCCCATTTCAGAAAGTTTGGTAGTAGAGGTGTTTCAATATTTTCCCCCCCAATATCAGGGGCTCACCTTAACATTACCAAATGTATGGGAATGGCTTTGAGCCTTTCCTCTCTGGTTCCTTGTATTGTGGGGTTAATGCTTAAGACAGACCCACTTAAGATTTGGGGTATTTTGTATGGTATTGGAGATATGGTGTTTTTTAATTGGGAATGTAAACTACAAGAGTGTTATATTAAGGTTCAGATCTGGAAGGCATGACTTCAATCGAAGAAAAAGAGGGTGGCAATAGAGAAGACCTTTCCCTTGCCATGTTGGCATATCTGAGTATGGTGTACCCTGTTCCTAAGAACCTGGAGGTACGGCTATATAGTATTTTCTTTCAGCTTATCTGAGGCAGCTGTCTGAACCCAATTAAGTGGAATGTCCTATACCTCCTGAGTGAGCAAGGAGGGTTGAATATGATAAACCCATTGTTTTTTTCTTTCAGCCAGTTTTTGAAATGTAATCAGCTACCCTGTTTCATGGTAAGGTCCCTTATATGGAGGGATTGGATGATGCTTTGGTTAGGTCCCTTCATTGCACAGTGGAGTAGGGATTCCATTGCTCACCATTACCAAAGGGAATTGCCATCATATGGTCGCACTTATATCGATAAGATTAAAAGATGGAAAGTACAGTTTTCCATAGTTCGGTAACAGCAGCCCAATCTGCTATATGGGACCATTATGAGGGACAATTTCCAGGTGGACCCTTTCTATGCCAACCTACCTCCCCACTGGGTTGAGGCAATTAAGAGCGCTTTGATGGATAAGAGGGCTCCTTTGAAAATGTGGGACGTTCTATGGTTAAATTTTTATGGAAGATGCCAAACATAAAAGTCTAAAAGAGAGATTCTGTCCCGGGAAGGGTGTGTATTGTTGCTTGAAATGATGGCTCATTTGTATTTGGAATGTCCTTATGCTTCCTCTTTTTGGACCACATTGGCTTCTACATGCAATGACCAAATCTGGGCCTCCCTACAGTTTGATACCATTATTTTGGGACATTTGGACAGGGGTAGTAGATATGAGGTGGGTACATTCCATCTTGTTCTCACCACTATTAAATATCTGTGGCATTCTAGATATGGAAAGAGAATGAGGCAGAGCTAAGTGAATTCATTCTGTGGCTTGAAAGCTCAAACAGAAATCTTAGGCCTTCACCCTGCTCACATTAGCTGTAAATTTATTTCCTAGATTTAGAGATTTTTTTAAAAGAGTCTCGATGATACGATCAAAACAAGTCTCTATAGGAAACCAACTGACCTCAATAGCATCCTTTATGCTACAAGTTGCCACCCCCAACACATGATTGTAAATATCCCAAACTCCCAGTTTATGCATTTGAAGCAAAACTGCAGTAGTGAGGAAGATTATGCTAGGAGCAAGGGAGAGTTGAGCGGTAGGTTCAAGCAAAGGGGCTACAATTTGGAGAATCTTGAGAAAGCAGAAAGGAAACTAGACCAGATTGCCAGAAGTGACCTGCTGACCCCAATGGGAGGGAGGGGGAGGAGGCCCACTGATGGGAGCCACCTAAATTTTGTTAGCACTTATAGTAAAAATTCAGCGGAAATCAGATAAATCATTACCAAACATTGAGACATAATAAGAACTGATTCGGTGTTTCAACAAGAGAGCGAAAGACTCACACTCCCAAGGTTCAGTTGCAAGAGATCTTATAATTTGGCAGACTCTCTCACACATAGCTACCAGCTGCCAGATCTGGCACCCAGGACTTGGCTTCCGTAGCTACCACAGGGTGGCCACAGGTGTGGTCGATGTAAGTATTTATTTATTTAGTTAGTTTTTGTTTACCGGGTGAGTGCACTAGCCAAAATATGACTATTTTCAGGCACGACCCAGGAGAGTACAGAATGTATTAACATACATGACATTTCACAAGTACATAACAGCTTTAGGTATCACTCTGTACAAGACAGCAATAAGTATAACTTAGTTCAGACCAGAAGAACATAATATACATAATATTTTAAAGTACCTAACCACATCACATATTGCATAGTTTAGACCACAGCACATAGAATGCAACAACATATAGAGAAGGATATTCAAGAAAACAGGAGAGTTTTAACTGAAGAATGATAGGAGAAGAACATGGAGGACCTAGTAGAGATTAAGTCAGTCAGCAAGTGCATGGGTCTGACTGGGATAGATAATTCTGTAATTTTATTTTAAAGTGACAGTGAGATGCAGACTGCTTTAGATCTGGGGGAAGAGTATTCCAAAGCTGAGGAGCCATTTGCTTAAACCCACTAGCACCCTTTGAGGTATGACACCTAGGAACATTTAGTAGTGCTTTGTCAGCAGATCACAGTCCACGGAAGGGGGTGGAGAGAATGAGTAGTGTTGCAAGGGATACAGGGGTGTTAGGCCTGATAACTGAGTCACACAAGGAGCCAAGATAGTATTGCCTAGATGCAGAGGGAAAGAGCCACCCCAGGTCATTGTAGAGCTGACAGCAGTGCTTCAGATGAGGGGATGAAGGTGCATAACGACAGATATTGTATGTGACGTCTGAATTTCAGTAGTGAGGTTTTATGTGCAGCAGTAAGGATAGGCGAGCAGTAGGTTAGTTCAGGGACTAATACCCCTTTGGCAATGGTCAACTTTGCGGGTGGAGTTAGCATGTAGCTAGTCTTGTAGGCAACACCCAGTTACTATTAACTGTTTTACAGGTGGAATGAATGTGGAAGTTTAGATCCAGTGATTGATCAAGCATAACACCAAGGTAGCTGAAAGACATGACAGTCTCAAGTTTGGACCCTTCATGGTCAAAGATCATTAGGGGCGACATACTAGTTCTGAGTTTCGGGGCAGATCCTAGGAGTATAGCTTTCATTTTTTTTAGCATTAAGTACTAGTTTGTTCCTGTAGCCAATTTTGAATGTTCCTGAAATCAGTGGAAAGGGATGAGTTCAGGCTATCGATTGAGACTGAGCTGGTGTAGATGCCGAGATTGTCTGCATATAAAAGAGAAGAGTAGGTTTGTAGGACATCAGGAAAGTTGTTTATAAACAATGAGAAAAGGAGTGGACCCAGGATTGACCCTTGCGGAACACCAATGTTGATTGTAGTACTGTGTGATATAGCGGAGTTAAATTTCACTGTTTGGGTTCTATTCGATAAGTAGCTCCTATACCAGTTTACCCACAAGATCGAAGGCCTTGGTAAGGTCAATAAAAACTGCCCTGGTAAGTCAGCCAGAGTCCATGTGGGAGAGTATATCCAAGGTAAGTTTTAGTAGTGCAGTAGTTGTACTATGATGCTTCCTGAAGCCAAGTTGGGAGACAGACAGAAGATGGGAATTTGTTAGGAAGTTAAGTGTTTGGGCAGCTACAAGCTTCTCGAGTATCTTGTTCAGGACTGAGAGAATAACAATCGGTCTGTAATTATTTATATCCTTCCTATCACCTTTTTTGAAGACAGGAGTTATCCTAGCAATTTTCCAAAGGTCCGGGACAACACCACAACAAAGGGATAACATGTATATTTTAGCTAGAAGAGAGGCAATAAGTGGAGCTGCCAGCTTCAGCAGACGAGGTTCTAGGGAATCAGACCCTGAGCTTGTATTGTCCGAGATGGCAATTAGTTGGTTAAGGACCTCTGCCCTAGTTATAGCCTTGAAATAGAACTGCAGAGGCTGCAAGGACCCTAGGGTCTGGGAAGATGTAAATGCAGAGGGTTCAATTTGATTATTGGAGCTCACAGATTGGGACGATGCAGCCAGGGACAGAAAAGAGGAGGTATATAGTGATAGATCAGAAAACATACTGTTAAAAGCATTCGTGATGGTATTAGGGTCATTACAGTGAGCTCCATTGAGTACCATATCTGTAGGGGAAGAGGCTTGTGAGGCCCCAAGAAAAGTCTTTATATGGGCCCAGAATTTCTGTGGGTCACAGGCTGAGCTGGATAGTAGGTCCTTACAATACTTGCTTTTAGCTTTACATATGTATTGTCCGTACATGGTAAAAACAACAACATTTACAAGTACTAATGCTACAAAAGTGTTTGAGATCAGACACTTTATTTCATGTGACACGACACATGTGGTGTATTTAGCCCAGTGTGGCTGTGGAAGCTTTTACGTGGGTAAAACGTCTAGGCTATTTGAGCTAAGAATGGGTGAACATGTAAGGGCCATAGGCAATGGAGACCTTACTAATGCTTTGGCTACCCACGTGAAAGCAGCACCACTGATGGAAACACATGAGTTTATGTTTAGTGGTATTGATCATGTCCGATTGAATAGACGGGGTGGGGACATAGATGCTCTTCTTCTTGAGAGAGAGTCTATGTGGATCTTTCAACTTGGGGGCTATTACCTCCTGGGCTTGAATGACAGAATAGACATTTTGTCAATTTTAAGGAAAAGGAGGAGAAGAATTCAGTAATAGACCATTGAATGTTTTTTAAGCAATAAGGCATGACCAAGGGTTATGTTAATGGTCTGTTAATCACCTTCTAGGGGTGTACTGTGGTACGAGGTGTAGCCGAGTGCCACATACCCCTAGAGGGGGATTAACTGACCATTAACATAATCCCTGGGAGTGCCTTATTGCTATTATAGTAAACAATGTGTTTAAACAGTGTTAAATCTTGTTCAACATATGGCTAAGCTCTACATGTATGTTAATAAAAGATTAACATAAAAGAAAGCTCCATTTCTCAGACCCTTTTTATAATTAAAATTAGAAGAATGAATTGCCACACTTAAAATTGAACAGAAAATTAAAATTCTTCTTCCATGTTCCCCTCAGGTCCACAAACAGAACCCCCCCCTTACCCTCCCCTCCTTCCTTTCCTCTTTCCTTGTTATCTTCTTACTCCCTTTCTTTCCACTAGTAACTGCACAAGTTAGGATCCTTATGGCAGTCTAGAATGTTGTTTCAAATCTCCCTGGGCCTCTAAATATGAAATAGGGAAACAGTTACCTGTAGTTATTTTCATCAAATGAATGTGCCCTAAATTTTGACTCGCTTCTTATATACATTCTGAAAATGATAGGAACCCATTAACATAGAAACAGAATTTGATGGCAGATAAGGACCGCTTGGCCCACTCAGTCTACCAGTTTCCCTACCTGATGGATAAGCTGCAGATTCTAGTTAATCAACAGCTTATTTCCTCCTACCCCCCACTAGAATTGCCTTATGTCTGTCTCATGCATTCTTGAATTCTCCCACTGTTCCTGACTCTACAAACTCCTCCGGGACGCTGCTCCATGCATCCACAACCATCTCTGTGAAAAAATACTTTCTAACATTACCTCTGAGCCGTCCTCCTCTATCTTCAAATTGTGCCCCCTTGTTCTTGCACATCTCTTTTTCTGAAAGATACTACCCTCTTGTACTTTAATTCCCTTGAGATACTTGAAAGTTTCTATCATGTCCCCCCTCTCCCTCCTTTCCTCAAAGGTATACATATTAAGCTGCTTTAGTCTCTCCTCGTATGTCTTCTGGTGCAGATCCTGTACCATTTTGGTTGCCCTCCTCTGAACAGCCTCCACTCTGTCTATGTCTTTGCGGAGATGGAGTCTCCAAAATTGCACACAGTACTCTAGATGGGGTCTCACCAACTGTCTGTACAGAGGGATAACAACTTATTGCTTTCTACTGTTGATGCCTCTCCCTATGCATCCCAGTATCCCCCCAGCTCTGCTTACTGCCTTCTCACATTGCTTGCCCACCTTTAGGTCATCTGATATAATTACTCCTAGGTCTTTTTCGATTTTTGTTGTTATTATCTCACCCCCCAATGTGTACTCTTCCCCTGGGTTTTTGTTTCCCAGATGCATTACCTTGCACTTTTTTGCATTGAATCTGAGCTGCCATATACTTGACCATTCCTCCAACCTTGCCAGGTCCCTTTTGATCCTTTTTACCCCACCTTGTGTATCAACCTTGTTGCAGATCTTTGTGTCATCTGCAAAGAGACATACTTTTCCTTCCAGGTGCTCTCCAATGTCACCTATAAAGACATTAAAGAGGACCGGTCCCAGTACCAAACCCTGCGGTACCCCATTAGTTACCCTCCTTTCTTCACTGTGGACTCCGTTTACTATTACCCTTTGCATCCTGTTACCCAGCCAGTTTTTTATCCAGGCTACTACCTTGGGACCCACTCCAAGGCTGGGTAACTTGAATATTAATCTTTTGTGTGAGACTCTGTCAAATTCCTTGCTAAAATCTAGGTAGGCCATATCCACAGCCCCTCCCTGGTCTTTTACTTTGGTCACTCAGTCAAAGAAATCTATTAGGTTCATCTGACATGACCTTCCTGCTGTGAAACCATGCTGCCTTGGGTCCTGTGCCCCACTGGCCTCTAGGTACTCAACAATTCTTTCCTTAAGAAGTGATTCCATCATTTTCCCTACCACTGAGGTCAAACTAACTGGTCTGTAGTTTCCTGCCTCTGCCCTGCTCCCACTTTTGTGAAGTGGAATTACATCTGCCCTCCTCCAGTCCTCAGGTACCACCCCATCCTCCCATGATTTGTTAAAGAGAGTAGTCAGTGGCGTTACTAGTTCTACCCTTAGTTCTTTTAGAATTCTGGGGTGAATCCCATCAGACCCTATTGCTTCGTCCACCCTCAGTTTCAAGAGTTCTTTCAAAACCCTTTCTTCTGTGAATGGACTGGTATCGACCCCCCTATTCAGAGTGTTTCTTTTGTTTGATTTAGGTACCTCCCCCTCCTCTTCCGTTGTGAACACTGAGCAGAATTATTCGTTCAGTATCCCTGCTTTTTCACTGTCACCCTCTGCCCGCATTCCCTTCCCTTTATTAAGTCTCTGTATCCCTCCCTTGGTCTTTCTTCTCTCCTTAATGTACCTATAAAAGGTTTTATCTCCCTTCTTAACAGAGTTGGCTATCTTTTCCTCAGTTTGTGCCTTTGCTATTATGACTGCCTTCCCTGCCTCCTTCTGCTTTAACTGATAATAATAATAATAACTTTATTTTTAAAGCGCCTTTCAAAAATATCAAGGCGCTTTACATCAAAATACAGTATACAATATCAAATGTAAACATATAAAATAAATACATTAAAACATCACTCAGTTAAAAACAAACCATACGGTCATCCATATTATCAACAGATATTTACAATTACTCATCCAGAGAGGCCAGATCCCATAAATACGTTTTCAAATCTTTCTTAAATACCTCCACGGCAGTGTACTTCCATAACCGGAGTGACAGAGAATTCCAAAGAGTGGGTATGGCATATGAAAATGCTGTACTACCAGAAGATTTTAAATTCATTCTTGGAATCTCTAACAACCCCTCGTCGGCCGAGCGGAGCGATAAAGTTGTCTGTTCTGCTCCTTCTGTGATTCCTTATATTTCCTGAATACTATCCTTTTCTCCTTAACCTTCCCTTCCACCTCTTTTGAAAACCATAGTGTTTTTTTTCCTTCATTTTTTTTGTTGATTTGCTTCACACAAAGGCTTGTTGCCTCTGCGATGGCTGTTTTGATTATTCCCCATTGTTCCTCCACCCCTCCTTCTTGCCCATTTGCTAGTGCTTTTCTAAGGCACTCTCTCATTTATCTGTATGATGCTCCTCCTAGATGTATTTTGAAGCTGTGGTTGGTGGCCCTGCGCCTAAATTAAAAGACATGTTTGGTTGAATAGGTATAGTAGAGTCCATTTTGTTCCTATTCTAACTGTGTTTACTGACTGCTTGTGTTATGTTCATCTGGTTCTACCTGATTCTGTGTAATGCCTAACTTGTATCATGTTGTCCTCTGTATGAACTTGTATTTCATTGTACTGTCCCGGGTCATACATGAAAATATGCAAATGTCTTGTCTAGTGTACTTACCTGGTCAACAAAAGCTAAATAAATAAAACATATTGATGAGTGTAGATTCAATATAAATGTATGTGTAATGGATTGTATATATATATATATATATATATATATATATATACATATATATATATATATATATATATATATATATCTACACACACACACACACATACATACAGAACTAATAGTTGAGATAAATTATATAGTAGCTAATATTATCTAGGCATCTTTGACAGAGATGTCATATTGTTCTGATGGACACTTTTGCATGGATCTTCACATATTAATGAGTAAGAATAAGAAATATAAGTGTGTATATCCATTGATAAATGTATAAATCTATTCTAAACCATTGTCTGTATTTGAAGGGAATGGACTGCACCTTTTGTTTTCACTGTGTCCCTATGTTGCTAAAGATTGAACCTGTCCAGCTGGATGAGTACTGTTCTTATGTCACACTAATAGCACTTTATTGTATAGTACTTTAATAGATAGTAGGATATAGCTAGTCTCTGTGCCTTTAAATCTGCATTAACTTGGGATTGGTCTTTACTACTTTTAAACCACGATACCTCCCTTGACCAGCATCCCTTGAGAAAGCCTAATGGTGAAACCTGGTCGGGAGTTCTGTTTGTCTTTTTTACATGGCCACGGCCACATATGTATGCTATTTCTATACATTTTGCACTTTTGAATAAATTGTCACAGCTGAAGCCCAGTGCCTGCGTTTTTTTATCTGCTTCTGATTTAGTTTTACACAGGAGCACATGCCACTGAGAGTGGAACTGACTTTTTTTTTGCACTGGCATTCTAGATGTGCCCTACTATTTCAACAACGGGATATTCTTCCACAGGTTCTGATTACATTGATTACTAGAGATCGCCTTCACCAGTATTGGATTGAAAGTAGAGGTACAAGTCCCACTTTGCTAGTCTCCAGGAGGTGGGTGTTTGTAGCTCTTTTAGGGCTTGAGTGACTGTCATTTTCCTTTTAGGTTGTGGGGACACCTGGTTTTTTGCATTTATATTGGGGGTATAGTTTGTCTTAAGGATACTAGAGAGGTGCTGTTATGTATATCTGTGTTTAAGAGTTTGGACATTTCTTTAACATCGTTTTCCCCATATTGCTTAATGGATCCTAAAGTTTGGTCTTTCCATTTCGCCTTCATGGGTTCCTCTCCCTTTTTATCCGATCATTATTGTTTCTTTTTCATGAAGTTTTTCTTTTCTAATTTGTGTTTTTTTTTTATTTTTTATTTTTTTTTTGTTTCATGTCCTCTAGTTGAACAGCAATGATTGAATTACTGTGATGTGACTTGCTTGCTTTTTTCTAATAAAAACTTCCCCTACTCTTGGTAGAGGGTACTGCTGGCCATCTAACCAAGATGCAGGATCCCGAGGCTGCACAGGAGGAAGCTGAGCTGAAGCAGCAGGAAAAACAAGGAGGACAGTGATATGTGGAAGCAGACTCCTGCTGGTGAAAGAGCTGAGTTGGAGTTAACGGATACAATTGCTGAGATGGTACCATCAAGTGACAACTTTTTGGTATCAGCAATTAGAGACAATGAAGCTGCAGAAGTGCAGCTTGAAAGAGAGATGATGGAACATAGAAGAATGCTGGTATCAATGCTCACTGAAGACAAGGAACGTTATTCCAAATGGAAAGTGGTATTGAAACAACAACAAAGCCTTAACTTGCAGAAGCCCAAACAAACAGAAGACAAATAATGAGAGAGTTCTGAGGCAGAAGTGAAAAAGGTGGCAGAACGTGAATCAAGTACTCAGCACAGTTCTGATACGGGCTCAGCTGACACAACAAGATGAAAGTACCCAGAAGATGGACAAAAACAGCCTTTGGAATACAGGAACCACAGCTACCAAACACTCCCTGGTCACCTAAAAAGCACTGACAGAAGCAGGGTGAATGCATATGATGGAAGGAAAGTGGATTCCAGACCCAGCATGGGACTTATCATTTAACTTGTAAATACTACAGAACCTAGACAAAAAGGCCAATTCTGGAGAGCAACTGAAACCAAGGTACATTTATTTATTATTTATTGGCTTTTGTTTACTGGGTAAGCACGCTAGATCTTGTGGTAGCCTGAGGTAAAAAGTCAGTTCCCACTACTAGGGTCCCGGACTACCAAGTACTTAAAAACGCTGCTGTAATTATTGATACGATGAAGACAGTTACAGGGAAAGGTAGGAGGAAGAAGGTAAACAGTAACAACAATGGTCAAATTAATACTGTTGAAAATGACACAAGGGAACTTCCTCGGAAAAAAGTAAACAAAGTATTTTGGATTTTTAAAGGGACACTGGAGGGTTACAACAGTTGCCTTCTACTGTATCATGTATATTTGTACTAAAAGAACAAACCCTGGCCTGGTGGTGCTGAGGGTTGAGGCACTGGATGCCACACCGGCGATCTGGGTATGGGAATGAGCCTGGGTTGGTGGGGGCAGAGGCCAGGACATGGACTGAGCAGCCTGCCAGGCAGCTCTTCTCTCCTGGGTACCCAGTCATGACTGCTGCAAGGCTGCCCCCGGGTGGAGGCCTGAGGGTAGTGCAGATGGGAATGGCTAGAGTAGGGAGGGTGCCAAGGATCACTCCATGTGCATGCCTCCACATGTGTCCGAGCAGCTGCAGCAAGAGGAGGGGAGAAAATGTGGAAAACTGGAGCTGGTAGGCTCTATAATGGCCCCACAGCACCCATGCTGGCCCCCTGGAGCCTAGCTGTTGGTCCCAGGGGGGAAGGAAAATGAATGCCCTTCACCCTCAGCCCTGCCATGAAGGGGTAACCTGTGGGGGGAACCACCAGAAGGGTCAGGTGCAAGAGAGTCAGGTACTGGAGAATGAGCCCCTCCAAGGGAGGGGCCAGAGCTGCCTGCCAGCCCTGCTGGAAGTGGAGGAAAAAACCTGTATAGAAAATAAAAACCTGTGGGTTTGTGCTCTACAGCAGTGGTGGCCAATATGTGGATGTAGATCCACTGGTGGATCTCAAAATATTTTTGGTGGATCTTGGGACAAAGGTTGCAATTTGGAATCAACGAAGATCCTTACAGCTGATGAGCGTGATTATTGTAATTTTTGTTCACTTTATTGTTGGTGGATCTCTGAGCTTCTTGAGATCCACCAAAGTGGATCCCAATACAAGGTGTATTGACCACCACTGCTCTAGTGGGTAATGACATCACCAAGAGACACCGTTGCAGCGTAGTGTATATTTTATTATCAGCCATGCAAAATACAGGGAAAGTATGATACATACCTCCCTGGGAATCAGAGGTAGAGTATCCCCAACTTACAGTACGGGCTCTGAATTCATCAGCGGTCATTTAAAGCTCTTCTTATATACATTCCTTAACTGACCTTATCTGCTTACAAAGACACACATACATAGTCATTTTTTCTCTCCACACAATACAATCTTGTTACACATTACTATAACGTTTCATATTACTATAAACTTGGGTACCCCCCACTAACAAGAACACCAGCCTTTCTGCCTAAATCTGCATGCCTACATTCATCTCTAACAGTCCATGCATAGTTAGTCTTCATCAGTTCTATGTAATCATAAACCCAACTGTACAGCACACAGAACTTAGTAAATGTCCATCAGCAATATATAGCCAATAGATTTCCCTCACAAGTACCGAACCATGCAGCATTTTCTACTAAGTGAAACATGTCTATCATGAAATTGGTGCCTAGGCAGATCCTAAAGCTTTATGCTAACAATCAGAAGAATGAAACGACAGCATAATTACCTCCGTTACATAGGGGACCCTGAAATTTAGAGGTATAGGCAGCAATCATCAGAAGTAGTCACTAATGCTTTTCCAGAAACGATAAACCAAAATGAAACTGAACCCCTTGGAATATCCAGACAAATTACAAGGGGAAGTTTTCAGGACTTAGGCATGTCTACTTCTGTGGGAGAAGATGGGGATTCCTCGGGGCAAACCAACCCACTATGTCAAGGCCCTAAATTTTCAGACCTTTTGAAAAATAGGAAAGAGCCGGCACAGAGAAACAAATGCCATGTGGCATGGAGCCAAGACCAGATTCATTTTTTGTGGGGATGAAACCATTAAAATATCCATTAAAATTCATGGCATCTGAAATGTTTGCACTAATACATGTATCTGAAGAGGATCATTTTGATGTAAGTTACAGATCACCCCAAGGCCTGGAGAGATTTCAGCTGAAATGTAATTGTCAAGTTCCCCCCTTTGGGTTCTCTTTGTAGTACTTCCCCTCACTAAACCAATGGTGAAACAAAGAACAATAATGTTTAGAAACAAGGGAGTAAACATAGAGGACATACATTACTGGCTACAACACCGCTGTGATTTCTAGTCCCACCAGATGCCATTATTGACACAGAGTTCCTCTGGACAGGGGCTGGCATTTGCAAGTAAAACTGAGACAAAATGACACTGGACTCATACATTTGCCAACTATTTGTTTTTCTTGGTAGAGACAGAGGAGTATGTTTTTACTTTTAACAGCCTAAAGCCTCTTTAAGTGTGGGGATAGGTCGCACCAATCAAGTGTCTGTGAAAAATTGAGATGTGGTCCTTGCAGGGAATTTGGGCATGTAAGCATGTACTACAGAATTTGGTTTAAGTACAACTTATATGAAGAAAAAGGACATGTTTTCCAGAACTGCCCTTGGGTAGCCTACAGTTGATCTGAAGGTGTTGACCAGATAGACCTGATAAGGACAATACAAAGAAATAGTCCAACCAGTCACCCAGGGAAAAACCCGCAAGAATCTTCAAAAAGTCCAACAAATAGTTTGATGCCCCTTACAGAAGGCCACAGTAGTGCATCACATGATACTAGTACATCCATGAGACAAGTTTGCTCTGAGGAAGCTACTCCCTACTCTGCCACATACAGATGAAGTACTGAAAGACAGTATGCCCCAGGTTATAGAAGAGACATCTGATTTATATGATAAAAATGGGACATACCCAGACACTGCTACTGAAGAAGAGACTAGTGGCGATACTGAAAGGGGTCCAGTGTACCCCACCCCTCAGAAGACCAGGAAGAAATGGTGTTAGATAGCCCTCTACCCTGCCACCTCCACATGGAGCTATGAGTCCTATCCCAAGGAGAAGCAGCTCCAGGCTAGCCTAAACGGCACCTGAGGCACGGAAATATTAATTTAGTGAATAAATATGATGTATTGAGAGAGAAAAAGAACTGGAAGGCTGTGATGGGGGGAGGAGCCAGACTCAGGGATCTTCTACTCATTCTCCCCAGTCTTTACTAGGCCCCCCCGTGGAACAGTGATAAATGTAAGAAAAAGAAGAAGAAAAGGGGTTACAAACAGGGCCAGTGACTTAAAGAGTGTTTTAAGCCTGAATGTTGGTCTAATACTTTTCTGATCCGATCTATGGTGCAGTTCAAAATAATCACTTTAAAGAGCCCCTGACACCAGTGTAAAAACTTTGAAAAACTGTAATATTTGGACACAACTTAGCTCATATTTAATATTTTTTATGTAATTTTCACCCTTACTACTTTATTACTAAGGACATTTGCCTGAAAACAGGATTGCTGCCCCATCTGTTCTGGCTGCTTGCCTACACCTGACATCACAGCTCTGTTTATGACATCACAATCTGTTGCTGTGGAGATAGTTATGACAGCATAAACAGGGCATAGACATAGATTGTGGGGGGGGGGCAGAGGGGCAAGCTGCCCCCCCTGAGAAATTAGACCAGGACTTTTTTAGCAGCCCAGCCACCATTCTCTGGTTATCATTTTTTTTTTTTTTAATATTGAATGGGCTCAGGACTATGCCCGGACTGCCTGCACCTCTCCAGGGGAGGGAGGGGGATGGCAGCATGGCACCGTGTCTCTTAAACAAAACTATCCCTTTTCTGATTGGCTGCAAGCCTGCAACCATAGTAGCCTGCATGTTACAGCCAATCAGAGAGTGCTGCAAGTTGGCGCCATCGCAGGAGCAGTATCTGCTAGTGGCGCCATTTAGTTGTCTGTGTGCCTTCCATGAAGGAGCAGCAGCAGCATCCATATAGCGTAGGGCTGAGGAGAGATAGCTATTCAAGGATGTTGAGCAGCAGTCATTGGTTGTCTGTCAGGTGTCACCAGTGTCTCAGTCAGTCTGGTGTTCCCACCCTCCTCCTGTCCTGAACAGCCCAGTTTAAATATACCTCACCCGAGTCCTCTGACTACCTACTCTCTGTTTCTCAGTGCAGCCAGCTGTGCTCTGGGATCTCCCACTGCCACCTGAGCCTCCCATCCCCGAGAGCCTAGGAGGCCTGCGGCCACAAGGCCTCTACCACTGGACAGACCAGGCGGAGGAGCAAATAGTACAATTACAGTGAGTCTGAGGCACGGCCAGGCTTGCCTGCACACCCAGCTTCTGTGTCCAGCAGGCCAGAAAAAGATTTACCGTGTTGTCGGTGAGTCCCACACCATGCCCATTGCCCACCAGTTCCATGGTCCACCGAGAGGGATTATTCAGGTCAGTGAACAGCCAGGCCCAGAACAGTGAAGAAGCCGAAGGTCATGCAGGCTATAGCAGACCCATAATGTGACACGTTCATCTGGTGTCAGAAATAATTAGTTACTGTCTCATCGGGGGGTTAATCAGGAGAGGAACGGGACTGTTGGGAGAGACTCGGCTACCTGACCTGCCTTCTTGGCCTTGCTGTGCCCTGCTGCATGCTGCCCTGTCTGTGCCCTTACTGATTTGGTGAGTAACTGTGCTGCAAGTTGGTTGTTGGAAATTAATACCATTCACATCCCAGAAATGTTTTTTTTTGGGAGTTGTCTTGGCTATGGCCATGTGTCTGGGGGATGGAAGGTTTGCTGTCAGCTTGTGTTTCTTTGGGTGGGAGGGGATTTGCTGGCTGTTGAGGCTGTCCATGTTGGTGGGGTGGGTGGGGGGCCTATTTGTTTGGTATGGTGTGGACACTGGTCATGTTGGTGGGGTGGGGACACTCAGTTACTGTGCTACTGGTATGGTGGGGTTTGTTGGGGAAACTCACTGGACGGTCTGTGTTTGGTGGGGCTGGGGTGATGGTCTGTTTTGTGGGGTTGGGGTCGGGGGAGACAGTCTGTGTGTTTTGGGGCTGACTCACTGAGAGGATGGTCAGTGTTTGGTGCTGGGGGAGGGTCTGCATTTGGTGGGGCTGGGGAGACGATCAGTGTTTGGGGCTGGGGTCGTTAGTGTTTGGGACTGGGAGGGTGGTTTGGTGGGGCTTGGGGGACAGTCTGTTTTCTATTCTGGGGTCTGGTGGGGTGGAGACACAGGCCATGGTGATGTGGGGACACTGGCAGTGATGGTGGGGTGGTGACACTAGCCATTGTTTGGTGGACTTGGCTGGCCATTTGTCTGGGGGGACTGTCCATGATGGTGGAAAAGAGGGACTGTCCATGTTTGCCTGCTGGGTGTCTTGTGGGGAGGAGGGGACTATTTGCTGGTTGGGTGTCTAGGGGGAATCTTTCCATGTTGGCTTGTGGGGGGTGAATGTCGGTGATTGCTGATCAGGTGTCTAGGACGGAGGGGGAACTCTCCATGTTTGCTAGCCAGGTGTTTGGGGGGATTGTTCATGTTGGTGGGACAGGGGAATTCTGTTCTTGCTAGCTGTGTGTCGGTGGGTGGGGACTGTCCTTGGTGGGATATGGGGACCATCCATGTTTGCTGGCTGCCTGAGTGTCTGGTGGACTGTCCTCGTTGGTTGGGAGGGGGCATTCTATGCTCGCTGGCCCGGTGTCTGGTGGGGAGGGGGAATGTTTGGGTGTCTGGGGGACTGTCCTTGTAGGTGAGGTGAAGTGGGGGACTGTCCGTGTTTGCTGACTGGGTTTCTGGTGAACTGTCCATGTTGGTTAGGAGGGGGGACATTCTGTGCTTGCTGACTGGGTGTTAGCATATAAACATAAGTAAATGTTAAAACGTAATTTCCACCTCATCCTTTACCTGTCAAAGGATGTATCTCACTAACCTGTGCCCGCAGCTAGCATACAAACATTAGCAAATGTTGAAACGTTATTTCCCCTTCATCCTTTACCTGGCTATAAAAGTAATCTTTCACTTTTTTTGATTTCTCCGATCATCCACTGTGGAGGGGTGAAACAGACAGATTCCTTGGCCTAGCTGTCTCTGTCTTCATTGCCTGGCAAACAACACCAAAGGGGTAGCTTTTTGTGTTCTCCCCTGTACAGTGTTACAAGACTAGCAAAAAAAATCTTGCACTAAAACATGCACCCTAAAGAAATAATTATACTACTACCTGGCTACTGTTATAGCGACTACTGACTGGCCATGATTTCTTGGTGGGGGTTGGAACACTGGTCGTGTGTGTGGGTGGGTTTGTGGACACTGCTGGTTGTGTGTGTGTGTGTGTGTGTGTGTGTGTGTGTGTGGTTGGGGACACTGCTGATCGTGTGTGTGGGGTTGAGGACACTGCTGGTCGTGTGTGTGTTGTGGGTTGGGGACACTGCTAGTCATATGTGTGTGTGTGTTTGTGTGGTGTTGCGGACACTGGTCATTTGTGTGGGTGGGGTTGGGGATACAGGCATTGTGTGGGTGTGGTGGGGGCACTGTTGTGTGGGTGGGTGGAGGCACTGGCATTGTGTCGGTGGGGTGGGGTTGTAATTGTATACCAGGCAAACTGTGCTGATCAGTAGCTCAACATCTCTTTCCAGACAAAGAAAGAAACATAAACAAAATGCAGTATAAAATGTGGTTTTATTTATTTTTGTGTGCCTGTGATGGGAAGGCACAGACCTGGATGCCTGGAGTGGATACCAGATAAATGGAGCTGGAAATGGTGTTGGTTGGCTGGGGTGGGGAGAGTGGCTGTGCTGGTGCGGTGGGGAGAGTGGCTGTGCTGATGGGGTGGACACAGAGTGTGGAGAGTGGCTATGCAAGTCCATCAGGGTGCAGAGAGTAGCTGAGCTGGCCAGTCTGGGTGGAGATAGTGGCCTTACAGGTCTGGGGTGGGGAGAGTGGGCTGTAGCTTTTTGCATGGACATTTAATTCACTGTTGCTTGCTGTGCCTTCTGCTGCCCTGCCAGCTTTGTGCTGCTGTGCTGACCAGGGCGGACTAGTACAAATGCTGAAAAAAATGGCTCTAACCACTGGTGATGGAGGAGGGAGGGGTGGACGGGCATACTGGCACAGAGATATTTTTTTCAACACGTATGCCAGTCTGCTGGGTCCATGCCATGCTTACCTCCCTTCCTCATACAAGGGGCTTCTGAGCACTAAAGATAAGTTTCTGTGTCAAAATTAGGAACTGTTGGAAAGTATGAAGTCTTGCAGTATAAAAATTGTGTATGTTTATGTAGTTTCACCTTACTGTGTGGTTTGACAAGATGTTCTGTGGGCTCTCCTCCTCATTTAGCACCCTGACCTGTGACCTAGCTTTCCCACTCCCCCAGGCAGGGAGAAGGTCCATTGTTTTGTGGTCTTTTGGTGGTTTGTTGGGCATTGTAAAATGCATTGTTTCATTTACTGTGTCGCACTGCCTGGACCTACTTTACCCTGTCTCTATCCTGAATGTAAACATGGTATAAAAAACGTTCATTTTTTGGTGATGTGTGTGTCTGTCTGTGTCTGTGTGTAGAAGAATAGAGACACGCGCTCGGACAAAAAAAACTGTATTAAATGACATCAGACTGAAGTAACCATGTTTCATTTGTGCCCTTCAAAACTGTAAGATAAGATGAATTTGAAGTAGACTGTGGGGGGGGGGGGAGCATCCACGGCAACCTGGGCTACCACAACCAGCCCACCACACACTGTCATAGGTGATGCTAATAAAAACCACCAACCAAGTACTTACCTTTCAGGGTGGGTCCTGTGAGACTGTGCACAGGTATCTGGAGTCATTGTTCCAGCAAACTTCCTGTGGCATCTGTTCTCATAGATTATGTGATGCGACCACTTTTGTGCCAGGGCAGTCCGTGTTTGCTTGGATGGGATTGTGTAACCCTGGGCATGGACAGAGATGCATGTTCCTTAGGAGCCCATGGGGAGGAGAGTGGTAGGGGTTGTGGTGTGACCAAACCATGCCCATGATCATCTTGAACAATTAGGGGAGTTACATTGTTCTGTTGCACTGTCCCAGGTACATCAGCATGCTTGTTAAGAGCACCTCCCTGAGGGATATCAGCAAGTCCCATGCTTATGTATGCAATGCTTGCTTGCTTGGGAGAGCATTATCCTCTTGCACCTTACCTAACCAGATTCAGCATGTGACATTGAATAATATGGGATGGGATGGGAGACTAAAAATTAACTTGGCTATAACAAGAAAAGTGTTAACACTGGGTGCAAGTAACAATAATGCCAACAGAGGCGATGTCATGCTGGGATAACGTCACCCTCAGGTGGTTGACACGCGAGTGCATCCAATACATAAGGCATGACGTTATCCTACCATGACACACCCTGAGGGCATTATTGCTATTATACAATGGCGTGTTGTTATACAGAATTAAAAAAATAATTTTAAAGATGTTTTATTTGGCATGGAAAAATATTTTTAAGAGAAGATAAAAACCACACTAATGCTAACAATCATCAAGAGGTTCACAGAGGCTGAGACTAGACCTGTGATGAATCGGATGTACTGGGATAACATCATGGGTCTAGCCTAAGACTGACCAATCAGAGGCCAGCATTCATTCTTGTCATTGTATAATCACATTTTTATGTAATCTTGTAAATAAGGGCTCATGTTGTGAGGATGCACATGCTGGGATGTTTCCCATACCATCCATGTTTATTGGTATACTGAGGTGGCACAGCCATTTGCTGCACTTCCTTGAAACATGCTTTTTGCACCTCAAGGGTGGGAGGCTAGCTCACAGACATTTCAATAAGTTCAGGATCCACTATAAGGGCTGGACTGAAGGGTTATATAAGCAGCAAAGGGGGTGAGAGACTAGTGAGCTATCCACCTGGAGGTTCAGGTGGGGCAAAATTAGGTCAAGACTGATTTGAATTGAAGCTGAGGAGGTCCTGTCCTCTTGAGAAGGAAGTTAAGTTCCTTACATATTTTCAACTTTACAAGTAAGTCCTCACTCCCAAGGCAGAAGAATGAAGAACTGAATACAAAACAGATCTCAGTCAGTTTTTCGACTCTGGTCTCAGGAGGAGTTGAGCCGAGAGCAGGCTGAATGAATAATTCTGCTCAGTATTCACAAAGGAAGAGGAGGGGGAGTTACCTAAACCAAACAAGAGAAACACTCTGCAGACGGGGGTCGATACCAGTCCATTTACAGAAGAAAGGGTTCTGAATGAACTAATAAAATTGAAGGTGGACAAAGCAATGGGGCCTGATGGGATTCACCCAAGAATTCTAAAAGAACTAGGTAGAACTAGTGACACACTACTACTCTCTTTAACAAATCATGGAGGATGGGGTGGTACCCAAGGACTGGAGGAGGGCAGATGTAATTCCTCTTCACAAAGTGGGAGCAGGACAGAGGCAGGAAACTACAGACTAGTTAGTTTGACTCAGTGGTAGGGAAAATGATGGAATCACTCTGAAGGAAAGAATTGTTGAGTACCTTGAGGCCAGTGGGCACAGGACCCGAGGCAGCATGGATTCACGATGGGAAGGTCGTCAGACGAATCAAATAGATTTCTTTGACTGGGTGACCAAAGTAGTAGCTCAGGAGGGCTGTGGACATGGCCTACCTAGATTTTAGCAAGGCATTTGATACAGTCCCCACAAAAGATTAATACACAAGATAGCCAGCCTTGGAATGGGTCCCAAGGTGGTAGCCTGGATAAAAAATTGGCTAGACAACAGGACGCAAAGGGGTAGTAAATGGAGTACACAGTGAAGAAAGGGGTTACTTAGTGGGTACCACAGGTTCAGTACTGGACCAGTCCTTTTAATGTCTTTATAAGTGACATTGCAGAGGAACTGAAGGAAGTATGTCTCTTTGCAGATGACACAAAGATCTGCAACAGGGTTGATACACAGGATGGAGTGGAAAGGATGAGAAGGGACTTGGCAAGGTTGGAGGAATGGTCAAATGTATGGCAGCTCAGATTCAATGCAAAGAAGTGCAAGATAATGCACCTGGGAAACAAAAACCCAGGGGAAGCATACACAATGGGGGGTGAGATACTGGCAACAGTAAAAATGGAAAGGGACCTGGGGGTAATTATATCAGATGACCTAAAGGTGGGCAAGCAATGTGAGAAGGCAGTAAGGAAGGCTGGAGGGATACTGGGATGCATAGGAAGAGGCATCAATAGTAGAAAACAGGAAGTTGTTATCCCTCTGTACAGACAGTTGGTGAGACCCCATCTGGAGTACTGTGTACAGTTCTGGAGACCCCATCTCCGCAAAGAACATAGACAGAGTGAGGCTGTCCAGAGGAGGGCAACCAAAATGGTGCAGGGTCTGCCTAGAAGACATTCTGAAGAAAGACTAAGGAGCTTTAATATGTATACTCTTGAGGAAAGAAGGGAGAGAGGGGACATGATAGAAACTTTCAAGTACCTCAAGGGAATTAACAAAGTCCAAGAGGGTAGCATCTTCCAGAAAAAGAGATGTGCAAGAACAAGCAGGCACAATTTGAAGATAGAGGGGGGACGGTTCAGGGGTAATGTGAGGAAGTATTTTTTCACTGAGAGGGTTGTGGATGCATGGAACAGCCTCCCTGAGGAGGTCGTGGAGTCAAGAACAGTGGTGGACTTCAAGAATGCATGGGACAGGCATAAGGCAGCCCTAGGGGTGGGTAAGAGGAAGTAAGCTGTTGGTTAACTAGGATCTGCAGCTTATCTGTTAGGTAGGAAAATGGGCAGACTAGGTGGGCCAAGCGGTCCTTATCTGCCGTCAAATTCTATGTTTCTATGTTTCTATGTTTCTATGTTTCTATGTTGCAGTAAAACTGGTGAGGTGGGAAAGTGCTCTGACTTGGCCTGGGCTGGTCCCTCCCAGGAGTTATTCAGCTGTAGTCTTAGACGTTTTTTGGGCATTATTTGATGCTGGTTGATTTGTTTGTATTATGCAAGCCACCCGCCCTCTTCACTGTCGTGATACGTGAAAATCAGGACTTTTTTGTTACTTTGCCCCCCCTGTAAAAATAACAAACTACTCCCCTGAAACGGGATTATGATGTCAGGTGTAGGCTAGCAGAAAGAGCAGATAATGTCTAAAGAACAGTAGTCCTCTTTGATACAACTACCCTCAGCAATAAAGAAAACAAGCATTTGTCAATGCCGAATGTTTGCTTGCTGGCATTGGCATTGGTAGTGTAGGCGTTATAGAGCTGCATAATAGGAATGGCAGTGAAGTATTAAACTGAAGTCAACCCCACCACCACCCTGCAGAGACTGACATGCATTGGGGTGTGCCTTTGAGTCGTCGAGACATATGACCATTTCAAACTCACCACCCCTACCCTGCAAACACTGACAAGTTCATGGTGTCCCTTGGGGTCTTTGGCTCTTATACTCACCCCATTCCATCAGGAAATACAGTGAGATGGGTCCTGCATAGGAGAATGGAGTGAACTTTGGTGCCGAAGAGTCCAAGGCACACCTCGATGCCTCTCACTGGCTGCAGGGTGTGGAATGGTGTGAGCATTACAGGCGAGAATCCCAAGTCACACCCCTGGTGCCTGTCAATCTCTACAGGGTGGGGCGTTATGGTTGGAAACCCTAATGCTTCAGGCGTTCGTTGGCATTTTCACTCCAAATTTTCAGCATGTTTTTTTTGTGACCCCCACATTATGAACAGTGGCAATATCAGTTTGTTAGCCGAAAGCTGATTTATAACAGTGACTACAGCATTTAGCACCACAGGTGCAAAAACACATTTCGAACAGGATGTGAAAAATGACAGCTGTACTGTTCATAGGGAGGTGCAAAAAATGGCAATGTTGAAAATCTTCAGTGAAAATATTAAAAAAACTGGTGAAGTCACGAACGTGCGCAGAAAATGCACAACGCACACCCATTATGCAATTAGTTTGGGGATTTTTTACAGCAGATTGTCAACACAGGGATTTTTGAACCTCCGCTCGTGAACAGTGTCACTGTGATTTTCTTAATCTGTCCCGAACAGTGATTTCCCACAGAGACCATGCATTTCTGCGCTGGAAGTGCGAAAACACATTTCGGCCATGGTGTGAAAAATGACAGCTATACTGTTCATAAGGAAGTGTGGAAAAATGCCAGTGGTGAAAATCTGGACTGAAAATATTAAAAATCCATGAACTTACGAGGGTGCGTGGAAGCTGCACAATGGTCGCTCGTAACACAGTCATTTTATGGACTTTTTTCACCAAATTTTTAACATAGCCATTTTAGCATCTCTGCTCATGAACAGTGTCACTGTGATTTTCTTAATCTGTCCTGAACATTGATTACGGACACCGACTGCGCCATTGTGCGCCACATGAGCGGAAACACGTTTTGGGCAAGATGTGAAAAATGACAGCTGTACTGCTCATAAAGAGGTGTGGTAAAATAGCAATGTTGAAAATCTGGAGTGAAAATATTGAAAATTTGCAAACTTACGAGCGTGCGTATTAACAGTGCAACGCATGCTCGTAAAACAGTCATTTTGGGGAATTTTTGCACCAAACTTTTAACATAGCTATTTTAACACCTCTGCTCATGAACAGTATCACTGTGATTTTCTTAATCTGTCCTGAACATTAATTTCGCACACCGACTGCGCCATTCTGCACTATATGCGCGGAAACACATTTTGGGCAAGATATGAGAAATGACAGCTATACTGCTCATAAGGAGGTGTGGTAAATGGCAATGTTGAAAATCTGGAGGAACATATTGAAAGTCGTGAACATACTGAGTGCATAGAACAACACTACGATACTCGCAATAGTCATTCTTTTGGATTTTTCACCAATTTTCAACATTTGGTTTGGTGGCCTCATGACCAGACACTGTCATTTTAGGTCTGCCTCTGAAAGGTGGTTCCGCGCCGTGACCGCCAAATCACCTTTCGGCCTGATTAACAAATTGACAGTGACAGAATTCATGAGGTGGGGTCCTAAAACCCCATGTTGAAAATTTGTGAAAAAATCCCAAAATGCCCGAGATATACACCAAAGTTGAAAACCATTCATTACGTTATACAGCTTACCGGCATTTCCTCAGTTCAGGGTTGGTTTTGAAGAGTGTAGACGTGTTCTCGTCCATCAAGATCATTGTGCTGGCCTCAGAGGTAAGTATGGGGTGAGCTGTGGGTGGGGAGGGAGGCGAGAGGGTCGGCGGGTGGGGAGCGGGGGTCAGGACAGTCAGCGAGGGAAGGATTTTTCTTCAGGTTTTTCCTTAGACTACGGGATATTTGCCACGCTGGGTGGGCTCCAGCGCAGCTGGAAGGCTGTTTGGGGTGGGGGCAGTGGAGCCGACGGGGATTGACACCACCATCAGCCATGCGAACTGTTGCGACACTGGGGTGGGCTCCCAGCATGGTACCCGATAGTCTCTTTGGGGAAGTGGAGTCGATGGGGATTGGACACCCCAGTCAACATAGCAGGACTGCGCCATGCTGGGGTGGGCCTCAGCGTGGCACCTGGAACTCTGTTGGGGAGAGCAGCAGAGCCGATGGGGACTGGGCACCCCCATTGGCTATACAGTGTGTGCATGGGGGGGCGAAGTATGAGCACACAATATGCGTGTGTGTGGGGGGGGAGCTCGCATGAGTACACGATATCTTATCACTGCTCACTGAAGCATAGCTCTCCCTTTGAACTGTATGGCACTGCATTTTCAACTGCTGTCATAGACAGCCGCAGCATTCATTGGGGAACTGTGGCCACGCCTGCAAACACAATTATTGCATTGGAAGACAGGGTGCCACACCTCCAAAAACTTGGATGATGGCACTATGTTTCTTGCACATGCGTGCAAGCAAACATAAAAACATAATAAAAAGGGAAAGAATTATAGAAAATATATGAAATATAAACTGAATTGTGTCCAAGTCTCACATTTTTTTTCCATGTTTTTTTAATGGTGTCAGGAGCTCTTTAAATGCTTGCAGTATAAGGAATATCCAGGAAAGGCAGGCCGTGTTTTCTCTGATTCAGGAGTTGCATTTATATGTGGTATTCTTACAGGAAACCTGGATGTCTTTGTTTTTTTCTTTAACCTGGATGTCTTTATTTTTTTCTTTAACCCAGACAAAAATAAATTGGGTCTGGGGTCCATCTTTTTGGTCTTTTGGGGATCGGGTCGTGCTTGAAAATAGGCAGGGTTTTTGCCTAACGCACCTACCCGATCAACAAAAGCTAAATAAATAAATAAGAAAGCTGGTGGAGTGGCTATTTTGTTTCAAGGTTCTGGATTTAAGCTGACCAGTTTATTTGACCTAGTACCAGGCCAAGTTTTAATTTTGGATGGGTGTTGGCATAATCATCCTAGCAGATTTATAGTTGTTTATGCCCCAAAAATTAAATCTGAAAGGGTGGCTTTGTTTGATAAAATTCAGCCTTATTTAGAAAAAGTAAAAAAAATTATTTTGGTAGAGATTTTAGCTGCATTTTAGATTTTACCATGAAACATGAGTGTGGTAAAAACTTTTCTGCAATTCGATTTCTTTACAAAAATGTGTTTCTGTGGTTGAGCAGACAGACTGTTACAGGGCCAAATTTATGGGAGGAAGGAAAAGAATGTTTCTCACCTGTAACCATAGTTTTAGGAGTGGCATATGGTTCACATCCACACTCTGGCAGTTCCACTGGAAAGCGATGATTGTCCGGATGTCTTTAAGTTAAGCTCCTCCCACCACCCAGACAGATATCTCCCCCAACTCCATGCCGTGACATCAGATCTCGCATGCTGAAAGCAGGATCAGGTGCCACTTGCCAAGGGAGGCCAGGTGGGTTGTGTGGATGTGAACCATGTAACCACCCTAGAACTATAGTTACAGGTGACTTACCCATTCTTCTAGGGGCGTGGATATGATTCACATATCCACACTCTGGCAAACTTCTAGCAGTTCTCTGGGAGGAGGAGGAGGCAAGGCACACACCCCTACTTGGCAAACAGAGATTAGAGAACTGAGATCCCAAAATACAGATCCTGGCATGACTCAAGGTCAATGCGGTAGTGGGAAATGGAGATATGTGCTGACTTCTAGGTAGCAGCCCTACTGTTCTCCTGTATGGGTGTATCCCTGGAAGCAGGCAGCGGTATGTCTGGTGGAATGAGCCCTAATCCCTATGGAAGACTTCCAACCAACCAACCTATAGCACAGGTCAATGCAAGAGCCAGCTTACAATTGTCTGCTTTGCTGCTGATCTGCCAGGCGTGGCTTCAGAATAGGTGACAAACAGCTGGTGAGTCTGTCCCCGAATCCCAGCTGTGTACTCTACATAATAAGAGAGTATTCTCCACAGGTCCAGAGTATGGAGCCTGCAGTCGGCCTCCAAAGAAGGGTTGGTAAATTATACCAGTAAGTTAATTACCTGGCTAAGGTGAAACTCCAATACCACCTTCATGAGTACTATACTCAGTTTCTCAGATAGGTAGAAGGCGTGAGCCCATAAAATCCTGTCACTCCAGGAGGGGTATATGGTATCTTTAGGGATACAGAAGGTAATTGTTAAGTCTATTTTTGAACATCCCAAAACTGCTTGAATTGACTGTCAGAAGGAAACATATTCCATAGTGGGATAATCCTTTCAGTAAAGAAATATCTTCTATTGTTTTTCTTACGGTAAGTCAGCTTCAACTGTTTACTATGAGATCTGAGATTTAGATCTCTAATTGCCAATTTCAAATCCAAACTTTCTCTCAGGTCATCATCCTCAAATATCCTGTACATTAACAAAAGAGCGCCCCTGTTTCTCCTCTGCTCCAGTTTGTACAAGCCTAGTCTTGAGAGTCTTTCTTCATAGCTCAAATTTTCTAACCCAGAGATCATCTTGGTACACCTCCTCTGCACCCTCTCCAAGAGATCCACATCTCTCCTAAGGAACGGACTCCACAGTGGGCTACAATAATCCAGATGTGGCCTCACAGATGTTCTGTAGAAGGGAACTATACATGCCTTGTGTCTTGAGGTGAACGATCTTCTATTTGCTTTGTTTACCGTTGCTTTACAGTGGCTACTAAATGATAAATCACTACTTATAATACCTAAATCTCTCTCGTTGGTCACTGATTTCAATTTTACCCCGTACAGTGTATACTCAAATTCTGAGTCATTTGTACCCAAGTGCATAACCGCGCATTTACTTAAACTCCATACCATTACTATCTGCCCAGTCCTGAATTTTCAATAAATCTGCTTGTAGTACCTTTCCTGATGTTTATTTGAGACCTCACTGCTAATTTTTGAATCATCTGCAAATTTAATACAATGTGCATTAACTGTTGAGCTCATATATGAAATAAATAATGAAAATAGTAACTTTGGGTTTGGGTGAAGGATGACTTTGACCCTGTGGAAGACCAGGTAGAGAAACTCCACCGAGAGTGCCTGGAGTTCCCCATTGCATCTGGCAAACATGATAGGCACCAGGAAGCTGTCTTCCACAACAGGTGCAATAACTCATACCTGTACATCAGCTGCAATGGCTTGCCCATAAGTAGAGCCAGGACCAGCGTTAAGTCCCACGGTAGAGGTGGATCACGCACCAAAGGGGATAAGTGGTCAAGGCCCTTGAAAAAGTGCCCTGACCACCTTCTCCAGATCCACCAGTGGCCTACCGGCCCATGCCTAGTACACAGAGATGGCTGTCAGCTTCACATTAAGGGTCATCACTCACAGTCCTAGCTGGGCAAGGGACCAGAGGTAGTCCAGGATGCTAGCCACTGGGCAGGCAAGGGGATCAAGCTACTTGCCCTGGCACCAAATGGAAAATCTCTTTCATTAAAGGTGTACCCCCGGGGTGTAGCACCTAAGAGTCAACTCCTTCCTGGATGCCTCCACAATGTAGAGGATAGACCCAACACCTGAAGCTCTAACTGCTCAGGAACTAGGCTGTGAGGTTCAGAGACTGAAGGTCTGGGTGCAGAACCATCCACTGAAGTCTGTACAGCAGGTCTGGGTGGAGAGGCAGTCGCCACAGAGGCCAGCTACTGAGGCTGAGGAGATCCAAGTACCAGAACTGCCTTGGCCAGTCTGGGGCTATCAGGCTCATCCATGCCTTGTCCTTCATGACCTTGACTAGTACACTGTGGATCAAGAGGAATGGAGAAAAGGCATACACAAGGCCGTATGGAAAAGAAATATATTTTAGATATATTTATACTTGGTTCTATACTTGGATCTTAAGACAGGCAGAAGGCTATTGCCCACATTTTGTGTCTCCTGCATTAGTGGGACCATTCCAGTCCATTTGTGGGCGTTAAATGTTTATCTAACCTGTTTTTAAAGGTGAGGAAAGAGTCAGCATCTATCACTTCCTTGGGCAAGCTATTCCATAGTGGTATAACCCTTTGAGTGAAAAAATATTTTGTTGCGTTCCTTCTTGGGAATGTTAACAATCTCTTTTGTGTGGCGTCTCAGGCTGGCATTTCTATTTCCAAACTGTAACCCCAGGCTATCCATCAGATGAATATCCTTTGTAATTTTAAACATTTCTAATAAACCTCCTCTCTTTCACCTTAATTCCAGTGGGTACAGTTTCAGTTGTTCCAATCTAGACTCGTATGACTTCTCCCTCAAGCCTCGAACCATCTTTGTCATTCTCCTCTGTACCCTTTCTATGCTATTTATGACTTTTTTATGATATGGACTCCACAAGGGGGTACAGTAATCTAAGTGGGGTCGAATAAATGCTCTATAGAGTGGAACTATGCATGCTCTACTCCTGGTAGTAAAAGCTTTTCTAATGCACCCCATGATCCTGTTTGATTAATTACTTTGTTGCAGTGTGCACTAAAGCTTAGGTCCTTATTTATTACTGTACCCAGATCGCTTTCATTGTCTACAACTTTTAACTGCACACCTCCAACGGTATCAGTATTTTGTTGGGGGGGGGTTGCCCCATGGTGCATCACTACACAGTTATCTGTGTCGAAGACCATGTCGTTTCATATTTTCCACCTTTTCAAACACTCTAGATCATGTCTCAGTGTCTCCACCTGTTTTTCATCTGCCACCTCCCCTCGCAACTTCAAGTCATCGGTAAATTTTTTAATCCAGTTCTTAGTCCCTGTATTCATATCAGAGATGAACAATGAAAATATGACTGGGTCAAGCACTGATGCCTGCAGCACCCCACTGGTCACTTGTCCGCTGTCTGACATATGGCCTCTAATTCTAACTTTTTGTGTCCTCCCCCACAACCACTCATCCATCCATCTAATCACTTTAATCACTTTGCTGCTAATGCCTAGGTTTGTAAGTTTGTGTACTAATGTGCCATGCGGTACCTTATCAAAAGCTTTAAAAGTATATCTCAAATATATGTTTGATCATATATCTGAAGTATATGCAAAATATCTCAAATTGGCTGGTTTTAAAATGTTTTATTTATTTGCAGAATATATGTGACAGATATATTTAAGGTATAATATATTTCCATTATATATTTATTATAGGTGCATTATATATATTTTACATATCTATTTATATATTTTGAGTATTTAATAGATATACATTTTTATGTAGTTGACATATATCTAAAATATTTTTTTAAATACGCATTGTAAAAATATCTTAAAATATCCCAATAGATTAATCTTTATGTAACATATCTTTAACTGTACATTTGGAATTCCTCTTACTAGTAACCATTTAAATATCTATAGTAGAATTATCATTTATGATGCTTAGAAAATGGGCTTTTTATTTGCTGGGTTCTGATTGGCTAGTACCCCTGCCAGGGGGGTACATTAACTTTCAATAGACGCCCAGCAAATAAAAAGTGCCACTCACCTGACCCCATCACCACCTAATATATCCCTTTGCCTACTCTGCTTAGTCATTGGACAAAACATCCTTGCCAAATTTGAAATCACCGCCACTTTTTCCAGGCTTAGCGAGTGTTACTGTCCCACAAATACATGATCTGACACTCTCACCCTATAACAGTTTTTTTCAGTTCCTTAAACATTTTAGTCCACAAAACACACTTTTTAAAAAAATTCCCAACCGTTTAGTCCTGTCACACAATCAAACTCCTTCACTGATTCGAGCGCGCCCCGCTCCCCCCTTCATAATTAAACTGAGCCAGTAAAATGCTGTGGCCACTGGACTCATGCACTCTGGTCGGAATGCTCAACATGTTTAAAAAATCTTACTTTCAGATTGTTCCTGCCAGTAAATGGTGCCCACTAGAATCTCCTTCTCTCCTCCCGAAGACTTTTTACTCACGCTTCCCACCTGATGTAGCAGCACACACAGCAGCTTCTAAATATAATCTTTACTCCAAACAATTTCTTCTGACCCTGCCACTGATCGCAGTCTCACCCCACCTCAGTGTCTTTTATAAAAAAAGCCACACAATCACACAGAAGACTGTAAATTGTTTCCAAAAACAAAGGGGACAAAGGGAACTGACCTCTCAAGCAGGGACAAACACACAGAAACTAACGTACAAAACAAAAGCGCCCTCTGCTGCCAGCTACACAACTTTACCATTACAGGGACTATTTTAAAATAAAACAACTTCTGTTAAGTTACCATACTTTTTCAAGCATATTTGTACCATTTTTAAATTATTTTATAAAACATTTCACACATAGCCCATTTTCTAAGTGCAATAATACCCTCCAAGGTGGGTGGCATGGGCAATACCAGACTATCCAGGGGCTATAAGGTCCTCCGCCTGCAGCATCAGGCCTCATTATACCTCTGGGGGTGGTCCGGTATTGACCAATACTGCCCACCCTGTCGGGTATTATTGCTTGCATCATTACCGCAGACTTACAGATTATACATTTATACTTTCACATAGGACTTACCTCTTAATCTCACAGTTTATAAAGGCTCAAATTGGTATTAATATCACCCCTGTTCGGTTCTTTTTATATTGCAATGAGTTCCTACATGTACTTGTTTTTCACTCTTTACCTTTCCCTCTGGTCTGTAAGCTAATGCTGTCAAATCAAAACTAGTTTAAAATAGAAATTACAATGATTTTGAATGATAAACTGTACTTTTCAAATATGCAAATTAGTTATGCAAATATGTACAGAGTACCACAGCAGGCATTTGCAAAAATATATCTAACTTGTATATAAATATATATTCTGCATATATTCTGCACATACTGTATCTTGCAAGCAAACAAGATACATATTTTACTCACAGCTGAAGTTAGGCACACATGCACACTGGACCAGAGCTCCAGAAGGCACTTCTTGGGTTTTCCATCACAACATTTATTTGTACAGTAAAGAAAATATTGTAAAACTAAAGCCAAAGTTAGTAAAATAAGTAATAGTAAAAAACAGACCTCTCCATGTTCTTGAAAAAGCACGAGAACAGCACAAAATATCTATCCTGTGGTGAGGTCTGATTTTTACTATTGCTACTTTTGGCTTTGGTTTTACAACATTTTATGTTTTCGCACAAATAAACTTTGTGGTGGAAAAATCTAAGAATTGTCTTCTGAGTTCCTGATCATGTGTGTGTGTGTGCCTAACTTTTATCGTGAGTGCTGTTTACATTTACGTTGTGAGCACCACCACATTTTGGAGCTGCCTTCTTTGCTTGTATACATGTTTTGATATAAGAGGATATGTAGAAATAGTGCATTCAATATATATTTACAGAAAGTAGTCTATATATATTATAAAGGTATATGTAATATATATTCTAGTCATATTTATAAACTATAAAACCTTTATTTGCTATGTAAAATATATGTATAAAAGATATTATCAGTATTAATGCATATATTACAGATACTTTCCAGAAGTATATCAGGCCAAACACATTTTAACATATATGAAATATATCTCAGAAAATAAATCACTAATATATTGAAAATATATACTTGCTAACATACACTTATTGTAGAAATTACAGAGTAAAATTACAGTTCCATAAAACTATAATAAATTTTCATTAGCAAGTCCATAAAACATTAAAAAGTAAAACAAAATAGTTTCTTTGATAGGATAACAAAACATCAATGCCAAGTATAAGACATACCTCACTTAATTCTGCAAATGCCTAAGGTATAACTGGAAACATGCACAGATATCGGAAATATGTGATATATTTAGACATATTCAGCTATAGTCAACATATTAACAAAATACAATATAGTTCTTTTCATATGGATATAATTTAAAACTATGTTATGAATATACTTTTGTGTTTGTTATATATTTAGCATCTTACAAGGGAAACTAAAAATGAAAAGGTCTAAGTAACTCAGAATATATATGTTGGATAGATTCAAAATATATGTTTACCTAAAATACTATATATATATATATATATATATATATATATATATATATTTTTTTTTCATGGCAAAAAAACTCCATTAATGTATCAGTTAGGGTTGTTTCCACAGTTTGGAAGTGCGATGTTAGGGTTACCACCCCACCACCCCCATGCCTCTTCCTCAAACCTCTAACTCCGCACTCCCCCCACCCCACCACCCCACACACATGCAAGCAGTACAGGACACATTGATCATCATGGTCTAGCCACTGTATGAGTTCTGCTGCCATCAGAGTGCCTTGTGAGTACACACGCACACTGGGCAACCATGGGAGATGTGCCACAGTAAGCATTTCTCTGTAATGAACATCAATAACAAGATTTAAGCAGATGCCTATATTTCAATTGTTAAAAAATGATGAAACACACAGTATGTTACGTATACGTAGCTGTATTGGAAATAACAGTTTGGATAACCATAGTAATGTTTTGTAGTACACTTTACAAGTAACATGTGACAGCAACAGTTGTAACATCCAGAGCTAACCATAACATGCTGCTAATGAGTATTTCCAGTAAACACTGCAGTATTACAACATGTGATGGTGCTAGTTTCATACCTGAGCAGTATGTGAAAAGTACTATGTATGTGTCAGCTATGTCTGTACTGCTACCGCATGTGTATGTGGCAGCGATACCTGCAACGAGCCAATCGTTGAATTATGACAAATAAAAAGCAGTATGTAGAAGGTTTGTGCACACTAAGTTTCACTTTATGAAAAAAATATGCCAGCAATGATGTGTCATCATACTGCGCTGGCAGTATAGAGTCGATCATACTGTATTTGTTTTCCATTACATAGTGGTATGTGAAAGGAGTACAGTGTTGTGATTATTGTGCTTACAGACGTGACTGAGTGGTATAGTGTCTTACAATCTTGCATGTGTCTGACATGTGTGTGTGGTGGGTGGGGGGAATGTGGAGTTAAGGGTTTGAGGATGGGGCATGAGGGTGGGTGGTAACCCTAACATCGCATTTCCACACTTTTGTCGCTGTGGAAACAACCCTAACTGATGCATTAACAGAGTTTTTTGCCATGAATTTCCCTTCTTTTTGAGAAAGTGTAATATAAATAGTAAATGGTATGTGTGGTGGGAGCTGCCCAAGCTGCCCATTTTTGCATAATGATAGGTGTTTGTGGGAGCGTGGGCCCTCTGGGCCCTGCGCTCCCACTTACACATAAGCACGGAGCCATACAGCAGCCCTATATGCTAAGGAAGCCTTGTAACACTAATTTTCCCATATCTGGGGAACCGTAGCAGCTAGTAAAAAACTTCAAGTGTGGATGTAATCATGAGAATGAGTAGGTCTCGCAACATAAAGTTGACCGAATCCATATCGCTCATTGTGTCTGAGATAGGGGCAGCATAAAGCACTGTGAACATGAAGTCTGTGGGTGTAATAGTGGTCCTTAGACATGAAAATGAACAATTGGAACAGTAAATTGCAAATATCTCAGGAACCGTACAAGGTAGAAAAAAAAATCAAATTTCATGGGTTTTAGAACCTTCTGACCTAGTTCTAGAAATTTTTGCACTGAAAAGTCCATATCTTGAACCGTTTTCGAGATATGGGCCCCGAAAGATGTCGCAGACGCTGCAATGTTATACTGTGGGAAAATTGCTGAACTTCAGAATGCTGTAACTTTGGGCCCCTGTAATGGTTTGGAACAAAACCATGAAAAGGCACATGTGTGGAACTGGGGCTTGCCACCCTGCAAATTTCAGCCAAAAAGAACAAACTGTTTTGTTGCAGGAGGCTGGCAAAGATTTGCAGTTATTTTGAGCATACTTTTGCAAAATATTTTCGCAAATCACGAAAGTTTTGCAAAATAAATTACAAAACGTTTACATTTGTGAAAGTATTTTGTGAAATTATTTTTCAGAAAAAGTTTAAAAAGGTATGTCTGGGGGGTTTAACCCCCCCCCCCCCAAAATAGATATGGCTGGCATCCTCAGGACCTGACTAGGTAAACACAACAATCAGTGTTTACCTAGAGGGTCCCAATTTTAAACACCAGGCATTTTTCTGTGTCACTAACTGTAAACAAGATGGCTGACTCATGAAAGTAAAAGGGCCATTAGCGACAGTAAAGACAGCCTCTCACAAAAGTTTCGTGATTTTTGTTAACTTTTCCCTTTGACTATAATGGGAAATTTGTTTTTTGAATAACTTTTGAATGGGTTAATATTTTTTCACCAAATCTTCAAAAATCACACCGATGACCAAGATTGCATCTTCCCTGAAGTGTTCAAACCGAATGGACAAACCATGCGGGCTGTGGGTGCGAGCAAAGAAATGCGAAAAAAGTCAGTTTTTTGCATTTTTTGGCATTCTGTAGCTCCACAACTGTACATACAACCATAATGCAACTTGCCAGATCCAGAGATCTATGGTGCCAGACCACACGTGCAAAGTTCTAGGCACATCTGTAGTACGGTGGCAAAGTTATTAAGGTGCAAAACTTTAGGTTTTGCATTAAAGTGGCTACTCAACCCAAACTATAGTGGCGCTACTGCACCACTATAATATATATATATATAATCTCAAAGATGTCTCCAAAATATGATACATCTTGGATCATTCTGCGAATATCTAGAATATATCTCAAAATATATCTGAAAAGTGTGAATGTATCTGACATATATTTGAAACATATTTGGGGATACAAGGATATATTTCAAATATTAAAAAAATATAGATCTTTTCCATATAGGTGGGGTCCAAGGCCTTGCAAAGACATTCCCATCAGTATCCTGGACTGTGTGTGCGTGTGTTGGGAGGGAACACAATACAGCCTCAGTTTGGCGTTTTTCCAGGAGGCAAACAGATCCACTAAGGGTGAACCCCACAGGGACAAGAGGTAGTTCACCACCTCTTGATTCAGAGATCAGACATGCAATATCTCTCCCACCCAGCTGAGGGCATCCACCAATTGATGATTCTCTCCTGCAATGTGAATTACCTGGAGATTGACACCCAGGCTGCGCACCAGGGTCTGGGTGTAGAGAGCCTCCTGTCACAAGGTAAGGGAGTTTGTGTCACCCTGTCTGTTCAGGTGAAACGTAGTCATGGTACTGTCTGTCTGGACTTGAACAACCTGAGTCCTGCTCAGTGAAGCAAATTCTGCCAGGACCAATAGCACTGCTTGGAGCTCTAGCAGGTTTATGTAGTGATGGGACTCCCTTGGGGATCAGAGCCCATGGGCTGTGTGATCTCCCAGGGTTGGCTAACTAGTCCAAGTCTCTGCCAGTCTGGAGAGCCAGGTCTATGGATGTTGTCACAACCTATCTGGATGGACTAGCTATCAGCCAGTCATCCAGGTGGGCCACCACCACTGCCATGCACTTGGTGAAGACCCTTGAAGCTAAGGAGAGGCCAAATGGCATGATCTGGAACTGATACAGGACCCCCTCAACACAGAATTGGAGGTACTGGCAGTGGGACCTGTTGACAGGAATGTGGAAGAACACATCCTGGAAGTCTAGAACCACACTCCTGCTCTGGAGATGGTATAATCTGGCTCAGAGTGACCATCTGGAACTTGAGCTTTCATATGTACTGGTTGAGATCATGAAGATCCAGTTTGGGGTGCCAGCTCCCTATCCATTTCAGGACCAGAAAGTACCTGGACACATACCCCTGACCAGCCAGGGTGTCCAGGACATGGGCTATAGCTCCTTTCACAAGAAGCTGAGCAACATCCTTTGAGAGGGTGGACAGTGTGACCTGAGACACCCTGGACTCTAAATGCGTATGAAGGCAGTAGGGTGGGAGAGCCTCAAAACTGAGAGACAGTCCTCTGCCTACTATGTCCAACACTCACTTGTCCACTGTGATAGCAGACCAAAGTGGCAAGACAAAATGTACCCTGCCTTTGATATGAAAAGCAGTCAGGACAGGAGAGGTGAAGGGATGACACCCCCCAACCTGTCACTGGGCAGCTTTTGCGGGACATCAGCGGCTGCTGCTGGTGAGGCACCACTACTCCTGCCCTCCTTCTTTGGACCTTGACCCCCAGACTTCTCGGGGTGCCAAGTCTGGAAACTGCCCCTGCTGAGGCTGCTGCCAGGGAGACTGTGACTGGAAGGACTGGTACTGAAAGGCCGGTTTTGTTGGCTTTTTTTACAGTTCTCTCTGGGATGAAGTCACAGAATCGTGGGTGGCATTGGACCTCGAGATCCTCAGGAGATGCCCTTCCTCTCCAGGAAGGGGACATCTAACAATCTCTGCTGGATGTCTGCTGTGAAGGTGGATAATCACAGGCAGGACCTGTGATGCATGGAGACAACAGCTGCCACCACATGGGTGCAAGAATAGCCCATGTCCAAGGCTGTATGGAGTTGGTGTTTAGCCAGTGATTGACTGTGGTCCCCGATGAGTTCCACCACTACCTACTGCTCTGGATGGAGCTGGGGCAGACAATATGTTGAACATTCCCTGTATGGAATGTCCACAGTTGGACATCATGATGGCATAGCTACCCTGCCGGAGACCCAAGGTAGCTGCAGGGTACATCTTTTTAGCAGCAAGGTTAGTCTTATGGGACACCTTGCCCTGGGGCTTGTCCATATTCCCACTGGTGTCCAGACTTACAGAACACTGAGTCTGTAACCAGCCCTTTGGCCAAGGGGTGGGCAGAGAACCCCAAAAGGGAGCCAGTAGGGACTGCATATTTGAAGACTATAGGGGCTAAGGGTGCTGGGCAGGATGCTAGATGCTGCCAAAGCTCCAGGGCCAGTCCTAAGAGGGCCTCAGCCACACAGAAGGCAATCCCTGGGATTCATCCCAGTCCAACATGTCCATAAGAGGATACTTGGCCCTCTTCTGGACTGATTTCAATGGACAGTTGTGGACTCTGCAATAAGGTGGAGCAGTGCCCTGAATGAAACAGAGTGAAGCCCCAGAGGAGGCTATGGACTCCTGAACTGAGTCTTTCAGTGAGTCCTCAAAGATAGCCCAAGGCCATATTTCACCCCGGACCTCCCAGGACTCTTCACCCAGGGTGATCCTCACCGACAACTAGCCTGGTAAACTGGAAACCAAACAGCCAGACTCCTTGGTTGGAGCGCTGGTTGGCAGTTGTTGGGGTGGTGTCACCACCATGACTGGTGGAAAAGCAGGTATCTGGGCCAGTAGGGGAACCACTGGCAGCTGCCAGGAGACCGAAGGTCCTTGTGGTAGCCCCCTACTGTGCCCTACAATGGCCCATTGCTGCCAGACGAACACCTCATAGCACTGGTGCATTTTATGGTGGTGCCTTTCCTCACCCTAGGATGAGGAGGAAAAGGAGTATTGACAGCAGTGTCTCCCAGTCAAGCATGATTGAGAACATGAATGCCTCGACTGTGAGCATGACCTTGACTGTCAACCACCCAGTCGACAGTGAGCAGGGTCTTCTTTATGCTGGCTGTAGATAATGTGCCAGCCCACGTTCAATAGCATGGGCATGGAAGACACAACCTTGGATGGAGGCTTGTCTGGGACAGGAATGACTGGGGACACCGATCGAACCACGTCTTCCTGGGTGAGGACTGGGAGCAGTGAGGTCTGAGAGACCGAATCCTCAGCCTCATCTGAGAATGGATCTACTGGGTAGAGAAAGAACTTGGCATGCTGAGCAATTGAAATTAAGGTTGACAGGCTCACCAGCAGAGCCAATGAACCTTTATCCTTCCCAATCTGCCCCTTGGCTGAGGGGTGCTTGACAGCTGCTGAGCAGTCAGGAGAGTTGAGTGACTAGGAGGACTGAGATCAGTCCCCACCCCACGACCAGTGGCAGTGGTGAGAATATTTTTTGACTCGGTCTTTGATCAAGAGCCCCAGTGGGTGGGGCTCTCCCCCATGGTCTGGGGGGACCAACACAAATTGTGGAACTGGTCCATGAAGGCCCCTCCGACACTGGTCCTAGGAGGAACATCACTGAGGCTGAGATACCTGCCATGGCCACTGCTGCTTTTGCTTCAAGGGCCACAGCAGCCACCAAGGCCTTTTTGCCACCATTAGAGTGATCCTTCAGATCCCATTCCAAAGGCCAACCCAGCATGATCCTGAGTTTCCAATCCTTAAGGAACTCAGGGAGCATGGATAGGCAAAGGCCACATCCAGCCATGTTATGTTGCCCACACAGACAGTACACACACGTGTCATGAGGATCAGTGACTGACATCCTTTGGCGAACTGAATGCAAAATTTAAATGCAGGCTGCTAGTTATCCATCATAAATCTGGAGACTGAGTCAAGGAAACTGCGAGAAAAGTAATAATAACTTTGAAAACTTCAAAGTAACAGTTTGCCAGTGGCACAGAGAAACTCCTAAGCAGAGCACAAAGAAGGTGACCTGTTTTTCCAGCAAAAAGAAAAATCTGATGCCATGGGGCAGAGTTGAGGACATATCCACCCAGGTGATGGGAGAAGCTTAGCTTACAGATGTCTGGCCAGTCATTGCCTTCCAGTGGAACTGCCAGAATGTGGATAAGTGAACCATATCCATGCCCCTAGAACATATGTTAGAGGCCAAGGTGAGCAAGCTAGTAATTTTTCACCTAGAGCCAAGCCAGAGCCGAACCAGGGGTCTGACTTGACTCTATGAGCAAAAACACAAGCTGGGCCCTGGCTAATGCAAGCTGTTCTCTACATAGGAGTTAAAAGTTTCAAACACTACACTGACTGCTCAGGGTGACACAAATGCTTACTTTGACCATAACAGATGTGGCTTAACCTTAACTCTCAGTTGCTTATAGAGGTCAAGCCAAGCTGAGCCAGGCTCAAGTCTGTTCTGGCTTACTCACCTCTAGTTAGAGGTCCTTTGGTGACACGTATAGACTATCTTTTGATTTCTCAACATTTTACTATAAAAGAAGTAAAAATTATCTCAGTAGACAGATCACTTAAAGGGATACATCGTCAACCCATTAGGCTTCAAAGTGTCTTGAGTTTAAAAACACATTGTATGATTGCGGAGATTCAGAAGAGATTGCTGATGTAGCTAATAATTTGATTCAGATTCCTTTTTTTTCCTTTTAAAAGTGGAAAACAGACTGCCTACCATACTAGTTTTACCACACAAAAACATGTTTGTTTACAGTCCTTGATCAACTCCCACTTCATCTTTCCTGGATGTGGGAACATCCAACACAGTCTAGACATTCAAGATGAATAGCAAGGAGAGAAGATTATTGCATGATGAGTGGCTACCCTGTTTGGGCTGTTTTTAATGTTTAGGAAGTATGCAATAAGAATAGATCAAGGATTTAAAACAAAACAAAGCTGGGTATATCAGTGGCATGCATTTCAGTTCACCTAAGAAAGGAAGCAGATGAAACAAACAGCGTCATCAATGAATTCTGGAGAAGGTAAGCAATCATAAAATGTGTGTTTTCTACCAGAAATAAAATAATATGATGGAAAAAGGATTGACAGTGTCCCTTTAATGCTGTCTTTAGTTTTAGATTCAGGAAATAGTAGCCCAAGAGATTTAAAAAAGAGTGGAGGTTGAATTCCTCACTTTTACAATTACCAGAATGCAACAAGATATTCAGCTCCTGCTGTGGGGCAGAAAATCAATACGTTGTCTTTATGATGCCCTAGTTTTATGGTGGGAAGAGACTAAAGCTGATGTTCAATCCTGGTTTCAGATATTTGGAAAGAAAAAAACAAAGAACAAAATATCTTCATTATCTAGGTTTAACAGAATAATTACAATGAGTAATTTCAATAGCTAGTCAAACAGAACAGGATTTAAGTGACCAGATTAGAACTCTAAAAACTGAAATCCAGAAATACCAATATGATAGGGCAAGTAGTCTAACAGCAGAACTTAATTATGGAACACAAAAGGCACCTTATAGAGACCACTTTACAGCCTGTAGGGACAGTATGTGTGTACCCAACTTGTCTGCTTTACAACATCAGACAGAAGGCATAACAAAAGGTAGGAAAAAATTATGGATCTAGTGGAACATACCTGATAGATACAAGTTAGACAGATACAGTAAGGTCAGAGGAAATTAGAACTTTTCTGGGGAAGTCTGATTTCAAAATAACAGGTAATGACACAGGTTTGTTAATAGCTCCTATTACGGTTCAGGAGATAAGTTCTATGCTAAAGTCATAAAAGAAATGGGAGCTTCACCAGGGTGGGATGGGTTACCAAATTAATTTTATAAAAGTATTTTCAGCAGAGGTAGCCCAAGTTATTGATTTCAGTGTTTATATATTTTTAACAAAGAAGATATTCCCTTTATCCTGCACTAGAGGCCTTATAATTTCTTGTTTAAATCAGAGGATAGAACACTGATCCAGAACTGGAGATCTATTTTTTTAATTAAACGCTGACTTCAAACTTTTGACAAAAATATTGCATAATAGATTAAGGGATCCTGCCAAATAGCTGATCAACCTAGTGCTGACATATTGATTACCCTCAAGGAAGATGCAGGAAAATATGTTTATAGCAAGGAAAGTGTGGATTATTGTAAAAAAAAAAAAGAAAGAAAAAGAAAGAAAGAAATGCACAGGTTACTATCACTTGATCAAAGTAAAGCTTTTGATAGGGTTAATGATGGCTTTTTTGTTTCAGGTGTTGCTTTGGTGTGGTATTCCTGAAGAATTTGTGGACTGGATAAGTATACTATATATACCAGGACATCATTAGTATCTTTGATCTTAGGAAATGAAGGACGTGAAATTAAAATAAAAGTAGGGGTACACTGGGGTTGTTTCCTTGGTCCTGATTCATATATTTTTGTTCTAGAGCCACTTATTAGAGGAATTTTACAGGACAGACAGACAGAAGGCAGTCCCTTTCTACAGAGGGATGGAGTACTGAAAACAATATCATAAGTAAACACTTACTGTGCCATCTTTATGGCCCGGGTTGTGTCTGAAAATGGTCCCTGGGATCAGTGCACCTACCCAGTAAACAAATATATGCATCTTTGTGAAAAATGATCAGAGTACACAGAATTTGTTAGAAGTTATGTCTCAATATTCAAAAGTTTCTGGGGCAAGGTTAAAGTTAAAGAAATGTGTAGGAATTAAATTAAGGGATCAAGTGAATTGTCCAAAGCAGGTAGCAGGGATTGAGATTTCAAAAGAGCCAACTGAAATATTATGTATTAAGTTCTGAGACGGGGAGAGTATTCCAATTAACTGTACAGAAACATTAACATTTTGTGAAAAAAAAGAGTAGCAAAATGGAAGGGAGGGAGATTATTCAAACAAAAATGAGTAAATATCCTGAAGGTGAAGGGTATCCTGTGAAGAGGGTGAATGAATGATGGTGAACCATCACAATAGCGAAGGAACCACGGCACCAACACTTTTGCACAACCATGGTTCTGCCCCCATCCCCAGGTTGTGCCCCCCCCGAAGTAGGCATCTAAATAAAGGGGGGGTTGGGGGCAAATTCCCTCATGGGGGGTGGGGGGGGGCAAAGCTCCCCACAAGAAAACACTTTCCGAAAAGTGTTCAAGCTGTGGTTTCAGCACCGTTGTGATGGTTCGTTGTTATTTGTTCGCCCTTCTGACATGGGACCATCCTGAAGCAGCTCTTAGTTCCTAGTTTGATCTATGTTAGTTTAGTCTTCCCTGTACCGTTAAAGTTTATTTATTTATTTGCTTTTGGTAACCAGGTAAGTGCACTAGGCATAAAAATGCCTATTTTCAGGCACAACCCAGGAGGATACAAGAGGAAATACATGAGTATACTTGTGATGCAGCACATGAGATATGTAGCATAGTGAGGAGGAGGATCACATACAATCAACTGTAGGTTTGGAGAAACATTCTTTGGCATGAATCAATAGAAACATAGAAACATAGACTTTGACGGCAGATAAGGACCACTTGGCCCATCTAGTCTGCCCATTTCCCTACCTACAGGATAGGCCGCAGATCCTAGTTAACCAACAGCCTATTTCTTCCTACCCCCCACAATAATTGCCTTATGTCTGTCCCATGCATTCTTGAATTCTTCCACAGTTTTAGACCCCACAACCTCCTCAGGAAGGCTGTTCCATGCATCCACTACCCTCTCTGTGAAATAATACTTCCTCACATTGCCCCTGAACCGCCCTCCTTCTATCTTTAAATTGTGTCCCTTGTTCTTACAAGTCTCTTTTTCTGAAAGATGCTACCCTCTTGGACTTTGTTGATTCCACTGAGGTACTTAAAAGTTTCTATCATGTCCCCCTCCTTCTTTCCTCAAGGGTATACATATTAAGCTCCTTTAGTCTGTCCTCATACGGCTTCTCTTGCAGACCCTGCACCATTTTAGTTGCCCTCCTCTGGACTACCTCTATCCTGTCAATGTCCTTGCAGAAATGGGGTCTCCAGAACTGGACACAGTACTCCAGATGGGGTCTCACCAACTGTCTGTACAGAGGGATAACAACTTCCTGTTTTCTGCTGCTGATGCCTCTCCCTATACATCCCAGTATACTCCCAGCCCTCCCTACTGCCTTCTCACATTGCTTGCTAACCTTAAGGTCATCTGATATGATTACCCCAGGTCCCTTTCCTTTTTTGTTGTTGTTACTACCTTCCCACCCATTGTGTATTCTTCCCCTGGGTTCTTGTTTCCCAGGTGCATTATTTTGCACTTCTTTGCATTGAATCCTAGCTGCCATACTTCTGACCATTCCTCCAACCTTGCCAAGTCCCTTTTCATCCTTTCCACGCCTCCTTGTGTATCAACCCTGTTGCAGATCTTTGTGTCATCTGCAAAAGGCATACTTTTCCTTTCAGTCCCTCTGCAATGTCACTGATAAAGACATTAAAAAGGACTGGACCATATACTGAACCCTGCGGTACCCCACTAGTAACCCCTCTTTCTTCAGAGTGGACTCCATTTACAATTACCTTCTGTGTCCTGTTGTGCAGCCAATGTTTACCAGGCTACCACCCTGGGACCCACTCCCAGGCTGGTTAATTTGACTATTAATCTTTGTGTGGGACTGTGTCAAATGCCTTGCTAAAGTCTAGGTAGGCCATGTCCACAGCCCTCCCTGGTCTACTACTTTGGTCACCCAGTCAAAGAAATCTATTAGATTGTGTGACATGACCTTCCGCTGTGAATCCATGCTGCCTTGGGTCCTGTGCTCCACTGGCCTCTAGGTACTCAACTATTCTTTCCTTCAGAAGTGACTCCATCACTTTCCCTACCACAGAGGTCAGACTGACAGGTCTGTAGTTTCCTGCCTCTGTCTTGGTCCCACTTTTGTGAAGGGGAATCACATCCGCCTTCCTCCAGTCCTCGGGTACCACACCATCCTCCCATGATTTATTAAAAAGAGTAGCCAGTGGTTTCACTAGTTCCTCCCTTAATTCTTCTAGAATTCTGGGGTGAATTCCATCAGGACCCATTGTTTTGTCCACCTTCAGTTTTAGGAGTTCTTGCAGAACCCTTTCTTCTGTGAAACGACTGGGATCGACCCCCCTATCAAGAATGCTTCTGTTAATTGGATTAGGCACTTCCCCCTCCTCTTTTGTGAATACTGAGCAGAAATATGAATTCAGTATCCCTGCATTTTCACTGTCCCCCTCTGCCCACCCACCGTTCATTCTATTCAGCCTCACTATCCCTCCCTTTGTCTTTCTACGCTCGCTGATGTACCTATAAAAGGTTTTATCCCCCTTCTTAACTGAGTTGGCTATCTTTTCCTCAGTTTGGGCCTTTGCTATTCTGACTTCCTCCTGCTTCCTTCTGCCTTAACTGGGCAGCTGTCTGTCCTGCTCCTTCTGTGTTTCCTTATACTCTGGAATGCTATCTTTTCTTCCTGACTTTCACAGCCACCTCTTTTGAGAACCATAGTGGCTTTTTCTTTCGTTTTGATTTGTTTATTTGCTTCACACAAAGGCTTGTTGCCTCTGTGATGGCAGTTTTGATGATTCCCCATTGTTGCTCCACCCCTCCTTCTATCCTGTTTGCTAGTGCTTTTCTGAGGCACTCTCCCATCTTGCCAAAGTCAGCCCTCCTAAAGTCCAGTACCCTCATACAGTTTTGACAGTCAAAAGAAAAGAAAGAAATGTATAAAAAATGTGAGAAAACTGACATTTCAAAAGCATGTACAATATACAATGTGCCATTATGTGGCCAATAGGCTTAGGGAGAGTATAAACAGGGAGGAGAGGGAAGGGGAGAGTAGTGGGAAAGCAGAGGAAGAGGGTAAGGGATGATAGAAAGGATTTAAAGGATGGTTATGAGAAAGGAGGAGAAAGCTGTCAGAGGAATAGTTGCCTAGGGGTCCAGAGGGCAGGGAGAAGGATAGTCTACAGTGGATGAAAGCAAATGCAGGGACTAGTAGCACGCAGATGATCACGGACAAGTTTCTTGAAGCTAGCATGGGTGGGAGCTTAACAAATAGTTTGGGGTATGGAGTTCCAGTACTTTGCAGCTGTGTATGAGAAAGCACATGCACCCATATTGGTTTTGCATCTGGGGATATGGAGAGGGGCTTGGTCAGAAGATCGAAGCCCATAGGAGAGGGGTTGTGAGTGGAGCAGAGAGGTGAGACTTTGGGGGAGGCCTGATCTAGCAATGCTGTCAATTAGAGAGCCATAGGACTGGAGTCGATGGGCAGAGGGGCTGGGCCAATTTAGGTCAGCATAGAGCTGGCAGTGATGCTTGTATCATGGAGATGCAGAGGATTAGTGGCAAAAAGAATTATAAGTAGTGTCCCAATTATGAAGGGTGGTCTTTGTGGCAGAGAGGTATGTGGCTGAGCCATAGGCCAGGGGTGGGAGCAGAAAGCCTTGTGCCACAGCTAGTCTAGCCAATGGGGTGAGGGCATAGCTAGTGTGATAGGCACCTCCTATCTTAGCACTGACAGGTTTACAGGTGGTGGTGATGTGCAGATCAAAATCTAGAGATTTGTCAAGAAGAATGCCCAGATATTGAAAGGAGCTAGCGCGGACCAGTGGGGAACCGTCAGCATATGATATTTTGAGGGAGCTATGGTTTGCTTTATGTCTGGCAGGTGAGCCAAACAGCATGGAGTATGTCTTGTTTGTATTGAGAATGAGGTTGTTCTCTGTTAGCCAGGACTGAATACTTAAGAAATCCAAGGCAAGAGAGTGGTTTATATCTGAGAGATATTCCTTGTGCTGTGGTAAATGACAAGGTCGTCCGTGTACAGCAGAGATGAACAGGTTAATGCAAGCAGCAGGAGGTCGTTAAAGAAGATTGAGAAAAGCAAATGGCCAAGTATGGAGTCCTGGGGAATGCCAACGTGTATAGACGAGAGATCAGATATGGCTGAGTTGAAAACTACAGCCCGTTTCCTATCGGACAGATAGCTATTAAACCATGCCACTACATTGGCAGAGAAGCCTAGGGAACGTAGTTTTACAAGGAGAAGGGGATGGTTAACCAGATCGAATGCCTTGGTTAAATCGATGAAAACCACACCTGTCAGGAGGCCCAAGTCCATAGAAGCATAGTCGTCATTTGTGAGTTTCAGGATTGCGGTGGAAGTGCTGTGGCATTTGTGGAAACCATGCTGGGAGCAAAAGAGAAGATTGTGCTTCCGAAGATAATCTATGGATTGAGTTGTCACAAATTTTTCCAAGATTTTGCTAAGCACAGAGAGGATAGCTATAGGTCGGTAATTAGTGATTTCTTCAGGATCACTTTTTTTATGAATTGGTATAATTTTAGCTATTTTCCAGATATTAGGAACTGTGACATGGCATAGTGATAGGTTGAAGACTTTTGTTAGTGGGGAGGCTACGAGACGTGCAGCAGCTTTCAGGAGCCTAGACTCCAAACCATCGGACCCAGAGCTGGTGCTGTCAGGGATGGAGAGTAGCAGCTTTAGAACTTCAGCTCTTGTGACAGTCCAGAACCTAAACGGAGGATGTGTGAGAAGAGGTTCAGTATCCCCGGGGGGGGGGGGGCCATGTGTCCTGATGGGAAGGAGGCCAGGTAGGTAGATAGGTCAGAGAAATGGCGATTGAAGGAGTTGGCGATGGTAACAGGGTTATTGCAGTGTATGCCATTTAGCAGCATATCACTAGCAGTGACCGTATGATTGGCCTTGAGGGTTTTTATGGTTGACCAGAATTTCTTGGAGTCACCTGCACCTTTTGTTAGTAGGTCTTTGCAGAAAGAGCTTTTTGCTAATCAAATGTTTCTTTTGCACGTGTTTCTCAGTAGTCTATAGCCATCTTAGTCAGACTAATGTCCTGAGGCCTTGAAATGCTGCCATGTTTTGTCCCTTGCCCTTATTTGGGTGAGAAGGTCTTTAGTTAACCACCTTATTTGGGTTCCACGAATGCAACATGTGACGCAGGGAGCATGGGTGTCTTGGAGAAGACCAAACTGGGCCAGGAAATAGTCTACGGCTACCTTGGCATTAGCTGAGGTATAGATGGGTGACCAGTCAATCATGGAGAGATCATGCATAAACTGTGTAAAGTTAAAGTTAGCCAGGTTATGGAAGGTGATGAGTTTTAGAGGAGGAGATGGTCTGCTAGTGGAGCGCCAGATATAGTAGATTGGTGAGTGATCACTTATTGCATCTGCAAGGGTGCCTGCACAGACTATACTATCAGTATGGTTTGTAAGGGCCCAGTCGATGAGTGTGCTGGACCGCGGGAGAGCCATGACCCTAGTTGGGTCAGTGACTAGCTGGTGAAGGTTGTGGCCTTGTACCACTGTGTGAGAGGACTGGTTAGATTTACCGGTTCAGTTTAGGTTAAAGTTCCCCAATATAAAAACTTCATTCTGGCTGATGGTGATCTCCACTTGGGAGAGGAGTTCCTCAAGACCAGTGATACCACCACCAGGAGGGTTATAGGCACAGACAATGTGTAATTTCTTAGAGCAAAGCTGTAAGGTTGTGTGAATCAGTTCACAGTGCGAGCGGGTGGGTAAGACATTACAGGATAGTAACAGATGAGCTTTGTAGAAAATAGCGACACCACCTCTATGCTTTGATGAGGGCCTATCTTGCCTAATCAAGTTGTAATTCTGTATAGAGCAGAGGTGAGCGGGGGTGGAGGGTTTTAGCCATGTTTCAGATAGGCAAAGGATATCAGGGTTATACTGAACTACCCACCCCTCAAGTTCTGTGAAATTGTGAGGAAGGCTCCTTATATTCAGGTGAACAATGCAGAGGCCCTTAGTGTCCCTCCAGGTTGTGTCAGAGTGAGGTAAGTTACTTATGGGCCCTGGGTTTAGTTCAATGTCCCCAGCTAACATTAAGGCTAGGAGTAGCAGGTACCACAGCCAGGCTACTGAGTATATTTTTTCAGATATTTTGGGGTAGCCGGTTGAACCTCATTAAAAGAGAAATTACATATTTACCTTGGGGAGTCAGTATGTTAAACTCTGTAGTCTTTGGACTGACTGTCATGGCGGCTATGCTGAGCCAGCCATCAGGAGCTTCTTGTTTTTGAAATGTTTGCCTGCTTGCTATTTTTATTTTGTTTGTTCGTCTTCCTCATTTTTGCTCCGCTTTGCTCCCCCATTTGTACCCTTTTAATGTTTGTCTTATTGAGGCTTCTTTAATTGAATGTTTAGTGTCTAGTGTCTTGAGCTCCATGCTTGTGGACCCATGGATGACCCTGAGGGAAAACTCGCTTAGGAGTTTTGTGATCAGACTCCTAACTTACTGGATATTCAGGGTTGCTGCTGCCTTGTGGCATGTAGTGGACCATTGGAGACACCTCATTGGGACTAGCAGCTGATGATTTTATTGGACCAGCTGGGACTATCACAGGCTGACGTTGCGGTTCTTATTATAACTTTGAACTGCCTGAGGAACTGCGGAACCATGAGTAACATCGACAGGTTGCCAGAGAGGTGTGTAGGTACTGCTCTGTGTATTGGATGCCAGTTGGACCTTAAGATTGGAAGGCTGGCATGGTCTGGGAGCTGTGTTGGGCAAGGGAGTGTCCTCCTCATGCCTAGGGCTAGTAGTTGATTGTGCTTCCGCAACTGAGCGGGAGTTGCCCCTTGTGTTCTCCGGGGAGCTGGAGTGCTGGTTGGGCTTTCTCCTAAATCTCCTGGGGGACAATCCTTATGGCCTGCCTCCTGGGGGACTGTAGCTGTAGGTTGCGGGTGGCTGGGTGTTGGGGCCCATGAGTTGGTGCATTTGGGGGGTCTCCCCCATGGGATTTAGTTTGCACACCCCAGCCCGCTGCTGCATTAAGGATCTCCTGGGCTGTACCTTGAATGTTTTGGGACTGTAGTTTGGCCTGAGGCCTGCTTTTCCTCGGCCATCGAGGTTTGTCTCTGCGACAACCTGACTGGATTAATTTGGGATCGTTCTACGATGCTGAACTTGGATTGACTTAATATCATAGCTCGCCGTCTTCTTTCAGTGGAGGGGAGCGTTTGTATTTTTTTTTTAAATGCCATGGATTTTCAGGTAGTTTTATCCCTCCCCTGCAAAGGCTTCATCTAATGTGACTGAAAGTTTTATGACTCAGTGCTGCTATTTATTTAATTTGGTTCTTAGTTATTGTTCATTAGCTTAATTTTCTTTTTTCTTTTGCTGCTGGATTTTCCCCCACTAAGTGAGAGGCAGTGGGGGTGATCTAACTTGGACAAAGTAAACTAGAGAGGTGAGAAGACTCTGGTCCACTAGAACTTGCATTTTATTTTTTGGTTTTGGTTTGGTGTTTGTTGAATTTACTTCATATACTGTTATTGTGCTGTATTTTTCTTGGAGAGGGTGGGTATTTATAGGGTTGTTTTTATGAGGGTTGTATTATAGTTTAGATTATTTTATTTTTAGTATTATAAGTCCTTTTGGGGGTGGAAGAAGTATGCGTGTGTTGTTGTTAGCTCTGAGCAAATTATGGGTTGAAGATGTGTTGGCCTCTTGCTCTCCCGGCCCTTTTATTGTCCTCCCCTGCCCGCAGCAGTCTATAGCCATTGCAGGGCATTGGGTATTATCAGCAAGAGATGGAGGTGGGTTGGGGGTCCCCGACTTTGGAGGGGGGGGAGCAGGGCGACTGTACTGAGATTGTACAGACCAGGAGATGCCCTGGGGCTAAATGGTCTCTGGAACATGGTTCTCCACATCTAGTTACCATACCCAAGGACTCCAGTATTTCTGGGCTGATAGCTCATCTGGCCGCGGAATCCTGTCCGACTCGAGTGGTGTTATGCAGTGCCAGGTCTATTAGGAACAAGATGGCGGTTATCGCTGATCTTGTTGGGACAGTAGACCTGGCTTGATGACAATGCGGGCCCCATCTTCGAGGAGGTGGTCCTGGCCAGGTTCTCGATGATACACCGCTCGAGATTGGACTGCAGGGGCAGGGATGTAGCCATTTGTTTTAGATCGGAATTGGGCCTTACTGGTGTGCCAGTTGAAGAAGTCAGATCATTTAAGTTTACTGTAGCAGGTGTGGGCTGCAGGATCGTTCTTATCTACTGGCCACCCGGAGGTGAGAAATTGTTCCTGCAGGAAGTAGCAGACTTCATCATCGATACGGCATTTGAGTCACCCAGGTTGATGGTCCTGGGTGACTTTAAAGCCTGGATTGACGATGAACTCTCGCAGTTTGGTGAAGACTTACTCCAACTTATGAATTCATTGGAGTTCACACAGGTAGTTGCCTCTGCTACTCATAGTCATGGTCACTCACTTGGTCTGGTCCTCCTCCTGGGGATCAAGACCTCTGACTTGATGGTGGAACCAGTTGTATGGTCTGATCACCACACAGTAAGGTTCAATTTCCAGGCTCCCCCTTATAGGTCTGCCCCTGTGGAGATGGTCAGATATCGCCCATTGACCTATCAGGATTCTTAGGGGGTAGGCGAGGATCCAGAGAGTCTAGTTCAAGCCTATAATAAGGCTGTCACTGAAGCTCTGGATTCTATCACCCCAGTCTGTGTTTGCCCTCTCTTTCTCTCTGCCCTCGGTCCCCTTAGTTTGATGGGACCTTGAGGAAGTTGAGACGAGTAGGATGAAGGCTAGGGCGTCGCTGGCAGAAATCGACTCTTGAGGCCTACCATCTTAGACTGATAGATCATTATCAAAGCTATCAATCAGCAATCACACGTAAGAAGGCAGAGTTCCTGTCCGGTGAGAGTGCTGCTGCTCAGAATCAACTGGCTCAGTTCTTTTGAACTGTGGGCAGGTTGAGCAACTCAACCTGTCTACAGGTTCGAGATGCTTTTTCAAAAGCTAAGTGTGATGAGTTCGCTCAATTCTTTGTGGATAAGGTGGCTGACATCAGGGCCGAGATCTGTGCAGCGCTCTTTGTGGGGGTTGATGGTGGTCGGTGCACGGTCACTTCACCTCGTTTTTCTTGGATATCTTTTGACTGGCCGGAGATCGTGGACATCGTGCAGATTGTCCAGAATTTGCAGCCAACATGCTGTAGTTTGGATCCGGGCCCTACATGCCTATTACTGGGGTGTATAGAGTCCATCGGCCTGGTCCTTGCAAAGATTGTGTGGTGCTCCTTAGATTTGGGTGAGTTCCCTAGTTCCCTGAAGGAGGCAGTGGTGACATCGCTCCTTAAGAAACCTGCTTTGGACCCTAACTGCTGTGCTAACTACAAACCTATCTCTAACCTTCCCTTTGTTGGGAAGGTGATTGAGAAAGTGGTTTGCTCTGCAACTGGAGAACCATCTTACTATCCACGACATCTACGATCCTCTCCAATCTGGTTTCTGGAAAAGATATAGTACCGAGATCGCTCTAGTTCGGGTGCTCAATGGTCTCCTGATGGTGAGAGATCAGAAGCGCCGTTCCATCTTGGTGCTTCTTGACCTCTCCTCAGCGTTTGACACTGTGGATCATGGGGTGCTGCTCGAGCGCCTGAGGGTTATCTGTGGCCTGGCTGGTCCAGTTTTCAGATGGTTTCAATCTTTCCTAGCCGGCAGATCTCAGAGAGTGGTGTCCATTTTTTTTTCCTCTGATTCATTCTCTCTGCCGTATGGGGTCCCTCAGGGCTCGGTGCTGTCCCCTATGTTGTTCGCAGTGTATATGCTTCCCCTCGGAGACATTGTAAGACAATATGGGCTGAGGTTTCACTGCTATGCTGATGATACACAGCTCTATCTGTCTTTTGCACCCAACCAGAATAGTGCTGTCTCGATGTTTAACAGCTGTCTGGTGGAAATCCATGACTGGATGAAATCCAGCTGGTTGAAATTGAATTCCAGGAAGACTGAGGTGTTGGTGGTGGATCTGGGTCGCCGTACAGAGAGGTCGGTAGTGGGTTTACCCTCTGGGCTTTGGCTTGCGGGTGTACAACTATCTGACTCTGAACAGGTGCATGATCTGGGGGTGGTTCGTGATGATGGGCTGACACTGCATGCGCAAGTGTCAGCAGTCATCAAGTCTTCCTTTTATCATCTTAGGAACATCGCCAGAATTAAACACCTTGTTCCATCCAGTGATTTGCCTATGTTGATCCACGCCTTTGTGACTTTGCGCCTGGACTAATGCAGCTCCCTCTACCTGGGGCTTCTTGGGGTTCATATCTGTCACTTGCAGATGGTGCAGAATGCTGCGGCATGACTGTTGACTGGGACCTCTCGTTCAAGTCATATTACTCCCGTGCTGCACAATCTGCGCAGGCTGCCTATACAGTGGCAGATCACCTTCAAGGTCAGTCTTCTGACCTATAAACCCCTGCATGGATTGGGTCTGAGCTACCTGCAAGAGCTCCTGACTCCCTACGGCCCTGACCATCCTCTCTGCTCAACTGATGAGGGGTTGTTAGAGGTTTCCAGGGTGCAGTTGAAAACATCTATGGCCCGGGCCTTTAAGTTTGGTGCCCCATCGCTGTGGAACTCTCTACCTCATCAGATTAGAGAGTACAGGACCGTACAGAGCTTTGAAATAGGCCTGAAAACATATTTATTTAGCAGGCATTTAGTATTTAATATGGGATTTTGGGATAATTTGAATTGAAGTATCTAAATTATATTGTAAATAATTTTAAGCTGAGTTGTTTTGTTCTACAATGTTTTTAAGTATGTACAGCACTTTGATTTTTAGAATTGCACTAAATAAATAAAGCATTATTAATAATTTATTATTATTCTTTGCACATAGATTGTTTTGGTCTGGAACATTTAAGATAGCTTTAACTACGTACAGAAAGTTCAATATTCAAATTATGGATTTGTGGAAACACGTACACTTTCTTAACAGTATGGCAGGATAAGCCTTTAAAATTAACACAAAGGTTACAAATGACAGGTTTTCTAGCACCATCCGTATAGAAACTGTTTAAATGGCAGGTAACGAAAGAAAAAAACTATTTCATTAACTATGAAACAACTAAGTGAGTTGGTTGTGGATAGAACGGGACCACTAGAAACTGAATTGAAGTTCTGCAGACTGAGTAAAAAACAGTTTAGTAATTAATCAATTGATGAATACCAAGGTCCCCAACAGAATGTGGGAAAGTTGAACGTTTGGGTTAATAATAAGGAAGTAAAAGAAAGATTTTGTCTGTACCCATAATGCAATGCTGTGGTGGAAACAATGGAGAATTTCCTGTTAGAATGCCATTTTTGTTTATAAATTTCTGGAAATTTCTGGCTGTGAGACGGCATCTTCCTTGATTGGAAAGACTCACCTATGAGTGTCTCTTTCTAAATGACTTTCCACATGGGTTACGGAAGTATAATAATAGCACTTTATCAGAATTTTTTGCTTCCCCGAAATTCTAAGCAAGATGTAGATTAGTGTTCAACAGCAATGAATGACAGCTATTTCAATTGGGAAACTATATGAAGCAGCATGTAAAGAGGTTCATGAAATGGGTTTAATTTACTCACAGCATGAAGTAAAACTGTTTTGGAAAGGTTTCTCTTTTATATAGATTTCAGTTTTGTCTTTAATAAACGTAATTATTTCCTGCATTTTCCTTGGAAGGGGATAAACTAAGTTGCTTATTTACTAGCAATTTGTTTAAGGAAAGCTTAGGTAGTAGATTTGTCTGTTCATTCTACACCATTTAGTTACTGATAGAGGGATTTAGGTGATCTACGGGATGGGTATTTACTGTTAATTGTGTGAAGGAGGTTCTCTGTGTAATATTACGTACAGTATTTGTTTAATGTTGATTTTCTTTGCTGCCTTTGTTGTTCTGTTGCCGTTTATGTATTTAATAAAATTCCCCATCTCTTGTGAAAAGTGGCATGAGTTCTTTTACTTCCACTTGGACAACCACCTAGACAGCACCAAAGATGGGTAGAAGGTACCTCAGTTTAACACTTCATCCGAGGGATGGCACACCGTGACAGTACAGTACCGCCTCGTACTGCATTCAGGTACCACATTTATAGTATGAGCTCAGTCCCAGAGTGGGATGAGAACCATGACCTTCTGGCCCAGGGACAGATGTGTTATGAACGGAGTCATGCTGACACCTTGTAAACAATGGCCATACTGCACGGTACGTGACTCAACTGTATGCATTCAGTACAAGTGAGCCACGTGGAACCACGCTCCATACTCAAAATGGCACAGTGCAGTGCAGCCATTGTTTACACATGGAAGGATTTACAGAAGCTAAATACTGGACCTAAAAGGTATTTGCATTTTTTTTTTTATGTGAAACCCCATATCAGGGGTTTATCCATGGGGGGACTTCTGTGGCTAACAGGATTTTCACTATAAAATCACCAGGGTAACTTACAGTTCAGTCTGATGAAGTGGTGATATGGCGAGTGATCAATTATCAGATGGCCTTTAGGAAGGGTATGATTTTGTTGCTGAGCTCGAGCCACGAGGCAGATGCCATTTTGTGTTTTAAGTCCATGCAGAATGAAGGCCACACAAGGGTATATTAACCAAAACCAAATTATCTGTCAAGTCAGCATTTAATGGTCTTAAGCCTGCATTAGTACCTATTACATGATAGCCCAGTTAGCCAACCCCCTTGTCCAAAATATCATAGATTCATAGAAGGGTAGGAGTCAGAAGCCAGAGGTCATTTGAACTCGACCAAACTCTACCCTAAAAAGGCATATTTTGTGTTTCCCATATAATCATCCAAACAAGCCTTGACGCTATTAATTGTAGAGCTAGACACTACATTACTAGGTAGCCTGTTCTATGAGGTAATCACTCCTTGACTAAACCACTGCCCCCGTATGTTCGTCCTGTAAAATTCCCCTTTCAATTGATGTTGCTGGAATCTGCTACCTCTTACTGTATTTCTGACAAAGCCAACTGATTCCCATAGGTCATCATTCTTTTAGAGCTCTGTATATCGAGCACAAGTCACCCTTAAGCCTCCTCTATTCCAAACTGCACAAACCCAGGTGTCTCATTCTGTCACCATACTGAACATCCCTCAGTCATAGTCTCTCTTGGACTTCTTAATAGCTGTCTTGCATACTTCGCATTTATTCTTGTATTCCCCCAATTTCTTTTATTTCTCTTTTGGTACCGCCTGACCCATATTATCAGCCCTACCTCCCAGATCCACACCCCCCCAACCGATCCCCGATTCACCGTAGCCTACCCCCCCCAAGGCGGGCAGCTGAGATGACAACACCCCATGGAGACAGGTCCAAGTTACTGGCCTCATCTATGTAACCGGCAGGGCTCACTAGGCTTACCCTCAGGTGGGCCATAGGGGTGGCCATCCAGTGAACACGGTCAGGTCGGACACTTTGGGGGGGCTGCAGTACCAGGAGGAAGTGTCATCCCTGGGACAAGCAGCATATTTCGTGGATACTAATCCCCTCAGGAGGCAGGACATACAATGATGTCAGTGGGACAAACCTAACGTCTATCCCGCCTCCTCATATATCAGGCACTGGTCACACTGGAATCCCCTAGCCTCCGCCAGGGGTCTGCACTTTGCACCTGACACTCGATCACACACACCCTCCCCCTGGAGGAAAGCAGTCCATGGGACGCTCAATCTCCCTCAGCCGGCCTCCAAAGGCCAGAGTCTGGATTGAAACCCAGGTAGCCAGTGTTGCAGGTGGAGATCCTACTTGTGCCAACGGGCCGGCCCCCATATTCCACCAATTTCATAGGAGAAGGACTATTCTTATATCTATAAAGGACTTTTTCACTCATTGACTATTTTTTTTTATTGTACCACTGAATCACATGGGTATCTTACCCTTTTTGTTGTATTTAACCCTGACAGGGATATACTTATTGGCACAGTACTCCAATTTATCAACTAACTTCTGCCATTTTCCTTCCAAGGTTTGGTCTTTAAAGTCCTCCCTCCAATTACAGCCTTAATGTATTGGTGTATCTTAACATAATCAGCCCTATCATAACATCTCACCTTTGTGTCACCAGTCAGAGGTTCCCAGTTTGTACTAATTAATAACTGGACTATATTATGGTTACTGGTACACAATGACTCCCTCACCCTACAGTCGATGGTACCAGTTTCAATGTTACTAAGCACTATATCAAGAATATTTTGATTTCTTGTGGCCTCATTAACCAGTTGCTGCAGGGCACAACAGCGGATGTGCACTGCCTGTGGTCTGAATCAGGTCCCGAGCCATTGCATACCTGGGTTGTTACGTTGTGTGTGCCTCTGTCTGAAGCCAAGGGCAGGTAAGCACAGAGACAGTACTAGTCTGGGTGCATAATGACCTCCTCATGGAAAGACACCAAGGAGAATGGTCAATTCTCATTCTCCTAAATCTGTCATCAGCATTTGATACCGTAGACCACATCATGTTGCTGGATCACCTTAGATAGTATTGTGGACTCACCGGTGTTGTCATCAACTAGTTTGAGTCCTTTCTCTCACACAGGAGGCAGAAGGTAGTGATGGGGAATTTCTCTTCCTCCCCTTTGCCTCGGATCTGTGTGGTTCCTCGAGGCTCGATCCTATCACTGATGCTGTTCTCGGTGTAGATGCTGCCCTTGGGGAGGATTATCAGACAGTACAGTTTTCATTGCTATGCAGGCAGTACTCAGCTGTACATGTGTTTTGCACCAGGGACATATGGTGCTGTTGAAGTACTAAATAAATGTCTTGCCAAGATCCAGGAATGAACGAACTCTGATTGAGGCTTAACCCGGACAAGACAGAGGTCGTCATTCTTTTAGAGTTCTGTATATCAAGCACAAGTCACCCTTAAGCCTCTTCTATTCCAAGCTGCACAAACCCAGGTGTCTCATTCTGTCACCATACTGAACATCCCTCAGTTGCTTAATGTTTTTGGTTGCCCTTCTCTGTATTCTCTCAATCAATTTGATGTCTCCAATCTTACACGGAGCACAGAACTGGACGCAATACTCCGAATGCGGCTGGACAAGAGATGAATACAATGGAAACACAACTCTCCTGTCTCTACTTTTAATGTTCCCATAGATGCACCCCAGCATCCTGTTTGCCTTACTGGCTGTAGCCTTACATTGTTCCGAGGATGATAGAGTGCTTGAGACCAGCACTCCCAGGTCCCTTTCCATTTCAGAAACAGGAATAGTTTGCCATAGAGATAGTATCTGGCCCTTGAATTGTTACTACCCATATGCATAATCTTGCAGTTATCTAAGTTGAGTGTCAATTGATTCTGTGAGACCCATTCTCCCACTTTATTTCCAATTGAAGCAGGTGGATAGACTGGTTATCATTTACCTATTTTGACGTCATCCGCAAATTCAGAAATCCAGCAACAAGATGTCTGTAGTGGTGTCACATAGATAGTAAATAATATTGGGCCCAAAACTGACCCCCTGTGGGACCCCGCTTGTATTTTCTGCCCATGGAGAGTGATGACCTGCTAGACATACTCTCTATTTCCTCCCTTCAAGCCAAGATTTAACCCATTTAACAATGTTAATATCAAGCCCTATGTCTATCAATCTTTCTATTGGCTGTTTATGAGGCAGGATAGCAAATGCCTTACAGAAGCCTAAATACAGGACATCAACTGGTACTGTCATATCCAGGGCACTACTCACAGAATTAAAGAAGTGCGACAAATTTGTCCGACAGGTCTTTTACTATACCCTCAATTATCTTACTAATAATTGAAGTCAGACTAATTGGTCTAACATTTCCACAGTCCCTTTTTGGTCCATTTTTATGTATCAGGATTATAGTAGCCTCTTCCATGCCTGAATAGCAGTACCCTCTGCAAGTGAGCAGTTTAGGATGTCAGTCAATGGTCCCGCCAAGACACCAGCTAGCTTTTTTAAATAGGCCGGATGTAAGTTGTCTGGGCCTGGTGACTTATGTGCATCCAGGTTTTCTAATCTACTAGCCACATCCTTTTCTGTAATTGTTTGTTTATTGTTTGGTAATCCCACACACAATCTTTTCCAATGATTGGTTGTGAAGTCACTCTTTGGTTTATATATGCTTGCAAAGTGTCTATTAAACACTGTCGCCATCTCTTTTTCCCCTTTTATTACTTGATTTTCAACAACAAGGGGCTCAAACACAGTACCCATTTCCTTGTGCTGTTGATATACCTAAAGAATGCCATCTTATTATCTTTTGAATAGGTAGCTAACCCTAGTTCATAGTCTCTCTTGGACTTCTTAATAGCTGTCTTGCATACTTCGCATTTATTCTTGTATTCCCCCAATTTCTTTTATTTCTTTTTGGTACCGCCTGACCCATATTATCAGCCCTACCTCCCAGATCTACACCCCCCCAACCGATCCCCGATTCACCGTAGCCTACCCCCCCCCAAGGCGGGGCAGCTGAGATGACAACACCCCATGGAGACAGGTCCAAGTTACTGGCCTCATCCCTGTAACCGGCAGGGCTCACTAGGCTTACCCCCTCAGGTGGGGCCACAGGGGTGGGCCATCCAGTGGAACACGGTCAGGTCGGACACTTTGGGGGGGCTGCAGTACCAGGAGGAAGTGTCATCCCTGGGACAAGCAGCATATTTTGTGGATGCTAATCCCCTCAGGAGGCAGGACATACAATGATGTTGGTGGGACAAACCTAACGTCTATCCCGCCTCCTCATATATCAGGCACTGGTCACACTGGATCCCCTAGCCTCCGCCAGGGGTCTGCACTTTGCACCTGACACTCGATCACACACACCCTCCCCTTGGAGGAAAGCAGTCCATGGGACGCTCAATCTCCCCAGCCGGCCCTCCAAAGGCCAGAGTCTGGATTGAAACCCAGGTAGCCAGTGTTGCAGGTGGAGATCCTAACTCTGTGCCAACGGGCCGGGCCCCCATATTCCACCAATTTCATAGGAGAAGGACTATTCTTATATCTATAAAGGACTTTTCACTCATTGACTATTTTTTTTTTTTATTGTACCACTGAATCACATGGGTATCTTACCCTTTTTGTTGTATTTAACCCTGACAGGGATATACTTATTGGCACAGTACTCCAATTTATCAACTAACTTCTGCCATTTTCCTTCCAAGGTTTGGTCTTTAAAGTCCTCCCTCCAATTACAGCCTTAATGTATTGGTGTATCTTAACATAATCAGCCCTATCATAACATCTCACCTTTGTGTCACCAGTCAGAGGTTCCCAGTTTGTACTAATTAATAACTGGACTATATTATGGTTACTGGTACACAATGACTCCCTCACCCTACAGTCGATGGTACCAGTTTCAATGTTACTAAGCACTATATCAAGAATATTTTGATTTCTTGTGGCCTCATTAACCAGTTGCTGCAGGGCACAACAGCGGATGTGCACTGCCTGTGGTCTGAATCGGGTCCCGAGCCATTGCATACCTGGGTTGTTACGTTGTGTGTGCTCTCTGTCTGAAGCCAAGGGCAGGTAAGCACAGAGACAGTACTAGTCTGGGTGCATAATGACCTCCTCATGGAAAGACACCAAGGAGAATGGTCAATTCTCATTCTCCTAAATCTGTCATCAGCATTTGATACCGTAGACCACATCATGTTGCTGGATCACCTTAGATAGTATTGTGGACTCACCGGTGTTGTCATCAACTAGTTTGAGTCCTTTCTCTCACACAGGAGGCAGAAGGTAGTGATGGGGAAATTCTCTTCCTCCCTTTGCCTCGGATCTGTGTGGTTCCTCGAGGCTCGATCCTATCACTGATGCTGTTCTCGGTGTAGATGCTGCCCTTGGGGAGGATTATCAGACAGTACAGTTTTCATTGCTATGCAGGCAGTACTCAGCTGTACATGTGTTTTGCACCAGGGACATGTGGTGCTGTTGAAGTACTAAATAAATGTCTTGCCAAGATCCAGGATTGAACGAACTCTGATTGAGGCTTAACCCGGACAAGACAGAGGTCGTCATTCTTTTAGAGTTCTGTATATCAAGCACAAGTCACCCTTAAGCCTCTTCTATTCCAAGCTGCACAAACCCAGGTGTCTCATTCTGTCACCATATTGAACATCCCTCAGTTGCTTAATGTTTTTGGTTGCCCTTCTCTGTATTCTCTCAATCAATTTGATGTCTCCAATCTTACACGGAGCACAGAACTGGACGAATATTCAACAAGGCTGGACAAGAGATGAATACAATGGAAACACAACTCTCCTGTCTCTACTTTTAATGTTCCCATAGATGCACCCCAGCATCCTGTTTGCCTTACTGGCTGTAGCCTTACATTGTTCCGAGGATGATAGCGTGCTTGAGACCAGCACTCCCAGGTCCCTTTCCATTTCAGAAACAGGAATAGTTTGCCATAGAGATAGTATCTGGCCCTTGAATTGTTACTACCCATGTGCATAATCTTGCAGTTATCTAAGTTGAGTGTCAGTTGATTCTGTGAGACCCATTCTCCCACTTTATTTCCAATTGAAGCAGGTGGATAGACTGGTTATCATTTACCTATTTTGACGTCATCCGCAAATTCAGAAGTCCAGCAACAAGACGTCTGTAGTGGTGTCACATAGATAGTAAATAATATTGGGCCCAAAACTGACCCCCTGTGGGACCCCGCTTGTATTTTCTGCCCATGGAGAGTGATGACCTGCTAGACATACTCTCCATTTCCTCCCTTCAAGCCAAGATTTAACCCATTTAACAATGTTAATATCAAGCCCTATGTCTATCAATCTTTCTATTGGGTATTTATGAGGCAGGATAGCAAATGTCTTACAGAAGCCTAAATACAGGACATCAACTGGTACTCTCATATCCAGGGCACTACTCACAGGATTAAAGAAGTGCGACAAATTTGTCCGACAGGTCTTTTACTATACCTTCAATTATCTTACTAATAATTGAAGTCAGACTAATTGGTCTAACATTTCCACAGTCCCTTTTTGGTCCATTTTTATGTATCAGGATTATAGTAGCCTCCTTCCATGCCTGAATAGCAGTACCCTCTGCAAGTGAGCAGTTTAGGATGTCAGTCAATGGTCCCGCCAAGACACCAGCTAGCTTTTTTAAATAGGCCGGATGTAAGTTGTCTGGGCCTGGTGACTTATGTGCATCCAGGTTTTCTAATCTACTAGCCTCATCCTTTTCTGTAATTGTTTGTTTATTGTTTGGTAATCCCACACACAATCTTTTCCAATGATTGGTTGTGAAGTCACTCTTTGGTTTATATATGCTTGCAAAGTGTCTATTAAATACTGTCGCCATCTCTTTTTCCCCTTTTATTACTTGATTTTCAACAACAAGGGGCTCAAACACAGTACCCATTTCCTTGTGCTGTTGATATACCTAAAGAATGCCATCTTATTATCTTTTGAATAGGTAGCTAACCCTAGTTCATAGTCTCTCTTGGACTTCTTAATAGCTGTCTTGCATACTTCGCATTTATTCTTGTATTCCCCCAATTTCTTTTATTTCTATTTGGTACCGCCTCTCCCATACTATCAGCCCTACCTCCCGGATCCACCCCCCCCCAACCGATCCCCCCGATTCACCCTGGCCTACCCCCCCAAGGCGGGGCAGCTGAGATGACAACACCCCATGGAGACAGGTCCAAGTTACTGGCCTCATCACTGTAACCAGCAGGGCTCCCTAGGCTTACCCCCTCAGGTGGGGTCACAGGGGTGGGCCATGCAGCAGAACACAGTCGGGTCGGATACTTTGGGTGGGCTGCAGTACCAGGGGGAAGTGTCATCCCTGGGACAGGCAGCATATTTTGTGGATGTTAATCCCTTCAGGAGGCGGGACATAAAATGATGTCAATGGGACAAACCTAATGTCTATCCTGCCTCTTCACATATCAGGCACCGGTCACATTGGATCCCCTGGCCTCCGCCAGGGGTCCGCACTTTGCACCGGACACTCGATCACACACACACCTTCCCCCTGGAGGAAAGCAGTCCATGGGACGCCAATTCCTCCTTCGGCCGTCCCTCCAAAGGCCAGAGTCTGGATTGAAACCCAGGTAACCATTGTTTCAGGCAGAAATCCTACCTCTGTGCCAACGGGTCGGGCCCCCATATTCCACCAATTTCATAGGAGAAGGACTATTCTTATATCTATAAAAGGCTTTTCACTCATTGACTATTTTTTTTTTATTGTACCACTGAATCAGATCGGTATCTTACCCTTTTTGTTGTATTTAACCCTGACAGGGATATACTTATTGGCACAGTACTCCAATTTATCAACTAACTTCTGCCATTTTCCTTCCAAGGTTTGGTCTTTAAAGTCCTCCCTCCAATTACAGCCTTAATGTATTGGTATATCTTAACATAATCAGCCCTATCATAACATCTCACCTTTGTGTCACCAACCAGAGGTTCCCAGTTTGTACTAATTAATAACTGGACTATATTATGGTTACTGGTGCACAATGACTCCCTCACCCTACAGTCGATGGTACCAATTTCAATGTTACTAAGCACTATATCAAGAATATTTTGACTTCTTGTGGCCTCATTAACCAGTTGCTGCAGGGCACAGCAGCGGATGTGCACTGCCTGTGGTCTGAATCGGGTCCGAGCTATTTCATACCCACACATGTTGTGTGTGTTTCTGTCTGAAGCCAAGGGCAGGTCAGTGTTGGAGACAGTACTAGTCTGGTGCATAATGACCTCCTCATGGAAAGACACCAAGGAGAATGGTCAATTCTCATTCTCCTAAATCTGTCATCAGCATTTGATACCGTAGACCACATCATGTTGCTGGATCACCTTAGAGAGTATTGTGGACTCACCGGTGTTGTCATCAACTAGTTTGAGTCCTTTCTCTCACACAGGAGGCAGAAGGTAGTGATGGGGAATTTCTCCTCCTCCTCTTTGCCTCGGATCTGTGTGGTTCCTCAAGGCTCGATCCTATCACTGATGCTGTTCTCAGTGTAGATGCTGCCCTTGGAGAGGATTATCAGACAGTACAGTTTTCACTGCTATGCAGGCAGTACTCAGCTGTACATGTGTTTTACACCAGGGACACGTGGTGCTGTTGAAGTACTAAATAAATGTCTTGCCAAGATCCAGGATTGGATGAACTCTAATTAACTGAGGCTTAACCCAGACATGACAGAGGTTCCAGTGATTGAGTCAGGTCATACGCATTATGGGGAAGCTTCCAGGATGACAACAGGTTTGGTCTTGGGGTCAGTACCATTGATGGTGACCTGTAGGATGAGAAATCTGGCCATGGTCCTCAATGACAAGCTGACATTTGAAGCACAGGTGTCAGCTGTCAGTAAAAGTGGATTTTACATCTGTGGAACATCACTGGGATTAAACCCCTAATTCTGCCCGAGGATCTGCCGTCGCTGGTGCATACCTTTTTCACATCAAGACTCAGCTACTGTAATGCTCTATACCTTGGGGTCAGTAGAGGGAACCTCTGCCAGCTGCAGCTAGTGTAGAATACAGCAGCCAGGCTGCTGACAGGATTATCAAGGTCCTTTCATGTAACTGTGGTCCTGTGGGGTCTGCACTGACTGACCATCAGGTGGCAGGTTCTCTTCAAGTTGGGCTTGCTCACTTATAAGGCCCTGTATGGACTGGACCCTGGCTACCTATCAGACATCCTTACTCCTGGCTTGCTTTCTCCATTCCTCCACCCAGGGCTTCCTGGTGGTTTCAAGGACCAGGCTGAAAATCCTGGGTGATCCTTCATTCGGGGTGGCCAGCCCTATCCTCTGGAACTCACTCCCAAGGTCTGTGAGGGTGACTGCTATGGTGGAGGTGTTCAGGAAGGGTCTAAAGACTTACCTTTTTTAATTTAGCTCATCCAGCATATGGATTTTAAAAGTAATGTCAGCCGGCCCAGTGGCGCTGAGGGTCGAGGCACTGGGCACCACACCTCACACTACGCTGGTGACCCGGATTCGGGAACTGACTCTGGCCCTCAGGGGGTTGAAAGGGGAGATGGAGGATAGAGTGTCCAATGACAACTCTCCTCCCTCTGGGGTGGGTACGGGATCTACGTTGCTGTGCAGTGGCAACTGGCGGAAGTCAGAGGCACTGCAGGGAGTGCCATACAGCTGGAGGTAGGAGTGCAGCAGGCATCGGCACACTGTGCATTGATGGCACTGCACATCCAGCTCCAGGGACAAAATGCAGGCAGACAATTGTGGGGTGGTCATGGCAGCTGATGGCTATGCGTCATGTCCCCCGGACCTAGAGAGGCACACCCCCCAGGTATTGGTTCCAAGTCTTCATGGGGGGGGAGACTGTGTGCCAGCCTGTGTGGAGCACAGCATGTCCCTGGTCAGACCCGGGTCCGGGGGTGTGGATGCCAGTGGCCCGACAACCCATCATGCCCACTCCGTGATGAAGGAGATATAAATAGAGTCGATATAAAAAAAGTGTTTTAATGTTATTTAATATTCTGCACATTATATCTTTTACTGATTATTTTAAATGTGATGTTTTATTACCATGTTCAACTGTCTACTACTGTACAGCACACAGAGACCCTTTATTTATTTACTTACTAGGAAGGAAGAAAAAAGACTGGGTTGCTGTGTTGTGGGCAGGTGGGCTCTGTGTTGCTTGGCCAGCTGGTTATGATTGTTGTATGATATTTGTAATAAAAATATAGTAGGTGATTGTCTCACATAAGACAGCCTATGCTTATGGGTGTCTCCCCCCCCCAGGTTTCAGTGAAGCTACAGTGACAAGTGACCTGAAACCAGGAGGTAATTAAAAGACCAGAGAGACTTAATTAAGGGTCTCCTGTTTTTCTGTCTTAATTAGAACTGACCCAGCTGCCAAGCTATAGGGCTTGTAAAGTTTTATGATTCCTATAGGAAGAACATCGATACCACTATGGTGCTAAAAGTTGTAAAACCCTTTGATATGCCTTGGGAACAGGACCCACACAAGATCAAAGAGAACAATGTTTAATTAAGGAGTCATATTTAGGAAGTGGAATTTTTGCTGATAGTACCTTATTTAATATACCTCCTGATAGGACATCTTGTTTATATTTTTTTTAATTCTAAAAAGGAGTTAGATGACTCACCAAGAGGGTGGGGAGATGGAGTTGAAATGTATCCTTGTAACTGGGGAATATGACATATTATTTTGGGACTCTAGAGAGACGGAGCTCTCTGATCTAGCTATAAGCACTCCAGAGGTAATGTATTAGATAGAAAAGTCTAAATGTATGGTGGTAGGAGTTTTTGTTTTGTAATCTTCCCTTGTTCTTTTATATGATTGGGAGCTCTTTGATATATTGTTCTGCGTTTACATTTTTCATATTTTTATCATCTTTTAGTAAAGTACCTATTATTTGAAAGACTGCCTGGGTGTTTGCCAGTTCTTTTTGCATGTGACGTATAGAGGGTTAAGTCTGACAATTGTTCAACAGCTTCATAGTGTTACTAAACTGGGAAAAGGTAAAAATATACCCAAGGTCTTTCATAGAGTTTTAAGGGTTCATTTTGGAAGCCTGGCTCGGTGCCCCTGGTGAAAGATTGTACCCCAATCCCCGAAGAGGGTACGTATCTGAGCACGTACATTGGGTACGCTAGCATAAGGTTCACAGTTTGACTCCCCCGCCCAGAACTTGAGACTAAAGGTGATTCGGACCCAAAAGCAGACAGGAGGGTTACTCTGTCTGTTACCTGTTCACACTATTGCACTCTGAGTTTGGCAGTGTGGGAGCAGAGAGCCTGACCTGCTGAGTGTGTTTGTGACACATTTGGTTGACAGTGGTGCGAAAAAATTGGTAACACAAGCTTTAACTGTTCAGTGTATCTGCTTAATACTGTACAGCTCACTTGCAAAATAAGGCAGTGATTTATTTTTAAAAAGGAAACAGAAGTATATCATTTTGCTTACAGTCAAGTTCCTACTGCTTTTATTTTCTTTCTTAAGTGCAAGTTAGAGTAGCCATCATTAGGGACACTGCAGACTACTTGAGGCAGTTGTGCCAGGACAGAGGAGTCCTGCATGAGGCAAGAGCCACCAAGCAGAACCTCATGGATGCCCTGATGGCAGCAGATGCCCAGAGCATTGAGTCACAGACTGTGATTGTAAAGGACCAAACCTTGGGCATGGAGGGGCCAGTGGCCAGTGCAGTATCCAGATCCAGTGAGGAGGGCAGCAGGGCCAGTGCAAGTGAAGGGCTACAGCAGCAGGGGAAGGTCACCAGCATTCTGGAGCCAGGAGCAATTAGGCGGCAGATTGAGTTGCGTAGAATGGAACTGGAGTTCCAGAGAGTCGCAGAGTGAGAACAGCAAGTAGCTGAACATGAACAGCAAAAGGCGGACCCTGAGGAACGTGAGCACCAGAGGCGACATGAACTGGAGAAGCTACACCTCCAACCACCAGCACTAGAGCAGGTAAGTGGCTTGGGTTTACTTGGAACTACAGGAATGGGTTACAAATTAGGTTCCAAATTGATAGCTGAATTTAAAGAGGGGGGAGGATATGGATGTCTTTTTAAATTCCTTTGAAAAAGGTTTTTTTCAGGCAAACATTCCTAGAGGGTCCTGGAGCTTCCAGCTATCCTCGCTACTTACTAGGAAATCTCGGGATGCATTGGGTCAAATGGACAATGAGAACAGTAATGATTACAGCAAACTTAAAGCTGCACTTTAAAAAAAGTTTGATTTAACTGCAGAAACATACAGAGCTAAATTCCATAAGCTCAGGAGAAGCCCTGACATGAGTTATGAGGAGCTAGCCATGAAACGACGTCAGTGTTTAAAACGTTGGTGGGAAGGAATTGAAGCAAACTCTGTAGATAAAATTGTAAATGCTATATTGTTAGAACGGTTTTTTTGGGCATGCCCAGCAGAGCTGAAAACCTGGCTGGAGGACCGAGATCCCAAAACAGTGCAAGAGGCTGCTGAACTCTCGGACCGCTATGCCAAGAGCAGACCTGCTCTGAGAGCGAATGGGGCGGGCATGGCAGCACAGAAAGGGAAAAGCGCACCTTCAGGGCAGCTAAAACCCTCACTGCCTCCACTGAAACCAGTTAGCCCAAGGTTTCAAAGAAAAGTGTTCTCTGAGAAAATAAATGAGTGTTGGCTTTGTAAAGAAACTGGGCATATTGCTAGACAGTGACCCAAAAGTATGAGCAATATGCAACATGAGGCTAGGAAAGAAGTGGGATGTTTATGTGTCCCTGGAAGCATGCCTGTGAACATGAGGGAACACATGCACCCAGTCACAGTGAATGGTGTACAGACAGAAGGGCTAAGGGACACAGGGGCAAATTTGTAACTGTACAAGGGTTCACTGGTGAGGAGAGAACATTGCCACTCGCTAGGGTTCTCCTATACTGGGGTGAAACTGGGGGAACTGTGCAACAGGTGGCTGTAGCCAAAACTTTAGCAGTTGACATCATCCTTGGCAACAATCTCAAATGGGATGGTGAGTGCAGTTACCTATAGCCAAGCGGCAAGGGAACATTTTAGTTCCCTGGACCCCACAGAAGCCATTGTGTAAACCACTGGGAGGCTGGTTCCCCAGCTTGTGTCTTCTGATATGGAGACTAATGAAAAGGGGGTTGAAATTTCCCCAGTAGCAGTTAACTATACAGCTATGGAGGGTTACTCTGAAGACGGAGGGGTGACCCATTGTCAGAGGGTTAGGGATGACAGTGATCCTGAGTGCCCTGACACTAGTGCTAGGGACCCTAGTTTAGAGACTGAAGGGGACCTATCTCATGCCTCGGGAAGGTGTAAGGAGTTTGCAGCTACTCAGAAAAGTGACCCTAGTCTAGAGAAACTGAGGGCTTGGGCAGACTTTGGCGGAGCACAGGGAGGTGACAGTAAACATAACGTTTATTGGAAAAATGGACTGATGTATACTCAGGCTATAAAGACTGAGGGAGGGAGGGGCAATAGGCAGGCATCTTGTCATTCCCCTGGAGTACCATGAGCAGTTGCTCAAGGCTGCACACGATGTTCCCTTGTCTGGTCATCTGGGGATTGCATGCACTACACAGTGGTAGGCCCAGAATTTCTATTGGCCCAACTTCACCCAGCAGGTGAAGGAGTATTGCAGGTCTTGTCACCGGTGGCAAGAAATAGGAAAGGCAGGTAAGAAAACCCAAGCCACCCTAATTCCATTGCCCATAGTGGAGGAGCCATTTCAGAGGGTGGGAATGGATATTGTGGGGCCTTTAAATACCCCCAGCTCCTCTGGGAAGAGGTTCATCCTGCCTGTGGTGGATTATACCACCCGGTATCCAGAAGCAGTCACCCTATCCTCACTGAAGACAGACAAAGTGGCAGATGCCTTACTTGGGATTTTATCCCATGTTGTGTTTCTGCAGGAGGTTATCACCAATTGAGGGGGTTCCTTCATGTTGGAACTGATGAAATGTTTGTGGGAGAAGTGTGGGGTGGTGCAGAGCTGCACGACACCTCATCACCAGTAAGCCAATGGGCTTGTGGAAAGATTTAATAGTACCCTGAAGTCAATGCTCCAAGCGTTTGCTGAACAGCATGGGAGGGAGTGGGAGAAATACCTTCCCCACCTGTTGTTTGCATGCATGCAGGGAGATGCCCCAATGGTCAACAGGATTTTCCCCCTTAGAGCTCTTTTACGGGTACGTGGGCCCCTAGACTTGATCCGGGAGGACTGGGAAGGCAAGCACGTCACCCAGGGAACTCCCATAGTGGATTACATCCTCAGGATTAGGGAAAGGCTGAAGGAGTTTAGGGGGACAGCCCAGAGCAACCTGGCAGCTGCCCAACAGAAACAAAAAGTGTGATACGATCGTAGAGCTAGAGCTCACTTGTACATGGTGGGTCAGAAAGTCATGGTCCTTATCCCAGTCCGGAAAGAGAAGCTGCAGGCTGAGTGGGCAGGACCATATAAAGTAGTTAGAGAGGTAAATGACATGAACTATATCATAGAGTTACCTGACAGAAGACATACAGAAAGAATGTACCATGTCAACATGATGAAGTCATATGCTAATAGGGCAGGCATGGTGTTTGCAGTGTGTAGTCCTGGGGAGGGGATGGACGAAGGAGACCCCCTTCTGGACTTGCAGGAAGAAAGCAAGTGGGAGTCCTCTGTGGAGGCAGTTAAATTGTCTCCCCAGCTGGCCCCGGACAAGATCCAGGAAGTAAGGGAGGTTTTAGCAGACTTTGCCCCACTGTTTAGCGCCAAGCCTGGATTAACCTCCTTAGCAATGCCTGATGTAGAGACAGGGACACAGACACCCATATGGCAGACAGCATATCAGGTGTCAGAGGCTGTCCAAAAGGACATTAGGAGGGAGGTGGAGGAAATGCTGGATTTAGGGGTAATCCAGAGATCCCACAGCCCCTGGGCCTCACCCGTAGTCCTTGTGCCCAAGCTGGATGGCTCTACTCATTTCTGTGTGAACTATCATGGACTGAATGCAGTCACAAAGTCAGATGCCCATCTGATGCCCCGGCCGGAGGAACTCCTGGACAAGTTGGAAGGGGCGACATACCTTACAACTATTGACCTGACAAAGGGGTATTGGCAGTACAGTTAACTGACAGTGCTAGGGAGAGGTCGGCCTTCATCACTCCAATAGGCTCATTTATATTTAAAGTAATGCCTTTTGGAATGAAGACAGTCCTGGCCACTTTCCAAAGTTTGATGAACCAGGTGTTAAATGGTGCTGAGGAGTATGCCATGGTGTACCTGGATGACATTGCCATCTTTAGTGCCAGCTAGGAAGAACACCTGTCCCACCTTAGGGAAGTGCTGGGCAGGATACAGAGGGCCGGGCTCACTGTCAAAGCTGAGAAGTGCCAGGTGGCCATGGCTGAGGTGTCATACCTCGGGCATGTTGTAGGCCGGGGACAGCTCCGTCCTAACCAAGGAAAAATAGATGTGATCAAGGCATGGCCTAGACCAGAAATACAGAAGCAGGTTAAGAGTTTTCTAGGGACAGCAGGGTACTATAGGAAATTTGTACTCAGTTACAATGCACTGGCTGTTCCCCTATCTGACCTGGTAAAGAAAAAGATGCCTAAGAAAATTACCTGGGAACCAGCCTGTGAAAAAGCCTTTACCAGACTGAAGGAGGCACAGTGCAGTGCTCCTGTTTGACAAGTCCTGACTATAGTAGACCCTTTATAGTCAAGACTGACACCTCAGACGTGGGTATTGGGGCAGTACTAAGTCAGACATCCAACCAAGGGAAAGTTCACACTGTAGTGTACCTGAGTAAAAAGTTGCTTCCCAGGGAGCAGGCCTACTGTACTGTGGAAAAAGAGTATCTTGCCACAGTGTGGGCCCTAAAGATGTTAGGTTAGAGCCATACTTATATGGGCAGCATTTTGAGGTACAAACTGACCACAACCCCCTGGTTTGGCTGACACAAATGGGAAAGACTAATGGTAAACTATTAAGGTGGAGTCTTGCCTTGCAAGGGTATGACATGACGATCTTACATAGGGCTAGAGCAACCAATCAGAACACCGATGGCCTGTCACGTCTCTATAAGGAGTGAACTGACTTAGGGAGCTCATCCCATGCAAAGGATAGAGCCCCCAAATTCAGTCTAGGTGGGGAGGATTGTGACACTTGGCCATCTGGTTATAATTGTTGTATGTCCCTAGCCACAGGTGGCGAGTTTCACGCCATCGGTGACTATAACAACAACTGATTAGCCAACGATAAAGCTCACCTTAAGACTAAGATCAAGGCCCTGAACCTCACTCAACTTATTGCAGACCCCACCAGGCTCAATCACAAGTCACAAAACCACTCACTGCTGGACTGGGCTCTCACCTCCCACCCACACAGGGTTTTATGTGCAGGCCTGCTCCCTGACTCCCTAAGTGATCACCACATGATTTTCCTGATCAGGAAGGTGCACAGGCCCACTGTCCCCCCCCCACAAGATGCTGTGCACCAGATGATATAACTCCCTGGACCTAGCATCGCTCCTGTCAGACCTAGGATGTATAAACTGGTCCTTTATCTCTGTGGCTACATCCATTGATGCCACGCTCGATGCGCTCAAGACCAGATTTCTTAAAGTCTGGGACAAACATGCCCCCCTGTGCACAAAAAGAGCCAGAGGGGCCCACCTTCCTTGGAACACAGCCAATATAATCAGGAAATGTCACTCCAGGGACCATGCCTGGAAAGCCCACAAGAAACTGGGCACCCAGGCTTCCCTCCTTACCTACAGAGCCCTTCGCAACTCCTGCACAGACATCATCTGCCAGGCAAAAAATAATTATTTTCTATGGCTTTTAGTGCAAACATTAACCACCCAACAAACTTCTGGAAATTGCTCAAATCCCTGCTCCCCTCCCCCACTCAACCCACTCCCCCGACACTATCAGTTCAGGGCACCCTCATCACTGATCCCTGCGGGGTAGCCGAGGCCTTCAATACCTACTTCTCCAGCTGTGCCGACACGCTCCTATCGTCCCTCCAGTGTCCGCCCCCCCATGGTACCCCCCAACAAACCAGTGCACTCCCACCAGCCTTACAGTTCTCCTTCCGCCCTGTATCCCAAGCCAAAGTCTTCAAATCCCTATGCGCCCTGAACCCCAACAAAGGCAAATGCCCTACGCCCCTGGATGCCAAGATGCTATTCTTCTCCGTCCCTCTTGCCGCACTTTTCAACCTCTCCTTCATGCTGGGCAAGTTACCCACAAAATGGAAAAAGGCCACCATCATACCCCTACCTAAAGAGGGTGACCCCTCCTCCCCAGGCAACTATTGCCCTATCTCCCTACTCCTGATTCTGGCCAAATTACAGGAACGTCTTGTCCTCACCCAACTCACACCCCATCTGGACGCCTCCTCATTCTTCACTCCTTTCCAATTGGGCTTTCGCAAGTCTCACTCAACCATCACCTCCCTTCTACGAGTCACTGGCGACATACTCACTGGTATGGACAACGGACACATCACCTCTGCCATCTTTATTGACCTAGCCAAGGCTTTTGATACCGTCTCCCACACCCTGCTCCTCTCCAAACTAACTGAAGCCGGGCTCTCCAAACCAGCCACTGCATGGTTCCATGACTACCTAGTGGGCAGACACCAAGCTGTTAAAGTCGCATTGCACATCTCAAACCCCCTGCCTGTTAGTGCCGGCGTCCCCCAAGGTTCAGTCTTGGGCCCACTGCTTTTCTCCATATTTCTAAATGACCTCCCATCAGCATGTCACCACTCCGCCATCCAGATGTATGCGGATAACACAGTACTGTATGCCGCTGGCTCTACCACAAGCAGTGTGGCAACTCTCCTGCAGGAGGATTTCAACACCATCCAGGAATGGTTCCGGTAAAACCAGTTATTTCTAAACCCTAAAAAAACTATGTCATTAACCTTCAGCTCACAACAAAGACTCTTCCGCCAAGCCCCCTGCCCCCCTTTCAAAACCCTGGACGGGACCCTTCCAGAGCAATGCACCAGCTTCAGATACATAGGCATGTGGCTCGACCAGCACCTCGATTTTGCCACTCATATCGACTCCTTACATAAGAGGCTGCTCCCTAAACTTGGTGCACTATACAGAAACAAAAGCTGCCTCCCCTCACCCACGAGGCACGCTATTGTCCCAAAGATGATACTACCAGTACTCAACTATGGTGATATAGTGTACACTATCGCTTCCTCCTCCGCCTTGGCCAGCCTAGACACCCTGTTCCATTCATTTTGTCGTTTCATCCTCGACTGCCCACAAACCACCCACCACTGCACCTTATATAGCACCAAGATCGTAGACTAATCCATCATGCTAGGTTCGCAGTCAAATTTTGGTCCCTCTCCCTACCCTCATACCTGTCCTCTACCCTCTCCCAACTACCCCCGGCTGCTTACTCCCTCAGACGGACTGACCCCAGACTACTCCACGTCCCCTTTATGTGCACAACCAAAGGTCAGGCCGCCTTCAATTACCGAATCCCACAGATTTGGAACATTCTACCAGCTGCCATAAGACACGCACAGAATCCCAGCCATCACAACCAACTACTCAGCACACACTTCTCCACCAGCTGCTCCTGTTTTAACTAACAATGTACTACTGTGTTCCTGAAGCTTAGCTGCATCTTCTAATTTGTATCATGAATTCAAACATTCCACTGTATGTATCTATCTGCCTGTCTGCAGCTATCTGCCGATTTGTCTGCAAGGTAGTTAGCCATTTCATGTCACTGTTGATTGTCTCTGTATCTAACACTTTCTACTGTATTGGGTCTTGGCCCCCAGGTCACATCTGGAATCGAGCATCACTGCTCAGTATGCCTTCCTGGTAAAACTCGTAACTAAATAAATAAATAAAATATTTGTAATAAAAATATAGTAGGTGATTGTCTCATATAAGACAGCCTGTGCTTATGGGTGCCCCCCTCCCCCCCAGGTTTGAGTGAAGCTACAATGACAAGTGACCTGAAACAAGAAGGTAATTAAAAGACCAGAAAGACTTAATTAAGGGTCTATTTTTCTGTCTTAATTATAACTGACCCAGCTGCCAAGATATAGGGCTTGTAAAGTTTTATGATTTCTATAGGAAGAACATTGATACCACCATGGTGCTAAAAGTTGTAAAACCCTTTGATATGCCTTGGGAACAGAACCACATGAGATCAAAGAGAAACATTTTTAATTAAGGAGTCATATTTAGGAAGTGCAATTTTTGTTGTCATCTTATTTAATATACCTCCTGATAGGACATCATGTTTGTATTTTTTTAATTCTAAAAAGGAGGAGCTAGAAGACTAACCAAGAGGGTGGGGAGATGGGAGTTTAAATGTATCCTTGTAACTGGGGAATATGACATATTATTTTGGGACTGTAGAGAGACAGAGCTCTCTGATCTAACTATAAGCACTCCAGAGGTAATGCATTAGATAGAAAAAGTCTAAATGTATGGTGGTAGGAGTTTTTGTTTTGTAATCTTCCCTTGTTCTTTTATATGATTGTGAGCTCTTTGATGTATTGTTCTGTGTTTACAATTATCATATTTTTATCATCTTTTAGTAAAGTACCTATTATTTGAAAGACTGCCTGGGTGTCTGCCAATTACTTTTGCATGTGACATATAGAGGTTTAAGTCTGACAATTGTTCAACAGTTTCATGGTGTTACTAAACTGGGAAAAGGTAAGAATATACCTAAGGTCTTTTATAGAGTTTTATGGGTTCATTTTGGAAGCCTGGCTTGGTGCCCCTGGCGAAAGATTGTACCCCAATCCCCGAAGAGGGTATGTATCTGAGCCTGTACATTGGGTAAGCTAGCATGAGGTTCACAGTTTGAATCCTTCCCCCAAGAACTTGAGGCTAAAGATGATTCAGACCCAAAAGCAGACAGGAGGGTTACTCTGTCTGTTACCTGTTCACACTATTGTGCTCTGAGGTTGGCATTGTGGGAACAGAGGGCCTGACCTGCTGAGTGCGTTTGTGACAGGCTCCATCTGCAGCCAAGGGCAGGTAACCCAAGGGAGGAAGGAGGAAGAAGAAAGGCTGGGTTGCTGTGATGTGAGTGGGCAGGCTCCATCTGCAGCCAATGGCAGGTAAGCCTGAGAGAGAGAGGGAGGAAGAAGAAAGGCTGTGATATCTCTTTTTGTTTTCAATTTAGCCTATTCTTTAGCTTCAAGATGCATTTCTTGTAGACGTATTATGTCCAGTTGATTTTTATTTAGACATGTGAAAATTCTGGCCCTTTTTATGGGGGAATGGATTCCATTAGCATTCAAGGAACCCCATTTAATCATTTTTTAATCCATGTTAATTTTTTACAATCAGGCACACCATCGTTTGACTACAAGGAGGCAATACCCATTTTTCCTTTTTATTACATATATTGTACCAGAATATTGATTTTCAGACACCTTCCCCTTTTTGCTTAGAAAACGGGACAAAAATTATATTCACTCCCCCAGCCAGCCATCCCATTTGCCATCTTAGATTAGCTCTAAAATTATTATTCTGTTAGCCCAATAGGGCTACATTTCTTTCCCATTTATTAGCCCTTAGAGCCCTCCCTTCCCCACCATTCACACTTTCCATATGTAACCCCCCTGCAAATGGGGTTTCCCAAAAGTCTTCCAGGAGCTTGCAGGAATGCTCCAAGCCTGGAGGTCTTCGGCATCTAAGCTGTTTAAATGTGGTTCCAAGTGAGTGCTATTTGAGCCTCCACATACTGTCTATTTAAGAGCTGTCTGTTTTGCAGACATAAGTAATTTAGGAGGGGGATTGTGTGTTGCAGTGCTCGAGTCCCGCCCGGACTGCTGTCAACTCACTCCGTTTGTGCCGTTGCTAAATGTGCAGAGGGAGCTCTTTCAAAAGGTGCAACAATCTGCCAGGAATTGTTTAGAGTAATAGTGAAAATACAGTTTGTCTAACCTGCCTTTCTTAGCAGTCTGAATTGTATTTGCCTAGTCCTCCATTCTGGTTTTGAACTGCTGAACTGGACCAATCAGTGTGGGGGGACCTTTAAAATGGAGCCTGCTGCTGCTGACAAATCAGAACTTGGACTCTCATTGTGGAGCCAGCCTCCTATGTACTGTATGGTCAGTGCCTCTGGGAAATGTAGTTTGGACCTTGGTGCCTTTTTGCACGAACAGAGGGAGCCCTATTGTGAGTGACAGCCGAACCAGCCAACTGAACTGGGAGGAACTCAAAGGAAATGCCCTGCTCTGTCACTGGAAAGCTCAGATCAGTAGTGACAGTGAAGAGAGAAAGAGCCCTGCTTCTGATGCAGCATACAGTTCACGCTGGAAGCTCATGGAAGGCCCTGAAGTTGGTCTGCATCCATTTGTAAGTGCCAGTTCAGACTGAATCTGAGTTTTGAAGAGAAGGAAGCTGTGTGTAGAACCAGGCTTGCCTGTAGAAGACCGAAGATTTGCTGAAGTGCGATCAGCCTGTCGGGGACTGCTGATGCTGTGTGTGCTCCCGGGTAATTTGCAAGTGTTTGCGATCGGGATCGAGAAGCAGCTGCCTGGTATAGTACTTTCCTTTTACATATAAATGTGCGTAGTGCTTGTGGGGGATCACGATGTTATTTCCCCTTTTTCTGTGAGCTGTGAGCTGTGTGCTAAAGCTGGAAGCAGATCCCAGCTTGAGTCAGACTAAATCCGCTTGCTATCAACTGCAGTTGGGTCCAGCCACAAGGCCCCTGTCTCTATACCTTATTTTTCTGGCAATCCAGCTAGAACATCCTCCATCCAGCTTTCAGCTTTGGTATTGTGAGTACAAATCTGGGTATCTCCCTGCAGCCTTTTATCGATTACAAGTGTGTCATCTAATTATTGCTGTTTCATTTCTTCATGAACTGAGCCCCAGGGCTCCGGATTACAATTTGTGTGTGCATGTGTTTTTCCATCAAAGGGCCCCAACCAGCTGCACCGACCCTGGCTAGCCCCCCACCATCCTGGGTACCCAGAGAGTGACATTTTGGACCCTATATGCTTGCACAGTACTGTGATTTGAATATTTCCAAATCAACCTGATTACCCCCTCCTTGTTACTGCCCCCTCTAATAAATCGGATTTGTTATTATTGAACTATATGCTGTCTGTGGTGTCAGGACATGTAGAAAAAAGCATTGCATTGTGTTTGTGTATATTACCTGACCTTGTTTTACAGGGGGTCCTCAGAGACATGCTGCAAGACATCAGTCCTGAGGGTGTTACTGTATGTGTAAGAAGTGTGCAATTGTGGGGCATAGGGAAGGTAACTCCCGAGTATTGTGTGGGCCACTAGTGGAAACAAAGGGGGGTCACAGTGTCCCAGAGGGCTGTACCCGAGCTAGCCTAACCACTATCAACCCTGACCTCTGGGTGGAGGCACCCGCCATTGGACCTAGGCCCCTCAACCTGTTAGTAGCCAAGCAGGCAGGGGTAGTAGCCCTTGGGATAGTGCCACCTAGAGATTACATCTTGGAGGCTACCGCTGTGATTAGCATCCCCTTGTGGCCCCATTTATAAATCACTGTTAAAAATAAATGGATACCCCGACAGAAGTGGCTGTGCACCAGTTGGTGGGGTGGTGTACTGGGCAGATCATCGACCTCCAAAATGCTATGCTTATCCTGGACATCCCCCTGGATACCAATAAGGACACTGTAGAGGGAGTACCTTCCAAGTTGGAAGGTTTACAAAACCCTGTGGTGGTGGGACGACATGCTAATCTGCTCGCCCATACTTTCATGGCCCTAGTAGAGTATAAGGACCCCATAGATAGTTCCAAAGTGCCACAGACTATTACCCCAGAGGGAGCCCTCACTGTCTGGAGAGTGATAACTAAGGACAGTAAAGACCCGGGGGGGGGGGAGGATGAGCCCCCCTCCACTATCTGAAACTTTTGAGGAGAAATTTGCTAAATTGTTGCTGGAGGAAGGGAAAACTGTGGAGAACTTGAAGAAACTGTTCTTGCCACCTGGGGGCATACCACCCCCAACATACACACCCACTCCAGGCCCTGTCCTTTTGCCAACTTCCATACTTGCCCCCGAGCCAGTAAGAAGTCATGGACCTTACCGCAAGCTCAAGGTATTCTCTGGTATCTGCCCTACTCCAAATGGGGAAGTTGATCTGGAGACCTGGATAGATTCTGCTGCTCTTGCAGTACAAGACTGGCAATGCTCTGAGGCCGAAAAAAGGGCCCACCTGAGGGAAAGCCTTCAGGGACCCGCCCAACATACCTTTCATTCCCTAAGGCCCTCTAACTCTGATGCCAAAGCCCAAGAGTACATAGTTGCCCTTGAGAATGTGTTTGGGGGTACCACTAGTGTTGAGGCCTTGAAATGGAGACTTAAAGAAGTTAGACAACAGCCGGGGGAATTATTTATCTGCCTATATGGATCTATTAGAGGGGATCTTACAAACCATTTTTCGGAAGGGGGGGCTGGACTTCTAGTGAAGTGGACCAGGTAAGGCTGGATCATATACTCTGCTCTGCCCGGCACTCCAGCTGGGTGTTACTCAAATTGCAATTGCATCAAAGGAGATCCAGTCCTTCGCCTTTCCATGTGTTGATGAGGGAGGTGCGGGAAGTCGAGGAGGAGGAGGAAGGTTTGTCAGAGCCCTGCGCAGTCATAGCTGGTACATCCCCTGCTCCAGGTGCAGGGTCAGATGCTGATGGTCCGGAATCATCGAAATCTCATGACACAATCCAAGATCCCAATGTTAGCCAAGGGGGGCCCAGTCAGAGAGGGACGGTTACGGATGTCCCGCCCTGGGATGAACTGCTGAGGGAGTTCAGGGAAGCAAAAAAGTCTCCTTATGAAGGCCCCTCCTGCGAGTACAGACTCCGATCCTTATCAGACTGCATCTGCTATGGGGGTGGGGGTGCCCACCCATGCACCTCATGTTGACAACAGTTCAAAACTTGATGTCTTGACTATGGAAGTGAGGAAATTGATGAGATGTCTCCAAATGCTCACCACACTGCCGACCGAGGCGGGACCAAGGTTTTCTGCTGGAAGTGCCCCCGCCCCAGCTCCCAGTGTGATGCCTTGGCCATCTCAATCTCCGGAAGGTATGTTTTTCTATAACTGTGGGAATGATGGGCACATGAAGAGAGAGTACAGGTCCCCAAAAGACACAGACAAAGTTGTATACAGGCTACAAGGAGAGCTTCGGAGAACAAATCAGTGGTTAAGAGGTGCACAAAATGATAACAGTGAGGGTCCCAGAAATGCTAGCTCACATCCTTCTGTGGCTAGATCATCTACCCAGGCCCTTGCTACCGCCTCTCCAGACTGGTCCAGAATAGTGGGCCCTTCAATGGAAGCTACAGTAAAAGTGAATGGTGTGCCCACCAGAGCTGTATTGGACAGTGACTCCCAAGTGACAATTATGTTACAGGACTGGTATCAGAAGCATTTGTCAGACGTACCCTTACAATCATTGGAAGGACTGCATGTATGGGGGTTAAGTGAGAAGGCCTACCCCTACTCTGGGTATATCCGAATTTGTCTGTCTTTCCCCACCTCTGTGGCTGGAGTGGCAGAGCAAGCAGAGACCCTGGCCTTAGTGTGTCCCCCTACTGGACTGTATGATGGGGTTCCTCTACTAATTGGGATGAATGCGCATATGTTTGGATGGTTGGAGCATTTGTGTTATGAGGAAACAGGGATCAAGGACTGGTAGAGCTTTGAGAATTCCGGCCTTGATCAAGAAGGCCTATGAGGCACAGAGAGATGCTGAAAAAGTGGAACAAGTGGAACCGGTTGGAATTGTCTGGAAGAAGGATCCTGAGTCTCTGATACTGGTGCCAAATGCTCAGTGTACCTTACAGGGGGAAGTCCGTATCAGAAAGAATGTCAAGAATAAAATCCTCATGCTGGATGCACCAGGCGATGGGAAATTGCCGGAAGGGCTGCTGGTCAAGCCAAGTATTTTGCCTGCCAGAGCCCATGCTTATGCCAGAATGATAATGGTCCAAGTTTATAATGTGTTTGATAGAGAGATTCGAGTAAATAGAGGTTGCACTCTGGCTAACGTGCATTGTGCAGATACTGCAGTGCTACCCAGTAACAAGTGTTCGGGGGAAAATGACAGAGTGACGCCCGACTTGATTGATTTTGGTGACTCCCCATTGCCAGCCGAATGGAAGATGAGAATCAGTAGAAAGCTTGCCCAGAGAGACCAGGTGTTTTCTTTTAAGGGATGGGATGTAGGATGTGTGCAAGGAGCTGAACACCACATCTGGCTGTATGATGAAAAGCCATTTCATGAGAGGTCTCGACGCCTGGCACCTGCTGTCATAGATGATGTGAGATGGCATCTGCAAGAGATGCTTGCTGCTGGTATAATGCAAGAATCCAGGAGCCCATATGCTTCACCTATCGTGGTAGTGAGAAAAAAGAATGGGACAGTAAGGATGTGCATGGATTATCGCACCTTGAACCGGCAGACTATCCCTGATCAGTATACAATGCCCCGCATTCAGAATGCCTTAGACTGCCTGAACGGTAGCAAGTGATTTTCAGTGTTGGATCTTCACAGTGGGTACTACCAGATCCCGATGGCCCCAGAAGACCTTGAAAAGACAGCCTTTATCTGTCCGCTTGGTTTCTATGAATTCATGAGGATGTCTCAAGGGGATTTCAGGTGCCCCAGCCACTTTTCAATGATTGATGGAGCGTGCAGTGGGGGACATGAACTTATTAGAGTGCCTGGTATACCTAGATGATGTTATTGTGTTGGCAGCTCACTGGAAGAACAGGAGAGCAGATTGTTCAAGGTGTTGGACCGATTGGAAGACTTTGGCCTTAAGCTATCCATCGATAAATGTCAGTTCTTCCAAACCTCTGTAAAGCATATGGGACACATAGTGTCCACCGAGGGGAATAGAAACAGACCTGAGTAAAGTTGAGGCCTTGACCACCTGGCCACAGCCCCACAATCTAAAAGAACTGCAAAGATTCCTGGGAGTCTGTGACTACTATCGCCGGTTCATCAAGGACTATTCAAGGGTGATTCGTCCTTTACTTAATCTTACTCAAGGCTACCCTCCTACCCACAAAAAATACAAGAGGTCAACTTCCCCTGAGACTGAGAGAGTGTATTTCTATCCTAGTGAAGTTTTTGGGGCACGATGAACACTTGATTGTGAAGCTGCTTTTGATGAGATTATATATCAACTTACCCATGCTCCTGTCCTGGCCTATGCAGATCCAGCAAAACCCTATGTCCTACACACTGATGCTAGCTTGCAAGGTTTAGGAGCTGTGTTGTACCAGGAGCATGAGAATGGCCTGAGACCAGTGGCCTTTGCCAGCAGAAGCCTGACCCCTTCTGAAAAGAACTATCCTGTACATAAGTTACGAGTTCCTAACTTTGAAGTGGGCCATTGTGGGCCAATTCCACGAGTACTTGTATGGGGCTAAGATACTAGTAAAAACTGACAATAATCCTTTGACCTATGTGCAGACTTCAGCTAAGTTGGATGCTACTGGCCACAGGTGGCTTTCTGTATTATCTACATACTACTATGCTGTTGAATACAGAGCAGGCCTGTACCACATAGATGCTGATGCTCTCTCCCAGAGGCCTGTTTCCCGAAATGACTGGGTCAGACTGTCAGAACCTGATATTCGAGCACTCTGCCAGAAGTTTGACAGAGAGGAACAAGTGGCCATGGATGCAGTGGACTGTCTGGTGGATTGTTTGGGACCCTCTGAGAATTGCATACCTGCTGCTTATTGCCACTTCTCTGCATTAGACATTGGTGCTTTGCCTCAGCTAGACAATGACAGTCTTCAGCGGGCTCAATCCCGAGATCCTACAATTAAACCAGCTTTAGAAGCTCTCTACGCAGGGAAAGATGTATCCAAGTTACATTCCACTGATTTAAGAACTGCATTGTTATACAAAGAAGGTCCCAAGGTGATCGAGAAGGTGGTAGCAGCACAGTTGGAGAACCACTTGACCATCCATAGTATCTACGAACCTCTCCAATCAAGTTTCTGTAAGAGGCATAGTACTGAGACTGCGCTGGTTCGGGTGCTCAATGATCTCCTGATGGCGAGAGACCAGAGAAAATGGTCTATTCTGGTTTTACTGGATCTATCATCAGCATTTGACACCGTCGACCATGGGGTTCTTTTGGAGCGCCTGAGATGTACTTGCAGACTCTCTGGGGTTGTCCTCAGATGGTTCACATCATACCTCACTGGAAGATCTCAGAGGGTGGTGTCAGGGTTTTTTCCCTCTGATCCCTTCTCTCTTTTTTGTGGGGTCCCTCAGGGCTCTATACTGTCCCCCATGTTGTTTGCGGTGTACATGCTTCCCCTCGGAGACATTGTGAGACAGTACTGGTTGGGATTTCACTGTTATGCAGATGATACCCAACTGTACCTGTCCTTTGCACCCGACCAGGAAGGAGCTGTCTCGGTATCTAATAGCTGTCTGGAGGAAATCCAGGATTGGATGAGATCCAGTTGGTTGAAGTTGAACTCTGGGAAGACCGAGGTGTTGGTTTTGGATCCAGATTACCGGATAGGGGGACCTGTGGCCGGCTCCCCCTCTGGGGGTGTTTTGTGAGGATGTCGAGTTACCGGTCTCCGGGGGTGATCTTAGATGCTGGACTGACTTTACGATCTCAAGTGTCAGCAGTGGTAAAATCTTCATTTTATCATCTGAGAAACATCGCCAGAATCAAGCACCTTGTTCCGTCCGGCGATCTGCCAACTCTGATCCATGCCTTTGTGACCTCACGCCTGGACTACTGCAACTCGTTTTACCTTGGGCTTCTGGGGGTTGATATCCGCCACCTTCAGTTGGTGCAGAATTCCACAGCTCGAGTACTTACAGGTACTCCTAGATCATCTCATATTACGCCGGTTCTGTGGGATCTGCACTGGCTACCAGTTCAGTGGCGGATCACCTTCAAAGTCGGATTACTGACTTTTAAAGCCCTACATGATCTGAGCCCTGATTACCTGAAAGATCTCCTGATTCCTTACCTCCCTATGAGATCGCTCCGCTCAGCCAACGAGGGGTTGCTAGAGATTCCTAGGGTTATATTGAAATCAGCTGGGGCCCGGGCTTTTATGTTTGTGGCACCATCCCTTTGGAATTCTCTAACCCGTCAGATAAGGGAGTGTACGACTGTGGGGAGCTTCAAACAGGCTCTCAAATCCTTTTTATGGAATAGGGCCTACGGTGTCTCTGACTGATGTCTGTATTTGTTTTTAACAGTTTTTATATTATTGTTTGTATACTTTGTTTGTACTCAATCTTTTTGGAATGCACCTTGGTATTTGAAAGGCACAATATAAATAAAGATTATTATTATTATTGTAAGTTGAAGCTGATTAATCGACTGTTATACAGGGAAACAGTAGACAGAGGGGCACAAATAGACAAACAGCAGCTAGTTTTGCCCACTGCCTTTCGAGATTTTTAGTTGAGGTCCCTACACAACCACATGGGGCACCTTGGCATAGACAGAACACTTGACTTGGTGAGATCCAGATTCTATTGGCCTAAAATGGGGGCTGATGTTGAACAACACATTTGAACTTGTAGTCATTGCTTACAGAGGAAAGCTTTGCCCCAGAAGGCTGCCCCCCTTGTTAACATCACCACCAGTGCCCCCATGGAGCTGGTCTGTATTGACTTTCTATGTTTGGAGCCAGATCAAAGAAATATTAGTAACGTGCTGGTGGTCACTGACCATTTTACACGATATGCTCAAGCTTTCCCCACCAAGGGCCAGACGGCATCCACTGTGGCAAAAGTACTTGTAGAAAACTTTTTTGTTCACTATGGGGCACCACAAAGAATCCATTCTGACCAAGGGAGAGACTTCGAGAGTCGTTTGATCAAAGAGTTGCTTTCTCTGTGGGGAGTGCGAAAGTCCAGAACCACCCCTTACCACCCCCAGGGGGACCCACAGCCTGAACGTTTTAACTGCACTCTGTTGGACATGCTGGGCACCCTCCACCCAAAAGACAAACCCAGATGGAGCCAGCAAATTAGCACTTTGGTACATGCCTACAACTGCAGCAAAAGTGATGCCACTGGGTTCTCCCCCTACCATCTGATGTTTGGAAGAGAAGCCCGACTACCGGTAGATGTTTGTTTCAGAGTTTCTCCTGATGGGGTTCGAGCTGATAATTATTTACAGTATGTGCCAAAGTTAAAGGCCCAGCTGAATCATGCGTACCAACTGGCTCAAACCATGGCTGCCAAAAGAAATCTAGTCAACAAAGAAAGGTAAAAAAGGTGAAAGCCCAAGAACTCTAGGAGGGAGATTGTGTATTGCTAAGAAATCTGGGACTGCATGGCAAACACAAGATTGCTGACAGGTGGCACCATCTCCCTCACATTGTAGTGGGCAAACTGGATGATCTGCCTGTGTACAAAGTAAGGCCTGAAAATAATTTGAAAGATGTTAAGACAATGCATCTAAATCATCTGCTGCCCATTGGCCAAATCTTGATCGAGTCTGAGCCCCCAGAAAGTGCTCCCACTGGACCAGTGACCCGAGCGGCTGCTAAGCAAAAGCAAAGAAAGTCTGCACCTACAGATGCTGAGTTAAAGTGTTCCCCACAAGTCCCAGTTGTACATGACTGTCAGTCCATGTCAGAGGAAGGTGAGTGTGACTTTGAATACTACCCTTCTTACGAACTGAGTAAATTGTGTCAAGACAATCCCCTAGTCAATTATGGAGATGAAACTGGGCCTTCTGGACTGTCTAAGCCCCCAGCTTTGTCCCTGGAGCCAATGCTCCCAGAAAGTGAAGTGCAAAGTATCAAGTCAGATGACATGGAATCACTGTGCATGGTGGAACTGTATGAGCTTTCAGAGGAGGAAAATGATGAACTGGAACAGACTGGTGATATACCAGAACAAGAAGAGTATTTCGAGTGCCCTGATGGTTCACTGCCAGTGCCAGAGAGCTTTTCCTGTGAAACAAGTGTTGTGACCCCTGAAACTGCAAATACTGGAGCTGACAGTGCTCCAAGTTCTAACCTTGCTACCCCAAAAGAAAACCCCCTGGAAAGTAAAGACAGTGCTGAAAGTAAGGCTAAAAGTGCAGAGACTGTAACAGTTCCCCCTAGAAAGACTGGTCGAGCTGTAAAGCCTGTGGTGCACCTCAGCTATGATTCTCCTGGGAGGCCTGTAGACTTGCCTCTCAATGTTGTCCATAAAGGAGTGTATGTGTCCCCAAGCTCATTGCCCAAACTGAGCAGAAGTGCTAACTCCAAGTTAATTGTGTTGCCCTCTAGGTATGGTGCCCCTGCCCCATCCAGCCCCAAGGTAGCTGATAGGGAAGGGCCCCCTCTCTTCAGGTTTCATGTACAGGAGGTAATAACCTGAGTCAAGGTACAATGTGTGTATAATGCTGTGCAAAAGGTAGTGTGCTGAAAAGTATCAGAAATGTGTTTATGGCAAAGGTGATATGTTGACTGATGATTACACGTATAAGCCTAATGTGTTAGTGATGTAAATATATATGGTTTTGTATTGAAGTTTATGGGGGTACTTACTTGACGCGGACACCAAGTTTTTCCAGGCCAGGAAGGGTGTAATCCCCCCTGCAAATGGGGGTTCCCAAAATTCTTCCAGGAGCTTGCAGGAATGCTCCAAGCCTGGAGGTGTTTGGCATCTAAGCTGTTTAAATGTGGTTCCAAGTGAGTGCTATTTGAGCCTCCACATACTGTCTCTTTAAGAGCGGTCTGCTTTGCAGACATAATTAATTTATGAGGGGAATTGTGTGTTTCAATGCTTGAGTCCCGCCCGGGCTGCTGTCAACTCGCTCTATTTCTGCCATCACTAAATGTGCAGAGGGAGCTCTTTCAAAAGGTGCAACAATCTGCCAGGAATTGTTTAGAGTAATAGTGAAAATAGTTTGTCTAACCTGCTTCACTTTGCAGTCTGAACTGTATTTGCCTAGCCCTCCATTCTGGTTTTGAATTGCTGAACTGGACCAATCAGTGTGTGGGGACCTCTAAAATGGAGCCTGCTGCTGGCAAATCAGAACTTGGACTCTCATTGTGGAGCCAGCCTCCTATGTACTGTATGGCCAGTGCCTCTGGGAAATGTAGTTTGGACCTTGGCGCCTTTTTGCACGAACAGAGGGAGCCCTATTGTGAGTGACAGCCGAACCAGCCAACCGAACTGGGAGGAACTCAAAGGAAATGCCCTGCTCTGTTACTGGAAAGCTCAGATCAGTAGTGACAGTGAAGAGAGAAGGAGCCCTGCTTCTGATGCGGTGTACAGTTCACGTGGGAAACTCATGGGAGGCCCTGAAGTTGGTCTGCAGCTGTTTGTAAGTGCCAGTTCAGACTGAAGCTGTGTGTAGAACCAGGCTTACCCATAGAAGACCGAAGATTTGCTGAAGTGCGATCAGCCTGTTGGGGACTGCTGATGCTGTGTGTGCTTCCGGGTAATTTGCAAGTGTTTGCGATCGGGATTGAAAAGCAGCTGCCTGGTATAGTACTTTCCTTTTACATATAAATGTGCGTAGTGCTTGTGGGGGATCGCGATGTTATTTCCCCTTTTTCTGTGAGCTGCGTGCTAAAGCTGGAAGCAGATCCTAGCTTGAGTCAGACTAAATCCGCTTGCTATCAACTGCAGTTGGGTCCAGCCACAAGGACCCTGTCTCTATGCCTTATTTTTCTGGCAATCCAGCTAGAACATCCTCCCTCCAGCTTTCAGCTTTGGTATTGTGAGTACAAATCTGGGTATCTCGCTGCAGCCTTTTGTCGATTACAAGTGTGTCATCTGACTATTGCTGTTTCATTTCTTCACGAACTGAGCCCCTGTGCTCCGGATTACAATTTGTGTGTGCATGTGTTTTTCCATCAAAGGGCCCCAACCAGCTGCACCGACCCTAGCTAGCCCCTCCACAATCCTGGGTACCCAAAGAGTGACATTTTGGACCCTATATGCTTGTACAGTACTGTGATTTGAATATTTTCAAACCAAATCAACCTGATTACCCCCTCCTTGTTACTGCCCCCTCTAATAAATCGGATTTGTTGTTATTGAACTATATGCTGTCTGTGGTGTCAGTACATGTAGAAAAAAAGCATTGCATTGTGTTTGTGTATATTGCCTGACCTTGTTTTACAGGGGGTCCTCAGAGACGTGCTGCAAGACATCAGTCCTGAGGGTAAGTGTTACTGTATGTGTAAGAAGTATGCAATTGTGGGGTATAGGGAAGGTAACTCCTGAGTATTGTGTGGGCCACTAGTGGAAATAAAGGGGGCTCACAGTGTCCCAGAGGGCTGTACCCGAGCTAGTCTAACCACTACCAACCCTGACCTCTGGGTGGAGGCACCCGCCATTGGACCTAGGCCCCTCAACCTGTTAGTAGCCAAGCAGGCAGGGGTAGTATCCTTTGGGATAGCGCCACCTAGGGGTTACACATATATTTATAGAATCCTGCAAAATAGACACAGATATCCTCCTCCAGAGAAAAGCAAAAAAAAAAAAAATCCAGCTCTCTGGTGGTTATCACTATCACAGGTTTTTGTTCAGATCCTCTATTCATCATCTTCAGTAGTCTTCTTTTCCATTATTTATTCTCCTGGATTTACGGCGAATTTTTTTTTTCTTTTCCCATCCATCTCCTTCCTCTTCAAACTTTCCTTAAGCAAAAGGAGTCTTCAAGCTTATTCTTTAAATCCTTCTGGGCTTCTGAGAGTGTTTCATATACCAACCTAGTTCCATTCCAAATCAACTTTAGTTTGGCTGGGTAAATCATAGTTGCCTTTAACCCAGCAGCCCATAGTTTATTCCCTGATAAATCAAATTTCCTCCTTTCAACCAACAAATCAGGTGGCAAATCAGAAAGCTCCAAAATTCTGATATGTTTCCTTCTTGCCCTGGATTTGAAGTTCAGTAATTTACTTTCATATTCCTTTACTGACCCTTCCAAATCTTTCAGCTGTCTTTGAACCGGGATTGCTTCATCTTCCAGAATGGAAATTCTTTGTTGTGTAGCTGCCAGCTCTGGTTTTAATTACCTATTTTTAGCCATGGGCATGTTAACAGCTTTCTTAAATGTGTCTATTTTTGTCTCTACTTCATCTCATTTGCCCAGTTTAGCATTTAGAGCGGAAAGTTGGACTACTGTTTTTTTGTTGTTGTTTTTTTGCCCATGGAGGTGCATCCCTTTCAAATTCCTCCCCAGATGTGTCTGACCTTTCTGAATCCTCTGAATCTTTTTTGCAGTTAATTTATTTATTAAGGTTTTATCTTAACAAACAGTGCAATGTAATTTGTTTGAGATAACAATATTACACATTGTATACTGGATAATATAAATCATCAAATATTAAACAAAGTATCTTATGTAATTTCCAGCATATTAAATTACTCAGTTGTACTGTAACAACATTTTAACATAAAAAAAAGAAAAAAGATTATAAATAAAGAGTGCAAAAAAAAAAGTTTCATTTATTACTCATAACATACTACGTTAGTTTGAGAGCTGCATGTAAATGTATTATATTAGTTTAATTTTGAATATAGGTGTGTCTTCTTAAACAGAGAGAAAAAGATGTATATATATATATATATATATATATATATATATATACACATCTTCTTCTCTCCACCCAATTATCTAGTATTTATCTTCTGGGATTCTGAAGAAAGGTTAAATAATCCTGCCAACATAAATGATACTCATTAATACGATCTGCTATTAAAAATGAAATTCTTTCCAAAGAGGCAGTGCAGGTTAAACCATTCAGGATATCCTTGAGGGTAGGTATATATTGGGTCTTCCAGTGGGTTAAGATCAGTCTTTTAGTTTGCATAAATAGGATCTGTAACCATCTGTGTTGATGTTTTGTTAGTTTTATATTATTATCTGTTATACCTAAAAGACACAGTTTAGGCTCAAGGGTAATGTTATAACTAAAAATTTGTTTAACTAAATCCTGAATATTTTGCCATAAATTAAATATGGGTTGACAAGACCATAATATCGTAAAAGATTACATCGAGTTACATCGCCAACAATTGTTATTAGGTGCTAATCCTATATTGTCAAGATGATATGGTGTTCTGTACCATAAGTGCAATATTTTAAATTGTATCAATCTACTGCGCATATCTTTAAAAGCGTTATGACAAAGCTTCCAACAATTATGCCAATGAGAGTCTGTGATATTTGTGTTTAGAATTTGATTCCATTTATCTCTAACTAGAAGTGATTGATTCGGTAACATCTCTAATCAACTTATATATTTTACTAACTAAACCATGAGAAGTATTAATCAATGACTTCATATATGCATACGGTAACGATGAATTATCAAAGTCCCGAATATAGGAAGATATAGCCTCACGAATTTGTAAATATTTCCAAAATTCCTTCTTAGGAATATTCCATTTTATTTGGATATCACTAAATGAATTTAATGTGTTGCCATTATCAGCTAGGATATCGCCTAGAAATAAGATATCCTTATACATCCATGTTTTACCGTATATTGGCTTGTTATCTAGTAAAAATTTTGAATTTCTCCAGATAGGTGTAAAGGGTAAAGGAGAGGGGTCAAATTTCGACCATTTATGCATTTTAAACCAGTAAAATACTAATGCATTAATTATAGGATGTTTTTTGTGTTTGGTTGATAATGCAGAGTATATATTACTATTAGGAATAAATCCTTGTGATAAAGAAGCTTCCATATCATACCACAATGGTACATTATGGTTAGGTTTGATAAACCACTTGATAGTTTGTGATGCTCTAAAGGCCCAAAAATAAGCCGTATACCATGGTAGACCGAAACCTCCTTGAGACCAATGTAGTCTTAACTTAGTACGATTAAACCTAGGCACATGACCCTCCCATAAGAAATTTCCTATTGCCTTATCAATATTTTCTAAAAGAGATGTAGAGATTTTAAGGGGTATACAGGCAAACAAGTATAACATTTTTGGTGTTTAATTTAATTTAATTACAGAGATCTTACCCATTAAGGAAAGATTTAGATTTTTCCATTTATCTAGATCTCTTTTAATATTAGTCATTAATGGGCCTAGATTATGTTCCCATATTTTATCTAATTCCGTAAATATTTTGATTCCCAAATAGGTAATAAATTGCAGAGACCAACGAAAACCCAAATGTATATTCATTGTGGATACACAATATTTGTTTAAAGGTAATATCTCAGATTTCTGATGATTGATTGTGAGTCCAGAAAGTTTAGAAAAAGTATTAAAGGTATTTTTAAGTAATTCCCCAGATATTTTTAAATTTCTAACAAAATTAACATATCATCTGCATATGATAATGTTGTATACTGTGCATGACCTATAGAGATGCCTTTTATGTCATTGCTTTGTCTGAGAAATGCAGTAAAAGTTTCAGAGCTAGTATAAAGAGGGATGGTGAAAGAGGACAACCTTGTCTGGTTCCTCTTCTAATATAAAAATTGTGATAATGTAAAGTTAGTTAACACTCTAGCATGAGGTCTCGTATAAAGAAGCTTAATCCAGGAACAAAATTGATTGCCAAATCCATAACGAGATAATACCAAAAAGAGAAAGTTCCAGTCTAAAGAATCAAATGCTTTTTCAAAGTCTATGGCAATTGCTGCCGCTGGAGAATTAAGGGTTTTAGCTTTATAAATAATGTTGATTAAGGAACGCAAATTATCGGAACCCATCCTCCCTTTAATAAAGTCCACCTGTGATTTATGAATTAATTTAGGAATATATAGTTCCAGCCGACTTGCCAATATCTTAGCAAAAATCTTGCCATCTGTATTCAAAAGCGAAACTGGGTGATAATTGGCAGGTATAGTATTGTCTTTATCCTTTTTTGGAAGAGTAGTGATTATTGCTTCCGTCATAGTATGTGGTAGATAACCTAGTTGAAATGATTCGTTAAATACTCTATATAGTAAAGGGCGTATTTGTTCCTCTAAGTGTTTATAAAATTCAGCTGGGAATCCGTCTCCTCCTGGGGAATGCCCTGATTTAAGTGAATGTATGGCCATCTTTATTTCTTTTATAGTAAGTGGGGAGTCTAAGAGGTCTATTGCCTCCTTCGAAAGTTGAGGAAGAGTTATTTTATCTAGAAAAGAGGATATATCTAAAGGTGAAGATGGGTGTGATGAGGAATAAAGTTTTTTATAATAGGATGCCATTATATTATTAATGTCTATTTCATTGTTTTGAATCATTCCAGAGTGGTCTTTAGAGCAGCAATATACCTTTCCGTTTGCTGAACTCTTAATCTATATGCAAGGATCTTATTCACTTTCTCTCCGCCTTCCCAAAATTTTTGCTTAATTCTAAGAAGAGCGATTTCTGTTTTTCTAGATATTAGTTCGTTAATTTGCATACGTAATTGCAATATATCATGATGAAGACTTGAGGAAGGATTAGGCTGGGAGGTATTATAGTATAACTTCTGTTTTTCTTTCAATAGTTTTTTCTAAATTATTAATTTGCTGTTCTTTAAGTTTCCGTCTGTAAGTTGCATAACTAATTATTTTGCCCCGGAGTGTGGCTTTAAGTGCTTCCCACATGGTGCCCATAGATATATTCTTGGTGTCATTGAATTCTATAAATTATTCAATCTGTTGTTTTATCCAGGGCAGGACATCTGGATCTTTAAGTAATAAAGGGTCTAATCCTCCATGTAGTGGATTTTATGGGTGGAGAACCCCATATAAATAAAAGTTTGACAGGAGCATGGTCTGATATAATTATTGGGAGAATATCTGCTTCAATTACATTAGCAGTTATTAAAGGGGAAGTTAACCAATAGTCTAACCTACTATAAGTTTGATGTCGTGGAGAATAGAAAGTATATTCCCGATTTCTAGGATGAAGAGTTCTCCATATGTCAGATAGACTATGTCTGTCATTAACTGGTATGATATTTGAGCTTTAGGATGACATTCCACTCGTTATTGTTCCTATCCATAAAAGCATCTAGGGTAAGATTAAAGTCCCTCCAATTAGTAATGGGGAATTATTTAAATTTAAAGAAATTAGTATTTGAATCAGATTTTGAAAAATTGGGGATCATCTGAATTTGGTGCATAAATATTAATTAACGAATTGTCCCAGATGATGTGTTGAAAGTTACAATAAGCCATCTACCTTCAGTATCTTTCAAAATTTTAGATGGCGCCCATTTGAGTTTTTATGTATTAATATGGCAACACCTCTTTTTTGTAGCAGCAGATGCGGTATACACCTGTCCAACCCAATCTTTTTCAACCTATCACCGTCTATTTCTAGTAATTTAGTTTCTTGTAACATCGCTTATTTGTATTTTCTGTTTCTTGAGGTAACTTAAAACCTGTTTACGTTTATTTGGCGCATTTAGTCCCTTGACATTCCAGGTACATAAAGTTAGATTAGCACTTATGTTAAGTTATTGGTATACTGTCAGATAGGTATAATGTCAAGGGACAATAATGCAAAACTAAATTGAGTGATGTCATACAGGTCAGGTTATATTGAGCCTCATCTATTACTGTCATATTGGCAGGTATTATTAAGATACTTAGCTTGGAAAAATATGTCCTCTCTATCTGATTTAACTCCATGCAGCTCTCTTTAATTCTAATATATCTAACCACTATAAACATTAACAAACAACAACAATAATGTAAAATTGCCATCTAAGATGTACAGAGTGGAAAAGGTCGGTCTAGATCTGACAGAAAATAAATCACTAAGACCAAGACCACCTCTCTGTGCTCTAGGACGTAGCTATCAAATATTAACAAGGATAATCCTTATTAAAACAAAGAAAGATAAACAAATAATCAAATCACAGTCTAGCAAGTATCAACTAGACGTGAAATTTGTAATAACCCCAGAAAGGAGTTATGAATGTTCTAAATTCTAAGTTTTACTAACTTTTTGAGGTAAGTTCTAATCTAGATATTACCGCATCTAGTAACTCCTCTGATAAGGAGGAAGAAAGAAAGAAAAAAGAAAAGGAAAAAAAAAATGATATATAACCATAGCACATTCAGTTTCTGTTGCAAGGAAATAAGGAATCGTTATAGATTTCGTATGAATAAATATAGTTCTCCTTGCATGATCCATAAAAAAAAAACCCCAAAAAAAACCATCTAGTTATAATAGTTAGTGTAATCTATTCTACCAATAAATGTAAACATCTAATGAAAATAAGAACATATCATTGATTATTAATGGTATTATTGCTGAAACATGCTTATACCAGGTTAACATATTTTGTGGTATTTCTATGTTTAATGAACATTAAACATATAGAGCTATACACCATATATATGTCATGATTCCCATTTCCAAAATAATTGATTCCTTTTATAATTATGAATAATTTGGATCTAATTTCTAGATCCATAATAAATTCTGATTACTTCATTATTTCTTAAACAAATGGCCAACTTGTCCTTCTTTATTGCGGTTGGTGTAATTAAATACTATGTCAAAAGTCTTGAGTCAAATCCGAAGGAACGTTTGTTAAAATAACTTGCTTTCGTTGTCCGAACCCAATCCCTAGTTAGATGTAAAATTGCTTTCGTTGCAAAAGAACTGTAGGAAAGGCTCAAATATTTTAGAACATATCCGCGTTTTGTATATTCTCCCAATGTGATGTTGACTTGTCTATAAATCAATAGACACTAGCAAATAATTGTATACAATTCAATTGCTGAATGAGTCTTCCATATTTGTAAATAAAGATTATTTCTTGAACAGCAGTTATTTCCCTTTTGGTAATCACGGCTAAATACAATCTTTTTTCTTTTCCTTCAAGTCCCGCCACAGCCACTTGTTACAATATTATCATTTAACCTCCGAACTTAGATTATGATTTTATACCCTTAGACTGTATGAACAAATGAGAATATAAAATTTCTAAGTAGACATAATGAAACAGAGCCCAATACCTTTATATTGTATTCCTCAGACAGAGATTTATCCACCTTACAGTTGTTATAAATTTTCCATTAAAACCCAGTAGATCGCCTTCTCATATGATTTACGCCTAATGCAGAAACCCATTATTTAGATAAGTATTAACTTGCTGTATTCCAAAAGATCTTTAGAAGTATCACAAATATTTAAAGAGCATACTCACGCTGTACACTATCTTCCGATAAAGAATTAACTTCTCCATAAAATTAGTAAAAAATATCAGGAAATTACAGACAATTTCACAGTTAAACAATTTCTCTATATTTATGAGTTATGTTCATCTTTTTTGTAGCAATCTTTTTCTCTTAGTGGCCACCATATTTCAAGTCCCACCACAACCCCTGATTACTATATCATCTCTTGACATCTCAGATTAAACTGTAGATTTATATCTCAAGCTATATGTTCAAATGAGAATTCAAGTCTTTTGTTTCGAGCACAACAAAATAACGTTTTATGATCTTGCATCCTATTGGATAGACTAAAATTAACTAAATTGTAGTCATTGTAATTTTTCAAATGGTGACGTATGCGATATTAACTTGCAACAGATTCCGTTCCCGATCATTTCTTTTTTATGTACTTTCAAAATCAATAACTGAATCATCAAACAGAATGACTGTGAGGGTCTCTCTTTATTTTATGAAGCGTAGCATTTTATATTACTGCCGTTATTTTATTAATGTAGATCTATTTTAAATGTGCAGTGAAAACGTGGTAGTCAGTCAACAGGAGACCACATTGCAGATCCAAGACAGAAGTTCTATCCATGACTCGCTTCCATAAGTCACTCCTTTGTTGTATATAATGAAAGGCATAAACTTCTATATTCTACAGACCCTGTTGTAATGTTATCCAGGTATTAAGTTAACGCCTTTATAAAGGAAGATCTTTAAAAATGTTTAAAACATAAGGAAAAAAGATCACATTTATAACAGCTCTCAGGAAGTACCTATTTGACCTTGTGTTAACAAAAGACGACAGAGGATTCAAGTTCCTGGATAAATGGATCTCGATATTTAGGTGCTCCAATTGACAGGCTGAGGCCCTCTTCACTCTGTTATCTTAAGATCACTGAGTGGACTTGGAGATGCCACACATTTCACAACAGATCCACCTTTTAATATCACGTTTTCCACCCTTTCAGAGCCACCAAACAGAGCGTCAGGTAGGATGATCCAAAGGGACTCTTCCCACATTTCATGGCACGACATCTACCAACAGTGCAATTAGCCTTATTTTAAAATATATATACTGGATGTGTTACTATGGCAAGGCATTATAATGGTCATGTGCCATATAACAGAATGGAGACATTAATTTATCTGCTGTCTAATATTAATGGATTAATTTTCTCCCATTCTCATTTTCTTTCTTTTCTCCCTTTTATTCCTCTCACTATTTTTTTTTTTCATTTATATATTTGGTAGCACAATCATCTAGATCATTTTAAGGGGGTAGAGTCTCCTTTATGCTTATTCTTGCCACGACGTTTTTTCTTTGGAGGTTCAATGGATTTAAGAGGGGAGCTTTGATTACTATGCAACCAAGATGCCTCTCTTCGTCTACGATCTCCTTCTTCCTCCAACTGGACTTCTGTCTCTGTATCCATTCCCTCACCAGGAGAGGGTAAATTCTGAAGTATTGCATATTTATTATGCACGGCAACATTCACAAGAGTAAGAGGTTCATTGTCTAAATTAGTTGCCTTGCCGTTTTGTGCATCCAAATTGCTGCTGTACGTCGTTGTCTGGGTTGAGGAAAAAGACGTTTCATTTTGCTCCTTATTGCTCTGTGCGTTTGATAACTTCGTTGAGGTATCCGGAGCATTATCATATTTAATTGTAGAAGATGTACCATTTGTGATATTAGGGACCATGTTTTCTATATTTTTGAAAGTGTGCTTTGTTTGTTTATGTGCAGACTCTTTACCTTCAGGGGCTGAATCTTTAGTAAGAAACAACATGAGGGATTCAGGATCATAAAAATCTTTAAACGAGTTTCCAATAAAGACTCTCATAATAGCTGGGTATCTTAGTGTAAAACGAATAATTCTTTGATGCATTAGTTTTCTGGCAGACGTATAAGCCTTGCGTTTTAACGATAATTCTTTAGAGAAGTCTCGTAAATGTAAATTCTGTGGTCATGCCATTTAAGTTGTTTAAATTCCCGAGCTTTTTGTAAAATAAGTTCTACGTTAGAGTAGTTAAGAAATTTTACAATTAAAGGTCTTGGTCTCTGCTCAGCTGAAGGTTTGGGGCCTAGTGCTCGATGACTGCGTTCTATAATTAGCTCACTACCCGAATTGAGATGCAGGATGTGCGGCAGTTCTTGTTGCAAGAAAGCTGAAGAGTTATTGGCCTCAACTCCTTCGGGAAATCCAAATATACGGAGGTTATTTCTTCTGGATCTATTTTCTAAGTCATCAATTTTAATTTGTAGCTCTTTAATCTGACGGTCCTGGGACCTGATTATTGCTTGCAGATTTTGTGTAGATTCTTCGTTAAGCCGTACTTTGTTTTCGGTAAGAGCCAATCTGGAATCGATATTTTTCATCATTTGTGTATTGGTTTGAGTAATAGATTTTAGATCCTTCATGTCTGCTGATAGTTTTTGGAACATTTCTTCTATTTTATCCATTGGATTCATTTGTTCTCAGAATAGGCCATTGTAGGGCCTTGCAGAATTGTAGAGATCTCTATGCTTACCCAAAATTTAGATGTATCTTGCTGATAAAACGAAATCTTAAAAAATCTATATTCACTCCTTATTTTATTTTCTTGTTTGATATAAATGTTTTGAGCTTAGTTGCCAGAGGATGATACCAGATGCAGTTTAATTATGCAGAGCTCTGAAATTAAGCCTCCATCTTCTTCTGTGCCAGGCCACGCCCCCCCAATCCTCTGAATCTTGACTTGCATCTGAGGACATTCTGAATTTCTCCTCCACTGTCTGATTTTTTTCCTACTTTTTTTTGTTTTTGACCTCGCTGTTGTTCAGCCCTGAATTTTGGCACCAAATTTGCCTTTACCAGACCCAAGATGCCCCCCCCCTCCCGTTGCTGACACTGGGCTTATTAGGCTCATGCTCGCATACACTTCTTCCCTCTTCCACATGTATTTCAGTTATGATTGCTGAGGTACTTGGTTTTTACTATCTATATTCAGGCATGAGATACAAGTTGTATGCATAGGTACTTTCCTTTTTACCCCCAGAAACAGGCTGGTCGGGGCCCCCACTTTAAATTCTAACTTTTTTTCCGTCACCATCAAGCTTTTTTTTTTTTTACCCCTATTTGCCTCACTGCTCCTCTTTATCACTTGGGTTTTGTAACTCGAAGCTGTCCCTCTCATGATTCCCGACACAGCTCTGTTTGGGTATTCTGGTCATCCTCCCAAGTGCAGTCTCAGACTCCTCCTCTTGTCTGAGCTCCGCTTGTGACCTTTTGCTTTGAATCCTCCTAACATAGAAACACAGAACTTGACAGCAGATAAGGACTGCTTGGCCCACCTAGTCTGCCCATTTTCCTAACAGATAAGCTGCAGATCCTAACCAACAGCTTACTTCCTCCTACCCCCCACTAGGACTGCCTTATGTCTGTCCCATGCATTCTTGAATTCCTCCACTGTTCTTGACTCCATGACCTCCTCAGAGAGGCTGTTCCATGCATCCACAACCCTCTCTGTGAAAAAATTCTTCCTCACATTACCTCAGAGCCGTCCCCTTCTATCTTCAAATTGTGCCCGCTTGTTCTTGCACATCTCTTTTCTGAAAGATACTACCCTCTTGGACTTTGTTGATTCCTTGAGTGCCTGAAAGTTTCTATCATGTCCCCTCTCTCCCTTCTTTCCTCAAGGGTATACATATTAAGCTCCTTTAGTCTTTCTTCATATGTCTTCTGGTGCAGACCCTGCACCATTTTGGTTGCCCTCCTCTGGACAGCCTCCACTCTGTCTATGTCTTTGCGGAGATGGGGTCTCAGAACTGCACACAGTACTCCAGATGGGGTCTCACCAACTGTCTGTACAGAGGGATAACAACTTCCTGTTTTCTACTATTGATGCCTCTTCCTATGCATCACAGTATCCCCCAGCCTTCCTTACTGCTTTCTCACATTGCTTCTCCACCTTTAGGTCATCTGATATAATTACCCCCAGGTCCCTTTCCATTTTTACTGTTGTCAGTATCTCACCCCCCCCATTGTGTACGCTTCCCTTGGGTTCTTGTTTCCCATGTGCATTACCTTGCACTTCTTTGCATTGAATCTGAGCTGCCATACATTTGACCATTCCTCCAACCTTGCCAAGTCCCTTCTCATCCTTTCCACTCCATCTTGTGTATCAACCCTGTTGCAGATCTTTGTGTCGTCTGCAAAGAGACATACTTTTCCTTCCAGTTCCTCTGCAATGTCACTTATAAAGACATTAAAAAAGGACCGGTCCCAGTACTGAACCCTGCGGTACCCCGCTAGTAACCCTCCTTTCTTCACTGTGTACTCCATTTACTACTACCCTTTGCGTCCTGTTGTCGAGCCAATTTTTTATCCAGGCTACCACCTTGGGACCCACTCCAAGGCTGGCTAACTTGTGTATTAATCTTTTGTGTGGGACTGTATCAAATGCCTTGCTAAAATCTAGGTAGGCCATGTCCACAGCCCCTCCCTGGTCTACTACTTTGGTCACCCAGTCAAAGAAATCTATTAGATTCGTCTGACACGACCTTCCCATTGTGAATCCATGCTGCCTTGGCTCCTGTGCCCCACTGCCTCTAGGTACGCAACAATTCTTTCCTTCAGAAGTGATTCCATCATTTTCCCTACCACTGAGGTCAAACTAACTGGTCTGTAGTTTCCTGCCTCTGTTCTGTTCCCACTTTTGTGAAGAGGAATCACATCTGCCCTCCTCCAGTCCTCGGGTACCACCCCATCCTCCCATGATTTGTTAAAGAGAGTAGTCAGCGGTGTCACTAGTTCTACCCTTAGTTCTTTTAGAATTCTTGGGTGAATCCCATCAGGCCCCATTGCTTTGTCCACCTTCAATTTTATTAGTTCTTTCAGAACCCTTTCTTCTGTAAATGGACTGGGATCGACCCCCGTCTTCAGAATGTTTATTTTGTTTGGCTTAGGTACCTCCCCCTCCTCTTCCTTTGTGAATACTGAGCAGAAATATTCGTTCAGTATCCCTGCTTTTTCACTGTCACCCTCTACCCACATTCCTTCCCCTTTATTAAGCCTCAGTATCCCTCCTGTGGTCTTTCTTCACTCCCTAATGTACCTATAAAAGGTCTTATCCCCCTTCTTAACAGAATTGGCTATCCTTTCCTCGGTTTGGGCCTTTGCTATTCTGACTGCCTTCCCAGCCTCTTTCTGCTTTAACTGATAAAGTTCTCTGTCCTGCTCCTTCTGTGTTTCCTTATATTTCCTGAATGCTATCCTATTCTCCTTAACCTTCCCTGCCACCTCTTTTGAGAACCATAGCATTTTTTTTCCTTCATTGTGTTTTATTGATTTGCTTTACACAAAGGCTTGTTGCCTCTGTGATGGCTGTTTTGATTACTCCCCATTGTTCCTCCACTCCTCCTTCTTGCCTGTTTGCTAGTGCTTTTCTGAGGCACTCTCTCATTTTCTCAAAGTCAGCCCTCCTAAAGTCCAATACTCTTGCTTTTGTATGGCTTGATTGTATGGCTGTGTTTATCGTGAACCACACTGTTTGGTGGTCGCTTGTTCCCAGATGGCTACCCAATTCTAAATCTGAGATTCTTTCTCCATCCCCATTTGAGAGTACTGGGTCTAAGATTGCTCCCTCCCAAGTGGGTTCCAATACTAGCTATCTGAGGCATGCCCCCTGTAGGGCATCAAGAATGACCCTGCTCTTGGATGTGCCTGCAGCAAAGGTGCTCTGATTAACATCTGGCATATTCAGGTCCCCCATCAACAATATCTCCCCTTTTTCTGCCATTCTAAGGAAGCCTTCTATCATTTCCTTGTCCATTCCCTCCCCCTGAGATGGGGATCTGTATACAACCCCCATGCGGATTGTGGTGCCATTTCCTGTCTCCAGGGTGACCCAGAGTGCCTCATCTGCTCCCTGTTTACTCTCTAGTTCTGTTGCTTTGATCCCTTCCTTTACATAGAGAGCTACTCCTCCTCCTCTTTTACCCTCCCTGTCCCTCCTGTAGATTGTGTATCCTGGTATGTTGACATCCCAGTCATGGTTCTCTGTGTACCATGTTTTTGTGACTGCCACAATATCCAGGCAACCCTCTTCCATCAAGGCCACTAGTTCAGGGAGCTTGTTACACAGACTACAGGCATTGGTACTCATCACTCTCCACTTTTTGATAGCCTTACCCCTTTTAGCCCCATTTCTGTCCTTACTGCCTTTGCCTTTTTTTACATTTACCTCTATTCTGCTTCCTAATAACTTCTCTACCTTGGTATTTACCTCACTAATTACCATGTTTTGTGGGGGGAGGCTGGGATTTCCCTACTCCTTTTCAGTGCCTCCCCCCTTGGCTAGTTTAAATGCTTGCCAATGAAGCATTAAACCTCTCACCCTAGGATCTGTCCCCCGGACAGATGCAGACCATCGCACCAGTATAGGTCTGCATCCCTCCAAGTGGCTCTCCAGTCCCCAATGAGCCAAAACCCTGAGCTCCACCCAGTTTTCAACCACTCATTGAATTCCCTGGTGAGAGTGCCCTAACATCACCCTTGCCATAGACAGGCAGCACCTCCGAGAAGGTTACCTATGCGCTACTTGTCTAAGGCCCCTTCCCAACTCTACAAACTCCTCTTGCACTGCTCTGATCCCATTCCTAGCCAGGTCATTTGTCCCTAGGTGGACAATGACATCCAGCTCCCTCCCTCATGCAGCTCCTCCCACGATCCTGAGGATTCGCTTCCTGTCCCTCCAAGCCGTGGTGCCAGGAAGGCACCTTACCTCCCTCTCCCCTTCCTCCCCATTTCTACCCCCTAATGATTGAGTCCCCCACCAGGAGTTGTTTCCTTTCCTGTGGGGTCCCATGCCACCCTCCTGTGGGTCTCCTTTATGAAGGTTCCCAGCATCCTCCTTGGTCTCCACTGCAGGTGCCTCCATAGAGGAACCACTATCCACCAGAAGAGCGAATGAACTGTGAAGAGGTACAGCTAGAGGGATGCAACTCTGTTCCACCACCACTCTCTCCCTTCCTGAGCCCACCCTGGTCCAGCCTCTCCTCTTTCTTGGCAACCTCTGAGGCAGTGGCATTGGCCCTGGTGGTCCCTGGGTGTGGGAGGAGATTTCACGAATCCTAGCCAGGTCAGCCTGGAGATGGGCAACCTCCTCTCTCAGACCAGAGAGGTGCCTGCAAATAGGGCAGCATCGCAGCCTCCAGAATGTCTCCCGGAACTCTGCCACCCCACAGCCATTGCACTGCACCACTCCTATCATGTCTTATTTTGTGTCCCCTCTACTGTTTCTCTGTATTCTTACTCTCTCCTCTCCTTACAACTCTCACCGTGTTCTCCTGCAGGTCCCCTTGTGCTGCTCCAAAAAGCTCATCACTCTCCCCAGTCACTGCAGACTGTTCTGGTCTCTTCCCAGAGGGCCCAGGTCCTCCAATGGTGGGTTTATTTTGTCTCCCATTTTCAATTGTTGTGAGATTTTTTTTTTATAAATATCAGGGCAGTCAGCCAGGTTTTGACTTGAAGTCCGAGGGTTCTGGCAAGTTTACATCCACAATTAGTTCCCGATTTGTGTCTGCATTCAGGTCCTTTTCAGTTGGTGTAGTTTTAGGTTTCATTGAGGTATTCGTCCGTAGTCTGGTTTGAATTTCAAGCTGCTTTATTGTCCTTGCAATTACTTTTTTCGGGTTGGCATTTTTGGCTGATTTCGCAAATTGCACTGGCAAGTTTTTCTTGACTTTCTGTCCTCAGATTGTTCTGCAGGATCCAGGATTACTAAAGTAATAGTTCCTCCTTTCAGCTTACTGGTGGGGGTATGACGTGCATACCAGGAGGGAGTTGCTGAACTTTTTCTAACTGCTCCTTATTGCCGCCATCTTGTGCATTGGTTGCCATGTAATTTTTGAGTAACTTATGTTCAGGGTTGCTGTATTACCTACCTTCTTCTACTGCTAATCTCTTTTTTCCTTCTCAGCTACAACTATTGTGACTACACTCAAGTCCTTGCTTGCTCTTAATCCTCACAAATGTAGTAGCCCTGATAGCCTTGATCCCAAACTTCTACTTCTCTCTGCCCATGCCATTACACTGTCAATTACCCTTCTCTTCAACCTTTCATTTTTCTCTGCAACTGTTCCTGATGCTTGGAAACAGGCTACAGTAATTCCTGTCCCTGAAGGTAGTGATCCATCCTCTCTTGGTAACTATCGCTCTCTCCTTCCTACCCTAGCTGAGTTATGGGAACGCCTTATACTATTGCAACATTCTACTTTCCTTGACTCCTCCTCCTTCTTCATTCCCTTTCAGTCAGGTTTAAGAAAATCCCATTCCACTTCCCTCCTACGGCTCACCGACTCCATCTTTACTGGTATGGATCAAGGTCTAATCACATCTGTCACTTTTGTTGATTTTGCTAAAGCTTTTGACACAGTGTTTCATCCTTTCCTTCTTGATAAGCTAAAAGCGGCAGGTCTTTTTGATTCTGTAGGCAACTGGTTTTTCTCTTACTGAGGGGGGTACATCACAATCTAGCTGGATAGGCTACTCCACTTTATCACCACTCTCTATCGGCTCAGGTGTCCCTCAAGGGTCTGTTTTGGGTCCTATTCTTTTTTCCATATTCTTGAATGACCTCCACTCTGTCTGCTCCTATGCATCTGTTCATATGTATGCTGATAGTTATTTTTGTATCTGGCTCCTCTTCCCATGATCTTACCTCACAACTTCAGCTGGACTTTGACAATATTCAGCTCTGGTTTAAGTCCAAATAACTATCCCTCAATGCCAAAAAGAAACTGTCCCCATGACTTTTGGTACCTGTCAGAGGCATTCTAGACTTGCCTCTCTCCCTTCTTTTCCCACCCTTGATGGTGCTGTTATTGAGGATGTTTCCTCTTTTAAATACCTTGGTGTCTGGCTTGACTGTCACCATGATTTCTCAGTTCATGTCGATGCCATTCGCCACAAGCTTCACCCAAGGGTGTAGCTACTGATACTCCAAGGAAGCCATGGCGTACCAAGTTTGGTAATGGGGTGGCAAACAAGCTGGCCAGCACTCATTTGCTCTACCATCTTTAGTCCATTGCATTTAAATTCCTTTGTTTGGCTTCACAGGCTTTTTTCTTTTCTGTTTCAGCTTTGTTTTGGGTGGGGGGCAGAGTGGACCACGGACTTTGAAGCTGAAGGTCTCAATTAGGTCCACATGGTCCACCTGCATAGTGACTGGCTGCAGCACCTGGTAGGAGGTGTGCCAAGTCTGGGGATGTGAGTTTAAATGCCCCAGCAAAGTTAGAAGCCATACTACTAGTTCAGTTGTACTGGGAGTGAGAGAAGCAGTAAAGGAACTGAGGAGCAGCAGATGAAAGAACAGACTCAGAGTCAGCTAAATGAAGACTTCATGTGGAGTGGCAAGTGGAGTGAATCTGCTTACCTGTGGGGGAGAGAGAAGAAAATTTCTGCCATGGTCTTGGACTTGTGGTGCAGTCTGTGGCATTTACTAGTGGGCAGCGAGCACCACACTAGCAGCACAGACAGACAGTAGGTCTCATGTGGGAATCATCTGATTGGAGCCAGGAACCTTGGACTCGAGTCGTGGGGTACAGGCATGAACAACAGTGGGGGAGGAGGTAGCAGTGTGGGAGGTTGGTGTACAAATCTGAAATGCCTGGCTTCACCAAAGCTTGGCACAATTTACAGGAACAAAGAGAGCACCCCACTTCCTATACGCCGTGAGATTGTTTAAAAATGATGCTCCTGATTTTTGATTATGGTGATACAGTCTACAGTGGTGCTCCCAAATCCACCCTTGCCAGAATGGACCCCCTTTTCAACTCTTTTTGTCGCTTTACTTTAGATTGTTCCCCACATACTCACCACTGTTCACTCTACTCTGCTCTTTCACTCCCCTCTCTTAATGCCAGGTGCCTTTCCCACTGTGCCTCCTTCATACCTAAATTCTGGTTTGGTTCCCTTCCTTCCTACCTTACCTTCCTCTTTTCCTCTCCCTCAGCTTCCTACTATACTTTACGTAATATTGCTTCTCACTTCCTCACTATTCCTTCTAGGAAATCTACAGCTGGTCAATCTGGTTTCTCTTACAGTGTTCCTAAACTTTGGTCCTCCCTTCCCTTGTCCATTCGCTCTGCCTCTTTGGCTTTCTCCTTAAAGTATCTGCTTCATGACTTTTTCCCTCCCTCCTGCAACTGTCTTTGACCCTCTTTTTTCACCCCCTTTCTAGCTTGCCCCGGCTATCTGTATTACCCTTACTATGCATGCATTCTGCTTGTATTTAAATTTTTATTATTTTCTTCAATTAAATAGTATTGATGCATTCTCCATTTATTTATTGTCAAGGCTTTATATGATTGTTCCCTTTCCCCAGGATGCATCTGGAAACAAGCTGTTACCGCTCAGTATGTCTTTCCTGGTGAAACCTTTGAAATCAATCAATTAAAAATCTCTAATATAGTTAAGCAGTATATAATACTGATTTAACCACATCTGCACAGTTTCAAGGCACTTTTGGTAAGGATCAACCACTGTATACTTATGCTCAATTCAACCAGCTGAACACTTAGAAACACCGAATTTGATGGCAGATAAGGACCTCTTGGCCCACCCCATCTGGCCATTTGTCCCTGCATATACTGTCACCACAGACCTTACTCAACCTCTGGCTCCCCACACCCCGGTTCCCAACTATGATTCCCCTGTACCTGTCCCATGCACGCTTGAAGCCCACCACTGTATCTGCCCCCACTACTTCTGCTGGAAGACTGTTCCAGGCATCCACTACTCTTTCAGTGAAGAAGTACTTCCTCACCGAGTTACATCTTACCTAAATTTACCCCTTCCAGCTTCACTGCATGTCCCACTCTTCTCGTGCATATTTTCCTCTGAAAAATACTCCCCTCCCGTACCTTGTTCAACCCCATGAGGTATTTACAGGTCTGTATCATGTCCCCCTCTCCTTCCTCTCTTCCAGGGCGTACATACTGAGGTCCCTCAGTCTCTCCTCATAAAGCTTCTGATGCAGCCCCTGCACCATTTTAGTTGGTCTCTTCTGGACAGCCTCCACCCTGTCTATGTCCTTCCTAAGATGTGGTCTCCAGAACTGAACACAGTATTCCAGGTGGGGTCTCATCAATGAGCTATACAGTGGCAACACCACCTCCCCTCCTTCTGCTGGCGATACCTCTCCCTGTGCACCCCAACATCCCACCAGCCCTTAGTACTGCCTTGTCACATTGTCAATTAGAAAGAGCCACACAGAGGTACGGGTGCTCCAAGACTAAGCATTAACTAGCAAATGAACAAGTCTTGACACACCTGTTTTTTCAGGACAAGAAAACTCACCACACTTAGCTAATAGTCAATATTCTTTACTTATATTGAAAACATGATGGCAGCGACTGCAAACATAAAGTGCAGACACGGACAAACTCCTCACGCACGTTTCACCTGAACACAGCCTTTATCAAAGGTAACAGCCACCTAGTGTTGGGTTGCTTAAATAACACACTTTTCTAATCATGTGACATTTTTTAAACTTACAGTCCTCATTCTATTACAGATAACTCCAAAAAAAAAAAATTTTAAAACACCAAGTGACACATACATAAAAAACAGCCATGCAGATCATACAGAAATGTCCAAGGTACTACTTTATTTTAATTTTTTACTTATTTCAAATAATTTTTCCAAAATGTTTTACATAAAGAGTACTGTCAGTTTAAAAAATTTCACATGATTAGAAAAGTGTGCTATTTAAGCAACCCAACACTAGGTGGCTGTTACCTTTGATAAAGCCTGTGTTCAGGTGAAACGTGCGTGAGGAGTTTGTCTGTGTCTGCACTGGTCTGCACTTTATGTTTGCTGTCGCTGCCGTCATGTTTTTGATACAAGTAAAGAATATTGACTATTAGCTAAGTGTGGTGAGTTTTCTTGTCCTGAAAAAATAGGTGTGTCAAGACTTGTTCATTTGCCGTTTAATGCCTTGTCGCACTGCCTCGCCACTCTGAGGTCATCAGGTATGATGTGTACCCAGAAGAGAAAGAGGGGTACTAGCCCATATGGACACAGTGGTTTGGGGGGGGGCTTCATGTTATTGTTTGTATAAGTTGTAACATAAATCTGATTATTTTTGTGTAACTCTAATAATTTTGTACTATTCGTAACATATTGTTTGTATTGTATGATTGACATATGCTTCATACAGGGCACCACTGTAAATCACCTATGCTCAATGATTATAACCATTAAATTAAATTAAATGAATATGAAAAAATGTTTTACTCCAAGGTCCCTTTCCTGTTTGGTGACTGTTGGTATCTCTTCCCCCATTTTATACTCTGTCTCTGGGTTCGCATTATTTAGCACTTTTTTGGATTGAAACCCAGCTGCCATACCCTTGACCGCTCTTCGAGTTCTCTCAGGTCTCTGCACATTCTCTCCATACTCTCTGGAGTGTCCACTCTATGGCAGGTTTTGGTGTCAACTGCAAAGCGGCATACCTTTTCTTCCAGCTCATCTGTCATGTCACTTATTGAAATGAACTTGTCTCGGTACTGAGTACTGAGGTACCTCACTGGTGACCTTCCCTTGAGAGACTTCTGTTTACCACCACCCTCTGCCCCGTCCATTAACCAATTCCTTACCTAATTTACCACCTTAGGACCCACCACTCAGTGTCAAAGGTCTTGCTAAAGTCTAAGTCAGCCACGTCCACCACCCCACCGTTTAGCAGCAACTCCAATAATTTCCCTACCACAGATGTCCGACTGCCCAGCCTATAGTTGCCAGCCTTCTGCTTGTTACCACTTTATGAAGCAGGACTACATCTGTCTTCTGGAACCACTGCTATTTCCAGTGAGTTATTGAATAGGACTGTCAGAGGTGCAGTCAGTACCTCCTAGAGCTTCTTCAACTCCTCTGGGTGTACCCCGTCCAGCCCCATAGCTTTGTACACTTTCAGATTTGCAAATCCTTTCAAGACTCTCTTTTGTGTAAATGGACTTGTCTACCTCCCTTCCCCCAGTGTTACTGCAACTTTTAAAGAGCTGCTGACACCTCAAAGAAAACTTTGAAAAACATAATAATTAGGTGCAGTTCAGCTTGCATTCCAAATATATTCTACAGATTTTTCCTCCCAATCTTTTATTACTGAGGAAATTTACATGAATACATGATCTTTATCTGTTAGAGATCATCTGCCTCTACAGCTTACTCTCTACTTTATGTCTTAATCCTCTGTTGTGACATCACAGTCTGTTGCCATGGAAGTAACTGTGACATCACAAGCATTGCACTATGACCTCTGGTGGGGAAAAAGCAACTGGAATAGATGAACTCTTCAGTAGCAGAGATCCTGTTTTAATGCAAATGGCCTCAATAATAAATAAATCAGGTGGTAAAATACAGAACTAATGTGAAATATAAATTGAACTGTGTCTAAATATTATATTTTTTTAAGTTATCCTGAAGATGTCAGCTGCTCTTTAAGTGAGCCATTCCTCTGTGAAGACTGAACAAAAGTATCGGTTTGGGATATCTGTGTTTTCCTGATCCTCTGCTGCAGCCCCCCCCCCCAACCTGTCTTAACCTCACAATCCTTCCTCTAGTCTTCCTCTTTTCACTTATGAATGTGAAAACGGTCTTGTGCCCTTTAGATACCCCTTGGGCTAGCTTTCCCTTAGTTTGTACCTTTGCGCTCCTCACCACTTTCCCTGCTTCAGCAGGAACATCTCCCTATCCTCTTCCCTCTGCATTTCATTGTACCTCCCGAATGCTACCCTTTTAGTCTTCATCTTTTCAGCCAGACTTCCCTTGAGAAGTACAGCGGTCACAACTGTTTCCCGGTTTTCCTCACTTCTTTTGCATAGTTTGTTGCCTTTACTTCTATTTTAGTGCTGTGACAAACATCAAGTAAAGAATCAAAAAGAACTGGACAGAAAATATTCTGAAATAATGAAAAGATTGTTTTTTCCTTGAAAGCACATCTAGGTTGTACAGGATTTCTCTTCCCAATTTTAGAAATGTTTATAACAAGGGCTGCCTGATGGGCCTGAGTTTGCAACCCAGATCTAGGAGCCAGCTTCTCGAGGCTGAGGGCAGTACTGATGACAGCAGTGCATCCCAACCCAGAGATCAACTGCACAGCAACCCCACTGGTGGGCCGTCGTTCAATGCGTGGGTGCAAGGCCAGCGGTGGAACTGTTTCATGTCGTGCAGTGCTGGCAGGGTTAAAGCACACAGGGACAAAATGGGAGAAAAACAAGCCTGTCATTTGGATAACAGCTGCCGGCACTCTTGAGCTCCAAGCCACATGGACCTACCCCGAGGGATGGACAATGGCGCTGGTACGTACATGGAGGTCCAGCCTGTGGACTGTGAGGAAGGCCCATGAGGAGAAAAAGTCAGACAAAGAAAAATGTTCCTAACTAATCAGTCAATATTGAAGCCCACTAGAAAGAATGCTACACAAAGCGAAGCTGTTTAACTTACATTAACCTTTAAAAAACACCTTCCCAACTAGTTTTGTGAAGAAACCAACCTTTTTTTCTATTGATAAGCTAAAAATAAATTCTTAGAGGGCTCACACTATGTAATTATGGGGATAATATTTCACCTTTTGAGATTTTCTTTTCTGATTTGCAATTTTTTCTCTGTCCTTCGTGGCAGCCAGGGCAGGACCTCCTCCCACCACCTCACTCACTCTTCCTGGTAACCGTTCACATCTAGTCCACCTTTCCCAGTTGTGGCTGGTATCCCACACAGCCTCTCCGCTTACCCCCTGTGGTAAACTCCAACCAGCGTCTCCCCTGACTGCAAACCAAATCATGCAGGATGAATGAGGTGGGCTGGGGAGACAGGAAGAAGTGTACTAGCCCATATGGAAATAGTGGTGGGGGGATTCATCTGCTTGCTCGGAGTCCTGCATCCTCTTTTTTCCACATTTCTCCCCTGCAACAGTTCTGTTGGGTGGATGCATTTGTATGCCACTTCCAATGTGCAAGCCCACCACCATGGCACCACTCCCCAATGAGTCCCACCATGTGCTGACAAACCCCTGGGAACAGTCAAGTGATGGATTCTGCTTCCCTGCCTCCTCCTCCGAGGCGAGCATCCATGTGGACACTCCACACCTCTCAGCTAGTCCACTCTTGATACCTTGGGCTTGAGATGCAAATCCAAATTGCTCACATGCCAAACAGCTTCATACAGCCAGTCACAGCAGAGCTGGTGGATTTTTTTATCCCGTCTTTATGAGTTTTAAGTGATGCAGAACTGTAAAGCCTCTGCATTTTATACAGTAACACATAAAGGCTATGCTTTGCTAAGGGAGCACAAATCCTCATGGTTTTGAAGCATTTTTTCCACTTCATTTTATCCACTTTTACTGTCTGCTGACCCCATCTGGACTGCCCTCCCCAGCCCAGTCACTCACCATCCCTGGGATGTACCAGAACACCCACAGCTTGCCCCTCACGATGAGATTGGGAGACTTGTGCTTGCCCCCCCGGGCAGGATTCAATGGTGTCCAGTTGGTGCTGTCCAGACTGTAGGAGGGCCAGTCTGCTTCCTCCTTCAGCAGGCTGTTTTGTCTCCACTTTTTTATGCCCCATCGATGTTGACGCACCATGATGTGGAGCGTCCATCAATATCCCTCACCCGTGGCCTCTGCTAGGTGTCCGACACACTGCGGGAGTTGCAACTCACCCACCTTGGGACAGGAAAACAGCTCTCCAGACACTCAATCCCACCCCCCTGGCTGACCTTGGTGAGCTGAGTTCACTGCCCTACTCCAGCCACCAGAATGGCTGGCAGCAGCACTACCTCTGTGCCACCAGACCAGCTATAGTTATTAAATATTTCAAGTGAAAAGAGAACACTCGAGACACACACACACAAACCTACCATCTAGTAATGCTAGAAACTGATACCAGGACAATTATATGGCACAAGTAAAGAACAGCTTTCACAGCCAGACAAGATAACTTTTGAGAGTTTTTTTTTATTAAGTGTAAATATTAGACAAGTCATGCCAACATTTCAAAGTTTCAGTTTTATATGAAAATATTCCAATGTTTAAAACATTTAACAAATCACTGAATGTATAGTAACATGTTTTCCTAAACTGTGGTTCAGTCTTCTTGCATTGTCTTGATAAATACTACAAAAAAAATCTAACATCAGTATTGCTATCACAAACCGACCAAAAAAGGTAAAAGCAGTTTGAACGTATGCAGGTCAACAGCTCCTCATGGAAGAACTGATTACAAAAATGATAAAAATGTGGAGAGAAATCCCTTTGCCCTGATTAGCCAGGAAGTGTCGGTTGGGACAACACAAGTAACGGAAAAAGTCCAACAAATCACGTTGCAGAACACAAAGAATCCTTATGCCAGTCCATGGATTTTTTTTAAGTTAAAATGGCTTCCATTTTATTTATTTAGTTTTTGTTAACCAGGTAGGTGCGCTAGCCATGAAATAACTATTTTCAGGCATGACCCGGGAGAGTACAACAATCAAAGATAGGCACATAGCATGAGTACAATGAAATTACAATAGCATAGGTCAAAACAGTTAGTAGTAATGAATACATGCAGCCAGAACAATAACAATCAATACAATTCACATAGCATTTTAGGCAGAGAAAAACCTACACAGTCTAGGAAGAGATACCTCAACATAGCAGCAAAGAAATATTGTTCAAATTAGTCACAACAATGAAGATTCAAATAGGCAGCGAAACAAGGCAAGGGCAAATTCCTGACTGGGCAGGATGCAATATTACGGCCTACGAGACAAGACTCAGGTGTGTGTGGGGAGTTGGGGTAGATTAGCTCTCAAGGAGATAGTAAGGGTAAGAAGTGTTATGAGGTAGGGAGGTGAAAGTTAGGCCAGGCAGCATCTGGCGGGTGAGTGGATTAGGGAGGATTAAAACAAGTGCAGAGATCACCGAGAGAGAGAGATGTAAGCGCAGCTCCTTTTTGAAGCTGTCATGAGATCCAGGTATTTGAAGTGCTTGGGGGACAGAGTTCCAAAGCTTAGGAGTGGAGTGACTGAAGGCAACAGAGATCCGATCCCCCCCCCCAAACTAACCTCAAAAAGATTCTACTGACCACTTGTCATAGTTGCAATCCAAACAATTCCCAAATTCTTCCAAACACAGGCAGAAACTAAAGATATGAGTTGATTACTTTGTTCCCATGTTTTTTTTCTAAAAACACTGCTAAATCTGTTTCTCCTAAGCTCCCACCAACCCATCTGTCCGTGTCCCCTCTCACACCAGGCCACTGCCTTTCTAATATTGTACAGTATTTCAAAAAAAGTGCTATTCATCACATCGTATGTTTTTTTTAAACCAACTTCAGTTTACCAAATTTATTTTCTGCTCCCCTGACAGTAGCTTCACTCTCACCTGAAGTGGAGTAGACTGTACACGTATGTTTTCAAACCACCAGTTTTCCATGCACAGGAACATGAACAGCCAGGTCCACATTTGCTTTGCCAAACTCTCCCTGCTTAAGTGGTAACTGCAAAATGTACCGTCCAGTTGGCGGTTCTTTAAAAACAACCTCTGATTTACTAAAGTTGACAGCTTAACCACATACCAGCAAGTCAGTAGTTGTTCTAAAAAAAAAAAAAAAGACCGCTGCTGCCATAAAAGAAAGCCACTCCAGAGACGACAGCAGGGAGGACTGCAACATGTCAGCAAATGCTTTTAGATTATCTATGGTAAGAAAAGGAAGCAGATAAAAATTAAGTAAAGAAAACTTCTGGAGGGTGAGAAGGGAAGAAACTGCAAGAAGCAAAACCACAGTCCTAGACAGCTCTGGCTTACATACCTGCACATCACATTACTGCCCCCAAGTGGCACCCATTTGTGAAGAGGCTATTTCAGATTCATTTATAAAATATTTTTGCTATATAGCAAAATTACTTCCCAGACCACCACCTCCTCTGCCAGTTTTCCGGCCATGTCTGGTGATATCCCAGCCTCGACAGCTGCCCCCCTCCCCCGTCCAAGTCAGGGGACAGCTAAATTGGCGGGGCCAGAGAGTACCAGCGACCATCATACAGGCAGCCCTGGAGACACGGACCCTTTCTGTATTAGTTCCCATCCCTAGTCCCCCCCACTGATGCTGTGCCCTGCCAGGGATTGCATGCATGCAGCAACGCACCTGTACAGGAGGCAAGCTTCTCGGCCTTCCACAGGAGACACTGCAAAAGCAGAACCACAGCACCATACTTCCATGGCTGGAAGCATTGCCATGTAGCAGTACTACCTCAACTCACCACTCGACCCAGCTCCCAAGTCTGCTCCTTAACCCGGAACACCGGTGTAGGAGACACTGCAGCAGCAGAACCACAGTGCTATACTTCCATGGCTGGAAGCATTGCCATGTGGCAGTACTACCTCAACTCACCACTCGACTCAGCTCCCAAGTCCACTCCTTAACCCGGGCCACCTGTGCAGGAGACACTGCAGCAGCAGAACCACAGCGCCATACTTCCATGGCTGGGAGCACAGCCATGTAGCAGTACCACATCAGCCCACCACTTGACCCAGCTCCTGACTCTGCTCCTTAACCCAGGTCACCGGTGCAGGAGACACTGCAGCAGCAGAACCACAGTGCTATACTTCCATGGCTGGGAGCACAGCCACGTGGCAGTACCACATCAGCCCACCACTTGACCCAGCTCCCGACTCTGCTCCTTAACCAGGGTCACCGGTGCAGGAGACACTGCAGCAGCGGACCCACAGTGCCATACTTCCATGGCTAGGAGCACTGCCATGTGGCACTCAGCTCACCACTCGATTCAGAACCTGAATCCCCTCCTTCACCCAGGTCATCGGCACAGGAGACACTGCAGCAACAGAACTACAGTGCCATGCTTCCATGGCTGGGAGCACTGTCATGTGGCACTCAGCTCACCACTCGACCCAGATCCTGACTCCACTCCTTAACCCGGGTCATCGGCACAGGAGACACTGCAGCAGCAGAACCACAGTGCCATACTCCTTAACCCAGGTCACCGGTGCAGAAGACACTGCAGCAGTGGAACCACAGTGCCATCCTTCCATGACCGGGAGCACTGCCATGTGGCAGTACCACCTCAGCCCACCACTTGACCCAGCTCCCAACTCTGCTCCTTATCCCGGGTCACCGGTGCAGGAGACACTGCAGCAGCAGAACTACAGCACCATACTTTCATGGCTGGGAGCACTGCCATGTGGCAGTACCACGTCAGTCCACCACTCGACCAAACTCTGCTCCTTAACCCAGGTCACTGGTGCCAGAGACACTGCAGCAGTGGAACCATAGTGCCATACTTCCATGGCTGGGAGCACTGCCATATGGTAGTACCACCTCACCCCACCACCCAACCCAACTTCTTAACCCGAGTCACCAGTGCTGGAGACACTGCAGCAGTGGAACCACAGTGCCATACCTCTATGGCTGAGAGCAGCACCACCTCAGCTCACCATTTGACCCAGCTCCCGACTCCACTCCTTAACCTGGGTCATTGGCACAGGAGACACTGCAGCAGCGGAACCACAGCGCCATACTTCCATGGCTGTGAGCACTGCCATGTGGCATTACCACCTCAGCCCACCACTCAACCCAGCTCCTGACTCTGCTCCTTAACCCGGGTCACCAGTGCAGGAGACAATGCAGCAGCAGAACCAAAGCACCATACTTCTATGGCTGGGAGCACTGCCATGTAGCAGTATGACCTCAGCTCACCACCTGACCCAGTTCCCAACTCCGCTCCTTTACCCAGGTCACCGGCACAGGACAGGAGACACTGCAGCAGTGGAACCACAGCTCCAAACTTCCATGGCTGGGAGCACTGCCATGTGGCAGTACCACCGCAGCTCACCACTTGACCCAGCTCCCAACTCTGCTCCTTAACCCGGGTAACGGGTGCAGGATTGTGATATGCTTCCCACTTGTCCAGAAGGCATCCCTCTTTTAATTATTTTTTAAACGTTCATATTTTGTTCTACATATTTGTCTGGTTGCCCATTTTAGAACAATGAGACACCCTGCGATGTCTCATTGCTTACATGTACCACGCTCATAAGTTTGGATGTCCTCCAAATTTTCAGTATTTTTTTTTTTTGATTTCTCATACTATTGCTCTCATGTATGTACTCTCTGCTGAAAATGTTACCTTTAAATATGATTGGTTTTCAAACGTGTGGTGTCAAAACACAAACATATCCTGCATAAATAAAGACACAACACATTTTCTGACACTTTTCACTGTGCTGGCATTCATGAAATCCATGATCAGGTTTACTGGAAAACCCGGCTTTAATAATTTAAACCAAACAAGCCAGAAGGTCACATCAAGAAAGTCCATTGTTTATGAGCTTTAGAACAAGCTGAGACAGGCACAGGTATGTACAACTGGTACAGTTCAGTAGTATACAAGTAACTGAAAATTAAACATTTCATTTATACTTTAGTACTAGCTCATAAATGAAGTTATAAACGCCAAGTTCACAAAATTACCGCACATTAGAAGGATCGACAAAGGGTAAAATACACAAGAAATTTATTCAGATGCTCTACAAATCTTAAAAATGATACAGACTCTTTTAAAAATCTCAGGATTCATTCTATGCAGTGGTGTAACAAAACAAGTGTATTTACACTGTGTGCTGTACCTGAAGAACACTTGCGTTATACTCACATTATGTATGTTTTGTTCCAGTGATGTATAATGGTGAAAAAACAAATCACATTAATGCAGACTGTCAATACCCTGAAAGAGGATGCCATGCATTGCCTTACTTACATTTGATAAAAGACTAAAAATACGACAACTTTATTTTACTATAGTTACAATAAAAAAATGTACAGAATTAGAAGACATCTTCACTGACAAAATGTTTAAAAAAGTGAACAGGAATGAGTGTGAAAACATCCTAGAATGTTTATTTATTTACTTATTTAAAATATGCATCAAATATATGGTGTGACAGCTCAATGAGAGTTGATATTTCATTGTCAAGGGAGGGGGAGGGTACATGGATCTGCATCTGGCTTAACAGAAATTCTTCAAGGGGCACTATGGAGACTCCATTCACAAAAGTTTCCCTTCCCACATGTAAATAAGGCTGGTATGTACCAAATGACTCAAACACCCCTAAATATCTGGAGATGGATTTTCAGAAGATTGGTGACCCCAAAAATACACAAGTACAGGTTTGCACAGGGCTCATAAATGGTGTGGTTGAATACATTTGATGGCATATGGGGCAACCATTCTTATCTTCTGCTTTACCACAGAACATGTTAATCATATTACTTCCCCTTACCACGGTATCCCCAGGGTACCACCACATCAGTAAGTGTGTTACCTTTATTGTTCATAGTCAAACACTTCTGCTAATGCAGTGGTACTTTGAAGGATATTGCAGTGAGGGGGAAGTGCTGTTATGCAGTACCTTAATGTAATGACGTGTTCTGTGGTAAGGTGGATGATTGGTATGGCTGGCACTGTATTGAACAATGCAAATACAAATGGCAGACTCCATCCACATCTAACTTCTTTTGTCTCATAAATAAAAAAGTCCAATTTATTCAATACCTTTTAAAACAGATTCGGCATGTTCTAAAATTGATATGGTATGCATCCCCTGCTTTTCCTTTGCTATGTGTGAGAGAAGGCAATGAGTTTCCCACTCTTAGTTTAAAAATCAAACAAATTTGGTTGCCAGTGATGGATGGTAGAATACTCTGCATGATTTGCACCAAATCCGGGGTCACAAAGACCAAACATGATAGAAATCCCTTAATTTTGTGTCAGCAAATGTTTACGGTAATAAAGCCATACCAACGTGCTATTCTTTACACGTTATTGTAGTCTGCACCACTGGCCAGACTTGAATTTTCCAGGCCAAGTGCCACGTATTTTGCCCCTGTATCATTCCTTGGCAGTCTGTTCTGTCTCAGCAGTGTATTGTGAAGTCTGGATGTACTACATGGGTGTGTATATTGTACATGTCAGGCAAGTGCCACTGCATGGCAGCTGTGTTCATATCTCTGTATATCGAGCCCCTGAACATGTGTTGTATCTGTATTTACTTCCTTTGCATCTATTGGAATGTCTGTATTGTATCTCCTTATTGTTGCCCATCCTCCCCTCCCCTCCCCCAGGTTGCAGTGGAAACGAGCATATCCGGACTCTGCCTGCTTACCCGGTAAAATATGGTGCAAATAAAATAATGTGAGAATTTGCATCCCCCCCTAAAAGTCTAGATGCTCTGAAAATCCGTTCCCCTGATACTTGCAGGTGTTTGGGGCTTTCAATGAACCTTTTGTGCACTTTGAAATACCAGTTTTATTTTTCTCCTAAGTACAGTCTTTTCTCAGGTATAGGAATAAAATGCATCCAGGGACTCTGGCCGCATTGACATTTTGAACGTTTAATAAATATAGGAAATAAAGTGCAGCCGTCTCTTTAAGAGAATACCAGATCTGTGCAACTGCAAAGTCTCCTTGCACAGAAAACTCCAACAGTGAGGTAAGGTATTTGGCCATCAGCAGGAATGTTTTTTTCTGTAATCAGTGATAGCCTTCCACAGTCTGCAGATCATCCCACCTCTGAAAAGGAAGCAAAGCTCACCTCATAATCAAAGAATAAAAATGGCAAAAGGTATCGCAGTCACACAGTATTGATGTCAAATACACAAAATAGTTCTGTAATCAATCTCTCCCTGCATCTATCAGGTTATGGCAGCACGGATAAAAAAGAAGAGTAACATTCTCTGTATGAATGACAGAGCAGGAGACTGTAGTGTGTGAAACAGTGAAATACTATATTCTAGGCCAAACAATAGCGTGAATATTGAAAACTCAGGAGCCCAGGCGAGAAAAGACTCATTGTTAGCTGTGCTTTTATGAACTGGTTTTACAATATGTCTGGCTTCGTTCACATCTAAGAAAAATTGACAAAACTACGTGAGGGTAGCCCAGTCAGTATTTTCTGCATTGCAGTGGGGATCACACATGGGTGAGATTTTCCTAGGTCCATTTCTGAACCAAAGCAGAACACTAGCAAAAAAAAAAAATTAAAAAAAAAACAGCTTCAAGAGTTATGCAGTTGTATTACGCACAGCACAGAACTGTGATTCTAAAGCCGGTGTAGTACTTTTCAGACAGTTGAGAAACTGGTCATTTCCTTGGATTAATGACCGGCTGGAGGGAAGCAGCCCTTGGCTGCACCTCAGGCCAACCAACCAGTTAGTCCCTCGGAAACTACTGACTTCTCAGTTGTTACTGCTTAAACAGACAATATAAACAATAGGTGCCAGGCGAGATAGGGAACTCCAGGCAGACTATATGGAACTTTGGTCTTTTTCTGCCGTCACTGTCTATGTTTCTATCAGCCTACAGTAACTTTCCTAACCGCAACATAAGCCCTTTAAAAATTAATCAGTGGAGCCATTTTAGGATTGCAATTCGGCACCCCAGGGTGTTCATAATTCTGTGGTGATAGCACTTCTTAGCTTCATAAATCACTTTTGTCACTTCAGGAGGCATGTGTGATCCCACATTATAACAAGTATTTGTCAATGCCGAATGTTGTCTTGCTGGCATTGGCATTGGTAGTGCAGGAGTTAGAGAGATGCAGAACAGGAATGCCAGTGAAGTACTGAACCGACGCCAACCCCACCTACTCCCTGCAGAGACTGACAGGCACTGGGGTGTGCCTTTGGGTCTTCAGCCATAATGCTCAGGCCATTTCACCTCACCCTACCCTGCAGACACCAACAAGTGTCGCGGTGTGCCTTGGGGCCTGGCCTTACACTACCCCACTCATAAGGAAATACGCTAGAGATGTAAGTGCATAGGAGAATGGGGTGAAGTTTGGAGCTGAAGAGTCCAAGGCACACCTTGATGCCTGTAACTGGCTGCAGGATGGGGTGGGTGGTGGGAACATTATGGGCGACAATCCCAAGTCACACCCTGGCCTGTCAGTCTCTGAGAGTAAGGAGCATACAGTTGAAACCCCAATGCCCCTAGTGTTTTTCACTCAGTTTTCAACATGGGCTTTTGTGACCCTACTTCATGAACAGTGGCACTATCAGTTCGTTAGTAAGGTGATTTTGCTGGCGACTGCGCCTCTTAGCGCAACAGAGTGCAAAAACACATTTATGAGATGTGAAAATGACAACTGTACTGTTTATGAGGAAGTGTAAAAATGGCAATGTTAAAATCTGGGTGAAAATATGAAAAATGGTGAAGTCACAAGCGTGCATAGAAACTGCGCAACGCACACCCACAATGCAATTATTTTGGGGATTTTTTAACCAAATTTTCAACGTAGGCATTTTGGGACTTCCGCTCATGAACAGTGGCACTGCAATTTTGTTAATATGTCCCGAAAGTTGATTTCCCACAGTGACCGCGCCATGCACATTTCGGGCAGGATGTGAAAAATGACAGCTGTACTGTCCATAAGGAGGTGTGAAAAAATGGAAATGTTGAAAATCTGGAGTGAAAATATTAGAAATTGCCAAAGTTACAAGCATGCATGGAAACTGCGCAATGCATGCTCGAAATAGTCATTTTGTGGAATATTTTTAACAAATTTTCAACATAGGCTTTTTGGGACCCCATCTCAGAAACTAGCAGCGTCATTTCATTAACTGGTCCCGGAAGGTGGTTCCACGCAGTGACCATGAAATCACCTTCCGGGACCGAATAACGAAATGACAGTGCATGTGTTCATAGGTGCGGTCCCAAGAACCCTATGTTGAAAATTTGAAACCAAAATTCAAAAAAACAGCCAAGATATCCACCTAAGTTGAAATCCCCAGTTGATGCCATTATACAGCTTACTGTGAGTTTCTTCAGTTCACGGTCAGCTATTGAAGAGTTCAGACATCTCCCGCTCCACCGAAGATCGCCAAACTGGACCGCCAGAGGTAATTATGGGGTGAGAGGGGGTTGCAGGGAGGATGGGTGTGGGTTGGGGGAGGAGGGGTGTCCTGACGATGAGGGACCATTTTCTGTTTTACAGGGACCAAAAAAAAAAAAAACACCCGGAAGGTTTTTTATTTGCAGGTTTAACAAAAAAATACATTTGGGCACACTGGGTTGGGCTCCCAGTGTGCCACCTGAGGTTTTTTTTTCGGTGGGGGGGGGAATGAAGTTGATGGGGACTGGGCACCCCTGTCAGCTGTCCGATGGTGGAGCCCAGTTCTGGTAGAGTGGCAGGCGTTGGAACCAGACAATAGGACTCCAGCGTAGAGTTGGTCCCAGCCGTTGGAGGAACTGGGAATGGGACCAGGACAGGTGTTGGGGCCAGACGAAGAGATCATGATGGAGGGACCAGTCTCTCTTCCAACAGGGGAGCCGATGGAAGGGAGTCTGACGTATGGGGTGCTAGAGGAGCCTCCGTCGTGGGGACAGACATTGGCGGAGGAACCTCAAACCCTTCATCCCCCACAGGGGAATGATGAACGAAAGCTGGAGTATGGGTCACATCCAGCTGTTCATCACTCTCTTCCCGACTTGGGGTGGCAGAGTACGAGTCAGGAGCCACCAGGGGTGGGGGGGAAGAGGGGAGACTGGAAGTCTTCTGGGTGCTCAGTCAGACGTCAGGCACTTCGTCAGGAGCCACCGACGGACAAGCAACGTCTGGGCGGGCGCCAGGCAGAAGGGGGTGGAGCCCCGTGCTGGCTTATTGGCCCAAACCGGGTGAGTCCCCAAGGAGTGGGGGCTCGACTTATCAGAAGCCGGGCGAGCCCCGGAGGAGCCAAGGGCTGGCTTATCGGCTGAGACTGGGCATCCGCAGGAGGAACCAGCGGGTTGCTTATTAGTAAAGAACAGAAGCAGTGCAGCGGAAGGCAGCAGGGGAGAGGCCTTGCTGGTAGGAGGCCTACTTGAGTCCGGCGCTCATGGTGTTTGTCTTTATTTTTCTTCTCGGCATCTGGAGAAGGTGAAGAAGTGGATTCTCTGAGGTGCTCCATCTCTTTTTCTAGAGTGGCCATCAGACTTTTTAAAAGATGGGCCTCCAGGGCCTGCTGCCTCCTCTTGCGGGTTGCCTGATTGAAGGGCTGGCAGTCAGGGCAAGTCGCCATGTCGTGGTCCGGGTCTAGGCAGAAAAGGCACTTTTGTTGACCATCCTTGTGTGGAATCTGAGCACCACAATCTTCACACTTCTTCTTGTCCTTAAATGATGGTGAAGACATAGTGAAGAAAAAGACGCCAAATTTTGAGAAAAAGACGACGAATCCTAAAGGCAATTGACTGGGCAGTATTACCATGAGGTACCATGCACAGGATGACAGCAGGAAAGAACTGGAAGGCGGGCATGGGGACCACCCACTATATAGGGTCACGCTGATGTCAGTCACGTGACAGCGGGTGGGCGGTCCCCCATCAGGCATTGCTGGAAAAGTTTACCGTGCGGTCCTGATGCCAGGTGGTGCAGTCCTATGTATAATGACCTACTGTAGGAACTCTTTCAAAGTAAGATCTACAGTTGCTTTAATTCCCTCCCTGACATAGATAGCCACCCCTCCACCCTTTTTTCCCCACCCTGTCTTTTCTAAATAGTGCATAGCCTGGTATGGCTATATCCCATTCATGGTTCCCCATATACCATATTTCGGTAACAGGGACAATGTCCAAGCCTGCCTCTGCCATCAAGGCCATTAATACTGCTTTTCCTGTCAAGAAGTCATATTCCTCTGCTTGTGACATCAAAATTATTTCTGTTGCCACAGACTATGATGTCATAAACAGGGAATTATACCTTTATGGCAGATCTACGTAACATGAACAGATGAAGTCTCAGTGGGAAGCATCCTGTTTACTGAAGACGTCTTGAGCAGTGGCCGGCCTGGTGGCACTGAGGGTTGAGGTGCTGGATGCCACACCTCTTGTTACGCTGGTGACCCGTGTTTGGAAATGAGCATGGGTCGCCAGGGGTCAGCAGGGTTGGGGAAGAATCGCGCATCTAGAGGACTGCTCTCCTTATCTGGGGTGGGAGGGATACCAGCAGTCGGCGCGTGGCTGCCCTCTGGTGGAAACTGGGGGGGCAACACCACCAATGCTGTAGAAGTAATGGGCTGGAGGAGGCAGACGCCGGGAAGAGTGCGTATAGAAGCATGCACGCTCCATCCATTGGCGTCATTGAACGCCTCCTCCAGCAGAGGAACCACACTACAGAAAACCCCTGGCAGCATGAAGGCTGCTCGCTGGCACCGACGAGGTCCCATGCAAGTCAGCTCCCTCCTGGTCTCCGTGGTGGTGGGGTATATACCCGCTGTGGAGAGACCAGGAAGAGTAGTGCCGGGGTGGTCATGAGCTCTGCCCGGGACCGGAGTGGCAGCAGCCTAACTGGCTAGATGGGGGGGAAGGAGGAACCAAAGGCACAACCTCCCCCATGCCATGGATATAAATAATTAAGCTAAAAAAAAAAAAGAGAGAAGGAAACGGAAGGTCCTGTAGTGCAAGTTTTGGGGGAATTTGGTGTAACCGAATTCTGCTGATTTCAACAGTGAATTTTATTTTTACTAAGAAATGGAAAATCACTTTGAATGCATTTCTGGCTTTGGGCTCACCGTGACCCACAATACTGTGATTCTGAACTGGGCTGAAACAATAGCTTTGTCGCACTGGTGAGTACTAAACAGTACAAAACACATTACAGCAATACAAAAACGCCCTGAAGCAGACCTGATCAAAATATCAGCATGCACGCTCAGTCGGAGGGGCATGTACAATGCAGGTACTATGCAGTGCTATTGAGACCCCCAGGAAATGTCGCTATCAGAGATGAAAGTTTAGTTGCCGAGCCTTTTTCCGGTTTTATTACTTCCTGAATTATTACTAATTTATTACTTCCTGAATTCTCAAAACGTTAACGGAGATATTAAGAGCACCTATGGTTAATTAAAACATCTCAGGAGTTAGAAATTCATCATTTCTGGTTTTTGATGCTCTAAGTACCCACTCATTAAGCAACTGCCAAGTAGTGGGCTGTCACTGAGCTGTGTATTTTTATACAGTGGATTCCACTTAAGTGCACATCAGATAAGTGCACATTCCTGATAAGTGCACAGTTTTCCTGTTTCCCAATTTTTTTACTATTCACATCATACAAAAACAAAATCTGATAAGTACACATTTTGGCTAAATGCACAGTTTCACAGTTCAACACATCTCTCCCTAGGTACTTAGCACCTCTTAAAGGGAAACGTCCATGTAAAAATGGACCCCGCCTCCGTTTGAGGTAGGGCCCAATTAGAACTTCCAGAAAACGTCTGAATTTATTACCTCTGGCCACATTTTATTTTTTTTATCTGGTTGATCCTGTCTCCCTCCATGCCGGCATTTCAAACAGTAGCACCGTCCGCGGCATGCCCACAACCACCCGTGGCTGTCCGGAAAATGTTGTATCATGCAGGGAGCAGCCGTGGATCTGTCTAATAATGCTGTGTATCTCTATAGCTTCTAAACGCTCCAGTTTGGAGCATACATGTTTCAGTGTTATACTGAGACTAGATACAGACTGACAGCAAACTACCCATAGGAGCCGGGTTTGTAAAATTTTTGGTGGGGCTCAGGGGTCAAGGCCCCGCCCCCTGGGTCATGGGTCAGAGGTGAACCATCAGGTTCTAGGAGCTTGGAGAGTTGAGGAAGGATAAATATTGGGTGGTAATTTGTTGAGTTGTTCCTGTCACCACTTTTGTAAACAGCCCGGGGTAACCTTCCAGAAGTATTACATGGAGAGAAGGACAGGGGGTGAATTGGGGGGTGGAAGGAGCAAAATAAGAGCAAGGAGGGTGCTGCCACAATGAAGCTTATGCTTTGAAAGACTCACAGGGGACCGGGGGGTAGAGGGAGAAAACAAGGTGAGGAAACAGAGGAAGGAGGGAGAGAGGTGGAAGTGGCAGTGGAGGGGTAAAGGAAGGGTGGATTTAAAGAGGGCAGGGATTGTGGACGGGAAAGGGATGAAGGAAGGAAGTGCTGTAAGTGGAATAGCACTTACACAAATTACATCTTTAAGCAACACAGGCACAGGCCAGCCCCCCCGGAGTGGTTAACCCCGCTGACCCTGGGCGGTCGGTCTGCTACATTAAAAAACACATATTATTTTCTCTCTTGTATATAGGATCTCAGTCCACACCAGTAAAACCTCAGTACTACTGTACACAGGATCTTAGTCCATACCAGTCAAATACTAGTCCCCCCACTAGTACTGTATCTCACATAGGATTTTATTCAGTCCACATCAGTAAAGCCCCAGTACCTTACATACGGTTTCGTGCAGTACACATCAGCAAAGCCCCACTACCGAATACAGAAGATTTCAGTCCACAATGTACCCTGTTAGAAGACCTTGCACCCTGATGGCAGGGAGTTTGGCAGCAGCACAAAGATGAGCAATAGCACCAGTATCCCAGATATCATCACCATTACAGTACTTTCGCAGCCTGCAGTCCTCATGACCCCCCCCCCCCAAACATACATTTCTGTTCCTGATGACATCCTCCAAGCCCTGACCACCGATCCATGACTGGGGCCAATCGTCCAATGCCTTGCAAGCTCAATCAACCCCCCTCTTTAACCCATGGTGGGCACCAGTCTCACTAACAGACTGAGTAAGCATGCGCCCAGGAGATATGATGAATTAGCCTGTCTCCACTGAACACAAACCTTTTCTGGTAGAGGGTCCCCCCTCCTGCCCCCATTCCATGATTGGGGAGCCAGTAGTCCAGTGACTGGCTAACTTTTCACCCCCTCCCAAACTCGCAGCACGTGCACCAGTCCCATTGATGAACTAGGTAAGCACATATCGGGGAGGGAGAACAAAGGTGGGGCTGGTGGAATCCGTGATGGTGCTAGGCAAGCATAGCGCCATCAGCACCATCTGCTCGCTCAGTCTGTTGATGAAAGTCTGTCCCACTTTGTGGGTAATGCCTACAAATCACTAATCTGGTGGTGGTGGGGCTCTGCCTTTTTATATAATTTAGTCTTTATTGAACTTGTGAGGTTAAACGGAATACACAGTTTATCATCCCATAACTCTTATCTTTTATGTTTACTTAACATTCACAAAAAAGCCAACCTACTGTTTAAATGTTTATATCATGTAAGTATTAGTCTCACTCACAAATCTATTGCAGGATCGGCAGGACTAGGGGAGCCTTTACCAAAGGTATGTGGGGATTTTGAGGGGGTCAGTGAATTAAGGGGGGATATGCTTGTTCTGCTGCAGTAGTGACATCATTATGTTTTCCTGCTGCAGTAGTGATGTCACTGCTGCAGCAGAACCACTTGAATGCTGGCACATTGTCGTTTTCCTCTATTTAATTCCTGTGGTGACAGCATTCTAGAACCTCTAGAGACTTCACAAGTCAGTTTCGTTATGAAAGAGAGAAAAAAAAACAGTGCACACATTTCACATACTACTACTATACTATAAAAAATACAGAATGAGCAACTTTATGCACAACCTGTGTTCTGTCACCTTAGGGGTTCTTGATTCCCCATGTGGACCTCGAGAGAGCAGTCAGGGAATCCAGAATCCCTCTGTAACAGAACACACTTTAATTCTTGAATACCCATCCAATATTCTCTATGCCATCTTCTGACATGATGCCCAGAGCCAGGTTTTCAAGAGAAGCCATTTAAAGCAGTATTTCCTCCCCTCTCCAATCATACTAACATACTATTTGCCAGCAGATTAGGCCTTACAGTCTATTGAGTCTGCTCGAACCTCAGATCCCTAGTTGGGTGCTGAGGCCCTCCCTCCCCCTTGTGTTCCAGAAACCCCTATCATCCATCCCCACCCCCCTGGAATAGGCCTTCATCTGATACATCCACTTTCTGTGTCTGTCCCACCCTCTCTTGAAGTCCTCCACTGTGGATCTCTGAACAGATTGCCAGGCAGTGCATTCCAAGGGTCCATCACCCTCTCAGTGAAAAACCTCCTCCTCTTTTCCCCCTCCACCCTTCCACCTTCCAACTTCAAACCATGCCCTCTGGTGATACCTCCCTGCTTTAGTCTAAAGATCCCCTCCATGTTTACCCTATTTATTCCCTTGAGGTACTTGAAGACCTCAATCATGTCCCCCCTGTCTCTCCTCTCCTCTCCTCCAATGAAAACAGGCAGAGCTCCTCAAGTCTGTCTCATATGTCAAATCCCCTAGCCCTCGTATCATCTTAGTTGCCCTCCTCTGTGCCCTCTCCAGGAGCTGTATGTCCTTCTTCAAGTGTGGTCTCCAGTACTGTACACAGTACTCAAGGTGTGGTCTAACCAGTCCATTGTACAGTGGCAGAATCACTTCCTTGCTCCTAGAGGTGATCCCCCTTACGATGCATCCCAACATCCTGTTTGTCTTGCTAGTTGCTCTCCTGCACTGCTCAGAGTTATTCACACATGCATCCACCGCAGCCCCTAGGTCTTTTCCCTAATAGGAGCCTCCAAGCGCCTCCTCCCAGAGTGTACCTGTGTTTAGGGTTTCCCGCCCAAGATGTAACACCTTGCACTTGGTGATATTGAAATTTAATTTCCATGTGTGAGCCCAGCTTTCCAGGGTGTCCAGGTCCTCTTGCAGGGCCAACCTCCCCTCTTCTCCCTCAACTACTGCTCCCATCTTGGAGTCATCAGCGAAGAGACTCATTTCACACCCTATACCTTCCCTGATGTCTGATATGTATGCATTAAACAGGATTGGACCCAGGACCGAGCCCTGCGGTACCCCACTATCAACCTCTCTAGGGTTCGAGAGCTTCCCACAGACAACTACTCTCTGGGTGCATCCAGCTAGCCAGTTTTCAATCCATCTGACCATCAAAGGGCCTACTCCTAGCCCCATCAGTTTCTCCACCAGACCATGGTGGGGGACAGATTCAAATGCCTTGCTGAAGTCAAAGAATAATACATCCACAGGCTTTCCCCTGTCCAGTTCTGATGTTACCCATTCGTAGAACTCCACAAGATTGGTTTGACATGATCTACCTGGCACAAACCCATGTTGCCGACTATCCAGACCTCCCACCTCCTCCAAGTACACCCCCAATCGTTCCTTTAGTATACTCTCCATTAATTTTCCCACCACCGAGGTCAAACTGATGGGTCCATAGTTACCTGGTACTTCCCTCGACCCCCTTGTGGATTGGCACCATGTGCCTCTACATGTCCCTGGTACCCTCCTGTCTCAAGTGACCTGTTGAAGAGCTCCGCCAGAAATTGCAGTCAGTATGTCCGCCAATTCCCATAGTACTCTCGGATGAATGCCATCCGGCCAGGAGATTGTGTCTATCTTTAGGGCCTTGAGGGCTAACCACACCCTTTGTGGGAGATAGCATCATCCGTCCCCTCCACCTTACTGGCCTTTTTATCCTTATCCTGATCTGACACCCTGGGGTACCTCTCCCTCCCTCGTGCTCCATTTCTGTTGCTCCCCTGATCCCACTCACTGCCGCTTCTATCCCCATCGTGCCTTGCTTTGTAGATATCCCATCCCCCTCCCTAGTGAACACAGAGGCAAAATATTCGTTAAATACCTCTGCCTGGTCCCTCGCCTCTTCCACCTACCCTCCTTCTGATCTCAATCTGCTGAGATGGCCCTTAGTTTTTCTCCACTCCCCAATGTAGCGGAAGAACCCCTTTTCCCCTCCATGTATCCCCTGTGCCAGCTGCTGCTCTTTACTGGACTTTGCTCCCTTCACCATCCGGGTGACTTTTCTAGATGCAAGATGGTACATTTCCTTATCCCCTCTTGTTCTTTTATATTTTTTGTAGGCCTTCTTTTCTCTGACCGCTACCTGAACCTCACTGGACCACCGGCACGGTTTATGTGACCTTGCTCCCTTACGTTTCACCTTAGCGCAGGTCCTGACTGCCTCATGAAGTCCCCGGTTTATGACCTCCCATCTCCTTTCCACGTTTGTCATTGATGTAATCCCCTTCAAGTGATCCTTGAGAATATTTCCCATGCCCACAAAGTCCGCCCCCTGAAGTCCACTGCCAGTGTCCTAGATCTCCCCCCCCTTCCCTCATGCTTATTTGAAACCAGACAGTATTGTGGTCGCTCCCAGTCAGGGGATCCTCTACAACCAGGTCCCTTACCAGATCTCCATCTGCCAGAACCACATCCAGGACATGCCCCTCCCTTGTGGGCTCCATCACATGCTGTGTAAGAACATATCCTGGAAGCCGTCCAGCAGCCTCTGCTCCTTGGCCACCTTAGAGGACACGGTTCCCCAGTTTATACCTGGCATATTAAGGTCCCCCATCAACACCACTCCTTCCCCTTTTGGTCCACACTGGGCAATGATGTTGTCCAGCAAACCATCCTCCAGAACATCACCCATCCCGGGGGGCCTATATACTACACCCAGCTTGACCTTATCTCCTGCTGGGGATCGTAAGGTGACCCATAAGGCCTCCACGTTTCCCTCTGCCTCTTCTACCCTAGCAATTTCTATGTCATCTCTAATGAACATAGCCACTCCACCCCCTCTGCCCTCCTTTCTATCCTTCCTAAGCATAGTGTACCCCCCACCGTTTAGATCCCAGTCATGTTTTTTGTTGGCCCGTCTGTGCCGCGCCACATCCACCCCGAACAGCATGGCCTGGAACTCTGGCAACTTGTTTCCCAAGCTCCTGGCATTTACTAACACCAACCCCCACCCCTTATCCCTGATCCCTTTGTCAAACCCACCCAGGTTCCTTATACTTCCATCCTCCCTCTGCTCCTCCTGAAACCTCCACCCCCAGTCTGTTTCCCCCCTCCCCCTTGGGTTTGAAGGCTACTCCCCTCATCTGGAGGAGAGGGCTTCTGGTCAGCCCCTTCCTTATCCTTCCCCCCTCACAAGTTTAAACCCCACCTTTCTTGAATGTAGTCAGCCATCCCCTGTTTAAGGACTTCCTTCCCTAATGGGGCAAGATGAAGCCTGTCCTTGGCATACAGTCTCTCATCCTCCCAAACTCCTTTTCAGTTCCCTATGATCACACTTTCCCAGTCACCAATTCATAGATTAACATATTAATAAAATGGTTAGGAATAGAAACTTTTCTAAAATCTGGAATTTGGGGATCTTATGGTAGGCTGGGCTGGGGGGGTCTGGGACTAGGTTTCTTATGTTTCCAGGTATACTCCTGTGTCTATAATGATGCTGTGGGATGGGAGGGCCTCTGACTCTACACAGAGATTTCACTCAGCTCTGCATCATGATGCAGTTTTAGCCACAGCTACAGAATGAGACAACACTAAGTTCACATTTTATGACTAATGAGACCTCTGGGATGTACCTTGCCATTGTTGATGTCTTCAAGGAGGCTGAATCATAACATTTACTTAAGCAAAAAAAAAAAAGCCTCTGCAGCCAGATTACTTAGACTAGAAGCATCCCCTAGAGAGGCTGAGCCAAAATACAGAGAGAACAGCCATAACCTAGATTTGTGCCTCTGTTTGCCAATATTAAGTACATGTTTTGCGCACATCACCCTAAAATGCTGCATATGCACTAGTTCATACTAAACAAATCTACAACCCACTTAAGCTGGGGGGAAGCTGGCTGGGAGAAAGGAAGCAGAGGGTTATAACAAATGGGGTGGCATCCAGAGAGGGCATGGTCACAAGCGGGGTCCCTCAGGGATCGGTGTTGGGGCCCTACATTTCAATCTATTTGTTGGGGACATTGTGGAGGGCCTTAAAGGTGGTGTGAGCCTGTTTGCAGATTATATCAAGATATGCAATGGGGTAGACTCTCAGGAAGGGGTAGAAAAAGTGCAGAGAGACCTGGGGAGGCTAGAGGCATGGTCAAAGAGGCAGCAACTTTCATTCAACACAGAAAAATGTAAAATCATGCATCTTGGCTACAGGAACCAGAGGGCATGGTACTGTATGGGGGGCAGAGATCTGGAGGTAACGGAACAAGAAAGGGACCTAGGCATCACTATATCAAGGGACCTGAAGGTGGAAAGGCACTGCGGGAGAACAGTGGCTGGGGCAGTGGAATGCTGGGATGCATTGGAAGAGGGCTCACCAGTAGAAATAGGGAGGTCATATTACCCTTGTACACCCATCTGGTTAGACCACATTTGGAATACGGAGTCCAGTTCTGGAGGCCATACCGCAAACAGGATGTGGGGAGGCTGGAGCGAGTTCAGAGGAGAGCCACAAAGATTGTAAGGGATCTCAGCCACCCATCCTATGAAGAAAGGTTGAGCGATTTGAACATGTACTCCCTGGAACAGAGGAGGGAGAGAGAGAGGGAGGGAGGGGACATAATTGAGACCTTCAAGTACCTTAAGGGTATAAACCAGGTGCCAGCAGACAGTATCTTCCAGCTGAAAGGTAATCAGAGGAAGAGGGGGCATGGCCTGCAGGTGGAGGGGGTGCAGTTCAGGGGTAATATTAGGCAGTACTATTTCACAGAGAGGGTGGTGGATAAGAGGAATAGGCTCCCAGAAGCAGTGATTGGTGAGGAGACAGTGGAGGGATTGAAAAGGGCATGGGACAGACACAGGAGAGTGTTGAGGATGGGGGGGCATGTCCTAGCAGATAGCTGGACAAATGGACAGACTGGGTGGGCCTGTCGGTCCTTTTCTGCCATCACACTTCTATGAAATCTATGAAGCTGCAGCAGGGCATAGTAAAAATCCCTACCATAGAGAAGCTGTGATAAGATGTATTTACTGACTCTGCCCAATTCCATCACATATTCCAGCAGTTTTACACCAAACTATACTATTTTGACAGAACAGCCACATCAGCTCAATTAGATGAGTGTAAGAGAAAATAAGGAAGGGGAAAGCTTCCCAAGATGGATCATACCTCTGAGAAATCAACATAACTGGCCTTTCACTAGATGCTTTTTAATCCATTCTAATACCCAAAGTGACAGTGGTTCTACAGGAACACCAACAGGTAGAACAGATTCACAATGAGAGGAGCAATCATTTTACTAATAACAGTAACATGGGAAAGATGCCTGTCAGAATTACACAAATAGTAGCTTCAAGTGCGCTCAGGAATACCCTCGGTGCTAGAAAACAAAATTCCAGCTTCCAGTTGTACATCCAGAAAATTTCTGCACTCTAACATACACAAGGAGAGCTTATTTCTTGGTTAGTCCATTATTTACTGCAGCAAGGTGCCCTTGTGTTTGTTCGAGTGCAGAAATTCTGTCAGAATTACAGTCCAGTGAGTCTCCCTTTCCCTTATTCAGGTGGGTGCCAAGCTCCTAGCTCCACTGGAGCAGCACCTGACTAGACAGACCTATGAAGGATTAGTGCATACATCCCTAGTTCGGTTGTACCTTTCGGTTCAGCTGTAGTTTGATCCTGGCAGGCCTCAGAGAAATTCTGGACTCCGGAGAAAGTTCAGACTCAGGGGGCCCCTACTAGTTCACACAGCCCTGTTAGAGTAATTTTGCTGGGAGGCTTGGGCCCCTCTTGGTGCTGGGTCCTGGCCTGGGAATTATCTCCCCCCTGCTCCCAAGTCCCCCACCCTCTCAAGGGCCCTCCTGCTTGACTGCCATCAGACACCACTTTTTACTGGTGACTGGATTAAGTGCAGATGAGACAACCATAGAGGCCATCCACAGCACTTACAATCTGGTGTGTGATGGTGACAGTCTGATCTCTCTCTCTCTCCTCGGCTCATCATCCTCCTTCCAGTCAGTTTTGGGCTCAGGCTGGCTACTGGTGCTATGCTGGTTCGGGAATCAGTTCTCAAGTCATCCCCTGCTGTGGCCTGGCCCCTCTCTGCTCAAAATATCATCCACCTGACACCGTCCACTGTCGTGACCACTGACCAGACCTGGAGGACTCTTTCTCCTCCCAATCCGGCCTCTCCTACTTCTCATCCACCTGTTCAGACCCCGAGGACTCTGATTTTCTCCTTCCCGAGTCCCGACCCAGCCTCTCTCTCTCTTATCCTGGGTAGGCCACAGGCCCTGACTCTCCTCCTCACTACGGCCTGGCCGTACTGCACTGCACCATGGTCTTTAATGCTGGCAGCTGCTGCTCGCTCAGTCACCTCACCCTCTCAGACTGGGGCTGGCCTAGAACTACCGCTGATGGCCCGACGCCTCACGCACATCTGCTGACTTGCTCTTGGCTCCCTGGACTGACCAGCAACCCACACACCACCAAAGAGTCAGCACTAGCATGGCACCTCTCCTCGTCATCTGCTCTAGTCTCTCCCTCCTGACTACTCCATTTGGAGAGTCAGTCCAGCGGCCGCTTGAAGTGAAAAGCCAAAAGGTCTCGCTGAGCTGGCCTCACTCCGTGCTCTTCTGTCCTCACTTAACCACCTTGCTACCACACGCCACTTCACACAAATCACCCGACAGAGACAGACGCACGTGTATGGTGCATATAAGCCCTCCTCCTTGGCCAATCACAGTGCGGCAATGCTGGCAAATTGAGAGAAATGCCACTTTGCCAACCAACCAGCAGCACTCAATAATTGAGGGGGGGAGGGCAAACCAAACAGCCAGCAAAGAACTAAAGGCGCGCAAATTTTAAATAAAAAACAGGAGCGCCGCGCCCGCCAGTCAAATTAAACAGGGAGGGGGTAGGCGGGGAGGGGCCTGCTGACAGCCAGCACGGCCCCGCGCGGGTAACAGTAGTAGCAGAAAGAGCGCTGCATGCGTGCAGTGTGACTGAGCCAAAAGGCAGGCAGCTGTGGAAAATATTGCTGGGGCTCAGCCCAGGTCTGTAAATATTGATGGGGCCGGTGCCCCACTGGCCTATACAACCCGGCGCCTATGCAACTACCAGTCTATATCTGGTTTCGGATTAGCACCGAGCCAGAGGTAATAAACGTGGCCAGAGGTAATAAATTTAAATATTTTCTGGAAGTTCTAATCGGGCCCTACTTCAAACTGAGGAGGGGTCCATTTTTACATGGATGTTTCCCTTTCAGTGCACAGGTGATTCTAAGCAGTTGTAAAGCAGCACTTAACACCCTATCTCACTTAGCTGGCACTGAAAAGTTGCAAACAGACCAAGATCATTTCCTTTTTCGGATCCACAAGCAATACAGATAATGCAGACAGATGGTCGGCTTTGATATTTTTTATAACATTGTGCTTCATTAAGTTATTTGTCAATGTTGCACAGTAGCACATTTTAACATTTTTAACAGTGTTAGTATATTGCTATGATAAATAAATGTGGAATGCCATTACAGTGTCAAGTCTCAGTTATTTTCTTTATGTTACAGTGTAAACACAGGAGTTTGGATAAATGCACATTCCGCTTAAATGCACATTTTCTTGCTGCAAAACAGGTGTGCATTTAAGCAGATTCCACTGTGGTACAAAACACATGTTGGAGGTTTCAGCCTTTGTGGTTTGTTTACGAGGATCAGTGCACTTTACAGGCCTGCTTAAAGCTAATGGCCATAATCATTTCATGGTGGTTGTATATATTACCCATAAGGCATTGCAAGAGGGGGCATATCATGTTACCTCAGTCTTAAGCACTTCAAGTCTTCACGTGTTATGTAGTAGTGAACATCACACAGTCTGTAATCCTCTGCCACAAACTAAAAAAAAAACAGGTAAATATTTTTCACATAATGCCACATTTAACTGAATTATCTTTGACTAATTCAAGCTCTCCTGTCCTGGTTTTTTAATCTTTATTATAGAAAAATTGCTAGAAATAGAGGATTCCAATTGGCTGACAGCATTCTATTATGGCTTGGGTAATGGTGGAAGACAGTCATGTACAAAAGGAACCATTATAATTTTAGTTATAAAAAGCATGTTAAAAATATAAAACAGTTTAATTATACAATAGCATTAAGGCATTCCAGTTATTTTTGTTACTCTTATCCTAGGAGTTCAAGGTATTTGGCTTCGCCTTGTACCTCAAGATTCCCCTAGGGTTGGATTAACCCAACTTCCTGCTCTTGCCTTAATAATACATAAAGCAGCAGTGCAACGAAAATGGGCTAAAATTTGACCCCACCTTTTTCTTCCTAATCAAAGCCAGATGTCTTCCAGTTTATTTTGGTGGTGAAATGTTGTTTCCGTTATCATTAAAGAATTTTATGAAAGTTTTAAAACAGTTATTTCTCAATGAAAAATATGGCAGCCTCATTTTTGCATAGAAATAATATTGAAGACCTGAGGAGGGTAAGAATCCAGACGAAAATGTAAATGTACAGTACACAGCATAGGAAGCATCCAGAAAACCCAAATCAACAGTTCTGACGATATTTCTCATAACCACAGCAGAAAATTAGTTTTTTGGAATAACTTTTTTCGTTGCACTGCTGCTTTAACAGTCCCTGAACCTGACTTGATATATCCAGTGCTGCTGTACTACAGCTCACAGCAACAGACATTGCACGATTTATTTACCAAGGATAACCCAATTGAGATGAAACATCTCATTTTCAATGGGGTCATGCTTCTTTCCAGTGTTACAGCCGGGAAGATTGAAGCACCAGGAGGTCAGGTGAACAACTGCTGAAAGTCACAAACTGAGCCAATGGCTGAAGTAGGATTTGAACTTGACCTCCTGTTCTGCAGTTACATGTTCTAACCACTTGACCACACTGTAACTCACAGGAAGACCCTTTGCTAGGCATGGGGTTCTGACACATAGAGCAAGCGGAAGGTCGACGAACAGACAGACAGACTCAGATGCACAGCAACTTGCCTGTGGCCATCTTTATTCGCCGAGCAGGACAACAGACAAAAGGCTGCCCAGTGGGCATGACAGGAACTACAGAAGAACTACAATACACAGGTATGGACTACAGCCTTAGTAGCTTCCCAAGTACTTCCTATGCATCTAATACAATATTGTATATTACACTACACTCCTCCCTCTTAGACAAAACACTGTCTAAAATAAAACACTTCACAACTTCCAGGCCAAAGTAGACTATTCAGTACCCAGGAACAAGTTACTCTGCCCCACTGATAGAACTTGTTATAGTAACAAGTCCAGTTGCACAGAGACACAGGTTCAGTGCACGATGTAAAGGTTAAGTCTCTGTGGCGCTTTTCACTGCTGCACGTGGTATCTTTGGACTGCAAAAACTGATGCTGGCTGGTGAAGCATGAGTTTCAACACTATTTGGCACAGTTCCAAGTGGAATTTCATGGGCAGGAGTAAAGTCCTCTGTGTCACTGTTCTCTTTCGGAGTGATGTCTTCTACCAAACGAACTGGAACCCTTGAAGGTAACAAGTGATCCACATGTACGTGAACAAGGTGATGTCCTACATGAACTCCACAAGTCAAAGGTCCACACTGTTCAGTTACCCTTCCAAGAATCCAAAGACACTTGGGATACCTGCGGTCTCGATCTATCGCCCTCTCCCCAGGATGGAAGATCCTTACAGGCTCGGCCGACTTGTCTTGACCTCTCTGCTGTTGCATTTGATGTTTTGCGACAGTGTCACACAAATCTGGCTTGAGCAAGGTCAACCGGGCACATGGTTGATACTTAAGGAACAGTTCAGCAGTTGTTCGCTCAGTGACAGTGTGAGGAGTGTTTCTCTAAACGAGAAAGAAATGAGCCAACCTTTGGGTTGCAGGCATTGACTGAAAACCTTATTTGGTCCTGGCTTTTTTGAACATCTATGCAGCTCATTTGGCTGCACCATTTGGTGCTAGATGGTAAGGTGAAGACAAAATATGTCAGATCCCATTCTGCTTTAAGAGAGAGCAGTTACATAAGAACTTACTATAACAGTAGATCTTCAAATCCGGCCCTGTGGCGCAGAGCGTTGAGGCGCTGAACGCCACACCTCGCTCACGCTGAGCCCAAGTTTGGGGTGAGTTGGTGTCAGGGGTCGGCAGGGAGGGATGGGATCGCCCATTCAACTGCTTTCCTATCCCAGGGGGAAGGCATCAGGGAGCCCGGCGTTCCGGTGACCCCTGATGGAGATTGGGGGCATCGCAGTGCAATGGGCTGCACGTAATCATGTGGCCGATGCTGGCAGGGTTGCCATGCGCCAGTGCATCGGGGCGTGCTCACGTGGGGGAAGAGAACAAAGGAAAAACCCGGTTCATTGGGGCAGGCAACGGCACCAGTCCCCCATGCCCTCCGCCGGGTTCTCCTTGACCTGCCTTCCAGTTCCTCCCTCCAGGCCCACCCTGCAGTCGGAGTCTGTCTAATAGAAAGAGAGCCCAAGAGGTGTAGGGCTACCCTCCCCAGGTGGGTGAAACCAGGGTGTGCCGGCTGCAGGGGGAAGTATGGTCTGGGGATCCACAGGCGGGCAGGATGAAAGACCGGATGCCTGAGAGAAGGCCCCATAGCCGTGATCAGAGTGAAAAAGAGTTAACAAAAAAAAAAAAAACAGTAGATCTTCAAGGGGATCTCAGTCATCAGGTAACAATAAAGGAACTGTCAGTGAAGGAGAATCAAAAGGAAGATTTTCAGCAGTACAACTGGGGCCACCCATGCTGTCGACGTCATCAACCCTATAAAGGCGTGAGTGGCCCCACTCCCTCCTCAGTTCTTTCCCCTGGAGACTAAGGGAGCTAGGCTCTTGACATGGGGGACCGAGAGGAGAGAGAGAGAGAGAGGTGCCCAGACCTAAATGAAAGGCTGGATACACCAGACAGCCAGTTCCTAAACAGGAGCCCCAAGAAGGGGGATGGTGGGAGGGAATGCATACCTGATGACTGAGATCCCCTCGAAGATCTACTTGTAAGGTTGGTGGGAAAAGAGGGACACAAACGATGATGTCAGAATGCTCATAAAATACGCCAAGCATAAATTTATTGTACAAAATAGAAAATGCAAGCGAACTAGTTCGACAAAATAAAAAAAAAATAATAAGCAAACACTTATCGGCACTGTTCCAACTCTTCAATACTCTGGCTAGTATTCCTCAGGCTGGACGGCTTTCCCAAGCCCAGCACGAAAGGTTTGAAATGTAAGCAAACCCTTACTCAAACCAAGGTCAGTTCACCACTGATCCTCCAATGAATCTGACATGTTCACCAGGTTGGGCTGCTTTTACACCTGTCAACCAGATGATATCTGACTCCACCCCTTATGAACAGATCAGTGTTTTAGGCATAAAACAGTAATATATTTTTAGACAGGTACATGTTATAACATTTCTGTGACAGGATCTTCTGTTTGTGCAGTACAGTTCCCCCCCCAAAAAATGCTGTAATACAAAATATTGTGCTGTCTAAGCCACTCCCACTTGGTTGTCCAGTGCATAATAATGTAGATGACAGGGACGGCTGGCTCCTATACTGACACTGGATAACACTATGTGGGACAGAAGCAGCTTGCAGTATCAGGGAACCTTGTTTTAGCCACATTTTTATTTTAAAAGTAGTATGTCTTTTTACAGGATTCTGAATCATATTGTACCCCTTCTCATGGCTGTCCTGGCATCTAGTGTGTTACCCGATATTTTATTTGGACAGCCAGGAGCATTTCTGCACAACCGCGGGAACCTGATTCCCAAAGTAAATATGCTGACTCTGTTTTATTTTCAGGGAGACTCCGGTGCACTTTTACCAAACGTAAGAATGGGAGAGAGCAAAATATCTTTATTTTATTATTTTTGTGCTCCCGTTCTTTTCTATGCTTATCTTTGCAAGCGGGTCACTAGCAAGGAGAGGCGCATAGTGTGAGAGGTATGGAACGGCTGCAAGGCGGAACGCCAAACTTTTGCAAACTGCAGAGTCGACTCCGTATCCTCACAACTAGTGCAAGGGCTTCCAAGCAACCAAAGAAAAAAATAAAGCGCTCTACCTTTGAGCCTAAAATAACATAAAAACAACACATTTGGGCTTTCTCTTATACCCGATAAACTACTGGGCTGTACAGGTGGCAAGATAGGAATAACCCTGCCCTGTTCCTTTTTATTCCCCCCTTCATTTCGCAGCCTCTCCCTTGTGTTAATTACAGAAATATTTTGTTCTAGCCAAGAAATGGAGAGCTGGGTTTAGGGGATTTTTCTATCGATATTTTACTGGCTTTACTTTTTAGAGAAGATAGGGGAAAGACAAGGGGCACTACAGCTGTGTGGCAAAACGCACAGTCAGACAAAAACTGCACCTAGCATGCCACGTTTTCCTCCTACAGTACAACAAAATGCAGTACTGTTACTCTGAATATAGTATTCTAGAGCATATAAAAATGCATTTGAGTCATTTTCCAACACTAGACTCACACATTAAAAAAAAGGGGGGCAAGTATGGTGTGTGCAGGTGGCCAGCCTGCAAAAAGAGAAGAAATAGTATAGACATAAAGAAAGATGCTGCTGCAACAGTCTTGAAGGATCGGTCTCTAATGGTAAAACAGCCCACTGTGACACTACTGTTATGGTAAGGCTTTACATAACTGTTCTGTCTTCTTCGGGGGTATCTCAGTCATCAGGTAACACCGTAGGAATGAGTCCCAAGCAGTTACAAGTGCAAAACATACAGTCTGGGAGGAGGGCTCTCTATAAGCTTAAGACAGGAGTCCCTGTAACATAGCCCTGCCAAAACCTGCACGGGCTCTTGAGATAATGTCCAGACTGTAGTGCTTGGTGAAAGTATGGACTGTACTCCAGGTGGCAGCCGCACAAATATCAGTGACTGAGACCTCTCAGAAACAAGCCAACCGAGGTAGCCATTCCTCTGGTGGAATGAGCTTTAACAGCACCAGGCAATTCTTTGCCGTACTTGTAACAGAACACAAAACATTTAGCCAACCATTTGGATAAACACTGCTTAGAAACTGTAGCACCTTCTCTACCCAGGGTGAAGGAAACAAACAGCTGCTTTGACTTTCTAGACTCCTTGGTCCTAAGCAGGTAGTACTTCAAAGTTCTGCACACATCTAACGTACGAAGCAGTGCTTCCTCTGGATTAGCACGTTCAGGAAAATAAATAGGAAGGTGGATAGACTGAGTGTAAATTCTGAAACCACCTTAGGGAGAAATTTAGGATTTATGTGCAATGGCACACTGTCTTTGTGAAAAATCAAATAAGGCTCCTCACATCAGAGGGCCTGAAGCTCTGAAATTCTTCAACCAGATGTAACCACAACTAAAAACAGCGCTTTCCAAGACAGAAAGTGTAAATCGCAAGTCACGACTGGCTCAAAGAGGACAAAACAAAATTCAAGTCCCAAGCCAGGATAGGAGAACAGACTGGGGGATTCAGATGCAGGATGCCCATGAGAAAGGTATGGAAAACATCCAGCTGAGCAATTGTGCAGTCACCCACAGGTTCATGAAAAGCAGAAACAGCCAAAAGGTGGACCTTGAGGGAGGAGTACTGGAGACCTGAGTCAGAGAGTGAGATCAGGTAGTCCAGGATATGGTTCACGGGGCAAGTGAAAGGGTCTACACTATGTTTGGCAGCACAGATGGCAAACTGCTTCCACTTCATGGCATATGTGGCTCGAGTAGAAGGCTTCTGGGTGGCCACTAGGACGTCTGCCACTCTCTTAGAGACCCCGAACCTGGCGATAGCTATGTCCTCAGGAACCAGGCATTCAGATGGGGGGATCCGAGGTTGAGATGAATCAGGGTCCCCTGAGCCTGGGTCAGCAGATTCCTGCAAAGAGGAAGAGGGATCGGAGGGTTCCTCTGCCATCTGCTGAAGCAGAAGGAACCAAATTTGTAGAGGCCCGAACTGAGCTACCAAGATCATGCTGGCACCCCTCCATCTGAAATTTGATGAGCACCCTCTGAATTAGAGGAAACGGAGGGGAGGTGAAAAGAAACCTCCTGCTCCAAGAGAGGGACAATGCATCTCGACAGAAAACTCCAGGCCCTGGATCTAGTGAGCAAAAACTGGGCAGTTTTGAGTTGAGCGAGGACACAAAAAGGTTTAAATCTGGATGCCCCATCTGTCGAACAAGTCTTCTGCAATGGATGAGAGAAGCTCCCATTTGTACATGCTGGACTGAGTCCTGCTGAAACTGTCTGCCAGAGTGTTTAGCACACCTGACATGTGGACTTCAGAGTGTGTCAGACTGTGCTCCATCGCCCAGTACCACACTCTCATGGCCTCCCTGCAAAGGGTGCATGAATGAGTCCCCCTTCCCCCACTTGTTAATATAGTATACTACACTTAGATTGTCTGACTGCACCAGCAGCTGACCTGGAGCATGGTGTTCCTGAAAAGCCTGCATGACGTAGAGCACCACTCTCATCTCCAGGACACTGATATGCAGGGAGGTTTCCCACTGAGACCAAGAGCCCTGGGTATGGAAGGGACCCAGGTGTGCTCCCCAGCCCAGACCCGAGGCATCCGTGGTTAGGATCTGATGTGGGGAGGAGATCTGGAATGGGATGCCTTGAAGCAGATTCAAGGGGTCCATCCACCACTGCAGTACTTTGTGTACTGGGGAAGGGACCAGGGCTCGTTGGTCTAACTTGTCCGTGTGCTGGTCCCATTGTACCGGGGGTCCACTGGAGGATATGCATATGGAGTCTGACCAGTGGAACAGTGGGTATGGCAGCTGCCATCAGGCCCAGCAATCTGAGATATACCCTGGCAGGAATATACTGGCTCTGAGCGAATTCCTGAGCTTGGGCTATGAGGCACTGCACCCTGTTTTGGGGCAGGAAGTCCTTCCCCTGTGCTGAGTCCAGAACTGCCCCTGTATACTGCAACCTTTGAGATGGTACTAGGACCAACTTGGGTAGATTGACAGTGATGCTCAGGGAGTGAAAGAGCAGGAGAGTTCGCTCCAGAATCAGCAGAAGCTGTTACCCGGACAGGGCCTTTAGGAGCCAATCGTCCAGAAAAGTGAAGATATATAGTCCCTCCTTCCCCTCTGAGAGCTGCTACGACCACTGCTAAGCACTTGGTAAAGATTTGCGGTGCAGAGAACAAGCCAAAGGGCAGCACTTTGAACTGATGATGCTCACCCTGAAAGGTTAAATGGAAAAACTTCCTGTGAGGAGGAAAGACCAAGATGTGCAGGTTAAGTGTCCTACATGTCCAGTGAGGAGAGCCAGTCCCCTGCCTTAAGAAGGGGCATCAGGCCTGGCAAAGTTACCATCAGGAACTTTTTGTACTGGACACACAGACTTGGGTCCTTTAGATCCAGAATAGGCCTCAGATCTCCGGTATTTTTGGGGACCAGCAAAAACCTGGAGTAAAACCCCTTGTTTCTTTCGTGCCTGGACTTGGCAAGGTTGGAGGAATGGTCAGACATATGGCAACTTAGATTCAATGCAAAGAAGTGCAAAGTAATGCACCTGGAAAACAAAAACCCAGGAGAAGAGTACACAATAGCAGGGGAGGTCCTAACAACAACAAAAATGGAACGGGACTTGGGGGTAGTCATATTGGATGATCTAAAGGTGGGTAAGCAATGTGAGAAGTCAGTGAGGAGAGCCAGGGGGATACTGGGATGCATAGGAAGGGGCATCACAAGTAGAAAAAGGGAAGTGGTTATCTCTCTCTGTACAGACAGTTGGTGAGACCCCATCTGGAGTACTGTGTGCAGTTTTGAAGACCTCATCTATGCAAGGACATAGACAGGATGGAAGCAGTCCAGAGGAAGGCAACTAAAACGGTGCAGGGTCTGCATCAGAAATCATATGAAGAGAGACTGAGAGAGCTTAAAATGTATCCCCTTGATGAAAGGAGGGACAGGGGGGACATGATAGAAACGTTCAAGTACCTCAAGGGAATCAACAAAGTCCAGGAGGGTAGCATCTTTCAGAAAAAGAGATGTGTAAGAACAAGGGACACAATTTAAAGATAGAGGGGCGGCTCCAGGGGTAATGTGAGGAAATCTTTTTTCATGGAGAGAGTGGTGGATGCGTGGAACTGCCTTCCTGGGGAGGTTGTTGGGGCTAAAACAGTGGGGGAATTCAAACATGCATGGGACAGACACAAGGCAATTGTAGTGGGGGGTGGCAGGAAGTAGGCTGTTGGTTAACTAGAATCTGCAGCTTATCCAGTAGGTAGGGAAGTGGGCAGACTGGGTGGGCCAAGTGGTCCTTATCTGCCATCAAAGTCACTGGCTCAATGGCCTGCTTGTGCAGAAGGGAGTGCACTTCCTCCTGGAGAACAGACAGGTGGGTAACAGGAGGGTGGAGGTGGGGTTTCTGGAGGCTGCTCAGTGAGCTCCAAGGTGTGACCTCTTTCTATGATCTGCAGAATCCACACATCTGAAGTTATGGTTCTCCATTGATCAGACGGAGGGAGAACTGGCCTCTGACCACTGCCTCCTAGTTTGGGACCAGTAGAGGGGTTCCGGTAAAGAGTCAAGCAGAGGTGGAGCCAGCCACAGGGGCTGGTCCCTCACTTCTGGGGCGCTTGGCTGCCGCTCCAGCAGCGGAGGGGGTAGGCAAGGGAGCATAGGCTATGTATTTTTCCCTGGGGTCAGGGAGCTGTCCCAGGCCTACTGTTCATTTTGCGAAAAAGAGGTCATCCTCCACCCTTTGGTTGGGTGTGGTAGAGGGAATGGACAGACTTGAGGGCCCTGCCCGATGTCTGCAGATCATTAATGATGTCTTGGACATCAGGGCCAAACAGCTTAGTGCCATTAAAGGGGGCATTAAGCACTTTTTGTTGTACATCAGCCGCAAACCCTGATACTCTGAGCCAGGAGTACCTATGTAGGCATACGTCTGTGGCAGCTGCCCTGGCAATGGTGTCAGCCATGTCATACAGGGCTCTGAGGAGATGCTTACTAACATCCTCAGCGGTTTGGAGGCACTGAAGCAGTTCCTGCTTTTGAGTGCCCTTTGGGAGGGCCTGGACTGCAGCCTTGCCCTTCCTCCAAATGGCATTCTGGTATTTTATCATGTGCAACAGACAGTTTGCAATCCTCAAACTTAGAGTAGAGGAGGCATAAACTCTTTTACCCCAAAGGTCAATTCTACGAGACTCTGTCTATGGGAAGGAAGCTAAGGTGCTTCAGTGCCTTAGACCTGTCATGAGCTGTCTTGATGACCACTGAGTCTGTCTTGGGCTGGGCAGCATAACAGAGTTTTTCCGCCCTATGAGGCATAGCTGGCACCATATCTGGTCTGTGCCAGGCTGCCAAGTCTGCATTTCTCAAGGCTGGTAACATTGGAGGAATGATCTTTGGGGGAGATTCTGGAATCTCCAGGAAGTCCACCAGTTCTTTTCTGGTGGCATCCTCTTCCTCAGTGTGGAAGCCCATGGCTGAGGACAGCTGCTTCATCACATTGACAAATGTGGAGTCCTCAGGAGGAGACCTGGGGATATGTTTCACAGAGTCCTCACTGACAGAAGTAACAGTAGGTCTGTCAGAGAGAAGGATATCTTCCTCTTCTTCATCCTCATTGTCAGGAAAAATGAGGTCTGGGTGGTACTCCTCCTCAACGCTGACCTCTTCAACATCTGGGTCTGGCATCAGATGCGCCACCAATGGCCCATGCGGAGCTTCCCGGGGCCAATTAGAAGGCAAATATGACGAAGCTGCCATTGATGCAGTCAGCAAAGAAGGACTAAGAGCCTGGACAATCACCGAAGTGAATTTTGTCAGGATTTCATTCAAGTCGACGGTGTTTGTCGATGGAGGAGGAGTCGACTGCACTTGTGTCGATGACCCACATGTTAAATCCTGTGAACCTGAAGAGCCTGTTGCCCTGGAGGGAGAAGGGGCAGGTCTCAATGGGAGAGTCATCAACGATGGACTAGTCATCGATGAAGGAGGGGTTGATGACCAGGAGTTTGACAGCCAGCCGCCCTGAGAATCAGGTGGAGGTTCTGTGGTATGGGTCTGGTGGGCACAGAGACCTGGACAGCAGATTTCTTTGCTGGTGCAGCCACACCAACTAAGATCCCCTAGAAGAAGGAGAGGCCGATGGAGAATGAGATCAATGCCGGGGGGAGCAGTTGCGATCTCAGTCTTTTTTATGACTTTTCCCTGAGGACTTGTTTCAGGCCTTGGAGGCCTGGGAGCCTTGGAGGCTGAGTATTGTTTGGTTAAACTTATGGCAGAGATCACAGTCAGAAACTTCATGGACTAGCAGGAGGTGGTGATGCCATTGTATAAAACACTGATATGACCTCCCCTGGAGTACTGCATGCAGTTTTGGAGGCCACACCTGAGCTAGGACGTAAACAAGGTGGAGACTATCCAGAGAAGGGTGACAAAGATGGTGCAGGGCTCGCACAAAACATATGAGGAGAGACTAAGGGACCTCAACATGTACTCACTGAGGGAGTGAGAGAGCTGGGGGCATGATTGAAACTTTCAAGTACCTCAAGGGCATAAACAAGGTGCAGGTGGGAGACCTTTTCCAGTGTAGAAAAAGTACTAGAACAAGGGGGCATTATATGAAATTGGAGGGGGGTAGATTAAGAGGTACTGTGAGGATGTTTTTGTACACAGAAAGGGTATTTGATGCTTGGAATAGCCTGCTTCAGGAGGTAGGCACAGTGGAGGGGTTTTAGCATGCCTGGGACAGACAAGGGAACCTTGAGAGGGGAGGGAGTGATAAAAAGTCATTCATCACATAGGGTCAGTGGCTACATACGATGTATAGGGCCTACGGACAGACTGGGTGGGCCTGGTGGTCCTTATCTGATGACAATTTCTATGGTTCTATGTTTCTATGGTCAGGCTCAAGACAGCAGATACAGAGAAAGTGTTCATCTGTGGAGGCAATCTTCTTTCCATAGCGGCAGCGATGGAAGAGAGAAGATGAAGGATTAACTCTCGATAAAAACAAATTGAAGGAATTAAAAAAAAAAAAAAAAGAGGTTCTAAAAGGTAAAGTTAGAAAAGCCAAAGGTGAAAAAAGGCGTGAATGCTGCAGAGATTCCGCCGAGGTCCATGTGAGTGAGTCAACAGTGGGAAAGAACTGAAGAGGTAGCGGGCTGTTCATGTCTTTATATGGCTGATGACGTCGACGGCATGGGCTACCCCAGTTGTACTGCTAAAAATCTTCCATGTGGATTTCCCTTCACCGACGGCAAAAGTTCCTACGGTGTTACCTGGTGACTGAGATACCCCTGAAGAAGATCAGTTTAAACTGTTGTGAAGAAAACTGGGGACCACTGTCCAAAACTAGCTCCCATGGCTGCCCATATGAGGCAGAGTTGTCTCAGAAGACTTACAGTCTTTTCTGTAGTTGTCACTTGTGTGGGAAGCACTTCAATCCATTTGGAGTGGATGTCAATTACTACTAAGAAATTGTGTTTGTCCACTTCTGTAGAGTCTACATGGATGCATTCTCAATATGTGGTAGCCCAGGATCATGGCGCAGAGTTGCAGTTGGAAGGTTGGTTGCGGAAAGATGCCCAAGGCGCACACTGGCTGACAAGATGCTGGATCAAGTCTTGATCAAGTCCCAGCTACCAGAGGTATCCTGAGGCCAATGCCTCCATCCAAGAGGCTTCGGGATGACTCTCATCCAAGTCGGAAAATAACCTCTTTCTGGAATTTTGGAGATATCATGACTTGAGCGTCCCACAGAACACAGCTGTGATCTGTTGACAACTGGTCCTTTGTGTCAAAGAAAGGTTAGAGGGTCTGGTTTCTCATGAAATTGGGCCCACCATTTAGGGTGAAATCTAAGACCTTAGCAAAGACTGGATCCCATCTTGTATCCTCTGTTACATCCTGTGAAGCAAAGGGTAACTCCTCGATATGTGAAAAGTTGGCATACCACCCATTCATCTTCCTTCTCTGCAGCATCCCTTCATGGCAGTCTTGACAGTGAGGCTTGTGATCTGTTAGCAGACTGAATTTCCATTCATACAGGTACTTATGGAACTTCTTGACACCGAATATTATGCTCAAGGCTTCCTTCTCGATCTGAGCATAATTCCTCTCGCTTGGAGACAGGGTCTTTGAAGCAAAAGCAGTTGGGTGTTCCTACCCTGAAGATACATGAGAGATAACTGTGCCCACCCATATGAGAATGCATCGCATGCCAATCTCCGAGGTCATGGTGCACTAGCTTCTAGCTGTTCCGAAGTTGTTGTTTGCAAGAATGGAATGCTCCCTCACACTGTGGTGACCAGTTCCATTTAGCTTCTTTCTGCAGCAAGTCATGTAGTGGTTGCAACAATGTGGACAAGTCTGCCACAAAACATCCATAGCACTTCAACATCTATAGCAGTTCACCAGGCCCAAGAATGACCTTAACTCAGTTACATTAGTTGGCACCGGTGCATTGACAATTGCTTCCACTTTGCTCTCTGTTGGGTGCAGGCTTTGTGTTTTTGATCCTACAGCCCAGTACTTAAGAGAATTTTGTAAAAACTGACATTTGTCTAGCTTCATTCTCACTCCATATCACTATAGTCTGATCATGACTTGGTCTAGGATTGTCAGATGTTCTTCCACTACAGGTGCTGTTACCAAGATATCATCCATAAAGCAGACTACTTGGTCCACGCCCATGCATTATTTGGTCCACTGTATGCTGGAAAATTGTTGCTGCTGTCGAAACTCCATAGGCCAAGTGATGATATCGGTAAAGCCACTTGTGGGTGTCTGGTGAGATATGGCTCTGACTCTGGTTTCAGTTCCAACTGCTGGTATGCAAATGATCAGTCCAACTAGCTAAAGAACCTTCCACCTGCTAGTGTGGCAAACAAGTCTTCTGCAATGGGTAGTGGGTATGCTTCTGTTTCTACACAATGGCTCACTGTAACATTGTAGTCACCACACAGCCTCACTGCTTTGTCTTGCTTTGGTACCACAATGACAGGGACAGCCCAGTTGCTCCTTTCTACTCGTGACATGACATCACAGCTTTCCAGACAATCCAATTCTTTCTCTACTGCATTTTTTAAGGCACAGGGTACTGGCGGAGGTTTGTGCAAGATTGGAGTGGCCCCCATTTGCACTCGGATCTTTGCCTTGAAATCCTGGATTCTACTGTAGCCATCCTGGACAACAGGATCACGTTTGTCCAATGCTTTTTCTCACTGCATCTTGAGGTGCTTTTATCACAGTTTTTAAGGTAAAGATCTTTTCACAGTTCAACTTGATCTTTTTGAGCCAGTTTCTTCCCAGTAATGTAGGTCTTTCTCCTTGCACTACCCCTAGAGGCAAGGTCCACACTCCTCCCTCATAGGTAACTGGTACCTGAATCTCTCCCAGAACAGGAATTCAGTCTCCAGTGTAAGACATGAGCTGATGAATATGCAGTGGTTACAATGGGCACTTCTTGAAGTTCTTCTTGTAGATGTGCTCTGGCACAAGAGATACTGATGCCCCAGTCTCAAGTTGAATGCTAACCATTTTGCCTGTCAGTCTGATCTGGAGGCTATGTCCATTTCCATTCCCTTGCACAGACTGTGAACATGTGCAATGACTTGTCATCCGGTCCTGTCTCTGGCACATACTGTGCATGAGCAGTCTGTTATGCACTTTTGGACACTCTTTGTAGATGACCAGTTTTACACTGTTCACTGTTATGGCATTATTCTTGTTGAAATTGACCATGTGCTTTGCTGGTGGTTACTTCTATATATAACAAACTTGTTCTGACTTTGTGGAAGTGGCCTGTGGGGCTGGCTTCAAATATGTTTGGGGATGCTGCTGAAATGGTGGAGAACAACTGTGGTGTCAGAAATCCCCCCTTGGTCTCTGGCTTATGAGTGACCTTGTGAACCCCACTCCTAGCTGGTTCAGAATATCTCGCTAGCTCACTGGTTTCCTTCTAGCCAAACTCCAAAACAAGCACAATATCAAAGGCTGACTTGAAGTTTAAGTCCTTCTTGGACATAAGCCATTTGTGATAGGCTCTTCCTCTCAGGCCACAGACAAATTGATCCCGTAGGGCACCATACAAAAACTGGCAGAGCTCATAGGTGCTTGCTAGACACTTTAGTGCAATGATGTAGTCAGCAAAAGATTCCCCTTCCTCTTGGTTCTGATGATGAAAACAAAGGTGTTCTGCAATGAGAACTGGCTTAGGCTTGAAATGCTGTGGAAGGGTCTTGGTGAGTTGCTCATACTGCATCTCCAACAACTTTGACGAGTACAGTGAGACTCTTGAGAAGTCCATAGACTGTAGGTCCCAAAACTGCCAGAGGAGGGCAACCAAAATGATTTGGGGCTTGGGGGACAGGACCTATGAGGAGAGGCTCGAAGAGCTAAATATGTACACTTTGGAAGAGAGAAGGGGCCGGGGGGACATGATAGAGGTCTTCAGGTACATGAACAGGGTAAATAGGGGAGGAACAGTGAGGGTGCTTCGAAGGAAGGAGGAGGGGGCCACTAGAGGGCATGGGTGGAAGCTGGAGGGGGGAAGATTCAAGGGAGAAAGGAGGAGGTGCTACTTCACTGAGAGGGTGGTAGAGCCATGGAATGCACTACCTAGGAGGCTGGTGGAGGCAGAGACAGTGGAGGGGTTCAAGAGGGGGTGGGACAGGTACAGGGGAAGGGTTCAGGAAGCAAAATCCAATGCAGCAAGAATATCTGGAACTGGGAAGGGAGAAGCCAGAGAAGGCAAGGTCAGCACCCAGGGTGGGGGCTGACCAAACCAGCAGACACGAAAGACCATTAGGCCTATTCTGCTGGCATTTTAGTATGTTAGTATGTTTTTGTCATCGGCAATGTCCTCTTCTGATTCATTGAATTCTAGCACTTATCCAATGGATGCCATATTGCCAGCAGTTCTTGGTGTGGCACCTGATGTGAAGCTCCTGTGGCTTGCAGTGTGCTGACTTCAGTGTTGCACTACTGATGACTCTGCTCCTCTGTTCAGGAAAACATGTTTTTTTCCCCTTAAATTCTGCGCTTCTTGCACTTAGCTGCAATTCTTTAGTTTAGCCACTGGGTGTTGATGTTGTGCTTCTTTAGCTACTGGATGCCTGCAACTCAGTTTTCTTGCCTAGAGGGTGCCATTGCAGTAAGCTTTAACTGTGACTGTGCAGGCCAAAGAGAGGTGGTGCCTGCTTGCAGCTTCTTACTCTTGCTGGTGTTGTCAAGTGGAGACTGATGTGCCCTCTGGACACCTTGCCTTTCATTACTGCAGGCAAAGTTACTGTGTTAATTGTACACATATATAATATATGTTCACCACAGGCTGCAGTGCTTATACTAGTTGGTCGGGTAGATAGTGCCAAAGCACGCTACAGTGTGATCTCCAGAGCGGCAAGGCAGGCCACAAAAGTCACTTTTACTTTTATTTTCTGTTAACGTGAACATGCGATTGCGCTAGAGGTAACTTTTTCATAGCCACAAAGGGACTTTCCCTTTTCGTTCATGCCAATGCCTGTCCTCAGTCTGCAGACTGTGGCCATCAGGCAGGAGAGTTGCTGGCAGCTGGACTGGAATCAGGAGGATGCGCAGCACTGAACTGTGAGGTGTTTGGGGGTCACTGCACCATCGGCTGCTGTTGGAGCCACAACTTGCTTTTTTGGTTTTCTAATATGCCACTTACCTGACTGTAGGCAGAGTGGCGTCCATAGATTCCAGGACAACTTCATTACCACTGTAGTAATCGGTGGATTGGGAAACAGACGGACTCAGATGCAGAGCTGCTTGCAGGTGGCCATCTTTATTCACCAAGGAGGACAACAGACCAAAGGGTGCCTGATGGGCATGACGGGAACTACAGAAGAACTACATACAGTGGTATGGACTGCAGCCCTAATGGATTCAGAAGTACTAACTATTGTAAGTACTTATGCAGTATGTATACTACAACACATGCATACACCCTCTCGCAGAAGTGCTCTGCCACTGCTGACATGAGTTCCATTGCTACTGATCAGTTCAACACAGGGACCAAATGTAGAATCTGTAGCCAGCAGCAAACTCTGCTACCTCTAGAGCAGGGGTTCTCAAATGGTGAGGCCAGCCTCCCTTGGGAGGCCCCAACCTGTTCCAGGGGAGGCTCAAGCAAGTCTGAAAAAGTACTGTATTTAAATTTTGGGTTTTATATATTTTGTGTGAAGAGATGAAGCAAACTGAAAGAGGATAATAATAGTAGGTGAATGTTATGTACTTATTTACTAATAGGTGACAAGGGAAGGTGAATGAGCCAATGCTCATTTCAGGTGTACTGGGAAGAGTAGGAGTGAATACATTTCAAAAGGTAACTGCAAAACAATCAAGAAACATACAATGAGCAATAGTGCAAATAAATATGAATAAATTAATAATGAGTGGTGGTAATTGATCAATTTGTAAACTGATGGCAGAACAGCCCAAATACAAGGGTTGAGCATAGAAGTGCTAAGAGCAATAGCAGGAAAAGAGCAAAGTAATCCCGAGATGTTGCTTAGGAGAAGAAGGAGGAGAAGAGGCAAAGTATGTAGGAAAGTTATTTCATATAGAGAGGAAACAGAAGAAGTAGTCTGACCCATGAAGGTACTGCAACAAGGGTAACAATGGTTCAAGAATGAAAATAACAGAGCAAGTAGGTTGGCCTGTGTGTGTGTGTGGGGGTTACAATAAGCTGAATAATAATATTTATTTATTTGTTATTCAGATAACACCTTTGAGAACAGGAGCTCTTTTTCAAAAGTTCCAAGTCAGTATAAGACAAAGAACTGAATGTGAGCCAAGTACTCAAGGGGGTTTCAATTTATTCATGGTTTACTGCGTAAAAGTACAGTATGTTTTATTTCTTTGGGGAGGCCCAAGATTATTTCAGCTTTTTGGGGAGGCTCAAAATCTTTCCCATGGATTTGGGGAGGCTCACTGTGCCAAAGTCTGAGAACTATTGCTCTAGAGACATGGATGCGCTATCTACTCTCACAACTTTGCCCCCATTCAGTGCAATGAGTCAGTTTCAGAAGCAGCAAAACTCTACCATTAGATTTAGTTCTAGGTAGAAAACCTTCAAAAGCTACTAAAGCCTAAAGAAAACTTTTTAAAGTATAGAATTTAAATGTGGCTTCTGTTTGTTTTCTTTGATACATTCTGACATAGAAACTGGCAGCAGATGAGAACCGCTTGGCCCACCTAGTCTGCCTATTTTCCCTATCTACTGCAATACTGCAGATCCCACTTGATTTCCGGCTTCTACCCTCACTTTCCTATTGCTAGGTTTCCCTTGTGCCATGCATTCTTGAATTCCCCATTCATCCTCAGCTGTGGCCACCCACTGTACTCTTTTACATAGAAATATAGAATCTGTCAGCAGATAAGGACCGCTTGGCCCACCTAGTCCATTTACTCCTTTTGACCAGTGGTCACGACTCTTTTCATTGCCACTTATTGCCAGAATTAGCTTCTCCCCTATAGATGTGACACATCTTACCTCTAGGTCTCTGTTAGTTGATATGTTGTCAGTTGTACTATGCTGCTGTATATTGTCTACAGTCCACCTGTCAACCAACCATGATGGCACTGTTCTATGCTGTAAACCTTTTCTATGCCTGGCCTGGGCCTCAAACTGGGGACCACAACTGTAATTTCTCACTTATTGCATCACTGTATGGCTGTAATGATTCTACCTGCACTAATTAATATGTATAATGCTTTGACTGGGCTGTATGTGCCATCTTGATATGTGTGATGCTTTAAAGGGGCACCGTCAGCTTTGGCCCTTCGTTTTATGCTAAAAGCGAACAGTGTGACCCATCACAGATATACTGCAAAACGCCCATATATATATATATATATATATATATATATATATATATAAAACATAAGGCTTTTTAACTTTTATCTTTTTTATACTTTATTTTTATTACTTTTTAAAGTAAAACACTGACAAATCAGTAGTACGTACCATAATAGATCTCAGATAAAAATAAAAAAAAAAATGTCTTTACAATATCATGATAGCACCCAGATCGGCGATCCATTACATTAGGTACAACATATGGGGTAATCAACATATGGGATTTAAATCCTTACATCAATGTTATAATAGATATGCTAACCAAGCAATGATAAGTGGAGCAATACCTTCACGAGAGTCATGTAATACTTCTAACGTGACATTACTTAAGTCACTATGCCCACTATTCAGTTCAGTTGTGAAGGGAAAGAAAAAGTGTTTGGCCATTTTGGTCCAAACTTCTTGCAACCTCTGCCTTTTAAGCACATTTAATGATGGAAACATAAAAAGGAAAAAGAACATAGTAACATATGCATTAAGCTGTAAACACCTCTGATGAGACTATGATATAATTTTGCTTGTTTAAACCCTGGCAAACCTCTAAATGATGCAATCAACAGTGCAATATTAAAATCAAACTGATTATGTTGTCTCTCCCAGGTCTAAGAGCTAAGGATTAATTCAGTACTAGTACATACTGTATCACTGGTAAGAGAACCGGTACAAAATCAAAATGCAGTCTCTTGTCCGGGTAACATCTCTCAATGGGAACTACAGCACATAAGATACAGTCACCTCATGAGTCAGTCTCTGGATCGGGTTCCTCATCTCTGATGTCTGGTGCCATGGCCCTGAATTCGGTCGCAATTTTGTCCACTCGCTTTTTGGCCTCTTTGGGGTCTGTAAATTGAAAGGATTTTCCCCTGTAGGTAATCCGGAGCCTCGCCGGTGACAGAAGTGAGTGAACCATCCTTAAAGCCCTCAGCTGTTGCCTGAGTGGATCGAAAAGCTTCTTGCAACTGCTGGTCGCATAAGACCAGTCTGGGAACAGTCGGATATCAGCTGCTTCATATTGCAGTGGATGGTTAAGTCGGGCCCAATTCAACAGATGATCCTTCACCTCCATGCCAGTTGTTGCAATCAGGATGGTGCACGGAGTATCTGGATTCAGCTGGCGGGTCCTGAAGTTCACCCAGTAAGCTCTTTTTATGTCGGGAAAGTCGACTTTCACTTCTTCTGGAAGTGTTTCGGTTAGCCAGTGTCTCACAAAGGATAACAAGTTTTCTCCTTCTGTTCCTTCAGGCAAACCAACCAGCCTAATATTCATTGCTCGGGCTGAGTTCTCTAGCAACTCTAGGCGGGTTCGGAGATGAGAGTTTTCAGCTGTTAGCTGTGCCACTGCCGTTTGGGTTTTCATGGAGAAATCTTCAGTTTCTTTGGTGGTGGAGACAGCAGTGTCGATTTTTGTGTCCTGCATACCAAGACGGTCCAGTATATTTTCAACTTTTTTATTGATATCACTTACTGCCTGTAGAACCCTTTCCCAGGGTGGTGACTCTAAGGCTAAATTGGCCTGGCTCAGGCCTGGTTGCTGCTTGGTCAGTTGGGTAGGCAGCGTAGATTTAGAAGTCTGGCCTCCTGCTGTTCCCTTTGTGCATCCCATCTTCAAGTTTGGTATCGATCTGCTGTATATTCTCTATTGCTTAATATTCTGGTTCAATTTCCAGTATAAAATTTCAGTTTTTATAAGTTTTATAGACTAACAGTCACAATCAGCTGGAGCTAATGTTAAACACAACCTGTCTCGTGCTCGGCTGTCTAGCGCCCGGTCAATTTTTTATCTTTTTGAAGAAGTAGCTTTTCACTCTGTCCAACATTAATCCCCCTGCATACCAGAAGCACATCCAGGTTGGGACGGCGTGTCTGCCATGAGCACGGTCCCAAAGTATGATTTTTTCATACACAACATGTAGCTTCATATTGCGCCAGTCCCTTATGTTATTCTAAAATGTTCCATCTATGTGCGACTGCAAACTGGACACTGGGAGTACTGTAATTTATATTTGTAAGTCGCAGCTGAAATCCCATGCATGCGCACTAACGGCATGCTCTTACGCATGCGTGGGATCTTTGGTCATGCCTCTGGTGCACATGCGTGAGATTTCGGCTGCGACGTACGAATATGAATTACAGTGCTCGGTTTGCGGTCATACATAGATGGAACATTTTAGAATAACATAAGGGACCAGCGTAATATGAAGCTACATGTTGTGTATGAAAAAATTGTACTTCGGGGCTGTGCCAATGGCAGACGCATGGTCCTGACCTGGATATGCAGAGGGGATTAATGTTGGACCGAGTGAAAAGCTACTTCTTCAAAATGTTGAAAACCAGTAAAAGCCTTATGTTTTATATATATATATATATATATATATATATATATATATATATAGGCGTTCTGCAGTATATCTGTGATAGGTGTGTGTCAAGAGGTACACTGTTAAGCTTCGCATAAAATAGCGAAGGCAAAGGCAGCATTGCCCTTTAACTATACTGTATATGCCATCTTGATAGCCTGGGTTGTACCTGAAAATGGTCCCTCAGACCAGTGTACCTACCTGTTATCAAATAAATAAACAACACAGTTGGCAGGCAGGAAAATGACTTCCCTCTGAACTCATGTCAATGCTGTTCCTGCAGCACCCCAAATGTCTGATTATATCAGACCGAGTCTGGGTTTCCCAGATGGCAGCGTGGTACGCTGCTACTCTGACACTCAGCTGACCTTTATGAGCAGAGTTTAACATCTAAAAATAACTAGTTACAATTTTAAATGATCTATCTTGGCAACTGGAAAAGGGCTTTATTATTCAATGAGTTCTATAGCAGGGACGGGTGAACCACTTCAGATTCAGACCCCCAACCCCACTCCATTCCAGATGTGAATCTGCACTGGGCTGTTGAAGGGTTGCTTATTCTCTATCGTATAACAGGGTTTGGATTCAGATCCAAACCTATCCTCATCCCTCTTGCCACAAGACAGGCTGACTATGGCCTTGACATGCACGGCCAAATTTTTGGAGATCTAAGCTGGAATGCAAACAGTTTCACAGCTACACTGTGCATCCCCAATTTATGCAAAATGCTACATTTTTAATTCTGGTTAACAAAAATGTTATTGCTTACTGTAGTGGTTACTAAAGGATTACTATATCACCCTAAAGGAAAAGGCTATAATTGGGATATATACCAAAGAAAAATGGATCAAGAAAAATAAAGGTAAAAAGCAGAGAAAAGGATATTGTTATGGTATTAATCAATACTGTGAGGGAACAGAAAAAGAACATGTTATTCACTCTTGTGAATATGACATTTAGTGTCCTGAGACAGGCATCTCACCATAAGTGACTGGACTAAGGAACCCATTTTTTCTTTCTATAGCACTGTTTACAGGAAAATGCATTCTCCTTACCTTGTCTATGGTATCTTCGTCTGCTTCATGTTCTCTTAGCCAGTCAATCAGCTGTGGGTCTCCAGTATTTCTGGAAGAGGAGAGCAGGTGGCACACAGAAAGGGCAGGGATATCTAGATTAACAGCAAAAGAGGTTTTGGAAACCAGTTATCAGATACCGTACTTTTTGCTAATCTAAGACTGCATTAATATTGGTAAACATGACATGCCAACAGTACATTACTTGTCTCCTTATTATCCGTGCATTATAGACATTTAGCTATACAAGTAGTTATAATAAATTTGTTTCTTTTTTACTCTCTAATGTGCTCACCCATTTTTTCTTTCACACCCACAATGTATTAAATAGCTGGTATAGCATAGAAACATGCTACGCAAAACAGGAGGAAATGCTAACCATTTCCAGAAATGAGTAACAGTAGACTAACCATTTTTTCAGCGAGTCCATGGCACAGTCCACAAAATTAATAAAACTATATATGTATATATATACACACACACACACATTAAATTTTGCTAACCATTCTGTGCCAGTGCTATGCATTTTCATACGTGTAAAACTGCTAATCATTTTTTCATCTTATTTAATACCCTGTGTGACACTTGGACAGCTGGTTTGGATTAATCTATGCTTTTTGTAATATAAAAATGTGTTACTGAATATCTCTCATGAGAGATGCTGACAGCCTGTGGAATGACAACCCCCCCTTCAAGATTTTAGCTACAACGTGTTACCTGGAAGGCCAAGAGATAATTACAGGCTAGAAGAGACCTAAATTAAGTATCTCCTGTTTATCTAGCTTATTTGTGGCTTGCCAGCTGCTAACATGGGAAATCACAAACTTTTATAACGTTTAGAGGAAGAAGAGCAGGTTATGATGCCTTAGTGTGAAGTCATAAATGTTTCTTTGATGTCTGTGAAGAACAGGAAGACACTCTACATCAAAGGGTCGTGTGAGAAAATGAGTTGTACTGAAGTCACAGAATTTAATACTTTGATAAGACATCCTGTTTTGCATAGATATAGTTTTTTATATTCTGACAGGGAGGAGCTAGGTGATCTCATGCAAAGAGGTTGGCAAAGCTAGTTTTTAAACAGTATTCTGTTTTCCATTTACACACAAATGTTTGGACACTGAAAAAGCAACATCAGGCACTGTTAGAAGAATATACATTAGAATAGACAATTCTAAGAGTATTGTGGTAGGAGATTTAGTCTGCACTTTTAAACCTGTTTTTTTAAGTGATTTATATGTTTTGTGATATATGGTTCTGTATTTACATTTTACTTTTTTTTATCTATTTTTAAGTAAACCTCTACTTTAGAGACTACTTGGTGTGCCTTTGAAATTCTTTTTCTTGACAAGGGAAGCATACATGGTTAAAGTTGACAGTGTACAAAGCTTACTAGTTTTACCAAACTGGGAAAAGGTAAGAATTTTTCCTACGGTCTTCCATAGAGTTTTAAGGGTTCATTTTGTACCCTGGTTAGGTGCCCGTAGGAAAAAGATATCTGGCCCCCCCCCCCCGAAGATCGGAATTATGTGAGCCTGTACATTGGGTACGCTAACAAGAGGTTCATAATTTGAATCCCTTCAAGACTTGAGACCAAAGGTTGATTCGAACCCACAAAACAGACAGGAGGGTTACCCTGTTTCTGTTTCCTGTTCACAAGACTGTGCTTGGAGGTTGGCACTTTGGGAGCAGAGGGTCTGACCTGCTGAGTGGGTTAGTGACAGATTGGTTGGCAGCAATGCGATCATTTTGGTATTACAAGCTTTTATTGTTCAGTGTGTCACCTTGAGACCATCAGCTCACTTGCAAAGAAAGAAAAAGGCAGTGATTTATTTTTAAAAAGGAGACACAACTATATCACTTGGCGTACAGTCAAGTTCCTACCCGTTTTATTTTTTTTTCTAAAGTGCAAGCCAGAGTAACTGTAGTTAGGGAAGAAGATGGCTTCCAACTACAGCGGGCACACTATAGACTACTTAAAGCAGTTGTGCAGGGACAGAGGAGTCCTGTTCGAGGTGAAATCCAGCAAACAGAACCTCGTGGATGCCCTGATGGTAGCAGATACCCAGAGCACTGAGTCACAGGCAGTGACTGTAAGGGACCAAACCTTGAATGTGGCAGGGCTAGCAGCCAGTGCAGTGTCCAGATCTGGTGCGGATGACAGCAGGGCCACTGTCAGTGAAGGGCCACAGCAGCAGGGGAAGGTCATCAGTATCCTGGATCCAGAAGTACTCAGGCTGTAAACTGAGTTGCACAGAATGGAGCTGGAGTTCCAAAGGGAGAGGGACCATGAACAACGGAAGGCAGACCGTGAGAAGCGTGAGTGCCAGTGAGCTGCAGAGCAGAAGAGAGACCGTAAACAGCGGGAAGTGGACCGTGGGGAGTGTGAGCGCCAGAGGCAACATGAACTGGAGAATCTACGACTCCAACCACCAGTACCAGAGCAGGTAAGTGGCTTGGGTTTAACTGGGACTGCAGGACTGGGTTACAAATTGAATTCCAAATTGATAGCCAAATTTAAAGGGGGGGGGAGAGAGACATGGATGCCTTTTTAAATTCTTTTGAAAAAGTTTGTATTAAGGCTAAAATTCCTAGAGAGTCCTGGAGCTTCCAGCTATCCCCGCTACTTACCGGGAAAGCTCAGGATGCATTGGGTCAAATAGACAATGAGGACAGTGATGATTACAGCAAACTTAAAGCTGCACTATTAAAGAAATTTGAATTAACTGCTGAATCATACAGAGCTAAATTCCGTAAGCTCAGGAGAAGTCCTGACATGAGCTACAAGGAGCTAGCCACTAAACAACGTCAGTTTTTAAAACGTTGGTGGGAAGGAATTGAAGCAAACTCTGTTGATAAAACTGAAAATGTGATTTTGTTAGAACAGTTTTATTGGGCATGCCCAGCAGAGCTGAAAACCTGGCTGGAGGACCGAGATCCCAAAACAGTGCAAGCGGCTGCTGAACTCTCGGACCGCTATGCCAAGAGCAGATCTGCTCTGAAAGTGAATGCGGCAGGCGTGGCAGCGCAGAATGGGAAAAGTGCACCTTCAGGGCAGCTAAAACCCTCACTGCCTCCACTGAAACCAGTTAGCCCCAGGTTTCAGAGAAAAGATTTCTCTGAAAAGGTAAGTAAATGTTGGTTATGTAAAGAAACTGGGCATATTGCCAGACAATGTCCCAAAAGAATGAGCAATAATACACAGAATGGTACTAGAAAAGAAGTGGGTTATTTGTGTGTCCCTGGAAGCATGCCTGTGAACATGAGGGAACATATGCACCCAGTCATGGTGAATGGTGTACAGATGCAAGGGTTAAGTGACACAGGGGCATCCCTGACATTGGTAAAAGGGGATCTGGTACAGCCTGGTCAGCTTATACCCAATAAATTTGTCACTGTACAAAGGTTCACTGGTGAAGAGAAAACATTGCCACTGGCCAGTGTTCTCCTGGACTGGGGTGAAACAGGGGGAACTATGCAACAGGTGGCTGTAGCCAAAACATTAGCAGTGGATGTGATCCTGGGCAACAATCTCAAACAGGAGATGGTAAGTGCAGTTACCCGTAGAAAAGCGGCAAGGGAAATTGTAGTTCCCTGAACCCAAAGAAGCCATTGTGGAAACCACTGAGAGGCTAGTTCCCCAGCCTGTGTCTCCTGATATGGAGATTAATGAAAAGGGGGTAGAAATTTCCCCAGTAGCAAGTAACCACACAGCTACAGAGGGTTACTCCAAAGAGGGAAGGGTGAACCATTGTCAGAGGGTTGGGATTGATAGTGATCCTGAGTGCCCCGACGCTAGTGCTAGGGATCCTAGTTTAGCGGCTGAAGGGGACCTGTTCCATGCCTTGGGAATGTGTGAGGAGTTTGCAGCTGCTCAGAGAAGTAACCCTAGTCTAGAGAAACTGAGGGCTTGGGCAGACTCTGATGGGGCACAGGGAGGTGATGGCAGACGTAAGATTTATTGGGAAAATTGACTTGTGTATACTCAGGCGGTACAGACAGAGGGAGGGGTGCTAGGCAAGGAGCTTGTCATTCCCCAGGGGTATCGTGAGCAGTTGCTTAAGATTGCACATGATATTTCCTTGTCTGGTCATCTGGGAATCACACGCATGATGCAGCGGTTGGTCCAGAATTTCTACTGGCCTAACTTCACCCAGCAGGTGAAGGAGTATTGCAGGTCTTGTCACCGGTGCCATGAAATAGGGAAGGCGGGCAAGAAAACCCAAGCCACCCTGATTCCATTGCCCATAGTGGAGGAGCCATTCCAGAGGGTGGGAATGGATATTGTGAGGCCTTTAAATACCCCCAGCTCCTCAGGGAAGAGAGTCATCCTGACTGTGGTGGATTAGGACACCCAGTACCCAGAAGCAGTCGCCCTATCCTCACTGAGGACAGACAAAGTGGCAGATATCTTACTTGGGATTTTCTCCCATGTTGGGTTTCCACAGGAGGTTATCACTGATCGAGGGGGTTCCTTCATGTCAGATCTGATGAAATGTTTATGGGAGAAGTGTGGGGTGGTGCAGAGATGCACGACACCGTATCACCCACAAGCCAGTGGGCTTGTGGAAAGATTCAGTGGTACCCTGAAGTCCATGCTCTGGGCATTTGCTGAACAGCATGGGAGGGACTGGGAGAAATACCTTCCCCACCTGTTGTTTGCATACAGGGAGGTGCCCCAAGAGTAGACAGGATTTTCCCCCTTTAAACTCTTATATGAACGCCAGGTACGCGGGCCCCTAGACTTGATCCGGGAGGACTGGGAAGACAAGCACACCACCCAGGGAACTCCCATAGTGGATTTCATCCTTAAGTTTAGGGAAAGGCTGAAGCAGCTTATGGGGACAGCCCAGAGTAACCTGGCAGCTGCCCAATAGAAACAAAAAGTGTGGTACGACCGCAGAGACAGAGCTCGCTCATACATGGTGGATCAGGAAGTCATGGTCCTTATTCCGGTCCAGAAAGACAGGCTGCAGGCTGAGTGGGCAGGACCGTACAAAGTGGCAAGGAAGGTAAATGACGTGAACTATATTATAGAGTTACCTGACCGAAAACAGACAGAAAGGATGTACCATGTCAACATGATGAAGCCATATGCAAATAGGGCAGACATGGTGTTTGCAGTGTGTAGTCCTGGGGAGGGGACGGACGAAGAATACCCCCCTTCTGGACTTGCTGGAGGAAAGTAAGTGGGAGTCCTCTGTGGAAGCAGTAAAACTGTCTCCCCAGCTGGCCCCGGACCAGATCCAGAAAGTAAAGGAGGTTTTACCAGACTTTGCCCCATTGTTTAGCACCAAGCCAGGACTAACCCCCGTAGCAACTCACAATGTGGAGACAAGGACACAGATGCCCATACAGTGGACAGCATACCAGGTGTCAGAGGCTGTCCAAAAGGACATTAGGAGGGAAGTGGAGGAGATGTTGGATTTAGGGGTAATCCAGAGATCCCACAGCCCCTGGGCCTCACCTGTAGTCCTTGTGCCAAAGCCAGATGGCTCTACTCATTTCTATGTGGACTATCGTGGACTGAATGCAGTCATGAAGTCAGATGCCTACCCGATGCCCCAGACGTACGAACTCCTGGACAAGTTGGGAGGGGCGACCTACCTTACGGCCACTGACCTGACAAAGGGGTATTGGCAGGTAGAGTTGACAGACAGAGCTAGGGAGAGGTCGGCCTCCATCACTCCAAGAGACTTATTTGAATTTAAAGTAATGCCTTTCGGAATGAAGAACGCCCTGGCCACTTTCCAAAGGTTGGTGAACCAGGTGTTAAATGGTGTTGAGGAGTACACCATGGCGTACCTGGATGACATTGCCATCTTTAGTGCCAGCTGGGAGGAACACCTATCCCACCTTAGGGAAGTGCTGGGCAGGATACAGAGGGCCAGGCTCACTGTCAAAGCCAGGAAGTGCCAGGTGGCCATGGGAGAAGTGACATACCTCGGGCTTGTGGTAGGCCGAGGACAGCTCCATCCTAACCAAATAAAAATAGAGGTAATCCAGGTGTGGCCCAGACCAAACACACAGAAGCAGGTCAGGGGGTTTCTAGGGACAGCAGGGTACTACAGGAAATCTGTACCCAATTACAGTGCCCTGGCTGTTCCCCTATCTGACCTGACAAAGAAAAGGATGCCCAAGAAAATTACCTGGGGCCCAGCCTGTGAGGAAGCCTTTTCCAAATTAAAGGAGGCACTGTGCAGTGCTCCTGTTTTGACAAGTCCTGACTATAGCAAACCCTTTATAGTTCAGACTGACACCTCAGACATGGGTATTGGGGCAGTACTGAGTCAGACATCCAGCCAAGGGAGAGATCACCCAGTAGTGTACCTGAGTAGGAGGTTACTTCCCAGGCAGCAGGCATACTCTACTGTGGAAAAAGAATGTCTTGCCATAGTGTGGGCCCTAAAGAAGTTGGAACCATACTTATATGGGCAGCATTTTGTGGTGCAGACTGACCACAACCTCCTGGTTTGGCTGATGCAGATGGGGAAAAACAATGGTAGATTGCTAAGATGGAGTCTTGCTTTGCAAGGGTATGATATGACAATTCTACATAGGGCTGGAGCCAAAAATCAGAACTCCAATGGGCTGTCTCGTGTGTACGAGGAGTGAACTGATTTGGGAAGCTCATCCCATGCAGGGGATAGAGCCCTCAAGTTCAGTCTAGGTGGGGAGGATTGTGACACTTGGACAGCTGGTTCTAATTAATCTATGCTTTTTGTAATATAAAAATGTATTATTGAATGTCTCTCATGAGAGATGCTGACAGCATGTGGAATGACAACCCCCTCCCAGGTTTTAGCTACAATGTATAACCTGGAACGCCAAGAGATAATTACAGGCTAGAAGAGGCCTAAATTAAGCATATCCTGTTTATCTAGCTTATCTGTAGCTTGCCAGCTGCTAACATGGGAAATCATAAACTTTTATAACATTTAGAGGAAGAAGAGCAGGTTATGACGCCTTAGTGTGAAGTCATAAATGTTTCTGTGATGTCTGTGAAGAACAGGAAGACACTCTACATCAAAGGGTCATATGAGAAAATGAGTTGTGCTGAGGTCACAGAATTTAATACTTTGATAAGACATCCTGTTTTGCATAAATATATTTTTTATATGACAGGGAGGAGCTAGGTGACCTCATGCAAAGAGGTTGGCAAAGCCAGTTTTTAAACAGTATCCTGTTTTCCATTTACACACAAATGTTTGGACTCTGAAAAAGCAACATCAGGCACTGTTAGAAGAATATACCTTAGAAGAGACAATTCTAAGAGTACTGTGGTAGGAGAGTTAGTCTACACTTTTAAACCTGTTTTTTTTTAAGTGATTTATTTGTTTTGTGATATATGGTTCTGTATTTACATTTTACATTTTTTTAATCTATTTTTAAGTAAACCTCTACTTTAGAGACTACTTGGTGTGCCTTTGAAATTATTTTTCTTGACAAGGGCAGCATTCATGATTAAAGTTGACACTGTACAAAGCTTACTGGTTTTACCAAACTGGGAAAAGGTAAGAATTTTTCCTACGGTCTTCCATAGAGTTTTAAGGGTTCATTTTGTACGCCTGGTTAGGTGCCCATAGGCAAAAGATATCTGCCCCCCCCCGAACAGCAGAATTATCTGAGCCTGTACATTGGGTACGCTATGCTAACAAGAGGTTCACAATATGAATCCCTCCAAGACTTGAGACCAAAGGCTGATTTTAACCCACAAAAGAGACAGGAGGGTTACCCTGTTTCTGTTTCCTGTTCACAAGACTGCGCTCGGAGGTTGGCGCTGTGGGAGCAGAGGGCCTGACCTGCTGAGTGGGTTTTTGACACCCTCCACCCACATAACTCCTTGTCAAGCAAAGGCAGCAGCACTAAGCAGGTGGTATCTCTGTGAAAATCTTTGCAGCTTGTCATATGATAACTGTAACTATAACCAGGCGCGTGGATATAGCTCACTATCCTATGCTCTGGCAGATCCACTGGAACAGACTTTCCATCGGACGTCTTTAAGCTAAGCTGCTACCACCACATGTACAATATATCCCCCAACTCTGCCCTGTGATGTCAGGGCTTTCTTGCTACTGAAAGAATAGGTCACCTTCCTAGCAGTTCCTGCTTTGGGTATTGCACCATCTGCGAATCTTTTGTTTTAAAGTTTTTCAAAGTCTTTCATCTAGTTCTCAGCTTTTTCGACTTCCCTCATGATCAACAATGGAGCCACAGAAGCTGAGCTTCAACTTTTTACTACGGTGCTGGCAAAAGGTGTCGGTCACCAACCTGTACAAGATGTGCCTCTAACTGCCTGGGTGGGCAGCCTGACAAGGCTTGGTTCAGCATTTGCTTTTCGATGCTCTTGGTTGTTAGAAGACAGGAAACACCAGCTCACCCTCAGCCGGCCTTCTGAATAGGATCTGAAAACCTAGTCTAAAGGCTGCAACTAGGCCTCGGTGGCTGCCGGGTCTACAACCCAGTTGGCGGCCTTCGAGGAAGAAGCGACAGCCTCTGCAATGGGCATGTCCTCTGTCTCTGTGCTTCTCCTGGCCAAGTCCAGTATCAGAGGGCCATTCACAGGATTCCATGAGATGGGCATGGCCCTCCACACCTTGGGGGGAAAGCTCTGCCCACTTCACCAGGAAATACAAACGCCATCAGCTGTAGGACCGGAAGAGATCGAGGTCCTCCAGATTCCTCGATTCCCCCACCCATTGGACACTGGTTGAGACCCTCTTGGTTGAAGGGATGGGCAAGAGCTCCTTGGTACCCCCGCCAGGCCTGCAGACCTTGACTCTGGTTGAGCAGGCCATGGAAATTTTCCTCAAGCATGTTGACTGACTGCTGGAAGACATCGAGGATTCAATCTCCTAGACCTTGGTTCTCCCGGTCCTTGCACAAGAGGATATGATCTGGCTGGTGTCCCCAACTGAGTCATCTCGGGGGCAGCTTCCACCGGCAGTCAAGCCTTTGAAGCCTGTCTTGCTAAACGTAGTGAGGCATGTGATCTACCATGACCAGCCCGAAGGCTCTCCTACTGTCTAGACAACGGTCGCGGTCTAGGCTGCGGTCTAGATTGAGGTGAATCCCACTCTTGATCCTGCTCAACTGAGAGGCATTGCCATCGATGCTCCTCAATCTCCTCATACTTGGGTGAGGAGAGACAGCAGCGAAAGATATACCGGCATTACGAGGAGCTTCTTTGTAAATTGCAAGTCACTGCAGGGCAGGGTACAGCTCTACCCCTGGACCTTCAGTCACCTGGGAGTCACCAGTTATTCCCTCACTGGTCCATGCAACGCAGGTGCTTTCCACAACTGCTTCTTCACCCCAAGGGTGGAGCCACCACCACCGCAGCAGAAAATGGGTGCTCTGAGCAAGGAGTCCTGGTTGACAACTAGCTTGCCAGGCCAGTTTTCAGTGGAGATGACCCAATCTGAGGATTCTTGGGTGGTTCATGGTGAGAAATGGTCAAGGGCCATTTTTGTGGAGTCCTTGGATAACTCAGATCAATCATCTACTGCCTCCCTCCAGGACTCGTATCTTGAATGGGAGTCTGTTTATTTTTTTGGGGGGATCAGATCAGGTATACCATCATCCATTCTTTTCTGAAATTATATTCTTAGCTCAGCTTATTGTCAGGTATTGTGTGCCTGCCGTCATTATTTCATAAGACTTTATTTTATCTCCCCTTTTTCTTCTTTTTTTCTCCCGTTCCTTCTCTGTGTCAAATGGCTATGTAACAGAAGCTAGACAAAAAGAGGAGGAAAAAAAAATCAAAGAGGTAAGAAGATTCCACTACTGCAAATGCACATTCACTGAAAGGAGAGCTCACAAATCTTTCAATTTATTCAAAAAATGGATGCCATATTGCCTCAAAATTGTCCACAGTACATTCCATTTATAATATATTCTTTCCAATTTGGCTACGTCAATCATCATTGCTATCCACTCGTTAAACATTGGTGCTACTGCATTTTTTCACTTTTGCAGTATCAATTTTGTTGCCACCATCATAACTAATTGGATAAATAGAAATATATTTTTATCCATAATTTGTACTGGGCTTTTTATAAAGCCCAAAAGTATTCCTCCTGGGTCAAATGGAAAATTAATTCCCTAAATCTTAACAATTGAATCGATAATTTTCTTCCAAAATTAACTCAAATAGGGATATTCTATAAACACATGTTTTATTGTTCCAATGCTAGTGTGACATCTAGGGCAAAACTCTGATACAGGGGAACTGAATTTATGGAGTTTTACTGGGGTATAATATAATCTGTGTAACAGATTAAACTGTATTTGTTGGAATCTAATAGATTTTGACACAACAGTGGGGTATCTAATTATACTTACCCAGTCTATTGTCTCTATTGTTATACCCAATTCCTTTTCCCAGGATAATTTAAGTTTTGAGGTATCTGTTTGTAATTTGTTTTTATAAATGAATATAATTTCCCTATTTTTTTTTTCAGATTTTCTGGCTTCATAAAGAATTCTTCTAGTGGGGTTGCTGGTATATCTGCTTCCAAATTCCAATTCTTCTTAATATAGTTTCTTTAAATAAGGTATATAGTCTCTCTTACTAATACTGTGATTTCCAATAAGCAATTTGAATTTTGCTAATCTGCCATTTATATACAAATTCCCTATTTTGTGTATTCCTTCTTGATGCCAAGATTTCCAAATATGATTTGAGATTAATTTGACTAAAATGGATTAATCTGAATTGGCAGAAATGTTGATATTTTTGTTTCAGGACCTAATGTTTTATTAACATCTTGCCATGTTTTAATTGACTTTTTTAAAAATCTTGAAAACTTATCTTTCCTTATCAAATCCTACAATGGTATCCCAAATACTGCACTTAGAGATAAATATGATGTGCTCAGTTCCATATCTTTCCAGTGAATTGTTGAGTCAGTATTATGATATATGTCACGAAATCCTTCTAACTGAGCTGACATATAGTACCATCTAAAATCTGGTAAATCAGATTCAGCTTTTTCTTTTGCTGAGTACATCTTCTCAATGTTAAGCCTTGTTTTTTTATTTTGCCACATAAAAAAAATTGATTTTGTTTTCCAAAATCCAAGAAAAATTCTTTAGGTACAGCAATAGTAAGAGTCTGGAACAGAAACAGAATTTTAGGGAGAATATCCATTTTTATTATGTTCGCTCTACCCATTAACATTAAAGGTAAATGTATCCATCTAGACATATCATTTATGATATCCTTTATGAGTGGTATGTAATTTAATTCATATACTTTATTAATATTTTTTATTAACATGACACCTAGATATTCAAAGGAATCTTGTGGTTTAACAATGAAATTATAATCTGGTATTGTTGTTTCTCCAAGAAGCACAATTTCTGTTTTTTGCTATGTTTAGTTTATAACCTGAAACCTTTGAAAACACATCTATCAAGTGTAGCAGTTTTTCAATAGTTTCTTTAATATTAGACAGATATACAAGTATGTCATCTGCATATAGTGAAATAGAGTATTCTTTACCCACAATCTTATTCCTGAAATGTTATCTCGTATGTATTGAGCTAGTCGTTCTAAGTATAGTGTAAATAATATTGGGGACAGAGAGCAGCCTTGCCTTGTCCCCCCCCCCCATACAAACTAAATGTGTCTGATAGTCTAAAATGTGCATATATTTTTGTCCTTGGTTCAAGATAGATTGCTCCTATCCAGACAAGTAAATCTGGGCTCATTCCAGCCTTCAACAAAGTGGACATTAAAAATCCCAGTCCACCTGTTGAAGGCTTTCTCCGTGTCCAAAGTAATCAATGCTGTATTCATTTCCTTTATTAATTCCAATATATCCAGTATTTTTCTTACTGCATACGATAATTTTTTATCCTGTATGAATCCAACTTGCTCAGGTGCTATCAAAAATGGCATTATTTTATTTAAACGTGTTGCTAATATTTTAGTAAAAATTTTATAATTGCTGTTTAATGGCAAAATTGGTCTATATGATGAAGGGTCTTCTAAGTTTTTGTTCAGTTTTGGAATCAAAATTATATGGTCCTCATTAAAGGATTTTGGCATTTCTTGCTTTGTTTTTGTCATATTAAATATTTGTTTCAGTTTTGGGAATAAGATATCTTAATATTTCTTATACAAATTTATAGTAATTCCATCCAGCCCTGGGGACGAGTTTGGAAGCAATTTTATTATTGCTTTAGTTATTTCTTGTGATGTTATTTCCTGATCCAACATTTGTTTCTGGTCATCAGATATTTTGGAAAGTATAATCTTATCTAAAATGTTTTCCATCTGAGTTTTAGTAGACTTGGACTTATTTTCCGAAGAGTACAGTATCTGATAATATTCTTTTAATTCTCTATTTCATCTTGATCTATAATCATATTTCCATCCTTTTTTTTAATTTTAGTTATTATTTTGCTGGATTCTTCTGTCTTTGACTGGGAGTCGGTTGATGAGTTGACCACCAACCATGGGCCAGTGTCATTTGGGGCTTTAATCTGACTCATATTGGAGTCCATGAATGTCCCTCTGGAGCCTGTCCAGAAAAGGACCAAGTAACCTTTCACGGACATCTTAGACAAGCATGAATCTGTGGGGCTGCCTTTCTCATAGCGCAGGCCGACTGGGACTGGCCCTGGAGTTTTAGCAGCATTCTGCCCAGCACCTTCCACCATATGGTCTTCAAATAAACTCAGATAAACTCCTCTACAAGTTTAAAAGTTCCACTACAGTATATGTATCTGTTTCCAATATATGTTTCAACTATACACACCTTTGGTGTTGACTCTATGTATGTATTTATGCATTTCTGCCTCTGTACTTAGTACTGTATTCTGATATACTCTCTGTACCTGTCTTCATTTATGTATGACATGGAACCTTTGTAAATGAGTCCCTGACTCAAAGGGTTGTAATTCCTAGACTTCAATAAATAAAATAAATAAATAAAGTATGTGGTTCCTACTGGGTCCTTTCAGTGTTCTCAGGTCATCCTTCAGCCAAAGGATTGGCTTTTGACCTGGCCTTCCGCAAATCTGGAGGCCAAGGGGATGTAGACAAGCCTCTGAACAAGGAGTCCAGAAAGACTGAACATGCTGCTAAAAAGGTGTGTACGCTGTGGTGTCCTTGGGTCTCCATCAATGAGTTACTCTGTTATGATGGCCAACTTCGGACACTCCCTGTTGGGAGTCCTGGATGCAATCCTCCCTCACTTCCCTGTTGACCAGACGTTGCCAGTGAAGTTGGTCTGGGACCACGGTCAGTTGCTGACTAAACATGAATTCCAGATGGCCTCAGACATGGGCAACTTCTGTGCTTGTGCCATAGCAGCGGTCATGTCCAAGCACTGCAGGGCCTGGCTACGTCTGTCCACCTTTACTGCAGACACGCAGCCCAAGCTGGTCAATGTGCTTTCTTGGGTACCAACCTCTTTGGCCTTGGGGTGGAGGGACATCTTATGTGCATAAAGAAATTCAGCACCATCCTTGACTCTGTGGCATCATCCCAGAAGGATCAAAAACAAAAGCCTGAGAAGAAGGATTTTCAGTACCCGCCCTTTCAGCCACAGCCTCCTTGGCAACAGCCCCAGCAGGGGCAATCACAGGCCTGATGCCCGAAACCCAAGTTCAGTGGCCAGGGCCCCATGCGAGGTGGAGGCAGGGATGGTGGTGCCCCTTTGGCCACAGCAACTGGTGCCCCTGCAAAAGCTGCACAGTGACAGGTTGGGGGTGCCATCCCTTCACCCATCCAGTCCCTGTCTGAACTACCTGTTGGGGGGTGGTCATGCCACTCCTTGCCACAGTGGTCCACTATCACAATGGACAAGTGAATGATGGGCAGAGGGCCGCTTCTGGACTTCGAGGCTCTCCTAACTTATTGACTCCATGCTCCTCAGAAGTCCAGGTTGTCGCAAGACCAGCTGTCTGCCCTATGGGAGGATACTGCTCAGCTCCTCATGAAAGGAGCCATAGCCCATGTCCCAGACACCCTGGCCAGTCAGGGCTATGAGTCCAAGTACTTTCTGGTTCTGAAACAGATGGAGGGAAGGTGCCCCATACTGCCCCTCCCTTGGTCTTTCTCCTTTCTCAAGACTTAATAGTCTCGAGAAAGTGCAAGAGCACGAAAATGTTCGACATGAGACTTCCGTGTTTGGGGAGGGGGCCACCACTGTGGGACTACTAGCTCGTTTGTTTCGCTTGCTTTTAACAAATATTATATTCTTGGAATCCAGCTGATTTATTACAACAAGCATCATCGTGACTGAATGGAGTGCATATGCCGACTACTGGTTGTGAATACTTATGACAGTATTATGAGGCTTTTTTGCATGAGTTTCGATGCTATTATTATGCATATCCATATATTACAAAGGTTGATCATACTTATGACAGGAATCAGGTGAAGGAATGGAGTCCACTAGACTATTAGGGAAGATGATCAGACAGCCATTGGCTGTGGAGATGCCAAATGCTTTTTTGTTTGTTTGTCCATCTGCTTTTAAGCAGCTGTGTAAAAAAAGGAGACTTCTTGTCTGTGACACAAATGTTGTGCTCCCCAGCGGGGCTGTGTCCGAACAACAGATAATGTCACCATAGTGTTTGTAGTCAAACAAATTGCACAACACTCGCAGGTATTCACAAAATTGCTTTACTATATTACAGTAAAAAATATGGAAAAGATTATTTAACAACATCAGTGGAAGATCACTTGTATTAACCAGCTGACATCTCGTAGTAGGGTCTCGCAATGGGAAAGAGAAACTCCACTGGTGAGAAGGTTCCTATGATAAAACCCTAGCCACGTATTATTTTAAAAAATCTTTGAGACACTTCATTACTTTCATGGGACATTTTGGAACTTTTATACCCTGGTGCCAGAAAACAGCTGGAGACCTGTTGTTAAAATTATACGAAACATAAGCTGAACTGACTCAAACTAAGAGAAGCAGATGAGGAGAGTAGAAGAATATTTTAGTCCCAGTTTGATTTGCTTCTGCTTTCTGAGTTAAATAATTTGTTTCCCAACCTTCACATTTAAAGTATATTAGATGCACGTGCACAATATCAGCAGCATCGTTCGATGTGAGTAGCCGTGGCACCACATGCTAACAGGGTAGAAGGCAGCAGGAGTGGGGACAGGAAAGGGCAGCAGTATAAGCTGTAGACAGTAAGGGGACAGTGTCAGTGGCGTTGCCCACCGGGCAGATCAGAAGGATTGCTGTAGCTGGCAAAATGTTAAAAATAATTTCCCAGCACTACATGCCAGTGGGGGTGCATCTGAGACTCGGCAGAAGTTTTAGGCAAAAAGAGGCTCTGGCTACAGATGTCCAGTAGGTTTCAGACTCCGTTTGGAGGTGTGGTGGGGGCAGAGGGGTCCAACACTAGTCTGCAATACCACCATTTAAATTAAAATACTATCAGGTACAAGAAGATTGTAGAAAATCCCAGTCCTAAAATGCATCTGACCCACTGATCTAAATATTAACATTCTGAGTTTCTGCAGAGGTGTAAGCAACTCTTTAGCATTCTTGTTTCTGCAATGAGACAGACCACGTCATCAGCGTGTTGGCTGCTCTACGAAAGACTGCATTCTTCTTTTAGTTTTACCTATTTTCTGTGACTTCAGCTTCAGTCTTTTAAGCTCTTGGTTCTTCTCTTCAATAGCTTGCCGCAGGAGTGCTTGGTACTCTCTCTCCTTTTGCACCAATTCCTCCAATAACCTATGCAACAACAGCAACAATCTGTACTCCACGTTTTCAAAAAGTGTACATTTCATTTTGCCAATATCAGTGTTTGAAAATGCACAGTATCAAGTGCTAAAGTCAATGAGGACTACAAGCCACAGAAACTAAATTCGATATTTACAGTCAACCACGGACTATCCTGTTCATGCTATGTTGCCTATTATATATTGGTGTTACAACTTGCAAAAATATGCATCAGTGATGTCCCAATTGTGAAAATAACATATCTAAACACACAAAAAAGAGGCATGGCCCCCATTATGAAATACTACTAGCATCTTCAGATTCCTTGTTCCATTACCTGTTTTTCAATTTAAACTTTAGAGTTACAAATATGACAATATCAATATAGTAAAATATACTGTATCAATATACTACAATTGCCCCTTCACAACTGCAGTAAAATGCACCATTGTTTTAATTACATTATCAATATATTAAAAATGTTCTATATCAATGTTAACATATTAAAGATATGGGAGATTATATTGTATTGTAAATATATAAAAGTTGCGTACTTACTGTAACTGGTGATCTTTCAGAATATCTTCTCCATTGCATACCACTAATGGATTTGGCCAGAGGCACTAGGATCCTGTGGGAGCAAATCTTTGGCCTGGGGCCGTGACGGACACTGGCTGTGGTGCCTGCATGCCCCCACATGGTGCCATGCACTTGACAACAACAGTTGCTGGCTCCCTCACCTACCTCAGTTATTTTTTTCCATCCTGTTTATGCCCCCTTCAGTCTGGCACCTAAACCTCCACTTCCACATACCAGAGAAGCCTTAGCAGAGCCACAACACAGCCGTGGATACCCCCAGGTGTGGTCTGAGAGAGAGGGTCCTCCCTGCAACATGTAAGTATTTTTGGCCCATCCTGAGATGTGCTGGTTGAGGGTGAAGGTTGGAGTTACTGGAGTTTGCCAGGCCTCCAGTTTCAGGGCCCTATTCTTGGTTTCCTCCTCCTCCTCCTGAGGTAGTGTGGTGGGAGGCTTCATGACGTTTGTGTGCATGCAAGCATGCTTGCGTGTCAATGCCCTGCAGCTAGGCACTACCCACCTGTGGTCACCCCGGTAGCAGTACTGCAGTGGATGAGGTATCACAACCTCTCTAGAGAAGGAGAGTACCCTCTGGGACGCTTGATCCTGCTCCTCTCAGCTGGCTCCTGGTAAGCCAAGATTGCTCCCAAACCCAGGTTGTCGGTGTTGTGGCAGTAGCCCTACCACTGCTCTGACGGGATGGCCCCAAACCTACCTCACTTCTGTTCACCAGGAAAAAAGCAGAAAGTGGATAAAACAGAAGCTGGGGCTTGTAATAAGCTAGCACAAAGAGGAAGATAAATGGATAAAGGAAAAACAAACAAATAAAACCTGGCTACCAACCTAAAAGAGAGAAAAGAAGGGCACACACGTAAGGTGGCACAGAGAGAAAGGCAGTCTGGGACACTGAGCAAGAACCTCAAAAAATCTCGCCCATCACCAGTAGAAACAGCTAGGTTGGTTAAGGGTAGTCAAGAGAATACAGCAGCCCTGCACGCACATGAGCTGTGGCTAACAGACAAAGGTGACAACTAAGAGTGAGACCCCCTTGCAAACACGCACAGAGAAGTGCCAGACACAATAAGGAAAAGGCAACCACTGGGAACTGCACCAGTTCTCATACAACCAGAATAATAGGACTTTTTGGGGCAGAACAAAGGCTACTGATGCATGTGGCACTGCAGAAACACAATATGATGGCAGATAAGGACCGTTTGACCCATCCAGTCTGCCATTTCTCCCTCCCTTCAATACTGCGGAAGACCCTACTTGATATATGTATATATATATATATATATATATATATATATATATCCTCCCTGCCTCTCTCTCTCTCCTTTTACTTTCCACTAAGATTCCCTTATGCCTAGCCCACGAATTAGTGAACCCTATTATTGTTTTCACCCCCACCACCAGAAGGCTGTTCCAGGATTTCACTACTCTTTCTGTGAAGAAATACTTTCTCACATCTCTCCTGAACCTACCCCCTCCAGCTTCACTGCATGACCCCTTGTTCCTGAGCACCACCTTTACTGAAAAAATACCTTCTCTTCTGTACCTTATTTACTCCAGTGAGGTATTTAAAGGTCTCTATCTTACACCCCCCAACTCTCTTCCAGGGTGTACATAATTAGGTCCTTTAGACTTTCCTTGTAGGGCTTTTGATGTAGATCCTGCACCATTTTAGTTGCCCTCTTCTGGACTGCCTCTACTCTGTCTATGTCCTTCCAGAGATGAGGTCTCCAGAGCTGGACACAGTACTCTAGATGGGGTCTACCAGTGATCTATACAGAGGTAAAACCACCTCCCTTTTTCTGCTGGTGATATCCCTCCCTATGCACCCCAGCATCCCAATAACCCTCCCGATTGCCTTGACGCATTGCTTGGCCACCTTTAGGTCATCTGATACGATTACCCCTGGCTCTTTCCTGCTTGGTGGTTGTCGGTACCACTCCATCCATTCTGTACTCTGCCCCTGGGTTTCTGTGTGCCACGTGCTTTATTTTGCACTTTTCCACTTTGAAACCCAGCTGCCATACCCTTGACCACTCCTTGAGTTTTCGAACCACAGGGCTACTAGATTCCAAGTAGGGTTGCTCAAGTAATACATTTTAAAAATGGATAGATATAATAATGGGTGATTTTTAGGATATTAGGATACTGGTCCTCCAAATCTGATATCCAAAACCCCTTCCCTTGAATGTCAAATCGGATTATCCAATGTCTGATGTCCTAAAATCCAAAATAGTCTTCCTTTTAATAAAAACAAAATCTCACCACCACATGCACTGAACAATGAGTCTCCCCCCACCCTGGCACAAACTATGAGTCTCAGCCCTGGACTGCTTAGTAATTCACACCCCCTACCCAACACACCCTCTAGCTCCCATTTCTCTCCTCCCCCATGGCACCCAAGTATCTCTGTATTACCACCAAACAGGTCCTCCTTATAATAAAAATCCTGCCCCCCACCCACACTAAAGGATGAACCTCCCCACCCTGGCACAACACAGTCGCTCCTGGCCCTGTTGTTCATGAAATCACCCTCCTCATCCAACACACCCACTAGTTCCTACTCTCCCCCCCTCCGGCACCCAAACACCTTATAAATTAGAAGAACTGGGTCTCACAGTGAAGCAGTTTGCACTTATCTTTAATCTAGTATGAGTCTGAGAAGCACATATTTATGACTGAATGATGATGACTCCCTTATAGTAACACCTGATTAGCCACTTGTTAACCACTCAGGTGTTGCTATTAGGGACCAGACAGGCAGGAGATGACACCCCCAACTCATCACTGGGCCAATTTGGAGGGGGCACTGACTGCTGGGGCCAGAGCGGCACCACTCCCCCTACCCAAGCCTCTTTTCGGCCCCTGGCCAAGGATCTTGACCTTGGGATGCCAGGCGTGGTACTGCCCCTGCAGAGGCTGCTGTGGCTGAAAGGACTGAAATTGAAAGGGCTTCTTTTTAGATTTCTGGCCTTTAGGATCCTTTTGGGATGAAGCCACTGAGTCCAGGGTGACACTGGACTTCTCATGCCCAATGAGATGTTCTTCCACTCCTGGCCCAAAGAGGTCAGTGCCCATGAAGGGAACATCAACCAGCTTATGCCAAGTGTCAGGAGTAAACGTGGACAGCCTCAGCCAGGCACTGTGATACATTGTGACAGCTGCTACCATAGCATGGGCACAAGAGTCACCCATGTCCAAGGCCATTTGGAGCTGGTGTTTAGCCAGTGCTTGACCTGGTCTCTGATTAACTTCACCAGCAGCTGCCTGTCTGCAGGAAAGTGAGAGGGAGGACATTTTCCAGAACTCCCACCAGGGTGTAACCAAAGTGGGTCACCATCATGGTGTAGCATGCATGGTGGAGACTAAGACAGAAAACAGCACAGACTTCCTTGACTGCATGGTCACACTTCCTAGACTGTTGGGGGGAAGGCGTCCACATCCCCTAGACCCCTGGACTTCCAAAAGTCAGAGTCCACAACCAGACCCTCAACTGAAGGATGGTCTGAGAACCCCCAAGAAGGGCTGCGTAAGCAGCGCATACTTGCAATCCATACAGGTGGAGAGTGCCAGGCAGGATTCCGGATGCTGCCAGAGTTCCAGGGCTGGTCCCAAAGTGGCCTCAGCCATAGGAAAGGCAACCCCCTGGAAATTGTCCTTTTCCAGCATATTAGTAAAGGTGTATTGTACTTAGCCCATTTCTGGGCTGGCTCCAAAGGCATATCTATGGACGCTGACATCAGATGGAGAAAAGCCCCAAATGACACCGGCCCATGGTGGCAGTCATTTTCTAGCCTGAAGCCTGGTCCAAGGTATGCATCCTTGATGACAGCATGGACAATCTGTCAGAGTCATCCGTGGACTCCTCAAAAATGGTCCATGACCATTTGCTGCTGTGGACTACCTGAGTGTCTTCCAACTGGGTGAGTTCCACTGACAGCCAACCTAGCAAGCTGGCTACGGCACAGCAGTCATTGGCTGGAGCTCCCACCAAAGGCTGAAGTGGAGATGCTCCACCCGTAACGGTGGAGAGAAAGATGACGGAGACATCTGTTGAGGGTGGAACAGCATGGGCATGACTGGTGCCTACCAGTCGACCAAAGGTGTTGGGGGTAGAGTGCTACCCTGCCCCGCAGTGGTGCACTGCTGCCAGAGGAGTTCTTCGTAGCACTGCCCCATCCTGTGGTGGAGCCTCTCCTCATCTGCAGAGGTCAAGGAACATCGAAGGCGGTGCCTCCTGGTTGAGCAGGATCAAGAATGTGAGTGGTGCCTTGAACACAACCTCAGCCATAGACCCAAGGGCTGACCCAGAGGAGAAGTCACCAGGGGATCAGAACAGACCACATGTCGAGGTGCATGTACAAGCACTGGTTTCAGTAGCATGACCACCGGTAGAGGCTCATCCTGAGTGTAACTGCCCAGGGGCACCAACTGGGTGAGGACCCGGACAACCGGGGTCTTGGAGATTGACTCCTCGTTGATCCTTTCCAATAACTTGTCAATGGGATCTGCCAGTATGGAGATTGACAAGCCTGATGGGAGCACTGTGGGGCTGTTGACCAAACCCTCGCCCACACTGAACTCGACTGGAGTTGAGCTCTCAACGTGTATCAAGTGGTTGGGAAAATCAGGGGAGCAAGAGGACCTTGATCGCTCCTAATCCATGACTGGCACCGATGGTGCTTGTGCTTCATACTGTGGTGGACAGGGCTCTCTCCACAGGCCTGGAGGGCCTGAAACACTTCCTAAAACTCTTTGGTGAATGATCCTCTGATGCTGGCCCCTAGAAGCAGTGCTGAGGCTGATGAGGTGGCCGCTGCAAAAGCCACCACAAATTCTTCCATGGCTGCAAGCTGACCTCTGATCTAAATGCAGCAGAGGCCAACATGCAACCTTTCAGTGGGGGCTTCAGTTCCCTGACGGCCAACAGAGATGAAGCTGGGCCACACGATCCTCTAGAGAAGAAAGAAGCATTGTCTGACACAGGTCATAGCCAGCTATGTTGTGTGCAGCCCCTAGGCAGTAGAGGCAGGACTTGTATGGGTCCATATTTGACATCTGCCAGAATGAGACAGAGAACCTGAAGCCACGAACAGGCTTCACTTTCTCAGAGTCTATCTTCCGTCGACAAGGCAGTTGGAGCAAAGGAGAGAAGAAGAAGATGAGGAATAAGAGTAATTGTTTTATTAATATATCAGGAAACTAGCCAGTGGAGCACTTGGTAGCCTACAATACTGCAGAGCTACAAAGAAGGAGACCAGACACTTCCAGCAGAAAGGAAGATCTGATGTCACAGGGCACAGCCAATGGATACACCATCCAGGTAGTGGGAGGAGCTTAGCTTGCAGACATTCCAATGAATCAGTACTTCTGGAGTAACTGCCTATGTTTGGATAGTGAACCATATCCATGCCCTTAGAATGGCAGACGCCGAGATGGAGCTGGCTACTCCCACTAGGCCGAATTTAGATGCGATAAGCACAGATCAACAGACAGGGCTACTATCACTTGGAAGTAGAACTGGGTAACAACCAGTGGGTGCAAGATACATTTAGCAGCTAATAGGGATATCCCAAAGCAGTGGGGACATACCTCAGTCAGGAGGAGAGAAAGATATTTTTTTTTCTCTTTTGTAGTTTGTTTTTTATTTCTAAATTCTACCAGGGAGGAAACAAGAAAAAGAGAGAGTGACAGAAGTGCAAACATCATGCTACAGGGTGAGCTACTCAGAGGCCTTGGCTCCAGAGAGACAGAGAGAGACAGACGAGAGGACAGTGGGCAGGTACAGTTGTGGAAGAGCATACCAAAAGGTGGGGGTCAGAACTGTATAAACACCTTAGCCCAGGGTGCTGGGAAAACAACTGCTTTCTAGAATAGACTTCGTTCAACCTACCTAGTTTTTTATAATCTTGTATAATCCGCACGTTTTGATGAATAATCCATGCTTTATTAATAGAAATGCATGGGTTATTCATGATAATCAAAACAGAACAGGATCAGGAATTGTAGCCTTTGAAGAGGTTTGAGGAGAGAGACAAGAAGCCAAAAATAAGCGCAACTCATACAACAGTAAAACAAAATATTCCACAGAATTTTTCCAAAAGGTTGAATTTTGTTTGTCTGGATTTTCAGTGCATGTTGAGTACCACCAAAAGGTTTAAAAGCAGCCTCCCTGCTGTCATTGGAGAAATCCCACTTTATTTTAATGCTGCTCCACTGATTGAAATGTGGGGGGTCAAAATTAATTGTCTTACCCTTCAACTCGAAAAGTGATGGGTCTCCCTGACCACCGCCTATGGGCAGGTATGGTACTCAGTGGAGAAGATACTCTAGAAGATCACCAACTACGTTAATTCTGTAACGTTTATATCTTCCTAGAATCAGTCTTCTACAAATAATCCCACTAATGGGTCTGAGCACCAAACTTCCCTACTTAATGAGGGAGGAGCTGGCTCACCCTGAGGGTACAGAACACCCTCAGCTATCTGAGTGCAGGAGAACACATGAGGGAGAGGGTTCCTGCTGGTCTGGTGAGACCTGTGGCTAAACAGGTATAGGTGGGTGCTGCAGTGGCACAGAAGCACCAGGGCACCCAGAAAGTTACCACCTGTCACAAAGGGAGAAGAAGTGAGCACCCTGGAAATTTGAGTTTAGCACCTTATATCGGTCCAATGGTGCCACTTTTTAAAACCATGCTGTCTGTCTGATACAGACCGAAGTTCCTACCAACCTAAAAGCCATCTCATTGGCACCATAGGATGCCCTTGATTAGTGCCATGCTACTTCTTCGCCATGGACAGAAAGGTCGATAGCCTGCCTAGCTCATCTTGAGGCATAGCAACTAAAATACTGTGAAGCTGCAACCATAGGTGGCGACTGAAGGCTGCCATATTTATTTTATTTGTTATTTATTTGTTTTAAATCATGGGAAAAAAACATTATTGAGCTAAAGCTCTTTACATAGGTTCCACGTCAGGTGAGTTACAAACATCTGTAGGAGTAACAGATGGTAAACAACAGCTTACAGTGTTAAAGGGAATAAAACAGTCATACAACAACAGTACAATTTCCATAGGCATTTGGTATAACAAATGAACAGAGTTAGAGGCAGGAAATACAAAGGGGATAACGCAGGGGAATTGGAACTAGACAAAAACAGGGGACGGGATCAGTCTAGTAGGCCTAGTCAGACACCGGAGGTGTAGGATGCAACAGATGAAGGGAGCAGGATTAGGGTAGGAGGGACAAGGGAAGTAAGTCAGCCAGAGGGCTTGTCAACACTGTGGGGGGGGAGGAGAGATGGAAGTAGTGGAAGGGGGTACAGAGAGGGGAGACAGGAATTAAGTACTGTAGACAGACATATGTGCCTAGTGTGCTGACATGCACATGGAGTGCGCCGAGGTGAAAACTTTCCTACCCAAAGCATCTTGGTGAGCAGAGTCTGCATTGGGAAGTCATTTGTGCTGAAGGCTCTGCATCCCAGATAGGGTCTGCAGTACCTGAAGCCCTAAGGCAGTCTGAGGTGCATCTCCTACAGACCTTTTGGGTGCCTGATACAGCACATGGAGGTCCCTGGGGAAGCAGGCGTGGCAACATTATGCCTCCATAAGATCCTGGATGCCTCTCCATTGTTCAGGGCAATGGATGAACAACAACAGTGTCAGAGCTGGGTACTCACAGGAGTTCAAATAGCAGGGCAACCAGATTGCTACTTGTGTAGACCTGCAGGTCTACTGCCTGCAACATCTCCACCCAGAATCACTGGTACAGAACATACTCAGCAGATCAGGCCAGGTAGAGGGTGGATTCATTATCCTCTGAGGAGGCTGTCGATGGAGAGAAGGCATAGGCCCCAGGTAAGATTGTTGCTGGGGATGGGCCCTGTTCTGGTTCCTGTCTGCCTCCCAGTACCACTGATCCATAGCACCGACACAGGCCTGGTGTTGGTCACATGTCAGCAGCAGGCGTAGAATGAGGGCATTTTTTTAAATATACACAGAGGCTCCTCTTAGGACAGCTGAGACTCCTGGCCTTTGGCCCAGGCTGTAGAACTCTGGCAGCACCCTTGCCTCAAGGGAGGGTCAAGCAGAGTCAGCCGATCGTGACACACCTACATCCAAGGACTGACCAGACCGGTACACAAAGGGGAGTGAAGGCTCCAGGTGATGATACCTAAGCCTAACAGATCCCATGAGGAGACCTTGGTCCTCACTAGGACTGATGTCAGGGTGTGGCTCCAGAGAAAAAACAGGTCCAGGGTCATTGCCCAGCTCTGTGCTGCCTCCAGCACTGAACTCAGAGCTGATGTAATCCTCCGGGACCGGAGTACACTCAATGCTATGTCCCTTGACATTGTCTTCACCACCTTGCTCGATGTCAGCATCAAGCCCAGCTCCATTCCTCTCCTCAGTCCTGTTGGTGGCACCAAGGTTGCGTACAGACGCCAGGCCAAAATTTCTGTAGCAGCTGAGCTCAGTGCCTGGCCCAGACTCACCACGACCAGAACCAGAGCTGCCACCAGAGTTGGAGCCATCCCCTTTCTTGGTGTCGCTAGTGACACCGCAGTTAGGAACAGGCCCTAAGTTGGCTCTGGCACTGACACTGGCCTTGGTGCCAGGCCCTCAACCGACCTCACAAACAGTGTTGAGGGAAGCTCGGTGCCATCAGAGTCATCACCATGAAGGGTGACAATAGCACAAGTGGCCCCAGAGGACTGCGTTGAGGGGTCCACCAGTGTGCAACTGAAAATAGCTGTGGCTTCATAACTGGGGACGTGCATCACCAGCATTAAAAAGACTGTGGAGAGTTCTTAGGTAACTGTCCAAAAGGAGTAAACTGTCCACCAGATCCAACCAACAGGACCTCTAACACCTCGGCAGAGTGAGATTGAGGACCATGTACTTGTGTGAACCCAGAGGGCCCAACTACCTGCCTTGGATTTCCTTAGTGCATTGCCCAACTCTGAAGGTCGGGGTTGGCTGACTGCACTTCAGCATGCGGTTTTCTAATTTGCAGTCATCCACGGAGAAGCAGACCTTACAGGAATCCATGTTGTGAGACAGCATAATTCAGGTGAAGCACAGAAGAAGCCAGTGTTAAGAAGCCAGTTGGTTCCCACAAGGACACCGACGCATAATGGGTGGCTTCTTCCCGCAGCCCCCTTGCTTTTCGACTTTGACAGCCAAGAAAAAACAACAAAGAAAGAAAGAACAGGTTGGGCGAGAAGAACGTCGATGACAAACTTAAAATGTTGAACTGAGGCACTGACTCGCATGGTACGCACTTGACTAGTGGAAGAACAGAACTGAGGTAGGTGAGTGAGCTGGCGATGGTTACTGTCAGGCACGTGGCACCACATGGGGCATGCAGTTGTAGCAAGTAGCCAGTGTTGGCCCCCTGGTCAAAGATTTGCTCCTTTGGGGTTCTAGTGTCTCCGGGCCAGACCCATTAGTGGGTCTCAATAGACTGATTCTGGGAAGCTGTACTTTTAATATTCCATAAAAATTCTTTATATTGATATTCTATAGATTTTCTTATCTCAATACTGTAAACATGTACGGTATATTGATAATGTGTAATACGAAGTAACATTTTTTAAAAATAAAAACAATCTAATACTATGTTAACCTAATAGCTGAGTTACATCAAATTGTTTTAGAAGCTTCTTTTAATTTTATAACTATATTTCATTGTAAAGGCCACAATCTTATCTTCACATCAGTGCAGTCTAACTTTATTTTACTTACTTAATGTGTGACCTTAAACAAGTCACAACCTCCCTGTATGTAACCTTCTCTCACTTTCTCTGTTCTTTTTTCCCCCCCGATTCTATTTATTTCCCCAGGTTCTCTGATAGGGACCTCCTTCAGCAGTCACTAGAGTCACCTACCGATACGTAGCAACTCCTCCATGTCTATTCTTCCTGGGAGCCACCTGACCCCTTAAAGGAAAACTACACCCAAAACTTGAAAAAATATATGTTGTGCAGAGTGTTTTAATTTGTATGTGAAGTTCTAGTGTTTCCTTCCCTCTGACTGGTATTAGGAGTTTTTCCCAAATTAGCTTGCTAGCTTTATGCTAGTTTTACGACCCCTGGGGATCTTCATACCTAATAGTGTAATTGTATTTCTTGTTCCCACAGTGCATCTTGTCTCACGTGACTGTGATGTAAGAGAGACCCAACATTCAGCACACACATGCCAAACAAACTAAATATCTTGGAAGCTTTACAAGCTGCACAAAAATTAACAGCAGCAAAGTTTTTCAGGACAGTAAGACCTTTAGGAAGAGGGTGGTCATCAAGCTGAAGTCTACAGATTTTAAAATATAGCCATCTCTATTATTGTGAACTGATTGTAATGCAATGCTTTCTGCTGGATTTATGGGCTCTGCTACATCACCATTACATGAAACAAGGTGCATTGTAGGACAAAGAAATGCAATAAACCTATTTGATATGGAGATCTCCAGGGGTCGTAAAACTACCCTAAAGGTAGCAGGCAAATTTAGGGAAAAACTCCTAATACCAGTCAGAGGGAAGAAAACACTAGAGCTTCACATACAAATTAAAACATTCTGCACAGCATATATTTTTTCAAGTTTTGGGTGTAATTTTCCTTTAACAATGCTGTGCTGACTTAACCCCCATGCGGGGGTCTGCCTTACAGTGCCTTGGTAGGCTCTTCTCATTGAATCCAACTGTCCATAGCAGAGGTGCTTGAAGTCATCCCTGAAGGCGGACAGGAGAGGGCCCAAGGTGGATGTGTGCATGTGGGGGTGTAGTGTGGCAGGTGGAACAGGACCTGTCCAATCAGCAGCCAGATTTTTCCACACATAGAGTCTCTTTGCAAAAAGATGCATCATCCTATGGTGCCAGCCCACCTGACACATCAGTGGTGTGCACTCTTCCCCCTCCCACGTACGTTGCAGGCTCCAAGCTGTGCCGCCTGTGGTCCCCCAGCTGACTGTACAGCAGCAGGCCAGAAGTCCCTCACTTCCAAGAAAAGGAGACCATCCTCTGGGATGCTCCAAACTTCTCCTGCCAGCCCTCCACTGATATGGGACCAGGGCACAAACCCGGATCACCAGCGTCACAAGCAGGAACACTGCTACTACACTAACAGACCAGCTCTCTTTCTCTGTCCTTAACCTTTCTTACCCTCACTCAGCCTGCCTGTGCTAAAATGGTACTGTCAGCTATTCATGGTTTGTAAAGTACATTGTGATACACTGTGTATAAAATAACCTATTTATAACCAAATTATAAAACAGGTAAAAGAAACCAAGGCCTATGACTGGTCTGAAGTGATTACATGACGGTGCGTTATTCCACCACAACAGCACAGCAAATACTTGGCATTCTGAACCTCATTACTCAGTATTTTAAATAAAAATCAGAGAAGCCATTTAATAATCCTAATAAGTCTCTCCATGGTGTATATAATTGTGAGATAATGGCACTTACTTAGGTGCGTAACGCACTCGGTGTTGCCTTGTGCCTCATTTCCCGAGGTGTGCCATTATCCCACAACAACACACACACCCTGTCATGCATTATTGCCCAATTCCTTTCTATTCTGAAAGTCCTAGTGAAGAATATTACTATAGTAACTTGAGTCCCAAATACTATACACAAATTAGTCTATGAATTCTGTGGTTATTTATTCAACATTTTCCCATGAATAGCCAAGTGATAAAAGCATATCCAAGTCAGCCACCAGGTTCACTAGCGGATGGGGACATATGTCTTTATGATTTACCTGTTTGTTTCTAGTTTCAGCCTCCCCAGCTGCACGTTTAGAGACCTCTGAATATTCTGGGAGTCGTGGGACATTGTGGAACTGAGAGTGCTCACACCCGAGGTCACTACAGCATCCTCAGTCATGGCACTGGGCCTCTGGATGGTTCCTTCCTGAGGCTGTTTATGGGCATCCTCTTCATCTTCAACATCATCTTGATCAGCGTGATCACTCCCAGAAGCAAGACTGAAGTGTGGTCTTAGTTCTGATGAACATAAAAAACAAAGCTGATATCCTGTAGTTGTCATGTGCTTCTCAAGCCTTTGAATGCACACCATCTACGTAATGTAACAGCAGCCATACACAATAAGGCTATGTTTCCATCTCAGGGGTAAGAGGAAATCGTAGGGACCTCAAGAGTGACGCTGATCAGTCTTCTGAGGGGGCCAGGAACTGGAGTAAGTGACAGACAGAGGACTGGGGTAAGTGACAGAGCGGGAGAGTTCAGAGCTTGCCCAGAAGGGGGGCGGGGTAGCACTGGCAATACGGGTGCTAACTTTTTTTTAAAATACATATTCCATGGCCGGCCTGGTGGCACTGAGGGCTAAGGCGCTGGATGCCTAACCTCATGGCACACTGGCGACCCGGGTTCGGGAACGAGCCCGGGCCATCAAAGGCTGGCAGTGGGGGGGGGAGAGAGGGCAAAGCGACTCCCGGCTAATGGCTGCTGCCTGGTGGAGGCTGGGGACAGAACAGGTCTACGCAGAAGCCAGGTGCTAGGCCAATGGGGTGGGAGGACAGGGGTTGTTACTGGGGCTGTGGGACTAATGCGTGCCTCCACATGCATGCGTACTCACTCCCAGGGCCCTTGGGAGAAAACTGGAGGAGAAAACATCACCGGCAGCAGGATGGTGACCGACTCCCCACAGGCACCGCTCCCGGGTGTAAGGTAAGTCCCGGTAATTCCGGGAGACGGGGCTGGAGGGGTCAGTCAGATGGAGGCTGTCAAGGTGAAGGGTGTAGAAAAAATGATGATAAAAAAATACATTTTTCATAATGTTCTTGCATCATCTTATTTGAATACAACTCTTATTTTACAGCCTCCAGTTCTAATCTGTTACAACTGTGTTTTAGAGGCCGAAGATAAATTTAAGCAATAAGGCATGACAGGGTGTGCATTGTGCTGGGATAACGGTACACCTCGGGGGCTGAAGCACAACACTGAGGGCTGCGTGCTTCCACCACCCAAGAAATATCCCTATCCTAGCACAATGCACACCCTTGAATGCTTTACTGAGATTATGAAATGGGTCCATTAACATTACTAAATAAGATTTTTTTTTTTTATTTTGCATATCATTTAAATATGAAATGAAAATAAAAAATGTAACAAGTGTTTTAAAAGAAAAAAAATAGTTCAGTTTGGTCAGTGTAGTGTTGCCTCCTAGCCAGCAGATGGAGGCAATGCCGCATATAACAATCTGTAAGGGTAGGTGGGGACTTCAAGTGACAGTCTGCTGTTGGGTGACTTTTGCTATCTTTATGTGCACATTCTGCAGCATAGAAACATAGAATTTGACGGCAGATAAGGACCGCTTGGCCCACCCAGTCTGCCCATTTCCCTACCTACTGGATAAGCTGCAGATCCTAGTTAACCAGCAGCCTACTTCTTCCTACCCCCACCCCCCAGAACTGCCTTATGACTATCCCATGCATGCTTGAATTCCACCACTGATTTTGACTCCACAACCTCCTCTGGAAGGCTGTTCCATGCATCCACAACCCTCTCTGTGAAAAAATACTTCCTTAAATTACCTCTGAGCATACTTTCTGTAAGAGTTATAATTTAAAATACAGTATCTCACAATTGCCAAATGCTGTGTGTTAGCGGGAGTGAGCACAGCTAAGACGGGTGGGATGATGAAAATTGAGCTGTGGCAGAGGCCCAGTTGGTGGTTGACCAGCACTGAGAGTGGGAGACATGAGAGAGTGGGAACGAAAACTGTTACTTGGAGCAAAAAGTTAAAACAATTTAATTACATTATGGGCAGGCAGGGGTGGTGGTGTGGAGTCGGCTTTATTGCTATGCTTTTTTTCCTGATTTCTCATCCATCTGTGAAGATGAGTGAGCAGACAGTCGGCACAGCAGGGACTGATAAGGCTACAGCCTGATCCGGGGTAAGGAGGACTCAGGACTTCTTCCTGTGCTGTTGTGCCGGGCTACCAGCATAGGGTTCCGAAGTCCTCAGCCAATCAGGTTACAAGGTATTCTTGACTTATTTCAAAATTACACATAAATTAAGAAAAGAAATGTGTACTACATGGTAGGGAAGCTGCTGGAGACTGTTATCAAGACTTCCCAGAGAATCAGCCTCTAGGACAGCAAACAGCAGTGCTTCAATAAGGGAGGTCCTACCAACTAATCTCCATTTAACAGTGTCTCAGGTGGTGGACAGAAGACAGGAGTTGGGCATCCTATACCTGGACTTCAGTAAGGACTTTGACTTAGTGCCCCATAGATGTCTTGTGAAGAAGCTGAGAGACTTGAGGGTAGGGGGAAACTTAAGGCAGTTAGAGAATTGGTTAAGCGGAAGAACCCATGGAGTAGTGCTAAATGGAAGACATTCTGAGGTGTGGAAGGTGACCAGTGGGGTGTCCTAGGGGGTTGATCCTAGGGCCTGTGTTCTCAATCTTTTTTTTCTTTACCTCCTGGCTTCCTCCAGCAGCCCCCTTCGGACTAACCCCCCCCCCCCAACGGCACCCAGCTCCCCCAGAACTTATCTTCACCGCGGTCCGTGTTCTTCAATCTGTTTGTATGTGACACTGAATAAGGAATCCCAGGCAAAATGTGTCTCTTTGCGAATGATGCTAAAATATGTAGCAGGGTGGACAACAAGTAAAGGGTTAGGGATATGAAGGGGGACCCAGACAAATTGAAAAAGTGGTCCAAGATCTGCCAACTCAAGTTTAATGACAAAACGTGTAAGGTCATGTATACGGGGAAAAGGAATCCACAAAACAGTACTGCATGGGGGAAGGGGGTCAAGTTAGATCAGGCCTCAGGAAAGAGACGAAGGGGTACCCGTAAGTGAGATCTTCAAGAACACTACCGAATGCAATAAGGCATATGGAAAAGCCAGCAGGATGCTAGGGTGTATAGTCAGGGCCAATTCTAGCAGAAGGAAGGAAGGAAGTAATTCTGCCCCTGTGTTGGTCCTTGTTCAGCCCACACCTAGAGTGCCATGCATAATTTTGGAACCCTCACCTTAAAAAGGACAAGGACCATTTAGAACTAACCCAGAGGAGGGCAACCAATATAATTCAAGGGTAGCAGGAGAAGACCTGTGAGGAAAGACTGGCTGACCTTGAACACGTACTTCCTGGATGCTAGAAGGGAAAAGGGGGATATGATTGAAAATTTCAAATATCTGAAAGGGATAAACAGCGTAGACTGCAAGAAACTGTTCAGGCAATCTGTGGGGTCTGCAACAAAAGGGCATCATTATAAGCTGCTGGTGAGGGGCTGGGGTTGGGGAGGATTCAGAAGACGTGAGGAAACACTTATTCATGGATAGGGTGGTGAACAGGTGGAATCCTCTACCCAGGTAACAGTTAACATGGAGATCATTACAGTTTTCAAGAGGGTGGGACAGACACATAATAATTTATTTCAGAAGCTTTAATAGGAAAGGCATACTGAGCTGAAACAGCAGCTCATTTACAGATGCATCGGGGGCGGGTAAGTGATGTGAGAAACAGTAATGTAGACAACAATGTGCAAAGATAAGACAACAAATATAAATGACAACAGTAGCAGCCTGCCAGCGCAGGTGGATTTTCTGCTTACGGCCTCGGCGACAGATTTGAGAATGGTTCGGGTTGTCGGAGAGCCAGCCGGGAGAAGAATTGAGCATCCTATGACTGCTCTCCTTCACTGGGGGAGGGGAGGGTTGTCGTTGGTGCATGGGGACCCCTAGTGGAGGCCAGGAGTGCCGCAGCAACCGATGTCCACAAGGTTCCTGGGGGCGAGACGGACGCTGGCATCAATGCACGTTCCTGTCCCCTTGCAGAAGGGGAAAAATCTGCCTGCTCTGACTGCCTAAATGAAGCCCGCCCCTGCAGCTGCAATCGGCTGCCCAGGCCAACTCCAGCCCTGTCCCATTGTTTGCAGTGCCCTATAGGGCCGGGGTGCTGTGTCTCTGCCCTGGGGGGTAATCCAGGGGGTTCCGGGAATGCGGCTCATCTGGGGACACCGCAGCTGAGGGGTCCGTGACTGGGTAGATGCCCGACATAAAGTGGGGCAGGCACCATAAAGAATAAATTAAAAAAAAAATAAATGACAACAGTAAGATACAGTTGGTAGGCAAGTCTAACATACATGGAAAAAATACAGATTAGTTAAATACAATAGACAGATGCACTGAATAAAAATGTTTGGCATAGGCCATGAGCAAAACCCCAGAATGGATGGAGCCTAGAAGAAAGGTTGAAAGGGTAAGGATTCGAGGACACAGTGATGGCAATGACAGGTACAGACGTGAGAACAGAAGTCAACAAAGAAGGGATTTGAGGGTGATGAGGGAGGAGGCAGAGCGGATAACAGGAGGCAGTGAAGACCAAAGCTTAGGGAACTGATAGGAGAAAGCAGCTAGGCCTGCATAAGTTTTCATGAAAGAAAGAATGAGAGACTTCGGGTCAGAGCCCCTGAGAGAGTAAGAGGTGGCAGAGAAAGGAGGGAGGGAGGTAAGGTAGTGGGGAGGGAACCAAGCTAGAATTTGGAGATAAAGTCCAGAGACAGTGACATCTGACTTGGGGTGGGGGCGAGGAACAATGGTGGGTAAGAAGGAGACAGTCCAGTGCAAAGTGACTGAAGGGGTCCAGTCTGGTCAGAATGGACTTGGGGTAATACTATAGATAACGTCACCACAGTCTAAAATTGGGAGCATCATTTTCAAAAGGAGTTTTCTTTGTGCAGAAAGTGGAATTAGCTTAGAACAATGAAAATGATGGAGAGGGTTGAGTGTGTTTGGGGGATTGCCATCAATTGACAAACTGGAGCTACAAGTGGGAGCACTGCATAAGCCCTACCACTGATAGACTGGGGGAGACTAAGGTAAGAAGGGACCAAGCAGACTTAACGGACCACAGGTTTTTTTCTGTCTATAAAATGCTTTCTTTTTTTTTTTTTAATGTTTCCTTGTTATTTATTGCCTTCCTAAGGGAGACAATGGTACATGCAGTTCCTGAATAGTGACACTTGTTATCAATTCCTAACTTGTTTAAAGTGGTTTAACTATATTGTGCAAGATATAGACATCACTTACACAGTCTGGTACCTTAGGTTGGTGCAAGTAAATCCTTGGTATTTGTAGCATTAAATCCAGTGCCGTAATAAAGTGGAAAGGATCATCATTTTAATTATAAGGTGGCCAGCTGATCCCTTCCACTTCCTGATTCCTCTTGCATGCCCCATAGAATGACGAGAAGCAAGGGAAAGTATGGGGGCGAGCCCAATTTATGTCAATGGAGGATGATTTTAATTATTTTATAATGATGGCCAGTTGGAGGTTAAAGGCGGCCACAGCTTGAACAACAAGGGCCTTGTGTTAGTCAAGCAGTGGCCTTCTTTAACCTCCAACTGGCCATCATTATAGGTAAAAATAATGAAAATCATCCCCCGTTGATTTAAATGGGGCTCACCCCTGTGCTTTCCCTTGCTTCTCGTCATTGTGCGGGGCATGCCAGAGGAATCAGGAAGTGGAAGGGTTCAGCTCGCCACCTTGTCGGTTCCAAATTATGATCCCTTCCACTTAAATACAGACACTGGATTTAATGTTACAAATACCAAGGATTTACTTTCACTGACCTAAGGTACAAGGTTATGTTAAGTGATGGCTACATTGGAAAATGCAGTTAAATCACTTTAAAGATGACATGCAAATAAGCTGTGCAGCCCACTCCCATCCCTACATACCTTGCAATGCTGCTGAGGGAGTCTGGGGCTGCAGTGATCTTTATTTTTATTGCCAGGGTTATATTTTAATAATAAAACCCAACTTATGGTCTAAAGCAGAAGCGCCTCGTGGGTCCAGATTGAGTGAGTGCAAGTGCTCATGGGTATTACACCCATTTAGTAATGTCGCTAACACCACCAGGGGGTGGGCTGTGAAGCTCAAAGGGGAAGAGGAAGAGTATAAGAAGGGGGGACCTAGACAAAACAGAAATACTGAACAAATACTTTTGTTCAGTATTCATTAAGCAGGGAGAGGGTCAAGGACCACAGCTGGGGAGAAGAGGAAACGGGGGAGGGGGGAGTGGACACCAGTCCATTCACAGTGGAAAGAGTTCTGGAGGAACTCACAAAGCTGAAGGTGGATACAGCCATGGGACCAGACCACATACACCTGAAGATATTAAAGGAACTAGCCTCTGGCCGCCCTTTTCACAGAGTCACTCAATAGAGGCATGGTTCCAGAGGACTGGAGCAGGGCACAAGTAGTCAAACTACACAAAAGCGCCAGTAGGGAGGAAGAGGGGAACTACAGGCCAGTCAGCCTCACCTCAGTGGTGGGGAAGATCATGGAGACCCTGCTGAAAGAAAGGATAGTGGCACACCTGGAATCTAAGGCAACACGGATTCACAGCAGGAACATCCTGTCAAACAAATCTGATACATTTCTTTGATTGGGTGACTAGGGAAGTGAATCAGAGAGGGGCAGTAGACGTCGCCTACCTAGATTTCAGCAAAGTCTTTGATAACCGTCCCACACAGAAGGCTGGTTAACAAGATGAGTAGTCTGGGCATAGGGCATAAGGTGATACATTGGGTTAGAAACTGGCTGACGGACAGAAAACAGAGGGTGGTGGTAAATGGGATCCACTCTAGGGAGAGAGAGGTGACCAGCGGAGTACCACAGGGATCAGTATTGGGACCAGTCCTGTTCAATATCTTCATTAATCACATTGCAGAGGGGGCTGGAAGGAAAGGTCTGCCTATTTGCAGATAACACCAAGAACTGCAACAGAGTGGATACTCCAGAATGGGTGCAGAAAATGAAGAGGGACCTGGAGAAGCTTGAAAGATGGTCAGAAGTGTGGCAATTGAGGTTCAGTTCAAAAAAGTGCAAGATAATGCACCTGGGTAGTGGGAACCCTGAGGAGAGCTCAAGAATGCGGGTGGGGGGGGTACTGACTGTCACCAAGGAGGAAAGGGATCTAGGGGTTATCATAACTGATGACCTTAAGGTATCAAAGCAGTGCGCAAAGGCTGCAGGGAGGGCCAGTGGCATGCTGGGGTGCATAGGCAGAGGCATTACTAGCAGGAGACAGGAAATGATGCCACCGTATAAAATACTGGCAAAGCCTTACCTGGAGTACTGCGAGCAGTACTGGAGACCACACATGCGTAAGGACATAGACAGGGTGGAGGCTATCCAGAGAAGAGCAACAAAGATGGTGCATGGCTTGCATCACAAAACATATGAGAAGAGACTAAGTTCTCAATATGTACTCACTGGAGGAGAGGAGAGAAGGGGGGGGGGACATGATAGAAACTTTCAAGTATCTCAAGGGCATAACAATGTGCAGGTGGGGGATCTTTTCCAATGTAGAAAAGATATCAGAACGGGAGGACACAATATGAAATTGAAGGGGGGTAGATTAAGAGGTACCGTGAGGACATTTTTATACACAGAGAGGGGTGGTGGATGCTTGGAACAGTCTGCCACAAGAGATGGTGGGGGCAAGCACAGTAGAGGGGTTTAAACATGCCTTGGACAGGCACAAGGGGAACATTTAGTGGGGAGGAAGGGAGTGATGAAAAGCCATTGATCACTTAGGGTCAGTGACTGCATACAAGTTTAGGGCTTATGGGCAGACTAGATGGGTTTAGCGGTCCTTATCTGCCGACAATTTCTATGCATCTATATATCACTGCTCTTACTGTAGCAGCAGTGGCGGTAGTTTATAATACTTATTTTAATGCTTCCATGGGGGTCTTAATACCTGAAATATTACTTACAGCAATAGCTGTCCAGGTGTTGCTGTAGTAATATTCGCATAAGAACCCGGTGGAAGCATTAAAATAAGTATTATAACTACTGCACTACTGCTACAGTAACAGCAGTGGAGTTAGCGATGTCACTAAATGGGTGTAATACCCATGAGCACTTGTGTCCGCTCAATCTGGACCCATACGGCATTTCCGCGTTTGGCCACAAGTTTCAGCTTTTTATTAAAATATAACTCTGGCATTAAAAATAAAGATCACTGCTGCCCCGGACTCCTGCAGCAGCATTGCAAGGCATGTGAGGATGGGAGCAGACTGCACAGCTTGTTTGTATGTCACTTTTGACAAAAACAGCCCTAACACTTCCTGATCTTCCTAGGCAATTTCTCCTTCTTACTAACGTTAAATAGTCATGTTTCATAAACTCTGCGTATCCCTTAATCCTGATTTAGCAGAATCCATGATAAAAAACAATTCTCTTTTGAAAATGAAGGTTATTATTTTCAGCTTCTCCTCTCCAGACTTTACCACATGCTATGTTGTTAAATGTCCAAATCTCTCTTACACGTCGAAAAATATTTGCAGAATGAGACTTCACTTTGTAAACCCATTTTGGTTTTTATCCTTAGAATCTTCTGCTTAATTAATGACTAGAACTCTTTATTTATTCATTGACAGAAATCTACACTTCCGGATACAACCACAGAGAGACAGTCGGGCTCACCAGCTTTTGCCATATGTGCCCCAGGGGAACCAGAGTATACACTCAAGTGCTGAACTGCAATAGTAAATTCATTCATTCAACCATTCATTCATGCATTCAGAAGTTTCGAAATTTCAAATCTGCATTGGATCATGCATAGACAGTATTAACAAGCAAGTGGCTTAGAGTTCAAATCACAGGCTAAAAATTATACATCATATTTTTCACCCCTCTGAAAAATGGTTGTTGTTGATGCATTAACTTGTGATGAAGTGTTCTGAAATGCATGTACGACAGATGCTGTAACTGTACAGTAAACAGTAATACAGAAAAGCAGCAAGCAGTAAAACAGGTCAACAGCAACGGCTCTTGTGCAGGGCCAGCTAAAAAGTTAGCCTTTTTCAAAGAAATTATCTTCAGAAAGATCTAACTTTGTAACCGATAAGGCTAAGAACTTAATTTTCTTAAACTGAAAGCATGTAGCCAGGTTTACATCTATAAGTCCTGTCAATACAGTTTCCATGTATTGATATGTCGAGCAGCATATCGACATGTAACATACTATCAACAGAATGGTATACTGTTACCGCAGCGACTCTAGCACCATGAAGACCATCACAGCGATAGGAATTGGGCAAAATCCGCTTGTCACTGAGATGGTCTGTGCAGTGACCGGGACAGCCTCACTTGGTGTTTTGCCCACCCCCCTGGTCCAGCTCCAACTCTGAGTAGGAATCTTAGATACCGGGGGTTGTGGGGGGAAGTTCGGGGTGGCGCAGCCCCCGATTGTGTGCACCAACAGTTGGCAAGGTAACTGTCGCTGTGGGGGATGTTGGTGCTAGCGCTGTCGAAGTGCTATGGTAAAACCCAACAGGACCTATCAGTGTTGATATGACTGCATACTTTTGTTTGCTCTAGCAGTTTCAAAGTTAGCCTTTCAAAAAAGAATAGGTTTAGAAAGGGCAGACATTGGTACCATTAGGACTTTTTAAATTAAAATCTGGAGTCAGGTTGACGTGGATAAGTACTGCAACGAAATTTCCTCGTATCGTTATGCTAAAAAACACAACAATACGTCTTTAAGATAGCTGTTTTTTAACACACATTATAAAATGGCAAGAAACAATTTAGAAGTTTCATAGGTTGAGAAATGTCACCTGACCATGAATTAAATCTCTATAAACGCATGCTCAGTTGCCAAATCTCGTTTTTCTCCCCCCAAAAAACTATGTACAGCCATTTTATAAGTGTAATAAGCCCCTCCAGGGTGTGCATCATAGGATTTTAATGCACTTCCCAGTGGCACCAGGACACTTGGTCATTGGCCTCATGCTTTACTACACCCCTGGGGCACACATTCAAATCCTACAAGTTGGCTCTGTGGTGTCGCGCAGTGGGCCACCCACTCGGCATGCTAGCAACTGGGGCTTGTGACCTATGCCCGGGATGACAGAAGTGGAGACCAGCAGGGAGGGTTAGGCCTGCACTGCTCTTCAGGTGGTTCCTGATAGTCGGCCAGTGGAAGCACACTTGGTGGTGTGGGTGACAAAGTGCCTCCATGCATCCTTCCCAGGATGCCGCTGCATGCAGCCATCCCATGGGGGGAGGGACAGAAAGAGAAAATGGCCCATCCGGGGGCACTGGATGATGCCCACCCCAAACGGAGTCCCCTATGTCACCATCCACCCAGTGCACCATCCTTGCCCCCCCCAGACCATCACCCCCAATGACCTAGGCACTTCTCCCCTGGTGGCAGCAGGGGGGGCCCCCCAGCAGGGATACCCCGGAACACTGGGGGTGTCAATGAAGCTTGGGGAGTCTGAAGGCAGGAGAGACGACAGCAGAGTAGAGGATGGATGGTTAGCGGGGCCAAAGCTTGAGAAGCCTAAAGAAGTGGGGCTCCAGGGGGCAGGGTGTAGCAAAAAAAATCCTATAACACACATCCTGTAGTGGCTTATTACTTACACACTGTATCTGGTGTACTCCAGCACTATGCAGGGACACACCATGAAACTCAGAGGTAGTAAATTCAAGGGTAACATTAGGAAGAAATTCTTCCAGAGCGTGGTAAACCAATAAAACAGCCCGTCAGCTGAAAGAGTGGACGTGAAGGCAGTACAGGGTTTCACTGCAAGTTCTGCTTACCAAGGGAATCACAGGGAACCCTGCATGGCAGAGTGCATGGGAAACCCCTTTAACGTTCTACATGTCTGCACAGCATACTTATTCATTCTTACTTATGAAGCTGAGAGGAGGTGTTATGAACGACACAGAGTCCTTCCCCAACCTTAAATAATGATTATTACACTGACCCATAGAAAGTATACAGAAAAAACATATCTGTGTCACCCTGTCTGCAAGCTTTTGTTGAAAAAATACTAGCCCTAATGGTTCCAGTTAGCCCTCTCCAAATTTGGACTGAGAATTTTTTTTTTCCCAATGAAACCCTGCAGTCATGTCAACATAGATAAGTCGTATCGCAGTACTTTTTTATATATATGGATCTGTTTTCAAAGCAGATCGATACTTTTTGGGTGTCAATATACTGCATATTTTTGACTGACTTTTTTCTCTTCCCTGGTTCTGCCAATGGCATCCCTGAAGCCCCATCACCGACAGTCTCCCAAGACTTACCCATTATCCACCACTTATCCAAGACCACATTGTGGTGGCTGGCTTTCTGTGTCAGTCAAGCGAATACTTGCGGGGGTGCCAGCATTCTAGACTGGGCCTTTTTCTCCATACTCCTGGTATTCTTCCCAGGGGTGTCTTTGTGTGCAATGATGCAAGCACACATGTCGGCAATGGCATGCCAGGCCTCCAGCAGCTACCCCTCCCCATTTGTGTTCCTGTTCTGTGCTGCCATCTGTGCGCCACCAGGTGACAGGCAAAGAGCAGGAGCACTGATCCCCCCCCCGGAAAGAGAGCAGTCCCTGGGACACTCAGTCCTTCCTCCCCCGGCTGGCGCCAGACAGCCCACGCTCGTTCCAGAACGTGGATCGTCAGTATCATACATGGCAGTGCTACCGTTGGGCTGATGAGATGGCTAGGCTTTCTGTTTTTCATTTTTTGTTAAATCATTTTTTCAGCTTTAGACACGTAGAAACACAGAATTTGATGGCAGATAAGGACCGCTTGGCCCACCTAGTCTGCCCATTTTCCTACCTAACAGATAAGCTGCAGATCCTAGTTAACCAACAGCTTACTTCCTCCTACCCCCCACTAGGACTGCCTTATGCCTGTCCCATGCATTCTTGAGTTCCCCCATTGTTCTTGACTCCACGACCTCCTCAGGGAGGCTGTTCCATGCATCCACAACCCTCTCTGTGAAAAAATACTTCCTCACATTACCTCTGAGCTATCCCCCTCTATCTTCAAATTGTGCCCCCTTGTTCTTGCACATCTCTTTTTCTGAAAGATGCTACCCTCTTGGACTTTGTTGATTCCCTTGAGGTACTTGAAAGTTTCTATCATGTCCCTCTCCCTTCTTTCCTCAAGGGTATACATATTAAGCTCCTTTAGTCTTTCTTGGTATGTCTTCTGGTGCAGACCCTGCACCATTTTGGTTACCCTCCTCTGGACAGCCTCCACTCTGTCTATGTCTTTGCGGAGATGGGGTCTCCAGAACTGCACACAGTACTCCAGATGGGGTCTCACCAACTGTCTGTTCAGAGGGATAACAACTTCCTGTTTTCTACTATTGATGCCTCTTCCTATGCATCCCAGTATCCCTCCAGCCTTCCCTACTGCCTTCTCACATTGCTTGCCCACCTTTAGGTCATCTGATATAATTACCCCCAGGTCCCTTTCTATTTTACTGTTGTCAGTATCTCACCCCCATTGTGTACGCTTCCCTAGGTTTTGTTTCCATGTGCATTACCTTGCACTTCTTTACATTGAATCTGAGCTGCCATACATTTGACCATTCCTCCAACCTTGCCAAGTCCCTTCTCATCCTTTCCACTCCATCTTGTGTATCAACCCTGTTGCAGATCTTTGTGCCATCTGCAAAGAGACATACTTTTCCTTCCAGTTCCTCTGCAATGTCACTTATAAAGACATTAAAAAGGACCGGTCCCAGTACTGAACCCTGTGGTACCCCGCTAGTAACCCTCCTTTCTTCACTGTGTACTCCATTTACTACTACCCTTTGCGTCCTGTTGTCTAGCCAATTTTTTATATTAGCTTTATTACATTTTTGGTTCTACTGCAGCATATTTAATGATACTCTATATCATCTCTGCATATTTACTCCTGTATCTAATGCTTTATCAGAATAATTTTGTACAGCATCACACACATCTCTACTTCCAACCACCCTTCATCTTCCTATGTTTTTTTCAGGCCTTTCCTGCAAATGTATCAGGAGAGAATAAACTAAAGTGGGATTACAGCTAGAGAAGCTGCAACACGGCCAGATACTGCACTCGTCTGGGTAACTCACCAGGCACCAGGATCGTTATTGCAGTCTGCACAGCCTTCCGAACGATGTTGTCCAGTGCAAACATCCAGTGGGGCTTGATGTTGTGGGTCCGCAAGACTTTGTTTACCTAGGGACAGGAAACAGAACTACTTTTATTCTTGCTTTGTTTAGTGGGTTTACTAGGACATGTTAAACTAATATTGGCCATTTATTGTGGTGGGCCTGATCTCTTTTTGTAAGGCGATTGTTTCACGGTGAATATTCTAAAATCCCAGAAAAGTATACAAACCACTAGTTGCTAGGGAAGATGATGTAATGCCTAAAATTGCACTGTAATTTACTTTTTTTTTAAAAAACTGTTGTCCAGGAAAGGCACGCTAAGCAGGAGCTCACTTCCAGGTGTGACCCCGGTGAGAGAGTTACAGAGGGTAATAAAATTAAAATACACAGGATGGTGCATTAAAACGACATACAGTAGTGCAATAAGACAAGCAAGGCAAAATGTTGCAGTACTAAATTGGGTACAGGAAAATTGCATAAAACTGCACTGTAATAAAATAAGACACTATAAAAGTAATGCAGAACAGTCTCGGAGCAAACAGAGAAGGGCTTGGTGAGTAACGGGGAACAGAGCAAGGAGAAATGAGAAGGCCAGTGGCAAAAGGCTGCAAGGGAGGAAAGTAGTAGGATGCTAGTGAAGGAACAGAAGGAGGGACGACGGTAGAGAGAAGGATTTTCTTTAATCAAAAAAAAGCACCAAACATCTTAGAAAGGCACAACATGAGAGACAATGGTTTACAACTAAGAACTATACAGTTGATATAGACTTAAAATCTGAACATGAAGGTATACGTGCCATCGAGTAATGATAATAAAAAAAAAAAAAAAAAAGCTGTAACAGCAAGACATAACCGAATTGAGTATTATATAAAGTTCATGCCCTAGGATCTATGGAAGTCTGCAATCTCAAATAGGTGATAGGGCTTGTGGGCTGTACCAGGTTGATAAAATCATGCAAATGAGAAAAAAAAAAAACATCTCCCTTCAGTTCAAGAACAGGCATTTGGCGGATCTCCCAACCTCCAAGCCCAGGTGCAAAAGGCCCCAGAAAGCCAAATCATCTCCATTAGTCATCAGATTCCTGTAGCTGCTATTGCCTTCCCATCTTGGTTGCCTGTTCTTCCTTGATGCATCAGGTGAGTCCTCTGTTGTGGTATATTTGGTAATTATTGAACTACCTCTCCTGGGGTCTCCAAATTTATTCTGACATTGCCAGGTGAATCTCTCCAACCAGTTCCCCCATCTAGATTTACCATGCATGCTCTTTGTCCCTCTTTATTAGCACATGATTGCTCTACCTCCTCAACCTGCTGTTTCCTCTCTCCCTTTTCCTTCCTTTCTCTTCTTCCTAATCTCCTCCCCAATTCACTTCAACCTCCTACCCTCTTTCTGTCCCATGCCTTCTCTTCTTGCCTCAAACACCCACTGAACTGTGGTGATTTTTTTTCTCATTCTTAAAAATAATAAGAAAAGAGCCCCCCCCCCCAAATTGGCATTTGGACTGTTGATGGCTTGGGCACAATTGTCAGCTATTAGTCTTGTGCTGTTTGGCAGAGCCCCACTTCTCCCTCTTTTTCTTTGAACATTCCGTGGAATGAAGTATTTCAGCTGGAAACGCTGTCTGCCATACTGTTCCTTTCCCATACCTTTAGCTCCCCTTTTGTAAGGCCTACAATGAAATTTAGGTCTGTTGTTCCTCTGTATTTGGTTTTTAAAAGTTGATTTGTTTTTATGAATATTTTTAGTGTAACCTTCAATTTAATCATCAAAATTGGGGGGGGGGGCTCGATGGTGCAAAGGATTGAGGCTCTGGATGCCACACCTCGCACCACGCTGGCATCCCGGGTTCGAGAACAGACTTAGGTCATCAGGGATAGGCTGGGGGAGGGTAAGGGACTGACTGAGCTGCCACTTGGCAGCTCTCACCCTCAGGAAGGGATCTGAGGGGCTCCTTGGGATTCAGCTGCCTCCTAGTGGAGGCCGGGTTGCCAGCATCATGTTCAAGGAGCTCTGGCGTGGGTCAGGGAGGGCAGATGAGGCTGTGAGCTGGAGCTGCAGTGCGCATGCATGTCTCCATGTGCATGCGCTACTGCTTCCAGGGCCTCAGGACAATGGGAGCAAGCAGAAAACCCTCGGCAAACCAGGGAGGCGACAAGGGCTCCAGGGACCTAGCCCACATCCCCAACACCGGATTGTCTCTCCTCCTGGGCTCTCCACCGGGGACCGACCCTCTAATAACAGAAAGGTCTGCATAGTGAGAGCTACAGTATGCTGACGTATAGCTATGGAGGAGGAAACAGAATAGGGGACTGAACGGGCGTGGCTATACTGAACACAGAACTTTTGTTTGCTCTATGCTCCGCCCACCCAATGGAGTTGAAGCAAACCAGTGTGAATCACTGAGCGCTCTCTCTTTAGCTTTTTCTCCCCCCCCCAAACTATATAAAGCAGATCAATACACAAAATAGTACCTTGAAAGGAATGGAGCAGCGGTACACCCATGCATCGCTGCTTTGTGTGTGTACGTGCATGCATGCTCTCTCATTATCTCTCTCAGACATGCCAGCTCCCTCCCTCAGCAACAGAGCCATGCCAACTCCCTGCCCACCCAGATCCACAACACTCCTTCCCCAACACTAGGATCTCTACAATATAAGGTATATGTGTTTTTTGCAGTCCTTGCACCCCACTGCCTTCATGAACTCCCCCATCTGGTGCCACAGACCATCTCCTTCCCTCTACCCAGTAGCGTTCACACTGTTTTGTTGCCTAGCCCCCTTTGCTCCTGAACCCGCTGCCTGTCCTGGGGTTAGGGGGCATGTCTGTTGTGCCTGATGGTGCTGTAGGCCTCGTTGCTCCCGACCCCACAGCCTGTCCTGGGGTAGGGGAACATGTGTGTTGCACCCAATGACGCTATGGGCCTTGTTGCTACCAAGCTCACTGCCTGTCCTGGGGTTGGGGAGCATGTGTGTTGTAGCCAATGGCGCTATGAGCCTTGTCACTCCTAAGCACGCCATCTGTCCTGGGGTCAGGGGAGCATGTTTGTTGTGCCTGATGGCACTAAGGGCTTTGTTTGTCCCAGTCCTGACCCCATGGCACAGTTTTGGGGCCTGGAATGTGGGACTGAATGAGTAGCTTTAGCCATGGTCAGGGAGTGCTCCCTGTAACCACTCTCCATCTGCTGAAGCCTGTACATTTTAGCAGTTCTTTCCACTATGATATTAAAATCAAACTGGAATGGTACCATAAATCATGGGTATCTCGTAACTGGAAAAATGTCAAGTCTACTTTGCTCTTTACCCTTGTAACATGTCATCTCTCAGTTTGCCTTCACTTAACATAAACAGTACAGCCAGGCAATGAATGCACAGAGACCAAAATGACACGCTCTGCTGCTGCAAAACAGGGACTGTTTTCAAGCAGTGGGTGGTCTATGATTGGGGAAAAAAATATTTAAGTGTACACCATTTCTCATATGCAGGTAGCATTTCCAAAACTGGCACAGATCACAGCACGCTGAAACACATCAAAGGCATTTATTTTTTTTTTTTTCAGATAATATCTTCTTTGCTGACATGAATTCAGTATTGTGGTTGGATTGCTCACAAAGATAGCTTCATGGCATCCCAACACAGGAGAGACAGAACACATTGCCAGCAAATACTACCCGTTAGCCTCCAAATAAGAACAAAACATTCAGCAAAGGGACAAGCAATCATAAAACATTTTGAAGAGACTTCCATTTAGATAGTGCAAATCGTAACACGCTGAATTTGAACCAGCTGACTCTTAGTGAGGGGGCATCCATGCGCAGTACAAGCTATCCCAGTGATCTCTTGTGTCTGTCAGTTCTCACTTGCAGACTTGAAACAGCTAATGCCAGTTCTGGCATCTCATTTTTTGTAGTTTATTTACTAAAGCTTGTAAGTAATCAGAAACATACAAACAAAGGGAAGATGTAAAGAGGCACCTAAATAAAACCAAGAATGGGGAAAAATATAAAGCATTTTTTTTCTACCCTTGTTTACTAGCTTTTTGCCAGTTCTAGAGTAGATGTTAAAATAATTCACATCAAACCTACAGAAATTGTCAAACCTCTCAGTATTAACATTCATAGCACTTGCCTTCAAAATTCATATTAAATGTTGGCCCAGTGGCGCTCAGGGTTGAGGCGCTGGATGCCACACCTTGCACCACACCGGCGACCCGGTTTTGGGAAGGGACTTGGGGCCATCAGGGGCTGGCAGGGGAGAGGAAGGATTGAGCATCCAACGACTGCTTTCCTTCCTCTGGGGTGTGCAGGGGCCATCACACTGCACTGCAGCGGTGACTGGTGGAGGCCAGCCGCACTACAGTAGCGTGCATAAACTGGGGGCTGGCAGGCATCAGCATGACATGCTCTGATGCGTTGCACATCCAGCTCCCACAGGAGAGAAGAAAGCAATGGCGGGAAATGATGGAGCGATCTCTGCGACTGATGGCTGCGCCCCTCGCTTGAACTCGAGAGGCACCTAACCAGGGTGTGGGTGATAAATGGCAGGCCCTGAATGTGTGGGTTTGTGTGGCCAAGACGACCCAGGTCCAGAGGTGTGAGTGTCGGCAGCCAGAGATTGTGGGGGACGCTCCGCCGAGGAGGATAAATAAAGTGGTGATAAAAAAAAAAAAATTCATATTAAATGCCCAGAATGTGTAGCACTTTCTTATTTTAAAGATTACTATGTCTACAAACAGTGGGCCCCATATAATTAGCGTTAAGGAACGTTTCTATCAAGTTAGTGCAATGATTTTATAGTTTGTATGTACAGAAACAGCGCTAACATTATTAAGAATGTCAGTAAACCTTTGCGGAGCAACGGCAAATTTGAGTGTAAAAATCATAGTGCTATGCAAAATTCATAGCAATTGAGAGGTATGGAAATTGTGCTTAGTTATTCTTGCTTTTCCTTGGCCCTTGTCTAAGTTAGGAAAATCCTGTTCAGAGTTTAGATTTGTTGCAGGGTTTTGTTTTGTTCTGTTTTGTTTGAGACTCCTCTGTGACTCATAACACAAAGGATTATGTATGAGCAATCAGGCTGTTTTTACAGATGAGAGGTTTCCATGGTAACAGACCTCACGCACGCAGCTTGAGAGGTCGTGTTACTATGGAAACCTTGAAATTGAAAAACGGGTTTGTTGTGTATGGTTGCTTATGCACAGTATCTTATAGTGTATGGGCAACCATAAAATCACAGAGTCCTTACTTTTGAGTTTTTTTTTAAGTGCCGCTCTCTTCCAGGTCCAGCTTTCACCGTCGCGGCAGTTTTAAAAAGAGCGGAGGTTTCCGATGTGCGCATGCCTGAAGACATTAGAAGTTGCTGTGCTGCAGCAGTGATATAGCTGGTGCAGCACGACAAGCTGATTCCAGTAACCGAATTCCATCAGCAATAACGTAATCCCATACACCATAGCATTTTTATTGTCACTGCAGATGGAGGTTTGGTGTCACAAAAGAACAGTTACATAAGAATTTACCATAACAGTAGATCTTTGAGGGAATCTCTTATCAGGTCACAACTATGGAACTTAGTAATCACGTGCTGGGATCTATGGAAGCCTTTCTGCAGCAGTCTACTAGGGGCCGTCAACACCAATGTCAAGCCCTATCTAAGCATGAGCCACCCTGCTCCCTCCTCAATTCTTTCCCTAGCTGGAGGCCATAGGAGGCAGGAGTCCCATCAGGGAACCGAAGAGAGACCGAAGATACTCAGCTAACAAAAAAGCTGCAGCAACAGGACAGCCAAGCTGTAGACAGAGAGTACAGGGAATGGAGGGAAGGGCAGCATGACCCGATTCCCTTGAAGATCTACTGTTACGGGAAGTTCTTGCGTAAATGTTCCATCTTCTACACAGATATCTCTTGTCATCAGGTCAGACCTATGGAACGAGTCCCAAGCAGTGCTAAGTGCAAGCCAGTCTGGGTGGCAAGAGGCCAGAGGCCTAGGAAAGAAGGCCCTGAAGCACAGCTAGGCCAAAGCCTGTCCTCCTTCTGGAGGCAATGTCCAGACTGTAGTTCTTGGTGAATGTGTGGACAGTACTCCAAGTGGGAGCAGCACAAATTTCTGCAGCTGACACATTCCTGAAACAGACAACAGAAGCATCCATGCCTCTGGTGGAATGGCTATGAACCAAACCAGGAAGTCCTTTACTGTACTTCCTATAACAAAAAGTAATACAGTTGGGCCAACCATTTCAATACTGAAATGCCTTCTTTCCCGAGGGAAAGAAACAAATAATTCAGAGGACTTCCTGCAGTCCTTGGTACAGTAGGTATAGTAACGCAAAATTCTATGAACATCTGAAGTATGGGGCAATGCTTCCTCTGAAGCGGCATCCTCTGGAAAATAAACAGGCAGGTGGACAGATTGATTTAGAGTTAGCTCAGACAACCTTTGGAAAAAGCTTAGGATTAGTATGCAAAAAGATCCTATAATGTGGAAAATCAAATAAGGCAGCTCACATGAGAGTCTGTAGCTCTGAAATTCTTTGAGCAGAAGTAACAGTGACTAAAAATAAGGATTTCCACAACAGAAAGCGTAGTTCACAAGATGCAGCAGGCTCAAAAGGAAGCAGGGTCAGCTTCTCTAAAACAAAATTCAGGTCCCAAGCCAGAACCAGACTATGGACAGGAGGCTTCAAGTGGAGAATGCCTCACAAAGTATAGGCCACATCCAACTGGCTCACTGTACAGCCATCAATGGGCACATGAAAGGCTGATATAGCAGACAGGTGCACTTTAATAGAGGAGTATTGGAGACCTGCATTAGACAAGGTCAGAAGACGCTCCAGAACCTGGTTCTCTGGACATGTGAAAGGGTCCAGGCGATTGGAAGTGGCCCAGATAACAAAGCTCTTCCACTTCACTGAGTAAGTGGCCCTGGTGGAAGGTTTTCAGGCAGCCACCAGGACATCAGCCACCTTCTGAGACACCCCATACCAAACAATGGCTATGTCCTCAGGAGCCATACATGCAGAGAGAGGGACTTAAGGTCTGGATAGACCAGGGTTCCCTGTGCCTATGTCAATGGGTCACAGCAGAGGGGCAGGGGATTTGGAGGCTCCACAGCCAATTGCTGCTGTAATCGAAACCATATCTGATGAGGCCAGAATGGAGCCACCAGAATTAGGGTGGTACCCTCCTGCTGTAGCTTGATGAGCACCCTCTGAATCAGAGGAAGGGGTGGAAAGGAATAAAGAAACCTCCCTTTCCAGGAGAGGGATGTGTTGCACCAGTAAACTCCATGCTCTGGATCGAGCAAGCAGAAACGCTGCAGTTTTGTGTTGGGGGGGGGGGGATGCAGAAAGGTCCAACTCTGACTGACCCCACCTCTAGAAAAGATCTTCTATGACCAAGATTAGCAGTTCCCACTCATGCATCCTGGACTGTGACCGACTGAGGCTGTCTGTCAAGGCGTTTTTTCCCACCTTGTATTTATTGCTCGGGCAGGACACTGGAGGGCAAGGAATCTCCATCCCCTCAACCCGCCCTGGGACTGCCACAGCTACCCCCCAGACCCCCATGGATTACCCCCGTGGGGGGCCAGGAAGGAAGACCCTCCTCAGAGCACAATCCAAATCCGGGAGAGGCTGCCATGACCAGCCGGCAGGATGCGGTCAGGGATCTCATAGCGCCCCCCCCCAGCCACTATTTTCCATTTTCTGTACCCCTCCAGCTTGTTAGGCACCGTGCACGCATGTGGGGGCAGCTCCTTGCTTCCCAAGCCTGCATCACCACCCAGCCCCCACTAGAGGGCAATCGACAGGCAGGACGATATGCCCTCCCTCCCTGAGAGAGGACAGCAGTCCTCCAGACGCTCCATCCTCTCTTGCCCCTGCCGAACCCCAGTGGCCCTGGCCTGTTTCCAAGTCGCTGGTGTGGCATTCCAGTGCCTCACCTTTCAGCGCCACCGGGCCAGCCCGCCAAGGCATTTTGTGTGCCCAGCACATGGACAGCTGACAGTACTAGACTGTGATCTAGAGCCCAGTACCAAACCCTCATCGCCTCTCAGCACAGCAGGGTAAGAATGGGTCTCCTCTTTCTTGCTGATATAACAGGCCACACTGAGATTGTCCGACTGCACCAACACTGGGCCTGGAGACAGTTGGTTCTGGAAGGCCTGTAAGGTATACAGGACTGCAAGCATTTCTACAATGTTTATGTGGAGGTGGGTCTCCCACTGGGATCAGATCCCCTGGGTCTGTTAAAGGTCTAGGTGCACTTCCCAAACCGAAACATCCATGGTGAGGATTTGGTGAGGGGTGGGGATGAGAAAGGGGACCCTTTTTAAGAGATTGTCTGGGTCCATCCACCACTGAAGCACCTTGCATACTGGGGAGGAAATAAGGACCAGCTGGATCCACGCCATTGGAACGTTGATCCCACTGGACCCTGAGGTTCCACTGGGGGATCTTCATGTGCAACTTGGTCAAAGGAACTGTCACAATGGCCACAGTCATTAGGCTAAGCAGCCTCAAGAACTCCCTGGCTGGGACATACAGGCACTGACCCACGGCCTGGGTTTGGGCTATGAGGCAGTCTGGCCTGTCTTGTTGTAGGAAGGCCTTGGCCTGAGTAGAGTCCAGAACTGCCCCATGTACTGCAAACACTGGGACGGGGTCAGCACAGACTTGGGCAGATTGAAAGTAATGCCCAATGACTGGAACAACTGCAGGGTGAGTTCCAGAGTCAGCAACAGTAGTTCCCTGGACTGGGCTTTCAGTAAACAGTCATCCAAGTATGCGAACACATGAAGGCCTTTGCATGGGAAAGCTGCTGCTACAGCTGCTAAGCACTTGGTAGATACCCATGGCGCAGAGGATAAACCAAATGGCAACACCCTGAACTGGTAATGCTCCCCCTTGAAGAGGAACCTTAGGTACCGTCTGTGAGGGGGGCAAACCATGATATGCCGATAGGCATCCTGCATGTTCAGGGAGTGCAGCCATTTGCCCTGCTTGAGCAAAGGAAGAAGGCCGTGTAGACTTACCAACCAGAACTTTCTGTACTGAATGTAAAGATTCAACTCCTTGAGGTCTAGAATGGGCCTCAAGCCCCCAGTTCTTTTGGGAGCCAGGAAGAACCTGGAGTAGAACCCTTTGTTTTCTTTGCTGCCTGGACACTGGCTCTATGGATCTTTTGTGCAGCAAGGTGAGGACTGCCTCCTTGAGCACCTCTGTGTGGTCTAAAGAATAAGAGGTGGGAAATGGAGAAACATCTGGAGGATGTTCCAAAAGTTCTAAAGTATGGCCCTGTTTGATTATCTGCAGGATCCAAGCATCTGTGGTAATGGTTCTGCACTGGGACAGGTGGAGGGAGAACCGACCTCCGACTGACACCTCCTGGCTTGGAACAAGAGGAGGAGGGATCTTGCAGGGAGTCAGGCTGAGGCAGAATTAGCGGCCAGGGCCACTCCCCCTTCCCTGGAGTGCTTAGCAGAGGAACCAGTGGTGGAGGAGTGGGTAGGCAGGGCAGAGCTGGCCCTGCAATTATCCTGGAACTTGGTTCTGGAGCTAGACTTGTGAGAGACCTTGTGAAAGGAGGGTCTCAGTCTGTTCTTAGGCTGGGTATGATAAAGGGAGTGGTCAGACTGAATAGCCCTATCAGAGGCATGCAAGTCATTAGTGATATCCAGTATATCAGGGCCAAAAAGTTTGTGACCCACAAAAGGGGCATTCAGCACCTTTTGCTGGACATCAGCAGAGAAGCCAGAGACTCTAAGCATGGAGTGCCTTCTAAGGCAAATGCCAGTGGCAGCTGCCCTGGGTATAGTATCAGCTATATCATAGGTGGCTCTGAGGAGATGCTTACTAACATCTTCCAAGGAGAATTTTGAGACGCTGTTGTTTCTGGGAACCCTCAGGAAGGGCCTAAGCCACAGCCTTGCCCTTTTCCAGAGGGTACCTCTGGTATTTGATCATATGAGCCAAGTAGTTGCCAATTCTAAGGCCCATAGTAGTTGAGCGAAAAGTCTTCTTGCCCCAGAGGTCAGTTTTACAGGATTCCCAGACAGGGTGGAAGGAGATAAGGTGCTTAGGCACCTCAGACCTGTTATGAGCTGCCTTGTTTACCACTGAGTCAGTTTACGGCTGGGCTGCATAGAAAGGCAGCCCCAAGGACACCAGGTAAAGCTTATCAGACATTCTGGGCATAGCAGGTACAAGGTTGGGCCTATGCCAGACAGCACTGGAAGCATCATGCAGTGCTGGAAGCAGAGGAGGAATAACTTTGGGTGGAGATTCTGGAATCTCCAAGAAACCCATCAGGTTCCTCCTTGTGACATCCTCTTCCTCAGTCTGGAACCCCACAGTGGAGGAGAGCTGTTTCATAATATTAAGGAAGGAGGGGTTCTCGGGGGGACCCTGGGGTGTGTTTGACAGAGTCTTCACTCCTGGAGGAGACAGCAGACCTGTCAGCTGAGTCAACCTCTACATCTCTCTCTTCATCAAGGAGGATGAGATAAGGGTGGTACTCCTCCTCTACGTCAGCCTATTCTGCAGCAAGGACCGGCGGCTGTAATACTGATGTAACCCCTAGATGGCGCTATCCCAGGGGCTACTAATCCTGCGTGATTTGCCACCAACAGGTTGAGGGGCCTGGATCCGATGGCGGGTGCCTCCACCCAGAGGTCAGGGTTTGCAATAGTTAAACTAACTTGGTCACAGCCCTCTGGGACACTGCAACCCCCCTTTCTTCCCACTAGTGGCCCACACAGTATATCAGAATTACCTTCACAGTATCCACTTACACCCAGGACTGGCTCAGGCACTGGGACCCCCTGTAAAATAAGAAGATACAGTGCAACAATCACAGTACAATACTTTAACATAGACAAATACCTCAGGCAGTATAACTTTGCTGAAACAAGCAGCTCTGATTTATTTAGGGGATATAACAAGGACAGGGGGAAATCAGGTTAATTAGCTTATCACTTTACTCATCTACCTATGGCTCTGTGCACAGGCCTATCCCTACCAGTTACTGTCCCTGGGTACCCAAGCCCTAGTGGCTAGTCCAAACCGTGGCAGCTGGTGGGGCCCTTTCACACAGAGAAAAAAAAAATTAGTTAAACAGTCAGCAGTACAGTAATTCCATTTGGATTCAATGTGGCAATTCAACAGGGAGCGACCCTGAATTAGTACTCACGACCTCCAAACAAGATAGGGTCCTTCAGCGTCAGCAGGGCTACTATTGAGCTCCACGAGACTCCTCACACATTTATATGACAAACTGCAACAGGCAAAAGTCCTTTAATGGCAGCAGGATTCACTTGAGCTACACAAGCCTCCTCACACATTTATATGGTAAACAGTAACAGGCAAAAGTCCTTTGATGGCAGCAGGATTCACTTGAGCTACACAAGCCTCCTCACACATTTATATGGCAAACAGTAACAGGCAAAAGTCCTTTAATGGCAGCAGGATTCACTTGAGCTACACAAGCCTCCTCACACATTTATATGGTAAACAGTAACAGGCAAAAGTCCTTTAATGGCAGCAGGATTCACTTGAGCTACAGCCTCCTCACACATTTATATGGTAAAAGAAAGTACTATACCAACAGGCTGCTTCTCTATCCCGATCGCAATTACTGCACAATACCGGAGAACACACAGCAGATTCAGTTCCTGACAGACCGAGCACAATTCAGCAATTTCTCCAGTCTTCTACAGGGTGAGCCTGGTTTCTACTCTTCAGATATCCTTTGATTCTCTTCACAGGACGGTTCAGTCCTAACAAGCAGTTACACAAGCTGCAGACCGAAACTCAGGGCCTTACAGCGTTTCCGACTAAAACTGCACACGAAAAAGCATAGAGCTCCTTCCTCTTCACTGCCAGAGCTCAACTGAAACTCCAGCAGACAAAACGGGCACTTCCTTTGAGTTCCTCCCAGTTCTTGGCTGGATTGGCTGTCACTCACAATAGACTGCCCCTGTTGGTCCAAAAAGGCGCTGAAGTCCAAACTACATCTCCCAGTGTCACTGCCCATACAATCCTCTTGTGGCTGGCTCAGATTACGAGTCCCAAGTTCTGATTCGTCCAAGGCACCATTTTAGAGCTACCTTAACCCACACTGATTGGTCCATTTCAGCAGTTCAAAACTAGAATGGGGAACTAGGCAAACACAGTTCTGACTGCAAAGAAAGCAGGTTAGACAAACTGTATTTTCATTATTACTCTAAATGATTTCTGGCAAACAGTTACATCTATCAGATAGGTTCCCTTTGCACTCCTAGTGACTGCAAAAATGGTGTGAATTGGCAGCAGCTCGAGTGGTACTCAAGCAGAGAAACACACAGTCCCCCCATACAAACTAATTATGTCTGCAAGCAGACAGCTCTTAAAGAGACAGTACCAGAGGCTCTAAAAACACTCACAGATAAATGGCTTAAATGCCAAACACCATTCAGGCTTGGAGCATTCAAGCAAGCTCCTGAAGTCTTTTGGGAACCCCCATTTGCAGGGGGTTACATCTTCCTGAGCCTGGGAAAGCTCTGACCACCAAGCAAGTACCCTATAAGTTTCAACTGCAACCATATACATTTGCATTAGGCTCACACATGTAATCATCAGTCAATATATATTTTACCAAGAACACATTTCTGAAACATTGCAGTACGTCACTCTTTACACAGTATTACACACACATTGTACCATAACTCAAGTTATTACCTCTTGTACACGAAACCTGAAGAGGGGGCCCTTCCCTATCAGTTACCTTGGGGCTGGACGGGGCAAGGGCACCATACTTAGAGGTCAACACCAGTAACTTGGAATTAGCACTGACACTCAGTTTGGGCAATGAGCTTGGGGACACATACACTCCTTTATGGACAACACTGAGAGGCAAGTCCACAGGCCTCCCAAGGGAATTATAACTGAGGTGCACCACAGGCTTTACAGCTCGACCAGTCTTTCTAGGGGGAACTGTTACAGTCTCTGCACTCTGAGCCTCATTTTCAGCATTGTCCTCACTTGTCAGGGGAGTCTCCATGGGGATAGAGGCTGGGAACTTGGGGCACTTTCAGCTCCAGGAGTTACAGTTTCTGAGTCCACAACATTTGGCTCGCATGGAGAGCTTTCGGACACTGGCAGTGGACTGTCAGAGACACTCAAAATACTCTTCTTGTTCTGGTGTATCACCAGTCTGCCCCAATCCATCATTTTCCTCCCCTGAAAGCTCAAACAGTTCAACCATGCACAATGATTCCATTTCATCTGATCTGATGCTTTGCACTTCACTTTCTGGGAGCATTGGCTCCAGGGACGAAGCTGGGGGCTTAGACAGTCCAGAAGGCCCAGCTTCATCTCCAGTATTGACTAGGGGATTGCCCCAAAACAATTGACTCAGTTCGTAAGAAGGATAGTATTCAAAGTCACTCTCACTTTCTTCTGATATGGACTGACAGTCATGCTCAACTGGGACTTGTGGAGGGGAACACTTAACTCTGCTTCTGTAGGTGCAGACTTTCTTGATCTTTTCTTAGCAGCAGCTCTAGTCACTGGTCCAGAGCGGCATCTTCTGGGGGCTCAGACTCACTCAAAGATTTGTCCAATGGGCAGTAAATGATTTCTATGCATTGTTTTACATCTTTTGAATTATTCTCAGGCCTTACTTTGTACACTGGCAGATCATCTAGTTTGCCAACTACAATGTGAGGGAGATGGTGCCATCTGTCAGCAATCTTGTGTTTGCCATGCAGTCCCAGATTTCTTAGCAATACCGATCTCTCTCTGGAGTTCCTGTGTTTCACCTTTTATCATACCTTTCTTTGTTGGCCAGATTTCTTTTGGCAGCCATGGTTTGAGCCAGTTGAGTACGCATGAGTTAGCTGGGCCTTTAACTTTGCACATACTGTAAATAGTTGTCAGCTTGAACCCCATCAGGAGAGACCCCAAAACACACATCTACCGGTAGTCGAGCTTCTCTTCCAAACATCAGGTGGTAGGGGGAGAACCCAGTGGCATCACTTTTGGTGCAGTTATAAGCATGTACCAGGGTTCTAATTTGTTGGCTTCATCTATGCTTGTCCTTTGGGTGCAGGGTGCCTAGCATATCTAGCAAAGTGTGGTTGAAACGTTCAGGCTGTGGGTCCCCCTGGGGGTGGTAAGGAGTGGTTCTGGACTTTCGCACTCCCCACAGAGAAAGCATCTCTTTGATCAGATGACTCTCAAAGTCTCTCCCTTGATCAGAATGGATTCTTTGTGGAGCCCCATAATGAACAAAAAAGTTTTCTACAAGTACTTTGGCCACAGTGGATGCTTTCTGGTCTTTGGTGGGGAAAGCTTGGGCATATCTTGTGAAATGGTCCAGTGACCACCAGCACATTACTGATATTTCTTTGATCTGACTCCAAACTCAGAAAATCAATACAGACCAGCTCCATGGGTGCACTGGTGGTGATGTTAACAAGGGGGTAGCCCTCTGGGGCAAAGCTTTCTCTGTAAGCAGCGACTACAAGTTTGAATGTGTTGCTCACATCAGCCCCATCTTAGGCCAATAGAATCTGGATCTTACCAAGTCAAGTGTTCTGTCTATACCAAGGTGCCCCATGTGGTTGTGCAAGGACCTCAATACTGAGTCTCGAAAGGCAGTGGGCAGCACTAGTTGTTGTTTGTCTACTTGTCCCCTCTGTCTACTGTTTCTCTGTATAACAGTTTATTGATCAGTTTCAACTTAGGACCTTCTTTGTATAACAGTGCAGTTCTCAAATCAGTGGGCGTAATTTGGACACATCTTTTCCTGCACAGAGGCTTCTAAAGCTGATTTGATCATGGGATTGCAGGACTGAACCGCCGAATACTGTCATTGTCCAGCTGAGGCAGTGCACCAATGTCTGTGCAGAAAAGTGGCAATAAGCAGCAGGTATAGCAATTCTCAGAGGGTCCCAAGCAATCCACCATGCAGTCCACTGCGTCCGTGGACATTGTTCCTCCTGTCAAACTTCCGGCAGAGTGCCGAATGTCAGGTTCTGCATCGGACCCAATCATTCTGGGGAACAGGCCTCCGGAGAGAATCAGCATCTATGTGGTTCAGACCTGCTTGGTATCGAGAGCATAGTCGTATGTAGATAATGCAGAAAGCCACCTATGGCCAGTGGCATCCAACTTAGCTGAGGTCTGCACATAGGTCAAAGATTATTGTCAGTTTTACTAGTATTTTAGCCCCATACAAGTACTCATGGAATTGGTCAACAATAGCCCACTTCAAAGCTAGGAACTCTAACTTATGTACAGGATAGTTCTTTTCGGATGGGGTCAGGCTTCTACTGGCAAAGGCCACTGGTCTCAGGCCATTCGTTGCTCTTGGTACAACACAGCCCCAACCCTTGCAAGCTAGCATCAGTGTGCAGGACGTAGGTTTTCTTGGATCGGCATAGGCCAGCACTGGAGCATGGGTAAGTTGATATATGATCTCATGAAAAGCAGTCTCACAATCAGGGTCCAGCGGGCCCCAAATACTTCACTCGGACGAAAATACACTCTTTCAGTCTTGAGGACGCTGACTTTTGGTATTTTTGTGGGTTGGGGATACCCTTGAGTGAAGGTTAAGTAAGGGTGGATCACTCTTGAATAGTCCTTGATGAAGCGCCGATAATAACCACAGAAGTCCAGGAATCTTTGCAGTTCTTTTTAGATTTTGGGCATGGCCAGGTAGTCAAGGCCTCAACTTTTGGGTCGGTCTCTATTCCTCGGTGGATACTCAGTGTCCCACATACTTTACTGATGTTTGAAAGAATTGACTACTTATCAATGGACAGTTTAAGGCCAAAGTCCTCCAGTCGGTCAATACCTTAAATAATCTGCTCTCATGTTCCTCCAGTGAGCTGCCAAACACAATAACATCATCTAGGTATACCAGGCACTCTAGTAAGTTCATGTCCCCCACTCGTGCTCCATCAATCGTTGAAAAGTGGCTGGGGCACCTGAAATCCTTGAGGCATCCTCATGAATTCATAGAAGCCAGCCGGACAGATAAAGGCTGTCTTCTCACGGTCCTCTGGGGCCATCGGGATCTAGTAGTACCCACTGCGGAGATCCAACAAGAGAACCACTTGCTCCCGTTAGGCAGTCCAAAGCATCCTGAATCGGGGCATTGTGTACTGATCAGGATAGTCCGCCCGGTTTAAGGTGCGATAATCCACACACATTCTTACTGTCCCATTCTTTTCCTCACTACCACAATGGGGAAGCATAAGGGCTTCTGGTTCTTGTATTACACAGCAGCTAACATCTCTTGCAGATGCGTCTCACATCATCTATGTCAGCAGGTGCCAGGCATCGAGACCTCTCACGAAATGGTCTTTTGTCATGCAGCGGATATGTGCTCAGCTCCTTGCATACATCCTAAATCCCATTCCTTTAAAGAAAACACCTGGTCTCTCTGGGCAAGCTTCTCACTGATCCTCACTTTCCATTCAGCTGGCAGCGAGTCGCGAAATCAAACAAGTCAGGCGTTACTCTGTCATTCTTCCTCGAACTCTTGCTGGGTAGCACTGCAGTGTCTGCACAATGCACATTAGCCAGGATGCAACCTCTATTTACTGAATGTCTCTTTCAGACACATTATGAACTTGGACCATTACCTTCTGGCATAAGCATGGGCTCTAGCGGGCAAAATACTGAAGCTTGACCAGCAGTCCCTCTGGCAATTTTCCATCGCCTGGTGCATCCAACATTAATATTTTATTCTTAACATCCTTTCTGATACGGACCTCTCCTGTAAGGTACACTGGGCATTTGGCACCAGGATCAGAGACTCAGGATCCTTCTTCCATACAATTCCGACCAGTTCCTCTGGTTCTATTTTTCAGCATCTCTCTGTGCCTCATAGGCCTTCTTAATTAAAGCGGAACTCTTAAAGCTCTACTAGTCTTTGACCCCTGTTTTCATAACACAACTGTGCCAGCCTTCCGAACATATGAGCATTTGTTCCAATCAACAAAGGGACACCATCATACAGTCCAGTGGGGGACACACTAAGGCTAGGGTCTCTACTTGTTCGGCCACTCCAGCCACGGAGGTGGGAAAGACAACCAAATTTGGATATACCCGGAATAGGGTAGGCCTTCACTTAACCCCATACATGCAGTCCTTCTAATGGTTGTAAGTGCGTCTGACAAATGCTTCTGATACCAATCCTGGAACATAATTGTCACTTGGGAGCCACTGTCTAATACAGCTCTTGCAGACACTCCATTCACCTTTACAGTGGTCTCCATGGAGGGACCCACTATTCTGGACCAGTCTGGAGAGGCGGTAGTGGGGGCCTGGGCAACTGACCTTGCCACAATAGGACGTGAGTTAGCATTTTTGGTGCCCTCACTGGGATCATTTCGTGCACCTCTTAACCACTGATTTGCTCTCCGAAGCTCTCCTTGTAGCCTATATGCAACTTTATCAGTGTCTTTTGGGGACCGGCATTCCCTTTTCATGTGCCCATCCTTCCCACAATTATAGCAAAACATACTTTCTGTAGTTTGAGCTGGCCGAGGCGCCACACTGGGAGCCAGGGTGGGGGTATTACTAACTGGAAACCTTGGTGCCATCTCTGTCTGCGGCGTGATAAGCATTTGGAGACATCTCGTCAGTTTCTCCACTTCCATGGTCAAGGAATTGAGTTCGGAGCTGTTATCAGCAGGAGATACATGGGTGGGTACCCCACCCATATGAGCTGCAGTCGGATATGGGGTCAGGGCCCATGCTTGCAGGCGTGGCCTTCATAAAGGGACTGTTTTGAATTCCCAGATCTCTCTCAACAGTTCGCCCCATTGTGGCATATCTTTTCCTTGTCAGAGCACTCATTGACTGCCAACCTCTGCCCCTGAACTTCACTTGATGGGTCACCCTCAGTCACTCGGTCGTAGCCACAGCTATTAGTGCAGGTCCCTCCCGTGGTCGCTTTTTCAACTCCTCGAATTTCTCTCATTAACTCATCATAGGAGGGTGGATTCCAGTCGATTTGCCAGGCGAACTGAAGCAACAGCAGTTCTGAGAAGGGGCAGACTTAGGATCCTGTCCAGCCTGGTTCGGTCCAGTTCAATCGCTGGCAAACTACCTTTCTGAGGCATTCTTGCAACAATTTCTCCAGCCGAGATACATACACAGACAACAACTCCCTTGGTACTGTTGTGCATTTCTTACTCTCCACCATAGGTCCTCATCAGAATCTGGCTCCCATACACATTCTCCAAGGCCTCAAGATTGGCCTGTGCAGGTCTTCAGGGTTACTGGCCCGTTTAGCACCGGATGGTAGCCAGGGCAGGACCTCGGAGGCTCTCACTAACCTCTTTCGCGCCCGGCTACGAGTTTGCCATTCTAGCATTTGGGGCAACATAGTCTATCCAAGTCTCCCAGTCATCCTCCCCTTGGGGGTGGGAGGGTGCCAGAGAAGATCCTCAACCTTGGTGAAGAGTGTGACTAATGGCAGGTGCAGAAATGGAGTCTGCATTGGTTCAGCCACCATTACGGGTACTGGAGCGGAGAGGGTGTTGGGAAGGAACACCCCAGGTGGCAAGAATAGTTTCTTCAAGTCCTCCACAGTTTTCCTTCCCCAGCAACCATTTAGCAAATTTCTCCTCAAAAGTTTCAGATAGTGGTGGGGACTCATTCCCCCCCGGGTCTTTACTGTCCTTAGTTATCACTCTCCAAGCAGTGAGGGCTCCCTCTGGGGCAATGGTCTGTGGCACTTTGGAGCTATCTATGGGATCCTTAAACTCTACTAGGGCCAGGAAAGTGTGGGTGAGCAGATTAGCATGCCGACCCACCACCACAGGGTTTTGTAAACCTTCCACCTTGGAAAGTACTCCCTGTACAGTGTCCGTATTGATACCAGGGGATGTCCAGGATAAGCATAGCATTTTGGGGGTCGATCTCCTCCCCAGTACACCACTCCACCAGCCGGTGCACAGCCACTTCTGTCAGGGTACCCATTTATTTTTTTTTCTTAACAGTGGTTTGTAAATGTGGCCACTAGAGGACACACAATCCCAGCGGTGAGCCTCCAAGATGTAACCCCTAGATGGCGCTATCCCAGGGGCTACTACCCCTGCCTGATTTGCCACCAACAGGTTGAGGGGCCTGGATCCGATGGCGGGTGCCTCCACCCAGAGGTCAGGGTTTGCAATAGTTAAACTAACTTGGTCACAGCCCTCTGGGACACTGCAACCCCTTTTCCCACTAAGTGGCCCACACAGTATATCAGAATTACCTTCACAGTATACACTTACCCCCAGGACTGGTTCAGGCACTGGGACCCCCTGTAAAATAAGAAGATACAGTGCAACAATCACAGTACAATACTTTAACATAGACAAATACCTCAGGCAGTATAACTTTGCTGAAACAAGCAGCTCTGATTTATTTAGGGGGATATAACAAGGACGGGGGAAATCAGGTTAGTTAGCTTATCACTTTACTCATCTACCTATGCCTCTGTGCACAGGCCTATCCCTACCAATTACTGTCCCTGGGTACCCAAGCCCTAGTGGCTAGTTCAAACCGTGGCAGCTGGTAGGGGCCCTTTCACACAGAGAAAAGAAAAATTAGTTAAACAGTCAGCAGTACAGTAATTCCATTTGGATTCAATGTGGCAATTCAACAGGGAGCGACCCTGAATTAGTACTCACGACCTCCAAACAGGATAGGGTCCTTCAACGTCAGCAGGGCAACTATTGAGCTCCACGAGACTCCTCACACATTTATATGACAAACTGCAACAGGCAAAAGTCCTTTAATGGCAGCAGGATTCACTTGAGCTACACAAGCCTCCTCACACATTTATATGGTAAACAGTAACAGGCAAAAGTCCTTTAATGGCAGCAGGATCTACTGAGCTACACAAGCCTCCTCACACATTTATATGGTAAAAGAAAGTACTATACCAGGCAGGCTGCTTCTCTATCCCGATCGCACTACTGCACAATACCCGGGGAGAACACACAGCAGATTCAGTTCCTGACAGACCGAGTACAATTCAGCAATTTCTCCAGTCTTCTACAGGGTGAGCCTGGTTTCTACTCTTCAGATATCCTTTGATTCTCTTCATAGGATGGATTCAGTCCTAACAAGCAGTTACACAAGCTGCAGACCGAAACTCGGGGCCTTACACGCGTTTCCCCGACTAAAACTGCACACCGAAAAAGCATAGGGCTCCTTCCCTCTTCACTGCCAGAGCTCAACTGAAACTCCAGCAGACAAAACCGGGCACTTCCTTTGAGTTCCTCCCAGTTCTTGGCTGGATTGGCTGTCACTCACAATAGACTGCCCCTGTTGGTCCAAAAAGGCGCCAAAGCCCAAACTACATCTCCCAGAGTCACTGCCCATACAATCCTCTTTGTGGCTGGCTCAGATTACGCAGTCCAAGTTCTGATTCGTCCAAGGCACCATTTTAGAGCTACCTTAACCCACACTGATTGGTCCAGTTCAGCAGTTCAAAACTAGAATGGGGAACTAGGCAAACACAGTTCTGACTGCAAAAAGCAGGTTAGACAAACTGTATTTTCATTATTACTCTAAATGATTTCTGGCAAACAGTTACATCTTTCAGATAGGTTCCCTTTGCACCCTAATGACTGCAAAATGGAGTGAATTGGCAGCAGCTCGAGTGGTACTCAAGCAGAGAAACACACAGTCCCCCATACAAACTAATTATGTCTGCAAGCAGACAGCTCTTAAAGAACAGTACCAGAGGCTCTAAAAACACTCACAGATAAATGGCTTAAACGCCAAACACCATTCAGGCTTGGAGCATTCAAGCAAGCTCCTGGAAGTCTTTTGGGAACCCCCATTTGCAGGGGGGTTACACCGACAATTCTCTAGAGGGGTGGATAGGTTGAACTGGCGTTGACACCAAACCAGCATCCAATGGCAAGGGCGACAAAGATCCAGGTCATGGAACAAACTGCTGTATGAGATCCGAGGTTACAGAGTTAAGAACTGCATTGAGGTTGATGGCAGGATAAGGAAACAGCATCAACACAGGTATCGACGGAGAGGGCGATGGGCCCAACTCCAATGAAACACCACTAGCAACAGTAGAAGTGGTGGGGCCCAGCACCTGCGGACCTCGTGGTTCAGGAGGTTCTGACAGCAGGACTGGGGATGACAACCTGGAGGCAGATGGCCCCTCTGCAGCCCTAGGAAGATTAGGAGAATGCTTTACTGTGGGGGGCCTGATAGGAGCAAAGGCCTGCATGGAGAGAGGTGTTGAAGTCGAAGCGTTCGATGGTGCGATCCCAGGACAGGAAGACTCCAACATTAACCGTGATCCTCGTCAGGAGGGGGAATGGTCCTCAGGCCAGTCCTTATCCCGGTGAGAGTGTTTGCCCAAGAACCTGTCCCAGGCCTTGACTGCCTCAGAGCCCTAAGAGGATGCTGGTGACTGGGAGGGAGGAGCCCAAGAAGACCCCTGCTGGCTGCCTGTTGCGCCAAGAGGAACTTCTGCAGGACTTTCTTGCATCATTGCCAGGTAGTGAGGTCGAACTTCAGGCAAAGCTCGCAGGCAAGAATGTTGTGACCAGGCCCAGGACAGCAGACACAAAGTTCATGGTCGTCGGTTGAAAAAAAATCTTCTTTCAGCAGCGGCAGTGATGGAAAAGAGCCGATGAAGGAGTAGTTCTCGACATACAAAAATAAAGGGAATCACTTTAAAATAAAGTGATTCAAAGACTGTAACAGAAGAAAAGGTAAGTAGAATTTTGGCAGTCGACAGAGCAACGAAGCTTCTGCGAAGTCCGTGCGTAAATGATCGATGGCAAGAAAGAGCTGAAGGGCCACCTACATTTATCTAGGGCTGTGACATCAGAGCTTGACTTCGGCATGGGTGGCCCCTACTAGGCTGCTGCAGAAAAGCTTCCACGTGATCCTAGTGCCTGATGGCTAAGTTCCATAGGTGTGACCCGATGACAAAGATATCCCTGAAGAAGATCTGTGCATCCTGTTAGATTGTCATCATGAGACCACTCATTTGTGCTTATTATTTAAACTGTTCTTTACTCTGAACACCAGTTATTTTGTTAATTGTTTGCTACCAATGACAAAGGTTTGGTAAGAAAAGAGAAACTAAATAACTTTGGCTAAGACCCCACCCTTTTTATAAGTAGTACAGAGACTCCCCTCTTTTATAAGTAATACAGAGACACTTTGTAAAATTTAAGGAATTGGTAACAGGGACTGAAGTACCATCAGACCACGAGGGCTAAAAATGGCAGTAGTGGCTGGTGAGTCTGACCATCTTATCGCTGGGGGGTGGGATTCAAGGGATCTGTTGCATGATAGACTGATATCCATTTATGTGGGTTCATATTGTATACGATGTAATGTAGTTTGAAATGAAGACACTATTTTTATGTATTTATTTTTTTTATTTATTTTAGTCTTTGGTAACCGGGTAAGGCCCATTAGGCACAAGTGCCTGTTTTCAGGGGCGACCTGGGAGCACTATCCTTTAACAGGTATCTACCAAAATAACTTATTTCTATAAAGGCTAGTGTGGAACAGTTATATTTCAAGATAAGGGAGGCAGGTATATAACCCCAGGAAGGCATAAACATCCCACTGTGGCTTTCCATGACAGGGAAGGGGTAATGTAATGATTTAGAGGTCAGAAGTTAAGCCAAATGCATGGACCAGATGTCACTGGGATTGACATGGAACCACAGTGACACCTACTGGGAAAAGTGAACTGTTGCACCCTAATATCTGTATTGTCCTGGAATCATTAACCCCACCCCAGAAAACCAAGGTTGGTGTGTCTTAAAATGACCTTCCAGTATATCATCAGACACACGCTTCAAATGCAGAGCAGTTAAATAGTGTTTAAGTTGGAAGGCAGAATAGTCTGTCCAACTGGCATATACTTTTACACCAGAAAGTATATGTGTAGTCCTAGAAGAATCTTTAAAAACCAGACCTGAGTGTGTGGGAATTAGAATTTTCACATACTGATCAGAAAATTCTGGTTTTAAGTCAGAATTTTGGAAACCAAGACTTTTCAACAAGGATAGCACCTGGAGCATTTTAAAAGGACATCCAGAGACTTGGATCAATAACTTGCTACAACAATTCTATTGTCCAATGCACTGTCATCTCTACAAGGACATCTGAAATCTGGTCTGAACTTTAACATCAAAGCAAGGTATAGTTTAGAATACAGTATCTAGTGTTTTCTGTGAACTATCCAGTTTTACTTTTGTTATTGTCTGCATTTCAAAGTTCTTCCAAACTGTAGACTTTTCTGTATTACTTTTATTTTAAGTTAACTTTTATAATTTTGTTATCAACTCTGCCTGTGGTCTGGTTGTGTGATTTAACATTTAAACAGAAGGGTTCTGAAAAGACTATGTGCCTAAAAAGATAGAATCCGTTCGGCTATCATATAAAACTACCTAGGCAAGACGTAGCCAGTGGCTGTGGTGGGATTCAAATATTGAAAGTAGTGCAGAGTCAAGGGATCTCAAAACTACAGAATACACCCTCCCAACGGGAAAAGGAAGGCTGAGAACTCTTCCTGAACCCTTACTCCTGCTCACGATTTCCTAAGTAAGGGGATCCTCTCTGCAAAGAGGAGGTCCTGCTAGGCTGCCTGAGGTTAGGGGACCAGGGGCACGTGACAGATTTTGGTGCCAGCTACTGGGATTTTTAACGGTCTTGCAAAACCATCACACAATCAAAGGCAGAATTTGGAAAAGGGAAATGGACTCTATCCTGTTTGAATTTTTTTTTGAGCAGAATAGTGCAGATAGAAGAATATCTGTTCAGTACAGCGATATGAACTTGGAGCAATTAAGGAAAGTCTGTGGGGAGAAGGACATCCCTAGTGAAAACAAAAATAAAAAGCAACTCATGGAAGCCCTTCTGGCAGTTGAGATAGAGGAAGTGCCACCCCACTTAGTGCCAATGTGGTAGCTTTGGAGGTCCAGATCCCAGAGGAGAAGGAGCCATCTAAGGACCAAGAGCTGGAGATGAGAAGGCTGCGAACTCAAGAGAAACAGCTTGAGAATGAGCAAAAAGGGTTCAAAATGGAAATGGCAGAACGACGGCAACAGTGAGAGGCCGAAGACTGATAACGCCAGGCAGAGGCTGAAGAATGACAGCGCCAGAGGGAACATGAGTTGAAAATGCTGACGCTCCAACCGACGACAATCCCTGAACAGGTTAAGTGGTGGTGGTGGGTTTGAATCTCCAGGACTGGGGTATAATTTAAATTCAAAATTAACTGCAGAGTTTAAAGAGGGGCAGGATATGGACATGTTTTTAAATTCATTTGAAAAGGTCTGTATCCAGGCCAATCTGCCCAAAGAGAACTGGAACTTTCACCTGTCTCCACTACTTATTGGCAAGGGGAAGGAAGCACTGGGGCAGATGGACAATGTTGAAAGTAAAGATTTTGACAAGTTAAAAACTGCTTTATTAAAAAAATGTTTTATCTGAACCCTGATGCATACAGAGCAAAGTTCCGGAAACTCCAAAAGGGGCCAGAAATTAGCTTTGAGGAGGTAGCCACAAAACAGCATCAATACATAAAACGTTGGTGGGAAAGGGTGAAAGCAGATTCTGTTGAAGCTATTAAAGGGGTGGTATTGCTTGAACAGTTTTATTGGATTTGCTCATCTGACCTAAAGCTTGGGCTAGAGGACCGAGATCCTAAGACTGCCAAAGAGGCTGCAGAGCTGTCAGATCACTGTGCTCGAATCAGGGCTGCTCGAAAAGGGAAAAGTGGGCATTTTGGACAACCAAAACCCACAGGGCCCCTGCAAAAATAAAGGGACTCCCCAGGTGCCTAAAAGGGAGGTTGGGGACAAAAAACATGATGAATGCTGGTACTGTCACCAGATAGGCCATCTGTCTAGGCAGTGTCCTAAGAAAGCCCAGAAGTTAAAGGGCCTGTGCAATCAGAGACAACAGCCCACTGTATCGCTGAGGCTCTCCCTGACAATATGAGGGGGCACATTCACCCAATCACGGTGAATGGGGTGCAAACCAGGGGACTAAGGGATACAGGAGCATCTCTTACCCCAGTGAAAGGGGATTTGGTGGGGGCTGAACAAATACTGCCAAAACAGTTTGCCTCTGTCAGGGATTACACAGGGGAAAGAAAAACTTTCCCATCAGCCAGTGTTACCCTGGATTGGAGAGATGCAGGTGAAGGGGGTAGAAAGATGGCTGTAGTTGAAAAACTTATTGTGGATGTTATTGTGGGGAATGATATTCCACAGGGAGTGGTTTGTGCTGTTACCAGGAACCAAAAGGATAGAGGCTCTTGTGATCCTCGGGAATCCGCAGAAATTCAGACAGGGGAGGTTGGGAGACAGGCCGGCCAGCCAACCTGTAGCTCTTGAAAAAGAGGGCAATAACAGGGGGATGGAACTTCCCCTAGTGGCAGTTAACCTAACTGCTACTGAAGGTTGCTCTCAGGAGGGAGGGGTGACACATAGCCCAAGGGAGGGGGAAGGTTGTGACACTAAGTCCCCTACTGCCAGAGCTATGGACCTCAGCCCTTTGAGCTGATGGGGGCATGCACCATGCTCTGGGTAAGTTGGAAGACTTAGTGGCAACACAACTGACAGACTCTAACTTAGAGAAGCTGAGGGTTATGCAGAGTCTGCTGGGACCCAGGGAGGTGATGGAAAACATAGAGTGTATTGGGAAAATGGAATGTTATACACACAGGACATCAGGATAGAGGGAGGGGTGAAGGGCAGGCAGCTTGTTGTTCCCCAGGAGTATCGTGGGTTATTGTTCAAGATAGCTCATTGTATTCCCATGTCTGGACATTTGGGCATTGTTCACACTATGCAGCGCTTAGCCCACAATTTCTATTGGCCCAATATTACCAGGCAGGTGTAGGAATACTGCAAATCTTGTCACCGATGTCAGGAAATAGGGAAGGCTGGAAGCAAAGCCAATGCTGCCCTGATTCCACTACCACTTGAGGAGGAGCCATTCCAGAAGGTTGGAATGGATACCGTGGGTCCTTTAAATACCCCAAGTTTCTCTGGAAAAATGTATATATATATTGACAGTTGTTGCTTATGCTACTCACTATCCCAAAGCCATAGCACTGTCCTCCACTTAGACAGACAAGGTGGCAGATGTTTTGCTGGGGATTTTCTCCCATGTTGGGTTTCCCCAGGAGGTTATCTCTAATCGAGGGGGTAACTTTACTTCAGACCTAATGAAGTGTTTGGAGGAGAAGTGCAGTGTCGTACAAAGGTGCACCATGCCTTACCACCCACAAGCCAATGGTCTCAGAGCAATTTATTGAGACCCTAAAAGCTATGCTTATGGCATTTTCAGAAAAGCATGAGCGGGACTGGGGGAAATACCAGCCCCACCTACTGTTTGCCTACCAGGAAGTGCAACAAGAGTCGACCGTGTTTTCACCCTTTGAGCTCTTGTATGGACGCAGGGTGAGGGGGCTCCTAGATTTAATATGAGAGGACTGGGTAGGTAAGCATGCCACCCAGGGGACTCCCACAGTAGAGCATGTGTTAAAATTCGGGGAGATGCTGAAGGAGCTTATGGGCGCAGCCCAGAGCAACCTGGCAGCTGCCCAGCAAAAACAAAAGACCTGGTATGATTGTGGAGCCAGAGCTCGCTCATATGGGGCAGGACAGGAGGTAATGGTTCTGATCCTGGTCTGGAAGGACAAGCTGCAAGTTGAGCGGGCAGGGCCATACAAGGTGGTACAGCAGGTAAACAATATTAATTATATTGTAGAGTTACCTGTCCAAAAACACACTCACAGGATGTATCATGTGAACATGATGAAGCCATATTTTAATAGGGCTGACATGGTACTTGCGGTTTGCAGTCCTGGAGAGGAGCCAGGTGGGGAAGACCCCTTCCTGACCTGCAAGCTGAGAGCAAGCAGGTGTCATCTGTGGAGACCATCATGTCATGCCAGTTGACACTTGGACAGGCCCAAGGATTAAGGCCCATTTTGTGAGACTTTGTCCCTTTATTTATGGCAAAGCCTGGAGGGACACCGCTAGTGGTGCATGATGTAGACACAGGGACCCAAGCACTCATACATAGGACAGCTTACAGAGTGTCAGAGACAGTCTTCAAGGACATTAGGAGGGAGGGAGGTGGGGGAGATGCTGGATTTAGGGGTGATCCAGAAATCCCACACCCCTGGGCCTCACCTGTAGTCCTTGTACCAAAACCGGATGGGACTAAACAGTTCTGCGTAGATTAACGTTGGCTTAACGCCATCATGAAATCTGATGCCCACCCAATGCTACACATGGATGAACTGCTTGATAAACTGGGAGGGGCGACATACTTGACTACAGCAGACCTGACAAAGGGGTATTGGAGGTGGAACTGACTGACAGGGCTAGGGAAAGGTCAGCATTCATCGCCCCAATCAGCCTTTTCGAGTTCAAGGTCATGCCCTTAGGGATGCAGAATGCCCCTGCTACTTACAGCGGTTAGTACATCAGGTGTTACAGGATATGGAGGACTTTGCAGTCGCCTATCTGGACGATATTGCTGTTTTCAGCAATAGCCGGGAGAAACACCTGCCATATCTGAGGAAGATGTTGGGCTTAATACAGGCCACAGGTCTATTAAGGCAGAAAAGTGTCAAGTGGCCATGGCAGAGGTCGCTTACTTGAGATATGTGGTGGGGCGAGGCCAACTTTGCCAAAACCTAGCAAAGACAGAGGCCATTGTGTCATGGCCTACACATGAAACTCAGAGACAAGTCAGGAGCTTTCTTGGGACAGCAGGGTATTATAGAAAATGTGTTCACAATTACAGTTCCCTGGCTGCTTCTTTATCTGGTTGCTAACAAAGAATAAGCCTAGGAAGGTAAAATGGGATGTGACCTGTAAGCAGGCCTTCACACAGCTGAAAACCTCACTGTGAAGGGCCCCAGTGCTGGCTAGCCCAAACTACAACAGGCCATTCATGGTACAGACGGATGCCTCAGATGTGGGAATAGGGGCAGTCCTCAGCCAATTATCCAATCAGGGGAAAGATCACCCCATTGTATACTTAACCAAAAAGCTGCTTCCATGAGAACAAGCCTATTTGACAGTAGAGAAGGAATGTCTCGCCTTAGTTGGTCATTAATAAAACTTGAACCATACATTTACGGGAGGCACCTTAAGGTCCAAATGGACCACAACCTGTTAATATGGTTGGGCCAAATGGGGAAGACAAATGGGAAACTTCTGAGATGAAGTATTGCCTTGCAGGCTTATGACATGGAGATTGCGCATAGGCCTGCATCCAAAATGGAAGCGGATGGTCTATCCCACATACTGGATCTATCACAGAACTGAGAAGAACTGCCTCCAATAGGGGCATGTTACCCCCAGGTTCTATTTTAGGAGGGAGGAATGTTGCATGATTGGCCGATATCCATTTATGTGGGTTCATATTGTATTTAATGTAATGTACTTTGGAATTAAGACATTATCCCTTTAACAGGTATCTACCAAAATAACATTTGTATAGAAGGCTAGTGTGGACCCATTATATTTCGAGATAAGGAAGACAGGTATATAACCCCAGGAAGGCATATGACATCCCACTGTGGCTTTCCATGACAGGGAAGGGGTAATGTAATGACCTAGGGTTCAGAGGTTAAGTCAAATGCACAGACCAGATGTCACTGGGATTGACATGGATCCACAGTGACACTTACTGGGAAAGCTGAACTGTTGCACCCTAATGTCTGTATTGGCCTGGAATCATTAACCCCACCCCAGAGGAAAAACTAAGGTGGGTGTGTCTTAAAATGACCCCCCAGTATATCATCAGACACACTTCGAATGCAGAGCAGTTGAATAGTGTTTAAGTTGGAAGGCAGAATAGTCTGTCCAACTGGCATATACTTTTACACCAGAAAGTATATGTGTAGACCTGAAAAAATCTTTTAAACAAGACCTGAGTGTGTGGGAATTAGATTCTCCACATACTGAACAGAAAATTCTGATTTTAAGTCAGAATTTTGGAAACCAAGACTTTTCATCAAGGACAGCACCGAGTATTTTACAAGGACATCCAGAGACTTGGATCAATAACTTGCTACAACAATTCTATTGCTTAATGAATTGTCATCTCTATAAGGATATTTGAAATCTGGTTTGAACTTTAACATCAAAACAAGGTATAGTTTCGAATACAGTATCTAGTGTTTTCTGTGAACCATCCAGTTTTACTTTTGTTATTGTCAGCATTTCAAAGTTCTTCCAAACTGTAGACTTTTCTGTACTGCTTTTATTTTAAGTAAACTTTTATGATTCTCTTATCAACTCTGCTTGGGGTCTGGTTTTGTGATTTAACATTTAAACAGAAGGGTTTTGAAAAGACTGTGTACCTAGAAAGATAGAATCCACTCATCTATCATATAAAACTACCTAGGCAAGACATAGCCAGTGGCCGTGGTGGGATTCAAATACTGAAAATAGTGCAGAGTCAAGGGAACTCAGAACTACAGAATCCACCCTCCCACTGGGAAAAGGAAGTTTGGGAAGCCTTCCTGAACCCTTACTCATTCTCACGAGTTCCTGAATAGGGATCCTCTCTGCAAACAGGAGGTCCTGCAGGGCTGCCCAAGGTTAGGGGGCTAGGACATGTGACAGCACCATCAACAACCATCCTACCAACCAACCGGGTGAATGCTCTAATTTTCTAAGTTTTGTATTTGAGTTGGGTTGGCTCGCAGGAGAGCACTGGGTTCAATGTCTCCGAGTGCAGTTCAATTTCTTGTTTGAACCCATTACTTGTGGATGGGCTAAAGAGAGGGGATACTTTTGAGTGGGGTGCCCATGTGTTGCTCACCCAGGAAGGATCAGAGTATGGTACTGCGCAATGCACCTAGTGCAGAGCCATGCTACAAGCAGGATACAGGCACAGTCTGACCTGTTCGTGGGAATAAATCTCATTTGCACCTGCTACAAACTGAATTTTTAATTTGCATTACACCTCTGTTGCTGGGCGAACTCCACTCCCCTCCCACCGGATCGTCACAAAAGGCTTGGCCTCCAGCTCACCCCCCCCAGCACTCGCCCAGCTCCATCACTGACCTTCCTGGAGACTTACTGGTTATCCATCACTTACCCAGAACCACAGATGTGGTGGGTGGCCAGCCCAGTTAGTCAAACATGGGCCTTTGAGGGGTACTGGCATCACTCTCGCAGACAAAGGGGGTTCTCCTCCATTTTTTTTTACCTGAGGTTGCTGGCATGTGATTATGTACATACATGTATGTGACAGCATATATGTGTGATGGCATGTAACAGCACACGTCAGAATTGGTATCTGTCAGCGGCCCCTCTCCCCTTCAATGTGTGTGCACACTGTGCTGCCACCTGGCCTCCACCACATGGCAGTCAAGTGGTGGAACCCAACCCCCCCATGAAGGCAAGCTGTGCTTGGGGCACTTGATCCCCCTACCCCAGCTGGCCACTCAGTGACCTCAGTCCATTCTCAAACCCATACAACTGGCATAACAAGCATTGTCACTACCATACAATACCAGGCAACATGCACCTTTTTCTGTATAAAATGCTATCCAGTGGCAGTGTAATTGTGTGACTGAAATCCGTCAGTATTGCATCACCCTGCAAAGTAATGGGATCTTAGGATGCACAAATAAGAGAGAGAGAGACCAATGACCTAGTGGTAGTGCACCACAGCACCTTCTAGAGAGCTGGTTTGAGGAGCAAGCACAGGTTCCCTATGACTAGGAAGTCCATAGCCAGAATTACTACGAGACTATGCTTCCTGAATGGGGATAGGACACCACCATTGACGCAACCCACAGCAATGCTTGTGGCAGGCCAAGGGGGTCAGGTGAATGCTCCACCTCATCCACAAGGGTGCTGCAGATCAACAGATGTGTCACAGCATCAGTGGGATGAGGGAGGGAAGGGTGAAAATGAAGGTAAAAAAAATAATGACTGCATGGATGATGGCCCCCAAAAAGAACCATTATGTAAGAACTTACTGTAACAGTAGATCTTCGAGGGGATCTCAGTCATCAGATTACATATATGGAACTTCACTGGCAGTGAAGCAGGAGTCACATTGAAGATTTTCAGCCACCCACGACGACATCATCTGCTGATGTCACCAACCCTATAAAGGAGTGAGCGACACTGCTCCCCCCTCAGTTTTTTCACCCAGAGACTAAGGGAGCGATGCTCATGCCATGTGGGATCGAGGAGAGAGAGAGAGAGAGAGGTGCCCAGGCCTAAATAAAAGACTGGATATACCGGTTACCCAGTTCTGAAAAAGAGTCCCACAAAAAGGGGGGATGGTGGGAGGGAAGGCAGACCTGATGACTGAGATCCCCTCAAAGATCTATTGTTACATTAAGTTGGAAGGCAGATAATACTTCAAAATTCTGCACACGTCTAATGCATGGAGCAGTGCTTCTCTTGGATTGGCACACTCAAGGAAAATAAACAGGTAGGAGGATTGATGGTTCAGCATAAACTCAGACATCACCGTAGAGAGAAACTTAGGATTCATGCACAGTGCAAAGAAAGACCAAGGGAGACATACTGAGGCTTAATAAAGGGGAGGGAATGTGGGCAGAGGGTGACAGTAAAAAAGCAGGGATACTTAATGAATACTTCTGCTCAGTATTCACAAAAGAGGAGGGGGAGATGCCTAAACACAACAAGAGAAGCACTCGGGGGGGGGGGTCAATACTAGTACATTCACAGAAGAAAGGGTTCTGAAAGAACTCTTAAAACTGAAGATGGACAAAGCAATGTGGCCTGGCGGGATTCACCCCAGAATTCTAAAAAACTAAGGGTAGAACTAGTGACTGTGACGCTCTGCCACCTGCTTATTGTTATATGTATCATATTTGTATTTTGAAATACATGTGTATGTGTTTGGGACTGTCTGCTTGGAACGCAAGTAAGCCAGTGTGCAAGAGGCTTGACCTTTTACATCAAAGGTGTCAGTGTCACTAAAGCAGCTGGCTGTCATAAAAGCTGGCTGGGGGAAAACTAATCAAAGGTTCCCTGTCCTGCCTTAACAGAGGGCTCCCTGCCATTTATCAAGAGATGAGACTTCGTAAAATGTTGTGATCCTGCAGGAAAAGACAATTTGGTTACAGATTCTTGTTAATGTCATAAACCTAAAATCATTCTTGCAAAACAGGAAACCAACAGAGAGATCAAAGGAGAGGCTTTGATGAAGGAGACTCTTATTTTAAAAATTGCTAACTTGATTTCCACAGTAGAAATTAAGAATGGGAGGATCTCACTGTGACCTCACTAAGAGGGCGGGGAGATAGATTTTGAAATGGTCAGGCATCTAGGGAAACATTGCTTTTGTATCTCTGGACTAGAGAGGGGTGAGACTTTTGCACCTAGACTTAAAACAGGCACTTCTGGTAACATCTAGCTAAGCAAGAATGTAAGTATTTTTGCAGGCTTTTTTTTTTGTTCTGTAATTTCCCAATTATTTTATTGACTGTAAGTTATTGATGTTTATGTTCTGTGTTTGGTATTTTACCTATTTTACAATTTTTAGTAAACAATATTTTCCTTGAAATTCTGCCTGTGTTTTTTCAGTTTTCTTTTGCATGTGAATGCTGAACCAGTGTTTAATACTGACATCTGTGAAGAGCTCCACCAGGTGTGTTACTATCTGGCAAAAATGTAAGAATATACTTAGGTCTCATACTGAGTCGTAAGGGTACATTTTGGGAACCTGGCTGGGTGCCACTGGGTGAAGGATTATATTGTATTTCCCCGAAGAGAATATACTGTATATCAGAGCCTGTTAACTTGGTATGCTAGCATAAGGTTCACATTTGAACGCCAGGACTCGAGGCTGGTAGGTGATTCGGACCCAAAAACAGACATGAGGGTTACCCTATTTGTCTCCTGTTCACACCATTGTGCTTCGAGGTTGGCACTGTGGTTGCATAGGGCCTGACCTGCGGAGTGCGCTTGTGACAGATCTGGTTGGCCGTGGTGCGATTTAAAAGTATTTGGTAACATGAGCAGTAACAGTCCAGTGTGTCAGACGGATACGGTACAGCTCACATGTAAAATAAGGCAGTGATTTAAAAAAAAAAAAAAAAGTAAACAGAACTATATCATTGTGCTAACAGTCTAAGTTCCCTTCCTATTTTATATATTTTTTGGGTGTAAGTTAGTGTAGCCATAGTAACAGAAGAAGATGGTTTCCAACTACGGCGAGCACACTGCAGACTACCTGAGGCAGTCGTGCCAAGAAAGAGGCATCCAGCATAAGGGGCGAGCCAAAAAGCATCTCGTGGAGGCTTTTGTGGCAGCCAATGCCAAAGACCTTGAGTCGAGTCTGTGATTGGGAAGGACCAAACCTTGAGCGTGGAGGGGCCAGTGCAGTGTCCAGATCTGGTGATGAGGACAGCAGGACCAGTGCAAGCCAAAGGCCACAGCATCAGGGGAAGGTCACCATCATTCTGGAGCCAGAAGGGATCTGGCTACAGATCGAGTTGCTGAGGATCAATCAAAAATGAATCAAAATCTTTATTTATCTAGGCGGGCACCATTGAGCAGGGCACATTTGCAAGATGGACCTGGTCATACAAAAATCATAGTACAGTAACATGATAAAACATAATGCAATATTATACAAAGAAGAAAAATATACATATGTACATCAACATTTGATAGGCTCATAACTGGGTACAGCCGGAATGTTCACTTAAAAGGAGAGAGAAAGGCAAGAAGAGGGATACCAGCTTAGGAAGAAATGACAGGGTTGGAATAGTTAACTGGCATACTTCAGGGAAGGGGGTGGAACTTGGCCATGGCTAAAGAGAGACAGAGAAGCTGGTATTTTGGTAGGGGGAGAGAGAGAGAGGCAGGGGCAGAGGCAGGGTGGGAGGTAGGATGGGCAGGAGGGAAACTGGAAAATAGGTGAGCTACCGATGTGGGAAACATTTGCAGGATTCCTTCACGGAGCAGTCATAGAGCGACTTGAAAATATTCAGGCTAACAGGACAGCTCAGCTTCAAGTTTTTTTGCATATTAAGGCAACGAAAAACTTATGGCAGCTCTGCTGAAATGAGATTTGACCTTAGGTAATTGGAAGGCAATTAGGGAATAGCTTCTTAGAGCATAGGCACCTATCACACTCAGAGGAATACAATCAGAGAAGTATAGGAGGAGCTTGTTGGTAACCGCTCTGAAAGCCCATAGAGCGGCATTTCTATTTCTCCTGTAATGAAGGGAAGTTCAGCCCACCCCAGTGTATGAGGAGCAATGGTGTGTGGAAAGTGGAAGGCCTGTTATGAACCTGATTGCTCTGTGGTATAGGGTGTCCAACTTATTCAGGGCAGAGGCAGTACAGTGGCTATAGAGAAGGTTCGCGTAATCTATTAATGAAAGGAACATGGCTTGAACCAACTGCTGCTTGGCATCCCTAGTAAGGAAATGGTCAATTCTGTAGAATCGTCCTAGTCTTTGTCTTAGTTTCTTCTGTAGTTCTTCGAGATGTTCAGAGAAGGAGAGTTTGTGATCGAACCATACACCCAGATATTTGAATTTTGGCACATACTCTAGATTTTCTCCAAGTACTGTGGTAATCTGAGGGATAGCCCCAACACAAGCAGGGTTCGCCACACAGAAGGGATCCGGCATGCCTTGACCAGGCCACGGACCCCTCAATTTCTGGAACCTAAACAGTTTTTCAGAAATCCTCTGTACTGCAAGGGATCCAGCATGCCTTGACCAGGCCATGGACCCCTCAATTTCTGGAACCTAAACAGTTTTTCAGAAATCCTCTGTACTGCAAGGGATCCAGCGTGCCTTGACCAGGCCACGGACCCCTCAATTTCTGGAACCTAAACAGTTTTTCAGAAATCCTCTGTACTGCAAGGTACTAGCCCTGACTTTTGGATTTGGTACCAGTAGAAGCTGATTTCCAAGTGGCCCCACTATCTCCTGCTGAACACACCTCTAACTACTGTATCTCCCTCTGTGTCTCTAGTTGAATTTATGTGCTAGGGTTTAATAATTTGTTTAATCCTTACAGTCATTTTAAGTTCTGAGTTGATATTAGAAGTGAATTTAGAGCTTTTTTTTTTTTTTGGTGACTTTTCCATTAGCAGATTATATCCTCTCACCACTAGAGGGCTATATCTCTACCTCTTTATCTAGTACGTAAGCCATGTGGGCTCTCTCTGCCTTTCTCTCACCTCTCCTCCTCCTCCTCCTTGTCCTGGTCCCCCTCTTCTCTCTCCCTGGTCCTAGCCACCCCACCCCCCCCCCCCTCTACTCTGGTTTCCACTGCTACTCCAAGGGAACTCTCCACTTCTACTCGAGTCTTGTGCTTGGTGCACCGATTGGATATTCCTGGTTACTTAACCCGACCACTACTCTCAATAAGTGTGGCCACCTCTCTACACTGTACCACCTTGCAGTCCATATGGGACACCGCCTGGAACCTTGCAACTTCTACTCCAGGAAACAACAACCAAAACTATCTTTCAAAGAGCTGCGACTCTGCTCCTTAAAACTCCTGCTCCTCCTCCTTCTCATCTCAGGCAGCGTCCATCCCAATCCTGGCCCTAGAGAGCTCAGGCCACACACAAACTCCAGGTGCCCTTATCCTTGCAACTATTAATATCTGCAGCCTACTACCAAAGCTGGATGCACTCCAAACCTTCATGTGCCAACACAACCTGACATCCTTGCAGTGGTGGAAACTGGCCCAGACACCTAAAGTTCCTGACTCAGCAGTAACAATACAGGGCTACAATGTCCACAGGCTGGACGGATATCAAAAAAGAGGTGGTTGCAATCTATATCAAAGACTCCCTGTCTTGGCACCCTATAGCAACTCATCACTTTCTGCCTCAGCCCAGATTCTGCCAATAAAAATCGTCCTAGGTCCCAACCATAAAGCCCTGACTATTGTCTCCATATACATCCCGTCCAGGGACCCTAAACATGGATTCAATGACGCCCTAAACTTTATCAACTCTCATCCTTCAGAAGCTGAACTTATTCTACTTGGGGATTTCAACATAAACTGGCTAGCATCGAGTGCCAGTGCCTATAAAGACTCCATCTCAGCTGCTAACCTCATGCAAATGGTAAACTCCCCTACTAGGATTAACTACAGGACTGGCACCAGTACCCTCTTGGATTGGGTCCTCACCACTCACCCCACAAGGATTTCTCGTACGACCATTCTCCCAGACTTACTCAGTGACCACTCCCCAGTCATGTGTGCATGGTCTAACAAATTCCTTAAGCCCCTCCCAAAATTATCGCTAGCAGGTCCTTCCTCATGGAAAACTTCCACATCTCAAACAACACCTGCTTCTACAAGACTGGCTACCAATCTATAAGCAACAGATGTTAACTTGGCTCTTGATCACTTCATCTCAATTTTCAACAAAGCCTGAGACCTCTTTGCCCCTGCTAAAAGGCGCAAAACAAAATCTCTCTCTCTAACCCATGGGTCACCGCGGCTCTTCTCTCACAGCTGAAACTAAGGGAATACCTCTGGGCAGTTGTCAGGGCCACTGGCAAACAACTGGACATCCAAAATTACAAACAAGCATGAAATGCCTGCACAAAAGCCATACGGCTAATGAAATCCACCTATTACAAAGATGCTCTCACCCAATACATGGGGAAATGGTCGTGCTTTCTGGGACAATATCAAGGATGTCACAGGGAAGCAGCCAAAAACCTCTCTGGCCATGTTAATGGTTGATGGATCCTCAACCCTTGACCCCAAGGTGATCGCAAACATCTTTAACACGGTTTTTCAGACCATAGTGCTGTCCTACCCCATGACTTTTTTGAAAACAGGGCCTACTCCCCAAATACCTCAGCCCCTCAGTCTAACCATCCCTCTTCTACTTCAGGAAGGTAAGGCTGAATGAAGCTCGCCTCATATTACTGCAGCTATCTCTAAATCTAGATCTAGTAGCGACACCCTGGACCTTAAGCTTCTGTTGCTCACCCTCGATGAGGTAATTCATCCATTAACAAAAATCCTAAACCTCTCTCTCAGCTGTGGAAAATTCCCAGACCTATGGAAAACAGCCACCGTGACACCTGTCCATAAAAGTGGGGACAAGACGATTCACTCAAATTATCGCCCTATCTCCATACTGCCCCCACTCTCTAAGGCACTTGAGCGCATTGTGGCTGATCAACTTACCGACCACTTGGATAAATACAATATACCTTGTCCACAACAACACGGCTCCGGAAAGGTCACAGCACCACCACAGCCCTTCTTGAGTTCACTGGAGCTTGCACAAATCCTTGAAAAGCGGCCTTCTCACAGGGCGTTTAAATCAACTCTCTCAAGGCCTTGATACAGTACACCATGGACTACTAATATACCAACTACTGAATGCCGGGCTATCACCCGACTCTTCTCTCTGGTTTAAAAGCTACTTAGAAAACCGGTCACAGAGAGTAAAAATTGCGGACGCTCTTTCTAACACCCTACCTGTTCGCTCGGGTGTCCCACAGGGATCCATACTGGGACTCCTCCTTTTTAGTCTTTTCTTAAACTCCCTCCCTTACCACTGCTCTGAGCAGATCATACTATATGCCGATGATGCTGTTGTATTCTCCACTCACAAAGATCCTGCAACTCTTCAACACAACCTTCAACTTGGTTTCAGTTCTGTAGAGACATGGTTTCTTAATCATAAACTGGTCCTCAATGACAAGAAAACCAAATCTATGCTCTTCTGCAGCTCTCATAACCCACACAAGCTACACCACTTGGCTATCTCCACCACCCAGGGCAACACTCTAGATCAGGTGGTGTCCTTCAAATACTTAGGGATTCAGCTTGACCCTAATCTCTCCTATGGACTTCATGTAGATAATGTAGCTAGAGCTGCTAATACACGGCTTGGTCTCCTCTACAAACACAGACCACACCTCATGCCAGAAGCTTTGAAGGTTGCAGTCCTGAGCTCTGTGATCTCTGTAATAGACTATGGTCTCATCATTTATGGCTCAGCCACAACCACAACCCTTAGACGCCTTTCAACTGCCTTAAATAAAGCATGTCAGCTCATCACTGGTGCTCACCGTCTCACCCACACATGTGACCTGTACACTCAGACTGGCTGGCTCCAACTATCAAACCGCATAAAGTTTCTCACCTGCTCCATGGTCAAAAAAATCTACCTTGGCCTTGCACCTTCTGGGGTCTCAACTCTGTTACAACACCGAATTAACAAACAGTGCCTTAGGAGATCCACGCTACAGCTACTGAAAGTCCCCCCACTGTCACACTTCACAGGGACAACGCTCTTTTGCTTATTGAGCACCACTCTGGTTCAATGGCCTCAGCCCAACCATCTCCTCTGCCCCAACTATTGGTAGGTTTAAAACTAGACTCCGGGACTATCTCACTACCAACAGCTCCTGTGACTGCCCAACTTAACCTTGTTTCTCCACTTCCCTTTCTGCTCTAGTTGTCCCCCCCTCCTCCCCTCCTCACTGGATTCTACCCTCACATCTTGGTATACCCAATGCTGCACTTTTCACCCTCTTGCCACCCTTCCTACATTCCTTCTCCCCCCTACCTTCTTCCCTCTCCCTATGACTCTGGCACTTCTTAGCTGTTGTCTATTTTCTCTGACAAATGCCGCTGGCTGCCTTGTTACAATGCTACCCTTGAACTGTATTAATCTGTACTCTGTTTGCAATGTCCACATTGTTGTAATGCCTGTCTTGATGTTCCCCATAATTTGTATTTCTCTGACGTGGAACCTTCGTAAAAGAGCCATGGCTCAAAGGTATTTGTAATCCTAGACTTGATAAATAAATAAAATAAATAAAGAAGGAAGGGGGAAAAGAGCATCACTTTTGTTTTTTTCACATTAAGCAGAAGCTTTTTGCTTATGAGCTGGTATTGCAATAGGTTAAATTAGGCTTGGAGGTCTTCACAGGCTGCTTCCGGCATAGGACGACTCAAATAAAGTACTGTGTCATCAGCGAACAAGTAGATATTGGCCTTATTAATGTCATCGATGTTGTTAATGTAAACCACAAACAACAGGGGACCAAGGATAGACCCCTGAGGCACACCTCTCTGTAGGGATTTATGTGGCGAAAGATCACCTTCAGCTTTAACCTGCTGTTTCCGATCTGCAAGGTAGTCGGCAAAGCAGCACACAGAGTTAGGATCCAGACCTAGGTTACATAGGAAGGAAAGAATCAGGCTATGGTAGACTGTGTTGAAGGCCTTACTTAGATCCAAAAAAATGGCACAGACAAAATTCCTATTGTCACGGTCAAGGAGCCAATCATTAGTCACTTTTGCTAGGGCAGTTATGGTGCTGTGCTTTGCTCTAAATCCAGACTGCACTGGGTTTAAGAGACTCCTGGATTCAAGGTACGCCCTTAGCTGACCACTCACTATCTTTTCCAATAATTTAGACAGAATGGGGAGGAGGGAGATCGGTCTATAATTATTAAGGTCACAAGGGTCACCTGATTTGAGCAGAAGGATGACATGGGCTACTTTCCATTGTGGGGGGAGGCTCCCCTGGGATAGTGACAAGTTGAAGAGGTGCATGATTGGCACTGCCAACACATGGTATGCACATTTCAGAAAGTAAGGCTCTATAGAGTCCGAACCTGTACCATTCTTGATATCCAACCACAACAATAGATCTTCAACCTCTTTTAGAGAGGCAGGCAGGAAGGAGAAGGCCTCTTTAGTAGCAGCAGACTTGTGAAACAATAATCCCTGCTGAGTGTAGATGGCATTAGCAGGGGATGTGTCAAATGCTAGCCAGCAGTTGCAAAATGATTATTGAGGGCTTCCAGTATCTCCGATCGGTCTGAAATGGTGTTACTACCGGATATAATTTTTGATGGGAGGAAATTTCCAGGTGAATGACCAGACATGTCCTTTATTATTTTCCAAAATTTTGAAGGATTCCTTGAGGCAAAGTCTCGTTCAGTGCGATAGAAAGCGGCATTGGCTGCTCTGACCAACTTGGTGAACTTATTGCGTGCTCTTCTAAACTGACACCAATCCAAGTCATTCTTGCTTCTGCGTGCTTTTTTCCAAACGGTATCCCTATCTAGCATGGAAGCTTTGAGTTCTGGTGAAAACCAGCGGCAAGTGTTGCTCCTTACATGCACCTTTACCATGGGGGCATGCCTGTTTAGGGCCGCAGTTAGTATTTTGCAAAAGATAGTATATGCCTCATTAACAGTTTTGGCTAAGTAGAAATTCTGCCATCGCGGGAAATGTTTCGATTCATTGAGGCAGGCAAACAAGTCGAAGTTGCGTTTACACCTCTTGATAGAGAACTTTGCTACAAACTGTGGATTATGCACAGATCTGATGCTGGCGATGAAACAGTGATCGCTGATGTCAGAGAAAAATGTTCTGACATGGGAGAACAGGTGTGGTTTGTTAACCAAAATTACATCTAAAAGGGTGCTGTTACTAGGGTTCTTTTTATTTGGGTGAGTGAGTTCACCAATGAGTTGCACCATCCCCAAGGTGTCACAAAAGGATTTCAAGGGAGCCGAGGCTTTTGATAACCAGTCGTAGTTCAGATCAGCAAGAATAATAGTTTCCAGCATACTAAGCCCCAGGGCAGAGCTTACATGTGACAAGAGATGTGACCCTGCAGATGGGGGCCTGTAACTGCCTATTACACAGAGTGCACAAGAAGGTGACAGTTCAACCTTTAGGGGCAAGCATTCAAATTCATTAGGGAAGGAGGATGATTCTAGACATGATACAGAGAATTTGTCCCTGACATAAATCGCCACCCCTCTGCGTCTCGATTGTCTATCAGCTCGGAAGCAAATAACCTGGGATGTTGATTTCCCTGTCAGGAGTGGCTGGTCTAAGCCAGGTCTCAGTGATCACCAGAACATCAGGTAGGGTGTGGATAACCCAAGCCTGGATCATGGTGATCTTTTTCAAAAGGCTGCAGACACTGACATACAGGAATGACATTCCTTTAATTCCAGCAAGGTTGGAGGGAGAAGCAAGGGTATCTAGAGGCCCCGGGTTGAGCTCGACATTGCCTGAGCACAATAGCAATAGCAGCAAAATCCTTTTTAGGGCAGAAAAAGTTAATTTGTAGTCTTTGTTCTTTGAGCATCTGGGAGGGCGGTGAAGTTGAACATAGTTATCTCCACTCCTGGTGCTATACTGACCTAGGGTTGCAGCCACTAGAATCCTGACAGAAGCATGCCAGGAGAAGAAAGTATCGAGATGGGAGGGAGGAGTACCCTGCAATGGGAATTCGGGAGATGTCCCACTTCCAGGCAAATACAGCTGTATGATCCAGTAATCATGCAGAAATTCATGAGAGGAGTTGTTGAGCACATAACAGGGAGAGGCACAAACCTCATCCCCCACCCTGGGAGGAATGTGATATCTGATACAGAGAGCAGGGCACTAGCAAGACAAGGGACATACAGAGGAACCAGCTGTTCCCTCCCATGGTAAGGTCTTCCTATATGCCACAGAACAGGGTGATGAATGTCCCAGACCTAGTAACAGACACCAGTGAATGCCCGAACAGTTACAAACTGATTGGGTATAAGCTGAACTGTTCGGGCATTCACTGGTGAGAAGAAAACACTGCCACTCGCTAGTGTCCTCCTAGTCTAGGGTAAGACGGGGGACTGTGCAAAAGGTTGCCGTAGCAGAGACTTTGGTTGTCAATGTAATTATTGGCAACAATCTCAAACAGGGGATGGTGTGTTTAGTTACCCGCAGCCATGCGGCAAAGGAAAATTGTAGTTTCCTGGACCCCATAGAAGCCCCTGTGGAAACAACTGGGAGGCTGGTTCACCAGCTTGTCTCCCCTGATACTGAGAATAATGAAAGGGGGGAGGTAGAAATTCCCGAGGTAGCAGTTAACAGAAAAGCCACAAAGGGTTACTCTGAGGAAGGAGGGATGACCCATAGTCAGAGGGTTAGGGATGGCAGTGATCCTGAATGCCTTGATGCTAGAGCTAGAGACCCTAGTGTAGACACTGAAGGGGACCTGTCCCATGCCTTGGGAATGTGTAAGAAGTTTGCAGCTGCTCAGAAAAGTGACCCTAGTTTAGAGAAGCTGAGGACTTGGGCAGACACTGATGGAGCACATGGAGGTGACTGGAAACAAAGTTTATTGGGACAATGGACTGATGTATACACAAGATGTAAAGACACAGTGAGGGGTGATAGGCTGGCAGCTTGTCATTCCCCAAGGGTACCATGAGCAGTTGCTCAAGACTGCACGATATTCCCATGTCTGGTCATCTGGGAATCACGCGCACTATGCAGCGGTTGGCCCAGAATTTCTGTGGCCCAACTTCACCCAGCAGGTGAAGGAGTATTGCAGGTCTAGTCACTGGTGCCAGGAAATAGGGAAGGCAGGTAAGAAAACCCAAGCTACCCTAATTCCTTTACCCATAGTGGAGGAGCCATCCCAGAGGGTAGGAATGGATATTGCAGTGCCTCTAAATACCCTCAGCTCCTCCAGGAAGAGGTTCATCCTAACTGTAGTGGATTATGCCACCTGGTACCCAGAGGCAGTCGTCCTATCTTCACTGAGAACAGACAAAGTGGCAGATGCCTTACTAGGGGTTTTCTCCTGTGTTGGGTTTCTGCAGGAGGTTATCACTGATTGAGGGATTGAGGGGGTCCCTTCATGTCGGACCTGATGAAATGTTTGTGGGAGAAGTGTGGAGTAGTGCGGAGATACACGACACCTTATCACCTGCAAGCCAATGGGCTTGTGGAAAGATTTAATGGTACCCTTAAGTCAATGCTCCAAGCGTTTGCTGAACAGCATGGGAAGGACTGGGAGAAATACCTTCCCCACCTGTTGTTTGCATACAGGGATGTGTCCCAAGAGTCGACAGGGTTTTCCCCCTTCGAGCTCTTATATGGATGCCGGGTCCGTGGGCCCCTAGACTTGATCCGGGAGGACTGGGAAGGAAAGCACACCACCCAGGGAACTCCCATAGTAGATTATGTCCTTAGGTTTAGGGAAAGACTGAAGGAGCTGATGGGTACAGCCCAGAGCAACCTGGTAGCTGCCTAACAAAAACAAAAGGTGTGGTATGACCGCAGAGCCAGAGCTCGCTCATACACTGTGGGTCAGGAGGTCATGGTCCTAATCCCAGTCTGGAAAGACAAGCTGCAAGCCAAGTGGGCAGGACTGTACAAAGTAGTCAGACAGGTAAATGATGTAAACTACATGATAGAGCTACCTGACAGGAGACATACACAAAGAATGTACCATGTCAACATGATGAAGCCATATGCTAATAGGGCTGACATGGTGTCTGCAGTGTCCAGTCCTGGGGAGGGGATGGGCGAAGGAGACCCCCCTTCTGGACTTGCCAGAAGAAAGCAAGTGGAGTCCTCTGTGGAGGCAATTAAAATATCACCCCAGTTGACCCCTGACCAGATCCAATAAGTAAAAGAGGTTTTAGCAGACTTTGCCCCACTGTTTAGAGCCAAGCCTGGACTAACCCCCTTAGCAAAGCAGGATATGGAGACAGGGACGCAGGCACCCATACGGTGGACAGCATATCGCGTGTCAGAGGCTGTCCAAAAGGACATTAGGAGGAAGGTGGATGAAATGCTGGACATAGGGGTAATCCAGAAATCCCACAGCCCCTGGGCCTCACCTGTAGTCCTTGTTCCCAAGCCAGATGGCTCTACTCATTTTTGTGTGGACTATCATGGACTCAATGCAGTCACGAAGCCAGATGCCCACCCAATGCCATGGATGAAAGAACTCCTGGACATGTTAGAAGGGGCGACATACTTTACAGCTATTGACCTGACAAAGGGATATTGGCAGGTAGCATTAACTGCCAGAGCTAGGAAGAGGTCGGCCTTCATCACTCCGATAGGGTTATTTGAATTTAAAGTAATGTCTTTCAGAATGAAGAACGCCCCTGCCACTTTCCAAAGGCTGGTGAACCAAGTGTTAAATGGTGCTGAGAAGTACGCTGTGGCATACCTGGATGACAGTGCCATCTTTAATGCTAGCTGGGAGGAACACCTGTCCCACCTTAGGGAAGTGCTGGGCAGGATACAGAGTTCCGGACTCACTGTAAAAGCTGAGAAGTGCCAGGTGGCCATGGCTGAGGTGGCATACCTCAGACACGTTGTCAGCCAGGGGTAGCTCCATCCTAACCAAGTGAAAATAGAGGCAATCAAGGTATGGCCCAGAGCAGAAACACAGAAGCAGGTCAGGAGTTTTCTAGGGACAGCAGGGTACTATAGGAAATTTGTACCAAATTACAGTGCCCTGGCTGCTCCCCTATCTGGCCTGTTAAAGAAAAGGATGCCCAACAAAATTACCTGGGAACCAGCCTGTGAACAAGCCTTTACAAGACTAAAGGAGGCACTGTGCAGTGCTCCTGTAGTGACAAGTCCAGACTATAGTAGACCCTTTGCAGTCCAGACTGACGCCTCAGATGTGGGTATTGGAGCAGTGCTGAGTCAGACATCCTACCAAGGGAAAGATCACCCCATAGTATACCTCAGTAAAAAGTTACTACCCAGGGAGCAGGCTCACTGTACTGTGGAAAAAGTGTGTCTTGCCATGGTGTGGGCACTAAAGAAGTTAGAGCCATACCTATACAGGTAGCAGTTTGAGGTACGAACTGACCACAACACCCTGGTTTGGCTGGCACCAATGAGTAAAATGAATGGTAGGCTATTAAGATGAAGCCTTACCTTGCAAGGGTATGACATGACTGTCTCACACAGGGCAGGGGCAGTCAATGAAAATGCAGATGGACTTTCACATCAATTTGAGCTATGAACCGACTTTGGGGAACTCATCCCACTACAGGGGATAGAGCCCCCAAATTCAGTCTAGGTTGGAAGGACTGTAATGCTCTGCCACCTGCTTATTGTTATATATATCATATTTGCATTTTTAAATACATGTGTATGTGTTTGGGACTGTCTGCCTGGCACACAAGTAAGCCAGTGTGCAAGTGGCTTGACCTTTGATCTCAACGGTGTCAGTGTCACTAAAGCAGCTGGCTGTCATAAAAGCTGGCTGGGGGAAAACTAATCAAAGGTTTCCTGTCCTGCCTTAATAGAGGTCTTCCTGCAATTTGCCAAGAGATGAGACTTCGTAACATTTTATGATCCTGCAGGAAGAGACAATTTGGTTACAGATTCTTGTTAATGTCATAACCCTAAAATCATTCTTGCAAAACAGAAAACCAGCAGAGAGATCAAAGGAGAGGCTTTGATGAAGGAGACTCTTATTTTAAAAATTGCTAACTGTTGATTTCCACAATAGAAATTTAGCATGGGAGGATTTAACTGTGACCTCACGGGGATGGATTTTGAAATGGTCAGGCATCTAGGGGAAACACTGCTTTTGTATCTCTGGACTCAAGAGGTGTGAGACTTTTGTCTCTAGACTTATAACAGGCACTTTTGGTAAAATCTAGCTAAGCAAAAACTTTTAAGCATTTCTACAGGCATCTTTTTTTGTTCTGTAATTTTCCAATTATTTTATTGACTAAGTTACTGATGTATGTGTTCTGTATTTGGTATTTTACCTATTTTACAATTTTTGGTAAACAATATTTTCCTTGAAATTCTGTCTGTGTTTTCTCAGTTTTCTTTTACACGTGAATGCTGAACCAGTGTTTAATTCTGACATCTGTGAAGAGCTCAACCAGGTGTGTTACTATCTGGCAAAAAAGTAACAATATACCTAGGTCTCATACTGAGTTGTAAGGGTACATTGTGGGAACCTGGCTGGGTGCCACTGGGCAAAGGATTACATTGCATTTCCCCGAAGACAATGTATATGTGAGCCTGTTAACTTGGTATGCTAGCATAAGGTTTACATCTGACCCCCAGGACTCAAGGCTGGTAGGTGATTCGGACCCAAAAACAGACAGGAGAGTTACCCTGTTTGTCTCCTGTTCACACTGTTGCACTTTGAGGTTGGCACTGTGGGAGCAGAGGGCCTGACCTGCGGAGTGCATTTGTGATAGTGACAACCACTGACTACCCTCTTTAACAAATCATGGGAGGATGGGGTGGTACCTGAAGACTGAAGGAGGGCAGATGTGATTCCACTTCACAGAAGTGGGAGCAGGGTAGAGGTAGGAAACTACAGACCAGCTAGTTTTACCTCAGTGGTAGGGAAAATGATGGAATCACTTCTGAAGGAAAGAACTGTTGTATACCTGGAGGCCAGCAGGGCACAGGACCCAAGGCAACATGGATTCACAGCAGGAAGATCATGTCAGATGACTAATAGATTTCTTTGACTGGGTGACCAAAGTAGTACACCAGGGAGGGGCTGTGGACATGGCCTACCTAGACCTTAGCAAAGCATTTGACACAGTCCCACACAAAAGATTAATATACAAGTTAGCCAGCCTTGGAGTGGGCCCCAAGGTGGTAGCCTGGTTAAAAAAAATGGCTGGACAACAGGATGCAGAGAGTAATAGTAAATGGAGTCCACTCCGAAGAAAGTGGGGTTACTAGTGGGGTACCATAGGGTTCAGTACTGGGACTGGTCCTCTTTAATGTCTTTATAAGTGGCATTGCAGAGGGACTGAAAGGAAAAGTATGCCTCTTTGCAGATGAGACAAAGACTTGCAACAGTGTTGATACACAAGGTGGGGTGGAAAGGATGAGAAGGGACTTGGCAAGGTTGGAGGAATGGTCATATGTATGGCAGCTTAGATTCAACGCAAAGAAGTGCAAAGTAAGGCACCTGGGAAACAAAAACCCAGGGGAAGAGTACACAATGGGGGGTGAGATACTAACAACAACAAAAATGGAAAGGGACCTGGGGGTAGTTATATCAGATGACCTAAAGGTAGGCAAGCAATGTGAGAAGGCAGTGAGGAGGGATACTGGGATGCATAGGAAGAGGCATCACCAGTAGAAATCAGGAAGTTGTTATCCCTCTGTACACAGTTGGTGAGACCCCCATCTGGAGTACTGCGTGCAGTTCTGGAGGCACCATCTCTGCAAGGACATAGACAGGATGTAGGCTGTCCAGAGGAGGGCAACCAAAATGGTGCAGAGTCTGCATCAGAAGACATACGAAGATACACTAAAGGAGTTTACTATGAATACCCTCGAGGAAAGGAGGGAGGAGGGGACATTATAGAAACTTTCAAGTACCTCAAGGGAATCAACAAAGTCCAAGAGGTTAGCATCTTTCAGAAAAATATGCAAGAACAAGGAGTCACAATTTGAAGATAGAGGGGGGACGGCTCAGAGGTAATGGGAGGAAGTATTTTTTTATGGAGAGGGTTGTGGATGCATGGAACGGCCTTCCTGAGGAGGTTGTGGAGTCAAAAACAGTGGGGGAATTCAAGAATGCATAGGACAGACATGAGGCAATTCTAGTGGGGGATTGGAAGAAGTAGGCTGTTGGTTAACTAGGATCTGCAGCTTATCCATTAGGTAGGGAAATGAGGAGACTAGGTGGGCCAAGCGGTCCTTATCTGCCGTCAAATTCTATGTTTCTATGTAGACACCCAATCTTTGTGAAAAATCAAATAAGGCTCCTCATACCAGAGGGCCTGAAGCTCAGAAATCCTTCGAGCAGAGGTAATAGTAAACAAAAATAACACTTTCCAGGAAAGAAAGCATAGCTCACAAGTCGTAGCTGGCTCAAATGGAGAGAGGGTCAACTTCTCCAAAAACAAAATTCAAATCCCAAGCCAGGACAGGGGAATGGACTGGAGGTTTCAGATGCAGGATGCCCCTGAGAAAGGTGTGGGACACATCCAATTGTGTCACGGTGCAACTGCCTGCGGGCTCATGAAAGGCAGAAATAGCCAAAAGGTGCACCTTGAGGAAAGAGAACTGGAGACCGGAGTCTGAAAGAGATATCAGGTAGTCCAGAATCTGGCTCACCGGACAAGTTAGAGTCCAGATGATGTTTTGCACCACAGATGGCAAACCTTTCCACTTCATGGCATATGTGGCTCTAGTGGAGGGCTTCCAAGCTGCTACGAGGACACCTGCCACTCTCTGGGACACTCAAAGCTGGGTGATGGCTATGTCCCTGTCCCTCAGGAGCCAGGCATGCAGACGAAGGGACTTGAGGTTGGAATGGACAGGATACGCTAGGCCTGCATCAACAGATCCCTGCAGAGGGGCAGAGAGACCAGAGGTTCTTCTGCTAACTGTTGCAGTAATGGAAACCATATCTGCCACGAACAGAATGGTGCAACCAGGATCATGCTGGCCCCCTCCATCCGCAGCTTGAATACTATCCTCTGAATCAGAGGAAATGGAGGGAAAGCATAAAGGAACCTCCCACTCCAGAAGAGGGACAATGCATCTCTCCAGAAAACTCCAAGCCCTGGATCTAGCAAGCAGAAACTGGGCAATTTTGTGTTGAGTGGGGACACAAAAAAAGTTCCAACTCTGGATGACCCCAGCTGGTGAACAGATCTTCTGTGATGGATGACAGAAGTTCCCGTTTGTGCATGCTGGACTGCGTCCAGCTGAGGCAGTCTGCCAGGGTGTTTAGCACTCCAGGGACATAGACTGCTGAGAGTACCAGACTATGGCCTAGCGCCCAGTACCAAACTCTAATGGCCTTCCTGGACAGGGGATACAAATGCATCCCCCCCCGCCCCCGCTTGTTGATATAGTAGACAACACTGAGATTATAGGACTGGATCAACAGTTCACCTGGGAAGGAGATGGTTTTGAAAGGCCTGCATGGCACACAGGACCGCCCGCATCTCTAGCATGTTGACAAGCAGGGACAGTTCGATCCAGGACCTTGTCCCTTGAATCTGAAAGGGACCCAGATGCACTCCCCAGCCCAAGCTGGAAGCATCCGTGGTGAGTATTTGCTGGGGGGGGGTGGAATCTGGAATGGGACCCCTTGTAACAGGTTCTTTGGGCCCATCCACCATTGGAGCACCTAGCAGACAGGGGAGGAGACCAGCACTAACTGATCTAATTCATCTGTGCATTGGTCCCATTGCACCCCTGAGTGCCCTCTGGAGGAATCGCATGTGCAGTCTGGCCAAGGAAACCATGGGAATGGCTGCAGCTAACAGACCAAGTAGCCTCAGATATACCCTCGTAGGGATATAACAGCTCTGGGCAACCTCGAGAGCCTGGGCAATAAGGCACTCCACTCTATTTAGGGGCAGGAAGGCTTTGCCCTGCGCTAAGTCCAGAACTGCCCATATATATTGCAGCCTTTGGGATGGGATCAGGACCGACTTGGGCAGGTTGATAGTGATGCCCAGGGACAGAAACAGCTGGAGGGTTCTTTCTAGAGTCCGAAGGAGCTGTTCTCTGGATGGAGCCTTTAGAAGCCAGTCATCTAGATAGGGGAAAACGTACAGTCCCTCACTTCTGAGAGCTGCAGCTACCGCTGCTAAGCACTTGGTAAAGACCAGCGGCACAGAGGATAAGTCAGAGGGCAATACTTTGAATTGGTAGTGCTTGCCCTGAAAGAGAAAGAGGAATCTCCTGTGCGGTGGAAACACCAAGATATGCAGGTAAGCATCCTTCATGTCCTGGGAGCACAGCCAGTCACCCTGCTTGAGTTGGGGCATGAGGTCTGGTAGGGTTACCATGCAGAACATTTTGTACTTGACATACAGATTGAGGTCCTTGAGATCTAGTATGGGCCTCAGATCTCCAGTTCTTTTGGAGATCGGGAAGAACCTGGAATAAAATCCCTTGTTCCTTTGGTACCTGGGTGCTGGCTCGATGGCCTTTTTGTGCAGAAGGGACTGTACCTCCTCCTGGATGACGGACAGATGGGCCAGGGGGGGTAGGTGGAGGGTACTGGAGGAGTTTATGGGTGCAGCTTTATGGGTTCCAGAGTGTGACCCCTCTCTATAATCTGAAGAATCCAGGCATCTGAAGTGATGGGTCTCCACTAACTGAGATGGAGGGGAGAACCGACCTCTGACCACCTCTTTGTTGGGGATCGGAAGAGGGGTATCTAACAAGGAGTCATATGGAGATGGATCCAGTCACTGGGGCTGATCTGTCACCCTAGGGCACTTTGCTGTGGTGCTGGAGAAGGAGGAGGTAGGCAAGGAGGAGGAGGAGGCCCTTCTCTTGCCCTGGAGCCAGGAGACTGCTTCAGATTTGTGGGATACCTTGCAAAAGGAAGGGCGCTGTCTGCTCTTAGGCTGGGTATGGCAGTGTGTGTGGACAGACTTGGTAGCCCTGCCAGATGCCTGCAGCTCATTTAAGATGTCCTGAACATCTGGCCCAAATAGCTTAGAGCTACTGAAAAGGGCGTTAAGTACCTTTTGCTGGACATCAGCCGGAAAGCCTGAGACCGTCAACCAGGAGTGCCTACGAAGGCAAATGCCTGTGGCAGCAGCCCTGGCAACTGCATCTGCAATATCATAGACAACCCTAAGGAGGTGATTGCTAATATCCTCTGCAAGCATTTGAGAACCTCCTGTTTCTGGGGGCAATCAGCAAGGGCCTGTGCAGCAGCCTTGCCCTTCTTCCAAATGGTATTCTGGTACTTAACCATGTGAGAGAGCTAACCGGCAATCCTCAGCCCCAAGGAGGGGGGCAGCACAGATCCTCTTACCCCAGAGATCAATCCTACAGGATTCCCTGTTAGGTGGAAGGGAGCTGAAGTGCTTGGGCACCTCTGACTCATCATGGGCTGCCTTTATAATCCACGTTTCTTTCGTCCATGGTTGTTCTTTTTTGGCAGGGGAAGGGCCCAACCACCATCCCCCATCCTCAAGCACCCCATGCTACACTCCTTTTATTGAGCAGCACAGTTGTTACATTTCCTGTAGCAAAGCAGGAAGGGGAGGATCAGAGGGGTATCCACACAGTGACCTCACTTACAGGGGCACAAGTAATTTAACTTGTTATAACGAGTTATACAAAAACAAACAAGAAAACAAAAAACAAACAAAACAAAAAACCTTTGCTTTCATTTTCCTCCTTCTAATTATTTGGACCAGGTTATAAACTCGGCAGCTCAACTGAAATGGATATTATTAACTGCAGGTACAGTGGGACCCTTTTCAAAAGGGCAGTTATACAGGATTTAGGATGCTGTCCTCCATGCTGGACCACTGGAAATCTAAGGGCTCAGCTCCAGGCAGCATGGGCAGAGATTGCACACTTCAAATCGCATATTCAGGAGGAACTAAAAGAACCACCTGCCATTTCTCCAACATACAACTGAAGCGCCTCGACCGCAGAGGGTAGTTGGTCCGGGAGGTTGGCAGGTGGTTAGGAGGGGCAAATTGGGTGCCTCATCACTCAGTGTTCTCCAACGTATCACCTCCACAAACCACATAAAAACTACAAACAGGTATCTGCCTCTGCCTCCGAAATCAAACAAAGGGGCAGAAGACACTGCAGAGCAGGACACTGCCGCACAGAAACTAGCACTACAAAACTCACCCAAAACAGGGACCAAAACAAAAAAAGCAAAAAGGAAATCCAAAACACTTCTGATCATAGGAGACTCCATGATTCGGGGAGTTAATACCTACCTCTGGCTGGGGGTAATGGTCAGATGTCACCCAGATACATCAGCATGGAGAGACACTGACTGCATTGCTAAAATCATGCAGGAAGCAGGAGAAAACATTGATGTCCTGGTACACATAAGGACTAACAATCTCCCCAGCCGGTCAGTTATGGAGACCAGGGAACACCTGACCAGGCTGGATGACAAACTATCATCCATTTTGTCCAGCAACTCCTTCTCTGAGACCCTGCCAGTCTGGGAGAGGGGGGCAGATGGATGGAAGGTCAGATAAGGGGAGATAGGGGAGCTAAACATGAGGCTCAAGGGCTGGTGCCAGGAAAAAGGACACACATTTGTAGGTAACTGGCAACAGTTTTGGGAGCGAAGGTTCTTTAAATCTGATGGACTGCATCTGACTAAGCAGGGAGTCAGTACATTGGGGCAGAAATTTGATGTCTTTGCAGAATATTTAAACTAGCAAATGGGGAGAGGGGTGCAGCACTTGATATATTGAACAGGAAGAACACCCCTCCCTCCTCAGCTGGTGATCAAACAGGAGTTCAGCATGCTTGTAGTTCATTTGCAGCACCAGGTAAGGAAAAAGTTCCGGCTCTCCATATGACATGCAGAGGAAACGCTGGACCTCGCCCAACAACCAACGCATTGAAATCTGGCCAATGGAAAATCATGTACACAAATTCCTGCAGTCTGGGAAACAAGATCCCAAACCTGCAGGCTACAATTAGAGAGGCTAAACTGGACATAGTAGCCATTAGTGAGACATGGTTCACCAGCATCCACACTTGGGAGACTTCAGTACCTGGCTATGTACTGTTCAGAAAAGAGACCGAGGTGTAGAAGGGTGGGGGGGAGTGGCCCTGTATGTCAATGAAAATGTCAAAGCAACAGAAAGTCAGAATACGCATAAGGAGCGAGAAGAACTGTGGGTCACCCTGAAAACAGGAAATGGGACAGCCATACGAATTGAGGTTGTCTACAGACCTCCAGACCAGGGGGAGGACACATTACCATTAGAAGATATACAAAACATGACTGCTAAAGGGGAGGTTCCGATAATGGGAGACTTCAACATGCCAGATGCAGATTGGTCAATACCAGCAGGAACATCTGCCAGAACTAGACACATAGTGGATTCCCTGCAGGGGGAGGGTCTTAAACAACTGGTACAACAACCCACAAGAGACCAGGCTATCCTAGATCTAGTACTGACTAATGGGGAAAGGATCACAGATCTCCAGGTAGAAGGTCACCTTGGGGGCCAGTAACCATCACATAGTATGGTCCAATTTGGCCACTAGAACTAAATCATCCCATTCCAAGGCACAAATATGGGACTTCAGAGGAGCTGACTTTGATATGATGGCCAACAGAGTTAAGCAACACTGGCAAGAAGAAATACAGGTGAGGGGGTACAGGCAAAGAAGGCAAGCATTAAGGATGCAATACTTGAAGCAACATCCCATTGTGTTAGGGAGAAAAGCAAGAGTAAAAGGAGGAGGAAACCACTTTGGTTCTCAAAAACAGTAGCAGAAATATAAGGGAACGCAGCAGGATGAAGATAGAGAGGCATACCAAACTTCCCTAAGGGAAGCAGGGAAGGCAGTAAGGCAAGCAAAGGCCTAAACCGAAGAAACACTAGCATGAATGGTAAAAGATGACGACAAGACTTTCTATAGATACCTTAGTGAAAGAAGAAAGTTCAGAGGGGGTATTGCTAAGATCAAAGGGGATGGGTGGAGAGTGTGGAGGAGGACCAAGGAAAGGCATCTATCCTAAATAGATATTTCTGCTCAGTATTTACTGAGGAGAAGGTAGGGCAGGGCCCACAGCTCAGCACCATGCACACGGGGGGAGGTGTGCACAAGTCCCTTCATGAAAGAAAGGGGCCTACAAGAGCTCACTAAGCTCAGGGTGGGCAAGGTAATAGGACCTGATGGCATACATCCCAGGGTACTAAAGGAGCTAAGGGTGGAACTAGCAGAGCCATTATCAGAATGGTTTAGTGAGTCTCTGAGCACAGGAGAGGTTCCAGAAGACTAGAGAAGGGCTCATGTGATCCCACGACACAAGAGTGGTAGCAGGGAGGAGGTAGGGAACTACAGACCAGTCAGTCTTACTCTCAGTAGTGGGCAAGATTATGGAGGCACTCCTTAAGGAAAGGATAGTGCAACACCTGGAATCCATAGAAGCACAGGATCCAAGACAGCATGGGTTTACAACAGGAAGGTCCTGTCAAACTAATCTCATAGATGTCTTTGACTGCGTGACCAGAGTGGTGGACCAAGGGGGTGCAGTTGATGGCACCTACCTTGACTTCAGCAAATCTTTCGATACTGTTCCACATAGAAGATTGATTAATAAGCTGGGTAGGCTTGAGGTGGGTCAGAAGTTGGTCAAACCGGTGGCAAACTGATTGGCGGACGAAAAACAGAGAGTGGTGGTAAACAGTATACAGTTAGCAGAGATGCAAATCACAAGTGGGGTACCTCAGGGATCAGTTCTGTTGCCAGTCCTCTTCAATATCTTCATCAGTGACATTGCAGATGGACTGGAGGGCAAGGTTTGTCTGTTTGCAGATGACACCAAGATCTGCAACAGAGCAGATGATCCAGATGGGGTGGGCAGAATGAGAAGAGATCTGGATAAACTTGCAAAATGGTCAGAAGAGTGGCAACTGGGGTTTAACACAAAGAAGTGCAAGATCATGCACATAGGGAAGAGAAACCCTGAAGCCACCTATAGGTTGGGAGGGGAATTGCTGGCAATCACAAGGGAAGAAAGAGACATGGGCATCATCATCACAGATGACCTGAAATCATCCAAGCAGACCACTAAAGCAGTAGTTAAGGCTAGAGGGATGTTGGGGTGCATTAGTATGTGTATCACAAGTCGTAAGAGGGAGGTAATAATCCCTCTTTACAAGACACTGGTTAGGCCCCATCTGGAGTACTGCATGCAGTACTGGAGGCCGCACCTGCACAAGGACATTAACAAAATGGAGGCAGTCCAAAGAAGGGCAACCAAAATGGTGCAGAGACTGCATCAGAAAACATATGAGGACCGATTAACGGAGCTCAATATGTATACATAGAGCAAAGGAGGGAGAGAGGTGAGATGATCGAAACATTCAAACACCTTAAGACCATTAACAAAGTGAAAGAGTCTAACATGTTTCAATATAAGAAAAATAGCAGGACAAGAGGACACAGCTTGAGATTAGAGGGAGGCCGATTAAGGGGTAATGTGAGGAAGTTCTTTTTCACAGAAAGGGTGGTGGATGCATGGAACGGCCTACCTCAGGAAATGGTGGATATGAATACAGTGCAGGGCTTCAAACAGGCATGGTACAGCCATAAGGGAGCAAAAGAGATGAGTATGAATAGATAGGCCATTGACAGAGTAAAGACCTATAACACATTTATAATGTAGAAAAATTGGTAGACTGGATGGGCCTTGCAGTCCTTATCTGCCATCAACTTCTATGTTTCTATGTTTCTAGAATAAGTTTCAGATTAGGCAGCATAGTGAGGAAGGCCCTGGGGGCATTATATAACTTATCTGCCCTGTGTGGCATGGCTGGAACCATGTCAGGTCTGTGCCATGCAACAGTAGTGGAATTCTTCAGAGCTGGAAGGATAAGAAGAATGACCTTGGGAGGAGATTCTGGGATTTCCAGAAAGTCCACCAACTCCCTTCTGGTGGCATCCTCCTCTTCGGTATGGAAGTCCATGGCTGTGGACAGCTGCTTCATAATGTTGAAGAAAGTAGGGTCCTCTGAGGGAGACCTGGGAGTAAGCTTGAATGAGTCCTCAATCAATGAAGAGGCAGTGGACCTGTCAGAGGAAAGAGGTTCTTCCACTTCCTGCTGTTCCTCAGGTAAGATCAGGTCAGGATGGTACTCCTCCTTGATGTTGACCTGCTCCAACTCTAGGTCCAACAAACAAGGGATCGGTGACAGCCCACAGGGGACAACTCATGGAGGCCAAAGTGGTGTCGATGATGATGGGGCCGTCGATGGCACAGGGACCCAGACCTATAAGCGCCCAGCTGATGGACCAAGACCGAAGTGAACCTGGTCAAAATATTGTTGAGGTCGATGACAGCAGACTGCTACATCGACAGTGGAGGGGTCAACAGCACAGGGTGCGATGACCTGTCCTTCAGGCCTTGGGAGCCTGAAGATCCTGACTCCAGAGGACCTGGAGAGGCATCAGGTCTCAACGGGAGAGCGGTCATCGACGAATCAGGGATCAAAGAACCAGGCATCGACGAACTGGGGGCTGATGACCTGAGAGTCGACAACCGGCCGCCCTAAGAGGTGGGTGGTAGCTCCATTGGTATGGGTCTGGTAGGAACAGAGACCTGGACAGTGATGGAGTACCCCAGGAGGAAGATGAAGAAGCCACTGGGGAGTGGAACTGCCTGCAGGAGAAGTGGTCCCAATCTCGGTCTTTTTTGTGACTTTTCCCCGAGGACTTGTCTCAGGCCTTAGAGGCCTGGCAGCTCGATGAACCCACCATCGACTGGGAAGGAAGGACCATCTGCCCAGAACTGGCTACCTGTTGCTCCATCAGGAATTTTTTGAGTCTTTTTTGTGGCCTGAGGGTGGTTTGGTTAAACTTATAGGAGAGCTCACAGTCCGAGGCATTGTGGTTAGGCCCAAGACAGCAGACAGAGAGAGAGAGAGAGCATTTTTCTGTAGAGGCAATCTTCTTTCTGTAGCGGCAGCGATGGAGGAGAGAAGTATTAACTCTCGACATAAAGAAGGTAAACGAATCTCTTTGAAAAAAGAGATTCTAAAAAAACTAAATGAAATTAAGTCGTAGACAAAAATAGCACAAAACTGCATTGGAGCTTCCGCAGAGACCCATGCGAACAGAGTCAATTGCAGGAAAGAACTGAGGACGGAGTGGGGCTGCTCATGCCTTTATAGGGTTGGTGACGTCGGCAGATGATGTCAGCTTGGGAGGCCCCAGTGGTACTGCTGAAAATCTTCCATGTGGATCCTGCTTCACCGATGGTAAAGTTCCATATATGTGACCTGATGACTGAGATACCCCAGATTAAGATCTCTCAAGTACAATGTCAACTCACAGTTGTGTCAGTGACAGGCCCCATTATAACTGAAGAAATCCTAATACTATAATAACTGGTACGGCACGATATCAACCTCAAAGAAGACACTGTATTCTCTGTATCAACCTGGTATGATGTCACACTAGGTTGATACTGGGAAAATCTCTGTATCAACCCATTGTGATATCACACCACGGGTTCACGCAGGTACAGTCGAGGTATGTTCATGTCTTTTCATTTATTTTGCATTTTTTGTGGCTTTTGCACAGTACCGAACATAGAAACATAGAATTTGATGGCAGATAAGGACCGCTTGGCCCACCCAGTCTGCCCATTTCCCTACCTAATGGATAAGCTGCAGATCCTAGTTCCACCACTTCTGTCATCTTTCCTCATTGACTACTATAGGAGAGTTCCACCACCTAGAAATTACAGTTCAGCCACCTAGAAATCTAGATGTGAGAGTTTCCCCATCTAAACATTTCCAGTTTAACCACTGTAGGTAGGGAAAAATGGGCAGACAGGGCGGGCCAAGCAAAATAAATGAAAAGACATGAACATTGTCATTATTAAAGGCAAATGCAGCCGTTACTAGCACCTTGCTATTTTTGTGGCCATTAATAAACTACATTTATACTTGAAACGGACCACAGTGCTTGGTTTCCGTGTCTCAGTGTGATGTCATACCAGGATGATACAGAGAAAATTGCAGATGAACAATCACCCATGCAGGAAGCCCTTATACTGTCACACTAACTGAAAATAGGTCTGACAGTATCTACTGGCTTACTTGCACTCTTTCTCATGCTCGTTTTTTTTTTTTTTTTAACCCATGCTCACTCCTAGTTCTGGCTGATATGAGACCCTAACAGATATTACAAAAAAACAAAATATGGGTTACTGTGTGAGTCCCCTTTTTATGTTTACACACCCTCAGTGTGTTGTACCTTTTATAAACCTCTCAAACTTTGCCCTCATGGTTAACATAGAAACATAGAATTTGACGGCAGATAAGGACCGCTTGGCCCACCTAGTCTGCCCATTTTCCTACCTAACAGATAAGCTGCAGATCCTAGTTAACCAACAGCTTAATTCCTCCTACCCCCCACTAGGACTGCCCTATGCCTGTCCCATGCATTCTTGTTAGTGCTGCAAAACACTTAGAAACAGAATGTGAGGACCACTTGGCCCACCCTGTCTGCCCATTCTTCCCTACCTACAGTGGTTAAACTGGAAATGTTTAGATGGGGGAACTCTCACATCTAGATTTCTAGGTGGCTGAACTGTCATTTCTAGGTGGTGGAACTCTCCTATAGTAGTCAATGAAGAAAGATGACAGAAGTGGTGGAACTGTCATTCAGTTCTTTAAGAGGTAGTGGAAATGAGTTCCAGTGGGCTTCTGCCCAATATAACCCCCACCTACCTACAGTATCACTGCAGATCCTACTTGATCTCCAGCCCATTCCCTCACCCCACCCCCCTTTCTTTCTGCCACACTTTTTGTGTGTAAACGGGGTGCTAGAGAGCCAGCTTCAAGGCAGGATGTTACTCGCACTAGCTCTGCAACTCATCTGTGCGAAATCTGGAACAATTAAATATAATTTTTTCTATTCAGCATTCAACCTTATATCAACCTTATAGAACTCTACTCCTGAGGTAACAAGGCACAAACTTATTCTAAAGTTCAGTAAGGGGCGATCAAAAAATAGCAGTCTGGAACGCAGAAACCTCTGCCACCAGCTTCCAGCAAGGCTGGAGACAACATGAATGCATGCTGCAAGAGATGGGACCCTGGGCTCCTCAACTGAACCGCCCTGGCAGACACTTTTGGAGTTCATGAGAATGATGGATGCAAAAAAATAAAGAAGACTCTCAGTAAGCTAGAGCTTCATGATGCTGTCATCCAAGGACTGGTTGGGATGGTGTCAGAAACAGAAAAGCGGACCACAATGACCCAGGCTGCAGCAACCACCCTGGCACGGGAGAACACTCAGCTCAGTGGATGTCTCAAAGTGCTTGAAAATGAAGTCATATTGTGGAACCTCAAAACAGTTAGGGTTCCCGAAGGAATCGAAGGTACTGACCTGTTAACCTTCACCAGGCAGTGGCTACGAGGGGCTCTTCAAATACCGAAGGACTTTGAATGGCAGCAGTTGAAGTGGACATATAGAATCAACCCTAAAGTGAGGCCTACTACACTAAGTCAGCCATGCATGAATTTGGTACGCACCTCAGGAGTGATAATCGGAGATCTGATCATCTCGGCAGCCTACACTGTATATCCATTCACAATGAATCGGATATTAAAATCTTTCCAGATTTGTCTTTTCAAATGAGGGCAAAGAGGAAAAAGTTTGACGTGGTCCATCAGTGCCTCCGGCCCTGGGAGTTGTGCATTCTTTTCTGTTGTCTGCAAGGTTCAGGATTACTTAGAGGGAAATCGTGGCAGTTAACCGACTTGCAGGATGGAGGTCAGTGGCTTGACAAAACAAAGCAGGAGTTTGCCGCAAAGACTACTGTGGAGGGAAATGCCTAAGAATCAGACTTTAATGAGGACTGAGTCAGGTCTTATCACATACCGGTATCAGTAAGTGTTAGATTTTTGAACCATCTACTTTTTGGAGGAGAGATTTTCTTACTATAGTTCCTTGTGGGCTAATTCCAGGACTTGCGATATTAAAAGGGGCACTTTATGGACATACTGGACCATGGCAAAAGTCAGCATAGCTGGCCAGATGTTCTGTTGTGGGGCGCTGCCATTTCGGAACTCTGTCCCTTTATATCTGAGTGTCCTGATATGTAAGAAGCATCCCTATACTTGTACGTAGTAGTTTAAACAAAATATTTCTTCTCTCTTTTAACTTAGAGGTAAGAGTTTTTATATATATACATATATATACATATATATATATATATATATATATACATACACATACACATACATACACATATATATATATATATATATATATTTTTTTACTATTTTTCCTGGCACCTGCCGGCCAGGGCATCTCAGAGGTGCCCTCTTAGCTCAGTTCCTCTAATCCACACCTGAAGCCTCTCTCTTCCAGCTCCCACCCCACCCAGACATTCCAGCCCCCCCAGATGGTGGCCTTTTCTGTAATTAGAGGGTCTGTCTGGTGGGAGTGTTGGCCGTACTGTCGGAGAGATGGCACAGTATTGTGGATGTGAGGGCCAGCCACTGGAGTCCTCATCGCCTCCCTGGTCTGCGGGGGAATTTTTGGTGCTTGAGTTTCCCCTGCAAAACTCAGACATGCAATGACATCAAGTGGCACAGCATGCCGAAGTCTGCCGCAGTTCCACCCCCACACAATCCTGTGAGCACCGCCTCCCTTCCTGTGCTGCCCCAACTTGCGTTAGAAGCCACCCAAGAGCGGCACTATCCCCTGGTCCCTCTCTGGGAAGGGAGAGCAGTCCTCCAGATGGTCAATCCCTTCCTCCTGCTGACCCCAATGGCCCAGGCTGGATTTCCCAAATCCGAATTGCATGATGGCGCGTGAGGTATGGCGTCCAGCGCCTCAACCCTCAGTGCCACCAGGTCAGCTTAGCAGTTCTATATTAAAAGTTGTTTCAGGATATGCATCTTCAGGGTGGGGGAAGAGGGGGAGTAAATGTGAGTTTATTATATCTTCTATCACTACAATTGTTAAAATGGGTAATAGCAATCTTGGATTGTGTTTAAAAAATGTTGGTAAATGCTACCTTTTAGAGTCTATCACAGCCACTAAAGTAGCTAGCTTAAAATACATTTCATTTACTTAAATCTCATTTCAGTTTACCCCCTACTCCTACTGTGCAAAATTGCAGGGATATCATATATGTGTATTAAGTTGTACTATTGAGTGGCTGTTATTGCTCATGTCTGTACTATAGAGTAGCTGGTATTGCTCATGTCTGTACTATTGAGTGGCTGTTATTGCTCATGCTTGTACTTTTGAGTGGCTGTTATTGCTCATGCCTGTACTACTGAGTGGCTGTTATTGCTCATGCCTGTACTTTTGAGTGGCTGTTATTGCTCATGCCTGTACTACTGAGTGGCTGTTATTGCTCATGCCTGTACTTTTGAGTGGCTGTTAGTGCTCATGCCTGTACTATTACCCTGCATGAGGCGTTAATTTCTTTTTATTTACTATGCTTCATCTCTCCTCATCCACTGGCCCCCATCAGTCCAGCTACACACACTGTCCTACCACACACCCTGGGACTTACCCGAGTCCAGAACACCCCTGCATACCACCCAGGGGCGGGACGCTAAGGGGGTTCCCCATCTTTCCCCCCAGTGGAGACTGAAAGGTAGAACAGGAGTCAAAGCCTGGTTGGCAGCACGGGGTCCATTTTGCGTGAGGGTGGACATCTCATTCAGCGGTGGTACCTCTTGGTTTCTTGTTTTTCTCCCTGGGAGGTGAGCTGTGTAATGACATTGGGGTGGAAATGCCAAACATTTGATATGCCTCCCAACACAGACAGTCACAGTTGTTTAATTTCAGACTGCCACAAGGGGCTGCACAAACACCGGTGACTTCCCCACCCTGTCCCTCAAATGAGAGCAGTCCATAGGATGCTCACTCGCTCCTCCTCTTCCCCCCAGCTGGCAGTTTCAAAGGCTTGTTTCTGAACCTGAGTTGTCGATGTTGTGAGCAGTAGCGCTACTGCTGCGCTAGCGGGCTGGCTTGATGTGTTTTCATATCTAATTAAAAATAACGAAGGAAAAAAATAAGTATTACACAGTCCCCTGTACACTGTGCTATATATAATCACAATCCCTGTAGGCTTAACTGGATATGACACTAGGAACAGCTACTGTTTGAAGTGCATCAAGTTGACAGGATAAATTACCATTAACTGGAGTTACTGAGACTAACAGAGTAACATCATGACAACCAAGTCACAGCCAATCTTTCAGAACCACTGTTACTGCACTGGATGTAATCGACAATGGGACTTGGAGGTCACATGTGGTCTGGGAGACAGCAGCCATTAGGGGATGAAGAAAAAGTCTGAATGAAAAGAAAAGAAATAGGCATTCTGTGGAATGGAAGCAAAAGGGTTCTCATATTTAACTCCGTACTGTACAATGCCACCTCAAACATATGCACATGTTGGATGTGAAGCTTTCAAGTTAAAAGCCTTTGTATTTATTGCATGTTTAAAGTCAAGGAAGTAGATAGTAAACCTGCTTTTCTCACAGCTGTGATTTAGTACCGGTGTCTGCAGAGTGCAGTAAAACCCTTTCTCCCTTTTAAAGGCAGGGGTTATGTTGTAGCCTAGAGACATTGTTCCATAGTGCTAGTATTTCAACTAGTCAGATACAAAATGACCATGCTGTAGTTTGATGGTTCAGATTTCCAGCTTCATAAATCTCCATAATCTGTTGCACTCACCCACAATGTAATAAAAGTTTGCACTGCTGCGTTGGAGGGTCTACGTGTAAAAGATTCCCATGCATAACCTGGACATTATTTGAAAGCGAAGTACAAAAGCTGTTCAGCTGTGCTAGGGCAATTCTGAGAAGCCAAATTTCAGCATAAAGTATGGGTAGAAAATGTAACAACCTGGACCTGCTGTTCTCCTCCCCCCCCCCCAGCACTAGGCTCTCTGCAGTATAAGGTATGTGTTTTACAGTCCTCCTCCCCCCGCTTCCTTGAACCCGGCCCCATCTGGTGCCACCAACAACCTACTTCTACCTAGTAGCATTTGCACTTCTTTTTCCAGCTCTTTGGGGTCAGGAGGCATTTCTGCTGCCCCCAATGATACTGTGGGCATCATCGTTCCCAACCCTGCTGCCTGTCCTGGGGTTGGGAACGATGATGCATGCAATGGCCCTGTGAGCCTTGTCACTCCAGAGTTTGCTACCTGTCCAAAGTTTGGGGAGTGTGTCTGCTTTGCCTGATGGCACTGACACCCTCGTCTGTCCCATTCCTGACCCCATGGTACAGTTCTGGGGCTGGGATCATGGGACTAGATAAGCAGCTCTAGCTGTGGGCAGGGAGCTCAGTGTGTGCTCCCAGTAAAAAACACTGTTTCATGATGTTTTGGTGAAGTGAAACCTAGTCTCTTCAGACCCCCACTGAAACTCATTTGGTGCTCGCACTTTCTCATTGTGATCGTTTCAGCAGATTCACTCCTTAGGGCACTCACTGTTTTGTAAGCACAAACCAGAGTTTGTACCAGGGTATGCTGACATGAATGAGTGAAGTTCACTACAGACTTCATTATGTCCTCACATTAATGATATTTAGGCTAGCAGTAAAGCTTAGAGGTTAGAGCAACAAGCTCTGAACAAGCTTGGTAAATACAGCAGACCCGAGTTTGACTCCCACAACCTCCACTTGCATACTGTATGACCTTGAGCAGGTCACAACCTCCCTGAGTTCCCAGGACACACCTGGAAATGAGCTTCAGCTTAGTGTGCCTTCCCAGGCCAAAAAATTGCAAAATAAAAAATAAATAAATATGACGACATCATCCCCTGGCAACACAGTGGCTCCATTCCCACTAGTCTGATATGAAGACTGTGCAGAAAACAATTTGAACTGCAAGGAAAAACAACCAAATATCCATGTAATCGGATACCTGTGCCCCCAGTTTTATAACGGGAAACAACTTAGTATGCTGGCCTGTGGATGTCTTGGGGGCTACTTCTATTAATGGTTATGCTACTCACACCACTCTGCATTCTCTGTGGATGCAGGATTTTCCACATCAGGGTTTCCAACACCTCTGACTAGACTTATTTTTATAGTTTCCATAGTACAATTATGGATTACTTTCTGACTTTAGCTTATGTCTCTTCATACTGCATTGAGAAGTAATAGTTGTAATCATGAAAAAGGCTTATTTAATGCTACCTTCTCCCTTTCTTAAACGCATGTATTGTTGCTAATACTTTGAACCTGTTTTTCTGTAGCAAATCTAGAGCACAATCTTGTGGGCTCTGATGATATTAGTTTGTGCTGGTCCGTTAAATGTACTATTATGTTTTACCTTTCCTACCGTGTTAGTGTATGGGCTCCTAAACCTTTAAGTTTGTAAGGAAATCATCTAAAATTATTTACAGTATAAGCTCTATGTGTTTTCATCTTATATATCAAGACTCCCCTAAGAACAGGTGAAATCAGTCCTGACCCCACTCAGGGCTGGATTAACGAACGATTCCAAGGCCTGAGCTCAGGGGGCCTAGTCGTCCCTCTCCATTGTATTAACATGCTGCCGACTTTGTGGAAATGGATGATTGATGCTGATGGGGGACTGGGAGCACGCTGCAGCAAGTAGGAAGGATTGTTAGGAGCAGAAGCAAAAAATTACAAATGAGTGATAAGTGATGAGATGAGAGAGAGAGAGAGAGAAATGATGATACTTAAAGAAATTGTTTTTTTCTCTTCTGTAAGTAAAATATTATACAACTGTAATATACGTACTGGCAAGCACCTTTATTTAACAACCTCACCTCAGCAGCTAAAATATACACTGATGCTAAAAGATATAACACTGATCTAGGGTTGGTGTGCCATGAGCCCTGATCTAGGATTGGTGTGCTGTGAGCCCTGATCAGGGGTCAGTTTACTGTAAGCCCTGATCCTGGGTCAGTGTACTGTGAGCCCTGATCCTGGGTCAGTGTACTGTGTGCCCTGATCCGGGGTCAGTGTACTGGAAGCCCTGATCCGGGGTTAGTGTACTGTAAGCCCTGATCCAGGGTCAGTGTACTGTAAGCCCTGATCCAGGGTCAGTGTACTGTAAGCCCTGAACCTGGGTCAGTATACTGGGAGCCCTGATCTGGGGTCAGTGTACTCTGAGCCTTGATCCAGGGTCAGTGTACTGGGAGCCCTGATCTGGGGACAGTGTACTGTGAGCTCTGATCCAGGGTCAGTGCACTGGGAGCCCTGATCCAGGGTCAGTGCACTGGGAGCAACGATCTGGGGTTAGTGTACTGGAAGCTCTGATCTGGGTTCAGTGTACTGTAAGCCCTGATCCGGGGTCTGTGTACTGTGAGCCCTGATCCAGGGTCAGTATACTGTGAGCCCTGATCTGGGGTCAGTGTACTGTCTAGACCTACAGTCCTTAATGTGGACCACCATCTTACCGTATAAAGGATATTAGTATTTACTTGTGCTTGTTATGATGTACTATGCAGTGTTATATTTGTGGTCTTACTCCGCCACCTACAGCTATTAGCCATAATGCTATGATTAGCATATTATATGAATTAGTCAGGGACTGCACCAGAAGACATACGAGGACAGATTAACGGAGCTCAATATGTATACCCTAGAGCAAAGGAGGGAGAGAGGTGATATGATTGAAACATTCAAACACCTTAAGGGCATTAACAAGGTGAAAGGGTCTAACATGTTTCAAGATAAGAAAAATTGCAGGACAAGAGGACACAGCATGAGATTAGAGGGAGGTCGAGTAAGGGGTAATGTGAGGAAGTTCATTTTCACAGAAAGGATGGTGGATTCATGGAATGGCCTACTTCAGGAAGTGGTGTCTATGAATACAGTGCAGGGCTTCAAACAGGCATGGGATAGGCATAAGGGAGCAATACAGATGAGTACGAATAAATAGGCCACTGACAGAGCAAAGGCCGATGGCACATTTATGAGGTAGAAAAAGAAATGGGCAGACTGGATGGGCCTTGCGGTCCTTATCTGCCCTCAACTTCTGTGTCTCTGTGTAACCAAAATTAGTGTTAGTCAGCATAATCGCTTATCAATGTGTACGTGCAAAACATAACAGCCTTGGGTGTGAGCTGCCCACCTTACCCACCAATAGAAGTGCTTTGGTTAGCTTTTCTATTATACAGATTAGCCCGTTACCAGGAAATGGACCTTGTTATCTCTGAATATATAATTTTGTGTAATCCTGTTCTCTGAGTTTTCCTTATGACAACACTAGGTGTTCAGAGGTTCGGGACTCCCAGCTATGTCAAGTTGTCCTTTTTATACATATTGGGTAATAAATCTTTTGTTCTGCAACATCTGTCCCTGTGTCATGTTTTGCCATCAGGTCTAGATCATGTCTTGACCCCAACAACTGTGATCCTTAATCCAGCGTCAGTGTACTATTAGCCCTGATTCTAGGTCAGTGTACTATAAGTCCTGATCCACGGTCAGTGTACTATGCGCCCTGATCCTGGGTTAGTGTGCTGTGACCCTGCTCCAAAGATCAGCGTACTAGGAACCCTGACCAGGGGTAAGTGTACTGTGAGCCCTGATCAGGGGTCAGTGTACTTTCTGTCCTGATCCAGAGTACTGCGAGCCCTGATCTGGGGAAAGTGTACTGTAAGCCCTGAGCCAGGGTCAGTGTAGTGTAAGCCCTGATCCGGGGTCAGTACATTGGGAGCAACAATCTAGGGTCAGTGTACTGGAAGCACTGATCTGGGGTCACTGTACTGTGAGCACTGATCTAGGGTCACTGTACTGTGAGCACTGATCTAGGGTCAGTGTACTGACAGCCCTGATCCGGGGTCACTGTACTGGGAGTCCTGCTCCAGGGTACTGTTGGTCCTGATCTGGGGTCAGTGTACTAAGAGTCCTGATCCTGGGTCACTGTACTGGTAGCCCTGATCCAGGGTCAGTGTACTGAAAGCCTTGATCTGGGGTCAATGTACTGTGAGCCTTGATACAGGGTACTGTGAGCCCTGATCCTGGGTCAGTGTACTGGAAGCCCTGATCCAAGATCAGTGTACTGGGGCCCTGATCCAAGGTATTGTGAACCTTGATCTGGCATCACTGTACTGTGAGCCCTGATACAGGGTCACTGTACTGTGAACCTTGATCCAGGGTCAGTGTACTGTGAGCCCTGATCTGGGATTGGTGTACTGTGAGCCCTGATATGGGGTCTGTGTACTGCAAGTCCCCCAGATCGGGAGAGGTGGACTCTCGGTTCGGGTATATCACACTGGTTCTCCACCAGCTGCCAGTGCGGTGGCGCATCTGCTTCAAGGTGTGCTTCTTGACATACAAGGCCCTGCACAGTCTGGGTTCAGGCTTCCCGAAAGACCTTCTGATACCTTACACTCCTGGATATACCCTCTAGTCAGTGAAGGCAGACCTCTTGTCAGTGCCAAGCTCTCGTCTGAAACCTTCAGGTTGTGGCGGCTCCAATTTTGTGGAATGCTATCCCCAGAAGCTAAGAGGTGCTCCTTCACTGGCCACTCTTAAAAAAAAATATTGAAAAACTAATCTTTTTAATTGAAGCTTTGGGCCTGAATTTGTGACATAATGTTTTAATCTTGCATCTAATGGTTTTAAAATGCTGTTTATTTTGCTGTACTTATTGTGAGATGCCCAGAGCCTTTTGGATTGGGCACCATGTAAATAAAATTGCCTTGCCTTGAGCCCTGATCCAGGGGTCAGTGTACTGTAAGCCCTGACCTGGGGTCAGTGTACTGTAAGCCCTGATCCGGGGTCAGTGTACTGTGAGCCCTGATCCAGGGACCTGTGCTGTCACCTGGTCACCAGCAATTTTGGAACAGTATCTCCAGGTGGTGGTGGTGGTGGGGGGGGGGGAGACAGACCTCCTCCTCCCTCCGATCAGGGGAAGTGAACAGTTGCAGCAGGGACAGGGCCAATAGGTCACTCATCTACATCCCAAGCGACACATGGGGCTGGCAGTATAGCCTAGAGGTAGAGTAACAAGCTACAGTATGAATGAGCTTGGTACATCCAGCAGACCTGGGTTTGATTCCCCAACCTCCACTTGCATACTGTGGGTCGGACTGTCAAACACCTGACACAAGGTGTGACATCGGCAGCTTGCACAGAGTGCTGGTGCACCCAGGACCCTGCCCCCGATTTTAGATGGGGGGTCCCGGCGCTAATATCCCATTGCTTGCGGCAAGTGAGTGGGTGCACCAAATGTATGGCACATTCCGCAGAAGTGCCGCAAGTGCTGTGGGATAGTGAGGTGGATGCTGCACCCTTCCATGGGTGCGTGGTGGCCCCTCACATCACCACCATGCCCCAATGTGCCGCTATGTGGCAAATAATGGTGTTTTATACCCTGGTGATCACCACCACCACCCCACATGGCCCCCCAACCACCCCAGCAATAGTGCCCACCACCACCACCACCTTGCTCCCTCACCCACCCGCAGTCCAGTGACCGGCTCAGCCCTCCACACCACCACGGCCAGCCGCCCGAATGAAATGTCAGAGCATGTGCACTGTCACGTCTGGCGCTAGACAGTTCATTCGGTGTCTGGCCGTGGTAATAATGTGCTGAGCTGGTCGCCGAATCATGGGGGAGAAGGAAGGCGGGGTGGTGGTGGGCACTATGCTGGGGTGAGCCACTGCATCACCAGGGTGTGCCTTTCCCTGTTCATAGTTGTGAGAGCAGATTGTGTGTGGGGGGGCGGCCTGTATTGGCACTGATGTATCATTGTAGGGGTGGATGGGGGGGTGTACACAGCAATGTAGGGGCATATTGGGGTAGCTGACTTGGTGGAACACAGTGGCTGCCTTTCCTAGGGGGTGTCTAAGTATCATTAGACCAGCCCTCGGCTGGTGTAACGGTACTTGGCACTTTGTCCCTGGGGTGGGCTTTTAAAATCGGGACATCGGGGATGTGACAGCCAGGGTCTGCCGCAAGACCCCCAGTGCCATGCTGCAGCCACTGTTGTGGCACAAGGCTGGTGCAAGCACACTTTGGTGTAAGCAGCCTGCTGCCTGACACAGGCTGCTTACTAAAATCACTCGGGTGTTGCCTTTGGCACAAGGTGCTTGTTGTATCCAACATGTTTAGACACAAGCACCTTATGCCATTCTAAGGGCTTTGAAAATCCAGCCCTGTGTGACTCTGAGAAAGTCACTTAACCACCCCATTGCTCCTGGGTCACCCCCTGAAAACAGGCACTTGTCCCTAAGTGGGCCTAACCCGGTTACCAAAGAAATAAATAAAATAAAGCACTGTAGGGGGGAAAAAAAATTCTAATCTAGTTTTAAAGGGACACATTCATGCATAGTGACTATCATAATTTGAAAGACCATGAAACGTTCTTTCAAACAAGGCATTGGGCTCATCTGTAGTTGGGAGCACTCCAGAGATACAGACAACCGAGTCTGTTCAACATTAATACTACACTGCAACCATTAGTAGAACACTGTTATGTCATTGAGGAACAAGCGGTGCCTAACTACACTGAGTTAAGCACAGCTTGTTCCTCAGTGATACCACAATGTTCTACAAATGTCTGCAATGTAGTACTAATATTGAACAGAACCAGCCATCTGTATCTCTGGAGTGCTTCCAGCTACAGGTTTGCCCAATACCTCATTTGAATGAGCTTTTCACGGGCTTGCCAACTATAACAGCCACAGTATATCAGTGTTTCCCTTTAACTAATCCTATAAAATCAGTCAGCCCCATTAATCTATTCCAAAAAGACACCAGCCATTGGGTAAGTTATCCTGCTCTTTTTGATGACTTAAGCATTTTCCCCTTGAACTGCAACACATGACTTCTCATGGTGAATTTTTCTGGGAGAAACACTTCCTGGATCCATTACGTGCCAAGCAAATTCGATTCTAAAAGGAAAGGGCCCCATGCCCAGAGGTCTACAGTAGCCCACTGGACCACTAGGGCTATATTATTTAAGGCCACCCAGACAATGAAGGGTAAACATGAACATACACCCCCCTCTTTCTTCTTTATTTCTTTGTCACTGTCTTTCTTAGTCCCACTATTAGTTTCTTATTTCTCCATTTTTACTTTTAAACTGCACCTGTTTTCCAAAAATACCTCTTACTTAATATCTATGCTCGTCCTGTAGCTCTTGTGCTATTATGCAATTCTGTCTCAACTCTCGCTAATATTTTTTCCTCATACTAACCCATTTTCCCATTTGTTCTACAGGTATGACAGGATGCCATGCCCAGTCTGACAAGACACCTATCCTCCATGTGTCTGACAAGTAGTGTTTTATGTTTAAGCTTCCCTATCTGTCCTATTTTATTCATGATGAACTACGGATCCTTTGTGGCCCGATCGCTGTTCCCATTTTACAGGTACCTGTAGATGTCACCTCAAGAATCTCATCCCAGGCTCTCCAGGACCCAGGTAAGAGCTCTCCTACCAATCTACGCTAAGTGGGGGAGCTGTAAAGATGCAGCCATGTTACATGGGGTCTGCTTTTCCTTTTTTTAACGATGGCACCGAGAGTGCATGTCCAGTATTGCTTTTCACTTTTTAAAATGCCAAAAAAGACAGCCTATCCCAAGTGTCACCTTTCTCTTTTTCTTTAAATGGGCAACTGACCAAATAGCCTGCTAATTGAAGAATTTTAAGACTGGTACCAAAATACTGTATTAAAGTAACCACAATCCTAAACAGAAGTATGACTTTTGCAATAATTGATTTATTTTTGCATTGTGATTGTAAAGTATTTCTGGTCTATGTGTTGATGCTAAACTAGAAGTGTTGCTGACTGCTCCACAGTTCTGTATCAGGGGCTACTGTATAACACACTGCAGGAAGAAGCAGGATTCCACTACAATGAGATACTGCAACCATTATGAGTTGTCCTGGGTACACAGTTGTAAATAACATCAGGATGCTCTCTGTGATGTCAGCACCTCACCAGCTCTAGATTCACATGCTGACATCATAAATCCCCATCTTCTGCTGAAATTACAAACTGTGTAAATAACTAGCTGCATTTGTCAAAAGCAGTATCCCTCTGAAAAGAAGATATTGCATCTCAGCTGGTCACTATTGTGAAACTACATAGTAACAGTGGGTACAATAATGAGATACAGCATGTTCTGGCTGATGCATAGATGTGCTGATGGAGGACCAGAGTAAATGAATAAAGAATAGTTGCTTACCATAACAGCAGATCTTCAAGATAATCTTTTCCACTGAGCCACATCATGGAACTGTAAGCCACTGGCATCAGGAACACCTGGAAACTTTTGCTAGCTGGGGCAGTTCACATCGACATGCATCATCACTGCCTATGTAACATGGGCAGCCCCAGCATGTCTCTGTTCTCCAATGGAGATGAGCCCTGAGGACTGACTACCTGAGATCCAAGAAGGCTGCCTGAGAGATGGCCCCTCAGCCTCAAGCTCCAATACTGCTCACAATTCAAACTAAAATTTGCAGGCACACGGTAACCGAATGGGACCGTCTTTCATGATTCTTTATGCTGGTACTGAATGTCAAAGTCTGTCCACTGTGTAAAAGAGCTAACTGAGTTTTCACTGATAAACCAGAAGCAACAGAGCATATGGACTAAACAAACAACACTTTCTGCTGAGTCGACGGCTTCGACTGAGGTGTGACTGTGGGCAGAATGTGCCTGCAGCAGAGAAAGCTACAATTCTTTTCAATTGTGGATAAAAACTTACCAGCACCACTTCTCTCACCAATACCGGATACTCCAGAATACCAGATTAAATCGAGAGAAACTACACCCAGTCCTAAAAACCAGGTTGCTTCTTTGCCTATTCCTGACTCATCTGAGGACACACAGAATTCAGGAGCAGAGCCTATGACCAACTGGAGGGAACTGGTTTCCAGTGAGCGGCATCCAGCAATGGGGGTTATCTTTCCCTCAGAGTCACTGACTTCAAACAACGAGCAGGTTTGTGCACATACTGACACTTTTGTGATTTGCATATGCAGCCCATGATGCTTTGCATTGTGTGGGCATGTGTGATTTTGTATTTTCTTGAAACTTGGCTTCCCAGCCAAATGCCCTTTGGGGTAACCCTTGCCTCAGTGTTTGCGCACAGAGGTTCTTTGTCTTTTAAATAGTTTTTTATTTTAATGGGTTCACCACAATATATCCAAGACACACTGTCTTAGGGTAGCTGGTCCATTCCACTGGGGTGTCAACCAGACGAGGCATACTGATGAGTCCTGGTAGGACGAGAACACGGTCTATGTTTTCTGTTAGCACCCTTTTGCAAACTGTGTGAGAGGCCTTCGGCACCATGCAATTCTGCTTAAAGTTGGACCAGCATAACATTCTGTGGTGATTTGCATATGCAGCCCATGATACTTTGCATTGTGTGGGCATGTGTGATTTTGTATTTTCTTGAAACTTGGCTTCCCAGCCAAATGCCTTTTTGGGTAACCCTTGCCTCAGTGTTTGCGCACAGAGGTTCTTTGTCTTTTAAATAGTTTTTTATTTTAATGGGTTCACCACAACATATCCAAGACACACTGTCTTAGGGTAGCTGGTCCATTCCACTGGGGTGTCAAACAGACGAGGCATACTGATGAGTCCTGGTAGGACGAAACATGTGTCTATGTCTTCTGTTAGCACCCTTTGCAAACTGTGTGAGAGGCCTTTCGGCACCATGCAATTCTGCTTAAAGTTGGACCAGCATAACATTCTGTGGTGATTTGCATATACAGCCCATGATGCTTTGCATTGTGTGGGCATGTGATTTTGTATTTTTTTGAAACTTGGCTTCCCAGCCAAATGCCCTTTGGGGTAACCCTTGCCTCAGTGTTTGCGCACAGAGGTTCTTTGTCTTTTGTACAGGTGTTCCACTCTAGTGCAAGCAATATTATTCCATATCACCTACAAAGCCAAGTAGAAGTGCATTTTCACAGCTGCTGCAGGAATCTTTGTTGGACAGTATGACCGATAATAACCAAGCTAACTCCGATATGGCTTATAAGTCTGTGACCCCCCAAACTAGATGAAGTACAGATCGACGTCCTAACTCTGTTTGAGAACAAAATCAAATCTGATATCCAAAAAAGGCTTCGACTCTTTATCATTGACCCTAGTATCATTAACAAAATCAATAAATGACTTGGGGGACAAATTAAATACATTAACACTCAGAACGTCTGAAACTGAACACTGTGTAAACACCTTAGAAAATAATGTTAACCCCATACAACAAACATTAAAAGACCATTCCACACAACTACAGCAACTGCAGAAAAAAATAATAGACCAAGAAAGACCAGAAGAAATAATTTAAAATTGTTACAAATACTGGAGGGGGTGAAAGGAAAAGGAGACCCTGTACCCTTTTTTGAGAAACTCTTAACCAAAGCATTGGGTCTAAAGCTCCCTGAAAAATACATTATACTGGATTATGCTCATCATGGGGGGGGGGGGGTGTATCACGAACACCTGACTTGTGTACTGGTGACCAGTTCTCTTCCAGACCAGTTTGTGTGAAGCCTCATTATTATCAGGATCACAAACGAATTCTCAGAGGGGCACGGAGTTTATTTGGCATGGCAGGATGCACTATTTTGCTGACCCTAACCAAGCTGAAACTTTTCTAAGAACTCATCATCACACTGGGGACACCACTAACACCAACAGTGATGTCTCTGCTTCATCCTTGCAAAATGAGATGGACCATCGAGAAGGCAACAATGTCACACAAACTCCACTGTAAATGGATTGCAAGATCAGACTGCAGCCCAAGTTCCCCAAAGAACTAGTCATGAAGAACCACGGGAAGGCAAGATGAATAATACTACTCCTCTTTATTTTTATGGTGCCTTTCAAAAGCCAAGGCACCTTACAGATTATAAAAGTATCAAACATTTCAAAGTCTTAAAAATATATAAAACAATTAATACAGTTAAAACAGGAAGGTTAAACACCAAATGCCTGACACCACAAATATGATTTCAGGACCTGTTTAAAATCCCTCCACAGTTGTGCACTCCTGTAACTGACGGGGTAGAGAATTCCAGAGGGTAGGGGCTGTATGCATAAATGCACAGACCCCGAAGATTTCAAAGACACCCACAGGATCTCTAGCAACCCCTCATCAGCTGAGCGGAGTGACTGCCTAGGGCAGTAAGGGACCAGGAGCTCTTTCAGGTAGTCCGGGCCGAGTCCATGTAGAGCTTTAAAAGTCAGAAGACCAACTTTAAAGGTAAATCAGCCACTGTACTGGCAGCCAGTGTAGACCGCGCAGCACTGGTGAAATATGACTGGAATAAGAAGTTCCCATCAAAAGCCGGGCTGCTGCATTCTGCATCAGTTGCAAGCGATGGATTTCCACCCCAGGTAGCCCTAGGTAGAGGGGATTGCAATAGTCCAAGCACGAGGACACAAAGGCATGGACCAGCGTAGGAAGATCGCTGGACGGAACAAGATGCCTAATCCTGGAGATGTTCCTCAGATGATAAAAAGAGGACTTGATGACGGTAGACACCTGCGAACGCAGAGTCAGCCCTTCGTCAAAAATTACCCCAGGTTACGCACCCATTTGGAGGTTGGGAGTGATAAACCCCCAAGGCAAAGCCCAGAGGGTAAACCAATCCCTGCCCCCCCTATCCGGTGCACCAAATCCACAACCAACACCTCAGTCTTTTCAGAGTTCAACTTCAGCCAACTCGAGCCCATCCACTCCTGAATTTCTATGAGGCAGCTATTAAAGACTGAGAGAGCTCCATCCTGGTCAGGTGCAAAAGAAAGGTAGAGCTGGGTATCATTAGCATAGCAGTGAAACCTCAGCCCATACCTTCTTACAATGTTTCCGAGGGGCAGCATGTACACTGCGAACAACATGGGGGACAACATCGAACCCTGAGGAACCCCACACGACAGAGGAACTGGGTCCAAGGAATAAACCCCGGACACCACCCTCTGAGTTCTTACAGTGAGATAAGATGTAAACTATCTCAGGACTACATCTGATAGTCCACAGTTGAACCTCAGGTGCTCAAGTAGAACCCCATGGTCCACAGTGTCAAACGCTGAAGAGAGATCTAGAAGAACCAAGATGGAACAGTTCTTCCGATCCCTAGCCATCAGGAGATCATTGAGCACCCGAACCAGTGCTGTCTCAGTTCTATGCCTCTTTCGAAAACTGGACTGGATGGGTTCATAGATATAATGGATGGTCAAATGGTTCTCCAGCTGTATGGCCACTACTTTCTCAATCACCTTCCCTAAAAAGGGAAGGTTTGAGATAGGTCTGTAGTTTGCTAGGCAGTCGGGGTCTAAAGAAGCTTTCTTTCAAGAGGGGTGTTACCACCGCCTCCTTCAGGGAGCTAGGAACCTCACCTATTTCCAAGGAGCATCAGACTATCTGTGCAAGGACCGGACCGATGGAATCAATACAACCCAAAATCAGGCAAGTTGGTCCTGGGTCCAAACTACAGCACGCAGGGCGCATACTCTGGACAATCTTCATGACATCTATGAACTCCGGTTGGTCGAAGGTACTCCAGGAAAGCTGAGGTGCAGTGTCCAGGCACTGATCCAGAGTAACACCCTTAGAGTGTGCTGGATGGAGCACTGCCCTGATGTCAGCCACCTTAGCTGCAAAGAATCGAGCAAGTTCATCGTACTCTACTTGCGAAAAGGCTTCTCGGACTTGTAGGCAGACTGGGTTGCACAGTCTGTCTACAGTGCGAAAAAGCTGAGCTGGTCGATTCTAAGCGGCTCCAATCTCCCCGGACAGAAACTCTGCCTTCTTACGGGTGACTGCAGATTGATAGGCTTGATAATGCTCCATCAATCTAAGGTGGTCGGCATCAAGGGAGGATCTCCACCAAAAACGCTCTGTCGTCCTAGTTGCTGCATCTCCCCTCAAGGTCCCATCAAACCATGGGGACCAAGGGTGAAGGGAGAGAGGACGAACACGGACAGGAGCAATGAGATCCAGGGTGACAAAAATAGCCGTATTATAGGCTACCACAAGGGCCTCTGGGTCACTGCTTGCCACTGGAAGGGTCGATTGGTCAAGTACCACCGCCAGGCCTTCAGAGCTAACATCTCGTAAAGGGTGGTACCTGACCATCTCCACAGGGTAGGCCTATGAGAGGGGTGCTAAAGCTAAACTCCATGGTGTAGTGATCGGACCATCCAACTGGTTCCACCCCCAAATCAGAAGCCTCAATCCCCAGGAGGAAGACTAAGTCAAGGGAGTGGCCGTATTTATGGGTGGCAGTGGTAACTATCTGTGTAAAGCACAGTGATGACATCAACTGGAGGAAGTGCTGTCCAAACTGCAAGAATTCGTCATCAATCCAGGCGCTGAAGTTGCCCAGAACCATCAGTCTGGGCGACTCGAACGCCATGTCGATGACAAAGTCTACCACTTCCTGAAGGAACCACTTCTCGGCGCCGGGTGGGTGGTAGATGAGAGCGATCCTATAACCTACATCTGCCACCATGGTACACTCGAATGATTCAGCCTCAACTGGTACATTCATGAAGTTAAGTTCGGTCTTAAAACAAACCGCAACGCCCCTCCCCCTCCCCCCCCCATGATCCAATCTCGGGCGGTGAATCACCGAGTACCCAGCAGGAGTTAAAGCCTCCAAAATGGGGCCAGAGTTCTCATCCAGCCAGGTCTCGGTGATGCAAGCCAGATCCACCATTTCTACAAGATCTACAATAATTGCAGTCTTGCTTTTAACGGACCTAGTATTGCATAAAACCGCCCAGGTTGGATGAACCTCCAGGGCCGCCCAAACTACCTGCCCACCAATATTGGTAGTGCCCTTGGGTATGGAAACCAGACATGGCGAACCACGTTCTTGGTTCCATTTCGCCCCAGGGCGTCTCCTGGATCTCACAACCCCAATGTGGTGGCCCCGCTCATTCACCCTCCACTGTCTGCACCCCCTCCACCCCCTCCTCTCCTTTACGAGCAATACCCAGTGCCCTACAGTGTTGGTATGTTGTAAACTGCAATGGGGGAGGAATAAAGGGGCGGAGAGCAGAGAGCAACTAGTGCATGACCATGGGGGGTAGGCCTCGAGCACATTGTGGCAATCAGTTTATCAGATGGCTCTCGCAGAACTAACCCACAAAACAAATAAAAAATAAAATCAACAAATCAAAAATACAACAAAATATAAACCCACACTATCAAAAAATAAAAACCCTCAAGTCACTGTGGGAAAAACCCGCAATTTACCCTTCCCAAACAGAAATACTAAATTCTAAAATATAACCAGCTCAGAGATTAGGGCTGGGGTAGGTCTATTTAAAACAAGTTTCAATCACAGATAAATAGCAACACTCTGATATTACAAATAAATTCCAAGTGAAAGAAACAAGTCAAATCAAAAGAAACAATAACCTTCATATCTCCGGGCCCACTCACAGCCTCAGGGAGTTAGCAGAACACAGGCACTCTCACTGTCTGATTAAGGAAAATTGTTGAAATATAAGTGTTTCCAGTCCCCAGGCCCTCTCATGCCCTGGGGAACCAGTGATAAAAAAATATAGGCACTCTCACTGCCAGCTGAGTAACCATAAATCAAACAGAAAATTTGAAGTCTGACCATAAACAGGTGGGCAGATAAATAAACAAAAAAATATATTGGACCAGTTTGAGTTCTGAAGCCTCAGAAGACTCCTACACTCAGGTTGATGTCTGTAGTGTAGTTCCAACACCACCTCTCACATAGTGGAGGAAGAATCCATAGGTAATCCACAGTTACTCAAATATGAGCAAAGTAACTTGAAATATTAAAAGAAAACAGTGTGCACAGCACTCTCACTGCCAGTACACCCAAGTAGCAGAAGCCAGGAAGGGAGGCAGGTCGAATTTTCAGGAGCCCAGTTCACAGCTGAGTGATCTAACGGACCCACCGGTAATCCAATTTAGCGCAGGATGCGAGATGGTAATAAAATTACAGCCAAGTCGACGAACTCCTTCAAAACTCTTCCTCAGCAGCAGCTCCATGCTAATGTTGCCTGTTCTGAACAACCATCCAAGTCACTCCAGTAGGGCCAAAGGTGAGCAAGATGTTCGGAGAGTGCAACAACAGGGGAAGTAGACAGACACCCCTCAAATGCACCACTCGGAGCTAGCCGCTTCACCGTCTGCCTGCGACCCATGGCTACAGACACCCCGATGAACCAGCCCCAAGGCTGATCCTCAAGGTGGCTTAGGAAAAACCCCGGTTTCCCTCCGGCTCCCTGGAGGCCAAACAAGGAGACTTTTGCCTGGTCGCAGACAGAACAGTGGGCGGCAGCTCCCCAAGGCACAGATGGGTCCCCTCACCCAGTGCAATTCTCTAACAATAAACTCTCCCCAAAGCTCGCAAATTGAGATGATGTCCTCACAGTTCGAAAACTACACCAGCAGGGCAGCAGTCCCCCGCTCTTCCCAGCCAAGTTCTTTAGCTGGTCAGCTACAGGCTATGAATGACAGGAGCTCACCACCAGTCCAAGTAATCTGTGGCCACGCTGTCCAATCCTCCAGCCTCAAGCAGCAAATCCCAGCAACAGTCCCCATTCTTCCCAGCCAAGTTCTTTAGCTCGTCAGCTATAGGCTATGAGCGGCAGGTGCTCACAAACAGACCAAGTAGCTGTGACCACGCTCCCCAATCCTCCAGACTCAAGCAGCAGTTAAAAATAACAAAAATACAAACTACGAACAACTAGTAAAAATAAATAAAAAGTACTTATTGTTACTAAAGTAAAAACAGAAACAAAATGAACTAAAACAAACTAAGAACAAAACACCAACAGGAGCTTAATTTCTGCTTCCCAATGGCTGGATCAGCATGGTCGCCATCTTGCTTAGTGTCATCTGAATAGCAGGGTGCCGCAGGATCAGTATTAAGCCCAGTCCTCTTCAATGTCTTTATTAGTGACATTGCAGAGACTGGAGGGGAAGTAATTCGTATTTGCAGATGACACAAACATCTGCAACATAGTAGATATACTTGGGGGGTTGAAAGAATTAGGAAGGACCTAAAGAAGTTAAAAGAATGGTCAAGAGTTTAGCAGCTAAGCTTCAACGCAATAAAGTGCAAAATAATGCACGTAGGGCACAAAAACCCAGGGCAACGTACCAACTCAGGGGGAAGTATTAGCAGTCACAAAACAGGAAAGAGACCTGTAGGTTATCATTTCTGATGACCTGAAGGTAGCTAAACATGTGACAAGGCAGTGGGAAAGGCTAGCGGAATGCTTGGATGCATAGGGAAGGGTATCACTAGCAGAAAGAGGGAGGTAATAATACCCCTGTATAGATCACCAGTGAGACCCCACATTGAGTACTGTGTACAGTTCTGGAGGCCCCATCTCCGAAAGGACATGGGTAGGGTGGGGGTGGTGCAAAAGATGGCAACCAAAATGGTGCAGGGCCAGCATCAGAAGCCCTATAAAGAAAGGCTTAAGGATTTAAATAAGTAAAAGATACGATAGAATGGGGGGATGTGATAGAAACCTTCAAATACCTCACAGGAATAAACAAGGTACAGGAAGGGACCATTTTCCAAAGAAAAAGATGTTCAAGGAAAAGGGGTCACAATATGAGGCTGGAGGAAATGCGAGGTAGTACTTCTTTACGGAAAGGGTGGTGGATGCTCAGAACAGACTCCCAGTGGAAGTGGTAGGGGCTAGAATGGTCACAGAATTTAAGAATGCATGGGATAGACACAAGGGAATCTTAGAAGCAAGAGGGGAGTGTAAGCTGCAGTCCAAGTTGGGTCTCCAGTGGCACTGTAAGTAGGGAATTTAGGGCAGACTAGGTGGACCAAGTGGTCTTTACCTGCTGACAACTTCTATGTTTCTAAATATGTGTACAGCACAACCAAGGGAATCAGGCAGCCCTGAACTAAACTTAAATAACTTCTCAAATGCCGGTGGCAAATAAGCATGAAAAATGAAAAAAAAAAAAGGAAGAATGAGAGGGGAAGCGACAGGGGAAAGGGAAAATACACTGGTTGAAGGAATACTGGGTAGAGAGGCTACTTGTCTGCATTATTAAGTAATATAATTTTGGGTTCTCTTAGTAGATCGAGAAGCATGAGCACTAAGCAGCGTAGATTCTGTTGTCTTTCTACTACGGCCACCTTTGTTGGAGTATGGGGATTTAGGTGAGAAGCTTCCCTCAGGTTCATATGGAGATGCACGTCACTATTATTTATTATCCTTTTTCAGGCTAATATTATTTTTACCCTGCTCAAGTATGAGTTAGGCAGTTCATCTTTAAATAGAAGGGACGCTCGGGGTGGTGGAGGGAAGTTGGGTGTGGGTGCTGATGGATTTTAGATTAAAGTTTGAATACAAGGGGACTAAAGGCAGGGGTAAAAAGGGGGGGTTCTTTGTTCAGTTGTCTGTAAGCAAGGCTTTAATGATCTTAGAAATTGGAATAAATGGTGCCTGGTAAATAATCTCAGGGGTACATGGATTCACCTTTGTTTAACTATGGGCAATAGATTATGGTTCACACCCACATATTTAAAAATTACGGACAGATAACTCTCCGAAAATACTTACATGGAATGTTAAGGGCATGAGACAAAACTAAAAGCAGAAAAATATTCAACTATGCAGATAGATTAGCCATTAATTGCCTATTGTTGCAGGAAACACATCTTACGTAAAATGATTTTGTATACCTTTCTTGGAAATGGGGACCAGGGTGAATGCTCTGTATCATCCAGATTCAAGAGGTATAGCCATATTTACAAAAAATGCTGGTGTAACAGTTAGTAGTTCTATTATTGATGTACATGGGCGATATATTATTTGTGAAATTACACTGAATGGTAAATTACTTACGATAGTTAATATTTATGGCTCCAATGAAAATTCTCTCGCTTTTTGTAATGAGATTTTTCTAAAGATTTCACCATTTAAGTCTCCATTTGTAAATTGGGGGGGGGATTGCAATCTGGTTTGGAATAACAAATTAGACAAATCTAATATTCATAGGGGTAAATTACAATCAGCATCAGTTAAATTATTCAAATTCATCTTGGACTTTAGGTTATTTGATCCATGGACACATGTACCTCCCACTACATTACAATATTCATTTTTTTCGGTGATATATCAATCATAGTCTAGGACAGATTTTTTTTCTGATTTCTTAATCATTATTGTACTGTATGGACGAGATTAAAGAGCTAGTAGACCGAGCTATTTTTTCATGTTGTTTTGGACTGGAGCACCAAAATGCAAGACACTGATGATGTCACTTAAATCATATTGTGTATTTCATACCCAAAGATTCACCAGTAATATCATGTCAGACACTGTACCTGACAGTTCTAACTTCAGACAGTGGACTACAGATGGCTGTCTTTTTGCTAACCTGGAGTGACATACTGGGGGAACTGCGCCTCATATCAGAATCCAGTTCAGGGTATTCAGCTCATATAGTGAATATATGCCGCTAGGTCCGATTCATATTTGGGTTTGCAGTCAAGGCACTGGATAACCCCCACCACCACCGCCACCACCACCACAGCATGTGAAGTGCAGCCTCAGAGCTAGCCTTACTCCAAAAAGAAGAAAAGAAAGCCAAAATTATACAGAGCAATCTGAGCAAGGGTGCCTTTAAAAGGTTATCAGTCTCCCCCCCCACCTCCTGCTCCATCCCGCATTCTCTGCTGTGTCTTGCTGTGCATGCTCGCTCTTAGAAAATCAGATTCAGTCTCCCCCTTATAGTTTGAGTACATCCTACAAGAGTTGCACAAGTGCAATACATTTTTTATTTCAGAGCACGAGTCCCGACCGACCGCAAATGATAAGAGCAGTGGTACTGCTTGGTCTTGCCGTAACATGACTCCCAAGTCCCGTGTATCATAACTGTTCATTCACAAATCACACATCAGATTTGGGGCACTGTTGCCATTTTCCTCTGTCCCTAACCTTGCTGACATGACTAAGAGAGTTTCTACTTGCTTTGGGGGGGGGGGCTCTAACTTCAGCTCAGCTGCTTTTGTGAGGCAGTTTATCCCCTAAACTATACCCAAATCCTGCATCAATGAAGGCAAGTGCAACTTGTAGAAAGAAAGGTAAAGTAAAACTCGGAAGGAGGGGTCCCCCATGCTCTCTCCAGTTTCTATCCCATCTCCTGCTGTGCTCCTGGCTGTACTGAGTGATGTACACACAACGTTGATCACTGACAGGGTTACCATCTTTTAAGAAACCCAAAGTGGGACATTTCTTACCAAAACATGATTTTTCACAGGACAATATGTAACCTCAACCAGTGCAACAGACTTGTTTTCTCACAATAATCAGAATTAAGACTAATTGTTGTTTTTTTTTTTTAGTTGTTCCTATTTTTTTATCATTTTAACATATTTTAATTACTGTATTATAGTTTTCCTGCAACATTTAGAGGAAAGGTATAAAATATTTTTCTACTGTAAGATCAGGACATGTAGCATTTTTCATGTCTCTTTGCAGGACACAGCTGGCTTGGGACTTAGAGGTCCCTGAATGTGTGTGTGTGTGTATGTGTGTGTGGGGGGGTGCAAAAGGACTTGTTGCAAATTCTAATTCTGGTGGAGCATACCTATACTTGAAGTTGAATAGCATCTTCTCCTTTACACAGTGAATAAGCAAGTTTTCATTTAAATGCAATGATTCAAAAATATTATGAGTAGTCAGTGTACTTTAGTAGCTTTGATTTTTGGAAGGGGGTTATTTAGAAACACTGAAAGGAGACTACTTCAGTGTAGTTGTAGTGAGGGATGTAAACCAGAGGTTTAAAATATTTTGGTAGTAATCTGGTAAAAAAACAGAACAGTGGACAGGTTTCCCTTTACTCAGCCAACAAGTAAGCATTACATTACAGATTAAGCAGTTTATTTATAAAATTCATTTGTAAGTTTTAAATCACAGTAAGTGCTTTTAACATTCTCTCCCCTTCCCCTTTGTTTGGTAGAGTGAATTATACATGGAGGGTACTGGCTCCCTATTATTACGCCACTGATTACTGTTCTCCTCTGTGAAATATGATCGCTCCAAAAGGTAAAATATAAATTGATTTGAAATTAATTTCAAGGTTGTCCATGTCCTGATTTATTTATTTTCTTGACATTTGGTTGTACTGTATAACTGAATATCAAGAAACGAGCAATGCACTCGAAATCCTACCTGTGTTCAGATCCTCACAATCAGACTTTAAATACAGTACTTAGGAGGAAAGTGTAAAACTGACATTCATTAAAAAAACAAGACACGTACAATGATTCCGTTTGCTGCATTTAATGTGTAGTTAAAACTGCTAAGCTGATCATTAACTCCTCTCTCCATTTCCTACATCTGTGTCAGTTATTGTGTCTATGCAAAAAAAAAAAAAGATCACTGCCAGGCAGTGTGGACTGTCCTAACTTCTATGATCAAACACAGACATTTGAGGCCGACTTCCAGTGTCTGCCACTAAAAATAAATGGCACATCTAAAGTGTACCATCCCAATAGTATCTGATAGACTTCACAAAGGAGGCCGCATAGGCAGATCTGAACTTCTCCCCCCAGTATATCACTTCCAGGTTTTCCGTGCCTGATGGCATGTTCTACAAATGACCATACTGACTACCTGAACAAAGATAAAAATTAAGAATTCTACTTTATGGATACTTAAAATTTCATCTGGACATGAAACAAATTCTTATGCTGCTAGAAGATTACTGTGTCTGAAATCACTGATCCAATCCACTAGCTCTTTAAATATAGAGAGATACTCATATCAGATCATTCCTCAGTGGTTTTGACCATTAATATTAAAAATTCTAAAACACCATATACACTTAGACTAGACACCACTCTACTCAGAGAACCAGGTTACCACACTAAAATTAGACAGGAAGTTCCACAATTCTTTGAACATAATAACTACACTGATAAACCAGCAACAGTGGTCTGGGATGCTTGTAAAGCAAATAATAGAGAAGTCACAGTGGCTTATAACACTAAAAGGAATAAAGACAGAAAAAAAATGGAATAATTGGAAAACCTCATAAATCAAAAATAAAATTTCTATAAACTAACTCAAGAACCAACATTATTAGAGGAATTATTGGATTTATGAAACCAATTTATTAATTTATCAACTTATGCAGCAGAAAAATGGATATTACTGACCTGTACCATATAGTATGCATTAGGTGATAAACCTCATACAGTGTTATCATGGCAATCGAGAAAAGAACAGGAATTAAATATGATTATTAACATTATGAATGAAAATGGATATATTACCTCCAATCCAGGTGAAATTAATCAGGTATTTGAAAAATGTTATAAAAAATTATACGCTTCAAAGAGAGGCGAAGATATAAGGGATATGGAATTATTTTTACAATCCATCTCTCTACCTACACTTAAAAACACACATTTCAGTTTTGGAGGAGGCGATGTCTATAACTGAAATTGAGAATGCAATCAAAGCCCTTACCAGTGGTAAAGCAACTGTCCCGCATGGAATCCTTATTGACTTTTATAAAAAATTCTTTGACCTAATCATCCCACATTTAAATTACCTTTTCAATTACATTTTGGAACATCATACTTTCTCTTCCTCTCGTATAGAGGCCACCATACTCCTTTAAATAAAAAAAAGACAAGGATCCAAATATCCTTGGATCATATAGGCCCACTTCACTCATTAACTCCAATATTAAAATTCTGACAAAAATATTAGCAAATAGACTATACCATCTCACCCCCTATAATTTACGCAGATAAAAATGGCTTTATTAAAGGTAGGCAACTAAGATCTAATATTAGGCATACTATTAATCTAACAGACAAATATAAAGACACAAATTATTCCACACTTTCATTAGATGTGGAAAAAGTGTTTGATCAGGTTGAATGGAGTTATATCAAAGCATTATTAAAATATATGAAATTTGGTCCAAAGTTCAGAACATGGATAGATATATTATACTCAAAACCAACAGCTAGGATTCGGACAAATAAGTAACTTTTTTAACTAGTTTATTTACAGCAGAGAACTAGACAAGGATGCCTGTTTCCCCATTAATCTTCGCTTTGGCTATTGAACCATTGCCATAGCTATTAGAATAAATAATAAGATCAAGGGGTTGATGGTTGGTACAATGGAATACAGTCCTCTATGCTGATGATGCTTTAATACATACTATTAACCTGTATCAAACATATGAAGAGTTAAAAAAATACTGTTACACAATTTGGCTACATTTCTGCCTATAATATTAATTGGAGTAAATCTGAATTGCTAGAATCTAAAACACACATGGACCCCTTTAAATTTACAGAAATGCTTAATACAAGAAAGGTCAATACTTTAAAATATCTGGGTGTCAATATAGATCGAGATTTATCAAATTTATATGAAAATAATTTTGAGCATTTAATTTAAAAAATGAAAAGACCTCGAACATTGGGAAACCCTTCTGCTGACTCTAATAGGCCACACAAATGTAATCAAAATTGCCAAAAGTTTTGTTGTTTCAAACATTACCCATTGTCTTGAATAACAAGTTCTGCAAGTCTAAGTTAATGGGAAAAAATTATAAAAAAAGTTTCTGTGAAAAGGTAAAGAACCTAGATTAAAATTGCTTATATCCCTAAAAAACAGGGTGGCCTGTTGTTACCAAACTTTTACTGGTGTTATTTAGCAGCTAACATGGCCACAGTTTATGTATGATTTCACCATAAACAAGACTGGCTGCCATGCCAGATCGAATCGTACTATACCCCTTACGATGATATTAAATATGTAATGTATGCAGTGTCCTATCAGACAGAAATAAAACAATTATGCATGAGCACAGACATGACATGTACAATATGGGATAGGGGAATGAGTAACTCATACCTTCAAAAATATTTCAGTACACGCTCCTGTTTATCTTAATGTTTTGTTTTTTTAACCTCCCATTTAGGATGCTGAGTTTAAACAATGGTATAGTAAGGATGTTAAAGAAATGAAAGACCTCTTTAATAAAAATGGTCTATTAAATTTTGACACAATAAAACAAGCCTTTAATCTCCCAAATATGCATTTATTTCAATATTTACAGATATGGGATTATATTCATACAAACTGGGACTTATTACTAAAACCCAAACTAAGTGTATGGGAAGAACTATTTAATTAGCCTAATAATTCAAAACTGATATCAAAATTATATATGCTTTTGATTTCCAAATGTGGACTCAATCTGCAAAATTTAAAGGCTAAATGGGAAACGAAAGTAACAGGGAATATATCCGAACATGTGTGGCAACATTCTATCAACCTATCTAAACTGGGTATTTTGGTCTTCCAAACTGTTACAGATTTATTTGAACATAATACATAGAACTTACTATACCCATCACAGACTGAATTTAATGAACCCAGAGTATTCAGATATTTGCCCGAGGTGTAGATCAAAGAATTGTATTTATTTATTTCAATTTTGGTAACTAGGTAGGCCCACTGGGCCCAACAAGCAGTCCCTTTTTCAGGGGTGACCTGGAGTTAATTACAGGTAGTACAAAGATAGCAGAGTTACAGAAAAAAGTAGTATACAAAAATAACTCATTATGGTACATTACTTACACTTGACAGTTTTCAACAACTGTTAATACACTTAATACCATTTTGTGGTTCTAGCAGTACAGCAAACAAGACAATCTGTGGTTCTTGCAGTCCAGCAGGTAAGTCAGCTACAGGGCAATGCCCTTGAAAAATCAGTGGTAGCAGGTGCAGTGATTTAACTCCAGCAGGTATGCCTTAAGTCCCCTTTTGAACCGTCCTAGGGAGTTACATTCCTGGAGAGTGGTTGGAAGGGTATTCCAGAGGGGAGGAATGAAAGCAGAGAAAGCCTGAGCCACCTGTGTGGATCTTGCTTTAGGTATCATTAGTAGCTGTCTGCTGGAGGACCTTAGTGTCCTGCAGTTCTGTTTTGTGGGTAGCAATTCAGCAAGACTTAGGGGGAGCGCTGGCCTGCTTGAACTTGTAAGCTAGGCAAAGAGCAAGGTATTGTAACCTCCCTTCCAGGGTGGGCCAGAAGAGTGCATTTAGGGTCCTACAATGATGTTCTCTGGAAGGGGCGCCAGTTCCGAATCTGCAGATTCTGTGGTAAAGGGACTTGAGCTTATGCATCTCCATGTACTTAACAGAACATAATACAGGGGCACCATATAAGAGGGTAGGTAGAAGGGTACCTTGCGCAATCCTATGACGGGAGTCCTGTGTCAGATAGGGGCTGAGGCGGTATAGAAGTCTGAGCTTCTGGTTTAGTTCCTTGGTATCTAGATCTATGTTAGACTTAAAGTTACAGCCCTGATCAATGGTGATTCCTAGGTACTTTATGGATTCGACTACTTTAATTCTTGCCCCACTTGATACAGCGTGAGAGACAGCTTGTTAGCCCTGTCCGGACCCAGGGTTCTCGGACCGAATAATACAGCTTTTATTTTTTTTGCCATTTAGGACCAGTTTATTGCTGTTCAGCCATCCCTCAAGCAGGTGGAGGTCCTTTGATAGTAATTCATTAAGGGTAGCAGTATTACTGCTGGACCAATAGAGTACTGCATCATTCGCGTACAGCATGATCTTTGCCTTGCCACAGTGTTTTGGTATATCATTAATGAATAAAGAGAACAACAGGGGCCCCAAGATACAGCCCTGGGGGACCCCGTCCCATATTGGACAGTTACCCAAGATGGCACCCAGCCATTTAACTATTTAGGACCGTCTCTGGAGGTAACTGGCAAACCAGTTTACCTTTAGGCTGTCCAGGCTGACTAATTTCAGTTTAGCAAGGAGTAGCTGATGATCCACATGGTTGAATGCTTTGGTGAGATCAGTGAAGGCTGCACCAATGCACTGCCCATCATCCAGAGCCGAGAATATATCAGTAGTGAAATTCACCAGGGCCGTGTTTGTTTCTCGATTCTTTCTGAATCCATGTTGGGCAGTGAAGATGTGGCTGTCGACATAGTCCACCACTTGGTTGTACACTACTCTCTCCAGTACTTTGTTGAGGATGGACAGTAGGGATATTGGGCGGTAGTTTTCCACCTGTTCCTGAGACCCTTCTTTGTTAATTGGCATATCCAGGGCCACTTTCCAGAGGGAGGGGGCTTTCCCTTCAAGGAGGGATCAGTTGAATAACCAATTGACTGGGGTGGCAATGACTGGGGCGCTGATGTTTAGTAGCTTCCGTTCAAGTTTATCATACCCAGCTGAGCCGTGGGTGCTGATCCCTTGGAGTAATTTTAGGACTTCTTGCCTGGTTGTTAACTTGAAATGGAACTCTGGGACGCTTGGGTTATTTGTGGTATTATTTTTTGGGGGTGGGGGGGTCCCGTGTGGTGTTTCTTGTACTTTTCCAAGTCCGTGAAGAACATATTTATTGTCTTTGAGGCATCTTCGGGGTTCTTGTGGAGAGTTCCATTAGCAACTATGTCACCTCCTTCTTGTTTATTATGGCCCTTTAGCAGTGCATTAATTTGTGCTCAGAATTGTTTGGGATTGGAGGTTTGTTTCCTGAAGGCTTCTGATATGCCTCTGTTTGGTCCTTTTTAATCCGATATTACATTTTTTTTTTTAAACTTGCTGCAGAGGAGACCTCGTAACTCCTCCTACTCACTCCGCAAGGGCATCCTTCTAGGCAGCCCCTGCCCTGGCTTTATCTTGCTCTGGGGCTGGGGGTGTATGGATTTTTCCCCTTTTTCTCCCTCGCCCCCGAGAATGCTGGCACAGAGGGCATACATCCAGGCAGATGACGTGCAGACGCACGCCATTGCCAAGCGCCCACAGTGTCCTCCCCTTCCCAGCTCCGAAGAGCCACTGTTGCCCCTAAAAGCCTGTGCTTCCACCAGCCCTGGGAGCATCAAGTGCTCAGGGCACCCCCAGTAACCCACCCAAGGAGGAGCAGAGCATCCGTTGGGATGCTCAATCCTCCATCCCCCCGCTGACACCCAGCAACCCGAGTCCGTTCCCGAACCCGGGTCACCAGTATAGCACGAGGTGTTTATTTCTGAGTTCCCTGTATTTCTGCCAATCTAGGGCTTGGCCTGATGTTTTGAATTTACCTCATGCTCTGCCTCTATCCTCATGATTTTTCTAAGGTCCTGGGTGAGACACCTGGCTTCCTGCCCTCTGATCTGTTTTACAATGGAACATATATTTATGGAACATGTATTTGGTACAATGGAAGATACATTTGTGGAATGTCATATGTTAAGCATATTCTGGGATAAAGTTCCGAATATATTATCCAGATCAACTGATTTAAGCCTACAGAGAAAAAAGGAGTGTCTTTTACTTACATACAGATACTTAGAGCGGAATGATAATATTTACCAACAGTGTTTCGCGTGAATAGATTTAATAAATACCCGTAAGTGCATTTTGATGAAAAGGAAAGATCTTTCCCCACCAGACTTTAATACATGGATGAATCTTATGGTGGACATCTATAAAACTGAGAAAGTCCATTATGTATTGGAGAAAAGATTGGATTTGTTTAATAAGATCTGGCAAAATATCAGTAAAACATTAGATCTAGAGAAGTCTTGAATAACTTGTGCTAGAATTTTAGGTACATAAATTACTTTTGGTCTTCCTCTGTATTCTTAGTAGTTAAAAGATTGAAATAGGACAGAAAGTACTTGCATTTTTGCAATGTTTACATAATGGTCTTAATCTCACTGAACACTGATAAAGATGATGGCTACCATTAGATGAATTCTATTGCCTATGTTTATAAATTGATCCATTGGTACCCCTGTTTGTATGGCTGAATTGTAAGGTGAATGATGTAACTTGTATTTCATCCATAACTTTCCTTGCTGAAATTAAATAAAAGCTTTAAATAACAAAACAACCAACCACCAAAAAAAAAGATAAGCTCGGAGGATCCTTGGATCGACAAGGACGAAAGCCACCAGGACCAAACCAGGCACACAGGGGAGAATGTGGAAACCTGAGCATTAGGATCCCTCAATTGGCCATAGAAGGTAAACCAGCATGTAATAGCACACAGGACAACCAGAAAACCACCTGAAATAAAAAGGGGGACAGTGGGAGGATGAGCTGTAGCTCAGTACAGGACAGTCTCTTGAAGATCTACTGTTCTGGTAAGCAAGTATTTTATCTTCTTCAAGGACATCACCCTCCATTGAGCCACATCATGGAACAATTTCCATGCAGTATCAAAGCACTGAGGGGAAAGGAAGGCTCTAAATACCATAAGTAAGGAGACCTTGCAGGACAGCAAGTCCAAATCCGGCATGTCTAAGAGAGACAATATCAAGACTGCAGTGAGTAGTGAATGTGTGAACAGTACTCCAAGTGGCAGCAGCACAGATGTCAGCAGCAGACACACTATTAAAACAAGCTACAGAAGTCACCACACCACAAGTGGAGTGGGCACAAACAAGACCAGGAATCTGCTTTCCATGCTTCCACTAACAGAAAGTAATGCAGCAGGCCAACAATTTAGAAAGATGAAACAAAAGATCGCACACACCGTCTGCTTCTGAAGGTGCTGTCATTAGTTTAAATATAGGAAAAAAAAAGCAGGAAATGGCACACACACAGCTGCCAAATGGTGTGAGCTCCAAATAAATATTGATAACACTCTAGCAGTGGGGGGTGTGCCATTTCTTGCCTTTTTCCAACCATTTGGAAAGGCCCTACTTAGAAACAGATGAGCTCACCATCCTGAAAGTGAAAGCCAGAAATGGCTGAGTGGAAATCCTTAGTATGATCAAGGTATCAATGTAACATCCAACAGATGTCTACTGTGTGCCAATGACGTTCCCCACTATCTAGAGGAGTCAAGAAGTAAACCTGAAGGTCAGTGCTCTGTTTCAGTGTGTGATCTGCAATGACCTTCGGCAGAAAACGAGTATGAATTCTTAAGGCGACCCAATCTTTGTGGAGAAAAAGATAAGGAGGCTCCTCAACCAGAGCCTGCTATTCAGAAATCTGTCTAGCAGGCATACCGGCTACAAGGATTAGCATACTAAGGTTTGAGAGAAAGCTAGAAAGCCGTGAGGCCCATATGAGCTTCCTTAAATTAGTAGTAACTAAGAAAAACATCAGATAGTATTAGTTTATCCAGGCAAGATATAAATAATGCAGGAAGCCTCAAGTCGGGCAACCCTTTTGCCATCCATGAGGGCATGAAAAGCTGACACCACAGCCAAACACACCTTCACCGAGGAATACCAGAGGCCTGCATCCATAAGGGACAGGAGGTGTTCCAGAACATGATTAACTGGATATGTAAATGATCCAGCTGACAGGTGGTACACCAGACTGTAAAATGTTTCCATTTTTGTGAATAGATGTACCTAGTAGACTGCTTACGAGCCACCAGCAGAACAGCTGCAACCACAGGGAAACCCCAAAGCAGAGGAGTTCTATGTCAGCAGCAGCTAGGTGCAGGGATTGAAGACCTGGATGCACCAGAAAACTGTTCTCCTGTGACAGAAGTCCCACTCACAGAAGGAGCAGGGTAGGAGGTTCCACTGCTAATTACTGAAGCAGAGGAAACCAAATTAATTTGGGCCAGAATGGAGCTACTATAATCAAGGTTACCGGTTCTGCCTTTAACTTGACCAGAACCCTCTGGATTACAGAGTATGCTGGAAAAGCATGAACCTTCCCTTTCAGGAAAGTGACGTGTCGCACCCAAAAACGCCAGGCCCTGAAGCGAGTAGGCAGAAATGCGGAAGTTAGTTTTGCATTGTGTTGAGATTCAAAGATGTCGATGCCAGGGTGATTCCATTTTTCGAAGAGGTCATCCATGACAGAGTCCAAGAGCTCCCACTCATGGTGGAGCTCCCAGGACCTGCTGAGGTGATCCACGAGGCACAGAATATATCCGGTAGAAACGCAGTGGTCAGGAACATGTTGTTTTGCATGACATATTGCCAAACTCTCACTGCTTTCCCGCACAGAGGGTAAGAATGAACTCCGCCTTGGTGGTTGGCATAGTACATCACTGAAATGTTACCCATATGGATCAACAGAGTGATCCTGAAGGAGGGTGGCGAAGGCCTGTAGGGTAGGCCAATTAGAACAGGCCTCATCTCCAGAGTGTTGCTGTTGAGAACAGTGTCCAAGGAGGACCACTGTCACTGACTCTGAAATGGGTGCCCTAGCTAGAGCCCGATGCTTCCATTGTCTTCTTTCACTAAAAGAGGAGGTGAGGGATAGAGAAAGGTTGGAGTAGTTCAATCACCAGAGCGGGGAGTGATGCAAAGGAGGTGACACTTGTATGAGACACTCCAGTTACCCAATGTTGAGTCTACTGTGCATGGAGGAACCATTGTAGAATCCTCATATACACACAGGGTAGCAGGACAGTGGGAAAAGCAGCAGTCATGAGGCTAATCAACCTGAGGATACAACTGGCTGAGATATAGTCACTGAAACAAACCAGCTAAGCCTAGGCAATCAATGCTATAGCACAGTCCAAGCCTCTAGGGAAGAAATGTCCAGCTCACCCCTGTGTCCAGAACAGCTCTGATATATTGGAGCTATTAGCAAGAAGTGAGTGCTGACTTTGGCTTGTTCACTAGAATATCCAACTGCTTGAAGAGTTGTCAAGTACAGAACAATGTGTAAACTACCATCTCCTGTGACAGGGCCTTCAGAAGTCAATCGTCAGGGTACAGGAAAACATAAAGGCCCTCCCTGCGAAGGGTGGCTGCAACTGCTGCAAAACATTATGTTAAGATGTGTGGTGCAGAGGATAAGCCAAAGGGCAATACACGGAAGTGACAGTGAGAGTCCTGGAACATAAATCGCAAGTACTTTCTGTGGCATTTGCAGATCTCGATATGAAGGTAAGCATCCGTCATATCCAGGACACACAGCCTATCCCCTTTTAATAACAGGGGAAGCAGGGACTACAGAGAGACCATGTGGAACTGTTTGTACTCTATAAAGGGGTTCAGGCCCGAAGGTCCCATATGGGTCTAAAATCTCCTGTCCATTTTGGCACGAGCAAGTACTGGGAATAGTATTCCTGATCCAGTTCCAAAATCAGAACTGGTTCAGTTGTCCCTCTTGCAGAAGGAGGACTGAACCTCCTCCAGTAGGAGGGCGAGGTGTCCCGAATTGTATCTGTTTGGTAAGGGAGGATGGACAGGAGTTCCAGGGCATGTGCTCAATGAACCACCTCCAGTACCTATGCATCTGTTGTAATCCCCTTCCACTTTGGAAGGAAGAGGAAGATGCAGCCTCCTACTAGAATCCCTTCGCCTACAGGGGCAGGGGGAGGTGGAAAACAGAAGGTTGTGGGAGTGGCTTATATGCCACCAACACCTGCACCTTTGGCGACCCTGGCATGGGCACCAAGAGGCAAGGGGTTTGAGGGGCAGCTGGGGCCCACTGGGACCTCAAGAATAGCTTCTATCTGCTTGGGCAAAGGGCTGAAGAAAAGAACCCCTGCCCTGACCTGAGGCTCTGGATTCAGTGTATGGAGGGAATGGAGGATCATTTAATATGTCTACGGGTCCTTAAAAGCAGATTCTGCATCGATACTGAAAAGCTGTTTACCTTTAAAGGGAGCATTAAGGACCAACTGTTGGACACGAATGGCAAAGCCAGCCACCTGTACCCATGTGTGGCAAAGATAGCAAACACCAGAAGCAAAACAAAATGGTTATATTAAATGCATGCTGAAAATAGAAAATAGAGTTAAAAATCTACATTGTGACCGTAGGTCTTCTTCGGGAAATGTCTAAAAGAGAAATAAACAAAGTACAAGCAGCTGCACAAGCCACAGCACCAGGGGCATCGTAAGCAAAATGTAATAGGTGACTTTGAGCCTCTATACTGTGGACAACAGTCTGCTGGAATTCCGTTTCAGCTGGTTCATCAGGAAGCTCAGTGGCCATGGTAGCCACAGATTTCCACAGGTTATTCTTTTTTTTTTTCCTCCTACGTGCCCCAGAGTTACCTCTCCTTCAGGCCGACATGGACCCGGACATCTCTCATCAGCCCTCAGCCACCTACCTCATATCTGCAGCCTTCCTCGAGCTAGTCCGGTGTAACCCTGCACCAGATGGGTCCCCCTCCTCCGAGGGGAAAGGCACCAGCGGGGCGAACCAGCACACTACTACTTTCTCGGACCCTTGGAGCTGCTGAGGCAATTGTGGCTCTCAGGGAGTCTTCAGGGATGTCCGGGGCCGGCGTCCGTCATCCGGTTAACTTCCGGAGCGGATTTTCTCGTTTTTCTTGTTCCCCCTTGTTGCGTCGCTACTTGCAGTGCCTCCAGTCTCCACTGGGGGCCGCTGCATGAGCGAAGATGCTCCCTAACCCACCCAGGACAGGAGAGCAGTCCGTGGACGCTTCGATCCTGCCTTCCTGCCGACCCCCGAGACCGAGTCCGTTCCCGAACCCGGGTCGCCGGTGTGGGTCGAGGTAAGGCGCCAGCGCCTCAACCCTCTACGCCACCGGGCCGGCTTCCACAGGTTATTCTGATATTTAATAATCCTGATAGTTGGCAATCCTGAGGCCAAGGGACGAAGATGCATGTGTCCTCTTGCCCAGAACATCTAGCTTTTTGGATAACGGAGTTCATGTATTTTTGAGCCTTAGATCAGCCAGTGAAGCCATTTCTGGCTGTGTAGCACAAAAAAGCTTGGCACAAGGCACAGGAATATGTTTATCTGCCTTACAAGTCACAGCTGGCAGAGCACTAGGTCTATACAAAACTGCCACAGTGGCATCCTCCAGAGCGTGACTGTATCAGAGGATCTATGACCATAGGCAAGGACGGAACCTCTAAAAATTAATAAAAGTTCTCAGAGGAGTCCTCCTCCGCAGCAGCAAAACCTAGCGTGGACTAAATCTAGCTAAGGAAAGCGTGAAAAGATGCATCCTCGGGAGCAGACCTATGAGTGCATTGCACATTGTCCTCACTTCAAGAGAACAAAGTAGAACTGGTGCCCACCACACGGGGTGGGGTTAGATCTTCCTTTTTCTCTTCAGACACTTCCATTAAATCAGGATTGTATTCCATCTCTTCTTCATCATCAACAGAAGCAGGCAGCGGGTCAACAGTAGGAGGAGAAAGCAAATTAGGAAGCAATATCGACAGTACAGGTATTGACAGAGTAATCCCATGGCCTGGTTTTGGTACCAGAATGGGAACTTGTGATGGTTCTGACAAAGCTGACAGCATTGGACCAGGCAGCATCTACAGGGTTTGTGTCTATGGCAGAGCCTGGGGCAGAAGCTGTAGAAAAAGTGCAGACACAGCTGAAACAGCATCTGTGCAGTAACGGGCCTCAAAGGGGTAAGTTGACAACTGACCTGCCGACGAGATAACTAAAATATAATCAATCCATGGCACTCACACTTCCATTGTTGGGCAGTCCCATGCCAGGAATTTACCCTTGTCGAGCACTTGCCTGTTAGGAAAACAGTGTCGGGATCTTGCATGTCTGGATCTTGCACTTCCGGATTCTGTAGTAGACCCCTATTAACTATACTTGCAAATTTCAGTGGCATTCTTCAGTAGTGGTGGACTGACAAGCTGCTGATGGTGGGAGACAGAACTGAGGCATGTTAGGCGGCCGCGGCGCGTGATTAATTTCCAGCTTGTGGCGTAGCGACCGGACCGGGTAGCTGGAGGGCGGCTGGGAGGAAGAGGTCGGCGTAGCGGCTGCTCTCCTCTTCCAGGGGTGGGTGAGATGCAGATCCCGCTGCGCGCCGCCACCTGGGTGACCACAGGTGAGGTGAAGCGGGACTGCGAATAGGGGAGGAAGGGCGTCTGCGGGGAGCCGGAGCGTCAAGCGCGTCATGGCGTGCTCTGCCTCTAGGCTCCCTAGTGCTGACGTCCGGATGACGAGAGAAAAAGAAAACCAGGAAAATACCCACCAGACTCCTGGTAGGCGGAGCTCCTGGCCACGATCCTCAACGCCCCTGCGGTGCCAGTACCAGCATCCCCGGAGAAACTCAAGACACGTCGGTGGAAAGGGCTCCACCACTCCGCCTGGGGGTATAACAAGGCTCTGTGGGGGATGGACTGCACTGGCCACCGGTAGCAGGAGCGAGGACGCATCAGGCCGTTGGAGACTCCAGAAGTTGCAGGAGCCTGGTGGTGAGAAGGGGGAAAAAAAAAAAAGAACTGAGGCATGTTGGAGCTGCCCACATTATTACAGGCAGTGATGACACATGTCGACCCCAGCTAGCAAATGTTTCTTGGTGTCCAGAAACTAACAACTTACAGTTCCCTGATGCAGCTCAATGGCAGGAGATGTCCTCAAAGAAGATTAAATGTGATTACCCATCCTTGATTCCTTGGATTTGTTGCATTTACAGCTAAACAAGCACCCAGATGACAACCATGGTGATGCTGGGTCCTGCAACTGAATCAACATTTTCAACATTCTCATCTGACCACTCTTAAAGCAACTGCACTTGTGGACTTTAAAGAACAAAGGAATTTTAACACATTTTGTGACTGAATCAACATCTCTGTCTGACCTTTTCCAAAGGTATTGTACTTGTCTCTGAGGACTTTGAAGATCAAGGGAAACATACAGACAAAAGGATTTCACACATTGCATATGCCTACTGTCTGACCTACTCCCAAGGTATTGTACTTATCTCTGAGGACTTTGAAGAACAAAGGAAACATATAGACAAAAGGATTTTACATATTGCATATGCCAGGCCACAGTTTATCACCTTTCAGAACTTTAACATATTATGTGATCCTGGATCTCAACAGTACTACAGTACTTCTCTTAAACCCTCTGGGACCAAACCCTCCCAGTCTTTTTTCATTTTTCTCTGTACTTCGCCATAGTGCTTAGCTATCCACCTTAGCCCACTAAAACTGCACTCACCACCCTCCTATTGCTTCGCCACCCCCGACTGCCTAGCCCACACACTACTGGCTCTCCTGCCTCGCATAAAAATGCTTTGGCTTAGTCCCACCACCTGTTCCTGCTCACCCTCACCCTCCTTTCCCTTTATGCCAACCCTCCACCTACCCTACCTCCACCTACTCTCACCTTTATATACTACTACCCAAACATTGTACCATGATTTACTCTGAAGTCTTAAACAAACATCACCCAATTAATACCTGGGTGCAAGAGCCATATTTCTAATTGGAACTGCCACATCATTATAACTCACTAACGAACACCCTCTACTGGGACTCCAGAAGACAATCCAAGCATCTTAAAAAGTACAAGCAGAAACTCACTCCAACCTATTATGAACTACGAATGGCATCGCTGAAACTCCTGCTCCTCCTACTTTTAATATCTGGTGGATACACCCAAGCCCTGGTCCTGTTGCACTGAAGCCGACAAAACAGGGAAAGTTGGTAGTGGTCTCCCATTATCACTCTAAATATCTGCAGCCTCCTTCCCAAATTGGCATCTCTTCAAACTCTCGCTGGACAAAAACCTGATATACTAGCCATTGTGGAAACCTGGCTATCTCCCAGCACCGGATCATGCGGTCTCGCTTGAAGGCTACAATCTTTTCAGACTTGACCGGGCAAGCAAGAAAGGTGGGGCTGTGCTATCTACATAAAGGACAACCTCTCCTGTCAACGCGCAGCTTCACCCCACAAATACACAGATGCAACTCCTCCCTATCAAACTGCTTCTTGGTGCACAAAACAAAGTTCTCACAGTGGCGCAGTCTATATCCCTCCAAAAGACCACCGTGCCAGTATTAAGTCTGTACTTGATTTTGTTAGTCTGCAGCCCTCTGAAAATGAGCTCCTCCTCGGGATTTCAACATAAACTGGCTCGCCTTGACACTGGCTCTTACAAAGATGACATCCTAGCAGCAAACCTGACTCAGATGGTAACCTCCCCACCGGAAAAATTACAAAACTGGTACAAGCACCTTATTGACTGGGTTCTCACAAATCACCCTGACCGGATAAAAACATTAAAGTCCTCCTGACTCCTCAGTGACCACTCCCAGTGTCCTGTACCTGGTCTAATAAATTTCTCAAGCCACCCCCAAAGTTATAACAAGCAGAGTATTGCCTTATGGGAATCTTATCAAGTTGAAAACCCATCTCCTACAACAGGACTGGATGCCAATCCTTGAATCAACTGATGTTAATACCGCACTAGAATACTTCATTAAATCTTTCAACTCTGCATGCGACTTATACGCCCCAGTAAAAACGTAAAATCAAAGCGTATCAAATCCATGGATTACTGCCAAACTACTTGCCGAGCTCAAGGTTCAGGACCACCTCTGGGCAGTTGCCAGAGACAAGAGCTCACCTCATGATACCCTAAAATACAAGCAGGCACTAAATAGATGTACCTCACAAATTAGGCAAATGAAGAGCCTATTTCAAAATGCCCTTGAATCCACCTGGGTGATGGAAGAGCTTTTGGGACAACATCCCAAACATAATGGGTAAACAATCAAAATCGACACCTACCATTGTGAAAGTTGATGGATCCACCACTCTTGACCCAAAGTCTATTGCAGATCAGCAATAAGACATTCACAGACCTTAGTGGGGTCCTCCCCTAGATTTCTTCTCGGACTTACCTGCCTAGCCTAGTATCACAAAACACCCTGACAAACCACAATTTTACTTCAAGAAAATCAAAGTGCACAAAGCACACAAGTACATAAGAAAGGCCTGCTCCAAATCCAGAACAAGTAGTGACACGCTAGATCTAAAATCCTGTCTCTCACCCTGGATGAAGTAATTCACCCTTGCAAAATTCTTAATCTGTCACTTTGCCAAAGTCAATTTCCCAACAAATGGAAATCTGCCATAGTTACGCCAGTGCACAGGGGGGACAAAACCTCAACAGGAAACTATCGACCAATATCAATACTCCTCCCTCCAAAGCACTTGAACGAATAGTGGCAGACCAACTCTCTGTTTACCTGGACAAATACAATCTACTCTGTAATCAACAGCATGGCTTTAGGAAAGGACATAGTACAACAACAGCCTTACTTGATTTCTCTGGAGAAGTCCACTCAGCCCTGGACAAAGGGTGCCAAACAGGTGCAGTCTTTATCGATCTTACAAAAGCTTTCGTCACAGTCCATCATGGCCTACTTACCTCCCTCACTTTCTAGCCTAGGCCTGGCCAAGGTCCTTGTGCTTGGGTAAAAGTTACCTGTCCAGTCGGTCACAGGCTGTAAAATCTCTAATGAACTCTCCGACTTCAAACCAGTTCTCTCGGGTGTACCACAGGATCAATTCTTGGACCGCTCCTCTTTAGCCTGTTCCTTAACTCCTCCCAGATATCTGCCAGAGAAAATAATCTTATACACTGATGATGCTGTAATTCTCTCTTCCCACAAGGATCCAAACTCCCTATGAAAAAGCCTGCAACTTGCTTTCTCTAGTGTTGAAAGGTGGTTCCTGGATAGTAAACTTGTGCTAAACCACAATAAAACAAAAGCCATGCTCTTCTCCAATCACCAGAACAAAAATAGGCATACTCACTCACCATACAAACCTCTAGGGAATTACACTGGACCAAGTAAATACTTTCAAATACCTTGGCATCACTTTTGACCAAGGGCTCACCTTGCAACCCACATTGACAACACTCGCGAAAACAGTGAACCAACGCTCTTGGAATACTATTCAGAATCGTCAATTTCTAAATCAGCGGCATTGAGAATAGCTATACAGAGTTCCATAATCTCAATCATTGACTATGGCCTTATTATTTATGGCTCAGCTACCTCCACTGCTCTAGTGTCTCAATCCTCTAAATAAGGCCTGCCGGCTCCTCACGGGGGCTCAAAGACTGACTCACATGTGTGATCTGTACTATGAATCAGGCTGGTTGAACCTATCAAATCGTCTTATTTATCTCATCTGCACAATGGCAAAAAAATCTATCTTGGGACTGACTCCATTATGTATTTAAAACCTACTCCGACTGAATCCTGGCTCACGACCCTCCACCAGATCTGAACGCAACCTTTCCTGGTTCTGAGATGCCGGACTGCACAGGGACAAAGATCTTTCGCATACAGGGCCCCGACATGGTTCAATGCGCTTAGTCCACCTACTCTATCCTCAACCTCGCTTGAAGCTTTCAAATCCATGCTCTATGCCCACCTCACCACCACTAGCAACTGTGACTGCGCTAGATAAAGACTACTACTCCTCATGTCCATCCTCACATCTGAGGCCTCTTCCTCCCTGACTAATGAACCCTCTGGTACCTCTACTACTTCCTGTCTCCCACCCAAACTCACTCCCCCTTTTTCCTGTCCCCTCTCACTTACTCTCCCGCTCACCACCTTTCCCTCCTCTCTAGCCTCCTTTTGACGCCTAATGATCATCCTCTCCCTGGAAGTTTCCTTAACCTCGAAATTGTCTACTCACTTGAACCTGTTATAGCTTGTTTTTCTATGAAACTTAAAAACGTTACTGCCTTAAACTGTTAATAGCAAATTTATGATGTAACTTTCCTGTCTGGTTTTACCTGTAATGTGTATCGTGCTTTGTTAAATGTTCTTTGTGACGTGGAACCTTTGTAAAAGAGCCCTGGCTCAAAGGTATTAATTCCTAGACTAATAAACTAAACTAAAACTAAACCATTCCCCCCTGGAAAGGACAGCTGCTGAACTGTCAATCCTAGCACTAGGCACTGTACCGCTTTAGCTTCTCCACAAAACAAATCCACATTTTGAGGTCTGTCTGGTGCTATTGCTCAAAAGAAATATTGACCTTTGAACACAGGAGTTGTGTGCCTTACTGAAACTGAAAGAGGGGGATTCCCAAACTTTACTCCGACACAATGACAAACTTGTAATTTATGAGCCTCCAGATGTCAACAGGGGACTCTTTAGTTAAAAAGCATCTAACTAACTATGGCCTTCACTCTTTATTCTTTCCTGTACCTCACTGCTGGAATTCTCTTTCTCACAACCTAAGAAACTGAAATAATTTGAATTCCACAAAACTGCTTAAATGCTCATTCATAACTGCTTGTAAATGATGTGGTTAGTTGTTTTGTAAAATTCAAAACTCACTCCGTTGTTATTTTTATTAATTATAATTACTTTGTATTTATAAAATGGCAAGAAAAAAATATGGAAACGTAACTGGCCAAGCAATGTTACCTGACCATGCATTAAATTCCTAACACTACACTATCAAGTGCCAGATCTTATTTCCAAGGCAAGTTAGTCTCATTGCCTACAAAATCGGGGTCTATTTAAAGTATACATTTTATTTAAAATATATTTAAACAAATTATTTATATAAAAAATATTTAAAATGTTTCAACTTACATATAATACAAAAGACCAGAGAGCCATTTTATATGTACAATTATAAAAGGATTTGGATGCACTTTCATGGGTCATAAGGAAGACACTCACCCGTCAGTCTCATGCCTCACTCCCCTGTCGTATGCATTAAAATCCTCTATAAAATGGCAAGAAAAATTCTAGAAATGTCATTGGCCAAGAAACATCACCTGACTTGCGCATTAAATTTCTATAAATGCATAGCCAGGAACTGAATCTTATTTTCCTCCCCCTTCCAAAAAATACTAGGAGCCATTTTATGTGTGTCGCTTATCCAGGGGTGTGCATCATAGAATTTTAATGCACACTTTGCAAGAGGGTAGGACACTCAACCTTTGGCCTCATGCCTTACTACACCCCTGCGGGGTGCCCTAAAATTCTATTTATATACACCCTGTTATGGCTTGTTTACATTATACATGATATATTTTATTGTTTACCCTGCCCTATCAGGACATACTTGTGAACCAGACTTTGGTATTAATGAACTTTCATGATTTTTAAACTTTTAATAAATAAAATGCATAATTATTTACCCATCTCATCTTAAAAGTTACACATAATTTTTGTATTTTAAATTTCCTTTTTTCTTTATAACTATGGACAAACATGAAATCAATGCCCTCTCTATACAGGCATCGCAGTTCTCTTCATCTGACATCACAGTATTTTGCTGTCGAAACAGCTGTGATTTAATAAACAGAGGGTGATGTTGTTAGGGTCACACAAACAACCAGAAAAGATGGAGCCCAGCAGAGTCTAGACTCAGTCTTTTCTGGTTGCTCGTGTGGCCCTAACGTTACCCCGATTATTAAATCACAGCTGTTTTCACAGCAGTAGACTGTGATGTCGGAAGTAGCGAACTTTGATGCCAGTATAGGCAAAAAGAGAAGATGAGAGTACACTGGACAGTGGTCCAGTTTTACAAGTTTAACAGGGTCTCTGGGGGGTGTTTCTTGTGGTACAGGAGATTCCAAGCGTGAGGTTTGGGAGAGAGGATTGCAACTGGTTCTGGCTACCCAAACCTCCAAGAGGAGTCCCTTATACCATTCTCTTATACCATAAGAGAGACACCCTCCCATGGAGGCCCCGTTAACTTATCAAACAAAATCACACTTATTACATAGAGTAGTTTATAGTAAGTGTGAAGTACTTGTTTTATTTCAAAGGTTAAATTAAGACACCTTGCCCCTAGCTGTAAATGGAATCTTCCACTGCTAATGCTAACTCAAGCTTAAACTATCTTTTTCCCCTGCCTGCCTTTCCTACAAACTCCTCTCCACACGCCATCCACCTCACCTCAGTGACCTGCTTACTCCTAAAGTCCCCCTCCGCAACCTGCGGTCTGCCTCAAGTCGACTCTTGAACATACCCCGCATCCGCACCAATCAAGGAAAACGCCCTTCCAGTTCACCGCCTCACTTCTGGAACTCGCTCCCTCTTCCCTGCTAGACAAACCCTTCCTCTCCTCTTTCAAGGCCGGTCTCAAAGTCTACCTCCTAGAACTGAGCCTCTGCTGCTGCAACCGCTAGATATACTCCCTACCCCTCATGACCTTATGTGACCATCTACGAATCCATGGTGCCCCTGGTACTAACTAACCTCTATCAACTGTATTTCTCCTTACAACCTGTGTTATGTTCTTCCCTTTGAATGACCCTTGGACTTTTGAATTTATTGTTTTGGTTTTTTCCCCCTGGGCAATGCAATTTTATTTTTCTCTGACTACTGGTACTTCCTACTTGCTCTCTGTCTCTGCCCTACAGTTACGCAACCTCCTGTATGAACTGTATATACATTATTTTTTAATTTTCTTATGTATCTGTATGCTGTACCTTATATATGAATTGTATATGTATTTTCGAAGCTGTATACTGTACATAATGTAAAGTTGGTGGTGTATTCACCCCGGGTCGCCCCTGAAAAAGGGACCTTTGGTCTCAGTGGGTTTACCCGGTAAACAAAATCTAAATAAATAAATAAATAATGTTTCTGAATGAGAGGCCACGGTACGTAGGATAAGTGGTACAGTGTTTGCTGTCTGACTGAAATCACATTAAGTGATTTGTAATCATTCAAATGCACATAGCTATAAAAAGGGGAAGTGAAATGAAAAAAAAATTGTAAAATATAAGCTGAAATGCATCTCCAAATGATAGTTTTCACATTTTTCTGAGATATTTGGAGGAAGGGGAAACTCCATTAGCATTTGTATGACTTGATATATCAGCAACACTTGAGTGCCATGCTCCAAGACACAAGTCCAGTTTCCATAAAGCTTTATTACAAGAAACAACATCAAACATATATGGTACTCACAGCATCCTGAAAGCCAAACAGCACCACCTGCACCTGGCTGATTGCATGGCTGTCAAAGTCGAGCTCCAGTTTTAGCTTTGAGAGTGCACTGGCAATGATTTTGCGATCCGGCGTCCGGACAAACTCTCTGAGATTTGCTACAAGGGTTGTGATGTGCTCCCACTTCAGCTTGGGTTCTTCAGTTCCCTGTTGAATTATGGAATAGCCAAGATTAACCCATTAAATGAATCAGTTTACTGTAGTGTACCTGTGTGTGCTAATACAGCCCGTTTTGTGAATTCTGTTTACTCCAATGGTGAGGCTAGCTGGGTTGTAACATCTCATTTTCAAGAAGGAGGGTATAGCTTTGAGCACATTTTGAAGGTGGGTGGGTTGAAGGGCAGGGAGCAGGGGTTGTACTATATGTGAGAAAATCAAGGCCACAGAAGTACAGGGGCACCTGGAGGACAAAGAAGGGCTGGAGAGGGTGTGGGTCATCCAGGAGACAGGTACTGGGCCACTATCCATACAGGGGTAGTATACAGACCTCCAGCCCAGGGTGGGGAGTTGGATAAGGCACTTGGGGAAGCCATCATCAGAATGGTGAGTAAGGGGGAGGGGCTTTTAGTGGGACTTCAGGCTGCCAGATGTGTACTGGAGACCTCCAACTGCAGCTTCCGCAAGGGGTGGGGCCCTCCTCAACTTCCTACAAGGGGCTTTTCTCAGGCAGATAGTGAAGGAACCCACTAGGGACAGGGTGATGCTGGACCTGGTGCTTACAAACTGGGACGGCACTTCAGACATCACAGTGGGAAGTCCCAGGTACCAGTGATCTCTGTACAGTGTGGTTTAACATTAAGATGAGAACAGAGGCAAACCACATGAGGGAGAGGGTCCTGGACTTTAGGAAGGCAGATTTGAAAGAAATGGGAGACTGCTAAAGAAACTGCCTTTTACTGGGGGACTGACAGGGAGGGGCGGAGGCAGTCAAGAAAAGTAAGGGAGGGCATAATTAAGGCAACCAGACTCTGCATGAAAGAAGTGAGTAAAAGCAAAAGGAAAAATGGTCCGTTATGATTCTCTAGGGAAGTGGCCAAGGTTTTGAAAGAAGCAAGGGTGGCATTTAAGAGGTATAAGGAAATGCAGAGGGACAAGGACAGGGAGATGTATAAAGTAAAACAGAAAGAAGCAGGTATGGCTTGAAGCACAAGCCACGACACTCACACTTACCCCTTCACTTCTTAGTGAAAAAAATGAAATCAGGCTGATATAGCTCTTTCACCTTTTACCTGCAGTCCAACAAACAAACATCCAACACAGTGGTGACCGGCAAATCATGACATTTCACCCGAAGGCTTTCTCAAATTAATACATATCTGCCCGATTCTGTTTTTTATGGCTGCGTGGGCAGAGCTCCGCAAATGTTTGGCTATCACTATAGGAGAACAGAGGGTTGGCTCCAGAACAGAACCCTGTGCTCTCCTACAGTGATGCGGCAACATCATGGCAGCACTGATGCCATACGCACTATCCTCCATGACGGCGCTCCCTTCCACAGCACGGTCACCCCTCTCCCCAAAGTGCACTGCTTTTGTGAGTGCATTTCTGGAAGAACTGTGCATGTGCGAGTACCATGCATGCGCAGCGTCACCCCGCCACCATCTTGCAAGTGGCAAACCACTGCGACTCTGAAACCATCACTTCAATGTCACCACCGCCTCTCTGTGACCCATGCTGCTGCAGCTCTGCTACCTGTACAGGTAACAGCTCACTGCAGCCATATCAGCTCTGACCAGACTTTGTTTCACTAAGAAGTGAAGGGGTGAATGTGAGTGCCGTGACTTGTGCTTCAAGATATCAGCTTGTGTCACGGGCACCTACACCTCTGAGCGGCTCTTTCCACACCTGAAGAAAGTAAGGCGTTGAGGGAAGCAATGGCACAAACAGAGGAAAGGACAGCCAAAGGGGTAGCTAAGGGGGATAAGACTTTCTTCAGATATGTAAGTGAGAAAAGGAAAGCAAAGAGAGGGACGGTGAGCATTAGAAGAGCGGCAGGGGGAAACTGTGCAGAAGAGAACCAAGAAAAAGCAGACATCCTGAACAGGCACTTCTGCTCAGTCTTCACAGTGGAGAGAGGAGGGGACAGTGTGAAGGAAGTGAGTAAAAGCAGAAGAAATAAAAAAAAGAGACTGTTATGGTTCTTTAAGAAAGTGGCCAAGGAGGTGAGGGGAAAAAAGATGGCATGCAGGAGGTATAACAAAACACAAAGGGAGGAAACGCATACCAAGTAAAATACAGAGAAGAAAACAGTGAAGGCAGCAAAGGGACAGACAGAGGAAAGGCTAGTCAAAGGGGTTGCTAAAGGGGAAAAGACTTTATTCAGGTACATACATGAGAAGAAGGAGGCAAGGGGAAGGATAGTGACGATAAGGAGGGTGACGGGATGACAGCACAGAAGAGGACCAAGAAAAAGCAGACATCCTGAAGAGGTGCTTCTGCTCTGTCTTCACAATGGAGAGAGTGGGGGATGGACCATTGGGGAGCAACAGGAACGGGGTGGGGGAGAGGTGGACACAAGTCCATTTTCAAAGGAAAATATCCTGAAGGGACTTTCAGCTCTGAAAGTGGACAAGACTATGGGACTAGACAGGATACACCCAAGGGTTCTAATGGAACTCAGGGAGGTGCTAGCTACCTCACCGGAGGCCTTATTCAACAGTTCACTGTCAATAAGGCAGACTAGATGGGCTAACTGGATCTTTTCTGCTGACAAACTCCATGTTTCTATGTTTCACTGGAAACGGGCGTGATTATGGAGGCCTTGAGGACAGCAGACATGGTCGCACTTCATAAGAGCAACAGAATGGAAGAAGCCAGCAACTATAGGCTGGTCATCCATTTGGAGGTACTATAGTGCAGTGGTTTAAGGCTCTGAGCTGCAAACCTGGAGACCTGGGTTTGAATTCCACAGCCCCCACTTGCATACTGTGTGACCCTGAGCAAGTCACTTAACTTCCTTGTGCTCCCAGGTCGCACCTGTAAACAAGCTTTCAGCCAAGTGTGCTACTCCTGGCTAAAAACAAAACATCAATGGTGGGGAAAGTTACGGAAACACTGTTAAAGAAAAGGTTGGCAGAGCATCTTGAATCCAGTTGGCTACAAGACCAAAGTCAGCATGGATTCACAGGATGGAGAGGTCATGCCAGACAAATCTGATTTCTTCAACTGAGTGACCAGGGAAATAGCTCAGGGGTGGGCAGTGGATGTGGCCTATTTGGACTTTAGCAAGGCCTTCAACGCTGTGCCATAGAGGAGACTGATAAAGAAACTTAGCAGCCTAGGGGATTGGACCCAAAGTGGTGAACTGGGTATGGACCTGGTTAATGGATATGCGACAGAGCGGCGGTTAATGGTACTCACTATAACGAGGGGAGAGTGACCAGTGGGGTGCTGCAGGGCTCAGTACAGGGACTGGTCCTCTGCAAAGTCTTCATAAGTGACACTGCAGAAGAACTGGAAGAAAAGGTGCGCCTTTTTGCAGATGACACCAAAATCTGTAATAGTGTGGACACTCAGGAAGGGGTGGAGAGAATGCATAGGGACTTTGGGAAGCATGAGGAGTGGTCAAGAGTATGGCAGCTAGGGTTCAATGACAATAAGTGCAAAATTATGCACCTAGGGCATAGGAACCTGGGAACTAAGTATAGGACTGGGGAGAGGTACTGACAGTCACTAAGCAGGAAAAGGACCTTGGAGTTATCATATCTGATGATCTCAAAGTGGCAGGGCAATGTGACAAAGCTGTGGGTAGTGTCAGTGGGATGCTATGATACATAGGGAAAGGAACCTCCAGCAGGAGAGGGGAGGTGGTTTGCCATCACTTAATCACTTAATTGTGAGACCTCACCTGGAAGATTATATCCAGTTCTGGAGACTGCACTGCACAAAGGACATAGAGAGGGTGTAGGCGGTCCAGAGGAGGGCAACTAACATGGGGCAAGGATTGCATCAGAAGCCCTACAAAGACAGACTGAGGGATCTCAACATCTCTACTTTGGAAGACAGGAGAGCAAGAGAGAACATGATAGAGACCTACAAGTACCTCAAGGGGTGAACAAGGTGCAGGGGGAGGTCTCTTTCAAATGAGAAAGAGCACCACAGTCTGATGGCATGGGATGAAGCTGTGGGGGGGGGGTTAAGAGGGATGTGAGGAAGTACTACTTCATTGAAAGAGTGGTGGACACCTGGAACAGACTGCCAGCAGAAGTGGTGAAGATGAAAACAGGAGGGGGCTTCAAGCATGTGTGGGGTAGACAGAGAGAAATGTTAATAAATAGGGAGGGTCGCCAGAGTCTCTGGATACAGACTAGGCAGGGATCATCAGGGCAGAATGGGTTGGCCAGGTGGTCCTTTTCTGCCAACAAATTCTATGTTTTTCTGTTTCTAAGTGGTTGGGGGCTAATCTGGAGTTCAAATCAGGATGTCCTCACTCAGAGTTTTGTGATCCAATGATTAGATCAAACTGACTCAAACTGGTCTTCAGACAATTAATTTTTTTTTCAACAGAAGTACAGTAGCTACATAAGTTCAAATCTGGAAATAATGTTCACTTTCGAAAGTAAAAATAAAATAGTTCCTACATTTGAATGTGGAATTAACATACTAACATACTATTTGCCAGCAGATTAGGCCTTACAGTCTATCGAGTCTGCTCAAACCTAGATCCTTAGTTGGGTGCCGAGATCCTCCCATCACTTGTTCTCTAGAAACCCCTATCATCCATCCCCCGGGACAGACCATCATCTGATACATCCACTTTCTGTGTCTGTCCCACCTCTCTTGAAGCCTCCACTGTGGATCTCTGAACCAGCTCACCAGGCAGTGCATTCCAAGGGTCCACCACCTCTCGGTGAAAACCTCCTCCTCTTTCCCCTCACCTTCCACCTTCCAACTTCAAACCATGCCCTCTGGTGATACCTCCCTGCTTTAGTCTAAAGATCCCTCCATGTTTACCTATTTATTCCTTGAGGTACTTGAAGACCTCAATCATGTCCCCTGTCTCTCCTCTCCTCCAATGAAAACAGGCAGAGCTCCTCAAGTCTGTCCTCATAAGTCAAATCCCCTAGCCCTCGTATCATCTTTGTTGCCCTCCTCTGTACCCTCTCCAGGAGCTGTATGTCCCTCTTCAAATGTGGTCTCAGTACTGTACACAGTACTCAAGGTGTGGTCTAACCAGTCCATTGTACAGCGGCAGAATCACTTCCCTGCTCCTAGAGGTGATCCCCTTACGATGCATCCCAACATCCTGTTTGCCTTGCTAGCTGCCTCCTGCACTGCTCAGAGTTATTCATACATGTATCCACCATGCCCCTAGGTCTTTTTCCCTATTGAGGCCTCCAGCGCCTCCTCCCAGGGTGTACCTGTGTTAGGGTTTCCCGACCAAGATGCAACACCTTGCACTTGGTGATATTGAAATTTAATTTCCATGTGTGAGCCCAGCTTTCCAGGGTGTCCAGGTCCCTTGCAGGGCCACCCTCCCTCTTCTCCCTCAACTACTGCTCCCATCTTGGAGTCATCCTAAGAGACTCATTTCACACCTATACCCTCCCTGATGTCCGATATGTATGCATTAAACAGGATCGGACCCAGGACTGAGCCCTGTGGTACCCACTACCAACCTCTCTAGGGTTCGAGAGCTCCCCACAGACCACTACTCTCCGATGCGTCCCAGCTAGCCAGTTTTCAATCCATCTGACCATCAAAGGGCCTACTCCTAACCCCATCAGTTTCTCCACCAGACCATTGGGGACAGAGTCAAACACCTTGCTGAAGTCCAAGAATAATACATCCACAGGCTTACCCCTGTCCAGTTCTGATGTTACCCATTCATAGAACTCCCAAGGTTGGTTTGACATGATCTACCTGGCACAAACCCATGTTGCCGACTATCCAGACCTCCCACCTCCTCCAAGTACACCCCAATCGTTCCTTTAGAATACTCTCCATTAATTTTCCCACCACCGAGGTCAAACTGATGGGTCTATAATTACCTGGTACTTCCCGACCCCCTTCATGGATTGGTACCACATGTGCCTCGCCAATCCCTAGGTACCCTCCTGTCTCAAGTGACCTGCTGAAAAGCTCCGCCAGGGTGCAGCCAGTATGTCCGCCAATTCCATAGTACTCGGATGAATGCCATCCGCCCAGGAGATTTGTTTCTTCTTTAGGGCCTTGAGGGCTAACCACACCTTTTGGTGGAGATAGTATCATCCGTCCCCTTCCCCTTACTGGTCTTTTTATCCTTATCCAGATGTGACCCCCCTGGGGTACCTTTCCCTCCCTCTTGCTCCATTTCTGTTGCTCCCCTGATCCCACTCCCTGCCGCTTCCATCCCCTTCATGCCTTGTTTTGTAGATATCCCATCCCCCTCCCTAGTGAACACAGAGGCAAAATACTCGTTAAATACCTCTGCCTGGTCCCTCGCCTCTTCCACCCACCCTCCTTCTGATCTCAATCTGCTGAGATGGCCCTTAGTTTTTCTCCGCTCCCCAATGTACCGGAAGAACCCCTTTTCCCCTCCATGTATCCCCTGTGCCAGCCGCTGCTCTTTACTGGACTTTGCTCCCTCACACCATACGGGTGACTTTTCTAGATGCAAGCTGGTACATTTCTTATCCCTATCCCTCTTGTTGTTTTATATTTTTTGTAGGCCGCCTTCTTTTCTCTGACTGCTACCTGTACCTCACTGGACCACCAGCATGGTTTACGTGACCTTGCTCCCTTACGTTTCAACTTAGCGCAGATCCTGACTGCTTCATGAAGTCCCCGTTTTATGACCTCCCATCTCCTTTCCACACTTGTCATTGAGGTAATCCCCTTCAAGTGATCCTTGAGAATATTTCCCATGCCCATAAAGTCTGCCCCCTGAAGTCCACTGCCAGTGTCCTAGATCTCACCCCCACTCCCCCCATGCTTATTTGAAACCAGACAGTATTGTGGTCACTCCCAGTCAGGGGGTCCTGTACAGCTATGTCCCTTACCAGATCCCCATCTGCCAGAACCACATCCAGGACATGCCCCTCCCTTGTGGGCTCCATCACATGCTGTGTTAAGAACACATCCTGGAAGCCATCCAGCAGCCTCTGCTCCTTGGCCACCTTAGAGGACATGGTTCCCCAGTTTGTACCTGGCATATTAAGGTCCCCCATCAACACCACTCCTTCCCCTTTTGGACCACACTGGGCAATGATGTTGTCCAGCAAACCATCCTCTAGAACATCACTCATCCCGGGGGGCCTATATGCTACTCCCAGCTTGACCTTATCTCCTGCTGGGGATCGTAAGGTGACCCATAAGGCCTCCACGTTTCCCTCTGCCTCTTCTACCATAGCAATTTCTATATCATCTCTAATGAACATAGCCACTCCACCCCCTCTGACCTCCTTTCTATCCTTCCTAAGCATAGTGTACCCCTGTACATTTAGGTCCCAGTCATGGTTTTTGTTGGCCCACGTCTCCGTGACCGCCGCCACATCCACCCCCGAACAGCATGGCCTGGAACTCCGGCAACTTGTTTTCCAAGCTCCTGGCATTTACTAACACCAACCCCACCCTTATCCCTGATCCTCTTTGTCGAACTAACTCAAGGTTAAAGGTCACATTGGCTTCTTTATATTTTGGGTGTAATCAGAGAATTGATATGGGCAGCTGAGCCCACTCCATAGCGGCAGGCAGCCACCTGGCATGCTAGCGGCCTAGGTTCATGTTTCAAACCCAAGACATCAGAAGTGGGCCGGTACAGGAGTGCTAAGCTTTACACACACACACTCAGCTCATCCATGGAGTGAGGGATGTGGATTCTACTGCCTGACTGTGCTCTATTGGCCCAGGGGGCTGGGTACGCCAGTGCAAGGCATAATGCATGGGGAGGGTGAGCTCTTAGGCCAATTACACATCAGGAGTGATGCACCTGTTTACAGATTATTCAGTGCCATTTATCTGGTGTCATATTCTCAATAAAGTTTAAGATGACACTGAATGCTAACACAGACTCATAAAAACTAGCACAGACATTATCCTTGAACAGCAGAGAACAACGGCAGGCAGAAAAAAATTAATAAATGCATTTTAAATTCAGGCCTACTGCAGGTTTCAGTCTAGACCCCCAAATTGTGACCTTATATGGCCCACAAGCACTCGACTACAGAGTTCCTCAAGCATCTATTCTGTCACCTGTCTTGTTTGCAGTGTTCTTGCTTCCACTGGAGCAGATCGCTACACACTACAGTGTGGATTTCGATACTATGCAGATGATACCCAGATGTATATGTCCTTTGTTCATGATAGGGCCTTGTACTGAGCTTAGAACAATACTTAAGAGTAAATCAGGTTTTGGATGAGCTACAACTGGCTAGCACGTAATCACTCCAGTGGGCAGTAATAAACAGATATAGACCACTCAAGGTGACCTAAGTCTACTCACGCCGGGAGGTGTGCAACCTAGTAGTAATTCTAGACAGTCATTTGTCATTTGCATCTCAGCTGTCTTCTGTAGTTAAGAACTGCTTTTACCACTTGAAAAACACTGCCAGACTACGCCCTCTGCTAGATTCTGCCAGTCTTGCCACCATAGTAAATGCCCTCATTTTTCCTGGCTCGACTACTGCTGTGCAGTCTACAAGGGCTAACCTGGGGGTCAAATGTGCCACCTGCAGCTGGTTCAGAACATGGTAGTGAGATTTCTGACATATGCTCAGAGGCTGAAACATATAACACAGTGTCTTCGGGCCCTGGGCTGGCTGCCAGTCAGGTGGCATGTTAACGTCCTGGTACTCTTATGAACATATAAAGCCCTCAGTACCTCAACAAGCTTTTGACTCCCTACATGCTTTTTCAGGATCTAAGATCCATGGGACGTGGTATGCTCCAGGTGCCAACAGCAAGGTTGAAACTGACAGGGGATCAAGGCCTTAGCAGTAGCTGCTCCCTTCCTAAGGAACTCGCTCCTGTAAGAAATCCATACTGCCGGAAATGTTCCAGCCTTCAGAAATAAATTAAAGAAACACCTCTTCCTCTTAGTCTTTGGGTAGGCACTCTTATTATTTCTTCTCTTCTAAAAATGATGCTGATCTGTATATTACTTATTATGTATATGGCTGTATGTTATATGTTTTATTTTTGACTGTCTATTATTTATGTTGTAAGGGTACTCTGAGCTTCGGAAAGGTGCCTTTTTATAAACACCATACCATACCATGCCATACCATACCATACCATTACAAGATATATTTATTCCCACTTGGTATCTCCATGACAAAATAATTTACTAATAATAGGATTAAGTGCCCACTCTATAACCCTCCACCCTGTAATTAGGATCACATACAGTTAAAAAAACATGTGTAGAAGTGAAAAGGCAGTTCTTTGTTTCTTTGGCACAGCAGAGTGGGAACAACATCTCTATATAAAAGTAAACATCTGTAGGAATTTCATTATACCTTAAATCGTTTTTGCTGAGTCAACCAATCTACGCTAATGATTCGTGTGTGAAGCCTTCTTATACTTCTCAACTGTCCCACACTGTAAGGGATGCCCCTCATTTGACCCCATCAGAAATTGCTCCACCCCACACAGAAAAATTGCTGCCCACATAGAGAAGTTAATAAAAACTCAGGAGTTCAAAGCAGAAGTCCGAATACTCTAAGTAAAATAAAATGAAACTTTGCAAAAAAAAAAAAAAAACAACAGGCGGCTTAAATGGTGTACTGTATGATGTCACCTGAATCCTGAGATGAAATGACAAAACACAGTTATTGATGGTTTTCAATCTTTTTTTTGCAATATACAGAATTCTGAACATTCTATCTTATAATACCCATTGATATGATGACAGAACATACAGAAAAATGTATAGGCAATCATACACAACAAGGCTGTGTCTCCATGGAAGGGTGACATCACATAAACCTTGGGAGTACAGCTCAAGATGTCTTAACGTTGTCATCTCACTCCTTGATGGAACCCAAGCTTTGAATACGGTTGCCCATACCTTATTTCCTATGGGGAAACAAATACCACCAATATATTGAATACAGCCTTATTATATATGGTTTGCCATCTTATTTTATTTGTATTATACAGTACGTGAGCTACAGTGCATGTCTATGAATGATACTATGTATTGTGTTATATTATTGTACACCTGGATTAAGCAGCATTTCTATGAATGATGCTATATTTAAGCCAAAATATATGACAGGGTGTGGTATATCATGGGATACAGTCACGCCTCAGGTGCTTTGTGAGGGCACGAGGCTGCAGGCCAAGAGTCTCAAGCACCCGTGAAGTGATGATATCCCATGATATACCGCATCCTGAAGTGTATTATTGCTGTGAGGAACTGAATTAAAAGTTTTATCAACAAAAAAATTTAAAAAAACCTTTTGAAAATTAGTTTTCTGGGGTATTGGAGGAGTACCTTTTAAGAAAATAATTCTTGGAGGGCTATGCGCAGCAGGTGGCGCTGTTGAAACTGGCATTCATAGAAGAAGTGGGGCTCTTGTGATGTTTACTAGTTCTAGTCTAGTTCTAACTGCTATCAGACTAACAAAGAGGTCTGACTCCCTGTCTTCCCTTGCCACCTACCTGCAGCACCCTTCTCATACATACTTATGGAGCTAAGCAGACTCTCAGCTTCTAATGCACATGTGTTCCACAGGCCTTGGCCAACTGGCATTTGCAGTCTATGCCCCCAATTTCTGGAACTCCCTTCCCCAAATATGCGCTGCTCTCTCAGTCATTCGCTATTCTGCAAGGCTCTAAAGGACTCTATGCCTTGCAAGTCCTTGTTCTTGTCCCTAATATGGTTTAGCTTAGCCAAGAACTGTGCACTTTTCCCATTAAAAATATTTTTTTTTTGCTAAAGTTACTGCTAATTTATTCAAATTACAGTTTAAATATACTAATTAAATGTTAACTTCTTATGACTGTGTTTTATTTTGACTGTTCGACAGTCGTCACTTGTCTTTCAGGGTAGCATGACATTACAGCAAAGTTATTTGGGTAATTCAATTAGAGCAACTCCATTAGAGCGCATGTAATCACAGTGACCGTGTCAATACAGCGAAGAACAATTAGCACGAATATGACTTTACTGCGATCCCCCCAGGCAAAGTGCACCTCGGAGTTAGAATCCATTAGATGGTGGGGTTCGGGGGGTACATGCACTGTTGATGGGAAGTACCCATCAGTCAAGATGGCACCACACATCTGCCTTCGCTTAGCTGCACCAGGGACTGTTGTACCTGAGTTGGAGGAGGAGAAGGTGAGATGAGGAATATCTAGGGTAGAAATGGAGAGGAAAGAACAGAGCACTCTGGTGCTGCTGCCCACAACGACTGCTGCTAGGGTCTGGATGCACTGCTGCGAGTGGCCGGAACAGGGTAGAGAGCTGGGGGGGAGAGAGAAATTGGTAAGGGGAATAACTATTAAATCACACTGGGGAGGCAACTAAAACATTACCATTTACTGGGCAAAGAGAGCAAGAGTACAGGGGAAATTCATAGTAAAAGATGTTATTTAGTCGCTGAAATGTTCCGCTCTGTAGTTTACAGCCACCCAAATGACGGGTGCTGTAAAAGATTTGCCTAATTTGCATTTGCTCCAATTGAGTCGCCCAATTGACATCGAACCATCTTTCAGTCACTGGTAATAGGTATTATGTTTTGTCACTTATACTCTGTGCTTTATTATCTTTTTTGTATACTTGTTGTATTCTTTAACTTTTATTTACTTTGTGATCCCCACTGCTGTTTTCTGAATGTTATCACTTTGTCATTGATGGTGTAAGTTGTAATTTTTGCGAAACTGAAGTTACGGCAGCTGGGTTTCAATAATCTCTCTTGCTGCTGGTTTAAGCAGTACTTGTCTGAGTGGAAGCAATTGTTAAAGTGGAGGGGCAGTTTGTCAGCTCAGAGACCCATAACTGATGGAGGGTTCAATAATAGGTCTCTTGCGTGTCTCCCTGTTTGTAAATGACATCCCTGATAACGATCATACTGTATGCAGATGAAGCTCTGCTGATATTAAACAGATTAACAAGGAGCTTGAGGGCGATTTCAAACATCTTGAAACAGATTCCTAAATAATAAATTAATTATGAATGTCAAAAAATCTAAAAGCTAGCTGGCCCGGTGGTGCTGAGGGCTGGGGCACTACGCCGGCGACCCGTGTTCGGGAGCGAGCACAGGCTGCCAGGGGTCAGCAGGGGAGGAGAAGGATTGAGCATCCAATGGACTGCTCTCCTTCTCTGGGGAGGGGGGTTCCGAGTGGTTGGCGCTTGTTAGCCCCTAGGCAGAGAGAGCTGGGGGCAGGCGCCATACCTGAATTGGGAGGAGTTGGGCCAGACACCTGGAGGGAGCGCATGCGGACGCATGCAGACATGTGTGCGCTCTCCGCTGGCGACACTGCACCTGACCCAGACTCCTGGGAAGAAACAGAAAAAAGCACTGCCCGTGCTGGCCGCGGGCGGCGCCTCGCGCTCCCGGGCTAGCCAGGCGCTGGCCCACTATATCCGGACTTCAGTGGAGGGGTGGGACTGCTGCTGACCCCACCGGGGCAAGCCCTGGGGTTCGGGTCAGCAACGGCTGGTAGACGCCGGGGGATGGGGCTGGGGGGCGCCCTCCTGAGGACAAGCTGGCAATGCAGGAGAGGAAAAAATTATAACTGGAAAAAAAAAAAATCTAAAAGCTATGCTGTTTGGTACAGTACCTGGTACATGGGTAATGAAAAGCAGAACTTGCTCAAGCTGTCAACCTCTGCTGGTACACAGCAAGAAGTGATGGGATCAGTGAAATACACTGGTGTACTTCTACATCAGGAACCAAATCTTGGGCCTCATGTTGATGCCATGACAAAATCTCTCCATCAGAAGTTTGGGCTGTTATATAGATTTTAGTGCCTATCTTTCTTAGGAGGCATGTCTAGCCACTGCCAATAACACATTGCTTTCTGTATTGTTAAATTGTGCTCCAGTCCGCCACTCCTTCTGGGAAATGGAGCTAAACAGACTTAAAATTCTTTACGATAAAAGACACACTGAGCTAAAAATAGCTTGTTTCCAGATGTGTCCTGGGGAGAGTAAGTATAATTTGTCTCAATTTTAAATGATAAAAATCACTACACCCTCCCCCCAGTCTAAAAGGCATTCTTGAGCTAAAACCCAGATGAAGTAATTCATTCCCCAGCTTGTACTCTTCTTGAAGTGTCAAGGGTGAAGAAAGGATTGGGAATGAGATCCCTTGCCACCACAGCCCCATCCCTCTGGAAGGAACTTCCTCAGGAGGTCCAAAACAGCCCCATCTCCACTGGCTTTATGAAAGGCCTTAAGGCATATCTCCTTAGCTGTAGCCAGTGCACATGTAATCAATGAGGATACCCCGCCCCCCCAAACATACACACACACCTGAGCCTGTATTCTGTTCAGCCAGGTTCTTGAGTATTGTTAACACCATTTTGTTCATCCAGATTCTTGGGTACTGATTACTCTCTCTCTAGTTTGTAAAATCTACCATTCTCTCCATATTTTGTAAAATCTAGGAGTCTCTTACTACTTGTTGACTCTGTCTATGCACTAATGTAAGCCAATATATGCTCATTGTTTTGTTTTCTGTAATTAACTCCGGGTTGCCCCTGAAAAAGTGACTTCTGGTCTCAGTGGTGCTCCCTGGTTAACAAAATTTTAATAAAATAAGCAATTTTTGTCCTTGACTGCTGCTGTAACTCTCCCATGTTGTGCCTGATATCAGAAAACAAATATGTTTGAAACCTAGGTTGTATTTTGCCATTCAGTTTGGGGATGTTCATAAGGGTTGGTGGATGGAGATGAGTGGAGTTAAGGTTAAAAAAAAGACCCTAAGGTTGCATTTCCTTACTTTTGTGGCCTCAATAATAAACCCTACCTTGTGCATTAACAAAGTTTTTTTTTTATATAATGAATTGTACTCTATGTGGGCTAAAGTGCATTTCTAAGCACTCTGCCCTGTATGTATTGTAGTGTATTATTCCAATGGCTTATAAATGACTGAATGCTTTTGTACACGTGTTTGCTTGTGCCTGTAGTTAATCCCAGGTCACCCCTGAAAAAAGGGACCTCTGGTCTCAGTGGGCCCACTCGGTTAGCAAAATTCAATCAATAAATGAAGAACAACAATGCTCTATACTGGACTTATTATATACTATACCTGGGCCAAAGCATCTAATAAATTCCTTGCCACCTTGTCCTGATCTTCAGTAAGTATCTTGTGCAGGGTCGCTCTTCGCTCACTGTCTTTCTTCAACATGAAGAACCCAGAATCCTTCTCTTCAGGTGATGGGGGTGCACTGTGATCCTCAAAATTCTCATCAGGTATGCTGTTGAAGGTCATACAGTGAAAGCAAGGTGAAATGAGGCACTCTTTCAAACATCAAAGAAGAAAACAATGTATGAGTATCTACACGGTGCAGAGTCCGAGGAGCTGGGGACTGTCATTAAGACAGCTCAAAGAATTTATTTTTTAAGTGTTTTGCCCATTCCCCAATCCCTCCCACCTCCTCTGACTTTGGACGGTGCCCTAACAGCCATGGTCACAGCACTGCACACTGGGCTGATGCCGTCCCCAGTAGGAGAGCAGGCTCCCTGGCTTGCCACTACGGTCCACTGCTGCCCCAGAGTCTGGATGCCTACCTCCCCTGGCCAGCCCATGCTTGGAACACTCCCCAGCCATGGTCACACTGATCCTGGCTCACTGGGCTTGCTGCTGAACCATGTCGCCAGCATGGAATCATGATGTGCTTCCACCAAGCCTGACAACAATGCATTTTCAATGAAACACAGCGCTACAAGACAGAGTTAAACTGTGACTCTCAGCTTACCCACATTATCTGCCCAAATGCAAGGGTCAGACATGCTGTGCCAGAGACCTAGTCTAGAAGTCAGCTACATAGGCTAGAGATATAAATCACATCTAATTTGTCAACATAAGCCTTCTTTTTTCTTGACCGGCAGCCTGGCTAGTAAATCAGAAGGTTTAATTAAGCAATGATACATGAGTTTCAGGGCCTTTCTATGAGGATAAAAAGATCAGTGGGAGAGGTTAAGACTTTAAACTTTCAACAAGCATTGCCATTTTAGGAAGACCAGAGGACGAGAGCCTTATTGCTATTACAAACTTTTTTTTTTTTTTTAGATTTCCTAAAACAAAATTGTTTTAGATGCTGCTAGGTTCTTTGCAGTGACAATGGCAATCACAGAATTATGTGTATTGGCGCATTCTCCAGGTATTTACTTGCCAATAATTTTTTTTAATTTTTTTATTTTAGTCTTTGGTAACCGGGTAAGGCCCACTAGTGACAAGTGCCTGTTTTCAGGGGCCTACCTGGGAGCACTGGGCCGTTAAGTGACCTGCTCAGAGTCACACAGTATGCAAGCGGAGGTTGTGCACATCTGCTTGAACAAGCAGCACACAGCTTTAAGCAGATAACACTGCCAAAAGCTTTACAATCGTATGTAGTTTAGCAGCTCAAGAAAATCCATGTTTAACTGAGAGAGAAACAATGGCCACAAGATGGCACATCAGGGTAAGGAATGACACAGGTGCCCTATAAACTGCACAGGAAGAAGTCAAGAACTGTTGGAACTTTGTAACACGGCATTATGGACAGCCGTGCCAGGGAGCCCCGCGATTGACGCAATGCCGTCACGTGGTGCAGGAGCAACATGGCATTGTGAGCCGATAATGCCGTGTTGGTGTTATGGAAGCGCGAAGGCACGAATTAACTCGCATTATTTCTAATGATGCCGTGTTGTTTTGCATGTCCTCGAGCCCTACACGCATTATTTTCATAATGCCGTGTTGTTTTGCGCTGCTCGAAGTTCAACATGGCATTATCGCCCCATAATGCCGTGTTGCTGCTGTAGTGGGTACTATAGCCACTGGGTGGCAAGAGCGCAGGGCGGTCGGCGCTTACGGATCCCAAACGGGGGATAGAGCCAGCAAGGAGGAAGAGTGGTACGTGCGGATGCAGGGGGTAGAGTTAGACAGCACACACATAGAGAGCCGCAGGTAGTGTAGGCAAAAATTAGATGGCTGTGGAGTTTCGTTTATGCACAATCGAGGTTGTCCGTGTTACAAGTGCATTAATCACCCGGCGCGTCGGGCTCTACGGTGATTAATGCCCGCTGGGGGGTTGAACCCTCGGGCTTCGCCCTCATGCAACAACGCCCCCCCAGCGGGCATTAATCCCCGGTAGAGCCCTCCTCTGCCGGTGATTAATGCTTACTTATTCACCTGTAGTTGAGAAAATATTTCTAGCATAATTTCCTTGGCAGTGAAGGGGTTAAATGAATACGTTATGGAATGGATTTATTACAGAAAGCAAGGCAAAGTTAATTTATATGGTGCCCTATCCCAAAGACTCATAGCCACTAACAGTTTAGCACAGGGAAGACAGAATACTCAGTAAGTTATCTGGACAAGCTCTCCCTTGCTGGGCTCTGCACCGAGGCCACCAACTGGTTCCACTACTACTTGGTAGGCAGGTCCCAATCTGTCAGAATTGGAAACTCCACATCTACCTATATTTAATAATATATTAAATTTTTATTTTATTTTCGCTGGGATTGTCTTGATTTTCTTCAAGGTGGGGTTGGAAAGTTATTGATTTAGTTTAGACTGTTTATTTTATTAGATTTATTTTGGGGTTTACTTGAATTTTTAGTGTTATTGTGTTGTTTTTAGAAGTTTTGTAGCGGCATGTGTTGGCCTATTACCCCCACGGTGGTGTGCTATTCATCCTCCTTGCTTCGCGCCCTCCACCCTTTTTATCCTCCACCTCTTCATTATGATATATATCAACGTTGTAGAGCACTGGGAATTGCTCGAAGGTAAGAGGGAGGAGGGCGGGGGGCTGCGAACCAGGGAGGATGGACGAGGGGGGCTCTCGTGTCGGGGTTGTTAGATCTAGAAGGCGCCCTGGAGTGAAATGGAACCCAGATCGTTTACCATGTCTGGTGCCCATACCCAAGGGCACTATGGAATTAAGTAGGCAGATGAGCTGGACGGCCTCCGAGGTTCGTTCAACTCTAGGTCCGTCAGAAACAAGACTGGCATTATAGCTGATCTTGTTAGTTCAGCGGACTTGGCTTGCATCACCGAGACCTGGCTGGATGAAAATCCAGACCCCACGTTGGAAGCTATGACTCCAGCCGGGTATTCGGTGATACACCGCCCGAGATTGGACCGCAGAGGTGGGGGGGGTTGCAGTCTGTTTTAAGACAGAATTGGGCCTCATGAGTGTGGTTACAGGGGAGACTGAGTCCTTTGAGTGCACAGTGGTAGCGGGTGTTGGCGTTCGAATCGTACTCATCTACCGTCCACCAGGAGATGGGAAACGGTTCTTACAGGAAGTGGCAGACTTCATTGTTGACATGTCATTTGAGTCGCCCCGATTGATGGTTCTGGGTGACTTCAATGCCTGGATCGATGATGAACTCTCACAATTTCGTAATCACTTCCTCCAATTAATGATTTCTTTGGGCTTTACACATGTGGTTTCCACCGCTACTCATAAATCTGGGCACTCTTTGGACTTAGTCTTTCTCCTTGGGATTTGGGGGTGGAACCAGTCATTTGGTCAGACCGCTACATGGTGAGGTTCAATTTTAGTACCCCCCTGAGAAGGCCTACCCCAGTGGAGATGGTGAGATACCGCCCTTTATGGGATATTACACCCCAGGGCCTCGCGGCAGTTCTTGACCTCTCGTCCCCCGCGATGGCAAGCAGTAGTCCAGAGACCTTGGTGACAGCCTATAACAAGGCTGTTACATTGGCTCTGGATACTATTGCACCTGTTTGTGTATGCACCCTTTCCCTTTATTCCAAGGTGCCCTGGTTTGATGGGACGTTGAGGGAGATGTGGAGACAGGGACGAAGATTAGAACGCTGCTGACGCAGATCCACCCTTGATGCCGACTGCCTTAGATTGATGGACCATTATTCTGTCTATCAATCTGCAATCTCCCATAAGAAGGCAGAATTCCTGTCCAGGGAGATTGCAGTAGCAAGGACTCGACCGGCTCAGCTTTTTTGAACTGTGGACAGGCTGAGCAACCGAACCTGTCTACAAGTTCGGAAAGCTTTTTTGCAATTAGAGTCCGAGGAGCTTGCTCAATTCTTCGCTAATAAAGTGGCCGACATCAGGACGGATCTGCGTCCAGCGGCTTCTAAGGGGGATGCTGTTGAACAGCGTGAGTTCACAGTACCTCAATCTTCTTGGTGTTCCTTCAGCAGACCTGATTTCGTGGATGTCATGAGGATTATCCATGGTGTGAGCCCTACGAGCTGTAGTTTGGATCCTGGACCGACTTCCCTAATATTGGGTTGTTGTGACATCATTGGTCCAATCCTTGTGCAAATAGTCTGGTGCTCCTTGGAATCGGGTGAGTTTCCTAGCTCCCTGAAAGAGGCAGTGGTGACACCACTCTTGAAGAAAGCTACCTTGGACCCTGACTGTTTCACAAACTACAGACCCATCTCAAACCTACCCTTTATTGGGAAAGTGATTGAGAAGGCAGTGGCGACCCAACTGGAGAACCATTTAACCATCCATGGCATCTACAAACCCTTCCAATCAGGTTTTCGTAAAAGACATAGCACTGAGACTGCGCTGGTTCGGGTGCTTAATGATCTCTTGAGGGCGAGAGACCAGAAGAGGCGTTCTATTCTAGTTCTTCTTGATCTCTCATCAGCCTTTGACACCGTGGATCATGTGGTGTTGCTAGCACGCCTGAGGCAGATCTGTGGAATATCGGGAACTGTCCTTCGATGGTTTACCTCATTCCTCACTGGGAGATCACAAAGAGTTGTGTTGGGGCTTTTTTCCTCTGGCCCAACATCTTTCTTATGTGGGGTGCCTCAGGGTTCTGTGCTGTCTCCTATGTTATTCGAGGTGTATATGCTGCCTCTTAGAGACATTATAAGATGGCAAAAGCTGAGGTTTCATTGCTATGCAGATGATACTCAGCAATACCTGTCTTTTGCTCCTGACCAGGATAGAGCTCTCTCAGTGTTTAACAACTGTCTGAAAGAAATCCAGGGTTGGATGGATTCTAGTTGGCTGAAGTTGAACTCAGAAAAGACAGAGGTTTTGGTGGTGGACCTGGGCTGTCGGATAGAGGGGGTCACCTGTTGGTGCAGTCTCAGGAATTTTTCTTGGGGGTGTGTCACTTCTGACCTCTGAACGGGTGCGTAACCTAGGGGTTATCGTGGATGACAGGCTGACACTGCATTCGCAGGTGTCAGCAGCAGGGGCGTCACCACAGGTATAAAGTTGGGGGGCTAATGCCCCACAGTCAAAATCCTAACAAAGCTAGGGGGGTCCGGGGGCATGCTCCCCCAGAACATTTTGAAATTTTTACCTTCAAATGGTGGCTTTTCCTGCATTTTAATGGTGAAATATATGTTTGGAAAGCCTGGTTATTATGACATCTATTAAATGGTACATGTGCAAAAATTTGGTTACTGGACCAGTGAGAACAACAGAAAGAGAGACAGCATTATCCCAGCAGATCTGCTGGGAAGGTTACAGACCCCACCCCACCCCCCAGCAAATAAGAGACAATTCAGACACCATTATCCCAGCAGATCTGCTGGGAAAGTTACAGGACTCCCAGAGCAAACAGCCACCACTTCCACACTGCATAATTCTGAACAAGTCACTGAACATTCCTGCCCTTAATCTCTCTGCATACCCCTCTCTCTCTGTTGTCAATTTCTGTAGTCTTTGTATCTCCCTGTGTGCTGCAAACTATCCTTCCCCTCACTCTCTTCCTGGATTCTAAGAAATTTGGGGATGATTTGTATGATTGTGTCTATGCAGGTTGCTATATAAAAAGGCAGCAAAATTCTCTCCCTCCCTCTTTGGATTGTAAAGCACTCAGGAATACAGTCTGTATGAAAGGTGCTGTATAAATCAACATTTCTTTTCACACAAGCCACAGGCACAGATCTTCCTACTCTGAACTGCCAAACAACTGTGTAAAGACTCATGCTGCAGCCTTTTAGATGTGTACCACAGCTGTGCCTGTCTGAAAAATATACCTGCTGTGCAAGCAATTCTGACTATGTTGGCATGGCAGTTACTAAAAGGTGGTCACCAATCCCAATCCTAATTTATGTCAATTGCTCCCAGTCCTGTCCAGGTGTTCCCTCCTACAAGGCAAGGCATGCCAAACCTCTCATGCTTCTGAAACCACTGAACAGAGTCCAAGAAACTAGCAGAGACAGAGCACATTTGTTGTAAACCTTCTCCCAGTGCTCCCTGTCAGATTGGGATCCAAGTAACCTGGGAGTGATGAGGACAAATCCCTGCCCCATGCTCTGAGCTCTACCATGGTGATGTCCTGACTCCTGTCCCAATGTTCTCTTTGTCGACAGCACAGTACACAGAAGCCAGCCACCAGTGCATTCAGTTCACTCATGAGACTTACTTTCTTTTTTCTCTCCATCAGACTTGTGAGTGGACGTGTAGTACCCCAAAATTTGCCAGGCAAGCAGACCAAAAAGTACTCAGGGAGGGAAAGGGTTAACTCCACACCCACCCCATGCACAGCCAGCTGGCTTATTGACCAAACTGGCTGGATGACCATTTCCTGTCTCTATCCCCTCCCCCTACTGGAGCTTTTTGGCGCTGGGTCCTTTGTCTTGGCCAGGCCAGGTCTCCGGCCAGTGCCTAAAGGGGCCATAAATCAGCCAAATGGGTTGATCTTAGCCCCAGATACCCAATCATCTGTCCAAAAGCCAGGTCCACCTCTAGGCTGGAAAGGGTATTCCCTGGTAGCCAGTGGCAGTTCTGGACTGGGTGACTTGACAGAGTAGAGAGTACAGGAGTACGGATGACTGGAGGCTTACCTGAAGCTTGGGTTTGTAGCTCCTGGGTGGCTGCTCCTTTATAGCCAGTGGTCCTTGAGGTCTCCAGCAGCAGCAGCAGCAGCAGTTACACTTAGCTCTGGAAAGGACTAGCAGTCCTTCTGATGGCCAGCAGCAGCCAGTTCCATAGGGTGAGCTCCCTTTAGTTATCTGCTCCTGCGGTTTGCAGTTTTTGTATTGGGGTTTTCTGGGGTGTCCTGATGCTGGGTGCCTAGTACTGCATGCAGCACAAGCATCACATTTCAGACGTAAAGTGATGAGGGTAAAAGTCAACCAGGTTCTCTTTTGTTCAAATAAAAATATGGCTTGGCAAGTCTGTTAGTTTGCTTCCTGTTATTTTGCAGAATAGTGTGGCATGGTTTGTGTTTTTTTGGGGCTGCCACTGCAGTTCCCCTATCTCCCCTCTCCAGTATGCTGGCTGTTTTTTGCTTTTTTTCTGGCACTGACATTGGGTGTTGCCATACATAATACTGCCATTGCAGTCCCCTGTCCTTCCCCCTTTGTTTACTGCCTCTAGTGCCACTTGCTGGTTGGCAGGCTGTTGCCCTGCCCAGCTTTGCTGAAGTGCTTATTTTTTTTCTTTTCTTTGTTTTGCTAAATTTCTTTCTCTTCCCCTTTGTGGGGGCTCCAGGTTGCTTCCCATCCCTTTGCCTAACCTTCTGGGCTGGTTGCGGGGTGTGGTGCCCTTTTGGGGGGCCTCTTTATTTTCTGCCTTCAGTTTTGCCATTTTTTGTTTTTATGTTCATCTGTTTCGTGGACTCCTCGAACCCCTTTCTTGATCCAGTCCCCTGAGATGACTCCTGACTGTGGTCCTTCTTCTGTAGCCCCCCCTCCGAATGAAGCGATGGCGTCCGGTTTGGTGGTCATTGGTAATGGAGTTCCCTTGCTCAGCTCTCTTCCCCACCTCCCTTCCACAGTAAATTAGTGCCACTGCAGTCGCAGACCTAGGCACCCAGCTGATCAAGGCCCATGTGACATTCACCAAGAGGGGACAAGTTTGGGCAGATGGACCATGAGGTGCAGCAGCAAAGTGCGTCTGGGCAGAAACCAGCACCTAGACCACTAAAGTTCTTCCCTGCCACTGTGCAGGGGCAACCAAAGCACTGGGTGGGAGCAGAGCTCCCCGACCTCCACCACTAGCACCACCAACAATCGCAGTGGGATCTGGCGGACCTGGGCCAGGCAAAGAAAAAGGAAAGTGTGCTCCATGTGGTAGAGCTATAAAGTGCTGACTCTAAACCATGGCTTCTTTTTTTCCTCAGCAAGCTGTGAAGTTGTGAGTCTTAACATTTTACAGGGAAAATGATTGGGGGGGCTTGAGCTTACATTAGGGGGGCTTCAGCCTCCCCAAAAACAGCCTGGTGACACCACTGGTCAGCAGTCGTCAAGACTTCCTTTTACCACCTCAGGAATATCGCCAGAGTGAAACACCTTGTTCCGTCTGACATGCTACCTATGTTGGTCCACGCCTTTGTGTCCTCTCGTCTGGACTACTGCAACTCCCTGTATTTTGGGCTTTCTGAGGTTGAAATCCACCACCTTCAGCTAGTGCAGAACATTGCGGCCCGGGTTTTGGCGGGGACCAGTAGGTCCTGTCATATTACCGGTGCTGTGTGAACTGCACTGGCTCCCCTGTTCGTGGCGGATCACCTTTAAAGTCTGTTTATTGACTTTTAAAGCCCTACATGACCAGGGTCCAGCTTATCTGAAAGATCTTCTAGTGTCTTACTGCCCTGGCCGATCGCTCCAGCTTGGCTGGCGAGGGGTTGCTAGAGATTCGGCGAGTCTAAATTCATCTGGTTGTAGAGCTTTTTCATCGCTACTCCTCTCTGGAATTCTCTACCCCATTGGTTCGGCAGCGCACCTCCATGGGGAATTTAAGAGTGGTTTAAAACTCATTTGTACCAAATTGCCTTTTATAGTATTTTGTACGAATTGTTGTTGAAATTGTGGTTTATGAATATTTTATATTGTATTATAATGTTTGGCTTTCTTTTACTATATGTTTTGTACAGCTTTGAAAATTTGAAAGGCGCTTTAAAAATAAAATTATTATTATTATTACTACCTCCCTCCCAGTCACCACTGGAGTCCCCCATTGCTCAGTCCTTGGCCCGCTCCTTTTCTCCACCTTCCTAAATGACCTGCCCGCTGCCTGCCCACACACATCCATCCACATGTATGCAGATGACACGGTGCTGTATACAACAGGCCCCTCGACTGCTGATGTGGCGACCAGGCTACAGCAGGACTTCGACACTGTTCAGCTCTGGTTTCACACCAATCAGCTTTCTCTCAATGCCATGAAGACGGTCTCAATGACCTTCAGCACAAGGCAGAGACACTCTCAGCTCCCCTCCATCCACACCCTGGATGGGACTACTCTGGAGGATTGCTCCTCCTTTAGATACCTCGGTATCTAGCTTGACCAGCACCTTCACTTTAATGGCATCCACAAAAAGCTCCACCCCAAGTTGGGTGCCTATTTCGCAACCATGGTTGCATCCCGCTGCTAGTCTGCTGTGCACTCGTGCAGAAAATGATTCTCCCTAATTTCGACTACGGGGATGTAGTCTACAGCACCACTCCCAAGTCCACTTTAGCCCGACTGGATACCCTCTTTCACTCTTTCTGCCACTTTGCTCTTGACTACCCTCCCTCAACACACCTCTGCACTCTTTACTGGAATCTCAACCTCCCCTTGCTTCAGGATCATAGGCAGTCCCACTGCACAAGTCTCAAGGCCAAGTTCTGGTCCCAGTCCTTGCCACCTTATCTCGCCTCAGTCCTAACCGCCCAGACCCCTCCAGTGCACCTCCTCAGAAACTTCGACACCCATCTCCTGGCTGTGCCGCATATGTCCTCCTCTACTGGTCAGGCAGCCTTCAGACATTGCATGTCTATACTGTGGAACTCCCTCCTTGCTGCCATCCAGCTCATGCCCCCAACCCAGCACCTCAACCCTCTCATCAAAGTGCATTTCTCCTCCATCAGTGCCTGTGGCACATGACTATGCTGAATGTATGCTGACTCTGCTAAGTTCCTATTATCGGGACGCATGATTTGATTTTTGTTGTTGTTTTGCCCATTTGTTGTCTCAACATCCTTGTATTCACTGATGTACCGAACTTAATTGTTCTTTTCCTTGTATGATCGTCCTGATTATACATTGCTTATATCTTTTTATCTCCACTGTCCCCCTTCCCCAGGACGCACCTGGAATCGAGCAGTACTCTGCTCAGTGTGCCTTCCTGGTAAAACTCTTAAAGGAAATGTCCGATATGAGGGAGCTACTCACATATTGTGTTAGCTGCCCTCAGTGACAGTTACTGTAGCCAGGTTTTAATTAGTAATTGTAGCTCATACCTTTACACTATTGCTCGTAACTTTCTTTTCCGATGACTTCTGAGAGCTGCAGTCCCATCACCATGCCCCCACACTCAAGCATGTAATGACTTGTGACCAGGGAGAGCGCACCCCATTGAAGTGAATGGGGCTTCTTTTTCCTAATGTTTTTATGCCTCAGGATGGCCAGTTGGACAGTAAAGGAGGACACCGCTTGACTAACAAGGTCCCAAACAATAACAGGTGCAAACAGACAGTCTAGGAGAGGCCCACCATAAACTTAAGACTGGAGGTCCTGCAGGACAGCCCTGCCAAAACCTGCACGGGCTCTTGAGGCAATGTCCAGACTGTAGTGCTTGGTGAAAGTATGGATGGTACTCCAGATGGCAGCCACACAGATGTCAGTGGCTGAGACCCTTCGGAAACAAGCCACAGAGGTAGCAATGCCACTTGTGGAATGAGCTTTAACCACTCCAGGCAAATCTTTACAGTACTTGTAGCAGAACACAATGCAATTTGCCAGCCATTTGAATAAACATTGCTTAGAAACTGAAGCACCGCTTACTGGGGCAAAGGAAACAAACAACTGCTTCGACTTTCTACATTCATTGGTGCAAAGCAGGCAGTATTTCAAAGCTCTGTGCACATCTAACTTATGGAGTGTTTCTCCTGGATTGGCACACTCTGGAAAATAAACAGGAATGTGGATAGATTGGTTGAGTGTAAACTCAGACACCACCTTAGGAAGAAACTTAGGATTTGTGTGCAAAGATACCCCGTCTTTGTGAAAAATCAAATAAGGCTCCTCACACCAGAGGGCCTGAAGCTCTGAAATTCTTTGAGCAGAAGTAACAGCAACTAAAGATAACACTTTCCAAGAGAGAAAGCATAGCTTGCAAGTTGCGGCTGGCTCAAAAGGAGAGAGGGTCAATTTTTCCAAAAACAAAATTCAAGTCCCAAGCCGGGACCGGAGAACAAATTGGGAGATTCAGATGCAGGATGCCCCTTAAAAAGGTACGGGAGACATCCAGCTGAGCTACTGTGCTGTCACCCATGACTCATGAAAGGCCGAAATAGCTGAAAGGTGCACCTTGAGGGAGGAGTACTGGAGACCTGTGTCAGACAGAGAGATCTGGTAGTCCAGGATCTGGTTCATCAGACAGGTGAAAGGATCCAGATTCTGTTTGGCAGCGCAAATGGCAAACTGCTTCCACTTCATGGCATATGTGGCTCGAGTGGAAGGCTTCCTGGTGGCCACCAGGATGTCTGACACTCTGTTGGAGACCTCAAACCTGGCGATGGCTATGTCCTTAGGAGCCAAGCATGCAGATGGAGGGACCTGAGGTTGGGATGGACCAGGATCCCCTGAGTCTGGGTAAGTAGGTTCCTGCAAAGGGGAAGTGGAACCAGAGGTTCCACCACCGGCTACTGTAGTAGGAGAAACCATATCTGCTACCAGAAGCATGCTGGCCCCCTCCATTTCCAATTTGATGAGGACCCTCTGAAATAGAGAGAACAGAGGAAAGATATAAAGAAACCTACCACTCCAGGAGAGGGACAACGCGTCTCGTCAGAAAACTCCAGGCCCTGGATCAAGTGAGCAAAATTGGACAGTTTGTGTTGGGTGGAGTCACAAAAGGTCCAATTCTGGATGACACCATCTGTTGAACAACTCTTCTGCAATGGATGAGAGGAGTTTCCACTTGTGCATGCTGGACTGAGGCTGTCCACCAAAGTTTTAGCATGCCTGGGACATGGACCACCAAGAGTGTCAGACCGTGATCTAATGCCCAGTACCACACTCTTATGGCCTCCCTGCATAAGAGTACGAAATGAGTCTGCTTCCTGATGTAGCATACACAACACTGAGACTATCTGACTGCACAGACCAGCCCGGAGCAAGGCGGTTCTGAAAAGCCTGCATGGCATAGAGCACTGCCAACATCTCCAGGGCACTGATATGCAGGAGGACTCGACCTGAGACCAGGAACCCTGGGTTTGAAAGGGACCCAGGTGAGCTCCCCAGCCTGAACCAGAAGCATCCATGGTGAGGATCTGCTGTGGAAAAGAGATCCAGAATGGGACTCCTTGCAGCAGGTTCTAGGGGCCCATCCACCACTGGAGCACTATGTGGACTTGGGGGGGGGGGAGACAAGCATAAACTGATCTAACTTGTCCATGCGTTGGTCCCACTGCATGATACACATATGGAGTCTGGCCAGTGTAACAGTGGGAATGGCAGCCGCTATTAGACCCATCAGTCTCAGGTACACCCTGGCAGGAATAAAATGGCTCTGGGCCTCCTGAGCCTGAGCAATAAGGCACTCTGCCCTGTTCTGAGGCAGGAAAGCTTCCTGCACCAAGTCAGAACTGCCCCTTTGTATTGCAGTCATCGGGATGGCACGAGAACCAACTTAGGCAAGTTAACTGTAATGCCCAAGGAGTGGAACAACTAGAGAGTTCTCTCCAGAGTTCACAGGAGCTGCTCCTGGGATGGGGCCTTTAGGAGCCAATCATCCAGGTAAGGGAAAGCGTACAGTCCCTGCTTTCTGAGGGCTGCAGTTACTGCTGCTAGGCACTTGGTAAAGACCCATAGCACTGAGGACAAGACAAAGGGCAGAACCTTGAATTAGTAATGCTCACCTGAAACAGAAAATGGAGAAACCTCCTGTGAGGAGGGAAGACTAAGATGTGCAGGTAAGCAGGACCTGCATGTCCAGTGAATAGAGCCAGATGCCTGCCTTGAGAAGGGCATCAGGCCTGGCAGTTGCCATCCGTAACTTTCGGTACTGGATGTAGAGATTGCAGTCTTTTAGGTCCAAAATTGGCCTCAGATCACCAGTCTTTTGGAGACCAGGAAACCTGAAATAAAACCCTTGTTTCTCTGGTGCCTGAGTTCTAGCTCGATGGCCTGCTTGTGCAGAAGAAACTGTACCTCCTCCCGGAAAACAGATAAGAGAGCTGGGGTAAGTGGAAGGCAGGGGAGGGGTTTCTGGAGGCTGCTAGATGAGCTCGAATGTGTGACCTCTTTCTATGATTTCAGAATACAGACATCCGAAGTTATGGTTCTCTACTGATTTAAACCGAGGGAGAGCCGACTTCTGACCACCACATCTTGGTCAGAGACCAGGAGGAAGGAGGTCTGGCAGGGAGTCAAGCAGAGGTGGATCCAGCCGCTGGGCCTGACTCGTCACTTCGTAGATGCCTGGCCATGGTTTCTGCACTGGAGGCTCTTCATTTGCCTTGGGGATGAGAGGCTGCATTGGGTCTATTGGATGCCTTGTGAAAGGGAGGCGCTGTCTGCCCTTAGGCTGCACATGGTAGAGGAGTGGACAGATTTTATAGCCTTGCCGGATGCCTGCAAATCATTAATGTTGTCCTGGACATCTGGCCCAAAACTTAGTGCCTCTGAAAGGGCATTAAGCATCTTCTGCTGATTATCAGCAACAAAGCCACAGACCTCAGCCAGGAGTGCCTCTGAGGGCAGATGCCAGTGGCAGCAGCCCTGGCAATAGTGTCAGAGGTATCAGAGAGAGGGCTCTGAGCAGGTGCTTGCCAACATCCTCAGCAGTCTGCAAGCACCTCGAGAACCTCCTGCTTCTGTGTACCTTCTGGGGGTCTGAGCAGCAGCTTTGCCCTTCTTCCAGTTGGATTTCTGGTATTTTACCATATCAGACAGGTAATTGGCAATCCTCAGCCCAAGGGTGGAGGAGGCATAAACCTCATGCCCCAAAGGTCAATTCTACAAGAGTTTTAGTCGGGGAGGGAACTAAGGTGCTTAGGTGCCTTAAACCTTTCAAGAGCTGCCTTAATGACCACTGAATCAGTCTCTGGCTGGGCAACATAGTAAGAAAACCCCTGGAGGTCACAGCATAGCTTATCACCCAGCGGGCATAGCTGCCACCATGTCTGGCCTGTGCTAGACTGCAGTAGTAGCATTCCTCAATGCAGGTAAAATAGGAAGAATGATCTTTGGGGGAGTCTCTGGGAACTCCAGAAAGTCCACCAGATAATTTCTGGTGACATCTTCCTCCTCAGTATGGAAACCCATGGCAAAAAACAATTGTTTCATCACACTGAAAAATTTGGGGTCCTCAGGAGGAGACCTAGGGGTGTGGTTAACTGAATCCTCACTAACAGAGGAGGTTGTGGAATTCCTCTTCCTCATCAGGGAGAATGAGGTCAGGGTGGTACTCCTATTTGATGTCAACCTCTTCTAAGTTCAGGTTTGATACCGGAAGCACTGATGATGTTTTGCGAGGGGCTTTCTGCAGCCTACGAGGAGGCATCGACAGCAGTTGATGATGTAAGCCTGTATGCACCCAACTGATGAACAATCACCAAGGTAAACTTTTTTGAGGATTTTGTTCAGGTCGATGACCATCGAAGGCTGTGTCAATGGGGGGGTCGACGGTACAGGGATCGACGAGCCACCTGATGGATCATGTGAACCTGAAGAGCCTGTAGCCCAGGTAGAAGAGGGGTCAGGCCTTGATGGGAGGCCCATTAATGACTAGCCTGTCATCAACGGAGGAGGGGCCGACGACCCAGAAGTTGACAATAGTCCACCCTGTGAATTGGGCGGATACGTTATCAGTATGGGTCTGAGGGCACAGAGCCCAGACAGTGACTTTATGCATCACTGCAGCTGTGTGTCAGACCATGATCCAGCACCCAGTACCACACTCTCATGGCCTCCCTGCATAGGGGGTACGAATGAGCCCCCCCCAACTTGTTGATGTAATATACTACACTTAGATTGTCTGACTGCACCAGCAGCTGACCCAGAGCAAGGTGTCCCTGAAAGACCTGCATGGCGAGAGCACCACCCTCATCTCCAGGACATTCATATGCAGGGAGGTTTCCAACTGTGACAAAGAGCCCTGGGTCTGGAATGAACCCAGGTGTGCTCCCAGCCCAGACCTGAGGCATCCGTGGTGAGGACTGCTGTGGGAGGAGATCTGGAATGGGATGCCTTGAAGCAGGTTTAGGGTTCATCCACCACTACAATACCTTGTGGACTGGGGAAGAGACCAGGACTGGACGATCTAGCTCATCCATGCGCTAGTCCCACTGCACCCAGAGGGTCCACTGAAGAGTGTGCGATGAAGTCTGGCCAGTGGAACAGTGGGTATGGTGGCTGCCATCAGGTCCTGTATTCTCAGGTACACCCTGGCAGGAACATGGCTGCTTTGAGCAATTTCCTGAGCCTGGGTTATAAGGCACTCTGCCCTGTTTTGGGGCAGGAAGGCCTTCCCCTGGGCCAAGTCCAGAACTACTCCTATATACTGCAACTTTTAGAATGGTACAAGCACCAACTTGGGCAGACTAACAGTGACGCCCAGGGAGTGGAAAAGCTGGAGTTCACTCCGAGTCAGCAGAAGCGGTTCCCTGATGGGGCCTTAAGAGCCAATCATCCAGATAAGGGAAAACATACAGTCCTTCCCTTCTGAGAGCTGTTGTTACCACTGCTAAGCTCTTGGTAAAGACTTGCAGCGCAGAGGACAAGCCAAAGGACAGCACCTTGAACTGATAATGCTTGTCCTGAAAGGCAAAACGGAGCAACTTCCTGTGAGGAGGAAAGACTGAGATGTGCAGGTAAGCGTCCTGCATATCTAGTGAGTAAGCCCCTGTTTTGAGGAGGAGCATCAGGCCTGGCAATGTTACCATCTGGAATGTTTTTTACTGGACATACAGACTGAGGTCCTTTAGGTCTAGAATAGGCCTCAGATTGCCGATCGTTCTGGGGACCAGGGAAAACCTGGAGTAAAACCCTTATTTCTCTGGCAACTGGATACTGGCTAAATGGCCTGCTTATGTGGAAGGGACTGTACCTCTTCCTGGAGAACAGACAAGTGAGCCAGGATAACAGGAGGGAGGGGTTTCTGGAGGCTGTTCGATGAGCTCCAGGGTGTGCCCCTTTCTATGATTTGCAGAATCCATGCATCTGAAGTTATGGTTCTCCACTGATTCAGATGAAGGTAGAACCGACCTTTGACAACAGCCTCCTAGTCTGGGACCAGAGGAGGGAAGTCTTGCAAGGAGTCAAGCAGAGGCAGATCCAGATGCAGGAGCTAGTCCCTCACTTCTGGAATGCTTGGCCACAGCTCCAGCACTGGAGGAGTGGCGGGCAAGGCAGCCAGGGCTCTGCACTTCTCTTGGGGCCGGAAGGTTGTATGGGGCCTATTAGCTGCTCTGTGAAAAGAAGGACATCCTCTACCACCTCTCGGTTGGGTACGGTAGAGAGAGTGGACATGGCCCTGCCCGAGGCTTGCAAATCATTGATGATGTCCTGGACATCAGGGTCAAACAGCTTAGTGCCATTAAAGGGAGCACTTAGCACCTTTTGCTGAACATCGGCAGCAAAACCGAAGACTCTCAGCCAGGAATGCCTACATAGGTATATGCCCATGGCAGCAGCCCTGGTAATGGTGTCAGCCATATCATAGAGGACTCTGAGGAGATGCTTACTGACATCCTCAGCTTCCTGGTGGCACTGAAGCAGCTCCTGCTTTCGTGTGCCATCTGGGAGGGCCTGGGCAGTGGCCTTGCCCTTCTTCCAACTGGTATTTTGGCACTTTACCATGTGAGACAACAGGTAATTTGCAATTCTCAAACCTAGTGTACAGGAGGCATACACCCTCTTACCCCAGATGTCGATTCTGCTAGACTCTTTGTCCAGGGGAAGGGAACGAAGGTGTTTAAGCACATTTGACCTGTTATGGGCTGCCTTAATGATCACTGAGTCTGTCTCGACCTGGGCAGCATAGCAGGAGAATCTCTAAGGGGCATGATAAAGTTTATCTGCCCTGCAAGGCGTAGCTGGCACGTCTGGTCTGTGCCAGGCTGTCATGGCTAGAGATGTGTGAAATTAGAAAATTTCGTGCTGCGTAATATTTTGCAAAATTTGCGCATTTCATGAAATATTTCATGGGTGTGAAATGCGAAATTCTGTGGACAAAACGCAAAATTTTGATGCAAAATTTCATCTGCAAAATGACAAACTTCGGGCAAAATTTGGTGAAATTGCACATTTTGAGGTGAAATTTTGCATTTTGTGGGTGAAATTTCACAATTTTGCACCTGGTGAAATATTTCACAAAGTGGAGAATTTCAGAAATGTCTTATGCTCAACGTGAAATTTAATTTTGCAACATCTCTAGTCATGGCTGCATTCCTCAAGGCAGGCAAGATAGGAGAAATTTTTTTTTACCTTCGCCTTCCTTGCTCCAGGTCAGCCACTCCTTCGGGGAGAAATTATTTTGGGGATTCTGGGGTCTCCAGGAAGTCCACCCTCCTTTCCTGGTGGCATCCTCTTCCTCAGTGTGGAAGCCCATGGCTGAGGACAGCAGTCCAGAGGCAAAGAATTAGAAAAGCACTTAGAGTCCTTAAATATTCAACAAGCAGTGGGCCAAGAAACTAGAAAGACTAACGTACAAAGTCAAGGCAATATACTGGATTTGATGTTTTCTCTAAAATGTTTGATATTACGAGTTGTGATGTCCTCCTCCTAATTCAAGAGACCATAACCCAGTGTTGTGTACTATGATGGACAACTATAACTGTAACGTGGAAGGGAAAACTATCATAAGAAGGAATTATAAAAATTACCATCCTGATCATTTTTTAAAAGATTTAGGATTAATAAGATGGGACAGAATAGATATGATCCCTGAAACAAATCTAGGGGTGGAGGACTTTGCAAATACGTTTTTAGAAGTCTGTAAACAACATGCCCCTTACAAAACATATAGGGTGAGGAAGCACCATTTACCATGGGTAACTGAAAGAAAGATGATTTGCATAAAAGACAGATTATGGAAGAAAGCTAATAAAACAAAAAGCAGAGAAATATGGGAGCAGTTCAAAAAACAGCGAAATAAGTGTACAATGCTAATTAGGCAAGCTCGAAAGAAACATTTTGCTAATAAAGTAGATAAAGCTTCTCACCCAAGACAATACTGGGGTTTAATAAAAGAATTGGCAAATCCTGTTAGAGCCGAACAAGGGATTAGGATGACAGATGACAATGGGTTCCTCTTAGTCCAAAATCTATGGCCCAGAAACTTAACAATTACTTTATTACTCTACCAGATATTACTATTCTGGATGGTAACAATAATATTACTAAAAATAATGCGGCAACTGAATCCAGTCAACCAAAATTCTATTTTAGAAAAATAGAGCCGAAAGAAGTTGCCAATGCACGAAATAAACTTAACCCCTGAAAGTTCCATGGTTTAGACGGAATCGAAATAAAGTTTCTAAAAGATGCTCAAGAAATAACTCTGGTAATAACAAAAATGTTCAAGCAAAGCTTAACTGAAAGACAATTCCCTGATTCATGGAAGTTAACAGAAATTATTCCTGTTTTTAAAGGTGGTAATTTAAACGAGCCTTCAAATTACAAGCCAATCGCCAGCCCAGTAGCGTTGAGGGTTGAGGCACTGGACGCCACACCTTGCGCCATGCTGACAACCCAGGTTCAGAAGCAAGCTCAGGCCGTAGGGGTCGGTGGGGAGGAGAGGATTGAGCATCCGTAGGACTGCTCTCCTCTCCTGGGGAGGGTACAGGGATTATCCCGCGTAAGTAGCAGCACCCAGTGGGGACTGGGTGCACCACAAGATGCAGGGACCTTGCTGGGGAAGACACTGGGCGGTTGCCCTCTAGAGGTGTGCAGGAGTGCACACATCTAGAGGGCTGGGTGGCATTGCATGACCCACATCTGGGGGAAAGTAAAAGACAAAACCCTTCCTCTGGTAGGCGAAGGCGGGTCCCGTGGCAACAGCCCCACATCCACCATCAGGCGTCAGGATACTCAATTCTGGATCCCTCCCCCGTGTCAAGTAGCCCATCCAATTCTATAGAAAGGGCGCCAGTAGGAGATGGCGGGCCTTCCTTGGAGGACGCAGACCCAGGGGTTCAGGCCAGCTGCACAAGAAATGAGGGGTGGGCCCCACCTGAGTAATGAGTGGACCCTGCTTCAGGCAGGACGGGCAGAGCCAGAGACCGAGTGACCATGCCAGAGAGAGGCCAGAGGTAGGGAGTGTGAAAAAGAGAGTTCAAAAAAAAAAAATGTACAAGCCAATCATGCTCTTCTCCATTCTCTCAAAATTGATGGAGCATTTAGTTTATAACCACCTATACGAATATTTGGAGAAATATTCAAAGTTAACATCTTTCAAAATGGCTTTAGATCTGGGCAATAGCTGGGCACTGAACTTGTGGACTTCCTGGACAAGGTAGCAACTGCCATGGATGGCGGGGAGTATGCAGGTGTGGTGTTTGTCGATTTGTCCAAAGCCTTTGATTTAGTGGATCACTCCATCTTATTTGAGAGACTGGAGGGGGTCGGATTGGCATCTGGCCCAATAAAATGGTTTAAATCCTATTTAGGGCAACGTACCCAACAGGTGGAAGTTGCAGGTCAGCTATCAAGCTTAGATCATTTGACTAGAGGACTGCCCCAGGGATCAATCCTGGGGCCACTATTATTTCTGATATATGTAAGCGACCTGCCAAATCACATACAAAGCACCCAAATAAAGCTTCACGAGATAACATGGTGCTATTTGCATCAGCAAAATTCAAGCTATGATGTCAGCAAGGCTCTAGGCTGATTTTGACATACTCCAAGACTGGCTCTGTAAATCAAAACTAGTATTAAGTGAAAAAAGACACAAGTCATTTGCTTTCAAAACAAATGAAATAAAAGGAAAGAAATGGCTCAGTTAGAGATCTTTACTAGAGATGGACAGCCACTAACAAACACAAATCATTACAAATATTTAGGTGTTACAATAGACAACCTATTGACATTTGAAGAACATACAAATCATATAACACAAAAAGTCAATATGAGAATAGGTGTGTTAAGAAGATCAGCATCTATCGTGCCTATCAAAATTTGGAAAATAATAGCAACTCAACTAATCCTTCCAGTCTTGGGAGTATGGAAACATAGTCTATAGCTCTGCCGGAGTTAAAGTTAGATAAGCTAGACATAACCTACAATCGTCTGGCTAGATACCTTTTGAGTTGTCCATTTCAAACAACTCTGTGTTATGTACAAAAATTAGAATGGGATAGTCTGGCAGTATGTTTAAAAAGCAATATTCTGTTTTAATATTTAAAGTCAGGAGGGCTTAACTAAGGAAATCTAAGAATATCCGAGGTGAACAAAGAGCAAAGATACCAGCTCAGAGATGTGGTTCATTGAGGCTTAAACATTCCTAAAATAGAACAAGGTTTGGTCGGATGACATTCCAGTATACAGCTGCAGTTCTGTGAAACCAAATACCTCCTTCAATAAGCAATCAACACACGCTATCTACTTTTAAATCAGCAACTGATGTATTTTACTGTTAAGAGTGTGATTGCTTCTAATTGTATTTAATGTCTTTAATGTATTGTATCCTGTTGATAGTTGTTATATTGTCACCAAATGTATGTATGCTATGTGTACTATGTATTGTTTTGTACCTATATACACAGGACAACTCTGTGAATAGGCCCATGGACCTAAAGTTCTATCCTGTTAAAAAATAAAATTTTAACAACAACAACAGCTGCTTCATCACATTAAAAAATGTGGGGTTCTCAGAAGCAGACCTAGGAGTATGCTTTATTGAATCCTCACTAACAGAGGATGCTGTGGATCTATCTGAGACCAGGATTTCTTCCTCCTCTTCCTCCTCCTCATCATCATCTGGAAGAACAGAAACCGCAAGGCCCATCCAGTCTGCCCATTTCTTTTTCTGTCTTATGAATGTGCCATAGGCCTTTACTCTGTCAATGGCCTATCTATTCATACTCATCTGTATTGCTCCCTTATGCCTATCCCATGCCTGTTTGAAGCTCTGCACTAGTATTCATATCCACCACTTCCTGAGGTAGGCTGTTTCACACATCCACCACCCTTTCTGTGAAAAAGAACTTCTTCACTTTACCCCTTAATTGGCCCCCCCTCTAATCTCATGCTGTGTCCTCTTGTCCTGCTATTTTTCTTATATTGAAACATATTAGACTCTCTCATCTTGTTAATGCCCTTAAGCTGTTTGAATGTTTCGACTGTATCACTCTCTCCCTCCTTTGCTCTAGGGTATACATATTGAGCTCTGTTAATCTGTCCTCATATGTTTTTTGATGCAGTCCCTTCACCATTTTGGTTGCCCTTCTCTGGACTGCCTCCATTTTGTTAATGTCCTTGTGCAGGTGTGGCCTCCAGTACTGCATGCAGTACTCAGATGGTGCCTAACCAGTGTCTTGTAAAGAGGGATTACTACTTCTCTCACGACTTATGATACCCCTACTAATACACCCGAACATCCCTCTAGCCTAACCTACCACTTTAGTGGTCTGCTTGAGATGATTTCAGGTCATCTGTAATGTGATTCCCAAGTCTCTTTCTTCCCTTGTGACTGCCAGCAACTCCCTCCCAGCCTATAGGTGGCTTCAGAATTTTTCTTCCCTATGTGCATGATCTTGCACTTCTTTGTGTTAAACCCCAGTTGCCACTCTTCCAACCACTCTGCCAGTTTATCCAGATCTCTTCTCATTCTGCCCACCCCATCTGGATCATCTACTCTGTTGCAGATCTTGGTGTCATCTGCAAACAGACAAACCTTACCTTCCAGTCCATCTGCAATGTCAATGAAGATGATGAAGAGGACCGGCCCCAGGACTGATCCCTGAGGTACCCCACTTGTGACCTGCATCTCTTCTGACTGTATACCGTTTACCGCCACTCTCTGTTTTCTGCCCGCCAACCAGTTTGCCACCCAGTTGACCAATGTCTGACCCACCCCGAGCCTACCCAGCTTATTAATCAATCTTCTGTGTGGAACAGTATTGAAAGCTTTGCTGAAGTCAAGGTAGGTGACATCAACTGCACCCCCTTGGTCCACCACTCTGGTTACCCAGTCAAAGAAATCTATGAGATTAGTTTGACAGGAGCGTCCTGTTGTAAACCCATGCTGTCTTAGATCCTGTGCTCCTAGTGATTCCAGGTGTTGCACAATCTTTTCCTTAAGGAGTGCTTCCATAATCTTGTCCACTACTGAGGTAAGACTAACTGGTCTATAGTTCCCTGCCTCCTTCCTGCTACCACTCTTGTGGAGCGGGATCACATGAGCCCTTTTCCAGTCTTCGGGGACCTCTCCTATGCTCATAGACTCCTCCTCGATGTTGACCTCTTCTAGATCTGGGTCCGGCATCAGGTGCACTGACAACAGTCTGAGGGGAGCTTCCTGCAGCCAACAAGTTAGTGTCAACAGCGAAGCTGCTGTTGATGGCATCGGCGAGGAGAAGCTAAGTCGCCCAGCTGCTGCACAATCACAGAAGTGAATTTTGTCAAGATTTCATTCAAGCTCACGGTGTTGTCTGATTGGGGGTTGATGGCACAGGTGTTGACGACCCACTGGCTGGATCCTGAGAATTCGAAGAGCCTGTAGCCCTGGAGGGAGAAAGGGCAGGCAGGCCTCGATGGGAGTGTCATTGTTGATGAGCCCATCATCGACGAAGGAAGTGCTGATGACCCGGAGGTTGCTGGCTGGCCGTCCTGAGAATCAGGCAGAGATGCTGTCGGTATGGGTCTGGTGGGCACAGAGACCTGCACAGCAGTTTTGTGTGTCGGTGCAACCACAGCAGGCTAGGATCCCCCAGGAGAAGAGGCCATCAGGGAACGAGATCGACTCTGGGGAAAGTGGTCGTGATCTCAGTCTGTTTTAAGACTTTCCCTGAGGATTCATCTCGGGCCTTGGAGGCCTGGGAGCTCAATGACCCATCAACAACTGAGAGACTGGGCCCCTGCAGGACCCCTGCTCATAACCGGCTCCATATTGATTCATCAGGAAATTTTTTAGAGCCTTTCTGCATCACCTGAGGGTTGTTTAGTTACACTTCTGTCAGAAACTTTGTGGTCAGGCCCAAGACAGCAAACACAGAGAGAATACTCATCTGTAGAAGCAATCTTCTTTCCATAGTGACAGCGACAGAAGAAAGAAGTCAAAGGATTAACTCTCAACATAAACAATTTGGAGGAATCGCTTTAAGAAAAGAGATTCTGAAAAAAGCTAAAGAAAAAGCCATAGGCAAAAAAAGGCGCGAATATAGGGTTGGTGATGTCGGCGGACGTCGATGGCATGGGCGGCCCTAGTTGTACTGCTGGAAATTTGTGTGTGGATCCTGCTTCACTGATGGTGAAGTTCCTACAGTGTGATCTGACAACTGAGATGACCCTGACAAAGATCGTGGAAGAACACGTTCCGAAGATCGAGAGAGCAGAGCCACATGTTCTGCTCCATGGATGGAACAATCTGAGATAGAGTGACCATCCTGAAGGTGCACGACCAAAGAGATCTGTTCAGGTCGTGTGGATCTAAGATACAGCACCAGCCCCACATCCACTTTGTGACCAGGAAGTACCTGGAGACAAACCCTGGGCTTACTGTAGGGTCCAGGACTTGAGCCACTATGTCCTTCTGGAGGAGCTGGGCAATGTCCTCCCGAAGGGCCAAGAGCATGTCTGCAGACACCATGTCCTCCTGTAGAGAGTGGGCTCAGCAAGGCAGGTAAGCCTTGAACTCTAGAGGCAGACCCTGACCGACCACATCAAGGACCCACCTGTCCGTGGTGACAGCGGACCAGGCAGAAAGGAAGTGGTGGAGCAGGACCCCCGTGGGAGGACCCAGGAGAGAAAGGACGGGCATGGGGGAGGCGCCCCTCCATCCCGTCACTGGGCAGGCATAGAGGAGGAGGGGGGGACCAGCTGAGGAACCAGCGAGACCTCGACCGCCTGGTTTGCAGTCGACCAAAGAACTGACTTTGGTTGGCCAAGCCTGAGCCTGCTGCCCAGCTGGGAGCTGGGATGGCTTGGCTGCAGTGGCAGAGATGGGCCAAAAGGGCTTCTTCCTCTGAAGCTTGGAGCATTTGGGATCCCTCTGGACAGAGGTGACAGAGTCCAGGGTGGCACTGGACTTCTCAATGCGAGTGAGGTGTCCATCCACCCATCCACAGATGGCCGAGCAGGTCAGTGCCCAAGAAGGGGACATCTGCCAGCTTATGCTGGGTATCTGTCGTAAAGGTAGAAATCCACAGCCAGGCCCTGTGATGCATGGCCACTGCAGCAGCCATGGACCAGGCACTGGAATCGCTGATGTTCATGGCTGTCTGAAGCTGCTGTTTCACCACTGCTTGGACCTGGTCCCAGACTTGCTTGACTGTGGCCTGTACGTCATCCGGGAGCTGAGGAAGCACCTCATTGAGAGTGCTTAGAAGTGCATGAGCAAAATGAGCCATCAAAAGGGCCAAACTCACCTGCTGAAGGACGAGCAAAGAGGCCGCACAGACCTTTTTGGGCATGTGATCCAATTTCTTGGATTCCTTGTCAGGAGACTTGTCCACATCCCCGATGTTGCCGGTATACCGAAAAACCGAGTCAGCCACTAGACCCTTGGTTGAGGGGTGCTCAGTGAAACCTGACAGCATGTAAACCATGTCCCGGCTGGTCTAAAAAAATGCTGCTGGTATCTCCAGTAACAAACCAAGCACTATGACAAGTACAATTTTAATTTTTCAAACTGAGCTGAAATCCTGGGCATGCGCTCAAAAGGCATGAACAAAGATCCCGTGCATACGCAAGTGTGTGCCATTGGTGCGTATGCACGAGATTTCAGCTCGGTTTTAAAAATGAAAATTGTACTCTTCATAGTTCTTGGTTTGCTGTTGGAGATGCCAGCAGCATTTTTTAAGCCAGGACAAGATTAACATGCTGTTTCTGGAGGTATGTGAAAAAAAAAAATTTGCACTCGGGACAGCGCTGTGGCAAACCTGGCATTCCCACCTGGATGTGCTTCTGGGACACGTGTGAATTATGATTGGGCCAAAGAAAACACTATTTTGCACAAAATCACAGCTAAAGGTAAAAGGCTTAGATTTTATACATGTAGGGCATTTTGCAGTACTTGCATGATAGGTGTGTACAAGGAGGCACACTTTTCAAATCTGGCATAAAATGAAGGCAAGCGGACAATGCCCCTTTAAAAATCTGTGGCTAATTTCAGAGGAACTAACTGGCGCTTACCAAGAACCTGCGGTAGCCAAAGAGGAGGGTTTTACTGATGAGATATTGGGGGGAATCTTTGAATTCTTTTGAAGTGGTAGCATGAGTAATTTAGAAGAGGAGGAGATAAGGGACTGTATAGTAAGGGAGCCTCTGAGGGCAGCGACCATTGCGCGATGCAATTTACAATTAATGTAAAAAGAAACATACAAACAAGAACAACTAACGTGAGATGTTTTGGTAAGGCTAATTAGAAGACTATTATCAAACATTTGAGGAAATGGAACTGGAAAAAGGAATTTTCTGTATAAGATGTTGAGAAAAGTGGATAATTTTTAAAGCCAAACTGAATACTTGTATAAATGCTTTCATTTCACTTTAAAAATATATATATATAATAGTAGTGGAAGAGTTCCTAATTGGTTTACAAGAAAGATAAAAAGGCTAGTAAGAAATAAAGGGCCTATAAGATGGTAAAAATAAAGGAATGCAAAATGTATGGACTTTACAAAACAAAGTAAAGGAATGTAAAAAGCAAAATAAAGTGGCAAAGAAAGCTTTGGAGCATAATCTAGCAGCAACTACAAAAGGATAATAGAAAAGCTTGTTATAGCTATGTGAATAGACTTAGAAAGACAAAGAACCAGAGTGGTCCAATATGTGGATAATGAAATTATTACAGACTGTGCTAAAATGGTCAAACTCTTTACTGACTCTTTCAAAGCATATACCAGAATAGGGAGGTAATCAATTTAGCTGATGGGAATCAACAAGGAAAATAACATCAACGCTTCTGTTTCAAATATGAAAAGCAGATTGAAACAGCTAGATCCCAACAAATCTCCTGGACCCGATGGGTTCCACCCTAAATTACTTAAACAGCTGAAATGATAGCTGAACCATTGGCGGTAATTTTCCAGAAATCCGTAGAGGAGGCAAAAGCTGTTAATGATTGAAGACAGGCATATATTACCCCAATTTTTAAAAAAAGTAAACATGAATGATTAAAAAAAATTATAGGCCTGTGAGTTTGACATCCTCCACTGGCAAAAGTTCTGAAGGGAATAGTTAAGGATCAAATAGAATTTCATTTGAACGCTGATGGTAAAAGGGATCCGTCACAACATGGATTCACAAAAGATAGACGTTGTCTAAGAAACCTACTATTCTTCTTTGAATGAACCTGTCAGTACAGCTCTTGACAATAATTTACCAGTGGATATTTTATACCTAGATTTTTCTAAGGCCTTCAATACGGTATTCCATAGGACACGGATAAGATCAAAGGCGGAAATAGGGCTAAATATTGTAAAACATTAGTGAGTAGGCTATTCTCCTGGTTAAGTGACAGAAAACGAGTGTGTATAAAAGTACATAAGTCTAAATGGGTGGAGGTGACTAGTGCTGTTCCCCAGGGTTCAGTGCTGGGACCAGTACTGTTTAATATTTTTGTGTCCGAAATGAAATGCGACAATGAGGCTTGGCAATGTAAGTTTGCGGATGACGACAAAATGGGATCTATAATGAACAGCGATGATATAAGGATTTTTCAAGGCAAAATTAATAATATAGCAGAGTGGGATAAACAGAAAAAAATAACATTTAACATTGAAAAGTGTACAGTAATTCATTTTGGTGCCAGGAACAAAAAAGCAAGCTACTTTCTATAGGGGAATGATATAATATCCACTAAAACAGAGACATACTTCGGGGTACTAGTTTCAAATAAATTTACATTTAAAACACAATACAATAACATAATCAATAAGGTAAACAAAATACTTGGTTTTATCAGTAGAAGTATTAGGAGTAGGGCTAGAGAGGTACTGATACCTTTATACACTTCGTTGGCGAGGCCACACATTGATTATATTGTGTACAGTTTGGGGCACCATATAAGAAGGGGGACATGAGGTTGGAGGGGGTGCAGAGGTGGGCCACAAGATTGGTTGCTGATATAAAGCATCTGCCAAAAGAGGAGTGGCTGCAGGAATTGAGGCTGTATTTTCTGGAGTACAGAAGAATGAGGGGAGACCTTTGCTTTGTATACAGGGCACACAATAACAGGAATTTGTGGGAATGCATAGGATTGGAACCAAAGGAACAATATAGAGAGACGAGAAGTAATGATTTATCTTTAAAAGGAGAGCATTATTAAAAAAAAAATACCAGAGAAACTTGGATCAATCAGAGAGTGGTCTCTGGAATAGTCTCCCACATGAGATAGTGCACAGTACAGATATGAAACAATTTAAGGAATCCTTGGATGCATTTTAATTAGCCGGGGAACAGTTGGATATGTTTAATAAACTGAGTCACTATGGCTAATGCTATTGGACTTGTATAAAGCCTACAATGATCCCATGATGATGATGATGGTGAGCAGTACTGTGTGGTTGGCGAATGGCTGGAAAAGTTACTGGGACAATTTGTGTTATAAAAATTTTTTTTTAATGTCTGTGGGAATTTAAACTGTGCTGGCAAGAACCTGTGGTGGCCAAGGAGGAGGTTTTACTGACAGAGGTGGTGAAGGACTGACCGTCATGTTTGGAGTAGCTAGAAAAGAAACCGAAAAAGTAGTGCTGGCTGGGGGTTTGGCTGACAGTGAGTTCTAAAATGTATCACACGATGTGAAAGTAAATGGATTTATACAATGGCAGAAACACGCATACATTATAGGGACATCCTGAGACAGCATTTCTCCCAAGCTGCCCTGGACACTGACTTCTTAGGCAACCAGATGTCACTGGAGACTGCTGCACAGCTTGCCATGTTTGACTATTTGAGGCCCATTGAGCAGGGGTTCCTAGGATCTTCGCTTGTAGTAACCTAGCTGGGTTGCTGTAGGACTGATTAGCCCCTAGCTGCATTAGTTAAACAAAACATACAGTTTAAGACTAAACTCAAATCTCTGTGTAGATTATGGGGCACCAACCTCCCCATGTAAGACATATTGCTTTGGAGTGACAAAGTAAATGATTCCCCCCATCCGGCGGACTGGTGAAAGGTCAGAATAAAGTAAAAAAAAGATTTTTACCTGAGGAATAAAGCCCTGTGCCCTCTTGCATCTTTATCACCGCAGGATTTTGGCCTTTTATAGATGAAAGGGTCCACATTTAAGTCTGTATCAGGGGAAACTGAGCCATATTCACTGCTACTGCTCGTGTCCTCCACCACCACAGGAACTGGAAGAGAAATACTGCGGAGGTATTCTGCTTGTGAGAAATCAAGGAACACGGTTATGTATCTCGAGTGTCAGAGTACCAATAAACCAGAAATGTTAGTTAAAATTGCTAAAAAATGACAATAATGCCAAGTAGTGTTTATTAGATCTTGCATATTTGCTACCACACACGTATGGGACCTGTTGCAGATTACTCTAATAGCACCGTCTGTTCCATACTAGAATGCATTCACTTGATTCCTTTTAATCCCACCTCACATTTCCTTAACATGCTTTACTAAAATGAATCCGTATAAGTTTGCATTTTGAAAGACATATTCCTAAACTTGACAAATATATGAATGTGTTTCAGGCACTGCTTTAAGGTGTTTGGTTTAGGTTACAACCAGAAAACCTTCCTTGCTTGCAGCTTGACTGATCTCATTGCTCCTTGCCTGAATTTGCTCCCCCCCCCCCCAAAATTACATAGGACTTTGACAACACAGGTTTCCCAGGGACCATACCTTTGTCTGCTGTAGCTTGCCCATTCACTGTTGTGTCAGCAGTTTCTTGCTACTCAACAGACTGCAGCTCCAGCACACAACACACATGAACTACACCAGTGAATTACAGGACCCCCAAATACTGGAACCAAATACCGTATTTAAACAGGAAACTGAAGTCTAATCAGCAAAACAGCACATCTTTAAAATCCAGTAGTACAGACATAGGGGCAATAAATGCATACCATGGATCAGCTGTTTTTTCTCCTCACAATAGCAAAATAGTCCAGCAGTCTTGCTCATACTGTATGTCTGTTACAGTGCACAAACTGCTAATTAGTCTGAGTGCACTACAGTTAAAACTGTGGTAATATAATGCTGTATGTATGTGAGCTTTCTGCTTAGAAACACAGAAGTTGTCAGCAGGAAAAGGCCCTGTGGACCATCCAGTCTGCCCAGGCCGACCTATCTAATTTAAAGTGATTTAACAAGATATTATTGTGACTTACACGCTGTGGAAGCCTGTAGTGGTGAAAGCCCTTCAAGGGCAATTCCACATTTGTTTTCACACTCTGTATGGAAGTAGAAGGGATCGTAATTTGGCTCCGGCACGTTAGCCTGCCGATCCCTACACTTCAATTATCAGATCTGCCCCGTGTTCAGGCATATAATGACATGTGCCCAGGGGGGAGCATAGAGGCGTGCCCAATTAGAGTCAATAGGGTCACTTTTATTTCCGTTTTTTTTACATAATGATGCACTCAACCAAGACTAAGTCTTAGTCAAGTAGTCAGGTGGTGCCCTTCATTAATCTCAAATTGGCCATTCTTATGTAAAAAAAAAAAAAAGACTTAAGTGACCCCATTAACTTTAATGAAGGCACGTCCACCCTCTTCCTAGGCATGTTATTCACGTACCTGAGCGCAAGGCGGATCTGAGCAATCAGGACTTGAAGGGATCGGCAGGCTACCATGTCGGAGTCAAAGTATGATCCCTTCTACTTCCATACAGAGGGTGAAAAAAAAAAAGTGAAATTGCCCTTGAAAGACTTTTACTGCTATAGGCTTCCACACCTTGTAGGTGTTACCTGACTGAAAGAAAGCTATTACATCCCTTTAATATTGATTGTGAGGGCCCTAGTGCCCCTTCACTCCTCCACACCCATCTCCCCTTTTTGCCATTGTCTATACCAGTTCCATGTGCCTACCCCACCAAGGTGTGAACACCCTGACTTATTTCAAAGACTAACTCCTTTGGTAGTCTAATAAACCTGCCTACCACCCTCTCTGTGAAGAAATGTTTTCTGACAACCATCTTACATTTCCCACCCGCCAGCTTCAATAGGCTACCCTGGTACTTGTGTTCTCACTCAGCCTGAACTCTCTACCTACTTTGTTTATCCTGTGGAGGTAGCTATGTATCTCAGTCATGACCCCTTCTCTCTTCCTGAATACATATTGAGATAATTTAACCTCTCCATGCAAATGTTTTTCCTGTTGACCCCGGGTCATTTTGGTTACCCTCCTCTGTAATGCTTCCAACCTGTCCTTGCCTATCTTCTAGTGCGGGTCTCAGAACTGCAAACAGCACTCCAGCTGAGGATGAACCAGGGACCTGCACAGTGACAGAATAACCTCACTCCACTGGCTACTGATCCTCCTTCCCATACATCCCAGAATCCTTGTCGCCCTCCCCACAGCCCTGTTGCATCTGTGCTAATGTTTTTAAATGGTCTGATATTATTAGCCCAGGTCCCTAGTCTCAGTCGTACTGTTACCCCCCCCATTTCATATTCTATTTTCCTTTTGTTTTACCCCATGTGCATTACCTTGCACTTCCTAGCACTGAATTTCAACTGACAGACCTTTGACCACTTCTCCAGCTTTCCCAGGTCTTCCCTTATACTTCTTACCCCCTTCCTCACGATCTAGTCTTCTGCAAACCCTATTACCCATCCACAAAGAGGCAGACCTTCGCCAGGATCCCTACTCCAGCATCACAGATCCTTATATACGTTATTGGGTTTTGCACAATCTGTGTGCTTTCTTAATCAAGCATGACTGCACTGTTTTTGAAACAATTTGCCGCATGTTGATGATGTCTCAGTACCCTGCCCTTACTGCATGTGAAAACTGTTGTACTGACAATAATATTCAGGCTCATGCCCCAGATGTGGAGTCCCCAACTGGCCCTCTTCATCTTTGAGAAGGCTGAGAACTTGGGGTTGAACTCAAAGCATTTCACTGGAATCATAGGGGCTGTCATGTGCCACTTCAGCAGAATCAAAGGGTTGAAAAGCTCCTCTACCTACCAAACGTTACACTCATAAATGCTAAGAATCCCTTGTTTTAGGGGTTCCTAGGGGACAGTGGACATCACAGGGGTTGCACAGCAATCATAAGGATCTCAAAAGCAACCACTGGCTACTACAAAATGATGCACCTGGTCAGTGGGTCTCTGCTTCCTGGTGGCCCAGGGTAGCAGAACAGCAGACCCAGATGAGTGGGGATGGGACGTCGGCAGGACTCTTGTATGTGCACTAAGTGTCGCCATGCTAACATTCCCTATGGGGGAAAAACAATTCCCAACCATGAATGAGGGGACTTGTGTCTATCCCTGATCTATACGCCCTGACTTTGCTATATATGTTCCTGCTGGTGTCTTTTATCTGTGTTATCTCCCCTCCCAGATTGATGTTTAGGATTAAGAAATAAAGGCACTCACCGTTTGAGCCTGTGGAGAGAGCTGAGGAAGAAAAGAGAAAAAGTGTTTCGGTAAAAAGTTGATGTAAACCTTGTGTCCATAACCAAGATACACATTTCGGCTCAATGTATTGCCTTATTAGTTTATGGGTCCATTTGGAGGGCCTCTTGTGAATATGAGTAGCACCTCATGCATTCTTAGGACCAGAGGTCTGGGAACCAGAGCAGTTCTGTGGTCCTAAGGATGCAAGAGGCGTCACATATCCATGAGGCCCTCCAACTGACCCATGAAATTATTATATATCTCTAACTATACTAAATTAAAAAAAATCCTTTTTTTAAAATTTAATACAGTTAAGGGCATGAGCGGTCAAGCAAGAAGCCTGTTGCAGTGGCTCAGTGTGTGAGGTACTCTTACAATAATAAGACGGCCTTACGTGCAACTGCAAAGAGGGTTGTGATTGGTCAGGGATGCTCCAGTAATCTATAATTAAAAGTTTAAAGGTGCAGTGAGAGAAGTCTCTTGTGGTAGAAGAGTATCACCTCATGCAGTCTGGGCAAGAGGGCAGCAATGAAAACTCAGCAATGCTGAAATAATGGCCTTAAGTGCATTTAAAACACTTTCAACCATTTTACTTATTTATTTAAAAGAGATTTACTAGGACAAACATACTGAGTCACAAAGCTCATTTCCAGATGTGTTGTTGTGGGGGAGGGGGGATATGTACATAATAACAATAGAAATAGCAGTAATATAATAAAATAAGGCACGATAATGTACAATACACAGTATCGTATAGGCACTATTAATAATAATACAATTTGATTACATCAGGAGTGTGAAGTACCAGCACACTCAGGCTGTAACAACAGAAAAGGACAGGGTAGGAAGTGGTCATTAAAACAGGTAGCGGCCTCAGGAGGAGCAACTGGAGCAGTGAATGAGAGAGAGAGAGAGAGAGGAGTGAGGGGTATAGAGAGGAAGAAAGGTGAGGAAGTCAGGTGCAGGAGAGAAGAGCAGGAGGAAAGGGATTAGGGTTGAGGAGTAGCAAGTACAGATAAGATAAATGGAAGGGAAGGGAAGTAGAGAAGGTAGCGGGGGAGGTGGACACGGATGAGAAGGAAGAGTGGGAATGGGGTTGGGAATTGGGTTGGGATAGTAGTGGAGGAGAATGGGTGAGGGATGAAGGGGGGAGATAGGGAGGGAGGGAGGTATTTACAAATGTTATAAGTGTAATAATCCTCTCCAGGTGTGTGCCAATGCTGTAAAAGCATCACTTCCTGGGTGGCTGAAGGCCTTCCATAACAGACCCAGGTCATTCGGTTATTACAATACTGCCGCACACCCAACAGTGAATTATTCCTTACTCAAGCACTCACATCAGGAACAGCAGAAAAAATGGTTTGACAAATTATTTGCCTGTGTGGGCCAATTACAACTGACGATAACTCATCAGGGGACAAAGGCTTAGTATATTAAATATTCTATGATTTTTAGTTTTTCCAACATCAATAGATTTGTGTTTCCTCCCTTGGAAAATAGTTGTACAAACTTTGCACTGGTGTAAAAACTAAGTACTTCGGGACTGCTGTGTCTTTTATAGGGCTCACTTTACAGCAGTGTTATCTCTGTTGAATGCCTTCCATTGAACTATATTCTACTGGAATCATTTTTGCCTCTTGAAGCATTTTCCCCCATGGACAGATGCTGAACTTTTTGCGATTGCTCAACATTGACCCAAACTGATTCTGCTATTTGTCCTGCTATGAAACTTAACTCCCTGAATTATCACAGTACCTGTCAATTTGGGCTGTGTCTTCTTCTTCTTGCTTGTAACCCTTAAGAATTCGTCTGTGAGCAGCTCACTGGCAGTGGCACGCTTGTCAGGGCCAGGCTCAAAACAACGCATAATGAAGGCCTTGGCCTCTAATGACATGGACTCTGGGATTTCTGGGTGGATTTTAAACATTCCCACCTGTAGGAGGCAGAAGAAAAGGTTTAGTTAAGAGTGATGTAACAGGTAGTTATGCAAGAAAAAAATATGGAGCGAGACCCATGGCAAACTGCTAGATACTAATTGCACTTCCCAAGTCCACAAAAGGTTTCCCTTTGTTCATTTACTGCACTATTTCCCCCCCCAATAAAAAAAGTGGTCTATTAGGAGTTGTAATCCTTTGCTACAGAAACACAGCCAATCAGAATGCAATTAGAGATGGATGCAAATCTTTTATGTTTTTTTAACAGAAGACAACTTTTGGACTTGAAGAGCCCCATTTGACAGAATTGTCCTGTTGAGACACAGAAATTTGAATAGAAGGACACAGTGGTGCGTCTACTGTGTACCAAGGTCTTAGGGAACCAGGGAAGTTGTTTGTGAACATTTGGAGGTTGTGAATACAATCTGCTTATAGATACTTCTTCTACTGAGTGCATGGATTGGACAGGGAGTCTTTTGCCCAAAAAACAGGAGAAATGACCAACCCTGTAGAGACTTTTTTGCAGGGATTTGACTTTGGAACTGGTTTAGATCTGAGGGGGTCATAGTTACATTACATTTTTAACACGTGCTCACAAAGCAGTTTTCTGTACAGAGGTTTTCTTATCCTTACATAATGTCCCACAAAGGTACCTTGGTGATAGCAACAATTGCCTTTTGCCATGTAACATGTTTATTTCAGTGACTGCATTCAGTGGTTAATTGGTGAAATAAGCTCCTAATTTTAAAACTGCATAATGGCAGTGTATGGTGCCGAGCAAGAAGGGAAGTGCCACATCAACATGCTGCCATTTTTGGCTCACACTTCTTTGCAGCTAGGATCTGAGGCAGCTTGGACAGTTGAAGCAGCATGTAGCACTGAACAGATTTAGCCCTGCACTCCTTCCACTCGATATACTTCATCCCCTGTATCAATCTGCCTAAGCAGCATATGGTACGAGCTACATTTACATGTTGCTGAAAGACAACTCTGCCCAGTGGCTCATATGTGTAAAACATTATACAAGTTGTAAATTTTGATGTTTAAATAGTACATTGGAGGGATCCCTCCAAAGAGGGGCTTTCGCCACAAGGCATGACAGAGGACGCCACCGTCGGGGTAGCGAGGGGGCTTCTCTGCCCAGCATTCACCCCCCCCCAACTGATCTGTGCCAGGACCCAGGAACAAGCTCCGTTGGGAGCCAGGACTTACACCCACCTCCAGCTCACTCTAAGCCAATCCATCATTGGCGGCCAGGTCAGTTTTGCTATACACCAACTGGGCGGACAGCAGGGACTCCACAGATTTCCAGACATTCTTGCCATGCGGCATACCAGACGATGACACCTCTGGGGTTGTGAGGGTTTTTTTTTTGTCCAGCCTTCAACCCCTCCCCCCTATTGATCACCACCAGGACCCAGGAATAAGCTCTGTTGAGAGCCAGGATTTGCATCCACTCCCCCTACTCACTCCAAGCCAATCCGTGAGCAGAAAAGGTGGGTACATTTTGCTACATACCACCTGGCTTACAGTAGGGAATTAAGACTCAGCCACCTCGCCACACAGCACGGCCAGAGGATGCCATGGCATGGCTGCCAAGTAGGGAGCTTTTGTCCAACCTTCACCCCGCATCACCACCAATCACCGCTTAGGACCCAGGAACAAGCTCCACTGGGAGCCAGGACTTGCACCCCCCCCAACTCACTCTAGGCCAATCTGTGGCCTACCCGTTGTATTTCAGGGTGCCTGCTCAAGTGGCCAGTCTGTCCCTCATCAAAGAGACTGCCTGGAGTCAGCACTGGTCAGCTGGCCATGCTGTCCAATTTAAGACTCCTCCAGCAGTTTTTGCTTGCACCACTACTATTGCCCCACTCCACTGTTACCTACTTGGCTCATGCTTGCCTGCCTGCTTTGTGTTAGGTTATACCAGCTGTTTTAAGTAGGATTTGTCTGTGCTCCAATTGGTACAGCCCTTACTGCAACTTGTATTTGCCGTTTACACCTAGGCTTATTTGTGCTCAGCCTTTGACAAGGGTATACTGGTACCCTGGGCCAGTTCAGACCATATGGTGTTATGGTCACTGGATCCCAGTGGTTCCCCAACCTGGATGCCACCTGCCCTGACATGCTGCACCCATAGACAGTCCAGCAACGTATCTAGCAGGGCCTGACTTCTGATGCCCTAGCTGCTGGAATGCTCCAGTCTATGTCTGGTAGACTGAGATCCCCAACCACCACTACCTCCCCCCCTTGTGTCCTTTTCTGAATTTCTGCCCCTATTTCCCCACCACCTTCGTCCCCCTGTCCTGGAGGTCTTTAGACTACTGTCATGCACAGCTTCTTACCCAATGTGGTTAAGGACTGCACCACAGTAATTCTATCTCCCTACTTCCCTCCTCTATGCCTTCCTTGCCATAAAGGGCTAACCCACCTCCTTTTACCTTACCCATTTCTCCCCTACACATGGTGTGCCGTGTGTGACAGGGTTGAATAAGACCCTGTCCCATTTGTTATGCAGAAGAAGTTAAAAGCAATGATGTTCTATCTTCTTCTTTTCTGTCTCATCTGTCTGATTGTGCAATCAAATCTTCTTGTGAGACCTAGGAACTGATCACTCTGACAGTCTCACAATTCTCCCCTCCTGCTATCCCCCTGCCTTCACTTGTTGTTTATCTTTTCTCCCCCTTGCTGATCTGTAGTTGTAAAAATATATGTGGATCTTTATGTGAAACTGGGTTCTCTGGTTTGAAAGTGTATATAGTTATATTGTTGAAATGATTGCAAAAAGCTATTTGGAACTCTGGGAGTTAATCTTGAGATTCAGTCTAAACTTCACAAGCTCATTTGCAGAGTAGTCAACAGGAGATCAGTTCTGGGACACCATATTCTATTTTGTTGCACCTGCAAGAAAGAAACTGACAAAGTTTTGGAACACTGTGTGAAAACAGGACATACATCTTAATGAGCTCAGGATGCAGAAGCTAATAGCCAGAAAAAGACATTATATATAAAGAGAACAATCTTTTGTTTGGGAGGGAGAGACTTAAATTTAGAATTAGATACACCCTCAGATGAAGGACTTTGTTTTGTCTGAACTGTCTGTATAAAAGCTATCCTGCACAATTTTATTATTTTGTTTTGTTTGTTTTACTGTTATTGATGATAAAATGTCACTTGCAAATATTATAACTGCTCTTGGTTTTCCTATGCTTCCTGACCTGTGATTCAATGACACCCTGGTTCTGCCAAGTCTAAGTAATTTTTCCTGGTGGCTCATGTTTCTGTGATGGCCACAATGTTTTGTACTGCATCTACCACCATCGCCTTGGTGCTCACAAATTATGTTTCCTAGGATCCTGGCATTTAGGCAGACTGCCATCCAGCATGTGCCTAGTCTCCCCCCCTTTTTTCCAGCACCTACCCCTTTGTAAACCCTTTCCCCTCCTTAATTTCTTGCCTCTTGCCTGTTCTGTGGGCCCCATTCCTCGGACTCCTTTCTTATTTATTATGGACGCTGACAGGATGCATCCATCCCCTGAACTTCCAGACCATATTTCAGAGGAATCCTAGCTAGGATCCCTTATGTTCTTCTTGCTCTGTGGTTCACCCATCCTCATTCTCCCCTCAGTCAGCTTAACTGTCCACCAATGTAGACATCACGCTCGCCCCAGTGCAGAAACACTTTGTTAGGTGAAGGCTGTCACCTTAAAGAGCTTCCTGTCCAAGAAAACCCCCCAAGTCTCCCATAAAATGACATCCTGCTCCTGACACCATCCCTTCAGCCACTCATTAAACAATTCAGTCCCCTACTTCTTCACTATTTCCTTCTCTTTCCCCTACCCCACACAGGGAGGACCTTGGAAAAGCCCAGGCAAGCAAAGTATGCCTTCAATCAATCCCCTAGCCTTTGAAAGTCGTGCTTCAAACCCCAGGAATCCCTCATTATGCTTACGTATGCTCTTAGCCTAGAATGTGTAGCTGCTCCGGACAGTGTGGAGTGTTGAGTGTGTGCAAATTGTGGAACACAGAACATATTTTTGAACTGTGCCTTGCAGTGGCATTGTGTTCTGCAACTGAACGTCAGATCTTTTTCTCAGCTTGAGCTAGCAAGTCATCCCGTAGAGCTCTTCTTGGCTGGACTCTGGTTTTTGGGTTTCTTTCCACTACTCAAGTGTTTTCGTTATTTTATTTCCTCTCTGTTTGCTTTACATTTTATGCTGATTTTTAGCAATTTCTCCAATCTCCTTCTGGTCCCTAGGAAACTGGTGAAGTACTTTGATTTTTACTGTTGTGGTTAGCTTTACCACATTTTCTGTTCTAACCAAAAATCTTTTACCTCTCTGTTTAGATTTCGGCAAGTATATCTCACTAGCATCCCCAGTTTTAGATTTAAGCGCTGTACTTTAGCATTCACTCTGACTCATTTTGAGTGGTCCTATTGTTTTTATGGAACTGGACCACAAAATAATATGTTTTTACTTTCTGAGGGTCAATAAAGAGTGCTTAGTTCTTTTTAGTGGTCCTTTGTTTTAGGAACCTGACCACATTATTTTACTTTTTATACTGGGGACTGCTTTTTCTACAGGGTTTGTTCTGGATTGGCAAGACACACAGACCCAGAAAGAAAACAGGACCTACTGGGTTTAAAATTGTTTAGGTGCTGTAGACTCTTGATGAAGGCAAACTATCACGAATCGTGTATTCAGTGCCTAGGTCCTGTTCATTGTTACTTGTGCAGTAGTTTTTGTCCCCCCCCCCCAAAAAAAAAGGGGCCAAGAGGCTAGAAGATATTATGGCCCCTTCAGTTTGCCTCCTTGTCACCAGAGTATACAGATGAGTGCCCTTCCTCACATAATAAGCAAAAGTAAAAGCCCTCTAAAGACATTACTGTTTCAGGGTTCCTGAAAAGGTGGCCAAGCACACAATATCTTCTGAGCAGGTTCTGTACCCAGTTCCTGCTAAAAAAGCAAAAAAAGTTGCTGACCCTCCCTGCTGAGGATGCTGCAGGTCAGCAGACAAAGCAAAGATGCCCTCTGTGGAGGACATGAATGATGTTAGTAATTTTCCTAGGCTTTTCAAGCCATGATTACCCTAATGGGCACACATGTTCCTCCTACAGTTTCTGCTCCTCCTGGTTCCTGAGGAACAGGGAGTTGAGGTTATTATTAGGTGGAACAGGAGGAAGGGGAACCTACTAAACTGATGGTTCCACTGAACAGGAATTTGGTTCCCCTTCCCGGGGCCCAAAGGAATTTCCTCCCACTATGCCTTTATAAGGCAAATGGTCTCAGCCTCTCCAACCGGAATCTGTGAAGGATGAGATGACCGAAATTTAGACACGATGAGGTTTACCTCAACCAAGAGGTTGCTTTCACTTGTCCACAAATCCCTTAAGAAAGCAACCAACAAAGATTCCAGGAAACTGGATAGTACGGGGGAAGAAAGTGTATACTCCTGCCTCTCTTCTACTAAGGCAGGCTGCTTATATGGCCTACACTGCCAGTACCAGAAAGCCCTCTGGAACTGTGCTGGCCATGAGTGAGAACGCCTCAGGGGATTGGACAACATTTTGGCAGACATTACCAAGATTGTTCTTGATGCTACCAAATATAACAGTCCCATATGGCAGTGGATGCCAATGGCACTGCTTCCAGGGTTATGGCCCATGTTGACTCTGTAAGAAGATTTGCTTGGCTGAGGACCACTCAGCTGTCCCAGGACACCCAAGCAAAGGCCATGGATTTCCCATGTGAGTACAGATCATTTCCCTAGTGCTTTCATACCCATGCCTTTGCTCTATGATTACTCTCAGATGAAAGGTTACTTTAGGGGCAGGCGCAGAAGAGCTTTCAAATAGGCCGACCCAACCCCAGCCCCTAAGGCTCAGCCTAAACAAAACCGCTTGCGAGTTGGTCCAGGTCGTCCATCCACTGCCAGTGGGAGGAAGGCTGGCTCACTACTTCCAGGAATGGAAAACCACCTCTACAGACAAGTGGATCCTGGAAGCAGCGAGCCAAGGGCTCACACTGCAGTTCAAAAGACATTCCAGGCTGCAGGTTCACAGAAACTCCAAACCTCCCACTCCAACAGAAAGAATTTTGCTGGAGCTGGAGGTCAAAAGTTGCTGCAGGCAAGTGCAGCAGAAAGAGTTCTTCCTTCCCAGTGGTAAATGGCCTTTACTGAAGGTACTTCTCACTAACGAAAAATGGGGAGTGGTGACCCATTTTGGACATCAGGTTTCTGATGAAACATTTGAAAAAGGACAAGTTCAAATGATCACTTTGTACACAGTGATACCATCCCTGCAACAGGGAGACAGGATGGGATCTCTGGACCAGAAAGATGTGCATCTCTACATTCCAATCAAGCCCAGTCATGGGAAATACTTAGGGTTCAGGTCATCTGCTGGTCATTATCAGTTCACATCCCTCCCTTTCGGTCTCTCATCTGCCCCCAGGGTGTTCACAAAGTGTTTAGCCATGCTGGCAGCACATTTCAGGAGGCAAGGAGTGATGGTCCTTCCTTACCTGGATGGCTGGTTAGTTGCAGGAAGTTATGCAAGCTAGTCAAGGATTCCCTTCAGCAAACCCAGAGCACCTTGAAGTCACTGGGGTTTCTCATAAATACCCCAAAATCCCAAACATAACCAGTGCAGGTGTTAGGAGTTCTTCAGAGCAGAGCTAGATGCCCCCCCAGGGCAAGGCATTCCTCCCTATCAAAAGAGTGGAAAGCCTCTTAAACCTGCCTTGTCTGCCTGACCAATTACGAAATGTACAGAATGCTCTTAATTTAAAAATTTCATTAAAAAGATTACTCAGGACTGAGACACAGTGCAACTGTAGATGAATTGCCTGTAAACAGGAGTTTTTGTATTCTTTTTTAGAGGTATTCAAATTTTTATATATTTAATTTTTAAGTTAATTGATATTATATAGGAGTTATTGTGTGTGTGTGTCTCTCTATATTGTTATAATTATTGGTTATCTGTTCCATTATCACAAGATACATGTATCTGAATGCTATGTATGTCCTGTTTCTATAACAGAGTCAAGCCTATAAAAGGGCCATGTGTCCCTGTGCTTTTTACAGAGTCAACAAAATTATAAATAAAATAAAATAAAAAAAAAAATAAACCTGGCAAACACCTTCATCCTGAGCCAGCCCCAGCCAGTAAAGTACGTCCCGCAGCTCCTGGGTCATATGGCCACTACCACAGCCATGGTACCAGGAGTCAGATTTCAAATAAGAGACATCGAGTACCACTTACAGGCCCATTGGTCCCAAAAGCGGCATCCTCTTTCAAGACTGGTACCAGTGACAAAGACTCTGTTACAAGCCCTCGACTGTTGGGGAGAAAGGGACAACTTCAGGGGGAATTCCCTTTCAACAGCAGTTCCCCGCAGTGGTCCTGAAAACAGATGCTTCCTTCCTAGCCTGGGGAGTCCATCTGGTCAACCTAACAGTAAGTGGAGTGTAGTCCCCCCCCAGGAATCCAAGAAGCATATAACCTTTCTGGAACTAATTAAAGTGTAGAATCAATCAAGACAATATTGATGTCATATCAATCTGTGAAACATGGGGTGATGACAAGTCTTTATGGGAAACTAATATACCTGGTTTCAACATTTTCAAACATAATAGAACAAACAGAAAAGGTGGCTGGGTTGCCTTATTTGTCAACACCCAATTAAATTTGATAAATATTACAAATAATATAAAAACTCATGACAAACAAACAGACTATCTGGGTCAAGATATTTCTTTCCGCGTCTGATGTTCTTATTTTGGTTCCTGTTACCGCCCTTCCAATTCACCTGTGGATATATTAGAAGCCATATTAAGTGAAATGGAACAGGCTAGGGCATTAGGGAGTATTGCTGTTACTGGTGATTTCAATTTGGGTGAAACAGATTGGCTTAATCTAAGAGCCAATAATAGTATGGGAAACAAACTGTTGAATATATGTTCCCAGTTAGGCCTCAAGCAGCGATATGAACTCCAACTATGAGAACATTCTGGATCTTGTCTTTTGTGACGATGATCTGATGATAGATAACATTAATATCAGTGATCCTAGTGGCAAAGCGATCATAATACTGTCTTCTTCAATATTATAAAAATTATGCCTACAACTTTAATCCCACAATTATATATTTATATAATAGAGCAGATTTAACAACTATGAAGTACATTATTGGGAAATTAATTGAATCAGTATTATTAAATTCCACCCCAGAACACTTTCGAAAAATTCAAAGATATTATCTGCCATTTTAGAGATTTATATAGTTCATCCAAACTAAAAACCATACCATAGATCAAAAAAAGGCACCAAAATGGATGAATCATTCCATGAAAAGAATTATTAGGTTCAAACGGAAAAAATATATTATTTACCTTAAAAATAAATCTACATTTAATTGGGATTCATATATATAAATTCAAAAGAAATGCAAAAATATGATCAAAAAGGCTAAATCCAGGTGGGAATATAATTTGGCAATTAATGCAAAAAAAAAACAGGAAATATTTCTATTCGTATATTAATTAATTGAAGAAACTCATATGTCAAGTGGGTCCATTACTTGAAAATAACGTTCTTATTCATGACCCCCAAATTATCACTGATTTATTTAATAATAAATTTTGTAAAATTTTTACAAGTAAACCTCAAAATAAATCTAATTCTGCTCTACCTCACCAATTTGTTTCTCCCAAAGATATCATAAAGAAAACATTATTAACATTTACAAGCAAATATAGTCCAGGTCCAGACAATATTGTGGGACATCTATTATTCTTGCTAGCTGATACTATTATTGATCCCTTAAAAATAATGTCAGAATGTTTCCTTGCTGAAAATTATATTTCACATGATTGGAGGGAAGTCGATGTGATTCCAATTCACAAAAAAGTTCCAAAAAATAACTGGGAAAACTATCAGCCCATAAGCTTGACATCTGCGGGTGTGTAAACTCTTAGAGAGCCTTATTAAAGACACGATTTCACCCACCCTTGATCTTCACGATCCAGAGCAACATGGTTTCAAAAGTGGCAGTTGTTTAACTAACCTAATACGCTTCTATGAACATATCAGTTCTCTTCTCGATAAGAGTTTGTCTTGTGATGTCATATTTATCGATTTCAGTACGGCTATCGATGTCATGCCGCACTGGGCCTTGACCAGTAAACTTTGTAAACTAAATATTAACAGCTTTCTTGTAAATTAGATAAATAACTGGTTGTAAAATTGGACCCAACAGATTATCATTAGTGGGTCGAAATCAGTAAAGGGCAATGTGTCAAGTGGTGTGCCTCAGGGCTCCGTTTTGGGCCCCTGCCTTTTTCAGGCATTCATAGCAGATTTAACACAAGGTTGTTCATCCTTTACCACTAAATATGCTGACAATGTCAAAATCAGGGGATCCTGCGGTTCTGTTTCACAAGCTACAACCATACAGAACGATTTAGACCACATTTCCACATGGGTAAACAACTGGGGTATGACGTTAAATTTTTTTTTTTTTTTTTTTTACTTTTTCTCTTTATCCCTCCTATCTGCTCTCGGTGCCCACTCCTTCCGTCCACTCATTTCCTCCATTCCACCTTCCGAGGGATTTGCCCCTAGAGTGCCTCTTCTTCCCTCCTGCACAGTGGGGTCTGTCCTCCCCCTTGGTGGTCTGGATGGAACCGGAGTGGCTTTCATTCAGGGCTGCCGAGAGGTGTTTTCCATTTTTCTCCCTTTGATCCCCTACCCTCCGAGACGTCCGGCGCTTGGGATGTACGTCCCAAGTGATAGCGTGCTGACACACGCCGTGCCTCTCATGCGCTGTCGACGTCCCCCCCTCCCTGGCTCCGGTGAACGGAGCCGCCTCCATCCCTTCCTGTTGCCGGTGCTTCCACTGGCTATGGAAGGGATGCAGAATGCAAGTGCATTCTTGGTCTCCCACCCCTGAGGGAGGAGAGCATCCATTGGGACGCGCGATTCTCCCTCTCCCCTGCTGACCCCCGGCCACCCGAGTCCATTCCCAAACCCGGGTCACCAGCGTAGAGTGAGGTGTGGTATCCAGCGCCTCAACCCTCAGCGCCACTGGGCCGGCTGACATTAAACATTTCTAAATGCAAAGTGATGCACCCAGGTGCATACTCTTTGGCAGGTTCCTTGGTTGAAAAAACATCTGACGAAAGGGATTTAGGCATTACAATTTCAGATGATTTGTCACATAATAAACATGTACATGGTATTATTAATAAAACCAACAAAGTAGTATGGTCTATCCTACGAAACATCAGATCTAGGAATCATGAGATGCTGCTGCCACTGTATAAGGCACATGCCAGACCTCATTTAGAATATGCTTCCCAGCTTTGGTGTCCTTATAAAACAATGGAAGAACATCTACTAGAAAAAGTTCAAAGAAAATTTGCAAAAAAAAAATCTCTGGGCTTAATACAGTACCGTATGAAAGTAGATTAGAGTCCCTAAAACTTATGCCCCTTTCCACTCGTCGTCTCAGACCTTATGTTTTTATATGACATTATTCAAGATCCATATCTTATGTGTGAATTGGGTCCAGACTTTAAAAACTATTCACATGACATAAAGAATCACCCCTTGCAGATAGTAAGGAAACTATTTATTCATATTAGCCAAAAATATTTTTTTTACGCAGAGTCATTGGTCCATGGAATAAATTGCAAATCCCGGTTGTTATAAGTGAGACCAAAAGTATTTTTAAATACCAACTGGACAAACTGATAAGTACAGGATATGATCTCTCCTATTATTCAGCGGGTTAGTATAAGAGCACTATGGGCTTCTAGCCTTCTCGCTTTTGAACTTACCCTAGTATGAACCTTAGTATGAACTAAGGACTGTCTTCCTCCCTCTTCCAGTCTTTCACTTACAAAGTAAAAGGCCAGTCAGTTAAAGTCAGGACAGACAACACCACACCATGGATTACCTCAATGAACAGGGAGGCACAAGATCCTCAAACCTATGCACAGAAGCTATGAAGGTCTGGAATCTGGCTTACTCCATGGAAGTGCAGTTATCAGCAGTCCATGTTCCAGGAAAGACAATGTCCTGGCAGATTCCCTCAGCGGGACCAGCCAGAGACATCACAAATGGTCTCAGAGCAAGTTGCAACAGGTGCTGGCCACAATCTTCAGAAAATGGGACACACCAGAAATAGGCTTGTTCGCTTCCAAAGTGAATTAGCAGTTCCCTCTTTTTGTTGCCAGTCTCCAGCAGTGGGCTCAGGCCCCATGGATACCCTGACCCTGGACTGGTCAGGGACGTTTCCATATGCCTTCCCTCCATTTCCTCTATTACTTTGAGTTATCCTGAAATTAAACAGCCAACCTGCAACCCTATGAGTGGTCCCAGACTGGGCCAGACAGTCCTGGTACTCCCTACTCCATGCAGGTATGAGCCTCAGGGAAAGGGTGCTTTAGAAATTAAACCTTACTTGCTACTCCTGGCCCTCTCTACCAAACAGCCATTTTGTCTTCCACAGAAACACAATCTACTATGTCTCAGGGTAGAGTAACCTTTCTGATCCTCATCACTGCGCCTCAAGGCTTGATTTCAGAGGAACTAGAATATTCTGATTTCCAATTTTTAGAGGAGGTCCTCAAGGTCTCTGGAAAGTCTGCAACCAGAAAGATATATGCATCCAAATGGAAAAAGGTTTTCTCTGTGGTATGCTCCTAAGCAGCTCAACCCTTTATAGGCAGATCTGCCCATTCTTTTAGACGTTTTGGTTCACTTGCAAGCATTGGACCTCAGGCCCATAACCCTTAAAGTAAAGGTGCAAGTTTGCCATAGAAAATGGGAGTAGTAACCTGTAGGAGTTGTGAATCAGTCTCCTACTATTCAAACTGCCAAATAATGCTGTTTTCCTTGAGAAAAAGCCTTTTATTCTGGTGTTCTGCTTCATTTGCATAATCTGCCCCTTTTTTCTAAGTGCTGCTATCCCCAACTGTGACATCACGCCAGGGAAACAACGTTATTAAAGGAAGAGTGTCACTTTTTAGTTTTAGATAGACAAATCAGCTATGTACTGTACCCACAATGCCTCACAATGTAAATTAATATACAGGGTATTATATTTCTGTGCTCACTGCACAAATAGGAGACTACATCTCTCAGGATAGAAATCTTGCAGTTTTATATGGTATGTATAATGCATTGTTGTGAAAATAATCATACAAAAGCTTATATTGTTAACACCACCACACTAATACGGAACAGCACCTCAGAGTAAGGAAACTGTAAAACAGGTTTGTATTTTACCCACAATGCCTTGCTATAGTTATTTACATATTACTGCTCACCACCAGCAACATAAGGGGCTGTACGTCTGAGTAAGGCACATTTAAGGCAACATTATAAATTACCAAGAATTCATTGTTGCTGTATTTAAATCATTGACAACTCCCTGGCATGACATCATTTTGGGGATGTGGCCGCACACAGAAAAACTGGAGGGCAGGCAGAAATAAAGCACTGATAAAACATAAAAAAAAAACAACTATGACATTTTTTTTTTTTTTTTACAAAACAAATTGCAGCTTTAACATCTGAAGCATGTCTGGCAAAAGCACACTATGTGTAAAAGCATTTGGGGAATCTTGCAACGTTCCTTTAAAGTTCACCTGGTGGCTATTTCTCTCTATAATTCAGCAGGTAGTAAGAAAACGGTGGCTTCACACCCCATTTTCAATAAATTCTTAAGGGCCTATTACATCTCTGTCCACTTTAGGGAACTAGTTCCACACTGGGATTTGAATCTGTGCACAGCAAAGCTCATGGAACCTCCCTTTGAGCCTATGGCCACGGCAGATCTGAAGTATGTCACCTGGAAGCCAGTCTTCTTTATAGCCATAACTTTGTCTAAAAGAGTGTGTGAGCTGCAGACCCTCTATACTGACCCTAACTACATTATTTTCCACAGAGACAAGATAGTCCTTCAGACTAATAGGAAACTCTTTTCAAAGGTGGTGTTTGAGTTTCACATAAACCCCTCTATCACTCTCACAGTGTTCTTTACAATAAAGTCCAGTTCTGGTTAGCAGAGGCTCCACAGCCATAAGAGGAGTTATTAGTTACTTTCTGGACCACACTAAGAATCTCAGATCTTCCTACTCACAGTGGTTCCTATATATGGTGAAGTGGGGAAGGGCAGGCCAGCTTATAAGAGACAACTGTCCACTAGATAGTCTCCTGCATCCAATTCTGCTGCAATAAAGCTTGCAAGCAGCCACCATAAGACCTCAGGACACATTTTGTTTGTGGCACTGCTGCTTCAGTGCCAGCTGCAAGGGATATTCCCTATTAGGGACTGTAAAGCAGCTACCTGGAAAGCTGTACACATCTTTACAAAGCATCATTACCAGGATGTGCAGTCCAGAAGTGATGCCAGGTTTGGTACTGCTGTCTTGCAGAACTTTTTCCCTAATTAGGTTCTGTACCCAACCTCCCAAGGTGCTGCTTTGTAGTCTGCATATAGAAGCATCGTGAGGGAATCCTGGGGTTTGAAGGAAAAACCCAGGTTACTTACCTGTAACAATAGTTCTAGGAGTGGTATATGATGTTCATCCACATTTCTGGCAGTTGTCTTTCCCTTAAAGATTTGCCAGAAACGTCTTCAAGCTGGCTCTTCCCACCCACCCTGGTGGTAACTCCTTCGGCTCCACCCCATGACTCTAGATCTTGCCTGCTGGAAGCAGTGTTGTGTGCCAAAGCCAGGGGAGGTCAGGCGGGTCCATGTGGATGAACATCATATACCATGCCTAGAAAATACAGTTACGTAAGAACTTACCATAACAGCAGATCTTTGAGGGGTGTCTCTTGCAGCAGGTAATACACTTGGGTCATCGCCAGAGGCTGCTGTGGTGCACAACAGCTCTTCTAGCAGTCTTTTGCCAGGGGCCGCCCATACATGACATCATCAGTCTGCTGTCTATATAAGAGTGGATGGTCCCTGGCATCCTCAGTTCCCTGCCGGATTCAGCTCGCTAAGCAAGGACCGAGGGGATCCGAGGTACTATAGGTGTCCCTTCCCATGTGCCAAGTGGAGCAATAATCATTCTCTTAGACAAGGAGGGGGTGGAGGAACATACCTGCTACAAGAGACACCCTCAAAGATCTACTGTTATGGTATGTTTTACGTAATCGTACTATCTTCCACGAGGTGGTCTCTTGCAGGTAATACACTTGGGATGATTCCCAAACAGCGCACTCAAGAGTGGGTGGAAATTAGGATGAGAGACTTTGTAGGACTACATGGCTAAAGGCTGTCCTATGGCGAAGCAATATCCAGATTGTAATGCTCCGTGAAAGTATGTACTGTGGACCATGAGGCTGCATTGCAGACATCAGTGATCGAAGCCCCTTTGAAGCAGGCCGCTGTGGTGGCTATGGCTCTAGTGGAATGGGCTTGAATGGGCCCCAGTAGGGGTTTGTTGTACATGGTATAACAGAACGTGATGTAATTTGCCAACCAGCTGGAAATTGTTTTCTTAGCAACCAGGGAACCTTCCCTCATCGAGGCAAAGGTCACAAACAATTGAGAGGTCTTTCTCAGGGATATAGTATGGTTTATATAGTACCTCTGGATACAATGAACATCTAAGGTGTGTAGGAGATGTTTCCCTGGATTAGAACACTTGGGATAGTAGACGACTAATTCCATGGTCTGATTAAAGGTGTATTCCGAGACCACCTTGGGTAGAAAGGAGGGATTGGTGTGGAGAACCACTCTATCCTTGTGGAAGATCAACTAAGGCTCTCGACACATCAGGGCCTGAAGCTTGGAAATTCGGCAAGCTGATGTGACAGCTACTAAAAACACCGTCTTCCAGGAAAGGAAGTGGAGTTCGGCAGTAGCTGCTGGCTCAAAAGAAACGAGGGCAAGTTTCTCCAGTATGAAATTCAGATCCCATGGAGGGGTGGGTCACTTGATGGGAGGTTTGATATGTAGCATGCCTCTTAAAACATCTTGGCAAGATGATATTGGTACAGTAGTTTGCCTTAACAGGGTTTGTGAAAGGCCAAAATGGAGGCCAGATGAACTTTAATAGAGGAATAACTAAGGCCCGTCTTGGCAAGTGAGGCCAAGTAGTCCAAAACTTTGGTTAAAGGACATGAAAATGGATTTAGAGAAAAGGAAGCAGCCCACATGGAAAAACATTTCCATTTACCATTTCCCTTGTTGATGGTTTTTGTAAGGCCAAGAGAATACTGGCCACTGGGGAGGAGACTTGAAGATGGCCTATGAAAGCATCCTCAGGAGCCAAGCATGAAGGTGTACAGACTTCAGGTTGGGGTTAAGGAGGGTGTCCCACTCCTGAGTTAGATCTGGTCTGATCGGCAACGGAATGTGGTTGGTTACGGAAAGGTGTTGGAGTAGCGGAAACCACACCTGCCTGGGCCACAAGGGGGCTATGAGGATCACTGTGGCAGGTTTGAGTTACAGTTTCAGCAGGGTCCGTTGGAGGAGTTGGATGGGAGGGAAAGCATATAAGAAGAGTCCTGTCCACGGTTGGGACAGGGCATCTGTAGACAATCCCCTTTTGTTCGGGGTAATGGAAAAGTACTTGGGGAGTCGATGACTGATGGGGGACACAAACAGATCCAGTTGTGGGGTCCCCCATAACCGAAAGATCATCTGAAGAACTTCATGATGAAAAGTCCACTCATGCATGGAGGACTGGCAAGTGAGAATGTCTGCCAGGGTACTGTGGCATCCTGGTACATGGGCGGCAATCTGTGTCAGTTGTTGGGAGAGTGGTTTATAAAATTGTTCAGAATAACTATTTACAGAGGCAGAATAAATTGAGAAGATCCATCTAAGTTTTCCTTCAATCTCTGTGGCGTCTCCAAACATGGTAGCTCTCTCTTCTTACAAATCTTTGCAACCCCCCTTCTTAACAGGCATCCTGTTTTTTTCCTAAAGTGTTCTTGTATATTTCAGGCAGGTGCAGCCAGAACGCAATGTCCCAGAACTGAGGCTCTTCCTCCACATCTTCTGCAAAAGGCTTAAAATTGCATTTCAGGTTAATCCCTTGAATTTCAAATAGCTTTGAAATCATCTCAAACTATAATTATATACATTTCAACAGTAACACTATATAATTACTAAACAAAGGGATCCCAATATCAGTTACATTTCCACATAATGATTTGCATATATTTTTATACCAGCAGATATGCAAGGGAGGAAAAGACAGAACAGCAAGTGAGGGTAGAGAGATAGTGAGAGGCAAATAATTGTGAGATTGTCGGGTTGATCAAATCCTAGGTCTCACAGGAAAATTTGGTTGTGCAACCAGACAGACAAGAGACAGGAAAGGAAAGAACAGAACAGATCCCTGCATTCAAACGCTCCATAACAACTGGGACAGTATCCTACTCAACCTCGTCACATGCTTCCCTGCAGAGAGCATGAGATCTGGTGCCACCATGTTTGTTCAGACAGAACACCACAGAGGTTTTGTCTGATTGGATCATTAGAGGTCCTGGGAAAAGGTGCGGGTGAAAAGCCCGAAGGGCAAGGTGAACCGTCCTCATCTCTAACAGATTTATGTGAGGCAATATGGAGAATTTGGACCATCTGTCCTGTGCTCCATAGGGGCCCAGGTGAGCCCCCCCCAGCCCTCCAGGGAAACATCCATGGTTAATGTCTGCTGTGGAGGAGGAGAATGGAAAGGCATCCCCTGTGACAGATTGTCCCTATGTGCCCACCAGTCCAGTGTGGGACGGAAGGAGGGGGTGACCTTGATGTTGACCTCGAAGTCGTCCGACCATTGGCATCACTGATTCTGAAGCACCCATTGCACTAGTCCCATATGGAGACGGGGGCCAAAGCCACTGTGGGGATGGGAGCTGCCATATGCTCCAGAAGGTGTAGAAAACTTGTGGCTGTTATATACTGCTGGGTTTGGATGTAAGAAGCCAGAGAAAGGAGTTTGTCTTGTCTGTCAACAGGAAGAGTGCCGTGGCAGAGACTGTGTCCAGAATCACTCCTATATACTTGAGTGATTGGGTAGGAGTCGGATTGGACTTGGGCCAGTTGATGGCAATGCCCAGAGACTGGAAGAGGGTACAGGGTGGCATAGAGGGAGAGAAGCAGAGCAGCTTCGGAGTTTGCTTTTATAAGCCAATCATCTAGGTATGGGAACACTAAATGTCCATCACTTCTCAGGGCTGCCACCACTACGGCAAGGCACTTGGTGAAGACACTTGGAGCAGATGAGAGGCTGAAAGGAAGTGCTCGAAACTGGTAGTGGTGTCCTAGCAGGTGAAAGTGTAGAAACCGGTAGTGGGTGGGGTGGATAGGGATGTGTAGATATGCGTCTTTCAAGTTCAGGACGCATAACCAATCTCCCCATTCTAACATCGGTAATATGGATGTTAAGGTGACCATCCGGAACATTTTGTACTGAATGTGTAAATTCAGTTGTCTGAGGTCTAGTATAGGCCTGAGGTCTCCCATACATTTGGGGACCAGGAAAAAATGGAAGTAAAACCCCTGATGGTACTCTGAAGGAGGGACAGGGGAGATGGTATTTTTGTTTAAAAGTGCCTGAAGTTCCTCTTAGAGGATGGGGATATGGTCAGGTAGATAATGGACTGAGCGGGGAGGGTGCGGGGGGTGGAGATGTAAGTGCCAGAGTATGATTTGGAGTACCCACTTGTCCAATGTAATGGCTTTCCATGTCTCTAGATGAAGGGCAAAGTGGCCCCCCGACATATTCTGAGGCCTGAACAAGGAAGCCGGGGGGCAGGCCCTAATGGGTAACTGGGAAGGGGGTTGGCCAGTCCCACCCTTGGGATGGGAGCGGGGGCCCTTTGAGGCCAGGGCAGCGGTCCGGGAGAAGGTTTGGAAACATCCCTGGGAGCCACCTCTATAGGCTCCTCTATTCATGCCTCTCTGTTTGGATTGAAAAGTTTGAGAACAGTACTGGTATGAGGGATGTGGTGCATGGTACATACCATCCACGGTACGGAGAGTATGGCCTGAAGCTTGGAGATCATCCAATAGTGTTTGAGTACCTGGGCCAAAAAGCTTAGAGCCATTAAATGGGGCATTGACCAGTTTATGTTGTAAATCCGGTTGTAAACCTGATACATGCAGCCAGGAATGGTGGTGTAGGGTGACCTCCATAGCCGCTACCCAAGCTGAGGTATCCACTGCATCATATCCTGAGTGCAGGAGATGCCTAGAAATGGAATTTCCTGTAGAAATTGTGGCCAATAACTGATCCTTCTCCTGAGATAGAGGGAGTTTATTGACTACTTCAATTGCCAAGCACCAGAGGGTACGTTGGTATTTCACCATGTGTCCCATATAATTTAGAATTCTCAGGGTCACTGTGAAAAACTTTCTTTCCCAGACAGTCCAAGCAGCAGGATTCCTTGTCCGGAGGCAAGGAGCTCATGTGCCGTGGGTGTTTTGTGCGATCATAAGCGGCAGTAATGACCACCGAATCAGCCTTGAGGTTAGAAGAAAAACAAGGATGGTCAGTGGGAGCCTGATAAAGGAAATCCATCTTCTGAGGCAGAGCTGAAACATCTGAAGGTTGGTTCCAGGCTGCAAACACTGCATTTTGGTAGGTTTGGATAAGTGGGGGTACCATTACTGCAGGTTCCTCAGGCAGTTCAAGGTAGTCTGCCATGTCTTTTCTCTGCTCATCATGTTCGGTGGTTGAGAAACCCATAATTTTTTGTATCTGGATCTTCATCTCGTAAAATGATGAGTCAACAGGGGGTGAAGCTGCTGCATGGTGGGTAGGGTCCTCGTGCAGAGATGAAATGCTTGAAATGGAGGACGGAGGATGTGACTCCAGATCATGAAGATCAATATCCTCCAGGTCATCCAGAATGCCTTCTGGGAAATCTAGATACCCTCTGAATAGCATTCTTCCACATAATCAGATGGGAAACCAGGTGAGGAAAATGGCCCTTCGCCAAAAAATCATTTTGGGGGGGTGTGGGAGACCGGGATGGGTGACCCCCATCAACAGGAGTCAGAGGTTGTGCATGCCTCATTACGTCCAGGACCTGCTGTACCACTGTGGCCATGTCCATTGATGTAGTAGGGGGAGGGGGAGGAGGTTTCTTTGAAACCAGGGGGACAACAGAGGAAAGTGGACGTGAGGTATAAGCTGGTCTGGAACCTGGGTGATAAATCCCAGGGTCCCAATCCCAATCTGGCTGACCCCTATGCACAAAAGGCCTTGAGGGAGTAGGGGCAACAGAAAAAGTGAAATCCATGGCGTTTCCCAAAGGATTCTGGCTCATTGTCGACAAGGTGGGAAGAGAGTAAGATTTTGAATGTTTAGTAGCCATTGCTGTTGACGAGAGATGAGTCATCATCGATGGGGCACCAATGGCAGTGGCATAGGGTTCAGCAGAAACTGCAGATAAAGCACTAGAAAGTGCTGTCAATGAGAGGGAGTAAATCCCCGTTGACGAAAAGGCAGTTCTGAAGGGCATCGTTAATGAGGAGTGACCAGAAGTGGTCGTTGTCGACGAATGCTTAGGGCAGGGTGCTGAAGTAGAAGCATCCTTGTCCCGTCTGTGCTTCTTATGTGAAGCAGTGGTGGGGGGTCCTTGGGACGGGCCCCTTGCTTCTCTAAAAGAGCGGTTTTTTGTTCCATAAGATAAGCCTGTATATCAAGCAATCGTTGTTGCTGAGTTGCTTGATTTATTTTATTTTCATTTCATAAAATTTTATTCATAAGAATATTATTAACAGGACAGATGTAATAACGCTCCATTGAGCATAAGCTCATTTCCAAGGAGATCCCAATGTGTAATTTTACAAACAGTTTCAGAACACTTGATACAAAAAATTCATCAAAATGTAGCCTCATCTCAAGTACAGAAGACAAACGACATATCACAACAAGTACAAAAAATACATATTCATAAATAATGAATACTAACGATGGCAACGTGTCTAACAAAGTGCATTACAACAATGATATGGTTGCATTGATTTTTCAAGAACACATATTTTTATAAAATAGGGTTTGATAGCCTGGTTTTCCAATCTAAGATGAACTGGGATACTATTCCATAGCATCGTCCATCTATAATAAAAAGATAGTCCTATTTTTAAGTTGCAACGTGGGACTTCGTATTCTAGACATTGGGCTGATCTCAAATTTTCTCTTGGCTTCTAAATTTCAAAAATTTCCAGAAGATATCCTGCCAATTTTTCTTGTTATACCTTACTCATATGGGTTAAAGTGTGCCAATCTCTCCTCTCCTCTATGTAAGCCTCATCCAGTTTAGTGGTTTGTACATGTGACAGTGATGGGTTTGTCTTGGGACATTAAGTATGAGACAGGCCATTTTATTATACATTGTATCTAGTTTAATCAGATCCATTTTAGGGACACCAGCATAGATAATGTCCCCATGATCCAGCACCGGCAAAAGCATCATGTTTGTACATGGCACAGATGGAAGGGGATTTTGTACCATAAACATGAGGGGGAAATAAAATAGGAGTGAGAATACCAACAAGATGAGGGACACAAACCTGCAACCTGAATAAACCAGTGTAAAAATTAGAAAAGTGAGGGTTGAAAATCATATTATGAAGTTAAAATGGAATACTCTGTGAATATGAATTGTAACTTTGATGCCTTTTTTCCTTATATTTTTCATCTTATCTGAAACTGGTGGTGGTGGGGGATCATCTAATATAATCGGCTAGTGACCATCTACTTATATTGATAGACAAAGACAGCGTATAAGAGTAATAGAATGTGAAATACCACAATGCCTTATAAATGTACCTGTTGTTCCATTTAATAAAAATTATATTAAAAAAAGCATCATGTTTACTACCCTTAGCCTCATCTCCTGTGACATAAAGTGTTTCATTCTATGTACCATACCCCGCTTCTTTCCTAGACTGTGGGTCAGACTTTCTAGATGAGGTGCCCAACTAAGTTTTTCATCCAGAGTAATGCCCAAGTACTTACTTTTATTTACTTGTTGGATTTGTGTGCCTGTAGGGTCTGGATAACCAAGGGGGTCCCTATACAGTCTATCCTGGAAAACAACATAGACTGTGTCTTGTTAGTATTTAAACGCAACCTGCGTTCCCAAAAAAAACTCTGCAGACTGCAAAAGGCCTCCTGTAGGCCATCCTGTATACTGAGTACTTCTTTTCCTTCTGTATAGATACCAGTATCATCAGCATAAATATGGTACTTTATTGCAGGATTTTTAAACGATAAGTAATTTATGTAGATATTAAAGAGCAGAGGGCCTAAAATTGATCCCTGTGGGACTTCTGTTCCAATCTGTGCTGGCAAAGATCTAAAAGCCCCTACCTCTACCAACTGCTTTCTGCTAGTTAAAAATGTTTTAAACCATTCTAATTCCCCTTCCCTTACACCCATTTTGTGGAGTCTAGACAGGAGAAAGCCGTGGTGCAAAGTATCAAAAGCTTTCGATAAGTCTACAAACAAAGCTCCCACAGACGTTCTCCTGTCCAGACACCACTACACATCCCCCACTACTTTCAACAAGGCTGTATTAGTACTGTGAAGCATCAGAAACCTGATTAATAGGTGTTGATTAAACTGAATCCAAAAAGCCCTGCAATTGCGAAGCAACCAGACTCTCGAATATTTTGAAATTATCAGCAAAAGAGAGAGGTAGGGCAATAACTATTAATATCACGTATTATGCCTCCCTTGAATATTGGTATCACCTTAGATAACTTCCAGTCCTCAGGAAACTCACCTGTTGCCATGGAGAGATTAAATATATAGGTCAATGGGGATGCGATGCAGGGGGCCGCATACTTAAGCATTCTAGTCTGTATATTGTCTAGTCCTATAGTCTTTTTTATATTCAATTTCAAGAGGGCATCCATCACCTCCAATTAAACTCCTGATAAAGCTTGCAGGAGGATGAGTCATGTGTGGGTCCCAGACACCGGGCACAGACTGTGTGGTTGTCGTAATGGTAGATTTTTTTTGCCGCAACGACAGGAACGAAATAGTGGTGATTTGTTTGAAGATCCTTCTGACATCCATCGATGAAAGAGTGGAAACAGAGAAAAAATGTTTCCTTAGCTCAGTTTCTCATTGATGACTGCTTACACTGTGCACTAGCTGCTGCATGTGAGATGAAAATGGCAGGAAAATGAACTGAGGATACCAGGGACTGCCCACTCTTATATAGGCAGCAGACTAACGATGTCATATGTGGGTGGCCCCTGGCAAAAGACTGCTAGAAGAGCTACCGTGCACCACAGCGACCTCTGGTGATGACCCAAGTGTATTATCTGCTGCAAGAGACCACCCTGTGGAAGATCTATCATTACAGGTGAGTAGTGTGTGTTTCTAGGGTCGTGGATATGATATTCTATCCATACCTGTGGCAGACTCCTAGCAGTTCTCCAGGAGGAGAGAGGCAAGGTGCACACCCCCTACTTAAGGAATAGAAACTGGAGAACTGAGGCCCCAAAACCAGCATCCTGGCATGTCTCAAGATCAGTGTGGTAATGAGAAATGAAGGTGTGTGCTGACCTCCAGGTAGCAGCCCTGCAGATTTCCTGGATAGGGACATCCCTGGAAGCAGCCACCGAGTCAGCAGTATGATGGGAGGAATGAGCTCTTAGCCCTCCAGGCGGCTCCCTGCCCACCAACCTATAGCAGAGGTCAATGCAGGATACAATCCCCCTGCCAATTGTTTGCTTATCTGCCGGTCTACCAAATGTGGCTTCAGCGTAGGTGACAAATAGCTGATGAACTTCTCTCCGAACTCCAGCCATGCACTCCTTACAGTAGGCAAGCACTAGCCGCAGGTCCAAAGTATGGAGCATATACACAGCCTCCAAGGTGTGATTGGTAAAGTACACTGGGAGATTAATCACCTGGTTAATGTGAAACCCGGATACAATCTTCAGGAAGAACTTTGGATTGGGGCACAGGACAATTTTGTCCCTGTTGAAGACCAGGTAAGAAGACTCCACAGAGAGTGCCTGGAGCTCACTGATCCTTCTGGCTGATGTGATAGCCACCAGGAAGGCGGTCTTCCATGACAGGTGAGACATGTCACACCTGTGAAATGGTTCGAATGACTTGCCCATGAGCTTTGCCAAAACCAGCAACAAATCCTATGGTGGTGCTGGTTCAGGCACTGGAGGGGAAATGAGGTCAAGGACTTTGAAAAAGTGCCAGACCACCTTCTCCTGTGCCACTAACTGCTGACCAGCCCATGCCTGATAAGCAGTAATGGCTGCCAGGTACATCTTAAGGGTCGTCGACTGGAGGCCCGACTTAGAGAGGGACCACAGGTAGTCAAGGATGCAGGCCACCGGACAGTATAAGGGATCCAGCCCTTTGCCCTGGCACCAAATAGAGAAACTCTTCCACTTGAAAGCATAGCATTTCCTGGTCAACTCCTTTTGAGATGCCTCCATAACAGTGAGGACATCTTTGGAGAGACCCAAAGCCTGGAACTCTAGCCCCTAAGGAACCAGGCTGTCAGGTACAGAGATTGACAGTCCGGATGGAGTACCTTCCCCTGATTGATGGAGAGCAGGTCCAGTCGGAGAGGAAGATGCCTCAGAAGCCTGCTGCTGAGGCTGAGGAGATCTCGGTATCAGAACTGGAGGGGCTAGTCCGGAGCAACCAGGATCACCTGTGCCTTGAGCCACACTTCGTGAATCAAGAGAAGTGGAGGGAAGACATAGAAGAGGTCTGGAGTCCGGGGCCTCGAGAAGGCATCACCCTGCAGTGTTCCCTGCTGAAGGGGGTGGGCACAAAACAACCTCAGCTTTGCATTCTCCCTGGAGGTGAACAGGTCAACCTAAGGGGCGCCCCAGACTGTGTACTACCTCCAGCTGAAAAGATCACTCCTGAGACACTTTGCCCACATGGTTGAGAGCATGCACCAGCTGGTTGAAGGCCCCTGCCACATGGATGGCTAAGAGATCGGCCTCCAGACTGCACAAGAGGGTCCACACACACACACAGAGAGCTTCCTTGCACAGTGGCAGGGAGTGCATCCCGCCCTGTTTGTTGAGGTTGTACGTGGTTGTGGTGTTGTCCATCAGGACCTGGACAACCTGACCCAGGATGTGCAGAGCAAATGTAGTCAGCACCAGTCAAACTGCTTGGAGCTCCAGGAGGTTGATGTGGCACTGGGACTCCTCAGGAGGTCCTGAGCCCATGGACTCTGTTTCCTCCACCAACTGGGCACCCCAGCCCATGTGAGAGGCATCAGGTCATTGTGGCTCTGGGTGGACAAATGGGATCCACTCCTGCACATGCTCTGGGACTAACCACCACTGGAGGGTGTCCCACATCCGCTGGGTCACAGTGACCAGCTAGTCAAAGTGACCCCCGTGCTGAGATCACTGGCTGGCCAGCTCCTGCAGGGAGCATATTCTCCAGTGGGCCTATCGAACCATGCTGGTGCAGGCCGCCATGTAACCCAGCAGGTGCAGGAAGTCCCGGGCAGGGCGCAATTGCCCAACTTGAAATGATCGGGCAAAGGAGGAGAGAGCCTCCACCCTGTCTACCAGGAGCTGGGCTCTGGCTCTGCAAGAATTGAACTCTGCTCCAATGAAGTGGATCACCTATGAAGGCACAAGTTCCGACTTGGCCTCGTTGACCAGGAGGCCAAGCTTGATTCAGGTCTGGAGGGCCAGGTCCCTGGACTGCTGCACCTCCTGCCTGGAGGGACCTGCTATCAGCCAGTCATCCAGGCAGGGGTAAACCGGACCCCTCGGCATCTCAGGTAAGCTGTAATCACTGCAATGCACTTGGTGAAGGCCCTGGGGGCCACAGCATGTCCTGGAACTCTAAGAGGGTCCCCTCGGCTCGGAAGCAGAGGAACCTTTGGTGAGACGGATGGATTGGAACATGGAAGAAAGCATCCTGAAGATCCAGGGAGCAAAATCACATGTCCTGCTCTATAGATGGTATGATCTGAGACAGAGTTACCATCCTGAAGGTGCACAGCCTGAGGAACTTGTCCAGGTCATGCAGATCTAGAATGGGGCGCCAGCCCCCCTCCAGTTTGGCACCAGAAAGTACCTGGAGACAAACCCTGGGTATTCTGGAGGATTTGTGACAGGAACCACAACCTCAATGCGGAGGAGCTGGGCTATGTTGTCTCTGAGAGCTGACCGAATGTCTGCAGTTACCAAGTCCTCCCATGGGGCACGGGTTCGGCAAGGAGGGTGCTGCTCGAATTCCAGAGGCAGAACCTGACCCACCACCTTGAGGACCCACCTGTCTGTGGTGACAGCAGACCAGGCAGAAAGGAAGTGGCAGAGCTGGCCCTCCATGGGAGGACACAGGGGAGGTGTGACAGGCATGAGGGAGGTACCCTTCATCCCGTCACTGGGCAGGCTTGAAGGAGGAGGAGGGTCTGGCCAAGGAGCCACCGGAGCCTCTCATTCCAGGCTTATGGATGATTGAGGCCACAGACTTCAGCCAAGGTCGCCAGCACTGGGCCTGCCGTCCAGCCTGGGCTGGTTTTGCCACAGAAGTAGAGGTGGACCGAAAGGGCTTCCATTTCTGCTGCTGCTTAGAGCCCTTGGGGTCCTTCTGGGAAGATGTCACAGAGTCCAAGGTGGCACTGGACTTCTCGCTGAGAGTGAGGTGACCCTCAACCCTGGGCCCAAGCAAGTCGGTGCCCAGGAAAAGGACATCTGCCAGCTTGTGCCGAGTGTCTGTCATGAAGGTCAAGATCCTCAGTTAAGGCCGGCCTTGTGGTGCTGAGGGTTGAGGCGCTGGATGCCACACCTCGCGGTATGCCGGTGACCAGAGTTTGGGAGTGAGCTCAGGTGCTGGGGGTCAGCAGGGGCGGGTGAGTATTGAGTGCCCTGCATGCTGCTCTCCTCCCCAGGGGGGACAGGGCATCGCTCAGCATGCCAGCGGCTCCCAGTGGAGACTGGGGGTGCTGCAGCATGCAGGGTGGCACATACATAGCGTGGCTGATGCTTGGCAGGGTTGCCATGTGCCAGTAGCATCAGGACATGCACCACACATGGGGAGGTAGGAGCGAACACCAGAACAGGGAAAACACTGCTTTGAGGGGTAGGCTCTCACCCACAACTGGAGACTGACTGAAAGCGAGTGCCCAAGAGGAGGGGCGACCCCACCTCGGAGGGGTTAAGCTGGGGGTGCCGACTGTGGGTTGAGAGGGAGGAGAGACGAGGCATAGGTCGGAGGACTTCAGGCAGGGCAGGAACAGGCAGGATGCCTGAGAGAGGCCCCATAGACCGTGACCGGAAGGAAATACAGCTGAGAAAAAAAAAAAGGAACCTCTGCCACGCCCTGTGGTGCACGGTCACTGCAGCCACCACGGAGTGCGCACAGGAGTCCTCAATGTCCATGGCTGTCTGGAGCTACTGCTTAGCCACAGCCTGGCCCTGGTCCCAGACCTGTTTGACCATGGTCTGGAGGTCCACCAGCAAATGAGGAAACACCTCATCCAGTGTGCTTAGCAGGGCATGGGAGAAGCGGGCCATAAAGAGGGACAAGCTCACCTGGTAAAGACCAAACGAAAAAAGCAGCGTAGACCTTTTTAGCCACATGGCCCAATTTCTTGGACTCTTTGTCAGGTGGTTTGTCGACATTCCCAGTGTTGCTGGAGTGCCTAAACACAGAATAGACCACCAGCCCCTCGGTTGAGAGGTGTTCTGTGAATCCCGAGAGGGAACCGGTAGGTACCGCATACTTGCAGGCTATCTGGGAAGAGGGCACAGAGAAGGAAGCGGGACCCTGCCAAAGTTCCAGAGTAGGGCCAAGAATGGTCTCTGCCACTGGGAAGGCCTCTATCGGAGTATCTCACTGGTCAAGGATCTCAGTCTGCGGGTAATGAGCCCTATTCTGGGTGGGCTCCATTTTCATACCCGTGGACTTGGATCAGGCTGAGAAGGCCCATAATAGAGATCCCCAACGATGCCACGTTGACCAGACAGGGGTGCAGGGAGGAACCCTTTGACTCTGAGGAGATGTTAAAGAGGAGTCAACTGCCCAAGTCCCCACTGACCCTCCGTGGACAGTCAGGTAACCGACAGCCGATGGGGAAGTCCCTTGGTCGGCCGAGACTCCTTGGTCGGAGTGCTGGTCGGTGGTTGTTTAGGTGGCGGCTCCACCAAAATCAGTGGAGATGCTGAGGTCGGCTGAGCCCGGACCATCTTGGTTGTCTCCTTAGGTGGCAAAGGCGTTAGCTTGTCGGGCAAAAGCTAGGTGATGTCCAGCGTAATAGTCAGAGCTGGCTTCACACTGGTGAGCACATAAGATCCTCGTAGCTTCGACGTGACTTGCGCCGAAGCCTCTCCTCACCTGAGGAGGATGAGGATGAAGAGTAGTGGTAGCATCGTATTCTGCAGTGTTGAGAGCGGGAGCACCGATGCCAGTGGGAACCGCTCAATCTACGAGAAGAAGACTGTGACCTCAACCACCAGGGGGACCAGCAGTGGGGCTTGGAGGGAGTCGGTGAACGCCAAGGCTCCTCTAGATCTTGGTTGTTGACCGGGGTGGCGGGTCAGCGGACTGATCCATCCCAATGGTCTAAGTCAGGACCAAATTCCTGGATAATGAAGTGTCTGTCTTCAGTCAACACCTTGTCAACTGGTTCGAGAAAAATCTTGGCTGGAAGATCAACCAGTGTCTTGGCCCGACAGGGTTACTGTGAAGCCAGTAGCCTGGGCTGAGGATTCGACTGACGTCAGATCCAGAGAAGCGCGGTAATCTGAAGCACTCTACCAAGAGCACTCCTGATCCCACAAATATCGACGACACAGCTTTTGGACTCTTTGACTTGGATTTGTGCCCAGAGGGTCCTTGACCGAGGGTTGACAAAGACTGGCACAATTCTTTGAAGGATCCTGTGAAAGTCAAACCCAGCAGGAACGGTACACAGGCAGCTGCCATGGGAGTGGGAAGTGGGTTGGGCCACAGCCTCCTCAAACACTGCAAACTGTTCAGCGGACCCCACAGCTGTGAAGATCACCCAACGGGCATTGTTAGATTTGACCGATGGTTTCAGTTTGCTCAGATGGCCTAACTTGAGTTGGGTGAGACGGTCCTTGAGAACAGTAGGATAGAAAGTCCGACAAATGTGGCAGGCCTGGGGATCGTGCTCGTGCCTCAGGCAACAGACGCACATGGCATGCAGATCCATTTGGGATATCTACTGCCCACAAGGGCACTGACAGAACCTGGGAGTGGACTTGTCCATTGCGGTCACGATCAATGATCGAGCCCGAAGACAAAGTTTTTTTTGAAACGTTTGGAAGTAAATCTGGAGATCAGCATTGGGTCTACTCAGTGCGAGAGCGGTAAGGAGGGAACCTGCTTCTTCCAGTGGAAAGGAAGATCTGGCGTTATGTGGCAGAGCTGAGGGAGTTACCACCCGGGTGGGTGGGAGGAGCCAGCCTGAAGACGTTTCTGGTAAGTTTTAAAGGGAAAGGCAGCTGCCAGAAGTGTGGATAAAACATCATATCCACATCCCTAAAAATATACTTACCATAGTAATACTGTTTCCCTATATTGCAGCTGCAATATAGCATGCTAGCTGTACATATGAGCATACTTGATAGACCGTGAGGCCTATGTCTTCTGGCAAGTTTCATATGTTCGTTTGTTTCTTCCATGGGATCCCTCACTATGCTTAGATCTCCCCCACCCTACCTCTCCTTCCAGAACCTGGAAAAGATTCTGCAAGAATCAATGTTTGTTGGGTATTCAATTACTTGAGCATTACCAGTTCATCCACAATCAGTTTTTTTTTTTTACTATAGTTTCTCTGTTTTAGTCGGCCACAGCTTGGCCTGGGAGGCCAATCTTTTATTGTTTTTTAGGTAATTTTTTCATTTAGGTATATTCAAAGAGCAGCTGATGCCATTTGGACAGCTTTAGCAAAACATAATATTTAGACACAGATCAGCTTGTATTTCACATCAGTTCTGTATTTCTCCTCCTCATTATTTATCACTGAGGCCATTTGCATGAGGGATCTTTGCTCCTGAAGAGTTCATCTATTCCTGTTGCTTTCTCCCTACCATCATAATGCTCTACTTGTGACATCACAATTACTCCCATGGGAACAGATTGTGATGTCACAACAGAGGACTATGACATGAAGTAGGGAGTAAGCTAAAGAGGCCGATGAATTCTAAGGGATATAGAGCACGTTTCCATGCAAATTTCTCACTAATGAGTAATGGGGAGAAGAAATATATCAAATGCATGTAGAATGCAAGCTAAATTGTACCTAAATATGTTTTCAAAATTTTCTTTCGGGCGTCAGCAGCTCTTTAAGGGTAGGTTAGTGAGATTTGGGGCTACTAGCTATAGGCTTTGAAACAGATCTGATGTTAAGCTGCAGAATGCAGCACCACCACGAGGCACCATTTAAAAATATGTTCCGCGTTCTACAATTTGTATACCTTCCATACTCTCTGGGGCAGCTACACCTATCAGGCTAACTGCATGCGTAAGCATAGTGAGAGATCCCTTGGAAGATACAGTATTACTATGGTAAGTAATTTTTTCTTCACTGTCTTCAGTTACGTGGTTTGCCAGATCACTGATACCCAAGTATACCAGCACTCCAAGCTCCCCTTCCCCCTTCTCTACCATTCTACCTATCCTTTCCATGTTCTGGATTGCTGATACACCTGGAAGACATCGGACCACCCCTCTAATCATAGCGTCCCCTGCTTCTAGGATACTCCTTGCTGCTTTCCTCCTGATTCTACAGTGCAAAGCAATTTGCTGTTGGCATATGGTAAGCCTGGATGACTCCATTACGATTGCTCCTGCCACCCCTTCCCTGTTACCCTCTAGACCCCAGGGCTAGTGGACATCTGGGGGAGTGAAGGTGTTGGGTGTATCTGTAGGGATTAGGTCACCTGGTGATGCAGTTGGGATATCTTTCTGTCCCTTCAACTGGGCACAGTTACATCCTATTGGAAGGAGACACCTCCAATCCAGAAGGGTAGTCCTTAGGTATTTTTTAATAATTTCTGACCAATTTATTACATTCAGTGTTGTCTCAAGTGAGGAAATGCCTAGTAGCCAATCAGGTAACTTTTTATTTGGATACTAATACACTGTTTAATAGACAGTCTGATTTTAGGTTTGATCATTCTACCATTTCTGCAGTGGTGAGGTTCTTGGACCATGTCAATATGGCTGCTAACCAGGACAAGTATACTGGAACCATTTTTACTGACATGTCCAAGGCTCTTTGACAGTGTGGACCAGAGGGTACTTATCAATAGAGCAGCCAATGCTAACTTAGGTCCAGAAGCTCTATCTTGGCTTTATAACTATCTTTCGGATCATTCTCAGAAGTTGAGAGTGGGAGCAAAGGTTTTTGGTTCCCTAGTGGTGTACATCAGGGAGCAGTTTTGGGTCCTACTCTCTGTGCACTGTATATTAATAACTTGGGTCAACATATGGGCAATGTACACTATTAGTTGTATGCAAAATGATGCCATACTGTATACCTCCTATTCTCAGATTGAAACTGTCCCAGAAAGACAACAAGGATTTTATAAGTTGCAATCTTACTTAGTTTTATTTTAGACGAAACAAAAAACAAAAACTACTGTATTTGGTCCACTGTCTAAATTAAGAACTGTAACAAATGCCGAGACATTAATTATTACTACATTCAATGGGAGTCCTCTAGAAATGGTGAGTTCTTATAAACATCTTGACTTCTGGGGACATACATATGGAACATTTGATTAAAAACTTGACATCCAAAATGGGTTCTCACTTTAAACATAACAACTGGTTTAAATCTGGAGGCCATGTCTCAGTTAGTAAAATCTTTAATTTTTCCAGTATTAGAGTATGGAGACTTTCTATGATAACCAAACACCTGTCTGTGCTGGTTCAGGTTGCCCTAAACATGCTAAAGGTTAATTAATTTGGGTCATCCTACAGGGGCAGTCAAGCCAAACAACACAATAATATAGGATGAACTCCTCTACAAAAGTTGCATTAGTCAAGCACACAAATGCTTTTATTTGTCAGTAAGTCCACACTAAAGCTTTGGGCAACAGTTTTGTAGCTGACACCACTTCATCAGGCCCCATAAAGCAGTGTTGTGTTCTTCATCTTGTTTAACAATGTTCACTGTCTCTTTAAATCACAGAGTTTTGTTCTTTGTTTCTAGCAAAAGAGTGTTATGACCTTCCTGAAAAATAAAGGAAATAAAACTTACAAACTGTTTTTTACTTAAATAACAAGGCCACATATTCGTGACTCCGTGCTGTTCTCCTGCTGTCTCTAAAGTCCTTATTACTCCATTTCAGGAGGGTCATAACACTCGTTTGTTAGAGACAAAGAACAAAACTGTGTGCCAGGAATGCACTTTGCTGCTAGTATTTGCTAATGTTTACATCTTTTCATAGAATTATAACATGTATGACTTTTATACCTCACTATAATGCATTATGTTTGCCTTTTACATATATTGCATATATAATCTACCTACTCACTGATAAGATGACTCTGAGGGATCATCAGTGATTATTGTATACCTATATTCTCATATAATTATATGTAGTGTATGTTTTACACTCAGGCAGATATGCCACGTGTAACAGAGCCCTGTCAGCACTTCTCTTTGTCTCTTTAGAGAGAAATCCTTTGTTATGTCTTATGCATAAGCAATAAATGCCACATGTAATAGAGCCCAGTCAGCATTGCTTTTGTCCAAGCTATAATGCTAATGGAAGCATATTCTGTCTCATATGATACTCATTAGTATTTCTGTCTCCTAAGTCATCATTCAATGGAGAATGACTTAGGACCAATACATATTGTTTCTCATATCTGTAACTATGAAGTAATCTCTGTTGCTATGCTGTTATCTGTAGTATTTAGCCTTCTGCAACCCAGTTCCACAAGGAGAGAGAATTAGATCTTGGAGAACCTGAGATCCCACAATCCTGGGGATTATGTACATTCTTCAGAAGAGTGGTGAGAAACCAGTCTCCCTTGTGATTTTCTTTGTCACATGTGTGGCTAAGTAGTATAATAAATGTTATTAGTACTCCTTGCTTGTTTATGAATGTTTCTTGGCAGACTCCGAAAACACAAGAATCTGTATTATTAGTATTATTATTTACTCTACTATCCGAGATCGTTTACGTAACAGTGGCCTCTCCAGTGACCTGTAAATGGGTAGTATAACCTCCTCTCTGCTACTACTGATCCCCCTAGCTATGCATCCCAGCACCTTGTTTGCCCTTGCTGCCGCTTTCTTACACTGCGTGGAGTGCTTCAGGTCACTAATGATCATCACTCCCAGGTTCTTCTCCTCCACTGATGCAGATACCTGGACTCCACCCAGGTAGAACGTCATCCTAGGATTATTGGCTCAAATGTGAATTACTTTGCATTTCTTGGCATTGAAGCCAAGCTGCCAGATCCCAGAGCACCTCCCTAGATTTTTCAGATCATCCTGTAGGTCCTAAATCCCTTCAGCTGTGTTCACTCTCCTGTCGAGCTTGGCGTCATCTGCAAATAAACACATTTTGCCCTTAATGCCATCCCCAATGTCACTGACGAAGACACTGAACAACACCGGCCCCAGCACAGAGCCCTGCAGGACCCCACTCATGACATCTCTAGTGCCAGATAACTCTCTCCCCCACAACCACCCTCTGGGTTCTGTCCCTCAGCCAGTTTTCCACCCACCTGCACATCTTATCCCCAACCCCAAGATCTGCCAATTTCCTGATTAATTGTTTGTGGGTCACAAAGTAAAAGACCTTGCTGAAATCCAGACAGAGGATGTTTACTGCTTGGCCTCTATCTACTGTCTTAGTGACCCAGTCAAAGAAGTCAGTTAGATTCATTTGACAAGATCCCCCCACATGAACCCATGCTGCCTCACATCCTGGAGACAATGCTCCTCTAGATATTCTACCAACCTTTCCTTAGGTATGGTCTCCATGGAGTATGGAGACAGACGATAGCCAGGAACCCTATCCACTGAATCACAAGTACAATTGTATTGTATCTGAGATATACTGTGGTTGGGGACTGGGAGCCTACTGTGTCTGTTAATATTAATATGTGTTCATAATATTGTGTTGTGGGTCTGGGGGCTTCTTGGTAACTGTTCCTGGGTAAAAGTTGTGTTAGAGTGTGGGCTTCTTGGTAACCATTTCTGGGTAAATGTTGTGTTTGTGGGATGGGCTTGCTGGTAACTGTTCCTGGGTAAAAGTTGTGCTGTGGGTGTGGGGCTTGCTGGTAACTGCTTCTGGGTAAAAGCTGTGCTGTGGGTGTGGGGCTTGCTGGTAACTGCTTCTGGGTAAAAGCTATGCTGTGGATGTGGGGGCTTCTTGGTAACTGTTTTTGGGTAAAAGTTATGTTTGTGGGTGTGGGGCTTCCAAGCAACTGCCTCTGGGTAAAAGTTGTGTTGTGGTGAGGGGGCTACTTGGTAGCTGTTTCTGGGTAAAAGTTGTGTGCAAGTGTGAGGGCTTACTGGTAGCTGTTTCTGGGTAAAAGTTGTGTTCGTGGGTGTAGGGGCTTGCTGGTAACTGTTCCTGGGTAAAAGTTGTGCTGTGGGTGTGGGGCTTGCTGGTAACTGCTTCTGGGTAAAAGCTGTGCTGTGGGTGTGGGGCTTGCTGGTAACTGCTTCTGGGTAAAAGCTGTGCTGTGGGTGTGGGGCTTGCCGGTAACTGCTTCTGGGTAAAAGCTGTGCTGTGGATGTGGGGGCTTCTTGGTAACCGGTTTTGGGTAAAAGTTATGTTTGTGGGTGTGGGGCTTCCAAGCAACTGCCTCTGGGTAAAAGTTGTGTTGTGGTGAGGGGGCTACTTGGTAGCTGTTTCTGGGTAAAAGTTGTGTGCAAGTGTGAGGGCTTACTGGTAGCTGTTTCTGGGTAAAAGTTGTGTTCGTGGGTGTAGAGGCTTGCTGGTAACTGTTTCTGGGTAAAAGTTGTTGGTGTGGGGGCTTGCTGATAACGGATTCTGGATAAAAGTTGTGTTTTTAGGGTGAGGGCCTGCTGGTAACTGTTTCTGGGTAGGATTGTGTCTGAGGGCATTGTGGGGCTTGTTGCTAAACTGTCCTGGGCAGTATTGTGATTGTGGGTGTAGGGATGTGTGGCTATACTGATAGCTAGGTCAGGGGGGTACTTAACTAAAAAAAAAAAGTTGCATGTGGGTGTGCTGTCTATAACATGCCTGTCTCTGTGACATACCTAGGGTAAATAATTAGAAGGGTTGTATTGTACTTTAGTAACTGAGTACAGCTTAGTCTTACTGGGTTCTGGAAAAGAGGACAGGAAGCACAGGGACAGCAGCAACAGAGAATGTGGGGAGTGGTGTAGTGCAGTGGTTGTGGGGTGGCAGTCTTCAGGGAGACCTTCTGGGACTGCTGGGCTGCCCCATCTGTGTGCACCTCTCCGGGCTGGCAGAGAAGGTCTCCAGACTCGAGGCTGCATTGACTGCAAGTCAGGAGGAGGTCAGTAGACTTGGGGCTGCGTTGGGTGGGAGTCGAGGCGATCTTTTCTCCTTCCCAGGGACCACTAAGTCTGACACTGTTACCTCAAAGGTTGCCAGATAGGAGAAGTGGCTGGACTATGATGGGCTCAAGGAGGGAGGGGGTGGTGGGATCTGGAAGGATTGGGGGGGTGGGAGTCACAGGCACATTCCTTAACCACAACTGGTTCCACTGCAAAATACCTACACCAGACTGGCACAGCAGGACTGCCAAGAGGCACCCACGGAAGTGGCTGAGGAGGATGTGGGGGCCCTCCCAGGTGGCGGTCCTAAGGTAGTCTGAAAGAGGACCCTGGAGAAGAAGGAAGCAACTTCTGGTGGGGGACACAATCATCAGGGGGATAGAGTTGGAAGTAGGAAAGGGGGCAGAGAGGGAGGTCAAGTGCCTACCCGGTGCCATGGCATGGAGGGATGGGAAGCATGCCCTACGGATCACTAGGGAAGTAGGAAGGGAAGGGGAGGGAAGCTAGACTTCACTGTCCACCTAGGGTGAATGACCTGGCTAGGGGTGGGGCAGGCACAGTACAAGGGGAGTTTAGGGAGCTAGGAAGAAGTCTTAAGCAGGTAACATACTCTGTAGCTTTTGCAGAGATACTGCCTGTCTGTGACAGGAGGAAGGTGAGGGAGCTTCGCACCAATGCCTTGAACTCATGGTTGAAGGAATGGTGCGGAGTGGAGGGGTATGGCTACACTGGGGACTGGGAGGCCCATGTGGGAGGATAAAAGCCTATACAGTGGTGACAGCTTGCATCCATCCAGGAGGGGAACTGCAATTCTCAAAGGACGGTTTACACATTACTCCAATGAGCATTTAAACTAGCCGAGGTGGCCTGCATAGAGATGTCTAACCAGGCCCTATTTTCACTGCTCCACAATTTATATAAAATGCTGGGTTGTATCATTTATTAATTGCAATCCAACATAATCCTGTCTGGTTACTATTGGAGCACCTGGTTGAGCTGAGAACCTTGGGAGGCTAAGGCATTTTATTGTTGGGGGTAGGCACTGCACTGTTAACTTACTTTACTAGTCTTCTTAAAAATACCTTATTATGGGAAACCTCAGAGACAGACTTTATTTTGGATTGAGTTAAGAGGTGAAATGGCTATCCGAGACCCATTAGTTCATTTTTATTAAAAAAACAAAACAAAACAAAAAAACAATGGTTATTTTTTTAATACTGTTTTTTTCCTTTTATGAATGGTTTGTGTGGAATACATACGGTGCTAATTGTTAATGTTCCAATATGAAATTATATGTAAAATGTTTAAAGAGAATTTCAAATTTCAATAATGATAGTGTAAAAAAATAAACTAGCCAAGGCAGAAGCAGAAATGGAGGCAGAATCCCCCCCCCCCACACACACACAAAGGCTGAGGTAGTGTGTGGGGAAATCACAGGGCGTGAGAGTCCCACCACAGAACAAGTAAGTCAAGGTGGTAATGGATTAGCAAAGGGGGAAAGGGGTCAGGAAAGAAGAGGGAGAAAGGTGGCACAAGAGGCAAAAGGGGGAAGCAACAAGCACAGTGCTAACAAAATCTGTAAGGCCATGTGTGCTAATGCTAGAAGTCTGGGAAATAAGGTCCCAGACCTAGAGGCCATTATGGCGGAATGTGACTTGGATATCGTGACTATTACTGAGTCATGGTGCACAGACTACCATGACTGGGACATGGTCATACCAGGCTACACGATGTTCAGGAGGGACAGGGTAGGAAAGAAAGGAGGGGGAGTGGTGTTTTATGTGAAGGATAACATAAAAGCAACAGAAGTACAGGGAATGCAGGGGAGGGCAGAGGTGCTGTGGGTTACCATTGAGTTGGGTAATGAAGCCACTATTTGGACAGGTGTGATCTACAAGCCTCTGGCACAGGGGAAGGATCTAGATAAGGAAATGTTAGAAACAATTAAAGAGCAGCTGATGCACCTTTAAGAAAACTTTGGAAAACATAATATTTAGATAACACTCAGCTGGTATTTCATATATTTTTTATAGATTTCACCTCTTTATTGTTTATTACTAAAGAAATTCCCAAAAAAACAAGATCTTTATCCCTTACAGTTCATCGGCCTCTATGGTAAATTCCCTACTTGAAATCATAATGCTCTGTTGTGACATCGCAGTCTGTTGCCATGGAAATAACTGTGGTGTCACAAGCAATGTATTATAACATCAGGTTTGGAAGCAATAGAAGCTGAAGAACCCTCAAGGAATAACTATCTGTTTTTATATATATATATGACCTCAGTAATAAAAATGTGGATAAGAAATACAGAGCTTATGAAAAAATATAAGCAGCTTTGTGGCCAAATATTGTTTTTTCCAAGTTTTTCTTGAGGCGTCTGTGGCTTTTTAACAAAATGGCTAAAGAAGGGGAGGTGTTACTGGTGGGGGATGTCAATCTGCCAGATGTAGACTGGAACCTCCCTCCAGCAGCTTCAGTCAGGAGGTGGGACACTCTGGACTCCCTGCAGGTGGTGTTCCTCGGGCAACTGGCCTGTGAACCCAGTCGTGATGGGGCAATACTGGATCTGGTGCTTACAAACTGAGACGGTGTTGCAGATGTCAAGGTGGGGAGCCATCTGGGGACCAGCGATCATTGTACCATGTGGGTCCACATAAGAACAGCTGTGGAATCCATTTAAATGATGGCGAGAGTCCCAGACTACAGAAGGGCTCACTTTTTAAACATGGGGGAATGTCTCAGAAATGACCTGGCAGGGGGTCTGGGCCTGAAGGGGTGGAGGAAAAGTAGGCCAAACTAAAAGAGGGCGTTGTGAAGGCAACAGACCTGTATATCAGGTAGGTAAGCAAAAGTAAAAGAAAGAGGAGACTGCTATGGTTCTCAGAAAAAGTAAAGGCTATAAAATAGTATTCAGAAGGTATAAGGGGACCCAGACAGAGGAGGACAGGGAAGTGTATCTGGTAAAACAAAGGGAGGCAGGCAAAGCAGTAAGAAGCGCAAAGGCATACACTGAGGAAAGAATAGCTCAGGGAGTATCAAGAGGGGACAAAACTCTTTCAGGTACTGTATATTGTGAAAAGGAAGACAGAGGAAGGGATTATGCAGTTAAAGGGGGGTGACAGTGCGGAGGGAATTAAGAAAAAGCAAACATTTTGAACAAATACTTCTGCTCAGTTTTCACAACAGAAGGGGAGAGGGAGGGACCTGGAAAATGCTCCAGGAGCTTTGAGAGGAGGGAAGTGGACACCAGCCCGTTTTCTGAGGAGAATGTCTGTCTGGAAAGCACTCACTAACTGCAAGGTAGATAAAACTATGGGGCCAGAAGGGGTACATCCAAGGGTGCTAAGGGAGCTCAGGGAGGTACTAGCTGCACCTCTTACAGACCTGTTTAACAGATCACTGGAGACTGGTGTGATCCTAGGGGACTGGAGAAGGGCAGAAGTAGTCCTACTTCACAGAAGTGGGAGGAAGCAAGCAATTATAGGCAAGTCAGCCTGACATCGGTGCTGGGTAAGTTAATGGAAACACTACTAAAGGAAAGGACTGTGGAATATCTTGTATCCAACGGATTACAGGATCCAAGGCAGCATGGTTTTACAGGAGGAAGGTCATGCCAAACAAATCTGATAGATTTCTTTGACTGGGTGACCAGGGAGTTGGATCACGGAAGGGCGGTGAATGTGGCCTACCTGGATTTCAGCAAGGCTTTCGACACTGTTCCCCATAGGAGACTGGCAAATAAGTTGAAGAGCTTGGGGGTGGGTAATAAGGTAGTAACCTGGGTAAAAAGCTGGTTAGTGGACAGGACACAGAGGGTAGTGGTAAAGAGAATTTGCTCTGAGGAAGGGAGGGTGGCCAGTAGGGTACCTCAGGGATCAGTTTTGTGACTGGTCATCTTCAATGTCTTCATAAGTGACATAGTGGAGGAACTGGAAGGAAAGGTCTGCCTCTCTGTGGGAGACACCAAGATCTGCAACAGAGTGGACACTCTGAGGGGTATGAGTGGAAAAGGTGGCCAGGGATCTGCAAAGACTGGAGGAGTGGTCAAGGGGGTTCCACCACACCAGCTGGGCAGGAAATTTGTCAAACGGCATTACAGTGATGGCACAATGCTGACAGTCATAATTGTGCCATTAGGAAAACAATTGTTTTTTTTGTGGGGAGGGCAGATCACCTGGATTTTAAAATAATCAGCTCCATGTCAGAATATTTTCGGGGGGCAACATCTGAAGAAGCCGTGTCGAGGTATTGCACAACCACTACAGCAAACTGTTGATTTTTATTGCTGTAATAGTCTTCACAGTATTTGTTTCACTGCTTTGATGGTATACCGGTCAAGAGTATGGCAGCTGGATTTTAATGCAAAGAAGTGCAAAATAATGTACTTAGGCCATAGAAACCCGTAAGCAGAGTACAAATTGGGCAGAGTGATATTGATAAAGACCTAGCAGGAAAGAGTTCTAGAAGTGATCATATCGGATGACCTAAAGGTGGCCAGGCAGTTTGACAAGGCAGTTGGAAGGGCAAGTGGAATGCTGGGATGCATAGGAAAGGGTATCACCAGCAGGAAGAGGGAGGTGGTGCTGCCCCTATGTAGATCAGTGGTAAGACCTTACTTTGAATACTGTGTCCAGTTTTGGAGACCACATCTCAGGAAGGACACAGAATAGATGTGGTCCTGAGGAGGGTTACCAAAATGGTGCAGGGTCTGCATCAAAAGCCCTACAAGGAGAGGCTAAAGGAGCTCAGTATGTACAGCCTGGAGAGGAGGGAGAGAGGGGAAATGATTGATACTTTTAAATACCTAACATGGGTTAATAAGGTACAGGACGGGAGTATTTTTCAGAGAAAAAGGTGCTTCAGAACAAGGAGGCATGCTATAAAGCTGGAGGGGAGTAGATTAAGGAGAGATGTGAGGAAATATTTCATGGGAAGAGTGGCAGATCCCTGGAACAGCCTTCCAGCGGAGGTGGTGGGGACGAAAACAGTGAAGGGGTTCAAAAATGCCTGGGATAGGCATAAGGGTATAATTGTAGGGATAAGGAAGCGGTGAAGATGGTGCTGTAGATCAAGTAAGGTCTGCGGCAAACATGAAGGTTAATTAAAAAGAAAAAAAGATTAAGTGGGCAGACTAGGTAGGCCTAGTGGCCCTTATCTGCCGTCATGTTCTATGTGTCGAATAAAGCCCCGGACTTCTTGATTAATAAGCTGTCCAGAGAACTGTATTTTCTAGCATTAGCTCTGCAAATATGTTGGAGTTTAATCTCCTCAAAGTAAAAATGGGTAAAATGGAGAGGGGTATAGGCCAGAAGTTATTTGATTTTTGCTTCATGGAATTCTCTTCCTTTTATGCTGTAGTGGCCATTTCAGAAGCCACTCTAAAGTACAAACTAGAAAGGCCGGCCCAGCGGTGTGGAGGGCTGAGGTGCTGGACGCCACACCTCGCGCCACACTGGCGACCTGGGTTCGGGAATGGACTTGGGTTGTCGGGGTGCCGACGGGGGTGGGGTGGGAGCAGGATTGAACGTTGGCTCTCCTCTCCCTGGTGGGTGGGTCACCCGTCCATAGTCCTGCCATCACTGGATGGAGGTCCGGTGGCAGGCGCAGGTGGTAACGGGTGACTGGTAGGGTGGGGTGTCCCGTAGGGCATGACGTGCGCGTGCTTCCACGTGTGTGCATCATGTTGAGGCGTCGCAGGATTGGGACTTGGGAGAAAACTGACAAAAAAGGCAACAAAGTACTTATGGAAAAAAAAGTACAAACTAGAAAAGATTGTGTTTATTTTAAAGCAGAACCCCCCCATTATCTCCTGACCATTTCCAAAAATAATCTTATATGATATTTTTATAATGCTTTAAACTCTATTTTGAACGCTGTGACATTTGAACTGTTAATCATAAAAAGTTATTTTTTTGAATAAAAGCTTTAAGTCCGATCATCATGTATAGATCTTAGTGATACAGTGCTGTGTTAATACAGGTCTACACTTTTTGATACGATATGTTGTTAAACATGACAGAACTTTAAAAATTTAGTGAACCAATTTCTTTTTTTATATAGATATGAAACATTTTATGGTTTGTATATCAATTTATTATTACTGTAGTAATATCTTAATAATTCTACTTAGCTGACCCCAATCTTTCATAAAAAAAAAAATCTGTAGCACTAACAGTTCCAAAATAACTTTTGAAAGGTCTAACTTTGGAAATGTTTGCGCCAGAAACTTAATTATCTTCTCTTTCTCTCTGCCACAGACTGCCCCCCCCAGCCCCATCACCCCAATGTCCAGTGGGACTTACCTCTTGGCATTCTTGAGGTGCCAGTTGGCTGGATGCGGCGCCTGTGAGGGGCCGGTGTCATCCCGGCGGTCGGTGGATTTTTTCAGCCTCCATTTTATTTCTCCCATTCCTGAGTGCAGAGCCATTGTGTGCAATGACACTAATGGCCAAGCCGTGCACGCTTCCGCATGTGGCATGCCAGGCATCTGCTCCGTCTCTGCCCCCTTATCTTTTGGAGCTGGTGTGCCAGCCTCCAGCTGCTGCTAGAGGCCAGGCATGCACCAGTCTCTGGTCCCACCACTCCCCGGGAGAGGACAGCTGTCCTCTGGATGCTCGATCCTCTTGCTCCCCATCTGACCTTCGGTGACCCGCTCGCACCATGAACATGGGTCACTGGCATGGCAGGAGGTAAGGCAGTGATGCCTTAGCCATCCACGCCACTGGGCCGGAAACTTAATATTTTTTACTTTATTTTTTATTAAAAGTTGAACATACCAAACAAATAAAGTTAACATTAAATGCAGCTTAAAGCAGGGAACCGTACAGTAAAATAGGCTGTGTGCAAATTCAAATACATGGATAAAGACCTTTACAGTGCCATTGTAGAGATTTAAGTAATATACAGCACATATAAATATTCTATAGATTACCTTATAGATAGGTTGAATAAATATCAGATATAAAAGTATAACCTCATTAAAGTAGCTAGTAATCCTGACAGAGGAAAAAATATAGTAAATTACTATTGATAATAATAGTGTTAATTAATAATAATGATAATACTAGTAGTAATAATAAAAAAGAAAACTGCAGAACAGCCCCCTAGAAACTCCCTGTGTCAGGTAACTAGATCCAAAATTACTCATGGAAAAAAATGTGGCCTCATGGGTGTTATATAAAATACCCATCATCTCCAGAAAATTTCAAAAGCATCCAGACAATGATGTAACTGCCATATGTTTTTCCATATAATAAATTTAAAGAATTATCTTGTGCCATAAAGACAGAGTTGGACTGGAGTTTGAGAGCCAGTTTTTTGTAATAGATTTTTTTGCAGCTAAGCGACAGATATAAAATCATTTTCTAGTGGGTAATGGACGAAAAGGGGTTGGATAAGCCGAGAATCGAAAAAATTCATCTATAAGCACTACTGGGTGTCCAAAATGTCAGATAATGCCCCATTTAGTTGAGTGATAAATAGCTGAAGCCTTGGACACTGGCAAAAAATGCACCCTCCCAGTAGCTGGGGCAACACCATCCTGGCCAGCACAATGCTGGTCCCTCCCCCATACATTTTGCTTGTACAGTGGGCACTTTAAAAAAATCGCACCATAGTGTTCCACAAAAAATTCTTTCCACTGATATGATGTAAGTGTTGCAAATGCCACGTCCATATTTGTGGATCGTCTGGATGCTGTGGATCCCCTTCCCAAGCTGTACGGATATGATGGGTGGAATCGGCTCATAATTGGTGAAGGGCATTGTAAATACATGAAATCATATGTGGAAAGGGGGCAACTTCAGTCAACTGGGGAACTTAAGTGTCTCCTTCCAAAGACAGAAGAAGTGTGTTAATATAGGTCACTACTTAAAAGTAGCGGAATTTATCTGAAGGCCTCAGAGGGTATTGTTGTTGTAATTCCAGGAATGTAAGAATGCATTCGTCCTTAATGAATTGTTACAAAAGATGTAAAATCAATCTTTCCCAATGGCGAAAGCCATGGTCCAGCTTAGCTGGGGTAAAAGCATCTGGGTAGAGGAAAGAATATAGAAGGAACCTGTGATATTTAAGAGAAGAGGAATCCAACAAGTGGCCCCAGTGTCTTAAGGTATCTTGAGTGTAAGGGCTATCTGTAATATCAGCTGGGGGGGAGAGAGGGAGGGAATGGGGCAGAGAAAGTACAGTTGCATTAAAACTTACCGTAACAGTAGATCTTCGAGAAGCATCTCTTGCAGTACGTAATACTTTTGAGTATCCAGCAGAGGTCGCTGTGGTGCATGGCAGCTCTTATAGCAGTTTTTCACCAGGGACCGCCCACACATGACATCAGCTTCCTGTTTCCTATATAAGTGTGGGCGGTCCCTAGTATCCTCAGTTCCGACGCCGGATTCAGCTCTCAAAGCGAGGACCGAGGGGAAGCCGAGGTACCAAAGGAGTCCCAACCCTAGTCACTGGACCAGAACTTGCTCTCTTAGAGAAGGAGGGGGATGGAGGGCGGGAACAAACCTACTGCAAGAGACACTCCTCAAAGATCTACTGTTACGGCAAGTTTTTACATAACTATCTTCCATGGAGTGGTTTCTTGCAGTAGGTATTACTTTTGGGATGAATCCCAAGCAGTAATGCCCTGACGGGAGGACAGTTATGATAAGAGACCTTGTAGGACTGCACGGCTGAAGGCCGTCCTACGTCGTGAGGCGATATCCAGATTGTAGTGCCTTGTATTGCAGATATCTGAAATGGAGGCTCCCTTAAAACAAGCCGCACCGCAGGCCTGGTGGCGTAGAGGGTTGAGGTGCTGGCGCCTTACCTCGACCCACGCCGGTGACCAGGGTTCAGGAACGGACTTGGGTCGGCAGGGGGAAGATAGGATCGAGCGTCCGATGGACTGCTCTCCTATCCTGGGGTGGGTTAGGGATCATCTTCGCTCACGCAGCGCCCCCCAGTGGAGATTGGAGGCACAGTATGAAGCGACACAAAGGGGGAACAAGAAAAATGAGAAAACCGCTCAGTAAGTTAACCGGATGACGGCTGCCGGCCCCAGGCATCCCCGAAAACTCCCTGAGAGCCACGGATTAACTTAGCAGCTCCCGGGACCGAGAGAGAATAGTGTGCTGGTTCCAGCTGCCGGTGCCTTCCCCCTTGGAGGGGGACCCATCCAGTGCAAGGGTTACACTGGACTACCCAGTGGAAGGCTGCAGATGTGAGGTAAGTGGCCGAAGGGAGTTAGTTGGGGAGTGTCTGTGTCCATTACAGCCCGAAGGAGAGGTAGCTCCGGGGCACGTAGGAGGGGATAAATAATGCAAAAAAAAAAAAGCCACAGTGGTGGCCATAGCTCTAGTGGAGTGGGCTTGGACAGGTCCAGGTAAAGGCTTGTCGTATTTCCTGTAACAAAATGAAATACAATGCGCCAACCAGGATGAGAGAGTACGTGTTGCCACCGGGAGGTCCTCTTGACCTGGGGCAAAAGAGACAAGCAGTTGAGATGTCTTTCTAATCGATTGTGTCTGATTAGTATAGTAGCGTAGTATACGGTGTACATCTAGAGTATGTAGGAGATGTTCACCCGATTGGAGAAGTCTGGATAATAGACAGAAAGCTCCAAGGACTGATTTAAAGTATGTTCAGAGACTACTTTAGGAAGAAAGGAAGGGTTGGTACGAAAGACCACCTGGTCCTTGTGGAAAATCAAGCAAGGTTCCCACACGTGAGGGCATGGAGCTCAGAAATACGTCGAGCAGAAGTGATAGCCACTAGAAATAGGGTTTTCTATGAAAGAAAATGGAGGTCACAAGTGGCAGCTGGTTTAAAAGGCTCATTGGTCAATTTTTCTATCATAAAATTGAAATCTCACGGAAGAATGGGTCTTCTAATAGCTCACTCAGCTATAGAATGGAATCTTGAGTGAGTGCTGTATTCCTGCGTAAAAATGGCTGTTTTCGTGAGCAGTTAGACTGTTCGGAACTAAAATGGTAACACTCTGACTTGGAGTATAAATAGCTGAAAAAGTATAACTCCTATCACAAAACTTACAGCACGAAGTTTGCTCACAAAAAAAAATCTTTAAAATTAGGGGTCATACATGTCAGTAGCATTAACTTTTTTTTTTTTACAGGGCATGTAACGATGAAAATTTAAATTTTTTTCTTTAAAAAAAAAACACCTTAGAAGTGGCAAATGTCTGTTGTATGATGGTTTTCCATCACACCATCTGTGCCTTACACTGCCACAGTTTAGACTATTTCTGAGCTGTTTTACATAATAAAACAGACCATAAACTAAGGCATGTGCCTACACATAACGCCAGTAAACCGACTGATTTAGGAAAAATGCTCTGCACAACTGCTCACATGATGCACAAACCACAATAACCACATATGCGCTCTGGGGACGAGATGAAGTGAATACCTGACGCACATATGCGCTATGGGGACTAGAGGAATTTTCCTGACGACGCACATATGCGCTATGGGGCTGAGTGAGATGGGAGGTTTAATATGTAACATTCCTTTCAAAAACATCTTTGCTAGATGATGTTGGTACAGTAACTGTCCATCCAGAGGCTCATGGAAAGGGGAGATGGCAGCCAGGTGGACTTTAATGGAAGAATAACTTAGACCGGACTCAGATAGTGAGGCCAGGTAATCCAGGACCTTCGTCAGTGGACAAGAGTAAAGGTCCAAAGATCGAGAGTCTGACCATATGGAAAAGCATTTTCATTTAGAATGGTATGTTGCTCTTGTTGCTGGCTTAGGGAAGGCCAAGAGATTATTGGCAACAGCAGAAGACACTTGTAAGTGAGTTATGAAAGCGCATTCAGGAGCCAAGCATGAAGGTGTAGAGCCTTCAGGTTGAGGTGGAAAGACCCATGACACTGAGTCAAGAGGTCTGGTCTGATTGGCAATGGGACAGGGTCCCAGACAGACAGTTGTAGGAGTAGGGGAAACCACGTCTGGCAAGACCACACTGGGGCTATGAGAATCATCATGGCCGGCTCCAACTGTAGTTTCAGTAGAGCCTGTTGTAGGAGAGGGACGGGGGGGCATATAAGAAGAGACCTGTCCAGGGTTGGGACAGGGCATTTATAGACTGTCCCTTTCTATTTGGGATAATGGAAAAATACCTGGGAAGACTGTAATTCTCTGGGGAGGCAAACAGATCCATCTGTGGAGTGCCCCAATAGGCTGAAGATTTATTGGAGCACTTGCTCATGAAGTGCCCATTCGTGATTTGTGGACTGGCGACTTAGCCAGTCAGCTAACTGGTTGCAATGTCCTGGTAGATGAACAGCTGTTAGCGTCAATTGTTGCTGTATGGCCTCTTGCCAAACTGCAAGGGTCTCTCTGCATAGGGTGTGAGACTTCGTATCCCCTTGCTTGTTGAGGTAGAACACTACTGCAGTGTTGTCTGATTGGATCAGTAACAATCCTGGCTCGAGGTAGGGTCAGAATGCCTGGAGGGCAAGATGGACCGTTCTCATCTCTAAGAGACTGATATGAGACAGATGGGGAGAAGTGAGCCACTGACTTTGGGTCTGATACGGATCAAAGTGCGCCCCCCAGCCTTGATGGGAAGCATCCGTGGTCAACGTTTGTATGGAAGAGCGGGACTGGAAAGGCATTCCTGGATTCAGATTGATTCTGATTGTCCACCATGTCAGGGAAGACTTTAGAGAGGGAGTGACCCTGATTTAGTCTTCGAACTGTCCTGTTTTTTGGGACCATTGGTTCTAGAGGATCCACTGGACAGGTCTCGTGTGGAGACGAGCATAGGCCACCATAGGTATGGCAGCGGACATATGACCCAGAAGGTGCAGCATTCATCTGGCTGTGACTATTTTTCTAAGTCTGTATATCCAGCGCCAGAGCTATAACTGTCTCCTGCAGGGCAGGCAGGAGGTAAGTCCTGGCTGTACCTGTATGTAAAACAGCTCCAATGTATTGGAGAGACTGTGTCGGATTTGGACTGGACTTTGGCCAATTGACAGTGATTCCCAGGTCTGCGAACAGTTTCAAGGTAGCATCTAGAGAGGCAAGCAGAGCTACTTTGGAGTCTGCTTTTATTAGCCAATCATCTAGATTCAGAAAGATGAAGTGCCCTTCTCTTCATAAGGCTGCTGCTACCACTGCTAGGCACTTGGCAAACACTCTGGGGGCCAATGAGAGGCCGAAGGGGAGTGTTCGAAACCAGTAATTCTGACCCAGTAGGTGGAAGTGCAGAAATTTGTGGTGGGCAGGATGGATGGGAATATGAAGGTAAGCATCCTTCATGTTTAGGGTGCAAAGTCAGTCGCCCTGCTTTATAATCGACATGATGGCAGGTAGGGTGATCATACAGAAGCATTTGTGCTGAATGTAAAGATTCAGTTGTCTGAGATCCCAGTATTAGTCTGAGGTCTCCCGTAGGTTTGGGCACCAAAAAGAAGTGGGAGTAAAAGCCCATATGATGTTCCAGAACAGGTACTGGAACAACGGCCTGTTTGGTCAAAAGGGCCACCAACTCCTCCTGTAGAATCGGTATATGATTTGGAGGATAATGAATCTTGCGTGGAGGGCAAGGGTGTGGGGTAGAGAGAAACTCCAGAGTATGACCCTTCTGTATAATCTGAAGTACCCAATTGTCAGAAGTGATTGTTTGCCAGGCTTCCAGATGAGGGCAAAACGACCCCCCACAGCCTCTGAGGCCTGGTCGAGGAGGCAGGGGGAAAGCCCTAGTGGGTCACTGAGAGACAGGGCGCGGCTCCACCTGCAGGGCAGGCGTGTGCACCCCGGGTGGTAGAGGTGTTGCCTTTGGTGGATTGAGCACAACCTCTGAAGCCGCCTTTATTATTACCTCTGTATCATCAACCTCTTTTGGAATAAGAGGAGCGAGGAGTACGGTAGGCTGTAGCTGGGGTGTAATACATACCATGTACCATACGGAGGGCTCTGCCTGATGCCTGTAAGACATCCAGTAAGGTTTGAGTTCCTGGCCCAAACAGCTTGGACCTGTTAAAGGGGGGCATTAGTTAATTTATGTTGTATGTCAGGTGCAAAGCCTGAAACGTGAAGCCAGGCATGGCGACGCAAAGTGATACCAGTGGCTAATAGTCAGGCTGAGGTATCTATGGCATCATATCCCGACCTGAGAAGGTGAAGGGAGATAGAATTACTAGTTGTCACTGTATCCAATAATTTATCCCTGTCCTGTGAGGGAAGGAGTTTATTGATAAGTTCAATGGCAGAGGGAGGGAGGGAGGGAGTTTATTGATAAGTTCAATGGCAGAGGACCCCAGGGTACGTTGATATTTGATCATATGACCCATATAGTTTAAAATTATGATATTCATAGCACCTGAGAAAATACCTTTTTTCCCAGATAGTCAATTCTTCGGGATTCCTTATTGGGGATAAAGAGCTCATGTGCTTGGGTTTTTTAGTATGGTCATGAGCTTTGTCAAAACCAGCAGCAAATCCCACAGAGGTGGTGGTTCACACACCAGGGGGATATGTCATCTAGGCTCTTGAAAAAGCACCAGACCACCTTCTCCTGCGCCACCGACTGCTGACCTGTCCATGCCCAGTAAGTAGAGATGGCTGCCAGGTGCACCCTCAGGGTCATTGACTGAAGTCCCCTTGGGAGACGGACCAAAGGTAGTCCAAAATGCTAGCTAATGGACAGGTTGAAGGGTCCAACCCTTTACCCTGACACCAAATAAAGAATCTCTTCCATTTGAAGGCATAGCATTTTCTGGTCGATTCCTTACGGGATGCCTCAACAACCGTGAGGACCTTGTCGGAGAGACTCAAAGCCTGGAACTCTAACCACTCAAGAACCAGGCTGTCAGGTGCAGGGATTGAAGGTCCAGCTGGAGTACCTTCCCCTGACTGATGGAGAACAGGTCCAGGCATGCTGGATGACGCAACAGGAGCCTGCTGCTGAGGCGATCAGGGTACCAAAACTTGCGGGCCTCGAGAAGGCATCCCCCACTGCAGCGAGCCCTGTTGAGGGGGCGGGCACAAAACAGCCTCAGCTTTGTGTTCTCCTTAGAGGTGAACAGGTCCACCTGAGGGGTGCCCCACTGGGAGAACAGATCATCTACTACCTCTGGATGGGGAGACCACTCATGAGATGCCTTGCCCACTCAGCTGAGGGCATCCGCCAGCTGATTCAAGGCTCCTGCCGCATAGATGGTGAGACCTGCCTCCAGGCTGTGCACGAGGATCCAGATGTGGAGAGCTTCCTTGCACAGAGGCAAGGAGTGCGTCCCACCATGCTTGTTATGATAGTACATGGTCATGGAATTGTCAGTCTGGACCTGGACCACTTGACCCCAAATGAATGGAGCAAATGAGGTCAGGACTAGTTGAACTGCTCAAAGTTCCAGCAGGTTGATGCGACATCGGGACTCCTGAGGAGACCAGAGCCCATGGACTCTGTGCTCTCCCAGGTGGGCACCCCAGCCTGTCAGAGAGGTGTCAGTCATCACGATGGCAATCAGCTTGGGCGGACAAATGGGATTCCTTCCTGCAGATGTGTTGGGACAAGCCACCATTGGAGGGCATCCCACATCCTCTGGGTCACAGAGACCACCTGGTCAAAGTGACCTTTGTGCTGAGACCACTGGCTGGCCAGCTCCCATTGGAGACAGCGCATATGCCAGCGGGTCCATTTGACCATGCTGGAGCAGGCTGCCATGTAACCCAGAAGGCGCAGGAAGTCCTGGGCAGGGCACAATTGCCCAACCACAAATGATCGGGCAACAGAGGAGAGAACCTCAGCCCTATACACTGGGAGCCGGGCTCTGGCTCGGCAAGAGCTGAGCTCTGCCCCAATGAAACTGATCACCTGTGAGGGCATATGTTCTGACTTGGCCTCGCTGACTAGGTGGCCAAGCTCAAAGCAAGTCTGGAGGGCCAGGTCTCTGAACCGTTCCACCTCCTGCCTGGAGGGACCTGCTATGAGCCAGTCATCCAGGTAGGGGTACACCCGGACCTCTCGGTGCCTCAAGTAAGCTGCCGCCACTGCAATGCATTTGGTGAAGACCCCAGGGGTTGAGGAGAGGCTGAAGGGCATGGCTCAGAACTCAAAGTATTCCCTCCGTCCGAAAATGGAGGAACCTTCGATGGGATGGACAGATCGGACGTGAAAGAACACACCCTGAATATCCAGGGAGCAAAACCACATGCCTTGCTCAAGAGAGGGCATGATCTGTGCCAGAGTTACCATCCTGAAGGTGCGAGACCGGATAAATTTGTTTGGGTCGTGCAGCTCTAAAATGGGGTGCCAGCCCTCCATCCACTTTGGTACCAGGAAATACCTGGAGACAAACCCTGGGTATTCCAGAGGATCTGCAACTCTGACCATGACCTCGTTGCGGAGGAGCTGTGCTATGTCATCTCAAAGAGCTGACTGAGAGACTGCGGAAACCAAGTCCTCCCGTGGGGTGTGGGCTTGGCTAGGAGGGTACTGCTCAAACTCTAGAGGCAGACCCTGGCTGACCACTTCCAAAACCCACCTGTCCATGGTGACAATGGATCAGGTGGAAAGGAAGTGGTGGAGCTGACCCCCCAAGGGAGGCATGATGGGTATGAGGGTGGTGACCCCATCCCATCACTGACCAGGCTTCTAGGAGGAGGATCCAGCCAAGAGGCCACCGGGTCCCTTCCCTCCGGGCTTTCAGACCGACAAGGCCACTGACTTGGCCCGAGGTCACCAGGATTGAGCCTGCTGACCCTGCTGGTGCTGGGCTGGTTTTGCCGCAGGAGTGGAGGACCGAAAGGGCTTGTGCTTCTGGTGCTTAGGGCCCTTGTCCTTCTGGGCAGATGTCCCAGAGTCCAGGGTGGCACTGGACTTTTCAATGCACTGGAGGTGACCCTCCACACTGGGCCCAAACAGGTCGTGCCCAAAAAGGGGACATTCGCCAGCTTGTGTTGGGTATCTGCCATGAAGGTCGAGATCCTCAACCAAGCCCTATGGTGCATGGCTACTTTGGCTGCAACTGAACGGGCACAAGAGTCGCCAATATCCAGAGCTGTCTGGAGTTGCTGCTTCACCACTGCCCTCCCCTGGTCTCGGACCTGTTTAACCATAATCTGGAGATCCGCTGGGAGGTGAGGAATCATCTCATCCAGGGAGTTCATCACAGCGTGAGAGAAGTGTGCCATCAGCATGGCCGAACTAGCCTGGCGAAGGCCAAGCGAAGACGCCACATAGACTTTTTTAACCGAATGGTCAGGCTTCTTGGACTCTTTGTCCGGTGGTCTATCAATGTTCCCTGTATTGCCCGAGCGCTGAAAGATGGAGTCAGCCACCAAACCCTTGGCTGTAGAGTGCTCTGAAAACCCCGGAAGGGAGCCGGTTGGTACAGCATACTTGTGGCCCATCTGGGCCGAAGGCGCCGGGCAAGAGGCAGGATGCTGCCAAAGCTCCAGGGCGGACCGACAATGGCCTTGGCCACCGGGAAGGCCTCTGTTGGAGAATCCCCTTCATCCAGAATCTCTGTGAGGGGGATACCGAGCCCATTTCTGGACAAGCTCAAGCTCCATCCCCGTGGACTCGGAGATGAGCCGAAGAATGCCCATGAATGAGGAAAGACCTTCATCTGTGAAGATGCCCCCCACTGACTCAGTGTTGATGGGACATGAGTGCAGCGAGGAGTCCGCATAAAGTGGGTGACCACCAGTGCTGCCCTTGACCTGCCTAGGATGGACAGGAGTGAGGGTGACCGACAGCCGATGGGGAAGTCCCTTGGCTGGCTGAGCCTCCTTAGTCACTGCCCCAGTCGTTGGCTGTTTAGGTGGAGGCTCCACCATGATGGGTAGAGAGGCCTGCTTCAGCTGAGCTGACGTGGTCTGCACTGGCTCTGCTGGGGGAGGGACGGTGGCAACCGACCCAGATGGGGGAGCTGACGTCGGCTAGTCGGGCGACAGTCACTTAATGGCCGGGGTATAAACTGGTGTCGGTTTCAACGCAGACAAAACCAACTGCTGCCACATCAAATCTTCGTAGCGTTGACGCAACTTGCGCCAAAGCCTCACCTCATCCGAGGAGGATGAAGAAGAGTAGTGGCGGCGCCGCTTTCAATGGTGCCTGAAGTGAGATCACCAATAATGGTGAGATCTGCCCAACTTGGAGGAGGAAGACTGAGACCTCAACCTCGACCATCAGCTGTGCTGACAGGGAGTATCAGAGGGAGCTGGGAAACCCCGCGGCTCCTCCTGGTCAGGGTCTGGGACCAACAGGTTCGGCTCTGCGGGCTGGGAAGACACATCAGAGGTCACCAGAAGGACCAAAGTCCTAAACAGAGAGTTATTGGCCTCTTCGGACGACATCAGGTCAACTGGGTCGAGAAAAATCTTGGTCGCATCGTCGGTTGGCATCTCAGCTAACTGGTCTGATAGGGCACTGTGAAACCAGCGGCCTAGGCCGCGGTTTCAACTAAAGTCGAAACTGGAGTCTCCTGAGAATTGGAATGTTCCTGATCCCAGGAATGTTGATGATGAGTCTTCTCCTTGTCTTTCTTCGACTCCTTCTTGCGAGCATGCAAATTGTGTGATCCCGAAGGACCCTCTCCTTTAGTTGAGAGGGATTGGCACAGCTCCTTGAAGGAAGCTGAGTAAGTGGAGCCCACTTGGAGCGGAACAAAGGCCAAAACTGAAGAGGATTGAGTGGCAGCCTGGGCCGGCGCTTCCTCAAAGGCCTTGAGCTGTTCAAGCTGCTCGGTGGACCCCGCAGCCGTGAAGACCACCCAACAGGCATCCTTGGACTTGACCGGTGGGTAACGCTTCTCCGGTCACCACAGCTGGAGTCGAGCAGTGTGGTTATCCAACACATTCGGGTAGCAGGACCAACAGATATTGATCATGGCCTAAGCAGTACAGGCATGTGGCATTACGGTTGGCAAAACCGGGAAGCGGTCTTATCTTCCATCACTTGGGAAGCGTCGAAGAAAAAAAAGCCGAATAAGTAACACAAATGCAGTTTAAAGTAAGTTTAAGAAACAAATCTGAAGATTCAAGCACCAGGACCTACTACACATGGGACGGTAAGGAGAAACCTGAACCTTCCAAGCAGAAAGGAAGATCTGGCATCTAGGGGTGGAGATGAAGATTTTACCACCCGAGTGGGTGGGTGGGTGGGAAGAGCCAGCCTGAAGATGTTCCGGCAGTAATTAAAGGGGAAAGGCATCTGCCAGACAATGTGGATAGAACATCATATCCACATCCCTAGAAATAAAATTTTATTAAGGTGATGTAGGTCCTCTTGTACTTCTAATGTCTTCTAGTGGGCTTGATAGGAAGGATGCAACCAATAAAAGATTACATGAAGCTGAGCAGCCCTATGATACTGGGTAAAGTCTAGAAGTGCCAGACCCCCAAGGCATTTAGGCAGTCAGAGTAACATAAATCTAACCCTGGGGCAATGTCTCCCATATAAATCTGGAGATCTTTTTGTTCAGAGTCTTAAAAAAAGTCTGGGGGGGGATTGGAAGGGTGTGAGCTAAATACAAAAACCGGGGAAGTAGATTCATTTGTATTACATCTATCCGTTGAATTAGGGAAAGAGGGATATTATTTTATGATTCCTAGTCAGAAGTGAATTGATGAAGCAGTGGGCCATAATTCTGACTTACTAATAGGTTGTGCTCGCTTACCAAATTTACACCCAGATATTTTATAAAAGGAAGGTCCCGATGAAAAGGGAAAGTATTCTGTATATCTAAAGAGGGGAATAATGGACTTGAAGGACCTCAGTCTTGGCAGTGTTCAGTTCGTATCCTGCCAGATCACCAAACTGTGTCAGGGTGCTCCAAAGATGTGGTAAGGATTGATCAGGGGAGGTAAGATAAATTAATAAGTCATCAGCAAATAATGTCAACTTGTGTGTCCTACCCCCCAGGGTAACCCCCATTATTGCCCGATTTGGCCTGATGGCATGAGCCAAAGGTTCAAGGTAGACAGCAAATAATAAAGGTAAAAGCAGGCATCCCTGATGGCTGCCACAAAGTAATGGGAAGGTGTAAAAAATTCAGCCAATAATTTTGACATAAGCCACGCGGGATGCATAGAGGGACTGAAGGAGGTCAGTAAACTGCCAAACCAGTACACAGGCTGCTAGTGTATGAGAGAGTTTGTCAGCTCCCTTTAACATGCCATGAAATTGTGCTTGTATGTATTTTAACAGCTGTCAGGCAACGTCTGCAACCTGCTCCCTTTTCCCCAGCGTAGTTGCAGTGCTGAAGCTGGCGATGTAAGGTGTTTTTTTTTTTTTGGGAATGCAAGTGACAAGAGTGACAGTGGCTCAGGGAGAGCAACAGAGTGACAGCAGGTGGCAGAGACCATCATCAGCATAGCAAACATAGCTTGGCAATAATCAGATGTTGTGCATCCTGTATCTCCATACATCACCGCTGAGTGTGAGAGAGAAAGATGGAGACACACACACACACACACACACACACACACACAGCAACCGAGCAGCACACCGCAGCTGCTGATAGAAAGAGGTGAAGTGGGTGATGTAGTGGGTGCATTTCTTTGTGAATGCAAGTGACAACAGTGACAGTGGGTCGGGAAGAGCAACAGAGTGACAGCGGCTGGCAGACACCATAGTCAGCATAACATACATAGCTTGGCAATAATCAGAAGTTGTGCATCCACGGCTGAGTGGGGACCTCCGTGGAGAAGAAGTAGGATGGGGAGGGGGGGGAGAGACACACACAGAGCAACTGAGCAGTGCACCGCAGCTGCTGAGACAGAGACGAATAAAGAGAAAGGCAGGCTAATAGCGAAAGGTGGACAATTTCATGTATCTGTGTGTGCGGAGGAATGTCACACATAGACTACTGAGATGATCTGTGACATGTCCTGTGCATAACAAGGAGGCATAAGGTACACATCGCATGCAAGGTAGGAGACACTGTTATGCACAGGACATGTCGCAAATCATCTCGGTAGTCTATGTGTGACATTTATCTGTCCATAACAGCAATGCACTATGTATTATTTGATCGGGACTGTTTTGCAAGGTGGCAAGATACACTCCCTTTCTTGTTATTTAAACAGCAAAAGAACACCTTTGTGGATTTTATTGTTGTTTAAACATAACTCATGTTATAAGTGTAACCCCCCTGCAAATGGGGGCTCCCAAAAGACTTCCAGGAGCTTGCTTGAATGCTCCAAGCCTGAATGGTGTTTGGCGTTTAAGCCATTTATCAATGAGTGTTTTTAGAACCTCTGGTACTGTCTCTTTAAGAGCTGTCTGCTTGCAGACATAATTAGTTTGTATGGGGGACTGTGTGTTTCTTTGATTGAGTACCACTCAAGCTGCTGCAATTCACTCCATTTTGCAGTCACTAGGGTGCAAAGGGAACCTATCTGAAAGATGTAACTGTTTGCCAGAAATCATTTACAGTAATAATGAAATTACAGTTTGTCTAACCTGCTTTCTTTTGCAGTCAGAACAGTGTCTGCCTAGTTCCCCATTCTGGTTTTGAACTGCTGAACTGGACCAATCAGTGTGGGGTAAGCTAGCTCTAAATGGTGCCTTGGACGAATCAGAACTTGGACTCATAATCTGAGCCAGCCACAAGAGGATTGTATGGGCAGTGACTCTGGGAGATGTAGTTTAGACTTCAGTGCCTTTTTGGACCACAGCAGCAGTCTATTGTGAGTGACAGCCAATCCAGTCAAGAACTGGGAGGAACTCAAAGGAAATGCCCGGTTTTGTCGGTTGGAGTTTGAGTTGAGCTTTGGCAGTGAAGAAGGAAGGAGCCCTGTGCTTTTCAGTGTGCAGTTTTAGTCAAAAACGTGTGTAAGGCCCAGAGTTCAGGTCTGCAGCTTATGTAACTGCTTGTTAGGACTGAATCCGTCCTGTGAAAAGAATCAAGGATCTCTGAAGAGTAGAAACCAGGCTCACCCTGTAGAAGACTGGAGGAATTGCTGAAAAGTGCAGTGGTCTGTCAGGAACTGAATCTGCTGTGTGTTCTCCCGGGTATTGTGCAGTAATTGCGATCGGGATACAGATGCAGCCTGCCTGGTATAGTGCTTCTTTTATATAAATGTGTGAAGAGGTTTGTGTACCTCAAGTGAGCCCTGCTGACATTGAAGGACCCTATCTTATTAGGAGGTCGTGAGTACTAATTCAGGTCGCTCCTGTTGAATTGCCCATTAAATCCAAATGGAATTACTGTACTGCTGACTGTTTAATTCTCCTTTTCTCTGTGTGAAAGGGCCCTACCAGCTGCCACGGTTTGGACTAGCCACTAGGGGTTGGGTACCCAGGGACAGTAACTGATAGGATAGGCCTGTGCACAGAGCCATAGGTAGATTATTAGAGTGATAAGCTAATTAACCTGATTTCCCCTGTCCTTGTTATATCCCCTAAATAAATCAGAGCTGCTTGTTTCAGCAAAGTTATACTGCCTGAGGTATTTGTCTATGTTAAAGTACTGTACTGTGATTGTTGCACTGTATCTCATTTCACAGGAGGTCCCAGTGCGGAACCAATCCTGGGGTAAGTGTATACTGTGAAGGTAATTCTGATATATTGTGTGGGCCACTAGTGGGAAGAAAGGGGGGTTGCAGTGTCCCAGAGGGCTGGGACCAAGTTAGTTTAACTATTGTAAACCCTGACCTCTGGGTGGAGGCACCTGCCATTGGATCCAGGCCCCTCAACCTGTTAGTGGCAAATCAGGCAGGGGTAGTAGCCCCTGGGATAGCGCCATCTGGGGTTACATCTTGGAGGCTCACCGCTGGGATTGTGTGTCCTCTGGTGGCCATATTCTGAACCACTGTTAAGAAAAAATGGGTACCCGACAAGTGGCTGTGCACCAGCTGGTGGAGTGGTGTACTGGGGAGGAGATCGACCCCAAAATGCTATGCTTATCCTGGACATCCCCTGGGTATCAATATGGACACTGTGCAGGAGTACTTTCCAAGGTGGAAGGTTTACAAAACCCTGTGGTGGTGGGTCGGCATGCTAATCTGCTCACCCACACTTTCCTGGCCCTAGTAGAGTTTAAGGATCCCATAGATAGCTCCAAAGTGCCATAGACCATTACCCCAGAGAGAGCCCTCACTGCTTGGAGAGTGATAACTAAGGACAGTAAAGACCCGGGGGGGAATCAGCCCCCACCACTATCTGAAACTTTTGAGGAGAAATTTGCTAAATGGTTGCTGGGAGAAGGAAAAACTGTGGAGGACTTGAAGAAACTATTCTTGCCACCTGGGGGTGTTCCTCCCCCAACACCCTCTCCTGCTCCAGTGCCCGTAATGGTGGCTGAACCAATGCAGACTCCTATTTCTGCACCTGCCATTAGTCACGACTCTTACCGAAGGTTGAGGATCTTCTCTGGCACCCTCCCACCCCCAAGGGAGGATGACAGGAGACCTGGATAGACTATGTTGCCCCAAGTGCTAGAATGGCAATGCTCGGAAGGCAGCGAAGAGGGTTAGTGAGAGCCTCCGAGGTCCTGCCCTGGCTACCATCCGTGCTAAACGGGCCAGTAACCCTAAGCGACTGCACAGGCCTATCTTGAGGCCTTGGAGAATGTATGGGAGCCCAGATTCTGATGAGGACCTATGGTGGAGAGTAAAATGCACAACAGTACCAAGGGAGTTGTTGTCTGTGTATGTCTCGGCTGGAAAAATTGTTGCAAGAATGCCTCAGAAAGGGTAGTTTGCCAGCGATTGAACTGGACCGAACCAGACTGGACAGAATCCTTAAGTCTGCCCCTTCTCAGAACTGCTGTTGCTTCAGTTCGCCTGTGCAAACGCTGAATCCCACCTCTATGATGAGTTAATGAGAGAAATTCGAGGAGTTGAGAAAGGCGACCTCGGGAGGGACCTGCACCAACAGCTGTGGCTACGACCCGAGTGACTGAGGTGACCCATCAAGTGAAGTTCAGGGGCAGAGGTTGACAGTCAATGAGTGCTCTGACAAGGAAAAGATATGCCACAATGGGGCGAACTGTTGAGAGAGATCCGGGAATTCAAAAACAGTCCCTTTATGAAGGCCACCTGCAAGTACGGGCCCTGACCTATATCCGACTGCATCTGCTATGGGGGTGGGGGTACCCACCCATGTATCTCCTGCTGATAACAGCTCCAAACTCAATTCCTTGACCATGGAAGTGGAGAAACTGACGAGATGTCTCCAAATGCTTATCACGCCAGACAGAGATGGCACCCAGGTTTCAGTTAGTAATACCCTGCTGCTCCCAGTGTGGCCTCGGCCAGCTCCACTCCAGAAAGTATGTTTTGCTATAATTGTGGGAAAGATGGGCACATGAAAGGGAATGCCAGTCCCAAAAAGACACTGACAAAGTTGCATATAGGCTACAAGGAGAGCTTGGGAGAAGAAATCAGTGGTTAAGAGGTGCGACATGATCCCAGTGAGGGGCACAAAAATGCTAATTCACGTCCTTTGTGGCAAGGTCAGTTGCCCAGGCCCCACTACCGCTCTCCAGACTGGTCCAGAATAGTGGGTCCCTCCATGGAGACCACTATAAAGGTGAATGGAGTGTCTACAAGAGCTGTATTAGACAGTGGTTCCCAAGTGACAATTATGTTCCAGGATTGGTATCAGAAGCATTTGTCAGGCGTACCCTTACAACCATTAGAAGGACTGCATGTATGGGGGTTAAGTGAGAAGGCCTACCCTATTCCGGTATATCCGAATTTGGCTGTCTTTCCCCACCTCCATGGCTGGAGTGGCCGAACAAGTGAGACCCTAGCCTTAGTGTGTCCCCCCACTGGACTGTATGATGGTGTCCCTTTGTTGATTGGAACAAATGCTCATATGTTAGGAAGGCTGGCACAGTTGTGTTATGAAAAACAGGGGTCAAAGACTAGTAGAGCTTTAAGAGTTCGGCTTTAATTAAGAAGGCCTATGAGGCACAGAGATGCTGAAAAAACAGAACCAGAGGAACCGAGTTGATTGTATGGAAGAAGGATCCTGAGTCTCTGATCCTGGCGCCAAATGCCCAGTGTACCTTACAGGAGAGGTCCGTATCAGAAAGGATGTTAAGAATAAAATATTAATGTTGGATGCACCAGGCGTGGAAAATTGCCAGAGGGACTGCTGGTCAAGCCTAGTATTTTGCCGCTAGAGCCCATGCTTATGCCAGAAGGGTAATGGTCCAAGTTCATAATGTGTCTGAAAGAGACATTCGAGTAAACAGAGGTTGCATCCTGGCTAATGTGCATTGTGCAGACACTGCAGTGCTACCAGCAGCAAGAGTTCAAGGAAGAATGACAGAGTAGCGCCTGACTTGTTTGATTTGGCGACTCCCGCTGCCAGCTGAATGGAAAGTGAGGATCAGTGAGAAGCTTGCCCAGAGAGACCAGGTGTTTTCTTTAAAGGAATGGGATGTAGGATGCGAAGGAGCTGAGCACAATATCCGCTGCATGACGAAAGACCATTTCGTGAGAGGTCTCGACGCCTGGCACCTGCTGACATAGATGATGTGAGACGGCATCTGCAAGAGATGTTAGCTGCTGGTGTAATACAAGAATCCAGAAGCCCTTATGCTTCCCCATTGTGGTAGTGAGGAAAGGAAAAGAATGGAACAGTAAGGATGTGTGTGGATTATCGCACCTTAAACCGGGGACTATCCTGATCAGTACACAATGCCCCGCATTCAGGATGCTTTGGACTGCCTAAGCAGAGCAAGTGGTTCTCTGTGCTGGATCTCCATGATGGGTACTACCAGATCCCGATAGCCCCAGAGGACCGTGAGAACACGGCCTTTATCTGTCGCAGCTTCTATGAATTCATGAGGATGCCTCAAAGGATTTCAGGTGCCCCAGCCACTTTTCAGCGATTGATGGAGGCGTGCAGTGGGGACATGAACTTACTAGAGTGCCTAGTATACCTAGATGATGTTATTGTGTTTGGCAGCTCACTGGAGGAACATGAAAGCAGATTATTTAAGGTATTGGACCGACTGGAGGACTTTGGCCTTAAACTGTCATTGATAAGTGTCAATTCTTTCAAACATCAGTAAAGTATGTGGGACACATAGTATCCACCGAGGAATAGAGACCGACCCAAGTAAAGTTGAGGCCTTGACCACCTGGCACAGCCCAAAATCTAAAAGAACTGCAAAGATTCCGGGATTCTGTGGTTATTATCGGCGCTTCATCAAGGACTATTCAAGAGTGATCCGCCCTTTACTTAATCTACTCAAGGGTATCCCCAACCCACAAAAATACCAAAAGTCAGCGTCCCTCAAGACTGAAAGAGTGTATTTTCATCCAAGTGAAGTATTTGGGGCCCGCTGGACTCCTGATTGTGAGACTGCTTTTCATGAGATCATATATCAACTTACCCATGCTCCAGTGCTGGCCTATGCCGATCCAAGAAAACCTACGTCCTGCACACTGATGCTAGCTTGCAAGGGTTGGGGGCTGTGTTGTACCAAGAGCACGAGAATGGCCTGAGACCAGTGGCCTTTGCCAGTAGAAGCCTGACCCCATCCGAAAAGAACTATCCTGTACATAAGTTAGAGTTCCTAGCTTTGAAGTGGGCTATTGTTGACCAATTCCATGAGTACTTGTATGGGGCTAAAATACTAGTAAAACTGACAATAATCCTTTGACCTATGTGCAGACCTCAGCTAAGTTGGATGCCACTGGCCATAGGTGGCTTTCTGCATTATCTACATATGACTATGCTCTCGAATACCGAGCAGGTCTGAACCACATAGATGCTGATGCTCTCTCCGGGCCTGTTCCCAGAATGATTGGGTCCGATTGGCAGAACCTGACATTCGGGCACTCTGCCGGAAGTTTGACAGGGAGGAACAAATGTCCACGGACGCAGTGGACTGCATGGTGGATTGCTTGGGACCCTCTGAGAATTGCATACCTGCTGCTTATTGCCACTTTTCTGCAATAGACATTGGTGCACTGCCTCAGCTGGACAATGACAGTATTCGGCAGGCTCAATCCCATGATCAAAGCAGCTTTAGAAGCCCTCTATGCAGGAAAAGATGTGTCCAAATTACACTCCACTGATTTGAGAACTGCACTGTTATACAAAGAAGGTCCTAAATTGAAACTGATCAATAAACTGTTATACAGAGAAACAGTAGACAGAGGGGACAAGTAGACAACAACAACTAGTGCTGCCACTGCCTTCGAGACTCAGTATTGAGGTCCTTGCACAACCACTAGGGCACCTTGGTATAGACAGAACACTTGACTTGGTGAGATCCAGATTCTATTGGCCTAAGATGGGGGCTGATGTGGAGCAACACATTCGAACTTGTAATCGCTGCTTACAGAGGAAAGCTTTGCCCCAGAGGGCTGCCCCTTGTTAACATAACCACCAGTGCACCCATGGAGCTGGTCTGTATTGATTTTCTAAGTTTGGAGTCAGATCAAAGAAATATCAGTAATGTGCTGGTGGTCACTGACCATTTCACGCGATATGCCAAGCTTTCCCACCAAGACCAGAAAGCAGCCACTGTAGCCAAAGTACTTGTAGAAAACTTTTTGTTCACTATGGGGCTCCACAAAGAATCCATTCTGATCAAGGGAGACTTTGAGAGTCGTCTGATCAAAGAGATGCTTTCTCTGTGGGGAGTGCGAAGTCCAGAACCACTCCTTACCACCCCAGGGGGACCCACAGCCTGAGCGTTTCAACCGCACTTTGCTAGATATGCTAGGCACCCTGCACCCAAAGGACAAGCCTAGATGGAGCCAACAAATTAGCACCCTGGTACATGCTTATAACTGCACCAAAAGTGATGCCACTGGGTTCTCCCCTACCACCTGATGTTTGGAAGAGAAGCTCGACTACCAGTAGATGTGTGTTTTGGGGTCTCTCCTGATGGGGTTCAAGCTGACAACTATTTACAGTATGTGCAAAAGTTAAAGGCCCAGCTAACTCATGCTACCAACTGGCTCAAACCATGGCTGCCAAAGAAATCTGGCCAACAAAGAAAGGTATGATAAAAGGTGAAAGCACAGGAACTCCAGGAGGAGATCGGGTATTGCTAAGAAATCTGGGACTGCATGGCAAGCACAAGATTGCTGACAGATGGCACCATCTCCCTCACATTGTAGTGGGCAAACTAGATGATCTGCCAGTGTACAAAGTAAGGCCTGAAAATAATTCAAAGATGTAAAAACAATGCATAGAAATCATTTACCCCCATTGGACAAATCCTGATTGAGTCTGAGCCCCAGAAGATGCCCCTCTGGACCAGTGACTAGAGCTGCTGCTAAGAAAAGATCAAGGAAGTCTGCACCTACAGAAGCAGAGTTAAAGTGTTCCCCTACAAGTCCCAGTTGAGCATGACTGTCAGTCCATATCAGAAGAAAGTGAGGTGACTTTGAATACTATCCTTCTTCACGAACTGAGTCAATTGTTTGAGGCAATCCCCTAGTCAATACTGGAGACAAGCTGGGCCTTCTGGACTGTCTAAGCCCCCAGCTTCATCCCTGGAGCCATTGCTCCCAGAAAGTGAAGTGCAAAGCATCAGATCAGATGAAATGGAATCATTGTGCATGGTTGAACTGTTTGAGTTTTCAGGGGAGGAAAATGATAGATTGGGGCAGACTGGTGATACACTCGAACAAGAAGAGTATTTTGAGTGCCCTGACAGTCCACTGCCAGTGCCCGAAAGCTCTCCATGCGAGCCAAATGTTGTGGACTCAGAAACTGAACTCCTGGAGCTGAAAGTGCCCCTAGTTCTAGCCTCTCTACCCCAGGAGACTCCTGACAAGTGAGGACAATGCTGAAAATGAGGCTCAGAGTGCAGAGACTGTAACAGTTCCCCTAGAAAGACTGGTCTAGCTGTAAAGCCTGTGGTGCACCTCAGTTATGATTCCCTTGGGAGGCCTGTGGATTTGCCTCTCAATGTTGTCCATAAAGGAGTGTATGTGTCCCGAGCTCATTGCCCAAACTGAGCGTCAGTGCTAACTCAAGTTACTTGTGTTGCCCTCTAAGTATGGTGCCCTTGCTCCGTCCAGCCCCAAGGTAACTGATAGGAAGGCCCCTCTCTTCAGGTTTCATGTACAAGAGGTAATAACTGAGTTATGGTACAATGTGTATGTAATACTGTGTAAAGAGTGGACGTACTGCAATATTTCAGAAATGTGTTCTTGGTAAAATGATATATTGACTGATGATTCACGTGCGAGCCTAATGCAAATGTATATGGTTGCAGTTGAAACTTATGGGGGTACTTGCTTGACGCGGACGTCAAGCTTTCCCAGGCCAGGAAGGGTGTAACTCCCCTGCAAATGGGGGCTCACAAAAGACTTCCAGGAGCTTGCTTGAATGCTCCAAGCCTGAATGGTGTTTGGCGTTTAAGCCATTTATCAATGAGTGTTTTTAGAACCTCTGGTACTGTCTCTTTAAGAGCTGTCTGCTTGCAGACATAATTAGTTTGTATGGGGGACTGTGTGTTTCTTTGATTGAGTACCACTCAAGCTGCCTAATTCACTCCATTTTGCAGTCACTAGGAGTGCAAAGGAACCTATCTGAAAGATGTAACTGTTTGCCAGAAATCATTTACAGTAATAATGAAATTACAGTTTGTCTAACCTGCTTTCTTTTGCAGTCAGAACAGTGTCTGCCTAGTTCCCCATTCTGGTTTTGAACTGCTGAACTGGACCAATCAGTGTGGGGTAAGCTAGCTCTAAAATGGTGCCTTGGGCGAATCAGAACTTGGACTCATAATCTAGGCCAGCCACAAGAGGATTGTATGGGCAGTGACTCTGGGAGATGTAGTTTAGACTTCAGTGCCTTTTGGACCAACAGCAGCAGTCTATTGTGAGTGACAGCCAATCCAGTCAAGAACTGGGAGGAACTCAAAGGAAGTGCTCGGTTTTGTCGGTTGGAGTTTCAGTTGAGCTTTGGCAGTGAAGAAGGAAGGAGCCCTGTGCTTTTTCAGTGTGCAGTTTTAGTCAAAAAACGTGTGTAAGGCCCAGAGTTCCGGTCTGCAGCTTATGTAACTGCTTGTTAGGACTGAATCCGTCCTGTGAAAAGAATCAAAGGATCTCTGAAGAGTAGAAACCAGGCTCACCCTGTAGAAGACTGGAGGAATTGCTGAAAATTGCAGTCGGTCTGTCAGGAACTGAATCTGCTGTGTGTTCTCCGGGTATTGTGCAGTAATGCGATCGGGATACAGATGCAGCCTGCCTGGTATAGTGCTTTCTTTTATATAAATGTGTGAAGAGGTTTGTGTACCTCAAGTGAGCTCTGCTGACATTGAAGGACCCTATCTTATTAGGAGGTCGTGAGTACTAATTCAGGGTCGCTCCCTGTTGAATTGCCACATTAAATCCAAATGGAATTACTGTACTGCTGACTGTTTAATTCTCCTTTTCTCTGTGTGATAGGGCCCCTACCAGCTGCCACGGTTTGGACTAGCCACTAGGGCTTGGGTACCCAGGGACAGTAACTGATAGGGATAGGCCTGTGCACAGAGCCATAGGTGATTATTAGAGTGATAAGCTGATTAACCTGATTTCCCCTGTCCTTGTTATATCCCCTAAATAAATCAGAGCTGCTTGTTTCAGCAAAGTTATACTGCCTGAGGTATTTGTCTATGTTAAAGTACTGTACTGTGATTGTTGCACTGTATCTCATTTCACAGGAGGTCCCAGTGCGGAACCAATCCTGGGGGTAAGTGTATACTGTGAAGGTAATTCTGATATATTGTGTGGGCCACTAGTGGGAAGAAAGGGGGGTTGCAGTGTCCCAGAGGGCTGTGACCAAGTTAGTTTAACTATTGTAAACCCTGACCTCTGGGTGGAGGCACCTGCCATTGGATCCAGGCCCCTCAACCTGTTAGTGGCAAATCAGGCAGGGGTAGTAGCCCCTGGGATAGCGCCATCTAGGGGTTACATAAGTGCAATAACTCATTCCAGGGTATGGGGTTATTGGGGATTAATCAACACCCTGTGTGCTGTGAGGACACTCGGCCTGCAGCCTTGTGCCTCACAATGCACCTGGGCTGTTGATTAATCTCCAATAACCCCATATCCTGGAGTGGTGGTATTGCTTACTTACACAGCATATGTTGTATAAATGCTAACTGTCAATCAAATCTCCCAGCTGGCACTACTTTCCCACTAGCACTACAGTACTTCACCATTCTTCCCACAAAAACTCACTGAGCACCCACTCCCAGTCAAAACAAAACTCCCACTGACTACTAGTTCCTTCTCCATAAAGCAGCATCCAAAAGTCCAGAGCACACAGATGAGTATTCTCTTTTGAAACTCCAACCCAAAGAAGAACACAGTGTACTTTCCTCCCCCAGCCCCACATACAAAAGGCTTCTCCTCTTTAACTTGGGCTCCACTCCCTTGTTTTCCTTTCGATAATAAATATCAGCAGACACAGTACCTTTATAAAACAGTTTTTTTTTTCTCCAGACATGATGTTATTTTCCTCTTTACAGCCAAGAGTGTAATAGTTCCCAATGTCACACTGCTCACTTTAAGACTGCCGCAGCTGTTTCTCTCACTCTGTCTGGATGCAGTTTTGGGAAAAGAGTAACACATGACCCTGTTACAAACTGCAGGATCAGCCAGATATGACATCTCACAGAAGGCAACAGAAATGTTTACTCTTAAATGAAACAGCAGTCTGGACTGCAATCCTGCCCTTTTCACCAGCCGGCCGTTGTATAGATGCAGGGACATCCAGTCCAGGTATGCAGGTCTCTCCCCTGCTCCATCCACGGCAGCCAATCTGGGAGCTCCCAAGTTCCTAACCACCAATGTAAAATGCACTCGTCCATCCCACATGTACTACCACAAAAACACAGCTGCAAGGTACTTTCTTCTCTGCACTGAATTACAAGAAATATATAAGGCAACTCTTTATTAATAAACACAAAAGCTCTACTACTTGTTGTAACCCGGCAGAGCTACCTCGTTCCATGACCAAAACTGAAAGCCCGCTCCATGCTGTAAACATGGTAAATACAAAAGGCAGGAAGAATCAGATAATAATAAAAATAATAAAATAAATCTTACTTTAGTTCAAATAAAACAAACAAACCGCAACAATGCTTTAAACTACAGTGGCCAACTGTGTACCACACTAAGTGAGAGAGACAACCGCCATGTCTTTCAAAATGCACTGACCCTCCCATACAAAAAATACATCCAGTCAAAACTTGCACTTTCAATGCCAGGTCATGGCATTCCTAGCAACCATGCTGCCTTCTCACAGTATCCTGCTGTTGATACATGGAATAGCAAAAAATAAATCTTCCAGGTTTATTAAAAAAAAAAAAGGAAAAAGGAAAACAAAACAAAAATGTGCATTGAAAGTATAACAAAAAGCATCCTAGAAAACTCCTCCCCTACTGCAGCAACCTTGAATATGCAATGGGGAACTTGTTAAATTAATAATGTATGTGCACTCGAGCAGTTTGACCTCGGACACCTAACTCGCAGTTTATGCCACTCGTGAGGTTACCCAAGGTTAAACTGCTCTTGTGCACATAAATCATTTTATTTAACTTGTCCCCATTGCATATCCATTACTTATTCCTTTTTGGTTAAATGTATACCACTGGTGTCTTTCTGGTGCTCAGTGTTGAGGACTGCTCTGGCTCTTCTGGTGCTCAGTGTTGGGGACTGCTCTGGCACACTGGTGACCCAGGTTCATCATTAGTGGCTCCTCTGGTGCTCAGTGTTGGGGACTGCTCTGGTACACTGGTGACCCAGGTTCATCACTGGTGTCTTTCTGGTGCTCAGTGTTGAGGACTGCTCTGGCTCTTCTGGTGCTCAGTGTTGGGGACTGCTCTGGCACACTGGTGACCCAGGTTCATCACTGGTGGCTCTTCTGGTGACTAGTGTTGAGGACTGCTCTGGCACACTGGTGACCCAGGTTCATCATTAGTGGCTCCTCTGGTGCTCAGTGTTGGGGACTGCTCTGGTACACTGGTGACCCAGGTTCATCACTGGTGGCTTCTCTGGTGCTCAGTGTTGGGGACTGCTCTGGTACACTGGTGACCCAGGTTCATCACTGGTGGCTCCTCTGGTACCAAGTCTTGGGAACTGCTCTGGCACAATGGGGACTCTCTAGTGCTGAGTGTTGGGGACTGCTGTGGCACACTGGTGATCCAGGTTCATCACTGTGGCTCTCTGGTGCTGATGTTCAGGACTGCTCCAGTACACTGGTGACCCAGATTCATCACTGGTGGCTCTCTGGTGCGGAGTGTTGGGGACTGCCCTGGTACACTGGTGACCCAGGTTCATCACTAGTGGCTCTCTGGTGCCGATGTTCAGGACTGCTCCTGTACACTGGTGACCCAGGTTCATCACTGGTGGCTCTCTGGTGTGGAGTGTGGGGAACTGCCCTGGTACACTGGTAACCCAGTTTTATCACTAGTGGCTCTCTGGTGCTGAGTATTGGGGACTGCTCCGGCACACTGATGACCCAAGTTCATCACTGGTGGCTTACTGGTGCCGAGTTGTTGGTGACTGCTCCTGCACACTGGTGACCCAGGTTCATTACTAGTGGCTCTCTGGTGCTGAGTGTTGGGGACTGCTCTGGTACACTAGTGACCCAGGTTCATCACTGGTGGCTCTCTGGTGCTGAGTGTTGGGGACTGCTCTGGTACACTGGTGACCCAGGTTCATCACTGGTGGTTCTCTGGTGCTGAGTGTTGGGGACTGCTCTGGTACACTGGTGATCCAGGTTCGTCACTGGTGGTTCTCTAGTGCCAAATGCTGGGGAATGCTCTGGCACACTGGTGACCCAGGTTCATGCCCAGAGCCTTGAATGTGAGGGGAGTTATGCACCACTTAGACAGCTGCTCCTGGTGGGTGTGTGGTGCACTGGCTGATTATGGGTGACCATGTGTTAGCTGGCCCCTTCCCTAGGAGATCAACATGATGCACGCTCTAGTGGGAGGTAGAAAGGAAAGACTCAGAACAGGAAGGAAAAGGCAGCCTAAGTTAATTGGATGATGGCCCTCAAGTCCCCCCATGTCAGCCACCCCAACCACCACAGTGGTACAATAACCCCAGGAAGCACCACCACCAGAGAGATGCTTCCTCTCCCCTAGCCAGGAGTAGCAGACAGGCTTTCCAGGGAAAGGCAGCTGTGGTCCCAAGATTCTGGAGGATCTGAGAAGAGATGATCAGGACAAAGGAGAGGGATGAGTCTTGCGATCTGTGGGAAGGGGGAACCAAGGGGGAATGTGAAGCGGGCCTGAAGGAGTGGGGAACCAAAGAGGAATGCAAGGCGGTCCTGAAGAAATAGGGAACCAAGGGGAAATGTGAGGCACAAAAAATATTCATTCAAGTAAAATAGCTGCAATAAATGAGCCAGACTCCAAATAGTTCTTTTTCACTCTTCAGTGCATTATTTTCATGTATTCACCTCAAAAGGGACCATGTACTGGCATACCCGATGTTTCACCCTTAAAAGGGCTTCATCGGCCGGCCTGGTGGCGCTGAGGGTTGAGGCACTGGATGCCACACCTTGTGCCACGCTGGCGACCCGGGGTTGGGAGCAACCGCGGGTTGTCGATGGTTGGCAGGGGAGAGAGAGGATCGAGTGTCTGAAGGGCTGCTCTTCTCTTCTCTCCTCTCCTGGGGAAGGAGGGGCTGTCATCCCACTCCTTGGCTGCCCCTTGTGGAGGCCAGAGGGCAGCGCCGGAAGTCAGGAGACAGAAGCACGGAGATGTGATGTGCGCGTGCCTCCACACATGCACGTTCACACCACGAGGAGGAGGGGGGTGTGAGGGGAGAAAACAGAGAAAAACAAAGGTAAAAAGTAATATGAAAAAAAAGGGGGCTTCACCAGAGAAGTATACAGTCTGCAGTACTTCGTTTCAATGACTCGGGAGTTCTAGTCAGTAACAGCTGCAGCATTTCCTGCCTGCAGCTTCTGGCATTACTAAGGACTATTCCATTTGGATAAACAGTGACTAAATCTGCCCCCAAAGTAAACTAAGGAGTACTTGTGAAGTCATCCGAGGGTACCCACAGGGGAACTTCTTCTTGCTTACAAAAAATATTAGTACCATTCACATTTTTTTAGCCTAAGTTAATGTGTGATTAAAAGCAGCAGTTCTTTTGTTAATTAGTTAAAAAATTGTTTTTTTTTTTCTTGTTTTTTTTTGACATTCAGAGATCTTTAACTGGGTCATTTTTATGCCTACACCAAAAGAAATTTGGCTCCTCAATATCTTAGTGGTGCGGCAGAGTCCAGATGACTTACTGAGGTACAAACAGCTTAAGAATGTTTACCAACTCCTTTGGCCCATTCCAATCTGGCTTTATAAAAAACATTTCCCTGTACCACATAACACAATTCAGGAATGTGTCGCTGAGAAACACTGAATTAGGTCAGAAAGTGCAAAGCGATGTTAATGCTGGAGGTAAAGTTTGTGAATATAGGCCTTTGTGACTGTTGCCATTTCTTTCTCTCTGGGGCTTTTTAATTTGAATCAGTTTTCTGTCTCCAGTATCCTAACAGGCTCTTAACCAGCCCTGTCCCTCCATCCTTGTCACCTGGCTTCTCTAGGAATTACCTGCGCTCCATCATCCTCGGCACTGGACCAGGGATGTATCCACTCACTGGTGTGGGACATGCGGGGGAACGGGACATCATCCAGCTGCAACTCTTTTCCCACAGCATGTGCAATGACACACAGTGCAAGCTCCGCCTATGCAGAGACATACTCCAGTGTTGGGCAGGTGGGGTCCTTTCTGGTGCAGTGCAATGACACACAGTGCAAGCTCCGCATCTGCAGAGACATCCCTCAGTGTTGGGCTGGTGGGGTCCTTTCCCTATGCAGTGCAATAACACATAGGGCAAGCTCCACCTCTGCAGACATCCCCCAGTGTTGGGCAGATGGGGTCCTTTCCCTTTGCAGTGCAATGACACACACTGTAAGCTCCATCTCTGCAGAGACATCCCCCAACACTGGGCGTGTGGGATCCTTTCCCATGCAGTTCTGCTGCACTGCTACCCAGCTGCCTAGTGGGATGCATTCACCTCCCTCCCCAAGCAAGGAGAGCTGTCCTAGGGACTCTCAATCCTTCCTCCTCTGGACAGCCCCCAAATGACCAGTGTCTGTTCCTAGACCAGGGTTGCCAGCACACTAGATGGCAGCTCTGCCTCCATGCTACTGGCTGGCTTTGCTGCTTTTTGTTTGTTAACCTGGGATACTGTTATTAGAAACTACAAATTACTCCTTGGATAATGCATTCCATTTTATAGCTAGTAAAGCAACCACAAAAAAAACAGAACTAAAGCACCTTACCTTAAACATGGCAGCTTGAGGTTCTCCCAGTTCATAAAAGGGGGGGTTTCCTGTAGCCATTTCAATGATGGTACATCCCAGCGACCAGATGTCAGCAGGTTTGCCATAACCTCTTGGACCCTTGTCAATTATTTCTGGTGCCATGTACTGAAGTGTCCCTGGTAAAATGATGGCAAATAATTCTGAGTTAAGATACAGTCTATGTGTTTCTTTACTTATATGCAACCTTCTCATAACTTTAACTCTCTATTTGACTTTTAAGTCCCAATATACTTTACACCCCACCATATACAAAACAGAAACACAGTTTCAGATCCCAGAGAATCATCACTGCAGCCTGGTAGGGTCATGTAATGTGTAAAACTAAAACACTGTGTTCTTTCAATAAAAACACCAGCTGCAGAAAAATGTGCATTTTTATGCTTTTCTTTTCATATTCTGGCTGCTCAGTGCCAGTGTTCATGATCACGGGGATGAGCCATCCAGGCCCACAAAACCTTTGGGTAGAATGCCTCACCCAGAATACACTGCATGCTCGCCACGTTACAGCAATAATGAATAACAGTTAATATGGGTAAGGAGGTGACTGTAGTAGGAGGTGGGTGTAACCAGAGGCGCTTGTCTTTAAACACAAAAAATAATAATAATAATATAATTGGACTCATCTGGATAAGAAACACGAAATAGCTTATGCCAGTGTGGTTTTGAGAGGTCCTCATGCACAATTAGATATCGGCACTGACTGGTTGAATCAGTGCTGATAATAAACAGAGGTTTCTTACCTGTAACCATAGTTTTACCACTAGTTTTCAGATCACGTCTATGCTCAGAAAGTATGCTGGGTGTAGCTCAGTCACCGGAACAGTCTTCAAAGCCTTGGTCCTCTGGCTCTGCCTGTCAGATCTGAACTGAATACCAGTAGTAGAACTATGGCTACAGATAAGTAGCCTCCCTTTCTACCAACCTGGATTCAGTTCACTATCCACACTTGGGAAGATTCCTACCAGTCCTCCGAGAGGAGGGGGCAAGGTGCACACCCCTTATTGTTTGACGAAAGGAGACTGGAGGAATGAAGCCCCAACTATAGTATCATGATGACTCAGCACAGATGCTGTAGTGGGACAGGAACATGTGTGCACTGGACCAGGTACCTACTGTGCAGATCTCCTTGATCAGGATGTACCTGGCAGAACAGTAGTACGTTTGGAGGAAATAACCTTCAATCCCTTGGGTGACCTCCTACTAGCCAAGGTGTAACACAGATTGATGCAGGAGGTTATCCATTGGCCAATTGTCTGCTTAGCTGCCAGTCTGCCAGGAGAAGTGTTAATGTAGGTAACAAAAACTTGGCAAACCTCTCCGTGAAATCCTGCTGTGTGATCCCTATAGTAAAGGAGCATCTGGTGCATGTCCAGAGTATGGAGGATACACTCAGCATACTCTGTATGTGGCTTCAGGAAGTAGATGAAGTGATAAAATACCTGGCTACGGTGAGACTCCGAAACTACCTTTAGTAGGAACATCATATGGTGGCAAAGGACGACCTTGTCTTTGCTGAAAATCAGATAGGTGGACTACACAGAAAGCTGCAGAAGCTCACTCATCTATCTGGCTGAGGTAATGGTGACCAAAAACATGATTTTTTTTTTTTTTTTTTTACAGCAGGTGTGACATCTCACACTTACTTATTCATGAGCAAAAATAGTTCGCCCATCAGCTTTTCAAGCATCAGGTCCCATGGAGTTGGAGGTTCGAGCACTGGAGGGGATAGGTAATCCATGCCTTTAAAAAGTGCCTTGACCACTGTCTTCTGAGCCACCATCAGCATACCAGCCCATGCCCAGTAGGCTGAGATGGTGGTCAGGTGCATCTTAAGGGACACAGCTTGTATCCCCTACTGAGACAGGGACCAAAGATCATCAAGGATGCATGCCACAGGACAGGCGAGGGGCGAAGGGGTCTACCTCCTGTTCTGCACACCACAGCATAAACTTTGTTTATTTAAGAGAGTAAGTTTTATGAGTTGACTCCTTACAGGGTACCTCCAGAACTTGGATAAATGCGTTCTGAAATGCCCAGAACCTGGAAATCTAGCTGCTCAAGAACCAGGCAGACATGTGCAGGGACAGCAGGTCCAAACAGGTCTGGATTCAGTGGAGGCTGCCATGGAGGCCTGCTGTTGAGATTGAGGAGATTCCAGTAACCGGAACTGCTGTAGCCAGTCCAAAGCTATCAGGATCAGGTTTGCTCTGTCCCATAATGCCTTGAGAACCACCTTATGGACCAAGTGGAACATAGGAAGGCATAGAAAAAGCCTGGTGTCCAGGGGTTCTATAGTTGGTAGCTTATTATAGATCAAGGCAGCACTCCTGACCAACTGGAGCACTCCCTTCCCCTTCGCATCAGACACTCTTATTCTGTGAAGAGTGTCTCACATGCAGATGTCCTGGAAATGGGCATATCCCCGGACATTTGTTATTTTAAACACCACTGACCGCTCCCTCGAGCTATAATATTTTAGTACATCCCCCGTCCCCACTCATTGTGGGATAAGAGTGGTTTCACTTGCGTTCTGTTTCAGCCAGAACAGCTCATCTTCACTTCACTGTTCTCACCGGAACAGACTGCATGTGAAACCACTCTTATCCCGCAACCTGTGACTCTGGGGGACGTATTAATGTACAAGACAGACAGAAGGCAAAATGCCTATTTGTAGCCCATCTCATGCATTATCGGGGCCATTTTGTAGGGCTCATGGATAGTAGTGTTTGTCTAACCGTGTTTTAAATATATTAAACAAAATCACATCCACCACTTCCCTTAGAAGTCCATTTCACCATGTTATCATGCTTTGTGTGAAAAAAAAAATCCTTTAGAATTAATTCCTTTTAGTGAAGGACAATTTGAGTTGGTACTGATGCCTTCTTAGGTTGGTGTTCCTGAAGCTTAATCTGGTTAAATTTCAGTTGCTTACCATCTGTATCCCCCCTTCCCCCGGTCGCCCCTAAAAAAGGGACTTCTAGGCCCAGTGGACTTACCGGGTCAACAAAATTCAATAAATAAATTTAGTTCCAATCCTAGGCTAGTCATTAGCTGGTTATCCCTCATTATTTTAAACATCTCAAGGATGTCACCCCCTAACACACCTCAGTTCCAATGTATAAAGGTCCAATATCTGATGTCTAGATTCATAAGGCACTTCACTCAGACCATGGATCATTTTGGTCACCCTGTGCTGGACCCACTCCAAGTTATTTACAACCCTTCTCAGACAGGGACTCCACAGTGGTGCGCAATAATTTAACTGGGTGCTCAAATACAGTAGGCTCTGTACAGGTGAACAATACAGCTCCTGTGTCTAGATATGAAAGCCCTTCTGATGCAGCCTAGGATTGTATTAGGTTTCTTAATCACTTCATTACAGTGTGGACTGAGGCTAAGATTATTACTAATTACAGTACCCAAGTCCCTCTTTCTCTCAACTGTTTTTAACAGTTCACCATTTAGTTCAGAGGGGTTGCTGTTGTTGCTAGCACCCAGGTGCATGACCACGCACTTATCTATATTAAAGGCCATGCAGTTTTTATAAGCCCAGTCTTCTAGAATTTTTAGATCCCTTCTGAGGTTGTTTACCTGATCCATATTTCCCACCTCCCAACTTTGAATCATCTGCAAATTTTAGTAACTAGTTATTGAAGCCAATATTCATATCAGTGATACATAATGAAAAAAGGGCAGGTCCTAGAACGGAGCCCTGAGGCACGCCGCTCGTCACCTCCCCAGATCCGACATCATATCCTTTATCCTAACCCATAGGGGGTTCTTCCAATCAGCCAGTTTGTAATCCATCTTAATAACTTAATGTCTATGTCCATGTCCATGACAATTCATTTATTTATCAGCGTACCATGAGGCACTTTATTGAAGGCCTTTTGGAAATAACAAAAAAAATAAAAATAAAAAAAACACACCCACCAATCTATTGCCTTAAAATGCTCTACTGACTTTCTCTTTTAAAACCAGCGTGGTGGTTAAGCAAGATCTGTGATTTTTAACGCCGTGTTGCGAGTCATTGTGTAGATTGCTATGGTTAATGTCCACTTCCAATTTTTCCTTAATGATGGTTTCCAAAATTTTATCTAATATGGAAGTCAAGCTTATCGGCCTGCAGTTGGACAGAACACCATTATCTCCCTTTTTAAATACAGGGACCACAACTGCGGTTTTTCAGTCCTCTGGCACGTCCCTGGACTCTTAATGACATATTGTAAAGCTTTACCAGTGGATCTACCAATCAGTTACTGACTTCCTTTAATAGACTGGGATGAAGCCTATCGGGACCAGCCAATTTAGTGATGTCTATTTTTTTTTTTAATTTGCTGACTACATCTGTTTGTGTAATCTTGATGTCTACCAATGCAGAATTATCTACTGAACGTGTACGAAATGTTGCCCTATCTTCGGCACTATCAATATATGATTTCAAAAACATGGAGCAGAAATATGTGCTGAATAGCTTAGCTTGCCTTCATGGATCTAAAACTTCATTTGGACCATCCCTAATAGGGCCGACAGTGCTATCTGCCACTTCATTATTTGTACATGCATAGAAGGACTTGCTGTTGTCATTGCTGTGGGCCGACCTAAACTGAATTGTGCTTCTTTCCGTCTTTATCATGCATCTACTTCTTTTTAATTGCTTTTTGTAGTTATCTATATTGTAATGACTTTGGTCTTTTTTTCATAGCCCTACAGTATATATATCACCCTTTTCCTTCTCAGCTGTTTTATTAGTCTATGGGTGAACCACATACAGTAGGCACCTTTCCCCTATTATTCAATGATGTAGATTCAAGTAGCTTGAATGTTTCTGTCATGTCCCCACGATCCCGCCTCTCCAGCAGCAAGTACATACTGAGGTCCTTTAGTCTCTCCTCATATGTTTTGTGGTGCAAGCCCTGTACCATCTTAGTTGACCTTCTCTGGAGTGCCTCACCCTGTCAATGTCCTTACAAAGGTGTGGTGCGTTAGGCTCGTTTGTTCAGGAGACCAATCAAGCAGACAACAAGGATTTAGTGCATAAAAAATGCCAGGTGGCATTTATCATTTTATTTGTTTTGCATAAAATGATTAAAAGATGTAACAGAATTTTTGTTAAGAATCGAATGTTATTTCGGCAAAACAGACCAACTGCTGTGCCCAGCAATACTCATACTCCTCAGTATTAGCGCGACAACCCACACTCTTACCTCTGAGGTCCTACACCTCTCACCATTAGCTCAGGACCGACTCCCTATCTGAAAAATCTACCCCAGTGGTAGGCTTTTATAGCTTGTCTCAGGGTGACCTCACAGTCATGACGTCTATTCATTTGTAATTAGTACATCCTAGGCTCACAACCTACACCTATACAAAACATAAAAGGTTGCTTCTAAGCCTGGTGTCTATAGAAATCATTTATTTCTAATAGTGAAATCCCTCAGCATAATCCTGTTTAGAAAATGGCTCTACATGCTTAATTATCTTCAATTACTGTAAGCTCTTCCCACTTGGAAAAATAACTAGCAGTCTGATATAAATATGAGCCACTGCTTCCCTATAGCCTTCCTTCATTCTGTAGGAGTCTTCCTGGGAACAGGTCTACAACCCAATGTTTACAAAAATGATTACTATTTTTAATAAAGAACAGCCCTCTGTTCATTCCTCACAGGGCTTTACTTTTAAAGGGAAAAACACCTTTGAGACACATACTCTCAATCTCTTTATTCCAAATAATGTTATGTAATTATTTTCATTCATCTTCCTTTTTGTTTGCTTTGGGTGAACATTCCTATCTAACCCAAGCTATATTAACTCGTTTATAAAGCCCTTGCGTCATGGCTTTAAAGCACCACCTCTTTATTTTTATTGTTTGTCCTAGAGAAAAAAAAAGGACTCTCAATATAAACATGCCCTTTTTAACCGGATAAATAAGTCTCTCTGCTATCATGCCAGCAATGTAATCTATAAATTATTTATTATGTATAGAAAGTTGTTTTCCTTTTTGCCATTTACTGTCTTATGTCTCTCCACCGGCTGTAACCACCATGGAGCAACTGTATAAAAAATGTTTGAACAAAAATCTGTATATAATTTTGCTTGTATATAATTTCCTTGTTCCATCTGTCTTCCCCAATTCTTGTTTCCCCCTCCACCCTCTGTAACTGATGTGGAGCCTTTGTAAAAGAGTCTGTGACTCAAAGGTTTGTAATTCTGAATATACAGTAAATAAATAAAAGTAAATAAAATAAGCTTTCCTGATGGCTGACATTTCAGCCCGTTGGCTAACATTTCATTGTGGCCCCTAATTACGTTTGCAGCCCTCTCTTTATATGTGTTTAATTTTCTCTCTTTAGGGACTTTCCTGACCCTGTACATGCTAGCACTTGCTTCTGACCACATAGCGCTATGTTTCTGAGCGAGGCGGCCAAAAGTGAACTTGATATGCCGCCCCGCTCTGACCTGCAATACAGCATGAAGAGAGAGAGAGCTAGGAGCAAGCACACTCCTACTTTACTTTAAAACCAGCTCTCTTCTCTCCTTTTCCCTTCTTCTGACCCCTCAGGGTCTATCCTATTAGAAGGTCACCTTAAATATTTTTTTCATACGGACACCCCAGTCCCTCCCTTTATATTAGTGAGCTCACTACTTTTATTTTTATTTTAAAACCACAACATGCGGTGTATGCTGGTGCTTTGGAGCATGATTATGCTCCAAAGCAGCCACAGAGCTGATCCTGCTCCTGCTCCAATCCCAGAAAAGGTGCTGCATTGTGCGCTATGTGCATTTCTTTGGAGCCTGTTTCGGCTCTTAATTTATTTATCGCCTGAGCGGTGCACTGGGTGACTGTAAATGTCTCCAGGCTTGGTCCTATTCTGCGGCCTTAATCAAGGGGTAGAGAGAGCACACAGAGAGGTCTATTTTCAGCAGGGAGTGGTGGCTAAACCATCCCATCTAGCACTATGCAAGCTGCTTGGCTCCTGCCCTTCCAGCATACAAGTGTGGGGGGGGGGGAGAGAGAGTGGAGCAAGCATGCTCCTATTCAGTTACCAACTACATCCCCCTCCTCTCTCACTCTTTGGACCCCACAAGATCTTTTCTATAAGAAGGGGCACCAGGGTTCCATAAAAGCGTAACCTGCGCTTTCTCCTCCATACACTCCTGCCTGGGAGCTCCAGTAAACAGCGCGACATGTGCTTGTTTCATATACCAAGGGGCATATTTTAATTTTTAAAGAAAAACAGGATGGAAACAACAGCCAAAGACGTGTTAGAGGAGTTACCTTCTTTTTGGCTACTAGCCCCAGGTCAGAATACAAGCAGAAAAATGGACACAAGAACAACAAAAGGGGTTGCTGCTCCTATTTCTCCTGGTTTTACCTAACTCTCTGAGTCAAATACAGAAGTACTATTAGTACTTTTCTAGGCATTTAAACAACTCTGAGTACTAATGGGGGTGTGAGAGTGTGGGAAGACATGGGCACCTTTCCATGACAGAGGCCACCCTGTCACATGCGGCCTCCAGAACTGCACAGAGTACTCTAGGTGAGGCCTTGCTAGTGTTTTGTACAATGGCATCATGACCTCCCACCTTCTACTAGTGATACCTCTGCCTATGCACCCCATCATGCCACTGGCCCTCCCTGCAGCTTTTGTACTCTGCTTTGACACCTTTAGGTCATCAAAAATGATAACCCCAAGGTCCCTCTCTTCTTTGGTGATCATCAGCAACCCCCCATCCTGTAGCTCTCACTAGGGTTCCCCATCCCAGGTTCATTATTTCGTACTTCTTGGAACTGAACTTCAGTTGCCACGTCTCAAACCATTTTTCAAGCTTCCCCAGGTCCCTCCAGCATTCTCTCCACCCTGACCGGAGTATTCACATTGCTGCAGATCTTGGTGTCATCTGCAAACAGGCAGACCTTTCCTTCCAGTCCTACCACAATGTCACTAATGAAAACATTAAACAGGACTGGCCCAAGGACTGATCCCTGTGATACCCACTTCTCCTCTGACTGGATCCCATTTACCACCACCCTCTGCTTCCTGTCAGTCAGCCAGTTCCTAACCCAGTTTGCCACCTTGTGCCCCAGGCCCAGACTACTCATTTTGTTGAGCAGCCTGTTATGTGGGACGGTGTTGAAGACTTTGCTGAAGTCAAGGCAGGCGACATCTACCCCCCCCCAATTTACCTCCCTTGTCACCCAGTCAAAAAAATCTATCAGATTCGTTGGACACGACCTTCCTGCTGTGAATCCATGTTGCCTTGGATCCTGGGCACAAGTGTACTGTTCTTTCTTTAAGCAGTGCATCTATGGTCTTACCCACTACTGAGGTGAGGCTGACTGGCCTATAGTTCCCTGCCTCCACTTTTGTGTAGAGGGACTACATGTGTGCTCCTCCAGCCCTCTGGAACCACTCCTATGTCGAGTGACTCAGTGAACAATGCTGCCAGAGGCACTGCTAGCTTTCTTCACAGCTCCCTTAACATCCTTGGGTATATGCCATCTGGCCCGATTGCTTTGTCCACCTTCAGTTTTGAGAGCTCCTCCAGGACTCTCTCCACTGTGAATGGACTTGTGTTTACCCCTCCCATGTCACTTACCCAGCTGTGGTCCGTGACCCTCCCACTCTTTAGTTAATACTTAACAGAAGTATTTGTTCAGTATTTCCGCCTTTTACATGTCTCCCTCCTTACACTCCCCTGTATCCCATTCGAGTCTTCCAACCCCCCCTGCAGTCTTCCTTCTTTCGCTTACGCACTTATAGAATGACTTGTCCCTTTTCTTCACTGTGCACCTCTGATCTCCTTACAGCCTTCCCGGCTTCCCTTAGATTCCTTAGGTACACGTTCCTGTCCCCCTCTCTTTGAATCTCCTTATATTTTCTGAAACCTGCCCTTTTGGCCCTTACCTTGTCTGCTACCTTTCTTGAGAACCACTGTGGTTTCCTCCTTCTCTTGCCCTTATCTACCAGCCTGATGCATTGGTTTGTCACCTCCTCTATGGCTCCCTTCAGGTGTTCCCACTGCTCCTCAGCTCCCCCTCCTATCTCCCTTCTTGCCAATGCCTATTTTATACAACTCCCCATTTTAGCAAAATCCACACTCCTAAAATCTAAGACCCTTGCCTCCATGTGACTAGACTGTGTCTCTGTCCCTATGCTAAACCACACTATGTGATGGTCGCAGGATCCCAGTTGACCTTTCACCTGGACGTCAGTGATTCTGCCCCCACTGGTCAATAGTAGGTCTAGAATCACCCCGTCTCTGGTGGGATCAATCACTAGCTGTCTTAGGCCTGCCCCTGTAGGGAATCCAGGATATCTTGGCTCCTGGTTGAAGCAGCTACTGGGATGGTTCAAACCATGTCTGGGATACTGAAATCACCCAGCAGTAATACCTCTCCTTTTGCTGCCACTGTGTGAATTTGATCCCCTAGATCCCTATCCAACTCCTCCCCCTGTGCTGGAGGCCTGCACATCATCCCTGCACAGATTGCTGTGCCATTGCCTGGCTAAAGGGTGACCCACAGTGCCTCAGCCTCCCCCTGTCTACCCAGTACCTGTGTTGCCCTTATACCCTACCTAACGTACATGGCCCCCCCCTTTTACCCCATCCCTCCTGAATAGAGCACACCCCAGTACATTAACTCATCCTAGTCATGATTCGCGGTGTACCAAGTCTGTGTTATTGCTGCTATGTCCAGGTCTGACCCCACTAACAATGCCGCCAAGTCTGGGATTTTATACCCTGGGCTTCGACCATTTGTAACCATGGCCTTCCATGTTTTGCTGCCTATCTGCTTCCTACTCATGCCATTGCTCTGCTGCTTCCTTCGCTCCCCCCCAGTTTACCTTTTTATGCTGCCTTCCTACCTCTGCTTTTCCTTCTTTGTCTAATTTAGGTGACACTGTCCACATTTTGCCTTCCTGCTCCTCCTTTCTGTCTTCTCCAACTTGTAGGGGTGGGCTACTAGAGTCTCCCTGTTTATGTGTGCAACACTGCCCCCTCTCCTTTGTTCCCTGTCTTTATGAACCACCCTAAAGCCAGGAATGTTCCTACTCCAACAAGTATAGGCAGATCACCAAGTTTCTGTTATTGTAGCCAAATCAATCTGCTTATCATGCTGTAGTATTTCAAGTTCAATTTTTTTTTGTGACATTCAGGTTTCTAGCGTTGGCTAGTAAAACTTTTATACCATCTGTATTTTTCTGCTGCCTTTTAATATTTTTAGTGCAAGTGGTAACTACCACTCTCCCCTTATTTCAGTTTTTTGAAATACCTTTGGTGTTATTAATGATGTTGTAGAACATATTACTCAATAATTTGCTGCCCCTTCTGCTAAGATGTAACCCATCTTGGGTGGGAGATGGCTTCCCCTGTCAGTATTCCTATCTGTGGGTAATGGGCAAAGAACAGCCTCAGTTTTTTGTTCTCCCAGCAGGCAAAATGGAACACCAGGGGTATGCCTCACTGGATGAGTAGCACAGTCACTACATCCTGGGGCAAGGACCACTCACGTGATGTCTCTCCCACTCTGCTAAGAGCATCCGCTAACTGACTGTCCTCCCTTACCAGGAGCACTGCAAGGAGATCCACCTGCAGGCTGCATACCAGGGACCTGATGTGGCACGCTTCCTTACTCAGGGGAATGCAGTGCGCTCTGCCTTGTTTGTTCAGGTAGAACAGGGCTGCCATGTTGTCAGTGTTCACTTGCACCACCTGACCCTGAATCAGCAGAGCAAACTCTGTCAGTACCAGGCACACTGCTCTGAGCTCCAGCAGGTTGATATGCTGGCAGGTGTGCCTCTGTGACGGGAAACCAGGGGCTCTGTGGTCAGACAGGCAAGCACCCCACCAATGATGCATCTGCCATTAACGTGAGGGAGGGCGTGGCTTGGACAATGCTAATTCACTGTGAGAAGTTTTGAGGACATGGCTACCATTCAAACTGGGTGGTTCCCATACTCGAACGACTGGCTGGTTCAACTAGCCTTGATACTATGACCGCTGACAACCCAATTTCCATTGAAGGGAGTGCATTTGGCAGTAGGAGAAAAGGACCACATTTGCAGAAGCCACCATATATCACAACAGCCAGAGAAATTCCCAGGCCAGTTGCAACTGGCCAACATAAAATGATCACCCAAAGAACATAAAATCCTACACCCAGTCCAATGGTAAGTCAGCCCTGGCTTGGAAGGAGTCCAACTGCACTCCAGTGAAGAGGATCACCTTCATGGAAGCCAATTCTGACTTTTTCAGATTGACCAGGAGGCCCAGATCCCAAAATATCTGGAGGGCCAGATCCCTGGACCACACCATGGCTGCCCTGGTGCTGCCCATGATGAGCCAGTCGTTCCGCTATGGGAAGTCCTGGGTGCCTCTGCACTTGAGGTAGGCTGCCACGACCAATATGCAACTGGTGAACATGATGGATGCCAAGAACAGGCTAAACAACATCAACTTGAACTGGTACAATGCACCTCCCACTCAAAACTGAAGGAAATGCTTATGGGACGGATGGATTGGAATGTGAAGGAACTTGTCCAGGAGGTCTAGGGAACAAAACCAAGTCTCTGGCTCCTGAGGTGGTATGATCTGGTTGAGGGTGACCATTTGGAATTTTTGCCTGCAAATGAACATGTTCAGCACGTGCAGGTCAAGAATAAGGTGCCAGCCCCCTTCTCTCTCTTTCCAGAAATTAATGAGACACAAACCCTGGGAGGCTGGGGTGTCCAGGATAGCCTTCATAGTACTGCATGCCAAGAACAGACTGATGTTGCTCTGCAGAGCATCTAGAATATCCTTGGGCACCACTGAGTCCCTTGGTGCACAGGGCTGGCATAGATGGAGAGTCTCTAACTCTAGAGACGGATCCTATCCCACCAGCTCCAGAACCCATCTGTCTAACCTGATGGAGGACGAATGTGGAAGGTAACGAGGGGAGGGGGCCAACCCCCAACAGGGAGCTGCAGCAGGAAGTGTGTGGGAGGGAGAGTAGCTCCCTGCAGCCCATCACTTTTTACTCTTGGATGGGGCTCTGGAGGACTGGCCGCCAAATGAATCACCAGTCCTTTTATTTTTTTCAGTGAGCATTTCCTTCATGTCCATGTCTATCAGGGATATATCCTGTTTGGAGATATACCCCATTATGGCCTTTTGTCCCCCCCTCCCCAAGGTCCTGGCCTCAACTGACATCTCCCATGAGTTTACCCTCCGTGGCAGAGGCTCCAGGGGTGGGCCAGTTTCTTCCCCCAGGCTGTCCCTTGTGTGAGCTAGGATCTAGCTTTTGGTGGGCACCAGGAGCCAGAGGAGGCTCAGGGAGTCCAGGCTGTCGTATAGATGGACATTTTTTCTGTTTTTCTCCCATGGTTCTTAGCTCTTCCCCTGGCATAGGCGCAGCCCACTGAGTAGCCTTGGCTGCACGCAGTGATGTCCTGTGGAGGAAGCATGCTCCCTTGGCTCACAGTAAAGCTTGCTACTGCATCGGAGTCCCAATGTCATGGCCTGGTTTGCTTCTGTACACTGTGTCCCAAGTTTGCTCCCCAACTCAGGCTGACTGCTTAGCAGCACAGTGTGCTGCTCCTGGGCTTTTGGGGAAGCCCCAGCTTTTCTGGCTCTGACTGCCGGACTTGTCTGGCTTATCCAGATAGCAGTGTTGGTACTGCTGCCTGAGACTACTGCTGGTATCCAGAGGCACAAAAGGTATTCTGAAAGGAGCTCAGCTTAGGCAGCTGCTTACTGTAGCTGGCTGGGATAATGCCACTTAGTCCAGCATGACACTGGATTTCTCAATACGTGTGAGATGGTTCTCCAACCAAGGGACAAAGAGGCTGGTACCCAAGAAGGGCATATCTACCAGTTTCTGCTAAATACCTGGAGTGAAGGTCAAGTGACAATGCCAGCATGGACACAACCACTGCCAATGCACAGGAACACTGATTGCCTGAGTCCAGAGTTGTCTGCAACTGGTATTTTGGCAACAAACACCCCAAATTCAGAAGCACCTGAGGCTTGGGCAGGCTATGTCCTGGGAATAGTGGAGTCATATCAGTGAGCTTGTCAAAGAATGTGTAACTGAAACAGGTCACCAGGGATCCCAATGGAGGCCGCCACATAAGTTTTGCAACCAAGAAAGTCCTGCTTTTTGGACTTCTTGTCCAGTGGCTTCTCCACACCACCCTACACCTTCAGCTTGTGGAAAGCCAAGTCTGCCATTAGCAGTTCCATAGACCGGTGCTTCAAGAACCCAGAGAGCCCCACAATGGGAGCTGTATACTTGCAGTCCATATAGCAGGGAAGTGGGTGCTTCCAGATACAGAGCACTGGGCCCATGATGGCATCAGTGAGTGAAAACACCACCACAGGATATCTGCCTGTGGGTAAGTCTCCCTCTTCTGGACTTTCTTTAGGGGACTGTCCAGAGACATGGAGATGTGCTGCAGAACAGCAGCAACGGAGGTTGAGTTGCCAGTTTGGTGGACCAACTGTCAGATGATTCAATCTCCATCCAACTTTGGGTGGAAACCACAGAAGAATTCTCCATCCTGGCATCATTGCACAGTCTGCCGCTCAGGGATTTTGGGGGGGGGAGGAGAAGAGTACGGAAAAAAAACCTATGCCGGTGGCAAAATGATGCCAGGTCCCAGACTCCTCATCCAACAGGTTGGCAGCCGGTCCAACTAGTGGATTTGGTGTACAGTGGTATAAGGGGGGGTCCCCGCTGACCTCACTGGGGGGGGCAAGCCCTGGGGGTACTGACCAGCATGAACAGACTGGTGTTGAGTTGATTGGGCTGGGTGTCCGGGCCGAAGGAGGTCACCAGCATGGAGCCAGAAAAAGATTAACTAACAAAAAAACAAGTGAGCTAAGATGATGGGCAGTCATGGTGATGTTATTTTTACTACAGTGATAAATGATCACCACTGGTTAACTATCATTATACATCATCATACTAAGCTATCCTGACATCTCTAGCATTGCTGCATGCTTGCAAAGGCTATACTGTTATCTGCAAGTAATCCCAATGTTGCAGTTACTGTTATCATCTACCTGACCTGCCAATGACACAGTGAACTGCCCTGTAATCATAGCCTACTGACCTCACTCATCAGGTTACATCAAATAAATGCACACCAGGGAAGCTGATAGAAATATTGCTTTTTAGTTGACTTTTTTACCCTGCTTCATTTCCTCACAGTAAGCTTATGAAATGAGCTCCCCACAGCGTGCACTAACATAAACAGGATGAATGTTTCTGTATCACAAGTTATTAAAAACTGCAAACTCGTGCTTAGCTGGTATTCTGCCACTTGCATCATCGTTTGTACTTGAGGGAGACATAACTAACTGGTTTGCATCTGTAGTATTTATTTATGTAAAGCATACTTGACCTGGAAAAAATGAAGACACCCACAGTTTGTTCCTTCGTCTAGTGCTGCCTCTATCTTCCAGATGGCCACTGATTTCCTGATTCGGAGGGGAAGGGAGTGAATTACTCCTTAGGTGAGGCCTATGTGCTCCCTGGGTAACAGGGGGGGCACATTTAAACTGTTTAAATAGCAGCTGCTGCCTTTGGGAGAACTTTAGAAAACGTAATAGTTACACAATTCAGCGTGTATTTCATGCATCTTCTATAGATCCATCCTCTAAATTATTTAAAGAAATTACCACAAAAACAAGACAAGTATCCCTTAGAGTTCATCTGCCTCTATAGCTTATTCCCTACTTGAAAGCATAATGCTATTGTGATATCATAGTCAGTTGCCATGGGAATAACTGTGATGTCATAAGCAGAGTATTGTGACATCATGTTGGGAAGAAGCAATAAAGGTTGAAAAACCCACAAGAACTATGTTGTTTTCATGCATGTGACCTCAGCAATAAATAACAGGGATAAAAAAATACAGAGCTAATGAGAAATGTAAGTGACTTTGTGTCCAAATTTTGGTTCAGTCTGGCCCTTGGGAACTGGAAAGCCCCAATGGAGAACTGAATTCCTTGATTTTAGGAGGGCAGACTTTAGCGGGCTGAGGGAATTGGTCAGGGAAATGTTATTCAGAGTAGACAATTTAGGTGGGGTGGAAGAGGGATGGGGGTAATAAAGGGGGCCACTTTTGAGGCATCCAAGTTATGCATGAGAACAGTAACTAAAAGGAATAAATTCAAGAGGCCGTTGTGTTTTTTTTTTTTTTACAGAAGTCAGGGAAGCAGTGGAGGCTAAGAAAAATGCCTTCTACAAGTACAGTCCAACCCCATTTATCTGAACTGGATGGGAGACAGAAACTATGTTCAGATAAATGGGAGATCAGATGAGAGAGACCACTGTTTAACACAGGCGTAGCAACATACAGAGTTGATGAACACATTTTAATACTGTACTGCAGTTTATTAGGGAAAGGAATAGAAAAAAGAAATACATATTGTACAAAAAAAAAACACGAGTATTTAAAAAACAGATTTAAAAAAATCTTTTATTGCTTTTTGTTTAAGGCTATCAGACTGTCTGGGTTCAGCATGCTGTTTCATGTTATATGGTAATATGACTTGAACAGCGTCACAGTCTGGCTGGCTTTCTAGGTCAAAAATGCATTTCTCCCACATCTCTACAGCCTCGCTGTGCGTGGGAATAACAACAGGGAGTACAGTCTCATCTACTTCTTTGGACTCCATAGAAGGCTCCTCTGGCTGAGTGACCAGGTTGAGTATTGCAGTGTCCAACAGCACCTCGTGGCCCTTATCTTCAGAATCGTAGCTGACCCTCTCACAGATTTCTTCCTCTGTAGGATTCTCTGGCAACAAGAAAGCAAGGGCCATCAACTCTGCTGTAAGAACATTGGCAGCCGTAACATCTATGTTTACATCTGCTGGGTTCTCAGGATCACTGTGGCATGTTTTTAATATCAGACTAAATCCATGACTTCTGGATGCTCTCAGGTTTCACTTTATCCCATGCCTCGAAGGTCATGTAGATGACATCTTTTAGGCTGATGGCCTTAATTATGGTGCCGAGTGGTGTTTATTCGTTTTCCTCAGATTAAACTGTCTGCAGCTATTTTTTTCTGTAGCCGCATTTAAAGATTTCCAGCATACCTTGGTCACAAGTTTTGAGGTCATGTTGGCAGGTAGGAAAATGACACGGATACTGCCATTCCTCGTTCGGACTTCAGGAATGTCTGGATGAACAGAGGAGTTGGCCACCAACAAAATGGCTTTCAGCGACAGTCTTTTAGAGTTGAGATAGTGCTTAACCTGTTGCACAAAGTGTTCAGAAAACCATCTTGTAAAAATGCAACCATCCATCCACGCATTTCACTGCGACTCATAGTGGACGGGTAGAGATGCCATGTTGAGGTGTTTAAAACATTGGGGTTCCTGAAACTTGCCAACCAGCACTAATCTTATTTTGTGCCCCACAGCATTAACACTGCTGAGGATGGTAACACAATCTGTTTTTTAAAGCCAGGGGCATCATGTTCTGACCCATGGGCTAGTGTCTAATCAGGAAGGCACCTCCAATAAAGCCCGGTCTTATCGGCATTGAAAAGTTCCTGTGGTACGAGACCCTCAGTTTCAATAATGTTCTGTAGCCGCTCAATGAATGGGGAAATGTCTTCATCAGCAACACTGAGGTGCTCCCCCAGAGATTTAACTGCCTAATGTCATGCCTCCGCTTAAAGCAGCTTAACCACCCCTCATTTGACACAAAGGTCTCCCTCTTGCCCAGCCTTTGGTGGAACTGTAGTGATTTCTCCATTAATAAAGGTCCAGAAATTGTGGTTCCCTTTTCTTGTTCTTGGCAGAACCAGAGATAAATCGCCGCATCAAGCTGGTTGTCATGGCAGGTGCACATGTTTTTTCTTTCATAGAAACTAGTAGCAGTTTCCATCATTAGTGCAAAATCCCTAAGCTTTTCTTTAGATGATTTAATATCACTGATTGTGGATTTGCCCACACAATACTCCCCTGCCAACACAACAGCATGTTCCCCATTCTCTAAGCATTCCACAATGCATATCTTATCAGACAAGGTGAGGACTACTCTTTTGCATTTTGATGCCATTCTGGAACTGCTTGTGTGCAACACTGCATGTAGGATTTACAGATGACATCCCTATTTAGCCCCTCGACATCACCTGTTGCACATATCTATTTTTATTACGGTTGAGCCGCCAATCTAATGTTAATGCTTGCTCCAGAACTGACTGAGATTTGTGCGATTATTGGGACACAATGTAAAAGACAGCAGGTAGGGTACATTTAGCCAATCCACATCACCTGTAGCAGTTTCTCTTATGTAACTGCAGAGCATTGCTGTACCATAAATCAGGGGGTAACAGACCGCACAGCTTACAAACTGACACACTGGGGGACAATTGATGCATTCGTTAGATAGAGGGGTTCGGTTAAGAGGAGGTCGATTAAACGGGGTTGGACTGTAGAAACAAAAGGCAGGGAGAAGAAGAGTAGGGAGAATATTTACTAAGAAATAAGGACGCAAGGAGGTCCATTAGGGAGGCAAAAGCAGACACAGAGCTGCGTATTGCTTAAGGGCTCAAGGACGGAGAAAAACATTTCTTCAGGTATATTATGGGAAAAAAGAAAGAAAGGAGGGGGAATTGTTAGGCTGTTGAAAGGGGTAAGATGACAGAAGAGGACAGGCAAAGGCTACTGTTCTTAATGATTATTTCATTCAGTTTTCACCAGCAAGGAAGATGGGCTTTTTGCAGGAGAGTGGCATCAAAGCAGCAGATATGGGGGTTCCTGGAGATGATGCAACCAGGTGGTGGGAGATCTAAACCTGCTAAATATTGACTGTGCCATTCTAGTGGTCAGGAGCTCCAGAAGTCTGGTCTTATTGGATACACTGCAGGACTGCCTGCTGGCACAGCTAGTTAAGGAACCCACTAGACAGGCTGCCATTCTCGATGTGGTGCCCACCAACTCGGAAGTAGTAGGAGGAGTGAGGGTAGGAAAGCCACTAGGGTCCACCGGCCATAACTCTGTATGGTTTTGACCTGAGCCCTGGGACAAGCAAGCCCTTCTCAGAGGCTGAAGTCCTAGATTTCAGAGGGCAGACTTTCAACTGGATGAGGAGACCTGGTCCAGGACAAGTTAGTCGGAGTGGGCAGCCTCAGGGATGCAGGGGAAAGATATGGGGCAATCAAGGGGGCCATTCTCCAGGCAACAAAGTCTTGCATGAGATCAAATGAAAAAGATACGAGAGATCAATGTGGTACTTTGGAAAAGTCAGGGAAGCAGCGTTGGCCAAGAAGGTCGTCTTCACCAGGTACAAGAAAAAACAAAGGAAGGAAGAATGGAGAGAGTACCAAATGAGAACAAGGGAAACCAAAAGGGCAGTCAGAGAAGTAAAGACCGATGCAGAGCTGCATATTGTGGAGGGGGTCAAGGGTGGGGAAAAACAGTTTTTTAGACATAATAGGGAACAAAGAAAGAAAGGGGGAGGAAGACTTGTAAGACTAACAGAGGAAGGTGGGGTAACTGAAGGGGACAGGCAGAAAGCAGACATTATTAACAACTACTTTTGCTCTGTATTCACAAGGGAAGAAAGAGGGTCTCTGCATTAATGTAGCTCTAAGGGTTATCCCTGAGATGAGGTAGCAAGTATTTGCCAGTGAAAGGTTTGGAAAGGGCTAGCAGCCCTTAAGAAAGATAAGGCCCCGGGGCCAGATGGGATGCATCTGAGGGTGCTCTAAGAATTTGCAACAGAACTGAACCCCTGGTAAGGCTATTCAATGGCTCAGTTTAGACAGGAGTAGTTCTAGAAGATTGGAGGGTAGCAGACGTAGTCCCACTCCATTGGGGGGGTGAGAGAGACAAGCAGCAACCAGGTAATTATAGACCTGTCAGTCTTACTTCTATTGTGGGTAAACTGATGGAGACACTAGTCAAAGAGGACCCTGTCACGAACCCAGTCCTGAGGGTCAGGTACACTGAGCTCACAGTGCCCACCCCAAGTGCAATCCATGACAGGGAGGGGGAAAACAGGAATACGCTCCTCGAGTCCTTCCAGAGTGCTTCCTGGGTTCACAAGTGAACACCCACCATGAGGTCCCAGGGTGTCCCACTTTAGCTCTGGATCAGGATACAATACCAGTCTCAAGTCTTGTAACCAAATATGAACCCTTCTTGGTTGTTACACAAAGGGTAAGATCCAGGCCTCACATGCTCTTCAGGGTAGCCCTGTGACCCTGATTTTGTCTTCTCACACAGGACATGTAATAACCTGGTTCAAATCCCCACAGACTCTTTTCTAAGACTTCTGTATTCTCCCTATCTTTATGCAGATTTCCCTTACAGATCCTTGCTTGATTGGTTGCTTATGGTGGTACCCCTTTAGCAATAACAGTTTGATCACAGATTATTAATAACTGTCCCCCAATCACATGCAATAAAAAAAATCTCAGGCAGGTTTTCTTTATAAAAACAAATGTTATTTTTCACTAAATACTTAAATAACTATCATACATTTACAACTAAAAGGTTTTAACAATTTGGTCACAGAATAACACAAATAAAAAGTGGACATGTACCAGAAAAATGCAGTATACTCTTATCTAATTCTACCTTAAGTTTGTAGTGAATTGAAGTCCAGAAAAATAAATGTTTTTTTCAAAGGTTTCAGTCCTTTCTGTAGTAGTCTTGCTTCTTGTGTGTCAGGAGTGTCCAAAATGAAATGCTCCAGGAAAAATGAGAGAGAATGACTCTGGCTCATCACTACCTGTATAGCAGGTTGAATTTGCATCTCGCAGTTTTAGTGGAACCCAATCCACTATACATGTCAACGTCAGGTAGAAATCACGCTGCAGCGGTACTGGCAACTGCCGTGTTTAGTTGAAGCTGAAATAGCTGAGTGCTGACTGTAATTGACAGCAGTATTTAGCTAGTTTCAATCACCCAGACTGCACTCACCAGTGCCACACCTGCACCGCATGAACCTCCATTGTGCTCAGTTCTGTACTGTATCTTGTGCCAGCATGTCATTGATGAAACGGATTAAGTTGTCCCAGGGTAAGCGTAAATATCCTATGGAGGCAAGCACCTTGGATGCGGAGGAACTTTCAGAGAGCTCCGGTGCACAGCTTTATGTTGCAAGGTCAGTGGCAAGAGAACTATCAACCCCTCCAGCCAAGAAAAGCAGACCCTCCACATGACACATATACTCCTGACCTACGATACCAACTTGGGAAGTATATGGCTGAAAATGGGGTCATGGCGGCTGTGTGCCTTCATCAATCCCAGAATGGTGGGATAATCAATGAAAGCACGGTCCGCAAATTTAAAGCAGATTACCTGGCCACTGTAAACAAAGCCGGGGACCCCACAATATTCTTCCCATTCCTACCTTGCAAGCCTCATGGCAGACCAACACACAGTGGCCAATTTTAAGGAACAGCTTAGGGATCTCTTAAAAAACTGTTTCATGGAATGGTATGCCAGTCTAATTTCAGACAAAGATTGCTTCTGGTAGTGCCGAGCTGAATGTGGATCTAAAGCAGTTCACTCTAAAAGAACAGCATGCCAGATGGTTGGAGGCAAGTTTTACTGCTCTACAGACACAGCATGAGGATATTACGAAGGGATTTCGGCAGGCAGGCATATTAAAGGTGCAGAGTAATTGCCCAAATAATGTAAGCACTAACTTTATTTTATTACAGCACTGTATTGTACTGGTATTTTGGTTTGGTTTAACAACTTCGTTGAGCTAAGACTAGGGATTTTTTTTTCCTTTAGAAAGAGCAGCCAAAGCAGGACATTTAAAGTGTGGCGACAGAACTGGCAGAACAGGAAGAAGCAAGGAGAAATACTTTTTTTTGTTTTAGTTTTGAGTTTTGTATGGCTTGAATAAAGTTTGATTTGCATTACTTGATGACTGCTGCTTGCTTGCTTGGAAACTGTGGTGGCTGTAAATGAGCTAATGATCAGGCAGTATTGTCCTCGTAGGTTAAGACAGGGCTGTGAATGGCATAACAATTGGATGTGGCAAATCTGTGAATGGCTATAACAATGGTGCCTCTGGAGCTGCGACTAAGTCCTGCAATATGTCCTGCAATGTATGAATGCCATCCTCCACCCAAGTCACCAACCAGCTAAACACAGCAGCATTACCAATGTTATTAATGTGTAAGTTTTGTAGGTTTGCATTCAGATTATTATCGCGTCCCCATAGATTTTACGTTCACTCTCCAGATAATGAATATAGCGAAATATCATGATGCAAAATATACCTGCTATACAGTATATAGGGGGTCAAAATCCCTGGTATGGTCATAACCTTTAGGCCAGTAGATGCAACTCTTGTGCTTTTCCCCGGAACCCAATTTTCCTGACGGTCTTTTGATATCTCACTGCCTTACTTGCAATACAAATGACACCAGCTTGTCAAAACTGGTTACTTTCTAGATCTTGGTTTCCCAAGCATCTTGTTATGAAGAAAAGGGTAATCTCATGAAACATTTTATGACCTCTGCTTCCCTCAATTTGTTAACCAGGGAAATACCCTTTGAAAGAGGACTTTTCGGCTTCCTGCTAGCCAGCTTGTTCGCAATTTACAAAGGGAAGTCAAATATTTTTGCAAAACAGTTCTCCCTCCTTGAAGTGCATAGTTTATTACAGGAAAATGGGTTTTGGCATATCCTTGTTGAGCAGCCCTTTAAGTAATTTGGCTTCCTGCCCAGCAAGCTTCCCCCGCAGGTCACAGAGGAAAGTCAAATATTTGAAAAATCCAGTCTCTCTCTCTCTCTCTCTCTGTGCAAGACCTTCCCCTGATAGCAAGAGAGCAGGTCCAGGCACAGAGGCAGGCACCATGGAGGCCTGCTGCAGAGGTTGAGGAGATCTGGGTAACAGAACTGGCGCAGCCAGTCCAGAGCCACCAGGATCATCTGTGCCTTGTCCCTCCACACCTTTTTTTTTCGTAGACACTTTTTCCCTCCGGTCTGCGGGGCCTCTCTCTGGCATCCTGCATACTCCTGTCCCACCTGAAGTCCTCCTACCTGTGCCTCCTCTCTCCCCCTCCTCCAGCCATGATTGGTACTCCCAGCTTAACCCCTCTGGGGTGGGGCCACCCCTCCTCTTGGGCGCTCTCAACAGTCAGCTCTGATATGGCAGAGGACCCTGGAAGGCCAGACAGGAAGGACCTGGTTGTGGGCAAGGGGGCAGGTGCCATTGCCTACTCTGCAGACCGGGGTTTTCTCTGTTCTGGTGAGCTCTTCTCCCCTCCCTCCCACGCAAGCGCATATCCAGATGCACGGCGACCCCTGCCTGTGTCGGGCACTGTGACTGGGGGCTTCTGCCACTCTTGAGGACTGACCTTTTCTTAAATCTGTTGCATCAGTTCTTCTATTTCTAAGCCTAATCTATCCTTTAGTATTTCTAGTCCATAAGGTTGGCCACCTATGGGCACCCCCTTCCCTTTCTTGACTATGCTATGGTGTCCTCTTTAACTTTCCTTTTCCCTCTCAGGTCCTCATAAAGGGAGGTTATTGTAGTGACCTCCAAGCATATGGAAAACAGGTTGTGTTTATTGTTGTTGGATTTAGTATGTAATAGCACTATGTTATAAAATACCTGGATGTATATACCTTATGTTTATGAAACCTGTAATGTTGAAAATACCATGGCACTTGGTGTTTTGAGAATGGTAAAAAGTACTAGGTGACTATTATAGAAATTAAGCTAGTTGTGTTATTTAAAATGCATGTATATTGTTGTAAACTTAAGTAAGAAATGTCATGGTGAGTTGCATATATCCTATGATGCATTGCATTATGGAAGTATGTATGATGTTGTATTTCTTTGAAACTTGATTTGTTGCCAATGCCGTTTGGGGTAACCCTTCTTTCAGTGATTATGCATCGAGGTTCTTTGTTTATAGCTTATTTTGTTTTGTTTTTCTTTTTGAGCCCCCACTACATAAGCAAACAAGGCCTGCATAGAAGAGGCTAAATCTTAACTGCTAAATTGGATCAGAGAACAATAGGTGCTGGCTAAGTGCAGACAAAGAACATTCATAGTCTGCTACTGCAAACTGATGTACTGAAGAAAGAATATAGCATTGCAGAAGCTTATTTCTTGTATTTTGAATAAACGTCACACAGAGATTGTGTGTTGAACCTGGTGTCTGGTTCATCTGTTATCCCACAGGCACGCCAGCTATATGCTGCCCGATGAGCTACAGCACTCCTGGTCTCCACCCCAGGAGCCGCTGATGTGCTGAACAATCCCTGACCCCCCCCAGGAAGGAGAGTAGCCCTGTGGGTGCTCAATCCTTTCCTGCCCCTGCTGTCCCCCAGCATTCCGAGTTCGCTCCCAAACTCAGGTCACTGGCATGGCGTGTGGTGTGGTGTCCAGCACCTCAACCCTCAGCACCACCGACCTGCTGTCCCTCCACACCTTGACCAACACCTTGTGGATCAGGAAAAGGAAGGGAAGATGTACATGAGGGCCCAGGGTTCAGGGCTTTGCAAAGGCATCCCCATCAGTATTCTGAACTGTGGAGGGCAGGCACAGAACAGCCTCAACTTTGCCTTCTCCCAGAAGGTGAACAAGTCAACCAGTGAGTGCCCCACTGCGAGAACAGGCAATTCACCACCTCCTGGTGTAGAAACCACTCCTGAGACACCTCGCCCACTTGGCTGAGGGCATCTGCTAGGTGGTTGGAGGCATTGGCCACATGAATCGCCATGAGTTTGGCATCCAGACTGTGCAGGAGGGTCCAGGTGCGGAAGGCCTACCAACACAACCTGAGGGAATGTGTTTTGCCCTTCCTGGAGAGGTAGTATGTGGTTGTGGTGCCATCTGTCTGGACCTGCATGATCTGACCCCAAACAGATGGTGCAAAGGCCGTCAGAGGAAGATGCACTGCATGGAGCTCCAGCAGGTTGATGTGGTACTGGAATTCCTTGGGGGCCAGAGCTCATGGCTCCCCAGCCCATCAGAGATGCACCGGTTGACAGAGTGACTGTCAGCTCTGGGTGGACGAATGGAACTCCTTCCGGCTGGTGTTCCTGAATGAGCCACCACTGGATGGCATCCCACTTTGGCTGCATCACTATGACCAGCCGGACCAGGTGACCATGGTGCTGAGACTACTGATGGGCAAGCTCCCATTGCAAAGGTCCAGCTTTGGATGACCTCATCTTATGAAGAGGTCGTTTACCATGCAGGTTACAAGTTCCCATTTGTGTACCATGGACTGAAACTTGCTTTGTTTGTCTGCCAAGACATTCCGGACACCAGGGAGAAACCCATATGATAGCTGAAGGCTGTGAGACATCACCCAGTACTATACTCTGATCACTTTCCTGCACAGAGGACAAGAGCGAGTGCCTCCTTGCTTGTTTATGTAGTGCATGACACGGACATGGGTCTATTCAAATCAGCAAGGGACTAGGGCTGAATTGCTCCTGGAAAGCTTGCAGACTAAGTAGAACAGCCCGCATCTTCAGGATGTTGACATGGAGATCTGAATCTACAATTATTCAAGACCCTTGGGTCTGAAAGGATTTGAAATGAGCATCTCAGCAGGACCCTGAGGTATCCATTGTGAAGATCTACACAGAAAAGAATGGAACGCCCTGTATCTGGTGCAGGTCGTCCATCCACCATACTAAGCAGGGCAGAGAGTGGATGTGCCGAGGACCATTTGTTCCAATTTCTTCATCAGCTGATCCCATTGTAACAGAGTCTAACGCAGTATGTGCATGTGGAGAGAGGCAAAGAGAACCGTAACAATGACAGCAGCCATCAGACCCAGGAGGTGTAACATCGTCCAAGTAGACACAAAATAACTCCTGTACATCAGCTGGGCCTAGGCACCCTGTCTGCAGGCTGGAAGGCACGGCCCACCACCTATGGCCAGCTCTGCACCAATATATTGGAGACAGTCACAAGGAATGAGTAGGGATTTCAGTATGTATACCGTAACACCCAGTTCCTCCAACAACTGTCTTTTCCTGGACAATATGTACAGAATCGCTTCCCAAAATGGGGCCTTCTGGAGCTAATCATTCAGATACGGGAAGACACAGAGCCCTTTCCTCTGAAAGACTGCAGCCATAACAGCTAAGAATTTGATAAATACCTGCGGCACCACGAATAAGCCAAAGGGCAAGACTCAGAACTGATAATGGCTGCCCCCCAGGGTGAAGCAGAGGTACTGCCTCTGGCACGTGTGAATTCTGATATAAAGGTATGCATCCTTCATGTCCAGAACACAGAGGAAATCCTTCTTTTGCAGCAGGGGGGTGACAGCCTTAACAGACATCATTTGAAACTTTCTGTATTCAATGAATGGGTTTAGGTCTCTGAGGTCCGGTACAGGACCCAGATCTCCTGTCCACTTGGGAACCAGGAGGTATCTGGAATATCCTTTGTTTCTTTCTTTGGGAGGAAAGGGTTTGATGGCTCGCTTGTATACGAGTGACTGAACCTCCTCTAGCAGAGGGGACAAGTGACCCAGAGGACAGTGAGAAGATGGCATAGGATGAACTGGAGGGATTGATAGCAACTGCAGAGCATGCCCCTTTTTCCAGAACTCACTTGTCCATCGTGATCTCCCTTCATTTTGGCAGATGAATGAGATCCCACTCCCCCCACATCACCTATAGACCCAATGACACGAATACCACTGAAGGCATATACCTGAGGCAGCAGCTCTAACAGAAGCATTATATGCAGAGTGTAACAGGTGCCTTCCAGTACCCACACCAACTGAGGCGGCTCTAAGCAAGTCAATCTAGGCAGGACTATCAGGAAAAGTCTGAATGGCAGACATTCCATGAGTTATTTTGATATATAAACATGTATGCAAAATAGTTAGCAATTCTTAGGCATAAGGATGCAGAGGTGTAAGTTCTTTTGCCCTTAACATTCAACCTTCTGGGTTCTTTGTCAGGAGTCAGTGCTCATGTGTTTAGCGCTCTAGAGTGGTGGCAGCCATGATAATGACAAAACCTGTTTCTGGCTGAGAAGCATAGTAAGGCTTAACAGACGGAGCAGGGTAGTGTTTATCAGCTTCCTAGGCACTGCAGGTAAGGTATTAGGCCTATGGCAGGCAGCAAGCAGCATCCTCTAAGGTAGAATATACAGGAGGAACTACAATGGAGAGTGCAGTGGGAACCTCCAAAAACTCCATTAACTTTTCTTACTGGACTCCTCCTCCTCCATTTCAAACCCCATGACATTTTGGATTTGCCTGAGTAAAGCCTGTGAAGAGGGATCTTGAGGAGACCTGGGGGTGTACACTACAGAGTTCTCACTACAAGAGGAGAAGGTAGAGCTGTAAGGCAAACCCCCCCTTCATAGGGATCATTATCCCTTTCTTCATCCTCCAAATTCTCCTCCATATTAAGGAGATCAGGATTTTATTCCACCTCGTCACTGTCTGCAATGGAGGCATGAAAGGTGTGCTTCTGCATCCTGTCAACAGTGCTGATGGAGGAGGCCCAGTCAACAGGATCGCCGCTATCATCAGCAGGATCAATGGCAACAGGTGTCTGAACAGCTCACAGAATGATGCCAGCACATCCTAAGAATCAACATCATCGTGTACAGGGCCTGGGACAACCAACATCAAGAGGCTAAAACTCAACAATGGGGGCTACATACTATCCACAGAAGTTCTGGTAGCACCAGAACCAGACCTTGGTGTCTCATCAATGGTCGAGGGGGGGTAGTCATCACTGCTGGAGCAGACAATGACAAGAACTTACCTCCTTCAATGGAGACCTCACTGGAAAAGCAGAAACTTTATCCTTATACTTGTGGTGATGGCAAAAAGAAGAGCACTTTAACGATGACTTTTTCTTGCGTTTGTCCTTAGTTCTCGACCACCATGGCAGTGACAGCATCAACAAATCCCAAGGAGTTCTCTTCCCAGAGGCGGTCGAGCATGAAGGAGAAGCCAGCTTGGAGACTGATGCCTTGAATTGAGTTTCTATGGCTTTGTTATCAAAGAAGGTTTCTAGAGCTTTCTTTTGGCATCTCATTGGGGCCTGGTTGAATCCCTGGCAGACCTTGTAGGTCCTGATATTTTGGGACAGGCCCAAACAGCAAAAACATACTGTGTGAGTGTCATCCTTGCAGATCTTGTAACCAGATGTATAAAACCTAATAAAGGTTCATTCAACGTTAGCAGAAAATGACAATATCGATAAGTTAAAGTAAAGTAGAAAAAAGTAATACAGTCAAAGAAATTATGGCATTTTTCTGTAGGTTTGACGAGCAGTCTATGCAGGAAGAAGAACTGAGGAGCAATAGGGTCACCCACAATTATATAAAAGTCAACACTGCATGTCACTGTGGGCCGCCTCAGCTAGCGAAAGTTTCCATGTAGTCCTGACATCAATGGCTTAGAGTTCCAAAGGTGTGGCCCAAGGGCAGAGATATCCTCAAAGATCAATAAATCTTTAGGACTTATCTGTTGAATTACAGGAGCTGGAAGCACAGTTTAGGATGACTGCTCTCTATAGTGGAAACTAAAATCTACCATTGGAATGTTGGCAGGCTCAAGACCATGGGACAGGATGCCGTCCAGAAAGCCACCTGGGTGGTCTGAGGGATAGAGGGCAATGAGAATAAAAAGGAAGGAGGAAACGCTGCAGCCACCAGTATGATGATGCCGGCACTCTTGGGTTCTGCACATGCTCTGGATCCTTAAGGCACTGGGTGATGGGGCTGGGAAGTTCTGAGGGCTGGATTGGGGGGGGGGGGGTTACATTGGTCAAACATCCATAGTTTATTGAAAATAAAGGACCAACTGTGAGTGAGACACCATTGTGTAAAACAAACAAAAAAATGGTAGACAGCTTGTCTGGCTTTCTTGCTGTAAGAATAAAATCCACAATCATAAAATGTTACTGCATACCAGCAAATGTTTCTGTGCATGGGTTGATTCCAGCAAGCCTCTTTGAAGTTCCAAAGTCAGAAATTTTCAGCACTCCACTGTACGTGTTTATCAATACGTTGTCCCCCTGAGGTGGAAAAAGAAATGCACCATCTAAGTTATTCTGTTTATGCTGCTACAGTGCAACATTTTTTAAAAATCTGTACACTGATGGAATGAGCATATAGACACTTTTTCTGTTTTAATAGTGATGATGAGTTTGGAGTACCTTTAAAAGATATGGGGCTGACTGCACTGAAAGCTAAAAGTAATTTATAAAATAGCATGGAAAATCCTGAAACCTTATTTGGCTGAGAGACATTACCAAATTGTGCATTAAACAGACAGTGATACATGGTCACATGCCGTATCTCATTTCCAAATTTAAAAAAAGCCTCATTACCTATAAAATCACAGACTACTTCATGTATATCATTTTGCCATTTAACATTTATTTTAATGATATGGAAACAAAATCAAGTATTAAAAATATTTCATTTACATATGACACGTACAGGCATCAGACATTTTAGAAGAGCAATAAGCTACACCAGGGTGTGATTAAAGGTGCTGAATTCACTTTCCAGGAGAGTAAGGACACTCTGCCTTCGGCCTTGTGCCTCACTCCCCTGTGGTGTGCAGTTAAAATCCTTTAATGCACACCATGTCATGGCTCAGGATTCCTTTCAGATATTTATCTATGTGGGACACTGACCCACTGGGTATAAAAAGTAAGGGTTAAATGAGAAAAATAATGGGTCATACTGTTCAGCCAAGCCCAGATTCATAAAGCAGTAGTTTAAAACCTCTATAACAGTGAGCAGGTTGCCCCCAAGGGAGAAGAAAAGGTTGGTCTAAAGTAAAAACTGTCTCAATTGTCTCAGTCCCCCACCCAAAAATGAATCCTGATGGCTTATTGCTTACTTGAGCAATAAGGGCTGACGTATAGTAGTAGCCCATTATTAGTAGAAAAAGGACTGGTTGTAAGAGTTAGATCCATATTGCTATTATAAACCTCCTGAACAAGTTCTTGAATTAAAATATTGCTAAAAAACATGTTTTTAATTTAAAAACTGTTACAAAGTTGTACACAGAAGAGGTCCCAGCTTTTTTTTACACTAGCAGGTCACTACCTATTGGATAAGGACCACTAGTAATCCAATCAGGCAGCAGGATTCTCTGCTCAACCTTCCCTGAGATTTATTTATCAATTTTATTTATTTAATTTTTGTTGACCAGGTAAGTGCACTAGGCAGATTCTGCCTATTTTTAGGCACGACCCCGAGGAGGGTGATATAGAGGAATGCCAAATGATCTTGAACCAGATTAAGCTGTTGGTGGTATTTTGTTTAGTGAATTAGGGAAATTTGGCCAGGGCGCTGGAGAAATTCCCCTACTCTTTTCGAGACGTGCCATGGGATCTTTAACATCCACCTGAACTACCACCAGAACAGGCAGATGGGACCTCAGTTTAACGTCTCATCTGAAAGACGGTACTTCAGGAGTGCAGCACCCCCCTCATGCTGCACTACAGTGTCAGTATTGGGATATTAACCCAAGTGCCTGGTGTGGGGATAGAACCCACAGTCTTCTGATCTCCTGGCCTCAGAGGTGCGTGTGCTACCTGCTGAACCCACTGACACTGTTTGACAGTATTCGAAACTGTCAGCCAAGAACATGCATTCAAGAAACTCTGTCTGCAATTCCTGATGAAACGAAAGGTGTCCTGTACCAGACAACATGAAGTACATGACAGACAGATATAGTCTAGGTTACACTGAAAATAGATACATATATAACAAGAATAGAAATAATACAATATACTCAAAGAGTTACATTTAATTAATAACAGTTAAACTGGGCATCAGACCTCAGAGAGTTAAGTCTTCTGACGTGGAACCTTTGTAAAAGAGCCATGGCTCAAAGGTATTTGTAATCCTAGACTTGATAAATAAAAGTACAGATGCTTGGAATGCTGGAGTAGAATCTATTTTTCATCGTGAGGAAGGTACTGGTTTCCAGTTACAAGCTGCAGCATGGAAAAAAACACCTTGTGCCCAAATTATGAGAAAACCTTGGGTACCAGGTGCAGACCCAGCATTACTAGAGATCATGCGGCAGCAGGACACTTTGACATTTACATGGCATAGAAACAATCTAACGTAATATATTTCCAACATAGCAAAAATTAATTTTATGATGGCCCACTATCAAATGCTTTCACGTTAAGCTGAAGATGACAGATACAGATGTTTTCTGCTGGCTTGCTGACTGCACAACCCATTTTAGTCAGACCCTATTCAGTTTTGCTGCAGGACCCTTATTCAAATCCTGGCTCTGACACTGTGTGGGTATAATGAATTTCTAAATATGCACAGTATACCACATATACTGTATGGGCTAGTATAAGCTTGAACGTCAATAGTCAAGCATGAAGGAGCAAAGCCTTTGCTGCATTTGTGTAACAAAATTATGTCATGTTGTTTAGTTAAAAACTTTATTTTTTGACAGGATATACACTTTAGGCCCGGAGGACCTAGTTACAAAGCTGTCCTATACAAACATAAAAACATACAATTACAATTAGATTCCATCCAAACATTCTCACGTACAAATAAATTTACTGAACACACAACCACCCATCAATAAATTTACAAAAGTAAATTAGTGAAAACATAATAATGTAGGGATCTGAAGACATTTTTATTTAATAAAGCTTTTCCCTCCTTTTAACTTATTTTAACTTACTGTGCTCACTTATATTTTATAATTCCTTGTCTATAGTGTCCGGGTATCTGTAAAGTGCCTAGAGTCACAATGAGATAGAGTACTCTAACAGATGAATTAAACTAAACTTGTCTCTTTCCCGCATTACCACAGTAACAATGATACTTTGCAAGTAGTAACAATTTAAGTGCAAGTGTAAATTTCTGTATGGGCCGCACTAACCGCTGCAATGAAAGAGCTTAACTTAGGCAGATTTCTTATTGATGGAGGAATTTCATTCCACAGCCTTGCAGCATTAAACTGGAACCATATCCATTTCTAATTTTTAGAACTGTTAGACCGCAATGTACAACATTCCTAAGATGGTATCTTTGGTCGTCCAAATTAATAAAACTGGGTATACTGACATCTGTTGCGTAAATCTAAATAATTAATTCAGAAAGCAGAAAACAACAGTAATGGGTTCAATGACTAGCATCCAAACAGAATCAACAACAGGAGTTAAACAAAGTCACTAATTTAGATAATAAAAATTTTGAACTGTTGTCATGGATGCTACCACGCTTAAAAACCATCTGGAATAAGATTGCTTTCCTGACTTCAAGGTCCAAACAGTTTTTATAAAGTGCCTTATTTTGTGTACAATAGTGTAATTACCTGGTGAATATAATAGTAAAAATACAACAAGCTCTCCAACCAGCCCCCCAGATACTGAAGTTGTTTAACAGAGATGAGCTGGTGTCCCTCAAGGGTATTTTGTTGTTCAGCTTTGCTTGGATGATACCAATGCACACTTTTTCAGAGAACCAAACAACACTATTACCAGTTTCTTGCTACTCAGTAATAGCTGGTGGTCATTCAGCAAGATCTACAGACTACTGAAATCAATCTGCAGTACTTTTTTCAGTTCTTCAGGTAATTTGGACCTAGCATACTGTACTGTGTGCTTAATACAAAGTGAAGAACATTAGTAAAAATGATTACAAATAAAGGAGCCCAGAATGGACTCCTGGGGGACAGCACACTCCACTCTACTAAAACTAAGGCCCTGTCCACACTATGCCTCTGTAACATTACAGAGGGCTCAAACCATTACCGCAACGGTTTGCGTTTACACCTGTAATGTTACAGAAAGCACTTTCGTAACCACTGTTGAAACCACTTATGAGGTGGTTTCAACAATGGTTACCAAAACAGTTCTGCCCCTGTAACGTTACTGGCCATAGTGTGGACGGGTGAGTGTGTAGCTCCAGCATTCCCCCAGTGCAGCACGAACTGCATTGTGGGATAGGGTGCAGCCGTAATGGTTACACGGCACCCACAGTGTGGACAGCTGTAATGGTTCCAAACCGTTATCGAGACTGTTTGCGGCAGTGTGAACACACTGTAACAGTTCTGGTCTGTAACGGTTTGGAACCGTTACAGACTGTAAGTGGTGTAGTGTGGACAGGGCCTACAAAGTGCACCAAATACACTTACTGCCAGCAGTCTACTGCTTAGATAATCGCTAAACCATAACAAGGCATTAGGAAAACAACAAATATTGTTCACCTTGCTGAGGAGAATCTCATGGTCAATCATGTCAAAGGCTTCTGACACGCTGATGAAAACTGCTCAAGTATAATCACCAGCATCCATTCCTCTAAATATGCCACTGGTGAGTTTTAACAAGGTGGTGTTCATCAGAAAGTGCCTACAGAGTGCGTGGCTAGCAGCCATAGTGAGCAGATATGATTTCAGCAAACTCCCTAACAAGAATTGTACATACTAACATACTAAAATGCCAGCAGAACAGGCCTAACGGTCTTTCGTGTCTGCTCATTTGGTCAGCCCCCACCCTGGGAGCTGAACTTGCTGCCCCCCTCCCTCTCTGGCTTCTCCCTTCCCAGTCCCGGATAATCTCGCTACACTGGTTTTTGCTTCCAGAACCCTTCCCCTGTACCTGTCCCACCCCCCTTGAACCCCTCCACCAGCCCCCTAGGCAGCGCATTCCATGGCTCCACCACCCTCTCAATAAAGTAGCACTTCCTCCTTTCTCCACTGAATCTCCCCAGCTTCCCTCATGCCCTCTAGTTGCCCCTCCCTCCTTCCTTCGAGACACCCTGACTGCTCCTCCCCTATTTACCCATTTCATGTACCTGAAGACCTCTATCATGTCCCCCTTCTCTCTTCCAATGTATACATATTTAGCTCTTCGAGCCTCTCCCCATAGGTCCTATCCCCCAAGCCCCAAATCATTTTGGTTGCCCTCCTCTGGACCCTCTCCAGGAGTTCAATGTCCCTCTTTAAATGTGGCCTCCAATTAATCTAGTTAATCTAATTAATCTAGATTGATTTTTTGTATTTTATTCACTATACACCACTTCAGTGTATTATTCATCAGCAGTACTTACCATCAATTGCTGTTTTGGGGTTTTTTTTTGAGATGGGAAATCAAAACAAAGTCACAGAGAGAGAAGGCCAGCAAGCAGAACCCAGTGGTGGTAGGAAGCTGACAGCAGCAGCAGCAGAGGAGAAATCCAGTGGACCAACAGAGACTTACAAAAGCCATCCAAGCTCTAGATAAAAGGGTGCAGACACTGTACCTTAAAGTTGCTGATTTTAGTGACCAGCTCCTTGTATGTGAGATGCACTCCTCAACAACGGCAGAAACATAAGATGCAGTAGCAGCACCAGTGTTAAAAACGGTGACATCCACCATGGGTCTCGTCAGAGAAAATAAAGCAATTTGCTACTGGATGGAGGCTATGGAGAACCTGGCATGAGCAGCTAAGCTTTGAGTCCTGGGTCTACAAGAAGCAACAGAGGGCAACAATCTGGTGGGTCTTGGCTTGGTGAGTTATTGCACATGCAGCCAGCACCTGTGGTCTTTTGAGCCTTCTGCATCACCCCCAGGAAGAAGTCAGCAGATGACTACTCTCCTAGAAATAGCAGTTACGTAAGAACTTACTGTAACAGTAGATCTTCGAGAGAGGTTTCTGCAGTAGGTCTTCACATGTAGGACTGTGCCCCCTGGCGTCAGGTCTGCATGGCAAACTTGTAGCTAGCAATTGTCAGCGGGGACTGGCCCCCCATCGTCAGGTGATGCGACGTCAGCGTGACTATAAAAGGGTCCGGTCCCGTGCCCACCCTCCAGTTCTTTTCCACCGGAGACCTACAGAAAGAGAGCAGAAAAGAGGGAGTAATAGACTCCTGATATCCTGAGCCCTGGAAGAGACAGAGTCCTGGGCATGGAACAAGGTAAAAACTCAGGACCTGTGGGAAAGGTGAGTGGGAAACTAGACCTACTGCAGGAACCTCTCTTGAACATCTACTGTTATGGTAAGTTCTTACGTAACTACTGTATCTTACTTCGAGAGGGTTCCTGCAGTAGGTCTTCACATATAGGACTGAATACCAAGCAGTCTAACAAAAGAAAAGGAGTCGTAGATGAGGTTCTGGGAGGAGGAAGATGTCTACCAACTAAGGGTCTGTTTAAGACAGAAGACCTTGCAAAACTGCAAGGGCCAAGCCAGCTCGATGTCTAGACTGTCAAGTTTAGTGAAAGTGTGGATGGAAGACCAAGTGGCGGCTGCACAGATATGCGCAGAGGACACATTCCTGAAAAAGGCGATAGAGGTAGCCACACTGCTGGTGGAGTGACCTTCGACCGCCCCCAGAAAGGGTTTTTCATACTTCTGGTAAGTGTAATGAATACGGTTAGCCAGCCACCTAGACAAAGTCTGTTTCATGATCGCCTTGCCCTGACACTGGGAGGCAAAGGCAACAAAGAACTGGTTTGATTTTCAAACCTCTTTAGTCCGAGAGGTATAATACCTCAAAATCCTGTGCACATCAAGGGTGTACAGAAGATATTCCCCGCTGTTGGAGTGCTCTGGAAAAAACACCGGCAATTCAACACTCTGATTTAAAGCCATTTCTGAAACCACTTTCAGAAGGAACGAATGATTAGTCCACAGGACCGCCTGGTCCCTGTGGAAAATTAAATAAGGCTCTCTGCAAACTAGAGCCTGAAGCTCTGAAACTCTTCAAGCAGAAGTAATAGCAACTAAAAAGAGTGTTTTACGTGCTAAAAAACACATATCACGGCTTGCTGCCTGTTCAAAAGGGGGCAAAGTAAGCTTTTCCAATATAAAATTGAGATCCCAGGGAGGGACAGAATTCTGGACTGGAGGTTTTATATGAAGGATCCCCTTTAGAAAGGTTTTAGAAACCTCTACCTGAGCTATGGTTTTGTCCTCCACCAGAAGGTGGTAGGCCGACACCACAGAGAGATGGACCTTCAGTGAGGAGTAACAGGCCCAACTCTGAAAGATGCAAGAGGTACTCCAACACCTGGGAGGCTGAGCATGAAAAAGGTTCTAAGCCTTTTGCAGAGGCCCAGATAGAAAATCTCTTCCATTTCATAATGTAGGTTGATCTAGTGGAAAGCTTCCTAGCTTCCACTAAGACCTGAGCTACACCTGCAGAGACCCCATAGCGAGAAAACGCTATGTCCACAGGTACCATGCATGAAGGTGGAGAGACTTGAGGCTCAGATGTACCAGGGTGCCCTACTCCTGGAACAGAAGGTCATGAGATAGAGGCAGAGGTACTGGTGGTTCCAAAGCCAGTTGTTGTAACAGCGGGAACCATATCTCTCGAGGCCACAGAGGGGCAATGAGGATCATGTGAGCCACCTCTGCTTGGAGCTTCAGCAGAACCTTCTGTAATAGAGGAAAGGGAGGGAAAGCGTACAGAAACTTCCCTATCCAGGATAGAGACAGTGCGCCTCGCCAAAAAGCACCGTACCCGGGAACGAGCTAGCAAAAGTTGGGTAGTTTTGCGTTGGATGGGGAGGCGAACAGATCTAGGTCTGGTTGTTGACCCCATTGAAGAAACAGATGATCTACTACCTTCTGCTTTAGTTCCCACTCATGAGCCTGGGTGACTGAGACTGTCCGCCAGAATGTTGTGAACACCCGGCACCTGGACTGCTGTCAACGATAGGCCGTGCTGAGTTGCCCAGTACAACACCCGCATTGCCTCCCTGCAGAGAGGGTACGATCGGGTGCCTCCCTGTTTGTTTAGATACCAGAAAGTGGCCATATTGTCTGTCTGAATAAGGAGTGTGCCGGGTTCAGATGTGACTGGAAAGCATAAAGCACCGCTCTCATCTCCAGAAAATTGGTGTGCAGGTTCTCCTCTGTGGGAGACCAGGATCCTTGGGGTCTGAGGTCCCCCAGATGTGCTCCCCATCCCGAGTTTGAGGCATCCGAAGTGAGGATTTGAGAGGGAAGTGGAGGGTGAAAACAGGCCCCCACCAAGAAGTTGGCAGGGTCCTTCCACCAGAGGAGATCCCTCTGGAGACAAAGACTCTCTGGTCCATGTCATCCAGATGCTGATCCCATTGGACTCAGAGAGATCATTGGGTTACCCTCATGTACAGCCTGGCCAAAGGAACTGTGGGAATGGCAGCCACCATCAGACCCAGAAGTCGAAGGACCGACTGAGTGGTGGCTCACCAAGAGAAAGCCACAAGTGTGGCTTGTGAGAGTAAAGTCTCTGCTCGATAGACTGGGAGGAAGGCCTTGCTCTGGACTGTGTCCAGCACCGCTCAAATGAACTGGAAGCACTTGGAGGGTATTACCTTGGATTTGGGGAGGCTGATAGAAATTCCCAGACTGGAAAAGAGGCCCAGAGTGAAAGAGAGAGATCCCTTCAGGCTGTCCAGTGAAGGGGCTGAAAAGAACCAGTTGTCCAGGTACGGGAACACATAAATGCCCCTGCAGGGTAGAAATGCCGTAACCACCGATAAGCACTTGGTGAAAACCAGAGGTGCTGAGGAGAGGCCAAATGGGAGCACTCTAAACTGGAAATGATCCTCCAGAAAGGAGAATCTGAGGAAACGGCGGTGGGCCGGGAGAATGGGGATATGGAGGTAACCATCCTGCATATCCAGGGAGCACAGCCAAGTGTTTGGAAATAGCAGGGGTAACAGTCCCTGGAGAATCAGCATGCGGAATCTTCCACAAAGAGATTGAGCATGCTGAGATCTAAGATAGGTCTTAGATCCCCCATCTTTTTGGAACCAGGAAGAAGTGGGAGTAAAATCCCCTTCCTGTCTGTTCTAGAGGAACAGGCTCTATGACTGCCTTTTGTAGCAGAGCCTGAATTTCCTGCCCGACCAGTTGGAGTTGGCTTGATGGGTAAAAGGACCTTCCTGGAGGGTTTGGGGAAGGTCTCTCCAGGAACTCTATCGAGTGACCTCTTTCTATGAGTTGAAGAACCCATGCATCTGTGGTGACTGCCTTCCACCCGTCCAGGTGGAGGCCGAACCTTCCCCCTACTGTTTCCTCCGAGGGAGTCAGAGAGAGCAGGAAGGGAGGGAAGAGTCAGAACACAGAGGGGATTGGCGCCTTTCCTCCTGAGGCAGCTTTGGAAAACTTGGCCTGAGGAGTTTGTGCACCAGAACCTGGGGCATGTCGTTTAGTTTGCCATTTGCCCTGGTTCTTATTCCACTTCCATTGGCAGAGAAAGGGCTGCTGCCGTTGTTTCTGACCGAATGGTGCATGGAGTAGACATCCCGGAGGGACTTGGCACTCTCCTGCAGCTCTGTTATAATGTCTTTGGCGTCGCTGCCAAACAGAACTGGACCACTGAAAGGAGCGTGCAGGAGAGATGACTGAACGTCTTGTGCCAACCCCGCCAGATGAAGCCAGGCTAAACATCTGAGACAAATTCCAGTGGCTGCTCCCCAAGCCAGAGTCAACAGAATTGTATGTGGCATGGAGGGCATGGTGGGAGGATGACTTATTCATCCTGACTTTTTCCAGGAGTCTATTCCTGAGCTGTTCATCAGGAATGTCCTGAAGATCTTTCTCCAGCTCTGCCAAGGAAGACTTCTGAAAGGCCACCATGTGTGCGATATAGTTCAGGGACCTGCTGGCACAGGTGGACGAGGAGTACATTTTTCTACCGTACTGGTCCAGATGCTTGGAGTCCTTATCAGGTGGAAAGGCACTAAGGTGTTTAGGCTGGGCCGATCTGTCATGGGCAGCTGTAATGACCATGGAGTCAGCCTTAAGTTGAATGGTCAAATGAGAGCGCACTTCTGGGGGAAAGTAAGTTCTATCCACTTTATGTGACACAGCCAGAATGGAAGAGGGCCATTGCCAAATAGTGGACACGAGGTCCTCCTGTGGACCCATCCAGTGGGGGAATGGAAGGGAATCTGCACTGACCAGGTCCAGGTGCTCTGTGAGTCTCTTACATTGGGGGTCCATTTCCTTGGATGCCCAGCCACAAGATTTTTGGATAGTCTTAAGTAACTCTCCAAAAGAGGGGTCCTCGGGGGGGGGGGTGAAGACTTAGGAGACTCCTTAGGTTAAGACTCGACCGGGGAATGAGGCTCGGACTGAACTATATCCAAGTCTGAGTCCGACTCCGAAGATTCCAGCTTGTTGGGCAAGGAAGGTTCAATAACCAGATCCCTGTTCTTTAGGGGCAGACCACCCAAGTCCCTGTCAGAAACCTGGCTAGAGGGTGTCAGACTAGAAGGGGGCATCCTGGAAGGAGGGGTGGCCCTGACCATAACGTGAGGCTGTCCCAGCTCCAAAAGAAGTTGAGATTTAGTGTCCTTCCACCACGCAGGGATGGATTCATGATTGGGCTGCAGAGGTGAAGGAGGCAGAGGTGTGGGTTGGTAATCCTGGTACCTCGTGAAGGGGGGTAGCAGGGGGTCTGGTACCAATAAGGGTATTGGTAGATGGTCTGACCCTGATAGCCTGGTGTAGGATATCCTGGCATCGGGTAGACCAGCATCCAGTATCCCGGTGTTGGGTAGCCCAGTGTGGGATAACCTGGCGTTAGTGGGTTATAGCCTGGTCACGGTGGGATGTTACCTGTAGATGGACCTCTCAGCGGTGGGTAATGGGGGATTGGATTCCCTGGAAAATCACAGACTGGGCCTGCAGGATGAGCAGAGGGGCCCTACGGAGGAGGCGCTGAAGACCCGCTGGGAAGTGGGACTGGCGATGGGGTAGACAGAGGGCCCGAAGGTCCCATGGAAGGAGGGTCCATGCCTTGCCCATAAAGGTCCAGCAAGGGATCTGCAGTAAGAAGGAGATCCAGTAGTGAAATAGAACCTGGCAAAGGGGGGAGGTCAGGCAAGTCCCCCAACGACAGGCCAGGTAGGGTATCCAACTGGAGAAAAAGATCGGGTACTGGCAGTGAATCCCTGGGGCTAAGAACCCACAGGGATGAAGGTGTACCTATGAGCACTCTCATCCCAGCATCGAGGCCGCAAGGGAGCACAACGGGAGAGAAGAGGCATCTACACGGTTGATAGAGGAGCAGTCAACTGGCTTACTAGACGCAGCCAGGCTGACTAGAGTAGAAGTACCCAGGTCAGTCTGATCGGCCTGGATCAGGCGCCCGCGGAGCTGAGGGGCGACTTATCGGCAGTGCTCTGAGCAGGAGACCCAACAGAAACCTCTAATGAGGCAACCCTCGACTGCCCACTAACTTCTGCGAGGGGGGGTGAGGGCATCCAGTCCACCAGAGCGGACGAAGGCCCTGCAGGCGGGGTACTCACGGAGGTGGAGGGCCCACCCTGGTCGTTGTTGGTTGTCTGGCTGGTCTTCCCCTGAGGATAACTGCTCTGCTCCCAGCGTTTCTCCTTGTCCTTTTTCTTCTTTTTCTTCTCTGGGGCCGGCAACGACTACCTTTCTCTCAGCTCCTGAAGCTCCTTTTCCATGGAAGCCAGCCGCTGAGTTAACAGATGGGCTTCCGGGGTCCTCTTGAGATGGGTGCGTGTGGCCTGGTTGAAGCCCTGGCAGGTGGTTCACTCGGCCTAGTTGTGCCTAGGCCCCAGGCAGAGGATGCACAGAGAGTGGTTGTCCCCATGCGGGATCAACGCGCCGCACTTGGAGCGCTTCTGTTTGGGCTGACTAGACAACATACACCATGGTTGATGGATAGAAATATCAGAGAACTTTTGAAAAGTATGTTTCTAAATAATCACTTAAAATGGTAGGTGAGTGAATGCTATTCCACTGCGTTTGTCGAACGAACTGAGTGACGGCGGGAAAGAACTGGTGGGCGGGCACGGGACGACTGCTAGCTACAAGTTTGCTGTGTGAACCTGACGCCAGGGGGCGCAGTCCTATATGTGAAGACCTACTGCAGGAACCCTCTCGAAGGAAGATCCCTTCTTGTCACCTTACAGGGGTCAAATGAAGGGGATCGAGTTTTGAATGCAGTACTTGTCAAGGGGTCTCTATCCACAGACAGTGGGGAGAAGCGGTCTCTGTTCCCTGCCACCAGCAAATGACACAAGGCTTTTGATGGCATCAGACTCTCGCTCTTATGGGGTCTTGCACAATATGCAATTCCCAGCAAAATTAATGGTGGTTTATGCCAGGATAGAGTACCTGTTTAGTGACCCCAAGGACATGGGAGCATTAGTAAATAGAATCAAGGTGAATTTCAGAGCACAGAATCAGGCAGAAAGAGGAAAGGTTTCAGAGCAACTCATACTACCAGACTCCGTAAGTACAACTTTAGAAGCTGGGCATGAGGGGCAAGAATGAGGTGAGTCAGGCATCATCTTTAACTCTGTAAGATAACGTTTATGACTCTGGCATTACTGTAGTATACATAACTGATGTAGAAGTCTGCTTGAAATGTTGAATATACTGTATACTACATGGCTTATCTTTGAGCCATATTGTGCCTATACATTGAACATAAAATGTCGCCCGCCTTGCAGCATCAATTTGTGAAGCCCTCTCAAACAGAGACTGTGACCCTGAAAGTCGTTTGCCGCTGTCTTTGTTACTAAGACCATGATCGACTTTCCACAGTAACTGTTACACCAGTGGTGACTGGACTTCAGCATGTTTGCTAATAATGTTCATTTAATTGATGGATATTTTTTTTTGGGGCGGGGGTCTTGTTAAGGTCCTTTAGACTGCCATCACTGATGGTGTAAACTGTTACCTTAAGGTTCGACTAGTTCAGCTAGTTGAAAGATTCTCTATATAATGGGCTGGGTTTCTTAGGCAATATACAATTTCTTTACTTGTTACAGTATTTTATTAATATGAGGACCCATGCTTGCATAATGACTTGGGGAGGGGGCTAGATTCTGATCAGAATTACATCAAATGTTTAACCCTTGCTGAGCCGCGGACTGATATCAGTCCAGAATTACTATGTGTTCTAATTCTGTCAGCAGCCTAAGGGTTAAAGCCATGTAGCATATGTGACCATACAGGCATTAGCGTAGCCCAAGAATGATATATGTTATTAATTCTATCATGTAATAGGGTCAAAACATTTATGGCATATTGTTTCCAAGAGCATAAAGAATCTTGTCTCTTTCCTAGTATTTCCCCTGTACATAGATATACCCCCACTGAGGTACATAACTGGGTGTACTAATTATGTATCCTACTGCAATCACAAAATGGTATTACTACACCTGTGTATTTTTATGTATACCATGCATAAAGTATATGAGAACTTCTTATAAACTACTAGAAATAAAAACGTGCTTACAGAAGTCAGACTGGACTGAATTAAGGATGTTATATGAGTCACGGAAACTGACTTATTGCTAGTAAAAAGAATCAAGCTTGGGCGATAGTTATTCATTGCTATCAGAGTACCCCTTCTCAGTGTCGGGACACTTTCAGCTTGTTTCCACCATGCAGGAAAGTAACCAAGGATAAGTGACAGATTGAAAATGTGAGTGACTGTAAGACATAAGGCTTACAGCATCACATAAAGAATAATGTATGGGCAACTATATATAACAAAGGCTGAGTTTCCATCGAGGGGTGTGATGACATCATAGACTGAGAGTTCATTCTCAAGGTATGCGATGTTATCACAACCCGAGAAGGAAACACAAGTCAATTGAGCATGACTGTCCAGATTTTATTTTTTAGTGTATGGCTTTATAAAACAATCTCCTGAAAAGAGACACGGGGCTGGATAACCCACTCTGTTCATTAAACAGGCAATTATGCAGCTGGACCAATGGTGCGGTGGGCTGAGGCACTGGGTATCAGACCACCTACCAAAACTGTGACCTTGGTTTGGGAATGGAGCACGGTTATTGGGGCAGGCCGGGGGAAGGAGGATCAAGTGCCTACAGATGGCTCTCCTTTGGGGAAGGAGAACAATGCATGCCATTGCTTGCCTGATACCCCACAGAGGCTTCGTGTCACAGCACCAGTGGCTGCATCTCAACAGGTTGGCCACAGGTGCTGAGCACATACAGTGTCTTCACGCCATCCACCCATGCAATGGCACATACTGTTGACTCTAAGTGACAGGAAGAAAACTCAAGGAGAAACCCTGAGCAGCAGGATGATGGCCGGCGACCCTGCAGGCTCTGCTCCCCACCGTGGTACCCACTCACCTGATCAATCCACATGAAAGCCAATTATACCAACTAGCTAAGCAGTCATGACCCCCTCTCCCCCCAAGCGCACACATTCAATCCCTCGGTCTTCGCTTTGGTTTCCCACTTTGTCACTTTCTTTTAACTAGCAGTAATTTTTTTTTTTTTTAAATCAAACAGTGCAGCTTCTGTAGATAAGTGATTGAGAGAGCACTTCTTGAAACAGACAGAGCATGGCTGTCCATTTTCGCTACTTGTCGCGGTCATTCACTACAGATGAAAGCTTCATTTTTATTATTTTTTAAGTTTTTCTTTAAAAAAAAAACAACTACGACTAGCATTCTAGCAAGCAAAAGAATGGAACTTCAAAAGGACAACACAAGCTGTTCCTTTCAGGTACTGTTTGCGATCACTCATGTTCAAACTATACAATTATACCACTTCATAGGATAAGTGGCCCTGGTGGAAGACTGTCTGGCAGTCACCAAGACATCTGTCACCTTCTGGGAAACCTCAAATCTAGCAATGGCTATATCTTCAGGAGTCATGCATGAAGGTGGAGGGACTTGAGGTCCGGATGGACCAGGGTACCCTGCTCCTGTGACAGAAGGCCCTGGTATAAGAGCAGGGGCACTGGTGGTTCCACTGCCAAATGCTGCAGTAAGGGGAACCTGATCTGATGAGGTCAAGGAGAGGCATTGCGTATCAGAGTTACTACCTCCAGTTGGAGCTTGTTGAGCACCCTCTGAATTAGAGGGAAGGAAGGCATGCAGAAACGTCCCCTTCCAGGAGAGGGACAACATGTCTTGCCATACAACTCCAGGCCCTGGAGTAAGTGAGCAGAAAAGCATCAGTTTTGTGTTGTGTGGGGACACAAAAAGGTCCAACTCTGGACAACCCGATCTGCTGAAGAGGTCTTCTGCCATTGAGGTCAGCAGCTCCCACTCCTGCATCCTACACTGTGACCTTAGTTTGTCTGCCAAGACATTCTGGGCACCTGGAACATGGATTGCTGACAGTTCTAGACCATGTTCTACAGCCCAGTTCCAGATTCTCATTGCTTCCTTGCACAGGGGATAAGAATGAGTTCCCCCTACCTTGCTGATGTAATGCATCACACCGATGTTGTCTGTCTGTATTAACATAGGACCTGGGGACAGGTGAGACTGGAAGGCCTGTGGGTCATATAGGACAGCTTGTATTTCTAGAACATTTATACGGAAAGCACTCTCCACTGTGCTCCACGCACCCTGTGTCTGATGGGGCCCCAAGTGTGCTGCCAGCCCATCCCTGAGACATCTGTCGTTAGAATCTGGTGAAGGGAGGGGATTGGGAAAGGAACCCACCTATGGAGAGTGCTGTGTTCCATCCACCACTGGGGCACCTTGCAAACAGGAGAGGTGACTAGAACCTTCTATTCTAGGTTGTCTGTGTACTGGTCCGACTGGACTCTTAGGGTCCACTGAGGCATCATCATATGTAGCCTGGCCAGGGGTACCGTAACAATGGCCACTGCCATAAGGCTTAGAAGCCGCAGGAATGTCCTGGCTGTGACATACCTGTAGTCATGGACCATCTGGGCCTCCCCAATTGGGCATTCGGCCCTGTCCGAGGCAGGAAGGCTGAGCCTTGGGTTGTGTCCAGGACTGCCCCAATGTACTGTAGACACTGGCAAGGGGTCAAGACAAACTCTGGTACACTGATAGTAAACCCTAGAGCATTGAACAGGTATCTCGTGCATGCTAGGGTGCAGAAGAGCTGCTCCGAAGAGTGAGCTTTGAGTAGCCAGTCATCCAAGTAAGGGAAGGCATAAAGGCCTTCCCTGTGAAGGGCTGCTGCTACCACTGCTAAACATTTGATAATGACCTGTGGTGCAGATGATAAGCCAAAGTGCAATACCCTGAACTTGTAATGTTCCACTTGAAACAGCAACCTAAGATATTTCCTGTGAGGTTGTCAAATTCTGATATGGAGGTAGGCATCCTGCATATTCAGAGAACAAATCCAGTCTCCCACTTGCAGTAGTGGAAGTAGGCATTGCAAAGGGACCTTTCTGAACATTTTGTATTCTATGGAAAAGTTCAGATCTCTCAGGTCTAGAATAGGTCTCGGATCTCCTGTTCATCTTGGGACTAGTGTAAGCCCCCATGCCCCTGTGTGACTGTAAGAAGGTTGGTTTGGCTAAGAAGACTTTTCCCTCTGGCCCTTTTAATTCTGGTGGTGGGGTCTGGGGGGAACAAAAACAAAAGCAGACAGCACTGCTGCAGGAGGAAGGAAGAAGAGAAAAAAAACAGGCTAGACTGTTTTTTGCTTGGGAATAGTTGAACCAATCAGCAGGGAGCCTGGGAAGGCTATAAAGAGCCCCAGGAGCCCACCAAAAACTCAGTCCCCAGGGAGAAGAAAGACCCGAGAGACTGTACCCAGGGCTGAAGCCCCAAACTGTGTTGGCTGGTCGAGTCTCCTGCAGGCACTGAACCATAGTGCTGGGACTGAAGACTCAAAAGAGCAACTGGAAGTGTTTGCAAAGAGCCCAAGTGAATTGCTGCTAGGTAGGGCTGTGTTTTCCAAATCGTTTGCTACAGAAGCTAAACTTTTTGCTACAAAAGCTCGCCAAGTCCACCAGATGGTGGTGAAGATTCTGAAGAGAGCATTTGAGGGTCTGCAGCTTGTCTATAGCTCAGAGGACCTCACCTTTGGCTTTACAAAGACTCTTGCCTAACTGCTGTTTGAAAATATTGCACCCCAGGGTGTGTTGCCCGATATCCCAGTGAGATTGGGGTCTTCTTTGAACTGTCCCTGCCAGAGCGACTGAGCTATGGTTTGTCTTTAGCTGAGAGGCTCCTTCCCTAGCTGCTGCCTGTCAAGTGCTCAAGAGGGTTCCATTGGAGTGGAAAGAAGCCAAAGACATTCTCATCTGCACGGTGTCAGATAAGTACAGTTTCGCCACCAGGGGATTTCAAATGGTTGCTGTTGTTCCAAGTTGCTTTGCCTTGTATTTGTTCTTCATCTGAGCCCCAACGTCAACCAACCTGTGGCACTGGAGGCCTGCCACCATAGCGGGGTACCTCAAAAGACATTGGGACAGGTCTGGTACCAGATGGGTGGGAGCATTGGGGGAAGTTGCATTTGGTGTTACTAATGGTATTACAAGTATAATCTCTGAGTTGGAGAGTATTGTATAAGTGCCAAACCTCATTTTCTTGCACTAGCAAGTACCAAGAATAGAACACTGTGTTCCTTTGTTCCCAGGAACAGGTTCTATAGCCCTTTTTGGAGGCAATGTTTGAATTTAGTCCAGAAACAATAGGATGTGCTCTGGAAGGTAATGGGAAAGCACTGGAGGATGGTCTGGAGGTAGTTCTAGAAGTTCCAGAGCATGACTTTGTGCTATTATTTCCAGGACACAAGCATCTGAAGTCACAACCCCCCACTGGTTCAGGTGGAGGAAGAGGCGACCTCCGACAACCACCCCTGGAGGCAATGGTGACTCGTGGTTGTACAAGGAGTCAGGCGGAGCCTGTTGCTCTGCCAACTCTAGGGACTTTTGTGTGGGCACGTGGGGTATTTTCTGGGGTAGGCAGGGCTCCTGCTCCTCCACCCTTACCCTGTTGTCAGGCAGTGGAATGGTGTCTGGCACTAGCTGGATGAAAGGGCACCCTCTGTCTACCCCTTGCCTAGGTATGGCAGAGGGAATGCACTGATTTCAGGGTTCTACCTGATGCCTGAAAACTGGAGAGGATATCTTGGGCATCTTCCCCAAATAATCTGTATCCTCTAAAGGGGGCTCTGAGAATGGACTGGTGTACGTCATTCGCATAGCCAGACACCCTGAGCCAGGAGTACCTTCTGAGGCATATTCCAGAGGATGCTGCCCTGGCTGAAGCATTAGAAACTTAATCGCATTGCAGACTGCAACTGCTGCATCATGGTTATAAAAGAGGGGTCCTCAGGGGGCAACCTAGGTGTTTAAACTACAGAGTCCTCACTCTCTGTGGACACAGTGGAACTGGTCCTCTTGTAGGAACTTTCCACATAATCATCCTCCTCCTCTTCAGCCTGCATTATAAGGTCAGGATTATATTGCTGGTCCTTGTTGAAGTGTTTGACTGGATGCAAGGAGGGAGCTAGTGAAGCAGTCAGCACTTCAGAAGGGAGCTGGCGCATAGACTTGGCAGGTGTCAATGCAGCAGTCTGGTCTGAATGCCCAGTTGATGTGGCTTCTGTTATAGGAGGAGGAGGAGGCAGCAGGCTTTTGCATATGTTCATAAAGGACGAGAGTACCACCCGATGTTGGTGCCCATGTGGTTGACAAGAACGCCAGTGGGTGTCGACAGGGGAGGCAAGATCCCAGACATAGATGGTGACACACCAGCCATCCTAGATCTTGGTATGCTCGCAGCTTGCCTTGACCTGGGAGAAGGGTTGACAGTCTGGGTGGTGGGCAGCATCGCTACCAGAGCAGTCAATGGCACCGGAGTGGACACACTTGAGTGAAGTGATGACCTGCAATGAACCAGGGAGGCCTTGTCCTTGCTGCACTCCCTCTCCTGGTGCTTGTGCTTATGCTACCCCAAGTCTTGTCCTGGGACATGAAGGGCCAGGATCCCAAGGAGTGGGCTGGTGATGCAGTGGAGCTCTTTTCCTGGAGCTCCTTCTCAATTCAGGCTACCTGATGCTTTAGGAGGTGGGTTTCTAAAGTGTTCTTTCAGCATCGACCGGTGGCTGTGTTGAATTTTCTGCAAATCAGACAGGCCTTCACATTATGAGATGAGCCAAGGCAGCACACATGGACGTCACACGAATCTTCAGAGTATATTTTCTCACCACATTCGCAATATCAAAACAAATCTAATGGGTGTTTAGTCAACATACACATTGTTGAAGATCACTTTTAAAAAAGTGATTGCTAACTAAGGAGAGAAGAAACAAGAAAAGTGGCAACTGTAACAGCAAAGTTTCCATGAAGGGTCCGATGAGTATGGTTGACAGCAGGAAAAGGACTAAGGAGGGAAGAGGATGTCCTGGTTTATACGGAAAGAGCAGACATAGGACGTCATCGTGAGCGGCCCCTAGTGGACTGCTTACAAAGGTTTCTGTGTGTCCTAGTGCCTGGTGGCTAACAGTTCCATAGCTGTGGTCTGATGAAAGAGATATCCTCGAAGATGACCTGGTATTCCACCTCGGGGTCTGGTATTCTGCCTACCCAAAAAAGAAGTGCTATAAAAGATTAAATAGCAGTAGTGGCATGGTAGAATGGTACTTCAGTTGGATTAGTTGCCAGCATGATAAAATAGTTTTCGGCTTGAAAAACAGGGTGGAGTATCACTCATTTTCAGACCTGATGATTATGCTCTTCTGCAGGCTCATACAAAGCTTTTGGTTCATTTACTTTACATACAGGATTTATTGCAAACTCCATGTTAAGACCTCAGTTACGGTTGAAGCACAAAACCTCATGTTCAGGTAAAAAGTCCACTGACCACTGGTTTATATGTTGTGTGGTGTTCCTTAGGGTTTCAATGATTGCTCTAGTCAGCATTTTATGGCATGGTCTTTCAAGGCATGGACATTTACTCACACCACAGTGATTTCGGTGAGGTTGCCAGCCCCAATACTGCATTGAGCAATCATTCTCACAGAAAGTAACACCATACCACACATTCACCAAGAGTCAGGACATTTATCTGAACATCGCTATTTCCCTACTTTTGAGCCTTTGTGCTTCAACCCTCATTTATACCTAAACATAATCTTTTGCTATAAATTTCCTTTCTTTTGTAAGATATTTAATAACAAATATGCTCTACTCTATATTACTTTAAATGGCAAGCAATCCCAGGTGTCCAGTGCCACTCCCTGCCCTCACCCCACCTGTGCCAAGCAGTCCCTGGTGTCTGGTGACATCCCCTCCCTCAACCTGCCCCAGTGCCAAACAATTCCCTGGTGTCCAGGGACATCCCCTCCCTCAATCTGCCCCAGTTTCAAACAACATCTGGTGTCCAGTGATATCCCCTCCCTCAACCTGCCCCAGTGCCAAACAATCCCTGGTGTCCAGTGACATACCCTCCCTCAACCTGCCCCAGTGCCAAACAATACCTGGTGTCTAGTGACATCACCTCCCTCAACCTGCCCCAGTGCCAAACAATCCCCGGTGTCCAGTGACATCCCCTCCCTCAACATTCCCCAGTGGCAAACAATCCCCGGTGTCCAGTGGCAGGCACTCCCTCCCTACAACTTTTCAGACACTGGGGACAGGCTCCTGGTGTTAGTCTTCACTTGACAAAATGAAGGCTGAAACCAGAGTGGTCTCCCAGAGTTGGCTTTAGGCCTCAGGTATCAATGTGCCAACAGGGACGATTTTCCTTTGGCACTTTTAATATTTGAAACAACTGAAGCCATGAGTGAGAGGGGTTTCCTTGTGTCAATCAAAAGCGATTTATAATGGCATGACAAAACCTCTTATTACTTAAAGCTACAGTTAAAGGCTGGTATGTGAAAACACCTTATGGAAAAAGACAACTTTTTTGTTTTGCACATGCGTGGTTCACTGAACTGATTTTTGTTCATAGTTTTGCTATAAGGCAATATTTTTGGCATACTGGGCATAATGGATCTAGAGTTCTTTCTGGTCTTAAAGGCCATTAGTGATTACATTTTCTGACATTAAACTGGTAGCAATATTCATTAAATCCTGTCAAAAGAGGAGTATCTGCCTGGTGTTTGTACGAAAATCAGCCATTTCATGCCCTTTCAATGTATTTGTTGTGTGCTCTGCTTCACCCACACTGCTAGATGCCAAGACTTGCTGATCCCTGTGACAATCAGTATGTCTGCACCCTGGTGATGTCATTTCTGGTGGTGTTCTTTTTCATCATGAAGTCAGGGAGACTGTCACATTGGTGAGATCTGCAAAGACTTTTTTTCTGGTTCTGAACCTATACCAAGAAGCTGAATGTCAGTCAACTGATTTGATAGGCATTTCCTCCATCTTTTCAATGCCAGTAATGCACAGAAACTGTTTAAATTGATCAGCTTAGGCTGGGAAGAAGTCCGGGAGAGTGGTGCACTGCTGTGTAAGGTCTGCACACTCTTAAAGACGAAGTCCTGCTTAGCTTTGTTTCCTTATTTTCTCACCAGTGTATGTGTAATTGTGCTCCAGTATCTCTGGGTGTCCTGCTGCTCGTTTTCACCGAAATCAGTGTTCGGATTATTGTTTTATGTGCCAAAATAGTACTTAGTACCTTTATCCTCCATGTTTGCCATTCTGTAGGTCCCGGAACGCATCATCAGCACAGCAGACATCCGCGGTGTGTTGAACAGTGTCCCACACGGAACGCCAGCTGTTTACTTTTTGCTCCCCTACAGTAATGGGGAAATATGTAGGTGATGCATGCCTGCTGTAGCTATCCAGCCTGAGAGTGCTTTTCAGGCAATGCACTGAGATGTGAGTAGCAGTTGTCACGCATTATTCCTGGCCTCTGAATTAAATTAATTTAAAAGAAAAACAACATGCCTGTATTTATTTTTACTTGGGAATTAAATATGTGGTGGGGTGAGTTTGTTTACACTGAAGTGTTTACATGTGGCACTGGACATGTCAGTCAGCAGTGTGTGATACTACTGGCCAAGTATAGTGTCCTGCTTGTAGCATGAGAAAACCATGCAAATGTTTATTATAACTACAAATCCCTATGTAATCAATATGCAGAACCGCAAAATAAGAACAGATTACTCACCTGTAATGGTAGTTCTAGGTGTGATATATGTTGTTCATCCACACTGTTTGGCATGTCCCTTTCCCCTTTAAGATCAGCCGGAAGTCTTCAAGCTGGCTCCTCCCAACCACCTGGGTGGTATAAACCTCAGCTCCGTCCCATGACACCAGATCTTAGCCCGCTGGAAGCCAGGTTGTGCGCCCAAAGCCGGGGAGGTCGGGTGGGTGCGTGTGGATGAACAACATATACCACTCCTAGAACTACTGTTACAGGTGAGTAACCTGTTCTTCTAGGAGCGTGGATATGTTGTTCATCCGCACTGTTTGGCACACTCCAAGCAGTTCTCCGGGAGGAGGAGGAGGCAAGGTGCACACGCCCCCGATTTAGGAAACGGAGATTGGAGAACCGAGGCCCCAAAACCAGCATCCCGGTGTGACTCAAGGTCAATGCGGTAGTGGGTAATGAAGGTGTTTGCTGACTTCCAGGTAGCAGAACGCCAGATTTCCTTTATAGGGATGTCCCTGGAAGCAGCCATCGATGCAGCAGTATGGCGGGTAGAATGAGCTCTTACCCTCTGGGAGGCACCTTGCCCGCCAACTCATAGCACAGACCTATGCATGATGTACTTCACCTAGCAATGGTTCGTTTGGCTGCAGGTCTGCCAGAAGCAGCTTCAGCGTAGGTGACAAACAGCTGGCGAACCTCTCCACGAATTTCCACCATTCGCTCCTTATAATAGGAGAGAGCACATCTCAGGTCCAAGGTATGGAGTCTGTACTCCGCGCCCGAGGTGTAGTTAGGGTAGTATACCGGCAGAGTCAAGACCTGGTTACGGTGAAACTCTGATACCATCTTCGGAAGGAATTTCAGGTGGGGGTACAGGACAACTTTGTCCCTGTGAAAGACCAGATAAGGGGAGTCCACTGACAACGCCTGGAGCTCCCCGTCCTTCTGGCTGACGTGATAGCCACCAGGAAGGCAGTCTTCCACAACAAGTGTGAGAGTGCACACCTGTGCATAGGTTCGAATGGCTTGCCATGAGCTTCACCAGAATCAGCAGCAGATCCCACGGAGGTGGAGGTTCACGCACCGGAGGGGATATGTGATCCAGGCCTTTGAAGAAGCACCCAACCACTGTCTCCTGTGCCAATGTCGGCTGACCAGCCCGTGCCTGGTAAGCAGAAATGGCTGCCAGGTGCACCCTAAGGGTTGATGACCGCAGACCCCCTTTGAAGAGAGAGACCAAAGGTAGTCAAGAATGTTAGCCACAGAGCAGGATAAGGGGTACGGACTCTTACCCTGACACCAAATGGAAAATCTCTTCCATTTGAGGGCATAACATTTTCTGGTCGATTCCTTACGAGATGCCTCCACCACGGTACAGACATCTTCGGAAAGACCCAGAGTCTGGAACTCTAGCCACTTAGGTACCAGGCTGTGACGTGCAGAGATTGAAGGTCCGGATGGAATACCTTCCCCTGGTTCAGTGATATCAGGTCCGGGCATGTACAAAGCCACTCCGGGGGCCTGCAGCTAAGGCTGAGGAGATCTGGATACCAGAACTGGTGCAGCCAATCTGGGGCCACCAGGATCACCTTCGCCTTGTCCCTTCTCACCTTGAGTAGCACTGTGTGGATCAAGGAAAATGGAGGGAAGGCATAAAGGAGGCCTGGGGTCCATGGCCTTAAGAAGGCATCCCCCTGCAGCGTGCCCTGCTGAGGGGGGCGGGCATGGTACAGCCTCAGCTTGTTGTTTTCCCTGAAGACTAACAGGTCCACCAATGGTTTGCCCCAGTGGGAGAACAGACTGTAAGCTCCCTCAGGATGGAGAGACCACCTGTGGGATGTCTGGCCTATGCAGCTGAGAGCATCCGCCAGCTGGTTCGAGACTCCTGCCACGTGAATGGCTAGGAGATCTGCCTCCAGCCGACTTACAAGGGTCCAGATGCGGAGCGCCTCCTTGCACAGCAGACGGGAGTGCATGCCACCCTGTTTGTTGAGGCAGTACATGGTCGTGGTATTGTCCGTCTGGACTTATTTACTGATTTGCTTTTGGTAACCGGGTGGGTGCACTAGGCATGGGAATGCCTATTTTCAGGCATGACCTGGGAGAATACAGGTGGACAATACATGAGCATACCATGTGATGCAGCACATGAAATAGGTAATACAGTAGGGGGTCAGAACAAATGAAAGAGGTTGAGCGAAATACAGTTTAGAACAAGGTCGGGGTACAGGCAATATAACATTAGACAAGGTAACAAAATATGAACAAGTGCAAAATAACTTGAAATACTGAGTACAAAAATAGATGAGATAGATTATATACAGTATACGATAAGAGCCTTTGTGGTAGTCAAGCTTTAGAGATAAGGGAGAGGAGGATGAGATAGAGGCAGGGGGTGAGGGTGGTAGAGAGTGTGAAACGGGAGGGTCGATAGAGAGAACTTGAACCACTTGACCCTGGAGCTGAGGAGCGAAAGCTGACAGTGTCAGTCTATCTGCTGTGAGCTCCAACAGGTTGATGTGGCATTGGGACTCCTCGAGGGTCCAGAGCCCACGGACCCTGTTGTCCCCTATGTGGGCTCCCCAGCCCAAGAGAGAGGCATCGGTCATAAGGATGACCGTCGGCTCGGGGTGGACAAACGGGATCCCGTCCTGCAATCGGTCTGGGGCGGTCCACCATTGGAGAGTGTCCCACATCTTCTGGGTTACAGTGATTAGCTGGTCGAAATGACTGTGGCGCTGAGTCCACTGGGCAGCCAGCTCCCACTGGAGGAGGCACATGTGCCACCTGGCCCAGTGGACCACTGAGGTGCATGCCGCCATGTAACCCAGAAGGCGCAGAAAGTCCCAGGCAGGGTGCAATTGCCCAACCAGAAATGATCAGGCAAAGGAGGAGAGAACCTCCGCCCTGTCTGCCGGGAACTGAGCTCTGGCCTGATGAAGCCCATCACCTGAGCAGGCATGAGTTCCGACTTGGCCTCGTTGATCATGAGGCTGAGTTGGGAGCAGGTTTGAAGAGCCAGATCCCTGGACCTCTCCACCTCCTGAAGGGAGGATCCTGCCAAGAGCCAGTCATTGAGGTAAGGGTATATACGTACTCCTCGACACCGAAGATGGGCTGCCACCACTGCAATGCACTTGGTGAAGACCCAAGGGGCTGATGACAGGCCAAACGACATGGCTCGGAACTGCGTACAAGGTCCCTTGACCCTGAAGCGGAGGGAACTGCTGATGGGACGGACGGATTGGGACATGAAAGAACGCGTCCTGTAGATCCAGTGAACAGAACCACGTTTCGCTCCAGGGATGGTATGATCTGGTTCAGAGTTACCATCCGGAAGGTACGAGACCTAAGATATAGATTCAGGTCATGGAGATCTAGAATGGGGCACCAACCCCCCGTCCACTTGGGCACCAGGAAGTACCTGGACACGAAGCCTGGGTCTGTAGGAGGATCTGGCACTGGAGCTACTGCCTCCTTGAGGAGGAGCTGAGCTATGTCGTCTCAAAGAGCTGACTGAGAGCAAGCTGAGACCCTTTCCTCCCGAGGGGCATGGGCTCGATTGGGAGGGTACTGCTCAAACTCTAGAGGCAGTCCCTGACTGACCACTTTGAGAACCCACCTGTCCGAAGTGATATCGGGCCAGGCAGAATGAAAGTGGCGGAGCCGGCCCCCCACGGGAGGACCCAAAGCTGGCGTGACAGGTGTAGGGGTGGCAACCCCCAACCTGTCACTGAGCAGGCTTTGAGGAGGAGGAGGAACCTGGACCTGTGCCTCAGCCTCCTTTACAGGGTTGTTGAGGACCCTGCTTGGGCCGTGGGTGCCAAGCTTGAGCCTGCTGCTGCTGCTGGCCTCCTTGATAGGAGGGCTGCCTGACCACAGGGGAAGAATGCTGAAATGGCTTCTTCTTTCTTTTCTGCTGGTTCTTGCCTGAAGAACCTTTTGCAGAGGTAGCATCCAAGGTGGCACTGGACTGCTCGATACACTGAAGGTGACCGGCCACTCCTGGACCGAACAAGTCGGTACCAAGGAAAGGAACGTCAGCTAACTTGTGCTGGGTATCTGCCAGGAAGGAGGATAGCCTCAGCCAGGCCCTGCGGTGAGTGGTCACTGCGGCTGCTAAAGAGCGGGCACAAGAATCCCCAATGTCTAGGGCCGTCTGCAGCTGCTGTTTTGCAACAGCACGGCCCTGATCACGGACTTTCCTTGACCGTGGTCTGCATGTCCACCAGGAGATGAGGGAGGACTCTGTCTAAAGACCCAAGGAGGGCATGAGAGAAGTATGCCATAATGACAGCCGAACTGGCCTGACGAAGGCCCAAGGAGGAGGCCGCGTAGACTTTATGGGCAGAGTGGTCCATATTTTTGGACTCCTTATCCAAGAGTCGGTCTGTGTCAGCTGAGCTACCAGTACATCTAAACACAGAAGTGGTCACCAGGCTCTCGGCCGAAGGATGTTCTGTGAATTCCAGCAGGGACCCCATGGGCACTGCATACTTGCGGGCCATGCAGGCAGATGGTGCTGGGCAGGAAGCTGGACACTGCCAGAGCTCAAGGGCCGGGCCAGTGATGGCTTCAGCCACTGGAAAGGCCTCCGTCGGAGTATCCCCCCTTTTTAGGATGTCTGTAAGGGGATACTCTGCCTTTTTCTGGATAGACTCATGGGGCATTCCAGTGGATTCGGAGATCAGGTGGAGAATGCCTTGAAAGGAGGAAGGACCCTCCTCTAAACCTGCCACAGAGGACTCATCATCCCCAGGATGGAAGTGTCGTCCTGTGACATCCGAGTCTGAGGAGTCATGGTACAATGGTCTCCCGCCTACGTCCCCTTCAATCCACCGGAGGCGGTCAGGGGTAACCGTGATGGACAGATGTCGGGGAAGCACAGTGTCTGTATGATCCCCTTTCGATGGAGCCCCTCCCTGAGGCTGCTTAGGTGGTGGTTCCACCAGAATCGGTGAAGAGACCGAGATGGGCCTAGCCTGGATACGAGCCGGCCCCGCAGGCGGGGGAACCGAAGGCTTCGGTTCCGGAGGGGTCGGCATCGGCCCAGGAGGCGGTAGCCAAGTGATGGTCAGGGTGAACGGTGCAGACAGCTTCTGCCCGGTCAAAATCAGCTGTTGCCACGCAAGATCCTCATAGCATCGACGGAGTTTCCGTCGAAGCCTCTCCTCTTCTGAGGAGGATGAGGATCTTCGGCGATGCCTCTTTTTACAGTGCTTGTGACTCTCCTTTGGTCATTTGACCAAAGGAGTTCTGGACCTCGACCAAGATCGGGCTGGCCAAGTCGGTCGATCGGGAGAAACCGGGGTCAGTGAAAACCGAGCGTCCGGAACCGTGTCCTTGATGGTGACACCAACGGGCTGGGTCCCTTCATCGGGAAAAACAAGGACCGGAGTCCTTTCTAAAGAATCATCGACCGGAGTCGGTGAAATAGGGTCAATCAGGTCGAGAGATATCTCAACTTTGTCACCCGTTTCCTCGATCTCTTGGCCAGACGGAAGATCCGTGAAGCCAGCGGCCGAGAAGGCGATCTCGACCGAGGTCGAGACCGTGTGTTCCTGGGACACTGACCTTTCTCAGTCCCAAGAACGTCTCCATTTGGACGAAGACTTAGGGTCCTTCTCCCTCTTCCAAAGGCGGAAGGAGTGCGAGCCCGAGGGTGCCTCACTCCTGGTGGGGAGAGACTGGCACAACTCCTTGAAGGAGCCCAAAAAGGTGGAACCGAGGTTCAGAGGAACAAAAAAGCTACGAGTGGCTGAAGACTGAACTGCCTCCTCTTCCTCAAAAGCCTTCATTTGCTCCAACTGTTTGGCGGATCCCGCAACCACGGAAACCGCCAACCTCGCCTCCTTCAATTTCACCGGTGGGTTCCTTTTATCCGGTCTCCCCAATTTTAGGTGCGCCAAGCAGTCGTCCAGGACGTTGGGATGGAAGGCCAGGCAGAACGTGCATGTGGAGGTGTTACGTCCGACACCTAGGCAGTAGACGCACTTTACGTAGGGATCAGTGCATGACATCTTACAGGAGCACCGGCCAAATCTGGGAGCAGATTTTCCTCCATGTCCGCGCCACTATCGTGGAATCAACAACCAAACGAAGTTTTAAGGTAACTTGCTGTGAAAACCGACGTTTGAATCCAGGGCCTACGAATTTGCTGTAAAGCACGAGGGAACCTGCATCTTCCAGCGGAAAGGAAGATCTGGCGCCATGGAGCAGAGCCGAGGTTTATACCACCTGGGTGGTTGGGACGAGCCAGCTTGAAGTCTTCTGGCTGATCTTAAAGGGGAAAGGGACATGCCAAACAGTGTGGATGAACAACATATCCACGCTCCTAGAATTACTCTTTAAGGGCATGGCTCAAATTAATTAAACAGAGCTAAAATATAGATGCTGAAATTAATGACCGCTTGAAATACTAGTAAAAAGCACAGTGAACCCCAAGTGGAAAATTGCTATACAAGCAGGCGTAAATACAAACAGCAATTACAAGAACTACTAGAGACGGCAAGTATTGCAGCGATCAAAATATGAAAACATACATACAGAATTCATACCAAATGTAAATGCTTATCATACAATATATGTACTATCTGTACAATTCATTCTGATTCAGTTTTTTTTCCAACTCGATCTAGTGAGTATACTGAAAATCAATTTTGACATAAATATCAATTTTATAATATTTTACTAATCCATGGCACTTAAGAACAGCAGCAGGATAAGATGTCACTAATGATGGCGGGGCTGCTTAAACCAAGAAATCTGCACCATAACAGGCCAGGATGGGCCTGGGAGGGGGGAGTGGGCCAGAAGAAACCACAAAAGCACCATTAACTAGGATAACAAACAGCAATCGAATCTCTACACTTGGGGTAAGCGTTACGCTGGTACACGGTTTAGTTTTCCATATAATGGTGTCAAATTGGTGTCACACAGGTCCCGGGGGTGGGGGGGGACTACTTAAGGTCATCATGCATTTCCAAACCCTTAGACTTCATTTGGGGTAACACTCATGATTACTGTGCATCTCTGACTAAAACTGATTGGTAGCCAGGGGCACCTGCTGAGGACTAACTGTATTACAATTACTTAACTGCTAGCCATTCAGGATGACTACTATTAATTGCAAAAACTACATTCATATTTACAGTGACCTATGGTTGGGGTGGGGGGGGGGCTAGCAGCCCAATGGCTCTACACACCAATGACATTGGGCTACAGCCAGGGTGAGAGACAGTATGCTGGAGGAGTGCAGGAGCAGCACTCGATGAAAGGATGCCTTGATCTGACACATATACAGTGACTAGGAACCACCATATGATCTGCCATAATCCTGGGCTACTCTGTCTAACCCTTGCATGACCTGTTACATGTGTCATATCACCTTGCCCCAAATGTGAACTTTCAATCATACTTTTGCTTTGCTTGGTCCAACTATTGTTGGATTTTGGTCGATCTCCACTCCTACCAATATACGCTAATGAACTCATTGGGCATGCATGGTGCAAAGGGGCCTCATGCATGCCCATTATGGGCTCATTAACATGGCTGTGCCAAGGCATATGGGATGGGCCAGCCCAACCCCCTCCCCAGCCCCAAATAACTAAATAAATATGTAACCCCCTTATTACCCGGGGTTACTAGAATCCAAGTAAGACCTAGTGGTAGGCAGGGAAGGCAGCTTGTGAAACTCCAGTTAAATGGGTTTCACACTGTCTCACTCTGTTCTCAGTCTCAGCTGAGACTGAGGGATGACATCACCATAGAACTATCGCAGCTGCATGAGCCACAATGGAATCTGCAGAAGGGAGTTAGAGTAGAATGTTGGGAGGTTTGAACAGTCAGTCTGTAGGCAGTTGGAGTTGGAGATTGTTGTGAGAGGAGCACAGCAGCTCTGTGCTCAGGCTCTTGGAGCCTCAGCCCTGAAATAGGGCTACATTTAGGGAAAGGTGTGTGTTTCCACCTAAAGAGAGACACAGTAAGCTGTTTTTAGTGGTGGTGACCGCTGATTCGGGTCTCTGTGCCCCATCCCTGAGGGGATGGGGCAGGAAGGTTTGCCTGCTGTTCCAGGGGCAACCCCCTGGCTACTGCTAGTGAAGAAGCTACCTTATTTTGTCCACGTGTGTGGGGTACAAGAACATTTCGTGATTCGCCTATGGGGCACCTGCAACTGAAGGGTGAGGTCTGCTCTTTCTAAAGGGCCCATGTTTCATCCTGAACTGTATTAAAGTGCAGATTGGACTACTGAAGTAGTGGGAGGCCTAGAGTAATAGGCTTAGCCAAAAGTAAAAGTATGTTCAAGTCTAGCACATAAGGGAAGTCAAGACATGTAAAGGAGATGTGAAATACATCTACCCAGTAATCTACATTGCCATGCTTTCAAAAGAGTTGTTTGGTTTCCAGAGAAATGGCTGGGTAGGGATTGTGGGAGCTGGAGGTGGGAGACCCCCCATCTTTAGTAAACAGGTCCACCTCTATGGATTTGCTCTGTGGATTTCTACTTTGCCTCATGCACTTGGCCAGTGATGAGGGAAGTACCCAGACATGGGATTGGAAGGAAAATTCCCTCTAGGAGTCGAAGGCTCTAAGGTAGTTTGGGGTACCACCAACAGGAAAACTGGTTAATTCCCATAATGGACCGTGGATCAAGTGGCCGGCGGGAGAGCTGGGCCATGGGGAAAAACCCAAGTAGTGTACAAGTTGGGCTGTGTACTCAAAGCTGCGTGCAAGTCTGGGCTGTGTGCTTGGTGGGTTCAGAGCCTGAGGGCTGAGATGTGAAGAAGTGTTCTGTTATCTCTAATCTGTATTACCAGGAATGTAGCCCCGTGGGGGTCTGTCCATGCTTGCTTTGTTCAGTTTGGATGTGAATAAAAGCCGCACCGCAGAGTCCCATTCCTGGTTTTGGACATTACAGTTATTGCTTCCTGTGTTCGGATTTACTTGGGTGCCCCTGTGCAGAGTAGCCAAACCTAGGCCCCCTGTGCTGAGTAACCTAGTCTTCCCTGAACCCAGTCCCCACCAGGTACTGCTGTCAGCTTCAACGGCATGCCACCTGTCATTTTGCAACAAAGGCAGGGGTGAGGGCATTACAAATAAATTTCACATGTCCCTTTTCTGTAGTGTAGTGGACCCCCCTCTCCGAACCCTGGTCCATGTCACAGTTCAGTAATGTGCACCATTATCCTTGTACACATACACAGAGGTGCAGCCTCGATCCCTGGAGAAGTACAAAGGGTACAACCCCCACCGATCTGGGGAGCAGATCCACTACACTATGGAAAAGGGACATGTGGAACTTATTTCTTCAGGGATTAGGGCTGGGGAGGGGGTCGGGCTGGCCCTAAACCAGTTTGCAACCTTCTGGTCTGCCCCTTTGCTGGCCAATTTATTCACTAGTCTCCTATGCAGCACGGTGTTGAAGGCCTTGCTGAAGTCCAGGTATGCTACATCGACTGCTCTCCTCTTGGTCGACTGCTTTTGTCACCGAGTCAAAAAAATCTGCCAGATTTGTTTGGCATAACCTACCTTCCATGAACCATGTTGCCTTGGATCCTGGGCCCCACTGTCTTTCAGGTGTTTCACGATTCTTTCCTTCAGCAGCTTCTCCATGATTTTACCTACCACTAAGTTGGGGCAAACTGGCCTATAATTTCCAGTGTCTTCCTTGTTCCCACTCTTGTGTAGAGGGACTACGTGAGCCTGCCTCCAATCTTCTGGAACCACTCCAGCATTGAGGGATTCACTGAACAGAGCTGCTAGTGAACTAGGCCTCGCTGCAGATGCCACTCAGAACTGCAAATCTGTCAACACTGCAATGGTGGTGGAAAACTATTAAAAGGGAAGCAAATGTACTTGAGGACTGGGCAACGGTGTGGCACTTAAGATTCAATGCAAAAATATGCCAGATCATGCATCTTGGGCACAGAAATCCAAGGGAGGAGTACACGATGGGGGGAGAAGTACTGACAACCACAGATGAAGAAGTGTACCTGAGGGTAATCATACTGGATTAATTAAAGGTAACCAAGCAATAGGAGAAGCTTGTGGAGAGAGCAAATGAGAAGCTAAGGTGCATATGGAGAGGTGTCTCAAGCTGAAAGAGGAGTTGGACTTGCCACTGTACATACCACTATTGAGATTACTTCTGGAATACTGTGTCCAGTTATGGAGGATGCATCTGCGACAGGACATGGACAAAACAGAGGCAGTGCAGAGAACGGCAAATAAAATGGGGCAAGAACTGCAGCAAAACTCATATGAGGAAACAGTAGAGGACCTCAACATGTACTCAGTGGAGGAGAGGACACATGGAGGGGGTATGAGCAAGGTACAGCAGGTTAGCGTCTTTACGAAAAGAGGTTGGATGAGAACAAGGGGGCATGATATGAGGCTTGAAGAGGGTAGGCTCCAGTGCCACATGAGGAAGTAATTTTTCAAAACAAGAGTACCGGATGCAAGGAGCAGCATCCCTGCAGAGGTGGTGGGTGCAAATTATGGTAGGGGGATTCAGGAATGAATAGGACAGACATAACATTAATCTCACAAAAGGGTAGAGAGGGTAATCCGCAGATCAACTAGGGTGTGCTTTACTGCATTAGGTAGGGAGAAAAAGGGCAGACTAGGTGGGGCACACTGTCGTTATCTGATGTCACATTCTCTGCTTCTATGTTCAACATCTTACATTCCTCACACCAGCACACTCGGATGCCACTAGCACACATGGAAACCTTGTTATAAAAGCATGCGCCAAGGAGAAGAATGCAGGTTGTGAGCAATTAAAAAAAAAAAAAGGTAAGCCACACTAGTGTAACCCCCCTACAAATGGGGGTTCCCAAAAGACTTCTAGGAGCTTGCTTGAATGCTCCAAGCCTGAATGGTGTTTGGCATTTAAGCCATTTATCAGTGAGTGTTTTTAGAGCCTCTGGTACTGTCTCTTTAAGAGCTGTCTGCTTGCAGACATAATTAGTTTGTATGGGGGACTGTAGCTTCTCTGAGTACCACACTGAGCTGCTGCTAATTCACTTCATTTTGCAGTCACTAGGAGTGCAAAGGAACCTATCTGAAAGATGTAACTGTTTGCCAGAAATTATTTAGAGTAATAATGAAATTACAGTTTGTCTAACCTGCTTTCTTTGCAGTCAGAACTGTGTCTGCTAGTTCCCCATTCTAGTTTGAACTGCTGAACTGGACCAATCAGTGTGGGGTAAGCTAGCTCTAAAATGGTGCCTTGGACGAATCAGAACTTGGACTCATAATCTGAGCCAGCCACAAGAGGATTGTATGGGCAGTGACTCTGGGAGATGTAGTTTAGACTTCAGTGCCTTTTGGACCAACAGCAGCAGTCTATTGTAGGTGACAGCCAATCCAGTCAAGAACTGGGAGGAACTCAAAGGAAATGCCAGTTTTGTCGGTTGGAGTTCAGTTGAGCTTTGGCAGTGAAGAAGGAAGGAGCCCTGTGCTTTTCAGTGTGCAGTTTTAGTCAAAAAGCGTGTAAGGCCCAGAGTTCGGTCTGCAGCTTGTGTAACAGCTTGTTGGGACTGAATCCAGTCCTGTGAAAAGAATCAAAGGATCTCTGAAGAGTAGAAACCAGGCTCACCCTGTAGAAGACTGGAGAAATTGTTAGATTACACTCGGTCTGTCAGGAACTGAATCTGCTGTGTGTTCTCCCGGGTATTGTGCAGTAATTGCGATCGGGATACAGATGCAGCCTGCCTGGTGTAGTGCTTTCTTGTATATGGATGTGTGAAGAGGTTTGTGTACCTCAAGTGAGCCCTACTGACATTGAAGGACCCTATCTTATTTGGAGGTCGTGAGTACTAATTCAGGTGCTCCCTGTTGAATTGCCACATTAAATCCAAATGGAATTACTGTACTGCTGACTGTTTAATTCTCCTTTTCTCTGTGTGAAAGGGCCCTACCAGCTGCCACGGTTTGGACTAGCCACTGGGGCTTGGGTACCCAGGGACAGTAACTGATAGGGATAGGCCTGTGCACAGAGCCATAGGTAGATTATTAGAGTGATAAGCTAATTAACCTGATTTCCCCTGTCCTTGTTATATCCCCTAAATAAATCAGAGCTGCTTGTTTCAGCAAACTTATACTGCCTGAGGTATTTGTCTATGTTAAAGTACTGTACTGTGATTGTTGCACTGTATCTCATTTCACAGGAGGTCCCAGTGCGGAACCAGACCTGGGGGTAAGTGTATACTGTGAAGGTAATTCTGATATATTGTGTGGGCCACTAGTGGGAAGAAAGGGGTTGCAGTGTCCCAGAGGGCTGTGACCAAGTTAGTTTAACTATTGCAAACCCTGACCTCTGGGTGGAGGCACCCGCCATTGAATCCAGGCCCCTCAACCTGTTAGTGGCAAATCAGGCAGGGTAGTAGCCCCTGGGATAGCGCCATCTAGGGTTACATCTTGGAGGCTCACCGCTGGGATTGTGTGTCCTCTAGTGGCCATATTTACGAACCACTGTTAAGAAAAAATGGGCACCCGACAGAAGTGGCTGTGCACGGGCTGGTGGAGTGGTGTACTGGGAGGAGATCGACCCCAAAATGCTATGCTTATCCTGGACATCCCCTGGGTATCAATACGGACACTGTGCAGGAGTACTTTCCAAGGTGGAAGGTTTACAAAACCCTGTGGTGGTGGGTCGGCATGCTAATCTGCTCACCCACACTTTCCTGGCCCTAGTAGAGTTTAAGGATCCCATAGATAGCTCAAAGTGCCACAGACCATTACCCCAGAGGAGCCCTCACTGCTTGGAGAGTGATAACTAAGGACAGTAAAGACCGGGGAATCAGCCCCACCACTATCTGAAACTTTTGAGGAGAAATTTGCTGAATGGTTGCTGGGAGGGAAAACTGTGGAGGACTTGAAGAAACTATTCTTGCCACCTGGGGTGTTCCTCCCCAACACCCTCTCCTGCTCCAGTGCCCGTAATGGTGGCTGAACCAATGCAGACTCCTATTTCTGCACCTGCCATTAGTCACGACTCTTACGAGGTTGAGGGATCTTCTCTGGCACCCTCCCCACCCCCCAAGGGGAGGATGACTGGGAGACCTGGATAGACTATGTTGCCCCAAGTGCTAGAATGGCAATGCTCGGAAGGCGAAAAGCGAAAGAGGGTTAGTGAGAGCCTCCGAGGTCCTGCCCTGGCTACCATCCGTGCTAAACGGGCCAGTAACCCTGAAGCGACTGCACAGGCCTATCTTGAGGCCTTGGAGAATGTGTATGGGAGCCCAGATTCTGATGAGGACCTATGGTGGAGAGTAAGAAATGCACAACAGTACCAAGGGAGTTGTTGTCTGTGTATGTCTCTCGGCTGGAAAAATTGTTGCAAGAATGCCTCAGAAAGGGTAGTTTGTCAGCGATTGAACTGGACCGAACCAGACTGGACAGAATCCTTAAGTCTGCCCCTTCTCAGAACTGCTGTTGCTTCAGTTACGCCTGGCAAATCGACTGGAATCCCCACCCTCCTATGATGAGTTAATGAGAGAAATTGAGGAGTTGAGAAAAGGCGACCTCGGAGGTACCTGCACCAACAGCTGTGGCTACGACCCGAGTGACTGAGGGTGACCCATCAAGTGAAGTTCAGGGCAGAGGTTGACAGTCAATGAGTGCTCTGACAAGGGAAAAGATATGCCACAATGGGGCGAACTGTTGAGAGAGATCCGAGAATTCAAAAACAGTCCCTTTATGAGGCCACGCCTGCAAATGCAGGCCTGACCTATATCCGACTGCATCTGCTATGGGGGTGGGGGTACCCACCGTGTATCTCCTGCTGATAACAGCTCCAAACTCAATTCCTTGACCATGGAAGTGGAGAAACTGACGAGATGTCTCCAAATGCTTATCACGCCGCAGACAGAGATGGCACCCAGGTTTCCAGTTAGTAATACCCGCCCTGGCTCCCAGTGTGGCGCCTCGGCCAGCTCAAACTCCAGAAAGTATGTTTTGCTATAATTGTGGGAAAGATGGGCACATGAAAGGGAATGCCAGTCCCCAAAGACACTGACAAAGTTGCATATAGGCTACAAGGAGAGCTTGGAGAAGAAATCAGTGGTTAAGAGGTGCGACATGATCCCAGTGAGGGCACCAAAATGCTAATTCACGTCCTTTTGTGGCAAGGTCAGTTGCCCAGGCCCCACTACCGCCTCTCCAGACTGGTCCAGAATAGTGGGTCCCTCCATGGAGACCACTGTAAGGTGAATGGAGTGTCTACAAGAGCTGTATGAGACAGTGGCTCCCAAGTGACAATTATGTTCCAGGATTGGTATCAGAAGCATTTGTCAGGCGTACCCTTACAACCATTAGAAGGACTGCATGTATGGGGGTTAAGTGAGAAGGCCTACCCTATTCCGGGTATATCCGAATTTGGCTGTCTTTCCCCACCTCCGTGGCTGGGTGGCGAACAAGTAGAGACCCTAGCCTTAGTGTGTGTCCCCCACTGGGCTGTATGATGGTGTCCCTTTGTTGATTGGAACAAATGCTCATATGTTAGGAAGGCTGGCACAGTTGTGTTATGAAAAACAGGGTCAAAGACTAGTAGAGCTTTAAGAGTTCGGCTTTAATTAAGAAGGCCTATGAGGCACAGAGAGATGCTGAAAAACAGAACCAGAGGAACCGGTCGGAATTGTATGGAAGAAGGATCCTGAGTCTCTGATCCTGGCGCCAAATGCCCAGTGTACCTTACAGGAGAGGTCCGTATCAGAAAGGATGTTAAGAATAAAATATTAATGTTGGATGCACCAGGCGATGGGAAATTGCCAGAGGGACTGCTGGTCAAGCCTAGTATTTTGCCCGCTAGAGCCCATGCTTATGCCAGAAGGGTAATGGTCCAAGTTCATAATGTGTCTGAAAGAGACATTCGAGTAAACAGAGGTTGCATCCTGGCTAATGTGCATTGTGCAGACACTGCAGTGCTACCCAGCAGCAAGAGTTCAAGGAAGAATGACAGAGTAACGCCTGACTTGTTTGATTCGGCGACTCCCGCTGCCAGCTGAATGGAAAGTGAGGATCAGTGAGAAGCTTGCCCAGAGACCAGGTGTTTTCTTTAAAGGAATGGGATGTAGGATGCGTGCAAGGAGCTGAGCACAATATCGACTGCATGACGAAAGACCATTTCGTGAGAGGTCTCACGCCTGGCACCTGCTGACATAGATGATGTGAGGCGGCATCTGCAAGAGATGTTAGCTGCTGGTGTAATACAAGAATCCAAAGCCCTTATGCTTCCCCATTGTGGTAGTGAGGAAAAGAATGGAACAGTAAGGATGTGTGTGGATTATGCCACCTTAAACCGCGGACTATCCCTGATCAGTACACAATGCCCGCATTCAGGATGCTTTGGACTGCCTAAGCGGGAGCAAGTGGTTCTCTGTGCTGGATCTCCGCTAGTGGGTACTACCAGATCCCGATGGCCCCAGAGGGACGTGAGAAGACGGCCTTTATCTGTCCGCTTGCTTCTATGAATTCATGAGGATGCCTCAAGAGATTTCAGGTGCCCCAGCCACTTTTCAACGATTGATGGAGCATGCAGTGGGGGACATGAACTTACTAGAGTGCCTGGTATACCTAGATGATGTTATTGTGTTTGGCAGCTCACTGGAGGAACATGAGAGCAGATTATTTAAGGTATTGGACTGACTGGAGGACTTTGGCCTTAAACTGTCCATTGATAAGTGTCAATTCTTTCAAACATCAGTAAAGTATGTGGGACACATAGTATCCACCGAGGGAATAGAGACCGACCCAAGTAAAGTTGAGGCCTTGACCACCTGGCCACAGCCAAAAATCTAAAAGAACTGCAAAGATTCCTGGGATTCTGTGGTTATTATGACTTCATCAAGGACTATTCAAGAGTGATCCGCCCTTCTACTAACCTTACTCAAGGGTATCCCCAACCCACAAAAATACCAAAAGTCAGCGTCCCTCAAGACTGAAAGAGTGTATTTTCATCCGAGTGAAGTATTTGGGGCCCGCTGGACTCCTGATTGTGAGACTGCTTTTCATGAGATCATATATCAACTTACCCATGCTCCAGTGCTGGCCTATGCCGATCCAAGAAAACCTTATGTCCTGCACACTGATGCTAGCTTACAAGGGTTGGGGTTGTGTGGTACCAAGAGCACGAGAATGGCCTGAGACCAGTGGCCTTTGCCAGTAGAAGCCTGACCCCATCCGAAAAGAACTATCCTGTACATAAGTTAGAGTTCCTAGCTTTGAAGTGGGCTATTGTTGACCAATTCCATGAGTACTTGTATGGGGCTAAAATACTAGTAAAACTGACAATAATCCTTTGACCTATGTGCAGACCTCAGCTAAGTTGGATGCCACTGGCCATAGGTGGCTTTCTGCATTATCTACATATGACTATGCTCTCGAATACCGAGCAGGTCTGAACCACATAGATGCTGATGCTCTCTCCGGAGGCCTGTTCCCCAGAATGATTGGGTCCGATTGGCAGAACCTGACATTGGGCACTCTGCCGAAGTTGACAGGGAGGAACAAATGTCCACGGGCGCAGTGGACTGCATGGTGGATTGCTTGGGAGCCTCTGAGAATTGCATACCTGCTGCTTATTGCCACTTTTCTGCAATAGACATTGGTGCACTGCCTCAGCTGGACAATGACAGTATTCAGGGCTCAATCCATGATCCCATGATCAAAGCAGCTTTAGAAGCCCTCTATGCAGGAAAAGATGTGTCCAAATTACGGCTCCACTGATTTGAGAACTGCACTGTTATACAAAGAAGGTCCTAAGTTGAAACTGATCAATAAACTGTTATACAGAGAAACAGTAGACAGAGGGGACAAGTAGACAAACAACAACTAGTGCTGCCCACTGCCTTTGAGACTCAGTACTGAGGTCCTTGCACAACCACATGGGGCACCTTGGTATAGACAGAACACTTGACTTGGTGAGATCCAGATTCTATTGGCCTAAGATGGGGGCTGATGTGGAGCAACACATTCGAACTTGTAGTAGCTGCTTACAGAGGAAAGCTTTTGCCCCAGAGGGCTGCCCCTTGTTAACATCACCACCAGTGCACCCATGGAGCTGGTCTGCATTGATTTTCTGAGTTTGGAGTCAGATCAAAGAAATATCAGTAATGTGCTGGTGGTCACTGACCATTCTACGAGATATGCCCAAGCTTTCCCACCAAAGACCAGAAAGCATCCACTGTGGCCAAAGTACTTGTAGAAAACTTTTGTTCACTATGGGGCTCCACAAAGAATCCATTCTGATCAAGGAGAGACTTTGAGAGTCGTCTGATCAAGAGATACTTTCTCTGTGGGGTCGCGAAAGCCAGAACCACTCCTTACCACCCCAGGGGGACCCACAGCCTGAACGTTTCAACCGCACTTTGCTAGATATGCTAGGCACCCTGCACCCAAAGGACAAGCCTAGATGGAGCCAACAAATTAGCACCCTGGTACATGCTTATAACTGCACCAAAGTGATGCCACTGGATTCCCCTACCACCTGATGTTTGGAAGAGAAGCTCGACTACCAGTAGATGTGTGTTTTGGGGTCTCCTGATGGGGTTCAAGCTGACAACTATTTACAGTATGTGCAAAAGTTAAAGGCCCAGCTAACTCATGCGTACTAACTGGCTCAAACCATGGCTGCCAAAAGAAATCTGGCCAACAAAGAAAGGTATGATAAAAGGTGAAAGCACAGGAACTCCAGGAGGGAGATCGGTATTGCTAAGAAATCTGGGACTGCATGGCAAGCACAAGATTGCTGACAGATGGCACCATCTCCTCACATTGTAGTGGGCAAACTAGATGATCTGCCAGTGTACAAAGTAAGGCCTGAGAATAATTCAAAGATGTAAAAACAATGCATAGAAATCATTTACTGCCCATTGGACAAATCTTAATTGAGTCTGAGCCCCTAGAAGATGCCCCTCTGGACCAGTGACTAGAGCTGCTGCTAAGAAAAGATCAAGAAAGTCTGCACCTACAGAAGCAAAGTTAAAGTGTTCCCCTCCACAAGTCCCAGTTGAGCATGACTGTCAGTCCATATCGGAAGAAAGTGAGAGTGACTTTGAATACTATCCTTCTTCACGAACTGAGTCAATTGTTTCGGGCAATCCCTAGTCAATACTGGAGACAAAGCTGGGCCTTCTGGACTGTCTAAGCCCCCAGCTTCATCCCTGGAGCCAATGCTCCCAGAAAGTGAAGTGCAAAGCATCAGATCAGATGAAATGGAATCATTGTGCATGGTTGAACTGTTTGAGCTTTCAGTGGAGGAAAATGATAGATTGGGGCAGACTGGTGATGACACCCGAACAAGAAAGTATTTTGAGTGCCCTGACAGTCCACTGCCAGTGTCCGAAAGCTCTCCATGCGAGCCAAATGTTGTGGACTCAGAAACTGTAACTCCTGGAGCTGAAAGTGCCCCAAGTTCCAGCCTCCTCACCCCCATGGAGACTCCCTGACAAGTGAGGACAATGCTGAAAATGAGGCTCAGAGTGCAGAGACTATAACAGTTCCCTAGAAAGACTGGTCGAGCTGTAAAGCCTGTGGTGCACCTCAGTTATGATTCACTTGGGAGGCCTGTGGACTTGCCTCTCAATGTTGTCCATAAAGGAGTATGTGTCCCCGAGCTCATTGCCCAAACTGAGCATCAGTGCTAACTCCAAGTTACTTGTGTTGCCCTCTAAGTATGGTGCCCTTGCCCCATCCAGCCCCAAAGGTAACTGATAGGGAAGGTCCCCTCTCTTCAGGTTTCATGTACAAGAGGTAATAACTTGAGTTATGGTACAATGTGTATGTAATACTGTGTAAAGAGTGACGATTGCAATGTTTCAGAAATGTGTTCTTGGTAAAATCATATATTGACTGATGATTACATGTGCGCAGCCTAATGCAAATGTATATGGTTGCAGTTGAAACTTATGGTACTTGCTTGACGCGACGCCAAGCTTTCCCAGGCCAGGGAAGGGTGTAACCCCTACAAATGGGGGTTCCCAAAAGACTTCTAGGAGCTTGCTTGAATGCTCCAAGCCTGAATGGTGTTTGGCATTTAAGCCATTTATCAGTGAGTGTTTTAGAGCCTCTGGTACTGTCTCTTTAAGAGCTGTCTGCTTGCAGACATAATTAGTTGTATGGGGGACTGTGTGCTTCTCTGAGTACCACTCGAGCTGCTGCCAATTCACTTCATTTTGCAGTCACTAGAGTGCAAAGGGAACCTATCTGAAAGATGTAACTGTTTGCCAGAAATTATTTAGAGTAATAATGAAATTACAGTTTGTCTAACCTGCTTTCTTTGCAGTCAGAACTGTGTCTGCTAGTTCCCATTCTAGTTTTGAACTGCTGAACTGGACCAATCAGTGTGGGGTAAGCTAGCTCTAAATGGTGCCTTGACTAATCAGAACTTGGACTCATAATCTGAGCCAGCCACAAGAGGATTGTATGGGCAGTGACTCTGGGAGATGTAGTTTAGACTTCAGTGCCTTTTGGACCAACAGCAGCAGTCTATTGTGAGTGACAGCCAATCCAGTCAAGAACTGGGAGGAACTCAAAGGAAATGCCCGGTTTGTCGGTTGGAGTTCAGTTGAGCTTTGGCAGTGAAGAAGGAAGGAGCCCTGTGCTTTTCAGTGTGCAGTTTTAGTCAAAAACGTGTGTAGGGCCCAGAGTTCGGTCTGCAGCTTGTGTAACAGCTTGTTAGGACTGAATCTGTCCTGTGAAAAGAATCAAAGGATCTCTGAAGAGTAGAAACCAGGCTCACCCTGTAGAAGACTGGAGAAATTGTTGAATTACACTCGGTCTGTCAGGAACTGAATCTGCTGTGTGTTCTCCCGGTATTGTGCAGTAATTGCGATCGATACAGATGCAGCCTGCCTGGTGTAGTGCTTTCTTGTATATGGATGTGTGAAGAGGTTTGTGTACCTCAAGTGAGCCCTGCTGACATTGAAGGACCCTATCTTATTTGGAGGTCGTGAGTACTAATTCAGGGTCGCTCCTGTTGAATTGCCACATTAAATCCAAAATGGAATTACTGTACTGCTGACTGTTTAATTCTCCTTTTCTCTCTGTGGAAAGGGCCCCACCAGCTGCCACGGTTTGGACTAGCCACTAGGGGCTTGGGTACCCAGGGACAGTAACTGATAGGGATAGGCCTGTGCACAGAGCCATAGATAGATTATTAGAGTGATAAGCTAATTAACCTGATTTCCCCTGTCCTTGTTATATCCCCTAAATAAATCAGAGCTGCTTGTTTCAGCAAACTTATACTGCCTGAGGTATTTGTTCATGTTAAAGTACTGTACTGTGATTGTTGCACTGTATCTCATTTCACAGGAGGTCCCAGTGCGGGAACCAGACCTGGGGTGAAGTGTATACTGTGAAGGTAATTCTGATATATTGTGTGGGCCACTAGTGGGAAGAAAGGGGTTGCAGTGTCCCAGAGGGCTGTGACCAAGTTAGTTTAACTATTGCAAACCCTGACCTCTGGGTGGAGGCACCCGCCATTGGATCCAGGCCCCTCAACCTGTTAGTGGCAAATCAGGCAGGGGTAGTAGCCCCTGGGATAGCGCCATCTAGGGGTTACACTAGCATTTGCACAGCTGGTAACATATCACTGTGTCTCCCAAAAATGAGCTATCAACAATGCAAACAAAAACGTTGAACTGAATACTGCACATCTATGTACATGGAACAGGAACCATCAGCATCAGGTGGTGGTGGTGGCACTGCACTATATATACATATGGACAACTGGAGAACGCAGAACATCAGGAACACCTGTATTGAAACCTATGGTGCTCCACTGCAATAGTCAGGCAGTGCAATGTAAAGGAGAACACCCGTAATTGGAGACAATTGCACTGCGTCAGTGTTTATTTCAAAGAGTTCAAAAGATTTCTCCACTGCACCATGTCTCTCACTGGATTTTTTTTTCCCCAGTTTATCTCATGAATATTAACTCCACCGAAGTGATATGCAGCAGCGTGGTCTGATAATGCACCATGCACACGGCTAGGAACAACACAGAAAAGACAGACTTCAGAGTATAATTTAAAATAAAAATATTCAAATGTACGATGCTGCAGCTCACGGCCGTTTTCACCATGCATCTTGATCTCAGAAGGTGCTTTCACAACAGTTTGGGGTGAGTAATGCTACCAAATTAAAAAAAAAAAAAAAGAAAGAAAGAAATGGTCAATAAAAGTACTACGGAAGTGCAAGCCATATTACACTGCATTACCTAGCCGTGCGGTCCACTTCTACAGTGAAAAAAATAACTTTAAAACCGATGCAGGCTGTGTGTACCTCCCAAGCTGCAGACAGTGGACCTTATTTATTTATTTAGTTTTTGTTGACCAGGTAAGTGCACTAGACAAATTCTGCCTATTTTCAGGCAGGACCCGGGGGAAGGGAATACAGATGAATGCCAACTGACCTTGAACCAGATTAAGCTATTGGTGGTATTTTTTTTTTGCAGTGAATGGGAGGAAATTTAGCCAGGGCACTAGGGAAATTCCCCTACTCTTGTGGTAGGGGTCCTCCTTGTGATGACTGGACTAGGGCTCAGTATGTCTGAGTCAGTGGAGTGTGAGGAGGTGTTGGAAGAATGCTCTATGGAATATGTTGCGATTCTTGCTGGAGAACCTGTATGAATGGATGACATGGCTGTACTGAGTGCTCCTTTACCTGAGGAAGATTCAGCTCGGCCTGGTGGTGCTATGGCTTGTCCTTTGGATACTACTGTGCTTGACCCCTCTGCAGTTCTGACCACAGAGGAAGACAAGAAGAGAAAACGCCAGGAGTATTGTCCTATAGCCCCTCTTGGTGTTGCAAAAAAAAGTAATGTGCATGCGGCAGACAACCTGATGTGTGACAAGTCGGGTGCATCGGATGATGACTTGTTTCCATTTTCAGCCCAGCATGCCGCCTGGTCTCCTGAGGCGGCTTTAGAAGGTGCAGGGTGGATGAAAACCCCGACTGCCTGGATTCCTGACCCCAGTATTCCTTTGCCAGAGAACGGACTGAACCAGCCAGTGGAACCTTTGCTGTTGCAGGCTATGGAGGGAGGACTTGTTTCGGAACCGGACCACACCATTTCATCATTTCCGCCTGCCTGTACTGCTGCTGGGGATCTCGTTTCGGTCATTCCTGGACCTGCTTTGCAGTCTCCATTATTGGGTTTAGTTTTACCTGCCTCTTCGGCTCCTGAGCAGGTTGTTACTGCTGTTGACATTACTAGATCTCCGGACCACCGGACTGCGGCTCCTCTATCAGGTCAGTGTACCCAGACATTGGAAGCAGTTCCACCGGACGATCCTGTAGGCAGAACTGTTCATCGACCCCTTCGGACTGCTTCTACAAAACCAGCCAGTTATGCCTCTCTATTTAAAAATACAGATGACCCTGCTAGAAAACGTTTTGTAGCACGTATTTATTATAAAGGGGGTTTGGACCTCCCCCCAGACCGTAATTATGTGGGTAAATCTTTAATTATTGATTCTTTGAGAATTTGGCCTTCAGTGGTTTATGCCTTTATTCATTCTTCTGGAGACCATAATTTTGACATTTCTTTTCATTCAGCAACTTTGTTAGATAAATTCTGGACTGCGTATTATGCTGCTCGTACAGACCCTATTTGGAAACCCTTTGTGGTTATACCCATTACTAGACCAACTGCTAAAGTGATTACTGTTCTTTTTCCAAATGAAGGAGTAAATGTCTTGGATATTTTGTATTGGTTGGAACAACGCTGTACAGTTAATGGGGTGCCTCATGCTCTGATTCACGATAATGGGTTTTGGACTGGAGGGTGGAAATTTAATGCGCAACTTAAAATGACTGAGGCTGGGATTCAACATCTCCCAAATTGTTTCTATTTAGGGAGGGACCGTGATATTTTGTTCTATCCAGGTCAGCTCTGCTCTTGTTATAGATGTGGTTCACTGTCATTTGAGTTCAGATTGTGACCAACTAAAATGTGCATCCTGTGGGATGTTGGGACACTCGGTTTTGTCCTGTACTGTCCCCCTCTACTTGTAATTTATGTGGAGAAAGTACCCATGTTTTTGTGGCTTGTCCTTGGGCAGCCCATAATACTCTGATTATGCTGAACATGATTCTTACCTTGTTAAGTCCTTTACTTTCTGACCCCCTCAACCCCCGACTCAGGTCCGTTTGCACTTCAAAGTTACTAACCCCTTTTGTTCCACCTCAATTGGTGACCGGAACTCCCGGAGACGATTTGACACCACGACAATTCCCCCAAAGAGTCTCCCCTTTACTTAGTGTTTCAGTTCCTCCCCCTGCTCAGTCCCCTCCTCTTCCAGTAACTGAGGAATTGTAGTCAGGGGAGATTTTGGAAATCTCACCCCCCAGTTGCTAGACGACTTCGTTCCACCAAGCTGGTGGAGGAAGTGCCTCCATTTTCAGTTCCAGTTGCTAATCCTTATGAACCTTTGCAGAGTTGGGGTGATGTTGTGGACGAGGAAGAGCTGGTGGACTCCCTTCCTTCCTCTTCTATTCCTGTGGCTTCCCCTCCACCAGTACCCCCGACTGATAACTCAGGAACTGCCTTAAAAGAAGCTACTAGAACCAGGAGGAGAAAGAAATGATTTGGTCCTTTTCATTACTGTTTTTTCCTTTTTCTTTTTATGTCTTCTGTTGCGTTTGGCTAGTCTAAATGTTAATAGTATTCGATCACAGTATAAACGTACAGCTACTTTTGCAGCTTTACATAGTTTATCTTATGAGGTTTTTTTCTTGCAGGACGTTAGGCTTTATACTACTGGGGAGGCTACTACAGCCACAAGAGATTGGGGGCTAGGACCCTCTTATTGGTCTCTAGGCCAGGACCTTTGTTCAGGTATTGGGTATTGTTTTACCACGTCTGGGTTTATTTTACAGAAATTAGTGGATTTAGTTCCAGGGAGAGTGTTGTTGTTGGATGTGTTATGGAATGATTTGCCTTATCGGTTTATTAATATTTATGCTCCGCAACAGAAAGCTGCTAGGGTACAGCTTTTCAGGTTAATTAAACCCTATTTGTTTACCAATAGGATAATTTTATGGGGTGGAGACTTTAACACTAGTTTAGATGTTCAGCCCCCCTAAAACAGTATATTGTGACACCCAAGCATTGTGTACTCTTCTTGCTGAGATGGATTTAGTTGATGTGTTTGCTCAACATTCGCTACACACATTTTCAAAAGGTAGCTTGACATCTCGGATAGATTTTTGGTTGTGTTCATGGACTGTTGGGGAGGTTAAGGGTGTAGTGGTACCTATGGCAACTTCCGATCATCATTTATTGGGATTACAGCTTTATTTGGGGGAAGTGCTTTCACAGGGGCCTGGGGTTTGGCGGGTTAATGCATCCTTATTATTGATTCCGGACTTTCACCAAGGTTTTTTTAGACTTGGTCTCTGACTGTACTTCTGTGGTTTTCCTTTATGATTCTGTGATTGATTGGTGGATTGATACCAAAAGGTGTTACTGGCCTATTTTAAATTTTATTCTAGACAGTTAGCTGATACTAGACACCATACCTCTCAGCTCCTTCGAACCGAATTACTTGCATTATTTACATCTTATTTGTCTCATTCTGATTGTACTGCCCGTATAAAAGAGGTTAAAGCAGCTTTGACAAAAGTACAGTATGATAGACAGAAATCTATGGTTTTTGAACAAAAATTTCGGACTTCTGGGAAGCAGAGTCAATTCAACCCTTTTGACATTACTAGGGAGAAATTTCGTGATAAACAGATGTCTCAACTTCTTGATAATCGGGGACAGTTCGTTACAGGGAAATTACAAATCATGGAATATGTTACACAATATGTGACGCAAATGTTTGAATCTCCAGTATCGGAAACCCCTGAAATGGCGATACTGCTGCAAGCATCGGATGTCCCTACCTTAACATTAACTCAGCAACAGGAAGTTGTAGCCTCTTTTACATTGGAGGAAGTGAAGGTGGTTATTTGTGGTCTTAAAGATAAGGTGGCTCCAGGCTCTGATGGGTTGTCGGCTGAAATTTATAAATCTTTATGGACATCTATGCCGACTCAGTTATTAGCCATATTTAATGCTTTTTTGACTGAAGATCGATTATCAGACCAAATGTATGAAGGTTTGATGCTTTTTCTTTATAAAAAGGGTGATAAATCTGATTTGGGGAATTGGAGACCGATTACTTTGTTGAATATAGATTATAACATTTTTTCCAAATTATTGAGAAACAGGCTTTCGAAATTTTTGCCTCTTTTAATTTCACCATTTCAGTATTGTTCAGTTGTAGTCCATCCGAGACGCTTTGCTTTTGGTAAGAGAATTATTTTCTCAGGGACATCATGGAGTTATACAGGGTTTTTTATTTAATTTTGATTTATCAAAAGCCTTTGATGGGGTATCACAAGAATATATTTGGTTGACTCTCCGAGCTTATGAGTTTCCTCAGATTTTTATTAATTGGCTTACGTTGTATTATTCATTAGCTTACGTGAGGCCTTATGTAAATGGATGGATTGGACCACCCTGTTACATTCGCCGGGGAGTCTGTCAAGGTTGTTCCCTGAGCCCATTATTGTTTGTCATAGCATTGGACCCCATTATTAAATTACTTTATAGATCCCCAGACTACGGGGATTTCGGGTCCCGGTTTTAATAATCAGAAAATAATCTGTTATGCTGACGATTTATGTGTTTTGGTGCCAACTATACCGGTGGGTTGTTTATTATGTGCGGTTCTCCCGGTTTTCTTATCTATTATTGGTTCAAGTTTAAACCTACGGAAGAGTGTGTGTTTTAACTTGGCTACAACTGTGGTGGAGGTTTCTTCCATTGGGGGTATTCGCTAGTGGATTCTCCGATCAGCTATTGGGTATTTATTTTGGTGTCCCAGATATGGCTCAGTATAACTGGGAAATATGTCTGAATAAGGGCAGGGAAAGGTGTGTAAATGAATAAATGGTTTATGGGGAAGAAGAAACGGATTTTTTTGATTAAAACTTCCATGCTGCCTTTATTTTTACATGTGACGTATATTTTTCCTTTACCCAAACATTTTTTTGTGCCTCTTTTGAGCCTTTTTTTCTCGTTTTTGGGGTAGCCATCTTAATCCAGTTAAAAGGAATTATTTGTTGAATAATTATCGACGGGGGGGGGGGGGCCGAATATGGTTCACCCGATAGTATTTTTTTTATTCTCTTTTTTTTTCCCACCAATTTAAAGCCCTTAGTTATTAATTCCTAGCAGTTTTGGATTCCTTTAGTACGTGTTTCCATTTCAGGCACTTTGCAAGAATGGCTTCTGGAGAGCTTCATACATAAAAATAAACGGAAATATGTTTTATCCTCGGATTGGGTTATAGTGTTTGATATGATTAGACAATGGAGTATTATGGTGTCCATGGTTATGGAGTTTTCTCGTAAAAAGTTGTATGCAGTGGTAATAGAGTCTTATTTTTCAGAAGAAGTTTTTCCGTATTTTATTCTGTCAGAAAAGGCTCAGATCGGAAATCGACTTATTGATACCAGGATCCCTGTGGCTATGTGGGATATTGCTTGGTTGGGAGTGCATGGTAAGATTAATGTACGAGGGAATCACAAACACAAACAATTGAAGGATAAGTATTGTTTTCGGTCTTCCTGTATGACCCTTACAGAGACTATGGATCATTTATATTTTTCTTGTCCCTTTATTTTGCAATTTTGGTTTTTGTGGCGTCGTCACTTTTGGAATCAAGTATGGCGTAAGTGGGATCAGAGAGCTTTGTTTTTTGGTTTATTTCCGGCTTCATGGGATGTGTGTAATTCTAGTACTTTAAATCTCATTGCAGTTGTGATGTTGTATTGGGTATGGCAGGTTAGGTGTTGGTTTTTATTTCAACAACATTCTCTCACCCCTGAAGAATTGTTTACGAAAGTATTAGCTCATATCGATCGTCTTAAGGAAGGAGACAGGAAACTCCTTAAACGGAATATTTGGGAACAATATTGGAAATTTTATTATACTAGTTACCTATTTCTGATTGTATTTTGCTTGTATCGATCTTGTTTTGTATTTCTTATCTTGTTTAAGATAATAAAAGAATTTCTCTTGTTTTCCTTTTTTTTGACCTTATAGTATAAACTTTTGTATTATATTTGTTAGATGTATTCCTTTTGTATGTTATTTTGCACTTTTTATGATTTTAATAAACATACCCCTACTCTTTTTTGAGAAGTGCCATGGGATCTTTAACATCCACCTGAACTACCACCAGGACAGGCAGATGGGACCTCGGTTTAAAGTCTCACCTGAAAGATGGCACCTCTGGACTGCAGCATCCCTTTCATGCTGCACTACAGTGTCAGTATTGGGATATTAACCAAAGTGCCTGGTGTGGGGATAGAACCCACAGCCTTCTGATCTCCCAACCTCAGAGGTGAATGTGCTACCTGCTGAACCACTGACACTGCAAACAAACAAAAATTTTTATTTACATGTAACCCCCCTACAAATGGAGGTTCCTGAAAAGTCTTCTTTGAGCTTGCCTAAATGCTCACTGCCAGGCTGGTGTCCTGCGTTTTAGCAGTTTAAATGCGATTGCCAGAAAGTGCCTGTATAGCCTCTGTGGACTGTCTCTTTAAGAGCTGCTTGGATTGCAGTCATAAGTAATCTGAGAGGGAGCTCTGTTGAAAGATGTAATTTGCTGAAAATCATTTAGAGTGATAATGATAATGTAGTTTGTCTAACCTGCCTTCTTTGCAGCAAGGACTGTTTTGTTTATCTCTACTATCTTGGTCCTGGACTGCTGAATTGGACCAATCAGTACTGGTGGGACCTAAAATGGAGCCGGACTACAGGAGCTATCTGGAGTCAAAATCTGTAGGAATTGTAGTTTTGGGCTTTTGGCCCCTTTTTGCACCTGAAGGGGGAGCCTTTGTTGTGACTGACAGACAGATCAGCCAACCGAACCTTTTGGATTCTGGGGAAAGTCCCAGGCTTGCTGGCAGTTGAGTCAGATCTAAGTTGGGAGCTGAAGAAGCAACAGCTTAAGACAGTCAAGCAGCCGTCTGAGTATTTTCACGCGGGAGAACTGTGAAAAGGCCTGAATTGTGGTCTGCATGTCTGCCTGCTGCCCCTGAGCGGGAGAGAAGAGAATTCTTTCAGACTAAATCCAAGTTTGTGAGAATGGAGTAAGCCACTGATTTTTTACCAGGCTCATACCTGAAGAAGACCGAAGATTTTGCTGAATGCGATCGGCCTGTCAGGATTTCCAGCTGCTTTTGAATCCCTGGTTTGTGCAGAGACTTTGCGATCGTGACCGGAGAGCAGTTTGCCTGGCACAGCAGAATTTCCTTACATGTAAATGTGCTGTGTATAGAAAGTGGATCGTGATTTGGTTCCCCACTGTGTGAACGGAGTTCTGCTTGCTGGTACCGTAGAATCCTTTACATGTAAATATGCTGTGTATCGAAAGTGGGTCGTGATTTGGTTCCCCACTGTGTGAACTGTGTTCTGCTTGCTGGAAGCTTTATCCAGTCTAATTGGACTGAATCCACGTTCATCTCCATTTGGCCTGGGCCATGCCATGCCGGCTCTGCCAGACTACCCCACTGCACAGAGAAAGCCACTGACGAGAGACCTGCTTGGGGATCAGCCCCCCTGCTCCACGCTTGAACAGGAATGACGCCTCCGTGAATCGTGTGGGCCCTGCTTCTTCTGGCACTCCAGATCAACCACCTGCTGTCTCAATTTTGGTCCCGCCTGTGTCCAGTCTTGGGTATTGTGAGTAAATATCAGGGTAGCTCCCTGCAACAACAGCTTAATTTAAGTGTGTCATCTGATTGTCTTGTTGCTTCTTTTTCTTCATGAACTGAGCCCTCTGGCTCTGGATTACAAATAGTGTGTACTGTGTATGTTGTCTTTTCCATCACAGAGCCCCAACCAGCTGCAATGCTAGCCTACCCCGGCAACGTTCCTGGCTAGCCCATCTCCTCTCCACTTGGGTACCCAGAGGGTGTGACTGTTTAGGGTCTCTGAAGTGCATGCATAACTGTTTGATTGATACAGCCTTTAAGCAAATCAACCTGATTACGCCCCTCCCTTGTTCAAGTCCCTTGAATAAATCAGATGTAACCTTTTCTGCATTTAATCTGACTGTGGTTTCAGTTTGTGCTAAGAGTACTGTACTGTTGCTAGCTGCTTTGCCTAACCTTGTTTTACAGGGGGTCCCCAAGGTCGAGCTAGAGGAAACTGCCCTAGTGGTAAGTGTAAACAGTGTGGGTACTTGTGTGGTGTACAAGGGGTATTGCTAACGTAATTATTGTGCAGTGTTTAGGCCACTAGCAGGGAAAGAGTGGTGTTACAGTGTCCCAGAGGGCTGTACCCTGGTTAGCTTGACCACTACCAACCCTGACCTCCGGGTGGAAGCACCAGTTACAGAACCTAGGCTCCCTAACCTGTTACTAGCCAAGCAGGTAGGGGTAGTAGCCCTTGGTATAGCTCCACCTAGGGGTTACATACACATCTTAAATATTACTGATACTGCACTGTGGTTTAGAGCAGATGCTTTCCACTTTTGAATGGCCAGCGGCTCAATCACCAGCGCTGTTGTAGTGATGACGTGTATCAGCTGAAAAAGTCGCTTCATTGGACATGCGTAAATTTTAATATGGCACGGACTTCAAAATAAATGGAATGGACTTCCACCTTGCTATGAGACAAAATGTTTTTTAATTGATGAAGCAACACTGTGTGGGATTAAATAATTCACTAGAGAACACCACACTAGTACCGAACGAACACACTGTTCAGACATTTAACTATTTTGAAAGACTTTCATGAGCCTTCTCCTTTAAAGCTGTCTGCTGTGGTGAAAGACATGAGTCCTATTATCATGGTTAAAGACTGTTGTGCTCATTCACACCTAACACTGAACAAAGGCGACTGCTCTGGATGGCACTAAAACAATTAACCCATTTCTAAGACTGCCTGTGAAATGGGGTTTGGAGAGGTACTGTAATGGTGTTTTGAAACCTTACTAAAAGACCATTTACATGGCTGATTTTGCATAGGAGCAACCCAAGCTCTCAGGTTGCTCCAGTGCAAAAGTGCCCATGTGAACACTTACTGAAATGTGATAAGCCACTCACTGTTCCGTTGAGAGTTCTGTTGCAATCCTAGGGACACTGGTTGATGCAATCAGTGTAAGCAGTCATGTGGACAGTCCCATCTGCTTCCCAAGATCATCCACTGCCTCCCACGATTTTGCCCATGATACTTAAATCCCAGGCCGAGCAAATCAGGGACAAGTGACCAAAACCAGGGACACTTAATTAGCATAAAAAATGCATATTAGCAAGACATTGCTGGTGCATTTCTCACCTTAGCAGACAGCTACTGGGACTCTAGCTGTACTAGAATTGATGAATTAGGCTTTACCTTGCTGCTTTGATAAGCTAGTTTGCAGCATTTTAATTTTTTATGTTTCTGCCGCTTACTGAGCCTTCCTGGTAAAATATATCATCTAACATGTATCTTATCAAGGAAGGCCACTGGCCACCTGCCCAAACATAACATTTACTCAAGGTACTGAAGTGAAGTCTTTATCCCTACTTCAGCTTAACTCAAGCAATACTCATATAACCAAGTAAAATCATCAGGAGCTGCTTGAGGAGTGTCAAAGTATTGGCACAGGCGTGGTATCACCATTGCTAGAGCCATTTTTAAACGGTGACTGGTGCATTTACTATAAATTACACTATGTGCTGGCTGGGAAGTGGGCACTGGGGATCACATCACATATGCTGTTTATAATAAATGTTCCAGCCACTGCTTTAAAATAATTCAGAAATGCCAATGCCAGGCCTGTATACAACTTTCAAAACATTCTGTCTACTCAGAACTTTAAACAGCAAAAATTAACTCTAATAATAACAAAAAGCCACTTACAGAGTCACCAAAAATAAAGAGGGCGCACACACACTGGCTAGTACCTGCTGGAAGACTGAGAAAAATCAGGTTCTCTGGACTCTCTTTTTCTAGCTGCTAGTGCTGATGGATTTGTGGCTGCCTGGCTGCTGCAGTCTGAGTGCAGCAGTTCGGTGATTTAGCTTGTGCTGCTGCATACAGCCAGTGGTGTCACTTTCACTCTCACTCAGTGTGTGAGAGACCAGGCAAGCAGCTGCCGCTCTTCTTGTCCGGTAGACATCTTGTGCCTTAGTTTCCTTTCTCATGCTCTGGAACTCTCCTCGGCTGTCTGGGCCAGCTGAGCAATGATAGAACAGTTTATTGCTTGTATGCGGACCTGGGGGGGAACCAGCAATATCAGGCTGTAGGGGGCAGCGGTGACAATGCAGACAGGTGGAGCTGTGCGAGTGAGCGCACCTGATTGGCTGTTGGTGCGCTCACATCAGAACCACAAATGTGCTTGGTTCGTGCAACAAAGGAGGTGCCCTCCATGATCCACGCTGGTGGCATGGAAACCCAAAATGATGCTGATTTTTAGATTTGCTGGGGAAAGTTGGGACAGGACTACAAAATTAACTGATACTTAGGATGTCCTTGCAAAATCTGGACAGTTGAGACGTATGCGGCCCACGGACTTATGTCCCCTCTCCAACACAGCTTGCACAGGTGCCGGGACGGGCCATCTAGTCAAAAAATCAGATCACCCCCGACAGTTGCAGGAAGTTGGGAGCACTGCAGAAGTTGCAGCGCATCGACTGTGTAAACAGGGCTTAAGAGAGTTTCTAAAGACTAGCCAGAATACCTTTTTCTCCGGGATGGGTTTTTACCTGAGCTCAGCTATTATTCACTTCACATTAAAATGATCACTGTGCTAGAGAGAACACATTCATCTCTACTAGGAGTTAACAAAGATAAGGCCAATATTAAAACTTATTCTAAAGCAGCCACTGAACAACAGCAATACAAGCATTATAATACTAACAACAATGCAACTTCCCAACAGGCAAAGTAGTGTATCACCACAAATGACATCAGCAGTCTAGTGGCTTGCTGACTCGGCATCCAGCAACCTTGGAGAAATGGACTATATCAAAAAGGCACTAAAAAGTATGACACTGGCCATTTTTGTTACAAAACCTGGAACACGTAGTTTTTACAGCAAAATTTACTGACTGGCGCTGCCTGTTTTAGTTCTGAAAACCACTGCACCTGATCTCTAAATTACTATGTTACAGTTTTCCTACTGGATATTCCCTGGATCCTGCTACCTCACGTGTTCGGATTGCTCATCCTATCCAGACCTTGGATCCTATTACCTATTTCAAGGTGTTAATTCCCTGTCCCACTTCCTTCATCACCCTCTGACTCTTCTCATTTATCCAGATTGTACCTTTTCCCCTGCTCTGGACAGTCATTAATTTGTACTACCCTTCCATACTCTGTCCCTCCTATGCTAGGATGTCAAGACTGGCAAAGTGCTATCTTCCTTGCACGCTCTCTACTCGCCCTAGACTCCCTGTCCCTATTTACTGGTACCTCCTCACACCAGAATGTTGCGCCGACCGGTAACTTCAATTACTCCAACATGCTGGCTGAGTATTCCTCTACACCAATTTCTTCAGTGTACCTTAGCTACAGATTTATAGGGTTACTCCTAAGGCACATTTTTCACAGGAAACGTACCTCCTATGTGAACATCTCTTGTGTCATTGTGCTTGCTACATTATGGGTTATAATGCTATCCCTTACCCTAACCAGGGACATTGAGTAGTTCAACCCTGGCCCGATGGTCAATCAGAATCAATCTTATTCCTACTCCTCCCATCTACCCCAGTCCCTTGGTTTGACCTTTTCCCATCTTAATGTAACCCCTAGGTGGCGCTATCCCAAGGGCTACTACCCCTGCCTGTTTGACTACGGACAGGTTGAGGGGCCTAGGTCCTATGGCGGGTGCCTCCACCCAGAGGTTAGGGTTTGCAGTGGTTAGACTAGCTTGGTCACAGCCCTCTGGGACACTGAGACCCCCTTTTATTCCCTCTAGTGGCTCACACAGTACACCGGAGTTACAGCCCCAATACCCCACGTATACACATTGTTCACGCATATAGATACCACTTACCCTCAAGACTGATTCTGCAGCACGTCTCTGAGGACCCCCGTAAAGTAAGGTTAAACAACATACACAGCAAAACACAATACTGTTTCCATAAGTACCAACCCCACAGACAGTATATAGTATAACAACAACAAATCTGATTTATTTAGGGGACAGTAACACGGGAGGGGGAAATCAGGTTAAATAGTGGCATTAAATCACAGTACTGTGCACACATACAGGGTCTGAAAAGTCACACTCTGGGTACCCAGGTTTGGGGGGGGGGGGCTAGCCAGGTCCGCTGCCCGGGGTTGGCCGGCAGGTGCATATGGATAGGGCCCTGTAGAAGAAAATATATGCACAATACCCAATTGTAATCCGGAGCCGGATGGCTCAGTCCATGAAGCAGTGAAACAACAAGAATTAGATGACACACTTGTGATTGAAAACAGGCTGCAGGGGAATACCCCTATTTGTACTCACAATACCCAAGCTGAGGACCGGATGGTGGATGTTCTTCTGGACTGCCAAAACAACAGGGCATGGAGACAAGGTCCTTGTGACTGGACCCCACTGCAGTTGATAGCCGACGGATTTAGTCCGAGACAAGCTGGGGTTTGCTTCCAGCTTCAACACATAGCACACAGTACAGGGGACTGAAAATAGCGATTCCCCACACGCACTACGCACATTCATATGTAAAAGGAAAGTACTAACAGGCAGGCTGCTCCTCGATCCCAATCACAATTACTGCAAAATACCCGGGAGCACACACAGCAGCTTCAGTTCCTGACAGACCGAGTGCGATTCAGCAATTTCTTCAGTCTTCTACAGGGTGAGCCTGGTTTCCACTCTTCAGACTTCCTTCTGTCTCCTCACAACTCGGATTAAGTCTGAACTGGCACTTGCAACGGCTGCAGGCCGAACCTCAGGGCCTCACATGCGCTTCCTGCGTGAAACTATACACCGCAGAAGCACAGAGCTCCTCCTCCCTTCACTGTCACAACTGATTTAATCTTTCCAGTCTCAGAGCAGGGCATTTCCTTTAGCTCCACACCATTCTGTTGGCTGGTTCAGCTGTCACTCACAATAAGACTCCCTCTGTTGGTAGAAAAGGTGCCAAGGTTAAAACTACATTTCCCAGAGTCACTGGCCATACAATCCCCTTGTGGCTGGCTCAAAATTGAGAGTCCAAGTTCCGATTCGTCCACAGGCTCCATTTTAGGGTCTCCCTATCATCCTGATTGGTCCAAGTCAGCTATTCAGGACCAAAATGAAAGAGTTACACTGAAACAGTTCATGCTGAAATGAAGACAAGTTAGACAAACTACATTTTCTCAGTCACTCTAAATGATTTCTGGCAAACAGTTATATCTTTCAACAAGGCTCCCTCTGCACATGTAGCAACGGCAGAAATGGAGCGAATTGACAGCAGCCCGGGCAGGATTCGGGCATCAGAACACACAGTCCCCCCATACAAACTAATTAAGTCTGCAAGCAGACAGCTCTTAAAAAGACAGTATGTGGAGGCTCCACTCATTTGGAACCACATTTAAACAGCTCAGATGCCGAACATCGCCCAGACTTGGAGCATTCAGGCAAGCACCTGGAAGACTTTTGGGAACCCCCATTTGCATGGGGGTTACATTAACCTCCGTAGTCTAACAGCCAATCTCCCTGAGCTGAAGGCCTGGGTACAGGTCAATAATCCTGATATCCTTTCCCTATCTGAAACTTGGTTGAAACCTTCTGTCCCTGATCTTAATTGCACACTACCAGGCTATAACTTGCTCCAGGCCGACCGACCTACCTCCAAAAGAGGTGATGGTTTGGTGCTGTACTGTAAGTCGCACCTTCATGTTTCTCTCCTACCTATCCACCAGCTGAATAATTGTGAGGTACTACACTCACTCCTACTTCTTGGTGGAGTCAAGAAACTGCATATCTTCAGCGTATATATGCACACCACCTAGAAATAACAAGCTTGGTCTTGAGGAGCCTACAGAGCTGATTTCTGTGGTGTCGAAGAAAAACAAAGTGGTCTGCCTGGGTGATTTTAATCTCGACTGGCTTGGTCGTAATGCCTCTCTCCTTACCTCTAATATAAGCATGGCTAACCTTTTTCAACTCATCTCATCTCCTACTAGGATCTCTCAGAATGGTCCCAGCCATACTCTTATAGACTGGATCCTCCCTAACCAGAAGGACGGTTTCTCCTCTGCTGGGATTTTATCCAACTCAGTTAGTGATCACTGCCCAGTCTATTGTGTGAGGGTACCTCCTCCCCATCCTATCCTCCCAAAGTTCTATCCTTTGCTGACCTTTCCAAATTCGACTTGGCTGCATTCCTAAATTATATAAAATGCATTGACTGGTCTCCCCTTTTTATTACCAATGACATTAACCTAGTTACTGATTAGTTCAACACAACTTTACTAGCCATGCAGAACAGGCATATTCCACTCTCAATACGAAGGGTCAGAGGGAAAGTGACCAAATGGCTGAAGTGGCCTCTCCTGCAGTTGCTCAAGTATCAGGACAAACTTTGGACAAAATGGAAATCCTCCTCTCTACAAGCTGACTTTGATGAGTATTGAGCTTTGCGTAACACCTGTATTACGGAGGTTTGCACTGCCAAGAGTAACTACTACCGTGAACTCCTCAATTCCTCCGCCTCTTACCCAGAGAGATATTGGACCCAAATCAATGAGATCCTGGGGAATACCAAGTCGCAGACTCCCAATGGCATACTAATTAACAATATCCATTGCAATAACCCCCTTACTATTGCCAATGCCTTTAACTCTTTCTTTACCAGAATTCCTAATATTTCCCCTCCTACATCTTGCGGCTCCCAGTCTCCTCCTCTAGTTCTTCTTGAGACACCTCCCGCCTTGGGGCTTTCTCCTGTCACATGTCAGGAGGTTCTTAAGTTACTAAAAACCATTCCCACCCATGGCAGTGCTGGGCCGGATGGTCTAGAACCTAGGATCCTAAGACTTGCTGCCCCTCTCCTAGCTACCCCCATAACACGGCTCTTTAACCTGTCCATTAACACCTCCACGGTCCCTTTGGCCTGAAAATCTGCTAGGACTATTCTGGTTTTCAAGAAGGGAGACCCCAAAATCCTATCCAACTATCAACTCATTGCATTACTGCCTACGCTCTGCAAGATATTGGAGAAACTAATCCACCGCCAGATCTCAACTCATTTGCTCAGTTTCAACCTTCAGTCACCCGTTCAGCGTGGTTTCAGGGCTGGACATTGCACCACTACTGCCCTCACCCTATTCACAAGTGAGGTTAAGTCCAACATGGATAAAGGCTTACTTACTGGTGCTGTGTTCACAGACCTCACCAAAGCAATTGATTTGGTTAATCAACCCCTGCTCTTGAATAAACTGCATTCACTTGGTGACTCTGGATCCACCTTGTCCTGGATCTGCAGCTACCTTGACAATCTGTCCTAATCTGTCTCCTTCTGCAAGGTTCTCTCATTCCCTGCCTCTGTCTCCTGTGGCGTACCACAAGGCTCCATTCTTGGACCCTTGCTCTTCTCCATCTTTGTTAATGATATTCCTACTTCCATACCCCACTGTCACTCCATTATGTATGTGGATGACTTGGTACTCTATACTGCCTCTCAATCCATCAGTGACTTAATGTTCATCTGTCATCCGCGTTCCAACAACTTTAATCCTGGTTCTCCTCTAACTTCCTAATCCTCAATTTACCTAAGATTCAGGCCGTGCTCTTCGGGTCCTCTACAAAAGTCCATGCAGAGTCCCCCCAGGCTTCGAGTGCTTTGTTGTGATGAGTCAGCAGTCTCAACCACGGACTCCTTCAAATACCTGAGAATGATGCTGGATCCCGTCCTTGACTTCTCCTCTTACGTAAACCAGGTATGTAGATCTGTTAACTCGAAGATAGGTGTCGCCTATCACGTGCATCACTCCCTAACCCCCGCTGCCAGGATCTCGGTAGCAAGGGATGTCTTGCTCCCTAGACTACTATATGCTCTCCCCCTCCTTTTCCAGGCTAATACAGGTGTTCTTTCGAAAGTGGGACACCACTTACAATAATATCTGTAGAGTTGCCCTGTCGGCCCCACGCCTTACTCATCATTGTCTGCTCTACTCTGCCTTGCACTGGCTGTCTCCCAAATCCCTTCACTCCTACTCACTGGGATGTTTCATCGACTCCATCACCAGAAATCCACGCCCTGACTCTCTAGGGGCTATGTTCATCCCCGTTGTTCATTCCCGCCCTCTGAGGTCTTCAAACTCTCCACTGCTCTCAGTCCCACACTTCTCCACTAAAATGGGGAGCAAGCATTCTCCCATTTTGCTCCTGAACTCTGGAATTTCCTCCCTTCCCATTTAAAGGGCTCCTTATCTCGCTTCTCCTTCAAAACTGCACTTTTCTCTCACCTTTATGCACTTGATACTTGCGACTGTACCAAACCTCATTTGGCCTTCTGCTCTTGCTTTTTTTTTTTACTTGCCCGGACATATTGCTGTTCTGGATTCCAAATGTTTCACCTGTCTGGTCTTTGTCTGACATTTTCATCCCAGCGTGGATAGCTTGTGCTTAGCATAATCCTTGACTATCCCTGTGTGGATATCTGTTTGCTGTCCAGGATTGTGCGTATGTTACCTAACATTGTTGTAAGACTGTATTTTGTACTCCTTGGGGTCGTGTCTGAAAATAGGCAGGGTGACTGCCTAATGCACTTACCCGGTCTTCAAAAGGTAATAAATAAATTTGTAGTAACTGGGGAATGTTTTCTCCCACAGGGAGAAACCCAGTTATAATTAGCCATTTTAACCAACTGGTAATAATGGCGAACATGTGCCAGGTTTCCCTCACTCCACGCATGTGAACACTGTCTCCTCGCTTCAGCCAACTACGGATACTGGCAAAGAAATCAAGTTGTATTTCTAGAACTGCTGTGGTAAAAAAAGTTTCCACAGTAATTATGTAAAACAGGATATGGGGTAGTGTGTAGAACTCAGATTTTACACACACCTTCAGTGTTGGATGCTTGTATAAACCCCTCCAGCTTTGCTCTTGGGGTTTATGTAGCAGCCAACACCTTAGGTGTGTGTAAAATTATTTCTGTTCACACTACCCCATGTATTATTCTATATTTAATCAATATTATATGCTTCAGGCTTGTAGCAGTTTTGTTGAAAGGTTCACTTTTTTAACTTTTCCATTGCTGCCTTCTGTAGGTACTGCACTGATTTCTTACCTTGATATCGCGGTGTGCTATCTGATTGTCGTGAAGGTACTTTAAGCCTTCAAGAATCTGCTTAGTATAAAAACCAATTGTCTGTTCATTATTCTTTAACGGTCCCCATTTGGATCTCAGCAGAGCAGAAAGGCTACCTGTTGATAAGAAGTAAAACAATGTCTCAGGAGGAGTGAATTCTGCATGTAGAGGGTTATTTGGCCATTTCTGGGAGACTGGAGTTTGCAAGCAAGTACCACATTCCCACACAGGGTCCAGCTTTGGGGGGGCAGAAATGCAGAGGAAAGGCTCTCAGTTCCCAGGGTAAGGAAGCTTGCTCTTGCACATACCCTCCCCCTGTCAGCCAGTTACAGAGCAAAGGGAGCCACCGTCTCAACCTCCCAGCTGGAGGAAGAGTATATCTGGGCAAAAGACAATCTCAAAACTAAAGGGGTGAGGGAGAGCTGTTCCAGAGCATACAGTGCTGTGGATTAAATGCTCCATGTGAGGTTTCACGGATGACTGCATTATCAGTTAAAGTAACTGCTACCGGTTTAAGCTGAGTTCTTGCAGTATTCTGCAAGATGTCACAAAAAAAACACTATAATAAGAGCGCTTCATCCTGATGGCCAGCATTAAATACTTAACTGTACACACAGCATGGGTAAAAGGGCTACCTACTGATGAGACGTTAAAGACCATCTCAAATAGATAATAATTGTGCATAGTAATTTGAAAGAGAAAGGGCTGATGTATGACCAGATCTGGGAAACTGGGGTCTGCGGCTGCCAGAATCCCACACTGAGACCAGGTGTGTGTGTGTGAGAAATACAGGTTACTCACCTGTAACAGGAGTTCTAGGAGTGGTATATGTTGTCCATCCACACTTATTGGCAGGTTTCTTGCCACTTTAAATCTTGCCAGAAGGTCTTCAAGCTGGCTCCTCCCACCCACCCGGGTGGTAAAACTCTCAGCCCCGCCCCATGATGCCAGATCTAGCCTGCTGGAAGCCAGGTTGCACGTCGAAGCCAGGGAGGTCGGGTGGGTTGTGTGGATGAACAACATATACCACTCCTAGAACTCCTGTTATAGGTGAATAACCTGTATTTCTAGGGACGTGGATATGCTGTTCAATCCACACTTATTGGCAGACTCCTAGCAGTTCTCCGGGAGGAGGGAGGCAAAGCGTGCACCCTCTACTTAGGGAATAAGGACTGGAGAACTGAGGTCCCAAAACCAGCATCCTGGCGTGACTCAAGGTCGATGTGGTAATGAAGGTGTGTGCTGACTTCCAGATACCAGCCCTGCAGGTTTCCTGGATAGGGACATCCCTAGAAGCAGCCACCGGAGCAGTGGTATGGTGGGTAGAATGAGCTCTTATCCCTTTGGAAGGCTCCATGCCCGCCAACCTATAGCAGAGATCTATGCAGGAGGTGACCCACCTGCCTATCATCTGCTTGGCTGCAGGTCTGCCAGGTGCAGCTTCAACGTAGGTGACAAACAGCTGGTGAACCTCTCCCCGAGCTTCAGCCATCCGCTCCTTATAATAAGAGAGCACTCTTCTAGGGTCCAGAGTATGGAGTCTATATTCGGCTTCCGAGGTTTGATTGGGGTAGAACATCGGCAGAGTCAACACCTGGTTGAAATGAAACTCTGACACCACCTTCGGAAGGAATTTTGGATGGGGGCACAGGACAACCTTGTCCCTGTGGAAGACCAGATAAGGAGACTCAATGGAAAGCACCTGGAGCTCTCCCATCCTTCTGGCTGACGTAATAGCCACCAAGAAGGTAGTCTTCCATGACAGGTGAGAGAGGTCACACCTGTGCATCGGTACGAATGGCTTGCCCATGAGCTTAGCCAATACCAGCAGTAGATCCCACGGAGATGGAGGTTCTCACACTGGAGGGGATTTGTGATCAAGGCCTTTGAAAAATCGCCTGACCACTTTCTCCTGCACCACTGACTGCTTGCCAGCCCCACTCGGTAAGCAGAGATGGCTGCCAGGTGCACCTTGAGGGTCGTCGACCGAAGCCCTAGCTGAGAAAGGGACCACAGGTAGTCCAGAATGCTAGCCAAGGATTAGGAGGAAGGATCCAACCCCTTGTCCTGACACCAAATGGAGAATCTCTTCCATTTGAAGGCATATCATTTTCTGGTCGACTCCTTACGGGATGCCTCAACGACGTTGAGGACCTTGTCAGAAAGACCCAAGGCCTGAAACTCTAGCCGCTCAGAAACCAGGCCGTCAGGTGCAGGGACTGAAGGTCCAGATGGAGTACCTTCCCCTTGTTGACTGAGATCAGGCCCGGGCGGGCTGGAAGCCGCCTCGGTAGCCTAGAGCTGAGGCTGAGGAGATCTGGATACCAGAACTGGTGGGGCCAGTCTGGGACTACCAGAATCACCTGTGCCTGGTTCCTCTTCACCTTGAGAAGCACCTTGTGGATCAAGGGGAATGGAGGGAAGGCATAGAAAAGGCCCGGGGTCCATGACCTTGAGAAGGCATCCCCCTGCTGCAAGCCCTGCTGAGGGGGGCGGGCGTGAAACAGCCTCAGCTTCACATTCTCCCTGGAGGCGAACAGGTCCACCTGAGGGGTGCCCTAGTGGGAGAACAGATCTTATACTACTTCCGGCAGGACAGACCACTCGTGAGATGCAGCGGCTATCCAGCTGAGGGCATCAGCCAGACTGTTGGAGGCTCCTGCCACATGGATGGCTAGGAGATCCGCCTCCAGGCTGATCATGAGTATCCAAGTGTGGAGACAGTACATGGTTGTGGTGTTGTCCGTCTGGACCTGGACCACTTGACCCTGTACAAATGGAGCAAAGGCAGTGAGGGCTAGTCGGACCACTCAAAGCTCCAGCAGGTTGATGTGGCATCGAGACTCCTGAGGGGACCAGAGGCCGTGGGCTCTGAGCTCCCCCAGATGGGCACCCCAACCCATCAGAGAGGCGTCGGTCATCAGTGTGACCGTCGGCTCGGGGCGGACAAACGGGATACCCTCCTGCAGATGAGCTGGAATGAGCCACCACTGGAGGCTGTTCCACATCTTCTGGGTCACTGTCACTGGCTGGTACAGAGGACCGGAGCGCTGTGACCATTGGCGGGCCAGCCCCCATTGCAGGGGACGCATATACCAGCGGGCCCAATGGACCACGCTGATGCAGGCTGCCATGAGGCCCAGAAGGTGCAGGAAGTCCCGGGCAGGACGCAATTGCCCAACCAGAAATAATTGGGCAGAGGAGGGACCTCAGCCCTGTCCGCCAGGAGCCGTGCTCTGGCTTGAAGAGAGTCGAGCTCTGCCCCGATGAAATGAATCACCTGCAATGGCACGAGTTCCGACTTGGCCTCGTTGATGAGGAGGCCAATCTGAGAGCAGACCTGGAGGGCCAGATCCCTGGACTGTTCCACCTCCAGCCTGGAGGGGGCTGCAATCAGCTAATCGTCCAGGTAAGGGTACACCCAGACCCCTCGGCACCGCAGGAATGCTGTCACCACTGCCATGCATTTGGTGAAGACCCTGGGAGCTGTAGAGAGGCCGAAGGGCATGGCCTGGAACTCGAAAAGGGATCCCTCTGCTCTGAAGTGGAGGAATCGCTGGTGAGATGGACGGATTGGGACGTGAAAGAACGCATCCTGAAGGTCCAGAGAACAGAACCACATGCTTCGTTCCAAGGATGGAATGATCTGAGCCACAGTGACCATCCTGAACGTGCAGACCTTAGGAACTTGTTCAGGTAATGTAGGTCGAGAATGGGGCACCAGCCCCCCGTCTGTTTTGGGACCAGGAAGTACCTGGACACAAACCCTGGGTCTGGAGGGGGGTCCGCCACCTCCCTGATCACCTCCTTCTGGAGGAGCAAGGCAATGTTGGCTCGATGAACCGACAAAGAGGCTGCGGAACCCGTAGCCTCCCGTGGGGCGACGGCTCGATAGGAGGGGAACTGCTCGAATTCCAGAGGCAGACCCCTGCCTACCACTTCCAGCACCCAGCGGTCTGTGGTGATAGTGGACTAGGCAGAAAGGAAGTGGTGGAGCCGTCCCCCCATGGGTGGAACCCGGGGAGGAGTGACGAGGTTGGGGGCGACACCCCTCAACCCGTCACTAGGCAGACTTGGAGGAAGGGCCGGCCGAAGAGTCGCCTGGGCCTTTTCCTCCAGGCTTCCTGCTGGAGGAAGCAGCAGGCCAGGCTTTGGGGTGCCAAGCACAAGCCTGCTGGCCCTGTTGCTGGTGTTGCTGGGCCGGACGTGCCACAGGGGCTAAAGGATGAAAGGGCTTATGCTGCTGCTGGCAGCCTTTGTCCTTCTGGGCAGACATGACTGAGTCCAAGGTGGCGTTGGACTTCTCGATCCATTGGAAATGACCCTCCACCCCAGGCCCAAAAAAGTCGGTACCCAGGAAGGAGACGTCTGCCAGCTTGTGCTGGGTATCAGCCGTAAAGATGGAGATCTGCAGCCAAGCTCTGCAGCGCATGGCCACTGCGGCCGCTACTGACCAGGCACATGAATCAGCAATGTCCAATGAAGTTTGGAGCTGCTGTTTAGCTACCACCCTTCTCTGATCACACACCTGCTTGACCGTCATCTGGGAGATGAGGAATCACCTCATCCAGGGAGCCCAAAAGGGCATGTGACAAGTGTGCCATCAGAATGGCCGAGCTAGCCTGACGAAGGCCTAGGGAGGAAGCAGCATATACCTTCTGCCCTGAGTAGTCCAATTTCTTGGACTCCTTATTGGGTGGTTTGTCCACATCCTGAGCATTCCCGGAACGAAAGAAAACGCTATCGGTCACTAACCCCTCTGCAGAGGGGTGCTGAGAGAAACCGGAGAGTGAACAGGTAGGGACAGCATACTTTCGAGCCATCCTGGCTGAAGGTGCGGGACAAGATGCTGGCTGCTGCCACAGCTCCAGGGCTGGGCCAACAACGGCTTCGGCCACTGGAAAGGCCTCCGTAGGGGAATCCCCTCGGTCCAGTATCTCCGTGAGGGGATACCTGGCCTGTTTTGAAACAGGTTCGAGCTTCATGCCAGTGGACTCTGAGATGAGTCGAAGCATTCCTAAAAACGAGGATGGGCTCTCATCCACCGACTGACCCCCTACAGATTCCAGGTCAAGGAGCCTGGAGAACAATGAGTTGTTGTCAGACTCCGAGGACTCTGCGAACAGCTGCCGAGCGCCTGTGCCACCCTCCACGTGCCGAGGTCGATCGGGAGTGAGGGTGACCAACAACCTATGGGGCAAGCCCTGACCCAATCGAGAATCCTTGGTCGGGGCCCCAGTCTTCGGTTGTGGAGGTGGAGGTTCCACCACAATGGGTGGAGCAGCCGGTTTTGGCCGAACAACCGGTGCCAGTTTCGGCCCCTTGACTACGAGGGGTTGTTTCAGCCGCTCAGGTGACAGCCACTTAATGGCCGGAGAAGGCAACGGAATCGGCTTATTCCCAACAATAAGAGCTGCTGCCACATTAAATCCTCGTAGCGCTGACGCTAATCCTTGCGCCGAGCCTATCCTCTGTAGAGAGACCTATTGCGATGAGTGGCGACGCCGCTTCCATGGTGAAGAGACTGAGACCGCTAATGTTGAGGGACTGGCTGGACCTGGAAGAGGTCCGAGACTGAGACCTTCCGGGATTCCAAGGGTGGGATGGGGGAAACCCACTCCTTCCTCAGTTCAGGGACCTTAACCAGGGACTCCAGCACAGGAGGCACAGGCAAGTCCTCGGTTTCCACTGGGGGAATCGGTGAAGTAGGGTTGTCGGCATCATCAGTCGACAAACCATCCGACGGGTCGAGAAAAATCTCGACTGCATCGACAGGTGTCTCGGCCAGCTGACCCGATGGGGACACCGTGAAGCCAGTGGCCTTAGCCGCAACCTTGACCAAAGTCAAAAGTCAACCATCCAGTGAAGGGGAACTCTCCCACTCCCACGAATGTTGACGGTGGGACTTACCTTTTGAGTCCTTGTACTGGGACCGACTGGAATGTCCCGATGGTCCTTCTCCCTTGGTGGAGAGGGACTGGCAAAGCTCCTTAAAACAGGCTGTATATGAAGAGCCCAAGGAGAGCGGGATAAATGCAGCGACCGAGGAGGAAAAAGATGTGGCCTAGGCCACCTCCTCCTTGAGGGTGATCATCTGCTCCAACTGTTCGCTGGAGCACGTCGCCACAGACACCACCCAATGGGCCTCCTTCAACTTGACCGGCAGATACCGTTTTTCAGGGTGCCCCAGAAGAAGTCAAGCAGCACGGTCTTCCAAGACCGAAGCCGATAAGATTTGTACAAATCGCAAGTCTGCATCAGGCCAAGCCCCTAGGGCAGTAGACGATGTGAGTACAGGCTCGATCTGGGACATCTTCTACCCACAGGGGCACTGACGAAGCCGGGAGTCGATTCGTCCATCGCAGCCACGAAGGAAAAAGAAGACCAAAGTCTTGTAAATTTGAGAATTAGTTTCGGGTTAACCGAAGAGTGTGGCTCCAGGCCTAAAATGCAAAGCGCTAAGGAGGTAACCTGAGCTTCCAAGCAGTAAAGAACATCTGGTGTCATGGGGTGGAGACGAGAGTTTTACCACCCAGGTGGGTGGGAGGAGCCAGCTTGAAGACCTTCTGGCAAGATTTAAAGAGGCAAGGAACCTGCCAATAAGTGTGGATTGAACAACATATCCACGTCCCTAGAAACACTGACACTACTGGCAGAAAAATATAGGTAACTCACCTGTAACAGTAGTTCTAGCAGTGGCATATGATGTTCATCCACACTTTCTGGCAGTTGCCTTTCCATTTAATTCTGGTTGGAACATCTTCAAACTGGCTTCTCCCACCCACCTGGGTTGTAACAACCTCGTCTCTGCCCCATGATGCCAGATCTTGCCCACTGGAATCAGTGTTGTGTGCCAAGCCAGGACAGGCTGGGTGGGTTCATGTGGATGAACAGCATATACCACTCCTAGAAAGTACAGTTGCGTACTTACCATAACAGTAGATCTTTGAGGAGTATCTCTTGCAGCAGGTAATACACTTGGGTCGTCACTAGAGAGCATTGTGGTGCATGGAAGCTCTCTTCTAGCAGTCTTTTTCCAGGGGCCGACCATACATGACATCATCATCCTGTTCCTATATATGAATGGACAGTCTCTGGTATCCTCAGTGCCCCGCTGGATTCAGCTCGCTAAGCGAGGACCGCGAGAGCGCCGAGGTACCATAGGTATCCCTTCCCATACGTATTTGGATCAGAAGTTGTTCTCTTAGAGAAGGAGGGGGATGGAGGGAGGGATCGTACCTGCTGCAAGAGATACCCCTCGAAGATCTACCATTACGGTAAGTAATAATAATAATAATATACTTTATTTTTAATGCTCCTTTCAGATGTCAAGGCGCAGTACAATTAAAACAGTTAAAACAAATAAAAACAATACAATAATCCCATTAAAATATACAGTGCAATCAAAGTCTGCAATCTTCATCACCGTATGCCTTTTTCCAAAAGAAAAGTTTTTAAGTCCTGTTTAAGTACGCAACTGTACTCTCTTCCACGGGGATAATCCTTTGCTGCAGGTAATACACTTGGGATGACTCCCAAGCAGCAAACCCAGGGAGGGTGGAAAATTATGACAGGAGGCCTTGCAGGACAGTGTTGCCAAAGGCCGTCCTACAGCGCAAAGCAATGTCTAAGTTGTAATGCTTCATGGAAATATGTATTGTGGACCATGTGGCTGCATTGCAGATATCTGTGATAGAAGCCCCTTTGAAGCAGGCCACTGTAGTGGCCATGGCTCAGGTAGAATGGGCTTGGACAGGTCCTGGTAATGACTTGTTATATTTCTTATAACAAAAGGTTATACAATGTGCCAGCCAGTAGGAGTGGATCTGTTTAGCGACCGGGAAACCTTCCCTGGTTGAGGCAAAGGTAACAAAAAGCTGAGGAGTTTTTCTAACAGATTTGGTATGATTTATATAGTATCTCAAAATACTGTACAATGGGCATCTAAGTTGTGTAGGAGGTATTCTCCCTGATTAGAAAACTCAGGGCAGGAAACTAGCAATTCTATGGACTGATTTAAGGTGTGTCCCAAGACGACCTTAGGTAAAAAGGAAGGATTGGTTCAAAGAGCCACTCTGTCTTTGTGAAAGATTAGGTAAAGCTCTCTACACATTAGGGCATGAAACTCAGATATACGGCGAGTGGAAGTGACAGCCACTAAAATACTGTCTTCCAAGAAAGGAAGTGGAGGTTGTCACAGATTCACTCAGCAGATCAGGCCCTCTACTCCCAAAGTGCCAACCTCTGAGCGCAGTCTTGAGAACAGTGTAACAGACAAGGTAACCCTCTTGTCTGTTTTTGTGAGTTCGGATCAACCTTTGGTCTCAGTTCTGGAGGGATTCAAACTGTTAACCTCTTGCTAGCATACCCAATGTACAGGCTCAGATATATCTGTCTTCGGGGGCCAGATATCTTTGCCAATGGGCACCTAACCAGGTATTCAGAGATTAACCCTTTAAAACTTTTATAAAGACCTCAGATTTAAAACTCTTCTCTTTCCAGTTTGATACCACCATACAAGCCATATGTCTGTTGAACCATAAATATTTCTTAGCAAAAGAAAGCAATTCAAAGACAGACCAGGTTTTCTGTAAAATTAGAGTTTTTACTAAAATATATAATAATATGTCAAACATACAATACAGAACTCTTACATCACAAGACATACAGATCTTTAAACAAAACAAGGTTTTAAAACAATGCAATTCCTACAACTATATTTAGATTTGTCTAGCTTTATAAAGACCTATTTTCAGTGCTCAGATGTTTTCTTGGTCAGTGTCGGATACAAATGCATATCTATAGTAAAAGAGAACAATCTTTTCAAGCAGTATTGGCCAACCCCTTTTGGATGAAGTCATCCAGCCCCTCCTCTGGTCAAATATCTAACAAAAATATATTTTTATACAATCACAGGATGTGATTTCAAAGTATTAATTCTGCAACCTTAGCATAACTCAAGTTTCAGTGACACCTCTTTTGATCTCATGCTGCACCCTCTTCACACAGGCTTCATAGGGTCATTTACAACCTTACACCTCTATGTAACATCCTAGCTTCCCTTATTTTAATGTCAAAAACCTAGTTTATGATTTCTCTCTTAACAAAATTAACTTAACAACTCTGTAATTAGCCCAGAGAAACTGGATCCTTAATAAAAGCCTTCCAGTAACCCACTGTCTCTAAAAACTGAGTGTGTGATACATACTGTCAGCAGTTCTCTTGGCCTGCATCTGTCAGCTAAAATCTAGGGGGGGTTGGGGGATAAGAGAGGTCATTCCTAGAGCATTTGATTTTCAGCAGAGACAGTCATAATACATTTTATATAAAAAAAAATATTATCCAGCATTCAGAACTGGCTGTCTACGTCATAAAGGTCACATGTGGCTGCTGGTTTGAAAGGCTCGAGGGTCAGCTTTTTCAATAGAAAATTCAAATCCCAGGGTGGGTGGGTTGTCTAATGGGAGGCTTGATGTGTAGCATTCCTCTTAAGAACATTTTTGCAAGATGATGTTGATACAGTAGTCTCCCTTTTAAGGGCTCATGGAAGGCCAAGATAGAGGCCAAATGAACATTAATAGAGGAGGAGCTCAACCCTGTCTCGGCATGCAATGCCAGGTAGTCCAATACTTTAGTCAGTGGACATGAATAAGAGTCTAACGACTAGGAAGCAGCCCATATGGAGAAGCGTTTCCATTAAGCATTATATGTTTTCCTGGTAGATGGTTTGTGTTAAACCAACAGAATATTGCTCACTGCTGAGGAGACTTGAATATGGTCTATGAAAGCATCCTCAGGAGCCAAGTGTGAAGGTGTAGTGCCTTCAGGTTGGGATGAAGAAGGGTCCCTTGATCTTGAGTCAACAGATCTGACCTGATCGGCAACGTAATGGGGTCTGCTACTGAGAACTGTTGAAGCAGCGGAACCCACACCTGCCAGGGCCACAGAGGGGCTATGAGGATCATGGTGGCAGGTTCAAGTTGTAGTTTCATTATAGTCCACTGTAGGAGTGGGACGGGGGAAACACAGAGGATGAGTCCTGCCCATGGTTGGGACAGGGCATCTATAGATGGTCCCTTTCTGTTCGGGATAATGGAATAGTCTCTGGGGAGGCAGTGATTGCTGGGGGAAGCAAAAAGGTCGAGGTACGGGGTTCCCCATAATCGAAAGAGCATCTGAATAACTTTGTGATGAAGTGTCCACTCATGCGTGGAGGACTAGCGACTGAGAATGTCGGCCAGGGTATTGTGGTGTCCCGGTAGATGGATGGCTGTCAACGATAGGTGTTGAAGTACGGCTTCCTGCCAAACCGCCATCGTCTCCCTGCAGAGAGTGCGGGACTTGGTACCTCCTTGTTTGTTCAGGTAGTACACCACTGAGGTGTTGTCTGACTGGATCAGTAAAGGCCCCAGGAGAGGTGGAGGTGGAAAACCTGAAGGGTGAGATGGACTGCTCTCATTTCCAGTAGATAGATATGAAGAGGAATGGAGAATCAAAGCTACCTGCCCTGTGTCCTGTAGAGACCCAGGTGCACCCCCCCCTCCAGCCTTCGAGGGAAGCATCCGTGGTCAATGTCTGCTGGGTAGGAGAGGACTGGATGGGCATGCCTTGAGATAGGTTAGCATGATGGGTCCACCAATTTAGGGCCAAGCGTAGAATGGGAGTGACTCTGATTCTGTCTTCTAAATCCCCTGTTTTTTGCCGCCACTGATTCTGAAGAGTCCATTGGACTGATCTCATATGTAGACAGGCAAAGGCCACCATGGGGATGGCTACAGCCATGTGTCCCAAAAGACATAAGACGTCTGGCTGTGATAAACTGTCAAGTTTGTATCCGGAATGCTAGAGACAGAAGTCTGTCTTGCCTGTTGACAGGGAGGTAAGCCTTGGCGGAGGCAGTATCCAGAACAGCTCCTATATACCGGAGCAACTGGGTAGGAGTTGGATTTTTGCCCAGATAACCATAATTCCTAGGGACTGGAACAGAGTGAGGGTCACCTGGAGGGACAAAAGCAAAGAGGTTTCAGAGTCTGCTTTTATAAGCCAATCATCCAGGTACGGGAAGATGAAATGTCCGTCCCATCTCAGGGCCGCCGCAACTACCGCTAAGCTGTTAGTAAAGACTCTCGGGGCAGATAAGAGACCGAACAGGAGTGCCCAGAATTGATAATGTTGTCCTAGCAGGTAAAAGCGAAGGAACCGGTGGTGGGTGGGATGGATGGGGATATGTATAGCAGTGGGAGGCAGTATAGCGTAGTGGTTTAAGGCTCTGAGCTACAAACCTGGAGACCTGGGTTTAAATCCCACAGCCCCACTTGCACACTGTGTGACCCTGAGCAAGTCACTTAACTTCCTTGTGCTCCCAGGTTGCACCTGTAAACAAACTTTCAGCTTAGTGTGTCTCTCCTGGTAAAACAAAGGTAAAAAAAAAAAATGTAGGTAGGCATCTTTCATGTCTAATGTGCATAGCCAATCCCCGTCTTAACATCGGCATGATGGATGTTAAGGTGACCATCCAGAACCTTTTGTACTGAATGTGTAGATTCATTTGTCTGAGGTCTAGTATAGGTCTGAGATCTCCACTGCGTTTGGGTACCAGAAAAAAATGGGAGTAAAGTTTCTGATGGCACTCCAATGGAGGAACTAGATAGATGGCTTTCTTGTGAAGAAGTGCCTGAAGTTCCTCCTGAATAATGGGAATATGGTTGAGTAGGTAATGCACAGAGTGGAGGGGGATGAGGGGGAGGTGCTGAGGTGAGTTCCAGCGTGTGCTCCATCCTCATGATCTGAAGTACCCACGCATCCGATGTTATCGTTTGCCAGGCCTCTAAATGGAGGGCAAAGTAAACCACCAACGGGCTTCCCAAGGCTGGTGTGAGGAAGTTCGGCCAATGCCCCAGTTGGTCACTGGGAAGTGGATGACCGGCCCACCCGGGGAGGGGTGGGAGCGGAGCCCTTTGAGGTAGGAGTGGCGGTCCTGGAAGAAGGCTGGCAACAACCATGGACTCTGCCTCTGTAGGTGCCTCTATGTTTACTGCTTCTCTTTGACTGAAAAGAGGATGGAGTGGTACTGGTAAGATGGCTGTGAGGTATGATACATGCCATGTACCGTATGTAAGGTCTGACCTGAAGCCTGGAGATTATCCATAAGTGTTTGGGTACCTGGACCAAAAAGTTTAGATCCATTAAAAGGGGCACTTACCACTTTATGTTGTATATCTGGTGTAAATCCTGAGATATGTAACAAAGTGTGGCATCTCAGGGTAATCCCTGTGGCCGGCATGTGGGCAGAAGTATCCACTGCATCATATCTTGCGTGGAGGAGATGCTGAGAGATGGAACTGCCAGTGGAAACTGTCACCAATAATTGGTCCTTCTCCTGAGATGGAGGGAGTTTATTGACTAGTTCTATAGCAAAGGACCAGTGGGTATGTTGGTATTTGACAGTGTGTCCCACATTATTTAGAATTCTAAGATTCATGGTACCTGCCTGGAATACCTTCATCCTGAGGTAGTCGAGTTGGTGGGACTCGTCATCAGGGGACAATAAGCTCATGTGTTTTGGTTGTTTGGTATGATCATGACCCATTGTGATCACTACTGAATCTGTTTCAGGGTTAGTGAAAAGAAAAGGATGATCAAGAGGAGCCTGGTAAAGGTGATCTGCCTTTCTAGGGATGGCTGGAACTGCTGAAGGTTGGTTCCAAGTCGCCAATACGTTTTGATAAGTTTGCGTAAGTGGGGGTACCACTACTACAGGCTCTTCAGGCACATTCTAGATAATCTGCCATATCCTTTCTTTGTTTATCATGTTCCGTAGTTGAAAATCCCATGATTTTCTGAATTTGGACCATCAGGAGGAGAGGCAGCAGCAGCAGCATTTCGGGAGGTATCCTAGTGCAAGGAGGAGATGATAGATAGAGAGGATGGGAGATGGGAGTCCAACTCCTGCAGGTCAATATCCTTCAGATCTCCAGGAAAACCTTCTGAAAAGTACTCTTCCTCATAGGAGAGAGGGGACCAGGGTACAGAGGGTTCCCTGTCACCTTGGAAGCATTTAGTTGGAGGACTAGGAGAATGAGAAGGTCAGCTTGCCTCCTCTGGAGTGGGAGGTTGAGAATGCCTCATCACTTCTAGAAGCTGTTGTACCACTGTGGCTACGTCCAATGAGGCAGTGGTAGAGGGTGGGGTAGGGGGTTTCTGAGAAACCAGAGGGATTGTGGAAGAAATAGGACACGAGGTATAAAAAGGTCTAGCCCCTGGGTGGTAAAGACCTGGGTCCCGGTCCCTGTCTGACTGGCCCATGAGAGCATGGTTGTGAAGGAGAAGACACAGTGGAAACAGGAGGCAGTATAGCGTAGTTGTTTAAGGGTCTGAGCTGCAAACCTGGATACCTGGGTTTCAATCCCACAGCTCCTACTTGCATACTGTGTAACCCTAAGCAAGTCACTTACTTCCTTGTGCTCCCAGGTCACACCTGTAAACAAGCCTTCAGCTTAGTGCGTCCCTCCTGGTGAAAAAAAAAAAAATGGCAAAGCCAGTGGTTCTCCACATGGAATTCTGACCCATTGTCAATGGGGCAATAAAAGGAGAGGCGTTAGAATGCTTAAAAGGAGACGCCGTCAATGGGAAATGAGGCCCCGTAAATAGAACGTCAATGGAACCAACATAGGGTTCCACAGAAACTGCTGAAAGGGCACCAGAAAGCGCCATCGATGAGGATGCAGTTCTGGAGGGCATCGTTGATGGAGGAGCACCTGTGATGGTGGCCATCGATGAGTGTCTGCCCGATGAGGATGAGGATGATTTGTCCTTGTCACGTTTATGCTTTTTGTGTGAAGCTGTAGTAGGGGCTCCTTGGGACAGGCCCCCCTCTCCAAGACGGACAATTTCTGCTCCATGAGGTGAGCTTCGATCTCCTGTAGCCATCATTGATGGGTTGCCTGCTTGAATTCCTGGTAATGTTTGCTGGAGATGGTGTTGTGTGTGGGACCCAGACACCTAGCACAAACGGTGTGGTTGTCATAACGGTAGAGCTGCCTACCGCAATGACATGGCCGAAATAGTGCTGACTTGCTTGTAGATTCTTTGGACATTTATCGATGAAGATGAGAAATGGAGAGAAAGTCCATTTCCAGCTCAACTTCTCGATGACTGGTACTCTATGCACTAGCTGCTATGTGCGAGCCGAAGACAGTGGGAAAATTAACTGAGGATACCAGGGACGGTTCACTCTTATACAGGAGCAGGATGATGTCATGCATGGGTGGGCCCTGGAAAAAGACTGCTAGAAAAGAGCTGCCGTGCACCACAGTGCCCTCTGGTGATGACCCAAGTGTATTACCTGCTGCAAGAGACTATCCCCGTGAAAGATCTACTATTATAGGCGAGTGACCTGTTTTTTTAGGGACTTGGATATGATATTCCATCCACACTTTCTGGCAGACTCCTAGCAGTTTTCCAGAAGGAGGGGGCAAGACGTACACCCCCTATTTGAGAAACAGAGATTGGAGAACTGAGGCCCCAAAACGAGCATCCCAGCGTAACTCAAGGTTGATGTGGTAATGGGAAATGAAGGTATGTGCTGACCTTCAGGTAGCAGCCCTGCAGATTTCCTGGACAGGGATGTCACTGGAAGCAGCCACTGAGGCAGTGGTATGACAGGTGGAATGAGCCCTTAGCCCTACAGAAGGCTCCCTACCAGCCAACCTATAGCAGAGGTTGATGCGGGATACAATCCATCTACCAATTGTCCACTTGGCTGCCGGTCTGCCAGGTGCGGCTTCAGCATAGGTGACAAACAGCTGGCGAACCTCTCCCCAAACTCCAGTTGTGTGCTTTTTGTAATAAGCAAACGCTCACCTCTGGTCCAGAGTATGGAGCTTATGCTTGGCCTCCGAGGTCTGATTGGTGAAGTATGCCGGGAGATTAATCACCTGGTTAAGGTGAAACTCTGACACAACCTTCGGGAGGAACTTCAGGTTGGGGCGAAGGACAACCTTGTCCCTGTGGAAGACCAGGTAAGGAAACTCCACAGAAAGTACCTGGAGTTCACTGATCCTTCTGGCTGATGTGATAGCCACCAAGAAGGTGGTCTTCCACAACAGGTGAGCCAGTTCACACCTGTGCATCGGTTCAAATGTCTTGCCCATGAGCTTTGCCAAAACCAGCAGCAGATTCCAAGGTGGTGGTGATTCACGCACTGGAGGAGAAATGTGGTCAAGGCCCTTGAAAAACTAGACCACCTTCTCCTCCGCCACCGACCGCTGACTGGCCCATGCCCAGTAAGCAGAGATGGCTGCCAGGTGCACCTTAACGGTCACTGACTGAAGGCCCGATTTAGAGAGGGACCACAGGTAGTCAAGGATGCTAGCCACTGGACAGGACAAGGAGTCCAGTCCCTTGCCCTGGTACCAAATGAAGAACCGCTACCATTTGAATATATAGCATTTCCTGGTCGACTCCTCCTGAGATGCCTCCACTGCAGTGAGGACATCTTCAGAGAGACCCAAAGCCTGGAACTCTAGCCGCTCAGGAACCAGGCTGTCAGGTGCAGGGAGTGAAGGTCCGGATGGAGTACCTCACCTGATGGATGGGAAGCAGGTTTGGGTGGAGAGGAAGACGCCTTCTGAGCCTGCTGTTGAGGCTGAGGAGATTGGGGTAACAAAACTGGTGCGGCCAGTCCAGAGCCACCAGTATCACCTGGGCCTTGTCCCTCCTGACCTTGAGAAGCACCTTGTGGATCAAAAGAAGTGGAGGAAAGGCAAAGAAGAGGTCTGAGGTCCAGGGCCTTGAAAAAGCATCCCCCTGCAGCTTTCCCTGCTCAGGGGGCGGACACAAAACAGCCTCAGCTTTGCATTCTCCCTGGAGGTGAACAAGTCCATCTGAGGGGTGCCCCACTGGGAGCACTGACTGTGTGCTACCTCTGGTTGGAGAGACCACTCATGAGACACCTTGCCCCCACGGGTGAGGGTGTCTGCCAGCTGGTTGGAGGCCCCTGCTACATGGATGGCTAGGAGATCAGCCTCCAAGCTGCGCACAAGAGTCCACACAGAGAACTTCCTTGCACAGTGGCATGGAGTGCGTCCCATCCAGTTTGTTGAGGTAGTACATGGCCGTGGTGGTGTCCATCTGGACCTGGACCACCTGATCCTGAATGTGAGGAGTAAAGGCAGTCAGTGCAAGCCGAACTGCTCGGAGCTCCAGCAGGTTGATATGGCACCGAGACTCCTCGGGGGTCCAGAGACCATGGACTCTGTGTTCCCCCAGGTGGGCACCCCAGCCCACGAGAGGCATCAGTCATCAGGATGACTGTCTGCTCTGGGCAGACAAATGGCATCCCTTCCTACAAATGCTCTGGGACCAGCCACCACTGAAGGGTGTCCCACATCCACTGGGTCACAGTGACCAGCTGGTCGAAGTGAACCCTGCGCTGAGACTACAGGTTGCCCAGCTTCCACTGCAGGGAGTGTATTCTCCAGCGGGCCCATCAGACCATGATGGTGCAGGCCACCATGTAACTCAGCAGGCACAAGAAGTCCCGGGCAGGGTGCAATTCCCCAACCTGAAATGATCGGGTAAAGGAGGAGAGAGTCTCCACCCTGTCTGCTGGGAGCCAGCCCTGCAACAGTCAAGCTCTGCCCCGATGAAGTTGATCCACCTGCGAAGGCACGAGTTCCGATTTGGCCTCATTGACTAGGAGGCCAAGGGAGATGCAGGTATGGTGGGCCAGGTCTCTTGACCACTTCACCTCATGCCAGGAGGGACCTGCGATCAGCCAGTCATCCAGGTAGGGGTAAACCCGGACCCCTCGGTGCCTCAGGTAAGCTATCACCACTGCAGTGCACCTGTTGAAGACCCGGGGTCTAGGACAGGCCAAATGCCATGGCCTGGAACTTGTAGAGGGCTCCCTCCAATCAGAAATGGAGAAACCTTCGATGAGATGGACGAATCGGGACGTGAAAGAATGCATCCTGGAGATCCAGTGAGCAAAACCACATGTTTTACTCCAGAGATGGTATGATCTGAGACAGAGTTACCATCCTGAAGAATGCGACTTGAGAAACGTGTTCAGGTCGTGCGGATCTAGAATGGGGTGCCAGCTCCCCATCCATTTTGGCACCATGAAGTACCTGGAGACAAATCCCAGAGTGTTCCAGAAGATCCATGACAGGAACCACGACCTCCTTGCGGAGAAGCTGGGCAATGTCATCCCGAAGAGCCGACAAGATGTCTGCGAATACCAAGTCCTCCCACAGGGTGCAGGATTGGCAAGGAGGGTACTGCTCAAATTCCAGAGGCAGACCCTGACCCACCACCTCAAGGACTCACCTGTCCATGGTGATAGCGGACCAGGCGGAAAGGAAGTGGTGGAGCTGATCCCCCACGGGAGGACCTAGGGGAGGTGTGGCAGGCATGAGGGAGGCACCCCTCATCCTGTTACTGGGCAGGCTTTGAAGGGCTGGCTGAGGAGCCACTGGAGCCTCTCCCCCCAGGCTTATGGATGACCTAGGCCACTCACTTTGGCCGAGGTCACCAGGCCTGGGCCAGTGCTTGTTTGGCTCCAGGGGTAGATGTGGAATGAAGGGGCTTCCTTTTTCCTGCTGCTTAGAGCCCTTGGGGTCCTTCTGGGTAGATGTCATGGAGTCCAAGGCGGCACTGGACTTCTTGATGCGGCTGAAGTGGCCCTCGACACTGGGCCCAAACAAGCTGGTGCCCAGGAAAGGAACGTCTGCCAGCTTGCGCTGAATGTCCACCATGAAGGTCGAGATCCTGCGCTAAGCCCTGCAGTGTATGGCCACTGCAGCCTCCACAAAGTGGACACAGAAATCCCCAATGTCCCTGGCTGTCTGGAGCTATTGCTTAGCTACAGCCTGGCCCTGGTTCCAGACCTGTTTGACCGTAGTCTGGAGGTCCATCGACTGATGAGGTAACACCTGTGGACAGAGTGGAATAGGACCTTGTCCCAGTAGTTAGAGAAAATGTTTAAAATGCAAGGATATTTCCTTGTCCGTCTCTTCTCTGTCTGGTTGAGCAACCAAATTTTCCTGTGAGACTTCAGACTTGATCAATCAGACAGTCTCACAGTTCTTTGGCTCTCATTGTCTCTCAGTCTCCCTTGCTGTCTGTCTTTTTCCCCCTTGCATATCTGCTAATATAAAAATATGTGAAAATCACTGCATGGAAATGTAACTGATATTGAGATCCCTTGTGTTTAGAAAATATATACCGTTACTGTTCAAATGTATATAATTATATTTTGAGATGACTGCAAAAAGCTATTGGAAACTAGAGGTTACCAGAGTTCAATTTTTAAGCCTTTTGTAAAAGCTGTGTAAAAGGGGGGGCCTCAACTCAAGAAGCACACTGTGTTTTAGCAGCTCCTGCCTGATACAGGAACAGGATGCTTGCTAAGAATAGGGGTTGAAAGGACTTATAAAAGGAGCCAAGCTGTAATTGTTTAAAAAAAAGGGGAGAAGGGACACAGAAACTGCAGGAAAACTATTTTATTTTGCCTTTATAAATAGTTATACTGAACAAGTTTATTTTTTATGTTACTGCTAGTGTAAATAAATATTTTTGGTGAATTCTACAACTGCTCCTGGTTTTCCTATGCTTCCTAACCTGTGCCTCGATGACAGCACCTCAACCAGGGTGCCCAGCAGGGCATGGGAGAAGTGGGTCATAAGGAGGACCCAGCTCACCTGGCAAAGACAAATAGAGGAGGCAGTGTAGACCTTTTTAGCCACATGGTCCAACTTCTTGGACTCTATGTCGGGTTGCTTGTCAACGTTCCCAGTGTTGCCAAAGTGCCTGAACACAGAATCAGCCACCAGCCCCTCGGCCAAGGTGTGCTCTGTGAATCCTGACAGGGAAACCAGTAGGTACTGAATACTTGTGAGCCATCTGGGAAGAGGGTGCAGGGCAGGAAGCGGGGCACTGCCAAAGCTCCAAGACAAGGCCAAGGATGATCTCTGCCACCAGAAAGGCCTCCCGAGAAGTATCTCCCCAGTCCAGGATCTCGGTCAAAGGGTATCAAGTCTGTTTCTGGACAGGCTCCATTTTCATACAAAGGTTAGAGCATGCTAGTTTTGGATGTGTTTAGAGTTTTAGGAGTTGTAGTACTCCTTTCAGCATGCTCTCTTTGACCACCTGTGAAATTTCCTGAGTGGAAGCACTTTATTATAAGGAGCCAATTAGGCAATGCACTCTATATTTAAGAGTAGCCACTGCAGGCATTTCAGAGCTGAGAATCTAGTGTAGGGACCAAACCGCGGGTCCCACCTTGTTGGTTTGGTGGTTTGGCTTGCTCACATTGGAATTCCAATCTGATAACTAAGAGAACCCCTTTTTTCATGGAGTTTAAAGTAAGAAAAGCCAATTCAGGCAGTTAAATTGTTTAATTTCTAATATGTGCCATGTTGGGGGGGGGGGTTGTGCACTGGATTCTGTTTGTTTGTTCATTTTCATACTTGTGGACTCCGAGATCAGGTGGAGAAGGCCCAAAAAGGAGGTAGGGCCTTTGTCCATCAAGAGACGCCCAACTGATTCCACATCGACCAGATGGGAGTGCAAGGAGGAACCCTCTGACTCAGAGGAGTTCTTAAAGAGGGGTCGACTACCAGAGACTCTGCTGACCCTCTGTGGACAGTCAGGGGGTGACGGTGACCGACAGCCAATGGGGGAGCCCCTTGGCTGGCTGAGACTCCCTGGTCAGAGCACTGGATTTCAACTGTACAGGTGGCGGCTCCATAGGAATCGGTGGAGACGCCAGGAGCAGTCGAGCCAAGACAGTCTTGGTTGGCTCCTTAGGCGGAGAAGCGTTGGCCATTGAGGCGAAAGCCAAGTGATGGCTGGTGTAGGAGCCGGAGTCAGCTTCATACCAAAGAACATCTGTTGTTGTCACATAAGATCCTCATAGCTTTGACGCAACTTGCGCCAAAGCCTCTCCTCCTCAAGGAGGACAAGGATGAAGAGTAGTGGCAGTGCAGCTTCCCATATTGTCGAGAGCGGGAGTGCTGATGTCATTGGGAACTGCTTGACCCCAAGGAATAGGACCAAGACCTCAACAGCGACCGCTGGGAGGACCAGTGGCAGAGCTCGGAGGGAGCTGGTGAGTGCCAGAGCTCCTCCGGGGTCTTGGTCGGGGACCAGAGGCAGTGGGTCAGTGGACTTATCCAGCCCTCCAATGGTCTGGTTAGAACTGGAGTCCTGGAAAGAGAAGTGTCAGCCTCTTCAATCGACAACTGGTTGACCAGCTTGAGAAAAATCTCAGCCAGAAGATCAACCAGCGTCTCGGCCAACTGGCCCAACAGGGTTACCGTGGAGCAGGCAGCCTGGGCCAAAGATTCGACAAGTCGGATCAGGAGAAATGCGGAAATCAGAAGCCCTCAACTAAGAACGTTCCTGATCCCAGGATTGACGTTGAGACTGTGTTTTGGCCTCTTTTAGATTTAGACTTGTGCCCCAAGGATGGGTCCTCATCGCGTTGGCAAGGACTGGCACAGCTCCTTGAAGGATCCTGAGAAGGAGGCACCCAGCAAAAGCGGAATGAAGGCCGAAGCTAAGGAGGAAGGAGGTATGTGCTGCCTCCTCAAACTCCACAAGCTGGTCGACAGACACCACAGCCACAGAGACCATCCAGCAGGCATCCTTCAATTTGACCAGCGGGTCCCATAAGTCTGGTCAGCCAAGAACAAGGCAGATGTAGCGGTCCTCGAGAATGGATGGATGGAAGGAACGACATATGTCACAAGCCTGAGGATCGCGCTCATATTCTAAACAATAGTCGTACGCAGTGTGCAGATCTGTTTGGGACATCTTCTGTCTGCAAAGGCAATGGCGGAACCCCGGAGTGGACTTGTCATCGCTCATCATGGTCACGATCAAAGGACGCATCTAAAGACAAGTTTTTTTAAAGATCTGGGAGTAAATCCAAAGATTTAGAGCAAAAGGGATCACTCAGTGCTGAGGGTGGTAAGGAGAGAACCTGCATCTTCCAGCAGAAAGAAAGATTTGGTGTCATGGGGCCGAGCCAGGGGAGTTACCACTTGGGTGGGTGGGAAGAGCCAGCTTGAAGACATTCCAGATAGAATTAAAGGGAAAGGTAACTGCCAGAAAACGTGGATAGATTATATCCACATTACTAGAAAGACAAATGATCTCACCAGTCTGCCAGAATAGGTATCCCTACCTCTGGTATGTGTGTGTGTATACGTACATATGTAAGGGGAATGGGGTTAGTGGTAAGTGTGGTGAAGCACAGTTAAGGTGTAACCTGCCCAACATTTGCACGCCTCTATTAATTTGCACAGATGGCAGAATTCTGATGCTTATAGGGTACAGCATTCCAAATTACATAAATGATTGACTGAATGAATAAGTAAATCTAGAAATATACCTCCAGGGACCTGCTCCATAAAAATCTTGATGAAACCATTTTCGCTAATAGAGCCCAGATACTGGACAATGTTCTTGTGCTTCAGGTGCTTATGAAGTGCTATCTCTTCATGCAAGGGCTGAGAGTACCTAGAAATGATTCAAATAATAATATATCAAGCATACAACTTACAGCAAGTTTAATACACATATGACCAGAGTAACCGAACTATCAAAGAAGTTACTTATTATAAAACAACGGATGGAAAAGAAGCATTCTGATTAGCTGACAGCATTCTAAGAGGGTTAACATTTTGAAACCATTATATACCACAAAATAATTTGTATTTTAACAATCATAACAGTGAGTTTAAAATAAATTGATATTTTTTAGTTTTAAAACAACATCAAGGCCAACCAGGGGTTAGGTTATCATCCTATAATCCTACCTTAGGTGTATAAGACTCAGCTACTCCTCATGTCTCATGTCCTCCCTTGGGTTAGATTAACAGACTGCAACCAAACCCCAAGTTGTGCCTAATGTTTAAAAACTGATCTCTGCAAGCCATCATTGTAATGTGCAAAGTATTCTACTTCACTGGGAGGTACTTTATGAGAGAACTTTAAATACATTATTTATTTATTTATATTTATTTATTAAAATCTAGGATTACAAATGCGTTTGAGCCAAGGCTCTTTTACAAAGGTTCCACGTCAAAGAAATACAGAATTAGGAAAAAAAAAAAAAAAACATTTCAAAGGAAACAAGACATTTCACAGTGTAATAACAGACTGTAATAGTTACTAGGACCTTCAGTATGGACAAAAGAGGGAGAAACAGTAAAGCAGCCAGTGGCATTTGTCAGGCGAGATAAGCCAGTAAGCGCTATTTCATTAGAGGGGGTTAGAGAGGAGGAGTGAAGAGGGGAGAACATGTAGTACGTAGGGGGAAGGTATTGAAGGAGGAAGAGGAGATGGGGGGAAGGGGGAGGAGTGAATCGAGGGTACGTGATAGCAAGGTGTGGCAGGCAGGGCTGGTGTGTGGTGAGGGTGCCACGATCGGCTTAGTTAGTGATTCCATAATTTAGAAAAGGCAATCACAAGAGCTAGAGGTTGTGAGATGTTGCCGAAGGCTGGTTTTGAACACTCCAATAGTTTTGGCAGAGGAGATAGTGTGGCTGAGGTAATTTAGCCAAAGTGTGGTTTTGTAGGCGAAGGAGTGTTGGCCCAGGCTAGTGCGACAGTGGGGGACTTTCAGGAGCTGCCACTTAGATCTCCTGGAGCTCTGTTGACTGGTGCTTTTAGGCAGTAAGGCTAGGATGCCAGTGGGTGCCAGACCAAGATGTATTTTCTTCACTACAGTACAAGTGAGGTACTTGATGCAGTTTGAAAGTTGGAGCCAACCGGTCTGAGCATACAGGTCGCATGTGTGGGTAAGACGATGGGCACCAGTAATGAGTCGGCAGGCCTTATTTAAGGCAACTGATATTCGTCTGAGGGTTGTCATCATAGCAGAGCTGTAGATGATGAGACCATAGTCGATGACCAAGACCACAGAGCTCTGTATGGCTATCTTCAGTGCCTCAGAGGTAAGGTGTTGTCTGTGTTTGTAAAGTACACCAAGACGTATATTAGCAGTTCTGGCAACATTATCAACGTGGGCCACATATGTGAGGCATGGATCCAGTAAGATCCAGAGATACTTGAAGGACTGGACCTGATCAAGGGTGTTACCATTTACGGTGGAAATAATCAGCTGGTGCTGCTTGCGCGGGTTTTTGGAACTGTGAAAAAGCATTGATTTTGTTTTCTTGTGATTGAGCACTAGCTTGTGCTTTTGGAACCAGGACTCAATGGAGCTGAAGCCATGTTGGAGAGAGCGTTGCAGAGACGAGGGATCTTAGTGAGATGAAAAGACTACTGCATCATCAGCATACAGAATAATGGGCTCAGAACAGGATTGTGGTACTGAGCTCAAGAAGAGGCTGAAAAGGAGGGGGCCCAGGATGGAACCCTGTGGGACCCCAGAGCAGACAGGCAGGGTATCGGAGAGAGAGCAGAGGCAACTTTTACTGTTTGACTCTGGTGACCTAGGTAGCTGTTGAACCACAGTGCAGAGTCAGGGGACAGGCCAGCAGTTAGCAGTTGACCAATGAGGAGCCCATGGTAGACAGTATCAAAGGCCTTGGATAGGTCAATGAAAACAGCCCCAGTGAGCTGTCCGTTGTCAAGGGAGTTGTGACCTGTGCTGGTGAGCTCAAGGAGGGCAATGGTGGTGTTGTGACCTTTCCGGAAACTATGCTGTTTTGTAGTTAGGATGTTGTATTTCTCCAGATGATCAGTGAGTTGGTCTGCCACAATCCGCTCAAGGGCCTTAGAGAGTGGAGGAAGAATTGAGATAGGGCGATAGTTTGAGTGATTAGTCTTATCACCACTTTTGTGAACAAGGGTCGTGATTGCAGTCTTCCATCTATCCGGGAATTACATTACATTACAATGGGCGTTTCTCACCAAGATCATGTTACTCGTTTAAGTCTTTTCACAGGCTTTCTCTGAATCTTACTGTATGTTCCCATTTAAAATCCTTGTGATGGCTTATACTGCCTTACAAACAAGTTGTCCAGGTTCTAGTAAAGTCTGTCACAGCTGTAAACAGAGTCTAAAAGTACTCACACAAATACATGGAAACAACTGTAGCTTACCCATGTATCACGTTTAATGCAAATCACCAAGGTCATCCTGTAGGAAAAGTTATTCAAGCAGCACACAAAGGTAGTGAGAGACAACAATATTCTTCATGGTTCAATTACCTAATCCTTACGAGGTGTCCAAATGTCACGATAACAAAAGTGCTACAAGTAACTGACACCACTTGAAGCATGATTAACAGCATTGCAGAGTACAGAATGCTTCCACGGTCTCCACAGGCTAAAGGCAGCTACTAGGAGCTTGTGTGATGCCCACTGACATCACAGACATGCTGACATTTTGGAGTGATGTTATGCCTTCCTCATAGCTAGCCACATTGTAGATACTGTATCAATAAGTATTTACCTGGTTTGTGTCTCCAAGGAGGCCAGCAAGTTCTAGATCACCGTTTACAGCTTAGTCGTATCATAAAGGTCCATAAAGGGCTGCAAATTTATGGAATCATGCAAAGCCTTGCACAATTATACTATTCGGGTTGTTGACAATGTCTACACCAGTTGCCACTCCTGGTTTGATTGCTGCCTACTGTATTCTTCTGTTTAATGTACTGAAGACTTGCTGTAATGGTTCAGTTGTTACTTACTATATGCTCCATTCCTAGGTACCTCAGACTTACTGTACTGGTTCAGTTGTTACTTACTGTATCCTCCCTTCCTAGGTACCTCAGACTTACTGTAATGGTTCACTTGTTACTGTATCCTCCCTTCCTAGGTACCTCAGACTTACTGTAATGGTTCAGTTGTTACTGTATCATCCCTTCCTAGGTATCCAAGACTTATTGTAGTAACTTAGAGTGTGATGAGGACTTTGCAAATTAGCATGTCTGCTCAAAGGTATTCATCTGATTGCTTAAAATAAACAAAAAATTAAAAGATACGGACTCCACCTTAATTTTTAAACAACTGACTCACTGTGTGAGTGCAATAAATAAGTGCAAACACAGTGTTAAATCACATCTTAAAAACCTTGTCTAGAAATAAATATTACCCAGTGCATGTTTGTGTATTAAAAACCTTTTGGTACAGCTAACTATACAGACAAATTTCAATATTCTTAATTACACATTTTTTATCTCACTGTACTAGGCGTGAAGATTTGGCTGAAGTATTTACAGATACCACATACTCTCTTATCCTCCACAGCCAATATTGAGTAACAGAAGAATTACAAATGTTATCAAAAACATACAATAAATATGGAAAACTAGTTAATTTTCAAATACAGACATAGCCTCTAAAAACACAATAAACACATATTATAAAGTGAAAGTTAACTACATCTTTAAGTCCTCTGGGTTGCAATGTATCTAATTCATGGATTGGATGTTTCTTCTGAAGGTCACTACCACATCTTGTTGTTAACTCTACTTGTTTTATGCCCGCATGCCTAAGGAAGGCCACCGATTCATGACTTTTCTCCTTACAGTGTCTTCCCATGGCATAACTGAGATTCCCAACTCTGATCACTGTTGTACGTTCCCTTATTCGAGTGTTAAGACCCCCTTTTGTTCGTCCAATGTAGGCTAGTCCTTAGGGGCACGACAACATATAAATAACTCCTGTTGTATTACAATTATTGAAGTCTGTGATCTAATATGTTTTCCCTGTTTGGAGGTGGCCAAACATTTTAGTATTACTGGTATTACCGCTGTGTGCGACTGTCACACCTAAAATTGCCTTTTGATAGTTCTTGCATCCAGTCATGTGGTAAGTTATGTTTTTGTTCTGCAAACAGTGTCCCAACTAAAACATCTTTCAAAATCCTTGAGCTGGCCTATATTGCCTGACAAACGGGTTGCCCAGCTTATCTTGCTGCTGGTCTACTGTGTTGTGTCCCCTCTCCTCTACTACATTCTTGTGAGGATGGCTTAGTCGTAGTTCCCAAATCTAGCTGCTATTGGCTTGAACACAAATCATTTTCATTTACTGTTCCAGTTTTATGGAATTCAATTCTACACTGTGTGCCGGATTTTCAAATCCTGACAAAGGTGCAGTTCCCAATTTTAGGCTTGTGTCAAAATGCTGGCTTGCTATTTTCAAACACAGTGGCACATCTGCGATGGTCTACCTGCTTTACAGAACAAAATTATGCATACAGCATTATTTTGATGCATAGGTCATTTTCTGAGCGAAACTTGCCACACTTGACATAGAGGTGTTAGACCACATTTTATGTGGTCTACGTCTGTCACACATGTAGCACAATTACACAAAAATTCTGATGCAAGTCATCGTGTATCAGGAGGGCCTCAGAAAATCCAGCCAAAAGGGCAGAACTCACCCAGTGTACTAAGTTTTCACACAACACTGTAAATATTTATTCTTAAATGTTATTAAGACTTGTGTCTGTTTTTCATTTGTTACTTTTGTATTTCATAATACTCAGATTTAATTGTATTCTTTAACTGTAGTTCATTATTTTTATGACTGTAAAGCACTTTGATACCTTGGTGGTGCTGTTCTTCATATTATATTCATAACAGCTACAGTAATAATATTGTTCAATAAATTTAAACTTCCTGCTTACTACCTTTTCATTTTTTTAACAGCATAGTGCTATAAGGAAATAGAAAACCAGCCTGTAGTAAAATCAACACAGTTGTAAGTAGTTGTTTAATTACTGAATTAAATAATTTAATTTTGGGCTAAATTAGCTCATCGGCCAGGCAACTCCTTGGTATGAGTTGCCTGCACATAACGTGGCAGTTGTTCTTTGAGGAATACATTCTAACTAACTGGCGGTTAAGGTGGTTGCACTGCAGTGGGACAGCCAATGTGGGACACAATCTGGGGGCTGTTGGGAAACTGCATACATCACAAAAGTGATTTGTTGGAGCTGTTCGGGTAGAAAAACTGGAATGACCATCACGACATTGGCATCTGCCATCTTTTACTTCTCCACTGTTAATGGTGCGGAGTAACTTGCATATGGCAACTGGGTGCTCCAGAAATACCAAATGATGGCCCTCTTAGTTTAATATATTATATAGGGGCACAGTAGCACTCCCACAGTTGGGGTGGAGTAGACTGTTTAATAGTAAACCACAATTTTTGCACCTTAACAACTTTTGACAGAATTCAAATGAAATAGCCCAAAATTTGGCATGCCTTAGTCTGGATTGCAGTCTCAAGATCTGAAAAGTTTTATAATGTCATCTTATTTGGTTTTTGAGATACAGAACACCAAAAAAAAATGCTAAAAAAAGGTTTTTGGTTTTCCTATACTTAACTTTTGTTTTGCCCCTGTCACGCACAGCCTAGGCGGTGCAGCAAGTTTTCACAAAACTTTCAGGGTAGAATCAGCTTGTACTGAGGTGGTGCCTTTCAAAGGTTTCATGAAAAAATATTATACGGTTACAGAGTTATAAGGATTTAAAGTTAATTTTTTGTAAAACTCTCCAACTCGACTGGTAAAACACCACCAATTGCAAGTGGTTATTCTCACAATTTACTTGTGGTAAAAAACGATTTGTCATGAGGAAAAAAAAATAAAGATTGTGGCGGCCACCATCTTGTCTTTTTAACTAAAAAACATAAAAATGAGGTAGTTACAAAGCTAGATTTTGTTATTTGTTCTTTGAAAACTGCCCTGGAAATAATGTTTCTGGGCACCCAAAAATACCGGGTGCCCAGCTTAGCGATAGGAGACATTCACCCCTGTTCTCAGTATGAGAATGGCAGGACTTTCTTGAATTGTGAAGTCGCAGCTGGAGTCTTGCTGCTGGTTTCAGCTGGAGCAGTGAGCTGGTGATCCCCTGATCCCTCCCCTCTTCTCTATCCCTCTCTCAAAATCTATCTATCCACCAATCTATCTACCTAGACTGTCTATTTATCCCTCTAAAGCAGGAGGCAGTATAGCACAATGGTTTAAGGCTCTGATCTGCAAACCTGGAGACCTGGGTTTGAATCCCACAACCCCCATTTGCATGTTGTGTGACCCTGAGCAAGTCACTTAACTTCCTTGTGTTCCCAGGTTGCACCTGTAAACAAGCTTCCAGCTTAATGTGTCTCTCCTGGTAAAACAAACAAACAAACAAAAAACAAATAAGGTGGATCAGGGTGTCCATCCCCAGCACCGCTATTTTCTACCCCTCCCCTCCAGGTTGCCCGGCCCCTTCCCAACACTGACACTGCCTAGTCAAACATTTCCCTGGATATGTCAGGGCATATCTCTTTTACATCGCTTTGCCCCTCTAGAATGCTGAAAGTCAGTTGTTTAGCTCATGAGAAGTCAGCTTTCAGCTTTCTGCATTTTTGGTTTTCATTATTTTGACATGATTGTGTTTTTTTTTTGTTATATTGTTCCCTATTGCTGTCTAAACTATATAAAAAATGGAAGTCAGTGTGTTCTAGTAGTTAAAGCTCTCAGCTGTGAAATGTGAAATCACATATTCGAATCCCACCACTGGGACAGACTTGGAGCATTACTATGAGTAAGTCACTTGACTGTGTTTCACTGCCTCTCAGCAGTATGAGCAGGACCTTATTAAAAACCAAATGCCTCATCTCCAGTTAGGCTAGCATGGGGAAACAAATGGACAAACAAAGCTAGCAGGTTGCTAAAAGGAAACATGCGGTGTGTGTACATCAGTTCATTGCGGTGTAGTATTTCAAGTGAACCCATAAGTGATAATCCAATGGTGAGCCAAAACAATTGCCGTTATTTTCCTGTGAAGTAAATGTATTTATTTATTGAATTTTGTTGACCCGGTAGGCCCACTGAGACAAGAAGTCCCTTTTTCAGGGGAGACTGGGGGAGGATACAGATGGTAACCAACTGAAATTGAACCAGATTAAGCTGTTGGTGGTATTTTTAGTGAATGGAGGAAATTTGGCAAGGACACTGGGGAAATTCCCCTACTCTTGTCAAAAAGTGCCATGGGATCTTTAACGTCCAACTGAACAACCACCAGAACAGGCAGACAGGATCTCGGTTTAATGTTTCATCCGAAAGACGGCACCTCGAGAGTGCAGCATCCCCCTCATGCTGCGCTGCAGTGTCAGTATTGAGATATTAACCCAAGTGCCTGGTGCGGGGAAAGAACCCACAGCCTTCTGATTTCCCGGCCTCAGAGGCGAGTGTGCAACCTGCTGAGCCACTGACACTGTTTGATAAATGTGACCCAGTATTCCTAGTCAGTGTTGCTACCAAGGCCCCACCCAGTATGATCCAAGTGGTGGGATGGGATCCCACCTATGAAGACAAAATACCCAATAAAAGAATAACCAGCCTGTTTACTGTACAAACAGGGCCCTTGGGAGAATGGGGTAGCAGGGGATAATTCCTGGGTCCCAGCGCCAAGAGGGGCCCAGGCCTCCCAGCATACTGTATGCAGGGAAGGGACTGTGAGCTGGTAGGGGCCCCAGAGTCTGAACTTTCTCCAGGGCCCGGAATTCCTCTCAAGGGGCCTGTGTGCAAAGCTAATCTACCGTGAAAGTCTCTAGAACAGATTAACCTGTTACGTCTCAGGAGTAAAATAAAAAATCCACATAATGGCAGAAATATCTAGATATAAAAGTGGATTGTTTTATAATTGGGAATGCTTCGAGAGTGCTGTCTTAGCTAACAAACGACAACAAACTGCTGCTGAGTCTCCATACCATCCAAGAGTGCTGTCTTAACTTATGAACAGCAATAACAAATCACACACTGTACTGGTTAACTTATTTAAAGGTTAAGAAATGCAAGCTTTAAGAAAACTCCAGAGAGTCCTTCCTTTGAGACGTTGGAAGTCTGGAACGGTTTTGTATCTTAACTGCTCATTAGCATAATAAATGCACAACTATAAACATTGGGCTGGATATTCAAAAGGGTTGCGCCATGCGCAATAGGGTTGCGCCTGCGCAAGTCCGAAATTGTGCCATTCTGCGATATTCAGCAGGAAGCAGTTGTGCCCCCCCAAGTCATGCTGAGCAACAGCGCAATGCTAATGAAGGCATGCTCAACCGGAGGGGGAGGAACCATGCATAAAATGCACAGCCCGCTATTCAGCGGGCCATGCAGAGATTGTGTAAGCGCAACTTACCTGCGCCTGCACAACTTTGAGCAAAAAGGAAGAGTAAGTGAGGGCCACCCACAGGTGAGCTGCCGCGTGCAGGGCGCAACACAGCAGCTGCCACCTGTGGTGGCCCTCCCTGGTGCCCCCCAGCCCGATCACGGGCATAATAATATAACCCCGTAGCCCGATCGCAGGCAGAACACACTCCCCACCCCCACTAGCCCGATCGCGGGCAGATCTCCTCTACCCCCGACTAGCCCGATCGCGGGCAGAACATAATGGAACCCCCGACTGGCGATCGCGGGCAGAGCGAGTTCAACCCCAAAGACCAACTATCCCTGGTGATCCAGTGGACATGAGAAGCCCGATCGCGGGCATAGGTCAACCAACCCCCAAAGTCAATTTCCCTGGTGATCTAGTGGCCCCCCACCCCACCCACCCGCGAGCCCTACCACCCGCCCCGTCAGCGGCGGGCGGCAGCACCACCGCCTGCCACCTGCTGCCCGCCGACAGCTCGGAGGCTGCTGCCCGTGGTTCAGAGCAAGAGCCAATGGGCGTGCAGCCATACCGACCAAGAGCAGTCCAGATATGTGAATGGATTCATTCACATATCTCGACTACTGCTGTACAATATAGGCTGCATGCCCATTGGCTCTTGCTCTGAACCAATGGGCGTGCAGCCCTACGAGCTGTCAGTCGGGCGGGCGGGGGCTGCAGGTGGGTGGCTGCTGCCGCCCGCCAGCTGGCGGGAGCGGGTGGTGAGGCTCCATGGGTGGGTGGTGGGGGCCACTAGATCACCAGGAAATTGGACTTTGGGGGAGTTGGGTTTGACCTTATGCCCATGATGGGCTTCATGGTCCACTGGACCACCAGGGATATTGGTCTTTGGGGGTTGAACTCCATTCTGCCTGCGAATGGGCCAGTCGGGGGTTCCATTATGTTCTGTCCACGATCGGGCCAGTCGGGGGTGCATTTACGTTCTGCCCAAGATCGGGCCAGTCGGGGGTTCAGTTATGTTCTGTCCCGATCGGGCCAGTCGGAGGTGCATTTACGTTCTGCCCACGATCGGGGCCAGTCGGAGAGTGAGATCTGCCACGATCGGGCTGGTGAGTCGTTCTGCCTTGATCGCGGGCTACTGGGGAGTGAGGGTGAGTTCTGCCCACAATTGGGCTAGTGGAGGAGATTTACTTCATGCCCGCGATTGGGCTGCAGGGGGGCGTCGGTCCCCGATGGCTGTTGCCTGGCAGGGCACCAGGTGCAAGTCATCGGGGATCAGCGCACCTGCATGCTAATGGCATGCAAATGGGGCCGTAATTAGATGCAAATGGCCCCCCCGTGCGCCTTGCATAAATTATGGCTCCATTTGCATGTCACCTTTTGAATATCGGAAATTTGCACATGGCGCAATGGAACTTGCGCCAACGCATCTGAATGCTCCACTCTGACCACTTGCGGTGGCGCAAGTTCCACTGCGCCATGTACAGTGGCTGTGGCCAGGGGATATTCAAAGAAGTTGCTCAATAGCGCAACTCCATTGAATATCGCCCTGGCCACACCCCTGCGCAACTTATTTGAGCGGCGCATGGGCTTGCGCCACAGAATGGTGCAGTTTGAATATCCAGCCCATTGTGTTTGGTTTGTGTTACATTGGCTGTCTGAACTGTATAAAAAAATTGAAGTCAGTGTATTCTAGTGGCTAGAGCTCTCAGCTGTAAAATGCGAACTCACGTATTCGAATCCCACCACGGGGACAGACTTGGAGCATTACCATGAGCAAGTCGCTCGACTGTGTTTCACTGCCCCTCAGCTGTACGAGCAGGACCTTATTAAAAACCAAATGCCTCATCTCTGGTTAGGTATTTCTGGTCAATGCTGCTACCGGCCTCCCCTATATGATCCAAGTGGTGGGACAGGACCTCTAAAGACAATATACCCAATAAAAGAGTAACCAGCCTGTTTACTGTGCAAAGCTAACCAACCATGAAATCCTCTAGAACAGATTAACCTGTAACATGTTGGTAGTAAAACAAAAAATCCTCATAATGGCAAAACTAATACCTAGATATAAAAGTGGTATTGTCTGTAAAATTGGGAGTGCTTCGAGAGTGCTGCCTTAGCTAATAAACAACAACAACAACAAAGAAAACACTGTACCGGTTATTATAGGTTAAGAATTGCAAGTTTTAGAAACCTCCTAAGTCTTTTCTTAGAGACTTTAGTTACCCTTTGTGCCTCATAGTTGTCAAATATCTTCGTCAGCATCATTGTACACACCACCACCACCACACACACCCACACACCCCCCTCACACAATTCATGCAAACCACATACACATTGAGTGCTTGTGGCAGTCAGTCCATCTGTTAAAAGTAATTTGCCAGTTCTCAATCACTCTGTCTGGCGTGCCTATGGTGTGTTGGTACCTGCTGTACCCTTTGCTAAATTGATTAATATACATACTTTATGCATATTTAATCCAAGGCTGCTGTATACACATCAGTGACTCTGTCTACATAGATCTTCTATCAGTCACTGTCAGATTAGCATACTGTGACTGCATTTATTCCAAGTGTAGGAAACTGCATCGAAATAAACCGGTGGGGGGGGGGTTTAAACAGTATTTACAATTACACAGAATTTTATGAGCCACAGGTCTTACTATTATACTAAATTTGCAGTTTCATGTATATACAAAAACTGAAAAGGGAAGAGGTGAGTATAGTAAACTCTGAAAGGAAAAATGCACCAATAGCAGACTTTATGCAGAATAACATAAGGAAGCCTTCTGGCGAAGCACAGGGGTAAGTGATGGCTGACGCAATGAACTGGGGTAGGTTTTAGAAACTGTACTTTTTCTGGTAGCTACAATTTTGATACTCTCTGATGCACTCTGTTTTTTGAAGTGGCACTTGATTGTAAACAGAAATTTAAATAAGATTCTGTATAGCGTGCTTAAATTTAGGTGCTTGAAGAGTATTTGTGGATTTTTTGCTACTTAACCTACCCCTGCCTGCTCACCTTCTCATAAACGAAATCGTTTATGCAGACTAATGCAATGTCCCTAACTAATGATAGCCTCACTGCACCAGCATTTAAAAGACAGTCAGTCGGGGCACCATGTCTCGTTTCTACTGGTGGCTGCTGTCTGTGTTCAGTTCTGTTAGTAGGTCGGTATTCAGTGACTGTCCAATTATTAGTGAATCCATCGTGTCTGCAGTGGATTGGTAACTGCAGTGCCCTTTGTCTTGCACTTGATGTCAATACTTTAATGAGAGCTGTAGTACTGCAAATACTGTTAACATGTTTAACCCCCCACCAATCCACCTTAATAACCCACAGCAAAACCACATGGCGGAGTTCTCAACGGAAAGGATTCAGGACATTTTATTTGTGTTAATAAATAAATAAATAACACAAAGCCTTTGCTTAATGCAACACACCCCTTACCAGAGCCTCCATATATCACAGTAGCAGTACTCATGTCTGGTTTTCAGCTACCTGTCTATGTGGTCTGGGCTTCCTGCTCTGTTTATGCAAAGTTACAAGTGCTACCCAGTGGGTTTTATATAGGGGCTGTGCCATCCATCACCCTGAGTTGCAGCATCAGACCACTGTTTGCGGACATGCTGGGAAGGAGACTCATTATCCCAGGAATGCCCAAATTATCGATTGTGCATCTGTCAGTTGAGTTGAGGCGGTGCATTAATGAATACTAGTATTTTTAATATAACTATTTTATAGGTCTTGTCTTGAATCATTTACATTGAGAACTACTCCATGCAGTTTTGATAAGGGTAACTCACTGCACACATAACCCATATCCTTCATACTGGGAAGACAATGGGGAAGCTGCTGGCTCTATGATTTCACTCCTTAGTGCCAGCACATCATTTCAGAAATGGAGAAGTGTGTTATGTAATACGCCAACACCAATATGCTGTTGGAAGGCGCAGGGGACACTTGCTGATTAAAATATTGACCTGTCAGGAGGTGTGTGAGGTTAGAACCTGTCCTCCCTCCATCCTGTCATGATGTGTGGCAGATGCCAGGCATATTATTATGCATATGGCATACTGTGTGGCTACTGCTGTCCTCTCTATGCAAGATTCCAATGTCTAGCGGATCGCCAGCAAGGGTTAGTGTGAATCAATGACTTTATTTATATATACAAAAATACCATAAGTCACGGCCCAAGTCATTCACATTGAGAGCTGCTCCATATAGTTCTGATATGGGTTACTTAATGCACACATAATCCATATGCTCCTTACTCAACAGCACTGGGTGTCAAGTGCGGTAGAATCAACATGTTGATAAGGCACTGCATGTGCTAAAGAAAGGCATATTTTACAACTCAAAATATGAGAAAAGGTAAAAGAAAACCATGACTTAAACAAACCCCCCCTTTTAAGTTTGTTCCAATACCAGAACGCCACCTCCGCAAATCAAACAGGTTATGAGCTGTTCGGTGATGTTTTTAATTTTTGGTTTTCTTTTTTGGGGGCACCATACATCAGTTATGCATCTGCATAAATATGTATCAATGTGCTCTGATACCAAAACACCACCACCAAAAATTACCAAAACACCACCACCACAAATTAACAGGTTATTATAGGCTGTTCAGTTATGTGTTTTGGGGCTCTTCCCATCAGTAATGCAGCTGTACAAACTAGCCTTTTTCAAGCAGTATTTGAAGATCTGAGGTCTTCTCCCAATGACGGCACACTATTTTTTTTAAATAAAATGACTATTGAAGTACTCTGACACAGCTTGCAACCTCACAATCTTTTAAATTTAAACCCGGCTTTAATATTTGTCAGTCAGCAGTTTAACTCATTGTGAGAAGTTGCTGTGCTTTCATACACATGGTTTAAATTGTGATTTTTATTCACCGTTCCCTTGGGTTTAGCAGTGCTCCTGTTTTTGTATATGTACCTCATGGGCTTATTGATCTAATACTTGATTGATTTTGACCACTTGCAGGTTCTCTCATTAAAGTAAATGTGTGATGTAAAGGTTTTGGCTTCATAACCCAGTACCGTGGGGCAGCAATAGCCCCACTCTGCTAAAATGATAAATTTTATTGCACGCTATACGGTTCAGGAAGGGATCGTAATTGTGGCCAAACTGCTAACCAGCTGATCCCTTCCCACTTCCTGGACCACTTGTTCCACCCCTGCACTCCCCCATTTTGTGATGCTGCACCAGGGAGAGCCTGGGATGCACCATATACAAGTCTCTGGGGTTCATTTTCAAAATGTTTTTATAGCACTTTAATGTACCTTTTGATAAAAATGAAAGCTACCGCTTGACTAACGGGACCCTGTTAGTTGAGCAGTGGCTTTCATTTTTCAAAAAAAATACGATAAAATGCTATTAAGCCTGAAAATGGGCCTTAGTTTTTTGGTGCATCCTGTGACAAACGCCAGCCGTGGGGCGAAACAGGCAATCCAGGAAGTGGGAACGGACAGTTGGCTGGCAGTTCAGCCAGAATTAAAGGGACACTGTCAACCTGTTTTTCATTATATTGTTTCTAGCTGAAACCCCACATTTTATGATTGTTTACCCTCTTTAAACTTCAGTGATGTTGCTGTTTGTTTTGTCTGTCTCCTTGCTTAGTAGAACTGAAATGCATGGCAATGTATATATAAACAACCTTGTTTTTGTTTACAATTCTGGTTCTGTTCTTACTGTGTACTTCCTGAGCATTAGAAACACACTCAAACAGTGCAGTCACTCATAAGGCAGTAGCCTCCTAAACTCCCACTGCAACATGAGGAGCTAGCCTGTTTTGTGGGTGTTCCCAAGTCCAGGAAAGATGCATTTGGAGCTGATTAAGGAATGTAAACAAACTTGTTTTGGTGTGATAACACCAATATGTTGGGCAGACTGTTTTTTACTTTTTTAAAGAAAATAAGACTAAGAATCAAACTACCAGCTACATCAGCAATCTTTACAGAATGCTAGCAATTATAAAATATGTTTTTTAAACTAGGGACACTTTGAGACCTAAGGGGGTTGACAGTGTCCCTTTAAGATCCCTTCCCAAACTGTATAGAGTGCAATAAATAAAAATTATAAAATTATAATTTTAGTACAGAGTATTCTCCTTGCGCCCCAAGTGCAGACTAAGAAACCCAAAAGCTTTTAAATACATTACACATTTACTTTAAAATTCTTTTACTTATGGAGATCTCCAGTAGTTTTTCCTTTCTGTATTTCCCAAAATTGTCCATAGTATTTTTAATCATAACAAAATATAACTGACTGTTGAACAGACTGTGTGCTTCCCCTTTTCAATCTCAATAGTGCACGCTGTAAATGCTTTAATGCATGCTGATTTAATTTTCGTAACTACCTTGCCCTTTTTGAATTTGAGCTTCCTCGATACTAGCCCCCTTTTTTCATATATCCGAGTACAAAAACTTTTTTTGCATTTATGATCAGCTATGATATTCAGCCTTTTGGGATACTTTGGAGATGATATTACTTCCCATTATCCGAAGCTATAATTAAATCTCTTCTATTTTCAGCCTTATCATGAAGCAGGAAATCCTCCCAATCTCCTTCAGGCAAGTTGTAAATCCACTGTTGCACAATGAAAGCAATTTTTGAAACTAACTTGTCAACTCTGAATTTGAGCTCCTTTAAGATTATCCCATTGTTATGTGCACTGTATTTGCAAACTCTCTTAGTTTAAACCCCTTTTTATGAATTTACAATATGCTATAATATCAGACCATCTGGGCTATTCAGGTTACGATATCTCTTTCATCTGAACTAACCAAAAGTTACAACAATTTCCTCTAGCCAAACCCTATTAGGAATTAAGACATTGCTCATAGCTTCAGGGTTTATCTGAAATTATGATAAGCCATGATTTTCTGTATTTGTAGCCCAGTTAGGGTCACTTGGATTAAGATTTCCTCTTTTTCATTAGGAGCCACGCAATCAGTTTTGACAGTTTTTTTCTATTTTAAGCCCCTCTGGCACGTGCCAATGCTCATAACTCCAATGTCTATTTGGTAACATAATACAGTTAAGATATCTCCCTATTATATGTAAATCTCTGTGTGAACTCTAATTGACATGCAATCAATAGCTGTAGTGACTGCAAGGCATGGATTTTCAATTTGAACATACAGGTTACTACAATTGCATCGGGTTTGATTTGTCACATGGACTTCCTCCTTATTAAAAACTTCCCAACTGGGGTATTTTAATCAAGATCATTATCATTCTGTGGTACAATACTCTTGACGTGATCCAAATGGTTCTGATTAAATATTTATGTAAAGTTAAGTGAGTACTGTCTTTCATCATCTGATTATTTACTAGTTTGTTTTTTTTTCCCTCATGGAAAGAATTTATTATGGTGGTAACTGCAATGAACTCCACAGGAACATGCAATTATACTCTCTCTCTCTCTACAGGGATTCATTTCAGAGCTATAGGGGCCGAAACTGAGAGGTCTCTCCAGTAATCCCATCACTGACAGGAAGCAACAGTCTTTTGTTCTGACTTTTGCACAGTGGCAGTATCCTTCACCTGTGTGTTCTGTTTGACCATTTATTTATCCAGGAAAACCTAGCTAAGATGAGATTTCTCATTGTCATGGTATCCTGCCTGTATACATTTCCTGCCAGGTAGACTGAATCACTAGGAGGTTATATGACTCACGCAGGCTCACATAGTCTATCAGTGGGTCACCGACGTGACACACACATGGGTGTCATGAGTCTTCTGGCGCCTAGGTTTGTGCTCTAGCCACTTAACTATACTTCCTTGGAGTTGTCTGCTTCAGTCCGTGCATGCTGAGCATGAAAACACTGAAGGTTTTCACAGTTCATGTCAGAAGCTCATGAAAGCCTAAATAATGTTTACAATCACGGGAACAAAAGTGGCAGTATTAAATAATTTATGATTCCAAATACGTGCATTTGAAAATGTGCACCAGAACCAAAAGCACCAAAATTTGTTACTGTGTGCTATTTATGTATCAGATGGACAACTGATTTACTAGTATACCTGTGCAAGTAGTGTATAGTGTCACCCATATTGCAAATTAGGAAGCAAGGCTGTGATATGAAATGGTCGGGTGATAATTATTGCTCCTAAAATCTTTTCTTGAAGTTCAATCCTTAAACAACTGCCCACAGCAGCAGAATGGAACAAATAATCACCAAGAATATCGGAAAAGAAACAAATTATTTTGGAAAAATCAATTGCCATTATGAGTTACTGTATACTGTCTTTTTGACGAATGTTCATTCACAAGGGGTGGCATCAAGAAAATAGTACTCTATTTAGTAGACATGGCTCTCTATTGTTCAGTAATGGTTCTTTTTGTTAAACAACAAACCAACCAAACAAAGCAATTAATATTTGTGTCTAGATGAAAACCCTGCAATGTATTCACTGACTCTGAAAAGCTGCGCATTAAATCTGAATAACTAATACTAATGCGTCCGCCCCACACACACACCTATATGATTACTGTAAAATTAGACTTGCTGTAGACATGTTCTACAGCAAGGACAACTCCTATTTTAAAGGATTTCAGGTGTGGTTAAGGATGCCACATTCACCCGTAACTTCACTAATTTTCAGTATTTTGACAACAAACATTCAACATAACCATCTCATAAACATGACAAGTGTCATTTTTCAAATCCTGGCCAAGATGCGTTTTTGCACTTGTGGTGGAAATAACACGTTAGCCTGTATTCTATAAATGCCACAGGCCAGGGGTTCTCAAATGGTGAGGCCAGCCTCCCTGGGGAGGCTCCAGCCTATTCCAGGGGAGGCTCAAGCAGGTCTGAAAAAGTACTGTATCTAAATTTTGAGTTTTATATATTTTGTATGAAGAGATGAAGCAAACTGAAGGAGGATAATAGTAGGTGAATTTTTTGTGTTTATTTACTAATAGGTGACAAGAGAAGGTGAATGAGCCAAGGCACATTTCAGGTGTACCCAGAGAAGGGTAGGGAGTGATTGCATTTCAAAAGATAACTGCAAAACAATCAAGAAATACACAATGAACAATAGTGCAAACAAATATGAACAATAAATAATGAGTGGTGGTAACTGATCAATTTGTACACTTATGGTAGAACAGCCCAAATACAAGGGCCAAGCATAGAAGTGCTAAGAGCAATAGCAGGAAGGAGCAAAGTAATCCCAGAGAAGTTGCTTAGGGGCAGAAAAGGAGGGGGAGAGGCAGAATATGTAGGAAGGTTATTTTATACAGAGAGAAAGCAGTCTGACCAATGAAGGTACTGCAACAAGGGGTAACAATGGTTCAAGAATGAAAATAGCGGACCAAGTAGGCTGGCCTGTGGAGGGGGGCGGGGCTTACAATAAGCTGAATAATAGTATTTGTTTATTTTATTTATTTGTTATTCAGATAACACCTTTTGAGCACAGGAGCTCTTTTTCAAAGGTCCCACGTCAGTACAAGACAAACAGCTGAATGTGAGCCAAGTACTCAAAGGGGTTTAAATTTATTCATGGTGTACTGCACAAAGTACAGTATGTTATTTTTCTTTGGGAAGGCTCAAAATCTTTTCCATGGATTTGGGGAGGCTCACTGTGACAAAGTCTAAGAACTACTGCCACAGGCCATGCTTATAAGTGGGAGTCATAACTACCTTGAAAGTTTGGGGTCAACATTAACCAAAGAAAACAAATTACCCACTGTAGTAATGTTGTTTCTTCCAAGGGATCCCTCTCTGCGCTTAACCACTGCAAATCAGGCTCCTGGTTTGAACTGCCCCAGAGAGTAGACTTTTATACTAATTATGAAATTTCAGAATGAAATTCAAATCTCCACTGTGTGGTCACACTCCACTCCGCTCTCTATCGACAGAAACAACATTACTAAAGTGAGTCATTTTTTCCTTCAAACCCAGGAATTCCATGTTGCCAGATAGGCCTGTATCCTTTATTTAGATTCCTATTGTATGTGCTGTAATAGACTTTGGAGTAAAACACTGTCTCTTTAAAAGGCGTTTAGGAGTAAAGGCAAAATAGCCAGAATTTCTATAATGGCTAGTGTGGGTCTGGTACCTCTCCAGATAAGAGAGACAGTTTTAGGACCCAGGAAGACAAATGATCATACAAAACTGAGCATAAATGTTCCAATGACAAGAAAGTGGGCACGGAATGGCCTAGGTGTCATGGGTCAAGCCAAATGCATGGATCAGATGTTACTGGGGTTGACATGGAACCACAGTGACACCTGCAGGAAAGGTAAACTGCTACACCCCATCACACTGTGAGTGGGGCTTGGAAAATGACCAGACTATACCTATCAGACATACATTTTAAACACCAGTGCAGTTAAGAAGTTTTAGCTTAGACTCAACAGCTGGAAGACTTGGAGGGTCTTACAGCCGAGATTTTAAGCTGTTACAATATATACTTTGGGTTGAAGTATATGCGGTTTTGGTTCTACTTTTAGAACAAGACATGTGGTTTTGTGGAAACTCATTTTTCACATACTGAACCGAAAATTCAGATTTTATACCAGAATTCTGGAAACCAAGACTGTTTACCAATGAAGAGCCTGAAGACTTTTTAAAAGGACATTCAGAGAACTGACTTGGATCACAACTTGCTACGAATTCTGCTGCTTAATGAACTTTTCATCTACAGGGAGAGAATTTTCATCTCTACAAGGACATTTAATCTTTTAACATCAGAATAAGGTATAGTTTAGAACAGCAGTATCTAGTGTTTTCTGTAATCCATCCAGTTTTATTTTTGGTATTGTCTGTAGTTCAAAGCTCTTCCAAACTGTAGAATTTACCATATTGCTTTTATTTAAGTAAACCTTGATGATTTTCTTATCAACTCTGCCTGGGGTCTGATTGTGTGATCTGATATTTTAACAGAAGGGTTTTGCAAAGACCGTGTGCCTTGATAACAAAGATAGTGACCGCTTGGCTATCCTACACAACTATTTAGGCAAGAGGTAGCCAGTGGCAGTGGTGGGATTCAAACACTGAATGTAGTGCAAAGTCAAGGGAATTTGAAACTGCAGTTTCCACCCTCCCACTGGGAAAAGGAAGGCTGGTGATTCTTCCTGAACCATACAACTGCTCATGAGTTCTGTAAAAAGACGGATCCTCTCTGCAAATAGGAGGTCCTGCCTGCCCCCCCCCCCAAGGTTAGGCTTGTGACAGATTTGGGGCCAGCTATTGGGATTTTGAATGGTCTTACAAAACCATCACACAGTCAATGGCAGAATTTGGAAAGGGGACAAAGAAGTTTGTTTGCAGGCAACAGACCCTACCCTATTTTCATTTTTTTTAAGCAGAGTACTGTAGTATAGAAGAATGCCTTCCCAGTACAACGCTATGAACCTGGAATAACTGAGGACAATCTGAGGGGAGAAGGGCATTCCTACTGAAAACAAAAATAAAAAGCAACTCACAGAGGCCCTTGTGACAGCTGAGATGGAGGAAGTGCCAACCCACTTAGAGCCACAAGTGGTGACTCCAGAGCCCAGAGGAGAAGGAGCCATCTACAGATAAGGAGCTGGAATTGAGGAGGCTTCAGATACAGGAGAAACTGCTTGAAAATGAGCAAAAAAAGGTCTGAGATGGAATTAGAGGAACAACGGTGACAGAGAGAGGCTGAAGAGCAACAGCGCCAAAGAGAGGCTGACAAAAAACAGCTGCAAGGAGATGAACGGCAGCTTCAGGAGGAGGCTGAAGAAAGGCAGTGACAGAGAGGTTGAGCTGAAAAAGCTGACGCTCCAACAGACAGTAACCCCAACAACCCCTGAGCAGGATCTGAAACTCCAGACCTGGGGTACAAGTTAAATTCAAAATTAATGGCTGAGTTTAAAGAGGGGGAGGATATGGACATGTTTTTAAATTCATTCGGAAAAGGTCTGTATCCAGGCCAATCTACCCAAACAGACCTGGAGCTTTCACCTGTCTCCACTACTTTTTGGCAAGGGGAGGGAAGCACTGGGGAGATGGACAATGTTGACAGTAAAGATTCTGATATGTTAAAAACTGCTTTATTACAAAAATATGATCTAAATCCTGATGCATACAGAACAAAGTTCCGGAAACTCCAAAATGGGCCCGAAATGATCTTTGAGGAAATAGCTACAAAACAGCACCAATATTTAAAATGTTGGTGGAAGGGGGTGAAAGCAGATTCTGCTGAAGCTATTGAAGGGGTAGTATTGCTTGAACAGTTTTATTGGATTTGCTCACCTGACTTGAAGCTTTGGCTAGAGGACCGAAATCCTAAGACTGCCAAAGAGGCTGCAGAGTTGGCGGATCACTATGCTCGAAGCAGGGCTGCTCTCAAAGGGAATGCAGTGGCAAAAGGGAAAAGTGGGCATTTGGGGCACCCAAAAACCATGGCGCCTCTGCAAAAAGAAAGGAATTCCCAGGTTCCCAAAAGGGAGGTTGAGGACAAGAAAAATGATGAACGCTTGTATTGTCCCCAGCCAGGCCATCTGTCTAGGCAGTGTCCTAAGAAAGCCCAGGAGGTAGAAGGACCTGTGCAAATGGAGACAACTGCCCACTGCACAGCTGAGGCTCTTTCTGACAATATGAGGGGGCACATTCACCCAGTCATGGTGAATGGGATACAAACTAGAGGGCTAAGCGATACAGGAGAATCTCTTACCCTGGTGAAAGGGGATTAGGAGGAGGCTGAACAAATACTGCCAAATCAGTTTGTCTCTGTGAGGGAGTACACAGGGGAAAGAAAAACGTACCCATCAGCCAGTGTTACCCTGGATTGGGTAGATGCAGGTGAAGGGGTAAGGAAGGTGGCTGTAGCTGAAAAACTCATTATGGATGTTATTTGAGGAATGATGTTCCACAGGGCAGTGGTTTGTGCTGTGACCAGGAGCTAAAAGAATAGAGGCTCCTGTGATCCTCTGGACCTCACAGACATTCAGACAGGGGAGGTTGGGAGACAGCCAGCCAATCTGTAGCCCTTGTAAAAGAGGGTGATAACAAGGGAATGGAACTTCCCTTAGTGGCAATTAACCCAACTGCTACTGAAGGTTGCTCTCAGGAGGGAGGGGTGACACATAGCCCGTGGGAGGGGGAAGGTTGTGATACTGTGTCCCCTACTGCCACAGCTATGGACCTCAGCATGGAAACTGATGGGGACATGCCCCATGCTTTGGATAAGTGGGAAGACTTAGAAGCAGCACAACGGACAGACCCTAGCTTAGAGAAGCGATGTAAGGCATATGGTGTATTGGGACAATGGACTGTTATACACACACAGGACATCAGGACAAAGGGAGAGGTGATGGGCAGGCAGCTTGTTGTTCCCCAGGAGTATCATGGGTTATTGCTCAAGGTAGCTCATGATAGTCCCATGTCTGAACATTTGGGCATTGCTCACACTATGCAGCGCTTAGCCCACAATTTCTATCGGCAAAATATTACCAAGCAGGTGAAGGAATACTGCAAATCCTGTCACCGGCGTCAGGCAATAGAGAAGACCAGAAGCAAGACTAACGCTGACCTGATTCCCTTACCACTTGTGGAGGAGCCATTCCAGAAGGTTGGAATGGATATTGTGGGCCCTTTGATTATTTATTTATTTATTGAAATAGTTTCACCAGGAAAGGCACACTGAGCAACAAGAGGCTTGTCTCCCGGTGCGACCTGGTGGGAGGGGATACAAGGGGGTTGGATAACATGCAGGTTATCAACTGAGCAAATAATGGAGGCAAATAGCAGCATATGGATACAACTGCATTAAACTACAAGCAACAACGCATACAGTACATTGGATAGTGCATGGAACATATAACAATTACTTGACATACAGCAGCAATACAAGGGGAAATTTAGCACACAGTAATATGCAGGTATAAGCAACAGGAGACATAGAACACATGATGGTGCAGGACAAAAAGGTACAGGACAAAAGTGCATAGTTGGGGCTATATGTCAGCATTTATAGCAAAGCTAAGGCCGCTGGTCGGGCAGTGGGGAGGGGAGCAATTGGCGCATGGTCGAATACCCCAAGATCCTCAGGGAAGAGGTATATATTGACAGTTGTTGATTATACTACCCGCTACCCCATAGCCATTGTGCTATCCTCCACTAAGGTGGACAAAGTGGCAGATGCTTTGCTGGGGATTTTCTCCCTTGTTGGGTTTCCACAGGAGGTTTTCTCTGATCGAGTGGGTAACTTCATGTCAGACCTAATGAAGTGTTTGTGGGAGAACTGTGGTGTACAGAGGTGAACAACGCCTTACCACCCACAAGCTAATGGTCTTGTAGAGAGAGATTTAATGGGACCCTAAAAGCTATGCTTATGACATTTGTAAAACAGCATGGGTGGGACTGGGAGAAATGCCTGCCCCACCTGCTGTTTGCCTACAGAGAGGTGACACAAGAGTCGACCGGGTTTTCACCCTTTGAACTCTTGTATGGTCGCAGGGTGAGGAGGCCCTTAGATGTAATACGAGAGGATTGGGAAGGTAAGCATGCCACCCAGGGGACTCCCATCATAGAGTATATGTGTTAAAATTCAGGGAGACACTTAAGGCTATGGCCCAGAGCAACCTGGCAACTGCCCAGCAAAAACGAAAGACCTGGTACGATCGAGGAGCCAGAGCTTGCTTATACGGGGTAGGACAGGAGGTAATGGTTCTGATCCCAGTCTGGAAGGACATGCTGCAAGCTGAGTGGGCAGGGCCATACAAGGTAGTCCAGCAGCTAAATGATATTAATTACATTGTAGAGTAACCTGACTGAAAACACACTCACAGGATGTATCGTGAACATGATGAAGCCATATTTTAATAGTGATGACATGGTACTTGCAGTTTGCAGTCCTGGGGAGGAGCTAAGAAGGGAAGACATCCTTCTCAACTTGTTAGCCAAGAGCAAGCAGGTGTCATCTGTGGAGACCATCATGCTGTCACCCCAGTTGACATCAGATTTAGAAGTGGGTAGCCATCTGGGAACAAGCGACCACCAAACAGTGTGGTTCACAATAAACACAGCTGTAGAGTCAAGCCATACAAAAGCAAGGGTGTCTGGCTTTAGCAAAATGGGAGAGTGCCTCAGAAAAGCACTAGGAAACAGACAAGAAGGAGGGGTGGAAGAACAATGGGGAAAAATCAAAACAGCCATCACAGAGGCAACAAGCCTTTGTGTAAAGCAAATCAACAAATTTAAATGAAGGAAAAAGCCACTATGGTTCTCAAAAGAGGTGGCAGGGAAGGTTAAGGAGAAAAGGATAGCATTCAGGAAATATAAGGAAACACAGAAGGAGCAGGACAGAGAACTATATCAGTTAAAGCAGAAGGAGGCAGGGAAGGCAGTCAGAATAGCAAAGGCCCAAACTAAGGAAAAGACAGCCAACTCTGTTAAGAAGGGGGATCAACTCTTTTATAGGTACATTAGGGAGCAAAGAAAGACCAAAGGAGGGATACTGAGGCTTAATAAAGGGGAGAGAATGTGGGCAGAGGGTGACAGTGAAGAAGCAGGGATACTGAATAAATACTTCATAGAAACATAGAATTAGATGGCAGATAAGGACCGCTTGGCCCACCTAGTCTGCCCATTTCCCTATCTAATGCATAGGCCGCAGATCCTAGTTAACCAACAGCCTACTTCCTCCTCCTACCCCCCACTAGAATTGCCTAATGTCTGTCCCATGCATTCTTGAATTCCTCCACTGTTTTTGAGTCCACTACTTCCTCAGGAAGGCTGTTCCATGTATCCACAACCATCTCCATGAAAAAATACTTCCTCACATTACCTTTGAGCCGTCTCCCTCTATCTTCAAATTGTGCCCCCTTGTTCTTGAACACCTCTTTTTCTGAAAGATGCTACCATCTTGGACTCTGTTGATTCTCTTGATGTACTTGAAAGTTTCTATTATGTCCCTCCTCTCTTCGAGTGCATACATATTAAGCTTCTTTAATCTCTCTTCGTATGTCTTCTGGTGCGGACCCTGTACCATTTTAGTTGCCCTCCTCTGGACAGCCTCCATCCTGCCTATGTCATTGCGGAGATGGGATTTCCAGAACTGGATGCAGAACTCCAGATGGGGTCTCACCAACTGTCTGTACAAAGGGATAACAACTTCCTGTTTTCTACTGGTGATGCCTCTCCCTGTGCATCCCAGTATCCCACTAGCTCTTCTTACTGCCTTCTCACATTGCTTGCCCACCTTAAAGTCATCTGATATGACTACCTCCAGGTCCCTTTCCATTTCTGTAGTTGTTATTATCTCACCCCCAATTGTGTATGCTTTCCCTGGATTTTCGTTTCCCAGGTGCATTACTTTGCACTTCTTTGCATTGAATCTAATAGGCCATATATTTGACCATTCCTCCAAACTTGCCAAGTCCCTTTGCATTCTCTCCACCCCACCTTCTAGATCAACCCTGTTGCTGATCTTTGTGTCATCTGCAAAGAGACATACTTTTCCTTCCAGTCCCTCTGCAATGTCACTTATAAAGACATTAAAGAGGACCGGTCCCAGTACTGAACCCTGCAGTACCGCACTAGTAACCCCACTTTCTTCAGAGTAAACTCAGTTTACTATTACCCTCTGTATCCTGTTGTTCAGCCAATTTTTAACCCAGGCTAACACCTTGGGACCCACTCCAAGGCTGGCTAACTTGTATATTAATCTTTTGTGTGGGACTGTGTCAAATGCCTTGCTAAAGTCTAGGTAGGCCATGCCCACTGCCCCTCCCTGGTCTACCACACTGGTCACCCAGTCAAAGAAATCTATTAGATTTGTCTGACAACCTGTTAGTATGGTTGGGCCAAATGGGGGAAGACAAATGGAAAACTTCTGAGATGGAGTATTGCCTTGCAGGCTTATGACATGAAGATTTCACATAGGCCTGGATCTAAGAATGGGAATGCAGATGGCCTATCCTGCATACTGGATCTATAACAGAACTGGGAAGAACTGCCTCCAAAAGTGTCGTGTTCCCCCAAGTTCTGTTTTAGGAAGGCGGGAGGGATGTTGCCAGATAGGCCTATATCCTTTATTTAGATTCCTATTATATGTGTTGTAATGGACTTTAAAGTAAGACACTGTCTCTTTAAAAGGCTTTTAGGAGTAAATACAAAATAGCCAAAACTTCTATAATGGCTAGTGTGGGTCTGGTACCTCTCCAGATAAGGGGAAACAGTTTTAGGACCCAGGAAGACGTAAACTATCATACAAAACTGAGCATGCACGTTCCAATGACAAGAAAGAGGGCATGGAATGGCCTAGGAGCCAGGGATCAAGCCAAATACATGGATCAGATGTTACTGGGGTCGACATGGAACTGGATATGGAACCACAGTGACACCTGCAGGAAAGGTAAACTGCTACGCCCTATCACAATGTGGGTGGGGCTTGGAAAATTACCAGACTGTATGTATCTGACACACATTTTGAACACCAGTGCAGTTAAGAGGTTTTAGCTTGGAGTCAACAGCTGAAAGATTTGGAGGGTATTGGAGTTGAGATTTTAAGCTGTTACAGTATATACTTTGGGTTGAAGTATATGGGGTTTGGTTCCAATTTTAGAACAAGACCTGTAGTTTTGTGGAAACTGATTTTTCACATACTGAACCGAAAATTCAGATTTTAAGTCATAATTCTGGAAACCAAGACTCTTCACCAAGGAAGTGCCTGGAGTCTTTTTAAAAGGGCATTCAGAGAACAGACATGGATCACAACTTGCTACAAATTCTGCTGCTTAATGAACTTTTAACCTACAGGGAGAGAATTTTCATCTCTACAAGGACATTTAATCTTTCTGGACTAACATTAGAATAAGGTATAGTTTAGAACAACAGTATCTAGTGTTTTCTGTAAACCATCCAGTTTTATTTTTGGTATTGTCTGCAGTTCAAAGCTCTTCCAAATTGTAGAATTTACTGTATTGCTTTTAAGTAAACTTTGATGATTTTATCAACTCTGCCTGGGGTCTGATTGCATGATCTAACATTTTAACAGAAGGGTTTTGTAAAGACTGTGTGCCTTGATAACAAAGACAGTGACCACTCGACTATTCTACAAAACTACTTAGGCAAGAGGTAGCCAGTGGCAGTGGTGGGATTCAAACACTAAATGTAGTGCAGAGTCAAGGGAACTCAAAACTACAGTTTCCATCCTCCCACTAGGAAAAGGAAGGTTGGTGATTCTTCCTGAACCCTACAACTGCTCACGAGTTATATAAAAAGGGGGATCCTCTCTGCAAACAAGAGGTCCTGCCACCCCCCCGGGGTTAGGCTCGTGACATTCCACACTATGCTTAACCACTGTAGACTACAAAGCAGTACCTTGGGAGGCTAGGTACAGAACTTATTTTTGTAAAAGGTTCTGCAAGACAACAGTGGCAAAACTAGCATCCCTTCAGACTGTATGTCCAGACTACAGTGCTTTGTGAAGGTGTGTACCATTTTCCAGTTAGCTACTTTACAAATTTCCTGCAAGGGGATGTCCCTTGCAGCTGCCACAGAGGCAGAAGTGCCACATGTGGAGTGTTCCCCGAGCCTTGATGTGGCAGCTTGCTATCCTTACTGTAATAGAACTGCATGAAGGAGACAATCCAGCAAACAACTGATGTCTTGGATGCTGGCCTACCTTTGCCAGCTTCTCCATATGTGTCAAAGAACAGTTACGTACTTACCGTAACAGTAGATCTTCGAGAGAATCTTTTTCATCAGGCCACACCTATGAAATTATAACCACCAGGCACTAGGACCACACGGATACTTTCCAAACAATCTACCAGGGGTGGCCCACAATGACGTTGGACCCCAGCGTCCCTCTGTATATAAATGTGGGCAGCCTCATCCCCTCCTCAGTTCCCCGCCGGAGACCATACTCAAAGGGCCTCCTTCTAGGGGACCAAGGAGAGACTTGAAGGTTCCAGCTACCAGGTGAGGCTGGAACACCAGGTAGTGTGTCCTGGAGAAAGAGACAGGACTGAATGAGCTCTAAGTCAAAAAGGGATGGAGGGTGGGATGGCATGGCCTGATGAAAGAGATTCTCTCGAAGATAAGTACACAACTATTCTATCTTCCTTGGGGATATCTCTTTTATCAGGCCACACCTATAGAATGTTTCCCAACTGGTCAGGTGTTCTGTTTGGCTGGGCCTTGGGTGCTGGGGCTGAGTCAGCATGCTTTGAGGTCCTTCCATCTCTGCCTCTGAAGAAAACCCTTAGCTGGGAGAAATCACAGGCAAGGAAACCACAGGGAAAGTATTCCTTACCTCTTCCTCTCCTTCCATAAGGCCTGCTGGAAGTGGAGGCCTTTTCCTTCTCAGTATTGCTCTTGTGGGTGGTTTTGTACTCCTCCAACATTTTCACGTATGCATCAATCTTGTCAACAAACAGGGAATTCCCCTCACAGGGAAAATCCATTGCCTTCGACTGAGTATCCTGGGAGAGGTTGGTGATTTAGAGCCAAGGAAACCTCTCCTCAGGGACACTACATGAGCCATAACTCTGGAGGGCCTACCAGAGTTGCTGAAGGGTGTCCTTCTACATCTTAACAGTAACCCAACTGGTGCCCTTGGGGAGGAATCCACAGGTGAGAAGACCAGCACCATTCAGGTCTCATGAGATGACCCGGTCCTCGCCACTTACGATGTCAACACGCTGCTCTGGGAAGAAACCTGGAAGGACATCTTGAGTTGGTGTCACCACTAGCACTGAACTCAGGTCTGCTGAAGTCCTCGGAGAGAGGAGCCTCCCTGTCACTGTGGTCAGCATCATCCTCAAGACCGTGCTCTGTGCCAACACTGACATCCAGCTCTGTGTTGCCACTCTCCTCAAACTCGCGAGTGACAGGCACTGAGCCAACATCACTGTTGGCACCATGCTCAGAACCAGACCTAAGCCCACCACTGGACCATTTCTGTCTCTGGGCTTGGAGCTGTTCCCCTCCTTGGCATCACTAGCATCACCTTGGTTGGGGATGGACTGCAAGACAGCACCAGCATCAGCCTCTGTACAAGGTCCTCCCTGGCACCACAAACTGTGGTGGGTGAGACCCAGTACCATTTCTAGTATCACCTGCCGTGTCATCACTGCAAATGGTAACAACACAGCGGCCAACACTGAGAGATGGCAGAGATGTTCACCAGTGTGACAAAGCACATAGCTTCAGCCCCACCACCAGCGATGTCTGCTGCTCAAGGTAGTCAGAATATGAGGGTTCTAAGCCAGCCGTCCAGAAGGACCCAGCTGTCCAACTGATCCAACCACCAGGGTCTCAGACAGCTGAGCACAATGAGGTCAAGGAGAACCCTGTGTTTCTCTGGAACCAAAGGTCCAAGAGAAGAGTCCAGTAACCTTACCTTGGAAGATCACTTGTGTTGTCTGCCACCTAAGGTGGAGATCGGGCTTGCTTGCCCCACTTCAACATGTGAGTTTCAAGGGTACGATGGTCCATGGAGAAGTAGAAAATTCAGGCAACCATGTAGTGCTCAGGTCCAAGGCAGGCCAAACATAGTTGATATTGGTCCATCAAAGCTATCTTTTTCCCCAAGAGGCACTGACACACAATGGGTGGCTGTTTCACCTTCTTTGACATGGCCCCTCCAACCTGGACTTCGGCATGATGAATGGAAAATAATACGAACAAGAAATAACACCTTAAAAAAGAAAAACATGGTGACGCAGCAGAATTCCAGCAATAATACGGCAAGGCTCCAGCGGTGTACACGTGATCATGGAAATAACAAAACTGTCCCATTGTCTCCAGCTCTTACCACCCTCAGTCCCACATGGCTCATACTCTGTGGCAGGATTTTGCCCTCTCCTGAGTACTGGGGGCATGGTATCCTCTGGTAAAGGAGTATCTGGTGGGAGAGGGGGGTCTGAGTGCCTCATGATTATTTTGCACACACCTGGGCTTTTCTCATTTATGATCCCCTCCCCTGGGATGCCAGTGCGCATGAAGTCATAAGCAGTCCCACGCAAAGCATGCATTGTGTGGAGCCCAGCACACTGTCCCCTCTCCCTGCTATGCCTCCACTGTGCTGCCACCTGTGGTCGTTCAGGTGGCAGTGCTGCAGTACAGGTAGCAACCCCCCCCACCCAAGAACAGCTCAATCCTCCTCCTCCCCCAGCTGACCCTTGCCTGTTCTTAAACCTACGTCACCAGCACTGCCGGCGGTAGTGCTAGCCCACTACACCAAGAGACTGGCTCGTACCCACATTCATTCTGATGGCATTCAGCTCTGCTATATTCCAAGCAGAAACATGCTTTTCGTTACTAGTGTAGTTACATACTCTTTCAGTCCCATTTATTGCCAGTAGTTGCACTACCTGGGCCAGCTGATTGTTTGCTTTTAAGGAACTACTAAAGTGTTCATGTATTTAAAGGCAGACCAATAAATGATTGCCAATGTGAGAACAGGAAAAATAAAGAGGTGAGGTAATCCGAAAAAGGAAACATTCTCTAATTGTGAGTTATATATTGGAAGTCTTAAGATACATCTTGCCATGTGTGAATTGTTGAAACAAGAATTACGTGCAGGGAAAGAAATCTCAAACACTGGGCTCTCTGTATGACACTCAAACATGATATTATTCATAGCTGAGAGGCATTTCTCAGCACCACCGCATCCACATTTGAACACATTCCATGTTTTCATTAAGTCTGACATATGCTTCCAAAAACAGAATGGCTGACTGTATCAACAACAGAGCCGCTGCGCAGTAAATATGGTCAGATCAGGTCAGAACCTTCCAAGTGCCAAACTTGACACAGCTGCTGGAACAGATAAAAACTATTAAGCTACTTGGTTGGACTGCGTAGATTTGTAAGTGGTACCAATTATGTACGAAACACGTTACAGTACCCATGGTGTGAGCACTGCGTCTACATATCATGTAAGTGTTTTGCTAGTGTATTATGCTAGAAGGAGTAAATGGGGGTTAGGCCTTCGAACACATTTGCTTGTTAGCAGCAGATGAGGCAATCATACTGAACCAACCTTTTATATTGTCTACCAAAAAAAACCCACTCAGCTGCCAGGGTTGTCTGGCCACCACAGAAATAATTTCACACTGGAGAATTCATTATGCGAATGTCATTACAAAAATACTATACTGTAGTTCTGTTTCACTAAAGAATTTGTTAAAATGCTGTATAGGTCACTGTACCAGTTTACTGTAATTCCACTGACTGCAACTACATGAGATCACCTCTACCTATCAGCTCACCCTCTGGCTGACGTGTACAGCACTACACATGCAATATATTGTACTGCAGTTGCACATGCTGTACCGGGCACAGTTCCCACAACAACAGTGTTTTTTTTTTTTTTTTTGGGGGCTACATCAGGTTCTTCCATTGAAAGATGTACCAGCAAACATTTACCTGAAGGGAAGTACTACCTACTAAGCAGCCAATGCTCAGGCCTGACATTTTGATACAAATTCCTTATTTTTTGGGGGGAGGGTGGAGTTTGAGGATGGTAGTTTTTACTTTCCCAATCATAACAGGGATACTTTCCTCTTCCCCCACCCACAGAAAGTCTATTTTGGTCAGATACGGTAGGTGCTTTTGCTCACAATGCCGGCAACCCAGGTTCAGGAAAGAGGCTGGGTCATTGGGGGCCAGGCAGAAGGAGGAGGATAGAGCATCCCAGAGGATGGTCTCCACCTCTGGGGAAGGAAGTACACTATCGTTGCTGAAGTACTGCCGTCTGTGTGACCACAGGTGGCAATGAATTAGAGTGCTGGAGGGGGCACTGGCTGGGGACTTGCATTCTGCATGTGCACTAGTTCCTGTCATGTGCTGGCATCTTCCAGGGACACCAGGGAGAAAAAGGAATGTGGCCCCAGTAAACACAGGCTGGTCCCCGCCTCTTCGCTGCACTTACTGACACTGTGCACGTTTAAGGGTATACCGCATCCACCCCATACCCTGCCCCGGGGTAAGGCTCACTGGAATATGGCGAGTAAAGGTAGGTGGGAGCCGGAGAGAAGGTTAGGGGGTTCCAGGGGGAGCTGGTGCTGGGGACAGCGGAGACATACAAAATAAATTGTCCCCCCCCCCCCAAAAAAAAAAAAGTTGATTTTGGTCCTTATACCAAGTTTTGGGCTGAAAGTATCTAAACATATAATAAAGTGCTGTGTTCAAGATGGCTGAATGAGTTTGTGTTATTAACATTTACTTTAGCATCTATTATATATTCTACCTGTACCAAATGTCGGACATGTGAATTTAAAACAAGACACAGCAGGCCTGATCTCTCTGAAAATCCTATCTTAGCAGTATCAGATACCATGCTGTGTATTACTGCTCACTTCACACTTTTTCTCAGAAGAGCAAGTGAGCACAGATAAAACTACAAAAGAGCGTATTTGTTCTTCAGTGGGACAAGCACAAGTATCTTCCGACCACGAACGCAATATATTGATAACCTTACTTTACTAAATATTCCCTGCTGGAAAATGTTTCCAGCTTTAAATATCTGGGTTTCTTGCAAGACTGCCAACTTGAATTCTCCTGCACACTGATGCCATCCACAAGAAACTTCTTTCAAAGCCTGGAGCCCTACACAAGAACCAAGCCAGCACCCCACTCCTCGCCTGTTGGGAGACTGTTGTGAAAATGAGCCTTTCGGTAGTGAATATGTGGACGAGTTGCTTGGCTATCTTCAGATCATCAGAAATGACTACCCCCAGGTCCCTTTCCTGTTCGGTGGTTGCCAGTATTTCCCCCTCCTAATTGGTACATAGCCCCTGGGTTTCTGTGCCTCAAGTGCATGATTTTGCACTGAAACCCAGCTGTCAAACCCTTGACCATTCTACCAATGTTTTCAAAGCATCCCTCACCCCCCCCCATGTGTCTACTCTGTTGCAGAGTTTTGTGTTGGTATACTTTCCCCTTCTAGCCCTTCCGCAATGTCACTAATAAAGTCATTAACGAGGACTGGGCCTAGTACTCAGCCCTGAGGCACCCCCCGGTCACCTTGCCTTCTCGAGTGTGGACACCATTTATCATCCTCTTTCTTTTGTAGCTTAACTGACTTTTTACCCATTTTATAACTTTTTGGCCCACACCCAGATAGGCCAGCTTGTTCACCAGTCTTCTATGTGGAACAGTGTTGAAGGCCTTACTGAAATCCAGGTAAGCCACATCTACCACTCCTCCCTGATCCACTATCCTGGTCACCCAGTTCAAGAACTTGATCAGATTTGTCTGGCAAGACCTCCCCTCTGTGAAACCATGTTGCCTTGGAATCCACTGATCACAAGGCATTCCACTGGACACCCACCAGGACAGCACTAGAGATGGGCAGAAGGGACCTCGGTTTAACATGTTACCACAAGGATGGCACACTCTGAGTACTGTACCCCTCCAGTACTGCACTCAGATGCCAGTGTTTAAGGTATGAGCCCAATCCCAGAGTAGGACTAGAACTCACAACTTCTTACCCAGAGGCAGATGTGCTACCAGCTGAGCCACGGCAAACTGCTCTCCACCAGGCTCTCTTGATTAATGAGCCATTTCAGTCCTTTGCAGAACCTTTACAATGTGACTGGGTATTAAAAACCTGGAGCCACTGAGAATAGGAGAGCAAAGTTAAACAAAAGATTGCCTGTTGTGAAAGGAGCGAGTTCTATTGAAAGAACAGTTAAAATAACTGACTTCAGCTAAGTAGCCATTATCCAGTTTAGAATCCTAATTGTTGTAAAACTGGCTGAGGGGTCTAAGGGGAGCTGTTTTAAAGGCAGGTAGACAAACAGTTGCCCTATGTCCTCCACCTTGGAATTCTGGGAACAGCAATTCTTCAAGTTTTAGATAATCAAGACATCCAAAATGAAGTGGGCCGAAACAAAGCCTACTACATCCTGTGAGCTCGGGTCACATGTATTTCCAACACTGAGCAAAGGAAATTCAGGTCTCTTTTCTCTACTTAGCAATGAGAGGCAAAACTGGGATGGTTGTGTACCATAGGAAGGACCAGTTCTGATAAAAACTATTTGCCGAGACTTCCGGTGATGTCACCAGGATGACTTCAAGCTAACTCGAACAGCTCCGCTCCCACATAACAAAATTCAATATATCCTACTAATTTAGAGCTTCGTATTCTTCTAAAAAACGGCTCTCTCAGACAGTTTACAATGGCAGGCAAGCAGCAACGAGGGAAAAATCTGAAAACTTCAACCAATTCATCTAAATTAAAACAGTTGGTATTAGACGAAGACATGGAGGGGTTTGCGGCCCAGTCGCATCACAGAAGAACACCCTCAGAATCCTCTGGAGAGCAAGAAATGTCAGAGGCAACTGATACTGACAACATGCATTGGACCTTATAGCAAATCCTGTCTACAGTTAACAAAATTGATGCTTCACTAGCAGATCTAAAAAAAGATGTACAAATTCTAAATAAGAAAGTAACAACGAACGCTACTAACCTTAACCTGGTGTCAGAGGCCCAGGAGAGCTCGGACAGACTGGTGCTGTTGTTGCTGCAAAGAGATAGGGAAACCCAGTGTCGATTAGAGGACTTAGAAAATAGGTCTCGAAGAAATAATTTCAGAATACATGGTATACCGGAGGAGGCAGAGGAGGGATTCCCTTCGACAGCTGACTTTGTGCAGCACATCTTGTGACCAGTTTAGCCCTTGCCCTCGGATATCAAGCTGGACACAGATCGAGTGCATTGGTCCCTCGTGGCAAAGCCCCAAGATCCAACTGCAAGGCCGCACTCACTGATCGTGCGGATGGTCTTTTTTCAAAGTAAGGATTGGATCCTGCAGGAAGCATGGCGGCAGAGAGACCTCAAGTACAAGGACTCACTCATCTTCTTTTGATCAAGAATTCTCGTCGGCATTGCAGGCAGAGCGCCAAGCGGTTAAAAATGTTATTAGAGAGTTAAAGTTTAAAAAAGGAATCAAAGCCCAACTGATGTTCTCAGCCAGTATTAAAATTCACCTGGACACCAGCACTAAAATATTTTCTAACTTGATAGAAGCCCTACAAGTACTGCAGAACATAGATATACCTCTCCCCGACCTGGAAATGCAGAAGTTGGAAAACAAGTTGAAATCGGAGATGTGGTCGAAGGTCCCAACCGCTAAAAACAGGAAAAGAGTGATCCCTGGTTCCTACCCACAAGAAGCCTCCTCAGACATTCGAGACTTGCTTTTACGGGCAAAACAACATCCAAATGAAGAAGGCAGCCAGAAGAAATCAATCGAGAAATCACCTTGCCGCTGAAGGGAGATCCAAGGGGATTTGAAGCAGGAACCGTTTCAAGGAACAGACTGAACTAATACTCAGAGTGTAATGTAAAAACCTTTGAAATAAGTTGAGATTTGTTTATAAAGTTCTAAATCTGAAATCAATCTAAAGAAATAAAAATGGATGGTACTCTATGGAGGGGGAGGAGGGAAAACAACAAGTAGTGGTTAAAAATGGCATACAGTAAGAAGGTAAGCGAGTGGAGTTAAGAATATTAACCCGGATCAGTTAAATCTTGATCAATTAAGCATGGAGCTGGAGTAGAGGGGGAAACGCTCGCTTTTGGGATGGGATTTTATGCCATGTATGATGCAGCTTTAGGTAAAAATGTAACGCTGGCACACATTTTCGCGGAGGTCGTCAGTAACATGCCTCCTATTTTTAAGTAAGGGGATCGGTGTGATCGCAAGCAGGGGTCTGTTTGGGAGACTGGAGGAGGGGGTCGGCAGAGAAGGGGACCCGAAAGGAATAATTTTAAACACTGGGAAGGTGCACTATTCAACCTAAAGAAATAATAATAGATGGGAATCTATGAGGGGAGAAGAGAAAGCAATAAGTAGCAGTTAGAAATGGCATACAGTAAGAAGCTAAGCGAGAGGAGTCAAGAAAATTTACCCGGATTGGTTAAATCCTGATCAATTAAGCACTGAGTTGGAGTAGAGGGGGAAACACTCGCTTTTGGGATGGGATTTTATGCCATGTATGATGCGGCTTTAAGTAAAATTGTAACCGCTGGTCACACTTTCTCGGAGGCCATCAGTAACATGCTCCCTATTTTTAAGTAAGGGGATCTGGGTAATCGCAAGCAGGGGTCTGTTTGGGAGACGAGGAGGGGGTCGGCAGGGAAGGGGACCCGAAATGAATAACTGTAAACATTGGGAGGGTGCGCTATTATGATTAAATGCAGATCAGTCGTTTTGTCGGATAGACGTGTATAGAGAAATTTGCAAATCTGTGATCGGAGGGGTCGAAGGAACGAAATTGGGTACCTGGGATGAGAGGGAGTCAGGGCCCATAGATAGAGGCAGGGATTTTATAGAACTTGCCTCTGTCATAATGACCTTAAGCCATCTCTGAGACTCGGGGGAGCCACAAGTCTAAGGGAGAGACTATCCTGTAAGATAGGTGGAGGGGAGAGTATAAATGGGCAGAGAATCAGACAGCAGTATGTTGATAACAAGGATCCCCATGGCGAGTCATGGTTAATGGTGAGCTAAGAGATGCCGGGGGACCTACTATCCGATCCACCTTGTTATTTGGCCAATTCATCTGGAGTGGTGAATGGCTTGAAGAACCCAATCTGATTCTAGGTTTACCTCTCCCCTCAGAAAGAAAAGAGGAAGAGGAGGATGAAAAGTGGGGAAAAGATGAAGGGGCAAATGCGGATTGAGGGCACAGCTAGGAATATAGGAACCTTAAGACGTTAATGGACGGAGACAACAGAGGGGGGCGGGAAGAGCATGGTAGGGATTAAGCAAAATATAAAGAAAGATGGAGCAAGGGTGGGGAAGCTTGGAGGAATTGACTATCAAAACTAATAGCTTGGGGATTGTTCCTCTGGTGATGGTTGAAGAGGGGTGATAGGAGTTCCCTATTCGGGGGCTAACCTATACCTCTTGCCCCAATTTAAGAGGCACTTTCTGGGCCAATAAATTGACCCCCCACGGTTATGCTGTGGGTTACACATGGAAGTCATGGGAATGGGTACAATGATGCTGTATATAGTTTTAATGTTATTGGTTATTAAGTTAGCAAGTTGCCTGTTGCAGCTTAAAGTTCAGGAATCTTTTTTCCTTTTCTCTTTTTATTTTTGGGTCTCACAGGTTGGACAAAAGGGGGCAGGAAGGGGCAAAGTACAGAGGAGGTATGGGCTCAGAAGTGTAGTCCTTTTATATAGAAGATGTCTCCATTGAATATTGTCTCATATAATGTGAAGGGGGTTAACTCTCCAGTTAAGTGGTCCAGACTGCTAACGGAATTGCAAATCTAAGGTGTGACATCGCCTTCTTGCAGGAAACGCACCTCTCAGAATTGGAACATATTAAGCTTGGGAGGAGGTGGGTGGGTCAGGTGGTGGCAGCTTCACACCCTACAAGTAAAAAAGCTGGAGTGACGATTTTAATTAAACGCAACAGTCCTTTGAAAATACACTCCACTGAAGAGGACTCTCAAGGCAGATTTGTCAGGGTATCATGCCTTATACAAAATAATATGCTGCATTTAATCAACATATATGCTCCAAATATGGGCACAAAAAAGTTCTTGGGAGAGGTCTTTAATAAATTGTCAGGTCTGCCCAAAGGCCGAGTACTATTAGGTGGAGACTTTAATATGGTAATTTCCCCACAGATAGATCGTTCGTCGGGTAACCTGCACACTAATAAGGCAGCGAGTAAGAAACTCAGGGCACTGATAGAAGAGGCTGGGATGGTGGATATATGGAGAGCACAACACATGGGGGAGAGAGATTACTCTTTCTTTTCAAGGACACAAAACTCCTATTCTCGCATAGATCTCTTTTTTACATTCAAAACAGGCACGCACCTATTTGAGCATTCCAAAATACATCCAATTACTCTATCAGACCATAGCCCAATTTCGACTAAACTTTCGCTTGGACTGTAATGTAAATCACCTCTATGGAGGCTAAATGTCTCATTATTAAATGAGGAACCCTTCAGGAAACATATTTATTTATTTAAAAGATTTACCAGGAAGGCATACTGAGCCGAGTACCGCTCGATTCCAGATGCACCCGGGAAGGGGGTTACAAATGGTACAGTAATGCAGAAGAAAAACATACATAAATATGTTTGGTACAAAACAATGGATGAGACAGTCATAATACAATTTGAAGGTACATTTTCAGTAACATTTCAATAAACATTTGGTGCTGTCAGCATAACAAAGTACCGAAATGGAGTAACCAGACTGGTGTTAACAGCTGGTAGTTAGGTTGTGAGGGATTCAATGGGGAGAGAAGAAACAGGAGCAGTTCATAGAGAAGTGCGTTTTAAGAAGGGCATTCCGGTGTGGAGTACTTGTGGCATGTCTAATATCAGCTGCCAGGGAGTTCCATAACTTGGGCATCCTGAAGCTGAAGGCTACCTGGCCAGACCGGGTGGATCTGTATAGAATGTGCAGGAGCCGAGAGTCTATGTTCCTGAAAGCGTAGGCTGGTGGGGGGAGGGCAGTTAGGGAGGACGACAGGTAGGAGGGGAGTGTCTGCGACCAGAATTTAGCAGTGGTTCTGGCATAGTGTAGCAATCGCCTGTTATGTAGAGAAGGGAGGTCCAAGGACTGGTAGAGGTCACAGTGATGAGTATTAGGAGGACGGGCCACGGAGAACCGGCAGAAGGAGTTGAAGAGGGGATCAAGCCTAGATAAGGAAGTCTGGGGGCAGCACAGTAGACAACATCACCGTAATCCATAATCGGGAGGATAATTTTTTGGACTATTGCTAGTCTGGTTGGTAGAGGGATGCAATTTTTGTTCCGGAAGAGAGCTCCCAGCATGGGATGCAGTTTTTTGTATAGAGCATCTATATGCGCAGAAAAGTCAAGGTACTGATCTAACCAGACACCGAGATATCTATATGAAGTGCAGGCCTCTAGTGGGGAGCTATCCAGAGTGTAGAACGTGGGGGGGCAGGAAGGCAGGTTAGTTTGGCCCGAGAGCTGAAGGTGAGGGATACTGTTTTTTTTTGAGTTTAAGAATAGTTGATTTGAGAGGAACCAACGTTGGATGGAGTCGAAGTCCTTCTGTAGACAGGCTGTCACGGCATTAGGGGATGGGCCAGAGGCAAACAGCACCATGTCGTCTGCATACATATGAATAGCAGTATGTGGGCAGGCAACAGGCAGGTCGTTGAGAAAGATAGAGAACAGCAGGGGGTCGAGTACAGACCCTTGGGGGACTCCACTGGTGACAGGGAGTGAAATGGATCTAGCTGAGTCAATACAGACTGATTGGGACCTACCTGCCAGATATGAGTGGAACCAGTTATTTGCATTCACAGACAGTCCAGCTTGGGCGAGTTTAGCCAACAGCAGGGGATGTGAGACCATGTCGAAGGCTTTAGCCAGGTCAATAAATATAGCTGCAGTTATTTCCCCTTTGTCCATACCCGTAAGGATGGTGTTAGTGAGGCGAAGAAGAGAGGTGGTGGTGGTGGAGTGATTTTTTTCTAAAACCAGCCTGGAAGGGGGTGAAGAATTATATGGTATCTAGATAGTGGTGGAGCTGGGAAAGTACAAGGCGCTCTTGAATTTTGGCTAGGATGGGGAGCAGTGATATGGGGAGGAAAGGTCATCTCCTTTAGCTAGGGGAATGACTGTGGCTTGTTTCCATATTGTAGGGACTGACCTGAGTCTAAAAGACAGGTTATAGAGTGAGGTTAGATGGTAGGCTATGGCAGGTGCTGAAAGAAGGAGCATTTTGGAATCAAGGCCTGATGGGCATTTACCTTTGGATGGGTTGAGTGACTACAGTATTTTTAGCACCTGGCCAGGTAAGGCTGGGCAGAGCGAGAAGGAGGCCAGAGAAGATACTGCAGGGGGAACAAAGGGCAGGGGATGGGGATGGGAGGATAGCAGAGAAGATGCAGAGGTGGAGAAATATGAATTAAACTCAGCGGCAACCAAGCTAGGATCCACAATGATTCTTCCTCCTAAGTTGAGAGTGGGAGTGGGGGGTTGGGCCGGTGGGGAAAGAAGGGATTTTATTGACTTCCAGAATTGTGTAGGGTGTGTGAAGTTATTGCTGAATGCAGATTTAAAGTAATTAGATTTGGCCTGACATATGAGTCTTGTGCAGGCACTTCTTAGCGACCGATAGTGTTGCAGAGCCGTTTGAGCACCTGAAGCCTTGAAAGATTTCCAGGCTCGGTCTCTGGCTTGTAGATGTTCCATGAGGTTTGTTGTTACCCATGGTAAGTGGGCTCCTCTTACTCTGGATCTCCTGAGAGGAGCGTGGAGATCCCAGGTGGCTAAGAAGTTGGTAGAGAAAAATTTCAGGGCCTCGTCTATGATCACAACAATAGAAAATCCTGAGAAAGACTCACCTATAGAGAACTGTTCCCCGATGATCTGGTGGGATACTCTGAAGGCTGTAGTTAGGGGCCAGATAATCAGTTATGCATCAGCCAAGAAAAAAACAAACTAGAGCCAAAGAACTGTTATTAAGAGAGAAACTGTCTGAGTTAGAGGCCAAACATAAAAAAAACAAACAAAACAAAACAAAAAAAAAAAACACAGGGTCCAGACACGTTTTGAAAGACTTAACCCAGACTAGATCACAATTACAAGAAATAGAGAATAGAAGGGCAGAGGGGTGCCTCAGGTTCACTAATCAAAGATCCCACGAGATGGGTGGGAGAGCACTGAGACTTTTGGCTTTCTGTCTGCGGAAAAAACAAGCTGAAAGACATGTCTCAACTGTAAGAGACATATCAGACCCAGATAGGTTGTGGACCAAACCAGGAGATATTGCCTCCCAAATTTTACAGAGGCTTGTATGCTGAAAACAAAACAGAGCAGGAGGTCAGAAGGGAAACAGTTGCCTTCCTGGACTCTATTGACCTACCAGCCCTACCTTCAAGTGCACAAGAAGCCCTTTCAGCCTCAATCTCTATACAAGAAATTATGAGAGCCATACAAGACCTCCGACCGGGAAGACACCCGGCCCAGATGGCCTATTGGCTGAGTGGTATAAGAAGCTGAGTAAATCCCTAGCACCCCACTTAGTGCATATTTACAACACCAGCTTAGAGGAGGGGACTTTCCCGAGGTCATGGAAAGAAGCCCTCATCACAGTCATCCTGAAGCCAGGAAAACCCAGATCCCATTGTGAATCATACAGACCGATCTCTCTCCTTAACCAGGATCTAAAAATCTTAACTCGCATCCTTGCATCCAGACTGCAACAATATGTAGAATTACTAGTACACCCAGATCAGACAGGATTCATCCCACATAGGCAACTACAAGACAATATTAGAAAACTGTTAAATATTATCACTCATAAACATCTTTCAAATTCAAACCCAATGGCTATATTTTTAGACGCTGAAAAAGCGTTCGATTGGGTGAACTGGGTTTATATGAGAGAGGTAATGTCAAAAATGGGAGTGGGGGCAACTTTCTCAGGTGGGTGACCCTATGCTATCAAGATCCGGTAGCACGAGTCAGAATTAATGGCACAAATTCTGATTTTTTTAACATAAAAAGGGGAACAAGACAGGGATGCCCCTTATCCCCGCTGTTATTTGCACTTACAATGGAACCCCTAGCCCGAGCTGTCAGGAAAAACCCCAACACAAAAGGGATAAAAATCAATGATATAGAGAACAAAATCTCTCTATATGCAGATGACACTGTAATATATTTAGAAAAGCCAGAGACCTTGGTCCCGGAAGTACATAGACTACTAAATAGATTCGGAGAGATATCCGGGTTTAAAGTGAATTCAGATAAAACTGAAGTCTTAAGCTTTAATGGACCCCCACAAAGAGAACTACAAAACCTTCTGCCCTTCAGATGGGTCAAAGACAAAATTAAATATTTGGGGATAACTATCCCTACTGACCTGTCAAAACTCCATCAATACAACTACCAATTGTTAAAAGAAAAAGTATTTGAAGACCTGCATAGATGGCAAACTCTTCTTCTCAGTTTTATAAATAGGGTTGAGGCAATTAAGATGAAAATTTTGCCTAGATTCATATTCCTGTTCTCCACCCTTCCCCTCCCCTCCCAATTGGTAGGGCGTAATGGTGGGAGTTGAGAAGAAAACTATCTAACTTTATTTGGGTGGGGCGCCATCCTTGCAAAAGATGGGCTATACTGGTAGAAACCAAGGATAAAGGAGGGCTGGGAGATCCAGACCTACAAAAATATTATCTAGATGCATAGACAACTCCAATATTAAAAATGCTGAGACCAGAAATCGGGAGGGGCTGGTATGGTTTAGAAGAATGAGCTCATCCACGGATACCACTGAGGTTTCTGCCTTGGGTGATTAAAACATCAGATCTCAAGGACCTAACAAATATCTGGACAAAAACACACCTAAAACCTGGCTTAACATGAGGCAGTGGTGGGAGATATTCTCCCCTACGTGGAGATATATCCCGCTGAATTACTAGCCACAATTTCTGGCTAGCCATAATGAGCCTTACTGGTGTCATTAGGCAAAGAAAGGGCTAAAATATTTACACCAAATGGTCAATGAGGAGGGTATCAGAACGTTTGCAAATCTTCAGAGGGAATTTGAAATTCCCCATAAAGACTTTTTCAGATACCTACAGTGTAGACATTTTATAACTAACACTACTGGGATTAGTGCTATACAAAACAATCCGGCCCCACCATTTGTGTAATTTTACATCAGAAAAGTTATATGGCAGATCCGAGGAAGTTTATTTATATATATATATATATATATATATATATATATATATCAAACATTACAGGAGGGCATAGGCTCCTTATATATTCAATCTATAGAAAATAAGTGGCAAGCTGAATACAAGAGCCAAATATCAGATAAAGAATGGAGTCAAATCTGGCAGGGAATACACAAAACAACAAACTCTCCAATATGGAGGGAGTTTACATGGAAAATAACAACAAGGTACTTTATCACCCCGGATATTACATCTAAATACATGACCTCTCATAATGATAGGTGTTGGAGAGGATGTGAAGACAAAGGCTCCCAGTTCCATATCTTTTGGAGCTGCCCCAAGATAAGAGGCTATTGGACAGAAGTAGTCATGGCAATCAAAGACATTTTTACAATTGGAAAACCTGCCAAAATTTCCACATGTGGTATTGGGCCTCCCCCCTCCTGGGGTGCATTCGAAAGCACAAAAATACCTATTCTATAATATGATTGCAGCAGCCTCCAAATCAGTTACACAACACTGGCTAACATCAGATATTTTATCCTTTTCAGCATGGTGGTCAAATGTGAATAGCATTAAGACAACAGAAGCTTTGACAGCCCAACTTAGGCTTCAAACAGACCAATTTAATTCAAGGTGGCTCCCCCTCTATGAATATGTTGAAAGCAAAAAGGGGATACCAATACTAGAACAACTTCTGACAAAACAGAGGTTGAGAGTCCGTTGGTTTTCTATTGGAAGAAATTCCTGTAACCCCCGGTCCTAAACCTGTGAGACCCAACCCCAGGCAGGAGATGTCTGGGAAAAAGGCCTGAATTATTAAAACGGTCCCCAGTTAGGGGATTTTAATTTTTTAATTTTAATTTATTGGATTTTGTCTTTTTAGTTATTGCCTATCTTGTTGGTTCCTGAAATTAATTGACAAGCTGTAAAAGTAGTCCTATAAAAACTGTAATATAAGGTGGATGGGGGAAAAAAACCTTTGGAAAGAAATAAGAAATGCACAAAACAATGGTATGTTCTTACAAAATGTGGTTTATTCAGCTGTTTCGGGGTGGGAGAGAGACAGGAAGGTTTAGAGGATGAATTGTTGGAGTGCACTGTCTTACTCTCTGGCTGGGTGAGACAGGGGTTATTTTTTGTCGAGTCTCACCAGCCAGAAGGAGATAGAGGCAATCCCCCAACATGTAAGAAACAAAAGAGAAAGATATTAATAAGTAGCTAAGTACACATGAGAGTATGAACATATATAATGCACTGCAACTGATATGTGTAAATTGAATTATTTGTGTATTCTCTGTTGAATGTCTGTAATAATATAAAATAGAACCGATAAAGAAAAATCAATAAAAATTAAGTTAAAAAAAAAAAAAAAAAACTATTTGCCGTGTAACCCCCCTACAAGTCGGGGTTCCCGAAAAGTCTTCCTTGAGCTTGCCTAAGTGCTCACTTCCAGGCTGGTGTTCTGCCTTTTAGTAGTTAAATATTATGGCCTGAGTGTGCCTGTATATCCTCTTTGTATGGTTTCTTTAAGGGCTGCCTAGATTGCAGTAATAATGGATCCAGAAGGGGGGACTGAGTGTTTCCATGCTCAAGTCCTGCTTGGGCTGCCAAATAATTGCTCCATTTCTGCCATCGCTAGTTGCACAGAAGGAGCTCTGTTGAAAGATATAACTGTTTGCTGATCATTTATTAAAGCAGTGAAAATACTGCAGTTTGCTCGAACCTGTTTCTTTGCAGCATTTCGGTCTATCTCCACCATCTTGGCCCGGGACTGTCAGAATGGGCCAATCAGTACAGTTTGGACTCTAGCCTGGTGAGCTAAAAAGTCCCAAATGACTTCTTGCCCAGATTAACTGGTCACCCATACAGCATGCTCCTGACAGACACAGCTCTCACCTTCTTTTCCCAGACTTTCAACAAAGCCTGTGACCTCTACGCCCACCTTACCAGAACACTTACCAAAAAACTCAGTGCGCCCTGGGTTACCCCTGCCCTACGTCAACTGCTCAAGCACAGGGATAACTTATGGCACCTTGCCACTGAAACAGGCCGGGTAGCTGACAGACAGGCTTATAATGCAGCACAGAACAAGTGCACCTGGACTATCCGTAAAGCAAAGGCCGACCATTACCAGGCCACACTCACCTCCTCCTGGGGGTGAGTGCAAACCTTCTGGGACAACGTTAAACAATTGAATGGGAGTGCCCGCACCCCCCCCAGTCCAGAACACCATGGACGGGACTACCTCAACTGACCGGGCCTGCATAGCCAAATTCCTAAACACTACCTTCACGGACCTTAGCTCGGTCCTCCCCAGTAATTTCTTCAACCCTCTCCCCTTCCGGCCGGCCCCTGTCATCCAACGCCCTTGTTTCCATCTACGCAGGGTAACCGACCAGGAAGCCAGACCGCACCTGCTCAAAGCTTTAAAGAGCAACAGTCCCGGCAGAGACTCCCTGGACCCTAGCATTCTCCTTCTGGACCAGGTTCTTGCTCCGATCACCACCCTACTCAACAAATCCCTCTGCCTGGGGCAATTCCCAACTGCATGGAAAACAGCCATAGTTACGCCCATCCACAAAGGCGGTGACAGGTCTAATGCAGGGAACTACAGACCTATCTCCATCCTTCCACCCCTCTCCAAAGCCCTTGAAAAGCTGGTGGCCTCTCAAATCACTGAGTACCTAACCAAGTACAACATCCTCTCTCCAGAACAGCACGGCTTCCGGGCAGGGCACAGTACTGGAACGGCTCTAATTGAGTTTTCAAATTTCATACACTCATCCCTGGATGCCGGCGCCCTAGCTGGTGCAGTGTTTGTAGATCTCTCAAAGGCTTTCGACACTGTCTCCCATCCCCTCCTACTGGAAGCCCTCTCCCATACTGGCCTATCTACTGGGCCAATCTCTTGGTGCACAAGCTACCTATCTGACTGCCTCCAACACGTCAAAATCAACGGGACACTTTCTACAACCTGTCCCATCCGCTCAGGTGTCCCTCAGGGCTCCATCCTGGGACCGCTACTGTTCTCAATCTACCTAAACACCCTACCCAGTGCTTGCACTGGTAGAATTCTGTTATATGCAGATGATGCCATCCTCTTTGCCACCTACCGCAACCCCAGCACCCTCCAGCACTCCCTACAACTCGCCTTCAATGAGGCAGAAACCAGGTTCAAAGAGCACCGACTTGTCATCAATCTCAAAAAAAAACAAATCAATGCTCTTTGCCCACCCTCAAAACAAAGCCAGTAACTTCCCTCTACACATCCTCCCCAGCTCCAAGCAACCCCTTGAACTAGTCCGCTCGTACAAGTACCTTGGGATCAGCTTTGACACTGCCCTGTCCTTCCACACCCATATTGAGGCACTTGCCTCTGCTACTAATGTGCGGCTAGGTATCCTCTACCGCCATAAAAACTGTCTCCCCCCCCCATTGCCCTCCGACTAGCAGTTACATCCTCAATACTGTCCCTGGTGGACTACGGCCTACCTGTTTATGGTTCGGCTAACTCGACCTCCCTCAACAGAATCCACGTTGTCCTGAATAAGGCATGTAAGCTTATTACAGGGGCCCCCAGGCTCACTCACACATGTCAGCTATATGACTTGGCAAGGCTACTAAATCTGGATGAGTGACTTCAATACCAAACCAGCCTCATTATGAAAAAAAACCTTCTCGGGCTATCCCCCCCCCCCCTGGGCTGACAGCCTCCATCCACCAAGCCAAACCCTTGATTAATACCCGAACCTCCTGCAAAATCACCCTTCTGATCCCTAGAACCAGAACAAGCCATGGACAGAGATCTTTCTGTTATAGAGCCCCAGTCTGGTTTAACACCCTCCCACCAGCCATCTCTGACACCACTACTATCTCCACCTTCAAAACCGCACTGTGGAATCAGCTATTTAATGCACGTGATTGCACCTGTCATTAGTCGTGACTTAGTCCACCACACACTGACAATGCTCGCATGAGCGGCACCACTGTAACTAGAATGGTTCCTTCACTCTACAAATACCTGTAAATATATATGGCTGTCAATTTAATTGTTTGTCATTTTATTACAACTTGAAACTTTGTGATGTAACAATGAGCCTGTAATATAATGTATTTGTCCTCAATGTGATGTAACAACAAGCCTGTAATGTAATGTATTTGTCCTCAATGTGACGAGGTACCTTTGGAAATGAGCCTCTGGCTCAAAGGTTGTAAACTGATACTCAAATAAATAAATAAAATGGAGCCTGCCTACAGGGGCTTGGTGGGGGTAAAACTTGTAGGAATTGTAGTTTTGAGCTTTTGGCGCCTTTTTGAACCTGGATAGGGAACCCTTGTTGTGACAGACAGATCAGCCAACCGAACCTTTTGGATCCTGGGGAAAGTCCCAGGCTTGCTGGCAGTTTTTATTTAGTTTTTTGTTGACCGGGTAAGTGCACTAGACAAATCCTGCCTACTGTCAGGCACGACCCGGGGGAGGGGAATACAGATGAATGCCAACTGACTTTGAACCAGATTAAGCTGTTGGTGGTATTTTTAGTGAATGAGGGAAATTTGGCCAGGACACCAGGGAAATTCCCATACTCTTTTCGATAAGTGCCATGGGCTCTTCAGCATCCACCTGAACTACCACCAATCCAGGCAGATGGGACCTCGGTTTAACGTCTCATCCGAAAGACGGCACCTCAGAAGTGCAGCACCCCTCTCATGTTGCACTACAGTGTCAGTATTGGGATATTAACCCAAGTGCCAGATGTGGGAACTGAACCCACAGCTCTCTGATCTCCCGGCCTCAGAGGTGAGTGTGCTACCTACTGAGCCACTGACACTGTCAGATCTCAGTTGGGAGTTGAAGAAGCAACAGCTTGAGTCAGTCGAGCAGCCATGCTGTGCAGTTTAGTGCGGGAGAACTGTGGAAAGGCCCTAGTTCGGCCTGCTTATTTGCTTGCTGCCCCGAGAGGGAGAATAGAATTATTTCGGACTGAATCCGAGTTTGTGAGAATTAAGTAAACCACTGAATTGGGACCAGGCTCATACCTGAAGAAGACCGAAGATTTTGCTGAATGTTATCGGCCTGTCAGGATTTTCAGCTACCTCTGAACTCCTGGTTTGTGCAGACTTTGCGATTGCGACCGGATAGTAATCTAGCTGGTACAGTAGAATTTCCTTACATGTAAATGTGCTGTGTGCTGATTGTGGGTCGTGAGTTGGTTCCCCACTGTGTGAAGTGTGTTCTGCTTGCTGGAGGTGGCATCCGGCTCCAACGGACTAAATCTGTTTACGTTTCCATTCGGCCTGGGTCTTGCCACAGCCAGACTACCCGCTGCACAGAGAGAGCCATCGAAGAGAGACCTGCGTGGGGATCAGCCCCCTGCTCAACGCTTGAACAGGATCGACGACTCGGTGATTCATGTGGGCCCTGCTTCTCCTGGCTCTTCAGCTCAACAACCTGCAGTCTCAATTTCATCCTGCCTATGTCCTGTACTGGGTATCATGAGTAATCATCAGGGTAGCTCCCTGCAACAACAGCTAAATCTAGAAGTGTTGTCATCTGATTGTTTGGTTGTCTTTCTTTCACAAACTGAGTCTTCTGGCTCTGTATTACAAATATTGTGTGCTGTGCAGGTTGCTTTCTTCCATCACTGGGCCCCAACCAGCTGCGACGCTGGCCTCCCCCTTGGCAACGTTCCTGGCTAGCTCACCTGGGTACCCAGAGTGTGTGACTTCGTTGGGACTTTGAAGTGCATGCATAACTGTTTAATTGATATAGCCTTTAAGCCAATCAGCCTGATTACACCCCTCCCTTGTTCAAGCCCCCTAAATAAATCGGATCTAACTCTTTTTGCATTTACCCTGACTGTGGTTTCAGTTTATGCCAAAAGTATTGTACTGTTGCTGTTTGCTGTGTTTAACCTTGTTTTACAGGGGGTCCCCAGGGTCGAGCTAGACTAGAGGAACCAGCCCTGGTTGTAAGTGCAAACACTGTGGGCAATTGCATGGTGAATAAGGGTCATTGTGAAAGTGATTACTGTGTATTGTTCAGGCCACTAGAAGGAAACAAGGGGGGGCCACAGTGTCCCGGAGGGCTGTGCCCAGGTTAGCTTGACCACTACCAACCCTGACCTCTGGGTGGAGGCACTTGTTTCACTACCCAGGTCCCTTAACCTGCTACTAGCCAAGCAGACAGGGGTAGTAGCACTTGGGATAGCGCCACCTAGGTGTTAAACCTGTGCAGAGAGAATTTTAAGATATTAGATTGACATATTTGTTCAGTTATGAGTTTTCCTATTATGTGCTTTTAGTATATGTGTGTGTACGTATGTATGTGTGTGTGTGTATTACCCATCAGTTTAGTATCTGTAAATTTTGTGTAAACATTTTATATTTAATATAAATCTGTGACGGCAATGTTATAATACCTACAGGTTCTCTATTTTCAGGGCAATACTGTGATATATCCATACCCCGTGAAGAAGCATTACCAAGTTAAAAAGCATACCTGTGTCTGATACAGACCTAAACAGGGGAAAAGTACACATGGAGTGACTAGTGGTACTCCTATGTCCAAAAGGCCTTGCACTGTGTCAACAAAAGCCTGGGCTTCTTCGGTGTGAGCAGGCAATTGAGAATGGGATCCATGGAGCGGGGTAGGCCAGGATCCAGGGGAGGATGTGCAGGCTGTCCATGACCAGGCCAGGATGCATGGAGATGAGGGGAAGGCATGCCAGGGCCAGGCTAGGATGGGATGGGATCCCTGAGAATGGGGGCAGGCAGCCCAGAATCCAATGGTGGGTAGATAGGACTGGCCCATGTCATGCCATCCATGGGGGCAGGCCAGGGCCAGGATGGCATCCATGCTGGGGAGGCAGGATTGGTCACATCAGGGCAAGATCTAAATATGGATAGGTTGGCCAGGACCGGGGGGGGGGGTACAATGACAGTGCAGGTAAGCCAGTGTGAGGGCCAGTGCTGGATCCATGGGGGGGACAAATCTATGGGAATTGGGAGGAATACTAAATTTCATGATGGAATACCAAAATTCTGATTCTGGTATTCTGCCTAGAATACCACTTTTTCCTTTAAATTCTACCCTGGGTAAGAAATGCCTCAGTTTTCATATTCAATTCAGGAGGATCTTCTGCACTATGTAAAACCTGATGGAAATGTTTAAATTATTCTGCTATCTCTCTGACATGTGTTATCACTTGCCCACTTGTAGCACTACATACCCTTATTGATAGCTCTAGATGGCTCTTGTTTGTGCAGCCATAAAACCATTAATGTTCCTGCCCTTTCTCCATGCTCAGTATACTTGTCCTTAGTTCTGTAAATAGTGCATTGGGCCTTGTCCCTCAGTAGGTCTTGGTATTGATCTCACAGTACATTTAGGCTCACTCACTATTCCTCTGTTGTGGTGGGACTCAGCACTTTCTCTCTCCCCCTAATTTTCAATAGTACTTATCCTAAGTTCCTTTTCCTTTCTGCATTTTCTAGTTGATGCTAATCACAAAAGGTCCACCCCCCGATATGGCACTTGGATGTGGTCCATAGTGTGTCTGGATTTCCCACAGGCCCCAAGTCAAAGAAGAAGAAATTTCTATGTATGTTTTTAAGTGCTTGATGGTTCTACTTTTCTTTAGCAGCTGGTTATTTAGGCGCCACGTGCTATCCTGATCAGTGGCTGACACAAACTGATGTTCTAGGGACATAGGTGCATGATCAGATACAACTTTGTTTTCAGTTTTACATATCTTTAAACCTGTATCCATCAGGGATTTATTTAACTCTAAAAATTGATTAGCGTTTTGCTCATAAAAGTGCTAAATCTTTGTGAAAACGCATAGCTCTTGCCTCACTGTGTTCAACAAACACAGTACTTCTAGAAAATCTATATAAATACTTTCTGTACAGTTAGTATAGTCCCAAGAAAAAAACTGCTAATCAATTATTTAAAACCCTGATCCATTCACTGGAGGTTAGGAAATAATCGAACCTGGACTCTGTATTGGGCAATGATGACGTACAAGTATACTCCCTAGCTTGCAGGTGCAGTATCCGCCAGATGTCTATCAGACCTATGGTATCTTGTAAATCCCTCATACTTCTCTGGGCTGGTGTCAAGCCCTGCCTATGATTTCCAGTTCTATCTATCTGTTTCTTGTATCAAATTTCAGTCACCTCCCAGGAGTATGGGCATTTCTGTAAATGTACTTAATATATTTCAGAGCTCCACAAAGATGCCTGGTGAATCACTATTGGGCCTATATATATTACTGAGTAGTACCCTGGTGTTGTTTAGCATCCGTTACAGAAATATATATACAGTATATATGCCTTCAGGGTCTTGCATTTCTATTTCCAGCTGAAATCTGACATCCTTGGAGATTTTTTATTACTGTCTTTTCCTGTACTATTAGCTTGTCCCACCCCCTGGCAGCAGAACAGGGCTCCTTAATTAGGCAAAGTATGGGTTTCTTCAAGGAAACAAATGTTAGAGTTCAACTGCCTAAGGTGGCACAGGATTCAATACCGCGTAGTTGCTGTCTCCCCCCCCCCATATTCCATGAGGTAAATTTACTTGGCATTCTTATTATTCTGACTTAAACATAAGAGGCACTCACTCCCATTCTGAAACTCATCTGTGATGTGTCTTCTACTGAGCTTGATATCCTTAGTGGAATTTACAAAATGGGGTCTGAGTAGATCTGACTCTTCCATGGTCTGGACCCCTGTCACACGGTACTGCTTTAACCTAGCGTATACTCATGCTCACAAGACATGACAGGGATGCATTAACTGAGAGCACAATCAGTCAGGGTCAAAAAGATTAATATGCTAATTGTATATCCTCAGGGTCAAATGGTCATAGTGCAAATCAACAACCCAGCAACATCAAAAACAAATCATTCATATAAAAAAAAAAAACCCACATGACCACCCCCCCAACACACACACACCACCACAGCAACACTGCTCAAGAATCACAAACTGTATAGGAAATCCATCCAACAACTTTGAAAAAAACATACATGTGCTGCCTTCTACTTAAAATCCAAACCCAAAGTTTCAGTGCTGCTCTCACAAGAAAAACATTCTAAACACCTAATAAAACACAAAATTTGTTTCAAAACTATGATCCTACACAACAGAAGCATACATATATCACTAAACCATCCCAAAACATCCGCAAACATTGCTTTAAAAGCTAATAAAAGATCTAAAAACAAAGAGCCGCTCAAACCAATTGCCTGCTTGAATCTCAACGACTCAACTGTACTCCAGAATGAGGTCGCATGATATCTAATCAATAGCCTAGGCTACCTGGTCTGACTCAGATCACATGGAAAGAACAGGAAGCACAACCCAAGCTTCCAACTTAGCCTCACAGACCACATGGAAAGTACAGGAAGTTACAGTAAATGTCAAAAATACCTCTTCAAAGCAACAAAGTAAGCCACTCCCTTGCAGTGCAAACACTCAACTAGTTCAGCAGACTAGCTGCAACCTAACCCCTGCCGCATATCTAATTATGCTAATGCCCTGAAGGCAGCCATTTAAAGATACAGCACCAAATTACAAGACTATTAAAAAATAACATTATTGAACACTGTATAAGTGGAAGAAGACAATTCCATCAGGAGGATTACGCTATGTTAATGTCCCTGGGGCTCGGGACTCCAATCCACCACTCAGTATATTAACATAGCATAATACCCCCTCTGCTGTGCCTTATTCTTTACATATAATGCTGTTCCTATGAAAGGACACCCTCCCCGGCACACAGATACCCCCCAAAAAAACAGCTAAACACTTAAAAACTAACATGTAACAGAACACAAATCTGAAATACCACCATAAGAACTTGTACATGTTCTCCTCCAGCAATGAAAAAGTAGCAGTGACTAGAGGAGGTATAAAACTTGCATTCAAGGGGCTCTATTCTTGAAATTCGACGCAAGCTGCTCCAACGGTGGTTTGCACCGATTGCTGGTGTGACAGGGACCCTGCGCCCAATTCACTATCGGGTAGGGTCCTGGTGACAAAGTCATGCAGTTGGCCACAAATGTGGCCATGTACCAGAAAGATGGTGCACCTGGGAGGTTTACCACAAGCTGCAGGTGCGGTTGGGCAGCACCTCTGGAACAGTAGAAACCTATTCAAGTAACGGTCACAAGTGTACTGTTGTGTGCACTGATGGTTACATAAAAGTACTTCTTGATGCAGCCCATGGCTTGCAAGTCTATTGGCAGTGGGCACTCAGTCCACAGCACACACCATGGTCCCAATGCATATATTCAGAACTATTGTATAAGCTACATAATAAACTAGCAGGTTATATATAAATAATATACACTTATTCTCCATAGTGTCACAGGATACAGATACCTTTATCATACCTCATCTGTATCGTACTATAATATACGAACACAAAGCAACTACATGAACACAAATACATTTTGCATACATGTAATAATAATATACATTTGGAAATTACCCATGCACAATCACTGCTGTCAAACATGTGCACACCTTTATGCACCCTTCCACCCAGAGAGGGCTCTGCGTGTGTCACACGGATCATTAGACCAGCCCTGGTTGGTCTAATGGGTGTTTGCTTCTGTCAGCACCGTATACTTTATAGAATGCCAGAAAAGGGCATATTGTGGCATTACACTGGCGCAAGACTCCATGCGTTATGCTGCAGCCCATTTTGTGCTGCAAGGACAGCACAAGCCCCCTTTGGTGCATGCAGGCTGCGTTTCAGAATTGCTCACAGTACACTTTTGGGTGCAAGCCACACGCGTCATTCCCCGTGATGCAAGCCCCTTGTGTCATTGAAGGAAGCTTTGAGAATTGGGCCCAAGGTGTCCCTGTAAAACTGTAAAGGATTTCTTGAACAAGGATTCTTTTACCTCTTCTACTTCTCTGCTGCCTATTAGGCCCACTGCTGCACTGGCTTACAGTAGCACAGAGGTGTCCAGCATATCTAATAAAAAGGGTATTTTAAAACTATAAGGTAACAATTATTAACACCACAACATTTAACTCCCTCATTATATAATCCTTAAACTACTGAACTTAAAGGACTCATAAATAGGGACTGCTCAATTTCTCCCCAAAAGCACAGCATCTTAGATCAGGGGCTTACCTACCTAATGCTGTCATCCACTTTCATGTAAAACTGGTAAAATCCATAGTTGCTAATGAAAAACAGTTCCTCTGTAATGTAAACAAACCCACGGCTCCAGTTTAAGCTCCCCATCGCAGTAGCTCCATAAGATGGCAGATACGTTACTACGCATTGGCATCATTGTAGCGACACAGCTATGAAGCAATAATGCAGGCTGAATAGGGGCTTCAGAATAATATATAAAATAACCTTACTGAAGGCTTCCCTATAAATCCTTTTACCTGTGGGTGTGACCGCAATTTCCACCTGCCCAGGTAAAAGATTTAGAGAAGCCGGTCAACGGAATAACTCTTCTGACACCATACCGACCAGCCATTAGTGCCAACGCTGACCGGCTACGATGTCGTTGGCGTCGTGGCGCTATCCGCCATCTTGTCAGAACTACTGCACGGAAGCAAACTGAGGCGATGACTGACTGACCAGAGAACTGTTCGTCGTAGCGACTGTAGATTTACCAGTTTTATATGAAAACAGATGACAGCATTAGGGAGGTAAGCCCCTGATCTAAGATGCTGTGCTTTTAGAGGAGAAATTGAACCATCCCTATTTATGAATCCTTTAAACATTCTACATACAGGTGAATATCTACGGTAACAGTGTGCCAGTCACTAAACTGTATTGCTCTGTGGATCAATCAAGTACATAACTGCAGAATCTACTCTCTGCCTGGTGTATCGCATACAAGGTGCCTTCTATTGCTTTTAATATTGGCACAGTTGACCATTCTAGGAACTGTTTTTGGAATGCTGCAATTGGAAGGTAAATGGGGCAACAAACAGGTTTAGCAGTAGATGTTAGAGTTCACTTCAGGCCACTTTTGCTGACTGAAACTGCCTCTCTTTTCCCCCTACATTAACACTGAGGCAGCCAGGGTAATCAAGTGGACATTTAATCACCATTTCAATTGTTTCACATCTCTTTATATGTGGCTTGCTTTTGTCATGTTTGGGGACTGAGACTGCTGAAGATAAGTAGGTTTTTACCCTCCCATTCCACAGTTTGCAGTGCTCTTATTTGAGCCTGGATATGGAATTTTTTCAGGAATTTAACTAGCTTAAATATTAACGGTCTAGGTTATTCTTCTTTGGGGGTGGTCCGAGGGCTCAACATGCCCATTCAATAACATACAATGGGCCATTGGGTGAAGGACCTGCTAAGTTTTCTCACTCGCACACTGCATGAATTTAATAGCATTCTGGCCTTCAGCATGTTCTGGAAGTCCCATGAGGACAAGATTGTTGGGCCTGCTGCGCCCCTCATGGTCCTTAATCCCTTCCTCCAGCTGGCACACTTTACAAAGTAAAACTACAAGTTTCTTTGAACTATCATTCTGATTCTCAGTGGAACTAACTCAGCTCCCCACTTCCCCAACTTGTGTGGTGAGGGCTTCTAGAGCTGGCTTTAGAAACACAGAAACATAGAATTTGACGGCAGATAAGGACCGCTTGGCCCACCCAGTCTGCCCATTTCCCTACCTAATGGATAAGCTGCAGATCCTAATTAACCAGCAGCCTACTTCTTTATACCCCCAACCCCTAGAATTGCCTTATGGCTGTCCCATGCATGCTTGAATTCAACCACTGTTTTTGACTCCACAACCTCCTCCGGAAGGCCGTTCCATGCATCCACAACCCTCTCTGTGAAAAAATACTTCCTTACATTACCTCTGAGCCGCCCTCTCTATCTTCAAATTGTGCCCCCTTGTTCTTGCACACCTCTTTTTTGAAAGATGCTACCCTCTTGGACTTTGTTGATTCCCTTGAGGTACTTAAAGTTTCTATCATGTCCCCTCTCCCTCCTTTCCTCGAGACTATACATATTAAGCTCCTTTAGTCTCTCTTCATATGTCTTCGGTGCAGACCCTGCACCATTTATTCCCCCTCTGGACAGCTTCCATCTTGTCTATGTTCTTGGAGATTGGGTCTACAGAACTGCACACAGTACTCCAGATGGGGTCTCACCAGCTGTCTGTACAGAGGGATAACAACTTCCTGTTTTCTACTGGTGATGCCTCTCCCTATGCATCCCAGTATCCCCCAGCCCTCCTTACTGCCCTCTCTCATTGCTTGCCCACCCTTAAGTCATCTGATATGACTACCCCCAGGTCCCTTTCCATTTTTGTTGCTGTTAGTATCTCACCCCCATTGTGTACTCTTCCCTTGGGTTTTTGTTTCCCAGGTGCATTACCTTGCACTTCTTAGCATTAAATCTAAGCTGCCATACATTTGACCATTCCTCTAACCTTGCCAAGTCCCTTCTCATCCTTTCCACCCCACCTTGTGCATCAACTCTGTTGCAGATCTTTGTCTCATCTGTAAAGAGACATACTTTTCCTTCCAGTCCCTCTGCAATGTCGCATACAGATTTAAGATTTGACTTAGAGATTTGACATCACCTGCTAAGTCCATGATGGCCACTTTAATGAAGGACAATTCCACCATGTATTTGTCCAATTTAACAATTCCATTTGTAAGGCCGGGGATGCATCGAGGGATGAAGATGGATTCCCCAGCTTGGTAGACTGTGATCTAACAAGGAGCGGTCTGCAGGAAATGTTGTCACAGATATCTTCAACCATCGTGTAGCAAATTTGTTTTTTCACTAGAATGTAGTAAGTTAACAGGAAATCCGTTACTGTCGAGCTTGTTTTAGAAAAAGTATTTTTAAACGTTATTATGAGTTAGTTAAACAGAAGACTGCTGGAGTTTCCGCTCTCTGCATCTATCCTCTGGTAGTCTTCATGCAACTCCCCTAAAACCACCAAATTCTGTTCGACTGGCTGCAATCCTACTGCAGCAGTGACGTCACTCTCCTCAACTGGATATGTTCAAGTCTGAGAGATCGCCAACAGTCTGTCACAGTTTCAGCAACACCTACTCCATCTCGAAATCTGTTCCCACCGGCGTACGCAAAGGCTCTGTCCTGGGGCCACTTCTGTCCATCCTTTGTAGGATCCCACTCACTGAGGTGATTGATGCCCATGGCTAATCATGCACAGCTATGCTGATGACTCTCAAATATACACTCCAGTGACTGTCTCACTCCAGTCCATTGTTGCCCGTCTTGCTCATTGCTTCAGTGATATTCAGGCCTGGATGATATCTAACTCCCACTACCTCACCACCAATACGACGGAGCTTCTGATCTGTGACACCAGAATGAAAATGAAGTCTCTCAGTCTCATCACCTGAATCTCAGCCCCTCTGTGATTACACCAAATCTTAGCTCAGAAACCTTGGAGTACAACTTGAGTTGATCCTACAAATGGACAAACACATTAATTATGCAGTCTGAGCAGCCTTTTCCATCCCCTCAGCACAGCTAAAATCCATCCCTACCATAATCTGGACACTGCCACCACCCATGTCCACTCTCATTTCTTTGTTAGACTACTGCAATTCCTGCTGGTTGGATTGCCATGCAATAAAATGTAACATTTTCAGTTAGTCCAAAATGCCTCTCCTCACCTATCGACTGGAACTAGTTAGTTCAATCACATCACTCCTATTCTGGCCACCCTACACTGGCAAACTGTTCAACAACTAACTGACTTCAAAGTTCTTTTGCCCCATCACTGCTCTTTATTACACAAATAAACTCCCTGTTGCAGTCTGCGATTCTCAGACCTACACCTTCTGGCAGTCCCCTTCCCCTTCCAGATTGGTTACCTATGGCGACCCAACATTCTCTATCTATGCCCCTCTACTCTGGAACCAACTACCCCTTGAATTGTGACTCTGTACTGATACTGACATTTTTAAAAGCAAGCAAAAAAATATTTTTTTTATATTATCTAGCTTATAAAGTGTTGTGGTTTTCTGTTCCATGTCGTCAGTGGAAAGTGCCCTGAAATTCTGTAAGGCACTAAATAAATATCATTATATTATTAGAAATATAGGATCCATGAGGGCCTAGCTCAGAATATGCCATTTACTGTCATGAGTGAGGGAGAAGGATGATAACTCAGGAGTGGCAGAACCACAAGTGAGTTCAGTTACAGTGTGCAAGTCCCATCCCATAATAAGAGGTGATAAATAGGATATTCCGAGTCAGGCCCCTTTGAGTTTTATTTCTAGAAGGCACAGTATTTTAAATTGCAGATATGCTGGTGGGAAGGGGTGGGTTTGAAATAAATACAATATCCTGGATAGAACATTCATACGTATAATCTCAACCCTCTGAAAAAAGGATAAAATCAGTTTACCCATCTATTTAAGTCCTCTTGTATCATCACTGTTAACTCATTCAGGCCTAGAGATGTCTGTAGGCAGCATCTAAAAGCATAACCGCTCAGGACAATAACGCCTGTAGATGTACTCAACTGACTTTCACTCAGGCCTAGAAATGTCTGAGGAAGTGAGCAGTTTTTACTTAACTATTAAACAAACCGAATTGCTTAGAATTGAATGCATAGCTTGACTTTGCTTCATTGACCAGTAGGCCAAGGGAGACACAGGTCTGGAGGGCCAGATCCCTGGACTGCTCCACCTCCTGTATGGAGGGACCTGCTAACAACCAGTTATCCAGGTAGTGGTAGACCTGGACCCCTCAACGCCGCAGGTAAGCTGCCACCACTGCAATGCACTTGGTGAAGACCCTGGGTGCTGAGGAGAGACCGAAAGGCATGGCCTGGAACTCATAGAGGGTTCCCTTGCCTTGAAAGGGGAGGAACCTTCGGTGAGATGGACGGATCAGGACGTGAAAGAATGCGTCCCGAAGACCCAGGGAGCAAAACCACATGTTTTGCTCTAGAGATGGTATGATCCGAGACAAAGTTACCATCCTGAAGGTGCGTGACCTAAGGAACTTGTTCAGGACATGCAGATCTAGAATGGGGTGCCAGCCCCCCATCTGCTTTGGCACCAGGAAGTACCTGGAAACAAACCCTGGGTGTTCTGGAAGATCTGCGACGGGTACCACGACCTCCTTGCAGAGAAGCTGACTGTAGATGCAGCCCCTGACCCACCACTTTTAGAACCCACCTGTCCATGTTGACAGCGGACCAGGCAGAAAGAAACTGGCAGAGCTGGCTCCCTCACAGGAAGACCCAAGGGAGGCTTGATGGGCATGAGGGAGGCACCCCTCATCCCATCACTGGGCAGGATTGGAGGAGGGGGGCCCAACTGAGGTGCCACCGGAGCCTCTCTCTCCTGGCTTATGGACAACCAAGGCCACTGACTTGGGCCAAGGTCACCAAGCCTGAGCCTGCTGACCAGCCAGTAGCTGGGATGGCTTGGCTGCAAGAATTGAGGTGAACCAAAAGGGCTTCCATTTCTGATACTGCTTGGAGCTCTTGGGGTCCTTCTGGACAGATGTCACAGAGTCCAAAGTGGCACTGAACTTCTCGATGCGTGTGAGGTGACCCTCAACCCCAGACCCAGACAGGTCTGTGCCCAGGAAGGGGACATCTGCCAGCTTGTGCTGAGTGTCCATCATGAAGGTAGAAATCCTCAACCAATTCCTATGGCGCATGGCCACTGAGGCCACCACAGAGCAGGCAAAGGAGTCCCCAATGTCCATGGCTGTCTAGAGTTGTTGCTAAGCCACAGCCCGGACCTGGTCTCAGACCTGTTTGACCATGGTCTGAAGGTAGACAGGCAGATGCGGAAGCACCCCATCTAAGATGCCAAGCAGGGCATAGGAGAAGTGGGCCATGAGGGGGCCAAGCTCGCCTGGCAGAGGCCAAGCGAGGAAGCAGCAAAGACCTTCTTAGCCGCATGATCCAACTTCTTGGACTCCTTATCAGGCAGTTTGTCAACATCCCCAGTGTTGCCAGAGTGCCGGAACACAGAGTTAGCCACCAATCCCTTGGCCAAGGGATGCTCTGTGAATCCCGAAAGGGATCCGGTTGGCACTGCATACTTGAGGGCCATCCGAGCAGAAGGCACAGGGCAGGAAACTGAGCACTGCCAGAGTTCCAGGGCAGGGCCAAGAATGGTTTCTGCCACCGGAAAAGCCTCCATCGGACAGTCTTCCTGGTCAATGATCTTGGTCAACAGGCAACGAGCCTGTTTCTGGACGGGCTCCATCTTCATATCTGTCGACTCGGAGATCAGACGGAGGAGGCCTATGAAACAGGATGGAGCTTCATCTGTTGAGAGATCTCCCAGGGACTCCACGTCGACCGGACAGGAGTGCAGGGAGGAACCCTCAGACACCAAAGAGTTATCAAAGACCGGTCAACCGCCACAGTCCCTGTTGATCATCCGTGGAAGGTCAAGGGTGACGGTGACCGACAGCCGATGGGAAAGCCCCTTAGCCGGCCAAGACTCCTTAGTTAGAACGCTGGTCATCAGCTGTTTAGGCGGTGGTTCCACCATGATCAGCAGAGAAGCTGGAATCGGCAGAGTCAGGACCATTTCAATCAGTTCCATTGGTGGAGTCAGCTGTTTGGGCGACAGCCAGGTGATGGCCAGCATAGAAACCATGTTCGGTTTGGCACCAGTAAACAACAACTGTTGCCACATCAAGTCCTTGTAGCATCGATGCAACTTGCGCCAAAGCTTCTCCTCACCTGAGGATGAGGAATAGTGATGGTGCCACTTATCGTGATGCAGAGAGCAGGAGCGCCGATGATGGTGGGACTGGCTAGACCCATGGGAAGCAGACTTAGACCTTGACCTCAGCCGCCAGGGAGGGGCCGGCAGCGAGACTCGGAGGAAGTTGGTAACTGCTGAGGCTCCCCTTATCAGGGTCGGGGACCAGAGGCAGCAGGTCAGTGGACTGATATATCCCTCCCATGGTCTGCGTCAGGACTGGGGTCCTAGACAAGGAAGTATCGGCCTCTTTGGTCAACAACTGGTCAGTTAGCTTGAGAAAAATCTTGGCTGGGACTTCAACCAGTGTGTCGGCCGACTGGCCCGACAAGAGTTACTATAGAGACAGCGGCAAAGGCCAAGGATCTGACCCAAGTCAAATCCGGAGAAGCATGGGAACCAGAGGCCCTCGATCAAAAGTGCTCCCGATCCCACGATCAGCGAGGAGTCTTTTCTTTCTTAGATTCTTTTTTAGATGTAGATTTTCCGGTGGGTCCCTGACTGAAAGTTGGCAGAGACTGGCACAATTCCTTGAAGTAGCCAATAAAGATCAAACCCAGCTTAAGTGGCACAAAAGCAGAAGCCGAGGAGGAATGGGCTGTGGGCCTGGGCAGCCTCCTCTTCAAAGGTTGCAAGCTGCTCGGCGGACTCCACAGCTGTGGAGACCACACAACAGGCATCCCTGGATTTGACCAGTGGGTTATGTTGCGCTTGGAAGCCCAGTTTCGGGTGGGCGAGATAATCCTCCAGAACACTTGGGCGAAATGAGCTGCAAAGTCACTGGCCTGGGGATCGTGGTCGTGCCCCTGGCAGTAGACACACATGGCATGCGGGTCGGTCCTGGACATCTTTTGCCCTCAAGGGCACTGGCAGAACCCAGGAGCAGATTTATCATCCACCATGGTCATGATCGAAGATCGAGTTGAAGACAAAAACTAGTAAGCATTGGTTTGGAAGTAATTACAAAGAATTTAAGTGCTAGGGCCTACTCAACGCGGGAGCAGTAAGGAGGGAACCTGCTTCTTCCAGCAGAAAGGAAGATGTGGCATCATGGGGCAGAGCATATCTTAAAGGGAAAAGACACTGCCAGATAGTGTGGATAGAACAAAATATCTATGTCCCTAGAAAGCAGGTTTCTTTCTTCAAACTGCACCTCACCCCTGTATTCCTCCTCTAAATCACTCTCAATGTCCATGAGGTCAGGATTATAGTCCATCTTATCATCATCAGGAATGATGACGGGATCCACAGATGGGGCCAGTGACATAGGTAGCAGCTGAGAAGGAGGGATCATTGGTGTACATATGGAATCCATTGATGAAGGCCCTGGTTCAGGTAGCCTTCTTGATGGCAGGAGAACTGCCGATGGCAGCGACAGTAGAAGGATTGCAGCACGTCTGAAAACAGTGATAGCACAGCCTGAGAGTTGTTGGCACCCCAAAATGGGTCCAGGACTACCTGCAGTCAGTGCTCGAGGATGGTGGCAAAGTAACATCCATAGTAGGTACAACACTGCCTGAACCAAGCACCAACCTTAGTGGCTCATTACCGGCCACAGGAGCTGTAGTTGACACTGCGAAAGTGGATGCAGGTGAGGACGTACCGGATTTCTTTTTCCTTTTTTTTGAGATTGTTTATTCTCCTGCCCCACAGCCCTCACAATCTGGAGGGAGCCTCAGCCTTGTCACCCCGGCATCCACCAGCCAGCACAGTAGTGGCTCCAAGGCTTACCCCCCCCCCAAGGGTTCGGAGGGGGTCTCCCTTCCCTTCGAGACCAGATTAACTGTTCCTGTGCCGTGGATGGCCGGGTGCTATTGGAAGAGAAGAAATACAAGAATATATTCATTTCCCATGAAGCCTGGAGCTGGAATTGGCCGGGTGCAAGGCCTGCGAGCTCCCTCCTTCATCCTCTGTGGGTGTTGTTTCCTGGTGTTTTCCCTGCTTACCGGGGCAGTGCTTGCAATGATGCCTGCAACAGCACTGTGCATGCTCCCATGCGTGCTGCCAAGCATCTGCACCACTCCCGACCCCCCCCGTCTTTGCGGCGTCAGTGCACCCACCCCCAGCCGCCGCTAGGGGCCAGGCAAGCACCGACTGCTGAGACCCTCCCCCTCCTCGGAGAAGGAGAGTTGTCTCCCAGATGCTCAATCCTTCTCCTCCCTGCTAACCCCCAGTGGCCCGTGCTCATTCCCGAATGCAGGTCACCAGCGAGGCGTGAGGTGTGGCATCCAGTGCCTCAACCCTCAACACTACCGGGCCCCAGTTTTTTGCTTGATATTTCAATTTACTCTCCTCGCCCCCTGCACTCTGCATCCTTGGGTGTCGCCAAGGCATCTTGTCCCCCTCTTACCACCCTCCCTCACCAAACCATGGTTGTTCGTCCAGGGAGGACGAGGTGGGGCACCTACACCCTGAATCTTAGTGTTCCATCAGGCCACTATGGAGGTAGAGGTTGGAGATCAGTGCCAGCGCTCCATCTCCCCAGAGCATAGGCGGCTGATTTTCTGTTTTCTGTGGAGTGCGACTTGTGCCTGGATGGCAAGCCACTGACGCTGACGCCCATCATTCATGCTCCTCCCCGCTCTCTGTGTGACTAATGCTGGCTATACCTCTGGCTTCCACTAGAGGCCAGACAAGCACAGAGTCTAGTCCCCCCCCCAACCGGAGAAGGTGAGCAGTCCTTGGACTTCTCAAGCCTCCTCCCCCCGGCCGGCCCTCCAGCTCCCAGGCTCGATCCTGAATCCGGGTTGCCAGGGTCATGAACTATTAATATTTTCTGCTTTCTCCTCTGCCATGTCCTCTCTTTACTTAATGTGAAAACATATCTTGTCTCCTCATGGTAATTAAATGTGTATTTGTACAAGGTTTTTTGCATATTACTGTTTATTTAAATTTATTACTATTGTCTTTGCATGTACCCTTTTTAATTCACTTTTTGATTTATTTTGTACATAGTAATAAACGTGTGTGTTTTAGGTCTTTTTGTACCTGTGCTATACAAACATATGAAAACACAAAGAGCCAGCATAAGGCAGCCAAATTAGTCTATCGAATCTGCTCATTAGTAATGCAGAGTCCCTGGCTTACAGCACTAACCCTGCCTCCCCCGCCAACCTTTCCTTCATAACCTTCCATGATTCCATGGGTTCTCTTTATGCCTATTCCAAGCCCTCTTAAACCCACCCACTGTTTTCACTGAAACCACCTCTTCTGGCAGCACGTTCCATTTGTCCACCACTCTCACAATGAAAAAATGTTTCCTGATATCCCTCCTAAACCCCCCCAACCAACTTCAAATTATGCCCTCTTGTGTTTCTGTTGTCACTTAGCTTGAAGAGACCTTCCCTATCACCTCTATTTATCCTGTTCAGGTACTTAAAGGTCTCTATTACATATCCCCCCCTTCCAGAGGGTACATTCTCAAGGCTCCCAGCCCTTTCTTCGTAAGACTTCCCCTGCTGTCCCCTGATCATCTTGGTTGCCTTCCTTTAGACCTGCTCCACCAAGCTGTTGTCCTTCTTATGATATGGGTTTCAGTACCTTACCCCATATTCTAAATGTGGTCTCACCAGTGACCTGTACAAGGGCAATATGACCTCACTCCGCCTACTGCTGAATCCCCTGGCTGTACACCTCAACATCCTGTTCACTTGTGCAGCTGCCTTTTTACATTGCAAGGAGTGTTTCAGGTCACTGGTGATCACCACCCCAGATGTTTTTCTTCCTCTGATGCTGTTACCCAGACCCGCTCCCCCAAGGTAATACTTGGTCCTAGGATTTCTGGACCGAATGTGCATCACTTTGCATTTCTTGGCATTAAAGCCAAGTTGCCATGTCACCGACCATCTCTCCCATAGGTCTTGTATTCCTTTAACTGTGTCCACCCTCCCACAGAGTTTGCTGTCATCCTCAGACAGACATATCTTGCCCTTTATGCCCTCCCCAATGTCGTTTATGAAGACAAATTTGCATTTATGTTGGACCTTCTCCTTATGTATTTGCACTTCGATTATTTTAGTCACAGGAGATAGTACTTGTTATAATGTGTAGTGTATAAAAGCACTTGTTCTCATGATGACCCACACTCTGACGAACGCCCTGTGTTAGGTTGAAATGCTGGGGACACAGGCTTAGCCAGCACTCCTCACTCTGGCTTACAATACCATTTCTATTTCTTACAGTACTTTAAAGTCTGTTATTTAGTGGATTTTTTCACTGTGATCCATAAGTTCAAAGAACGTCTTCTTTGTGCCTAGCAGGCTGGTCATCTTGATCTGAACCACCTCCTGTTATCTGGGTGCACCATTTCCAGTCCTCTCCAGATAAGCTTCCCTGTCACTTTCTGCCTGGATCACTTTCAAATTTCCTGAACGCCACCCCTTTTCTCTTCACTGCATCTCCATTCCCTTGTGAGCCATACTGGTTTCCTGTTTTTCTTTTCCTTCCCCACTTGCCTCAGGCAGCAGTTAATGACATCTTGTAGGCTCTTCTTAATGGTGTCCCATTTCTTCTCCACATCCTCAGCATTTTTGTTACCTTTCAACATGACTAAGTTTTTTCCTCATTTCCCCAAAGTCTGCCCTTCTAATACCAAAGAATCTTGTTCTGAAGTTAGTGTGTTCCACGCCCAATTCAACAGTGAACCAAATTGATAGGTGGTGGCTGGTACCTAGTTGTTCCCTGTTCTTATGTCTTTAATGGAGTCACTGTTTGTGAGCATCAGGTCCAAGGTTTCCCCCCTCTTTCATGGGTTTCCTGATCCCCTGGACCAAGAAGCCATCTTGGAATGCATCAATGAGTGTTTGGCTCCTAGTGCTGGTTGCCACTTGGATACTACAATCTACATCAGGAAGATTGAAATCACCTGTGATTACCATGCCTCCCTGCATTGTCGCCCTTCTGATAACTTCCTCTAGCTCCCTATCTACTACCTCCTCCTGTTGGCGTGGTAGTCTATAAACCACCCTCGTTCTAACCTTTCTACCTTAGTTTGCCCCTAAATCTACCCATAATGACTCTGTTGATGCATCCTCTTCTGAGATTATATCCTTGGTCACACTGATACCCTACCCCACATTTAAGACTACTCCCTTGCCCTTATCCCTATTTTTTCTAAATATAGACTACCCTGAAATTGTTAGGTCCCAGTCATGGGGCTATGTTGCCCTGTTTTCAGTTATAGCCTCTAAGTCCAGCAGGGCTTCTATAACCAGTGCCTGAAGATCAAGTACTTTGTTTCCCTGGCTACTGACATTTATGCATTTGGCCCTGCTTCCCATTTACATTTTTTATCTACTAATTCCCTTCCCCAGTTTTGGATTCTGCTTCCTTTGGTGGCTTGTGTCTCTGCCACGATCCTCTGGATTACCAGTTAGCTTGGTCTGACCTGTGCATATTCCATGTACTGTTTCAAACTCCTCCCTGCATGTCCCATCCTTCTTGTCCTGGACGGGGGGCAGTCTGGCTCTCATAATAAAATTACATTGGGTCATATGCCCTCGTGCAGTCCTCTCCCTTGTCTAGATTAAATTATGACAAATGAACTCCAGCTTCTTGCCCAGTGACCTGGTTCTCTCTCCTCGCAGATCCTGGTGGTCCACTGAATACAGGGCCTTATTTTTCCATGAGGGTTCCAAATCACCTACAAACCCAACTGCCTGCTCACCACGCCATCTCCTCAGCTATGTGTTAAACTTTAAGATCCTTGCCATCTCAGCCTGACTTGTGCATGTTGCCAGCAGCACTTCTTGAAGGTAAATGACTCCCAGTTCTTTGAGTTTGTTCACCAGAACTCTGAATCTATTCTGAACTTCCACTAGCCTGCCATTCCCACTTTCATCCAATCATTGGTTCCAAGATGAATCACACAGTCATGCTTCCCTCCCCATGGTCAACCTCTTAAGTCCAGGCAGGGTCTTCTCTGATGTCATACCTGGGAGGTGCACCACCTTCCTTGTTCCAGGTTCTGCAATCTCAAATGGCCTTCCTGTCCCTCTAACAATTGAGTCCCCCAGCATTATGACTCTACCTACCCTTGACCCTCATCTTCCCTTTCTCCCTAAAGGCTCCTATCATATAGTCTGGGCTTCCCGAGCAGGTTTGCTCTACAAGGGTAGGGTCTTTTGCCCCAGAGATAGTGGATGACCTGATCTATTGCTGTGAAGACTGTAGGTAGTATCCCTCTCCAGGGGCTAACATTTTTTGTTACCATTCCATTGATTGGGACACTTCCTTTCCAATCCTCCTTCCCAACCCTCCCCACTGTGCAACATTTTGCCAAGGAAGCCCTTCAGGAGTCACTGTAATAGAGGTACTCCAAATTCAGGACCCCTTAGGGTCTGGAGCTCAGCCCAGATGTAGTTCAGTTCCATCACCAGGAACTGCAACCTCCTGCAAACCAGGTAGCCACCCATCTCCAAAAGCATCCTCTGTAAGACGGCTGTGTCACAGCCCTTGCAACTCGCAACCTCTCTGCTCCACTCCCTACCTGTGCAAGCATCCTATGTAACCTGCTTTGGGGGGCAAGCACCCTATGTTATTATGGGTGTCCCAGGTCAGTTATTGAGGTTTCTATATAAGCCTACCTCAGATAGGGAGTTCCTGGACAAAGGGTTTTCTTGTGTGTTGAGTGCTCTGTTCAAAGTTATCTGTAAACCAAGCCCTGCCAGGGAATAAAGTCCTGTTAGGAACTCTTGTCCTGTGTCAAGTTACACCCTTTAGACCTTTAAATTGAGGTATCCCAGAAAGGGTGCTGCTACTGTCCCATTAGAGTGAGACTTACAGTGTGTAGTGGGGTGAAAGGTGCACTGCAGCAATGCTACACTACAATTTACCTCTGACCTAGCTTTTCCCCACATAGGTTTCTGCTACCATACTCCATGTTTGTATATGGCTCCTATCCTAGGGACCACCACCTTTTACAACTTTACCTATAGCAACTAGTGAATTGTTACCCTTGGTGGGTTCCACAGCTTGCTCTTACCTTGGACCAGGTTTTGCACAGATGGAGTGCCCTGCGCACCTTCTTGCAGATACCTTGCAGACACCATCCTTCTACTTGTCCTCATGCTCTGGAGGTCAACGTGCTCAGAGGGTCAGTTGTTTCACCTTGAAATTAGTACTAACAGCAAGCACCCTATTGGTTGCTTGCAGGCATGTGTTCCAACCACACATTTGGCTCACATTGCAGCACAGATCTCCGCCTGCCCCTCCCCCCCACAATTCATGAAGTAAGCTCCCTCTCTTCCAAGCCAACAGACCTTTTAAAAATCACACCATTTGTGCCAGAAAAAACACTATGAACTATAGCTTTCCCACAGTTCCAGAGTTCATTCCCAGTAGCTCCCTACTGTCATAATCCAGTATACCCAACTCCCGTTTCTTGTAAACCTCAAGAAAGACACTGCTGCCTTGCAGTGACCACCTGAGGATCTCCTGTGCTGCATCACGATCTGCTACCACCTGTCCTGATGGACCAGGAGCCCATCATGGTAGACAGAGGAGCAGAATGATCAAACCCTAGAGGCCCTGTCAAGCATTTGGGGGGGAGGGAGTATGATGACATAATTTGACTGGGAACCAAATGATACACGTTACTTCCCTCCAAGGGACAAGCCAGAGGTAGAGTTACAATGCTAAACTGCACATGGCTGGTACCTGGTGCATTCCCCTTCCAATCAATGCAGAGTGTGTCTACTGCATGGAACTCCCATCAGTAATAATACTGAATCCATGGTATGAAGATTCTTGAACTGGATGAAAATAGGAGGAACTCTCAGCTTTTTGGCATTCCAAGTACAATAGACCGGGCTGTGGTCACTGAACCCATCGGGTGTATTGCTTGATGAACTAAGCAACCACTGTCCAGTCTAGTGCAGCTGGACTGCCAAAAAATTTAGAGTTCTTCCTATTTTCATTCAGTCCAGGAATCCTCATACCATGGATTCAGGATCATTCAGGGAAGCGTTCTCTAATCAGGATTGGTCTTTCTTGAATGATATGTCTAATATCAATGAGGCTCTGCTGAGATTTTGCACAACATTCAAGAATATCTCTAATATCTTTGTTTCACAAAAGAAAATCAGATTACATGGAGATAAAGAGTGGGTCACCCATGAATTATTAAAATGACTCGAAGAACAAAATAAATATTGGCAAACATATAGAAAACACAGGGGATTTGGTTACCCTGGCTTCCTATAAACAAAAAAAGAATGGGTGCAAATATCTTATCTGGAGAACACAATGTAATTTTTCTTAAATCAACAGTATCAATTCCAGGGTAAAAACAGCTACATGGAAGCTACTCAACAATATGATGGGGCAAAACCCAACTGTTATCGATGCTATTTCTACCAATGCTGTTACCCTTACCAAGCTTTTGGATACTGCCAGTTTGTTTAATCTCTTTTTACAGATTTGGAAACGTTCATACTCAAGGTCAGTTCACAAACATCCTCTGATCCAATTTTCTCAGGTTCAGACTTCCTCTACTTTCCCAATTTTTGATTTTAAAATACTTACCCCTGCAGATGTATCAGGCTATTTAACCTCCATGAATCCTAGACTCACTCCAGGCCTGGGTGAAGTGAATTTTAGATTAACAATTATCAGCTGATATGGTAGCCTTTCCTCTTACCAAACTTTTAAACTATTCATTGTGTCACAGCATTCTTCCTGCCATTCAGAATAAACAGTGGTGGTCTTCATCTATAAAGCAGGTGACCCCCGTCAATAGCAACTGCTCAATTTGCTAGCTGCACTGGAAATGATTCTGGAGCATACAATTTTCTATCAATTATCTGATCATCTCTCCAAGTATGAAATCCTGACCCTAGCTCAACTAATACTCTGGGCACAGCACAACTAAAGCCTTGGTTGGGTTCACTCATATGCTGCACTGTGCCTAGGATAGGGGCTTTTTTTTTCAGCTGCCATCTTTGTGGACCTCATCAAAGCCTTTAATTTGGTTAATCATCAGAAGATCTTAGTTTCTTTGGCATCCCTGGGATTGTTCATTCATATTGTACGCTGGTTTTCTTAAGCAATAAGGCATGACCAGAGGTTAGATTAACAGTCTGTTAATCACTGCTTACAAGTGTGATGAGGCACGAGGTGCAGCCAAGTGCCTTACTGACCCTAGGGGGTGATTAACTGACTGTTTATCTAACTCCTGGGAGTACCTTATTGCTAGTATAAAAATGATTCCAAAAGAAAAGTGTTAAAAATATATCTTTTTTTTTAATGTTTTCCTCATTTAGAGGGAGATTTTTTTTTTATAACTCTTCCACCAACAGTTTAAGAATGCTGGTTCAGAATCAGAATGCATCATTCCAGTCATTCAGCAGTGCCAGAGAATGAACTGCTGACAGGAAGAATCCATGTGCCATGGTGATCAGGTTGTACATGACAATGTAACAGGGATTAATGTAAGGCTGTTGGAATCCTAACAGCCAATTGGATTGCAGCAGTTCTGAGACCCTTTTTATGTTGGCTTGCACGCATGCGCAAGCAAACGAGCATCATCTTGTGGTGGTAGCACAAATGCAGAGGTGTGTCAGTGTTGGCCAGTGCAGGGGACACTTTAGTGGGTGTGTCTCTTAGCCCCCAATCAGTGAGCATGCTGCCGATGACAGCAGTTTCAAAGAGAACCACGGAGATGAAACAAATGTGCCGCTGCAATCAGAGACAAGCTCGTCATTGCAGTGGCAGATGGTTTGCCTCCGTTACGTGCCTTTCCTGGTGAAACATTTCAGTAAAAATGGCAGCTCTTGCCGTCCATCACACAATCCACAGAAAGCCGACACTGGGGTGCCCAATCCCCGTGTCGACATGTTTGCAGCTCCTGCCGCCTGCCACACCGCAACATCCCACTGCTGCTGTCCTCCCCACTCCCGCCATTCCCTGACAGAAAAAAACCCTCCCACTGCTGCTGCCCTTCCCGCTCCCTCCATTCCCAGTCCCCTGCCAGAAACAAAAAACCCTCCCGCAACCTCCCACTGCTATTGCCCTTCCCTCTCCCTCCGATCCCGCCCCCAACAGATAATAAACCCTCCCGCAGCCTCCCACTGCTGCTGTCCTCCCTGCTCCTCTGTTCCCCCCCCCACTGAACTGTAGCACTGGGATCCACCCCAGTGTGCCTATTTTTTGTTTGTTTCTTAACCTGTAAATGAAGAAACCTTCCTTTGCATTTTTAAAAAAATTTCCCGGCAAAAAAGAAAACAGTCCATCGATGTATCCCCATCCCCCTCCCCCATCCCCACTCTCCCTCTGTGCACTCACGTCCCCACACCTCCCCAACACATACTTACCCTCTGGAGGTCAGGAGCTGTGATCTTCTCTGAACTGGGACACGTCTGCACTCTTCAAATCTGAACTGAGATGTGAAGAAATAACGGTAAGCTTCATAATGGGAAGCAATGGGAGGTTTCAACTTAGGTTGATATCTCAGCTGTTTTTAGGAATTTTGACCTCAAATTTTCAATATGGGGTTCTTGGGACCCCATCTCATGAACATGTCACTGTCATTTTGTTTCTCGGTCCCAAAAGGTGATTTCGCAGCCACTGCACGGAATCACCTTTTGAGACCAATTAATGAAATGGCACTGTCACTGTTCATGAGGTGGGGTCCAAAAAGCCCATGTTGTAAATTTGGTAGAAAAATTCTAAAAAATTACTGCATTATGAGCATGCATTGCACAGTTTATACGCACGTCCCTAACTTCGCCCACTTTTTTATATTTTCACTCCAGATTTTCAGCATTGCCATTTTTTCATACCTCCTTATGAAAAGTACAGCTGTAATTTTTCACATCCTGGCCAAAATGTGTTTTCGCATCTGTGGCACACAATGGGCAGGGTAGCTGTGGGAAATCAACTTTCGCGACAGATTAACAAAATCACGGTGCCACTATTCATGAGAGGTCCCAAAAAGCCCATGTTGAACATTTGGTGATAAAATTCCAAAAAATGACCACGTTATAGGCGTGCATTGTGCAGTTTCTATGCATGCTTGTAAGTTCTCGCATTTTTAATATTTTGTCTCTATAATTTCAATATTGCCATTTTTTCACACCTCCTCATGAACAGTACAGCTGCCATTTTTTGCATCCTGCCTGAAATGTGTTTCCCCACTTGGGGCTCCAAATGGCGCAGTTGCTGTGCGAAAATCACCTTTCAGGATTGAATAATGAAGTGATAGTGCCACTGTTCATCAGATGGGGTCCCAAAAAGCCCATGTTGAAAATCTGGAGTGAAAATACCAACAAACACCCGTGGCATTAAGGTTTCCAACCATACAACCACCCTGTAGAGACTGACAGGCGCTGGGACGTAACTTGGGTTCGTTGGCTGTAATGTTCGTGGCATTCTACCCCCATGCCCCACCCTACAGCCACTGATAGGCATCAAGGCGTGCCTTGGGGTCTGTCGGCCTAACATTTGCCCCATTGTCCTATACTGCACCCATCTCAGCTTATTTCCTTATGGAATGGGGTGAGTAAAAGGGCCAAAGACCCCAAAGCACACTGCAACACCTGTTGGTGTCTTCAGGGTGGGTTGAGGTGGAATGGTGTAAGCGTTATGGCCGACGACCCAAAGCAACACTCTCAATGCCTTTCAGTCTCTGCGGGGGTTGGCATTAGTTCAATATTCCACTGCCATTCCTATTATGCATCTCTCTAACTCCTGCACTACCAGTGCCAATGCCAGCAAACCAACATTCGGCATTGACAAATGCTTGTTATAAGTTATTAAACCATGAGATCTCAGTGCACAAAAATGTCTAATATACTTTCTTCCCTTGCTACAATGGGGTGGACGTGTCTCAAGGTATGTCTTTTGGGTCACTTTCTTTTTAGTTTTTTACTGAACACCCTTCCCTCGGTTTGTCATCATTCTGACATAGTATTATATGCAGATCATGCTGTAATTTTTTCTTGTGAACCAGACATTAAGAGCCTTTTCGGTTTGACTCCAGAAGGATTTCAATAATATTCAGAAATGGTTCCTAGACAATGATATGGTACTGAATGCTACTAAAACCAAGTATGTGATATTTCATAATTCTAAAAAATTAAAAAAAGTTTTCTGATCAGCAAAATTGGCTTTGACTACACTAGGTGGCGCTCCTATCATGCAGGTTTCTATCTTTAAATACCTGGGCCTCACTCTTCAGTGTACTCTCATATGAGTCTCACATAACGGTTTTGATTAAGTCTGCCCAAAGACTAGGAGTTTTACATCATTTAAATTCTTCTTTTTTTTTTTTTTAATCATCTACCTGTCTCGTTAGCGCAAAGTTTTCTTTTATCTTTACTTGATTTTTTTAATTACCCAGCAAATGAGGGTGCACTGTCAAGAGTGAGGACCCTTTACAATAAATAGCTACGTGTGTATTATAGCTATCATCCTGTACGCATCACTGCATATCTGTTTAAACTTCTGGATTGGTGACGATGTTAATTTGCTCATTAAGAATGTACTTTCCTTCCAAAAATGTATGAACTGTAAATAATTACTGTTGACTGTATATTATATTGTTTGTGTGTTCACTGGTCAACCATTAAAACTAGCTAACTAAGCCGTCTCACTGGCATTGAGGGTTAAAGCGCAAAGCACCTTACCTCCTGCCATGCCGGAGATCTGTACTGAGGAACGAGCATGAGTTGCCAGGGGTCGGCCGGGGGGTTGGGAGGGCTGCGAGAGGACTGAGTGGCCACCTGGCAACGTTTCTCTCCTTGATCAGGGCGGTTGGCTGTCTCAGCTCTTGGCTGCCATCAGGTGAAGGCCTGGTGGTAGCTCATGGGATCCCTATGAGACAGACAACAGTAAGGCATGGGGGAGGGAGCCACAGTCCAGGGATGCATGCGTGCCTACATGTGCACGCGCTACCTGTGTATGCCGCAGCTGACGAAGGGATGGAAAAGAACAGGAGGAAAATGGAAGGGACAACAGAGATTCATGATGCCCACACACTGCACCCCCACCCACTGTATCACCAAAACGACCTGTCAGCAGCATTGGACTAAGTCATTAGGGGCGAAATGCACTCCCCCTCTTGTCCCTGCCATGGGGGAATCCATGGGGGTACCAGCCACACAGGTAAGCCCAGGAAGATAAGAGACAGTGGGGAACAGTGGAGTCAGGGCAGATGGGAGCCAAGCCCCATTGTGGCCACAGGAGAATAAACAGATTATGAAAAAAAGCTGGCTAACTAGCTAATGGACCTACCAGTTCTTAAAAATTTAGATTAAATGGAATGCCAAGGATGAGATTAGTGCGGTAACCAATCCTCCCATTTAGTCTCCCTCACTAGAGTTGGAAAGCACCCTATTGGATGCTTCTTCCTTCTCATGCTGGCAACCAGGCTGATAGCATGGCAACTAAAACCCCGGCCACTGCACTAACAAGCAGACAGGAAGGAATGGAGTCTTAATTCTGGTGGTCTAAACAGACAAAGCCAGTTGAGCAGTCCCATTCTGTTTTGTCCTGGAGAAAAAAATGATTTTGTTATGAAATGCCCTGACCTGGGCTCCTTGAAAGGTTGTAACTTGTAAGCATTAATCCACGACAAAGGAGGGCTCTACTAGTGAATTAATGCCTGGTTAGGGCACGAGGCCACAGGCTGAGTGCCTCCAACCACCAACCAGGCATTAATTCCCTACTAGAGCACGACTTTGGATTGGATTAATGCACTTGTAATATGGCAAGTGCAAGGAAACTGTTTAAATAGTATCTAAGGTAGAATGACAGAAACATGAGCAAAAGCAATAATTTCACTTGAGAAATCATGCTTCTGCTCTGTGCATTTGAAAGGTTGTGTAGATTTGGAAACATGCACGTGCACGGTCGATGGTGGACATACATTAATGTGGTGACTGACAATTTTCTAGATGTACAAAATATCCATTCACTTGAGAAACAGACATAGACATCAATACTTCCTATTTATAGCGTTCACTTTTAATGTTTTCCCCTCCGTTGTGATATTATACTGATGCCTGACACTGCTGCATTGTGAACGAAATGTACATTTACATATTTCAGTATGCACCAGAAAACATGGATAGAGAACATAAAACTCTTGCCAATTACCTCTGAACATATAGCTTTGCTATGCCTACTTCGCTGCGATCTCTGCTGTACTGACGTTTATTAGGTGGGTGCCTGGGTAGGAGACAACGGCGCAGACATAAAACAACTGAGACACCAGTGACCTTGCTCCTAACTGCAACCATTATGGGCTTACTGAACGTGATCCCGTTCCAATGCCTACTGTCATTATTTGTTTAGCACAGTCCCGACTTCAGTAGGGTGCACTAGCGGGCATTACTAAGGGATTAATATCCACTTGACTTTTGGTCACATGTAGTCTTTCATCCAATGGAATTACGGTATTGTGCTTTTACATTTTTTGCCATGCTACAATAAAAAATAATTCAGCAGTTGTTACTCTCCCTAAATAATTAGGATAGCCTTACCATTTGTAATGTTTCTTCTTTTTGCCCAGTGAGGTTTCAGCAAATATGAGTACCAGTTCTTCCTGTCCATGGTTTTTATATATGTAGTCCCAGCTCCAAATGTGGGGTGTGATAATGCTGATTATATAAATCTGCACTTATACGGTAAACAATCTGTTTACTGAGTTACTGGTCTTAGGGGGAGCACCTCTGTAGTATAAAAGGGGAGGGCCAGTTTTGCAGATTGCACTCTTCAGTTCAGACAGATCAGCTCCAGAGGTAGGACCTGGCAGTGGAAGTGATCAGGTCTGCACTGTAGGCTCTTGGTGAGCCAAAGGCCTGCCCGAAACTGTGCCCAAGCAGTTTTGGAGTGAAGAGGCCATGATCCAGTAGCCCCTGGGGGGCTAAGAAGTGGGTCATCCAGCCAGATATACTGTGGTCCAGCATGAGAAGAACTGTCTAAGAGACTTGCAGGAAAATAATGTACCAGGAGAGAGTACTGCCACTTTCCGCATGTGGGCAGCTGGGGTGGTGTGTAGGGTGCCTGGGTTCTAGTTCAGTCTTGCTCCATGGTGGGATCTGTAGACATCCTATTTCCAGCTCTAAATGGGAGTTCCTATATTGAAAAACTACTGGAAAAATAAGGTATGAACTGAACAATGGGGAAAACTGGAAATTAATTGGGAATTAACTATTGAGGACTCTCTTCCAGAGTCTTCCAAAAACTGACAGAATGCATAGGAGCTTCTAGAGGCATACGTTGGCCTAATCTTGATGCAGCAAGTATGAAGTTGTTGTCCTAAGACAGTAGTCTGACAGACTGCAGGGGAAGTACTGTACATACGAACATACAAAATTGCCAGCAAATACAGGCCTTACGGTCTTGTCTAGTCTGCTCCAGTGTGCAGCACCCAGTCATTTAAACTGCAGCTGCTCCCCCCATTGCCCCCCCTGCTGTATTTCCTCCTACTTCCTTCTCACCCCCCAGCCCACCCTCAGTTCTGACCTTCCCTTTGATCCTGTCCCACTCCCTCTTAAAGCTGCTCACTGACCTCAATGATAGCATCTCCTCTGGCAGCACATTCCACCTTGTAACCACATTTTCCATGAAATAGTACCTCCTCATTTCCCTTCTGAATCTTCTTCCAGTTTCAGACTGTGTCCCCTGGTCTCCCTCCCACCTTTTAATTAAACATACCATTGGTGTTAACTCTGTTCAAGCCCTTTAAGTATATGAAGGTCTCAATCATATCCTCTCTCTCCCTTCTAGCCTCCAGGGAATACATGTTGGGCCCCCTCAGTCTCTTCTCATATGGTTTATCTCCCAATCCAAGAATCATTTTCATTGCCCTACGCTGTGCCCCCTCCAGTAGCTTGATGTCCTTTTAGTAGGGGCACCAGTACCGCATGCAGTACTCCCAAGTGTGGCCTCACCAGGGACCTGTAAAGGGGCAGAATGACTTCCTCTCTTCTGGAGGTGATTCCCCTTGAGAAGCACCCAAGCATTCTATTCGCCTTTGCCGCTGCCCTCCTGCCCTGCGCTGAATGGTTCATTTCCCCTGTTTCTAGCACTAACATACTAAAATGCCAGCAGAATAGGCCTAACGGTCTTTCGTGCCTGCTCGTTTGGTCAGCCCCCAACCTGGGTGCTGACCTTGCTGCCCCCCTCGCCTTCTCTGGCTTCTCCCTTCCCAGTTCCGGATAGTACTCCCAGATCCTTCTCCCCCATTGAAGTGGATAACTGCACTCCTCCCAACCAGTGACTATTCCCAGGATTTCTGGCTCCCAAGTGCATGAATTTACACTTCCTGGCATTGAACCCTAGTTGTCATATATTCAACCAGCCCTCAAGTCTTACCAAGTCCTCTTGAAGTACTTTACCACCTTCCAAACTGTCTACTTCCACACAGATCTTTGTGCTGTCTGTGGAGAGGCTAATCTTATTTTTTTTATCTCATCCAATATGTCAGCAATGAAAATGTTAAACAGCATCAGTCCTAGCACCAAGCCCAGTGGGACCCCAATTGTTACAGCTCTGGGCTCCAATAGCTCACTTCCCATCACTACCCTCTGCTGCCTATCTTGTAACCAGCACTTAACCCACCTAACCAGTTTCCTCCCTGCTCCTAGGTTACACAACTTGCTGGTCAGCCTTCCATGAGGCAGAGTCAAAGTCCTTGCTGATGTCCCAGCAAAGGACATCCACTGCATGGCCCTTATCCAGTGCCCACATCACCAAATCAAAAGTCAACTAGATTTGTCTGACAGGATCTGCCCGAGACAAACCCATGCTGCCTGCCATCCTAGAGACCATTCTCCTCCAGAAATTTTACCAGCCTCTCCTTCAGGATAGACTCCATTAGCTTTCCTACAATGGCGGTAAGGCTCACCGGTCTGTATTTTCCTGGTACGTCCATGGGTCCACTCTTATGGAAGGGCGCCACAGGCGCCATCCTCCACTTCCTGGGCATGCATCCTGTATCCATGGAAGTGTTGAATAAGTCTGCCAGTGGACCCACCTGGACCTCTGCCAACTCTCTCAGGACTCTTGGATGCACTCAATCCATCCCTGGTGCCTTATCCACCCTCAGGGACTTAAGGCCCTCCACCACCCTGTCCACTGGGATTTACCCATCTATAACCTCCTCTTCCCCTACCTCACCTTTCCTCTTAGGCATGGGCCCTTCTCTCTCCCTGGTAAACACCGAACAGAAGTACTCATTGAGTACTTCAGCCTGCTCTATTCGGTTCCCTTTTCCGTCCATCCTCCGCCTTTCTTGATCCTTACAATCTGATCCTTACTGTTTCTGTTCTCCCTTATATGCCTGAAGAAATCACTTCCTCCTTCTCTGATCCCCTATGCTAGCCTCAGTTCTCTCAATGCCTTGGCTGCCTTTACTGTTCTAATCACCTCTCTGGATTTCCTCACGTATTCCTCCCTGTGCTTTGTAATTAGAGGAAATCCTCTATTGTCTAGTTGTGACAGGGTGGAAGTGGACCCTGTCCCAGTTGTTATGGAGAGTGTGAATGCTGGGATCTGTTCTGTTCTTTCCTTTCCTGTCTCTTCTCTGGTTGCGCAACCAAGTTTCCTGTGAAACCTAAGATTTGATCACCCCGAAAGTCTCACAGTTCTTTGCCTCTCACTGTCACTCAACCTTCCCTTGCTGTTCTGTCTTTTCCTCCTTTGTATATCTGCTGGTATAAAAATATATGCAAATCATTATGTGGAAATGTAACTGATATTGGGATCCCTTTGTTTAGAAATTACATAGTGTTACTGTTGAAATGTATATAATTATAGTTTGAGATGATTGCAAAAACTCAAGAGGTTATCTGAGAGCAATTTTTAAGCCTTTTGCAGAAAAGCTGTAGAAAAGGGGCCTCAGTTCTGGGACACTGTTCTTGCAGCACCTGCCTGAAATATACTAGAACATTTTAGAAAAAAACAGGATGCTTGTTAAGAAGGGGGGTTGCAAGGACTTATAAGACAGAGCTGCAATTGCCTGCAGAAGGGGCACAGACATTGAAGGGAAACTCAGATGCATATTTTATTTATTCTGCCTTTGTAAATAGTTATACTGAACAATTTAATTTTTTTTATGTTACTGCTAGCACAAATAAATATGTTTTCGTGAATTCTACAACTGCTCCCTGTTTTTCCTATGCTTCCTGACCGGTGTCTCAACGATAGATGGTGTCAGCCTAAGTGGGATTTACGCCATGCATACTTTGAGCCAGGAGTTTTATGCGTGGGTACTAGACCTAGTAGTAGCAAGGAAGCATACAGAAAGGTATGGATTCTGCAGCAGCAAGTCCAGGAGTGGTTACCAGGAGAATGGCAGCCAAACTAGCAGCGACAGAAGTCCAGTCCGAGATTGTACAGCCAGCACAAGTTATGGAAAAAGAACACGCAGTGACAGAACCTGAAAGCCTGATGGACTTTTTCAAATGGTGGGCTGTACAACAAAAAGAGACTGAGAAGCAGAGGAGAGAAGCAGCAGATGAGAGAAAAGATGCAGAGACAGGAGTAGTGATGGCTGGATGCCTTGCAAGTTGTCAAAGGCAGAGGATCTGGCACAGATCCAGACGAGCAACAAAACACAAGCAACTTAAAAGTCATTAAACTTACAAAGTTGTGTCCCTCGGATGATATTGAAACATACCGGACAACTTTTGAAAGAGTTGCCACAGCCTGCCAATGGCCAAAGCAGCAATGGACAATCGGACTGGTACCATACCTGACAGGGAAAGCCCAACTTGCCTACAGCAGTATGGACACTGCACAGTCAGAAAACTATGACCTGGTGAAAAGCGAAATCCTGAAAAGGTATGACATCGTAGGAGAGACCTACAGGCAGAGATTTTGATCTCTGAAGTACAACTCAGTCGACAATCCTCAAGAAGCCTTCACCCGACTCGGAGAACTCCTGATAAAATGACTCCAACAGAGAGCGAAACAGTCCCACAGATCTTCAACACATTTGCAATGGAGCAATTCATCAACATCCTGCCTATAGATGTGCAGCTTTGGGTAAAGGAACACTGACCAGAAAGAGGGGAAAAGGCTGTTTCTTTGGCCAAGGACTACCAAAAGGCCAGACAGACACCACAGCAGTGAGGTAACAGCCAAGCATCAGTAAGACACTCTTTTTCCCATTTAAACTCCAAGTCTGATAAGAACTCTAGTGGGGGTAACAAATCTGTGCCCAAAGACGTTATTTGCTATAACTGTAATAAGCCAGGCCATATTGCAAGAAACTGCCATAGTAAGGAGAGGGGCACTGCAGCAGATTTGTCCTTGGCAAATTGGGGCAAGTACTTAACAGATGTGAAGGTGGGGGATAAGACTGTAAAGGGACTCATTGATTCGGGAAGCAGACAGACCCCAGTGCGTACTGAAGTGCTGGAAAAACACTGTGCAAAAGGACCAAGTACTGGTGTCATCTGCATCCATGGGGACACTCGATACTATCCCACCACCCAAGTGACTCTGACCATTATGGGTGTGTCGCACCAAATGAAAGTGGGGTTAGTTCCTAAGTTACCTATATCTGTGATTATTGGAAATAGGGGTACCAGATTTTGAGATGCCAAAAAGAGGACACACAGTCCCTCCCATGATGAGCCCTTATGCCAGACCCTGAGTAAATAGGTTTAAAGTCTCCACCACCTTCACAGCTCATTTACAAGGAGGTTCTGGGTAGAAGAGAGTATTAAAATTATAAAAATAATAATAATAATAATACAACAGGATAGAGAAGGTAAATGAAGAATATTTGACAGCTGGAAAAGAGGACATGTCCTCGTTAAATAGAACATATGTTAACCCTAATTGGAAATGACTTTCCAGGATTTACGGAGTTAATCAAAGGAGGAGTAAATCCTGATGTTTCAGCAGCTGTAGTGACAAGAACTCAGGCAAAGAAAATTTCAGATGATGGGGACTATTTTCCTTTCAGTGATTTTGATTTGGACTTGTTTGAGAACAGCTCCAAGATCCAGAAATCCAGGAAAAAAAGATGATGCCTGAAGAAAATGTGGCAACAAATGACTGATGGACATAAAGGGTTAAAATATGAAAATGCTGAAACTAAGTTGATAACTGATTGTGATTTTCTTTCAGAGCAAGCTAACAATGTTTCTCTCCAGGGTTATTTTAAGCAGCTGGGGGTGAAACCAAAACAGGGTGGACCAATGTTTAAAAAATGTAATGGGTTACTGTACAGAGTTTGGGTTAAACCTCAGACACAGGAACAGACAGAACAATTGGTTATACCACAGAACTATAAGAACAGAGTTCTTACAGACAGCACATGATAGTCCTATGGCTGGTCACACAGGGAGGGATCACACCCTTGCTAGATTGCTATACAGATTTTACTGGCCTGGAATTCATGAAGATGTTGCTACCTATTGTAATTCCTGTGCTGTCAGAAAGTAGCCCCAGTCACTAGAAAAGACAAGGTGCTCCTGGTGCCCCTACCCTTGATAGATGTGTCTTTTGAGAGAATTGCAATGGATGTGGTTGGTCCTTTAGACAAAAGTAAAAAGGGTAATATATTTATCCTGGTAGTATCCGACTATGCTACTCGATACCCAGAAGCAGTTCCAATGCGTACTGTTACAGCTTCAAAAGTGGCAGCAAAGCTTGCAAAAATGTTCAGCAGAGTGGGAATACCTAAAGGAATTATTACTTATCAGGGTAGTAATTTTGGTGCTGCGTTACTTAAGGAGCCATACAGACTACTAGGTATCACTGCCATAAGAACCTCCCCCTGTCACCCTCAGACAAACGGTCTTGTTGAGCATTTTAACCAAACCCTAAAACGCATGTTAAAAAGGTTTGTAAAAGGGGAAGGGAAAGATTGGGACCAATACTTAACCTTACCTGCTTTTTGTTTACAGAAAAGGGCCACAGGCATCAACAGGGTTTTCACAATTTGAAATGCTGTATGTTAGGAAGTCAACAGGGCCACTGGATGTGATAAAAGAAACGTGGTAAGATAACCCCACTCAGAAACAATCTACAACATCTTACATGTGTGCCCTAAGAAAGAAGCTGGCAAAATATGTTGAAATTGCCCATAGTAATCAGGAACAGGCCCCAAACCAGCAGAAGGTATATTATGGATCATGGGGTAAAAGAAAAAGTTTTCGAGTCCAGTGAAAAGGTTTTGCTACTGTTACCCACAACAGAAAATAAACTGTTAATGAAGTAGCAAGGGTCTTATAGAGTGCTTAGAGGTACTGGCACAGTTAACTAAGAGGTTGAGACCCCTGATAGGAGAAATCCTACTGAGATGTACCATGCTAACCTCCTCAAGAAATGAGTTGAAAAAATGCCAAAAGCTACTTTGCTAGTTTTACCAGAAACTGATAAAAATATTGATGTAGCTTGTGATAGACTGCAGCAAACTGTAAATGCTGATGACGCTGTAAAGGTGAATGTTTCATTGACCTCAGAACAAACTGCAGAAATTTGTAATGAGATAAAGACATTTAACAGTAATTATACCAGAGGACCAGGCCAAGCAAAAGGGGTTGAGCACGTGATAGTGCCAAGGAATGCTCGCCCTATTAGTCAAAACACATGCAGGTTACCAGAGCGGTTAAGAGCTGACGTAGTTAAGGAAATACAAAAAATGAAAGGAGAGTCGACGAGTGCTTGGTCATCTCCAATGGTAATTGTAAACAAAAAAGAAGAGGGTGTTAGACTCTGCCTTGATTTTAGGAAACAATCAAGTGTCAGAATTTGACAGTTATCCTATGCCCAGAATTGATTTGGTGGACAGACTGGGGAGTGCAAAGTACTGTATATCAGTACCCTCAATCTCACTAAGGGTTACTGGCAAATCCCTTTAGCTAAAGAATTCGGAGACAAAACTGCATTTGCCACTCCTGTTGGATTCTATCAGTTCGCCATCATGCCATTTGGTTTACATGGTGCGCCAACTACATTCCAGCAGTACATGGATGTCATTTTATCCTCTCACACTGGTTACTGTGCTGCATACATGGATGATGTCATGGAGTACAGTCCAGGCTGGAAAAGGCACCTGGAACACCTACGAGCAGTTATCCAAGCTATCAAAAATGCAGATCTGACAATTAATCCTACCAAATGTGCACTAGGAATGCAGGAAACCAGATATTTGGGCTATGTGTTGGGAAATAGAGATGTTAAGCCAGACATTTCTAAAATAGAAGCTGTAGATAACAGCCCTGTCCCTAAAACAAAGAAACATGTCAGGTCATTTTTTTAGGGTTGGTTGATTATTATCAGAGATTTGTTCCCAACTTTGCTGAGTTAGCTACTCCCCGCACTGAGCTCACGAAAAAACAGTACCCAAATAATGTGAAATGGACCCGAGAGTGTGATGATGCTTTTCAAGCCAATAAGGCTGCATTATGTTCAGCCTCCGTTTTAAGAAGCCCAGATTTTGAGAAACCTTTTTTGTTACAAACAGATGCATCAGAGGTAGGGCCAGGTGCAGTCCTGAGTCAAAATATAGATGGGACAGAACATCCTATTCTGTACATAAGTAGGAAGTTGCATGGCAGAGAGAAAAGGTACTCCATCATTGAAAAGGAATGTTTAGCAGCAAAGTGGGCCATGGAGTTCCTTAAGTTTTATTTACTAGGAACTGATTTTGTAATAACAACAGATCACAATCCTCTCTGTTTGTTTAATCTAATAAAAGATAAAAAATTCAGAATCACAAGGTGGTACGTGGCACGACAGCCATTTAAATTCAAGGTGATACACAAATCTGGTAAAGAGAATAGCAATGCTGATTTTCTGTCAAGATATGGATCAGGAATTGAGGGTTCTGAAGGTTGAAAAACAAATGTACAAGTTTAAACTTAACTGTTTGCTGTACTGTTATAGAAAAAGGATACTGAACATGTGCTTAATTCTGAACGTTAGAAGGTAATATTAGTAGAGCATTAATAGAAAGTTTTGGAAACCTGTTTGATAAAACAGCTTCCCTCTTAAGGAGAGGAATGTACAGTATGTGACAGGGTGGAATAGGACCCTATCCCAATTGTTATGGAGAGTTTGAATGCTGGGATCTGTTCTGTTCTTTCCTTTCTCTTTTCTGTCTGGTTGTGCAACCAAGTTTTCCTGTGAAACCTAAGATTTGATCACCCTGAAAGTCTCACGGATTTTTGCCTCTCACTGTCTCTCAACCTTCCCTTGCTGTTCTGTCTTTTCCTCCTTTGTATATCTGCTGGTATAAAAATATATGCAAATCATTATGTGGAAATGTAACTGATATTGGGATCCCTTTGTTTAGAAATTACATAGTGTTACTGCTGAAATGTATATACTGTAATTATAGTTTGAGATGACTGCAAAAACTCAAGAGGTTACCTGAAAGCAATTTTTAAGCCTTTTGCAGAAAAGCTGTGGAAAAAGGGTCTCAGTTCTGGGACACTGTGTTCTTGCAGCACCTGCCTGAAATATACCAGAACATTTAAAAAAAAAAAAAAAGCAGGATGCTTGTTAAGAAGGGGGGTTGCAAGGACTTATAAGACAGAGCTGCAATTGCTTGCAGAAGGGACACAGAGATTGAAGGAAAACTCAGATGCATCTTCTATTTATTCTGCCTTTGTAAATAGTTGTACTGAACAATTTTATTGTTTTATGTTACTGCTAGTACAAATAAATATTTTTTTGTGAATTCTACAACTGCTGCTGTTTTTTCCTATGCTTCCTAACCTGTGCCTCGATGACACTAGCGCAGAACTATGCTAGTGGGGATCGCACATGTGTGCTGAGCTCAGTCATCCATGAATATGTCTGTTGATCAGTGATTTCCAAGAATGTTTGCCTGTCGAGGAAGCTGGGAGTAAAGGTCAGGCACAATGAAAAGATCAGTGTCAGGATTACCATGTGTAACATCTACCTCTTTTGTATTGTAAAATGGTCGTGTTAAGAAATGTTCCAATATGAACCTGTGCTGCTTCCCAGGATGGAACAGTTGAACAACAAATGAAGTGTTTCTGAGTTGCTGAGGTCATCTGTCTGAGGGCTTGTAACACCAGAGGACCTGTGGCAACCCTTTTTGTCTGTCCCATAGCTGAGAACAGCCAGGGAGTGCACCCAATACTTTAAACAAACCCCAACTGCTTGACTAGAAGACTTGTATGGACACAGAATTTCCGGTATTAATGTTAGTATATTTAAAGGTGACCCCCTGTCCTACTAGCTCAGTGTCCCATCATAGACACACGAACAAAAAAAAAAAAAAAACCTTGCCAGCACCCTCCTATGGTGAAGTACCCCAAGTACCCCATGCTTTTGGGTCACACAGAAACATAGACTGATGGCAGATAAGGACCGCTTGGCCCACCTAGTGTGCCCATTTCCCTACCTACTGGATAAGCTGCAGATCCTAGTTAACCAACAGCCTGTCTGTCCCATGCATTTTTGAATTCTCCCACAGTTTTAGACCCCACAACCTCCTCAGAAAGGCTATTCCATGCATCCACCACCCTCTTGGTGAAAAAAATACTTCCTCACATTGCCCCTGAGCCATCCCCCCTCCATCTTCAAATTGTGTCCCCTTGTTCTTGTACATCTCTTTTTCTGAAAGATGCTACCCTCTTGGACTTTGTTGATTCCACTAAGGTACTTAAAAGTTTCTATCATGTCTCCCCTTCCCTTTCCTCAAGGGTACACATATTAAGCTCCTTTAGTCTCTCCTTGTATGTCTTCTCTTGCAGACCCGGTACCATTTTAGTTGCCCTCCTCTGGATTGCCTCCATCCTGTCTATGTCCTTGCGGAAATGGGGTCTCCAAAACTGGACGCAGTACTCCAGATGGGGTCTCACCAACTGTCTGTACAGAGGGATAACAACTTCCTGTTTTCTGCTGGTGATGCTTCTCCCTACACATCCCAGTGTCCCCAGCCCTCCCTACTGCCTTCTCACATTGCTTGCCAACCTTATGGTCATCTGATATGATTACCCCAGGTCCCTTTCCATTTTTTTTGTTGTTACTACCCCCCCACTGTGTCATCTTCCCCTGGGTTTTTGTTTCCCAGGTGCACTATTTTGCACTTCTTTGCACTGAATCCAAGCTGTCATACTTCTGACCATTTCTCCAACCTTGCCAAGCCCCTTCTCATCCTTTCCACACCTCCTTGTGTATCAGCCCTGTTGCAGATCTGTGTGTCATCAGCAAAAAGGCATACTTTTCTTTCCAGTCCCATCTGCAATGTCACTTATAAAGACATTGAAAATGACTGGACCTAGTACTGAACCCTGCGGTACCCCACTAGTAACTCCCCATTCTTCAGAGTGGACTCCATTTACTATTACCTTCTGTGTCCTGTTGTCCAGCCAATGTTTTACCCAGGCTACCACCCTGGATCCCACTCCCAGGCTGGTTAATTTGACTATTAATCTTTTGTGTGGGACTGTGTCAAATGCCTTGCTAAAGTCTAGGTAAGCCATGTCCACAGCCCCTCCCTGGTCTACTACTTTGGTCACCCAGTCAAAGAAATTGATTAGATTTGTCTGACATGACCTTCCCGCTGTGAATCCTTGCTGCCTTTGGTCCTGTGCCCTACTGGCCTCTGGTGTCACTAGTTCTCCCCTTAATTCTTTTAGAATTCTGGGGTGAATCTCGTCAGGCCCCATTGCTTTATCCACCTTCAGTTTTAGGAGTTCTGTCAGAACCCTTTCTTCAGTGAAAGGACTGGGATCGACCCTCTATTCAGAGTGCTTCTGTTAATTGGATTAGGTACCTCCCCCCTTTTGTGAATATTAAGCAGAAGTATTCATTCAGTATCCCTGCTTTTTCACTGTACCTCTCTGCCCACCCACTGTCCATTCTATTCAGCCTCACTATCCCTCCCTTTGTCTTTCTGCACTTCCTAATGTACCTATAAAAGGTTTTATCCCCCTTCTTAACCGAGTTGGCTATCTTTTCCTCAGTTTGGGCCTTTGCTATTCTGACTGCCTTCCCTGCTTCCTTCTGTCTTGACTGGTACAGTTCTCTGTCCTGCTCCTTCTGTGTTTCCTTATACATCCTAAATGCTACTGTTTTCTCCCTAACCTTCCCCGCCACCTCTTTTGAGAACCATAGTGGCTTTTTCTTTCATTTTCATTTGTTTATTTGCTTCACACAAAGGCTTGTTGCCTCTGTGATGGCAGCTTTGATGTTTCCCCATTGTTGCTCCACCCCTCCTTCTTGCCTGTTTGCTAGTGCTTTTCTAAGGCACTCTCCCATCTTGCCAAAGTCAGCCCTCCTGAAGTCCAGAACCCACACTTTTGTATGGCTTCACTCTTCAGCTGAGTTTATCGAAAACCACACTGTTTGGTGGTCACCTGTTCCCAGATAGCTACCCACTTCTAGATCCGAGATCCTCTCACTGTCTAATTTTGAGAGTACAAGGTCTAAGATTGCTCCCTCCCAAATGGGTTCCAATACTAGTTGTCTTGAGGCATGCCCCCTGTAGGGCATTGCGAACAGCCCTGCTCTTGGATGTGGCTGCAGCAAAGGTGCTCCAGTTAACATCTGGCATATTCAGGTCCCCTATCAACAGTATCTCCTCTTTCTCTGCCATCCTAAGGATGCCTTCTATCATATCCTTGTCCATTCCCTCCCCGTGAGATGGCGGTCTGTATACAACCCCTGTGCAGATTGTGGTGCCATTTCCAGTCTTTAAGGTGACCCACAGTGCCTCCTCTCCTCCCTGTTTACTCTTTTGTTCCGTTGCTTTTATCCCTTCCCTTACATAGAGCTACTCCTCCCTTTTCTACCCTCCCTGTCTCTCCTGTAGGTTTGTACCCTGGTATGTTACAGCTGAGCTCACGGGATGCAAGCCAATCCTGCAGAAATATGTGGTAAATTACTGTAAAAAAAAAAAAAAAAAACAGGCAATTTTCAATGAAGTTAATCCCTTTGTGATGCAGGAAATCTGTTACACCGTGTCGCATCCTGGCTGGTCCCCTGTACATATAAGAGGCAATCTGCTCCACAAAGCAGTGGATGACTCTGGTATGGCAGCTAAAGAGTTGCTCTAATACCCAGAAAACATTAAATAATTACAGATGCCATTTGTTAAACTCAGCAATACAAAATTACAAGCCTTTATGTTTTTTATTACTACAACAGTTGCTTGAAAACAGAATATTTGTCCCTTAGTGTTCATTTGCTCAGAATAAATACTCCCAAGAGGAGTTTATAATCTTCAATTTATATCATCACAATTGTTTTGCATTTCAACATTTTTTATTTTTCAAAATACAGAAATAGAACAAGCACAACTAAAACTACAGAATCAATTCGGAGCAAACAGAAGGCATCCCAATACAGTTTATGATGAACACATGTAAATAAATATCCAGATTAGTATAGAAACATAGACTTTGACGGCAGATAAGGACCGCTAGGCCCATCTAGTCTGCCCATTTTCCTACCTACAGGATAGGCCGCAGATCCTAGTTAACCAACAGCCTATTTCTTCCTACCCCCACAAGAATTGCCTTATGTCTGTCCCATGCATTCTTGAATTCTCCCACAGTTTTAGACCCCACAACCTCCTCAGGAAGGCTGTTCCATGCATCCACTACCTCTCTGTGAAATAATACTTCCTCACATTGCCCTGAATCGCCTCCTTCTATCTTTAAATTGTGTCCCTTGTTCTTGCAAGTCTCTTTTTCTGAAAGATGCTACCCTCTTGGACTTTGTTGATTCCACTGAGGTACTTAAAGTTTCTATCATGTCCCCTCTCCCTTCTTTCCTCAGGGTATACATGTTAAGCTCCTTAGTCTCTCCTCACGGCTTCCTTGCAGACCCTGCACCATTTTAGTTGCCCCTCTGACTGCCTCTATCCTGTCTATGTCCTTATGGAGATGGGGTCTCCAGAACTGGACACAGTACTCCAGATGGGTTTCACCAACTGTCTGTACAGAGGGATAACAACTTCCTGTTTTCTGCTGATAATGCCTCTCCTATACATCCCAGTATACCTCCAGCCTCCCTACTGCCTTCTCACATTGTTTGCAACCTTAAGGTCATCTGATATGATTACCCCCAGGTCCCTTTCCTTTTGTTGTTGTTACTACCTCCCACCCATTGTGTATTCTTCCCTGGTTCTTGTTTCTCCAGGTGCATTATTTTGCACTCTTTGCATTGAATTCTAGCTGCCATACTTCTGACCATTCCTCCAACCTTGCCAAGTCCTTTTCATCCTTTCCACACCTCCTGTGTATCAACCCTATTGCAGATCTTTGTGTCATCTGCAAAAGGCATACTTTTCCTTCCAGTCCCTCTGCAATGTCACTGATGAAGACATTAAAAGGACTGGACCCAATACTGAACCTTGGTACCCACTAGTAACCCCTTTCTTCAGAGTGGACTCCATTTACAATTACCTTCTGTGTCCTGTTGTCCAGCCAATGTTTTACCTAGGCTACCACCCTGGGTCCCACTCCCAGGCTGGTTAATTTGACTATTAATCTTTGTGTGGGACTGTGTCAAATGCCTCTAAAGTCTAGGTAGGCCATGTCCACAGCCCTCCCTGGTCTACTACTTTGGTCACCCAGTCAAAGAAATCTATTAGATCTGCCTGACATGACCTCCCACTGTGAACCCATGCTGCCTTGGGTCCTGTGCTCCACTGGCCTCTAGGTACTCAACTATTCTTTCCTTCAGAAGTGACTCCATCACTTTCCCTACCACAGAGGTCAGACTGACAGGTCTGTAGTTTCCTGCCTCTGTCTTGGTCCCACTTTTGTGAAGGGAATCACATCTGCCTTCCTCCAGTCCTCGGGTACCACACCATCCTCCCATGATTTATTAAAAGAGTAGCCAGTGGTTTCACTAGTTCCTCCCTTAATTCTTTTAGAATTCTGGGTGAATTCCATCAGGACCCATTGCTTTGTCCACCTTCAGTTTTAGGAGTTCTTGCAGAACCCTTTCTTCAGTGAAAGGACTGGGATCGACCCCCTATCAAGAGTGCTTCTGTTAATTGGATTAGGCACTTCCCCTCTCTTTGTGAATACTGAGCAGAAATATTCGCTCAGTATTCCTGCTTTTCACTGTCCCCTCTGCCCACTCACCGCTCATTCTATTCAACCTCACTATCCCTCCTTTGTCTTTCTACGCTGTGATGTACCTATAAAAGGTTTTATCCTCTTAATCATTGAGTTAGCTATCTTTTCCTCAGTTTGGGCCTTTGTTATTCTGACTTCCTCCCTGCTTCCTTCTGCCTTTAATTGGTACAGCCTCTGTCCTGCTCCTTCTGTGTTTCCTTATACTTCCGGAATGCTATCTTTTCTTCCTGACTTTCACAGCCACCTCTTTTGAGAACCATAGTGGCTTTTTCTTTCGCTTTGATTTGTTTATTTGCTTCACACAAAGGCTTGTTGCCTCTGTGATGGCAGTTTTGATAATTCCCATTGTTGCTCCACACCTCCTTCTAGCCTGTTTGCTGGTGCTTTTCTGAGGCACTCTCCCATCTTGCCAAAATCAGCCCTCCTGAAGTCCAGTACCTCCTTTTTGTATGGCTTGACTCTGTAGCTGAGTTTAACATGAACCACACTGTTTGATGGTCACTTGTCCCCAGATGGCAACCCACTTCTAGATCTGAGATCCTCTCACTGCCCCGCTTTGAGAGCACGAGGTCTAAGATTGCTCCCTCATAAGTGGGTTCCAAACCAGCTGTCTAATGCCTGCCACCTGTAGGGCATCAAGAATGGCCCTGCTCTTGGATGTGGCTGCAGCAATGTGCTCCAGTTAACATCTGGCATATTCAGGTCTCCCATCAACAATATCTCCCTTCTCTGCCATTCTAAGAATGCCTTCATCATATCCTTGTCCATTCCTTCCCCTGAAATGGGGGTCTGTACACAACCCTGTGCGGATTGTGGTGCCCTTTCCAGTCTCCAAGGTGACCCACAGTGCCTCCTCTCCTCCTGTTTACTCTTTGTTCAGTTGCTTTTATCCCTTCCTTTACATAGAGCTAGCTCCTCCCCTCTTCTCCCCTGCCTGTCTCTTCTGTAGGTTATGTACCCTGGTATGTTAACATCCCAGTCATGGTTCTCTGTGTACCATGTTTCTGTGACTGCTCTCGATATCCAGGCATCCCTCTTCCATTAAGGCCATCAGCTCAGGGAGCTTGTTGCCCAGACTACGGGCATTGGTACTCATTACCCTCCATTTCCTGATGGCCTTACTCCCTTTTGTCCCATCCCTGTCCTTCTTGCCTTTGTCACTTTCTCCATTTACCCCTGCCCTTCTCCCTATTGGCACCTCTGTGTTGGTGTTTGCTGCACTTACTACCATGATTATTTGGGAGGGCTAGGATTTTCCTGCTCCTTTCCAGTGCCTCCCCCCTTGGCTAGTTTAAAAGCTTGCCAATGAAGCATTTAAACCTATCACCTAGGATCCTGGTTCCCCTCCCGGACAGATGCAGTCCATCATGCCAGTATAGGCTTGCATCACTCCAGGTGGACCCCCAGTCCCCAATGAAGCCAAATCCCTGAGCTCCACACCAGTTTTTCAACCACTGATTGAATCCCATGATGCGGAACACCCTAGCCTCTCCTATGCCATAGATGGGTAGCACCTCCGAGAAGGTTACCGTGCGTGCTACTTGACTAAGGCCCCTCCCCAATTCCACAAACTCTTCCTGCACTTCTCTAATCCCTTTCTTAGCCAGGTCATTTGTCCCTAGGTGGACAATGACATCCAGCTCCCTTCCCTGTGCAGCTGCTCCGGCAATCCTGAGGATTCGCCTCCTGTCCTCCAAGCCATGGTGCCAGGCAGGCACCTACCTCCCTCCCTTCCTCCCCAGTTCTACCTTCCTAATAATGGAGTCCCCACCAGGAGTTGTTTTCTTCCCTGCAGGGTCCCCTGCCACCCTCCTGTGGGTCTCCTTGTGGAGGTTCCAGCATCCTCCTTGGTCTCCACTGGGTGCCTCCATAGAGGAACCACTCTTTGCCAGAATGGCATAGGAATTGTGAGAGGTACAACTAGAGGATGCGCCTCTGTTCCACCACCTCACCCTCCCTGAGCCCACTGTGGTCCAACCTCCTCTTTCTTGGCAACCTCTGAGGCAATGGCAGTGGCACTGGTGGTCCCTGGATGGAAGAGGAGGTCCCACAAATCCTGGCCAACTCAACCTGAAGATGAGCAAGCTCCTCCCTCAGCCCAGAGAGGTGCCTGCAGATGGGACAACACCGCATCCTCCAGAACGTCTCCCGGAAGACTGCTGCTCCACAGCCACTGCACTGCACCACTCCAATCATGTCTTATTTCTGGCCCCTTAACTGTTTGCAATCCTTACTCTTTCCTCTGTTTTTTCTCTCTCTCCTTACTTTCTGCCTGTGTGCCCGTTAAGCTCCTGATTGTCCTGTTCTGAGACAAGAATATCCTATATTTCTCAGTAGACCACTTACTTGCTCAGAGGCAGACCTCCAGCAGCTAGAGGGGGCCGGAGAGCTACTCTTGCCCTTCTAGGATGGTGGGTCCTTGGTGGTTCTGTGATCACTCACTTCCTGCCCCTAAACAGGAAGTTCCTGTTGTCAGTCAAATCCTGTGCCTATAAAATAGAACTAACTTTGGGGGAGGAGGGAGGGAAGGAGGGCAATATAGTCCCAGCAGAGGTTCAGTCACACAGCAGTCCTTTCTCCTGGTGCCTTCTGTCAAGCTATTAGCTGAAACTTTAAGGCAGTCTTTAAATGTAGCTTCCTTCTAGCTAAGCCACCCCTACTTACCAGATCTTTCTACAAGTAATTTAAACCTCACAGCAGTTAAGTCCTTTCAGTCACCTGAGATTTACACCTAGATAACTCTTCAGATACCCATTCAGTTCAGTTAACCCAAACACACACTTTTTTTTTTTATGTTAGTTTTTTTACCCTAAATTAAAGGTCCAAATACAAAAGTTCTTCTACTTTAGTCCCAGCAGAGAAGTTCAGTCACACAGCAGTCCTTTCTCGTGGTGCCTTCTGCCAAGTTATTAGCTGAAACTTTCTAAGGCAGTCTTTAAATGTAGCTTCCTTCTAGCTAAGCCACTCACCCTACTTACCAGATCTTTCTACAAGTAATTTAAACCTCACAGCAGTTAAGTCCTTTCAGTCACCTGAGATTTACACCTAGATAACTCTTCAGATACCCATTCAGTTCAGTTAACCCAAACACACACTTTTTTTTTTTTGTATGTTAGTTTTTTTAACCTAAATTAAAGGTCCAAATACAAAAGTTCTTCTACTTTAGTCCCAGCAGAGAAGTTCAGTCACACAGCAGTCCTTTTTCCTGGTGCCTTCTGTATAAAACAATGTTGTTCAGTAGTCATCATCTTCATCATTTTTATTTTTAAAAGGTGCCTTTCCTTTGTTCAAGGTGCCTGTACAATTTAAATGTAACCCTCCTATAAACGGGGTTCCCAAAAGTCTTCCTTGGGTTGGCTTAAGTGCCCACTGCCAGATGGGCGTTCTGTTTCTTTACAGGTGTAAAAGTGCTTGCATGCGAGTGCCCTGTTAGCCTCTATGCCTGTACCTTTAAGAGACATTATTTTTGTAGTGTATAATTAATCTGAGTAGGGGCCGAGTGTTTCCAGGCTCGAGTCCCTCCTGAGCTGTAATAATATTGCTCTGTTCTGCCATCGTTAATGGTGCAGAAGGAGCTCTGTTAGAACTGGTAATTGTTTGCTGATTAGCTGCTCTAATAATAGTGGTATTATAGTTTGTCTAACCTGCTTTTCTTTGAAGCATGGACATTTCTGTATTGCACCAATCAGTACCTTTTGGGGACCTTAAAATGGAGTCTGTCCCCAGAGGTCTTGTGGGAGTGAATTTCTGTAGGAATTGTATTTTTTTCATTTTGGTGCCTAAATGAACCTGGAGGGGGAGCCCTTGCTTTGACAGACAGATGAATCAACCAACCAAACCCTTTTTGCATCAGAAGGAAGTCTTGGTGCTTCCTGCAGCAGAGAGTCAGTCTGAATTAGGGGTCGAGAGAATGAACTGCTCAAGAGATTCAAGCAGCAGCTCCTGCATAGTAGCGCAGGAAACTGGTGGAAAGGCTGTGTCTGGCCTGCCTGCTTCATCTTCCCTTCTGAGGGATCTGCTAGTAAAATTAATCGGACTGAATCTGAACCAGCTTGTGACCAGAAATACTGAATTGGAATGCCCTGTTATCTGAAGAAAATCAAAGATTTGCTGTAAGCAATCGGCCTGTCAGGACATCTGAATCACCACAGAGATCACGGTTTTGCTCAGGAAAACTGAAATTGCAACTGGACTGTCATCCGACTTGTGGTATTGTGTTTTACTTTACTATAAATGTGCTGTAAGCTGTCAGTGGGTCGCGATTTGGTTCCCCACTACTTAAGTGTATCACGCTTGCTAGAAGCTGTCTCCAGCACCTATCAAACTGAATCCAAACTGTTCACCTGGCCTGGGCCCCTGCCACCTTGGCCCAGTCAGCTACTTCAGACACAGAGATCATCATCGACGAGAGACTCGTTCAGGGATCAGCTCCCTGCTCAACATCTCAAACAGGAATGACACCTTGGTGAATCGTGTGGGCCCTGCTTCTACTGGCATACCAGCTTGTCGACCTGCAGTCTCCATTTCATCCCTTCCGTGTTTCGTATTGGGTAGCGTGAGTAAACACCAGGGTAGCTCCCTGCAACATCAGCTAAATCAAAAGTGTTGTCATCTGATTCAGTGGTTGTTTTCTTGTCATGAACTGAGCCTCCAGGCTCCGGATTACAAATTGTGTGTGGTTGTGCATGCTCTTTCTTTCCATCACAGGGCCCCGACCAGCTGCAATGCCGGCCTACCCCTGGCAACGTGTCAGGCTAGCTCACCTTTTTTCCAACTGGGTACTCAGAGTGTGTGACTGTGAAGGGACTCTAAAGTGCATGCATGATTGCCTGATTGAATCAGTTACAGAACTAATCAGCCAGATTACCCCCCCCCATTCATTCCCCCTGAATAAATCATATCTAATTATTTTTGCATTTAACTTGACTGTGGTTCCATTTTGTACAAGAAGCACTGTACTGTTGTTATTTGCTGTGTCTAACCTTATTTTGCAGGGGGTCTCCTGGGTCGAACTGGTGGAAGCAGCCCTGCTGGTAAGTGCAAACAGAGTGGTGATTTGTATGCTGATTAGGAAGTATTGTAACTGTGTCTGTTGTTCATTGCTTAGGCCACTAGAGGGGAAAGGGGGGTTAGAGTGTCCCAGAGGGCTGTATCCAGGTCAGCTACACTACCAATAACCCTGTCCTCCGGGTGGAGGCACCTATTTTCAGCACCCAGGCCCCTTAACCTGCACTAAGTCATGCAGGCCGGGGGAATAGCCCTTGGGATAGTGCCACCTAGGGGTTACATAAATTGACACACCAACACAAACAATAAAACCATCATAAAAATACTACTTTATGGCGGTGTTGGAGTTGGACCGATCGGGTTTGTCAAGAGAATGCATGAGTCCCGGGGATCTGGTTCTGGCCTACAATAGGACAGTGGGAGATGTCCTGGACAAGATTGCACCTGTCCATGCTCACCCACTCACTCTTCACCTAAGGAACCCCTGGTTTGATAGTTCCTTGAAGGAGTTAAGCAGAGCGGGTTGAAGGCTGGAGAGAGCTTGGTGGAAGACTGGCTCGGACGTTCACAGGCTTAGCTTGATGGAGCATTATAAAGTCCATCAATTGGAAATCACCCATAAGAAGGAAGAATTCCTGTCTAGGGAGATTTCTGTTGTTCGAAATCGACCGGCTCAGCTCTTCTGGACTGTAGACAGATTGTGCAACCCGATCTGTCTCCAGCCCCAAAGAACTTTTTCACAGGTGGAGTGCAATGAGCTCACTCGATTTTTGCAGATAAGGTTGCCAACATCCACGCCAGCACCAGCCTGGCGCTCCCCATGAGGGACTGCATTGATCGACGGGAGGAGACGAGCACCCGGCCTACCTGGTTGGACTTCAACCAGCTGGAACTCATGATATTGTCCGAATTGTCCAGGGTATGCGCCCAACTAGCTATAGTTTGGATCCAGGCCCAACCCCTTTACTAAGGGACTGTGTTGACACTATCTGCCCGATCATAGCTGAAATCATTTGTGGTTCTTTGGAGAGGGGGGTCTTTCCTGATCCCTTTAAGAAAGAGGTAATTTGACCACTCCTTGAAAAATCCTCCCTAGATCCAAACCAGTTAGCTAACTACAGCCCTGTCTCTAACCTGCCTTTTGTAAGCAAGGTTATTGAAAAGGTGGTAGCATTACAACTGGAGGATTACTTGGGATCTCACGGTATTTCAAAGGGTTGTCTCAAGAATGTATTCCTCTGACACCCTCCCTCTGTCTTGTGGGGTTCCACAGGGTTCCATTCTGTCACCCATGCTGTTCGCAGTGTACATGCTGCCATTAGGAGACATCATCAGACAATATGGTCTGAGTTTTCACTGCTATGCAGATGATACTCAACTGTATTTGTCTTTTCTTCCTAAACAAGGGGATGCAGTTTCAGTCTTCAACAACTGTCTAGCCGAAATCAAAGACTGGATGAGCGCCAGCTGGCTGAGACTAAATCCAGTGAAGACTGAGGTGTTAGTTGTGGACCCATGCCGCCCAGAGGTAGGTTTGGGGGCTGGGCAACCCTCAGGCCTATGGCTTGATGGCGTCCAGCTGCCCACCTCAGACCAGGTGAAGAACCTTGGTGTTATTCTTGATGATGATCTGACTCTGAAATCTCAGGTGTCAGCCATCAGGTCCTCTTTTTACCATCTGAAGAATATCACCCGGGTGAAACACTTGGTTCCCCCGGATGACTTGGCTACCCTGGTCCATGCTTTTGTCACCAACCACCTTGATTATTGCAATGCCCTCTACCTAAGGCTACCTGGGATTGATATTTGCCGCTTGCAGCTAGTGCAGACTGCGGTGGCCAGGCTTCTGACTGGCACATCTAGGGCCAGTCATATTTCACCTATGCTGCGCGAACTGCACTGGCTGCCTGTTCAGTGGCAAATCACCTTTAAGGATGGCTTACAGCCCTACATAGACAGGGACCCCACTACCTGAAAGATCTTCCAACTCCCTACTGTCCCCTCCGATCTGCCAACCAGGGATTGCTAGAGATTCCCAGGGTATGCTTGAAATCCTTTGGTGCCCGAGCCTTTTCGTATGCGGTGCCTACCCTGTGGAATTCTCTACCTCATCGGTTAAGTGAATGCCCGACCGTCAAAAGTTTCAAAACTAATCTAAAACCCTATCTTTTTCAACACGTGTTTCTCTGACCGCTTTTAGTTATTTTTCTCAGGAACTTGATGATTTATAACCTACGTATTCATTTGCTATATTTTGTCATATTTATGTTAATTATTCACCTGATTGCGTAGTTTTATTGTGGTATTGTACAGCGCTTTGGTATTCGAAAGGCGCTTTATAAATAAAGATGACTTACTTACTCAAAATAATTCAATACTATAGCTTGACTGATTCTAAAACCCCCTCATCTGGCATCCTGGAAGGCCTGATGAAACCGAAACATCTTTAACGTGGACTTAAAACTGTGGACGGTCAGGCTATTTCAAATCTGATGAGGCAGAGAATTCCACAGGGTCGGGGCCATAAAAGCAAAAGTCTTGTATTACTAAACAATAACTATTATTTCACAGTAGATTATAAAGTCAAAAGTTCAGGGATATGGAGATGCAGCTGAAATACTCCACCCAGAGAAACAAACCAAATTTGTCAGCAAAAAAGGGCTGCTTGGCCCATTCAATCTGCCAAATGTTCCTTGCCTAATAAGTCTCTACCCTATCTGGTCTTTGATGACTCTCTCTCTCTCACCTCCCTACCTCTTTTCTACTATACCTGTGTCTATTCCATGTATGCCTGAAGCCCTCCTCTATTTTAACCTCCACCACTTCCACTGGTAGTCTGTTTCAGGCCTTTACCACCCTTCCACTGAAGAAATATTTCCTTACATCTCTCCTGAACTCCGCTCCACTTCCGGCTTCATCACATGCCCCCAGTCTTGGTGCTCCTTCCCATTTTAAAGAGACTCCCCATCTGTATCCTGTTCACCCATGTGAGGTACTTGCACATCTCAATCATGTCGGAGGAGGAGATCTGATCCTTGGACCGAGTGGGGCTTGTCACTGCAAGGGGTCAGGGCAGGAAATCTGGGGCTGCATTAGCAGCGGGAGAAGATGCGACCACATCGGTGGTCGGCAAAGGAACTTTTGCTGGCGAGGGACAGGCCAGGCAGACTGGAGCCGCACTAGCGGTGGGAGAGCGAGCCGGCTATTTCAGAGAGCTTGCAGCCAGTTATTAGAAAGGAGCAGAGGGGGCCAATCAGTGCTAATGGCGCGAATCTTTGACTGTGCAATTGGGCTATATAAGAACATTAGCCCAGTCACAAGCAGAGGAGGCGATCTGATCCTTGGACCGAGCGGGGCTTGTCAATGCAAGGGGTCAGGGCAGGCAATCCGGGGCTGCATCGGCGGCGGGAGAGGACATGACCACATCGGTGGCTGGCAAAGGTACTTTTGCTGGCGAGGGACAGGCCAGGCAGACCGGAGCTGCACTGGTGGCAGGAGAGTAAGCTGCCAGTTTCGGAGAGCTTGCAGCCGGCAATTAGGAAGGAGCAGAGGGGGCCAATCAGCAATAAGGGCGCAAATCTTTGACTGTGTGACAGAGCTATACAAGGACATTAGCCCAGTCGCAAGCAGAGGAGGAGATTGAATCCTTGGACAGAGATGTCAGCTTGTCACAGCAAGGGATCGGGGCAGGCAATCCAGGGCCGCATCAGCGGTGGGAGAGGACGTGACCACATCGGTGGTCAGCAAAGGAACTTCTGCTGGTGAGGGACAGGCCGGGCAGACTGGAGCCTGATCAGCAGTGGGAGAGCGAGCCGGCAATTTTGGAGAGCTTGCGTCCAGTGATTAGGAAGGAGCAGAGGGGGGCCAATCAGGGCTAAGAGTGCGAATCTAACTTTATCCCATAAACCACTGTTATACTGTGTTCTTTTTGTTATCTGTATTGCACCTGTATGTTACCACTGTTGTATCTCACACTGTAACCATGTCTACCCTCCCTGCGACGAGGTGCCTTTGTAAATGAGTCCCTGACTCAAGGGTTGTAAATCCGACTTTCAAAATAAATAAATAAATAAGAATCTTTGACTGTGCGGCTGGGCTATATATGGACATTAGCCCAGTCGCAAGCAGAGGAGGATCTTTTCCCCACACCACCCACCCCGGCCCCGACCTCTATTAATTGGTCAGTGGGGGTGGAGCCTTGGAGTAGGGCAAGTTGAGATTGGGTGAACTGGATTGTTGCTGAATGGGGGGGAAGGGACCTGTACGCTGTGCTGCTTGGGCACCATTGACTACTACCAGGGAAAGGCATATTGTTGTAGACTGTAGAATTGACTGGGCATGCTACTGCAGCTGAGGGAGGAGGCAAACTGTGAACTGTGTGAACTGATTGGTGTAGATTGTAAAATTAACTGAGTACGTGAACTACAGCTGAGGGAGGGGGCAAACTGTGTGAATTGATTACTGCCACGGCTTTGGAGCTGGTGAACTGATTGTTGATGATTGGGGGGCAAAGGGTCCTGTACGCTGTACTGCTTGGGCAACATTGTCTACTACTACTGGGGGGGGGGGGCAGATCGTTAAATTGACTGTGTATGCTAACTACAACTGAGGGAGTAGACAAACTGTGTGTGAACTGACTACTGCTACGGCTTCTGAGCTGGCTAGTGTTGGGGTGGCCTAATTTTTGCTTGTGAACTGGCTACTACTAGAGCTGGAAAACTGGCTACTATCGGGAAAGAGGGAAAACTGCTGTGATCTGAATACTGTTGGGTGAGGGGGGCAAACGGCTTGGGTCTTTGTGTAATACTGACTAATTAGTTCTGTTAGAGGGTCATATTGCTCACACCAAAATGAGGGTAGACTTGGGGCTGGCCAGAGCGGGCATCTTCGGTAGGGTGATTGGGTGTACAGGGTTCGGGGCGGCAATATTAAATTGGGCATGGAGGTTCGGAGGGTGCCCAGTGTGTTTTCAGCTGGCAGGACTTAGGGAGGAGGTCAAGGGGATCAGAAGGCAGCTGGACGGTGGGGGGGGAAGGTGTGGAAAGGAACTCATGAGAGTAGACAAGGCCAATATGGTATACCCCAGGGAACAGGTGGCCATAGACCTTATGGTTACCTCGGAGGGGTGGGGCATGATACAAGCAATGTATGGAAATCACTTCGTAGGAAGGTGGCTGACCAGAGGGAGCCAAGGAGGAGGGGGGGACAGGGAGAACAAGTTGGGGGCAAACATCACACTTAGTAATTGATTCACCCTGCTATATCCGGGGAGGAGGTGGAGGAGGCTGGTGGAAGGGGGGAGCAGGCGGACAGAGAGGGTTTGGTCTGCAAGCCGGGGGTGGGAAGAAGCAGATCCACAGAAGGGAGGGAGGGGAGGGACATAAACCAAGGTTGAGGGAGGAAAGGGGATGGGGCGTGCAGGATGAGGCCGGGGGGGAGGTGGGAGAAACAGGGTTGGGCAGGCATACAGGTTGGGGAAGTCAGCCAAGGAGAAGGAGGGAGGTAGGGAATACTCTAGAAAGGCCAGCTTCGGGGTGGGAGAAATCGGATGAGGTGGAGAGGAGGGGGGTAGGGAGAAATACAGCAGATGGGGTGGAGGACATAGGACCGGAGGGGGGATGGAGGCAAGGAGGGAAGCAGTAGAAGCGTGTCTGGGTGGGGGACCTGAGGATTCTGGCCCAGAAAGGAAGTCTGTGGAGATCTATGGGGGGCAATCTGTAGCACCCAGGAAGGGGGTGAGGAGCATGCTGGAGCTGCAGGCTAAGAAAGAGCATGGCATGGCACGCACAGACTTGAGATCCCCAGGTTGGGGGGGATGGGTAAGCTGGGGGATGGTGACAGAAGGAAGAGCCTGGACAGAATCAAACAGGCTGGTAAAGTGGGGGGGTGAAGGTGATCCTGCTGGGTGACTCCATGACCAGGGGCCTCCAGTGGGAGGGGGCGGGGGAGGTGAGAAAGCAGCCCAGTCAAGGCTAAATGTATCCTAGGTCTATCCGTACACAAGGCCAAATATACTCGATAGCATTGCAATGTGGGGGATCTCCAGACTTCCTAATACATCTGGGAACAAATGACTTGGAGGGAACAGTGAACTGGAAATCCAGGTGAGATTCCAGGAACTGGCCAGGGTCTGCCACTCTATAGGAAGCTCAATCTCCTTCTCAGAGATTCTACTAGTACCTAGGGCATCCAGGGAGACCAAACATAAACTCAGAGGGGTAAACGCGGGGCTCAGGGATTGGTGCTGTGCAGAAGGGTATGGGCTGGTGGGGGACTGGGGAGATGCACTGGAGGACAAGGGGTTATATGCCAAGGATAGGATACACCTCAACTTGGAGGGGAGGGAGATCTTGAAACTAAAACTCGCTGGATTCATGGCTGAGAGGTGGGGTTTAAACTTGTAAAGGGGGGAGGGCTAAGTAAAAGAATGGATCCAGAAGGGCTGCTCGAGGGTCCAGGTCTAGGGCACGAAAAGAGGTCAGGTGACTGCGAAGCAAATCAATCTAGAGCTGTACAGGAAAGGTCAATTAAGGATTGTGCAGGGCCGAGATGATTGGAGAGGGGTCAGGGTGGAGGACGGTCCTGATCAATGCCAGGAGCATGGGCAACAAAATGCCTGAGCACCAGGTGATGCTGGCTCAGGGATCAGTGGATGCAGCAGCAATTACTGAGACATGGGCCACCCAGAAAAATTATTGGGACCTAAACTTGGAAGGCTGCAAAATATTCAGGAGGGATAGAGAAGAGGGAAGAGGAGGGGGTGTAGCGTTGATAGTCAAAAATGACACAGTGGCTAGTGGAGTGGAGGACTCTGTGGGGGGGTGGAGGCAATCTGGGTAACCCTGTAAATGACAGGAGGTAAAAGATTGAAAATAGTGGTGGTGTACAGACCCCCTGTGATGTAAGTGACCCTGGAGGACAAGCTAGTTGAGAACATCAAGGGGCACTGTGACCGTGGAAAGGGTAGGGTGGTGGTCAAGGGTGACCTTAATATGCCGGGGGCAGGCTGGGATACTATGACATCCTCTGTGGCTAGGGAACAGGCACTGATGGATGTGTTTCAGGATGCCTTCCTGGTGCAGCAGGTGGGGGAACCTACTAGGGAGAGGAGGATACTGGAAGTTGTCCAGCAGACAGTGACCAGACAAGGGCCTGAGATGCAGCCCACTGACAGTGGTGCACGACCATGGTCTGGCTTCTGCCGTGTCTAGGGGGTTGGATAACTGCACTCATACAGTAGTAGTGGACTTCAGGGGTGCGGACTTCGTGGGCATGGGTGGGATTCTACGGGGGAGCTGGGACAAGATTAGGCCAGACATGGATGCTGGTAGCTTGTGGGAGACCATTAGGAAAGGGGTGCAGGAGGCTACTAGCTCATGTACAAGAGTAAGGCGTAAGCATGGTAGAGCCAACAAGCCGTGTTGGTGGACCTGGGAGGTGCAGGAGGCGGTAAGGGATAAAAAGACTACCTATGCACATTTTAAGTGCTCTAGGGGGGATAGGGAGAGGGGTCAGTATGAGTTGACGGCCAGAAGGGTCACCAAAGTGGTGAGGGAAGCCAAGGTGAGGATGGAGCAAAACCTGGCTAGGGATATCCAGAGGGGGGAAAGGGATTCTACTGAGACATAGGGGAGAAGAGAAAAGGGATGGCACAGATCAGCAGGATAAGTACTGGGGAGGGAGGGATGGGCTTAGGAGGCGAGGGATCAGGCAGAGGTGCTAAATGAGTACTTTGCCTCAGTATTTATGGAGGAAGACAGGGGATCCATCCAGCCCGACATGAGGATAGGAGAGACAGCAGAGTCGAGGGGTCAGATGGAGTCTAGAGGACTGAAAAAGGATGCTGTACAGGCCGGGCCAAGTCTCGAAGGGGATGGGTGCTTAAATGAGGGGGTGGACTGGGAGGGAAAAATCACAGTGGATAAGGTGAGGGAGGCCCTTCAGACACTAAAAACTGATAAGGCACCGGGGCCAGATGGGCTGCATCCAAGGGCTATGAAGGAACTGGCAGATGAGCTAGCAGCTCCACTGGCTGCACTCTTTAATGCCTCTCTGCAGACAGGATGGGTGCCTCAAGACTGGAGGGTGGCTCATGTAGTGCCTATCCACAAAGGGAGGTCTAGGGAGGTGATGGGGAATCACAGGCCTGTCAGCGTAACGTCTGCGGCAGGCAAAGTAATGGAGGGCATTATCAAGGAGAGGCTCAGGAGGCAACTGGAAAGGTTGGGACACCTGGATGACAGACAGCATGGTTTTTGTCCCAGGGAGATTGTGTCAGACCAACCTCATAGATTTTTATGACTGGGCGACAGGGACCCTGGACCGACACAGACCGGTGGACGTCCTATATCTGGATTTCAGTAAGGCATTTGATTTGGTACCCCACATTGGGTTGCTAACAAAGCTGGGGGGATGGGGGTGGGAGGACAGTTGCTCAAATGGGTGGAAAATTGGCAAACCGGGTGAATACAGAGGGTAGTGGTTGGTGAGATAGTCTCCTTCCCTAGGAAGGTCATCAGTGGGGCCCCCCAAGGTTCAGTATTGGGGCCACTCCTGTTCAATACCTATGTCACGGATATGGGGAGGGGGGTTAGGAGTAGGATGAGCATCTTTGTGGATGACTCAAAACTGGGAGCACTGGCAGACAAGGAGGAAGTGAGAGAGACAGTCCAGAGGGACCTGGATACCCTAGAGAGGTGGTCAAAGAGGTGGGGACTGAGGTTTAATCCAGGGAAGTGCAGGGTGCTGCATCTGGGGGTCAGAAACCCAGGCCATGTATACACCTTGGGGGGTCTCACTGCAAGCCACAATGAGTGAAAGGGATCTGGAGGTGATGGGAGGTGCCAAAACGAACAACACTGAAAACTGCATAACTGCAGCAAACGCAAACAGGATTCGGGGCTGCACAGCCAGGGGGATTACGTCCAGGAAGAGGGAGGTGATCCTCTCTCTGTATAATGCCTTGGTCAGGCCGCATCTCTAGTACTGCATGCAGTTCTGGAGACCTCACCTTAAGAAGGACGTAGCACTGCTGGAGAGGGTCCAGAGGAGGGCAACCAGGATGATTCAGGGCATTGGATGGAGGACCTATGAGGAAAGGATGGAAGAGCTTGGGCTGTACTCACTGGAGGAGAGGAGAGATGGGGGAGACATGATAGGAGTCTTCAAATATGTAAAAGGGATAAACAGGGGCAGAGCCAAAGAGATGTTCAGACTAAAGAAGGGAGGCCCAACCAGGGGGCATGAGTGGAAGCTGGAGGGGGGAAATTACAGAGAGGAATGAAGGAGACATTACTTCACTGAAAGGGTGGTGGGGCCACGGAATATACTGCCCAGGAGTCTGGTGGAGGAGGGCACAGTGGAGAGCTTCAAGAGGGGGTGGGACAGGTACAAGGGTAAACTGAAGCCAAAGATGACCTTCTCTGGGGCTGAGGGGGTGGGTCAGCAAGTACCCATTGGGGCTGGCTACCGAGCAGACATGACAGACCATTAGGCCTATTCTCCTGGCTTTTAGTATGTTAGTATGTCACTGATCACTCTCCTCTCTTCCAGGGTGTACATGTTGAGATCCCTCATTCTCACCTCATAGGGCTTTTCTTGCAACCCCTGCACCATTTTAGTTGCCCTCCCCTGGAGTGCTTCCACCATGTCTATGTCCTTTCTGAGGTGCGGTCTCCAGAACTGGACACAGCACTCCATGTGATGTCTCACTAGCAAATCATATAGCTCCTGCTGGATATACCCCTCTACATGCATCCCACTAACGCTACCCTCTACTTCATCACACTGCTGTGCAACTCTGAGGTCATCAGATATGACAACCCCAAGGTCCCTTTTCTATTTAGTGTTTGTCAGTACCTTCCCCCCCCCCATCCTATACTCAGCTCCTGGGTTCCTATGCCCTAAGTGAATGAGTTTGCACCTTCTTTCATTTAATCACAACTGCCATCCTTTTGATAACTCCACAAGTTTCCAAAGATCCCTACACATTCTCTCCACCCCGTGCTGAGCATCCACCCTATTGCAGATTTTGGTATTGTCTGCAAGAAGACATACCTTCCCTTCCACTTCTACTGCAATGTCACCTATGAAGAAACTGAAGAGGACTGGTCCCAGTACTGAGCCCTGTGACACACCACTGGTCACTTTTCCATAATTAGAGAGTGCTGTTAACCACCATCCTCTGTCGCCTATCCATTAACCAGTTTCAAACCCAGTTCACCATTCTGGATCCAACCCCTAGGCTGATCAATTTTTTTTTTATCAGTCTCCTGTGCAGCACAGTGTCGAAGGCCTTGATAAAGTCCAGATAGGCCATGTCCACTACCCTTCCTGATCTACTTCTCGTCACCCATGCTGCTGGAGGTGTTGCAGACCATTGGATTCAAGACAGTCCATTAGTCTTTCCTTCAGTAGGGAAGTATAAGTTGCTTCTTGGTGTTCTGAGGAAAATACTGAATGCAGTAAAGAACAAAGCACCCCAAAGCTGTGTGTTGGCTGGGGCTGGGATCTCCACCTTGGGAGGGGGGGGTAGGGAGAAAACCAGAGACAAATGGGGTAGGGCATGGCCTGAGGAAATGCTGTCACTACATTCTTCTATGTCAACTAGGGCTAATCAGTCATTACAAGACATCACCACATCCCTCACTGAAATGTCTCTCCTGGGGAGTCTGTTGGCTAATCCCCACCAAGCTGGTGGGGGCGGGTAACCTGAAGAGAATTAGAGGAGACATAATATGGAGGGGCACTCAGGGGTGTCAGAGATGGTTAACCTGGATAAGAGATGACCAGAGTGTGGCTGAAGGAAAGTGTCATCACCTGAAGGAGGTACAAACAGAAGTGGTGAGTGGTGAGAGAACAGAACTGCCTTAAATTCAATTGTTTATGTATTATAATTAAGCAATACATTATGACAAGAAGTGTGTTGTTGTGGGATTTACCCACTCCTTGTGGGGTATGGCACGAGGCGTAGTGAAGAAATGAGAACTGGGATAAATCCAATAACACACACCCTGTAGTGCATTATTGTGATTATAAAATCAATTCAAAGAAAGACAAGATGGAAAAACTAACAAGCTGGAAAAACTACAATTAGAGTCAAACTAACACATGGGACTTTATACGTATGTACATTGTGAGATTTACTCACAGGTAAAGACAGAGACTGACCAATCAGGTGGTAGGATTATTCTTATCCATTTTGTAATAGGATTTTCTCACTAATGACTGGAGCATCTCTATTTCCACGTTAGCAGAAGCCTAACGTCTTGAAGGCAATAATGCAAGAAATACAGGGAGTTACAAGCTACTGCTCTAATAATCTAAAAGGTCTGAAGTTTATATTTCTCTGTTACCTTTTCTTCAATAAAACCTCTAATTTCCTATACTTATAAACCAACCCATCTCCTTCCTTCTCTCTGCTATCTGGTGTTTACAGCTGCTCTGAACTTCAAAGAACAGCAACAGATTTAGCTAAGTAACAGAAAGAGATGCACTAACAGCTGCTTGGAACACAAATTCCTTGTAGAGAAATTCAATCACTCACAAGCACTTAAAGATACCTCCCCACTACCACTACCATTACCAACTCTTTTTTATTGTGTTGCATGATTATACTTCCCAGAATGGCAAGACAATTGAGTAGTCAATTTCTTGTGTTACTAACCAGATGAACCAACTGTTGCACATAAAGTCCCATTATACGTCTGAGACCGTGAAAGCATCAACTAGGAAGCTACTAGTACACTTCGGAAACAGCCTTATATGAAAGAGGTCGGGGTCCTTTTCATTAAGTTACTCCATTTGTTAGAACTTATTTTATTGTGAGTGTTTTATTTTAGTGAAGAGATGTGCTGGAGTGACTGCCAGACGTTCGGGTATTATTCCCCCTCTATGCTTAGGGACCTCCGCCCTTTCTCCTGTCTCCTGCTGCCAGCTGAAGTTTATAGGAGGTGTAGGGCTTTGGGGATTGTGAGAGGGAGACGGAGGTCCCATGCTGGAGGGGGAATGGAAAGGAGTGGGTGGATTGGGATTGTAGGGTCAAGGAGACGCCCTGGGGTGAAATGGGCACGGGAGAGAGGGCCTTCCTGTCTTGTGCCCATACCCAAGGGCCCTGGATTGGACCAGCAGGTAGGCCGGTCACTATCGGAGGTTTGTCCTACTCGGGCGGTGTTATGCAATGCCAGGTCTATTAAAAACAAGACAGCTATTATAGCTGATCTTGTCGAGTCATCTGACCTGGCATGCATCACCGAGACCTGGCTGGATGAAAATGCTGGGCCTGTATTAGCAGCAGCAATTCCGGCTGGGTACTCGGTGATACACCGCCTGAGGCAGGATCGTAGGGGCGGGGGTGTTGCCATGTGTTTTAGGTCAGAACTGGGTCTGGTGGAGGTGCCAGCAGGAGTCGCCAGATCCTTTGAGTACATTGTGGGAGAGGGTGTGGGGTGCAGGATACTTCTCGTATACCGTCCACCAGGTGATGAGAATGTTTTTCTGCAGGAAATCGCAGACTTCATTGTCGGCCTAACATTGGGGTCCCCCAGATGGTTGGTACTGGGGGACTTCAATGCTTGGGTCGACGATGAATTCTCTTGGTTTGGTCAAGATTTCCTCCAGTTGATGATATCACTGGGCTTCACACAGGTAGTTTCCTCCTCGACCCATGTGGGTGGACACTCATTGGACCTGGTGTTCCTTCTGGGGATGGGGATATCAGACTTGATGGTGGAACCGGTTGGATGGTCAGACCATCACTCCATTAGATTCAGTTTTGAGGCCACCCCTGTTAGGTCTGCCCCTACGGAGATGGTTCGATACCGCCCTTTGAGGGGTATATCCCCAGAGGACCTGATGGCAGTATTGGACCTATCGAGCCTACCGATAGATTGCATGGATCCAGGTGTTCTGCTGCGTGCCTATAATGAGGCAGTAGCAGGGGCCCTGGATTCTATTGCACCATTTCATGTTCGTCCTCTTATTCTCTCGCCCAGGTCTCCTTGGTTTGATGAGACCATGAGGAATTGAGGAGAGTTGGGCAAGGCTGGAGAGGCGTAGCGAAGTCCGGTCGTGATGATGACAAGCTTAGTTTGATGGACCATTATTTGGTCTATCAATCCGCAATCTCGTAAGAAGGCAGAACTCCTGTCCAGAGAGATAGTGGCTGCACAGAATAGACCGGCTCAGCTCTTTCGACTGTGGACAGACTGTGCAATCCAGTCTGTCTTCAGCCCAGAAGAGCCTTATCTCAAGAATGGTGTGAGGAGCTCCGCTCTTCTTTGCAGATAAGGTTGCCAAAATCAGATCGGACATTCACTCTTCCCTCCTAATGGGAGCAGCGGTGGTCGTCGGGAGATGTCAAGCACCCAGTTGGAATGGTCTGACTTCAGCCTTCCCATAATCGAGGATGTTGTGATGATCATTCGAGCACTGCGACCGACCTGCTGTAATTTGGACCCTGGTCCCACGCGCCTCTTAGTAGGTTGCGTGGATAAGATTGGCCTAGTCCTAGCTCTGATCGTATGGAAGTCTTTGGAGAGGGGGATTTTTCCAGATCCCCTCAAAGAGGCTATAATTAAGCCCCTTTTAAAGAAACCCTCCTTAGACCCATACTGTCTAGCAAATTACAGGCCAGTCTCTAACTTACCCTTTGTGGGTAAAGTTATTGAGAAAGTGGCCGCAGTGCAGTTGGAGGATCATCTGGCCAACAACAATATCTACGATTCGCTCCAGTCTGGATTTAGGAAAAGGCATAGTACCGAGACAGCGCTCGTACGGGTACTAAATGACCTCCTAATGGCTACAGATCGTAGGACCCGATCCATCTTGGTACTACTTGATCTCTCGGCAGCATTTGACACTGTTGACTATGGTGTGTTATTGGAGCGCTTGCTGTTAGTCTGTGGACTGTCTGGTACAGTCCTCAGATGGTTTCAATCTTACCTTGAGGGTAGGACTCGGAGAGTGGTGTCGGAATTTTTCCTCAACATCATTCTCCCTGCCCTGTCAGGGTACCCATGGCTCCATTTTAGCACCATGTTGTTTTCAGTGTATATGCTACCATTAGAATTATTAGACGGCACGGTCTGGCTTTCACTGCTATGCTGATGATACCCAGCTGTATATGTCTTTGTGCCCGGTCAGGACGCTGCCTTGTCGGTATTTAATAACTGCCTTGAAGAAATCCAAGAATGGATGAATGGGAGTTGGCTGAGGTTAAATCCGAGAAAACTGAGGTGTTGGTTGTGGATTTAGGTCGCTGTGAGGCGGTCTGCCAGAAGGATCACCCTCAGGTCTATGGCTTGAGGTGTCCAGCTGACGACCTCAGACCAGGTGCCAAACCTTGGCATAATACTTGATGACCGCTTTCACTCAAATCCCAGGTGTCAGCGGTTGTGAAGACTTCCTTTTTCATCTGAGGAATATTGCCAGGGTGAAGCACTTGGTTCCTCCAGAGGACCTTCCAACGTTAATCCACGCCTTTGTTACCTCCCGACTTGACTACTGTAATCCCTATACCTAGGGCTATCAGGGTTGAACTTAGCCGTCTGCAGCTGGTGCAGAATCGGCAGCCAGGCTGTTGACTGGAGTCTCTAGATCAGTCACATACGCCTGCTCCACAGACTGCACTGGCTGCGGTGTTCTGGGAATCACCTTCAAGGTCGGTTTGCTGACCTATAAAGCCCTACATGATCTGGGACCTGCCTACCTGAAAGAGCTCCTGTGCCCCTATAGTCCCTCTCGCCCCCTCCGATCCACTGACGAGGGATTGCTAGAGATTCCCAGGGTACATTTGAAAACATCTGGTGCTAGATCATTTAGTTTTATGGCACCTACCCTGTGGAACTCTCTACCTCGTCAGGTGCGAGACTGCCCGACCGTCCTTAGTTTTAAAAGGGAGTTGAAGACCCACCTTTTTAATATAGCTTTTAAGGATTTCTGTTGATTGGATTTATTATATTTATTGTCATGTTTATTTGTACAGGTGCTTTGATTTAAGAAAAGCGCCTTTTAAAAATAAAGTTGAAATTGAAAATTTGGAATCTTATGCCAGTAGCATTGTCAGCTCAGCTTTCTATCACCTCTGTAGGCTTGCTAAGATTCGTCATTAGCCAAGTCAGCACACTGTCGCTACTCTTGTTCACGGTTTTGTTTTCGTTTGTATAGATAGCTGTAATCCCCTCCAAACTGATCTCCCAGTGCAAGCCCTGCATCATCTCTAGCTTCTTCAGCGTGCCGCTGCCCAAGTACTCCCTGGCTCGAAAAAGCAATAATGACTTTGGAAGTCGTATAGAAAATTACCAGCAATTCACTGTCTTGACATCACAACTGTGAATTACACTAAATGGCTGGGATTTGCATAAAAGAAATATGATAGCTGTGTTAGTCCAGGCAAACAATTTTATTGGACTACTACATTTTTTTATAAAAAGACTAGCTTTCAAAAGTTATAGTCCTCATCTGGTCAGTGACAAAATAGGTGAATTACACGTCAGATATCCAAGCTGAATGGCTGATGGTGACAGGGACAGAGCTTTGGACAGAGTTTAGCTGGACTTCTGCAAGGCCAGTAATACCAAAACACATGACAAGTTTCCAGGCAAAGTAAATCAGTGTGGAATACATGAGATGCATACAAGGTGAACTGTTAACTGGTTTGAGGACAGGAAGTAGGGGGTCACTGTGGATGGGCACTACTAGTGGAGAGAAGCACTCTGTTCCTCAACATCTTTATCATGGATCTGGAAGTTAGAGTCCTCAGTAGGCTGCTTAAGTTCGCAGATGACACCAAGCTCATCCACTGAGGATGGGGTCAAACATCAGGAGGACCTCAACAAATGGGGTGACTGGTCTGTCTCCTGGAACATCAGAATAAAGTTAGCAGAATGCAAGGTGCTACACCTGGGAAGGGAAAGCACAGGCAGGACCCACAGACTGTGGGGCTCCTTTGGCTGCAGTCATGGAGATAAAGGACTAGGGCCATAATAGACAAGGGGCTTACATAGGGCAAGCCGTGCACGGCTGCTGTCAAAGAGTCCCAGCAGAATACATGCATGCATAAAGAGGATGACCAGCAGAGCAGGGGTTGTAATCCTGCTACTTTACTTGGGCCTATTTAGACCCCAGTTGGAGCACTGTGTGCAGTTTTGGTCTCAATACAACATGAACACTGAGGGAGTTGAACTTAAGGGGGTGCAACACAGGGCAACTAACAGGATCAAAGGTACAGGGGACAAAAGCTATGGAGACAGGCTGGCGGCCCTCGACATATTCACCCCAGAGACAGCAGGTGAAAAGGGAACATAGTCTGCGTTCCTCACACTCAAGGGTATTGACACAATCGAACAGCCAGAGATATTTAATCCGGTGTCTTGAAGTGCAGGGCTGGTAAATTCAGGGGTAAAGTTAGAAAGCACTTTTTCTCCCAGAGTGGCAAACGCATGGTGCAGCCTTCCACATTAGACGGTGGACATTAACACAGAGCAGGCCTTCAAGGTAAGCCTGGACACATTTCTGATCACTAAGGGAATACTAAGTCAGACCCTCCAACATTTTACAGACGAAAATACTTACGTGTGTGTTGCAGTGAGCGGGCACTTTTTTCATTCTTTGTTAACCAGGTAAGGCCCACTAGGCACAAGAGCCTGTTTTCGGGGGTGACCTAGGAGCCTTGGGGTGGTTGGGACTTGCTTAGAGTCACACAGTATGCAAGTGGAGCTTGTGGGAATCAAACCCAGGTCTGCTGGATGTACCATTCACAGCTTGTTATCTAGTAGGCTATACTGCCCGCCAGTGAGCCCCATGAGTATTCCTTAGGGCCCATTCAATTATTTTATTTTCAGACTCTCAGTGGGACACTGCCTCTAATGCAGGTGGGTCAAAGAAGAAAAATCATGGCTACATCAAGAACTAACTGTATCAATGTCATGGGGCAGTTGCTACAGCTGGTCACGTCAGCTGAGTTACCCCAGAAGACACTGAATTTTCAGATTTATTCGAATCTTGAAATTTTCTTACCTCAGGCAGATATGCAGCTGCTCGGTTAGCTGGGCTTAGAGTGTGCAGCACTGCACGTGAGGGAATTCATCAAATCTCTCCATGGTCACACTGGACTAAACCCGACCAGATACGCTGCCCGGACTGTCAGTAGTAAGTGCAGCAGTAGGTACTGGTGGGCTAGGGGATGATCCGCGTCTCTCTGTCTCCACTCCACCGAACCCAATCACTCGACAATCTGGGGGTGCACCACGATCTGCAGAGACACAGAAGCCAGGATCGAGGATGCACTGTGGTCCCATCCCCTCTGGCATGGGGTGATGACTCTAGTCTGTGGCTGTGGCGTCAGTAAATTTTATTACCACAAATGCGCTCATGGCTCGTGCTGGAGCCATGGAGCAGAAACAGTCTACAAACGGGTCCAAGTTTCTCCTGCCTGACACTGTCACTGCACTCTGACTCAGAGTCCCGCCAAGTCAAGTGCCAGCCAGGGGAAAGGTTAAGCTCACTGCACCATCATTCAGCTGCTTCCGGAGGTCACACAGTGTCGAGGAGCCCTCTGTCGGTGGTGCCAGACTTCACAGACAAACTAAGTGGTTACCATGGGAACGGGATACTCCCCTTGGGCTGACAGTGCCACAGTCACAGAACTGACACTCTGAGCAGCACAGAATGGGGAAAAAATTAATTATTAGTATCAGAAGGCACAGCTGAATTCGGTACATGGTACGGAGTAGGCAGAATGTGGAACCAGTGTTAGAAATGTGGTATTGTACCAGGAAAAACAGTACAGTTGGAGGGTCTGCTAAGTACCCTTGGTAGTAGAGTAGGCAGTTCCTATAATATATATGTTTGCTTGCCATACTTATTTCATCTCAGCTTGTCAGAAGGGTGGTAGACATGACAGACAGAGCCAATACTATGCTACTATTTAAATCAGACACAGAATAGCCTGTCTGAATATCAAAGCACCGCAGAGTTCATTCAGAGCAGTAAATGCTGGGTGGGAGGCCTGCAGAGTATCTCCTCTGTTTAATGCATCTTTTATAGGAAAGAAAAAACAGGTTACTCACCTGTAACAGTAGTTCCAGGAGTGGTATATGTTGTTGATCCACACCTGTTGGCATGTCCTTTCCCTTTATGATCTTGTCAGAAGGTCTAAAAGCTGGCTTCTCCCACTCACCCAGGTGGTATATGCCTCGGCTCCACCCCTTGATGTCAGATCTTGCCCGCTGGAAGCTTAGGTTGTGCGTCAAAGCCAGGGAGGTCGGGTGGGTTCGTGTGGATGAACATATACCACTCCTAGAACTACTGTTACAGGTGAGTAACCTGTTTTTCTAGAATCATGGATATGTTGTTCTATCCACACTTGTTGGCAGACTCCTAGCAGTTCTCTAGGAGGAGGGAGGCAAGGCGCACACCCCCTCAATTCTTACTTGGGGAACAGAGATTAGAGAACTCAGGCCCCAAAACCAGCGTGACTCTAAGTCGATGTGGTAGTGGGTAATGAAGGTGTTTGCTGACTTCCAGGAAGCAGCCCTGCAGATTTCCTGGATAGGGATGTCCCTGGAAGCAGCCACCGATGCAGCAGTATGCTGAGCGGAGTGAGCTCTCATCCCTCTGGGATGCTCCTTGCCTGCCAACCTATAGTTGAGATCAATGCATGATGTAATCCATCTATGAATCGTCCACTTGGCTGCAGGTCTGCCAGGTGTGACTTCAGCATAGGTGACAAACAGCTGGCGAACCTCTCCCCGAACTTCAGCCATCCGCTCCTTATAATAAGAAAACGCTCATCTCAGGTCCAAGGTATGGAGCCTGTACTTGGCCTCTGAGGTATAACTAGGGTAGTACACCAGCAGAGTCAGCACCTGGTTAAGGCGAAACTCCGACACCACCTTCGGAAGGAATTTCGGGTAGGGGCACAAGACAACCTTGTCCCTATGAAGACCAGATAGGGAGACTCAACAAAGAGCACCTGTAGGTCCCCAATCCTTCTGGCTGATTTGATAGCCACCAAGAAGGTGGTATTCCACAACAGATGTAACATCTCACACCTGGGTATCGGTTCGAATGGCTTGCCTATGAGCTTTGCCAAAACCAGCAGTAGAGCTCATGGTGGGGTTGTTCATGCATCGGAGGGGAAATATGGCAGAGGCCTTTAAAGAGGCAACAGACCATCTTCTCCTGTGCCACCATCTGCTGACTGGCCCACATGTGGTAAGCAGAGATGGCTGCCAGGTAAACCATAAGGGTCATAGACTGAAGACCCCCTTTGGACAGAGACCAAAGGTAGTCGAGGATACAAGCCACCAGACAGGACAAAGGGTCCAAGCCCTTGCTCTGATACCAAATTGAAAATCTTTTCCACTTGAAGGTGTAGCACCTCCTGGGCGACTCCTTTCTGGAAACTTCCACTACTATGAGTATATCCTCAGAAAGACCCAAAGACTGGAACTCTAGCCACTCAGGAACTAGGTTGTCAGGTGCAGGGATTTAAAGTCTGGATGGAATACCTTCCCCTGATTGACTGATATCAGGTCCGAGCATACTGGAAGACGCCTCGGAGGCCTGGAGCTGAGGCTGAGGAGATCTGGATACCAGAACTGGTGAGGCCAGTCTGGGGCTACCAGAATCACCTGTGCCTTGTCCCTCCCAACATTGAAGATCACTTTGTGAACTAAGGGGAGTGGAGGGAAGGCGTAGAAGAGGCCTGGGGTCCATGGCCATGGTTTATCATTGTAATTATAAAACTTTGTACATATTGTATGAAACCTATGTAAATTCTGCATGTTTACTTGTATCTACTTATCCCGTTCCCTCTACCACCAGGACGCATCTGGAATCGAGCGGTAGTCTGCTCAGTATGCCTTTCCTGGTAAAACTTTTAAATAAATGAAAAAAGGCATCCCCCTGCAGTGAGCCCTGCTGAGGGGGGCGGGCATGAAACAGCCTCAGCATCACATTCTCCCTGGAGGCAAACAGATCCACCTGAGGTTTGTCCCAGTGGGAGAACAGGTTGTGTACTACCTCTGGATGGAGAGGCCACTCATGGAACATCTCGTCCACATGGCTGAGAGTGCTACATGAATGGCTAGCAGATCTGCCTCCAGTCGGCACACAAGGGTCCAGATGCGCAGCACTTCCCTGCACAGAGGCCAGGAGTGCATGCCACTCTGCTTGTTGAGATAGTACTTGGTCGTGGTATTGTCCATCTGGACTTGCACCTCCTGACCCCAAAGGAGCGGAGTGAATGCTGACAGTGCCAGTCAGGACTGCTCTGAACTCCAGCAGGTTGATATGACATAGGGATTCCTCAGGGGTCCAGAGCCCATGGACTCTGATTCCCCATGTGGGCATCCCATCCCGTGAGAGAGGCATCAGTCATGAGGACGACCACCGGCTCAGGACGGACAAATGAGATCCCTTCCTGCAAATGTGGCCCACCACTGGAGAGTGCCCCACATCTTCTGGGTCACCGTGACCAGCTTATCGAAATGACCATGTCACTGAGTCCATTGGCTGGCCAGCTCCCACTGAAGGGGGTGCATCTACCACTGGGCCCATCAGACCACAGTGGTGCAAGCTGCCATGTACCCCAGAAGGTGAAGGAAGTCCCAGGCAGGGTGCAAGTGCCCAACCAGAAACGATTGGGAAAAAGAGGAGAGAACCTCCACCTTGTCCATCAGGAGCCTGGCACTGGCTCGGCAAGAGTCAAGCTCTGCCCTGATTAAGCAGATCACCTGCTAAGGTATGAGTTATGACTTGGTCTGATTGACCAGGAGACCAAGATCGATGCAGGTCTGGAGGGCCACATTCCTAGACCTCTCCAGCTCCTGACTGGAGGAACCCGCTATGAGCCAGTCGCTGAGATAGGAGGGCCGCCACCGCTGCAATGCATTTGGTGAAGACCCGGGGGAGGTGAGTAAGAACCTCATCAAGAGAGCCCAGAAGGGCGTGAGAAAAATGTGTCATGATGACAGCCAGGCTTACCTGATGAAGGCCTAGCGTAGAGGCAGCATAGACTTCCCGGGAAGAATGGTCCAATTTTTAGGACTATCAGTGTCTTCGAATTACCCAAGCACCTGAACACAGATCCAGTCACCAATCCCTCAGCTGAGGGATGTTCTGTGAATCCTGAAAGGGAACCGATTGGTACTGCATACTTGCGGGCCATTTGGGCAGAAGGCGTGGGGCAGGAGGCAGGATGCTGCTAGAGCTCCAAGGCCGGACCAACAATGGCCTCGGTGACTGGGAAGGCCTCCGTCGGTGAATCCCCTTATTTGAGGATATCAGTGAGGGGCTATTCATCCCGTTTCTGAACGGGTTCAAAGGGCATCCCTGTGGATTCAGAGATGAGACAGAGGATGCCCATGAAGGAAGAAAGGCCTTCCTCTATCAAAAGACTACTGACAGATTCCTTGTCCAAGGGGCAGGAATGTAGGTCGGAGTCCTCAGACTCCGAGGAATCTGGATAGATCGGCCGGCCACAAGAGTCACCCTGCGCCCGCCTAGAACGGTCAGGTGTGAGGGTGATGGACAACCTATGCAGTAGGCCCAGAATGGGCCGAGACTCCTTAGAAGGAGCCCCTGAAGGAGGCTGCTTCAGTGGTGGCTCCACCACAATCGGTGGAGAGGCCGGTTTTGGCTGAGCAGGGATGGTCATGACCGACTCCATAGGCCGAGGAATGGAGTGGACCGGCCCCTGAGGAGTAGACGTTGGACTGCAGGGCAACAGCCAAGTAATGGTCAGGGTGGAATACAGAGCCGACTTCTAGCCGGACATAATTAGCTGCTGCCACATTAAGTCTTCGTAGCATCGATGGAGTTTCTGTTGAAGCCTCTCCTCATCTGAGGAGGATGAAGAAGAGTGGCGGCAGCACCGCTGCTTACAGCATTTATGCACCTTCTTCGGCCTGTCAGTCGAAAGTGTCTGAGACCTCGACTTGGACCATCGGGGGACTGACGGGGTCACTCGGAAGGAGCCAGGCAGAACTGCGGCTCTTCCTGGTCCGGGATCTGGGCCACAGGAGGATTACTAGTAGGTTAAGTCTCCTCCTCGGTGGCAGACAGGACCAGGGTCCAATAAGGAGCTGTCTGCCTCATCAAGCAACAACGGGTCAACGGGGTCAAGAATAATCTAGATCAGATCGTCGTCCCGCATCTGAGCCAGCTGGCCTGATGGGGGTACCGTGAAGGCAGCGGCTGAGGCCGCAACCTTGACTGAAGTCAAGACAGAAGATTCCTGGGACCGAGATCTCTCTCAGTCCCAAGAACGTCATCGGTGAACCGAAGTTTCCTTAGGTTCTTTGTCCTTTTTACGGGATCGAGAGACATGCGCACCAGAGAGTCCTTCTCCCTTGGTAGGGAGGGACTGGCACAACTCTCGAAAGGAGTCAGAGAAGGTGGAGTCCAGACTGAGGGGGACGAAGAAAGACATAGAAGAGGACCGATATGCAGCCCGAGCCACCTCCTCTTCAAAGGTCTTCGAGCTGCTCAGCAGACTTGACCAGCGGATTCCATTTTTCCGGTCTTCCCAGATGCAGTTGTGTGAGACGATCATCCAAGTCTTTTGGATGAAAAGCGTGACACATTTCGCATGCCTGGGTATCGTGACCAAGACCAGGCAATAAATGCATGAGGCATGCGAGTCAGTATGAGACATCTTTTGCCCACACGGGCAGCGGCGGCAAGTGAGTGAGGACTTGTCCTCCATCGCGGTCGAGATTGCAAAGCGGTTGGGAGAAACTCTAACGAGTCGGAGTTTAGGCAAATCCGTAGATTTAAGCACCAGGGCCTACAGTAACGCGTGAGCAATAAGGAGGGAACCTGAATCTTCCAGCGGAAAGGAAGATCTGGCATCAATGGGCGGAGCCGAGGCATATACCACCCAGGTGGGTTGGAAGAGCCAGCTTTTAGACCTTCCAGCAAGAATCTTAAACGGAAAGGAGATGCCAACAAGTGTGGATAGAATTACATATCCACAGTCCTAGAACAGAGTTGTCTCTGCTACTGAGACCCAGCTAAGGAGATGAAAGTGATCAGTTTGTATAGTTACTTCACTTTATCAGTGGGTCAAAATCTAATAATTAACAGCAAGCTGTTATGTATGTCAGTTTTTAACCACATCTGTTAATAACATCACTATGAAAGACATTCTAGATTTTACCTGGCAATCATTACACTAATTAAAGTGCAAGTGCACACAGCTGTACATTTGAACCCGCAGTTAAACTTTTTTTAACCACATGCTTTACATACTAGTAAGCACAAGAGTGACCATTTTTCCTCCTTTTATGGTTTTTTTTTTTTTTTTTTTTACATAAAAATGAAGTACTAACTATATTATAGAAAATAACACCCCAAGTGTTAACAACAAGCGGATCTTAACATCTTTTGGGTTCTGTGACATCAGGAACTCTTGAGTCTACAGGATGTCACAAAACCAATTTGGTGTTAAGAACCACCCTGTTCTTTAATTATTCCATATGTCCTTAATGGGCATGTTTTGAGGGAACAGGTGATTTTAAGCAGTAAGGGAAAATTTTTTTATACAAAATCTTTTTTTTTTGTAGTTTGAAATGGATTTACCTGTGGTAGTGTACCAGAAAAACAACATCTTTATTAAGTCCTCTTCTTTGGGTATTGAATGAACAGTAATGTAATTTTATAGTAAAATGTACATCATTCACGAGTGATTTTAAAGTAGAACTGCACAAATTATTCAGCCATCCCATCTCCAGCCAACAGCTGTCGTCTTGATTAGGCTTTAGCTGTACTATACAGAAAAAAAAATCTCAGTATCTAATAATTCTTTTTTTTTATCTTAGTAGAAGTTCGCTGTAGTAACAGCAGCAGCAGTAGTAGTATTAAATAACTGTGCTCACTGAAACTTGAATAAGGGCATCCCAACCGAGCAGTGGCTCCTTTTCTTTCTTTTGTTTTTAAATTTATCTTTATTGATAGATTGAGGTGCGTATATATAAACACACAGTTAATCAGTTCTTTACATGGATACAGAGGTTTACACAGATTAACATTTCTTTCACTACAAGCAGTTTTTGACGTTAACTGATTAAGATACAGATTGCTTTCTCACAATCATCTCTCACTTCACGTTCTTTTCTTTTGTGAAAATTCTGGCTTGTTCCCTTGGATAGTGTTCTTCCTGAGCTGGTTTGTAAAGGGTTTTGGTTTGTGTTCTTCTATGTAGGGTATAAAACTTCTCCTCCCTCCCACTCTGAGTGGATTTCTAGTCAGATCAGCCATTTTGCCCATCTCCTAGTGTAAATGTATATTTTCTGAGTTACTTTATACGTTAGCTCTTCCATAGTTGAGATTTCTTAAACTATGTTTATCCACATCAGGAAAGCAGGAGGATCCACTCGTAGCCAGTTGCGGGTGATGTCCTTATGTGCTGCAGCTGTAAGGAGAGCCCATAAATATTTTGATTCTGGACCACAGATCTCGGCAGGTGATAGTCCCAAGACCCCGTTGGCCAGGCTCAGTGGTGAGACTATCGTGAAGAGGTCTTTTAGTGCAGCCTCCTCCCTTGTCCAAAACTGTTGGCAGTTTCAGGCAGGACCAGAATATGTGCGTGTGGTGGGCCTCTGTTCCACCACAGCCCCTCCAACAGGTGCCCGGTCTGGTCGGATCTCTTTTGTTTTGTAGGGTTGGGGTGTAAAAGAAATGCACCCTTACCTTCCAGGCGAATTCTCGCCAGAGGGGTGATGATGTAGTTTTAGTTGCTATTTGGAATATTTTACCCCAATCTTCTTCTGTCAGGTCTAGGTCTCCTTAGTTCCATTTCATTTTTATCTGTGTTAATATGTTTTTGTTGAGGTCTCTTAATGCTTTATATACTGTTGATATTATACCTTTTTGAATCTGGCCATTTAAAATGTTTTTGCAAACCTCCAGTACTGGAGCTGCTTTTTCCTGAGCTTTGTCTTTAGCCAGGCATTGGAATTTGTGTGTTCGCAACTGGAGGTAGCGAAAATGGTCAGAGTTGCGGAGTGCAAATTTCTCTCACAGTGTTTCAAAATCCAAGATCACTTCCCCCCCCCCCCCAAAGACCAGCTGGCCCAGCCTTCTAAATCCCCTTCTGTCCCAGCTGCAGAAAGTGCACTCACGTTGGTGGGTAGAAGATGGTGTCCCATGCAAACCACCTTATAGGCCACAGGGAGGTTTTAAGTTATATTTGTTCCAGGCCCTGGTGATTGCTTTTAGGGTGTCGTGAGTAGTGAGCAGTTTCAAGTTCGCTATGCTCTCTCTAGTTACAGGTTCCATCACTCTGGCACCCAGCAACAAACCCTCACTCTCTTCTTCCTGTTCTATAGTTTTCCAGTTAGCTTGGTAAGATGGTACTGACCATAAAAGGGCTATTCTCAGATTCACGGTCAGATAATAATCTTCTAGGTTAGGGAGGCTCTGCCCCCTACTAGTTTGTATGTGTAGGGTCTGGTATCTAATTCTAGGTTTCCTATTGTCACATATATATTTAGATATACCTATTTGCCAGGCCTGAAATTGAGGCTTGGGTATATGTATTTGCAAACATTGAAAGAGGTATAAAAATCTCGGTAAGATATTCATAGTGATTGACTGTATTCAGGAGTACATGGGTGAGTTTAGTTGGGTCCATTTTGCAATATCTTTCTGCACTTGCAGGGTTAGTGGGACAAAGTTATTCTTAAACAACTGGGCCAAATTCTTTGTGATGTAGGTACCTATGTATCTAAGCTAGGGGCTTTCCAGTTAATGGGGAGCACTTGAGTAATGGTCTGCGAGGGATTGTAATAAAAGCATAAGGCTTTGGTTTTAGATTTGTTTAAGGTATAGCCTGCTTGTCTACAAAACTCTTCCAATAATGTCCAGACACATGGAATAGATTTCTCTGGTTTGGTCAAATATAGAAGGACATCATCCACATATAGCAAAAGTTTGTGGCTCTTCCTCCCACCTCCACCCTTGACCTGTTGTGTTTCTCTAACAGCCTGTGCTAACAGTTCGACATATAGGGTGAAGAGCAGGGTGACAGTGGCACCCTGCCCAGGCCAAATCTTTTAGAAATACCACCATTTACCCTGACATATGCTTGAGGTATCGTAGATCATCTTGATACTTTCTAGGAATTGTTATGGAAGCCTAAGCTGCTCTAAAACCGCAAGAAGAAAGCTCCAGGACACCTTATCGAATGCTTTTTCAGTGTCCAGTGCCAGTAAGGTGGCTGCTGTTTGAGATCGGTGTATGGCATCAATTACGTATTGTATTGTCACACTAATCGGAAGCCTGCCTATTCGCTATGAAGCCAGTTTGATCTAATTTTATAAGTGACGGAGGAGGTTAAGTCTGGAGGCCAAAATGGAGGTAAAGATTTTGTAATCTGTGTTAAGTAAAGAGATGGGGAGGTATGAACTGCATTCTTCTTGGGGCTTACTGGGTTTATGGATGACCGAAACTGTGGCAAAATGCCATGATGGGGTGATTGGGTTTCGCCCTTTCCATATTTCAGTATAGACTTCTTGCAGTAAGGGGCTGTTTCTTTTATAAATGTTTTGTAAAACTCATTTCCAAAGCCATCTGGCCCAGGGCATTTCCCTGTTTTTAAGTTGTGAATAGTTGTCTGGACTTCCCTTTGTGTAATGGGGGCTAGCAGGGGTTGTTCCTGTTCCTTTGTTATGGTGGGGAGGTTTAGGGATCTTAGATATGTTAATTTCTCTTCCTTGGGTTTAAAGTTTAGTGCAATATGTTACAAAAGCGTCTGCGATTTTTTCACTTTTAAATGTTGTTTCTCCCGTCAGTGGATTTTTGATCTTTATGATTGTTGCCCTTGCTGCCTTTTGTTTAAGTCGAAAGGCTAGGAGATTGGTGGCTTTGGGTCCACCTTCATAAAACTTTTGTTTTACGATCAGAGGGCTTTTTCTATTACTGCTTTTTGTAGCTCTTTAAAGAGGAACTTCAGTGATGGTCCAAAAAATTACTGCTTGTAGTCATTATATGCAGTACTAGACCTGAAAGGGTATGTGCATTTGTGATTTTTGGCCAAGGTTTACTCTGCCTTCCATAATTTGGATTTGTTTTTGAGCCCTGCTGCACTTGCCATTGATGTTTAGCTGCTGGGCTGCTAGCTCCTGGTGACATCATTGTAGGATAGGGGAGTGACTCACACTGTGCAGTACCATGCAGTTGCAACAATGTTGCAAGGGAAACCTATCAGTCCTCAGTATACATACTGTCTTCCCCCTTCCCCAAGACACCCTGTTAGCAATGCATTATGCCAAAATCAAAATGCCTTGTCAGTAAGTTTTTTTTTTGTGAAATTGACTCTGCCCTACAATGATGTCAGCAGTACAACCCTAGGTCCACAGAAACACCAAGCTTGCTATAGAAGCCCTGGTACACCCTGCAGTTTTTAGCAGCTCAGAATGCAAAAACTAACTGCAGCAGATGGTGATGAAATACAATTCCAGAATCAATGCAAGAAGGGGTAATTTATGCATGAAAGTTAAAAGGACTGGTGAAGGTCCCCTTTAAGGTCTTCCTTTAGTTTTGTAATCTCTTTATTTCTAGCCCCTGTCCACTTTGCTTTCTGTTCTGTTTCTATTATTTTAAGTTAAGCAGTTCTAGTCGCCTTTGTGCAAGTTTTTTTATAGGTGGCTATAGAGATTAGTCTTCCCTGACCATCATTTTAACCGTGTCCCATAATATTTGAGGAGTTACTCCTGGCTTAGCATTTTCTATAACTGTTTTTTAATTGTCTCCATTATCTTTGATGTGACTGTTTTGTCCTGCAACAAGGAGACATTCAGCCTCCAATGCGTGTTTTTCTTAGGTAACTGTAGTTCAGCTTCAAGAAGGATTGGCTGGTGATCTGAAAGAACTGAGGTACCAATCTTCAGCCTTGGGAAGGATGATAAATCCTTAGTGAAAGTGAAAACATATCCAGTCCCAAGTAAATTTTAAACCTGGGAGAAAAATATGTGTGTTAGTTTCTTGCCATGGGTATTTATCCTCCAGACACTAGACCAAATTCTATTAAAACGCCTTTGAAGGAGCAGGCTTTTCAATTTCTGGGTTGGGTATCTGGGATGCAGTGTCCGTTTTCTGTCTAAGACAAAGTTCTAGTCTCCTCCCATGAGTATCAGGCCCTTGCTTTATCTGCTACAGTTTGATTAGAGAGGTGTAAAATGTCAAAGGGGAGCCAGGTGGAGCATATACATTTGCTAATGTAATTCAGACGTCTTGGATCTTCCCCACCACAATAATCTATCTCGCTCCTGGGCCCTCAATGACCTCCTCCTCCTAAAGGGGAGGGTAGCTGACATGAATACCACCCCTCTTTTCCTTCATTTAGGGAGGCATGGTACAAATTAGGGACATTTTTTGATTTAATTTTTACAATTTCAGTGGGAGAGAGATGGGTCTCCTGCAGAAAGTTTATTTTGCATTTCTGTGCTAACAGGTATCGTAGTAAGTGCTTCCTCTTTATAGGATTTGTGATCCTGTTTACATTAAATGACAAAATTCTGCTACTTTTAGTAGTCATCATGTCAGGTGCTTTGCTTTAACCTCTGTTATATTCATCCATTCCTAACTGAACTGCATTTGGGTAGTATTAAGATATAGGGTTCTATGTGCACCTTCTTTCACATTTAACTTGTAATAACAACGATTTGAGATCATTTAGAAATAAATTGGTAAACAATCAACAGGTGTTTGGCAGATAAAACCTCTTTGCCATATTACATGAAACGATCAATCAGTTTTAAACCAATAAACTTGTTGGTTCGACTGTTCTGTCATTGAACCCTCCTTGTATTGAACTAAACAGATTGGTCTTGTTGACTTCCAAGGGCAGGCCGTGATAGCTCTTGCAGCCCATGGGACATCGCCATAGCGATGTGCATTATCCAGCCTAGGTAAGGCAGGAACCAGTATGTTGCAGGGTAAACAGAAAATGTCCCTACTACAACTGAGGTATCCAACATCAGCTGTTCTATGTTGTCAGCCAATCCAGTCCTCCCCCAATCTAGTCTCCATGTACTAAGAATTTCTACTGCTAAACTATATCAGAAGTAACCTTTTTTAGGCTGGTATTTCTGTAGTAAGGCTTAAGGCTGCATATTATGGTTTATTTAGGTAGAGGGAGAGAGGGAGATCATGTAACCTAGATCTGGTGCTGTTCAGAGAACATAAGGCTCCTTATATAGTTTCTGGTTTTATTCATTCAGAGGAAGACGTTACTAGGCTCCCCCAATGAGCCCCGCTCCTCTTCTGGCCCTTCCCTGTTAGTTTAATATGTCTTCACATCCCATGTATTGCAGCGTTTATCAGTCTTAGTTTAATGCAATGCCTTTTACTGTATTTCTTAAAGAAAACCGTGAAACAAATATTTGCATTTCAACTCTATGAATCTATCTAGTTCCAAGGGGCCCTTTGGAAGCTAAAAGACTATATCTGTATTTACGTAGCATGAGGAGATTTAGTCCTGAGCATTTCCAAACTGAGCTCAGCCTGTGTGATTCAGAACAGCACTGGGAGTGAGTAGCCTGCCGCCAGTTCCTCAGGAGGATGCATGCGGACCGCTCAAGTGTCCCTGTCTGCTTCTAGGCTCCCTTCCCAACGTCATCCCCTTCGCATAGTAGAGCAAGTCACTTCAAAAGGAAGTCTGTGCCCTGCAGTGTAAGGCTCCGCTTTTGTCTGATAAGAGTTAACATACTGTTTCTGTAGCCTTTCGATGATCAGAGCACAGACCCTGTTGTTTACAGTAAATTGTCTGTGCTCCTGCACCACTGGGTAACATAGATATGCGGGCTTGTGGCTACATGTTATCTTCCAGGGATCGTGCGTCAGTCGGGTAGGGAAGGGCAGGCAAATCTAGCCAATTTCTCAGTCTGTGTGTTTCATGGCACTTTTCTCACTTGTTGGCTAGATCCAGGTGTTGCATTCTCTTCTTCGTTTTCGGGTAGGTGTTGTGCTTTTTTGTTTATCTTGGTTGGATCTCCGTAGTTTTGCAGCATCACGGCCAGGTCGGAACGAAGATTGGTATGTGGGGTTTTCTGCATCGATCCCTTCCTGCTCATGCCCTTCTGTGCAATGGTCCACGCCGAGGAGATTGTCTTTTTCTAGGCTTTCCTTTGCCAGGGAAAGAGTCGGAATACCCAGGTCTTCCAGAAATTGAGCAGCATCTGGTAAGTCAGAGAAGATTTTTATCCATTTTCCAGTTTCCACTTTTAGGCGAGCTGGAAAGAGTATTTGGGCCCTGATGTTTTCTGCCCTTAGCTGCTGATTATGGGCCACAGGATCCTGCAACTCTCCTGCACAGTACTTGTGTAGTCATTATCCAAGGTAATTTTATGATTCTGATAATGTAAATCTCCTTGTTGCCACGCTTTACAGAGTAATTCCTCCTTAACTGTGCATGATGACAATTTGGCTATGGATGAGCGTGGTCTCACTCCTGATTCCTTGGGCTTTGGTCCAAGAAGGCAGTGAGCCCTGTCCATGGAGAGGTCAAGGTCCTGTGGTACAGTAGTCGCTCTGCTTCAGCATGTCTTGCAGGAAGGAGGTGGCGTCTTTTTGTAACAGTTTACACATAATAATAATAATATACATAAACAAACAAAAAAAATACTTCTATCCCAAACACTGCTGTCACTGTCTCACAGTCAAGAGCGTGCTTTCACTGCTCACCATATGTAAATATGATCTAACGGTCAATAGCAAACAAGGCCACTCACACTTGCATAGAGTGATCGGTGGACTCCAACTCTCATCCAAGAAGTTATGACACATTTCTATTATGTTGAAATAGGAAATGTACATTTTTTTCTATAGTGCTAGAGATGGAATAACAGGATTTTGGCATAAAAGTTATGACACTTCCATTATGTGGAAAAAAAATAATTAGGTGATATAAACATTTTTCTTTTGTGCTAAAGCCTAATCGGGAATAGTTATTAAATGGATAATTTGTGCAGATCTTTATAGGGACACTGTTTATCAGTACCGAACCAATTACTTAGACTGGAGTCTTAGCCATATCCCTATATATTTGATCTGAGGATGGAGAGGCACACGTGGGTGGTGGTGGTCGGGGGTTGTCACCCAACATGGCAATATGATTAACTGAATGTTTCAGATCATAACTCCACTTTTTCTCCCAGGATCTGGTAATGCAATTGTCCCTGGTGGTGACGAAATTTCTTTCAGTCACACTTAGCTGGGCCAATAGCTATTCCCGATTAGTGAAGACGTCCCCACGATGGTACAACAACATGGGACATCCCTGCGCATGCGCATTAGTCAGCACTCAGCTGCATGGAGGACAGATCAATTACGATCACGGGGAAATGGCCACAGCAGTGAGATTTTTTTAAAATGAAAACAGCAGTGCTGATGAAATGACACAGTCCGGATCTTCTGTATCGGTGGGTAGTGTCATATTTTATTAAAAAACTTTAGTCTGTGGCAGTTGGAGAACGGGTACCAGCGGGCTTTCTTGTCGCGTTTGGGGTGTGGGAATGAGCAACAACACAATTGTTACAGCCATGATTAAGACATTTTTGCTGTTGCCCATACACTATATAAGACAGTGTATGGGCATCAGTTAATAACAACAACGCTGAATTCACTTCTCGAGGTTACATGGCAACAGTAAACCTCTCGAGCTTTGTTCTCTGATGCCCATACATTATCCTCTGTTTTCAGGCACGACCCCAGTGCAGAAGCACAGACAAACAGGAAAACAATACCCAACCTTGTTTTGTTTCAAATCCTCGATCTGCTCTTACTGCATACGTTTGGAACATTAGGAACACCCAATACAGTGCAGCCACTCATGATGCAATAGTCTAGTCTCCTCCCACTGCACCATGAGTGGCTAGACTGTGTTGGGCATGTTCCTTAGTCCAGGAAAGATGCAGTGGAAGTTGCTAAAGAACTGCAAGTAAAACATTGTTTTTCTGTGGTAATACCAGTATGGTGGGTATATATTTTTTTTACTTATATTTTATTGATTTTGTACAATTCAATACAAGCATATCATTTTTGAAGCGAATAACAGAAACATATCAGCTTTAAAATACATTATATAATGGCAGGATTTCATACACCCCAGCACTTTGTTACTACATATGGAGGAAATCCCATAAAGGGGATCTCCAGAAAGAGATAGAATACATTTCAAAGAGCACAAACTGCCAATAACAGGACCTATGCCAATAGAAGATTTAAAGGATAAAATTGTACATCCACCTGTCATGGATTTAAAGGTTACTACATCAACTAGTATACAACAGACATAGGATGCTGAGACATTCTGCATCTGTGCTCAGCAAAAATATTATATAAGCAGGTTTGAACGTTATAAAACTTGAAACACCTTGAGGTTCAGAAATTGAAACAAGAATATTAAACGCACTGTGATGAAAAGGCTACCTTTATTAAATGTAACACAGCACTTGTAAGGCAGTATTCTAGTCCACAGTAAAACGGTTCCAAATTATGTCCTTCATACTCACAAAAGCGGATTCTGTGGTGGCGAAAAAAAAACAGCATGACCAGAAATCCTGCAACGTAGCAAAGTAGAACTACAGTTTACAAGCTGCCTTGTGGCGGGTTGCCATCTTATAACTAGAGGTCAACCACTGAAACTGGGTAATTTTAGGACAGTTTTTAAACAGCAGTTTTTTAAAAGAACTTGTGGGTATAAATCCAAACAGAACTGTCCCACAATCTTCAATCCTGTCAAAAACCCCACTTATTAATCTGATCTTGACCTCTGTTCTATCAGAGAGAAATAAAATAGCAGATCATACCAGTTCCTTAAGCCTCCGATCCAGAGTCAGTACCTTCTTGCAGGGAAGCAAGTTCCCTTGCGATTTTGGCTGCCAGTTTCCCAGCAGCTATGGGGTCTGTGTGAATTTAAGTCTTACCTTCATACATGATATTAATGTGAGCAGGCATCATTAAGACGTGGCACTCCAAGGCTATGGAGCTGAGCCTGAACAAACCTCAAATGTTTTGCGCTTCGATCTAGTAGTGTAGCTCAATTGGGAAATACTCTTGAAGGCACTCCATTCCAATCCACTTCTGCTGCTCTCCTTGCTGCCTGCAGAATGTCATCTCTTTCTGAGGATGGCAAGACCGCCATGATGGTTCTGGGCGATGGATCCGTTCCCATAGCATTGTGCGGGGTAATACAGTAAGCTTTCTGGACAGTGAAGGAGTCCGTTTGTAACTTCTCTTCCAGTCATTGTCCGATGTACATTTTAAGGTCTCCCTTTTTACCACTTTCAGAAAAGCTGACTATATGGATGTGTTGTGCCCTAGACTGATCTTCTAAGTGTTCCAGCCACAGTCGGAGCACCAAATTTTCTTTAGTTAGGCCAGCAGCCATGGTGATAGCCCGATTTGCTGTGTCTTTGGCAGATTTGACCTGCTCCTGAACTCCAGAGACTGTGGTGTCCAAAACAGTGATTTTGCTCACCAGTGAGTCAATTTTAGTGTCCATACTCTTGATGGCCTTTAACAGAGTTGCATTTGTCGGTTGTGTAGGGTCTGTACTCTGTTCTGGGGATAGGTGATCTCCATTGCCAGGTGGTTGTGGCATCTTCAGGCATGCTCCTTCTCCTGCTGTGGCTGCTCTAGTGTGCAGACCCATAATTTCGGAAAATAAGGTATGCACTCAACTTGAATTTCTCTGCTGAGTTCAAATATGCAGCCAAAAGTTCATGCTTCCAGTGGTAAAAATCAGTTTAACAACATTTCTCCTATATGTCTCGCTCCATTCGCTGTTAGCGCCACCCCAGGGCAGATTTTTTTCACTGAAAAATGAATCAAACTCAAACTTCCTACATCAGCAATCTATACAAAATGTGGCCAATTAGGTGTTTTTAAACTAGGGAAAATTTGAGGCCTAAGAGGGTTGACAGTGTCCCTTTGTGTTCCAGTATCTCATGGACAACTATGAAAAAAATTTGAGAAGATGACTCAGTTTAGCCTATATTTCATTTATTTCCCTGCCTAGCATACGTAATTACTTTTTAAAATTTCCATGCAAATCAGACTTGTGTCACTTGTTCTTGATCTGCCCTGGCTTCTTGATGAAAAGTGATGTTACAGTTCCCTGCTTCTGGAATCACAGCTGGTTGTTTTAGAAATTATTCTGATGTCAGAAATGGAGGATTATTATCGTGCCGCTTGTAGACAAACAGAAGGAGTGGATGATGACCAGGTAACAGAGAATCCTGTTTTCATACAACCTTCTTCAATAAAAAAGAGTAAGAGTTACAGTAGATATCTGATTTATAAGCTGAATGCTTCTTTAAAAGTTCCCAAGGTGGAGACCCTTACCTGCTGTCCCTCTCAGGAATTTCTTTGATGGCAATTCGGACTTGGTTATTCACATCTCTTCCTGCATAAACAATACCATATGTCCCTTTGCCCAGGATCACCAGGTCTCCATTTTCATCATATTCATAGTCATACTAAGGGGAAAGTGAGAAGTGCCGGAAGTTAAAACATGTACTGCTGAAGCCTATTTCATCCCCCCCCCCGCCAGCATCACTTCACTTGTAACAGCTGTGCCTGTAATTAATGTAAAAGAGGACCATAAACCTTCAATAAAAAAAAAAGTAACCCAACTGAAAGACCATATGCATTTAGTATGGGTATTTGTTCAATACAAATCGATTGAAGTGGTTAGCAGAGTTGGTCAAAATGAGCAGATTTCAGTTCCGCACACTCTTCATAAAACATTGGCAGATTCTTTGCAAAATTTCTCCAGTATTTTCAGACTGTTAACTTGTCCTTGCTCCGCTTTCCATTAAGCTGAAGACCTGAAAGTGAACATGTTCACCTATTAATAAGCAGTTCATCTGTTTGGTGCCCTATCCCACAGGCTCAGGACACTGTTGGGTTGGAGGTCAGGAGGTCACAAATGGCATGAGCATGTCATCAATAAAAACCTATGAGTTCAGCACATGGTATAAGTGCTGAGACAGTCAGCATTAGTAGTTAAACTGCATGAGTCCAGTATGCATATAAATACTGGATCATTTAAGCTTTAGACAAATATATTAATTAAATGTCTTTATATATTAGATCTTATAACTCCAGTGTGTATAGTTTTATAAACACACTGGAACAAGTTAGATTCTCTTTTATACGCTCAATGTGTAAGCACATTGAGATAGACTAGCATTTTATATTTTAATGTTAAATTAGCTATGAAAGGCTCATACACTCACAAATGCACAACATTAGTTCATGGGCACATTTTAACCATGGAGGGACCATTAAAAGGGATTAAGACTTGAGAGTAAAAACAAGGCCTTTGTAATCTTCGTGGTGGAAAACCAGGAAAAGACTGCTACCCAGAACAATGGTACAGAACCCAGATGTATATTTTACCTCATACTCAGCATATAATAATATGGGACCAGAGCTATTCTCACGATCCTAGAATTTAAGTTGACAAGGTTATAGTTTATTTCCTCAAATGTTAGCAATCAATGCTATCTTTGTTGGGGCAGATGGCAGGCATCTCACTTTAAGAGGTGTTTTCTATACCAAACAGGAAAGTTACCATGTGAGCTAATTATGAGGTCATGTATTATGCAGAGATAGTCTGTTTGTCCAAAACTATATATATATATATATATATATATATATATATATATATATATATATACACACACACACATATACACATATGTATATATGGGCTAAGTTGTTATCAAAGTTGTCACGCAGTTAGGCACAGTGATGCCTTGACGTTCCTTCTGCACTGACCCTACCACCAATGTAAGTATTATTCATATACTAAGTGGTAGTAGCCGAGGTGGCAAAATATGTCAAGGGACAGTTACAAAATGTATTAATATTTTGTATTTGAGTGTTTAGCCATATAGTGGCTTAGGGAAAATCTAAGAATGCTATATAGATGTCTGTGTTTGCTTTGTACAACCCTGTGAAATAAACTGGATTTTGTCATAACCTTATAATTGTCTACAAGAACTTTTATTGCTAATTTTATTACTGTAAGTAAACCCTCAGATATAAATTTTAATAAATGACAAGTCCAATAGACACTTTACAAAAATAAAATACATATGCAGCACTGTAAGTCTAATTAAATATTCGTGAGCCTAGCGAGGCCACTGATTGACCACTGGATCAGTTATTAATGCCTTAGAAATGAACTATCCAGCTGCCTAACTGATGCTGTGCGGCATACAACACTGATGTACTCATGCCACACTGCTAAAAAGAAAAAATAAGTAAATGTTACTATAAAATCTGTTGTTATTGCGATTAGACTTACATTTACAAGAACAACATTGAAGCCGGTCATTTCCTTGGATTAACAACTGCCTAGAGGAAGTGGATTGAGGCTGTGCCTCAGGCCACCCATCCCCCAACCAGTGGTTAATCTCTTGGAAAAGATTAGCTTCTTGGCAGTTATTGCTTAAGTTCTTAACTAATTCTAACAGGCATTTGTCAATGCCGAATGTTTGCTTGCTGGCATTGGCATTGGTAGTGTAGGAGTTACAGAGCTGCATAATAGGAATGGCAGTGAAGTATTTAACTGAAGCCAATCCCACCACCACCCTGCAGAGACTGACAGGCATTGGGGTGTGCCTTTGGATCGTCAGGCATAACGGCCATGCCATTTCACCATACCCTACCCTGCAGACACCGACAAGTGTTACAGTGTGCCTTGGGGTCTTTGGGCCTTATGCTCACCCCATTCCATCAGGAAATATAGTAAGATGGGTGCAGTATAGGAGAATGGGGTGAACTTTGGGGCTGAAGAGTCCAAGGCACACCTCGGTGCCTGTCACTGGCTGCAGGGTGTGGGTGGAGGTGGAATGGCATGAGCATTACAGATGACAATCCCAAGTCACACCCCTGATGCCTGTCAGTTTTCTGCAGGGTGGGCGTTATGGTCGAAAACCCTAACGCCTCAGGCGTTCATTATATTTTACTCCAAATTTTCAACATGAGCTTTTGTCCCCACCTTATGAACAGTGGCAATATCAGTTTGTTAGCCGGAAGCTGATTTTGCACAGCTTAGTAGTATGCTTATCTGGCACCACAGGCGAAACACATTTCAACAGGATGAAAAATGACAGCTGTACTGTTCATGGGGAGGTGTAAAAAAATGGCAATGTTAAAAATCTGGAGTGAAAATATAAAAAAAAACTGGTGACGTCATGAGCATGCGTAGAAACTGCGCAACGCACACCTGTAATGTAATTCATTTGGGGATTTTATACAGCAGATTGTCAATACAGGCATTTTTGGACCTCCGCTCATGAACAGTGTCACTGTGATTTTCTTAATCTGTCCCAACATTGATTTCCCACAGCGACCACGCATTTCTGTGCTGGAAGTGCGAAAACACATTTCGGCCAAGGTGTGAAAAATGACACCTGTACTGTTCATAAGGAGGTGTGGAAAAATGCCAGTGTTGACAATCTGGACTGAAAATACTACAAATTTGTGAACTTACAGGGGTGAGTGGAAACTGTGCAATGCACACTCATAACACAGTCACTTTATGGACATTTGTCACCAAATTTTTAACATAGCCATGTTAAGACCTCTGCTCATAAACAGTGTCACTGTGATTTTCTTAATCTGTCCTGAACATTGATTTACTTTCCGATTGCGCCATTATCGCTACATGCGCTGAACACATTTTGAGTGAGATGTGAAAATGACAGCTGTACTGTTCATAAGAGGTATGGAAAAATATCAGTGTTGACAATCTGGACTAAAAATATTACAAATTAGTGAACTTCAGCGGTGCATGGAAACTAGCAATGCACTCTTAACACAGTCACTTTATGGACTTTTGTCACCAAATTTTAACATAGCCATTTTAAGACCTCTGCTCATGAACAGTGTCACTGTGATTTTCTTAATCTGTCCCAACAATGATTTGCTTTACCGACTGTGCCATTTATGCGCTACATGCACGAAACACATTTTGGTGAGATGTGAAACATGACAGCTATACTGCTCATAAGGAGGAGTAGTAAAATGGCAATGTTGAAAATCTGGAGTGAAAATATTAAAAATTTCCAAAGTTATGAGCTTGCGTATGAACTGCGCAATGCATACTTGTAACAGTCATTTTTGGGAATTTTTTCACCAAATTTTCAACATAGGGTTTTGGGGGGGCCTACCTCATGAACTGTGACACTGTCGTTTCATTACTCAGTCCCAAAAGGTGGTTCCACGCAGTGACCACAAAATCACCTTTAGGGACCGAATAACAAAATGACAACGACTGAGTTCATGAGGTGGGGCCCCAAGAACCCCATGTTGAAAATTTGGTGAAAAAATTCCCCAAAATGGCCGAGATATGCACCAAAGTTGAAAAAAAAACAAAACATTTATGCCATTATACAGCTTACCGGCATTTCCTCAGTTCGCAGTCGGCTTTTAAGAGTGCAGACGTGTTCCCGGTCCACCGAAGATCGTCGTGCAGGGCTCTGGAGGTAAGTATGGGGTTGGGGTGTGGGGAGGTGGGTGGGCACGGGCTGGGGAGGAGGGCAAGAGGGGAGTCAGAGGGACTTTTTTTTTTAAACAATTTTCTTTTTCTTCTTCAGGAAAGGCGGCTGGGGCAGGGCTCCCAGCGTGGCAGCTGGAAGGTTATTGTTTGGAAGCAGAGTGGAGCTGACAGGATTGGGCACCCCAAGTCGGCCATACTGACTTTTGCCATGCTGGGGTGGGCTCCAGCGTGGCACCTAGAATCTGTTTGGGGAAGCAGTGGAGTCGACAGGGATTAGGTACCCCCATCAGTCATACAGTGTATGCACGTGAGGGGAGCGCATGAGCACGCTGGGGTGGGCTCCCAGTATGCTGCATAAGTGTTTGGGGAATGAACTGTCTAACAGTTCAGATGCAGTGAAGATGTACGTGTAGGCAATTTGCATACTGCCAATGGCAGTGCTGGAGTTTTCCTCAGAACTGTACGCCACTGCATCTGAACGGCTGTCATAGACAGCTCGGACATTCATTGGCGCGGTGCAGCCGTGCCTGCAAAAGGGACCAGGGCATTGGAAGTTGGGGAGGCACACCTATGAAAACTCATATGGTGGCACTATGTTTCTTACACATGCATGCAAGCAAACATAAAAATGTATTCCAAGTCCAGCATTTATAATGTATTACAATAAAATATTATAATGTAAAATCTCAGCTAAAATCACAATTATAACAATATTGCATAACCCCAGAATTCATCCCGACCATGGAAGAGTCACAAATAAGTCGATAAAGGTCAGTTTAAACAGATAACACTTTAGACTGTTCTTAAAATGATTTACTGAGGGGACTGTCAAATATTGAGGCAAGGAGTTCAGAGCAATGGGTGGCTCTAAGACAGCTGCCAAATGTCTCGACTTTGGGATAAGTAGTTTTGAGTTTTGAATTTACAGGGCTTCAAATTCTGGTAGTTTATTTCTTGGTGAAATTTTGTGAAAATGTCCAAAATATTTTGCTGCATATTACCTGACCACCTTTGGAGCTAGATACCTTTTATTTATTTTTTATTTACTGAATACCAGGACCACAATACCTTTGAAGCAGAGGTTCGTTTACAAAGGTTCCATGTTAAAAGAAGGGGGGTTACAATAAAATGGGTACAAAAATACAGGTTACTCACCTGTAACAGGAGTTCTAGGAATGGTATATGTTGTTCATCCACACTCATTGGCAGGTATCCTTGCCGCTTTAAATCTTGCCGGAAGGTCTTCAAGCTTGCTCCTCCCACCCACCCGGGTGGTATAACTCTCGGCTCCGCCCCATGACGCCAGATCTGGCCCGCTGGAAGCTCAGGTTGTGCGTCGAAGCCGAGGAGGTCGGGTGGGTCGTGTGGATGAACAACATATACCATTCCTAGAACTCCTGTTACAGGTGAGTAACCTGTATTTCTAGGGACATGGATATGTTGTTCATCCACACTCATTGGCAGACTCCTAGCAGTTCTCCGGGAGGAGGCAAGCCTACACCCCAATACTTACTTGGGAAAGAGAGACTGGAGAACCGAGGCCCCAAACCAGCATCCCGGCGTGACTCAAGGTCGATGTGGTAATGGGTAATGAAGGTGTTTGCTGACTTCCAGGTAGTAGCCCTGCAGATTTCCTGGATAGGGACGCCCTGAAGCAGCCACCGCATGCAGCAGTATGGCGGGTAGAATGAGCTCTTATCCTCTGGGAGGCTCCATGCCCGCCAACTTATAGCAGAGATCTATGCAGGAAGTGACCCACCTGCTTATCGTCCGCTTGGCTGCAGGTCTGCCAGATGCGGCTTCAGCGTAGGTGACAAACAGCTGGCGAACCCCTCTCCCGAATTTCAGCCGTGCGCTCTTTGTAATAGGCGAGCGCCCTTCTAGGGTCCAAAGTATGGAGCCTATATTCGGCCTCCGAGGTGTGACTGGGGTAGAACACCGGCAGAGTCAACACCTGGTTAAGGTGAAACTCCGACACCACCTTCGGAAGGAATTTCGGGTGGGGGCGCAGGACAACCTTGTCCCTGTGGAAGACCAGGTAAGGAGACTCGATGGAAAGCGCCTGGAGCTCTCCCATCCTTCTGGCTGACGTGATAGCCACCAAGAAGGCGGTCTTCCACGACAGGTGAGAGAGAGCACACCTGTGCATAGGTTCGAATGGCTTGCCCATGAGCTTGCCAGTACCAGCAGTAGATCCACGGAGGCGGGGTTCCCGTGACTGGAGGAAATGTGATCAAGGCCTTTGAAAAAGCGCCAGACCACCTTCCTCCCCTGCGCCATCGACCGCTTCCCCGCCCGCTACCGCAAGCAGAGATGGCTGCCAGGTGCACCTTAGGGTCGCCGACCTAAGCCCTTGACTAGAAAGGGACCATAAATAGTCCAAGATGCTTGCCAAGGAACAGGAGGAAGGGTCCAAGCCTGCTCTGACACCAAATGGAAAACCTTTTCCATTTGAAGGCATAGCATTTTCTGGTCGACTCACGGACGCCTCAACTACATTGAGGACCTCGCCGGAAAGACCCAAGGCCTGGAACTCTAGCCGCCAGGAACCAGGCCGCCAGGTGCAGGGATTGAAGGTCCGGATGGAACACCTTCCCTGATTGACTGAGAGCAGGTCCGGGCGAGCTGGAAGCTGCCGCGAGTCCTGGAGCTGAGACTGAGGAGATCTGGGTACCAGAACTGGCGCCAGTCTGGGGCTATCAGAATCACCTCGCCTTGTCCCTCCTCGCCTTGAGAAGCACCTTGTGGATCAAGGGAAATGGGGAAAGGCGTAAAGAGGCCCGGGTCCACTGCCTCGAGAAGGCATCCCCTGCAGCGAGCCCTGCTGAGGGGGCGGCATGGAACAGACTCAGCTCGCTCTCTCCTGGAGGCAAACAGGTCCACCTGAGTGTGCCCCAATGGGAGAACAGATGCTGTACTACCTCCGGAGGAGAGACCACTCGTGGGATGCAGCCCCTATCCGCTCAGGGCATCGGCCAGGGTGTTGGAGGCTCCTGCCACGTGAATGGCTAGGAGATCCGCCCAGGCTGCGCACGAGTGACCAAATGCGAGAGCTTCCTGCATAGAAGCATGGAGCGCGCCCCGCCCTGGCGGTTTAGATAGTACATGGTCGTGGTATTGTCCGTCTGGACTCGGACCACTTGACCCCGGAGGAACGGAACAAAGGCGGTGAGAGCTAGGCGGACCGCTCGGAGCTCCAGCAGGTTGATGTGGCATCGGACTCGCGGGGACCAGAGGCCATGAGCCCGTGTTCCCCAGATGGGCACCCCAACCCATCAGAGAGGCATCAGTCGAGAGAGACCGCCGGCTCGGGCGGACGAACGGGATGCCCTCCTGCAAATGATCTGGAACGGTCCACCACTGGAGAGCGTTTCACATCCCCTGTGTCACCGACACAAGCTGGTCCAAAGGATCGCAGCGTCGAGACCACTGGCTGGCCAGTCCCCACTGAAGGGGACGGATGTTCCAGCGGCCCAACGGACCACGCTGGTGCAGGCCGCCATGAGACCCAGGAGGTGCAGGAAGTCCCGGCAGGCGCAATTGCCCAACCAGAAATGATTGGGCAAAGGAGGAAAGAACCTCGGCCCTGTCCGCGGAGCCGCGCCTGGCTCGAGAGAGTCGAGCTGCGCCGATGAATAGAATCACCTGCTTCGCTCGAGTTCCGACTGGCCTCTGATAAGGAGGCCCAGTTGAGAGCAGACCTGAGGCCAGATCTCTGGACCACTCCGCCTCCTTCCTGGAGGGAGCTGCTATCAGCCAGTCGTCCAGGTAAGGTACACCGGACCTCGGCACCGCAGGAATGCTGTCACCACTGCCATGCATTTGGTGAAGACCCTGGGAGCTGGAGACAAGCCAAGGGCATGGCTTGGAACTCAAGAGGATCCTTCCGCTCGAAGCGAAGGAATCTCTGGTGAGACGGACGGATAGGGACGTGAAAAACGCGTCCCTGCAAGTCCAGAGAGCAGAACCACGCCGCGTTCCAAGGATGGTATTATCTGAGCCAGAGTGACCATCCTGAAGGTTCGAGACCTTAGGAACTTGTTTAGGTCGTGTAGGTCGAGAATGGGGTGCCAGCCCCCCGTCCGCTTCGGAACCAGGAAGTACCTGGACACAAACCCTGGGTCTGAAGGAGGGTCCACCACCTCTCTTATCACCTCCTTCTGGAGGAGGACAGTGATGTCGGCTCGACGAGCCGCCAGTGAGGCTGGGGATCCCAAAGCCCCCCGAGGGGCGACGGCTCTGAAGGGTGGTGCCTGCTCGAATTCCAGAGGCAGGCCTCTTCCCACCACCTCCAAGACCCACCTGTCCATGGTAACAGCGGACCAGGCGGAACGGAAGTGCCGGAGCTGCCTCCACGGGGACCAGGGATCAGGTGACGGAATGGGGCGACACCCTCAGCCCGGCCACTGGGCAGGCTTGGAGGAGGGACCGCCGAGGGACCTCCTGGGCCTTTTCCTCTGCCTCCTGTTAGAGGAAGCCGGCGGCTTGGGTTTGGGATGCCAAGGCCGAGCCTGCTGGCCCTGACGTTGCTGGGCCAGGCGCTGGGACACAGAAGGACCAAAGGGCTTAGGCTGTGGTTTGCGGCCTTTGTCCTTCTGAGCGAAGAGACCGAGTCCAAGGTAGCATTGGACTTCTCGATCCTCTGCAGGTGACCTTCCACCCCAGGGTCAAGAGGTCAGTCCCAAAGGGAACATCCGCCAACTTGTGCTGGGTATCCGAGTAAAGGTGGATATCCTCAGCCAAGCCAGACACATAGCCACTGCGGCGCACCACCGATCTGGCACATGAGTCCCCTATATCCAAAGCAGTCTGGAGCTGCTGTTTGGCCACTGTTCGCTCCTGGTCCCGCACCTGCTTAACCGTAGTCTGCAGATCGGCGGAAGATGAGGATGACTCATCCAGGAGCCCAACAGGGCATGAGAAAATGTCCATGAGGACGGCCGAACTGGCCTGACGAAGGCCGAGAGAGGACGAGCGAGACTTTTCACCCGACATAGTCCACCTTTGGACTCCTGTCAGGAGGTTTGTCCACATCCCTGGCGCTTGCCGGCGCTCCGAAAACGCTGTCGGTAACCAACCCTCAGCAGAGGGTGTTCAAAACCGGACAAGGAACCTGGGGACCGTGATACTTCCTGGCCATCCTGGTCAAGGCGCAGGGCAGGGAAGCAGGGCGCCGCTAAAGCTCCAGTGCCGGACCCACTATGGCCTCGCCACCGGAAAGGCCTCCGTCGGAGAATCCCCGTCCAGAATCTCCGTGAGGGGATACCTGGCCGTTTGGAACGGGTTCGAGCTCCATCCCGTGGACTCCGAGATGAGCCGAGCAGCCCTAGGAAGGACGACGGGCTCGCCCATTGACTGACCTCCTGAAGACTCCAAGTCCAGTCGCTGGAGAAAAGGAGGAATCATCTTCGGACTCGGAAGAGTCCTCGAGCTGCCTCTGGCCTGAGCCACCTTCACCGCCGAGGTCGGTCGGGAGTGAGGGCACTGACAGCCGATGGGTAGACCCTTAGCCGACCGAGAATCCTTGGTCGGAGCCCCAATTGGTGGCTGTGGAGGCGGAGGTTCCACCGGATCGTGGAGCAGCTGGTTTTGGCCGAACAACCGCCTGGGTATGGCTCCTCGGATAAGTCGAGGGGTTGTGTCGGCCGCTCGTGACAGCTACTTAATGGCGGGGAAGGCGACAGGGTCGGCTACTCCCGCCAGGAGGAGCTGCTGCAACATAAGGTCCTCGACTGGCCGACGAATTACGCCGAAGCCTCCCCGTCCGAGGAGGAGGATGAGGACGAGCGGCGACGCCGCTTACCGCGGTGCCGAGACCGAGACCGCCTATGACGGTGGGATCGGCTGGACCGCGAAGAGGTCCGAGACCGAGACCGAGAGTCCCGGAATTTCCGAGGTCGGTGCGGGAGGTGTCGCCGGAACCGCACCCTTCGCTCGGATGGTCCATCCGGAGGCCCGGAACCGAGGCACAGGCGAGCCCACGGATCTCAACTCCTCCCGGGGGAACCGGGGAGAGGGGAATCTCGGCTGCTAAAGGCGACAGCCCGTCCAACGGGTCGAGAAAAATCTCGACTTCATCGGTGGGAGTCTCGGTCAACTGACCTGACGGGGACACCGTGAGGCCAGTGGCCGAAGCCGAGCGGTCGACCGAAGCCGACGGTCGACGACCCGGGGAGAGGGACCTTTCCCGCTCCCAAGAGCGTCGACGGAGGGACTTACCCCTGTCCCTCTTTTTGGACCAAGAATAAGGTCCCGCAGACGTAGGCCCTTCTCCTTTAGTGGAGAGGGACAGACAAAGCTCCTTAAAAGAAGCCGTGTAAGAAGAGCCCAGAGAGAGCGGGATAAATGCCGCGGCTGAGGAAGATACGGCCCGCGCCGCCTCCTCTTCGAGGGCGACCATCCGCTCGAGCTGATCCGCCGAGCCCGCCGCCGCGGACACCGCCAACCGGGCCTCCTTGGACTTCACCGGAGGGAAACGCTTCTCGGGACGGCCCAGTTGCAATCGGGCAGCACGGTCTTCGAGGACGTAGGCCGAGAAAGATGAGCACAGGTCGCAAGCCTGCGGGTCGTGCTCAAGGCCTGGGCAGTAGACACACGTGGAGTGTGGATCCGTCCGAGACATCTTCAGTTCGCATGGGCATCTCCAAACCGGGAGTCGACTGTCCATCGCAGTGCGAGGGATAGAAGACTGAAGTCTTTTTGCAAAATTTATTTTTAAAACCGCAAACGGAGAAATAGGAACCAGTCTCAAACGCAGAGCGTTAAGGAGGGAACCTGAGCTTCCAAGCGGTAAGGAAGATCTGGCGTCATGGGGCGGAGCCGAGAGTTATACCACCCGGGTGGGTGGGAGGAGCAAGCTTGAAGACCTTCCGGCAAGATTTAAAGCGGCAAGGATACCTGCCAATGAGTGTGGATGAACAACATATCCATGTCCCTAGAACAGGTGGTTATTAGGTAGATTCAAACACTTGCATTATCTATACAATGGTGCAACAAACATTTTGGAGTAGCAGAGTAACCAAACATCAGACAAGGAATGCAATTTCAGTTAGGCAGTCCGGGCAGGACCCAGTCAAAGTAAAGTGCTGGGGGGGGCAGTAAGTGCAGGAGGGGTGACGTAGGGGCAGGTAGGAAGAGGTGTAAGGGAAGAGGAGAGAGGGTGAGTGGAGTGGTAGAAACGAGAAGAGTGAAGGCATATATAGGGATAGGAGGGGAGCTAGTGGAGGAAGGTGGGGAGGGTGAGGATGAAGAGCAGAGAGGTAAGGTGGGGGGTAGGAGTGCAGAGTCAAAGATAAGATTAGTGCGAGGACGGAGAAAAGTAAGGTGTGGGGAAGCGGGGGCACAGAGACCAAGATGAGCAGTAGGGTCTGTGAGGTAGAAGGAATACATTTTAGGGGGCAGGGAGAGGGAAGAAAAATAAGAGAACTGGAGGAGGGAGAGGGGTTAGGAGGAAAAGAAGTATGTCGGGACCAGGAAATCAAGGACCAGACAAACTAGTCACATTGGCTTGGGGGGGGAAGGGTTCGAAGCTTTGAGTTTAGATTCACCAGAGACATCCAATGGGAGCCAGTTGAGGAGGGTGGGTACTCTAAAGGCAAAGGTGCGCTGGGCATGGGAGGTCCTATAGAAAAGAGGGCTTAGAGGAACTATGTGTATGCCTGGTAGAGTGCACCAGTGAGATGATGGTTTTGGCAAAATGGGGCAAGAGGTCAAGACTGATCTTTTTTGCAAGAAGGCCTGTATGGTAGGAGACTCCAGCCTTGAGAGGGAGCCAGTTGGACCGCTCATAGAGATCACAGGTGTGCGTCCTCTTTTCAAGTCCAGAAACGAGCCTACAAGCTTTGTTTAGTGCAAGCGTAATACACATAAGGGAGGTATCGGAGGCAGTACCAAAGATAACTAGACCATAGTCGAGGATGGTGCTGGTGACTGCGAGCCTCAGTGGACATATTGTGGTGGTAGCGATACAGGATCCCAATCCTGGAGTTGAAGATCTTGGCAATTTGGTTAATGTGGAGGTTGAAGGAGAGAGCAGTGTCTAGTGTTATGCCAAGGTATTTAAATGCTTGGACTTGCTCAAGGGATTGGTTAAGACTGTTGCAGATGGTCAGGCTGGCAGCTTTGTGCATATTGTGAGTGTTTGAAACAGCATGACCTTGGTCTTTTGTAATCCATGAGCAGTTTGTGCTGCTCAAACCAGGTCTCAACTAGGCTAAAGTTGTACCAAATTTGCCAATGTGGAGTGGGTCTGGGCTATGGGAGAAGAGGACGATCATCCACATAGAGGGCTATGTTACTTTCACAGGCGGATGGGAGGTTGTTGATAAATAAGCTAAAGAGTAGGGTCCAAGGATGGAGCCTTGTGGGACTCCAGACCTGACAGGGAGATTGTTTGAAGAGTGTTGCCTACCTTGACTTGCTGGGTACACCACAAAGGTAACTTCTGAACCAGCTAGTGATGACAGGGGAGAGCCTGAGTGAGGGGACAATGCTGAGGAGTAGGGAGTGGTTAACTGTATCAAAGGCTTTGGTTAGGTCAATGTAGATTAACCCAACTAGATGGCCATCGTCTAAGGCCTTATGAATGTAGTCGGAGTAGGCAAGTAGGGCAGTGGCAGTGCTGTGCGACTTTCTAAAGCTGTGTTGTTGTGGGCACTGTATGTTATATTTGGAGAGGTATTCCATAAGCTGGTCGGTGACAATGCGCTCAAGAGCCTTGGAGAGGGGAGGAAGACTGGATATGGGCTGGTAGTTATTGTTTGACGTCCTGTCACCACTTTTATGGACTGGCGTAACTATAGCGGCTTTCCAACGACAGGGGAATTGTTGGAGGGAGAGAGAGAGAGATTGAATAGACTGGTGAGGGGAGCAATAACTGCGTCCAGTGAGAGGTTCAGAAGTTTAAGATTCAGGGAGTCGCCACTGAACCTGGTTTTGCTGAGGACCCTTTTTATGTACTTTTGTACTCCGAGAGTGTGACTCACCTGAAGTAGAAGGGTCGGATGGAGGAAGAGTGGGTGGCAGAGACGGTAACTTGGGTAGGGCAGGGAGTGTCAAAAAGTAACCTTTTGGTATGGTCTAAAAACTGCTTAATGTGGCAACACTTGGTTAAAAAGCTGCTGATGCCTCAAAGAATTATGTACAATTCAGCTTACATTCTGTATATATATGCTATAGATTTCTCCTTGCCATTATTAGTTACTGAGGAAAGTTACAAGAATACATGATATTTATCCCTTAGAGTCCATCTGCCTCTATAGCTACTCCCTACTTCAAGTCATAATCCTCTGTTGTGACATCACAATCTTTTGCCATGGGAGTAACTGTGATGCCACAAGCAGTGCACTGTGACCTCAGGTAGGAAGAAAGCAACATGATTCAATGAACTCTTAGATACCAACTATCCTGTTTTCACACAAATGACATCAGAACTAAATAACAGGCAGAAGAAATACAGAACAATTGTTAGTTACAAGCCGAACTGTGTCTTGTTACATTTTGCTAAAGTTTGTCTGAAGGCGTCAGCTGCTCTTTAAGGCTTTTTAAGTTACCATGCTCACAGTTTTACAGCATACTTATTTGTGAAATGTTGTAAAAATAAAATTTCCCCAAAATCTGGATTCTTATAACTCTGCTGCCATTGTAATTAGAGACCTCACATTTGGCATGTATACCCACTGTCAACAGGTCATGAAACATTCTAAACCAGGCAGTCAGCTGAGTAATCTTAAAAGTACAGAGGGAATACAGCAGATTACTTTTTGGGAAAATCTAATAAACATTTTTGAAATTGTTCTCAAAATTCCATAGATGCTGAATAAATAATGCCACCACTATTCTCTGGTGGAATTGCATTATGTAAAGCATTAATAATCACTGCATCCTATTTGTCTGCTCTTCTGTCTCATATACAGTAGTAGCGCTGAATTAGTCAAGGGATTTTTAAAAATCCCTATTGATAATTGTGAAACCTTTTGTTAGGGATTTTGCTTTGTTTGTTAGTGTGTTTACTTTTACCCCGATAGGGTGGTCTCATCTGATAGTGTAATTGAAAATTTACCAGACAGTACTTAAGTACTGTGATAAGAACTGGCCTCTTTCTGTAGGTATAACAAAAACATTTTAGAGGATTTTTTTTCTCCTAAATTTTGTGAAGGATAAATAGGGAATCTCACAAAATTGCTTGACAAATTCAGTGCTACTATTGTAGCTGGGCATCATGTTCGGTGAGCTGTCAGGGGACCTGTAGCAAACCCCTGTGATTATTTTGCCCTCATTCCCTAGCTTTGCCCAGGATGGTCTCCATGTCTGTCCCCAGATATCCTCCTTATGCTCCATAGTGTCACCCTCCTTAAAAGAGAGCGACCCATTACCTTGAGACTGGAAAGGGCACCACAATCTGCACAGGGGTTGTGTACAGACCCCCATGTCAGGGGGAAGGAATGGACAAGGATATGATGGAAGGAATTCTTAGAATGGCAGAGAAAGGGGAGATACTCTTGATGGGAGACCTGAATATGCCAGATGTTAACTGGAGCACATTTGCTGCAGCCACATCCAAGAGCAGGGCCATTCTTGACGCCCTACAGGTGGTAGGCATTAGACAGCTAGTTTCCGAACCCACTCGTGAGGGAGCAATCTTAGACCTCGTACTCTCAAACGGGGGCAGTGAGAGGATCTCAGATCTAGAAGTAGGTTGCCATCTGGGGACAAGTGACCATCAAACAGTGTGGTTCACGTTAAACTCAGCTACAGAGTCAAGCCACACAAAAGTGAGGGTACTAGACTTTAGGAGGGCTGACTTTGGCAAGATGGGAGAGTGCCTCAGAAAAGCACTAGCAAACAGGCTAGAAGGAGGTGTGGAGCAACAATGGGGAATTATCAAAACTGCCATCACAGACGCAACAAGCCTTTGTGTGAAGCAAATAAACAAATCAAAATGAAAGAAAAAGCCACTATGGTTCTCAAGAGAGGTGGCTGTGAAAGTCAGGAAGAAAAAGATAGCATTCCGAAGTATAAGGAAACACAGAAGGAGCAGGACAGAGGCTGTACCAATTAAGGCAGAAAGAAGCAGGAGGGAAGTCAGAATAGCAAAGGCCCAAACTGAGGAAAAGATAGCCAACCCAGTTAAGAAGGGGATAAAACCTTTTATAGGTACATCAGCGGAGCGAGAAAGACAAAGGAGGATAGTGAGGCTGAATAAAATGAACGGTGGGTGGGCAGAGGGGACAGTGAAAAGCAGGAATACTGAACAAATATTTCTGCTCAGTATTCACAAAAGAGGAGGGGAAGTGCCTAATCCAATTAACAGAAGCACTCTTGATAGGGTCGATCCCAGTCCTTTCACAGAAGAAAGGGTTCTGCAAGAACTCCTAAAACTGAAGGTGGACAAAGCAATGGGTCCTGATGAATTCACCCCAGAATTCTAAAAGAATTAAGGAAGGAACTAGTGAAACCACTGGCTACTCTTTTAATAAATCATGGGAGGATGGTGTGGTACCAGAGGACTGGAGGAAGGCGGATGTGATTCCCCTTCACAAAAGTGGGACCAAGACAGAGGCAGGAAACTACAGACCTGTCAGTCTGACCTCTGTGGTAGGGAAAGTGATGGAGTCACTTCTGAAGGAAAGAATAGTTGAGTACCTAGAGGTCAGTGGAGCAAAGGATCCAAGGCAGCATGGGTTCACAGCGGAAGGTCATGTCAGACTAATCTAATAGATTTCTTTGACTGGGTGACCAAAGTAGTAGACCGGGAGGGGCTGTGGACATGGCCTGCCTAGACTTTAGCAAGGCATTTGACACAGTCCCACACAAAAATTGATAGTCAAATTAACCAGCCTGGGAGTGGGTCCCAGGGTGGTAGCCTAGGTAAAACATTGGCTGCAACAGGACACAGAAGGTAATTGTAAATGAGTCCTCTGAAGAAAGGGCGGTTACTAGTGGGTACCGAGGGTTCAGTATTGGGTCCAGTCCTTTTAATGTCTTCATCAGTGACATTGCAGAGGGACTGGAAGGAAAAGTACCTTTTGCAGATGACACAAGATCTGCAACAGGGTTGATACACAAGGAGGCGTGGAAAGGATGAAAAGGGACTTGGCAAGGTTGGAGGAATGGTCAGGCGATGGCAGCTAGGATTCAATGCAAAAGTGCAATAATGCACCTGGGAAACAAGAACCCAGGGAAGAATACACAATGGGTGGGGAGGTAGTAACAACAACAAAACAGGAAAGGGACCTGGGGTAATCATATCAGATGACCTTAAGGTTAGCAAGCAATGTGAGAAGGCAGTAGGAGGGCCGGGGTATACTGGGATGTATAGGGAGATGCATCAGCAGCAGAAAACAGGATGTTGTTATCCCTCTGTACAGACAGTTGGTGAGACCCCATCTGGAATACTGTGTCCAGTTCTGGAGACCCCATCTTCGCAAGGACATAGACAGGATAGAGGCAGTCCAGAGGAGGGCAACTAAAATGGTGCAGGGTCTGCAAGAGAAGCCGTATGAGGAGAGACTAAAGGAGCTTAATATGTATACCCTTGAGGAAAGAAGGGAGAGGGGGGACATGATAGAAACTTTCAAGTACCTCAAGGGAATCAACAAAGTCCAAGAGGGTAGCATCTTTCAGAAAAAGAGACTTGCAAGAACAAGGGGACACAATCTAAAGATAGAAGGAGGGCGGTTCAGGGGCAATGTGAGGAAGTATTATTTCACAGAGAGGGTAGTGGATGCATGGAACAGCCTTCCTGAGGAAGTTGTGGGGTCTAAAACTGTGGAGAATTCAAGAATGCATGGGACAGACATAAGGCAATTCTTGTGGGAGCAGGAAGATAAAGGCTGTTGGTTAACTAGGATCTGTGGCCTCATCCTGTAGGTACGGAAATGGCAGACTAGATGGGCCTAGCGCCCTTATCTGCCGTCAAAGTCTATGTTTCTATATTTCTTGCCAATGAGGCCTATCCTTCTGAATAGCTGGAAACCCTCCTTCTTGGTGTCACACTCACTTTCTCCCCCAATCATCTCTCTCACCAGTTATGCTGGGTGATTCTCATATCAGCCTGCATTCAAGTGAGAACTGTTTCTGTAACATCTATGTACAATTTCTTTGTTGATCCAATAAAGGGCTTTCACAATATTCAACAAATGAAATGTGAAAACTTGCAACATAAAGTGTCTGCATATAATGCAGCCTCCCGTAGAGCTAGAGCCATGCAACCTGGCATGCATAATCATTGGGTATGGTCCCTTGGAAGGTGCCATAACTGGATGAGTGTATGTGGAGTAGTTGTAGAATTATTTATTTACTGAACTTTGGTAACCGGGAAAAGTACACTGAGCCAAGGCTCATTTCGAAGTGCAAACCAGGGGAAAGGGAATTGAGAAAGAAAAGTACATTCAAAAGGTACAATACAATCAATTTAAAAAATGCAGTACACAGGCATAAGGAGGCAGTGTTAGGTGTGCAGCAAAATGCAAGCAGGAAGAGGCAGAAATAGGAGATGGGAAGGGGAAAACAGGGAAACATGTACAGGGACAAAGAAAAGGCAAAAGAGTAATTGGACAGAAAGAGTAAGTTAGGTGAGGGGCAGACTAGCCGATGCCAGTGCAAGAGCAAGAGGAAGTAGAAGGAAGTCTGAGATGGTGTTTGAGAGAGAGAGAGATCAGAAGGAGACAAAGTGTGGGGGAGAGGGAGCTGCAGACAGAAGGAAGATGAGAGGAGAAAGAGGACTGCCCAGCAGAAGATTTGGAATAAGAGATAAAGAAGGTGTGGGAGCAAGAGTGAAGTGCATAGGAAGAGGAAAGGCTGGGATAAAGGAGAGGAGAAGTAAATAGGGAGGGTGAAAAGAACAGTTATGCACCGAACAGCAGATGTTCCAGAGAATTCTCCAGTGGGACACACCTTTGGAACTGTAAGCTGTGGGCATCAGGACTGCTCAAACGCTTGTGTCAGCAGGGGTCTGCCCCATGATGATGTACAACTCTGGCACTATAAAAGTGAACCGCCCACTTTGCTCCTTAGTTCACCATCAAAGACAAGCTTGGAGGGCCTCTTACCGTGAGGAACCAGGAGATCAAACCAGTACCAGGTACACAAGGAGAAGCACGGGACTGGAAACATAGTATTCATAAGGCATTTATTATGGACTCCTCCAAAGAGGGCAGTGGACAAAACCTGCCGCTCATGCCTCAGACAGGAGGAAGGAAGGTGGGTGCACTGTGGCTCAATGGAGGAGATTCCTCAGATCTGCTATTAGAAGTGACAAAGTACCCAGGAGGATGACAAAGTCCAATATGAAATCAGGACAGAAGGCCTTGCAGAACATCAAAACCAAAGCCAGAACATCTGCATGAGACGATGTCTAGACTGCAGTGCTTTATTTATTTTATTTATTCAATCTAGGATTACAAATACCTTTGAGCACCAGGCAGCTCATTTACAAATGTTCCACATCATCAGGGAAGGGTAACAAGCAGATACGGGGATCAAACAGGTTACAAAAAATACTTAAATCAGACAAGTTACAAAAAAATACTTAAACTACAAGTGGTATCTTAAAATACATCTAATTAGCAGTGACAATAAGGAAGAGAGTAGGCAAGAAATTATGGGAGGGAGGAAGGGTGGGAATTCAGAGTTCATGGAAGAGAAGGTAGCAGCCAAAGGCTTTGTCAAGGTTGCAGTTTAGATTGGGCAGGGGGGGAGGTGGGGATTACAGGAGGGGTAGACTGGATGTGAGGGAGTACAGCAGGGGAGAAAACGGTGAAATTGGGGGACTTGTAAGTTAGGGGATACAATCACAGTGCTTAGTGAAAATATGTATAGTGTTTCATGTGGCAACAGCACATGTCAGCTGCAGAAACATCCTGAAAGCAAGCAAAAGAAGTGGCAATACCATGTACAGAGTGGCCACACACAGCACTAGGAGGTTCCTTAGCACACTTTCTATAATAAAATTCAATGCAGTGAGTCAGCCATTCGGACAGGCATTGTCTAGTGACAGGTACACCCTCTCCCCTAGGGGTGTACAAAACAAAAAGCTGAGAAGATTTTCTGCAGTCCTTACTATGATCTAGATAGAAATGTAGTGTCCTGTGTACATCAAAGCATAGAGAGCAATGCCTCACCCTTGTTGGCATGCTCAGGATAATATGCTGGCAGTTTTATGGTCTGATTCAAGATGAAGTCAGAAACCACTTTGGGCAAGAAATGTGGATTAGTAAGCAAAACCACTACGTCCTTATGAAAAATAGGTAAGAGGGTTCATGCATGAGCACCTAAAGTTCAGAGATCTTTTGGGCAGAAATTATAGAAACCAGAAAAGCCTTCCAAGAAGTGCATCTACAAGTTGCAGCAGGCTCCGAAAGAGCCAAAGTCAATTTCTCAAGAACAAACTTAAGGTCTCAGGACAGAACCAGGGAGGCAGTATAGTGCAGTGGTTTAAGGCTCTGAGCTACAAATCTGGAGACCAGGGTTTGAATCCCACAGCCCCCACTTGCATACTGTGTGACCATGAGCAAGTCACTTAACTTTCCTGTGCTCCCAGGTTGCACCTGTAAAACTTTCAGCTTAGTGCATCTCACCTGGTTAAACAATTGGAGAAAAAAAAAAGAACCAGCTTACAAATCAGGGGACACGCAAAAATATCCTTAAACATCAACTGCAGTTATATTATAAACATGAGGCCTTTTTCCTGTCGATAAGTGATAACCAGACCGCTTATTATTATCGTGAAATGAAATTGCTTGAAACATGTTTCGATATTGTTTTTATGCTCTCCTGAGCTTGATGAGCCTGCCAGGGTCGCCAGACATTTGACCAGCCAGGCTATTCCTTAGCAGAGCTGATTCCAGTCAAGAAGAATTACATAATTTTCCTCAAGTTTCTGGCAGCTCAGTACCCGGAATTTGAGGAAAATTATGTCATTCTTGCTTGACTGGAATCAGCACTCACTCGAAGTTCCACTAGCAGGTCAAAAAATGTCTGAAAGATTTTCTGTGAAACCAACAAATAGGAGAGCATTAAAATAGTATCTGAGCATGACAAATGGCAATTTCTTCATTTCACGTGTCATAAATAAGGTCTGGTTGTCCTTATGTTAGGGAAAAGGAGTAACGTTTGTAATATGTTTATAATATAGCTGCAGTTCATCTTTAGGAATGTGTGGGACACTTCCAGTTGTGCCACCGTGCGTCTGTCAATAGGGGCATGACAAGCTGAAACGGCAGCCAAGTGCACCTTAATGGATGAATACTGCAAACCAAAGTCTGATAAAGACAGGAGGAAGGCCAGTACAGAATTAACAGGGCACATAAATTGGTTCTCAGAATGGGAAGAATGCTGTATGGAGAAACACTTACATTCTAGCGAATGTGTCTTGTGGAAGGCTTCCTAGCCATCAGTAAGACATCAGTCACCTGGGGGAACCCCAGAATGTGCAATGGCTATGTCCTCAGCAGCCATGCATGAAGATGCAGTGACTGCAGGTCCAGGTGAAGCAAGGACACCCCAATCCTGGGACAGTAGACTCCAACATGGGCAACTGAACAGGAGGTTCCACTACCAGACATTTGAATAAGGAAAACCATATCTAATGAGGCTAGAGTGGGGTTACCAGTATCCAGGTGGCCCATTCTGTTCATATCTTGAGTAAAACCCTCTGAATGAGAGGGACTGGAGGTAATGCATAAAGAAACATCCCTCTCCAGGAGTGGGACAACACGTCTTGCCAAAAAACTCCAGGTCATAGAGTTAGCAAGCAGAAATGTGGCAGTTCTGCATTGTGTGGGGATGAAAAAACCCCAAGCAACCCCATCTTGTGAAAAGGTTATTTACCACAGAGATCAGCAGTTCCCATTCATGTAGCCAAGACTGGGACCAGCTTAGCCTGTCTACCAATATAGTTTGGATATCTGGGAGAAAATGGCAGTCAAGTGAAGGCCGTGAGATAGTGCCTGATGCCACACTTTCATTGCTTCCCTGTAAAGAGGGTACGAGTGCCCTCATGCTTGTTGATATAGGGAATCGAGTGATCGCCAGGCAGCTCTCCTTTCCCGGACTAGGGTGGGTGAGGCAGAACACTGGGTGAAGGAGGTGAGGACAGGACTGATGAGCCCAAAGGGAAAAAAATACTTTTATGAAAAAAAAAAAAAAGCTTTAGCAAGGTCAATGAAAATGGTAGCAGTGATGTGTCCCTGCTCATACCATTGAGGATCAAGTCAGTAACACACAGAAGACAGGAAACGGTAGGGAAGCCAGACTGGAATTGGGTAAAGAAATTAGAAGAGTGAAGGAAATCTGCTAGTTGGGAGTAGACAAGTTTTTCCTACAACTTGGCAAGAGTAGGAAATAGGAAGATGGGCTAAACGTTGCCAGAAGAGAAAGAATCTTCAGCTTTGTAGACAGGAAGAACCTTGGCAAACTTCCATGACTGTGGTATGGAACTCAGCTAGACAGATTAAGCAGGTGGGTGAGAGGGCTGACAATAGTGTGCAGAAAGGTGAAGATTAGGGTCCGGCCCATCTGGGCTATGAGGTTTGGAAAGGTTAAGGGAGAACAGAACGTGTAAAGTATCCTGAGAAGAGATGGGGGAGAAGTCAAAGCAGAGGTCAGATGGCGGGTGAGAAGGAGTAGGCTGAGGTAAAAGTGGAGGAGCCAGCTAACCAGAAGGAGGAGGGAGAGCACAAGTAAAAAATATGCTAAAATGAGCAGCAGCCTGGGAGGGGACTGAGATACCATTCACAACCAAGATGGGTGAGGAGGGCTGGGAAGGAGGATCAAACAGGGAATTAATAATCTTTCAGAATTTGGCAGAAGACTTAATATTTTGGAGGCTAGTGGTAAAATAGCAGGCTTTAGCTGCCCTAATGGCCTTAGTACAAGAATTTCTGAGTGTGCTGTCATTTAAAGAGCACCATCTGTGCTTATTTTAAATATCTTCAGGAAGCCCCCCACCCGTAGCTTACCTGTGCCAGACTTCTACATTCCACTTTATAGAATAGTAAATCCTTGTTCGTAGGAGCTGGCAAGCTCGATCCCTTCCCCTTCCTGGTCCCAACAGAGAGAAGTACTGCCCCCACGCCATCCCCATACGCTGACATTTTTTTGAGATCGGAGTTTATAGAGTGTGGGGCGTGCTCCGCTACTATAAACAGGAGCTTTTTTTTTTTTGTGAACTCTGTTTATGCCCCCTCAACACTGGCCCCTTAGACCTCTCTCAGGTGTGGATTACAGGGTTACAGCATTTCTCCCACTTTGCCGAGGTCCTCTGACCTGACCTCCATCCTGGGATGCTCTCTCCCCCTTCCCTCGCTCCGACATAACAACCCCCCCAGCTCTGAGCCCCTTGAGGCAGGGTCGCCACTCCTCTGGCACTCTATCTAGAATCCAGTAAGTGGATGGATAGAAGATGAGAGTCGGAGACCGATCGGAAGGGCCCGGCGTTGAGCACGGGTGCCATGCCTCAGATCCTGCTGTGCCTCTCCAGCTACCAGGGATTTTCCACTATTTCCAGTGGGGGGGTGTGGACATGCAATGACACCCTGCATGCATTGGGCGTGCTCCCGCACCCATGCGTAAGGTGTCTGCCAACACCCCCATCCCCTGTTTGAGCACGCCGCAAGTTGCATTGCCTCAAGTCTCCACTGGGAGCCACTGGTACTGCGGCATGCATTACCCACCCTGTAGAGCAGCCTCTGGAAGCACAATCCTCTCCTGCCCCTGCCGACCCCAATGACCTGGAGCTCGCTCCTAACCTGGGTCACTGGGGTGGCGCAAGGTGTAGCGTCCAGCACCTCAAACCACAGTGCCACCGGGCGGCTCAGAACGTCTTTTAAAGTCTATATTTTATATTTCAGAAAGTAACTGGGAGGATATCAGAGCCACCAATCAACTAAGAGCCTAATTAAGAAAGACCCAGAAGAGATAAGGAAGGGAGAGGAGAAAATGTAGTGTGTGGGGTGGGGGTGGGATGAGGAGAACAATGAAGGAGGCAAATACATATTATGCAAAAAGAAGACAAAAGATACCACAGAAGGGAAAATATTAAGCAACCAGTACAGAATAAAGTATAGACTAGCAAGAAGTTAACAAGAACCAACAGAAGAAGAAACACTGAGCAGAGAATTATGCAAAACCAAATATAAATAGAGACAGGACAGATAGCCTGAAATGAATTGATAAAATAGAACACAGACCAGGTACAGAACAGACATACTTATACATAGCAAAACACCCAGAAAGGAGCCAAATGTGACTGCTGGAAGCATGCCTGAAAATAAACTGTGAGAAGGGTCAACTAAAACATTAACAATTAGTACTATAAGGATATAAACCAAAAGGGTATAACTAGGGAACAGGCAGACTAATAAAACTGAGTCAATACATGGGAAGGGGAGGTGCACCTAAAAAGGGCAAAACTGGTATACAGACAGTGCTAGGGAGACCGCAACAAATACAGGGGAGGGACAACCCAAACAGGGTAAAACAAGGGTACAGGCAGTACTACTAGGAGGACAGCAACAATAAATACACTGATGGAGCCTCCCAGAATAGGGTAAAACTAGAGTACAGGCAGTGGTGCAATGTCTGCCATGATGATTAGCACAAGGTTGAGACCATCTTGCTAGGGTACAATAAGGTTCATGCTATAACCATATAACAGAACACACATTTGTCAATGCCGAACATTAGTTGCTTGCTAAACATTTTTTTTTTGCGCAATTATGAGCCCAAATTTTGAAGATTTCAACTCCTGCCCGAAAGGTGATTTCACGCTGCGACTGCGAAATCACCTTTCCGGATGCAGAAAAATACATTTTGGCCAGGATCTGAAAAATGACAGCTCTGAAATTCATGAGGTGCTATGGAGAAATAGCTATGCTGAAAATCTGGGGTCAAAATATTTAAAACTGCCGAAGTAACGAGCCTGCATTCACAAATTTCAATGCAGGCTCATAACTTTGTTGTTTGTGAATATTTTTGCCCCAAATTTTCAACATACCCTTCTTATGACCCCACCTCATGAATAAGTGCAGAGAAAAAATTCAACACCTGCCCGAAAGGTGATTTCATGCAGCAACTGCAAAATCACCTTTCGGGATGCCAAAAAAAAACCATTTTGGCCAGGATCTAAAAGGTTACAGCTGTCACATTCATGAGGTGTTGTGAAGAAATGGCTATGTTGAAAATTTGGGGTCAAAATATTGAAAATTGCCAAAGTTACAAGCTTGCGTTCACAAATTTCAACACAGGCTCATAACTTTGTTGTTTGTGAATATTTTGCTCAAAATTTACAACATAGCTGTCGATGATTCCACCTCACGAACAAGCACAGAGAAAATTTTCAACTCTGCTGGAAAGGTGATTTCGGCAGCAACCACGTAAATCACTTTGATACAAAAACGCTTTGGCCAGGATGTGAAAAATGACAGCTGTCAGATTCATGAGGTGCTGTGAAAAAATTTCTATGTTGAAAATTTGGAGTCAAAATACTGAAAATTGCCAAAGTTACGAACCTGCATTCGCAAATTTCAATGCAGGCTTACAACTTTGTAATTTATTGTGCCAGTCTACTCTTGCCCTGTGCACACACACAGCCACACTGCGGCAAAGAATAAACTTTATTTCTGATTTGTGTAAGTATAACATTTCTCTTTGGCCCCCAGTAGTCTCTCTCTCTCTTTTTCTCCTCTGGATGGTGGTACAAGTCAAAGACTTATTTTGCCAGCCTACTCTTGCTCTGTGTACACACACAGCCACACTGGGGCAAGAATGAACTTTATTTGTGATTTCTGTGGCTATAACATTTCTCTTTAACCCCCAACAGTCTCTCTCTCTCTCTTTTTCTCCTCTGGATGGTGGCACAAGTCAAAGATTTATTTTGCCAGTCTGCTCTTGCTCTGTGTATACACACAGCCAGACTGGGGCAAGAATAAACTTTATTTGTGATTTCTGTGGCTATAACATTTCTCTTTGGCCCCCAATAGTCTCTCTCTCTCTCTCTTTTATTGGTTGCTGTAGGAGCAGAGGTGGGGGTTGTAAGGAACGGTGCCATAATTTTTTGTATGCTAATTTTTGAAGATCCCTGGGGGCAGGGACATGCAATAATGCCAGCATCTGCCTCGCCCCCCTTCTATGAGGCGCTGGCAGAGGTAATACCCCCAGGCTCCACCAGAGGTGCACAATGTGCTGGACACTCTTCCCTCCCCGAGAAGGAGAGCAGTCCCAGGGACACTCAATCCTACTGTCCCCGCCGCCCTCCAACTCCTGAGTCAGTCTCCAACCAGGGATGTAGGGTAGCAAGCACACGCTTCTATGTTGCCACGATAACTCTTTGTCATTTTTTCACATTTTGACCCCAAATGTTCAACATATTTTTCTTATCACTTTGCCTCATAAACCCCATAGGTGAAAATTTCTTAATCTGTGGTAAACCCATTCCGCCACAGATGCAGAAAGTCAGTTTGGGCAGAATGTGAGAAATGACAGCTGTAGAGTTCGTGAGGTGGTGTGAAAATGGCTATGTTAAAAACTGGGAAAGTTACGTGCATGCATAGGAAAATGTCAACGAGTGTGCGTAACTCAGGTTTTTTGTACTTTTGCTTAAAATTTTCAACATGGCCTTTTAGACCCCACCTCATAAACAGTGGCACTGTCATTTCGTTACTTGGCCCTGAAAGGTGATTTCACACAAGGATCGCGCCATTCCATGCCACAGGTGCGCAAACACATTTCGGCAGGATGTGAGAAATGACAGCTGTACTATTCATGAGGTGGTATGAAAAAGCTGCATGTTGACAATTTGAGTAAAAATATTAAAATTTGCAAATGTATGTGCCTGCATAGAAACTGCATAATGCACACTCCTAACTCGGAAATTTTTTCACCACATTTTCAACATGGGCTTTTGGGACCCCACCTCATGAACAGTGGCACTGTCATTTCATGATTTGGTTCCAAAAGGTGATTCTGCACAGGTACCATGAAATCACCTTTCGGGACTGAGTAACGAAATAACAGTGTCAGTGTTCAAGAGGTGGGGTCCCAAAAAGCCAATGTTGAAAACCTGGTGCAAAAAGACCTAAAAATGGCCGCGATAACAACATAAGTTCAAAACACCACTGATTGCCATTATACGGCACTTATCTTGATTCTTCAGTTCGCCAGTCAGCTTTGAAGAGTGCAGATGTGTCCTGGGCCACAGAAGATGCCAGCCGCCGGCCTCCAGAGGTAAGTGTGGGGTTGGGGGTGTGCAGGGAGGTGGGTGCACAGTGAGAGGATTAGGATGGGGGAGTTTACAAGGGACCATTTTCCTCTTTACAGGTTTAATTTTTTTTTAAAAAAGATGCCTGGGACTGTTTTTTTTGCAGGGATAAAAAATGTTTGGGGACACTGAGGGTAGGCTCCCCAGTGTTACAGAGTGGTGGTGGGAGTAACAAAACTATAGTACTAGGGGGATCACCGACATGGGGACTGGGCACCCTAATATCAGACAGTGCTGGGGGGAATCGCTGACTCAGGGATTGAGCACCCCAATGTCGGACTGTGCTAGGGGGATCACGGACATGGAGATTGGGCACCCCGATGTCAGACAGTGTTGGGGGGAATCATCGACATGGAGATTGGGCACCCTCATGTCGGACAGTGCTGGGGGTGATGGCAGACACAGGGTTTGGGCACCCCAATGTTGGACAGTACTGGGGGGGGATCACTGACATGGGGATTGGACACCCCAGGTGGGCTGAACAGTCATGAAAATGAAAGGGCTGAAGCCCTCTAGAATTAGAGTGGCTTTGGTCCTTTAAAGTGCATGACAGTTCAACCCACCCTGCAGAGAGTTGCATCAGGAACAGACCTAGTGGTCATTGGGGTAGACTGCGAGACCCTAGTTCTGAACCTAGATGGGCTCAGCAGTCCCACCCCCAAAACTCATATTGTTAATACATTGGTTTTGAAGCGCAACCAACGAAAAGGACCATACATCAGGACAACACAGAACAGGGAGATAACAGGTTGCATGGTGCAACAGGGATGGAGTGAAGGCACTGACAAAGACACCATAACAAAAACAAAACGTTAAATGGCCAGGGGTTAAACAGTGATTCCCAAAGGGCCCTAGTAGATAATACACCATAAAATCAGACACAGGGGGTTAAATGGCATACAACCCAAAAGCAGCAATATCAAATGATACTGCTTATGCGCTACCAGGAGCACGTAATAAGAGCACCAAATTGGTCAGAGCAGCCAAGGCTGCCTACTATCGCTTGGAGCTAGCCTCTGCCTCAAGAAATCCTTCAGAGCTCTGGAAAACATTAAAAGACATGTCTGGACACGCACCTGGTAATTCCATTCCAGCAAAAATTAAGTCCGGTGGCAGCGTTATCGCTAACCGATCGGAGATATTGGAAGCCCTCAATAACCATTTTGCAATGGCAGGGCTAGCATTTGATATTTCTCCTGCCAATGACCTCCGCACAGCTCAGGGCCCACCAACCCATGAGTCCCCCTCTACCGAGGAGGCCTTCTCCCTCCTGCCTGTCTCTCTAAAAGAGGTGGAAGACCTACTGCTGCAACTGGACACCAGAAAGGGAGCAGGCTCCGACTCATAGAGCCATACTATCTGAAATGTGCCTACCATATGCTTGCGTACCAATCACCCACCTATTCAACATGTCACTCTCCTAGGGTAGCCTCCCCTCAATGGAAAATAGCCCATGTCATCCCTCTATTAAAAGCAGGTGACCCCTACTGATCTAAATAATTACAGACCGAGCTCCTCCTCCCCATCTTGTCTAAATTACTATAAAAAATTGTGTGTGTGGCCAGCTGGTATACTTAGAATCCAGAAGTCTATTAAACCCGTTCAGTCTGGATTCAGAGCAAAGCACAGCACCATAACAGCCCTAGCTAAGGTGACCAATGATTGGCTCCTAGACAAGAAGCATGTCTGTGCTGTTTTCTTGGATCTCAGTCAGGCATTCGACACAGTTGATCACAGCCTGCTTCTTTCCTCCCTAAGCACCTTAGGCCTGGACCATAAATCTATGTGCTGGTTTGTAGACTACGTCGGAGAACGGAAACAGCAGGTTAAAGCTGAAGGTGATCTTTCTCTCCATTAAAACCTATACTGAGGGGCGTGCCCCAGGGCTCTATCCTTATTCCCCTCCTCTTTGCAGTCTACATTAACAACATCAATTACCCCATCAAAAAAAGCCAACATCCACTTATTCGCGGACGACACTGTACTGTACTTAAGTCGTCCCATGCCGGAAGCAGCCTGTGAAGACCTCCAAGCTGAATTTAACCTTCTACAATACCAGCTCATAAACAAAAAGCTTTTGCTCAATGTGAAAAAGACAAAAGCCATGCTCTTCTCCCCCCCCTTGCATGCGGCAATTCCTGCTGGGGGGGGGTGCTATTCACAAATTACCACTGTTCTTGGAGAAACACTAGATATGTAGCTAAATTCAAATATCTAGGAGTTTAGCTCGATCACAAACTTTCCTTTCCGACCATCTCAAGAAGAACTACAGAAGAAACTAAGGCAAAGATTAGGACTATTCTACAGAATTAACCACCTGCTCACAAAGGAGGAAGATTCAACTGGTTCAAGCTACCTTCCTATCTTTAATAGATTAGCGGACCTGCTCTACAGCCACTGCACTGCCTCTGCACTGGCTAAGTTGGACACCCTCTACCACAGAGCAGTCAGGTTCATTACTGGCCTTCCACTTTCCACACCACTGCTCCCGTGCACTTATCGTTAGGCTGGACTTCCCTTCACTATAGAAGGAATAGAAACACCACCTATGGGCCTTCAGAGCGGTGACTAACAAGCTCCCCTCATTTGTCTCAGATTGTATTCCCCGGAGTGTGTTAGGCACCTATGCTCTAAGGAGCTATTCCCTAATTTCCCTCCAAGTTCCAAGGGTCAAAACTCATTTCGGCAAAGCTGCTCTAAGCTTCTGTTTACCCACATTGTGGAATGGTTTACAAAGGAACTTGAAGCTGAGCTGACCTGTTAGCCTGAATATCTTCAAGGTGCTCTATGATCGCTACACGAAAGCACCTTGCAAATGTTTTCCCTCACCGCTAGCCCACTAATTCTGCAACTCCCCTTTCCATCCTGATGCTCGCCATGTTTCTACCCCTGGCTCTCACTCTTTCCCTATTAACTCTTCCTGCTGCACCCACCCTTCCCTGTCCACTCCAGCCTGGCTAAAGTCCCACCCCATCCATAGTAGTGTCCCAATTATCCACCCCTCCTCCGTCATTATCATAATAAACAAGTACACGACAGCCATCGTCACTTTCTGTGGTTTTAGCTCAATTTTTCCCCCCAGTCATCGGTAATACATCCCTCCTCTTCTTTACTTCTCTAACCTGCCAGCCCATACACATCCTCTTTCCCCTATATGTGTAGTTGCCGGCTGCCTCACTCAAAAGATCTCTTTTTTATAACCACTGTATGCCTATGGTTGATTGTACATCTGCTGATTTCTTCAATTGTAAAATAATGCTGTTTTCATTTATTTCAGCCTTGTACTGTACTGTATACACTGTACTGTATATACTTTTTCTTCCTTCTATATTATTGCTTTTTGTATGCCTGCTTCTGTACTGTACTTTGATGTATTCATGACCAGGTCCACCATGCAAATGAGCTTTGCTCAATGGTGCCCGCCTAGATAAATAAAGATTTTGATTGATTGATTAATTGAACTGCAGGACAGCGTGGCCAGCCAAAGGCTGACTCACAAGCTGACACCCCTAGTGTGACACTCTTATGCTCTGGACTGCAGCAGAGGACCACCGGAGGAAGAGCTATGTAAAAGGGGACCACAGACACGCCCACTTACAGAGAAATGCTCCTGATTGGAGTAACAGTCCAGACAGCTGGGCAAATGAAAAATCTGGCCTATAGAGACCCTCAAACACCATGGCACACCATATCAGTTAGTCAGGAGAGGCCCAACTGGCCCAATGAGACCCCTTCACAGAATGGAATCAGCTGCTGACACCAGTAAGTGCAAGTGCTGTTCAATTAACTTAGATGGAAAACACTGCAAATACATTCTGGCAAAATGTTACAAAAGTTCTTGGAAAATGCAAAGCAACTGAATCAGTAATTCTGCCCAGAGTCTGCCAATGAAATTTAAATTTTGCGTTGTTTTAGTTGTTTGACACCCCAGAAACAATGATTCATATGAACCTGAAACTTGAGACTACATAACATGTATGGACTGAGTTCCAGGTGTGACAAAACCGAGTTACTATGGGTGATGTAGGACACTACAGAATGCTGGTACACTGCAGAGGTTATACTACTGTAGTCAATAGATATCACAATCGTACAGTTTATAGAAAAACATTAAAAGTAGCTTCACTTCTCATTATTTTATATTCATTTTGATTTGGGTTTTCAAGTGACCTTTTTCTGTACTTCATTTTTAAGAACTCCATCCTCACACTAATTGCTGTTGTCAGTAAAACCAAAACAACTACATATAAACCAGTGTTTGTTGGAAGTTTACATGTTGTTGACATTCTGTGATAATTAGGATTAATCTTTTCTAAAGTACACTTCAGAAACATTCAATGTGATTCAGCTTGTAAACCTGTATCATACTGAACAAGTAAAAAGTAAGAAATTAAGTAGGTTTTAATTAATTTATTTTTTTTAAATACCTACTTGCAATTTTGTGACTCATATGAGTTAAATATGAACTCTGTAGTACAGCACGACATATCATGGTGTTGTGTCAGCCCTAGCATGCTCTGACATCCTAGCTCATGTGATGTCACAACTTGACTGTTTTCACCGTAGATAAATAAATGCCACTCTAACATCACTCAGGAAGCAGATAGTGGCTGTTCTAGCCTTACAATTCTATGGGTGTCAACTACACGTAAACTCCCTCATTGTTACACATGTGACATTGGTACAAAAGTTCAAAGTTTGAATTTTTACCAGGTTCATTTTTTTCACCCTGGAACACGCATGTTAGATCCATCAACATGCATACTATGAGGTCAAGGATTTGAGTGGCTTATTTTCGTACTTTACTATTTTTCAAGTTTCATCTGTGCTGCTTACACAATTTCACACAAAATAAAAAACCAAGGGACAGAGAGCTTGGACTTTGTGCTCATAGGATGGTCAAAGGACACATTTTTGTGCAACTGTGTTTTCTGTAACTGTTTTCAACCAAATCTTGGGAAACTAGAAACAGCGCAAGAAGTTTTAGTGACAATACAGTTTCACAATACCAGTTAAATGTGATCGGGGCAGGGTATTCTTCCTGTTGCATGGCTTAGATGGGTGGAGGTTGCATCTACTGATAATTAGGACAGGAACAAACTTGTTAAAGAGAAGTGTTGAACAGAATTTATTATTGCCCTGTACTAGAGAAAAGTTAGTCTCAGGTAACTGGATTTGTCCACCCTCACTTTAGTCTATAACATCCATATTTAATAACCACAAATTAAATATTCACATTTTGTTCATCAGTTTTTCAAGCATTTCTTCTTTGATTGCTAAGCATACATTGTCAACCCTCCCGGGAATGCCTTACCTTTCCCATGGTGCTGCTAATACTAATCTGAGAGGCTGTAAGCAAGTTTCCACAAGGGTCTGCTACAGAATCTATACAAGAGGAAAGGGTGCAGTCCTAGATGCAATCCAGTGCTGTATATAGTCGTTTGTTTTATTTTGTTACATCATCCATGTACCATATTTTGCACTACTCAGAGATCAGCTATACAAACAGATCTCATTATCAGAGCAGTCCCACCCACCCCCATGGAATCTCCTCAAGGACTTTTCTGTATTGGTTCTAAGTCTCCCTTAAACTAATTTAAACACATCCTTAACATAAACTATGATGAACAAGCCCTGCAATCAGACCACCTGCATGTGACAAAACAGAATCCCCTTCTGTTTCCATCTTGCTTTTAAATCTATTCAACAAAAATAGAAATTATATTTACGAACAGTCCCGTATACAAGTAAAACTGTTTCCATCAGAGTTTATCTCCCACTCAAGACACTGCTCTCTCACACATAAGCATGTTATTAGTACAGATTCTGTTGACTCCACGATCAACAATTTGGACAGGCAGTGGCCTTATGACAGCATCAACTTTATCTTACTTTGAATTTAAACATTTTGACATCTCTTACCTCCAGCCCTTCTCCATCAAATTCAGTCTCCTCTGTGTTCTTCCCCACCTCTTCTATTATGGTATTTACCATTTCACAAAACCTGTGTTGAAATACACATTTTGATACTTGGGTAAATATACATTTGCACACATTTGATGAATGTATTAAGAACAGAGGCTTCTCAAGTATTTAACATAACCCCTTGTACCCAGTCACATTCTAAGCTGATTGGCAGAGCAGCAGAGATTTGGAATAGATTTATATGAATGAATAAACGTAATACAGGAATAAACGGCTTACATACACTATACTATAGTGTACAACATGATGACGTTATCAGCCAGTCAGACTGTAGAACTAATATATATGGTCACTTCGCTCTCTTGATTCTCACCTCTACAAAGTGGTCTTAATGACTGGTGCCACTTGTACCTGGCCCCCTGGGAGATCACCCCCCATGCTACTCCAACAAAGTCTCAGGATCACGGAGGTCATCCAAAACTCAAGACACTCTAAGTTATGTACATCCTACTGTATACTGTCCAACAACAGATAACACGGTCTTTGAAATTATTGTGTAGCTATGCTTAGCTACCACTACTGTACTTGGTATTTTGTGCACTTCTGATGGAAGATGCTGTAAATAACTTTACTACTGTTTGCACTATACTTGTATTTGTAACTTGTGTTCGATATTTCCTGTACTGTAATCGTATTTTGTACTTGTATTTATCCTGTACTGTACTTTGTACTTCTGTACTTATATTTACCCTTGAGCCATCTTCATGGCCCGGGTCGTACCTGAAAACGGTCCACTGGCTCAGTGCGCCTACCCGGTTAACAAATACATAAATATACTGTAAATAAATAAGTAATCCCCCAAACAGCAAAGATGACATACTAACAGTATGACAACCTATTTCTTGAATTCTGACTGGCTGCCTGGGGTAAATGCACAAGAGACAGCCCTAGCAGGCAGACATCCTGCAGCCCTTAGGCAAAGGCCAATGAATATCCAGCCCACTAAAACCAAAATACATTGTTGTAAAACAACAGTGATTCCATCATCCCCCCACACACAACAACACTACCATGGACTATCCATTGATCAGTAAAGGAAGAGCAGGCTCGTACAAATGTATGAAATGAAACTGACCGACCAGACAAGTTATTTTCCTTCGATAGTATCAGCTGTCTGGATAACCAGCAATCTCTCTCTGAATTTATTCAGACTTAAATATCCAGCACTTTTTTATTAATGGCATCGTGCCAGCTTGCCACGGGTAAATTTGAGATCTCAGATTAAGCACCACTCTAGAAGAGGTATTTGAGACATGCCCATCGGTGTAAAATCAGCCATTTTGTTATATAAATGTCTTTCAGCTGATGGGGGAAGGTAAGCTGGAGCCATGCTTGTTCACAGAAGAACGTGGCTGATTTTGCTGTGCTTGGTGCCCTTGTGCGACCCTTGTACCTTCTTTGAAAGTGACCGCTAAGAGGAAGGACTTTTGATCAGAATTTCTGTGGAGGGAACTGTGTTTAACTTGAGGGGTGGAACGGACACTGTGCTGCTCAGGTTTCAGTTGTTTGGTGTCAGCAGGCTTGTGTTACATCTATGTACCCATGCGATTATTGCCACAACTGAAGGGAGAAATCTGAAAAGCTGATTGTGTCGAGGAACGAGAGACGCCGCAGCTGTGTAGATAGTTTTGCAGTGTGATGTTTTAAGATTATTTATTCTCCTGCTGGACTCGGACCTGTTCGTGGACTGGAGGGTGTGACACTAGACCCAAGGCACAGAGCTGATACCAGGAGTTGTGGATTAAAAGTCTGAATTGAGAACTGCTCTGGAAAACCATGTTTACCATGAGTACCAGATATAATAACCCACCAAAGTTACAACAAATGACAATTATGGTTATGAGTCCTTGACAACGGGACAGTCATAGGGTTAAAAATTAACTGAGTAATACTGTTGACATGGCTGTGAGAGCCAAATTATTAACCCTTAGGCTGCCAACAGAATTAGAACATACAGGAATTTTGACTGATATATCAGTCCGCTGCCCTGCAACGTTAAAGATCAAACTGTTTATTATAATTTTGGCTGCTGGGAAGTGAGAGTCCCTTGAGCTAGTCTGAACTATTGTGCTCTGGAAGCGAGAGCCCCAGTGCTACTAAATACAGAACAGAATAATTACTTGGGCTTGTGCACTGCATACTTTAAGAACTTTTGTGATAAAATTAAGGACTGCCTGTATTAAAATTTGTTGTGGGATTGGGTGGGTAGGGGGGTTTGGGTAGTTGCTAACTGTATGGTTGGTAGTATGAATGTTTTTGAGTGTGAGAGTGTTTGTGGTAATTTGTTGGGTATACTATTTGTTTTGGGGGTTTGATATAAGTTATGATAGTATAGAGATTAAATACATTCAGGATGTGCCTGGGATGGCATACAGACAAAATGTTGCCATATAAATAGTCGCAGGCAAAATGCAGCCGACGAAATGTTGCAGTGCACTATGGTCGCCAGTAAAATGGTCACGGAGAAACTGTAGCTTCCGCGACTACATACCGGTGACTGCCTGACCCGCACACAGTGCAACATTTTGCACCAGAGTTAGGGACCAAACAACTGTACATGGTGCTGAACAGGTATCTCTGGAGATAACTGCAGACAGGTACGGCACTATCAGCAGTAATCAACAAAAGAGGACAGAGTGTATAAAAAGGGTCATAGGACCTGCATATGGGGGGGAGGAAGATAATCCTATGCGGCACTGTACTCCAAGCTAGCATGTTCCCATTACCTGGCTCAAGGAGATGCTGTAGAGCTGCAGCCGGTTAGGTAGTGAGAGGGGAGGGCTCTATAAACACTACCCTTAAGAGCCTGATGCTTTCTTGGGTGGCTCCTGAGCTGAACCTGAGGAGGGAAGGAAAGAGAAGGTGAGTGTGCTGAGCTGGGGGGTGGTAGAAACGGGGAGGTATCCATCCAGGAGCACAGCAGGTAAGAGTGCAAAATTTGCAGCAGTACAATATCTGTAGCAAACAAGTCTAGACAGCAGAAGAAACGCACAAATGGCCATTAAAAACAGCTGATTACATGCACAAATCAGCGGAGTCTGCTGACTCTAAAGGTAATAGTCTAGCCAGGCAGAATAAGTAGTGGTGGAAAACAGCTATGACTCAAAGTTCTTCTGTTTGACAGTTTGAGGAAAATAGTAGCAATAAGTATTTTATTTCTTCCGACTTCTGAAAATAGTCTGTGTGCCCCTTCCCCACCGTGATTTTGTGCTCCCTCCCACAGAAACCCTGCAGCAATTTGCCCGGTGCGCAAAATGTGAGGTGACTATTCATCCATAAATGAATAATGCTGGTGCTGTTTTGAAGTGGTATTTTTTTGTCCCTGCGATGTAGTGCCCGTATTTTTATGACTACAACATTATGTCTGGGGACCAAATGACTGTACACGGCCCGGGATATAAGCCTGTAAAGAGCAGCTACTGGCGCCCACTCCTCCGCAACCTTCGCCTCTTCTCAAGCTCCCCTCGCTTCCTACAGAAACATACAGAAGATGCAGGGCATTGGAGGATTGCTCACAGGAGGTCTGGGGCAGGGGGCTACCTGAGTGGCTGCCGGGGAGTCACGGATTCAGGTGGTGAGGCCAAGGAGGTGCCATGGGGCGAAATGGGAATTGTAGAGGGGTCCATCCAGTCTTATTCCCATACCCAAGGGCTCCACTATTGAAAGTGGGCAGGTGGTTGATCCAGCAGTCTCCTCTCATTCTACTCGGGCTGTGTTCTGTAATGTCAGGCCGATCAGGAACAAGACTGCGGTAACAGCAGACTTGGTGTCCTCGGTAGACCTGGCTTGCATCATGGAGATCTGGTTGGATGAGAATGCTGCCCCTATTTTAGAGGCAGCAGTGCTGGCCAGGTACTCTGTGATATACACCCTGAGGAAGGATCACAGAGGTGGGGAGTGGCTACTTGTTTTAAGGCCAGCCTGGCCTCATGGTGCTACCAGTGGGTCCCTACCGGGTCGTTAGGAGTGTGTTGTCATGAGGGTATCCTGGCGCAGGTTACAGAATCCTTCTGCTATATTGCCCGCTGGATGGGGAGATGGAATTCCTGTGGGAGACTGGAGACTTCATCGACGGCCTGGTGTTGGAGTCCCCCAGATGGTTAATTCTGGGGGACTTCAATGCCTGGGTTGATGATGGACTCTCGTCATTTGGATGTGACCTCCTGCAGAGTATGGAAGCTCTGGGTCTGTCACAGGTTGCCACCTCAACGACCCACTCAAACGGCCACACCTTAGACCTGGTGTTCACACTGGGTCTTGAGGTCAATGACCTCAGGACTGAGCCAGTCATTTCGTTGGATCATAGCACCATGAGGTTCACGTTTGGCCCCCTCTCCCCAAGGGTCCATCCTCTGTGGAGATGGTCCAGTCCTGCCCATTATGGGGATTGTCCCCAGCAGGACTACTGGCAGTGCTGGACCTATCGAGTGTGGGGACTGCGTGTGCGACCAGGAGTATGCGACCGGGACAGAGGAGGCAGTGGTGGCTTATAATAGGGCTGTTGGTGCAGCCTTTGACTCGACTGCACCCGACCCTTATCTATTCGCCAGAGGCCCCCTTGGTTTGATTGGGAGCTCAGGGAGTTAAAGATACAGGATCAGAGGCTGAAGCGGCATTGGAGGACATCTGGGCTGATGGGGGACAAACTGGCTCTGAAGTCACATTATGGTGACTATCAGTGGGCAACCTCCTGAAAGAAGGCAGATTTTCTGTTGAGGGAGATTGCTGCGGCAAGGAACAGACCAGCTCAGCTCTTCCATATGGTAGACAGGCTAGTACATCTAGCCTGTTTCCAGATGGGAGGAGCAGGTTCAAGCAAGAAGTGAGGGGAGTTTCCTCTGTTCTTTGCTGACAAGGTGTCCTCTATCAGGACAGCAATCTCTTCCAGTGTCACTAATAGGACTTGTAGGGTTCAGCCTGAATCGTGCCAGGGCACCCCTCTTGTATGGGCAGAGTTTGATCCAGCTGGTGTGGAAGAGATGGCTGAGATAGTCTTGAGGATGCAACCAACATATTGCAACCTTGACCCAGGTCCAACACGACTTTTGGTTGGATGTGTGGACCTGATAGGATCTGTGGTAGCTGAGATTGTCCGGAGTTCCTTGGGGATTGGGGTCTTTCCTATGGCACTGAAAGAGGCCTTGGTTAGACCCCTATTGAAGAAACCCTCAATGGACCTGGAGTGTTTCATCAACTACAGACTAGTCACAAACCTCTCATTTTTAGGGAAGGTTTTAGAGAAAGTGGTGTCCATTCAACTCCAGATGGGTCTTGCCTCTTCTGCCACTTATAAGTGTTTCCAATCTGGATTCAGGGCTGGACATAGCACAGAGACCACCCTGGTTAAGGTGCTAAATGACTCGTAATGGCGAGACACAGGATAGAGCGTACCATTTTGGTTCTCCTTGATCTCTCAGCAGTATTTGACACCATGGACCATGAGGTGCTGCTGGACGGCCTGCAATACTGGTGTGGATTAACCACAAATGTCATCAACTGGTTTAAATCTGACCTCACGGTAGAGTGCAAGGTGATGATGGGTTACTTCATCTAACCCGATGCCACTGCGCTGTGGAGTTGCAGGGTCCGTCCTGTCACCTTTGTTGTTCACAATGTACATGCTGCAATTGGGAGACATTATCAGGTGGTATAGGCTGGATTTTCATTGGTATGCTGATGATACCCAGTTATATCTCTCCAGCGCACCTGGAAACCAAATGACGGCTTCTGTTTTTAACACCTGCCTGGAGGAAATCCAAAACTGGAGGACTCGCAATTGGCTACAACTCAACCCAGACAAGACATAGGTACTGGTGGTGGATCCTGGCCATCGGAGGGATGGGAGCTGGGGACTCGGAGATCCTCCTGGTTTAAATTCTGGGGTGTTCCCCGACCCCCTCTGTCTAGTTAAGATCTCATGATTCTTGATGACTGCTTGACACTGGCGCGAGTGCCGGCTGTCGCCAAAAGTTGGTTTTACCATTTGAGGAACATTGCTCAGATCCGGGCCCTTGTACCAACTGAGGAGCTGTCCATCCTTGTTTAATGCCTTCCTCACATCCAGAATGGATTACTGCAATGCCCTCTACCTGAGGCTATGGGGAGGCAATCTCTGCTGACTACAGCTGGTGCAGAATGCGGTGACTAGATTGTTGACGGGCACTGTAAGATTGGAGCATATTACACCTGTCCTCCCTGAACTGTATTGGCTGCCAGTAAGGTGAAGGATTGCCTTCAAGGTTGGGTCACTGACCTATAAAGCCCTGCATGAAGGGAGACCAGCCTACCTGCAAGATCTTCTTGTTCCTCACTGCCCGTCCCATGCTCTACGTTCCTTCGAGGGTTGCCTCCTTGCGGTTCCCAGGGTTAGGTTGAGGTATTCAGGGATCGTGGATTTGCAGTGGCAGCACCAACCCTGTGGAACTCGCTACCTAGACATCTAAGGAAGGAACCTCAGTGGAAACCTTCAAAAAGGATTAAAAACATTTTTATTTAACCAGGCTTTTGGCACGTAAGGGTTGCAATGACTAATCGTTATTTTATTGTAGTATTTTAATTGAAAAATAGATGGAATTTTACTATAATCTATTGCATGCTTTGTGGCTGTATTTTAAGGCTTGAAATGTATGTTATGATATTATGTATGTATTGTTTTTAAACATTCTTGTTAAGCGCCGAGCCTCTGGGAAGGGGCGCTATACAAATAAACTATCTATCTTTATAAGAATTTTTTAAAGCATAAACAATAGGAATATGCAACAAAAACAGAGACCAATTAAATCATCTTTAAAGTATCTGCACATGCAGTTAAAAATAATAAATCAACAGTGAGAGCTGCTAATTACGTTAATCCTCAAAGGAAAAAAAAAATAATTACTACTATGGTGTTTATTCCCATATAAGTTAGAAATTCTAATGAGATAACAGAAAAAAGAAGAAAGTGAAGGATGAGGCATTGCATCTAGTGAGTGTAAATGAAAGCATTTTCCTGGAAAAACAAGGACTAATTAGATTAGAGATGTACAATAATTCAGGAACTTACCCTATTTATTTTCAAAGCTTTTTTGTTGTCCTTTGCACCATATATTATATTTTCTAATTTAAGGATGCCTAAATATGTTGCGGTGTAGTGGCAGTTCAGTGAGCGTGAAGTGGCAGCAAAGTGGCATGGAATCTGTGGGAGTGGCAGACTCTGGCAGGCATCTCATAAGATTGTTAGTTTTATCATCTCATGCGAGCCCTGTGTGTGTGGTGTGTCATCCCTGACTGGCAATCTCTGGTAACCCGTGCTACTTAATCCTGCGATTGAGAGATTGGCTCTTAAAAGTAACTGGCTGCTATGAAGGTGTTCTTTGGCTATGTGTCTGTGACTTGCTCTGTTTTTATAGTGTTCCATGGCTGTGCATCTCCTGGTGTGAAATACCTGCCTGCCCCCAATGAGTGCAGTACTGAGCCGCTTCAGTTTTCCCTATGTTCCACTCCCCCACTCCTATTGGTCGTAGCCAGTGTGATAGGAGGCTACTGGGTTTAAATTCCAACTAGCCCAGATGTGTAGCATCTGTAGCGGCGGCTCAGAGGGAGGCAAAGTGCCAGTAAAGTGGCAGGGAGTCCATGGAAGCCATGGGGCCATAGCACTCTTATTTTTGTGGCATTTTTATTTTAATCTGTTGCTATTTATCTTTTATTTTATCTTGTATTCACTGTAGAGGAGGGAAAGATTGCTGCTGTTTGGGGAGGGGTGCTTATTATATTGAGTTGCTTTATTTGCTGTGAGTTCATTCCTGTTGTGGTAACTTCTGATATATTGGAGGTGGTTTGCAATGAATCTGACCATTCTATGTCTATTTATTTAATTAGGTTAGTTCATTCTGAGGTAAGATGGGAGTTATTATTTTTTATCAAGTAGATTGAATTTAGGTGTTTGTTTTTTTAATTTCAAAGCAGATGTTTAGTGGATGTAAATCTTTTAGAGTACTAGGAAAATCAGTTTTATTATGCACATTATTTTGTGGAAACTAACCCTGGACCCCTCCTCTCTGCTCACTCTATCCTCCGATATCGTGTGTATGGTTTAAAAATTCTTTATATAAATGTTCGTAGTCTAATTCCTAAAATGACTGAATGGAAAATATTGTAGATTTCTACCATCCAGATATCTTGGGTGTTATTGGATCTTGGTTAAAATCTTCCTCTCCAGATAGCCTATGTGCCCTGTTGGGGTACAGAGTCATCACACAGGATAGAGTGGGTAGGAACATGGGGTGGTGTTGCTGTTTATTTTAAGGAGAATTTGCAGGTTACTTTGATCACAAACAGTGAGCTTTCTAACTCTTTAAATGAATGGCTTCTTCTTCACTTGGTACTGTGGGCATAAGCAGGTTATTTATATAATCCTCCTCACAATGATCGGTCTGGTTTGATTGGTTTTTTGAAGGCTGCTGAGCCCTATGTTGGTTTGGGGATTTGGTGATGTAAATTTAGATTGGCTTAATGATTGTGTTTCTGAGTATGGGTCCCTATTACAATCTTATCATTTGGTTCAATTACTTAGTTCCCCTACAAGGCTGAATCCTGGTAGTCTGCACCATTCATTACTGGACTGGTTTTTACTAATAGAGAAAAAAAAGTGTTATCAGTTGATGTTTTAGAAAATGCAGTCAGTAATCATTTGGCAACTTTCTGTGTTTTGACATTTAAAACTGCTCCTCTATTACCCTGTTGCAGATCTTTGTGTCATCTGCAAAGTGGCAAACCTTCCCTTCCAGTCCTTTAGCAATGTCACTAATGAAGACATTGAAAAGGACTGGCTGTAGCCGGCCCGCCAGTGCAGCGGAAAGATTTACCGCTGCGGCGCCGGCAACCCGGGTTTGGGAATGGACTCAGGTGTTGGAGGGCCGGCTGGGGGAGAGAAGGCTGGAGCATTCACTGACAGCTCGCCTTCTCTTGGGGGGAGGGTGAGAAGGACCCCTATAGTCTATAATGTAGCACAACCTATGCTCTCCCTGTGGTCAGGTCATAAAGTTGCCAGAGCACGGGGGGTGGTGAGCGGATCTACACACGGAAAATACAGGAGACTCTGTAAATATAAATTTATGGCGTTTTATCTCTTGCGTAACTTTAAATCTTGGGGAAACTACACGCAGGCAGCATTTCCCAGTAAGGCACCGAAAGATGGGTGCCTTAGGCTAGCTTGGTAAATCTCTTGAAGTCATATATTGAACTCCTCAATCTCTGTCTTCTTATTCTGTCTTCCCTCCCTTTGCTCCAAACAGGGAGGACCTCAGAGAAGGCGGGAGGCTACACATGCTGCCAATCTGTCCCCAGCCCCGGAAACTCTGCTTCACATCCTCCACCCACTGGTTGGCCAAGTCATTGGTGCTACAGCACCAGGTGCACCGTGACACTCACCCCATCCCTCCCTCCACCATCCTCCCTATACAATTTAAATCCTTGTGGCCAAGCACCAGGAAGGCACTTAATTGTGCCCCACCCAGATGACCTCATCCCCACTACCTTTCCACTCCCTGGATCATAGAATCTTGACGCCAGGAATTTCCTGACTTTTTGACACTTTGGAGCCACTGAGTTTCTGCCTTACCCCACCGATTGACTGCAGTCTTCCCCAGTGGAGTCGGGTTCCTATTCTCCTTCTAGTGGAGCAAAGCAGTTTGCAGTCGGTATGAATTTGGCTAGGCAGTCCCTTTCTAGCTGGCCTTGTTCCCCGGAGCCTCCTCCTCCCACCACTGCTATTTTAGGACCAGGAAGTATTTATTGCTAGCGTCTTCAGTCTGGCAGTATTTTAGTTTATATGGTAGTCATACCTTTCCCAAAATAGTCTTGAACCTGACCCCACCTCTAAACCAAGTATCAAACTCACTGGGCACCTGAAACCACTGGCTCTCTTTGCCTGCTACTGCTATGGGGTCTGACATACTTCTTTACTCTTACGTGGTGCAGTGACATTACTTTTAATATTTTGCTGGGTTACGAAAATCCTTCTGGATAACATGTTAGAAACAACTAGCGGAAATTGGAGGGTACCTCGGTCACCCTGGCATCTCTCTCTATGCTCCCCCGGGCTCCACTAAAGAAACCATACGCCTTCTACTGCAAAAGATAACCGAGTACCAAAAAGGCTTGTTAATAATAGGAGCTGGTCTAAATCAAGTGTGGGATCAGAGGGATACATCTAATGTAAAAGCGGTTTGTCTGAGCCTGACTAGTCGATTTATTAAAAATCATTTGAGGGGCAATTTTTTGGTGGATTCCTGGAGAGAGCTTAATAAGAATAAAAGGGAATATACTCATTATTCTCACCCACATGGCTCTTTTGCTAGAATAGATTACATACTGATATCCAGAGAGCATCAAGATCAGGCTGTTGAATGTAGACACATTCCCTCGGTACTCTCCGATCACTCTCAGGTAATGCTGCGACTGAACTGGAGAGTGGAAAAGGGACAATCTCTCTGGAAGTTTAATAATTACTTTTTAGATTTTAAAGAGTTTACAGATATGGCCAAAAAGAGGTTGATACAAATGCAGCAGGATAATAGGACTCCTCAGGTGTTGTGTAGTATATTTTGGGACACAGTGAAGGCGGTATTCAGAGGGGATTGTATTAAGTTTGCTGCACAATTTAGAAAACAACAAAATCAGCAGATGGCAGAGCTTCAGAGTCAGCTACTGAAGTTACAAGGGAGATTAGCAGAGGGAGACTTATCTATCTCTCATGACATCCAGGCAGTTAAACAGAGAATCCAGGAGCTAATAGATATTAAGACAGAGCAGGCCCTACAGTGTTTGAGACAAAAGTATTTCGGAACGGGCCCCAGAGCGTCTTGCCTTTTAGCACATCGCCTGAGGCAACATACCGCTAAATCTATGATCACTCGAATTAGAGACCCTGCCTCAGGTCAACTATTAAAAACCCCGGAAAAAATTCTGAATGGATTTAGGGAGTTCTACACGAGGCTATATACCTCAGAGCAAAACCCAGATAAAGAGCAAATCAACACCTATTTGTCCAAATTAAACTTGCCGGCCTTAACAAGGGAAATAAGAGGCTCTTGACTCCCCTATATCCACTTCAGAGCTATCCTCTGCGATTAAAAAACTGAAAACAAAAAAATCTCCTGGTCCAGATGGATACACTCCTGAGTTTTTTAAATTCTTTAGCCAGGAAATTAAGGAGCCCTTGTTGGAGACATGCAGGGTAGTACATTCAGGGGAATTAATCCCAGAATCATGGAATTATGCAGTTATTTCAAGTGTCCCTAAACCTGGGAAAGATACTACGCATTGTAGTGCCTTTCGCCCTATCTCAGTCTTAAATATCGACTATAAATTATTTACCTCAATATTGGCGACACGCCTAGAGGGGGTTTTAACTAAACTGATCTGTGGGGGACCAAACTGGGTTTATTCCTGGCAGACAGACCCAAGACAATATTAAAAGGTCACTACAGATTCTATACCATGCCACTCGGTCAGGGGCCCCCAGCCTGATTCTCAGTCTAGATGCGTAGAAGGCCTTCGACCGGGTGGCGTGAAAATTCTTGGAGTTGACTCTGGGGGCCTTTGGGTTCTCTGAGTCATTCATTCGAATTATACAGAACATATATACCAAGCTGAAAGCATACATAAAAATCAATGGAAGAGTCTCCCCTCCCATAGACCTGCATTGGGGGACAAGACAAGGTTGTCCCCTCTCCCCTTTGCTTTTTGTATTATACTTGGAGCCCTTGGCCCAAGTCTTGAGGAACGACGAATTGGTGAAGGGATGGGACCTGGGAGGGGGAACACATAAATTGGTGTTATACGCTGATGACTTACTGATTTATCTTAAGGACCTCGAGTCTACATTAGAACCCTTATGGGCGAGATTATCGGAGTTTAATCTTCTGGCGGGCTATAAATTCAATATATCTAAAACAGAGGTTCTAAAATCACACTACGATCCCTCGGAAAGGATCCGAGGTCATTCACTTTTAGATGGGACGCTTCCCGGATCAAATACTTGGGGTGTATCTGAGTGATCAGGCAGACCAGTTGTATTCCCTTAATTTTGTCCCACTATTGAGGAAAATTAAGTTAGAATTAGACAGATGGGCGCCTCTGTCGCTATACCAATGATTCAGAAAGTGGAAAGGATAAAAATGATAATACTTCCTCAATTTTTATATCTGGCCCAGACTCTTCTTGTCGCAATTCCGGAGACATTTTTTTGTTCCTTGAACAGGACAGTATCCCACTTTATTTGGGGTCCAAATAGACCTAGGATCCGACTCTCGGTACTCCAGATCCCAAAAACGGAGGGAGGTTTAGCATTACCAAATTTTAAATGATACTACTGTGCAGCTCAGTTGCGTACTGCCATCTACTGGTTGGATCAAACATATACTGCCAGGTGGAAAGATTTGCAACTAGGGGAGATCACCCCATTTAAAAATATAAATGATATACTACTAAGACAGAGAGGGAGAATAAATGTAAATTTGGAGGGGAATCCCTATACAGTTGTCACTGTGGGGGTATGGCAGGGGGTCTTGGGGGATAGAGGGGCCAAGAGTTGGAGCTGTTTGTTGACTCAGTCCCGTCATTCTGAACTCCTTCCCACCTAATAAATGGGATAGTGGTTTTAAGAGATGGGAGGAAAGGGGTTTACATTTGATTTGGGATTTCTTGGATGGAAATACGGTCCTGTCTTTGACTCACTGGTTGAAAAATACGGAATCAGCTGGAGGGACAGATTCAGGTATTTTCAAATAAGAAATTATATAAGCAATATAGTACTACAGTTTAAGCTAGAGAGCCTCGCTCCACAGATCGCATACCTACTCAAAAAGGCAATAGAAAGAGACCCTGTTAGGTCCCATATAGTCTCTAAACTTTATCAGGCCCTGTTAGCTTGGAAGGGCGATTCCTCTGCACACATTAAAAAAGCCTGGGAGAAGGATCTGGGAGTGCTGATCCCAGAGGATTTCTGGGTATGGACTCAAAGAAGAGTTCATTGGGGTGTTTCATCAGGGAGCTGGCGAGAGTTTTCATGGAAGATCCTAACTCGTTATTTTAGATCCCCAGCTATTCAGACCAGATTTCATACTTCTATTTCCGTAAAGTGCTGGAGGAATTGCGGGCATACACCTGCATCCTTAGCCCATTTATTATGGGAATGCCCTGAGCTGACCCCTTTTAAACAAAATCTTGACGGAGCTTTAAAAAGAAATAATAGATCCCAAATTAGATGTGTCTCCCTGGGTTATTTTTTCTTAGACCTGCCTAAGAAATTTTCTGAGACCTCTGACAGTTAGGTTTCTGAAGATCGCTTCTGGTGGCTCAAAAATAATGACTAGTAATTGGTTATCTCTAGGAGGATCACTCTGAACATGTGGCAGGATCGTATGATAGATGTGTACAGAATGGAATCAATAACAGCCAGCTTAATAAGAGATTTTCAGTCCTTTGAGATATTGTGGAGGCGATGTGTCTTTTATATGGGAGTGGAAGGGCCTGAGTTTGTCCCCTGAAGATGGGCAAGAGTGAGCCCAAACTGGGTGTAACAAAGCAGAATTTGAAAAAAAGAAAAAAGTGAGACTTGTGGTAGGCACATTGTCAGACACCTGCTCTTCGTTCTCTCCCCCCACCCCAGGGTCTTTCTTTATCAGAGGAAGAGCATTCTATGAGATGCGGATGGGGAATGCGTGATGAAGATGCTATGAGTTGCATTTAAATGAATATTATAGATTCCTTAAGAAGTCAAGGCATAGATTTACTTTGATTATGCACAACCGTTTCACTTTAAGACCTTCTCTGCCAGTGATTGTAATAGATGTGAATCAATTTGTATAACTGTTACATGTGTATTGTCTGTGTATGTCATATGGGCCTCAGCCCTACAAATTACATTAAATAAAGAAAGTTTTAAAAAATAGAAACAATTAGCAGTCTCCAGCATAGAATAAAACTGATACTGACACTCTTTGCTCCATCCTCACTTTTACTCCAAGCTCTCCAAGCCTGTGGATCCGTGGCTTGTTGCATTACAAAGGGCTGCTAGTTTTGTGCATTTGTACCAAATATACTTTAGCTCTGCACAGTGAGAAACCATCCTCCCCCACCCTCTCACCTTCGGCCTCTGCTTCGGGCCACCCAGGGACCCCATGGCTCATGCCTGCCTCTGCTTCCAGCCACCTCCACCACCACCACCACACATTGCAGCCACCCCTGGGGGTAACCCAGTGTAACCCTTCACCGGGTGGGTCCCCCTCCTCCAAGGGGAAAGGCACCAGTGGGGGCCGGCAGCACCCTCCTTCATTGGCCCCCCCCTCAGGTGCTGCTGCGGTGGTCTTCCGGGGCTAGCTGGGGTGTCTGTGGCAGCAGGAGTCCGGTGGCCATTATCCAGTTGGAGGAGGAGCTTTTTCTTTTCTCCTCGGGGGCTTGGCTTAAACTGACCGCCAAGGCCACACGCCACGTCCACCACGCCCTGGCCAGTAGGCCCAACATGCTGTACTCCCAGCCACCATCAGGAGTCAGCAGGTGCCAGACTACATTCCCTCCCTCCCCCCGGGAGAAGGCAAGCCATCATCGGACACTCAAGCCTTCTCCCCCCAGCCAACCCTCTGGTGTCCTGGGTCCATTCCTGAACCTGGGTCACCAGCGTCGCAAGCAGAAATCCAACCGTTATGCTGACAGGCCGGCGAGGAAACCAATTCTTAAAATCAGAAATTGGTAGTAAATCATAGAAACAGAAACAGAGAATCTGAAGTGCCGCTTATCCCACCCAGCCTGCCCAGATGTTCCCTATCTGCATTCTCACTGTAGACCGCAACTGATCTCCAGCATGTTTTCTCCCTCTCAATTTCCTTTCCACCATGATTCCCTTGTGCCTATCACCTGCATTCTTGATTCCAACCACCGTTTTTGCCCCCACCACCTCCACTGCAAAGTGGTTTCAGAATCCACCACTCTTTCTTGCAAAGAAGTACTTCCTCACATCCCTCCTGAATCTACCTCTTTTCAACTTTATAGCATTTTTATAGCTTTTCCCCTTGTCCTTGAGCACCTTCTTTCCTGAAAAATACTTCCCTCTTGTATCTTATTTACCCCAGTGAGGTATGAAAAGGTCTCAGTATCTCATCCTCCCTCTCCTTACTCTCTTCAAGGGTGTACATATTGAGGTCCTTTAGTCTCTCCTCATAGGGCATTTGATGCAGTTCCTGTGCCATTTTAGTTGCCCTCCTCTGGACCATCTCCACTGTATCTATGTCCTTCCAGAGATGTGGTCTCCAGAACTGGATAAAGTACTCAAGATGGGCTCGTACCAGTGATTTATACAGGCGTAACACCACCTCCCTCTATGGACCACCTCCACTCTGTCTATGTCCTTCCAGAGATGTGGTTTCCAGAACTGGATAAAGTACTCAAGATGGGCTCGCATCAGTGATTTATACAGGCGTAACACCACCTCCCTCTATGGACCACCTCCACTCTGTCTATGTCCTTCCAGAGATGTGGTCTCCAGAACTGGATAAAGTACTCAAGATGGCCTGCACTAGTGATTTATACAGGCGTAACACCACCTCCCTCTATGGACCACCTCCACTCTGTCTATGTCCTTCCAGAGATGTGGTTTCCAGAAACTGGACAAAGTACTCAAGGTAGGCTCTTACCAGTGATCTATACAGGGGTTACATCACCTCCCTCTTTCCTCTGTTGATACTCCCTCCATCCTATGCATCCCACTCTTCCTCCATGATCTAATTCCTTGGTCACCCAGCCAAAGAAATCTATTAGATTTGTTTGACATAACTTCCCCCTGTGAATCCATGCTTCATCAGGTCTTGTAGCTCACTGGATTCATGATATTCCACAATCCTTTCCTTTCAGCAGTGTTTCCATTATCTTTCACACCACTGATGTCAGGCTGACTGGTGTATAATTGTCAGCATCATCCCTGCTACCACTTTTGTGAAGTGGAATTACATCTGCCCCTGCTCGAGTCCTCGAGAACCACTCCAGTTTCCAGTGATCTATTAAACAGGACTGTCAGAAGCAGAGCCATTACCTGCTTGAGCTCCCTCAACACCCTTGGATGCACCCCGTCTGGCTCCATTGCTTTGTCCACTTTCAGATTAGTGAATGCCTTCAGGACACTCTCCTCTGAAAAAGGACTAGTGTCTCCACCTGCCCCCCCTTCAAAGCTTCTGTTACTTTTTTGCAGTCCCTCTACTTCCCCTTCCTCCATGAACACCGAACAGAAGTATTCGTTCAAGATGTCTGCCTTTCGTGATCCCTCTCTGTACAGCACCCCTCCCTTCTCTTTTTAACTTTACAATCCCTCCATTGGTCTTCCTTTTTTCACTTAATGTACATACCTAAAATTGTCTTATCCCCTTTTGATACTGACTGGGCTATTTTATCTTCAGTATGCACCACTGAGCACCTTACCGCTTTCCCAGTTTCCCTCAGTTTCCCATGATACACCTCCCTATCCTCCTACCTCTGTGTCTCTGTGTACCTTCTAAACGCAACTTTCCTCTACCTCTTTTGAGAACCATAGCAGCCTCTTCTCCCCCTTGCTTTTGCTCACTTCCTTGACACAGATGTTTGCTGCCTTCACTATGCCCACTTTTAGCTTGGACCAGTGTTCCTCCACCCTCCCAGGTCATACCCCCACCACATCATCATCCCTGAGGCATTCATCCAGCTTTTAAAATCTGTGCTTCTAAGTCCTGACCTCGCCAATGTGTAGTTCAATTCCGTAGCTGTTCTTACACTGAACCACACTGTACGGTGATCACTGGTCCCCAGATGGCCTCCCACCTGATGCCTGCAACACTGTCACCATTGGTGAGTACCAGGTCTAGTATTTTCCCATCACAAGTGGGCTCACTGACTGGCTGCATGAGGAATGTCCCCTGTAGGAAGTCCAGGATGTCTCTGTTTCTAGATGAAGCTGTAGTTGGTAGGCTCCAATCTCCATCTAGTAGACGGAAGTCCTCCCCAGCAGCACCTCCCCCTTTTCTGCCATTTGCCAATGGATTCCAACAGTAACTTATCTAACTATCATCCCCCCCCCCCCACGGTACCGGAGGTTTATAACTTATACCGGTGTTAAAGGTGGTTCCATTTCCTGACTCTAGGGTGACCCCCAGCATCTCTGTCCTGCTTCCATGCTTTCCTTCGCGATAAAGTACCACACCCACCTTTTGTTCTCACCCTATCCTTCCTGAACAGCGGTAGCCTGCTATGACCATGTCCTAGTCATGGTTTCAGTGCACCATAACTCAGTAATTGGCCACTATATATCCAGGTCGGCTTCAAGCACAAATGTGACTAAAATACTTCTTTACTCCCCCTTATCTGTTCCCCTAATGCTCAGTGCACTGTGACTCTGTTATGGCCACTAAATCCAGGTTAGCCTCCACCATGATGGCCTTTAAGTTTGGAACTTTATTTCCAAGGCTCCTTACATTAGTACCTGTGGCCCCCTCCACACCTTCTTTCCTCCTTGTCTGATGCCCTTCATCTTCCATCTGTTCTTGCCTGCCTATGTTGTTTCCTGAAGCCCCCTTTAACTTACCTCTTCCCATTTTGTTTTCCCCATTCCTGGTCTCCTTCTATGCACAATCCTCCATTACCTGATTTACTTCCATCTTTTTGTCTTGTCTTGTCATATTCCCTGCCTTCCTGCACTGCTGCCCTTGGGGGGTTTTTAATGGTAATATAGTGGAAGGTAATTCCATAAAGGAGTGATACACTCAGAACTGGCAAAAACATATGTTGTGCAGAGTGTTTAGATTTGTGTGTAGTCCTAGGGTGGGATATTCAGACTGTGCCCAGCTGTGACACAAGCCTGGGCGCAGCGCAACTGGGCTGCGCCGGGGCATGGACCAGGAGATATTAAACGGTGCTGCACCATGGCTCAGCACCGTTGAATATGGCACTGAGGGAACACACATTGCACACGGCACAGTGGCACTGCACCGGGTGCAAGTGACAGAACAGGAGAAGGGGGATGCGCCAGCGCAAGTGTAGTTGCACTAGGTGCATCAACCATGATATTCAGCACTGGGTATGCAAATGAGGCCATAATGCATGCAAGGCACAAATGGGGCCATTTGCATGTCATCATGGCCCCATTTGCATGCAGTGCACCGATGACTTGTGCCTGGTGCCCTGCCAGGCTGCAGTCATCAGGGACTGCCACCCTGCAGACCCTTGGTGGTCCCCGCTCCCATTCGCCCGATCGCGGGCATATTTAAGTTGAAAGTCCCTGGTGGTCCAGTGGACCTCTCACCATCGCTCGAACGTGGGCATAAGTAAACTAATGCCCTGGTGGTCTAGTGGAAACCCCCCCGTGCCCGAATGCGAGCATAAGTATCTAAAATCCCTGGTGGTCCAGTGGAATGTCCCCCATCACCCGATCGCAGGCTTATGCCTAAGCAATAGCTGTGGTGGTCCAGTGGAACCCCCCTCCCCACCCGCAGCGGCCCCCTGCCACTCTGCACCCCCTCAGTCAGCAGTGGGCAGCAGCACCACCCGCATGCCTCCCGGCTGCCCACCGATTGACAGCGTACAGTGTGGTCTGTATGCCTATTGGTCCACCGGCGTGGACCAATGGGCATCACAGCCCATACCTAACTAAAACTGACAGCGAATGAATGCGGTTAATTTCACAGGGAGTGAGAACCTATGTACAATGGGCTGCAGCCATTAGCCACGCGGTGACCAATAGGTGTGCAGATCGCTGTACCTGAGGTCGGTGGGGGCCAGGAAGGCATGCAGGTGAGTGCTACCACCCGCCTGGCTGACTGGGGGTGCTGGGTGATGGTGGGTACCTGTCAGTGAGTTGGTGGAGGGTGGTCCTCTGGTCCACCAGGGTGTCGGTTGTTTCTGTCAGCCGCGATCGGGCAATGGGGGTTCCCTTGGACCACCAGGGCTGTTACTTAGGCATATGCCCGCGATCGGGCAACGGGGACATTCCACTGGACCACCAGGAGTTTACATACTTATGCGAGGGAGGGCTGTGGACACGGCCTACCTAGACTTTAGCAAGGCATTTGAAACAGTCCCACACAAAATATTAATATACAAGTTAGCCAGCCTGGGAGTGGGTCCCAAGATGATAGTCTGGGTAAAGAATTGGCTGGAGAATAGGACACAGAGGGTAATAGTAAATGGAGTCTACTCTGAAGAAAGGAGGGTTACTAGTGGGGTACCGCAGGGTTCAGTATTAGGACTGGTCCTCTTCAATGTCTTTATAAGCGACATTGCAGAGGGACTGGAAGGAAAAGTATGTCTCTTTGCAGATGACACTAAGATCTGCAACAGAGTTGATGCACAAGGTGGGGTGGAAAGGATGAGAAGGGACTTGGCAAGGTTAGAGGAATGGTCAAATGTATGGCAGCTTAGATTCAATGCTAAGAAGTGCAAGGTATGCACCTGGAAACAAAACCTAGGGGAAGAGTACAGAATGGGGTGAGATACTAACAACAACAAAAATGGAAAGGAACCTGGGGTAGTCATATCAGATGACCTAAAGGTGGGCAAGCAATGTGAGAGGGCAGTAAGGAGGGCTGGGGGGATACTAGGATGCAGGGGAGAGGCATCACCAGTAGAAACAAGAAACTGTTATCCCTCTGTACAGACAGCTGGTCAGACCCCATCTGGAGTACTGTGTGCAGTTCTGGAGACCCAATCTCCACAAAGACAGACAGGATGGAAGCTGTCCAGAGGAGGGCAACTAAAATGATGCAGGGTCTGCACCGGAAGACATATGAAGAGAGACTTAAGGAGCTTAATATGTATAGCCTCGAGGAAAGGAGGGAGAGGGGGGACATGATAGAAACTTTCAAGTACCTCAAGGGAATCAACAAAGTCCAAGAGGGTAGCATCTTTCAGAAAAAGAGTTGTGCAAGAACAAGGAGGCACAATTTAAAGATGGGTGGGGGCGGCTCAGAGGTAATGTAAAGAAGTATTTTTCCACAGAGAGTTGTGGATACATAGACGGCCTTCGGAGGAAGGTTGTAAAGTCAAAAACTGGTGGAATTCAACACGCATGGGACAGTCATAAGCAATTCTAGGGGTGGAGGCAGGAAAGTAGGCTGCAGGTTAACTAGGATCTGCAGCTTATCCATTAGGTAGTGAAATGGGCAGACTGGTGGGCCAAGGGCCTTATCTGCCATTAAATTATATGTTTCTTTGACTGCATTTAGGCACTGGGGGTTTCCACTGGACCACCAGGGAGTTGGTTTACTTTGCCCACGGCGAGAACAGTGAGCAGTCCACTGGACCACCAGAGATTCATTATACATATGCCCACAATCGGGCTATGGGGCGGGGGCATGGGGTCAGTGCTCGAGGTCAGGTGGCCACCCACAGCAGGTGGCTGCTGTGTGGCGCCATGCAATATGGCAGCCCGCCTGTGGGTATCCCCGACTTGTTCCCTGTTTTTACAGGCACAACACTGCGCCCCCCTGAGCGGCGCAAGGCGGACCTGTGCCTGCATATGCGCCGCACATCCCAGGCTGAATATTGGGATGTGCCACATACAGTATGCATGGGCACGTCCCCCGCACTTGCGCTGCATACATTACCGATGCGCCCCGGCACATCAGGAGTTGCGCTGCGCAACATGTCCCTTTGAATATCACGCCGGGGCACATTGGTGGGTTGCGCATGTCACAACCCTTTTGAATATCCCACCCACAGTGTCTCCTTTCCTTTGTCTGCTATTAGGAGTTATTTTCTAAATTACCTTGATTGTTCTACAGTAGTTTTATGGCCCCCGGGGATCTCCATCTTAGCAAGCTTTATTGCTTTTCTTGTTCCTACAACGGCTCCTGTCCCATGTGACGGTGAGTATCCAGGACAACTGATTCAGCAAGCACTGGTTTAGAATAAATTTTAAAACAGCAGAGCTGTGATATTAAGTAACTTTCCTTATCCACTGAGCACTAATTGTTACATTTACAGTTTAGCAAATACTTGAGTGCTAACTGAGTGGGTTATTTTGTAAGAAAACCACTGGAGTCTTTTTTAATTATAACAGTGATTATCTGGGGTGATTTATATGCTATCTACGGTTGTGTGTAGTTAAAAAAAAAATGAAAAGTTTTAAATGCAAAACATTTACTCCTGCTGGCTAGACCTGACCCACAATCACAGTACAAAGATATTCAATTAGAACTATTTAATGGAGGCCAGAATATCAGGCTCCTATCTCCGGACTTGTTGAATCAGGGGTCCTGGACACACCACTGTCACATGGGACAGGAGGCACTGTAGGAAAAAGAAGGGCAATACATCTTGCTAATATGAAGATCCTCAGGGTCATAAGAGTACCATAAAACTAGCAGGCTAATTTAGAAAAAAACTCTTAATAGCAAACAAAGAAAAGGACACACCAGGACTACACACACAAGTCAAAACACTCTGCAAACTTTGACTGTAGTGCTCCTTTAAATAGCTGATGTCAAATATGCAGAAAATATTATTAGTAAACCATAACTAGAGAACCACAACATTTTCTAATATTTTATTACACTTACAAAAATAAAAAGAAAAGCAACACATACCTGTACATACATTTCTGATATTTGATTTACATTAAATATTAATGGCAACCGTTTTACATATTGTTAACAGAAGCTTGAATTCAAGCCCTTGTGTCACGATTGCTGTTTCCTAAAAATGTCACGCTATTTGGTTGTGTGGTTTTCTTTAAATCAGCATTTGTTAACTTGCTCTGCAGTAACAGAAAACAGTCAGGCTGTTTCTATTCCTCTGAGTGAGCCTTGGAGACTGATGACATCATACTGGAGCTGCTGGTTGCTTCAGCAGTGTAAGTCCCTGCGTGACTGAAGAGCTGTTTCACTTCCCAGTCAGAGCAGTCTATTAAAGGTAATTGTTTGCTCTCCAGGGTTTTCACTAACTCAGTCTCTTGTGTGTTTTCAGATGAATTAGCTTAAACTTTATCATTCTATTCTTAAAAAAAGCTGATCATTTGAGTTTCAGTGCTGAACTGAAGTGGTATGAAGGGTGTCTGATAATTTAACTTGTCTATCACAGCTGTTAGTTCTTTCCTCATCAAAACTCTGCATTTTTCTAGCTATACAATGCTGGGTTGTTTATATAATGGATATAAAACAAATCTAAATGTTGTTAATTCATGGAAGCACTTTGTCTCTGATGTAGCCTCCATAAATAGGACTGTGCAAGAGCAATTATTTTTCATGTCAGATTGATAAACAGGTGCCTGTCACACTCTGCTGTTTCAGGCACATGTACTGTATGAACTCACAAATTTCAGTTCTTTATTTATTTATTTTTAATCTTTGGTAACTGGGTAAGCTCACTAGGCACACGTGCCTGGTTTCAGGGGTGACCTGGGAGCACTGGGGTGGTTAAGTGACTTGTTCAGAGTCACACAGTATGCAAGTAAAGGTTGTAGGAATCAAACCCAGGTCTACCTGGATGTACCAAGCTCATTCCTCTAACCTCTAGGCTATACTGGTTTGTGATGGTTTCTGTGTAATAAATACACCATGTGTATAACTAGAAACACTATTTGGTATCCTGATGACCTCTGTCTCCTGCCCCACAGTTGAGGTAGCTGCACTCCGCTGCCCCATGTCCCCTGCCCCACAAGCCCCCTGTCTCCTTCTCCACATTAGAGGCTGCTGCACCTTGCTGCCCACTGTCTTCTCCCATACAGTCAGGCTGCTGGACCCTGCTGTCCCCATCTCCTGAAAGAATCCAACACAATCCACTCGCTCTCGTGGAACCAGAGGGGTGCAACTGAAAGGGCAGCTAACCCAAACAAACAGACAGAGTCCATGATATACTTGCACTCCAAAGAAAAACAAATGCAGGCTCACTTTTGTGTGAAATCACAAAATAAATTTATTAACAACCAGCTCATGTAAATGTGAACTGCTGCCAGTCACCCAAATGGATCACAACCCCAGTGCTTTGCATTAAAACAAGGCTTAATGAGGGGGAATTGGCAGCAGCTCATATTTATATGAGCTGGTAGCCACCAAGTGTGGGCAGGAGGTAGAGGCAGCAGTCTGCTGCTACTCTCAACTGTGGGGCAGGAGATAGGGGCATCAGGATACTGTACAGTGTTTCTAGTTATGCACATTTGTTTTCTTTGGAGTGCAACTGTATACTGGACTTTGTCCCCATCTCCTGCCTGAACAATCAGGGCTGCTGCACCCTGCTGCCCCTGCCGGAACAGTTCAGGCTGCTGCACCTTCTTGCCCATTGTTCCTGTTTCTACAGTCAGGGCTTCTGTGCTCTGCTATGCCCTGGAGTCCAGTGGTCCCTGCCTCCACATTTGGGGCTGCTGCACCATACTTCCCAATGCCACCAGAGGTGGGTCTTTTGCTGCACCCTGCTACCCACTTCTACTGCCCCAAATGGGCAGGGCTGCTACACCGTATACACCACATTCCACAGTCAGGGCTGCTGTGTACTGCCCCACAGTCAAGGGTTCTGCATCATGCTGTCCTCTAACCCTTTGCTACCACAGCCAGGCCTGCTGCACTCTGTTCTTGTATACACAGTCAGGGCTGCTGTAGCCTACTGTACCCTACAGCCCTATGGCTCTGCAGTTAGGGTTGTTGCAACCATGATGCCACTTACCGCAAGAGTCAGGGCTTTTGCTGCACCCTCTCCCCTGCCTCCACAGTTGGGACAGTTGCACCCTGCTGCCCCCTGCCACTGGAGTCAGATCCATTGCTACACCCTGCTGCCCATGTTCCTTGTTCCAAAGAAGCATGCTTGCTGCACTCTGTCCCACATTCGGAGCTGCTGCACCCTGCTGCCCTCTGTTCCCACCCCCACAGTCAGGGCTGCTGCACACTGTTGCCCATGTTCCTGTCTCCACAGTTAGGGCTGCTGTGCTCTGATACGCCCTAGAGTCCCATGTCCCCACCCCTACAGTCAGGGCTGCTGCATCCTGTTCCTCCTGTTCCTCTCTCTCCAGTCAAGGCTGCTGTACTCTGTTAAGCCCAGAGTCCCATGTCCCCTGCCTCCACAGTTGGGGCTGCAACACCATTCTACGCCATGCCACCAGAGGTGGGGCTTCTGGTGCACCCTGCTACCCACTTCCACTGCCCCAAATAGGCAGGGCTGCTACCCACATGTACCCATCTCACAGTCAGGGCTGCTGTACCCTGATGTCCACCTGTGTCCTGCCCCACAGTTGAGGCTTCTACACCATGATGCCCTCTGTCCCCTGCCACCACAGCCAGGGCTGCTGCACCTGTTTACACAGTCAGGACTGCTATGCCCTGTTGCACCCTAGAGCCCCTTGCCTCCACAGTTAGGGTGGTGGTGACTGGGCACCACACCAGATCCTGCCTCAAGGGGGGCAAGGGCATGTCCCCCCAACTCTGCCATGAGGAGCAAGTTGTGGGGGCACAAAGGGCCAAGTCCCAGAGGTGGTGGGGGACTGAGCTGGGGAGGGTCTCCAGGAAGGGGGCAGGCAGGGAAAAATAGAAGGAGCTGTTCTGTCAGCATGGTGGTAGAGCTACTGCCTGCCAAGCCTGCGACCCACGTTCAGGTACAAATTTGTGTTGCCAGGGGTCAACCAGAAGAAAGGAAAAGATTGAGTGTTTGGAGGACTGCTCTCCTATCTGTGGAGTTGGGTTGCACCTCCTGTGGGGCACCTAACACCCAGCAAAGGCTGAGTGTCATGCAGTTGAGAGGCCAAAAGGGCAGGGGATGGTGGCAAGACACACTGCAACATTGTTCACTGAAGCCCCAATGGAGAGAAAACTGAAGGAAAATCCTGGCCATGCAGGGATTCTAACCCTCCTGCAGGCCTGGCACCCTTTCATTTATTTCAAACATTTCACCAGGAAAGACATCCTCAGCTCATAACAGCGCATTTCCAGATGAATCATGGGTGATGGGGAAGAGGGGTATATTGTACAAGACACAGTAAAAATACATTGTTTAAGGTGCAGTAGGAATAAAATAAGTTCAGTAAAAATGCATACAATATACACAAGATCAGTGTGCAGTGATAGTTATGACATGCAATGCACATTACATACAATGGAGGACTACTTTGATTTTTCTGATCATGTAGCTGCTATCCACAAGAAACTCCACCCTAAACGTGGACTACTTTACAGAAATAAGAGAAGCATCCCACTTTCTATATGCAGAGAAATCCTCACTAAGGTGATTCTCCCCATTTTTGACTATGGAGGCACTGTTTACTGTGCTGCTCTCAAGTCCACTTTAGCTAGGCTGTCCCCCCTTTCATTCCTTTTGTCGCTTTGCCCTCGACAAACCCCTGTGTTGTACTCACCATTGTTCTTGTATACCTCTCCTCCCTCTATTGATGCCAGGTGCCTCACCCACTGTGCTGCCTCCATCTCCAAATTTTGGTTTGACTCTTCACCTCATATCTTGCTTCTCTTCCTTCAGGGCCCCAGATCCAAACAGTCATTTCCTTGTAACATGCCATCCCTTTCCAGTATTTTCCTGTAGAGGCAGGATCAAATCCCTGTATAAATCCCTGTAGATTTCCTCATCAATTACTGGATTCTTATTTATGACCATCTTCTCTATTTAACATCTCTGTAGCCTTTAATAAAGGGCTCTGACTTCCTGTTAAACAGAATTCTATATGGCCACGGCATCAGAACTCTTGTGGGTTTTTTTTTCCTTCTCCTTCAGAGCGTGCTTATTGCATTCCAAATATTGACCTAATGCAAACGTACTTACTTAGGACAAGAACTCCTGCCACGGCCATGAACAGCAGCGAGATCCATCTATGCAACAGAATACTGATGCCATGAAACATCACAATGGTAAAATCTCCCACATTTTAGTTGTTATCATGTAGGCCTTTTATATCAGCATATCCCATGGAGATCTGCTCGGTCAAGATTTGGAGTACCTTCACTGTTACCTGCTTTGCTAGCACCACCATAAGCACCAATTTATAGCTTTTGCAGTCAGTTCCACACCATTTATCAAACTGGGCCCTTTTCTTAGTAATAGAAACTGCAGCCTCTTCACACCCTTTTTAATTTTGGCATGCCTGGGCCAATTACCCACCCCCACATAACTCACAAAAACATATGTAAGCTTGCTCAGCTTTGTTCCAAAATACCATTAACAGCAATTATTAACTTTTGTCAACTCCAGACTGTTCATTTTCTTACCTGGCATCCCAATTACCAGATTTTTTTTTCTGTAGCCTGTTTGTTTTTCTGTTTAGCTGCTGCACTCTGAAGTCAAGTGCCACAAATCAGCAAAAGATTGTTTTTTGTTTGTTTGTTAAGCAGCAGCCTGCTCAGGCTTTTTTAAGGTTTTTGCCTGCCTCAAAAAAAAAAACAACTAGTCAGAGTCCCTATAATGTCTGGACCAACCACAGAGCATCAAAAATGCTGAAATAAATACCTTTAATCAGTTTAATAAGCAGTTCCGAAAGCAGTCTTTGGTGTTTCAGTGTAACCCCCCTGCAAATGGGGGTTCCCAAAAGACTTCCAGGAGCTTGCTTGAATGCTCCAAGCCTGAATGGTGTTTGGCGTTTAAGCCATTTATCAGTGAGTGTTTTTAGAACCTCTGGCACTGTCTCTTTAAGAGCTGTCTGCTTGCAGACATAATTAGTTTGTATGGGGGGACTGTGTGCTTCTCTGTTTGAGTACCACTCGAACTGCTGCCAATTTACTTCATTTTTGCAGTCACTAGGAGTGCAAAGGGAACCTATCTGAAAGATGTAACTGTTTGCCAGAAATTATTTAGAGTAATAATGAAATTACAGTTTGTCTAACCTGCTTTCTTTGCAGTCAGAACTGTGTCTGCTAGTTCCCCATTCTAGTTTTGAACTGCTGAACTGGACCAATCAGTGTGGTGTAAGCTAGCCTAAAATGGTGCCTTGAACTAATCAGAACTTGGACTCATAATCTGAGCCAGCCACAAGAGGATTGTATGGGCAGTGACTCTGGGAGATGTAGTTTAGACTTCAGTGCCTTTTTGGACCAACAGCAGCAGTCTATTGTGAGTGACAGCCAATCCAGTCAAGAACTGGGAGGAACTCAAAGGAAGTGCCCAGTTTTGTCGGGTTGGAGCTTCAGTTGAGCTTTGGCAGTGAAGAAGGAAGGAGCCCTGTGCTTTTTCAGTGTGCAGTTTTAGTCAAAAACGTGTAAGGCCCAGAGTTCCGGTCTGCAGCTTGTGTAACAGTTGTTAGGACTGAACTGTCCTGTGAAAAGAATCAAAGGATCTCTGAAGAGTAGAAACCAGGCTCACCCTGTAGAAGACTGGAAGAATTGCTGAAAATTGCACTCGGTCTGTCAGGAACTGAATCTGCTGTGTGTTCTCCCGGTATTGTGCAGTAATTGCGATCGGGATACAGATGCAGCCTGCCTGGTATAGTACTTTCTTTTATATGGATGTGTGAAGAGGTTTGTGTACCTCAAGTGAGCCCTGCTGACATTGAAGGACCCTATCTTATTTGGAGGTCGTGAGTACTAATTCAGGGTCGCCCTGTTGAATTCGCCACATTAAATCCAAATGGAATTACTGTACTGCTGACTGTTTAATTTTCCTTTTCTCTGTGTGAAAGGGCCCCCACCAGCTGCCACGGTTTGGACTAGCCACTAGGGCTTGGGTACCCAGGACAGTAACTGATAGGGATAGGCCTGTGCACAGAGCCATAGGTAGATTATTAGAGTGATAAGCTAATTAACCTGATTTCCCTGTCCTTGTTATATCCCCTAAATAAATCAGAGCTGCTTGTTTCAGCAAAGTTATACTGCCTGAGGTATTTGTCTATGTTAAAGTACTGTACTGTGATTGTTGCACTGTATCTCATTCTCACAGGAGGTCCCAGTGCCGGAACCAGTCCTGGGGGTAAGTGTATACTGTGAAGGTAATTCTGATATATTGTGGGGCACTAGTGGGAAGAAAGGGGGTTGCAGTGTCCCAGAGGCTGTGACCAAGTTATTTAACTATTGCAAACCCTGACCTCTGGGTGGAGGCACCGCCATTGGATCCAGGCCCCTCAACCTGTTAGTGGCAAATCAGGCAGGGGTAGTAGCCCCTGGGATAGCGCCATCTAGGGGTTACATCAGGATATCCCATTTGCTTAAGACAGTAACCCAGTTCTACAGTCACTCTGCCATGTCTGAGGTTGGGATCTCTCTCTCTCTCACACACACACACACACACACACACACACACACACACTCTAAATGCTAGACTACTTGCACTGAATACCGACCCAAAGCAAACACAGTGAAACTCACTGTGGATCTGGAGGAATAGGTCCAAAATCCCAGATTGCTAGCACATCTTTATAGCGCCAGAAGAAGAGTACTTGGGCACAATTTTCAAATAGACCAATGTGCCTGAAAGGTCTTGAGGAGCCATAAGGTGCTACACCAATCAGGAGGTGAAATAGAAATCTTGCAGGGAAATGAACAATCTCTGCACAATTTCACAGGTGGGTCACGCGGTCTTTACAAGAGACCATTTTAGGAGCGACTTAAATGTCCGCAATTTTCCAGTAGAATAGTGCAAATTGGCTTTTCCCTTCCCATATCCCATTTTTGGGGCCTAAATCCTGTAAAATACTGGAATCCCCATAAATCTGGGAGCACTGTCTCTTTACCCCTTCTACCTCTTAATCCCTTTGCAATGCTTGCTTTGGCTCTCTTACCAGTGAAATCTATGGCTGACCAAGCTGCCTTCTCATTCCGCTTTCCAAACTTGGTCAGTCCCTCTTCCCTTCACTCTGCTCCTTCCCTTCGTGCCCTGAAAGCTCTCCTCCATGATTTCTTTATTCACACCTGCAGCTGCATCTGACGTTGGTGCGGACTTCCATCACCTACCTTCCGCCCTACACTAACACTAGCACAGCCCTCTCCCTAGTTCATCAGTCATTACTCTCTGCTCCTCATATTGTTGTTTTGTTGCTCACTGTTTAATTGTTGTTGTTTTTTTGCCTGTTCTGCCATTTACTCTATGGTATTTGCTGTACGGCAATTTTATCCTTGAAGTGTTTCTTGCAATGTGATTATTTTGTTACACCATTTCCACATTATTGTATTGTTTTTGTACACTGTATTTGTTCTATTAGCTTCTCTTCTCTTCCCCTCCCCAGGACACATCTGGAAATGTGCCGATGCCAACTCAGTAGCTTTTTTGAAATAAGTAAATAATTAAGAAACACGTGCTAAACAGTGCAGGGAGCAATGCAGATGGAGTTAGGCTAATACCACCCTGACTGCAGGGTGCAGCTAACTCAGGCAGGGCCAGAGGTATACTCAGAAACACAGATACCAAAATAGATATTAAGGCACAGTTAGCCTGGGGAAGATAGCTGATCACCACCAGGGAGGAGAGAGAAGTGGGACAAGGAGGAACCCACACCAGAGCCTGCCGGGGGCAAGGCAAGTCCCCTGACCCCACCTAGGTGAGAAAGTCGTGGAGGCACAAAGGCATATGCCCCAGAGATGATGGGTGACAGATGTGAGGAGGGCTCCCAGGAAGGGGCAGAAATACAATAATCATGTACAATAGATATGAAGTTTCCTGCATCTTGATCAGTTGAAAGAGTCCCAGACCCGTGCTATTATGCATAGACAACTATCGGGTCAGGAATCCTTCCAGCAACCAGGACACTGCACACCTACATACCCATGCTGCCTTTAAATGTTTAGAAAAATATTTGATGCTGCCAAGTTTGTAAGGCAAAAAGCCTTAAGATACCTAATCCATTATAACTGTAAAAAACTTGTTTTAGCACATTTTAACCACCCCAACCTTCCACTACTTCCAGAAACATAGTATTTAGGAAGACATAATAAATATAGAATAATATATGAGGTTGTGTGCTTAACAAGAATTTTACACACTTTCAATGTGTTGGATGCCACATAAACCCAAAGAGCGAAGCTTGAGGGGTTTAATAAAGCACCCAACACAGCGGGTGTGTGTAACATTTGAGTTTTACACACAACCCCATGTTTTAATTGCTGGGTATAATTTTTTTGCCACAGCAATTATATAACATAGATGCCTCTGTGCAGTCGTGGCCCGACCAGGTTTTAGCAGGGTCTGCATTGGTCATGGTTGCTGAAAGAGGTTTAAATTGATCACCCCTTTTTTTTTTTTAAGTAGCCCCATTTTAGCCCAGCATATTTTTTTTTTTAATGGACTTACTGTCGAGTCGGAGTGACGATGTAGTCTCCGTCGGTAAGTCAAGGCATCCAGCAGTGAGTGAGGGAAGAGCAGCAGCTGGCGCATGTGCAGGACAAGGAAACCCAGCATATGTTTGCCGTTATAAACACTCCTTTATAATAGCAAATTACAAATGGGTTTCCCTCAGGGAAAAAAGGATAGCCAGTTATGATATAGAGAATATTGCCTGTGCAGGTGTGTGTTATGAGGAGTTTCACACAACTGCAGTGTGTAATAAGCCATAAACCCCAAGAGCAAAGCTCGAGGGGTTTATGAGATTACACACGAGGATGCATGAAAAATCCTCATAAAGCAAACCTTGTTCAGGCATTCTTTTGCATAACAATGGGTGTGAACATTCAATAGAAACAAAATGGTAAGCTGTGATTCTGGAAGCGAGTGTCCCTGAGCTAGAGGCATGCAGCGGAGGAGGTAAATGTCGTAATAACCCACTATCAAATTATTAAAGAATTCAGTGGGTTTATGGCATTTTATCAGTAATGCATATCCAGTCATTATAGGGGTCACCACTTCATAATCTCTTACCATATCTCATCTGTTTTTGTGGCTCTGCTTTGTTTAGGCCTCTGAAGCACTGATCTCCATGCTGAAATGATCCAGACTCTGCCATGCTCTCACCTGCACTGCTCAGTCCCCAAAATGCTTTGCTCCACTCACGGCCAGCCACCTGAAATGACTCTGTTGCCCCCCAGCTCCTCCAGCTTACTCAGCAGTTCATAACTGTCCTGGAACATTTTTTTTAAAAGTAAGAAAAACATTTCTTTTTCTTTTAAAGAAAGCATTGATCACTATCGCTCACTAACAACCTGTCCACATTAACTAGTGCACTCTCGATCTCTCTCTCTCCTACAGCCACAGTCAGAAACTGATCACAGCTGCAGCAACATTTAAAGTAGCAGTGTTTCTTCCTCACTGAGCCACACCCTGTCTTTCTCTCTCTAAATAGTTGTTTATAGGGACGGGTAAACAAAAAGTCACCCTGTCTCTCTTTAAAAGCTGTTTGTTGGAAGGGGAACAAAAATCTAATCTTGAAACAAAAGAAGATAGGGAGGAAACAACACACATACTGTAGTATCTAATCACTAAAGTCTCACAAAAGCACCTCACAGAGCTGCATAGAAGCATCAGGGACTACTTTTATATAAACTAAAAATGTATGTTTTGCAATTTTTTTTATCTTCCTTTTTTTCCAACATGGGGACCCATTTTATAAGCACAATAAAACACTCCAGGGATGTTGGTTGTCTGTGAATAGTGCACTTCCAGGTGCTAAAGGTGCTCGGCAGAAGCACCTTGTGCCTTATTATGCACCTTGGCATGCACTAACCATGGAAAACCAACACCCCTGTCATATTTTATTGCTTTGACAGCTACTATGTCCCACTATGCGTGGCACCCTGAGCCTCTCTGGGAAGGGCACCTTATGAATAAAGCTACTACTACTATTAAAGTTCAGTAAAGAAAAAACAATAATTAGAGACAAGTTATCCAAGTGGTCATCGCTCTCAGTCTAACCATTTAGAACAAGAAGTACTATGCAACTTGTTACTGAAATAGCACAAAGGTCAGTATTATGTGGCAGTACTACAGTCATGCTCTCAGAATAAAACTATAATGCTAATGATTTTTAAGGGCAGTGTGGATCTACATGCTGACTATTGCTACATGCCACACTACTTGGCAACAGCACGTATAGCGCCATCTTTTGCCCCTGCCATGTGACCGTGACCAAATCTGCCTCCACCAACTTAGTCAACTACCCTTGAGATAGTACAGTAACGAGAAGGCACACAACTTGCCAGCCAAAGTGTAAGCATCAGAGCAACCTGCTATCCAATTAAGTGGCAAGGGATGCATTCAATAAGCCCAAAACCCAACCGTGAGAATACAAAGTATCTGCAGTGATCAGTGAGCAAACTGGGAACATCGTAGAACACAGATAATGTCCAAACAGCTAGGAAGCAGTTTACAACAATCTAGTCTCTGCTGTGGCCAGTTTCAGCATACTGGCTGACAAAATCCAGTTTGATATTTGTTACGTTTTTACCACGATCTGCAGGATCACTGTACAGGAAAGTCTCACCAGAATGCACCATTTTAAGATGTGCAGAAAGCAAAAAGCTACAGTATGAGCAATTCCAAGTTCCCTAAGGCTTGCCCTCACAGAATCAAATGCCTTTCTCCTCTAGAGTATGGCATAGCTTAGGTCAGGGAAGAAAAAAAAAAAATCAGAGTTTCATCGAACAGGGTTAGCTGCCCCCCACCCCCCAAGCTGCAAACAAGACCAGTCTTTGATGGGGAGAGGCCTGTGACAATAAGAAAATTATGTAGACAGTCTCTGTCTAGGGTTTATCGATATACCCCAAGTATATTGCCCATCATGTCCAAATCAAAGTTTTAAATTAGGTCCACCCTAGACTGAATAGAGTCTTCACCTTCCACTCCTTAGTAAATGCACATTGGAGGCCCGAGCCCTACTCTCAAGTTGTTCTAAACGTAAACGGGGAATACGGTTTTCCTTTATCACTCCAGTCACTGTGGTCACCACCATGTTTGCTGAGTCATAGAAACATAGACTTTGACGGCAGATAAGGACCGCTTGGCCCATCTAGTCTGCCCATTTCCCCTACCTACAGGATAGGCCGCAGATCCAAGTTAACCAACAGCCTATTTCTTCCTACCCCCCACAAGAATTGCCTTATGTCTGTCCCATGCATTCTTGAATTCTCCCACAGTTTAAACCCCACAACCTCCTCAGGAAGGCCGTTCCATGCATCCACTACCTCTCTGTGAAATAATACTTCCTCACATTGCCCCTGAACCGCCCTCTTTATCTTTTAAATTGTGTCCCTTGTTCTTGCATGCTTTTCTAAAAGATGCTACCCTCTTGGACTTTGTTGATTCCACTGAGGTACTTAAAAGTTTCTATCATGTCCCCTCTCCTTCTTTCCTCAAGGGTATACATATTAAGCTCCTTTAGTCTCTCCTCATACGGCTTCTCTTGCAGACCCTGCACCATTTTAGTTGCCCTCCTCCTGACTGCCTCTATCCTGTCTATGTCCTTGAGGAGATGGGGTCTCCAGAACTGGACGAGTACTCCAGATGGGGTCTCACCAACTGTCTGTACAGAGGGATAACAACTTCCTGTTTTCTGCTGCTGATGCCTCTCCCTATACACCCCAGTATACCCCCAGCCCTCCCTACTGCCTTCTCACATTGCTTGCTAACCTTAGGTCATCTAATATGATTACCCCAGGTGCCTTTTCCTTTTTGTTGTTGTTACTACCTCCCCCATTGTGTATTCTTCCTGGGTTCTTGTTTCCCAGGTGCATTATTTTGCACTTCTTTGCATTGAATCCTAGCTGCCATACTTCTGACCATTCCTCCAACCTTGCCAAGTCCCTTCTCATCATTTCCACGCCTCCTTAGTATCAACCCTGTTGCAGATCTTTGTGTCATCTGCAAAAGGCATATTTTCCTTCCAGTCCTCTGCAATGTCACTGATGAAGACATTAAAAGGACTGGACCCAATACTGAACCTCCGGTGACCCACTAGTAACCCTCTTTCTTCAGAGTGGACTCCATTTACAATTACCTTCTGTGTCCTGTTGTCCAGCCAATGTTTTACCCAGGCTACCACCCTGGGACCCACTCCCAGGCTGGTTAATTTGACTATTAATCTTTTGTGTGGGACTGTGTCAAATGCCTTGCTAAAGTCTAGGTAGGCCATGTCCACAGCCCCTCCCTGGTCTACTACTTTGGTCACCCAGTCAAAGAAATCTATTAGATTCGTCTGACATGACCTTCCGCTGTGAACCCATGCTGCCTTGGGTTCTGTGCCCCACCGGCCTCTAGGTACTCAACTATTCTTTCCTTCAGAAGTGACTCCATCACTTTCCCTACCACAGAGATCAGACTGACAGGTCTGTAGTTTCCTGCCTCTGTCTTGGTCCCACTTTTGTGAAGGGAATCACATTTGCCTTCCTCCAGTCCTTGGGTACCACACCATCCTCCCATGATTTATTAAAAGAGTAGCCAGTGGTTTCACTGGTTCGCCCTTAATTCTTTTAGAATTCTGGGGTGAATTCCATCAGGACCCATTGCTTTGTCCACCTTCAGTTTTAGGAGTTCTTGCAGAACCTTTCTTCTGTGAAAGGACTGGGATCAATTCTCATCAAGAGTGCTTCTGTTAATTGGATTAGGCACTTCCTTCCTCTTTGTGAATACTGAGCAGAAATATTCGCTCAGTATCCCTGCTTTTTCACTGTCTCCTCTGCCCACCCCCGCTCATTCTATTCAACCTCACTATCCCTCCTTTGTCTTTTCTACGCTCACTGATGTACCTATTAAAGGTTTATCCCCTTCTTAACTAAGTTGGCTATCTTTTCCTCAGTTTGGGCCTTTGTTATTCTGACTTCCCTCCCTGCTTCCTTCTGCCTTAACTGGTACAGCTCTCTGTCCTGCTCCTTCTGTGTTTCCTTGTACTTCCGGAATGCTATCTTTTTCTTCCTGACTTTCACAGCCACCTCTTTTGAGAACCATAGTGGCTTTTTCTTTTGTTTTGATTTGTTTATTTGCTTCACACAAAAGCTTGTTGCCTCTGTGATGGCAGTTTTGATGATTCCCCATTGTTGCTCCACACCTCCTTCTAGCCTGTTTGCTACTGCTTTTCTGAGGCACTCTCCTATCTTGCCAAAGTCAGCCCTCCTAAAGTCCAGTACCCTCACTTTTATATGGCTTGACTCTGTAGCTGAGTTAAACGTGAACCACACTGTTTGATGGTCACTTGTTCCCAGATGGCAACCCACTTCTAGATCTGAGATCCTCTCACTGCCCCCGTTTGAGAGTATGAGGTCTAAGATTGCTCCCTCACGAGTGGGTTCCGAAACTAGCTGTCTGAGGCCTGCCACCTGTAGGGCATCAAGAATGGCCCTGCTCTTGGAAGTGGCTGCAGCAAATGTGCTCCAGTTAACATCTGGCCTTCGTTTACTTGACCTCTACAGTGTGAGATTCATTTCTGACTCCACCACAGTGACCCCTTGATTGAAAGTATCAACTTTATGGTCAGGGTCATTAACCTTCTTATCAATGTCTGACACTTTACGCAAGATTTTTCACAGCTTGTAGTACTTCGTCAAGAGAAGGGGCAGCATCTTCGGTTCCTGCTGCACCCTCTGGTTTCTTGACCTGCTTACCCTTCCCTGAGTTAGCAGGAGTCATTTTACATAGGTTCCCCATAACTGAGAACTGTAAATCTGATGGCACTGGAAAAAAGGTGAACAGCAGATCACTGGTGCTTTTTTGTGCAGTGTGATTGTGCGGAAACTTATTTAATGTGTTATTAAAGTCAGACGCTAAGATGGAACCCTGGAGGAACATGTCTGCTGCCATTGGCCATGCCCCTCTCCAAAGGAACAAGTTCAAGAGACCATTATGGTTCTCGGCAAGGGTCAGGGAAGCAGTGAGGGCCAAGAAAAATGCTATCTCCCAGTACAAGGAAACGCAAGGGGAGGAAGAACGGGGAGAACGGTTACTGAGAAATAAGGAGGTAAAGAGGCAGCTAGGGAGGCAAGAGCAGAAACAGAGCTGCATATTACAGAGGAGGCCAAGGGTGGAGAAAAATAGTTCTTGCAGTGTATTAGGGAAAAGAGAAGAAAGGAGGAGGAGGAATCATTAGGCTATCCGGGGTGGAATGGACGAGGAGGATGCAAAAGGCTGTCATCCTTAATGAGTACTTTTGCTCCATCTTCACTAAGGGGAAATTGTCCTTACTAGAGAGTGCATCTGAGCAGCCAAAAGGGGTCCCAGAGATGAGGCAATCAGTATTTACAGGTGAAAGGGTCTGGAAAGGGCTAGCAGCCCTAAAGAGAGATAAGGCCCTGGGACTGGATGGGATGCATCCGAGGGTGCGCAGGGTCAGGAACTGGCAGCAGAGGTGGCTGCGCCCTTGGCAGGACTGTTCAATAGCTAATTACAGATGGGGTAGTTCTGAAGACCTGGGGGTCGGTGGATGTAATTGTGCTCCATAAGGGGGCGGGGGAGGACAAAGAAACAAGCAAGAACTACAGACCTGTCAGTCTTACCTCTGTTGTAGGGAAGCTGATGGAGTCACTGGTAAAAGAGGACCTCGTGGACTACCTGCAGAGCAATGGCCTCCAGGATAGTAAGCAGCATGGGTTTGTGGAAGGAAGGTCTTGTCAGACAAATCTAAGTGTTCTTTGATTGGGTGATAAGGGCTTTGGATAGAGACCATGCCATGGATTTACTCTACTGCGACTTCAGCAAGGCTTTCGACTCTGTTCCTCACATACGTGCTGATGAAATGGAGGATCTGGGCGCAGCTAGAGAAATAATAAGATGGGCAGAAAACTGTCAGGAAAGGAGAGGCAGAAGAGAGTTGTGGTTAATGGGGTCAAATCAGAGGTGAGGGTGGTCATGAACGGGGTGCCACAAAGATCTGTCCGGGCCAGGTCCTCTTTGATATGTTAGTCAGCAACACTGGAAAAGGAATCCTGATGGATTACTCAGACCATGCTGCTCCCAAACACACGCTATACCACTTGCCATCCTCACACACTATTTATTTATTTTATTTAAAAGTTTAATTATTTACAGGATAGGTTCTATGAGAAACTAATCTCATTTACAGAACATCAAAAGTCATGCAATACAACTTACAAAGACTTAAACCAATACATAAAAGATAAATACACAAACAGGATTTCATGTGCAATATAAATCACAGTGCAGTGATAATACATCCTTTGTTAAGTCATAAACAATTAGTTAAAACAAGTGCAAATAAGCTGCTCTTGTAAAAGTAACTTCATGAAGTTTTGCTTAAAAACATTCAAGGAAAATGAGTTCCGCAGCGAAGGGGAAAAGTTTATTCCAGGAGAGAGGGGCATCTTATGAAAAACTATCCCTTCTAAAATGAGTTTTAACTCTGGGTAAAACTAAATCACAGTTTGGGACATCTCTCAGATTGTGGCTGTAAGTGGAAAATGTAAGTCTATTTGATAAATAAGTTGGTGTGTGATGGTTTACAGTTTTATAAATCAAAGGTATCTAGTGAAGGGTACACTGAGATGAAGGAGGCAACCCATTTAGTTGGGTAAATAACATACAATGGTGTTCTGTCCTTTGGAGTCCAAAATAAATCTCTGGAGCTGATAAACAATATCCACTAAAGAGAGACTAGAGACACTGTCATTTCGATAAATTGTGTCACCGTAATCTAAAATGGCTAGGATTGCCTGAGTCACAATTAACTTACGATCCAAAGGTGACAAGCAGTGCCTGGCCCGTTTTAAACAGCCCAAGCATTTACGAGTTCTTAGGATGATGGAATCTATGTGAGATTAAAATGTTAAGGCAGAGTCAAAAACAATACAGAGGTATTTAAATTCATGTATGAGCTGTAAAGGATTATTGTTTAGAGTAATGGAAAAAGCAGAGTGTGCTTGATTGACAGTAGACTGGGACCCAAATAGCACTGTTTGAGTTTTTTCACTATATAAAGGTAAAACGTTAGTAGAAAACAAATGAACAATTTTATCAAAGTCATCCTGGAGGGTGTTGGTTAGGGAAATAAGGTTTTTATGGTCAAAGAAAAGAACAGTATCGTAGGCGTAAAGTTGAACTGTGCATTTGCTGACTATTGAAGGCACAGGATTCACAAACAAATTAAAAAGAATAGAACCAAGAATAGAACCCTTAGGCACCCCTGTGAGTGTGGAAAGAGAAGAGGACAGACACCCATCCCATAAAACAGACTGAGGTCGACCACGGTGATAGGAAGAAAACCATGTGACAGTATTAAGAGAAAACTCATGAAAGTATAAATGTGCCAGAAGTAGTTGATGACTGATGACATCAAAAGAGCTTTGGACATATCGATGAACAATGCCTACACAGTGGCCCTTGTCCAAAGCTCTAGAAATAGAATCATGAAAGTCTGTCAAAGCAGCCTGAGTCAAGTGATGAGGCCTGAAGCCAGACTGAGCAGCAGAAAGAACTTGGTAAGTGTTTAAGTAATGAAAAACCTGTTTCTGGACAATCGTTTCCATAAATTTGGAGATAACGGGGGTTAAAAAATTGGGCGGTGTTTCCAGGCAGAAGGGAAAGTCTGAGTAGTGAGTGACAAATTAAAAATATGAGTCAATAAAGGAGTTATTATACCAGCACATGATTTGAAGAGAAGAGTGTCTAGGTTATCATCTCCTTTAGCAGAATCCTTTCAGAGAGAAGTCAAAAGGTCAAACACCTCTCTGGGACTAATGCGCCAAAAATAAAATTTGGGTCTAGGAAAAGGAGTTAATGACTGATAATCAGAACACAAATTTCCACTAGATAAACCAGCCTTTTCCAATAAAAGGCCAGGAGCTTCAGAAAAGAAGGCCAGGCAGGTCACAATCCTTTCTTTACAGTGAACTGCAGACCCATTATATGATAAATTTGAAATCCTTGACATAGACCGCACCTTCTAAATGGAGTCAACTAACTGCCAACATTTTTTAGGATTAGTCCTTGAGTCAGCTAAGTGGGCCTTGTAATAGGATGATAAAGATTTCCTGATTAGGGTGACACAACAATTACGAAATTTTCGGAAAGCCTGCTAAGCCTCTAGGATGCCTAGTTTCTTGGCCTTCTGATAAAGTTTATCGCAGGCCTTTAACTGGAAAATAATAAGCAGGGTCACCCAAGAGACATGTCGAGATTTAACTCTTTTTTTCTAAGAGAGGAACATGGTAGTTTGAGAGTGAGCTAAATTGGTGAAAAAAAATATTTCCAGGCGGCATCACCAACATTTGTAAATAAAAATAAGTCCCCCAATTTATCTCAGGTAAGCTGGTATGAAAAGCATCCAGATTAAAGTGTTTAAAGCTACGAAATTTAATAGTAATGGGAATGCATTTGGAAGGAGAAAAATTAAATTAACAGTAAATGAGAGCGTGATCACTAAATAAGTGTCCCTGACAACCAGACGTGATGATTCGTAAACCAGAGGAAACAAAAATCAAATCTAAAAAGGTAAATACCATTCTGACAGAGTCGTAGTGCATTGGCTCAGTAATTAACTGATTTAAGCCTAAAGGGGCAATTTGAGATTTCAACCTAAGACCTCTACTGGAGGACCAGTCTGCATTGAAATCCCCCAGAAGAACAGAATGTGGGAAGTCCCCAAGGGAGATAATTAGAGATTGTAAATTTGAGAATCTAGTTACTTTCAGTTCGGAGGGGAGGCAGTAGTAGCTGCCAACTAACACCTCTTCCTGGAAGCTGTAAGGAAACAAATACAGTATTTACAGGCCACCCATAGTATCAGATCTAATAAGTGAACAAAGAATGGAAAAAGGAACAAAAAATGAAAATTATGTACCTACCGTAATTCTTGATCTTTCTGTGCATCTTCGCCATTCATCACATTTGGGTATGAAGCCAGAGGTCACGACCCCACGGGAGCACTTTTTTTTTTTGATGGGCGGAGTCGACGAACCAACAGCGCCGCCCTCGAGGCTGATACACTGCGTGGTGCTCGTGGGTTGGCCATTAGGTGTCATTTGACCCCGCCTCCCACCAGTTCTGAGTTGCCAAGAGTAAGAAAGGGTTGGAAGGGGAGACAAGGAAGTCCAAGGGACAGACAAAGAAAAAGATATATGAACTAAAAGGAGAAATAAATGATGGAGAGGACAGATAGGAGATTGAGAAAAACTAAGGGGATTGGGAAGGGGCCCCAATCTCTGGAATCAGAAAAGGAAAGGGAAGGAGGGAGGGAAACAAGAAGTGGGAGGGGAGATAACATACCCAGGACTCACTAATTATTCCCAAACTGAGGTTAAGAACTGCAGAGGAGTAGCCAGAAGGCTATTTTGCCAGAATTCAAGGCACAGAATTACTGGCAACTAACTCCAGTAGAGGCTATCATGGGACAGAAGTGGACAGGAATCCAGGGTTGTCCTCCCCCGAAACCAAATAACTGGAATAGGGGAGAAAACAAGTCTCCCTAATTAAAAAATGAGGGATGAGTCCCTAAGGACAAGAACGGAGGAAGAGAGAGAGAGAGAGACGGCAGCCACCAAATCCCACCCCAAAGGGATGGAGCCAAGGCATTGAGGAGTGAACCACCCTTTTCCTGGATCCCTCTCCCCCGCCACCAGAAGGTAATGGAAAATCCTCTGTGTGCCCAAGGTCACCCACTCCTGACCAGTGGAAAGGACGGGGGGAGAGGGCACACAGAGGGAGGGGGACCCAGAGACTGAGGCCCCAGTGGGATGGAGGGTGGGATTTGTGATGAATTGTGAAGATACACAGAAAGATCAAGAATTACAGTAGGTACCTAATTTTCATATCTTATCTGTGCCAATCTTCACCATTCATCACATTTGGGTGAGTACCAAGCCCCCGAAGGGGGCCCTAGACCCTAAAGGACTATGTCCCTTAGCTCCCAGTGGGGAAACACAGATAGAGAACCTTTACCGGCCTGACGAGACCCGAGACTTAGGGAGAGTGAGGCAGGGACCCCCCACCGGAGGGAGCAGGAAGTTGCCCCAACAGACGCTGCCTCACTCTATGGGAGAAAAGGTGGGTTCTCTGGTAAGCAGAGGAAATCACCCTATGCCAGGCCAAGGGTGACAACCAGGAAAGATGTAGCCATGCCATCTGCCTAGTGCAGATCGCTGTCCCTATGACCCTGAAGGCTACCTCGTTGGCATCATAAGATGCCCTCGCCTAGTGCCTTGCTAGCTCCAGGCCACGGCAGAGAGTGCAATGGCTTGTCTGGTTACTCCAAATCAGGCAAGGCGGCTAGGAGTTGACCTAGCCTGGACCACAAGAACCTATCATAGGAAGCACAGTGGGCCTGATGAGCAGAAATCGAAAGTAAACCATGCTGAGTAGAAGGTCCTCCTCCCCCAGAAGTCAAAATCCGTGGAATCTTGATCTGGGGGCCGGTCACGGTGGAGGGTGTGAAGCCCATCAGGAGTGTCCAGCTGCGTCACTCCTGACTGAGGATGAGGCATACGACCTGGAGACTCTGGGGGCACAATACCTCTGGCTCAGATCCCAAGGGCTGGGACTCTGGAAAAGGGTCTTTATCAGAGCCGCAATGATGCCTCCTGAAAAAAAGCAGGCCAGGTGGGCACCACAAGGGTGGCCGCACTGAAGTCGCCTAAGGTGGCACACGTCGAATGCTTCGGATTGTGGGGTGACATGCAGGTCTTCCATCATCCTCACGAGGAAATGCTGAAACTCAGCAAAGTATCATAGATACTCCGCAAAGACATAGACAGGGTGGAGGCTGTCCAGAGGAGGGCAACTAAAATGATGCAGGGTCTGCATCAGAAGACATATGAAGGAAGACTAAAGGAACTAAAGATGTATAGCCTCGAAGAAAGGAGGAAGAGGGGGGACATGATAGAAACTTTCAAATACATCAAGGGAATCAACAAAGTCCAAGAGGGTAGCATCTTTCAGAAAAGGATTGCAAAACAAGGGCACAATTTGAAGATAGAGGGGGACGGCTCAGAGCTAATGTGAGGAAGTATTTCTTCACAGAGAGGGTTGTGGATACATGGAACAGCCTTCCTGAGGAGGTCATAGAGTGAAACACAGTGTGGAATTCAAGAATGCATGGACAGACATAAGGCAATTCTAGTGGGGGTAGGAGGAAGTAGGCTGTTGGTTAACTAGGATCTGCAGCTTATCCATTAGGTAGGGAAATGGGCAGACTAGGTGGGCTAGCGGTCCTTATCTGCTGTCAGATTCTATATTTCAGCAAGACTCAGCAGTAGGGAAGATGTGACGGGAGGGCCCTTCCCCAGAAGAGGAGGATGAGGAAGCGGAAGACCTCGGAGATCCAGAGGTTGGCTGCTCAGGGGGAGGGTGGAACACCTGTTCGTCCATGGCCCTGACATAAGTAGGGAAGTGAGCAGCCGCACCCCTGAATTGTTACCAAGAGAGAGGTCCTGTAGGACCATGAATGTCTGGGAGAGCAGGAGATGGCGACAGAGGAATGGGGGCTAAGTCCACAACAGAAGGGACCGTCCTCTGTCCGGGAAAGAGAGTGCACCGGAAGCCTTAAGGGAAGAAGGAGCTCCGGAAAGCCCAACAGCTGACAGCTAATCAACCACACTGGAACTGCTTAGGCCATGCCCTGAAGAATCCCCACTATGAGGTGACCGGACCATAAAATCCAGAAGGACGCCCATTCCCTCCAAAGACCAGGGCCCTCTTGAGGAGACTGAGAAGGAAGGGCGGGGTTCATGCTGTGACTCCCACTCCCAAACCCGGGTGGGTCCCAGAAAGGGTCGCCCATCGAACCCCTGACCCTCAGAGTCCAAAGAGCCCTTCACCCGCAAACACCACCCTGGGCAGCTGACATCCCTGGTCAGTTCCCGAGGAGACCACCCAGGAGGTAGCACCTCCCGAAGGCGCCCAGTCGACCCTAAGTTGGGCGATCCAGGCACACCACGTGAGGGGTAATCCAACTGAGGGGCTGAAAACCTCCAAGGCTAGGCTGCAGGGCAATAGTGGCCTGACCACCGCCTGCTGGTCAGCACCCCTGACCCCAGACTGGGGCTACCGCCCGCCCTCAGAGGGAGGCTGGCTCTGGTCAGCCAAAGTAACCACCAGGGTGTCCACATGGGCTGCCAACTCCAAAGAGTCAGACATCTGGTCCAAACCAGACTCGGAGTCTACTTCTGAAGAGGTAGAGACCGAAGTCTAGTGCCAGACCGTATGCGGACGCCCACTCCTGTCTGGACCGACAGAAGTGCCAGTCCAGGAGTCCACACCAGAGCTGGCACCGAACTCCCCCATGACACCACGAACAGCGCCCGAGGAAGAGACGGCGCCGAGAGTGGCAGCAGAACCAGAGTAGATGTCTGCCACAGCGCCGTCCCCACCCCCATGGTGCCATGAACAGCACCAGAGTCAGGGATGGTGCCAAAAGCGACACAGACAGCTCCCTCGGCACCACGACAGTGACACCTCCCACAGCGCTGTGTTCTCACTCGGCGCCGCAAGCGGTGCCAGAGCTAGACACGGCACCGTCCCCAGCCTCAGTGGCATTCTGAGAGATGGTCAAAGACGGCACCGTAGAACTTCTCACGGCATCGACAGCAGAGATGGCGCCGAGCGGCAGACCGGCACTGAGACCCAAAATGGCACCGACGGACAGCGTCGAGAACAGTGCTGACCCAGGCTTTCCAGCCCGAGGAAATGACACCGGGGAGCTCGCCATTGGGTGATTGCCGGAGCGGTGCCTCACCGGCCTGCTCCCAGGGAAACGGACTGGGTCTCCTGCACCATGGAAGGGGCTTGCCATGGCGAAGGCTACAAGAAATAGAAGCCCTCCTCCGCGGTCTGTACAGAACTGGGAGGGGACCCGAGGAAAGGCTGAGAGACCACGGTTTGGCCTGACGAATGCACACCCGTCCCCCGAAAGTTGGCGGAGCTCATCCAACTTTCCATGTGCGCCATTTCAGGACATGATGATCCACAGAGAAACAGGTGTCACATGAATCCATGTCATGAAGCAGGCCAAGGCACATAAGGCAATGATCATGCTGGTTGGTAATGGAGTACTTGCGGCCGCACGGGCACTGACACACAGGAGGCCGCCCTGCTTTTAGCAACTTTTTGCCTTCTGACCTAGACATGATCAACAGAAAACAAATGCAAAAAACAGACTCGACATTGCTGAAAATAATAAAGGAACAGTCTTACCAAACAGCGGCATCGAGTAGTGGCAAAATGGAACCGCAAGGTAGAACTCGGCTTCAACAGGACACGAAGACTAGGCCCGATGTAGTTGCTTGGAGCTCCTCATGAGATGCAACCTCTACGGTGGGAGATGAAGAACTGGCGGGAGGGCGGGGTCGACAACACCTAACGGCCAACCCACGAGCACCATGCAGTGCGTCGGCCTCGTGGGCGCCGCTGTTGTTGCATCGACTCCGCCCATCCAAAAAAAAAAAAAAGAGCTCCCGCAGGTTCGTGACCTCTGGCCACATACCCAAATGTGATGAATGGTGAAGACTGACACAGATAAGATTAGCAGAACCCCCGCCATGTCTATTTCTATCCAACCTGAACACTGTGTAGTCTGGGAGACTGATTTCGGAGTCAGGAATAGAAGAATCCAGCCATACCTCCATGGCAGCAAAAACAGATGGGTGGATGGAAATGGACCAGCTTATCAGCAGATCTCTTTTGGGAGCAGGTTTTGAACATTAGACTAGAAAACATTTACTGACATACTAAAAGCCAGCAGTATAGGCCTAATGGTCTATCATGTCTGCTCAGTAGCCAGCCACCTAATGGGTGCTCACTTTCCCGCCCCAGTCCCAGCGAGGCTCTTTGGCTTCAGTTTCCCTTGTACCTGTCCCACCCTTCTTGAAACCCATCACTGTGCCCTCCTCCACCAGACTCCCAGGCAGCACATTCCATGGCTCCACCACCCTCTCAGGATTCATAGGATTTTATACTGAGCGAATGGACTTGCATCCTAAATGCTCACCAACTATTTCTCTAGACTCTGATTTTTTTGGTGTATGCATCTCAGTTGTTTTTGGAAGCTGTGGTTGATGGACTAGCCACAACCTCCAGTGGTAACCTGTTCCATTCATGTACTACCCTTGTTAAACCACGATGTACTCCATACCTTTTTCCTGTGTGGTACTGTTAGCTGTAGTGGGTGGGACCTAGTATTATAAGTATTTGTATTGCTTTCTAGTACAGTGATATCCCAAAGATCATTGTTATTCCATGCTCTGTGTACCAGGCACATGTCACCCCTTTTCTCCTTACCTCCAAGGAGTACATGTTCAATTCAGACAAACGGGCCTCATAGTTTTTACCAGACATATCATGTATTGCCCTGGTTGCTCTCTTTTGTACTTCCTCTAACAGGTTAATATCTTGTTTTTTGTATGGTGCCCATACCTGGACACCATATTCCATAATTGGTCTAACCAGGGATGTGTATAATGGTGTCATGACATCCCTACTTCTTGACGTGTGTCTTAGTATACAATTTAGAATACTATTTCCCCTCTGTGCTATCTTTTGACAGTGGGGTGTAAAGGACATGTCCCTGGACACTATAATAGCTACGTCCCTTTCCTGATCTATTGTTTTTAGGATAGTGTTACCTAGTTTGTAAGATTTTCTGTTTTTTTTTTTCCCTAAATGCATAAAGTGAAGTAATGTCTCCTACATTCCCCCCTGTAATTTCCCCCCTCCAACTTCCACTTGTGCCCCCTGGTTATTCCCCCCTTCTTTAGCCTGAACATCTCCTTGACGCCACCTCTGTTTATTCATTTTACATATCTGAAGACCCTTATGTCCCCAGTCTCTCCTCTCCTCCACTGTGTACAGCCTGAGCTCTTCCAGTTTCTCCTCATAGGGCCTCCCCCATGCCCTGAATCATCCTGATCACCCTCCTCTGGACCCTCTCCAGTAGTGCTATGTCCTTATTAAGGTGAGGTCTCCAGAACTGCACACAGTACTCAAGATGCAGCCTGACCGAGGCAGTATACAGAGGGAGGATCACCTCCCTCCTCCTGGACGTAATCCCCCTGGCTATGCAGCCCAGTACCCTGTTTGAGTTTGCTGCGGTTCTTCTGTAGTTTTCCGTGTTATTCATTTTGACGTCTACCACCACCCTTAGGTCCCTCTCGCCTGATGTGGCTTGCAGTGTGATCCCTCCTAGGGTGTATACATGGCCCGGGTTTCTGACCCCCAGATGCAGCACCTTACATTTCCTTGCATTAAACTTCAATCACCACCTCCTTGACCACCCTCCAGGGTATCCAGGTCCCCTGGGCTGTCTCTCTCACTTTATCCCTGTCCGCCAGTGCTCCCAGTTTTGAGTCATCCGCAAAGAGACCCATTCTACTCCTAACCCCCCTCCCCATATCCGAGACATAGGCATTGAACAGGAGTGGCCCCAATACCGAACCTTGGGGACCCCACTGATGACCTTCTAGGGGAGGAAACTATCCCATCAACCACTACCCTCTGTATTTGCCCCATAAGCCAATTTTCTACCCAACTGAGCAACTGCCCTCCCACTCCTATCCCCCCCCAGCTTTGTTAGCAGACCATTGTGGGGTACCCAATCAAACGCTTTACTGAAATCCAGGTATAGGACGTCCACCGGCCTATATCAGTCCAGTGCCCTTGTCACCCAGTCATAAAACTCCACGAGGTTAGTCTGACATGATCTCCCCGGGACGAAACCGTACTGTTTGTCATCCTGGTGCCCCAACCTTTCCAGCTGCCCCCCAAGCCTCTCCTTGATAATGCTCTCCATTACTTTGCCTACCACAGACGTTAGGCTGACAGGCCTATAATTCCCCATCTCCTCTCTAGATCCCCCTTTGTGGATAGGCACCACATGAGCCACCCGCCAGTCTTGAGTTACCCATCCTGTCTGCAGAGAGGTGTTAAAGAGTGCAGCCAGTGGAGCTGCCAGTTCCTTCATAACCCTTGGATGTAGCCCATCTGGCCCCGGGGCCTTATCAGTTTTTAGCATCTGAAATGCCTCCCTCACCCTAGCCACTGTGATTTCTCCTCCCAGCCCACCCCTCATTCAACCACTCATCCCTTCTAGATTTGGCCCAGCCTGTACCCTAGCCTCTTTCAGTCCTCCAGACTTCATTTGACCTCTCGATTTTGTTGGCTCCCTTCCTTCCCATTGGGCTGTAGGATCCCTGCTCCTCTGTAAATATCGAGGCAAAATACTCATTTAGCACCTCTGCCTGTTCCTCTGCCTCCGAGCCCATCCTCCCCAGTCCTAATCCTGCTGATCTGTGCCCTTGCTTTTCTCTTCTCCCTATGTATCTATAGAACCCTCCCCCCAAGATATCCCTAGCCAGGTTTTGCTCCATCCTCACCTTGGCTTCCCTCACCACTTTGTGACCCTTCTGGCCATCAGCTCGTACTCACCCCTCTCCCTATCCCCCTAGAGCACTTAAAGCGCGAGGCAGCCTTTCATTCCTCACCACCTCCTGCACCTCCCTGGTCCACCAACACGGCTTACTGGCTCTACCATGCTTATGCTTACTTACTGACAGGACCTAGTAGGCTCCTGCACCCCCTTCTTAATGGTCTCCCACAAGCTTCCAGCATCCATGTCTGACCTAATCTTGTCCAAGCTCCCCCACAGAATCCTACCCATACCCACGAAGTCCGCTCCCCTGAAATGTACCACTACTGTATTAGTGCGGTTATCCTCCTCCCCCCCCCCCAGATACAGCAGAAACCAGACCATGGCGTGGTCGCCACCTGCCAGCGGGCTGCACACCTCCAGGCCCCTTATTTGGTCACTGTCTGCTAGGGCAACATCCAATATCTGCCCCTCCCTAGTAGGTTCACCCACCTGTTGAACCAGGAAGGCATCCTGGAAGACATTTATCAGTCTCTGTTCCTGGTCACAGAGGGTGTCATAGTATCCCAATCTGCTCCCACATATTAAGGTCACCCATGACCACCACTGCACTTTCCAAGGTCACAGTGACCCTTGATGTTCTCAACTAGTTTGTCCTCCAGGGCCTCCTCCATTGCGGGGCTCTGTACACCACCTTATTTTCAATCTTTTACCTCCCTTCATTTGCAGGGTTACCCAAATCGCCTCCACACCCCTACAGCCTCCTCCACTCCACTCAACCACTATGTCATTTCTGACCATCAGCACTACACCCCCTTCCCACTCCTCTATCTTTCCTGAATATTTTGTAGCCTCCAAGTTTAGGTCCCAATCATTTTTCTGGTGGCTCATGTCTCAGCAATTGCTGCCACATCCGCTGCTCCCTCAACCAGCATAGCCTGGAGCATGGGCATTTTGTTGCCCATACTCCTGGCATTGATCAGGACCGTCCTCCACCCCAACCCCTCTCCAGTTCTCTCAACCCTGCACAGTCCCATGTCACCCTTTCCTGCACAGTTCTCCATGGATTTGCAAAGCAGTCCTCCATCCTTGTTTCATGCCCTAGCCTAGACCCTCGAGCAGCCCAACTGGAGCTGTCCGTTTACTTAACCCTCCCCCCTTTACAAGTTTAAACCCCACCTCTCGCCTATGAATTCAGCAAGTTTTAGTTTCAAAATCTCCCTCCCCTCCAGGTTGAGATGTATCCTATCCCTGGCATACAGCTCCTTATCCTCCCATGTGTCCTCCCAGTCCCCCACCAGTCCCTGAGCCACTGGTTCACCCCTCTAAGTTTTTGCTTGTTCTCCCCAGATGCCCAAGGTGCTGGCAGAATCTCAGAGAAGAGTGAGCTTCCTATGGAGTCTCAAACCCTGGCTAGTTCCCGGAATCTTGCCTGAATTTCTAGTTCACTGTTCCCCTCCAAGTCATTTGTTCCTAGATGTACTAGAAAGTCTGGGGATCCCCCGCATTCCAATGTTATCAAGTATAGCTGGAATTTGGCCTTGTGTACGGATAGGGCTGGGATACATTTAGCCTTGACTGGGCTGCTTTTTCCTCCCCGCCCCTCCCACTGGATATTTAGGCCAGGATATTCAAAGGAGATGCTCCTGCGCTGCACTGGCACATCTCTGAAAATGCACCCCTGGGCTATATTCAAAAGAGGATGATGTGTCATGCAACCGCCGCGCCGCTGTGCAAAGATAATGTATGCAGCGCATCTGGAAAGGGCATTCCTTGATATGCAGCACATCTCCATATTCAGCTGAGATGTGTGGGACAAATGCCCGCACATCTGGAGATATGCTCAAGAAGACAGGCATGGAAAAACCATGCCTAAGTGGTAGCCATCCACAGGCAGGCCACTGTATTGCACAGTGCAACACAGCAGCCCAGCCCCTGGATGACTATCCCCCAACCCTGATCGTGAGGGAGATCGTTAAATGCCCATATCCCTTGTAGTTTAGTGGCCCCCCTTCCAGAACCCTGTCCATACAATACTAGACTACCAGGGAGTTGTGATAGACAACAATACTATGGACGGGCTTCGCAAGGGAGGGGGGCCACTAGACTACCAGGGATAAAAAATATTATTTCCACTATCGGGTATCGGGGAAGGAGGATACCACTAAACTACCAGAGATAGGAAGGAAATAATTATTTCATTTGGTAATTGGGGTATGGGGAAGGTCCACTAGACTACCAGGGACTATGGCCAGACATCTTACTTTCAGGGTGCCCTCATGATCCAGCCAGAAGCATCCCTGCACAGGACATGCAAATGGGGCCATAATGACATGCAATGGCCCCAGTTGCACCTTGCATGGTCTGAATATCTGGAATTTGTTCTTGGCACATCCGCAAGGTGTTACCATCTCATTCCAGGTATTCGATTCGGCAAGGATGCTCGTGCACAGTCGGTGGCCCCATTTGCGCCCACACATATTCTTGTTATATTCAGATGAGATGCGCTTATTGTGTATCTCATCTGAATATATCACTTTTGTGCTCCGCACATCTCAGTTGCGAGGAGCAGTTTGAAAATCCTGGCCTTAAATTATAGTGAGATGGGCCTGGATTAATTTTAGCATCTCCTGCGATTAGAAGTAAAATAGCAACAATGCAAAAATAAAACCACAGACGTGGATGTTTAGAATATCTTTTAGAGGAACAAAACCTTCTTGGATCAGAAAAGATAAATATTTAAAAAATACAATGTTATACCTTTCAGAATGGAATGATTTAAAAAAAATCACCATGGGAACAGCTGACCAGGGTGGGGGAAAAGTAAAAATATTCTAAGACACTTTAGACAAAGGTTGATTGGTATGGGAAAGGGAGGCAGGACTATGACGAGAGAAAATAATGCAGTAACAAAACCATATTTGCAGTGTGGAAAAAAACATGTCATTTTGTAAAACTAAAGATATTATTAAAAAAAATATGTGCACAATACTACTAAAGTACTTGAAGGAATAAAGGATCAAACTCCTTATTCTCACCCTAGAAGGAGAGTTACAGTATATGAACTGGTGACCCAAGCTGCCACCATATGGAGAGCCAAATTCAAAATATTGTTAATAATGTAATGCTTGGTAAGTTAATAAATAAAAAAGTTTGACTCCTTGTCTCTCATGTAAGGAAAACCCTACATGTAAAGAGCTGGTAACGCACAAGCTGCCACCAAGTGGGAAGCCAGAATCTAAATACTTATGAAAATGAAAGTATTTGAAAATTCACTTGGCTCTCATCCAAGGGAAGATTAAAATCTTATTAAAAATTAAATGGAGTAAACCAGGTCAACAGCCTCCTTGGCTCTCTCCCAAGAGGTAAACTGAAACTAGCTCACCCACAATGAAGAGTACTGCCTCTAGGGAGGGCTGGAGTTTTAAAATAAAGCAAATGCAAAACCGATAACAGTACTAAAACGGAATCATGTTATGGTAAAACAAATGTAAATTAAGGAAAAGTACTACATATACTCAGCACATTTAAGACACTGAAGGCAATCCTGAAATATCAAACTAATGTCTACTTAAATATAAGCTGGCGTATAAAAGTTCTGGAGACATAAGTAAACAAATAATATAAAACTAAGCTAAACGAAAATCTATCAAACAAAATAATATAAATACTAAACAATAGATAGGCTAAAGGAACTACTCCTACATGAATAAAAAGATTTTATGACGGTGCCAAATGAATAAGAATCAAACCAAAATCAAACAATGTTAAACCTAAAAGACTCAGATGAAAGCTGTCAGGTAGCCATGAACAGGGTAAACGAACTTGTAAAACAGTCAAAATTTTCCCGAGTGGTGCTGGCTTTTGATGTATACAGCCCCGCCCCCTCGGTGATGAGCTCCCAGTTGCTGGTTCCCCCGAGCCCCTACACACCAAGGCACAGAGAAATATGGATTTGCAGCAAAAAACAACAACAGCACAGATGTCCAAAAACAGCTGAAAGGTCCATGGCAGCAGCAGGTAAACAGGACCACTTGCTTAAATCAGTTGAGGAAGGTTTGTAGCAGCAGGAGGCGAATGGAGCAAAAACAGCAGCTGAAAGGTCTGTAGGCAACTAAGTAAATGGGACCACTCTGCTAGTTCAGCATGTCGCACTGTATGCTGCTTTCCACACTGATGTTCGGCTCACTTACGAGTGGTGCAGGCTTTGATGTATACAGCAGCCCCGCCCTCAGTGATGCGCCCACTTGTCGGCTCCTCCCAAGCCCCCACACACACCGAGGTAACCAAGGAATGTGGATTTGCAGCAAGAAAAACAACAGCACAGATGTCCAAAAAGAGTGGAAAGGTCCGTGGTAGCAGCAGTAGCAGGTAAACAGGACCACTTGCTTAAATCAGTTAAGGACGGTCTGTAGCAGCAGGAGGTGAATGGAGCAGAAAATAGCAGCTGAATGGTCCGTAGGCAGCTAAGTAAATGGGACCGCTCTGCTAGTTCAGCCTGTAGCACTGTATGTCCACACTGATGTTCAGCTCACCTGTGAGCTGTGTGGGCTTTTGATGTATACAGCCTTGCCCCCTCGGTGACAAGCTCCCAGTTGCCAGCTCCCCCCTGAGCCCACACGCACACACTGAGGCAACTGGGGAATGTGGATCTGCAGCAAGAAAAACAACAGCACAGATGTCCTAAAACAGCTGGAAGGTCCAGGGCAGCAGCAGCAGCAGGTAAACAGGACGACTTGCTTAAATCAGTTGAGGAAGGTTTGTAGCAGCAGGAGGTGAATGGAGCAGAAAACAGCAGCTGAAAGGTCTGTAGGCAGCTGTAAGTAAATGGGACCACTCTGCTAGTGCAGCCTGTAGCACTGTATGCTGCTTTCCACGATGATGTGTGATATATATATATATATATATATATACACACACACACTAAGGGGAAGACTGCTGAGAGACGCCTTTTATGGGAGGTCCCTGCAGTACGGAAAACTGCAGGGACAAAACAAGCAAAGTCCCTTAAAACCCACTACACTATGGAAAAGAACTAACTAAAATACCACTCGCTACACTAAAGAAAATCCTTACAATACGGAAAAACACTAACACATATACTGTACCATTACACTATGGAAAATCCCTATACCATGGAAAAACATTGGACACAGCAGTATCCAACATAATGCATTAAAATACAAGATGGCAAAGTCTAGTATACATATGTCCTTTGATTTTGCACTTACTATAAATGTAAACAGTGGCTGCACTATTTTATTTATCATCCTCTGTTCCCCTCCCCAGGTTGCAACTGGAAACGAGCCTCGGCTCAGTGTGCCTTTCCAGGTCACCAATTTTCAAATAAAGAAATAAATAAAAGCTCATGAATAAATACCATCTCAGGGTTGAACAAACTCATAAAGGTTACTCCCCCTTCAGCCTCGATCGATCCTTCAATGTATGTTGTATACCACACTTTACCATCATTTATTCTCTCTCTCTATAAATATCTGTATATAATATATATATAGATATACAGAACACCATACATGATAAATTTTCCCTGATAAATTTATCACACTATCTAATCTCCAGATAAACAGTTATCTAGAGGTTAGATATGTCACAATCACATTCCTTGATCTTTGCACAAAACAAAAACAAAGAGCAGCTATCACAATGCTGATGAGATCATAATAGGCTTATGCAGCACTGAAGCCAGCAGTTCACATCAGAGAAAAATCTTCACATAAAAAGGTGATTTAAAAAGTTGTAACTGTTAAACTGATGTATAAATTGAATACACAATGGCCTGACTCAAACTACATAATTTATCTCCACTTGTGAGGGGACAAGACTTTGATAAATCATTTGTGGCTTTCCCACTCATGAGTTATGGTTTTGCTCTTTACACATGGAGATAAATTACATATTTTGAGTAAAACTAATCAGTACACCTGCCTGCAAACTACGCTGGAAGCAACATACCCTGGCCATGACAGGGAAACAAAGCTCCTCCCTCCTACTCAGTCTGACTGTTGGGAGTTATATACCCTGGCCATGACGAGGAAACAAACCTTCTCCCTCCTACACACTTTGAAGTGACTGACAACTGAACTTATAACTAAATTAATAAAATGCACAAAAGGTTTTGTTTCTCGTTTAAACACATTCTCATCAGGGACTACTTTAGGTCCTAACTATTAAAAAGAAAAGCTCTTTATTTTCAATCATGAAAACGTATTCTGCCCAGTTTTTCAACATAACATTTTTCTCAGGTTATATTGTAAGTGCGTTATGACATTTTATGGATGTAAGATTATGGGGCATAACTGCATTTTGTACTAGTGTGTTTAAGGCACTCAGCACTAGCACCTTGTGCCTAACAACACACCCAAGCTCTGCAATGATTCCCCCATAATCACACACCCTGGCGTGTCTTAGTGCTTGCATATACTGTATACACAGCAGCTGAAGATTTTCTTTTTAACAAGACAGATAGATAATTTTATTTATAAAGCACCCACTTCCATAGACTCCGGGTGCTGCACAAACAATTCAATAACAAAATATATAAAGGCAGCAACTTAAACACAAACTAAAATTCTATCCATCCCAATAAAACCAATCAGGCATTAAAAGCCTACAGGAACTACTGCTGCTACTGCTGCTGTGCTTTAGGACTGAAATCTCACTAATGAGACAGATGTGACTTTCTCACTCACAAAGAAAAAAGAAATTAAAACTCCATCCCTCCCATCTCAAGTAGTCCCGATAGTCAACAAACCTTTGCAGTGAAGCTCTGTGCAAAATAAATTTGAAAGTCGTCCGTGTTGTGCAGAACAAACAGGAAACAGCAGCGCTCGTCATATTTTGAAACACTGCAAACAACAAAAGGAAACAGTGCTGTGACTAAAGAGAAGGACTGTAATGGCAGAACGTGCTGTTAGTTTAAAACAATAGGGAGGGAGAGTGCATCCAGAAAGAGAACCTGCACAGCTCCAATGAATGGCTCTTAAAGCAGCAGTGTTTGCTAGTTCACAATAATATTCCATCAAATACTTTTTGAACATTATTTCTGGCAAAAAAACATTAATATGCCTATATTATTTCCATTTTATTACATTTTTAAACTGCGATATGTGGCACTATTGCCAAGACCACCTTGAGAAAAAAAAAAGAAACATCCTAGTGTGGTACAGTACTATTTACCATCAGGAATATGCGCTAACACTATTCAGTGCATCTAGTATGTAGAAATAAAAGGTAACCTCAGCAGAATAGGTTTCTATATACTGGTCCTTTTTATTGACTTGGGTCATTAATTGCAAAACTAGTAATAAAATGTCTGTGCTTTAGACTGATATCAATGTTTTTATGCCAACATTTATTTTCCATAATGGCTACCGAGCTCCAAAGTTCATGAGCGGATGGAACAAAGATGGCTGCCATGTGTACTTCCCTTGTACAGCCTGTACCAAGATGGCCACCACCTAGATCAGTACAGATTGGCCTCCCAGGATGGTGTCTATTGTGCATGATGGGATGACCATGCAGGAACCACCTTCATGTGTGGACCTTGGGGTTCTCCTCCTTAAGACACAAAAACTACACTCCCTCAACCCAAAAACTCCAGATGCCACCCTTGTTGCCATACGGGGTGGGTAGAAATTTGGCCCTGCAAGGGATCGACAGGAGAATGTGGGCTACAGCAGCCCTACGTGGCACAGCAGCCTGAAATTATTCTGTTGCAAACTGAGTCCCTGCAAGATGCAGCAAACTGCTGAAAGGTCCTTCACCGCTGCTGTTGCTTGAATAATGTAGTCTGGAGCAGCACCAGAAGAGATGCAGAAAAACTGAGGAGAAATCCCTTGCTCAGAAGTAAAGTTTCCCTGCAGAACAGGGATCTGTCTACCAGCTGGGACAGGATGAAAAATTGTGCAGGCAGTATAACCTAATAATAAGCTGTGAATGGAACTAACTATATCCAGCAGACATAGGTTTGATTCCCTCAAACTCCACTTACATACTGTGTGAACCTCAGCAAGTCACTTAACCACCCCAGTGCTCCCAGGTCACCCCTGTAAATGGGCCTTGGGCCCAATGGGACTTATCCAGTTACTAGAGAATTTCAAAAACAACAAAAAGACTGAGGGAGTATGGGAAGAGACATGTCATAAGACTTCTTAAATGTTTCATCGTGTCCCAACTGGCAGGGAAGAGCAGTCCATACTATCTGACTGCTTATCAGAGACAATATATTGGGGCGCACCTGTCAGTGCAGTGGTAGCATTGCAGCTCATGACTCCAGTGACCCGGGTTCAGTAATGAGCCTGGGTCTTTTGGAGATGACAAGTGGGAGAAGCACAAATGAGTTTCCTGGAGAACGCTCTCCTCCTCCTCTGGGGAGGGAGGGTAATTGCCACAGCTGTAGTGCTGCCACCTAGGGCCACTGGCTGGAGGTCTCATACAGCACGCCATCATGTGCGTGCACACTTAGGCTCCCCAGCACGCTGAGGGGGAGAAACTAGGAAAATGGAGACCCAACATCCAAGTTGACAGAACCCAATGGTACAGTAGATTTGGGCCCTTCTGTCTGTCGGAGCTGTCCCTGACGAAACCCAGGAGAATTCTGGGGTACATCCCCCTACCCCTGACCCTGCCGAGAGAGTATCACCGTGGCTCCATGGAGGCAGCAGCAACCGGCGTGAGGCAAGACGTGTAGCCAGCCTGCCACGGACTCCACAAGACAGCAGGAGCCAGGTATATCTCTAAGGGATACAAAAACAGAATGATGATGATGAACTGAAGAATGCCAGAAATATATTACTGCTGAACTATATAATACCATTTTTTGCTGATTAACAAATACTGCTGCTTTAAATGCTCGCTCAGTTCATGGTCCTCGTACCCTAAGAATCTGTGTGAAACCACTCCTACAACTCTAAGAGTCGTTCAGTAGCCATATTAACAAACAACAGAGCAAACGCGATGTAGACGATTTTCTTAAAAAAAAAAAACTAACAAAAGAATTGGTAAATATAGGTTACTACTTACAACCATAGTTCTAGGAGTAGTATACAGTTCACATCCACACTTTGGCAGTTCCACTGAACAGTCGGATTCATGGGATATCTTCAACTATATGCTCTTCCCACCACCCAGGCAATATATCCTCCAGCTCTGCAGATTTTGCACACCAGAAGCAGGGATCTGGGTGCCACATTGCCAGGGGAGGCAGGGTGGGTTGTGTGGATGTGAAATGTATGCCACTCCTAGAACTACACTCACATATTTCTAAGGGTGTGGATACAGTTTACTATCCACACTTTGGCACACTAGCTGCAGTTTTCCAGGAGCAGGGGCAAGGCACCCCTATCTGGCAAACGAGAATGGAGAACCAAGGCCTCAGAAGTAGCATCCTGATGTGACAGGATATCAGTGCTGTTATGGGAGATGAGGTGTGTGCTTTATGCCAGATGGCAGCCCTACAAATCTCTTGTATGGGGATGTCTCTGGAAGCAGCTGTAAGCAGTATGTCTGGTGGAATGAGCCCTAATCCCTTTGGTAGGCTCCCTACCAGCAACCTATAGCAGGGGTCGATGCAGGATGTTATCCACCTGCCAATCGTCTGCTTTGTTGCTGGTATGCAAGGCGTGGCTTCCGTGTATGCTACCAATAGCTGGAGAGCCTCACCCTGATCTCCAGCTGTGCTTCCTTATAAGTGAGGCGCCTGCAGGTCCAGAATATGGATCCTGCAGTTGGCCTCCAAGATGGGTTGTTAAAGTATACCTGAAGGTTAATGTCCTGGTTGAGATGAGCCTCCGATACAATCTTCAGGACGAACTTCAGGTGGGGCGAAGGATGACCTTGTGGAAGATCAGAAAAGGAGACTACACGAGAATGCCTGGTGCTCACTAATCCTGGCTGACCAAGAAGGCTGTCTTCCATGACAGGTGTGACATCTCACACCTGGGCATTTGCTCAAATGGCTTGCACATGAGCATAGCCAGTATCAGCAATAGGTCCCAAGTCATGGTGGTTCATGCACCAGAGGGGACAGGTGATCAAAGCTTTTAAAAAAGCACCTCATCACCTTCTCCTGAGCTACCGCTGACTTTTCAGCCCATGCCTGCTAAGCAGAGATGGCTGCCAGGTGCACCTTAAGGGTTATCGCTCGCGGGCTCAACTAAGAAAGGACCGAGGTACTCCAGGATGCTCACCGTGGGGCAGGCAAGGGGATCAAGCTCTTTCACCTGGCATCAGAACAAGAATCTCTTCCATTTAAATGCAAAGGATTTGCGGTTGACTCCTTTTGGGTGGCCTCCACAAAGTGGAGCACATCTTCTGAGAGACCAAAGGCATGGAACTCAAGCCACTCAGGAACCAGATCAAGAGGTGCAGGAATTGAATGTCCAGGTGCAGGACACTCCCCTGTTGTATGGTCAGCAGGACCAAGTGAAGAGGCAACTGCCACAGAGGCCTGCTGCTGGGTTGAGGAGACCCAGTTACGAGAACTGTCTAGGACACTCTGGAGCTATCAGGATCATCCACACCTTGTCCTGTCAGGCCTTGACCACCACCACCTTGTGGATCAAGGGAAAAGGAGAGAAGGCATACATGAGGCCTGGGTGCAGGGCCTTGGGAAAGCATCCCCAACAGTGTCCTGGACTTGGGTGCTGGTACGAAATAGCCTCAACTTACTTTTTTTTTTTTTAATTTCTTTTTTATTGAGAGACGTACATTAAGTACAAGATGACACTGAATAACTACAAAAGCTTCAGAATTGTATAGGACACTAGGTGAGTAAAAGAGTTACAGGTAGCATCCTTAATTATTAACATCAATCTTTTTCCTTAAAAAATAGTTAAATACAATTGTTCCTGTCGCCTGTTTCCATTGTGTTATTATAGTCCATTCACGGAAGGTCGATGGGTGGCAACACAGTTACTTAGAGTAGGTTAGATGTCTCCAAACTTCATTATTATAATGAGGATCAAAGATCAAGATTTTAGGTTTTATAGTTCTTTATATCCCCTCCCACTGATGATATTTTATTAAATGTGGAAATGTAAGTCATTTTACGGAATAAATTCCGGGTTGGCCATAACCATATATTGAATCCAGAGTTGCCATCTCTGCCTGAAGGTTGTTTGTTTATTATGTATGGCCGCTGTTAATGCTTCCATTTTATAAATCTCTTGAACTATCTGGTGCCATTCTGACACCATTGGCGTGTTAGGTGTTAACCATTTACGCGTTATTGCTTTTATTTGCTGCCAATAGATATAGGGGCAATAGGGTGCAGTGCCATGGGGGGGGGAATGTTCTGGGAAAATGGGAAGAAGGACCATTTGAGCAGTCAGTTCAACTGGTTCACCCAGACAATCACCTAGCTCCTCCTGTAAGGTAATCCAGAAGGACATTAATCTAGGACAGCATACAATATGTCCCAGGTCAGCTAGGTTACAGGTACATGCTCTCCAGCAATGTCCATATGAGGCCAGTAGGTATTTGGTGAGAGCTGCGGGGAGCAGAAGAATCTACAGCAGTACTTCAAGCAAATTCCCCACATATGAGAAGAGGTTATTTTATGGCTTTTAAGGAGGTGTCATTCCATAAAGAGAGGGATATCAATGTTCAGATCTTTATTCCAGCTTTCCAGAATTGATTATGAAGAATCACTCAGTGATTGTCTTAAAATTTTGTACAGCTGGCCTATCCAGTGACTCCAAGGATGATCCTGAAATGTGTCTGTTAGAAAGAGCCAGAGCAGGGGGTAGGTTGTGATGTGGACAGCCAGTTCTGAGTGCTGTATAATTTTTTTTATATATAAAATGTATTACTGACGGTCTCTGCTGAAAAATCTGGTGCTCTTAGAATGACCTCACTCATCCCATCCCCCGGTTTCAGCTGAAAGATGCAAGCCATGAGAAATGCTGAAAACAGCATGTGAGATCACACACACAGTTTTAGATACTAGGTGTTACATGGAAGGCCTTAATCAAGGGTCTCGTGTTTGTCTGAGTTAATTACAGCCATAGTTGCTAAATCTTATCCATTTTATGACGTTGGAGGAAACCCCAGGTTATTACATAGAAGTCCGAAAAGCATAAAGATGCTTTCATGTCCTGGAAGGAGGAAGCTTATTATGAGATCAACGAAGTGTCATTTGAAGGACATGAATTATGCTGAAGTTGCAGAATGTAATACTTTGAAAAGACATCCTGTTTTTGTATAAGATATATATTTTTTATATATAATCTGACAGAGGAGGAGCTAGATGACCTCACACAAAAGGGGTTGGCAAATACAGTTTGCTTAAGAATTATTCTGTTTTCCTTCAGACACATTTTTATCTAGACTCTGACCAAGAAACATTGGTGAGCACTGTAAACAAGTATTTAGAAAGAGAGTCAAATCTAAGTACTGTAAGTAGGAATTTGCACTGCTTAAACCTTGTTCTTCTAAAAGATTTGTATGTCTTGTGATATAAGAGTTCTGTATTTTGTGTTTCACATACTTTTATCTATTTTTAGTAAAACTCTTTTTAGAGCACACTTGGTCTGTCTTTGACTTCTTTTTATTTGTAAGAAAAGTATCTAATCTAGGTAGCGTGAACTTAAACTGGGCGTGGAAACGTTAAGCAGTTTGAACCCTACTTGCCACCCTAACCCTGACGCAACTCATACAGGAGCCTACCCGACGGTCGGCAAATGGAGCCTCCAGCTCCCTACTGGACTGGATCCTGTCCAATCGCCCTGAGAGGATCTCCTCAGCAGGGACCCTATCCGACTCCATCTCGGATCACTCCCCGGTCTTCTGCGTATGGAAAATCCCCTTCCCAAAGATTCCTCACAAAATCATCCACATCAGTAACTTCTCCAGGCTCAGTCCAGATGCATTTGTGGAGGAACTAAGGCTCACTGACTGGTCAGGGGTGTATAGTGCCTCTGATCCCTCTACAGCCATAACCCTGTTTCTTAATTGCTTCGGGGCACTGCAAGACAGGCATATCCCTACTATCAGACGGAGGGTCAGGGGGTCAACCACAAAATGCCTGCACGGAGTCTCCTTGCCCTTATGCGGGTGAGGGACAAGTGCTGGGCCCACTTCAAATGCTCCCTTGATCAGACCCTGCTACAACAATATAGAAAACTCAGAAATGAGTGTAAAAAAGCCATCAGGATAGCAAAAAGCGATTTCTGTATGTCTGCCCTTCTCAGCTCTGCTAATGACCCTACAAGGTTCTGGAGAAATATAAAAACTCTGGTCAGTGGTTACTCTAACTCTGGTGTTACCGACATGATTATTGGAGGAGCTTCCTGCAACAACCCGCACACGATTGCAAATGCTCTCAACTCCCACTTCACTTACCTATCTGCTGTCTCCCCACATGTCTCAACTGACAGGAGTGCAAACTGCACTGCATCCTCGGATCAGCAGGAGTCCGACCCCTTCAGACCTCCCCTCCTCCTAAGGGTGGTGTCGGAAAATGAAGCGCTGTCTCTCCTCTCTGGCCTCTCCCAGTACTCCAGCCCTGGCCTAGACAACCTGGAGCCCAAGCTTCTTACTCTTGGAGCCCCCTACATTGCCTCCCCGGTGGCCCACATTTTTAACCTGTCCCTTGGCACGGGGGAGATTCCTGATATCTGGAAAGTAGCCAGGGTTGTCTCCGTGCTAAAGCAGGGCAACCCTAAAGTTCCTGACAACTACCGGCCGATCGCCATTCTCTCGGCCATCAGCAAGCTACTTAAAAAGGTAGTAGCTAAACAACTCTCTGAGTATATCCAAACCCATGAGCTGCTGTCCCCCTGCCCAGCATGGCTTTCGTAAAGGGCACAGCACAACCACAGCACTGATCTCTGTCTCTTCCAGCATCAGAGCAGCCATGGACCAGGGGAAACTTTCTGAAGCAGTGTTTATTGACTTGTCGAAGGCCTTTGACCTTGTTGACCACGACCTGCTCTGTACTCAGATGAGGTCCCTGGGCTTGTCCCCCTCAGCTCTGAAATGGTTAACAGACTACCTGCATGGTAGAGTACAGCTAATCAAATTCAATAAAGTCCTCTCTGATCCCCTGCCTGTGACCTCTGGCGTTCCTCAGGGCTCGGTCCTGGGACCCCTCCTCTTCTCTCTCTTCATTAACAATCTCCCTGCTGTAGTTACCAGATGTAGGGTCACCCTGTATGCAGATGACCTGGTCCTCCTAGCCCACTCCCGGGATCCAGCCACCCTTAATCTCCACCTATCTGAGGACTTCAAGAACATTCAGGCTTGGCTCACCCAACAGAAGTTGGTTCTCAACCTGAAAAAAAAGCAGGCTATGCTATTCGGCTCATCAGCCAAAATATGTGCCTCTCCAGTCCCTCTGCGTATCGATTGCGCAGACGGTACTCCCCTTCACACTGTGACCTCTCTCAAATATCTCAGAGTGACGCTTGACCCTCAACTGGACCTAGGAGTCACATCCTCCAACATCTGCAGAGCCGTGAACTGTAAGCTGGGACTGGCCTATAGGGGCCAAATGTAACCTCACCCAGCTGCTTTCGTCTGGCTCTTCGAAGGAGTGTTACCCTCCCTCAGCTATGGTCTCCATCTATTTGCGGTACCTCAAAAGCCCTTCTTACTCGGTGGCACACGACGACAACAACATCTGCCGCTTCGCTCTGGCCGCCCGCCTCACACATCACTGTGAATTCTATGATAAGCCAGGTTGGCTTTCCCCAACCAATCACCTAAACTGAATAGGGTGCCTTGTGAGCAAGGTGATCAGCACAGCACCCCCCGGGCTGGCTCAGCTCCTCTCTCCAGCTGACTGCTCATCCTACCCTCTCAGGTCCCAGGGCCCAGGGACACTAAATGTACCCCCTACCTGCACCCTTATGGGTGACAGGGACTACGCAGCATATGCTCCTAGGCTCTGGAACTCCTTTCCCGAGCAGGTCCGTACCGCCCCTTCCCACAAATGTCTTTAGAATTCCCTGTGGGGGCATCTGATGCTGGCCTCATGCTGTGAGTGCCCAAAGCCTCCCTAGCACAATGCCCCAGGTACCAAAACCCTGTGGTACTCTGTTACCTGAACTTCAAATTAAATTGAATTGAATCGGTTCCTGATTCCCAGTCCAGCTCTCCCTTATGCACTTCTCTATGCTACAGATGTTCAATGTTGTTTAATGCTTGCTCATTATGTATTCTATCATCTCCTGTCTTACATTATGATCACTATATTGCCTGGTTGTTTTGTTGACTCAATGTACCAAGCCACAATATGTATATGTACTTGTTTACCTGTTATGCTGTATTGATGTATCCTTTAATACCTGTTGTACTCTCTCGGGTCGTTCCTGAAAATAGGCATACAACTTGCCTAGTGTACCTACCCGGTTAACAAAAGCTAAATAAATATATGGTTATAGCAAACAGCAGGCATAGGCTTGAATGGTGGTATAAAACTGGAAAGAGAAGCATTTTAAATCGGAGGTCTTTATTAAAGTTTTAAGGGTTCATCTCTGTATACCTGGTTAGGTGCCCGTAGGCAAAGATATCTGGCCCTCCGAAGACAGAAATATCTGAGCCTGTACATTAGGTACGCTAGCAAGAGGTTAACAGTTTGAATCCCTCCAAGACTTGAGACCAAAGGTTGATCCAAACTCACAAAACAGACAAGAGGGTTACCTTGTTCTGTTAAACTGTTCACAAGACTGCGCTCGGAGGTTGCAACTTGGGAGTATTGGGCCTGACCTGCTGAGTGGGTTTGTGACATAGGTATCTTGGGGGTTATTTCTCACTGTCTCAATATATAGTTTTTCACTTGGGTATACCTAAATAGATCTCTGTCTGGGAGATCATATGTCTCTTGTAGTGCAGAGAAGGGGGTGATCCCTGTTTTGGTAAGAAACTGATAAATATAGTTAAGTCCTAGTCATCTCCAGGATTGAAAAGTTGCATCAAAGTTTGCTGGGAAAAATGTATCATCTTCAGACAGAAAAGTGTGCAGAAACATTATTTCTTTCACTTCTTGTTTTGTTTGATATTATGCCACATTTTAAAATTTGAGCTGTATATTTAGTAAAATTTCTAACAGGCGGTTTCTCCCTGTGTAGAATGCTACTTTCTCAATATCATAAAGGTCATTAATTATAAACTCTGTTGTTTTTCATGAGGATGAGAAGGAGGGAGTGAGCCATAAGAAAAAGGATTCTCACAAAGGCCACTTTAGCATAAAGCATGATATTTGGAAGATTGGCTCCCCCTAGAGAGAGTGATTGTCAGCCTCAACTTTCTGTTTTCCCAAGGTGAACAGGTCCATCAGAGGGGTACAACACTGGGAGAACAGGTGCAGGGGACCAGTCATGTGACATCTCCCACCCTGCTGAGAACATCTGCCCACTGACTGTGTACTCCTGTGACATGGATCATTAGGAGATCTGCACACCAGCTGTGCATGAGTGTTCACGTGCAAAGAGCCTCCCAACACAGGGGAAGGGAGTGTGTTCTGCCCTGTTTGTTTATGTAGAACAAGGCTGTGGTATTGTCAGTCTTGACCTGCATGACCTAACCCCTGATCACAGGAGCAAATTCCGTGACAGCCAGCTGTGCTGCATGGATCTTCAGCAGGCTGAGGTGGTAACAAGACTCCTGGGATGACTAGTACCTGTGCACTCTGTGGTCTCCCAAGTGTGCTCCCCACTCCACCAGAGACGTGTGCATCATGAGCGTGACAGTCAGTTCTAGGTGGACAAATGGATTCCTTCCTCCAGATGTTGAGAGGCCAGCCACCACTGGATGGCACCCCACACTGGCTGGGTCACAAGAACCAGCTGACCTGGGTGCTGAGACCACTGGTGGTCCAGCTCACACTTCAGGTGGTGCATCCACCAGTGTGCCCAACAGATGATGCTGGTAGTAGAAGCCCTGTTCCCCCAGCAGCCTCAGGAAATCCCAGGCAGGGTGCACAAGCCCAACCTGAAATGATTAGGCAAAAGAGGTAAGGTCCTAAGCCCAGTCCACAGTGAGCCAGGCCCCTGGCCACAGGCAGTCTAGTTTTGCCCTGATAAACTTGATCACCTACAAGGAGATCAATTCAGATTTATCCAGGTTTACCAACAAGCTCATATCTTTGCAGGTCTGGAGGGCTTGGTAGAAGACTTGGTTTGCTGGCCAAGGCACCTAGCTTCACCTGAGCTCTTTCCTTCTAAGACTGCTTGAAAGGCAGAGTAGAGAAACTTACCAGAGCAAGGAAAAGGATTAAGACTTAGTTTGGCTAAGCAGATTTACTGTGTGGTGGTGTTTTATTTTTTACTCACAGGGATTGCTACTGTTTGTTGCTAACATTTCATTGCTTTATTTTCTCTGATTCAAATTGTTGTTGCTGGTATACCTTCTTCTGCATTATTACAAGGTGTGCCTACAGGTGTGTGCTAACAGATTACTCCTGTAATCTTCTGATTCAAAGTGTCTTTTGCAAGGTATATCTTCTGTTACTGCTTTATTTTTCTCTGGAGCAAAGTGTTTCTTACAGGGTATATCTTCTTTGAAATTACTGTATTACAGGTGGAGCTTACATTTTTGTGACTTTTTTATCATTGGGCTAAGCAAAATTACTGTTTGACACTGTGTTTTATTTTATTCTTGTTTGTTGAAAAGGTTTGTTGCCTCAGAGGTGTTTCAGTCTCCTTCTCACATTGAAGGAGTTAATTGCTTTTCCTCCCACAGCTCTTCCAAAGGATTAGGTGTGTATGTGGGGGGTGGAGCTGGCAAACTGTCAGTAATTTCCAACAGAAAGAAGGGTTAAAAAGTCAGGTTAGTTGATATCTTGGAGGTAGAAGACTTGGTTTGCTGGCCAAGGCACCTAGCTTCACCTGAGCTCTTTCCTTCTAAGACTGCTTGAAAGGCAGAGTAGAGAAACTTACCAGAGCAAGGGAGAAGGATTAAGACTTAGTTTGGCTAAGCAGATTTACTGTGTGGTGGTGTTTTTATTTTTTACTCACACGGATTGCTACTGTTTGTTGCTAACATTTCATTGCTTTATTTTTTCTCTGATTCAAATTGTTGTTGCTGGTATACCTTCTTCTGCATTATTACAAGGTGTGCCTACAGGTGTGTGCTAACAGATTACTCCTGCTGTAATCTTCTGATTCAAATTGTCTTTTGCAAGGTATATCTTCTGTTACTGCTTTATTTTTCTCTGGAGCAAAGTGTTTCTTACAGCGTATATCTTCTGTGAAATTATTACAGGTGGTGCTTTACAGGTTTTACAGTTTTATCTAACATTAGGATAAGCTTTCAGGGTTACTGCATTTGTTGTTGTCTGATTGTTTCTGCTCTTACCTCCTTGTTCTTTCATCCGTGGTTCTTCTTTTAGGCAGGGAAGGGCCCAGCCACCCACCCCATCCCCAATCACCCACGCTACACTCCTTTTATAGGTACCACAGTTGTGACATTTCCTGTGGCAGAGCAGGAAGGGCGGATCAGTGGGGCCTCCACAAGGTGATCTAATTTACAGGTGCACTAGTATTTAACTTGTTGTAACAAGTTAAACAAAGCACAATTAAACCATTACTTGCATTTTTTTCATTTTTTTCTCCTTCTAATTACTCTGACTAGGTTACAAACCCAGCAACTTATTTGGAATGGATTTCATTAACTGCAGGTACTGTGGAACAATTTTCAGAAGGACAGTCTTACAGGATTTAGGACACTGTCCTACATGCTGGGCCTTTGAGATCTTAGGGCTCAGCTCCGGGCAGCATGGGCAGAGATTGCACGCCTCAAATTTCATATTGAAGAGGAAATACATTATAAGAACCACCCGCCATTTCCCCAGCATCCAACAGAAAAACCTCGACCGCAGAGGGTAGTTGGTCCAGGAGGTTGGCAGGTGGTTAGGAGGAACAAATCAGGTGCCCCATCACTCTCTGCTCTCCAACATTACTCCAAAACCATATAAACACTACAAACAGGTATCTGCCTCTATCTCTGAAATCAAATAAAGAGGCAGAAGACACTGCAGAGCAGGACACTGCGCACAGGAGCTAGCACAACAAAACTCATCCAAATCAGGAACCAAAACAAGCACAAAGAAATCAAAAACTTCTGATCATAGGAGACTCCATGATTCGGGGAGTTGATACCCATCTCCAGCCAGGGGTGATGGTCAGATGTCTCCAGGTACATCAGCATGGAGACACTGACCGCATTGCTAAAATTGTTCACAAAGCAGGAGAAAACATTGATGTCCTAGTACACATAGGGACTAATGATCTTGCCAGCCGGTCAGTTGTGGAGACCAAGAACACCTGACTAGGCTGGGTGACAAACTATCATCTATTTCGGCCATCTCCTTCTCTGAGATCCTGCCAGTCTGGGAGAGGGGAGCAGATGGACGGAAGGTCAGAGAAGGGGAGATAGGGGAGCTAAACACGTGGCTCAAGGGCTGGTGCCAGGAAAAAGGACACAGATGTGTAGGGAACTGGCAACAGTTCTGGGAGCGAAAGTTCTTTAAATTTGATGGACTGCATCTGACTAAAGGGAGTCAGTGCATTGGGGCAGAAGTTTGACGTCTTTGCAGAATATTTAAACTAGCAAATGGGAGAGGTGCAGCACCCCATACGTCGAATGGGAAGAACACCCTCCCCTCAGCTAGTGGTCAAACAGGAATTCAGCATGTTTGCCGCTCATTTGCATCACCAGGTAAGAAAAAGGTTTGTCTCCCCATACGATGCACAGGGGTATGCCAAACTTCACCCAACAACTAACACACAAAATCTGGCCAATGGAAAATCACTACACAAATGCTCACAGCCTGGGAAATAAGATCCCAGACCTGCAGGCAATAATGTCAGAGGCTAAACTGGACATAGTAGCAATTAGTGAGGCGTGGTTTACCAGTAACCACACTTGGGAGACTTCAGTACCTGGCTATGTATTGTTCAGAAGAGACCGAGGTGCAAAAGGGGGAGGAGGCCCTGTATGTTAATGAAAATATCAAAGCTACAGAAATTCAGAATCACATAAGGAGCCAGAAGAACTGTGGGTCACCCTGGAAACAGGAAATGGGACAGCCATAAGAACTGGGGTTGTCTACAGGCCCCAGACCAGAGGGAGGACATAGACACATTACTGTTAGAAGATATACAAAACATGACAGCTAAAGGGAGGTTCTGATAATGGGAGAATTCAACATGCGGATACAGATTGGTCAATACCAGCAGGAACATCTGCCAGAACTAGACTCATAGTGGATTCCTGCAGGGGAGGGCCTCAAACAACTGGTACAGCAACCCACAAGAGACAGGGCTATCCTAGATCCAGTACTGACTAACAAAGAAGGGATCACAGATCTCCAGGTAGAAGGTCACCTGGGGGCCAGTGACCATCACATGGTATGGTTCAATTTGGCTACTACATCTAAATCATCCCATTCCGAGGCAAAAATATGGGACTTCAGAGGAGCTGACTTTGATAAGATGGCCAACAGAGTTAAGCTAGCCCTGGCAAAAAGAAACACAGGTGAGGGGGTACAGGCAAAGTGGGCAAGCATTAAGGATGCAATACTTGAAGCAACATCCCATTGTGTTAGACAGAAAAGGAAGTGCAAAGAAGAAGGAAACCACTTTGGTTCTCAAATACAGTAGCAGAAAAGGTCAGAGCCAAAAGGCTGGCCTTCCAGGAAATATAAGGAACACAGCGGGATGAAGATAGGGAGAGGCATACCAAACTGCCTAAGGGAAGCAGGTAAGGCAGTAAGGCAGGCAAAGTCCCAAACTGAGGAAACACTAGCACTAACAGTAAAAGAAGGTGACAAGACTTTCTATAGATACATTAGTGAAAGGAGAAAGTCCAGAGGGGTATTAAGCTTAATGGAGAAAAGGGAGCATGTGAGGAGGAGGAGGACCCTGTAAAGGCATCTATCCTAAATAGATACTTTTGCTCAGTATTTACTGAAGAGAAGGGCAGGCCCACAGCTCAGCATCATGGACACAGGGGAGGAGGTGAGCACTACTCCCTTCACAAAAGAAAGGGTCCTACAAGAGCTTGCTAAGCTCAGGGTGGATAAGGCAATGGGACCTGATGGCATACATCCCAGGGTACTTAAGGAGCTAAAGGAGGAACTAGCAGAGCCATTAGCAGAATTGTTTAGTGAGTCTCTGAGCACAGGAGAGGTCCCAGAAGACTGGAGAAGGGCTCATGTGATCCCGCTCCACAAGAGTGGTAGCAGGGAGGAGGCGGGGAACTACAGACCGGTCAGTCTTACCTCAGTAGTGGGCAAGATTATGGAGGCACTCCTTAAGGAAAGGATAGTGCAACACCTGGAATCCATAGGGGCACAGGATCCAAGACAGCATGGGTTTACAAAAGGAAGGTCCTGTCAAACTAATCTCATAGATTTCTTTGACTGGGTAACCAGAGTGGTGGACCAAGGGGGAGCAGTTGATGTCGCCTACCTTGACTTCAGCAAAGCTTTTGACACTGTTCCACATAGAAGATTGATAAATAAGCTGGGTAGGCTAGGGGTGGGTCAGAAGTTGGTCAACTGGGTGGCAAACTGGTTGACGGGCAGAAAACAGAGAGTGGTGGTAAATGGTATACAGTCAGAAGAGATGCAAGTCACAAGTGGGGTACCTCAGGGATCAGTCCTGGGGCCAGTCCTTCAACATCTTCATTAGTGTCCTTGCAGATGGACTAGAGGGTAAGGCTTGTCTGTTTGCAGATGACACCAAGATCTGCAACAGAGTAGATGATCCAGATGGGGTGGGCAGAATGAGAAGAGATCTGGATAAACTAGCAGAATGGTCAGAAGAGTGGCAACTGGGATTTAATGCAAAAGTGCAAAATCATGCACATAGGGAAGAGAACCCTGAAGCCACCTATAGGCTGGGAGGGAGTTGCTAGCAGTCACAAAGGAAGAAAGAGACTTGGGCATCATCATCACTGATGACCTAAAATCATCCAAGCAGACCTCTAAAGCAGTAGGTAAGGCTAGGGGTGTTAGGGTGTATTAGTAGGGGTATCACAAGTCGATGAGGGAGGTAATAATCCCTCTGTACAAGACACTGGTTAGGCCCCATCTGGAGTACTGTGTGCAGTATTGGAGGCCACACCTTCACAAGGACATTAACCAAATTGAGGCAGTCCAGAGAAGGCAGCAAAATGGTGCAGGGACTGCATCAGAAGACATATGAGGACAGATTAACGGAGCTCAATATGTATACCCTTGAGCAAAGGAGGAGAGAGGTGATATGATCGAGGCATTCAAACACCTTAAGGGCATAAACAAGGTGAAAGAGTCTAACATGTTTAAATATAAGAAAAATAGCAAGACAAGAGGACACAGCATGAGATTAGAGGGAGGCCGATTAAGGGGAATGTGAGGAAATTCTTTTTCACAGAAAGGGTGGTGGATGCATGGAATGGCTTACCAAGAAGTGGTGGCTATGAATACAGTGCAGGGCTTCAAACAGGCATGGGATAGGCGTAAGGGAGCAATACAAATGACTATGAATAGATAGGCCACTGACAGAGCAAAGGCCGATGGCACATTTATAAGGTAGAAAAAGAAATGGGCAGACTGGATGGGCCTTGCGGTCCTTATCTGCCGTCAACTTCTATGTTTCTATTATGTTTCTAGATCTCTGGATCACTTGACGACCTCCTTGGATGGCCTGGCTATCAGCCAGTAATCCAGGCATGTCCGGCAACACTCTGGACTCCTGAGGAGCATGGAGCTGGTAAGGCAGGACAGTCTCAAACTCCAGAGTACAACCCTCTGCCTATCACCTCCAGCACCCACTTGACCTTAGCAACGATAGACCAATGTGACCAAAAGTGGTGTAGCCAACCTCCCACTGGGCAGTTTTGGAGGAGTCATTGTCCACTGGGTTGGAGGGGCACCACTTCCCCTGCCCCTACCTCTTTTTGGTTTCTGGCCACTGAACTTGGGCTTTGGGCACTAGGCTTGGTATAGCCCCTGCTAAGACAGCTATGGCAGAAAGGATCAACACTGGAAGGTCTTTTTCTTGGGCTTCTGAGCATTGGGTGCTATGAATCTTAAGGTGACATTGGACTTCTCAGTCATTGTGAGATGTCCCTCCAGACCAAGGCCAATGAGGTTGGTGCCCAGAAAGGCAACATTGACTAGTTTGTGTTGGGTATCCTCCATAAAGGTAGAAAGCAGCAGCCAGGCACTGCAACACATCACAGTAGCTATTGCCATGGCACAGACACAAGAGTTGCCTATGTCCAGAGCCATCTGGAGGTGGTGTTTCATCGGCAATTGACCCTGGTCTCTGACCAACTTCACCACGAGCTGATGATCAGCAAGAAACTGAGTAAGGACATCGTCCAGCACTCCCAACATGGAGTGGTCAAAGTTGGCCATCATAATGGCATAGCTCACCTGATGGAGAGCCAGCAGCAAAGACCCTCTTAGCCACATGGTCAATTGTCTTGGGTCTTGTACAGGGCTTGTCCATGTCCCCTTGGCCACTGGACTACCAGAAGACTGAGTCACGGACCAAACATTCAGCGGAAGGGTGATCGAAGAACCTTGAAAGGGATGCTGTAAGAACCTCATACTTTTTTTTTTTGACATTCTATTTTTCCTCCCCGCGGGACTGGCAGGCAGCTCTGGCCTCCTCTCAGAGGGCTCGTCTTCTGAGCCCAGCTGCCCCCGATGATTCCCCCAGGATTCACCCCCCAAGCAGAGCTGGAGGGAAGTGCTGGTCCCCAAGCACAATTCAGAAGCTGGGTGAACCGGAACTGGGGATGTGGCCAGACCATCAATGAAACAAACAAGAGAGAGTCGTGGTACCTTTCATGTGTTTGTAGTAATTAAGTTGGTGTTGGGGCTAGTTCTGGAAAATCCAGTATTCTCAAAATTCATGAAAGCCAGCCACTCAAAGTTTTTTGTAAAAGCTGAATTTGTTTGTTGTAGTATTCCTTAAATCAACAATCCCCTATCTTGCTAACGTTTCGCCACATCGGGCTTCCTCAGGACTAGGATCTGGGAATCTCAAGATGTATATTCTTGAGTTAAAATCTTCCTGTTTTGTTTGTAATATGTTTCTGTGCTAGGATTTCCTCCCCAGTTTGAGGTTAGTAGTTAACATAGGTCCTGGGGCTGTCTGTAGATTATCTTTATTTCACCATAGCCATTTGCTGGAGTACATTAGATGCTGAGCCATAGACAAAGGAAGCTGCTAAGCTCCAGCAAACTGCTACAGTGAAATAAAGATAATTCCAACTCAAGAATATACATCTTGAGATTCCCAGATCCTAGCCCCTGAGGAAGCCCAATGTGGGTGAAACGTTGGGCAAGCACAGGGGATCACTGAGTTAAGGAATACTACAAAAAATTCAGCTTTTTACAAAACACTTTTGAGTGGCTGGCTTTCATGAATTTTGAGAATACAGGCCATCATGGAGCCTGCTAGCTCCATTTTCCAGTTTTTCTCCCCTCCCTGTGTTGCAGGCATGCACGCTGCCACCCGCAACACCCTGTCTTCGTGTTGTTCTCCTGTCCCACGCTACCCTCCAGGCCTAAACCTGGGGCCAGTCATTCAGCGGGGAGAAGCAACCCACCCACCCCAGGAGAGAAAAGCAGTCGTCCGGATGCTCAATCCTCTCCCTCCCCAACAACCCATGCTTGCTCCCAAACATGGGTCACTGGCATGGAGCAAAGTGTGGCATCCAGTGCCTCAACCCTCAGTGCCACCAGGCTGGCAGAACCTCATACTTTGGGACCATACAGGTGGAGGGTACCAGGCCAGATACTGGACATTGCCAAACCTCCAGGGCTGGTCCCCATATGGCCTCAGCCATGAGAAAGGCAGCCCCTGGGAATTCAACTCTGTCCAGTATATCATGAGGCAGAGTGAAGTCCCAAAAGACACTGACTCATGGTCAGTGGATACTTCCTTGACCGAGCCATAGTCAAAAGTGCCAGTCCTCAAGGAAAGCATGGACTCTTCAGAAATGGCCCTTGACCATTTACTACCATGGACTGTCCTTGGGATTGGGTGGTCTATACTGATGGCCAACCTGAAAGCCAGCAGAGCATAGGAGTCTGTTATGGGAGTACCCACCGAAGGCTGCAGTAGTGGAGGCTCCACTCCGCAGGGGTGGAGAAGCAGATATGAGGGACATCTGCCTTGAATAGACCAGCATGGGCATGACTGGCGGCTGCTAGGTGACAGAAAGTCCAGAGGGTAGAGCTCTACCTGACCCCACAATGGTGCACTCTTGTCAGCGGAGTCCTCACAGCATGCCTGCATCTTGCAGTAGTGCCCCACCCCACCTGAGGAGGTTGAGGAGCAAAGGCAGCATCTTCTGGTCGAGCGCTTTGACCTTGATCTGACAGCTGACATCTGGATGGGTCCCCTGGAGGGTCATGATAGACCACATGCTGAGCTACATTCAACAATATCGACTTCAGGGGCACCACAACTGGCTGAGGCTGGTCCTCCTGCGTGAGGACCAGGAACACTGGGGTAAGGGAGATCGACTTCTTCAATTGAGTTCTTTCAACAACTGGTCGACAAGTTTGAGAAAAACCTCCATGCCTAGCTGACTGGAGCTGAGGTTGACAAGCCCGAAGGGGATACTGTGGAGCTCTCAACCTGACCCTCGAGCAAGGGCTGCTTGACCATACTGAGCAGTCAGGAGTCAAAGGAACAGTAGGAAAGCTGTTGCTCCTGATCCCATGACCTGCACTAGCGGTGCTTGTGCTTTTTGCCCCGGTGAGAAGGGCTCTCCTCAAAGGTCTGGATGGCCTAATACAGTTCTCAAAAATCCTCGAGAAGGACCCTCTGATGCCGGCCCCAGCTGGAAGCAGCAACAAGACTGACAAAGAAACTGACCACGGCTGTAGCCACCTCTTCTTGAAGGCTGCAAGCTTCAAAGCTAATCTGATAAATTCAAGGCCTTCTGTGGCACTCAGGTCGAGCCCATTCTGAGAGTTGACCTTGGCAGAGTCTCACCTTTCAATCTTCCAGCAATGCAGTGATCATTGTCTGGCAAAGGCTGCAACCTGCCACGCCATGCTGCCCTCCCAAGCAGTCAAGGCAGACATTGGGGCTCACTGGCGACATTTTCTGCTGGCACTGAATTCAGAATTTGAAACCGGTTGCTTCCGTTCTTCCAGCATCAATCTTGTTTGTCATCAGAGGCAGAACTGGAGATGCAGATTTCTAATAAGAGACTGTAAAATAAGTCGAAATGTTCACCAACAAGTGCTAATACAAAGGCTGACCCTCAGACTTTGCAGAGCTGAAAAGGAGGAGACCTGTTCCTTCCAGCAGAAAGAAAGCTCTGACATCACATGTTGGAGATGGAGGAAATACCGCCCGGGTGGTGGGAATAACTTAAACTTGAATAAGTCTGATGAATCAGCCCATTCCATTGGAGCTGCCAAAGTGTGGATACTGAACTGTATCCATGCCCTTAGAAATATATTTTATCACACCGGTATATTTAATCTAATTGAAACAAATGTGATTTACTCATAATTTTTGTTTTCTTTGTATAAACCCTCAGTGTATAGAATTTGTTTAAACAAGTCTCGCTCACTCTTGCCATTTGATTCTTTTCTAATCAAGAAATTTACTAAAATTCGCTCTTGTTTAAACACACACACACACACACACTGCTGTACAACAAACGGTGACATGACATGAATAAAGGTACTAACCTTACACTTCTGATGGAGGTAGCACTAAAGTTCCATTCATGGATACCTTTCTAAAATACATATAACACACAGGTCAGAAGGAGAAAAGGGAGAAAGTGAAAAAAGGATTACATGATACTCCTTTTACATTTGATACCTAGTAATGGAAACATTCATGCACAGTGGCTGGCAGAGTTTAAAAGCCCATGAAAAGCTCTTTCAAATGAGGTACAGGGCTCACCTGGAGCTGGAAACACGCCAGATATATTTTTATTTAGTTTTTGTTAACCAGGTAAGCATACTAGGCAGTTGGATGCCTATTTTTAGGTGTGACTGGTGAGGTTATAACCAAGTATACATACAGCAGCAATACACTAGGTTACAAAATTACAGTGGAAGATACAACCTCCGTAGGAGAGAAATATACATTACAAGCAGCCCAGGTTGACACAGAGAAGTGCATTAAAAAAGAAAACATCATAGATGTATCTGTAAAAGGGAAACAATCATAGCAGGCAGTGTGTTCAGGCTGACACACAGAAGTACATGAAAAAACATATAGTTACAGAACACATTTGGGGAAATCAGTACTTTATTAACTGGACGTTACATCAGTAGGGCATACTAGGACACAGATAACATCAACACTGATCCAAGGTGAAATGGGTGCCAAGTAGTAAAATGATTTAGGTACCATTACAAGAGCAGCAGGCCAGGCCAATGAGATGTTTGCGGTGACGGAAAGCGTGCACAGATGGGCAGTGTTGGATGTCTGGTGGGATGGAGTTCCTAAGTTTTGGTGCTATGTGAACAAAAGATGCTTCACCAGCCCAGGTTCTAACCTTAGGGACAGCCAGCAGGACACTTTCACCCAGCCTCAATGAATAGCCACTTCTCATTGGTTGGAGAGATGTGCAAGGGTTAGAGGCTGACCATTTCATATTACACTATAGATCACACCTCCAAAACTATGATCACGAGGAAGAATGGAAACCAACCCAGCTTGTCATAAAGGGAGCAGCGTGTGTGAGTCTAGGAGATGCTGATGCAAAACTACTACTGTAGATAACATTCCACTTAAGGACAGCAGCTTTAGAGGCTGCCAGTGCACGCTGGCACTGTAGAGACACTTAGGGAGAAGCATTCCTCAGGTGATGGCAAGGCATGCCTGTGGTGATAGTCCCATGGCACTCTGTATGCTACACCCAGCATGGAGTTCACAGACTTGCATACATTTGTATGGGAGAAGTAGGCAAGCATTGGGTCCAGTGAGACTCCAAGGTACTTGAAGGAGGAGGTGGTGGGGACAAGGGTACCATCTTGATATGCCACAAATGGGGAGACTGGCATGCTCTAAGTTTGGAGGATGTGCCGACTAGCATGGATTGTGACTCAGTCATATTAAGGATAAGTGTACTATCTGATAACCAGGTGTAACCTGATCGTAGGTCAGCTGTCAGATACTGGGTTGATTTGGTCAATATTTCTAGAGCTGGTATATAAAACTAAATCATTGGCATATGGGATAGCAGAGCAGTGTGTCAGACTTTGAGTTAAGGAACTGATGTGTAGGGCGAACAGCAGTGGGCTTAATATGGAGCCTTGGGGAACACTTACTAGGGTAGGGGCAGGGTCCGAGAGAGGGAGGACTCATACAATGATCATGTAGATTCTGTTTGCTATGTATCTGCAAAATCAGGGGAGAACTGTCTGAGAGATACTCAGATTGGCAAGCTTGTTCATAAGCAGGGAATGATCAACCAGATCAAATGCTTTTGTAAGATCAATAAAGACGTCACCTGTGAGGCATCTGGTGTCCATTGCCGAGGAGAAAGAGTTAATGAGGGTGAGGAGGGCTGTGGTAGTGCCATGCCCTCTACAGAAACCATGTTGTATGTGGGATAGCAAGTCATAGGCTGAGATGCAGTTAGTGATTTGCAAGCCACTACTCTTACAAGTATTTTATTTAAAGCAAGAAGGATAACAATGGGTCTATAGTTATTTAAGTTTTGTAATCCCCTTCTTAAACACGGAACCACCCGTGAGGTCTTTCAAATGTCAGGCATCATGCCAGTAGTAAGAGAGATTTATTATTCTAGAAATTGGGAAGCTAACTCTGGCAGCAATTTTCAGAGGTTTGGGTTCATGCCATCCGTACCTGCAGATTTGGAGACAGGAATCTGCATAAGAGTCTGCAAACCTCAGCAGGACTGACCTGTTTAAAAGTAGAAAAGTGACTGTGAAAACGTATGTAGGGACCTAGAAAGGGGACTTGCATTTGGTTGAGGATTGGCTGAAGCAGGAAAGACACGCGTGTAACAGAAGAGGTCTGAGAAGTGCAAATTAAACGCATTGGCTATGGTGTTGGTGTTATTGCAGTGCACCCCATTTAGTCAGTCAGTCAATCAATCAAAATCTTTATTTTACCAGGCAGAACATCTTTGAGAAAAGCTCATTTACAAGATGGACCTGGGGCAAAACAATTGTCAACAGGGTTAAGACATAACAGGTTGAATGAACGTACATAACAATTACATAGTAATAACAACATAATAACATATAACCATCACATGTAACAAGATACTTCCACCAGAACATAGCAATAGGTTCAACAGGAGGTAGTGCCATTTAAATACAATTGCATAGATACAGATATACGGATGTAAGGTAATGAGCTAAAGTTTATACAGTAAACATCATTGGAGGAGTCACAGTGAGCAGGAGTGGTAGTTCCTTCAGCATCAAAGTGCAAAGAAGATTGAGATGCAGGGTTTTAAATAATTGATTAGCAGTTTTTTTCTTGGGACTATGCTAATTGTACAGAAAGTATTTATATAGATTTTCTAGAAGTGCTGTGTTTGTTAAACACAGTGAGGCAAGAGCTATGCATTTTCACAAAGATTTAGCACTTTCATGAGCAAAACGCTAATCAATTTTTAGAGTTAAATAAATCCCTGAGATGTAAGAGTCCTTTGATAAGTACTGTAGGCATGGCCTGGCAAGTGAGGTGGGAAGGGGAGGGGTATAGGGAGTGGGGAGGAAGGTCAGATGAGATAGGAGAGGGTTGGACATCATGGCCTGGGAGGAAAGACTGTTCTAAGGAGAAACACAACAGATGCCACAGGCAATGGTTGGGGTTGAAGTCCAATATTTGAAGCAAAGACAGATTGTGATGTTGGGACCCTGATTTGGACAAGGCAATGGTTGAGGTTTAAGTCCAGAATTTAAAGCAGTAACAAATCGTGATGTTAAGACCTTGACTTGAAGCAATGACAGACCTCAGAGAAGGTCCTCAGGAACAAGGATTTGAAGAGGGAGAATGTGACGGGGAAGCGAGCCTTAAGGTTTTCTGGATCTTATTCCAGTGCGTAGGAAGAGTGCAGCTTATTGAGGCTCTACCAAAGCACATTTTAATTTTAGGGATAGCCAGAGATAAGATGGTAAGACTTCTGAGAGAATAGGCACTAGGGATGCAGGGAGTTAGGCAGCTTGTGAGGTACTGAGTAATTTATGAGTGATTGCCTTATATGTCCATAGAAGAATAGAATTTAGTATTATGTCAGGGGAAGACTGGTACCCTTCGGGCAGTGGCATTAAATAGCATTTTGTAGTGGAGCTTTTATTTTTCCTGACTTCACTTTTGCAGATGTTTCGCAGTGTTCTATAGGCTGACCAGTCCCAGGGGACAAGGAGGCCTTATAAGCCTCCCAGTTCAATAAACTTGGCTAGCGTGTGGTCTAGCCATTTAGTGATTGGGGCATGCATTCCCTTTTGGTGAGTGGGGCAAATTTGTCCTGCAGTTCAGTGAATTCAAAGGTAAAGAAGTCTCCTACTGCTGAATTAACATCCGTGGCCTCATGTAAGTATGATCAGTCAGTGTTAGATGCTGCCAGCCTAAAAAGTTCAGGATCCAGGTCAGCATAGTCCCTGAAGTGCTTGATTCTTGGGAGGGGCATTAAGCATTTTGGCATGCCATACACAGAAATGGGGGAGTGACCACTAATGGCATCAGACAGTACACATGCACTTTTAATTCTGCCTGGCCTGGGTCTAAGTATCAAGTCAATTAAGGTAGCACCCCCATTGTTAGAACACCTAGTAGGCTCAGGCATGACCTCTTTAAGGTTTAGCATACTAAGGGCCTGTATCATAGTATTGTTGCAGTCACTGAGCCAGTTTATGTTAAAATACCCCAATATGATGAATTTGTTGTTTTAATTAACGAACTAATGGACTTGGCCAGGGAGTGAAGTAAGGTTGAATTCCTGTGGAGGGAAGGTAGATATAGGAAAGATAAAGCTTTTGAACCACCTAACACAGGTTCACCACAGCAGCATTCTAAAGGGATTCTAGGGGAGATGGTGAGATGGGGCCACTACTTGAAGGTGGGATGAGTATCATCACCCTTTCTTGGGACCTGGCCAATCATAGTGGATCAGACTATATCCTGGAAGCACACAGAAGTTATCTAGTATGCGGAGTTCAGCCAAGTTTCAAATAAGCCAAGAATATCTGGTTGGTAGTGTGTGACCCATTCTGAGAGTTCATCTAGTTTGGGGACTAGACTCCTTATATCGATATGAGCTATTTTGAAGCCTTTGGCAGGGTTTTAAATAACTGATTAGCAGTTTTTTTCCTGGGACAATACTAATTGTACAGAAAGCATTCATATAGGTTTTCTAGAGTGTTATGTTTGTTAAACACAGTGAGGCAAGTGCTATGCATTTTTCACAATGTTTTAGAACTTTTATGAGCAAAACGCTAATCAATATTTAGAATTAAATAAAACCCTGCTTTGGTATATTATGCCATGGTACAGGATTAAAGAGGGGTTTAGCAGAGGTGGGACCTGGATTTAGTTCTACATCACTAGAAGATAAGAGGCAGATGAGAGCTAAATAGATCAGGGGACTGTATCTGGGGTAAGAGATAGAGAACTTGCAGTGCCAGCACCATTTTTTAGAAAATCTGCCATCTCACAGAAACAGTGCGGAGGCAACAGATGGCTAGGTAATGCTCTGGGGGCAGAGTGGATTACTAGGTCTGACATAATGAAATCCATTAGATCGTCAGGCTCCGCATGATACTGAATCAGTAAGGGAAGTGAGCCTGAGATGTAGAATGAATCACACAGGATTACTGTGAGCCATACATGCCAAATAAGTAGTCCCATGTTAATGGATATTAGTACTAGCGCAGCTACCTGTGAGGGAGTAGCTCTAGGGAACACAGAGTAACATGGTGTTAATCAGGCTACACTGTAAACAAGACCCTTATTGGCAGCAAGAATAATTTAAAGCAGCAGGTGAAATACATCCAGCTATCAGCAAATGGACTTTGTCAATAAAGTGATAGTGGCAGGCTGGGTAATAGGATAGGTCAGACTGCATGACTGAAGGCTGTTCAACCTTAATGTTAATATGCAGCCATTTGTAGAACACTGTGATGTCATCCAGGAAGCTGTTCGTGACTCAGTGCAGTTAGACACAGCTTGTTCCATAGTGACATCACAATGTTCTAAAAATGACTGTTTTGTACTCGATACTGAGCAGTCTCAGTCATCTGTATCTCTGGATTACTTCCAGCTACAGACAAGTCCAGTACCTTGTTTGAAAGAGCTTTACGTGGGCGTTCAAACTATGGTGGCCACTGTTCATGAATGTGTCCCTTTATGACAGTTAAGGTAGTGAAGAAAGTGTGGTCAAGAGAACTGTGACCCAGGAAATCCCAGGTTTACATCCCAGTCACAGCCTCTGCCTCTCTGTGTGACCCAGAGCAAGTTACTTTGCTTCCCTGTGTTTCAGTCATCCTAGCTGTAAAAGTGGGAAGAAGAGTGTCGGCCTGCTGGTGCAGCAGAAGGGATACCACTTCCAATGCTGGTGACCCAGGATCAGCAGCTAGCCTGGGTCATCAGGGACAGGCCGGGGGGGTGGTCAAGTCTCCAAAAGGACACTCTCCTCCTATGGGGAAAGAGAGGGAAGGTCAGTGCCATCACTGCAGTGCTGCCACATGAGTGACCTCAGCTAGAAGCACAAGTGGCAGGCTGGGTGAGTGATGGGTGGACTCATCTGGGCTTATAGTTAGCATGCCGTTGTGTACGCAGACTTCTTGGGGGGGGGTCACGTGGAAAATGAGCCTCAGCCCAGCCGACAATGGACAGCAGTACATCAGGGTCCCCTGCACAGCCAACTTTGTCTACTAATGACAATAATAGCTGGCCTGGTGGTACTGAGGGTTGAGGTGCTGGAGGCCTTACCTCACGCCGTGCTGGCGACCTGGGTTCGGGAACGACCTCGGGGAGCCAGCTGGGGGTAGGGAAGGAGCAAGATTGAGCCACCCAACAGCAGCTCTCCTCTCCCAGGGAGGTGGTCGCCCCTCCATAGTTCTGCCGTCACCGGGTGAAGGTCTGGTGATGGCGCAGGCGGGAGGGGGCAACATGAAGGGAGGGTGTCTCGTAGCATGACGTGCCTCCACACACGCGTGTCCACACTGAGACAAGTGGATGGGAACAGGGAGAAAAAAATAGAAAAAACCCTACAAACTACGTACAAAAAAAAAATGACAATAAGGAAGGCAGGGTAATTCCACTCTACTCCCATTCCTGCCTGCGGGTACACCACAGCTCCATGGAGGCACTGTGTCAGCTGGCAAGGTGTAGAGGGTCTCAAATGGGCCTTGGAGATCCTGAGTGAAGGACTGTGGGCTGAAGTAATGATGCGGCAAAACTGTAAAGAAGCAGAACCCCATTCAAAAGAGAGATACTGTATCTTGACTGTGTTATAGATAAATATTTTATTTAGAAAATCGCCCATTTCAAAGGACTGGGCGCTGTACAATAGTGAAACAATAGTACAATAATATACAGTAATATACAACTATATATGCTTAACAGTGCAACTGAGAGCGGCATTAAAATTCATCTATCTGTCCTAAAACAGACCACTAATTAGTCAATAAAAGCCTGCTGGAACAGATAGGCTTTTAATCTCTTTAAAGGCTTCTACTGAGGGCCTCCTTTACACAACCAGAAATGAGTTCCACAGAGTGCGTGTGGCCACTGAGAATGCCCTGTCCCCAGATGCCACAACCTTGCCCTGGGGCTCTAAGGACCCCAGTAGAATGGAGTGCCGGGCGGATGGTAGGGTACAAGGAGATCTTGCAGGTCAGGAGCCCTACTGAAGACAGTCCTCCACCTGCCTGGCAGCCAGTGCAGTCCATGGAGAACTGGGCTGATATGATCACACTTTCTCACCCTTGACAATAACCTTGCCACCGCGTTCTGCACCAGCTGCAGCCCGCAGAGGTTGCCTGCAGATAATCCTAGGTACAGGGCATTGCAATAGCTCAGCCTGGAAGTGACGAAAGCATGCACTAGCATGGTCAGGTCACCAGCCGGGATCAAGGTTCAGATTTGGGAGATATTCTTCAGATGGTAAAATCCACTCTGGACCACGGCCAACACCTGCATATCAAGCGTCAGGCCGTTGTCCAGGATAATGCCCAAATCCTTCACCTGTCTAGATGGGGCAAGCGGAATGCCCTCCAACACTAGGCCGGGGGGGGGGATCCCACACACCCTCCTCTGCCCCAACGACCTGGATCCACCACTAGTACCTCTGTCTTGTCTGGATTAAGCTTAAGCCCCAACAGCAGCATGTACACCGTGAACAACAAGGGCGACAAGACCGATCCCTGTGGAATCCCACAGCAAAGAGGCTTCAGGTTAGATGAGGCTAACCCCATCATCACTCTTTGCACTTTGCCTGTCAGGTATGATTAAACCAGTTGACAACATTACCGGACAGGCCACACCAGAACTGGAGACGGTCGAGCAGCACCTCGTGGTCCACGGTGTCAAATGCCGCAGAGAGGTCTAGAATGACTAAGATGGTATGGTCTTTCCTATCCCTCGCCATCAGATCATCATCAAGCACCCTCACCAGGGCAGTCTCTGTACTATGCCTCGCACGAAACCCAGACTGGAAAGTCTCATAGGTGGAGGAAGAGGCTGGATGGCCACCACATTCTCTACAACCTTTCCTAAAAATGGGAGGTTTGAGACCGTTTTGTAGTTGCTGAGGCAGTATGGGTCCAAAGAAGGTTTCTTCAAAAGGGGTCTAACCAAGGCCTCTTTCAAGGCCAGTGGGAAGACCCCACTCCTCAAGGAACTCCAGACAACCTCAGCAACCACAGGTTCAATTAGGTCCAAACATCCAACCAAAAGTCAGGTCGGACCGGGGTCTAGATCACATTGTGTTGGCCGCAGCTTCGAGACTATCTCAATCACCTCCTCCACCCCAACCAGCTCAAACTCATCCCAGACAAGAGGAGTGTTTCGGCACAACTCAGGCCGGGCTCTGCAACCCTTTCGAGAGGCACTCGAGGAGACCTCATCCCTGATAGAGGACACTTTGTCGGTGAACAACACAGTCAGTTCCTTGCACCTAGTGCTAGAACCTGCTCCCCCTACGTGGAGACAGGCAGGATGTAAAAGCCCGTCTACCATGCAGTAAAGCTGAGCTGGCCTGTTCCTCACCACAGCAATCTCCCTAGACAAATAATTAGCCTTCTTACTGGTGATTGCCCCTGGATAGTTGACATAATGTGACTTCAGGGCCAATTTGTCCTCCAGCAGGTCAGATCTCCTCCAGCGCCTCTCTAACCTCTGCCCCTTGGTCTTTAAACCTTGGAGATCCTCATCCAACCAAGGAGGTCTCCGGCGAGTAGACAAGGGGTGGACACGAATGGGTGCAATGGAGTCGAAGGTCACCATGACAGTCCTATTATAGGCTGCCACCACTTCCTCCATCCCCACCGCACAAGCTGCCCCAACTCCTTTTAACGGGTGGTATCGGACCATCTCCACAGGGGCAGGACCAACTGGGGGGGCCTCCGAACGTGAACCCCATGGTGCTATGATCTGACCAAAACACTGGATCTACTCTGAAGTCATTTATATCCAATCCTAAAGAAAAGACCAAATCCAGAGTGTGGCCACCCGAGTTCGTTGCTGCTGTTACAATCTGTTGTAGGCCCAGGGCCCCCATGCTCCCCAGGAGATCGTTCCCAAAACTTGAAAAGTCCCCATCAGCACCATGGGGATGACAGAGCACAAAGACCCTGCAGCCCACACCCATGCCCCCTCGAGCAGCCACACACACAAAAGACTGTGTATGACCTATAGGTAGCACCATGAGGTTCAGGGCAGATTTAAAACAAATGGCCACCCCCCTGCCCCTGCAATCCTCCCTAGGGTTGTGTATCACGGAGTACCCAGCCGGTACTGCCTCCAAAATGGGGGTGGCATTTTCATCCAACCAGGTCTCCGTGATGCAAGCCAGGTCAGCCGAGGATATGAAGTCTGCCGTTATAGCAGTCTTGTTCCTCATTGACCTGGCACTGCACAACACAACACGAGTAGGATAAGATGGGGTAGCTGGACCAGCCAGCTGCCCACCGTCTATCGTGGAGCCCTTGGGTATGGGCACTAAACATGGCAACCCCCTTTCAAGTTCCCATTTTGCCCCAGGGCATCTCCTTGGCCTCACCACCTGAATCCCAGACACCATGGTAGCCACTCGGGTCCCATCACCTCCTGGCCCCCCCCCCCGAGCTATATCCAAGGCTCTACACCTTCGGTAAGTTTCAGCCGAAAGTGCTGGAAGCTCAAGGGACAGAGGTCACAGAGGTAGCCCCCTCCCCTGAATAGCTACGCCTTAGGGTCCTCTGTCCCAGACACATTTTAACTAAAATCCACTTTAAATATCCCAAAAATACCCAAATCCCTCAACCAATACAATTTCTAATCCCTAATTAAACACAATTCTCCAACTTTCACTTCCCACTCATCATACCAACTCAACTCTCACTCATTCAGCTAATAAAACAAATATAACTTAACCCCAAATAACAACCCCCAACCCACTAACAACAATAAAATCCTAAACTAATAGCAGCAAATGAACAACAACAATAAGAGAGCAGTCACTGTCAATCTTTCTGATATAAGTTCATTTGGGGACCACAAAGCTCCTGGCTCTGTGGTTTTAACCAGCAGCTTCTATCAAGATTAACTCTCACTTAATCCTGATATAAGCAAATCAGAGCTATAAGAGATGAAACTTTAAGCAATCTCACTGCAAATATATTTTAAGAGGGAAAAACGTTTGGAACAGTCTGACCAGATTTTTTAAAGTCCGAGAGGATTCAAATTAAAGTCCAATCTTCTACCTCCAGCAGCCCTTCAGACCAGAAAGCAGGCCCTATGGAGCTTCTTCGAAGATTTAAAAACCCCAGAAATATCTGGCCACTCTCCCCCAGCAGTTGCCTCCGCATTTACCAGGGAACGCGACCAAGTTATAAATAGGGCACAAAACCAAGACCTGGCATACAGAGCCCCCAAGAACACACCCAGGAGACCGCTGCCCCCACTTCATCGAGACCGCCATCAAGGCCCCAGACCAAGTCAGTCCACTGACTGACCTCCCAAGCAGCCTAAGGGGTACCAGTTATCCTGGGTAATACAAATAATAAAAAAGTAAATTTCCAGTTTCTGTAGATCCATTTCAAATAGTGCATCAGATTTTAAAAGTGCTTGCATTCCATTTAGATAATGGTAATCCCTGACACTGCTCATTGTAAAATGTCTACTGATAACAGTATAGAGGGACATCACCAGAGGAAGTGGGGTCCAGCAGCAGTAACAGTCATAGTACACTGTCTAATAAAGGATTCATTTGTGCCAAAATGATCTTTCAAAGCAGTAGAAGTCTTGAGTGGACATATAACATACCATAATAATTTATGGACAGAAGGGACTCTAGGTCCATCATACCTGCACCCCCTTCCCTTCCACTTCATGAGCAGGGAGGACAAAGTATGCTGTGTAAATATGTACCATCTTTTTATTTTTTTTGTCATGTGCTTATACCCCCTTTCTCCTCTGGCTCCCCTTCAGCTTCATGCCCATCCAGCCCCATCACCTACACTCCCTGGGACTCACCTGACCTCCAGTGATCCCCAGGGGAAGGAGGTCCATCCTCTCCACCCCCCAGTGACCACATCCAGAGCAGATGCCAGGTCCCAGTTGGCGGTGTAGCAAGCTAAGCAGCCAACCTTGCCACATCTGAGGCCTTCTTGCGACCCCCTAGGTTGGGACTTTGTATCCTTTTTGGTCAGTTGACCGAGAAGAAGCCTGGTTGAATGGTCATCCAAGGACAGTGGAAGCATCGCCAGATATAAACCGCAGCCAGAAACATCATGGGTTGCTCTCGGGTAGTAGAGGCAAGACACATGCAGGTCTGTGTTTGACATCTTTTTCCGACATGTGACACAGAACTTGAAGCTATGGAATAGCTTTGCTTCCTCAAATTACATCTTGCATCAACAGAGGTAGAACCAGACTGAAGAAGCAGAGGAGCAGTTGAGGAACAAAGTTGTTGAAAGAAGAAAATAAATTGCCAAATGCGTAATGTTAGCCTTCAAAGCTGCAGATCTGAGGGAGGAGCTCTGAACCTTCCAGCTTAAAGAAAGAAATGGCATCATGTGGTAGAGTTGGAGAATATTCTGCCTGGGTGGTGGGAGGAGCTTAGTTTAAAGATGTCTGATGAATCAGCGATTTCTGTGGAACTGCCAGAGTGTTGACAGTGAACTGTAGCCACACCCCTAGAAATGGTATTTTTCACTAGTTTAGGTAGCCTTTCAGATATCAGTATGAGATTATTTGAAAAACGTTGTTTTAAATGCAGTAAATACCAGTTGAGATATCCTTTCAGGCTTTCATTTCAAAAATATTGTTGTATTTAAAGGGGCACGGTCAGCTTTGCCCCTTGGTTTTCTTTCATTTTATAACAGTGGGTCTCTATGCACATATTTGTTCAAATGATACTGTAGAATGCCCCTGCGTTAAGGAAAATGTGTTCCGTTTATCTGTTTCTTGTGAATTTTCTTTAATTTCATTATGGTCATTCCAAACTTAAAATGCCAGCCCACCAGAAGCAGATCCCACACTGAGAACGCACGTCAACCTGAAGTGCTGTGCCGAAGTGCACATTTTAACATCCTAATCTTAACAAACATGGAAACTTGAACACTGAGCTATATTAAGCTGCTGCTTGTATTTTTGAATGAAATACAAGCATTCCTTTAGCCACAAAATACTGAAGAGCTCCAAGGCTGAAATCCCGCACATGCACAATAGCAGCATGAGGAAGGATCTCGCACATGTGTGAGAATGTACTGCTATTGCGCATGCGCAGGATTTCAGCCCCGGAGCTCTTCAGTATTTTGAGGCTAAAGGAGTGCTTGTTTTTCATTCATAAATACCAGCAACAGCTTAACCTAACTCAGTGTTCAAGTTTCCATGTTTGTTAGGATTGGTATGTTAAAATGTGCACTTCGGCACAGCGCTCCAGGTCGACGTGTGTTCTCAGCGCGGGATCCGCTTCCAGCGGGCTGATGTTTTACGTTCGGACCGACCATAATGAAATTAAAGAAAACGTACTAAAAATAGATAAAGAGAACACATTTTCGTTAATGCAGGGGCATTTTACAGAATCATTTTAACAAGTATGTGCATAGAGACCCACTGTTGTAAAATGAAAGAAAACTGAGGGGCCAAACTGACAGTGCCCCTTTAAATGAAGTAAATATTTTGATGCACAGAAAATGCTACTGGAAATTTAGCACTATGTTAAAATCATGTTTAAATGCTTATTTAATGCATAGTAAATGTATGTGATCATTCTTCAAACCTGATACCTCAAGTTCTGGAAATGTCAATTTCTTTCATTGCCACACAGCAAGAAGCCCTGATGGAGTAATACACAAGTTCTCTATATGAGATATCTCAGTTCTCTTACAGGCTTCTGCAGTCAGACAGAAGTTCACATCACACAGGGGGCCCACATTCTTAAGGAAACCTGGAGCTCTAGTCTAGATGCCAACCACATCCTTACCTATTCCCCTCCCCTTTTCCTACTCCTCCCTCATTCCCACCTATTCCCTGATGTCTTCCCCCACCCCCCTCCCATGCCAGGGTCTGCACCATGTCACTGCAATGCCCAGGCTGGCTGAAGGAATTTCACCATCTGCACCACTAAACCACTTGTTCCTCCTATGTATTTTGCATGTATGTTTTCTTCCACATTTATCAGCCATGTACTGCATTTATCATCTGAATCAACATAAATTAGTAGTCTGTTACTGTTTTTCTCATATATCCCAGTGTTCCCTTCCCCCGGGACATGGAAATGGGTTGTCCACAGATCAGGGCACCTTTCCTGCAAAACGTTTTAACTAAATAAATAGAAGACTCAGACATGTGAGCAAACCTAGGATATCAGGCTGTGGGCTGCTGGAGTTGAGCACCCTGTGGAGGTGACTGTCCCAGTTAGCAGCAAGTGGGAGGATGGGGCTGTGGCAGTGTATCCCTGTCTAACTAATTCAGGAGCATCACTGGTTGCCTGCCCTCCTGGTTGGAGGAGGAATGCTGCTGTGGCAACCCCATGAAGGGAAGGCAGAAGTGGTGTATACCACAACTCTGTTACATGCCTTTAGTTGTATTCATAGCCTTATTTGCTTACCTGACCTCTTTGTACACATCGTGTTGCACTTAAGGAAGTGTATAGTAATAGCCAAGAAAATGACAGCAGTTCTTGTTTTATGTTGTTAGCATTGCGATGAATTCAGAAAGAGCACAGGGATCATATTATAACATCATAACATTAGTAGGGGTGGTCATTAGGCTGTGGCAGGAACACAAAATAACCCCCCCAACCAAATCAACTTGTAGGCCATGGCATACACATTCCTTACCACCTCAGGAAAGGAGAGCAAGAGGCGGGGAAAACTCTTTGTTTGCTATTCTTGATCCTGGTTCCCAGTGCTAAACTTTTATAAGCAATGTAACTGTCTCATAAGACCAGGGTACTCAAAATGTTTAGATCAATAACTAAAACGCCGCTACATGCTATAAAACATGCAACTCCTTCCCTGGGCTGGTGTTCTTATTTTTAAAGTGCAAACCAGCTGTTAGTACAAAGACATCTGAATGCCTACCGTATCCTCAGGAGAAACATGCCAGATAGACACAGTTTTCTCTTCAGCATCATTGTTTATGGAAAGATAGGAAGGTTGGTAGATTTTGGTTGGCTCTAGTATTAAAACCTGCACAAGAGAGCAGAAAATGTCATGATCCTTAGGCGAACAGAAACGGCATTGTCCACTACAGAAAAGAACAAAAAGAAACTGTGCAGTAAGAAAGCATTTTCTAAAACGGAAAAATTCAGTACTGTGTCTAGAAGGAAATAAATGGCACAGAACACATAAGGAAGTATCACTGGCAGCTACAAGGTACTTGAACTGTTAAACAGAAATCAGTGGCACCATTTCTATCAATCAGTCACGGTCCTGTGAGTAAATACCTCACAACTACAGGTATTAAAGAACCTAAATAAATATCAGGCATGTTGCCTTCTTAGTTATTCATTTAGCATTTTGCACAAGAATAGCCTTATTTGTGTGAAACATATACTTCTCAAAAGGGTCCATCAGGAACCAGTACAGCAACAAAGAGGTTACTGTACATAGTGGTGGCATCCCAAATTTATAACAAAACATTTATACATATGGTACAAACTATTTTCAGTTAAAGGTGTAAACTATACACATCAACTAATAGGATATACAGTAATGCATGGTGCAACACTGTTGTGCGGGGAATTCCATGCTTTGAATAGGTTTGTTGCACCGCAATAGTGTTAGAAAAATGTTGTGCTGCACTCAAAGCATCAGTACTGTGGTACAACAAAATGGAATGTCCGTCTGCAGCTACCTTACTGGAGCCAAAGTTTCAATCGCTGATGTTGACACAGACAAACTAGTATGGGGGATTGTGAAAGCTGCTGAAGGTTGCCATGGCAACCTCTCAATGCCAACACAGGCTTGTTGTGCATAGTTGCCTGTACATTATAAAATGGGTTTAAAAATCCTGTAATCCTTATTGGCTAATACCAGTCACCCAACTGTGCATTAATTCAGCACAATGCATGGTTATCCTGGCATTAGTAATCACAAATCAGTCCTCCAGCCAACAATAAAAAAAATATTTGTCAGCCATTGTCTTTTCTTGGTAAAACAGAGATAACATCCCCCATCAACTCCAAATTCATAAATGCCCCAGTCACTCATAAAACACACACAAAAAAAAACACCCATACTACATCCATTACAACTCTTGCTTACACTCCCTTACTGTTTGTTTAGATAAACTTTTCTGTCTCACAATCACCACATGCTACCACAGCGAACATATGGACCACTGTCATCTCCCTCATTTGCATTCAGCCACTGTAGCAAGCAACTACTGTAGCACTACCTGTAACAGGCACTGTTCACAGCTCACGTGCCCTCATGCCTTTTTTTTGTTAATTAATCCAGGTTTTTAATTTTGTCCAACTCATCAGTAAGTTGCACAACATACTATAGAGCACCACCCCACTGACTGCTGCGATCATGACACCACCACTGACAGCGATGGTGCTCTCAGTCATGGACTTATAACAACTGATGAAATCCGCTCAAAAGTGCACTGAAACAACAGTGATTAGAGCTGTAGGACTAATGAGATGAGATCAGCTCACCAGCACCATGCTGACAGAACTGAGCCATCCTGAGTATGTCCTCTCTTGACACTGATCCACTCCACGTGGGCTTTAATACTGTTCTGTGACCCAGTGCTCTGAGCCACCGAGCCATTCCTCTTCAGCTGTAATCCAATCTTGCACCAAAAATTACAGGTTCTTTCTGATTTTTGAGCAGTCATTACACTACTACAGGATTGTGTGCAAAAGGGTGGGTGTGTCTGTTTGTCAGGGGAATGAGAAAAATAATAGTACAAATACTACAGATCATGAAAAGAGGATGCAAAGTAGGATAAATGTCTTAGGTCAAAGGCAAAAATGTACCAGGTTCCAGCAGGTGGAAGGACTATTTTACAATGAATAACTTGTAAAAAATCATCTTAATTATTTTCATTTTTCAACATATTCAACATTGCTGGCTCCGTGGCGCTAAATGAAGGGGTTCGCGCGACACGATGGTGACCCAGGTTCATACCCCAAGCCTGGGTGCCAGGAGTGGAGAACAGCAGAGAGAGGATGCACAAAAGCCCAGTGGACACTTCCCTCCCAGGGGGATTGGGTTCATGCTTGGGGGACGTGAGGCCTCGACACGCCCCTTGCACGTCCTCACCCAAGGACACCGACACGCAAGGCTCAGAACTTGTTCAGCAGAGGTACAGAAAACAGGAAAAATGGCACCCTGACCGACTGGATGAGAGCCACCAGACCCTCACCACCATACAGCCCCCATACAGCCGGGACCGATGCTAGCAGCACCCAGGGCCAAGAAGGAAGCCGGTAAGGTACATTCTCTCTGGAAGGAGTGGACCCACCCAACAAAAGGTTATGTCAGGTTACCCTGGGGGTTGCCAAGAATGGGGTGGCAGCTGGCAACGGGAGTTGCCTGGGGCGAATAGGTCCTAGGCGGCCCAAAGGAGGATCCAGCTGGGGTGCAGGGGACAGAACAAAATTAGATAAAAAGCAAAACAAGAAGAATATTTAACAATCATGAACCCACTTTATAAGCACAATAAGAACTCCGGGGAGTACTCTGTGCTGAGATTAACTGCATTTGGTGGGGCTGAAAGTACTCAGCCTGTGGCCTTGTGCCTTATTACGACTACACCCCAAGGCATGCATTTATCTCAGCACAAGGCACATCCCATTCTATCTTATTGCTTACTTATCATCTGCCTTGCAGATTCCATTTTGGAGGAGGAACTGCAAGAAAGGTTAAGAGGTTAGCATTTACATGGCTAATAAAAGTGGTTGAACAGGGCTCTCATGACATTTTCAAGGAGGGAGTTCCAGATATTAGGAGCTGTGATTAGAAAACCTTTGTCCCACATGTTTTCTGTGCCCTCAGCTCAAAGCTGCCGGAATGGGGTGGGGGTGGGGGGCACATGAGGGCCATGGCCCTATCACTTTCATAAATGGCCCTATCAGTTTTGCATTATTACCATAGAAAATGTACCCCTTACATCCTTGGCCCTATCACTTTTAAGACTGCTCTGGCACCAATGCCTCAGCTGGAATAGAAATGCTCTGGATTCCAAGCTTAGTTGATAAGGTCAGTAGGGCAAGGATAGTAGCTCTGTTAGGTAGTGGTGGGGAGAGGGAGGGAGGGAGGTAGAGGCCATTGGATACATTCAGGGGTTCAGTTAATTTATTTTAAGTGGAAGTCTAAAACTTCCATGAGTCAAAACCTGGAAGTCATTCCAATTTTTTGGAAGTCAAAATACTTCTAGGATCCCACGTCTGGAAGTCAATATTCTAGGAATGACCAGTTTATGAATGGTAATATATTAATGGTAAAATACATTTCTCTCAGAAAACCCCATAATTTCTGACTTCCATTCTTGCAATTTTAGAAGCCATTTAATTTTTGGTTTTACATCTGGAAGTCGATAACTTCCTCCCCCTTTATTTTGGAAGTTTTTGCCTTTTTCTGGAAGTCAAATACTCCAAAAATGGAATGAACTTGATCCCTGGATACATTTATATATTAGGGAAGCCCACTCCAGTTCTGTTCTGTTCTCTGGGGAGAGGACACCTAGAATTCTTAGCGAAGAGCACATTGGTGGGTGCCCTTTCCACAACCCAGTGTAAATCTGCACATGTTGCTAAAGGCCACTGTTACTTTTGGGAGCACAGAAATACAGTATTTGTGGATCTGTAGACTTTGCTATCATATTCCAAGGGAGGCAAAAGAGTTAGTTGAAAAAGTAGCTTTCTGTTAAGTTAAGAAAAGTGCTGTTTCTGAAGGGAGTCAGAGTTTTTACTGTGAGCTCCGCACTATTTTGGAGATGTGCTCTGAATGCAATAAAGTTAGATCAAACCAGATTTCCTGGTATTTAACTGAACAGCAGTTACATTTTCCAGTGGGCAGCCTGAGCATGACATACTTGAAATACAGAAACATAGACAATGATGGCAGAAAAAGACCAAAGGTCCATCCAGGCTGCCCAAGTTCCCTGGAACCTTCCTTGGAACCTAATGTTCCTCCAGGGTACTACTCCCCCCACCCCCACCAATGCTTTCCCCATTTTCTTCCCTGGGCCTGTCGCCCCAAGCAACCACTATTCCCTGCATTCTGTCCTAGGCCTGCTTGAATCCCCTGACTGTGCTCGCTTCCACCACCATGGCTGGCAGACTGTTTCATGGTTCCAGCACCCTTTCTATAAGGAAGTATTTCCTCATATCCCTCTGGAACTTCCCACCTGTTAGTTTACACTCATGTCCATGTGACCGTGAGTTGGTATACAAACTAAATAATTCCCTGCAGTTCACCTTAAGAAATTTGAAGGTCTCAATCATTTTCCCCCCTCTCCCTTTTGACCTCCAATGAGTACATATTTAGTACCTTGAGGTGCTCCTTGTAGATCTACCATGCTGTCCTTGAATCATTTTGGTCACTCTGCACTGCCTTGTCTCCAACCTATCCTTGTCTTCTCTGAGGTGAGGACTCCAGAACTGGGCAAAGCACTCCAGGTGAGGCCTCACCAAGGATCTGTAGAGTAAAAGTATTACCTCCTTTCTTCTGCTGTCAATCTCCTCCCGATACATCCCAGCATCTTGTTAGCCTTGCTACAGGCCTTGATGCATTGGTTTGTTTAAGGGAGTTACTGATGATGACTCCTAGATCCCGTTCCTTATCTGTATTGTTAAGTTCCACCCCCCACCCCACCATCCAGTAATCCAGTACTTTGTCTTGGGGTTCTTTCTCCCTAGGTGCATTACCTTGCACTTTTTAGCATTGAATTTTAACTGCCAGACCCTTTACCATCCCTTCAAGCTTTTGTAGGTCCTTCTGCATGTCCCTTATTCCTTCATCACTATCTACCCCCCCCACGAAGTTTTTGTGTCATCTGCGAAGAGACACAGCCTGCTCCAGATTCCTTCACCATTGTCACTAATGAACATGTTGAAGAGGACCAGCTCCAGGACAGATCCCTGTGGAACCCTGCTCATCACCTCTCTCTCCTCTAAATTAACTCCATTGCCCTCCACCCTCTGTTGCCTCCCTGCTAGCCAATTACCCACCCAGTTTACTAGACTTTTAGCTGCATGCAGGTCTTCCATCTTCTTAAGCAATCACTTGTGCGGTACTGAATCAAAGGCCTTACTAAAGTCAAAGTACAGCAGGTCCACAGCATGGCCCTTGTCTATCTCCTTAGTCACCGAGTCAAAGAAAACTATCAGGTTGGTCTGACAAGACCTTTCTGGTACAAAACCATATTGTTTTGCTATCCTGGAGTTCATTGCTCTCCAAGTAATCTATGAGCAAGGCCCCTAGAATTCTGCGGCCGCAGAATTTTGCGCAGAACTTGCAATCTACCGCAGAGCTTCTGCGGTGCCGCAGAGAATTCACTCTCTTGGTGATTTTATTAATATTTCTGTTTATACATAGAATCTGGTTCCTTCCCTCTTTTTATATCCAAAACCCCTATATGTTCAGAATGTGATGTTATCATTGCTATAACATCATACATTAGCCAATGAAATGGCTGTATTCTGCAACAGAAATGAACAATCGCTCATCTACCACAGCTCCCACTGCCAGAGACGGTGGCACAGCACATCATGCATGGTGATATTTGCTCAACCTGCACTACAGCCTAATACAATTTTCAATCTTACATTGTTGCACTAGGGCTAACAAACAAAACCTTGTCAATAGCACAGACCTGTTAAGTCCATACCTCACTTTGTACAACCCTATTTGTGCCTTTAAGGTATAGAGATGCTATCTGAAATGAATAACTGGTAAAATGAATTTAACTGTCTAAATTTTTAAGAAAAATAAAGTAATTATGCCCAGAAAAGTGAAATACAATAATGTGTAGACCTGTTGAAAGAATAGACCTGTTAAATAAATAATTGCACTGTACACATTTTTGCCAGGGTTATTGATTACATATTGTCATTGGTTGATAGAATTACCTAAAAGTTATTGAGAAACGTTGTGTGCAATGACAGCTGTTGGGCCAGAGGGTAGCATGCTGCATTTCCATGCCGGCAACTCAGGTTCAGAGATTAGCTCTGGGAGCTGGCTGGGCAGCACAAGGATTGGTGGAACACATCACTGCTTGGTGCCTGGGAAGGTATGATGCAGTGTTCTGTCACATGGTGGACACATTGTGATGGGCCGGAGAGCTGTATCTCACAATTGGTTCGCATGCATGTCATGGCCTGATGGTGTTACGCTGTGTCAGGGAAAGCAGGTTGACAACAAAAATGAGTTTTGCAATAACTCCTCTATTCCATTTCCAATGGGACCTGTATGAATGAGGATGCAAGTTCATGGAAATAAAAAAAATAATATATATATATATATATACACACATATATATATACATACATATATATACATACACACACATATACAGTACCTCTGTCTCTCTCACCACACACACACACGCATATTTGTATGTATGTTACAGATTGCATATAGATATACAAGTGGGAACCTCATGAGTGGTGTAGAAAGCACATACAAATATATAAGTGATAGACAGTGGAAATCTCATTAGTGGGATAGATAGCATGCATACAGAATTACCTTATTTATCACAAAAGATCCCCTCTGCATATGTCATTTATGCAATAGGCTAGGACCTTAAGAGAGAGACATTTGTTTTGCTTTTTTAGGCATAAAATTATTTTTATAAGTCTGTTGTTTTTTGAACTAGTGTTACTGTGCTTTCCACCATTCTGACTGCTATAACCACTGCCATGAAAGTGAAGTCAGGATGACAAGCTGACACTGTGATGTGGTAGTTTGTTAGTGCCGCAGAACTTCCGCAGAAATTACAAACCACTGCCGCAAAAGTTCTGCAGCAAATGGTAGTCTTGCTGCAGAACTTGGTCCCACTGTGCCGCAGAAAAGTAGGGGCACTGTCTATGAGGTCTTCTTTGATCAGGAATTACATTAGCTTCCCCACAACAGTGGTCAGATTAATAGGCCTGTAATTCCCTGGTTGCTCCTTACCACCCCCCAATGAAGTGGCACAACGTCTGCGGTCTTTCAATCCTCTGGAACTTCTCCAGACCTGAGTGAGCTGTTAAACAGCTCTGTCAGAGGTTCCACCAGTTCCACTGCTAATTAAGTATCCTCGAATGCAATCCATCTGAACCCCGGGCCTTATCTATCTTAAGAGCTGCCAGCCCTTTCAGGACCCTTTCCTTGTAAACAATGGCTGACGCATTTCTGGGACTCCCTTTGTGGTCGCTTTGATGCCTCTCTCTCCCTCTCTGGCATAGACCCGTATTCCTCCTTAGTGAATACTAGGGATGGGTGGATATAGAAGTTTGCCTGGATATCGGATCCAGATACCCTGTAACTGCTATCTGATCGGATCTGTTTTTACATTGGGTCGGATAGTAGTATACGTGGATCTTTTCCCAAGAGTGTTTTTTTGCACCCGGCGTGTGCTATAACTATGTAGAAGATGGCATGCCGTTCCAAGAATATTGCATAAACCTAGCCCAATTAAACATTACTCTGTTTTGGTGTCATCAATAAGAGAGATCAAACCTACTGTCCCGACTTGAGATTCAATAAAAGCAGTAGCAGGACCATAGAAGTGCGAGCTCAGAATGAAAGCAAAAAGCAGGAGCAACTGAGTGATCAGACCATAGAAGTCAGTCCCTTGCAGCAGTGTGTAACTTCCCCTTACAGTCTGCTTGCTCCTTCACCATACTGCATGACACATCACTCCAGTCAGTACTGTCCCGATGTGAGATTCCGTAAAAGCAGCAACAGGACCATAGAAGTCAGTCCTGAGTGGCTCTGAGTAGACTACCTGTATGTCTGATGTTACTCCATTTACCTGTGAAGTGACTCTGTTATAGTCAATGTGGCTGCGGGCAGAGCTGCAGGCTGAAACCTCCATCTCCCACATAACTTAGCATCAAAGCGTAATGCCGATTTCTTAAGTCACTGCTGAATCAACCACTACCCATCCCGATATATACAGTAGTATCCGATTGGGTCAGATCGGGTCAAAAAAGTGTAAAATCTGACTGGTTTCATTTATCGGGTCGGATATAGCAAAATTAGTCATTAGGGATGGCTGCCTTTTACCCATCCTTCTCTATCACCCTACTCCCCTCAACTAGCCATGCGATTCCCCCTTTTCCTTTTTTACTAATATAGCTAAAAAAACTGTTTTTCTCCATTCTTGACCTCTCCACGATACGCAGCTCTGTGTCTGCATTCGCCTCCCTGACAGCCCTCTTTGTCTTCCTATTTATCTGGAGATATTCCTCCCAATCTGCTTCTCTCTGCTTTCCCTTATATTTTTAAAAGGCCCTCTTTTTTGCCCTAACCGCTTTCCCAACCCAAGCTGAACACAACAGTGGTCTCTTACACCTATTTCTCTTTGTCCCTGTTTTTATGCATGCCTTCAATGCCTGGAGGATAGCTAACTTTACTGTCTTCTATCTGTCCTCTACTCTGTATATGCCATCCACCCTGCACAGAGTTAGGGGCTAAGCAGTGGGAGATTCAATAGCCTGCAGTGCACGGTAGAGCTTTTATAATCTCCAGTCAGATGTTTTCCAGGTCTGCTTTCTCCAGGGGCTAAATACAGTCCTCTACGACTGTACTTAGCCCATGGAGGACAGCAGGACCAGCAAATAAAAGAATAGAGCTTATGTAAACTCTAACATGCACTGCAAGCTACTGAATCTCCCACTGCTGCCTACTGCTGTGAGGTCAGCTACAGGGGATTCTGGGACTTGTAGTAACAGAATATGTCAGCCACAAACTAAGTAAAATTGGTTTGATACAATCTACTATACTACAGTAAACAGTACGTAAACCAAAATGTTTTTGCACACAAAGTGTACATTGGGACCAGCCACACACTTGAGTGTAAGGCCCTTGGTTCTGTCTGTTCCCCATTAAGTTTACCAGAGAAAGGAAGTGTGTCTGGGAAACCCCAGGTCCAACCATGTGAGCCTGTAGCTCAGTGGTTAGAGCACTGGGATAGAATTCTGGGGGCCTGGGTTCAATTCCCAGGAGGTCAATTATTTCCTCCTACAAGTTGTGACTGAAATTGTTTAGCAGTGGCTAATACTGCACTGAAAGACATCAAAATGACCCCTTTAAGTTTAGTAAGGCACCTGAAATAAACACAGATGACAGCGTCATAGGTGGAGAGATGCATATTGCTATTGGTGTTGGTACATGTGGATGGGAAACCATTTAGAGAAGGGGTCCCAATATGGAACCATGTGGTACTCAGTTTATTCAGTTTTGGAGAGAATGCTTCACTCTTAGCCTTTAATGGTTTAAGGAGATTAGCTTGCCCGATGGCGCAGCTGACAGTGTGTTACGCTATGGTGCGGGAGACCAGATCGATACTTGATCTTGACTTGCTGTGATTTCTTGCCATGTCACAGAGGTGATGCATTCTAGTTCCAGGGAGAGAGGGCTGGTTGAATTGCCATGTGAGCTCACCCTTGGAGGCCAGGAATGAGGGGCTGTGATGTGTGGCACAGTCACCTCAGGACTCATGGCAGCAAGGTTAAGAATGGGTGGAGTGAGCACACTGAAAAGAGGGGGTGGGCTTACAGGAGGAAGATGGCCAGAAGATCAGACAAGGGGAGAGAGGGGAGCTAAACATGTTGCTCAAGGGCTGGTGCCAGGAAAAAGAACACAAATTTGTAGGTAACTGGCAACAATTTTAGAAGTAAAAGTTCTTTAAATTCGATGGACTGCATCTTACTAAGGAGGGAGTCAGTGCATTGGGGCAGAAGTTTGACATCTTTGCAGAATATTAAAACTAGCAAATGGGGAGAGGGGTGCAGCACCCGATACGTTGAATGGGAAGAACACCCCTCCCCCCTCAGCTAGTGATCAAACAGGAGTTCAGCATGTTTGCAGTTCATTTGCATCACCAGATAAGGAAAAAGGTCTTGTTCCCCATACTACACACAGGGGAAACACTGGACATCACCCAACAACTAACACACCGAAATCTGGCCAATGGACAATCATGTACACAAATGCTCGCAGTCTGGGAAACAAGATCCCAGACCTGTAAGCAACAATGACAGAGGCTAAATTGGACATAGTAGCTATTAGCAAGACATGGTTCACCAGTAACCACACTTGGGAGACTTCTGTACATGGCTATGTACTGTTCAGAAGAGAGAGAGAGGTGCAAAAAGGGGGGGTTGTGGAGTGGCCCTTTATGTCAATGAAAATATCAAAGCTACAGAAATTTAGAATGCACATAAGGAAGCAGAAGTTCACCTGTATAAATAAAGATTTGATTGATTGATTGATTGATTGAAGTACTGTGGGTCACCCTAGAAACAGGAAATGGGACAGCCATGCGAACTGCGGTTGTCTACAGACCTCCAGCCCAGGGGGGAGGACATAGACACATTACTGTTAGAAGATTTACAAAACATCACAGCTAAAGGGGAGGTTCTGATAATGGGAAACTTCAACATGCCAGATACAGATTGGTCAATACCAGCAGGAACATCTGCCAGAACTAGGCATATGGTGGATTCCCTGTAGGGGGAGGGCCTCAAGCAACTGGTAGAACAACCCACAAGAGACAGGGCTATCCTAGATCTAGTACTGACTACAGTTACTACCTGTCCTGATTTTTGCAGGACAGTCCTGATTTGGGCAGCTTTGTCCTGCAAAAAAACTTGAAAAATACTACATGTCCTGACATTATAGTAGAAAATATATTTTCTAATTTTCCTCTAAATTTTGCAGAAAAGCATAATATCTTAACTAAAATACCTTACAATGATAATAAACAATAGAAACAACTAAAAACTGCAACATTTAGTCTTAATTCTGATTATTTAGAGAAAACAAGTCTGTTGCATTGATCGCAGTTACATACTGCTTTGCGAAAAATCATGTTTCGGTAAGAAATGTCCCTCTTTGGGCTTCCTAAAAAGTGGTAACCCTAGTACTGACTAACGGGGAAAGGATCACAGATCTCCAGGTAGAAGGTCACCTGGGGGCCAGTGACCATCACATGGTATGGTTCAGTTTGGCCACTAGAACAAAATCATCTGATTCCAAGGCAACAATATGGGACTTCAGAGGAGCGGACTTTGATAAGATGGCCAACGGAGTTAAGCTAGCCTTGGCAAGAAGAAATACAGGTGAGGGGGTATAGGCAAAGTGGGCAAGCATTAAGGATGCAATACTTGAAGCAACATCCCATTGTGTTAGAGAGAAAAGCAAGAACAAAAGAAGAAGGAAACCACTTTGGTTCTCAAAAACAGTAGCAGAAAAGGTCAGAACCAAAAAGCTGGCCTTCAGAAAATATAAGGGAACGCAGCGGGACGAAGACAGGGAGGCATACCAAACTTCCCTAAGGGAAGCAGGAAGGCAGCAAGGCAGGCAAAGGCCCAAACCAAGGAAACACTAGCATGAACAGTAAAAGAAGGTGACAAGACTTTCTATACATAGGGGTGCTCCTACCCTCGCTCTGCTATGGGCTCCTCTTGTTTGCCCGCTCATCCAAAGTCCACCTCACTAGGTGGTCCACTGCCTACAATAATGTCTGCCACTTCGCGCTGGCTGCCCCCCGGCTCACTCACCATTGCAACCTCTATAGCAGGCTAAATTGGCTCTCACCCACTAACCACATAGACTTCGTCTTAGGGTGCTTCACCGGAAATGGTCCATAGCACCGGCACCCCTCCAGGGCTTACGAAATTTCTTGTCCCGTCTGTCTCCTCCTCCTACTCCCTCAGGTCCCAAGAACAGGCCCTCCTCAAGACACCGGCTACACGGACTCAAATGGGTGGGCGGGACTTTGCTGCATTCGCTCCCGGACTATGGAACTCCTTCCCTGCCCAGATCCGTGCCGCACACTCACAGATGTGTCTCCGTTCCTCCCTATGGAACCATCTCAAACTTGCCTCAGCCTGTGGCTGCCCCAAACTCCCGTGAATTGATCCATCACAGCACTCCTCTGCTCTGGAGCTACTCCTGGACAAAAGACCAGACTCCAAGAGGTTGCTAAGCTGTATATAGTGTCACATCTGAAGGATTTCGATACTGTGCCCCTGGAACTGCTGTTGGTTTCCATAAGGTGTTTATGTTGTTATGTTAATACTGTATAATCTATGTCTTACCACGCTCGTACGCTGTGTTGAATCTGTAACATTACTGCTCTTATCTCCCACAAGGTGTTTATTTTTGTTATGTTAATACTGTATAATCTATGACTTACCATGTTTCGTATGCTGTGTTGAATCTGTATCCTCACATGAACTGTAACATGTCTAATTTGTACAATGTCATTGTATGTACCTAAATCTATTATTCCTGTACTCTCCCAGGTCGTACATGAAAATAGGCAATTGTCTTGTCTAGTGTACCTACTGTACCTGGTTAATAAAAGCTAAATAAATAAATAAACATACATTAGTGAAAGGAGACAGTCCCGAGGGGGTATTGCTAAGATTAAAGGGGATAAGGAGGAGTGTGTGGAGGAGGACCAAGGAAAAGCATCTATCTTAAATAGATACTTCTGCTCAATATTTACTGAGGAGAAGGTAGGGCAGGGCCCATAGCTCAGCACCATGGACACGGGGGAGGGAGGTGTACACTAGTCTCTTCACAAAAGAAAGGGTCCTACAAGAGCTCGCTGAGCTCAGGGTGGACAGGACAAAGGGACTGGATGGCATACATGCCAGGGTATTAAAGGAGTTACGAGCGGAACTACCAGAGCCATTATCAGAACTTTTTAGTGAGTCTCTGAGCACAGGAGAGGTTCGGAGGCAGAGAACTACAGATCAGTCAGTCTTACCTCAGTAGTGGGCAAGATTATGGAGGCACTCCTTAAGGAAAGGACAGTGCAACACCTGGAATCCATAGGAGCACAGGATCCAAGACAGCATGGGTTTAGAACAGGAAGGTCCTGTCAAACTAATCTCATAGATTTCTTTGACTGGGTAACCAGAGTGGTGGACCAAGGGGGAGCAGCTGATGTCGCCTACCTTGACTTCAGCAACACTTTTGATACTGTTCCACATAGAAGATTGATTAAAAAGCTGGGTAGGCTTGGGGTGGGTCAGAAGTTGGTCAACTGGGTGGCAAACTGGTTGGCAGGTAGAAAACAGAGTGGTGGTAAATGGTATACAGTCTGAAGAGATGCAAGTTACAAGTGGGACACCTCAGGGATCAGTCCTGGGGCCAGTCCTCTTTAATATCATCATCAGTGACATTGCAGATGGACTGGAGGGTAAGGTTTGTCTGTTTGCAGATGACACCAAGATCTGCAACAGAGTAGATGATCCAGATGGGGTGGGCAGAATGAGAAGAGATCTGGATAAACTGGCAAAATGGTCGGAGGAGTGAAAAATGGAGTTTAATACAAAGAAGTGCAAGATCATGCACATAGGGAAGAGAAACTCTGAAGCCACCTATAGGTTGGGAGGGGAGTTGCTGGCAATCATAAGGGATAAAAAGAGACTTGGGTGTCATCATCACAGATGACCCGAAATCATCCAAACAGACCACTAAAGCAGTAGGTAAGGCTAGAGGGATGTTGGGGTGTATTAGTAGGGGTATCGCAAGTCATAAGAGGGAGGTAATAATCCCTTTTTACAAGACACTAGTTAGGCCCCATCTGGAGTACTGCGTGCAGTACTGGAGACCACATCTGCACAAGCACATTAACAAAATGGAGGAAGTCCAGAGAAGGGCAACCAAAACGTTGCAGGGACTGCATCAGAAAACATACGAGGACAGATTAACGGAGCTCAATATGTATACCCTAGAGCAAAGGAGGGAGAGAGGTGATATGATTGAAACATTCAAGCATCTTAAAGGCATTACTAGGGTGAAAGAGTAACATGTTTCAATATAAGAAAAATTGCAGGACAAGAGGACACAGCATGAGATTAGAGGGAGGCTGATTAAGGGGTAATGTTAGGAAGTTCTTTTTAACAGAAAGGGTGGTGGATGCATGGAATGGCCTACCTCAGGAAGTGGTGGATAGGAATACAGTGCAGGGCTTCAAACAGGTGTGGGATAGGCATAAGGGAGGAATAAGGATGAGTATGAATAGATAGACCATTGACAGAGTACAGGCCTATGGCACATTCATAAGGTAGAAAAAAATGGGCAGACTGGATGGGCATTTCGGTCCTTATCTGCCATCAACATCTAAGTTTCTATGAAATACAACTCTTAGCCATCTTGTTTAGCTCTACAGTAGCCCCTGACCTCTTGCCCTGATACATGTGTAGCCACTGTCCAGGGACCTCAGGGTCCACACCTCTGAACTCTCCAAGGCCTGCCTAGATTGTTGTAATGCTGCTGCACTGAGCACAGTTACCTTACAATGACATGGAGCCTCCACCTCGGGTAGTAATTGAGCAATAAAGCGTGACCAGGAGTTAGAGTAACAGCTTGTAGCACGAGGCACAGCTGAGTATCATATTGCCCCTCGGGGTGATTAACTGATTGTTTTTTGTTTGATTTTTTAACTTTCTTTGTGCTCCTACACACTGGCCCCACAGGATCTCTCTCTGGCAGGACTCGGGGAACCAGCCTTCTCCTGCTCACCAGCGATCCCCCCAGACCAAGCCTCTGTCCCAGGGTACTCTCCTATAACCCCCGACTCACCGGCTCTGAACCCCCTGAGCTGGGGCCACCAACTCCTACCGGCGTTCAATCTATAATCTAGAAGGAGTGATGAAGAGAGCCAGAGGCCATCTGGGGCTGATCCCACGCTGAGCATGGTGGCCATTTACAGAACCTGCCTTCATCATCCTGTGTGCCAGGGCTTTTCTGCTTCTTCTGGTACTGGAGACACAGATGTGCAATGGCATCTGGCGCGCAACAGGCGCACTCCTGCACCCGCCCGCAGGACGTCCGCCAACACCTCCATACCCCTCAACGTGCCCCAGCTAGCTGCAATGCTCACATTCTCCACTGGGAGTTGCCAGAACTGCGGGACACACAACTCACCCTCCCCAGAAGAAGAGAGCAGTCCAACGGATGATCGATCCTCTCCTCCTTGGCCGACCCCTGGCGACCCGAGTCCGCTTCTGAACATGGTTCACCAGCATGGCACAAGGTAAGGCTGATGCCTCAACCCTCAGTGCCATCGGGCTGAGATTAACTGATTGTTAATCTAATTCTTGGGAGTGCCTTATTGCTGTTATAAAAAACTGATTTTTAAAGAAAAGTGTACCCTTTATAAGTTTTCATCATCGATAGGGAGATTTTTAATAAAACAGTTCATCCAACTGTTTAAGAATGTGGGTTCAGAATCAAAATGCATCACTCAAGTCATTCAGCAGTGCCAGAGGACAGAATGCTGGCAGGAAGAATTCATCATGCACCATAGTGATCAGGCTGTATATGACACTGTGACACAGAATAACATAAGGCTCTCAGAATGCTGACAGCTGATCAGATTACAGCATTTCTGAGAGCCTTTTTATAACAGGGGTACCTGGCTGCTTGAACATTTTACTAACACCCTCCCCAAACACATATAGGATAATGTATGGACAAGCCATACACAACAAGCCCATGTTGGCATAGAGAGGTTTCTATGGCAAGAAGAATCTTGATAGAGAAGCTCAAGAGGTTCCTTGGTTGCCACAGAAATCTCGATATGAAGATACAGGCTTGCCTGTGTAGGGATGCCCATACATGATCTTTTATAATGTATGGGTATCCATGCCCATTTCAGATACTCTGCTTTCTTTCAATGAACATGTGGTTGGGGGTGGGGCTCAAATTGAGGGTTGGTGGCCGGCTCAAATTGCTGATTAATGCATGGCTAGTGACTGCAGCTGTGGCTGATTCTGCAAGTTAACAAAAAAAAAAGCTCCCAGCTCGACTGACACAAGGAAAGCAGCTGTGCAGTGGCATTCCCCGGACCTGAAGTCCATTTCTGAATCAGCTGCTCTGCTTGGTTTTCATCAGATCGCCCACCATACTGCTAGAAGCAGTGGCCCTTTTAAATCTCTGATGTTCCCCTGCTTAAGCTGGCGGTTCTGTTTTTGGTCCAGTTTGTGTTCCTAGCCCACTTCTGCTGTTCTGTGGCTCCGACTGTGAAGATGCAAAGTCCTGGCGCAATTCCCTTCAGACCTCCAGTCAATTGCTGCTGCTAGGCCACTAGGGCCAGAGCGTGAAGACAAATGCTGACTCCTGCTGGGGAAAACAACACTGGGAACCCAAATAAAAGAGTCCCAACTCTGGGGGGGGTTACGGATTGAACCTGGGTCTCTGGATGGGGCCTTGTTGTGAGGGTAAACCACATGAATGCATCAAAGTGCAGGAAATATAGGGAACAGCCTTGAGTTGATGGGGAAGTCTTATGGGGAATATAAAAAAGAATGAGCTAAAATATTTTATTTTGTCAATAGGAAAATAGTATTTTATTACTTTACATTTACTGAGATTTTGATTACTGGGAATAACCCATGGGCCACAACGCTCCATTTACATGCGTGACAAGGGAGGAAGTGGGCAGAAGCAAACTGTGCAAGCAACTTTTTCTGTGTCTATCTCATTACAAGTGATCCATGTAAGTGGACCTCAGTGTGCATGAATAAACGATGTGTGCTTCACATTATAACCCAAACACTTGAGTGCCTTAATAATATTACCTACCTAAAATGTTTTCATCTTTTTACACAAATGTTTTATAATATAAGTTAATGAGTCTGGTTTGAGGGCCTGTTATGGCTAAGAGTGTCACCTTGCACGTCCTTAGAACAAGAGGACTGGTAACCAAAGGTGAGCAGTTCTGTTGTCCTAAGGATGCAAGGGGTGACACTCTTAGATCCATAAAAGGCCCTCCAACTGGACCCATGAACTTATTTTCTTCTCTGTGTTGACAGCGTGAGTGGTCAGCAACAGTCCGTTACTGTGGCTCAGTGCATGAGGCACTGTTACAGAAATAAGAGTACCTCATGTGCAACTGAAGGAAGCACTGTGATTGGTTGGGAGCATCTCATGATGCTGCTGCAATCTATAATTAAAGAGCAGGTATTCAGTGGTTTACTTGGTTGTTTTATTTCTAATCTCACTGATATTTTTAACAAAAATATCTCACCCCAATTATATGTTTTTTTATGTCCTCATTCGACCAATATTGAGACTGCCTGCATGCCATATTCCAGGAAGTGACATGAGTTTATTAAAATTCGGCTCCCGATGCAAAGTGAAGCCCAAGATTACATGACATATGTTAAAGTAACTTGTTGGGCTTCATGTGCATTCTCAAACAGGATGTCACACTCTTCTGTTATGCAAATCAGAGTGACGCCGAGATTCTTCAAAGACATGTTGCGTCATGCGTGTTCACATAACCTGCAGCATTTTGATTCTTAGTCTCTCCATAACTCAAGCTATCGCTCCCTACTGCTCCCCTATCATAAATCCCTTGAGGGAGAGAATGCCTTCTCTTACCGCTTTCCTAATATCTGGAACTCTGTTTCCCTAACAGTTCGCTCTGCCTCCTCCAAATGCTCTCTTTCCTTGCTACTCCAAGACCACAGCTCTCCCACCTGTAATTGCCCATAGTCTAATGTCCTGCCTCCCCCTTTCTCCCCAACCACTACCAGTCCCCAAGCTCCTACACCTCGCTGCACCTCCCAGTTTTTCCACTACTAAAGTATTCCAACCTCTACACTCATCCTCTCCCACCCATTTTAACCCCTCCTTTCTGCTCCCCCTCATTCCACTACCATCCCTCCCTCCAACCCTTTCTCTCTCTATCTGCCCCCTCCTATCCCCTCCACTACTACCTTGACACTATTCCCACTCATCAGGCACCCTCTTCCTCCTTCCCCGCTTCCTTTCCCACTCTCCTCCTCCTTATCCTATCCCCATCACTTTGTCTTCTCCAGTCCTCTATACTTTATTTCTAACCCTATTCCAGCCCCCATCTCTTCTATCCCTCCACCCATCTTCCTCTCCCTCTCCTTTCTCTCGTCCCACCCTCAGATTTCTCTCTAGCTCTCCCTCCTGTTGCCCCTCCTGATTTAGCCATACTTCCTACCTGTCCTGTTACTTACGCACAACCTGCGAGTGCCAGGTTACCCCACACTCCTGATGTAGTCAGTCTGCCTTGTTTAATTGTGCCAATACATTACTGTATATACGGTATACTTCTGTGCCTTTTGCTTTATATTACTGCGCTTTCTACTTATTATGTACTTTTCCCCTCCCCCCAGGACACATCTGGAAACGAGCTTTATGGCTCAGTATGTCTTTCCTGGTAAGGCTCTTAAAATAAATAAATAATAAGGAGCGTGGGCCAGTGGGACATTTGAGTGGCAGGGTGTGTAGCAGGCTGTCAGGTTAGCCAACAACTGACAGAATTTACATTTTGCTCTGTTTGCTGACAGCTCAAGAGACGATTTTCTCAGTTTTCTGCCTGACAGTTTGTTTAACTGTAGAACAGGCAACAGGCTTGTTGAGAGCACCAGAAATAGAACTCGGACAATGTATTCATTATGTAGCATTTAAGGATTGAGCGACACCACTGTAACTGATAAATCTCCTACAATGCCATTACTGGGAGCTACTGAGTCCAAACACATTGTGCGACTGGAGAGTCTCCAGCGATCAGTTATAATAATGTAAAGTGCCTGAGTTCTACCTCTGACGCTCTCAACAAGCCTATCATCGGTTCTGCATTTAGACTTTTAGGCAGAAAACAGAGAAAATCGTCACTTGGCTGTCAGTAAAGATGTGGCGAAGTTTAACTTTGCTGGTGAAATTCGTAAAGTGGCAAAAATTCACACTTTGCGGAGCTTTGCAAAGTTTTCCCAGACCTGAGAAACATTGAAATTTGCGAATTAATTCGCTGAGCAAAGTTTGCCGACTTCACCCATCAAACAGAATGTGATGTAAATCCTGTTCATTTTTGTCTAACCTGACAGCCCGCTACACACACTGCCACTCAAATGGCCCACTGGACCACACTCCTATCAAAATGCAGCAGGTTACATGAATGCACACAACACAGTGCATCTTCAAAGAGTCTCGGTGCTGCTCTGATTTGCTCTGATTGCATAACAGACGAAAGTGATGTCCTGGCTGTGGATGTGTGTGAAACCCAAGAAGTTACTTTAACTGATGTCATGTAATTATAGGCTTCACTTTGCATCGGGAGCCGGATTAATAAACTCGTGTCACTTCCTGGAATAAGGCATGCAGGCAGTTTCAATACCAGTCGAATGATGACATAAAAAAGCCACATAGAAACGGGTGGGGGAGATACTTTTATTAAAAAATGTCAGTGAGATTAGAAATAAAACAACCAAGTAAACCACTGAATACCTGCTCTTCAAAATTCTAATTGTCCTACTATACATGAGGGTAACCAGCTGTTAATCTAACCCTTTCAGAAAGTACAGTTATGCAAGAACTTACAGTAACAGTAGATCTTCAAGAGGATCTCTTGTAGTAGGCCATAACTGGTAGGACTCAGCTGTCAGACGCTAGGATCACACGGAAACCTTTCTAGCTAGCAGTATACCAGAGGGGGCTGCCCACCTCTGAAGTCAATGTCTGATGCCTAGCCTATATAAAGCAGGCCTCCTCAGCCCTCCTCAGTTCTGCCACCAGTGACCAGAAGCAGGATTCCGGAAGTGGGAAAATGAAGGAGAATGCAGAGGTAACCCTGTACTAGAGGAAAAAGCAGAAGGTGTGCCAGGATGGAAGGGGAGTAAAACACAAACAAAGAAAAGGGGGAAGGAGGGAAGGGAAAGCAGAGCCTGCTGCAAGAGATCCTCCTGAAGATCTACTGTTATGGTAAGTTCTTACGTAACTGTACTATCTGACTTCGAGGGTATCTCTTTCATCAGGCCATCGTCAGTAGGACCGAGTCACAAGTAGTTCTCATTGCACAGGCAGGCAGGATGGGAGGTTGGCAGGCAATGGTGACAGCCTATGAGAGAAGGCCTTGGAGAACTACCAGGCCAAAACTGACATGCCTCCTAGAGGCAATGTCCAGACCATAGTGCTTGGTAAAGGTGTGGACAGTACTCAAGGTGGCTGCAGCACAACTGTCAGCAGCAGACTCATTGCGAAAACAAGCTACTTAGGTGGCTGTGCCCTTTGTGGAATGACCTTTGACAGCCCCAGGAAGTTCCTTACCATACTTCTGGTAACAGTAAACAATACAATTTGCCAACCGCTTAGACAAACACTGTTTGGAAACTGTGGAGACTGCTCAGGTCCAGGATGGGGAGGAGGTACCCAGTTTTCTTGGGAACCAGGAAGAAATGGGAGTAGTACCTTGTTGGGAGGGGAGGGACAGGCTCCATGGCCTTCTTTTGCAGCAGGACTTGAATTTCTGCCCATATCAGAGGAACGTGGCTCGGCAGATATGTGGACGCCCTTAACGGATTTGCAGGGGGTGCACTCCAGAGACTCTAGAGTGTGCCCGTGCTCTATGAGCTGAAGCACCCAGTTGTCTGTTGTGATGGCCCTCCACCAATCTAGGTGGAGGGAGAAGCAACCCCCTACTGTCACCTCCTGAAGCCCTATGGAGGGGCAGCAAGTAGTCAGTAGGTGGGGGTAGCCCATGACTGGGCTGTAGAGGCACCTCTTGTGGCCCTGGGAGGGGTGTGGGAGGGCACAGGCATGGCTGCACCTGGCTTATGCTTGCCTTGGGCCTTAGGAGGGGCTCTTGACTGCTTCTTGGGGGGAGCAACCGAAAGGGGTCCTATCACCCAATTTTGGCTGGGTATGTTACATAGAGTGGACCGACTTTAAGGCCCTCCCTGAGTTTTGGAGTTTAGAGATAATGTCCTGAACGTCGCCCTGAAATAGCCTGGACCCATGGAAGGGGGGCATTCAGAATACTGTATTGAATATCAGAGGTGAAACCTGAGACCCTGAGCCAGGCATGGTACTGCAGATCAATGCCTACTGCCACTCATCTAGAGGCATCCACTGTATCATACGCTGCCCAGAGGACATGGGTACTGATGTCAGATCCCGTCTTCAGGGCCTGAAGAGTCTATTGTTTGGAGAGGTGTTCTGGCATTGCTGTGACCACCTCCCTAGCCTGGTCCCACAACAAATTCTGGTACTGCACCATGTGGGCTAGATAGTTAAGTGCCCTGATGGCAAAGGTGGCTGAGGCAAAGGCACGCTGGCCCACCTAGTCCAGCTGCCTGGATTGCCTGTCTGGAAGGAGGGCACTGAGGTGCTTCAGATGGTTGGTGCGGTTGTGTGCCACATTGATGACCACTGAGTCGGCCTTGGGATGCTCCCTGAAAAAAGACTTCCCAGACAGAGGATGGTAAAGTCTGTGTGCCTTTTTAGGTACTGCACAGATAGTGTGAGGTGATGTAGTTCTGGTAACATCATCATATGATTCATTCAACCATGGGGGGAGGGACCACCTGAGGGGAAGCATCATGCTGGTTAATGTAAATGGCCAGGCGGTGATGCTACCGGTCCTGCTCCTTAGTCTCCCACCCCATCATAGACTGGATATGTTTCACTATATCTATAAAGGTGGGGTCATCTGGTGGAAACTTGGGGACATTAGTGGGTTCACCTTCATCCCCCAAGGAGACCCCTTCCAGGGAGGAGAACTCAGAACTGGCTTCATCATCCGAGGCACAGTCCTCAGCCCCACTATTGCCAGGGTGAGGATTAGCCGGGTGAACGGGAGTATCAGCGTCCGTATGTGTAGGAGAAGCACTGGGTGGTGGGTGAGCAGGGGCCAGAGAAGTAATGCCTCTAGGAGGCCCCTGTGGGTGGGATGACTGGGGCAGGCTCAGATGAGGGGACCTGCAACTAAATGAACGCCCAAAGTGCTGATATCAAACTGTAGTAATCTATGGGCACTGGAGCCGGACCTCCAGGCAGTGGGTAGTTGTAAAGCAGCTGGGGTCTGACTGGCGCAGGATACAGGTAGGCCGGCACCAGCCCTGAGGGAGCAAGATATGGGTATGCTGGTGCTAGACCCCTTGGCATCGGAGTTAGATATCGAGGCTGTGGTCCGGCAGCTGTGGATAGAGAAACAGGCATCAGTCCCTCAGGCTGCGGTAGCAGGAGGCCAGGCATGGGTCCCCCGGGCTTAGGCAAAGGGAGAGCAGGCAAAGGTCCTGCTCCTGCCTGCATCAGGGCTGGGGCCAGTGCTGGACCCGTGGGTTGCTGGAGTATAGAAGTCAGCCCAGCAGACATTGGCCTGGGAAACACCGGGGTCAGAATGTACTGGCATCTGGTGAGAAAAGACTGGCACTGGAGAAGAGGGCTCCACAGGCGATGGCTGGGGGAAACTGAACTCATAGAGATGCTGATACCCAGCAATGCCTAGACACCGCTATGACTGAGGGGTAGGCCCGACAGAGATCCCGGAGGCAGAGTCCAAGGGATGGAGATGCAGGGACTGTGGGGCAGGGACAGATTTCAGTATGTTGGTCCCACTGGACCCAGAGTGTCCAATGGGGAACCCTCATGGACAGTCTGGCGAGAGGCACTGTGGCTATGGCCGTGGACATCCGTCCCAGAAGCTGAAATATGGTGGCTGTTGTATAACAGATGGGCCTGGACTATCAGGTGCTCTGCCCTGTCCTGGGGCAAGAAGATCGTGCCCTGAGCTGTGTCCAATGTACTAGAGGCACTGGCATGGAATCAGAACCACCTTGGGCAGCTTCACAGTTATCCCTAGATCCTTGAAGAGGCGGCTTGTATGTTCCAGAGTCTGTAACAGGCAGTCACTGGACTAGGCCTTGAGGAGTCAGTTGCCCAGGTATGGGAAGACAAAGTAGCTCCTGCCTGAGGGTATGTGCTGCCACTACCAGGCATTTGGTAAATACCCAAGGGGCCGAGGGCAAACCATAAGGCAAGGCCCTGAATTCAATTTGTATTTATTTATTTTACCAGGAAAAGGCTCCACTGAACAAGCGCATTCACAAGGAGGTCCTGGGTAGGACAGGCATAAGATCAAACAAAACAGATATTACAATATACAGAGAACAGGTATAGAGAATAAATACAGTAAAATAGGACACGTCTTAACTCCACAGCTCTTAAAGAACATCCACTGTATTAATAGCACAACTAAGATTTCAACTGCGGTAGTCATAGAGAGATTACCTTGAAGACGACAACAGTGTTATAAAGCATACTTAGGATACACTTACTAAGAGAACAGATAAGTATTGCACTGTACCCTGGGGGCCTTTATATTGTGACTTTTTACTCTTTAAAGTAACCAAGTAAACTCAACTTGATAAATAGGTGAAGTAGACTAACAAGTCGGTTAAAGTTGCTCCAGGTTGTCATGGTCGTGAAATGCTCACACGGTAACACGCCAATGCAAACAGCATGTTGTGACTTCTGTAAGTTTGTACCTACTTATTACATGTACATTCTTCAGTACAACTGCTGTCAATAAGGGATTTGAAGAGATTTCTCCCAACCAGGGAGCTCAAATCAAATCAAACTTTATTTAACCAGGCATCAACACCATTGAGCAAGCTCATTTTCAAAGTGGTCCTGGACAAGGAACAGTACAAAACATAGACAAAGTAATACAAAAATTGTGACATCGGCAGATTGCAGTACGTAGTCAGATGCAAAATACTTGAGTCCGTCAAGGGAACTCCCACTTATACATTTTTCACAAAAACAATATCAAATATGGTAGGGGAAAGGTAAGGTAGAACATTTGAAAACAGACTGGGGCCTGCAAGTGGATAAGTGAAGGCAGAGAGGGGGAGCTCAGTTTAAGTGTGTGTGCCCTGTAGTTTATTCCAGGCAGCCGGCATGATGTTACTGACTACAGATTTTCCAAAGTTTGTTGAACACCAGGGCATACTTATGGCAGGGTTTGCCATACTAGGAGCAGGATACTGCTCTTCCTAAGTGAATAACAGCTCTGAAATGTATTCAGGTAAGTCCTTAGAAAGCGTCTTATGAGTCCATATGTAGAGATTATGTAACCTCCTTTTGGCTAGTGAGGTCCACTCAATTGTTGCATATAGGCTGCAGTGATGAGGTAACGGTGGTAAATTTGTGGCGAACCCCAAAGTCCTGTGGTAAAGGACATTCAGCTTATTTGAACAATTTATAGTACAACTACTATAAATAATGTCCGCGTAGTCCACTACAGGTAAGAAGGTTGCTTGAACAAGGTGTGTTCTGACATTCAAGGGGAAACAGTTCCGATTTCTATAAAAGAATCCTAGTCTAACTCGCAGCATTCTACAAACTGCATCGACGTGTTCTGCAAAAGATAGCTTGCTTCAGATCCAAATACGCAGGTATTTATATATAACTTGTCACAAATTCAAGTTGTTTACAAAAGCAATGTATTGATGGGTGGGGTTGAGGTTTGTTTAGCTCTAGGGATGATGATCCACAAAACTTTTGTCCGGCTGGCATTAAGTAATAGTTGGAGGTGTTCCCTCTGGAACTGAAAGCTCAGGTACTGTCTGTGGAATGCGTGAACCTTGATATGCAGGTAGGCATCTTTCATATCAACGGAGCAAATCCAATCTCCCTAGTGCAGAAGGGACAACAGATCCTGAAGTGTCACCATCCAGAACTTTTTGTGCTCGACGAACAGACTGAGCTCTCCGAGGTCTAGGATGGGTCTGAGATCCCTGGTGCATTTGGGGACCAGGAAAAATGAGAGTAGAACCACTTTTCCTGCCGATTTATTGGGATATGTTCCACTGCCTTCTTTTGCAACAGGGAGTGGCTTTCCTCCCAGAGTATCAGTATGGTCTGGATGGTAAAGGGAATGAACCAGAGGTTTTTCTGGAGACCATTCAAGAAGTTCCAGAGTGTGGCCATGCTCTATGAGTTGTAGCACCTACCCATCATTGGTTATCTCCCTCCACCTGTCCAGGTGTAAGGAGAAGTGACCCTCAACAACCGCCTCCTGATTGTCGGGGAGTCAAGCAGGAGTCAGAGGTGGAGGAGGCCGCAGTGGCGGCTGTACTACCGCCTCTGGGGGCCTTGCTGGCTTTGGCAACAGGGGTAGGCAAAGAGACAGACTCTAGATGCTGGCAGAGGCTCTTGACTTGTTGGTTGCCCCACGAAAGGGCATATGTTGTCCACTCTTAGCTTGAGTGTGATACATAAAGTCGACAGATCTTAGAGTGCGGCCAGAGGCCTGTAGGGCATCAAGGATCTGTTGCACATCGGCCCAAAACAATTTGTATCCCTTGAAGGGGGCATTTAGGATAGATAATGTCCTGAGCAAACATCAACACCCTAAGCCAAGAGTGCCAGCGCAGACAGATGCTGGCTGCAGCCCCCTGGCAGAAGCATCAATGGTGCTATAGGCTGAGCAGAAGAGATGCAGACTGATGTCAGCACCCAACTGAAGGGACTGCAAGAGCTGCTGCTTCTTCTGGTTGTCGGGAAGGGAACTGGCCAATTCCTGAGACTGGTCCAAATAAGGTTGAGGAATTAGATCATATGGGCCATTTCATTCAGGACCCTGATGGCCAAGGTGGCAGAGGTGAAGGTCCTTTTGCCCAGTAAGTCCAATCTCCGGGACTCCTTGTCCAGGGGGAGCGAACTTAAATGTTCTGGCCTTCTAGCGTGGTCATGGACAGTATTAATGACCACCAAGTTGGCCTGTGCCTGCTTGGCAAAGAAAGGCTTCCCTGGTGGGGCATGATAAAGTTTGTCTGCTTTCCTGAGCATTGCAGGGACCAGGTTAGGGTAATGCCAAGCTGTCATGGTGGCATCCTCATTGGGTTCAATGAGAGGAGAAACCACTGGGGGGGGGGGCATCAGGCAGATGGAGGTATGTAGCTAACTGACATCTGCTGGGGTTCTGCTCCTCCATGTCAAAGCCCATCACCATCTGCATCTGGCAGAGAACCCCCCCCCCCGAATAATGGGCCATCTGAGGGGGGACCGTAGAATATGTTCCTCCCCATCTGACGAGACCATGGAGGTACAGTGAGGAGTAGTAGGCCCCCCCCCCCACAGTCTTCATCCCCATTTTCATCTTCATTGGGAGGTTGAAGATCCAGGTGATATTCATCCCCTTCTCTCGAATTTCTAAAGGGAGAGTGGGGGGGTCCAGATGCATGGGGACTGACATAAGCCAGCGGGAAGCATGGGTGCAGGAACTAGTGTCGGGGGCTCCCTAGGGGCTGGGCCCTTGGCCCTGCTGGGGAGCTAGGTGGGCCTGCATGAAGTCCCATAGGGAGGAAAGTAATGAAGGAAAGTCCGTGACTGGCGTTGGGTAGCCAGGTGGCACTGGCTGAGGAGCGACCAGCGTAGACCTCAGAGGTGGAACCAACGATGGAGGCCAAATAGGCCTAGACCCCAAGGAGAAGTCTTTGGCCTCAGTCCCCCTATGGGACAGTGAGTAAGGGCAGGAGATGGCCTGGGGTGATGCCAGGAAGGGCAGTGGCTCCAAGGCCAGAGGAGCCAACATTGCAGCAGCAGATGGTGGTCAGGTAGTTACTAAAGACCCAGAGACTGCTAACTCCATGCCAGTCGAAGACAAACCGGTAGGGTCCCCCGACTGCGAGCTCCCCAAAAATAAGGGCTGAAACAGCAGGAGATGGAGCCTGGCTCAGAAGTGCCTCCGCCCAAAGTAAGGATGGTTGTAGGCACTGCCAATGGTAGCCCTGTGAAAGACTGGGTGTGTGAGGCAGGTGTCGCTGCCCTCACATCAGGGGATGGCCCTGTCACAGTTGCTGAGCGATGCAGGGAACGGGAGGGAGTGGAATGGAGTTTGGCACAGTCCTTGTCCCTGTGGTGATGTTTACCTGAGGATTTATCCCATGATTTCGATGAATGAGAGCCAAAGGATAAGGCCAAGGAGACTGAAGACCCCGGCCTGCAATTCCTTCTCAATGCTGGCGACTTTTTGCTGAAGCAGAAAGTTTTCCAAGGTCCACTGAGCAATGATTGGGTGGCCTGGTTGAAGCCGCACCAGACAGAGCAGGTGTCGAATAGTGGTGGCTAGAGTGGTCATCTTTCTCCAGGAGTTGCTTTCTTCTAACAGGCGACTGAGTCATACAAGCAGCTGGAAGATAAAGAAAGAAAAGACAAGCGAAAACTGAAAATACAGGGAACTGAGGTAAAAAAAACAGAAACCAAAGATTTAGAAAGAATGGCAGTTGACTAAAGCTGCGGCAATCCGAAAGGTCTGATGTGCATTGGTCGATGGCAGGAAAAGAACTGAAAAGGGTGCAGGGGGCTGTCCACTCTTATAGCATGTGGCAATATTGTTGCCTGATGTTGGGGTGGTTGGCCCCCTGGTAGACTGCTGTCTAGAAAAGTTTCCAAGTGATCCTAGTGCCTGGCGGCTAGAGTTCCATAGGTGTGGCCTGCTGCAAGAAATACCCCAGAAGTAAGATCAGCTAATTCAGGAACTATTTCAACAATATGAGGCCAGGAAAGTCAGAACAGATTATATGAAATACGTTAAAGTTAAGAGACAATATAATCTTTTATCAAAATTGCAAACTGAAGGCATCTCTTGCAAAACAACAAACTGAAGAAGTGAAATCAGAAATAAAAAAATGTCGATATAAAGGAGCGGACTCTGTTTCTGTAACAGAAATTGGTAACAAAAATATGCCATTTGGCGACCCATTTTCAGCTTGTAAACACAAGACTGAACATACTGTTTTTAGAACGTTAAAAATGAAATCGGGGGTATCTGTGCCTTCCCTGCAGAATATGCATAAAGTTATTGAAGTTATTTTTAAAAAGACACTTCTGGTACAGCATCTTTGGGACAAGTACACGTGCAGGACTTTTTTCAAAACCAGTTTCCAACCATTTGTGAGTAGGCTTGTAAAGAGTTATTGGCACCGATTTCCATAGCGGAAATCTAGTCAGTAAAACTGGGTTTGAATAAGGGTTCTTCCCCTGGGATAGATGGAATTCCCAATGAATTCTATTAAGAATTTGGAGAAATCTTGCAATACATTTCACAGAAGGTGAATACATATCTGCTGAATTCATTTTGTTCTTCAGCTACTTTCTGTAGAGCAATTTCAATTTTTTTGTTTAAAAAAGGAGATAGGAATTAAATGATTGGAGGTCCATACTTAATTACGATTTCAAGATTTTGACTAAAATCCCGGGTAATCGATTACAATTAGTAGCTAAAGACTGAATCAATCCAAGGCAGGTATGCTGCATTCCAGGAAGGGTACTGCAGAAGAATTTGTACGCACTTAGAGATATTATAGCAAGTGGGAATAGAGGGGCAATCAAAGGAATTTGTTTCTCACTGGATCTAGAGAAGGCCTTTGATAAAGTCTCACGTGTGTGTGTGTGTGTGTGTGTATATATATATATTTATATACAATGGGGTGAGAGCTTCTAGAGTGTGATAAATGCAGCTCTTTCCACTGGAATGTGATAACTGATGATGACATTACTACTGTGATAATAAATACCATTTATACATACTGTGCTGATGTCACCACTGACTCACTAGCTACAGTCTGCATACTAAATTGACCTGCATCACAAATCTGCTTCTCACTGCTACTTGCAAGTAACTCAATTAACATTGCAAAGGACACTCACTTGTTTCCCATAGTGTTTCGACAACTCACAGCCCATTACTGTGCTACTCTGAAATTCAAGAAAGACTACATTCTAAATGACAGTGTTGCACCACACAGTTTCTGTTTCTCACTGCCAGCTAAATCTAACTCAATTAGCATAGCATTCACCTTTTCCCACAGTGTTTCTAACACTCCCAGCCCATTCAGAAACACACACACAAACAGTGCTCTCAGTATAGCCTAGAGGTTAGAGTAATGAGCTTTGAACAACCTTGGTACATCTAGCACACCAGACCTGGGTTTGACTCTCGTAACCTCCACTTCCACACTGTGCGACTCTGAACAAGTCACTTAACTGCCCATTGCTCCCAAGCCACCCCTAAAAACGTACCCAGTTACCAAACACTAAAATAAAAGAGCAAACTGGAAAACCTAACTATACTTCTGAAGCTCTCACCCCCATTGTATGAATAGCACACACAATGTGCAGATCGGGTGCTATGGAAAATATTCTCACTTTCATGAGCTCTGGATAATCTCACTCGTGCCAGTGGCACTCATGAGATATCCAGAGCTCACTCTGCAGGAGTGAGAATATTTTCCATATCACAATCCTGCCCATCATGTATCCTATATATATATATATATATATATATATATACACACACACAGTATATATATTTGTTTAATGTTTTGAGTTTGTAAGGCATACCTGAAACTTTCATCAGCTGGATAAGGATTTAGTGGTAAACTTGTACCAGTTAGGGTTGGGGTAAGACAGGAATGTACTTTAAGCCCATTACTTTATGTTTTTCCCTTGATCTTTTGGTTAGAAGGATAATTACAGAAAGGGATGTAAAGGGTTGGTCATTAACAGGGTCATAATATTTCTGATTTACATTCAGGAGAGGGAGCGCTATCAATCATTATGGAATTTTCTGAGGTTTCAGGGGCAAAATGTAATTGTGATAAAAGCTCAGGTTTCACAATAGGACCATCTCCTTCTCCAGTAGCAGAGGCAGCAGAAGTAAAATGATCTGCTACCCCAATTAAAGTTTTAGGGGTCATATTTTGCCAGGGAGATTTACCTTTATTAAATTGGACAGAAAAATGTAACCATTTTTCAAATAAAGTTGCTCAATGAAAAAGATGAAAATTTTCCAAACAAAAAAAGTAGTAAGTATAAAGAATTTTTTATTACCAATAGTTACATTTTTAAGTTATGTCTCCCCCTCCCCCCAACTGGTTTTGGAGACAAACATTTTGAATATCTTTTTCAGATGCTGTTGGACAATAAAATGGGACTTTATTTATCTGGCAGCAAAAGATGGGATGGGTGGACATGATTAATCCTACTGTTTTTTTTTTGTCTATACAATTATTTTTTCATCATTCATCTTTAAGAGTAGGTTTTTGGGAAGAACTAAAATCTGGCATGACTGGTTTCTAGAAGAATGGATGATTTTTTTTTCAGAATGGTGAAATTATTCTCCACGTAATGTAGGAAGTTTAAAGTGGCTGAGTATGTTGGTCCTGCTTTAAGGAAGTTATTTCAATGGAAGGTCACAGCACAGATGTTGCAAACGTTAAGTCAACAGTTACATAAATCAGTTATCGAGCACACTCATTTGCAATCCCCAGCGTTTTATGCATGTCCTACAAGAACAGTTCCCAAGGTTCTTACTTAAGAGATAAGAGGGTCCCAAGATGTTATGTGGGATATTCTCTGGTTATGTAGCTGAGGCAGATTAGGAGTAACAGGCAATCATAAACACAAAGGTGGGGAAAAAGAATGTGTCCTAGACCAGAATGTCATTTGGTTATTGAAACTAAGGAACATTTTCTGGGGGAATGTCCACTTGTTAAGGTATTTTGGACTTTTTTAGCGAACAGATATAAATGGCCACTGTCAGAAAGACTCACTAATGGGAATTTTATATTTGAGGATCTCCCTCTTCACTGTAAGAAATATAACAACACACTGGCAGTTAGCCGTGCCTGTTAAAAGATTTATCAGTGGTAGGCAAGGTGTCAATATGTGTTGTAACAGTTACAATCTTAACATGTATCAGTAGTTAAGATGACAGAATCGGCTATTTGTAAGGTGACGTTAACAGAAAAGCCAACAAACTCAGTTTTTTGCTTTGTGGGGTAATGTTAAACAGTTATTTTGAATGAGAATAAATGTTTTCTTTGATGTCTTTTTTTTTTTAGTTATATGAAAAGTCAAGGAATTAGTATGAATGGATCATGTTCTGGGTGAGTGGAGTAAGTTTTTTTTCTTATTTTTATATTTGTTTTGAAAAAATATTGGATATTTTCTTTTTTTTTTCCCCTATGATTTTATGTAATTTTACTGGGCCTTAAATATATGTTTATGTTTTTTGGATGGCTGTTTTTTTTTTTATTTCGAATTAAAATGCCCCTACTGTTTTCATGAAGTGCCAAGGGATCTTTAACCTCCACCTGAACAACCACCAGAACAGACAGATGGGACCTTGGTTTAACGTCTCATCTGAAAGGTGGCACCTCAGGAGTGAAGCATCCCCCCATGCTGCACTACACTGTCAGTACTGGGATTTAGCTCAAGTTCCTGGTGTGGGAATGGAACCCACAAGCCAGCTGATCTTCCAGCCTCCAGGCGAGTGTGCAACCTGCTGAGTCACCGACACTGCTAACATTGCACATGACATTTTATAGGAAGAGCCAACTAATAAAGTGTTCACTGGTCTGATTTAATAATGTGAGTGAACATGCGACAACGGTAATGTTTGTATGGACTATTTACAGCAATACTTACACATCAGCATTTGGGCTACAGGTATCTGCAATTTGTGGTTGCATATATACGATTCATACTATTAAAATTTACCAACAATAGAGAACATATTGTATGACCTTTACAGCACTGTATGTTAACAAGTGAAGATTCATCACATGACACAAGAGTAACATGAGCTCTCTAGTGGACACTTTTCATTTACGTTCATTTGGAAGCTATCAGTCTATTGCTGTCCTAATTCTGTTCACTTGGGTTACATAAATTAATTTAGGTTATTAAAAGTATGTATAGTTAGTAAGAGATTGTTTTATAGTTCAGACAGTCCACACCCTGAAGAAGAAACTCCACCTCAAAATGTCAGTGTGCCCAAGAAGTGCTGCAACCCAACCTGGTGTACTAATAATAAACATGTAATTACTGGTTAGGGTCAATGACAACCCAAAAATCAGTGTCTGCTGTTTTATGTTATATACCTTTCATTACATCTTAGTAGGTGGAACGCAACTAAACATGATCTCTGAAGCTGCAGACTGCCCTCCCCACAAATCTAAACACACAGCATTAGCTGTGGGTTATCAGTGAGTGGCAAATGCTCAGTCTGTTTCGCTCAGTGTGAACACTTACGATCAGAGCCGAGAAAAAAGTGAGTGGCAGTTTCTCATTCATTCTCTCCCCCTTCTCTCTCTTTCTCTCTGTACATCCCATAACAATGCAAAATGAAAAACCAGTAACTAAATAAAATAAACTATGGGTTACAGTGTGGTAACACCTCTTTTTTTGCTTTGTTTTGTTTTTTTTAAATTACTGTTACATACCATCAGTGTGTGATACCACTACAAGCCTTGGGTCTTGTGGTGAATGTGGTATCAACACACCTCAGGTGCATTATAAAATCTCATTACACACTGTAACCCACATGTTATTCTCTATATATTACATATGATAATCTGGTCAGTGAGTCCTTGTTTCCAATATCTAGAGAGCAAAGGATTAACTGCCCAAATCCAAGCATGCTCTGTTTTTAGCCTTGAAGTGATGAGCTTTTGTACGGGACATGCTGCATCCAAGGGGAAAGGAATACATTGTGTCCATATCAGAAGCACTAACATAGGGGCATTTAACAACTCATTAGAAGCCGGCAGGGATAGGGTCCGTTGTGAAAGTTATTACCAATGAGTAGTGTGGGACAGAAATAATGGGCACGCAGCATTCTTCTGTCCTAAATCTCCAGTATGAAATCTCAGAAGTTCTTACCAACCAGAGCCAGTATCAGTAGTCCATGCAGCCACATGATGCCCAATTACCCACAAGTGCCCAGCCAGAGTTAATACAAGTCACCAGTCTTTGAAATGGAAATACTTTTGAATCTAGTTGTTTCTCCCACTGCTCAAACAGCACACAAAGGTCATCAATGGGCTGAGCAGAAACTGCGAAAATGGCATCACAGTGATGCAAACTTTCCGGCTGCCATAGCTGTAGCCTTCCTTTAGACTGGAAGTGGGTAAGCCAATGCCTGTACTGCTCTTTGGGAGCCAAGCAGCTCACCTCTGTAACACACATGACTGGCAGCTGGCCACAGTGTGGGATTACAGGGATCTTACTTATATGAACTCCTGTCTCACAGCGTGGCACCATAGGGTGTCCACCTATAATTTAAGTTTTTGTCTGCTCCCATCAAAGTTCCTCTAAAGGAAACTGATCTGAACTTTGTAAAAGTACAGTAAGTCAACTTAGCAAATAAAAAAATAGGTTACTCACCTGTAACCATAGTTTAGGAGTGGTATATGGTTCACATCCACACAGAGACAGTCTCCCTTTAACAGCTGTTCTTGCCAGACTGTCTTTAAGAGAAGCTCCTCCCACCACCTGGGTGGTATATCCCTTGACTCTGCCCGTGTCGTCAGATCTTGCATGCCAGAAACAGGGATCCATGTGCCACTTGTCGGGAGGCTGAGTGGGTGGTGTGGATGTGAACCAAATACCACATCTAGAACTGCGACTACAGGTGAGTAACCTATTTTTCTAGGAACATGGCTCTAGTTCACTTATCCACACGTAGACAGACTTCCAGCAGTTCTCCAGAAGGAGGGGGCAAGGTGCTCACCCCATTTGGTGAACAGAGATTGGAGAATCGTGGTCCCAAAACGCGCATCCTGGCATGACTCAAGGTCAATGCGGTAATGGGAGATGAAGGAGTGTGCAGACTTCCATGTAGCCATCCTACAGATCTCCTGTATGGGGACATCCCTGAAAGCAGCCACTGAGGCAGCGGTATGTCTGATGGAATGAGCCCCAAGCCCTATGGAGGCTCCCCACCAGCCAAGCTATAGCAGAGGTCGATGCAAGAGACATTCCACCTGCCAATCATCCTCTTAGCTCAGGTCTGCCCAGTATGGCTTCAGCGTGTGTTACAAAGAGCTGGTGAGCCTCACCTCAAACTCCAGCCATACGTTCCTTATAATAAGCTTAATCTGGTTCAAAGTCAGTTGGCATTCACCTGTATCCCCCTACCCTGGGTCGTGCCTGAAAATAGGCAGAATCTGTCTAGTGCACTTACCCGGTCAACAAAGACTAAATAAATAAAGAGATTGCCTGCTACAGTCCACGGTATGGAGCCTACAGTTGGCCTCCAAAGAACTGTTGGTAAAGTATATCAGGAGGTTAATTACCTAGTTAAGGTAAAAAGTACAGTTACGGAAGAACTTACCGTAACAGCAGATCTTCGAGAGAAGCTCTTGCAGTAGGTAATCACCTTGAGGACTGCTTCCCCTGGTGTCAGGACCACATGGAAACTTTAGCTAGCAGTGTCTGACGGGTACTGCCCATTTGATGTCACATGACCAACGTCAGCATGCCACTATATAGTAGGCCGTCCCCATGCCCACCCTTTAGTTCTCCCACCGAAGACCTTCTAGAAGGAGCAACAGGAGAACGGAAAAAAAGGCTCCTGGAGCCCAAAATGAGCTCACCGAGAAAGAGCAGCAAAGAAACTTGGAAGGAAGGGGGCGGGAAAAAGGTTACCTATTGCAAGAGCCTCTCTCAAAGATCTACTGTTACGGTAAGTTCTTGCGTAACTGTACTATCTTACTTCAAGAGGGCTCTTGCAGTAGGTAATCACCTTGAGGACAGAGTCTCAAGCAGTGTGAATCAGAAGGAACTGAAACACGGGAGGCAGGAAAGGTCTGCAAAAAGGCAGAGAGTTTAGGACAGGAAGCCTTGGAGGACAGCTAAACCAAAGCCAGCCCTGCACCTGAGGAAATGTCCAGACTGTAATGCTTGGTGAAAGTGTGGATGGAGCTTCAAGTGACCGCCGCACAGATGTCAGCGGTGGACCCATTCCTGAAACGAAGAGTAGAATCAGCCATGCTTCTGGTAGAATGCCCCATAACCTCCCCCAGGAGGGTTTTACATAATTCTGGTAACAGAAAACAATACAGTTTGCCAACCATTTGGATAAACACTGTTTGGAAACTGCCACACCCTCTCGGGTACAAAATAAACAAAAAGTTGGTCTGTTTTCCGGACAGACTTGGTTCTGTTGCTGTAACACAAGATGCTGGGAACATCTAAGGTATGCAGAATAGCCTCTCCCTGATGGGAATGCTCAGGGTAATACACTGGAAGTTGAATAGACTGGTTCAACATGAACTCAGAAACCACCTTCGGCAAGAATTGAGCCAGGATTTGTACGCAAAGCCTCTGTGAAAAATTAAATAAGGCTCCTTACATATCAGGGCCTCAAGCTCAGAAATCCTTCGAGCAGAAGTGACTGCAAATAAAAAGATCACTTTCCACTATAAATTGTGCATATCACAACTACCAGCCAGTTCAAAAGGAGGCAAGGTCAGTTTTTCCAAAATAAAATTGAGATCCCAAGGTGGCGCGGGACTGTGCACTGGGGTTTTAGGTGGAGGATCCCTTTCAGAAAGAATTTTGAAACCTCTAGCTTAGCCACAGCTTTGCCCTCCCCAAAGGTGTGGTAGGCAGAAATAGCAGACAAGTGAACCTTCAGCAAACAGTAACTCAGGCACGGGTCAGTGAGGTGTAGTAGATACTCCATGACCTGAGGAACAGGGCACAAAAAAGGGTCCCAGCCCTTCAAAGTGGCCCAAATGGAGAAACGCTTCCATTTCATGGCACATATCATCCTTGTAGAAGACCTTCTGGCCTCTACAAGGACCTGAGACACACTGGAGGAAACTCCACAGGGTGAAGCAGCTATGTCACGAGGTGCCACGTGTGAAGGTGAAGGGACTTCAGCCCTGGATGTACCAGTGTGCCTCTTTCCTGAGTCAGGAGATCATGGGAGAGGCAGGGTGACCGAAGGTTTCACTGCAAGCTGCAGAAGAAGTGGAAACCATATTTGGTGAGGCCAATACGGGGCAATCAGGATCATGTGAGCCACATTCACTCGAGGCTTGAGCAGCACCCTCTGTAGAACTGGAAAGGGAGGGAAGGCGTACAAAAACCTCCCTGTCCAGCATAGTGTGCGTCATGCCAGAAAGCACCATGCCTGGGAGTGAGTAAGCAAAACTTGGGTAGTTTTGTGTTGTATGGGGAGGTGAACAGATCCAGGTCTGGATGACCCTATTGGTTGAAAATGTGTTTGATCACCTCTTGCTTGCGCTCCCATTCGTACGGTTGAGACTGTCCACTAAATCATTTTGCATGCCCTGAACATGAACAGCTGTAAGGTGAACTCGATGAAGAACTACCCAATTCCACACCTGCATCGCCTCCCTGCAGAGGGGATACGAGCAAGTGTCCCCTTGTTTGATGAGGTACCAAACTACACATGTTGTCTGACTGGACTAATAGTGGGCCCTGGCAAAACAAATGCTGCAAGGCTTGAGCATACTGCACTGTCCTCATCTCCAGCACATTTATGTGCAGGGAGAGCTCAGATAGATTCCACAGCCCTTGAGTCCTGTGGTTCTCCAAGTGATCACCCCAGCCCATCCCCAGTGCATCTGTAGTTAGGATCTGGGTGGGAGGAGGGGACTGGAAGGGAAGCCCCCTGGTGAGGTTGTTGAGATCCTGCTACCATAGAAGATACCACTGCATCGAACTGGAGACCACAAGGTCTAGGTTGTACAACCTCTGATTGCACTGCCTGGCCAGAGGGACAGTGGGGATGGCTGTTGCCATAAGGCCAAGGAGTCAGAGATCCGACCTGGCCATGACCCACCTGCTGGAGGCTACTACACGAGCCTGTTTCTGCAAGGTTTCTGCCCCGTCCAAAGGGAGGAAAGCCATACCCTGGGGCATATCCAGTACTGCTCCAATAAATTGGAGGTGTTGGGAAGGGGCAAGTTTGGACTTGGGAAGGCTGACAGTAATCCCCACTTGCACAAAAAGGGCCAGGGTAGCCGAAAGAGAAAGTTCAAACTGTTCCCTTGATGGGGCTGACAGAAGCCAGTCATCGAAGTAGGGCAACACATAGTGGCCCTGGCACCTCAGAGCCACTGCCACTACTTTTTTTTTCCAATTATTTAACCAGGAGTGGCACACTAAGCTGAAAGCTTGTTTTCAGGTGTGATCTGGGAGCACAGGGAAATTAAGTGACTTGCTCAGGGTCACACAGTATGCAAGTGGGGGCTGTAGGATTCAAACCCAGGTCTCTGGATTTGCAGCTCAGAGCCTTAAACCACTGTGCTATACTGCCTCCCTACTATCTACCCTGCCTATTACAAGGCACTAGGTAAAAACCTGGGGTGCCAAGGACAGGCCGAAGGGGAGGGCTTTGAACTGGTAATGCTCCCCTTGAAAGGCGAACCTGAGGTAGCAGCGATGGGCATGAAAAACTGGGGTATGCAGGTAGGTATCCTGCATATCCAGGACACAGACCCACTGTCCCTTGTGCAAGAGGGGTAGCAGACCTGGGAGGGTCAGCATTCAAAACTGTTTGTAGTCCATGTACAGGTTTAGAGCGCTGAGGTCCAAAATGGGACGCAAATCTCCCATTTTTCTGGGGACCAGGAAGAAGTGGGAGTAATCACCCTTTCCCGCCTGGTTTGATGGAATAGGCTTTATTCCCTCCTTTTGCAGGAGAGCCTCGATTTCATCCCTCAAGAGGGGAATGTACGCCTTTGGATAATGAGACACCCCTGGAGGTTTATCTGGGGGTTTCTTGAGAAACTCCAGAGTGTGGCCCTGTCTGATCAACTGAAGGACCCACGAGTCTGTGGTGTCTGCCTCCCACCCTGGCAGGTGACTGGCAAACCTTCTGCCAACTGGCTCCCCAAACAGAAAGGGGGAGACCTGCGAGTCAAGAGAAGGCGGGAGAGATGGGGTGAGCCACCCCTGAGGCTCTCTGAGCTTTGGCTGGAGGGGTGGCTGCAGCTGAGGTTGCTCAACACCTGGCCTGGCATCTGGCTGTATGCTGCTGTTTTGTCTGCCACTTAGTCTGGTGACAAAATCGCTGTTTGGCCTTGGATCTAGGGTGGTACATGGTGTGAACTGATCTCAGTGCCTTGCCCTTATCCTGAAGGCTACCACATAGTTAAGGGCATGCATGTCGAGACTGGAGGAAGAATATAACTTTTTCCCAAACTGATCGAGCTGTCTTGACTCCCTGTCAGGAGGAAAGGTGCTTATGTGCCTGGGCTTGGTGGACCTATCATGGGCTGTCGTAATTACTACCATCAGCCTTAGGGTGGACACTGAGGTTATCCTTTCCCTCAGGGGTCCTGTAGGTTCTGTAGCCCCTTCTTTGCCACAGCCGGAACAGTGGAAGGCATCATTCATATAGTGGAGGCCAAATCCTCATGAGGCTTCAGCCACGAAGGTGTGAGGATGGGTGCAGTCTCTTGGATGTCCAAGTGCTCAGCAAGTCTCTGATGTTTGGGGTCCTGAGCATCAGATTTCCATCCATAGACTTCCGCAATCTGTTTCAGAAGGTCTGCGAAAGAAGGGTCCTCCAGAGCTGATTTGGGTGACTCCAACTTAGGTTCCTCTGTAGAGCGAGTTTCAAATCCCGAAACCAAGGAGGAGGACCCAGACTCGGATTCTGAGTCCGAGGAGTCTGAAAGACTGACGTCCGGGCGAGAGTTCTCCTGAGTCCTAGGAGGAAAACTACCTGATGTCAGGGCCAATGGAGGAGCTTTTGTCAGACCTGATGTAGACTGGCATGGTTCCAGTGGGGAAGCAGACCTGGGAGTCTGATCGGGGAGTTCTCACCTGGTGCCGCTGTCCAGCTCCAAAACAAGCTGAGATTTGATCTCGGACCACCATGAGCCTGGGGTTGGGGAGGGGGCAGAGGTGGCTGATAAACCAGCTGGAACCCTGAACGGTACCCCGTTGTTGCGTATCCTGGTGTGAGAAACCCATTCGCCGGGTAACCCGGCTAAGGGTATGAAGGTATGAATGAGCGTACCCCTAATTCGGGAAACCTGATATCTGGTAGCCTGGTGGAGGATACCCGGGAAACTGATGAAAGGGTGGGTAACCAGCCAGAGGGTAACCCAACAGAGGCCCTGACGAGGAAGCTGCGGGGGATGACGTGAGACACCGAGGCATTCAGACCGGAAGGGCCCAAAGGAGCAGAGTCAGGCACGGGGCTGGCAGGAGGCAAGGCCGGCGATGGTGCTCATGGCCCTGCTGGAAGAACTGGGGAAGGGGTCTGCGGAAGCTCAGACATTAGGTCTGGGGGTGAACCAGGAACTGCAGCACCTGACAGAAGACCCTCGTCCTCCAGCTCCTGCTGGTCTGGGGAGGGCAGAGGTGGCTCCACAACAGGAGAAGAGGGGGTATCTCTGTGGGTAGAACCCACCGAAGAATGCTGCTCAGAGGCCGGCAGCTGGCTCTTGTCTGGCCGGATGTCATTCGGGCTTGTGCTGGAGCCTGACGTGAGCAGAACGGTTGGGCAGTCATCAGGGGTGGTCCGACAACTGGCTTATCGACCTTGGCTATGCAGGCACCAGAGTCCCCAGAGCCTGATTTATCAGGCCGGGCGTTCGTCGGAGGGTCCAATGAGCAGCTTATCAGCCCAGTCAGCCTGCTCAGACCCAGTGGTGGAGCGGGATCTAAGGGAGGCAGAAGCCTTGGCCAAGGCACCCACGGCCACAATAAGCAGTGGCAGCGGGGGTACCAAGGGCTGCTCCTTGGAAGGTCAGGTAGACTTGGAGGTAGCAGCGATCTTCCCAGAGGAAGAGGGCTGCTGATCACCCGAGTGTGGCCTTGGGTGAGAGGGGGACCGTTCCTGGTCCAGATGCTTCTCTTTGTCCCTCTTCTTATGTTTGTGGGAGTCAGTCGATGAGGCAAAAGTGCTCCTTAATTTTTGAATCTCTTTCTCCATGGATACCTCTTCTTTGTTAGAAGATGGGCTTCAAGGGCCTGCTGGCGATGCTTCTTTGTGGCCTGGTTGAAGCTGGAACAGGCCTCACAATCCTCGATGTTATGCTCCGGGCCTAAACAGAAGAGGCAGAGGGAATGAGAGTCTTTGTTCGGTAGCTGGGTGCCACAAGATTCGCACTTATTTTTATGCGAATCGACAGAAGACGATGAAGACATGCACAAAATAGAAAGTTTTCACAGAAAAACAAGAAAAATGGATACTCATCCAAAAAAGGCATTCGAACTGCAGCGACGATCTCTGCATGGTCCGACGTGATCAGGTCGACGGCGGGAAAGAACTGGAAGGCAGGTGAGGGGACCGCCCACTATATAGTGTCATTCTAACAATGATCACATGGCATCAGGTGGGTGGTCCCCCATCAGACACTGCTAGCTAAAGTTTCCATGTGGTCCTGACGCCAGGGAGCACTGTCCTCAAGGTGATTACCTACTGGAAGAGCCCTCTCGAAGTAAGATCTCTGATACCACCTTCGGGAGGAACATTGCATGGGGGCAAAGGACGACTTTGTCCCTGTGGAAGACCAAGTAAGGAGACTCCACTGAGAGAACCTGCGGCTCACTGATCCTTCTGGAGGATGTGATAGCCACCAAGAAAGTGATTTTCCATGACAGGTGTGACATCTCACACTTGTCCATAGGCTCAAAAGGCTTGCCCATGAGCACTGCCAAAACCCGCATCAAATCCCAAGGTGTGGTTTATGCACTGGCAGGTTCAAATGGTCAAGGCCCTTGAAAAACCACCCAACTGGTTGGTCTGGTGGGGCAGAGGACTGCGGTATCTCTGCCTCACCTCGCGGCATGCCGGCAACCTGGGTTTGGGAACAATCTTGGGTTGTTGGGAAGCCAGCATGATGGGGGGGGTGGGAGCAGGATTGAGCTGCCTAACATCGACTCTCCTCTTCCAGGGAGGGGGTCACCCTCACGCAATCCTGCTGCTTCAGGGTGGAGGTCCAGTGGTGGCGCAGGTGGGTAATGGGTGACTGGCAGGGTGGGGCGTCCCACAGTGTGTGACGGGTTGTGAAGGTGGGTGAAAATGGGGGAAAAAACAGCTAAACAAATAAAAAAAAAACAAAAAAAAAACACCCAACCATCTTCTCCTATGCCACCAGTGACATAGCAGCCCATGTCCAGTATGCAGAGAGGGCCTTCAGGTGCACTTTGAGGGTTGTCAACCTCAGCCCCAGCTGGGATAGGGACCACAAATAGTCAAGAATGCTAGCCAAGGGGCAGGCAATGGGATCAATCTTCTTACCCTGGCACAAAACAGAAGATCTTTTCCATTTGAAGGTATAGCACTGACGAATCGACTCTTCTCGGGATGCCTCCACAACATGGAGCACACAGTCCAAAAGTCCCAGAGCCTGGAACTCTAGCCACTCAGTAACCAGGCTTTGAAGTGCAGAGATTGAAGATCCGGGTGCAGGATCTTCTCCCGATGACAGAACTGCAGATATGAATGCAGGGGGGCAACCACCACGGAGGTCTGCTGCTGAGGCTGAGGAGATATGGGCATCAGAACTGGCAGGGCCAGTCTGAGGCTATCAGGATTATCCACGTCTTGTCCATCCATACTTTGACCACCACCCTGTGGATCGAGGAAAGGGATGGAATGCGTACAGGAGGCCTGGGGTCCAAGGCCTCGCAAAGGCATCCCCCAGTAGTGTTCCAGACTGAGGGGGCGGGTGCAAAACAGTCTCAGTTTTGCATTCTCCTTGGAGGCAAAGAGGTCCACTGGAGGATATTCCCTGTGCTCAGGTGCCACACAGCTATGACCCAGTGATCCTTTACTCACCGGGCCCCTCTGTGGACAAATGGTCTACCACCTGACATAGCCAAAGCCACAACTCTTGGTTCCTTTAAGCGCAAAATCTGTCAGCACCTCACTGACAATAGTACCTGTATGTGCTCCCGCTGGTCTGCACCCCGCAGCTTTAGTCTGCCTCAGCATTTCCAACTCCTGACCCACCAAGTTAAGTCTTTGTCCAAGCACCTGCCTCCCACCCCCTTTTGCCCTAGCACTTGCCTCCCACACCCTACCCCTTGGCTCTTTTCTTTCCCTCTGCCCTTCCTATCCCAGCTCCCACTGCCTCTCCCTATCTCACCCCAACAGTCTGCCTCTCTCTCTCTCTTCCGCAGGACGCTGGCATACCATGTACTATGCCTTAGCACAATTTGTGCAACTGCCATTGCAACTCATGTAGTGTTGAATTTTTTTCATACTCTGTATGTATCATTTACTGTAACTATATTGTGTCTTCTTGTGTTAATGTATCTGATGTGGAACCTCATTGAGCATTCGCTCACAGGTGTCATCCAAGATTTCAATAAATAAAATAAAAGAGGAGTGCATCAAAGGGAGAAAGTATGGTTGTGTAAGAACTTACTGTAACAGTAGATCTTCGAGAGTATCTCTTGCAGCAGGTCATGACACATGGGATATCAGTGGCAGGCATCATTTCCTCTGAATGATATCTCAGCAGTCGATCCTGGGACCTCCCCTACACTACCACGTGGTGTCTGTATGGCAGGTATAAAAGGGGGAGGTCCCAGCTACTCTTCAGTTCTTTTCCATCCTGGTGATCGAATGTGAAAACATTTTCTAGGCCTCCAATGGGAAAATAAGGCAGCATCTCTTAGAGTCATAAAAGACAGGAGCAAAGAACCCTTCTGAAGTAACAGCAAGGGGGAAGGAAGGAAGGCGAGGCTGCATGACCTGCTGTAAGAGATGCTCTTGAAGCTTTACTGTTACAGTAAGTTCTTACGCAACCATACTATCTTCTTTGAGGCAATCTCTTGCAACAGGTCATAACACATGGGAAGATTTCCAAGCAATTATTATGCCAAGTGGGATGAGGAAGTGAACCATCAGGACTTAGGACAGGAATCCTTGTAGGACGGCCCATCCAAAATTGGTCCGCTTCTTAGAAGCGATGTCCAGACTGTAACGCTTGGTGAAGACATTCACAGCAGACCACGTGGCGGCATCACAAATACCCAAGGCAGAGACACCCCGGAAACACGCCATAGAGGCAGCCATGCCTCTGGCAGAATGGGGTTTTACAACCCCCGTGAGAGGTTTTTCGTATTTTGCATAGATAAACGTAATACAGTTGGCCAACCATGTGGACAGGCACTACTTCGAAATCCAAACGCCCTAGTTTCCAGGGGTGAAGGAGAAACAAAGTTGCTCAGTTGTTCACAACTATGAATTACGGAGAAGATAAATTCTCAATGTGCTATGCACAGTGACAGAATGAAGCAGGGATTCCCCTGGATACTTTGGTTCCGCACAAGACACTGGTAAGTGAATAGCCTGATTTAAAGTAAATTCAGCAACAACCTGTGGCAAAAAAAACTGGGTTGTACGTAAAGACACCACACCGTTATGAAATGGCAAGTTGGTTGAGGTATGCACAGTAGCGCCTGTAATTCTGAAATGTATCCTCCAGATGCAATGGCAACTAAGAATATAGTTCTCTAAGAAAGAAAACAGAGGCCGCTGGAGTCAGCAGGATCAAAAGGACTCGTAGTCAATTTTTCAAACACAAAATTCAAATCCCACACAGGGACTAAATCCCAGATAGGGGGATGAAGGTTTGAATCAGAGGTAACTGGGACAATAGTTTTGTGCCCACTGGTAAATGAAATGTGGCAATGGCCGAAAAATGGACTTTTACAGAGGAATATGTCAGTCCACCCTCCGACAAGGAGAGCAAATACTCTGAGACGCTCTGAGCGGAACACTCACAGGGATCTAAGCCCTGTGTAGATGCCCGAATGGAGAAGTGTTTCCACTTCATAGAATAGGAAGACTGTGTAGACTGTTTCCTGGTAGCCCAGAGGACTTTCACCACCTTCTGGGACACTCTGACGTGCGAGAGGACTATGTCCTCAGAAGCCAGGCGTGCAGATGGATTTGGGAGTGAAGGTCTGGGTGTAGCAGGGAGCCTTGTGCCTGGGACGACAGAGCCCGGCAAATTGACAGAAGTAAGGGATCCGGTTCAGAGAGCTGAAGAAGCAGAGGGAATCAAATCCCTCTTGGCCAGAACAGCGCTATGAGAATCATAGATGCCCTGACCTGGACCAGTTTGAGTAGTATTCTCTGAACGAGAGGAAAGGGTGGGAAGGCGTAAAGAAATCTTCCCGTCCAGGAAAGAGCGAACATGTCCCACCACACAGTTCTGGGACCTCGCTCAAGAGAGCAGTAAAGAGGCCGGTTTGCGTTTTGAAGAGAGGCAAATAGATCCAAATCCAGCCAGCCTCATTGGTGGAAGACATCATTTAGGACATCCGGTAAGACTTCCCACTCGTGGGCTAGGGCAGTGGATCCACTTAGGGCATCCGCCAGGGTGCTGGATACCACTGGGATGTGTATTGCCAGAAGATGGATTATTTCTCTGGATCACCCAGTACCAGACCCACATTGATCCTCTGCATAGACAGCATGAATGGGTGCCACCTTACTTGCTTAGGTAGCGATCTACCGCAGAATTGTCTGATTTCACCTGAAGGCAACCGGGTGGAAGGTGAGTCTCTAACGCCGGTAAGGTGTAGAGGACTGCCCTCACCTCCAAGATATTGATGTGGAGGTGGGCCTCCACTGATGTCCATATTCCTTAGGACTGGACGTTAAGGAGAGGAGCACCTCATCCTTTCAAGGAGGCATCTGTAGTGAGAATGAGATACGGGACAGGAGAATGAAACAGCATGCCTTGCATTAAGTTGTCCATTGTAGAGCTTGGAGAGCTGGGGAAGACAGTAGGACTGAGACATCACAATCATCCACCATCTGGTCCCACTGGACTCTCAGGGGCCACTGAAGGACCCTCATATTGAACCTGGCACTGGGGGACCTTTGGAATTACGGCCGCCAAATGCCCCAGGAGGCACAGGAAGTCTTGTGTCGAGACCAATCTGCTGGACTCTAGTCTGCACGCCATAGCAATCAGGGCATCCACTTGAGTTATGGGCAGATATGACATCCCCACTAAGACGGCTCCAAATTATTGGAGGCGTTGTACAGGGTCACTCTTAGACTTCAGTCCGGAACCAGTAATGATGACCCTGAAACAGAAAATGGAGAAACCATCTGTGAGCAGGATGCATCAGGATATGGAGGATTCAACCTACATATCGAGAGAGCAGAGCCAATGTCCCTTCATTCAGCAAGGGGAGAAGTAAAGTACAGTTATGTAAAAACGTTCCGTAACAGTAGATCTTCAAGAGGAGCTCTTGCAGCATGCTATTACCATTAGGACTATGCCACAGGCACTAGGACCCACCGGAAAACTCTTAGCTAGCAGTACTCAGCGGGCCCCCCTGTCAGCTCTGCCCTGACGTCACCCATGGTACAAAAGGGGGCAGTCCCCAGCCCCACCTCAGTTCACCCAACGAAGACCCATGAACAGGCCCCAACAGGCGGAAGCACGCCGTAAAAAGAGATGCTAAACAGCTCACCAGGGGGAAGGAGGGCAGGAAAGCAGTGCCTACTGCAAGAGCTCCTCTCGAAGATCTACTGTTACAGTAAGTTCTTATGTAACTGTACTATCTCACTTTGAGTGGTAGCTCTTGCAGCAGGCTATTACCATTAGGACTGAGTCCCAAGCAGTCCCACGAAAAGGAACACTGGAGAGAACTCTGGGAGGTGGCTGAAAAGCACCAGTGCTGGTAAGGTATGCTAGGAAAGAAGGCCCAAGAGGACCGCTAGGTCGAAATTGGCCCTGCGCTTGGAAGCAATATCCAGACTGTAGTGCCTAATGAAAGTGTGCACTGAGCTACAAGTAGCCACTGCACAGATGTCTCCAACTGGGACATTCCTTAAAGATGAGAAAGAGGTAGCCACTCCCCTGGTAGAATGACCTCTGACAGAACCCAGGAGGGTTTTGTTGTACTTACTGTAACAGTAGACAATACAATGCACCAGCCAACTTGAAATACAGTAGTCTGTTTCAACACTGGTTTACCTAGGTGTCGAGGTGAAAAGGCAACAAAGAGCTGCTCCATCCTGCAGGAGGGAGCAGTACGCTTAAGGTAATACCTCAGCACCCTATGGACAGCCAAAGTCTGCAGGAGTGCTTCCTCTCTGTTAGAATGGTCAGGAAAATTCACTGGAAGGTTGACATCTTGATTTAGAGTCAATTCTGAAACTACTTTGGGAAGAAACTTAAGATTTGTCCTAAGGGAAACCCTATCCCTAAGAAAAACCAAATAAGGCTCCTTACACATCAGGGCCTGAAGCTCGGAAACTCTTTGAGCGGAAGTGACAGCAACTAAAAAAGATGCCTTCCAGGAAAGAAAATGTAACTTGCAATCTGCAGCAGGTTCGAAGGGAGGGAGGGTAAGCTTCACCAGCACAAAAAGGAGGTTCCACAGAGGCACTGGATCTCAGATGGGAAGATTATTGTGCAGAATGCCCCCACAAAAAAGTGCAGGGCATGTCCAGCTGGGCCAAAGTTCTCCCCTCCATCAGCATATGATAGGCAGAAACTGCCGACAAATGCACTTTGATGGAGGAGTAGCTCAAGCCTTGGTTCAACAAGGAGAGAAGATACTGCAAAACTGAGTTCACTGGACAGGTAATGGGTCTAAGTGATGGGAAGAAGCCCAAAGGCAGAAACGCTTCCACTTCATTGCATAAGTGGATCTAGTAAAGGGCTTTCTCGCAGAGACGAGAATGTCCGTCACCTCCTGGGAGACCCCATACTTGGATTTAACTACATCTGCAGGAGCCATGCGTGGAGGTGCAGGGACTTGAGGTTCAGATGGACCAAGGTTCCCTGATCTGAGATGATAGGTGCAAGCTATAAGGCAGCTGAATTGGAGGTTCCATTGCCAGCTGCTGAAGTAGTGGGAATCAAATCTGCCAAGGCCACAGCAAGGCAACGAGAATCATTTGTGCCCTCTCAGCCTGAAGCTTCAAGAGAACCTTCTGGATTAGTGGAAAGGAAGGAAAGGTGTACAGAAACTTCCCTGTCCAACAGCGGGACAATGCGTCTGGCCAAAAACCACTAGGCATGTGCTCTCGCGAGCAGAAATTTGGCAGTTTGGCATTACGTGGAAACGTAAACAGGTCCAGCTCTGGAAGATCCCACATGTCGAAGAGCTGGTCCGCTATTAACTGCAGTAATTCCCACTCATGCACCTTGGAACATGACCGGCTTAGGCTGTTGGCCAAGACATTTTGGATGCCTGGAACATGTAGAGTGATCTGATGTTCCAGGGCCCAATACCAGACTCTCATTGCCTCCCTGCATGGGGGTATGAATGTGTGCCCCCTTGCTTGTTGATCTAGAACACTAGGCCATGTTGTCTGTCTGGATAAGAAGAGAGCCTGGTGTTAGGTCCTCTTGAAAAGCCCGTAGGGCATTCAGGACCGCTCGCATCTCTAGGACGTTGACATGGAGCCGGTGCTTGTTCAGAGACCAAATGTCCTTGTTCTGGCTGTCTTCTAGATGTGCCCCCCAACCAAGCTCGGAGGCATCCATGGTTAGGATCTGGCTCGGGGGCTCCTGCCTAAAAAGAACCCCTTTTTCCAGGTTGGAGAGGTTCAGCCACCAAAAAAGAGTCCTTCTGACTGGGTCTGAGATCCGGACCAATTGGTCTAGACCATTGGATCTTTGGTCCCACTGCACCCTGAGCATCCACTGAGGGACCCTCATGTGGAGGCGAGTCAAGGGAACTGTAGGGATGGCCGCCGCCATATGCCCCAGAAGCCTGAGGAAAGTCCTGGCTTGGACTTGAGGGGTCATGGAAACCACTCAGACCACTGCCTGCAGATGATCCCCATCCTGTGGGAGGAAGGCCATGCCTTTTACCATGTCCAGAACTGCCCCTAGAAAAGAGAGTCATTGGCTGGGCTCTGGGGATGACTTCAGAAGATTCAGGGTGATCCCCAACTCTTGGAAGAGAGTATAGATGTCTCCGAGAGTGCGCAGAAGGAGCACTCTTGAAGGTGCTGCCAAGAGCCAGTCGTTCAAGTAAGGGAAGACGTAATGGCCCTTGCATCTGAGAGCCACAGCTACCACCACTAGGCGCTTGGTGAAGACTCGAGGAGCAGAGGAGAGGCTGAACGGAAACTGGTAGTGCCTCCCCTGAAAGTGGAGCCTCAGAAACTTCTGGTGGGGACGGAAGACCCCTATATGCATGTAAGCATCTTGCATGTATAGGGAGCAGAGTCAATCCCCCTGGTGCAACAGAGGAATGAGACCTGGGAGAGTCATCATCCTGAATCGCTTGTATTCTATAAAGTGATTTACAGAGCTGAGGTCCAGAATGGGCCGAAGGTCATGTGTTTTCTTTGGAACCAGGAAGAAGTGAAAGTAAAACCCTCTTCCTTGTTGCCTCTGTGGAACTGGCTCTAGTGCCCATTTTTGCAAGAGGGTCTGGATCTCTTCTTCTATCAACGGGATGTGGGAAGGAGGATACTGAGAGGACCTTGGTGGATTCTCCAGAGGGACCTGAGTGAACTCTAATGTATGCCCTCTCCTTATGATGTCGATGACTCAGAGGTCTGAGGTAATCTTGCTCCACCCTTCCAAATGGAGGAAGAAGTGACCCCCCCCCATTGCCTCCCCTTCTGCTTCCAACGGAGGAGGAGGGGGTGACCCCAGGGAGTCATTGGAAAGGGAGTCATTGGAAAGATCTGTGAGTGGGCAGAGAGGTTTGGGATGACTTTGGGCCTCTAGAAGGGGTGCCCCCAGCAGGCTGGGTTGTGGCTTTCCTCTTGAAACTGCTTCTCTGCGAAAACTGGCCATGGGTGTTCTGCCCTGAGGACTTCCGAAAGGAGCACTTACGGAATAGCTTTTGGTCCCCCTTGTAAAGTTTCCGGATGGACCAAATTGACTTCCCAGACTCCTGGAGATGAGAAATCAACTTCTCAGTCCCCTTCCCAAACAGGACGGAACCTTGGAATGGGAGGATCCTTGATTCCGGACTGCAGATCCTGGAAGAATCCAGAGACCCTTAACTAGGTGTGGCACCTAAGGCAAACGCCGGAAACCACAGCCCTAGACACTGTATCTGCAGTATCATACGAGGCCCGCAACACATGCATGCCTACATCCAAACCCGATTTCAGTATCTCCAGTAATTCAGTCTTTTGCCCCGAATCTGGCAAGGCTTTAACAACTTCCTGGCCCTTCTCCCACAGCACGTTTTGGTACTGGACCATATACATGAGGAAGGTAAATGACCTGATGGAGCAAGTGGAGGCAGAATAAATATTCTTGCCCAAGTACCTGGATTCCGTGTCAGAAGGCTGTGAGCTAAGGTGCTTCAGCTGCTTAGATCTGTCATGAGCCACTGTAATGACCACTGAGTCTACCTGAGGGTGTTCCACCAGGAAGGGCTCCTCCCTTGGTGCTCTATAAAGCCTGTACGACTTTTTGGGAACTGCTGGGGTAGTGGCTGGATGCTTCCAGGTAAGCCAGGTCAGGTCCTGGAATGTATCTACTAAAGAAGGGACCACTAAAGGTTCTGACTCCTTTTGCCTCGGGTATCTAGCCAACCTCTGGCATTCCGGATCCAAGTCCTCCGTCTCCCATCCATTGGAGGCTTGGATGTGCCTCATGACATCCATAAAAGTGGGGTCATCTGGAGGCAAACGGGGGGGGGGGGTATTCTTTTCGTCCAGGGACACCTTCTCCCCAGAAAGGGACTGGTCAGACCGAGAAGAAGAGTAAGACCTGCCCCCTATCAGAGTGGGATGAAGCCGACCCAGACCCGGAGGGACTTCAGTCCTCTGAGCGTCAGCTACTAATGACCGGCGCCAGCTGTGAGACCGACATCGGCTCGTGGACCAATGATGGCTATGGATCCAACGAAGGCTGGCTGAGCACCCACAACTGCCAGACCTACAGCGGCTATAAAACCTGCTCCTGCAAGGCAACTGACGTCGGTGATCCTTAGACCTAGAGCGGGTATGGATCACCGAAGGAGAGTGGGACTGGGAAGGCTTGGGCTGCTCTTCGAGAACAGACTCGTCAGTTGGAGCGGAAGGCTTTCCTTTGTAGCCTGATCCTCCATGTTATCAGGGACCGGGGATCAGGTCTGGCTTTGGAGGAACAATGTCCTGCTTGACTTGGCTCCATCAGAACTGAAAAGGTTCGGTGAGCTCCTCCTTATTAAACTGAGATGCCGCTGCCCCAGCCAGGGCATCGGGCATGACAGGCTGGTCCTGGGGAATCTGCGAGTCTGGCAACTCAGGGAGATCCTGAGGTGAAGTGCCCGCAGATACATCCTGTGGGGAAGAGGCTCTCCACACTGGCAACTTTACTGTCTCCGGTGTCGCCTGATCTGGTAAGTGACCAGCACCGGTACCCAATTCCAGCTTCTAGCCACCTGGCTTAACTGGAGCTGGGTCTTGCTTCCCTGGAGGTTTAGAAGGGAGGGAGGGAAGCTGAGGAGGACTTCGTGGAGGGCTCCTGCTCCTTCAAAGGGGCCTTACCCAGAGCCCCAGGTTGGGCAGAGACAGAAGGTTTCTTCAGCAGGGCTGAGGCATGCGCTGAAGAGGGAGCCAAAGAAGTATTGCCCGAGGTAGAAGGGGGGCACAGGGGTGTAACCTTCACCTTCGCTGGCGGCACTGGCTGGGCGACCGGGCCTTGCTTACCTTCTACCGATGCCGGGGTTTTAGCATGGCTGGAATACCTGCCCTGGTCCTGGGAGTGTCTGGAGTGGCAGGAATGGATAGAATCACCTGAGCCCAACAAGGAAGCCTTTTTATGGGAAGAGAGAGAGAGCGGGGGCGTGGATGGGACCGCTCCAGTCCTTGTTGTGGGACTTACAGTATGGCGCAACTTGTCCTTATGTTTAGACTTCTCCCCTGCATCATGGCGACCTGCTTCTCTAAAAGGTGGGCTTTAAGTGCCTTCAGGCATCGAAATCCTTGTCCTGCTGGTAAAGCCTCTGCAGAGCCTGGGTGTCATGGTCCAGTTCAAGGCAGAACACACAGGCCTCATGGGAGTCTTCAGCAGGAATCTGGCAGCCACAAGAACACTTGGTTTTCTTTGGTTCCGACGAGGAGACAGACGATGATGAAGAAGACATAGAATGAGACACTCGACCGATAAGAAAAGACTGTTACTGAGAAAAAAACAAATCAACTCCGCTGAACTGCTAAGCAACAAGCCAAGAGCAACCATTGCAAGTGGGTCTGCGGCGGGAAAAGAACTGAGGTGGGGCTGGGGACTGCCCCCTTTTGTACTATGGCTGACGTTGGGGCGGAGCCAACATCAGGGGGAGGCCCAAGCTTGGTACCACTAGCTAAGAGTTTTCCGATGGGTCCTAGTGCCTGCGGCATAGTCCTAATGGTAACAGCCTGCTGCAAGAATTCCCACTAGAAGTAAGATCGGAAAATACACCATCCCAAACGTTTGGTATTTGATATAGAGGTTAAGACTCTTAAGATCCAAAAACAGGGTGCAAGTCTCCTGTCCATTTGGGAACCAGGAAGAAACGGGAAGAAGTTCTGGCACCCTTCCATGGAAGGGGAACTAGTTCAATGGCATATGCGTCAAACGGAGCATTGAATTTGTCTTGTAAGACCAATACAGGAGCAGGGTTCAGAGAGAGTGTAGTATCTGAAGTAAACCTCTTCCCACCCTGGGAGGGGCAGGGAAAACCTGCCCCCCAATGGTAGTGTTATTAAGGGTCTCCTGCCCTATGACCGGAGAAAAGCCATCAGGCCTAAGGCTAACCCTGCTAGCGGGTAGCAGGGACATGAGACACTTGAAACTCTCAGCCATCTTGCATGGTGTCTGAGACAAACACCCGCAGAGGAGAGGCCCAAGCCGATGTATCAACTGCGTCATATGTGGCCTGAAGCAGATGGCAGCATACTGTCGTCATTCAGTAAACAACTTTGTAGTGAGATCATCCTGAGGAGGACCAGCAGGAAGGGTCCGAACCAAGGGTGTAGTGGCCTTGAGTAGGGGGCTCGTTATTTAAGAAGTGCAGAACACCCCCCTTCCCCATGACATCCAATTTCTTTGGAGTCTCTGGGGGTCATCGAGGTCTAGCAGACAAGTCATGTCAGGGGCCGGCCCATCCTTTGGAAGAAGTGGCTTATTAGGTCTTAAAGATTTTGTTAAGTCCCTAGCCCTCGGATGTATTCCAGGGAAAACAGGGCAAGAGCTGGCCACCCTCAAGGTCAAAGGAAGCCTGGAGGGGAGCAGGGACCTCCACCTCACCCTTTTGGAGCAGTTCGTCGGATGGGCCAGGATCGTGTGCCCTGGAGCCCAGACATCAATCATGGCCAGCTGCCCTGTGAATGTGGTGAATCACATGGACAGAGCAAATGGGAACCAATGAAGGAATAGAGAAAGGCAGTGATGCCAACCTGACAGACCCCGATAAGGGGTGAGTATACAGTGGCAATCACACAAAAGCAGAGCGGCAGCACAGTATATCACCACCGTGCAAATGAGCAACCCATTTATTGCACCTCTGCCGAGCAAAAACTCATGTGGCGCAGTCGATAAGGGAGTCAACAATGAGCTCTGAAAAACTTGGCTGGACGGTGATGAGAGGATCATCAACGGGACAAAAGTATGGTGGTAGCGTAGTATACTGCCACAGTGCAAATGTGCAACCCACTGACGAACAGGTAGAGCACCACCGTGCAATTCAGTGCGGTGCACGGAAAGTAAAATATATTTGTGCGAGTACCACTGTATGGCCCCAATGGTGCTGATGAGGCAGGCAACAGTGAGCTCCCAGAGACCAAGCCAGTCGTTGATGAGAGAATCGTCTATGGGCCAGAAGCCACTGTCGATGGACGATGGCAGTCCAAGAAGGGTGAGGAAGTCATTCTGGAAGCCACAGGAGAACCCCTGAACTCATCGTCGATGGAGGGGCCATCGACGGTGGCAAGAGGAGCCAGCCCATCATCGATGGTGTAGAAAATGACCTTATAGTGGCTACCAGCTCAGGTACACCTGAATGCACAGTTGACAGCTCTGTCGATGGAGGAAGTAAAGGAGCCAGGCGTTGTCAATGGTGTATAAGATGACCAATCAGTGGCTACCTTGTCAGGTACTCCTGAACTCACCATCGACGGAGGTGAGAGAGGAGCTAGCAGTCATCGATGGTGTAGAAGATGACATTACAGAGGCTACCAGGTCAGGGACACCTGAACCCACTGTTGATGGAGGAGCTGTTGACAGAGGTAAGAGAGGAGCCAGCAGTCGTCGATGGTGTAGAAGATGACATGATAAACGGCTACCATCTGAGGTACTTACCTTTTTGTAGAGCTTGGGGTACTCATCGTCCACGATGAGGGCCTGGAGAAACATGCATAGTCCTTTTGCTAGCATGGTTCCCACCCAGACCCAGGCCGTCAATGAGGAGGGGTCACCAGCAGAGCAGTGAGACCCCAAGGAGGTCCTTTGTTGGACCATTTTCAGAGGTACAATCCCAGGTGCCATGCACAGGGCCAAGGCACTGAACAGATGTTCTGGAGGTCCTCTGTGGTGATCCGATTAACACAGGAACACTTTCGGAATAAGGGATCCAAAGACATCAGTAGATGAACCCATTGAGAATGAATGTTTGGTTGGTAGAATCTCTTTCTCAATGACTGGTAAGCAGAGCTCCGAAGGAGAACTTGTTGCATGCAGGTCATGGTTGGAAAGAACTGAGGAGTAGCTGGGACCTCCCCCTTTTACACCTGCCATGCAGACACCATGTGGTAGTGAAGGGGGAGGTCCCAGGGTCGACTGCTGAGAAGTCATCCAGAGGAAATGACGAATGCAGCCGATATCCCATGTGTTATGACCTGCTGCAAGAAATTGCCTCGAAGAAGATCAGGTGGTGTACCACTTCCTGATGCAGAGACCACTCATGCAACGCTTTGCCTACCCAGCAGAGGGCACCCGCCAACTGGTTGTCAGCTACCACGACATGAATCACCAGGAGATGTGCATCCAAGCTGCGAATGAGGGTACAGGGGTGGAAAGCCTCCCGACAACAAAGGAAGGGAGCATGTTCCGCCTTCTAGTCAGGTAGAACATGGTCATGATGTTGTCCATCTGGACTTGCACAACCTGATCCCTGGACGAAAGGAGTGAATTCCTTCAGAGCCAGGTGCAGTGCACAGAGCTCTAGTAGGTTGATGTGATGACGAGACTCGTTGGGGGTCCACAGCCCATGGGCTCTGTGGTCCCCCAGGTGTGCTCCCCATCCCACGAGAGACGTGTCTGTTGTCAGGGTGATAGATGGCACTGGGCAGACAAATGGGACTCCTTCCTCCAGATGTCCTGGGACAAGCCATCACTGGATGCCATCCCACATTGGCTGGATCACCGAGCCCAGCTGGTTCAAGTGTCCTAGGTGCTGGGACCACTAACAGCCCAGCTCCCACTGAAGTTGACACAACCCCAGCAGGCCCACTGGACCATACTGGTGCAGAATGCCATGTACCCAAGCAGCCTCAGGAAGTCCCAAGCAGGGTGCGAGCATCCAACCTGAAATGATCAGGAAAAGGAGGTAGGGTCCAGCGCCCAGTCTGCAGGGAACCGAATCTTGACCTGGCGGGAGTCTAGCTTTGCCCCGATTAAGTGAATCACCTGCAAGGAGTTCAGATCGGACTTGGTCGGATTGACCAGAAAGCCCAAATCTCTGCAGTTCTGGAGGGCCAGGTCCCTGGACTGCTCCACCACCTCCTTGTATGGCCCAGCTATCAACCAGTCATCCAGGCAGAGGTATAACCTGACCCCCTGGTGCTGCAGGTATGCTGCCACCACTGCCATGCACTTGGTCAAGACGCTGAGTGACAAGGAAAGGCCGAATGCCATAAACTGGAACTGATAGAGAACCCCTTCTGTGCAGAACCGAAGGTACCACCAGTGGGATGAACAGAAATGTGAAAAAACATGTCCTGGAGGTCCAGGGAGTAGACCCACATGCCCTGCTCCAGAGATGAAATTATCTGCTTCAGTGCAATCATCTTGAACTTGCGTTTCCTGAGATACTGATTTAGACCGTGAGAAACAGTATAGGGCACCAACCTCACGTCTGTTTTGGGATCAGGATGTAACTGGTCATGAAGCCCCAACCTGCCATGGAGTCTGGGACACTGGCTACGGCTCCTTTCTCAAGGAGCTGAACAACAGTCTCCCTAAGGGCAGACAACATGTCCTACAACACTGCAGACTCCACTAGTGCATGGGGACAGTAAGGAAGGAGAGCCTCCAAGTCGAGTGGCAACCCTCTGCCCACCACCTCCAAGACCCACCTGTCCAAGGCAATTATGGACCAAGCATGCCAGAAGTGATGCAGCCAACCCCTCATGTGGAGCTGAGGCAGGGACTGGATGGGTAAGAGGAAGACACCCCCCTACCCATCAGTGGGCAGCGTTAGAGGGCGCACTGACATCTGCTGCCAGAGGGCCACCACTACCCCTACCCCTGCCTTTTCTGTGGCCCTGACTGGGGAACTTGGCCTAGGGGCACCACACCTGCAAAGGCCCCTTTTGGAGCTGCTGCTGCCTAGGCTGCTGTGCAGGAAAGGGCCGAAACTGAAAAGGCTTCTTCTTCAGCTTCTGCCCTTTCAAATCCTTCTGAGAGGATGTCACAGAGTCCAGGGTGGCACTGGACTTCTCAATCCTGGTGAGGTGGCCCTCCACCCCAGGGCCAAAGAGGTTAGTGCCCAGGAAGGGGACATTGGCCAACTTGTGCTAGGTATCCGTTGTAAAGGTGGAAACCTTCAGCCAGGCCCTGCGAGGCATCGCAACGGCTGCTGCCATAGCATGGGTGCAAGAAAATAGAGTTACATAAGAACTTACTGTAACAGTAGATCTTCAAGAGGATCTCTTGCAGCAGGTTACACCAGTAGGACTTGGCTGCCAGGCACTTGGATCACATGAGATCTTTCTAGCTAGCAGTGTACCAGATGGGGCCATCTACCACCGTCTCCCACTGACATCAGCTAACCTCATAAGAGGGCAGCCCCCACACCCTCCCAGTTCTCCCAGCGGAAACCAAAAGCAGAACCTGCTAGGAGAACCAAGGAGTAAACAGAGGTAACTGTTAGAAAGAAAAGGAAGCAGAAGGCTCCTCTCCAAAGTAAGGCAATGCTATGAAGAAAGAAAGAGAGGGGGAAGGTGGGAGGGAAAGTAGGGCCTGCAGCAAGAGATCCTCTTGAAGATTTACAGTTATGGTAAGTTCTTACATAACTGTACTATCTTACTTCAAGGGTATCTCTTGCAGCAGGCCACACCAGTAGGACGAGTCCCAAGCAGTTATACAAAAACTGTCAGACAGTCTGGAAGGTTGGAAGAAAGGACCTAAGAAAGGAGGCCCTGAAGGATGACTAGCCCATAATTGGCTCTGCGCTGAGAGGTGATGTCCAGACTATAATGCTTGGTAAAAGTATGGAGTGAACTCTAAGTAGCTGCTATGCAGATCTCTGCAGTGGCGACTATGAGGAAGCAAGCAAAAACATGGCCATGCCTCTTGTGGAATGACCATGTACCACACCTGGAAGTTCTTTACTGTACTTCCTGTAACAAAAAATAATGCAGTTGGGCAACCATTTGGACAGACACTGCTTAAGACACAGGGACCCCCTCTTTCCAAGGGATGAAAGAAACAAACAACTGTTTGGCCTTCCTGCAGTCCTTCATATAGTGTGTATAGTAATGAAAAATTCTATGCACAGTCAAGGTATGGAGCAATGCTTCCTTTGGATTGGCATGCTCCAGGAAATAAACAGGTAGGTGGATGGACTGATCCGAAGTAGACTCCGACACCACCTTGGGGAGAAACTTAGAATTAGTACACAAGGACACCCTGTCTTTGTGGAAAACCAAATAAGGTTGCTCACACATGAGCACCTGAAGCCCAGAAATTGTATGAGCAGAAGTAATAGCAACAAAAAGCATGTTCCAAGACAGATAGCACAGCTTGCAACTAGCGGTCGGTTCAAAAGGAGGCAAGGTGAGTTTTTCCGACACAAAGTTTAAGTCCCAAGCTGGGACATGATTGTAGAATGGTGGCTTCAGGTGCAGAATGCCTCTCAAAAATGTGTGAAACACATCTAATTGGGCCACTGAACGGCCATCAATAGGAACATGATAGGCAGATATGGCTTTAAGATGAACCTTAACTGAGGAGTACTTCAGACTGTAGTCTGAGAGGGAAAGCAAGTACACCAAAATCTGGTCACCGGACAAGTGAAGGGATCCAGGTGGTGTGAGGCAGCCCATATGACAAAGCACTTCCGTTTCACAGAATAAATAGCCCCTATGGAAGGCTTCCTAGCCACCACCAAAACATCTGCCACTTTAGGAGATGCCCCAAACCTTGTGATGGCTACATCCTTAGGAGCCACACATGAAGATGGAGAGACTTGAGACCCAGATGGACCAGGGTGCCCTGCTCTTTGGACAGCAAGCCTGTGTAGAGGGGTAGGGGCACTGGAGGTTCTACTGCCAGCTGCTGAACAAAATCAGACGAGGCCAGAAGAGGGCAACTAGGATCATCAATGTCCCTTCCATCTGAAGTTTGATCAAATTCGCTGGAGGAGTGGAAAGGGAGGGAAGGTGTACAGTAACCTTCCTTTCCAAGAGAGGGACAATGTTTCTCATCGGAAAACTCCAGGCCCTGGAGTGAGCGAGCTGAAAAGTGGCAGTTTTGCGTTGAGTGGGGACACAAAAATGTCCAATTCTGGATGACCCCACTGGTCAAACTGATCTTCCACCACTAAGGTCAGGAGTTCCCACCCATGAACCCAAGACAGGGACTGGCTTAGGTTGTCTGCTAAGACGTTTTGGATAGTGGGAACATGGGCAGCTAAAAGTTCCAGGTCGTGATCTATTGCCCAATACCACACCCTCATCACTTCCTGACACGGGGGTAAGAGCGAGTCTTGCCCTGTTTGTTGATTTAATGAATCACGCTAGAGCTGTTTGTCTGAATACACAGTGGGCCTGGGGAGAGACATGTCTTGAAGGCCTGTAGGGAATACAGAACTGCTTGCATCTCCAAGACAGTTATGTGGAGTCACTTCTCCACCAAGTTCCACTGGCCTTGAGTCTGGTGGGCACCCAGATGAGTCTCCCAGAATAGACCCATGGTGTCCATTGTGAGGATTTGCTGTGGGGTGGAATGTAAAATGGCACCCCCCTTAGGAGACTGCTGGGCTCCAGCCACCACAACAGCCCCTTCCTGACTGGGTCTAAGACCAGGACTGGCTGCTTCAGGTCATCCATGCGCTGGTCCCACTGGACCCGCAGAGTTCACTGGGGGATCCTCATATGCAGCTTGGCTAGGGGAACTGTAACAATGGCCACAGCCACAAGTCCCAGGAGGTGAAGAAAGATGGATTGGGACATGACAGCTGGAGTAGAGCATGCAGGCTTGATCCAGACACTCCACCCTGTTCTGCGGAAGAAAGGCCATCCCCTTGGCTTTATCTAACACCACCCCAATGTACTGGAGTTGTTGGGAGGTGGTCAGAAAAGATTTGGGTAAGTTGATGGTGACTCCCAAATCCTGGAAGAAGTGGCAGGTAGAAGCCAGGGTTTGGAGCAGGTGTTTCCTTGACGATGCTGCTAGCAGTCAGTCAGTCATCTAGGTAAGGGAACGCATAGAACCCCTGCTGCCTGAGGGCAGCTGCCCACTGCCAATCATTTAGTGAACACCAGGGGGCTGAGGACAAGCCAAATGGCAGAACCCTGAACTGGAAGTGGGCGCCTGAAAATGGATCTCTTGAAGTACCTGTGAGAGGTGCACACCTTGATGTGCAGGTATGCATCCTTCATGTCTAGGGAGCAAATCCAGTCCCCCTCATGCAACAGAACCAACAATCCTAAAAGGGTAATCACCCTGAACCTTTTGTATTGGATGAACAAGTTTAGCTTGCTGAGGTCCAGGATGGGCCTGAGATCCCCGGTGCATCTGAGGACCAGGAAGAAGTGAGAGCAGAACCCCTGCCCTAGCTCGGACTCTGGGACGGGTTTGATAGCTCTTTTGTGTAGCAGAACCTGGATCTCCTCCCAAATTAATAGTATGTGGCCAGAAGGGTAAAAAGGACTGAACTGGGGGATTGTCTGGAGGCCATTCCAAAAGTACTAGGGAGTAGCCATGCTCCAAGAGCTGCAGAACCCAACTGTTGGAAGTTATGTCCTTCCCCCTGTCTAGATGGAGGGAGACGCAACCCCTACAACTGCCTTCTGTGTTACTGGAGGGAGGGGGTCTGGCAAGGAGACAGGAGGTGGGGCAGCCACAGCTGGGGCTGCAGGACCTCCTCTGGAGCTTTTTGCTGGTAGAGGGGTTGGGAACAGTCAGGGCAGATGCCGCCACTCTCCGCTTGCCTTGGGGTTTGGCAGAGTCCAGGACTGCCTGGTGGTGATCCAGCGAAAGAAGTTTCTCTGTTCTGATTTACGTTGCATATGGTATAAAGAATGGACAGACCTAAAGGCCAGAGAATATCCTCTACATCACCTCCAAAGAGTAAACTGCCCCTGAAGGGAGCATTCATGACAGACAACTGGATGCCTTGGGCAAACCCAGAAGCCCACAGCCAGGAGTGCCATGCCGGCACAGGCATAGGCCAGTAGCCGTCGCCAGGGTGGATGCATCCACAGCATCATAGGTCATCCTGAGCAGGTGGGTACCGATGTCAGAGGATGACTTGAGAGCATCCAGGTCTTCTTGCTTGGCAGAGTCTTCAGATAGCGGCTGGACAGCATCCCTGGCCTTGTCCCACAGCGCATTCTGATACTGAAGCATGTGGGCTAGGTAGTTGAGGGCGCAGATCACCAAGGTAGAGGAAGCAACCATCCTTTTTCCGAAGAGGTCCAGCCAACAGGACTCTGTCTGGAGGTAAGGAGGAGCTCAGGTGCTTTGCCCACTTAGTGCGGTCACGGGCGGCATTGATGACCACCGAGGTACCACATGGGACTGCTGTCCCAGGAAAGGTTTGATCACCGGGGCGTGATACAGCCTGTCAGCTTTGCAGGACATGGCTGGAACCAAATTTGGCCTTGCCAAGTAGCCATGGTAACGTCCTCACCGGGGTCAATCAGAGGGGGAACCACTAAAGTAGGTGAGTCGGGCTGCTGAAGGTAGGTTGTGAGCTGACATCGCTCTGGGTCCTGCTCCTCTGTTTCGAAGCTCATCACCTCCTGGATGTGCTGCATAATGGCTGAGAAGAAGGTGTCATCAGGAGGGGAATTACATACATTCTTCCAGGTCCCTTATCCCTCTGAGGAGCCCATGGATGGAGTGGGAGACCCACTAATGTCCCCATCATCCCCTTCTCCCAAGTCTGGATCTTTCCCCTCATTGGACAAGAGCAAATTCAGGCGATTATCATTCCATTCATTAGTTAAGCAATGGGGGGGGAGAGACAACTGCTGGGATTGGCCTGGAGGGAGCTGGAGTGATAGGCCCTGGAGGTGGATTCTAGGGGGCAGGGGTCAGAGGGCCTTGAGGCATGGGGACCCAAATCGGCAGAGCACCCCAGACGGAAGAAACATGTGTCTGAATGTCCACCAGTACTGGCAGTGGACCAGCAGGTGCCGGGCAAGGGAACACAGGCATCGGCCCTACGGGCGCCAGTGTGGGATAGACTAGCGATGGTCCAACGGGCATAGGTTGGGGGAGAACAGGTTGAGGACCAGCAGGCATCAGCTGAGGGTTGGCTGTCATAGGCTGGGGTAAAGGGGTCTAGGACCAACTGGAGGCAGGTAGGGCAGGACCAGTGATGGCCCACCAGGAGCTGAGTGAGACATAATTGGAGGTGGTCCCACAGGTGTAGGCTGAGGAGAGGCAGGCACCAGTGTGGGAGGAGTCGGGCGGGTGGCAGAGGAGGGGGACTCAGCTCAGGAGAGAAGCCGGTATCCCTTTAGACCCACAAAGGAGGGGCGACCTAGTGGAGTAGTCCAACACCAGAGCGGGGGAGGTGGGTGGGGGGAGAGAAGAAGAAACCCCAGCAGCACATGAACTCGAAGCAGCTGAGCCAACGTGCTTTGCACCTGGTGTTACAAGGGGCCTAAGCAGCAGGGGCTGAGGGGCAGAGGAAGAACCCTGGTCTGAGGAGCCTCCACAAGATTTGGTAATACAGGCAGGAGGCTGGCCCACCAGTAGCCCTGTGGAAGAAAGGGCATGCAGGGCTGTCGAGGCCGACCCCCCCAGAGGAGGAGGAAGACCCCTGAGTGGTCAAACGATGGTGTGTTGACCACGAGAGGGAAGTGGAGGACCGGGACATAGTACGGTCCTCATCACTGTGCTTATGTTTCCAACTGGCCTTGTTCCAGGGTTAGAAGAGTGAGAGCCCAAGGACTCGACTAGGGAGGCCGAGGAGATCCTGACCTGCAGTTTCTGTTCCATGGAGGTGAGCTTGTGCTTTAGGAGGAAATTCTCGAGTGTCTGCTGGCAGCATTGCCAGGTGGCCTGGTTGAACTTCTGGCAAAACTCACAGGCTTGGATGTCATGGTCTGTGCCTATGTAGAAGACACAAGCAGAGTGGTCGTCCTTCTCATGAATTTGCTAACTGCAAGCACACTTCGTGGAATGCTCCGTAGACGACGCTGGTTTAGAAGGCATAAACGAATGAGAAAACCATTGAAAGATGGAAAAATAACTATGGTGAGAAAAACAGAAAAAATAAAGAAACATGATAGAAAATGGCGGTCAACTGCAGCTGTGGCAGTTTCCAAAGATCCGATGTGTATTGGTCGATGGCTGGAAAGAACTGGAAGGGTGTGGGGGGCTGCACACTCTTATAGGTTGGGTGACGTCAGTGGTGGGTGTCCCCCTCTGGTACACTGCTAGCTATAAAGTTTCCATGTGAGCCTAGTGCCTGGCGACTAAGCCCTACTGGTGTGGCCTGCTGCAAGAGATACCCTTGAAGTAAGATCTGCCCACATTCAAGGACTTCTGAAACTGTTGTTTAGCCAGTGCTTGATCCTGGTCTCAGATGGTTTTCAATATCAGCTGCTTGTCAGCAAGGAGGTGTGGGAGGACATATAGAGGACTACCAACAGGAAGTGACCAAAATGGGCCATTATCAGGGTATAGCTCGCCTGACGGAGATCCAGCGAAAACGCAGGGTAGATCTTACCTGCATGGTTGAGCTTTTTGAACTCCTTATGGGGGGGCTTGTCCATGTCCCTGGTACTCCTGGATTTAAGGCCCACTGCTGCCACAGAAGGCAGTATAGCACAGTGATTTAAGGGCTCTGAGCTGCAAACCTGGAGACCTAGGTTTGAATCCCATAACCTCCACTTGCATATTGTGTGAGCCTGAGCAAATCACTTAACTTTCTTGTATTCCCAGGTTGCACCTGGAAACATGCTTCTGCTTAGTGTGCCTTTCTGGGTTGAACAATTTCCCCTTTCCCCTTTAAGGAAGACAGTCAGCAACCAGACCATCAGCCAAGGGGTGGTCCAAAAATCTCCGGACAAAGTGCCGGTAGGGACCACATACTTGTGGATCATATGGGCAGAGGGTGCCAGGCAGGAAGCTGGGTGCTGCCAAAGCTGCAGTGCCAGTCTCAGGATGGCCTTGGCAGTCAGAAAGACAACCCCAGGGGATTCGTCCCTGTTCAGGATTTCACTAAAGGGGTATTTAGCCCTTTTCTGGATTGGCATCGAGGGACCCTCCATGGACTCAGACATGAGCCTGGGAAGTGCCCCAAAGGACACCTTCCCGTGGTCAGTAGTCAATTCTTCATCCAAATCATGGTCAAAAGCATGGGCCCTTGAAGACTGCATCAGGGAGTTGTTGGAAGAATCCTCAAATATGGCCCTTGGCTGTTTGCCACCATGCACCACTCAGAACTCATCCAAGTGAGTGATCTCCACTGACAACTGGGCTGGCAAACTGGCAGCTGTATGGGAGTCCGAGGAGGTTCCCTGGAATGGCTGTTGTGGAGGTGGCACCACCTGGATCGGTGGTGAGACTCATGTTGGAGACAGCTGTCTCTCTTAGACTGGTACAGGCATAACTGGTGATGATCAGGCGACTGCAAGGAGTCGAGGGTAGAGCCCTACCCTGCCCAACCAAGGCCCACTGCGGCCCCCGGAGCTCCTCACAGTGCCAGAACATATGGCAACAAAGCCTCTCATCATCCGAGGATGAAGAAGAGGAAGAGTACCTATGGCAGTACCTACCAGTCAAGCAAGACCGACAGCATGAAGAATACCTTAACCACTACTGTTGACAGGGTTGACGACACCAAGGAGAAATGAGCAGAGGGTTTGTATGGACTATCCGCACATGGTCCGATTGTTTGATCGCAGAGGGAGGCAACTCCTGAGAGGAGACAGCCTGGTTCACCGACTGCTCCTGGACCTTCTGAGTGAGGCTGGACAGAACCAGGGTTCTGTAAATCAAATCATCATTGATCCCCTCTGACAATGGGTCAACAGGGTCAAGAACAATCTCAACTGCCTGCTCAACCTGTGTTGAGACCAACAAGCCTGATTGGGGCACTGTGGAGCTAGGGGCCTGTCCCTTGATCAAGGTGGGTTTGGCCAAAGCTGAATGCTTGACAGCCATCGCATGGTCTGGGGAGGTGATGGAGCAAGCAGAGCATGCCCTTTCCTGGTCCCAAGACCGATGGCAGGAGTTCTTTGATTTTTTTCATTTGTTGTGGCAGGCAAGGCTCTTCCCAAAGGTCTGGAGGGTCCCGCGCATCTCACAGAAGTTACTGGTGAAGGATGCTCCAACACTAGCCCCCAATGGGTGCTGAGACCAACAAAGTGCCTGTTGTGGCCTTGGCTGCTGCCTCTTCCATGGCTGCCATCTGGGCCACCTTACTAGCCTGCTTCGAAGTCACCGGAATGTCCCATTCAGAAGGCCAGCCAAGGAAAAGATGGCTGTAGTGGTCTTCTACAGTTTTAGGAAGCACAGCTTAGCAAACAGGCAACAATGTCGTGCTCTTCCACCAGGGCAGTAGATGCATGACATGTGCGGATCCATCCGTGACATCTTCTGAATGCTATGTCTGAAGCCAGGAACTGGCTTAGAATTCCTGTGATCCATGAAGTTGACACTGGAGATGGGGACAGAATCAAGGATACTTGAAAGGAAAGTTTTTGAAAAGCTTAGCTAAATGGAGTAGTTAGAGTTTTGGGCCAACACTGCGTGTGGAGCTGTGAGAGAGAAGACCAGACTCTTCCAGTGGAAAGGAAGGTCTGATGTCACGGGGATATACCACTTGGGTGGTGGGAGAAGCTTCTCTTAATCAGTCTGCCGGGAACAACTCTTATAGGGAGACTGCCTATGTGTAGATAAGTGAACCATATCCACATCCCTAGAACTATATGACCGGTAAATACAGGTTACTCACCTGTAACAGGAGTTCTAGGAATGGTATATGTTGTTCATCCACACTCATTGGCAGTATCCTTGCCGCTTTAAATCTTGCCGGAAGGTCTTCAAGCTTGCTCCTCCCACCCACCCGGGTGGTATAACTCTCGGCTCCGCCCCATGACGCCAGATCTGGCCCGCTGGAAGCTCAGGTTGTGCGTACCGAGCGAGGTCGAGAGTGTGGTGGATGAACAACACATACCATTCCTAGAACTCCCTGCTGGCAGGTGAGTAACCTGTATTTCTAGGACATGGATATGTTGTTCATCCACACTCATTGGCAGACTCTCGGCAGTTCTCCGGGAGGAGGGAGGCAAGACGACACCCCATATACTTACTTGGGAAAGAGAGACTGAGAACCGAGGCCCCAAAACCAGCATCCCGGCGTGACTCAAGGTCGATGTGGTAATGGGTAATGAAGGTGTTTGCTGACTTCCAGGTAGCAGCCCTGCAGATTTCCTGGATAGGGACGTCCCTGGAAGCAGCCACTGCTGCAGCAGTATGGCGGGTAGAATGAGCTCTATCCTCTGGGAGCCTCCATGCCCGCCAACTTATAGCAGAGATCTATGCAGGAGGTTACCCACCTGCTTATCGTCCGCTTGGCTGCAGGTCTGCCAGATGCGTCTTCAGCGTGGGTGACAAACAGCTGGCTAACCTCTCCGATTTCAGCCGTGGCGCCTTATAATAGCAGCGCCTCTTCTAGGGTCCAGAGTATGGAGCCTATATTCGGCCTCCGAGGTGTGATTGGGGTAGAACACCGGCAGAGTCAACACCTGGTTAAGGTGAAACCTCCGACACCACCTTCGGAAGGAATTTCGGTGGGGCGCGAGGACAACCTTGTCCCTGTGGAAGACCAGGTAAGGAGACCATGGAAAGCGCCTGGAGCCTCCATCCTTCTGGCTGACGTGATAGCCACCAAGAAGGCGGCCTTCCACGATAGGTGAGAGAGAGACACCTGTGCATAGGTTCGAATGGCTTGCCCATGAGCTTGCCAGTACCAGCAGTAGATCCCACGGAGGTGGGGGTTCCCGTGACTGAGGGGAAATGATCAAGGCCTTGAAAAAGCGCCAGACCACCTTCTCCTGGCGCCTAATCGACTGGCTTCCGCCCGCTGCCTGTAAGCAGAGATGGCTGCCAGGTGCACCCTTAGGGTCGCTTGACCTAAGCCTCTTGACTACAGAAAGGGACCATAAATAGTCCAAGATGCTTGCCAAGGAACAGGAGGAAGGGTCCAAGCCTTACTTGACACCAAATGGAAAACCTTTTCCATTTGAAGGCATAGCATTTTCTGGTCGACTCTTCACGGACGCCTCAACTACATTGAGGACCTCGTCGGAAAGACCCAAGGCCTGGAACTCTAGCCGCAGGAACCAGGCCATAGGTGCAGGGATTGAAGGTCCGGATGGAACACCTTCCCTGATTGACGGAGAGCAGGTCCGGCGAGCTGGAAGCTGCCGCGGAGTCCTGAGCTGAGACTGAGGAGATCTGGTACCAGAACTGGCGAGGCCAGTCTGGGGCTATCAGAATCACCTCGCGCCTTGTCCCTCCTCGCGCTTTGAGAAGCACCTTGTGGATCAAGGGAAATGGGGAAAGGCGAAAGAGGCCCGGGTCCATTGCCTCAGAAGGCATCCCCTGCAGCGAGCCCTGCTGAGGGGGCGGCATGGAACAGACTCAGCTCGCCTCCATGGAGGCAAACAGGTCCACCTGAGGTGTGCCCCAAAGGGAGAACAGATGCTGTACTACCTCCGCAGGAGAGACCACTGGGATGCAGCCCTATCCGGCTCAGGGCATCGGCCAGGGTGTTGGAGGCCCTGCCACGTGAATGGCTAGGAGATCCGCCTCAGGCTGCGACGAGTGACCAAATGCGGAGAGCCTTGCATAGAGCATGGAGCTGCCCCGCCTGGCGGTTTAGATAGCACATGGTCGTGGTATTGTCCGCTCTGACTCGGACCACTTGACCCCGGAGGAACGGAGCAAAGGCGGTGAGAGCTAGGCGGACCGCCTGGAGCTCCAGCAGGTTGATGTGGCATCGACTCCCGCTGGGACCAGGAGGCCATGAGCCCGGTGTTCCCCAGATGGGCACCCCAACCCATCAGAGAGGCATCGGTCGATAGAGAGACCGTCGGCTCGGGCGGACGAACGGGATGCCCTCCCTGCAAATGATCTGGAACGGTCCACCACTGGAGAGCGTCCCACATCCCCTGTGTCACCGACACAAGCTGGTCCAAGGGATCGCAGCGTTGTGACCACTGGCTGGCCAGTCCCCACTGAAGGGGACGCATGTTCCAGCGGGCCCAACGGACCACACTGGTACAGGCCGCCATGAGACCCAGGAGGCGCAGGAAGTCCCGGCAGGCGCAGTTGCCCAACCAGAAATGATCGGGCAAAGGAGGAAAGAACCTCGCCCTGTCCGCTGGAGCCGCGCCTGGCTCGAAGAGAGTCGAGCTGCGCCCATTGAATAGAATCACCTGCTTCGGCTCGAAGTTCGACTTGGCCTCGCTTGATAAGGAGGCCCAGTTGAGAGCAGACCTGAGGGCCAGATCTCTGACCACCCGCCTCCTTCCTGGAGGAGCTGCTATCAGCCAGTCGCCCAGGTAAGGGTACACCCGACCCTCGCTCCGGGAGGAATGCTGTCACCACTGCCATGCATTTGGTGAAGACCCTGAGCTGGAGACAAGTCAAGGGCATGGCTTGAATCAAGAGAGATCCTTCCGCCGGAAGCGAAGGAATTCTGGTGAGACGGACGGATAGGGACGTGAAAAACGCTGGCCCTGCAAGTCCAGAGAGCAGAACACATCACGCTGCCCAAGGATGGTATTATCTGAGCTAGAGTGACCATCCTGAAGGTTCGAGACCTTGGAACTTGTTTAGGTCGTGTAGGTCGAGAATGGGGGCCAGCCTCCGTCTGCTTTCGGAACCAGGAAGTACCTGGACACAAACCCTGGGTCTGAAGGAGGGTCCACCACCTCTTACCACCTCCTTCTGGAGGAGGAGAGTGATGCGTCGCTCGACGAGCCGCCAGTGAGGCTGGGGATCCCGGGCTTCCCGAGGGGCGACGGCCTGAAGGGTGGTGCCTGCTCGAATTCCAGAGGCAGGCTCTTCCCACCACCTCTAAGACCCACCTGTCCGTGGTAACAGCGGACCAGGTGGAACGGAAGTGCTGAGCCGCCTCCCAATGGGGACCTAGGGGTAAGGTGACGGGATGGGGGCGACACCCCTCAGCCCGCTACTGGGCAGGCTTGGAGGAGGGACCGCCGAGGACCTCCTGGGCCCTTTCCTCCTGCCTCCTGTTAGAGGAAGCCGCGTTTGGGTTTGGGATGCCAAGGCCGAGCCTGCTGGCCCTGACGCTGTTGGCGGGCGCACGGGCACAGAAGGACGAAAGGGCTTAGGCGTGGTTTGCGTGCCTTTGTCCTTCTGAGCGGAAGAGACCGAGTCCAAGGTGGCATTGGACTTCTCGATCCTCTGCAGGTGACCTTCCACCCCAGGGTCAAGAGGTCAGTCCCCAAAAGGGAACATCCGCCAACTTGTGCTGGGTATCCAAGTAAAGGTGGATATCCTCAGCCAAGCTCACGACGTGATAGCCACTGCGGCCGCCACCGATCTGGCACATGAGTCCCTATATCCAAAGCAGTCTGGAGCTGCTGTTTGGCCACTGCCCTGCCCTGGTCCCGCACTGCTTAACCGTAGTCTGCAGATCGGCGGGAAGATGAGGGATGACCTCATCCAGGGAGCCCAACAGGGCATGAGAAAATGTGCCATGAGGACGGCAACTGGCCTGACGAAGGCCGAGAGAGGACGAGCAGCGAGATTTTTCGCTCCGACGTAGTCCAATTTCTTGACCTCTTGTCAGAGGTTTGTCCATATCCTGGCGCTAAGCGCTACCGAAAACGCTTGTCGGTAATCAACCCCTCAGCAGAGGGGTGTTCCAAACCGGACAAGGAACCGGTAGGACCGTGATACTTCCTGGCCATCCTGGCCAAGGCGAGGGCAGGAAGCAGGGCGCGCCAAAGTTCCAGTGCCGGACTCCACTATGGCCTCGCCACCGGAAAGGCCTCGGCCGGAGAATCCCCTCGTCCAGAATCTCCGTGAGGGGATACCTGGCCCGCTTTGGAACGGGTTCGAGCCCATCCCGTAGACTCGAGATGAGCCAAGCAGTCCTAGGAAGGACGACGGGCTATCGCCCATTGACTGACCTCCTGAAGACCCAAGTCCAGTCGCTTGGAGAAGAAGGAGGAATCATCTTCGGACTCGAAGAGTCCTCAAGAGCTGCCTCTGGCCTGAGCCACCCTTCACCTGCCGAGGTCGGTCGGGAGTGAGGGTAACTGACAGCCGAGTGGGTAAACCCTTAGTCGACCGAGAATCTCTTGGTCGGAGCCCCAATTGTGGCTGTGGAGGCGGAGGTTCCACCGGAATCGGTGGAGCAGCTGGTTTTGGCCGAACAACCGCCTGGTATAGGCCTCGACAAGTCGAGGGTTGTGTCGGCTGCCCGTGACAGCCACTTAATGGTCGGGAAGGCGCCGAGTCGGCTTATCCCCGGCCAGGAGGAGTTGTTGCAACATAAGGTCTCGCATCGGCCGACGAATTTACGCCAGCTTCCTCATCCGAGGAGGAGGACGAGGACGAGCGGCGACGCCGCTTATACAGCGCTGAGACCGAGGACCGCCGAGACGGTGGGAACGGGCTGGACGCCAAGAGGTCCGAGACCGAGACCGAGAGTCCCGGAATTTCTGGGTCGGTGCGGGAGGTGTCGGCCGGAACCGCACTCCTTCGCTCGGAAGGTCCATCCGAGGCTCGGAACCGGAGGCACAGACGAGCCCACGGGATCCTCAACTCCTCCCGGGAACCGGGAGGGGAATCTGCTGCTAAAGGCGACAGCTCGTTCAATGGGTCGAGAAAAATCTCGACTTCATCAGTGGGAGTCTCGTCAACTGACCTGACGGGACACCGTGAGGCCAGTGGCCAGCCGAGCGGGTCGACTGCCGACGGACGACGGCCCGGGAGAGGGACCTTTCCCGCCCAAGAGCGCCGACGGAGGGACTTACCTTGTCCCTCTTTTGGACCGAGAATAAGGTCCAGCAGACGAGGCCCTTCCTTTAGTGGAGAGGGACAGACAAAGCTCCTTAAAAGAAGCCGTAGGAAGAACCCAGAGAGAGCGGGATAAATGCCGCGCCAAGGAAGATACGTGCCCGCTACCGCCTCTTCGAGGACGACCATCCGGCCGAGCTGATCCGCCGAGCCCGCCGCCGCGGACACCGCCAACCGGGCCTCCTTGGACTTCACCGGAGGGAAACGCTTCTCGGGACGGCCCAGTTGCAATCGGGCAGCACGGTCTTCGAGGACGTAGGCCGAGAAAGATGAGCACAGGTCGCAAGCCTGCGGGTCGTGCTCAAGGCCTAAGCAGTAGACACACGTGGAGTGTGGATCCGTCCGAGACATCTTCTGCCCGCATGGGCATCTCCGAAATCCGGGAGTCGATTTGTCCATCGCAGCCGCGAGGGATCGAAGACTGAAGTCTTTTTGCAAATTTTTATTTTTAAAACCGCAAACGGAGAAATAGGAACTAGCTCTAAAACGAGAGCGCAGGAGGGAAACCTGAGGCCTAAGTTGTAAGGAAGATCTGGCGTCATGGGGCGGAGCCGAGAGTTATACCACCCGGGTGGGTGGGAGGAGCAAGCTTGAAGACCTTCCGGCAAGATTTAAAGCGGCAAGGATACTGCCAATGAGTGTGGATGAACAACATATCCATGTCCCTAGAAAGAGCTGGTACATCATGTCCGACAAGGGAGACAGTAACCTGAATAGGAAGTCACTGCTTAACATTATTATCAGAAAAACACTTACTGGAAATCGGATGATAGCAACATCTTTTTTTGTAGCTTCAACAAGAAAGTCCATCCAAAAATCAACCAACTCTTGCTTGGCTACATGCTGTTCTGGGCTTTGTTTCCTGAAGTGCTGGTATATCAGAATAGTCTCTACAAGAGACTTTAGGTACCTGCCAATAATTTCAAAATAAGAAGTAGTATTAGTTTCAGGGTTTAAAAATGATGGCAGCAGAAAAAGTGTAAAGGTCATTCCACTCTGCCAAGTTTTCCTCCCTATTCCCCCTTGACCTACTGTTGAAGAGGGTTTTTATCTTCAGGTCTACCCCTCCTTTCCCTCAGGTGAGCCCCTTCCAGTTTTTTTACTCCTTTTTTCCTTTTATTATTATTTCATTATTTTTATTATTTAGCTTTTGTTGACCCGGTAAGTGCACTAGACAAATCCTGCCTATTTTTAGGCACGACCTGGGGGAAGGGGATACAGATGAATGCCAACTGACCTTGAATCAGATTAAGCTGTTGGTGGTATTTTTAGTGAATGAAGGAAATTTGGCCAGGACACCGGGGAAAATCCCCTACTCTTTTCGATAAGTGCTATGGGATCTTTAACATCCACCTGAACTACCACCAATCCAGGCGGATGGGACCTCGGTTTAACGTCTCATCCGAAAGACGGCACCTCAGAAGTGCGGCACCCCTCTCATGCTGCACTACAGTATCAGTACTGGGATATTAACCCAAGTGCCAGATGTGGGAACTGAACCCACAGCCCTCTGATCTCCCGGCCTCAGAGGTGAGTGTGGTACCTACTGACCCTTTCTTTGGGTGCCAGAAGTCTCCTGAATCTGCGCCATGCACTCTCGAACCCTTCATTCACAGACCCCACCTTCAGAACTTTCGGCTATTTGTTGCACTGGCCTGAGGATTTGAGGGTGTTACTGATAACCCCCCGATCTCTTTATTCCACTGCTGTGGCCAACTGACCCCCCCCCCATCCAGTACTCCTTAAATGTGTTCTTACCAGTGTGCATCACTCTGCAGTTTTGGCACTGAACCTCAAATGCCCAGCTTGGGACCACCTTCCCAGTTTCTCCAAATCCCTCTTTAATTCCCCTACCCCTCTCAACACTAAAAATAGGGTCTGCAGTATAGCTTTTGTTGCTGAGATGCTAGAAGTGGATTTTCTTCTCTGATGTGCACCAAATGCACGTTCCCTTATTCTTTTCAATTCTCACCCACACCCAAACATCAGGGTCACTGTGGCCACACCTTGATCTCCAGCTGAGAGTACTGGCACGCAGCTGCCTTTGCAGCTGACACCAGTGTTGCCCCACAGTCAGCTGGCAAGGGGTGCGTGGTTGTCAGGTAGTCCACACCCTCTCCCCCACCCCACCCTCAACACTCTCTGTAAGCTATGCACCTCACCTCCATGATTTGGTTCTACCCATTCTGGGCCTGCGGCAGTGTGCTCGGTAATTAGGATGCCAAGTCCCAAAGTCGCTGACCCCTCTCTTTGCTGTGCCCCCCCTTCTAAATATACCAACTCTGGGGGAGGCGGACCGCGGGAGGGGGTGACGAATTTCTCTATCTGGCACCCTAATGACAGGCGCACTGCCGCCAGCGCCCTGAATGGGTGCAGTGCCATGATCCACGTGGCAGCCCTGCCAGTCCTAGAGTCGAGCACCCATGTCTGGTGGTGAACCCAGGTCTCTCAGGTGGCAGTATGGAGTGATGACACCGCTGCACTGAGCCTGACAACGTGTTTTGAGTTTATTTGTTTACAATGCACCGACAGCGCCTTCTAAACTTTTTTTTGGTTACTTTTTAAGTTTATGACCCCTGTGCCATCTTTGGCACTAAGTCCCTCCGGAATACTCAGGTACATTTAACCTCACCTTTGCTTCTCACATTGACAAAACAACCCTCCACAGAGTCTTGGATTACACCCCCCAGGCAGGATTGCAGTGGGGGGGAGGGGGGCTTTACCTCAAATACTCCAGTTCCATCAAGTTCTGTCACAGCAGAAGTACATGGCTTGGATATACTGGTGTTCTTTGTTTCAGGTGGCAGGGCCATTTTTCTGTTTTGTTCTGTTTTTTTCACCCCATCAGACAACAGCGTGCTAGGGGCACAATGCAGGAGTCTGCATAGCAATGCCCCAGTTATGCGCATGGCCAATGTCCCCTCTCCCATGCTTGCCTAGTGCTGTGCTGCCACCCACAGTCAGCCAGGAAGAAGCACAGCAGCAAAGGCAGTGGCCCTCCCCAGAGGACAGCATCCACTGGAACGCTCAATCCACCTCCCCCCAGCAACCCAGGCTTGTTCCTGAACCAGTGTGCTGGCACTGCAAGCTGTAACCCAACTGCAGTGATGACAGTCCAGCTGTAAATTAATTTTTTAAAGAAACAGAAATGTCATCCTGCATAGCAATTCACTGGAGAAACACCTCGCTTAAACCATACGTTGGGTAATACAGTATGCAATACACTAGCCTGGTAATCCAGTAATAACTGTTACGGAGGCTTTTTTTTTTTCTTAATTTGCAATTTCTCCACCTTCTGCAGAGCTGGCAGGTAGCTCCTCCCTCGGATGTCCTCACCTCTCTGGGCCAGCATCCCGCACCGATCCTCTCTGGGTGATCCCTCACAGTCTCTCTCCCCCCACCCCGACAAGCCTGAGGAGTTTCGACTTCCCCCATCCCCAGAAGCCAATGTCCGGATTCTGGGAGGACAGCGTAGGGCAGCTGGGTCATCACAAAGTCTGCTAGCTCCATTTTCCTCCTGGTTTTCTCCCCTGGACCCATGAACATGCAGTGGGTGAATGGCTGGGCTCCACCTCCGCGGAGGCAGCCTCACGCCCTGAATGTAGGTCCCAACCCCTTCTGGCTGCATGACTGTGCCAACACCCAGCCACCGCTGGGTCTCAGTCTATAGTGCACAGCACTGACCCCCCTCCCTGAGGAAGGACAGCTGTCTACAGATGCTCGATCCTTCCTCACCCCTGCCGACCCCCAACGAGAGTCCATTCCCAAACCCGGGTCACTGGCATGGTGCGAGGTGTGGCATCCAACGCCTGAACCCTCAATGCCACCAGACTGGCTTACGATGGCTTCTTTAGTCCAAATATACATGATTCTTTATTAGATAATAAAAGTCACATATCTTTCTTGACAATTATTAATGCATTATGTTTGAAACACAGCCTTAAACTGAACGTTCTTTTCACTATAAGGCTTCAGTTCATACTATTATAATAAAGAAAATAAGTATCAAAGCAGCACCTCACTTGTAAATGAAGGTAGTGTAGTGTTGTCTATAATTAAAGCAGAGGACTAGGAGAGGCATGCAGAATACAATTCAATCTGCAAGTTCAGTGAGTGACACACGAGTGCGCTCGCTCACTCTCTGTCTCGCCATGATTCAGCCACTTGGCCTCCTTGTTCTGATTCTACCATCTCAGCAGCAAAACTGAGTAAGCCAGAATCCCACTAGTGAATCAGATGTTTTGTCTCCCCCATGTAAATTGACTGTCATGCTGCTTGTTAACCTCAAGGTTTTCCTGTATTTGTAATACTTTTGCAAATGTAAATCGTCTTTTACTGTTTCCGTAGATTACTAACTTTTACTATTTCTTTGGTTGTAATCAATCAATCAGACTTTATCAAAAGCTGTCCCCTCATCTTGCTCAGACAGGCTGTGTTGTCATGGAGACTCCCCGCATTCTGTAACTCCCCCTCAGCAGTCTCCCACCTCACGGTGGTCATAAAGGATGGTTTCATGGGTCCTACTGTGCACTTTCTGTGCCATGCTCTCATACCACTCCTCAATTTGGACTACTTCACCCCCCCCCATGACCTTTGTTGTTCCTCTGTAGTCTCTTGGGTCCAGTTTTGAAAAAGCCTGACAAGTCCTGATAAGCAACTTGCCAGTGTAGAGGAAAAAAATTTCTGCACCATTGGAAATGCTATTTTCAACATTTCACATGCACAGGCAGCAAACGCATGGCGGGTGCAGCTGCTGAGGAATGCCACACCTGTTAATACCAGGTGTAGCATTTCCGCACAGCTGCATGTGTAATCTATACACAAGCTGCTGCAAATCATGGATATGGTTGCAAAATGGCTCCTACACTGAAAATCGTGTGCATGTGGGAAAAATTTGCAGAAACCCACTTTGCGCATCATTTTTGCTGCCTGCATTCAGTTATTAACATCTTTAAAAATCCAGCCCCTGGTCCCTTCCTGGGTGTAATTTAGGGTTCATTTCATCTTTTGCTACCTATTTCAGCTTCTGTACTGCATCTTATGGGCTTAGGGTCCCCCATGGGGCTGTTATTTATTTTCCATGGTTTTGGTATTTTTCTGCACATTGTTTTACTCGCACGGTATATTTTGTGCTGCTGTTTCAGTTGCTGTATTATTTTCTAACCCATGCTCCCTTCCCCAGGACACACCAGGGAATGAACTACTGCAGCTCAGTGTACGCTTTCCTGACCAAACCTTCAAATAAATAAAATTAATGAAATAAAGTAAAATCCCTGCTTTACTGCCGAAGTCATTTCTAAAAAACACACTGGGAGGGATGGTGATTTTTTTTTGTAAACTTTATTTAATAGAGTTTTTCCTTCATATTCCAACATTGCAAGACAGATTCACGCTTATGGCATGAGTTTTATACAGCAATTCAGTATACGAGTACAGGTAGAATGGAAAGTTAATATACAAATGTAAGTGAGTACCTTCAAAAACAAGAATGAGATAGGGTTCCCTAGAGCACAAGTCACAAATCAGTCATGTTTCTCAGATTTGACCTACTACTTGGTATACAACCAGGAAGGATACTACCGACTGGATATTCCAAAGGCTTGCAGAATATCCAAGTAGCAATCAATACAGATTGCGACCCAAACCACTTATTCTGACTTAGATTTTTGCATATTCTTTAGCTATTATGACTGATTTGTTGAGTCCAATGAAATGTTAACAAAATACTAGTAAGAGTGAGTATTCAGAATGTCATTGTTGCTTTACTCTCTATAAAGCCATGATCCTGCGTGCCCCAAATCCAGGCAAAAATCTCTCCTTTCTTTACCTAAAAAGTTGGGAACCACGGAGCAGACAGAACCTTCCCTAGTCTGCCCCATATATCTTTTTATGTCGCCTCCGGATTGTTTGTATGTATTTCAAATGGTCTAGTTTCATACAATGCAGGAGGGATTTGATTCATTGGGGACTGTCGGAACCATCTCCACCCCCTAGTGTTTCACTAATGCTAATGTTAGTGCTAATGTTTGTTTCGCCACCACTATACCTATACCATCACTATACCTATGCGTCATACTGGATGGATCATTACACCCCTCCTGTTGTGTACCCCCATTTAGTCCCAAGAGGATGGCCGTTGGGACCAGAGCTAGGTCCCATAAGCCACCTAGAATGTTCCCCAATGAGTGAGTTATTTCCCTCCAAAATTGCCCTACCTGAGGGCAAGTCCAAGCCACGTGGTAAAAAGTTCCCACTTCATCCTTACATTTATAACACAAATCTGACTTTTCTGCATTGATCCTGTGGGCCAAGGCCAGAGTAAAGTAAGCCCAGTGCAGAAAGTTATGGTGAATTGTCCGAAGTCTGTTATTTTTGGAGCAATCCATCCCCTGTTTCAAAATGCTATTCCAGTCTCCCCCCATTAAGGTATTAGGCCCCAAATCCCCCTCCCACTTGCTCTTCATTCCAACCAGGGGGTACAAAAGACTCCCCAGAAGAACCTTATAGATTTTAGACATAGGTTTCGGGTTGGGTCTCCCCACCTCCGTGAACAAGACCTCTTCTTTTAGGGATCTCTTGTGGTGTGGGAGGGGGTGTTGAGCAGTTTGGTCAGCCATTATCCTGGACCTCACCTGCAGATATACAAAGAAATGCCCTGGTGGAAGAAAGAATTCCCTTACCAATGTCTTAAATGTCTTAATTTCATCAGTCTCAAAAAGCTGCAAAATCTTTCCCAAACCCTTGTTCTCCCAAATCTTCAAGGCCTGTAGGGTCAGGTATGGAATACAGCTGGTCTCCCATAAAGTGAAACGAATCATTGCCTCTGGTGAGAAAGCAGAGGGCCCCCCCAAAACCACGTGGGCCGCTAACCAAGCCCTCGCAGTGGCTCTTGTAATAGGGTTAGCGATCAGCTTACTCACTTCCTTCTTAACTGATGGTATTATAAGGTATAAGCGCACTGTAAGACGGGCGCCCAAAATCTTTTTTTTTCCTCTATTAAGGCCTCCAAGTCCTAGAGACACCCTCTGGATATTAGATCAATTAAAATGCTAATTTGCGCTGCCTGATAGAGTTTCAGACTAGAAGGCCAAGGCCCCCCTTGGCAACCAGCTGTCAGAGAGCCTCCTGTTTTACCCATGGTCTTTTGCCATTCCAGAGTAGGGATGCAATGTGACAAATAATAGAGATTTAAAATATTTATTTGGGACATAAATGGGAAGAGTTTGAAACAGGGGGAGACATTGGGGGAGGATACACATTTTCTTTAAGTTTACTTTGTCAATTAGAGTAAGTGGGAGGGATCTCCATCTTTCTCAGTCATCCTTAATTTTCTTTAAAAGGTGTTTATACTTACTTTCACTCAGATGCAGTACAGAAGCTGAAATAGGTAGCAAAAGATGAAATGAACCCTAAATTACACCCAGGAAGGGACCAGGAGCTGGATTTTTAAAGATGTGATAGTTTATTAGGGAGCATAATGCCTAAGTATTTGAGTACACGAATAGGATGTAGGGAGGCACCCCCTCTCCAATCAGGATAGGGACATAGGATCCCAAGATGGGCAACCACTCACATTTGGACCAATTAATTTTATGTCCGGATAGCAGGCCATAGATTGAGAAAATATCTGTAAGTGCGGGCAAGGCCTGTTGAGGGTTATCAATTAACAATATGTCATCGGCAAAGAGCAATATAACCTGTTCGCTGTCTCCCTTGCAGTAGTCCCTAGTATTCGGGTGTTGGCAGATGGCTTCAGCTGGAACCTCTATTGTGAGGATGTATAGAAGAAGAGGAGGCAAGGGGCACCCCAGTTGTGTCCCTCAGAAAAGCCTGAATGGTGGGGATAAAGTGTTATTGGTGAGAATTTGAGCGCGGGGAGACCTGTAAAGTGTGGCAATCCAACCTCTTATTCTAGAGCCAAATCCAAATGTTTTAAGAACTTCAAACACAAATGGCCATTCAATGCAATCAAAGGCCTTCTCCGCATCCAGCGCAAGGAGACCTCGATCCGCATCCTTCCTCTGCATAGCCAAGCTGTGCATAATATTTAGGGTCCCATCTACTATTATGTCTGGCTTGCCTGCCCTTCACAAAACCCTCTTGATCCGGATCAATAAGGTGCGGAAACACCCCTTCAATTCTGGCCACCAAGATTTTTGCCAAGATCTTGTAATCCGCATTAAATAAAGAAATAGGTCGGTATGACCCACATTTTACAGGATCCTTACCTGGCTTGGGCAATATGATGATAGTTGCCAGGGTCTGGGTCTCCAGAAGAATTCCTGTCTCCCACTCTCCCATACCTCCTGCACCATCAAACACATGAAAGGGTTTAGTTTGGGCCAAAGAATTTTATAACATTGTAAGGGAATACCATCTGGACCCGGGGCCTTACCTGTGTTCATGGACCAGACAGCCTTCTAGAGCTCTGCAAGGGTAAGCAGGCTATCTAATTCCTCCACCTCCTGGGGTTCTAATTTTTTTTAGGCGGCTATCCCAAAAAAATGAGACACATTTTGCCTTCGGTGGCACCTCTGATGTACACAAAGATTGACAGAAGGACTGAAATGCTTTATTTATGTGAGTTGGGTCAGAAGTGAGCTCTCCATCTGGCCCCTCTAATTCCAGAATCCACCGTTCCACCCTCTTTTGTTTTATTAACCAGGCCAACCATTTACCCAACTTGTCTCCCTCAAAGTAATCCCTGGCCCTAGTGATCAAGATGTTCTGCTCCATTTTTCTCGAGGATAGCTGGTTTAACTGTTCTTTAAGCCTTCGAAGTTTCCCCCCGGTCAACCTCCCCTTTTCCCGCCATCATTGCAGACTCCATTATCTTAATTTGGGTCTCTAAAGCTCTCTCCTCCCAAGTTTCTTCCCTACGACTATGGACTGCATACAATATAGTGCCCCCCTTTACATAAGCCTTCATTGCCTCCAAAGTAACTACCACCGTTGTATCCTGCACTCTATTATGGACCAGAAATTCCTTAATCGTGGAGACCATATGTTCTTTATATCCTTTATCTATTAACAAGGTGGGGTCCATGCACCATTGCTCTCTTGGTGGAGTGCCTCCAACAGGGTCAGCTCAACCCCCAGAGGAGCATGATCTGATATACAGATTGGCCCATATGAAGCTCTCATACAGTTCCTCTGTAGATCTGGAGACAACAAGACTGGATCAATTCTAGAATAAATTTTATGGGCATAAGAAAAAAATGAAAATGCTCTCTCTTCTGGATGGAGATGCCGCCAGGCCTCCTTCAGTGCTCCTTCCTCAGTGAGCTTCCTGAGAGCTGCCACACTCCTAGGTGGTGGACGAATTCTAGAACTCAAATGGTCTAAAACAGGATCCCAGAAAGTATTAAAATCTCCCCCAACAAATAGTCCGTCCTGTGAAGGGTCAAGTACTAAGGCAAGTTTATGAAAAAATTCTGGACTGTTAAAATTCGGGCCATAGACCGAAACAAAGGTAAGCTTCCACCCCTCGACCACCCCTTCCACCAGTAAGCATCTACCCTGTGGATCCGGAATAGACGCCGTTATCTGTACCCTCAAACCCAGTCAAAACAATATGGCTACCCCTCTTGCTTTTGAAGTGAAACTGGAAACTAGCAACGTGTCCCCCCATGACCCGGCCAACCTATCTGATTCTTCTTTAGTTAAGATGCGTTTTTTGCAGCAAAAATACATCTCTCTTAGCTTTTTTAAAATAAGTTAGCGCCCTCTTCCTTTTAACAACAGTTTTAAAGCTGTTGACATTCCATGATATAACTTTCAAAAGACCCAGGTTTAGCAAGAGGTATATATGATTAAGTAATAATGCCCGACAGGGTGTGTGTCCTGCTGGGATAATGTCACGCCTCAGGTGGTTGGTCACAAGACCACAGGCCGAGTGCATCCAACAACTGAGGCGTGACGTTATCCCAAATGACACTCACTCTGGAGGGCATTATTGCTATTATACAATGGCTCATTGTTATACAGAATAAAAAAAATAATTTTAAAGATGTTTTTGTGTGGAAAAATATTTTTGTTTTTTAAGAGAAGATGAAACAATCAATCATAGGCTCCATAAAATGCTCATCTGCAGGTTCACAGTGAGATTGAGACTAGACCCGTGATGTTGTACTGGGATAACATCACGGGTCCAGCCCCAGACTGACCAATCAGAGTCCAGGATTTTTTCCTGCCATTGTATAATTGTACTTAGTAACCACAGTCTGTTTAGTACTCTCCAACATCCATTCAATCCATGCAGTGCTAGAAATTGTTTTTTAAAATGAGAAACAAACTCTAAAGTTAGAAATCCTACAAAAGCCATAAACTCCCTCTGAACCACCCCCACCTCCCCAACTTGAAAGAAACCTCCCCCAGCAAAAAGTGAAAACTGTCCCCTGCTACTATTGAACAACAACTGCTGTGGGATGTTTCATAACCCCAGAAATCCCAGAACTACCCCATAAACAAGGAAACACCCCCCCATTCCTTCCCTCCCCAAACAAAATCCAAAAACTGCAAAACTCCCCTCCCAGCAATTATTTCCACTGCTGGAATCCCAAGTTCCTTCCTGTTACCGAGGAAGAAAGTCCCCATATTTTCTCTGATAATGGGTTAGCCAGTGTGTGCCCAACCAATCGGTGCCATTCATTATGTTACTCTTCCCCATCTTGGGCCATCCTCAACCCTAATTTTAACAGGTGGGCTGAAAATGGTAGACTCCGCCTTCAAAATCGGAGGGAAAAGCGCCCTCCCATGATGGGGTAGGCTGTGGAGGCAGGAGATCTGGGCCTGGGCCCAGACGCCAGCAACCCCTTCCCGGGGTCATCAGCTTATAACCAGTATGCAGGAGGATTGCACTGGAGGAAAGAGAGACTCCCTCCATGGAACAAGCAGAGCCTTGCTCCCCAGTAGTCCCTCCTCCACCTAACCATGCTTTTCTCAGTGTTGACTTTAAGTGCTCTGATCATTCTCCGTTTCTGTTTGCAACACTTCCAATTCTGAACAGTCACAGAAATTACTCTGTCTTGGCTCCAACCCTTCCATGCCCCACCCCACACAGCCCTCTTCGGAAAGGCCCCCTCATACGTAATACTAAGATTTGCGACTCATTCTTAGTTTATAATATAACAAGTATTGCAGAGATGCTCCCTCCATTGTCACTGTGACAAAATGCACCCCTTTAGTGCCTTGCAAAGTGCTACTTAAGCTTTTTTAGTACCAGGCCTCCTATCCTCTAAGTTGCCAGTCTTATCCTTTGGTGCCCTAGTAAACCCTGGGCTAAGATTAGATTTAAACCCTCAAGTTATTTTATTCCAATATAGTTCTGGGAGCAGGGGCACAAGTCTACAGTATATCTGAGGAGAATGAAGATGTAGTAAAAGAACGCCAAACTGTCATTTAGGCTCCCTCTCCGTTGTCCTTCTCAGCATTTTTCCTTATAGTCTTTCTACTTGCGTGATATGGTAGTCCCGATACTCCACTCCTCACACAAACTCCTAGCCCATATACTTCTTGTTCAAAGGACCACCAAAAATCACAATCAGCTGAATCCCAAAGGCCTCCCATGGAATCCACGTCATGGCTCATCAAGCGCATTGGCCTTATGAAGGAGCTCCAATGTTCCACAGCTATTTTGAGTCCCTGGAAGACTTCAACCAGCACCCTTGCATTTTGCCAGGGTTACCCCCCCCCCCATGCATCAAGAGGACGAGGGAATTCCCTGATCCAGCCCTGATAGGCTGGGCATAGCCCATTACAGATCGGGTACCTCTTCCCCCCCCCACACACCCCAGGGGTCATTTACTAAATCAAAGGCACAGACCCGAGGACTCATGGCTCAAGTCAGGCCACTGAAGATCATGGAGAACGAGCTGGGCTTGGTTCTTGCTGCTCCAGTTCCATTGACATGTAGACTACTGCATTCTTGGAGTCGGTAAATGATTTAGAGGGCTTGTTTGTTGCACGAATGACAAGTCTGGCTGGGTAAAGCAAGGAGAAAGAATATCTTAACAAATGTAATTTCTTCTTGACCTCCATGAAGGCCCGTCTCTCCTGCTGTAGGTGCCATGAAAAATCTGGAAATATGCTGACCTTTTGTCCATCCACTCTGATGTAGTCCACTTTCCTTACTGTGGTTTAAACTTGTTGCTGGTCTTGATACCGAAGGAACTTCGCTTTGATATGCCTAGGCCTCTCGTTTGGTCCCAGTTTTCTCCCCAGAGACCTGTGTGCCCACTGGATCTCTAGATCAGTGCTCTCCGGCAGGGGCAGGGTCTGCACTAACCATCGTTTCATAAATGATCCACAATCCTGTCTTATTCCTTCAGGGAGGCGAACTATGTGTACATTGCAGCGGCGCTCCCTGTTCTCATGATCATTCGATGTGGCTTTTAGCTGCTCTATTTCTTTTAGTGCCTGCTGGAGTGAGGGATCCAACCAGTGTACAGCATCTTCCTGGACACTAACCCGTAATTCCAACTCTGTGAGCCAGCCTTCATGGCTTTCCACCCTCTCACCCATGGTGTTGGTTGTTTGCTGCAGATGAGTGAGTCGGACATTAATGGTAGTGAAACTGGCTTGCATTTGCGTAGTTAACTGTAGATGGGTGAGCTGGGCATTAATGTGAGACTGTAGAAGTCACCAGAGAACCTGATTCTGAGGGCTCGCGGGCAATCACCATTTCTGTCGCCATCTTGGATGCCGCATGAGTCGTTGGAGGGACCAGACCAGACTCCTTATATTGCTCTCCTGCACTTCTAAAGGGCAATTGCATTTGTTGTTTTGTCGATTTAGGAGCCGCTGCCATGGGTGCGATATTTTGTAGGTGGAATGAGCCAAGTGAGCACGTTTTTGTTGGGGATGCAAGAAATATTGATTGGATGAGCACAGAGCTCTCGTTTCAGGCTGCCATCTCATTCCCTGGCTTGGCCATGCCCCCGAGAGGGTGATCTTAAGCAGTTCTTAATCTGAATGTGCAACCAAACAAATGCCCTAAATTCAAGAGCTTTAAAAGTCCTGTAGCATTTCTAATACTTCGGATGCAGTTTAAGGGATACATTATGGTGATATCTAAAGTTTTATCACTTGGTCATAAAGTTTACTAATGGGATTTGTCGTTTTCTAATCCAGAGCTGCAGCACTGAGGTTTGGTGAGTAGACATGCCACTATCTCAGATTTTGCAAGGCATTCAGGGCCTGTAGTGACCGATGCCCTGAGTTCATATTCCAGTGCAGAGTCGTGGCTTCAGAGCTCCAGAGATGGCCTGAGTATGCTGGGAGGTGATTTCACCTCAAGTCAGGAAGGCTGCAAGCACTGCTCTATGATAGGCCCTGGGGAGGGCGTTTCACATTACGCAGGGCTGAAAGGATGATGTGACAGGATTTGTGTGACAACAGTTGAAGTTGACTAGTTAACTTTATGATTTCACTGAAATGAACAGAATTTAACAATTAACTAGAGTGGATGCTTCTCTTTTTCTTCATTCTGTCTCTGCTGTCAATCACAGACACATGGATTATCCCAAGGCTACTACTTTAATGTTGTTACTGAGTTACTATTAATGTTATTTTTTATTAAACAGCACGTGTGCACATCTAATAAGCAGACAATTGACTATTCACTGTGTTCTGATGTGTTAGTAATTCATTTCTTCTTTAAAAATAAAATATTTTGGTTAGGCAGTGAAACAAGTGGGTTATTTAAGCAATGATGCATGGCTGGTGTGGGTTATGCTGGGATAACCTCATGCCCTGGGGTGGTTAGGCATGTGGCTGAAGGCCGAGTGCATCCAACAGCCCAGAAGTGAGATTATTTTTTTATTTATTTAGTTTTCAGGGTTTTATTTAACTCTAAAAATTGATTAGCATTTTGCTCATAAAAGTGCTAAAACTTTGTGAAAATTAATAGCTCTTGCCTCACTGTGTTTAACAAACACAGCACTTCTAGAAAAACTATATAAATACTTTCTGTACAGTTAGTATTGTCCCAAGGAAAAAAATGCTAATCAATTATTTAAAACCCTGTTTTTTGTTTACTGGGTAGGTACACTAGCCAGAAAGATTATTTTCAGGCATGACCCTGGAGAGTACAAAGACAAGCTTTGATAGAAACTATCATGACTATATAATACAAGTTACATGTAGATATTTGAACATAACAATGGTAATTATGACAAGGATTTTAGGTAGCAGGACCAAATATACCAAAATACAATATTTAGGTTATGTAAGACAATACAATCAGACAAATTTAAAGCATCCAGACACTGAATTAACAATGAGGGATAAAGTGCTAAGACAGCGAGACCAGTCAGGTAGAATTAGATGAAGTGGGAGTCAGAGGGAAGGTGAGAGGAGTATATAGGCAGTAGTGTAAAGGGTATAAAAGATGAGAGATATAGAGTTTGAGAGAAGGAAGTAGCTATGTTTATGCAGGAAAGAGAAGAGGAAAAATAGAGGATGAGAAGGTTAGAGATGAGGAAGTGAGGCTGAGAGGAAGTGCACCATGTGGGGTGGACCCCAGCACCCAGGGTGACAACTGAGAGGGGGTGAAGTTAGAGAGCAAAGGCTAGGGTGGCTTAAAGCAGGAGCATATGTGGGAGGAGATGAGATAATGTCTAAGTTCTCTCTTAAAGGACATGTGGGAAGCAGATTGACGAAGTGTTAGAGGGAGTGAATTCCAGAAATGGGGTGCATGACATGCAAAGGCACGACTCCCTTTTTTGGTACGACATCTCGGGATAAGGACAAGGGCATTTTCTGCAGAGCATAACGCACAATTGGTTTTCTGGTAGGGAAGGAGACAGGCCAGAGGTTTGGGAGTACGGGATCTGATAGTGTTATCAGTGATGGACCCAAGAGCATAGGTTCGTAGTTCTTGGGGAGGACGCTATCCTAGATCTGTGTAGAAAAGGCAGTGATTTTTCAGCCTCGGAGAGCTAGAGGCAAAACAACAGATGTTATTATAGGTAACATCCCATTTACGAAGACTCGAGTTGCTGGCTGTAGCATAAGTAGCAACCCTGTAGGTGAGAGAGGGAAGTAGTATCCCACGGGCAATAGCAAGTCTAGCTGAGGGAGTGAGAGCATAGCTAGTCCGGTAGGCAATCCCAAGCTTGGAGTTAATCTTCTTACAGGTAGATTGAATGTGGAGGTCAAAACTCAGGGATGGGTCAAGAGTGACCCCCAGATATTTGAATGAGGTTACCACCCCAACTGATGAGCCATCAAGGGAGGAGATGTTAAATTTGGCTTGGGAGTGTTTGAGTTTGAGACTGGAGCCAAATAGCATAGCTTGGTTCTTTGATTTATTTAGAACAAGTTTGTGATTTCTTAGCCACAGTTAGCTAAGCTGATAGTCACGGGAGAGTTTAGAGTTTATGTCCTCAATACTATGTGAACTGAAATATAGTACAATGTCATCTGCATATAGTAAGGAGGGTGTACTAAGGAGATTAGTGGTAATACTATTGATGAAAATAGAGAAAAGCAGAGGCCCTAAGATAGACCCTTGAGGTACACCAATGTTAATGGCGACTTTGTCAGAGAAGGTGGAGTTAAATTTCACATATTGAGACCTATCTGTCAGATAGCTGTCAAACCATTTTACAATATTTGGTAAGAAGCCTAAAGAGTTTAGGGTATCAGCTAGGATGGAATGGTCAACAAGATCAAACACTTTGGTCATGTCAATAAAAACGGCTCCAGTGAGCCTGCCCGAGTCCATCGCTACTAGGGTGTCAGACGAGAGTTTCAGTAGAACAGTTGTGGTACTTGTCATAAACCCACTCAGCAGGTCAGCCTTCTACTCTCAAAGTGCCAACCTCCGAGTGCAGTCTTGTGAACAGTTAACAGAAACAGGGTAATCCTCCTGTCTGTTTTGTGGGTTCGAATCAACCTTTGGTCTCAAGTTCTGGAGGATTCAAACTGTGAACCTCTTGCTAGCGTTCCCAATGCACAGGCTAAGATAATTCTGTCTTCGGGGGCCAGATATCTTTGCCTATGGGCACCTAACCAGGTGTACAAAAATGAACCCTTAAAAACTCTAATAAAGACCTCAGATTAATCTTACCTTTTTCCAGTTTGGTATCACCATTCAAGCTTATGCATAGTGGTCAGATTTATTTATTTATTTAGCTTTTGATGACCGGGTAAGTACACTAGACAAATAATATGCCTATTTTCAGGAACGACCCAGGAGATTACAACAATGAAGTACAGGGAGATTCAGGAAATCACAGTTACAACATTACAGCACAACATCAAATGAAAGTACAGTGGGAAGAGATAACAGGTCATATACAAGTAAAACAAGTAAAATAGAAATACATCTTAGCACAGAATGCATTTTGGCACACCCAGGATGGATGGTCACGGACAGTATTAAATAAAACTCGGTCAGGTGCACCGTGTACACATAATTGGTCAGGGGTACAGGCTCGTGTCGGCAGGTGGTAACTACGTGAGCAGATTAGGGCCCAGTAATCAGGAGCCAATGCTCTAGGGGGGCCTTGTGCAGTCACACACCGAGGCAAGTTTCAGGACACCCCACAAGGAATTTCGGAAGCACTGATGTGAGGGAGCCATGCGGACATACTCAGGAAGGGAGTTCCAGAGTCTGGGAGCACACACGGCGAAGTCCCTGTCACCCATGAGGGTCCGGGTGGGGGGAACTTTTAACACCCCCAGGGCCTGAGGTGGTAGGGGGAGAGGTCAGCAGGAGATAGGAGCTGGGCCAGCCCCGAAGGAGTCCCAGATCTCAGCACTTTGCCCATGAGGCACCCTAGCCTGAAGTCCAGGTATTTGGCAGGTGAGAGCCAGTGAAGCTTGTCATATAGCTCACAGTGGTGAGTGAGACGAGCGGCGGCCAGGACAAAGCGGCAGATGTTGTTGTACGTCGTGTGCCACCTCGAGAGGTGGGTTTTGGGAGAGAGAACAAATAGGTGCATTCCATAACTGAGGGAGGGAAGGAGGACTCCTCTCGCCAGGGCCAGTCGGGCTGCTGGGGTGAGGTTGTATTTGGCCCTGTAGGCCATACATACTTCACTTGTTAAAGGAAGAAATTAAACGACAGACCAAGTAGGCTCTAAAAATAGAGTTTTACTAAAATAGATAAAAATATGTAAAACATAAAATAAAGAACCATATATCACAAGAACCATACAATCTTTTTAAAAGAACAAGGTTTTAACAGTGCAGTTCCTACTACAGTACTTAGATGTATCTATCTCTCTCTAAATACCTGCTTAAAGTGCTCAAAGATGTGTCTTTCTCAGAGTGCAGATGGAAGTGTCTCTGAAGGAAAACAGAATACTGTTTAACAAACTGTCTTTGCCAACCACTTTGCGTGAGGTCACCTAGCTCCTCCTCTGTTTATTAAAAATCATACACTCAGGATGTTTGATCATATTAATCATATACCCATGATGTTTTATCATATTAGAAGGTAAGTTAATTAAGGTTACATCAGCAGAAACTCCTTTCATTATGTGGCTTCCCCAATCAAGTCTGTAAATTCCATTTCATCTATGAGCAGTATCCCTCTCTCACACAGACATCAAAGCATTTATGATTTCGCACCAGGGTGCTATAACCTGGTTTCCTCCTCTAAACATCATAAAATGTTATGATTTCCCTCTTAGCGATTAAAGCTATATTTAACTTAGATAAACATGAGATCCTTGATTAAGGCCTGTTCTATTCTGTAATTGGCTCCTGGCCTGCCAGGTAACACCTTGCATCTAAAACCTGGGTGTGTGTGTGTGTATCTCACATGCTGTCTCAGTATCTCTCATGAGAGACAGTCCATAACACATTTTTATATTACAAAAAGCTTAGTGTACTCAGAACTGACTGTCCACGTGTCACAGTACTAAGTCCCTTGCGGAAACCATGTTGAGCGTCAGTTAGGAGGTCATGTTTCAGGAGAAAGTCAGTAGTTTGGGCGGTAACAAGTTTCTCAAGAATTTTACTGAGAACAGGTAGGATGGCAATGGGTCTGTAATTTGATGGGTCTCCTTTTTTAAATGCAGAGGTAATTCTAGACGTTTTCCAGATATCTGGGACAGTGCATTAACACAGAGACAGGGTAAAAATCTTAGCAAGGGGAGCAGCTATATGAGGGGCAGCCAATTTTAGGAGCCTGGGTTCCAAGTTATCAGACCCAACCGCTACGTGGTCTGAGATATTTCTAAGTAGTCAGAGAACCTCACTTTTTAGGATAGACTTGAATTGGAGAGTGCATCCTGTGGAATTTGCTGAAGAGACAGGGTTTGATGGAGTAGTGAAAGTGGAGATGTAATAAGTGAGGTCAGCAAATTGCATGTTAAAGAAGTTAGCAATTGTGAGGGAACTCTTTCAATGGATGCCTTTTAGAGACAAGTCGTATGGCGTGGAGGACTGGCTTGATCCCAGGAAGAACTTTATATGGTACCAACATTTTTTGGGGTCCCCCGGGAGTCAGTTCGAAGGTCCCTGCAGTATGAGTTTTTTGCTTGCTTGATTTCCTTCTTACAAGAATTTCTCAGGAATCTGTACGTATTAAAGACAGCACTAGAACCAGATTTTTTTGTAATGTAGCCAGGTTTTGTCCTTCTGTCGTAATTTGGATAACAGGCTGGATTTTAACCAGTGGGTCTGCCTATCTCTAACCCACCTGGTAGCAAGTTTACAGTGGTTTTCTTGTAATGCTAGGAATTTGGACAAGAAAATATTTACAGTGGTCTGCACATACGAGGAGCTGTAGAGAAAGGACCAGTCTATGCAAGCGACGTCAGATAAGAAGGCCTGCGGGCCAAAGTTAGCATAATTACGGAAAGTAATGAAGCATGGCTTCATCGGATCTGGCCTACTTTAACCCCAGATACAGAAAGTGGGGGAGTGGTCTGTGATGGCATCCGCTAGGACTCCAGCATCAACAATGTTTTGAAGGCGGTTAGTCATGATCCAGTCCAACAAGGTGCTGGTATTTGAATGAGGTGAGGTTCTAGTGGGTACAGAGATGAACTGATGCAGGTTGAAACTCTGTAGTTTAGTCAGGAGTGTCCTAAGTGAATTACCCAACCATTTACATTAATGTCTCCTAATATAAGAACTTCATTATTGCCAGAGTGAATAGCAGATTGGACAAGTAGCTCATCCAGTCCTTTTAGGACATGGGTAGAACAGTTGTAAGCACAGATAATATTCAGTTTCTTTGTGGCAAGTGTGAGGAGGACATGGAGCATCTCACAGTGGTTTAAGGGGGTGGAGCTAATTACTGAAAGCTGGAGGTGTGATTTGAAGTAGATGGCTGTACCTCCCCCCCTTTTTGGGGCTGATCTATCATTCCTCAGACGATTATAGGATGGTAGGGAGTGCTGAGAGTCAGGGGTGGATGACTTCAGCCAGGTTTCAGTGAAGCACAGTATGTCAGGTTTATGGAGTGCTGCCCAGGATTCAAGTTCCATGAAGTTTCACTCACAGCTCCTGATATTACGGTGGGTTATGAGTAGGCCTTTGGCATTTGAAATAGGAGCGGTAGTAGAGTCAAAGGCCCCGGATTAGGCTGTACATCCCCAGAGAGCAGAATGGCCAGTAAGAGGAGGTACCAGAGCTTACGATGCAGGAAGGGTGATAGGGTATAAGTTTGCAGGGAGCAACATTTGAGGGCATAGGCAACCAGGTAGATCCAGGCTCTGTTTAGGAGTAATGGAGTGGGATCACACCATGTTGTAGGTGCCACTAGTAGATTTGAAAATGTAAAGTCATGTTTTAGAGTGACTGGAAGAGTAGATTCAGCATAGGGGACTCCAGGAAATGATAGGTATAGCAGAGGCAGGGTGGATAAAAGAACAGATATCAACATCTGATTATTCATTTTAATTAGCCCTGAAATAGAGATTCAGTGAGGAAGAGGAAAAGGGGACTAGTAGGGGTTCAGCGACAGCAAGGGGGAGAAGAAAAATGGAGACCGGACAGTTTTCAAGGATACTGTGGAAAGATGGGAGCTTGTGTCCCTGAAAGGGGAGGCGGAGAGAAAATCATGGCAGTTCTATGGGAAAGATGGAACAGACTGTCAGCTAGGATAGGTTGGACAGAGAAACCAGAGTTACTAGCAGTCTACAAGGGCAGTAAAAAACCAAATAAATTCAAATGGGCAGTAGTCTGGAGAAACTGATAAGTAAAAACAGAGGTGGCCAAAAGTTAGTAAGTTCCTGGGACACGCTAGGAAATTAGAGGAGCTGGCAAGGAAGGCGTAGTAATCAAGAAACAGCACAGTGTATTTACTTAAAGCTCAACAGATTCCACGTGGTGGGGAGGGGAGAAAGATAGCGTGAGCAAGTAGAAATTTAGCAAGCCAAAAAGGCAGAGACAGATAGACTATTTAATAGGAGGTCTGGTAGGGGGGTGGGGGGAGGGAGAAAAACACCACTATACTTAGAAAGTCCAGGACCCTAGGAAAAGCGCTTTTCAGTGGGGAATGGCAGTCCAGAAAGTCGGCTTGCAGACGCACTAATCAGGAACCGTGCAGTAACCGTTTAGCCAGTCGGGAGACAGCAGTAAAAAGGGCGCTGCAATCTGAACACGCCATAAGCTGGCCGACACACAGCAGCAGTACCTGATTTCAGAGTCTGAGGATCGGGACCAGGAAGGCGGCAGGAAGCCAGCGCTTTCAGTGGCGGCAGGCAAGGATATGGCCGGAGGCGCTGCCGGGTCCACGAGCGCCACTCAGGGCTTGCTTTAGTTCTAGAGAGGAGGAGACAAGAACAGTGTAAATAAGGAAAAACTTAACAAAAGATCTAAAACAGGGAGGCGGGAAACTGGCAGCAGACCGTCAGCGGGGGGTAGGGATACTTTAGTTAGACTTAAGAAAGAAACTAGCAGTTTAGGCAAGGGGTGGGGAGGGGTTACAGAGGGACAAAGAGGTGGTTATGTGAGTGAGAACTGGTTAGAATTTTTAAGTACAGAAGGGGGATGGGGTAGCGGTCAAGTACAGGAATAGCAGAAAACGCAGCAAGAGGAGGGCTAGGGAGAGGAGAGTGGTGAACAGAAAATGGTAGGGGAGAGGTAGAGAAAAGGCTGTTAGGGCATGTGGACAACAGTTATAGGAGAGTTAAGTCCCTGAATTCTGTATAGGCCAAAATTAGGTTATACACAGTTACAACTGGAAAACAATTAAAAGGAAAATATAAAGCACAAATTGGCTAGCAGACACATTAATTTAGTTTTAGGCTGTAAGAGATATGAGACTGTATGTGCCGTATAGGCCAACACACAGTTTCAGAGCAGTGACAGCTTCAAATCAACTGAAATAACAAAGCACAAAAGGGCTAGTAATCATTGTAGTTCTACTCAAAGTCCAGTCTAAAATTCAAAATAAAAACCACCACTACATTTAGAAAGTCCAGGACCCTAGGAAAAGCGCTTTTCGACAAGGAATAGCAGTCAGGAAAGCCGGTTTGCAGGCGCACCAATCAGGAGCCTTGCAGTAACTGTTTAGCCAATTGAGAGACAGTGGTAAAAAAGGCACTCCAATCGGAACACGCCGTAAGCTGGCTGACACACAGCAGCAGTACCTGATTGCAAAGTCCAAGGACTGGGACCAGGAGGGCCACAGAAAGCCAGTGCTTTCAGCAGTCAAGGATACGGCTGGAGGTATTGCTGACTCCACAATCAGGACTGGGAAGGCATCAGGAAGCCAGCACTTACTTCCATACTTTGGAATGCATTATTGCTATTATACAATGGCTCTTATTTATTAATACTGTGGGGACCAAAATGAGCACATGTAGATAGCTATTAGGCAGAGAACAAGTGTTGGAACATCCCGTTTATGTATAGGGACATCTATTTTATACTATAAGTTGACAGTTTTATTTTTTGATTCTTTTTTTTTTGAGGAAACCCTCCCCATGTGAAAGTACTGCATCATGGGTATGCAAATAATCAATAGTCCAGTAGCACTGAAGAGTGTTATGCAATACCAGGCAATTGGGTATTTGCATACCCATAATGCAGTGCATTAGAAGACTTGGTTTGCTGGCCAAGGCACCTAGCTTCACCTGAGCTCTTTCCTTCTAAGACTGCTTGAAAGGCAGAGTAGAGAAACTTACCAGAGCAAGGGAGAAGGATTAAGACTTAGTTTGGCTAAGCAGATTTACTGTGTGGTGGTGTTTTTAATTTTTACTCACAGGGATTGCTACTGTTTGTTGCTAACATTTCATTGCTTTATTTTTTCTCTGATTCAAATTGTTGTTGCTGGTATACCTTCTTCTGCATTATTACAAGGTGTGCCTACAGGTAGCTAACAGATTACTGCTGTAATCTTCTGATTCAAATTGTCTTTTGCAAGGTATATCTTCTGTTACTGCTTTATTTTTCTCTGGAGCAAAGTGTTTCTTACAGGGTATATCTTCTCTGAAATTATTACAGGTGGTGCTTTACATGTTTTACAGTTTTATCTAAACATTAGGATAAGCTTTCAGGGTTACTGCATTTGTTGTTGACTGATTGTTTCTGCTCTTACCTCCTTGTTCTTTCGTCCGTGGTTCTTCTTTTTTGGCAGGGGAAGGGCCCAGCCACCCACCCCCATCCCCAACCACCCCACACTACACTCTTTCTTTATAGGGTACCACAGTTGTAACATTTCCTGTGGCAGAACAGGAAGGGGCGGATCAGTGGGCCACAAGGTGATCTCATTTACAGGGCACTAGTAATTTAACTTGTTATAACAAGTTAAACAAAGCACAATTAAACCATTACTTGCATTTTTTTTTCCTTCTAATTACTCTGACTAGGTTACAAACCCAGCAACTTATTTGGAATGGATTTCATTAACTGCAGGTACTGTGGAACAATTTTCAGAAGGACAGTCTTACAGGATTTAGGACACTGTCCTACATGCTGGGCCTTGGAGATCTTAGGTCTCAGCTCCGGGCAGCATGGGCAGAGATTGCACGCCTCAAATTTCATATTGAAGAGGAAATACATTATAAGAACCACCCGCCATTTCCCCAGCATCCAACAGAAAAACCTCGACTGAGAGGGTAGTTGGTCCAGGAGGTTGGCAGGTGGTTAGGAGGAGCAAATCAGGTGCCCCATCACCTCTGCTCTCCAACACATTACCTCCAAAACCATATAAACACTACAAACAGGTATCTGCCTCTATCTCTGAAATCAAATAAAGAGGCAGAAGACACTGCAGAGCAGGACACTGCGCACAGGAGCTAGCACAACAATACTCACCCAAATCAGGAACCAAAACTAAACAAGCACAAAGGAAACTCAAAAACTTTGATCATAGGAGACTCCATGATTCGGGAGTTGATACCCATCTCCAGCCAGGGTGATGGTCAGATGTCTCCCAGGCACATCAGCATGGAGAGACACTGACCGCATTGCTAAAATTGTTCACAAAGCAGGAGAAAACACTGATGTCCTAGTACACATAGGGACTAATGATCTCGCCAGCCGGTCAGTTGAGGAGACCAAGGAACACCTGACTAGGCTGGGTGACAAACTATCATCTATTTCGTCTGGCATCTCCTTCTCTGAGATCCTGCCAGTCTGGGAGAAGGGAGCAGATGGACGGAAGGTCAGAGAAGGGGAGATAGGGAGCTAAACACGTGGCTCAAGGACTGGTGCCAGGAAAAGGACACAGATTTGTAGGAACTGGCAACAGTTCTGGGAGCGAAAGTTCTTTAAATTTGATGGACTGCATCTGACTAAAGAGGAGTCAGTGCATTGGGGCAGAAGTTTGACGCCTTGCAGAATATTTAAACTAGCAATGGGGAGAGGGTGCAGCACCCTACACGTCGAATGGGAAGAACACCTCCCCTCAGCTAGTGGTCAAACAGGAATTCAGCGTGGTTTGCCATTCATTTGCATCACCAGGTAAGAAAAAGGTTTGTCTCCCATACGATGCACAGGGTAATGCCAAACTTCACCCAACAACTAACACACCAAAATCTGGCCAATGGAAAATCATGTACACAATGCTCACAGCCTGGGAAATAAGATCCCAGACCTGCAGCAATAATGTCAGAGGCTAAACTGGACATAGTAGCAATTAGTGAGACGTGGTTTACCAGTAACCACACTTGGGAGACTTCAGTACCTGGATATGTATTGTTCAGAAGAGACCGAGTGCAAAAGGGGGGAGGGTGGCCCTGTATGTTAATGAAAATATCAAAGCTACAGAAATTCAGAATACACATAAGGAGCCAGAAGAACTGTGGGTCACCCTGGAAACAGGAAATGGGACAGCCATAAGAACTGGGGTTGTCTACAGGCCCCCAGACCAGAGGGAGGACATAGACACATTACTGTTAGAAGATATACAAAACATGACAGCTAAAGGGGAGGTTCTGATAATGGGAGACTTCAACATGCCAGATACAGATTGGTCAATACCAGCAGGAACATCTGCCAGAACTAGACTCATAGTGGATTCCTGCAGGGGAGGGCCTCAAACAACTGGTACAGCAACCCACAAGAGACAGGGCTATCCTAGATCTAGTACTGACTAACAAAGAAGGGATCACAGATCTCCAGGTAGAAGGTCACCTGGAGCCAGTGACCATCACATGGTATGGTTCAATTTGGCTACTACATCTAAATCATCCCATTCCAAGGCAAAATATGGGACTTCAGAGGAGCTGACTTTGATAAGATGGCCAACAGAGTTAAGCTAGCCCTGGCAAAAGAAACACAGGTGAGGAGGTACAGGCAAAGGGGCAAGCATTAAGGATACAATACTTGAAGCAACATCCCATTGTGTTAGACAGAAAAGGAAGTGCAAAAGAAGAAGGAAACCACTTTGTTCTCAAACATAGTAGCAGAAAAGGTCAGAGCCAAAAGGTTGGCCTTCAGAAAATATAAGGAACACAGCGGATGAAGATAGGGAGGCATACCAAACTGCCCTAAGGGAAGCAGGTAAGGCAGTAAGGCAGGCAAAGTCCCAAACTGAGGAAACACTAGCACGTAACAGTAAAAGAAGGTGACAAGACTTCTATAGATACATTAGTGAAAGGAGAAAGTCCAGAGGGGTATTGCTAAGCTTAATGGAGAAAAGGGAGCATGTGAGGAGGAGGACCCTGTAAAGGCATCTATCCTAAATAGATACTTTTGCTCAGTATTTACTGAAGAGAAGGTAGGCAGGGCCCACAGCTCAGCATCATGGACACAGGGGGAGGGAGGTGAGCACTACTCCTTCACAAAAGAAAGGGTCCCACAAGAGCCTGCTAAGCTCAGGGTGGATAAGGCAATGGGACCTGATGGCATACATCCCAGGGTACTTAAGGAGCTAAAGGAGGAACTAGCAGAGCCATTAGCAGAATTGTTTAGTGAGTCTCTGAGCACAGGAGAGGTCCCAGAAGACTGGAGAAAGGCTCATGTGATCCCACTCCACAAGAGTGGTAGCAGGAGGAGGCGGGAACTACAGACCGTCAGTCTTACCTCAGTAGTGGGCAAGATTATGGAGGCACCCTTAAGGAAAGGATAGTGCAACACCTGGAATCCATAGGGGCACAGGATCCAAGACAGCATGGGTTTACAAAGGAAGGTCCTGTCAAACTAATCTCATAGATTTCTTTGACTGGGTAACCAGAGAGGTGGGACCAAGGGGAGCAGTTGATGTCGCCACCTTGACTTCAGCAAAGCTTTTGACACTGTTCCACATAGAAGATTGATAAATAAGCTAGGTAGGCTCGGGGGTCAGAAGTTGGTCAACTGGTGGCAAACTGGTTGACTGGCAGAAAACAGAGAGTGGTGGTAAATGGTATACAGTCAGAAGAGATGCAAGTACAAGTGGGTACCTAGGGATCAGTCCTGGGGCCAGTCCTATTCAACATCTTCATTAGTGACCTCAAGATGGACTAGAGGGTAAGGCTTGTCTGTTTGCAGATGACACCAAGATCTGCAACAGAGTAGATGATCCAGATGGGGTGGGCAGAATGAGAAGAGATCTGGATAAACTAGCAGAATGGTCAGAAGAGTGGCAACTGAGATTTAATGCAAAGAAGTGCAAAATCATGCACATAGGGAAGAGAAACCCTGAAGCCACTTATAGGCTGGGAGGAGTTGCTAGCAGTCACAAAGGAAGAAAGAGACTTGGGCATCATCATCACTGATGACCTAAAATCATCCAAGCAGACCTCAAAGCAGTAGGTAAGGCTAGGGGGTGTTAGGGTGTATTAGTAGGGGTATCACAAGTCGAGAGGGAGGTAATAATCCTCTGTACAAGACATTGGTTAGGCTCCCATCTGGAGTACTGCGTGCAGTACTGGAGGCCACACCTTCACAAGGACATTAACCAAATTGAGGCAGTCCAGAGAAGGGCAACCAAAATGGTGCAGGGACTGCATCAGAAGACATATAAGGACAGATTAACGGAGCTCAATATGTATACCCTTGAGCAAAGGAGGAGAGAGGTGATATGATCGAGACATTTAAACACCTTAAGGGCATAAACAAGGTGAAAGAGTCTAACATGTTTAAATATAAGAAAAATAGCAGGACAAGAGGACACAGCATGAGATTAGAGGGAGGCCGATTAAGGGGAAATGAGGAAATTTTTCACAGAAAGGGTGGTGATGCATGGAATGGCTTACCACAAGAAGTGGTGGCTATGAATACAGTGCAGGGCTTCAAACAGGCATGGGATAGGCATAAGGGAGCAATACAAATGACTATGAATAGATAGGTCACTGACAGAGCAAAGGCCGATGGCACATTTATAAGGTAGAAAAAGAAATGGGCAGACTGGATGGGCCTTGAGGTCCTTATCTGCCGTCAACTTCTATGTTTCTATGTTTCTATGTTTCTATGCATTCATATGTGGTGTGATTCCTCATAAAAAAATGTAAAACTGATAGTATAAAAGATGTTCTGACACTTGTTCTCTGCCTAACTATGAAATGTTTAAGCCATGACAAAAATGTTATCCCCCCCCCCCCCCAATATAAATAAATAAGGTTTTTATATGAAATTAAGCTTTTGGAACCATTTTCTGATTGTAAGCCATCAAACTCTCTTGGTAAGAGAGGCTATAGCTGGTTATTCAGTCTGCTATACAATCATCTATACGTTTGGATTTCTTGCCATGAGATTGTGTTTAGATAACTTCACTGATATAAGCACATGCTAATCAATGAGAGTCCAGGAAATGTTCTTGCCATTGTATAGTTACTCTTTCTTTGTACATTGCAAGTAAAAAAAAAAAAAAATTCAACAGAAATCTGGTATTACAATGTTGGAAACTGTCAACTACTTAGGAGCCAAATGTATTTTAATGAGAAACTAAAAATACTTTTCTATCTTATTCAGAAGAAATAAGATACTACTTCTTTTGGCAACACACGTTGCCTTTTATATGTTTGTACTACTGCAGTACAGCTGTATGAAATTTACAATTTTTTAAAAACATTAATTGGCTTCTCTTTCTTCTTCCTAAATTAAATCTAGTTAGGAAGAGCATATCATGTGCTAAATCAAGACAAAAGATCACAGGTAATGAAAAACACAAATTTATATTAAATCTGTAATATTTCAGTGAAAGTAAGTTTCATTTCTGTATAAAAATCTGAAAACATATTTGCAGTTCCCCATTGAAATATAAATATATACATCTATTTACTTGTTTGAATTCTGATAACTGGGTAGGCCCACTGAGACAGCATGTCCCTTTTGCAGGGCAACCTGGAGTTACTACACTGCTAGCCTAGCCAGTAAAGATTTTCTTTCTTAATAATACAAAGATTCAATTGGCTTCTGTTTTTACTAGTAGTTGGGAAATTAAAGAAGTGTTGAAAAGAAAGAAACACAACAAGTAGGTAAAAAAAAGTGGATATAGTCCCTAGAGCCTTGCACTGGTGAATCTGTGGTGCGCTGCTCCCTGGCATTTGAATGAGAGCGACATCACCGTGACTTCGGTACCCTCTAGCCACGTAGTCATGCCGCTTCAGTATGCGACCATTCAAACCCTGAGGAACAACACACCACAGATTCACTAGATCATGTCACCGTGTAGCAACCCCTGAGACATAATTATGAGCAGAACTTGGCAGGGTTTCAGTGGAGGCCACAGCCAATGTCTTCATGGCCAAAGTCAGGTGTTGTGACAAACCTTATGAGCACTGTGAGGGGAAGTGGTGACTGCTGGACCTAGAAAACAGCATAAATGGGGGAAGAAGCTAAGTAAAACAGGAAGCAAGTTCAAACTTGCCTCACTCAGAGCTGGACTGTCTCCAGGCATAGCAAAACACTCTCACATCAGTGCTTGGATAGAGTGTACCACAGTATTGGTAATGCCAGTGCTGGGTCGTGATATTCAAACCCTGAGGAACACCACACTATAGATTCACCAAGGCTGCAGGGAACTGTTCCCTTTTTTATTTCCCTACTTTTTAAGTTGGCTTGCACACATGTGCAAGCAACATCTTAAGGTAGTGGCACATTTCAGAGATGTGTCAGTGTTGTGGCAAATGCAGGGGACGCTTTAGTGGGTACGTCACTCAGCCATCAATCAGTGTGCATGCTGGCAATGACAGAAAACTTCAAAGAGAGCCAAAAATTTTAAAGAAATCTGCTGCTGTAATCAGGTGCAGTTTCCCCATTGCGGCAGCAGATGACAAGGCTTCCGCCATGCACATTACAGTGCACAGTAACGAGCATGGCCAGAGTTATGAGCAACATATTCACTCAGTGTGCCTTTCCTGGTAAAACATTTCTATAAATAATGTAGCCACTGAGTGGCTTTCCACAATGGCGGCTCCTTCTGCCCACCACACACTCCCGAGAAGCCGACATCGGGATGCCCAATCCCCGTGTCAGCATGCATCCCCCCCATTAAATGTGGCACACAGGGAGCCCACCCCAGTGTGCTGAAACATGGCAGCTTCTGCTGCCCGCCACACACTCCTGATAAGCCAACATCGGGGTGCCCAATCCCCGTGTTGGCATGCATTCGCCACTATTAAATGTGGCACACTGGGAGCCCACCCCAGTGTGCTGAAACATGATGGCTCCTGCTGCCCGCCACACACTACCAAATATCTGACATCAGGGTGCCCAATTCCAGTGTCGGCATGTATTCCTCCCCGCCATTAATGTGGCACACTGGGAGCCCACCCCAGTGTGCCAAAAGTTTTTTTTATTTCCTTCGGACACCAGGATACTGTGTCTGAGGGCCCCAATCCTCACTTTGGCATGCCCCCAGTATTGTGGCATACTGGGAGCCCACCCCAGTGTGCCCACTTTAATTAAAAAGTTTTCTGTGTAAGAAGAAAATGCTCTTCGCTGTTTTTTTTGTACCTGTAAAAAGGAAATGGTCCATTGTCGTGTCGCCATCCCTCCCTCCCCCATCCCAACCTCTCTGTGCACTCCACTTCCACCCCCCACCCCATACTTACCTCCGGAGGTCGGGTGCTGTCATCTTCTGTGGACCGGGACATGTCTGCACTCTGCAAAGCTGAACCGCAAAATGGGGAATTGAAGGTACGCCGTATAATGGGAGTCAATGAGGGGGTGTCAACTTAGGTTGATATCGCAGTCATTTTTTGGAATTTTGGCCCTAAATTTTCAACATGGCATTCTTGGGACCCCTGCCTTGTGAACACTGGCACTGTCATTTTGTTCCTCTGTCCCGAAATGTGATTTTGCAGTCGCTTCGTGGAATCACCTTTAGGACCAATTTAACGAAACAACAGTGCCATTGTTCATGAGGGGAGGCTCCAAAAAGTCCATGTTGCAAATTTGGTGAAAAAATTCCAAACAATGACTGCGTTAAGAGCGTGCATTGCACAGTTTCTATGCACGTTCATAACTTCGCCAGTTTTTAAAATTTTCAACGTTGCCCCTTTTTCACACCTCCTTATGAACAGTACAGCTGTCATTTTTCACATCCTTCCCAAAATGTGTTTTTGCACCTGTGGCACAGAATAGCATGGTCGCTGTGGGAAATCAACTTTTGGGACAGATTAACAGAATCACACTGTGTCACTGTTCATGACAGCAGGTCCCAAAATGCCCATGTTGAAAATTTGGTTGAAAAATTCCACAATATGACTGCATTATGGGCGTGCATTGCGCAGTTTCTATGCGTGCTCTTAACTTCGCCAATTTTTCATATTTTCACTCCAGATTTTTCACACCTGCTAATGAACAGTACCGCTGTCATTTTTCACATCCTGCCCGAAATGTGTTTCCACACCTGTGGCGCCAAATGGCGTAGTCGCTGAGCGAAATCACCTTTCAGGATTGAGTAACGAAATGATAGTGACACTGTTCATGAGGTGGGGTGCCAAACAGCCCATGTTGAAAATTTGGAGTGAAAATACCAACAAACGCCCAGGGCATTAGGGTTACCAACCGTAACGCTCACCCTGTAGAGACTGACAGGTGTTGGGTGTGTAACTTGAGTTTGTCCGCCGTAATGCTCACAGCATTCCACCCCCACTCTGTAGCCACTGACAGGCATCGAGGGATGCCTTGGGGTCTTCGGCCCTAACATTCACCCCATTCTCCTATACTGCACCCATCTCAGCTTATTTTCTTATGGAATGGGGTGATCATAAGGGCAAAAGACCCCGAGGAGTACCGCGACACCTGTTGCTGTCTGCTTGGTGGGATATGGTAGAAGAGTGGGGTGAGGTAGAATGGTATAAGCGTTATAGCCAACGACCCAAAGGCACACCCCCAACACCTTTCAGTCTCTGCGGGGGGGAGGGGGTTGGCATTGGTTCAGTATTTCACTGCCATTCCTATTATGCATCTAACTCCTGCACTACCAATGCCAATGCCAGCAAGTCAACATTTGGCATTGAAAAATGCTTGTTATGTTTTGTGCTTCAATCATAACAGATGCATTATCATAGTTTTTTCTGCAATTATTTTCTCATTTTTTTGGAAAAGATGTGTAACAACTGACACCTTTAGTTCTAGTAACAGACCCAGTGGGCATGGCACTGGACCTGTAGCTTGCTTTGTGTAGGGCACAATGCAGAAGACCCATCAGGCACAACATTGGACCTGTGACCTATGCAAAACAACAGATCTGTCAGCACGGTGCCAAATCTGTAGCTTGCTTTTCACAGGATACAGTAGGCCTTGCACAAAATAGCACACCAATGGTGCAGGAGCATGAATCTTATCATGTTTCACCCAAAGCAGTGTAGTGGGCACAGGGCAAACCTGTAGCTTGCTGCATGCAGTTCCTGCGTGGTGTTCCTCTGGGTTTGAATGATCATGCGACACAGTGTTGGCATTACTCTAACTTCGGTATCCTCTCTCCAAGTATTACTGCATGAGTATTTTTTCTGGACCTGGACAGACCACGCAGAATTTAGGGTAAAGCCCACACTGCATCCCATGATCATTTAAACCCTGATGAACACCACAAAGATTCATCAAGGATCTGGAGGTTTTTTCCCCTAACATTTAATTTCCCTACTTTTTATTTCTCAGCTTGAACCCAGACTGGAGCAGTAACATAATTTCTTCTTTTCGCAGTTTTTTTTCTTTCCCCGGCCAGTAGCATGTCTCTAGGGATACAGTACATCCTGCTCACAGAGCTATACCCTGATCAGGCGAACCCAGCTGTCATTCAGATGGTCACTGGAGTTTTCCCATCCCTCCTCTCCTGGTGCGGACATTGCCACTATTGGCCTCACGTAGTCAAGGCTCATCCAACAGCAGCAGCAAGCTCCCTGGCCTAGCCATAGGGGTCACTGTTGTGGCAGAACCCACCACCAACCCTTCCTAGCCAAGATGCACTGGTGAGCGGCACCTGTCAGCATCTCAGCCTGCCTCCCAATGCATCTTACTGGGCTCACTTCTGCACCCGGGGCGTCAGCGCAGCAGCACACTGCGCCATCGGGGTGGTCCTGTAATGTAATTTCTTGCAATAATATATTATAGGGGCATGGTAGTACCCTTAAAGTTAGGGCTACAAATACATTGTTATGTTAAACCCCTGTTTTTACACCTAAATAATGTGCCCATCTGTGGACAGAATAGCCCTAAATTTGGCATGCCCATTCTGGAGCCCAGGATCTCTGGAACCTAAAGTTTTGATAATGATCAGTTCAGCGGTGTAAAAATTAGAGAAGACCAAAAATACATAAAAATTGTCATATTAAGATTTTTCTTTTTTTTTTTTTGTTTGTTTGTTTATTGTAGCTCAAATATGACTGGCTGTTTGAAATTGAAACTTTCAGGTTTGTTAGAGACTGTCCCAAGGATGTGCATTTGCAGGTGCTTTCACTGGGAAATGTTTAGGTTTTGAATTAACATTTAAAAATACCTTTGTCATACATGCGTATAAGGAAGGGAGGTGGACACTAGTCCATTTACAGAGGAGAGAGTCCTGAAAGAACTCTCAAATCTGAAAGTGAATAAGGCAATGGGGCCAGATGGGGTCCATCCAAGGATACTGAGGGAACTCAGAGAGGTGCCGGCTGTACCTCTGACAGTCCTGTTCAACCTCTCACCGGAGATGGGAGAGGTTTCAGGGGACTGGAGGAGGGCAGATGTAGTCCCACTTCTCAAAAGTGGTAGCAGGGAAGAGGCCAGCTGCTACAGGCCAGTCAGCCTGCCTTCTGCAGTGGGGAAATTATTGGAATCATTACTGAAGGAAAGGATAGTGGAATATATTGAAGTCAGGGGCTTACAGGACATGAGCATGAATTCATTGGTGGTGGTGGTGGGGGGGGTCTTGTCAAACGAATCTAACAGATTTCTTTGACTGGATGACCAGGTAATTGGATCAGGGAGGAGCGGTGGATGTGGCCTAGCTGACTTTCAGTAAGGCCTTCAACACCATCCCACACAGGAGATTAGTAAGCAAGCTGGATAGCCTAGGAGTGGGACCAAAGGTGGTAAACTGGGTGAGAAATTGGCAGGACAGGAGATAGAGGGTGGTGGTAAATGGAGTTTACTCTGAGGAAGGGAGGGTGACCAGTGGGGTACCTCAGGGATCTGCTCTGGGACAGGTCCTCTTTAATATCTTCATTAGTAACACTGCAGAGGGGCTGAAAGGAAAGGTCTGCCCATTTGTGGATAACTCTAAAATCTGCAACAGGGTAGACACACTCCAGGGGTGGAAAAAATGAGAAGGGATCTGAAAAGGTTAGAGGAGTGGTCAAGGGTATGGCAACTGGGCTTCAATGCAAATAAGTGAAAATCATGCAAATGGGGCACAGAAACCCAGAGGAGGAGCATGCACTGGGAGGAGAGGTACTGATACCCACCAAACAGGAATGAGACCTGGGAGTTATCATATCTGATGACCTAAAAGTGGCTAGGCAGTGTGACAAGGCAGTCAGGAGAGCTTGCAGGGTGCTGGGGTGCGTAGGGAAGGGGATCATCAGCATAAAGTGGGAGGTGGTGTTACCCCTGTATAAATTACTTGTGAGACCTTACCTGGAATACTGTGTCCAGTTCTGGAGATCTCATCTCTGGAAAGACACAGAAAAAGTGGAGGTGGTCCAGAGGAGAGCAATCAAAATGGTGCAGAGTCTACATCAAAAGCCCTATGAGAAAGGACTGAAGAATATGTATACACTAGAGGAACAGTGGGAGAGAGAGGGGATATGATAGAAACTTTCAAATACAGTACCTCACAGGTATAAATAAGGTTCAAGAGGGAAGCATCTGAGCTTAATGTAATCCATGAAGAGACATATCCTGCCCCAGATTTCTCCTCATCAGTGTTGCTGATGAATGTGTTGAAGTGGGCTGAACCAGGATAGAGCTTTGTGGTACCCCGCTCATGATCACACTCCCTTCTGATCTGACCCATTGACCATGACCCTTTGCTGCCTCCTCTTTAGCCAGTTATGTACCCAGTTTACTATGACCTTCACTACACCCAGATCCTCAGTCTTCTTCAACAAGCATCTGTGAGACACTGAGTTGAATGCCTTGCTGAAGTAGAACAAAAGCATGGTAACCATCCAAGTCCCTTGTCACCTAAAGAAAACCATCAGGCTAGTCTGACAAGAAAGACTTCACTGCAGGAATCTATGCTGTTTACTATCCTGGAGCCTGTTGCTCTTCAAATAGTCAATGAGGTCCTCTTTGACCAGTGACTCCATCAGCTTCCCCACAACAGAGGTAACACAGATCAACAGAGTTCCCCGTTTGTTCCTTGTCATGCACCCCCTTATGGAGAGGAACCACATCTGCCACCCTCCAATCCTTTGGAACCACCCCGTCCCCCCATTCTCCTCCCAGTTTCTGTCAATAGGTGGCAGCCTATCAAAGGGGCTGCTCAAGAACAACAGGAAGGAATGGGGACATATGTAAGGTATAGGCTTATATAAGGCACAGGCCATCAATCAGCCCCTGATGCCAAGGACCCTCGGAACAAGGACATCACAGAGAAATCTGACCACCGGTGTCAGCCCAATGAGGCAGCCAGCAGCCAGAAACTCTACAGCTCAACAGGCAGGGAAACAATGATGGAGTAAGGAAGGAGGAAGTTGGAAACCAGGCTGTTACCTGACATCAAGAGTAAGCTTCCTGTTTAAACTCCTTTAACTGCACACACATTGCAAGAGGGCGAGGAGGGTTAGGGACACAAAATATTTACAGGACAGATGATACACACTAGCTAAGGTAGGAGTAAAAAGAAGAAATTAACTTCATGCTTACTGTAATTTCCTTTTTTATTTTAATTTTTTAATTTACATTTTTAGGTGTTTTCTTTACCCCAGTTTTCACCCTCCCCTTCCTAGGGGGCACACACACATTACATTCCAAGACACTCTCCTAACTTGTCACCCCTCCCACCTATGCTGTCACTGGACCTCCACCCAGTGGCAACGGAACTACAGGGGGGGCAATAACCTCCCTGGAAAAGGACAGCTGCCATTAGGCTGCTCAATCTTGCTCTCTCCCTCCCTGTTCTGGCACCGCGATGACCCAAGGTCGTTCCCAAACCCAGGTCACCAGTGTAGCGTGAGGTGAGGTGTCTAGCACCTTAGCCCTCAGCGCCACTGGGCCAGCATACTTACCATAATTTCCTTTTCAGTTAGCTCCGACATTGTCAATGGGAAGCAGGCCCAGCTGCAGGTTTTTGTGGGCCCTGGGCAATGGACCTCCAGTGGGTCCCCTTCATCTTGACCCCCCAACCAAAAGAATGTGCTTTTTTTTAAATGTCATAGTTTTTGACTGAAACTGGCTCAAACTAGAAATAAAATGTCAAATGAGTATTCATTTACATACTGTAATTTACTAAACAATACATTTTTAAGCACAGCAGTGTAACAGTTTTTTCTTTTCATGTTGAAGTTAAAATGAACCAACATTCACAGTATCAGCAGACATACAGTAGTTTCTGTCTTCATTTTTGGAGAGACAAAACTGAAAACTTGGACTTGGAATAATTTGGCAACACAACAGTCAAAGTTCACATGACAGATTCATTCAGCTTCTTTCCACTCTGTCTCTGCCATTATCACTCCAAAAAAAAAAAAAAATTATCACAAGACTTTTTCCATCTTGATTTTCTCTCTAGACTAAGACTCAAATTAAAAAACAATTTCGTGAAAGCTCAGATTCAGCTTTTTTCCTTCTGTATTATTCAGCAATACAAAAACGAAAATCAAAAGACTTTTCGTCTTGATTTTTCAGAGGCAAATTTGGTAATAATTTCGACAAAGTTCACAGATTCAGCTTCTTTACATTCAATTGACAGAACAGCTAAGGCATTCAATTGTTCTTGTGACATCTGCGACCAGAGATAATTCTTTATTAGGTTTAACTTGCTGAAACTCCTTTCTGCTGAGGCAAGTGACACTGGAAGAGTCAGCAACAATTGCAATGCAGCAACAGTATTTGGGAAAGCAGGGCACAGTGATCGAGAAACAATATGCAGAGTCTCCAGAGGTGACAGATGATCAGGCAGCATTCCTGACAATGTCTTAATTTCATGGGACATTTCCACCCCAGACAGGTCCCCAGCTGCAACTTGAACTGAGAAATCCTTGCATGTCTTCTCAAACTCTACAACTTCAGATGGCGAAGAAGCAGCTATGTTTTTATGTCAAATAGGAATCCAACAAATAGAGCTAAATTTTTGCAGGAAATCAAATCTTGTTTCAGTTTGAACCAGGACTGTTTCTGGTAGGGGCTTAAAGAATGCTTGCTGAAATTCACTTCTAGGACCAGTGTACAGAAGTCCAGCATCTGCTTTCCAGCAGTCTGGGTCAGAGCATTTTTTGGTTCGTTTGTGGATTCTGTGAATGGGGTATTCAGTTACATTATCTAGTTGCTCACAGATTCCTGCAGCTTCAGCCTTTTGGAGTCCAGACAGCAAATAATCCTGGAAGTCTGAAATCACAGCTTGAACCAAGGGAATTGCACTGGAGATGTCCTTCTTTTTTTAATTGTAGAACAGTGCTAATTTTGTTGACTTTTGACAAAATGTCATGCCAGATAAGTAACGCAAAAACAAATTTGTATGAGAAAATTTGAGCCATCAGACTGTGCTTCAGAAAATGCTTCAGCATCAAGAATGTCACCATGCAAAAGCTGCTCAAAGGATTCAGTAAGCTGAGGCAATTGGGACACAATTGATCTATCTGAATCAAGGCAAGCACTCCAACATGTTTCTGAGAGCCCTTTCAGGGTGAGATTGGTCAAATGCTGTGAAGCAACGTCCCATCTTTTTGTGGATGCAGCAAAGAATGTATAAATTCTCTGCAAAATTCCAAAAAAGACTTTGCCTGAGTGGAACTTTCAGCAGCATGTACAATGACAAGGTTCCAGTTGTGTGAAGAGCAGGGAATAAAGAAAGCCAGAGGGTTCTTTTCAACAATGATGGCTTGCACACCACTGCACTGTCCTCTCATGTTGGCACCATTGTCATAACACTATCCTCAAAGATCACAAATTGACAAACCATAATTTGTAGTTAGCCAATCTAACACAACACCAGCAAGCCCTTTCCCAGTTGTGTCCTTGACATGCAGAAATTCCAAGAAGCTTTCCTTAATTTCAACTGCTTTGTTTGTTTCCTCATCTATTTCCACATAGCTGAGTACTAGCGACAGTTCCTGTTTAGAACTGTCTGGCGTATAATCGACGATCAAGCTGAAATACTTTGCCTTTTTTTTTTACTGCAGCTCTAATGTTATCCAGCACAGCATCTGCTAAAAGTTGAAGAAACTCGTTCTGCATATCTTTCCTCAGATAATGGCTGTTGGTCTTCTCACTAGCCTGTCACAAGTGTCCCATCAAAACTGGATCATACTTAGACATCAGTTCCAGTAGCTGCAGAAAAATGCCACTGTGCTCTGTGAAAATTCTGTCGGAGGATCCATGAAAGAGCAAATTGTTTTTTAGCTAGCCATTGAACCACTTCTAAAAACAGGTTACTCACCTGTAACAGTAGTTCTAGGAGTGGTATATGTTATTCATCCACACTTATTGGTAGTGTCCCTTTCCCTTTAAATCAGCCGGAAAGTCTTCAGGTTGGCTCCTCCCACCCACCCGGGTGGTATAACCCTTGGCTCTGCCCCATGATACCAGATCTTAGCCCACTGGAAGCCAGGTTTCTGCGTCCGCAGCCAGGGAGGTTGGGTGGGTCCGTGTGGATGAACAACATATACCACTCCTAGAAAGATCAGTTACACAAAGACTTTTGCTGTAACAGTAGATCTTCTAGGAATGTCTCTTGCAGCAAGTCATTACTTCTGGGAGTTCCCGATAGGTGGCGCTCTAACACGGCAGATTTCCTCTAGCAGTCTCCACACCAGGGACCACCCACATGACCTTACTTCCTGGGCTGTGCTTATAAAAGTATGTGGTCCCTGGTAATCTCCGTTCCCTGCCAGTTTCAGCTCGTGAAGGCGAGGGACCGAGGGGAACCGAGGTAGCAAAGCCTCCTGACCTTACATCGTTTTCCCTGTTACAGAATGGCAGGGGGTTGGAGGGAGGGAGGGAAGCTACTTACTGCAAGAGACATTCCTAGAAGATCTACTGTTACGGCAAAAGTCTTTGCGCAACTGATCTATCTTCCACAGAATGGTCTCTTGCAGTAAGTCATTACTTCTGGGAGATTCCCAAGCAGTTATATGGCAGTGGGGTGGCCAGATACGGTATTCTGCCATACATATAGTGTGGTCTTAAGACCGATAGGTGCTGAAAGCAGTATATCAGCATATAAAAAGAATTTTGTATTCTATCTGTAAATACTCCATTATAGTATTCATTATAGGGTTATGGCTGAAAGACAAGCCAGACTGGCTATTACTGGGAATCGTCAGATGAGTTAAGCAGATGTAAACCCGATCAGGGTATGGCATATCAGATACTGTAATAAATCAAAAGAAATTCAGCCATATAATGGAGTACTCGGCAGGTCTCAATGGCATGCACTGGAAAAGACAGCAAATGTCAAAGCCTATTGGGTTCTGAGTTTTGAACAGTAACCCAAATAATACAATGTTGTTATTTTGTAGTGCTACAATGTAGCAAGTTAGAACAGTTTTTTTTTTTTGCTATGTCTGTCAAGTCATTAGAGAAATGTAACCATTCTGGCATAAATAGGCTACATAAGTAGCAAACAATGATTTTTTTTGTGAAATTAAACAATGTATCTATGTCATAATAGTATTCAGTGGCTCTTTTCAGTAGTAATATTGTACTCGTTTTAGGGTAACAATATGGAATGCAACAGAGTGATACAGTCAGTTCCATTGTGCATTAGTAATCTCATTTACAAGGGGGTCCCAAGTATGCTAGGGCCTGCAGCCTTGTTAGGTGTAAACCTGAAATGTTAGTATGGTGGGCCCTTTATTTATGCTGTCGGGTGAACAGAAGTTTAAATAATGATCTGGATAATTACAAATTATGAGCCATTAGAGCTCATCTTTGAGGTTCCAAACATGTTAATCTGAGAAAAAGTCATAAGGTTTGTGACATGCCCACATTTTGTTGTCCAAGTAGCGTAGAGCAGAAAATTGATAAGTCTTGCATAGTTTATAAGGTTTATAATATATGTACTCACCTTTGTTTCTGTGGCCTTTATCTACGGCCAGGTGAAGACTGCATGTAGCAGTAAAACTTTGGTAAGAATATTATGATCCATATTATAATATTATCAAGATATATAGATTTTTTCTTAGCATGTGAGTAGTAGCAGGCCCTGTTCGTGGGAGGGACATGAGGGTCCGGCGCACAACAGGCCAAGAGGCATCTCGATGAAATTACCATAATGGTTTGTAACAGTGATGCCTCAAAAAGTGGTTAGATGTATAAAGTCTCATGGGAAAGGCCTCAGTATAAGTTTGAACTGAAGCCCCCAGAAAAAGGTCTCTGAAGCTTAGAAGAGGAGACCGGGGCATAGTTTGAAGTTTAGTGAGAGGAAGAGGCACCTGGTCATCCTAAGGTGTGGTCACACGTCGGTTTAGATGTGTTCCTTGTCATTCGTTCTTTGCCTCTGAAGTTTTCTCTTTTGTTATAGTAATTTCCAGTTTTGTATGAATAATGATACTGAGGGCTTGGATTGTGGTACATATATTGTACTGTTTTTAATTGTGTGCCTGAGGCTTGTAGGTTTGTCCAGTATTGTTTGTGCCCCTGGGCCAAAGAGATGGTCGCTAGAAAAAAGGGGACATTAGCCACTTTTGGTTGAATATCAGGTGCTAGCCCTGAGAGTTGGAACCATGCCTGATGTTGTATAAAAACACAGACGGCAGAGGCTGTAGTCAAAGTGTCAGTTTTTTTTTTCCCCCAGGGGATGTAGGAGTAGTAGTAGGCTCTGTTTGTGGGAGGGACATGAGGGTCCAGCACACAACAGGCCGAAAGGCATCCCGATGAAGTGACCATAATGGCCTGTAACAGTGATACCTCTATTAAATAAGTATATGTGAACATGATAAACATCTTACTCTCCACCCTGAGGTGTGCCTCTATAATACTGGTGAGGTTATCTGCAAGGCATAGGCAATAGCATGATGCATTCTTAGTCAGATCTTGGTCCCGAATGATGGACGCCAAAGAATCTGATATGTTGATTGTAGTAAAATATGACGTTGTATACATTAGCATCATTGAGTGTGAAAAAGCCTTGTACCCTTGTTGATAGAGGAGTCAGTCAAGAGACATCTGTTGAAGGGATACACCCTGTTGATGAGAATATGTAACCATGTTAATGTTGTGTTGACGGAAAATGTCTCCCATTAATAATATATATCTATATTGTAAGGCATGGTCTGTGGATGGTGCAATGTTGGCCACTGATGGTGGGATCATCCCTGTCGATGGTGCAGAAAGAATACCATGCCCCGTAGATGGTGGAATGAAAGCATCTATGCTGATTAGTAGAAATCATGCTCCGTCGATGGTGGATCATCTGCCATCGACGATAAAAGAAGGGGAGCATGTCCCGTCTACAGTGGAATGTGTCTCATCGACAACAGATGAAAATAATCTGCGTTGTTGACGGGGGGTGTTACGCCCATCAATGAGAGAGGCTTGTTCTTATATGAAGCCACCATTGCTAATAGTCTTGGAGGAGGCCTCTGTTGATGGGGAATGAACCTCCCATCAATGAAAAGTATGTGGGAGGCCTCCATCGATAGGGCATGAGTGGCCTGTCGATGAGAATCATGTAGGAGGCCTCAGTCAATGGTGGATGAATATTCCGTCAATGAGAAATCATGAAGGAGGCCTCCGTCGATGTTGGATGAAGGGTCTGTTGACAGGGATCATGCAGGAGGCTTCCGTCGATGGGGAATGAACCACCCATCGACAAGAAGTATGTAGGAGACCTCCGTCGACGGGGAATGAACCTCCCAATGAAAAATATGCAGGAGGCCTCCGACGATGGGGAATGAACCTCCCGTCGATGAGAAGTATGTAGAAGGCCTCCATCAATGGGGAATGAACCCCCTGTCAACAAGAAATATGTAGGAGGCCTCCGTCGGTGGGAACATAGTGTAAGCCTCTGTAGAGTGTTGTTGGAGGCCTCCGTCGACAGGGATTATGCATCCATCGATGGGAACATAGTGTGAGTCTCTGCAGAGCATTGTTGGAGGCCTGTGTTGATGGGGATTATGTATCCGTCAACGGAAACACAGTGTGAGCCTTTGCAGAGTGTTGTTGGAGGCCTCTGTCGACAGGGATTATGCATCCAGACAGGAATATAGTGTAAGCCTCTGTAGTCTGTTCTGTGATGAAGATGATGTAGAAACGCCTGCTGTCGACGAAGAAAGTGATAGCCACCAGGAAGGCCGTCTTCCATGACAAGTGTGACAGCTCACACTTGTGCATTGGTTTGAATGGCTTGCCCATGAGCTTTGCCAGGACCAGCAGTAGATCCCACGGAGGTAGAGGTTCACGCACCAGAGGGAATATGTGATCCAGGCCTTTGTAAAAGTGCCTGACCACTATCTCCTGTGCCAACATCGGCTGACCGGCCTACGCTCAGTAAGCAAAGATGGTTGCCAGGTGCACCCTAAGGGTCGATGACCCCCTTTGGAAAGAGACCAAAGGTAGTTGAGAATGTTAACCACTGGACAGAACAGAGGGTCCAGGCCCTTGCCCTGACACCAAATGGAAACCTTTTCCATTTGAAGGCAAAATATTTCCTGGTCGAGTCCCTTCTGGATGCCTGTACCACTGAGAGGACATCCTCGGAAAGACCCAAAGCCTGGAACTCTAGCTGCTCAGGTACCAGGCTGTGAGGTGCAGAAATTGAAGGTCCGGATGGAATACTTTCCCCTGGTTGACTGAGATCAGGCCCAGGGGTGCTGGAAGCTGCTCCGGGGGCCTGTTGCTGAGGCTGAGGAGATCTGGGTACCAGAACTGGTGTGGACAGTCTGGGGCTACCCGAATCACCTGCATCTTGTCCCTCCTCACTTTGAGGAGCACCCTGTGGATCAAGGGAAATGGAGGGAAGGTGTAGAGGAGGCCTGGGGTCCATAGCCTCGAGAAGACATCCCCTGCAGTGAGCCCTGCTGAGGGGTGCGGGCATGAAACAGCCTCAGCTTGGTGTTTTCCCTGGAGGCAAACAGGACCACCAATGGTTTGCCCCAGTGGGAGAACAGACTGTACGCTACACCTCTGGATGGAGAGACCACTCGTGGGATGTCTCGCCTATGCGGCTGAGAGCATCCGCCAGATGATTCAAGGCTCCTACCACGTGGACGGCTAGGTGATCTGCCTCCAGTTGACTCATGAGTGTCCAGATGTGGAGCACTTCCTTGCATAGCAGATGGGAATGTGCCTTTTGTTGAGGTAGTACATGGTCGTGGTATTGTCTGTCTGGACTTGAACCACTTGACCATGGAGCTGAGGAGCAAAAGCTGACAGTGCCAGTCTAACTGCTTTGAGCTCCAACAGGTTGATGTGATAACGGGACTCCTCGGGGGTTCAGAATCCATGGGCCCTGTTGTCCCCCATGTGGGCTCCCCAACCCATGAGAGAGGCATCGATCGTAAGGATGGCCGTCGGCTTGGGGCAGACAGATGGGATCCTTCCTGCAACCAGCCTAGGACGGTCCACCACTGGAGAGCGTCCCACATCTTCTGGGTCACAGTGATCAGCTGGTTGAAATGACCATGGTGCTGAGTCCACTGAGCGGCCAGCCCCCACTGGAGGGGGCGCATGTGCCACCAGGCCCAACGGACCACAGAGGTGCATGCTGCCATGTAACCCAGAAGGCACAGAAAGTCCCAGGCAGGGTGCAATTGTCCAACCAGAAATGACTGGGCAAAGGAGGAGAGAACCTCTGCCCTGTCTGCCAGGAGCCAAGCTCTGACTTGACAAGAGTCGAGCTCTGCCCCGATGAAACACATCATCTGAGAAGGCACAAGGTCTCACTTGGCCTCATTGATCAGGAGGCCTAGTTGGGTGCAGGTCTGGAAGGCCGGGTCCCTGGACCTCTCCACCTCCTGCTGGGTGGAACCTGCTAAGAGCCAATCATCGAGGTAGGGGTAAGATTCTGACCTCCCCCCCGACCCCTGAGGTGGGCTGCCACTACTGCAGTGCATTTGGTGAAGACCCATGGGGCCAATGACAGGCCGAATGGCATAGCTCGAAACTCATATAGGGTTACCTTGGCTCTGAAGCAGAGGAACTGCTGGTGGGACTGACAGATTGGGACATGAAAAAACATGTCCTGGAGTTCCAGTGAGCAGAACCACATGTTTCGCTCCCAGGATGTATGATCTGAGACAGAGTGACCATCCAGAAGGTGCGTGACCCGAGATATGGATTCAGGTTATGCAGCTCTAGAATGGGGCACCAGCTCCCTGTCCACTTGGGAACCTGGAAGTACCTGGAAATGAAGCCTGGGTCTGCTGGAGGATCTGCCACTGGAGCTACTGCCTCCTTGAGGAGGAGCTGAGTAATGTCGTCTCGGAGAGCTGACTGAGTGTGGGCGGAAACCCTCTCTCCCGTGGGGTGCAGGCTTGGCTTGGAGGGTACCGGTCGAATTCCAGAGGCAGTCCCTGACCGACCACTTCTAAGACCCACCTGTCTGTGGTAAAAGTGGACCAGGCAGAAAGAAAGTGGCAGAGCAAGCCCCCCATGGGAGGACCCAGAGCTGACATGATGGGAGAAGGGGTGGCAGCCCCCACCCCATCACTGGGCCAGCTTTGAGGCAGAGGATCCAGGGCCGAACCTCGACCTCCTTTACGGGCCTGGGAGGGTCCAGGCTTGGGCTGGGGGCACCAAGCTTGACCCTGCTGCTGCTGCCCCCCTTGAAAGGAGGACTGCTGGGCCACAGGTGAAGAGTGCCGAAAAGGCTTCTTCTTCTGCTGCTTCTTAGGACCAGAAGAACCCTTAGCAGAAGTGGCATCCAAGGTGGCATTGGATTGCTCAATGCACTGAAGATGACCAGCCACACCTGGGCCAAAGAGATAGGTGCCCAGGAAAGGCACATCAGCTAGTTTGTGCTGAGTATCCACCAAAAAGGAGGAGAGCCTCAGCCAAGCCCTGCAGCGAGAGGCAACTGCGGCTGCTGATGAGCGGGCACATGAGTCCCCGATATCCAGAGCCGTCTGGAGCTGTTGTTTAGCAACAGCCCGGCCTTGGTCCTGGACCTGCTTGACCGTGGTCTGCAAGTCCACGGGGAGATGTGGTAGAACTTCGTCCAAGGACCCAAAAGGGCATGGCAGAAGTGTGCCATGATGACTGCTGAGTTTGCCTGTTGGAGGCCTAAAGAAGAGGCCACACAGACCTTCCGAGCAGAGTGATCCAAATACTTGGATTCCTTCTCAGGAGGTCTTTCGGTATTGGTAGAACTACCAGTATGCCTGAACACAGAGGAGGTCACAAGACTCTCAGCCGAAGGGTGCTCTGTGAACCCCACAAGGGACCCCATGGGCACCACATACTTGTGGGCCATATGGGCAGATGGAGCTGGACAGGAGGCAGGGTGCTGCCAAACCTCTAAGGTCAGGCCACCAATGGCTTCGGCCACAGGAAAGGCTTCCGTTGAGGTATCCCCTCTCTTGAGGATGTCAGTGAGAGGGTACTCCACCTTTTTCTGGTTAGGCTCCAGGGGCATCCCTGTGGACACAGAGATGAGGTGAAGAATGCCCTGAAAGGACTAAGGAACTTCCTCTGTCTCTATCCCACTAGCTGATTCATCATCCCCTTGATGAGAATGGAGGGCAGTTTCATATGAATCCGGATACAGTGGTCGACCGATCACATCACCCTCAACCTGCTGGGGGCGGTCGGGGCGACAGGGACTGAGAGATGCTGGAGAAGCCCAGTGTCCAGTCTAGCTTCCTTAGAAAGAGCCCCTCCCACAGGCTGCTTGTGTGGTGGTTCCACCAAAATCGGTGGAGAGACCGGTTTAGGCTGAACTAGAGGTTTCACCGGCTCCGCAGGCGATAGAACTGACTTAATCGGCTACAGAGGAGTCGACTTCAGCCTGGGAGGTGAAAGTCAAGTAATGGCCGGGGTAGGAGCCGGGAAAGGTTTGTGCCCAGTCAGAATCAGCTGTTGCCACATGAGGTCCTCATAGCACTGACGGAGCTTCCGCCGGAGCCTCTCCTCATCTGAGGAGGATGAGGACGACCGATAGCATCACCTCTTTTTAGAGCGCTTATGGCCCTTCCTTGGCTGATTAGTCAAGGGGGGGGTCAGAGACCTCGATCGAGATTGGGCGGGCCAACTTGGTCACTTGGGAGACACTAGTGGGACCAGTGACTTCCCGGGGTCAGGGACCACTTCCTCAGTGAGATTCCCAGCAGACTGGGTCTCCTCATTGGGGAAAACAAGAACCAGAGTCTGAGCAAGAGTGTCGTTGACCGGAGTCAGCTACAAAGGGTCAATCGGGTTGAGAATAATCTGAACATCATCTATCGACACTCCGGTCAACTGGCCAGATGGCAAGGCCGAAAAGCCAGAAGCCGAAGAGGCGATTTCGACCGAGGTTGAAATGGCCGGTTCCTGGGATTGAGATCTCTCCCGATCTCAAGAGCATCTTCGTCAAGACAAAGAAGATCCTGGGTCGTTCTCCCACTTACGGGACTGAGAGGAGTGCATGCCCACAGGACTCTCTCACCCTTAGTTGGGAGAGAGTGGCACAACTCTTGAAAGGAACCCGAGAAAGAGGAGCCCAGGTTGAGCAGAATGAAGAAGCTCAGAGAGGAAGATTCTGCAGCATGAGCAGCTTCCTCCTTGACGGCTTGCATGAGTTACAATTGCTCGGCGGATCCCATGGCCGTGAAAACTGCCCACCAGGCCTCTTTGGATTTCAATGGCGGGGTTCCGTTTTTGGGTCTCCACAACATAATGTGTGTGAGATGGTCATCAAGGACGTTGGGTTGGAACACGAGGCAAAACTCGCACGTTGTGGTGTCATGGCAGACACCCAAACAATAAACGCATGCGACATGCGGGTCGGCGCGTGACATCTTCTGGCTACATGAACACCGGCAAAATCTGGGGGAAGACTTGTCTTCCATGATCGATGAAGAGTAATTGTAACCGCTAACGCGAACAAGGCAAATTTTCAGAATAACTGAAGTTTCTGAAGCCAGGGCCTACAAACTGCGAGAGCACGAAGGAGGCAACCTGAATCTTCCAGTGGAAAGGAAGATCTGGCGTCATGGGGCAGAGCCAAGGGTTATACCACCCGGGTGGGTGGAAGGAGCCAGCTTGAAGACTTTCTGGCTGATTTAAAGGGAAAGGGGACACTGCCAATAAGTGTGGATGAACAACATATCCACGATCCTAGAACAAACGATTCAATACCGAACGCAATTCTTTCCTTCTCTGATTCTAACTTTCTGAGCAGTTCTTTGTTAATCGTTGCATTTGACTTAAGAGCCAACTCTAATTCTTTCCATTTCAAGTAATTCTCAACAAGAGTAATTGAAATCTCATGCACACGCAAGGACCCTGCAGTGCCAGACAGATGTTTCCAGTCACAAAAGCCTGACCGACTAGAGAAACTTGATTTCTCATCATGATCAAATAGCAAACAGCAGAAACAGAATTGGCAACTTTTGAATAGACAAGTCAGTCTCTTCTGATTTTAGATCTGTTGCCTAATTTCCGATAGTTGTGAGCAGAAGAGAATCGTCTCTTTTTTCCGTCAGGGTATTCAGTCACTGGAAAGTCTCCCTGTAACATATCTGACCTGGTTAACTGTGTAGGTCCTCTCAAGACTGGCTGACTTTGCAAGGAATTAGTAATTTTATCTGGCCACTCAGCAGGATCTTCACTAAGCTGTAGTGGTGGATCACAAAGTTGGAAGGAATCATGATTGTGGTGTTCACCAGTAGGCTGAGCTTCCACAGCCACAGGCTCAGACAGACATGGACGGTCTTCTGGACCCTAAGAATTAAGTGAGGTAGACAAGACAGTAAGGGCACTGTCTGTCTGGAAAATATAAAAGGGCTTGTGTGCTATATCTTGCAAGTTGCTGTTGCCTTTAGACTACTGCTGCTGCTGGCATATATGTAATATATCATGGACGGTCAACCATTCAGCCAACATTTTTGTTAAACAAGACAATTACAGCCAGAAGAGAAGAAAACAAATGCTTCTTGAAAGCCTGAAGAAGGAAGTGAGTCAGGCTGTGTGGAGGGCTGTAGGGCCGCAGCAGCAGGACACTGACCAACTGACCACCTCTGACAGACCACACCATGACCAACTAATAACATCCACCCTTCCCTGACCCAGTCCCGCCTACCTCAACCCATAAAGCAGCTATGTTGTTGTGCAACTGCAAGCAGCAGTTGCGCTTGACTGCTTCCAAGTGTCATAGTCCGCCTGGCTCTTGGGATAGAATATATAGTCATGAGTGTTAGCCATTGACTTTGTTATTATATCATGATTCATATATTACTTTTATTTTAAAAATTTTACATGACAAGGTAATAAGAAGAAGACAGAAGAGAAGACGAAGAAGACATGTAGAAGAAAGAAAGGTGGATGGATAGGTGGTATAACTGCTAATGCTAATAAAAAATTTGTGCAGTCAGAAGGACTTACAAACTGCATGCAGAAGCCTATAATATAGCCTGGGACATGACAGGAGGCACCAGGAGTAATGGCTGCACTGCAGTGCAGTGTCGCACTGCACAATGTAATTAATTTGAAGTGCAAGACCATTGAGCACTTCAGTGCTTAGCAACTGGCAGCGGCCGGGTCAGCCACCCTGCCCAGCCCACCCAACCTGCTGCATGCACACTACAGAGCCAACAGTGGCCCTCTCACCCCATTTTGTGTGTCATCAGTCGTGTGTGCATGACAATGATATGTATGTGATGTCATCTGACAGAATGACAGACTCCACTGCCCAGTGGCCTAGCTTCCCATGCTATGTGAAACCTAGTCCTGGGCTGAGATTAAGAACTTGTCTAATGGGAAAATGTTCCAATTCAAATTATTTAAAAACTCACAGACTGGGTGTGGTAGCAGTGGTGGCACTGCTCATTTCTTTCAGTGTTGTTATCCAGCTGTCTCGGCTCATCATCATCATCACCTGCCTCATCATCACCTTCATCTTTGTTGATCATTCCTGCTGTACTTGCTTCTGCTTCAGCTTCTGCTTCCCTAAGTTCCCCTTCATCAAAATTCCTGTGTTCTGACTTGTGGAAGAAGTGCCATCTGTGGTGCTGGCAGTGGCAGCGCCTGTGCCACCGCTGCCAAAGAAGACACTTGGCTGCAGAAATCGTTGAATCAGGGATCTAGCTTTTCGTTTTGGATGCCTTCTTCCCTTTCCTTCCACTTCTGATATCCTGATTTGTGCTTTTTCTTTAGGTGTTCTGGTTCTGGATCTGGATCACTCATTGTTGCAAGACTCATGCTTTCTTTTTGGTGTAGCAGGCAGTCAGACACACAAGCAATCTGAAGGAAGAAGTCAGAGACAGACAGCGAGTCGATTGATGACACGCAGTCAGTCACTGCCTGTGGCCTTAGTGCTCTCTGACTCTTGAGTCCGACTCAACTGTCACACACTTTTTATTTCTTATTTTCTTTCTTATTAATTATATTCTTCTTTCCTGTTGTTTGACAAGACACAAGTAAGTTCAGCAGAATCAGCACAGGTCTGTGTCTGTCTGGTGGTGTACTAATTTAATCATAGTAATAACACAGAGCAGAGCCAGAGTCACAGATTGAGACTACTACATTATTGTACACAGACACACAGTAGCTGGGCTAGTGCCAGTAAACAGCACCAGTCTTCAAAGTGAGAGATTGATCATCAGAGATGATTGACAACACTTCCCTACTCAAGTCTGACTCCAAACACTAGAGAGAGGAGAGACATCAGTCAGTCCCCAACCAACACCTACATCAACACCAATCTGAGTGCAGAGTGACACTACACAACAGGCACTGAGGCACAGGTTGCACAACAGGCAGCACAGCAGCACTGATGATTCTGAAATCAGCCAGACGCCCTGAGCTGCTGGTTGCCACTTAGGACATCTGCTCAGGATGTAATTGGCTGTGTTTGTAAAAAACAATGTAAAAGAAATCCTTTGCTTTTGCTAAATTAAATACAGTGCCTCTCTGAGTGAGGAGAGAGTGATTGTGATTTGCGAAATTGTGAACATTAACAAGTTAATTGGAATCCGAATTGAATAAACTCAGCTGCTGCAGAGTGCAGCCAGCCACCCAGCCAATGTGGCCATGCCACCCACCCATGAGTCCCGTGACACAGCGGACAGCTCCCTCCCCAAGACCCCAACCCCAGTAGTCCAGAAGTGAAGAAGTTCTTAAGTAATGACAAAACCTTTAACTTGGTTATAAGCCACTACTGCTAATTAATTATACTGTTTCATATCTTATCTTAGCAGTTCTTTACTTACTTTACCAGCAGCAGCTGAGCACGCACTCGCACAGACATGCTAATATTATGCTGTGCTGTGCTATGAAATAATCTCGAGGAGTCCACTCTCAAGGAGTACTTCCTGACACTTTCCGTCTTTCCCGCCTGGTGTGTGCAGGCGGCACTCACATTGTCTCTCTCTGGTTCCTCTGACATGACTGGCTGTAGCTGAATTAAAACTTAGCAACACAAGTCAAAACACAAATCTCGACCAACCCCAGCCGGGATGTCGCCGTTGCATTGTGTGAGCTGGAAGCCTGCCCCAGCCACTCTCAGCACTGAGCGCTCACTGCTCGCAGCACTCGCTAGAGTATGCATGTCAAGAAAGAATAATGAATGGGATGGGAGGGATGGATGGATGGGATTCGGGAATGGGAATGATTATGTTGCTGCCTCATGAAGTCTGCCTGCAGCCTGCTGCTGCTGCCACTTTAAAACGTCCTGATGTGCAATTCAATTAATTTTAATTGCAGCATAAAAATTCAGGCCATGCTGATGAGTCAGTGAGTCAGTGATGAGTAATGATTTGCTCAAAATGACATCTGTGTGTGACGAACTTATGATATCACTAGTCTGAATGATGATGACTGAGTGTTCTGTGGCAGAGTCGGTCCCTCTCCTCCATCTCCAGACTTCAAGACCATCTCATCTCACCCACCATCAAGCAAGCCAGCAAGCAGGTGGCTCACTGCAAGCCCATGGCAAGCCTCAGCCTGCCTTGAAGACTCATGAGGACGCGAGTCGTGGATCGGATGGATGCCCCAGCCCCTTCCCGGCCTGGCTCATGGCTGTATTAAGAAGAAGTAAAAAATAAAAATAAAAATATGACAGAGAGAAGTGAGTCATGACTTGTTATTGCTTCATTTGCTTGCTGGGAGGTGGGGGGAGAGAATCCCAGCCTAAACCCTGCTCAGGCTGAGCTGGCTGGCACCAGTGGTACAGGCATCAAAACATTAAATGAAATTCAGGCTAACTTAGCCCTCAGATGCTTCAGGCAGTCCCTCCACACTCCACTCCCTCCTGGTTTCTGAGCTATAGAGCTAGTTTTGTTGACTTGTCCACACTCCAGTCCAGTCTATTAAGAATTAAATTACTGTTAGCTAAGCTTGATGGCTGTCACTGCTGCCCACCCAGCCCAGTGATGATGATAATTGACTGGCAGAAGTGCGACTCCACTCCAGTGGTGACTGACCGTGCTCGCTCGCTCAGCTGATCTACAGGAGATGGACAGACTGTCTGGTACTAATTAATTATATTCAGAGTAGAAGATAAGTCACAGAGGCAGCCTGCTTTTAATTTATTTCCTATTCAATTCCCAAACCCCGACCCAGATCAGAGAGACAGAGTGCGATGCTGCATGCCAGGACATGGACAGTGTCATTGTGAGTCGGTGCAGCCTGCTTTTAATTTACTTCTTATCTGAATCCCAAGAGATGGAGAGTGCAATGTTGCATGCCCGGAAGTGGACACAGTCATTGTCAGTTGGACTCGGCCCCCTGCTAAATAATAAACTAACTGTAACTTGCAGCTGTGCCTGCAGCAAACAGGCATCCGCGGATGACAGGGAGCACCTAGCCAAGAGCGGCACCAGTCAAAGAACAGAATTTTAATTGAAAAACAGATGTGTGGGTGGTGGCAGCACTCTCTGACACCAGCTGTGCCCTCTGCAAACCCCAGCCTTTCCATGTCTCAGAACTGACCCAGGCTCTCTGCTGTTTGTTTTTTGTAAGTTTTTAGGGCACCCTGGCCCCTAAGGTTGTCTGGGCCCCAGGCAGTTGCCCAAAAGGACTGGCCTTAATGGGAAGTCTTTACCACTGGGTATGGTGCGCCCCTACCAGGAGAGTGGCACAGCCCAAGCTTTTGAATGCTGGGCATATGAGGATTCCAAGCAGTAGCTACTCCCAGTCACTACTGACCTCACAGTGCCAAAATAACTTTAACTACCATAATGTTCATTTAAAAAAATGATACAACATAATACATAAAACTGAAAAAAATTTGAATACACTCTACCTTCCAATTGTTAAATAGAAAACTGTTTTAACTTGCTGATGGACACAAAAAAAGGATGCCTCTCATAACTGGCTCTTGATTTGTTTGGACTGCGTTTCTTTCTGACAAGGCGGGTGGAAAACCTACTTGCCACATTCAATCAACATCCTCTGCAATTTAGAAATTGACAATAAACACAATGATTATCTCTGGCAAATAAGCTGCATGGCGTGAGAACTACCTGTAACAAGGAAAACACCAAAAAGGTGTACAACTGTATTTGTTAAGATGTGTAGTCACAGTCTGATTGATTTTTTTTTTTAATATAATAAAACAGTGCAGCAGAACAAAGCAGAAGGATGCCCAAAGTCAAAAAGGTTATTTTAATGAAATGACGGACATCCCCCACTGGCACACTGGATAATATTCTCCCACAGGAGCTGGCTCCTGGGTGGGTCTCATTGACAATGTTAGAGCTAACAGAAAAGGAAATTATGGTAAGTGTGAATTTAGTTTCTTCTTTCTGTAGTGCTCCACATTGTGAATGGGAAGTCATTATCACTGGGTTCTAGAAGCAGTACCCAGACCAAAAGGGAGGCGGGAATATTATCCTATATGTCAGAGAAGAAAATACTGTAACAGATCACTTACGAACTGCTGCCTGTAACACACTGCAACCAAAGGCTGCATCAGCAGAGCTTTGAACATCCAATTTGCAGTGTTTGGTGAAGGTGTGGATGGAGGACTATGTAGTTGCCTTGCATAGCTCTACAATAGATGCCTCATCCCTCTCCACCCAGGAAGTCGGCATTGCCCTGGTGCAGTGAGCTTTCACAAGGCCAGAGGCCGCTTCTTTCCTGCGACACAGGCCTTAGCAATGCAGGCCCTCACCTACCTAGCTAGAGTGGCCTTTGGGACTTTTTGACCCTGTTTGGTTGCCCCGAAGAGAACAAACAGGCTATTCGATTTCTGGAATACATCAGTCCATTTGAGGTATGTTCTAACAGCCCGTCGCACATCTAACCTGTGCAACTCCTTCTTTGGATCAGATGGTTGAGGACAAAAAGGTGGAAGATATATTTCCTGGTTCACTTTTGGAATGAAAGACGGGACTGTTCTGAGTATCACCATGTCCTTATGCATAATAAGTTGAGGTTCCTTGTGCAACAAGACCTGGAGCTCACCAATCCTCCTGGGTGAGCACATAGTGACCAGAAAACACACTTTGTAAGTCATAATGTCCAGCGGAATAGATAACAGTGGTTCAAAAGGCTTTTTACGAAGAGCATTCAAAACCATGTTTAGATCCCATGGAGGGACCAGGGATCGGAAGGCAGGTTGACTCTTGCTAACAGCACGTAGAAAATGAAGGACCTCTCTATCAGTCCCCAGAGAGATGTCCAAAGATGCGCTGAGTGTGGAGACCTGGCCTCTCAGAGTGCTCAGGGCCAAGCCTTTCTCCACACCTTCCTTCAAGAAGTCCAAGATCTCTGGAACTGAAGCCTTGGAAGGGGGAGGGCTCCTTCTGCCTGGCCCATGCCAAAAAGGTGGACCAGACACAGGCATAAACTGCAGAGGTGGAGGATTTCTACGCAGCCATTATAGTATCCACCACTTTCCCAGAAAAACTTAGTTTTAGGAGTCTCTTCCTTTCATGAGTCAGGCCGCAAGCTGCATCGCCCATGGGTTTAGGTGCAAAATGGGACCCTGAGACAGAAGGTCTCCCTGCACTGGAAGCTGAAAAAGTCCTTGCTGAGTTAGATTCACTAGATCCAAGAACCACTGTCTTTTTGGCCACTACAGAGCTATTAGAAGAAAACTTCCTCGAGTGTCTTATCTTTTGTATGATCCTGGGAAGAAGAGGTAGTAGAGAAAACACATATGCTCTGTTGAAGGTCCACTCCTGGGACAGAATGTCCACTGCCACTGTTTGAGGACACCGATAATGGCAGAAAAAACATGGAGTCTGAGCATTGTAACTGGAGCCAAACAGATCAATCTGAGGCCAGCTGAACCTTTTGTACAAGAGGTTGAACACTTCCAGGTTCAACCTCCACTCCCCCGGGTGAACATTTGCACAATGCAGCCAGTCTGCTTGAATGTTCAACTCTCCTGCTAGGTGGACTGCTGACAGAGAGAGAAGATTCTCCTCTGCCCACCTGAGAAGTCTGGAGGCTTCTTCTAACATCTCCCTGCTCTTTGTGCCTCCTTGATTGCTTATGTACGCCACTGTGATGGCGCTGTATGATCTTAATTTCACCGCTTTTGACTACAGTCGATTTTGAAAATGACAAAGCACTAGGCGGACCACCCTCATTTCCAGAACATTTATATGAAGATGTTGTTCCTGGACTGACCAAGTCTCCTGTGTGGGAAGCTGATCCAGGACTGCTCCCCGACCGTGTAGACTGGCATCTGTAGTTAAATTCTGTTTTGGGGATAGTTCCAATGGAACCCCTTTGCTCAGATTTTCCACACTCATCTATCAATTCAGGGAGTGAAGTAGCTGAGGGGAAAGGCAGATTCTGGCTTGATAATCTTCCAATGTCGCATCCCAGGCTACCAGCAATCCCGTTTGCAGCACTCGCATATGAAGATGAGCCCATGAGACTAGGTCTATGGCTGCGGCCATGAGACCAAGGATGCATAGTATGCTGAGGGCTGAGATGGATAGCCGAGCCCTGAGCCACTGAACTTCCTTCAGGAGAGTGTCTATCCAAGATAATGACAGGAAAACTCTCCCTTGTTTCATGCTGAAGACTGCCCCCAGGTGTTCCAAGGTCTGAGATGGTTCGAGAGAACTTTTCTCCCGGTTCAACACTCAGCTGTGGGATTCCAGCATCTCCAGCGACCTGTGCACTGACTTTCTTGCCAAGGACAACGTTGATGCATGGATAAGCAGATCATCCAGATAAGGATAGACATGATGCCCTTCCTTCCGATATTGCGCCACCCAGGACCATCAGCACCTCTGAGAAGACCCTGGGGGCTGTCATAAGGCAAAGGGAAGTGCCCTGTATTGAAAATGCCAGCCCAGTATCGAGAACCTGAGATACTTCTGGTGTGATGGATAGGAATGTGAAGGTAGCCGTCTGTCAGATCCATCGACGCTAGGAAGTCCCCCAGCTGACCCACATGAATGACTGACCACAGGGACTCCATCTTGAATGTCATGTGGTGCACAAACCTGTTCAGATGCTTCAGATCCAAAATGGGCTTGAAGCCCCCCATCTTTTTGGGAACTACAAAGTAGACTGAGTAGAAACATTGACCTTGCTCACTTGATGAGACAGGAATTATTGCTCCGATTTGAATGAGATGACTAAAGAGTCTCTGACATTGCTCATCTCTTTGCAGTGTCTTTGGAGACCGGAGACAGTACAAATCACCTCTGGAGGGAATTGCTAAGAACTCTATCACATACTCTAGTGTTAGGATTTCCAGAACCCATGTGTCTGAAGTTGTTTGGGCCCATCTTGAGTAAAAACCTTGAAGTCTTCCACCAAGGGAAGGGGGGCAAGGATGGGCCCCCATACCCTCATTGTGAGGTACTGGGATTTTGGCTTGGGCCTCCTCCACAGCATTTGGCCAGGGCCCCTCTATTACTGTAACCCTTGTTAACCGAGTAGGCTCCTCTACTTCTCTGGTTACTGAAGTTCCAAAAGGGATGAACCCCTCCCTGAAATTGGCCACGCCAGCCATTACCTTAACCCCTCTGAACTGAAGTAGTCTTGCGCTGTTGTCTTGACTCTGGAAGATGGCCCTTCTTGTCCTGGAGCTCATTCAAAATGGCATCCAGGCCGGAACCAAACAGCAGACCTCCCTAAATGGGTAGGTTAAAGAATCTAGACTTTGAAGCTTGATCAAAAGCCCAGTACCTAAGCTACACACCCCACATGGCTGACACAATGTGATAGGTTGAACAGGCCGGCATGTGCAAGTCCTCCACTGTAGAATCACCAAGAAAAGTGGAGGCCATAGCAATCAATTGCAAAATGCTTGCCCTTTCTGAATCTGGCGGGACGAAGCTGCCCAGAGTAGAGACCCACAAATTTAAGGCTCTAGCAACAATAAAGGAAGCACAAGAGGTACAAAAGTTTGTACCATTTGAAGCAAAAGCCGTCCTACATGCGGCATCCACTCACTTACCATGTCAATCTGACACGGCCAGAGAAAGTACAGTTACGTAAGAACTTACTGTAACAGTAGATCTTCGAGAGAGGTTCCTGCAGTAGGTCATAACATGTAGGACTGCACCCTCTGGCATCAGGACTGCAGGCAAACTTTTGCTAGCAATGTCTGGTGGGGGATCGCCCACCCGACATCATGCGACTGACTTCAGCGTGACCCTATAAGTGGGCGGTCCCCATGCCCGCCTTCCAGTTCTCCTGCTGGAGACCCAATAGGGTGCAACAGGATAAAAGGGTATCATCCCTGCAGCCCAATCCAAAGAGGCCTGCAAAACAACAGAAGACTGGGGGAAGGAGGGAAAAATATGACCTACTGCAGGAACCTCTCTCGAAGATCTACTGTTATGGTAAGTTCTTATGTAATTGTGCCATCTTACTTCGAGAGGGTTCCTGCAGTAGGTCATAACATGTAGGACTGAGTCCCAAGCAGTAAACTGATCAGGACAAACTGAAGCATGGGAGGAAGGAATGTCTGCAAAAAGACTAGAGCAGGTTTAGGACAGAAGGCCCTGCAGGACGGCTAGGCCAAAACCCACCCTATGCCTCGAGTCAATGTCCAGACTGTAATGCTTAGTGAAGGTATGGACTGAACTCCAAGTGGCCCAACACAGATCTCTGCTGTGGACACATTCCTGAAAAAAGCAGCAGAGGTAACCACACCTCTGGTGGAATCACCTTTGACCTCTTCCGGAAGAGGCTTATCATACTTCTAGTAACAAAAATTGATGCAGTTGGCCAACCATTTGGACAAGCACTGCTTAGAGACTGCCGACCACATAGTTTTTGGGGCAAAGGAAACAAAAAGTTGATTATCTTTACGGACATCCTTGGTCCTGTTGATGTAGTAGCACAATATTCTGTGCACATCTCGAGTGTGCAGGAATGCCTCACCCCTGTTAGAGTAAGCCGGATAATAAACAGGGAGTTCGACAGTTTGGTTCAAAGTGAACACAGAAACCACCTTCGGAAGAAACTTAGGATTTGTATGCACAGCCACCCGCTCTCTGTGGAAAATCAGATAAGGCTTCTTAAACATCAGGGCCTGGAGCTCGGAGATCCTTTGAGCAGAAGTAATAGCAACTAAAAAGAGCGCCTTCCAAGAGAGATAGCGCATCTCACATCTTACTGCTGGTTCAAAGGGAGGTAAAGTAAGCTTTTCCAACATAAAATTCAAATCCCAAGGTGGGGTGTGGTTATATATGAATGGTTTCAGATGGAGCATCCTTCTCAGAAATGTTTTAGATACCTCCAACTGAGAAACTGTCTTCCCGTTTACCAAGGAGTGGCAGGCGGAGATAGCAGATAGGTGGACTTTAAGCGAAGAGTAGCCTAGTCCCGAGTCAGACAGGTGCAAGAGGTACTCCATCACCTGGGGCACTGGGCAACACCCCAAATGGAAAACCATTTCCATTTCATAGCATAAGTAGCTCTAGTGGAAGGCTTTTTAGCCTCCACCAGAACTTGGGCAACCCTATCACAGACTCCGAAACAGTTAGCAATTATGTCTGAAGGAACCACGCATGGAGGTGTAGGGACCTGAGGCCTGGATGCACCAGTCTGCCCTGATCCTGCTGTAGGAGTGGAACTCAAATTTGCCTGGGCCAGAGGGGGGTGATCAGCAACAGTTGTGCCCCCTCTGATTGAAGTTGCTGCAGAACCTTCTGTAGAATGGGAAAGGGAAGGAAGGCATACAAGTATTTCCCTGTCCAACAGAGAGATAACGTGTCTAGCCAGATAACACCAGGCCCTTGAAAAAGCAAGCAGAGATTGGGAAGCTTTGCGCTGGATGGAGAGGTGAATAGATCTAACTCTGGATGCCCCCAGTGGCATAAGAGATTTTCTGCCACTTCCTGGTGTAGTCCCCATTCATGAGCTAGAGCCAAGGAATGTCTGATGCTGTCTGCCAGAATGCTGTGTACTCCTGCAGCATGTGTGGCCAAGAGATGTAGGTCATGCTGGACTGCCCAGTACCAGACCCGCATTGCTTCCCTGCACAGTTGATATGATCGGGTGCCTCCTTGCTTGTTGATGTACCAGATCACCGACATGTTGTCGGTCTGTATCAACAGCGTTCCCAATGTAAGAAGGATCTGGAAGACCTAAAGGGCATACAGGACCACCCTCATCTCCAGAATGTTTATGCAGAGTGAGGATTCCAACTGGGACCATTTTCCCTGGGTTTGGTGGTCTCCCAGATGAGCTCCCCAACCCAAACCCGATGCGTCTGTGGTGAGGGTCCAAGAGGGCCGGGAGGGACTGAACGGTGTTCCCCGAGACAAGTTCAGAGGGTCCTGCCACCACAAGAAGTCCTTTGTGAGCACACTGAACACCAGAACAGGATGATTCAGATTGTAAGTGCCCTGATCCCACTGGACTCGTAATGTCCACTGGGTGACTCATGTGCAGCCTGGCCAGAGGCACAGTCGGAATGGCTGTGACCATCAAGCTGAGGAGGCGTAACAATACCCTGTCTGGGGCACAGCCGGAGGAGGCTACCTGCAAAGTATCCACTCTGTCTGCTGGAAGGAAGGCCTTGCCCTGGACTGTGTCCGGTGTTACCCCAATAAATTGGAGGCGTTGAGACAGGACCAGCGACAGCTTGGGGTAACTGATGGTAATACCCAGTCATGCAAAGAGGTCCAGGGTGGAGGGCAGGAAATCCTCTAGGATGCTCCTGGATGGGGCTGCTATGAGCCAATCATCCATGTACGGGAACGCATAAATTCCCTGGCAACGAAGTGCCACTACCACCACTGCTAGGCACTTGGTAAAGACTCTGGGTGCCAAAGAAAGGCCAAAGTGGAGGGCTTTTGATCCACTCAGAAGGAAAACTGCAGGAAGCAGCAGTGACCCTGAAAAAACAATGTGCAGGTACACGTCCTGCATATCCAGTGCACAAAGCCAATGGTCTGTCTGAAGCAGGGGCAGGAGTCTCTGGAGCATCATCATGTAGAACCTTTTGTATTCAACATAAAGGTTTAGATGGCTGAGGTCCAAGATGGGCTCAGGTCGCCCGTCTTTTTGGAGATGAGGAAGAAATGGGAGCAATACCCTTTCCCCTCTGTGCCCAGGGAACTGGCTGTATCATGGATTTTTGGAGTACAGCCTGGATGTCTTCCCTTACCAGAGTTACATGGTCTAAGGGATAATGAGATCGTCTTGGAGGAGAGTCTGGAGGTTTCTCCAGAAACTCGATAGTGTGCCCTCTTGTTATGACCTGAATGACCCAGGAATCCCGCGTGATGCCCTGTCACTCTGCTAGATGGAGGGCAAATCTTCCCTCCACTGGCTCCACACTGTTTGGAGGTGGAGGAGGAGGGGGTCTGAAGGAGTCAGGAGGTGGAGAAATGGGCGGGGAAGGTACTGCCTGCCGCTGGTTGGATCTTGAGGGCAGGGGGAGAGGTAACAGCAGATTCTGCTGCTCTTATCTTATTCTGACGCCTGTTAAATGGCTGCTTGCCTTGGCACTTTTGCTGGTTCTGAAAGGGCTGCTTAGGCTTAAAGCCCGCCTTTTACATGGATTTTACAGATCTCAGGGTCTATCCACTATTCTGGAGGCCCGTGATGAAATCTTTGGTATTGCCCCCAAAGAGGATGGATCATCAGAAGGGGGCGTCCTGTAAGACTGTTTGAACATCCTGAGACAGTCCGGAAATACGGAGTAAAGCATGGCACCTGAGGCAGACTGCTGTAGCAGAACGAGCCATGGAATCTACAGAGTCGTAGGTAGCCCTTAATGCAGTCCCGGTGTCAGGATAGCTGGCATCAGAGATGTTACAAGGAAGCCTGGTGTCTGATTAACAGGCATCAGAAAGGATGGTGTCAGACCTGGGGGGCCTGACAGAGGCTCCCACGGTAATTGTGCCAAAGGACCTGATGTCAGAGGCTTTGAACCCGATGTAGTGATCCCTACCATCGGGGCTGATGAAGGGCCCGACAGGGTAGGAAGGTCCCTAGGAGATGGTGGAGGCACCAGCTCTGATGTGAGAGCCCCGGGAGGGATATCTGCGGGGGTCTGGAGGGTTACCAATGTTGGAGTGGGTGAGGAAAGAACCACTTCCTGGTGACCCACTTCCCCCTCTGTCCCAGGTAAAGGGTCGGGCACAGGAGGTTCCACCAGTAAAGGTGGAGGGCAGAGCTTTTCACCATCTCTCTGAGGACAGGGTGGGTGCCCCAAGACTGGAAGGTGGCGCATGTAGTGCCTATCCACAAGGGGGAATCAAGGGAGGTGGCAGGGAACTACAGGTCTGTCAGCCTGACATCGGTGGTGGGCAAGGTGATGGAGGGCATTGTCAAGGAGAGGCTAGGGGGGGACCTGGATAAGTCAGGGTGCCTGGATGATAGACAGCATGGATTCATCCTGGGAAATCGTGTCAGACAAACCTGGTGGAGTTCTATGACTGGGTGACAAATGCCTTGGACCTGGGTAGACCAGTGGATGTCCTCTTTCTAGACTTCAGCAAGGCATTTGACTCTGTTCCTCACGTGGGCCTGTTGGATAAGCTAGGAGAAATGGGGTGGGAAACCAGATGATCAGATGGATAGGCAATTGGCTCCAGGACCGGACCCAGAGGTCGTAGCTGGTGGGATAGTCTCATCCCCAAGGAGGGTCATTAGTGGGGTCCCACAGGGATCAGTCCTTGGGCCCCTTCTGTTCAACGCCTATGTATCTGACATAAGGACAGGAATCAGGAGTGAGATGAGTCTCTTTGCAGATGACTCGAAACTGGGGGCGGTGGTGGATGGGGAGGAGGGGAGGGTGGCCCTGCAGGGGGACCTGGAGGCTCTGGAAAGATGGTCTAGAAAGTGGAAGCTGAGGTTCAATGCAGGGAAATGCAAGGTACTCCACCTGGGGGCCAGAAACCCAGGCCAAGTGTACACCCTAGGGGGGAAATACTACAAGTCTCAGTGGCTGAGAGGGACCTGGGGGTGGTGGTGGATGTCAAGATGAACAACTCTGAGACTTGTAGGAGGGCAGCAGCCAAGGCCAACAGGATGCTGGGATGCAACGCTAGGGGGATCACCTCCAGAAGGAGGGAAGTGATATCCCTCTGTATAACTGCTTGGTGAGGCCGCACCTGGAGTATCAGCGTGCAGTTTTGGAGGCCACACTTAAAGAGGGACATTAACCTCCTGGAGAGGGTCCAGAGGAGGCAACCAAATGATTTGGGGTTTGGGGACAGGACCTATGAGGAAAGGCTCAAGAGCTAAATATGTACACATTGGAAGAGAGAAGGGACCGGGGACATGATAGAGGTCTTCAGGTACATGAAGAGGTAAATAGGGGAGGAACAGTCAGGGTGCTTTGAAGGAAGGAGGAAGGGGCCACTAGAGGACATGGGTGGAAGCTGGAGGGGGGAAGATTCAGGGGAGAAAGGAGGAGGTGCTACTTCACTGAGAGCGTGGTGGAGCCATGGAATGCACTACCTAGGGGGCTGGTGGAGGCAGAGACAGTCGAGGGGTTCAAAAGGGGGTGGGACAGGTACAAGGGAAGGGTTCTGGAAGCAAAATCCAATGCAGCAAGAATATCCGGAACTGGGAAGGGAGAAGCCAGAGAAGGCGAGGGGGACAGCAAGGTCAGCACCTAGGGTGGGGGCTGACCAAACGAGCAGACACGAAAGACCGTTAGGCCTATTCTGCTGGCATTTTAGTATGTTAGTATGAAAGGCTTCCTGACAGGAGGGCTGGCCTTGGGAGGTCAAAGTGATCAACCGGGCATCGGGTGTGTTGGCGGCACCCCCAATGGGTGAGCTTCGACCGGGCAGGTGCCAGAGATGCTGGAGTCTGACTTATCAGTTGAAGGAGGAAGAGCCAGGTGAGCAGGGGAGGAGCATCCGACCGGCTTATTGGAAGACATTGGGCAGATTCCCTCCGGGCGAGAACCTGACTTATCGACAACCGGTCATGCCCCGGAAGGATCAGAGTCCGACTTACCAGTATTGACCAGGCATCCGCTGGAGGCCTCGGTGGGCAACGTACCAGTTGAGGATTCAGTCTTAGAGCCTGTCTTGGTGGGCTTAAGAGAGGAACTGGACAACGAGGCCTGGATAGTCACCAGGGGATACAGCCGAGGCGCAGCCTTCTCCGTAGGCTTGAGTCCCGTGACCTTGCTAGCAGACGGCCACTCTCAGTTCTCCAGATGCTCCCGCTCCCGTTGCTTCTCTTTGTCTTTCTTTTTCTTCTTAACTTCCGAAGAAGAGGAAGAAGTCCCTCAGCTTCTGCATTTCTTGCTCTAAAGAGGCCATCCTGGATTTTAAAAGATGGGATTCTAGGGCTTGCTGCCTGCGTTTGCATGTGGCCTGGTTGAAGGGCTTGCAATCTGGGTAGGCCTCAATGTCTTGGGCCAGGTCTAGGCAGAAGAGACAGAGCTTGTGACTGTCCTTATGAGGGATCTGCGAGCCACACTTCTCACACTTCTTCTTGGTCTTTGGAGGGTCGGATGGAGAAGACATAAAAAATAAGGACGACGAACTATTAACGGTAGAATTATACTTACCAAAATAACGATCGACTGGAGCAATGTTCACTGCGAGGTCCTTGCGCAGGTCGACGGTGGGAAAGAATTGGAAGGCAGGCTTGAGGACTGCCCACTTATAGAGTCACGTGACGTTGGCTGGGCGGTCCCCCGGCAGATATTGCTAGCAAAAGTTTGCTGTGCAGTCCTCACACCAGAGGGAGCAGTCCTACATGATATGACCTACTACAGGAACCCTCTCTAAGTAAGATCCCTTGATAGGGATTGTGGTGTGCCTGACTGAATTATACGCTGCCTAGTCCGCCAGCTGTGGAGCTCCCCACCTGTGGTATTTCTCCTCTAAAAAGGAAAAAGGCTGTGTTTTTGGTCTTGGAAGATACTTCCTTTGATCCACACCAGCCCATTCTTGTTCAATAATCTGGTCACAGTGAATAAAACTTGGAAAACATTTATGAGCAGAGGCAGACGCAGACAGAACTGGATTAACATCCACTGTCTCTGCGTCTCTATGGACTGCTCGGCCTTGAGCTGTAAGGCTCTACATGTCTCAGCTATCAAAAAAGAAAAAGACTTGTTGTCAAATAGATGAGGTACAGGAATCCTTGACCTGGGTTCCGTTCACTCTCCTTCCTCCTCCTCCTCCTCTTTCTCCTCAGAGGGGCAGTTCTCTTAGTCATTAAGCAATTTTTGAAGGTCAGGAGTTTCCCCAAGATCTTCGGAATCCTCATCCTGTCCCACTAAAGGTTCAGGGTTGGGGGTCTGCCTGCACATCTGTCTCCATAGCCTCTTCTCACTGTGACGTGCCTGGATGGGCCCCCTCTGACCTGAAGGGCCCAGTTTGGGGTAGAGTGTTTCTGCTGTGATGTCCTGCAGGACATCGGGGCTCAAAAGCTCACCCAGGAGCAATAAAAGAAATTGTCGCAATTTTGCTTTGCCACTGCCAACTGAAGAACCAGGTGCTCCCCCCCCAGCTCGTAGGATCGGCTGGGGGGAAACCGTTGGAGAAATATTGTGCTGGGCAACACAATGAGGGCAATAGGAACCCATGGAGGAGGGCCTCATCACCCTTTTGCAGGTCTTACACCTTTTCATAATCAACGGTCTCCAACGCCGGCCCGTCGGCGCAGCGGTAGGATTTTCGCTTGCGACTCCGGCAACCCAGGTTCGGGAATGGATCCGGGTTGTCAGAGGGCCGGCCAGGGGAGAAGGATCGAGCATCCCAGGATTGCTCTCCTTCTCTGTGGGGGAGGGGGAGACTGAGTGTTCGGTGCAGTGGCGATACCTGGCAGAGGCTGGGTTCACCACTATGCACAGACGCCACTTAGAATCCAGGGGTAGGGTGGACGCTGATCGTCATTGCACATCCCCACCCCTGCTTACAGGGGAAAAAACAGGTGGGGCCTCCATCTCTATGAAGCCCTCCCTGGGCTTCAATTAGCCTCTGTTGCCGACTCTCCCAACAAGTTACTGGTACCGTGGGCTGGTTAAGCAGGGGACCAGCTCCGTGGCCCCACCCTCCAGGGAGAAAGCCAGGGGTGACCGGGGGAGAGTGATGGCAGTGATGGATGGTGGAAGTCCTGGGGCCGTGACTAAGGCAGAATCTGACGGAGGCCTGCCAAAAAAAGTATAGTAAATAAAAAAATTAAAAAAAATAATCAATGGTCTCCAAATAAGCCATGGTGACAAAAGATAATTCTGTTTGTAAATACACCCTTTGTAAAAATGAGAAAAAAATATTTAACTTGTACTAAAAAAATTGTATGAGCCAGTAGGAGGCTAAACGTGCGTGCGAGCGACCTTGCGTGCACAGTAATGCAATTGCTATATAGAGAAAACACAGTCTGCATCAAAACTACTTGCGTGCAATCACCACGCAACTTGCACACTTTCTATGCAGCTGCGTCAAAAAATAAATGCAAGTTGCATCAAAATAGTTGCACTTATGGTAACTGCTAGTATGCAAAGTACAAGGGTGCGAAAACCCAAGGGAGGAAGACGCAGACCCCAACTGCCACAAAGCAGATGGCAAAGAGTGCGAGTGCTCAGAAGGCTGGGGGAAAAGGTGCTTGAGCTTTCTGAACTACCATGTCCCAGTACAAAAAAACAAACAATACTGTTTCTCTTTCTCCATTTAACACAGAAGCAATGCAACCTGACAACTTGGGGGTGGGGACCAACGCAAAGGCCAAGGAGAAACCCCCCAGGAAACCTATGCTACCCCAAATAAAAGATATACCTACCTGTGGCACTTTTTTTTTTTTCAAATGTTCACCGTGCGCGCTAGTGCAAGTCGAACATTTTGCTATGTACAGGGTTTTGAGAGGTGTGTCATTTTGGTCCAGTGCAAGAGACTCTACAAGGGGCTTGACCAATGATCAGTAAGCTTGATCATGACACTGTTCAGGCATGAAAATGCATGGACTTCAAAACAATGTGCAGACAGACACATTCATCAATCAGCTCTTTCAGCAAGCACAGCTGATCTCATCATGTGCTCTTAGCCTGCCTGCTCCCTTCCTCCTCAACATTACAGCAATGGAAACTGAAACAGCTTGTTAAATATCAGTTGCCTATTAAACTGGAGATTAGTTTACCCCCTTCAAAATGCAACAACTTGCACATTTAAATACTTAGCATTTAAACATTTTCTTGGTACTAGCTTCAGTTGGGCAGGTATTCTCTTTCAAGAAAGATTCATATCTCACAAATGTCACCCTTTCCGAGTAATGAATCTAAAAATATTTACACTGTTTTTTTTAACCTCTTAAGACACTATCTGATAAGCACCGTCTCAGACATAGTTAACTATAGCAGAAGACATCTGTAAAGGACTACCTTTTGTTACTAATTTTGCTATGCTTTTTGAAGAAAAAAATTTATATTGGGCTTTAGATGGCAAACATATTATAATACATTCTGCCCTGAAAGCAGCCGCCTTTTCTGGTTTCAAATTTAAGTGCATAGCACAACCTCCAGTATCTAGAATGCATGTTAGTATAGCAGAAGACAGCTGCTACTTTAACCCCCAAGACAAGTAAGGAATGGTATAATTTGTTACTCCTTTTACTATGCTTTTTGAGGGAAAAAATGTTTATATTGAGCTACAGCAAACACACACATACTGTACACACCATCCTCATGGCCACAACATTAGAAATAAATACTGCAATCTAATATGTTATAAAACAATAAATAAAGTGTTTATGTGGAACACAGTGAAATTCAGTTTACAGTAAATTTCCTTTAACTATTTCTTATCCTATTTTTTGTATCCTGGATAGCACAGAAGAGATGCAACATAAAAAACTGGAGAAATGGTCTGAAGAATGGCAGCTGGGATTCAATGCAAAGACATGCAGGATCATGCAGATAGGGCACAAGAGAAGGAAGCAGGCTGTTGGTTAACTAGGATCTACAGCTTATCCAACAGGTAGGGAAGTGGGCAGACTGAGTGGGCCAAGCAGTCCTTACCTACCATCAAAGTCTATCTCATTCTCATATGGATATTCATTTCACAAATATTTGTACTGTAGTTACTCAGGATGTCACAGATTAGATGTAATATCTTGTTTTCAGTGGAGTCATGATTTTACCATTTTTATAATGTATGTATTCAGGGTAACCTAGTCCAGATGCAAAATAGTTTCAGTGTGTTCTGCTTTTATGCAATGCAGCATAATATTGTGTAGATTTAGAGCCCCTAAAATGTCACATCGTCTGTGAACTATCCAGGGTAAATATATAGCAATCAGCAGGCATGTTCTAAGAAAACACATTGTAAAAATGTGTAAAAGGAAGACCACATTGAAACTGCCTCCCAGCAGATCTGCATTGTGCAAATTCATTAGAAATAATGTAAGTGATATTTTACAGGATATGCCAGTTGAGATTCGATATATCATATATCAAATCTCAACTGGCATATCTTGTAAAAATTCAGTATTTAAAATGGTTTACATGCTTTACCCAAATGAAATAAATATTTTAAATATCAACTTGGCTTGTCTTTCCTCATAGGTCTTATCCCATATGCCCTGCGCCATTGTAGTTGCCCTCCACTGCACCGCCTCCACCTTGTCTATGTTTTTTCTCAGATGGGGACTTCAGAACTGGCTGCAGTATTCCAGGTGCAGTCTCATGAGTGTCTTATGCAGGGGCAAGCTGACCTTCCTCTTTATACTACTGATACCCCTCCCTGTGCATCCAAGCATCTGGCTAGTCTTTCCAGCTGCCTTATCACACCGCCTAGTTTCTCTTAGGTCCCTTTCCTGCTCGGTGACTATCAGTGCCTCCCCACATAGTTTGTACTTTGCCCCTGGGTATTTGTGCCCTATCTGCATGATCCTGCACTTCTTTGCACTGAATCCCAGCTGCCATTCTTCAGACCATTTCTCCAGTTTTTTTATTGTGTTTATGCCCATTCCCCCCCCCCGTCAGCTCCCCGTGCTGCGGCCATGCGTGCGCCTGTGGAGGCGCATGCACGCTGTGGTTCTGCAGTGCCCTCCCTCTGCTTGCCACCTGCCTGCCTGTGCTATCCTCAAGCCTCCACCTGGGGGCAGTTGGACTGCAGGGGGATGACAGGAGAGCTGCCTTGCGGCTGCTCAATCCTGCGACCTCCCTCCTAGCCAGCCTTCGACAACCCGGGCTCGCTCCAAAGCCAGGTCGCCAGTGTGGCATCCAGCTACTCAACCCCCAGCACCACCGGGATGGCTCTCCAGTTTTTTAAGGTCTTCCATCATTCTTTCAACACCCCCTGGCATGTTCACTCTATTGCATACTATTGTATCCTCTGCGAAAAGAAATGCCTTTCCTTCCAGTCCCTCTGTAATGTCCCCAACAAAGACATTGAAGAGGACCAACCCCTGCGACACCCTGCTCATCACCTCTCCCTCTCCAGAGTACTCTCTGTTTGCCACAACCTTCTGACTCCTGCCATTCGGCCAGTTCTCCACCCACAGAACTATTTTAGGATCCACCCCTAGGCTGTGCAGTTTGTTAATCAGCCTTCTATGGGGGATGGTGTCAAAGGCCTTTCTGAAGTCCAGATAGGCCATATCCACCACACCTCCCTGGTCCTACCTTAGTTACCCAGTCATGCAGTAGATTAGTTCAATGAGTTACTGCAAAACACTGTGCTTATCCAAAATACAGTAAAAGTTAGGCTTAGATGTAGAAGTAAATAAATGCCATACAATGGCTCCACCAAGCCACAGCAATGGACGTTTTGCTGCAATCCTTCACACTGATGCAATCCCGCTGCCATCACCAATACGCTCCAACAACCACCCACAACACACCGACCGCCACACTTAACTGTATCAATGTGTGGGGGGGGGGCAGTCCCGGACTCCCCAAGTGGGGGGGGGCCGTGCCCCCGCATCCTCCCTACTTTAAATATCTAATGCCACATCACACAGACAGTGGAGTTAGGTGCTTATCCCCCGTCAATGAAAAAGCTCTCCGTCGACGTCAGGGAGTCGATGTCAAAACTTTGATGTTTGAATGGTATACCCCATATAATGCAGTGTCTGGCAACACTCTGTGTGTGCAGACAGTGCACTGCTATGTTATACTGTAATAGATGTGCATATATGTGTATTTGTATTAGTCGGTGTGTGTGTGTATCGCAACAATTAGAAAGTGCAGTTAGGTGGCTCTTTGGTTAGTACAAAGAGTGCTAGTCTACATTTCCCTGCTATCTAGATCAGTTTCAGTCTTCTTCATGTCACTGCTTATTCAACTGAGGTGTCTAGTGGCAACTCCCCACCCTCTGATGCCCCTCAGAGCTTGAAAAGAAGAAAACAGTCCCTTGATGTCTTTTCTTTTCATCTGTAAACATGTGTGTAGATGGTGCACTGCTATGTTATACTCACTGGAATATATATGCATATATGTATTAGCGTGTGTATATCACAGCAATTAGAAAGTGAAGTTAAGTGGCTCAGTGGTTAGTGCAAAAATTGCTAGTCTATATTCCCCCACTATCTAGATCAGTTTCAGCCTTATGCATGTAATTTCTGATTTAAACGAGTCTGCTGCTGCCCTGCTGTAACTACCCCATGCCCAGCCCATTCCATATTAGTCTTCTGGCATGGAGATTAGCTCCTAGACCTAGTACAACATCAATATCAGCGGCAAACTTCTGGCATTGACAAATGCCTTTTTTTTTTTTTTTTTTAGTCAGAGACCATTAGACACCCTAGAACAAGAGAGTTATGGCCCCTAGTTCCATGAATGGAAATGGGCAAGGTGGGTTAGTTAATTGGAAAGTTGCACCTTAACAGGCACAGTTTTAATTTAGCGGCGCTTCCTGAGAACAGGTAGCCCCCTAACTGCTATGCAGAAATTGCAGCCCCAACTGAAAATCTTGAAATTCATGAGTGAAGGTAGACAAGCTGCTTCCCCCTGTGAATGACACAGCTTAACTGGGGAGTTGCTGCTGTTTGAAATCCTCATATGCCCAGCATTCTAAAGCTTGGACTGTGCCATTTCCCTGGTAGAGGTGCACTATACCCAGTGATAATGATCTCCCATTGACAATGTGGAGTGCTACAAAAAATAGAAATGAATAAAACAGGCAGGGTAGTGGGGAGTTAGGGTCTGGCAATAGCTTGAGTATAGATGTAATACCATATCTAGGGTAGGAGTAAAAAAGGCTTTAAAGAGAGCAAGACAAACACAGGTAGGGTAGTATAGGTGTGGTACAGGTGTAACACCCTATCTATGGTAGAAAAGGGTTAAAGGAAAGCAAAGCAGAAAAACAGGCAAGGTAGACCAGAGACATGCTGGAAGTGGTGCAGCACAGTGGCTGTGGGGCGGCAGTCTTCAGGGAGACTTTCTAGAGACTGCGATGCTGCCCATCTTCGTGCACCTCTCTGGGCTGAATGAGGAGGTTGCCAGACTCCAGACTGAGTTGGCTAGGATTCAGGCTGCTTCCTCCCCCACCCGGGGACCACCAAGTCAGCCGCCGATGCCTCAAAGGATGCCAAGGAGGAGAAATGACTGGACTACAGCGAGCTCAGGAAGGGCGAGCATGGTGGGTCAGAGGCACATGCCCCACATGGTACCACTACACAATATCTACGCTGCTCTGGCAGGGCAGGACTACCCCAGAGGCACCTACAGCAGTGACCAAGGAGGATGTGGAGGTCCTCCGCAGTGGAGACCCCAAGGAGAGTGGAAGAGGACTCCAGAGGAGGAAGCAACTCCTGGTGGGGGACTCCATTGTGAGGGGGATAGATTTGGGGACAGGAAGGGAGGGTGAAAGGGAGGTTAGGTGCCCACCTGGCGCCACAGCTTGGAGGGATGGAAAGCAGGATGAGAGAAGTGAATATCATTGTCCACCTAGGGACCAATGACCTGGCTAGGGATGAGACAGTATAGTACAGGACGAGTTCAGGGAGTTAGGAAGGGATCTTAGGCAAGTAGTATGCTCTGGCATTTTTTCTGAGGTGCTACTGGTCTATGACGGGGGAGGGGGAAGGATAGGGTACTCGGTACCAGGGGCTTCAACACAAGACTGAAGGAATGGTGCAGAGAGGAGGGGTCTGGCTATATGGGGAACTGGGGGACCCACTTGGAGGGATGGAAGCCAATACAGGGGAGATGGCCTGCATCTTTCTGGGAAGGGAACCACAGTCCTTAATGAACGGTTTAAATGTTACACTGGCAAGCATTTAAACTAGCCAAGCTTGGCGACTGAAGAATAAGGGGAGATATTAACTGTCCCCCCCCAAAACTGAAGTAGGCAGTAGGAAGAACACTAAGGGAGTGATATCCCCAAGGGTACCCAATAACAAAAGAAACAAATAGTAGAAATAAAGAGAGATGGAAAGGAGAGGAGAGTAGAGTAGAGGGGGAAGGAGAGAAGGCAAAAGGGGAAAGAAGATGTTGACAAACAGGGTGGTAGTAGATTCTGGAAGGCTGTGTGTGTTAACACTCGAAGTCTGGGAAATAAAATCCCAGACCTAGAAGCCACCGTGGCAGAGGCTGACCTGGACACTGTTGTCATTACCGAGTCATGGTGCAATGAGAACCATGGCTGGGATATAGTCATACCGAGCTACACTCTGTTCAGGAAGGCCGGGGTGGGAAAGAAAGGGGGAGGTGCAGCTCTTTATGTGAGGGATAGCATAGAACTACTGCGATGTCAGGTAGTTGGGGAGGGGTGGAGGTACTGTGGATCACCCTAGAAACAGGGAAGGGAACTGCTATTTGCACAGGCGTGATATACAGACCTTCAGCACAGGGGGACAAGTTCACTAAGGCTCTGGTGGAAGCCATGCAAAAGATGGCAAACAAGGGGGAGGTGCTGCTGGTGGGGAACTTCAATCTGCCAGTTGTAGACTGGAACATCCTTGCTGCAGATTCAACTAGGAGCAGGGATTTCCTGGACTCTCTGCAAGGGGGGGTATTCCTCAGGCAACTAGTAAAAGAACCCACTCACAAGGGGGCAATACCAGACCTTGTACTCACCAGCAGGGACAGTACTGCAGACGTCATAGTGGGAGGCCACTAGGAGACCAGTGATCACTGTACAGTGTGATTCAATATAAGTACCGTGGCAGAAACAAACCACACAAAGATGGTCCTGGACTTCAGGAGGGCAGATTTTAAAAAGATGGGGGAATGCCTCAGGGAAGCCCTGGCAGAGAAGAAGGACTTAAGAGAGAAGAGGAACAGTGGGTGAATCCAAAAAGAGGGATAGAGGAGGCAACAAATCTCTGTGTTAGGCAAGTAAGTAAAAGCATGAGGAAAAAAGAGACCACTATGGTTCTCAAAAGATGTGGCTGGGAAGGAAAGGGCAACATGGTTAGCATTCAGGAGGTATAAGAGACACAGAGAAAGGAAGACAGAGGGGTATATCAGGAGAAACAGAGGGAGGCAGGAAAGCAATTAGGACTGCAAAGGTGCAAATGGAGGAGAAAACAGCCCAGGCAGTACAGAAAGGGGACAAGGTATTTTTCATGTATGTAAACAAAAAGAGAAAGAACAGGGGAGGCACAGTAAGGTTTAGGAGGGAAGGAGGGAGGGGAATGTGTACAGGGAGACCAGGAAAAAGCTGACATCTTGAACACACAGGAACGGGATGGTGAGGGACCACACACAAGGGCCAGGAGCATCGAAGGAAGAGAGGTAGACACTAGTCCATTTATGGAGGAGAGAGTCCTGAAGGAACTCGCAAATCTGAAAGTGGACAAGGCAATGGGGCCAGACCGGGTACATCCAAGGGTTTTGAGAGAGCTCAGGGAAGTGCTGGCTGCACCTTTGACAACCCTGTTCAACCACTCACTGGAAACAGGAGTGGTTCTGGAGGACTGGAGGAGGGTAGATGTAGACCCACTTCACAAAAGTGGTAGCAAAGAGGAGGCTGGCAACTACAGGCCAATCACCCTGACTTCTGTAGCGGGGAAATGAATGGAAGCACTACTGATGGAGAGGATTGTGGCATATCTCGAATCCAGTGGCCTTAAAGATCCAAGGCAGCATGAATTCATTGGGGGAGATCTTGTCAAACAAATATGATAGATTTCTTTGACTGGGTGACCAGGGAATTAGATCAGGGTAGAGCAGTGGATGTGGCCTATCTAGATTTCGGTAAGGCCTTTGACAACGATCCACATAGGAGACTAGTAAACAAGTTGGACAGCCTAGGAGTGGGTCCAAAGGTGGTAAACTGGGTAAGGAATTGGTTAGGGGACAGGAGCAGAGGGTGGTGGTAAATGAAGTTCACTCAGAGGTAGGGTTGATAACCAGTGGGGTGCTACAGGGATCAGTACTGGGACCGGTCCTCTTTACTGTCTTTATTAGTGACACTGCAGAGGGGCTAGAAGGGAAGGTATGCCTCTTTGCAGATGACACTAAAATCTACAATAAGGTAGACACTCCGGAGGAGGGGATGAATAGAGATCTAAGAAAGCTAGAAGAGTGGTCAAGGGTGTGGCAGCTAAGTTTCAGTGCAAAGAAGTGCACTGCGGTGGCTAGAGACTAATATGCCAGGGGAGGACTGGAACATCCTGGCTACCTCATGTGCCAGGGAGCAGATCCTCCTGTAAGCCTTCCAGGATGGCTTCCTGACACAAAAGGTAACTGAGCAAACTAGGGAGGGAAACAGTCTGGACCTGGTGCTGGCAGACTCAGAATAAGTCAAAAATGCTGGTGTGGAGGATCCCCTGGTGGGAAGTGACCACTGCACAGTGTGGTTCACACTCTATCTAGGAAAGAAGGCAGCCACTACAAAGACTAAGGTTCTGGACGTCAAAAGGGAAGACTTGGGCAAGATGGGTAATATACTATAAGGGTGCATAGCCAGCATCCACCCTAACATGGCACCAAGCAAAAATGTGCAATCATTAAGCTGGGCTTGGTTGAGACCACTAGCGCATGTGTAAAGAGCCAGAGTAAGAAAACCAGGACCAAGAAGCTGAGCTGGATGACACAGAGGTAGGAGAGAGGGTGAAGGAAAAGAGGGCTGCCTTTAGAATCTATAAAAGATCCAATAGGGAGGAATATGTGAGGAAATCCAGGGAAACACAAAAACATGGACTTTAATGGCAGATAAGGACCGCTTAGCCCACCTCATCTGCCCATTTCCCTATTTACTGGATAAGCTGCAGATTCTAGTTAACCAACAGCCTACTTCCTCCTACCCCCCCCAATATAACTGCCTTATGTCTGTCCAATGCATTCTTGAATTCCCCCAGTTTTTGACCCCATGACCTCCTCAGGAAGGCGGCTCCATGCATCCACTACCCTCTCCGTGAAAAAATATTTCCTCATGTTGCCCCTGAGCCGTGCCCCCTCTATCTTCAAATTCTGCCCCCTTGTTCTTGTACATATCTTTTTCTGAAAGATGCTCCACTGTTGGACTTTGTTGATTCCCTTGAGGTACTTGAAAGTTTCTATCATGTCCCCCACCTCCCTCCTTTCCTCAAGGGTATACATATTAAGCCTTTTTAGTCTCTCTTCATATGGCTTCTGTTGCAGACCCTGCACCATTTTAGTTGCCCTCCTCTGGACCACCTCCATCCTGTTTATGTCCTTGCTGAGATGGGGTCTCCAGAACTGCATGCAGTACTCCAGATGGGGTCTCACCAACTGTCTGTACTGAGAGACAACAACTTCCTGTTTCTACTGGGGATGCCTCTCCCTATGCATCCCAGTATCCCCCCAGCCATCCTTACTGCCTTCTTACACTGCGTGCCTACCTTAAGGTCATCTGATATGACTACCCCAGGTCCCTTTCCATTTTTGTTGTTGTTAGTACCCCCCCCCCAGTAATACTCTTCCCCTGGGTTTTTGTTTCCCAGGTGCATTACTTTGCACTTCTTTGCACTGAATCTAAGCTGCCATACTTTTGACCATTCCTGAATAGAATGGTAAGGGCAGCCAATGCATCGAGAGAACTGAAGCTAGCACAGGGATCAGAGAAGGAGGAAAGGATTTCTTCAGGTATATATGGGAGAAGAGAAAAACCAAGAATCAGACTGTTAGGATCAAGAATGGCAGTGGTTGGGCAGAAAAGGGAGCAGAGCAGGCAGAAGTACTCAACGAATACTACTATTCAGTATTCACCTGGGAAAGGGAAGGGCCCGTACCTAAGGGGAAGGGTGGGGTGGGAGTAGAGGGGAGTCAGACATGGATGGGGTAATCACAGAGGAAAGGGTGTTAGAGGACCATAAGTTCCTGAGAGTAGATAAGGCAACTGGGCCTGACATAGTTCATCCTAGAGCCCTGAAAGAGTTGGCAGAGGTCCTGGCAGGGCCGCTGGCAAACCTGTTCAACACCTCTCTGGATACAGGGTGCATGCCCAAGGACTCGAGGGTAGCCCTTTTAGTTCCCCTCCATAAGAGTGAGCCCAGGGATGAACCAGGGGAACTACAGACCAGTGAGCCTCACCACAATTGTAGGAAAGCTAATGTAGGCTAACAAGGAAAGGCTGGTAACATTTCTGGAAGATAATGGTCTCCAGGACAGCAAACAGCAAGGGTTTGTCTTGGGCAGATCCTGTCAGATGAACCTGGTGGACCTTTGGTTGGGTGACGCGGGTACTGGACAAGGGTCATGTGGTGGATGTCCTTTACCTGGACTTCAGCAAGGCCTTTGACTCGGTGCCTCATGGTAGACTAACCAGTAAATTGAGCAACCTGGGAGCGGGCAGGAAACTGGTTGGATGGATCAAGAGCTGGTTCATTTATTTTATTTATTTAGTTTTTGTTGACCAGGTAAGTGCACTAGACAAATCCTGCCTATTTTCAGGCACGACCTGGGGGGAGGGGGATACAGATGAATGCCAACTGACCTTGAACCAGATTAAGCTGTTGGTGATATTTTCAGTGAATGAGGGAAATTTGGCCAGGACACCAGGGAAATTCCCCATCTCTTTTCGATAAATGCCATGGGAGCTTTAACATCCACCTGAACTACCACCAATCCAGGCAGATGGGACCTCGGTTTAATGTCTCATCCGAAAGGCGGCACCTCAGAAGTGCAGCACCCCTCTCATGCTGCACTACAGTGTCAGTACTGGGATATTAACCCAAGTGCCAGATGCGGGAACTGAACCCACAGCCCTCTTATCTCCCAGCCTCAGAGGTGAGTGTGCTACCTACTGAGCCACTGACACTGCACTGGTTACAGGATAGGCAGCAGAAGGTAGTAATGGGGGGTGAACTATCAGAGCCCAGAGCGGTAACAAATGGAGTCCCACAGGGCTCAGTGCTGTTTAACATTTTCATAGCCAACAATTCAGATGGGACAAAAAGTAAGATCAGCCTCTTTGCTGATGACACTAAGATCTGTGCGGAAGTGGGTGGGTGGGGGTGTGAAGTACTCCAGGAGGATTTTTCTCTTTGTTTTTATTACAAGGTTAAACCATACAGCAAGCTTATTTACAATGGTGACCTTTTACATAACATCATAAACATATAAATAGCACAGAAACATAAAACGTAACACATACAGTTAGTATGTACAATCATTGTGCTAACCCTCTGTGGGATTTTGTTTGTAAGTTTTGCTTGCAAAACCTAATAAACAAATAATACAAAAACAAAAAAAAGCTTTTAGGAGTGGCAAGAGTGGTGAAAAGAATATGCGGTGCTCTCACTGCACAGGAGTCAACTGTAATAATGCAGTGATTACAGTAGTGCGCATGCATGATACTTGCACATGCAGTTCCCCCCGGAGTCAGCCTTGCGCAACATGGTGGTGTTGACGTAATTACGTGTAACAACCCAGTTCCCTCGGGCTACTAGAATCCAATTAGTACTAGTCTTAGGCAAGTAGGAAAAGGCAGCTGGTGGGGAGCTCATTAGGGACTTTCTACATAATGACATCACTATTTACTCGGCTAGCCTGAGAGAAGGATGATTATGTCATTTAGAACTCCCACAGCAGCATAACCATTTTAGAGTCAGCTGCTCTCGGGAAGCTTAGAATGTTCATCAGTGAGTTCAAGTGTGGCAGTCAGAGTGGCAGGAGGTCTGCCATTGGGGCTCTGTCAAAGGGAGCCCTGGTATTTCTCACCCTAGTTTAATAAAATGTTCAGTTGGCCTGCAGGACTCTTTAGTTTCACTCCAGGGGGAGTAAGAGGAAAGGCAATTCTTGTGGATCCAAGGGGCAATCCCCTGAACTTCCTGAAGTTCACAGCTGCCTTAAGGAAGAACAGTGATAGAATCTGACAGCTACCAGAGAGAGAAAGAAAGGTGTCCTTTGTTCTTTCCATGACTGGGAGGAAGGAACAACTATCTGTAAGTACAGAATTTGAGACTGTTCTCTGAGGGAGTTGTCTGAGGTTTGTGTGCCCTAGATAAGGCTAGATCACACCGGTCAGGGACCCTTTCACCACAACTGTGCTGAACTGAAAGTTACAGTTGGAAGTCTTTAACAGTTCATTGGAGATTGGAGACTCATTTGGTGTAACCCTGAAGGAATGGCAGAGGCTGTTGGGAGGAACGCCATTTGGAGTTTCAGGCAGGGCTAAGTGGTTCGTGGATGGGCACCACTGTTCCCTAGGCAAAGACCATGCACCAGTGTCCTGCAAAAGAGAGTGTGCCTGTATTGCAATGACAAACCTTTGGGGGACCGCTCTTGCTTTAAGTAACATCTGTAAATAAAGCCATATTGCAAAATCCCAGTTACTGCTTTGGACATTCCACTTTTTGCTTCTAGTGTGAACGTTATTGGGGCTCCTCAGCAGTTAGGTCTAGCATATGTCTAGCATCCTCTCCCCTGGACCAGGTTGTAAATAAAAAAGGTTCATTTTAATATGTACACCCACCCCCCATCCTATAGATAATGAGCCTGGTATACACTCCAATGCTAGGGGTGGTACCATGAGTGTAGTTCTCCCAAAATAAAATTGTATGCCATGTAGTTGTCAGTATCTCTATTAAGGGGGGGTGCCAGCTAGCCAAAGGTGGTGTGGGGGTTACATACATATACACAATACTTGTGCATGCACAGTTTAAGTCTGCACCACCATGCTGCACATGGCAGCCATCACTTCCGCAGCTGCGGAAAAGAAAAGTAGTGCGCCAGGAAGTGGGTATATTTACGAGGCCCGCAGAGGGAAAGGGCTGCATAAACAAACACTGGAAACTGTGCTGGAGCACTGTGGCAGAACATCAGACAGCGGTTCAGTTACGTGCTTCCACAGTGCTCTTATACAAATCTGATGATGGTATAATATCGGTGGAGCTTGGCCCACACAGCCATAAAAAATCAGACTCAGGAGGAGACTATTAAACTAGAGCTCTGGTCTGGGATTTGCTTGTCATCACAGTCATTTTCTCATTCTTTTCTAAGCAGTAATTTCTGGTAAATGTGCCTTAACCATATTGATCTCAGTGCTGGTAGACTACTTCAGGTTTTTCCCCCCGATTGTATTAGGTGGGGGTAGTAGCAGTCTTGAAGTGGTCCCCATGTTGGTCTGCACATCTTAGAAATTACCCCTTTCCTTGTTTCTACTGTAAAAAAAACTGACTCCTTTAACACAAAACAAGGAGTCAGTTACGGCCTCCACCCACACCCATTTTCGCTTCAAGTAAGGAACGTGATTATGGGTTTGCATCAGATGTACAGTGGCAGCCATAGATGCATAATATTGCTAAACAGTAATCAACTGTATGTAAAAGTTTTTTTTTTTCTTTTGAATGTGTGCTTTCTTAATGTTGTCAGTACCACTCCACCTATTTTGTGCTCTGCCCCTGTATTTTTGTGCTACAAGTGCATTATTTAACATTTTTGTGTTCAGGACAAAGGGCTTTTCAAATGACGGTAGTCGCTATTCTAAATTCTTTATAGTTTATTTTTTAAATTCCCATCAGAAATGTGAATTTTGTAAAAACAAAAATGGAAATATAGGTAATAAGATGACCATATTTTACAAAATATTAAAAATTCAGATTAGCGACCACCCTCATTTGAAAGGTCTTTTTGTCCTGAACAACTTTCAGACTGATTATTCTTGTGCACCTGGAATAGTTTTAAAGATATTTAGATTTGTTTGGAATGTGTGCACATTTGCTAAGAATTCTGCACAATGCCTTAGGAAGATTCTCAACAAAAAGCAGTTTGCAGTTCTGTCTCCAACATTCTAAACACACAACGGCCCTGAATGAGTTAATGGGGACATGAATTGATTACTTATGTTATGTGCAGGTGTTTGAAATGTCTCTATTTTCATAAATTATATTCATACCTCTAAAGGATCCCTATTTAACTACGCCTGAATAAAAGCTGAAGTTGTCAGTTGTGTTTTGTTTTGGTTTCAGATTTACAGAACTGTTATTTAATACAGCAGCAGATTAAGTACATAGGAACACATGTTGATACATGGACATATTAGGATAACAGTATCTCAATTACAAGGGGGTCTGTGTTAGGTTTGGGTTTTGAATAGACACATGCACTAGTCACTTGTTACAGAATTGCAGATGTACCATGTTTAAGACAGCAGAAGTTTGACTATGCACGAGTAATGTGGACTTATTGTAGATAGAGTTTAAGAAAAACGTATCTGAACAGTACACAGTGTAAATTTTTGTTTGACACCACTGTGTGAAACAGCTGGTGAATGCTTAATTTACACTAGGGCAGGTTGTCTTCTAAACTATTTTTTACTCAACACACAAATATTTTCATACGTATACGGCTTTTAACACTATTTATTATGTACTGCTGAAAGAGGTACTGACGCCTGAAAGAAAACTTTGAAAAACATAAGTAGGTAAAATTCTGCTTATATTCCATATATATTCTAGATTTTTCCTCCCCATTATTTATTACTGAGGAAATGTGCATGAATACATGATTTTTATCCCATACAGTTAAGTTAACCTGCCTCTATAGCTTACTCCCTACTTCAAGTCATAATGCTCTGTTGTGACATCACAATCTATTGCCATGAGAGTAACTGTGATGTCACAAGCAGTGCATTATGACCTCAGGTAGGGAGACAGCAACAGAAATAGACTATACTAATAGACAGAATAGACTAATTTTGTTTTTTTCTCTTTTAGATATTTCCTGAAGAAGACCGAAGGTCGAAACAGATTTTGAACTCTGTTTTCAGCGTGCATTTAATATAACCATTTTGTTTTGCTAACAGAAATAGATGAACTCTTCAGGAGCAAAAAATCCTGTTTTCATGCAACTGACCTCAGCAATAAATAATGGGGAGGAGAAATAAAGAACTAATATGAAATGCAAGCTGAACTTTATCTAAATATTATGTTTTGTTAAAGTTCTCATGAAATTGTCAGCTGCTCTTTAAGCTTATTTTTCCTTGTGGTTTTTAATCATTGTCATTTACTAATGATAGCATAGACACACAGAGGGTTTTAAAATGAAGCTTCAGTTGGTTTATAGCTTTTCTCAGGGAGTGAACTTTCAAATCGGTGTCATTTGACCTTGGGATAGCTTTCTTTTGATGTAACCTTTTTTGTCTTTATATGGGTATTTTGTTTTTTTGAATGCAGTTTTAACCAATGGGGTCCTTAACAACTTTTCATCTGTTTTTTTTTTTTTTTTTGTATGATCTGGGTTTTGAGAAAGTATGTTCTTCTTAAACAACTGCCAGTGTTTTCTGACGAAGGATTCTGTGTAATTCAAAAGCTAAAAGCACCGGTGTTCTTTTGTAACAACTCTGTTGGTCCAATAAAATGTATCATCAAATCATCCGTTTCTGTGGATCTTTTGTTGCAAGGACCAATACAGCAACAAGTTTTTCTGTGGCTTCACGGTTTCAGAAATGTTAGCAGGAACTTATCAGTACAGTGCTCACGGTCCTGAAACTATGAAGTGACATAGTCAAAACACCAAATTCTTGGTTCCATGAAAGGAACTGCACAGAATGTTGTCCATACAAAGAAAAAGTACAGTTACGTAAGAACTTACCATAACAGTAGATCTTTGAGAGGAGCTCTTGCAGCAGGCTGCACCATAAGGACTATGCCACCAGGCACTAGGACCCCACGGAAAACTTCTAGCTAGCAGTACCCAGCGGGGACCACCTCCGACATCCACCAATGGTATAAAGGGGGCAGTCCCCAGCCACTCCCCAGTTCTCCCGCTGGAGACCCAGCTGACAAATCATAGAGAACTGAGGTTAGTGGAAAACCTTGCCAAGGGTAAGTAAATAAAGGAGACAAGGACCAGGGGGAAGGAGGGTGGGAAATAATGCCTGCTGCAAGAGCTCCTCTTGAAGATCTACTGTTACGGTAAGTTCTTACATAACTGTACTATCTTACTTCGAGTGGGAGCTCTTGCAGCAGGCTATACCATAAGGACTGAGTACCAAGCAGTACCAAAATGATCCCGGATGGGCTGGGAGGTGAAAAAAACTGAGAAGCGGGAAAAGCTTCAGGACAACAGGCCTTGAAGCACCGCCAATCCAAGCCCAGCTCTCCTACAGGAAGCAATGTCCAGACTGTAGAGCTTCTGTTTAGGGTGAATCCCAGGGAGCTGAATAGATGGAAGGTGTCCTCTAAGGTTGCCAGAAGCCGATAGTCAAGATAGAGATAAACAAAGTGTTCCTGTCTCCTTAGAGCTGCTGCCACTACAGCTAGGCCCTTTATGAACATGTGAGTTGCCGAGGAAAGGCTGAAGGGCAAGACCCAAAACTGGAATTGCCTTCCCTGAAAGTAAAACCTCAGGAACATCCTGTGGGGGGGGGGAGGCATGGCCAGCAACCGACGGGAGAAGACACTCCTCACTTGGCTCCCTGCTTAGAAAGCTTTAAAAGTGCTAAGAATAGTGAAAAACCTGCCTGCTACATTAAATTACCTCTCATTATTGAAAGTATTAGAACTCAGGACTCACTTTTGCAATTTTGGAGCAATTTCTATTACGGGAAGAAATAAAACAGACTCCTCGAAGGACTCCAGGAGAGGAAAAGGACCTGCATCAGTCGCTAGCGGAGCTTCTGGCGGCGAGCCGACAACTGAAAAAACTGGGAATCTGGAGGCCATGGTTAAACCTATACTGGCGGCAGTTCAACACACAGATAAGAAGCTGGAAACATATAATGGAAGGCTTACCCAGGTGGAGTCCAAAGTTGCCACTTTTGAGAAGGACCACTCTGTGCTTGCAAGCACTGTGCAAAAAGCGATGCTAGTCATGGGTGGTGTTCTGAAGGAGAATAAATTGCTCCGGACCAGGCTTGAATATTTGGAAAATGGGGTGTGAGCCTGCAACCTTCGTTTCCTGGGATTTCCAGAGGGATCTGAGGGAAATTACCCTTTAAGCTTTGGACGTTTTCAATACAGAAGCTATACACCTCGTGGTAAGGGCCTATTGCATCTCCCCCAGGCGTCGGCCTAGCAATCCACATCTTCCCAGGATCTTTTTGGTCACTACAACGGGGGTGCATATCCGGGACCTTGTCCTACAGAAAGCAAAGTCGGCTGGTTCCCTTACCTTGCCAGATGGATCAAAAATACACTGTTTTCCAGATTTAAGCTACAGTACACGGATGAGATGTCAGGGGTTTGATGCAGTGTGAGCAGGGTTATGGGAGCTGGGCACAAATAACGCTCTCTAAATGCCTGCCAGGCTTAAAATCTTTTATACAGGTAAACCATTCATTTTCAATTACCCTGCTGATGCTGGTCGAAAGCTGGAGAACATCAGGAAGGATTTCTCAGCCTCACAACAACTGGCAGATTTGGAGGCAGAAGATTCAGAGACCTGAGTTTAATTTGGACATATTAATATAGTAACACTTGTTCTTTTTCTTTATGAGGGTAATCCCTCATACAGGAGGGGGAGTTTCTATCTCAAGCTAAAAAAGTTAATTTGTTCATGTTCCAGGCTGTTAGAAATTATAAATACAAGTTTACTACTGCTAGTAAACAGAATATCCAGTGTACACACTTAAGCTGTGCCTTATGTTATCTAATGGAAGTTTTATGTTATGGGTAGCTGGAATAAAGGTGGGGAAACTTCTCTAACCTAAGAAAGGTAAATTCTCTGTGTTATTTCAGGTTCATGGACTCCAGGGCTAGTCGTTTAGACAAAAGCCCATCTTACAGAAGGGACTCTTTGGACTTTTAGTAAAAACTTTTATTGAAAGGTCGTTCCTGGCCTTGTTGCAATGGCCTAAATGTTGAACCTATTTGATTTTCAACATGCTTGTTCTTCCTCCATAATACGGTGACGGTGAATGCAGGGATATGTATTATCTATCATAATAATTCTATGCATCTGTTATATCCTATACGTGAAATCAAGGAATATATGCACTTGTTTATCATGAACAAATAAATACAATGTTTAAAAAAAAAAAAAGGAACCTCCTGTGCGCTGGAAGCACCAGCATATGGAGGTAGGCATCTTGCATGTCCAGGGAGCAAAGCCAGTCCCCCTTGATGCAACATGGGAAGAATGCCCAGCAAGGTGACCATCCTGAACTCTCTTGTACTCTATGTAGTTGTTCAAGAGGCTCAGGTCCAGAATCGGGCGAAGATCCCCTGTCTTCTTGGGAACCAGAAAGAAGTGGGAGTAGAACCCTTTCCCCTACTGTGGGGCTGGAATGGGTTCTATTACCTTCTTGTCTAGAAGTGACTGTACTTCCTCCCAAATGAGCTTGGCATGGGAGTAAGTCGCTTGGACCGGGGGATTGTCCGGGGTCATCTGAATAAATTCCAGCACATGACCCTGCTCTATCAACTGGAGGACCCACGCATCATTGGTGACTGAGGTCCACCCGTCAAGGTAAAGCAAGAACCCCCTACTACCTCTGCCATGGACTCGGCAGGTGGCATGGGGTTGGGCCAGGAGTCAGGCATGGGAGCTCGGGGTGGGCAGGGAGACTTGGGACGGTTTGTTGTTCTTAGGTCCCTGTGCTCCACCAAGATGAGAGGGAGCTTTTCATCAAAAGTTGCCTCTCTGCTGCCATCCTTTAGGCTTCTGCCCTCCCTAGTGATGAAACTGATGACGTTTGCCAGGGGTCTGATCAGATCTGTACAATTGATGTACCGAATGAACGGCCTTAAACGAGTCCTGGAAATCCAAGATCATTTTCTCGATGTTCGGACCGAAGAGCACGGCCCCATAGAATGGGGCATCAATGATGGCATCCTGGAGGTCCTGCCTAAATCCAGAGACTCGCAGCCAAGAGTATCTCCGCATACAAACCCCAGTGGCCACTGGCCTGGCTGCCATGTCCACCAAATCATAAGATGATTTTAGGACGTGTTTTCCTATGTCCAGGCCAGACTGTAGTATGTGCAAGAGCTCCATTTTGTGCTCTGAATCATGCTGCTTTTGGCAAGCTCAATTGCTTTGGTTCAGAGAGATTTCTGGTACTGCACCATGTGCGCCAAAAAGTTGAGCAAACGTATGGTACAGGTAGCCAAGGAGTAAACCTTCCTGCTGAACTGGTCCAGGTGTTTGGATTCTTTGTCTGGTGGCTGGGAGCTCATGTTCCGGGGCTGTTTGGTTCTGCCATGGGCAGCTGTCAGAACAACCGAGTCGGCCTTGGGCTGTTCTCCGAGGAACGGCTCGCTCGCTGGGTTGCGGTACAGCTGGTCTGCTTTCTTTGGTATAGCGGGAGATGTCAAAGGGTACCTCCAGGCCAGCCCGGTAGAATCCTGAAATGGGGCTACCAAGAGTGAAACTACTAAGGGTTTGGGGCTCATTCATACCCAGGAAATGAGCCAGTCTCTCTCTTTCTGGATCAAGATCCTTGGTTTTCCACCGATTTAAAAATTGGATGCGACACACATCACGTCCAAGAAGGTGGGATCATCCCGGGGGGAACAGGGGGGAGTCCTCTGAAAGACTGGGGTGGTAGAGTGGAGAGGAAAGCTCTCCTGAGGATCTGGAGGAGGCAGAAGACCTTGAGTCTGATGACCCCGAGGAAGATCTGGAGCGAGAACGCCGGTGCCTTCTCTTGTAATGCCTGGAGGATGACTTGGAATGGTGACTACTCCATTCCGGAGATCTGTCATCAGATGGAGCAGGCGATTTGCTCCTGCAGAGGGTGGTGACCGTGGTGCCTGGGAAGGTTCTGCTGGGTTAGGTTGTGGAAGGGGAGTCTGTGGTTCCTTAGGGAGGATGTCCTTCCTGACCGTGTCCCACCAGGAACTGAAAAGATCCTTTACTTCGGCTATTGAGACCATAGCAGGAGCCGATGGACCCGGTGTCTCAGACCTGTCGTCAGGTTCCTCAGGTGGTGGGCCTGATGACTTGTCAGGGACCAGTGTAAGCTGCAGAGATTTTGGTTTCTCTGGCGTCTGGTCCTGAGGTGGTGTCGGAGCTGACGGCAGGTCTGCTGGCGTCTGCTCGTCCTTTGGCAGTGGGTCAGGTGTTGGGCATGGCCTTTCCCTGGCCGGCAGCTGCACCCCTTTCAACAGCCGTTTAGGAAGTGCAAGTGGTGTGGAGGACCCCGAGGTCAAGGTAGAAGATGTTGGGGTGGTGCACCGGGAGTCTGACGCCCAATGCTTTGGAGAGGGGGTGTCAGGGTGGGACACCGTTTCCAAACATCGCTTCCTGTCATCGGGTCCAGCTGGACGATCAGACAAGATAGAGGACGCCTTCGCCAGGGGGTGGGCAGCAGACAGGGTGTTGCCTGCCTCTTTAACAGCAGAATCCTTGGTCTTAGACCCAGAGGTATGGCTGTAGGGCCTACGACTAAGGGAGGGGGCCGAAGGCCCTTACCCAGATGAAACACCCCCAGACGTCTGCACCGACATTGGGGTTTTCAAGGCTGACAACCTGGGAGGTGCTTGGGTTGACAAGGGGGCAGAGTCTGATCTCAGACTAGAGCTGGCCGTCTTCCAATGCGGAGACCTGGAACGGGATTCCAAGCGGTCCTTCCCATGGTGATGGTGCTTCCCACTGGACTTTTTCTCCTTCTTGGGAGAACTCCCCAACTCCGAAGAAGAGGATCCTAGGCCTGACGGGTCTTTTGCATGGTGGCCAGCTGTTGTTCCAGAAGGAAAGTCTTCAGACAATGGATGCGCATTCGCTGGTTGAACTTCTTACAGTGTGGGCAGGATTTGGTATCATGAGCGGGCCCCAGGCAGAGGAGGCAGGCAGAATGGCTGTCACGGGCTGGAATATGCTTCCCACATGCGCACTAAGATTTTGGGCGTTGGGTAGACGATGACGGCAAAGACATGCACCGGAATACGCGCAATGATTTAAACTATTATAATTCTTTTCAAAAATGGCAATCAACTGTTAGCATGCAGGCGTCTATGGAGCCAATGTGAATGGGTCGATGGTGGGAAAAGAACTGCGGAGTGGCAGGGACCTGCTAGCTAAGAATGTTTCCGTGGGGTCCTAGTGTCTGGCAGCATAGTCCTTATGGTGTAGCCTGGTACAAGAGCTCCCACTCGAAGTAAGATCAATACAAAACATAACTGACAGCTTCAGCTTTTATTCAGGCACAGCTAAACAGAGATCCTTTAGAGGTATAAATGTAATTTATTAAACATTTCAAACAGCTGCACATAAGTAATCAATTCCTGTCCACTTTAAATTAGGCATGATGAGAGATGAACAAGGTAGTCTGGTTTAGAATTTCACTTGAGTGGAGTAGTTATTTGAAAAACTGAGGTCATTTTTAGAAGTACAATAGGAGTTATGCTAAACAAATGTAAAGATCTCTAAAAGTTTACAAGTTACAAAAAAAAATCTGAAAATTGTTCAGGACAAAAAGACCTTTCAAATAACCCTATTCATTAAGCTGCACTAATTATATTTTTTAAACTATGGCCATGTGATTACCTAAATTTTCATTTTTAATAGGAGTTATGCCAAACAAATGTAAATATCTCTAAAGGTAAACGCGTTACACATAAACCATTAGTATTAAAGTTGTTCAAGACAGAAATACCTTTCCAATAAGCCTATTCATTAAGTTGTATTAATTATATTTTTTAAACTATGGCCATCTGATTACCTGAATTTTCACTTTTCTTCACAATTTTCACCTTTTGGATGGCTATATAAAAAAAAAAAATCTACAGAATTCAGATTAGGGACTACCCTCATTTGAAAGGTAATTTTGTCCTGAACAACTTTCATGTTGGTTGTATATTAGTAACTTGTATACTTTCAGAGATATTTATATTTATATTTTTATATATTTATATTTGTTTGGCATGACTGCAGAAACTTGAAGAATGGTCAGGGGTTTGGCAGTTGAAATTCAATGCAAGGAAGTGCAAGATAATGCATATGGGGCACAAAAACCCTGGCACAATATATCAGTTGGGGGGTGAGGATATAGCATGCACCATGCAGGAAAGGGATTTTGGAGTTATCTCTGATGACCTCAAGGCAGGGAAACAGTGTGACAAGGCAGCAGGTAAAGCAAATAGGATGCTGGGATGCATAGGCAGGGGCATCACCAGCAGGAAAAGGGAGGTCAAAATTCCACTATACAAGACACTAGTGAGGCCACACCTGGAGTACACTGTGCAGTTCTGGAGACCTTACCTACGTAAGGACATAGACAGGGTAGAGAAGGTTCAGAGGAGGGCAACAAAGATGGTGCATGGATTGCATCACAAGTCCTATGAGGACAGGTTGAAGGCACTGAACATGTACTCCTGGAGGAGAGGGAGGAGAGAGGGATATGATAGGAGACATACAAGTATCTTACAGGGAGGAACAAGGTGCAGGAATGCACTATTTTAAGCAAAAAGATGTTTCAGGACTAGAGGGCATGGGATGAAGTTGGAGGGAGGACGATTCAGAGGAAACGTGAGGAAGAATTTCTTCACAGAATGGGTGGTGGACAAGTGGAACACCCTGCCAGAGGAAGTGGTGGGGGCTGAAACAATCACAGGATTTAAGAATGCATGGGATAGACATAAAGGAATTCTGGAGGTCAGGGGTAAGGGGCAACAGACTTCCTGGAAAACATAAACTGAACTTACAAACTTAAATGGGCAGACTGGATGGGCCATATGCCCTTATCTGCTGACACTGTCTATGTATCTCTGTATCTATGTATGACTCAACAGTGTTCACTCAGAGAGAAAAAAAATGAGGTTGATTGGAAGACCACATTTTACAAAATATAAAGAAGTCAGGTTAGTGACTACCCTCGTGTGAAAGGTCATTTTGCCCTGAACAACTTTCACACTGTTTTTTTTTTTTTGTGCACCTTGAATAGTTTTAAAGATATTTAGATTTGGAAGGTGTGCACATTTGCTCTCAGAGAAAAGTAATATGGAGTTATGTGTCCATCATTCTAAAAAGAAATAAGGGAGTATTTTTTAACTGCCATAGGGATTTGCAGTGTTATGTAAGGATACACTGAAAACTACTAAAAATGTGTTCCACAGAAACCCCTTTTCAAAGCGATATAGCTGTAGGCTCCACCCACAGCCATAAAAACTGAAGTTGCAGTTCCTTACTTTTGTCACTAATAATAAACCACAGCTTTGCATTAACATCGTTTTTGCCATATATAGATTTATGCAGTAGGCATGAACAAACATAAATGCTGATATTAGAGCTACTGCGTATATAAATTGTGTTTATGTACACAGTAGACACATCTTCCTCATTTATGTACATAGCAGACATGTCATAATTCGTTTATGTCCACCGTGGACAAATCATCATGACGTGCCACCATCCACCGGCACTACTTACAGTTTCTTATGAATAGCTCAGCAACAGTTTCAAGCAATACCTTCAGCACACATTTTCCTGAGCTTTGCAAACCATCCATCTCCCAAGAAAAGAGCAAATAAACCTTCCTGATTCACTACTGGCTCTGTTCAATCCATTTTTGTTTTCTAAATAAAAAAAAAAACACAACTGTCCTGCTCTAACTGTTGCAATGATAGTCCACTGCTCCCAGCATCCAACACTTACTCCACCTCCCCCTTAAAAACTCTGTCACACCACCTGCTCTGTACGAAAACATATACGCTGCATTTTATCAATTCTTCCCTCTCTCTCATGCTTTTGTCTTGAAAAAAAAAAAAAAAAGAAATAAAGTGTAGCCAAACTCATTAGGTCTCGCTTGGGGAAACTCTGAGTGAAACTGAAGCCTCACTCTCTTATCAAATAGGCAAAACCTTCCTGGACAAATTAATAATCCTTTATTAAAAAAATAAAAAAAACATTCCTCATAAAAACCTACCACCACAAAAATCTGTGCTGTTCCCTGGACACCATCTGCTTTCATCCCCACCAGCTAAAGAGGCACATCCCTAACAACTGCCTAGCAATAGCCATTACTCTAAGCTGAGCTACACTAGGGAAAACCACAAAACTTCCATTCAAATTTTCAAATAAAATAAGCAGTTTAAAAAAATCTCGCTGCACCATCCTAAAAGATCCCTATTGCAAAATGAAATATGCAACAGGGACATTGTGGAATAAATAATCTATTTTCATTCCAAATGTTTGTCCTTGGACACATAACTTGTGATTTATGCCACTCTGAAAGGTTACCAAAGGTCAAACAGCTGTTGTGAAAATAAATAATTCAAAGGTCCCTGCTGCGTAAAAGATTTATTCCAAAGGTCCTTGTTGCATGTGTAAGCAATAACCCACGACATAGTATGGGGTTATAAGGATTTAATCCACGCCCTGGGTGCATTGTGAGGCACAAGGCTGCAGGCTGAGTGCCCTCACAGCACTCGGGGCATGGATTAAATCCCTATTATCCCATATTCTGGAGTGGGTTATTGCGCTTATAACACGGGTTATTCATTATTCCTTTCCAAACATACAGAAAACATTTTTTACCTTGTTTAAATGGCAGAAATGTCAGTATATCCTGCCACTGTTAAAGTAGTCCGCAGCAACAGATGCATACTGTATTTGATGTATTTTATGGAAACACAAATGTCAGAAATAAAGTGCTAACATAAGTTGTGACATTTGATTTCCACAACATACTTTAAAACATTTAAAAACATGCCTTACTTTGCCCCCCCAACCCACAGACACACGCTCCTCTGAGCTGATCCTTACTGACATGCAGTACTTCTATTGCTGTTATTTCACTCTTTCTCTGTCTGTCTCCGATTAACAAAATAACACTGAATTGAGAATGCAATTTGTACCGTTCGCCTCTCTCACCATGTGCTCCCTGGTTTCTCTGTGTCATAGGGTACACCTTGAAAGAGCAGCTGCTACAAACCACAGGCTCACTGCTCGCTCGCTCTCTCTCTCTCTCGTCTAGCACCATGGTGGTAGAAATTCACTCTCGCTTGCTAAAAAGTGTTTGCTACACTGTTTCCTGAGAATTGCTGAATAGCGCAATCAATTTACATGGTTTCCTGGGAATTGCTGATTTGGGACCCAGTGTGGGACAGCCAGCTGTGGAGTACGGTGTGCTCCATTTCACATCCTGCTACTTCAGCTCCCTGGCTCCTTCTTCAGGAATTTTAAATGGCTGCATCATCATGCACACTACCCCAGCAGTGGACTTCATGAGTTTCCCCCTGTATCACTGCACACACTATCCCTGCCTTTCGGTTATGCTTTCTGGAGGAGGGAATGAGTCCCAACAGCACTTTCCTTGAGTTGCTCCACAAAAGTGCGGATTAAATTATCCACCTAGGAACAGAAGAAGGAGGGTGTTCAGGAAAGAGGTTCAGTTTATCTTCTGTTTTAACTGAAATATTTGAATAGTTTGTACTTGAAATTAGTTCTGTGTGTTAAGAATTACTACTTTGAGTTGGAACTGTTACTTGGGCTGTGATTTTGTAACTATTGGGGCTTGTGCGCTGGTTGTGGGAACACTTGTTTGGCAGAGATAATTAGAGTGAAATTTAAATGTGATGTTTGCCTGGTGGTGGTAGAACCCTCCCACCCACCCTGTATTGTAGGCTTTCTTAAATACTGAAGAGCCACTGGGGGTTGGGATTGAAGGGCTGTGCATTTCTGTTTGTAACTGATACTTAAAGCAACAGGAACTGGAGGCCTGTTACATCATACGGTACCTGATGTCTGCATACACACACTGTTCTTGGGACTAGACACACACTGGACTGTATGTGTTTGTGAGACTTGGGAACGTTATTGGTGGGGTTGAAATTGGGTTCGTAAACAACTGCAGTCAGTACAGAGAGACTGTATTCCAGGGGGAAGGGTCTGGGAAAAGGGGGAAGTGCCCATTATAAATAGAGAGGGACAAACAGGGTGACCTCATTCCACCACGGCAGGCATCTTTGGAAGAGTTGTAGGCTGCACAGGCTCTGGGGTGGCAATAATTCTCAATTGGGCCTGGAGAGAGGGAGGCTGCCCACTCTGTAGATAGCTATCTCGTACCAGAAGTTCTGTTCTGTGTTCTGGAGACTCCATCTCCGCAGAGACATAGACAGAGTGGAGGCTATCCGGAGGAGGGCAACAAAATGGTGCAGGGTCTGCACCAGAAGACATACGGAGAAAGACTAAAGGAGCTTAATATGTATACCCTTGAAGAAAGAAGGGAGAGAGGGGACATGATAGAAACTTTCAAGTACCTCAAGGGAAACAACAAAGTCCAAGAGGGTAGCATCTTTCAGAAAAAGAGATGTGCAAGAACAAGGGGGCACAATTTGAAGATAGAGGGGGGAAGGCTCAGAGGTAACGTAAGGAAGTATTTTTTCACGGAGAGGGTTGTGGATGCATTGGAACAGCCTCCCTGAGGGGGTCGTGGAGTCAAGAACAGTGGGGGAATTCAAGAATGCATTGGACAGACATAAGGCAGTCCTAGTGGGGGGGTAGCAGGAAGTAAGTTATTGGTTAACTAGGATCTGCAGCTTATCTGTTAGGTAGGAAAATGGGCAGACTAGGTGGGCCAAGCGGTCCTTATCTGCTGTCAAATTCTATGTTTCTAAGTGAAATATATTGGTTAAGGAGTAAGCTGGGGGAGTTGGGGTGTGTGTCCAAGGATAAGGGGTGTGGATATGGGCGGCAGAAGGGTGAGGTTGAGGGGAGGCTGGGGCAATGCACAGAAATTAGAGGAGGTTACATTACAGCAAGCAGGAGGCAGGATATTAGGGACAGAGGACTCTTGGATAGGGATGTTAACACTAAGGGGAAAACCTATGGGGTAAATGTTCCGAATTTAAAGAGAGTGGAGGGGGAAGAGTCAGGAGGGGCTGTTGTGGGGAAGCCTAGAAGAGCAGACAGTGGGAAGAGAGGAGCTGTTGTGGGGAAGCCTAGAAGAGCAGACAGTGGGAAGGGAGCTCCTAAGGAGGACACGGCAAGAGGGGAGGAAGAGGGGCAGCTTAGAGGGGCAGTCAGGGGAAACTCAGGTCACTTGATGGAGGCTGGCATAGAGTGTTATAATAAATGTGAGCTACTAAGCAACCTAGAGGGGGAGGAAGGAGTTGGTGGAAATGAGGAAGCTGATACAGAGACCGGTGGGGGGGGAGTCGGATACCCATAGGGCATCACAGGCCGGCAATGGAAAGAACAGAAATAGTCCCAGAGGGAGAAAGGGAAACTTAAATGTTAAGCAGATGGGGAGCTACAATATATTGCAGACACGAGGAGGAGAGCATGACTGGAGAAACTGGAAGACAAGGAGGCGGGGGCTCCTGTTCAGGAGGGGGGTCTGTACTGAGGATGGGGTCCCTAGGTAAAGGGGACCCACAGAGGGCCTCTGGAGGTAGGGGTACTATTACAAGGGATGAGGATGGTGGTGTGGGGGAAGGGGAAATGATCACGGCCAGGATAAATGGCTCAGATAAGAGAGGGTTAAAGGGGACACCTATTCGGCGGGGGGGGTCTGAGTTAAGTGGGCAAAATAATAAGGGAGGTAGAAAGGAGAGGATGACAAGAGGGTCTCTCATAATAAGGCAGGAAAACTCCCATGGAACTGAGATCACGGATGAAAGGGGGGGGGGTTGAGAGCGCATAGTGGAGGTAACCGTAAGGATGATGGCAGTTAAAATTCTGTTATTGGGAGACTTGATGATTAGGGGTATCCATTGGGAGGGACAGGGACGAGGATGCCATAGCCAGGTGAAGGTAGTGAGCATCTCTGGGCTGACAGTGCACAAAGCAAAGTTCATGGTGTACGAACTTGTTAAGGATTGTGGAGGAAATCGGATTTCCTGGTGCATTTGGGGACTAAAGATATAGAGGGAAATAGCATTTTGGAAATCCAAGCAAGGTTCAAAGAACTTGCCAGAGTCTGTCAGGATAATGGATGCAACATTTCCTTTTCCGAAATTTGCCGGTACCAAAGGCCTCAGTGGAGAACAAAATGAAGATAACAGAGGTTAATGACTGGCTCAGAAAGTGAAGTGAAGAAAGTGGGTCGGGGTGTTGGGGAACTGGGAAGGAGTTTGGGAGGATAAGGGACTGTATGCCAAGGACAGGCTTCATCTTACCCAGTTAGGGAAGGAAGTCCTTAAACAGGGGGTGGCCGACTACATTCAAGAAAGGTGGGGTTTAAACTTGTGAGGGGGAGGGATAAGGGAGGGGCTGACCAGACGCCCTCTCCTCTAAATGAGGGGAGTAGCCTTCAAACCCAAGGGTGGGGAACAGACTGGGGGAGGAGGTTTCAGGAGGAACAGAGGGAGGATGGAAGTATAAGGAACCTGGTTGGGGTTCGACAAAGGGGATCAGGGATAAGGGGTGGGGGTGGTGTTAGTAAATGCCAGGAGCTTGGGAAACAAGTTGCTGGAGTTCCAGGCCATGCTGTTTTGGGGGTGGATGTGGTGGCAGTCATGGAAACGTGGGACAACAATAACCATGACTGGGACCTAAACGTGAGGGGGTACACTATGCTTAGGAAGGATGGAAAGGAGGGCAGAGGGGGTGGAGTGGCTATGTTCATTAGAGATGACTTAGAAATTGCTACGGTAGAAGAGGCAGAGGGAAACGTGGAGGCCTTATGGGTTACCTTACAAACCCTAGCAGGAGGTAAGGTCAAGCTAGGTGTAGTATATAGGCCCCCCGGGATGGGTGATGTTCTGGAAGATGGTTTGCTGGACATCATCATTGCCCAGTGTGGACCAAAAGGGGAAGGAGTGGTGTTGATGGGGGACCTTAATATGCCAGGTACAAACTGGGGAACCATTTCCTCTAAGGTGGCAAAGGAGCAGAGGCTGCTGGACGGCTTCTAGGACAAAGGCGTAGCTACTGGTACTCCAAGTAAGCCATGGCATACCAAGTTTAGTAGCAGGGGGTAGCAAACAAGCTGGCCAGCATTGCTCTGCCCTCTCTAGTCCATTGCTTTTAAATTCCTTTCTTTAGCTTCACAGGCTTTTTCTTTTCTCTTTCAGCTTTGTTTTTTCGGGGCGGGGGTGGCAGAGTGGACCATGGACTTCGAAGCTGAAGGTCTCAATTAGGTCTGCATGGTCCACCTGCATAGTGATTGGCTGTGGCATCTGGTAGGGGGTGTGGCAAGTCCTGGGTGGTGAGTTTAAATACCCTAGCAAAGTTAGAAGCCATACTATTAGTTCAGTTGTACTGGGAGCGAGAGAAGCAGTAGAAGAACTGAGGAGCAGCAGATGGAAGAACAGACTCGGAACCAGCTAAAAGAATTAAGACTTCATGTGGAGTGGCAAGTGGAGTGAATCTGCCTACCTGCAAGGGAGAAAAAATAAATTTCTGCCATGGTCTTGGACTCGTGGTGCAGTCAGTGGCGTTTACAAGGGGGCTGCGAGCACCACACTAGCAGCGCAGACAGACAGCAGGTCTAGTGTGGAATCATCTGATTGGAGCCAGGAACCTTGGACTTGAGTCATTGGGGAGGGGTAGCAGCGGCAGGTTGGTGTACAAATCTGAAATGCTTGGCTACACCCCTGTTCTAGGATGTGTTAACACAGCACGTGATGGAGCCCACAAGGGAGAGGCATGTCCTGGATGCGGTTCTGGCAGATGGGGATCTGGTAAGGGACCTGGTTGTAGAGGATCCCCTGACTGGGAGTGACCACAATACTGTCTGGTTTCAAATAAGCATGGGGGAGGGGGGGGAGAGAGAGATCTGAGACACTGGCTGTGGACTTCGGGGGCAGACTTTGTGGGCATGGGAAATATTCTCAAGGATCACTTGAAGGGATTACAACAATGACAGATGTGGAAAAGAGATGGGAGGTCATAAAATAGGGACTTCATGAGGCAGTCAGGACCTGCGCTAAGGTGAAGCTTAAGGGATCAAGGTCCAGTGAGGTTCAGGTAGCGGTCAGAGAAAAGGAGGCTGCCTACAAAAAATACAAAACAAAGAGAGGTGATAGGGAAAAGGAAATGTACCGTCTTGCATCTAGAAAAGTCACCCGGATGGTGCGGGGGGCAAAGTCCAGTAAAGAGCAGCGGCTGGCACAGGGGATATGGGGAGGGGAAAAGGGGTTCTTCTGGTACACTGAGGAGTGGATAAAAACTAAGGGCCAGCTCGGCAGATTGAGATCAGAAGGTGGGTGGGTGGAAGAGGAGAGGGACCAGGTGGAGGTAGCAAATGAGTACTTTGCCTCTGTGTTCACTAGGGAGAGGAGGGGATATTTACAAAGCAAGACACGATGGGGATAGAAGCAGTAGTGTGTGGGGGATTGGGGGAGCAACAGAAATGGAGCATGAAGGATGGAGAGGTACCCCAGGGGTGTCAAATCAGGAAAAGGATAAAAAGGTCAGTAAGGTGGGCGGAACGGATGATGCTATCCCCACCAAACGGGTGTGGCAAGTCCTTAAGTCCCTAAAGTAAGATAAATCTCCTGGGCTGGATGGCACTCATTCGAGAGTACTATGGGAACTGGCGGACATACTGGCTACACCCCTGGTGGAGCTCTTCAACAGGTCGCTTGAGACAGGGAGGGTACCTAGGGATTGGCGAGAGGCACATGTGGTGCCAATCCATAAAGGGTAGGGTTACCACCTGTCCTGATTTTCGCAGGACAATCCTGATTTGGGCAGCTGTGTCCTGCAAAAAAAACATGAAAAATACTACATGTCCTGATTTTATAGTAGAAAACATATTTTCTAATTTTCCACTAAATATTGCAAAAAACTACAATACCTTAACTAAAATACCTTAAAATGATAAGAAACAATAGAAGCAACTATGAAACTGCAATCCTTAGCCTTAATTCTGATTATATAGAGAAAACAAGTCTGTTGCATTGGTCAAGGTTACATACTGTCCTGCGAAAAATCATGCTTCAGTCAGAAATGTCCCACTTTGGGCTTCTTAAAAGGTGGTAACCCTAATGGGGGTCGAGGAAAGTACCAGGTAACTATAGACCCATCAGTTTGACCTCGGTGGTGGGAAAAATAATGGAGAGTATACTAAAGGAAGATTGGGGGTGTACTTGGAGGAGGTGGGATGTCTGGATAGTCGGCAACATGGGTTTGTGCCAGGTAGATCATGTCAAACCAACCTTGTGGAGTTCTACGAATGGGTAACATCGGAACTGGACAGGGAAAAGCCTGTGAATGTACTATTCTTGGACTTCAGCAAGGCATTTGATTCGGTCCCCCAAAATGGTCTGGTGGAGAAACTGACGGGGTTGGGAGTGGGCCCTTTGATGGTCAGATGGATAAGAAACTGGCTAGCTGGACGCTCAGAGAGTAGTGGTCGGTGGGGAGCTCTCGAAACCTAGAGAGGTCGGCAGTGGGGTACAGCAGGGGTCGGCCCTGGGTCCGATCATGTTTAATGTATACATACTGTATCTGACATCAGGGAGGATATACGGTGTGAAATGAGTCTCTTCGCTGATGACTCCAAGATGGGAGCAGCAGTTGAGGAAGAAGAGGGGAGGTTAGCCCTGCAAGAAGATCTGGATACTTTAGAAAGGTGGGCGCACACCTGGAAATTAAATTTCAATACCACCAAGTGCAAGGTGTTACATCTTGGGCAGGGAAACCCTAAGCACAGGTAAACCCTGGGAGGGGAAGCGCTGGAGGCCTCAACAGGTGAAAAAGACCTAAGGGTCATGGTGGATGCATGTATGAATAACTCTGAGCAGTGCAGAAGAGCAACTAGCAAAATAAACAGGATGTTGGGGTGCATCTTAAGGGGGATCACCTCTAGGAGCAGGGAAGTGATCCTGCCGCTGTACAATGGACTGGTCAGACCACATCTTGAGTACTGTGTTCAGTACTGGAGACCACACTTGAAGAGGGACATACAGCTCCTGGAGAGGGTACAGAGGAGGGCTACTAGGATGATATGAGGACTAGGGGATTTGATGTATGAGGGCAGACTTGAGGAGCTCAGCCTGTTCTCATTGGAGGAGAAGAGAGACAGGGGGGGACATGATTGAGGTCTTCAAGTACCTCAAGGGAATAAATAGGGTAAACATGGAGGGGATCTTTAGACTAAAGCAGGGAGGTATCACCAGAGGGCACAGTTTGAAGTTGGAAGGATGAAGGGGGAAAAGAGGAGGAGGTTTTTCACTGAGAGGGTGGTTGATCCTTGGAACACGCTGCCTGGAAAGCTGGTTCAGATATCCATGGTGGAGGGCTTCAAGAGAGGGTGGGACAGATACAGAAAGCAGATGTATCAGACAATGGCCTGGCCCAGGGGGGTGGGGAAGGATGATAGGGGTTTCTGGAACGTAAGTGGGGGGAGGGCCTCGGTACCCAACTAGGGATCTGAGGTTCGAACAGACTCTATAGACCATAAGGCCTAATCTGCTGGCAATTAGTATGTTAGTGTGTTAAATAGGGGGACTTAATCTACAGGTACGCACCGCTACTGGATCAATTGGGTTACATATTTTTGCCAACCCTCACAGCAAAAAAATACATTAATGCACAATAAATACATTAATGCACAAAACAAATATATTAATGCACGAAGCAAATACATTAATACACAAGTTAGGGCTATTATTAAAGCCAAGAAAGTAAGGAAATGCAATGCAAGGTTTTTTTTTTTTTTGACTCATCCACCATACTTGTGAACCCCAGCGAATTAAATGTGAATGCACACCCCAGGTTTCATACATGTTTTCACATCATGAATAAATAAACATAGTACAAAATATACAGTAACAACCCATGCCAAATGCTGAACTTACATGCTGGACTCTTGCCCAGGACTGTGTGTGTGTGTGCCCTTTGCAAAGCAGCTGCATCATCACGCACACTACCCCAGGCTGGCAGTGAACTTCATGAGTTGGCCCCTGTATTGTTGCACACACTATCCCAGATCTGAAGCGGGCTTGCGAATGGCCCTACTGGTTACTCATGAAGCAACATCACACATATTGCCTCAGACCTGTATCCTGCAGCTTTGTTTCTTACAACATATGAATGTTCGTCATGGAGTGCAAGTGTATTCCTTTGTACTGTGTTATTTATCTATGATGTTAAAACATGTCCACGAAAACTAAGCTGTGCTTTAGCATTCATTTCAAGGAGGTCATAGATAGGGCTGGGTAGAGTTAGGGTTCAAAAACCCTAACACTGCATTTCCTTACTTTTGTGGCTTTAATAATAAACCCTTACTGCAGTTAGGTATCTGGTCAATACTGCGCAACCAAATTAGCGCGAGTAATTACCACGCTACCTTTTCTGCGCTGACTTTAAAAGCCCTTTTACAAAAAAGCACTTCTACAAAACCACGTTAACAAGTGGAGTCTCAAATTAACTAAGTACCCCATCCTCACTGCAGACATCACTGCAAACAACAGGGCACACATTTTCCCAGTAAAGTGGATAGGTTCACCCATTCACACAATAACATGACGATGTTCAAACCCACCAACTACTTTTAAACTATTGCAGCAGTTGTACCTTTCAATTTTTTTCAATCAGGGCTTCTTCAGACATTTAATTCCAGCAGATTCAGTTTTTGCTTTGCTCTGCTGCGAAGCTCACCAGCTGCAGATTGGTCACACCAGTAGGAGGACCGAACACCCATGCTTTTCCACTTTTAATATAAATTACTAGTGTTGCAAGGTATCTCATTGAATAATTAACCCTTTTCTTTTGCAGTGTAATTAAAAGCCTTCCTTGCAATCCGATTTGAGCGCACGAGGACTTGCATGCAGCGGCTACTGGGGAGACTGGGGGGAGGGGTGCAGCGGTCAGCTCAGATCTCCGGCTTTTTAGTCTCTGTTTTGTCACTGTTACATTACTTGTTACCAAAGACTAAAATAAAAAATAAAAAAAATGTTGACAGTGAACCCTGCAGTTATGAGTCATGTACACAAAGCATGCCAGTTTCAAGAAAAAACACCTTATGAAGTTTGTGAAAATAGAACTCCTCTGTTTATCCACTTAACAGGTACAGTATGGACACTGCTTTGTCTGTATGCCACAACCCTGTCACAGCAGGAGCTCCCCATAGTTGAGAGGGTGATGCCAAGTCTGCTGGTGGTTTTGTAATGTTTACACCAGTTCAGCATAATCTGGACTCAACCCTCTACATTTCATTTCACAGAACACCATAAAATAATAATCGTTTCAGTCACTGTTGTTCTCAGCTGGATTTAAATGTGACCTACAGTACAGGTGAAAGACTCCTTAACCCACTGCCAATCTACAGTGTCAAACAGCACCCACCCCCACCCCCCGGAACAAAAAGTTCCAAAGCAAAAAGCAAGTCATGTTGCTAGGCAACATCAGAATTGTAACCACTGATGAGCTACTGAAACTCATGCCTTCATAGAGCTGAATACGCATGTGGTTATATTAGTTATTTTGATATACAGGTAGCAAGGGCTCAACATAAAAAACAAACTGGCAACCATTAGTACAGCTTACCAGGTAGGTGCTTTTATCTTGAAAAGCTTCTCTGATGCCTGGATTACTCGGACGTGGTCATTAGCCAGGATACTTGCACCCAGGAAAAATCCAACATCCCAGTAACTCTGTAACTTCTCCAGGCTTCCCTTTTTCCCCAGCAAACTGCTTAGCTTCACTCCTGCAACAAATGAGAAAACAGTGGAACTAGATACAAATAGGAAGTATTCTGGGGACAAGCACTTATACTCTACGTAACTAGGCTGTTGGTCTCAGAACATGAAGCGAGCAAGAGTCTAGCAGGATCTGAGACCTCAGGATTTTAATATACCAGGTCGATAACACAGCACTTAATCTTTATGTGCCCTAGTTTTTCTCAACGTCAGGGTCAGTGTGGAGGTATACGTGGGGAAAGAATCAGTAGTGGTGAAAGGTGACGAGTAACTACTGTACATCATGACACAGCACAACCAAAACATGTCTTGGGCTTCCTCAGCTCTTTGATCGGCACGCTAAAACATGTTCACAGTGTTGCTGCCCTCTCCTTCCCAGGAAATGCAGTCAGGATCACATTATTCCCATACTGTATAACCTTCACAGGCTGTAATGCCACAAAGTGTATAGTACAAAACTGCCCTCATCTTTAAATTTTTTTTGGCTTGGCACACGTTTACTTCTGTGAACCAAGTATTCCATATGTCCCCCAGTACACTCTCTCTGATCCTCTAACAATCCTCTCAACACTGCAGACAGTAACCTCTCCACAGTTTGGGCCAGCAATCTCCAGTTATGCTGTCTCTCTGAAACGGTCTCCTCCTACTTGAACTGCGAGCAACAAACATCCCCACTTGTAGACAATACTCAAAATCTACATTTTCACCCTAGATTCTGATGGAAGAACTCTGAGGCAGCGATCCCTGTCTGTGTTCCCCATCCTTTGCTGGCTGTCCTACCATGAGCTCCACCGTAAACTCTGTTAATTGACTCTTCTGTAATTTGCTCATTTCCAGACAACTGTGCTCCTCTCAAAGGCAGTTTATTAACTACTCCATTCCCACTGCTGTTTGTATGATAATAAATACCAAGTGCTCTGCTGGCATTCTCTGCACATTTCCGCATCGTTGCAGTATTATGCACAATGGACTGCCCACAGTGCACATTCAGTGCTGGATGTTAGTTACTGTCCAGCATTGTGGAATACATGCATGAAAGAGACTTTATGTATGAAATAAGACATGACAGGGTGTGTAATTATGGGACAATAATCACATGCCTCGGGTATATTATTAGGATCCAAGGTGTTTACATAGATGGTATTTAAAAATACTTGAGAACTGCAATTAAGAACATGAGAAATGATTTTTGACTATAATAACACAACCCTAAAGAGTCATACTGCACTTATAAAATGGGAGCAACTTAAAAAAAAATTGTTAATACTGATCTTTTGAAAGAACAAATATTGTTTTCTACAGGAAATTCTTTCAGAAGACAAAATCTCTATTCTTAAGTTTGTTATATTCACACACAGACACACACACTCTACAGAGCTGCTTTAATTTGAAAACACATTTTGTTAATAAAAGTATATTTTTTTTTAATTTGTTGATTTGTGGGCTGTTCTCACTGTTGTTGCGAGGTTGAGGAGCCAGACACTCACAGCCATTGGTGGTTATACAGTGTTGCTGAGAGACGGACACACTGCAGATGCCAAGAGAGACTAAGATGTAGGAGCAGTGTGAGCATGCTGATTGAGACAGGGTCAGGCAGCAAATAGCAGCAACAATAAAAAGTTTTATAAGCAATGTGAGGAATATGTTGGCAATAACCCACGACAGGGTATGGGGTTATAAGCATTTAATCCATGCCCTGGGTGCACTGTGAGGCACAAGGCTGCAGGCTGAGTGTCCTCATAGCACCCAAGGTATGGATTAAATGTTTATAACCCCATACTCTGGAGTGGGTATTGCACTTATAACATGGGTTATGTGGAAAACAAGGGAAAACCAACAGAAAGGGGGTTCCCCCTGTTTAAATAACAAGAAAGGTACTGTATCCTGCCACCTTGCAAAATAGCCCCTAGCAAACAATGCATAGATCATTGCTGTTATGCACATAGAAATATCACACATGTGCTAGCCCAGTGGCACTGCAGGTTGAGGCACTGGTCACTACACCTCACAATGTGCCATCAGCCAGGGGAGATGCGAGCCAGGAGGCACGTTGCCGATGTACGTTGTCGGTGGGGAGGGGGGTTGGAGAAAACTTGGAGGAAAAGGAGCTGGCAGGTTCCATGATGGCCGCACCAGTGTCCCGTCTGGCCCCCAATGTCTGGATTTCACTCAGGGGGTTGGGGAAAGCCGACACCCCTTCACCTCGGCCCTGCCATTGGTGGGGGGACCATGAGGAATTTAGGGGGTGTCAGGCAGAGGAACAGTGTGGCTGGAGACGAGTTCCTCTAAGTGAGGGACCAGAGCCGCCTGCCAGGCTCAGGAGAATAAAAACAGATAATGGGGGGGAAAAAAGTCACACATACAGTAATGAGGTTGGTTGTGACATTTCTTATCCATAATATTATGTCATGCACTGTCTACCACGTTTAATTCCCCCCCCCACACACACACACCCCTACAGGTCACACTTAAAATGGAACGGAGGATCGAGACACCCACAACAGCAATGCTGCACATATTAAAATATCCTTCCTGTTTGTTGTCTCCGAGGTATTTTTGAAAGGTTTAATACACTGCGATATGAACCAGACAAGACAGCATACTTGCAAGCTGTTTCAGATAATTTTTCAGCCTATATTCTGCATCTAACTACAGGGCTGAACTTCATCATTCCCTGCATTTGGTACCTTTACAGCTGATCTTGGACTATTGTTTTACCATCGATCGAGGAAACAGAGAAAAAAAAACAGAGCTCACTTCACCAGCAGACAGACACACACAATGCAGTGGTGATCACACACACACACGGTGACGGAGAAGAGTACTTGTAGCCAGTTCTGCATTATGCCTCCTGCTCCCTCCTGCCCTGTCACTCACTGTCTCTCTCTCTCTCTGTTGCTGTGTCTCTCTTGCTCTCTCTCTCTCTATTGCATGCTGCCTGGAGAATTTCTGTATTTCCTCCAAATGTACTGCCCCAAAGGAGACTGCTGGCTCCATGTGTGTCTCTCTCTCCCCGCACAGCAATGCTGCTTACTTTATGTGTGTGTGTGTGTGGGGGGGGGCGAGTGTAGAGAATCGTGGTGAGCTTCTGCCTCTTGCTGTCACACTCCCTCTCCCTGCAGCGGTGTGCTGCTCAGTTAATGTACACTATGGGGAGATGTGGGACGAGGTGCACAGTGTCCTGGCCTCCATATAGTGCCACCGCCTCACTTGCCAGCCACTCACTGTGACACATGTTCACAAAGCTGCGCGGTCACTATGGTTAAGTGGCAGCGCTCTCTGCCCCGGAGGAGATGCTAGCACTGGCAGGGAGGGTGGAGAGAAGGACACTGCAGCAACACATGAGTTTGCTGGTCACTGTCTGGATGGGTACCAGACAGAGAGCAACTGCATGCCAGTAAGACAACTACATCCCTGACTCGATCTCATCACAGGTACAATTTGTCGTGGGGGGTTGCTGCGGCAAGGAGCTTCAAATTCAGGTGTTTCTCTCTCTGTCTCTCTCTCCACTGTGTCTGTGTCTGTCTGGTGCAGGTGTTTGTGTGGGGGAGGTTTCCACTGCAATGACCTTCAGTTCCATTTCTCTCTCTCCCCTGTGACTCTCTGGCACTGTTGTTCCCCGTGCCCTCTCTTGCTGTCGTCCCTGCCATCCCCCATGCACACAACACGGATGATTTACGGACACAATGTTTCACTTTTCTTCAGCATTTGTATCCTTTACATGGCTACAGCAGTAACAAGCGGACACCAGCTTGTTCCATGTCTGTTCTATTGTGAAACAAATCACAGGGCTGTGTGTTTTTCTCGCTTAGGTATATTTTCAATGGCTGACTGTCACTGCTGAGTTTCCCCCATATATAACAAGTTCTGCTCTGCCCTGGGATCTTGCTGGCCGGGGCATCTCACCCCAACTATGGATTAAAAAGTGAATTTGATACACGGTCAGGTGATGCTGTTTGGCCGATAAGCTTTTCCCCTTTTGTACACCCATGTTATAATATTTATTTAAAGCTTCAAAGCAGTTTGGATTTTTACAAGTCATGTGAGGGATATGATTATTTTTTAAGCTTAAAAGTAGTTTGGGTATTTGAAGAGGTTGGATTGACAGCTAAATGGTGGGATGGGGTGGCTGTGGATAACAAAAAAAGATAGCTGCTATACTTTTTTGTCAGGCGCGGAGGAATATTTTCATGTGATTTGGCTGGGAACTACTGTATGCATGTATTGTATGTGTATACGTTGGGGAATAATTACATGTTTTGGAGTGGTTCCCAGCCAATTGGAAACCTGGATCTTTTTTGACCCCAAATCACCTGTATTACCAAAATGCTGTCAACTCCAATTAATGTAACAGAACATTCTGAACATCTTCTGTCATGTCTTGATGTGTGTCACTACTGTCAGCGTGTAGCTCACTGACTATTCATGCCCATATTTTGTTCCTCACTAGCTTGATGGTTGACATCCTTTTCCCCACTTGCTTCATGGCTAATATTCCTTTATTTATGGCTACATCTGGAAAGCGTCAGGCACTGTCGTACAGCAAACTAAAAGAAACTAGGGTTTCTCCCATTTCAGATTCATAATTCAGATGCATCGTATTCTGATCCGTTTTTAGGATTTCGTATTTCAGTTTTTCAGTATTCATGATCGAAAATCCGAAATCCTAAATAATTCTCTTTCTCTTCTGATTGCATTTCGGATTCGAAATCCTAATTTTGATGCTGAGTGATGGAAGCAGGAACTACCATCCTGTAGAGCTCCTGTTTGGCTGTTCCTGGCAACGTCACAGTTCTTGGTGGTTTCCATGCTGTGTGGAGGTGTGACAGATAGTCCTCTTAGCCTTCAGTCTTCTGAGAGTCTAGGCTGTGTCCTTTCATTCTCAGAGCTGTACATTCTGCTGCTGGCACAGGTACTTTTTTTTGTAAAAGTGACTGTTGGCTGCTGCTGCTTAATTTGTGTATTTTGACATAATAGTTTTTGTGCTGGTTTTCTGTCTGGTGGCTAGTCCAGGGACTTTGTGCTAGGCCCCTGCTGTGTGTGTGGTCCACCCAGGGTATTTCTATCTTTTCTAGTTGGTCAGCCAGGGCAAAAATTTATCTTTTTCTCATTCTCCAATTTTTCTTGTCTTGGACTTCATTTAGTCCCCCCACCCCCAAATATTTGTCAGTCCTAATTAGAATATCTGTGTGGGTGCTGCTGGCTGGCATCCATTTTGGGCAGGAATCATCAGAGTGCGTGTCTCTGTCACTACTGCCTGCACTTACTGTGCAGTTTGTACCATGTTGCTGCTCTGCAGCTGCTTCTTCCTGGCTTTTGTGCTGTTCTTGTGTTCTAGTTGAGAAGTAGTGGAATAACAACTGTAAATTGTGGTGAAGAAATGTTTATTGCATTTATCAAAAAAACTGATCAAACTTTGATTACATCTGGGTCTGGTGAAGGTGAGCGAACCATGAAGTGTACATTTGCTGAGGTTGTGGCCACAGTCTCACCATCTGAGGGAGATGAAGATCAAACTCAGTGAAGCCATCAAGGGGCAGAAAGGGAGAGCAGCCCCTGTGGAACTCAAGCTGGTTTGGGTGTTGGCTTGCGATCTTTAGGGAAGACTGTTAAAAAGTAGCCATCACTAATACAGTCCCAACGGACTGCAGCTTGCACTGTTCCCACCAGTAGTTAGGCCATCTCTTCAGCTCTCAGTGGGAGTTTGGTGAAAATGTTTGGGGAGGATTACGGTCATCATCTTCACCGATGTCAACATCTACATCTTCTGCTCCAACTCCACCTTCTGTGTGGGACACTGATGAGTAATCTGTGGTGGAGAAAAGTGAAAACCCCACTATTATGACACAGACAGGCTATGTCACATTTGGGACACATGCAGTCATAAAGTGTATTGCTAAAGTTTCAGAGGAAACACAGAAGTCAATGGAACATAATTCTGAGGGCAATGCAAAGTCCAGTGGCACTGCCAGTCAACAATGTGATGAAGATAATGATGAGAAAAACAATAATGGTTACAGTGATGGTGAGGGTCATTAGCCTTTGAGTGAAAGTGAACCAACCCTGGTGTTCCTGAAGTTGAAACTGTGGTTGAACTTGAAAAGGATAAAGAGGAAGACATACAGCTGACAGAAGAGGATATCCAGGGATATGCATCACCTGACCAACCTTCAGTTGATAATGAAGAAGTAGACTATAGCCAACCATCTGGGGAACTTCCTGAAGAAGATGAGGATGATGAAGAGGAAGAGGTACCTCAACAGCAGCCTATGAAACCTCATCTGATGAAAAAAAAAAATCAATAGGTGTCACCACACTGAGAAAGTCATCTGGGAGAAAGACTTCCAAGGGTGAGTCAGTTGCACCCAAGAGGGAAGTAGGTGCTGATGAAGAAACAGGTGGTAGTCCAGATGCACCTCCACTTCCTCATAACGTTATTTTGACCAAGCATAAAAGGTGTACAGGAGCTTGGGATTACTTTCAGATTTGCCAGTCAGATTTTACATTTGTTTGTTGTAAGATTTGTTTGATGAAAATAAGTTGTGGATGACCTCCAGTCCATGGTACATCAGGGATGGGTACCCACCTATGCACCCAACATCATAATCAGTGAACGGAGATGACTGGGGTACAGATGTCTGGGAAGCAATCCACACTGATGTAGAACAGGCACCAGAAGGATGTAAGTGTTCTGTCTGATCCTGAGCATCCACACCACCTGTTATGCCATCAACACCAAGGCATCCGTTGATCATACAGCAGTGCATAGAAAGAACTGAGAAATTTGCACCAGGACAGGTAAAATGTAAATAATGGAATTCTGCTATCGTTGAATTCCTTGCCCAGAATCTTTTTTCACTTTTGCCTGGTGTCAAGTTCTGCATTTTGCAAAATGCTGCATAATGTGGAGCCTCACTACACAGTTCCATCTTGGCATTTCTTCATACATGTTGCAGTGCCAGACCTGTACCAGCAGATGTGTAGAGGGGTTCGCCATAGCCTGAGGGAGTCTTGCTGACCAAGTACTCATGTAACTACCAAGATGTGGATGAGTGGCCACATGCTTGACTACATGACACTGACTAGTCACTGGGTGTTCCTTAATGAGGGTACTGCTGGTGGTAGGTCTCTGTTTCATCATCAAGTTCCTCTGGGCAATGAGTTTTGAAAGATTCCACTTATCACAAAATCTACTTGATGCTTTGGAGGAGGTGTCTGGTTCCTAGCTGACAGCAGAAGGTCCCCCCCTCCAATCACCGGACCGTAATGTAAAAAAAAAAAGATAATAAAATACTCTCTAGTGCTAGTGGCCCCAGGGGCACCACTAGCACCAGGGAAATGTATTTTAATAGGACAGCAGCCTGGGGAGAGACCACTAGCACTGGGGAATTTATTTTAAATATGGGCCAGCAATCGGGGGGCCATTAGCACCAGGGAGTGTTTTTTTTCCCCATTATGGGCTGGTGATAGAAGGAGGGGGACCACTAGTTTTTCTTGTGTTTGTTTTTACAGTACATGCTGGTGAGAGGAAAGGGGGGTGACCACTAGCACCAGGGAGTATATTTTAAATACAGGCTGACAATCTTTGGGGGCGCCACTACCATGAGGGAGTATTTTTTCTTTAATTTATGAGTTGGCGATTGGAGGGAGGGTGGACCACTAGCAACAGGGAGGTTTTTTTTTTAACATTACAGGCTGGTGTTCGGAGGGGAGGACCACTAGCACCAGGGATAGCTACATGTCTTGGACTAGGGAAGGCGGAGCCACGCTAACCTGCCTCCACTACCCATGCAAATGGGCCCATAATGGGCATGTAAATGGCCTCTTAGTGACTTGCATGCCTAATGGGCTCATTTACATGGGTCCCTTTGAATACTACAAATAGTGCTACAGTGCTATCTGCTCGAGGCTGATATCGGGAGTCATGTCCAAGCAGTGCTACATGACTTAGTGCTGCGCCATGACCCTGTATTCAGTCAGATAGTGCCAGTGCCCTATCCAAATGAATATATCATCCTTGGATCCCTGGGCAAATGCAAAGTGCAGCACAAGCCTTTGTTCTCCGTTTTGTGCTGTACTGAATATTAGGCCCATGGTCATTTGTAAGTTCCTTAGCAACAACAGAATGGTTGAAGATGTTGTTGGTGCTGTGTAGAAGATTTGCACACACTTCTCACACTCCGTGAAAGCTTATAAAGAACTGAGGCATCTGGAACCAGAGAAGACTCTTCCAATACATGCTCCGATTCAGGATTGTGTGACTACGTGGAACTACCTACCATACGCTGTAACACTTCAATGAGCAGAAGTTGTCCATTCATGATTATTTGACTCATAACCAGAAAGGAGGTGCTGATACAATGATTTCTGCAAGTAATTGGACAACCAATGTGTTGCTGGAGCCATTCAAAGCCGTTACAAAGGAGGCCAGTTCCACCTTGTCATGCTTGAGTATGATCCGACCACAAATAAGATTTTTTGCGCTCATTCTTAGAAGATTGACCACTATGGGTAGTATCTACGTCTCAGTGGTGATGCAAAGCAGCTTGTGAATCACTCCTTTAAACGCTGGCTAAAACGGCCATCTTCAGGCCATGTATGTTGGTTGAGGAACAGTATGTGCTGTCCACCATGCTGGATCTTCACCTTAAAGACCAGCTGTCCAAGATACTTCCACCTGATGCAGATGTTGAAGTTTGGAAGGATGTCCTTCAGTGCAAACTGCTGCACTTGTTGGCTATGCCAAGAAGCACAGACTCAAGAGAAAAAGGACCATCAGCAGAGGACATTACTTTGGAGGAAGAGTCTGTCATTGAGGGAGATCGAGATCTGTCAAAATTCACTGAATCATTGCTGAATAAGATGACAATGACAGACCTCATGGCATCAATCCAACAGATGATCGTTGGACATTGACACACAGATTACCGAATACTTTGTTGATCATCCAGAGTTCGTCAATGGTTCTGACCCACTAAAATACTGTCAATCTAAGGTGAGTGTATTGCGCAAACTGTGGTGGCTGGCACTTTACTATATCTTGTGCCCACGCTCAAGCGTCCAATCAAAGCATGTATTCTGTGCTGCTGGTGCAACAGTAGGACATGCTTGAATGTGAGGAACATTGAAATGCTCACAAATCTGGAGATGAACATATATGACTTTCACAATCGACCATCTCCATCAACAAGCTGCCTGATGTACAACAGTTCAGCACTGGAGAGGCAGACACTGGACACAGGATGGGATTTCAGTTTCATTTTTTTTTTCTCATTTTTATTTTTTATACTTGTTAGCCGATGAGCAATACTGCCCATTTTCCCTTGCGACAAATGCTGTAACATTCAAATATAAAACCACAGTACATACAAAATGTTTAGAGTACAATATAACATAAGGTGTCAGCAACACACAATTAAAACATCAATTACAAGTACATTCATTAGATGATATGAAGCCAATGTTTCAATCTAGCTTTGAAGGAATTAACTGCTGCGCAACAAGTAAGGGATGACGAGGAAGATGAGACAGTTTGGTAGGTACTAACTTATCAGCAGTATGACCATAACTGTTAGTAGTCTCATCTTCAGTTTAGTACCATTCCATCCTGTTTATCTGTGCCCACTTGCCTATCTTCTCCCATGGCCACTTGTCCCCACATTCTGTGCCTTTCCATAATTTGGCCAGACAATATGGATGGTTGCATAAATCAGCACACCTTTTCTATTGTGTTTTCCCCTAATAATTTCCTTCCTGTTCTTGTATGTCACTGTGTGTCAGAGTGACAGTACTGTGACTGGTGCATCCAAATGTGCTGTGTTGTCGACATTTGTACAAAAAAAAAAAAAAAACTTCCTTTGCTGTTTCCTTTCACATCATTTCAGAGTATGATGATCAGCCCAGTATATAGGATTTATGTTCATTAATGCCGTGTAATGTAAATAAAGATGGCAAACATTGTTCAGAGTGTGGGTGATTCATGTTTTCCACACAAAATGCAGTCATGAAGACTGCAGCATCAATCACTTACAGCAGTAGGCACCTACTGATGAAATATGAATTGTCGTCTTGGTGCAAACAATAATAATAAGTATTGTTTAAAAGCAACAATTTACCTACATTGTCAACATTCCCCGAGCCACCCTCTGTTAGTTTAACAGTTCAGGAGTTAGCGTGCTACTTTGTTAATTATAGTGTATAGTGGAGCGTCGTTCTCCACCGAAATCCATCGTTGTCGAAACCTTGTAGTCACACACTAGTGACGTTCGCAGAGCAGCAGAACGATTTTTTTCTACTGCACTGCGAACGTCACACACTGTGTCCTCGAGCAGCATTTCACAGTTAGGGCTCACTCCATAGACAGGACACATAGCAAAAGCAGCAATGTTGGCGGCAGCACCAATGTTTAGCGTTAAAAGATTCAAAATGTAGTTCTTAAACAGTTAAAATGTCAAGCGTGAAAATGTTCAAAATGTCAAGTTCTTGTTTCCTTCTAGTAACCCAGTAAAAATGTTCTGAAGCAGAAACATGCTGTAGTGATTTTTCCCCCCAAAAAAAACGACGTTCCACCATACACTATAAAGAAAAGTGCATGGGGAACAGTTGATAACAGAGCATCTTTCACCTCGTTGGCACTATGATGACGGATTACCTCTCGAGCTGCGCTCTCGAGGTAACCCATCCTCATAGTGCCAACTCGGTGAAAGAATAGCCCTGTTGTCAACTGCTCCCCATGCACTATCCTATATGTTTCCTCTATACTTACTGTAGGGTACTGGATAGTAAATCATCATATTCAGGAGCTGACTGTCAGATCCCTTTCTCTTCCTGGCCTCCTTTACTTACAGCTCCATCCCCTCACTCATAAGATTTGTGGCGTATGAGTTTGGAGAGCAAGATGGAGCGCAATATTGATTTCAACGTTTCAAGGGGGGGCATATTGTAACAAAGCCCTAGTTAGCTGAGTAGAGGCATTGATTTTAAACCCAGCGGCACTCTTATTGAACATATAAAAAAAAGTTTACAGTGTGCCACCATGCTCTGAAAACTCATACATCACAAAACATACAAGTGCAGGGGCGGAACAGGGGGCAGAGCTGTAAGTAACGTGGACCAGGAAGGGGAAATGATCTGGCAGTCAACTCTCAATACAAGGATTTACAATCCCTACCCCGACACTAAGTGTGCAGAAAATAATCTTGAAATTAGCACTGTTAAACTCCTGAGTCATTAAGCTAACAGTGGTGGTGGGAGATATGGGGACTGCACCGAAAATGGTACTTGATGTTGTGTGTGACTGACACTTATTGGTTTTCATTACCACTTCTGTCATCACCATATTGAATGTATATCTGTTTGCTTACTGCGGTAATTGTTTGCCAAGGCCACAGTCAAGAAACATTAACGAAACATTCAGTCATGTGACGGTAACAAATTTGATGAACAATGTTCACTTTATCAGTCAGTCACTGGTAGTCTAGTGTCCCCCCACCTCACATGAGCCACATTACATCAACCACTCCATTTCATTTGTTTTGGCAGTTGTGGCTGCCTACAGTCAGGGAGCACCACTAAATTTAGAAATTTAATCTGCTGATAGCTGGCTGAAACTCTCAGTAGTGCCTGTGGTGCCTGAATGGTGACCACTTGCCAATCTATCGCCATTTCCTTTTTTGCTAATATAATTTTTATTGAACAGTTTTTTTAGTGGTCTGTGGTATAGGAAATTAAATGACAATATTCAGTAGTACAGATAAGAAGTCTAATACTTAGCAACAGCTTTCCAGACATTTCAGGTGGGGTACCCAGAGCCTACCAATAGAGGGAAGGTTTGTCCGTGAACTGAACCCAAACCGAACTTTTAGATTTTCGCTCAATCTGAACCGAACTTGAACCCTAAGGAAAAAAAAAGATGAACCCAAACCGAACTCGAACCCAGACAATGCGAGACAAGGAGAATCCACATGGAGGCAGTAGGTAGACACCTAACTCGAACGCAAACTGAAAATTTACACACAACAAAAAAAACTCGAACTGAACTCGAGCCCAAACTTCTTATTAAGTCAAACTGAACTCGAACTATACCCTGCCAAACCCAAACTGAACTAGAACCCTAGAAAACACGTTGAACCCTTCCTCTACCTACTGTTAGAGTGTAAAGATCTCCTCTCTATTCACCAGTTTGCTGGGGGGGCTGTAGTATCGCTGTGGTAGATAAATTCATTGACGTTGACCGGTGAGGCCTCTGTCATGGCAGTACTCATCAGATGATGCTGGGGAGGTTACTGTTGGAGAGGCACCTCACCCACGGGAAAGGGGAAGACAAGACTGCAACCACTCTGTGAGCCATGAAACAGTTGCAAGTACAACAGTGGATATTCAATCAATGCAGGAAAGGGTGTGGGGCATCATGAGTGTAAAGTAACAGTGTGACCCATATTACATTCACTCCAGGTCAGGGCACTAGAGCTGGGTCTTGTGCCACACAGTGCAGCAGCCAGCTGTTCCATCTGGAGGTTTAGCCTTCCAATCAACCATTTAAGGAGTAGGTGAGCTTTTCCATGAGATATATTTGTCAGATTTCCTACTGCCCGGTCAGGAGGCCTGGGGAGTCAGCCAGAGTTTGATGATGACCTTCTTGGTGGCAGTAAAGAGGCTGCCAAGTAAATATCCTGTTATCCTATCCCAGAATCCTTGTGGGTATCACAGGAGTAGGAACAGAGCTGCTGTGAGGTGTAGGGGCCTGCTGTAAAGCTCAGTTAACTCGAGGCTGAGCACCTGAAAGAAGGGGGCTAGTACTGGGCATGCCCACATGACATGGTAATGAGTCGCCCTAGGCTCACCATGGTTTCATTAGCAGACTAAAGAATGGGATGCCAGGTAGTTGGCTGTGATCACCAGGGTTCTGAAGCACAGTACCTAGTCAGCTGTTTTCAGCTGTCCTCCCTCCAGGTGTGGGAGCTGGTAATCATGGAGGATGCAAGGCATGCTTTCTGCCAGGTCTCTGGAGTGACTGGAGTTTCTAGTTCCACTTTCCATTTGCATACAACCTCCAGGATGGAATCTCCCAAGGTGAGCTGCAGAGCCTTATACATCTGAGAGATCATGTGAGGAGTGGGCCCACTTTTCAATGACAGATATGAATTGATGTGCGGGGTTGGGTGCCAGTTGCCACTGGCATTGAGTGGATGTAATGGCAAAGCTGGAGGAATATGAAGTGTTCCTGTTGCCAAAGCCCAAAAGTAATTTTAACCTCAGTAAAAGTGGGGACCCATGTCTCTGACATCTGTTATGAGAGGTATTGGAAGGAGTATCTTCCCCCAGTTCTGATGTCCTGCATCAAGAAGTACAGCCCAGGATCACACTGAGAGCCGGCTGTGGCGGGGACCAACAGATCTCTGCATGTTAGAGGTGGGAATGTGCCCGACCGTGCACCAAGCTCACTGCATGACTGGCCCCACCATGGAGGGTTGGAGAGGGGGGATGCACAAGAGAAAAAGAAAAACTCAGCGTGAGCCCCATGACACCCAGACCCCAGATAGTGCTGGGATCTAGCCAACACGGATGGGGGGGTGTCTCCCCCAAGCAACGACAGAGGGCCTAAAAATACAAGCATAAACAAAAAGAAAATAGTAAGGCAGGAAGTTCTTCAATAGGGTATTGGACACAAAAGCATAAGAGAGCAGGTGAGGTGGAGGGTCTTCCATATGGAACTCCACATGTGGGACTACTGTTGCACCTACGGGTTGTCCATTCTGTGATCCTTGAGTAGAGGCATCTTATGGTACAGGGCCTTAAATTGTGTTGCTGAAGCTGTATGCATTTCCCTTTGATTTTTTTTTTTTTTTTTAAGTATTCCTTGATCATCTTTATTACTTATGCAGCATGCACAGTGACAGATGCCAAGTGCACTCCAAATTTACCATACCGGAAATGCAAGACACAGTATATGATTAAAATGCACAATCTGGCAAGTGATATATTATGTTATGACTTACCACTGTGCCAGCTCAAGTCATAATTAACGTCAGATACCTATTACCTTCTTTTAGGCAGGCATTTGGCATTTCATTCTGCCTGTCATGTTTGCACAGTCCAACATATGTGACCAAAGTCTACTGACCTACTGGTTGCATTACAATTGGACAAACCATCTGCAGATACCACTGCCAAGGTATGCATGCATCTATGACCGTCTTATATATACAAATCTATGTTTATTTCAAAAGGATGCTAAATGATTTCCAGTTTTTTCACTCTGTTCACTTTCAGGCACTGGTAAATCATCTTACACTTTCTAGTCCTCCTCTCAAGCTAGCACCAGCCAACACTAGACTGTACCCCAGACTCTTGGGCTAGCACAGCAGCTGGTCAATGCCAGTACCAAATCCAGAAGCCAGCCACTAGCCAGCGCCAACAGCCAGCACTTCACCTCCAGCAACCTAGACTCTTGGGCCAGCATAGGAACTGCGGCCAGCTAGCCACAAGTCAGCACTACCAGTCGGCACTAACAGCCAGCCACCCAGCCACCTCCAGCAACCTGGACTCTTGAGCCAGCAAATCAGACAGTCAATGCCAGCAACAAATTCAGAAGCCAGCCAGCACCAACAACCTCCAGCAACCTGGACTCTTGACCCAGCGTATGACCCGTGGCCAACTAGCCACAAACCAGCACCATCTGCCAGCACCACCAGCAACCCGGACTCTTGAGCCAACATAGCAGCTGATCAACGATGGCAACAAATCCAAAAGCCAGCCACCAGCCAGCACCAACAGCCAGCAACTTCCCTCCAGCAACCCAGTCTGTTGTGCTAGCATAAGACCCGTTCCTGATAGCCAGCCAAATAAGAACTCTTCTCCAGCAACTAAGTCTCTTGTGCTAGCTTAAAGGGGACAGGGAATGTGTGCTAACTGGCAGCAGTTATTAATGTTCCTAGTATGAGAAGTGATATACTTGTCTCTAAATGAACTACATTTAACTTTACCTTAATAAACATGGATGTGAAAAACTGTGTTTTCAATTGTTTTCTTTTTATGGACAACATTCTGCACAGTTCTTTTCATCGAACCAGTAATTTAGAGTGTTTACTATGTCACGGTTTGAGTACAGAATGCTAAACGCGAGCTACTGTCCTATCAGAACCATGCTTAGAGTTCTTTGCTCAAACCTTGACATAGTTAAACCTCCAGATCACTGGTTCCGTGAACAGAACTGTAACAGAATGCTGCCCATAAAATCAAAACAATGTAAAATTTAGTTTTTCACATTGTTTTTATTCAGGTACAGTTACCTATGGATCATTGAGGCTTATGGATATCATTTCTGTAAATGACAACATTATAAACAGCTGCCTATTAGAAATAATTTCCTGTCCTCTTTAAGATCCATTATAAACAGACAGACAGCACCCAAGTCTCCAATGACCAGCACAAAAGCATCCTCCTCCACCAGTGCAAAGAAACACGACCTCTTGTTCCAATGTAGCAACCAGCAGAGCCAGCCTGACATCACAAAAGCCTCCTCCAACATTGTGGGGTGTACCCTGAAGGCCTTCTTTTTCCACTGTGATCGTGAGTGTTACAGTCACGTTACCAGCACACGTTATTGTTAAATTCTGTTTCCCTCCATAGGTCCCTGTGCTGTTATTGCACACACAGTAAAACAGTCTTTTTCTGTTCCCTTGTGTCTTCCTGTTCTTCAGGTATATCCACTGTTAGCGGCAAAACCAGCCAGCATCCAGCAGCAACAAAGCCTCCTCCAGCACCAGTGTATACCTGAGGCCATCTTTGTCTGCTGCGATTGTGAGTGTCTCAGACTGTGGGTCAATACACTTGGCTGTTAATGTCTGTTTGCCTCCACAAGGGTATGTCCTGGCAGTACTCCAGACTTTTGGTGAACACCAACTGAAAAGAACAGTTACATAAGAACTTACCATAACAGTAAATCTTCAAGGGAATCTCTGTCATCAGGTCACACCCATGGAACTCCGCCATCAGGCGTCAGGATCCCATGGAACCTTTTTCTGCAGCAGTCTATTAGGGGCAGCCCATGCCAATGTCAGGCTCTGACGTCACACACCCTATATAAGTGCGGGCAGCCCAGCTCCTTTCTCAGTTCTTTCCCTAGCCAGAAGCCATGGGAGATAGGAGTCCCACCAGGGAACAGAGGAGAGAAAAAAGGTGCCTAGCTAGCAGAAAGGCTGGAACAACAGGACAGCCGAGCTGGAGGGGGGGGGGATGGAGGGATGGCATAATGACAGAGATTCTCTCGAAGATCTACTGTTATGGTAAGTTCTTACGTAACTATTCTATCTTCTTCAGGGTATCTCTGTCATCAGGTCACACCTGTGGAACGAATCCCAAGCAGTGCTAAGAGCAAGGACAGTATGGGTGGCAGGAGGCCAGAGGCCTAAGAAAGAAGACCCTGAAGCACAGCTAGGCCAAAGCCTGTCCTTCTTCTGGAGGCAATGTCCAGACTGTAATGTTTGGTGAAAGCATGGACAGTACTCCAGGAAGTGCCTGCACAAATCTTGGGTGCAGACACACCTCTGAAACAGGCAACAGAAGTGGCCATACCCCTGGTGGAATGGCCTTCACATCCCCAGGAAGTTCCTTACCGTACTTCCTGTGACAAAAAATAATACAGTTGGCCAACCAATTGGACAAGCACTGTTTCGAAACTGGAATGCCCGCTCTGCCTGGGGCGAAAGAAACAAAACAACTGAGAGGTCTTCCTACAGTCCCTCATTGGGTGTGTACAGTAACGCAAAATTCTATGCACATCCAAAGTATGGAGCACTGCTTCCCCTGGACTGGCATGCTCTGGAAAATACACTGGCAGCTGGATGGATTGATTGAGGGTAAACTCAGACACCACCTTAGGAAGAAACTTAGGGTAAGTACTCAAAGAGACCCTATCTTTGTGGAAAATCAAATTAGGCTGCTCACACATGACAGCCTGTAGCTCTGAAATTCATTGAGCAGAAGTAACAGCAACTAAAAATAATGCTTTCCATGACAGAGATGCATCTGGCTCAAAAGGAGACAGGTTCAGCTTCTCTAGAATGAAATTCAGGTCCCAATTTGGAACCCTGTTATGGATAGGAAGCTCCAAGTGGAGAATGTCTCACAGAAAAGTACAGGCAACATCCAGCTGTGCCACAGTATGGCCATCAACGGGCACATGAAAGGCTGATATGGCTGACAGGTGCACTTTAAGAGAGGAGTATTTGAGGCCTGCATCACACAAGGACAGAAGATGCTCCAGAATCTGATTCACGGGACAGGTGAAAAGGTCCAGGCTAAGAGAAGCGGCCCATACATCAAACATTTTTATTTCATAGAGCAAGTGGCCCTGGTAGAAGGTTTTCTGGCAGCCACCAGAACATCAGCCACCTTCTGAGACACACCAAACCAGCAATGGCTACGTCCTCAGGAGCTATGCATGTAGGTGGAGGGATGTGAGGTCCGGATGGACCAGGATCCCCTGAGCCTGTATCAACAGGTCCCTGCAGAAGGGCGGGGGAATGGAGGTTCCACAGCCAATTGCTGCAGTAATGGAAACCATATCTGCAGAGGCCAGAATACAGCCACTAGAATTAGGGTGGCACCCTCCATATGTAGCTTGATGAGCACCCTTTGAATTAGAGGAAATGGTGGGAAGGCATACAGAAACATCCCTTTCCAGGACAGGGATAACACATCTCACCAGAAAACTCCAAGCCTTAGATGTACCGAGCAGAAACGTGGCAGTTTTGCATTGAGCGGGGATGCAAAAAGATCCAACTCTGGAAGACCCCATCTGTCAAACAGGTTTTCTACAACCAAGATCAGCAGTTCCCACTTGTGCATTTTGGACTCACCTGCTGAGGCAGTCCGCCAAGGCATTCTGGGCACCTGGAACATGGATGGCTGACCGTTCTAGATCGTGGTCTAGAGCCCAGTACCAGACCCTCATTACTTCCTGACACAGAGGGTAGGAATGGGGTTCCCCTTGCTTGCTGATGTAACAGACCACACTGACATTATCCAACTGCAGGAGCACAGGGCCCGGAGAAAGATGTTTCTGGAAGTCCTGTAAGGCATACAGAACTGCCCTCATTTTTAGGACGTTTATGTGAAGTCTCTCAGTGGGACCAGAGATCCTGGGTCTGATAAGGACCTAGATGGGCTCCCCAACCCAGACCCTAGTGAGGAGTGGGGAAAAGAAAGGGGACTCCCTTTAAGAGACTGGCTGGGTCCATCCACCAGTGGAGCACTCTGCATACTGGCGAGGATACAAAAACCAGTTGGTCTAGATCGTCTGAGCATTGATCTCACTGAATCCTTGCAGGTCCATTGTGGGATCCTCATGTGCAACCTGCCCTAAGGGACCATAGCAATTGTTGTGGCCATTAGACCTACTAGTCTGAGGAACATCCTGGCTAGGACATGCCGGCTCTGAGCCACTTCCTGGGCCTGGGCAATGAGGCGTCTGCCCGGTCTTGAAGGAGGAAGGCCTTGCCCTGAGTAGAGTCCAGGACTGCTCATTTGTATTGTAACCACTGAGACGGGGTCAGCAGAGACTTGGGCCAATTAACAGTGATGCCCAAGGACTGAAATAACTGCAGTGTGCATTCTAGAATCAACAACAGGAGCTCCCTGGACTGGGCTCTCAGTAACCAGTCGTCCAGGTATGGGAACACATAAAGGACTTTGCGCTGAAGGGCTACTACTACTAAGCATTTGGTAAATACCTGTGGCACTGAGGATACGTCAAAAGACAATACCCTGAACTGGTAATGCTCCCCCTGGAACAGGAACTACAGGTATCACCTATAAAGTGGGCAAACAATGACATGCAGATAGGCATCCTGCATATTGAAGGAGCATAGCCAGTCACCCGGCTTGAGCAGAGGAAGAAGGCCTTGCGGAGTGACCATGCAGAACTTTCTCTACTGGATGAAAAGGTTTGGCCCTTGAGGTCTAGAATCGGCCTCAAGTCCCCTGTTCTTTTGGGAACCAGGAAGAACCTAGAGTAGAACCTGTTGTCCCTTTGCTGCCTGGGCACTGGTTCCATGGCCTGCTTGTGCAGCAAGATGAGGACTTCCTCCCTAAGCACCTCTGTTTGGTCTAGAGGATAAAAGGTGAGGACCAGGGGAACATCTGGAGGCTGTTCTAGAAGCTGTAGAGCATGGCCCTGTTTGAATATCTGTAGGATCCAAGCATCTGATGTGATGGTTCTCTACTGAGACAGATGGAGGGAGAACAGACATCTGACCACCACCTCCCTGCTTGAAACAAGAGGAGGGGGGTCTGTCAAGGAGTTGGGCTGAAGCTGAACCAGTGGCTGGTGCCGCACCACCTTCTCTGGAACCGGACTTGTGAGAGACCTTACAAAAGGAAGGCCTCAGTCTACTCCTGGGCTGGGTATGGTAAAGGGTGTGAACAGACCGAATAGCCCTGCCAGAGGTCTGCAGGTCATTGATAATATCCTGCATGTCTGGCCAAAAGGTCTGTGTCCTACAAAGGGGCATTCAACACCTTTTGTTGGACATCAGTCGCAAAGCCAGAGACTCTAAGCCAGGAGTGCCTTCTGAGGCAAATGCCAGCGGCAGCTGCCCTGGCTGTAGTACCAGCAATATCATAGGTGGCTCTGAGGAGATGCTTACCGACATCTTCTGAGGCTTGGAGCACATTAAGAAGCTCTTATTAATGGGAAAACTTAGACAGGGCCTGAGCTACAGCTTTGCCCTTCCTCCAGAAGGTATTCTGGTACTTAATCAGATGAACCAAGTAACTGGCAATCCTAAGGCCCAGAGTGGCAGAAGCGAAAGTCCTCTTGCCCCAGAGGTCTAGCCTCCTAGATTTCTGGTCAGGGAGTAGGAAACTAAGGTGCTTAGGGGCCTTTGTTCTGTCATGAGCTGCCTTAATAACCACTAAGTCAGTTTCCAGCTGGGCAGCATAAAATGGCAGCCCCTGAGGTGCCAGGTAAAGCTTGTCAGCCTTTCTGGGCATGACTGGTACCAGGCCACAGTGGCAGCATCATTCAGTGTTGGCAACAGAGGAGGGATAACTTTGGGTGGAGACTCTGGGATCTCCAAGAAGTCCACCAGGTTCCTCCTCATTTCATCCTCTTCTTCAGTCTGAAATTCCATAATGGAAGAGAGCTGCTTCACAATGCTAAAGAAAGAGTGGTCCTCCAGAGGGGACCCAGGGGTGTGCTTAACAGAGTCCTCACTCCTGGAGGAGACAGTGGACCTATTAGAGGAGTCCACTTCAAGTTCTTCCTCCTCATCCTCTTCCTCAGGGGGGAGGATGATGTCAGGGTGGTATTCCTCCTCGACAGTGGCCTGCTCTGAAGGGGCCCTATTAGTTGAGCGGTGGCTTTCATTTGTATTGACGGTAGCGTAAAGAAGCATAATATGGTTCTGAAAATCTCCCCCCCATGGGATTCAATGGGGGGTGTCCCTGCACTCACCCTTGTAGGACGTCACAAAACATCCAAATGTGGGGGCGTAGTCAGCTGACCAGAAAGTGGAAGGGATCAGCTGGCCGGCAGTTCGGCCACAGTTACGATCCCTTCCTTCCCTTACAGGACAGTAGTAAACGCTATCAGCTGACTACAGAGGGACTATTGCCACAGCTGGGTAATGGGCAATGAAGCCCAAAACTGAGTGTACAAAGGTCACACTGTCACTAGTAAATAAATGATGTGGCACAGGCATTTCACCTGGGAACCAGTACAGCAAGCCCTAGAAAACAATTTGTGTCCTGGGTAAAGTATATGCAAAATCAAAGGTTAATACCAGAAGGGCAACTGGAAACACAACACACTAACAGGGGTGGATACTGGACTCTCCTCCAGTACAATGGTGCTGCCCTGCTGTCATATAGGACTTGTGAAAGAAAATCTAAAGGACCCAGATGACCAAGGTATAGCGATAGCGAAACCACTTATAGTTAACAGCTCATGGCACTTCACGATAATCCTCATGGATAGTAAAATATGTGCAGGTCACAAAACTGTACTACATACATGGTGCAAATGCTACCCGCTATTGTTATTTGTCCATCTGTACCATATGTGTTTGGTTCTTTTTTTTTTTTCTCTCACTTGTCCTGGGCTTTGACCACTGGGAGTACCTCTCACCTCCACAGGTCTATCGGCTGGATCCCGGCATCATAGTGCTCGATACCCGGGAGTTTTTCTAGTTTTTCTCTCTTTTCTTGTATGGTCCCAACCCCTGAGGGTGCCAGCGCGAAGGACTTACATCCAGATTGATGACGTACTGACACCATGTCGTAATCAAGCGCCCCGCAGCACTCTCCCCTTCCCGACTCGTGAAAGCTGTGCACCCTACCACCCATGTATCCACCGGCAGTAGGGCTACAGGCGCTATCACTGCCTGGAGTATTCCCCGGAGGACAGTATCCATTAGGATGTTCAATCCTCTGACCACCAACCAACCCAGGCCTGTTCCCGAACCGGGGTCGCTGGCATGGCAAGAGGTGTGGCGTCCAGCGCCTTAACCCTCAGCACCACTGGGCCGGCTATATGTGTTTATTTCAATGACCAATGGAAACACTCAACTCCTCTACTGATGTTTAACTCTCTTATTTCAATAAAATGTATTTTAAAAAAAAAATAAAAAAAAAAGAAGCCTCTTCTGCCAGCACCAAAGCCTCCTCCTCCAGCATCTGGGTATCTGAGAGAGTCATATCAGCATACTTAGCTACTAATGTTGGTTTCCTGACACAGGTTGGCACATGGCAGTACTCCAGGCTGCTACTGTAGTATCCCAACTAAAATGGTCTTTTTCTGTCCCCTTTTGTCTCCATGTCCTGCAGGTATAACCAGCTTCAGCTGGGCAGCAGCACAAAGCCGACTCCTCCTCCAGGCAGCAAAGCCTCCTCCTACTCCAACACCAAAGCCACCTCCTCCTCCTCCTACTCTAGCACCAAAGCCACCTCCTCCTCCTCCTCCTCCTACTCTAGCACCAAAGCCACCTCCTCCAGCACCTGGTGAGTATCTGAGATAGGGAGTCACCACCTATCCTACTAATCTCGGTTTCACTACACAGGTATATCATGGCAGTACTCCAGGCTGCCAGTACCTCCTGGCAAAAATGTTCTTTTCCTGTCCCCTTTGGTCTTCATGTCCTGCAGGCATAATCAGCTCCAGCGGAGCATCAGCACAAAGCCTCCTCCACCACCAAAGCTGCCTCCTACAGCAACAAAGCCTTTCTCCTCCAGCACCAAACTTCCTCCGCCAGCACCTGGTGAATATCTGAGATAGTGAATCAGCGCACTTAGCTACTAATGTTGATTCCCTCAACCAGTATATCTTGGCAGTACTTCAGGCTGCAAGTATCGCCTGACTAAAATGGTCTTTTTCTGTCACCTTCTGTGTCCATGTCCTGCAGGTATAACCAGCTCAAGTGGGGCACCAGCACCAAAGCCTCCTCCGCCAGCACCAAAGTCTCCTCCATCAGCACTAAAGCACCCGAGCCTCCTTCACCAGCACCATAGCCTCCTCCGCCAGCACCAAAGCCTTCGGTATATTTCTATATTTTTTTTAAATTTTATAGTTATTTTATAGTTATGTATAACTGGAAGCTTGGAGAAGCTGGGCTGGGAGGATGTGGGGAGAATAGGTACATGTATGGGAAGCAGGAGAGTGGTAAACTGCACTAGCTGTGGGGCAGCAGTCTTTCTGGGGGTGTTGTGGAGTAAAGGAGGATGTCCTGTGTGTAAGAGCCTGGAGCAGCTAAGGGCTAAAATAAGGCTGCTCAGATAGGAGCTGAGGAGGATGGTGTGGGAAGTCAGAGGAGCAGAGCAGTGGAGGGAAAGGCAGAGGGGTGATGCCCAGGGAAGTGAAGGCATCAGGCAGGAGATGGGAGTGGGGAGGGGCACCCAGTATACAGGGGTATCTTTTCCTCAGAGGACTAGGGGGCCCAGGGTGGAGGAATGGCAAGTGGTAAGGGGAAGGGGTGGGAATGTGAGAATAGCATCAGGGGTGGGACATTCTGATGGGGTGCTTTTATTGAATAGATTTGTACCACTGTCTGAAAGGGGGGAAGGGACAGCAGGAGGTGAGGTAGGAGGTCAGGTTGAGCCAGGGCTGAGAGTAGGAGTACAGGGAAGGGGAGAGGAGAGGGAACTAATCAGGGTGGGCAGGGAAGAGGAAGCAGGTACTTGACTTCTCTGCCCACATCAACGAGGTATACAGGTCAGTTAACATCAGGATAGGTGCCACCTACCATGTGTGCCACTCCCTCACCCCTGCTGCCAGGACCTCAGTGGCTAGAGGTGTCTTGCTCCCTAGGCTACGATATGCCCTCCCTATCTTTTCTCATGCCAATGCTTCTGTCCTTCATAAATGGGACACCACTTACAACAATATCTGTAGATTTCCCCTATCTGCCTCTTGCCTTATGCACCACTGCCTCCTATACTCCTCTTTACACTGGCTATCCCCCCAAAATCTGTGGTCTTACTCCCTAGGCTGTTTCACTGACTCCATGACTAGGATCCCTCGCCCTGGCAGTCTCGGGGCGATGCTCACCTCTGTGCCTCCTTCCCGCCCACTTACGTCCTCTAACTCCTTACTCCTCTCCGTTCCACTCTGTTCTACCAGAATGGGGGAGCAAGCTTTCTTTCATTTCACCCCTAAATTCTGGAACTCTCTGCCTCCCACTCTGAAGAGCTCACTATCTCACTCCTCCTTCAAGTCTGCACTTTTCTCCTACCTTTATGCACTTGATTCCTGTGACTGCTCCTAACCTACCCTGGCCCCCGTTTCCGTTTGCTTCTATCTACTACTGCTTGGCTCTTGAAACCTGTGCATTATGCCTGCCTGTCATTCTATTCCCTTTCCTTCCTTGTGTTGATGTGTACTACCAGCTGGTTTATACCCCCTCTATCCCTGCGAGGATAGCAATGTTCATTAAGCACTCACTACTGTCTGTATCTTATTTGACTTAAACATGTACGCTGTATTTCCTGGTATAATCTGCTTAGTTATCTGTTGTATAACGTCAATTGCTGTTTGAATTTCTCCTGTGTTTCACTTGTTTATTGTACTGTATCTTGTACCCTTCTGGGTCATGCTTGAAAATAGGCAGGTCCTTGCCTAACGCACCCACCCAGTCAACAAAAACTAAGAAATAAATAAATAAAATGGAGTGGAGAATGGGGGGAGAGAAAAGGAAAGGAAGAGGGGAAGGAAAACAAAGCAGATACAGATAGTCAGAAGAGGAGGGGTAGATAGGGAGGTGGAAAAACAGTTAAAGGGATAAATTGTGGATGTGAGATAAGTTCACCACGGTACAGAGGGAGCAGTTAGTGGGGAAGCAGATAGTACCAAAGGTAAGAAAGGAAGGAAGGGGAGCATGGGTGCAGGGGATGGAAGGGTAGCAATCAGTGGGGACTCTATAATTAAGGTTATTCACTGGGGAAGGAAAGAGGACCCAAATGCAAGCAGGAGGATGGCTTGTATGCCAGGGATGACAGTGGGGAAGGTGGACCCAAGAATAAGGGAAATAGTAAGGGAGGTTGGAGGAAAACCTAATTTAGTTATACATTTGGGAACCAACGACTTAGCTGGGGAGAAGGATGAGGTAGTGCAAAGTAGGTTCAGGGAGTTAGGGAAGATCTGCAGGAAGGAAGGAAGTTCGCTGGTCTTCTCAGAGGTGATACCAGTACCAAGGGCCAGCACAGCCAGGAAAAGAAGAATAGAGGATTTTAATGACTGGCTGAGGAAATGGTGCAGGGAGGAGATGTTATCTGTATTGGAGACTGGGAGGAGACCTTGTCAAACAAAGCACCTTTTTCACCAGACAGGCTACACCTCAGTAGGGAGGGTTTGAGGGTACTAGGACAAACTGGGGAACACATAACCACTACACTTAATTTAAACTACTGGGGCAGTGGGCGTGCAGGTCCACAGACTACGAAAGGGGGAGGTCAGTGAACCTCCCCCCCACAGTAATGGAAGAGGTCTGGAGGGATGAGGTAGAAGAGCGAGAACACAGTTAGCAAAGGGTGGAGGGGGTGAGGAACACATAACAAGGGTACATGGAGGGGTGCACACAGAGGGAATAAATGTGAATAGAAGAATAGAGGGAAGTGAAGGAAGGTCAGATTCTAGGTGGAGGGTGGTGTCTCTGAATGTGTGGAGTCTTGGAAACAAGATGGATGACCTGCAGGCACTATTAGCAGACAGGAGGGTGGACATAACTGCAGTAACCGAGACTTGGGCAACATCACACCATGACTGGGACCTTGCAATCCCTGGATATAAACTACACAGGAGGGACAGGGTAGTCAGGAAGGGGGGGAGGGGTGGCAGTTTATATCAGGGAGGGAATAATTTGCACGAGGGAGGAGTCAGAGGAAGGGGAAGTGGAGGCATTATGGGTTTAGTAAGGTCCAATAGAGGGAGAAAGGTGAGGCTGCAGGTGGTTTACAGACCACCTAGTCAGGATGAGGAGAGGGACTGGGAACTGAGCTCACAAATATTGGAAGCTGCGGGGAAAGGAGAGGTGGTACTTGTAGGGGACTTCAACCTGCCCAAGCTGGACTGGAGCATACCATCCACGACATGTGCTAGGAGTCAGGTGATCCTGGAAGCACTGCAGAATGGGTTCCTGACTCAGGGCGTCACTGAACCAACAAGAGTTGAGGCAATTCTTGATCTAGTGCTCACAAATGGGGAGCATTACAGGAAATGATGGTCAGAGAGCCACTGGGTGGAACTGACCATTGCACAGTGTGGTTTCAGTTGGATATGGGCAGGGAAAGCATCCTGACTAAGACCAAAATCTTGGATTTCAGGAGGGCGGAGTTCAGGAAAATGGGCGACGTGCTAAGGAGCCATCTGGCAGGCATCAAAGCAGATATGGGGCTGAACCAAAAGTGGTCCATCATTAAGGAAGGAATACTGGTTGCCACAGATGAGTGTTAGGCTCAGGGATAAGAACACAAGGGCCAAAGCACCCAGCTGGTTCAGTTCTGGGGTTGCCCAGGCAGTAAGGGGGGGAAAAAAGGACATTAACCTGCTGGAGAAGGTCCAGAGGAGGGCTACAAAGATGATAGTGGGTCAGCAGAGTAAGGCATACGAGGAGAGACTGAGGGCACTGAACATGTACTCCCTGGAAAAACAGGAGAGAGAGGGCACATGATTGGGACCTTCAAGTACTTGAAAGGGATAAATAAGGTTGATAAGGAGAGTCATTTAAGCTGAGTGGCAAACATAACACTAGGGGGCACAGTCTTAAGCTGGAGAGTGGGAGGTTTAGGATAGAGGTCAGGAAGCATTTCTTCACAGAGAGGGTGATGGACACTTGGGATGCACTGCCAGAAAAGGTCATCTCATTCAAGACAGTGGGCAGCTTTAAGAGAGGCTGGGATAGGCACAGGGGGAAGGTAAGGATCATGGGTATGGAGGATGGGAGGAGTGGGGAGGGAGGGCAGCGACATTAGCTCAAGCTGTGGACCCTGTAGTATGAGCAGTCTTGATAGACTAAATGGCTTTTTTCTACTGGCTTCTTCGTATGTTCTCCGTCAGCACCAAAGCCTCCTCCACCAGCACAAAACAGTCTCCACCACCAACACCTGGTGAGTATTCGAGACAGTGATTCAGCACACTTAGCTACTAATGTCAACTTCCCTCCTCGGGTATATCATGGCAGTACTCCAGGCTGCTAGTACCCCCTCACTAAAGGAGTCTTCTCCCTGTCTTCTTTTGTCTCCATGTTCTGCAGGTATAACCAGCTCCAGAGGGGCACAAGCACAAAGCCTCCTCCAGCACCAAAGCCTCTTGGCTCGAAGGATAAAGATACTTTTCATGTCAGAAGAGACCTCTGTGGAGGGGTAACCCTCCTTCACAGTGGAAAGCAGTGCCCCTCACCAGACCACATAACAGCACCAGCACAGTGCCATAGGGAGATGAGCCAAGGAATGGTAGGAATGCTAGGCCTGTCAGAGTGATGACCGCTGGTACTCTTGGGCCCCATGCTGCTCTGAAGATCCTGAGGGGAGTACAGTATCTGGGCCACGACATCGCCAATGGTCCAAGGAAGGGGAAACCCTGGATAAAAGGAGAAAAAAGTTATACGGGGGGAAAAAAGCATGATAAAAGATAGTCCTAATATAAGGTTGTTGATTACAGTTTGGGGTTCTGCCAACATCAGTAAACTTTGCTCTCATGGTTTTCTGTCACTTGCAGAAACTGTGGCTGTAATTTAATTACAGTCTCATATCGCCTCAGTGCTATCCATCATCCTCGGTTTAATGCACTGAAAAAGAGCTGGAGACTGATCAGGCCGGCTTCATTAAACATAGGTGTCTAACGGATAATATTTGTAAAATTCTTATATTAATCGAATACATCCAATACCAAAAAATCCCAGCTGCTTTCCTCAGTCTTGATGCGGAGAAGGCTTTCAACCGGGTGTCCTGGCCCTTTTTATGGGATGCCCTGTCGGAATTCCAATTCCTGGAGCCATTCCTGTCCTGGCTAAGGAATCGTTCTGCTTCTCCTAAGGCTTATGTTCGAATAAATGGCGGAGTGTCCTCCCCATTCTTGCTTCAACGGGGTACTCGTCAGGGCTGCCTCCACTCCTCCTTTTCCTTCATATGGAACCCTGGAGCAGCTCTCTGGGGTGCCCAGGAGTGGAAGGAATACCCTTGGGCCAACAAGAATATAAAGTTAGCATGTTTGCAGATGATATTTTACTGTCCCTAATTTCCCCAGCCAAATCAATCCCGGAAGTCTGGAATATACTTAAACAATATGAAAAAATGGCTGGTTTTAAATTTAATATTACTAAAACAGAAGTCCTAATATTTAATTTTATCCCTCCCAGGTCCTTACGACAAATATACCCACTCAAATGGAGAACAACCAAAATGAAATATTTAGGTATACATATTCCACACTCCTTCAATGTCTTAGAACTAGTTAACTTTTAACCCCTGCCAGTGTCTATGCAAGCAGACCTAGAAAAATAGCAAAAACTTACCTTAACATTTTTTCAACGAACTGAATCCGTACGCATGAATATTTTACCATGCCTTCTATACCCATTTCAAAACATTCCCATCTTTCCCTCTCCCTACAACTTTAAATCCTGGGACAAAATGATCTCCACCTTCATTTGGGGAAATCAACATCCAAGAATAAGTCTATCTATTCTAAAATGATCCCTCGCCCAGGGTGGAACAAACCTCCCCAACCTTAAGTTATATGCCACTGCAGCCTTCTTTCGAACCCTTCTTCTCTAGCTGGCTGATACATATAAATTCCCTTGGAAGACCTTAGAATTTCACCTAAATGATATGCATGATATAAAAAAAATATTATTTTCTTCAGATGAAAAAAAACACACCATTAAAAGACTTTACTACACTCACAGCAAATACATTAACGTTGTGGCTACAGTCTAGAAAACAAAATGACTTCAGATCCACTTATGAATACTGTAAACTAATATCTGCATATGAACTCTTCCTCCCCTCTCCAACCAACCTCACCTTTTCCAGATGGAGGCATTTAGGTTTATCCCACGTATTCCAATTTCTGGGATGAGAGGGGGTTCTCCCTTTTGATAAGCTTCCAAACAAACATAATCTCAGGAGAACCGACCTTTTCAGGTATTTTTAAATTAGAAATCATATCCTCCGAAATCGAATAATTCAGGCCAGGATCTCCTTTCCAATGCCCTGTCTACTAAAAATATTCATGGACTTTGTGCAGGGGAAAACTTGGAATCATCTCATCAGATCCCTGTACAAGGGTCTCAGAGAGATTGTCAAAGAATCAACACAATCAATACAATCAATACTCGAGGCCTGGAACAAAGACCTTAACCTAGAAATTTCAACAGCTATCTAGTCAGGGACGGCACTCCGAGCAATCAAGATCACCCCCTGTCCCAGATGGAGAGAATTTTCTTGGAAATGCAGACCCAGATATTTTTGCTCTCTGGCTGTTCTGGCCAAATATCTCCCTGATAGATACGGAACTTGTTCTAGGAGTTGTGGATGCTCCCTTGCGGATCTATATCATATTCTATGGCAATGTCCTCACCTCATGCCTTTCTGGATCACCCTACAGGGGGAGCTCTCTATCTGCTTAGGGGAACCCATTGAGTTGATGGCTGAACTTGTCTTGCTGGCCATTTATCCTGACCACTTCCCTTTGTGGACCAAAACTCTGCTCCCGGTATACTTACTGGCTGCAAAGAAATCTATTACCAGAAAATGGATGACCGCTGTAATTCCATCCATCAATGATTGGCGAGCAATTATGAAAAACATCTATCACATGGAGAGAGTGACTGCACTTTAAAAAATTAGACCCAGATGTTTATATCTAGGTGGCTGAGTTGGACTCTCCGGCAGTCAGAGTTAGACTCCCCTTGATCCAACCTGAGGGTGGGGAAGGGGTTGGGGGACAACACATAGCGGTCGAAGAAGTAACAAGAGAAGCTCCTTAAAGGTAGACAGTGTTAAGGTTTTTCTTTTCTGTTTTGGGGGATAAAGACTGGAATAAGAGTCTCTTCGAATTTTAACCTAAAATAGACAAAAGTAAGGGGCTAAGGCTGTATAAAATAATATATTACTATCTCTCTCCAACCCTGTAAGATTTAACCTATAAGATGGGGAGTCTAACTCTGACTGCCGGAGAGTCCAACTCAGCCACCTAGATATAAGATGAATACAGTGCAGGGCTTCAAACAGGCATGGGATAGGCATAAGGGAGCAATACAAATGACTATGAATAGATAGGTCACTGACAGAGCAAAGGCCGATGGCACATTTATAAGGTAGAAAAAAAAATGGGCAGACTGGATGGGCCTTGCGGTCCTTATCTGCCATCAACTTCTATGTTTCTATGTTTCTATGTCTGCTGAAACCTGTAAAAAAGAGAATGATGCTAAGTACTTGTGTGTTCAAAATCTTTATAAAAATCAAATAAAAAAAAAAAAAAAGAAAAGAGCTGGACATGACTTTCTGACATGACAGAGGCACAAGCACATCAGAATAAAAAATGTGCCAAAATGTTTGTATGAAGGAAGCAGGTTGCCAATGGATAAGAGAATCTAGCAATTTATGGCAGCTTGTTGGCGCAGCGGTAGAGATACCACTTTGACCACCAGCGGCATGGGTTCAGAAATTAGCTCAAGTCATCAGGGCTGGCTGGAGGGTGAAAGAGAACTCAAACTCAGTGGGGGCTGCCTCCAACTGCAGTGCTGCCACATGGGTGACCACAGCTGTTGTTACACTATGTGCATGCTTGCTCTCTCATTCAGATGGTGGTCAGCCAAGGTGGTGAGCAAAGGGTCTGTGCAGCAGTTCAGTTGTATTGATGGGTGAGTCAGGAGCAGATAGGAGACGATGGGTGTTGAGTAGTTGGGCCAGTGCAGGGGTGGGGTACGAATCCTATACTGGGGATTGAGTGGGAGGCCACTACACTACTAGGGATGGAATACATATTGCACTCTGGTATCAGGTGGGGACCACTAGACTACCAGGAATTTTATAATAGTATCTCAGGGATTCGGTGGTGGTGGGAGGCTACTCGATGACCAAGGAAACTGTGACACTATCTCAGGGATCAGGGAGGGGGTACTAGACTACTAACTACCAGGGAACTTGATACAGTATTTTCAGGGTATCACAGTGATCAGGGGAACTACTAGATTACCAGGAAGAGCCTAGCTAGGGATCAGGTGAGAGCAACGGCCAACGCTCTGCACAATACCTCTGGGCATTTATTCATGGAGGCATTGTGCAGAGCTGATAACAGTCACATAATGACATGCAAATGCTCCCTTAGCACCCTGAATGCTATATGTGGTCATAAACATGCCAGCCGCTAAATATGGCTCCCAAACGCAAAGGCGCTATTCCATTTAGGATGCCCTCTCTCTTTGCTCCTGGGAGGAGTCTGTTGCCAGCAAGGAACTGCATTACTGCTGTGCATATTCACTTTGCTAACACGACCCCATATTCATACAGGCAGCCTGTATGTATGTGGCACCCTGATGACAGCACACTATTTCGTGAATGCCTCTACTGTTTTTTCGCAGGGTTAACTGCCACCTTTGAATAGTTGGACAAAATTATTTATTTTTGCTGACAGTTAGGGAAACCCCTGTTGGAAAATTGATTATGCCAATGGAACTGAGAACTTTGGAATTTTTAAGCTATTAGCACGAGGCTCCCTTTTATGGTTATAAGAGTACCTGGAATGCGTAAGCAATAACCTACAAGAGAGCATGCATTTCTAGAAAACTACTGCACACCCTGGGTAAATCAGAAGGCATGAGGCCAACGGACGAGTGACTTTCAACACACCCAAGAAGCGCATTAACTCTCTGGATACCCATGCCCTACAGTGGGTTACTGCACGTATAACATGGAAAATGCTTTTTTTTTTTTTAAATGGAAAAAGGTTTAGTTTTCCAGTAGCTAGATTACTTCTAGGTAGAATATGTTAGATTGATAAAAAGATTGTGATCCTCTGAATAAACCTGGGAAGTATATTTCTAGTGAAGAAACCTATGCCTTGCTCTGTGTTTTTGCATTAAGAAGGTGGAAAAGTTTTCATTTTCATGAAAAGGTTTTTAGGTTATATTTCATTAAGTTAGGCTGTTGCTAGGCAGATTTGGGTAAAGAAAATCTGACACTTCCCAGTAGAACATTTGTTTTCCACTTTTGAGGTCACACTGCTTACAGCAGAACACTGAGTACAAGCAAATATAGAGGCCCCTAACTGGGAACAATACACTCCCTTAACCTGCTCGCATGCAGCTCAACAACTCTGAACCTCGAGTGCTGCATCTCTTTGGCTGTCTTACTCTGTGACCTCCTCACTGCCCAAACATGTTTCTTACTGATACAGCATTTAGGAGGCAGGGCCATAACCTAATCAAGAACATTCAGACCTTCACTGTTAGAACATCTTCTTCAACCTCTCTTGTCAGATAGTTTCAGTCCATAATCTTCTGTAACCAAACAACATTTTAGGGCGGATATATTTTTTGGGTTCCAAAGCACTATATGCCTCATAGACAACACTATCAACAAAAGAAAAAAAGAAAAGGCAGTTTCTCATTTTGCCTATATTGTTTTACATATAGGGGCGACATGATAACATAGATATTTCAAACTTGCCACCTCTGTCTATGTGTCACCAAGCCACTGGAAGTTTAACCAAATGACAGGTGGAAACATTATTGTATTTAAAGCAGTAGTATTTGTTAGTTGGCAAAAAATGTTATCGTGTACATTTTTGTTTTTTTTGTTAGCAGTAATGTATTTCTGACATACTTAGGATTATCACTGCAGCTTTAATTCCTCGTAGATATTCTTGAAACTACTCTTAATACCAGTTTTATAATTATTGACTGAGGTCAATAAATATTGCCGACACTATCAAGTTTTTAAAACCTGGTCTGTTGATGTTACTTTTTTGTACTGTACATGCTAGATCCATGCTGTGTAATATTAGGTTTGGGAACCAGGAGATCGCTGGTTCAAACCCTGCTAGAACCAAATACCGTGACACCTTGGGCAAGTCTAAATAAGTCCCTTAACCTCCCAGTGTTCAGACCAACCAGCTGCTAAAATGGGTATAAGCAGGACCCAACAGGAAACAAGTTACAGCATCTTACTGTAGCTAAGCTATCCTGGTACCTCTTTTTGATAGTAAGCAGCATAGCACCACACCATGGTGCTTAATATTGTTATAGTGAGCATGGCAAGTGAGCAGTAACTTTCAAAAATTTTATAGCCACATATCTCAGGCTCAGGAATTAAATAAACTAAAAGAAAATGGGCTTATTAATTTTTTTTTTATTACCAGAAATATAATACCATTTAAAAATGATATGACTACATCTTTTGCTGACTAGTAAAATAAGCAAACACTGCTACTTTAAGATGCAGTTGTAGAATTTGTAAAAGGAGTGAAGAAAGAATAGTTTAATACCTGATGACCAAATGGTTGCAAGACCAGCGGTTTCAGCAAAGTTCCTGTAGTGGCAGCTCATGTCATGCAATCATATACTATGCCTACCCAAAACCTAGGGATCATATGGCCACATAAACATGTATTTTTTTATATATTGTATTCATTTTGTAGTAATAGATTTTTTTCATTTCATTAAAATTGGTACCAGGTGCCAACAATGCTGTGTCAGCATATAATCTCGGCTACATAGAGTTTAAGATGAAAATCAGTTTATAAAGACTATAAACAACAAGGGAGGGTCCACTATGGAACTCTTGGATAGCCCTTCTCTATAGTCCTACAGCTTGATGATACATTGGCAATCTATACCTGCTGGACCCGTCCCTCCAAATAGGAAGCAAACCGCTACAGAGTATCTGAGGCAGCACCCACCTCTCTCAATCTCAGTTTTAATAGTTCATGGTTCACCATATCAAATCCCTTGGACAAATCCATGAACACGGCACTCATCTTTAGAGACTTATCCTAAGCAATACAAATTATGTTCTTAAGTCAAGGACTGCTGCGCTTGGGGAATGTCCAGGCCCAAAAACACACCGAAACAAAGCAAACAGGCTGTGCTTTCCCAGGTATGTTCCAGAAGTTTAGCCAACAAAGGCAACAATGTAACAGGTCTAAAGATATCGGGGGGGGGGGGGCCGTGCACCTCCCTTTTTAAAGTTGGTTTTACCCTTGATTGTCTCCATGCTACAGGGAAATAATTTGTTGTAATACTGCAGCTGTAAAAATTTGTTTCAATAGGTGCAAGGGGGTCCGCTGTTACTGTCAGCAACTTTCCTTCTGTACCATCTGCTCTACCCAGCTTCTAGGGATTTAATCTCAAGGTTTTTTTTTACCTTCGACTATCCTTATCAACTAGAACCTAAATTATGGAATTGTATTATTTCCCTCAATTTTCACTGTGCCTGGACTCCAGCTCTCACTCATATTATCATCGGCTACAGTGATGTTTATAAAAAAAAAAGATTAAAAATTCCAGCAACTTCCTGTTGTTTCATTACTAACACATCACCTTCAGTTTTAAGAAAAACTGAGGTACCATTTGTACAGGGGTTCATTATCAGCTTAATCACCATCCAGTAAGTTCTGTGCTCTTTTGCATTATTAAACTTAACCCCATAATACTTTCGGTCACCTGTCTGATTTATTTTAAAATTACTCCAGTCCTGTTCCAATCCTGTTTGCTTTGCTTTTCTCCAGATTCTATCTTTAATACGAATATTCTTAACTATACAGTCGTCTATACCGGGAAAATGTTTCTTGGACTGTATTTTTTTTGAAAGGTGACATGCCTATCACATACTGTATGGCAAAAAATAGATCATTAAATTCCTCAGCTGTGAGTTCTTAGTCTGGTATCAGGAGTACTCATTCTTAATCTGCCCTGTAAAAATCTACAATAACTAGATATTTTTTAAAGGTTTTAAAATGTCTTGTTTGTCAGGTATTCAGTAGTGGTACATTCACACTTATTCTACCAGAAACTGATAAGAACAGGTTACTCACCTGTAACAGTAGTTCTAGGAGTGGTATATGTTGTTTATCCACACTCATGGCATGTCCCCTTCCACTTTAAATCTTGCCGGAAGTCTTCAAGCTGGCTCCTCCCACCCACCTGGGTGGTATATACCTCAGCTCTGCCCCATGATGCCAGATCTTAGCCAGCTGGAAGCCAGGTGTTGTGCGTCCGCAGCGGGTGGTTGAGACCAGGATGAAGAATATACCACCCTAGAACTACTGTTACAGGTGAGCAACTCACCCTTCTAGGAGCATGGATATGTTGTTCATCCACACTCATTGGCAATCGTCGAGGTAAGAATAAATCCTGCACCCCCCCATGCCTGAGATGGTCCGCCACCACTGCAATGCATTTGGTGAAGACCTGCGGGGCTGATGATAGGCCGAACAGCATGACTCGGAACTCGTACAGGGTCCCTTTGACCCTGAAGCAGAGGAACCGCTGATGGGATGGATGGATTGGGACATGAAAGAACGTGTCCTGCAGATCCAGTGAACAGAACCACATGTTTCGCTCCAAGGATGGTATGATCTGGGACAGAGTGACCATCTGAAAGGTGCGTGACCTGAGATATTGATTCAAGTCATGGAGATCTAGAATGGGGTGTCAGCCCTCTGTCCGCTTGGGCACCAGGAAGTACCTGGAGACAAAGCCTGGGTCTGTTGGAGGATCTGCCACAGGAGCTACTGCCTCCTTGAGGAGGAGCAGAGCAATGTCATCTCGAAGAGATGACTGGGTGTGAGTGGATACCCATTCCTCCTGAGGGACGCGGGCTCGGCTTGGAGGGTACTGCTCGAATTCCAGAGGCAGTTCCTGACCGACCACTTCGAGAACCCACCTGTCTGAAGTGACAGTGGACCAGGCAGAAAGGAAGGAAGTGATGGAGCCGGCCCCCCACTGGAGGACCCAAAGCTGGCATGATGGGAGTAGGGGTGGCAGCCCCCACCCCGTCAGTGGGCAGGCTTGGAGGAGGTTCCAGGACCTGAGCCTCGGCCTTCTTTATGGGCCTGTTGGGGTCCAGGCTTGGGCCGAGTGTGCAAGCTTGAGCCTGCTGCTGATGCTGGTGCTGCTGTCCCCCTTGAAAGAAGGACTGCTGAGCCGCAGGGGAAGACTGCTGAAAAGGCTTCTTCTTCTTCTGGTTCTTGCCCAAAGAACCCTTGGCAGAAGTAGCGTCCAAGGTGGCGCTGGACTGCTCAATGCACTGGAGGTGACCGGCCACTCCTGGGACGAACAAGCTGGTCCTGAGTAAGGGCACGTCAGCTAGTCTGTGCCGAGTGTCTGCCGGAAAAGAGGAGAGCCTCAGCCAAGCCCTGCAACGAGAGGCAACTGCAGCAGCCATCGAGCGGGCACAAGAACCCCCAATGTCCAGGGCCGTCTGGAGCTGCTGTTTGGCAACAGCTTGGCCCTGGTCTCAGACCTGCTTGACCGTGGTCTGCATGTTTTTGGGGAGATGTGGGAGGACCTTATCTAATGACCCGAGAAGGGAGTGAGAGAAGTGTGCCATGATGATGGCCGAACTTGCCTGCCGAAGGCCCAAGGAGGAGGCCACACAGACCTTCCTAGCCAAATGGTCCAAGAGCTTGGACTCTTTATTGGGAGGTTGGTCCGCATTGGCAGAACTGCCAGTATGCCTGAACACAGAGGCAGTCACCAGGCTCTCAGCCGAAGGGTGCTCTGTGAACCCTGCTAGGGACCCCATGGGCACCGTGTACTTACGGGCCATGTGGGCGGTTGGAGCTGGACAAGAGGCAGGATGTTGTCAGAGTTCAAGGGCCAGACTAACAATGGCCTCAGCCACAGGGAAGGCCTCCATTGGGGTATCCCCTCTCTTAAGGATGTCCGTAAGAGGGTACTCCACCTTTTTTTAGATAGGCTCCAGGGGCATCCCTGTGGACTCAGAGATGAAGCGAAGGATCCCTTGGAAGGAGGAAGGACCTTCCTCCGTCCCTAAGCCAACGGACGAGTCATCATCCCCAGGATGAGAATGAAGTCTGGTGATGTCCGAATCCAATGAATCCGGATACAGTGGCCTGCCACCCAAATCACCCTCGACTCGCCAGGGGTGGTCTGGGGTGACCGTGACCGACAAATGCGTGGGAAGCCCGGTGTCCATTCTGTCTTCTTTGGAAGGAGCCCCTCCCACAGGCTGTTTAGGTGGTGGTTCCACCACAATCAGTGCAGAGACCAGTTTAGGCCGAACAGGTGGTCTCGCCAGCCCCGCAGGCGGGGGAACTGAAGATTTCAGCTCTGAAGGGGTCGGCTTTAGCCTAGGAGGTGAAAGCCAAGTAATGGCCAGGGTAGGAGCCAGGGAAGGCTTGTGCCCGGAAAAGATCAGCTGTTGCCACATGAGGTCCTCATAGTGCTGGAGTTTATGCCGGAGTCTCTCCTCATCTGAGGAGGACGAGGACGACAGATGGTGTCACCTTTTTTTTTGAGCACTTGTGGCTTTTCCTCGGCCTTTCGGTTGAGGGGGTTCTAAACCTCGATCAAGATTGGGCGGGCCAACTTGGTTGCTCGGGGGGCACCGGTGGGACCGGTGACTTCCGGAGGACTGGAACCAGATCCTCAATGGGGAAACCAGCAGGCTGGGTCTCCTCATCTGGGAAAACAAAGACCAGAGTCCTCTCTAAGGAGTTGGTGACTGGAGTCAGCGACAGCAGGTCAGTTGGGTCGAGAAAAATTTTGACCTCGTCGACCACATCCTTGGCCGGCTGGCCCGACGGGAGGTCCAAGAAGTCAGCAGCTGAAGAAGCGATCTCGACCGAGGTCGAGACCACATGCTTCTGGGACTGAGACCTCTCCCGGTCCCAAAAGCGCCTTCGTCGAGATGAAGGCTTGCTCGGTTCCTTCTCCCGCTTATGGGATCGGGAAGAGTACGAGCCCGCAGGCACCTCTCCCCTAGTGGGAAAAGACTGGCACAACTCCCGGAAGGAACCCAAGAAGGTGGAGCCCAGATTGAGTGGAACGAAGAAGCTCCGAGAGTCTGCGGCGTGAGCCGCTTCTTCCTCGAACACTTGCATGCATTCCAATTGCTCGGTGGATCCCGCAGCCATGGAAACCGCCCACCTAGCCTCTTTGGACTTCACTGGAGGATTCTTCTTCTCTGGTCTCCCCAGTTTCAAACACGCAAGATGGTCATCCAGGACACTGGGATGGAAGGCCAAACAAAAACTGCAGGACGAGGTGTCATGGCCAACACCAAGGCAGTAGGCACACATGAGGTGGGGATTGGTACGCAAAATTTTTTGGCCACAGGCCACCGGCAAAATCCGGGTGAAGATTTTTCTTCCATAATCAAAGAAGAGAAAAAACGATCATTAACTCTAACGATGCAGAGTTGAAGGTTTGAAAGCTAGGGCCTACGAAATGCATGAGTATGAGGGAGAGAACCTGAATCTTCCAGTGGAAAGGAAGATCTGGAGTCATGGGGTGGAGCCGAGGTATATACCACCTGGTTGGGTGGGAGGAGCCAGCTTGAAGACTTCCGGCAAGATTTAAAGTGGAAGGGGACATGCCAATGAGTGTGGATGAACAACATATCCATGCTCCTAGAAAACATGTTACTATACTGTTGTGCGGAAAGTTAAGAGGGGGGATGTTTATTCCAATAGCATTAAGAGTAAGGGAAACAAAAAATATAGCATTGTACCTGAATTTGAGTGCGACTTAAATTTTGTAAGTTTATGAATTAAATTGTTCCAATCTCAGTAAGCCCAAATTGTCTTCAAGACCTCGTCCCTGAGATCCACCCCAATTGCAGTTAAAATACCCCATTAAAAATAGCTCATCAGCTGGCCCGGTGGCACTGAGGGTTGAGGCGCTGGACGCCACACCTCGCATCACACCGGTGACCTGAGTTCGGGAATGAGCCTGGGCCTTTGGGGGCTGGCAGGGGAAAGAGAAGATTGAGCGTCTGGAGGACTGCTTTCCTCTCTCTCTGGGGAGGGATCCGGGGCTGCTCGGTGTCCTGGCAACCCCTGGTGGAGATCAGGGGTACGAGGTATGCCAGCCAGAAGAAGGCGATGGGAGTCTTGGCAGACTTCAGCAGGAAGCGTAACAGATATCATGCAGTCGCACTCGAGGGGTGAAAAAGTAGAAAATCCCCTATCTCGCCTGTGGAGATGAAGGGGATGCCAGGGACGCAGCCCACATCCCGACTGCTGGCCCTTCGTTTGGAGGACTCCAAGGCTGACCCACACACACCAGGTGGGATCTCCCTAATTTCAGACAGGCCATCGCGGGAGGACGGGACTGCCCCTTGGGAGTGATCCAGGCGGTTAGATCGGTGTGGGTGGTCAGGGGGAGTCTCTCCACTAACGAGGGGTTCAGGCAAGGGGGTAGAGGCTGGGGTCGAGTGCATACCCCGGAAGGATGCCCAGGTGGGAACGAGTATAAATAGAGTGAAAAAAAATCTCATCATCCCAAAACACAATTTCTTAATTTGTTGGCCACAATTTCAAAATGTTCTTTTTACTCAGGGTGGTAAATAGATTATTGTTATAGATAGCTTCAGTTATGGAATATAAATTACCAGGCCATTCTATTCCAACAGTCGTTTCAGAACATCACTTGTCATAGTGGCTATCCTTTCATGTGTCTACAAAAGTACTCCCCCACCGCTTTCATTATGCTCATGCCTAACAACATGATATCTACCTCAAGGGAATCTGCGCATAAAAACATGCTATCTACTCAAGGGAATCTGTGCATAAAAACATGCTATCTACTCAAGGGAATCTGCACATAAAAACATGCTAGCTACTCAAGGGAATCTGCACATAAAAACATGCTAGCTACTCAAGGGAATCTGCACATAAAAACATATCATCTACTCAAAGGAATCTGCACATAAAAACATGCTATCTACTTAAGGAAATCTGCACATACAAACACGCTATCTGCCAGCCTGGTGGTGCTGAGGGTTGAGGCGCTGGACACCACACCTCACTCCACGCTGGCGACCCGGGTTCGGGAATGGACTCGGGCCACTCGGGGTTGGCTGGGGGAGAAGGATCGAGCACACAACGGCTTGCTCTCCTTCTCCGGGGAGGGTTAGGGAGTTAACCTCGCTGCTTACTGTCACCTCCTGGGGAACTTGGAGGTGCCGGCAGGGTCGGGGACAACAAAGGGGATTGATGCTGGCAGGGGACAGGAGCGGACACACGTCTCAGCATGCGTCGGGCTTGATGGACCCCATTGCACACTGACATCAAAGGGGACTGTAACAAGTTTAAAACATACCCCAGACAGTCCTGGTGAAGATCTCTCACTCCGCTCCACGCTGTGCAGGGCAGATTCCATTGCATGCATGCACCCCACTGAGGTACAAGGAAGGTAAGAAAGGGGCCTTCCTTGCCCTGCCCGGGGGATTAAAGGACAATAAAAGGAGCGCGATTGAACACTCTGGGGCAGACTCCTCAATGGCTGGTGCAGAAGACTTGGGGATTGGAGAGAGAGGAGGGTCTGGGCGCCGTAGGTGGTGAATAAAAAGAGAGTAAAACAAACAAACAAAAAAAAAACACGCTATCTACTCAAGGGATCTGCACATAAAAACATGCTATTTACTCAAGGGAAGCTCTGCACATAAAAACATGCCATCTACTCCAGGGAATCTGCACATAAAAACATGCCATCTACTCAAGGGAATCTGCACATAACACGCCATCTACTCAAGGGAATCTGTACATACAAACATGCTATCTATTCAAGGAAATCTGCACATAAAAACATGCTATCTACTCAAGGAAATCTCTGCAACTTTGATATCCTATTTGGCTTCCTTTCACTAGGTTGCTAATGTATCCATTTTCTTTACTAAACTGTGAGCATTCCCATGAGCTACCAGATGTTTCTTTGTTTTGGTCTTGGACTAGGGCTAATGTTCCTGTAGGCTACTAAATGCTCACTAAAGTTAACCTATCTTTTGTTATTTTCAACAAATAAGGCCTCTGGTCACAGCCAATTGTCCTGTAGTCAATTTTGTCAATTAAAAAATAAGCAGCAAACTTATTTCTTCTCTTGTGTTCCCAACATCCAGTTGTCTTCATTAAAAGCACAAGAGAACATTTTAACTCCAAATTGTTTCTAGCCACATGTGTGTGACCGTGGCACCATTATACCAAGGGCTACTACCCCTGCCTGTATCCCCAATAACAGGAGGAGGGGAAGGGCCTGGGCTCGTAACCACCTAGTATGGGGGGGGCCCTACTAGTAGTAGTGCTGTAATTATGGTGCCTCCACCCAGAGAAATTACATGTGCAACTATCACAGTAGGTACAGCCCTCTGGGAAGTCAACACCACCCACCATCCCGCCTAGTGACCTCTTACAAAAACTTGAACAGTTACAGTGTTCAACAACTAAAATACTAGTTTGACCATTAATGATATGCTCACATTCAGCCCACTTACCAAAAGGGTCTGGATCTGTGGCTCATGCCCTGCAACCCCCTGTAAAAAGGCAGTGTGAACAATACAAGCATGCACTTTCAATATGATTTGTAGTATTTCAATAACTTTAGACCAGGTAATGATACGCTCACAAGCCAGGTTAATAGCAAAACAGTAAATCAAATTTATTAAGAGGGACATGAAGACAGGAGGGGTGAGAACTTAGGCAAATGATTACTTCACTTTAATTAAAACAGGCTAGATTATTTTTCATGGCTTTAGTCCCTGAATTTATCAGTCTAGCAACTACTGGGTACCCAGAGTGGAACACAGGCATGCTTGAGGCGGTGCCATGGGTTGGCCAGTGTTGCAGCTGATGTCGAGGCCCTTGATGGAAAGAAGCATGGTTAAATGAGAACAACACATTTGAAAACCATAAACCATTTGTATCTGGAGCCGAATGGTCCAGTCACTTTTAAGCACATTAACCTGGCAAACAGAATCAGATGGTACCATTCAACAACTGATTTGCTGCAGGGAGCTACCCTGGTTTTACTCTGTACCCAATGTAGTAGATGACAAGGCTGATGAAATGAAGGCCTGGTGCTCCATCTGGAAGCTGGTGAGGACCTGAGCCGACACAACTCACCTCCTCTTCACAGTCTTTCACTGTAGGTGGCTGCAGCCTGCGATTGATTGCTGTGCCGGGGCTGATTCCCCAAGTCTGGTCTCTCGCCGCGAAGCTGAAGATGGTACAGGAACAGTCTGGCTGGGCCGTCGATGGCATAGACCCACAGAAAGAAAGTCTCTTTTGAGGTTAAGTTTGGTCTGCGTGCAGGTGAATCCTCCAGCTGGGCTTGGAAAGGAAAAGTCTCTTTAGGCTGGAATGGCTCCTGAATTTTGGCAGAAGTCCCTGGTTCAATGTCTCCACACACGCAGTAGGCCTCAGCACATTTAGCTGAAGAACATTCAGATCTCTTCTCCTCAGTTTGTGACTGGCTGAAATCTCAGCCGACTTACTGAGCAACCTTTCCTGGTCTGTTGGCAGGCAGTTCCAATTTCTGATCCCTTTTCAGACCGGAGAATTACTCACAGGAGGCGATGCAGGCCTCTGCTGTGAAAAGGCAGCACAGAGCCACAAAGGCTTCTCTTTCCTCGATGTCTTGAGCTGAATCCCAACTGAACTGAATTCAAACAGTCCCTCTTGAATAAAGGGCAATGGTCCAGCAATCCAACTGGCAGCCTAAGCTGTCAATTACAGTTTCAGTCTCTTAATTGGCTGGATCTTTGGCGCCATGCATTTGTTCCTGTTTCTCTCCCACAAATCCCTTATTATGTCCCATGAGTCTCTGGCTGGAATCCAGGCTGGTGATTGGCTGTAGGACCCCCAAAATGGTGGCTGCTGTATTTAGCTTAATGCAGTAAAACCGTTCCCCACTTTGTAAGTTCTGGTGCAGCCAGGGAATATACTTTTATTTTACAATTTTCCCACACATGTAGTCCTGGCTGTGTTCTTTTATGCAAACCCACATATGTTTATTTGTGCTCAGTAGTTTTCCTGTCGCTGCTGACATTTTACATACCCAGCAGGTGGCACCTTATGAATATTTATTAAGGGCTCATGCATATTAATGAGCTCCACTTAAGCCCCAAGACAAACTCCTTTATTTAACTTTAAAATTAACCCCAAGCAGCTTTTAAGCCACACTGCTCTGGTCACCGGCCCTCATGCAACTGAGGAGAGACGCCGGGACTGCAAGATCACTCTCTCGCCAAAAGGAAAATCGCCGGTTGGTACAGCAAAGGCACCGCTCGCACCTGCATGATTCCCGCGTGTACTGAGGTGCACTACCAATGTGGGAGGATCGTCCTTTAGAGTTTATGCCCAAACTGTGCTAAAATAATGATACAGGCTGCGTCAGGGAACTTTAGGGGCACACAGGAGATACGGACTGTGGCAGGGGATAAAGCAGGACGCCAGGCAGCAGCAGGAGGAAACGGGAGAGCAAAGAACCTGGGGGATAACAAGGTAAACTCCCGGGGGGGTTACATCTGGTTGGGTCTGGGACAAGCCTGTTAACTGAGTACTGAGCAGAACAGTTACATACAGTCAACACAGGTAACTTACCCACTGTATGCACATGTAACTCAATGCACAAAGAACTCACATCGAGCAGACGAAATAGACGGCATGGCCTACTTCTGCTGGCAAATCTGTATGTTTGTAAAACAAATACTGTTAATATTTTAAATGTATCACAGATTTCAATATCAGGACTCAAATGTAATCTAAAAAAATAAAACTACAGACCGAGTCCCTCTGCACTTTACCCTCAGTTAAGAATCTCACTCTCTTCAGATCACAGTCGCGACATCTGCAGATGTAGGAAATCACAAACAGTAAAATAAAACCGCCTCTCCCGGGCGACTCTTGCCACTCCTGCAAGAGACACTCAGGGCAGCGAAGTACAGTGGCATAAGCTTTTGTGTGTGCTAGCCCCACCCCCCAAGTTATGTCACTTGGCCCCTGGCTTGCCGCCAAACCCCAGCTGGCTATGGAGTCAGTAACTGTGATCCTGTGCAAGTAATACCCACAGAACCTGAGGCAAAGCTGATAAACACAGGCAGTCTCTGTGAGACAGTAGCTTTATTGTTCAGGATGGCTGCAGGCTGCTCAGTTCTGTAGCAGGCTTCACAAGTTTTTGAGAATGCTAGGCCTACTCCTGAGTGATGTCACATGGTTGCTGGCTCGCCACCGAACCCCTGCCAGCCGTGGTGTCACTAACCGCAGTCCTGTGCAGGTATTACATGCAGAATCACAGGCAAAGTGGTAAACACAGGCAGCCTCTGTGAGATGTAGCTGGTGACTTGCTTGGAACGACTGCAGGCCATACATAACTCTGTCAGGCCCGAGATGTTCTTGGGAAACAAGAAGTTGATCTTAGGACCTTTCACAAAAAGACCCGCAGCCTGTGGCACAGTGCGGTCCACATCTAGAGTATAAATTATCAAAATAACAGCAAAAAGAAATATACGGAAGAAATAACTGTTGCACGCTTTAGTTATACAACTAGAAACATGACTCAGAAATAAATCAGTTTTTAAAATGAATAAATAACCAGTTATTCTCACATTTACTGTAGCTTCCCCCTGCAGGAACCTTTACCATGTGTAACTAATGCAGAATATTGGTCTGTGCCTGTGGTAACTAAATGGGAAAGTTCTTATGGCATCACAATGTTTCTGTATGACTAGCTTTGTGAGGGCATAGAAAAATAAACGAGCACCATGTTTGCACACACCAATGGCAGTTTTTAGGTGGCATGGGATAGCTTCTGCCTACTTTCATCACACATACTCTCTTGTGCAGATTTTAAAGAACATTGTCACATTTAGTGTGTGTGAGTTGACTGCAGTAAGGCCAGTGTAGTGATATGTCAAAAAGAATATGGCACCAACTGAATAATTTTCTGGTCAGTTTACCCCAACACGAACACACACACACACCCATGATGTTTTGTGCTGGGGTTGGGGCTTCTGACTGTATGTGTGTTTACAGAAACCACACAAACTGGAAAGTACAGTCAAGGCCAGTGGCATGTTGGATTCTGCCATGACCCGTAACAGTAGAACCAGAACACTGGGGTGCATCTTGGCCCCTGTTAGCCACATCACCATCATGGCAGTGGGGGCTTTGTCATTTAATTCTCTTAATTATTTAAACTGCTTTTCACCCTTTTTCATCTTAACTCCAGAAGATGGCATTTTCAGTAAACCCTTCTGCACATGTTTGGACCACTAGCTGCAGACATGTACTGTAGCATGGGTGTACATTTGCTTACTGTGTGCCACTAGGGGGAGTGTATCATACTGTACTGGCAGCAACAGTTCATTGCTGCAGTATGCTGTATGCTGTATACTGGAATGATGCACTACTGCACTAAACAACATGGGGTCACTATACAATATATGACATGACCAGCCTTGTACTGTACTGCATCAAGTCTGTGCTACAGTATGTGTCATGTTTTTCTTTGGTGTATAGTGGAGGCTGGATTCCCCACAGGGTGTTAAAAAGTATCCTGATTAAAGTAGCATTTCATATTAATGGTGATCATTTTTACCTACACTTTTGTTTTCTTTATATTGCCCCATATCTCCTGTCTTGTAAGATACCCATTTCCCCGGTTTGAGTCTGCCTTATCACATTTAAGGCCCATTTACACAGCCTGATCTGCACTGTTGTGAGAGGTGCAGAACAGTTGCATTGGTGTAGCTCATGCAGCGTGCACCACTTAGAAAGTGTTGCGGGTGACTCCGATAATGCTGCAGGCCCATCACGGTTTCAGTGCATTCATGTATTGGTACAGGTGTTTTTTGCTGGCATGTGAACACGCCACTCTGCCTGCACTGTAACACCATGCCCCCCCAACAGATGACAGTGCCTTGTACCTCACTGCCATCAAACTCACATTTAAAAGGCTTTTCTCTTGAGCCAACCCAGTGGCGCTGAGGGTTGAGGCGCTGGACGCCACACCTTGCTCCACGCTGGCAACCTGGGTTCGGGAACGAGCCTGGATCATCAGGAGTCGGCAGGGGAGGACTGGGATTGAGCGTCCGATGACTGCTCTCCCAGTCCTGGATAAAGGGTGGGATCCACACCGCACTCTGGCGGTCCCTGGTGGATGCCCGGTGGTACTGCGGACACACGGGTGTCTGTGGGGGGCACGGCAGATGTCTGCAGTTGGTGCTTGATGTCATTGCACGTCGCGTTCTATTGGGGAGAAAATGGAAAGGCTGTGCGCGATTGAGCAGCTTGATGGCCACGCCTGCCATGCAGGAGGACGTCGTGGGATCGTGCTTGGGGGGTTCGGTCCGCTGATAGGGACGAGGGAGCCCTCTAGCAGATCGCTACGGCCATGCCGGACTCCCCATCATGTGAGTGAGCCTGCTGCTCTCCCCACTGGCAGGACTGCGCAGTTGGATGCCCCTCCAGTAGGCGCCGCAGCAGGCGCAAAAAAGAAAGTTGAGATAAAAGAAAAAAAAGGCTTTTCTCAACAGTAAAATACTTTTTTTCTCAGGTATGGTTCAGCCTTCATTGTAATCAAGGATATACCTGGCTGTCTGCTTTCAGACAAACATAATGCTTTTTTGGTTTACAAAAAGCAACCTGCTATCTGACCTCAAAGGGAGGGATGGAAGTCCCACCTCCCACTCGCCATGACAGCAACAGCTGTCTAGCCTCAACCCCCATCTGCCAGTCTCTGCTCTCCCTGTCCATGGAAGTCCCAGATCTGACCCGCCCATTCAGGTCCCTGTAAGTCTGCTATGCCTCAACCCCCCACCCTACCCTTGCAGAAATGCAACTGGCAACACTGGACATTGGAAACTGACCCCGCTACGATGAACTATGAGTGTAGTGTAAACGGGAATCAGAAGGGGTATCGGTGGCATGGCAGCCAAGTGGAGGAGACCTCAATGCAGCATGGAAGTATGTGTAAATGTGCCTTTACACTTTAAACAACAAAAAGCACATTTTAAATACAGCTTTCACCAAGATTCCATCAGTATTCTTTGCTGTTTTTGAACACCTACAGTTTAGCATTACCATTCTTGTGACTGAACTATCATGCAGCAGACACTGCTACTAACTTAATAAAACAGATGAGTGCTCAAAAACACGGGAGAATTCTGAAACTGTGACGACAGGCATATTAAAAGGAGTGGTCTTTTGATTTTTTTAAAATGTAAAAAAGTGCTAAAGCAAATTTTAAAAGGGGAATGAAAAAGACGGGAGATAAGGGGCAATCTAAAATAGAATAAAAATGTATTGGCTAAAATTCTCACCATACCGTGCACTGCTGCTTAAATTATGTTTGCACTGAAGAGCAGCTAATAGGTTTGTTTGGGTGCAGGCAGCTCTTGGCATGGAGCTACCTGCCTGAAGACCTGAAGTAGCCACAAATTAACTTTTTTTTTTTTTAAGTGATTAGTAAGTCATTCAACCTACTTTAAGCTTGATCTCACTTCCATGTTAGCATTCAACCACCGAGCCTGCTGCAGCCCCACCCACAAAACCACATTTTAATGGCAGCAGATAGAGAAGGGGCTGCAGTGATACAGACAGGGTTTAAATGCTCTCAGGGGCAATGGTGGCCTCTAGACAGTACTAGTTTTCTTTGCAGCAACTATACATGATAAGGGGGATATATTCATATGATACTGTCCCCCTTCTGTAACAATAATATTTAAAAGAGAACACATAACAATAGGCAGAATTGATCACTTGCTGCCTAAAAGTAATTTAGGGTTGTATTTTCTCTGAAGGGAGAGCATAATTTTAAACTGATTTACAAATCGCTTACAGTGAGCTTTGACAGTGAGAACCAGTGGACCTATTATTCTGTATATTGTTGAGTGGTGGTGTCAGAATGAAATGCCTTACTTCAAAGGCAGGGGTGGGCTTGCATTCATTTTTTTTTTTAATATAGCACTTAAAACTTATTACAAATCACGCTGGCTAACTCAGGGAATTCATAGTAAGTTTACAGGTGCTCATTCCAGGGAGAAGAAAAGGACTTGCCTACAAGACATATATAACACCCAAAGAAGATGAGAAAATGCTACAGATAGTAAATATAAATAAAGAAATGGGGCCTGATCAATTGCATCCAAAAAACTATTAAAGAGCTACCTAATGAATTGTCCATACCACTGGCGATTATATTCAATGAGTCTGTCAAAACTGCATATGTACCTGATGATGGGAGAGTGGCCCATGTATGGTTCTAGTAGTCAAAAATGGCTCAAGAGCAGAACCACTGGTGCACTGTATCTCCCCCCCCATTACTGCAATATGTCATGTAATAAAATAGTCACATACAAGAAACCCCCCCCACACACACAATGTATCGGACTCCAATCATTAAAAGGGAGCCATACATGCAAATAAAAAAACCTTGCTCTTTTACAACTAATATGCACTCAGCAGATGCCAATTTGGGGCCCTTTTCCCACTGCACAGGTTTTGGAGATGGCAAAAGTTCAGGGAGCTTCACTGTGTCACAGATGCAGAAGCCACATAGACTTACTTGAGACAAAGAACCTCCGTACGCAAGCACTGAGGCAATTGTTACCCCAAAGGGCATTTGGCTGGGAAGCCAAGTTTCAAAGAAATACAAAATGACACATGCCCCCGACAATGCAAAGCATCATGGGCTACATATGCAAATCACCACAGAATATTATGCTGGTTCAGCTTTAAGCAGAAATGCATGGTGCCAAAAGGCCTCTCACACAGTTTGCAAAGGGTGCCAACAGAGCAAATCTTCAGTCTGCTACAGCAGCACTGATTACACCTACTGTATCAGCAGCAGCAGGGCTCCCTACTTCTGCACAAACATTTGTTCTAGCTCAGTTCTCCTTCCAGTAGCAGTAGTTTCAGTATGGCAATGGTAGCTGTGATGGACCGCTGAACTGTAACCAACACATCAGTCTGTGGGAAGAACAGCTACCATCTTACAATTTGTTTGCAGCACTGGGACGGAGTTTCCATAATTGAGCATGAAATGATGCACTGGTCTACTTTCTCCTACAAAGTCCTCCCTGGTGAACTCCCTCAGTTCCTCAGTATCTTGTTAATGACAGTCGGCAGTACAAAATATGGTCTTAGATCGAAAACATTATAGAGTTTCAGGGGTTAATTAGAGATTTTTAAACAAGCCATTTGTTACTTCACCACCTTTTTCGTGGGCTCATATACAAGACCTACCACTGAGCGATCTAATTATCTGAAATTAACCTAACTCTACAAATGATCATTACTTAACTGAGATCCTTTCTGTTTTAGTGTTAGTATGCCTTTTTTTAATCAGCTAAAGGACTGCATTCTTGGTACTTTCATGAAGTGACTGTCAACTGAATGTTGAGACTGTAAGAACTGTCATGTTCTTGGGACAGTTTTCCTTTGTAAATGTGTAGGTTTTAAGAGTTCTCCTTTGTAAATGTGTAGGTTTTAAAGGGACGCTGTCATCCTGTTTTGCATCATATTATTTCTAGTAAAACCCCCACATTTTATGATTGCTTACCTTCTCCAAAATTCAGTGATGATGCTGTTTGTTTTGTCTGTCTGCTTGTTTAGTGGAACTGAAATGCATGCCAATGTATATTTATAAACAACTTTGTTTTGTTTCAAATCCTGTAACTACTCTTACTGAATACTTCCTGAACATTGGAAACACCTTTAAACAGTGCCGCCACTCATGGTGCAATATCCTCTTGAACTCCCACTGCATCATGAGTGGCTAGACTATGTTGGGGATGTTGCCAAGTCCAGGAAACATGCAGTGGGAGTTGATCAAGGAATATAAACAAACCTGTTTTTGTGTGGTAACACCAATGTGGTGGGCAGTCTCTTTTTCACATTTTAAAAGAAAAAAAGAATCAGAATCAAATTACCAGCTACAACAGCAATCTTTACAGAATGCTGGCAATCATAAAATGTGTTTTTTAAACTAGGGACACTATGAGGCCAAAGGGGGTTGACAGTGTCCCTTTAAGATGGTTAAATAAAGAATGTGTGTATTAATAAATATTTCAGAAACCGATTATGTTTTTCTTTTCTTGGGGCAGGTGTGGCACCATACATTGGCCAGGATATTCAAAGTCCTGGATTTACAGCAAACTACAGAAGTATTGGAACATGCTTCGAGCACACTGTGAGCACTACGTCACTTTCCAATACACTGTACCAGCTGAACAACGCAGGTACTAACCTGTTTGCTCCTCACAAACCACGAGTGGCAAATCAGGGTCCACAGGGATTCCAGGAGCAAATGAGCTCACAAAAGGTGACTGGCTCCTGTGGAGCAATTTGCCATATTCAAGCTACTCCATGCAAATAACCTCAAAGCCCAGGCAAGGTACTATGGGGTCATTTGCATCTTAATATGGCCTTATGGCCTCCTTATAGGCCAAGGAGCAAACAGACAACCACTGAATAGTGCTATTCCCCCCCCCCATTGCTGTTCCGATCACATATTGTGAGTGCCCTAGTAATGTCCCTCCCACTCAAATCACCATTCTGATCACCAGTAGTGAGCTCCCTAGTAATCTAGTGTTCCTCCCACTTCCAATCAACATTCTGATCACCAATAGTGAGCTCCCCGGCAGTCTAGTGTCCCCTACCCCCCAATTGTTCTGATCATCAATTGCAACTTCCCTGGTAGTCTAGTGCTCCCCCCCAACAACTGAATGATGTTTGGATCACCAACAGTGAGCTTCCTTGGGGGGTGTCTAGTGTACCCCATGTGCAGCACTGAGAAATTGGCCATCACCACCCCGACACTCACTACCACTGCTTGCTGCCATCTACCCCTCACAGCCTTTGCAAATATCACTAAGTCCGAAAGTGGACCTACAGCAAATGCATGCAGACTCAGAAATATTTTCAGCACACCCATGTACCAGCCATATTTGTGACACCGCATGACAGAATGGCACCAAACCTTGGAGGTATGGACACATATGTGGGGCCCTAGACCACCCAGCCGAAATATTTTTTTTTTTTTTTTTAATGGTGATCAGGGGTGGGGAAGGGACACTAGATGACCAGGGAGCTCCCTACTGGCAATCAGAATGGTGACTGGAATGATGACTGGGGGTGGGGCCGCCACTGGAATACCAGGAAGCTCACTATCAGTGAACAGAATGGCAACTGGGGGTGAAGAGACACTAGAGTACCAGGGAGTTCATTATCAGTGATCAGAACAGTGTTGGGGGGGGGGGGAGACACTAGACTACCAGGGAACTCACTTCTGGTGATAACAGTGACAGGATGGGAGGGGTGGCACACCGCCATGCACCTAGTCAGTACCAAGTTTTTGGAGGTGTTAAATAGCATGGCAATAGCGGCTGTTTAAATGCCTCCACAAACTTCTGAGTATGCCAGAGAACCTGTATGCAAGGCACAGTCAGGCCATTTGTGCAGGCCCCTGGTGCTGCTCCCTAATGGGCAAGGTCCTCATTAAAGAAGTTACTTACCATAACAGTAGATCTTCAAGAGAATCTCCTTCACTGAGCCACATTATGGAACTGCAAACTGTAGGCATCAGAACCACCCGGAAAATGTTGCTAGCTGGGGCTACCCATGCGGGTGTGCACTGTCGCCACCTATATAATTGGGCAGACCCATCCTTCCTCAGGACTCCATCAGAGACAAGAGCGAGGATAAACAGACCAGCAGGGACCAAAGCACCCAGGACCAAACCAGATACACATGAGGGAATATGGAAATCTAAGAAAATATGCCAAATTCAAGCATAAGAAGTGAACCAGCATGCAAGAGCAGGCAGGATAATCACCTGTCACCTGAAAAGGGGAGTGGGGTCAAGGGAGGGAGAGCTGTGACTCAAAGGAACAGATTTTCTAGGGTCTGGTACATTCACCCGACTCCCGTAAGACCCACTCTCATAATCCGGAGTCTGATTTCCCTAACTCATTCACAACACCAACTCCCATTTTACTGACAGCCGAAATTCCGATCACTGAAAGAATTACTCTCCCACAATGAGTATTTTAACCAGGAATGGGTTCAATGTCAGGGCGGGCATCCAAAAGAAAAATCATCTCCCCACAATGTTTATACAATATGTTTGTGCTTGCCTTACTTCGGAAACTCAGGTTCACAACACAAGCTGGCAGGATGTAACATGGTTTCAGTGGCTCACCTCAGACTATACCATCAGTAGGTAGCTGAAATGTGCCGAATCCATTGTTATGAACTGGTGTTTCAAAGCTGGGTAAGGAAAAATATTACATGCACATTATTTTTGCCACTTTTTGTACTGATGTGCATGTGGGGAGATAAAGTGAAAGAATGGTGGGTTTTTTTCTTTTCTTTTGGATGCCCACCCCAACTTGTTACTCCTAAAATACTGGTCTGGAGATGAACACAGATGAGCCCATGGATGATTGCCTTGGTCTCCTGAATGTGTCACACCAGGTCACTGGCTGTATGGGAAACTGCTGCTTATATTAAGCTGCCCATGGTGTTAGCTCCGGTGTCTGGAATGCAGTACACTTTATGCCCATACCCTAATACTGGTCCGGAAAACACCCCTGGAGAAAATCAGTTTTACTGCCTGCTCCTCTGTTGGGCTCTCGATAGATATGTTTGCCCGACTCTGAGATCACATTGGTTGTGTCGGGATTCTGTCATTGGGTCTTGCATGCGCCGGTCTTTTGATCATATCAGGCAATTGGAGATGGGCTTATGATTGTCAGGATTCTCAGAGTCGGACAATCGTACGGATCCCGATTTTCTCAAAGATCTACTGTTATGGTAAGTAACTAGTCTATCTTCTTCGAGGATCTCTCTCTCCATTAAGTCACACCATGGAACAATTCCCAAGCAGTACCAAAGCACCAGAGGGAGGAAGGAAGGATCCAAGAACCTTAAGTAAGGAGGCCTTGCAGGACAGTAAGGTCAAATCCAGTACATCTATGAGAGACAATGTTCAGACTGTAGTACTCAGGGAAAGTATGGACAGTGCTCCAAGTGTCAGCAGCACATTAATCAGCAGTGGACTGACTGTGAAAACAAGCCACAGAAGTAGCCAACCTGCAGGTAGAGCGAGCAAAGATAGGATCAGGAAGCTTCTTACTGTGCTTCTGATAGTGGAAGGAAATGCAGCAGGCCAACCATTTGGAAAGTCCTTGCTTTGAAAAAGCAGAGCTCATCATTCTGGGGGTGAAAGCCAAAGAGTTGAGAGGATTTTCTGCGATCCTTAGTTCGATCAAGGTACCAATGCAATGTCCGATGGATGTCAAGTGTGTGCAGATGACATTCCCCACTACCTGTGGAAGTCAAAAAGTAAACTGGATGTTCAGCAGTCTGTAGGTAACCCTATCCTTGCAGGAAATAAGAAAAGGAGTTTCCACACCTAGAGCCTGCAATTCAGAAATATATCTGAGAGACATCATAGCCACTAGTAGCAATCTCTTCCATGAGAGGAAGTACAGATCAGTAGCAGCAGGCTTGAAAGGAGGCACAGACAGAGTCTCCAGAACTAAGCTTAGATCCCACACCAGCACCAGGATCATGGACTGAGGGGGTGCAGAAGCAGAATATCTCTAAGGAACCTGCAATAAACCTCAAGCTGGGCCACTGCCTTGCCATTGATGAGGGCAAGAAAAGTTGACACTGCAAGCAGGTAGCCCTTAACAGGGAATACCCGAGGCTTTCATCTGTGGTAGTTCATTATCAGTCCTACTGAACAAATAAAGGGGTCCAACTGATGGCATTACACCAAACCATGAAACATTTCCATTTTTGTGAGTAGGTACATCTAGTAGACATCTTTCAGGCCACCCAACAGAACAGCTGCAACCACTGAGGAAACCCTAAAAGCAGGAGAGCTCTACGTCCTAAGGAGCCAAGCATGGAGGAGCAAGGATCAAAGATCTGGATGCAAAAGAGAACCCTGCTCCTGCGAGAAGTCTCACTCACAGAGAGAGTGAGACAGGGTATTCAACTGTCAACTGCTGAAGCAGAGGGAACCAGATTTGTCTGTGCTACTACAGAGCCATCAGAATCAGGGTAGCTGACTCACCCCTCAATTTGATCAGAACCCTCTGTATTACAGGGAATGGTGGAAAGGCATATATGACCCTCCCTTTCCAATAGACGGACAATGCATCTTCTCAAAAAAACTCAAGGCCCTGGAGTGAGCAGGCAGAAATGTGGCAGTTTTGCACTGTATGAAGACACAAAGAAGTCTATGTCCACATGACCCCACATTAAGAGGAGCTCATCCACGATGGAGTCCAGGAGCTCCCATTTATGGTAGAGGACCTGGGACTGGACAAGATGATCCACAAGGGTGCTGAGGGTACCCGACAGGAAGACAGCCGACACAAACAAGTCATGTTCCACAGTCCAGTGCCTGACTCATCTCCCTCTGCGGAGAGGATACGAGTGGACACCGACATGGTGGTTGATTTAGTACATTACAGAAAGGTTGTACAGATCAACAGCTGATGACCCATAACAAGGGTAGTGAAGCCCTGTAGGCCAAGCAGCACAGCCTCCATCTCCAGCATGTTGCGACACAGAACCATATCCAAGGGGGACCACTGATCAAGGCATCTGCCATCATCACTAACAGAGTGGATTGACGAAGAAAGGGCAAACCTCTCTCCAGGTTGGAATGGCCCAACCACCAAAGTAGGGAGCAGTGGAGTGGAGATGTCACTGCTATGAAAATGCCAGCTCGTCTGAATGTTGAGCCCACTAGGCACAGAGGAACCACTGTGAAATCCTCATGTGCAATTGTGCCAGAGGGGCTGTCAGAACAGCAGCCAGCTGAGGCCTATCAATCTTAGGAGACATCTGGCTGAGACATAATTAATGCAGGAGACCTGCTGAGCCTGTGCAACCAAAGCTGTAACACAGTTCGCTTGAAGAAAAGACAGACCCAGCTCCATGTCCAGAATCACTTCACTGTACTGGTGATGTTGGCACGGAGTGAGGATTGACTTCAGCTCATTCACCAGAATGCCCAACTATTCGAACAGCTTTTTGGTGCAGAACAGGGTGTACACTACTGCCTCCTGTGAGGTGGCCTTTAGAACCTAATCATCAATGTACAGGAAAACAGAGACCCTACCACAGGAGAGTGACTGCAACTGCTGCAATGAAGAAATGCAGTGCAGAACACAAGCCAAAAGGCAAGACACAAAACTGATAGTGTGCTCTCTCAAGCATGAACCAGAGGGATTTCCTGAGTGATTTGCAGATTCTGATACGGAAATAAGCATCCTTCATATCCACTGAGAACATCCAACCCCCCTGCAGAAGCAGGAGGAGAAGGGACTGTAAAGAGACCATTCTGAACCATCTGTATTCGACAAACAGGTTGAGGCACTGGAGGTCCAGGATGGGCAGTAAATCTCTGGTCCACTTGGTACCAGAAAGTACTGAGAATATCAAATGTTCAGTTCTGGAACTGGGACAGGTTCTATGGCCCTTTTTCTGAGGAGGGTTTGAACCTCCTCAGAGGCTTAGAGCGGGTACAGGAGGACTTCAGAGAGTTGAGAAGGAACCTGGGAAAGGCAGCAAGCTCCACCACTTTTTCAGAGGTGCTGCCAGTCCAAAGCGGGGGGGGGGGGGAATAGAAGTCTCTGCATCAGAAACTTCAACACATGGTTGAAGGGCTGGTGCAGCAAGAAGGGGTATGGCTTCATTGGGGACAGGAGAACCACCTGGAATGATGGAGCCCTGTATAGCGGTGACAGATTACATCTGTCTGGGAAGAGGAAAACAGTCCTCATTGGACAGTTCAAATGCTTTGCTGATGAGTGTTTAAACTAGCCAGGTGAAGAGGAACTCAAACCGCCCACCCCCACAAGGTAAAGAAACCAGAACTGATGTACAGGAAACTGAGTTGATGACAGGGACAACTGAAGCAGGTGGAAAGGGAGAAGCAGAGGAATCAAGGTCACATAAAGATATTTGAGGTGGGGGAAGAAGCAGGGGAGCAAAAACAGGAGCAGAGAGAGGATGGGCTGCAGAACATGGAAAGCCACGGTAACTAATGCCCACAGCCTGGGAAATAAAATCCCAGACCTGGAGGCCTTGCTAGTAGAGGCGGATCTGGATGTAGCAGCAATAACAGACATGGTACACTACAAATCATGGGCGGGACATAAATGTACCAGGTTATGCACTGTTCAGGAGGGATGGGGGTAAAAAAAGGGGGGTAGCCCTGTAGGTCAGTGAGGGCAGAAAGGCAACAGAGGTGCAGGGTAAACAAGGAGAGGCCGAGGCACTGTGGGTCACCCTTAAACCAGGCAATGGCACAGCAATGGCACCCCTTCTCAGAGGGAGGAAATGGACAAGGAAATGATAGAAAGTATACTTAGAATGGCAGAAAAAGGGGAGATATTGCTGATGGGTGATCTGAATATGCCAGATGTTAACTGGAGTGCAGTTGCAGCTGCCACTTCAAAGAGTGGAGTTATTCTAGATGCCCTACAGGGAGCATGCCTTAGACAACTAGTACTGGAGCCCACTCGAGAGGGAGCAATATTAGACTTGATTCTCTCAAATGGAGATGGAGAGAGGATCACAGATGTAGAAGTGGGTAGCCATCTGGGAACTTGATGACTCATCGAACAGTATGGTTCACAATAAACACAGCAATAGAGTCAAGCCATAAAGACAAAAGTACTGGACTTTAGGAGGGCTGACTTTGCCAAAATGGGTGAGTGCCTAAGGAATGCACTAGCAAATGGGCAGGAAGGAGGTGGAAGAACAATGGGAATAATAAAATTGCCATCACAGAGGTAACGAGCCTTTGTGTGAAGCAAATAAACAAAACAAAACGATGTAAGAAACCACTATGGTTCTCAAAGAAAGTGGCAGTGAAGGTTCAAGAGAAAAGAAAGCATCTAGGAAGTACAAGGAATCGTAGAAGGAGCAGGACAGAGAACTGTATCAGTTAAAACAAAAGGAGGCTGGGAAGGCAGTCAGAATAGCAAAGGCCCAAACCGAGGAAAAGATAGCCAACTCGGTTAAGAAGGGGATAAACCTTTATAGGTACATCAGGGAGCGAAGGAAGACCAAGGAGGGATAGTGAGGCTTAATAAAGGGAGGGAGGGTGGGCAGAGGAGACTGTGAAAAGGCAGAGATACTAAAATATTTTTGCTCAGTATTTACAAATGAAGAGGGGGAGGTACATAAAACAAACAGTAGAAACACTCTGGATACAGAAGATGATACCAGCCCATTTACAGAAGAAAGGGTTCTGAAAGAACTCTTAAAACTGAAGGTGGACAAAGCAATGGGGCCTGATGGGATTCATCCCAGAATTCTAAAAGAACTAAGGGTAGAACTAGTGACACCACTGACTACCCTCTTTAACAAATCATGGGAGGATGGGTGGTACCCGAGGACTGGAGGAGGGTAGATGTGATTCCCCTTCACAAAAGTGGGAGCAAGGCAGAAGCAGGAAACTACAGACCTGTTAGTTTAACCTCAGTGATAGGGAAAATGATGGAATCACTTGAAGGAAAGAACTGTCAGGCATCTAGAGGCCAGAGGGGCACAGGACCCTAGGCAGCATGGATTCACAGCGGAAGGTCATGCCAGACGAATCTGATAGATTTTTGACTGGGTGACCAAAGTAGTAGATCAGGGAGGGGCTGTGGACATGGCCTACCTAGACTTTAGCAAGGCATTTGACACAGTCCCACACAAAAGATTAATATACAAGTTAGCCAGCCTGGGAGTAGGTCCCAAGATGACAGCCTGGGTAAAGAATTGGCTGAGAATAGGACACAGAGAGTAATAGTAAATGGAGTACATTCAGAAGAAAGGAGGATTACTAGTGGGTACCCGGAGGGTTCAGAGTTAGGATTGGTCCTCTTCAATGTCTTTATAAGTTGACATTGCAGAAGGACTGGAAGGAAAGTATGTCTCTTGCAGATGACACAAAGATCTGCAACAGAGTTGATGCACAGGGTGGGGTGGAAAGGATGAGAAGGGACTTGGCAAGGTTAGAGGAATGGTCAAATGTATGGCAGCTTAGATTCAATGTTAAGAAGTGCAAGGTAATGCACCTTGAAACAAAAACCCAGGGAAGAGTACACAATGGGGGTGAGATACTAACAACAACAAAATGGAAAGGGACCTGGGGTAGTCATATCAGATGACCTAAAGGTGGGAAGCAATGTGAGAGGGCAGCAAGGAGGGTTGGGGGATACTGGGATGCACAGGAGAGGCATCACCAGTAGAAAACAGGAAGTTATTATCCTCTGTACAGACAGCTGGTGAGACCCCATCTGGAGTACTGTGTGCAGTTCTGGAGACCCAATCTCTGCAAAGACATAGACAGGATGGAAGCTGTCCAGAGGAGGGCAACTAAAATGGTGCAGGGTCTGCACCAGAAGACATATGAAGAGAGACGAAAGGAGCTTAATATGTATAGCCTCGAGGAAAGGAGGGAGAGGGGGGACATGATAGAAACGTTCAAGTACCTCAAGGGAATCAACAAAGTCCAAGAGGGTAGCATCTTTCAAAAAAAGAGGTGTGCAAGAACAAGAGGGCACAATTTGAAGATAGAGGGGGCGGCTCAAAGGTAATTTAAGAAGTATTTTTTCACAGAAAGGGTTGTGGATGCATGGAACGGCCTTCCGAGGAGGTTGTAGAGTCAAAATCAGTGGTGGAATTCAAGCATGCATGGGACAGTCATAAGGCAATTCTAGGGGGTTGGGGTAGGAAGAAGTAGGCTGCTGGTTAACTAGGATCTGCAGCTTATCCAGTAGGTAGGGAAATGGGCAGACTGGGTGGGCCAAGCGGTCCTTAACTGCCATCAAATTCTATGTTTCTATGTTTCAATACTCACAGGGGTGATCTACAGGCCTCCAACACTGGGAGGAAGTGGACAGGGAACTAGTGGATGAAATACATGTGATGGCAACTAAAGGTGATGTGCTGCTGCTGGGGAATTTCAATATGCTAGATGTAGATTGGACCACCCAGGCAGCTGCTTCAACCAGAAGCAGAGGCATCCTAGATTCCCTACAGGAGGCAGGTCTCAGGCAGCTAGTGCTTGATCCTACCAGAGGCAGAGCGATTTTGGACTTGGTACTGACCAACGGGGACAGAATCGCAGCAATGCAGGTAGAAGGACAATTGGGGTCCAGCGATGGCAACATAGTGTGGTTTAGCATGGAGACAGGGATTCAGTCAAGTCACACACAGGCGAAGGTTTTAGATTTCAGAAGGGCGGACTTTGCTGAAATGGGGAGATGCAACAAAGTAGCCCTTGAAAAGTGGGAAGTAAAGGGGGGGGGGGTTGAAGAGCAGTGAAGGCACCTAAAAGGAGCCATAGTGGAAGTGACGAATCAATACATCAGACTGGTATCCAAAGGCAAGAAAAGAAGGAAGTCACTATGGTTCTCGAAAGAGGTGGCAGACAAAGTAAGGGCTAAAAGGGTGAGTTTCAGGAAATATAAGGAGACGCAAAGGGAGGAAGATAGGCAGGTGTACCTAGAGTGCCTAAGGGAAGGAGGAAAGACTATTAGGAGAGTGAAGATGCGGACTGAGGAAGGATTAGCTTAGATGGTGAAGAGAAGGGACAAGACATTCTATAGGTACATCAGTGAAAGAAGAAAAGCCAGGGGTGGATTGTAAGGCTCAAAGGGGATGAAGAAGAGTGACCTAGAAAAGGTGGAAGTACTGAATAAATACTTCTGTTCAGTATTTACTGTAGAGGGGGAGGAGCAGGGACCACAGTTGGGCAACAGATATGAAGGGGGAAGGGTGGACAGCAGTCCATTCACAGTGGAGAGAGTCCTGCAGGAGCTCACAGACTGAAGGTGGACAAAGCAATGGTGCCAGACAGCATACAACCGAGGATATTAAGGGAGCTGCAAAGAGAGCTTGCAGTGCCTCTGGCAGCGATGTTCACTGAGTCACTCAACACAGGAGTGGTCCCAGAGGACTGGAAGAGGGCACATGTAATCCCTCTACACAAAAGTGGTAGTAGGGAGGAGGCAGGGAACTATAGGCTGGTCAGCCTCACCTCAGTAGTGGGAAAGATCATGGAGGCACTACTTAAAGAAAGAATAATGGCACATATGGAATCCAATGGTTCACAGGATCCGAGGCAACATGGATTCACAGCTGGAAGGTCATGTCAGATGAATCTGATAGATTTTTTTTACTGGGTGACAAAGGAGTAAATCGGGGGTGCTGGATGTCGCCAACCCTGATTTCAGCAAGGCCTTCTACACCATCCCACACAAAAGGCTGGTTAACAAGATGGGTAGTCAGGACATGGGGCACAAGGTGGTAGACTGGGATAGAAACTGGCTAACAGACAGGAGGCAGAGGGTGGTGGTAAATGGGATCCAGTCCGGGGAGAGGGGGGATGACAAGTGGGGTACCTCAGGGATCAGTCCTTGGGCCAGTCCTGTTTAATGTCTTCATTAGTGACTTTGAGGAAGGGCTGAAAGAAAAGGTCTGTCTGTTTGCAGATGACACCAAGATCTGCAACAGGGTGGAGAAAATTGGGATGGACCTGGGGAAGCTTGAAAAATGGTCTGAGGTGTGGCAGCTGATGTTTAATTCAAAGAAGTGCAAAATAATGCACCTGGGAAGAAGGAACCCTGGGGAGAGCTACAGGATTTGGGGGGGGGAGAAGAGTTGCTGACGATCACCAAGGAAGAAAGGGACCAGGGGGTTATCATTTCAGATGACCTAAAGGTGTCTAAGCAGAATACAAAGGCTGCAGGGAGGGCCAGTGGCATGTTGGGGTGCACAGGCAGAGGTATCACTAGCAGAAGGCGGGAGACAGTGATGCCATTGTATAAAACACTAGTCAGGCCTCACCTAGAGTACTGTGTGCAGTTCTGGAGGCCGCACCTTTGTAAGGATATTGACAGGGTGGAGTTGGTCCAGAGAAGGGTGACTAAGATGGTACACGGCTTGCATCAGAAATCATATGAGGTGAGATTAAAGAACCTCAATATGTACTCGCTGGAGAAGAGGAGGGAGCGGGGAGATATGACAGAAATGTCCAAGTACCTTAAGGATATAAACAAGGTGTAGGGGGGAGTCATCTTCCAATATAGGAGGAGTGAAAGAACAAGGGGTCATGACATGAAATTGGAAGGTGGCAGGTTAAGGGGAAATGTGAGGAAGTTTTTCTTCACAGAAAGGGTGGCGGACATATAGAATAGTCTGTTACAGGAAGTGGTGGAAGTGCACACAGTGGAGGGTTTTAAACATGTCTGGTACAGGCGCAAGGGAACCTTAGTGTTGGGAAGGGGTGATGGAAAGCTGCTGACCAGTTAGGATCAGAGGCCATAAACAAGTGTAGGGCTTATGGGCAGACTGGATGGGCCTAGCAGTCCTTATCTGCCAACAATTTCTGTGTTTCTATGTTCTACGCAACCGCCTCCAGTAGTATGGCAAGATGCCATAAAGGATAATGGTTTCGGGTGCATGAGAGGGACAGAGCGGAGTTCTAGGACATGTCCTCACTGAACCACCTCCAGTACCCAAGCATCTGTCCTGATCTCTGTCTACTTTGGAAGGAAGAGGGAGAAGCAGCCCCATATTAGGATGTACTGGTCTGTGGGGCCCGGAGGAAGGCCAGGAAGTTAGAAGGCACCAGGAAGCAAACTGGTCTGCTGGGAGGCCTGTGGCTACTGGCAGCCACAGCTGGGCCCCTGGGAGCAGCTCCTACCTGGGCCGGTATAAAGCCCGTGGAAAAAAAAAAAACAGCCCCTGCACTGGCACTTAGGATTCATAGTATGCAGTGATCGCAAGGCCATTTTGAATGACTGGAAGTCCCAGTGGCAAACTCAACGCTGGTGCCAAAAAGCTGCTTACATTTAAAGGGAGAATTATGGACTGACTATTGGACATCAGAGGCAAAGCCAGCTACCTTAAAGTAGGAGTCGCGGCACAGACAAATGCCAGGAGCAGCAGCACAAGCAGCTGCATCCAAGACACTATAAGAGGACCTTAACAGGTGCTTACCAGCCTCCAAACCATGTACAACAGTCTGCTTGACCTCAGTTTTCTCTGAGCCATCAGGCAGTTTATCAGCCATGGCAACCACAGGCTTCCACAGACTGTTCTGATATCTGATCATGTAAGTCTGGTAGTTGCCAATTCTTAGGCCAAGAGATGCAGAATACATCCTCTTGCCCATTACATCAAGCCTCCAGGATTCCTTATCAGGAGGGAGAGAACTCAAGTGTTTAGGAGCCTCGGACTTGTCATGAGCAGCCATAACAACCACACAGTCTATCTTTGGTTGATACAAATAAAAAAGCTTATCAGGAGGTGCAGGATACTAGTTATCACCTGACAAGGCACAGACGGTAAAGCACAGGGCCTGTGCCAAGCAGCCAGTGTAGCACCTGCCAAAGCCGTGTGGCGTAATAATCACAGTGGGTGAAGCAGACATCTCTAAGAACGCATAAAGATTTATCTTAGAGGAATTTTCCTCTGGGCATCAAATCACAGCTTGGAGTTGACCTGCTGGAGGAAAGCCTGGAAAGATCCATCCTCTGGAGGGGACCGAAGCATGTAGCATACACTGTCCTCACCTACAGGAGGATAGAGTGGAACTGGAGACCACCATATCGGGGGATCAGACCTTCCTCCTCTTCTTCAGATTCCTCCTCCATGTATTCAGGACTGTATTCCAACTCTTCTTTATTGTCAGTGGTCACTGGCATCGGGGCAACAGCAGGAGGAGGGTGCTTTGGAGGAACCGTCGATAAGCCAGATGTTGATGGAGGAAGTTCCTTGCTAGGCACTGACAGCAGCAGAGGGGACACCTGCGGTGGCTGTCCTGATGGCAGCGATGGGGTAAGCATCGATGGTGGAGTCAGGGGCAGAAGTCTTTGGAATAATCCAGTGTCTGAAACAGCATCTGCATGTCGACTTGTCCTGACGGGGTCACCGTCGACAAGACAGTGCCAGACAGTAGAATCATCTGAGAATACCCTGGCAGAGCATTAGAGCCTGTGTTAGACTCCAACCATGGTGTCTCAGAGACATTCGTTGGGGGGGGGGAGCAGAATCTGAGGCCTTAGCCTAGGATCTGTATTTGTCCAAGGACTTCCTCTTTTTAGAGGTGAGCGGGACCATTCAGGGGAGGCATCCTTTTCACTGTGCTACTGCTTCTCTTTGTCTGCATGGGGATGTTGGTCCACTGATTTGGCAGTCTTGTTCTTCTTCTTTGTAGAATCAGTAACTGGTGCCATCAACTGCGAAGGGCGGTGGATAGATAAGGAGCTGTGGAGAGAAGGAGCAGGTGGGGTGATGATGATGAAGCCGTCTGTGACGCATGCTGTTGGTCTTCCATTGCCTTGAGTTTTAAGTAAACTTCCAAGGCTTTCTTACAACATCTCTTAGTGGCCTGGTTAAAGTCCTGGCAAATGCTGCAGGCCTTCACATTGTGGGAAAGCCTAGGCAACAAAAGCACACAATGTGGTCACCTTTGTAGATTGTCACTTTACTGCAATGACAATAGTGGAACAGTGGTTCGTAGCCTTTCGTTTTTGGCACAAATAGTGTTTTTAAAATAATAAATGAATAAGAAGCACTAGTGAAACTTGCAAAGTTTGATGGCATTTTTCAGCAGCAGTGGACCGGTGAGTATTTGACAGCGGGAGAAAGAACTGAGGCATGATGGGGCCACCCACTTTATATAGGCGGTGAAGATGTATGTGGATGTGGGTGGCCCCAGCTAGTAAAACTTTTCTGGGTTGTCTTAATGCCAACGGCTTACAGTTCCACAATGTGCCTCAGTGGAAGGAGGTACCCTTGAAGAAGATCTGTGCATTTTAATATTGCACCTTTAGTGATTCCCCTGCTTTAGGGATGCAAACCACTGTTGGTGAGGAACTAACCTTGTTAGCAATCACTAAACCCCTTTGAATATCCCGGCTCTTGTGACCACCATTCTAACAGCACCCTATAAAATGGTTATATTTAGTGGCACTCACTGTGGTCAGATAATCCTCTCTATGACAAAAGAGAAAGGTTTATGGGCAGACACAATGGACAATGAGTCTTTTTCTACCAACAACTTTCTATGTTTACTTTATGTCTCTTTAGTCTACTCATTTAATACACCATGGAGCAGTCACCTGCACAGGCTATCAAATAAACATAGAAACACAGACAATGATGGCAGAAAAAGACCAAAGGCCCATCTAATCTTCCTGCAGAACCCCAGCTGCCATGGGACCTACTGTCCATACAGATTTATATCCCAACCACTCCACCCCCCTTCCCACCAACCCGAGTAACCACCAGTCCAATCACTCTGTCTGAGCCTTGCTTGAAGCCATTTATGGTTTTGGTGCCCACCACATCCTCAGGCAGACTGCTCCACGGCTCTACCACTCTTTCTGTAAAATAACATTTTCTTACATCTCTCAAACCTCCCTGACAGCTTCCACTCATGACCTCTAGTTCTTGAGTCCATACTACTGCTATACAATTCCTCATAGTTCACCTTGTTTACTCCCTTCAGGAACTTGAAATGTCTATTATATCACTCCTCTCTCTCTCTCCTGGTCTCCCGAGAGTTTATGTCTGGTGCCTTGAGTTGCTCCTAGTAAGAGCTACCCTGCTGGCCCTGAATCATCTTGGTCATTCTGTGTTGCACTGTCTTCAGTCTGCCTTTGTGCTTCCTTAGATGAGTATTCCAGAACTGGGCAGAGCATTTCAGGTGTGCCCTTAACAGTGACTTACAGAGAAGCGGTAATACCTTCTTTTTCCTGCTGTCAATGCCCCTTCCAATACACCCCAGCATCCTATCTGCCTTACCGTATGCCTTGTTACACTAGCTTAATTGTCTAATGGAGTCACTTATGGTGACTCCCAGATCCCATTCCTCTACCAGACTGCTGTCTTACCCCTCCCATCCAGTACTCCATCCTGTGATTTTTGTTACCTAGGTTCATCACCCTGCACTTTCTGGCATTTAATTCTAACTGCCGAACCTTAGACAACTTCTCTAGTCTTTGCAGATCCATCTGCATCTCCCTGATCCCTTTGTCACCATTTACCTTACCACAGACCTATGTGTCATCCGCAAAGAGACACAGCTTGCCACGGATACGCTCTTCAATGTCACTGATGAACATATTGAAAAAGACAGGACCCAGGACAGACCCCAGTGAACCTCACATGTGACTTCCCTTTCTTCTGATTCAACCCTGTTTACCATCACCGTTTGAGGTCTCTCATTCAACCAGCTTCCTACCTATCTAACTATGCCCATAGCAGTGCCCAAATCCTCCAGCTTCTTCTTCAATCTTCTGTGAGGCACACAGTCGAAAACCTTGCTGAAATCAAAGTAAAATCTATGGTATGACCCTATCTACTACCCTCATTACCCAGTCAAAGAAAACTATCAAGGTGGTCTGACAAGACCTCCCTGCCACAGACTCATGCTGTTTTCTATCCTGTAGATCGTTGCTCTCTAGGAAGTCCATGAGGTCCTCTTTGACCAGTGTCTCCATCAGTTAACCCACAATGACAGTAAAGCTGACAGGCCAGTAATTCCCCAGTTGCTCCTTGTCCCCACCCCCTTGCGGAATGGGATTATGTTCACCACCCTCCAGACTTTTTGGACTACCCCTGTCTGAATGGAGCTATTGAACAGCCCTACCAGGGGTTCAGCCAAATCTGTGGCCAATTCCTTGAGCAAACTCGGATGCATTCCATCTGACCCTGGGGCCTTATCTACCCTTTAGAGCTCCTAGCCCCTTTCCCTGGTAAACACTGACTGCCTCATCTCCAGGATACCCCTGACAGCCACCCTGCTGCCACTGTCACACAGGGGCCCATTGTCTTCCCTTGCGAAAGCATGGCAGAAGTAATCTTTAAGGATGGCTGCCTTTTGCTCATCTTCCTATATTGCCCAACCCCCTCACTGCTTCCCTGACCCTTTCTGAGAACCATTTTCATCTCTTGTACCTTTTTATTTTTGTAACTGTTCTCTTGCATTACTTTGCTGCTTCAAGAATGGTCCCCATGACTGCCCCATCACCTTTGATGCTGCCCACCCTTGCAAATTTGTCTTGGACCATCTCTACATCAGGTTGAAGTCTGCCCTTCTGAAATCTAGGACAACAGTTTTTGATCAGGGCATTCTGGTTCCAAGGGCCAGCTTGAACCATACAGAGTTATGGCTGCTGAACCCCAGCAGTTCCCCTACCCTCAATCCACCCACCATCTCCAAGTTGGTGAGTACCAACTTGAGAATGACCACCTGTCCAGTGGGTTCCTTAATCAGGTGCACCAGCAAGCAGTCCTGTGATGTATCCAGCAGGGTTGGACGTCTGGTGCTTCCGGTCGATGGAATGTCCCAGTTAATATCTGACAGATTCAGATCATCAACCACCACAACCACCACTCTCCCTACCAGCACCTGCCCAAGCTCCCTGTCTCTCTCGCTTCTCTTTGTCCTGGTGGTCTGTAGATCATCTCTGCCTGTATTTTCTTGCCTGAAGGCGCTGTAAACTGAACCCACAGTGACCGTTTCCCCTCTCACTTTCCTGATGTATCCGTCCTCCACAGCCACAGTGCCCTCCCTGACATATAGGACTATGCCTCCCTCTTTACCTCCCCCCCCCAGTCATGTCAAAACATTAAGTAATGTGGGTCTGTCAAGTTTCAGTCATTATTCCTTGTGGCCCCAATCTCTACCATCTCTGGAGTAGGAGACTTCCTCATCAGGCATATTCTCGCTTTTCACAAGTTTATTCAAGAACCAGTCACAGTACTGTTAAACACGCCAGCGTTTCAAAGGAAAAAATCCTTCTTTCTCAGTGCAAACAGTTACTGATCAAATGGTTTTCTATTCTTGATGAACAATACATCTTTATGTCCCCTTTTCCCTTCTTGATCAGAAAACGTTAGAACCGTGAGTCTAATTACAGCCAGCTTTTTTTTAGAAAAACTTCAATACCTTTTTTTCTGCTTTTATTTTTCCTTGTTGGCACACCAAGAGAAACTTAGCCTCTTCTGTGCTGTTCCCCAGCCTCAACAGGGTGAACAAGTCGGCGCCATGTCTGCCAACAAACAGGGACCTTGGCATGTTTAACAGTACTGTGACCATTTGATTCTTGAGTAAACTCGTGAAAAGTGAGACGATATCTGGTGGTGAGTCTTTTACTCTAGAGATGACAGAGGCATAGGCAGGCTTTACGTAGTGGAGCAACCACCCTACTGTCCTGCGGAAATCCAGTGTGGTGCTGCTGCTGCAGGGGCTGGCTACCCCAAACCAACCACAACTCTCGCCCAAATCAGCTGCACTCCCAGCATGGAGAAACCAGCACACTGCGCGATTAGCTGCCAATGATTTATTACTACTAGGTAGAGGACTGGCAGTGCAAATTAATTCAACAAGGCAGCATACATATATAGAATGCTTGAAAACTGCTACAGTCACCCGAGAAAGATCAATTACCCCAGTGCCTCGCCATAAAGGCTTCAGCAGGGACAGTCAATCACGAATTGTGCTGATTGTTGTTTCTCCCTATTGGGAGTGCAGCTGATTTTGGTGAGAGTCATAGGCAGGCTTTGTCATCAGCAGACCCTCCCTGCATTTGTTCTGTTTCAGGTGGTAGCCACACTGGGTTCCTGCTTGGATTCAAGTTTCAGTGATGGCTATGAGGGCTCTTTCAGTGTCTGCCACCAGTGTCTGGAGCTCACTTTTTTTTATTTATAAAGTGCGCCCGTGTGTCAATATCACCACTTCCTGTGGTCACCTAAAACAAACAATATTACAGACTTCTTCAAACAAATGGAACTAACCATAATTCAGGAAAAAATCCACTGTACACAACAACTGGCAAGAGATTTATGCTGCAGTTTAAACAGTGACATACTGTATACTACAGCAGTGACAAATTTCAGATGACCCACACCCGATGGCTGGCCCATTCCCAGTAGTTCTAATTATTCAGTTTTCATTCTCTTAAATTGTTTGTAATAAAAAATGAGAAAAAAGTGAAGTTTGAAAACAAAATAGCTGTACCCTCCTCACTTATTACTGCAGTTGTATGACTGCACTGGAACCAAACCATTACAATCCCTGACCATCTACACAGCAAGTGTGTCATTAACTGCAGAAAACGGCATTCTGTCTTGCACTGTACTGTACATCTGTGCCATGATGGCTACTAATCAGAAAGAACAGAACAGTTCTAAGTGAAAACAGAGATCAAGCACAAACATATTTTTTAAAGCAGGAAATTAACCAGTCTCACACTCTCTGGTACATATAAAGAAAAAAAGAACAGGTTTCTGCTAATGATCTTTGACATAGTGCTAAATACAAACCTTACAACCTACCTTTTCTCTGGGGTGAACTGAGAAACCCATGTGTAAACCGATAATAAATGTCAGGTATGTGAACAACTTAGTGTTAACACTTTGTAACAGTCTGATACTATCAATTTGAGCAAGCACAGGATGCATGCATCATTCTTCCTGTTTCTGCAACAGACGCATAATGTGGCTGTCATGAAACAAAAAAGGCTCAAACTATCTGAAAATGTTACAAAAAAGCAACTTGCAGACTTTCTCAGCATTCTAACAAAAATACAAAATAATGCAGGGCTGTCCTGGAACTGCAAAATGGAATGCTGGGGATTCAGATGAACCAATTCATACATGCAGTTCAAGAGTTCAGATCCATTTATTAGAAACTATAGTCATTCAGTGCTTCCGCAAAAGGAATCCCTCCATTCTACCTACTCTAAACAAAGAAGATGCTTTATTTAAAGCAGCAATGCAACACAATAGGGAAAACAAGTTGACCCTGCCTTTTTTACGCTTTAAAAGATTCCAGGCATCTTCCAGTTTTACTTAAGCTACCAGGAACATGAAGATGATGTGAAAGCTGCACATGCAAAATGTTGTTATAGTCACAATTATTAAAAACAAATAATCGAGGTTAGAACGTACTGGTAATTATTACTGTATGGATAAAATGCAAAGGATTATAGCGACAGCTTGAGAACTATGGTCCCCATACAAAGTTGCAATTGGTGGCGGCACAAATTCAGGGTGCAAATAGGCACACTGTTGTACTACCACACAGAAGCACTCTACGTGGGGCCAGGACCTAGCCACTTCCTCAAGGATATAGACAGGATGGAGGCAGTCCAGAGGAGGGCAACTAAAATGGTACAGGGTCTGCAAGAGAAGCCATACGAGGAGAGACTAAAGGAGCTTAATATGTACACCCTTGAGGAAAAGGAGGGAGAGGGGGGATATAATAGAAACTTTTAAGTACCTCAATGGAATCAACAAAGTCCAAGAAGGTAGCATCCTTCAGAAAAAGAGATATGCAAGAACAAGGGGACACAACTTGAAGACAGAGGGGAGGATGGCTCAGGGGCAATGTGAGGAAGTATTTTTTCACAGAGAGGGTGGTGGATGCACGGAACAGCCTTCCTGAGGAGGTTGTGAGGTCTAAAACTGTGGGAGAATTCAAGAATGCATGGGACAGACATAAGGCAATTATTGTGTGAGGTAGGAAGCAATAGGCTGTTGGTTAACTAGGATCTGCAGCTTATCCTGTAGGTAGGAAAATGGGCAGACTAGGTGGGCCAAACGGTCCTTATCTGCCATCAAAGTCTATATTTCTATGTTTCTATGAGCTTCCCCATGTGGCAAACTTAAATGCAAATGCATCACATATATATAGATACAGCTTAATCTGGTTCAAGGTCAGTTGGCATTCATCTGTATCCCCCTCCCCCGGGTCGTGCCTGAAAATAGGCAGGATTTGTCTAGTGCATTTACCCGGTCAACAAAAGCTAAATAAAATAAATAAATATCAGATGATGCAAGAAGGGTTTCTAACCACTACCCTGGTGGCTTGCAAGAGGCACAGGGGTCTGGGCATGGCAGAGAACCAGTCACCTAATGCTATGCCTCCATGATCATAGCCCTGGCTGATCAGCACTACCATCATAGTCTTTCCCCTACTTCAATCTCCTTAACTTATACAGCCTCTAATAGGCTAACGAGTCCTCTGTCTTCTGTGCCACTGGATGCTTGTCATGGTGGTCCAGTGGCCCCAATCAGATTCTCTGTATCCCACAAGTACCAACCTGGCATCCACTGGAACTAGTCCTGGTCTCCTGTGTTTAAAAAAAAAATATATATATATATACATACACACTATATATATATATATATATATATATATATATACACACACACACACACTGACACTCACCAGTCTATGTTCCCGAACTGATCTTCACTCCCTTGCCACGTCAGCAGCATGCTTCAGAAATGCTTCCAATAGTTCTACTGCCTGGATGTTATTGGATCAGTGTATTTCTATGCATAGCACGGGGCACAATTTGTATGCTGGCACCATCCCTTTCCCCACACAGTCCCAATGCCTTGTGTGAGCATGCAGGGAAAGGTTTGCTACCCCACTGCCTATGGCACAGTGGGGAGCAATACTTAACAGAGGCGTATCCGTATAGCGGTCGTTCTGACCACTCTCTGCCACCTTTTTGCCAGTGTACGGGACTATATATTTGTGAAAACAAACCATCTTTCAATTTAGTACTACTATTTATCTTTAAACAAGTAAATGATTCCCTGCCCATTTTCATTAATGACTGCAGTCCTCCCAATGTGTCCCAAAAGGTGGGAAACCCAGAGCAGCGATAGTGCAGTGATCCAGAAGTCAGCGGAGCTGCTCAGCTTGTATTTTTCTGACTTCTGAAAACCCAGATGTGAATAGCAGCAGCTTCACTATGTTGTGGCAGGCAGCTGCTCCATTATACTGTATGGGGAACACTGGGCAGACACAGCTTCTACCCCGTCCCCAAATAAAACTGGGCCGCATTCCCCTTGCTGGAGGGCTTTGCACCTTAGCTCCTTCCTTTCTATCTTCTCATTCCTAACATGCATGCTCCAGTTAAATGAACTGAAATTTCTTCCCAGTTCCCATATATAGAGAACTGCCTGAGCATTGCTTGTGCAAGTCCCTTTCCCTTTAAAAAGTATTTCCAACATACAGCATAACTTTAAAAAAAAGTATAATATTTAGGCACAATTCAGCATTTACATCATTAATGTTCTGTTCTGTACACCCCTCATTCTATATTACTGAAAACATTTGCATAAAAACAAGATCTCTGTGTGGTTGATAGCCTCTCATCCTCCTGCTACCCCAACCCTACCTCCATCGAAGTCATGATCCAGTGTTTCTAAGGTCAGACTCATTTCACAGCATCAGACTGTGATGTCAAAAATGAGAGCAGTGGGGGAGAAGCAGAAGGAGGAGATGCAGTCTGGTAGACAAAGATAATGCATTTTATGTACACTTCTCCAGTAATAAAGAATGTGGGGGGCATAAATACAGGGAAAAAACTGAACTTGCAAACTAAAGCATAAACAAACAAAACAAAAAACACTTTTGCTTACTGAAAGAAAGCTTATTTTATGCCAAAAGTGCTTACTATCTCAAGAAACTTGCAGACATGCATGCGTCTCCTGCAGGTTGCGCTTCCTGAACTGACAAGCTGATGTTTCAACATCAGACTGCCATCTTCCTTAGTGCTCAGATCCTCGGTTCAGGAAGCACAACCAGAAGGAGAGAAGAGATGCCCGCTATCCAATGTAACTATCTGGGATCCTAGGGATGTTAGACAGACATACGACCTCGGATCCCATTATCCAACCTTTGAACAAATTATCCCACCTTGGACCTGGAATATGAATAGAGTTGGATAGGCTCTCCGATCCAGAGTCAACCAGATAATCAAAAACACTATCCAAGCATCAGTACAGGGGTCATCCTCTGATGAATTTTCACACTCTGCAGTCAGAATGCATTCCTGTGGTGAGGGCCAGCTTCTATTTTGCAGGTCTGCACATTTCCTGAGACGCTGCGCAGGTTTGCCAAATACAGACTAATTCTTTTGACAAGAAAAAGAAGTTTTCTGCTGTAGTGTACAAGTACAACTACTGCCACATCGCAGACCTGCCGACACACAGGGGTTTTATTTGTTTGTGATGCTTGGCCAGCTGGTTCTGATCTCTGTATGATTTAGAAAATTGTGTGATTGTCTGTCATGAGACATTTTGTGCTCCTGGATGACCCCCCAACCCAGGTTTTAGTTCAAATGACAGGATATGTTAAACAGCAGATCTCTGTAATGTGATTAACTCCCAAGTTGCATTTTATGGCTGTGTTTATGATCTGAGTTGATTTGAAGCCAGGAACTTAAAATATCCAATTTATGACGTCTTCAGAGGAGGGACAGCTCATTTTAACTGGTGCTAAAAAGCTATATGACATCTAGGTGAGAAAACTGCAGAGCTGTAAAAGTCCCTGTGATATCCTTGGAATGCAGGAAACTACTCAAAGATCAAAAAGAAGGGACTGGGAAATCACAGACTTATAATTTGAGAAATGAGTTTTTGCTGATCTCACCTTATTTAATATACCTCCTGGTGACAAGACATCCTGGTTGTATAATTTTCAATATTCAAGGAGGAGCTAGGCGACATCATGAAAGAGGTGTGTTTGAAAGTCAGGTTAAACTATTCTGTGTCTAATCATTTACACACTTTTCTTGGTGGGCTCTTAGAACCAATGTCTACTTTAAGCACTGTTTAGAAGGTAGTACATTAGACAGGAAAGACTAATTGTAGTGTAGTAGGAGTTTATGTTTGTACTTTAACCTTGTTCTTTTAAGTGATTGTATGCTCTGTGATATATGGTTCTGTCTTTACATTTTACATATTTTTTATCCATTGTTAAGTAAATCTATATTTAAAGAGACTGCCTGGTGTGCCTTCGAAATTCTTTCTTTTGCATGTGAAATACAGATGGTTAAAGTTGACACTGCTCATAAGCTTAATGGTAATACCAAACTGGAAAAAGGTAAGAATTTTCCTAAAGTCTTTCATAGAGTTTTTAGGGTTCATTTTGGATACCTGGTTAGGTGCCCTTAGGTGAAAGATATCTGGCATTCCCTGAAGAGCAGAATTATCTGAGCCTGTACATTTGGGTACCCTAGCATAAGGTTCTCAGATTGAATCCCTCCAGAACTTGAGACCAAAGGTGATTTGGACCCACAAACAGACAGGAGGGTTACCCTGTTCTGTTACCCGTTTACAATACTGCGCTCGGAGGTGGCACTGTGGGAGCAGGGGGCCTGACCTGCTGAGTGGGGTTGTGACAATGTTATTTTACAATGTATGGCCAGAAAAGGCAGACTGAGCCAAAGCTCATTTCCTGGTGCATCCCAGAGCACACAGAGATTAAATGACTTGCACAAGGTCACAAAGTATGCAAGTGGCAGTTTTGAGAATAAAACGCAGGTCTGCTGGATGTAGCAATCTCATTCACAGTTCGCTGCTCTAACCTCTAGGTTACAGTACCTCGATTAGACTCTTGCTTCCCTGTGAAATGAGCACTTTTGCTCCATTTTCCACATAAGCCAAAGCTTCCTGTGTCTGATTACAGAAACATAATTAAATATAAGAGGAATTATACCTAAAAATGATATTTAAAAAAAGATTTTCGTATGCTGAAAAAACGCTGTAAGATTAAGGTTGCATGTGACTGCATCTGATGCATTCTGATGTCTAGTTAGTCACAGTGTTTATACATAATGTTATAAAGACCAAGAAGACTAAGACATGATTTTCGTTGTAATTTATAGTGTAACTTTTTCATACTGCTGCTGCTGTTCTTTTTGCCAGAGACATAGTTGAAACTGGAACTCTCAAGCCTACAGTATTTTCCCAGATAAACAATAATAATATTCAAATTTCCTAGCTACAGTATTAGCTATGTCAATTCGATTCAATTCAATTTTATTGTATAGCTAAAAGCTTTCACAATATCTTATAGGTATAAAAATACAATACACATCACAAGGCGGACACAGTTACAAATATTGCACATAATCACATTTTTGAGTCATCTTAAATAAAGTGCATATAAAAGTCCCTAATACAAATAAACATCATACAGCATTTACTCCCAGGAAAAATACAGCAGTCTATTCATACTAGTTGAAACCGTTTATATAATTCTTATTCTACTCTTTATATTTTTGATGGCAAAAAAGTATTCTGCCACTCTGTCAATTGCCCATGATTCTTCTGTGTATAACAAAATATCAGTTAATTCTATTTTATTAATCTAGTAAATATTGTTCATGAAAGGGTTCAGCCACTGTTCATGTTGCCTCTCATACCACCTACAATCCCACATTACATGTAACAGGTTCTCCTTTTCTCCAATACCACAATCACATTCCTCCAAGAATATCCCAGATTTTTTATATCTAAATTCCAACACCTTGCTAGGGAACTGTTCGAATTTATACTTTATAAAATCAGTCCTTAGTTTAGAATTACTCAGGATATTCAGATATTTTTTATATGCATGTTTATAATTATCAAGGGTGAACCACTGGGAATAATGAGAGCAGCTTATTTCATTTAAATCACTCTTGCTCCAATAATGCTTGATCTTATTAGCAATATATTTCTTGTATTTTACACCTATCAATATTCCTTGATCCATAGCTTTCTTTAGGTGCATTAATTTATACTTTTTCAGATTAAATAAAATAGAATACAACCAATTACCTGAATTATACCCAAGTCCTTGCCAATATTCTTTTTCTACTAGGCACTGCTTGACCAGTGTACCATCAGTTTGTCTGGTACCCCAATCCAAAAATTAATCCTCCTAGCCTCCATTATGGCCTTAATATTAGTCAGTCCCAGTTCAGACAGAATATAAGTCTGGGCATGAATGTTCCAGACTCATTATATTTCTTAGAAATTTATATAATGGGCTCACAAGCTTATGTATATTACTCAGTTCCCATACCTCACAGCCATAGAGTAACTGGGCCTCAAATGTTGCTTTAATTACCTGAATTAAGGGTCTTATGGTCATACCCCCACATTTGCAGTTAAATCTGCTTAGGCCAGCCAATTTTTTTTTTTAATTTTTCCAAAAGCATTTCCACATGCCCAGTCCATTTACAGTTCTGTTGGACCATAATTCCAAGGTATACATAACTTGATACCACTTCTATTTTATTACTTCTAATGTACCAATTTCCTTCACATTTCCTACTCCCCAAAACCATTACTTTCATTTTACTCATATTAATATTTAGTTTCAAGGCTCTAGACTCCTCATCCAAGAAATTAAACTTTTTCTGTAGCCCACTTTTTGTGAGACACATTACTATGATGTCATCGGCGTACACCAATAGAGGACATGGGAAGTTCTTAATTTTTGGTAAATCTTGCTCAACATATTTATTTATTTATTTATTTGTTTTTGTTTACCAGGAAAGCACACTAGACAACCAGGTGTCTATTTTCAGGTGAGACCCAGGAGCTTACAGAGATACATACATGATTATTACAGAGATACATACATGATTACAAGGATACAATCAGGTACAGCAGGCAAACAATAAGAGCTGGTACAAGTAAGAGCATCAGACATAAATATGGTAAATGAACAAACACCAGGGGACCTTATCTACCCTGTGGTAGAAAGACAATAACATCATACATAGGAGGCCAGCTGTCAGCTGAGAATAGCAGCCAACATGGCATCAGGAGGCTAGGGGTTGAGGCGTACGTCAAGGAGATTACAAAACGAGGATAGGAGAGGCCAAAGAAACACTCAGCTGTCCTAGCATAGCCTGATCCAGAAGAGCAAGGAAGGCTCCTTATAATTTGATACAACGAATCCCCATATGTTTCACCGGAGGGCAAGTTCAGGATACCCTACACCATAGAGCAGAAGGAACAGTGGGGCAAGCAGCAGGAGTAACTTAAGTGTAGAGGCAGGGAAGGGCAGATTTGAGGAAGCCCCAGAGGGAAGCCTTACAACAGGAATGAGAGGTGGAGGAGCGAGTGTTCACTGGAAGGGAGTTCCATAGTCTTGGAGCAAGGGTAGTGAAGGCCCAGTCACCCATCTGGGTGTGTGTTTTAGGCACCAGAAGGACATGGGAGTCATTGGACCTAAGGTGGTAGTAGTAGGAGGAGGGAGGAGGAATGAGGGTAGCTGCAAGGGCAGGAGGGGTGGCAGTTCTGATAACCTTGTCAATGAAGTTGCCTAGTATGAAGGACCGGTATTTTTCTGGAGGAAGCCATTCCAGCTGAGAATAGAGATGGCAGTGGTGAGTGAGGCGGGGGGCAGAGAGTGCAAAGCGACATATATTATTGTACGCCGTATCCCATTTGGAGAGATTGTTTTTTGTGGTGAGGGCAAAGGAGACAAGGCCATAGGAGAGCATAGGTAAGAGGACTCCTTTGGCTAGGGCGAGATGTGCTACCACGGTGAGGCAACTTTTTGCTCTATACGCAAGGCACAACTTACAGTTAGAGGCCTTGCAGACATTGCGAATGTGCAGAGTGCAGTCCAGTTGTGGATCTAGAGTCACCCCCAGGTACTTGACAGATTGAACGTCATGTAGGAAGGATCCATCAGCACATGAGATCCTTAGAGGGGAAGGAGCCGCTTTTAGTTTGGCTGTGGAACCAAAGAGCATGGTTTGAGTTTTCTGCAAGTTGATAGTAAGCTTGTGTTCATCTAGCCATGTTTGGATCGGGTTGAAGTCAGCACTGAGCTTGTTGTTGATGTCTGAGCTATCCTGGGAGCTGAACAGGATGACTAAGTCATCAGCATACAGGGTAGAGAGCCCATGGGCCGGGGCCGAGGGCAGCTGATTAATAAAGAGGGAGAAGAGGAGGGGCCCAAGGACAGAGCCCTGAGGGACCCCGCAGTTGACCGGGGCAGGCTTTGACAAGGCCTTGTTAAATGAGGTGTACTGCTGTCTGCCCGAGAGGTAGTTGCTGATCCAGGCTAGTGTGGGGTGGGAGAAGCCCAGGGCCTGGAGAGAGGAGCTCGGGAGAGAGTGGTCAACTCGGTCAAAGGCTTTAGAGAGGTCCACAAAGATGGCTCCAGTCAGTTTGCCTTGATCAGCAGCAGATCTAATCTCAGAGGAGACAACCACTAGGGCAGTGGAAGTACTATGCCCTTTCTGGAATCTGTGTTGGGCTGGGGAGAGTACGCCATAGGCTTGCAGGTAATGTGAGATCTGAGAGGTGATCACCCTTTCGAGAAGCTTACTGATCGCTGACAGTATCGCTATTGGTCGGTAGTTCCTGGGGTCCTTGGGGTCACCCTGTTTGTGAACAGGGATGACTTTGGCCACCTTCCAAGTGTCAGGGATGATGCCCGTCAGAAGGGATCTGTTGAAAATGTGGGTGATAGGGCGGGCAAGTATGGAGGCCCCAAGTCTGAGTAGGTAAGGCTCAAGGCTGTCGTGCCCAGCACCAGTATGAGGGGGGAGACCATCAAGAAGCTTCTGGGTCTCCAGGATGGAGATGACCCTGAGGTAGAAGGGGGGGATGAGGGCTTGCCTCAACTGGGGTAGTGTTCCATGTTTTGGGGACGCTAACCTTCAGCATCTTTTCCAGATATAGTGAAAAAAGCAGGGGCCAAACGCCCCTGCCTTACTCCTCTATTACTATTAAATTTACTGGACAATTGACCCCCAACCCCAGTCTTATCTTGGCCAATGTATTCAAGTACAGTTGGGAGATTATTACTACCAGGTTGGGGTAAATGCTCCTGTCCATAAGAGTCTGCCCAAAAATACCTCTTGATATACTACCAAAGGCAGTACTATAATCAATGAAAGCCATATATACTTTCTGAGCCCATATTTTTCAGTAAAATGGTGTATTACAAATATATTATCCAATGTAGAGAAGTTATGTCTAAATCCCGCTTGATAGGGAGAAATACCCCCGGTTTTGTCAACTTCTATTAGTAGACGCGCTAACAGAATTTTGGAGAATATTTTAATATTTATGTCCAATAGACTTATAGGTCTATACATTGTCAGATCATTCATAGGCCCCTTTTTGTGCAATGGTACTATGTTAGCACCTTTCCAGATTTCAGGGTAGATGCTTGTGGAAATACATTTATTAAAAAAGGCTATCAAAAACCGGCACCATAATGGAGAGACTGCAAGATGCACTTCGGACAGGATTCCATCTGGACCTGCCGCTTTTTGCTTCTTCAATGAGTATATGGCTAAATAGGTTTCATCCTTTGTAAATGGGGAAAATTAGTTGTTAGTCGATTCAGTGTTATTCACCACAGCCTTCTCAGTGGAGTCAAAATAAATCTCAGTAAAATGCGCAAGCCACTTTTCTTCGGATATACAGATATCAATATTCCCTTTAAATTTATCAGTCCCCTTCATGACCAAAGTCCAAAATGACTTTGCATCTTTATTCTGCACCTTAACATTTTTTTCCCATTTGGATTCCTAGTAACCCTTTTTCTTTTCTACTACTACGTCCCTATATTTCCTTTTTCCTACATTTAGTTGGATAAGATTTTGTTTATCTTTGGACTTATTATAAGCCCTACATTATTTCCTAAGTTCAGATTTTGCTTTCCTGCAATCCTTATCAAACCACGTTTCTTTGCCCACATTATTTTCCCATCTATAGGGCATTCTAAACATTGTTTAATCTGTAAGTTAACTTTATCAATCTGGTTTAGGATAACCTCCATATCATAGTAGCTAATAACATCTACTGGTTGTGCCACTATGGAACTCCATATTAATGGTATAATCTTAGCGTACGAGTCCTGTCTCCATATAATTCTGAGAGAGGTTCTGATCTAAGTAAACAGCAAATTATCTGTCTACTCATTATCCTCATAGGTCTCTTGGGTTTCTAGTATAACAGGGTAGTGGTCACTTTCTGCTCTTATCTGAATGATACTTTTAATCCAGAAATCCAGCTGGCCTGACCAAAACACCAGATCAACCACCGAAGCCCCTCGAGCACACACAAGTAAATTCACCTTTGTTGTCCCCTTCATATCTCCCATTTAAAGGGTATAGGCTATTTTCTTTTAGTATTTCTACTACTATTTTTTCATTTTTATTTACTATTTTACCTTTTGACTGCCGGGGCTTTAACTGCACTTCCGGAAAATTATAAGTAAAAAATGAGTATTCTGAAAGGCCATCAAAATGTCCAATTCATGCATTAAAATCACCTAGAACAAGCAATTCTGTGACATGAAAGATCTGTTGTACTTCCTTTATAATCTCTGATAATTCTTGCCATGCCTCTTCAGCATAACAACAGGAGTTTTCTGGTGGTACATAGTAGTTAATTACTACAGTCTCATGTTTTCAATTCTTAAGTGAGGCGACCAAGTAGTTTTTAAGAGGTTTTCCATGCCAACACTTTGTACCCCGACTCCAATTTTAACTAAATGTAGTAATTCCTCCAGAGTGTCTACCCAATTGTGTAGATTTGGAACTTGGCACCTGAAGGCATTCATATCCATTTAAACAAATAACAGAATCCTTTGTGTGCCATGTTTCCTGGAGACAAATTACCTCAAACTCCAGCAGATCGCTAATACAATCTTTATCATCCCATACATGTTGCCAACTGGCCATGTTCCAGGTAATATACCGTATTCCATGTTGAGTACAGTTAACACTTGAACTAGCTTGTTTAGGAGGTAGTCAATCATTATTATACCCAGCCAGAAGCATGAATCTATTCGCCAAAGGAAGCGGTATTAGCTGTGAGAATGTGTCTTCCTTTAAGACAGTGAGTGTGACGTGAGGGATGAAAATGAGCAATCCCCTGCCCCCAGGTCCAACCACTGGATCACCAAGGAATGTTATTAGTTTGTATTTTTACTAACCTAGACACTGCAAGTCAATAATAACATTCAAGTAATCGAGATTCAAGGCAGTAACCAGATAGAAGAGTCAAGATCTGGACGCACCAAACTTGTCAAATAAAACAAAAAAGACCATACTAAGGCTCATGCAGAGTCTAAAAAAACCACGTTTGATTGTCAGAGGCTGTAAGACACCTTGAGAAAGAGCACAAGGTTTGCTCGAAAACATTTGGCAGCACTTGCCTGGGAGGGCTGCTAGCATGTAGCTTTTTAAATGAAAGTTTTGAATCAGACAACCAAATGTTTTTTAATCCTTGAATGAGCCTTTACATGGTCTTTTTCAACAACAACATTCAATTTTATTAACTAATAGAAAAATGAAGGGCACTAGCAACCACAGCACTGACTGCACATTAGGCGATTTTTAAACTTCTGGAAGAGACTGCTACTCTGATTTATAGCCTCTGAGCTTATTTCATGAGGCAGATCTGGACTGGGTCTGTAATAAATGGAAACATTTTGAAATGGCTCATTACAATCAGTGGGCCTTTTTTTTTTTAATGTGTGACTGTCTTGCTGTGGGAGACCAGAGAAGCATGGTATTAAGGTTAAAACTGCCAGTTTTTGGTGGTACAGCACAGAGAACACTGAGCAATCCAGCAGAGGGCCATGCAACTCGGCGCACGTTTGAGATGGCTGCTGCTCGAACATGTGAGCCACTGCGGTCTGCTCACAGATCCTAATAGTGCTATGACACTCAGTAGTAAAAGCTACCCTGTGGCTCATATCAAAGTCCCCTTGTGTGCTCTGACCCCTGGTACCCCAAAAGACATAAGTGGGGGTTTGGAGTCACACAGGAGGGGGAGTGACAGACAAAGAAATAAACTCAACGATGCTATTAAACACTGTCTCCTTAAGAGCATCCATGGCGGCACTGTACCTAAATGCTCTGCCTGCCATCTAGGGGGACAGTGTTGCGGAGCCAGTGAGAGGCAGGGGGATGACTGCCATGCCCCACTCTGCCACTAGACAATAGGGTACAGGGTAGTTATTAAACTCTGCTGGCAGTTCAAGTTTTACTGTTTGCCTGCAAAAAGACCTTAAAGTTGGGATTGTATTTTAAACTAGACTACCTGATTCATTTGCAGCCATATTAGCATCCTCTGACCTGCTCTGCAGCGATTAGGGAGTTCAAGGAGACCAGAACTACAGAAGGGGGAGCTTCTGGGAGAAGGTGAGAACTGTGCTTTGGCACCTTTTCCCCCTATTCAACCAGGCATTGAATGAACATTCCGCATACTAATTTCAAGAACTGACAGCCTGATTAACAAAAGAGAACTCCGACCTGATCCCCCGAGACCTGGCAGGCAGATCCAGCTGGAGCCAGTTGTCTGGGAGCATCCAGAGTGAGAGGAGGTTCTGTTGTGCACTGAGAAAAGTCTGGATGTCTGCCCGGGGCTTTCACAATCAATAGCCATGGTTGGGAAAGCCTGACTAGTTTCCAATATCTGGAAAGCCAGTGAGAAGGTGAAAACTGTTTTGTGATTTCCAAAAAGAACAGAGCATTGAAGAGTTTGAAATTGAGGGGCTGATTCCTACTACAACCTGGTAGGATATCCAGAGACTGTGTTTCTGCAGAACATTGTGCCACAGCTGCAGTGTGGCTGAAGTCCTTTACATCCTGCATTCCTGAGACCCAGGAGAATGTGACCAGACAGCGGACAGTCAGTGGGTTCAGTTGGGCAGTGTTATAGCTGGTCACTGCCTATCACCCCACCCTGAGGGCTGGCTGCTTAGATGGGTGGGTGGCTCCTGGTCCTCAGACTGGTACTTTCCAGAAAGCTGTAAGCCATCCCTGAATACTGGAGAGAGAGACAGAGAGAGGGAGGCAGACCCAGCTGCATCCCAGCCAGAGAGACCTGGCATTCTGCAGAGCCCCTGATAGCTGCAAGAGATCCTGAAAGATGCAGACAGTGAAAGATTCATCTTTCAGCCTAAATAGCCATCATGACTGGTATCTCCAGGACCAAGAGTAAGGTAGGGGGTTTTGCTGTCACCTGGGGATTTGTATAAAGTTTGTCCAAAGTTATTGTTTTATCTCAAAGTGCACCAAGGCTGGCCACCCAGCTGTACTTTGTCAGGCCTGCACTGTACACCACCTGCATACCCAGTCAGGAGTTTGGGGAACACTGGTACCAGTGGGGTGGTGGGCCATACTGTGTGTGGTGCTGGGGATGGGCACTGTTACTGCTGCTGTTCATGTTTTTGTTAGTTACATCAAATACTTCAAACTGCAGTTTTATCTTTGCATTCCTTTTCCCCATACCCTTTTGTTTAATAAATGGTTCACTGTAATCTGTCCCATGACCATATCTTGTTGCATGAGCATATTATTAGGCATAGCCATTAACTGCATGCATAGTGAAGAACCGCATTGGTTCATTGTATTCTATGTGTGGGGTGACTGCAAGGGGAGGTGGGTACGTACAGCATCCCAGGGGGCAGCACCACACAGACAACTGGCCCACTATATTTTAACCCTGGGTGGAGGCACTGCACTAACTTTTATTGGGAAAGAAACCCCCTTTCCACCCAAAACAGAGCCCAGACCCTTCAACCTTGTTTGTGCCCACAAGGCAGGGGTTGTAACCATTGTATATACAGCAACTTGGATACATCTTTGAGGCACCACTGGGATCTCCTGTTTGCCAGTCGGGACCCACATGGAGGCAGTTGCTCATGAGGACAGTGTTCTAGCCCCCAAACCCTGAGTTGTTGCTGACACTGTGGCCTATAATGGACTGAGTGGTGAGAAGACAAGGGACTGGATCCTCAGAAAGCCATTCTGCTCATGGTAGTCCCACTCAGGACAGACAGGGAGAAAATAGAAGAGGCCCTGTTGATAGTTAAATGCCTTGGCCCAGTTGCTGTCTGAGGGCGGCCAATGGACTCTGCTACTAAAACTGTAACTATGTTAATTGAATGCTGAAATGTTGTTGATGCCACTAGAGTGCCTAACTTTCTGATCCCAGAAGGATCCAGTGCTGCCTGGACTACAGTGATGCAGGCTAATGTGACTCCCAAAAGGGAAGCTTTGCCCAAGTCAGGGAGTTTCAAAGAGAAACTTGGCAAATGGTTGTGGGGCTGAGGGAAGTCCATTGAGGAAGTCCAAAAAGTGTTTGATGTCCAAGGGGGTGCCCCAGCCTAGACCTCAGGAGAAGGACCCACCTATGTGATATCAGTTGGCCAAGAGTCTTATCATAAATTAAGAATGTTTTCAGGAGTGAAGTCCACTTAAGCAGGTGAGGATGATACAGAGACATGGATGGACTATGCTGCTTCTTTAGTGCAAGACTGGGAATGCTCACAAGCAGAGAAAAGAAAATGACTTGGAGGAAGCCTCCAAGGCCCTGCACTAGAGACTATCAAGCCGTTCGTTGAGGTCTGAGAACATGATGCTACTGCCCAAGAGTATTTGACTGCTTCAGAGGATGTGTTTGGGAGCACTGAGTCAAGCGAGGACCTGATGTGGAGATTCAAATCAATCAGATACATGGAAAGGAGAGCCCCATCAGTCTTTCTGAACCTCACTGAAAATATTTTGCACGACATCTTTCGAAAGGGAGATGTGACCTCCCAGATTATGAACCAAGTGAGGCTGGAACATGTGCTCAAGGCTGCCTGCCATGCTAGTGTTAATTCTCAAGCTATGCTTGACTGAGAGAAGGAACACCACCCCGAATCACAGTGCGCTTATGAGAGAAGTTTGAATGGCTGAGGAGTAAGAAGAGTGACGGGGAACCTACCCTGCCTCAGCAGCTGTTACACAGCTTACCTGAGGTACACCTGCAGCAGAGACCCAAGAATGGAGGGAGTTTTTATTTTTTTTTGCAATTGTTTGACCAGGAGTAGCACATTAAGCTGAAAGCTTGTTTACAGGTGTGACCTGGGAGCACAGGGAAGTTAAGTGACTTGCTCAGTGTCACACAGTATGCAAGTGGGGGCTGTGGGATTCAAACCCAGGTCTCCAGATTTGCAGCTCAGAGCCTTAAACCACTGCGGTATACTGCCTCCCTAAAGTTACTCAAGGGATATAAGAAAGTGCTTGGTAAAGCCACTGCAGCTCTTAGCAAATGTCAAGACGCCCATCAAAACCAGTCAGTTCTCTTGGCCACCCTGAACCTCTCTGTTATGGGCATAGGGGTACAAACTCAGACACCCTCTTCAGACTGTGATCTTAGGGCTAAGACAGATGATTTGCTGAAATGGGCAACTGACCTAGCGAGGTGTCAATCTCAAGTTATGTACTGGTCAAGAGAAAGGACCCCTGAGTGGAAGCACGCAGCAACTTGCGCCCCCATCAGAACTCCAAACACAGGTTCTGTTAAAGTAAAGCAGATTAGAAGCCTCCCCCTGATACTCCCCAGGGCTCATGACTGTACAGAGAGGGCATTTTTTGCTGTTACAATTGTGGAAACGATGGCCAAGTAAAGCAAGAGTACCGATCTCCAGAGAACCACACAAAGTGGTTTCAAGACTGACCAACAGGAAGCAGACGCAAGGAAATTTCAGTGGATCCCTGGCTAAGGTCAAGAAAACAATAATCAATGGGAAATAGTGTTCATCTTGCTTGTAGCGTGTCCGCGAGGTGTGACAATCTGTACTGTCAATAATATAGGGGATCACGTATGGTCCTGTAAGAACTCAGTCTTAATTTGTTTATTTTTTCAGTATCTATTTGCCCTGATGTTTTGCTCATTAAATCAAGCTTTTTCAAAGGGCTTTAGTCTGCAACAGAATTAAATGGTAAGTATTTATATTTCATATTATTGTTTTTATGTAGAAAAACATATATGCTCACTTATATAATGGAATAAACTGTGACACTGCCAGAGAGTTTGCTCCATATGCATACATTATTAATCGTTCACTCCTTATATCTCATTTTGATATTGGGTTATAACACCTACAAAACACAGATACATTCATTTCTTAGTACATATATTCATGCTTGGTCATCTATAGGGTACTACCACCACCATTGTTCTATGTGCAGTTATATTCTTAATTCTGCTGAATCATGCTGACCAGCCCCGGTACTGGGAAGTTATGCGCATGTTGTTTTTTACTAGGTATTTTTATAGAGTTTTCCTCTTTGAAGTCTTAAACTTCTGTCTCGTTCTGTTTCATATAAAGTCAATCTCTGGTCAGAGCCAATATGGCTGTGGAGAGCTTTTAGGAGCGGCAAGAGCAGTGAACAGAATATGCTGTGCTCTCACCGCACAGGAGTCAGCCGTAATATTGCTGCGATTACAGTACTATGCATGCGTGATACTCGCACATGTGCAGTTTTCCCCCCGGAGTCAGCCTTGCACAACATGGCAGTGCTGACATAACTATGTGCAACAACCCTGTACCCTCAGGTTACTAGAATCCCATTAGTACTAGTTTTAGGCAGGTAGGAAAAGGCAGCTGATGGGGAGGTCATTAGGGGCTTTCTACATAATGACATCATTGTTTACTCAGCTAGCCTAAGAGAAGGATGATTATGTCATTTAGAACTCTCACAGCAGCACAACCATTTTAGAGTCAGCTGCTCTTGGGGAGCTTAGAATGTTCATCAGTAAGTTCAGGTGTGGAAGTTAGACTAGCAGGAGGTCTGCCATTGGGGCTCTGTCAAAGGGAACCCTGGTATTTCTCACCCTAGTTTGGTAAAATCTTCAATTTGCCTGTAGGACTCTCTAGTTTCACTCCAGGGGGAGTGAGAGGGAATGCAGTTCTTGTGGATCCAAGGGGCAATCCCCTGAAGTTCACAGCTGCCTTAAGGAAGAACAATGAGTAGAATCTGACAGCTACCAGAGAAAGAAAGATGCGTTTTGTTCTTTCAATGACTGGGAGGAAGGAACAACTAATCTGTGAGTACAGAATTCAAGACTGTTCTCCGAGGGAGTTGTCTGAGGTGTGTGTGTGCCTTAGATAAGGCTAGATCACACTAGTCAGGACCCCTTTCAGTAAAACTGTGCTGAATTTAAAGTTAAAGTTGGGAGTCTTTAGCAATTCATTGGGGACTGGAGATTCATTTGGTGTAACCCTGAAGGAATGGCAGAGGCTGTTTGGGGCAAAGGGTGAGGAACGCCATCTGGAGTTTCAGGCAGGGCCAAGAGGTTCATGGATGGGCACCAGTGTTCCCTGGGCAACAACCATGCACCAGGAGGATTTTCAAGTGTGTGGCCCATCCCACAGATATACACTTTGGAAATCGATATGTGTGGAAAATGTTTAAAGTGTGTGGCCCAGCCCACAGATATACACTTTGGAAGAGAGATAGCAAAGTGTCCTGCAAAAGACAGTGTGCCTGTATTGCAATGACAAACCTTTGGGGGACCACTCTTGCTTTAAGCAACACCTGTAAATAAAACCATACTACAAAATCCCAGTTACTGCTTTGGACATTCTGCTTACTGCTTCTAGTGTGAACGTTATTGGGACTCCTCAGCAGTTAGGGCTAGCATATGCCTAGCATCCTCTCCCCTGGACCTGGTTGTAAATAAGGTCCATTTTAGCATGTACCCCCACCCCATCCTCTAAATAATGAGCCTGGTATACACTCCAACACTAGGGGTGGTACCATGAGTGTAGCTCTGCCAAAAGAAAACTGTGTGCCATATAGTTGCCAGTAGTTCTCTTAAGGGGGGTGCCAGCTAGCCAAAGGTGGTGTGGGCGTTACATACATATACATGATACTCATGTATGCACAGTTTATGTCTGTGCCACCATGTTGCACATGGCGGCCATCACGTCTGCACTTGTGGAAAGGAAAAGTAGTGCACAAGGAAGTGGGTATGTTTATGTGGCCCACAGAGGGGAAGGGTTGCATAAACAGAATCACTGGAAACTATGCTGGAGCACTTGGGCAGAACATCAGACAGCGGTCTGGTTACGTGCTTCCACAGTGCTCTTTTACAAACCTGATGATGGCATCACATTTATGGAGCTCGACCCACACAACCATAAAAATTAGACTCAGGAGGAGACTATTAACAAACTAGAGATCTGGTCTCAGATTTGCTCGTCACCACAGTCACTTTCTCATTCTTTTCTAAGCAGTAATTTCTGGTAAATGTTCCTTAACCATATTGATCTCAGTGCTGGTAGACTACTTCTGGTTTCCCCAGATTGTATTAGGAGAAGGTAGTGGCAGTCTTGAGGTGCTTGCTGCCAGTGGTGGCATGCTCTGAAAAAAGTGGCCCTGTTGCACATCTGCACATTTTAGAAATGACCCCTTGAGTTAAAAGGGACAGGAATTGATGACTTATGTTCAACTGTTTGAAATGTCTCTATTTTTATAAATTACATTCATACCTCTAAAGGATCTCTATTTTAACTGTGCCTGAATAAAAGCTGAAGCTGTAAATTGTGTTTTTTTGGGGGGTTTTAGATTTATAGAACTATTATTTAATACAACAGCAGATTAGGTACATATGGACACATGTTGATACATGGACATATTAGGATAACAGTATCTCAGTTACAAGGGGGTCTGTGTTAGGTTTGGGTTATGAATGTACACTTACACTAGTCACTTGTTACAGAATTGCAGATATATATCTTGTTTAAGATAGTATAAGTTTGACTGTTCATGAGTAATACGGACTTATTGTACACAGAGTTTAAGAAAAATGTATCTGAACAGTACAATGTGAAAAATGTGATTGATACCACTGTGTGAAACAGCTGGAATGCTTAACTTATAGTAGCACAGGTTGTCCTCTAACCTATTTTGTACTTAGATATATATTTTCACATTTATAAAACTTTTAACATTATTTACTATGTATTGTTTAAAGGAGATCTACTGCCTAGGATGCTCAAGCCACTGGTGCATAGATTGTGGCTCAAGCACCTTGATCTCCCCCCACCCTAAGTCACAATATGTAATAAGTAATAGAAATACCTGGTCGCTCATAAAATAACATTTTCCAGGGGGTGCAGCCAGCACATTGAGAACTGGAGCACTGCCCCTGGGAGACTGCACTGGAAAATACTGCGATTCGATTACGCGGTTTTGCCTCTACCTCTCTATTGCCCATATGGTACAGAGAAATTAAAACCTCAGTTTTTAATATGCCAGGTGTTATTTTTACAAAAGGTGCATATATGCCATGTGGGTGTCACCCACATGGTATATATCACCTTGTAAAATGGAGATTTTAATTTCTCTGCATATGGGCAGTAGAGAGGTAGAGACAAACCACGCCATCGCATCAGCAGTATTTTACAGCGATCTCAGGGGCAGCGCCCGGTTCAACATGCCGCTGCACACCCTGGAAATGTTAATTTTACATATAGGGGCTTCGGGGAGGATCAGGGTGCTTGAGCCACAATCTATGCACCAGTGGCTCGAGCATCCTAGGCGGTAGATCTCCTTTAAGCTTATTTTTCCTTGTGCTTTTAATCATTGTCATTTACTAATGCTAGCACAGACACACGCACAGGGTTTTAAATTGAAACTTCAGTTGGTTTATAGCTCGTGTTAGGGACTGAACTTTCAAGTTAGTGAAATTTGACCTTGGGATGGCTTTCTTTTGATGGAACTAATCCTGTCTTGGCAAAGTAATTTGCAAAGCAGAGGCTGTTTAGAAGTACAATAGGAGTTATGCTAAACAAATATAAATATCTCTAAAAGTATACAACTTACAGTTAATAAACATCGATGAAAGTTGTTCAGGACAACACAACCTTTCAAATGAGCCTATTCATTAAGCTGCACTAATTATATGTTTTAATCTATGGCCCTCTGATTACCTGAATTTTCATTCTTCATCACAATTTTCACCATTTGGATGGCCATATTTAAAAAAATCTAATGAATTCCGATTAGTGACTACCCTCACTTGAAAGGTCGTTTTGTCCTGAACAACTTTCATTTTGGTTGTGTATTGGTAATTTGTATACTTTCTGAAATATTTCCATTTGTTTGGCATGCCTCCTACTGTGTTCACTGAGAGAAAAAAAAATAGGTTGTCTGGAAGGCCGTATTTTACAAAATATAAAGAATTCAGATTAGTGACTACCCTTCATGAGAAAGGTCTTTTTGCCCTGAACAGCTTTCATGCTGGTTGCTTTTGTTCACCTTTAATAGCTTTAAAGATATTTAGATTTGTTTGGAAGGTGTACACATTTGCTCTCAGAGAAAAGCAGCTGGGAGTTCTGTGTCCATCGGTCTAATTAAACTGAAAGAAGGGAGTATTTCTTTAACTGCCATTGAGATTTGCAGAATGGAAGGATACACTCAAAACTCCTAAAAGATGTGTTCTGCGGAAACACCTTTTTTCAAGTGAAAGCAGGATGGCTGTAGGCTCTGCCCACAGCCACAAAAATATTGTTTTTCAAGTACATGCAAGTATACTGTCATTTCAGAAACATTTTGTGATTATCTTAATACTCAATTTTAAGGGGCAGCTCTGTGGAGCCCGAGCAATATAGCTGCCGATTCCTCGAGCTCTACCAACTGCAAATAACAAACTGATTAAATCAGTGGTTTCCCTTCTATAGGACCAATAAGCTCTAAAGCAACTGATAGAAGTAACATCGGGGAACAAGCACAAGCAATCCCCAGAAGGAAAAACAGTCCAGTGAGGGTGCTAAAACAAAAGCCCCATTGGTTGCTTGTACTTCGCGGATTGCGCCGGGCCGAGACCTAGACCATGAGGCCAGCAACAAAGAAGAGACCCTGCAATCTCTGGGTGAGAAAATGAACCAATCTATTGCCTCCGTAGCAGGTCTGTCCAACAAATTTGACTCTCTTACAATGAGAGTCTCAATGGTTGAAAATACCCTGGGGTCTGTTACTGAAACATCGGTGTCGGCATCTAAAATAGCTGAAGCTGCTATGGGGGCAGTGGCTTCAGTAATAAAAGAAAATGTGCATCTGTGCTCTAGACTGGAAAACCAGTCCAGAGCCTCTAATGTCAGAATACTGGGGATAGCGGAAAGAAGTGAAGATGACAACCTAACCTTATTTCTGCAGGAGTGGATTGTACAACAGCTGGGACCGGAGGCAACTCCAATGGTGCAGAAAATTCAAAAGGCGTACAGAGTGGCGTTTAAGGGCTGTCAAGATAATTCAGATGCTCCACATACTGTGGTGATGGTCCTCGATGGAGTGGGCACACGAGACGCATAAATGGCCCTGGCCCAGAGGAAGAAGATCCTTCTTCATGAAGGCAACCAAGTGAGAATCTTCTTGGATTTATCATATGCAACCAGGCAGTGGAGAAAGCAGTCTGATGGTGTCACAGCGATGTTAAGAGAAGCGGGAGTCCTTCATAGCCTAATTTTTCTGGCGCACTTGAGAACTGTGTATCAGAACAAGATCTTTCTTTTCTTGGAGTCGGCAGATGTTCTAAAGCAGTGCCAGAAACATGCTCCATCCTGTCAGAGAGAATTAGAAGCTGAAGAAGAATCATCAGAGGAAGAAGTGCCATGAGGGGCTTGATCGATCGACTAGATAAGTTTCTGCTCATCTCTGCTAAAGGACTGTAGTGGGCAGGGGAGATCTCGTTTTCTTATTTTATCAAAAAACCCTTTTGACTCTCACAAAGTTTAATGCTGCATTCTTGTTTTCAGCTGGTCTGGACTTTATATAGTGGATCTGGGTCCCGTAATTAGCTCCTTTTTTCACACTATTAAAGCCCTGCATAGAAATGTAAAAGTTTGAATGTCTCCTCTCTTAAAGAGGGAGAGTGTTTTTTTCTTGTGGTTCTCATGTTACTAATAGTAAGCGCCTAATAATTACAAGAGTCACGTCGGGTTGATAGATAAGGGGAAACTAATGTCTTAGTTTGAGCTCTGGGGATGTTTTTATTGTCTAACAGTAAATTAGTGTACTTATCCTGAAAGTACATGGTGACTGATTCCCTATTATAGGGAACAATTGTGGACATTATATATGTGGACTTGATTATTATTTCAATTACCATGCAGCTCCTGGACTCTATTGCAGCAGTCAGAATATTAGACACTGTTAATTATTTTATAGTCATCCCCTCATAGGACGTATCTTATTTCATTCAATGGACCTATTGAGTGTATTAAGAGGAGTGGTGCCCTCATTGTACTGTATATTTCCTATGTTGAATGAAGATGTTTTAACTGTATGTTTGTTTCTACAAATAAAGTTTAAAAAAAAATGTAAAAAAAATACTCAATTTTAAATTTGTTTTATTTACTTTTTGCCTCATTATTTTTATGCATTGTCATTTTAGTTATTTATTGTATACTATGTCCATTATCAGTTTTTCAATATGTTAACACAGCCCTTCAGGGTATCATTGCTAATCTTAAAATGTGCTTGCATAGCTTACGGCTTCTTTTTTAATCCCAAGGAACCCTTGTTGTGCTTTATCAGTGTTTACGGGTTCTGATATGACATTTATGTGTTGTTCATTCTAATGTCCTTTTACATTTCTTTTAAATACAATGTTGTCTAAAGCAAAACTTTGTACCATTGCTTTAGTTGTCAGTTTTCTGGCCTTTAGCATCTCTGTTCCTGCCTCAATGGTAGTTACAATGTTTAGTAAGTGTGTAGTTGTAACTGCCCTGATTTGCTAAAGATTATACCGGAGTGATGAGGCCACTACTGAATTTGACACAAGGCTATCTTCCCACCTACAAAAGTAAAAGTAAAAAGTCCTCAGCTACTAGTGCTAAAGTTAAACAATATTTTAAACCTTCTGAACCTTCTGGACAGAGGTGGGATGCTAAAAGCAGCAAGGCCATTGAAGAAATAATGTATCACCTGACTCACACTTCAGTATTAGCATATGCAGACCCCAAAAGCCTTATGTCCTGCATATGGATGCCAGTTTCAGTGGTCTTGGGGCAGTCCTCTATTAAAGCTATCCAGAGGAGCTGCACCCAGCCACCTTTGCAAGCAGAAGTTTAAACAGTGCTGACAGAAAGTATCCAGAACACAAGTAGAATGCCTCGCTCTCAAGTAGGCTACCGTGGACCAATTTCACGAATATCTTTATGGGGCACACATTACAGTCAAAACTGATAATCCACTGACATATGTACAAACTACTGCAGAGCTTGACACAGCTGGACACAGATGGATTTCAGCATTATCCACTTATGATTATTGTGTGGCATAATGGCCTGGACTAAATCATACAGGCACTGACGTGCCCTTGCAATGCCCTGTGGCATCCAACACAGACAAACAAGCCTGGGTACAAATTCCAGAACAGACTGTAAAAGCCTTATGCAAAAAGTCTGACACAGGTGAGCAGCCTTCCAGAGAAACTGCCACTTGTCTGGTGGACAGCCTTGCTGCTTCTGGTGATCGTCTCCCAACTGCACATTGTAATTTAGCTGCTTTAGACTTAAACATGTTGCCACACTGAATTCCCCATGATTTGAAAAAGAACAAAGACTAGATCCCAGTATCAAAACATTGTCAGCACCCTGCAGGAAGGGGATGATGCCACTCAAGTAGTCACAAATGATCCAAATGTGAAGTTGCTGTTGTGTGAGTGGCCAACACTTAAACTTAAGTACAATTTGTTGTGCAGAGAAATCCAAGAATCACAAGGGTTCCCTCAGCTTCAACTGATCCTGCCAGCAAGACTTAAGAATGTGGTACCCCATGCATTGCACAATAATATGGGACATTTGGGAGGCAAACACACATTGGACTTTGCTCGTGCTCAATTCTATTGGCCACGTATGGGGAGTGATGTGGAAGAGTACTAAAAACCTGCAGCAGATGTGTCCAGTAGAAAGCCTTACCACAGAGGGCTGCCCCTCTGGTCAACACTGACAAACGCACCTATGGAATTAGTGTGCATAAACGTTCTCAGTTTGGAGCCCAACTAAAAAAACATTTAAATTATTCTGGTAGTCACTGACCATTTTTCCAGATATGCCCAGGCATACCCGACAAAAGATCAAAAAGCCTCCATGGTTCCCAATGTCTTAGTAGAGAAATTTTTTGTGCATTCCGGAGGCTCCAAAGAATACACTCAGACCAAGGGCGGGACTTTGAAAGCCATCTAGTAAAATAACTGTTATCCTTATGGGGATCAGCAAGTCTTGTACAACCCCATATCACCCACAAGATGATCTACAGCCCAAGAGGTTCAAGCAAATGCTTCTTGATATGTTAGGTATCTTAGCCCCTAAAAACAAAAGCAAATGGAGCCAGCAAGTAAGTGCATTAGTTCATGCTTACAACTGCATCAAAAATTATGCTACAGGATTCTCTCCTTACAGCCTAATGTTCGGCTGGGAAGCCAGGCTCCTTGTAGATCTTTATTTTGGTGTCTCTGCTGGTGGAGCTAGGCCAGAGACCTACCTGCAGTATGTTCAAAAATTAAAAGATCAGTTGTATTCCACATACAATTTGGCCACAGAAGCCACAGCCAAAAGAAACAAAGCTAACAAAGAGGTATGACAGAAGGGTAATGGCACACAAACTGCTGACAGGAGATAGTGCACTGTGAAGAACTCTAGGAATACCTGGGAAACACAAAATTGCTGACAGATGGGGCAGCACCCCCTATGCTGAGATTGAGAAAGTATATGACATGCCTGTATACAAAATGTGTCCAGAAGGAGAGACAAGTGGATACCGGAGCATCCACCACAATCACTTGCTGCCCATTGGACAGGTGAGCACTAGAGGAAAGTGAAACAGGTGAAAACAGTAGCTGAAATTCGGACAGTGGAAGGGGACATAATGGTTAAACAATTATTTTGGTATATTCAGGAAAAAAGAAAGAAAGGGGGAGGGGTAGTCAAGCTAAGTGATGGAGACAGGATAGTGGAAGATGACAGGCAGAAGTCACTGTCTTGAATAACTTCTGTTCAGTGTTCACCGAGGAATAGATAGGTCCAATACCTGATAGCTGTATTAAGGCAGTTGACAAGGGTAATGTGATATCAGCTAAGATTTTATCGTGACTTGCAAAAGAGTTCAAATTACCAAAAACAAATTTGGCGATCAGCACCACAGTGACCAAACAAAAAAAGCACCACAACAACACAAAACCTATGGGAGACGCATCTAAATTCACTTTTAATGAGGGAGGTTATGGCCCCGCACCCCCTTTGGTGGGGGCCAGCCACCCACACCACCCATTTCTAATTAACCAACTTCAGGGGGTGGTGGACACTGGGGGAGAGAGGCAACCATGGGAGGGGGCTACTCAGTGGAGTAACTGTGTGCAGGGGAGAACGCTGGATGAGGAGCAACCTGCAAGTGGGGGGCAAACAAAGTTAGGGATAAAGAAACCCCCGAATTTAAAAAACAAATACAACAGCACAACAAAACCATAATAAAATAAACCCGCACCAGTCCCAAACCTAGATCTCCACTGTCATAGACCATACCCTTAACCACTACACCAGATGGCCAGCTCGGATCAGCCCTCCCAAACAAAGCCCTATATCCTCCTTTAGCTGATCCTCCCTCAACATACTGTACCTCAGTGTGTTCTCCAGTAGCTCACATTCCTCCTTGCTATTCTATAACACTCACTGTTAACCCAGGCACTCAGACTGAGTCGCTCAATTTGAGTCACCCATGTCATGGGTTACCATTAACAAGGGGATCTCACATAAGGAAATGGCAGCATTCACTGCCACCAGGGTTAAAAGAAGCACTAGAATGCATAAAGCAGAATAAATCACCAGGGCCAGATGGAATGCATCCAAGGGTGCTAAAGGAGCTGGCAGACCCATTGGCGCATTTGTTCAACTGATTGCTTCTGATAGGCGTCGTGCCGGAGGACTGGAGAAGAGCTGATGTGGTACTTCTACACAAGGGTGGAAGCAGGGAGGAGGAGATTGGTAACTACAGACTGGTTAGCCTCACTTTGGTAGTGGGGAAAGTTAATGGAAGCTTTGATTAAGCAGGAGCTGGTAGAATACCTGGACAAAAACGGTCTTCAGGATGACAGGCAAGCACGGGTTCATGGCAGATAGATCATATCATGTCAGATGAACCTGATTACGTTTTTTGACTGGGTGACAAGGGAACTGGACAGTGGGCATCCAGGAAACCTCCTCTACTATGACTTCAGCAAGGCCTTTGACTTGGTGCCACACAACTGCCTGCTGAAAAAGTTGGAGGATCTAGGCACCACAAAGTGCATTGTTAAGTGGGTAGGTAACTGGCTTAAGGACAGAAAGCAGACAGTAGTTGTCAATGAGGAGAAATCAGAGGAGGGGGAGGTCACTAGTGGTGTACAGCAGGGCTCAGTCTTGGATCCAGTACTGTTTAACATGTTCATCCGAGACATTGGGGTTGGTATTCAGGGTAAGATTGCCCTCTTTGCAGACGATAACCAGCTAGGTGGGAAAGTAGACAGCGAAGAAGAGGTTATGAATCTTCAGAAAGACCTGCAGAGGTTGGAAAAAATGGTCTAGCATCTGGCAGCTAACATTTAATGCCAAGAAGTGTAAAGTGATGCACCTGAGTAAAAAGAACCCTAAAACTGAATACTGGCTCAATGGGATCAGAACTCAGTGCTTCTCAGGAGGAGAGAGACCTAGGCATTATCATTTGCGACACCCTCAAGCAGACCAGGCAGTGCACTACAACTTACAGTAAGGCCAGCAGAATGTTGGGATGCACTGGGAGAGAATCTGACAGCAGAAATAGGGAGGTGATTCTGCCACTGTATAGGTCCCGTGTGAGGCCCCACCTGGAGTAGTGTGTCAGTTTTGGAGTCCACACCTACAGAAGGACACAAGCAAACTAGAAACTGTGCTGAGGAGGGTGATAGAAATGATCCAGGGCCTAGAAGAGCTTTTGTACAAGGGGCACTTAGAGGAGCTAAACATGTTCTCACTGGAGACTAAGAGGGAGAAAGGGGATATGACAGACAATTTCAAGTTCCTGAAAGGAATAAGCAGGGTTCACTACCCTGAGCTGTTCAACAGGGTTCCCTGCTCCAATACTAGAGGGCATGACTGAAGCTGGGGCTTCAAAAGGAACTCTGGGGAATACTGCTTCTTGGAAAGGATGGTAGAGTCTTAGAACAGGCTGCCTGCTGAATTGGTGAGGGCCAAGATGGTGACAGTGTTCAAACTGGGCTGGGATAAGTTGAACAATGGATTAAAAATCAAGAAGAAAGGTCGTGGTGACATTTAGTGTTTGGGGGGGGAGCGTGCTAGGTCTAGGGATCAGAAATGGTCTTGGGAACTTCTGAACAGACTTGATGGACCTGTGGGTCTCCCTCTGCCATAAGCTATGTTTAATAATGGACACGAAATGTCAGAACCACCTAAACTTTCTGTAACTAGATCTGCTATGTGTACACACCAAGCTAAACAAAGGGTAAAGCAATCTGAAACTGTTCTGACGAATCCTGCTGAGCAAGTGGAACAAGAGGGTTTGGACTCTGAGTTAGAGGGACAAGTAATTTATCCTACAGTGTTATTATCCTACACCAGAACTTGCCCAACTGTTTCAAGGAACACCTGAAACAACTAGTAACGTGACAGATATGCCCGCTGCAGAGCTCCCAGCACCAACTCAAAACTTTATTCAAATTGTAGACTATGTGCCAACTGAAAATGTACCCTTGGATGATGGGCCCGAATCCGAGGAAGTGACAGAAGAGAGTGGCGACCCATAGAGCCTAAACCTGTAGAGCCAAAGGAAGTAACTGAAATGCTGGAGGAAGGAGTGGCACCCACTTTGTCTGAGGATACTTCATTGGTGGACAATGAACAGCTCCATCTTACTTGCCCGTGCACATGATATACAAGGGCATATGTGTCTCTCCAAGGTCTTTACCCAGCACTGTTGTGTGCCCATCCAAAGCCAAGCCACCAGAGCAGGTAATGTAGTAAAAAGCAAAAGGGGAGGTTAAACAATGTTATTATAGTACTGTTTTTAGCTTCCATTTCTATGGTCACAAAAAGTGCACAATAATGTAGTAATGCTATTTATTGCCATGACAGCTGTCTATAAATGTAAAAGGTCTTTTAGTAAATGTTCCTAATAGTATCTAGATAGTCACATTTGTCTAGACTAGGATGTGTTGCTTGCCTATGCTAGCTAACTAGCTAAGAATCAATTGTCTACTTAGATTGTTCACACTAAAATGCTATAGTTAATATTATTGGTGCCGGATCCTTGGTATGGACTTGGTTCGGATACCAAGTGTTTAGGTGGGGGAAAGTGTACCTCCTCCATGGGTGGGTCTTACCTTGTTTTGCCACCTGATCATCTGGTCCCGCTAGTCCCTGTCCATGGTGCCTCCCTTCATTGCTCCTGCTGGCCCCTGTGTGACTTGCTGTGGGGGACTGGAGGAGCATAGTATTAAGGTTAAAACCACCAGTTTCAGTGGTACAGCATAGAGAGTGCTGAGCAATCCAGTAGAATGCCGTGCAGCTCTGTATGCACATGTTTGAGATGGCTCCTGCTCAAACGTGCGGGCCACTGTGGTCTGCTTGCAGATCCTAATAGTGCAATGGTGCTCAGTAGTAAATGCCACCCTGTAGCTCATACCAAAGTCCCCTTTGTGTGCTCTTACACCTGGTACTCCTAAATGGGAGCTTGGAGTCACACAGGAGGGGGAGAGAAAGAAAAAGAAATAAACTCTTCAACAGTGCTATTAAGCACCAGCTCTTATCAGCCAAGGCTGCACTGTACTTAAATGCTATGCCTGCCATCCGGGGGACAGTGTTGTGGCACCAGCGAGAGGCAGGGGAAGACTCTGTCATGCCCCACTCTGCCACCAGACAATAGGGCAGAGGGGCACATACTAAACTCCCGTGGCAGTTAATTTTCCATTTGCCTGCAAAAAGACCTTAAAGTTTGGACTGTGTTTTAAACTAGACTGCCAGATTCATTTGTAGCCATATTAGCAACCTCTGACCTGCTCTGCAGCCATTAGGGAGTTCAAGGAGACCAGAACTACAGAAGGGGGAGCTTCCGGAAGATGATGAGGACTGCACTTTGGCGCCTTTTCCCCTATCCAATCAGGCATCGAATGAACATTCCGCATACTAATTTCAAGGACTGACAGCCTGATTGACAAATTGGTACTCTGACCTGATCCCCTGAGACCTAGGGGCAGATCCAGCTGATCAGTCGTCTGGGAGCATCCAGAGTGAGGTTCTGCTGTGCGCTCTGATAAAAGTTTGGAGGTCTACCTGGGGCTTTCATAGACAACAGCCCATGGAAAGCCTGACTAGTTTCCAATATCTGGAAAGCCAGTGAGAAAGTGAAAACTATTTTGTGGCTTCCAAAAAAAATAGAGCATTGAATAGTTTGGAATTGAGAGGCGGATACCTACTACAACCTGGTAGCATATCCAGAGACTGTGTTTCTGCTGAACATTGTGCCACAGCTGCCAGCCTGCAGTGTGGCTGAAGCCCTTTACAGCCTGTGTTCCTGAGACCCAGGAGAAGATGACCACACAGTGGACAGTTGGTGGGTTCGGCCATGCAGCATCACAGCTGGGCACTGCCTATCACTCCACCCTGAGGGCTGGATAGGTGTGTGGGGTCTGTGGCTCCTGGTCCTCAGACTGGTTAATTCCAGAAAGCTGCAAGACATCCCTTAATACTGCTGATTGAGAGACGAGCAGACTCAGCTGCATCCCAGCCAGAGAGACTTGCCATTCTGTAAAGAGCTGCAAGAGATCCTGAAAGTTGCAGACAGTGAAAGATTCATCTCTCAACCTCAACAGCCATCGCAACTGGTATCTCCAGGACCATGAGTAAAGTTGGGGTTTTGCTCTCACCTGGAGATTTGTATAAGGTTTGTGCAAAGTTATTGTTTTATCTCAAAGTGAACCAACGGCAGCCACTCAGCTGCACCTAGTCGAGGCCTGCACCGTACACCATCTGGACACTCAGTCAGAACTTTGGTGAATACTGGTACCAGTGGGGAGGTGGGCCATACTTTTGTGTGTGTGTGTGTGTGTGTGTGTGTGTGTGTGTGTGTGTGGTGTTAGGGGGTGGGCATGGTTACTGCTGCTATTCATGTTTTTGTTAGTTACATCAAATATTTCAAACTGCTGTTTTATCTTTGCATTCCTTTTCCCCATACCCCTTTGTTTAATAAATTGTTTGCTGTAATCTGTCCCATGACCATATCTTGTTGCATGAGCATATTATTAGCTATAGCCATTAATTGCATGCATAGTGAAGTACCACACTGGTTCACTGTATTCCATATGTGGGGTGACTGTAAGAGGAAAGTAGGTAGGTGCAGCATCCAAGGGGTTTGTTCCATACAGAAAACTGGCCCACTATATTTTAACTCTGGGTGGTGGCACCACACTACTCTTATTGAGAATAAACCCCCCCTTTTCATCCAAAACAGAGCCCAGGCCCCTCAACCTTCTGTGAGCCCGCTGTGACAAGGTTGAATAAGGCCCTGTCCCATTTGTTATGCAGAAAGAGTTAAACACAAAGATCTGTTCTATCCGCTCCTTTTCTGTCTTTTGTATGTCTGGTTGGGCAACCAAATGTTCTTGTGAGACCTAGGAACTGATCACTCTGATGGTCACACATTTCTCAGCTTCTTGCTATCTCTCTGTCTTCACTTGCTGTTACTGACTTTTCTGCCCCCTTGCATATCTACGGTTATAAAATTAAAGTGATGCTGGGATCCCTTTATTTGAAACTGTATATAGTTATACTGTTGAAATGATTGCAAAAAGCTATTGGGAACTCAAGAGGTTAACCTTTAGATGCAGCACAAACCTTTGCAGAACTGTCAACAAGTGGTCATTTCTGGGACACCATGTTCTATTTTGTTGCAGGTGTAAGGAAATCTACAAAGTTCTAATATATTTTATGAGAAGCAGGATGTCTGTTAACGAACTGAGGTTACAGAAGTTAATTACCAGGCAAAGACTTATTATGAGAGACAAACTTGGAATTAGAGATGCCTTCAGATGAAGGACTTTGTTTTCTCTGTTTGTACTGCCTTTGTAAATAATTGTACTGAATCCTTTTTATTTTTTATTTTACTGTTATTAATGATAATAAAATGCTACTTGCAAATTTTATAACGGCTCCTGGTTTTCCCATGCTTCTTGACCTGTGCCTCGACAACATCCACAAGGTAGGGGTTATAACCACTGCATACACAGCGATCCAGTTACATTAATCATATCCAGTTTTGCTTATACAAAATCCTCCTCATTATTTGCACGGCTTATGTCATGTTCGTCCTGCTGTGAATCTGAATCATACAAGTGGTCTGTGCCTGCACACATGTGGCCCGACTCCTCAATACTGTGCCTTTGAAAGTCACAGTTTTATACGTGTCTTTAGATTACATGCTTTAGCCTCCTTCCCTGCTTCACAATTAGCTGCAGAATTTTTTTGGTGGGGGTATTCAAGGGCACTTGAAGAATTCATGCTGGGTCTTGCTTTTGAAGCATTGCCAGAAATTCTGCACTGCACACTTTCGTACCTACTCATGTGGGGCATTGGAACTTTGTCTCTTATTCACTGTATTTATACTGTCATATCTATGGGGAGGGGGTGGGATCATTTGAAAAGAAAAAGGGTTTTGTTTAAAGGAGAACTGACTGCATTCAATCTGTAACCTTTGTTATGGCTGTGGGCGGAGCCTACAGACATCTTGCTATCTGTAGCTGGAAAAGTGGGATACTGAAGCATATTTTAGTACTTTTCAGTGTATCCTTCCACACACAACTGCAAATCACCACCCAGCTGAACAAAATACTCCTTTCTCTCTGCTGGGTTTCTGGAACTCAAGACCTGCCAAGTGTTTTTAACATAAATAACAATATTCTGTAGCATCTACGATAAGGATTCCAGCTTCATTACATGTGTCTAACAAGCCTGAAAAACATAAGCTGATGTCTAGCATGACAAAGTTAATTAAGTTCTGATGCACACACAAGAGGTACTTTGCTGTCTCAAGAAGTGTCAAAATGCTTCTATAACGTAACATCTGATCATTAAGATAAGCACTCCCAAATGCCATGCTGCTTAAAGGAGAAGTCTCATGTATGCAGTGCTGTGCACTTGCTTACCTCACTTCTCCTATGTCAAATTAATTTCCTCTGTTTGTAGTTCCAGTCAGCTATTGTAGTTTTAGGAGCATTTTAAAGGTAAAGAATACACTTTTTAAACTAACCCATCTAGCTGTCCATTTCCCCAGATGTTGAAACGAGGATGCATGTCATCTGTGCAAAGGAAGCCTTTGGTCTGCTTCTCCCCCACAACATGTTATAGCTGTCTTACAGTGAGAGCTCAACAGAACAATGAAAAAGCTTTTGTTTTCTTGTGAATGAAATAACGTTATATGTATTATGTTCTATGCACAAACATAGGCTACTAGTATTACTACACGCTGTGTGAGTGGCATGACAGGACTGTCTTAAACCATCGCAAACTTAAAATAAAATACAGATAGTAAGCACTGAAAACTATATGCTTTCTTCTGAGCTGCTGCTCTGGTGACATCAGGGATTGGGGGGGGGTTGTAGTACAAGTGTCTCATTTGCATATAAATGCGGTCTGGCTTGAGACTTTACAAGGCTGTGTCAGAGCCTTAGAATCAAGATAAGTGTTACAGCAGAAAACAAGCATTTGTCAATGCCGAATGTTGGTTTGCTGGCATTGGCACTGGTAGTGCAGGAGTAAGAGAGATGCATAATAGGAATGGCAGTGAAGTATTAAACAAACGCCAGCCCCCATACCCACCCCACAGAGACTGACAGGCATTTGGGTGTGTGCCTTTGGGTCATTGGTCATAACACTCATGCCAGTCTACCTCATTCCACCCAGCAGACACCGATGGGTGTTGCAGTGTGGCCTTGGGGTCTTCGGCCCTTATGCTCACACCATTCCATAAGGAAATACACTTAGATGGGTGCAGTAGAGGAGAATGGGGTGAATGTTAGGGCAGAAGACCCCAAGGCACAACTCAATGCCTGTCACTGGCTGAAGAGTGGGGATGGAATAGCGTGAGCATTATGGCCGACAAACCCAAGTTGCCCCCACCCCGATGGTTGTCAATCTCTACAGGGTGAGTCATTATGGTTAGAAACCCTAACGCCCTGGGTGTTTGTTGATGTTTTCGCTCCAAATTTTCAACATGGGCTTTTTGGGACCCCACCTCATGAACAATGGCACTATCATTTCGTTAATCAATCCCGAAAGGTGATTTCTCACAGCAACTGTGCCATTCGGTGCCACAGGTGTGAACACACATTTTTGGCAGGATGTGAAAAATGACAGCTGTGCTGTTCGTGAGGAGGTGGAAAAAATGGCAATGTTGAAAATCTGGAGTGAAAATATGAAAAATTGGTGAAGTTATGAGCATAGAAATTCAAAATGTACACTTGTAACGTAATCATTTTATTGAATTTTTTTCACCACATTTTTAATGCGGGCATTTTGGGATGTCCCCTCATGATTTTGTTAATCTGTCCCAAAAGTTGATTTCCCACAGTGACTGAGCCATTCTGCGCCACAGGTGTGAAAACATATTTTGGGCAGGATGTGAAAAATGACAGCTGTACTCTTCATAAGGAGGTGTGGTAAAATGGCAATGCTGAAAATCTGGAGTGAAAATATTAAAATGTGTGAATTTACGAACGTACGTAGAAACTGCGCAATGCATGCTCATAACACATCATTTTTGAATTTTTCACCAAATCTGCAACATGGGTTTTGGGACCCATCTCATGAACAGTGGCACTGTCATTTTGTTAATCAGTCCCGAAAGGTGATTCTGCGCAGCTACCGTGAAATCACCTTTTGGGACCAAGTAACCAAATGACAGTGACAGTGTTCAAGAGGTGGGGTCCCCAAGAACCCCATGTTGAAAATATAGGGCCAAAATTCCTAAAAATGGCTGAGATATCAACCTAAGTTGAACCCCCTATGACTCCCATTATACAGTTTACCATCATTTCTTCAGTTTGCCGGTCAGCTTTGAAGATTGCACACATGTCCCAGATCATAGAAGATCGCTGCTCCCAACCTCCGGAGGTAAGTAAGGGGTAAGGGGTGTTGCGGGGAGGTGGGTCCGCAGATGGAGGGTGGGAATGGGGGAGAGGGGAATGGGGAGACGACGAGGGGATGTTTTCTTTTTTTACAGGGGGAAAAAAAAGACTTTGGGGATGGTTTTCTTTACTTTACAGGTTATCAAAAATATTTAGGCATACTAGGGTGGGCTCCCAAGGTGCCACAATAGTGTGTGTGTGTGTGTGGGGCAGTATGCCGACACAGGGATTGGGCACTCCAATGTCAGCACTTGAAACATTCGGGCAGGTGGGGTGGGGGGTCATCTGACACCGGGAGCGAGTATCCTGGTGTCAGAAACAAAGGAAAAAATTATTCTGCCACACTGGGATGGGCTCCCAGTGTGTCACAGTAATGGGGGGAGGGGGGATACATGCCGACATGGGGATAGAGCACCCCGATGACCGCTTTCCGAGGAGTGTGTGATGGGCGGCAGGAGCCGCTAATGTAGAAAGTCACACTGTGGCTCATTTATTTATTTACTGAAATGATTCAGCAGGAAAGGCACACTGAACAAACAAGTTGCTTGGCGGCAGGAGCCGACAAGAACCGTAACTCCAGCCATGCGCAGTACTGTGCACTGTAATGCGCAGGGCCGGAGTTTTGTCAGCTGCTGCCAACAGAGAGAAAGTATGTCTGTGTGCCTGGTTGTGAGGGAGGGGGAAGGTCCCGATGCAATGAGGAAACTGTCCGTCATTGCAGCGGCAGATTTCTTTCAAGTGTGGTCCTCTGTCTCCAAATACTGTCACAGACAGCTCACCAATTCATTGGTGCCTAAGGGACGAGCCCCATAAATCGTCAACTCGTAACCATCCCTGATTGGAGTGGCACTTTTCTTTCAAGTGAAGACCACTTCTCTCAAACTGTTGTCATAGATAGCTCACCAATTCATTGGTGCCTAAGGGACAAGCCCCATAAAGCGTCAACTGCATTGGGCAGAAACTCACACCTCTAAAATGTTGTACGGGCCCAAGAGGTTTCTTGCACAAGCCTACATAAAAATCACGGATTGTGGGCAGGCAGAAGTCAAACCACATAAACTGGGTGTCCAACATCTCCGGCTGACCACCACAACTCCCATCAGAGAGGGTCGAATGGACACCGTACCTGACTGTAGCAACCTTATCTGCAAAGAATCGAGCAAACTCCTCACACTGCTCTTGTGAAAAAGCGCTTCCAGGCTGGAGACAGACTGGACTGCATAATCTGTCCACAGTCTTGAAGAGTTGGGCTGGTCAAATCTGTACAGCAGCAATTTCCCCTGGACAGGAAATCTGCCTTCTTACAGGTAATTGCTGATTGATAGACCCCGTAATGGTCCATCAATCTAAGTCTGTCACACTCCAGGCCCGACTTCCACCAACACCTCTCTAGCCTTCATCCCACTCTCCTCAACTCCCTCAAGGTCTCATCAAACCAAGGAGACCTGGGGCGAAGAGTGAGGGGACAAACATGAACAGGAGCAATGGAATCCAGGGCCCCTACCACCGCCTTATTATAGGCAAGTACCAGGTCCTCAGGATCCACACACACACACACACACACACACACTCTGTAAACCCAATAGGTCCAGCACCGCCATCAGGGGAAACACCCCTCTGTAGAGGCCGGCCTACTGGGGGGGGGGGCCAGGAAACTGAACCCAATGGTATGACGGTCAGACCACCTGACTTGGTTGACTGTTTGTAATACTGTTTTGCTAAGATGGTGGCCACGCTGGGCTAGCTATCAACAGCTCTGCAGCATCAGGATTTAATTTTTAGTTTGATTTATTTCACCTTATTTTGCCTCATCTTGTTTGTTTCATTTGTTTATTTATGTTTTTAGAGGTAGTGAGTTAGGGCTGAAGCAGTGAAGTTTGTAATGGTAGGAGCGTTTTTTTTTCGGGCTTTGCTGTTTCATTTTTCGTTTGTTATACATTTTAGTCATTTCGTTCTTTGTGCCCTGAACAGATTCCATTTGCCATTCGGTCTAAAGCTACTTTTATTTAAAGAAAACCTTTTTACTATCATGGACGTTCTGCTTGTGGGCCAGGTTTGGAGTAAATCTGAAGTTGACCTACCGGCTGGAGTGGGGTTCCTGTTTGGGAGCCTGGGTGATCTGGTGTAGCTGTGGTTCTTGCCGTCGGAGTGTAGGAGTGGAGCAAGTAGACCACTGTACCACCTGAATTGAGTTGAGGGGGTATTCTCAGCATCTCAAATGGCTTATTGCCTTGGACTCAGGTTTTGATTGCTGCCACGCTGTTTGTGATGGCTGTGTTTTTTCAGGGATGGGAGTCTGTGGGCTTTGGTGTTTGGGCCACGTGCTTGCTGAGTGGGCCCTGTCTGAACCCAAGGTGGAATCCACTGGGGTTGTCGACTGCGCAGGAGGCTGGGTACGGTGTTGTTGGAGGATGCACGTCATGGTGCCCGTCTCTCCTTGGTTTTTCTGGGGGACAAACTGTACAGCCTGTCCCTCGTTGAAACCTAGTTGGGCCTTCTTTCCTGATGGTGCCTCCTTGGGGGAATGGTCGGGCAGAACGAGGTAGCGGGAGGTCTGTCTGCCTAAAGCCGGAGGATTCCCTTGAAACCCAGTCAAGTCTGCCTAAAACTGGGGTTCCCTAAAAGCCCAGTCAAGGAGACTTATTCGAACTAAAGCCTGACACTTTTCTGAGGACCCGACAGGGACTACACCAGCTAGACGGTCTGACATTTCATTTATTTATTCTTTGAACCTGTTGGGCAGTGAGAGTGCCCTATCCTGACTTGGATACCTTGGGGAGTTGGTATTTTTTCCTCTGGTGAGGTGAGAGCACCCAGAGACTATTAGTTCCTTTGGAGACAGTTGTGGCTACTCTTTAGTCTGTAACTTAATGTCACCTTGTATTATTAGTTGTTTTGTTCTGGTTTTATTAGTACATATTTTTTGACAATTTTTGGCATTATTTATTAAGTGTGAGTGTTTGTGGGTATGTGGTGTGGGAGTCTGAGAGGCTGATTGAGTAGTTAGTTGTGTGTGTGGGTGGTGGGTGTTTGAGTGTGGTGTGGATTACATTTGTAATTTTTTAACTGTTTATTTTGGGTGACTGCAGAGTGTGGTAGAGAAGTGCTGGGATGGTGTAGTGATGGGTCAGGCATTATTCCCCCTCCAGGCTTAGAGACCGCCATCCTTTTTCCTGTCCTCCATTATCCCCAGAGGTTTATAGACAGTGCCGGGCTCTAGGGATTGTTAGGAGGAGGAGGACGGGGCTGGGCCTGGAGGGGGAGTTGAAAGGAGTGGGTAGATTGGGATAGTGGGGAAAAGGAGACACCCTGGGGTGAAACAGGTCCAGGAAGAACAGGTTACTCACCTGTAACAGTAGTTCTGGGAGTGGTATATGTTGTTCATCCACACTCTTTGGCATGTCCCTTTCCCCTTTAAGGATCACCGGAAGTCTTCAAGCTGGCTTCTCCCACCCACCCGGGTGGTATATACCTCGGCTCCACCCTATGATGTCAGATCTTAGCCCGCTGGAAGGCAGGTTATGTGCATCCGCAGCCGGGGAGGTCGGATGGGTCCGTGTGGATGAACAACATATACCACTCCTAGAACTACTGTTACAGATGAGTAACCTGTTCTTCTAGGATCATGGATATGTTGTTCATCCACACTCTTTGGCAGACTCCTAGCAGTTCTCTGGGAGGAGGGAGGCAAGGTGTACACCCCCTACTTAGGGAACAGAGACTGGAGAACTGAGGCCCCAAAACCAGCATCCCGGCGTGACTCAAGGTCGATGAAGGTGTTTGCTGACTTCCAGGTAGCAGCCAGACAGATTTCCTGGATAGGGATGTCCCTGGAAGCAGCCACCGATGCAGCAGTATGGCGGGTAGAATGAGCTCTTACCCCTCTGGGAGGCTCCTTGACCGCCAACTCATAGCACAGACCTATGCATGATGTAATCCACCTTGCAATGGTCCATTTAGCTGCAAGTCTGCCAGAAGCAGCTTCAGCGTAAGTGACAAACAGCTGGCGAACCTGTCCCTGAATTTCAGCCATCCTCTCCTTATAGTAGGAGAGAGCATGTCTCAGGTCCAAGGTATGGAGCCTGTTATTCGGCTTCCGAGATGTAATTAGGGTAGTATACAGGCAGAGTCAGCACCTGGTCAAGGTGAAACTCTGACATCACCCTTGGAAGGAATTTTGGGTGAGGGCGTAGGACAACCTTGTCCCTGTGGAAGACCAGATAAGGGGACTCCACCGAAAGCACCTGGAGCTCCCCTGTCCTTCTGGCAGATGTGATAGCCACCAGGAAGGCCATCTTTCATGACAAGTGTGACAACTCACACTTGTGCACTGGTTTGAATGGCTTGCCCATGAGCTTTGACAGTACCAGCAGTAGATCCCATGGAGGAGGAGGTTCACGCACTGAGAGGATATGTGATCCAGGCTTTTGAAAAAGTGCTCGACCACTGTCTCCTGTGCCAACATCGGCTGACCGGCCCACGCCCGTTAAGCAGAGATGGCTGCCAGGTGCACCCTAAGGGTCGATGACCGAAGACCCCCTTTGGAGAAAGACCAAAGGTAGTAGAGAATGTTAGTCACTGAACAGGATAAAGGGTCCAGGCCCTTACCCTGACACCAAATGGAAAACCTTTTTCCACTTGAAGGCATAACATTTCCTGGTCAATTCCTTCTAGATGCTTATACCACAGTGTAGACATCTTCGGAAAGACCCAAAGTCTGGAACTCTAGCCGATCAAGTACCAGGCTGTGAGGTGCAGGGATTGAAGATCCAGATAGAATACCTTCCCCTGGTTGAGTAATATCAGGTCCGGGCATGTGCAAAGCCGCTCTGGGTGCCTGCAGCTGAGGCTGAAGAGATCTGGATACCAGAACTGGCGCAGACAGTCTGGGGCTACCAGGATCACCTCCGCCTTGTCCCTCCTCACCTTGAGAAGCACCTTGTGGATCAAGGGACATGGAGGGGAAGCGTAGAGGAGGCCTGGGGTCCATGGCCTTGAGAAGGCATCCCCCTGCAGCGAGCTCTGCTGAGGGGGCAAGCATGAAACAGTCTCAGCTTGGTGTTTTCCCTGGAGGAAAACAGGTCCACCATTGGTTTGCCCCAGTGGGAGAACAGGCTGTAAGCTACCTCTGGATGGAGGAACCACTCATGGGATGTCTGACCTAAGCATCTAAGAGCATCTGCCAGATGGTTGGAGGCTCCTGCCACATGAATAGCTAGCAGATCTGCCTCCAACTGGCTCTTGAGGGTCCAGATGCAGAGCGCCTCCTTGCACAGCAGATGAGAGTGCGTGCTGCCCTGTTTGTTGAGGTAGTACATGGTCGTGGTATTGTCTGTCTGGAATTGAACCACTTGACACCGGAGCTGAGGAGCGAAAGCTAACAGTGCCAGTTTGACTGCTCTGAGCTCCAACAGGTTGAAGTGGCATCGGGACTCCTTGGGGGTCCAGAGCACATGGGCCCTTTCATCCCCCATGTGGGCTCCCCAGCCCATGAAAGAAGCATTGGTTGTGAGGACGACCGTCAGCTCGGGCCGGACATATGGGACCTCTTCCTGAAACTGGTCTGGGGCGGTCCACCATTGGAAAGTGTCCCACATCTGGGTTACAGTGATCAGCTGGCCGAAATGACTGTGGCGCCGACTCCACTGGGTGGCCAGCTCCCACTGAAGGGGGCGCATGTGCAACCAGGCCCAATGGACCACTGAGGTGCATGCCGCCATGTAACCCAGAAGGTACAGAAAGTCCCGGGCAGGGCACAAGTGCTCAACCAGGAATGACTGGGCAAAGGAGGAAAGAACCTCTGCCCTGTCTGCCAGGAGCCGAGCTCTGGCTTGAGAAGAATGACCCTGATGAAGCCCATCACCTGAGATGGCACGAGTTCTGACTTGGTCTCATTGATCAGGAGGCCACGTTGGAAGCAGGTCTGTAGGGCCAGATCTCTGGACCTCTCCACCTCCTCTAGGGTGGAACCTGATAGGAGCCAATCATTGAGGTAAGGATAAATCCTGACCCTCCCCCCCAATGCCAGAGATGAGCTGCAACCACTGCAATGCATTTGGTGAAGACCCGAGGGACCGATGACAGGCCGAATGGCATGGCTCCAAACTCGTACAGGGTCCCTTCGACCCTGAAGCGGAGGAACCACTGATGGGACAGATGGATTGGGGCATGAAAGAATACGTCCTGCAGATCCAGTGAACAGGACCACATGTTTCACTCCAAGGGTGGTATGATCAGGAACAGAGTGACCATCCGAAAGTTGCGTGACCTGAGGTATTGACTCAGGTCGTGCAGATCTAGAATGGGGAGCCAGCCCTCCATCCGCTTGGGCACCAGGAAGTACCTGGAGACAAAGCCTGGATCTGCTGGAGGATCCACCACTGGAGCTACTTCCTCCTTGAGGAGGAGCTGAGCAATGTCATCTCTGAGAGCTGACTGGGTCTGAGCGGATACTTGTTCCTCCCGAGAGGCATGGGCTCGATTTGGAGGGTACTGCTCGAATTCCAGAGGCAGTCTCTGACTGACCACTTCCAGCACCCACCTGTCTGTGGTGATAATGGACCAGGCAGAAGGAAAGTGGTGGAGCCGGCCCCCCACAGGAGGACCCAGAGCTGGCGTGACAGGAGCAGGGTTGGCAGCCCCCACCCTGTCACTGAGCAGGCTTGGAGGAGGAGGATCCAGGACCTGAACCTCGGCCTCCTTTACGGGCCTGTTGGGGACCTTGCTTGGGCCAGGGGGCCAAGCTTGAGCCTGCTGCTGTTGCTGGTGCTGCTGTCCGCCTTGGAAGGAGGACTGCTGAGTCGCAGGGGCAGAATGCAAAAAGGCTTCTTTTTCCTCTGCTGGTTCTTGCCCAAAGAACTCTTGGCAGAGGTAGCGTCCAAGGTGGCACTGGACTGCTCAATGCGCTGAAGGTGACCGGCCACTCCCAGGCCGAACAAGTCGGTCCCAAGGAAGGGCACATCAGCTAATTTATGCTGGGTATCTGCTGAAAAGGAGTAAAGCCTCAGCCAAGCCCTGCAATGAGAGGCAACTGCCGCAGCCATCAAACCGGCACAAGAATCCCCAAGATCTAGGGCCGTCTAGAGCTGCTGTTTGGCAACAGTTCAGCTCTGATCCCAGATCTGCTTGACCGTGGTCTGCATGTCCATGGGGAGTTGTGGGAGGACCTCGTCCAATGACCCCAGAAGGGTGTGAGAGAAGTGTGCCATGACGACAGCTGAACTTGCCTGACGAAGGCCCAAGGAGGAAGCCGCATAGACTTTCCTGGCTGAATGGGCCAAAAGTTTGGACTCTTTATCAGGAGATTGGTCAGTGTCAGCAGAAATGCCAGTATGCCTGAACACAGAGGCAGTCACCAGGCTCTCGGCCGAAGGGTGCTCTGTGAACCCCGTAAGGGACCCCATGGGCACCGCATACTTGCAGGCCATGCAGGCAGACGGAGCTGGACAGGAGGCAGGATGCTGCCAAAGTTCTAAGGCTGGTCCAACAATGGCCTCAGCCACAGGAAAGGCCTCCATTGGGGTATCCCCTCTCTTGAGGATGTCAGTGAGAGGGTACTCTGCCTTTTTCTGGATAGGTTCCAGGGGCATCCCTATAGACTCAGAGATGAGGCGGAGGATCCCTTGAAAGGATGAGGGACCTTCCTCTGTCTCTAGGCCAGCAGTTGAATCATCATCCCCTGGATGTGAATGAAGACCGGTGACATCCAAATCCGAAGAATCCGGATACAACGGCCTACCGCCCATGTCACCTTTGAGTCGCCGAGGACGGTCCGGGGTGACTGTGACCGACAATTGCCAGGGAAGCCTGGTGTCTGGTCTGTCTTCCTTGGAAGGAGCCCCTCCCAATACTGCTTGGGCAGGTGGTTCCACCACAATGGGTGGAGAGACTGTTTTGGGACGAACAGGTGGTCTTGTTGGCTCCACGGGCAGGGGAACCAATTTGGTCGGCTCCAAAGGAGTCGACTTCAGCCTGGGAGGTGAAAGCCAAGTAATGGCTGGGGAGGAAGCCATGGTAGGCTTATGCCCGGACAGAATCAGCTGCTGCCACATAAGGTCCTCGTAGCACCGGAGTTTCCACCAGAGCCTCTCCTCATCCAAGGAGGATGAGGACGACTGATGGCATCGCCTCTTCTTAGAACGCTTGTGGCTCTTCCTTGGCCTGTCGGATGAGGGGGTCCCTAGACCTCGACCGAGATCGGGCAGGCCAACTCGGTCGGTCGGGAGACACTGGAGGGGCTGGTGAATTCCCGGAGTCCAGGACCGGATCCTCAATGGGGACTCCAGCAGGCTGGGTCTTGTCATTGGGGAAAACAAGGACCGGAGTCCTCTCTAAAGAGTCGCTGACTGGAGTCAGCAACAGGGGGATCGATTGGGTAATTTTAGGCCTGGTCGACCACATCCTCGGTCGGCTGCCCCAACGGGAGGTCCGAGAAACCAGCGTCTGAAGAAGCGATCTCGACCGAAGTCGAGACCGTGTGCTCCTGGGACTGAGACCTCTCTTGGTCACAAGAGCGCCTTCGTCAAGATGAAGACTTGCTTGGATCCTTATCTGGATACAGGATCGAGAAGAGTGCGGGCCCGCAGGTGCCTCCCCCTTGGTGGGAAGAGACTGGCACAATTCCCTGAAGGAACCCGAGAAGGTGGAGCCCAGGTTGAGCGGAACGAAGAAGCACGAGCTGCCTCTTCCTCGAATGATTGCATGCGTTCCAATTGCTCGACGGATCCTGCAGCTGTGGAAACTGCCCACCTAGCCTCTTCAGATTTCACTGAAGGATTCCTCTTCTCTGGTCTCCCCAGTTGCAAGCATGCAAGACTGTCGTCCAGGACTTTGGGATGGAAGGCCAAGCAAAAACTGCAGGATAAGGTGCCATGGCTGACACCAAGGCAGTAGTCGCACGTGCAGTGGGGATTAGTACGCAACATCTTTTGGCCGCAGGAGCACCGGCAAAATTCGGGGGAAGATTTTTCTTTCATAATCGAAGATGCGAAAATGCAATCGCTAATTTGAAAGATACGACGTTTCGGCAAAACCGAAGGTTTGAAAGTCAGGGCCTACAAAATGCATGAGCACAAGGGAGGCAACCTGAATCTTCCAGTGGAAAGGAAGATCTGGTGTCATGGGGTGAAGCCTGGGTGGGTGGGAGTAACCAGCTTGAAGTGGAAAGGGACATGCCAAAGAGTGTGGATGAACAACACATCCACGATCCTAGAAAGGGGTTTTCCCTGTCTGGTTCCAATAACCAAGGGCTCTGCTTGCAGCAGGCAAGTAACACGGTCTTCCTAGGTTACTCATTCTACTTAGGCGGTGTTATGTAATGCCAGGTCCATTAAGAACAAGATCGCTATAACAGCAGATCTTGTTGGATCATTGAACCTGACTGGATGAGAATGCTGGTCCAATTTTGGCATCGGCAATTCTAGCCGGGTACTCAGTGATACACTACCGAGGATGGATCGTAGGGGCGGGGGAGTTGCCATCTGCTTTAGATCGGAACTGAACCTGGTGGAGGTACCAGTGGGGACCACCAACTCCTTTGAATGCATCATGGGCGAGGGTGTGGGGTGCAGGATTCTTCTCATCTACCATCCACCAGGAGATGGGAATGTTCTGCTGTGAGAAGTCACAGACGTCATTGTCGACCTGACACTGGGATCCCCCAGATGACTGATCCTGGGGGATTTCAATGCCTGGGTCGACGACGAACTCTTGCAATTTGGTCAAGACTTCCTCCAGCTAATGAATTCGCTGGGCTTCACGCAAGTTATTTCCTCCTCGACCCATATTGGTGGTCATTCACTGGACTTGGTGTTTCTCCTGGGGATGGAGATATCTGCCCCCTCTCATAATCTATGCCACTGCTTGAAGTTAATGGTACAAGTCATTAAAGATGACCCACATTCACAAACTGTAGAAAAAATCTTCCTCTGAGATTACTTGTTGAATGTACTGTACATAGTAAATTCATATGTAACAGGATGGTGCTACTACAAGTTTCTGATGGTGAGCAGCACAACTGCTAAACAATTAGAGTGCGGTAAAAACTGTGCAGAGAAAAGAGCGTGAGTGATAACAGCTACAATGAAATAAAAGCACGGTTCATTACAGCACTGTACCTGTAACTGTGATCACTCTCGCCAAGTAGTCAAAGGCTACGTTCGACAGGTCCCGACAGTCAGTGCACACCAGGTCTGCAGTGGTTTGAGTCAGTCTGTGTTTTTTTTTCCCCCCGATGTAGAAAAGACAACATCTGCCCCCATCCCAACTTTCTCCTCCCTCCTCCGAGTTTTGGCCCCCCCCTCCCCAGCAGAATTGATTATATAATTTAATAAGGTGTGGGGGCTAAAACTACCGCCTACCTGACTTTGTCGTTTTGTCTGTGGAACTTCACTGCGAAGTGCGGCAAAATTCCCCACTTTGGGGGTGGACCTTCGGAATTCGTAGACCGAAGTTTTCTAATTTCACTCATCTGTAGTCCCAACCCCTTACACTTGCCTTGTCCCAGTGCCCACTCCTGAAGCTTCGGGTTCCCTGACTCAGGGTTCTGCTTTCTGACTCCCTCTGCATGCCCACCAGTTTATTCCCCCCATTTGCCCTGGCACTGTTTTTTCTGAATGCTGTTTTCATTTACGCGCTTTTGCATGTGCTTTTGTCGACTGTGCTCTATTTAGCAGTCTTCGATCTAAATCAAGCAGCACACCACAGCACTGTACCAAGATATTTATTTTTTTCCTGGCTACCAAGGCACAGGAAAGGGAACTTTTAAAAATGTTAAAATCCCATATCTTAGTTCAGGATGTTTAACACCAAAAGAAAAAATGGGTATATTGATGTTTGTGTCAGAAAAACACTGCCAAACAAAACCTACACTGCTGCTTTAAAAACAGCTTCTATAGGAAACAATGTGCCTTACAGGTTCAATGTATTGTACATATTTATTGTACATACTCACATATAAGTCAGGTTTTTGATACTAGAAATAGGCCCTACAAAAGGGGACTTGATCTAACTGCAAGGTCAACCAATCTGAGGTGTTTACAAAGCTAAAATATTTTTGCCATTGCATAACCTGATTTTGTTCCCAGTTCTGGACAGATATTCTCTGTTTGATGTTGGTCACAAAAAGAACAGTTATGTACTTACTGTAACAGTAGATCTTTGAGAGAATGTCTTTTATCAGGCCACATCTGTAGGAATATAGCCGCCAGGCACTAGGACCATATGGAAACTTTTTATAAGCAATCTACCAGAGGCCCCCCACTACACCTGACATCGACGTCGCAGTCCCTCTCCCTCTTCAGTTCCCCACCAGAGATCATACTCAGAGGACCTGCCTCTAGGGAACCAAGAGAGAGCTGAAGTGCCCAGCTACCAGGCAAGGCTGGAACAGCAGGTAATCTGTCATGGAGAGACAGACAGAAGCTAAGAAACTCTGAGTCTAAGGGGGACAGAGGGTGGGATGGCATGAACTGATGAGATTCTCTCAAAATCTACTGTTATGGTAGGTATGTAACTGTTCTACCTTCTTCTTCAAGTACCTCTCTTTCATCAGGCCACACCTATAGGACAAATCCCAAGCAATACTGATCAGGAGACAGTCTGGGTGGCTGGAAGCTACAGGCCTGAAAAAAAAAAAAAAAAAAAGGCCCCGAAGCACAGCTAAGACAAAGTCTGCCCTTCTTTATGAGGAAATGTCCAGACCATAGTGTTTCGTGAAAGTGTGGACAGAACTCCAAATTGCAACAGTACAAATTTCTGCAGCTGACACATTCCGGAAACAGACAGCTGAAGTCACCATGCCTCTAGCTGAATGGTCATGAACTACTCCGGGAAGTTCCTTACCATAGTTTCTGTAACAGAGAGTAACAGATTTGGCCAACCATTTGGACACACACTGTTATGAAACTGGAACACCCTCTTTCCCAGGGGTGAAGGAAACAAAAAGCTGCATGGACTTCTTGCAGTCCTTCGTACGGTGAACAGAATACCTGAATATTCTATATACATCTAGAGTATGGAACAGTGCTTCACCTGGCTTGGCATGCTCAGGAAAATAAACAGGCAGGTGGATAATCTGATTCAGAGTAAACTTGGACACCACATTTGGTAAGAACTTAGGGTTAAGTATGCAATAACACCTTGTCTTCGTGGAAAATCAAAAAAGGAGGCTCACACATAAGAGCCTGAAGCTCAGAAATCCTTTAAGCAGAAGTAATAGCAACCAAAAATAACTCTTTCCATGACAGAAAGCATAGATTGCATATTGCAACTGGCTCAAAAGTAGAAAAGTAAGCTTTTCTGAAACAAAATTCAGGTCCCAAGCCAGGACTGGCTTACAGATGGGAGGCTTCAAGTGCAGGATGCCTCTCAAGAAGGTACGGGACACCTCCAGTTGTGCCACCGCACGGCCATCAATAGGCACCTGGAAAGCTGAAACAGTAGCCAGGTGCACTTTGATGGAAAGTATTGCAGTCCTGCATCTGACAAAGACAGCAAATACTCCAAAATCTGATTCATTGGGCAAGTGAAGGGATCCAAATGATGGGAAGCAGCCCACAGAGCAAATCGCTTCCACTTCATGGAACAGGTGGCCCTGGTGGAGGATTTTCTAGTAGCCACCAGGACATCAGCCACCTTTTGCAATACCTCAGATCTAGCAATGACTGTGTCTTTAGGAGCCATATATGAAGATGGAGCACGCCTTGAGGTCTGGATGGACCAGGGTGCCCTGCTCCTGTGATAGCAAGCCCTTACACAGGAGCAGAGGTAGTGGAGGTTCCACTGCCAACTGCTGCGGTAAGGGGAACAAGATCTGACGAGGTCCAAAGGAGGCAACGAGAATCAGAGCAGCTCCCTCCATCTGGAGCTTGATCAGCACCCTCTGAATTAGAGGGAAGGTATATAGGAACTTCCCTTTTCAAGAGAGGGACAATGTGTCTCACCAGAAAATCCAGTCCCTTGAGCGAGTGAGCAGAAAAACAGCAGTTTTACACTGAGTGGGGATGCAAAAAAGGACCAACTCTGGATGACCCCACCTGTCGAACAGGTCTTTGACCAGCAAGGTCAGCAGCTCCTACTCATGTGTTCTGGACTACAACCTGCTTAGCTTGTCTGCCATGACAAGTTGGACGCCTAGAACATGGATGGCCAGCAGCTCTGGACCGTGTTCTAGAGCTCAGTACCAAACACTCATCGCTTCCCTGCACAGGGGTAAGAATGAGTTCCCCCCGCTTATTCATATAGTGTACTACACTAATAATGTTCATCTGCACCAGCAGAGGCACCCGGGACAGATGGTTCTGAAAGGCTTGCAGAGCATACAGAATGGCCCTCATCTCTAGGACATTTAGGTGGTAGGAAGTCTCCACTCTGTTCCATGTTCCTCATGACTGATGGGGCCCAGATGTGCCCCCCCAGCCCATCCCCCAAAGTGTCTGTGATGAGGATATGATGAGGGGAGGGGATTAGGAAGAGAACCCTTTTGAGCAAGTTGCTGGGTTCCATCCACCATTGGAGCACCTTCTTTACACAGGATGTTACTAGAACCTTCTGTTCTAGATCAGTGTATTGCTCTCACTGGACTCAATGTCCACTGAGGGATCCTCATGTGCAGCCTGGCCAAGGGTACCATGATAATCGCCACTGCCATCAGACCCAGCAGTCTCAAGAATGTCCTGGCCATGACATACCTGTTGCTGTAAAGTGCCTGGGCTTTTTCTGTCAAGCACACTGCCCAGTCCTGGGGCTGGAAGGCAGAGCCTTGAACAGTGTCCAATACAGCCCCTATATAATCGAGATGCTGACAAGAGGTCAAGACTGACTTGGACAGGTTGACCGTAATTCCTAGGGCATTGAACAACTGTCTGGTATGACTGAGGGTCTGAGCCAGTTGTTCCTTGGACTCCGCTTTGAGCAACCAGTGGTCCACATAGGGGAAAACATAGAGACCTTCCCTCCTGAGGGCTATTGCCACCACTGCTAAGCATTTGCTAAAGACCCGTAGCACAGATGACAAGCCAAACGGCAATACCCTGAACTGGTAATGCTCTCCCTGAAAAGAACCTGAGGTTCTTCCTGTGAGGAAAGCAAACTCTGATATGCAGGTAAGTGTCCTGCATGTTCAAGGAGTATATCCAGTCCACATTTTGCAGGAGGGGCAGCAGGCCTTGCAGAGTAACCATCCTGAACTTCTTGCACTGAATACTGAAGTTTAGCTCCAGTCTGGATCTGAGGAATCTGAAGTCCACTGTGCATTTGGGGATTAGGAAGAAATTAACATATAACCCTCTGTTCCTTTGCTCCCAGGGAATTGGTTCTATGGCCCTCTTGCACAACAGTGTATACACTTCCTCTGGTAGCACTGGTATGTGGTTTTATAGGATAAGTTGTGGAAACTGGTGAGAGGTCTGGAGGCAACTCCAGAAATTCTACAGCGTGGCACTGTTCTATTAACTGGCGGACCCAAGCATCTGTTGAAACATCTCTCCACTGTTCCAGGTGGAGGGAGAGGTGATCCCATACCACCACCTCCAGATTTTGTACTGGAGGGTGGGGGTCTAAATAAGGAGTCATGCTGAAGCAGATCAGGCAGATGAAGCCTCAACTCTTCTAGGGGCTTTGGAGTGGGCACCTGTGGATGAGGTTGGGGCCAGAAAAGCTGCTCTGCTTTTGCTCTGTTGTCTGGCCCCTGACCTAGTTCTAGTTGTAAGCTTGCGAAAGGGCACCCACTACCTACTTCTCGGCTGTGTGTGGTAGAGGGAATGGAATGAACATAGAGTCCATCCCGAGGCTTGCAGGTCAGAGAGGATGTCCTGCACATCTGCTCCAAAGAGCTTGTATCCTCTGAAAAGGACCTTCAGAATGGATTGCTGGACATCACAAAGGACCTTCAGAATGGATTGCCAGACATCACTAGCAAATCCTGACACCCTCAACTAAGAATGCCTTCTTAGGCAGACGCCAGACGCAGCTGCTCTGACTGAGACATCTGAAATGTTGTAGGTAGACCTTAAGAGGTGTTTACCAACTTCAGCCCCATTCTGAGGGGCTTTGAGCATCTCCTGTTATTGGGGACCCTCTGGGAGGGACCGGACTGCAGCTTTAGCCTTTTTCCAGAGGACATTCTGGTATTCGACCACATGGGCCTCATCATTTTCTATTCTGAGGCCCACTGTGGCAAGCACAAAGGTTTTCTTTCCCATAAGGTCCAGTTTCCTCAATTCTTTATTGGGGGGGAGAGAACTGAGATGTTTAGGCACCTTTGACCTGTCATGGACTGTTTTCATCACAACCAAATCAGCCTCAGGTTGGCCTGTGAAAAAGGGCTTTCCTGAGGGGGGTCTGGTACAACTTGTATGCCTTTCTGGGCATGGCAGGGATCAAGCCTGGTTTGTGCAGGCCAGCCCGGTGGCACTGAGGGTTGAAGCACTGGATGCCACACCTCGTGCCGCACCGGCGACCCAAGTTCGGGAGTGAGCTCGGGCGCCGGGGGTCAGCAGGGAAGGGAGAGGATTGAGCGCCCGCTGGGCTGCTCTTCTCTCCCAGGGGAAGGGCATGGGGTCGTCCGGCGCTCCAGTGGCCCCCGGGGGAGACCAGGAACACTGCAACGGCACTGAACTGCACGTACATTGCGTGGCTGATGCAGACAGGCTTGCCATGCGCCGCAGCATCAGGAGTACTCCACACTCTGAGGGGAGTGGGATGGAGGGAGGGCTTTTGGGGACTAAAAGCAGAAAAAAAACCTCTCAGCCCCAGATAGGCGACAGCCCTTCCAGTGCCTCTGTCACATACCCAGTGCCGGCTCCTTGCCACTGCCCCTTCGGTCTCCCCGATTCATAGCTGTCCCGGGCCCACTGAGGAATCGTAATGACTTTAAAGATGGCAGGGAGCACGGTGGGCGGTAGAGCGAGATGGCGAGTGTAGTATCCAGAGAGAGTTCCAGTGCTGGGGGTGAAAAATAGAATGGGAGAAAGAAAAAAAAAAAGGTTGGTTGGTGCCAGGTAGCCAGGGTTGCATCCTGTAGCGCAGCCAAAAGAAGAGGTATGACAACAGGTGGAGAATCTGGTAGCTCCAGAAACTCTACAAAGTTTCTCCTAGTGATGTCTTGCTCCTCAGCATTAAACCCCATTACAGTTTGGAGTTGAGGAACCTCAGGGTATACAACATAAGAGCTGTTGTTCTTCCTCCTCCTCCTCCCCCTTCCCCTCCCGATCCTCCTCCTCCTCCGGATCCTCCTCCTCCTCCGGATCCTCCTCCAGATCCTCCTCCGGATCCTCCTCCTCCGGAAGGAGGTCAGGGTTATATTCCTGATCCTTGTTGATGGGTCCTGGAGGCCACAGGGAAGGAAACAAGGATGTTGACATCCTGGAGTGTATAGGGTGTGTCAACAGAGCAGGCATCCACGCAGGGGCTGGCCTGAGAGGCCTTGTCGTCATCGTGCCTGGTGTAGGAGAAGGAGGAGGTATAAACTGCTGTATTAGCTCCATAAAGGAGGAGAGCACCGCCTGCATGTTGATGATGGCCTGCACTGCAGGAGTACCTTGCGACTTCAACTGGGGGAGACTGGAGCCCCAGCATCAATGGACCATAGCCAGCCACAGTAGGTCCAACCGAACTTACTGTCAGCTGACCTTGAGAGTTCTGAGGTGTGAGCGGCAGGGCTTGTGATAGCAACAGGTGGTGTCAGCAGCAGCGACATGGGCCTTTGCTGACCAAGGGAGGTCTGGTGGATCTCACTGCCAGAGCCGACCTTGTGGGTTTGAAGGTCTGAGTGGAAGAAGGTATCGCCGCTGAGGCGGTCGATGATGCTGCAGTGGTTGGCACCAAGTGTAGTGGTGACTGTGAGCATACGGGGAGGGGGGTGGGGTGGAGGATTTATCCTTACTCTGCTCCCTCTCTTGGTGTTTGTGCTTTTCTGAAGATTTCTCTCGGGCCTCAGAGGACTGAGAGAGCCTAAGGAATGAGTCGGTGATGCGGTAGAGCTCCTTGACCTGGAGTTTTTTCTCCATTCTGGCTACCTGCTGCTTGAGGAGGAAGTTCTGCAGGACTTTTTGACAGTGTTACTGGGTAGGCTTGGTTAAACTTCAGGCAGACCTCATAGGCCTTAATGTCATGTGCCTCTCCGAGACAGCGCACACAGATGTCATGGTCGTTGCTGGAGTAGATTTTTCCACCGCACTTGCAGTAACAAGAGAGTTTAGCAGAGTTTTTCATTGACATACACAATGTTGGCAATCACTTTAAAATAAAGTGATACCTACAAGGATAAGAAAAAGAAGAAAATTGAAGATTTAGTTGTCGACTGCAGCAGTGGCATCTCCATGGAGTCTGTCAAGTATGGCTGATGACCAGGGACACTGGTTTACTGGGATTGAGAAAGGGTATATTCCATTTTGCACATTGTAAAAAATGATATTGTCACTGGTGTCTGCTAAGACAAAATCCGCTTTTAACGGTATTTGGTTCTGTGTACTTTATTTAACAATTTTTAACGCTAACATGCATTTTAGCAATTTTGACCTCCACTATTGCACATCCTTCCATCCTTGTACCAATTTAAAGTTATTTTAGGTACAAGATGTGATGGCAGCAGCACTACAGCCCCCATCCCTATGGTGTGATGGAAGCAGCACTACCTCCCCATCCCTCAGGTGCCATGGCAGCACTAAAAGTACTACGGCCCCCATCCCTCTGGTGTGATGGCAGCAGCAACAGCACTATGACCTCCCTTCCTCAGGTGTGACAGAAGCAGCAGCACTGTGGCCCCCATCCCTTAGATGTGATGACAGCAGTACTACATTCCCCATCCACCAGTGGTGATGGCAGAAGCACTACAGCCCCCACCCCTTTGGCAGTAGCAACAATGCAGTCCACATCCCTCTTGGGTGATGGCAGTAGTGACAGCATTATGATCCCCTTTCTTCAACACCCACACCCCACATGCACAAGTTACAAATAACTTGGTCTCTTTGCTTGTTAGAACTCAGATGTGAATTATTCTGAACCATCACCGCTAAGGTGGACTACCTTTGTTTTTTACTATCTATAATTTAACTGCATGAATTGGATTTCTGCCTGTGACACTGCTGACCAGGATTAAGGAACATACTTGGGTGTTGGGGGGCCAGCTGGTGGGTGAAGGCTTGAGTGTCCAACAACCACTCACCTTCTCCTAGGAGGGAGGGTGGGTTCACGACTCAGCATTTTCTGTCCCCTGGTGGAGGCCAGAGCCACGACAACACATCGGCCCTCACTGTGGGAGGGAGCATGACAAACTTCGGCTTGTGCCTTGACATCATGTGGCCTGTCACGCTAACAAGAAAGTGGGAAAACACCCGCTGGCCAACTGAAGGACGGCTGCTGGTCCCCCCATAAGCCAGAAGCCCCAGACATGTGTCTGTTCTGACCCCTGCCATGCCCAGGATACACAGGAAGCTCTTTGGGGCAATTCTCCTCCCCTGGTAACCTCCCACAGGGGTAGGGGCCCACTCAGTAAAGGGTTACTTTGGGTTACCTGGTAGCACAGCAGTAAGGGACAGTGGATGGTGGTCGGGACTCAACAGCAGTGGTAATGGGCCTTGGCAGGCCTGAAAGAGTGGATGGCCAGGGGGTAGGAGGAGCAAAAAAAAAAATGCTTGAATTTGCTTCTTTGAAATAAAGTTTCTTCACCTAAAAAATCCACAAGTGATTAGTGGAGGACCTTCAAATGGATTCATGCATCTCCCAGACATGTGGATGTTTTTTTTTTACTTGGTGTCCATGAAAACGGTGTCTCCCAGTTTTCATGTCTGAGCTCAGGTGTGAATTGAGCACCACTCTGCCCACCAGCATCATACAGCCCCTGGGGTCCTATCTTCTGTATGTCATTGAATGTGCTTTCAAAATCCACTGGCCAAACATAAGTACACTTAAATACTTCACACTTGCTTTTTGTTGAAGCAGTCTATCAGAAAACTTTTTGTTGTCACAGAGACTGAAACAGCAGATGAGAGAAAAGGTGCAAATGATCTAATTCACCTAAATGGGGTGCTGACTGTGAAGTGTTTTCATAAGTAGTAAGGAAGCTTTTTCCTTGTGAACATACTTTCATTCAGACTAGTTGTCATTCAAACAACTGAGGATTTTGGATGGCCCTGTTGATTATAAACTTCAATAAGCTAGTTGGTAACAGTGATCCTGCATTTAGCAATCTACGGACTAGATTCTCATATGCAAAGAATACAATAAAAACCTGACTAAAATCTAAAAGCAAGCTTATAAAACACAAAATGTAGTTGAACATTTATCTTTACCTATACAAAATCATTGCAGCCCAAGTAAAACTCAAGTAAATTACATGGTACCCCGACTACTATTCAACGATGTAGTACTAAACATATATTGGTATTTTTTTTATATTCTTTGTAATCCAGGTAAGGCACACTAGGCAGAACTGCCTGTTCTCAGGAGTGACCTAGAAGCACTGGGGAGGTTGTGACTTGTTTGGAGTCTCACAGTATGCAGGTGGAGGTTGCAGGAATCAAACCCAAGTCTGCTGGATGTACCCAGTTCAATCACTGTTTGTTATTCTAACCACTAGGCTATACTGCCAGCCGTAATAACACCCATATACAATGTTTTAATTATAGTGCACAGTACCTACAGTACAAATTATGAACATTAAACACTTTACAACATTTTACTAAAACCGAGTTATTCACTACTCCATCTGCTTATTTTTTCTTACACCAGAGTGGGTGAATACTTGACAGAGCATTGTAAATAGCTTTTGATCAGGCTTCATTATTCTACATCCAGAAACAGATAACATTTGTTTATTCTGGATTTATTTAATATTGATTTTCGGTGGCTCACTAAATAGAATCTAGCACTGCATGAGGCAGATGTTTTTACATTTTGGAAAAGGCAACGCATCTTATCCATTTAGGATTCATTTTAGAAACAGAAGTCTTTCTTCATATTTAAAGCATAATCAAGTGTCAGTGTATTCATTTAGTAGTTTATGCTGACTAATATACGCTGTTGAAAACAGTAAAGGATTTATTGTGAAGCACTCAGGATCTATAGTAGAACTCCTGCAATTTTCCAGCAAGTTTTGCAAAAAAACCCTGCAATTTCAGGTTACTTTTCCTGCAGTTTTCCAGTGGCCCTGTCCATGTGTGCTGATACATGTAGACTCTTAGGCACATAATACAAGAAAACTGTGGTTTCAGGAAGGAAAGCAGTCCTCATGTGATGGAGATGTAGGTGGGAAGCATGGGTGGTTAAACTGAATGGCTGATTACAACAAAGCAGTGCGGGTGATTTCTTTACTGACACTAAATGTAGCAAAGCAGAAAGAATGTGAAGCACAGCAGCATTCATTTTAAATGCTGAAATCTGGGTCAGCCTGCTGGCACTGCGGTAGCACTACTGCTTGCAATGCCAGCGACCCAGGGTCAGAAGCAAACTTGGGTTGCTGGAGGTCTGGATAGGGGAGTAGGATAGAGCACCCGGGGGACTGCTCTCCTCTTCCAGGGAGGGTGGGCTGCAGGTCCTGCTGCTTTACCACCACCTGTGTGACCATGGGTGGTGGTGCCATGGTGCTGCAGAGTGATCAGGAGGGGAGGACGCTAGCCAGGATCTGGAGCAGTGGCATGTCTCCATGTGACCTACCTCCTTGGATCTCCTCTAGTGCTGGTGCTCTCAGGGACAGAGACCAGAAAACCAGGAATAATCACCCCACATCGGTCACTGGCAGAAGGGACCCAGGTGCCCCAGACTTCATACCAGGCTCCATGAGGGACCCACTGGGCTACCCAACACACACTAATGGAGTGTGGAGGGTGATCTGGGATCCCTCCCTTCCCACCTGGTGGGGTACAACCCAGGCAGGATAGGGGCAGGTCCACAGGAGCTCCTGAGCATTACCTGGGGGTGAAGCTAGGGGATACCCAGTCTAGGGATCTCTGAAAAGAGGAGACTGATGCTGTGAGAAGAGGACATAGAAAGAGAAAATAAAAAAAAAAAGATAAAGATGCTGAAGTCTTAGAGATTATGTGCAGTGACATGCAATTTCCGTGAGGCATCGGTACAAGAATTCAAAATCCGCATACCAAGCAGGATTCCGTGATCGTTACCAGTAAAAATGGAAAACCAGGGTCCCTGCTGATGACAGAAAAAGAACTGAGGAGGGAGTGGGGCCATCCACATTTATATATGGAGGGTGTAGACATCATTCGTCATTGTGAACAGCCCCTGGTAGACTACCTGCAAAAAGTTTCCATGTGGTCCTAGTACCTGGCAGCTATAGTCCTACAGGTGTGGCCTGTTGGAAAAATCTGAACTTCTTCAAGGATAGCTCTTTCATCAATTTGGGTAGCAAAATAACATCTATAACTTTGCTAACACTGAAAAGGTAAAGGGGGTTGGCTTATATGTAGACATATGAGCAAGTATATATTAGGGAAGCTCAGAATCTGTCAATTCCGATCTAATTTGCAGATTTAGGATTTTAGGAATTTCCAAATCCTAATTTGATTCTGTTTCAAATCCTAAAAGAACCTAACACTTGTAATCAGATTTGGATTTGACGTCCTTCATCCTGACTCCTAAATGCCCATATAAAACATACGTTTCCGGATTAAGGATTTTAGGACAGCAAATCCGAAAATTTTAAACTCAAAACTGGCTCAGACTCCAACAAATCTGATTCCATTCAGTGGATTCTGAGCAACCCTAGTATATATGGATAGTGTGTGCCCTGACATGGGGGGGTTTCACCAGCTGTACCCCACTGCTTTGCAGCCAACCAGCTGGGAGGTCGGAGTCTGAAGGAGGGCTGGACTCCTTTCCCTTTTACAAGTATCATGTCCTAGTAGTCCTCCGCTGTGGTCCGATCACTTAAGGGCCGCAGTATAAGGGCAAGTAGGAGTCTGCCTAGAGTCAGCTGTGTGGACAGCCACGCTGCTTCCCTAAGGTTCACTTTGTAACTATGTATACCTGCTGATCTGTTAAGGCCCACTCTGTGCATTTGTATTTAATTATCATGTAGTGCTGTGTATGTGTTGTATGTGACCCATGCTTCTATAGTACTGACTTCATTAATTGTACTACCTAATGCTGGTTGTAACTAGTATCTACAACTGAGGTCTAACGCATCTTACTTTACATTTCTATCCTGTAAGTATTTATCAATTGTCCGCTTCTGCAACTTCACAAAAGTGGGAGCAGGGCAGAAGCAGGGAAACTACAGACCAGTTAGTTTAACCTCAGTGATAGGGAAAATGATGGAATCACTTCTGAAGGAAAGAACTGTCGAGTACCTAGAGGCCAGAGGGGCACAGGACCCAAGGCAGCATGGATTCACAGCAGGAAGGTCATGCCAGACGAATCTAATATATTTCTTTAACTGGGTGACCAAAGTAGTAGATCAGGGAGGGGCTGTAGACATGGCCTACCTAGACTTTAGCAAGGTATTTGACTCAGCCCCACACAAAAGATTACTATACAAGTTAGACAGCCTGGGAGTGGGTCCCAAGATGATAGCCTGGGTAAAGAATTGGTTGGAGAATAGGACACAGAGGGTAATAGTAAATGGAGTCCACTCTGAAGAAAGGGGGGTTACTAGTGGGGTGCCGCAGGGTTCAGTATTAGGACCGGTCCTCTTCAATGTCTTTGAAAGCGAAGGAAAATTATGTCTCTTTGCAGATGACACAAAGATCTGCAAAAGAGTTGATGCACAAGGCGGGGTGGAAAGGATGAGAAGGGACTTAGCAAGGTTAGAGGAATGGTCAAATGTATGGCAGCTTAGATTTAATGCTAAGAAGTGCAAGGTAATGCACCTGGGAAACAAAAACCCAGGGGAACAGTACACAATGGGGGTGAGATACTAACAACAACAAAAATGGAAAGGGACCCGGGGGTAGTCATATCAGATGACTTAAAGGTGGGCAAGCAATGTTAGAGGACAGTAAGGAGGGCTGGGAGATACTGGGACACATAGGGAGAGGCATCACCAGTAGAAAACAGGAAGTTGTTATCCCTCTGTACAGACAGCTGGTGAGACCCCATCTAGAGTACTGTGTGCAGTTCTGGAGACCCAGTCTCCACAAGGACATAGACAAGATGGAAGCTGTCCAGAGGAGGGCAACTAAAATGGTGCAGGGTCTGCACCGGAAGACATATGAAGAGAGACTAAAGGAGCTTAATATGTATAGCCTCGAGGAAAGTGGGGGGCATGATAGAAACTTTCAAGTACCTCAAGGGAATCAACAAAGTCCAAGAGGGTAGCATCTTTCAAAAAAAGAGGTGTGCATGAACAAGGGGGCACAATTTGAAGATGGGGGGTGGCTCAGAGGTAATGTAAGGAAGCACTTTTCACAAAGAAGGTTGTGGATGCATGGAACGGCCTTCCGGAGGAGGTTGTGGAGTCAAAAACAGTGGTTGAATTCAAGCATGCATGGGACAGCCACAAGGCAATTCTAGGGGGTTGGGGTAGAAAGAAGTAGGCTGCTGGTTAACTAGGATCTGCAGCTTATCCATTAGGTAGGGAAATGGGCAGACTGGGTGGGCCAAGCTGTCCTTATTCGCCATCAAATTCTATGTTTATATGTTTCTATGTAGATGTGGGTCTGTTCATGAAAAGGGGTTACCAATGCCCACCATACAGTGCATACCACATTTTTAAAAATCAAGAACTGTCATGCACATGTTTTTGACTAACTCTGAATGCTGGCTATATGTGCAGATAAATAACATAACTATAGAATTCTAGGGTATCCATATTTTTTTTGATGGGGTGTCCCGCTCCATTTAGCTGCTTTTTTTACCTGAAAAAGGGTGACATGCAAAAACACGTTTAACTAATTGTTTTTGCAAGCTTTATTTACTGTTTTCCATTATTAAAATAAGTTCACTTACTAATCTGGAGTTGTGTTTTTTATTATCTGTACTCTTTAGCCCATTGTAATGCTCCATTTCTAATTTATGAGCTTTGTATTTAGTGTGGTGAATGTAACAGTTGGTGTCACAGCACATTACATTCACCCTCATGGCCCCCAAATCTCATATTGTGTTATTATCACTTTAAAAAATGTTCTGGCTTCTCTCCTAGTGATAACTGACTGTGTTACTGCCTGATCTATGTTTCCCACAGAAGGGACAGCAACCTTTGACTCTCACTCTACTTGGAGTCACATCAGGCCCAATGTTTACCTGTCAGTCTGTGACAGTTGCCAAGTCATAACCTGCCCATTAGAACCAAGGAACAACCATAGAGGGAGGAGCTGAGTTGTGGTTTAAAACCCATTGCTTGCATGTGGCTCCTCCATCTGTCGGGCTATATTCCATGAAGATAAGCACTGCATGCAACAACGAGGGTTGCAGTTACATTCACCACAGGTAGACTTTGTTTACCATCATTCACTGATTGCTGGGCAAATTTTCAGAGAACATATTTCAGTGACGACTGCATGTCTAAGGAAAGTGCTGGGCATCAATTCTAATAGGGATTATTCTGTGTACATGGGGTGGAGAGTTAAAATGGATTTTCTTAGTGTGTCACTCGTTACATTCACCACGATATGTGGTGTCAACCATCATACCTGCCAGTACTGTTATTATTGTCAAATTCCTCCAGGTTTTGTAACACTATGTCAGTTATTAGTAGTGGAGTGATAGCCATGAGGCATGTTTAGTAAATTTTTTAAAACTTGAAACAAATGTGTGGTGTCACTTGTTACATTCACCACGTTATATGGTGTTAAGCATCACACTTGCCAGTAATGTAATTGTTGATTTTTTTCATGTTTTATAGCAGTATGTCAGTCAGTAATAGTAGAATGTTAGTTGTTAGGCAAGTTTAGTACAGTTTTAGTAAGTCAAACATAAGTGTGGTGTCACTTGTTACATTCACCATGGTATGTGGTATCAAACATCACACCTGTCACTACTGTTATTATTGTCAGATTTATCCAGGTTTTGTAGTACTGTGTCAGTTATTATTAGTAGCATGTTAACCATTAGGCATGTTCACTAAACTTTGTAAAACTGAAACAAATGCATGGTGTCACTCGTTACATTCACCACGGTATGTGGTGTTAAGCATCACACTTGCCAGTAATGTAATTGTCAAATGTTTTCATATTCTATAGTAGTAGGTCAGTCAGTAGCAGTAGTATGTTAGTTGCTAGGCATGTTTAGTATAGTTTTAGCAAGTGAAACATAAGTGTGGTGTCACTTGTTACATTCACCATGGTACATGGTGCGAAACATCACATTTGCAATTAATGTAATATAATTCTTATAAATATTTGTTTCATATGTTTTAATACAACTCATTACATTTTTTTTAAAGTTTTTACTACTAAAACAAATATTTTGTGTCAGGTGCTACATTCGCCACGGTGTGTTGTGTCACTTGTTACACTCACCACAATACAGTTCTTTTATCTCAGGAACCTGTGGAGCTTTTATCTCTCAATATGTTTCTTTATTCATACTTGGGTCATAATATCTTGAAATGCATCACAAATGTAATCTAGAAATAATTTGAAAATGTTACCCTTATGTCACACTTTTGTAACCCCTTTTCATGAACAGACCCATGTATCTTATTATAGTACCTAAGCCTTAACCACTAGCTAGCCTGCTCCTAGTTTATAATTGCAATTGGTTCTTATATTTATGCTAGTGGGTATAGCTTGATTTAGCTAGTTACACTAGAGTGGTGCAGGACCTGTACCAAAGTCCTATGAGGAGAGACTGAAGGACCTCAGTGTGGTGATTTGGCCACCGCAGTCATATTTCCGTCATACCTTTCTGTGATTTTTTTGCATGTCTACTTCCCCAAAACGCCAGAATATAAGGAGCTAGAAAGGCATCTCCTCTGGTCATAAAACTTAAAATCAAAGAGAAATGGTTTTAGAGCAAGGGTATACATACACCTCATCTAGAGAATCTATTGTTACATTCTAGGAACTGCCAGAGGCATTTCTATTTTAATAGGAAGGATAAGGTAGATTAAAGGCCAGCCAGGAAGTTGGGCTGTGGGGGGAATCTAAATAATACTATTGGTTCACTTAAAATTTTGGAAAAGAGCAAGACGGATCCCCTGCTGGCCTAAAGATAAGGCCACCAGCTAACCAAAGGCAGTTTTACAGACTGCAGAACCAGAGCTATATAAGCCCACTCAAAACAGAGGCAGAAGACACATTTCCTGATGCAGAGAGAGAAGCCAAACTTTCAGACACAGAGCAAAACTGCCACACATACACACTGAGGACCAGTGGCTGGAAGAAGAACTGGAACTTGGAGACTCAGCAGAGAGAGAAAGAGAAGGGCTTTGCAGAACTCAGTTATTTTCTGAACTTTACTTCTCTACAGACAAGGTAGAAATTAGCCAGTTAAATTTCAGTGCATTTTGTATGTATTTTTCCAACTTTGTTTTGTTATCCTGTAACCAAATTTCTGAATCTTTTGTTTGTAAGTATTGTATGGTGATTATTTAAGTAACTCATAAAAGCACTTGCTTTTAATAACTTTCTGGGAGTGATTTGTTGTGTGTGTGTGAAGGTGAGAAGGTTTATTCAATCTGTGACAAGTCTGTTTTGTGCTAAGGTGCCACCATAGCTACCAAAGACTAGGATCCAGGAAGGGAATCTGCGGGCTTAAGTGGGGAAATATACAAGGTCTCTGGAGGGGTCTGTGGGTTTGAACTAGGTTCCTGCGCCACCTGTGGGAGGAGACACAATCAGGGTTACGAGTACAGCCCCGAAGAGCTCATAACGCCTGGCTCCTCCCCCCAGTACAGCAACCAAGGAGGGTTCTCACCTGGCTACAGACTCAAGACTGTATTTTACCCTTACCCATATCAGAGAGGAAGCCCTGGGCCCTTGTGGTCAGTGTTCAGTTATGAACTCAGCGAGCACTCTAAAAGGACATGAGGAGGGTACTTACTGTTTCCCCTTGTCACGGATTGCACTTAGGGGAGGGCACTGTGAGCTCAGAGGACCCCGAGAGTAGGTTTGTGACACTCAGTATGTACACACTGGAGGAAAGAATGGATGGGGGGATATGATAGAGACTTTCAAATACATCACGGGTATAAATAAGTTTCAAGAGGGAAGCATTTTTCAGAGAAAAAGACGCTCAAGAACAAGGAGTCATACTATGAAGCTGGAGGAGGGTAGACTCAGGGGAGATGTAAGGAAGCACTTCTTCATAGAAAGAGTGGTGGATGCCTGGAACAGCCTCCCAGAGGAAGTGGTGGGGGTAAAAACTGTAATGGGATTCAGGAAGGCATGGGATAGGCATAAGGGAACTTTAATGGTAATGAAGGGGGGGTTAAGTCAGAGATCAAGTAGGGTCTGCAGTGTTACAATAGGCTGGGAAAATGGGCAGACTAGATGGGCCAAGTGGTCTTTATCTGCTGTCAAACTCTATGTTCCAATGTTTAGTTCTCCATTAAAGCTTCAAGTTGGATTCAGCACTAATAAAAATAAAAATACAAATCAATGAGCTGGCTTGAAGCAGTTTACCATGCCACTATTACGGTTTTCCTCCCTGAGCCTGAAAGATCATCAGACCAGTAGGAGTGAGATTGTGCGTTTTCCCCTGGGTGAATCTCTTCACCTCAAGATCTGCGCCATTGTGTTTTAGGAACCATGGAATTACAATCCTCTTGGGTGCCATGAAAACTTGTAGAAGATGAATGCGATGCAAGAATTATGATTCCATCCAGGTGAGTTATGGTGGTTCTCATTTCATGCTTCATGAAGTACTGCTATATTTGCATGAGTTTACGCTTTCTTATATTCCTTTAAAATTGCTTTATTCAGATGAAGTCCGCCTGTCAGTCAATCAGGCGTTGCTGTAAGAGGACATCATCATGTCATTCACACTTTGGAACTAAAGACAAGCTCAAGCTACTCCACTGCAGGACTGTCTTCTCTTCACTTGACCTCACCCGACTCAGATATCTTTACAATTTGGAGGGTTGCGGGAGGGAACAGGGTTTTTTGGGTGGGGTTCTTTAGTGAACTAGGGGAGTTTGTGGCAAGTGGCCGGGTGGGAAGGAAGTGGGAAGCTTGTGATTTGGTGTGGGTCGCGGTACAGTTTTTTTCATTATTATTATTATACTGCATATACAGTCATTTCTACTGAGATGAATTATGTGCTCACAGGAGACTTTGGGGGGGAAGGGAGAGGTTGGGGGTTAGAGGGTGGATGGTTGTTAAATTATAGGGTGGAGGTTGTTTTAGTACACTTCCTATTTTACAGTCGTATTCTGGATTAGGATAATCCAAAATCCAGCTGTCAGTTCGGATTTTGAGCTATGTTATCAACCCTAATGAGCAGCACACAGATTCCTCCCTGGGAGTCGAGTACCTCTTGGCTACTGCACATCAAAGGGTAAGGCACCCTAGTCTAATCCCTATATACCTCACTGCTATATGCTTTTTTTGTGTTTATTCACCATACATTGTTTTCTTATCTTTGTAATGCCAGAATATGATGAAATGTGGACATGGTCTGACCATACTTCAGAAAAGGAGTCCCATTGTTTTGATGTCCCTTTTAAATACAGTGACCCAGATGCCTCTGTGATGCATGGCGTGGAATAATGCAACACGGTATAAGGTTTTGCAGGGTGAAGGACTTTTATACCTTTTTGTGTATTTGTGGCATCTCTGCTGATCCAGGACGAGGGTGGATTCTCTTCTCTCCTTACTTTGGCCACAGTCATCTGCCAAGAGTCTGTGTTCACCCACAGCAGAGATGTGCAGTTTTAGGCCTCAGCAGGAGGGTAATGTTTGTGCCTGTCTTTTATGAGGAATCTTTTTTTTTCCAGTTAGTTCTCCCCTGACTGCCACACAACTCTTACCCCTGTGCCAAATGGTCCTGGCTCTGGACACCTGCATACCAGGCAACAAGACTGCTATTGTAGTTAGACAGCTGGAACTACCAAAGTGGCAGAAGACCGTCATCCTTCCCTGTGGAGCTCAAACTTCTCCAGCTGAAGGCAGAAGTTATGACTCCAGGGTGTGAAACCAGGTTTCCTGCACTGGCAACACACAACACTGCCACACAGTCATTGGCTAGGACTGTGAGAACATTTTCCTCTTAATGTCTTTTTTTTTCCCTCCTGTCCATTCAGTTTTTACCCCGGCCCTTCAGGGAAGCTGAAACTGGGACTCCAGTACTCTCATGGAATTCAGCTACACCTCCCAGCCCCCACCTCAAACCTCCTGGAGCTTACCACCTCTGGCAGGGTCCTTCTACCCTGCTGAGGGAAAATCTTAAGTGAAGGTGAATGCGAGATGTCAGCGTCAACCATGGGATAGTCCCAACCATTTCCACTGTTCTGCTTAACTCCCACCCACACACTCCTGATGGATTCCCCATCCCCATCCTCCTACAACCTGTGAGTGTCTCAGATCTGCAACCACTGTGCTACTGGAATACCCTGCAGCAGTTCTGCAATGGTGGGTCCCATGTGGAGAAGGAAGACGTCAATTCTACTCTGACTGGCCCAAAGCATCATTCTGGACTTGAGATGCATATCCAGACTACCAGTATAGGAAGCGTCTCCTCCGTCACTGCACTTTTGGGCTGGGCCAATCCCTTGCATGCTTAAGGAAGACTCCTCAACACAGCTGAACTGACCTAAGCCACAAAAATACTTGTTACTTGGCCTTACTCTAGATAAACCTGCAGCAATGTCAAAGTGCTGTCCACAGCATTCCATACTGGACAGGGACTTCAGGAAATAAATACAGAACAACTGATGGCTTGTGCCAGGAGGGTTGGTCTTGTGATGGTGGTGTGTATATACTGTTTAGGGCGGCAATGTACTCATCATTAAGATAACTATAGGGCAGGTCAATGTTTTAATCACTGTGACTGCATTGTCACACCCAGTGTGTATTTCAGACATTCCTCGGGAATGAATGCTGCCATGTGTTCATACTATGCAGGTCACTGTTATAATTACTGTGACAGCAATGTTTATATTGTATGAGGGAGGGGAGAATGTCCTCATCATTATGATGACTATCGGGCAGGTCACTGTTATATTCACTGTGACTGCAATGTGTATATTGAATGGGAAGGGGGAATGTTCTCATTATAATGACTATTGAGCAGGTCATGTCACCATAACTACAATCTGAATATTGTATGGAGAAGGGAAATGTTCTCATCATTATGATGACTATTGGGCAGGTCACTGTTATAATCACTGTGACTGCAATCTGTATATTGCATGAGGAGGGGGAATGTTCACATAGAAACATACAAACTGATGGTAGATAAGGACCTCCAGACCCATTTAGTCTGCCAGAATACCCTACCTTTAATTAGCTTCCGCTGACCCTACTTGGTCAATAGCTGCTGCCTCTCCTTCCCCCCCTCTAGGGCTCCCTTATGCCTATCCCATGCATGTTTAAATCCCCCACTGTGCTTGCTCCCACAACCTCCTGGGGCAGACCATTCCAAGCATCCATCACCCTTTCCATGAAAAATAATTTTCTCAGGTTGCCCCTTAGTCTACCCCCTTCCAGTCTCATGTCATGCCCTCTTGTTGTTGTAGAGCAGCTTCTCTTCTGAAAGATGCTGCCCTCCTGTATCTTGTTAATCCCCTTGAGATACTTGAAGGTCTCCATCATGTCTCCCCCTTCTCCCTCCTCTCCTCCAGGGTATACATACTGAGTTTCTCCACTCTCTCCTTATATGACCTATGGTGCTGGCCCTGCACCATTTTTGTTGCCCTTCTCTGAACTGCCTCCATCCTGTCTATGCCTTTCCAGAGATTCGGCCTCCAGAACTGGATGCAGTACTCCAAATGAGGTCTCACCAATGACCTGTACAGTAGCATTATGACCTCTTTTCTTCTGTTGGTAATACTTCTCCATATGCACCCCAGCATTCCACTGGCTCTCCCCACTGCCTTGGCACACTGTTTGGCCACCTTTAGGTCATCTGATATGATGACCCCAGATCCCTTTCCTATTTTGTGACTGCTAACATCTCCCCTTTTTTTGTAAACCTGTCCTGGGTTCCTGCACCACAAGTGCATGATTTTGCACTTCTCCGCACTGAATCCTAGCTGCCACACACTGGACCATTCTTTCAATTTAGCTAGGTCTCGCCTCATTTTCTCCATCCCTTCAGGGCTGTCTACGCTATTGCAGATTTTTGTGTCATCTGCAAGGAGGCACACCTTCCCCTCCAGCCCCTCTGCAATGTTGCTAATGTAGATATTAAACAGCACTGGTCCAAGAACTGAACCCTGTGGCACCCCGCTGGTCACCATCCCCACCTCAGATTTAGCCCTGTTTACCACCACCCTCTGTCTTCTATTCTTTAACCAATTTCCAATCCAGTTCACCACCTTGTGTCCCAGTCTCAGACTGCCAAGTTTGTTCACTAGCCTCCTATGTGGAACGGTGCCAAACACTTTGCTGAAGTCAAGGTAGGCCACATCCATAGAAACATAGAAGGAGTTGCAGATAAGGACCGCAAGGCCCATCCAGTCTGCCCATTTCTTTTTCTACCTTATAAATGTGCCATTGGCCTTTGCTCTGTCAGTGACCTATCTATTCATAGTCATTTGTATTGCTCCCTTATGCCTATCCCATGCCTGTTTGAAGCCCTGCACTGTATTCATAGCCACTTCTTGTGGTAAGCCATTCCATGCATCTACCACCCTTTCTGTGAAAAAGAATTTCCTCACATTCCCCCTTAATCGGCCTCCCTCTAATCTCATGCTGTGTCCTCTTGTCCTGCTATTTTCTTATATTTAAACATGTTAGACTCTCTCACCTTGTTTATGCCCTTAAGGTGTTTGAATGCCTCGATCATATCACCTCTCTCCTCCTTTGCTCAAGGGTATACATATTGAGCTCCGTTAATCTGTCCTCATATGTCTTCTGATACAGTCCCTGCACCATTTTGGTTGCCCTTCTCTGGACTGCCTCAATTTGGTTAATGTCCTTGTGAAGGTGTGGCCTCCAATACTGCACGCAGTACCCAGATGGGGCTCAACCAATGTCTTGTACAGAGGATTATTACCTCCCTCTTACGACTTGTGATACCCTACTAATACACCCTAACACCCCCTAGCCTTACCTACTGCTTTAGAGGTCTGCTTGGACGATTTTAGGTCATCAGTGATGATGATGCCCAAGTCTCTTTCTTCCTTTGTGACTGCTAGCAACTCCTCCCAGCCTATAAGTGGCTTCAGGGTTTCTCTTCCTATGTGCATGATTTTGCACTTCTTTGCATTAAATCCCAGTTGCCACTCTTCTGACCATTCTGCTAGTTTATCCAGATCTCTCTCATTCTGCCCACTCCATCTGGATCATCTACTCTGTTGCAGATCTTGGTGTCATCTGCAAACAGACAAGCCTTACCCTCTAGTCTATCTTGAGGTCACTAATGAAGATGTTGAATAGGACTGGCCCCAGGACTGATCCCTGAGGTACCCCACTTGTGACTTGCATCTCTTCTGACTGTATACCATTTACCACCACTCTCTGTTTTCTGCCAGTCAACCAGTTTGCCACCCAGTTGACCAACTTCTGACCCACCCGAGCCTACCTAGCTTATTTATCAATCTTCTATGTGGAACAGTGTCAAAAGCTTTGCTGAAGTCAAGGTGGCGACATCAACTGCTCCCCCTTGGTCCACCACTCTGTTACCCAGTCAAAGAAATCTATGAGATTAGTTTGACAGGACCTTCCTTTGTAAACCCATGCTGTCTTGGATCCTGTGCCCCATGGATTCCAGGTGTTGCACTATCCTTTCCTTAAGGAGTGCCTCCATAATCTTGCCCACTACTGAGGTAAGACTGACCGGTCTGTAGTTCCCTGCCTCCTCCCTGCTACCACTCTTGTGGAGCGGGATCACATGAGCCCTTCTCCAGTCTTCTGAGACCTCTCCTGTGCTCAGAGACTCACTAAACAATTCTGCTAATGGCTCTGCTAGTTCCTCCTTTAGCTCCTTAAGTACCCTGGGATGTATGCCATCAGGTCCCATTGCCTTATCCACCCTGAGCTTAGCAAGCTCTTGTAGGACCCTTTCTTTTGTGAGGGTAGTGCTCACCTCCCTCCCCCTGTGTCCATGATGCTGAGCTGTGGGCCTGCCCTACCTTCTCTTCAGTAAATACTGAGCAAAATATCTATTTAGGATAGATGCCTTTATAGGGTCCTCCTCCTCACATGCTCCCTTTTCTCCATTAAGCTTAGCAATACCCCCTCTGGACTTTCTCCTTTCACTAATGTATCTATAGAAAGTCTTGTCACCTTCTTTTACTGTTCGTGCTAGTGTTTCCTCAGTTTGGGACTTTGCCTGCCTTACTGCCTTACCTGCTTCCCTTAAGGCAGTTTGGTATGCCTCCTATCTTCATCCGCTGTGTTCCCTTATATTTCCTGAAGGCCAGCCTTTTGGCTCTGACCTTTCTGCTACTGTATTTGAGAACCAAAGTGGTTTCCTTCTTCTTTGCACTTCCTTTTCTGTCTAACACAATGGGATGTTGCTTCAAGTATTGCATCTTAATGCTTGCCCACTTTGCCTGTACCCTCACCTGTGTTTCTTTTTGCCAGGGCTAGCTTAACTCTGTTGGCCAACTTATCAAAGTCAGCTCCTCTGAAGTCCCATATTTTTGCCTTGGAATGGGATGATTTAGATGTAGTAGCCAAATTGAACCATACCATGTGATGGTCACTGCCCCAGGTGACCTTCTACCTGGAGATCTGTGATCCCGTCTTTGTTAGTCAGTACTAGATCTAGGATAGCCCTGTCTCTTGTGGGTTGCTGTACCAGTTGTTTGAGGCCCTCCCCTGCAGGAATCCACTATGTGTCTAGTTCTGGCAGATGTTCCTGCTGGTATTGACCAATCTGTATCTGGCATGTTGAAGTCTCCCATTATCAGAACCTCCCTTTAGCTGTCATGTTTTGTATATCTTCTAACAGTAATGTGTCTATGTCCTCCCTCTGGTCTGGGGCCTGTAGACAACCCCAGTTCTTATGGCTGTCCCATTTCCTGTTTCCAGGGTGACCCACAGTTCTTCTGGCTCCTTATGTGTATTCTGAATTTCTGTAGCTTTGATATTTTCATTAACATACAGGGCCCTCCTCCCCCCTTTTTGCACCTCGGTCTCTTCTGAACAATACATAGCCAGGTACTGAAGTCTCCTGGCAGGAAAGATTGGGTAAACCATGTCTCACTAATTGCTACTATGTCCAGTTTAGCCTCTGACATTATTGCCTGCAGGTCTGGGATCTTATTTCCCAGGCTGTGAGCATTTGTGTACATGATTTTCCATTGGCCAGATTTTGGTGTGTTAGTTGTTGGGTGAAGTTTGGCATTACCCCTGTGCATCGTATGGGGAGACAAGCCTTTTTTCTTACCTTTTTTCCACCGCTCCCCCCCACCCGATCCACCTCCCTAGTGACCCAGTCAAAGAAATCAATCAGATTAGTTTGACATGACTTTCTTGTCATGAATCCATGCTGCCTTGGATCTTGTGCTCCACTTCCTTCAAGGTGCTCTGCTATCCTTTCCTTTAGCAGAGATTCCATAATTTTACCCACCTCCGAGGTCAGGCTGATGGGTCTATAGCTTCCAGCCTCCTCTCTGCTCCCATTTTTGTGGAGGGGGACTACATTAGCCCTTCTCCAGTCCTCCGGGACCACCCTTGTTTCTAATGACTTGCTGAATAGGGCTGCCAGTACCTCTCTCAACTCCTTTAATATTCTAGGGTGTATCCCGTCTGGTCCCATTGCCTTATCCACCTTTAGTTTTGCCAAGTTATTCTAGAACTCTCTCCTCCTTGAATGGACTGTTGTCCATCTCCCTTACAATCCTGCTTCTTAGCTGCGGTTCCTCCCCTTCCTCTGTGAAAACTGAACAGAAATATTTATTTAGGACTGATGCTTTATCCTGTCCCCTTCCACCGCCTCTCCTTGCTCCCACTTTTAGCCTTACACCCCCCCCGGTCCTTTTCTTCTCACTAATGTATCTATAGAAGGTCTTTCTTAATTTCCTTTGCCATATTTTCCTCTGTCCTTGCCTTGGCTCCCCTGACTGCCTTCCCTGCCTCCCTCTGCTTTTCTGAATACACAGCCCTGTCCTCCCCCTTCCGACTCTCCTTATATTTCCTGAAAGCTAACTTTTTTGCCATTACTTTTCCTGCCACCTCCTCCGAGAACCACAGTGGTTTTCTCTTCCTTTTGCCTTTGTCTGTTTGCCGAATACAAAGGTTTGTTGCCTCCACTTTTAGATGAGCCCACTATACCTCGACTCCCCCCCTTTTCCCTTCCCCATCTAGGGCCTCCCTGAGACATTCCCCCATCCTAACGAAGTCTGTACTCCTGAAGTCCAGAACCCTCGCCTTTGTGTGGCATGTCCGTTTGTGTTCTCACAGTAAACCACACTGTGCAACGGTCACTGGGCCCCAGGTGTTCACCTACCCTGACATCTGTAATTCTGTCCCCGTTGGTTAGTACCAGGTCCAAAATTGCTACCTCCTGGGTTGGCTCCATCACCAGCTGCTTGAGGCCTGCTCCTTTCAGGGAGTCCAGGATGTCTCTGCCCCTTGCTGTTGCAGCCACTTAGGTGCCCTAATCCACTTCTGGCAGGTTGAAGTCACCCATCAGTAACACCTCTCCTTTGGTTGTCATCATATGGATGGCTTCCAGTAGATCCCTGTCCATTTCCTCCCACTGCACTGGGGGTCTGTATATTACACCTGTGCGAAAGGCTATGCCATTGCTTGCTTCCAGGGTGACCCACAGTGGCTCCGCCTCCCCCCGCATCCCTTGCGCCTCTGTTGCCTTTATACCCTTCTTATTACGATGACTATTGGGCAGGTCACTTATCACTGTAACTGCAATGTATATTGTGTGGTTGAAGGGGGAATGTTCTCATTATGGTGAGTATCGGGCAGGTCACTGTTATGGTCATGTAGCACCCAGTGTGTATTTCAGGCCTGCCTCAGGAATCAATGTTGCCATGTGTGCCTAATATGCAGGTCACTATAATAATCAAACCAAGTTCTGCTTGCATTCCTGCAAAATTATACACAGACTCTGCAATAAATTCAAAATATAAGCTTTTAATGCTATTGAACAGCAGGGTCTATCACAAACAACTCGTGTGCTCACTACCAGCCCCGGCACTTCGGGTCGCTAAACCCTTCACAGTGGGTATATTGCATGAGACATGTGCTCCTCTTAAACAAGTGCTCATTAATATTAAGTAAATGACAATTATGTGAATGATAACAAGGTTTTACACACAGAAATATAAAAAGTACAAAACAGGAAGAATCCATTGGAACTCAGGATGTGATATATCTTGTTGCTTCAATTCAAATTTAAATTTAGGCTAATGATTTAATAATGAGAGCAAAATACTCCCATTATAAGAAATGTTTCTATCTTTGGGCATATCCACATGCTAGATTCATTTGCAATGGTGGAAACAAATGAAAGTCAATTTGAAATGCTAATTGCATACTATATCTAGTAGAGCTACCACAGTAAGTCCACTCAGTTTATGGATGACCCTATGTGCCTGCCCTGACAATGGTACCATGTAGCGGTTGTATATTTGTTTCCAGATTGATAAATGTCATGTTGTTGGAATGCTTGCCCTATTTCTTTGCATTGCTTGTTCTCATCCAATTACTGCTTGTCCAAATCATTGCACTGTATTGCTTGCATCAAATGTAATGTATGACGTGGAACCTTTGTAAATGAGCCCCAGCTCAAAGGTGTATTTCAGCAATATCAATAAACAAAATAAATAAATAAAGTAACCAGAAGACTTGAGTCTCCAGCGCTGCTAGTCTCTTACCTTTCACTAGTACTCACTCTAGCACAGTAAGTGGAAGCCTGCACTGTCCTTCCATTTCACTGTACCTTGTCTTACTGTTAAACAGAGGGCTTCTCTCTCCAGTACAGTTAGCCCCTCACCTTTCACCAGTGCTAAATGGGCTTGTTTACGATAAAAAGAATCAATTTCCATCCAAGTTTATAAATTTTTACTGCAAATACAGCTCCGTTTGAACAAAAGTTTGTTTGATAGCGACAAGTAAATTGAGTTAACTAGTAGTGCTTTGGGTGTTATTTTGAACACAAAATCTGGCACTCTTACAGATGACATTTACTGACCCTGTGGATAAAGCAAGGGCTTATGCTCTTCTTTAAGATAGCTCTGATGTGGGATGCACACCTGTCTTCCATTAAAGGGGACAGGAATTGATTTCTTACAGTGTATGTAGACTTGGCAGGATTAGATTTAAATCGGTAAATGTTGATAAATGTCAGTTTCACTGCACACTCACAAACTGACGAAAAAGTGTTTCCATCGATAATCTAAATTTACAGATAGGCAAAGTAAGTTCTATTGCTATTTTGACATGTGATCATTTGTGTTTTTATCAGTTTGTAAATCCTCAGTGTTAACTGCAAGTATAAAAATGTAACTGATATAAATTGAAATAACTGCTTAAAACCCATAATTTCACGCAACAGTAAAAATTAAGATAGATAAAACTCAGGGAAAAGGTTTAAAAATAAAAATCGATAAATTCCATCAAAATTATAAAAAAATAAAAATCGAATTCTGCCAACTCTATTTATATGCAGCTGTTTGAAATGTCTCTGTTTTCATGAACTATATTCATACCGCTAAAGGATCCCTATTTAACTGTGCCTGATTAAAAGCTGAAGCTGTCAGTTGTGTTTTGTATTGTTTTCTTTGTATGGACAACATTCTGTGCAGTTCCTTTCATGGAACCAAGAATTTGGAGTTTTGACTATGTCACTTCATGGTTTCAGAAATGTGAGCATGAACTTATCAGTACAGTGCCCATGGTTCTGTATATGTATATATATAGTTGAACCTTTTGCAAAAAAAAATGTTCAGCTTGTTCATAGCTGCTTCTGAAGCCCTCCGTATCTGAATACTTGTGCCAGGTTTTGCAAATGCAAGAGTAGGTTTGTAGTCAATTTTACTGGGAAAGCATTCCCACACAGGACGTGCTCCCAAGTGCTTATCTAATCATTGGTCAAAAACACTAGACATGCTTACCAACTTTACGTAGTTCAAATGAAGTGTCAAACTGGTGCCCCGCTGCCAGCAGGAGAACAGCGTAATTGATTCCTGAATGTAGTGTGGGCTCCGATTCAAAGGCCTTCCTGAACCTAGAAAAGCAAACACAGGGGGTGACATTCTAATCACTAGCAGTGTCAGTGGCTCAGCAGGTTGCACACTCTTCTCTGAGGCCAGAGGTCAGAAGGCTGCAGGTTCTATTCCCAAACCAGGCACTTGGGTTGAATCCCAATACTGACACCGTAGTGCAGTATGAGGGGGTTCTGCACTCCTGAGGTGCCATCTTTCGGATGAGACATTAAGACGAGGTCCCATCTGCTTGTTCTGGTGGTAGTTTAGGTGGATATTAAAGATCCCATGGCACTTCTTGAAAAGAGTAGGGGAATTATATTGAAACAGAAAACTATAACAACAACCAAAGAAGCTTTACATGCATCATAACAACAAAAAATATATATGTTTATATGCACATAACCCCCTAAAGTTTGCCTGTAAAATAAACACAGCCTGTGTATTAATACTGATTTAGGAAAATAAAAAATACATAAAAGAAAAACAAGAAAAAAAGAAAACAATCCCTATCTTATACTTTAGGTATATACTTTAAGTAACGTCTGTTTAACATTCCTTTCCCTGTATTCATCACCCTGTGTTATCCCTTATTTAGCATATTCTCCCCCTTATATGACTTTCTCTATCCAATCCTTACATATCTTGGGACACATTTTCTTTTTATACTAATGTCAGTCCTTTTTCTCCCTTCTCATACCCAAGAGATGTGTCACCACAAAACATCTGCTCGTCTTCAGGGGTCTCTTTTACAGTCCAGTTTTTTAATCTGTTTCAAGGCGCTTTCGATCATTAATGCAATAGATGTAGGTGCTATGTAGAGTTGTGTTAATTATTGATATCTGGCTTGCCAGATATAACATTTTAAACAAGCAAATATTACAATAAGTGTGCTAGGGTTAAACTGTTTTGTAATACGAGGAAGAGAAAGGAGAAAGTGTTGTACCCGACTTGAGAAACTGCATGCTGAACAGACTGATTTATTTTTTTTTATGAGTGCAACAGTGAACAGTCATTCAATTACCGATTACATGCAGATGTGATCAACATTTCAGAATATGTGTTCAATTTGGCTCACTTACTTTTGTGAACTGTGGAATCATCTCCATTTTTCTGATGTTTGGGATTTGGCTGCTGTGCAATATGGGAAATGCATATATTTAAGGGCACAGGAGACCTGAGTTCTGGTAGTTGTTCCTGCAATTCCTTTGGCAGGCCAACAGATGGCTGTGAAACAATGCTAGCAGCACAGCACTCTTTTACAGCTATTTTTAGATCAATTTCCAAATGTACTGACTTAAGCCAATGTGAAAAAACTTTCACAGACCAAGTAAAAAAAAAAAAAAAAAAAACATTACATGTAAGCATTAACCACGACAGAGCATGGTTCTACTGTGGAATTAATCCATTGTTTTGTTTTTTTTGGGGGGGGGCACGAGGCTGCAGAACAAGTGCCTCCAACCACCCAACCATGTATTAATTCCACAGTAGAACCATGCTCTGGAGTGGTTTAATGCGCTTATAATATGGCAAGTGCAGAAACAGGGAAGTATGCTTGATAAGAGATTGTAACATGACATCCTATATTAGCAAGTACATAAAACACTGACACAGAGACAGACACGTTTACTTAGATAACCTGTACAGTATTCTAACACTAAAGTTTCATATGTCAGTAAGTATGGCCACTGCCATCTGGTGGTCAAAAATGTCAGTATTTGCACTGTCAGTGGACAGTCTAAAAAAACTGGGTCTGGGTTTCTTCTACCTGGTTGCATTCTTCTCTGGGGCAAACCTTTTCCTCCAAGGACTTATGCTTTAAATAATCTTTTACCCCAAGTCTGCCATGGCAACTAAGCCATGATATGTTCCATGTTTTAGCTGGGATCCTACGGTCATTTAACACAGCTGTCATTTTTTGTTTAGATGGAAAACATTTAGAGAATGCTACAGACAGGGTGCAATATGTAGACATTATTTGTAAGTACAGTTGTTTTCTATTGAAGGTGGAAACTGTTACCTTCCACTGTCTTGAGCTGCACAAAGCAGAGTCTGCATACTCTGGTATGTTGTAAGACTTCATTATAATTGGGGGCGCACTGTCCCATTTGGAGTAATATACTTTCAATAATATAATCGTCCATTCTTGTCAAGGAGTAGGTGCACCTTCCCATCCTATTTTTTGTTTTATTTTTTTAATCATGGCTATTTTTTATCTCCCCCGCACACTCTGGCTTGGGGCATTTTGCCATCTCTGCCCGCCCAGAGAGCTGGGTAGCTCGAACAGCACCCAGGAGAATCTGGGATGGCCGTCATGCTGTCCTGCTGGAAGGCCCCCCTCTGCCTCTATCAGCCAGGATAGCCCCGGACCCTTCCCGATAGGACTCCGCCAAAGTCCTCTGGGCAGCTCGGAGCGCAGCCATCAAGCTGCATGGTTGCGCCCAGTCATTTTTCCTCCAGTTAGCCCCCTCTGGAGCACGGACATGCAATGATGTCCAAGCACTACGTGCCAACATCCACCGCGCTTCCCCTCTATGACACCGATGTTAGTAGTGCCCCGGGCATTCCCAGGGGCCACTACAGTGCGGTGAAGTGCCCTAGCCCACCCCAGGACTAGGAGAGGAGTCTACGGACACTTGATCCTTGTCCTCCCCAGCCAACCCCCGACAACCTTGGCTCGTTCCCGAACCCGGGTCACTGGCGTGGCACAAGGTGTGGCATCCAGCACCTCAACCCTTAGCACCAGGGGGCCAGCACTTCCCATCCTATTTTTAAGGTAGAAGTAAAGAAAAAAGAATGAAAAAAAAAACTTAGAGGATTTATCATGCTGAGCCTGAGGCCTCCCAATTTCTCTGGTAAGTATGTATATTCTCACTTAACTCATTCTACTCTATTCTGACTTTAGAATGTTGGTGATGGAACTCCAGGCTGTTTTGCTGTGACATTCCTAATGCACTGCACAGAATTCTAAGCATATTTGCACACAAGTCAAACAAGTGTAAATATCTGGAAAACTGCATGAGCTACCGGAAAACAAACAGTAGCAAAGTGATACAGCAGAATAAGACCTTTACAATGAGGGTAACCACTAAGCTGAAATCATTATACTTTTTAAATTATGGCCATTTGAAGTAGTAGATTTGTCACAAAAACACTGAAATTCGGGTACTCAGATGGCCATAATTTAAAAAGTATAATGATTCTTAGTGATTACCCTCATTGTAAAGGTCTTATTCTCCTGAACAACTTTGCTGCTGGTTGTGTGGGTGTAGCATTTTTAGTTTTCAAGATATTTACATTTGTTTGACATGTGTGCTACTGTGTTGAATTTGACTGCACACAATAAGACATGCTGTTCCTTGACATGTTGAGCTGCACTTACGAGCCATTTAATTGTAATACAGAACCCAAATTTAAAAAAGTAAAGTGGCAGTTTTGTAGAATATAATGTTTACAAACCAAATAGTGCCCTGTATAGTTCAGCTGCTGTATTTTTAATGAAACGGAGCTTCTACAATATCATGCTGGTCCCCATCAAAAACGTGAGACAGGAAGTGAGCTGTAAGCCAAAAACTCTCCCTTCTGACTGGATTTGTAAAATAAAAAGCTGTCTTTTTCAGAAATGTAAGCTAGTAGTTCATTAAAGAATTAAATTCTAGTGCCTGTTTCTGTGAAGTTTTAATAAATAAAGCCTTTATGACTAAACCAGAGTCCTCTGAAATCCGTGATGCATGTCAGAAAAACGGAAAACCGGAAGTTCCTTGCCGTGATCCTCTCGCATCATTCAGAGTGCACAGGAGCCCAAATCTGCCACTTTCTGCTTCTATTTCTAAAAAAATAACCCTATATTTGAAAAGAAAGCATCAAGGCAATGTGGCATTTAGTAATAAAAGTATTGAAAGTGAATCAGTTTGCAAACCGGAATGTGGGAAAAAGCAGGTGCTTCACTCAGACACAAAATTTCCAAGGCTTCTAAGGGGTTAAATTTCAATCGTGACCAATTTTTTTTTTTTTTTTAAACTGTGAGTAAGATGACCCTCTATTGGCAGACATGATACAAATAGGTGTCTGCTGATTGGCTGGCTTGCAGTTTCACTGAAAACATGATGATGCCACAGGACGTCCATCGGAAACAACAGATGGCATATGGAGACGTCTCAGGGCGCTACTGGCAACACAGGTTGCAAAAGTAAGTGACGTCTAAAGGCGCTAATGGGTAGAATGAGTTAACTGGTTTTAATCAGCTCCCCCATAACATCTGAAAAAAAGGAAAACTAAACAGTCATAAAGGAGGGTAGATAAAACTTAAGTAAACATGGGGAGTAGGAATTTCTTTATAGCGATTACCTCTTTTTTTTTTTTTTTTGAAAACTTCCAAGTTTTCCATATATGAACTTTAGATTTGCATTTGGAAATTCTACTTTTCCAGATAATAAGTTGTAAATTCCCTTGTCCGTACAAAAGTTTTAAAATTTGAATAGGTGTAGTGGACACTGGAATACCGGCTAAGTCCTGAATAGGCCCTATGGTATCATGTTGTCCTATCTGTAAAGCACTACTCTTATCCTCATTTATCTGTGCCCCAGATATTACAGAATATTGTGAGAGCATTTGTCTTACCTCTGCCCCCGCGTTGTGATCTTTTACAAAAAAACACATAAGTCATCTGCATAGGCCACTACCCTTTTGAGTTATCCTTTTTCCAGGAGTGATTCCCACTATCCGTTGATTGCTAATAATATTCCTGATTAATGGATCTAATGCATAGGTCTGCAATCTGCAGGGCAGGTGGGTGGTAGGTGTCAGTGCAGTGCTCGGTAAGTCCGGAAAAAGAAATGGCTGCTGTTCACATCTGCTCCATCAGAGCAGAAATCCAGACCAGGATCTGCTCACTGGTTTTACCTGGCACCTCATTACAGCAACTGTGGGTATATGTGCATTAATGCACGGTCAGGTACCAGGAGCACACCAATCATCTATGCGGTGCAAGTATCCCCATGTTATAAATTTATACAAAGCATTCCTGTGTCCCTCCCTGGTATGTTGAATACTCAGTTGTTGTTTTCACTTTTCCTAAGTGGGCAAATAAATTTTTTTCTGTCTTTCCAACATTGCCAGGTATCATCATACATGCATAGAACAGAGTTTCTAATTGAATGTGTTCTTGTTCCAGGAGAGATATGTTCATCCTACATCTTTCGGGTGGAGAAAAAAATCTTGGTGGAATATCTGCAAGGTTTAATGTACAGTCTAATAATATATGATCTGAAAACTCACACGGGTGTAAAAGGAAGTTATGTGGGACTAATAACCTTGAGTAATAAAATGTATGCGTGTGGCAAACCTATTCCTATTATAAGTGAATCCAGAACCCTTGTGTAATTTCCTATATGTAACTGTCAAATTAGCTGCCTTTTATATTTTGAAGTGCATGTGAGTCACAATAAATCGTCTTTTGCACGTTGTCCCTAGTCCTAACATCTAGTCCACAATTCATGTCCCCTCCCCAAATGACATGTCTAGCTGTATATACATAGGGTTGTACTGCCTCAAATAATTCCACCCTAGCTGCTTTGGTCTGAGGGGCATATGTATTTATAAGCCTATGGGAGAAATGTTTGAAGGTGCAGTCTAATAGTACAGCTCTTCCTAGGATAATGTCCACTAAACTTTGTATATTTTACCCTGTACCTCTGAATACGATCCCTAATCCACCCGCTGTATCCACCCCAAATGCCCAGTATGATGGGCCCAACGTTTAGCTCTTTCTTGCATGTTCTGTGTAAAAAAGTGAGTTTAGCTGGGTTTCCTGTAAAAAATAATGACATATGTAGCATGCTGGAAGTATAACAGTTTATCCTTTTTTATAACTCTTCATGCTGCATACATTAATGGATGCTAAGTGTAGGGCTGCCAGCTAGCATGTTTCAGTGTAGTATACATCTAATCAGGGCTCCCTTCTCAAGACAGAGTTGTTCTTTTTTTCCTTTGACCCTAGAATGCTGGAGCCGAGTTCTTCTTCCATTTCTGAGACTGCCTCAGATCTGGATGAAACATCTGATTCCAGATCTGAATCTCAATCTGTATTTCCCTGTAGTACTTGAAAGGGATTTTGTAAAGGAATAGGGAGGAATGTAGGTACCTGCTTAGCTGAGGGTCTAGTAACCCTACTTGTTTTTGGTAGCTGGAATTCAGGTGGAGGGGGCATGATAATGAGTTCCAATGACCCTGTTCCCTCACTATTTTGTGCTTCTTCCCTTGCATCTGAAGCCTGCAGATGGCGATTCTGATGGGTTTGTATTGTGCCCAGAATTTGCAGGGGTCATAACCTCCTCACTTGGGTATGTTGTGCTAGACAGAAACTCTTCTGTCTAGCTTCTGCCATCTGCTGGCCCTGTGGGCTAGGGGTTTGTGCTTCTGCGAGGGTGGAAGGTCTAGCATCACCCTGTGCTGTGTTTACTAAGTTTTCTTGGTTCATGCCATCAGTTCTATTTTGTCCCGCCCACGGACATTGATGGTATGCACGTCCTATCTCATTGCAAAGGTTACATTTGAACAAATTTCTGCATGTCATACTGACATACGCAAAATCCCCCACACAAAGCACACCTCATTCTGCTGCATGTACTACTGAAGTGTGTACATGCCCCACATTTGTAGCACACTTTGGGTTGGCCTGCATAAAAGCAGACCCCCCCCCCGTCTTGGCCCAAAAATAAACTATTCAGGATGTGTTGTATTTCTGAATCAGTTTGTATCAGCTTTACTTTTAAACGCCATCCTCCCATCCAAATCCCCTCAGAATCAATTATGGCCTCAGGTTGGCCTAACACATTGCATTTTTTCTGAAGCCAAAAAAGTATGTCATTAATGTTCACATCCTCATTCTGAAGCATTATTGTCACAGTTTTAATTAGAGGGTTCGTGAGAAGAATAGCCATAAAATTAATCCACAGGGGAGTAGATTGCAACATGTTAAATTTTGTCCAGATTCGGTCCAGACCAGTATACTGGCAAAAAATTAATGTCAAAAGTATCCTCACCGGATACATGGATAATACATAGATACATAGACAGTGTCGGCAGATAAGGGCCTATGGCCCACCTAGTCTGCCCATTTGAGCTTGTAAGTTCAGTTTGTTTTCCTAGAAGTCTATTTCCCCATACCCCGACCTCTAGAATTCCTTTATGTCTATCCCATGCATTCTTAAATCCCGTGATTGTTTCAGCCCCCACCACTTCCTCTGGCAGGGTGTTCCACTTGTCCACCAACTCGCTCTGTGAAGAAATTCTTTCTCATGTTTCCTCTGAATCATCCTCCCTCCAACTTCATCCCATGCCCTCTAGTCCTGAAACATCTTTTTCGCTTAAAATAGTGTTTTCCTGCACCCTGTTCCTCCCTGTAAGATACTTGTATGTCTCTATCATGTCCCCTCTCTCCTCCTCTCCTCCAGGGAGTACGGTTCAGTTCCTTCAACCTGTCTTCATAGGACTTGTGATGCAATCCATGCAGCATCTTTGCCCTCCTCTGAACCTTCTCTACCCTGTCTATGTCCTTATGTAGGTATGGTCTCCAGAACTGTACACTGTACTCCAGGTGGGGCCTCACTAGTGTCTTGTATAGCGGATTATGACCTCCCTTTCCTGCTGGTGATGCCCCTGCCTATACATCCCAGCATCCTATTTGCTTTACCTGATGCCTTGTCACACTGTTTCCCTACCTTGAGGTCATCAGAGCGACAACCCCAAGATCCCTTTCCTGCTTGGTGCATGCTATATCCTCACCCCCAACTGATATATTGTGCCTGGGTTTTGTGCCCCATATGCATTATCTTGCACTTCTTTGCATTGAATTTCAACTGCAAAACCCTTGACCATTCTTCAAGTTTCTGCAGGTCCCTTCTCATTCTGTCTACACCCTCTGGTGTGTCTACTCTGTTACAGAGCTTTGTGTCATCAGCGAACAGTGAAATTCTGCCTTCTAGATCCTGTGCAATGTCACTGATGAAGATGTTGAATAGGACCGGTCCCGGATAAGCATGTATAACTCTAATGCTTAAACTGCACTGTCTCTTTTAGTAGCTTCCTGGCTACAAACACCCTGTCTGGGTGCTCAAGTAGCCCACCCCACCCCCATATCGTAGTTGCACCACATTTTTTCTTGTTGCCTGTGTAAGTTTGTTTCTGAACAATTCAGAAAACATTGGGCAAGGTCTGGCTGGAGGCCTTGTATGTTCATTTTTTGGGGGTGTTGTGTAACTCGTCATCGGTCTCCTCCCCAGACACTGGTGCAGTAGATAGTGCACTTTCAATTGCAGCTGTATTTTATTGTTCTGCAGTTGGCTCATTTGCATCGCATGCAGATGTCTCCCCCTGTTGAGGGTGTTTAGCATCCTGTATTTGTATAGTGTCTGGCTCATCAGAAGGCTAGGTCAATTTTAGCTATTTTAGGAGGAGAAATTAGTACCTGTGGGTTGGTGCTAGTTGAAGGCAAAGGTTCTACCTTTCTATTTGGTATCTGGAAGAAATTCCTACCTTCTGGCCCCACATTCCATTGTGTGTCCAGCTCTTTTGTTGATCCATCTGCCATCTGATTTACTGTTTATTTATTGAAATGTTTCACCATGAAGGCACACTAAGTAACAAGTCGCTCATCTCCCTGTGCAACTGGGGGGAGGGGGAAGGTACAACTGGAATGAGACATTATACATTCAAGTTACAAGATCAACATTAACATATGGTTGTAAGGCAAGTGTTACAGTGTTACAACAGTGTTGCACATAACATGGTGAAAGACAAATAAGTGCTGAGTTAATAAGTAAACAAGAGCTACATGAAAGAAAAGGAGAAGGGAGGGAAGGGTGAGGTGGGGGAAGGGGAACAGTCATGCCCCTGGAGACCCCTTCAGGATGCGAGGAACCCTGCAAAGGGACTTGGGGCACCAAAAAGAAGGAGATAAGGCAGTGTCCCAGAGAGACCCCTTTAAGATGGTGGGGGAAGGGAGTAGATGAGAGATACAAGCCCCTTGGGGGTCGGGAGAGGGACCCATGGAGAACATTCAGGGTCCTTTACATTCCGTGAGAGATCAAGGGAGGCCAGTAAGGAGGAGCAATTGGGGAAAGGAGAAGGGCTAGAGTGGTGGATGCACAGGGTAAATGAAGGTGAGGGTGGGGGGTAGGGTTTATCTAGGGCTTAGAGGAGGGAATTAGGAAAGGACATGGCAGGAGCAGCTAGGTGCAAGGTAACTATTGAGGGCAGAGCTGATGGAGTAGGCAGAGGATGAGTGCCAGATTTCTTTTGGGGATTCACATTTTGGGAGGGTGAGATAACTGGATTGGCCGATTTGTGTGGATCATGGGGACAATCAGGGTATGGGAGTCGTTGATCAAAGTGAATGGGATGGTGGGGTGTTATAAAGGAGGAGTGGAGGTAGGAAGGAGCCTACCTAACCAGTGTGCTTGGAGGTGAATTTAGTATCAGGAGAGCTCTATTTGTAAGAGAGGGAAGAATAGGGCACGATAAAGATCTCAGTGATGGGTGTTGGGGGGCATCCAGGGCAAAGCAGCAGAAGGAATTGAAGAGGATGTCCAGACTGGCCAGGGAGGACTTAGTGGCAGCACCACAGACCACATCACAGTAGTCAAAAATGGGCAGTATCATCTTATGAACAAGTTCACACCTAGCCGTAGGAGGGATGCAACTACGGTTCCTGAACAGGGCACCAAGCTTGAGGCACAGTTTTTTCTGGATGGTGTCTATATGTCCAGAGAAGTTTAGGTGTTGGTCCAGCAAAACACCTAAATACCTGAAGAAGGATGTGTCCTCAATTAAAGTCCCCTCAAGGGTGTGAAAAGCGGGTAGGGAAGGAAGCCTAAAGAGTCTCTGCCTTGTGCCAAAGGTCATGGAGACAGTCTTTTTGGTGTTGAGGAAACGTTTATGGTTAGCAAACCAGAGCTGAACCTTGTCGAGGTCTTGCTGTAAGCTGGTTGTAACCTCATCAGTACAGGAGCCAGATGCATACAGGACTGTATCATTGGCATACATATGTAAAGCGGAGGATGGGGAGCAAACAGAGGGAAGGTCATTTAGGAAGATGGAGAATAGGAGGGGCCCTAATACTGAGCCCTGGGGGACTCCAGTGCTAATCGGGAGGAGAGGGGAAGTGGTATCTAAGATCTTAACTGATTGGGGTCTACCAATAAGGTAGGCCTTGAACCAGTTTGTGGCGGAAGGAGATAGGCCAGCTGCTGGGAGTGAGTTGAGGAGAAGGGAGTGAGAGATAGTGTCGAAGGCCTTGGCCAAGTCGACACAAATGGCAGAGGTAATTTGCCCATTGCCCATCCTGGTTAGGATGGAGTCTGCAAGCCGTAGGAGAGAGGTGGTGGTTGAGTGTTTTTTTTCCCGAAACCAGACTTGAAAGGGGTGGAAAAGGAGGTGTCAGATAGTGCAGTGGTTTAAGGCACTGAGCTGCAAACCTGGAGACCTGTGTTTGAATCCCACAGCCCCCACTTGCATACTGTGACACCCTGAGCAAGTCACTTAACTTCCTTGTGCTCCCAGGTTGCACCTGTAAACAAGCTTTCAGCTCAGTGTGTCTCTCCTGGTAAAACAAAGGTTAAAAAAAAAAAAGAAAAGAGGTGAGTTGGGAGAGGACAATGTGTTGGCAAGGGTAGGGAGGAGAGAAATGGGGCGATAGTTGCCAGGGGATGGGGGTCACCCCCTTTGGGTAGAGGGAGGACCACAGCATGTTTCCAAGAAGAGGGGACAGAGGCAGTAGATAATGAGAGATTTAGGATTATTGAGCAGGGGTAGGCAATAGCCATAGTGGAGAGGGAGAGAAGTTTTGGGTCAAGACCATCAGGGGAGGCACCTTTAGAGGGGTTGATGGTGAGGAGGGCACTTAGGGCATCATTTGGGGTTACAGTAGCGAAAGAGAAGGGAAGGTGGGAGGGTGGTGGAGGGGGCATGGGTAGGAGGGAAGGGATTTCAGTAGCTCAGTGGCACAGGAGACATAGTAGGAGTTAAATTCTGCAGTTACAGCTGGTGGGTCGGACACTAGTGAGCTATTTACTTTAAGTACCGGGGCGGTGGGCAAGATGAGGGGGTTAATAGGGTGTGCACCACCTTCCAGAACTTTGAAGGGGAATTTATGTTGGTGATGAAGGCAGGTTTGAAATATTCGGACTTGGCTAACCTTGTAGCCCTGGTGTACGTGTTTCTGAGCTTGCGGAAGTTCGCGAGGTCACTAGGATGCTGGGTAGCTCTACGATGCTTCCAGGCTCGATCTCTATCCCTGAGGCAGGCCAGAAGTTCAGGAGTTATCCAAGGTAAGTGGTTACCTCTGACTCTGGTTTGTTTGAGTGGGGCAAAGGCTTTCCAGATTACAAGAAAGATTTCTTTGAAGTAGGCAAGGGCTTTATCAACTAAGGGGAAGGAGGTTAGGAGGGGACCAGTCAGAAGTGGCAAGGTTACTCAAGAGAGGTTCGAGGTCAAGAGACTTGAAAGAGTGCAGTTGTATGGTTTTGTGTGGCGATTTAGTTCTGTGGACGTTCCTAACTATGAATATTGGGTTATGGTCACTGAGCTCATCAGGGAGGATGCCAGAGGTGATGATGCGATGTGGTCTGTGCTCCTACAGCACTTTCAGACTTTTGCTCACCAGAGGATTCGTTGTTTTTCTCAGTAGCTAATGTGGCCGAGAACTCTAGCCACAGAGTCTCTGGAATCCATTTTCCCTTGTTTGTTTGCCTCCATCCAGCACTTTCAAGTGCTTTCTCTGGTGACCAAAAAGCAAACTCAATTGTTCAATCCCTTTCTTCTTGGTACAGTGTTCTCTGTCATGGCAGCATATTTGTGATGCCACCCATGCCGTCCTCATATCCTGCCATCAAGGTATCTTTCATCTTCCGACACTCATCACCCTGCGTGTTCTGTACGAAGGCTCCGTGCATCGGAAAGCTGTTTTTTTCCTCCCGGTCTGCTCTTTGCCAGCTCTATTTTTCCAGTGCAGCTGTTGTCACTGCTATTTGCCTGCGAGTGCTTTCCTCGCCACTTCCTTGAGGTGTTTCTCGTTCAGAGGTCAATTCTATTGGAATCTCCTCTTCTTCCTGCACAAGGTCATCTACTGAATAAGCCATGTTTTCTTCACATTCACCGATATCTCTGTTGAAGCCTGTGTCCATAAGTTTTTCACCAACTTGATGAAAGTCCTCCTCCATCTCCTCCGACCCAGATTCTGCCATCTTAGTCAGGAAGTCAACAGTGCCCCCTGCCAAGAGTAGGGCAATTTCCCATGTGTCCTGGCCAAATTTCCCCCATTCACTAAAAATGCGACCAACAGCTTAATCTGGTTCAATGTCAGTTGACATCCACCTGTATCCCCCGACAAAGCTGAAAATAGGCAGAATTGTCTAGTTCTCCTTTCCCGGCCAAAAAAAAATCCACCCATGCAGACTGGGAGATTTTTTTTTTTTAGATCATATTGGACTGTAACATGTTTGCAAACTAGAGTTGCATTTACACTTACTTGGTTGCACTACTGCAAGCGGTACACAGCAGCTGTTCCAAGGCATACTTTCATTTTTTGGAAAATGATTAGGAGAAATTGTTAAACAATATTTGATTAGCAATCAGACCATTTTCACTAGTAATTTATGATTTTGCTAGGATGCTGCATACTCCTGCATTTATTTGGAATCTCTCCATTCTGTGATCTCCATCTAGTCTTACCTTTTACATAGTTCTTTTAAGGAATTGTCCAACACTGGCAATATAGCCATTTTTGGTCAAGTGACAAAGTCCCCTTACCTTTGCCAAAATATTTGAAGCTATCTTTAAAATTTGTTAGAGAAGCCCCTTTCGAGAAGGCTGGCCCGGTGGCACTGAGGGTTGAGGCGCTAGACACCACACCTCGTGCCACATTGGCAACCCTGGTTCAGGAACTAACCTGGGTTGTCATGGGGTGGCGACGCGCATGACTGAGCTACTGCAGTGCTGCTCTCCTCTCCAGGGGAGGGATGAGGGGTTTCCCTGGCCCTTGGCTACCACCCGGTGGAGGACAGATGGTAGTTCGGGCTACGAGGGAGCCCGGCAATAGCCACGGGGTGGGGCAGAAGGGACTGAGCCGGCACCCGGAGTGGGTGTGCACCTCCAAGTGCATGCACTGCCATGATTGCTGGGGGAGGAGTGGCCCTGTATGTTAATGAAAATATCAAAGCTACAGAAATTCAGAATACACATAAGGAGCCAGAAGAACTGTGGGTCACCCTGGAAACAGGAAATGGGACAGCCATAAGAACTGGGGTTGTCTACAGGCCCCCAGACCAGAGGGAGGACATAGACACATTACTGTTAGAAGATATACAAAACATGACAGCTAAAGGGGAGGTTCTGATAATGGGAGACTTCAACATGCCAGATATAGATTGGTCAATACCAGCAGGAACATCTGCCAGAACTAGACTCATAGTGGATTCCCTGCAGGGGAGGGCCTCAAACAACTGGTACAGCAACCCACAAGAGACAGGGCTATCCTAGATCTAGTACTGACTAACAAAGAAGGATCACAGATCTCCAGGTAGAAGGTCACCTGGGGTCCAGTGACCATCACATGGTATGGTTCAATTTGGCTACTACATCTAAATCATCCCATTCCAAGGCAAAATATGGGACTTCAGAGGAGCTGACTTTGATAAGATGGCCAACAGAGTTAAGCTAGCCCTGGCAAAAAGAAACACAGGTGAGGAGGTACAGGCAAAGTGGGCAAGCATTAAGGATACAATACTTGAAGCAACATCCCATTGTGTTAGACAGAAAAGGAAGTGCAAGAAGAAGGAAACCACTTTGGTTCTCAAATACAGTAGCAGAAAAGGTCAGAGCCAAAAGGCTGGCCTTCAGAAAATATAAGGAACACAGCGGATGAAGATAGGGAGGCATACCAAACTGCCCTAAGGGAAGCAGGTAAGGCAGTAAGGCAGGCAAAGTCCCAAACTGAGGAAACACTAGCACGAACAGTAAAGAAGGTGACAAGACTTTCTATAGATACATTAGTGAAAGGAGAAAGTCCAGAGGGGGTATTGCTAAGCTTAATGGAGAAAAGGGAGCATGTGAGGAGGAGGACCCTGTAAAGGCATCTATCCTAAATAGATACTTTTGCTCAGTATTTACTGAAGAGAAGGTAGGGCAGGGCCCACAGCTCAGCATCATGGACACAGGGGGGAGGGAGGTGAGCACTACTCCTTCACAAAAGAAAGGGTCCTACAAGAGCTAAGCTCAGGGTGGATAAGGCAATGGGACCTGATGGCATACATCCCAGGGTACTTAAGGAGCTAAAGGAGGAACTAGCAGAGCCATTAGCAGAATTGTTTACTGAGTCTCTGAGCACAGGAGAGGTCCCAGAAGACTGGAGAAGGGTTTATGTGATCCCGCCTCCACAAGAGTGGTAGCAGGGAGGAGGCGGGAACTACAGACCGTCAGTCTTACCTCAGTAGTGGGCAAGATTATGGAGGCACTCCTTAAGGAAAGGATAGTGCAACACCTGGAATCCATAGGGGCACAGGATCCAAGACAGCATGGGTTTACAAAGGAAGGTCCTGTCAAACTAATCTCATAGATTTCTTTGACTGGGTAACCAGAGTGGTGGACCAAGGGGAGCAGTTGATGTCGCCTACCTTGACTTCAGCAAAGCTTTGACACTGTTCCACATAGAAGATTGATAAATAAGCTAGGTAGGCTCGGGGTCAGAAGTTGGTCAACTGGGTGGCAAACTGGTTGACTGGCAGAAAACAGAGAGTGGTGGTAAATGGTATACAGTCAGAAGAGATGCAAGTCACAAGTGGGTACCTCAGGGATCAGTCCTGGGGCCAGTCCTATTCAACATCTTCATTAGTGACCTCATGAGATGGACTAGAGGGTAAGGTTTGTCTGTTTGCAGATGACACCAAGATCTGCAACAGAGTAGATGATCCAGATGGGGTGGGCAGAATGAGAAGAGATCTGGATAAACTAGCAAAATGGTCAGAAGAGTGGCAACTGGGATTTAATGCAAAGAAGTGCAAAATCATGCATAGGGAAGAGAAACCCTGAAGCCACTTATAGGCTGGGAGGAGTTGCTAGCAGTCACAAAGGAAGAAAGAGACTTGGGCATCATCATCACTGATGACCTAAAATCATCCAAGCAGACCTCTAAAGCAGTAGGTAAGGCTAGGGGGTGTTAGGGTGTATTAGTAGGGTATCACAAGTCGTAAGAGGAGGTAATAATCCTCTGTACAAGACATTGTTAGGCCCCATCTGGAGTACTGCGTGCAGTATTGGAGGCCACACCTTCACAAGGACATTAACCAAATTGAGGCAGTCCAGAGAAGGGCAACCAAAATGGTGCAGGGACTGCATCAGAAGACATATGAGGACAGATTAACGGAGCTCAATATGTATACCCTTGAGCAAAGGAGGGAGAGAGGTGATATGATCGAGACATTTAAACACCTTAAGGGCATAAACAAGGTGAAAGAGTCTAACATGTTTAAATATAAGAAAAATTGCAGGACAAGAGGACACAGCATGAGATTAGAGGGAGGCCGATTAAGGGGGAATGTGAGGAAATTCTTTTTCACAGAAAGGGTGGTAGATGCATGGAATAGCTTACCACAAGAAGTGGTGGCTATGAATACAGTGCAGGGCTTCAAACAGGCATGGGATAGGCATAAGGGAGCAATACAAATGACTATGAATAGATAGGTCACTGACAGAGCAAAGGCCGATGGCACATTTATAAGGTAGAAAAAGAAATGGGCAGACTGGATGGGCCTTGAGGTCCTTATCTGCCGTCAACTTCTATGTTTCTATGTTTCTATGTCCCGGGAGTATGGGAAGAAAAAACGGGAGAAAGACGCAAAAAGTACATATAGAAAAAAAAAAAAGAAGCTCCCTTCGGGTGAGGAAAGAAGGGACTGTATATTAGCCCCAAGGAGGCAGCTAGAAAATTCCCTTCTGTTTCTGCCCCTGCACTCATACGTTTTATGATATCTAATCAGGGAGAACCTAGGCACAAAGCAAACAAGGTAGCTCTGGAGCCAATGTGCCAGGTCCAAGGATTAAAGTGCAACAAAGAAGAATGGCACCATTCATCAACTGCTTATGCTATAATGCTCAAAGCTTTATTTTAAACATAAAGTGCTGTGACAAAAAGCAGGGTACTCAACTCCAGGTAAGATACAACCCAACTGGTTTCACGCATGCGCGCTTCCTCAGTCCCTGAAGCCCTCCCTGCCGGCGGTCACAAGAAGCTGTCCACAAGGAGCGCACCCTCCTCCCCCGAGGAGCCCGGAGGTCGCGAGGGCCAGTCCTTGAAGCCCTCCCTGCCAGCGGTCACAAGAAGCTGTCCACAAGGAGCGCACCCCCCTCCCCCGAGGAGCCCGGAGGTCACGAGGGCCAGTCCTTGAAGCCCTCCCTGCCGGCGGTCACAAGAAGCTGTCCACAAGGAGCACACCCCCCTCCCCCGAGGAGCCTGGAGGTCGCGAGGGCCAATCCTTGAAGCCCTCCCTGCCAGCGGTCACAAGAAGCTGTCCACAAGGAGCGCACTCCCCTCCCCCGAGGAGCCCGGAGGTTGCGAGGGCCAGTCCTTGAAGCCCTCCCTGCCGGCGGTCACAAGAAGCTGTCCACAAGGTAATTACCTCTGTTCCCACTCTCCTGGCTGCAATCGCGACCGTTTCCCAGGACTGCTGTTGGTATCTGCTTTTTGGCACCTTTTTTGAAGCTGCACAGTAAAGCCATTGAACTCGATCTATTTCTGCTACCCAAGGCCGGGACAGAACCCAATTTTACCCTGCTCAGGCAGAACAGTAACTTTAGCTGAATTGTGTTATCAAATGTACAAGCCCCACTTTGGGAAAGCTGCCAAAAACTCAAGAGTTTCTGGTAGCAAGCTGTGACTGAATTAATTCCTCCCTGCACAAGCTGTACTGTGTGATTTAGTATTTATTATTTAATTTGGGCTAACTGCACATGTAAAATCTGCTTAAAACTCGGAGTTCCTGCTGCTAAATAGTGTAATTGTAACCCTGCACATGCTGACCTGGGGAAGTTTAGGAAAGAGTAACTGTTAAGATTGAATTGTGTTCAGAGCAGACATTATAGCACTATGTAGCCTGATTAACTGGTAGAAGGGTTAAATTTTGACTCCTGAGTCACAGCATAGCCCTAAGCCCATTTGCTGTGCTTTTCCCAGTCCTCTGCCTGCCTGCCCCCAACACTAATCCCTTCTCCCATTAAGCTGCCTATTTAACCTCCCCTCTTTCCCTCTCCCACAGGAGTGCACCCCCCCTTCCCCGAGGAGCCCAGAGGTCACGAGGGCCAGTCCCTGAAGCCCTCCCTGCCGGCGGTCATAAGAAGCTGTCCACAAGGTAATTACCTCTGTTCCCACTCTCCTGGCTGCAATCGCGACCGTTTCCCAGGACTGCTGTTGGGATCTGCTTCTTGGCGCCTTTTTTGAAAGCTGCACAGTAAAGCCACTGAACTCGATCCGTCTCTGCTGCCCAAGGCTTAGCCCCGCTGAACGCTGTGCGTTCGGCCCACCACCACCCTTGGTCGGCTCTCGAATTTATAGCTAGGTTTGGTCAGGTGACTGGCTGAAAATAACCTATCAGCCCACTTTTCCAGCTGCAGGTTATACAAAATCAACACTAGAGGCCACTGCTATGCACCTCAGATTCTCTACATTCAAAATGCTATCCCTGCTAATAGCAGCCCTCCTGACTTCCAGGATCATACAGCAGGCTCAGCAACCCCCCCCCCAGAGGCACCTAAACTATTTTTCAATAACTTTCATACACACCAAATCCCTACCTATGATTACTTGAAACCGTGTCCCCCAACCTCTCCCACATAAGCCTTGGTGATCATGCTGGCTTTTACACTCGCACACTCAACTTAACACACACACACACACACACTCACGCAGGATACTCGCTGTACCTCAGCTTTCCCGCATCCAGGCCCCAACCCCACCCCCCTTGTATGCCACAAATCAGACCCCCTCACTCTTCCCACCATTTTAGCCAGTATCACTCCCAGTCTCCCTGTCCCCACCTCCAATACGAAAAGTCCTACACCCTACCAAACCCAGCGTCACTCGTCCAAACTCTGTAGGTTAGCCCTCCTATGGCACACCCTACTATTTCTCTTATTATCTGGCAATATCCACCCCAACCCTGGTCCTCCCTGCACTGTTTCCCCATCTAGCAGACCAAGTGAGAGCCTTCTGCTAGCTACTCTTAATATATGTAGCCTACCAAAAAAACACACATCCCAGCATGCACCTGACATCCTAGCCCTATCTGAGACCTGGCTCTCTGAAAGAATACCAAATGAGGCTGTCTCTCTCAGTAATTATTCCATCTTCTGGGCTGACAGGTCCAGCAAGAGAGGCGGTGGGTGTGCAATCTATGTTAAATCCTCTCTTCATGCCACAGAAGTACAAACCCCTATACCACAATATGATGCCCAGACACTAACAGTTAAACTTAGTCTGGGTACTAAGACCCTCCACATCACTGCGGCCTATATCCCCCCAAGCAACCAAAAACTCACATTTGACTCTATCCTCCACAGTATCTCACACATACCCAACACTAGTAAAGTTATCATTAAGGGAGATTTTAATGTCAATTGGCTATCCCCTGCCTCATCCAGCTTCAAAGACACTGCCCTATCTTACGATCTTACCCAACTCGTCACCTCTCCCACCAGAAGGGACAATAGAACAAGGACATCCACCCTTTTAGACCTCATCTTCACCAACAGGCCACGGAACATCTCCAAAGCCACTGTGCTCCCAGACGCTATCAGTGACCACTCCCCAGTGACCTGCCGGTGGTCAGGAAAATTACCCCATGACCCCCCATAATCATCTGGCAGAGGCGACTGATAAGAGGAGGCTTAGAGAAGCTCAAAACCAACCTAACAGCAATTGGCTCCCCATCTACACCACTCAGTCTGTAGATCTGTCTCTCTCCCACTTTATAACCACTTTCAACACGGCCTGCGACATTTTCGCTCCCCTCTCCAAGCAAGCAGTGAAAACCAGAACCACACCCTGGATCACCACCTCACTACTTAACCAGCTCCAACATAGGGATAACCTATGGCTTAAGGCACTTGACTCCCAAAGCGCCCAGGTTAGACAACTCTACCGTGAGGCCCGCAATGAATGTACCTGGGCCCTAAGACAGGCGAAAGCCACTTACTACCAACATACCCTCACCACCTCTTGGGGAGACAGTAAAAGATTTTGGAACAATATAAAGGAACAGAATGGTAAATCCCGCTCACCCGCCCCACCCAGCTTACATTAAATGGGGAGGTCACCCAGGATCCTTCCTATATCGCCGAAGCCCTCAACTCTGCCTTCTCGGACCTCTCCCATATTTACCCCCCTAACTATTTCCACACTATCCCCCCACCCCCTCCCACTGATACCTTGAGTAACAACAATATTATACCCTTTCCGCTGAGAGTCATTTCCTGCCTCGAGGCAAAACACTACATTTATAAAGCTATTGCCAATACCCAGCACAGCAATGATTCCCTAGATCTAAAACTCATTAGGTTGACCCTGGATGTCACATTACCACATCTCACTAAAATTCTCAACCTCTCTTTATGCCTAGGTCAGTTCCCCACAACCTGGAAAAGAGCCATAATCACTCCCATTCTGAAGAGCGGCGACCCCACCAACACAACCAACTATAGACTAATTTCGTTACTTCCTCCTCTCTCGAAGGCCCTGGAGAAAATAGTGTCGGACCAACTATCAGAACACCTGACTAAACACAACCTTCTCTGCCCAGAACAGCACAGATTCCGGTCCGGCCACAGTACCGTCACAGCTCTTACTGAGCTCTCCTCATTCATCCATGAGGCCCTTGACCAAGGCTCTATAGCAGGGGCAATCTACGTGGATCTGACCAAGGCATTTGACATGGTCAGTCATGAGCTGTTGCTTTATGTCCTTCCACAACTTAATGTGGTCCCAGAGGCTACTGCCTGGTTCAAGGATTACCTCTCAGGCCGGTCACATGAAGTCAGGATAAACGCCACCATCTCCTCCTATAAAACAGTTTCCTCAGGTGTCCCACAGGGGGTCTATTCTTGGCCCTCTACTATTCACCCTCTTTTTAAACTCTCTTCCCAAGTCATGTAGCGGTAACCTGCTACTCTACGCTGATGATGCGGAAGTGTTTTGGAAACACCCACAGCCAAGCGCCCTCCAATGAGCTCTTCAGGGTTTCTTCAGGGAGCTAGAAACCTGGTTCACTGAACACCGCCTGATCATCAACTATCAAAAAACAAAATCCATGATCTTTGCACACCGACAAAGTCCACACAGCCAGTCGGCTCTCCTAATCAAAAACAAACAAGGAGCCCCACTTGAACATGTTACATGTTTTAAATACCTGGGAATTACATTAGACACCTCCCTCTCCTACCATCATCACATACAACTTCTCTCCTCCGCTGTTAACACTAGAGTGGGTATCCTCTACAGACTTAAACACTGCTTACCCACACAGGCCATGCAGCTCGAGGTCGCCTCCTCTATCCTCTCCCTAATAGACTACGGGTTAGTGATATATGGCTCTACGGACCCTACAGCCCTTCGCAGCATCAACACTGCTTTGAATAAAGCTTGCCACCTAGTCACCGGGTGTGACAGATTAACACATACCTGTGAGCTCTACGCTCTGGCTGGTTGGCTAACCTTCCAAGAAAGACTTAAGTACCACTCCCATGCTTCTAGCTAAAAGATCCATCTCCAGCTGGCCTCTACCCCTTCTCTCAATAGTCAGCCTAGCACCCCCTCAGGCGTAACACTAGACTCACAGCATCCTCCTCATTCCTGGTCCCCATTGTAGAACATCCCTTGGCAAAGATCATTCCGCTACTGCTCCCTCTTGGCTAAACACTCTACCCCCCCATCTCTCAGACCCTTAGCCTCTCCCAATTCAAATCAGCCCTCAGAGCACAACTCCTGGAGTCAGAAAAATGTGACTGTGGCTAACTTCCTGCCCACCTCTGGTATTTTCATACCCCCAATAAACATGACACAGGGTCTTGATAGATCCCAAGAGTCAGCATCATTTACCTCTCTGACAAAGGTTATCCTGTATCAATGCCTACTACTACTACTACCACCACCAGTTAACTAAGATTATGCCTGGACTGCACTTGCAGTACTGTTTTACGAATTTCTACCTGTTTAATGTGCGTTCTCTGTATTTGTTTACCCTCCACCCTCTGTAACCGACGTGGAGCCTTTGCAAAAGAGTCTGTGACTCAAAGGATTGTAATTCCGATTGTATCCAACAAATAAAAAAAAAATAAAGTGAATGGGGCAATTTTTAATTTCTTGTTTATGTATGTTAATAAGCATGTTTATAGCAATCAAAGGCACTGTTCAACTAAGAAGGCCCATGTTCATGGGAGTGAGAAAGGTGCAGGAGGGGAGTATTTTTCAGAAGAGAAGGTGCACCAGGACAAGGTGACATGCAATTAAGCTGGAAGGGAGTAAATTTAGGAGAAATGTGAGGAAGTATTTCTTCATTGGAAGAGTAGTGGATACCTGAAACAGTCTTCCAACGGAGGTGGTGAGAGTGAAAACAGTGAAGGGCTTCAAGCATGCATGGTATAGGCATAAAGAAATGTTAGTAGGAAAGCGGGGTGAGGGGCGTAGCTGGAGATCAGGTAGGGTCTGCGGTGACAGCATAGCCAGGGACAAACTAGGTGGACCAAATGGTCCTCATTTGCCAGCAAATTCTATGTTTCCATGTTAGTTGAGTGGTGGTTTGTATTACTGTCAAAATACTCATTAACAGACATAAGAGTAATTAAAAATTATATTATTCACTTCAGCTCTCTCCCTGATTAAATGTCATATAATGTCCGAGCATGGGGGCTGGGCCAGCACAACGTGAAGTGGAAGGGATTCAGAATATTGGCAAGCCTGTCATTCAGTAGCCATAGTTCAGGGACTGACAGCATGCACTGTGCAAATGCAAGGTCTCACTTATTTTTAATCATTTAATCTTTTTTTTATTTTCATACATCTAAATGATAGACATACATATTACAAACCCATCCATTTTGATCTATAACCATAGTTGCTACATCTTTTCAAGGGTGTAGGCAGGCAAGCTCACTGTACACATTTGTGTACAGTTTTGTTGAGTGCCTATCACAAACCATGTGCCTTTCTGTTAACATTTGCATTCTAATCTGTAGTATTTGGGTTAGTGTAGGCCACTGAGGAGTGTCTCTGTTCAAACTCCTGTTGTTTAGGAGTCATACTTGTATAACCTCTTTAGAGATTCGAGGAAATCATCTGACAACAATCTGATTTGTTTGGAAGGGGGTGACATTTGGAGATGATGTGTACATTTTTTAATTGGGGGGGGGCAACTGTTGGGGACTGTGTACAAAACATAAATTTCTGGCTACATCCCTGCATCTTTTCACTGTTCTAATAAAAGAATACAAGTAAGACATGAATAAAACTTACTTAACGCATTTTCAAAATAAACACTTCAAACATATTCCTATACTATTATCTAAACTGGCTGATCTAGAAGAAGATCAATCTGAAATTTGTATAAATGTTTAAATTTAAGTTTTTCCCAAAGAAAGAAGAACAATAAAGGGTGCATCTAGTGAAGAAGTACTTCAGCTATCCAGTGTAGCTGATACTGCAAAAGCCACAATCCAGGAAGAAAAGCAAGTCTGTAAACAAGGCAAAGAATAGCAAAAAGAAGTCTGAGGGAGAGAGAAGACAATATACAAAAGGCATTAGCTTATTGTCATACACTGCCTATAGAAACACATCTGTACAATGTCTTGTATTTGCAATCATATGAGAAATGGTCTGTACAAGCATCTGTTGGTGCTGTTGTTTTGAGCAAATGTGTGACATCTACCCTTTTGCATGAGTGGACACCAAGTCTGAAATATGATGCTCCACTTTTGTTTTTGTTAAACAGCTGCTCACAAAGTAGCCATGCCCAGGAATCCTATGACTGAAGTACTGTTTTCTCGTAATCCAAAAAGACGTCAGACAAGCTGTGTGAAACTCCACTCCTGGCTTGCTGGGATCTCAACTCTGCCTCAGTTAAAAAATAAACAGGAAAAATAACTTTTTCCACACTCCTCTTACAAATGTATTCTTTGCTCTTCCAGTGCAGGAAGGAAATGTGGTCTGGTGGTTAGAGTACTACTTAGACAATCGGGGCACCAGGTTTAATCCCCAGCACAATCACTTCCTTGTTAAGGGTAAGGTTGTTAGAATAGGGTGGAATCCTATTTTCCAGGCTATCCGGAGGCTCAGATGTAGCACTATCACATGGTATTCGGGCTTCCCTCCTAGAATACACCTGTAGGCGGCAGCAAATGAACTGCAGTGTGTCCCAGAACGACTACAGAAGTCACCTACAGACTTCCTGTGTGCCCTAGTAATGTCTGGAGACGTCACTCACATGTTTTAATATTACTTGCCAGCCAGAATTGATTAGAATTGACTGCATAGCACCATTAGAAAGGTAATGTTGTGTTGAACAACTTTGCCTCTGACACTTTGTGTGTATCATGTTCACTTTAGGAGTTATTCACATTTGTTTATGATGTGGTGTGTATGGCTGACATTTTGTCCATCAAGAACCACCTAAGCACTTTGAAGAAAACACACATTCTGGGTATCTCAGCCAGTATAAAACAAAAACCAAATTGAGCACAACTGATTGCATAGCACCATTGGAAAGACAATTTTGTGCGGAACAACTTTGCCAGTGATACGTTGTGTGCACCATGTATACTTTAGGAGTTATATGCATTTGTTTATGGTATGGTGTGTATGGTTCAGATTAGTCCCTCAGACCTCACCAACGCACTTTGTCTAAAATGGGGAAAAATTATGTTTAATACTACAGAGATAGCTGTTTTTTTTACAAACAAATTATTAAAACTATATGTAATGTCCGGATGCTTAATTTGGTGTTGATATGTTACATATTTCCCAACAAAATAAGGCTTATGGTGCATTTTTAGTGGAATTTTTTTTTTTTGCTGTTTTGATCAGCATAGAAAAAAAACTAAATTACCTATTATTACTTGCATATCACCATTGGGAAAGTACTTTTATGCTGAACAAGTTTGCCACTCATACTTTGTGTCTAGCACTTATGGTTTTTGTGCTATTAGCATTTGTTTGCGGCGTGCTGATTATGGCTTGATTTTGCTCAGAAAGGCCCAGGATTCACTGTTAACAGTATACAGGGGACAAGTGCTGCAACTTCAGAGAGCTCCTGTGGAGGCAATGAGATGAGTTTCACACAGGACAATTCATTCAAAGAGTACACTCATACGTATACGTAGATATTTACTACTACTTAATACTTCAGCTGAAGTTTGGTTAACCAAGTTTGCAGATGATACATGCATTGGTCATACAGTAAATAACTTAGAAGACATTAAAACCCTTCAGTACACCCTGGGGGAATTAGAAAGCTGGGCAAATCTAAAGAAGCTTACGTTCAATATTGATAAATGCACGGTCATGCATTTTGGGAGGGAAAATCCACAAGCAAATTATATGCAGGGTGGCAGAGTACTGGATGTTGTCGAAAATGAACGTGATTTGGGAGTAAGGGTCAAAAACGACTTGAGTTCTAATTTGCATTGTCAACAAGTAATTAAGAAAGCTGGCCGCATACTTCACTGTATAAATAAACATATACAAAGCATAAGTAGTGAGGTTTTACTGCCACTATATTCCTCCTTAGTTAGGCCTCACTTGGAGTATTGCACTCAGTTCTGGGCTCGCAGAGATAAGGGTTCTATATATGCTCTAGAGAAAATTCAGAGGAAAGCAACTAGAAGGATGGATGAAGTAAAGGGCATGGATTATGAATATAGACTAAACAAACATGGACTCTACAGTCTGGAATTGCGTAGAATGAGGGGGGACCTGTGTATGGTCTATAGAGCCTTGCATGATGACCTGTTATGGGAACAACTGGGCCTGGTACTCAGGGAAACAGTTCATGACACCTGGGCACATCCGCTACGGCTAATGACCGAATGTTGTAGGACAAGAAAAAGAAGTTATTGGTTCTCAGTGAGAGTTTCTAGAATATGGAACAAATTGCCAATAGAGGTGGTTGCCAGTGAGACTGGATATTTTCAAGGGTCGTTTGGATGTATACTTGAGTGATAACTCCATTAAGGGGTATACTTAATCTTTGGCGAGCAATATGAGCATTAGTCTTTAAAGCTCTATAAAACCTATGAACCTATCCAACCTAGCTGAAACAGTATGGCTAGTATTAGCACAGCCCTACTGTAGCCCCATGAGCAAGTCACCTACCTGACCCCATTTAAATTTTTTATTGGGTGAATATACCCCTCCCAACAAATCACTGGGGTTGGCGCAGGCTAAAGGAGAGCAGCAGATGCCTTTGTAGTAAACACCAGTGCTACTCTGTGGTCAGCTGACAGATGTAAAGAATACTAGGTGGTCCTTGCCCTCTTCCTGCCAGTCCCAAGGCCTGATGACCAAATATGCCTGCTGTCCTGCTTCTGCAGTGACAAAGCTGATAAGTGCCCAGCCAGGCAACTGGGCTGGGCCTTCCTAATGCATGTTTTGCCTAATGTACTGTGTTGCTGCCCTATGGTAAACTCTTGTACAGAAAACAACTAGAGAAAAATCAAGCAATCTGTTTCACTACCTACATCCCAAGACCTATGCTTTCATTTTGCATGACCTTACTACTGTAAACTACAACTTCATAACCTTATGGGGAAAAAAACAGTTACACCATTTTGTGATCACTTACTTCATTGTATTGTAGCGATAACTGGGGGATCGGCAGGTGTATGAGGGAATGGCACTGGGCACCCTGGGCCAAGACTGAGGCCGAGGTTATGTTCCATGGTGCCCAATGCCATTATTCGCTGAGGACTGACGTGCTGATCCCCTACTATTATCATTGTTATAATTTGTATTGAGGTAATTTGCCCACAAACAAAAGAGACAAGATCACAGTTACATTGGGTCAGAGACTCTTAAAGCTTGAATTGACTCCGTCACTGCTCATCCCCACATTCTGAGGGTGTTTATCAACTAATCTGCATAATCCTGGGTTGTTTTTTGGATAATTAGCATATTTTTGAGGCTTTAACTGTTTTCTGAACTATTTACAGGGATTGTCACTACACAATGCTCTGTAAATACGTGATGTGATTGGCTGCAAGGGGTTCATCTCGATATTAACGAGGAATAAATGCACTTCTTGAGTGGCTGAATGGCACCTGGCTGTACCTCTTGCCAAACAACCACTTGAGTGTATTTATTCCACACAATCACATACTCTGTCATGTTTTATCACTTACATGAAGACCCACTGCTTAAAAACAAACAAAAAAAGAACAGCTAGCTACTTGCATACCCAAGGAGATACCCTGTCTAAATATTGCTAGCAAATAGCGAGAAACAGCTCTGGGATATTTAGCTCCTACTGCTGCTCTGCATGAGAGGGTTCAGCATCTCACTAAAAATAAAATACGAGTTGGTGAAAGAGATAATAAAACAAGCTCTAATCATGCAGTGCTGTTGCCACAGCAGAGGTCCAGCATTTCAACCTGGATGCCTACAATTCTGAACTTAAGGCACGGTAATGGGTGGCATCTCCAATGCTTGCATCACCCTTTCGAGACATTACTTCAGCAATAAGGACCTCAGCTTCAGGTCTTATCTTGGAAATGATAACCTATTGGAATTCTGAATGGTCCTAGGCGCAACTGAATTATTCTGAATCTTCAATTAATAAAAATACATTTCTATTTTGGCATTAAACTCTTCTTTTAAATTATAAAGATGATATGACCAGTCTCTCATCACAGCGGTACAGTTACTACTCGCAAAACAGGTGACCCGGGTTCCAGAACGAACTTGGGTCATTAAAGGCCAGCTGGCAGAGGAGGACTGAGCACCCCAGAGGATGTTCTCCTTCTGCAGGGAGGAAGGGTTGCTGCCGTACTGCCACCTGAGAGTCTATAGATGGAACAAGTGCAGTGGGGGGTACTGTAGGGAGAGGGGACATTTAGCCGAGTGCCACATAACATGCATCACGTGCATGTGCTTGGAGTTCCACGCAAGCTGATGTCCCAGTGGGCTAGCAGAAACAAGGGAAAATGCTGGTGCATGCAGAATGAAATCAGCACGCTCTGGTTCCACCTCCCACTATTGGCTGCCCCTCCACCAGAGATGCCTCCTGCCCCCGCTCAGGAAAGGATGGGTGGATATTGCCTGGCTATGTCCAGGTCCTGCCATGAGGGTAAGCTGTGAGAGCTTGGAGGGGGTGTGCCAGAGACATGGTGGGATGGGGTCAGACCCGGCCGGGTGATGGGGCAGTGCCAATAAGAGACAAGGAGCTGGCTAACTTGTATATTAATCGTTTGTGTTGGACTGTGTCAAATGCCTTGCTAAAGTCTAGTTAGGCCATGTCCACAGCCCCCTTCCTGGTCTACTACTTTGGTCACCCAGTCAAAGAAATCTATTAGATTCATCTGACATGACCTTCCCGCTGTAAATCCATGCTGCCTTGGGTCCTGTGCCCCCTTGGCCTCTAGGTACTCAACAATTCTTTCCTTCACAAGTGATTCCATCATTTTCCCTACCACTGAGGTCAAACTAACAGGTCTGTAGTTTCCTGTCTCTGCCTTGCTCCCACTTTTGTGAAGTGGATCACATCCACCCTCCTCCAGTCCTCATGTACCACCCCATCCTCCCATGATTTGTTAAAGAGGGTAGTCAGTAGTGTCACTACTTCTACCCTTCGTTCTTTTAGAATTCTTGGGAGAATCCCATCAGGCCCCATTGCTTTGTTCACTTTTAGTTTTAAAAGTTCATTCAGAACCCTTTATTCTGTGAATAAACTGGTATCGACCCCTCTTATCCAAAGTGTTTCTATTGTTTGGTTTAGGTACCTCCCCCACCTCTTCTTTTGTGAATACTGAGCAGAAGTATTCATTCAGTATCCCTGCTTTTTCACTGTCACCCTCTGCCCACATTTCCTCCCCTTTATTAAGCCTCAGTATCCCTTCCTTGGTCTTTCTTCGATCCCTAATGTATCTATAAGAGGTTTTATCCCCCTTCTTAACACAGCTGACTATCTTTTCCTGAGTTTGGGCCTTTGCTATTCTGACTGCCTTCCCTGCCTCCTTCTGCTTTAACTGATATAGTTCTCTGTCCTGCTCCTTCTGTGTTTCCTTATATTTCCTGAATGCTGCTCTTTTCTCCTTAATCTTCCCTGCCACCTCTTTTGAGAACCATAGTGGCTTTTTCCTTTGTTTTGTTGATTTGCTTTACACAAAGGCTTGTTGCTTCTGTGATGGCAGTTTTGATTGTTTTCCATTGTTCTTCCATGCCTCCCCTTCTTGCCTATTTGCTAGTACTTTTCTGAGGCACTCTCCCAATTTGCCAAAGTCAGCCCTCCTAAAGTCCAACACCCTTGCTTTTGGATGGCTTGACTCTACAACTGAGTTTATTGTGAACCACACTGTTTGGTGATTGCTTGTTCCCAGATGGCTACCCATTTCTAAATCTGAGATCCTCTCTCCACCCCCATTTGAAAGTACCAGGTCTAAGACTGCTCCATCCTGAGTGGGTTCCAATACTAGCTGTCTGAGGCATGCCCCCTGTAGGGCATCAAGAATGACCCTGATCTTGGATGTGGCTGCAGTAATGGTGCTCCAGTTAACATCTGGCATATTCAGGTCCCCATCAACAATCTCTCCTTTTTCTGCGATTCTAAGGCTTCCTTCTATCATTTTCTTGTCCACTGCCTCCCCCTGAGATGGGGGTCTGTAAACAACCCTTGTGTGGATTGTGATGCCATTTCCTGCCTCCAGGGTGACCCACAGTGCCTCTTCCCCTCCCTGTTTACCCTTTTGTTCTGTTGCTTTGATTCCTTCCCTTATGTAGAGAGGGACTCCTCCTCCTCCTCCTCTTTTACCCTCCATGTCCCTCCTGTAGATTGGGTACCCTAGTATGTTGACATCCCAGTCATGGTTCTCTGTGTACCATGTTTCTGCAATTGCCACAATATCCAGGCGTCCCTCTTCCATCAAGGCCACTAGTTCAGGGAGCTTGTTACCCAGACTACAGGCATTGGTACTCATCGCCCTCTATTTTTTTATGGCTTTACCCCTTTCAGGCCCATCCCTGTCCTTACTGCCTTTGCCTTTTTCTGGATTTGCCCATTCTGCTCCCTACTGACTTCTCTACCTTTGTGTCTAATTTGCTAACTACTCTGTTTTGTGGGGGGTTGGGGCCGGATTTCCCTGCTTCTCTTCAGTGCCTCCCCCCTTGGCTAGTTTAAATTCTTGCCAGTGAAGCATTTAAACCTATCACCTAGGATCCTGGTTCCCCTCCCGGACAGATCCAGACCATCACTCCAGTATAGGCATGCATCCCTCCAGGTGAACCCCCAGTCCTCAATGAAGCCAAATCCATGAGCTCTGCACCAGTTTTTCAACCAGTCATTGAATCCCATGGTGCGGAGTACCCTAGCCTCATCCATGACATAGACAGGTAGCACTTCTGAGAAAGTTGCCATGTGTGCCACTTGTCTAAGACCTCTCCACAGCTCCACAAACTCTTGCTGCATTATTCTGATCCCATTCCCAGCCAGATAATTTGTCCCTAGGTGGACAATGACATCCAGCTCTCCCCCACCCCATGCAGCTGCTCCCATGATCCTGAGGATTCGCTTTCTGTTCCCCCAAGCCATGGCACCGGGCAGGCACCTTACCTCCCTCTCCCTTCCCTCCCCTAGTTCTACTCCCCCAATAATCAAGTCCCCCACCAGGAGTCGTTTCCTTCCCCTGTGGGGTCCTGTGCCACCCTCCTGTGGGTCTCCTTTGTGGAGGTTCCCAGCATCCTCCTTGGTCTCCAATGTGAGTGCCTCTGCAGAGGAACCACACTCTGCCAGAATGACGAATAAATTGTGAAGACGCACAACTGGAGGGATGTGCCTCTCTTCCACCACCCTCACCATCCCTGAGCCCACCATGGTCCAACTGTTCCTCCTTCTTGGCAACCTCTGAGGCATTAGTGGTGGTGGCCTGGGTGGGGGAGGAGGTTTCCCGTATCCTCGGCAGGACAGCATGGAGATGGGCAACCTCCTCCCTCAGACCAGAGAGGTGCTTGCAAATAGGGCAGCAACGCAGCGTCCACAACATCTCCCAGAAGACTGCCGCTCCACAGCCAGAGCATTGTACCACTCCCCACATGTCTGTGTCTCTTCCTGTTTTTGCTTTTTTTGTTAGTGTGTGCAAGTGTGTGAGCATGTATACCCCCTATTCAGTGTGCTGTGCCTTTAAGGATATGAATAGGTGCATGTCCTTTGTACTTTTGGGGAAGTGATGTCAGAACCACCGATATAAAGGAAATGATGCACTTGGGGTGGGTGGGCCGAAGCTCGTGTCCTCCAGAAACAATCAACTACAACTCTGACCCACCATCCTGGTGAGTGCCTTCCTTCCTTTCAGACACCTATGTCACAGAGTTTAAATAACAGGTCTAGTCACAAATGACTGCAAATATTCTCCCAGCTAAATTTCCTCCCTGGCAAATAAAAGTTACACTAACAAAAGTCAACCCCAAAAACAGAGAACCAAAACACGGACTTCTACTTACATACATAGGCCCCAAAATTAAGAGTTTAATTCAGTTTACTCTATTAAATCACCTCCTTGCTATAAGGAAGCTGGTGGCTGCTCTCTGTCTCACCTACAGCATGTAAGAAATTAAAAAAAATTGTAGAAATGATTGCAACTTTTTTTCCCCCATAAAATAGTCCCTCCACTGGTATGTCAGCAGAGGGTACTGTAGTCATTTATTGTTGCTTCTATGGCAAGATGTTCTCCCCCCCCCCGTGTTATAGATGGTTTGCAACACGTCTTCCTTTTTTTTTTTTTTTAATTAGTGAAATCGGTCCTTTGGGATGGGATGTCACAAGGATTATACTGGAGTGGGGAATGGAGCAGCAGACGAGAGGTATCTTTTTTTTTAAGCTTAGAATCTGCTTTCCACTTTTTTATTCCCATTATCAGTTTGGGATCTGTTGCGGTTGGATCCTGGTGCTGTATAATACATAGCAAGTGGGACAATAAAAGTGGTGCCAGCAACCATTGCCTGTTGCGGTATGCATTTTTTTCCACTGTAAAAGTGACTCTGGAGATAGAAAAGTTCTTGACTTGATGCGGGCATGCAGGCAGGAGTAAGGGGTGGAAGACCATGGTTAGGAGAGTGGTGCTCTTTCGAGGATATGCTCAGTTGCTGTTTCGTGGAGATGCTTGGTTCTTTTTTTTTTCATTATCTATTTTTACCTCCGTACTACTCACACACCTGTCATTCTCTCCTTCAGGTGGCCAGCTCTGCCGTTTCCTTCCACCGACCTACCGTCCTGCTGCTCCATGCCCCGCTGTCCCAGACGTATCCCTTTGCCAGGGGTCCCCCACTTACCCGCCAGGGTTTTGGGAAGGGAGACCGGAGTGCACATAGCACTCCTTTACATCTTTACAGAGCCACAGAAATGCAGCCAGGAGGCATCGTGGCAGAGATGCATGAGGAGGTGGGGCCTTTTACTTGTTTTTAAGAGGGCTGATTTCAACATACCAAAGCGACCACTCAACTAACAAAGCCCTTGTTACATAAGCAGTGGCCTTGATTCATTCCAGTTGGCCTCTAAAATACAAAAACCAAAAAGTAAATGAAAAATCGTACCCATTAAAGCATATGGAACATACCCCCACACTCTCCAGACTATCACAAAATGTCCTAGCATGGGGGGGGGTGAGGCTCACAATCCGCAAATAAAAGGGATCAGGCTCTTGGCCCCACATCTACATATGGCCCCTTCCCTCCCGAAAACCCAGCATAAAAAAGTTCTACTGGTGGCAGATACCGCACCAGGAGGTAAGGCTCCTTTGTGCTTTTTGAGAGGCATTCTAACAATAAGCAAGATTGCTGCTCTTGAAAGCTGGTGTACATCTTACATTTGTTTCTCTTCTTTACAGAGCTGTGGCTATGTTACCAACATTCCAGAAACTGTGCTGTGAGCCAAAAGTACTTGTGTCATGTAAACAAGACCATGAAAATAAAACAAATGCTTTGTTACGCTAGTAATATCGTGGGAAAATAGCCGTGAACAATCTGGATGTGACCACTCTGAGCGAATACTAGACTGTAAGACTCCAAGGGTCCAAACATTGTGCTGCACTCACCTCAAGCACTTTATACAGATTCTGCACTTCCATGGCTCAGAACATCCCTCGGATGTGAACACAAGTAACTAATCATATTCTAATCACATCTGGCTTCATGGTGCTTGCAAATGCCTCGGACACATCATTGAAGTAATTGTGCTGAGTATTTTAGTTATACTGTCACTGCCGGATCTCTCAAAAAGCATGGACAATATTTTACTTAAATGCTGCAGAAGTGTGTGTGTGTGTGTGTGTGTGTGTGTTGGGGGGCATACTTACAGGTCTTATGGGGACAATCTGAACACAAGAAGGAAAAACTTGAGAAAAAACAGAACTGTGAGGTCAAGGGCCATGTCTCACTAAAAGCTACAGCTATCTGTTTTCATAGCAAATCATCAGCAGTTCCACCATCAGAATGCGCCAGCATTTCAGTGACGAGCAATTAAGGTGCCAATCGGTAATGTCACTGATCACTTTTTTCCGGGGAGTCTGCGCAACCTGTGCCCCCTCACACCCCCCTACTTACAGATTCCTACTCCGAGGGAGGGGGTGCAGACCTCGGGGGTGGCGAATCATGCATTCGGTGCCCTGATTGCCCGACGCCATAATGCTGGCACTCAAAGCCGTAAGGGGTCATCAGCACGGATTTAACCAATCAGCACAGAATTTTCCTTCATGTGCTGTAACTGTGTAACCATTCGAGGGCCTTACACACAGCATTTCAAACACTAGTCTGTTCCACTTCTGAAACAGGGTGCCAGTTTCATTTATATTTTTTAAAATCATTCTTACACTTGAAACATAAGTCATCAAACACAGTTGGGTGTTTGAAAATATGTTAATGGGGCATCCTTAGCTCATTTTATCTGGTGCCACCATTTTTGGTCAGGTTAAGCAATGGATGGTTCTGACGCCATATGGAACTAATGGGTAAAATGGGTTAAGGAGACAAAAAAACTCACCCACAGTTCGGGGCTCTTTCACCCCAAGAATGCACAAGGAGAAACTCAAAGCAGCAAGAGACAGTCTCAGCACCCCTCTAACAATTTTTTTACATTTGTATTTTATCCTCCTCCTCCAGGGAGACTACCCAACTGGCGGCTTCGGCCCTCCTACCAGAGGGACACTCTTTACGGACCTGCCCACACCTGTTGACCTCAGAATTCCCCCGCTAACTGCCCCCTGTGGTGGGGCCAGGAAGGAGGCGGCCCACTTCACCTCCCCCTGGAGGCCCAATCCAGGAACTGGGGCCAGCCCTCGGGTGCGGTGACCATCACTGAGTGCCAGCCAGGGTTCTCCTCCATTTAACACTTTTCTCCCTCCCCACTGATGTAAGCACGTTGGAAAAGTGCCTTGTGACCCGTACTGCCCTCTGGTCATCACCAGAGGGTGGTCAGCGAGCAGGACGATACGGCACCCTCTCCCTGAGAGAGAAGAGCAGTCCTCTGGATGCTCAGTCCTCTCTCACTCCCTCTGCCGACCCACGGCGGCCCAAGCTTTGTTCCCGAACCCAGTGCGGTGCAAGGTGTGGTGTCCAGCGCCTCAACACTCAGTGCCACCTGGCCGCCCCACTAACATTTTAAAGAAAATTTGTTTTTGGTAGAACTAGACCCTGCAGAAAACCTTATGCGATATGAGGAGTCTGAATGTTGTTTGGTTGCTCTGTGTCAAGGGTGTTGGAACCCATACACAGTACCATGTTAGCCACGGTGGATTAATTTAATTTTGAGCGTCAACATCTGTTCCACCTTCTGACATTGTAATATGATTTTTGTGCTCTATATAAGCAAGCCTATATGCAAATGCATACAACTGAGTGCCGCTTCATTCTCTCCCCTGCTTAATTAACACAGCATTTGGATATATAACTGTACAGCAACAAACAGAGTTAGGCATATGATTGGGGTAAAGACGTAGGGTTATGTATATGAGTGGGGCAACAAACAGGGTTGATGGCAACAAATAAGGTCATGGTGCACAAAATCAGGGGATCTACCAAATCCCACCCCCCCAAAAAAAAAAATTGAGCCGCCCCAAACTCATGCTGCTAGGTTTCAGCAAGCCACCAGCCAAACGTGGCCTGTCCGGCTCAGATTTCTTCTACTGTTCCAGCCTCCCAGCTGGTTTGCCAGAAATGTGATGTCAGTATGTCAGTAATGTGGCTGGCTTTTAGAGGCTGAAGGGAGTGGTGAAAGGGCAAACCATCAGAGCTGTGGTCCCCTTTTATACCCTAGTCTGCATGACCCAACTGAGGTATAAAAGTGGACTGTGCTGCAGCTCAGAACCATTAGCAGCGAGACAAGTGGAGGAGGAGGATCACGCAGCAGGGCAGGAGTGCAGCATGCTGGGGCGTGACTCAGAGTGCAGCATGCTGGGGCATGACTCAGAGTGCAGCATGCGGGGCGTGACTCGGAGTGCAGCATGCTGGAGCATGACTCGGAGTGCAGCATGCTGGGGCGTGACTCGGAGTGCAGCATGCTGAAGCATGACTCGGAGTGCAGCATGCTGGGGCATGACTCGGAGTGCAGCATACTGGGGCATGACTCGGAGTGCAGCATGCTGAAGCGTGACTCGGAGTGCAGCATGCTGAAGCGTGACTCGGAGTGCAGCATGCTGGGGCATGACTCGGAGTGCAGCATGCTGAAGCGTGACTCCGAGTGCAGCATGCTGGGGCATGACTCAGAGTGCAGCATGCTGGAGCGTGACTTGGAGTGCAGCATGCAGGAGTGTGACTCGGAGTGCAGCATGCTGGAGCATGACTCGGAGTGGGAAGGCTTGCAGAAACTTACTTGACAAGGGGAAGGAAGGCTCGCAGACAATGAAAAGAAACCAAGGGAAAAAAAAAAGTAAAAAAAAAAAATGTAAAAAAAAACAAAAAACTAAAAGAACAATGAGAAAAGCAGACAAGGAGGGAAAGAAACAAAGTGGGGGTTGGGGCTGTGGGACTCGGAGGGAGCAAGGTGGAGAATGATCACAGGGGTTGGGGTGTGGGCTGAAAAAACAGTAAGGGGGATAAACTGAATCAGTGTCTACAAGAAGACAAGTTAAGATCAAGAAGATTAGAAAAAGAAAAGCAATTAAAAAAGCAGAACAGAGAGAGAGAGAGAGAATAAAGAAACTGAAAATGGGGGTTGAGGAGGTGGGCTGAAGGAGGGAAAGTATTCTGCATAATGATTGTGGATGTGACGTACCTCTCAACTGCGATGAATTTTGCATAGTGCTATGATTTTCACACTCAAATTTACCCTTGCTCCGAATAGGTTTACTGATGTTCTTAATAATGTTAGAGCTATTTCTGGACACAAACTATTAAATTATTGAACTAAGTTGACAGAAACATTCATTATCACTAACTATATGGGGCTCACTATTTGTAGACATATTATTGTTTAAAATAAGAAAGTGCTACACATTCTGGCCGTTTGCTATAATTTTTGAAAGCCAGTGCTATGACGTTTAATGCTGAGAGGTATGGGTGGTGGGTTGATCCTGAAACTAAAAGGGGGACCAACTACGAAACCACAACAAGACAAGAAGTCATGCATAATTTACAACAGAACAAGAAAATAATATTTAAAAAAAGCAAAAGAGAATGACGGCAAAGAAACTGAAACTGATGGTTGTGGAGGTGGGCTAAAGGCAGAGCGGGTGACAAACAGCTGTGGGGGTGGGGCTGTGTGTGGAAACTAAAAGGAGGGCAAACTAAGACATTTTTACAAGACAAGGAGTTGCATTTTTGCAACAGAGGAAGAAAATAAAGACACAAAAATAATAACTATGAAAAGAAGTTATGTGGAAGTGAATTAAAAAAAAAAATAAGGCGGGGCACTCTGGAGCCCAAACTCAGATGGCTGCCAATCCTGTAAGCTCTACAAATCTGAGGGGAACTGAATAACATTTTTGTTATTTTAAGCATCAGTTACCATTCTAACCTAACCGAAATCAGCAGCGGAATATACAGACAGCAAGAAGGTGAAGCCTCTGTGAAACACGGCATGAGGCATCCTGCGATAGACATTTTATACAGGATCAAAGTCCCAAGCAGACCTTGTGGCAGGTGCGAAACCGGAGGAAACCTTGCAGTCTGTAGGATCACAGTTACAACAAATAATCCAGTTAGCTTTAGCAATAAACACAAAATCTGAGTCTCTTATAGGAAGACTGATGACTGTGGAATCATCTGTGTCAGCCTTAGAGTTAGAGTGGTGAAAGAAACCCAGTACCACTAGTCCTGGCTCAGATTTGTAAAGAACCAGATACAGAGCCCTAATGTCAAAATTCTGGGAATACTAGAGACCACAGAGGGAGATCACTTAGATCTACTTCTCTCGGACTCGTTTCATGTGTGAAGCACTCAGACGGGGAAAATACTTCCCAAACACATTTTCTGTAGGCCTATGAAATACCCCCAAAGAGCATTTTCGGATGAAGAATCCCAAGAGCTATCCATGCTAGCGATAGCAGAAATCACGAGAGGCAACATCTGCTGGTACTGCCCACAAAGAGACCAGTGTTATAAGATGGGGAAAATGATATCTCCCCCATATCAGATATGCCACTCGACAATTTCAGAAGAAATTTTAAGATGCAAGTAATGTTCTTCGCAAGGCTGTATTCAGAACAACTTTGTCTTTCCAGCCAGACTCAGAGTGGTGTATCAGAGAAAAAAAATTATATCGGATCCGGCTGAAGCAGTCAAGTTTGCACAGAAGTTTAAAAATCAGATATGAGACACTGCTGAAGGTATCAACGTTGGCTGAACAGGATGAGGCCATATGATTCTGTGGACTGTTAACAATAAAACTTGTTTTTTAATTAATCAATGGACCCTCTGTACCCTTTATGTTTTTTGTGGTACTGTGTCACTAGGGTAATTCCTTAGTGCAGGTAGGTTGTCTACCTGAATAATCAAAGAATGCAGGGAGGACCGACTTAGAAATGGCCTCCAAGGTTAAATCTATGTCACTCCATTTAGTATACACTGGGCAAAAGGAGGATTTAAGTAGGAGCAGAGGTAAGAAGCCTTATTATAAAAAGGTTCTCAGAAATGCTGCAATCTGACTGGCTGTTAGGATTCCAGCAGCCTTACATTAATCCATGTTATACTGTCATGTGCAGCCTGATCACAATGACACATGGATTCTTCCTGGCAGCATTCCATCCTCTAGCACTGCTGAATGACTGGAATGCTGCATTCTGATTTTGAACCAGCATTCTTAAACTGTTGGTGGAACAACTATTTTATTAAAAATCTCCCTTTAAATGAGGAAAACATTCAAAAAGTATTCTTTTAACCCCTCTTCTTTTGGAACAATATTTTATAATAGCAATAAGGCAATCCCAGGAGTTAGATTAACAATCAATCACCCCCTAGGGGCAATATGGCACTCGGCTGCGCCTCGTGCCACATTACACAACAGGGGGTGATTAATAGACTGTTGATCTAACCCCTGGTCATGCCTTATTGCTTAATACGTACAGCTTTATAGGATTACTGGAAAAATGCTCCAGGGCGAACTTGGTATACTGTATTTCACTATTCAGAAGCTGCAGCTTCTACTACCTTTTTCAGTTTTCAGTCAAGGCTTCAAAACAAGGGCGGCTTGTATTTGGGGGCAGCTTTAAGAAAAGTTGTGGTTTTGGCAGCACATTTACAGAGTTCTATAGTACTTACTGTCATTTCGGGGTGGGTCAGAAGTTGGTCAACTGGGAGGCAAACTGCTTGACGGGCAGAAAACAGATAGTGGTGGTAAATGGTATACAGTCAGAAGAGATGCAAGTCACAAGTGGGATACCTCGGGGATCAGTCCTGGGGCCAGTCCTCTTCAATATCTTCATCAGTGACATTTCAGATGGACTGGAGGGTAAGGTTTGTCTGTTTGCAGAGGACACCAAGATCTGCAACAAAGTAGATGATCCAGATTGGGTGAGCAGAATGAGAAGAGATCTGGATAAACTGGCAAAATGGTCGGAAGAGTGGCAACTGGGGTTTAATGCAAAGAAGTACAAGATCATGCACATAGGGAAAGAAACCCTGAAGCCACCTATAGACTGGGAGGGGAGTTGCTGACAGTCACAAGGGAAGAAAGAGACTTGGGCATCATCATCACAGATGACCTGAAATCATCCAAGCAGACCACTAAAGCAGTAGGTAAGGCTAGGGGGATGTTGGAGTGTATTAATAGGGGTATCACAAGTTGTAAGCGTGAGGTAATAATCCCTCTTTACAAGACACTGGTTAGGCCCCATCTGGAGTACTGCGTGCAGTACTGGAAGCCACACCTTCACAAGGACATTAACCAAATTGAGGCAGTCCGGAGAAGGGCAACCAAAATGGTGCAGGGACTGCATCAGAAAACGTAAGCGGAAAGATTAACAGAGCTCAATATGTATACCCTAGAGCAAAGGAAGGAGAGAGAGGTGATATGATCAAAACATTCAAATACCTTAAGGGCCGTAACAAGGAGAAAGAGTCTGACATGTTTCAATATAAGAAAAATAGCAGGACAAGAGGACACAGCATGAGCTTAGAGGGAGGCCGATTAAGGGGTAATGTGAGGAAGTTCTTTTTCACAGAAAGGGTGGTGGATGCATGGAATGGCCTACCTCAGGAAGTGGTGGATATGAATACAGTGCAGGGCTTCAAACAGGCATGGGATAGGCATAAGGGAACAATACAGATGAGTATGAATAGATAGGCCATTGACAGAGCAAAGGCCAATGGCACATTCATAAGGTAGAAAAGGAAAGGGTAGACTGGATGGGCCTTGCGGTCCTTATCTGCTGTCAATGTCTATGTTTCTATTTCAAGTCCTCACAACCCCCTTCCACAGCTAGGAAAGCAGCCAGCAACAGCCCAGGTACAGTGCACCCATGGAACGGTGTTAGCCTGTTACTGCTGACACAGTGACTGCCCCTCTCATCCTGGCTTGACGTTACCTTTATAGGTAACGAAACAATCACCCAAGTTTCCCATAAGTAGTTTATGCTACACGGCCACTAGGAGTCACTGTTGTGCCCGACTCGTTCCTCCTAGGCCTCTAGTATAATTAACTCTGTGCTGGATAGTGCTCCTCATCTAGGCTTCTCGCTACTCCCCCGCCCACCTCTAGTGAAACCCCCCACCACCTGTCCTGCACTTCTACCCGGGTTTTGAACCCTCAACCTTCAACACGAGAGGCAGTCACTCTAACCTCTAAGCCAGCTCAGAGATTCAATTAGACCTTACTTATCAAAATCCTTATTCTCTTTCCCTCCCGACTGTATTCTGTGACACCTTCCACTAGGCCACCCAGATTTCCGGTTTCTCCCAATACCCTTTTCAACCTTTACTTAGTATATACTCATTTCAGATTCTGAAATATATCTTGACTCTGCTCCATTCTTCCTCTGGTTCTCCGCCACCTGATTCTTACTGCACCTTATAAAATGCTTACCCATCTGCTTCCCTATACACCATATAAAATTATTCCTCTTTCCCCCAATTTTTCTCTTCTTACTCATCTCCCACTGTGAGATTCGACTCAGCTGCCTGTGGTGTATGTTCTTCACTGGAGACTGTGACACCCTCCACTAGGCCATTCAGCCTTCCTATTTTCCCCTATACCCTTTTAAACCTCTACCTTTTTCTACTGCTGTTCTGCTTATTTCTCAGTAGCTCTCCACTCTCCCTCACCCAGCCTGGAACACTCTGCTCTCTGGCCTTACTGAGGGGATGCCCACTTCTGCACCCCCACCTTAACTCAACTTGGCTTCACCCACCCTCACACGGAAGTAACAGTAAAGTTGACCAGTCTCAAGCCGGCCCAGTGGCGTTGAGCGTTGAGGCGCTGGACGCCACACCTGTTCCACGCCTGTGACCCAGGTCTGGAACGGACTTGGCCACTGGGGTCGGTAGGGAAAGGAAGGGATTAAGCATCCAGAGGACTGCCTCCTTCCCAGAGAGAATCCAGGCTGGCGCGCTGCTTCCAGCGGCCCCCGATGGAGATCAGGGGAATCGCAAGGAACATGCGGTGCAACAACATGGGGTAGAGCAGTGACAGGTATAGGATTCCATTGCACAACCATGCTCCAAGGGAAACCTAAGTGAAAAATCCCCAGAGGACCAGGGAGGTGACAAGGGCTCCAGCGACTCAGCTCACATTCCAACGTCGGGCCATTCCTCCAATGGTTGCCCAAGACCTTCCACTGGGATTGACCCTCTAATTGCAGAAAGGCTGCCGGGTAGGAGGGGCCACGGGGGTGATCCAGGGGCTGGAAGGTCCTGGTGGGGGGCCCTGGAGGAGGGAGGTCTCAACGGGGAGTAGAGGGGATGAGTCGAGTGAACACCTCTGAGAGATGCCCTGGTTCCCCAGAGCAATAAATATAAAAAAAAAAAAGTTTTCCCCTCTCCTCCCCTGCCTTATGTCTTCAGAGCCTCACATCTAAACAATTTTCTGCCCTTTCCCCTGTTGTAGCTGATCCCCCCCCCGTTCTGACTGTCCCTCCACCTTTTGCATCAGCGCTGAGCCTCTTTCACTGGTGTGGAGACCTAAGTCTTGAACCAGGTCTGGTCGCAATCTATCTTGCACCAAAGGTGTGAGCCCTAACCGCTTCGCTAACTCTGCTTTTAGTTTCCTGCTGGAGACCAGTTGATTTAGCTCACAATAGAAAGCCTATCATGCTCCCTCTGCTGTGCTTCTGTTTTAGCTACTAAGCAGAAGTGTCTTACCTCTACTCATCTCCAGTTGATTCCCCCAACTATTTAGATGGAAGCTGACTCAGTCTGGCACCCTACTTTATGCTATTTTCTCCAATCTTGAAAGACGGCAACTTGGCTTTTTTTTGTTCTCTCTCTCACTACCACCCTCACTGCTATCCCCACTTACCATCCATTTCTCTGCACTTTCTGAAGTAAATTGATCCAATAGAAGCACTCTCAAAGTAGATTTTTAAAGCTTTATTAGCTATTTTGCAGTGGCAGAAGGGTTGTTTGGACCCAAAGCGCCGGGGCAAATGGCAGTGGAGTCTGTGTGCACACACTCACTGCAAAATAGCTAATAAAGTTTTAAAAATCTACTTCTTTCAGAGTATGTCTTTTGGTTGACTGAATTTACTTTTGTGGAGTGCAGACTCTCTTGGATTGTTGCTGTTTGTTGGGCTTGCCACCATTGTCTGCACCCCTCCCAACCTGGGCTGTTCGCGATGAGATCTTTGTGGACTTCCATCCATTTCTCTCCCTGCTGCTTATGGCAGGGGATGTGGAGACAAACCCTGGCCCTCTGAATGTCCCTATTGCCTATTTTCACACCATATGGCCTAGCTCCCCTGGGCTTATGATAGCCCACCTAAACATATGCAGTCTACCTTTCAAATATCCTGACCCTGAATCCTGAATAACCCTCTATAAGCCTCATGTCTTGGGTCTCACCGAGATGTGGCTTAAGCCACACATCCCTGATTACACTTACCGATCTACCAGGCTACTCCCTACTGTGCTGTGATTGCCCTGGGAGAAAGCAGGGTAGTGGCATTGCTCTTTACATCAGAGAACCCCTATCAGCCTCCCTTGTTCTCTCACTGGACCCTGTCTGCCCCAGTGAGTGGCTTATCTCAGAGTTAACCCTTGGTTCCTCCAAAAAAATGTATCTTGGCTGTTGCCATAACCCCCTGAACGGGGGCACACCTGGCCTAGAAAATCACCTAACTGGGCTAGGTAATTTCTATCCCCTGAGGGATACCATTATCCTGGGCAACTTTAACCTTAATTGGTTAAGCCCTCATGAACTTGAATAAGGTACCTTTCTCAAACTTCATAGCCTGGTGCAAGTTATCACTATCCCCACCAGGCAAAACACCCATACCTTAAATCACTCACTCCTGAATTGGGTACCCTAAATCACTCACTCCTGAACTGGGTACCCTTAATCAATCAGTCCTGGATTGGGTAGCCACAAATAGGGAGGACAAGATTCTACATGTGGGGACCTTGCCCGACTCCATCAGCGACCACTCCCCTACTTGTATTCTGTGGTCAAACAAAACTAAGCATCCCCCCAAGTACCTGTCCTTCCACAATTTCAACAACCCTGACTCCATTAACCAACTACATGATGTTAACGCAGTGAACTGGACTGCCCTTTACTCCCTGACGGATGTCTCAGTTGCAGTGAACTTCTTCACTGAAGCCCTTCTTAGGATTCAAGATATACATTTCCCGATTACTACTAGAAGGGTACGTGGTGACTGAACCAGATGAGTTACTAAGGAGCTCTTGGCCCTTGTGAAAGAAAGGAATTCAGAGTGGACCGCCTACAAACTGTCACCCACTCCTGACCTCTGGCACAAGTTTAGGAGATTGTGTAACAAATGCAAGCAGTCTGCTAGGGTTAAAAAATGCGATTTCTATCAGAGACTTCACACTGAAAACCTTGCCAACCCTCAACAATTCTGGAACACCCTTAGCTCACTCCTTACTCCTCATTCCCGTAGCTCTATAGTCCAATTAACTCCCCCACCAGCCCACTGACTGATCCGTCGGAGGTTGCACAAGCGTTTAACATAAAATTCACTGACCTCTCTGCCCACCTCTGTAAACTCCCCTCTCAGCAGCCCCCTACTCCTGGAGTGGGCGCTAGTGACCCACCTTTTCCATCCCCTTCCCCGTCACCCCACGACCACCACCACCATGCCTTTTTACTTTAAGGCAATCACAAAAAAGCTTAACACCAAACTCCTTAGGAGCCTCCCCTCCTGTGGTAGCCCTGGCTCCGATGGCCTCTACCCCTCCCTGCTAAAGCTCACAGCCCCTGCCATCTCCCAATCTCTGACTTTCATTTTTAACCTCACTTTGGCCTCAGCTACCATGCCTGCCCCCTGGAAGATTGCTAAAGTCATCCCTATTTTTAAAGCAGGGAACCCCCTCTTCTCTGACAATTACCGACCAATCTCCATTTTCCCCCACCTTAGCAAGCTTCCAGAAAAGGCTGTCCACTGTCAACTCTGTGACCACATTGACAAGTATAACCTCTTGTGTAATCAGCAACATGGGTTCAGAAAGAACCACAGCACCACCTCTGCCCTTGCCCTCGTTACTGATCATGTCCTCAGGAACACAGCTCAGGGTAAAGCCACTGGGGCAGTATTTGTGGATTTGACAAAAGGCTTTTGACCTGGTCAGCCACCCCCTACTCCTTACTAAGCTCTTGCAGCTCAACTGCTCCCTTGAGACTTGGCAATGGTTCTGAGCTACGCAAGTGGCCACTCCGAATCCGTGACTGCAGGTACCGCCACCTCCCCCGAACTGCCCGTCACTACATGTGTCCCCCAGGGCTCCATGTTGGGACCCTTACTATTCTCCCTGTTCATTAATTCCCTCCCTATAGACAGCCTTAACTGCCCTGCCCTACTGTATGCAGACAACTTAGTCCTCTACCACAGTGACAAATCTATCCAGAACATATCCTGACCTCTGTTCTTACCCAAAATTATGGCCACACTCACAATTAGTTCTTATTGAATATGCTCGTGGTTAACAAGAAGAAAACCAAGGCTATGCTCCTTGGATCCAAGCCCTACCTGGCTAATGCTGCTAAATCTAACTCCATCCTCCTGGTGCTCTCCCCATTTGGACCTCCCCTGCTGTTAGTCTCTGAGGTCAAATATTTGGGTGTAACCCTTGACTCATCCCTTTCCTTTATCATGCATATAAACAGTGTCATATGCAGAATCAAACAAAAACATAGAAATATAGAAGCTGACAGCAGATAAGGACCGCAAGGCCCACCCAGTCTGCCCAATTTTTCTACCTTATGAATGTGCCATTGGCCTGTACTCTGTCAAATGGCCTATCTATTCATACTCTTCTGTATTGCTCCCTTGTGCCTGTCCCATGCCTGTTTGAAGCCCTGCACTGTACTCATATCTACCACTTCTTGAGGTAGGCCGTTCCATGCATCCACCACCCTTTCTGTGAAAAATAACTTCCTCACATTCCCCCTTAATTGGCCTCCCTCTAATCCCATGCTGTTTCCTCATGTCCTGCTATATTTCTTATACTGAAACATGTTAGACTCTTTCATCTTGTTAATGCCCTTAAGGTGTTTGAATGTTTCGATCATATCACCTCTCTCCATCCTTTGCTCTGGGGTATACATACTGAGCTCCGTTAATCTGTCCTCATTTGTTTTCTGATACAGTCCCTGCACCATTTGGTTGCCCTTCTCTGGACTGCCTCAATTTGGTTAATGTCCTTCTGAAGGTGCGGCCTCCAGTACTGCACGCAGTACTCCAGATGAGATCTAACCAGTGTCTTAAAGAGGGATTATTACCTCTCTCTTACGACTTGTGATACTCCTAGTAATACATCCCAACATCCCTCGCGCCGCTTACCACGTAATAAACTATCTTACCCCCACTGCCTGACTAGCCATTGCCCATGGGAACCTGCTCCCTATCCTTCACTATTGCTCTCTGATTTACTCCTCCTCTCTGTCCTCTACCCTTTGCCACAGACTCAACTCAGTTTATATGTTTGCTGCTTCGCGCTAATGGCTCCCTTCTCCACCCACCATTGTGACTTATATCAGTCATTTGGTTGGCCCTCACTCAAGTGTCACTTTGACTATGCACTTGATAGTATCACTGATGGCACAATGCATGAGGGTATCAAGTCCCTATATGCTTCCCTCCTTGGGGCATATACTGCCCTAGGTGTCTGCGTGATACATCAGTCCCCCCGCCAGAGGTCCCCAGTGTCTCCAATGTAATAGGGAGTAAAGCTCTCTAAGTAACTGCACCTTCTCTATGGAACAGCTTCCTGGCAGCTATCTGCATGGTTGCCTCACACCACTTCTTCAAATCCCAACTCAGATCCTGACTACTCCTGGAATCCACTTGCTCCTGCTCTCCTGTTTAAACCCTCCCCCCTGGGGTGTACATACTTATACCCCCTTTCCCTCACTCCTGCCCCGCTTTTTTCTCATTCCTCTCTCACCCTTATGTGCTAGCTCTCTCTACCCTCCCTCTCCCCATCCCTACCCCTACTAGTTACCTTGTTTTCCCCTGTGTCTTCACTTCCTCCTCTCCCTAGATCTTTTCCCTATTTGTCCTACCCTTATACTCCTGCTCTACTTTCCCTCCTCCTTACCCTAGTAAATAGTAACCTTGGTGTGTGCCTCCATGTCACCACTGGCACTCAGTTTCTCTGCTTTTCTCCATCTCCTCCCTAGCACCCTTGGTGTGTGCCTCTATTTACCGCCTCCGGCACTTAACTTCCCTGCTTCCTCCCTATTCACCTCCATCTAGGCACTGTTGCTTGTCGAACTGTCATACTAGGTTACCATGGTGCAGTCTGTTTACCCTGTTTAAAATTAGTATTACTGCTTGTAATTGATTTGTTCCACTACCCTGTGTCAATCTATTGTTGTACAGCTAGTTATCTGCTTTCATCGGGCTTGCAACTGTACATTGTTCTGTTACTTCTCTGTACCATTGCTTATTATACTATGTATGTTTCTGTTGGGACTTGTGTCTGTACAGCCTGTAATCTGCTACTCTTATTGGATTGTAAATTACTTTAACTGTTTGATTCTGTCCCGTTGTTTGTGGCCCAGGTCATTCCTGAAAACGGTCCTAGGATCAGCGCACACTTACCCGGTAAACAAAGACTTAAATAAAATAAAATAAAATTTCAGCTTTTTAAAATACTGAAAAGTAAATACACAGAGCCCTTCTGTCTCCCACCTGCAGCCGCACACAGCTCTGCTGAAATAATGATTACTGGTACATTGTTAGACAAGCAGCACAGCAATGCCGATCCCACTCTACAGTTTGCCCTCCCACTGGTAACTCTCAAACATCTAAACAACAAGCTGTTAAACTACTGTTTGAAGTCAGTACAGCAGAAGTGTAAACAGACAGGAACATTGAGAGAGAAGTCATAAGAGAGGTCAAACAGTGCTCAGACTGAAAGCAACTATGTGGTGCACGCCGACAGGACAATGCCAACGAGGGCGCATGTCAACTACTTTTTAAAGTGTTCCTGGTTCTGTACGGGTACAGTACCTGGGCTCCTTTGCTTTTTTATCTTTAGTCAGGAGTCATCCGAGTGTCTGAGAGAAACAAACATCTGTACTGCTGATTTCATCGTTTCGAGGCCAACCCACTTTAGAAGCCGCTGCTAGAAACTGAAGGCATCTTCTGTTAATAAATGTTATTTCTGCAATGGGTTTTACTTGAGGGCAGCTTCAAAATGGTGAAATCCGGTAACTAGTACTTCTGTATCAGTAGGTAATACTGAATGGTCAGGCTGCTCTGCACTGTTTACTTGGTAGAGAGAGGGTATACATTCCCTAATGTGACGCTGGTGCTACCTAAATATTTTACAACTGTGAATGCTGTTATTTGCTGAAATTAAGTGTTATTTTGATAGAAAGCATAAGCTGAGGTGTTGAATGCTTGGATTAGAGTTACAATTTAGTTAAGCCATGGTAATAAAATACTTATTGAGCTCTTTTAGGGGGAGGCCCAACATGAATGATGTTGATATAAAGGATTTTAGATAAAACATGACACCAGAGCCCTCACTGAGGGTATGGGAAGTCTAGGTAACTGTTGAGGGTTGATAGTTTTAAAGGAAAACTGTCCTTTGCAGGGGCTCCCGCCCCTGCAAAAGTTACCCTCCGGTTTAGCTTTTGTAAGAAAAGCAGCTTTTTCCTTGTGATGCAAAGTAGTTTAATTTAATTATCAAAAGTCCGCTACCTGAAAGTATGGTGGATGCTGGGTCAGCTCCGTTAACTATAAAGGTGCGGCACTGCACCATGCGCTTCAATGCATTTGTATTGAAGCGCACAGTGCAGCGCCACTGGTAATCTCTGTATGCAAAATAATGTCACTGTCCTCTATTAGAAAGAGTCTGTATGTTCATTCTTGGAGGGAACCAAAATAAAGTTAAAAAAATTTATAAAAGCATGAGAGAGAGCGAGAGAGTAAAGAAACTGAAATGGGGGGGGGTTAAGGAGGTGAGCTGAAAGTAGGGGTCTGACAAATGATCCTGGGGTGGGGGCTGAATCCAAAAGGAGGACGAGGAAGTAAAAAATCACTACTAGAAGATAAGAAGTTAACAAAAAAATTGCAATTTTATTTTTCTGCAACAGAAAAATAAAAGAATGTTGAAAAATAATAAAGATTATGAAGACTAATGTGGTGGAGATAAATAGTTTGGAGACTTATAGCCAGAACCACTACTACTGAGGCTAAATAAAAAAAGAGAAAAGAAGAAAGTCCTGCACCATCCTGCAAAGTAGAAGCATATTGGCTAGTATGGTGTAAGCCTGCTGGGCTTGCTGGCCACTTTAGTAAAAAGAAAAAAATGAATTTCGAAAAAAATACTCGATGGATGCTGTACAGACAATGTTCGCATCATGCAAGTAATGGGGATGGGGAACTACCGCTCTCCAGTGCCTACTTCCCCATATGGCGGGGAGGAACCGGAGATAACAAGGAATGCTAATTTAATGAGGAATTGCTATTTACCGACTATGCAGACTGGGAGCGACGGCTCCTGGCCCCCCCCCCCCAAGAGTAGTCCGTAACATATACTTAAAATATGCTTGGTCACACCAGCTAGGAGGGGCAGAACAGCTACTGCAGTAAAAGCAAGATAGTCTGCACTCGTGAACTCAAATACAACTCCAGACAAGGATTGCAAAATAATTTGGCTTTATTGCCACTTGAAAAGAATGGTGTGTGCACAGATTAGACCACACACCACTAAGCCCCAGTGCTTCGAGCTGACACTCTTCATCAGGGGGCGTGGTACTGCAGTAGGTTGGAACAAGGAATGGCATGGGTGAATGGGTGGAAGTAAAGCTAGCTCAAGGAAGTCAGCTGTATTAATGGGGTTACAAAAGAAACAACCTTCTAGCTGCGCCACACATTCCTTTCCTCTGTATCAGATATTGGAATGCAACTTGGGAGGAATGGCAGTTAATCCCAGATGATTTAAACAAGGCACGCCCTGGGACAAGAAGCACAGATACAGGCTGCCCAAGCAGGGCCTTTGTAATCTCCAGGTCTTTCTGAGGGTAAGGAGGGCAGGGGCACAGTGAGTGTCATTGTGGGCAGTAACTGTAGGGGATGGCGGAGGAATGCCTCCCGATGCTGAGCATCTGCCTCCAATGGGAAGGCTAAAAGAGAAGGGGGAGCTACCTCACTAACCATTAGCATAGTGAGACCATGGTAAGCCCCTTCATTGAGGGGGCAAGCTGAATGAACTTACCTAGCTGGCTAAGCCACAGATAAGATGAAAACGATCACAAAGGTTCTGCGAATGGGTCTGGGGGAAGGGCTGTGGCTCATAATTGTAAGGGGAACAACACACCCAATACAGGAGCATTTTGACTCTAAGGTGGGACTGGTGCAGGACAAGCCCCTGCATTACACCTGCTACCATTACTAATCAGCCAGACACAGCAGGAGGAGGGTGCCACAGACAGAAGGGGGAGGAAAAGGAAGAAAAGGCCTAGATGGGGCCTGTCACACTGCCAGTGATGTTAAAGTTCTGTTGATGGGCATGTTAGTTATTTCTTAGGTTATGTGTTTTTTTTTTTCCAACTCTGTTTCTGTACCACTCCCAGGGAACTCTCTCTCCGGCATCCTTGGTTTTCCAGGGCTCTACCTCCCACCTGAGACTCTCACTCTTTCTCCCTCGCATCCACTGACACAACCCCCGGATCTGAAACCCCTGGTAGAAGGGTCACCCTATCCACCCGGGGTGCTCTATCTTGTAGTGTAGAGTGCTGGTTTCTGCAAGTCACCCCCAGAGAGGAGAGGGCTCGATGTTGGGAGTGTGGTCCTGGAGGTCGAGGTGCCTTCGCCTATCCCCAGGAGTGCGGATTTTCTTGCCTTTTTTCTCCTGCAGAGTGCGGTCATGCAATGACATCCTGGTGAGATGCACCAATGCTCATCGCTATGCCCCCTCGGCATCTGCATTGCCCCGCATGTACTGCACAGCCCCTAGCCACCGCCAGGTGCCACTCTGGTGTGGCACAACCTCTGAGTCCCACCCCAGGAAGGGAGGGAGAGCAGTCCACTGGATGCTCAATCCCTTCCCACCCCTGCTGACCCCCCAGCGGCCTAAGTCCATTCCCTAGCCCGGGTAACCAATGTGGCGCGAGGGATGGTGTCCAGCGCCTCAACCCTCAGCGTCACCGGGCCAGCTGGGTTATGTGTTGTTAATGGTTACATTTATGTGGAAATTGAAACATCTTGCTTATGAGATTTTCTAAGGTTATCTGCATTTGCTGAACACCATTCAAAAGGGTGCACCTGTAAAAAATAGTCTAACAAGTGGGCTCCACCCTCATGGCCGATTTAAAGGTAGTGACGTGCAATGTCAGAGGACTGAATAGTCTGGTTAAAAGGGCCAGAATACTCCAAGAGCTGAACAAGACAGGGCCACAGTGGCTTTCATACAAGAAACTCATTTACCCCCCCCCCCCGCATGACAAACTATGCCGCAAATGGGTAGCGGAGAGCATGCAGCCTCATGGGCAGAACATCCACACTGTAGGGGCATGGCTATTTTAATTAAAAAGGACAGCCCACTGCAGATAGAGGGAGTAGACTTAGATGCAGTGGACAGGTATGTTCGCCTACATGGCATCTACAGAGCCATCAGGTGCACTATTTTAAGCATATATGCTCCAAATTAGGAAAAGAAGAATATGTCCTTTTTGTAAAAAGTCCTACAGGACACAGTGACGGAAGCAGGGAATCTTTGTGTCATTGCAGGGGCCTTCAATGTTATCTAATTTTTTTTTTTTGAACTTTTTATTTAAACGTTTTTCAGTAAAAAAAACATTAATACAAACCAACACAATACACAGGCTGATTATATCATTGGACATTTCAAAATACATAATAGTACATTAAGCAGGACTTCATAGCAATTTCCAGTACATCAACTTTGGTATCTTGGCTAGCAACAGCAAAAAGCAAAAAGGGGGAATGAGCTACAGCTGGTACAATCAACCTTTCTATCCTTGATAGACTATGCTGACATCCTCTACAGTCACTGTCCCATTTCCTAACTCACCAAACTTGACACATTATATCATAGAGCTTTGAGGTTCATCACAGGCCTACCTTATTCCACTCACCACTGCTCCCTATATCAATCAGTGGGGTGGAGTTTCTTCAATTCAGGCGTGATAAAAATGCAGCCTTATGGACCCTGAGAGCCATCTCCAAAAAACTGCCCCAATACATTACAGACTGTCTTCCTATAAAACCAATAGGCAATTACGCCCTGAGAAGTTGCAAATCTCTCCTAGTGATGGTTCCCAAAGTTAACTCTCACTTTGGCAGGTCTGTTATAAGCTTTACACTGTCCTCCTTGTGGAATAATTGCAAAAAAAACTTAAACTGAGGTCACCCATCGGCATCTCATCTTTCAAGCTCATATATTCACGTCTCAGAAATGATCAGTGCAATTGTTTCCCATGACCAAGAATTGTCATCATGCTAACCAGTACCATTTAACCATGAACAAATTACTTCTAGTGCTTGTCTCCTCCTTAGCTCTGGTCTGTCATCATGCTTTCATGTAACACTTTGATGCCTCTGTCTTTCCTTTGATACTGGTCTATCTTCCCACTTTCTCCCGCCTTCTTTTCACAACTGCACTCATCCACAATCTACACGCAATCATACTATAAAAGTCCTAACTCCCCTTTCCCTCTCCCCGTAGGCCCCCACCGCCGCATCAGTTCTACTGACCTATCCTTGGGACTTCACTTCTCACAATGTTTATCCTTTGCTTACATATTACATACCCCTCCTGGTACCCCATCTGCCATTAGTTGGTGGTTCTCCAAGCCATTTTCATGGCTAGTACTAGTGACTGCCCCTGGTAAATGAACTAACTGGTACTTCTATACCAAGAACATGGTTTATATACAGTTGCATGGTTCAATGGTGGACCTGCCCCCCTTGTATTTGAATCCTCCTCTGTTATGGCTTGCCTTGTCTTCCTTTTATCATTTGTCTCCCCTATTACTGCACCATTGTGTTTGTGTTTATATACTTATTTACATGTATTTATATGTTTTTATGATGGATGTTACCTGACCCTGTTCTAACTAGGTCCATCTTGTAAAAGAGCTCTGCTCAATGATGTTCGCCTGGATAAATAAAGGTTTTGATAGATTAATTGAATGACCCTTCTTATGGTAAGTATAATTAGAACAGGGGTATATGAAGGTTCCCACAAGGGAAGGGCTCTCCCCCGTACTGGTCCCCAGAGACTCCAATTCAGTCCCAATAGCTGAAAATGACCCAATGTGGCAACCTGACGAAATCACCCCAGTGGGCCATTATATAAATTACCCATTTTCTCCACTGTATTTAAAAGCCTTCCAAGCATTGATTTATTACAGCTGTAAGTTTTTCCATTTTTTAAATCTGGATCACCAGATCTTGCCACTCCTTGATGGACTGGGGAGCTGTCGGGAGCCACTTTTTAGTTATTGATTTCTTCGAAGCGAGGAAACAAAGCTGTATAAGTTTTCTACTCGATATGTCCCTCATCCCCCTCTCTAAATTAGCAAACAAGGAGAGGTATATTGTTAATTGGACTGGGATTCCTAACAGCTTGCCCATGGCTGTTTGTAGGTTAGCCCCAAAAGGTTTTAAATCGAGTAAGTCCAAAATGTATGTGTATGTGTGGCTGGGACATGCTCACATCCCCGCCAGCAGGACGAACCTCGAGTTGGGTTATACTTGGCTTGTATCGCAGTGGTTCTAAAGTACCTCAGGGCTACCTTCCAGGAGAATTCTCTCCATATATACGAGCCTGTGTCCAAATGGAGAAAATGGGTATGGGTGTCCCATAGCCAGGAGTCAATATTTATGTTTAAGTCTTTTTCCCAGGAAAGTTTCATCGAGTTTAGGATATGTTTATTAAGGTGAAGCAGTGCCTTGTATATATAAGATATCATGTGTTGCTGGGGGGGGGGGGGCATCGTCTTGTAAGGCTCTTCTGAATATTTCTAATATTGGGCGTGGTCCTCTCCTGGAGGAAGAGTAGTAGGAAGCTTCCTTATATAATCAACAGCCTGCAGGTACCTGAAACTGTCCCAGGGTAACAGGCCATAACGGAGTGTCATGTCATCAAATTATAATAAATTCCCTTTATGATAAAATTGAAGAAGTGTTTGCATTTCCAGCTTTAACCACACATGAAAGCCATAATCTAATCTAACCTGATAAAAAGAATGTAAATATGGTGACGAGTATAAAAAATGTTTATATGGTGCAAGTTGTTTACAGGACCAGCGTTTCCTCCTACATAATAATGTATTTCTGGTATACGGACTGTGGGCTATCTGGTCAAGTGGTATTGGGGGTTGACGTAGGAGTATTCTGTCAAAGTTAATCAAATCTTCCTCTCTTTTTTCAAGTTCACTCCATTTTGCTGCATAGGTATGATGCCTCCATAGAAAAATAATTATCTGGGATACAATGTAATAATTATAGAGGCATGGCAAAGCTAGCCCACCTGCTCTTGAAGGTAGTTGTAAGATTGTATACATTCCCCTGGGAGGGAAGGATTCCCAAATGTACTGGGATATTTTAAGATTTATTTCTTTGAAAAAGGATTGAGAAGGAGGGATTGGGAGGGACTGTGCCAAGTACAAAAATCTTGGCAAGATGTTCATGCGGACTGCTTCTATCCTCTGCAGCAAGGTGAGTGGAATAGTGCTTCATTTCTCCAGATCTAGTGTGACCTGTTGAAGCAAGGGAGCATAGTTGCAGTGATACAAATGTGCTGGGTCCGTGGTCAGCTGAATCCTAGATATTTTAGGTGTGAGTTGTCCCAGCGGAACAGATATTTTTGTCTCACCATATCTGTAGGGATATAGTTTAACTAAAGTACTTCTGTTTTGGTCACTTTAATTTTAAATCCTGCCACCTTCCCAAATTCCTCCAACACAGACCACAGATGGGGTAATGACTGCTCCGGATGTGCAAGATATATAAACAGATCATTTGCGTAGAGCGCAAGTGTATGGAGTTCCCCTTCAACTGTTAATCCAGAAATATCTGCTTGCCTGAGCTAGTGGTTCCAAATAAAGTGCAATAGCAGGGGTGAGAGAGGACACCCCTGCCTTGTGCCCCTCTGCAGGGTGAAAGGGGGAACAATAGCTCCATTGATTTTGATATAAGCCATGGGGTGGTCATATAGCCCATTAATTAGACCTTGAAACCTTCTAGAGAAGCCAAATGAGCCCAAAGAGGCTAGTAAAAATGGCCACGCCACCCAGTCAAAGGCCTTCTCGGCATCTAAGCTTAATAGTAGAAAAGGGACCTCCAACCGGGAGGCGTGGTATAAAAGATGAAGTGTTCTTTTAATATTACGTTGGGTCTGTCTAGAGATTATGAAGCCACATTGATCCAGGTTAATCAATGTTGGTAGTACCTATTCTAGTCATTTAGCTAGTATAGATGCATATAACTTATAATCAAGATTTAAAACTGATATTGGGCGGTATGAACTACGCAGACCTGGGTCCATCCCAGCCTTGGGTATGCTTGAAATTACTGCATATTTCCAAGAGGGGGTAATAGGATCTCCTTCCATCACCTCCAGGCAAACCCATTGGAGATTGGGCAGTAAAAGATCTTTAAAAGTCTTATAAAACTCTCCTGTGAGACCGTCCGGTCCTGGTGATCTTCCTGTTTTTAAGTTTTTCACTGCTACTTCTAGTTCCATCTTAGGGACCGGGGCTTCCAGCGTAGCTATCTGCTCCTGAGAGAGTTGTGGTAGCTTTAGTTTTGTTAAGAAATTAGTGGCAACTTTCGGGCCATAAGGGGTGGTGTATAATTTTTTATAAAAGTCTGCAAATGCCACTGCTATTTCTCGAGGTAATCTTTTAAGGTCCCCTGTACCTTGTGAACGAATCTGGGTAATGGTATTTTGTGTTACCTGCTGCCTTAACCTATGAGCTAGGATCCTAGTGGCCCTTGGACCTCCCTCATAATATTTTTGTTTTAAAAATTGCTTCGCTTGTTCAGTCCTGATATCCAATATATTTTACATCCTTCTCAGAGGGAGTAAACTGCTCTGTCTCCAGCAGCATGTTGCTGCTGTAGGTCCTTAAGCTGTTTCTGGAGCATGTCTCCAGCAGCATGTTGCAGCTGTAGGTCCTTAAGCTGTTTCTGGAGCATGTCTCTGGCAGCACGTTGCTGCTGTAGGTCCTTAAGCTGTTTCTGGAGCACGTCGCAGCACGTTGCTGTGGTAGGTCCTTAAGCTGTTTCTGGAGCATGTCTCTGGCAGCACGTTGCTGCTGTAGGTCCTTAAGCTGTTTCTGGAGCATGTCTCTGGCAGCACGTTGCTGCTGTAGGTCCTTAAGCTGTTTCTGGGGCATGTCTCCGGCAGCACGTTGCTGCTGTAGGTCCTGCTGCTTCTGGGCATGTCTCCGCAGCATGTTGCTGCTGTAGGTCCTTAGGCCGTTTCTGGAGCATGTCTCCGGCAGCATGTTGCTGCTGTAGGTCCTTAAGCTGTTTCTGGAGCATGTCTCTGGCAGCACGTTGCTGCTGTAGGTCCTTAAGCTGTTTCTGGGGCATGTCTCCGGCAGCACGTTGCTGCTGTAGGTCCTTAAGCTGTTTCTGGAGCATGTCTCCGGCAGCACGTTGCTGCGGTAGGTCCTCAAGCTGTTTCTGGAGCACGTCTCCGGCAGCACGTTGCTGCGGTAGGTCCTTAAGCTGTTTCTGGAGCACGTCTCCGGCAGCATGTTGCTGCGGTAGGTCCTTAAGCTGTTTCTGGAGCACGTCTCCGGCAGCATGTTGCTGCTATAGGTCCTTAAGCTGTTTCTGGAGCATGTCTCCAGCAGCATGTTGCTGTTGTAGGTCCTTAAGCTGTTTCTGGAACATGTCTAGCTGGGCTGTCTTTTGCTTTCTATATTGGGAAGCAAAGCTTATAATGTCCCTTCTCATTACCACCTTTAAGGTGTCCCAGAGAACTGAGTCGCTAATGTCCTGAGATTCATTCTCTATTATGATTTGAGGGATTCTGATTTTATCATTTCTTGAAAGTTTTTTTTGTTTAATAGATAATTATTAAACCTCCATAGGTTGATTTACGCTTGGAACCCCAGTTCAAAGTAAGGAGAACCTGAGAGTGGTCCAAGGGGGAGAAAGAAAGAATGTCAAATTTTTCCGACATATACCCACATTCTTTAGATATGTGACTTATGTCTATGTGGGTATATATCTTGTGTGGTGCTGAATAGTGTGTGAATTCTCTTTTGGTAGGGTTTATGGCACACCAAGCATCCAACCAGTCCATCTCCTTAATATCTTTTAATGTCATTTTCTGGGCTGCTGAACACTTCAGGGGCCAGTATTAGTTGTATCCCTCTCATCCAGAATCATACTGTAATCTCCTCCCAGGATGAGCACCCCCTGTTGGTGCTCCGTAACCCTTTGTAGCAAGGTGCGCACTGGTGTGGTCTCTGAGCCTTGGGGAACATATAGGCTTGACAGGGTTATTATAACACCTTCCAGGCTACCCACTACTATGACCAGACATCCCTCGGAGTCTGTATATGTTGATATTATTTCAAACTGAGCAACACGTGAAATCAATATTGCCACCCCTCGTCTCCTACCCCCCCAATATGATAATGCGATTGCATCACTAAAACCAAATTTCCCCAGTTTTTGGTGTTCTGGTTTATCCAGATGTGTTTCTTGTAGTAATATAAAGCTGGGTGTTTGCCTCTTAAGAAGGAAGAGTACCTTATATCTCTTAATTGGATTGTTAAGTCCATTCACATTTTGGGATGAAACCACAATCCTTGAATGGAGAGACATTTTTTATCTTCTAGATCTATATTTGTTATCCATATTTGAGTGTTATTTTGTTTTGTCTCAATCATAGTTATCAGTCATATCTGTGCGTCACCCCAATAATTCCTAAATAAAAAAACTCCTGCAAAATACCATTACCCAGATTCGTCACAAGGTACTGGGGACCCCCCACCAGGAGTTGCTGTAGTGTTCTCCAGAACTTGTTGATATCTGTTCATTTGGTATTTCAGCCTGACAAAGCGTAAACATTTGAATCAACAGTGCAAACAATTGGAACATAAACAACAATAAATATTAACGCATAACCATTCAACATATGGAACAATAAGTTTTCCCGTGTGACTTCCACACCAGAGGGGCTTATACCAAGGCCCCTTATTAAACCACAGCCAGATGCTGGTAATGCTTCAGTCTAGAGGGAAAGTGATGGCCTTGGCCATTGGGCCCTCCATGCTGTGGTTAATTGCCCGCAGCGAGCCAAAAAAGGCTCCAGTCGTCATCATCTAGATCATTACAAGCGTCAGGATCAATGCGCCCGACGAGACACTTCCCATGTTATGTGGTGATATAAACCGTTCCCCCTCACCCCGCCCTTCCCTAAAAAGAAATTAGGCGAATGACCTTGCCTGCTGCTTTCAACCCTTTTTAAGTCACTGCCTACATTCCCTTCCATAGTTTGAAAACTGAGTTCTCATATTTGTTTTAAGGTTGGGGCTAATTGATGGGTTCAAGACTTTGTATCCTTATTAATGTAACCCATAGGCCCCAAATCTGGTTTTAGAAAATTATCCCTCTTAATAATATACAATTGTGAAATACAATTTCCCCTTTTCATAGATAAATGCAATCAATCAAGGCAGGTGATTGGTCAAAGTACTTCAATATTGTTGAAGAAATAAATAGGTTACCTTAATCTAATATTTCCCATTACCCTCTACATATTATTTTTATCCTACTACACTATTAAGGGGGTTCCAAAGCAGTCTAAGCTCCGGTTAATAGAGGACATGCACCTTAATGGGGTTGTAACCTTTGCAATAGTAAACAGTCTGAATTATCCATAAGAGCAACTGTCTCTTTCTCTTGGGCTACTAGTCATTTAAAAGTACAGTACCTTGGTAAATAGTTTGGACTAGGTAGTTAGAGAGAGTTAGGGAGGAGTGGAGATCACAGATAAATATAGTTCTGCGCTCTCTGTCTGCTGAAATGACCAGTAAGGCAGACACACTGTGGGTAAACTTGACCAAAGGACGAGGGTTTTCTAAGCCAGAGTTAGTGGTTCTTAGAGTTCTCAGGCTGCCACTGTCTGCTCAGATCGTTTCTCCTTGAGCTTCCCTCTGGATGACTGTACCATTGATCTTATGTCCCTCAATGTGGTCACAGCGGCCCATTTTCTGGCCTGTGTAAATTAAAGTGGGTTTTGCAGTTTGCTACTTTGTCTCTATGAAGGGGGCTTCTGTGGAGCAGCCGATTCTGTAAGGTCCTGGATGTTATTCCTTAGTAAGGCTTGTCTGGCTTCTTATGGTGTGTTATATATCTCGGGGCCTATAGACCAGAAAATCTTCAGTTTAGCAGGGTATGGGGTCATAAATCTTATCTGATGTGCCTTCAGTGCCCACAAGAGCCCTCCATATTCTAACCGCCATTTCAAAATCTCTGGCGGATAGTCCTGATTGAATAGGAGGCAAGCCCCATTATAGTCTATTTTCTTTGCAACCCATGCTGCTCTCAGAATGGTTTCTTTGCCCCTGTAACTGAACAATTTTATTACCACTGACCTGGGCCTGGCAGATGGATCCGTCGGGCATGGTACTAGTGAGTGATGGGCCCTTTCCACTCGGAATTGAAATGTATTAGGCAGTGGAACCACATTAAATCTGTGATACATTCTGCCTTAAATCCAGTCTCTGTTCCCTCCAGTAATCTGTAGATTCATAGGTTATCCCTTCATGACCGGGATCCCAGATGTTGGCATTTAAACTGAAGCTTCTCTTGTTGTTCTAATAGGTAGTCTACAGCTTGGTGTAAATGAATAAGCGATTCCTCAGACTGCGAGACTCTCTCCTCCACTATCCCCATGCGATTTTCCACCGCAGTCAGCTTTGAGTTAAGATTTTTAAATTCCATCTGAGTCTCTGCTCTAAATTGTTTAATTTCAGCCAGAATCAAATCGCATCAGGAACAAGTCAACATTTCACGCTCCGTATCTGTGTCTGCGCCACAGGCCCACTTGCTGACTGGAGATGAGCTGCTGCTGCTCTGCAGGTAAGAGGAGCTAAATTTGTTGCCATCTGAGAGAGCAGTGGTTATTTCAGCCTGCGATTTAGGGTGTTTATGATCCTCTGTTCTTTCAGGAGGTATTTTCGGCAGGCAAAGTTGAAGAAATCAGGTTTTTTCAGCTGGGTGAGATCGGAGGAGCCGGTTCAAGCTGCCATTAGGGTGATGACATCACCGGAAGTCCTTTTTATGTTATCTCTGCAGTTAGACAGAAGGGAAGGTGGGCTAACCAGGGATAGCAGAATAGGGAAAATGATCTCCAGATTATCAGGGGACTTGGGGTTGACGATGATATGGAGGTTCCTGAGTGGGCAGACACATGGTTTCACACATTATTCAGACAGGCACAGATGCTACAGGAGGATAGATATGTTTCTGGTGTCCGCTGAATGGGTTCATGCTGCAGGAAACTGTCAAATATTGCCCAGAATCACCACGGATTATGCCCCAGTTATCACTGGAAGTGACCCCCCCCCCAAACTCAGGAACTCAAGCTGGAGGATGAACATGGGCATTTTAAGTTCTCCAGAGTAAAAAAAATATATATATATATATATATATATATATATACAGGCCACTATAGTCGATTATCTCCTGAACAATCTAGAGGGCTCTACTACCCATGCAATAAGGTGGGATGCCTTGAAGGCAGTAGCTTGGGGAAGGGGTTGATAATGACCTACTACTCAGAGGCTAAACAAAAGAGGTCAGCCAAGCAATGGCAGCTGGTCAAATTAGGGAACTGGCATTCCAGCATAAAATCTTGTTAAACGAACGGGTAGGGCTGAACCTAGACAAAAGATGGGAAGAACTCACAAGGCTGTGGACAGCAAAAATGGGAAGGCTCCATTGCAGTATATAATTATACCATGGGGGGAAGGGAGGGAGAAACAGGGCAGGAAGCCTGCTGGCATTTACCTTAGAACAGGGGTTCTCAAATGGTGAGGCCAGCCCCCTTGGGAGGCCCCAACCTGTTCCAGGGGAGGCTCAAGCAAGTCTCAAAAGTACAGTATTTAAATTTTGAGTTTTATGTATTTTGTGTGAAGAGATGAAGCAAACTGAAAGAGGATAATAGGTGAATTTTATGTACTAATAGATGACAAGGGAAGCCAAGGCTCATTTCAGGCGTACCCGGGGAAGGGTAGGTAGTGAATACATTTCAAAAGGTAACTGCAAAACAATCAAGAAATACACAGTGAACAATAGTGTAAACAAATGTCAATGATAAACTGATGAGTGGTGGTAAATGATCAATTTGTAGACTGATGGCAGAACAGCCCAAATACAATGATTCAGCATAGAAGTTCTAAGAGCAATAGTAGGAAGGAGCAAAGTAATCCCAGAGAAGTTGCTTAGGAGCAGGGAAGGAGGGGAGAGGCAAAGTACACAGGAAGGTTATTTCATATAGAGAGGAAACAGAGAAAGTAGTCTGACCCATGAAGGTACTGCAACAAGGGGTAACAATGGTTCAAGAATGAAAATAGCAGAGCAAGTAGGCTGGCCGGGGGGTTACAATAAACTGAATAATAATATTTGTTTATTTTATTTATTTGTTATTCAGATAACACCTTTGAGCACAAGAGCTCTTTTTCAAAGGTTACACATCAGTATAAGACAAAGAACTGAATGTGAGCCAAGTACTCAAAGGGGTTTCAATTTATTCATGGTGTACTGCGTAAAGTACAGCATGTTATTTTTCCTTGGGGAGGCCCAAGATTATTTCAGTTTTTAGGGGAGGCTCAAAATCTTTTCCATGGATTTGGGGAGGCTCACTGTAACAAAGTCTAAGAACCATTGCCTTAGAAAACAGTGAAACAGGGAGGCACCGAGGCTGAAAAACCCCAAAGAAGGAGCAGACCTTACAGCAGAACCAAGAGAAATAAAACATATTTGCGGACTACTACGAACACCTATACATGCAGAAACAGGTAGGAGATTTGGACAGGAGGACAGATGAGTTTTTTCCAGATGTCACCCTGTCAGAACTCAATGAACAGGAGATAACAGACCTGAGCAAACCTCCAACAGCTGAGACCACGATTGAAGCAGTGCAGTGCCAGTGTTATCAATCCAGGGCTACAAACCCCTCTTATATAGATCACAAACTCGAAACCACCTCTGTAGCACTCACAGTAGAGAAAATAAATTACATGTCAGACAGTAAAGTCAGTGCAAAAACATGCTGTAACAGGTGTGGAAAAATCACACTGGCTTTATGAAGTCTGTACAACAAGCAGGTAAACGTTGATACCCTATCCCCAATTCATCCTGCTGTCTAAAAAACATTTTTTTCCCCTCAACCTGATCATCCTGAACTAATATGATGTCTTGGTCAGTCACCCTTCAGAAAAAACATGGACAGAAGTGGGATTAAGGATAATGCTGGGATGCAAAACGGGTGCCAATAAAAGGCAGGAAAAAACAGTACGCTGATAAATCATCTGCTATAAGCAGCACTTTCAGTCACAGTCACAGTTCCACTGCAGTTATCTTTGACAGAAACCCCTCAAATAATTCCCAGTCTATGAGTGACCCCAGGAGCACATCCCCTTACAAGTGATCCACTCCCTGGAACACCAAGCAAAAAAAAAAAATAAACAAACTGAGAATGTCAGGGGTTGTGCCCTGCAAGAGAAGTAAGGGAGAAGGTAGTAGAGGCACTGTTAACAAAAATAAAATAAAAAAAAAAAAAAGTCATCAGGGGTAAATGTTCCACTATCGCAATCATCTCTTTAGTCAGACCCCAGCACAGACAGTAACAGCAGTGAAAGCAACTTTGTGCTCAACAGTTTTGAGACAGTCATTTGATTCTTCTAAAACTGATGTGTTGCATGAGAAAAGTCACATCGGGGTGGGAAGTAGGAGTGCTGTGCAGCACAAACAGAGAAGTCGACCTGCACTTCAACTCCCTAGACTCAAAAAGAAATAAAGCCCCAAAATCACAATTTCAGCTGCAGAAAAATCAATAAAACGTACAGAGGTCGACAAAAGAAGACATGGGCAGCAGGATGTTAAAGCCAAACCACAATCAATGGCAGGCAGACCCTCACAAAGATGGAGGAAACGGAGCCCCAGCACGAGATCTGCACAGCACAGTTTAGCAGAAGGTGATGGCTCCAAGAAGATGCTCCAGACAAAGGGGTGCAAATTGCAACAGCTGCTGACTGCCTCAAATTCTATGAATGGCAAACTAGACATTCTAACAGGCAGAACTACCACTGTTGAAAAAACAGTAGACTTCCTGCAAGGGGAAATGAAGGACATGCGCCACCACTCAGAAACTTGCAACAGCGTTCTAACACAGAGGGCTAAAGAGGCACAGCTTACCAACAATAGACTCGAAATACTGGAAAATCAAATCCAGAGCCAAAACATTAGGCTCCATGGCCTTGGAGAAGGATCTGAAATGGACCACATAGTACTGTTTTTGTGGGACTGGCTGAAGAGACTATTTCCTACCCAAGTCCCGGATTTCAACTTCCCAGCAGTAAACACCTACTGAATTAGACCCGGAGGGAAACATTCAGAGGCACTTCCATGAGTAATGATGATAGTGGTAGACAGTGTCAGTACAAGGGAGTGACTTTTGAACATGACAAAAAAGTACGGACACCTTAGTGTGGAGGAAGCGATGGCCCACTTGTTTCATGACATATGTTATGCCACTAGACAGAGGAGGAAAAGTTTGATGGGGTCTGAACTGTAGCATGATCAGTACAGAATAGTTATGTAAGAACCTTCCGTAACTGTAAATCCTCGTGGAAATCTCTGTCATCAGGTCACACCTATGGAACTTTGCCATTAGATGTCAGGATCCCATGGAAGCTTTTTCTGCAGCAATCTATGCCACCCAGGCCAACATCAGGCTCCGATATCACATACCCTATAAAAGCGTGTGCAGCCCCACTCCCTCCTCAGTTCTTTCCCTAGCCGGAGACCATGACAGACAGGAGTCCTACAAGGGAACCTAGGAGACAGAAGATGCCCAGCTAGCAGAAAGTCTGGAGCAACAGGAGAATGGAGCTGTAGAAAGAGAGAGAGAGAGAGAAAGGGGATGGAGGGAGGGACTTCATGACCCGATGACAGAGATTCCCTCGAAGATCTACTGTTACGGTAAGTTCTTACTTAACTGTTCTATCTTCTTCGGGGACATCTCTGTCATCAGGTCACATCTATGGGACGAGTCCCAAGCAGTGCTGAGAGCAAGGGCAGTCTGGGTGGCAGGAGGCCAGAGGCCTAAGAAAGAAGGCCCTGAAGTACAGCAAGACCAAAAACATGCCCTTCTTCCGGATGCAATTTCCAGACTGTAGTGCTTGGTGAAAACGTGGACAGTACTATACTCCAACTCACAGCAGTGCAAATCTCTGCTGCAGACAGGCCCCTGAAACAGGCAACAGAAGTGGCCGTGCCCCTAGTGGAATGGCCTTTCTCAACACCAGAAAGCTCCTTACCATACTTCCTGTAACAAAAAATAATACAGTTGACCAACCATTTGGACAAACACTGTTTCAAAACTGGAATGCTCTCTCTGCCAGGGGCAAAAGAAACAACTGAGTGGACTTCCTGCAGTCCCTTATATGGTGTGTATAATAACGCAACATTCTATGCACATCCAAAGTATGGAGCAATGATTCCCCTGGATTGGTATGCTCTGGACAATAAACAGGCAGGTGGATGGATTCATTTAAAGTAAACTCAGACACCACCTTAGGAAGAAATTTAGGATTAGTATGCAAATAGACCCTGTCTTTGTGGAAAATCAAATAAGGCTGCTCACACATGAGAGCCTGAAGCTCTGAAATTCTTCGAGCAGAAGTAATGGCAACTAAAAATAATGCTTTCTGCGACAGAAAGCATAGCTCTCAAGATGTTGCTAGCTCAACAGGAGGTAGGGGGGTTAGCTTCTCCAAAACAAAGTTCAGGTCCCAAGTTGGAACCAGGTTATGGATAGGGGGCTTAAAGTAGAGAATGTCTCTCAGAAAAGTATGAGCCACATTCAGCTGTGCCACAGTATGGCCATCAATGGGTACATGAAAGGCTCATATGGCCAGCTGTGATAGGGCTGAACAGGACCCTGTCCCAGTTGTTATGGAGAGTTTGAATGTAGGGATCTGTTCTGTTCTTTTCTTTCCTGTCTCTTGTCTGTCTGGTTGCGCAACCAAATTTTCCTGTGAGGCCTAAGATTTAATCACCCCGACAGTCTCGCAATTCTCCGCTTCCCAATGTCTCTCAGTCTTCCTGTGTTGTTTGTCTTTTTCCTCCCTTGCATATCTGCTGGTATAAAAATATATGCAAATCATTATGAGGAAATGTAGCTGATATTGGGATCCCTTTGTTCAGAAATTACATAGTGTCTGTTGAAATGTATATAATGATAGTTTGAGATGATTGCAAAAAGCTATTGGGAACTCAAGGGGTTAACCTGAGATCAGTTTTTAAGTACTTTTTCAAAAGCTGTGGAGAAGGGGCCTCAGTTCTGGGACATTGTGTTCTTGCTGCACCTGTCTGACACTTACAAGAACATCGGAAATTTATAAGAACATTTTAGAAAAAAACAGGATGCTTGTTAAGGAGGGGGGTTACAAAGACTTATATAAACAGAGCTGCAATTTCCTTCAAGAAACACACAGAGATTGAAGGAAAACTCAGATGGATCTTCTCTGTTTATTTGGCCTTTGCAAATAGTTATACTGAACAACTTTATTTTTTATGTTACTGCTAGTACTAATAAACACTTTTTGCGAATTCTACAACTGCTCCAGATTTTTCCTATGCTTCCTGACCTGTGCCTCGACAACACCGACAGGTGCATCTTAAGGGAGGAGTATTTAACTCCTGTATCAGACAAGGTCAGGAGATGCTCCAAAACCTGGTTCACTGGACAGATGAAAGGATCCAGGATATGAGAAGTGGCCCAGATAGCAAACCACTTCCATTTGTTAAAGTGGCCCTGGTAGAAGGTTTTCTGGCAGCCACCAGGATGTCGGCCAACTTCTGAGACACCCCAAACCGAGCAATGGTTATGTCCTCAACAGCTATGCATGCAGGTAGAGGGACTTAAGGTCTGGCTAGACAAGAGTCCCCTGGGCCTGAGTCAGAAGGTCCCGGCAGAGGGGAAGGGGAACTGGAGGTTCCATAGCCAGTTGTTGCAGTAATGGAAATCATATCTGCTGAGGCCAATATGAATACACCAGAATTAGGGTGGCACCCTACATCTGTAGCTTGATAAGAACCCTCCGAATCAGAGGGAAGGGAGGGTATACATATAAAAATCTCCCTTTCCAGGAGAGGGACAACATGTCTCACCAGAAAAGTCCAGACTCTGGATCTAGCGAGTGTCACAAATGCACTCAGCAGGTCAGGAGTTTTCTAGGAAAAAGCAGAGTACTATAGGAAATTTGTACCCAATTACAGTGTCCTGGCTGCTCCCCTATCTGACCTGGTAAAGAAAAAGATGCCTAAGAAAATTACTTGGAAAACAGCCTGTGAAAAAGCATTTAGCAGACTAAAGGAGGCACTGTGCAGTGCTCCTGTGTTGACAAATCCTGACTATAGCAGACCCTTTATAGATCAGACTGATGCCTCAGATGTGGGTATTGAGGCAGTACTGAGTCAGACATCCAACCAAAGGAAAGATCACCCTGTAGTGTACCCGAGTAAAAAGTTACTTCCCAGGGAGCGGGCATACTCTACTGTGGAAAAAGAGTGTCTTGACGTAGTGTGGGCCCTAAAGAAGTTAGAGCCATACTTACATGGGCAGCATTTTGAGTTTTGAGGTACAAATGGACCACAACCTCCTGGTTTGGCTGACCAAAATGGGAAAAACTAATAGTAGACTATTAAGATGGATTCTTGCCTTGCAAGAGTATGACATGACAATCTTACATAGGGCTGGAGCAACCAGTCATAACACAGATGGCTTATTGCATCTGTATGAGGAGTGAACTGACTTGGGAAGTTCATCCCATGCAGGGTATAAAGCCCCCAAATTCAGTCTAGGTGGGGAGGATTGTGATGCTTAGCCAGCTGGTTATGATTGTTCTATGATATTTGTAATATAAAAATGTAGTGTGTGATTGTCTCCATAAGGCAGCTGTGCCATGGCCCCCCCCCCCAGGTTTCAGAGAGGCTGCATGATATATTAACCTGAGGCCAGGAGATAACTAAAGGAATAGAGAGACTTAATTAGAGCTGACCCAGCTACCAGGATACAGGGCTCGTAAACTTTTATGACGTCTTAGAGGAAAAACATTTTTTATACCATGGTGTGAAGTCATAAAAATCCTTTGATGTGCCCTGGAACTGCTCAAGATCAAAGAGGGGATGTTAATTAAGGAGTCATATTGGGAAATTAGTTTTTGCTAAAGTAACAGGGCAGGATTCACAAAGAAGATGTGCTCAGTGCATCTCGGCTGCCCCGGCGCAGGAGAGATGCACTGAGTGCAAATTGGGTGATTCACAGAGGAGGCACAGGGAGAGGCCCCCAGCACATCCCCTCTGTGAACAGCACAGGTGTGCCCAGCCCAGGATGCCCCAGAGCATCCCAGGCTGTGCCGGCGCATCCCCCATTTCAGGCTGTGAACCCACTGGGGCAGGGCATCTCAGGATGCCCTGTGCATAAAAAATGCAATTCACAGCCAGGGGCATGCAAATGAGGCCATAAGGCATGCATGGTGCAATGGGGCCATTAGCATGCCAATATAGCCAAATTAGCATTGTGCCTGCAGGGATGCATCGACCTGTAGCCATCCCCCCTCCCTGGCCCGACCCCAGCCCAAGACATGCCGTTTCCAGTGGCAGTAAAAGAAATGATGCGCCCCCACAAACAATGCTGCTCCTGGCAGCAGTAACAGAAATGATGACCCCCCGAGCCCCCGTACCATGCCGCTCCTGGTGGCAGTAAACAAACTGTTGCCCCCAAGCCCTTATATGATGCCGCCCCGTGGTGGTGAATGAAAAGATGAACCCCCACCCCCAGCCCCAAGCCTTGGTAAAGCTACCTTCCACGATGGTTGGCCGGTAGACATTCCCCCACCAGTACCCCAACCACCTCCCCCTACCCCAGCAGGGTCCCACTGTTGGCGGGCAGCTCAACCCACCCACGTACCACCATGGCTGCCCACAGACAGAGCTGTCTGAGAATGGCAGCAATCGTACAGCTTGAAGCAGGCTGGGGGGGCTGTCATCCTTTCTTTCACCGCTGCCAGGAGCGGCATCATATGGAGGCTCGGGGATCAACAATTCGTTTACTGCCGCCAGGAGCAGCATTGTACGGGGGCTTGGGGCAGAGGAGGCACACTGGACTGCCAGGGTGGCCAGGTTGCCGTGCTGCTGCCTGCAGTGTGGCAGCCTGCCTGTAGGTGGCCACCTACTTAAGTCTAGGTTTTCTAGACTTATCTTTCTGTGGTGCATCCCCGGACTTGCCCCGGGGTTGCGCCACAGAATAGGGCTGTGAATGGGGTTGCACCCGGTATGCATGGGCATACCCCCCCGTCACAGCCCCTCCAGATGCAGCACATAGCATTACTAGCGGTATGCGGCACATCGGCACCCTGCCAGAATCGCCTTCGGGCGCATCTTGAGGATACCCCGGCGCATCTTGGATGCGCTGGGCACATCCTTTCTGTGAATCCTGCCCACAGTATTTAAAATATCTCCTGAAAGGAAGATCACTGTTTGTATAATTTTTATATTCTAAAAGGAGGAGCTAGCTGACATCATAGAAGGGGTGGAAACACAGAGTTTTAAACTGTATTCTGTGTTTCAACTGAGTGACATATCTTTTTGGGCTCTTAAGAAACAAGATCTAACTATAAGCACTATAGAGGTAATACATTATATAGAAAAAGTCTAAGTGTATTGTGGTAGGAGTTTATGTGTTGTACTTTAACTTTGTTCTTTTAAGTGTTTGTATGCTTTATGATATAGTGTTCTATGTTTGCATTTTACATATTTTTATCCATTTTAGTAAGAATATTATTTTGAAAGACTACCTGGGTCTGCCGGTTCTCTTTTTGCATGTGATGTATAGATGGTTAAGACTGACAAAAACTGTTCAAGAACTTGATGGTGTTACCCAAACTGGGAAAAAGTAAGAATATACCCAAGGTCTTTTATAGAGTTTTAACGGTTCATTTTGGATACCTGGTTAGGTGCCCTTAGGCGAAAGATATCTGGCATCCCCCTGAAAAGCAGATTATCTGAGTCTGTACATTTGGGTACACTAGCATAAGGTTCACAGTTTGAATCCCCCTCCAGAACTTGAGACTAAAGGTGATTCGGACCTACAAGCAGACAGGAGGTTACCCTGTCTGTTACCTGTTCACACTGCGCTCGGGGGGCGGGGGCTTGTGACAGCGAGCAGTAATGCTGCAGTTTTGCATTGAGTGGGGATGCAAAAAGGTCCAATTCTGGATGACTCCACCTGTTTACCAGGTCTTCTGTGACCGAGTTCAGGAGCTCCAACTCATGCATCTTGGACAGTGACCTGCTGAGGCTATCCGCCAAGGCATTTTGGGTGCCTGGCACATGGATGGCTGACAGTTTTAGACAGTGATCTAGAGCCCAGTACCAGACCCTCATTGCTTCCTGGTACAGAGGGTAGGAATGGGTCCGCCCCCCTCTTGTTGATGTAATGAATCACACTGAGACTGTCCGACTGCATCAATAGTGGGCCTGGTGAGAGATGGTTCTGGAAGGCCTGTAAGGCATACAGAACTGCCCTCATTTCTAAGATGTTTATATGGAGGCGAGTCTCCTAGTGGGACCAAAGACCCTGGGTGTCTGATCAGGACCTAGATAGGCTCCCCAACTCAGACCCAAAACATCCATGGTGAGGATCTGGTGAGGAGTGGGAATAAGAAACGAGACTTCATTTAAGAGATTGGCTGGGTCCATCCACCAGTGAAGCACTCTGCGTACTGGTGAGGAGACAAGGACCAGCTGATCTAGATTGTCTGAGTGCTGACCCCACTTAACCCTAAGGGTCCACTGTGGAATCCTCATGTGCAACCTGGCCAGAGGGACTGTAACAATGGCCGAGGCCATAAGGCCTAGGAGCCTGAGGAAAGTCCTGGCTGGAACATGCCAGCTCTGAGCCACCTCCTGGGCCTGAGCAATAAGGCAGTCCATCCTGTCTTGAGGAAGAAAGGAAGGAAGGCCTTGCCCTGAGTGAAGTCCATAACTGCCCCTATATATTGCAACTGCTGAGAAGGGGTCAGCACAGACTTGGGTTGATTGACAGTGATACCAAAGGACTGGAACACCTGCAAGGTGCATTCTAGGATCAACAATAGGAGCTCCCTAGACTGAGCTTTCAGTAACCAGTCGTCCAGATATGGGAACACATAGAGGCCCTCTTGCAGAAGGGTTGCTGCTACTGTGGAACAAGAACTGCATGTAACGCCTGTGAGGAGGACAAACCGTGATAGGCAGGTAGGCAGGCATCTTGCATAGAGAGGACGCATAGCCAGTCATCCTTCTCGAGCAGAGGAAGAAGACCGTGCAAGGTGACCATATGGAACTTTTTGTACTGAGTAAAAAGGTTAAGCTCTTTGAGGTCTAGAATGGGCCTCAAGTCCACTGATCTCTTGAGGACCAGGAAGAACCTGGAGTAAAACCTCTGGTTCCTTTGACACCTGCGCACTGGCTCTATGGACTGTTTGTGCAGCAAGGTGAGGACCTCCTCCCTGAGCACCTGTGTGATCTGGTGGGTAAACCATTGGGACCGGGGAAACATCTGGAGGCTGCTCTAGAAGCTGTAGAGCATGGCCCTGTTTGATTATGTGCAGGATCCAAGCATCTGCTGTGATAGTTCTCCACTGATACAGATGGAGGTAGAACAGACCTCCGACCACCACCTCCTGGCTTGGGGAAGGGCGGTCTTTGAAGGAGTCAGGCGGAGGCTGCACCATCTGCTGGGGCAGCACCTCCTCCTCCTTTGGATTGCTTGGCAGATGGACCAAAGGTGGAAGAGGGGGCAGACAAGGCTGAGCTGGCTTTGCGCTTACCCTGAAGCTTAGCTCCGAGACCCGACTTGTGAGAGATCTTTTTAAAGGAGGACCTCAACTTACTCCTGGGTGGGGTATGGTACAGGTAGTGGACAGACTGAATAGCCCTGCCAGAAGCCTGCAGTTTATTGGTAATATATTGCATGTCTGGGCCAAAGAATTTGTGACCCACAAAAGAGGCCTTCAACACCTTTTGGTGGGCATCATTGGCAAAGTCAGAGACCCTAAGCCAGGAGTGCCTTCTGAGGCAAATACCAAAGGCAGCAGCCCTGGCTGTAGTATCAGCCATGTCATAGGTGGCTCTGATGAGATGCTCACTGACATCTTCCAAGGCCTGGAGTACTTTAAGAAGCTCCTATTTTTGGTAACCCTCAGGGAGGGCCTGAGCAGTCACCTTGCCATTCTTCCAAAGGGTATTCTAGTACTTAATAAGATCAGCCAAATAATTGGCAATCCTAAGACCAAGAGTGGCTGAGGCAAAAGTCCTCTTGCCCCAGAGGTCCAACCTCCTGGACTCACAGTCAGGAGGCAGGGAACTAAGGTGCTGAGGGGCCTTAGTTCTGTCATTAGTGGCCTTGATAACCACAGACTCGGTTTCAGGCTCAGCCGTATAGAAGGGCAACCCCTTTGGAGCCTGATAGAGCTTGTCAGCCTTCCTGGGCATGGCTTGCACCATCCTGGGCCTGTGCCAGGCTGCTGTGGCAGCTTCATTTAGGGCTGGCAGCAGAGGTAGAATATCTTTAGGTGGAGACTCAGGGATCTCCAAGAAATCTACAAGATTCATCCTAGTTTCATCCTCCTCTTCAGTTTGGAATCCCTTGGTGGAGGACAGCTGGTTCATAATGCTGAAAAGGGCCCGTGGGGACCAGGGAGTATGCTTAACTGACTCCTTACTCCTGGAGGAGACTGTGGAACTGTCAGAGGATTCCACACCCATGTCTTCCTCCTCCATCTTCTTCCTCAGGGAGGATGAGATCAGGGTGGTATTTCCCTTCAACGTCAATCTGCTCTGAAGCAGGGACTGACGAACATAATACCGATGGTTCCCTGGAGGGAGCAGAGTGTGTGGGTCAAACTGGCATTGACACTGAAGTAGCAGCCAACGGCGCAGGTGACGACAGCCTGAGCCGTGGAACTAACTGTTGAATGGGAGACGTGGTAAGAGAGGTAAGAATGGAATGAAGGTCGACGGCAGAAATAGGAATTGTCATCAACATAGGCATCGGAGGGGGTGCGTAGCCTTGATCCGATGATGAACCACTAACTGCAGTGGAAGCGGCTGGACCCAGTGCCAGCGGACCTTAAGGCTCAAGAGGTCTCGATGGCAGGTCAGGGGCTGATGGCCCCTCTGCAGTCCTACAATGGCTGAGAGACAAATCCACCATGGGGGCCCTGGTTGGAGCAGAGGCCTGCACGAGGCACAGCACCGATGCCAGAGCAGTCGGCAGGGAAATCACAGGAGATGAAGAGGAAGAATCCAGCAGGCACCAGGATCACAAGTAGGGGGGAGTGGTCTTTAGGCCACTCCTTGTACCGCCAAGAATATTTCCCCAAGGGTATTTCCTGGGCCTTGGTGGACTGAGAGTCCAAAAAAAGTGCTGGCGACTGGAGGGAAGGCTCCGGAGGACCCCTACTCTCCGCTGGCTGTTTGTTGCTCTATGAGGAACTTCTGCAGGGCTTTCTTGCATCAGCACCAGGTGGTGAGGTTGAACTTCTTGCAGGACTCACAGGCAAGGATGTTGTGGCTGGGCCCAAGATGGCAGACAGAGAGTTTGTGTTCGTCGGTGGAGAAGATCTTCTTTTTGCAGTGACAATGACGGAAGAAAGCTGACAAAGGAGTAGTTCTCAACATACAAAGGACAAAACAATCACTTTAAACTAAAGTGATTCAAAGGCAAGTAAAAGAAAAAAAGTTAGTAAAAATGGTGGCCGAACTGAGCAACGAAGATTCTGTGGAGTCCATATGAGAATGGTCGATGGCGGGAAAGAACTGAGTAGGAAGCGGGGCCGCCTGTGCTTTTTAGTGGGTTTGTGACGTTAGAGCCTGACATTGGTGAGGGCAGCCATTAATAAGACTGCTGCAGAAAACGCTTCCATGGGATCCTGACGCCTGACAGCAAAGTTTAATAGGTGTGACCTGCTGACAGAGATATCCCCAAAGAAGATCTGTAGAATAACATGATCATGTGCTTCACAACACTAATATTCAGTTAACAGAGGTGCTGGCACACAGACATTCCCTTCAGTGTAGCTTGTCAGCTGTGTCATCAGAGGGCTGGCTGCAGGGGATGCTGGGAAACAGAGTACTGAGTCATGGCGGATGGGGAGGGGGTCACAGGTGTAACCAGATAATAAATTACCCTGCAACTAAGTAAGTGACTAAGGTCCCTCAGTATTTCTCCTGTGGAGCAGAGTGTTTCTCTTTAATTGATGACTGACTATGTGAAGGGTTATCTTACTGATGTATGTAAGGCCAGAGGGGAGAAAATGAAAAATGAAGAAAGTTTAAAAATCCATGTGGTCTCTTAAATTCTGACTAAAAACAACAAGACTGTCAGCATATAGCTGGAATGTGGAGTGTGGAAATGAAGCATCATGGAGGACTCCAGTACTGTCAGAAATAAACAGTAAAGCCAACTTCAACTCTGTGTCACCTCAAAATTCAGCCCAATACAAAAATGCTGAAAGCATAGCAGTGGCGTGCCCACTGCTCTCTGCCCACTAAGTTCTTTAAAAAATGTACTTCATGTGCTCGTTTTGTTACATTTTTTGATTGACTATAATTTTAAGCAGACCACTTAAGAGTGGGGGGGCCTTAAGCCATGTCTCATTCCATGCCCTCATTTCTGGCTTTCTGAGTTGCAGGTTGGTCAAAAACAAACAATTTTTTTAACAGCTAGATGCAGTGCATCTCACACAGTATACTCTGTACATTAATGCCACTGCACTATTACATTTTGTGGTATATTTTTCTGAAAAGTGTCTTTTTTCCTTCACTTTTCAATACTGGCCCAGACCAGACCAATCCAAATCCTTTTCAAAACTAAATCCATAATCGTCCTGGTTTTGGCAAATTCAAACCAAATCTAAATTCAACCCGGCTTTGCCCATCCCTGTACAAAATGGAGTACAACCTTTTGGTTCCTCGCTACTCTCCTGCTCTGTATGACCCACAATAGGATGATGGGATCCTTTTCATAGTAGGGCCCTAATCTGTGCAATTTCTTACCATTTGAAGTGGCGCAAGAAGAATCCGTTTGCCGCTTTAAATAAACATGAATCAATCAACGGGCAGACAAATCATCACATAACCCCCCCCCCCCCCACGGGCTTACTAGGATACCCCTATGTTCGTCTTAGCTCTGTGCCTTGCAGTGCTGTGGCCACCAGTACTTGGGTCATGTAACGGTTGGGGAATCATGGTGCTGTATGTGTCAGTGGATAATGACTGACATTGGACAAGGACCGGCCTAGCAGCCCATTGCCAATAAGAGGATGTCAGCCTAACTATTTTACATACTGTACCACCTGAGTGGTGGGATTAGGAGCCAGTTTTTGAGAAACTGAACTGGCATCATCTGTGCCCCAGTGCAGGAACTATATATTAGGTAAATAGTATTTGCAGGAAACACTGTATAAAGACATGGACTGTACCATCTTGGCAACACTTGCACCATCACTTCAGGGGTTGGTGTTGAGCTGGAATCCAATCTCAACCTCAAACATATGGCACAGAAACCAGAGTGCCTTCTGGGGTTCAGAAGCTTCCTTAAAGAACTACAACCCATGCTAAGAGAAGATGAAACACTGAAGGACATCTTCCCTGAACCACCTGTCACTGCCTATAAGCAGCCCCCAGCCTCTTGAACATAATAATTCATAACAGACTCCCAGAAGATTATAATAACCGAGAAACAAGAGGGACAACATCATGCAACATGGCAAGATGTAAGAACTGCGCCCACATATGCACACAGGCCACCATCAAGACAAGCCAGAACATAAAAATCAATCGATCCTACACGTGTCAGTCCAGCACTGTGGTTTACCTAATTCAGTGCAAGAAATGCACAAATGGATGCTTTATTGGGGAAACTAGGAAAACACTGAAAACCAGGATGAATCACCACTGACACACAATTGTAAACCAGGTTAGCAGCACACCAGTAGGAAACCATTTTTCACAAACAGATCGCTGTCTCTTGGATTTATCTGTCTTGATACTAAGAGGCAACTTTAAAAACGCACAGGACAGAAGGACGTGAGAACTAAAATATATGAAACAATTTAAATCTAACACTTGTGGACTGAATTGGGACACTGGATTTATGATACACTATGGTAAACTGTAATACTCTTGGTATTGTGGACTGAATCGGGACATTGTATTCATGACACATTATTGTAAACTGTAATTCTTCGTTATTGGGTTTTTTTCTGAGTTCCTGCCTGCTCTGTTTTTATTACCTGTGACTTACTTCCTTCCCTGCCTCTCCTACATACTCTTCACCTCAGCCCTGATTGTTTTCACACCTTACTGTTTATACTACTTCACACTCTGTTTATCTGGGCTGTTGTTATTTTGTTTTTTCTAATTTCTTAGCTTCCTTGCATCTTTCAGGCATTTCCTGTCTATTCTATCCTTTCAGCATACCTTCTATTTTTTTAATCTCATGTCTTTCTTATCGGTGTTCCTGTCTGATCCCTTTTTTAGTCTTTCTAGCTTCCTTTTATCTCCTCCTGACCTGTTCCTATTTAGTAGCCCCCCCCCCACCCATTTCTTCTCACACATTTTTTTTTTACTTTGCTACTTATATAAACTTTTATCTCTAGTCCCCTTTTATCACTTTCTTACTTCACTTCCTGCCACTTTTTTATATAAATTGCTCCACAGTGGATATAAATACTGCTTATGTTGCTCAGTTTTTCTATTCACCTGAAGAAGGGACCTGTGAGGCCCTGAACGCTTGTGTATAATTCCATCTTCGTACAAGACACTTGTTGGTCCAATAAAAGGTATCAAACCTTCAATCATCTCCTGCTCTCCAAGGACCAATATGGCTAGAATCTTTTTTTCACAAAATAAGGGAAGATACCGCAATTCGCCATCTGAAATGGCAACTGTGCAACATGAAGAAAAAGGAACCCGAACATGACAGTGACATCTACTTCCTAACTGCATGCAAAAAACAGAACATTGTACCTAAAGGACTTCAGATCTACAACCCACTGCAAACTACATACATTTCAAGGTATGCAGAACAACTATGTCGTAGACATCCGAGAAACTCAGGAATCACCTTACTCATCAGATATATGCCAGAAAATCTCACCTTAAAAATACATTTTCTGAACTTTCACACACCCTTCAAGGAAACAACAATGTATTACCAGGATATAACAACTGGTCAGCAATTGTTCCTATGGGCTGGACCAGTTGATATTTCCCATAACAACCGGCTGGTTGTTATGACATTCACACGCCATGCCACTCAAATGGTGCTGCTCCTGCACTGGCTTATGGAATGGATGTGGGCGGGCTGAAAGTCGCAGCTCCATCACTCACTTTCAGAGAAACCACTCCATCTCTACTGTCCTGAGGAGCTACCACAAAAAGAAGACAGGATCATCCTTCCTTTAGTTTTTAAAATGTATCTGGCTGATCCAGCCTTTTACCCCACTAAACATGTGGACGATCCTGCTGTCTGACCATTTCGGCACCAGAGCATGCCCAGGGAGCGTCCTAGATGCGATCTCAATGATGAAAAAACTGTAAGTAAAATAAAAAAAAAAAAAAGCAAACATCAGGTGCCAAAAGTAAAAAAGAAAAGAACAATAAAAAGAGTGAGGGAGAAGGCAGCAGAGAGAGGGAGTCAGAGCGTGTGTGTGTGTGTGTGTGAACACTAAAGACAGGCAGGAGAAAAATTGCTGCTCAGTATATTATAAAAAGTAAAAGATGGGGAAAGTGTGCGGCATACTGGAATTTAATACACACCCTTGGTGTGGGATGCTTTAATAAACCCCTCGGGCTTCACTTAGCATCCCACACCTCGGGTGTGCATTAAATTCTCATAACAGACACTTCCCCATCATTTATTCTCTATTTAGCTGTGATCTCCAAACACATTACCACAAAGCTCTCCAGACAGCTCTATCACAAAAGAGGAGGAAACACAGAGAACTACAAGACAGCAGCCATAACAAAACCTTGACTCATCCAGGTGAAGTAAACCACAGTACCAACATTGTGGAACAAGATAATACACTGCAACAACTACCAGTGATCAGCCTGTCTAACAAGGAACTTACAGAAGCTGAAACATCTGTATTATCCAGGGGTTTAACTTTCTGCCCAATTCAGGAATTTGACAACAATAGATTCTGTGGTGAGATGGAAGAATTTTTTAGACGGCTTCGTTTAAGAGAGTATTTTTTTGATAACACACAGACAACACATTACGACAGCACAAAGAAAACATCAGACTGGACCCCTTGGAGCAGATGCAACCCCAAGTTGGATGCCTACATCGACTGCTTCTGTTGAAGAATAAACTCCTACATAAGTAAACAGCAGAAACTATTGTATAATATCACACCACTGGAAAAGGGGGCAACACAAACTCTGAAAAAGAACCATAACATTGTAATAAAACAATCTGGCAAGGGTGGAGCTATGGTTGTGATGAACACAGAGGATTACATTAAAGAGGCACACAGACAGCTGTCAGATACAGCTTAATATAGAGAACTCACAGAAGACCCTACTATTCAGTATACAGAAGAACTCAAACAAATCATCATGTCTTTACCGGACAACATCCAAGAACAGTTAAAAATACTAATTCCAAACAAACCTACTCCAAGGACATTCTATATGTTACCTAGGATACACAAACCAGGGAATCCAGGACAACCCATCATCTCTGGCATTGGCACACTCACTGAGAACATTTCAAGACTCATTGAATCCATTTTAAAACCACTAGTAAGAGCTACTAGCATTTTTATTCATGACACCACTGATTTCCTCGGGAAACTTAAGCAAATTGGACAGCTGCCACCCAATGCTATCCTAGCCACAATGGATGTCACTGTCCTGTACACTAATATTCCACATGAAGATGGCATAGCAGCATGTCAGAAATTTTTAAAGGACAACACATCCACATGAGACATTCCAGGAAACACCATCAGCACCCTAATAAAATTAATTTTGACACACAACTTCACCTTTAATGGCAAACACTTTTTACAGATCATGGGGATAGCCATGGGCACTCAAATGGTACCACAATATGCCAGTCTTTCTATGGCCTGTCTAGAGGAGGATTTTTTTAAACACCACATCTAGAAACCATCAGTCTACCTCCGATATATAGATGACATATTCCTGATTTGGACAGAAGGTGAAGACTCTCTCAAAAAATCCCATCATGATTTTAATAACTTTCATCACTCTATAAAACTCACTGTTAAATGCTCCACCACCAGCATACATTTTCTAGATACCACAGTCAGTATCACTAAAAATGGATATTCACAAACTGCTCTTTACAGAGCATAATTCCAGCTTCCACCCAAATCATATAAAAAAATCTGTAATCCAAAGTCAGGTAATTCAATACCATCAACTCTGCTCTGATGAGACAACAAGAGCCAGGCAGCTCTTCTCACTTCGGAATTCCCTAATCTAGCAGGGCCACTCTCCAAGACAAGTTGACAGAGAATTTGAACAGGCCATACAAATACCACGAGATAATCTGCTGGAATATAGGCAAAAACATCAAATTGACTGCACACCCCTAGTGGTCACTTACAGCCCCATGCTAAACCCCCTTCAGCAAATTATTAAAAAAACTGCAACCCATGCTGAGAGAAGATGAAACACTGAAGGACATCTTCCCTGAATCACCTGCCATTGCCTATAAGCAGCCCCCCAACCTCTCAAACATAATAATTCATAACAGACTCCCAGCAGACCATAATAACCGAGAAACAAGGGGGACAACACCATGCAACATGGTAAGATGTAAGACCTGCAACCACATATTCACACAGGCCACCATCAAGACAAGCCAGAACATATTAAAAAAAAAAAAAAAAAAAATCAATGGATCCTACACGTGTCAGTCCAGCAATGTGGTCTACATAATTCAGTGCAAGAAATGCACAAATGGATGCTATACTGGGGAAACTGCTCATACTACCTCATACTCTATTTATCTGGGCCTTTGCTGTTTTGTTTCTTCTAATTTCTTATCTTCCTTGCGTCTCTTAGGCATCTCCTGTCTATTCTACCCTTTCAGCATACCTTCTATTTTTTATCTCAGATCTTTCTTATTGGTGTTCCTGTGTGGTCCTTTTTTATTCTTTCTAGCTTCCTTTTATCTCCTATTGGCCTGTTCCTATTTAGTACCCCCCCCCCCCCATTTCTTCTCACATATTTTTTTACTTTGTTACTTCTAGAAACTTTTATCTCTAGTCCCCTTTTATCACTTTCTTACTTTACTTCCTATTTTTTTATAAATTGCTCCACAGTGGATATAAATACTGCTTAGTTGCTCAGTTTTGCTATTTACTTGAAGAAGGGACCTGTGAGGCCCCAAAAGCTTGTGTATAATTCCATCTTTGTACAAGACACTTGTTGGTCCAGTAAAAGGTATCAAACAGTCCATCATCAGAAGCTCCCTTGTTAATTCAGGTGCAAACAAGCAACCTCGTGAGGTGTCGAGGACTCTTCTGCCATGGGGGTGCTGAGAGACTGATGGTTGTGAACACAGAATGAGAAGCCCTCCTAGTGGAAGTGTAAAAGAACCCTGCATGCCATGCTTGGGGGGAGACAGGAGATGACGCTGGAACTGGTGAGCAACAGCGTAAAAGAGCACACTGTCATTCAAGCAGTTTTTGCCAATTAAGAGAGAGCTGAGTCAGTGAACCACACTGATTCAGTTCTGCAGAGAACAGCTTGCACCTGACTGCTACAAAAACAAAATAGGAGACACTGACCAACAGTCTGAAACAGCAACAAACTGCAAGTATCTTGTTTGCATGCACACCAGTGATTGTGCCTTTTGTGGTGATTACTGACTGAAGTGGGAAAGGGAACATAAACCCGCAAGGGCTAGCTGCTCTCTTGAAGAGGTTTTCCCGGAATTAATCCAACTGTTTATCATACAGATCCATTACTTCGTCTGCACTTAAAGCAGTGGTAAACCCGTAGGAGCACAAGTCCGAACCCCCTCTCTGTGTGAGAAATACCAAATGACAAGGTAAAGTGATGGGGAAGTACTGGTTGATGGTTGGTAGACTGTCTGTGCAACCTTTGCCTTACGGCCCTGCACAAGAATCCCACCCATCCTACTCAGTCCACCAGCAACCAACGTCTATGATACCAGCTAAGAGGTGCTGCACTAGTGCCTATTAACATAGATTTAATACATTTCTGTATACTGATACTGTTAACGAATTGATATGGTTCTTCTGGCATTATGTGTTGTTATACAACAGCAGTAGAATTGCTTACAATCCTTTGTTAGTTGTTGTTAGTAGTCCGATCCTGTGTTTCACTTTTTATTTACTGCACTTGCACATGAAATCTTTCTCCTTTTAATGCACATTTGTGAGTCAGGCCAGCCTCCCTGATGAAGCATGCATGCGCGATACTGATTGGGCCTTTTTCTGAAGTTGGCATTCTCCTATGTGGTACTACATGTAAGTTATATTTTTGCACATAAACGTTTTTGTAGCAGAATACTTATGGCATATGGTGCAATCTTTTTTGCTCTTGTTACTATTAGTGGGGTGGCCTGATAGTACAGGCAGGCTGATAACACTGTATTGGGTGTGGAGTAGACAACTCTGCATGCCTGCTGTTGGTGCTCTTAGCGGTTTCCATTCATCCCACAGGGACTCACTGCTGTGAATAAAGCTTTGTGGTTATTTTTACTGCCTGTGTCAAGAGACGGGACATTGGGTTTTGCAACTGGGGGAAAAGGAGTGTATGTGTAAGGTCATGTGAAGGTGTCCTGTACTGGGGAGGTGAGTTAGTACCCTCCTTATTACCAAGCCCACTACTTCTCCGGGTAGAGGCACCACATTATCATCACTTAAACCTCTCCAGATCCAAACCCTCCCATCACCAAGGAGTATACTGACCCAGGCCCCTTAACCTTGTCAGTGGTGTTGCCCTCAAGGTAGGGGGTTGTCACTACCTGCCATGCACAGTGACCCAGTGGCATCAATTATGCAGATGCTTAACGTAAAAAAAATTGTCAGCATAACTTTTTATCTTATTATTCTGTACGTAATTTTTTTATATATACTTTATTTTTATTCTATATCATAATCATGTCTCATGACAAATATTACATACAACCGAGAGATAGACCATATAGTAAAATAACCTTTGGAAAGAACATTGCCCTTAATCAAAGTGTATAATATGCATCTGTTACACAGTGATACATCGTTAGAGGGAACCAACAATATAAACAGATCTCCAGCACTGAGTCCATATTTTGCTGTTTAAGTCCATGAGCCACATGGCAGTTCCAAAAATTTTAGGATTATCTAGCAATCAGTTCCATTAATGCCATCATCCCAAAAGGAATACTTGGAGCCATGAATCAAAGCTTAATCAAAAAATCTTCTCAGTAATCATTCTAGCAACAACTTATTTTCATCAACATGCAACACATTTTCTGTCCCCAAACTCCTCTCTCATATTTCTTTCAGTAAAAGGGAAAGAGAAAGAGAACCCCACCAAAATATTATTTTATCCTAAAGTAACGTTTACAAAACAGCTTTAAACCCTCTCTCTTAACAGAATTTACCCACTCCAACGCACAAAGAAATCTGAGGGCAGGAAACATTCTAACCAGAAATGGTAAATACTACAGTACATAATGAGCTCCATTGTTTTATAATTCTTCAGGGTACTTCCTCCTCAGTCTCCAATTCCCTCAGGTGAACTCACGATTCAGCTGCTCTTCGTTCGGCCCACTTACCAGCTTCCATGGGATCCAAGAATATGAAAGTTTTTTCCTGAAAAACAATCCGAAGCCTTGCAGGAAAAATGACTGTGTGGGGTATGTTTAGATCTCTGAGCACCCGCCTTACTGCATCATATTTTTTCCGCCTTTGCCTCGTTGCATAACTTCCATCAGGAAACAAGTGCACCTACTTTTCATCTTGGGTTAATGGTGCAGCATGACAGGCAAATTTAAGAATCTTGTCTCTGGCCCGGATTCCTAAGGTTAATAACATCAACATTCGAGGTTCCTCTGTGTTTATTGCGCGGCCTCGGGGAGTCACCCTGTACACCTTCTTGATGTAACAGTCCTCATGTAGGCCCTCCGGTAGTAGCTTCTCTGATAATCACTCTTGCATGGCCATGATCGGATGATCACCCTCCGGGAGCCCATTAACCGCACAGTTACAGAACATGATTGATTTTCTAGGGCTTCCAGTTTAGCCCTTAGATGTTGGGACTCTTCAGCTATGAGGGCCGTGGCTGCGATAGATGCGTCAGCCTGTTTTTGAACTTGCTGCATATCCCCTTTCAAGCTGTCAACTGCTGTTTCGAGTACCAGGACTCGTCTGTTACATTCGTCCACTTTCTGGTTGAGTGTAGACAGGCACGCTATTAGTGTTTGCATTTTGTGTCCCAAAGATGCTAGGGTTTCTCCTAAGCTGGAGGCCTCCTCGGACTGTGCACCATCTTCTGGCCTGCCAAATCCTCTGTTCTTCCCAGTCCCAGCAGCTGTTTTATCTTTTTTGGACTCATTTTGGCTGAATTGAGGTCGCTCTCGCTGCTAGTGAAGTCCAAATTCAGTTTTGGAGCCCGTAAAATGGAGAAATGAGGTAGATTTACTGATCAGCTACAGAGAACTAATAAAAAGTGCTGCTTGTTGCTCGGCTCAACAGCAACCCCCGTAATGTTCTGTATGTTATATTTTTCTTGCATCTTGCAAACCAAACATGGCTACCCAGTCTGCCTCCTGAATAATCAAATAAAACAAAATGAGGGGTATGAATGTAGTTAGATTGATCTGTAAGTCCTGCACTAGCATATGCAGTAGTAGTAGTAAAGACCTTTATTTTTATACAGGATACAACTGTGTTTAAAAAGTAGTCTTGTTACAGTGGCATTGTTGCATAAATCTTAAAAGAGATGCATGAGTCAGAATTTACATAAGTCTAGGCAAGATTCAGACAATACATTAAGGTCAAACGATACACTGGGTAGTATATTTATTTGCAAGTAAACAATTATATGTTTTAAAGGAAAAACGGAAGTGCTTCAGTTTGAAAGTAGTTGCATTTTTCAGACAGTTCCTTGTTTATGGCAGTTTGGAAAGCATGCAGTTTTGAGATTTTCCTAATGACTGGGGGGAGGGAGTTCCACAGCTTAGCCAGACAATATTTTGAGACCACTTTCTATAGGTGTACAAAATTTTGGGGACATTGCAAAGTTGTATGTGTGTAGGTCAGCATGTTTGGGTACTGGTCCATTGGGCTTATACTTTATTCTTTGACCTACAGAAACATCTGGGAAAGCTGGGGAGGTGGTCCGGGATCTGGCAGCTTGGCTTCAATGTCAAGAAATGCAAAATTATGCATGCAACCCTTACCCCAGCCAAGAGCAGCATCCTGCAACCAGGATCCCCCTAACTTGTGCTCGGACAAGCCAACAAACCACAAGTTGGCATAAACAAAGGCATCACCCCTGGCTTTAGGGTGAATGCCTGGCTCGGCATCTAAGAGGGCAAGGGGTTAGAGCGCAAAATGACATTTATATTTACACCAAGTTCTGGGAGAGAGGTGCTAGGGCTATGCTATGTCTCCTATCTGAGGGGGCCCATAAACAATTTCACACTGGGAAGCACAGATGGAATGCTCACTACTAGAAATGGGATTGTATAGTATGGCTTTATTCTGACAAGAGGGAAAGCAGAAAGGGGTGGTCCCCCAGGTTGGTACTGTACTTTACAGAACACACATGGCACAAGAACGTTTCCTTGTCCAAAACAAACAGTTTGGGCTTTCTCACATTTTCTCTTCCACAGAACTAAGAACAGTTCATCCCTCTTTTCTAGGGATCAAATGGACATTAACTTTTCCACAAGTGTCTATTATATGGGGGTTGCCAGCCGACCCGGTGGCACTGGGGGTTGAGGCGCTGGATGTCACACTTCGTGACACGCCGGCAACCCGAGTTCGGGAATGAGCTTGGGTGCCGGGGGTCGGCAGGGGAGGGACTGGATTGAGTGCCTGCAGGGATGTTCTCCAGTCCCAAGGGGAGGGTGTTGGGGAGCTCGGCGCTCTGGCGGCCCCTGGTATACACTGGGGGCACCACAGTAGCGTGAGCTGCATGTAACAATAGGGTGCCTGACGCTGGTAGGGTTGCCGTGCACCAAGCATCAGGAACATGCACATGCTGGGGGGAGGCGAAACAGAACACAGGAAAAACCCGGCTTATGGGGCAGGCGACGGCACTGGTTCCCCATGCCCTCCACCGGGTTCTGCCTCGGATGGCCTTCCAGTATCCTCCCCCGGGAGCCCACCCTCAGCTGGAGTCTGTCTCGCAAGGAGCCCAAGAGGCATAGGGCTACCCTCCCCAGGCGGGTTAAACCAGGGGTGCCAGCTGCAGGTGGGGGAGAGAGGAGGTACAATCCGGAGGGGGCCTCAGGTGGGCAGGACAAGAACCAGTTGCCTGAGAGAGGTCCTCACGAGCCGCAACTGGAGTGAAAGAAAGTTGAAAAAAAAATATATGGGGGTTGCCACACACTTGAAATACATTCCTCCTGACACGATGGGCTTATTTAACATTCGCAGGGTAACCTTGTGCCCTTTTGGTAACCAGTTAGCCCTGACTGGAGTTTTAGATGAGGTCCAGGACTCTGTCCTACATTGCAGGGTATCTCCAGAGCTGAAGGATTAAATTGGAGGACTGACTGTGTTGGGAGAATTGCACTGATTGCTACCGTGCGTCATCGAAGGTGGTGGTGAGTCCATTCCAGCTTATATGTCCATTAGACTTCTGCGGCTGTTTATTGGTACCTGGAGCTTACAGTGAATTGCCTGCCTGTCGACTTGGCTGGGGCCCCTTTTGTGGTTCAGGGAAGTGGTGATCTGGTCTGGGTCTCACACGTGACGTGGGGGCAGTCGGGGTGCCTGCTGTAGAGCGAGGCAAGATTGTCTGCCTTGTGGGGCATTTCAGATGGTCTCCACTGAAAGATGGTGTTCTTTCTGGGGCCCCATCCCTTGGGAGGTTTGGATTCGGTGAACTTGCTGACCTGGGACACAATCTTGGGCTCGGGCTTGGGTTGGCACCTTTGGAGACACTGCTTGTGGAATGGTGGATTTTAAGCTGGTTTAGTGTACAGTGTGATTCTGGGGTGGTGGTTTGAGGTGAGTGGCCAAATGGTAGGGCAGTGAGGTTCACCACTGGAGGGTGGTGCCACCTTGCTTGTTTTAGTAGCCCTGGGGTAGGAGTTGGAGGGCTGCACCTTGGGGGTTCCTTTTCTGGGGGGCTACCCATCTTGGACAGATGCATTGGTGTGCACTGTTTTTCCTGTGAAGATGAAACTGCTTTGTGGACTTTTGGACTACTGTGGAGCGAGTGGTCATTTGGGCAGACTGCAAAGGAATACAAGTACTCTGGTTAGGAGACTGTGAGAGGGTCTCTGATTTTATTATGAATTGGCATAATTTCTGATTTTTGTGATTGCTGGGCTGTGAGGTCAACAATCCTTTGGACTAAATTTCTGAGGGTAGTTGGTGGGTGGTGAGAGCCCTGCCTTGCCCAATTTACGAACTTAAAAGTGTGGCCTGCTTAGCCCCATACCTGAACATTTTACTCTCAGTGACTCTGGACATCACATCTTTTAAGAGGGCTTTTTATTTTGGGGGGAGTGGGGATTGGTGGTTTTAGTTGTTTTTATTTTGTGGTTTGATTGCTCTGGGGAGGACCCACAGGCATGTGTTGGCAGACAGCTCTCTCGGTTAGGCGTTACTCTCCCTCTGAGTTCCACAGTCTCCCACCCTTTGACTGCTTCCCCTTGCCCAGTGTGGTATATGGGCACTGTCAAGCATTGGGGATCATACAAAAGAGGCGTGGGGGCAGGGGCTGCAGACCTGGAGGAAGAGTGGAGCCTGGTGGCCAGATTGGGGTGCTGAGGTCCAGAAGACACCCTGGAGTGAAATGGGTTCCCGAGAGGAGTCCCCCCCCCCGGTGCCCATACCCAAAAGGTTCCTCTTTGTGGGAGCAGGTGATGCGGCTGACCTCGATGGCTCATCCTACTCGGGAGGTGCTATGCAATGCCAGGTCCATTAAAAATAGGTCAGCAGTGATTGCTGATCTTGTTGGGTCATCAGACCTGGCTTGCATCACCGAGACCTAGTTGGATGAAAATGCTGGCCCAGTGCCTGAGTCAGCTGTTCCAGCTGGGTTCTCGGTGATACATCACCCGAGGATGAATCGTAGGTGCAGGGGTAGCCAATTGTTTTAAAGAGGAATCGGGCCTTGTAGATGTACCAGTAGGGAAGACAGGGTCCTTTCAGTGTATTGTTGGCGCAGGTGTGGGGTGTAGGATTCTTCTTGTCTACCGTCCATCTGGCGGTGAGAAGCAATTCCTGCAGTAAGTCATGGACTTTGTTGTTGACATGGTGTTGGAGTCCCCCAGATGGTTGGTTCTGGGGAACTTCAATGCCTGGGTCAAAAACAAACTCTCACAATTTGGTAGAAGCATCTCCCAACTGATGAATTCGTTGGGCTTCACACAGGTTGTTATCGCTGTGACCCATATTCACGGTCACTCTCTGGACTTGATCTTCTTTCTTGGGATGGAGATTTCCGACCTGGTGGTGGAACCGGTGGGATGGTCGGATCATCACACTATAAGGTTCAATTTCCAGGCTCCCCCAATAGGCCTGCCCCTGTGGAGATGGTCCAGTACCACCCTTTAAAGGGTTTGTCCCCAGATGGCCTGGTGGTGGTGCTGGACCTATTGAGCTTTCTGAGTGTAAGCACGGATCCAGAGAATCTGCTACAAGTCTGTAATAAGACTGTGATGGAGACTCTGGATTCTGTTGCTCCTGTCTGTGTTCATCCACTCACTCTTCACTCACAGGCCCCTTGGTTTGATGGGACCTTGAGGGAGTTGAGATGAGTGGGACGAAGGTTGAAACAGTGCTGGTGGAAATCCAGCCTGGGTGCTGACAGGCGTTGATTGATGACCCATTATAAGGATTATCAACTAGCTATCTCCTGTAAGAAGACAGAGTTCCTCTCCAGGGAGATTGCCGCCATGCAGAATCGACCAGCTAAGGTCTTCCGAACTATTGACTGACTGTGCAATCCAGCCTGTCTTCAGTCGTGGAAAGCATTGTCACAAGAGAAGTGTGATGAGTTTGCTCTATTCTTCGCTGATAAGGTTGTTGACATCAGGTCTAAAATCTGTGTGGTCCATTCCAATGGGTGTGGCAATTGTCAGTGGGAGGTTACGGCCCCTTGGTTTGCTTGGTCCCGCTTTGACCAGTTGACAGAGGTTGTCGTGTGGACCATCCAGAATATGTGGCCGACCTGCTGTAGGTTGGACCCAGGCCCAACCCACCTCTTTGTGGGATGTGTTGAGGTCATCAGCCTGGTACTAGTTGAGATAGTCAGGTGTTCATTAGAGACCGTTTTTTTTCTAGACACTCAGAAGGAGGCGGTTGTAATGCCCCTCCTTAAGAAATCTTCTCTTGACCCGGACTGTCTGACTAACTATAGGTCTGTCTCTAACCTTTCCTTTCTGGGTAAGGTTATTGAGAAGGCAGTCGTGCTGCAGCTAGAGGTCCATTTAACCACCCACAATATCTACGATCCTCTCCAGTCAGGATTTCAGAAGAGGCATAGCACCAAGACGACCCTTGTTTGGGTACTCAATGATCTCCTGATAGCGAGAGATCAGAGGACTCATTCCACCTTCATCCTCCATGATCTCTCTGCAGCATTTGACACCCGTGGACCATGGTGTGTTGCTAGCGCACCTGCGGTTCATCTGTGGATTATCTAGTGTGGTCCTCAGATGGTTCCACTCTTTCCTCTCAGGCAGGTCTGAGAGAGTGGTGTCTGGGATTTTTTTTCCTCAGACCCAGTTTCCCAGACTTATGGGGTACCATAGGGCTCTGTGCTTTCACCTACTGTATGTTGTTCATGGTGTATATGCTGCCATTGGGAGACATTGTTAGGCAGTATGGGCCCCGAGTTTTCACTGCTATGCAGATGATACTCAGCTCTACGTGTCCCTTCTGCCCGAGCAGATTGATGCTATCTTGGTGTTTAACAGCTGCCTAGCTGAGACTCAAGACTGGATGAATGCCAATTGGTTGAGGTTGGACCCTGATAAGACCGAGGTGCTGGTGGCGGACCTGGGTCATCGGGCAGAGGGGTCTCTGATGGGACCACCCTCTGGGATTTGGCTTGGGGGTAGCCAGCTGGGGTCCTCTGATCGGGTGCGAAATCCAGGCATTATTTTTGATGACGGACTGACACTTAAGTCTCAGTTGTCATCCGTCATCAAGTCCTCATTCTACCGGCTTGGGGTGATAGATATAAGGTCATAGCCTCCTCACACCCAAGGGGCAGGAAACGGGGGGCAATAATTCTAATCCCAGTAACAACTCCCTTGGAAGTACAAAAAACCCATATAGATGCCCAGGGTAGTTATGTAATTGTACAAGGAATTCTGTACGGCCATAGAATTACCTTGGCTAGTGTTTATTTTCCTCCTCAGACAAGATTCCCACTACTGAAAGGCTTTATGTCCACATTATTAGATAACCTTCAGGCTCAATTAATCATGGGAAGGGATTTCAATTTGACCTTATCACCACATTTAGATAGCTCTAATCACCAAACTTATAGGAAAAATGCTACAGTTAAAAATAATATAAAAAAAAACCCACTAGAACACCTGGGTATCATAGATGTGTGGAGATGCTTATTTCCCTCTACTTCTGGTTATATATACTATTCTCCACAGTTTAAATCATACTCCCGACTAGATTACTTCATGATGACATGTGAGCATTTCACATCAGTCCAGGATATGACAGTAGGTTTAAAATTACTCTCTGACCACCATCCCTTAATCTTGAAAATAGATTTGGGCTGGGAAAGGAAGAGGACCCTATGGAGGTTAAATCCATTAACATTAAAAGATAAAGAATTCTGGGAGACAGTTAAAAAAAAGAATACACCAATTTTATATAGAAAATGTATCACAGGACATCACGGAGGTGGTACAATCGGATACCATGAAGGCAATGGTGAGGGGGGAGATTATAACGTACACCTCAAAAAAAATAGAGGGAGGCGAAACAACTTGAATTATCTGAACAGCTACTGAACTATCAGATGTTATATAGAGAAGGAGACTAAGCATTATACCAACAAATTAACGATACAGAGGCGGAACTACAGAAAATTATAGATAACAAAATACAACAGTCATTAATATATTTAAGACAAACCGTCCATGAGGGGGGAGCCAGGGGGCTCGGAGATTGGCCCAGAAACATAGAGCTAGGAAAAATACTTCCACAATATTGAAACTACGAAATCCATATACTGGTATAACACACCATTCAGATGTTCATATATTGCAGACTTTCTCAGAGTAGTACACTAGTCTATATTCACCGGAAATAACTCCCGGACAGTCAGAAATATCACATTTTCTGGACCAAGTGATCTTGCCTACCCTTACCTCTACTCAAATTTGTAGTTTAGAGGCTCCCATAACACAGCTGGAGATTCAGAAAGCTATCACGAATCTGAACTCAGAAAGATGTCCAGGACCTGATGGCTTTATACCCGAGTGGTATAAGATACTTAAAAAAGAACTCACCCCCAAATTACAAACTTTATTTGCTGAGATAGCCCAAGAGGGAGCTCCTCCACCATTGCTCCAATACCTAAACCAAATAAAGATAATCCGGACCTGGCATCTTACAGACCTATTTCCATTTTAAATGTTGATTATAAGATTTATACAGCTATTTGGGCATCTAGATTAAAATCAGTAATGCCAAAGATGATATCATCTGACCAATCAGGGTTTATTAAAAACAGGAATACTACGGATAATATCTGTAGGACCCTACAGGAATTACAGGAATATGATAAGACTAGGAAAATTCCATCTGTTTTCATTAGTTTAGATGACGAAAAGGCTTTTGATTGAGTCTATTTGCCATTTCTGTGGAGCACTCTTGAGGCCTTTCACTTTCCGGCTCCATTTATCACTACTCTTAACAAGCTATATAGTTCCCCAAGGGCCTACGTGAGGGTTAATTGAAAACTATCCTCACCGTTCAAGTTACGAAGGGGCACATGGCAGGGGTGTCCCTTATCACCGTACCTATTTGCATTATATTTGGAACCACTAGCGCCAAGATTGAGGAAAGTAGGCTTTGTAGAGGGGATTCCTATAGCACAACAAGAACATAAAATAAATATGTTTGCAGATGATATTCTCTTGACCCTGTTGTCCCCATCTCAATCAATTCTGACAGCTTGGCAAATATTGAAACAATATGAGAAACTGGCAGGATTTAAGTTAAATACTACAAAAACAGACTGAAAAAAGAATACCCATTTAAATGGCACACTACCAAAATAAAATACTTAGGAATTAACATTCCTCTTAACCTAGAAGTATTGGAGATTTTAAATTATGAACCCCTCACGACTATAATCCAAAATGACCTGGAAAGATGGCCTACCTTTCTTACCCCCTTCCACCAACGGATAGAAATAGTGCAAATGAATATATTACCTAGATTACTTTATTTAATTCAGAATATACTCTATTTACCAGCAACTTATTATTTTAAATTGTGGGACAAGTTAATTTCCATGTTCATTTGGGGTAAAGGATGTCCTAGGATACGACTATCAGTTCTTAAATTGTCCCTGACCCAGAGGGGATTTAACCTTCCAGACTTTAAATTATACTCTAGGGTGTCTTTCCTTAGGATAGTCCTGATCTGGTTGACGGAATCCTATTTGACCCCTTGGAAGGATATTGAATTTCATCTTAATGATTTATGTGATATCAAAAAAATTCTTCTCTCTTCTGCTGAAAGGTCTCTGTTACCTGCTACCCTAACCGGTATTACAACTCAAATTTATAAATGTTGGAGAAGTTCGAGGCCAATGGGACCACTACATATTATATACGAATATATTAAATTATCAGAAGATGATTCATTTGCACCCATATATATGGATTCCACATTCTGGGAATGGAGAAGATTAGGCCTTTCACATCTTTTCCAGTTTTTGTCCCCTCAGGGGATACTCCCCTTGGAAAAATTACAGTTCCAATATGGCCTTAGCAGATCAGATTTATCCTGTTATTTCCAGGTCAGGAACCATATACTCAGAAATCAAATAATTCAACCCAAAATTCAAGATCCAACTCCAGAATTACTCAAATTATTTATGAAAGCCATAAGGGGGAACTTGGGTAAGCATTTAATAGACACAGTATATAGGGAATTGAGAAACGAACAAAAGGAATCAACTGAATCCATATTACAAGAATGGAACAAAGATCTCCACCTAGAAATAACCATGGAGGAATGGAAGGGATCAGCTGTGAGTGCGGTAAAGATCACTTCCTCTCCATTTAGGAGAGAATTTGCGGGGAAGTGTCGTTCCCGCTTTTTTAAAGCCCCAGCAGTCCTGATCAAATTCCTTCCGGAAGAGTATGGAGTATGCTGGCAAGAGTGTGGATGTCCAAGGGTGACACTGGGACACATATTCTGGGAGTGTCCTTGTCTGATGCCCTTTTGGCTATCCTTACAAATAGAATTACCCAAATTAATAGAACAAGGGATAGAATTGACAGCCAAACAGGTTCTGCTAGGCATCTTTCCAGACCATTCCCCTCCATGGGAAAAAACTCTTTTGCCTCCCAGTCCTTTGACGGCCTACAAGTCCATTACTCATAGATAGGTGACCAGTATAATTCCAATAGTAGCTGAAAGGAGATCCATATGTCTGAATTACATGAAATAGAAAATCTTAATGCTAAAATTCAGGGTAAAGCTCCAACCTACATGAAGAGATGGCAGAAGTGGGTTCTCTATCACACTGAGGTGGATCCACACTCCTGTCCTTAAGTTTGGTGGAGTTGGAGGGGAAGGTAACAGGGGGGATGATCAAACAACTACCAAAGATTTGTAGGGAAGGAAAATTTAATTAATGGAGGAGTTAACTGAGAAGAGGAAATTACTCATTTGGTTATATTAGAAATGAAGTAGTAAACAAAACTTAAGGGGTAAACAAGGTGTGAGCTAAAACAGAAGAGAGTTGGAGCTTTACCTTCAGTATGGTCTCTGACCAAAAGAATGCATAAGACTTTATATCAAACATTTAAACCTCAGGGCAAATTACAAAAAAATGTCAATAATACACATAGAACTTAAGACATGTGACAATATAATGAAATGTATGAAATGTACTCTTGACATAAGTGTAACAAAAAACATTTAATAAAAAATAAATAATAATAATAAAAAAAGTCCTCATTCTACCATCTGAGGAATATCGCCCGGATTAAGCACCTGGTCCCGCCTGATGACCTTCCAATGTTGGTCAATGCCTTCATGATCTCTTGCCTGGACTATTGTAACTACCTATACCTAGGGCTACTGGGGGTTGATATTTGATGCTTGCAGCTAGTGCAGAATGAGACTGCCAGGCTGTTGACTTGCTTATCTCCATCCTGCCATGTCATGCCTGTGCTCCGCGGCATGCACTGGCTGCCTATTCAGTGGTGTATCACCTTCAAGGTCAGGTTGTTGACCTATAAAGCCCTACATGGGCAGGGACTGGGTTACCTGCAAGATCTTCTGCACCCCTACCACCCTTTCCACTCACCCAGCTCCGCTGAGGGATTGCTAGAGGTTCTTGGGATTTGTCTAAAGACCTGGGGTGCCCGGTCATTTATGTTCATGGCTCCGACCCTGTGAAACTCTCTACAGTACATCATCGGATAAGGGAGTGCCTAACTATGGAGAGCTTTAAATCTGCACTAAAATCTTATCTTTTTAGTCTTGCCTTTCCTGAATATAAATTAATTATTGGTCTATATGTCTTGCCGATTAATTATTGTATTTTAATTGTTTTAACTTTTGTGCAAGTGCTTGGATACATGGTGACTTGCGCTTTTTAAAAAAAAATACAAGAGTTGAGTTCTGCCCACCCTGGCCCCAGCCAGCCTCTGCCATTCCTTCTAGGTTACACAACATGGATCCTTCAATCTCTACAGATCGTTAAAGGCATCCACACATTTAAATTTTACATTCAGCACATATTTGTTGTGAGAACTGGTGTCCTGAGTGGTGTAATCTAGCCTAGTCTCTGGGCACATACACCACCAGCCAACTACCTTAAAACCTGTCCACATTTCTGTACTCACAGTTTGTTTGTCCCTTTATTACAGAAATTGGACCACTGAAGAAACCTTCTTCCCTTTAACTTCATAGGTTCAAACTCTGAGATTCTGCATTAGTCTCTGCTTTGGGCAGCTGGACAATCTTCTGGTCCCTCAGGAGACTGTCTCTTGGAACCACTGAATTTCTCAGTCCCATTCAATTCTCACAGAAGTGACTCACTAGTGCTCCAGAACTGCAGGTCTCCACCACATCCTGTGATAATGCTGTTGTCTCACACACTAGGGTGAGAAAATGACCAGGACAGGCTGGCAGGCACCTCTCCCTCTGAACACTATTGTACTCTACTGTTGACTGCTCACAACTAAACTCAAGATTCTAAACTGTTACCCTAGCAGCTGATTCCACTGTGGCTCAGGCTGCTGTGAGAGTTCTAAATGACCTCACTCATCTCTCACTCAGCTTAGCTAGGTAAACAATAAGAGGCCTGTAGAGAGCTTCTAATAAACCCTCTACCAGCTGTCCACTACCTTCCTAGTCTAACACTGATGGGATTCTAGTAACCCCAGGGGACTGGATGATTACATGCACATTGGAGCCAAGAATCCTAGGATGGAATACTACCTGTGTGGAGTCCAGGTATCTGCATCAGAGAAGGACTTGGGGGTGTTGATCATTAGTGACCTGAAGCACTCCACGTAGTGCATGAAAGCAGCAGCAAGGGCAAACAAGGTGCTAGGATGCATAGCTAGAGGAAGGTCATACCACCCTTGTACAGGTCACTGGTGAGGCCACATCTAGAGTATGGAGCTCTGTACTGGTGCTCACACCTCAAAAAGGACATTAACCTGCTGGAGAAGGTCCAGAGGAGGGCTACAAAGATGATAGCGGGTCAGCAGGGTAAGGCATATGAGGAGAGGTTGAGGGCACTGAACATGTACTCCCTGGGAGACAGGAGAGAGAGAGAAAGGGGACATGATTGGGACTTTCAAGTACTTAAAAGGGATAAATAAGGTGGATAAGAAGGGTCTCTTTAAGCTGAGTAGTGACCATAACACAAGAGGACACAGTTTTAAGCTGGAGGGGGGAGGTTTAGGAAGGCAGTCAAGAAGCACTTCTTCACAGAGAGAGTGGTGGACACTTGGAATGCGCTGCCAGAAGAGGTGGTCTAACTGAAGACAGTGGGTAGCTTCAAGAGAAGCTGGGATAGGCATAGGGGGAAGGTAAGGATCATGGATAGGGAGGATAGGAGGAGTGGGGAGGGGGGGCAGGGACAGTAGCGCAAGCTGTGGACCCTGCAATACGAGCAGACTTGACAGACCAAATGTCCCTCTTTTGCTGGTTTCTTCGTATATTCGTAAGAATGATTTTAAAGTAATAATCACTGATTGTTTTTGTCTCTTTAGATTTAATGAATCCCAGCTTAGACTTCTGAATATCATGCAATAGTAGGTGTCATACTGGCACACCAAGATGAAGCAGGCAAGTTTACTGTAAGCCATGACAATCCTGTCCAGCAAGAGATTGCTTGCATGTGGGTACACCAAGCTCCAATATTCCTGTACTGAGAGAATAAATTGCTGCATGATTGTTTTTTTTCCCCATAGCACCCTTCGGGATGAAAAAAGTTCTGCATCTCAACACTCCTGCTCGTGAGTTCACTTTTTATGGCTGCAGTAGGCGAAGCCCTGCAGACATCTTGGGATCAAAGAAGGACTCACCAGATTCCAACCAAAGAATAATTTTGGAGTTGCACCACAGTCTCCTCCACTGTACGTGAAGTATTCTGCTGTCTCCATTCATTAAAGCAGTCCCACAGTCACAGCAGACAAGGAAAAAACAAAGCCCATTCCCTACCTCTGAGTCTCCCCCACACTCTCTCTCTCCAACCCCGTGACCTGTCTCTGCATGCCGTAGTCAATATGGCTGCAGCTAAGCTCGCAGACATCACAGTGGAACATGGTACAGTCTGCCATGTCCAAGATGGCCGCTGAACTGTATTGTGCATGCGCAACTACTCTCACATACGCAATACAGCTTGGTGGCCATCTTGTACATGGTGGACTGTGCCATGTTCCGCTGTGTAGTCCACAAGCTCGACTGCAGCTGTATTGACTCTGGCCAGAATTTGTTTAACTATGCAGTGTATGTGTCTCTTAGACTGAATGGAATTGTCAGTCACCACCACTAGCTATATGTATTCATTAGTGTTTGCCAGTTTAGAACCATTTGTGAGTTTTTTTTAAACTTAACTGTATTGATGAGGTCATGTTTGTACCATACAGTCTGGAATATGGTAAACAGTGAACACACAGGGACATGTTTAACATGCTGTTTTTGTCCATGTTATATAGCTACCATAAAGTCCATGTTGTAAAGTCATGTGCCATCTTCTCTTCAACCATTTGTGATTTTACTCTCCAATAAACTGTTTTCACCTTTTTTACTTTTCTTTCTGAAACGCATCACTTGAGCCTTTTCTGAGCTGAACACCATGTTGTACTGTTTGACCAGTTTCAACAATAAACTGAAAACCTTTCTGATTTCTGATTCCATTTCTGTATTTTTTTTTTGCTCTGCAGATTTGTACGGTGTTGTCTGTATAAAGTTTGATGTCAGAGTATGCGATGTGAATGGGGAGGTTGCTTTCATACAGTATATTACCATAGGGCCTAGGATGGATCCTTTTGGACCCCTCTGTGGAGGATGTTCACCTCAGACAGAACACCCTGAACAGCCATGTGCCTAGACCTACCAGTTAGGCATGAGTTGAACCAGATTAGTACTTCCCTAAGATCACTACCTCTGCCATTCTTTCCATTAGAATTTTGTGATCTACAAGGTTAAATACCTTTGAAAGGTCAACAAACACCTTGCCCACATAGTCTTCCATATCTAGACTACAGCAACCAGGTCCATTAAATCCATGAGTGCAGCCCAACAGACAAGAAAAAAGACGAGTGCTTCATTAGCATTTCCAAATTCAAGGACACCACAGCTTAAATATTTGTTTTTGTAGTAATAATAATTCACACAGCCAAGTGCATGCTTGACTATGCTGCGAGTTATTATTTTACTGCAATAAAGCCTTTATAAGTATTTAAGCTGTGGCATCCTTGAATTTGGAAATGCTAATGAAATGCTGGTCTTTTTCATTGTGTTTGCCAGACTGCCTGACCCGAGCCTCATCACCCTTGTGCACACTCCTTTTGTGTCTGGTCCATGAGTGTTGTGCCCAGGGACCTCCCTGGCCTGAACCCCTGCTGTCAAGGCATCAGCAGACTGTACTTTTACAAGATGTCATAGAGCTGGCTGCACTCTAGTCTTTCCAACAGTTTTGAAATCATAGACTGTAGAGCTATTGGGTCACTAGTTTGTCAGGCTGTGTCCTTCGCCTCTCTTGAAGACAGGCAGAATTGTGGCACATTTCCAAAAGGCTGGGGCATTTGATTCAATCAGGCTCCTGTTGTACAGGTCTGCTAGGACTGGGGAGATGTACAGTAACTGCAGATGTCTTTAGGAATGTTATTTCTGTTTGATCAGTCCAAACAACTTTTCCAAATTTAGTTTGTTATTTTCTTTATAGACATCTCGCTCTTGCGGATTCTGAAATGAAATTTTAGGGTTGTTGGTGAGTTCAGGTATTCAGCCACAGGGCTAGGTGGCATGTTTCTTATTTCAGTAAAACGACTGCTGAGTTGGATGCGTGGCAGTGTGCAGAAATATTTATCTAGGGTATCTGCAGTGTTTTTCAGGGCAGTTTTCTCCCACTGCCGTTGACAAAACTTGTGTCAGATTTTTGGACTCCTGAGCCTTTAAGGCTCTTGATTAGATTCTAGTAAGATGAGGTGTCTGTTGTGACATTTATTATATTGTTCAGGGCTTAAAGTTTGAGAGAACTGCATGATTCATGCTGTTTTCCACCCCCCCCTGCAAATTCTGGCCCCTCCTCCCATGTGGGACAATCCCACACACAATGTGCACACTCATAGTGCAGTGGTAAAGTGTCACAGAGCATATTTTATGGCACTTTAGTCCCTGGTGGTCCAGTGCACACACCGACATTCTTCTTTATGACCTTGGTGGTTTAGTGTGCACCAATCTCTCATACCTCCACTGCTCTCAAGACTGATGCACGTGGATGGACTGGAGAGAAACGTCGCAGAATCGGGAGCAGGAGCTGCCATCTTGAGCGAGAAGTGCAAGTCACAGGAAGACCTGAGGAGTCGATGGACAAGACAGGAGCAGAGAGATGGTGAGAAGCCCGGCCCAGTGGCACTGAGGGTTGAGGAGCTGGACACCACACCTCGCGCCACGCCAGCGACCCGTGTTCGGGAACAGACACGGGTCCCCGGGGGTCAGCAGGGGAGGAGAAGGATTGAGCATCCAGAGGACTGCTCTCCTTCTCCTGGGAGGGCTAGGGAGTTGGTCCCGGTGTCGCTCGCCCCCTGGCGGAGGCCAGGGGGCATGGCACCATGCCGGAACATGGGTGGAGCTAGGGCAGATGCTTGCCTCGGCATCAGCATCATTGCACGCTCCCAGCTCCAAGGGGACACCATGCAAAAAACGCTGCCGGCCCCCGTGTACGAGTCGGGGCTCAGTGCCCGACCCTCCAGCCACCTTCAGTTCCGCCTTGGCAGTCCCACTTGTGGGGGCATCCCCGGGTGAGGGTACGGATCGCCGAGCCCAGGGTGAGCCTGTTCGCGGGGCTAGTGCCAGGCAGGAAAAAGCATAGTATGATTTAAAAAAAAAAAAAAGAGTGAGATGGCGAGAAGGATGACTGCAAGCTACAGCGATGGCAGTGAGGGGGTCACACCAGTTACTTTTGAACAGAAACAGTTTAACAATAAAAAAACCAATATCGTAACAAACAAAAGTGATGCAGTGTTGGCAGCAGGAAATGGAAGGGCAGGTGTGGCTGAGGCCTGTGGCAGCCAAGAACAGTCAGGCTGTGGCTACCAGTGAAAATTATAGGAAAAAAGGACAATTTAATTAAAAAAAAAAAAAACATAATGCAGAAGGCACAGACATAATGTGATATGGCAATCACTGAAAAGCAGCCACATGAATGAACATACAAAATACTGTGCTAAATTAAGTGTATTGAGTGACGAATTAACAAAAGGGGCATTTGTTTTTGGTCCAAACAAAACTGCTATAAAAAAATTAAGGGGAGACTGCAACAGCACAACAAAATAAGGGTGACTAGGAGAGAAAAAAAATTGGGGGGTGGACTGGGAGGGTTGGAGGCAATATCAACAGGCTGCAATAAAATAAAAAAAACAGTTGCCCAACTTGCTCCTATCATTCAGTAGTCGACAAAGACTGGCCCTAGGTCCAAAAAAGAAGACGGAGCATACCTGGGTAAAATAAAAATAACAAAATCTAAATGCCAGAAGGCGGGACCTCAGCTTACTCCAAAGCAGCTGCTGCCAGAAAAATAATGTTTTAGGGGACGCTGGAGGGTGGGAAGGTTTGTCACCTGGGCATGACTGTATCCCAAAAAAAGCTGGATTTATTATAAAAGAATGGGAAAAACAGAAAAACATAAGAATTTCTGTGCAAGAGAGAGAACTGTGGTGTGGGGAAACAACTGAATGGGGCAGGAAGGTCCGTGAGCTTGATTTATTATAAAAGAACAAAAAAATAACTTTTGTACAAGAGGGGAAACGACTAAAAGGGATGAGAAGGTCCATAACCTGGGGCTGGATCCCAAGAACTTAATATTAAAAAAAAAAATTGTGACGTGGTAAAATATGCATCATTAATGACCTGGCTGAAAAGAAAGCAACTAAATGTGCAAGGAAGTACAAGAAAATAAGGGCCACACAAAGAAGGCAAAGTAGTAGACGTACAAGACCCTGCACAAGAACTCGATCCACAAGAATTAATAACTGATGAGCAAGACACAGCAGAGACTGCACCAAGTGGAAGCTTCTCTAAAAAACAACATAAATCCCACCAAAGGGGGCTAAAGATTTACAACAGGTTGTTACTGGATTTGACCAAAACAGAGGCCAGATGAGCTGTTCTATTTGTAAGCCTTATGCATCCATTCCTTTTAAAAGCACTTGTTGCAAAACATCAACCCTAATAAGACATTCTGGTAGCACTGCTCATATTAAAGCATTAAAAAAGGATGCTGAAATCAAACTGTCAGGCAATGGCAAAGGCAATAGAAAAGGCTACTGACAGAATGATGAGCAACTTAAAGGGCTTTTGAGAACCACATATTTTGTTGCTGAAAATTAACTAACAGAATGTTTGTTAAACGTGTTCAGTTTTGCAAGGAAATGGAGTGCCCATACATTAAAGATTTCAAAGCGGAGGGGGTTTGCGGCACCTACATGAATGCAGCTGGACTGTCTGAAATACATAAGGCCATTGCACAGACCATGGCGGAGAAGCTGGACGCTGCTGTGAAGAATAGCCCAGTGGTAAGCTTGATAATGAATGAGTCCACAGACATCAACAATAGCAAGAGACTAATAGTTTACGTACGATACTTAGACAATACCCCATATACTCTCTTTTATTGCAACACAAGATGGAAAGGGCAACACTATTTTCCAGGCACTTTGTCGACTTCTACATGACAAGGGCATTACAACAGGTGAAAAACTTGCTGCTGTCTGTGCTGATGGAGTATCAGTTAAGACTGGCTGTGTACTACAAAAACTAAGAACTGATTATAACCCTGAACTGACTGGAGTACACTGTATAGCCCACTGGTTGGCCTTGTGTGCCTGTGATGCAGCTCAGTCAGTGGAACAAGTGAAAAGTTATCGATGAGATACGAGCTCCATTTTCATTTTCTTCAGTAATTCCACTATCAGGCACCCCTCCGGGGTGGCAAGTTTGCTGGCCCAAACTGTTCCCTCATCCTATTACCTTAGGTCTCAGGGATTTGCCACACTCACAGTACCTGTGACTCGGACTCAAATGGGTGAAAGGGATTTTGCAGCATGTGCCCCCAAACTTTGGAACACCTTCCCAGCCCAGGTCCGTGTTGCCCCCTCTCAGGGCAGCCTGCGTTCCTCACTATGGAACCATCTCAAACTCTGATCGGACTGCGGATGCCAAAAAAACCTGTGACATACGTTAGCACTTAGCACTCATGCATAACAGCTGGCCCTTAAGATGATAGTTTTATACTTGCTGCTACCAATCCTTACCTTGTACTGCTCCAAAACTGGCACACACCGCTTACTCTGCTGTACCTATTCTAACTAAATGTGCCTCATATGCCTTGTACTTTGTGTATTCTACATTATGTTGTTCGCACATGACATGCGAGTTTGTTTTTTTCTAACTTGTACCTTGTTGTCTCATGACGTGTAATCTTTTCCTAATTATGTACCATGTTGTCCCAAGTGTGTAAGTATGTAATTTCCTGTACTCTCCCGGGTCGTACCTGAAAATAGGCAAATTGTCTTGTCTAGTGTACTTACCTGGTTAACAAAAGCTAAATAAAAATAAATAAATATCAGAAGCAACGAATCGCATGAACTACAAAAACAGCTAGAGGAAACACTTCTGAAATACTGTTAGCCTGTTGCAGTTCGATGGCTGTCCATTTCCAGTGCAGTGTCTGTTGTGTGCAGGACTCTTAAATCATTAGGAGATGTGTTAGAACATATGACTTATCCAGTTCACCAGATAGCGACAAAGTAAAATGACTGCTGCAGTCTGTCAAGTTTGACCGTGCAGCTCTTTCTCACATAATGCTGGGCATCTTGTCACATGTTGTTTTTCTGTCAACATTTCCAAAGGAAAAATCTCGATTTCTCCACTCTGCTACCAATGGTTAAGAGTAAAAACAAGGCTGTAAGGTCTTTAATTGAAAACCCAGGTAAATTAAACAGATAATTTTTCAATACTGATCTTGAAGAAAGTAAGTACGAAGGTGAGCAACTCATTGCCACGCGAAAAGACCAGCTTTTAATAACGTAAAAGAACAGATGCATCAGTGCTTTAATTATGAACTGAACAGACATTTCCACCAAGATACTTTAGATATAAGATGCATCTCCATTTTAGAACCCAAGAGAGCTGCAATTGTGAAACAGCAGCCAGATGATTTCAATACCTATGGTGACGAGTCTGTAGATAAAACCGTGCAGCACTTCAACTTTGCTGACTAATCTACAGAATCTGCAAAAAGGAAATTCATCTTACTAAACATAGTCTCAAATGTTTACTAATAAACTGTGTCATTTCAGCAGTTTGCTGAAGTTGTACTGAAAGAGCATACATTTGTGTTTCCAGAGTCTGAAAAAATTGAGCAGATTGCCATGGTTATACCAGTGGCTAGCACTGAATGTGAATGTGGCTTCAGTACGCAGAACTGAGTAAAATCCAAATTCAGGAAGTCTTTGAACAATAAAAACTTACAGAACATAATGATAATTTCAGAATTGGGTGGAAGTAGAGGAAAGAACAGTTATGTAAGAACTTACCAAAACAGTAGATCTCTGAGGGGATCTCAGTCATCAGGTCTCACCGTAGGAGCTTCACCGTTGATGAATCAGGATCTACATAGAAGATTTTCAACAATACAACTGGGGCCGCCCACGGTGATGTCATGTGACAATGTCACCAACCCTATAAAGGCATAAATGGCCCCACTCCCTCCTTAGTTCTTTCCCCCGGAGACAAAGGGATCTACTGTTACGATAAGTTCTTACGTTAACTGTTCTATCTGCTTCAGGGGTATCTCAGCCATTAGGTCTCATCGCAGGAATGAGTCCCAAGCAGTTACAGGTGCAAACAAACAGTGTGGGAGGAAGGCCAACCTTATGCTTAGGACAGGAGGCCTTGCAGCACAGCCCTGCCAAATCCTGCACGGGTTCTAGAGACAATGTCCAGACTGTAGTGCTTGGTAAAAGTATGGACAGTACACCAGGTGGCAGCCGCACAAATGTCCGTGGCTAGAACCGCTCGGAAACAAGTCACAGAGGTAGCCATTCCTCGTGTGGAATGAGCTTTGACAGCACCAGGCAATTCTTTGCCGTACTTGTTGTGGCAGAACACAATGCAGTTAACCAACCATTTGGACAAACATTGTTTAGAAACCTGAATGCCCTCTCTACCAAGGGCAAAAGAAACAAACAATTGCTTCGACTTTCTACATTCCTTGGTTCGGAGCAGGAAGTATTTTAAAGTTCTGTGCACATCTAACGTATGGAGCAGTGCCTCCTCTGGATTGGCACACTCAGGAAAATAAACAGGAAGGTGGACAGATTGATTCAGTGTAAACTCAGACACCCTCCTAGGAAGAAATTTAGGATCTATGCACAAAGAGACACTGTCTTTGTGGAAAATCAAATAAGGCTCCTCGCACCAGAGGGCCTGAATCTCTGAAATTCTTCGAGCAGAAGTAATAGCAACTAAAAATAACGTGTAACCCTGGCACCGGGTATCTGAGGGCTACACTACCCCTGCCTTGCCAGCCAAAACAAGGTTGAGGGGCCTGGGTTCTTACTTTAAACTGGTTCTTTCCCAAGATAACGTAAATGCACAGTGCCTCCACTCAGCGTATACTTTCAGTGGGCTAGAATAAAACCTGGTACAACCCTCTGGGATGCTGTACCCACCCAGCCACATCACCAGAGTGCTACCCCAAACATGACCCAATAAACACTTCCCCACATTTCAACATTTCTGGTAATTATTGACTCTCTCTAATAATATGCTCATGACAACAAATGTATGCAAAAATAGTAACAACAATTTATTTACATGGGGTGAGGGTTAGGAAGGGTAAACTGGAAGCAGAGGTTAGCTATTTACATTAGGTTTGATTGGACTGGCATTTGGTTAAGATTGGCATTGTAATTAGAATCAAGATAATTATTTAGCATCTAAAGGCAAACATTAATCACAGTGGCACCCACAACCTCTGAGGTAGTCAGCATATTTGACCTGGTTATCTAGCTAGCTGCATAAGACATTTAAATGACATGCCTCATGCCCACACTGGTACCAGTTCCAGAATGCATTAAAACCCTGCAATTTCAATGCCTACAGTATATCTAGGTACCCAGTACTAGAGTCTAAAGGTGCAGGCCTACTGTACTTTCCAGCTGTAATGGCCCGCTAGTTGGGGCCCTTTGAAAGAAAAATCAAGTTAGCACGCTTTCTTTTAATTATCTTTAACTGGTCCTAGCTGATTTTTGGAAAATGGACTTTAAACTTGGATACTCTGGCCTGACGCACGTAGAAGAACTTGGATTAAACTATTTACAGTTTCTCACAAGCTGGCAGAGATGTCTCTGCCTACTCACAGTTTTGAAGTTCTCATTGGCAAAGTCAAAATCAGGCTATGCAAGGCAATTCAGGTAATAACAGAATGTGTGTTCTGCCTCTGGATGCCAAGATGCTGGGCAAAGGCTTACAGCCAGGAACCTCCTGACTGACTTCAGGATCTTACAGCTTCTGCAGGTGGACAGCATCTCTAGCTTCTTTTGGAGTGCCCATCTTTATAGGCAGAAAACATCTTCTGGTACAGACCAGGCTGTGATGGGGCCGGCATGCTTCAGACCCCACATCTAGGCTATACCCCTCAGGGGAAGCGCATATGGCAGTGCCTTGGGTGGTGGTACACTACCAGGCTGTCTCCCAGGCCAATCTGAAGTTGCTTTGTTGCATTCAGCACATTTATGTTGGCACATTTATATTTACTATAATTGGTCACAGTCACTTCAACCATGCGCCAGCGTGGCCACCATGGTCCTTTTAGTTTTCAGGTGCAGAGTTTCACAAGACGGGTATTTGCTCCCTAAGGCTAGGGTGACTCAGATGCTTACAGTCCATGCACGACAAACCCTTTTCCTTAATGCACTTTAACGCAGATGAAGCTTGAGGCACGGCTCCCCACTATTTAGCATACTTGATTTAGTAGTTCAGCTGATCACGATAGCTTCTCTCAGGCTTAAAGCACAAATCACAGTCCCTTGTGGCTTTGCTGGTGTTAGCAGCTCCAACTTGGACATTCAGACATTCACTGGCCTCCGAAGCACTGTTAGCACAGTTCCGCATGGCTCCGGGAGCCTCCCTCCAGTCCTGCAGGTACTAGTAACAGTCACATTCAGCACATACAAATTGCTGGACCCTTCTCTGGTCACTTGCTCGGTTGTCCACCAATTTCTGATGCGCTAGTTAAACGCAGGAAGCAGTCAGACAGTCACAATTTTAACTTGGCTGGGCTTTTCTGCCCCACAATGGATCTCTCTCTCTCTAGCGTTTCCTTTTAAGTACAATTTTACTCACTCAAATATGAACATACGAAACTGCCAGCAGAAAAAGACCATCTGGTCTGTTGAGCCTGCTCGATTTTGCAGCTAGCACCCCTACTCTGCAGCTGCCCCTACCACCCTACCCCCCTCCAATGACCCTCCCTTTTGCCCTATCCCAGTCCCTCTTGAAGGATCCCACTGTTTTACAGGCCACTACCTCTGCTACCAGCCTTTCGGTAAAGAAATGCCTCCTCATCGCCCTCCTAAACCTTCCACCCTCCAGTCTCATGTCATGACCCCGTCTCAGTCCCTCTGTGCCTGTCCTGTTTATTCCTCTCATGTACTTAAAGGTCTCAATCATATCACCCCGTCCTTCCTCTCCTCCAGACAGTACATGTTCAACTCCCTCAGTCTAACCTCATATGGTAACTCCCCCAGCCCCATGATCATCTTTTTTGCTCTGTGTTGCACCCCTTCTGGCAATCTAATGTCCCTCTAAGTAACCAAAGAGATTCAGAACACTTTCCTTCTCTGGAAATTACAGGTTTCTTCAGCACTCACACTGCTGAGGCAGAAGCACTTCTTGCAGCTCTCTCACAACTGCAGGTGGATGCAGACTTCTTTTCCACATTTTTCTAACGCAGCAAGGAACTGCTAGCCCTGGAGGACAATCTCTGGCAACCCCCAGGCTAACAATTTCTGTTACTGGCAGCCACTCTTCCTCTCTGGCAGAGGCAGAAGCCCCCTCCTCTGGGGAGGGCTTTCACTAAGTACACTAGGCCCATTTTATTTAGCTGGGGCCCTGAGCCCCCCCTCCCTGTGGAGGTGCTCCCGCTTTAACCTGAACTCTGCCTGAAAATCCCTGTTTTTTTTTATTTTTTTAAATTTATTTGCATCCCCCTACATCCTGCAGACTCCGACCCTTCGGGATCACCAAGGAGTCATCCTCCTGCCTCACTCGCCCTACCCAGGCTCACCTCTCAGTCCCCATGGAGCTGTGGCCCCCCCCCGAGCGGGCCGAGGTGGGGAGGGCAAGCACCCAGATACTGAAAGGTTCGTCAGACCGGAGGTAGTCGGGAAGGCGAGAGCACATAGGAGGCTTGCTCAGGGCACTCCTTCTTCCCGGCATCGGCAGGCATTTTCCCATTTTCTTGTGGAGGAGTGGCATGCACCCCACGCCAAGGCATCACTGCCGGCGCCACCACTCCCTTCCTCATCAAGTTGTTCTGCGCTGTTGTACCACTCAGCTTCTGCCAGAGGCCAGTCAAGCGCCTGAGCACGAACCCCTTCCCTCCTGGGAGAGAAGAGCTGTCCTCCGGACACTCAATCCTCTCCCTCCACAGCCATGATGACCGGGCTCGCTCCTCAACCGGTCACTGGTTGGTGCAAGTGTGGCGCCCAGCGCCTCAACCCTCAGCACCACCGAGTCAGCCAAAATCCCTGGGTTTTATGGAGTCCTTCTGGGGCTCTCGATTGGCTGAGTCCACTTAGGTGTCCCAAAACGACTGGCTGAAAGCCCCTGTCAGTCCACAAAATTAATATTCATTAGCCTCACTTGATGCTTAATATGCTTCCTGTTTTGGCGCCTGAATTAGGTCCCTGCTTTTCCCCATAAGCCTTCTGTAAAGTCCCATAAGGCTCTGGCATTGTCCCAACAATCCTTGCTCTTCGATTGGCTGCTGTACTGCAGAAATCGCTGCTAGTGTTTACAGTCACAAGGCAGTTTAACACAGTACCACTGTTTATGTTCTGGTGCAGCCGGGTTAATCATTTAATTTGCTGCTTTGCCCCACAGTCCAATAGCTTCTTTTGTGCCCTTGCTAACACTGCTTGTTATAACATTTACCTGTAGTTCATAGCCTGTCACTGCTGCCAAAATGTACAGTCCCCAGGCAGCTCATAAGGATCCCAACGTTAGTGGTCTGGAGCAGCCAGTATAACCATTATTTATTTACATACAGTATGCCCCGTTATTTTGGGACCTGAGCTGTGGTGGCGAGGCATGAGGCAACAGGGAAACAGCCAGGAGGTGCTTCAGAAATAGAAGAAATGGGCAACAAGGTAAGCCCCCATTTTGGGGTGGGAGGGTTACAAACACTTTCCAGGAAAGAAATCGTACCTTGCAAGTTGTTGCTGGCTCAAAAAGAGACAGGGTCAATTTCTCCAAAACAAAATTCTAATTCCAAGCTGGGAGCAGGGAATGGATTGGAGGTTTCAGATGCAGGACGCCCCTCAGAACAGTACGGGAGACATCCAGCTGCAGGGATTTATTTAACTCCAAAAATTGATTAGCGTTTTGCTCATAAAAGTGCTAAAACATTGTGAAAATGCATAGCACTTGCCTCACTGTGTTTAACAAACATAACACTTCTAGAAAACCTATATAAATACTTTCTGTACAGTTTGCATTGTCCCAAGGAAAAAACTGCTAATCAATTATTTAAAACCCTGAGCTGAGCTATAGTACAGTCACTCATGGGCTCATGAAAGGTTGAGATAGCCAAAAGGCGCACCTTGAGGGAGGAGTACTGGAGAACCGAGTCAGACCGAGGGATCAGGTACTCCAGGATCTGGTTCACCAGACAGGTGAAAGGGTCCAGATTGTGCTTGACAGCCCATATGGCAAACCGCTTCCACTTCATGGCATAAGTGTCTTGGGTGGAAGGCTTTCGGGCAACCACTAGGATGTTCGCCACTCTGTTGGAAACCCCAAATCTGACGATGGCTACATCCTCAGGAGCCAAGCATGCAGATGGTGGGACCTGAGATTGGGGTGAACCAGGGTCCCCTGATCCTGGATCAGCAGATCCCTGCATAGGGGGAGAGGGACTGGAGTTCCTCTGCCAGCTGCTGTAGAAGAGGAAACAATATCTGGCAGGGCCAGAATAGAGCTACCATGATCATGGTGGCCCCCCTTCATCTGTAGCTCGATCAGCACCCTCTGGATTAGGGGAAATGGGAGAAGGCATAAAAAAAACTCCCACTCCAGGAGAGGGACTACTCATCTTACCAGAAAACTCCAGGCCCTGGATCTAGTGAGCAGAAATTGGACAGTTTTGCGTTGAGTAGGGATGCAAAAAGGTCTAACTCAGGACGACCCCATCTGTTGAACAGCTATTCTGTGATGGATGAAAAACAGAATCACTTATGTTTTAAAGTATCTGCTGCTGGAGACCGCACTCCTTGTTGCTCCAAGCCACTGGCCAGCTTGCACAACCGATTTGCCAACTGCCCTCTGTCCAATGAACAGCACTATTTGGGGGTGGTCACATCATGACATACGTACTAACGCAGAATGAAACGTTGGTCTGCGGTACCAGGTATGTCACTATTACAGCAGAACAACTTTTTTGAGTGTATGGAAAGCCATACATAATTACGTTCCACCATACACTATAACTGGAGAGTTCTCTCTATGGTCCACAGAAGCAATTCTCTGGATGGCGCCTTTAGGAGTCAATCATCCAGGTACGGGAAAACATACATTCCCTTGCTTCTGAGGGCCGCAGCCACTGCTGCTAAGCACTTGGTAAAGACCCATGGCGTAGAGGACAAGCCAAATGGGCAACACCTTGAACTGGTAATCCTCGCCCGAAAAAGAAACTGGAGGAACCTTCTGTGAGGAGGAAACAGCGAGATGTGCAGGTATGCATGTTGCATATCCAGAGAACACAGCCAGTCGCCTTGTTTGAGAAGGGGCATCAGACCTGGCAAAGTCACTATTCAATACTTTTTGTACTGGACGTACAGACTGAGGTCCTTTAAGTCTAAGATGGGCCTCAGATCTCCGGTCTTTTTGGGGACCAGGAAAAATTTGGAATAAAACCCCCTTGTTCCTCTGGCACCTGGGCACTGGGTCTATGGTCTGCTTGTGCAAAAGGAACTGTACCTCCTCCCGGAGAACAGCTAGGTGAGCCGGGGGATAGTTGGAGGGCAGAGGTGGAGTTTCTGGGATTTGCTCTGTGAGCTCTAGAGTGTGACCCCTTTCCATGATTTGCAGAATTTGGGCATCTGCTGTAATGGTTCTCCATTGATTGGAGATGAAGGGAGAACCGACCTCCGATCACCACCTAGAGTTGCAAACACATGGAGAAAAATGAAGAACAGAAGGAAACAAAACTGTTTTTTATGGTAACTTCAGGCCTCAGCCTCACTCAACAGACAAGTCTTAAGGGGCCAAAGTTCAAAGAAGGGTCAGGTTTATTTTAGCTCAGTATTTTGTGTTTTCATTCATTTAATCTGCTACTTTTTCTGTGACTCTCTGTGCTTGCTACTACAGTTGGCCCACTCTCTCTCTCTTTTTTTTTTTAGTAGTAATTTTTCACTCCTCCGCAGAGCCAACGGCTGGCTCCAGCTTGACTGTCCCCCGCACATCCAGATCCCCTCTAATTCCCGCTCGCCGATTTCCCCCACAGTGAGGCCAAGGAGAGGAGCACCAGCTTACTCCTCCCCAGAGCACAAATCCAGATGGGGCGGCAACTTGCTGGGGAATATGTCAGGTCATCATGGACCCCATCAGCTCCTGGCATTTTTAGTTTTCTCCCCGGGCCCACACACCATGCAATGGGTGGGGCAGCTGGCCCCCGCTTCTGCGGAAGCAACCATATGCCCTGGGCATGAGTCCTCCCCTCTGCTGGGCGACGCATCTGTGATGACACCCAGCCACCACTGGGTGTCAGTCTATAGCACGCCACACTATCCCCCCCTCCCCAAGGCAGAAGAGCTGTCTATCAACACTCAATCCCTTCTCACCCCTCCAGACCCGAGTCTGTTCCCGAACCTGGGTCGCCAGCATGATACAAGGTGTGGCGTCCAGCGCCGCAACCCTCAGTGCCACCAGGCCGGCTCCTCTCTCTCTCTTTTTTAATGAAAGTGAACAGAACCGAGTCCTGTCATCACTTCTGATGTTCTTCAATTCTGTCATCAACTAAACAGAACACACCAGTGCAAAAAAAAAAAAAAGACCAGATGGCACCAAGCTAGGCAAGGCAAATTTTATTTAAAAGGATGCCCAATCCTGGAGGTTCTGAGCACCGTACATAAAACCAACCATCAAGATACCAATAATTATACCATGGACATAAGTGAACAGCCAATGAAATGGTCAGACTGTCAGTTTACCACTGGTGTAAATCCTCTGATAACCACTGGATGTTGATGAGCACATGGTGGTCATCTAAATCCTAATCATCTGCAGCACAGGAATAAAAAGAATAAAAATAAAAAAACAAGCAACCTCTTTAATATTTGTATTTTATTATAGTAAAAAAATTAACCTTGGTATAATCACAATAAGCCACTCGGAGAATGTGGGTTATTGGGGGAATTACCACGGCTAGCTAGGATTTACCCACTTGGCTGTGCCTCGTGGGCAAACCACTCTAGCCGTGGTAAATCCCTCGATAACCCACATCCCCTTGTGGCCTACTGCTTAAATTGCATACTCTTAAAATTAAAATATAATTACATAAAAGCAAACAATTAAACATAGAAATAATATAATAGATCAGTTTATAAACAATATTTACAATACTGGATTTGGGCAGGCCTGTTCAAACAGGAAGGCCTTGAGGCGCGCCTTAAAAACCTCCACCGAAGGGACCTCCCTTATTGATGGAGGGAGGAAGCAAATTCCACAGGATGGGACCGGCGACACTGAAAGCTCTGTCTACAACTACAAGTACAATTTTTATTCACACTCACATCAGCAGACCAAATACAATTTTGTTTCAGGGAAATGCCCCCAAAAGTTTATCCCTCCACCCACAAATGTGGGTTCCCACACATCTGGTAGACCCTGGGGGGACCCAAAACTGAATTCTAACTCCTGTCATTGTACTACTGTTTCTTGGCTTTTTTAATTTGACTTTTACAGTTATTTCTTCATTTCTGAAACAGCTCCCAGTCCTTGGATTTTAGTGTTCTGCTTGCTTTTCATCAAATTCTTTGACGGATTTATTTCTGTATTTTTCGGACATCAATGCCAGGTAATGATTTTTGATTGAAAAGCAGCATACTGACTGCATACAGAGAGAAAGGCACCTGTAAAATCCGCCATGGCTGTGTTCAAGTCACTGCTCAGGTCTAGTCTCATCTTTCTTTTTGTATACTGTTGTCCTAGCTGGTGGGGTTGAAGCTTTAAAACACCTGCTATGAACAGTGTCAGCATGATAAGGTTGTCCTGTATATCCTGCAATAGTATATAAGGGTCTTGAAAAGGGGTTAGGTTGATCTGTTAATCCTGCACTAGGATATTAGGGGTGTGATTGGCGTTAGGTTGTTGCACAACTGTTGCACAATCTTACAATGTTTTATTGTTTGTACTACCCACATACTATTGTAACTGATCATCCTTCACAACCCTATGTAACCCCTCCCTCCAGGTCGCACCGTGAGACGAGCAACTACTTGTTCAGTGTGCCCTCCTGGAGAAACATTTCAATAAATAAATAAAAGGTTACACTGAATGTCCAGTGCTATATGATCTGTGCGTGTGTGGTTGGATTTTTCTGTAAATTCTGCATTAGGGGTGGGAGGATGATTAGAAAAACACAGGTTACTCACCTGTAACAGTAGTTCTAGGAGTGGTATATGATGTTCATCCCCACTTCTGGCAGTTGCCTTTCCCTTTAAGACTTGCCGGAAATGCCTTCTAACTGGCTCCTCCCACTCAACCAGGTGGCAACTCCCTTGGCTCCACCCCATGACGCCAGATCTTGCTGGCTGGAAGCAGTGTGTGTGCACCGAAGCTGGGGAGGACAAGTGGGTCCGTGTGGATGAACATCATATACCACTACTAGAACTACAGTTACAGGTGAGCAACCTGTGTTTCTAGGGACATGGATATGATGTTCTATCCACACTTTTTGGCATACTCCTAGCAGTTCTCCAGGAGGAGGGAGGCGAAGTGCACACCCCCTATTTAGGAAACAGAGACTGGAGAACTGAGGCTCCAAAACCAGCATCCTGGCTTGACTCAATGTCAATGTGGTAATAGGAAATGAAGGTGTGTGCTGACTTCTAGGTAGCAGCCTTGCAGATAACCTGGATAGGGAAGTTCCTAGAAGCAGCTACCATCGCAGCGGTATGGGGGGTGGAATGAGCCCTTAGTCCTCCGGGAGGCTCCCAACTCGCCAACCTATAGCAGAAATCAATGCAGGCTGTGATCCACCTGCCAATCATCCACTTGGCTGCAGGTCTTCCAGGTGCGGCTTCAGCATAGGTGACAAACAGCTGGCAAATCTCTCCCCAAACTCCAGCTGTGTGCTCTTTGTAATAAGCGAGTGCTCGCCTCAGGTCCAGAGTATTGAGCCTGTGTCCACCCTCCGAGGTGTGATTCAGGAAGAACATCAGAAGAGTTATGACCTGGTTAAGGTGAAACTTGGACATAACCTTCGAGAGGAACTTCAGGTTAGGGCCCAGGACAACCTTGTCCCTGTGGAAGACCAGATAAGGGGACTCCACCGAGAGCACCTGGAGCTCATTGATCCTTCTGGCTGATGTGATAGCCACCAGGAAGGTGGTCTTCCATGACAGGTGAGACATGTCACAACTGTGCATCAGTTCGAATGGCTTGCCCATGAGCTTTGCCAAAAACCAGCATCAAGTCCCACACTGGTGGTGGTTCATGCACCAGAGAGGAAATGTGGTCAAAGCCTCTGAAAAAGCACCAGACAACCTTCTCCTGTGCCACTGACTGCTAACCAGCCCACGCCCAGTAAGCAGAGATGGTTGCCAGGTGCACCTTAAGGGTCGTTGACTGAAGTTCTCCCTTGGGAGAGAGACCACAGATAGTGCAAACTGCTAGCCATTAGACAGGACAAAGAGTCCAACCCTTTGCCCCAATATGAAAAGGAGATTCTCTTCCTTTTGAAGGCATATCATTTTCTGGTCGATTCCTTTCTAGATGCCTCCATGACGGTGAGGACATCTTAGGAGAGACCTAAAGCCTGGAACTCTAACCGCTTCAGCAATCAGACTGTCAGCTGCAGGGATTGAAGATCTGGGTGGAGACCCTTCCCATGACTGATTGAGAACAGGTCCAGGTGTATGGGAACACACCTTGGGAGTCTGTTGCGGAGGCTGAGGAGATTGGGGTACCAAAACTGGCAGGGCCAGTCTGGAGCCACCAGGATCACCTGTACCTTGTCCCTCCTGACCTTGAGTAACACCTTGTGGATCAAGGAAAGTGGAGGGAAAGCACAGAAGAGGCTTGGGCTCCAAGGCCTTGAGAAGGCATCCCCCTGCAGCGTTCCCTGCTGAGGGTGGGTGGGCACAAAACAGCTGCAGCTTTGCATTCTCCCCGGAGGCAAACAGGTCCACCTGAGTGGTGCCCCACCGGGAGTACAGACTGAACTACCTCCGGGTGTAGGGACCACTCGTGAAATGCCTCGCCCACCCAGCTGAGGGCATTCGCCTGCTGATTGGAGGCTCCTGCCACATGGATGGCTAGGAGATCCACCTACAGGCTGCGCATGAGAGTCCAAATGTGGAGGGCTTCCTTGCACAGGGGCAGGGAGTGCATTCTGCCTTGTTTGCTGAGGTAGTACATGGTCGTGGTGTTGCCCATCTGGACTTGGACCACTTGACCCCGAACAAATGGAGCAAAGGAAGTCAGCGCCAGCCAGACTGCTCAGAGCTCCAGCAGGTTGATGTGGCATCAGGACTCCTGAGGGGTCCAGAGCCCGTGGACTCTGTGTTCCCCCAGATAGGCACACCAGCCCATGAGAGAGGCATTGGTCATCAGGATGACCGTTGGCTGGGGCAGGCAAATGGGATCCCTTCCTGCAGGTGCTCTGGGACAAGCCACCACTGAAGGGCATTCCACATTCTCTGGGTCACAGTTACCAGCTGGTTGAAGTGACCTTTGCACTGAGACCACTGGCTGGCAAACTCCCACTGCAGGGAGTGCATATGCCAATGGGCCTATTGGACCACACTTGTACAGGCCACCATGTAACCCAGAAGGTGCAGGAAGTCCCAGGCAGGGCACAAGTGCCCATTAGAAATGATTGGGCAAAGGAGGAGAGAACCTCTGCCCTGTCTGCCAGGAGCCGAGCTTTGGCTCAGCACGAGTCAAGCTCTGCCCCGATGAAGCTGGTCACCTGCAAGGGCACGAGTTCCAACTTGGCCTCATTGACCAGGAGGCCAAGGCTGACGCAGGTCTGGAGGGCCTGGTCCCTGGACCAGTCCACCTCCTGCCTGGAGGGACCTACTGTCAGCTAGTCATCCAGGTAGGGGTACACTGGACCCCTTGGCACCTCAGGTAAGCTGCCACCACTGCTAGGCATTTGGTGAAGACCCTGGGGGCAGAGGAGAGGCCAAAAGGCATGGCTTGGAACTCGTAAAGGGTTCCCTCTGCTCTGAAGTGGAGGAACCTTCGGTGGGACGGATGGGTCAGGCCGTGAAAGAACGTGCCCTGAAGATCCAGCAAAACAACATGTTTTGCTCTAGAGATGGTATGATCGGAGACAGAGTTACCATACTGAAGGTGCGGGACCTGAAGAATTTGTTCTGGTCATGCGGATCTAGAATGGGGCCGCCAGCCCCCCGTCTACTTTGGCACTAGCAAATCCAAAAATAGCATGCCCAAACCTTTCATGTTACTTCACACACTGGAATTCACATTTCTTCTAAGGGATGTTGCTAGGTTGTTGCAAACAACGTACAATCCAAAGATACTAGCGCACACCACCACCACCCCTCCCCCCACACACACAGCATAGCATATTTAAAACTTTCATCTGCCGAAATTGGCTATATTTACTTCAAGCTCCATGTGAGGAGTGGGTTCTCTTAGTTTCAGACTGGAATTCCAATTTGAGTAAGCTAAATCACCAACGTCAAGGTGGGACCCTCTGATTTAGTCCCTAACTTTCCAGTGCCTCAATGGCTACTAATTGACTTCTTTTGTACTGTGCTCCCATCAAGGATTTTACACAGGTGTTTCATAGGGAGCATGCTAAGAAGGAGCACCACAGACTCCCCAAACTCAAACAAATCCAAACTAGCATGCTCAAACCTTTATGTTACTCCACACTGGAATTACATTTCTTCTAAAGGTTGCTGCTACATTGTGGCAAACAACATGTAATCCAAAGATACTAGCACCTCCACAGCATAGGAATTCAAATTTGAGTATATTTACTTCCTGCACCTGTGTAAAATCCTTGATGGAGCACAGTATAAAAGGAGTCAATTAGTAGCCACTGAGGCACTGGAAAGTTAGGGACTAAATTGAAGGATCCTACCTTGACGTTGATGAGTTAGCTTACTCAGATTTGAATTCCAGTCTGAAACTAAGAGGACCCACTCCTCACATGGAGCTTGAAGTAAATATAGCCAATTTTCACAGAGGAAAGTTTTAAATATGCTATGCTGCGTGTGTGTGGTGGGTGGGGAGGTGGCTACTGGCACTAGGAAGTACCTGGAGACAAACCCTGAGTGTTCCAGAGGATCCATAACACTGACCATGACCTCCTTGTGGAGGAGCTGGGCTATGTTGTCTCAAAGAGACGACTGAGTGTCTGCGGATACCAAGTCCTCCCATGGGGTGTGGGCTCGGCTTGGAGGGTACTGCTCAAATTCCAGAGGCAGACCCTGACTGATCACTTCCAGAACCCTCCTGTCCATGGTAACAGTGGACCAGGCAGAATGGAAGTGGTAGAGCCAGCCCCCCACAGGAGGCCCACGGGAGGCGTGGTGTGCATGAGGGTGGCAACCCCCATCCTGTTACTGAGCAGGCTTGGAGGAAGAGGAGGATCTGGCTGAGGAGCTACTGGGTTCCTTCCCTCCAGGCTTTCGGACCACTGAGGCCACGGACCTGGCCCGAGGTTGTCAGGACTGAGCCTGCTAACCAGACTGATGCTGGGCTGGTTTTGATACAGGAATAGAGGACTGGAAGGACTTGCGTTTCTGCTGCTTAGAGCCCTTGGAGTCCTTCTGGGTGGATGTGCAAAGTCCAGGTTGGCACTGGACTTTTCAATGCGCTGGAGGTGACCCTGCACACCGGGCCCAAATAGGTCATTGCCTAAGAATGGTACATCCTCCAGCTTGTGCAGAGTGTCTACCATGAAGGTCAAGATCCACAGCCAAGCCCTATGGCGTATGGCAACTGCAGCCACCACCAAGCAGGCACAGGAATCTTCAATGTCCAGGGCCGTCTGAAGTTGCTGTTTGGCCACAGCATGACCCTGGTGCCAGATCTGCCTGACCGTAGTCTGGAGGGCCACAGGAAGATGAGGAATCACTTCATCCAGAGAGCCCAGGAGAGCATGGGAGAAGTGTGTAATCACGACGGTCAAGCTCGCCTGGTGGAGACCAAGTGAAGAGGCAGCATAGACCCTTTTAGCCAAGTGATCCAATTTTTTGGACTCTTTATCTGGCAATCTATCAATGTCCCCAGTATTGTCAGAGTGCTTGAACATGGAGTCAGCCACCAACCACTTAGCCGAGAGATGCTCTGTAGACTGTGAACCCTGAAAGGGTACCAGTTGACATCGCATAATTGCAAGCCATCTGGGTTGAGGGTGCACGGCAAGAGGCGGGGCACTGCCAGAACTCCAGGACAGGGCCAACAATGGCCTCGGCCACTGGGAAAGCCTCTGGAGAGTCCCCTTTATCCAGAATTTAGCAAACCCACTTTTGAATGAGCTCCAGTTTCATCCCCGTGGACTAGGAGATGAGGCGGAGAATGCCCATAAACGAAGTGGGGCTGTCCTCCATCAAAAGATCCCCCATCAACTCCGTATCCAGTGGATGGGAGTGCAAAGAGGAGTCCTTGGACTCTGAGGAGCCTGCATAAAGCGGGCGGCCACCTAAATCACTCTAGACCCACCGCAGACGGTCAGGTGTGAGAGTAACTGACAGCCGAAGGGGAAGCCACTTAGCTGGCTGAGACTCCTTGGATGGAGCCCCAGTCAATAGCTGCTTGGGTTGCGGCTACACCACAATTGGTGGAGAAGGCAGCTTCGGCTGAGCCGAAATGGTCTGTACTGGCTCCACTGGGAAAGGAACGGTGTTGACCAGGCCTGCCGGGGGCATTGGCAGTCTTTCGGGTGACAGCCAGGTGATGTCCGGGGTGGTAGTTGGCACCAACTTTGGTCCAGTCAACACTAACTGTTGCCACATAAGGTCTTCGCAGCATCAACACAACTTGCGCCAAAGTCTCTCCTCACCCGAGGAGAATGAAGACGAATAGCGGCAGTGCCGTTTCCCATGGTGCCGAGATCGAGACCATCAATGGCGGGACCTGCTTGACCCAGAGGATGTGGATGACCGAGACCTTGACCATCAGTGGTGCTGACGGGGGGGCCTCAGAAGGAGCTGGGGAGACCCGAGGCTCCTCCTGGTCTAGGTCGATGACCAGAGAGTCCAGCTCAGCTGGCTAGGCAGTCCCTTCAGTGGTCGCTGGCAGGATCAGGGTCCTGAAGAGAGAGTTGTCGGACTCTTCAGACAACAACTGGTCGACAGGATCCAGAAAAGTTTCAGCCGCATCGCTGGCTGGCATCTCAGCCGACTGGCCAGACGGTGTTTCCATGAAGGCAGCTGCCATAGCCACAGTTTCGACCATAGTCAAAACCAAAGATTCCTGAAAGTGAGAAAGCTCCCGGTCCCAGGATCGTCAATGATGAGTCTTTTCTTTATCCTTCTTGTGAGATCAAGGGCTGCGCAAACCCGAAGGGCCCTCCCCCTTGGTCAGGACAGACTGGCATAGCTCCTTGAAGGAGGCTGAATAAACAGAGCCCAACTGGAGTGGAACGAAAGCTGAGGCAGAAGAGGACTGAGCAGCGGCCTGAGGTGCCTCCTGCTCGAAGGCCTTGAGTTGCTCCAACTGTTTGGCAGACGCAAGGCGTGAGACCACCAATGGGCATCCTTAGATTTCCAATCGCAGATAACAAGCTCTCGGTGTACCCAACTCCAGGCGGCAACACAGTCTCTTCCAGGCCCATCGAGTGAAATGACCAACAAATGTCGCAGGCCTGAGGATCGTGGCTAAGACAGTAGACACACAAGGTGCGGGGGGCCGTACACGACATTTTTTATCAGCATGGGCACTGGCGAAATCCAGGTAAGGATTTACCCTCCATCACGGTAGCAATCAAATATCGAGAGGAAGACAAAACTCAAATGAGTTTAAGTTTTGGAAGTAAATCCTAAGATTTGAGTGCCAGGGCCTACTCAATGCGGAAGCGGTAAGGAGGGAACCTGCTTCTTCCAGCGGAAAGGAAGATCTGGAGTCATGGGGCAGAGCCAAAGGAGTTACCACTCGGGTGGGTGGGAGGAGCCAGCTTGAAGATGTTTCTGGCATGTCTTAAAGGGAAAGGCAACTGCCAGAAAGTGTGGCTAGAACATCATATCCACATCCCTAGAAATCTGTAATTCTGACAGTGGGATGAGGTATACTGGCATAGCTAAATTGCTCAGTAACAAACCCATTTAGGACTGGTGCTGGAACTGTAGGACTTCAGCATTATAAAATGTAGCCATAGTTCTAATATACACAGCTTTTCCTCAGTTATCAGTAATATCTCTTTTCTGGTAGTTCAGTGTACAGAAAATGCTTCAATTGGTAGGCTGTGTAACTCCTTGAATGATTTCTCCTCATCAGTCCATGATTACTCAGGAGAAAGTTATGTGTTTATTGATGCTTAAGTCTGCAGTTTAGACCAACAAACAGAAGGAACCTGATCTCCCAGAGACTATTCAGAAGTATTCCAATCCAGAGCTAATTACTGTTGGAGCAGATTTACTGTTCATGGCATAAACACAGTGGCACCCACAGGAAATACTAGAACAATATTGCAGGCAGTTATATTAATTTCCAAGATAAAATTAGACTGCACTGTAATACACTGTTCACCTGTTGTCTACTGATGGAAGACTCCGTGAGATGCACAAGGACTAATCATCATGTTCCATGCCAAGCTATCATCTCCCCTTCCTGTCCTGTTTATTGCAATGTTACCAAAGGCAACACCAACCTGGAAGTGAAAACAAAAATCTAGGGAAAAAGGGGTGGCCAGCTAATTACAAAAAGTTCAAATTAAAATGACAAAATAAAAATCATGTTTAAGTGGTGGAGCCTATCCTGTATGATTAAACAAAATGCCCACCTCCATACCATCATCACCACCAACACATGACATTTGACCACTAAACACACTGGTCTATCCACCACTTGGTCACCAGACCAAATGAAAATGTTTTTCTTCTGTTTTACTGTATACTTTAATGTTACTAACCTATTTAGACCTAAATGTCTAATATAAAAAACAACACTTAAACAGGTCTTGTGTATGTGACCGTACTGGATACTGAAGTAGCCATGATTGCATGCGTCTTTCAGAACACCGCCCCCTTTCTTTTATTCTTTGTTCCATTTTTTGAAACACTGCTGTTTCCTGTTGGAATCCCTAGCCAATGTCCTCGCTCAACAAGAAAAAAAGTGTGTGCAATAATTTCAAAACTGACGACAGTTTGGCCTTAGAGGTACGTGTGAGGGAGTTTGGATGGCAAGGGTAGACTAGGGTGTTTCAACACTAATTGGTGCATCTTCTGATCCAAACAGTGACACAGCCAACCAACAGGTGCCCAGTGGGGAGTCAGTCAGGAGCTCCTGTAGTCACATACATAAGAGCATAACAGTAGAGCTCCCAGCCTAGAAAGCTCTTTTTTTTTTTGGTAAAAGGCAGAGGCCAGAAGAGTAGTGGCCCAAAGATTGAAGCAAAGTTGCTGCGGAAGTCAAATTTGGCAGCCAGTGACCCCCATCCTAAAAGTGTCTCTCACAACTGGTAGCTTTAGTAAGGGCCTCTGAATTACAGAACCTTGCACAGCGGGGGACTCTGCCATCAGGTGACTCCTTTTGGAGTCCAGTGCATTCCCTGCAGACTTAACTGGCAAGGCAGGGCGGCCTCAAGAATACACCTGTGGCATCATCTGAAACCAGGCAATCCAGAGTTGACTGGTAATTCTATTTGAGGGAAAGCAGTAATAGTAGTATGTTTATGTCTTAGGCGCCCAATCCCACAGGCTCTGGGCACCTTCCCCAGTCTTGTGAAGACTGTCAGGGTGTATGGCTTGCCATCACGCCCCCCCATGTGCTCGGCTGGTAGGCTGACCAGCAGTGGAGGGAGGCAGCCCAAGCTCAGTAGCCCTATGAATGGAGATAGCGGGACACAGCCTGCAGTTAGACATAATCAGGCCAAGTAGACTTAGTGATTTGGACAATGGTGAGGGGTGGTGCCCGAAGGGGTGAATCTAAACTTATCAGTCTCAGATGAGAGGCTTAGTTAGTGGCAAAGAGGCAACCCTGAGAAGAGGGGCTGGGGAGTGATCTGTAACTGGGCACCCACTGAGAGTCCAGTAAACTCAGCTGGCAAACTGACCAGCAGTGAGAATGACAGCTTAGAGGAGATGGGCACAGGATAGATATGGCAGGAAAAACAGCGAGCAGTAAAACGATGAGGCCTGCCAACAGGCAACCCCATGACTGGAAAGACTCCACTGACATAACAGTCAACCATCGGGCACTCAGAAAAAGCTGGCATATTATTTAGTAGTATGATGGCAGCAGCAAATGCCTGCATCTTTTAATACTAGACATCAGGATACAACGGGTGTACTTGGTGCCAGGGTTGTAAGAGCTTCTTGTGAGAAGTAGTGGTAACAATAAAGAAGATGCTCGCACCATAAGCACGGACGTGGCCAGATACTCTTCGCCTTAGGCAGTTAATGTTTGAGTCTAGCGTTTCTGATAATGGCGGACCATGACCATAAGTGTATTTCACAGCAGCGGAAGAGTTCCCTTGCTTCTATAATCTGTGGAGACCTTGGGGGGGGGGCGGGTGTCACTTCCAGACACTTCTAGTAGACTATAAGTTTGTATTTCCTTGCACAATTTAAGAAAAACATTTCCTGTTTGATCCAGTTGTACAGTCTTATTTACTGCCATAATGATGTATTTATTTCAGCTCCTGCTGCAACAGTTCTAAAATTAACATCTAATATATCGCCCGTGTTTCTTCCTCAGTTCTGATCTTTATTGCCTTTGAAGCACCTGTATTGTTGCTGTTTATTATTTCAGTAAAGATTAACTCTTATTTGAGATCCTATCTCTGTATTGCCTTTCCTTGTCTGAAGGACTTCCAAAAAGGCCTGGCTCTCAGGGTGGTGGTAGCATTACCCTAGCAGAACAGGGCCTCCCTGTTTTAACGCACTACTTTACAACCAGTAGCTGGCTCCATGCCCTCCTGAAATAGTTTGGCTGTCCAGTCGTCAGGTCAAACAATCAGATACTGCCAGATCCAGTTCTTTCAGGTCAACTACCTGAGCCTGGGGCTTGGCCAGGCAGTGCTGTTAATACTGCTGCCCCTGCCTGCAGCTGCTGCTGACCTTGAATGACCCAAGAGAGGGACTTGCGACATGTGGCCTAGTTTTGGGCTGATACTTGAGGCTGGTGACAGATGTCTCGAAGTTCTGGGTTACACTGGACTTCTCAATGCATGTGAGGCAGCTGTCAACTCTCAACCCGAAAAGATCCATCCCTGTAAAGGGCAAGGCTGCACCCACTGCTGGATTTATTGTGCAAATGGCGAAATCCATTATAATGTATACTGGCAAAGGGACCGGCCACCACAGCAGGGTCACATGTAACTAAACCTTTGCCAACTTCATCCCCAGACCATAGATGATCTGTAGATCTGGCTGACTCTTAACAGGGAGCAGACTGGAGAAGTCAGCCTCTCGAAGGGCTAATGCCTATACCATGCCAGCAATATTACATAGTTGGCTTGACAGATGCCCAGCATCCAGGCTGCACAGATCTTTTGGCAAAGGCATCTTTGCTTCTTTGACTACTTGCCTGGCAGTTTGTCTGACTTGCCCTGTACGTCTGACTTGTCATGTACCTCTGCCTTGCAGAAACTTGCATTTGTTGCTAGCCCTCCAGCAAAGGAAGTTCTGAAAATCTGGACAATCAACATAGGGGAGCCATATACTTGTGGTCCACGTGACATGGTGGGGCCTGGCAGGATGCTAGGTGCTGCCAGATACCAGACAACAGGTCCAGGATGGCAGAAGCAATAGGGAAGGCTACCTCCAGTGAGGAATCTCACTCAAGAATGTCCATCAGGGAGTAGATATCACTTCTGGACCTCCTCCAATGGTGTGCCAAAAACAATGGACGTCTGTATCATGGCTACAGTGAAGGACAACTGGTTCCCCACATGGGGGCCTGTCTGTCGGCAAACTACTCTCCCAAGAAAGTGCAGCTAACTGGATGAACGATGCCTCCAAATCTGAGTCAGGATAGAACAATGTCGACTACTGACATGGGGTGTGGACAACCCCCTCTGATGGGGCAACCACCACCAACAGAAGATGAGGAAGCCCTGAATCAGGACTGAAGTCCTTGGTCAGAGCATCCTCCACTAATTGTGGAGGTTGGTGCCCCACCTGAATTAGTTGCTGCAGCATGGCCAACAAGGCTGGATGGGTAGCCATAGGGCACACGAATGGAGTTGATGCCAGGAGACAAAGCTAAGGCTGGGATGGGTTAATTGACATCAACGGTCAACCTCAACCTCAGAGAAAATGTTCCACAAGCCCACTACTGCCAGGCTACACTCTCCCATCTGTGATGTGCTAGATATCAGTGGAAAGAGCCAGATGATGACAAGGAAAAACTCAATGTTGATTGGCAACAGTGATGTCAGCATCAATGCCGAGATAGAGAGCATGACCTCTACCTCAAGTGTCAATGTGACAGCCTCTGGGTTTTGGATACCCCAATGTAGTGACCCAAAGTACTGGAGAAAAAGGAGGCAGTGCCAAGGTCAGGATGACTGGCATTCACCTTTGCTGCGTGGTGTGCTGAATCGGGTTAAAAAGTCATCGGCCCACCACTGTTCATATGGAGCACACTGAATAGGAGTCTATCTAACAAGAATATTTAAAAAGTAAAAAAGATGAGCCAGCTCAGGGGCACAGAGGGCTGAGGTTCTTAGTGCCTTACCCCTCCCACGCTGGTGATCTGAGTTCAGAAACGAGCTCCGGTAGTCAGGGATCGGCTTGGGGGGGTGGGAGAAGGATTGAGCGGCAGGCAGTTCTCCTCTCCCAGGCAGGGGAGGTAGGTCTTTCCGGTGCTTGGCTGCCACCAAGTGGAGGCTCAGTGGCAGTGCCATGCGATAGGGAACCAGGCAATAGGCCATGGTGGGTGGAGTGGGGACTGCTGGATCTGTTGTGCACGTGCATGTGGTACTATGCTGCCGTGGCCCTGAGGAACTAATGGGAGATAACTGGAGGAAAAAGAACTGGTAGGGCAAGGGTGTATGATGCCCGCTGGCCACACTTCCACCCACTGTGTAATCAGGAAGCCCGGAGAAAAGAACTAGATTATAGGCTTCAGGAAGGGGGGGTTGGACGTCCCTCTCCTGACCCCACCATGGGGGACAACTGCTGGGGTGCCCTTGCCACCGGTCCCCTGGGGAGATATAGGATGGTGGAAGGGGGTGGCCGCAGCTGGCAGAAGGAAGCCTCCCTTGCCATGGCCTCAAGTGGCATAAACAGAATATGGACAAAAAGAAAAGAGACTTTTTTTTAAACCTTGGTGTGTGAGGTCCATTTATGTTCCTGCATAATGTTTGCTTGTAGTATATAAACTCAGCCTAGGGCCAGCACTCATCCCACTATTTTTATATGTACAGGGTCCATGGACCACACTGGATCCAGTAACAGACGCCGAGAGGAGGGGAGGCGAGGGTGACCTACTCCGAGGGTCCCCCCCCCCCGAGCTGCCAAGAAGTTAACTGTATCGCCGAGTGGAGGTGCCGTGGGCTACGGTGAGCTCCGGCAGGCCTCCTCGGCTTGAATTCAGTGGCACTCACAGCCATGGCCCCTGCCCAGGTGCAGAGAGAAATTGAAATAACTTTTGACATCGACCACCACTGCACTCTGGAGGGCTGCTTCATCAGTGCTCACTTGGAAGGCGTAGAGGTGGACTCCTGTTTTGTTCCTGCTGCAAAAATTGGATTTCGAACCCAGTGCAGTGATTCCTGCGGTACTCTATCCTGTCCTTTGTTCCTGGTCAACTTTGCTGCCGAAACTTGCTGCTTCCCATTGGGTCCTGCCAGCAGTGACGCTCTCCCTCTGCTTCCTTAATTGAGAGTGCTGACCAAACACCCGCAGATCCAGTAACAGACACCGAGAGGAGGGGAAGGGAGGCGAGGGTGACCTACTCAGAGGGTCTCCAGCTGCAAGAAGTTAACTGTATCGCCGAATGGAGGTGCCGTGGGCTATGGTGAGCTCCGGCGGGCCTCCTCGGCTTGAATTCAGCGGCACTCACAAGCTCATGGCCCCTGCCCAGGTGCAGGAGAGAAATTTCTTAAATAACTTTTTGACCGGGACCACGACCACTGCACCTGGAGGGCTGCTTCATCAGTGCTCACTTGAAAGACGAGAGGTGGACTCCTGCTTTGTTCCTGCTGCAGAAACTGGATCTCCAACCCAGTGCAGTGATTCCTGTGGTACTCTATCCTGTCCTTTGTTCCTGATCAACTTTGTCGACCGAAACTTGTCTGCTTCCCATTGGGTCCTGCCAGCAGTGACGCCTCCCTCTGCTTCCTTAATTGGGAGTGCTGACCAAACACCCGCAGATCCAGTAACAGGCGCTGAGAGGAGGGGAGGGAGGCGGTGACCTACTCAGAGGGCCCCAAGCGCAGCCAGAAGTTAACTGTATCGCCAGGTGGAGGTGCCCGTGGGCTCACGGTGAGCTCACGGCGAGCCTCCTCGGCTTGATTCAGTGGCACTCCTGGCTCGTGGCCCCTGCCCAGGTGCAGGAGAGAAATTTCTGAAATAACTTTTTATTGGCCCGCCCTCCCTCCTGTGTTGAGGGTGAGTTTTATCATGCTGCTGGCCTCGCCTAGTGACACACTACCCTATCAGTCGAGAGGGGAGGTTCTTCCCTGTCCAACGAGGGGGGTTTCTCCTGCACAAATCTCCTCCCTGGGTACTGGATTTGGCATGTTATGTGATTCTTGGGTGTACTTCTTCCTGTTAATCTGGTTTGACATGCTATGTGTACCTTGGGTATACTAATTACTGCTGGACATTACTCTGTTGTCTTACCTGATCTATGGACTAGTATTTAGTCTATTTCCTGTGTTTTATCTGAGTTGTGGACAACTATAATTCTTTTTTTCTGCTGGACAATCACTATTGCTTAACCTGAGTAAGGGACTACTACAAGAACATTTTTCTGCTGATACCTATACCTTAAACTAATGTTTATGCAGATACCTATACCCAATGTTTATGTTGCATAGCTCTGTCTAGGAGTTGTCCTACCTCTTTTGAGCTGTTCAATTGCTGTAGTTTATGTCCATTGTTGGCTATTGCCTATAGCTCTTGGAGCAGAGGGTCGGCATAGGGTCATACTAGCTCCTCTGGTTGCCCTGACTGCTTTGTTTGCTGAGTCTGGGATTGCCTCCTAGGGCTCAGGGTTATTCCATTCCCTGTACCTCTGGTTGCCTTGGCTACCTTGGTTGCCATGCCTGGACTCGCCCTCTTGAACCTGGAGGGCCACAGTCCTGGTTAATCGAATGCACTTTGGCCCCTGCCTGCTGGTAGTCTTGCTGCATTGTGAATTCACAGGGTGTGAGGACCTCCTCCCCTCCAGGTTATCCCTGGCTGAGTGACCAGACATGTCCTCCCATGCTGGCCTCTTTGTGCCTCCCACCATGATAAGTGTGTGGTTCCCCCTGTCCTTCACTATGGATGGTAGGGAAGCTCCCTATGCAGTGTTCAGGGGTTGGCCGTCGGCCGTCTGTATGGCCTTTCCGCTCGTAGTGCTGGCCCTAGGGCTGGTCCTCCTACAATGTGCTACCTCTCCCCCAATATCTCTGGGAGTGTCTTGGAAGTGGCCCTCCCCCATGATGACACTGACTTCTTTTCCAACCTGCTTTCAACCAACGTAATGCATTACTGTACTATCCTCAGTCTAGACATTAGGTGCATTATGTACATGGCCAGGGTCAAGAAAATCCGAACCATCAATTGTCCTGGTGGGCATCCGCTCTTTAGGCGGTACCTCCCCTGGCTTTTCCTCCTTGCACTACTTATGGCAGGGGATATAGAGCTCAACCTGGGACCCCCTAAGCTGCCCTCTAATATTCCCGTTGCTTGGAGTATGAGTAAGGGGCTAAAAATAGCTCATCTGAATATCAGGAGCTTGCTACCTAATCGTGATGAGCTCTTAGCGTGGTTGAACTATACAAACCGGACATTCTAGGGGTAACTGAGACTTGGCTCAAACCCTCTATTCCTGACCCTACCTGTTCCCTAAAAGGATATGAGTTCATCCGCCTTGACAAGCCTGGGGGTAGGAGGGGGGGCGGCATCCTTATCTACTATAGAGTCCACCTGAAAATCTCCCTGGTGACTCATTGTCAACCTGAACATCCCCTTGTGAGCTACTTCATGTGCTTCTGCTGTTAGGGGATACAAAGAAGCTGCATCTGGTGTGTGCCTATAACCCTCCTAGGGGAGGTCAAACAGGGCTCACTTATCTCCTGGATGCCGTCAGGCCCAGTATAGGAGACAATGAACTTATTATCATGGGTGACATCAACCTAAACTGGGAGAGTGGCAATATTAAGAAATGTGAACCTCAACTTGCCAGCCTATCCCTAACCCAACTAATTCATGACCCGACCAGGCAGACCGCTAATGGGTCCTCGAGTACCCTGCTGGACTGGATCCTGTCTAACCGTCCGGAGAGGATAGCATCATCAGGAACACTATCTGACTCCATCTCAGATCACTCCTCGGTGTACTGTGTCTGGAAAGTTCCCTTCCCTAAAATCCCACATAAAATTATTTAAGTCAGAAACTATTCCAGGTTTGACTCAGTGGGGTTCCTGGATGACTTAAGATGCACGGACTGGACTGGGGTGCTTGAAGCCACTGACCCCTCAGTGGCAACCTCCTGCTTCATTGACACCTTTGGTGACCTCCAGGACAGACATGCCCCTAGGGTCACTTGGAGGGTGAGGGGAACCGCTACCTTCTAGATGAATGGAAATCTTCTAGCCAAGATGAGAGAGAGAGACAAATGCTGGGCCCATACCAGGGGATCCAGTGATCCTTCTAATCTCCTGAGATACCGGCACCTCAGGAACCAATGTAAGAAGGCTATTAGAGTAGCTAAAAGTGACTTCTGTAAGTCTGCGCTACTTAGCTCTGCCAAAGACCCCAGGAGGTTTTGGAGGAATATCAAATCCCTCGTCAGTGGGTCCTCCCATACGGGTGTCACGGATATGGTTATAGATGGAGTCTCGTGTAATAATTCCCATACTATAGCCAACTCTCTTAATCGTCACTTCTCTGACCTCTCGGCCCTCACCTCTCAGTTTACGACTGATGGGGGGAGCTCGTTCATTATCCCTTCCCTCCCGAGTCAGGCTGACCAACCTCCTCGGAGAGAGTTTAATCTCAGGGCAGTATCAGTCCTCGATGTCCAGAAACGTCTTACTGCCCTCTCCCAGCACTCTAGTCCAGGTCTCGGACAACCTGGAACCTAGGCTTCTCAAGCTAGGAACTGCTTACATTGCCTCTCCGGTTGCCCATATCTTTAATCTATCCCTCAGCTCGGGGATAATCCCTGATATCTGGAAGGAGGCAAGGATAGTACCTGTGTTGAAGCAGGGCAATCCCAAACTTCCTGACAACTATTGCCCAATTGCTATTCTCCCATCCCTTGGCAAACTTCTAGAAAAGGTGGTGGCCGAGCAACTCTTGGGAGTATTTGCACACTCACGAACTGCTATCCAGGGCCCAGCATGGCTTGAAGGGACATAGCACCACAACTGCCCTGATTACTGTAACCTCAAACATAAGATCTGCCATGGACCAGGGCAAACTGTCAGGTGCTATATTCATAGACTTGTCAAAGCTTTTGACCTTGTCAACCATGACCTACTTGGGGAGCAGCTATGGCTCTTGGTCTCTCTCCCATGCCATGAGCTGGTTGATGGGCTACCTGAAGGGCAGAAAGCAGCGACCTGCTTCAACAAGGCCCTCTCGGAGCCTAGGGCAGTGACTATGGGAGTCCCCAGGGATCGGTGCTAGCCTCTTCTATTCTCGCTTCAATCAACTGCCACTGGTGATCTCTCATTGCCAAGTTACCCTATATGCAGATGATCTGGTGCTAGTGGCCCATTCTCATAATGCTGCAGCCCTAAACCAGAGCCTGTCTGATGATTTCAGCAGAGTCCTGGCCTGGGTTACTAACCAGAGACTGGTGTTGAACCTAAATAAAACACAGGCCATGCTCTTTGGTTCCACGGCCAAGATCAAAGCCTCATCAGCCTTGCTCAACATAACTTGTGATGGTGGCCCCCCGTTGCCAACTGTGAATACAATCAAATATCTTGGGGTTACTCTTAACCCCCAGCTTGACACGGGGAGTCATATCCTCAACATCTGTAGAACTACAAATTGCAAGCTTGGCTTGGCCTACAGGGCCAAATACAACCTAACCCCGGGGGCCAGACTTGCACTTGCGAGAGGAGTGCTTCTTGACTCACTTAGTTATGGATTCCACCTATTTGCCCGGTCCCCCCAAACTCATCTTGTCCGGTGGAACACGGCATATAATAATATCTGTCGGTTTGCACTAGCTGTCCCCAAACTCACCCATCGCTGTGAGCTCTATGACAAACTCCGCTGGCTGCCCCCAGCTGAATACTTGGATTTCGGTGTTGGAAGCTTCTCCAAGAAAGTGCTCGCTACTGGCACTCTGCTGGGACTGGTGCACCTCCTCCCAAAAATGGACACCATGCCCTACAAGCTTAGGTCCCAGACTGCTGGTCTGCTCAAAGTTCCCCCCACCCGGACTCTTATGGGGGACCGTGACTTTGCTGCATACGTGCCCAGGCTCTGGAACTCTCTTCCTGATCATGTCCGCTCAGCCCCCTCCCATGGGATCTTTCGCACTTCCCTGTGGTCGCACTTAAAACTATCATCAGTGTGTGACTGTTCCAAGGCCCCGTAGTGAAATGAATCCAGAAGAACCCTGCTATCACTAATGTCAATCTATGTGTTCTTATTACGTGGTGTAATTGTTGCTTGTGCATCTGCTTCTCTACAATTGTTATTACTTCCTGTAATATGCTGTTCCTCCTAAGTTGCCTTGTATGTATTCTGTATGTTTGTGCTCTCCCAGGTCGTTCCTGAAAATAGGCATATTACTTGTCTAGTGTACCTACCCAGTAAACAAAAGCTAAATAAATAAAATAATTTTCCATAGTTCAGGCTGAGTGAGGGTCACAGCTCCAGGTTCAGAGAGAGAGAGAAATCTTCCCCCTTGAAGGACATGACCTCAATAGGGTCAACTGTCCAATCAAATGGGGTCAACACTCAGATTGATCAATACTCACTAATTAAGTTGGCTTGACAGAAACTCCACAAGGAGACCAAAAGGCTGCACAGGTGGCCTTTGAAGGCAACTGACCATATGACTCCTCTGGCGGGGAGATGGCGAACAGTCCCTTGACTAACAGTGATTTCATGACCAGTGTCTACTCTTCTTTTTGTGCTTTCATCAACCAGGGGGAACTCGCACTCAAAGGAGTAGAGAAACAGAAACATAGACTTTGATGGCAGATAAGAACCGCTTGGCCCACCTAGTCTGCCCATTTCCCTACCTATTGGATAAGTTGCAGATCCTAGTTAACCAACAGCAGCCTACTTCTTCTTACCCCCCCACCAGAATTGCCTTATGTCTGTCCCATGCATTCTTGAATTCCCCCACTGTTCTTGACCCCACGACCTCCTCCTGAAGGCCATTCTATGTGTCCAACACCCTCTCTGTGAAAAAATATTTCCTCACATTGCCCCTGAGCCGTCCCCCCTCTATCTTCAAATTGTGCCCCCTTGTTCTTCCACATCTCTTTTTCTGAAAGATGCTACCCTCTTGGATTTTGTTGATTCCCTTGAGGTACCTGAAAGTTTCTATCATGTCATCCCTCTGCCTCCTTTCCTATAGAGTATACATATTAAGCTCCTTTAGTTTCTCTTCATATGGCATCTGCTGCAGACCCTGCACCATTTTAGTTGCCCTCCTCTGGACTGCCTCCATCCTATCTATGTCCTTGCACTGATGGGGTCTCCAGTACTGCATGCAGTACTCCAGATGGGGTCTCCCTAACTGTCTGTACAGAGGGATAACAACTTCCTGTTTTCTACTGGTGATGCCTCTCCCTATAAATCCCAGTATCCCCCAAGCCCTCCTTACTGCCTTCTCACATTGCTTGCCCACCTTTATCTCATCTGATATGACTACCCCAGGTCCCTTTCCATTTTTGTTGTTAATACCGCCCCCATTGTGTACTCTTCCTGGATTTTTGTTTCCCAGGTGCAGAGAGAGAGAGAGAGAGAAGAACATTTTTTAACCCTTAATCCTCATGAGAAGGCAACAGATCCAGAGTGTTCCCCTCCTCTCTCACAGACAGAAAGTCTAGAACCAGAAGAACCTTGCCAGCCACTTGGGTCTGTAACAGGACTGCTGTCCCTGCCACCACAGACAGCCACCACGCTTTTGTAACGTTTGCCCTGGATCACCCACTGCTGATGCTGGTCCATGCATAGCTTGATACCAGGACTAATGTACCACGTCCCTAACCAGGCCCACAAAATAAATTCAAGCATCATGTTCATCGGTCAGGGACTTGCAAAAAGCACCTCTTGAACCCTAGTTTCTTCCATGATGAACTGTGACAACAAAGCAGAGTGCCAACTGTGATACTCCAACAGGGGTCAAAACACTTGTGTGAGAAGTTAAAATAAAATTGTTAAAATAAAATCTGAAAACAAGCAGAATCCTTATTCATTAGAGGGAGATGTGAAGGAGATCAGTTCGTTCCAGTGGAAGAAACGATCTGAGTACAAAGGAGAAGAATACATGGTTAGGTGGTAACAACCCCTATGTATGGACTCTGAATCTCCCCTTGCTTCCTTCCTTACTTATCCCCCTTGACACCCTCCCCACCTCCACCTTCCCCACTCCCCCGGACTTTCTCCTCCATCCCTTAAACTCACTGTCCTTACATATGCGGCACCTTGCACTTTGCCCTTTATACTACTGCCTGATCTTATAACAGTATATGTTCTCTTTGCCCTCCTCTCCATTGTATACACTGTTTACATTTGCAAAACCTCTTGTATTTTATTGTACCTTACTGCTGTGTAGTCACTTCTGTATCCTTGTTGTATTTTCTCCACTTACCCTTTCCCAGGTCGCACCTGGTAATGAGCTCAGCGTGCCTTTCTCGGTTACCAAAATTTTAAATAAATAAATAAATATGTAGGGGTTGTTTGACCTTTTTTCCTTGGGTGGGCCTTCCCATGCAATGGTTAAGCTGCTGTGAACAATTACCCCAGCCCCCCAATTCAGTTGTTTTAAAGTTGACTTTCTTTGGTGAGAGAAGAGAAAATTTAATCTTACAGACTAACAGTATGGATTAACAAAGTCAAAAGAAACTGATGAGGTGGAGCGCTGTTGAGCAGCCAAGAGGGAGCAGCATTTTACTCAAGTTCCCAGAGAAAGATCTTTTTAAAGTACTAAAGTCTAATCTATTCCAGTTAAAAAGTACCAAAATACATTTTGGAGTGTTTAGATCATCATCTAGTGACAAGATGGGCAAAACTAAAGGGGCTCCGAAAAAACAGAGCAGAGAGGAAAGGCTTGCCCAACGTGGCACAGCAGGGGACTCTAGTGACAAACAGGAGGAGGCCTCGCTGACTTCCACATTAGCCACACTTCACCAACTTGTCAAAACAGTGCAGGACCTAGATAAAAAATTAGATTCTCTCACTCCGAGAGAGTCTGCTCTGGAAACAAAAATGGAACATTGTGAAGCAATTGTACAACGCTCTGAGTCCTCCATCCTTAAATCGAAAGATGCAACTACTAAACTAATTAAAGAGAACTCTCATCTCCATCAAAGGTTGGAGACAGTCGAGAACCAGCCTAGGGACTGGAATCTACATGTGATCGGGCTGTCAGAGGGAGCTAAAGGGGAGGACAGCCTGAATTTTGTTAAAATGTTTCTGCCTGCTATACTGGGCTTTGATGATTCTGATCCTCCCATGTCCCTCAAAAAGGCCTATAGAATAACTCCCAGAAGAGCCGTGACAGACTCCTCAACCCCGAGGACCTTCCTGATTGTGTGTACAGGGATCAGAGACCGAGATTGGGTGCTTGTAATTGCCCGGTGTCGCAGAGCTTTAAAGTATAGCGATGACGAAATTATGCTGTTTCCTGACCTCTCGTTCGGCACCCACCAACGCCGCAAGGCTTTCGATGGACTGCAGGACAGATTACGCCAACTTAAAGTCCAGCACCAGTTAAACTGTTCTCAGCTAAACTCTGTTTGCAGTGGAATGGGCAGCACTACCTTTTTACTGACCTGAAGGATGCAAACAAAATGATCCAAAGGATTGAACACGAGATGGACAGGGTGGATAAGATGGGAAGTGGGTCTGAGGAGGACTGAATAATTAAACTAATCTGGTAATGTAGACACTAAATACAGGGGCTGCGCTTGCATCCGAGGCCTGGAACTTTGGAACGGAGAATGCAGCATGTAAGTTGTTTTAGTTTGGACTGTAAATCACATTGTGTTTTACGTTTGCTGCTAGTTACAGATTGATTTTTGACTCGATCCATAGACTTACACGGGGCTTTTGGACTACCCCTGATTTGGTGAATTCATGGAACTGCTACTGAGAGTATTTACATCACTATTCTATGTTTATTTTGTTATTGAATATGTTTAAGGGGTGGGGGCGCCTCATATGGCTCCTATGTTGCTGCTCTTCTGTGTTATGGGAGGAAAGGTAAAAATTGCTGTAAAATACAGGTTTCGTTTCCCATATGTTTAAGATGGTTAAACTTCATGAATGATGCTGATTAGATTAACAAGCCGGGATTGTGTATTTAAGCTCTGGGAGACTTGGGAATAAGTTTTGGTTTTCTACTACTGGACTCAATTGGGGGAATCATTTAGACTTTAAAGTCTCTTTGGTAAAAGGGTAATTTTTTTTTACACAACCTATTAAGATTCCCTGTTATCCTTCCTGGATGCCTGCGATGGGTAACATTATTTGATGTAGAAATGTTTTTATTTTTATTTTAATGGGATTCCCTCTTATGTTGTACCACTAGAGGGGGTGTTATTCATAAAACCTTTGTAGGAGTACATTATCTGGATTATCAGTTCAACGTTATCCTCCTATGTAAACCTTTGTAAGTCTTACTTGTAAAACCAATAAATTATAAAAAAAAAAAAAAAAAACTGATGAAATCTGTGTTGTAGAAATTTTACTTTTACCTTTGGATTCTTCTGTGCCATTTGTGGATATTGTTAATCTGCTGGCTTTCGGAGTGGGTTTGGGCAGTGCGACTAGTAAAGTGTAGTTCGAGTGAATGTTGGAGTGAGTGTGAATTAATTGACCTTGTTTTTTTGTGTTAGTGGTCCGGAGTGTCTGCTCAGTGAGTAGGGTATGTACAGTACTTTATTTGTGTTAATTTGTTGGGTTTGTGGGTGGGTTAAGTATTGTATGAGTCGGGGGTGTAATTAGTATGTTATGGACTTGTATTCAGTGAATGGGTCAGAGTGTATATGTTTCTTTGGGAGCATGGTTTTGGAAAGTCAGTTGTTGCTGGGGTTTGGGTTGATTTACTTACACTGGGGTTAGGGTGCTGGACATTCCTGTGTTTTATGCTTGGTGAGGGTGTAGTATGTGCTAAGGCTTGACAGCAGATAGGCTCATCTACTTCATGAATATATCAGAAAGTTCCATCCTGGAACCTCAGTAGTTCTCAGGCTCTGCAGGGTGGTTGGGAATCCTTCGAGGAACCTGTAATATAGGTCCCAGGTATGATGATTGGGGGGGGATTGGGGTGGTGAGATTCAGGAGATGCCCTGGGAGGATATGGAATCTGGATCAATGTCTGCCCTGTCTGGTTCCCCTCCCCAGGGCCCTGCCAAATACCACTGAGCAGGAAGTAGTCTGTCCAACCAGCTCTACTCCTCCCCTTCGGGATGTTCTCTGTAATGCAAGGTCACTTAAGCAATAAACCACGACAGGGTGCAGGCGATGCTAGGTTTACCCACTCCTGGCGTGGTTCGGTTACGAGGTTGCAGGCCAAGTGACCAAAACTCGCCAGGCGTGGGTAAATCCCAGCATCACCCACACCCTAGAGTGGTTTATTGCGATTACACAATGGCCACCGGACTGTTAGTGCTGGGGGACTTCAACGCTTGGGTCATTGATGAATCCTCACATTTTAAACAACGGTTATTCCAGCTGATGTCTTCATTGGGACTAGTACAGGCAGTTGCCTCTGGAAAGCATCAACATGGCCACACTCTGGACATGATCTTTTCACTGGGGCTTGATAGTAGTGCAGTCAAGGTTAACCTAGTCAGCTGGTTGGATCATTGTGCATTGTCGTTCCTTTAATGGGGGCCCCCCTGTTTTAACACCCCTACCATGGAGATTGTCTGGTACCATCCAAAACACAATTTGGAGCCTCACAAGCTGCAGGAGGTACTAGACATCTTGGGTATGATGCGTCCAGTGAGATGAGAAGACCATGGAGCACTAGAATACAGTTCTCGCAGCTGCCTTAGACTCCCTGGCACCTTACTGCATTCATTCCTTGATGACCCGTCACAGTTCACCGTGGTACTGTGATGAGTTACATCGGTTGAAGATGGGATGCAGGAAGAATCGGCCCTAATGGGAGGTTTCAAGTGAAGGATGCCCTGCAGAAAGGTGCAGGAGAGATCCAACTGGGCAGTAGTTCTGCCCTCAACAGATGCATGGTATGCAGACATGGCAGAAAGATGCAACTTAAGTAAGGAGTAACCCAGACCTGAGTCCGAAAGGGAAAGAAGGTACACCAGGATGAGATTCACTAGACAGGTGAAGGGATCCAAGTGCTGAGAGGTGGCCCAAATGGAGAACCGCTTCCACTTCATGGCATGTGGCTCTAGTGGAAGGCTTCCTAGCGGCCAACAAGGAAACTACGAAGCAGGCAATGGGTAAGTCTACAGGAGCCACACATGGAGATGTAGAGACCTGAGGACTGGGTGGATGAGGGTGCCCTGCTGCTGCTGCTGCTACTACTACTACTGCTGCTACTACTACTACTACTACTTTATGCTCCAGCATTCCAGCATTTTTTGTTTGGAACAAGAACCAAAACTTTTTTCTTACCACTGAATCCCACTGTCCCGGCTCTTGATGTTGGTGAATCCTGAATCCAGAAATATGTCCTTGTGAATCCGCCCTACAAGACAATACATATCTGATGGGGCCTGCTCTTCGGACTGCACTATAGGTAGCATTATTGCCAGGGCTTTCTCTCGGTCACCAGGCATATTTCTCCTAGACATAAAGGAAGAAACAAAAATACACCATGATGAAGTACAAAAAAAACAAAGTATGAAGACACTTTAATTAGCATTTGCCTTCTTCAATTGCCAATCCATAAGGATGAGTTGATGCCAAATTTATATTTGATGAATGTCCTGAAATTCAGCACTTCCAGCATCACCTAGTGAAACTTTTGTGCCACTTTGAGAACACTTCGAAATTTGGTCTTTTATTTATTTATTTATTTATTTTTTTAAATGAAAATTTTATTGAAGGACAAGGGGAAGGTGGAAGAGGATGGGACTGACTGGGGTGGGTGACAGATGGTGGAGGGATGCCAATGACTCCTAACTGTAGCATGCTACACCCCAACACCAAGAACCGGAATGTCAAAGCCAAAGGTCTGAGTTGAAGTCCAACCAAAGTCACCAACTTCTACATTCACTCATTCTTACCAGGCAGCTACTACGTCTGAATACATGACAGCACACTGCAAAACTGAGCTGCTGAACAAGCGTAATTCATTTCAGTACTCTGGCGAGCCTGAAAATGATGTCAGTCCAAACTGGTCTAAATTCATTGGGACAGGACAGGACAGAGCCATCTTTCCTGAGGATCGGAAGATCCTATTTTTACCTAAGCTATTTTTAGCTTACAATTACATGATTCAGTGAAGGGGCCATGGCACTCCTCCTTTGCTGAACCCAACTCAATTGTGCCATTTTTGGCCATAGCCAACATGAACCGCTGCTTTAAAGGAAGAATACTATGATAGAAAGCAAAGAACTTTAGGAAGCCAAGAACAGTGGAACAATGAAATGTATTGTACCGTTCATACCTATGGTTTACAGCATTTGTTGAAAAGCTAAGTATTACCTCTGAGGAAAATATGATATAATCCACTAAATGCAGTTCATGTTTTTTTGTGATTTAAAATTATTCTCCCACTTGGATCATTAATGGATCTGTGAACTCATTTTCGAGCTACAGTCTACGTGCTGCTCTTTGGTTCAGCACACTGCTGCTTAGAACAGCAATGAGCTTCTTTGTTTAGCATACAAGGTATCATTCCAAAAAGTCATGGAATGCTAGCAATGAAATACATCTCCCATCTGACAAGGGCATTTCTTTGTCAAGGCTTCCTAACGAGGGCAAAATATGTAAAAATTGCACATACTGGGACAACAGAAACAATTTCCCTTTACATTGACTATCCATTTATAAAAAGTGACACAGCCATAAATCTGCATACCACCACCTACTGTACATGGGGGACAGGATACGATTCATGCCTGTGTTTGTAGGCTGCAACAGGCCCTCTCTATTTCTGAAACTGCAGCCTTTTCTGCAACTTCATTCACGGATGCAACAGTCTTACCCAAAAGCCAGATGTAAAACCAAACGTCAAGCCTAAAGTAGGCAGTTTCAATAGCTGCAGGGTGCTGCAATTTGAAATGTCCCCCATCTGACTACTCCTGTGTAGTAGTACTGCACAGAGGCAAGTGTCCCAGGATACCCTCTGCACATATTTCACTGTGTTATAAAGAAAAAGGAGTTCAGTACTCAACAACTTTTCCTGGACGTCCTCAAATAAATGTCCTGCCATACCAACAGTCCAAAAAAGCAACTACTTTGATGCTACTTACACTCCTGCACTTGCTTCGCAACAAGTCAAACTCGGTCGTGTGGTTTTGGGTTTCAGGCTATAACTTTTTTTTTTTTTTTTTAGTTTTTGATAACTGGGTAGGTGCACTAAACAAGTGAATGCTATTTTCAGGCACCATCTGTGAGTTTACATAGCATACAAGGTAAACAGCACAGCGAATACAGAACACCACCAGCCAGGCAGTGAAACACTGCAATGACAGGAACACTGAAATAAGTCCAGGTACTTAATACATTTGCAGAAATCAAGTTTTTTTTTTTTTTGTTTTTTTTAAACAGCAAAAGTGGGTGACTGAACCTTTAATACACTGTGGAAGGGAGTTCCAGAATTTGGGGACAAGATAAAAAAATGCTAATTCACCCATGTTTGCACAGCACTTGGGTTCAGTCAGCAAGGACTTGTCGGAAGATCTCGGGGAATAAGAGAAGCTGAAAATTAGTAGCAATTCAGACAAGCAGCTGGGTGTGTGCTATAATATCTTTCTATGAAGCAGATAATGGTGAAGGAGCAGCAAGTAGCAAGCGATAACCAGCCTAGGCAGGCCAGTGAGACAGATGCAGATATGAGTAAGATGGTTAAAAAGATAGTACAAAACACCAGACATTACAGCAGACAGCATCCAGTTTAGCCAAGATGCATCAATATTTAAACTAACCAAAGGGTTCAAAAATCAATACATAACTGAAATCATTAGTGGGACTGCATGGTTTGAAAAATCTTTGTGCCATTTTCATTTCCTGGTTATCAATATATGAACTAATCAAAAAGCACAAAATGAAAACATAAAAGATCCTTAGAAGGGAGCACAGTGTGCAATGAAATAGAACAACCAGCTGTACTGGAATGTGGTTCTAGTCACCAATGGAATCTCCATCTGGTAATTCCACCAGAGTCTGTAGTGGAGAGTAATTAAGTAACAAGCCATGATCAGGAGTTATGTTCTGCTAATCATTCGGTGGTGGTGGTGGTGGTGGGGGGGGAGATAATGTGGCATGAGGTGTGCCCAAGTGCAACTTAGAAAATGGGCAAAACTATTTGAGCCATCTGATTGGCTTAGACACTTCTCTAGGTGGGCATCTATCAGACAATAGATGCCCACCTATTAAAAGGACCAGCCTAGCCTGCCCCATCACCAGGATCTTGGTACCCAGCCTGCTCTCCAATTGGATAAACCCTCTCACTTGCATTCCAAATGTCCGCCATTTGTTTCTGTCGCTTAGTGGGTGACAAACTGAGTGCTGCATATATCATAAAGTAAAAATCTTAAAATGCAGTGTAAAGAAAACATAACGTTTCACACAAAGTTCACTTTCCCCCAAAACGGCTCTCTGAGTCTAAATTGAGTACCGTCTTGTCCTATGCCTCTTGAGTGTTAACAGCGTATTCTGAGAGCTGAACCCGAGTGCTTTCCTCGTTCCGCCATCAGATGGCAACCCACTATCTTCTGAAACAGACCAGTTCTACATCTAGCACAAATTTCCTGACATGACTAGTCTTCTTTCCTAACCGTGATACCTCCGTCCGAGACGAGAGCACTGGGCACTCGGTTTCAAACAACCACCATTTGCACGACACGCATAGCCGTGAATCATCATACCTCCCCCTGAAGTTTGTCAACCATCTGGCAATTTAAAAACACAATAACTGGAACGATCGAAAGCCGCTAGCACATCCCCTACACCGTCAGCCTACAACTGTGTCCTCCCTAGCTGTCGCTCCTCTCTCCTAGATCAAAGGGGCGCTAGCACATCCCCTACACAGTCAGCCTACAACTGTGTCCTCCCTAGCTGTCGCTCCTCTCTCCTAGATCAAAGGGGCGACATTTCAGAATAGTATTGCTCATATTTCATTGTCAGAAAAGCCAAGCATAAATCGTTGCCTTCACTGCCGTCCCCCCTTTCCTCGTACCCCGCCTCTTCCCGCCGAAAAAAAAAAAGAGGACGTTACCGTAGCAGAAAACTGCTATCTCACCCGGATTCCAAGTGCAGGAAAGTCACGCCGCTGCATATAGCAGCTTTCCAGTTCCTCCTCTGCTACCCCACCTATATAAAATGAAAAAAAAAAAGCTGTAGCAGCGCAGTTATGGTAGGCATGCCGCCCTTTCCATTTACCAATAAACAAGTGAAAAAAAAAGGCGATCGGAAAGGTCAAAGCTTAAAGTGCTGAACTTAAAACAAAAAAATATACAGCGGCTGAAGGAACGGGCACAACAGCGTGGTCAGCTCTCAGAGAGTTGGTAGCAATGTCGGACATGGATGTACAGCAACAAAATAAACAAACAAATCAGCAAAAGTTAACTTGAAATGCCCCCATTCTGATGTGTTGTATTGCAGGGCAGCAGTCTCTCTCACTAAGCAAGAGAAAAAAAATAGTGGCTCCAAATAACATTCTAAGGGCCCAGTGGGTGTGTGTGTGTGTGTGTGTAACCATAGCAACCACCTCCCAAGAATGCAGGCGGAGGAACTATTTTATTAAAAATCTTACTTTAAATACATTTTTCTTCAACATTTTTCTTATTAAACTTATTTTTTTGACTGCCCATTTTCTAAGCGCAATAATACCCTCCAGGGTGGGCGGTATAGTGCTATACCAGACCTTCCAGGAGCTATAACGCCCTCCGCCTACGGCATCGGGCCTCATTACGCCCCTGGGCAGTCTGGTATAGCACTATACCGCCCACCCTGTTGGGTATTATTGCTTACATATCCCAAGAGGATGATTAAAGAACAGTTACATAAGAACTTACCGTAACAACAGATCTTTGAGAAAATCTCCTTCATTAGGCTACACCTCAGGAAGTGTATCTGTCAGGACCACTCAGAAATGCTTTGCCAGATGGGGCCCGCTGACAGTGACATGCAGCATTGATGTCTATATATATATATATATATATATATATATACAGTAATGTTGGTGTCCCAACACTCCTCGGTTCCCTGCCAGCGATTAACCCCCGAGGGCCTCTTACCATGAGGAACTAGGAGACTAAACCTGTACACCAGGCAAACAGAGGTGTGGGACTAGAAACATGATGCACAGAATAAGGCATTAGGCACAACACAGGATAATTACACAGGAACTTACCCATTCTCCAGTACATATTTCCCCCTTCCTGCCAGTTGCACCCCCACGGCTGATGGGTTCTTCTTCTCTCATATTGCGACTTTGGAAGTCCTTTGGGCGCTAAACTCCATTAACCCCTCAAAACAGAGCTCTGATGGCCTAGATCCTATACTTCTAAAGCTCTCTGCCCCAGCAATTGCCCCACCCCTTGCCCACCTTTTCAACCTATCTATTGCCCAATGTGCAGTCTCTAGAGCTTGGAAAATGACCAAGGTCATCCCTCTGCATCAACGTGGTGAGCCCTCACAACTTGGAAATTATATACCAATCTCCCTCCTCCCAGTTCTCTCAAAACTTCAGGAGAGTCTTATCGTCAAAAGGCTAAACTCCTTCTTGGACGACTCCAGTACGCTTAGCCCCTTTCAATCTGGCTTCAGACACATCCATTCCACCTCCTCCTCCTCACTTCAACTAACTAATCATATCCATTCTGCCATGGATAAGGGCCTTCTCACCTTGGCGATCTTCACTGACCTAGCCAAGGCCCTTTTTTCTTTATCATGACATTATTTGTCACCACCTCTGTGGACCTGGCAAGGACTATGACCCCCCCCCCTTGGAGGGGTACGTCCCCCAGCACATTGGGGCATCATGAGGTCCTGCCGAGTCCCGGTATTTTTCCTCTGTTTTCCCCTGTGCCTGCAACGAAGCAGCAGCTATCTCCACCTCTGCAAAGGCAGCCAAGCACCCTGGTGCGGCCGAACCTCTTGTTGTGCTGACACACACAGCACAAACCCCCCTTCCCAAGCAAGGAGAGCAGTCCTCCAGATGCTCAATCCTTACCTCCCCCAGCTGACCCCTGAATGACCCGAGTCCGTTCCCAAACCCAGGTCACTGGCGTGGTGCGAGGTGGGGCATCCAGCACTTCAACCCTCAGTGCCACCGGGCCAGCTTCTAGCCAAGGCCTTTGATTCGGTCTCCCACAACCTCCTCATACATACCCTGTCCTCAAATGGACTCTCTCCCTCCTCCACTAACTAGTTCCACTCATATCTGATATACAGATACCAATACGTTCAATTGGGCCAAGCAACTCCCTCCCCCCCATCCGATCCAGCATCCTGCAGGGCTCCATTCTGGGCCCTACTCTATTCTCAGTCTTCGTAAATGACCTTCCCTCCTCCTACTTGCCCACTCACCTTCACATGTACCCCAATGATATCGTCATCTACACCTCCCGCCCCTCCAACACTGAGATCCAATCATCCTTACAAGCCGCTTTCACCTCTGTCCTCAAGTGGTTGGAGACTAACTTACTAAAGTGCAACACAAAACGGTAGCCATGACCTTCGGCTCATCCTTAAAACTTGCTAAACTCCAGCCCCTCCCACCTTTCAAGCCCTTGAATGGCACAAATACAGAAACTGTTTAATCCTTCAAATATCTAGGGGTCTGGCTTGATCCCGAGCTTGACTTCTCTCTTCATGTGTACTCCATCCACTCCAAGCTCCAGACTAAATTGGGAGCATTACACAGGATCAAAGATCATCTCTCCCTACCTAGGCAAGGCAAATTTATTTAAGAGACGCCCATCCTGGAGGCTCTGGGCACCGAACATATTAAAACTTCATATAACGAATCATAATAAATACAAAACAGCATTCTATTAAACATTAGTATACAATATTCCAGCAATTAAAACAAGATTTAGTATAAATACTACCCTCAACAGCAGCACCTAAACTCAAAATAGCCAAAGGCTAACTTGAGCATGAAATTCTAAAAAACAGGTAGGGACTATAAAACATAGTCCGGGAAGGCCTGATTATACAAGAAGGCCTTGAGGTGGGCTTTAAATACCTCCACAGAAGGGGCCTCCCTGACAGGTGAAGAAAGCGAATTCCACAGGACAGGGGCGGCGACACTAAATGCTCTGTCGTCAGTAGTTTTTAACCTCATCCTGGGAATTGTGAGGAGACCCCTAGAGGAGGGGGAGCGTGCTGAGACAGCAGGTGTAAGAAGGTCCTTCAGGTAACCAGGGCCCAGGCCATGTAAGGTCTTAGAGGTGAGCAAACCCGCCTTAAAGAGGACCCGCTACCTAACCGGCAGCCAGTGCAGTTGATGCAGCACTGGAGTGATGTGACAATACTTAGGCTGTCCTGTCAACAGCCTCACTGCCGCATTCTGCACCAGCTGCAGTCGGTGCCGGGTACCCCCAGAGACCCCAAGACAGAGTGCATTACAGTAGTCAAACCTGGATGTCACGAAGGCATGGCACCAAAGTGGGGAGGTCCAGCGGTGAAACTAGGGGCTTTATCCTGGCGATATTCCTCATATAATAAAAACTGGTACGGACAACGTACAACACCTGAAACTCAAGTGACAATCCACTGTCAAGAATGACGTCCAGATCACACACTCTAGAGGAGGCCTTCAATGGCACAGAGCCAAGACAAAGCCCTGTCTCTGCACCAGAGGCCAACCTATCACGCCCTCTGTTCAACTCCACCGCCAGTACCTCCATCTTATCGCGGTTCAGTCGCAACCAGCTGGAGGCCATCCAGTCACTGATCTCAGCGAGGCAGCTGCTAAGCACTTCCACTGTGCAAGATGTTCTGGGGCCAAGGAAAGATATAGCTGGTATCATCAGCATAGCAATGAAAACCCAGACTGTACTACCTAATGAGCTCTCCCAGGGGCAGCATATACACAGCGAACAACATTGACCACAAGATCGAACCCTGGGGAACTCCACATGACAGGCAGCCAGGGGAGGAGGAGAAATTCCCCATCACTACCCTCTGCCTCCTGTTAGAAAAGACTCAAACCAGCAGATGACAGTGCCGGGAAGTCCGCAGAATTCCCTTAGGTGGTCAAATAACACTCGATGGTCCATCGTGTCAAATGCTGAAGAGAGATCGAGAAGAACAAGAATTGTCCCCTCCCCTTGATCTCTTGCACTAAGGAGGTCATTATGCACCCGAACTAGCGCAGTTTCTGTGCTGTGCCTCGCATGAAACCCAGACTGGAGCAGCTCATACAGATCATGGGCCACGAGATGCTCCTCAAGCTGAAGCGCCACCACCTCTCAACGGTCTTACCCAAAATGGAAGATTGGAGATAGGATAGTAATTTGCCTTGACATCAGAGTCCAATGTTTTTTTCAGGAGTCGTCTCATCAGTGCATCCTTCAAGACATCAGAGAATACCTCCTCCGATAAGGAGCACCAGACAATCAAGGCAAACACCGGGCCAACAGAGTCCGCACATCTCATTAACGAGTTGGCACCGGGTCCAGTTCACAAAAGGTGTGCCAAAGCTTGGATGCAATCTCAATGACCTCAGCCACCTCCACCAGTCTAAACTCACCCCAACCAGGCAGAGTGCTCTCCGGTCGCCCATGGTGACCACTGTCGGCTAAACTCTGGCCCACTGGTGGAACCCCTTGCCTGAAGGCAGACACCCTGTCCGAGAAGAACTGAGCAAACTCCTCGCACAATGCATTCAAAAAGGCTACCTTTGGCTGTAGACAGGAAGGATGGAAAAGTCTGTCCACACTCCGAAAGAGCACAGTTGGTCAGTTCCTCCTGGCAGCAATCTCCCTGGACAGGAATCCTGCCTTCTTACGGTTGATTGCCCCCTGGTATGCACTGCAATGCACACATAGGGTCAGTTTGTCTACCTCCAGGCCAGACCTCCGCCAGCAGTGCTCTAATCTCTGACCTAAAGTCTTCATCATCTTGAGCTCCCCATCATACCAAGGGGACCTCAAGTGAGAAGACCTGGGTCATACACGGACTGGTGCGAGGGAGTTGACGCACCAGACAGTGCCTTATTATAGGCATCCACTGCCGCGAACACACCCCTGCGCATGCACTGCCCACACTTGATAGGTCAGCCACTGCCCAAAAGCCCTCAGGGGTCAACCCCCTCAAAGGGCAATAGCTGACCATCTCTGCAGGGGGAGGGCTATCAAAGGGGGCACTGAACAAGAACTTCACCGTGCAATGATCAGACCAAACGACCCAATCAATCCTGAGACTATTCATCTCAAGCCCCAGTGAGAACACTAGATCCAACATGTGGCCACCCTGATGGGTCATGGAGGAAACTCCTTGTGCAAGGCCCAGAGATAACAACATCTGGAGGAAGTTGTAACCAAGCCGAGAAGATTCATCCTCGGCCCAAACATTGAAGTCCCCCAGCACTAAACACCTGGGGGCCTCCAATGTTTCCCCAATGACAAAATCAGCCTCATCCTGCAGAAAATCTCCCACCGCCACAGAAGGGCAGTAAATCAGGAGAATCAAGCAACCTGCACCCAGACCCCCACGGATGGCCACACATTCAGATGAATGTGGTGCTCTCACTGGGTGCAGGGTGAAGCCCAACTCAGATCTAAAACAGATGGCTACACCCCCCCCCCCCCCGCATTCTGCTTTGGGGCAGTGCACTACAGTATACTCAGGTGGGACAGCAGCTTCTAGAACCGGGCCAGCATCATCACCGATCCAGGTTTCCATGATGCAAACCAGATCAGCCAAAGAAACCAAGTCTGCTATACTTGCAGTCTTGTTTCTGACCAATCTGGCATTGCAAAGCACCAACCTCAGGGGACTGGTGGACAGTGCAGCCCCTCTGGTTGCCTGCCCACTCAGTCTGGTGGGAACCCTGGTGATGGGAACTAAACACGTCTGACCTCTCCCTAGGACCCGTCTGATCACAGGGTGCCTTCTGCACCCCTCTACCTCAATCCTACCACCAACCACAGTGCATGGGGTACCCCAACCTGATCGAATCCTGCAGTTCCTCCCTATTCCAACCTCCTTACAGCACTTTGCTGTAGTAATAGACACTGGGAGGCTGAAAAAAGGCAGTAGATTGAGCAGTTGGGATTCCTCATACACTATCCTGGCCCTCATACCTTCCCAGACACATCCCTCCTGACTACGTAATCCCGAACCCAAAATACACAAGTCACAAATGCACTCTACAAAAAACTCAGTACCACACACTCCACCCACACACATCCAAAATAACTAAAACTCAAAAACTCCCCCCTCCCCAAAATAAAGAATAAAAAAAGCAAGAAAATCTCAATAAAGTACAATGTGCAGAGAAAAATTACTCTCTCCAAAAGAACAGTTAAAAATTGTAAGATACAAAACAATACATAAACCACATAAACAAAGTTAGACTAGCAAATAATCCAAGTTCAGGTAAACAAGCCGGAGATCACCAGCCCAGAGTCTCAAAATAAAAAAAGAGAAGGCACTCAAACTGCTAGTTTTTCAGCAGAGATCTTAATAAAGTCCCAAATCAAAGTTTATTCACAAAGCACAAGTTCGACCAAAAGGTGGCTCACTCCTCTCACGAGTGGAAACCAAGTTGAAATTTGCAAAGAGCTCGTAACCAAGCTAATCCTCCCCTTGTTAGACTAAGGCAATGTAGTATACAGCTCGGCCCCCAAATTGTCTCTAATCAAATTAGACCCTATTTACAACGCTTTCTATCATTTTGCTTACAACCTCCCTTTTCACACTCATCACTGCTCCCTTTACTCTGCACTATCCATCACCTCCTAAAGAACAGACGCCAAACTCTCTGTGCTGCCTTTGTTGGCAAATTCTGTTCAGTTCCCTCCAGTCTCCTATCCCCTTCCCCAACATCAGGCTATCACTTTCAAACCCATGACTCGCACATTTTCTCTCTTTTCCAGCCCCACTCTCAATCCGGTAAGGTAGCTTTCTCTTATAGACTTCCCGACCACTGGAATCACCTCCCTCACTACTTTCGCTTTGCTCCCTCCCAACCCACACTCAAAAAGCAATTGAAGCCTCTCCCTTCCCCAACTGCAGCTGCCCCACCTTCTTCCCTCCATGACTGCCTTCTCCATTTACTCCTCCCTCCTCTCAATTGCAACTGCCCCACCTACTTCTTTCCATGACTTCCTCCTCCATTTACGCCTCCCTTCCCCTTACCTATGTCTCTCCCAATTCACATCTAACTACAACCATCCTCTTTGTTCTACTTCCTCTCTTCTTCCTTTCACAGCCTGATTACCTCTCTAACCCACCTACACCCCTCTTTGTCTACCTCCACCCCCTATGCCATGCTTCCCTACCCCTTATCCCCTTCTAACCCTGTTCCAGTTCTAGATCCATCTACTCCCTCTTTTTCTTCTCTTTCCCATTTCCCAAACACCCCCCTAATAGGAGTGTGCGAGTAACAAATATCATTTTCCGAATACCACGAATAATGCGCTATTCCGATCCCGAATAATGAATAGTAGCACTATTCATGTCCTGCTATTCAGAAAATGCAATTTACAAAGAAAGAGAAACAGTTCTCCACACTCTTCCCCAGCCCAAATCATTAAATCCAAGCCCCCAAGTCATAAAATCCCTGGTGCCCAGTGGTCTCTCCCCCACTGGACAACTGTGGTCCCAATGTTAAAAACAAAACAATATTTAATTAATTTTCCTCCCTGGTATCTAGTGGACACCCCTCCCTATCCCTGATCCCCTTTTAAAACATTTTCCCTCTTTCCCTGGTGTCTAGTGGACCCCACACCCTGGCAGGTAGTCCACCACTACCCAGCCCATCACGACCCGAGAAGGCTACCAGCACAGCCCTCCTCTCTCCTCTGTGGCTGGCCGCCCACTGAGCTGTCAATGAAAGAGCGTGTGCTTGTGCAAGCATGCACTCATTCATTCATTGACTGCACCTGCTCACTGGTAGCATTCACATTCTGTGCGGCGGCAGACAAGACCGGAGAGCTGTTCTGGTAGCTGGCAGGGGGTTAGGATGGGGGGGGAGGAGAATAGTGTGGTGGACCCCCTCTTGTCTGCCGCCCCACAAAGTATGAATACCAGTGAGTGGGAGTTGGAATGTTTATTTATTTATTTGAATTTTGGTAACTGGGTACGCCAACACAGAGACCATGCAGTAACTTTTTCAGTGACAACCCGGGAGGCAATTACAGCGCAATACAACATGACAAATACAGAGAATTATAGAATACAAAGAATCAACATACGTGGGATACACAGAGACTTCAAGATAGTTAAATAGACAACCTTAAGTTTCACACTGTGCATAGTCACAGGGGATAGTAGTATAAATACAATTTAATACGTCGGTATGTCCATATTTACAAAACACATGCACCACACACTGTTTTAGCATCAGGTGAAATGCATGCCAAGCAGCAGATGGTAGAGATTAGCTGAAACAGATGCAGTGGGGTGGTTTGACATGATACGAGGTAAGCTCTTTTTTGGAAAGAGTTAGAGTGGTGCAGGTGAGTAAAGTAGGAGGAAGAGAATTCCAGGCAGAGGTGGCAGAGAAGGCAAATGAATGTTTACCCGATAGTCGCTTCGGTTTCAGGACAGCTAATAAGGGAAGAGAAATATACCTAAGTGGGCAGGCATAGGCTTTGTGATACACAATTCCCCTGAGACACGGAGGGTTGAAGAGATTAGCTAGTTTGACTACAAAGCATAGTGTAAGGAACTGTAGCCTTGAGTCATAGCTGGGCCACTGGACAGAATACAAGGGTGTCACAGTGATGCTGTCTGGGATTAGTGCCCACAGTAAATCGTCCAATCCTATGGTAGATTTGACGCAGCTACGCAAGGGATGAGGGTTGAGCGGAGAGTAGGACTGGAGCTCCATATAACAAAATAGGGAAGAGGGATGTAGAGGCAATTTTTTGACAGGCACTAGTGAATAGTAGGGGGTGGAGATGGTATAACAGAGCTTTTGGTTTATTGCCTTAGTAACCTGTACTACGTGAGGCTGTAGAGAAAATGAGGCATCGAGGGGCATTCCAAGATATTTAAAAGTTTTAACTACTTCTATGGTGTCACCACACAGTAAGTAGATTTGGAGCAGACTGAATATTCTACGGGATGGATTGTGGAATAACACGGCTTTGTTTTTTTCATATTCAAGATTAGGGGACTAGTTGAGAACCAAGTTTCGAGCATACTGAAGTCGAAGTTGAAACTTTGGTTATGCCTCTCCATGTTGTTAAATGAATGGTATAAGATTGCATCATCTGCATATAGTTGTACTGCCACACCGCCACAGAAGTTAGGGAGTTCATTAATAAAAAGCGAGAACAATATCGGACCAAGAATTGAACCCTGTGGCACGTCATGCAAAATAGGTCTGAGGGAAGAGCGAGATCCAAACCTTTTACTCTTTGTGATTTACCAATGAGATAGTCCTTAAACCATGTAAGTGCTAGGCAATCAAGTCCAAGTTGATGCAGTTTACCTAGCAGAAGGTGATGGTTGATGAGATCGAAGGCCTTAGTCAGGTCAATGAACACAGCACCAGTCACTAAGCCTTCATTGCTGGCTTTAAGAATATCAGCTGATACTTTGACCAGGGCTGTGGGGGTACTATGTCCCTTTCTAAAGCCATGCTGGCAGTCTGTGAGGAGCTAATGCATATCTAAGTAGGACAGCAACTGGTTGTACAAAATCCTATCCTGAATCTTAGACAGGGGACACAAGATCGAGATAGGCCTATAGTTTTCGATGGCGTGTGTACCACCCTTGTGGAGGGGGATCACAACAGCCACTTTCCATAGACTTGACATGACTCCGGACAGGAAGGACCTATTTAGGAGATTGCAGACTGGTGCTGCCAGCACTACAGCCCCAAGTTTGAGGAACTTGGGTTCTACAGTGTCATGGCCAGTGGAGCCCTCCATTTTGAGTTTTGATAATAACTTGCAAACTTCCCTTGTGGTTGTGAGCTTTAAGTGGAAGGCAGGGAGAGTGCCAAGGGCATCATGGGGCTGAGTAGGGATGGAGAACTCAGGGGTGGGCAAAAGATGAGCCGTATGCCTATCTAGGTCAGTGAAACACTGATCAATTCCTTCTGCAATAGAAAAAGGGTCTTGTAGCAGGTCGTCCCCAGACAGAATGGAGCTGGGACATTAACTCGTTTTACCTTTGATCAAGGAATTAATATGATTCCAGAATTCTTTAGGCTTGCACAGGTTATCAGTTTGCAGAGAGTGGTAATAGGAACGCTTAGCACCCTGGATCCTGTTTTTGCACTGGTTTCTCAGCTGACGATAAGATAGCCAGTTAGAACGAAATAGGCAGAGTTTAAAGGAATACCAGGCAGCACTGCATTTCTTCATTAGGGACCTGATTTCTGTAGAAAGCCAAGGGGCTCTGATGCCCTTGGATCTGCGCTTAGTTAGGAGAGTGTGTTTGTTGATTATGTCTTTAAAAGTAGCGATGAAGTAATCTAAGGTCTGGTTTAAGATGGGGAGGTGAACAAGTGGGCTCCAATCAGCAGTACTAACCGACATAAAAAATTCATCCAGTTGAAAAAGGGACATGTTTCTAGTTTCATGGATTAAAGGGGGAAGGGACAAAGTAGCTGTGTCACACGCCGTAGACAGGAGAATGGTCGCTAATGCAGTCCGGCAGTACACCGACTACCTTGATCCTGTGAGGGCAGTTAGAAACAATCCAGTCTAATAGTGTTGAGGTACCTGTCTTGGAGTTGCATCGTGTGGGCTCAGTGATATGTTGGGTAAGATTATGGTCAGAGATGATAGTGTGTGCTTTGTTTTTGTGAGGGGATAGCCAATCATTGTTAAAATCTCCACAGATAACTATATCGTGGAAGATCAGACAGGGAGGACATGAGAGGGTGTAGGTCATTGGTGGCATCCTTTGAAGGGAGATAAATACAGCCAATTAAAAGTTTCTTGACATTGCCAAGTGTCAGTGAAATAAATAGAGGTGCGGCAGAGGAGGGCATATCAGCCAGTGAGGGCACTACAGTAACATGAAACTTGGATTTAACATAGAACAGAATTCCACCACCCTTTTTACCAACATGGTCCTTCCTATAACATGAATAACCATGAAGAATCAACCATATGTTGCTGTATTTGGGGCTTCAGACAGGTTTCGGGTAACTCCAATGATGTCTGAATTAGGTTTAGCAGCACAGGCCTGGATCTCAGCAATTTTTGGCTGGAGACTTTGATAATTTAGATGCGTGATCTTGATGCCCTTTATACATTGTGCGATAGGTGGGGTTGAGTGGGCAGATGTAAATAGTGGGCCCGGTGGACCTGGATTTGGTTCAATATCACCTGCTTGAAGAAGGAGTATGGATAAGTGAAAAAGTGTGAAAAGCTTAAAAGAACATAAGCCAGTAGAGGACAGATTAATTCTACATGTGGAGAGCATTGCTGACCGAGTGCAGATCCCAAAAAAGGAAGCATCTTTTTTTAGACATGAAAAGGATGTACCACTTTGGTTCTCAAAAACAGTAGCAGAAAAGGTCAGAGCCAAAAGGCTGACCTTCAGAAAATATAAGGGAAGGCAGTGGGATGAAGATAGGGAGGCATACAAAACTTCCCTAAGAGAAGCAGGGAAAGCAGTAAGGCAGGCAAAGGCCCAAACTGAGGAAACACTAGCCCGAACAATAAAAGAAGGGGACACAACTTTCTATAGATACATTAGTGAAAGGAGAAAGTCCAGAGGGGGTATTGCTAAGATCAAAGAGGATAAGGGGGAGTGTAAGAAGGATGACCAAGGAAAAGCATCTATCCTAAATAGATACTTCTGCTCAGTATTTACTGAGTAGAAGGTAGGGCAGGGCCCACAGCTCAGCACCATGGACACAGGGGGGGAGGGAGGTGTGCACTAGTCAATTCACAAAAGAAAGAGTCCTACAAGAGCTCGCTAAGATCAGGGTGGACAAGACAATGGGACCTGATGGCATACATCCCAGGGTACTAAAGGAGCTAAGGGCAGAACTAGCAGAGCCATTATCAGAAATGTTTAGTGAGTCTCTAAGCACAGGAGAGGTCCCAGAAGACTGGAGAAGGGCTCATGTGATCCCACTCCACAAGAGTGGTAGCAGGGAGGAGGCAGGGAACTACAGACCAGTCAGTCTTACCTCAGTAGTGGGCAAGACAATGGAGGCACTCCTTAAGGAAAGGATAGTGCAACAGCTGGAATCCATAGGAGCACAGGATCCAAGACAGCATGGGTTTACAACAGGAAGGTCCTGCCAAACTAACCTCATAGATTTCTTTGACTGGGTAATCAGAGTGGTGGACCAAGGGGGAGTAGTGGATGTCACCTACCTTGACTTCAGCAAAGCTTTTGTTACTGTCCCAGTTGCTTAAGTTACACAGTCAGATGCATTTGTCAGAAAAAGCCAGAAGGGGAAGGAAACATATTCAATTCACTGCTTTACAGTAACTGGTAATTGCTATTTTCTTTTAAACTTAGATTGTGGGCTTTTAGTGACACTGTAATTTAGTTGCTGTCTTTACTAAGAATTGTTTTTGGGCTGTTGAAAATTTAAAACATAGTGGTGGTGCATTTCTTTGCTGTCTTTAATTGCTGCAAATTTAGTCTTGGCTTGTCTGACTTGCCCTGTAGTTTGGATGAGGGGTGTTAATTGTCTGGCCTCTGACCTCAGCTACGTGGTAACTGGAGGTGGGGCTTAGTCAGAGTTGAGGTAGCAAGTGAGAGTTTTCTTTTCTCAGAAGAAGCCACAAGGGGAAGGAAACATTCAATTCAGTGCTTTACAGCAACTGGTAGTTGCTATTTTTCTTTTAAACTTAGATTGTGAGCTTTTAGTGTCACTGTAATTTATTTGCTGTCTTTACTTAGAATTGTTTTTGGGCTGTTGAAAATTTAAAATGTAGTGGTGGTATATTTCTTTGCTGTCTTTAATTGCTGCCCCCTCCCTCCCCTTCCCCCAACTCTTAATTATATGCCCTGTTAAATCTGATTGATAGGAGCTAAACACAGGGGATAGTAAGCTGTGTGGAGTAGGAGGGGCATAAGGAGGAAAAGCCAACCCTCAGCACAAGTGTTTCGACTCATTTATTTATTTATTTATTGGTTTATTTTCTTTTTTTAAAAAAGAAAAGTATCTGAGGATCAGTGGCAGGATTTTTAGGACATTAAATTAATAAAAAGGGAACTAGGAGAGCTTCAGTAACAGACAAGTAGTGGAAATGCAGTATAATGTGGGGAGTGGTGCAATGCAGTGGCTGTGGGGCAGCCATATTCAGGCAGACCTTCTGGACACTGAGGTGCTGCCCTATCTGCATGCATCTCTCTGGACTGCGGGATGAGGTAGCCAGACTCAGAGCGGAAGTAAACTGGGTCAGGAGTACCATCACCCCTATCCAGAGACCACCCAGTCCAATGCAACTGCCTCAAAGGATACTGAGAACGAGGAGCACTTGGATGACAGTGGGCTCAGGAGGGTTAGAGCGGTCAGGCAGAGGCACATCCCAGATCCTATTCCACCAAGAACTCATATGCCACACTGACAAACGGGGACAACCAAATAGAGGTACCCAGAGAAGTGGAAGGAAAGGATGGAGGTTAGCCAAGGAGGTGACTTCAGCGGGGAGAGCAGTAGACCCCAGAGGAGGAGGAGGAAGCGAATCCTGGTAGGGGACTCCATCATAAGAGGGGTCCAGCTAGGAACACAGGAGGGGGAGGACAGGGAGGTGAGGTGCCTACCAGGTGCCACGGCATGGAGGGATGGAAGGAAGATCCTGGGGATCACTGGGAAGGCAAGACGGGGGTGTGAGCTGGATGTCATTATCCACCTAGGTACTAATGACCTGGAAAATGGGGAGCCAAAGGAAGTTCAGGAAGAGTTTAGGAAATTGGGAGAGGTCTCTGCAAGTAGCTACTTCTGTCACTTCAGAAGTACTACCTGTGAGAGGCAAGGAGCATAGAGTGCATGCACCAGGAACTTTAACTCATGGTTGAAGAACTGGTGCTGTGAGGAAGGGTTTGGATTCATTGGTGACTGGGGACCTACCTGGAGGGATGGAGGTTTGTCTCAAGCCTGACGGCCTGCATCCATCCTGGAGGGAATCAAGCACTCAATGATAGGTTTAAATGCTACATTGACAAGCATTTAAACTAGCAAAGGGGGGTGGCAGGCCAGCAAGGAGGGTACCTACTTGCTCACCCCCCACAGCTAGCCGTGGAACCGGTGAACTGGAGGAGAGGCTATCTCTACAAAGCAGTGTGCAAAAAATGGAGATTAGTGCCCAAGAGGTGGATCGGCAGAAAAGGGGCAAAATTCAGCAGAAGGATAGACAGCAAGGGAACCAGGGATAAAGGACAAAAAAGGAAGGGGCTGGAGTAGAACAGCGAAACAGTCTAGGGAGGTCAAATCATGGAAAGCCATGTGTGCCAATGCCAGGAGCCTAAGCAACAAGATGGAAGATCTGGAGGCTGTCATGGTGCAGTCAGACCTGGACATTGTGGCCATCACTGAAACCTGGTGTAATGATAACCACGATTGGGAGATGGCCACACCTGGCTACAACATATTCAGAAGAGACAGGGCAGGTAGAAAGGGAGGAGGAGTGGCACTGTATGTGAAAAATGACATAAGGGCCACAGAGATCCGGGAGGAACAAAATGGGGAAGAGATACTGTGGGTTAAGCAGGAAAGAAAAATGGGGCCAGCCATCCGCACAGGTGTGGTCTATAGACCACCAGCCCATGAGGAAGAAACAGATAGGGAGCTGATGCTAGCCATCCAAAGGATGGCAGACAAGGGTGAGGTAGTACTGGTTGGAGATGTCAATATTCCAGACGTGGACTGGAGCATCCCAGCAGCAGCATCAACTAGCAGCAGATTTATCCTGGACTCCCTTCAGGGTGCCTTCCTCAAGCAACTGGTCATGGAACCAACTCGGCAGAAGGCAATACTGGACCTTGTGCTCACAAAAAGGGACAGCGTGATGGGGGTAACAGTGGGCAGCACCTGGGGAATAGTGACCACCAGTCATTGTGGTTTGAAATCACAGAAAGAGCAGACCCAAACCACACAAAACACGGATCCTGGATTTTAGGGGGCAGACTTTGGGAAAATGGGGAGATACTTGAAAGAGGTATTAAGGGGAATGGGGCAGGAATCAGGGGTTGAGGAGCAGTGGGCAGTATTTAAAACTGGGATTACAAGAGCAACAGATTTTTGCGTTAAGCAGGTTAGCAAGGCGAAAAGGAGGAGGAGGCCAATATTGTTTTCCAAAGAGGTAGCGAAGAAAGTGAAAGCCAAAAAGATTGCATTCAGGCAATACAAAAAGACAGAGGCAGAAGGGGATAGGGAGAAGTACCAGGAGAAGCAAAGGGAGGCAAGGAGGTCAGTAAGGGAAGCCAAAGCTCAGACAGAAGAACACATTGCAAAATCAGTGGGTAGAGGGGACAAAACCTTTTACAGGTACTGTACATAAGTGAAAAAAGAAAGGGAAAGGAAGGGGGTAGTGAGACTGAAGGGGGAGGATGGAGGCCGCATGGAGAATGACAACAGTAAAGCTGACATATTGAGCAGGCATTTCTGCTCAGTCTTTACTGAGGAAGAAGAGGGTAATGGGTCTGAAGGGAGTACAAGGTGTGAGAATGGTGCAGAAATGGACACAAGTCCCTTTACTAGAGAAAGGGTCCTGAAGGAACTGGAAGTAAGAAGAGTTGATAAAGCAATGGGGCCAGATGAGGTGCACCCCAGGGTCCTTAAAGAACTAAGAGAGGTGGTGGCTGAACCTCTGGCTATCCTCTTTAGCCGATCACTGGAAACAGGGGAGGTACCCAAAGACTGGAGGACAGCAGATGTAGTCCTCTTATACAAAAGTGGGAACAAAGAGGAAGCGGGAAACTACAGACCAGTCAGCCTCACCTCGGTAGTGGGGAAGATCATGGAAGCACTACTGAAAGAGAGACTGGTGGAACATCTGGTTGTCAGTGGACTACAGGACCCAAGGCAGCATGGTTTCACCAGGGGCAGTCATGTCAGACCAACCTCGTTGAATTTTTTGACTGGGTGACTAGGGAGGTGGATCAGGGGAGGGCAGTGGACATGGCCTATCTGGACTTCAGCAAGGCCTTTGACACTGTGCCACATAGAAGACTATTACACAAACTGGGGAATATGGGTGTGGGCAGGACAGTATTGTGGTGGGTAGGTAACTGGCTGGGCGGCAGGACACAGAAGGTGGTGGTAAATGGCTGTCACTCCACAGAGGGAAGCGTGACCAGTGGGGTACCATAGGGATCAGTGCTGGGACCGGTCCTATTCAACATCTTCATCAGTGACATTGCGCAGGACCTAGAAGGCAGAATTTCACTGTTCGCTGATGACACAAAGCTCTGTAACAGAGTAGACACACCACAGGGTGTAGACAGAATGAGAAGGGACCTGCAGAAACTTGAAGAATGGTCAGGGGTTTGGCAATTGAAATTCAATGCAAAGAAGTGCAAGATAATGCATATGGGGCACAAAAACCCTGGCACAATATATCAGTTGGGGTGGAGGATATAACATGCACCAAGCAGGAAAGGGATCTTGGGGTTATCATCTCTGATGACCTCAAGGTAGAAGGAAACAGTGTGACAAGGCAGCAGGTAAAGCAAATAGGATGCTGGGATGCATGAGCAAGGGCATCACCACAGCAGGAAAAGGGAGGTCATAATTCCACCTGCAAGACACTTAGTGAGGCCCACCTGGGAGTACAGTGTGCAATTTCAGAGTTACTTACCTACAGGACATAGACAGGGTTTAGAAGGTTCAGAGGAGGGCAACAAAGATGGTACATGGATTGCATCACAAGTCCTATGAGGACAGGTTGAAGGAACTGAATATGTACTCCCTGGAGGAGAGGAAGGAGAGAGGGGATATGATAGAGACATACAAGTATCTTACAGGGAGGAACAGGGTGCAGGAATACACTATTTTTAAGCAAAAAAGATGTTCCAGGACTACAGGGCTTGGGATGAAGTTGGAGGGAGGATGATTCAGAGGAAACGTGAGCAAGAATTTTTTCACAGAACGGGTGGTGGATAAGTGGAACACCCTGCTAGAGGAAGTGATGGGGGCTGAAACAATCACGGGATTTAAGAATGCATGGGATAGACATAAAGGAATTCTGGAGGTCAGGGATAAGGGGCAACAGACTTCTAGGAAAACATAAACTGAACTTACAGGCTCAAATGGGCAGATTGGGTGGGCCACGGGCCCTTATCTGCTGACACTGCCTATGTATCTATGTATATTAGGAGATTGATTAATAAGCTGGGTAGGCTCAGGGTGGGTCAGAGGTTGGTCAACTGGGTGGCAAACTGGTTGGCGGGCAGAAAACAGAGAGTGGTGGTAAACGGTATACAGTCAGAAGAGATGCAAGTCACAAGTGCGGTACCTCAGGGATCAGTCCTGGGGCCAGTCCTCTTCAATATCTTCATCAGTGATATTGCAGATGGACTGGAGGGTAAGGTTTGTTTGTTTACAGTTGACACCAAGATCTGCAACACAGTAGATGATCCAGATGGGGTGGACAGAATGAGAAGAGATCTGGATAAACTGGCAAAATGGTCGGAAGAGTGGCAAATGGGGTTTAACGTAAAAAAGTGCAAGATAATGCACATAGGGAAGAGAAACCCTGAAGCCACTTATAGGTTGGGAGGGGAGTTGCTGGCAATCACAAGGGAAGAAAGAGATTTTGGCAGCATCATCATCACAGATGACCTGAAGTCATCCAAGCAGACCACTAAAGCAGTAGGTGAGAACAGAGAGATGTTGGGGTGCATTAGTAGGGGTATCGCAAGTTGTAAGAGGGAGGTAATAATCCCTCTTTACAAGACACTGGTTAGGCCCCATCTGGAGTATTGCGTGCAGTACTGGAGGTCGCACCTGCACAAGGACATTAACAAAATGGAGGCAGTCCAGAGAAAGGCAACTAAAATGGTGCAGGGACTGCATCAGAAAACATACGAGGACAGAGTAACGGAGCTCAATACGTATACCCTAGAACAAAGGAGGGAGAGAGGTGACATGATCGAAACATTCAAACATCTTAAGGGCATTAACAAGGTGAAAGAGTCTAACATGTTTCAATATAAAAAAATAGCAAGACAAGAGGACACAGCATGAGATAAGGGGGAAGCCTATTAAGGGGTAATGTCAGGAAGTACTTTTTTGACATAAAGGGTGGTGGATGCATGGAACTGCCTTCCTCAGGAAGTAGTGGATATGAATACAATGCAGGGCTTCAAACAGGCATGGGATAGGCATAAGGGAGTAATACAGATAAGCCATTGACAGAGTACTGGCCTATGGCACATTCATAAGGTAGAAAAAGAAATGGGCAGACTGAATGGGCCTTGTGGTCCTCATCTGCCGTCAACTTCTATGTTTCTATGTTTCTATGATGCGGATGTGAATCGGTGCAGATAGAACTAAGGTGGGGGTGTAGGACTGTGGATCATGGGGATAAGGCAATGGGCAAAGAGTCTGTCTAGCAATGTGAAGGATATAATGAGCAGCAGCGAAAGAGCAATGTCTTTCCTAGCCAGGATGAGACTTGACTGTGAAATGCATGGAGTCCTGAAAGGATGGAGAAGGCACGGAGTTCTAGACTTTTCTAACCTAATTATTCTACATCTGCAACACTAAGTATAAGGTAAAATATTCACTAAGTATAAGATCAAATAAGAAGTTAGTCTCCATGAGTAAAGGCTCACTAGAGCAAATGACACCTTTAATATATCTTAGGGTTAAAAGCCAGTGGGATGCTTCATAGAAGAGGCTGACCCAGAGTGAAATATTTAAAGCCTGACCAACAGAATAAGTAGGGATCAATCATACGCCCTCTGGTGGAGAGAGAAAAAAAACGTGCAAATGGGAAACCGTGGACTTAGAAATCACATGACTTGACACTGGCTATAAAAGAAAGGCTAGCCAAGGGTGGGCAAGTTGGGGGAGGTGGCAATGCAGCTCCAAGGGCAGGCAACTCAGCTCTTCAGACAGCAGGCAACCATTCCTCTGTTCCCCTTACCGCAGGCAGGTAAGCCCCAGGAAAAGTTTAAGCACTGGGAACAGCTCTCAGTAGAAGAGGTTCATGATTTAAGCACTGAAGAAAGCTTCAGGATAACACTGTTAACATTAGTTGAGAACCTCGATTTAATCACTGAAGGTAACTTTTCTAACTGAAAACTTTAACACTGGGAGCTCGAAATTGTTTAAACAAGAAATTTGTAGAGGAGCTCGAGTAATTTAAGCTACTTAGTGAGCTCTGGGGAGCATGATTAAGTACCAAATGAAATCCTCTGGTGGTCAGAGCCCATAGAGGTCTAAACAAATTTAAATTAACAAAAAGGACTAAAGATTAATTTAAAATGTAGATCAGAACCTCCGCCGAAGTAGTAGTATTCAGCAACCTGAAGTTAATAAACGAAGTGCAGGCTCTAAACTTGATGTGGCGCCATCTCTAGAAAAGGCGCCAAGTTAAAAAATTGAGCTGAGGAGTAACAACCAAGTCTGTTGTAGTCCATACCTGAAGTTTCTGCCAGGGGGTGCAGTTTCTGGGAATGTATGAATGAGCACGTGCTTGTACAAGCACACACACACATTCATTGACAGCTCAGTGGGTGGCCAGCTGTGGAGGAGAGAGAAGGGCTCTGCTGGTCACCCGCTCGGGGTCGGGGGGGAGCGGGGAGGGGTGGACTACCTGCCAGAGTGGGGTGTCCACTAGACACCAGGGAATATTTTTGATTTAGTCCTGCATGGGAGGTTGATTTGGAAACTGAGGAACCTGGGGTTGGGAGAAAAATTAGTGGGGTGCATTGCTAACTGGCTTAACAGGCAGCAGAGGGTGGTAGAAGGAGGTGAAGCCTTGTCTTCCAGAAGGGTCATCAGTGGGGCCCTGCAAGGTTCTGTTTTGGGACCTATCCTTTTCAATGTGTTCATCGCGGACATAGGGAAGGGAGTTAGGAGTAAAATGAGTCTGTTTGTGGATGAATAAATTGGGAGCTGTGGTGGATAGAGAAGAGGGAAGGAGGGAACTCCAGGAAGACTTAGAGAGGTTGGAAAAATGGGCACACACGTGGCAGTTAGAGTTTAATGCATGTAAGTGTAGTGTTCTGCATCTGGGTGGTAGGAACCCTGGGAATTGCTTCCATTTGGGGGGCATAAGGCTGATGTATCCACAATGGAAAAAGACCTGGGGGTGATGACTGACACCAAATTAAACAACTCAGAGCAGTGCAAGAGAGCAGCTGCTAGAGTGAATAAATGCTCCAGTGCATAGCTAGGGGGATAACATCCAGAAGCAGGGAGGTTATACTTCCCCTATACAATTCGCTGGTGAGGCCGCATCTAGAATACTGTGTGCAGTTCTGGCGTCCCCGCTTAAAGAAGGACATCACACTGCTAGAGAGAGTCCAGAAAAGAGCAACTAGGATCATCAGTGGTCTGGGGGAAATATCATATTTATTTATTTATTTCAATCTAGGATTACAATACCTTTGAGCCAAGGCTCTTTTACAAAGGTTCCACGTCAGCGTGTGCAACAGTCATCATTTTTAGTTACAAACATATAGTCATTGACTTACAGACCTGTAACAACCAGTACAAAGACTTGAGCTATGAGCAAGACAAGAGAAAGGGGTTGGGTGGTGGGGAAGTGAGGGTAGGAGATCGAGGGGAGGAGGAGGCAGGGGGGTAAGGGGAGACAGGAGGTGGTTGGGGCGGGGCAGGAGTGAAGATAATGGGAGAGGTGGGCAGGGTGGGAGACAGTGCAGCAAAGAGGCCTTGTCGAGGGACTATGACAGGTAAGGTGCTAGGGGTGCAAAGACTGATTGTAAGTGCTGGGTGCTGGGGCATTTGCAGCTGGAACGGTGGAAATGTTAATATGAGGACAGACTCAGAGAGCTGAACTTGTACTCCCTGGAGGACAGAAGGGACAGGGCAGATATGATTCAGACCTTCAAATATCTGAAGGGAATCAACAGGGTAAGAACGGAGGGATTGTTCAAATTGAAGGGGGAGGGGAATACGAGAGGTCACAGTCTGAAACTGGAAGGAGGAAGGTACAGAGGCAAGGGAAGAGGTCGTTATTTCACAGAGAGGGTAGTGGCAACCTGGAATGCACTTCCAGACGAGCTGATACAAATGGAAACTGAGGAGGTTTCAAGAGGGGTTGGGACAGGTACAGGGGTAAGGTACGGGTTGGAGGAAAGGAATACAAAAGGGGTAGGAGGGGAGGGGGGAAGGGGTGATGAAAGGGAGGTAAAGCAGCTACTGTACCTTGTCAGTGAGCTGTGTCAGGCAGACAAGGTATACCATTAGGCCTAATCTGCTGGCAACTATGTATGTATGTATGTATGTATGAGGGAAACATTTTTTAAAAGGGGATAGGGTATAGGGAAGGGGGTCCCACTAGACACCAGGGAAGGAACATTATTTAAGTTTTTTTTGTTTTGTTTTGTTTTTTAAACATTTGGCACCACAATCCTCTGGTTGGGGGTGGTGAACCACTAGACACCAGGGAATGAGGGAAAACAATTTTAAAAGTGGATTGGGGAAGGGATAGAGAGGGATGTCCATGAGACACCAGGGAGGGAGGGAAAATTATTTAAATGTTTTTTTTTTTAATAACATTGGCACTGCAATTATCTGGTGGAGGGGGGAACACTAGACACCAGGGGACAGATTTTCGAAGCTCCGGGAATGCCGCAAGTCCCTGGTGCACCAAACGTATGATGCACGGAGCTGGCGGCATTCCCCTGTTGGCGATTGGGATTATCCATCCCTTACGCCGATTGCCACACCTTAGACCACAGTTTTGTGGTCTAGCATGTGCCACCAGAAGATCAGAAAATCAGCCTCTTCAGGTCCCCCATTGCCGGACCACCCAGGGTCAACGATCATTTGCCTATCGTGCCCCCAACTGGCTAAATACTCTTAGCACCTCTATTACCTCCTCTAACTCCTTAGGTGCATTTAAATCTAGCCTATTCTCTCACCTGCCACCTCCAACTCCTGTGACTGCCTTGATTAAATCCTAACTATTTCACTTCTCCACCCTGCCCACTTACCTGACAAAGGCCTGGTAGAGAATCCTCTTCTCTAACTATGGTCCGCTCCTCCCCCACTTTCTCTCTCTTACACTACTTATCACACTTCCCTTACCTATCTTTCCCTTTCCATATGTTTTCTAAATGATGAAAGTGTTTAATTGGTAATTATCTGTTCGTTCATTAATGTCTTTGATGTTTAACTGTTTCATGTCTCTGTTTATTTCCACAATGTAACCTAAATGTGCAACTCATTGTAACCCCATTGTTTGCACCTAATTTGACGCGGAACCTTTGTAAAAGAGCCTTGGCTCAAAGGTATTAATTCCTAGAATACAATAAACAAACAATAAACCCCTGAGAGTCAAAGTAAGCTACCGTATATCATGAAAACTTTCGCAACTGTACCCGAGAATGGAAATGTGGGTGCAGTTGAGGCAAAGGAAGTTAGCGCACCGCAGATTTCTAAGTTCTGTGGCGCAGGGCTAGACGCAAACACTGTGCTCCCTTTCAAAAATCCAGCCCCCGGGATTTTATGACCGGGGGGGCTTGGCTTTAGTGATTTGGGCTGGGAGGTGGGTGGGGGACTGTTAATTTCCTTTTTTTTTTTTTAATTACATACCCCTCCCGAATATGAATAACGAATACCCGAATATTTGGGCCCCCTAAATAGAATATTCAGTCGAATATTAAAATAAGGTATCGCAGACCCCTACCCCCAAACCCCTTTCTCCACCCCTCTACCTTATGGACCCTACTGTCACCCTAATTCTTGCCTTGTTGAACTGGCCTAGCCATAAATATCCACCTATCAAATGCAGTTTTAAAACTCTCTCTATGTAAACTTTGTAAAATTGTAACTTCTAACTGTATTCTTCGCACTCTGACTTGTTATGTTGAAATATTTTCCTTCAGGACTATAAAATCTCTCATGAAATTTTGAATGGGACTTCAATGTTAAGTGACTTACAACTGATCTGCACCACAGTTTGACAGAGTTGCAAGAAAACTGAAGTTTTACTCAACTGATAAAGGAGCCTACTAGAATCAATTTTAAGAACCCCGTTAAATCAAACCTTCTGGATCTCATTTTTACTAACAATCCAAATGGAGATATTAGATATTCTACTGTTTATCCATGTTTCTGTGATTATCATGACTTCAAGTTTGTATTCTGATGCCCAGTCCTTCTGGAGCTGGAGCCATTTTGTCAACTTTTGGCACAGGAATGTCACTGGATTAGAGCCTTCTATTGAGCCCAGGAGACTCAAATACGTCCAAGAGCCTGGTCCCCTAATCTTCACCCATTTGGGAGAGCCACTCAATCTGCTCCTCTGCGGGCTACATTCTGTGGTCTGTGCTGAATTTAGCTGGGCTATTTTTCACTCTGCAGAGACTACTCAGTCAGTATGTCTCTATTACAGTGTGTCGGACAGATTCTCCATTAGGGCAATCTGTTCTAGTAGTGTGGCTTGCCTGTTGACATCCATTGAGTGGGGGAAGTGGGAAGCAGGAGTGGCAGCCATCTAAGCAGCTAATGAGTACAGACCTGGCGGTGATGCAAAAAAAAAAAAAAGTCCTTTTTTCACTTCTTGGGGTAGTAGGTGTCCCAAAATCAGCCCAATCCAGTGACATATCCTTCTGACCTCAATCTCTGGTAAATGGACGGCTCTATACAGATCTAAGAATGGAGGTACACTGCAGGAAAAACTACCTGGATCAAGACAGCTAAGCAGCTATCTTGGCTGGCTGCACACGCGACCTCCCGACAGTGCCCTGCCTTGCTTGTTCAGGCAGAGCATGGTGGTCATGTTTTCTGTCTGGACTTGCACGATCTGACTCTGAATCAGCAGAGCAAACTCTTCCAATACCAGGCTCACTTCTCGGAACTCCAGCAGGTTGATGTACAGGTGCATTTTGCTAGTCCACTAGAACCCGGGGGCACTGGGTTGGACAGATGAGCCCTCCCCATCCCAGCAGGGACGTATCGATGGTGAAGGTAAGGGTTGGTGCTAGGCAGTCAAATGTATAAGACAAAGGAGGAAAGATCCTCCACCCTGTCCACAGATAAGCAATTCCTGGCTTGGAGGGTGCCCAACTTCACTCCAATGAACAGGATCACCTGCTTGGAAACCAGTTTGAACTTCGCCAGGTTGACAAGACCCAGATGGTGAAATTCCTAGACTGCTCCAGCACATCCTGTCATTAAGGTGCAGTTGCTTACTGGCACTGCTGCACCTGATGCAGGCTGCCACAACTGACAAGTACTTGGTAAAAAGTACAGTTACATAACAACTTACTGTAACAGCAGATCCTTGAGAGAGGCTCTTGTAGCAGATATTAGCCATTAGGACTGTGCCCCCTGGCATCAGGACCACACGGAAAAACTTTACCTAGCAGTGTCTGGCGGGGGACCACCCACCGACGTCACGTCACCAATGTCAGCATGATCCTATTTAGTGGGTGGTCCCCAGCCCACCCTCCAGTTCTCCCACCAAAGACCTCAGTAAGAAGTGACAGGAGAAAGGAGCAGACTCCTAAAACTCAAGAAAGGGTGATAGGAAAGGCAGTAGCAGAAGCTGGGGGAAGGTGGGAAGGAAAGATACCTACTGCAAGAGCCTCTTTCAAAGATCTGCTGTTAAAGTTCTTACATAACTGTACTATCTTACTTGAAGAGGGCTTTTGCAATAGGTATAAACCATTAGGACTGAGTCCCAAGCAGTGTAAATCAGACAAGCCTGAAGCATGGGAGAAACAGAAGATCTGCAGAGACGCAGGAAAAAACTATGACAGGAGGCCCTGAAGGACAACTAGTCCAAAGCCAGCCCTACACCTAGAGGCAATGTCCATACTGTGGTGCTTCGTAAAGGTGTGGACGGAGCTCCAAGTGGCTTCTGCATAAATGCCTGCAGCAGACACATTTTTGAAACAAGCTGCAAATGTAGCCATGCGTCTGGTGGAATGCCCATTTGACTTCCCCCGGCAAAGGTCTGTTGTACTTCTCAGGGTTTTAAATAATTGATTAGCAGTTTTTTTCTTGGGACAATGTTAACTGTATAGAAAGTATTTATATAAGTTTTCTAGAAGTGTTATGTTTGTTAAACACAGTGAGGCAAGTGCTATGCATTTTCACAATGTTTTATCACTTTTATGAGCAAAACGCTATATCAATTTTTTTAGTTAAATAAATCCCTGCTTCTGGTAACAGAAAACAATGCATTTTGCCAACCATTTGGACAAACATTGCTTCAAAACAGTGATGCCCTCTCTCTTGAGCACGAAGGAAATGAAAAGCTGATCCATTTGATGGCTGATTTCGTCCAATTCGTATAGTAACACAGAATTTTGTGAACATCTAAAGTGTGAAGAATTGCCTTCCCCTGATTAGAGTACTTTGGGTAATACACTGGTAGCTGAATGGTCTGATTCAGTGTAAACTCAGAAACCACCTTTGGCAAAAACTTGGGATTAGTACGTAGAGCCACCCGGTCTCTGAAAAATCAAATAATGCTCCTTATGCATTAGGGCCTGAATCTCAGAAATCCTTCGAGCAGAAGTAACAGCAACTAAAAAGAGTGCCTTCCGTGACAGATAGCGCATGTCGCAGCTTGCGGCTGGTTCAAAAGGAGGTAAGGTGAGTTTTTCTAAAACAAAATTCAAATCCCACGGTGGAGCAGGGTTACACACTGGGGGTTTCAGGTGGACAATCCATTCAGAAGAGATTTGGAAACCTCCAGCTGGGCAAAAGTTTTGCACTTCACCGGATCATGGTAGGCAGAAATGGTTGACAGGTGTACCTTCAAAGAAGAGTAACTCAGGCCTAGATCAGAGAGATGCAGGAGGTACTCCATAACCTGAAGAATGGGGCATGAAAAGGGATTCCAACTTTTCGAGGTGGCCCAGATGGAAAACCTCTTCCATTTCATAGCATAAGTGTTTCTCGTGGAAGGCTTTCTGGTCTCCACAAGGACCTAAGCTACCCCAGATGACAGACCAAAATGCGGAACAGCTACATCTGCAGGTACCATGTGTGTAGGTGAAGAAACTGCAGCCTTGGATGGACCAGCGTGCCCTCCTCCTCCTCCTCCTGGGTGAGGAGGTAGTGACAGAGAGGTAGAGGAACAAGGGTTCCACTGCCAGCTGCTGAAGAAGTGGAAACCATATTTGGTGGGGCCAGTGAGAGGCAATCAAGATCACATGAGCCCCTTCTGCTTGCAGCTTGAGCAGAACCCTCTGCAGAATCAAAAGGGAAGGAAGACGTACAAGAACCTCCCTATCCAACAAAGAGATTGTGCATCTCGCCAAATAACACCAGATCCTGGTACGAGTGAGCAAAACTTGGGTAGTTTTGTGTTGGATGGGGAGGCAAACAAATCGAGATCTGGGCAACCCCACAGGTCAAATAGGTCTCCTACTACTACCTGGTTTAGTTCTCACTCATGAGCCTTGGCCCGGGTGCAACTGAGGCTGCCCGCCAGTACATTCTGGATACCTGGGATGTGCACTGCTGAGAAAGAGATCCGATGCTGCATTGCTCAATTCCAGGCTCACATTGCCCCCCTCCAAAGGGGGTATGGCGGTGTGCTCCTTGCTTGTTCAGGTACCAAACTGCATACATATTGTCCATTTGGACCAGCAGAGGACCTGGGCTCAGGAGGTGCTGAAAGGCCTGAAGGGCGTACAGCATCACCCGCATCTCTAGCACGTTTATGTGTAGGGAGAGCTCTGACTGAGATCACATCCCCTGTGTCCTGTAATTCTCTAAAGGTGCCCCCCAAACCAGCCCTGAAGCATCCGCGGTCAGAGTCTGGATGGGAGAAGGAGGCTGAAAAGGGACTCCTTTGCAGAAATTGTTCGTGTCCTGCCACCACAGGAGATCTCAGTGCATCAATCCTGAGACCATGATTTTGTGATTGCGGTCATCCGATCGCTGGTCCCACTGGACCCTGAGCATCCACTGTGATATCCACATGTGGAGTCTGGCCAGAGGAACCATAGGAATGGCCACTGCCATGAGGCCAAGGAGGCGCAGCACTGACCTGGCCGAAACCCATCAACTGGAAGCCACCAACTGTGCCTGCCATTGTAAGGTTTTTGCCCTGTCCATTGGGAGGAAAGCCTGACCCTGGGCTATATCCAGCACTGCCCCCAACAAACTGCAGATGCTGGGAGGGAGTAAGGTGAGACTTGGCATAGTTCACCGTATTCCCCCACTTGGGCAAGCAGGTTCAGGGTAGCTGAAAAGGAAAACTCCAGCTACTCCCTCGACGGGGCTGAAATAAGCCAATCATCAAGGTATGGGAAGATGAAGTGGCCCTGATGACTCAGGGCCGCTGCCACTACTGCTAGGCACTTGGTGAAAACCCTGGGTGCTGAGGACAGGCCAAAAGTGGGGGACTTGAACTGGTAGTTTTTCACCTGAAAGAAGAAACCGAGGTAGTGGCAGTGGGCCTGAAAAATAGGTATGCATCCTGCATGTCCAGGGCGCAGAGCCACTGTCCTTTGAGCAGCAGGGGCAGCAAACCTGGAAGAGTCAGCATCCGAAATCTTCTGTACTCTATGTACAGATTCAAGGTGCTAAGATCTAATATTGAGCATAGATTTCCAGTCTTTTTGGGGACCGTGAAGAAGTGACAGTAATACACCCTACTTGCCTGGTTTGGAGGTATGGACTCTATGGCTGCTTTTTGCAGAAGAGCATCCATCTCCTCTCTGATCACAGGAATATGAGCTTTCGGATAATGTGAGGGACCCGGAGGGTTGTCGGGGGGGGTCTCTCCAGAAACTCCAATGTGTGGCCTTGAGATACTAACTGAAGGACCCAAGTATCTGTGATGATCACCTCCCAACCTGCCAGATGGCTGTCAAACCATCCACCCACCAGTTCCTCCAACTGCCAAGGGGGGGGTGGGTTGCGAGTCAAGAGGTGGGGGGTTGGGGAAGGCCACCCCAGAAGCTCTCTGGTTCTTGGCTGGTGAGGTGGCCATGGCCAAGGGGGGGCCAACGTTTGGTCTGATATTGTTTCATCTGCCATCTCTGTTGGCAATAAAAGGGTTGTCTGGGCTTGTAGCCAGTGTGAGACATGGTTTGCACTGAATATAATGCCTTCCCCATCCTGGAGGTTTGTAATGATGTCTTGAGCATCTACTCTGAAGAGGACAGAACCCCGGAAGGGGGCATCCTGGATGGACGCCTAGACATTAGACACCAACTCCGAAACCCTCAGCCAGGAATACCTCCTCAGGCTGACAGCAGTGGCCATACCTCTAGCTGAGGAGTCAACTGCATCACAGATCACACTCAAGGAGTGGCAACAAGTGACTTTTGCTGACCTGTGTCAGAGTGCGTTTCCTTTGCCTTGGAGTCTGGTGTGGCCTCAATGATTGGCTCCAGTTTGTGAAAAAGGGACTTTTGGTATACTAACATGTGTGCCATAGTTAAGAGAGCAAATAGCCAAGGTAGAAGAGGAATAAAACGTCCACCCAAACTGGTTGAGCTGCTTGGACTCCTTTTCAGGAAGAGAGGTGCTCATGTGTTTGGGTTTAGAGGACCAGTTGTGGGCCGCGCTAATGACCACCGAGTCTGCTTTAGGGTGGGCGCTCAGGTGATCCTTGCCCTCTGGTGTACAGTAGGACCTATCCACCTTCTTGGCTACTGCAGGAATTAACAAAAGCATCTGCCAAATGGTACAGGCTAAGTCCTCATCAGGCTCCAACCAGGGAGTTGTGAGGACTGGAGACAACTCCAGCCTGTCCAGATGCTTTACCAGTCTCTTGCGTTTGGGGTCCTGATTGTCAGATTTCCACTCATAGGCCTCTGCAATCTTCCTGAGGAGGTTCATGAATGAGGGATCCTCCAGGGATTCCGTAGTCTTAGACTCATCAGGTGGAGGGGTCTCAAAGCCAGAAGTTGAGACAGAGGAATCGGAATCAGAGTCTGACGAGTGAGTCCAGACTGGAGATGGAACCCCAGTGCGAGGGACCTCTGTAAAAGTGAAAGGAGGCCTGCTCTGTTCAGTTGTGGAAGTCACCCCTTTCATCAGACCTGATGTGGAAGGGCAGGACTCCACCGGCGAAGAAGATGTAGGTATCAAATCAGGGCGCGCCAGAGTAGAGGCTGACACCAGATGATGACTGTCCAGCTCAGACACCAATTGGGACTTAGTCTCGGTCCACCAGGATGGGAGGATGGCCCTGAAGTCCGTCTTAGGCTGAGGGGGTGGAGGTGGGGGCGGTGGAAGCTGGAACATCGGTTGGAAACCTGGGGTATATACCGGTGTCGGGTATCCTGGCATCTGGAAGTTGGGCCCATAGCCCGATGGCAGGTACCCCGGTAAAGGGAGTCCTGGCATCTTGTACCCAGGTGGAAGATATCCAGGTGTATGGTAACACAGTTGCTGGTAGCCATGCATTAGGAATTCCGGTGATGGCCCTGATGAAGTAGCCTTAGGGCCAGATGGAGGACCCTGTGGAGACCCGAAAGGTGGGTTAGAAGGACCCGAGGGAAGATAGGCGTAGGACCTCTAGGAAGTGAGCCTGGCGAAGGCCCAGAGGGACCCTCTGGCAGAAGCAGGGGAGGGCAGAAGGCCCTGCTTGTGGAGCCCGGGGTATTCACAGAAATGCCCGGTAGTGACCCAGAGACAGTATCGTCAGGCTGACATGCCCCCCCACCCAACTCCGGCTCTGGGCGCTCAGGAGGGGCCGGAGGGGGAGCAGTAGTACCCGGAATAGGTGAACCTGCTGGGGTGTGCTGCAGCTGAAGTGGCAGCGGACACTGGCGTGTCACAATGGGCCAATCGTCAGAGCCCGATGGAAGCGCCTGGGCTGTGTGTGTGTCAGGAAACCCGATGTCTGGCTTATCAGCCGTGGCTGGGCATTCACTGGATCCTCCAGTGCCCGACTTATCAGCCTGGGCTGTGTGGTCATCAGAGGGTCCCACAAGCGACTTACCAGCAGACTCAGACCCTGTGGTCTTGAGCGGCCTAAGCGAGGCAGGAGCCTCAGACAACAGAGGCAACTGCCGCTAACATGACCAGTGGCAGCGTGGGGATAAAGGGCTGCTCCTGGGAGGTCAAAGCAGCCTTGTCCAGAATGACACTCTTCCCAGAGGAAGTGGGACACTGATCGTCTGTGGTCCCCACAAGGATTCGTGGATGGGTGGGGGACCTGTCCTGACCCCAGTGCTTCTCACTGTCCTTCTGCTTCTTGTGTCGGTGCAAGTCCGAAGACGTGGAGGAAGATGCACTGCGCAGTTTCTGCATCTCCTTCTCCATCGATGCCATCTTAAGTTTTCAAACATGGGCCTCGAGAGCTTTCTGCCTGAGTTTCCGAGTGGCCTGACTAAAGCTCAGGCAGGCCTCACAGTCCTCGGTCTGGTGTTCTAGGCCCAGGCAGAAGAGGCAGAGGGAATGGTCGTCCTCATGCGGGAGGTGCGTGCCGCAGGAATCATACTTGTTTTTATGCGACTCAGAAGGCGTCAGAGAAAACAGGCACAAGAAAAAATATTTTACTGAAGAATCAAAGAAATATTCAAGATGAATACTCATCCAAAATGGCAGTCAGACTGTAGCAGCACTCTCCACGAGGTCCAACGTGCATAGGTTGATGGAGGGAAAGAACTGTAGGGCGGGCTAAAGTTCTTACGTGTGGTCCCGACGCCAGGGGGTGCAGTCCTAATGGTTAATACCTACTGCAAGAGCCCTCATGAAGTAAGATCTCTTGGTGCCAAGCACAGGCCAGACAGCATGGTCTTACTCTGGCACATGACTCCATCTACACGGAACCAGAGTTGCCACCTGTCGGACAAATGGATGAGAATGTAAATGTAGGCAATTCTGGAGATCTAGGGAGCAAATCCAAGTGCACTGCTCCAGAGATGGTATAAGATGATTGAGAGTGACCAGAACATTTGCCTGTGAGTGAACTTGTCCATATCATGCAGGACTAGAATGGGGCACCAGCCCCAGTTTGTTTTGGTACCCAAAAGTACCAAGACACATATCCCAGTGAGGCCAGGGTGCTGGGCTAGGCTCTACAGCACTGCGTTCCAGGAGCTGAGCGATATCACTCTGTAGTGCAGCTAGCATGTCCATGGGTACACAATGTACTTCCACACTGCTTGGGCTCAGCATAGCAGGAGAGTCTTGAGCTCTAGAGACAGACACAATGTCACTATTTCCAGCACCCTCTTTTCTGACATCATGGCAGAACTCTATGGAAGGAAGCAGGGGAGCTGACCACCAGCCAGGGGCTGCATCAGGGACTGTGCAGGAGGGGGAGTGGCACTGGGCAACCCATCACTTTTTAGCCTTGCAGGGGGCTTTGGAGCCCTGGCCTCCAGATGCACCACCACCACCCCTTTTCTGGCCCCGACTGCTGGACTTGGGCTTCACTGGAAAGTAGTGTTGGAACTGCTGCCTCTGCTGCTGGGGTTGCTCCTGCTAGGGCTAATAGCCTAAGTCACAAAAGGAGCTCTTCTTAGGCATTGGAGGCTGCTTAACCTGCTAAGACGATGACACCAGCCTGCTCATCAACCTATGTGTCAATCATAACTGACATTGACTGCTCTGTGGGGGGCCATTAGGGAAACACTGACCGACTCCTCAACCAAACAGAAGCTCAATCAAGATCAGCAGGTCAGGGAAATTGAGGGACAGGGAAAAGCATGAATGCTTCCTCTACCACAATCGACTGGGGTGGTGATTTTTGTAGTCATTGATGCTCTCATCTCAAGGTTTAAAGAGTCAGGTACATGTCCCTGAATTTTGGCCAGTCCATAAAAGAAGTACCCAAGGCCTGCTCCAAAGTGATCAAGGCCATGGCTGATTAAGACCCTGCTGCCTCTTTCTTTACAGCTACTAGCAGAACCATGACCCTGCAGATGCTCCAAAAGCCTACTTTGAAGGAAGTGTGCCTTGCATTCATACAACAAAGAAAGATGCATAGCCTGAAAGAATGGACAACGCCCAATATTGTGGACAGCCTACAGGCAGCAAAGACACGTATCATGGCTATCAGTTGCAGACATTTTCTGCCAACATCAAACACAATGCTTTAACCCTGGCTTCTTGTGTTCCATCTTAGTTTTCATCAATGGAGTGGTAACTGTGAGACAAGGCATACACAAGAAATGTAATACCGAAGTTTAATTTGAACATTTTGCCATGAAACTGGTGCTTTAAACTAGAATTCCCACAATTTGCAGAAGCGTCAAAGGAGAAGACCTGTCTCTTCCAGCAGAAAAGAACATTTGACTCCAGATGGGGTGTAGCCTGAGGTTGGCACCATAGGTGGTGGGAAGAGCCAAACTTGAAGACATCTGGTTACTGAGCTAAGCCGTAATGGCACTGTGCCAGAACAGCATTGACAATAATAGCGCGGTCAAGAACCGCACGGCAATAATGGTGTCATTTTGTTTATCCCCCACATTAGGATTCCCACTCCGAGGGGGAGTGAATCACAGGGAAAGTTAAAATTCATGGGGCCATGGAATACTGTTTCCACGGCCCCATGTAAAAAAAAATACAAGTCCCTATTGGCCCAAATGGAAGGAGACCAGGATTAGAACCCTGGTCTCCAATGCCACTGGCCAAGCTGCTCGATGCCCCAGCCCTCCACGCTACGGGAGCAGCTTGGACAGCCTCCTGGATCCTGGTGCCCTTGTCTGCCATAAGCACCATGGACAGTGACCAGGGGAGCACTTACTGAAAGTGCTGTATATACCCTCTCGTCTCGCTGCCAGTGCTAGTGCTACAAGAACTAGTGCTCTGTAGACTGGCGCTATTAATGTAGCGCTATTCTAACTGAGTAACAGCCCTAACTGTCTATGTAAGGATTGTGAACTGAATCCAGCTTGGTAAAACGAACAGTTACAGTACTTATTGTTGCAGTAGATCATTGAGAAAATCTCCTCCATTGGGGCTCACCTTTAGAACTGTAAGCCACGGACATCAGGACCACACAGAAACTGTTGCTAGCATGGGGCTGCCCATGATGACCTACATCCTCACCATCTATATATTTGTGGCAACTCCTTAACTCCTCAGTTCCCTGCTGACAAGCTCGGAGGATATCTAGCAGTCAGAAACAGGGAGACCAAGGCTGTCCCAGTGGCGTTGAGGGCTGAGGTGCTGGACGCCTTACCTTGCACTACACCGGCGACCCATGTTCAGGAATAAGCATGGGTCACCAGGGGTCGGCAGGGGAGGAGAAAGATTGAGCGCCCAATGGACTGCTCTTTCTCCGGGAGGGGGTCTCCAGCTGTCATGTGCCTGCTCGCCCCTGGCAGAGGTGGGGTCAGGTTACCACATTGGCAATTTCGGGAGGAGTTGGGGCAGATGCCTGAGGGAGCACATGCGGACGTTATACAAGACTCCCTCCACCTGGTGTCATTGCACGCCCCAGCTCACAGGGGTAAGAAAAAGGAAAATGGATGGCAACCTGACTGTGGCTTGATGGGTCAGCCCAAATGTTCGCCTCGCACCACTTCGAACTGAATCTGTACCGGTGGGGAGTTTATGGGCTTACAGCCACCCCAGTATGGAGTGGGGGCTTCCTGCCACCCCAGTACGGGGGGGGGGTAAGCCGCAGGGGTTTCAGGGGGAAGCTGGATATATGGCACAGACTGACGGTAGACAGAATTCCTTTAAGATGCGAGGAAACATGGGAGATGATCAGGTACGAGGAGTATAAAGAGATATCAAAAAAGAAAAAGAAACAGGGATACTAGAGCTGGAACAAGGCACATAGGTGGCAACATTGAAGCCAACAGGTGATGTATGAATACTCTACAAAAGGCAGTAGGCAGAACTGCCAGCAACTATATCATCCTTTAAATAAAAAGGAGGGGAAAAGAGACTAGGTCACTGTGATCCAATGGAGGAGTCTCCCTTGAAGAGCTACTGTTATGGTAAGTAACTGTTCTACCTTTTTCCAGGACGTCTGCTCATTGGTCCACACCTTTGGAATGACTCTCAAGCAGTACTAAGGGAAGAAGACAGGGTTAATCATGACATCATAACAGAAGGCCCTGAAGTACAAGGCTAAATCCAGCATTTCTAAGAGACAATGTTCAGACTGTGATGTTTGGTGAAAGTATGATCAGTACTCCAAGAAGCAGTAGCATATATGCCAGCTGCACTAAACACTGCAAAAGTACACCCTAAATGAGACCAATTCTATACATGAAATGCCCACAAACAGCAGCAGGAAGCCCCTCACTGTGCTTCCTAGGACAAACAGTAGTATAGTTAACCAACCATATGGAAAGACACTGTTTAGAAACAAGGAATCTCCTGCCCTAAAAAACACACTTTAATTGTGTGCCAAAATATGTGCCTGTGATGATTTATTTATTGTTCTGTGTCTACACTTTATTCTGTACCAAGTAAGTACTATGTTTTGTTCGCTGCATCTCCCGTAACCCTTTCCCTGGGGCACACCTGGAAATGAGCATCAGCTGAGTGTGCCTTCTTTGGTCACCAATTTTTCAAATAAAATAAAGACATGAAAAGTTGACAGGGCTTTCTACAGTCCTTAGTGTGATCAAGGCAGAAATGCGAGTTCTGTGTAAATCCAAAAAATGCAGCAAAGCTTCACCCTTGTCAGAGTGTAAAGCATAATACACAGGAAGGTGAATAGCATGATTCAGTGTGTAATCAGAAGTCACCTTAGGAGGAAACTGAGGACCGTTTCTCAAAGAAAACCTACCCTGGTGAAAAATCAAATATGGAGGCTCAGAAACCAGGGCCTGCAGCTCAGACATTTTTCAAGCAGAAGTAACAGCCACAAGAAAAAGTGGTTTCCAGAATAGGAAATGCATATCACAGGTAGAAGCAGGCTCAAAAGGTGCCCCATCAAGTTTTTTTTTTTTTTTTTTTTGAGGATAAAAACCTATATGGAAAAAAAGAAAGACAGATAGAGCAGCCAAATGCGCCTTTACTGAGGAATAACACAGTGCCAGACAGGGACAGGAGGTAGTCCAGTGAATGTGATGCACACCATTCCAAATGCACCTTTACCGAGGAATGACACAGGGCCTGACAGGGACAGGAGGTAGTCCAGTGAATGTGATGCACACCATGACAAATGCATCTTTACCGAGGAATACAGTAACACAGTGCCTGACAGGGACAGGAGGTAGTCCAGTGAATGTGATGCACACCATGCCAAATGCGCATGTACTGAGGAATACAGTAACACAGTGCCTGACGGGGACGGTAGGTAGTCCAGTGAATGTGATGCACACCATGCCAAATGCGCCTTTACAGAGGAATACAGTAACAGTGCCTGACAGGGACAGGAGGTAGTCCAGTGAATGTGATGCACACTATGACAAATGCACCTTTACCGAGGAATAACACAGTTCCTGACAGGGACAGGAGGTAGTCCAGTGAATGTGATGCACACCATACCAAATGCACCCTTATCAAGGAATACAGTAACATAGTGCCTGACAGGGACAAGAGGTAGTCCAGTGAATGTGATGCATACCATTCCAAATGCACCTTTACCGAGGAATGACACAGGGCCTGACAGGGACAGGAGGTAGTCCAGTGAATGTGATGCATACCATTCCAAATGCACCTTTACCAAGGAATGACACAGGGCCTGACAGGGACAGGAGGTAGTCCAGTGAATGTGATGCACACCATGCCAAATGCGCCTTTACAAAGGAATACAGTAACAGTGCCTGACAGGGACAGGAGGTAGTCCAGTGAATGTGATGCACACCATGCCAAATGCGCATGCACTGAGGAATACTGTAACACAGTACCTGACAGGGACAGGAGGTAGTCTAGTGGATGTGATGCACACCATGCTGAAAAACATTACCATTTTAAGGAATATGTGTCCGATAGAAAGCTTATGAGCTGCAAACAGGACATCCACCACTTTAGTAGATGACTCCAAAGCATGCCAGTTCTATGTCCTCAGAAGCCATGCATGCATAAGCAGGGATTTAAGATTTGGAAGTACCAGAGGCCCTGGTCCTGGGAGCAGAAGTCCTCTAAGGGTAGAGTGACCAAGAATTCCACAGCTAGTTGCTGAAGAAGTGGAAAACCAATCTGTTGAGGCCAGTATGGGGCCACTAGTATCAGCGTGGCAGGTTCCATTCGCATTGAGTAATACCCTTTGAAACAGGATCCAGAGGAAAATGTAAAGGCACTTCTCTTCCCAGGACAAGGACAAAGTATCTCATCAAAAAACCTAAGGCCCTGGAGTGAACGAGCAGAAATGTGGCAGTTCTGCATTCTGTGGGGACATAAAAAGGTCCAACTCTGAATGACTCCACCTTCTGAATGTATCATCTGACACTGAAAAAGTACAGTTACATAAGAACTTACTGTAACAGTAGATCTTGGAAAGGATCTCTTACAGCAGGCCACTCCAGTAGGACCAAGAGATCTTAGGATTGGTATGCAAAGACACCATGTCTTTGTGGAAAATTAAATACGGCTTCTCACCTATGAGTGCCTGAAGCTCAGAAATCCTTCAAACAGACGTAATAGCAACTAAAAATAACACTTTCCGTGACAAACAGAGTAGCTCGCAACTCGAGGCCAGTTCAAGTGGAGGCAGGGCGAGTTTTTCTAACACAAAATTTAAGTCCCAAGCTGGGACAAGATTGTAGATTGAAGGCTTCAAATGCAAGATACTGCACCTCTCAAAAACAAGTGAGACATGTCATGTTGAGCCACAGAGCAGCCATCTACATGTACATGGTAAGCAGAGATGGCTGAAAGGTGTACCTTGATGGAGCAGTACTTGAGACCAGAGTCTGAGAGGGACAGCAAGTACTCCAAAATCTGATTCACCAGACAGGTGAAGGGATCTAGGTGGTGCAATGTAGCCCATATAGTAAAATGTTTCCACTTCATGAACAGGTGTCCCTGGTGGACAGTTTCCTAGTCACCACCAGAACATTCATAGCCCCAGAGGACAAACCAAACCTCGCAATGGCTATGTCTTCAGGAGCCAAGCATGAAGATGAAGAGATCTGAGGTCCAGATGGAGCAGGGTGCCCTGCTCCTGGGACAGCAAGCCTGTGCACAGGGGCAGGGACACTGGAGGTTCCACTGCCAGCTGCTGAAGCAAGGGGAACCAGATCTGACAATACCAGAAGGGGGCGATTAGGATCAGTGATGCCCTTTCCATCTGAAGTTTGATCAGAACTCTCTAAAGGAGCAGGAAGGGAAGGAAGGCATGAAGGAATTAGCCTTTCCAAGAGGGGGACAACATGTCTCGCCAGAAAACTCCAGGCCCTGGAGCGAGCGAGCAGATAAGCACCACTAGTTGAACAGATCTTCTACGGAGGTCAGAAGTTCCCACTCGTGAGCACTCATGACTGAAACAAGCATAGGTTGTCCACCAAGATGTTTTGGTCACTGGGAACATGGATGGTCGAGAGTTCCAGGTCATGTCTATTGTCCAATACCAGACCCTCATCGCTTCCCGACAGAGGGTATGAATGAGTCCCTCCCTGTTTGTTGATGTAATGAATCACACTGGTGTTGTCCATTTGAATTGGCAGTGGGCCCAGAGAGAGCTGGGTGTGGAAGGCCTGCAAGGCATATAGAACTACTCGCATCTCCAAGATGTTTATGTGGATTTCCGTGTCCACCGCGGACCAGGTCCCTTAAGTCTGGTGGGCACCCAGGTGAGCCCCCCCAGCCGAGGACAGAGGCATCTGTTGTGAGTATTTGCTGCAGGGCTGGAATGAAGAATGGCACCCCTCTCAGGAGGGTGCTGGATGCTAGCCACCACAACACCTTCTTGACTGGGTCTGAGATCAGAACTGGCTGCTCCAGTTCGTCCATACGCTGGTCCCACTGAACTCACAGCCTCCACTCAGGAATTCTCATATACAGCCTGGCTAGGGTAACCATGAAGATGACTGCAGCCATAAATCCCAGGAGGCACAGAAATATCCGTGCTTGGACATGGTGGCTGGAATAGAGCTGATGGGCTTGATCCATCAGGTGCTTTGTCCCATTTTCTGGAAGACAGGCCATTCCTTGAGCCGTTTCCAGTACCACCCCAATGTACTTAAGTAAATGGCAGGGAGTCAGGAATGACTTGGGCAGGCTGATCGTGATCCCAAAATCTGGAACAGGTGGCAGGTATGAATCGGGGTTTGGAGCATCTGAGGGCAGCTGCCACCACTGCTAAGCACCTGGTGTATGCCCGGGGCGGGGGGCAGAAGATAAGCCAAATGGCAGAGCCCGAACTGGAAATGGCCTCCCTGAAAATGGAATCTGAGGAAACACCTGTTGGGGAGCGCAAACCTTGATATGCAGGTAGGTATCCTGCATGTCAAGGGAGCAAATCCAGTCCCCATGGTGCAATAGGGGCAGTAGACCCTGGAGGATGACCATCCTGAACCATTTATATTGGATGGACAGGTTCAGCTCGCTGAGATCCAGAATGGGTCAGAGATTCCCCGGATGCTTGAGAAACAGGAAGAAGTGGGTGTAAAATCCTCTTTCCTTGCTGGGACTGTGGAACGGGTTCTATGGCCCTTTTGTGAAGCAGGGCATGGATCTCTTCCCAGATCAGAGGGATGTGGCCGGGAGGATAAGAGGACAGTTCTGGAGGTTTGTCCTGAGGCCACTCCAAGAGTTCTAGATAGTGACCATACTCTATGAGCTGTAGCACCCAACTGTCTTAAGCTATTTCCCCGACACCTGTCCTTGTGGAGGGAAAAGCACCCCCCCACGGCCACCTTCTGAGTGCCTGAAGGGAGGGAGTCCAGCACAGAGTCAGGAAGGGGGGGCAGCTGCAGCTAGAGCTGTGGGACCTCCCTGTGAGCCCTTGCTGGCAGAGGGGGTTGGGGTGAGCATGGCTGCCGCCTACCACTTTCCTTGACACATGGCAGGATTTGCTTATGGGTAGCCCGATGAAAGGGCGCCCTCAGCCCAGACTTGGGCTGTGTGCGATACTTGGAATGGACAGATCTCAGGGTGCATCCAGACACCTGTAGTTGGGAAAGGATATCTTCCACATCTCCACTGAATAATCTGTACCCTCTAAAAGGGGCTTTCATGATGGACAACTGGACATCCTGGGTGAACCCGAACACCTGAAGCCAAGAGTGCCGGTGCATGCAAATACCAGCTGCTGCTGCCTGGGCCGACACATTTACAGCATCATAAGATGCCCGGGTGGGTACCAATGTCAGAGGCTGATTTGAGAGTACCCAGGGCTTGCTGCTTGGCAGGGTCGTCTGGTAGGGATTGGATGGCTTCCCCGGCCTCATCACACAGGGCGTATTGATACTGGAACATGTGAGCCAAGTAAGTGAAGGTGTGGATTGCAAGGGTGGCTGAGGCGAATGCTCATTTGCCCAGAAGGTCCAACTGACATGACTCCTTGTTGGGTGTCAGGGAACTCAAATGCCTAGGCTGTTCAGTATGGTCATGAGCGGCATTTATCACTATGGAGTCTGCTTGTGCCTGCTCCTCAAGAAAGAGTTTTCTCAGTGGGGCATGGTACAGTCTATCCACCTCTCTGGACATGGCCTGTACCAGATTGGGCTGAAGCCAGGCGGCCACGGTGGCATCCTCGCAGGTATCTATGAGGCGAGGGACCACCAATGGAGGAGTCTCCAGCTGGCAAAGGTAAGTAGCAAAGCAGCGCCACTCCAGGTCCTACTCCTTTTTCTTTTCGAACCCCGTGGCCTCCTGGATATGTCGCATGATGCCTATAAAGGAGGGGTCATCTGGTGTGGATTTGGGGACATACCTAGGGGCCCCTTACGTTTCAGAGAAGCCCGTGAAGGGGGTCAATGAACCACTAATATCACCTTCATTCCCCCCATCCATACCCAGATCATCCTCATCAGGCACACACAGGTCTGGGTGATACTCATCCCCCCTCATCTGTGGGCCATCGAGGGTTGTGAGTTGGCCAAGAAGGCAGGGTCAGCTGTGGGAGCACCGGAGTGCATGGCCCTGGAGAAGGCCCCTGGGGAGGGGGAACCCATGGCCGCATGAAGCCCCAAAGGAGTGAAAGTAGGCCTTGAAAATCAACAGTAATAGCCATTGGTCTAGCAGGCCCTGGATATGGGTAAACTGGGCCAGCTGGCACCAGCTAAGGATAGACCGGTGTAGGCCCTGAGGGTGCTGGCTGTGGATAGACAAGCACAAGCCTTATGGGCACTGGCTGTGGGTAGCCCAGCACAGGTCTGGCAGGTGTCTGATGCGGAAAAATGGTTGCAGGCCCAATGGGTGTCAGCTGAGGCAAGACCGGTGAAGGCCCAATGGGCGCTGGGGAGGAAGGAGCCCTTACAGGCAAAGGTGGTGGAGGACTCAGTCCTGGGGAGGCATCAGTGTCCTGCAGCACCAACCCCAAGGCCAGGGGGCAGGCAGCAGTCCCCGAACAGGAGACCGATGCCAGAGTTGCAGGTTGCGAGGGGCAGAAGGGAGCCTGGCTTCCACCAAACTGACACTGGCTGAAGACATGCCGGCCAAGCCACCATGCTCTGTGCCCATCATGAGCAGGGGCTGAGGGGCAGAGAGTGAGCTCTGGCCCGAAAGGCTTCTGCCTGAGACTGTACCAGTGGCAGAAGGCTGCGCCGTCGGAAGCCCTGTGGGTACGAGGGTAGGCACGGCAGCTGAGGCCAACCCCCCAGTGGAGGAAGACCCTTTAGCGGTCGATGGATGGTGGGGAGACCGTGAACATGAGGAGGAGGACTGGGGCCTATCCCGGTCCTTGTCCCAGTGTTTATGTTTCCCACTGGCCTCGTCCCTGTACTTCAAAGACCGAGAGCCAAAGGCTGGGCCAGGGAGACCAAGGAGCTCCTGGCTTGCTGTTCCCGTTCGATGGAGGCAACCTTCTGCTGAAGGAGAAAGTTCTCTAGGGTCTGCTGACAGCAGCGCCGGGTAGCCTGGTTGAATCCTTGGCAGACCTTGCAGGCTTGGACATCGTGGTGTGGGTCTAGGCAGCAGACACAGGCAGAATGACTGTCCTTCTCCAGGGTTTGTTTTCTGCAGGTGCACTTGGTTTTGGAGATATCCAAGGTCAAAGATGGTTTAAAAGACAGAAAAAGAGAGAAAAATGATGAAAAAGAACTACAGTGAGAAATTAGAAATAAAAACGCTGAAAGTGCAGGAAAATGGTGGTCAACTGAAGCTGTGTTGGTTTCCAGAGGTCCGACGTGCATTGGTCAACAGCGGGAAAAGAACTGAGGAGGCTTAGGGGTCATCCACTCTAATAGGATAAGCTGACATCAGAGAATGACATCAGTGGTGGGCGCCCCCCCTTCTTGTAGACTGCTAGCTAGAAAGTTTCCATGTGGTTCTAGTGCCGGGCGACTTAGTCCTACTGGTGTGGCCTGCTGCAAGGGATAACCTCGAAGTAAGATCAGATGTTCCCACTAGTGAATAAGAGACTGGGAGCAGCTTAAGCAACTGCCAATTTATTTCTGGGCACCAGGGGAAACACGGCTCACAGGAAAATATTGTGTTCCATATTTTAGATCGAGGGAGCACTCTTGACCAATCGGAGCACTCTTTTTCCCTGCACATGAGACACTCATTCTGTGAGGAGTTTCTCATGCGCAGCTGTTTTGGAAACGAGCATGTTCAGGTAAGCTTTTAAAAAAAAGTTAATATATTATTGATTGAGCTTGATCAAGAATACATTAATACCAATGCCAAGATCACTCTTACGGTTGTAACTTGCCACCTTCGGTTCACAGTTCTCGTACCTTACGTAATGCACATGAGACCACTTAGCCTTGCGGTGGTGACAATATACAGCTCAGTACCACACTCTCATTTTCTCTCTGCAGAGTGGATAAGAGCGAGAACCCCTTCGCTTGTTTATGTAGTGCATCACACTGACATTGTGAATCAGAAGGGGACCTGCTCTGATGTGAGCTGTAAAGCCTTGTAGGCCAAGAAGAACAGCCCTCAGAATGCTTATGTGGAAAGAGATGTCTAGCTGGGACCACAGACCCTGTGTCTTGAGGGCACCCTGATGTGTACCCCATACTGACCCAGACGCCACCATGGTCAGTAATTGTAGAGGCACAGGGAGGAAATATGGAATGCCTATCATTAGTTTGGAGCAGTCAATCCATCCACCACAGGAGTGCACTTTTCAGGGGGACATCAATCCAGGTCATCTGGTAAATGATCCCACTGTCCCTAAAATATTCAGTGCTGTATACACATGTGAGAATGCGGAAATGGCACAGTGATGATGGCAGCCACCACAAGACCCAGGAGTCTCAACACTCACCTTGCTTCGATGTAACTGCTGTTGTATATCAGATGAGCCTGCACAGTAAGTACATCTGCCCTTTCCTCGGGTAGGATTGCACTGCACACTGCAGTATCCAGCACTACCCCGAAGTACTGAAGGCACTGGCCTGAAGTCTGAATTGATTTTGGTTTGCTCCCTGTTACACTCAACTTTTCACACAGTTGCCATGTTCTCGCCAGAACGTGAACAGCCTCACCGGACAGGGCCTTTTAGCAGTCAATCATCTAGATATGGGATGACATAAAGGCCTTCCCTCCTGAGGGTTGCCGCCACCACTGCTAAGCATTTGGTGAAGACCCATGATGCTGAGCATAAACCAAAGGGCAAAACAGGAAACTGAAAGTGCCTGCCCTCCAGTATAAATCATTGATACTGTCTGTGGTTGCTATGGATCTGATATGAAGATATGCATCCTTCATGTGGAGGGCACACAGCCAGTCCCCTTGTTGTAACAGGAGAATGATAGTTTGAAGGGACACCACTGAAAACTATTTGTATCCTTTGCATTCACTCAGACTCCTAAGGCCTACCACAGGATGTATATCTCCTGTCCAATTTTGGATCAGGAAATAACAGTAGTAAAAACTGTGACATAACGCGTGAACAGATACGGGTTCTACGGCCCTTTTCTGAATTAAAGTTTGGACTTCTGCTCTCAGAGGGGACAAGTGACCCGGAGGGTAATGACAAGGCACAGAAGGACGCACTGAAGGGACTGACAGTAATTCCAGAACATGATCCTGTTCTATAATCTCCAGAAGCAACCCATCCATTGCGGTCCCCCTCCATTTCGCTAGGAATAGGGAGATCCAACCTCCCATCTGTACCCTCAAAATTAGTAGTGAAGGGGAGGCAGAGGAGACTCAGAAGATGCCGGGGTAGCCTGAGTGCCACAGGTACAGATATCTTTTGGGGTCTTGAAGTGAACACCTGAGGGCAAGGGGCCCAGAAGGGCAGCACAGCTCTGGACATAGGTCTGCTGGTGGATACTATGGGCATCTCTCACAACATGCCTTCAAAAAGCACCCCTATCATGTCCCCAAAGGAATGTGGAGTAAGAGCAGTCGGGGACTTCAGAGTCATTTGGATGCCTGACACTCACAAAGGGTCCTTTCTATGTGATGATCAAAAAGCTTTTGACCCTTAAATGGTGCACACAGGACATTCTGCTGGACATCAGTGGCTAACCTGATCACCCTGAACCATGAATGACATTAAATGCAAATACCTGATGCCACAGCTCTGGCAGAAACATCAGAGGCATCACATGCAGATCTTAATACATGCTTTCCAGATTCTAAACCTGCTGCAGCAGTTTCTAAAAGACCAGATTTTGCTCAGCCCTCACAAAGGACAGAAATACTTGACATGACTGATGTAACAATAAAGACTGCCTTGCCTTAATCATACAGGCCTAGTAATTAGCAATTGTAAGGACCAATGATGCTGAGGATTAGGTTCTTTTTCCAGTAACAACCAGCCTTCTGGAGTTCTTCTTGGATGGTAAAGAGCCCATGTGGCATGGTGCTTCTGCCCCAGTATGGTGCTTCTGCCCCACCACGAGCATCCCTAATCACTACAGAATCAGTTTCCAGTTATGAAACGTAACAGGCCACAGAAGTAGGGGCAGGTCTAGGTAAAGTGTAAGCTCCATGTCAAGCAGCCATTGTAGCATCCTCCAATACAGGATATACAGCAGAGCCAGCCAGGATACAACACACCAACTTGCAGTGAATGACATGTCACAGGATACTGCATAACAAAAGGGCTTAACTGCACCCCACCTCCACTGTTCCCTGCAGTATACTCCAGGATTTAGTGATACACTACATCATTACTGCATTGCATCCTTCCTGGCACCGCTGTATAGGAGGGCTAACAATGGAATAAGCAGTGGAGGTTTCCAAAACTTCAAACACAATGCACTTGGCGGAGTCTTCCTCCTCAGCAGCAAATCCCACTGCATCTTGCATTTGCCTAAGCAAAGCCTGAAATGCTGTATGCCTTCGCTGCATGAGGATAAAGTAGAGCTGGATTCCAGTTTGACCCTGAAGGGCATCTAAATCCTCATCATCCTCCTCTATGTTAAGGAGGCTGGCATTATACTCCTCTTCATCAACAGGAATGTCAACAGGAAGACCTACAGGAACAGACGAGGATAGGGTTGGCTGGCTAAGAGTACTTAGGGTAGTACCAAAAGGCATCGATGGCATGGACAGATTGGGAACCACTGACGATGATGCCATGATGATCACTAGCAGGCTTGGCAGCGAGCACCACACCAACCTTGGTGATCACTTGGATGGTTTGGGGGGGGGGCCACAGGAGTCAAAGATGCGGCTGCATCCTTTGACATGGACTTACCCTCAGAACGTAGTGAAAACCTGGAATGGACAAGAGAACCATGCACCTTCTCTTTGGTTTATAATGGTGCCGGTCAGATGATGAAGTGGCGTAAGCTAGGGACCGTGCAATACGAGCAGACTCGATAGACCCAATGGCCTTCTTCTGCTGGCACTTTCGTATGTTTGTATGATGACTTTTTTCTTTTCCTTGTTTCTTGTTTTCAACAACCTTGGTGGTGAAACCATCCTTGAAAAACATCTTGATCTGTCAGCGTTTGATGTCTCTCTACAAGTAACTGACCAAGGACAGGGAACCTATTGCCTTGCATGCGGCCTCCATTTTCCTGAAAAGGAAATCTTTCAGAAGCTGCTGACAGTGTCTCCTCATGGTCTGGTTGAATCCCTGGCAGACGTTGCAGGCTCAATGTCATAGGCTAGTCCCAGAAAGCAGACAGAGATGGAATGAACATCATCTTTGAAGATCTTCTGGTCTCAGTGACAGAGCCAAAATAAAGGTTCCTTCGACAGCGGCACACAACGTTAAAGTTTTACAAAGTAAAAAGAAAAGATAATAAATGATGTCGCTGTCTCTCAGCGTGATCCAGAGAGCGACTGACGGTGGGACAAAAACTGAGGAGTTGAGGGGTCACCCATATTATACAGGCAGTGAGGATGTACGTCATCACGGGCAGTCCCTAGCTAGCAACAGTTTTCAAGTGGTCTTTATGCTGATTACTTACAATTCCAAAGGTGTGGACACCCTCGAAGATAGTACAGTTACTTAAGGACTTACCATAACAGTAGATCTTCAAGAGGAGCTCTTGCAGCAGGTAACACCTTTATGACTGGAGCCGGCAGGTGCCAGGACCACACGGAAAACTTCTAGCTAGCAGTCTATAGTGGGGGAACGCTCCCTGACATCAGCCCTGCCCCCGATGTCATGTATGGTATTTTATTTATTTATTTACGAGTTTAACCAGGAAGGCATACTGAGCATGGTCTCTCGATTCCAGATGCGACCTGGGGGTCAAGACCCAAGACAATGTACATAGATTTGGTACAGAGTTAACAATACAGTAAATGTCCAACTGCCATACAGACAAATCGGCAGTTAGATACAGGCAGTCAAGAGATAGATACAGGAACATTTTAGATGGTTACAACTGAGTAGAGAAACACAATAATGTGCTATCGAATAACATTAGGTATAGAAAGTGCAGCAGGAGACGTGGGAGGTGAGTAGGACAAGGATGGTTGCTAGGAATGTCTTATATCTGCTGGAAGGGCATTCCATAGCTGTGGATGCGGAAGTTGAATGCAGCCTGACCTTTGGTTGTGCATAAAGGGATGTGTAGGAGCCTGGGGTCATTGCTTCTGGAGTGCATAAGCTGAGGGGGTTGTTGAGAGAGGGTAGAGGCCAGGTGAGGTAGGGAATGAGACCAATATTTGGCTGGCAACCAGCACTGTGGGTTAGGCTTCGGGTCTTGAGGGACGCCAGGGCTAGGGAGCTATATAAGGTGCAGTGGTGGGTTGTTTGTTGGCAGTCAAGGATAAACCGACAAAAAGAGTGGAAAAGGGTGTCAAGGCTGGCCAAGGCAGAGGAGGGAGCAATAGTATAGACTATATCACTGTAGTCGAGTACTGGGAGGATCATCTTTTGGACAACAGCACTCCTAGCTGGCGGAGGGAGGCAGCTTTTGTTCCTGTATAGGGCGCCAAGTTTAGGAAGAAGTTTCTTATGTATGGAGTCGATATGCGAGGTGAAATCGAGGTGTGGGTCAAGCTAGATGCCTAAATATCTGAAGCTAGAGCATTGTTCCAGCAGGGTCCCATGCAGGGTTTTGAAGGGGTGGCAGGGGGTTTGGCGGGAGCGTCTTTGCTGAGAGCCGAAGGTTAGTGACATTTTTTTTTAGGGTTTAGGAATAACTGGTTAGTCCTGAACCACTGCTGGATGGAGTTGAAATCCTGCTGAAGGAGATTTGCAACTGTGCTTGTGGAGGGGCCTGTGGCATACAGTACTGTATCATCTGGTACATTTGTATGGATGCGACTCTACAGGCTGATGGGAGGTCGTGTAAGAATATGGAGAAGAGCAGTGGGCCCAAGACTGACCCTTGGGGGATGCCGGAGGTAACTGGAAGGGGGTTAGAGATATGTGAGGCGACTTTTACAGCCTGATGCCTGCCCACCAGGTAGTCATGAAACCATGTGGTGGCTGGCTTGGTGAGCCCGGCTTCAGTTAGTTTGGAAAGGAGCAGAGTATGTGAGACGGTGTCGAACACCTTGGCTAAGTCTATAAAGATGGCTGAGGCGATGTGGCCTTTGTCCATACCAGTGAGTATGTCGCCAGTGACTCGTAGCAGGGAGGTGATGGTTAAGTGAGATTTGCGAAAGCCGGATTGGAAGGGAGTGAAGAAGAAGGAGGCATCCAGATGGGGAGAGAGTTGGGCGAGAACAAGATGTTCCTGCATTTTTGCCAGAATCGGGAGTAGGGAGATGGGGCGGTAGTTGCCTGGGGAGGAGAGGTCGCCCCCTTTCGTTAGGGGGATGATGGTAGCCTGCTTCCATTCAGAGGGAAGCTTACCCAACGTGAAGGGGAGGTTGAATAATGCTCAGAGGGGAGCAAGGGAGCAGACAAGATAACATCTTTGCATCCAGGGATGTGGGGCATTTGCCTTTGTTGGAGTTCAGGAGCATAGAGATTTGAGAACTTCGCTTGGGAAACAGGCGGAAGGAGAACTGTGAGGCTGGTGGGGGGCGCACTTGGTTGGGGGGGTGGGGCCCTGGGTGGGAGGACACTGGAGGGACGATAGAAGCGAGTCAGTGCAGCTGGAGAAGTAGGTATTGAAGGCTTTGGCTACCTTGCAGGGATCGGTGATGTAGGTGCCCTGTACTGAAGGTGTCAGAGTTGGGGGTGGGGTGGGGCGTGGGGGAACAGCGATTTGAATGATTTCCAGAAGTTTGTCGGGTGGTTTATGTTTGCGCTGAAAGCTGATAGAAAATAGTTATTTTTTGCCCGATGGATGAGGTTAGTACAGGAGTTGCGGAGGGCTCTGTAGGATTGAAAGGATGCCTGTGTGCCCAATTTCTTGTGGGCTTTCCAAGCGTGATCCCTGGAGTGGCATCTGCTGATGATTTCAGCGGAGATCCAGGGAAGGTGGGTGCCTCTGACTCTTTTTGTGCACAGGGGGACATGTTTGTCCCAGACTTAAAGAAATTTGGCCTTAAAGGTTTTGAGCGCAACGTCAACAGATGTGGCCACTGGGATGAAGGACCAGTCTACTTGGCCTAGGTCTGGCATGAGCGACGCTAGGTCCAAGGAATTATATGACCTAGTGCGCAGCGTTTGGGGGGGGGGGAGCTGTGGGTCAGTGCACTTTCCTGATCAGGAAAATCATGTGGCGGTCACTTAGGGAGTCCAGGAGCAGGCCTGTGTGTAGGATCCTGTGGGGATGGGAGGAGAGAGCCCAGTCCAGCAGTGAGTGGTTGTGCGTCTTGTGGTTTAGCCTGGTTGGGTCTTGAATCAGTTGTGTGAGGTTTAGGGCCTTGATCTTGGTTTTAAGGTGGGCCTTGTCTACAGCAAGCCAATTGTGGTTATAGTCACCAATGGCGTGGAGCTTGCCTCCTATAGATAAGGTCTGCAGAGTGGCCAGGTGTGTAATGATGTCCATTGGGGAGGTGCCGGGAGGGCAGTAGGTGCCTGCAACATACACCAGGGAGGTGCATGGGAGCGATAGTTTGATAAGGAGGGAGTCTATGTGGGCTGAAAGTGAGGGAATTTTCACTATTGTAAACTGTAGACTAGTGGAGATGTACATGGCAGTACCTCCTCCTCTTTTTATCCCTAGCCTATCATGCTTAATGATTGTGTATCCAGGAGTGGATACTTCAGCGTCAGTGTGCTGGGGTTTTAGCCACATTTCGGAGATGATGAGAATATCATGGCGGTGGGTTAGGCTGATTGGTTGTAGCAGAGAAATTTTATTTAATAAGCTGCAGCAGTTTAGGTGCAGTAGCCTGAGACCTTTGGAGAAGGAAAATGGGGTGTGGGCATTTGTGGTGGTGGGACCAGGGTTGGGCTCGATATCCCTGGCTAGGAGGAGTAGCAGTGTGATAAGCTGCTTGGTTTTAAGCCAGAAGTATCTGGTGCCAGAGGTATATGTGTTATTATCTGTGGGTGCATGCGGTGGATGGTGGAGGGTTGGGGAGAGGAGGACAGAATGACCTGGGTAAAGGATGGTAGCGCTAATGGGCCAATTATGAATGCTTGCCAGGGCATGGGCATACAGGAGGTGAGGGGCGGCATAGTTGTGCTGGGGGTAAGGCATGGTGTCAGAGGAGGGGTGGGTTCCCTGTTTGGGAGGTGTGCTGGGGGTAGGGATGACAGTGGGGCCAGTGAAAGGAGTAGTAAGGGTAGAACATGTATCATCTTAGCCACAAGTAGTGGAGAAATGCTTTGCCCGGGAGGTGGTGGCCTCTAGTGTTAGCAGCTGATAAGCTGCAAATAGGAGAGTGGGCTGATGGTTTTTGCAGTCATGTGGTGAGTCCTATAAAGCTAGGTGCTCACCAAGAGCGGTGGTGGGGGTGGCGGGGCCAGAAGCACAGATGAGCAAAAGGTTTTTCGTGGTAGGCCGGAGCTCATGCAGCACTGTTGTTCAGTTCAAAACTGAATGGGCGTAAGCGCGCTCCACTTCCAGCGGCTGGTGTCCGTGACTTGCCTGGGGTTCACCTTGCAGCTGCTGGCTGGGGAGGGCTTGAGATTCTCCTTGGCCGTCGCGACCCGAGTCCCGACTGCTGAGAGAGGAGAAGAGAATTTATAGTGAGCAGACAGGAAGCAGCAAATCGTCAGCAGCTAAGTACTTTTAGAAACGTACAATACTTTCCTCATTTTAAACATGGCACTACAAGCTGTATTCTGGGGGATTTAAACATTGCCAGAGGTGCAGTTTCCAATAGTTAGCAAGTTTGAAACAGCTCTACTCTATGGGTGCAGCATGTTGCAACAGGGCACAGCAGGCTGTTTCAGGGGGAATTACTGTAGTTAAAAGTGCAGAAAAAATAACTGATGCGGGTTCCTGCAGCTCAGCAATGCTAAACAGATCTAAAGCATGGGTGCAGCACGATGTATCAGGGCACAGCAAGCTGTCTTTTTGTCAGTGGAATTAATTTAGTCAAGAATGCATTTTAAGCTCGGATAACACTTAAGGCACCATGGGGAAATTATAGTGATACTTGCAAGCAGTTAAAAGGGGGAATTAATTTACACAAAATGCAGTTGAACAGCGTAGATATCACTTAAGGCACCCTGGAGAATTGCATATCATCACTGTGGTAATTCAATAATCTTAGCCTAAAAACCTATCAGAACATGTCTGCCGACAGCACAGAAGCACAGATGAGCAAAAGGTCTCTCGTGGCAGGCCGGAGTCCTTGCAGCACTATTGTTCAGTTCAAAACTGAATGGCACCAAACCGCACCCCATTTCAGTGGCTGTGTTCGTACCTGCTTTGGGGGGAGGGGCCTTCCACTCCCCGCGGTTGCTGGCTGGGAGGGCTTGAGATTCTCCTTGGCCCTAATGACTCGAGTCTCATTGCTGCCTGGGGGCTTCCATTCTGTGGCTGCTGGCTGGGGAGGGCTTGAGATTCTCCTGGCCCCTGCGCACCCGAGTCCCGACTGCTGCTCTGGGGACTCCACCCGCGGCTGCTGGCTGAAGGGCTTGAGATTCTCCTTGGCCCTCGCGACCCGAGTCCCGACTGCTGCTTCGGGGGCTTCCACTCTGGCTGTTGGCTGGGAAGGGCTTGAGATTCTCCTTGGCCCTCACGACCTGAGTTCTGACTGCTGCTCGGGGCTTCCACCCGCGGCTGCTGGCTGGGGAAGGCTTGAGATTCTCCGTCGCCCTCGCGACCTGAGTCCCGACTGCTTCGGGGGTGGGGGGGGCTTCCACTCTGCAGCTGCTGGCTGGGGAGGGTTTGAGATTCTCCTTGGCCCTCGCAGCCCATCCTCAGTTCTCCCGCCGGAGACCCAGTAAGAATTGTAAGACTGGAGAACCGAGGAAGTTCCTCAAAAATGAGGAAATACAAAGGTAACCATGATGGAGAAGCAATTACCAGGGGGAAAGTGGGAGGGAAAATAGCACCTGCTGCAAGAGCTCCTCTCAATCTACTGTTACGGTAGGTTCTTTTTTTTACTTTATATTTATTGTTTTTCTGTTATATAAATAACATATCATCCTTGTACAAAGCAGTAGAAAATGAGGCAGTGACATTACAGCACACTACATTAATCTTAAAGCTGATATACAGAATTTTAGCTTTGTAGTCATGAACAATAGGAGGTGAGGGAATCCCAACTATTCATTTAAGCAAAGACAGAGTAAATGCTAGCCTCTTCAGCCGCTTAGGTGTTTATCACTAGGTAGAACTAGAAGGGAGAACTACACAGCTCTCAAGTAGCTGCTGTTTAAATCTGTGTAACCCCTAGATGATGTTATCCCAGGGGCTACTACCCCTGCCTGATTTGCCACTAACAGGTTGAGGGGCCTGGATCCAATGGCATGTGCCTCCACCCAGAGGTCAGGGTTTGCAATAGTTAAACTAACTTGGTCACAGCCCTCTGGGACACTGCAACCCCCCTTTCTTCCCACTAGTGGCCCACACAATATATCAGAATTACCTTCACAGTATACACTTACCCCCAGGTCTGGTTCCGGCACTGGGACCTCCTGTGAAATAAGATACAGTGCAACAATCACAGTACAGTACTTTTAACATAGACAAATACCTCAGGCAGTATAACTTTGCTGAAACAAGCAGCTCTGATTTATTTAGGGATATAACAAGGACAGGGAAATCAGGTTAAGTAGCTTATCACTTTACTATCTACCTATGGCTCTGTGCAGGCCTATCCCTACCAGTTACTGTCCCTGGTACCTAGCCCTAGTGGCTAGTCCAAACCGTGGCAGTTGGTAGGGGCCCTTCACACAGGAAAAGAAAATTATGCTTAAACAGTCAGCAGTACAGTGATTCCATTTGGATTTAATGTGGCAATTCAACAGAGAGCGACCCTCAATTAGTACTCACGACCTCCAAACAAGATAGGGTCCTTCAACGTCAGCAGGGCTACTTTGAGCTCCACTAGACTCTTCACACATTTATGTGGTAAAAAGAAAGTACTATACCAGGCAGGCTGCTTCTCTATCCCGATCGCAATTACTGCACAATACCCGGAGAACACACAGCAGATTCAGTTCCTGACAGACCGAGTGCAATTCAACAATTTCTCCAGTCTTCTACAGGGTGAGCCTGGTTTCTACTCTTCAGAGATCCTTTGATTCTTTTCACAGGACGGATTCAGTCCTAACAAGCAGTTACACAAGCTGCAGACTGGAACTCTGGGCCTTACACACGTTTTTTGACTGAAACTGTGCACTGAAGGAGCACAGGGTTTCTTTCCCCTTCACTGCCAAAGCTAAACTGAAACTCCAACAGACAAAACCGGGCACTTCCTTTGAGTTCCTCCCAGTTCTTGACTGGATTGGCTGTCACTCACAATAGACTGCTGCTGTTGGTCCAAAAAGGCGCCTAAGTCTAAACTACATCCCAGAGTCACTGCCCATGCAATCCTCTTGTGGCTGGCTCAGATTATGAGTCCAAGTTCTGATTCGTCCAAGGCACCATTTTAGAGCTAGCTTACCCCACACTGATTGGTCCAGTTCAGCAGTTCAAAACCAGAATGGGGAACTAGGCAGACACAGTTCTGACTGCAAAGAAAGCAGGTTAGACAAACTGTATTTTCATTATTACTCTACATGATTTCTGGCAAACAGTTACATCTTTCAGATAGGTTCCCTTTGCACTCCTAGTGACTGCAAAATAGAGTGAATTAGCAGCAGCTCGAGTGGTACTCAAACAGAGAAGCACACAGTCCCCCCATACAAACTAATTATGTCTGCAAGCAGACAGCTCTTAAAGAGACAGTACCAGAGGCTCTAAAAACACTCACTGATAAATGGCTTAAATGCCAAACACCATTCAGGCTTGGAGCATTCAAGCAAGCTCCTGGAAGTCTTTTGGGAACCCCCATTTGCAGGGGGGTTACATCTGTAAAACAGTAGTTTGTCAAATACATTAAATGGCTTCAACACCCCATGCCCCCGACAACTCCCAGAACTGGTAAAATCACAATAGACAGGAACTACTTTGTAATACCTTGGACAACATTTATCAAATGGCAATACCTTATTAAAGAGGTACAAGGAAACGGGTTTTACACTTGACCATGTGCTGCATTACTAAGATTAACTGTGCTTTCGGCATGCATGAGTATTGAAGTGAAGCTCATTACCAGAGTTATCAGCCATGTGGTCAGTCCTAAGGTTGTAATAGGAAATGTCCTCATGCAATGCATTCAGCACTTTGGAAATGTAAAAAGTTTTGCCCCGGAGGTATGATCTTTTGCAATGGCAAAACAGTAAAGTTAGCTATTAGTGAACGTGCAACTTGAGAAAGCTCACACTTTAGTCCGGGAACTTAGGCGAAAGTCGCATGGGCAAGGAAAATTTTAAACTGTAGTTCAGTATCTTTTAGAATTCAGTCTTCCCCAGACTCTTCGTCCTGAAGGACTGCACCTTCATCCCGCCCGGCTGAGAATTCCTCCTCGTAGTGCTCCAGCCATCTGCCAGTATCATTTGGATCAGTATAATGCCATGTTTTCCCTCTGTAGACTACATGAAGGCGAGCCAGGAGCAAAAAGGAATTAATCACTCCCAGGGCCCGGAAGCAATGATGGATAGAATCAAACTTCTTTTTCCTGGCCCTGGCCTGATAAGTCTGAATACATTTTTATATCATTGCCCTCAATTAACAGTGAGTAGACTGCACGGGCCGCGGCTAGGATGTCATCCTGTACTTCGATCCCAGCGGTACAGAGTAGGACAGTACGGTGTTGGTTAGGGTCTGCGAAGCTAACCTAGAGTTGACTCTGTAAGCTCGAAGTGTCAACAGATCAAAATCTTCTGGTAAGTTGAGATGCTCCAGAATCCAAGTCTTCAGGAAAAGCATCAGATTAGCTCCCTCGATCCCCTCTGATACATATAAACATATGAGGCACAAATTTTCTGTGGCACTTCATTTTCTAGGGCCCCCAGACATCTGCAGAGCTGGGAATTTTCCTGAGTTAGCGTAGCCACTGTTGAAAGAATCAAAGCTGAGCAGGTCTCAATAGCAGCCAGACTTGATGAGAGATCTTTGATCTGGGTGTCATGGGCATCAAGTTTCTGTAGCAACCTCTCCAACTTAGAATCCATCACTTGAATTGATTCAAGTAATGTCTGTCAAGGTGGTTCCATGGTTTTGATAGAGCTGCAAGGCTGAGTGCCACTCGTGGTTTCCATTGCTTTCCCTGGCAGGAGTTGCTCTCGTTTGAAGCGGCCTGCTGCGCATTCTTCGGATGCCCCATTATAATTTTTTAATAGTTGTGTTGCTAAGAATCTCTGGAAGCTGAACCTGTCAAAAAATCTCAGGTTTAGGAGAGATATAGTATAGATATTGCTAGTTTCTATATGTCAGGTTGGAGAGCAGAAGCGAAGCATGACCAGCCTGGAAGATGGCTCTCTAGCACCCCCTCCGATGCTAAGTTCTTACATAACTGTACTATCTTACTTCAAGGGTGCTCTTGCAGTAGGTAACATCTTTAGGACTGAGACCCAAGCAGTAAAGGAGAGACCCTGGTCAGCTGGGTGGTTGTTGAAGTCTCCCAAAGAGGTTTAAAAGAGGAGGTCTTGCAGGACAGCCAGTCCAAAGCCTGTTTTGCATCTACAGTAGATGTAGTATCCAAACTGTAGTATCTGACAAAGGTGTGGACAGAACTCCAAGTAGCAGCTTTGCAAATCTCAGCAGCTGACACATTCCTCAAAGAGGCAGCCATGCCTCTGGTTGAGTGACTTTTGACCAAGCCCAGTAAAGGCTTGTCATACTTGTCGCAGAAAATAATGCAGTTAACCAACCATTTGGATAAACATTGCTTGGAAACAGGAGCCCTTTCCATTCTGGGGGTGAAGGATACAAACAACTGGTCAGACTTTCTAGTAGGTTGGGTGCGCTCTAAATAGTAACGCAGCACCCTATGAACCATCCTGAGTAAGAAGCAATGCACCCCCTCAGTTCGAATACTCTGGGTAGTACAGGTAAGTGGTTGCCTTGATTCAGTGTAAACTCTGACACCATCTTGGGAAGGAACTTAGGATTAGTCCGCAAGGACACCCTGTCCTTGTGGAAAACTAAATAAGGCTCTTTACACATTAGGGCCTGAATTCTGGAAATCCTTTGAGCAGAAGTAATGGCAACTAAAAATAATGCTTTCCACGACAGAAAGCACAGTTCGCAACTTGCAGCAGATTCAAAGGGAGGCATAGAAACATAGAAGTTGACGGCAGATAAGGACTGCAAGGCGCATCCAGTCTGCCCATTTCTTTTTCTACCTTATAAATGTGCCATCAGCCTTTGCTCTGTCAGTGGCCTATCTATTCATACTCATTTGTATTGCTCTCTTATGCCTATCCCATGCCTGTTTGAAGCCCTGCACTGTATTCATAGCCACCACTTCTTGAGGTAGGCCATTCCATGCATCCACCACCCTTTCTGTGAAAAGAATTTCCTCACACATTCCCCTTAATGACCCCCTCTAATCTCATGCTGTGTCCTCTTGTCCTGCTATTTTTTCTTATATTTAAACATGTTAGACTCTTTTCACCTTGTTAATGCCCTTAAGGTGTTTGAATGCCTCAATCATATCACCTCTCTCCCTCCTTTGCTCAAGGGTATACATATTGAGCTCTGTTAATCTGTCCTCATATGTCTTCTGATGCAGTCCCTGTACCATTTTGTTGCCCTTCTCTGACTGCCTCAATTTGGTTAATGTCCTTGTGAAGGTGTGGCCTCCAATACTGCACGAGTACTCCAGATGGGCCTAATCAGTGTCTTGTAAAGAGGGATTATTACCTCCCTCTTATGACTTGTATACCCTACTAATACACCCTACACCCCTAGCCTTACCTACTGCTTTAGAGGTCTGCTTGGATGATTTCAGGTCATCAGTGATGATGATGTCCAAGTCTCTTTCTTCCTTTGTGACTGCTAGCAACTCCCCTCTCAGCCTATAGGTGGCTTCAGGGTTTCTCTTCCCTATGTGCATGATCTTGCACTTCTTTGCATTAAATCCCAGTTTCCACTCTTCTGACCATTTTGCTAGTTTATCCAGATCTCTTCTCGTTCTGCCAACCCCATCTGGATCATCCACTCTGTTGCAGATCTTGGTGTCATCTGCAAACAGATAAGCCTTACCTCTAGTCCATCTGCAAGGTCACTAATGAAGATGTTGAAGAGGATGGCCCAGGACTGATCCCTGAGGTACCCCACTTGTGACTTGCATCTCTTCTGACTGTATACCATTTTACCACCACTCTCTGTTTCTGCCCGTCAACCAGTTTGCCACCCAGTTGACCAACTTCTGACCTACCCCGAGCCTACCCAGCTTATTTATCAATCTCTATGTGGAACAGTGTCAAAAGCTTTGCTGAAGTCAAGGTAGGCGACATCAACTGCTCCCCTTGGTCCACCACTCTGGTTACCCAGTCAAAGAAATCTATGAGATTAGTTTGACAGGCTTCCTTTGTAAACCCATGCTGTCTTGGATCCTGTGCCTATGGATTCCAGGTGTTGCACTATCCTTTCCTTAAGGAGTGCCTCCATAATCTTGCCCACTACTGAGGTAAGACTGACTGGTCTGTAGTTCCCTGCTACCACTCTTGTGGAGCGGGATCACATGAGCCCTTCTCCAGTCTTCTGGGACCTCTCCTGTGCTCAGAGACTCACTAAACAGTTCTGCTAATGGCTCTGCTAGTTCCACCCTTAGCTCCTTAAGTACCCTGGGATGTATGCCATCAGGTCCCATTGCCTTGTCCACCCTGAGCTTAGCGAGCTCTTGTAGGACCTTCCTTTGTGAAGGGAGTAGTGCTCACCTCCCTCCCCCCTGTGTCCATGATGCTGAGCTGTGGGCCCTCTGCCTTCCCTTCAGTAAATACTGAGCAAAAGTATCTATTTAGGATAGATGCCTTTACAGGGTCCTCCTCCTCCTCCTCCTCACATGCTCCCTTTTCTCCATTAAGCTTAGCAATACCCCCTCTGGACTTTCTCCTTTCACTAATATATCTATAGAAAGTCTTGTCACCTTCTTTTACTGTTCGTGCTAGTGTTTCCTCAGTTTGGGACTTTGCCTGCCTTACTGCCTTCCCTGCTTCCCTTAGGGCAGTTTGGTATGCCTCCCTATCTTCATCCCGCTGCGTTCCCTTATATTTCCTGAAGGCCAGCCTTTTGGCTCTGACCTTTTCTGCTACTGTATTTGAGAACCAAAGTGGTTTCCTTCTTCTTTTGCACTTCCTTTTCTGTCTAACACAATGGGATGTTGCTTCAAGTATTGCATCCTTAATGCTTGGCCACTTTGCTTGTACCCCCTCACCTGTGTTTCTTTTTGCCAGGGCTAGCTTAACTCTGTTGTCCATCTTATCAAAGTCAGCTCCTCTGAAGTCCCATATTTTCGCCTTGGAATGGGATGATTTAGATGTAGTAGCCAAATTGAACCATACCATGTGATGGTCACTGGCCCCCAGATGACCTTCTACCTGGAGATCTGTGGTCCCTTCCCTGTTAGTCAGTACTAGATCTAGGATAGCCCTGTCTCTTGTGGGTTGCTGTACCAGTTGTTTGAGGCCCTCTCCCTGCAGGGAATCCACTATGTGTCTAGTTCTGGCAGATGTTCCTGCTGGTATTGACCAATCTGTATCCGGCATGTTGAAGTCTCCCATTATCAGAACCTCCCCTTTAGCTGTCATGTTTTGTATATCTTCTAACAGTAATGTGTCTATGTCCTCCCCTGGTCTGGGGCGTAGACAACCCAGTTCTTATGGCTGTCCCATTTCCTGTTTCCAGGGTGACCCACAGTTCTTCTGGCTCCTTATGTGTATTCTGAATTTCTGTAGATTTGATATTTTCATTGACATACAGGGCCACTACTCCCCTTTTGCACCTTGGTCTCTTCTGAACAATACATAGCGGTACTGCAAAGTCTCCAAGTGTGGTTACTGGTAAACCATGTCTCACTAATTGCTACTATGTCCAGTTTAGCCTCTGACATTATTGCCTGCAGGTCTGGGATCTTATTTCCCAGGCTGTGAGCATTGTGTACATGATTTTCCATTGGCCAGATTTGATTGTGTGTTAGTTGTTGGGTGAGGTTTGGCATTACCCTGTGTGTTGTATGGGAGACAAACCTTTTTCTTACCTGGTGATGCAAATGAACTGCAAACATGCTGAATCCCTGTTTGACCACTAGCTGAGGGGAGGGTGTTCTTCCCATTCGGCGATGGGGTGCTGCACCCCTCTCCCGCTTGCTAGTTTAAATATTCTGCAAAGACTGACAAACTTCTGCCCCAATGCACTGACTCCCTCCTTAGTCAGATGCAGTCCATCAAATTTAAAGAACTTTGCTCCCAGAACTGTTGCCAGTTCCCTACAAATCTGTGTACTTTTTCTGGCACCAGCCGCCGAGCCACGTATTTAGCTCCCTATCTCCCTTCTCTGACCTTCCGCTCATCTGCTCCTCTCCCAGACTGGCAGGATCTCAGAGAAGGAGATGCCGACGAAATGGATGATAGTTTGTCACCCAGCCTGGTCAGGTGTTCCTTGGTCTCCACAACTGACCGGCTGGCGAGATCATTAGTCCCTATGTGTACTAGGACATCAATGTTTTCTCCTGCTTTGTGAACAATTTTAGCAATGCGGTCAGTGTCTCTCCATGCTGATGTACCTGGCAGACATCTGACCATTACCCCTGGCTGGAGATGGGTATCAACTCCCCGAATCATGAAGTCTCCTATGATCAGAAAATGATCCTATGATCAGAAAAGATCCAAATTTTTTGGATTTCCTTTTTGCTTTCTTTGTTTTGGTTCCTGATTTGGGTGAGTTTTGTTGTGCTAGCTCCTGTGCTGCAGTGTCCTGCTCTGCAGTGTCTTCTGCCTCTTTGTTTGATTTCAGAGAGAGAGGCAGATACCTGTTTGTAGTGTTTATATGGTTTTTGGTGGTAACATGTTGGAGAGCACAGAGTGATGGGGCACCCGAGTTGCCCCTTCTAACCACCTGCCAACCTCCTGGACCAACTTCCCTCTGCGGTCGAGGTTTTTCTGTTGGATGCTGGGGAAATGGCGGGTGGTTCTTATAATGTATTTCCTCTTGAATATGAAATTTGAGCGTGCAATCCCTGCCCATGCTGCCCGGAGCTGAGCCCTAAGATCTCCAAAGGCCCAGCATGTAGGACAGTGTCCTAAATCCTGTAAGACTGTCCTTCTGAAAATTGTTCCACAGTACCTGCAGTTAATGATATCCATTCCAGATAAGTTGTTGGGTTTATAACCTAGTCAGAGTAATTAGAAGGAAAAAAAGGAAAAAAAATGCAAGTAATGGTTTGATTGTGTTTTGGTTTTGTTTAACTTGTTATAACAAGTTAAATTACTAGTGCCCCTGTAAATGAGCTCACCTTGTGGAGGCCCCACTGATCCGCTCCTTCCTGCTCTGCCACAGGAAATGTCACAACTGTGGTACCCTATAAAAGGAGTGTAGTGTGCGGTGGTTGGCTGCGCCCTTCCCCTGCTGAAAAAGAAGAACCAAAACAAATAAAAGATTCCATGGCAGGACTGGGTCCCCGATGGGAGGCTTCAAATGCAGAATGCCCCATAGGAACGTGCGGGGAAGAGCCATCTAAGCAATAGTTTTACCCTCAATAGGTGCACAGTAGGCAGAGATGGCAGACAGATGCACCTTTAGAGAGGAGTAACTCAGGCCCGAGTCTGACAGGGAGAGAAGATACTCCAGTACTGAATTCACCGGGCAGGTGAAAGGATCCAAATTCCTAGCGGTGGCCCAGATGCAGAACCGCTTCCATTTCATTACATAACTGGTCCTGGTGGAAGGTTTCCTAGCAACCACCAAGACACCAGCTACCCTGCAGGAAACTCGAATTGGGATACAGCTATGTCTGCAGAAGCCACGCATGGAGATGCAGAGACTTCAGATCCGGATGTACCAGGGTGCCCTGCTCCTGGAAGAGCAAGTCTGAGTGCAGGGGCAGGGAGAGTGGAGGTTCCACTGTAAGTTGCTGAAGGAGTAGAAACCAAATCTGGAGCGGCCCGAAGGGCACCACTAGAATCATCTCTGCTCCCTCCGATTGCAGCTTGGGAAGAACTCTCTGCAGTAAAGGGAAGGGAGGGAAGGTGAAAGGAACCTCCCCATCTAGAAGAGGGACAATGCGTCTTGCCAGAAAACACCAGGCCCGTGATCTAGCGAGCAGAAACAGGGAAGTTTTGCATTGGATGGGGAGGCAAACAGATCCAATTCAGGGCGTCCCCATCTGGTGAGGAGGTCTTTGACCACTGAGGGAAGAAGTTCCCACTTGTGAGCCCTGGACTGAGACATGCTTAGGCTATTGGCTAGGGTGTTTTGAACACCTGGAACATGGACTGTCATCAAGTCCAGGTGATGATCCACAGCCCATGACCAGACTCTCATGGCTTCCCTGCAGAGAGGGTAATAATGACCCCCCCCTTGCTTGTTTATGTAAAAGACCACTGACATGTTGTCCATTTGGGTCAACAAAGGGCAGAACAGCAAAACTGGAAGGCCTGAAGAGCACACAGAATCGCCAGCATCTCCAAGACATTGATGTGGAGATGTAGCTTGTGCTGGGACCTGGTCCCTTGAGTCTGACGGTCTCCCAAGTGGGATCCCCGGCCTTGGCCAGACGCGTCTTTGGTCAGAATCTGATTAGGAAATTCCTTCTGCAGGTAAACTCCCATGGAAAGATTGGAGGGATTTAACTACCATGCTAGGGCCTGTTGTACAGGCCTTAGGACTGACATGGCTGAGACCTGTTGAAAGGAGGAGACTTGCCAAGTGTTCGTCTGAAGGCACTCTGCTCTGCCTGGAGGGAAGAAGGCTTTGCCTTATACCATGTCCAAGATCACCCCTATATACTACAGCCTCTGACTTGACCAAGGAGAGGACTTGGGGAGGTTTAAGGTAATACCTAGTTCCTGAAAGAGAGTGAAGGTGGCCTTCATAGCCTGGAGGAGCCAGTCCCTGGTGGAAACGGTCAGTAACCAATCATCCAGGCAAGGGAAGACATAATGATCCTGTCTCCTTAAGATGGTGGTCACTACTGTGAGGCATTTGGTGAAAACTCTGGGGGCCAAGGACAGGCCAAAAGGAAAAGCCCGGAACTGGTAGTAGATTCCCTGGAAGCAGAAGGAAAGGAACCTCCTGTGGGGTTAAAAGCCAGAATGTGGAGGTATGTGTCCTGCATGTCCACAGAGCATAACCAATCCCCTTGATGTAGGACAGGGAGAAGACCGAGCAGAGTGACCATCCTGAACAGTTTGTACTCTATGTACTGATTTAGGTGGTGGAGATCACAAATAGGACACAGGTCCCTGGTTTTCTTTGGTATGAGGAAGAAGTGGGAATAAAATCCTTTCCCCCTTTGAGCCAGAGGAAATGGCTCTATGGCCTGCTTCTGCAGGAGAGTCTGAATCTCATCTTTGATGAGGGCGACATGCACCCGAGTGTAATGGGAGGGGATAGATGGGTTATCTGGGGGCATTTCTGTGAATTCCAGGGTGTTCCCCTTTTCCACCAGTTGAAGGACCCACTGGTCTGAAGTTATCTGGCGCCATATTTCTATGTACAAGGAAAATCAACCCCCCACCACCTCCCCTAAGGCTTCGGCTAGGGGAGCGCACTGAGTCAGACTAAGGAAACATGGAGGGGCAGTGTGGCCTGAGAAGTCCTGGGGGCCCGAGGAGCAGAATCTCCGGAGGAAGTGGTGGAAGCTTTGTGCTTGAATCCAGCTCTATGCTGCTGTCCTCTATTTTGCTGTCTGGCATTACTCCGAAAGGACTGCTTGGCATTTTGTTTAGACTGGGATTTGTACTTGATGTATATGGACCTGATAGCCTTCCCAGATTCCTGCAGGTGAGTCAATGTTTGGTGAATCCTTGCCAAACAGGACAGGACCCCTGAAGGAGGCTTCCATTATTCCGGATTGAACATCTGGTGTGAAGCTTGATACCCTCAACCATGAATATCTACGGATACAGATTGCGGAGGCCGCAACCTTTCCCGCGGAGTCTGGCATATCATAAGAGGCTTGGAGGACATGGTGGCTGATGTCCGAACCTGATTTTAGGATGGCCAACAGTTCTGCCCTACCCGGGCAGTCAGGAATGGCCTGAACCACCTCCACAGCCTTGTCCCACAGAGCATTCTGGTACTGTATGATATGGATGAGGAACTTCTGAGGCCATATAGCAAATGTGGCCGAGGAATAGACCTTTTAGGCCAACTGGTAAATTTGTCTTTATCTGGAGGCTGAGAATTTAGGTGCCTAGGGCGCCTGGAGTGATCATGGGCAGCATTAATAACAATGGAGTCTGCCTCCAGGTGCTCACCATAAAAAGGGATCATCTCTGGCAGCGCAGTACAGCCAGTCAAACTTTTTGGAGACCCCAGGCATCAAAGAGGAGTGCCGCCGGGCCACCCTATTGTCATCTTTGAAAGAGTCAATAAGCGGAGGGACAACCATAGGCAGAGTTTCCTTCTTTCTAAGAAAGGAGGCTAGCTGACGTTGATCCGGATCCAGCTCCTCTGTGTCCCAGCCATTCAGCTGCTGGATGTGCCACATGATGTCCATAAAAGGGGGATCATCGGGGGGAAACAAGGGGTGTCCTTAGTCCCCTTGAGCTCCGATGGAAGGTCGGAGTCATCATGACTTGAGGAGGAGGAGTACCCATCTGACTCTCCAGAATTTGGGGAGGGTGAAGGCAAGCAGGGATGCCTGCGTGGCCTGCCTTTTGGTTGGGGGGGTACTGGTGCCATCTGGTGTTGGAGTTGCTCCTCAGGTGGTGGAGTAGGTGGGTGAACCAGATCCTTATCAGGAGGTGGCCCTGAGGAGTAGATCTGGAGGGTTTCTTAGGGGTCTCCCTGTCCTTAAAGTAGACCCACCAGGCCACAAAAAGCTCATTCAATGCCTGTGGTGGGTTGAGTGGCAGGGCTGGTGCGTCCGACGTCAGGGGCAGAGTTCGGTTTAGAGGGCCCCAGCATCTGGTCATCATGCTGAGGTAACTCTGACTTCGGTGTAGGCCCGATCCAGGTTACCTGGTGTTGATCCCTGAGGGATGGAGCCAGCTGGCATTGGATGGTCTGGACCAGGCATCAGACTGTCAGGTGTCAGGCCCTTGGGCATCGGCTGAGGTAAGGTGTCAGGCCCAGCCGGTGTCTAAGGAGGGTTAGGTGACGACGGGGAGTCATCACTGGAGGAGATGGAGAAGCCGGCATTGAAGGAACAGGTGTGGACTGGTGCTGAACTGGTGACTCAGCTGGCATCCACCAAGAAGGCGACACCTGAACCAGGGAGCTGGCTCCTGAATGGGACAGAGGCACCACTCTCATGGGGGAGGCGAGAGCATGTCCCGGGCATCACCTGGAGGAGTTGGCCCCTGACGCTGTGGAGAACTCGACAAACACCCTGGCTGGCAGAGTGACAGGCACAGACCCACCACCCAAAGATCCACTAACCAAGCCACCTGGCTTAGAACCCACAGGGACTAAGGGCCGAAGCTTCAGGGGCCGACAGGCGGGGGATGATGTCCCAAGCCCCAAAGAACCTCCTCCCAAAACAGTAAGGAGGGAGGGAGGTTTGGTCAGTGGGAATCTGGAGGGAGAGAGGGCTGCCGCAGTAGAAGGAGCTGACCCCCAGCAGGGGAAGCCCAGAAGTGGTCGCCTGCTTAGTTGGGGACCTAGAGCAGGAAGCTGACCGGGGTTTCTCTCTGTGCTTTTTCTGGTGCTTATGCTTGCCACTCAACTTCTTCTCCTTAAGGGAAGAGGAAGAAGAAGCTAAAGCCCTGGAGGCCGGGGAAGAAGATGAACTTTTGCAGTGAAGCTCCTTCTCCATTTTGGTTAGCTTTTTAGTAAGCAAGGAGGCTTTGAGAGTCTTCTGGCGACGAAGCAGAGTGCGCTGGTTGAAATCTTGGCAATGCTGGCAGGCCTCTATGTTGTGGTCCAGGCCTCAGCAGAACAGGCAGGCTGAATGGCCATCCTTATGAGGGATCTGCTTGCTGCAGACACACTTCAAACCCCGCCACTTGACTGAGGAGGATGGAGAAGAAGACATGCAAAAGATCCTACAAAAATAAAGATTGTTAGTATAAATAATAAAATGCGAGTTGATTGAGAAAAATGGTGGTCAACTAGAGCAGAAGGCATCCATGGAGCCAATGTGCGTGGGTCGACGGCAGAAAAAGAACAGAGAATGGGCTGGGGGACTGCCCCTTTTATACCATACTTGATGCCAGGGTGGGGCCGATGTCAGGGGGCGGTCCCCGCTACAGACTGCTAGCTAGAAGTTTTCCATGAGGTTTTGGCGCCAGCCAGCTTTGGTCCTAAAGGTGTTACCTGCCGCAAGAGCCCCCTCGAAGTAAGGTATATAGTTCTCCTTTAAATGAGGTGTTGGCATCAGTCCAGAGATCTTGATGATTTAGTCTGCTCTACTGTTTTATCCCATTACCATCAGTTTACAGAACCTTGTGATATTAAGCAGGGAGAACCTGTGTATAATCATACTGTAATTAGTTAGGCAAAACGTCACCAGGCGTGGCATCACAAGATTCTGAAGTTGGTGGCAATAGTGTATCAAAACACAGCAGACTTGGTTGAGGATATTGCAAGACTACTTTCCAACTAGCAGTAAGCCACAGATCTCATTTAAAATGTCACTTCATGAGCCAGCCCACTGGCGCAGCCATAGCACTATTGCCTGCCATACTAGCAACCCAGGATCAGGAGCAAGCTCATGTTGCTGTTGGATGGCCGAGGGGGAAGGAAAAGAGAGAGAGAGTGCTTGCTGAATTGCCTTCCTCTTCCAGGGAGGAAGGGTTGCCAGCTCCACCACATGACTGCCACCAGGTGGAGGCCTGATGGCAGGACAGGTCTGGGAGAAGCAAAGACGGGAGGAAGCTGCAGGACTCCTGCAGAGCGTACATGGCTCCACGTGCACACACTGTCATGCATGTCCCAGCTATGGGGAAGGAGGAACCAGAAAATGGAAAAGAGGGCTGGAATGGGCTTCACAAAGCCGGGGCCACTCCTCTCCAGCCCACATCGCAACCCAACCACTGGAACCGGATTAGATTGTACTGGGGGGATGGATCTCCCCATCCTGGAACTGCCACAAGGGACAGTCTGTGGGAGAATCCAGGTAGCTGGGGGAGCCAGGTGACGGATGGGGACAGTGGGACCTGGCTGACAGCCACCCATCCATCCCGCAGTAGAAAAACCTTTAAGGCAAAAAAAAAACAAAAAAAAAAACTTCATGGGCTTTCAAACTATGACAGGCAGTGTTCATAAATGTTTCCCTAACAGAATGGCAGTGGAGTCATTCAAGTACATGAAGGTAACATGTTTGTGGATGTGGCTAACAATCTTTATGGCCACAGTAATGGGGGGAAAAGTGGGGAAGTTGTCCGGGGCCCTGAGCTCAGGAGGGGCCCATATGAGGAGCTGGCATTACCCCTGGCACTTGCTGGTTTGGGAAACAGCAGCTCATTTCAGTTGACTTGCCCTGGGCCCCCAAAATTCATAGCTGCAGTCCTGACAATCTTTATGATGACTTTAACAAAAAGTTTATCAGTGAATCTTTGTGCTCGCAAAGGACACCAGATTGACAATACTGGAGACCGAGCTCCTCTGTTTACCTGCAGGGAAGGGTTCACCAAAGTGCTTCACCTCTGTACTCGACAGACTGACTGTAAAAGGTGAGAAGGTGATTAATATTCCATGTTCAGTCTGACCATGGACCCATAATTTTAGACAGTCAACAGAGTGGGGTCACTTACAACAGTAGTTATGACATGGGGATACCCGCCCTTTAGGAAGAGAATGGAGAACATCACAAATAATCCCATTTAGGTCACCAAACGGTCTTGCGAGTACAGATGTCAGCCACTACTGACTTAAGCCAGTTCAAACTCATGACCTACAGTCTCAGTAACTTGCTGCTAATCCACGGAAGAAAAATAAAAAAAACTGTTCCCCATAGCCTTTTTCCTTTTTTAACAAATATTTTCAAAGATGCAACAACCATGCATAACTGTAAAGGCAATGGATAAAACATCTGAACTTTCACAGTTTGCACACACACTTTTAGCAGGCTTTGAAAGTAAATTTAATTAGTGTGATAATTTAATGGGGCACAATCAAAGTTCAAGATCTATTTTAACCAGCACACATAATTTGGCTGCTTATGTAAAAGCCTGCAAACATGAATGGAAATTCTGGGTGTTAAATATCTTTGGTGAAATTCTAAGCAGTAATGCGATTTACCTCTTATCTGCCTTCCTAGTTCTCAGACCTGAAGGAGGGGTCTACCCCCACAGCACCACCCCAGTCTTATCCTCCACTGTCTCCATGGCTCTCATGGGTGAGGGTCTATTTATTTATTTTTTCATCCTCTACGTCCCCTTATTGCCATCCAGCTCCCATCGGCTTCAACCACCCAACCCATCACCCACCCCTCTGGGATTTGCCCCCACTGCCAAGTCTCCTACAAACTACCCCCATGGCAGGGCCATCGGAACGGGCCAGGCTCCTTCAAAACACACTTCAGGTTCTGTAGTGCTGCCCAGCCAGTGGGGCAGGGCTTGCAGGAGACCAGAGCTTCTTCCTTCCTGGCTGGAGTTTATCCTCCGCCATATAGCTGCTGTCTGTGCAATGATGCACTGAGCATGTTCATACAGGGGCATGCACGTGCAAGTGTCAACCAGCAAGCCTGCTCCCAAAATGGACGCTCCTGCTCTGCTGCCCCCTAGCATCCGCCACATGACAGGCAAGGAGTGGAGTGAAACACAGAAACAGAAATTGTCGACAGATAAGGACCGCAAGGCCCATCTAGTCTGCCTGTTTGCCCTATACTTGACCCTATCTGGTCAGTGGCTTCCCCTCCCTCTGCCACACCTCTCAGAGAAGGCAGACCAGTCCATGGGATGTTCTTTCCTCTCTCCTCTGACAGGCATGTATGCCACCCAATCTTGCTCTTGAATCCAGATCACCAGCAACAAAGGTGGTAGTGCTACCACAGTGCTACCAGACAGCTAAGACAATCTGTTTTTTACTTTTTTTTTTATTTTAATTTTTATGTTATTCTACTTCTGTCCTTGTTGCTGCTGGAGTCATGCTGTGGGCATTTTCACCTGGTTTCTCCCCTTCCCCAATGTCTGCGTGCGTGAGGTAAAGACGCTGCACATACTCCAACACCCTCACCCAGCCCTCCAAGAGGCAGCTGCATGCCGTATCACCTAGCCTCCACTAGGTGGCAGTCAAGCAGGGACTCATGCTGCCCCCCCCAAGGAGGAGTGCGTTCTGTGGAAGCTCAATCCTCCTTCCACCAGTCAGTCCCTGAGTGACCCTGGTCCATTTTCAAACCCCGGTCACTGGTGTGGTGTGTGGTGCCTTAAATTACTACACAACTGGGTTGGCATTTTCACCTGTTTTTGTCTTCACTCTCATCACTGTGTTATCAGGCATCAGCTGCCATCAGCCAGACTCAAGGCAATGTGCACATGCGTAACTCCTCAAGAATAATCAGGCTTCTGGGACCCCTATTAGGCCTCGCTGCACCTGCTGTTCCTGACACCACCCTCCCTGGGATGGCTCACACTGCTCTCAGCAGCACTCCCTAACCCTGACCACATCTGATCTTGGCTTCCTGAGACCACTCTCAAACCCAGATCACCTGCATAGAAGCACTACGTGCTTCTGTTGGGTCACTGTGCTGCCATTTAGGTCATTTTTAAGGCTACGTCATCAGGATAAAAGATTAAAATGTCTATTAAGTGGCCCTGTGGAATGGAGGGCTGAGGTGCTGGGCACCTCACTTCCTGCTACCCCAGAAACCCATGTTCCGAATCGAGTGTGGGCCGATCAGGGGACGGCCAGAGGAGGGAGGATTGAGTATCCCTAGGATAGCTCTCCTAACAGTGTCCAGCTGCTCGTCTACCACCTGGAGAAAGCTGGGCACCAGTGCTGTGGGACCATGCTGGGAGAGGGGTCAGGGATGTCTCCACAGAAGCAGTGTATACATATTGCATCCATGACACATGTGGTGGGCCCTGGGGTGAAAAATCCCTTGACAGAATGAAGCCTGATCCTCTGCAGACCCTGCACCGGTGACCAAGCCCTACTGAAGGAAGTCCTCTGGTAATGGACAGTGGAATGAGGTATGCAAAGGAGAAACCAGGTGACATAGGGGCAGGGGGGAGGGCAGGCAAAAACTTTAAATAAATTTAAATAATTGTCCTGTTGACATTGCTATTCCATTATAATATTCGTTTACTACAAGGTACCGCTCTGGTAAAATCTGGGATTTGTTCACAGATGGATTTTTTTAAATTTAGATAAATGAGCATCACTAGGACAACTCCCACTATCCCAGTTTCTGTACTACAAGTTTCAAGAACTGCCTTTAAAAACAGGCCAATTTTAAGCTTTCTCCCCGACCTCAAACTCCTAGACTAATGATTTGTGTTTCTGCCAGCAGGCAACATGTCTGAAGCTCAGCTCATTAAGGATGTTAAGGATTGGATCTCAACCAAAAAGTTACAAATTGGATCTTTTTTTTTTTTTTTTTTTTTTTAATTTCATCTCACTGCGGAGGCTGCTAACCCTTTCCCCCTCCATCAAAGTCCATGCCCAGGAAAATCTTTTCCTTCCCCATCCAACACTAGACTGCTAGCTGTACGTCGAGTCTCCCTAAGAAGAATATTTTTTGGAAAAATCCTTTTAGTACTTCATACTTCACCCAGTGGCACAGATGGAAGGAGTGCTTGCTCATTCCTCCCATTTGCGTGACCTGGGTTCACATTTATTTGATTTATACAGCTTCAATTTACTAGTTAGACCTTTTAAATGTTCGCTCTGTACGAAAAAATAACTGTTTCTCTTTGATTTCAATTGATGGTTTCAATGTTGCCCTTGGCTATTGTGATGTCAGCAGCATTTGAAAAGCTGTGCTCTGATGGTTCAGTATGCACTGTGACATACCCTACTCACCAAGAAAATATTATCTTGTTATGTTGGGTCATTGTAACATACCTCACTTTGCAAGATGGGGTCCTTGGGGCTGGACTAGCTTGCTATGTTGGGTCAAGATATAAAACAGTTACTCACTGTAACAGCACATCTTGGAGAGACTCTCCTCCATTAAGCCACATCTTTGGAACTGTACACAATCGGCATCAGGATCACTTGGAAACTTTTGCTAGCAGTGGGTCGCCCACGATGATGTGCAATATTGGTGCCTATATAATCATAGGTGGTCCCATTGCTCCTTTGTTCCCCACCCGTTAAAACTGTTGAAGTCCTCTTACCATGAGGAATCAGGAGACTGAGTCAGTACCAGGCACATCAGGAGAGGCATGGGACCAGAAATATAGAATAAATAAGGCACTTAAGGGCACCTCCAAACAAGGCAGTGCACAAACCTGTCAGCTTATACCTCACAAGAGGGAAAGAGGGTGCGTGTACAATGGCAGAATGGAGGGGATTCTCTTGAAGGTCTACTGTTATGTTAACTGTTCTGTCTTCACTGAGGAGATCTCCTCCATTCGGCCACACCTTTGGAATGATTCCCAAGCAGTACAAAGTATCCAGGGAGGATGGCAGAGTCTGATATGCAATCAAGACAGAAGGTCTTGCAGCACTGCAACACCAAATCCAGCACGTCTAGAGATATGATGTCTACACTGTAGTGCTTAGTGAAAGTATGCACAAAGCACCATGTGGCAGCAACACATCAGCTGCAGAAGCATTCTGAATACAAGCAGCAGAAGTGGTCATACCATGTGTAGAGTGCCCATGGACAGCACCAGGAAGTTCCTTACTGGACTCCCTATAACAAGACATAACAGTTAATCAGCCATTTGGACAAGCACTGTTCAGTAACAATTGCGCCCTCCTTCCCAAACTTGAACGAGACAAAAAGCTGAGAAGACTTTCTGCAGTCCATAGGGAATTACAGACCAGTCAGTCTGACCTCCATTGTGGGCAAGCTCATGGAGACCATGCTAAAGGAAAGGTTGGTGGAATATCTAGAGGAGCATGGTCTCCAGTATGTGAGGCAGAATGGGTTCATATGGGGGCCGGGAGGTGGTGTCAAATGAATCTGATTGACTTTTTTTAACCCTCCTCTTTAACCTCCTTTCCTACCGGTGTCCACTCCTTCAGACTGCTCATCCCCCTTACGCCACTTACCCAGGATCTGCCCCTAGAGTGCGTCTCTCCTCCCTCCTTCTGCACATTGGGGTCTGTTCTGGGTTCGGTGGTCTTGGGTGGAGCCGTCTTCATCTAAGACCACCGAGGGTTTTTTCCCATTTTTTCCCTTACCCCGCGAGGCGCGACACGCAGGACAGCGTCCAGACAGACGGGTCGTCATCGATGTCCTCCTCCCCGGCTCTTGTCGCTTGTGCCCGTGCCCGCAGCTCCACCGCCCTCGAGCATCGGGTGCTTATATAGCACCCCTGAACCCACCCCTGAGGAGGACAGCATCCGTTGGGACGCCAATCCTCCTCCTCCTTCGACTTCGGCAACCCGAAGTCCATTCCCGAACCGGGTCGCCGGGTTGATTGACTTCTTTGACTATGTCACTAAGACAATAGACAGGGGCCAAGTGGTAAGCATTCTCTATCTTGATTTCAGCAAGGCCTTTGACTCTGTGCCCCATAAAAGGTTGATCAGGAAGTTGGTGGATCTTAGGGTTGGGGAAAAAATGGCCAGATGGGTGAAAAACCTGGCTGAGGAACAGAACCCAGAAGGTGGTTGTGGGGGGAAGAGTTATCTGGCACCAGAGAAGTAACCAGTGGGGTCCCGCAGGGCTCGGTGCTGGGGCCAGTGTTGTTCAATGTCTTCATCAATGACATTGGGGGTGGCATGAAAGGCAAAATGTGCCTATTCACGGACGGCACCAAGCTCTGTAGGAACGTGGACACAGCTGAAGGGATACAGGACATGCAGGGTGGTCTGAAAAAGCTGAGGAGGTGGTCCGGGATCTGGCAGCTTGACTTCAATACCAAGAAATGCAGAGTTATGCATATTGGAGCTAAGAATCCAAGGGCAGAGTACTACCTGGGTGGAGTCCGAATATCTGCATTAGAGGAGGAGAAGGACCTGGAAGTGATGATCACTAGTGACCTGAAGCACTCCATACAGTGCAAGAAAGCAGCAGCAATGGCAAACAGGATGCTGGGATGCATATCTAGGGGGATCAGTAGTAGGAGAGAGGAGGTTATACTGCCCTTGTACAATTCCCTGGTAAGGCCTCATCTAGAGTATGGAGTTTGGTACTGGTGCCCACACCTCAAAAAGGACATTAACCTGCTGGAGAAGGTCCAGAGCAGGGTTACAAAGATGATAGAGGGTCAGCAGGGTAAGGCATATGAGGAGAGGTTGAGGGCACTGAACATGTACTCCCTGGAAGAAAGGAGAGAGAGAGAGAGATGACACGATTGGGACCTTCAAGTACTTGAAAGGGATAAATAAGGTGGATAAGGAGAGTCTCTTTAAGCTGAGTGGCAACCATAACACGAGGGGGCAGTGTCTTAAGCTGGAGGGTGGGAGGTTTAGGAGGGCGGTCAGGAAGCACTTCTTCACAGAGAGGGTGGTGAACACTTGGAATGTGCTGCCAGAAGAGGTGATCTCATTGAAGACAGTGGTAGCTTTAAGAGAGGCCGGATAGACATAGTGGGACGGTAAGGATCATGGGTAGGGAGGTAGGGAGGATGGGAGGAGTGGGGGAGGGAGGGCAGGGACAGTACCTCAAGCTGTGGACCCTGCAATATGAGCAGACTAGATAGACCAAATGACTTTCTTCTGCTGGCTTCTTTGTATGTTCGTATAGTGGGATCAAGACAGAAATGTAGGGTTCTATGTGCATCAAGGGTATGGAGCAGTCCCTCTCCTTTGTTAGCATGCTCTGGATAATATACAGGAAGGTGTACAGTCTGATTTAATGTAAAATTAGAGACCACGTTAAGTAGAAACAAGGACTGGTCTACAAAGACGTCCTGTCCTCGTGGAAAATCAAATAAGGGGGCATGTGCATCAGAGCCTGAAGCGTGGAAATCCTCCGAGCAGAAATCATGACGAACATAAACCGCAATTTCCCAAGAAAGGAAACACATCTCACAGACTGTGGCAGGCTCAAACACAGCCAAAGTCTTTTTTTTTTTTTTTAATGAAATTGAGGTCCCAAGACAGAACCAGTTTACGAATCAGGGAACGCATGTGCAGAATACCATTCAAAATGACAGGACACCTCTAGTTGTGCCACCCTGTGCCCGTCAGTTGGGGGCATGGAAATCAAAACAGCAGCCAAGGGCACCTTCATTTATTTAGCTTTTGTTTACCAGGTAGGCACATCAGGCAATCAAATGCCTATTTTTAGGTGCAACCCAGGAGAGTACAACCAAAATATAGACATTGAAGAATACAATTTAGTAAGACCACACATAGTGAGAAAATATAACATGGTACACTTCGGTAAGAAGGTACATAGCTTGAGAATACACTATAAAAGAAACAACGGCAAGACTGTACGCGGCATATAGTACAGAAAATCACAATTGTGGCAAATACAGACATACATAGTGCACATCTAGAGTGGCAAGGAGAGGGAAGGAAAGTCAATTTCATGTCAAATGGGTCCGTAATGCAAACCATAATCATGGCACGGTGAGCACTGAGAGACAAAAAGGTCTTCAGGGGGCTGGAAAAAAGAGGTATATTCATAGTGGTTTACATCAGAGGTGTGTTGATTGGGGCTGCTGAGTCAGCAGGGAGTACACTAGGAACATGCATGGGGGAAGGATAATCAAGTGCTGAGACAGGGCAGAGCACTTGGCTAAGGAGATGTTCACGATATTTGGTACGAAACGAATGAAAGGAGGGACACTGCCAAACATCAGGAGAAATGAAGTTCCATAGTTTGGGGGCAGAGTAGGCAAAGGCCGCTCCACCTACTTTAGATTTGATTCTAGGAACAGGAAGCAGGGCATTATTGGTTGATCTGAGGTGGTAGCCATTTTCAACAAACTGAAGAGCATATGCGAGGGATCAGGGCTGACCATTTTGCAATATATGAAAGATAACACCTCTATAACTGTGGTCATGCACAGACAATGGGGGAAGCCAACCTAGTTTGTTATAGAGAGTGCAGTAGTGAGTGAGTCCAAGTGATTGCAGTGCAAAGTGGCAAATATTATTATAGATGGAGGACCAGATCATCAACGTAGAGTATGGCACAGGAGTGGGTTATAGTAAGTGTTATATTGTTTATGAGAAAGGCAAACAGCAGGGGGCCAAGTATGGAGCCTAGTGGTTCTCCTCTCAGGGATGGTGCAGGATCAGAGAGTGAGGATGCGCACAAGACACTCTGGCCTTTGTTTGCCAGGCAGTTCTGAAACCAGGTCAGGGCAGTTTGTGAAATGCCAGCAGGCCCAGTGGCGTTGAAGGTTGAGGTGCTGGATGCCACACCTCGCCTCATTCCGGTGACCCGGGTTCGGGAACGAGTTCGGGCTGTCGGGGGTCGGCAGGAGAGAGAGAGCATCGAGCGTCCAGAGGACAGCTCTCCTCTCTCTGGAGAGGGATCCAGGGCACGCCCAGCACAGCACTGGCCCCCAGTGGAAGTCGGAGGTACTGCGTACGCTTACGGCAGGTGTAGAGGGACAGAGCTGTGGCAGACGTTGAGGATGTCATTGCACATCCTAACTCCAGGGCAGGGAGGAGGGGCAACACCATGCATAAGGAAAATCTCACTCCTGAAGATAGGTGAAGGCACCTCAGCCTCTCATCCACACTCCCAATACCAGGCCAGGCCACTCTACACTATAAGATAGAGTACCCTGGGTAGATAGGGGTACCTTCCTCCGGGGGGCTTCAGATCCGGGGCTGTGCCGGTAGATGCAAGGGAGAAGAAGCGAGAGTCTTAGTTGGGAGGTAGAGCCCAGAGAACCAAGGGTGCTGGAGAGAGTTTCCCAGGATGTGGAGCAGAAACAAAGTTGAAAAAAAAAAAAAAGTTTGTGAAATACCCAGGTCAGTAAGTTTGTCAGTGAGCAGGGTGTGACTGACAAGGTCAAAGACTTTGGTTAGATCAATAAAAGCGGCACCTGTAAAGTTACCTGCTTCCATGGCAGTGCATGGAAATGCTATTTGTAAGGGTAAGAAGGGCAGTGGTGGTGCTGTGTCCTCTGTGAAATCCATGCTGACTATGGGACACTATGTTATACTCAGTGAGGTAATTAGTAAGCTATGAGGCCACTACCTTCTCCAGTATTTTATATAGGTCAGGTAGGATAGTAATGGGCCTATAGTTGTTCAGGATTCTATGGTCTCCCTTCTTGAAAACCAGGACAATCCACACAGTTTTCCATGCGTCAGGGACTATGCCTGCAGAGAAGGATAAGTTGATTAGTTTAGCTACAGGGGAGACTAATTCTTTTGAGGCGATTTTCAGAAGTTTAGGGTCAACTCCATTTAGGCCCACAGATTTGGAGTTAGAGATCTGCTTAAGGAGTTTCTGGACCTCTGAGGGCCTGACACCCCCTTCTTTTCTGCCCACCCCATTCCCCACCCTTTTCTTGACTTCTTTTATCTTCCTTCTGTCCTCCCCCTTTCTTTTTTGATCTTTTTCCCTCAGTTAACGCTGGAGCCTCTCAGGTATCCTGCCTGATCCTGCCCACCTGAGGTCCCCCTGATTCTGTGCCTCCTCTCCCCCCCCCTGCAGCCAGCACCCCCAGCTGAACCCCTCCGGGGTGGGTCCGTCCCTCCTCTTTTAGCACTCTTATATGTAGACTCTGGCTGTGGGAGTGGGGCCCAGGTAGAAGACCTGTAAAGCCAGGCAATGTGATTCCGGCGGTGGGCACGGGGGTCAGGTGCCATCGCCTGCCATGTGGAGCCCGGTTTTTCAGTGTTCTTGGTGCCCCTCCCCCTGCGTGGTGCACCCATGATGCACTGGTGCATGCAACCCTGCCCATGTCATCAACGCTGATTGACGTGCAGCCGATGTGCTGCAGCACCCCTGATCTCTACCAGGAGTTGCTGGCACGCAGAGCTATCCCCCCCTCCCCCAGCAGAGGAGAGCAGCCCTGTGGGTGCTCAATTCTCGCCCATCCTGCTGACCTCCCCGGTGCCCGAGCTCACTCCCGAACTTGGGTCGCCGGCGTAGTGTGAGGTGTGGCGTCCAGCACTTCAACCATCAGTGCCACCAGGGCACCCCTCCCTTTCTTGACCCCCTCTTATCTTTCCTTCATCACTCTTTTTATTTTTCTTAATAGTTTTCTTAATGTTTTTGACTCTACCTTTGATTAATAAGTTATAGTGTTATTATTACCTGATAAACAAGTTTTCTGATTCACTGATTACTAATGTTGTTATTTTATCTTTCTTTTTGTAGAATATAATGGCCTTCCTGATAGTGCATCAGAATTATGTCCAGGAATTACTTCCACTAAAAACTGAACATATGGCCTGGAAATTTTCCTTGTTTTCTCGAATGTTTATTACTCTGCTTTATTAGTTTTATAGGCACCCTCTGAGCTAGAATTATAAAATGTGCGGGCCTCTTAAGCTTTACAGTTTAGGCAATTAACTATATTAAGTTTAGTTACTATATGGTGTATCCCTTTTAGGAGATCCCTTTTATGTAACGTAAGTAAAATACTAGGTTATTTACTGCCAAAAAGTTTTCTGTATAGCCACTTGGCCTGCTAGCTGCCTCTTTCTTCCCCCTTTTGTGATTTTGCTATGTTTCTTGTTGTAAAGATGAATTGTAGAATACAGCAAATTAGGATATGGCATTTTCTATTTTTATATTTGCTTGCCACCATACGAGTGTTCGTAGGTGTGTCTCCCCCACTTCCATTGCCCTGCTCCCTTTAGCAGGCACAGCTGCACCGCACCAATGAATGTCCGAGCTGTCTATGACAGCCGTTCAGATGCAGTGGCGCACTGTTAAAAGGAAAACACCGCAGACAATTTGCATACTGCCATCGGCAGTATGCAACTGCCTACGTCAACACTGCATCTGAACTGTCCGTCATAGACAGTTCTGCCCTCACCCACGAACACATAGGTGCATGCTGGGAGCCCACCCAAGCGTGCTCATGACGCTCCCCGGTGACAGTGTGAGTGGCTGATGGGGTGCCAATCTCTGCCGGCTCCACGCCCCAACACCTTCCAGGTGCCACGCTGGGAGCCCACCCCAGCATGGCAAACGTCCGTCTGCTGCCCCAACACACTTCCAGGTGCCATGCTGGGAGCCCACCCCAGCATGGCAAACCTCTGTATGGCCAAATTTTCAACATGGGGTTCTTGGGGCCCCACCTCGTGAACTCAGTCACTGTCATTTTGTTAGTCAATCCTGAAAGGTGATTTCGCTGTCACTGTGTGGAGCCACCTTTCGGGACCCAGTAATAAAAGGACAGTGCCACAGTTCATGAGGTAGGCCCCAAAACCCTATGCTGAAAATTTGGTGAAAAATTCAAAATGACTGTTTTATTTAAGCGCATGCATGCTGTTACTACGCACGTCAGAATTTCGAAATTTGTAATATTTTCATCCAGATTTTCAACATTGCCATTTTACCACACCTCCTAATGAGCAGTACAGCTGTCATTTTTCATATCTTGCCCAAAATGTATTTTCGCACAATGGCGCAGTTGGTGTGCGAAATCAATGTTCGGAACAGATTAAGAAAATCACAGTGATACTGTTCGTGAGTAGAGGTCTTAAGATGGATATGTTGAAAATTTGGTGACAAAAGTCCATAAAATGACTGTGCTACGAGCGTGCATTGCGAATTTGTAATATTTTCAGTCCAAATTGTCAACACTGGCATTTTGCAACACCTCCTTATGAACAGTACAGTTGTCATTTTTCACACCCTGGCCGAAATGTGTTTTCGCACTTCCGGTGCAGAAATGCATGGTCACTGTGCGAAATCAGTGTTCAGGATAGATTAAGAAAATCACTGTGACACTGTTCATGAGCGGAGGTCCCAAAATGCTTGTGTTTACAATCTGCTGTAAAAAAAAATCCCCAAACTAATTACATTATTTTATTTATTTATTTATTTAAAGTTTCGGAATTATACCTTTGAGTCAGCGACTCCTTTACAAAGGCTCCACGTCAGGGCAAACAGACAATAACAACAATAGTTAAATATTAGTGTACATAGGTGATTACATGAAGACAGAAGACATAATTCCATGGATTGGTAGTTACTTTTTGGAATTGCTATTGCAGCCCAAGTCAGATATACAGTGCACCACTTAAGAACTTGAGTACTTTCCAGAAGTGTGGTTCACTTTGCAATCAAAGGACCTTATCTCAGGTTGGATGGACAACCCTGTGTCTAAGTGGCGTAATGTGTTCAGGTGCAGCAACAGGTCTCGGAGTCTAGCAGGTGCATCTTGATGCTGCCTTTGAACTGTCTAATGCTTGGGACATGTGCTATGGATGGGGGGAGTTCATTGAGCCAGGTGGGTGCCCGATAAGCAAAAGACCTTTGGCCTAGCGTTGTCCTTCTTAGGGGGACTAAGGTATGTGTTTTCGCTGGGTGTCTTGGGGAGATCCTGTGAGTGTTGAGTTTTATTAGTGGATCTAGTCCAATGGGTGTAATACCCATTTGGATTTTTTTGGCCTGGAGGCAGGTGTGGTATTTTAACCTGCCTGAGAAGTCAGCCAGTTAGCTTTTTTGTAGAGCTACATGGTATGGGTTAGCTTGTCACTATCCATTAACCAGCTAGCTTTGTTAAGGGCAGATTGATTCGTTTTATTGTAGGTGGGTCAGCTGCTCCATAAATTGTTATTCCATAGTCTACCAGAGATAGGACCGCGTTACTTACTGCCAGACGTAGGGCACGGGGCGGGAGGCGTTGTCTGTGCCTGAAAAGGATCCCTAATCTGGCATTTACTGAGGCTGAGAGTTGGTCTATGTGTATGTGATAGGTCAGTGATGAGTCTAGTGTGATGCCCAAATATTTTAATTGTGTTATTTGATCAATTATGGTGCCCTGGTGGTTGGTTATGTTTAGTTGGGAGCCATAGTAAGGGCTTTGTCTATGCGTAACGATCATGGATTTTGTTTTGCTGAGATTTAGTACCAACCTTTGTTTCATGAACCAGTGTTCTATTTCCTGGAAATTAGTCTGGAGAATTTGCTGAAGAGCATTCAGGGTGGAGTCTTTCCAAAAGATTACTGCATCATCTGCATATAGTAGGAGCTTACAGTTGCAGGCGCTAGGGGATGGTATTCAGGAATAGGGTGAATAGGAGCGGGCCTAGAACTGATCCTTGTGGTACGCCCGATTTAACTGCGAGTTTTGAGGATAGAGTGGTATTTATTTTTACTTCTTGTGTCCGGTCTGCGAGGTAGTTCTTGAACCAGAGTAAGGCCTCTGGGCCTATTTTGAGTGATGGGAGTTGGTGTAAAAGTAAATCATGGTTAACTGTGTCGAACGCTTTAGTTAGACCTATGAAAATTGCTCCTGCTAAGTCACCCGCATCGAGAGCTTCATGGATATATGACGTAAGCGAGAGGAGAGCCGTGGTGGTGCTATGACCTGCTCTGAAGCCATGTTGTTCTTGGCAGAGTAGGGAGTGATTTGACAGGTATTCAGTGAGTTGGTCTGACACTATTCTTTCGAGGGCTTTTGAGAGAGGAGGGAGAATCGTGACAGGCCTATAATTCCCAGGGTCAGTTGGATCACCCTTTTTTAGTAGAGGGGTGATGATACCCTTTTTCCAGACAGTTGGGAATTGCCCTAGACGAAGTGATAGGTTGAATATTTTAGTTAGGTGAGGGATGATTACATTTAGTGTTAGTCGCAGGATCTTTAGGTCTAGGCTATCACTGCTGAGTCTTTGGTTTTTAAGGCTTGTGTGAGGTAGCGTTTGGTTTTATTACACAAGATGGGTTTAAACTGAAAAGGTGGGCTGCTGATCTCTGGTGAGGGTGTGTGTGGTGATGAAGTGGGTGGGCTAAAGAAGTTTGGAGGGAGTATGTGGCGAGTATTATGGGTGTGCATTGCGCAGTTTCTACGCATGCCCGTGACTTCACCTTTTTTTTTTATATTTTCACTCCAGATTTTCAACATTGCCATTTTTTACACCTCTCCATGAACAGTACAGCTGTCATTTTTCACATCCTGTTTGAAATGTGTTTTTGCACCAGTTGTGCCAAATGGCGTAGTCGCTGTGCAAAATCAGCTTTCTGCTAACAAACTGATATTGCCACTGTTCATGAGGTGGGGGTCACAAAAAAATAATGTTTTAAATTTGGAGTGAAAATACCAATGAACACCTGGGAAGTTATGGTTTCCAACCATAACGCCCCACCCTGTAGCGACTGACAGACATGAGGGGTGTGACCTGGGATTGTCGCCTGTAATACTCCTGTCATTCAACCCCTACCCACACCCTGCTGCCAGTGACAGGCATCAAGGTGTGCCTTGGACCATTTGGCCCCAAAGTTCACCCCATTCTCCTATACTGCACTCATCTCACCATATTTCTTATGGAATGGAGTGCGCATAAGGCCCAAAGACGCTAAGTCACACTGTGACACTTGTCAGTGTCTGCAGGGTAGGGTGTGGTGAAATGGCATGCCCGGTATGCCTGATGACCCAAAGGTACACCCCAGTGCCTGTCAGTCTCTGTAGGGTGGTGGTGGGATTACATAGAAACAGACTTTGACGGCAGATAAGGACCGCTTGGCCCACCTAGTCTGCCCATTTCCCTACCTACAGGATAGGCCGCAGATCCTAGTTAACCAACAGCCTATTTCTTCCTACCCCCCACAAGAATTGCCTTATGTCTGTCCCATGCATTTTTGAATTCTCCCACAGTTTTAGACCCCACAACCTCCTCAGGAAGGCTGTTCCATGCATCCACTACCCTCTGTGGAAAAACACTTCCTCACATTGCCCCTAAACCGCCTCTATCTTTAAATTATGTCCTTGTTCTTGCACATCTCTTTTCCTGAAAGATGCTACCCTCTTGGACTTTGTTGATTCCACTGAGGTATTAAAAGTTTCTATCATGTCCCCCCCTTCCTCCTTTCCTCAAGTTCCTTTAGTCTCTCCTCGTATGGTTCTCTTGCAGACCCTGCACCATTTTAGCTGCCCTCCTCTGGACTGCTTCTATCCTGTCTATGTCCTTGCACAGATGGGGTCTCCAGAACTGGACACAGTATTCCAGATGGGGTCTCACCAACTGTCTGTACAGAGGGATAACAACTTCCTGTTTTCTGCTGGTGATGCCTCTCCCTATGCATCCCAGTATACCCCCAGCCCTCCCTACTGCCTTCTCACATTGCTTGCTAACCTTAAGGTCATCTGATATGATTACCCCCAGGTCCCTTTCTTTTTTTGTTGTTGTTACTACCTCCCCCCCATTGGCTTCAGTTCAATACTTCACTGCCATTCCTATTATGCATCTCTCTAACTCCTACACTACCAATGCCAATGCCAGCAAGCAAACATTCAGCATTGACAAATGCTTGTTATTCTGCATTTCACTTTAATCTATTTGATTGGTGTACTAATGAAACTGTGTCATTATGATGTCATGCCTTTAAAGTTTAAATTGCACTGGTTATTCCTGTATGGCTCACGGCCCCTAGAAGGCCTGTAGCCAAAGCGCTAGGGTCTTATACTGGTGGAATAAAACTACAACAAAAGTTGTCAAAACTGTTGGCTGTTTGTGGTTCCTTGGAGCCCTCTGGTTGGAAAACCACACAAAGTAGAAGGGAGGCTGGAACTGAGCATGTGATGACCCTATGTCTGTGCTGATTTGAGAGGTTGTAGGGGGCCCTTCTGAGGAGATACTCTCATATGAAGAGAGATCTGTGAAGTGGGAGTTAATGGCGTTGGCTATTATCGTACTATCACTCCACATTTTTAACATGGCCTTTTTGGGACGCCGCCTCATAAGCAAGGTAAGTGAAATTTTTCAAATCCATCCCGAAAGGTTATTTCACAGTCACTCTGAGAAATCCCTTCTTTCAGGCGGGATTTGAAAATGTTCATCTACTGAGTTCATGAGGTGGGGTCATAAGAAACCTATGTTGAAAATTTTGTGGAAAAATATGATAAAATAACCAAGTTATGAAGGAATGCTGGAATATTTTAAAAGTTCACTTATAACTTCACAAATTGTCAGTATTTTTCAACCAGACTATGGACACGGCTTTTCTGGGATCCCACCTCATGAACAAGGCAGGTGAAATTGTTCAAATCAGGGCCAAAAAGTGATTTTGTATTCTTCTGCAAAATCACTTTTTGAGCAGGATTTGAACATTTTCACTTACCAGGTTAATGACATGGGGTCATAAGAAGATTATGTTCAAAATTTGGGATCAAAATATTAAAAAACAACAAAGTTATGAATGTACAGTAGGTGGAAATGTTTCCATGTTTGCTCATAACTTTGGTAATTATCAACATTTTCACTCCAAACTTTCAACATGACAATTTTTTTGTGCATATTTATGGAACACATACAAAGGAGAGAAAGAAGTAAGTGCCTCAGCTGGGACTTAAAGCCAGGCCCGGAATACTGTTCTGGCCGTGCTAACCAGCACCCATGTGATTGAAAATGTAGTGATTATTTGTGCAGCACCAGGCTGTGGATTGGAGAAGGAGTAATGTGTGCTCCGGGACAGCCCATGTTCCAGTTGCCTTGGTGGCGCAGCTGGTTAGCGTGATCGGAACAGTATTCCTGGTGGCCTGGGTTCAAGTCTCAGATGAGGCACTTACTTCTTTTTCTCCTTTGTTTGTATGTATGTGTTACATAAGTATGCACACCGCACCCATGTGATTGAAAATGTAGTAGTTATCTGTGCAGCCATATGTCATGTTTATAAGGGGAGTCATAAAATTACTATCTTGAAAATCTGAGGTCAAAATATTAATTAAAAAAAAATTATTAAGAAACGTTGTATGTAGTGCTAGCCTCTACTCCAGTGGAAACAGAAAACCAGAAAGAGGACTTGTGCTCACCCAGTGCTAGTCGGTGGTGCTGCTGTAGGCATTAGCTGTACCAAAATTCATATAAACGCCAAAGAAGAACAGCACTCGCAAGAAAATAAACCAAAAGCTAGCGTGCAATATGCAAAGATTTTATTGTCTTAAATGAAAGGGTTGAAATCACAAGTACTGCCATGAGAAAGCCCTGGAGCTTCCGTCTATGACCTTTGTCAGAGGGCAGTGTTTTGTGATCCCATGTCCCTCCAATCGACTGCATTCCTCTTTACTGCATTTATCAGAACTACACAACTGCTTTGTTTATGCCTCTGTTTATGTATTCTGTACATAACTTCTGTTTATTTGTATATCTATATCTTCTTCAAATTATACGTTGTCCATCAGTACTTTGTTGTGTATCCTGTTGTACCACATTTTTCTTGGCAGGACCTCCTTATAAATGAGTGTGCTCGATGGAGTTTTCCTGGTGAAATAAACTTGAACAATTTGAGCTGAGTTCGGGGTAGTACTCAGTGTGCCAGTTGGATGGGCTGACGGGTGGGGGGGGGTGGCACTGTCATTCAGCATCACCCCCCCAGACTTCGAAGGAAAGGTGACAGGTTGCCTGCACAGGCCAAAGTACCATATAGTAAAATCTTCTCTTGGCATAGGGCCCTGCACCTCAGTATCCCTGGCTGCCATAAGGCCCTCAACTTGGCTGACAGGTGGATTCTTCACCGTGTGTCTGCTGCTGTGGCCACATGGAATCATAGTGCCCAGAGAGCCCTGCGCTCCCACAGCCCACCAGACAGCCTCACAAATTCTTGACATGCACTGCACTTCCAAATGCAGAAAGATTCTTCCCTTGGTGCTGGACCCAGAGGGCTCTGCACATCTGCATCTGTTTACACAGGTCCCAAAAGGACCTGTGTGAATGAGGATATGACTGGACTATCTCAAAAAGGAAGGACGTTCATTGCAAAATGCCGCAATAATGCACCAGTTAGGGTTTAACTTAAGGCCACAAAAGTAGGGAAATGTGGCACTAGGGTTTCTACCCCAACTCCATCCCCACCCCCAAACAGCAAAAGGACAAGACCACGCATGCAACCACAGACAGCCATTATCAGGTAAGACAAACAATATACAACTTTTCCAGATGACATAAACGCAGTACCACTGATGTACTACCTTTGTGGATTTGTATCTGCAGCCACAACTGTGTGTGTGTGTCTTACAGCATTCATGACTACCTGTGGCTGCATAAGTGCTGGCCCCACAGGGGCCTGAGCTTCTGTAGACAGAAGTACTGTTGCTGTTTGGTTATCATTGATTTCTATATGCAAGAGCAGAAGTGCAAGTCACAGGGGCCTTAGCTTCTGCAGCCAGAGGTCACTGTGTATGTCTTACACTTGTGGCTGGCTGCAAATGCGCTGGCCCCTTAGAGGACTGTGCTTCTGCAGACAGAACTGTACGTATGCCTTACGGACAGTGTACATGAGTACCACTGGCTACAGAAGCACTGGCCCAATAGGGGCCTGTACATCTGCAGACAAAAGAACTCTTTTAATTTGGGTACTGCTGATTTGTATCTGTGGCTGCAGGGGTCTGTGCTTCTGCAAACAGAAGTACTGTTGTGATTTCAGTATTGTGGATTTCTATCTGCAGCTAGAAGTAACTGTGTATGTCTTGCAGTGTGCATGACATGGATAGAAATTCACCAAAGTAGCACATTAGTGCTACTGCACCTGTGTCATCGGAAATAGTTGTATGTTGTTTGTCTTACCCAGGGCCCCGAGTTTTCCGCGATTCCGCGGATGCGGCAAACCGCGGAAATATCCGCGGAATTTGCCATCACCCGCTGGAATTGCCGCCTGCTGAACAAACGTCCGCTTCATTTGCCGCACGGGTGCCCAATCCCCCGTCGGGCTGAACGCCTCTAAAGTCGCTAGTGCCACGCTAGAGCCCACCCCAGCGTGGCAAACGCGCTAACTGGTTTTGGTCAGGGTGCCTAATCCTCTGTCGGCCGAACGCCCAAAGTTATTGTGCCACGCTGGGGAGCCCACCCAGCGGTCAAACGTGCCAATTGGTTTTTGCCGACGGGGTGCCCAACTTCCGCGGCTGAACGCCCTCCCCTAAGTCAGCGAAGCACGCTGGGAGCCCACCCAGCGTGGCAAGCGTCCCGTGACGCCTTTTTTTTCCTCTTAAAACAAAACTGTCCCACCGCGCGCCTCCGAGCCCCTCCCACATCCCGCACCCACCCACCGCGCACTCCAGCCTCCCCAATACCCCACCTATACTTACTCTCCGGACTCCGCGCGACGATCTTCGGTGGACCGGAACACGCCTGCACTCTTCAAAGGCGCATCGCGAACTGAGGAAATGCCGTAAGCTGTATAATGGGCTAGATAGGAGGGGTTCAACTTTATTGCATATCTCAGGCTTTTTGATTTTAATTAAATTAACATGGGGTTTTTGGACCCTTCTCATGATAAATACTGTCATGGCGCGACTGTTCGGCGGGTGATTTCGCCGCAGTGATCATAAATCACCCTTCGGGACCGAACACCGCCATGACAGTGACATCATTCATGAGAAGGGGCGCCAAAACCCCATGTTGAAAATTTGGTGCCAAAATTCCAAAAAATCACTGTTTAACGAGCGTGCGTTGCGCAGTTCCTACGCAGGCTCGTAAGTTCGCGGAATTTCAATATTTTCACTCCAGAGTTTCAACATTGCCATTTCACCACACTGAGTAGTACAGCTGTCATTTTTCACATCTCACCCAAAATGTGTTTCCACCCTTGTAGCGCAGAATGGCGCAGTCGGTGTGCTAAATCAATGTTCTGGACAGATTAATAAAATCACAGTGATACTGTTCATGAGCAGAGGTCTTAAACTGGCTATGTTGAAAATTTGGTGACAAACACCCATAAAATGACTGTGTTATGAGCGTGCATTGTGTCAGATATGGCAAAAAAAACACAAAAAGGAAAAAAATTAAGGGTAAAAATGTGCTTAGGTGCCGCAGAAATTGGTGTTAAGTGCAGAAGTTCTCAGGCAATGAGAACCCTGCCGCAGAACTTTTGTCGATGTGCCGCAGAAAAGTCGGGGCCCTGGTCTTACCCAATGATGGCTGTCTGTGGTTGCTGTAAGGTCTCGTCCTTTTGCTGCTTGGGAGTGGGGAGTGAGGGTTGGAAACACAACACAATTCCCTACTTTTGTGGCGTTAAGTTGAACCCTAACTGGTACATTAATGCAGTTTTTTTGCAAAATATATAATATATGTAAATAAATATATATATTTTTTAAGTGCAGAGTTTGCAACATTTATTTTCTTTTAATAAGTACATGTACTGATAATGTAGTTAATAACTAAAAAATAATCCTTCACTCATCCAGTCTGTCATTAATTAAATTTCCTGCCTAGGATGGCAAGCTTTTAATGTACTTCCACCTGGGTCGTGCCTGAAAATAGGCAGGTTTCTGCCTAGCGCACTTACGTGGTGAAGAACCAGTTAGGTGCACTGGTGCCAAAGGTACCTTTTTTCAGGCATGACCTGGGGTACTCATACACAAAAAGTTAAATATATTCAGATTACAAAAATATATTATTTTTGTTGTTTATCTTATGGTCCACTTACTGCTCTGGCCAGCAGACATGCCTACAGACATTCCTGACAGTGCTGAACCTCACTGCCTCAGCCCAGAACCTCAAGCAGCTCTGATTCTTTCAAATGGGTTTACACCGTTGTTCTAACAGGGACTGCATTCTCTAGTGTATTCCAAGCCTGTTCACCCACTCCAGCTTTTTTACAACAGAAGACGGACATGAACTCTAGTTTAGCGATGAGTGGGCACTCCACAGTTCTTGAAATCTGAACTCATTATAAGCAGTTACTTATGTTCAGTATGCATATTATGTGGACACAAAGAATGTGTGCACTCAGTGTCTCATTCTTTTCACACAGGGCCCACTGTGTTGCAGCTAGATGAGGCTATCCAGCAGCTAAGCTCTTTCTGATTGATTTATTCAAGTCTTTGTTTACCAGGTAAGTGCACTGATCCAAGGACCATTTTCGGGCACAACCCGGGCCACAAACAATGGCACAGAACAAACCATTTGACATAATTATACAAACCAAATAGTAGTAGCAGGTTACAGGCAATACAGATAAATCACAAGAACACAGTACATGACAGAGTAAGCAATGGTACAGAGAGATAATGCATGATGTACAGTTACAGGTTTCAGAACAGAGTAACCAAAATATTTGGTACCAGCAGTAAATACTAAATTGAGACATGGCAAACAAAACCTAGAAAGGTAAACAGTTCGCAAGCAGAACAATACCTAGGTGGAGGTGAAACAAGGAGGAGCAGGGGAGATGAGTGCAGGTAGGGAACAACAGAGCCAGTTCAGAGTCATCCACCGAGTGCACTAGGTACTGAGGCAAGTGACAGGGTGAGATACCTAGGAGGGATCTATATGGAGGGAAAGTAGTGAAATTAAGTGCCAGTGGAGTCATAGGCGCATACCAGGTTGCTAAGTAACTAGGTAATAGGGAGAGGGGGATGGAAAGAGAGTAAGAAGACAAGGCAGGACATCTAAGGAAAAGAGCTGGGGAGAGGGGGAGGTGGAGGCAAAGGGAAACAAAGTAGCAGGGGTAGGGATGGAGGGGTGATAAAGCAAGTATGTAAGGGAGAGGGGGAAGAGGAAAAGGAAAAGACAAAAGGATCAAAAAAGGGTGTGGGACTGGAGGGAGGGAGGGGGTGGGTTGAGGTAGCTGCACTCTAGAGCAGGAAGGTCACCTAGGGAGCATGAACAGGTGGACTCCAGAAGTAACCAGGTTCTGAGATTTGATTTGAAGGAGTGGTGCGAGGCAGCCGTGCAGATACCTGGAGGGAGGCTGCTCCATAGAGATGGTGCAGCAACCAATAAAGCCTTTCTTCCCATAACAGTGGAGACTCTGGGGACTTCCAATGGGGGGACCAAAGTATTGTGCAGACACCTAGGGACAGTACGTGCCTTAAGGAGAGAAGCATACGGGGCACGTTACCATCACTTTATATGCCATCAATGATACTACCAAAAGCATAGTCAAAATGACATTTGAGCGAGGGTCAACCAAGAGATTTGTATAGGTTGCAGTGATGGGTAGAAAAGGGAGCCATCAGCGTGAAGTGACAGATGCTATTATAGACAGAGTTAAGTTTAAGGTGAAGGGCAGCAGACAGCAAGGAGGAGTAAATCGGAGAGCAATACTGTAGGACGGGGAGCAGGTTTCCACGGGCAATGGCAAGTCGGGCAGATGGGGTAAGATAGTTCTTTAAGTGATAAGCTGCCCCACGTTTCTGGCTGATTCTGCAGATTCTGATACTGAATCAGAGTTTATTTCCAGGTGTGGCATGAAAGTATGGGAGGAATACAGTAAACAAATGCAATTTAACAAGCAAGATATCACAAAGCCACAAAATTAAAACATTACAAAATTTGTACAAAAAAAATACAAAGGTCCAGAGGTAGCCAGGGATTTGGCCAAAGTCAGCTATAATCAGTGTAAGTGGCTAGCTAGAAGAGTAGAGTTGTATGAGATGTGCCAGAAGAAGCAGTTTAAGAGAGCAGGGTGATGACCAGAGATAAGGAGGCTGGTTCCAGAGAATTGGGTGGATGACAGAAAAGGCAAACTGAATAGAAGAAGTTTTACGGTGAGGGTTGTGGAAAGATCAGTCATCAGAGAATGGTGTAGGAAGACGGGATAGAGGTGGAAAGGAGAGGTCAGATGGGAATGTGGTGGCACACCAATATTTACTAGTCTCCTCCTGAACCCTGACTTTCTGCCAGTGTAGTTTTTACTGGGGTTTTGTCTCTTTCTGTTTAGGGTCTATCCCCAAAGTTTCACATGTATAATGTTTTTGTTAATGCTGTTTCTCTCTGGTGAAGACTGTATATCTGTCCCACCCACCCAAGCCCCATTACCCATCTCCTTAGCAGCTTACCTTCACTCCTGGGCATGTTCCCCAAAGGCATGCTCTCAGTGGCGGGAGTCAGCGAGTCCCTTCAGCCCCGATGATGGAACAGATCCGGTGCCACCCAGCAGAGAGCCCTGCCATTAGTCGGGTCCATCATGGTGCACTGCCTAGGCCTTTTCCTTCCCTCTGTTATGTGGGATGCCAATGAACGGTGTCACAAGCTCATGCATGCAAGCATGTGGAGTGTGATGCCATTGGACATCCCGTACACCACTGCTATGCTGTCCCCGGCATAGTACCACTTGTGGTACCTCAGGTGGCAGTATATTGCAGAGACCAGCCATTCCCCCCCCCCTCACATCTGGAAGAAAGCATTCTCTAAGATGCTCAATCCTCCACCCCCAGCTGGTCCCAGATGATATAGAATCATTCTCAAACCCGGGTCCCCAGCATCACAAGTGGTAGAGCTACTACTGTGCCGATGGGTCAGCCAAAATTCCACAAATATAAAAAAATGGATCTTACCCAAGTGATCTAGAAGTTCTTTGGGCCAGTGGTAATGCCTATTTTAAAATTACCAGGTTTCCAAATTAAAAAAAGCGCTCTCTAGAAGATATATCATCTTCCAGCTAATACTCCCTCTAGGAAAAGACCATCATAAAAATAAGCTGATCCTCAGGATTTGCCTCATATAAAAAAAAAAATTATTTTTTCTCCCACTTTGATTCTATTTTACATGAATATTTACTGAATTATCATGTCACGGGAGGTCATCTTGGAGTTTTTGATCCCAGTATTCCCCTTGGCAAAAGACAGAAACATAGAATGTTAAATAGAGAAAGGCCCGAGGTCTATCGTGTCAGACCAGTTCCATAATACAAGTAGTTTTATAAATTGCTTCTGTTTATTAAATCTAACAAAATAAAGCATGTGAAAGGTAAAAAATTTTTTTTGACACATCAGTCGCCGCTCAAGGAAAATGCCCAGAGCAATGCGAGGATCAACATATTAAAGAGCTAGTGAATTGTTTTTTTCATGTTGTTTAGGACCGGAGCACCGGTATGTAAGAGACTGACACACACATCAGTAAAATGGTGTCTGACACAATATCTCACAGTTCTGACTTTGTCCAGTGGACTACAGAGGGCTGTGTTGACCCGAGCAGAAGTGATATACTGCAAGAATCCAGTTAAAGGGGAACATTGTTTAACCAGAAGTAGCACACTAAGCCAAAGCTTGTTTCCAGATGCAATCTGGGAGCACAAGGAAGTTAAGTGACTTGCTCAGGATCACAGTACAGTATGTACCTAGGTGGCTGTGGGATTCAAACCCAGGTCTTGAGATCTGCAGCTCAGAGCCTTAACCCACTGCGCGTATACTGCCTCCCAGTTACTGATCTGCATTGCAGCCATGGCACTGGATGTAACCCCCAGTCTGGCAGCAGTGTTAGCCTTACTCCAAAAGGAACAAAACTAAAAACAAGCAAAAATTACACAGAGCGAGAGCGGCTTTGCAAATTTATCTGTGTCCCCCCTTCCCGTTCCATCCTGCTACCCTGCTGTGCATGGTCCCTCTCAGAAAATGGGGTTTGATCCTCCCTCTCTGCTTGACTATGTGCCCCAAGACTTGCACAAAAGCAACACATTTTTACTTCAGAGCCAGAGTCCCAACTGACCACAAACAAACAATAACGGCAGTAGGACTGCTTGTTCTTGTTGTTACAGGACTCCTGACTCCCAGTCTCCCATGACTTCATTCACAAATCACACATCGAATTGAGTCTTTGGAAGCCACCCTATCATGGGTCTCTTGGGTGCCGTTGCCATTTCTCTGTGTACTTAACTGTGCTGACATGACAGTCACACTGAGTTTTTGCTTGTTGGAGGGAAGGGTGTGACAGGTTTGAATAGATGCTTGTTAAGGAAGGAGTAGCAAGGACTTATAAAACAGCTGCAATTTCTTGCAAGAAATGCACAGAGATTGAAGGAAAACTCAGATGGATCTTTTCTGTTTATTTTGCCTTTGTAAACAGTTATACTGAAGAAGTTTATCTTTTAATGTTACTGCTAGTGCTGATAAACATGTTTTGCGAATTCTACAACTGCTCCTGTTTTTTCCTATGCTTCCTGACCTGTGCCTCGATGACAGGGGGGCTGCAACCAGCTCAGCTCCTTTTGCAATACTTTATGCCTTAAACTATACCCCAGCCTTTGAACCCTGCATCAGTGAAGGCATGCCGCACTTGGACAAACAAAGCAATGTGACCTCCCTCCCTCTCTCTCTCTAGTCTCACCCCATCTCTACTGTGTTCCTGCCTCTGAAGATTGGGGGAGAGGAAAAAGGACTAGTTTGAGACTGCTCCAAATGTTGGGGGTAACTTGTGCCCCCCCCATAATCCCCTATAATTATGCCCTTACAGTTGCTTTTCTCCAAAGTGTGGTAGTGAAGGTCTGAAAGTGAGAGTCTGAAGACAGATAATTAAACTATTGAGTGCATTGCTCATTTCTTGACACTCAGTTACACAGGACTGTATAATGTGATCTGTCTCTGTCATGCAATGCGCTCGATGTGTTACCTGTGTTCAGATCTTCACTTTCAGACTTTCACTACAATACTTAGGAGAAAAGTGTAAATGGACATTCATTTAAAAAAAACCAATGAGAGCCGGCCCGATGGTGCAGTAGTTGGATTTCCACTTGCGATGCCAGCAATCCGGGTTCGGGAACAGACCCAGGTCGTCGGAGGGCCGGCCGGGGGAGAAAGATCGAGCATCCCAGGGACTGCTCTCCTTCTCCGGGGGGAGGGCGGGGAGTGTGTCCGGTGCTTGACAGACCCCTGGCAGAGGCCAGAGTTACTACTGTGACCAGCACCATAACGTAATACGAGGGGCGGGGCGGATGCTGGTTGTCATTGCACATCCCCACCCCTTCACACAGGGGGACAAAAGCCAGCTGCCTGCCACCTGGATGATGCCTGCCCCTCCGCTCTGATGAGCTCCCAGGCTGGCTCCCTGATCTATCCCATCACTTGCGGCACTTAGGGCCGGTGCCACAACCCCGCCCTGGGGGGGTAAGCCAGGGGGTATCAGGGAGTTGCGGCCAATGTTGGAGCAGAGGGGGCCATGACCGAGACGGAAGGAATGGTGGCAATGCAGCACAAAATAATAATAATAAAACAAAAAACAAATCAGGACACAGTTTTATCTGTGTTTTGCCTACCATAATTCTGAGGTTTATGGCTCTTATTCTAGTGGCATCTGGCATAACTGCAGTACTGCATACAGAATGAGGAGATGAATATGTCTGAACTGGTAGCCCGTGACAATGGTGACTGTGCTTGAGCCCTTTCAAAAAGGGTGACTCAACTGCAGCACCTGTCCACAGGGCTACCAAGCAGGGAGGCCAACCGGATGGGGTGTTCGCGAATATAGCGACAGGATGTCACTATATGTACATGCGGGGGGAGGAGCAAGCACACCGAGCGATGGGCGGAAGGGAAGGGAGCGTTTGAGAGGCGTAGTACGGTGGTGGGCTGCTGAGCTGGCCCCATGGCGTGGTGGGTGGGTGGCAGGCTACAGTTGAGAGGGTGCCGGGTTTAGGTCTGGGCGCTTGTTTATTTTGTTGCCCCTGGCCGTGAAATTTATTTTTATTTGGTTTCCCCCCGAGCTGAAATTTAAAAAAGCCCCGGCGCCTTTTGCTGTGTGCCGGGTGTGTACATCACCAACATTGATTTTCGCCAATGTACACTCACTCTAATGGTGATCGCCTTTCCGCAATCATCGTTATCACATGGAACCTCTGAACTGAGGTTGAGTTCAACTGTCAGACAAAGGGACTATTGCCTTTTTAGCCATTCAGTTTTTAATTTAAGTCCCCCCCACCCCAAAATCATAAAACTATGAATACTGCTGCCTCCATAAACAAAACAAAAAAACTAAAATGACTTTTGCATCAAACACTGTCAGACAGCAGTAGGTCAAGGTTTTCAAATTTCGCAAACTTGGATAAACATATTACCAGACCAAGTACTGCTACTAAAGCATTTTTGAACCAAACATCTGTACAGGGAAAATAAAGATTTTTCAGCATTTCAATAATTTGGAGGGAATTAGTTAAAACAAAGAACAACGCTCAACTAATTGTTTGTCTTACACATATCAAGGATTGCAGCACCCCATTTCCAATATCTGTCATGGTTATTGTGTCTATAAAAAAAAATTATGATCACTGTCAGGCAGTGTGGATTCTGCCCTAGCTTCTATGATCAGACTGCTTGAACACTGGTTGCCAACTTCCAGCCTCTGTCTGTCACAGAAATAAATGGCACATCTATTAAAATGAAAGTTTACCATCCCAATGTCACCTGACAAAGTTTGCAAAGGAGATCACGATCTGAAAACCTTCCCCCCAGAAAGTACAGTTGAGTAAGAACTTACTGTACCAGTGGATCTTCGAGGGAATCTCATGAGGTCACATCTATGAAACTTAGCCGTCAGGCACTAGGATCACACAGAAGCCTTTTTCTGTATCAGTCTATAAGGACCGCCCATGCAGTCACCTGCTGACGTCGTCTTCCCTATACAGGTGTAGGCAGCTCTGCTCCCTCCTCAGTTCGTTCACACTAGAGGACTCTCCCATCCAGCTATTTCTGGGGAACCAGGAAGAGAAATAGAGTGCTAAGCCCTATATAGGCTGGAACAATAACTAACTAGTCTGAAACAGAATAGACTCCTAAGGGAGATGGAGGGTGGGAGGGCATGACCTGATGAAAGAGATTCCCTTGAAGATCTACTGTTACAGTCAGTTCTTACGTAACTGTACTATCTTCATAGGGGGATATGTCTTTCATCAGGTCACACCTATGGAACTAGTCCCAAGCAGTGCTGAGAGCAGGGACAGTCTGGGTGGCAGGAGGCCAGGGGCTGAAGAAAGAAGGCCCTAAAGTACAGCAATGTTAAAGCCTGCTCCTCTTCTGGAAGCAGTGTTCAGACTGTAGTGCTTGGTAAAAGTTTGGACAGTAGAAGTGGCAGCAGTGCAGATCTCGACTGCAGACACGCCCCTGAAACAGGCAGCAGAAGTGGTCATACCCTTGATCGAATGGCCATAGACAGTCCCAGAAGTTCTTTACTGTACTTCCTATAACAAAAAGTATGACAGTTGGCCAACCATTTGGACAAACAGTGTTTTGAAACGGAGGCTCCCTCTTTCCCAGGGGCAAAGGAAACAAACAAATGTTTGGACTTTCTGCAGTCCTTTGTATGGTGTATACAGTAACGCAAAACTCTATGCACGCCCAAAGGATAACCAATGCTTCCCCTGGATTGGCATGCTCTGAATAATAATAAACAGGCAGGTGGATGGACTGATTTAGGGTAAACTCAGTCACAATCTTAGGAAGAAATTTAGGACTAGTACGCAAAGAGACCCTGTCTGTGGAAAATCAAATAAGGCTGCTCACCCGAGAGCCTGTAGCTCTGAAATTCTTCAAGCAGAAGTAATGGCAACTAAAAATAACGCTTTCCAAGACAGGAAGCATAGCTTGCAGGATGTGACTGGTTCAAAAGGAGGCAGGGTCAGTTTTTCCAATACAAAATTCAAGTCCTAGGCTGGGGCAGAACTAGAAATAGGAGGGCTTCAGGTGAAAGATGCCCCTCAAAAATGTATGAGCCACCTCTATCTGGGCGACCAGACAGCCATCCACAACCACATGGAAGGCAAAGATGGCAGACATGGGCACCTTAATGGATGAGTATTTAAGCCCAGAGTCCGATAGAGACAACAGGTACTCCAAAACCTGGTTCACCAGACAGGTGAAAGGGTCTAAGTGATGAGTGGAGGTTCAATTGACAAAGCACTTCCATGTCATGGAATATGTGGCTCTGGTGGAGGGTTTTCTGGCAGCCACCAGGACATCAGCTACTCTCAGAGAAACCCAAAAGTGGACTACAGCTACATCCTCAGGAGCCAAGCATGCAGCCAAAGTGATCTGAGGTCTGGATGTACCAGGGTCCCTGGAGTATGTGTCAGCTGGCCCCGGCAGAGCGGAAGAGGAACTGGAGGTTCCACTGCCAGCTGTTGCAATACCAGAAACCAAATCTGCCGAGGCCAGAATGGCGCCACCAGTATAAGGGAGGCCTGCTCCATCTGCAACTTGAGGTGCACCCTCTGGGTCAGTGGAAAGGCATAGAGGAATCTTCCTTTCCAGGAGAGGAACAACATATTTTACCAGAAAACCCCAAGACCTGGATTTAGCAAGGAGAAAAGCGGCAGTTTTGCATTGAACGGGGATGCAAAAAGGTCCACCTCTGAGGGTCCCCACCTTTCGAACAGGTCGTCGGCTACGGAAGACAACAGTTCCCATTAATGTTTCTGGGACTGCGACCTGCTAAGGCTGTCTGCTAAGATGTTTTGATTCCCTGGAACACAGACTACTGACAACTCAAGGCCGTGGTTCAGAGCCCAGTAACAGACTCTCATCACCTCCTGGCACAGGGAATAAGAATGTGTGCCACCCTGTTTGCTACACCACATTGAGGTTGTCTAACTGCACCAGCAGGTGACCCAGGGACAAGTGGTTCTGAAAGGCCTGGAAGGTGTACAGAACCACTCTCATTTTGAGCACATTTATGTGGAAGGTGGCTTCCACTGAGGACCAGGACCCCCTGTGTCTGAAGAGGACCCAGGTGGGCATGCCATCTGGTGCCGGAGGCAACTGTAGTCAGGACTGGCTTGGGACAGGGGATGAGGAAGGGGACTTCCTGCAACACATTGAGAGGATTCTTCCAACACTGCAGTACCTTGCAAACTGGAGAGGAGACTAGTATCAATTGATCCAAGTCGTCAGAGCGTGGGTCTCACTGAACACACAGGTTAACATAGAAATATTGAACTTGATGGCAGATAAGGACCACTTGGCCCACCTAGTCTGACCATTTCCCTACCTAATGGATAAGCTGCAGATCCCAGTTAACCAACAGCCTACTTCCTCCTACCCCCCCCCACTAAAATTGCCTTATGTCTGTCCCATGTATTCTTGAATTCCCCCCACTGTTTTTGAATCCACAACCTCCTCAGAAAGGGTGTTCCATGCATCCACAACCCTCTCCATGAAAAATACTTTCACATTACCTCTGAGCTGTCCCCCCTCTATCTTCAAATTGTGCCCCACTGTTCTTGCACATCTCTTTTTCTGAAAGATGCTGCCCTCTTGGACTTTGTTGATTCCCTTGAGGTACTTGAAAGGTTCTATCATGTGCCCTCTCTCTCCCTCCCTCCTTTCCTCAAGGGTATACATCTTAAGCTCCTTTAGTCTCTCTTCATATGTCTTCTGGTGCAGACCCTGTACCATTTTGGTTGCCCTCCTCTGGACAGCCTCTACCCTGTCTATGTCTTTGCAGAGATGGGGTCTCCAGAACTACTCGCAGTACTCCAGATGGGGTCTCACCAACTGTCTGTACAGAGGGATAACAACTTCATGTTTTCTACTGGTGATGCCTCTCCCTATGCATCACATTGCTTGCCCACCTTTAGGTCATCTGATATAACTACCCACAGGTTCCTTTCCATTTTTATTGTTGTCAGTATCTCATCCCTCATTGTGTACTCTTCCTCTGGGTTTTTGTTTCCCAGGTGCATTACTTTGCAATTCTTTGCATTGAATCTAAGCTGCCACACTTTTGACCATTCCTTCAACCTTGCCAAGTTCCTTCTCATCCTTTCCATCCCACCTTGTGTATCGACCCTATTGCAGATCTTTGTGTTGTCTGCAAAGAGACATACTTTTCCTTCCAGTCCCTCTGTAATGTCACTTATAAAGACATTAAAAGGGACCAGACCCAGTACTGAACCCTGCGGTACCCCACTAGTATCCTCCCTTTCTTCACTGTGGACTCCGTTTACTATTACCCTTTGTGTCCTGTTGTCCAGCCAGTGTTTTACCCAGGCTACCACCCTGGGACCCACTCCCTGGCTGGCTAATTTGTTTATTAATCTTTTGTGCAGAACTGTCTCAGATGCCTTGCTAAAGTCTAGGTAGGCCATGTCCACAGCCCCTCCCTGGTCTACTACTTTGGTCACCCAGTCAAAGAAATCGATTAGATTCGTCTAATATGACCTTCCTGCTGTGAATCCATGCTGCCTTGGGTCCTGTGCCCCACTAGCCTCTAGGTACTCAACAATTCTTTCCTTCAGAAGTGATTGCATCATCTTCCCTACCACTGAGGTCACACTGACAGGTCTGTAGTTTCCTGCCTCTGTCTTGCTCCCACTTTTGAGAAGGGGAATCACATCTGCCCTCCTTCAGTCCTCAGGTACAACACCATCCTCCCATGATTTGTTAAAAAGGGTAGTTAATGGTGTTACTAGTTCTCCCTTTAGTTCTTCTAGAATTCTGGGGTGATCCCATCAGGTCCCATTGCTTTGTCCACCTTCAGTTTTAGAGTTCTTTCAGAACCCTTTCCTCTGTGAAAGGACTGATATCAACCCCCACAAAATCCAGAGTGCTTCTTTTGACTAGATTAGGTACCTCCCCCTCCTCTTCCTTTGTGAATACTGAGCAGAAGTATTTGTTCAGTACCCCTACTTTTTCACTGACCCTCTCTGCCCACCCACCCTCCTCTTTATTCGGCCTCAGTATCCCTCTCTGTCTTTCTTCGCTCCCTAATGTACCTATAAAAGGTTTTATCCACCTTCTTAACTGAGTTGGCTATCATTTCCTCAGTTTGGGCCTTTGCTATTCTGACTGCCTTCCCTGCTTCCTTCTGCTTTAACTGGTACACTTTTTTGTCCTGCTCCTTTTGTGTTTCCTTATACTCCTGAAAGCTATTTTTTTCTCCCTAACCTTCCTCGCCTCCTCTTTTGAGAACCATAGTATTTTTTTCTTTTGTTTTGATTTATTTGCTTCACACAAAGGCTTGTTACCTCTGTGACGGCAGTTTTGATGTTCCCCCATTGTTGCTCCACACCTCCTTCTTGCCTGTTTGATAGTGCTTTTCTGAGGCACTCTCCCATTTTGACAAAATCAGCCCTCCTGAAGTCCAGTACCTTCACTTTTATATGGCTTGACTATACAGCTGAGTTTATCGTGAATTGCACTGTTTGGTGGTCACTTGTTCCCAGATGGCTATCCATTTCTAGATCCGAGATCCTCTCTCCGTCCCCATTTGAGAGTACCAGGTCTAAGAATGCTCCCTCCAGAGTGGGTTCCAACACTAGCTGTCTGAGGCATGCCCCCTGTAGGGCATCAAGAATGGCTCTGCTCTTGGATATGACTGCAGCAAAGGTGCTCCAGTTAACATCTGGCATATTCAGGTCCCCCATCAGCAAATATCTCCCCTTTCTCTACCATCCTAAGGATGCCTTCTATCATTTCCTTGTTCATTTCCTCCCCCTTGAGACAGGGGTCTGTATATAACCCCTGTGCGGATTGTGGCACCATTTCCAGTCTCCAGGGTGACCCACAGTGCCTCCTCTCCTCCCTGTTTACCCTTTAGTTCCGTTGCTTTGATCCCTTCCCTTACATAGAGACATAGAGAGCTACTCCTCCTCCTCTTCTACCCTTCCTGTCCCTCTTGTAGACTGTGTACCCTGATATGCTGACATCCCAGTCATGTTCTCTGTGTACCATGTTTCTGTGACTACCAAGATATTCAGGCATCCCTCTTCTATCAAGGCCACCAGTTCATGGAGCTTGTTACCTAGACTACGGTAATTGGTACTCGTTACCCTCCATTTCTTGATGGCCTTACTCCTTTTTGCCCCATCCCTGTCCTTACTGCCTTTGTCTTTTTCTCCATTTACCCCTGTCCTTCTCCATATCAACTTCTCTATCTTAGTGTTTACCTTATTATCCTGATTTTTTTTGGGGGGGGCCCAGGATTTCCCTTCTCCTTTTCCGTGCCTCCCCCCTTGGCTAGTTTAAATGCTTGCCATTGAAGCATTTAAACCTATCACCTAGGATCCTGGTTCCCCTCCTGGACAGATGCAGACCATCACGCCAGTATAGGCCTGCATCCCTCCAGGTAGACCCCCAGTCCCCAATGAAGCCAAAACCCTGAGCTCTGCACCAGTTTTTCAACCACTGACTTGAATCCCATGGTGTGGAGCACACTAGCCTCACCCATACCATAGACAGAAAGCACCTCTGAGATGGTTACCGTGTGTGCTACTTGTCTAAGGCCCCTTCCCAACTCCACAAACACCTCCTCTTGCACTGCTCTGATCCCTTTCCCAGCCAGGTCATTTGTTTCTAGGTGGACAATAACATCTATCTCCCTCCCCCGTGAAGCTGCTCCCACGATCCTGAGGATCGCTCCCTGTCCCTCCAAGCCATGGCACCAGGCAGGCACCTTAACTCCCTCTCTCCCTCCCTCCCCCAATTCCACCCTCCTAACAATGGAGCCCCCCGGGAGTTGTTTTCTTCCCCTGTGGTGTCCCATGCCACCCTCCTGTGGGTCTCCTTTGTGGACGTTCCCAGCATCCTCCTTGGTCTCCACTGCAGGTGCTTCCATACAGGAACCACACTCTGCCAGAATGGCATATGAATTGTGGAAAGGTACAACTGGAGGGATGTGTCTCTGTTCCACCACCCTCACCCACCCTGAGCCCACTGTGGTCCAACCACTCCACTTTCTTGGCAACCTCTGAGGCAGCAGCGGTGGCCCTGGTGGTCTCTGGGTGGGAAAGGAGGTCCCCCAAATCCTGGCCAACTCAACCTGGAGATGAGCAACCTCCTTCCTCAGCCCAGAGAGGTGCCTGCAGATGGGACAACCCCGCATCCTCCAGAACATCTCCCGGAAGACTGCTGCTCCACAGTCACTGCACAGCATCACTCCCATCACGTCTTATTTGTGGCCCCTTAACTGTTGTTTTGTATGCTTACTTTTTCCCCTCTCTCTTTATGTTATTTTTTTTTATATATATCATTTCTTTTTCTCCCTACTTCTCCTACTGCCTCAGTGCCCTTAAAGCTCCTGATCTTCCTGTTCTGGGACAGTAAGTTCCTATATTCCTCCGTAGTCTCCTCCTTACTTGCTCAGAGTCAGACCTCCAGCAGCTGGGGGGATGTAGAGCTACTCTTTTTCTTCTAGGATGGCGAGTTTTTGTGCCTCTGTGATCACACCCTTCCTGCTCCCAAACAGGACGTTCCTGTTGTCAGCCAAATCCTGGGCCTATAAAACTAGAACCAGCTAAGGGTGGGGGTGGAGGGGAGAGATGAAGGGCAATATAATCCCAGTAAAATTCTAACAGCAGCTCCTTCCTCTTGCAGTTCCTCTGGGTTACTCGCATATGAAGTCTGGCCAACAGCACTGTGGCTATAGTCACTGCTGTGAGGCCTAGGAGCCAAAGGTGGGACCCGGTCATAACATACCAGTCCCGAACCACAAGGGAGGCTATTGCCATAAGGCAGTCCACCTTGTCATGGGGCAGAAAAACCTTGCCCTCGGAGGATTGCAGAACCGCACCTATATACTGAAGCCATTGAGATGGGGAGAGGGTGGACTTGGGTAAGTTCACAGTGACACCCAGGGAATGAAACAGCTGCAGAATCCTGTGCAGGGTGGCTGGCAAGAGCTCCCTGGATGGGGCTTTTAATAGCCAATTGTCCAAATATGAGAACACATATGGGCCATCGTGGTGGAGGGCTGCAGCCACCACTGCTAAGCACTTGGTAAAGACGACAAGCCAAAGGGCAAGACTCTGAACTGAAAATGTTCCCCTTGGAACGAGAACCTGAGGTACCTCTGATGAGGGGGATAAACCAGGATATGCAGATATGCATCCTGCATGTCCAGAGAACAAAACCATTCACCTTGCTTGATCAGAGGCAGCAGGCCCTTTAGGGTGACCGTGCGTAACTGCTTGTACTGAATGTGCTGGTTTAGCCCCTTGAGTTCCAGGATCAGACAAAGATGTCCTGTCTGTTTGGGCACCAGGAAGAACCTGGAATAGAAGCCTTTGTTTCCCTGTCCCTGCGGGACTGGTTCTATGGCTTGTTTGCACAGGAGAGAGTTAATTTCCTCCCTTATGATCAGAATGTGGTTCAGAGGAAAGCTAGCGTGCCCCGGGGGAACAGTGGGAGGCCATTTCAGAAACTCCAGAGTGTGGCCCCCTTTGCACGAGTTGCAAAATCCAAGCATCCGAAGTGATTTCCCTCCACTGGTCTCAATGGAAGGAAAAACAAACCCCTACCACCTCCTCCTGGCTTAGAATGAGAAGACAGGGGTCAACAAAGGAGTCAGGCTGAAGCAGGGCCAGGGGCCTAGGCCACACTTCCAACCCGGAGAGACTTTGGCAGGGGCTCCAGAGGTGGAGAAAGGGGTGGGCAGAGAAGAGCTGGCTCTGTGTTTACCCTGTGGATGGGTGCTAGAGCCATACTTCTGAGGGACTTTCTGAAAGGAAGGCCTCAGGTGGTTACTGGATTGGGTATGGTACAGGGAGTGCACTGATCTGAGGGCCGTCCCTGAGGTCTGCAGTTCATTAATAATATCCTGAACTTCAGGGCCAAACAATTTGGAGCCCATAAAAGGGGCATCCAGTACCACCTGCTGCACATCTGGAGAAACCCAGAGTCAGGAGTGCCTCCTAGGGCAAATGCCTGAGGCAGCTGCTCTGGCCGTAGTGTCAGACATTTCATAAATGGCATGGAGGAGGTGATTATTAACATCCTCAGCAGCCTGAAGAGTCTTGAGGATTTCCTGCTTCTGTGACCCCTCTGGGAGGGCCTGAGCCACAGCCTTGCCCTTGTTCCAGATGGAATTCTGGTATTTAACCAAGTGAGAAAGGTAGTTTAAAATCCTAAGACCCAAGGTGGCTGAAGCAAATGTCCTGTTGCCCCATAAGTCCAAGCTCCTGGACTCTTTGCCAGGAGGGAGAGAACTGAGATGCTTAGATGCCTTGGAACGGTACTGGGCAGCTTTAATGACCACAGAGTCAGTCTCAGGCTGGACGTACTAATAGGGCTTTTCCAATGGGGCATGATAGAGGTTGTCCGCCTTCCTGGGTATGGCAGGCACAGAGTGGGGCCTGTGCCAGACCACTTAGGCAGCGTCATCCAGAGATGGGAGCAAAGGAGGGATGACCTTAGGAGGAGATTCAGGGATCTTCAGGAATTCTACCAGATTCCCCTTGATTGCATCCTACTTCCTCAGTCTGGAACCCCATGGCAAACTGCAGCTCCTTCATGATGTTATAAAAACTGGGGTCCTTGGGGGGGGCGCTGGGGAGTCTGGTGCTCCAAGCCCCCACTCCTGGAAAAGACACTGGACCTATCTAAGGAGTAGGCCCTTTCTTCCCCCTTCCTCCTCCTCAGGTAGGAGGAGATCAAGGTGAAATTCCCCTTCAACGCAGACCTGGTCTGAGTCATAGGCCAACACAAGGGACACAGACAATGCCCAGAAGAGCACCAGGCAAAGTGACTGAACTGGTGACAAAGCCAGAGGGGGGCCTGAAGGAGGTGCTGACAGCAGGGCAAGTACAAGAGTAAATTGCTTGACCGATGGTAAAGGAAGCCAAAATAGTATTGAGGTTGATGATGGGTTAAGGAATGACTGTTATGAATGGGAGCAACTCCACAGGCAAGAAGCCTACTGTTATCAGCCCTGGGGGGGCCAGAGGGCAGGCAACAGAGCTCAAGAAAGCCCAACAATCAATGACCCTGCAGGAGCAGGGTGCGATGGAGCCAAGAGAAGGCCAGCAATCAATGGTCCAATGTCCTGAGCAGGAACAGCAGGGCCCAGCACCTGAGGATCCTGCAAGGAGGCTGACAAAGTTGGCAGGGCAGAGGCCAATGACCTAGAGGTTGATGGCCGGGCTTCCAGCGAAGCCGAAGAAGAGTTTCCCACCTGGATCAGCCTGAAGAGCCCGGGGCCATGGAGAGGTTGGTCCCGGAGGAACCAACAAGGCAGTCCTTGAGGATTGGCAGGGAGCACCTGGGGTCAGGACCGGTGGCCTGGGGAATGGTCCTTTCAACAGTCCTTGTGCTTCCCTGAGGATTTGTCTCATGCCTTAGCTGCCTGCAACCCTGAAGGGCATGCCGGAGATGGGGAGAATGAAGCCCCTGAGCCCCTCTGTTCCAAACTGGCTAGTTATTGCTCAATGAGGAAAACTTTGAGGGCTTTCTTATGGTGCCGAAGAGTTGTCAGGTTAAACTTCTGGTAGAGGGTGCAGGCTTCAGGGTTATGAGAATGCCCAAGACAGTAGACACAAAGAGCGTGGTCATCCTCCTGGAAAATCTTCTTTCCACAGCGGTGGAAAAGAAAGGACAAGTCAACAGTTCTAAACATAGAAAATGAGGACAAATAAAGAAAATATATGTTTTGGTGGTCGACTGAACAATGAGGCTTCCGAAGGAGACTCTGCGAAGAAGTCGACAATGGAAAAGAACTGAGCAGGGAGCAAGGCCGCCTATGCCTATAGAGGGAAAGTGACATCAGCAGGTAACATTGGCATGGGCTGCCCTGATAGACTGCTACAGAAAAAGGCTTCCGTGGGATCCTAGTGCCTGGCTGCTAAGTTCCATAGGTATGAACAGATGAAAGAGATATCCCTGATGAAGATCATAACTTCCGGTTTCTCCATTTCTGATTACGTGCTCTATAAATGACCATACATACAACCAGGAAAAAAGATAAAAATAAAGAACACTATTTTATGGATACTTGAAATTTCATCCGGACATGAAAAACAGGTTAGTTCTCATGCCTCCAGAGGATTACTGAGTCTGAAATAACCGATCAGATCCACTAGCTCTTTAAATTCTTCTGCCCCAAGACGCAGCTGAATGTTACCACTCTCTCAATATGGCATGTTCCGTCTACCTTAGATTTATTTATTTATTTAGCTTTTGTTTACCGGGTAAGTACACTAGACAAGTATTATGCCTATTTTCAGGAACGACCCGGGAGAGTACAACATGAGGAACAACAGTCAAGGAGACATGGCAAAGAGAGTACAGTTTTTTGTCACAGTAAACAAGCATGTGGGAAATATATTTGACACTAGGGGAAACATACAGTAGTAAGCACATTTCAGATTATACACTCTAGACTAGCTAGTTCAACTGACAGATATATACAGGTCATCATACATAGGAGTGGAGTATAGCTCAAGGACTGGATTGGTCATAATATAACTTATAACATTGTCGTATACATCCCCTTGGTTAGTTGGATCGCGGACAGGTATATACAGTTCATCACATTTTTCTAAATATGCACATGTTAGACAGAAACAGAAATACTTGGTAGTACAAGTTTCTACCAAGTGACCAAGGTGCAATATGTCATGGTTAGCCTATGACCGTGGAGCAATAATGGGTGTATAAATGCCCAAGGCTTTTTAGGCAGGAATAGTCAGAAGTCATTGATACAGTGGGGAAAATATCTCCAGGAATTCAATGGAGACACCCTGGGGAGGTTCAGACAAAACAATTTGACACTTTACACTGGGAGGTTTGGGGCAGTCACACTCTGATGCTAGTTTTAGGAAACCCCACAGGGAATTTCAAAAACTCAGATAGGAGGGGGCAGCTCGGATATCCACAGGCAGCGAATTCCAGAGTCTGGGCGCACTTATGGCAAAGTCCCGATCCCGGGTCTGGGTAGGAGGGACTTTGAGCATCCCTGATGTGAGAGACCTAAGTTGGTAGAGGGCGGGATTCAGTTTAGGCAGAAGCCGGGCCAGCCCCTGGAGGGTGCTAGTTCTGATCACTTTCCCAGAGAGGCATCCCAAACCAAAACCAAGGTATCTAGCTGGTGAGAGCCAGCAGAGTTTCTCATATAGCTCACAATGGTGGGTGAGTCGGGGGGCAGCCAAGGCAAAACGACAAATGTTATTGTAAGCAGTGTACCACCGGGTGAGATGTGTCTTTGGAGAGCGAGCAAATAGGTGCAGCTCATAGCTGAGGGAGGGAAGGAGCACACCCTTCGCTAGGGCAAGCCTGGCTGCCAGTTTAAGGTTATACTTGGCCCTATAGGCCAGACCCAGTTTGCAGTTTGCCACCCTGCAGATGTTAAGGATATGATTACCCATGTCAAGTTGGGGTCAGTGTTACCTCAGATATTTGATGGAGCTCACTATGGGTAGTGAGGATCCATCTGTGCTGGTGACGTGTGTTATATTGATGAGGCTTTGATTTTAGCCATTGAGCCAAAGAGCATAGCCTGTGTCTTTTCAGGTTCAGGACCAGCTTGGACTAGTAACCCATGACAATACCCTCTAAAGTCATCGGTCAGGTTCTGGGTTTAGGTAGTGGCATTCTGGGAGTGAGCCAGGATTACCAGATCATCTGCATACATGGTGGCGCTACAGCTGGTAGTAACCATGGGTAGTTGATTGATGAAGAGGGAGAAGAGGAGGGGACCCAGTACCGAGCCTTGAGGCACTCCGGAGGTCACCAGTAGGGGCTCGGAGAGGACTTTATTGAAGCAGGTATGCTGCTTTCTGCCATGTAGATAACCCATTAGCCATTTCATGGCATGGGGGGAGAGGCCAAGTGACCACAACTATGCACCAAGCAGTTTGTGGTCAACGAGGTCAAAGGCTTTGGACAGGTCAATAAATATTGCACCAGAGAGTTTGCCCTGGTCTATGGCTGTCCAGTTACTTGATGTAACCGAGATTAAGGCTGTGGTGTTGCTGTGTCCCTTACGAAAGCCGTGCTGGGTTGGGGACAGAAGTTCATGAGAGTGGATATATTCCAAAAGCTGCTCAGCCGCTTCCTTTTCAAGGAGCTTGCTAAGGGTTGGGAGAATGGCAATCGGTTGATAATTGTCAGGTAGTTTGGGATTTCCTTGCTTCAGTACAGGGACAATCCTCGCCTCTTTCCAGATGTCTGAGATGGTCCCCAGACCAAGGCATAGGTTGAAGATAAAGGCTACTGGTAAGGCAATGTGTGCAGCACCAAGCTTAAGGAGTTTAGGCTCCAGGTTGTCTAGGCCAGGACTGGAGTACTGGGAGAGGCCAGCTAGGCATTTCTGCAAGTCCTGAACTGATACAGCCCTGAGGTGGAACATTTGACGAGGAGGGTGACCCTCCAGCAGAGTGGAGGGAAGGGGGTGGGACAGAGCCTCATCAGGTAGATGTGTACCTACAGCATAACTGAAGATATTTATTCTAGATTATGTACAACTGTCACATATGTGCAATCATACACTGTATTATATTGTATTATACTGCCAATGCCACTCATCTCTTTGTAAATCTACGTAATAACTGTACTCTCGGAATTGTACTGCCCCCAGCACTCTGCATGTTATTCTATGCTACTACAAATTGTGCCTTGTATGTTTACCCTATGTAACATTGGTTCACACTGTACTCTTGCCTATAGCAAGCTGCACTTTGTAAATCTGTGCTACTCTAAATATGTACTCTGTATGTATATTTACCATGTTATATATCGGGCTACATTGTATGTTTTGTTACTCTAATCTGTTGTAAGTCCCATTACCCTCTCCCCGTGTTGCACCTGGAAACAAGCCTTGACTCAGTGTTACCAAATTTTAAAGAAATTAATTAAAAAACAAACAAAAAATAAATTAATAAATATCCAAACATTTAGGTCAAAGTTTGGGCTCCTAGTATGCAAACAGAGACACAGGATTCATTGCATCATCAGGCTCAAAAATCGAAAGGCAAAAAACAGCAACTAGAAAGGTTCTGTTTATTGAATATGATTTACATAAAGCAGCACACAGCACCCCAGCGTGTCACTCCCAAATAAAGCTATGTTCGGAAGCAAAGTAGAGGGTAGTATGTGCTGCCTTCTGTAAATCAAATCCATTCAATGGAAACTTCCTAGCTGCCATTTTTTGCCATTTGTTTTTTGACCCTAAGAGTGCAATGGATCTGGTCTCCCCGATTCACTGCTTTTACATCAGCACTAGCTCTCTTTACAACATGCTATTCTGTGACTCCTACTAGTATTCTACAAGGTGCCCTTTCTCCGTCTATTTTTCTCAGTGATGGTACAGACAGTAAACTGTTACCTCTGACTGAGAGGGGGGCATGCATACAATTATATAGAAACACAAACCAGTGACATTCTTGCAGGCTTTTTAGAGATACCACTTCCAATACTATAAAGACTACTCCACGTGGAGTCCTTGGGGCTGGATTTTTCAGTAGGAGCTGTCCTAGATATATCTGCCCAGATCTGCAATTGCAGACTTGTGTCTGCATCTGATGGAACTATGACATCATCTATAAGACTAACAGCTGCATCGGTCCATCCATTCAATGTGCATCCAAATATGCTTAATAACAAAATGACGCAAATGGAATATGTCCAAGGTAGAATATCCAGGATGCTCACTTTGTATGTTGTCTTGCACGTGTGCAAGCAACATCTTGCGGTAGTAGCACAGTGACAGGTGTGTCAGTGTTGGCGAATGGGGCACGCTTTAGTAGGTGCATCCCTTATTCCCCAGTTAGCCAGCATGCTAGCGCTGATGTAAAAATTATGTAAAGTGCCACCAATTTGAAAGAAATCTGCCACTGCAATCAGAGACAAGCTTGTCATGCAGCAGCAGAGATGACACACCTGCCATACATGCCTTTTCTGGTGAAACATTTCATTAAACATGGTGGCGACACAATCCCCAAGTAAAGCCAACATCGGGGGGTACAATCCCTGTGTCAGCATGTCCCCCACCCCCCCAAACTGTGTGGCACACTGGGAGCCCTCCCCAGTGTGCCACTGCTCACACAAAGCTGACCATGTTGGCATGCTCCCACTCCATCCCCACTGTGTGGCACACTGGGAGCCCACCCCAGTGTGCCCAACATTCCCACCCCCCAAAAGTCATGAGCCACACTGGGAGCCCACCTCAGTGTGCCAAACATTCCCACCGAAGTCATGGGGCATACCACAGCCCATCCCAGTGCCCAACAATTGTTTTAGAGTTTCACCTGTAAAGAAAGAAACCGCTCCAAGAATGTCCGCTTTTTTGTACCCAAAAAAAAAAAAAAAGAAAAAAGAAACTGTCACTCATTGTCCATGGCGCCTCCCCAACCCCACCCACCCTCTTCACACCCTATCTGCCCACAATCCCGCTTACCCCATACTCACCTCCGGAGGTCCGGCGCCGCCATCTTCGGTGGAGCGGGAACACGTCTGGACTCTTCAAAGCCGAAGTGCAAAATGATGAAATGCCGGAAAGCTGTATACTGGCATTAAAGGTGGGTTTCAACTTAGGTGGATAGCTCAACCATTTTATTGGCTCCAAATTTTCAACATGGGGTTCTTGGGACCCCACCTCATGAAGATATGCACTGTCTTCTCGTTATTTGGTCGCAAAAGGTGATTTTGCGGTTACTGCACGGAATCACCTTTTGGGACTGATTAATGAAATGACAGTGCCACTGTTCATGAGGTGGGTCCCAAAAAGCCTATGTTGCAAATTTGGTGAAAAAATTCCCAAAAATGACTGTGTTACGAGTGTGCATTGTGCAGTTTCCACGCACACTTGTAACTGTGACAATTTTTAATATTTTCACTCCAGATTTCAAACATTGCCATTTTTTCACACCTCCTTATGAACAGTACAGCTGTCATTTTTCACATCCTGCCCAAAATGTGTTTTCGCACATCTGGCGCACAATGGTGCGGTCACTGTGAAAAATCGACTTTCGAGACAGATTAACAAAATCACAGTGCCACTGTTCATGAGTGGAAGTCCCAAAATGCCTATGTTGAAAATCTGGTTAAAAAAATCCTCAAAATAATTGCATTACGGCCATGTGTTGCTCAGTTTCTATGCACGCTCATGACTTCACCAATTTTTCATATTTTCACTCCAGATTGTCAACAATGCTATTTTTTACACCTCCTCATGAACGGTACAGCTGTCATTTTTCACATCCTGCCCAAAATGCTTTTTTGCAGCTGTGGCGCCAAATGGTGCAGTCGCTGTGTAAAATCACCTTTCGGCTAACGAACTGATAGTGCCACTGTTCATGATGTGGGGTCACAAAAAGCCCACGTGAAAATTTGAAGTGAAAATGCCAACAAATGCCTGGGGCGTTAGGGTTTCCAACTGTAACACCCCACCCTGTAGAGACTGACAGGCGTCAGGGGTGTGACTTGGGATTGTCGGCTGTAATGCTCCCGCCATTCCACCCCCACCTTGCAGCCAGTGACAGGCATTGACGTGTGCCTTGGACTCTTCAGCCCCAAAGTTCACCCCATTCTCCTATACTGCATCCATCTCAGCGTATTTCCTTATAGGATGGGGTGAGCGTAAGGCCCGAAGACCACAAGGCACACCGCAACACTTGTCGGTGTCTGCAGGGTAGGGTGAGGTGAAATGGCATTAGCGTTATGGCTGACGACCCAAAGGCACACCCCAATGCCTGTCAGTCTCTGCAGGGTGGGGGTGGGGTTGGCGTCAGTTCAATACTTCACTGCCATTCCTATCATGCATCTCTCTAACTCCTGCACTACGAATGCCAATGCCAGCAAGACAACATTCGGCACTGACAAATGCTTGTTTAATAAGGAGTTTATTCTAGAGGGGAGAGTCACTGTTATGCAACAGTTTATACAGCTTCAAAGAACAACACTCAGTCACGGTGTGTTGAATTTCAAGTTGTCTTTGTTTGATCTCTGGTACTGTATACCCAAACATTTCACAATTTCTTGCAAAATAATTAATAGTGGTCCTTCTTCAGTGTGTAGAGTATTTAAATCAATAACTTTGTTTTTATCCTGAGACCTGACATTGGGCTTGGTGAACAGAAGAGGTTTCTGGCTCAGTCATGAGTCTGACTTCAGCTTCTGTTACGTGACTGGCAAAGACAATTTTTCTTTTTCTGGCTTGAGCCCATGCTGTTCCCCAGTCTTTTCAGCATCTGACATTCTCTGGGTTTTTGCCAGGCTTGGAAGAAACCCAAAGAAAGTCAGATGCTGAAAATACTAGAGAACAGCATGGATCAAGCCCAACAGGAACCTAAATGAAACTTTGGAACTAAAACTGCTAGTGCTACATCTCACTGTTCAAAAAAAAAACGCTACTGCGAGACACATGGCAGAAACGAAGCACAAAACTTAACAGAGATCTCCTACACTTGGGGAGCCTAATGTCAGGTCTCATCAAGAAATTAAAAATACTCTACACACTAAAAAAAGGGCCCCTACAGTACTCGCAGTCAAGAGAGAAATTACAAAACGTTGACGTATACATTAGCCAGAGATCAAATAAAGAAGACTAAAATTCAACAAACGGTGACTGCCATTCTATCTTGAAGTAAACTGAATACACATAATTCTATTTTGCAAACTGTAATGTTATTTTTGTTGTAAATGGATATATGTTATGAAGATAGGGCAGGTAGATGCTGATGCAACTGTGTGGATAGTGCATGTGCAGCCCATTACCGTGTCTGTGTCTGCTATTTTTATAAAAACAAAAGTTTCTGTTTATACTCCCCACTCTGGCTTTGCCCTTTTCCTCCATTCCTCTGGTCCCCTTGTGTCCCTGGCACTTACCTCCATGACTTTTGACACCATGGGCAGATGAGCTGCTCTAGTACACATCAGGTCGTGTAAACAACTAGCGGAGCATTGTAGGTCACTCTGTTGCAATGCAGATCAGATGGTGTTTTGCTGGGAAGCTGTACTGGTGCAGGCATGTTTTTGCTAGCATGTAAATATGCTGCTCCTCCTGCAACAGTGCAGCTCCATGGTACTCTGTGGCACTCCTACTTCCTCTCCAAGATGCAAAAAAAAGGCAGGTTATTCACCTGTAGCCATTGTTCTAGGAGTGGTATACAGTTCACAACCACACTCTCGAAGTTCCACTGAATAGGCTTTCCATCGGATGCCTTTAAGCTAAGCTCCTCCCTCCACCCCAGTGGTATATATCCCCCCCCCCCCCCAACTCCACCCCATGATGTTAGATCTTTGCAAGATGGAAGCAGAGATTGGTGTTTCACTAGCCAGGGAAGGCTGGGTGGGTTGTGTGGATGTGAACTGTATACCATCCCTAGAACAACGGTTACAGGTGAGTAAACTATTTTTCTAGGGGTGTGGATACTGTTCACTATCAGCACTCTGGCAAACTCCTAGCAGTTCTCTGGGAAGAGGGGGCAAGGCGCACAACCCCTATGTGCAGAACAGAGATTGGAGAACTGAGGTCCCAAAAGCAGCAACTCGACGGGACTCTAGGTTGATGCTGTAGTGGGATATGAAGCTGTGTGCTGTCTTCCAAGTAGCAGCCCTGTAGATCTCTTGGATAGGGATGTCCATGTAGGCAGTCACTGAGGCAGCAGTATGTCTGGTGGAATGCGCCCTAAGCCCTACGGGAGGCTCCCTACCAGCTAAAATATAGCAGAGTTCAATGCAGGATGTGACCAACCTGCCAACAGTTCACTTTTCTGCCGGTCGGCCAGGCACAGCTTCAGCATACATTACAAACAGCTGGCGAGCCTCACACCTAACTTCAGCCGTACGCTCCATGTAGTAAGAGAGTGCCCCCCACAGGTCCAAGGTACTGAGCCCATGGATAGCCTCCAAAGATGGGTTTGAAAAGTATACTAGAAGGTTTATCACCTAGTTTAGGTGAAAATTAACTTGGGGAAGCATTTTGGGTGGGGGCAAAGGATGACCTTCTCCCTCTGGAAGACTAGGTATGGAGACTTAACTGAGAACACCTGGACCTCACTTATCCTTTTTACTAATGTAATGGCCACCAAGAAGGCCATCCTCCACAACAGGTGCAATATACCACACCTGTGCATAGGCTCAAATGGCTTGCCCATGAGCATAGCCAGCAGATGCAGTAAGTTTCATGATGATGGTGCTTCATATACCGGAGGGGACAGGTGGTCAAGGCCATTGAGAAAGCACCTGAACACCTTCTCCTGGGCTACCGTCAACTTACAAGCCTGTGCCTGGTAATCAGACATGGCTGCCAGGTGCACCTTAAGGTTAGTGGCTTACAGTCCCAACTGAGAAATGGACCAGAGGTACTCCAAGATGCTTGTCAGTGGACAGGCAAGAGGATCAAGCTCCTTGCCCTGGCTTGAGATGGAGAACTTCTTCCATTTAAATGTGTAGAATTTGTGAGTTGACTCTTTATGGGGGGCCTCCACAACATGGAAAACTTCTTCTGAGAGGTCCAAGGCCTGAAACTCTAGCCACTCAGTATCCAGGCAAGGAGGTGCAGTGATGTCAGGTCCGTGTGCAGGACCATCCCCTGTTGTCTGGTCAGCAGATCCACATGAATAGGCAATTGCTACAGAGGTCTGCTGTTGAGGCTAAGGAGATCTGGGTGGCCAGTCTGAACCTATCAGGATCATCCACACCTTGTCCTTCCAGGCCTTGACCACCATATTGTGGATTAAGGGGAAGAGAGAGACGACGTACATGAGGCCTGGAGTTCAGGGCCTTGTGAAGGTATCCCCAAAAGTGTCCCAGACTGGGGGTTGGTGGTTGTCACTAAACAGCCTCAGTCTGGCGTTCTCCCAGGAGACAAACAGATCGACCAGAGTAGTGCCCCTCAGGGGGAGACTGGTTGTTCACCAGCCCCTGATTCAGGGACAACTCATGCAATGTCTCTTCTACTCAGCTAAGAGCATCTGCCAGTTGACTATGAACACCCATGACATGGATCATCAGGAGATCTGTACCTAGGCTCTGTACAAGGGTCCAGATGCAGAGGGCCTCCCAACACAGGGGAAGGAAGTGTGTTTCGCCCTGGCTGTAAAGGGAGAATATGGCTATGGTGTTTTCCGTTTGGATTGGCATGACCTGTCCCCTGACTAGAGAAGCAAATTCCATCAGAACAAGCCACAGAGCTCCAGCAGGTTTATGTGGTGACAGGACTCCTGGGTGACCAGAACCCAGGCTCTATGGTGTTCCCCACTCCACCAGAGATGCATCCATCATAAGCGTGATGTTCGGCTCTGGGTGGACAAACTTTATTACTTCACCAGTTGTAGAACCAGTCACCACTGGATGGCAGCCCACATCTGCTGGATCACTGTGACTGGTTGGTCTAACTGGCATAGGCACTGGGACCACTGACGGACCAACTACAACTGCAGATGGTGCGTCCACCAGCACGCCGATGGACCATGTCTGTGCAGGATGCCATGTACCCTAGCAGCCACAGGAAATCCCAGGCAGGGCAAAAGAACCCAACCTGAAATGATTAGGCAAAGAAGGCAAGATCCAGTGCCTGGTCTGCAGCGAGGCTGGCCTTGGTCTGCAGAAAGTCTAGTTCTGCCCCTATGAACTTGATCACCTATGAGGATACCAGTTTGTACTTGTCCAGGTTGACCAATAGGCCAGAGTCTCAACAGGTCCAGAGGGCCAGATCTCAATTGTCTCTTTGGACAGCCCTGCTATCAGTCAGTTGTCCAGACAGGGATATACCCAGATGCCCATGTGCTGCAGAAAGGCTGCCACCAGTGCAGTGCACTCAATGAAGACCCTGGGCATGGATTAGAGACCGAAGGGCATGACCTGGAACTGGTACAGTACCATTCTACACAGTACCAGAGGTATCGGTAGTGGGATGGACTGGAATGCAGAAGAACACGTTCTGGAGATCCAGGAATCAGAACCACATGCTCTGCTCCAGAGAGGGAATGATCTGATTCTGAGTGACCATCCAGAACATGCGCTTTCACATGCACTTGTTCAGATCATGCAAATCCAGTATGGGGTGTCACAAACGCACTCAGCAGGTCAGGCCCTCTGCTCCCACAGTGCCTACCTCAGAGTGCAACAGTGTGAACAGGTAACAGACAGGGTAACCCTCCTGTCTGCTTTTGGGTCCGAATCACCTTTAGTGTCAAGTTCTGGGGGGATTCAAACTGTGAACCTTATGCTAGCATACCCAAATGTACAGGCTCAGATAATATTCTCTTTGGGGGGGATGCAATATATCTTTTGCCTAAGGGCACCTAACCAGGTATCCAAAATGAACCCTTTCAACTCTAGAGACCTTAGGTATATTCTTACCTTTTCCCAGTTTAGTAACACCATCAAGCCCTTCAAACAGCTGTCAGACTTAACCACGTATACATCACATGCGAAAAGAACTTGGAAGACACACCCAGGCAGTATCTTAAGAAAATGTACTTTACTAAAAGATGATAAAAACATGAAAAATGTAAAACACAGAACACTATATCAAAGAGCTCAAATTCACATAAAAGAACAAGGGAAAATTACAAAGCAAAACTCCTACCACAATACAGTTAGATTTTTGCTATCTATGGTATTACCTCTGGAAGTGTGTTTTAAAGTTAGATCAGAGAGCTGTGTCTCTCTAGAGTCCCAAGATGATATGACATTCATTTCAGACACAAGTATCGATTTAAACTCTGTGTCTCCACACCCCTTCTGTGAGTCATCTAGCTCCTCCTTTTAGAATATAAAATTACAAAATGATTTCCTGTCAGGAGGTATTTTAAATAAGGTGCCATCAGAAGAAAAAAAGACATTTCCTATATATAACTCCTTAATTATACATGTTTCCTTTGAACTTAGCAATACCACTCTGGCACCAATGTGTTGGAAAAAAAAAAAAACAACAGGAATCAGCCTAATAATGTCCTGTTTCTGAAGTCATAAACTCACATTTGATTTCCACTTCAAAAAAACATAGGCATGTCATAAAAAGGTAATAAAATGCCATTCTGAAGGAAGTTAGGTAATTAAATGGTTCCTGGTCAGTTTACATATCCTGTAGCTTCACTGAAACCTGGGGGGTACCCATGGAAGCACAGGCTGTCTTATGTGAGACAATCACATACTATATTTTTATTTTATAAATATCATACGATAATCATAACCAGCTGGCCAAGCGTCACATGGAGCACCAGCCCTCCATCCATTTCAGAATCAGGAAGTACCTGGACATGCAACCCTGACTGGCTAGGGTGTCTGGGACATGGACAATGGCTCCTTTCACAAGGAGCTGAATGATGTCCTCCCAAAGGGCAGACAGCGTGTCCTCTGACACCATGGACTCCCAAGGAGTGTGAAGTCGATAAGGCAGAAGAGCCTCGAAATTGAGAGGCAGCCCTCTGCCTATCACCTCTAATGCCCACTTGCCCGCAGTGATAGCAGACCAACTCAGCAAGAAGAGGCATAGGTGACCGCTGACTGGGAGTACAGGCAAGGTGAGGATGGGTGGAGAGATGACACCCTCAACCTGTCATTGTGAAGCTTTTGCAGGGGCACCAGTGTGCAGCCACAGGGGCACCACCACCCCTGCTCCCACCTCACTTGGGGCCCTGGCTACCAAACTTGGCTTTCAGGCACTAGGCCTGATATTGCCCATGCTGGGGCTGCTGCAGGGGAGGCTGTGGCAGAAAAGAACCGGTATTGAAAAGCCTTTTTCTTAGGTTTCTTCTGGGACAAAGCCACAGTGTCAAGAGTGGCACTGGGCTTCTCTATGCACTCGAGATGTCCTTGCTGCCAGGGGCCAAAAGGTCAGTGCCCAAAAAAGTGACATCGGCTGCCAGCCCACAGGCTCAGCAATGGCACTATTGCATGTGACGTTGACAACCCGAGTTTGCAAGCAAGCTCGGAATGTCAGAGGGCTGATCGGGGGAAGGAGGATCGAGCATCTGTAAGACTGCTCTCTCCTTGGTTTGGGAAGGGGGTTGGCAGAGCCCAGTGCTTGCCTAACCCCTAGTGGAAGCTAGGAGAAAGCATGGTAGGTGTCAACATATGTTGTGCGGGAGTATGTGGCATGCATCATGATGCCATTACATGCCTCACCTCCCATGGGGACAGTACATGGAAAAAGCCAGTGGCAGGATGGCGTTGAGTGGCTGCAGGCCCCACACCCAACTAGTTGGGCATACAGCTGGAACTGGATCTGTTGTACGGCTGGGGTTGGAGAACTCCCCTTACTTCGCCGGAGAGGGGATCAGTGGAGTTTCGAAACCCCCACTGTGCAACAAATCCAGTTCCAGTTCAATGCCCAACTGGAACTGTTGCACAAGGGGGACTAGAGAACTCCACTGACCCTGCCGGAGTGGTGGGGCAAGCCCTGTGGGATGATGGCAGTGGTATGTCGCGGTATAAGTTAGGATGATGAGGCTGAAGCACCAGGCAGAAGGGGAGCCGACTGTGGAGGAGGAGGGGAAAAAAAAAGAAAGGGACATCAGCTGCCTTGTGCTGGGTGTCCACTGCAAAGCTGGACAGACTCAGCCAGGCCCTGTGACACTAGGAGACAGGTACTGCCATGGCACAGGCACAGGAAACGCCCATGCCATAGGCCATCTGGAGCCAGTGCTTAGCCAGCGAATGACCTTGGTCCCAGATTAACTTCACTGGCAACTGCTGGTCAGCAGGAAAGTGAGGGGGATCTCATCGAGGACTACCAAAGGGGAGTGACTGAAGCAGACCATCATGACAGAGTAACTCCTGGTGCCTAGCCAGTGACTGACCTTGGTCCCTGACCAACTTCACCATCAACTGCTGGTCAGCAGGGAGGTAAGGGAGGATCTCATTGAGGACTGCCAACAGGGAGTGACTGAAGTTAACCATCATGACAAAGTAACTCACCAGAAGGAGACCAAGGGATGCCACAGCGTATTCCTTTTTAGCGGCATGATCAACCTTCTTGGACTCCTTGTGCAGAGGCTTGTCCATGCCCCCCTTGACCTCCAGATTTATGGAAGGCTGACTCAGAGACTAGTCCTTTAACCAAAGTGTGCTCTGATAACCCTGAGAAAGGCCTAGCAGAGATTGCATACTTGCAGACCATACGACTGGAGGATGCTGGATGCTGCCAAAGCTCCAGGGACAGTCCCATTATGGCCTCAGCCACAGGAAAGGTAACCCCTGGGGATTTGTTTCTGGCTAAAATGTCCACAAAGTGATACCTGGCTCTTTTCTGGACAGGCTCCAGAAAGACATACATGGACTTCGAGATGAGTTGGAAAAGAGGCCTGCATGACACAGCCCATGGTTGATGGTCAATTCCTCGACCAAACCCCAGTTGAAGATGCAAATACAAAGACTACTCAAAAATGGCCCTTGACCATTTCTCACCATGGACCACCTGAGAATCCTCAGACTGAGTGATCTTCACCGAAAACCAGCCTGAAAAACTAGTGGCCAACTAGGCCTCCCTGGTCAGAGTGCCCATCTTTGGCTGTGGTGGTGATGGCTTCACCCTCAGGGGTGGAGAAACAGCTGTAAGGATCACATGCGAGGTGTGGACCAGGAAGGGCATAATTAGCAGCTGCCAGGTAACCAAAAGTCCAGGGGGTAAAAGCCATATCCTGCCCTATAATGGCCCATTGTTGCAGTGGACCTTCTCGTAACACCAGTGGATCTTCTGCTGGTGCCTCTCCTTACTAAAAGATAAGCTCGAGGAGTGTTTAAGCTGACATCTCCTGATCGAGCGAGATTGAGAATGGGATCACTTAGATCGAGATCTTTACCTGGACCGTGACAATCGACCTGAACCCTCCGGCTAGTCACGGTAGACCACATGCTTCCTCATGTTAAGGAGGACAGGCTTCTGGGGCTTGACCACAGGTGGAGGCTGCTTCTGAGGTGACTCGATCAGTGACATAGACTGGGCCATGTCCTCGAGTGACAATCAGGAAAACAGGGGTCTGGGAGATCGAATCCTCATTGTCATCCAACAGCCTATTAATAGATTTGAGGAAGATCTCTGCATCCTACTCAACTGGAGTTGAAGATGACAAGCCCGACAGGAGTACCAAGGAGCTTACATCCTTCCCCTTGACTGAGGGGGTCTCGACCAAAGTCAAGCAGTCAGGTGAGTTGAGGGATCGGGAGGACTTCGATCTCTCCTGGTTCCATGACCGGCACCAGTGGCATTTGTGCTTTCTGACACACTGGGCAGGGCTTTCCCCCACGGTCTGGAGTGCCATGCACATCTCATGGAACCCCTCCTTGAATGACCTTCCACCACTGGACCCAGCTAGGAGAAGTGCCAAGACTGAGGAGGTGCCCATTGCAGCAGCCGATGCAACCTCCTCAAAGGCCACAAGCTGAGCAGCCAACCAGGCAGAAAATAGTTCAAAAATTCAAATCTATGCTTAAGGTACCCTGTCTCCCCCTACCCCCAAAGTCCAAGCATACAACTTCCACTATCCTGCTGCATGGAAATGATACCCTTCCAGTCGGACTGTAAGCCTTTTATCAATAAATTCAACATTTTATTACGGTTTTTAAACGTGGACTCTTTTTTATATTGGGATGTTGGAAAGCTACCTTTTGGGACAGGACAGAGTTTAGCTTACTGCATATTTAAAACATGAGGTGGGCTTGTTAATTTGCACAACTGAAGAGCTAGTTGTTTGTGTGTGTGTTGGGGGGGGTCAATGTTTTTAAAAATATTGAAGCAGTCTTTTTAATTGCATAAATTAACCTCCTTTTGCTAGTAGAAACTTAGTTGTTCATGGTTTCTTGAGTACTGTATGTAGTCCAAAAGCAATGAAAATGACCACATCTGCTGGTATATTGCCCAGTGAAACCAAATGGCTGCTGAAACGTGGGGAATGCCCCTACAAATCTATTAGATGCATACATGCTACCCCTTTTTTTGTGCGTGTAATCTTTGTATTGCCTCCTACTTACAGTGAGTGCTCAACGCTTTAAGATCCTCCAAAAGGTCAGAGGTTGCTGCCTGCCAGACTCACCCCCTACTGTACTACCAGACATCGTCTCCAAGCTCCCTCAGATGCCTCCACCACTTCCCTCGAAGTCTGGAGTGACCCTTCTGAAGGCTCCATGGGTGGGGACCAGAGAGATTCAAAGTTAAGCAGTGGAGGGTTGCAGTGGCCGAGATGAATGAAGCCAGCGCAGACAGGGGGGAATGACTTGAGAGGGCCCCAGGGGTCTGCAACTGGGCCCCCAGTTTACAGGTTGTTTCTAATTTTTCTTTCCATTCACCTCACCAGCATTAGTACGCTGGGATGTTCTGGGGAGGGGGACCACCAGCAGTGTGTGGCCACCCACACTGCTACTTAAGATGTCACCACCAAGCCAACCACCAGAAGTAGCTACAAGGCAGCATTATGCAGCCTCCCACCCTGGGCTCAGGGTGTGAACTTTAGTTGCCAGCATGCCACAGCAGTGCCCGAATGTGTGGAGCCTTGGAGAAAACCATGCTATCTTTTTTAAATAATTGACATTATTTCTATCCTTATATTTTGTATAGACAGACTGGAGCAGTCTTCATCTGCTATCAAATTCTGTTTCTAGGTTTCTTTTTTTTAAATGTATTTTTTATTGAAAGGTTTAAAACCACACAGGAGATCAAAGTCTTTACATGGTTATATTGTACATAAAGGGTAGGATTTACATGTTGCAAAGAGAGTCCAAGTTTTCCCTGTTTTACTTCGGTTGGAATCAAGATAATCAGTTTATCCTAGAGAGCATTGTGGGTACATATCAATAATGGCTGGCAACCCTTTTATTAAAAAGTGCCTCATCCCTGCACACCCTACATCCATTCAGGGTACAAACAGCGGATCCTCTGCTGCCTGAGTTCGGTCCTGCAGGGATGTTGTGAGACTCTCCATTTGATAAACCCTTTTCATGATTTCTCTCCATTGTTGTATGGACGTTATTTTCTTTGTCATCCATTTCTTAGTTGCCATCACATACATTGGTATTAGAGTCTTTGCCCGGAGAGATGGTCTGGATAGACAGACAGCAGGACAATTTCAGCAGTTAATTCAATTGGTTCCTCCAGGCAGCCAATCAGCTTGATCTGAAGGGCACACCAAAATGGCATCAACAAAGGGCATTGCTGTAATATGTGCCCTAAGTCGGCCAGCCTGCATCCACATTCCCTCCAACAATAGCCATATTGGTCCGGGAGGTACTTAACTAAAATTGCCAGGGTCTATGTAAAATACAGAACAAATAAACAGCAACCCTCAGCCCAATTTACTGGTCTGGCAAAACATTAAGCAGCATCAAATTTCCGAAACAATGTTCAGCACAAGAAAACTAGCTTCTCATAAGCAGACATACAGTTCATGAAACGGGGAAGGGTGAAGGTGTTTTCTCCATCCCCTTCATGACATGGCTTGAGGAATTGTGCCTGCTTCAGTCAAGGACCTGACGAAGGGGCCCCCTAACAGCTGTTATTCAGTTTAGAAGTTAAAAGTGGAATCAACTGATGGTTGCTGTCCTCAGTACAGCCAAGGATTATGAATCTTATTCTGTGACCTCAGCCATACAATAGTCATCGAGAGCAGATGAATTCTGCATAGCAGAGACTCTGTTTTATTTACTTAGTTTTTTTTTTTTTTACCAGGTAGGTCCACTAGGGAACTGAGTGCCTATTTACAGGTATGACCCAGGAGAGCCCAGGAGAAGGTACATTATGTAAAATGAGGTATCTGATGGACCAGGCAAAAAAGCAGTACAGTAGAAAAATACAGTAACACTGTAGGTACAGTAAAATACATGTAACCCCCTTGCAAATGGGGGTTCCTAAAAATGCCAGCCTGGGCTTACCGTAGCCCTGTCCTTCTGTTCTCTTTCTGCTGTCTCCAGGTTTCTCCTGATCTGGCCTCCAAATTTTTTCTGCTCCTCCAGGTCTGCTTTGACCTTCTGTGTGCCCAGGCTACAGCCCAAATGAAAATCCAGCCCCTCGGGGCTTAAAAAACGCCAGTCGCAAGCACCCATAGTAAAAGTGCTGCCTCCAGGGCAGCAGAGAATTGCATTGAAAAGCGCCCATTGTAAAACTGCTGCCTCCAGGGCAGCAGAGAATTGCATTGAAAAGCGCCCATTGTAAAAGTGCTGCCTCCAGGGCAGCGGGACTCGCAATGCCTAAATTTTGCTCCTCAAAATGGAACCGCCGGCTTTATGGGTCGCCTGACTGTGTTAGGTCCTGGGATCCCTTCCACCTAATTGGGACCCAGTGACCACGGAGAGTCTGCTGGAGGGCTGCTCAGATGCCCAGTTAAAGAGTTTGACCGGGGCTCATTGAAATATGACTGAAAAGGGCCCAGGTCATCTGTATAATTCATAACTTGTGTCTGGCTGCCTCCAGGGTAGCCCTAAACGGCTTTTCCATAAAAAAAGGAAGAAATTAAATGTTTTTTAAATTGAAACTTGTTGCTGCATATTGGGGATGTATTGTACTGCAGGGGAGAATGTTTTAAATTAAAGATAAATACTTTTTCCCTGGATTAACCAGTAGTTTGGAACTCCTGTGTGTCAGCCTGTTAACTGCTGCAAGGGGAGCTCTACTATGTGCAGTAGCAACAGGAAAACCAAAGGAGCCACACCATTCATCTGTGCAACGACTGCAAATACAACCTCTGAGCTGCAAAACTGTGGGGCACTGGGGCAAATAATTATTTCTTTCTGGCTGTAGCAGGACATTGTTCAGGACTGGATCTGATTTGCTATAAGGGACAGTGGGGTAAGCAGCCATTGCAAGCAGTCACAGTCAACTGGGAGCCAGGAATAGAAAGCCAGAACTTGTGGGACATTCACCACACCTCGTGGGTAACCACCCAAGTGCCCATGGGGACTTACTGGGACATCATTTTAGGTGCCAATTCTCCAATCCAATTGAGCCTTGAGTGTTCGGATTGACAGGTCCCTCAGCCATTTAGAGACCTTTCACCCCATCTCCGCTTCCAATCAGGAATCGAACTAAGAGCCCTGTAAGAGACAGTGTTTGCCAGTTTCTCTTGAGATTCTGCCAGGGTGAGAAGAGGAGAACAGGCTCCAGCCTGCTGGGAGCCCCCCACAGGGGTGGGGGCTCAGACCCCAACCATGCCACCAGGCCTGGGCCACTTAGTTAAGCCCCTCCAGTCATCAGGGGGCATTTGTTATTTTTAGTTAAAGCTACCAGTTAAAGTAAATTTTAAAGTTTCTGCAACTGCTAGTCTGGAGGTTGCTAGGAATGTCCTCCAGAGGCTAGCCCTCCCTACCACGTCGGGGAAAGATGTGGAAAAAGAAGACCATCTACCACGCCTCAGTTGTGAGAGAGCTGAAGAGAATTCAGGAAGCCTTCGATCACGGATGCGACCCGTGGAGGACCTGAGTGAGTACCCTTGTACCCCCGGTGCGAGGGAGAAGCTTCAAAAGTAATCTTGGGGGCCTCAAGCCCCGCTTCAGATATTTCTGCTGTGTGATCAAATCCCTGAATTATCGGTCTGGGCTACTAACCCCATCAGAGACTGCCTAGTTCAGAGTTAAAATGGATGCATCTTGTCTGTGGCCCAAATGGCTAAATCACAGGTGCAGCAAGATGCCCGGATAGTGAATCATATAAATGTGTTGCAACTTGTTGTTGCCCTATGGGTTAGAGTCCTGCCTTTGTGGAGCTGACTGCCAAGCCGCGTTAGTCACTTCATGGGACAGGAGACCCTAGAGCAGCATTACTCACACCGCAGTTCACAAGCCACATGCGGCTCTTATCTTGCGGCTCCTATAATTCCAGAACCTTACCAGTACAATGCGTTTCTTTATTTGGGTCTCCACCAAACGTAAAAGATTCAATCATGATGTATTGTTTTCTCGCTGCTTCCTTGAGAGCTACCAGAATCAAACATGATGGGTGTTGCCAATTATGCTATTTAGTAGCATGGTATTTGGCACAGTTTCTCTCGTTGTCTTCCTGTTGAATGAAATGAAATTAACAGCGAACCGCTTAACCTCTTAGTGCTAAATGTGAGCTGTTAATTTCATTTCATTACAGATGATGTGTAAATGGCACAATCGTTTGTTGTTGAACCGAACGTTAACGAGCATACAGTGAAGAATCTTAATACGTGGAGCATAGCAAGGTTACCTGCATCCACGAAAGAAACGTGCCTAATAGGAATCTGAATGCCCTCTTAATGAAACACAGGTAATTAAGCTATGTGAGGAATGCAGTATTTCAATTATGAATACGCAGCATAGGAGGTTCTCTTGGTACTCGCGTTTTTCCTCACTTGCACAGAGTATTCCATGAAACGAGCATGGTGAGAAAGAGATCAAATTATTTCAAAGATCAGGTACATATTGTATTTTTTGGTTTTTTTTGTAACGGAAGCTGAATATTTTAATTAATATATGGGGCTCATAAATGTCACTTATTGCAATTATTTCTCTCTCTGTAGTAGTTTTTCTCTGACTTCATTAACAAGTTACAAAATTAGAATCAGGTAATGTCTGAACTTGGGTGCTGAGGGGGGTGTTCACTGGTATGGTGTTTTACTAATTTTATTAATTTGGTGCTCTGGTGCTTGGATTTTGTCACTTGTTCTGTGGATGTGGATTGTGAAGTGTGTGTGTGGGGGGGGTTACTATCTGTAAATGTCATTACATTTAAGACTGACAAATGCCACTTACTGTTATTTATTTATATTACATACAGTATGTGTGACATTACATTTATGATTTGATTTGTGCTTTTATGAATTTGTTTATTTAGTTGCAATAAAATGTTTTGTAATTCATCTGTTTTGCATGCAAGCTTTATCTTGGCACTGCCAAATGCCGTGGGTGTTGGTTGTGACTCCTGAGCCAAGTGAATGAGCATATGCGGCTCCAAAGCATAGTATGAGTGAGTATCACTGTCATATAGCATATTATGTCTAAGTTATTTCAAAGAGAATTTATCTGTGTCTTACCCGGATTTCGTCTGAGAGCACGTGCCATAAGTGTAAAACTGTCTTGACGTGCTGGATGAGACTTTGTCTATGAATGTCGTTTCTGGTGTTTAAATGTACTGGATGTGACCTCATGTAACTAAATACTGGATGCTCGATAAAAGTGTCGCTGACTGCCTATGCGGGATGGATGCCTTTTGGTATATAAAAGTACTGGATATGACCTTGCTTCAACTGAATTTTGGATGCTTGATAAAAGTATCGCCTGTTAATTACTCTGGATGGGACTTTCAAATATTGTGCTGACTGTTCAGGATGTTAAATCCAAGTAGCTTGTCCTGGAATGTTCGGAAATCTGTAAATGCAGGGCAATAACTGGCTCTCTGTGACCAGCAGGGTCAATTCCTGCTAATCTGCAAACTGCAGGGCAATCCCTGCCTTTGTTGTACATAGCATCTGCAGTCATTGCAGGAATCATCTCCAAGTTACCCCCTTCCTCAAATCACTAGCCGGCCAACTTGACCAGCTGCAATGTCCACCAGGCCTGCAACATCTAGGACTGTGGTATCTGGGTGTCCAGTATAGTATGAGATTGCGGGGTTTTATATTGTGCTGGGACTGGTATTGGTGTGGGTAATCAAATAATAATTATTTATGTACTATCTGATTTGTCTGCAGCTAGACAGCCAGGGTTCTGGGTATCATGCGTCGAATTAAGAAATGTGATTGCCTTTTTTGTCTAATAGTATGTAGCCATACAGCTGGAGGGTTCACCAGCAAAACCAAACTAATCTGTGTACATATGTAAATAGTAGTCAAATAACCTCTACTCCACATCCCTGTTCCTGACTCCTTACACCCCTAAATAAATATCTTGTTATTGTTGTTGAAATATTTGGTGTGAACATATTATTAGAGAGAGCCTTTAAATGTAAAGTATTGAAATGTGTGGAAATGTTTATTGGGGCATGTCTGGGGAAGGTTAATGGTTATCGTGGGTGGTATAGCATCTCGGGGGGCTATACTTTTTACCAGCTTATCTATATAAAGCACCCAGAGTGGAGGCACTGTGCAAAGGTTTTAAAGTTATGGTTATTAGTTAGCGAGCCCAAACCCCTCAGCCTATATCCAGGGTAGTAGGCAGGGGTGTAACACTGGGGACAGAGCCACCCAGGGGTTACATACAGAACAGAACATGGGGAAATTATAAACACAGCTAAAATAATCAATGTACAGAACCAAACCAATTAATAGCTAAGCAAGCCCCCAGCTGGCACAGAGAGGCTGACAATGTGTACAAGGTGGGCAACCTCTCTCTCTGACATTGTTGTAGTCGCCTCTTCTTTTTTTTTTGTTATATTCTGACTCCGGTGTGGCGGTTATACTAGCCTGTCAGTCTGCATATAACAGACTTCAAGGAGCTATAGTTTACCTATTTTTCTGTTCGAGAGCCTTGTGACCCCAGACCCCACAGGGATGCCGGCATTTGGGATGCAGTCCCTGATGTGAGCGTGCATTAGCAAGCTCACGCAGTACACAGCGTGGCTTCCCATGCTCCCTGTGTCCCAAACAGTACATCTACAGGAGGCAGCAGTGCAGTGGATTAAGGCCCTCTTGGCTCTAAACCCATACAAGGGTGGGAGCCGTGATGGTCCTGATCCCACACTCCTGTATTTCTCTACTCATGCCACTGGCCTCCCCATCACCTATCTCCCAAATCCCTCTTTCTCCCTATCCTCAGTCCCTAATTCTTGGAAGCTGGCTACCGTCATTTCCCTTCCTAAAGGGGGCAATGCCTCTTCCCCTGGAAACTACTATCCTATTTCTCTACTTCCCACTCTGGCTAAACTTCAGCATCACCTTGTTTTCTCCAAACTCTCCCCTTTTCTTGACTTAACCTCTTTTTTCACTCCTTTCCAGTCAGGCTTCAGGAGGTCCAATTCCACCTCCGCCTCCTTCCTCTAGCTCACTGATGCTATCCTCTCTGTCATGGATCAGGGCCTAGTCACTTTTGCCATCTTTGTTGGCTTGGCCAAAGCTTTTGACACTGTTTCTTACCCATTCTCCTGGACAAGCATGAGGCAGCTGGACTCTACACCTCCTCAGCTGAGTAGTTCTGCTCTTACACTGAGGGCAGGTCACAAGCTGTGCCTGTTGGAGACTTCCTCTCCTCACCACTCCCAATCTGTTCAGGCATCCCCTGAGGGTCTGTTCCTGGCTGAATTCTTGTCTCCATCTTTCTAAAAAACCTCCCCACTTCCTGCTCCTCTGTGTCCATTTACACGTATGCAGATGATACGGAATTCTTTACCTCTGACTCCTCTGCTTCCGACCTCATAACCCAGCTCCAACTGGACTTCAACAATGTCCAGCACTGGTTCTGTGAAAATCAGCTGTCCATCAATGCCAAGAAAATGGTCTATATGATTTTTGAAACAAGGCAGAGGCTTACTAGACTCGCACCTCCTCCCTCCCTCCCTCCTTCCATACCCTTGATGTTACATCAATTAAAGATGTCTCCTCCTTCAACTACCTTGAGGTTTAGCTGGACCGTCGCCTTGATTTCTGTGTTCATGTGGATGCAATCCACAAGAAGCTCCACCCCAAACTTGGTGCGCTTTACAGGAACAAGAAGAGCATCCCACTTCCTGCCTGCAGAGAGATCCTCTTGAAGATGATTCTCCCAATTTAATGGAGACATAATTTACAGTGCTGCTCCAAAGTCCCCCTCAGCCTGACTAGACCCCTCTTTCACTCACTCTATTTGCTCTCAAAAAACCCTTGTACACATACCACTGTTCTTTGTACACATCCTCTCCCTCCCCTCTGTTGATGACCAGTGCCCTACCCACTGTATCTCCTTTATTTACAAATTTTGATTTGGCTCCCTCCCTCATATCTAACTTTTCTCCACTCCCGCTACCTCTCACTCCCTTTGCAATGCTTAATCTCACTCTCCCCTGATGTAATCTATTGCTGTTCAAGCTGCCTTTTCTTTCAGCTTCCCTAAACCCTGGGGGGGGGGTGTTAAACCACTGGACACAGCACTCCCATCTGCATTTTGGACACATGCTGCATTCAGGCAAATGCACCAGGAATGCATCACAAATATCCTGGCGTACCTGCAACAATTTCAACAATTTACGGCAATTTCTGCCCCAACTACAGGAATTGCGTCTGTTTCTAGGACCCAAGTGTGGAATTCAGTCTAGGAAGTTAGACCAACATTTCTTGGTCTACTTTCCCAAGTGGATTTCAGCATCCATGTCTGAAAATGTATGCAGGCATTTGAAAATGCCGCACTGGGGCTCTCTTCCCCTTCCTATGTACTCTGCTCCTTCTCTTCATGCTCTGAAATCTCTTCTCTGTGATTTTTCTACTCACTCCTGCAGTTGTTCCCGATACTGGGTTGGACTTCTGTCCACTGCCCCCACCTTACACCGACACTAGTACAGCCCCCTCCCCCTCAATGTTCATCACTACTCCTATCCTTCAGATTACTGAATTGTTGATTGCTGTTCGTGTTGGTCTTCTTTCTAGAATTTACTGTACTGCAGAATTCCTGCTCAGAAGCACTGCCTGTAGATGCTTATTTTGTCATACTATTATTTTCCATATTATTGAATTTTGTACATCGTACTTTGTATCTGAACTCCTCTCTCCTCTTCCCCTTCCCCCAGGAGGCATCTGGAAATGAGCAGATACCAGCTCAGTATGACTTTCCTGGTAAAACATTTGAAATAAATATTAAAAGAAAGTGCAAACATTTCTGGAGAAAAAGAACATTCAGATGTAACTGCAAGCGGAGGATACAAGTGTTTACTCAAAGCTCCTTGAAAGACACGTAGGAGGGTCAGCTATGCACAGTGCTGGGAAGAGAGTTTCACAACTCGGGGCAAAGGATGAGAAAGCCTGTTCATGCGAATGCCCGCAATAACAACTAATGAGAAAGGCTCTCAAGCTCACTTTTTTGTTGCAATGTTGTGTAACTGAGCTCTGCCCAAGTATAATTATTTGTGCTGGTGGCCAGAGGCCCTCTTGAAAGAGTTGCTGAATCGAGCTCTTTGTGCCTGGAAGAGAATAGTGCTGGACAAGCTTAAATAATTAAGCAGTAATGAGTGAGCGGCCCCATTCTCTGTGCTCATGTAACTCCAGGCAGAGTCACTCTCGGACACAAGGGGATACTGATGCCTAACATGGCAGCTGAACATCTCATGTGACCACAGAGCATTGTTACAAGGCAGGGACTACCATTACAGTACATAATCTATAACAAAGAACAATACTCCAACGTTTACTTGTTTTCAGTTGTCTGGTCCACCTTGTAAAATTTCTCTGTATGAAGAGCAACTTGGTATACCAACGCTACTGTGACAATTCTACATCACCTGACACTACAGCGACAACAGCGGTAGGTCTCTGTAGTGTCGGGCCAGTCTCTTGCACTGCTTCTGGGGTATTGCACCCCTTCCCAAAACAACTCTGACTTGAGTTGATTATTTTAGTACTGAGGTGCGGGGGCAAAGCTCCCTGAAGAAAACAATGTGTCCATTGACTCCCTTTATGCCGACTGCAAATGAGGTCGGCATAAAGGAGTTGCTACAACGTCAGTTGACAACTAAGTTATTGACAGACTGTCATGGATCTGAGCAACTCAAAGCCAGGATTTATGGCTTACTGAGGCATGTCTGCAGATCAGTGAGACACTAGCAAATATCTTGTAACGCCAACCTGAATAAATAACATTTGAAGAAACGTGATTCCACCGAAGTAAATGGTATTCAGGGTTTTCTAAATACTGATTTCTCTTATTATCAGAAAAAAAGTATTATAAACATATGTGATGAATAAGCAAGTAAGACACGACAGGACGTTGACTGTCCTATCAAAACTGTATGCCCAGAGGCATAGCATGGCAAGAGGCTGACAGTCTAGTGTCTTTAGCCCCTGGAGTGGAGCTGTGACAGCACAACCAAAACCTGTTGTGTCTTATTGCACTTATAAATTTTCTTCTTAAGAATTTAGATATAAACTACTTCAAAAGGTTGAAAATATCACTATTTGTCCAAAAATAGTCCCACTGAAAGCCTGTAAAAATGGGGTGCTGTGTGGTGATTTCTGTTTTTTATTGTTGTCATTTACTTTAAAATATTATTTCTAAACAAACAGTTCTGTCTGTTTTCATTGACTGAGCGTGTTCCTTTTTCGTTGTTTGTGTCATAGTGCTGCTGGCAGCGGTGATGACAGAGCAGACAGACCACTTATAAAAATCAATAGCACAGCACAGAGATCAGGAACAAAAATTGTAGGGCTGGGCTGCACAGTGATATTTTATGTAATTGGCTAAACTTGGTACCTGGACTTGTTCATACCCATTAGTTATTGCTTTCACAACCAAAAGGATACAAATCCTTGTCAACCAATCAGGTTTCAGGATCTCACACCCAATAGAAACCTCTTCAGTCCTAGAGCTGCAAGTGTACTCTCAATTGTCCTGTTCTGTACCAACTCCACACCCTGTTGAAGGTCTGATCGTCCTAATGTGATTGTACAATGCATTTGTCTTGATGAATGTCTGAATCCTGCTGTGTACTGACTTGATTGTAATCAGATATGGTCTGCTCACCTATGTACTGTAGATGCAAAATGTTCTTACTTTGTGTAACTAATTCTGGGTTGCCCCTGAAAAAAGGAACCTTTGGGGCTCAGTGGGTCTACCCGGTTATCAAAATTGAATAAATAAATAATATCTATTTTATAAAACTACTCAGCCTTGATCAAAAGCCCCAAGGGAATGCTTGTCTATGCAGTGCCCCACTAGTGGTGTAACTAGACATACTTCCCGTACATACGCACATACATACAAAACCTTTTTAGAGCTTCTGCGCTGGGTTGACGTCAGGGGAAAATGATGGGCTTTTTTTTTTTTTAATATTTATAAAAGGAGGCTGAGCAAACTGCAGTAGGACCATGCTGGCACTCCTGACAACTGAGCCCTGGCTCTTCAGATACCCACCCCTCCCAGTGATGAAGCTGCTCTTCCCTCTTGCTCCATCGCATGCTCTCCTTGGTGGGTGGGGCTCTGTACTGCGTGACTTTGTGTCTGACCTGCTGTAGAATCTTGTGTTGCCCCTCTTTGTGTCCTGTTTCTCACACCCCAGCCACTGGCAATGAGTTCCACAACTTCCATTCCACTGCCTTTCTCCTCACACTACTCTGACTGAAGAAGTACACTGGTTGGTGGTGGTGCTCGCGCTAATGGGAGGGGCAGTACTGCTGTGCACACTGAGTCACACGGGCTGGCCGGGGGCTACCTGATAGAGATAAGCAAGGTGACAAGCTGACTCAGAGATGGTGAGCTGGTCCTGAGACTTGCCTGGAACTTGGCAGCAGGCCATGCGGGTTCAATTCAAGGTGAGAGCAGTGAGATCTGACTGCTGAGAGTACTGCCACCTACCTGCAGGACAAGTGTTGCATGGTATTGGTCTGTCAGTCCCTAGATGATGAGGTAAGGCACTCGACTGCAGTTGGTTCCACAAAGAAAAGTTGGTTTCTGGTAGAGTTGACTGTGGATTTAATAACTCATCTTGCTACATAAAAGTTTCTAGTGCCAGAGTGTGTATTTTAGGGGATATCTAGTTAGTGTGTCTTGTGGTGGATCAAGAGGTTGGGGGTGGCTAGAGTACAACCTGCAAGGGTGTGTGTGGAAGTTGGACTGGAAGAAAGTGCAACATACTGGACTAGGGGAGGGCTAAATTTTAGGTAGGGGGATCAGGTGCAACCTGCTGGGCTGGCGGAAAGGGTTGGGGATTCTGGGGGGGGGGGCTAGGGTGCAGCTTACTGGGCTGGGTGAGAGGGCAGCAGGATAAGTAATTATGTTACAAATTACCCCCAAAATGCACCAGATACATACATTTTATGGGGCCTAGGTAGCCCCTAGACTCCCAGCCGATAAGATTTCAGAACCTAGTGCATACACTTTTTTTGAAGGTTGATTACTCAACTACCCCACACTTAATGTATGGGGCTGATCCAGATGTAAACTTTCTCACATACTAGACATGCATCACAGATTTTAAAAGTAATGCCCTTTGATATATCATCTATTAATTTGCCAACGCTCATCCTCTTTGGTCACTGGATCCAAGCTCCTCCAGAGATATGTACTCTTCGATGCTAATAAAAGTTAGCAGAAGCACTGCAAAGCTCCTAGACATTGTTCAGCAAACTGAATCTCCCATAGTTCATCATGTCATGACATCATTTAGTCCCGGGACCACAGACAACATGGGTTCACGAGGGAAAGCTCATGCAAGACTAATCTGATCAGCCTCTTTGACTAAGTGGCACTTGGGTTAATATCCCAGTACTGACACTGTAATGCAGCATGAGAGGGGTGCTGCATTCGGAGGTGCCATCTTTCGGATGAGACGTTAAACCGAGATCCCATCTGCCTGGATTGGTGGTAGTTCAGGTGGATGTTAAAGATCCCATGGCACTTATCGAAAAGAGTAGGGGAATTTCCCCAGTGTCCTAGCCAAATTTCTCTCTTTCACTAAAAATACCACCAACAGCTTAATCTGGTTCAAAGTCAGTTGGCATTCATCTGTATTCCCCTCCCCCGGGTCGTGCCTGAAAATAGGCAGGAATTGTCTAGTGCACTTACCCGGTCAACAAAAACAAAATAAATAAATAAATAAATAAAGTGATCAGTGCAGTCGATAAAAGACAGGTAGACGATACAGTATACTTGGATTTCAGTAGGGCCTTTGATTTGGTCTCCCCAGGAGGCCGGTTAAGAAGCTAAGGGACTTAGGGGTGCTGGAAAAATTGGCAAATGGCAATCTGGGTGACGAACTGGCTGACAGGAATAACAAAATGGAAGTGGTTAACAGACAGTGTTCAAAGGTAAGAGAAGTTAACGAACAGAGTAGAACAGGGGTCAGTGCTAGGCCCAGTTCTTTTCAATGTGCCCATTTGCATCATATGGGGAGTCATTAAGGGCAAGATCTGCCTCTTCATAAACAGCACAAAGATCTGCGCAAAGGCGGACATGCAGGAGGAGAACATAAAGCGGCTTGGGGAGGACTTGAGCAGGTGGGGAGCTGGTCAAAGCTGTGGCAGCTGGGTTTTAATGTTAAAAATGTAAGGTGATGCGCACTGGGAAAAGAAACCCAAGAGTGCAGTATAAAATGGGGCCAGTGGTGTTGGAAAACACCATGGAGGACTTGGGGGTCATAATACTGGAGAGCCTTAAAACAACAGCACATTGTAAAAGAGCTGTGAGTAAGACAAATTGGATGCTGGGATGCATGGGGGGGGGGCAGTAGAAGCCAGGAGGTGCTCCCCCCCATTGTACAGGTCAGTAGTGCGACCACATTTGGAATATCACACAATGTACTAGAGTCCACACCTGAGGAAAGACTGCAATAATGTTGCAGCAGTACAGTATAAGGCAACCAAAATGGTCCACTGACTAGAGGGCAAGACATAGGAGGAGAGGCTGCAGGGACTGAACATGCACACCCTCGAGAAAAAGAGCGAAAGGGGAGAAATGACAGAAACATACAAGTACCTGCACTGGGATAAACAGAGTTGACACCAAGGTAATTTCCATCAAGGAATTCAACAGCAATGTCCACAATCACTTTTTCACAGACAGAGTGCTGAACAAGTGGCACAATCTGCCGAAGGCAGTGGTACAGGCTAACTTAGTAAGCAGCTTCAAGCAGGGATGGGACAGGTATTTGGGATTAGTCAGTAAAAAAAGGGTGGCAGAAATAATGGGGGAGTTAGTAACTTAGGCCGGTGCAGAGTAGTTTGGTAGGGTGGGCAGACGGCATGGGCCTATGTGCCTTTGTCTGCCATCACTAGGGTTGGAGGAGGGTGACACACACACAGATATACCAATACATACATATTGATGCATACGGATACACACCAACGCACACAATAAACACATACTAATATACACATATTGATGCATACCAATAGCGTAGCCTGGGCAGCCCAACTCACACAGAGATAAATGAGGAAAAACAAAATAAAAAATAAAGAAAGTGGCAGAAGTGGGGTGATGGGCTCTAGACCCTGAGAAGGATAACTTCTCCACTCCCCCTCCTACCCATCTAAAAAATGCCAGAGTGATGGAGGAATTCTTTATAAAGTACCAAAAGCCCAATCCTGCTAACTGCTCACACACACACACACTTACATCTATACTCTATATCCAGCAACGTACATTGATAAACCTTTCCCCTTCTAACACCACTGCTGGCTCGTGTTTAGGCCTCCCTCTCCATTCTTCAAACAGCCAATGGAGGATGATGGGCCTGGGATGGCTTTGCTTCCAGATTCATTATAATGAAGAAAATAAAAAGACAGAGTGAGGGGATGTACCAGGTTTGGGGCGTGTCCTGATCCTGCCATGTAGTGTAATGCAGAGTTTTGACTAAATGGGCACGCGAGAGCAGTGTTTGGAAGGTTGCAGTTAAAATGTAATAGATTACAGTCACCAATTCACTCTAAAAAATGGTAATACACTAAAGTTACTTATAAGTAAAACATAACTAACAGAAATCTGTAATACATAACTGTAACAGAAATCCGTATTACTTCTTATGTTAACTTACAGTTTTCACTGTGTCTTATGCAGATAGAATTTTTTTTTTTTTTTTACTTACTGAACAAAGTCTGTGGGAACAAGACTGGAATACCAGTTGAATCTAAGCCCTAGATCTGTCACAGTTCTACCTGGCACTGATAACGCATGACAAAATACGGTCGTGGAAGGACAACTGATCCCATCGAATAGTTACTCCCCAACACAACGCGAGGGTGGCCACTGGTCCAAATACACAATGCACACAGCAAAAAGAACTTATCTTTTCACATACAAAAATAATGCTTCTATGTTTAAAACTTGGAGTTTTCAATTAGCAAACTGTGACTGTAGTTGGGGTAACATTACAGTCTCCAAAGAATGATGCAATTTACCGTAAGAGTTGTGCATCTTTTCTCCATAAGCAACACATTTTTATTAACTGTAGCACGGTAACAGGGAATCATTAATAAAAATCTATATTTGATTCAATACTGTCCTTACAATTAAGCAAGGCGATTTTATTTATATTGTGACCCATCATCCCAGAGGCCCACAGTACTTCACAATAAAACATACATCCAATTTGGCTCAATGACGCAGAGATGCTGGATGCCTTACCTCGCACCACGCCGGCAACCCAGGTTTGGGAACAGGATCAGGTCATTGAGGAGGTGGCCGGGGGGGGGGCAGGATCGAGCTGCCTAGCGGCGGCTGTCCTCTCCCCGGGGTTGCCTCCCACACCTTGCCACCTCCAGGTGGAGGTCCAGGCGGCGCAGGTGGATAATGGACATCCGCAGTGATGATTCGTGCCTCCACGAGAGTGCACTCACGCCAAGGATGTGAGGGTGGGCGAAAATGGGAAAAAACAGCTAAACAAATAATTGAAAAACAATACCCCACTTTAAATCTACATAACATTATAATACAAAAAAGTACTTCAGAAAAAAAGAGGTACAGTTATAAATTATCAAACCATTCTGAAAGTAAGGGAAAATAAATAACATGCCGCTACACAAGGTAAAGCCATCAAAAAATGGAGAGCAATGAGTACCAATGCCCGTAGTCTGGGTAACAAGCTTCCTGAATTAGTGGCCTTGATGGAGAAGGAAGATCTGGATATCGTGGCAGTCACAGAAACATGGTACACACAGAACCATGACTGGGACGTAAACATACCAGGATACACTATCTACAGGAGGGACAGGGAGGGTAAAAGAGGAGGAGGAGTAGCTCTCTACATAAGAGAAGAAATCAAAGCAACAGAACAAAAGGGTAAACAGGGAGGAGAAGAAGCACTGTGGGTCAATTTGGAGGCAGGCAATGGCACCACAATCCGCACAGAGGTTAGACATACAGACTCGGGAGGAAATGGACAAGGAAATGATAGAAAGTATACTTAGAATGGAAGATAAAGGGAGATATTGCTGATGGGTGATCTGAATATGCCAGATGTTAACTGGAGTGCAGTTGCAGCAGCCACTTCTAAGCGTGGTTATTCTAGATGCCCTACAGGGGGCATGCCTTAGACAACTAGTATTGGAGCCCACTCGAAGGGAGCAATCTAGACCTGGTTCTCTCAAATGGAGATGAAGAGAGGATCACAGATGTAGAAGTGGTAGCCATCTGGGAACTAGCACCACCAACAGTATGGTTCACAATAAACACAGCAATAGAGCTAGCTTGCACAAAGACAAAGGTACTGGATTTTAGGAGGGCTGACTTTGCTAAAATGGGTGAGTGCCTAAGGAATGCACTAGCAAATGGGCAGGAAGGAGGGTGGAAGAACAATGGGAAATAATAAAACTGCCATCACAGAGGTAACAAGCCTTTGTGTAAAGCAAATAAACAAAACGAACGAGTAAGAAACCACTATGGTTCTCAAAGGAAGTGGCAGTGAAGGTTCAAGAGAAAAGAAAGCATTCAGGAAGTACAAGGAATCACAGAAGGAACAGGACAGAGAACTGTATCAGTTAAAGCAAAAGGAAGCTGGAAAGGCAGTCAGAACAGCAAAGGCCCAAACAGAGGAAAAGATAGCCAACTCAGTTAAGAAGGGGATAAAACCTTTATAGGTACATCAGGAGCGAAGGAAGACCAAGGGAGGATAGTGAGGCTTAATAAAGGGAGGGAGGGTGGGCAGAGGGTGACTGTGAAAGGCAGAGATACTAAACAAATATTTTGCTCAGTATTTACAAAGGAAGAGGGGAGGTACCTAAAACAAACAGTAGAAACACTCTGGATACAGAAGTTGATACCAGCCCATTTACAGAAGAAAGGGTTCTGAAAGAGCTCTTAAAACTGAAGGTGGACAAAGCAATGGGGCCTGATGGGATTCATCCCAGAATTCTAAAGAACTAAGGGTAGAACTAGTGACACCACTGACTACCCTCTTTAACAAATCATGGGAGGATGGGGTGGTACCCGAGGACTGGAGGAGGGCAGATGTGATTCCCTTCACAAAAGTGGGAGCAAGGCAGAAGCAGAAACTACAGACCTGTTAGTTTAACCTCAGTGATAGGGAAAATGATGAATCACTCTGAAGGAAAGAATTGCTCAGTATCTAGAGGCCAGAGGGCACAGGACCCAAGGCAGCATGGATTCACAGCGGAAGGTCATGCCAGACAAATCTGATAGATTTCTTTGACTGGGTGACCAAAGTAGTTGATCAGGGGGGCTGTGGACATGGCCTACCTAGACTTTAGCAAGGCATTTGACACAGTCCCACACAAAAGATTAATATACAAGTTAGCCAGCCTGGGAGTGGGTCCCAAGATGACAGCCTGGGTAAAGAATTGGCTGGAGAATAGGACACAGAGAGTAATAGTAAATGGAGTCCACTCTGAAAAAGGGGTTAGTAGTGGGGTACACTTGAGGTTCAGTATTAGGACCGGTCCTCTTCCAATGTCTTATGACGACATTGCAGAGGGACTGGAAGGAAAGTATGTCTCTTGCAGATGACACAAAGATCTGCAACAGAGTTGATGCACAAGGTGGGGTGGAAAGGATGAGAAGGGACTTAGCAAGGTTAGAGGAATGGTCAAATGTATGGCAGCTTAGATTCAATGCTAAGAAGTGCAAGGTAATGCACCTGGGAAACAAAACCCAGGGAAGAGTACACAATGGGGGTGAGATACTAACAACAACAAAATGGAAAGGGACCTGGGGTAGTCATATCAGATGACCTAAAGGTGGGCAAGCAATGTGAGAGGGCAGCAAGGAGGGTTGGGGAATACTGGGATGCATAGGGAGGCATCACCAGGTAGAAAGCAAGAAGTTATTATCCCTCTGTACAGACAGCTGGTGAGACCACATCTGGAGTACTGCGTGCAGTTCTGGAGACCCAATCTCCGCAAAGACATAGACAAGATGGAAGCTGTCCAGAGGAGGGCAACTAAAATGGTGCAGGGTCTGCACCGGAAGACATATGAAGAGAGACTTCAGGAGCTTAATATGTATAGCCTCGAGGAAAGGAGGGAGAGGAGGGACATGATAGAAACTTTCAAGTACCTCAAGGGAATCAACAAAGTCCAAGAGGGTAGCATCTTTCAAAAAAAGAGGTGTGCAAGAACAAGGGGGCACAATTTGAAGATAGAAGGGGGGCGGCTCAGAAGTAATTTAAGGAAGTATTTTTTCACAGAGAGGGTTGTGGATGTATTGAACAGCCTTCCAGAGGAGGTTGTGGAGTCAAAAACAGTGGTGGAATTCAAGCATGCATGGGACAGTCATAAGGCAATTCTAGGGGGTTGGGGTAGGAAGAAGTAGGCTGCCGGTTAACTAGGATCTGCAGCTTATCCATCAGGTAGGGAAATGGGCAGACTGGGTGGGCCTAGCGGTCCTTATCTGCCGTCAAATTCTATGTTTCTATTAGCACTTTCTTAAACAGCTCCATCAAGGGGAACATCTAGGACAGTAAAGGCAGACCGTATCTAGGATTAAACAGTGTCTCAATGAGTACTAGGAGTTTTATTCATCATTTGGAAAATCTTCCCCCAAAAAATCATTAATAACAAACACTTAATTTACACTGTGAATAATGCAAATTTTGTTATTGTTATGCAATTGTGATAACCGTGGATGCACAGACTACTGAAACCACTGAATGCTATGCAACAAACCTTCGGGGACTCTCCTGTTAATTGTGAGACAGTATAGCGTAGTGGTCAACAGCACTGAGCTGCCAACCTTAAGTACTGGGTTTGAAACGCAGTCACCACTTGCATACTGTGTGTCCATGAGCGAGTCACTTAACTTCACTATACCCCCAAAATGCACCTGAAAACAAGCCTCTGCTTACTGTGTCTTTCCTGGCTAAAACTTATTAGAATAAAAATATAAAAATAAATAAATAAATAAAATGGTTTTCTATTGTTATTTTTTTTTTTTTTTTGGCTAGAACACGTTTTATTCATATGCATTAACAGCATCATAGCACTAGAATCAGAGACAAAGCTGTTAAATATACATGCTGCCTCCACCCTGGGAAAATAAGTGGGCTAGGTGACAGTGCTAACATCCCCCTGGAAAGCAATATCAATCAGAAGAATCCGCTGCTGGTACACACCACCTGCTTTCCACACAGTGCAGCAACAATCCCCCAAAATCAACTTAACCAAAATGATAAACGTTGAGTCAGGAATTGTCAACAAGGAATGAGGGAGTTTATTTGGAAAAACAGGAACCAGGATATGGGGAAGGAAACTAAGTTAAAGTAGAACGCAATATTAATGACCAATAACAATAATACATACAGTGCCCCTGGCTGGCTGTGCCTGTTCACCCTAAACACAGTGACTGGCCCAACTGTACTGTTAGGGTACTATATCAGTCCCCACTGGTACCAGTAAACCATCAGCACTGTTCAGGGAAATCCTGGGGAAGCCTGGGTACTCAGCTGTTAGACTGGAGCAGGCCCGCTGGCACAGTATGTGGCTATCCAACACTGGTGTTCTGTGAAAAAGAGAAGTACAAAGGGGCTAATCTGTAATACTGGCTGGATTGCCCGGACCATTACATTGTAGCCCAGTCTGTGGCAGGAACTAAACTACAAAAAGGTCAGTTGTTTTGCAGGATCCAAAGACCCGGATGTACTCACGGTTCTCCCAGCTGTGTAACCCTCACCCCCCCCCCAGCCACAGTCTAGACTGGATGACCCAGCTCTGTCCCAAAGCTCTGGTGTACCAAGGGCTCCATCAGCTCTCCTCTACCGCACACTCTCCCAGAAACCTTCTGCAGAGTGGCTGGGCTCTCCCTCAGTGGCACTCTTGCGGGGAATGAAATAAGGCGAGGCTGACAAGCTAGCGGTCTGCAGTGCAATCCTCAAGGAAGCACATATCCTGCAGTACAACACCTGGCTATTGTGTGGCACGGTGGTGACAGCTTCCAGGCCTCTTTGACTCCAGTAGTTTGCTCTAGGCCCTTCGGGCCTGTGTCAGGGCAAAAGTCTCTCCTTATCTCTGAGGCTCAGTTGCAGGGCAGCTTCCCTTGCACACCAAATCACTCAGTTGCTGTAGCAGAACCTGACTGCATATTTCCTGCATCTAGCAGCTTCCTCCTTCTTGGATGCAGAAGCAGAAGTCTCTCTCAAATGTATCTGCATAGCAGTTCTCTACTCACACAGACAGTAGGTCTGGCCCCAAGCGGTGTCTCATACAGACCACATGCAGAAAGACTGAGTACTGGACAGTTTCTTGCAAAAGAAGCAAGCTAGCAGCCCTCCCATGGGTTAACATGTCCATTCAGTAACTGTGGAGGGGATGTCCAGTTGCTCCTTGATGGCTGATTGAGCTTACAAGCCCATGGCAAATTAAGAAATCCTCCTGGAGGCTGGCCAGCTAATGCAGGGGTAACACTACTGATTGTCATTCAGATGACGTCATGACCCGAGGCGGAGACATATGGTGACCAACAGCAAGGTGGGGCTCTGGCATCTGTCTTGGATGCCTCCTGCCTAAGGGAGGGAAGGTGGTCACAACTGTTCCCTGGTGACATAAGGGGAGGGCATGTCACGCAGGATAGAATACACGGTCCCTTTGGAGCAGCCTTACATCAGCACGCATTGGCTCGCTGGCAAGTGACATGGAGGCATCACAACCCCAGAGTAGCGCTGGCATGGGTGTCCCATAGGGTAGGGCTCATCCACCTTTCTGACAGCCCTGATAAGCATTCTGCTCAGGACCACACCCTGAGGAGGGATAAGAGAGGGCATAGGAGGAAAAAAATACTTCATCAGCACAAGGCAGATGAAATCCCACCCCCACACCACAATAGGGCCCTGCAGTCTCCTCCCACACATCAACGGCTCCCCTTCCCAGGAAACCAGGGGGCCCCACCCTTAGGGACAAGTTTTGGGTGACAGTCGGGATTCTGGAGAGGATGCTGAGCAGAGGTTAGTGGCGAGCTGTTTTCCATCAAAGGATTCTAAAATAAATCCTCACGGTGCCCATGAAGCCTCTTTGCTCTGGTTCTGGCACAGGGCACCATGATTGGCTGCAGTCCAACCTCTGACTCGCTGCCATGCTGAGATGGGGTCAAAGACAGCTAATGTTGGTGGCCATCAGTCCTAAGCACTCAGTTCGATAAAGTCCTGTTTTAAAAGGCTCTGGCCCTCTGAATACTCTGGTGCGTGCAGTAGGGGTTGTATGGACGTGCGGTGCCTTCCAGTTCAGTCTGTAGATCAGTGGGGATATTCCTATTTCGATGGATGCTTAATACCTTGTCTGTCAGCAGCAGCCAATGCAGCTCCCTCTGGCATGGCTGGGGTCATAGGAAGGCAACCTTCTTCAGTTCCTCCCCAGGTTCTGAAAGGCAGTCCTAGTCCTGTGCCTGTGATGGAACAGTATTGCATCAGTTAGGGTTGGGCGGACCCGGAAAGGTCCTGACCCTTATTGTCAGGATCAGGATCTAGGCCAAAGTCCTGATAAGTTCTGATTCGAATCAGAACCTGTTGTAAAATGTGATGAAAACTGCAAATCTGCTATATAATTGCATAAAACGACACCACCTGTGACACACACCCAGAATTGTAATCAGCATTTCAGGATATGAAAACTGTGAATTTATAGCACTGATGTCCTGGTCAATTGAATACGGCAGTCATGCAGCTTTTTTCCTTTCTTTTCAGATTTTGGGATTTACTTTTAGTTTACTAGTAGTACTGTAAATAGACAGTAGTAATACTTTCATTGACAATTGTATTTTTCTTTCTTTTCAGCTTTTGGGATTTAGTTTACTTAGTATAAGTACAGTAGTACTGTGTAGGGCATACAGTAGTACTGTGTAGGGCATACAGCAGTACTAGTAGTAGTACAACTTCAATCTTTTTTTTAAACTTTTTTTTTTTAAACTTCTTCTTTCTCCATGTACTGAATGTACAAGACTGAGACATCTGTCCTCTACGCCCAACCCATGACCTTTCTCTCCCTTCCCCACTCCCTTTCATTCATATATTCCTCCTTGTTTTAAATGTTTTTGTTCTTCCTCCTTACAGCACTCGTTTGTTTTATAAGCACAGCATGAGCTGCCATGAGCACACACAAAACGTATAACCAAGTTCAACCACTCTACTTCATTGTTTTAGGCAAGAAAAGAGTCATCCAGAACAAGAAGACAGAGAGAACACAAGTCTGTGCTCTCTGATCCTTAGCTTCAAAGAACGGCGCCTGTGACATGCTACTGAGTCAGCTACAGAGCTTCCTTCCAGCTCCACCCACCAACAGCGCTAGCCAATAGCCAGAACTGACAAGCACTCTCCATTTAGCTATAGGCTGCCTGACCTGTCAGTCTGCCTGGATAGGCCAATTGTATTCTTCTCTGCCACTCTTGCAGGGCTCCAGGACGGTCCAGGAGTGCTCGTTCATGAACCGCCTGCTACTCGACTCGCGCCCGCCCAGCTTCTATCTACTCCCCCACACACAACACCCATGCCAGCCATCCAACACCCACATAACCTACAGTTTGCCATCGGTGACTGCTGACCTTCCGAGCTCAGATGATGGCCAGCCTAGCTCCCTCAGGCTGCACTGCAGTGCAATGGTAACCAAGCATAAGGAAAAAAAAAAAAAAACAATTTTTTTTACACTGCGACTGACACCTGGACTCAGTAAAATTGTACCTTGGCTCTTATTGATCAGTGCCCGTCAGACTGCATTGGATCCGGGGGTATCTGGTCTGATTTACTGCAGGTCGGCCCGTACATCCCTAGCATCAGTGTTGGTCTGTGGTTTTGCTCAACAGCAATAGAAAGACCTGGCCCAAACACAACTGCCCAACCCAAAATGATTAGGTAAAGGATGAAAGATCCTCTTCTTGGTCAGAGGGGAAAGCGAGTCCTGGCGTGGAGGGAGCCAATTCCACTCCAGTAAACAGGATCACCAGCTTTGGTACCAGTTCCAATCTGGAAACTTTAACCACTAGGTAGAGATCCCTAAACATCTGGATGGCCTGCTCTCTGGGCCGCTGCATTACCCCCCGGTACTGCCTGTGATGAGCCAGTCATCGAGGTATGGGAACACCAGAGTAACCCTGAACCAAAGAAAGGCTGCCATGACAGACAGGCACTTGCAGAACATCATGGATGCCAAATACAGGCTGAAGGGTATTATCTTGAACTGGTACATCGCACAGTTCACCAGAAGGGGGAGGGACTGTCTGTGGGACAGACAGATAAGGATGCAAAAATACACATCTTGGAGGTTTGGGGAACAGATCCAAGTCTCAGGCTCCAAAGACGGTATGATCTGCTCAAGAGTAACCACACAAAACTTCCACCTGTGCAAACATTTGTTCAGGGTGCAAAGGTCTGGAAAGGGGCATCATCCCTCCATCTTTTGCAGTACAAAAAGTAACAAGACGTGAATCCTTGTGAAGCCATGGTGTCCAGGACAGGCTTAATGACAATGCGCTCTAAGAGCTAAGTGACCTCGCTCTGTAGTGCAGCTAGAGCATTCCCAAACACCATGAACTCCGGTGATACTCAGGCCAACATGGAGGGAGAGTCTCAATTTCCAGAGGCAGACTCCACCCCAGAACTTCCAGAAGCCCCTTGTCCAAAGTGATCATAGATCACTGTGGAAGAAAGTGAAACAGTTGGCCCCAGTACAGATCCGAAGCAGGAATGGCTTTGTGCAACCTGTCACTTTTTACCCTTGGAAGGGGCTCTAAAGGAATTGCCCCTGGACACACCAACATCCCACCTTGTTTCTGAACCTGACCACTGGATTTAGTCAGACAGCAGTGTTAGTACTACTGCCTCTGTTCCTGGTAGTATCCCACACCACAAAAGGTGACCCGAAAGAAGCCCTGCTTCCTTGGCTTAGACTGCTGCTTATCTTGTTGAGTTGATGCACTGAATCCAGGGTGACACTGGACTTCTCTATATGGATGATGTGATCTTCCACCCCAGGGCCACAGAGGTAGGTGCTCAGGAAGGGCAAATGTACCAACTTATACTAGGTTACTGGGGTAAATAGTGAGACATGCAGCAATGCCCATCTGTGCATGGATGCAGCTGCTGCCACTGCATGGAGCAAACAGTTGGCCAAGTCCAAAGCTACCTATAACCAGTGTGCTTAGACAGGCTCAACTCAATGCCCTGAAGTCGCTCCACTTCAGGTTATTTGCTGGGAACAGAGGGATCATCTCCGTGAGCTTATCTAAGAGCTCCTGTTCAAACCTGGCCATTAGGGCTGCACAGTTGCCCTGCCAGCCATTTCCCTTAAGAAGCAGCTGCATAGACCTCACAGCCAAGGACATCCTGTTTCCTGGAATCCTTTCTTTGGAGGCTTATCTGATTTGTTCTATACCTTTGTCTTGTGGAAAAAATGCATCTGCCACAAGGCCTTCTGAGGATTGGTGCTCTGAAAAGTTGGAAAAAAACACCACAGTAACCGCATGTTTATGGTACATCTGGTGTAGAGGCGACTGGCATGAGGCCGGGTGCTGCCACACACTGAGCTCTGGCACAATACAGCTTTGGCAACCAGGAAGGCTACCTCAGGTGAAGAATCCTGCACCAGGATGTCCAGCAAGGGCTAGGACTTTGTCTTCTAGACCTCCTCCAAAGGACTGTCAAGGGACACAGAAATATGCTGCAAGAGAGCTGTAATTTATGCCAAGTCTCAGGAAGGGGAGCGACTGTCCAAGGAGTTGACATCCATTCGACACTGTGACAACAGCCATCCAAGTCACAGAAAAGTGGCTCAGGGCATCAGTCAGAAGAGTGGACCACCCACTCCACTGGAATGACCACTAACAAAAAGACCATCAGTAACTTGGACTCAGTCTGAGAGTCCTCAGAAGGAGCACCGTTCTGCACCAAAAGGGGCTACAGCCGTGCTGCCAGAAAAAACAGGGAACAGCCATCAGACACTCAATGACAGAGGGCATCAACTGGCACCCACTAAAGGGTAAAGAAGCTTGGGAGCATAGGTCAACCACTACCTAGCCTAAAGCCCCCATGATCCAATGTTGCCAGACCATCTTGCAACACTAATGTTTCAGCTGACGCCATCAGCACTTGCCAGATGATGACAAACATGATGACAACTGCCTGCCATAATGGCAGTGGTGTCAAAGAGAGCAAGGCCGAGAAAAAGAACTTGACTGGGACCTGGATCTCAACTGTGACCATTAAACCAAAGGTTGACAACAGTCTCAAGTTGGCAGAGCCGTGTAAACCACAGGCCGAGGCACCACTAACTGGCACAGAGTTGGAACAACCAGTGGTGGCAGAACCAGAGACAACTTTACTAGGGTTGTTGTCTGGACCTGCTTCCCCATCAGGGGAAGCATTGGTGTCCAGCTGAGGAACAAGGAGGCCTCATCTCCAACAAAGTCCATGTTGACCAGTTCGAAGGCAATTTCCAGTTGGTCCTTGACTCAAGCTGACTTAGCTATCGACTTTACTGGGGATACCACTGGAGTGTCAACAAGTTCCTTGATGGGAACCACCTTGACAAAGGTTGAGTGTTCTGAGGAGCGCAGAGACTGCTAAGAGCAGTAACATTCCCCCTCTGATGATCAATGGCGACAGCACTTCTTGTGCTTGCGACAACAGGGTAGGCTATCTTTGTCGAAGTTGGAGTACATGGTCATGAAGAATTCACAAAACTCCAGGTGGTTGTGGAGGGTGATCAGCTCCATGGTCTGCCCTTCCAATGACATTAAGGCCGGGGCCGACAAGGCCCCTACCACCACCTTTTCCTCCATCGCCTGAAGCTGCACCATCTAACCCATGGCTCTGAGGCCTTCTGTTCCTGAGGCATACCTTAAAGGAAGTGTGCCTTGATGAAGGGTTCATGGCCAGGTACCGAGTATAGCAGCCAAGGCTGAGTTATGCCCCCAAACAATAAACACATGCTTCATGGCCATCTGTGGCTGACACATCATCTCTTGAATCTGGGCTTTCTGCATTCCATCTTTGTTGACTGTCCAAGGAGCGGCAACCAGAAGTCAAGATGTGCACTATTAGTTAAAAACTGAATGAATGAATGAGCGAATAAATAAATAAATAAATAGTGAAACATTGTCAAAAAAGTGCCTGAAAACTGACTGTTCCGGACACTGAGCATGGTCAGTGGAAGCTATATAGGTGTGGACAGTGAACTGAATCTAGGTAGCTAGAAGGTATTTTTTCTCTGAATGTGTCATAGACAGGTGAAACAGACTGCTAAAAGAGGTAGTCAGTGCTAAAACAGAGTGTGTGTGTGTATTCAAACAACTGAAGGGGCCTGATAAAATCAGGGGATGTTAGAGCTGGAGAGGGTAACGAGGGGATGGATGGCCAACACAGCTGTCCCACACACATTAGGCAGGATAGGGCAGACTGGATGGGCTGATGGGCCTTTTTTTCTGCCATCAAATTATATGCTTCTGTAATTCTACATAAGTCGGTCAGAGCCGGTTCACTGCTGGATGCACATAAGTAAACTGTCATTTTCTGGCAGCTGCTGTTGCATGTCCACAAACTTCAATGGGACACACTAGGATGAACCACTTCTGGTATGACTGTACTGCAATTTAGCTGAGGGCAATCACTAACAAGGAGACATTTTTTTTTAAGTTCACCTTCAAAACAAGGCAAAGAAATACAGCTGTTGATTTCTGCCTTCATAACAGTGTACAAGGCTATAAATAATTGTGTGTGTGTTTAAATTTTCTCAGTATTGTTAACTGGCTTCATCTTCTAGTTGCAGTTCTTTTTGGTTTTCCAAGTAGCCATGGTGAAGAGATGAACTGGGTCCCAGAAGACTATTAACCCATATTCTGCGCACTGTTTGAACTTTGCTGCCTTGTTTGCTATGCTAACTCTTAACACAGGAAAAGTACCAGAACTTTGTGCCTGCATTGCCAGCCAGTGAGTCCACAAAGCCTAGTATGAAGCTGTATATAAATATTTTGACTCTCATCACTGCACAGAACACGGAGACCTTCACCCTGTCTGTCGCTGTTACAAGTTAGATTATAAAATCCAACCATGTGCAAGGAATTCACTGGAAATGCAAACAACTTGTCTGACTACATGTCTAAAGTCACGGCTTAAAGGAATCTCACACAGAATGCTGCTGGAGTTTACAACTTACTGTCCTGGCATTTTTCTGTTTGGTATAACAGAAAACAAGCAATTATCAATGCCGAATGTTGCTTGCTTGTATGTGCTGTTTAGGTATTTGGAAGTCACTGGAGTGCAAATATTGAAAATTCGCAAACTTACGAGCGTGCGTAGGAACTGCGCAACCCACGCTCGTAAAACAATCATTTTTAAGAATTTTTTCACCAAATTTTCAACATAACCATTTTAAGACCTCTGCTCATGAACAGTGTCACTGTGATTTTCTTAATGTGTCCCATACATGGATTTCTCACACCGACTGCACCATTGTGCGCTACATGGGCGGAAACAAGTTTTAGGCAAGATGTGAAAAATGACAGCTGTACTGCTCATAAGGAGGTGTGGTAAAATGGCAATGTTGGAAATCTGGAGTGAAAATATTGAAAATTCGCAAACTTACGAGCGTGTGTAGGAACTGCGCAATGCACGCTCGTAAACCAGTCATTTTTAGGAATTTTTTCACCAAATTTTTCAACATAGCCATTTTAAGACCTCTGCTCATGAACAGTGTCACTGTGATTTTCCTAATGTGTCCCATACATTGATTTCGCACACCGACTCGCCATTGTACTTTTCATTAGGCGGAAGCGCTTTTAGCCAGGATGTGAAAATCACAGCTGTACTGCTCATAAGGAGGTGTGGTAAAGTGGCAATGTTGAAAATCTGGAGTGAAAATATTGAAAATTAGCGAATTCTGAGTGCGTGGAACTGTAGCACAGCTCAATAAAACAGTCATTTTAGGATTTTTACCAAATTTTCAAAATAGGCTTTTGAGAGCCCATCTTATGAACACTGGCGGTGTCGTTTAGTTAATCAGCCCGAAGATGAAATTTCACACAATGATAGGCGAGGGAAATCACCCTTAAGACCCGATTAACGCCACAACAATGCAGAATTCATGAGGAGGGTCCCAAAACCCCATGTTGAAAATTTGGGCCCAAAATTCCCAAAATCCCTGAGATATGCAACAAAGTTGAAAAACCCTATTTATTCCATTATACAGCTTGCGGCATTTCCTCAGTTAATGATGCGACTTTGAAAGTGCAGGCGTGTTCCCGGTCCACGATGATCGATCGCCAAGCTCCGGAGGTAAGTATAGAAGTGAGGAGGCAGGGTGCGTAGTGGGTGGGTGCGGGTGGGGCAGTGAGGACCTTTTTTTTTTTTTTAATTAAGACGACGCGGATGTTTGCCACGCTTAGTGGGCTTCCAGCATGGCAGCTGGAAAGGCTGTTTGGGGGCTGGAGCTGACGGGGGATTGGGCACCTCCGTCGGCATAACAAGATTTGCCATGCTAGGTGGGCTCTCAGCGTGGCACCTGGAAAGAGTTTTGGGGGCATGCAGTGGAGCCAGCAGGGGGATTGGGCACTCCCGTTGGCTATAACATTTTGCCGCTGGGGTGGTCTCCCAGCGTGGCACCTGGACAGCTTTTGTTGGGGGGCGTGGAGCCGACAGGATTGGGCAACTCAATCGCCACACAGTGTGTGCGGGTGAGGGGAGGGAGACATCAGCACGCAATATGCATGCTTTGTGCGGTGTGTGGGGGGAGAGCTCTGCTCACTGAAGCGGAGCTCTCCTTCAACCTATATGCCACCAGATTTTGACTGCTGTCATAGACAGCTGCAGCAGTCATTGGAGAACTGCGGCCGTGCCTGCAAACTCACTGACTGAATTGAGAGACGGGGTGCCACACCTCCGAAAACTCGGATGATGGCACTAAGTTTCTTGCACATGCATGCAAGCAACATAAAAAAGAAAGTGGAAGTAAAAGTATGAATGAATTGGGGTGAAAGTGGCAACTGAAACAAGAGTGGATTGATGTGCTGATATAATACCTGGACAAAGGCAGCACTTAAAATGCTCCCTACCCAAAGCCTGCACTTCTGACTGGAAATAATTTAGCACAAACTTTTCAAGTAATTGCATGGAGAGGTACAAAACAGAACACTCACCACAGTCTGTCACCAACTCACAGTCCTACCACTGCCTACACTATGCAAGGACACGGCCATACAACAGCAAAATAGGCAATACATATTGGCATACTTCAAGTGGTGGAAGCATTTGTTAGAACCACAAGATGGCAGTGGACAGCACATTGATTGTCAGTAACAGAGCCCCCATTTTTATTATGATGATTATTATTGTTATTAAATCCTACCATACAGGTACTTTGCCTTTTTTTTGGTTACAGATTACTTTAGTTAGCTAGAAGGACAGCCTTGGGGAAGGGGTAGATTTTGAATTGTGCATACATAGCTATCCTTTAAAAGCCACGAGCTTGCATTCCTGGGGTCCGGCTCATCATTTCACAGCTGAAAGCAACAGCTGTGCAGGCAGTTTCAGGACTTCGCTGCACACAGCTGGAAAGTTGTTGCTCGCTCAGACTGGTAATTCCCTGGGTGTGACTTGTAGATGAATGTCTCCATGCTACAGAGCTGATCCATGCCGATGGAGCTATTATGGTCATGTTGCTAGTGCTCCCCCCAGAATAAAAACACTTCTGTGGGGAAAAGCTGAGTAGTCTTTTAGCCCTAGCTTTGTCAATGGTATTTACCATATTAGTACTATTGTATCAACTGTATTGGGAGGGGTAAAAATACTGTACTATAGGAGCGCAGTAGTACCCTTATAGTTAAGGTTGAGTACAGTGCACAATGAAAAATCCTTAACTTTGCAGTTTAATAACTTTGGCAGGGTTTGTCAGAATAGCCCACAAATCTGCATTTTCCACTGAAATGCAATGTTGTGAAAACATGGAGAGTTTCATGATGGCACCCTGTCCGGTCTCCGAAATCTGGATACCCCTTATTTTGCAAAATTGTCACACTTTTCCCTATACGTTTTGGTATTTTTATACTCCAGCTCCCATGGCCCTCACAATCAGGGAGAGTCCCAGCCCTGTCATCCCAACGTCCACCATCCGGTGCAGGCTGTTACCTCCAGGGCTTGCCCCGGTGAGGTTGATGGGGGGGCACCCCCCACCGAGAATTGATTCGGTGTGCTGGCGCTGTGGCTGGTTGGGACGGAGCCTGCGAACTCCCCTTTCATCCTCCATGACCAATGCTTCCTCGTTTTCTCCCTTTCCGGGAGCGGAGTGTGCAATGGCACCAGCGATGGTGACATGCACGCTCCTGTGCGCACTCCATCAAGTGCCTGCCCCACTACCCAACCCATGTACAGCATTGGTGCGCCAACCCCCAACCACTGCTAGGAGCCAGGCAAGCACCGACTGCTGGTCACCCCCCCTCCCTGGAGAAGGAGAGCAGTCTGAAGACGCTCAATCCTTCTCCTCTCCTGCTGACCCCCGGTGGCCCATGCTCGTTTCCGAACATGGGTTGCTGGTGTGGTGCCCAGCGCCTCAACGCTCAATGACACTGGGCCAGCACTTTTTCCTTATACTTAACATGTTTCTGCGGTTTTTTTTGCATTTTATTTTTTCTGTCATGTACAGGCTACACAGTGCTGAATTTCTGCACAAAACTGTCAGGGTACATGCGGTCTGTGCTGAGGTACTGCCTTTAGAAGGTTTGATGAAAACTATTAAACAGTTCCTGAGTTATAAGGATTTGAAATTATATGCCCCATACAAACCAGAAACTTCTGGTTTGCAAGAGTGTTTTTTTGTTCACAAATCTGAGGTATCACGACCCACTTTTTTTTTTTGAGGTTTGCAACAGCCACTATCTTGTTTCTTTATTTCTGCTGCTACTGAAGTTGGAAAACACTTGTAAAGGAATAGTTTTAGCAAAACTAAAACATCCCTGATGTACAATGTTCTCCCTAAGCAAGATTTTATACTCTGTTTATGGGGAAATTTGCCAACATTTTTTGTTTCACACATTCACAATCTCTGTCAAGCAATTTTTGGTTCAAGCCACTTTTTTTTTTGTTCAAACTAAAAAATGTTCTGGTTTGCGAACCAGGGAAAATGGTTTGAACTACTAATTCTAGTTTCTCACCTCCCTCGGTTACCATACAGTTGCACTGGACTATGAATACATTGTATTATGTATAAGACAAGGCCTCCCTGAGGCAGCTTACTACCAACTCACATCATGCATTGCTTTAGCTACCAATTGTATAGGTCTTAACTGCTCATTAGGTAAATATGTCGATAGCTCTGCCCTGTTTTAGCTACCAAATGTATAGGCATTAACCAGTACTCATTGTACTTGTACTCTGTATGATTGCTCACCCACATGTATTCTACGTATGTACTGTATGAATGTCTATGTTTTGTTCTGACATGGAGTCTTTGGAAACGAGTCTATGACTCAAAGGGTTGTAATTCTGATTTCCTAAATAAATAGTTTGCAAACCAAAATATTGATATGCAAACCAAAAATTCTGGTGTGAAACAAAAAATTTGGTTTACAAACAAAAAAACTGTGGTGCAAACTAAAAATGTTGTTTTGCAAACCAAAAATTGTGATGCAAACCAAAAATTGTGGTGTGTGTTGTGTTGTGTTGCTGTTGCGGTTGCGGTTGTGGCTGCAGCCCACCAGAGAGAATGGCTTTATTTTCTTCCCATATTTGGATAACTGGTTACTTAAAGGCCAGTCTAGGTAAACGGTTCAATGCACACACACTCCTGAACACTACACTTGTTCGAGGACTTGAATACTGTATTTGCTGTCAGCACCTACAGTTCATTGGTGTGGTGCTAGACACAATGACAGGCAGTGTTCCCCTGCCTCCAGATAGAGTAGAGAGGCCTTGGTTGCTCAAGCCAAACTGGTATACGAGAGACATTCTGTATCAGCCCAGACAATGACCCATCTCCTGGGAATCATGGTCACTACCATCGTGATGGTCCCATTTGCCTGCCTACATATACAAACCCCACACTAGACACTTCCAGTATAGTGGGATCAATTGAGGGATGACCTGGAAAAACAGGTTACTCACCTGTAACAGTAGTTCTAGGAGTGGTATATGTTGTTCATCCACACAATCTGGTAGTGTCCTTTCTCCTTTAAGATGTGCCGGAAAGTCTTCAAGCTGGCTCCTCCCACCCACCCAAGTGACAACTCCCCAAGCATCACCCTATGACACCAGTTCTTGCCCGCTGGAAGCATGTCTGTGCACCACTACCAGGGGAGGTCAGGTGGGTCCATGTGGATGAACATATACCACTCCTAGAAAGTGTAGTTACGTAAGTCTTGCCATAACAGTAGATCTTCAAGGAATGTCTCTTGCAGTAGGTAAATACTTCTGGGAGATTCCAGCAGAGGGTGCAGTTGCACGGCAGCTCTTCTAGCAGTTTTCACCAGGGACCGCCCACACATGACATCATCATCCTGCTTCCTATATAAGTGTGGGTGGTCCCTGGTATCCTCAGTTCCCCGCTGGATTCAGTTTGCAAAAGTGAGGACCGAGGGGAAGCCAAGGTACCAAAGAGTCCCAACCCTAAGTCATTGGATCAGAATTTGCTCTGTTAGAGAAGAAGAGGGACAGAGGGTGGGATTGCACCTACTGCAAGAGACATTTCTTGAAAATCTACTGTTACGGTAAGACTTTACGTAAATGCACTATCTTGCATGGAATGGTCTCTTGCAGTAGGTAATTACATCTGGGAGCATCCCCAACAGTTATGTCCATATGGGAGGACAATTATGATAGGAGACCATGTAGGACTGCTCGGCCAAAGGCCGTCCTACGGCATGAGGCAATATCAAGATTATAATGCCTTGTGAAGGTATGGATTGTGGACCAGGTAGCTGCATTGCAGATATCTGAAATGGTGGCTCCTTTAAAGCAAGACACAGTACTGGCCATAGCTCTAGTGGAGTGGGCTTGGACAGGTCCAGGTAGAGGTTTGTTGTACTTTTTGTAACAAAAGGTAATACAATTTGCCAACCACGAAGATACGGTTTGTTTAGAAATACGAAGCCCTTCTCTGCCAGAGGCAAAGGTGACAAATTATTGGGACGTTTTCCTAATCAACTGGGTACGATTAGTGTAGCAGCATAGGATACGATGAACATCTAAGGTATGTAATAGATGTTCACCGGGATTGGAGTAGTCAGGGTAGTAGACCGGATGTTCCAATGACTGATTTAGAGTATATTTGAAGACTACTTTAGGAAGAAAGGATGGGTTGGTACATAGGACTGCCCTGTCCTTGTGGAATATCAAGTAAGGTTCCCTACACATGAGGACCTGAATCTCGGAAATTAATTCAGCTGAAGTAATAGCCACTAGAAATGTTTTCCATGAAAGGAAACAGATATCACGGGTGGTCGCTGGCTCAAAAGGTTCAATGGTCAGTTTTTCTATAATGAAATTGGCAGCCCACGGAGGAGTGGGTCGTCTAATAGGAGGTTTGATATATATCATTCCTCTCAAAAACATCTTGGCTAAATGATGTTGGTACAGATGTTTGCCATCGAAAGGTTCATGGAATACAGATATGGCAGCCAGGTGGACTTTGATGGAGGAGTATCTTAAGCCTGACTCTGACAGTGAAGCTAGGTAATATAAAACCTTCACCAGTGGACAAGAGTAAGGGTCCAGGGAGCGAGAGGCAGACCATATGGAAAAGTGTTTCCATTTGGAATTATATGTTTCTCTTGGTGATGGCTTAAGAGAAGCCAGGAGAATGCTGGCAACAGGAGAGGACACCTGGAGTCTATTTATGAATATGTCCTTAGGAGCCAAGCATGAAGATGAAGGGTCATCAGACTGGGGTGCAGGAGGGATCCGTGACAGAGTCAGGAGGTCCGGCAACTGAATGGGTTCCCTGACAGTTGCTGGAGTAGAGGGTACCACGGTTGATGCGGCCACAGTGATGCTATGAGAAGCATGGTGGCCAGTTTCATTTGAAGATTCAATAGGGGCCGTTGCAAGAGAGGGATACGGGGGGGGGGAAGGCATATAAGTAGAGTCCTGTCCACGGTCGGGACTGGGCATCTATAGATCATCCCTTGTTGTTCGAGATAATGGAGAACTAACTGGGGAGCCGGTGACTGACTAGGGAGGCAAACAGATCAGCTGTGGAGTTCCCCATAGGTTGAAGATTTCTAGGAGTACTTCTTTGTGAAGTGTCCATTCATGAGTGGATGACTGGTGACTTAGCAGGACTGCTAACTGATTGCACCATCCCAGTAGGTGGACGGCCATTAGCGTTAGATCTTGTTTAATGGCTTCCTGCCAGACTGCAAGGGTCTCCATGCAGAGGGTGAGCAATTTCGTGCCCCCTTGCTTGTTGAGGTAAAACACCACTGCAGTGTTGACTGACTGAATCAGCAACGGTCCTGGCTGGAGATAGGGCTGGAATGCCTGAAGGGCTAGACGGACCACCTTCATCTCAAGAAGATTGATATGAGAGTGATGGGGAGAGGTGGTCCAGCGGCCTTTGTTCTGATAAGGACCTAAGTGTGCACCCCATCCATCCAGGAAAGCATCTGTGGTTAATGTCTGCATGGGAGGGAGGGAGCGGAAAGGCATTCCTTGACACAAAAACAAAAGCTATGCTATCTGCCCACTGGCAGAGCAAGGCAAAGGACACTAAACTAAAAAATCCTCTCCCACGCTCACCTCCCTCTGGAACAAGTACGTACTTACTTATAAATACCTCAGCCTTACCTTTGACACCTCCCTATCCTTCCATGCCCACATTAACATCCTGATCTCAGCCATTAATACCTGCATCGGCCTCCTATACAGTCACAAAGACTGCCTGACACCAGAGGCTCTCAACCTGGCTGTCACCTCTTCTGTCCTCTCTCTCATTGACTATGGGCTCCCTGTCTACTCTGCTGCGGACACCACCACCCTAAACAAAATTCACATAGCCATTAATAAAGTGTGCTGACTCCTCCTAGGTGCAGACAAATGCTCCCATACTTGCACGGTCTATGCTCTTACAACATCTTCACCCTTGAGGAAAGACTACAATATCAATTCTGTCTCCTCACAAAAAAAAAATCCACCTAGGACTAACTCCTTTGAGGGTCTCAGCCTCACTACTCTCATGTCCCCGCATTGCGACCACTCGTTCTGTCAACAAGCATCTGTGGACTGTGCCCAGGGTCAGAACCTCCCCTGCTCAGAGATCATCCCCCTATAGAGCTCCCGCCTGGTACAATGAGCTCTCCTCAGCCATAACCTCCATTCCCAATCTAGGACACTTCAAGACCATCCTAAAAAACACATTCTCTCCTTGCGCCAATGCCAGTGCAGCTGCTAATCCTCCTAACTGACCTGCACAGAGCTGCACTATGGCCGCTCCCCATTGACATTGCCACCAATTGTATAGGACTAACTATATAGGACATCTCTGCTGCTGATCTCTGTCTCTGCTATATGACAATGCCCTAGAGGCTGCACCTACACTGTAACTATACCTCCTGTACTAATACCAATACCCTAGCTACTAAATGAATAGGTCAACAGCCACCCAGGCTACTATATGTAAATACTTCCTTAAAACTGTGCTGTCTCACTATTGTATAGATCACTGTTACTACTATATGACAATGCCCCAGAGGCTGCACTTGTATTATAATTGTTCCACTGTAATAATATCAATACCCTAGCTACTACATGTATAGACTTTCAGCCACCTTGGCTATTATATGTAATTACTTGAAATGTGATGTTCCACTAATGTACTATCTCTGAATGTATGACTATGCTGACGCGGAGCCTTTGTAAATGAGTCTATGACTCAAAGGGTTGTAATTTCTATGATTGACTAAATAAATAAATAAACAAACTGGTTTTGATTATCCACCTCTTCAGGGATGACTTCAGAGAAGGAGTGACCCTGAGTTTGTCGACCTGTCCAGTTCTTTGAGACCACTGATTCTGGATAGTTCACTGGACAGGTCTCATATGAAGGCAGGCAAATGCCACTGTCGGGATGGCTGCAGACATGTGACCCAGAAGTCTCAGCATTTGTCTGGCCGTGACTATTTTCTGGGTTTGTATTTGCGAAGCCAGAGATAAGTGTGTCCTGACGAGCAGGTGGAAGGTAAGCACTGACTGTGACTGTACCTAGAACAGCTCCAATGTATTGGAGAGACTGTGTCGGGTGTGGACTGGACTTTGGCCAGTTGACCGTTATCCCTAGATCATTGAACATGCTCAGAGTAGTGGCTAGGGAGGCAAGCAGAGCTTCTCTGGATTCTGCTTTGATTAGCCAATCTACTAGATATGGGAAGACGAAATGCCCTTTTTTCCATAAGACTGCTGCTACCATCACTAGGCATTTGGTGAACACTCTTGGGGCTAATGAGAGACCGAAAGGGAGTGCTCGAAACTGATAGTTTTGACCCAGAAGGTGGAAGCAGAGAAATCTGTAATGGGCAGAATGAATGGGGATATGTAAGCAGGCATCTTTCATATCTGGGGCACACAGCCAGTCTCCTTGTTTTAGAATAGGCATGATGGCGGGTAGAGGTATCATGCGAAAATGTTTGTACTGAATATATCGATTCAGGTGTCTCAGGTCTAGTATCGGTCTGAGATCTCCGCTTCGTTTGGGTACCAGAAAAAAATTGGGGTAAAATCTCATTTGATGTTCTGGAAGGGGCACTGGTAGGACAGCCTGTTTGGCTAAAAGTGCCTTCAATTCTTCTTGAAGGACAGGGACATGATCTGGAGGATAATGGACTATCTAAGGGGGGGAGAGGGGTGGGGCGATGAGAAATTCCAGAGTGTGTCAACTTTGGATGATCCGAGGTACCCATTTGTCCAAAGTGATCATATTCCAGACCTCCAGATGGAGGGCAAAACAACTCCCTACAGCCTCAGAGGCCTGGTTGAGGAGGTGAGGGGAAAGCACCGATAGGTTACTGGGTTGCCCGGCCCCTCCCGAGGGACAGGCATGGGAGCCACAGGTGGCAGAAGTGTTGCTTCTTGGGCACAACCTCGAAAGCCATCTCTGTTAGAGGCCTTATATTTTCTGCCTCTTTTGGACTAGGAGGAATATTGCATATGATAGGTGGGCTGCAGAGTATGGTACATGCCATGTACTGCACGAAGGGTTCTGCCTGATGCCTGCAGGTCATCTAACAACGTTTGAGTACCTGGTCCGAATAATCTGAACCCATTAAAGGGTGCATTAGCTACTTTATGCTGCACATCAGGAGCAAAACCCAAAATGCGAAGCCAAGCATGGCGATGCAGAGAGACTCCAGTAGCTGAGAGTCGGGCTAAGGTATCTATGGCATCATATCTCAACCTGAGTAGGTGATGGGAAATAGAATTGATAGTGGAGACTGTGGCCAATAACTTGTCCTTTTCCTGGGGAGGGGGAAGTTTATTGATAATGTCTATAACTGAAACCCCAAGGGTACGTTGGTATTTAACCATATGTCCCATATAGTTCAGAATTCGAATATTCATAGTACCTGAGGCAAAACCCTTTTCCCCCAGGTATTCAGTCCTTTGAGATTCTTTATCAGGTGGTAAGGAACTCATGTGTTTGGGTTTCTTAGTACGATCATGAGAGGCAGTAATGACCACTGAATCCACTTCTGGGATGGACAGAAAGGGATGATCCAGGGGAGCCTGATATAAGCGATCTGCTTTTCGTGGGACGGCAGTAATCATGGACGGTTGATGCCAGGCAGCCAGCATGGCATTTTGATAGGTCAGAATCAGTGGGGGCACCACTAAAACTGGGTCCTCTGGCAGTTCCAGATATTCTGTCATATTCTTATGTTGTTCGTCATGTTGTGTAGTAGAGAACCCCATGCCTTTTTGTATTTGGACCATCATTTTGCTAAAGAATGGGTCATCAGGAAGAGAGGTGACAACTGGCACAGGCAGGTCCTTGTCCAAGGACGAGATTTCCAAGTAGGGGGACTCCGGGTTCTGGAAGTCCAGATCTTGGAATTCTTCGTCATCAGTATCACCGGGGAGATTCACCAGTAAGTCAGGTTCATCTGACAAATAATCCTCCATATTAGGAGAAGACGACCAGGGTGGCAGTGTATCCCTGTCATCGTGAAATCTTTTAGGCGGAGGGGAGTGAGACCGGAAAGGATTCTCCAGCTCTCCTGGGTCAGAGGACTGGGTATACCACATAGTATGCAAGACCTGCGTCACAATTTTGGTGATGTCCCATTCCTGGAAGGAAGGGGGGGGGGTAATAAGCGGGGGATGAGAAACAATGGGGGTGATAGAGGGGATGGGCCAGGCAATGTGCGCAGGTCTCTCCCCTGCGAAGAATAAACCAGGGCCCAGTCTCTGTCTGCATGCCCTCTATGAGATGGCACCTGTGAGGGCGGAGGGGCATTCATTAATGTAAAAGCCATTGGTTTGCCCTGTGGAACACAGGACGTCAGTGAAGAGCCCATGGAACGATTATCCTGAAAGATGTCAGATGTCATCGATGAGAGAGGAGTCCCCGTCGACAGAGTAGCCGTGTATTTGGCTGTATTAAATATGCTAGATAGCGTTGTTAATGACAAGGTATATGTCCCCATCGACAGAGCAGGCAAAGCCTGCACAGCATTCAAAGCACTGGAAAGTGCCGTTGATGAGAGGGTGTGAGCCCCTGTGGACAAGGGAGCTGTAAAAAGATGCTCCGTCGACTGAGGAGGCACAGAAACAGTTGCCGTTGATGGGCGTTTCAGCCAGGAATGAGAAGGGGGTTTATTCCACTCCTTACCCTGCCGAGAATGAGAACCAGAGCTGGGGGAGCCCTTGGTATGAGCCCCCCTGGTTAGCCAACAGAGACATTTTCTGCTCCGTAAGAAGGTGCTGAATTTCTAGCAACCGTCATCGACAGGTTGCTCTATTAAACTCTTGACAGGAGTTGCAGGAATTGGTGTCGTGTGTGGGTCCCAGACACTGTACATAAAAAGTGTGATTGTCAAAGCAGTATATCTTCCTACCGTAATGGCAGGAACGAAATAGATCTTGTTTGGTCGAAGAATCTTTAGACATTCGTTTTATAATCCAATTTCTCGTCGATGACTGCTACACAGAAGTTGAACTAGCTGCTGTGCGAGCTGAAGACAGTGGGAAAATGAACTGAGGATACCAGGGACCGCCCACACTTCAGGAACATGATGTCATGTGTGGGCAGTCCCTGGTGAAAACTGCTAGAAGAGTTGCCATGCGACAGTGCCATCTGCTGGAATCTCCCAGAAGTAATTACCTACTGCAAGAGACCATTCCATGGAAGATGTACTGTTACAGGTGAGTAACCCGTTTTTCTAGGGACATAGATATATTGTTCTATCCACACAATCTGGCAGACTCCTAGCAGTTCTCCAGGAGGAATGAGGCAAGGTGCACACCCCCTACTTAGGGAACAGCGACTGGAGAACTGAGGCCCCAAAACCAGCATCCCAGCGTGACTTGATGTTAATGTGGTAATGGGAAATGAAGGCGTATGCTGACTTTCATGTAGCAGCCCTACAGATTACCTGGATAGGGATGTCCCTGGAAGCAGCCACTGATGCAGCGGTATGGTGGGTGGAATGAGCCCTTAGCCCTCCAGTAGGCTCCCTACCCTCCAACCTACAGCAGAGATCAATGCAGAATACGATCCACCTGCCAGTCATCTGCTTGGCTGCAGGTCTGCTAGGTGCAGCTTCAGCGTAGGTGACAAAAAGCTGGTGAACCTCTCCCCAAACTCCAGCCATGTGCTCTTTGTAATATGCAAGTGCTCATCTCAGGTCCAGAGTATGGAGCCTGTGCTTGGCCTCCGTGAGATTAATCACCTGGTTAAGGTGGAAATCCAACATAACCTGTGTTAGGAACTTCAGGTTGGGGCGCAGGACAAGCTTGTCCCTGTGGAAGACCAAATAAGCAGACTCCACCAAGAGTGCCTGGTTCTCGCTGGTCCTTCTGGCTGACATGATAGCCACCAAGAAGGTGGTCTTCCACGACAGGTGTGACATCTCACACCTGTGCATCGGTTCGAATGGCTTGCCCATGAGCTTTGTCAAAACCAGCAGTTGATCCCAAGGTGGTGGTGGTTCATGCACCGAAGGGGAAATGTGGTCCAGGCCCTTGAAGAAGCACCAGACCACCTTCTCCTGCACCACTGACTGCTGATCAGCCCACACCTAGTAAGCAGAGATGACTGCCAGGTGCATCTTGAGGGTCATCGACTGGAGGCCTCGTAGGTAGTAGAGAATGTCAGCCACCGGACAAGCCAAAGGGTTCAGCCCTTTGCCCTGACACCAAATAAAAAATCTCTTCCATTTGAAAACATAACATTTTGAGGTTGACTCCTTCTGAGATGCCTCAACAACATTGAGTACATCGTCCAAGAGACACAAAGCATGGAACTCTTGTTGTTCAGGTACCAGGCTGTCAGGTGCGGGGATAGAAGGGTCCGGGTGGAGTACCTTCCCCTGAATGACTGGGAGCAGGTCCGGGTATAGTGGGAGACACCACGGGAGCCTGTTGCTGATGCGGAGGATATCTGGATACCAGAACTGGTGTGGCTAGGCTGAATCCGCAAGGATCACCTGCCCCTTATCCCTCCTGATCTTGAGTAGAACTTTGTGGAACAGGGGAAATGGAGGGAAGGCATAGAGAATGCCCAGGATCCAGGGCCTTGAGAAGGTATCCCCCTGCAACGTTTCCTGCTGGAGGAGGTGGGCACAATACAGCCTCAACTTGGCATTCTGCCTGGAGGCAAACAGATCCACCAGATGTTTGCCCCAGTGAAAGAACAGGTTCTGCACTACCTTGGGATGAAGAGACCATTCGTGTGATGCCTTGCCCACCCGGCTGTTTGGAGACACCGGCCACATGGATGGCCAGAAGGTCTGCCTCCAAACTGGGCATGAGTGTTCAGATGTGGAGGGCTTCCCTGCACAGTGGACGGGAGTGCATACTGCCCTGTTTGTTGAAGTAGTACATAGTCGTGGTGTTATTCATCTGGACCTTCACCACTTGACCCTTTAGATGCGGAGTGAAAGCGATCAGCACCAGGCGAACCACCCAGAGCTCCAGCAGGTTCATGTGACATCAGATTCCTTGGGGGACCAGAGCCCGTAGACTTTGTGATCCCCCAGGTGGGCTCCCCAGCCCCTGACGAGGTGTCAGTCATCAGGATGACTGTCGGCTCTGGTCAGACAAATGCGATACCCTCCTGCAGATGTTCAAGGATTAGCCACTACTGGAGCACATCCCACATCCTCTGGGTCACCATGACCAGCTGGTTGAAGTGAACCTTGTGCTGAGACCACTGGCTGGACAGCTCCCACTGCAGGGGGCACATTTTCCAGTGGGCCCATTGGACCACGTTGGTGCAGACCACCACGTAGCCTAAGAGGCGCAGGAGGTCCCAAGCAGGGCGCGACTGCCCAACCCGAAATGATCGGGCAAAGGAGGAAAGAGCCTCTGCCCTGTCCCCTGGAAGCCAAGCCCTAGCTCTGCAAGAGTCGACCTCTGCCCCAATGAAGTGAATCACCTGTGAAGGCAAGAGTTCTGATTTGGCCTCGTTGACAAAGAGGTCCAGAGAGATGCAGGTCTGAAGAGCCAGGGCCCTGGACCGCTCCACCTACTGCCTGGAGGGACCCGCAATGAGCCAGTCATCTAGGCAGGGGTATACCTGGACTCCACAGTGCCTCAGGTGGGCAGCTACCACCGCAATGCACTTGGTGAAGACCCTGGGCACTAAGGACAGGCCGAATGGCATGGCCTGGAACTCAGTGTGTGCTCTCTACCCGAAATTAGAGCAACTGTTGGTGGGACGGACGGATCGGGATGTGAAAAAGTATGCATCCTGAAGATCCAGAGAGCAGAACCATATGCCCTGCTCCAGAGATGGTATGATTTGAGACAGAGTGACCTTCCTGAAAGTGCGGGACCTGAGGAATTTGTTAAGGTTATGCAGATCTAGAATGGAGCACCAGCTCCCCATCCGTTTGGGGACCAGGAAGTACCTGGACATGAACTCTGGATGCTGTGGATGGTCCGGGACTGGAACAACCACCTCCTTGAGCAGGAGCTGGGCAATGTTGTCCCAAAGGGCCAACTGGACGTCGACTAACAGCATGTCTTTTCATGGGGCACAGGCTTGGCTGGGAGGGTACTACTCGAATTCCAGAGGCAGACCCTGGCTGACCACCTCAAGAACCCACCTGTCTGTTGTGACAGCGGACCAGGCAGAAACAAAATGATGGAGCCGGCCCCCCCATGGGGTTCAGGATGAAAGAGGGAATGGCACCCCATGTCACTGTGCAGGATTGGAAGCAGAAGAGGGTCCAGTCAAGGAACCACTGGATCTCGACCCCCTGGCTTCTGGATGACCGATGCCACAGACTTACGTCTCAGACGCCAGGCCTGCTGCTGACCAGCTTGGGGCTGGGCAGCTTTGGCTGCAGGGGTCAAGGTGGGCCGAAAGGGATTTTTCTTGGTGGACTTGGAGCCTTTATGGTGCTTTTGAGCAGACGTCACTGAGTCCAGAGTGGTACTGGACTTTTCAATTCTGGTGAGATGTCCTTCCAAACTGGGAACAAACAAGTTGGTCCCCAAGAAGGACATGTCTGCCAACTTGTGCTGCATCTCAGCGGTGAAAGTAGAGATGCACAGCCAAGCCCTGCAGCACATGGCAACTGTCACAGCCACGGACCAGGTGCAGGAATCGCCAATGTCCATGGCCATCTGGAACTGTTGCTTTGCTATGGCATGGCCTTGGTCTTGGATTTGCTTCACAGTAGTCTGCATGCCAGCAGAGAGGTGGGGAAGCACCTCGTCCAAGGACTCCAGAAGGGCATGTGTAAAATGAGCCATCAGAAGAGCTGAACTGGCTTGCCCAAGGCCGAGTGAAGAGGTAGCATACAACTTCTTGGCCAAGCAGTCCAATTTTTCTGACTCCTTGTCAGGGAGCTTGTCCATGTCCCCCACATTGCCCATGCTCCGAAAAACAGAGTTGGCCACCAGTCCCTCGGCTGAGGGGTGGTCACTAAATCCCAAAAGGGAACCAGTAGAGACCGCATACTTCTGGGCCATCCATGCCAAGATTGCTGAGCAAGAGGCTGGGTGTTGCCACAGATCCAGAGCAGGACCAAGGAGAGCATCCTAGACTGGTAAGGCCTCCATCAGAGCATCACCCCTGTCCAAGATCTCAGTCAATGGGTACGTTTCCTTCTTGGACTCTAGCTGGAGGCCCGTGGACTCTGAAATCAAGCAGAGAAGGCTCAAGAATGAAGTGGGTCCCTGCTCCATAGAGAGATCCTCAGCTGACTCCACGTCCACCAGGTGGGAGTGAAGAGAGGAACCCTCCGATTCCAAGGCTTCATGAAACAGAGGCCTACCACCCATGTCACTGCTCACCCACTGGGGGCGGTCAGGGGGTGAGAGTACCTTTGAGCCGATGGGGAAGCCCTTTCTCGGGCCGAGCATCCTTGGTCAGGATGCTGTTCTTTGGCACAGAAGGTGGCGGCTCCACCACTATTGGTGGAGAAGCCAGAGTGGACCTTTCGTATCAGCACCTGCTGGGGCGGGGTCTGCTGCAGCTCTGGTTACAGCAGCGCAATCATGGCCAGGTTGGGCGCCAGGGGTGGCTTCACCCAGGAAAACAGAAGCTGCTCCCACATGAATTCCTCGCAGTGCCAAAGCAGCTTGTGCTGCTGCCTCTCTCTGCCCGAGGAAGACAAGGGTGAGGAGGAATAGCGGTGGCATCGCTTGCCCAAGAACTTAGAGCGCAAACGTTTAGAGTGGCATGGGATGCCAGAGTCTGGGCTACCAGAGCGGGACCTTGGCCGACACCGGGAGGACTGGCGGGGTCGATCAGAGCAAATTGGCGACTGCTAACCTGCCCCTTGGTCAGGAAGCTCTGGAATGAGAGGCTGTGGGACAGTGGCCTGCCCTGCCTCCCAAGAGAACCGGAGCCTTGAGAGAGAGGTGTCAACCTCCTCTGAAAAAAGAATCGGCTTGACTGGCTCGAGAAATATCTCGGACCGAGAGTTCGTCAGATGCTCATCCAACTGGCCCAGCAGAGGTACTGTTGAGCTGGCAGCCAAAATCAAAGTCTTGGTCGAGGCTGGGAGCTCCGAAGAAATGTGGGAATAAGAACATACAAAATTGCCAGCAGAAATAGGCCTCACGGTCTGTTGAGTCTGCTGGATTGTACAGCTAGCCCCTTCATTTCGCAGTTGCCCCTCCCACTCCTCCCCACCTTAGATTTACCCTCACCCTGTCCCATCCCCTCTTGAAACTGCCCACCATCTTACAGGCCACTACCTCCTGTGGTAGAGTGTTCCACTTGCCCACCAACCTTTCCATGAAGAACTGCCTCCTTACCTCCCTCCTGAATCTTTCCCCCTCCATTCCAAGACTGTGCCCTCCCGTGTCCCTTTCTCTTCCAAATCAGAGGTCTGAGAGTGCTTCCGATCCCACGAGCATCGACAAGGCCATTTCTTGATCTCTTTCTCCTTGGAATTCTTTGGCTTTTTGGACTTCTTAGGGCCCGAGGGACCATCTCCAAAAGTAGAAACTGGCACAATTCCTGGAACACATCGGAGAATGATGTGCCCAGCCAAAGCATCATGAAGACTGAAGCTGAGGAAGACTGTGCCATAACGCAAGCCGCATCCTCCTCCTCCATGACTGCTAACTGCTTGGTGGAACCTGCAGCTATGGAAACCGCCTTCTGTGCGGAGAAGCGGATTCCATTCGCTCAGTCATCAAAGGAGCAAGCAGGTGAGGCGAGCCTCCAGAGCTGAAGGCAAAAAGGCACGACAAAAATCGCAGGCCTGGACATCATGCTTATCATCCAGGCAGTATTGTGCATGAGGAGTTGCAAGTCAGATCACGACATCTTCTGCCTATAACCACAGAACCAGAAACCGGGAGTGGACTTCACATTGTTCAGCAGAGTGGCAAGAAGTAGAGAAGACAAATTGTACTGAAAAAAAACTCTCAAATGGGTTTTTAGATGGTTTTAGGGTCTCAGTAAAGCAGAGCAGTAAGGAGAGAACATATTCTTCCAAGTGGAAAGGACTGACATCACGGGGCGGTGCTGGGGGAGTTACCACCCGGGTGGGTGGGAGGAGCCAGCTTGAAGACTTTCTGGCATATATTAAAGGGGAAAGGACAACATATACATGACCCTAGAACATGACGCTTGTCACGTTTCCTCTTTGCAATATCCTGATATTGTGGATGGACCGACAGAACCTATTAAAGAGCTATGGATGCCTCCAAGAACACTTAAAAAAAAAAACATAATAATTAGGTACAATTCTGCCTGCATTCCATTTATATTTTGTATATTTCTCCTCTCCATTATATATTAATAAGGAAATTTGCATGACTATATGATCTTTATCCCTTAGAGTTCCTTTACAGTCCATCTGCCTCTATAGATTACTCCCTACCACAAGTCATAGTCCTCTGCTGTGACATCACAATCTGTTGCTATGGGAGTAACTGTGATACCACAAGCAGTGCACTATGACTTCAGGCAGGGAGAATGCAGTAAAACTCTTCAGGAGCAAAGATCCTGCTTTCATACAAATCACCTCAGCAATAAATAATGGGGAGGAGGAATACAGCACTAATGGGAAATATAAGCCGAACTGTGTTTAAATATTGGGTTTTGTTAAAGTTCTCCTGAACATGTGACCAGCTGTTTAAAGGGTGTTCCCTTCCTCTCCCTGACTCTGGTACAGATCCTAGCAATGGCTGCCTCCAGTACAGGATGGGGTACCCATCTGGGTCGTGTCCAGACTCCAGACGCAGGGATCTTGCACCAACCTTGGCTCCGTCCTCCACATTAATAGTCTAGAAGTGAGAACTGGCCTACTTGGCCTCCAAGCCTTTGCAGAACACCTCAGTCCTGCTCCACTGTTGATAAAACCAGATAATGTCAGTGTGATGTATTACATTAACTGGAAAAGGGAAACTCAGTCTTAAGCAAAGAAAGAACAGCACTGGGCACTGACTCATGGCCTTCAAATATCAGCCGTGTTTTTCCCATGTGTCCCACATGACGTCACAGACAAACCATGTTGGTCTCTGTCAAGGGAACACAAATGGGAACTGCTGACCTCTGCAGTAGACAACCGCTACATTAAATGGGGTTGCCCAGAAGTAGATCTTTTTTGCGCCCCCATACAACGCAAAATTACCACACCTCTGCTTGCTTGCCCCAGGGCCTGGAGTTTTCTTGTTCATCTCCTGGACTGGGAGTTTCCTTTATGCATTTCCTCCGATTCCTCTCATTCAGAAGGATCTACTCAAACTGAAGACAGTGCATGCTACCCTTACACTGGTGGTCTCCTTCTAGCCTCACCAGATCTGATTTCCACTTTTACTACATTTGGTGGTGGAGCCTCCTGTTTGGCTCTCCCTTTGTAAGGAATCTGCTGTTACTGGCCCGGGGCTCCTCAGTCCATCTGGACCTACAGTGCCAGTTATCTGCATGCATAGCACCTACAGACATAGTAAAATCCCAGGTTACTGATGTATTTTCTTTTAAATTAAAGCACTTCACCATACATCTGTATCCCCTGGGACGAGGCTGAAAATAGGCAGAAATGTCTAGTCCTCCTTTCCCAGTCAACAAAAACTAAGTATAGATAAGGTGTGCTTCCTGTTACGAGGACACATTTTTATGTCATGTCACTATTATACTGACAGGCCTTCTGTCCCTACCAAACTTCAGTCTACGCAGATCTTCTTTTAAAAGTGCATCTGCCTGCTTGCCTGGTGGTGCTGAGGGTTGAGGCACTGGATGCCTTACCTCGCGCTACACTGGCTACCCGGGTTCATGAACCACCTCGGATCAGAGTGCCGGCACAATGGGGGAAGGAGGGAGCAGAATTGAGCAGCTGAAAGGCAGCTCTCCTCTCCCACGGTGGTGGTGGTTTGTCGACCCCCCCCCCCGTAGTTCCGCTCCCACCAGGTGGAGGTCCAGTGGGTAGCGTAGGTGGGAGGGGGGAGGCAGAGTAGCGGGTGGGCGGAAGGGGTTGAGCTGGCACCATTGGGTGCATGCAGGCCACCACGCACACGCACAGCCATGTGCTGGGGCCTCGGATGTAATGGAGAGAAAACAGGGTAAAAAAACATGCATCTTAAACAAATAAAAAAAAAAACAACTATGTATCCCTATCTCCAAGTAGGAGGAAGGTGGCGACAGGGGTCAAACAGCTGAATTAAAAAAAAAAAGTGCATCTGCCCGCCATTTCGGCTTTCCATGCCTCTTTTGATGGGTGCACGGTGACACATCTAGATGTGTCCTATAAGCTTTCAGCAGATATTCTACAGAGGCATCCCCTTGACTGAAAACCAGTTCCGCCTTGGAACTTGAACACATGAAAAGTAGTCTCTGCCTACGTTTAAGCCTGCTGCAACTGATGAGATGTGTTTCCTTTCATGGAAACTGCAGCTCTTTGCTCACTGTGACTTCTGACTGGAGGATTTCAGAGCTTCAGGCTCTGATACACGAGCCTACTTACTGGATTTTCCATGGGATATGGTGTCTGTGCAGTCCAATCCTCATTTCTACGGAAGGAAGTGTCCAAATCTGTATTGCCTCAATTCATATGTTTTCCTGTGTATTATCCAGGGCATACTAACAAGAGGGAGGAATTGCTTCATACACTTGATACATACAGAACACTGTGTTTCTATTTGGATCACACTAAGGACTGCAGAAAGTCCTCTCAGTTTTTAGTTTAGCTTGCCCCTGAGAAACAGGGCATGATTACAGCTAAACAATATATGCCAAATGACTGGCCACCTGTATTGAATTTTGTTATAGGAAGTATGGTAAGGAAATAGCAGTTATGTAAGAACTTACTGTAACAGTAGATCTTCGAGAGAGGTTCCTGCAGTAGGTCTTCACATATAGGACTGTGCCCCCTGGCGTCAGGTTCGAATGGCAAACTTGTAGCTAGCAATCATCAGCAGGGACCGCTCCCCGACGTCAGGTGACGTGACTTCATTCTGACTATAAGAAGGAGCGGTCCCGTGCCCACCCTCCAGTTCTTTTCCACAGGCGACTTAGAGAATGGGAGCAGAAAAGTGGAGTGACAACTCCTGGGACCCTGTGCCCTGGCTGAACTAACAGGTTAGACAGGAAAAAAGGAAATAACTCCAGGAGCTGGAGGAAGGTGGGTGGGAAATTAGACCTATTGCAAGAACCTCTCTCGAAGATCTACTGTTATGGTAAGTTCTTGCGTAACTGCTATATCTTACTTCGAGAGGGTTCCTGCAGTAGGTCTTCACGTATAGGACTGAATTCTAAGCAGTCTAACAAAAAGGAGGAGTCAGAGATGAGTTCTGGGTGGAGGACGATATCTGCCAACTAAGGATCTGCCTTAAGACAGAAGACCTTGCAAAACTGCAAGGCTGAAACCAGCTCGACACCTAGAGGCAATGTCCAGACTGTAGTGCTTAGTGAAGGTGTGGACAGAAGACCAAGTGGCACTGCACAGATCTCCGCAATGGACACATTCCTGAAAAAAGTGGTAGAAGTGGCCACGCTTCTAGTGCAGTGGCCTTTAACTGCCCCCGGAAAGATTTTTCTGTATTTCTGGTAAGTGTAGTGAATACAGTTAGACAGACACCTGGAAATAGTCTGTTTAGAGATAGTCTTGCCCTGGCACTGGGAGGCAAAGGCCACAAAGGGTTGGTTTGACTTTTGAACCTCCTTAGTCCGGGACGTATAGTACCTTAAAATCTGATACACATCCAAGGTGTCCAGAAGATATTCCCCCATTGGAGTGCTGAGGAAAATAGACCAGCAGTTCAACACTCTGGTTGACAGTCGTCTCCAAAACGACTTTCGGAAGAAGAGAAGGATTAGTCCTCAGGACCACCCGATCCTTGTGGAAAATCAAATAAGGCTCTCTGCAAATAAAGGCCTGAAGCTCTGAAACCCTTCGAGCTGAAGTAACTGCAACCAAAACCGTCGTCTTCCAAGACAGGAAGCACATATCACAACTTGCTGCCGGTTCAAAAGGGGGCAAAGTAAGTTTCTCCAACATAAAATTAAGATCCCAGGGAGGATAGGGATTCCAGACTGGAGGTTTGATGTAAAGGAACCCTTCAAGAAAGTTTTGGAAACCTCTAGTTGTGCTAGGGTTTTGCCCTCCACCAGAAGGTGGTAGGCCGACACTGCAGAGAGACGGACCTTAATGGAGGAGTAACTATGGCCCAGCTTGGAAAGATGTAAGAGGTACTCTAACATCTGGGAGGCCGAGCAAGAAAAGGGGTCTAAGCTTTTGGCTGTGGCCCAGATAGAAAACCTCTTCCACTTCATGGCGTAGGTGGATCTAGTAGAGGGTTTTCTGGCTTCCACCAGGACCTTAGCAACCTGAGAGGAAACTCCATAGCGAGAAACCACTATGTCCACAGGTGCCACGCATGAAGATGGAGAGACTGAAGACTCGGATGTACCAGGGTGCCCTGCTCCTGAGACAGAAGGTCATGAGACAGTGGCAGAGGGACCGGCGGTTCTAGAACTAGTTGTTGCAAGAGTGGGAACCAAATCTGAAGGGGCCACAGAGGGGCAATCAAAATCAAGTGGGCCCCCTCTGCCTGGAGTTTCAACAGAACCTTCTGAATGAGGGGAAAGGGAGGAAACACGTATAAAAACCTCCCCGTCCAGGAGAGAGACAGTGTGTCTCACCAAAAATCACCATGCCCAAGAATGAGCAAGCAAAAGTTGGGTAGTTTTGCGTTGAATGGGGAGACGAACAGATCTGGCCGGCCCCACTGAAGAAACAGGTCTTCGACTACCTCCTGTTTTATTTCCCACTTGTGAGCCCTGGCCACTGATCGGCTGAGACTGTCGGCCAGGATGTTGTGAATGCCTGGCACATGGACTGCTGTCAGAAACAGGCCGTGCTGAATAGCCCAATACCATACTCTCATTGCTTCCCTGCAAAAAGGGTACGACCGGGTAACTCCCCGTTTGCTGAGGTACCAGACAGTCACCATGTTTTCTGTGTGGACAAGAAGTGTTCCCGGGAGGAGTAACGACTGGATGGCCTGGAGAGCAAAGAGAACTGCTCTGGTCTCCAGGATGTTGATGTGAAGATTCTGCCCTTGAGGAGACCACAAACCTTGAGTTCTGTGATCCCCACGTGGGCTCCCCAACCCGCATCCGAGGTGAGGGTCTGAGAGGGAGCCAGAGAGTGGAAGGGGGCTCCCACCAACAAGTTGGTGAGGTCCTGCCACCAGAGGAGAACTGTCTGAAGGCTGTTGGAGATCATGACCAGTTGGTTCATGTTGTCTGATCATTGATCCCACCGGACTCAAAGAGACCACTGGGTAACCCTCATGTGCAGCCTTGCCAGGGGGACGATAGGAATGGCCGCTGCCGTAAGACCCAAAAGACGTAACACCGAGTGCGCCGGGGTCCATCGAGCTTTGGTCACCAAAGTGGCATGAGAAACCAAGGTCTTGATTCGATCTAATGGTAAGAATGCCTTGCTCTGGACCGTATTCAGTACTGCTCCAATGAATTGGAGACGTTGAGAAGGTACTAACTGAGACTTGGGAAGGTTGACCGAAATGTCCAACTGGGCAAACAGATCCAGAGTGAAGGAGAGACACTCCTTCAGGCTGTCCGGGGATAGGGCTGAAAAGAGCCAGTCGACCAGGTATGAGAAAACATATATGCCCCTGCAGTGGAGAAATGCCGCTACCACCGCTAGGCACTTGGTGAAAACCCAGAGTGCTGAGGACAGGCCAAAGGGGAGTGCCTTGAATTGGAAATGGTTCTCTGGAAGGAGAATTGAAGAAAGCGGCGGTGGGCCGTGAGGATGGGGACATGAAGGTAAGCATCCTGCATATCCAGCGAGCATAGCCATGTGTTTGACGGGAGCAGGGGCAGGAGTCCCTGAAGAGTCAGCATGCGGAACCTCTTGTACTCTATGAAGAGGTTTAACGTGCGGAGATCCAGGATAGGTAGAAGATCCCCCATCTTTTTTGGAACTAGGAAGAAATGGGAGTAGAATCCCCTTCCTAGTTGGTTTGGAGGGATGGGCTCTATAGCCACTTTTTGTAGCAGGGCCTGGATTTCTTGATGGACGAAGGGGATCTGAACCGGTGGGTAAAAGGACCTTCCCAGAGGCTCTGGAGGAGGAATCTCCAGGAACTCCACTAAGTGACCTCTTTGTATGAGCTGAAAAACCCATATGTCTGCAGTGATGGCCTTCCACCCCTCCAGGAGGAGGTCGAACCTCCCTCCTACTGGTTCCTCCGAAGGGGATGGAGGGAGCGGTAGGAGGGGGAGTGAGTCAGGATGCCAAGGGGAGTGGAGCTTTGGTTCCAGAGGCTGTTTTGGCGAACTTAGCCTGAGGAGCTTGGGCTCCAGAGCCAGTGGCGCGTCTTTTGCCTGAACGCTTGTTCTGGTTCTTGTTTCATCTTCTTTGGTGACGAAAAGACTATTTCTTTTAACCCAACCGATACATGGAGCGTACGTCTCTGAGGGACCTACCACTCTCTTGCAGCCCTGTAATAATGTTCTTCATGTTGCTGCCAAAGAGGACAGGACCCCTGAAAGGCATGTCCAAGAGTGATGACTGAACATCCTGTGCCAGACCTGCGAGGCGCAGCCATGCTAGGTGCCGAAGGCAGATTCCCGATACCGCAGCCCAAGCCACAGAATCGTAAGTGGGCCGGAGTGCGTGATGGCAGGAAGATTTATTCATGCGAACCTTGTTCAGCAATTTAGCCCTGAGGTTTTCGTTGGGATGTCCTGAAGGTCTCTCTCCAGTTCTGAGAGACAGGACTTCTGAAAAGCCACCATGTGGGACATGTAGTTCAGTGACTGGATGACGCAGGAGGTGGACGAGTAGATCTTCCTACCAAACTGGTCAAGTTGTCTCGAGTCCTTGTCTGGTGGGGAGGAACTCAAGTGTTTAGGCTGGGCCGAGTGGTCATGCACAGCTGTGATGACCTTATAGTCAGCTTTTGGGTGAGAAGACAGGTGAGAGATGCCTCCGGGGGAAAGTAGGTTCTAGCAGCCTTCCTGGAGACAGCTGGTATGGAAGAAGGCTGTTGCCATATTGTGGAAACTAGATCCTCATGCGGGCCCATCCAAGGAGGGATGGGTAGAGGGTCTCTGGTGGACAAGTCCACATGTTCCGCAAGCCTTTTTTGCTGAGGATCTACCTCTTTGGACAGCCAGCCTCCTGCTGTTTGAATGGTCCTCAATAGATACCAAAAAGAAGGATCCTCCGGAGGGGATTTTTGGGATTCTTTTGGTTGAGGTTCGACCGGAGAACGAGGTTCAGGGAGGTCGATATTGGAATCCAAATCTGAGGAATCCGACCAGCTAGGAAGGGAGTGATCCACCCCTGTGTCACCCACTGGAAGAGAACCAGCAGCATGTCCCAAAGGAACTGGAGTGGGAGGTGGAGCTCTGGGTAGAGGAATTCCTCCAAGTGGCTGGGACTGCCTAGGTTCTGTAAATAGTTGCATCCTAGCATCCTGCCACCACGCCAGGATAGTCAGGTGGCGGTGGTGGTGGAGGAGGAGGAGGTGGTGGAGGCTGATACCCAGGATAGCCGGCCAAGGACAGGTAAGTGAGATGATGCCAGTAAGAGTATTGGTACCCTGCAAACCCCGAAGGATATCTGGACGGCGGACACCCTGGCATTGGGTATCCAGGCATCGGGTAGCCTGGCAACAGGTAGTCTGATGTGGGAGGCACCAGGCCCAGTGTCTGATGAAAAGAATCCGGTGAAGGGCTGCCCGGCAGTGGAACATGGGGGTCAGGTCCCGAGAGACCACCAGAGGGTCTAGCAGGAGAGGCTGAAGGCCCAGCCAGGGGAAGTGCAGAAGGGTCACTGGGCAGTGGCAGGGGATCAGGCATAGGGCCCGAGGTTCCCAAAAGAGGAGGGTCCATACCTGAAAGATTCCAGTCCGGCGACAGATCCCTGGGAGGAGGGGGATCCAGCGGTGGAAAAGAACCAGGCGAAGGGGGAGCTCTGGAAGAGACCCCAATTACAGGTCTAGTGATCCTGACAGAAGGGAAAGGTCGGGAACGGGCGGCGAATGCCTGGGGGAAGAGACTGGCAGGGATGAAGGATCTCATACGAGCACAGTAGTCCTGGCATCGGGGTCCTCAAGGGAGCCCAACGGGAGAGTAGATGTGACTGTGCGGTCAACGGAGGGTCCATTGTTCGGCTTACCAGATGCGACCGGGCTGGCTGTGGAGAAAGGGCCACAGTCAAGCTTATTGGTCTGTGCTGGGCACCCGAGCCAGAGGGAGACTTATTGGCGGTGCTATGAGTGGGAGAACTAACAGGGACCTCAAGAGAGGCGACCCCCGGCTGCCCACACACCTCAGCAGGAGGGGTAGAAGGCGTCCAACCCACAGAAGCAGACGGAGTGCACATAATAGTGGTATTCATGGTTCTGGAAGTGGAGGATCTCCCTTGTGGTGATGGGCTTCTCTCCTGGCACTTCCTCTTATCTTTCTTTTCTCTGGGGCTGGTGACGATAACCTCTTCCTAAGCTCCTGGAGCTCCTTTTCCATAGAAGCCAGCTGTTGGGACAAAAGGTGGGCCTCGAGGGTCCACTTGCATTGGGTCTGTGTTGCCTGGTTGAACCGTGGGCAAATAGCACACTCGGACGAGTTGTGCTTGGGCCCCAGGCAGTGGGAGTGGTCGTCCCCATATGGAATTTGGGCACCCCACTTGGAGCACTTCTTTTTAAGATGACACGACATACACTTGTTTCAAAAAATTCAGAGAAATAGTACAAAAAAAGATGAAAAACGTTGGATACTAAGCAGGTGACTGATCACTGTTCTACCGCATCTGTCGAACAAACTAATGCGACGGAGGGAAAGAACTGGAGGCCAGGCGCAGGACCGCCCCTTTTTATAGTCGGGATGATGTCATGTCACCTGACGTCGGGGGCGGACCCCACTGATGATTGCTAGCTACAAGTTTGCCATTCGAACCTGACGCCGGGGGCGTAGTCCTATATGTGAAGACCTACTGTAGGAACCCTCAAAGTAATATCTTCCTGGTACAGTACGTGGCCTCTCTACTAAGTGATATGGGCATTCCTGCAACTGACAGATGCACTGCTACCAGTGGAGGGTAAGGGGCAGACTCGATGGGCCAGAAGGGTCCTTTTCTGCTGTCAGATTTCGATGATTCTATGATACCACACAGAGCACTATGCACATCCTCAACTATGCAATATTTTGTAGACACTGCCTCACGTACACATGCTGGATTTGGTCTTGTGGTATTTGCTGCAAGGCTTTCTGTCCTTACTGCAATATCAGATTTTGCCATCCTCCCTGGGTACCTTGTATACTGCTTGAGAATCACTTCAAAGGTGTTGCCCAGTGGAAGAGAAATCCTCGATGAAAGGGAAGGGAAGGGGAAATTGTTTAGCCAGGAAAGGAGCACTAAGCTAAAGCTTGTTTCCAGGTGCAACCTGGGAGCACAAGTAAGTTAAGTGACTTGTTTAGGGTCACACAGTATGCAAGTGGGGACTGTGGGATTCAAACCCAGGTCTCCAGGTTTGCAGCTCACAGCCCTAAACCACTGTGCTATACTGCCTCCCAATGAAAACAGAACAGTTACCAAAAAGAACAGTTATGTAAGAACTTACAGTAACAATAGATTTGAGGGGATCTCAGTCATCAGGTTACACAGTAGGAACCCTCACCATTGGTGAAGGGGAAGCCACACGGAAGATTTTCAGCAGTACAACTGGGGCCGCCTATGCCATCGACGCCAGCCGACATCAGCAACCCTATATAGACATCAGTTCTTTTCCCCAGAGACGAAGACAGCTAGGCTCCCCACCCTGGGGAACTGTGGAGAAAAAAAGGTATCCAGACCTGATAAAAACTGGATACAGTAGATAGTCAGTTCCTAGACAGGAGCCACAAGAACAGAGGTGGTGGGAGGGAAATATACCTGATGACTGAGATCCCCTCAAAGATTTACTGTTACGGCCAGTTCTTATGTAACTGTTCTGTCTTCTTCAGGGGTATCTCAGTCATCCAGTTACACCATAGGAACGAGAGCTAAACAGTGACAAGTAGAAACAGACAGTCTGGGAGGCTGGAGCTCCATAAACTTAGACTGGAGTCCTTGCAATACAGTCCTGCCAAATCCTGCCCGGGCTCTTAAGGTAATGTCCAGACTGAAATGCTTGGTGAAAATGTGGACTGTACTCTAGGTGGCAGCTGCCAAATGCCAGTGGCTGAGACCCCTTTGAAACCCCGAGGTAGCCATGCCTCTGGTGGAATGAGCTTTGACAGCACCAGGCAACTCTTTGCTGTACTTATTGTAGCAGAATACAATGCAATTTGCCAATCATTTGTATAAACACTGTTTAGAAACTGAAGTGATCTCTCAACATGGGGCGAAGGAAACAAAACAACTGCTTTCACTTTTTGGAGTCTTTAGTCCAAAGCAGGTAGTACTTCAAAGTTCTATGTACATCTAATATATGTAGCAGTGCTTCCCCTGGATTGGTACACTCAGGAAAATAAACAGGAAGGTGGACAGACCGAGTGTGAACTCAAAAACCACCTTAGGGAAAAACAGGATTTGTGCACAAAGATACCCTGTCTTTGTGAAAAATCAAATAAGGCTCCTCGCACCAGAGGGCCTGAAGCTCTGAAATTCTTTGAGCAGAAGTAACTGCAACTGAAAAATAGCACTTTCCAAGACAGGAAGTACAAATCGCACATCGCAATTGGCTCAAAAGGAGACAGAGTCAACTTCTCCAAAATAAAATTCAAGTCCCAAACTGGGACAGGGGAATGGACTGGGGGTTTCAGGTGCAGGATGCCTCTGAGAAAAGTACGGGAGACATCCAGCTGAGCAATCATGCAGTCACCCACAGGCTTATGAAAGGCAGAAATAGTCAAGAGATGGACCTTGAGGGAGGAATACTGGAGGCCTGAGTCGGACAAAGATGTCAGGTAGTCCAGGATATGATTCACCGAACAGGTGAAGGGGTCCAGGGCATGCTTGGCAGCCTAGATGGTGAATTGTTTCCACTTCATGGCATATGTGGCATGAGTGGAAGGCTTCTGGGCAGCCACGAGGATGTCTGCTACCCTGCTAGAGACCCCAAACTTAGCGATGGCTACATTCTCAGGAGCCAGGCATGCAGATGAAGGGACCTGACGCTGGGATGGACCAGGGTCCCTTGATCCTGGGTCAGCAGATTCCTGCAAAGAGGAAGAGTAACCAGAGGTTCCTCTGCCAACTGCTGAAGCAGAGGGAACCATTATTAGCGAGGCCAGAATGGAGTCGCCAGAATCATGCTAGCCCTCTCCATCTGCAACTTGATTAGCACCCTCTGGATCAGAGGAAACAGAGGAAATAAGTATAGAAAACTCCCGATCCTAGAGAGGGACAACGCATCTCACCAGAAAACTCCAGGCCCTGGATCTAGCAAGCAGAAATTGGGCAGTTCTGTGTTGAGTGGGGACGCAAAAAGGTCCAACTCTGGATGACCCCATCTGTCGAACAAGTTTTCTGCAATGGATGAGAGAAGCTCCCATTTGTGCATGCTGGACTGAGTCCTGCTGAGACTGTCCGCCAGGAGGTTTAGGATACCTGGTACATGGACTGCAGAGAGTGTTAAGACCGTGCTGCAGTGCCCAGTACCACACTCTCATGGCTTCCCTGCAAAGAGGGTATGAGTGGGTCCCGCCTTGCTTGCTGATGTGGTAGACCACACTCAAATTGTCTGACTTCACCAGCAGTTGGCCTGGAGCAAGATGCTCCTGAAAAGCCTGCATGGCATACAGCACCGCTGTCATCTCCAGGACACTGATATGCAAAGTAGCTTCCCACTGAGACCAGGAGCTCTGGGTTTGGAAGGGACCCAGGTGTGCTCCCCAGCCCAGACCCTAAGCATCCATGGTCAGGATCTGATGTGGGGAAGAGATCTGGAAGGGAACCCCGTGAAGCAGATTCAAGGGATCCATCCGCCACTGCAGTATCTTGCATACTGGAGAAAAGACTAGGACAGGTAGGTCCAACTCGTCTGTGCGCTGGTCCCATTGTACCCTGAGGGTCCACTGGAGGGTACGAATATGAAGCCTGGCCAGTGGAACAGTAGGAATGGCCACTGCCATTAGGCCCAACAACCTGTAGTACACCCTGGCCGGTATGTACCAACTCTGAGCGACTTCCTGGGCTTGTGCTATGAGACATTCCACTCTGTTTAGGGGCAAAAAAGTCTTCCCCATTGCAGTATCCAGAATACCCCTATATACTGCAGCCTTTGTGACAGGACTACCACTGACTTGGACAGATTCACAGTAATGACCAGGGGGTTAAAGAGCTGGAGACTACACTCCAGAGTCAGTAAAAGTTGTTTACTGGACAGGGCCTTGTGAAGCCAGTCATCCAGATAAGGGAAGACATACAGTCCTTTTTTGAGTGCTGTTGTGACCTCTGCCAAGCAACTGGTAAAGACTCGCAGCGCAGAGGATAAGCCAAAGGGCAACGCTTTGAACTGATAATGTTCGCCCTGAAAGGCAAAACGAAGAAACCTCCCTTGAGAAGGGAAGACCGAGATGTGCAGGTAAGCATCCTGCATGTCCAGTGAACAGAGCCAGTCCCTGGTCTTGAGGAGGGGCATCAGGCCTGGCAAAGGTACCATCTGGAACTTTTTGTCCTGGACCAAGAGACTAAGTTCCTTTAGATCTAAGATGGGCCTCAGATGTCTGGTCTTTTTGGGGACCAGGAAAAACCTGGAATAAAACCCCTGGTTTCTCTGGTGAATGGGTACTGGTTCGATGACCTGCTTGTGCAGAAGAGTCTGTACTTCCTCCTGGAGTACAGACAAGTGAGCCAGGGGATAGCTGGAGGGTGGAGTGGGGGTATCTGGAGGCTGCTCTAAGAGCTCCAAGGTGTGACCATTTTCTGTGATCTGCAGAATCCATGCATCTGAAGTTATGGTCCTCCATTGATTTAGATGAAGGGAGAATCAACCTCAGACCACCACCACCTCCTGGTCTGAACCGGGGACTGGCAAGGAGTCAAGCTGAGATGGAACCAGCCACAGAGGATGGTCCACCATCTGGGTTGCTTGGCCACCACTCCAGCACAGGAGGGGGCAGCAAGGGGGCCTGGGCTCTAGACTTTCCCTTGGTGTGCACAGCCCAGCAGGGCCTACTGGTCTGTCTGTGAAAAGTAGGCCGCCCTCTGCCCCATGGCCGAGTGTGGGTAGAGGGACTGGACTGATTTGATGGCTGTGCCTGAGGCCTGCAGATCATTCATGAGGTCCTAAACATCAGGACCGAACAGCTTGGTGCCACTAAAAGGGGCATTATGAACCTTGTTCAGCACATCAACTGCAAAACCAGAAACTTTAAGCCAGGAGTGTCTGTGGAGTCATATGCCTGTGGCAGCTGCTCTGGCATCAGTGTCAGCCATGTCATATAATGCTCTGAGGAGATGTCTGTTAACATCCTCAGCTGCTTGGAAGCACTGAAGCAGCTCCGGGTTTTGGGTGCCCTCTGGAAGGGCCTGGGCCGCTGCCTTGCCCTTTCTTCAGTTGGCATTTTGGTATTTAACCATATGCAACAGACAATTTGCAATCATCAGACTCAAGGTGGAGAAGGCATAAACCCTTTTCCCCCAGAGGTCAATCACGTGAGATTCCTTACCTGGGGGGAGGGAACTAAGGTGTTTGGGCACATTAGATCTGTTATGAGCTGCCTTGATGACAACTGAATCAGTTTTTGCCTGGGCAGCGAAGTAAGGGAGACTCTGAGGGGTGTTACAAAGTTTTTCTGCCCTGCATGGCATAGCTGGCACCATGCCTGGCCTCTGCCAGGCTACTGTGGTCGCATTCTTCAGTGCTGGAAACATTGGAGGAATTATCTTAGAGGGACACTCTGGGATTTTCAGGAAATCTACCAGATCTTTCCTGGTGACATCCTCTTCCTCAGTGTGGAAGCCCAAGGTGGAAGACAACTGCTTCATCACATTAAAGAAGATGGCATCCTCAGGAGGGGACCTTGGAGTATGTTTCACAGAATCTTCACTGACCGAGGAGGCAGCTGACTTATCTGAGATAAGGATCTCTTCCTCTTCATCCTCCACATCATCATGGAAAATGAGATCAGGGTGATACTCCTCTTCGATGTCGACTTATTCAACCTCTAGGCCCGGAGTCAGATTCACTGGTGATGGCTCATGGGGGTCTCCCTGGGCTCACTTAACAGGCATCGTCAATGAATCTGCCATCAACGGCATTGGTAAAGGGGGTCTATTCAAGGTGCCCAGCTACTGAACTAGTACATTAGTGAATTTTACCAGTACTTCATTCGGTCCATGGTAGACGTCAATGGGGGTTCAACGGCACAGGTGTTGACGACCGGCAGTGTCCTGGAAACCCAATGAGCCTGTAATGCTAGTAGGAGAAGGGGCAGTCCTCAACAGCACAGTCATGGTTGATGGCTAGGCGTCCTCCGAGTCGGACAGAGGTGCTGTTGGCATGGATCTGGTAGGCACAGAGATCTGGACAGTTGGCCTCTTTGTCGGAGCAGTCACAGATGACGAAGATCCTCCCCCAAGAAGGAGAAGCCGATGGGGAGCGGGATTGCCACTGGGGGGAGTGGTTGCGATCCTGGTCTTTTTTATGACTTTCCCCTGAGGACTTGTCTCGGGCCTTGGAGGCCTGGGAGCATGAAGAGCCGGTCGGCGACTGGAAGGCCAGGGCTCCAGAGGACCCCTGCCAGGAGCTGGCTACTTGCTACTCCATCAGGAATTTTTTGAGAGCCTTCTTGCGTTGCCTGAAGGTTGTTTGGATAAACTTCTGGCAGAGCTCACAGTCTGAGACATCTTGGTCAGGCCCAAGACAGCAGATACAAATGAAGTGTTTGTCTGTAGAGGCAATCTTCTTACTGCAGTGGCAGTGATGAAAAAGAGAAGAGGGATTACCGCTCGACATAAACAAAAAGAAAAATCTCTTAAAAAACTAAATTTAGGCAAAATACAGAGAAAAAAGCTGTAGGCTGAAAAAGGCATGAACACTGCGACGAAGCTTCCATGGAGACTTATGCAAGCAAGGCGACGGCAGGAAAGAAATGAGGAGGAAGTGGGGCCACTCATGCCTATATAGGGTTGCTGAAGTTGGCTGTCGATGGCGTGGGTGGCCCCAGTTGTACTGCTGCAAATCTTCAGTGTGGATTCACCTTCACCGGCAGCAAAGGTTCCTACAGTGTAACATGATGACTGAGATACACCCGAAGAAGATCAGTAGATCTACAAGAGAATCTTCTTCCCTGGGTCACAGTGCACCCATACTCCTTCCCTATTTGTCCACTGTCTTGTTTGGAGGAATACATATCGGTGTGCCGACCGAATCCATTAATAATCAGAAGAGGATAAAATCCCCCACAATTTCTACAGGTTTCTCGGTGACTTGTCGCTGTGGGGACCTGAGGATGAAATTTCACCTGCTTTTGCTGTGTGTCACATCGCTTGTCAAATCAACTCTGTCTTGGAGTTGATAATCTTTGAAGGGGGCGCAGCACCCAAGAGAAACACTCAAATGTCGGACAGGTGAAATTTCACCTGTCGACATTGGGGAGCTCACTACGCCGAACTTCGACAACGATGTTGTCAATTCGGCATAGGTAAATCATCCATAACTGACCTATGAATACTATGTTTCCAGTCCCATACCCCTCCTTGTGTGCCTAGGACTGGTTTGGTCTCTTGGTTCTTCACAGTAAGAGGCCCTCCAAGCTTATCTCTGGTAGAGGCCCTCCAAGGTCATCTCTGGTAGAGGCCCTCCAAGGTCATCTCTGGTAGAGTTCCTCCAAGCTCATCTCTGGTAGAGTTCCTCCAAGCTCATCTCTGGTAGAGGTCCTCCAAGCTCATCTCTGGTGGGGAACTGAGGAGCAATGGGGCTGCCCACATTTTATAGGTGCTGACATTGCATGTCACTGTGGCCAGCCCCCAGCTACCAAAAGTTTCAGTGTTCATGATGCCCACAGCTTACAGTTCCAAGAGTGTGGCCCAATGGAGGGGATATCCTTGATGAAGAAATATTGTTACGCTGAGGTACCATTTGTGCCATCACTTTAAAAATCTAAGTTGATAACACTTACAGTAAGTGAGTATTCATGTTTGGTAGCCTGAGCCCTGCAGCTATCAGGAATCAACCCTAAGGAGAGGAAAACTGTCCAGCTGGCAAGAGAAAGTACAGTTATGTAAGAACTTACCGTAATCATAGATCTTCAAGAGAATGTCTCATCAGGCAGCACTTATGGAACTATAGCCATCAGGCACCAGGATGACATGGAAACCTTTTTTGCTAGCAGTCTACTAGGGGCCATCCATGACGACGTCATACCTTGACGTCCTCACTATATAAGCATGAGCAGCCCCACGCTCTCCTCAGTTCCCCGCCAGAGACTATAAGCAAAGGATCTCCTCCTGGGGAACTGAGGAAGAGCTGAAGGTTCCTGCCACCAGGTAAGGTTGACAGCAGCATGTAGACCATCCTGGAGAGACAGACAGGAGTGGAGAAGCTCTGAGTCTAAGGGGGATGGATAGTGGGACAGCATGGCCTGATGCGATTCTTTTGAAGACCTACTGCTATGGTAAGTTCTTACAAAACTGTACTATCTTCATCAAGGATATCTCTTTCATCAGGCCACACCTATGGAATGAGTCCCAAGCAGTACTGACAGAGCTGACAGAGACGGTCTGGGTGGCTGGAGGCTATAAGCCTAAGAAAGGAGACTTTGAAGCAGTCAGGCCGAAGCCTGCCCTTCTTCTAGAGGCAATGTCCAGACTGTAGTGTTTAGTGAAAGTGTGGATAGTACTCCAGTTTGCAGCGGTACACATTTTTGCAGCTAACACATTCATGAAACAGGCAACAGAAGTGGCCACGCCTGTGGTTGAGTGGCCACGCGCAACCTCAGGAAGTTCCTTACTGTATTTCCTGTAACAACTTGTAATACAGAAGCTGGTATGCCCTCTTTCTCAGGGGTGAAGGAAACAAAAAGCTGCAAGGACTTCCTGCAGTCCTTTATACGATGAACATAATATCTAAGTATTCTATGTACGTCTAAGGTAGGGAGTAATGCTTCCCCTGGATTGGCATGCTTGGGAAAATAAACTGGCAGGTAGATGGTTTGATTTGAAGTAAACTCAGACACCACCTTTGGAAGAAACTTAGGATAGGTATGCAAAGATACCCTGTATTTGTGGAAAATCAAATAAGGAGGCTCACACATAAGAGCCTAAGCTCAGAAATACTCAGAGCAGAAGTAACAGCAACCGAAAATAACGCTTTCCATGACAGAAAGCGTAGCGTGCAAGATGCAGCCAGCTCAAAAGGAGCCAAAGTAAGTTTCTCTAGAACAAAATTCAGGTCCCAAACTGGGACTGGATTGAGTATGGGAGGCTTCAAGTGGAAAATGCCTCTCGAGAATGCACTGGACACCTCTCCAGTAGTGCCACGGTACAGCCATTAATAGGAACATGGAAAGCTGAAATAGCAGTTAGATGCACCTTAATGGAACAGTATTCTGTCCAGAATCTGACAGGGACAGCAAGTACGCCAGAACCTGATTCGCTGGACAAGTGAAGAGATCCAAATGATGAGAAGCAGCACACAGAGCAAAGCACTTCCACTTCATGGAATAAGTGGCCCTGGTGAAGGGTTTTCTTACAACCACCAGGACATCAGCCACCTTTTGAGACACCCAAAATCTAGCAAAGGCTATGTCTTTAGGAGCCATGCGTGAAGATGGAGTGACTTGAGGACCAGATGGAACAGGGTGCCCTGCTCCTGTGATAGCAAGCCCTTGCACAGGAGCAGGGGTATTTGAGGTTCCACTGCCAACTGCTGCAGTAAAGGGAACCAGATGTGTCAAGGCCAGAAGGGAGAAACTAGTACCAGAGTTGCTCCCTACATCTGAACCTCCATCAGTACCCTCTGAATTAGAGAGAAGGCATAGAGGTACCTTCCTTCCTTTCCAAGAGAGGGATGATGCGTCTCAGTAGAAAACTTCAGGCCCTGGCGTGAGCAAGCAGAAAAGCATCAGTTTTGCATTGTGTGGGGATGCAAAAAAGGTCTAGCTCTGGACAACCCCACCTGTCGAATAGGTCCTCAACTACTGATGTCAGCAGCTCCCATTCATGAATGTGGAACATAGATGGCCAACAGATCTGGACCGTGTTCTAGAGTCAGTACCAAACCCTCATCACTACCTGGCACAGAGTGTACGAGTGGGTCCTCCCTTATTTATTTATGGTGTGTATGACGCTGATGTTGTCCGGCTGCACCAGCAGATGCCCCGGGGCCAGATGATTCTGGAAGGCTTGTAGAACATATAGAATGGCCCTCTTCTCTAGGACATTTATGTGGAGGGAAGCCTCCACTCTGGTCCATGTTCAGTGTCTGATGAGGCCCCAGATGTGCCCCCCAGCCCACCCCTGAAGCGTCTGTGGTGAGAATCTGTTGAGGGGACGGAATGAGGAAGGGAACCCCTTTTAGTAAGTTGCTGGGTTCCATCCACCATTAGAACTCCTTTTGGACAGAAGTGACTAGAACCTGTTCTAGGTCATCAGTGCGTTGATCCCATTGGACCCTGAATATCCATTTGGGGATCCGCAGTGTGACCATCCTGAATTTCTTGCACTGAATATAGAAGTTCGGATCCCTCAGATCCAGCATGGGCCTTAAGTCCCCTGTGGACTTTGGGACTAGGGAGAAATGAGAAGAGAACCCCATTTTCTGTTGTTCCTTGGGAACTGGTTCTATGGCCCTCTTGCACAGCAGTGTATGCATTTCCTCTAGTAGCACAGGTATGTGGTCTAGAGGATAAGTGGGGAGGAATTGGTGGAAGTTCTGGAGGTGACCCAGGAGTTCTAGAGCGTATCCCTGTAGTAACTGCAGGACCCAAGTATCTGTTGTAACCTCTCTCCACTGATCCAGGTGGAGGGAGATGCGTCCCTTCACCACCTCCCCCAGATTGTCTACCAAAGTGTGGGGGTCTAGCAAGGAGTCATGCTGAGGCAGATCTGGCAGCCACGGCCGCGCCTCCTCGAAGGGCTTTTGAGTGGGCACCTGTGGAGAAGGGTGGGCCTAGCAAAGCTGCTCTGCTTTTGCTCTGTTGTCTAGCCCCTGATCTAGATCTATTCACAGCCCTGGAAAAGGGCACCTTCTGCCTACTTTTCAGCTGTGTGTGGTAGACAGAATGGACTGACCCAAGAGCCTTCCTAAGGCTTGCAGGTCAGAGATGTCCTGCACTTCTGCCCCAAAGAGCTTGTATACTCTGAAAGGGGCATTCAGGATGGATTGCTAGACATCTGCAGCAAAGCCACACACCATCAACCAAGAATGCCTTCTTAGGCAGATACCAGCCACAGCTGCCCTGGCTGTTGCACCCGAAATGTTGAAGTAGATGTTGGAGGTGTTTACCTATGTCAGCCCCAGTTTGGAGGGCCTCAAGCATCTCTTGCTTCTGGGAGCCCTCTAGGAGGGACTGGGCAGCAGCTTTAGCCTTCTTCCAGAGGGTATTCTGGTATTTGACCATATGGGCCTGATAGTTTGCTATTCTAAGGTCCAATGTAGCAGAGGCCAAGGTTCTCTTTCCCATGAGGTCCAGTCTTCATCTTGGGGGAGAGAACTGAGATGCTTAGGTTTCTTGGACCTATCATGGGCTGCATTTATTACAACCAAATCAGCCTGAGGCTGGCTTATGAAAAAAGGCTTTGGGCTTTCCTGAGGGAGTCTGATACAGCTTGTATGCCTTTCTGAGCACGGCAGGGATCAAGTTTTGCTAGTACAGCCAATAGAGGGGGAATGATCAGAGGGTGAGAATTTGGTAGTTCCAAGAACTCTACCAGGTTTCTCCTAGTGATGTCTTGCTTCTCAGCATCAATCCCCTTTGTAGTTTGGAGCAGCTTCATCATAGAAATGAAGGAAGGGTCCTCAGGAGGAGACCTTGTAGTATACAGGGTACAGTCCTCACTCCTGGAGGAAATGGTGGAGTCAGACCTGTCCATAGGGCTCCCATCCACATCTTCCTATTCCTCCTGTAAAATGAGGTCAGGGTTGTAGTCCTGATCCTCATCGATGGGATCTAAGGGATTCAAGGAAGGAAGTGAGGAAGTGAGAACATAAACGCCCTTGAATGTGCAGGGCATGTCAACGCAACAGGCATCAATGCAGGGACTAGTCTGCGATGTCCCGCTGTCACCATGCCCGGAGTAGGAGGAGGAGGTATCAGGCGCTGTATTATTGCCACAAAAGAGGACAGCACTGTCTGCATGTCAATGGTGGCCTGCAATGCAGAAGCACCTTGTGACGCTGACAGGGTGGCTGGAGCCCCAGCACTGAAGGAGCACCTTGTGGCATTGACAGAGGAGACTGGAACCCTGACGTCAATGGGCCATTGCTGACCGTAGGAGGTGCAGCAGAGCTCACTGCCAGCTGACCTATAGGGAACTGAGGGGTAGGTGGCAGGGCTAGCGACGCCGACAGGGGTATTAGGAGCCCAGACATCAACAAGCTTTAGTTAGCCGTAGATCTGGCGGAACTTACTACCAGAGCTGACCTTGCGGGTTCAAAGGTCTAAATGGCAAGAGGCGTCACCACCAAAGCACACAATGCTGCAGCAGTCGGTGCCAAATTCAGTGGCGACCAAGAGTGTACTGGTGGTGGGGGGGTTTAATCCTTACTCTGCTCCCTCTCCCTGTGCTTATGCTTTCCTGAAGACTTCTCCTAGGTTCTCCTAGGCCTTGCAGGAGTGAGAGCCCAAGGAAGGGTCTGGCAACGTGGGGGGAGCTTTTCTCCTGGAGCTCTGTCTCCATTCTGGCTACCTTCTGCTCAAGGAGAAAAGTTTCCAGGGCTTTCTGAAAAGAGTCACCGGGTAGCATGATTTAATTTCAGACAGATTTCACAGGCCTTAATGTTGTGGGTGGCTCAGAGACAGCGGTCTTCTTTGGAGTAGATTTTTCCACAGCACTCACAGTAATTAAAGAATTTAGCAGAGTCGGTCATCAACATACATGATGGTAATCACTTTAAAATAAAGTGATAACTATAGGGTGAGAAAATAATACAATGTAGGAAAATCTAAGATTTGGCAGTTGACTGTAGCGATGGTGTCTCTGTGGAGTTCGGTGAGTATGGTCAACAGCAGAAAAAGAACTGAGGAGGACACGGGGCCGCCCATGTTTATATAGTGAGAACGGCGACATACGACGTTGTCCTGGGCGGCCCCTAGTAGACTGCTAGCAAAAACGTTTCCGTGTGGTCCTAGCCCCTCACAGCTATAGTTCCATAGGTATGGCCTGATGAAAGAGATATCCCTTTTACAACTCAGAGTTAAAGTGCCTGGAAGGCAAAGTGGGAAAGGATTTTGTTCAGTGTGCGAGAGATGACCTTTAAAGAGTTCATAACACTCTTGACACAGAGGAGAAAATGTAGATCCCTGTATTAATCTATGCTGAATCTAGCCTCAGTTTGAGTATACCTGCACGGACACCTGAAACTCTGCATGTATAAATATGGATGCCTGCATGCTCTTCAAGAGGACTGTGTATCAAATGTTAGCATTTAAGGTAAACAGATGCAAGAAACAACACCGCTGAAAAGTGCAGAGATGCCTGGACACCAGTAGTAACGTTATATTAATATGATTTATAATAAATAAAAAAATTGTAATAATGTAAAATATATATATATTGCAAAAAAACTTTGTTAATGCATCAGTTAGGGTTGCTAGCACAGTAACAAAAATATGGAAATGTGATGTTAGGGTTACCTCCACCACCCCCTCACCCCTACCACCCATACCCTCCACATACCAACAGACATTGCAGTGTACCATGGGGCCATCAGGCCTAACTCTCACCCCATTCCATATGTAAACAAGCTGACACTCAGTGGTATAGGGAGAATGGGGTGAGAGTTACTTATTGACCAAATCTGTTGGTGTGTGATAGGTGGGGTGGGGTGGTGGGGTAACCCTAACATCACAGTTCCATACTTTTTGTCGCTGTGTTACCAACCCTAACTGATGCATTAATGAAGCTTTTGCAATGAATTTCCCTTCTTTTTGAGATAGTGTAATGTAACTGGTATGTGCTTGTGGAGACAAGGGCCCTCCCGGGTCCTGCGCCCCCTTCATGTTGTCCAGTTTTTGTGTAATGGTATGCATATGTGTGAGCGTGGGCCCTCTGGGTCTTGCACGCCTACTTACACGTAAGTACGGAGCCATACAGCAGCTCCATAGTACTGCAAAGGAACCCTTGCAACACTTATTTCACAATTTCTCAGTAACCATAGCAACTATGAAAAAAATTCCACTACAGTTCTAATCATGACTTCGAAAACTCCACATGAGCTTAGTCCACCTAAACTAAAGGTGGACTAAGATGCGGGTAGTGAAAAATCTGTATCGCAAATCAATTCTGAGATACAGGCGTTGAAAGTAGCCGGAGGCGCTGCAATGTTAGCCTATGGAAAATTTCTGAACTCTGGAGTGCTGTAACTATGGGCCCATTGAATGTTTTGGGACTAACTGCCAAAAGGCACATCTGTGGGACCAGGGCTTGCCACCCTGCAAATTTCAGCAAAAAAGTCCCAACCGTTTTGATGCAGTGGGGTGACAAAGAATTGCTGTTTTTAGACACTTTTGCAAAACTTTGCAACAGAATGGGCATGACACTTTTGTGATTTGCGAAAGTGTTGCAACCATTCTGTCACAATTTGCGATGCTACGGGGGATTCAATTGCCGAAAAGGCATTTCTGTTTGTTTTTTTTTCACAAAAAAAAAAAAGATAGTGCTATGATCCTCAGGGCTCGACTAGGTAAACACATCTGTCAAGTGTTTACCTAGGGAGTCCCAAATTTAAACGCCAGGCATTTTTCTGTCTCGCTAACTGAAAACAAGATGGCCACTGCACGACAGAAAAGGGCCATTTGCAACAGTATAATGTAGTGGCGGCAGCTTTCAAGAGGCACATATATTTCTTTCCTATTGACTATAATGGGAAACTTCTTTTCTTTTTAATAACTTTTGAAAGGATTAATATTTTTTCACCAGATCTTCAAAAGGCACATCAGTGACCCAGACTGCATCTTCCCTGAAGATTTCAGACCAAACAGACAAATCATGTGGGCTGTGTGCGCATAAAAGAAATCGCATAAAACCCACTTTTGCATTTTGTAGCAGCTCTGCAGCTCATAACCGCTCATCTGACCATAATGCAACTTGCCAGATCCAGAGATATATGGTGCCAAACCATGCATGCAAACTTTCAGGCAAATCCGTCATACAGTGACAAAGTTATTAAAGTGCAAAATATGGGGTTTAACATAGAAGTGACCGGGCAACCCTAACTATAGCTGCACTACCATGCAGCTATAATATATTTTATTTATTTGTAAATTCGGAAACAACCTTTGAGTATAAACTCTTTTACAAAGGTTCCACATCATAATACAGAAACCGACAATACAGACATAAAATTCATTTTCTTACAATTGTAACCCCACTGCAAATGGGGGTTCCCAAAAGACTTCCAGGAGCTTGCTTGAATGCTCCAAGCCTGAATGGTGTTTGGCGTTTAAGCCATTTATCAGTGAGTGTTTTTAGAACCTCTGGTACTGTCTCTTTAAGAGCTGTCTGCTTGCAGACATAATTAGTTTGTATGGGGGACTGTGTGTTTCTTTGATTGAGTACCACTCAAGCTGCTGCTCAATTCACTCCATTTTGCAGTCACTAGGAGTGCAAAGGAACCTATCTGAAAGATGTAACTGTTTGCCAGAAACCATTTAGAGTAATAATGAAATTACAGTTTGTCTAACCTGCTTTCTTTGCAGTCAGAACTGTGTCTGCCTAGTTCCCCATTCTGGTTTTGAACTGCTGAACTGGACCAATCAGTGTGGGGTAAGCTAGCTCTAAAATGGTGCCTTGGACGAATCAGAACTTGGACTCATAATCTGAGCCAGCCACAAGAGGATTGTATAGGCGGTGACTCTGGGAGATGTAGTTTAGACTTGAGCCTTTTTGGACCAACAGGAGCAGTCTATTGTGAGTGACAGCCAATCCAGTCAAGAACTGGGAGGAACTCAAAGCAAGTGCCGGTTTTGTCTGTTGGAGTTTCAGTTGAGCTCTGGCAGTGAAGAAGGAAGAGCTCTGTGCTTTTTCAGTGTGCAGTTTTAGTCGGAAGCGTGTGTAAGGCCCAGAGTTCGGTCTGCAGCTTGTGTAACTGTTTGTTAGGGACTGAATCTGTCCTGTGAAGAGAATCAAAGGATATCTGAAGAGTAGAAACCAGGCTCACCCTGTAGAAGACTGGAGAAATTGCTGAATGCACTCGGTCTGTCAGGAACTGAATCTGCTGTGTGTTCTCCCGGGTATTGTGCAGTAATTGTGATCGGGATGAGAAGCAGCCTGCCTGGTATAGTACTTTCTGTTTTACCATATAAATGTGTGAAGAGGCTTGTGTACCTCAAGTGAATCCTGCTGCCATTAAAGGACTTTTGCCTGTTACTGTTCACCATATAAATGTGTGAGGAGGCTTGGTTAGCTCAAGTGAATCCTGCTGCCATTAAAGGACTTTTGCCTGTTGCAGTTTGCCATATAAATGTGTGAGGAGTCTCGTGGAGCTCAAGAGTAGCCCTGCTGACATTGAAGGACCCTATCTTGTTTGGAGGTCGTGAGTACGAATTCAGGGTCGCTCCCTGTTGAATTGCCACATTGAATCCAAATGGAATCACTGTACTGCTGACTGTTTAAACTAATTTTTCTTTTCTCTGTGGGAAAGGGCCCCTACCAGCTGTCACGGTTTGGACTAGCCACTAGGGCTTGGGTACCCAGGGACAGTAACTGGTAAGGGATAGGCCTAATGCACAGAGCCATAGGTAGATGAGTAAAGTGATAAGCTAATTAACCTGATTTCCCCTGTCCTTGTTATATTCCCCTAAATAAATCCGAGCTGCTTGTTTCAGCAAAGTTATACTGCCTAGGGTATTTGTCTATGTTAAAGTATTGTACTGTGATTGTTGCACTGTATCTTATTTTACAGGAGGTCCCAGTGCCTGAACCAGCCCTGGGGGTAGTGTATACTTGAAGTAATTCTGATATATTGTGTGGGCCACTAGTGGGAAGAAAGGAGGTTGCAGTGTCCCAGAGGGCTGTGACCAAGTAAGTTTAACTATTGCAAACCCTGACCTCTGGGTGGAGTCACCCGCCATTGGATCCAGGCCCCTCAACCTGTTAGTGGCAAATTAGGCAGGGGTAGTAGCCCCTGGGATAGCGCCATCTAGGGGTTACACAATACTTTAGGTCACAGACATGTAATATAAACAATAAAACTGCAATTACAAGGCTAAGAGCATGAAGGATTCTAAATCAACAAGAGAGGGGCAGCTGCAACAGGAAAATGCAAAAAGCAGCCCAAGCAGGGCCTTGTCAGGGATATATATATATATATATATATATATATATATATATATATATATATACACACACACACATACACATTTTACAATTAAAAAAGAAAAATCTCATCTACTTGAAAAAAGTAGAACATCCACATAAGTTGCATCTGAGGATATCTTGTGGTTTTAGAGAGCAGCCAACACCTTCAATAGAACTTTCACAAAATATAATGTTGAGACACTGTTCAGCTTGTATTTCACATTAGTTCTGTATGTCTCCTCTCCATTATTTGCTACTGAAGACATCTGCATGAAAACAGGAGCTTTGCTCCAAAAAATGTCATCTATTCCAGATGCTTTCTCCCTACCTGAGGTCATAATGCACTGCTTGTGACATCACAGTTACTCCCATGGCAACAGACTGTGATGTCACAACAGAGGATTATGACGAAGTAGTGAGTAAGCTATAGAGGCAGATGAACTCTAAGTGATAAAGATCATGTATTCATGCACATTTCCTCAGTGATAAATAAATGGGAGGAAAAATCTGTAGAATATATATGGAATACAAGCTGAACTGTACCTACTTATTATGTTTTTCAAGGTTATCTTGGAGGCGTCAGCAGCTCTTTAAGGGGGCCTCAGGAATCAGGAAATCTTTGTGCTAATTATTTTTTCCAGGCGGTCATACGCTGCAGTGGACCCCAGCAGTAACCAGCTTCCTAGGGACAGTTTGGGTCCAGGAATGGAGACAGGTAAGAGGAATTGAGAGGTTGGGGCTAAAGGCTGCTAAGTGCTCTGGGAGTATGAGATGGGGTGAGATGGGGGGAGGGAGGGACTTAATCGCCCTAGTGATGCTTCGTGGTAATTTTTCCCCCTTAATTCCTACATGAATCTTCTTACAAGAGGTGTGACTTGTAGGAAGAGCCCAACACAATGCCTTCAAGGAAAACAGTGGGGGGGTCAGGCAGCCCACTTTTATAGCTCCCCTGTAGACCCCACTCTGGACTCTTGATGCCTCCATGTCATGAAATGCACAAGGAAAAAGTGCTGACTCAAAGCGCCCCTTTGTGAAACATGTGAGCCTTCTCATATGGCTTACCTCTCTGCACAGCTGCCCTTTTACTGAGCCAGCAAAATTCTTGTTTTTTTTAGAAACTAGTACTAACACCGCCCCCAAAAAAATGGTGGGGCTTAACTGCTGTCCTGAACTGCTCCAAACTGCCACCACCCCTGTTCTACTATCTCCAACCCCTAGGACTGCAGCCTGCGTGGGGACCCAAGGAGCTCTTCCACTTCAGCCACCTGGCTGTTTGTTCCTTTCGGCATTCAGTGTGCCAGATTCTGCTCGACACTGCAGCCAAACTAAACGTCAACATCCTACAGTGTGCTTCGACCCCAGGGACTTCAGTGGGCATGGAGACAAATAGAGGGGGAGAGAAGCAAAACATGAGTCTGACACTTGGTGCATCTGTGTGCAGTGTGGCTCCTGGTCACACCTAAAACAGGATCCACCCTGCCTGCAAGAGCCGCAGTACGTCGGTGCTAGCAACGGGTGGGGGAATCCCCCTACAGTTGCTAACATCTGACCAGACAGCAGGACACACCTCTACTGAATAATCCTGGAGGATCTTTTTGATTAAAATAGGGACAGGAGCCGGCCCGGTGGCGCAGAGGGTTGAGGCGCTGGTGCTTTACCTCACACCACACCAGCAACCCGGGTTCGGGAATGGAATCAGGTCAGCAGGGGAAGGAGAGGATTAAGCATCCACAGGACTGCTCTCCTCTCCTGGGGTGGGTGTTCCAGGGTCGCTGCGCTCTGCAGCAGCCCCCAGTGGAGACCAGGGGCACTGCACAAAAGCGTTGCAATGTGGGAAGTACCAGAACACAGACAAAACGCTCTGGATTGGCTGGATGACGGCATCTGGTCTACCAGCACACCTGGAAGACTTCCTGCGGGCCGCCCGTCTCAGCAGCACCTGAGGCCGAGGAAAAATATAGCGTACTGGGCTGCCCCAACCGGTACATTCCCCCTGATCGGAGGGGACCCACTCAGCAAAGGGCAACGCTGAGCTACCTCAAGGTAGGCTGCAATGTGAGGCTCGGGGGGTTAGAAGGGGTGCTGGTGACCTTGGATGCCCAAAGGAGAGGCGAATTCAGGGCAAAGAGGGGAGAAAAACAGATCACTCAAAAAAAAAAAGTAGGGACAGAAGCCCAAACAAATAACTTTGCTTCATGGCACTGCTCTCTTCAGAATGGGGGCAGCCATCTTGTCGACCCCTGACCTCTCAAAAAGCCAGAGGTTAAGGATCTCAGACTGTGCCACAGAAAGCTTATGGGAGAGAGACTGTGCAGTATGCTTGGCATCTTTTCACTGAACCATTAGGTCACTGAGTGAATGTTCTGCATGCTAATTTCAGTGACTGACAGCCCTTTGGAATAATCAGATGCTGCCATTCCCCAGAGCAAGACTGCAGGCAGTTCCATAACAAATGAGTTGGCACTTGGCTTTCATCATGTGAGGAGGACTTATGCTGCTGGCCAAAAACAACCGAGGAAGCCTGTCTGAGGTATCTACAGGAGGTGTAGTCAAGGTTTCTTCAACCTGAAGACTTCCGGTGACAAGCCAGTGGATGCCACTTGAGCTCTTAGCTCTGTCTCCTCCAGGGCTCAAACTTGACAATTTCAACATATCTTAACCTAATTTTAGGCTAATCCACTACCAGGCTCAGTGAGGATGCCCCGACGGAAACCAGGAAACCAAAAATCACCATCAGACTCCCTCGATCCAGACAGAATCCATTCGGACAGTGATAGCTCACAGACTTCAGGCCACAGTGATCCCCCAAAGGCTGATCTGACAGGCCTCCCAACATAGCCTGATAGATGGACGTGGTATTGCAGGAGGTCTGGGATTTTAGAAAAGAGACCCGATCCACCTTTGTCGCTCTGAGAACAGACATGGGGAAAATTTAAAAAAGGCTGGATAGCCTGGAAGAACAGAGCACAAGCACCGACACCCGCGTGGACTGCACAGAGCGCGCCATTATTCAACTACACCAGGTGGTGAAGGGCTTACAGGAAAGGGCAGACGATGCAGAGGCTTGGAGCCAGAGAAATAATTTAAGGGTCTCAGATTTTCCCGAAGTCTCTGAGGGAAGCAACCCTATTCAGTTTTTGCAAATATTCTTTAAATCCAAACTGGACTTACCAGAGGATGGCTCTCTCTCGAGATGGATCATGTCCACTGCACATTAGGCCCTCAGACACCTAATCGCCCGTGCTTGATTTTTGTGCTACCAGGAGAAAGAAATGGTCCTTCACAAATCTTGGCAGCAAGGGAGCTTAACCTATCAGGATCACCGCATTTATGTGGACAATGACTACCATGCTGCAATCGCAACGATACACAGAGCATATGCCCCCATTCTGAGGAAGCTAAAGGAGGCTGGGATCAAATTTAGAACCACCTACCCTTCAAAACAAGTGGCACACTTTGCTGAGGGCCCCAAATCTTTTGAAAGCGCGGAAGAAGCTGCTCATGAACTCTTCAAACTTGGCTTCGAGGTTGCAGCGGGTCAGAAATCAACCAACACTTCTTTAGCAGCCAAATTGGCACAGCAAGCATGGAACAGAATGCCACAGAGGGAAGAGCGTTGAAAGGAGAGAGCGTCGGCTATCCAGCAAATCATGGAAAGACTGAGGAGACAATCAATGGCTCAGCAGGAACGTGAACCCTCTACCTCTGCTGTAAAGTGAAAAGGACATGTGAACTATCTTACCAATCCTATTTCTCTTTTTACAGGTAAGCTGGCCAAGTTCTCCTCCTGCTACTTCGGTTTCCCCCAGTGACACCCAGGACCGCTGCCCTTCCCCGGAGTACCCACCCATCATCCATACTATGGAGACACCTACATGGGACTTCTCTCATACTGAAGAGCTCCATAGTCTCTTCCTGTTTTGGAGGCGATGCTGCTTGGGGGTGGGAGAAAGAAGTCGAGGGGTGGAGACTTGAATGGTCGTGGGGGGAGTACGGGCTGGCTTTTCCTGTGGCCTTGGAAAAAATGAGGACTTGATACAGGTCAGTGGCACCTACTGAGCATACCGTAAATGCTGAATGTTAATCTTTCCCCACCCCTCCCCCTGGAGGGGCAGATAACTACCTCCTTGGGATGCAGAGCCGGTCAGTGGCTGTGCGGGTTCTGCCCTTCCCCCCCACAGATTCTCCGGGGGGATGAGGTCCCGTGTTTTTAGAATGCTACACCTCTAGTGGTATCTTAGCACCCCCTTCCTTATGCCCCCAATGCTGACAAGGAGGGGGAGGGACATGGGTGAACGGATCCCCCCACTCCTTAGGCTCCTCCTACTCCATGGCCTAGACTGGGCCAGGCATCGGCCGTAGTATTGATCAGCATAACCTGCCAGACCTGCAACTGATTACTAATTCCTTATTGCATCGAGGGCTAATCAGTTGAAAGGAAAATAACGAACAAATTGGTCTATTTTATAGCCCTGGGGGAGCACTGGCATGACTATATCCCATTCCCCTTCCCCTAGACATTTACATCTGGTCCCCTTGCAGTTGGACCAAGCCAAATCTGGCACCATCCGAGGACTGGGTGCCCTCCTGCTCCCAACCTCATGGAAGCTTCTCGTAGTTCAGCAGGAACCGCCCAGTTGGCAGGATCCTGCTTCTAAATGTTTTCCCAGTTTGCTTTCTTAACTTTGTATTTCTACAGTTCAAAGTTCGAGAGTGTGTTATCTCCCTCATCCCCCCACAGGCAGTCACATTTTCACATGGCAGGCTTTAGATTATGTAGAATTAATGAACGGGGGCCAAGTTATGAGACCCCACAGAACTCTTTCATAACAGAGTTTTATTTTTTTTTGGTTTATTTTCTTATTTATTCCTCATTCTCCCCCTCGGCTCTGGTCTCCTCGGGAGCACCAAGGAGTCATCCCCCTGCGGTCCGCTCCTACCTGGTCAGTCCTCTGTCGCCCATGTAGCCTCGGTTTACCCCTCGGGCCGGGACGAGGTTGGTCCCAACACCCCAACAATGCAGTAGCATCAGTCGGGAGGGTGCCAGGAGGGCGGCCACAAATCGAGGGCAAGCTCTGGTGCTCCGTCTCCACCGAGAGGCATTTTCCCCTGTTCTGGGAAGTGGCTGCCACTCCCCCACTCATTCTGCTGCTCCTCAGCGCTTGCTGCGTCTCCGGCTTCTGCCCGAGAGCAGCTGAGTGCCGAACAGGGACCCCATCCCTCCCAGGAGAGGAGAGCTGTCCTCCGGATGCTCAATCCTCTCCCTCCCCTGCCAACCCCCAGCAACCCAGGCTCATTCCCGGACCCGGTTCGCCGGCATGGCGTGAGGTGTGGTGTCCAGCACCTCACCCCTCAGTGCCACCGGGCCGGCCATAACAGAGTTTTAGATAGCTAACAAACCATTACAGATATTCTCTTTGAATGTGAATGGAATGGGCAACTCTGTTAAACGTTCAAGAATGATTACTATGTTTAAGAAAAGTCAGACGGGAGTTATCTACGTACAGGAAATGCACATGACTGATAATGAACACAAAAAGTTAGCTAGCAAAGGTTTCACCCAGGTATTCTCCTCCACCTCCTTCGTTGGGGGAAGGAGAAGGGGGGGGGGTTGCAATACTGGTTTCTGGCCACACCCCCTTTCAGGCCACCCTGGAGTGGGCCAATGCAGAGGGTCAACTGGTGATTGTCCAGGGGTTATTGCAGAACAAGGAAGTAGCCCTGGCTAATATATATATCCCCTCGGGGTCGAACATATCAACAATTCGACACCTCCTGAGGAAGGTGCTAGAGATGACGAGGGGAACCTTGATTTTAACTGGGGATTTCAACATTGCCCCTAGCCCTAACCTGGATTCCTCTTGTACCCCCAAGGGCAGGCAACCCGCCCCACGCAAGTTTTTTAAACGTTTTGTCTAAGAGGTGGGCTGGCTGGACATATGGCACACCCTTCACCCTAGGGCTAGAAAATACTCATTTTACTCTGCTGTACATGGCACTTACACCAGGACAGAGCACTGTTACACACAAAAGGAATGCCTGGGTGTTGTTAGGGAGGCTACCATGGGGGTTATCACCCACTCTGACCATGCCCCGTGACTACGTCCTGGGAGCTGGGGCTCGAGATGCGTAATGCTATGTGGAGACTCAACCCAATCCATCTTAAAAGTGAGCCTTTTAGGGAATTCCTAGGGGATAAGATACAGGAAATCTTGGTGGATAACTCTGACCCAGAGATCACCCTGGCCATCAGGTGGGACACATTGAAGGCAGTCCTTTAGGGCCACCTAATACAACACACTGCCATCCTTGCAAAGCAATGCAGGGAAAGGCAATCACATCTAGAACAAACTCTTAGTTTCCTCCAAGATGCTCATCAGCAGGGAGACCAAATCCATCACAGCCCAACTAAAACAGACTAAACAAGAGCTTGACAAGTTTTGCATACAATGCACAGAGATAGCACTGGCATTCCTGAGGCAGCAGTATGGTGAGATTGGCCCTAGGGCCTCTCGCCTGCTAGACTTTCAACTGCACAAACAACGACAGCTGTCCACTATAGCTGCCATTAAGGACCCAGTGACTGGCACCTTACACACCAGGTTGGGGCACATCTCCCAGGCTTTCTGCAACTACCATAAGAATCTATACACACCCGACTACCCGTCAGATCCTCAAGCCAGGACGGCCTTCCTCTCCTCCTTGGACCTCCCCAAACTTAATAAGGACCTGCAGACTGGTCTGATTTCCCCTATAACCCAGATGGAGCTCTTGGCAGTCATCTCCCACTTGAAAACTATGAAAGCTCCCGGCCCGGACAGCTACGGCACAGAGTTTTATAAGCGCACCGTTCAGAAGGTTGGCCCACTCCTCTTGCAGGTTTACAATGAAATACTGCAGGGCATGGGTAACCCCCCCAAGCTAGTCATATGCCGCAGTGTCTCATCCCTAAGCCCGACAAGGACCTCCAGCTATGCAATTCCTACCACCCAATTTCTGTCCTAAACATAGATTATAAAATTCTCATGTCCATCTTGGCCAAACGCCTGGACAGGGTCCTCCCCTCCCTGACTGGCCTGGATCAGACAGGCTTTGAAATCACCAGGTCCACAACAAACAACACCAGGAGAGCCCTGCATTTGGTCCAAGTGATGCAAACCCAAAAAGCCCCCTCGGTCCTTCTCAGCCTAGATGCCGAGAAGGCATTTGACAGGGTCTCTTGGCCCTTTCTATCTGCCACAATGGCTGGAATGGGATTCCCTGTCCCCCTTATTTCCACGATTAAAGTGCTCTGTTCCTCCCCACAAGCCTGTGTTAAGGTTTCTGGTCATCATTCATCTTTCTTTCCCCTGTATAGGGGAACCCAACAGGGCTGCCCCTTGTCCCCAGGACTATTTGCTATCTTTATCAAACCCCTGGCCCAAGCAGTTAGGGGTTCCCCCCAAATTACTGGGCTCCAGCTGGAGTAGAGGGAGCATCGCATAGCCTTATATGCAAATGATGTTTTGCTCTTCCTGGCCAGTCCCACTCAATCCATCCCAGCTGTGTTTACAATATTGGAAGAATTCGGCTCTTGCTCTGGGTATAAATCAAACACTTCCAAAACGGAAGCATTAACATTTCATGTTACCCCTCCACTATCATTTAAGCAGACCTACCCATTCCGCTGGGATCTCAAGAAATTAAAGTATTTGGGCATCTATCTTTCACATGACGCCGGAAGGTCCATGCGAAACAACTATGACCCATTCTATGCCCAACTCCTGATGGATCCTGCCGGGAGAAAATCCTGCCGCTTAACCTTCTTCAGAGAGTGGAAGCTATCAGAATGGTGATTCTGCCCTGGGCCCTCTACCACTTTCAAAACGTACCAATATACATACCAGCCAAGACATTTGAAACATGGAATGAAACCATAATGAGGTTTATATGGTCTGGACAGTGCCCACGAATGAGGACCTCAGTCCTTTTTCTCCCCAGGCAGAGGGGGGGGGGCTGTATAACTGGGCCTCACACGTTTCTTTTGTTGTTGCTCACTTTGTGCGGACCACTCCTGCTCTTTGAAGGAAATCGAGGGGCCGGTCTTCCCCTCGATGACCTGGTGAAACCCTGTACCAATCCTCCCGCTCCCAAACAGCAAACTCCTACCCCTTGGGTTACACACCAGATTAGAACCTGGGGAGCGATTCACAGACAGCTTGCTCTGGCCCCATATCTGCTCTACCTACGCCCAACAGCCCTACTGGAGGGCTTCCCTCCGTCTCGACTGGACCATACATTTAAAATGTGGAAGCGTCTCCATCTCTCCTCCCTCTCACGGTTTTTAAATGGGAACAATTTTAAGTCTTTCCAAGAGCTGCAGCAGGCACATGGGTTGAGGCAGCTAGATTTTTACAGGTATCTGCAACTGAGACACTTCTTTTACTCCCGCCCATCTGATCTGCGAAATTCTGAGGACCCCCCCCACCAATAACTTTGCTGCAGACAAGTTTTATCACCACTGAGATGCCTCACGCCATTTCTATTCTTTATAGAGCACTTAGTGAAACTATTAGGGCAAACACGTAAGGGACACTTGAGAAATGGAACACAGAACTCAGCCTAGGCATCACCACACAACAATGAGACAAGGGCTGGCTTCTATCCTCCAAACTCACCTACTCATATTACTGGAGGCTCTTCTCCTGGTAGTTAATTAGATATTTCCGAACCAGCGCTATAAACAGCTCACTACTCCACTACTAGATCAGCTGACTGCTGGCGCCAATGCAGTGATCCACTGGCACACCACGCCCATGTATTCTGGTTTTGCCCCATCATACAACCCTTCCTGGTCTCCCTGCAGTCGGAGCTGGCTGACCTATTTAGGCAACCAATCACCCTAACAGCAGATCTTTTCATTATGCAAATAGTCCCCCGAGAACTCAGGAATCCCCATTCGTGTTACCTTTTGGGAATAACCCTCATGGCGGCCCAAGAAAGCCCTGACTAAACATTGGCTTTCACCTCAGGTTCCCACGATATCTGACTGGAGAGAAATAGTGACCTGTATTTATAGGGCAGAGAGAATGTCCTATCACTTGAATGACCATTCTGAATTATGTTCACTGAAGTGGACCAGGTGGATCCTGTACATCATGGCAAAGGACCCTAGTTTTGTGCCTTGATTCTACTGATCTCACCACGTCCAGAGGTTGTGTTACACCACGCTGAGTGGAGCTGGGTAGTGAATCTTATGGGGACGGGGCTCACGGGGAAGCGGGGGGATCTCTCTTTCTGAATGAGAATATAAAAATCTGTACTGTTTTCCCTGCTTGATTTTTCCAGGCCCATGTTGAAGTACTAATATTTATGATCTTTAAATGGACTTTTTCTTTGCCCTGCTATCCTACTGCCTTGACTAAGTATATGACAAGTTTTATGTGCTATGACGAATTTGTGACTACCATTACCCTGTACCCTGTTAAAGTTAAAATCTTTTTAATAAAAACTACATTAACAAAAAAAAAAAAGGCTTCTTCAACCTGAAAGGTACAGAGTAAAAACTGCATAGATATTGACGGCAGATGAGACCTCATTACCTAGTCTGCCGTAATAACTATGATACTTTGCTTCTTCAAATTTCTCTTGGAGTAGGCCCCTCCCCCAACGACTAGGATCCCGATGCCTATTCCATGCATTCTTAAATCCTGTAATCATTTCAGCCCCCGGCGCCTCCTCCTCCAGCAGGGCATTGCATTTGTCCACTACCCTCTCTGTGAAGAAATTCTTCATCACGTTCCCTCTGAACCTCCCTCACTCCAGCTTCATCCCATGTCCCCTAGTCCTGGAACATCTTTTCCTATGAAAAATTGTGTTTTCCTGCACCTTTGTCTGCCCCATGAGGTATTTATATGTCTCAATCATATCCCCCCCTCCAGGGAGTACATATTTAAGTCTTTTAGCCTTTTCTCATAGGTTTTGTGATGTAATCCTTGCACCCAGGACCCCTAGTGCTCTGCGGCAGCATTTTCTGATTTCTGCAGCAGGGCTCATAGGCTTCTGCGGGAGCATTTTCTGATTTCTGCGGCATGATTTATTCATTTCTGTAGCAGAATGCAGTCCTGCCATTGGTTAAAATATGATGTGATGTCATTGATGACATCACATGCCAATCATAGAGGAGGGGTTTCAGGATAATCAAGATGGATATGAAAAATAGTATATTTGAATGAAAATTCACCAGTAACAATGAATTCTGCAGCACTATATGAATTCTGTGGCATGATGTAAATTCTGTGGCATGATGTAAATTCTGCGGAAAATTTCGCAACTGCAGAATCATAGAATTCCAGGGGCCTTGCTTGCACCATCTTGGTTTCCCTCCTCTGAACTGCCTCCACCCCTGTCTATGTCCTTACATAGGTAAGGCCTCCAGAACAGGACACTGTACTCGAGGTGTGGCCTCACTAGCGTCTTGCATAGTGGAATCCCTTTTCCTACTGGAGATACCCCTGCCTATGCAACCCAGCATCCTGTTTGTTTTTCCTGCTGCCTTGTCGCACAGACTCCCTACCGTGAGGTCATCAGAGATGACAACCCCTAGGCCTCTTTCCGGCTTGGAACATTCTATAGCCCCCAGCTGATATGTTGTTCCTGGGTTTCTGTGCCCCATGTGCATTATTTTGCATTTCTTTATGTTAAATCTCAACTGCCACTCCCTTGACCAGTCCTCAAACTTCTGCAGAGCTCTCCTCATTCTATCCACACCTTCCAGCATGCCCACCCTGTTGCAGAGCTTTGTCATCAGCGAACAGGCATATTCTTCCTTCTAGGTCTTCTGTAATGTTGCTGATAAACATGAAGAGGACTGGGACCAGCACTGATCCCTGTGGCACCCCACTGGCCATCCTTCCTCTGCGGAGTGATAGCTATTTACCACCACCCTCTGTGCCCTGACATACAGCCAGTTCCCCACCCACCGTACAACCATCCTACCCAGTCCCATGTTCCCCAGCTGGTTTAAAAGTCTTCAATGCGGCACAGTGTCAAAGGCCTTGCTGAAGTCCAGGTAGGCCACATCTAGTGCCCCACCCCCATCCACCTTCCTTTTACCCATTCAAAAAATTCAGTGAAGTTAGTCTGGCACGACCTCCCCGCAGTAAAACCATGTTGCCTTCGAGTTTGCTGTGCCTTTCAAAATGACACCTGTGTGGAGAAAGAGACTGTTCCTGCTTTCACAGTAAAAGTAGTTAAAAGCGTGCTAATCCAGTAATTGTGCCACAGGTGTCAGCCTGCAGTCTGGACAAAGACTGTGTTTGTAGTGCTGATCTTCAGTGCTACATCAAGGCTGCAGACAGTGTGGGGAACTAGCTAGTCAGTGCTATTGCTAGGCACTGGATTACGTCCCACATGAAGATCTGGAAGCCTAGACGTGTGTGTGTATGTGTGTGTCTGGATTCTTAGGACTGGTGTGTCCTGCAAAGAAAGAGTGATCAGCCAAAGAGGTCCTGATGACTGCTTAAAAAGAAAGCCTGATCCTCATCCTGAGGCATCCGAGACCTGCACAGCCCAGCTGACCCCTCCCCCCAAACCAACAAAATAACTATCAACTGCTCGACATAACCTGCACCTACAGAAAGGAGGACGAGCCCACGTTGTCTGGGATACTGGTAACACCAGAGCCATGAGTACTCTCAGGCCTTTCCCTGTAACTGGGAATTGCATAAAGTCTGCACCAAATCTGCAGAGTGGCCAACAGGCCAGGCCCTACAAACACGTCACTTGGAGGTTTGTAATTTTCAGCAACTGTATAGCCTGTAGGGTTTGGGTTTGAAAAACTCTTTATTCTGTTAAAAAGTGCATTGCTACCCCTGTATCTGGGGATTGCATAAAGTCTGCACCAAATCTACAGAGTTGGCCAACAGGCCAGGATCTACAAACACTTCACTTGGAGGTTTGCCATTTTCAGCAACTGCATGGCCTGAAGGGTTTGAAAAAATGTTTATTCTGTTTAAAGTGCACCACTGCTGGCCAACCAGCTGCAACTTCAACAGGCCTGCACCATTTCTCTGGCTGGATACCCAGTGAAGCATCCAGAGCTCCCTATAGGTTTTAAGGGTTTATACTGGTACCAGTGGGTTGTGTCCCCAGTAAAGGTGGGCTGGTAATTCAAAAAGGTTACAGTCA